>JAECWO010000001.1:1557500-7040000 GCA_018150735.1 Drosophila sp. 14030-0761.01 | reverse complement strand
CGCACATTACGCATACGCAGCGTGGCCCGAGAGGATTTTCCTTTACCAACCCCCCCGTCGCCCCCCTCAAAAACAAAAAACAAACAGCCAACACAAAAAACACTCACTCAGTCAGTCAGTTTTCTTCAGGCGGCACAGCTGCTGGCAGCTGTTACCGAGTCAACCAGCAAAAGAGGATGAGGGACACATGGAGGATGGTAAAAAAAAAAAAAAAAACCCCAGAAAACAAATAATAATAACAATATTATGCTTCGTCTGAGTCGCGCCTCTTGAAATTTTAATGACAAAATGTCACATTAACAGTCGGAATGGATTTCCATGTACTTGTACGCTTACCCCCAAAGATGGGGAAGATATTTAGCTCGTGTTGCTCTTTGTTTGTTGTTTGTTGTAACAAGTTGGCTTCAAAATACCTGAATACACTGGAAACAACTTGACAGAATGATTTTTAATCGAATTGATTAAACACAGTCGAATAATCTGGAGATAGTAAACTAATTTTAACAAGGCCCATCGAGACCGTTCACTACATCAAAGTTGACGTTTTATTTTCCAAACATGCATTATTTTATTTACCAATTATTATTTTAGGTAAAGAAAATTAAAAGAATAGATTTTTGCTTCTTGCACTTCTTCTTGCAATAAAAATAAAATACCCATTTCTTGATCACTTTTGTTTCCCTTTTCCTGTTGGCTTCTGCTTGACTTTGCTTTGAAAATTATAAAAATTAAATTATATTGGGTGTTCACTATATCTAGATTAGGAGTACATCTCATATATTCTCTTAACGATTTAGATTGCCGCCCACTCTATGGAGTTAAGCACTTTATGTTATTTAGGTCAGCGTGTATGATGTTTTAAATAATTAGGAACTTTCGAAACCTAATTTCACTCTCACCATATCTCAAATAAAATATAATTTACTACAAATGGGCGTTAGATGATCTTTAGGTAACCTGCCCAACCGGTGACACCTTTAATTTTCGTAAAGTGTAGTGAATCTACCTGTTGTTGTTATTATTATTTTGTTTGACTGGTGGTTGGATTGGTTTGGGTTGGGATGAGTTGAGTTGGCTGGCTGCTCATCTCCATGTCATGTGGCATCCAGCCATCATCTCCAGCTGGCACTGCTCCAGCTCGTATCACCCACCTGTGACTCTTCTCGTCTACCTACTACTTACTCGCTGTTCTGCTCTTCCCTGCGCTTCTCTTCTCTGTTCTCTTCTGTTCTGTTCTGTTCATTTACCTTTAGTCCATCAGGCAAGCTTATTTCGCGCTCGAGTGCCTGTGGACTGACTGCCACATACTGTTCGACTCCTACGACTGTTCCACCTGCTACTTTACTCCTGCTACTTACTCTGCCTTCATTTGGGCAATCAAATTGGCATAGCACGTAGTGAGAAAATCTGTAACATAAATGTGTTTGCGTATATATAAGAGTGAGAGTGTGTGTGTGTCTGTGTGTGTGTGTGTGTGGGTAACATGCGGCATTTGATTTTATTTTGATTGATATTGTTTTGTTTGCTGATATTTTAAGCTGATTATATGGGTATATATAGTACTCTCTCTCTCTCTCTCTGTTTCTCTGTATATATGTATTCTAACATATTCCTATTGTTTTTAAGTTCTCACTTGAGCATCTTGGCATGAAAATGACAAGTGAAAATGAAATACTTACATACATATAGAGATTCGCATCAATTATTCCATTTTTCATTGTAACAATTTTCGGTCATTAAATATATAAACCTTTATTTATAATTAAGACCAAACAAAAAGTAGTGTCAAATATTAAATTATAGCAACAACTCTTTCACATTTTATGCTAGATAAGCTTTCTTATCAAAGCAATTCTTAGCAAACTTTTTATTTTACATCTTTTGTGCATATAATAAAAATTGCAAACAAAATAGTTTCGGTATTGAAAAGATTTTGGCAAATTAAATCAAAGTCGCATAGGGTAGAGAAACTTCGATACAAGTAAAGTTAGTTTAGTTACTTATATACAATGCCATAACAAAGCAAAGCAAAGTGCGACAAAAACTTATGGCAATCATATAATAAAATAAAATATCCAGAAAAAAATAAAACAAATACAAAAAAAAAGTAGCGCAAAAAAGGAAAGAATATGGTGGAAAAAGTTTTCTTGCTCTAGCCATGTGTCTCAACTTGATTCAAGTGCGTTTTGCTCTCTACTCTAGGAACGTGTCTGCCCCTAGAAAACAAACAATAAAAATTCTGGAAACCGGGGTAAATTGTGTGTGTGTGTGTGGGGTGAGGGAAGCGAAGACAGACATCTTTAAACTGCAGCAAATTGCATTTAGAATTTTTGTGTAATATTTTGTACTTTGCTGGCACTTAAGCTAAACATAGCAGCAACAACTGCTGCAAACAATTTGAAGATGCAACATGAACAACATCTAACAATGAAATGGAAACTTAACTCATGAAATATTCAAAGAGACTTTCCATTACGTTCATTCGTGTTGGTGTTGGTGTTGTTTTTTGTTCGTTTGGCATAAATAAACAAACATACATACTAGTAGCTTATATACTCACTTACAAGTATATATGCAAAGGAATTCACTTTAAAGCTAGTTCTTAGTGAGAGGATTTTTCTACTTAAGCAAAGATTTAACTCAAAGATTACTTTATGCAAAGGCATGCAATAAAATATCAGAGCTAACTAATCAAAGACACACAAAGTCGTTTGGTTAAAAACGAAATTTTATAATTAATTAAACACATTTTACATAACAAAATAGTTTAATATTTGCAAGCTCTTTGAAACGAAAATTAAGATAACATCTTTTAAATAAGTGACAATAAACGGAATTCAATCATGTGGTAATTTGTATACCCTTTTGATTTATTATACCATGCATCCATAGGATGAAATGTCCATGTCCGTATGTCCTTCTGTCCGTCCGTAAGAGTGCAGAGATCTCAGCAACCATAAATGATAGAGCTACCAAATTTAGAATGTAGACTCGTGTAGTATAGACGCTGACCAAGTTTATTTTTTGTTTTTGCCACGCTCCCTCCGGAATTTAATAAAAAGTGATTTTCTCCCGCACCGAGTTATTTAATGGATATCTTAGATTGAGTTAAGATTGGTCATGATTTTCGATTAACTTTTAGTCAGAACGTACATCCTCATAATCTAAAAATGCCAGTGAAACTATTGGTAAGAAGAATTTAAAAATAATGAGGGAGAATATTCGAAAAATCGATTTAAAAATTATGTTTCACGAAATAGAAATAGAAATAGAAATAGAGACATTACTTTGCAACATGTGCTAGCAATTATTATAATAATAATATTATAAGTATAAAAAACTTTATTTCTTGTTTTGGATTCTTTTGAACGATTGTTTCTATGAAAGCAATATAACATAATTATCTGATGCTGATCAATTTTATATGATTATTGAGAATTCTGCCACATAATATATAAGTACAGTGGTGGCCAATTATTTGGCACATATTTTTTTTCGTTATTCAATTCAGATTTTCTCGAGTGTTAAACAATTTTTTGAAACAATTTTTTCAAATTATATATTATAGTCAAATTAAATCGCAAAGGCTCAAGGATCATATTTAATAAGCTAATGAAATCTTTAATACAAAGACGTTCGATTGGCCATATATTTAAAAGGAATCCTCCTAGAGGCACATAATCTTGCATAAATCTTTTGCGTTGCCCACTTCAAGAGCAAAACTGATATAACCAAAATAAATAAAGGGAATCTAAGCTTAAATCTTTAAGACAGAATTTTGCCATTCCATTTATAAGTACATAAGAATAGTAGTTAAAATAGAGAGACAAACGCATTAGCATTCATAAAGACACGAACATTAGTTGGCAAACAATTCGAACTAATATTAAATCGATTCAATACTTATTAAAGTAATCAACACTAATAAAATTGAATGCCAATTAAAATGTTGCATATATGTATTATTCAGCATCTCGTTAGCCCACACCAAGCGCCCATTTTTGCCTTGATTTCAATCAGTGTATTGTGTTGGGACAATCATAAAAGATTCATATTAATTTCGAGAAGGCTACCTCAGCAATTAAAAGGACATCAAAAAGTGTACAAAGTGCTACGTAAACCAGTATTTCGCCACTAATCCCAGCTATTTTGAGCTTTGATTGAATACGGCGACGACGACGACGACCGAAGTGGAGATGACAAAAGGACAATTCTGTTGATGATTACGTTGATGGCTGATGACGGGATGCTTGGATGGATTGTATGGGTTGTGGATGATGAGTGATGGGTGATGGCATAACAATAAACATGAAAAACGAGCATAAAAACAGTAGCATTCTCAAAGACTAAGTATTTTATGGCACATCCAACATCAGAAACGAGAAACTTTGTCACACACATCCACAAAATATAGCAACACCAACGCCAACACACTCACACCCACACACATTTAGAGGATGAGCAATTACAAACACACAAGAAGACAACAAGAAAGAAAAAAAAGTAAGAAAGGGGAAAATAAATTCGACTATGACTACTACAAATATGTAAGACCACAGAGATGGGGGGGAGGGGATTCCCCACAAAAGCTATTAAAACTTATGCGTAGTCTCCTACAGACCTACATACATACATACATATGTATGTATATAACATTTTTAATGCCAATCAAAGTCGGTCTTTCTTTTCTTGCTCTCTTTCTCTCTCTCTCTCTCTCTCTCTTCATCTTGCTCTGTCTGTCTTTGTGGCCTCTAACTCCAACTCCAACTCAAAATGAAACTGTGTAAAACTTTTACCTTTTGTTTCAACAAAAAATAAATATCGCAAAATAAAAATACTACAAGTCACAAAGTCAAACAAAAGCTCATTGAAAATGACGGCCAAAAACCAAAAGAAAAAGTACAAGTATAAGTGTAATCGAAAGAACAGAAGAAAAACCAAAAGAACAAGCAAAAGAAAAGCAATAAAGCCAAGGAAACTGAGCGAAAAGCGAAAAGAAATTGTCAAAATACAAATAGGAAATTGACGCGCAAAGAAAAATATGAACACAGTCAAAGTTTTACGGCCTACAGGGGGCGTGGCCTTGTGCGTGTGTGTTTACTCATTTTTTTTTTTTTTTGGGGGGGGGGATAACGAATTTAATCTTTTGCGTTAACGCTAGAAATGAGTTCGGAGGGTTTGGCTAAGAGGGGAGTAAATGTGTTTGACTAAGACCATTGTGGGATTTATTTATAGACTTCAAATGGTTACCAGGGGGCATGATGTGGTATGATGACGATGGCAGCAGCAGCAGCAGCAGCAGCAGCATATGTAATGCATAAACATGACATACTTACATACAAAGACACACAGACACACATGTGTGTATGTGTGTTTTTGGGGGCAGGGCAATTGGTTGGTTAGAAACCTAAGTAAACAAAAGAGTTAGAGACACAAGTTCCATGAGGTGAGTTGATAAAAAGAAGGGTTTTGGTTTCGAAAAGCTTTTAACTGAGTGAAAAATACAATGGGTTAGCCCATACTGAAAAGGATGCGGTAATGTGAGAGATAATAAAAGCAAATATTATATATACATACATACACTATATACTTATGTATGGGCAATGAGGAAAAAACATAGAAATAATCACTTAACAGTTGTCTAATTAAATCTGCATTTGCAACCTCATAGCTCCATTGACTAATAAGTGACTAGAACTACAACTAAATGATAACCAATTTATAATACTTAGTATCTGTATGTGGGATCGCTTGCTCAGTTGAAGCAACGATAAATATACCGTTAGAAACAACGATATTAGCAAGAATTATCGAGTTCAGTAGTAGTTGAGCAGACACGAATAGTATAGAACACCTTCACCTCTATTTAATACCCCTAAAGTGCATATATAAAAACCATATAATCTCATATAAGAATCCCAAAAAATAATCCCATATAAGAATCCCAAAAAATAATCCCATATAATAGTACCATATACAAATCCTAATATACACGATAGCGATTAATTCAAATCGATATCACTTATGCTCAAGCCGATAACGATAAATAGAGACAACTCTGAACTTTACTACCTTCTGCAAGGCTTACGGTAAAATCCATTGTTTACTACAACAAATGTTATCATCTTTCAACGATCTAAACTATAATGAACCTAAATATACTTAATACTTTCAACTTGCATTAAATAATAATACATAAGTATAATAAAATATTACAAGGTAAACTAATGCAGAAGAACAGCCCGAATTGCCAGCTTCAAATTTATTTTGAAATGGCAAAACTTTAAAGACTACCAGATAGAGAGAGAATTTTGGTTTTAATACAGAAATGAGATGGAAATAAGATTTTCTTAAACACACAACTACACGAAGTTGCTTAATCTTTTTGCAAGCACATATAAGTTCTTCATCATATCAATTTCGGCCTTAAGTTCTTGCTGTAAATAATTCACTTCAAACTGCCAATTAATCACAAATCTCAGCCACTTTCCGAGAATAACCCAAAAACAGAATTCGACCCAAAGCTTATGCAAATATCGCACATACGCCACGTTGTTGGCCAATTGGTTGTTAGGCCAAAGCAGAGGCAGAGCCATAGCCATAGCCAGAGCATTCAACCATAACCAAAACTACCTACATCACATTTGCACCGCACACCCAAACCACTCTATCTCTCTCTCTCTCTCACTCTCTCTCGGTATTTTCCTTTCACTCTCTTTTGAGATTGCCATTTCGGGATGACTTATGGAGCACTTTGGAGTTGGGCATCCCGGGCATCTTTTGCTTGGGGACTCAGGTCCTTTTTGTGGCTCTGGTTTGAGTTTGATAGGGGGCTGCATAGGGGGGGAGGGAAGTTGGCTTTCTTTAAAGCCACCTTAATCATGGCTAAAAACTTTTACCCATGACACAGATGTGCGGGTGATGGCGATGGCGATGGCGATGCCAATGCGGGAGCATACACCATGCGGCGCGCGAGCCTTTTAGCTTTTGTTTGTAATGAAAATTGACATGTCCTTCGCCGAATTGCTGCACTGACAGCCGTTTCAGGAGCAGTAGTCCTACAAATAAACACCCTCACCCTCTCTCTATCTCCCTCTCTCTCCCTCATATCCTGTTGTTGTAGTTTGCTTTTGTTTGCGGGACCCGGCGCTTTGTCTCGCGATGTTCATTTGTCCCGAGGTCTAGGCACAAAATGAAAAAAAAAAGAACACACACAGAAACCAAAGAGAACAAGAAGATGGGCTGGTGGGCAGGTGGATGTAGGGGTGTAGGTAGGTACGTTGCTTCGCTGGCTGCTTGGCTGGTAGTTGCTTTTGTGATGAAGATATATCGGCTTGTTTTCGTCCTACCCGAACTTGTGTTCTGTAAATGTTGATGAATTAAAAATCAGCAAAGTGGCGACCAAAAGGGATATGCGGCAACTAAAGAATGATGCGCTCTTTTCTTTTCTACTGTGTTCTAGCACACACAGACAACCAACACTCAGCAACAAGATTGGGTGTTTTATCGAGACCTGCTCTAAGTTTACTTCAGCTATGGTAAGTGGTTCAATTTCTTTCAATTTGAATTCCCAAAATTTGCTTCACAGTGTAAACTTTTCCCTTATGCATTTTAGCCTTCCATTTGCCCAACTACTCGTATTTTTTTTTTTTTTTGCTTTTTTTCCCATGCTCCCGAAAGTCGTTCATTGTGCTGGCTCTTAGCACTATTATCTCCATGTAAAGTTATCTTATAGTCGCATCTCCCTTTCGTATATTCATTCTTTCTTTCATTCTTTTCTTGGCCACTGCCTGGGACAGTTTTCTTAATTGCTTGGCCGCGTAATTAATTTAATTTAGGAAACTTAAATCTGGGCCCCAGCTAGCTACGCTGCTTCTGTCCTTGTCGCTGCATAATTAAAACAAAGCGTCCATCGCCAGTCTCTAATGAACTTTTATTAAAGTAAAGCGAACAAAAAACCCAAAAAGAAATATCCAAAAATAAAAATAAACGAATAAGAGAGAAATTAATATGCCAATTTTTGCAACTTTTTTGTTGTTCGACAAAAAAAAAAAAAATTATTTGGAATAAAAAAGAGAAGAAAAGTTTTATTACACGCTTCAGTTAACAAAGTCTGCTATTGATTTCCTCTCCTGGCTAGCTAGCTAGGTAAGGCAACCAAAAAAAAAAAAAAGGTTTTTAATAAAAATTAATTGAAAAGGAAATGTGTACTTGGTGGATGTAGGAGATGTGCCGGGGAGATGTGCCCCCTAGAGGTGCGGAAATGTCTGCAAAGTTTGATTTTGGGTCGAATGACGATGACGATGAAATCAAAGCGCAACTGGAAGTGGAATTAAGCGTAAGGAAGCTATTAAACTGATTAATTAGATGTTTTTCTCTCATAGCAAATATCGGATAACGGACATTGGAAACGAAAGGAAACGGAAAAGTAAGTTAATCAATTTGTGGTTTTTATAAAGACAATTTGATGGCAATCAACTAAACGAAATCGAAACGTACGAAACGTGAGAAAAGATTAACATAAAATAACATAGCATAATGTTCGGAAATATTGTAAAATTAATAACTCTTTTAATTAAGAATAAGGTTAACCAAAATAAATTATTTTACTAATAAAAAGAGCAATAGCTTCCAACATTTTCTTCTACTATCACTTGATCATATGTACATATGTACATTTATGGAATATTAGTCGATATTTCAAGCTAAGATCTTTATTTGACACGTATTTATATTGAAATGCTTCAAGCAAATGAGAGTATAAATGGCTAGAAAAAAATTAATTAAGTCAGGAAATGCTTCAAGCAAATGAGAGTATAAATGGCTAGAAAAAAATTAATTAAGTAAGGCCGACTTCTATATATAATGCTACATTCAAAGTGATGAAATAACCACAACTTCAAAAGGTAGAAGACAACCATAAAAAATCGATGTACACATTTTAATATATATATAGTATATTATTGGCCCGAAATTCTTTAGAAAAGAATATTGTACAAATTAGCAAATGATTCTCCCCATTTAGAGTTCTTTTTTGTTTTGTGGAAACACAAACAAATACAAAACTGCCAAGTGTTACTAAGTAATTAGTGGAGAAAACTCATAGAATAAGTATATGTACCTTCATATGCACATATGTACATATTTTCCATAGAATCTTTTGATGTGCTTAGCTCATAAATTCCACACTTCTTAAGCGCATAACTAGCGCATAAAAGTGCTGACAAGTCTTTTACTTTTAGCTAGTCCCATTTCACCTGAGTACACCGGTAGTTCCCTTTGCCGATTCTTCTGGTAGTTCTTGTTGTTGTTGTCAATCCTCCGCTAAATCCTTTGCCACCATTTGTCGCAGCACTCAGATCAAATTGTCTTGCCATTTCCCTTCCCTTTACCTCACTCAATATCCCTCTTTCACCCCCCTAACCCTCTCCGCTTCTCTCTAGCTCTCATTCAGCTCTTTTATCAAAAATTAATATGACGAACTACTCAGACAGAGCTGTGTCTGTGCTTTATACTTTATGGAAAAGCACTACAAAGAGCATAAGGATTTTGCTGTCGCCAGCCATATTTGTGTATACCCTTACCAAAGAGTCCAAGAGTCTCTTAGTTATTTTGGTAAGCTATATAAAATATTATATCTTAATTATTGAAACTTTGGCCAATGCCTTAATTATAGATATTATGGTCAGGTTTACCGGTAAGTTTACCGGAAATTCAGACGAAATCGGATGATTTTGTAGAATACCTACTATATAATACTATATTTGGCAAGAGTATGAAAGAATTCGTCACGTTTCTACGGATTGAAGTTATGCTGTCCCCCTGGTTTGGTTTTTTGCTTGCTTGCGCATAAAGATACGTACAAATGGCAAATGGAAGAGAAGAGAAGAGTAGAGAGAGATAGAGGGGAAAAAAGAGAGACAGAGAGAGAAAGTAAAGGGGTGTTTGCAATTCATATTCACATATTCATTTATGCATTGGCCCATAGACAATGGCAATGCATTTGCCATTCTCACACACATACAAGAACACACAAAAAGAGAGAGAGAGAGACACACAGTCATATACAGTTCTCATTAAGTCAGAGAACTTGTAGCACTGAGAGAGACGCCTTGTCAAGTCAGCGTAATGAAGCGATAAGCTGCTGACATATTGCCAAGTGCAACCTCAATCCATACAAACCGATCTAAGCCCACTTTCCCCATCAAGACCCAAACGCAAGCCCAGCCTCCCCCAACCCCCCTTGCGCACATTCTGCCAGCACATTCACTCCCGGCAATTACCACACAAACAACAATAACACTTTTGCCATGCAAAAATCAACGTCAAAGTTCAACTGTTTGCAAATAATTTGGCAAAAATCGTTTGTTCTCCTTTGTGTGTGTGTGTGTTTGTGTGTGTGTGTGTGCATAGTTCATCTGCAACTGCATTGTTTGACATACAAACACATAGATACTTCTATACACACACACACAGACACATACCAACACAACGGCACACACCCACAGAGTCTTATCGTCGACTTCAAAAATACCATTCGCGTTTTGCCTTCTTGTCAGAGCTTCTCTTCATAGTTTTTTTTTGCACCACCCTCTCTCTCTCTCTCTACTCTTTCACGTCCTCTCTACCTCAATGGTACGCTAAGCATTTTGACTATGGCATATTTTACAATCGTACGGCAAAAAAAAAAGAAGAAGGAAGAAAACCCAAACGAAGCGAAACGATACGAAAAACGGAAAACTACATATAGCCAAAGCAAAAGGCTGTGTCAGTGGCATAGAAATATGAATGGAGGAGTAAACTACATGGGCGGCAATGCATTGCAATGGTAAAGAGAGGAGAGAGGAGAGAGATGCATATACATTCTACTAATGTCTCACTGCCAGCAGACACATTGACTAGCAAATACTCTAAGCAATTGGAAAGCAATCACATTGATATTGTAGTTATCTAGTCACTTACACATACCACAGTGTATCTTAACACTCTTACAAATACTTAGATGCATCATAAGATAAGATCCTCACAATCTCTAGTCACCTACACATACCTATGTACATACGTTATATACCACAGTGGATCCTAACACTCTCACATATACTTAAATACACAAGATGAGATCCTCATACTAAGACATACACATAGCTGTGATTACACACTTACGTACCACACGCATACATGTAAAATAGAATAACCTAGCATAAGATGATGAAATAAATCAGTTCATAACCGTCACCGACCAGAGCAGACGTGTGCTCACAATATGTTCCAGAACCGAATCGATTTAGGAATTTCTTTTATAGAAACTTTGAAACTTATAAAAGATCTATTTCAGATCTTTACATACTTATTCATGTAGTCCCATATGCATTGATGTCGAGTCTAGAGTATTGCAAAAGGAGAAAGCGGGGGGGAAAAAGGAAAATGTTGTTCAATTCAACATCGTAGCGTTGCAATGCAATGCGACTCGACTTGGCATTTTTGCATGAAATTTGTGCCGCGCATTCTGTTGGAGGCTGCTCCTCCCTCCCCCGCCCCTACCTCGACCTGCTCCGGTTGATTCTTGTGCCACTGCCGCTTGTTTATGGCATTGGCATGTATGACAGTTGCATTGCATTCAATCAATATGCACGCACACTTACTCACACATAGTCATGCACACACACACACTCTCATCATATGTCAGGTGTCAGAATCAGAAATCAGAAGGAGATGCAACTGGAGCTGGAGCTAAAGCTGGGCGCTAGATCTGAAGCTGGGGTCGATGTCGCAGTCGATGGGATTCCTTTCTTCCATCCTTTTACTCTTTCTATGCATTTTGTACTCTGTACTCTGTGCTCTGTGATATTGGATGTATTTGGATGGGACATTGCATTGCATTGGCATGCACTGCATTTCCATTGTATTGCTTGGACTCGTTTCGTCATGTTTCGTTTCCTTCGTTTCGTCCATCTTGTCTCGTCTTGTCTAGTCGCGTTTGGTTGCGTTTCTCTAGCAAGAATTTATCAATATGCATTGCGTATGCCTTGCGATTTTGCATTCATATGATGGGTGGCCTGGGTATGAATATGGCCTGCTTTTTCGCTCGACATTTTTGCTTGAGCTTGTTATTAATTTTTGTTCTCATGTTTTTGTCGTTGCCCTTCCATTTAGGGTTTAAAAACGTTTAAAAAATATCCAGCCCAAAACATGTTTTTTTTCTTATTTCTTTTTTTCTCTTTTTTCTAAGAAACAACTGTTAGGGTCCTTGTCCATTCTTATTGTGGTAGGACAAGCACTTGACGACATTCTCTCTGTATATATGTGTGTGTGTGTGTGTTTGTGTCTCGCATTACTTTGGCTTACATTTTGTCGCCCTCTCACCCTTGACAGAGAATCTTTGTAATAAAAATAACACTAGAAATGCCAGCCATGCCCTTTCCCACATCCCAACCCCTATACCCACTCAAGGTCAAGGTGAAGTGTGGAAAATTCCGTTTGCAACAGTTGGATTCTCAATAAAAAGACAACACAAAAAAAGAAAAAAATAACCGAATGAAATGAAACCGTGGGAATTGGAATTTAATTTGAAATGGGATTAACCAAACAAAAAAAAATGAAGCAAACCCCCAAAATGACATTCAACACAGAGGCAAAAGAAAATAATACAAAAACGATTTGCGATTTCTGAACCGAATTGATGGTCATAAATTAAAAGAAGTTAGTAAAGTCGCCGCGCCGACTTAGAAATACCCTGAATCAAGTGAAAAATGTGCTTCAAATTCATAAGATATCTAACAATTGCTTTCTCGCTCGCTCCTATTAGCACTGGAGCACTTTAGCGCACCCAGCGGCCAACTCTGCTTTTGCCTTGCTTTGAATAAACTACAATTTGAATACCAGAAGATTGAAATTGCAGGCACATTGCAAGGAATACAATAGAATTAAACATTTTTTTGTTTTTCAATTGAATCACGTTTTTACCCCGATCCGATCAAAACTGTAGAATTTAACCATTTTGCATACTTATAGAATTTATTTTTATTTTGTTTTTGGGCCTAAAATAATTGTACAATCACCTTTTATCGAATTCCCGATGTGTTAACAAAAAGCACTTGTGACAATTTTAAAAATTAATATCCTTACTGTCGCAGCAGATTTAAATCTTTCAATAATACGAAATTCTAGTGAAAAATGAAAATTTAAAAATATGGGCACAACTCAAGTACTTTTTCAGAATTTGGCGACATGTCCGTTACAGATATTTGTCACTCTCTGATTTTAGACATTTCTCAATTTATTGTAGCTATAGATTTACTTGACTCTGATTCTCCAACACTTTTGTCATACAATATATTATCTCGATTGTTTCTCTTGTGTGGGGAAAATCTCTTCCAAATCATAACTACAAAACACTGCGGCATATTCTTATGACCCATAGAAATGGCTTCCCTTGGAAGGGTTATCCATATTCTTGCAGCAACTAAGTCCTGGTGCAACACTTGGTAAATGCAATCAATCTTTGATGATAAAAGCATGCAGCAGAGGCGAAATGTAATAATTTAAGCATTTCCAAACATCTACCTTCACCCACCACCCACCACGCAGCCCTTAGCCATCAGCCTTTAGCTACCACACTCTCTCTCTCTCTCTTTCTCTCTAATCTGTTGCTGCTGCTACTACTGCTCCTTGTGCTTTGGCTTCGCTACAAAATGGCATACTGATGCATCCTGGCGATATAGGACGATAAGTGCTGTAGCAGCCGTTAGAAGCACCAAGAACAATACTTTTATGCCTTTTGAATCTTTGGACCAGAAGCCGTAATAAATTGTTTTTGCATAAAAATTTTCTACAGAGAATAAATGAAGTAAGTGAGTCGGTGCGCCGACTCGGATATACCCATGCATGAAGTAAAAAAAAACTACTTCAAGTTTATACAACTAAATTTAAGCATTAAATTCCATTTGCATGTCGAGCTATATCGCTACTTGTATGAGCACACACGCACTTTGGCACCCCCCACCGGCCAACTCCGCCGTTGCTTCGCGTTGAGTAAAAAGAAATTTCTACATAGAGCTCTACCATTTTTATTCCGATTTGAATCAATTTCTCTCACATGCTGATCAAGAATATATATACACTTCATAGAGTCGGTCTGTTACATACATTTTGCCAACTTTAATATACCATTTCACTCAATGGATGCATGGTATAAAAATAGGTTGACAGGTGAGAGTAGAACCGAGAGAGAGTGAGAGGGAAAAAGAGAGACAGGTGGAGGAGCAATGTAAAAGAAATGCATATAAAAATTCTGCACCTTTGCCACGATTGCATATTTATCATTTCAAGCTGCCATACAGATGGGCGGATAGGGGCGTAACTGAAACTGGAGCCGGAGCCGTAGCTGTAGAAGCTCTTCGGCTTAGGATGGGTTTGCACAACATCTATGCAAAGGTTTTCAAACAAAAGCCACGCATGAATTGTCAACACTACCCGGCATCTCTATCCTCACTCCCCTTTCCAGCAAAATGCCAATGCATTCAACAGCTATACCATCAAGTGGGCTGTCATTTACATATATTGTATACATATACATCTTCTACATAACATATACATACGTACATACATATATATACATATATATATATGTGCATGTCTGCACACAATCAAATGTATAGCAAAATATACGTGTTTGGGATCTAGATATACAATATGTAACTACTATTGTATATGTCATACTATATTATATAGTAAAATCAATGCTACATAATATGCTGCGTTTGCAGTTACAATTTTCCACACATTTGCCATTTGGCATTTGCCACTCGTTATTGTTAATATACTTGTTAGATCATAAAGGCATCAACATTATTCAATAGGATTTGATAATCGAATAACCGTAACATTAATTCCTACCGTAACCAATTATAGACTCGAAGAACTTTTCATTAAAACTTCTCTGCTTAAGTTTATGTAGAAATTTTTAAAAAGATATGAAAAAAAGAACTTAGATAATATATTCCTTGGCAAGTTTAGACCGAAACGTAAAAAATAAGATAATAATTCAAGTGAACTTAAAAGTTTTGTGCAAATAAATCCATATGATTAATTCGAACTAAAAGTTTCAATAATAAAAAAAAAAAACTTTCTATATTTTACTTGTTAAAAAGTTAACTATTAAGCAGCTCACAACATGCTTATTAGAGCCAGCTGATTTACAATAGAGTAATAGAAATATTTGTATGAACATAAGTATAAATTAAACGCAATCCAAAAAAGTTGTAAATTCAGATGTTCCGATTAAAAATACAAGTCAATGCATTAATATGTTTATCTAAAGGATTTCTTGACTATTGATTTGGTTTTTTTGTAGGGTATTCGCATATGCACATTGATTTTTCGCATTTATCTGCCAATTTTCCAAACTAGTTGCCATGACAAGGGACAAAAACACGCCTGATAAAACAATTTCAATTTGTTTGCACATGCATTTTGCACTGTTAATAGTTTATTATGTGATATTATTATTATTATTTTGCATTATTATTTTGTTACACATCTACAATATTGGCATTGTACTAGTCAGTAGTATGTATGTATGTTCCCCCATGTGTGTATTTGTGTTTCCTACATATACATATATTTACTACTTACTAAAGCATTGTCCTGATTGTTGCCCCATAAAATTGTCTTTAATTATAATTATCATGATGATTTAACAATGAATATAGACAAAGAGCATTACTCAGGCAATGAATCCGTTTGAGTTTGAATGGCATTCAAAACTGCACACGAGTGACTATGTAAGAATATAATAGTGTGTATATTGTAGGTAACAATTGCAATTCAGTTTGCCTTTGTATGCGTTTGTGGGAGCTTGTGTGTCTGTGTGTGCATTGGGATAAAATTGTTAGTTGCTTTGAGCACTTTGAGATTGTAATTTAAATTAAGATATGTGGAGAGTAACAACTCGTAATCGAAGTGGGCGAAAACTAATAACTCACTCACTAATTCAATTAGTACATCAAAACGAACAGGGAAACTTTACAAATGACTATTATCCCAATAGAATATTACTCCATTGTATTTCACTTTTTCTGTCGACTAGTTTTTGGAATTTTCTTCTAATTGTCTAGTGCAATACCAAAAAGTGATAAAGCGGGAGTCGTATGTTTTCTTTCTCTTCAAAAAAGTTTTCTAAATAGACGATCAGATTTAACTGAGCCACTCAGATATTTTATATTTCTATTACTCATTTAAATTCGATCGTTTTGAGCAATAACATAATTTGCATAGCATACTTTTTTGGGTCTAAGTAATAACATAATTTGCATATCATACTTTTTTGGGTTATTTAACTACAGAGTAAAAAAAAAGATTACCTTTTTTGCAGCCACTAGTTTTTTTTCAATTTTGTCCAACACTGATGAGAAAACGGCTGATGAAAACAAGTGTTTGGAACAAAATTGCTTTCCTTCAATTTGTCAAAAATTGTTGCTCGACTTTGAGTGTATATATTTGTGGATTAAAAAAAAGAATTGATTAAACTCAACATGAACTTAAATAAGTCGGGCTTGTACTACTTGTTGGTAAATTTGTTTTGCAGAAATTAAACGTGAGTATCTTAATATGTCTGAAAGTCTAAGCAATCCCCAAAGAAAAACTTTGGAAATAAATTTTCACTTTGAAAAGAGTTTTAAAAAAATGTCCACCTGTTTCCAGTCTAAATCTTGTAGTAATAGGTAGTATCATTAATTTTGTGTAAAATATGGAAGCCTCAATAGCCACAAATAGCCACTTTTCTTGTAATTGAACTTTTTAGTGCCTAACCTCAATGAATTTGCTAGCTTTAAGCCTTAATTTCGTCCATTTGTCTATTGGCAAGAAGAATTAAAATTTCTCCGTCGCCTCTTTATAGGCGTTGGTAATGGCGATGATAATGATATTGACCAATGTTATGAACATTTTGTAGATTTTCCAATGAATCTTGATCTTGCAATTAAAAAAAATGTCGAGATAGCAAAAAATTTAGATTTTATAGCATACTTATGTGGATAAAATTCAGTTTTTTGGCCGTGGGGGCTAGGTGCCACGCCCATTATGTCCAAAAATATTTACAAAATATATTTATTATATCAAATGGATTTTTGAATTAAATGCTCATAAAATGGCGAAATTTCCCATAGTGCAGTGGGACTAAAAGGCAATTTGGATTTTTTTACATTTCCCAATTGGACCGTAGTTATGCATTATACATTTAATTTTGACGGGTATGCGTAATTTTAAGCTTTGTTTATAATTATTTGCAAGCTTTTTGAACCATTAATTATTATCAACATGTATAAAATAGATAATAGGTAATGAAATATTTGTTGCCATGACTTTTTTAAGCGACCTTTCAGATCTTTAGAGTCAAAGTTAAAAAAGACTTGAGGTCATACTAGCTGTCTATAGAGCGGAAGCTACAGGGCTTTTTCTTAAATTTTGAATTCGGAAGCTTTTTCTTAAATTTTGGGCTTATGTAAATTAAAATTTCTTTTATTTTTATATTTATACTCAACATGTGGAAACTTAAAACTAACTCCTTTTACTTTTTCATGACTTTTCAGAACGCAAAAGATATATTTAATACTTTATACTTTTCCCACAAAATTCAACAAACAACACAAATATTCTTTATTATATAAAATATTATTATTATTAATCTAAATTACAAAATAACCCAGCTAACAAAGACCAAAAACAATTTCCATTTATTGCAAAAACAAAAAACCGCGTTTTTACCCATAGAGGTATGTAAATAAGAACTGAACCAGTTTTTTAGATGAACAGTGATTAGGTTAAAAAAGTATTGAGAGAGAGACATAAAAACTCTGCTGCATTCATTGGATCATTGTTAGAGAAGAATGATCTGCGAGACAGCCTTCTGGCCTGAAATCTAAAGTGTGCACTCTCGCTGTAGCTCGGCTTATACTATGCTGAGTTTTTCTCTTTACATTCAAATTGCTATTAAAGTCTTAACATTGGTTATACTTATTTTGCCATGGAGCACGTACAATCCGCACAATACAATGCGAATTTCGAATGCTTTCCTAATATAAGCTCAATGCCAAAAATGTTCCATTTATATAAATGTGTGTGTGTGTTTGTGTGTGTGTGAATGTGCTTAACAACAACAACAACCCCAAGCCCCACCTGAACTGGCAGCGAAATGTTAGCACGCCTTTTTCCGCTTGCAATTTTCCGTACGTCATGCAATTTTACGGGCATCTAAGCAAACGGCAACAGATTTTTCGACCTTCCTGTGGGAGGCCTGGCGCTTAAGGGTGGGCGGCATCTTTTTTGGTTTTGTTTTTTTTTTTTCATCTTTTCAAGGGTTTTTTTTTTCGTTTTGGTTAAATTTTCATTTTGCAATACGAAATTGATTTGGTCAGCAGTTTGTTAGTGTTGTTTTTGTTGCATTTTCCAATGAAATGTATTTGGCCTTTGGGTTAAAGAGAAAGTGAGACAGAGAGAGAGAGAGAGAGAGTGAGTATGGGCTGTGGCTTATCTCTGGCCATGATTTTAATTACAATTGGGCCCTAAACTCTCCACACACACATGCACACAGATACACACATATGCACATATATCATAAGGTAATGGTGTGGTGGGAACTGACCAAGTTCTGTGGCAATTATTTACATTTCACTTGATCCATTGTTCAACTAAAAGTTCTCTTTAAATAATTGACAAATATGCACGAGCGACAGAGAGAGAGAGAGAGAGAGAGAGAGAGAGAGTGAGAAGAGAATTCAATATTCGTTTTGCTGGCGTTTGCCATTTTATTATTTATTATTTGAAAATGTTGCAATTTTCAAGTCTCCGAAATTGTTGACTCGCCCCAAATATTTAAATTTGCTTCAAGTTGTCTGCATCTTTTCTATGCCACATCGCCTCCATCTACATCTACATCTCCATCTCCATCTCTAGTTCTACCTGCAGCCTTTACCTCAACATCACTCTTCCCCCCACTTCCCCCTCATCCCCTCGATATTTTATATCGTTTCCTGTGGCGCTTGTTGAAAATTGAAGAATGTGGCAAATGGCATAAAATTGCTTCCTGCTAACCAAAACCGAAAAAACATGGCAATAATTTAGTGCAGATGCTTGGCCTTTTGCTTTTACCTCTTATTGCTCTTATTGCTAGTGGTTGGCATTGAGTTCTCGGGTAGATTGAAGAGTTTCTAACATCTTAGAATTTCGAAGCAAAGAAGGAAACGTTTCTTGAGAAAACTATCTCAAATTTTATTGGAACTTTATGATAAGTAGTTCCACAAGAAAAATGTCTTGATACTTTATTGATATATATATTTGATCAATCTTTGATGGCTTTACTTTTAGATATATAACCTGAACTTCGTTTGATTTCTGTCTAGTGAGTAAGTGAAACCATACCAAAAAATAAAAATATATATAGTTACGGTTTCAAAGGCTTCAGGTCCAAATTATTCGAATGGATGGTTCTATAAACCTTTCAAAGCAACAGCTTTCTTTCATTTGAAATTTCTCATTGGTCATTTCCTCTATTTCAGATCAAAAACTACAACAATTAAATGAATATCCCAAGTTTTGTATAAAATTTTGTATATTTTTTCTAGTGTCTTTTCTAGTTTGCTTTTTAGATGCTGCATAAATTACTTATTATTACGATTAATTAGAGAAAAAAAGATAAAATAAAGTAAAGTTTTTCGTTTCTCTTGCTACCTTCGTTGTTGTGTGTTGGTTTGTGTTAATACGATTGCTTTGAATGGAATTTTTGTAGCATTTTTGGAAACGCATTTCATTTGTGTGGCATGTGTTTGGCATTAAGTTTTTGCCCATCTCCCTCACCTTCTTACCCTCCATGCCACCCACCCCCCACATTTTTTCACTCTCTTTTATGCTGTTGGCTCTTTTGTTGCTCTGCTTGTTGTCTAACCCAGTTTTTGTGTTGCTGTTTCTGTTGCTGTTTCTGTTCCTGTTGCTGTGCAATTGTGCAATATAAATGGATATATCGATCATATAAACAATTTCCATGCTTTCGATTTAAATCCCGCCTATGCATATTTTTTATTTGCCCCACTGATGTCGACAGTTTTTCCTCATGTTACTACTATGGTTCGCATTGTTGTTGGTGGTGGTGTTATTCTAGCACTGTCCTTATGCTGGGCCTGCTGAGGGGTTCCACTCTCTGCACTCTCCTGCACCTCACCTCAATCAATAAACAAACAAATCTGCATATTACCCATCTATATAGAGAGAGAAATAAGACAGTGATAATTGGCTTCGAAGGGCAACACAAACCAATAAATTTTTAGAGTGAATGTCTTTTACTATGCCATCTTTGTATTTCAATCATTGCCGATATCGATTCAGAAATTTTCGATAAATTTTAAAAATGTGATCATTTGAGGGAATTAATTTAAAAGACTTATCTTTGTCGATTTTGGACGATAATTTGGAAGATAATTTATGTCTCTAAAATTCTTTAAAATGCTTTCAATCATTGCCGATATCGATTCAAAAATTTTCAATGTATGTATATGTATTTAAAATGTGATCATTTAAGGGAATAATTTTAAAGACTTATCTTTGTCGATTTTGGACGATGATTTGGAAGATAAAATTCTTTAAAATGTTTTCAATATATTGGATACTTTTTTTGAGCAGTTGGTCGATCACATTTAAGGAAGCTCTGGTAGAGATGGTCACGAACCTTCTTTTTTAAGGCACGGCACGAGAATAGATGGGCGATTTTTAATGCATAGATAGTACATCTTTTTCATATTAGTATGCAAAAATATTATCTTATCTTGTTAGTTTAGTTTGTTTTTCATTTGAAATGTGCCCAGATGTAGAAAAAAACGGAATGTTTAAAATAATTCTAGACAATGCTTGCAAACTTTTGAAAATATTGTTTTCCATAATATTCGTTTCACAAGATACTTCCAGTCATTAGTAAATATTTTTCAACTTCTCCATCTTGAGGATTTATTTAAATTATTCTCTTTTTGAATAAAGTGGAATCGACGAACTTTAAAAATGTGCTTGCACATTGACTTTAACACGGGTCACGCACGGGAAAAGCACGTTCCCAATTTTTATACACTGCCCATGTCCATCTCTAAGATATCATAACAGATATCGTCTTCAGTTTATTGAGTCTACACTGTAGTACAATTGGAATTGAGCTTCCTGGTCGGCCCTTGTTTGCATTTTTACCTTGCCGTTTTGTCGCATTAGATAAACAAAAGAAGAGCAAAGAGAGAAAACCAACCATAGAGTGGGAGATGGACTAACTTTGCTTGTGCTATTGATTCTATACCCTTGGGACTTAGTCATACCAGTTATACATATATTAACTAGTACATCAGAGATAATAGCCAAGATTTCTAAGAAAATAATTTAGATAAATTTTTATGCAGATTCTGGTATTGGAAATATGTGGTTTGTATTTGCTAAATTGAAATTGTAGGGAAATAGATTTAATACAATTAAAATCCTCTTCATTTAGGATGAAATACACATAGGTTCCCTGGTATACCTGGTAATAAATTTGATTAGTAGAGTAGTGTACACCTTGACAATATACAATGTACCCATTTCTTGCAAGAGTATACAGAAGAGGAACAAAAAAAAATTGAAAATAAAAATTTGTTTGCCATACTGGGGGCAGGCACCGCTCGGCTTTATGTTCAGTTTTTGGTTTTTGTATATCTTTTTTTGGTCATTTTGTTTTGTTGATTTTCTATTTTTCTATTGCATTGCATAAAATCTGAAACGCTTACCTACAAAAATTTTATTCTCGCTCTCTCTGTCTCTCTCTCTCTTGTCTCTTTCTATGTTTGCGTTTTTTTGTTTTTTTTTTTTTTTTTTCGTTTTTGTTCATAGCTTTCGGGTCTTTTTGGTCACTTTGTCTCTGGGTCTCTTTGTGGGTGTATTTGCGCTTGAGGCGTGGCTGAGTGGGAGAGCCAAGAAGTGGGAGGTAAAAGGAGAAAGAGTTTGTAATTTTGCTAGTCATACGAAAAGTTTTTTGTCAATTTGTTGCATTTTTTTTGACAATTTTTGTGACATGGGAACGACGAAAACGTCGACCCGCATATATATGTAGGTATGTAGGTATGTATGTATGTTTTGTTGGGATATACCTACATATTTATGTCGAGGTATCTAACTCTCTCTTTTATTTGTTAGGGTTAGTTTCACTTTTGTTGCTGCTTTCTATTTTTTGCTTTTTTTTGGAAGGGCAAATCATTGCCTGCAGTTGTTGACTTTGAGTAGCCGTAAAAGTTCAGTTGAGTTTTTTTTTTTTTCAAGTATACTAAACAGTTGGGCGTAGGTAGGAAAGCGATATCTAAATATATATATCTATTTATATGTATGTATATGTATATGCTATGCATGGATAGTTGGGCGTTTGGTTTTTTTCAGGACACAACAATTTCAACTTTTCCAGTGGGCGCGTGTAGCTAGTCAAAATGCAGGTCAGTTAGTCAGTAGCAGGACAGGTGGAAAGAGCATTTTGTCAAACTTTTTGATTAAGACATCAATTTTTTGTTCATTTTTTGCTTCATAATTTATAAAGGAGAACACACAAGAGGGCATTTTCTTGATGGTTTCATTAGAATGCAAAGAGGCACAACAAAAAATTGGCTATTTAGGGCAACAGTGCTGCCAATCAAAGAAGATGGCAACACTTTTCTTTAGTGTTGATAAAAACAAAATGGTAAATAGCAAGGTTAAAAGAAAATAGTATTTTTGAAAAATTATTAAAGTATTTTTAGGAGTTTAGAAGCCTATATATCGAGAACTAACAAAAGCTAGAGGTCTTGTATTCGGCGAGTAGACCAAGTTTATTTCAACAATGTTTTTATCGCACTCTAATTTGGCACACTAATCTATATAATTTGTATTAAATGGCCAATGGGGGTCGCCAAAGTGATCGTGTGCTCATAAAGTGAGCAAGATAGCATGTGTTGGTAAGCTCGTCATGCAAAAGAAACTTAAATTTATTTTTAAATGTGTACCTTAAAAAATTTGGGAAGGTACTAGGTAGCATTTTTTTCTCGAAATTGAAAATTTTTTTTTTTAAATTGCCTAGTAAATAATGGAAAAAATTGAACTAAGTTCGAGCATGGAAAAGACAAATATTTTGACCAAAAATGAAAGGGTAAGGATACTCGAAGAAGAGTTCTTTAATATTCCAATGAAGTCTACTGATTGGAAGGCATTTTTCAAACCAAACAACAACTGATGCTTTTGGAATTCAATTTTAATATAATATTCTTCGAATTTTTAGTGCCTGCACATTAATGGGGCATAGCACAAAGCGTTGAAAGGTCGGGCTACCATTCATTTGTTTCTCAATTCATTTTTAATCCTGGTCTTAGTCGTTGGCCAACATATATGTACATACAATGTATCATATATCAAATCTTTTGATCTGCTTGCTTTTTGGTTTTTTGTCATCGCCGAAATCCTTGTCAAGCCCCAGCTGACAATATCGTAAGCCATGTAAGCTTCTTCTTCGTGTTCAATAAAAAAAAAAAAAAGAAAAAAACACCAACAGCAACAGCAACAAAAACGAAACGAAAAACTTTACACAAACTTTCGAATTTGGCCTAAAGGGGGCCCAGTCTGAGGCTAAGGCTCAGACTGCGGCTCCGGCTCCGACTCTGGCTCCAGTTTGAGTAAGTATGAAAGAACTTGTTGTCGGCTTTGCACGCAGTTTAGACCAAGTCAACGACGATGGAATGCTGCACAATGAAAACGACATGCATGACTATGTATGTCCTGCTCTTACTCCTTCCTCTTGTTCTCTCGCCTCTCTCTCTCTCTCTCTCTTCCGCTTTCTCGCTTTTTGTGTGTGTGTGTGTGTGTGTGTACAGTTGGCATTAACATAATTCATATTTTGTATGTATTTGCATAATAATAAAGCTGCTGATGTGCCAGAATCAGCCAGAAGCACAGCCACAGCGTCTCATCTACTTATATGGCCTTTTGGCTGTCTCGACCAGTCTCACCACGAAGCTCCAAAATGTTGCTGCTGGTACTGCTGCTCCTGCTCCTGCTTCTGCTCTTATTCTGCTGTTGACAAATGGAACACATTTGGGCTACACCCAGAAAAACATTGAAGCTAACGAAGACCAAAACCAAAACGCAGAGATTTATACAAGAAAAGAATGGACACACACACACACACATGACCGAGAAAAGACCCGCAAGAGGAACGAAAAGATGAGGAGGTGGATTGGAGGTGGAGACACTCCGCCCTCATAAATGCATGAATACTTATGGATATTTCCCAGTGCATCACAAACTGTATTCTATTCGGTGTAGTGGCGGGGGGAGTTGAGAGCGGGGGAAGAGGCGGCATTGTCATGTTTCTCGCTTGTACTTGGTATTGCACTGACATCTGGGGGACATAATTCGTTGACGTACACACACACACAACACACACACACACACACACACACACGCTCACCCCCACCGACATTCACATATACAGTATAACAAGCTTTCTACAGTTATATATCTTGTTTTGCGGATTCCCAAGCAGCATTTTACTTTACACGCTGTCCTCTTTCTCCCCCCGTTCTCTTTACCCCTCTCCCTATCCCTATTTGGAGCTTTTGTTTGTTTATGTCAAATCTGCATTAAGTTTTTATACTAAAAGATATTAAAAAAAAAAAAAATAGTAAATAAATAAAGAGACCAACGAAAAACATGAAGCACTCTCTCCATAAATATGGGCAGACAATTTTAAAATTTTATTTCTTGACAGATTTTATAGAACTATATATATATGTACATATGTACATATAGTAGTATATTCATATACGCATACAGATTCAGGGCTGGAATAGCTGGAATCGGTAATATTTGTTTTATGTATAATCTACCAAATGAGATGATTTATACAGGTTAATGATTTTTGGATTTTTTTCAGTTATAAATAAGTAGATCGCTAAGTATTTATTATACCCTTGCAGAGGGTATTATAATATTGGTCAGATGTTTGTTACCCAGAGAAGAAATCGTTTCCGATTCGGCGATTTTCAAAAAGATCGAACTACTATATCATATAGCTGTCATAGGAAAAATGAATATAATGGGAATAACTTCATTCTTCCTTGAAGAATCTTATCCAAACAGATCATGCAGATACATACTATATACACAATACATCATATTTCTGGGTTGCAAGAGAATCGGATAAACATAACGTAATAGCTCGTTGATGTATGATCACTACTATGTAGTGAATGTTGTGTAAGTATTTAAAAACAGGCACTAAATATTAAAAATCGGATTAAGGGAGATTTAATTATCACATGGAAAAACGCCCAACATGAAGAGGGAGAGAGATAACATTGAACAAATATTTAGGTTCCTAAATTTTATGTAGTTTTTTACTCGGTGGATCGTATATCCCGGCGACTTACTTAAGTCGATTGAGACATGTCCGTCTGTAGGATCCTCGAGATTTAGGAAACCTTAAGAGCTAGAGCTACCAGATTTGGTATGTAGACTCGTATGGTGTGTACGGTGTTCAAGTTTGTCACGGCTCCTTCTGCCCCCTTCTATTTAAGAAACAATATTTAAAACACCTATAATTCAATCATTCCACCAAATTTCTTGCAAATCGGAATAAAAATGGCCGAGTTATACGTAGAAACCTTTTGTACTCGATCAGCGTACACACCAAACGAGTCTACATTCCAATTTGGTGGCTCTATCTTTTATAGTTGCTAAGATCTAGGCACTTTTTCGGACGGATAGACAGACGGACATGTCTCAATCGACTCGCCTATTGATACCGATCAAGAATATATATCCGTCTGTCCGTCTAATGCATGGTGTATCCAATTATCCTAACTAAGCTTCCCATCAACTGCCTCAGTTATCAACAACTAATCAATATTCAAGATAATTTTTCCCTTCACTTCACCCCCTTAACCACCCCCTCCACAATCAATTTATTTTTCCCAAAAACAAAAAATTAATCACGTTTATCCACCACCAACTCAGAAAAAAAAAACACACACACACACACAAAAATGGAGCAAAGTTCAGTTCACCTGACAATTTGCACGTATCCCGAAGAGAATTTGTCTGTCTGGGTTGTTTGCTCGCTGAAGCGTTAAAATGCCATCATTAAAAATCAATGTTTAAAGATTTATGAGCTCAACAAAGTGTTAATTACAAAAAAGAAAACAACAACAGAGGAACAGAGCGAAAGACAAGTTGACTAGAAGGTTGAAAGGTTGAAGGGTTGAAGGGTTCGTTGTAGTTGTTGTTGTTGTTGTTAATGTCGGTGACACAACAAATAGCTTTGCAATGAGCTTAAATCCGGCTCTCACTTGACCCATTGACCTTTATCAGTTGTACTCCCGTTTCCGGTTTCCAAAGCATAGATACATATATGTAAGTAAGTAGATGTGTGTCAACAAAATTAAACAATATTTGCCATGATAATTGAATAGTTTTCAATAATTGAACAATGGCCAAAAGGCGTTTATAATGTATGTATAATGCTATTTATTAAAAATAAAATAAAACAAAATTATTGGAATTTTATCAGCCCTTTAAATAAATTGTAGCAATTTCTTAACTAAAACTAAAATTTACTAGAACGCTTACAATACATTTTTTGAATCGAAATGTCTGTTGAAATTAAACGTTACCTGGATATTTTGAATGATTTTCAATTTGTTTCTTTTGTTCATTGTATTGAAACAAAAATTCAGTCAGTGTGATTAGCGCTATTCAATAGCCAATGCAAATTATCTGTATATACCAACTTAAATCATCCTGGCCTACTTATCCTAAGAGAGAACTGTCGAAAAAGTATATTCCATAAGGATCAGGACGAAATCAAGACACGAAGCAAAGGTGAAGCAGAAGAATTTTTCTTAAAACACATCTTTCTTCACACAGCAATTACTATAGAGGCGATTTTCTGACTTACACCTCTAAGTAAGTATTTAATAAATTAAATGCATTTCCTAAAAAGAAATGCGCAAAGTGCGACAGTGGAACGCATCATGAAGTGTATGATTTTCCCATGGGAAAGATCGAATATTGTTTTGAACATCCTATGAGAATTGCGCTGGAATATCAACAGCACAACCAGTTTTGCATAAAAGCCAAACAATTCAATAGAACGGCAATTTCCCACTCGTTTTTCTCTTCATTGAAAAAATGTAAAGTGTAGCATACCCATGAGAATTTGGGACTTTAAATTAAACTAGAATAATACCGATGAAAGGCAACATAAAAACTCGTCTTGGAATGTAACTTTTAATCAGACCACAACAAAAGGCGCAACTACAAAACAAAAAAAAAAAAAAACAAAAAGAGGCAAATAGAAGAAAATATGATGAAAAGAAATAGACCTGGAAACGTAACACACAAAAAACACAAAAGTCCTTGTAACGACTTTGATATACTCTGCAAGATATTAAAAATGCAAATGCAATTAAATAGTTTAATATTTCCTTTGCCAGATTAGATGGTTCTGACTTAAGTACTACTCTTTAAGATTAAACACGGTAATAGTCTGAAGCGGCTTGATTACATAAAATATATTGGAAAACATAAAATACAAATACGTCAAAAAGTATACTCATCATTCCGTCTAAAACAAAAACGCGATAAGAACGTGAGTTTTAAAATTAGCTCAAATGTGATGAGCTCGCTGCTATCATTTCTAATACTATATCAATACTTTTGTAATTAAAATCAGTTCACACTTTGAATTCACTAAATGAAGGTTGGCTTAAATTATTTCCTTCTCTATACCGAATACCCTTTCCATCTAAGGATATAGGTTACAAAAATACGCACACACTTGCAGGGAGGAAAAAACAACGTCTAGGCGTTATAATACAACAACAAGAGAACAATTTTTACGTACCTACACATATAAAACCCAAAATGCCTTTCGTTTTTTGGTATTCTTTGTTTTGTTTTTGAAAGGCTAAAAAAAAGGAGGAGGTGAAGACGTTCAGAACTGTGTAACTCTCTCTCTCTCTCTCTCTCTCTCTCTCTATTTCTGCCGACAACGTTTTCATAATTCGGAGCAAAAGGCGAAAAGCAAAAGCGAGAAAATAGCAAAAAACAAAACAAAATAGGAAAATCAACAACATAACCGAAAAAAAAAAACATTCACGTTAAAAAGATGGCAGGCTGAGCAGTTTTCTCTCTCTTCGTTGTAGAGTGGGTGGGTGGGGTGGTTGGGAGTGGAACCAGTGACACACACGTGAGGTTTCAGCAGGGACAAAAATACAATATATAGTTTCCTTTTTGGCTATATGTGTGTGTGTGTGTGAAGGACGAGTCACACATATGGATATATATAAACAGACGCACGCAAAAGCCTTAAATATGCTACAACTGCTAAAGAAGCCATAAAGCAGCAACAACAACAACAGGAACAACAGCAACTTAAACAACGCAAAGGTGACGACGACGACGACGACGATGACTACGACTACGACTACAACGAGTACGAGAAGAACCAAACGTTTGCCTACGTCTACGTGGGCCAAAGGCGTTGAAAACCAAAGTTTCCTTTTCTTTTGCCCCACACAATATGATTGAATGCCACATTCTTTGTCCCATCTAAATGTCCTTTGTGAGTTGCAGGGGAAATACATACGATGCACATCCATTTAACAGTAATGTTAAAATACTGGGCAAAGTGGGACCTTTTTCGTGCCCCTAATTTAATATACGACTGGGGTAACTGTTGCATTTCTCCTTTTGCTGAATATAGGTTCGTGTCTTGGCTAAGCGTTGGGATACGCTGTTGCCGGAGTTTGACAGGGGAAAACAGAAATGTTAAGATATTGGGTTTTTCCTGTGTCCTTTTTGCTTCCTATAGCCTACCCCAAGGAAAACCCGCTTACGCTGCTTCCATGGCATTAAATAGCAGCTCTGAGAGAAACAAGATCTTACAGGTAATGTACGCATTTGAAATTCTAGATAATCAAAAAATTAATATTCCAAATAGCACATAGAAACATCCAAATTGTTTTAAAATTAAACGAGTTTTAGCCTCGCAAAGTTTATGTTTCTGGAAACATATTTCAATCGATTTTTTTTCAATTTTTCACAAACTTGTTTGTCTTATCTTTTCCAAGCTCTTACTCTGCTTACATCGCTAATTTCAACGTTCAAAACTAAAAATGTACTACTTATTTCGAATAGAGAAATATATGTTCTTCAAATGTTTTTCATCAATATACATACATACATAAGTATGTGAATATGTAGAACATAACTTTCGATCACTACCAATCCGATTTAACCACTTAATTCTCTTTTCAAAACCATTTTTTACATTGTACAACTTATTTAATGAAAAATTTAATGTTTTTTAATTTAATGAATTTGAAAAAAAAAACCGGCTGTACATAGCACGGACACCAATCTCTCGTAGTTTCATCTGGTATTAGAACCAAGTTTACGGTCTTGGGGAAAATATGTAAAGGGAAGAAAAATATACCAACATGGGAATTTGAAAAAAAAAACCGGCTATACATAGCACGGACACCAATCTCTCGTAGTTTCATCTGGTATCACTACCAAGTTTACGGTCTTGGGGAAAATATGTAAAGGGAAGAAAAATATACCAACATGGGAAATAAAAAGAAGCGGATATTTATAAAGGAAAACGATCAAACGATTTTTTACGATATTCAGGGATTATTATAAAATTTTCCGTTTTTATCGTGTTTTGTAGAAATAATGGTACTTAGGAAGGTGTATTGGGTAGATGGATATTTAAGGACTTTAAATCTTTTTTGGAGCTGAAATACATATGTATGTATGTACTCATGGTATTTACATATATACACCTAAAAGCCGAAAAAAGGGTAGTTTTGAGAATTTTTTAAAATTCAGTTTTAAAATTTTTCATTGGAGTTTTATTTATCTAAAAGTACATACATATACTTATTACTACTATGTCGTAGCCGGTTTTGATTGAAATATTGATTTGACAAAATTGCGAACATTTGAAAAGATTTGTGATTTTTGGGCAAAACAAACAAAGAGTAATATAGCTAAGATATCTTCTGGATAATGCTGTAAAGAAGAACTACAACATTTTAAGGCAATCGGACGAAATATTAATAACTATGACCAAAATTAGATATCAGATTAGCTAGGGATTGATTACAGAGGCCGACATGATTTTTGGCAGATACTTCAAAAATGTCAAACACATTTTTTCGAAAACATGACGTGATAAAAAAAAACTAAGTACAGGGTCGCCTATTGAACTTAAAACACTTTTTCCTGATCTCAAAAATGTCGGACTGTGTTAGAGATCAATAATAATGCCATAAAGATATAGGGATACACTTGAGTTAATTATGTTCACAGGTATGCACAATAATCCTAAAGCCAACAGATGTTCGAACGCTATCTACCTGAAGCAATAAACTTCAATATATGCAATGACCTGAATATATTCCCGTTGAAAGGATATATAAGATGTTCAATCTGTTGGTAAGACAATTAGTTGAAAATTCTTCATCATGCCACGTCGCTCGTCGTATTCTCGGTTTATTTTTGAAACAACGGAAAGTACACGGACGTTTCGTCATCAGCGTTATATAAATGATTTTTGCGTGGACTGTGATACCTGTGTGAATGTTATTCATGTCGATGAACCCTACAGTCATCACTGGCTAAGTGGGCCAAGTGGCCCAAATGCAATCAATTTGGGCCTTGAGGAGAAATTACTACTGAAAAGCATTGAGCGGAAACGGATTGAGACATTTCTTCTTTGCGATGGGAGCGCTGTGTGCCGAACAAATGACTTTCTACTGGAGGCTGGCATGGATGCAGTGCCTCAATTGTTGCGTTTTCTCAATTATGAAACCTCCAGACTGGAAGTGATGGTCGGTTTCTATGTGAATGTCATCAAGCAACGCATGTACTTTGAGAGTAGCTCGATTGATATAGATCATCATTTGGACATTGAAGAGACAGTGGATATGCTCTTCTCAATGTTGCTTGAAAAGATTAGCAATTACGTTTTCCTACATCAGCGTGTGCCCCTCGAGGCTTGTGTAATCAAAAGAATGAAAGTGACAGTGAAACGGCATTCGAATGAACATTTAACTAGCCAGGCATCTTTACCACTTCAGTATCGGCTTAAGCAGGATGGTGGTGGTCCTGCGCTTCAAAACAAACAACGTGTAGATCACGCTCTTCTAATCGATAGTTATTTAAGCTATCGTGGTCAGAGATTTGGACATTTTCCCTCGTCACTGCAAGTGAATCTGTATTGCTTTCGCATCTGTGCCAGTTCAAAAGAACTCTATGCTGTACCCTATCTGCTGCGTGGGAAGGATACCAATAAAACGCCAACGTTTCTCATTCAAACAGATGTGACTGGCGAATTTTGTGGCCTACATGAAATTAGAAATGTACGAAAATTCCTAAAAACCGATTTGCAGGATCGCATTATTGAATGTCGACAGTGTAAGGCCCATTTTGTCGATCGTGTTCAATATGCGTTACATAGAAAGATCGATTGTGGGCGGAATTTTATGGTATGGCATTTGGGTGATGTCGATGGACCAACAAAATCAGGCGCCATAGAGCTACATGAGAATTGTCTGCCTTTACCGAAGAAATACTTCAAATACTCTTGGTTTGGCCTAATCAACTAAAGACTAGAAATGTAAATGTATAAAGATAAATCTTTAAATAACCATTTAATATAACTTTTAATTGTATAATCTAATTGCCTTAATTGGATTGGAATTGGGTAATATATAGGAAATAATTGAAAGATTCTTTCATCGTAAGGAAAAAGAGGAAAGGCTTCTGCTGGGATTCCCAATAGATTTAGCCGCGAAAATCATTAAATTTGTTTTTTTTAAACTTATGGGCCGCTATTTAAGTAACGGCCATACAAAAACGGTCACTCTGTTGCCGCTGTTAACAGAACTGTTTAACAGCATCATTTGCGAGCACTAAGTTGGACATGTAAACACAACAAATCGGAACGGCAAAAAAATAATTAGAAAACCGGCTGAGCAAAATGAATCCCCTGGACAAGATACACACTTTGGACGAGATTGAAAAAGAGATTATACTGTGCATGCAAAGTGCAGGTAATTTTATATTACAGAAAGATGCAAAAGGATTAAAGTAAAGCCTGATTCGGTATTTTCTCCCACAGGCCAAGCGCTGCAAGAGTTGGGCAAGGAGAAGTCATCGCAGAAAAATGCCGAAACACAATCGCAACAATTCCTGAAGAGCCTATCCAGCGTAGAATCGAAATTGTCGGAACAAATTAACTACCTCACTCAAGTGTCGACAGGCCAGCCGCACGAGGGTTCTGGCTATGCCTCGGCAAAGGTGCTGCAAATGGCCTGGCATCGCATCCAACATGCCCGATCTCGTGTACGTGAGCTGGAGGAAACTAAGGCCAAGCATTCGCATGCCGCGCGTCAACAGCAAAAGCGACAACAGGAACATGCCCAGCAGCAGCAACAACAACAGCAGCAGCAGCAACAACAACAGGCTGCAGCAGCTGCCGCTCAGCAGCAGCAACAACAACAACAGCAACAGTCTGGAAATGTAGGAGCCGGAAGCGGCGTAAGCGGAACGTCTATTGACAGTGGAGGATCAGGAGGGGCTGTAGGTAGTGGTAGTGGCAGTGATGCGGGGAGTAGCATGACAAACAATTAATTTTATATTTAGATATTAAGTAATCTTAAAAACAACCGAGAAAAAAGAAGTAATAAACAAACGTCGCACAGTGGAACGGGTGTAGAACAATATACTTATTAATTCAAATTGTCTGTCAAAATTGATTTAAATTAATGAAACGGTAATCCAAAGTTGTTTTACATACAACTAATATAGCAGAGGCGCACACAAAAATGTGAGCGTCGAGCTCTGTCCAACTTCCGCCTCAGGCAACAAATTGAGCGACTACGTGCCCACCTTTGTTCTGTAGGATCGGTTAAAGTAAAAACACACCAGAACAGCTTTGTGTTATATATTTTTTTTCAAAAAACCCGATAGTATTCATAAACTATGATCGGTTTAATTTACTCAATACTTCGTGTATGTGTTGATATATGAAGAGATGATCGCAATAGAAAGAGAGAGGCAACATTTTATATCTATGACTTAGGTATATATGTATATGAAACTAATTATTTAATTAGGCACACGAAGATTACGATGAACTGATGCGAACTTCGATATGGGGTATTTGGGAGTTTACTTGAATTACTATATTAGGTCAGACTACTTTTACCACTCTTAGACAGACAAAGTTTTTTTTATTGTATCAACTAGGATCAGTATTATTATTCCCCTGATCTTGATGATTGGCTCTTCCAATGCCAAAGAAGTCGTTTTCACACACATAGCGTACACATTGCAAGAGAATATTACGCTCATGCCTTATATCTGTAGCTAACAATTTGGATAGCATTGTACTATGTTTGTAAAGCTGTTTAGCTCGTTTATAATTTAAGCCACTTTGTCGCTTTTTGTTTGGTATAATAATGTGTTTAACTGAAGGCTTACCACTTGATGAAGGTTTTAAGTCCTGATTTGAGATCTGAGATTTTGTAAGAATTTCGTTGCCCTCAACAGGCAGATCGTCGTTATCGTGCTTAGTAAGGCGTTCAATTGGTTTTTCGTCTGGTGCCTCATCGTCGTCATCTGACTGAGGGAGAGGACTTTGCTTCTTAGTTTCTAAATCAGCAACTTGTATAGATTCTGGGACTTTTTCTTCTGTCGACGGAGTGGTAACTTTAGCCTCAATTTCATTTGCAACTTCTTTTACCAACGGATTGGGATTTTTAGAGTCCTCTTCATCATTTCCATTATCTTCCTCCTCTTCGTCGCTATCTGAGCCATACATGCCCAATAGATTGGTTAGTGCGTTGTTTCCCACTGATTTCTTCTCTTTAACATGCTTATAATCTACCATTTCGGATGTGCCACGAAATTTTTCTACAATAGGTGACGAAGTATTCTTTTCCTCTTCTCTTCCTTTCTGATCTTCCTTTGCGGGCTGATCCTTTTCAATTTTCGTTCTCTTTTGCTGTGGTTTTGTCTTAAAAGCATTTTGTTTACTTTTTCTCTTAGTTGATTTTGTGTCACCGCCCCCTTGAGACTGCTGGCAGCGCGGCGTTCTTGTTCGCTTTCGATCTTCAGCTTGGCCAAAACGAGTCTTTGAGGCCTCAAGGCGTTCACCGCGTTTCATCCGCTGCTCTTTGGCCCTCTTGGCTAGCTCAACGTTTGCTGTTGTGGGGAATCTGGTGAAGGAAATTCCATTAAATACATAAATAAATACCGTGTATGTAGGATTACCTTTTGCGCCTCTCTGCTCGCCAGGCGGCTATATCCTCTTGTGTCCATACTTTTTTCACCTTTTGGTACAATCCGGTTATATGATTTGTTTCTATGTGACGCTCTAGTATGGCCGACAAGGCTGTGAAATCACAATTATCAGCAGGACAGATCTCATGTTGCTGCAAATGTCGTTTCATATCCTGCCTGCTGGCCAATTCCATACCACAATTATTGCAATACTCGGGACGTGGAGGCGAATCATATATCGGTGTTGTTTCAGCTACAGGCTATAGAAAAAGAGAGAAAAAAAAAATGTTAACTTATAAACTTTTATGTAGATCCAACAAACCACCCACCCACCTGTGGCTGCAGTGTCCCTTTGTTCAGATACTTCGCTGGCACTGTACTGCCCCTTGCTCCATACATTGGCGGCGGTTGCTTGCCCCGCGGCAGCAATGTCATGCCACATGGCGTCAAATAGTGCATGGACGTTTTATTTGGTCCATTTTGTGGTTTATTAAAATTTGGCGATGGTAACGCGAATTCCGGTTGACTTTCTGCTTCCATTCTCTTTAAAAACAATACAAAAACTAAACAACCATGTGCGCCAACAATGTGCCCTTTAAACTGGCGGAAAAAGAGAACTAGTTCTGCATCTACAGACTACGAAATTTGCCTTGAAATATCAATGAAAAACAACAGTTACCATTGGTATGCGTGAGAAAATAAAAACTTTATTTTATTACTGAAATAACTTGAGTAATGTTTATGCCAACAGCTGTCTCTCCAGGCTTTTAACTGTTTCAATGAAACGTAACTAGTTCGCAAATATAAGCTCAGCGTATTTTGTGGGATTTTTTTGGGAAATCAAACGGTCATACTGGAAAATAGTTAAACAAAAACGATTAAATTTCTACGTTTTGAAAGAAAGCTAGACGAAAGAAAAATACTCAAATAGGACTAAAAACAAAAATGCAAAGCGTATTGAATTCCGTTAAAGGCACAGCGTTAAATGTAGCTGAATATTTGACGCCTGTTTTAAAGGTGAGCGATATGATTTCTTGTTTTGCTATAATTCTTGTTGTTGTTGTTTTCGTCTGCTTAAGTATCGGAGATGAGCAACCCAACTAATAATGTGAACTGGCACTGAGTTGTGAAGTGATTTATGTAGAATCATATAGCATTAGCAAATAGTACGACTAGTCACAGTTATATATTACTCATATCTGTCTAGGTTAATGGGTTGGGTTTTTGTGGGTGAGGAGGGCTGTTCGCTGTCAAGTGGCGCCCGCCTGACGCGACAATTTCACTCAAACTAATCAATTTTCCTTGTTCTTTGTTCCATAGGAATCGAAATTCCGTGAAACAGGCGTCCTAACACCCGAAGAGTTTGTGGCCGCCGGTGATCATTTGGTCCATCATTGTCCCACCTGGCAATGGGCAGCGGGAGATGAGACTAAAACGAAACCATACTTACCAAAGGGTAACTATTACCACCACTAATCACTAATCACAGTTCAAATCACCACTAAACTGAACTAATTAAATTACAGATAAACAATTTCTGATAACTCGCAACGTGCCATGCTATCGGCGATGCAAACAAATGGAATATGTGGGCGAGGAGACTCTGGTGGAGGAGGAATCTGGCGATGGTGGCTGGGTGGAGACACATCAATTGAACGATGATGGCACCACACAATTGGATGAGAAAATCTGTGAACTGACTTTGGAGGAGTCAAAGGTAATGGAATCATTAAATGGTTTGACATGAGAATTAATATGTCAATTTCCAGGACGAAATGCATACACCGGATAGCGACAAAATAGATAATATGGAGGATGTAGATGCTGATGGAAATGACGGCGATGACGATGATGATGACGACGAGGCTATTGATATGGATGCATTTGAGGAGAGTGGCATGCTTGATCTAGTTGATCCTGCTGTGGCAACCACCACTCGCAAAGTAGATGCCATTGATATCAAATCGAACTCCAATGAAACTGCTTCAAATGAGGCCAGTGGCGGTGGGGGCAGCGGCGCAAACAACAATAGCGATTCTGTTTTACATACGCGTACCTATGATTTGCATATTACCTACGATAAATACTATCAAACGCCACGCCTTTGGGTTGTTGGTTATGATGAGCAGCGTAAACCTTTGACGGTCGAGCAAATGTATGAAGATGTATCACAGGATCATGCAAAGAAGACTGTTACCATGGAATCGCATCCACATTTACCAGGACCAAACATGGCCTCGGTCCATCCATGCCGGCATGCTGATATTATGAAAAAAATTATACAAACTGTCGAAGAGGGTGGCGGCGAGCTAGGCGTGCATTTATACTTGATAATATTTTTGAAATTCGTTCAGACAGTTATACCAACCATCGAATACGATTTTACGCAGAATTTCAATATGTCATAAAAGCAAAAAGAGGAAACAGCAAATAAAAACAAAAAAATCGCCCTCAAAAAAAACTGATGCAATATTTCACATAATTCAAGAATAAAGTTTTGAATCAAGCACAAATACTTACTATTGAATCTATTCGTTTTTTCTTTGTTCATTATGTTTGAAAAAAAACTTGGGAATAAAAAAACACAATAGAGTACTACATCGGTGTAGTATATAGGAAAAATTATAAAAACTATATTATTCAGGTTGAAAAAAATCATGCATAATGGACTGGAGTAATGAGTTTTTCAATTTGAAACTTCAACGATATCTCTGAAATAGACCAATATCATTGCTTCTAATTGTTAAGACTAGAGAAGAACCGAAACGTATTTAAAAACCATACCAATAGATGTGGCACATATACGAAAAAAAATGTTTGCTCAATTTTAAGCAATAGGCAAAATGAGTCGAGGCGACTGGTTTGAATGTTTCGTTTTATAATTACTTTTTATTTCACGGTTGTTGGTTGGTTGGTTGCATCTCTGAGATGAAATTTTATATGTTAACATAATAATAATAAACATAATAAATCAATTAATTCATTAATTATGCATGTAGTTGTTGTTTGTTTTTTTTTTTGTTTTGCTTTTGTTGTTTTAGGTAGTTTTGTTTCTAGTTAAATGATGTTTTGTATTACTTCTTTCTTTCTATCTTTGTTTTCAACAATTTATCAAACTTAAAATGTGTGTGTGTGTTGTGTGTGTGTGTGTGTTGCTTTCTTAGGTTAATTTATAACTGTTAATCCTTCATTTCATTTAAATATATATGTATATATATGTATATATATATATATATATATATATATATATTGTGGATATATATATATATATTGTATATATATATATATAGATTTAGCTTAAGAATTAAAATCACTTTTCATTTGCAATAACAGGTTCACATCGTAATCAATTTTACAATAAACATACCTAACGCCTTGCTCTGTCGTTCATACATATATATATATATATACATATATATATATATATATACATATATATATATATACATATATATATATATACATATATATATATATATACATATATATATATATACATATATATATATACATATACATAGACATAGACATATAGCATATATATTTATATGTGTGTGCATGTGTATCAATGTCTTAGACTTAAATATACACACACTCCCATACGAATATGTATATATGTATGAATATACATATATAGATATATATGGATTTAACCTTTTTTTAAACAGCTTAAACCTTTTGCCTAAATCTAAAATCATTCTCAACTTCTTTTCACACCCTTAATTTTTTTTTTGTTTTTCATTTTTAACATCTTGCGTGTTGTAGTTTTTTTGTGGTTTTTTCGCATCTTTTTTGTTGTTTTATAAATTTTACAATACATACAGAATTAGTTATAGATTTATACAAACTAGAAACCTAAATACATATTATATATATACCTAGGCCAATCCTACACACACGCTGCCATATATATATACATATATATATATATATATATATATATATATATAATTATATATATACATATATATACATTAAACTTGATTTGTTGGGTTGGTTTACTGTACTCTACGTTTCTTCTTCCGTTCCTTTTTGCTTTTCTTTTCGTTTCGTTAATTTCGGTTTTTTTTTTGGAAATAACATTCATTAAAATTTAATTTTGCTGCTGACTTTGAATTTAAATTTACTTTTGTTTGTGGTTGTAATTGTTTAAATATATGTTTTTTGAATGTGTGAATTGTATTATATATATATTTTTTGTTGCTTTCGTTTTCTTTTTTGTTTTTGTTGTTACTTTATTGCATTTTGGAAATAATTTGTTGTTAATTTTATAAGGTACGTTTTGTTTCAAGCGCAATGCCCAGGCAACAATTGAGGCAAACTTGATGACGAAAGTTCTTTATCGGTGTGAGAGTGTATGTATGTGTGTGTGGTTTTTTAATATAATTTTTAATTTTTTATATATTTGTTTAAATATATAATCTTTATTTTTTTTTGTTTTAATATGCCATATTCGATTGAAATTTCAATGGTTCAACTTTCGTTCTTTCTCTTCTTTTTTGTTTTGCCGCAAACGCTGCCCCAATTCTTGACTTGGCATCCAAAAAAAAAAAAAAAAATCTTCATATATATTTTTAGATTAAAATTTGTTGTGATTTTTGTTTAATATATATATATATATATACATACATATATGTATATTTGTTGTATTAATCATTTTATGTGTACATATATTCGGATTCGGTTCTGTTTTGGGGTTTCTTTTCTTTTTTGTTTCTTCTAGTTTTCTTTACACTTGAAATTTACAAACATTTTTTTTTAGACTTTGCAGCTAAATATAATTAAATATGTATTTATTATATATTTATATATCAATATATATACATATATATACTTATATATATATATATATATAAATATATATATATATATATATATATATGCATGTATAGGCTATAATATAATTATTTAATCATTTCATTTGTTTTTTTTTCTTTTAATAAATTTTTGCTCTGCTTGTTGTTGTTGTAGGTAGTTGTTTGCATTGTTTTTTAAACATTTACTTAAAATAACAAACAAATTATCATTTTTTAATTAATTATTTTATAATGAACACCTAAAAATTTGCGTCGCTTACTTGCTTTTTACTATAAACTGTGTTTTACAGATATATATATACCTATATCTATATACGTATAGATAAAAGTTGAGGCAATACAAAAAAAAAAAGAATATAATTGTCACACAGTTAAAAAAATTACTAATTTAAAATATACGAAGGAATTAAATTTACACACAAGTTGAAAAATGTTGCTTAGAAATTACACCAATTTACATAAAGAACACATATATATATTTATCTATATTTGTATATATATATATATATATGTATATAAAAATAAAATTTGTTATAATCTTTCTTATGTTCCTTTCGTTTATATTTATAATTATATATATATATATATATATATTTTTATATATATATATTTGTTTATATATATATAAATATATATATATATATATATATTTATGTAGATGTATATAGTTAAACTTGTTTAGTGCTAAAAATAGAAAAAAAATTGCTTTATAATCAGAGAAAAGGACTAAAATTAAACACGAATTTAACTTAGGACAAAAAAATTATTTAAAATCTAATTAGTAAACATAATAATAATAATTAACATTGAATCAACAAATGTGTGTGTATATGTGTGTGTGTGTGTGTGTTAGTGTTGGTGTTGGTGTGATAGTTGGTGGTGTATTGGTTGTGGTGGTGGTGTTGGTAGTGATGATGCATTTTCCATATACATTTCTATATTATAGAACTCTTCCTTTTTTCGATACGTTGATCTATTCTCCTTCTTCGTTCTTCGACTCTTCTTTCCCTTTTTTCGCATAGCAATTAAATTTTGGTTGCTATTTGCTTCGTTTCTTACATTCTTTTTCTTTGTTATTTACATTTGCATAAATTGTTTAAGTATTTGCATTATATATTATATTGTTGAATTGCTGCTGGTTGGTTTGTTTGTTGGTTGGTTGGTTGGTTGGTTACTTCCTTCCTCTTTACACCTTGCGCTTGGCATGCAACATCTCCATGAGCAGCGTCTGTGTGGGCGCACTGCCGGCACAATGCTTCGAATAGAGGTGCTCCTCGCCGCGTGCGGCCATGGCATGGATTTCTGGTAGTATATTCACTAGCCTACTGAATTTGTCCTGCAAAATAAAAAAAAACAAATCGAATGAGAATAGAAAATCCAATTGCTGGCAAATAAATATCATTCTTAATGGCAAACTAAATAAAAATTTCGAAATTTCGATTCATATTGACAACAAATGAAGTTAATCTTAATCTACTCTTATTTCTGGTACTTACGTTAACTGAAGGATAACATGTTAGCGTGTAGTCCAAAAGGGCCGCTTGGACATTATCGTGTCCTTCCGAAACGGTCTTCTTGTTGACAATACCACGCACATCTAAATGACGAAAACGAAAAGAGAAATTGTTATTGTTGCCTTTGCCTTAAAAGCTGTTGGAGATCACTCACTTGGATTCAATAGAATTAGGAATTTCATGCATACATAATCGCCCATATCGAATTTCAGATCTTGCAATTTATTTTGCAGCTCATTGAAATAATCACTCAATTGTGGTACACCCAAAAGGCCAAGACTTAATAGATTGAACACTTGGCCATTATTCAATTGCGTCTCATCGGGCAGGCCGTTGTGGATGCGATGATGCAGATGATCGAGTACTAGCATATCCGACCAGGAGTGTTGTAAAAGCTTCATTTGATCATCAACCTGAGAGTAGATATAGAAAAAGAATGTCAAATTCGGAAAGTTTGATGTGTTTTTATGGGTTTGTTTTATAGGTTGTGGTAATAGATACATTTTGCTCGTTGTAGATACACAATATGGTCTAAGTGGGTATGGTTAAAGGCCTAGCTTGGATGGGATGACGATGGCGATGTCGATGTCGATGTCTTGACTTGGCTTGGCTTGGATTACAACATATACGTGCTCTCTCTCTTTCTCTCTTTAGCAGTTTGTGTCTCAGTTTCGCTCGCTCTGTCTCCACATTTCGATTTGTCTCTTTATAGCACTCTTTTGTTCCACTGTATAGTTGGGGGTATGTGTGAGACTCGCTCAGTTGCGTCATTTGAATGAGAGTGACTACTACTACGCTGACTATGACCGACGACGGCGACGCAGGCGGCAACGCAGACGACGACGACGACGACGACAATGATGATGATGACGGCGTCTGACTGGTTCAGCTTTGCTGGCTAAGTAGGTCAGACACACACCAAATGAAATCGAAATTCAATGCAGATTTGAACAAACACACACACACACACTACTGCTTTGCTCTGCGCTAGGCTTCTGCTCACTGCTTACGTCGCTGCTGGCTGCGATGCTTGCTGCGCTGCTGGCTAGGGGTTTACATAACCATTCATGGCGGCGCAGACTTGGCCCCTAGCTTGAAAACTGGTTTTTAAAACTTTTAAACACTATGATTTTTTTGGGTTGCTAGTTTTGGGGTTTTTTTTTTTGTGTTTTGTGGGTTTTTTTTTTTGGGGGTTTTTTTTTTTGGATTGATTTTTGAGAGTTTGTTGTGTTTGCGGTTTTTGGTGTACCTTCAAATCCTTAAAGAAAACTGTGTTTCTTGCCCAATCGACTTGTGAGAACAAATTCTGATCGAGCACTTTGCACATAAGCTCAAAGAGATCCACTTCAACTTGATTGTAGGTTTGCTTCTGCAGTAGGGCAAACAATTGCGTTTGCCATTCCCGATCATCGATGGATTGCACAAATTCACGTATCATGGGAGAGACTCTGCAAAAGCGGAATAAATAAGTAATGTCAATATCAAGAATCCATCTCTTTTGGAGGAAGAACTCACCTTAATGGCTCAATAAGCGCATCAGCTGTACTTGATGGATGCGTTCCAGAATCGAAACTTTTTGGTTGGCAAATGAAAGGAAATAAAAAAGATAAATTAAATCATAAGATTTGTTTTTTAAATATAATATTAGGTTATTGATTTGTTAGGTTCAAGATGGAAACCACTGAGAAATAATAGTTTGTATGCGGTTGTAGTGTAATATATAAAAAAAATAAACTAACAAGTACCATAGTACCAGAATACGTTTCTTCTTTTTTGGAAATTTTGACCTTAAAAAACGGCGGTTAATCTCAGAAGTCTAATTTGAATGTTTTAAACTCGTTATACAATTATTGTTCCATTTCTATTCTATTGTATTTCTAAGAAAGGATTCGGTTTCAATTTGTCCAATTCTTCAGAAAAGGATCTGAAGTAATCCTTCTTAAATTGTGACACAATGTTTTCCAAACTGTTTCCCAATACTATAAAGTACCATAAAGTTTATAGTATATTCACATATATACATAGGTAACTATTCTGATAATCGTCTACCATCTGATAATAAACTTTGAATTCTAAAAAAATAAATTAGTTATGGCAGATTTCCTTTTAGTATATTGTGCTAACCGACCAATTGGTATCAATATCCAAAAGATCATATTTGTCAGATGCTGATGAATAAATTTTGGTTCGTTATTGGTTTCGAGTATTAGTTCGCAGTTCGCTTTGGTTCGGGGTCTTTTCATTTTGGTTTCTTGGATGGGTAAATACCACAATTTCGATTCGGCTGTATTCTGCAGAGATCCTATTCCAGCTTCATGGCAATTGGTACCGTTGCCACCGTTGCTGCCGTTGCCGCCACCGTTACGATGCAGGCCATCGCCAGAGTTGTTGCCGCCGCCAGCATTGTTTCCGCCACTTCCGCCTCCCCCTCCGCTGCCCCCGCCGCCTGTGCCGCTACCCGTGCTGCTGGTATTCTGGTTGTTGTTGTTGTTGCTGTTGCCATTGCCATTGCCCAGAGAGTTGCCGCCGTTGCCATTGACGCCGCCGTTGCCGTTACCCCCGCCATTGCCAGCATTCATGGGCGTGGCTATCACACCGCCGCCTGAACTCGCATTCACTTGTCCCAAAGCAATGGCAATGGGGCTGGGCGATGAGTCGGGCGATTGTGTAAGTGAGGATACCTGCAAGTGGGAGTAAGTAAGATGAGTCAGATGAGGAGTGAGTAAGCTCCAGTTCATTTCAGTATTACAAAGTTCGTCCAGCATCACTTACCTGAGGTATTTGTATTTCCTGCTTAATGTTCATATTTGGATATGCTTGCTGATAGCCTGGCGAGAGTGGTGAGGGTTTGATATCCGTACCCATGGAACTGCGCAACGCTTGCAGAGCCAATTGCCTCTGTCGCATCACCTGCAATTTTCGCGCCCGATCTCGCTTATACATGGGTCCAAATTTGTTCCGACCGCCACGCATGCGATCGGCACGTACAGCTACAGGAGATATATCAATTAGAAGAAAAAAACAAAAAGACATTTTTTAGTTGAAGCATACGATAAAGTCAATCTATTATAGGTAAACATTTTTGATAAACTACAATTTTCTCTGACTGACTGTCAATAAATCAATAAAATAATTTAGTAAAAACACTTTAGAAGTAACATTTAACGTTGATAATTAATTTGAAGGAGGAGAAGAGAGTGTAACCTAATAACAATTGAACTATTAGAGATTCCCTTTGCTCCAAAAGGCTTTGATCACAATTTACACAAGATAATGTAATATAATGTCAAGATAATACGTTGTATTTTGAGTGACTTATATTTTCAGGAGATTACAAAATTCTAGGCTACATTCAAAACTTCTTAAGTAAAGTAAATATTTTGCATATGGAAGATATTCCGCATATTTGCAGCACTTAAAAAGAATGAATAATTTAAATATTGACGTACAATTTCAAGAAGTTCAAACATCCTCTCCCCCACCACCTACTTAAATAAATAATACAGGAAAAATAACCAAGAACTTTAGAAGGGATTACACTTGGAAACGATTAGAAAAGAAAAATTGAATACAGCTAATGAGCATTCTAATGCCAAGTATTGGAAAAGCACAATGAAAAACACACTACACATATATACATACATATGTCTGTGTGTGTGTTTGTGCGCGCGCGTGTGGGTGGCTACATTTGTGTGTGTGTGTGTATTCAACTGACCCATAATTTTGCAAATGTAGAGGAACAGGGTAGGGAAGGAGGGGAGAAAAAAAACCAAAAAGTAATACCCATTATAGTTACCCATAACAATCCACAATGACAAAAACAAAGCAAAAACACACACAGAAATATATTGCGCATACGCCGCATCAAAACAAAAACTATATTACATATGTATGTACATGTGCACCAACTACTACACACATACAAACACACACACACAGACACACGGACAGCGGAACACAACACACAACTAACTGAAACGCAATAAAAATGCGCTTCTTATGGCGCAGCACTGAAATTGCAAAAAAAAAAAAAAAATACAACGAAAAAACGAAAAAGAAGAACAACAGTGACGAGAGATAGAAAGAGAGAGAAAGAAAAAGAGAGGGAGGAATCGAAATAAAGATAGAGAAGTAGAAAAAAGAGGAAAGGGTTAGTCAGAGATAGGGATGCAGAAATATGTATGTACATACGTGTGTATGTAAATAAACATCAGATCGATAATAATCGAAAATAATGTTGCAATTTTAACCGATATTTATTGACTATCACATCCCCTTCCCCTCTGTCATTCCTTTTCAAAGGACATTTTAATTAAAGGTAACCAAATCATTATCGACACTATATCGATATCGTATTTTTTAAAGGGAATGAAGTGGGTATCTCTTGATATTGACATTCAGCTTCATATTTCTTATTGGTTCTACCGATTTTGACTGAATAATATTATTTATTGAACAATTAGATAATTGCATCTGATCTACTTTAGGTTTCTAAAATTTTTCGGCATGCAAAGTCAGACTTATGTAGGTTGAGGTTATGTGGGAGGAGATGCAAAGACAAAGAATACAATGCTATGGAATTACAAAATTTCTCTGATTTGAGCGTCTCACAGCGATATTAGGGGGGTGAATGAAGGGAGCAAGGGGCAACACAATCTAAAACGAAATAATGATGCGATGCAGTTGATTGGAACAAGAGGGTAGAAGGCATGGCAAAAGAGAAATGTGAGAGCTTTATAGTACAAGGGTTGCGTCTTGAGCATGGGGTGGGGCGATGAGTGAGGGGGTGGTGGTACAAAGGAGTGCAACCGGCAGGTGGCGATCATATAATGTGCATTTGAAATTCCATTTTTCGTTTTTGGCTCTGCTGCTGCGACGACGTCAGCTGCTGCCGCTGTTCGCTGAACAAGTAATTGTAATTTAGGTCAAGCGTATTGTTTACAAATAATCAACATGCCACTCTGTATATGTATGTGTTTGTGTTTGTGTGTGCTCTCAAATGTTTGCTCTCTTTCACTTACTCACCAACACACACTCTTTCTCTCTCTTGGTATGTCTGCTCATTATGCTGCGGCTGCTTGGCAACTTCGAAAAGAGCTTTCTATTACGACATTTCTTTGGTGAGCGCTCTCTCTCTATCACGCTCTCTCAAATGCTATCTCTCACACTCGCTAGCGCTCTCTTCCTATCTCTGTCTTTCACTTGGGAAAAAGAGGCGCTATTAGACAACTTTGCTGAGTGGAGTAGGTCAAGGACAGTGTGTGCGATGAAAACTGGGACAACATGGGCATTGTTGTTGCCAGCCAACTAGTCAGCAGGCAGTCAGTCAGTCGGCCAACTCTCCCAAAAAAAGAAAAAACTCTCACTCTCACTCGCAATGGGAAAGTTGTTTGTATTTGTGTGTGGTAAACTTACTTACAACACATTTCGGTTTTTTTTTTCTTTCGTTTTGCTTTTCTGCTTTTTTTCTTCCTCCTTCTTTCCGGCTTAAGGCAATTCATGTTAAGCAAGTCAAAGGCAATGGCAAAGTCAAATAATATTAGGTTATTATCGATCTATTTGGATATGTAGATAGGAAATTAATTTCCATAAAGTGTTAACATTTTTTCTGTGTATACCCTGTACTGAAACGAGTATATTAAGAATTTCAAGCCGTGAAAGGTGGTTTTTTAAGACTCATACCCTATATTTGGAGAGACAACAGGTAGGTTTTCAATTTATTGATATATATTATACCTATTCATACCCTGTGAGAATGCGATAAAAGGCAATATATGTACATGACTCTTGTTCATTATGAAAAGCAAATCTTTTCTGAAATGTTCGATTCTTTTTAGCCATGAATCAAACTCATATAGGAATAAAAAATCTCGCAGGATAATCGTTAGATAGTGTTTCACAGGACTCAAATGAATTGAATACACATCAATCCTATCGAAATAACTAAAGAGTCCTGATTGGAGTAATAAAGGATACAGGAAACAGGGTATTCTCCAACGCGTTGCTTTGGCAAAGCTCACTTTAACCCTACACAAAAAAGTCGCCGCTTACATAATTTCCCCGGTTGACATTTTTTTGGTTTTATTTATTTATTTAGTTTTTGTTGTTCACTTTCAAAATGTGTTAGTCTTTTTTCTGCTTTTTAGATTTTCACTTTTTTTGTTTGGTAGTTTGCGGGGTTAAGTGGTTCACAATACAGCGAAAAGTGAAGAGTTTCATTTCTCACACCCAAATGTCCGGGAAATCAATAAATGTATGTGGAGAGACGACTTGACTTGACTTGGCCGCGGCGCTGTTATTATTAAGCATTTGCATATAAATTTAGGTCAATGGTGCGTATGAGTAATTTTTCCTTACTTTTTTTTTAAAGTTTCATATTTGTTTTTTAGTAGATAATTAAGTTGCTTGTCCCCCAAAAAGCGAAAAAAACAAAATGATTGTAAAACTCTACACAAGGCAATATGACAAAAAGTAAAAGAAAATTTGATGTCATAAAATCAATTTCGTTTATAAATATTTGAGGGCTTTTCATATTAAAAATAGTTAAAGTAAACGCTTGTCAATAGCAACAGTATTCATTGGTTTTGAGTGACTAACTGAACCACCCCCACCAAACCCCCAGCAACACAACTAAAAGTTGAAATCGAAAATTTCGATAAATGATTACGTATACGTCATGTGATCAAAATGGAATAATTGATCAACAACATTGGTTACTCTTTATTGATTTTGTAAAACATTTCACATTCAAATAGAATGTTAAAAATAATATAGTCGATGGCCAGTTAGGTAGGTACGTACCTTAAATGTTTGTTAAATCAGAAAGTTAACAAATAACAACAATGCAAACAATATGATTTGCATATTACGTATACGTCAAGTGGTCAATCTAATATTTAAATGATATACATATACAAAACCGCTTTATAAAACTCTAATGGAATTCATTAAATTTATAGCAATTAAATATGTATGCATGATATTAGACAAATATTTCGAAATCCTTTCAAAAAAAGTTTTACTATCCTTTTACGAGTTTCTATTATCACAAACTAGTAAAATTTGTTTATGCAAACAAAAGATTGTTGAATGAAATAAATAAATTATTTTAAATTCAATTGTGTATATTATATTATTATTATATACAACTAAATACAGATACACTTGATGCTGATCAGGAATCCATAAATACTTTATAAGGGATCTACTATATTTCAAGATATTTCGTTTTGTGCTTACTTTCGCCTATCTAGGACCTAAGGATAAATGTAATTGAGACTATCCCACACATTCATATTGTGAACACACTTTGCAACATTAATTTCTGAAAGCGATTCACAAACAGTTTTCGAGTTTTATTTTCCATCCTGACTCATTTCCACTTTTAAGCCAAGTGAAGCCAGCTAGCCAGATTTCCCAATACCTCTCAAAAGAGAGACATTACCACATTTTTCGTTTGCTGTTGCTGACTGTTGTTGTTATTGTTATTGCTGTTGCTGTGTGCCCCAAATAATCTACCAATTTCAATTTGTAATACGCTTAAGTGTAATTTAAAATCCCTATTGTTAAGTCCGTCCACAAGCTGCACAGCAGTCGTAATCCAAAACCAAAAGCATACTATGGTAACAACATATGGTCATACACACACACACACACATCTAAATATAGATATATGTATGTATATATAACGTACTTATATCGAGAGTGTGAGTCATTGGAGGGTTTAAGCCCAAAAATTTTTCAAATTGACAAATACTAAAACTAAAATAAAGCTTGGGAGAGACAAAAAAAAAAAAAAAAAAAAAAATACACTAGACGAACTGACGAAAGCGTTAAGAGATTTCAACACACATACACTCAAGCATACCTCCAGATGTTTGAGAGAGAGCGTAAAAGAGATGGATAAACGGAAGAAGGAGATGGAATGCAAACGGAACGACGAAACGAGGCGAAAATGTTCGTAATAATTCAGTGAGTATTAAAAATACAAAAGAGAAAAAAAAATACCAAAAAATACAAAAATAAAGCCAAATGGCGACAAGCAACTTCTCTACATGTTGCATTGATTACACACACACACACACAGATACACTCGCATTCGCACTGGCGGCACTGGCACTGGGCACATGTATTTCTCCCGCTTCTCTGTGTATATCACGTGCACTTATACACAGATACTTTAGAATCTAGGTCATGAGCGCAAGAGATGGCACTATAGGCCAAGACCACAAAAGCGGAAATGAGATGGCAATACATTGATATATACACACACAGACACAAGCCATACAGTTTTATTCTGCGTAAGTGTGCGATGCATGACAGACAGAGAGGGAAAGATATAAATAGGGGGAGAGAGAGAAAGAGAGAGCAAGCAAAAGAGCGAGAGTGAGAGAGGCGCGCCTGATGAGTAAGTGTGTGTATGTGTGTGTGAGCAAAACCAAAGCAAACCAAAAACAAAAATGAAAAACCATACAGCCAATTTTTTCTCCTCTTGTTTCCAAATACTCTCGTCGTAAATTTAATGGAAATGGCTGTTGGGTCGGTCATGTGTTCGGGGATATAGCGGAAGCATTATAATCAAATATCAAATTGCCAAAAAAAAAGACAACAAACTAAGTATAACAAGATAAAGAATGAAATTGATTTATAGCATGTAAATGTTACATTTAACTATCAGCAAAAAAAAAAAAAAAAATGATCAAACGAATTAAAATCGTAAATCATTTACAAATTTAATTAATTCCATTTAAATTCGAGTTTTAACGATCAGCTATCTGGAAAAACTTTCCCAACTGAACTTAAATATTTTCAAAGATTAGCCGATTCCAAGAATTAAAATATCCTTTAATATTTCGAAATAAAATTTCAATTCAATTGCTTAACATTCTCACTCTGGCGACATTCAGCGGTTTAAAAGTGACTTAGATCGATTATAGGCTTAATTTAAACAGAAGAAAATTTTAGCTTGATCCGACATTCTAAGAAGTATAAAATATCGTTGGTCGAGTTCCTAGTTACTTTCCATTTTAATCCTTTGTGACATTTACAGGGTATAAAATCATGTGAAACACTTATTTAGCCCCATTATGGTGATTGTTATCACTTTTTTTAGTATGTACATATGTATTAAAGATTTGTACATCTGTAGATTACAAATACAAATGTTTATATTTATAATTTTCACACTTTGCATAATAATTTTGACAAGTTGCTTTAAGTTGGTTCGAAAAAAAAACCTATTACAAAATTTAAACAATGTTTAAGAAAGAGCGCGTCAAACATGGGCACACATATACAGAAAGAGAGAGAGAGAGACATGCAAAGCTGAGCTCAATTCGGTTCAGCTCTTGCTCTTCTTTCGCTCTCTGTGTTGTGTTTGATTTTCTCTCGCTCTCTGTGTGTTTTTATGTGCCGTTTGCCATGCGGCCGCATTTCGTATTTTTGTTTTCTACTTTTTTTTTTGTTTTGCGGCCCGCCAACTGTCAGCGCCATACGCAATACGCCTCCCTCCCTCCCTCCACCACCTTACCGCTAACAAGAGGCCAACCACCAAGCAAAGCCAAAACCAACTTGCACTCGCTTTTCCGTTGTCGTCCCCCTTCTGCTTCCCTCTCACTGCTCTGAATTCATTTTTAGAGCGCGACTTGTGGGTGAACTAGCAGCAGCAGCAACAGCAACAGCAGCAGTGACAGAGGCGAGGGCGTGTGGAATTCATTTGGGGCCGCCGGTGCATGCTGCACTGACTCTGGCATATAAAGGCGGTGGGACGAATAGGGAGGGGGGGAATATACAATGTGCACGAGTATATAACTTTGACTTGTGTCTTATATGTAGTAAGGCGGCATGTACTTGTTTGTGGGGCAACGAAGAAGTCCCCCACCCCCTATCCATGTCACTCCCCCTCCTGCATCTATAAACCCATTTTTCTCTTCATCTCTCTCTCTCTCTGTCTCTGTCTCACCTTACACTCACAAACACACACACACATACACGCACACACAGTTTAGTAAACGCGAAAGCAAAAGTTGGTTTATTACACAAAAAAACGAAAAATAAAAGCGAGAGTTGAATACAAGTATGAGGTAAAAAACGTTTTCAAGATGAAAATTAATTATGCAAGCTATAAGGTTAAGGCAAAAAAAAAACCCCAAATATAATAATACTAAAAGGTAATACAAAAAGGCAAAGGGCTGCCACAAACAAAGCAAGTTCAAAGGGCTAAAGCAAAGAAGGCGCTGGGTGACGGGATACTAATTGCCAATTGAAAGAAAAAAAACAAAATAGTTGCAATATTTTTATTTTATCTGTTAACCGATCTAATGAAAGTCATGCAACGAGCTCATCTATGAATATTTAACACTCAAAGTCTTTTATGGATCATCAGATTTCTCTCTTTCTATCCCATAAAAATAGACAAAGTTGGAAATTTGATATATAAGTACAGAACATCTATCCAGTATTTATAACTCGAGCCTAAAACGATTAAGAACACATGGCAAATCGATTATCTATGTAACTTGGAAACTTCACATATATAATTTCAAGATTTCTAACTTAAAGACATTCGTATTCATTGCTTGAAATCGTCGCGCTAGACTGGTTTTTAGCTATATCAAGAAAAATCATAGCTTATCTAGCGGTAAGCTATGATCTAACAAAATTATCAATGTCTTTTTAACTTGACCTACTTTGTTGGCCAACTCGATTCAAAGTTATATGAAAAAAATATCTGATTGAAACAAAAACTTAGGACTATTAATACCCAAATTCATTTATCAACAGGAAGATTAAAGAAGTAAACAAAGCGAGAAACAGAATAACGAAACGGAAAGGCCCCAAAACAAAACAAAAACAAAAAAAAACGGAGCGCAAACAGAGAAAGAAATAAGAAACGATGTGAATAAAATATAAGAAACCTTGTCCCGTATAAATAAAAAATAAAAATAATTGTTGACACATCACGAGAGCTAGCAGCAACAACAACAAGAATAAGAACAACAACAACTAAACCTGACAACGTCAATAAAACATTATAATAATAATAAAAATAATAAACAGAAAAAAAAAACATTAAGCAGAAGGCAAAAAACGTAAACTCAAACATGTTGTCTGTGTGTTGGTATTTCACATTGGGCTAGGTCGGGAACGAACATTTTTTGTTTAATTTAATAATTGGGAACCACAGAAATGAGAGAACCTGATATCAAAATTTTATAAATTTACATAATCTTTTGCTTAATTATTTCACACAAGCGAAACATAAAGGAAATTCACTTGGGGTCGCTGCACACACACACACAAACAAATATGTATATATGTATGCATGTAGAAATTCATATTTCCCTAAAGCATTTTGAAAGGTTTTGTTAGTTTGAGTTTCGAGTTGATGTTGTTGTTGTGCATTTATAAATAATAAGGAATATCGATTTAATTTCTTCTTTTTTTTCTGGTTTTTTGCAATCGACGAACAAGAGAATATATACCATATATATATATATATATTTATATACTAAGTATATATGTACATACACACATATATATTCTTGTAAATCAACTAAAAAAGGGGTCATGGTTGAGGCTGCCAAACAGAGTAAAGGCAAAAGTTGGCACAAAACGTCAACAGAATGATGGAACGAGGTGGTAAATAAATATGTCTAATATATGTATGTATATAATAGAGTTGAGTAGAAAGGAAAAATCACAAAAAGTCAAATGAAGCCGACAGTTATATGTACTTCGGGGGTTTCAAATATTAAAGCAACTAAATATCAAAAAATTTTGTATTTTAAAGTATTTTGCTAACTAAAATATCAATAAATTATAAGTACAATTTACCAACAAATGGGAAGGCATTGAAATGAAATATACCCAGTTTACCCAAAAGGGTATATGTATTATCAAAAGTTTGCTAAAACAAATAATGTATTCAACTTTTTTCAATATATACGTATTACTCATACGCCCTGTGTGTATGAGAAAACTTGAAAACGTATCAAAACGCCCAAAAGGGCGAAAAATAGAGAAATCTATGATGACTATATCCAATACTCAATAAAAAAAAACATTGAACTTTATATATTTTATATGGGGATACAATACAAAATATTACTTATACGCACTGCGATACGAGTATGCAAATCACATTTGGAAGACCAGCACACTCCATATCAACCATAAACAGTGACCCAATCCGCAACGACTGGATATTGAAAAAAATTACTCATACGCACCATAGTACGAAAGTTTAAATAAATGAATTTTTTCATGCGAGAAGACAGAATTGTATTTAATTTAAAGCTTAACTCTCTCGGATTCGAATTTCTCTTGCTGAAGGACTAAAAAAATGGAATCCATCTCAATTTTTCCGACAATTATTATCTTTGTGTAAAGAATCATAGTCTACTTATTGGTATAACTAAATAGAATCGTGCTACAGTCAAGAAAATGGTAGAAGTTGTTTTCCTTTTTGCTTGTTGTTGCCATTTGGGATGTAGTTTAGCAGCTTATGAGAGAAGTGTCTAGAAAATTTCCAATGTTGCTTGTCACAATAATAACAACAAAAACAAAACGAGACAAAAACAATTTTTGTTTTTATGCTGCCGCGCATTGCATTGCATATTACGAAGCTTACAATCAAGCCCCTCCTATCCTCTCTAGCCAATCTCCCTCCTCCCCCCACTATTAGATTGTCAGGGTCAACGAATATCATCATAAACACTTGTACGCAATGTTGTAAACAACACATTTGAGGGTCAATGATGATTTGAGGGGAATGGGTTGGAACGTGATGAATTGACAGAGGGTATAAGGCAGAAGAAGTTTTGATAAAAAGCAATGTCTAGAAGTTTACATAGATTTGCCTAAAATACCCAATTCAATCGTGTAAAAAAAGTGTTTTACTACATGGAAGTTTAGCTTATATATTCGCGCTTTATAGTTATTTTTTCTAGGGTCTTTGAGATATATTTTGCTTATCACAAGAAGCTAGGGGAAAAAACAAAAAAAAAATTGTTTTGATTTACTCACCCTCCAGTTTCATGCCCACCTCGAGGCACTTTTGGAAACGACAATATGGACATCGTTTCCTTTGCGTTTTATCGATGTGACACGATCGTTCGGCCACACAGGTGTAGACCTTTTTGTTTTGTACCGTTCGCTTGAAGAAACCTTTGCATGACTCACAGGTGAGTAGGCCATAGTGATAGCCACTGACTTTATCGCCGCATACGGGGCATAGTTCTTCAAAGAGATGCTTGAAATCGATAGCTTCGCCGGATGCATTATGCCCACCATGGCCACCGGAGGCTGATGCTGAGGTGCCGCCATGTGGATGATGGCCATTGCCACCGTTGCCGCCGCCATTGCCACCGTTGCCGCCATTGCCGGCTGATGGATTTGAGGAGGAATTACCTCCGGGTGTGGAATTCTGTGGTCCGCCACCCAGATGAGAGGAATTATTTGCTGGTGGCAATAGCATATAGCCACCAGTTGAACTGCCCGAACCGGAGCTGCCGTTCAATAGATTGGCACCACCGCCGCCACCACCACCACCTCCTCCACCGCCACTTTGTTGTGAGTGTGAGGATGTGGTATCCTGGTAGCCTGTTGGGAATATATACTGTGAATCAAAATTGTATATATACGAATAGGATGGGGATGTGAATTGATTGTTGTTGTTGCTGTTGTTGTTGTTATTATTGGCATTGTTTGATATATTCTGTTGTTGTTGTTGTTGGTGTTGCTGGTAATGTTGCTGCTGCTGTTGCTGTTGGTGATGACTATGTCCACCATTGCCGCCACTGCCGGCGCCACCAGCACTACCTCCGCCACCTCCACCGCCTCCTCCTCCTCCAGCACCACCGCCACCGCCGCCACCACCAGTCAGCTGCAACGTATAGGCGCTATAATCATCATCATTGTTGTCATTGTTGCTGCTCTGTTGCTGCTGCTGTTGCTGCTGCTGCTGTTGCGTTGCTGCGGCCAATGCTGGACTGGACGGCTGTTGATGCTCCAGTTGCATGCTAAATGGCGACATATTCAATGACGAAATGAACTGAACTGTCGCCTGTTGTTGTTGGGGATCCATTTCTAATAACATTTCATGGAATTTCAAAATGGAATTCGTTTTGCAGGTTCTTTGTTGCGCTCTTGTTGTTGTGGTTGTTCGGGTGTTTTTTTTTGTTTTTTCTTTTCCTTTTCGTTGATTATTTATTATTTATCGTTTTTTTCTCTTGGACGGCAGCAATTAAACCAAATAAAAAACAAAAAATAATAATAATAATTTTTTGCAAGTTTTTGTGTTGTTGTTTTTTATTTATTTGCTTTTTTCCTGCGTTGCTCAAGTGTCTTTCTTGTTTTTTTTTTTTGTTTTCAATTGGTTTTTGTGTTTAATTTGAATTTAAATTTGCTCATAAAATAGATTTAGTTTATAATTTTGATTTTGGTTTGGATTGAGTTTATACGGTGGTCTGGCCTTTGCACTTAATTGTTGTTGCTGTTCGTGTTGTTGTTGTTCTTGTTGATGTTGTTGTTGTTTTTGATGTTGCTGCTGCTGCTGTTGTTGATGTTGTTGTTGTTGTTTTTGATGTTGCTGTTGCTGTTGTATGTGCATCAACATTTTTAAGGCGACTTACAGGCAAATGTTCGACATTTGCTAAGCTTTCTTTTAATTTTACTTGGAATTTGTTTATTTATTTCTTTTTTTTAAATATTAAATGTTTTTGTCAAATTAATTTAAAGTAGTTTTCTGTATTAAATTGTTTAATGAATTTTTTGCCCGAAATTTGATTTAAGACCTTTTTCTTTTTAACATTTTCTTTGGGAAAATGGCTTTCATATTGGAATTTTCTTATAGAATTGATTCTTTTGTTTGTTGTTTATAACATCCTTAAAGTGCGAATAATATTTGTTATTATTGTTGTTGTTTAAATATTGCAAACTTTAGAAGTTTTCTTATATGCGAAGTGGAAAATGAGTTTTCTTTTAGAAAGTCTCTTTTCTTTATAATATTTAAAAGTTGTTGTTTGTTCTTTATAAGAATTTATAACATTTATATTAAGGTTTTAGTTTATCAACATGTTTGTTGGGGGTTTTATTTTTTATATAGATATATATAATACACTTTTTTTTTGTTTGTTTATAACGTAACAAGAAAGCGATTTCGGAAACTTTTCTTTATATTTGCTTGGGGGTCACAATAGATGAATATACATCTTTTGTTTTTAGATCTTTATAAGATTTATGTTTTTCTGTTGTTAAATTTTAGAAATTTGATGTGAGTTTAAAGATATATATGTATGTATATATATAGTATTATGTATATCCGGTTGACACTTTATTTTGTAATTCGTAATTCGATTTATCTTGTATTTTGCAGGTACTTTGACGAGGTGAGTGAAGATATAATATATAAGATGTAGATATAGACAGCAAAAAGGATGTTTTTTGTTTGTTTTCTTTGTTTCTTGGTTTTGTTTATAGCCTGGTTAGAGGTAGGGCTTTATCCTATACAGAGAGAGAGATATATGTAACTTGATTCTGTGCATTTGTCGTTTTTGTTGTTGTAATTGTTGTTAAAAACACATTTGTATAACACGTCGATAGATTTGCATATATCTTTTTATAACTTTTTTTTTATATGTATATATATTTCTTTTTGTTTTGTTGTTGTTTCGGCTTTGTTAATTTACACAGTAAATTGGGTCACAACAACATTTATCGCATTTATTTGTTGTTTCTTAAAAAAAAAAAAAAAAAATACAAAATACAAAAAAAGCCAAGAATAAAGAACGAGGAATAACCAAAAACCGAAGAGAATCTCATTTACACATTTATAGATCTAGATCGAGATCTGTATATATGTATATATAAGTATATGTATATATAACACACATCTAACGCAGCAAGAGAACATAATCCTTGGGCTGTTCTGCTGGTTAATTTACGGATATGTGTGTTATATATTTGTGTTGGGGGGGTAGGTAACGAGGCAGCAATGAAACAACACACAATGTTGCCAGTTGCAGCAAGTTGCAAGTTGCAATTCTTACTTTCTCAATTCTTTTCGTTAGAACAAACAAAAATACAAAAAAAAATATAACACACGCACAATTGTGATGATTCGTTGATGTTGTTGTTATTATAGATAGATAGATAGATATATATATGTTTATATATACCTATATATATATGTGTATATCTAATGATGTGTGTTTATTTTGTAGGTGTAACTACTTCTTTTGCTTTTGGTGTGAAACTTTTTTCTTTTTATTTTTTGTTGTTTCTTTTTTTTGTTTTAGATATATAGATTTAATTTGCTATGCGAAAAACACGACCAACATCAACCACGTATCTCGATTGACTAAAAACGCCAAGTAAAACGCCGAGGATACCGCAATACACTAAAAGTCGCTGCCAACGACAACAGCGAAGCCAGCAGAATAAGCAGCAGCGGCAGCAACGGCAGCAGCAACAGCAACGAACGTCAGCAGCAGCACTCTCGCTCTCAATTGCATGGCCCCACACCAAAACTCACTCTCACTCTTCAACTGCCTGACTCTCAGGCGCGCTCAGCAAGCAGCAGCACCAGTTTCACTTTCAATCATAACAAGAGAGAGCCAGCGAGCGAGCGTGGGGCCGACAGAGCAATAGCAAAAAGAAAAAAATAAAAGAGAGACAGAGCGAGGGAGCTGCGCGTCTGAAGCTCTCTTTGGACTGTGGCTTGACTTAGTGGCCCCCTTTTTTTTTTTTGTAGTTGTAGTTGTTGTTATTTCGCTTTGGTTGAAAGCGAAAGTGAAACTTTTTGGCTTAGCTTTGAGCCACTGTTCGTACTGCGTGTTGTGTTGGTTGTGCTGCTGCCACAAGTCAATTCTTTCAAAGGAAATAAATATTATGAAAAACCTTTTGTAACTGGGAATTTTGTTGGTTGGTTTTTTTTTTTGTTTTCTTCATTTTTGCTGCTTGTCTGTTGTCTTCTTCTGTTTCTGTAGTTTGCCAAGTTGGCGGCTCTGCGTCGCTGACGCTGCTGCTGTTGCTGCTGCTGCAGCTGCTTGGTTTAGTTTTTGTTTTTGTATCTTGTGTGTGTTGCTTTTTTGTTGCTTGGTCTCAATTAGTTGTTGTTACTTTTGTTGTTATTGTCGTTGTTGCATTTGTTCATGACACGGTTTTCATGTGGCGTGTTTTCGTTTCCTATTTCTTTAGTGTCTTTTTGTTGTTGTTATTGGTTTTTGTCTCTGTGTGTGTGTGCTTTTTTTCTTCTTCTTTTTTTTGCTATACCCTGTAGCCACTTCGGGCGACAAAAGGTATGCTACTCGTGCGACATAAAACAATGAACTACAAAGGGAACAACAAAGAAAATAAAAATGTTCCATCAATCATTCGCTCTGTTGGCCGTAGTTTCCGATTGAAACGATTCTCCCCCCAGGTAATGAGCCATCAGAAACGTGGATAAGCTTCATTCAGAGTTCGATCGGCTGCTAGGTATCTTGTGGTCGACCCCTTGACCTAGTCTATTATTAACTTCAATATGAAGAAGGTAAGTATTATTGGCTATTTGGCTATTGTATTGTGTATTTGCTTACTTTTTTATTTTAAGTTGGAAATTTTGAATAGCCTTATTAAATTGTATGATTAACTAATTTTAGTTCGTATGCAATGCCAAGGGATTAAGATGAAAATATATTGCATGGCAACACTTAAGTTCAGAATCGATATTAAGTATACGCAACGTATACCGAATAATTTAAGGAATACCCTCGTTTGTTCAACAAAAAAGATTCTTTTATAAAAGGATCCCTTTTTTATCGGTTGAATTAGTTACTTAATTTTTCCTTTTAGATTTCTTCGCAGTTTATTTCGAAGTTATTTCGATTCTTCAGCTTACGGAATTGGTTACATTTTGTAAAATCTTATATCGCTTCCATTCTATTGCTTTCGTCCCTAAGTTCCATTTCTTATTGCTTAGAATTTGAATGTCTGTTGAAGCTTTCAATTTTCCGTAGATATTGGCTCTTGCTTGGGTCCAATCAGTTTCTACGACGTATGCGTAATATATTACGCAGTATATATTAATTACTTGCGCCCAAAAACAAAATCAAAAAAAGTGGCCATTAAAAACCTTAAACATGCAGGCAAACGAACAGTCGCCATAAAGCAGCAGCGCTCAAGCCAAATAAGGATGTCCAAAAAAAAAAGAAAACGAAAGAAAAATGAATGGAAATAAGAGACAAGACCCTAAAAACGGACAAACTCATGATTACATAAGTTCGAGATTCCCCACAGAAAGGAGTATAAAATAATACATATATAAAATCGGGGCCTGACGGCGACGAAAAACTTTCACTCAGTTGCCTCCTTAACTAACCAAAAACGGAACTAAAGAAGCAAAAATAAAAAACCGATGACACCCATTAAAATGCAACGTATTTCGTCTTTTTTTTTTCCCTCTGACTTTTTTCGGTGGGCAGTTCATGAATCACAAAAATGCCGCAAATATTGCTACATTTTCGATGGGACAAAAAAAAAAAAAAGAAGTGGAAGAAGAAGATGGAGAAGGTGGCTGGTTGACCAGAAAAACTTGGGGAAAACCCAACGAAAAAAAAAAAACCCGAAATGCAGTTACAAATGGAAATCACATTCAGATGCACGTGAAAAGAAAAAAATATATGTTGAACAAAAAGTTAAACACGTTTTGTGTGCCCACCTTCGCGTCATCATATAGGTAGGCTGAAAGGTAGGTAGGCGGCAGACAGGCAGATTGGATGTGGATTACAACATTTCAACGCTCAATTACCCTGAAAAGAAAAGATGACTCTCTGCTTTGGTGGCTTTACCTCACTACCACTTGTACTCTCTCGCTCGCACGATCTCTCTCTCTCTCACTCACACTCACTCTCTCTGTGGGTGTGTGTGTGTCTTTCTTAATACTGAAGAAGCACACTCTTATGAAATCTATAGCCAACGCACTTCCCATTTTTTTCTCATTTCCAGCGTGCCTCCCCTCACGAAATGTAACCAAGGCAAATTCAATTTTTCACATCGTCAAGTGTCGATCTCAAGATACCCTGTAATACTAGATGGAAGATTATCATCAAAGTCTATTGATTCCATGTTTTTTTTGGAATATTATTTTGAGGGTTTTTTTTTTTTGGATCTCAAGTAGTAGATGGATATGAATGAATGAATACTCTATATTAATTTCAGAAGATCTTTCCCTGTTTTTGATGAAACTAAATTAAAGTATGTGCAAGATTAATATACCCAGCTTTTACTTTATGTGTATCATCAAAATGTTCGTGACCGTAGCCAACAAGACTTTGGGATCTCTGGTCAGGTAATGACAAAACACCCAACAGATACTCACACACATACAGGCAGGCAGGCAGGCACACGCACACAACCAAATTTCACTCTCACTCTCAGTTAGCCAAAAACGCAAACCGGTTTCGAAACCTACTTCTGCATCAGCTACAGCTTCCACTTGGCTACTCCATTTAAATGCCTGCCTCTCTGTGTGTAACTGTGTTGCCCAAAAGATCTGTTAACTTTTTGGGTTCCCTCGTTGTTGTTGGTGTATTTTTTAGTTTTTTGGGTCTTTCGTTTTTCTGCTTTTTGGTTCTCGTTTTTCTTTTTTTTTTTTTTGGTTTGGTTTCGCTTTTGCGTTTACCTTTTTGACTTGTGCGCATGCGCAATGACTTTTTCGACAGTTGTTTGTCAATCGGCTGGCAGGCAGTCAGCAACAGCAACGGCAAAAACTACCACAAAAAAGCAAAAAAACAACTCTAGAGCCCGCTGGTGCAGGTCACAAAACTTATCAAAACGATGCCAGAAAACTAACATGTAAAAAAACAAAAAAATACTAAAATATCAATAGTAGAAAATTGATTCAAATCCATAAAAATTACAGAGAGAGGAGAGATAGATTAAAAAACACAAATTAATACATACAATAAAAATGAAAATAATAACATTATCTTTGAATCGATTCAAACAGCATTAACCTCGATGAAAAGCTAGTTTTCCTTTTTAGTTCTTCCAATATATTGTCTGTTTTGTTCATTACGTATACTTAATAGAGATTTTCATATACCTTGATGCGTATACGTAATTTTTTTTTTTTATCACTTCACATAAATTTGCAAAGAATTCCCAATTAATTATTATTTTGAAAGTTTGCGCCAAACTTGGGAAACATCTCGTTGAAAAGAACTTGCATTGCCCTCAGTTTGAAATTTAAATGAAGAACAAAAATATAAAAATAAACCTATTCGACAATTTTGTCTGGCGATCAAGTAAAAAAAAATTGTGTGACGTGCCTCCACATAGCCGCCGCTGCCGAGCTGATCGTCATTGTCCCTATGTACCTCTCCGCACTTTGTTTCCTTCAACGATCCACCAACTGAATAGTTGCTGGCACAAAAGTTAAACCAAAGACGACGACGACGGAAAAGAAGTAGAAATAAAAAAAATCAACTTTGGACTGTATCTGGTATTCTGTTTTTGGGGACTTGGCACACCACAACAGAGTAACAACAACAACATCACAAGGCACACGGCGGCGGAGTCGGTGGCGGCGGCACACAGTGTCCAAGCTGTTGTTGTTGATGGACATTTGATTTGCCGCTTGGCCCAGGCTTAATTTCATAATAAAACATTAAAACGTATAAAATTTACTTGGAACGTGCAGAGAATAAATGCAACAACAATAACAACTACAACTACAACAATTGCAACAAGTCTCTGTGTCTCCAATACCAATTGTTTATTGTTGTCGCTGTTGTTGTGGTTGTTATTGTCGTTGCCTGGTCACTGGTTGGTCACTCGTCACTGGGAATCAGATTTGGTTTCAGTTGTTGCTTTTTGTTTTGTTATTCTTGTTGTTGGGTCAGTCGAAGGTTTTGTTTATTTATTTTTGTTCAAAATTGTTGCTTTTGGTATGTTTTTATTTTGGTTTTTTTTCCCCCTCATTTTTTACGCAATCCACAGTTAATTTTTATGTTTTGTGTGCCGCGGCTTTATTCTGGAATTTTGCCTTTTGGTTTTTTTTTTGTTTTTAAGTATTTTAATTTATGTGCCGATTGCCAAATGTTACTTGACTTTAGGTACACTCGCACACACACACACACACGAAGTGAGTAGAGTATAATACATTTAGGCATTTCGTAAGTTGGTTTTTTTTTTTGGTCATATGTTAGAGGTTGACTGTCTGTCGGGTCAGCCAGCAGTTGAATGTTGTGTGGCAACAGAGAAGGGCTAACGGCATGCACGCTGAGGTGCACAGAAGAAGTAATATTTGCAATTAGCTTATGACAAAACGCACTTCAACTGCAAAACCATCAAATACTGAACTGTGTTGCTCCTTAAGAAGCTTTCGAATATCAAATTCCAACATATGTTTAGCTAAATTAAATCTATGCCCAAATAAAGTTTATTTTGACTATAGCTACATTTCAGCAATTCGGTTAAAAATAGATATACAACTCAAAGTGTTAGAAAAATTCTCAGTCTAACACAACCATCTATACACACACACACAACTCCCCAATGAAAGCAACACCTTAATTCTTTGCATTAGAGACTCTATTATAACAATGTGAAAAAAGAGCTTTAGATAATATTTTTTACAAGGTACATGTGGAATTTTTTGGCCACATCAAATTGAATATTTCTTTTGGCAAATGGTTTTCAAAATGTTTTGTTTTCTTTTTTTTTTTTTTTGAGAAGCATATTTTTTCAAATTTTTGACAGTTGCGTCAAATAATACCTAAGTATTTATTTCTAAGAAAAATTTACAATATTAAAAGCTATCGGTCAAGACGTTTTGGAAAAATCGTACCGCCGAGCCCCTTTTTGTAAATATTTATCATACATTCATTTAAAAAAATGTCTCCACATTAAAATTTAATAAAATTTTTTGTGACTACAGTGCGAAACATTGGCTTTAACAAAATATATGTATTAAATAACAAAAAAATTACTCTGGATATCATTTTTTCTAAATTAAGAAAAGACATTTAATAAGTATTATGACCATATGAATACTTAAACTCAGTTAAAGCAGCGCCAACATCAATTTTCGTAATTGTATTTATAGTATTTAAATTAGTTACGTTTTGCTGGGGCAAACAGTATTCACATTTCGAAATATTAAAACAGAATAACTTCAAAATTACAATATAGGAGGATCCTTTCTCTTTAAAGGTGACAATTTGATAGTTTTCGCAAAGTTTAATGAATTCCAATAGTGTTTGCAAAACTTTGTTCATATCGTTAGTTTGCTTTTTCCGTGGAGGATCCTGGATCAGTTGGCAATCGCTCAGGTAAGAGAGGAGGAGATGATCTCATCTTCGGTTTATTCTCCATGTGGTGTTTGTGTGTTGGCCACCCGCAAACAATTTTCAAATGAGGCAGGTCACTTATTTTTTTTTTTGACGAAACGCACAAAGCACACAAGCATAAAAGCACACACACAGAGGCAGAGACATGAAGAGGCACAGAAAACGCGTCTTGATTGGCGGCGCTGCCGCTGCTGTCAGTTGTCGTCATCGAAGCAAAACAAAAACAAAAACTACACATACAAAACAGAAGCTAAATTTAGAAAATACAAAAACAATTTTTATCCATTTTTTTGTCTTGGTGTTGTTGTATTTTTTATTATTTTTTTATTCTTATTTCAACCGCAAAAAGAAACCTAAAAACACACATAAAAAACTGAAAAACTCGTCTTAACCTGAAACGAAACCTTGTAACATTTTTCCCCAGCTTGGCGACGACAGCGGCGCTGCTTTTAATTGACAAGCCGGCAAAGGCAGCGCGCGTTTATGAGGGGAGCAAGCAACAGCAGCAGCAGAAGAGAGAGAAGCAGTCTCTCTCTTTTTCAGGTTGCTTTTTTTTTTGATCACTTTTGCTTTCAATATGAAATAATCGAGACAACGTAACGAATGCCGCTGCCGTCGCAGCAGCTGCTGCCGCCACTGCCCGCCTTCTATGAACAAGTTTCGCCCACAAGTTTTACTCTATCACAGACACACACACTCTCTCTCTCTCATGCAGAGTGTTTGTTGTACGACGCTCTCTTGCTTTGGGGGGCTCTCTCTCTCTCTCTCTCTCTGTCATCATTGAATAATGTAATAAGTGAAAGTGTCTTGTTGTGTGTGTGACGACGACGACGTCGCTGCTGCTGCCGTGCTGCTGCTGTTGACGCTGCGCTGTTTCAGTTGACCTACTTTTTTGTTGTACAGATTCAGGTCTATGTTAGAGAGATTAATTTCGATTTCGTTTCCACAGTTTTTATATTCGTGAGCCTATATGCTACTCTAGGCATGGTCGATGGCTGGCTATGCTCATGCTTTCTGCTTCTGCCTCTTTTCCTGCTTGTGCGTGTTTCTGTGCCCTCGCCTGTGCGTTTGCCTATGCGTGTGCTAATAAAACTGTGTGGGTGTGTGGGGGGGAGCTGGTTGCGGGGTAAAGAGCAGGGAACTGTGAATTGGGTGGGTTATACTATTGAGTTAGGGGGTCTATGCTCATTGTAATGGAAAACTGTTGCCATGTTGGTGTAGGTTGGTCACATTGTGTGATGTGTGTGGTGTGTTGTATGTTGTTGGTGTAACTCTGCGTTATTTCTTGTTGCTGTGCGAGACTCCAACTGTGTTGGTCTTAGGATAGGTTCCGCACTCTATTTCTTTATTTCTCTATGTACATACATATATTTCTCTCTATTTTTATCCATTTCTGCTTTTTGCCACTGCGCGCCGCTTGTTTTCATGTTAATAGGTCAATGGGAAATTTAGTGGGGCGTGTGATGATGATGATGATGATGATGTTGGGCCTATAAAAATATGTGTGTGCGCGCGTTTGTCTGAATAACCCACATCTACATACATATAGGTTTGTATCGTAATATTAATTATATGTATGTTGGATTTAAGGCTTAAGTTAGCTTGGACCCATAAATATACGACTTTTATATACATACATACATGCGTACATACATGTACTATGTATATATGGATAACACAGCTGGCATGTTTCAGCTTTGAGCTGGATAAGACTTAAGTTATCCCAAAAGAAGAAAGAAAAAAATATTAATGAATCACATACATATGTATGTAGATTGTATGTATATGTATGTATCTCGTATCGTTGTTCTCCAGAAAAGGTTTGAAAACCTAAAGAAATCACTCATACCACAGGTATGACCAAGTGAATTTTCACGTTTACGCATGTGTTGGAACTTTGGCACAGCATGTCGTATACGTGATCTTATCTCACTTTAGGCATACATCTTGCGAAAGTGGAGTAGTTAACAAAAGCTCAAGCCGATGGCTAAAGTACATTTTACAGCAGATTCAACGCGTTAATGAGGCTAAACGGATCCATTGATTGGAGTCATCCTCAGTAAATTTGTTTACATGATGAAATTCGAATGGAGTCTCATTCATTTCCAGGTAATTGTGTGTGAGCTGTATTGCAACCTACCTCACCATTTCAAATGGAAATTCAATCCGCACGATTGAATAGATCGTACACCAACTCAACTCAATCCCCCCCACTGCTCGTTACGTAGTATGTATGTATGTACATATATGAATATTCTTATTACATTATCATTGTTATCAGTTTTCTCGTTTCTTTTTTTGTTCCCCCCATCTCTTAATGAGCACACACACACACACACAAAGCGAAGAGAAGGAGACAGGGGAAGCAAGAAGAAGAAAAAAGAAAGGACGGTTGTTGATTGACAAATGAAGTCAATTGCCGCCCTCTTGTCGTCATAAACCCCAATCTCAATTAAATTAAATTAACTAAAGACGAATGTATATAAATATATATATATGTATATATACGTATGTATGACAAAAATATCGCCAACAATGCACAATTAAATAAAAAATATTATAAATAAAGAAGATGGAAAAGAGAAGAAAAAAAAAAAAACAACCAAACGAAACGATGACAATGTAAAATGAGCAAACACAATACACAAAGAGAGAAAGAGAAGAGCGACTACAGAATGAGAGAGATAGAGAGTCAGGGAGGGAGGGAGAGAGGAAGAGAGAAACAACGGCGATTACAACAAAACGTGGAATGAAAACGCTACAAAATGATGAGTGGATGTGAGAGGAGAAGAAAAAGGGTAGACGAGGGAGTGAGGAGGGCTGTGTAGTTGGATGGCTAAAGCGGTGGGGCAGGGGGAGCGTTGGTGGCGTCGGCGGCAGCGGCAACAACAACAACAATGTTTTCTCTGCGCTGACGTCTCACACACGTTAACGCTGCACAAAATATTATTCAAAAAACCTTGACACACTTTTGTATGCCACACACACACACACATATACATACATATATACAGAGAGAAGCACAAACACACACATGGAGAGCTACACAATTCGCCCAGGGACGGTTTCGACCGCAATTCGCCGTCGCTTGCACGCCCCGTCATGCCACCCGACTGCTTGCCTGCCTTCGCCTAGCCGCCGCTCGAGGAGGTCAGCTTAATGTAGATTTGTATAATTGTCTTTATATATATGTACATACATACATACATATATATACATACATATATAGAGTTATGTATGTTTATATGCATGCTGGTAGGTGAGTGTTTGTTTATTTGTATGCATGTGTGTGTGTGTGTGTGTGTGCGCCTTTTTTTGTATACATTGAGTGCACTGCAAATGCAGTCAACGTCGACGATGCGCAATAAATTTGATTTCAAACTAAATTATATTAATTAACGCATTTTTTCTGTTTTTTTTTGTTTGCTTTTGTTTAATACACATTTTGAATTTAATTTTTGTTGTTTTTGTTTTGGTTTCGGTTTTGTGTGCGTAATGAGGTCAGGCTATATGTTTGTAGATCGCTTGATCGCTTGTCTCTCTGTCAAGCCAATATCATATCAATATGAAGCACAGGTGTGGCACTCTGGCCCCCCTTACATCCTCTCAACCCCCACTAGCTAGTTTGCGATTTCTCAATAGTCATGCGTGCTCTATCCAAGATATAATAGAAAGAGTCTTTGGCAACTGCAAGATCACCTAGCTTATGTATAATCTAGATTTTCGAAAATAGGCAAAAACCCAATCGTAGTTAGGGACAGGTAAATAGACTTTGTAAACCTTATTCTAGCCCAAGGAGGATTCATTTATCATATCTACATATATGTACATGTATGTTCACTTGATTAACATAGTAAACTAAAAACCAGTTAGTCAATTTAAAGTCCATAAAAGCATCAAAATTTTCCACGTAATATTTCGAAACGTATCGAAACACTATATCAAAAAAGTTGCCACAGCAACGATTAGTAGATAAGAAAATATTGGTACTAAACTAACTAACTTGATCATATGGTATGACCCACTAGACCCGCTTGGAATAGTAGTAAAAAGTCATATCAAATGATCGCGCATATTAAATATGAATCAGATCGGTTGAAATGTGAAATTCGCCCTTTGGATTTTTTCCAGCTGACAAACCCCAACCCACTTTTCTCCCTTTTTCCATCCAATCTGCAGGTATTAAAATGTCGAATCTTTCTCTTCATTTCTTTGTTGACTGTTCGATTACATAGGAATACAAATTCTAACTTTTTCTTTGCATGTAGTTTTTCTACTGGTATTTACTCATTCGACAATAAAATGGGTCCTCGATATGATTTAGTGTTGGAAAACAACCACAAAATCGACTTATTTGAAATAAAATTGAGATTTCAAGTTCTTTGAGCTGTCTTTTCGGCAGTTTTGGTCTTAGAAAAAACACCAATATATTGCCCGATAGGACGACCTTTTCTGTTGCCAACCCATCAAAAATTATAAAAATCAATTGAAAGATTTTCATGCTATGCATTTACTCGTGTAAATTCAAGAAATTATCTGTTAGAAATTATAAATTAGAAACTAACTAAGCTGCTACAAGAAATCTGAGTGTAGATGTGGAATCAGCACATTTAAATTAGTAAACGACCGTAGAAATACTCCATGCAACACACATGCTATTTTCCTGTGTTATCGGCTGTCTACATACATACATATGTACATACATATATTGTAAAATGGTATATTCCAGTTTTTCTTCTTCTCTGCATTTTGGTTTTCTGTAATTTTGTATTTTTCGCAAAATATACAAAATACTCGAGCACACAGCGAGAGAACTGCAATTCATTTAACTGAAACAACAACGTCTTACGCGCACTTCGACGTCGCTGCTGCTATGCGGTTGCTGCGCAGTTGCTGCGCAGCTTAGCCATCGGTTGCAGTTGACGAAGACGAAGCTTGAAACTAGGTCACGAGGCCACAAAAACAATTGCAGTTGGTATAGAGAGTGGTGATGATGGGGAGGGCAGGGAAGGTGGTAGTGGTAGGTTTTGGGGTGGCAGTGATGGGAAAGGATAGGGGGAGGCGATGAGGGGCTGGCATGTTTCTTTCTGGCTGCTTAAAATGCATTGCTGCGCGTTTTTGGTTGCGTATTTCGGGTGGTAGAGGAGGTGCGAAGGTGCAGATGTAGAAGGTTGTTGCAAGAAGGGGCGTCGAGGGGGATTGAGTGGGTGGTAAGTTTTTTTTCGTTTGGGTGGGTCAGGGTAGCTGTTTTGTATACAGAGAAAGAAACAGAAAGGAAAGGGAAAGAGGTAGCGAGACAGAGAGCGACAGAGAGAGACAGAGAAAGAAAGAGAGAGAGAGAGAGAGAGCAAGAGAGTTCCTGATGCGTAGAAACAAATAAGTTGAGGGAGCACATGAGGGCGACGAAGGGCGAGGAATTGAGCGAGAGGCTGAATGGATTCTGCTCTAAAGGATTTAGGTCGACCAAACAACGCAACTTGCCTAATTACAATAAAAACAACAACAAAACCCCCTTAAAGAAATAATAAAAAAAAAAACAAAATTGTTTTTGTTATCATTCCATAATGAATATTTTAATAAACTTTCAGGAATTCCTTATTTATTCTCATAAGTTAAAGTTTCAGTTGGGTTAGGTCAGGTAGGTTTAGGCTCGGTTCGGATAAGCGTCGGGTAAGCGTGAAAAGGGTACGAAACAGTAAACATGCTCAGAATGACACAATAAACAATGAAGATGCAGATAATGTGAGAATAAGACACACAGAGTCTTTAAAATTATGCAGATATGCAAGATAACATCCAATAGATGCGAAGAATAACACAATAAACGAGATTTGTTTAATCTTAAGACCCCATCCTTAGTGATGTTATACACCGTTTATACACCGAAACAAAGTGTTTTTAATATAATAATATTAACCTTATAACCGTTTTCTTTAATCATTACTGAATCAACAACAAAACACTTATTTTCCATAAAAAAAAAAATAAAACGACACGGCATTTAATGAATGTGAAAAAAATCAACCAAAGATATATCATAATTGAGTTATAGTTTTCAATTTTTCGTTCGCTCAGCATTGGAATTTCAACGATCTGTTGTGCCAAATACCCAAAAAAAAAAAAAAAAAAAAGAAACAAAAAAAAATATTAAGAAGAAAAATATTATTAAAACCGCAGCAAAAAGCAAATCAGAGTCTCACACACATATATACAATAATGCAGAGAGCCACCATTCAAAATATTAAAATATTTTTTCTTTATATACCCTGTACTTGTAAAATCATTGCATTTTATGTAACTTATTAGAAGAAAGAAATGCTAATTACGATTTATATTCCAAAAACGGTTTCATTGATGCGAAACCAAAGTTAAAAGTGTTAAGTTTTTCTGTTTATTTTTTTTAACTTTTATACCCTTGCAAAGGGTATTATAAAATTGGTCAGATGTTTGAAAAGTAGAGAAGGAATCGTTTAAGACCCCATAAAGTATATATATTTTTAATCAGCATGAGAAGTCGAGTTGACATGTCTGTCTGAACATATGCTAACTAGTCTTATAGTTTTGGATCCATGGCTTTTAAAGTTTGTATATAATCTCTCTTATACGCCAGTCATATTATCTGCTTTAGTCATATTTCAAAAAGATCGGACCACTATATCATATAGCTGACATACAAAAAATCCGTAAAATGCGAATAACTTCTTTTTTTCTTGAAGAATCTTTTTTAAACTGATTATGTACATAAATATATACGCGATACATCATATTCCTGGATTTCCTGATTTTGTCAATACAAAATTTACCTGAATATACACACACATAACAGTAAAACAAATGAATAGCCGAAGTTAGCTTCTTTGACATTATGGTAAAATAAAAGAGAAAAAAATAATTCAATAGAATAATGAAATATTTAAAAATATAGTTTTAATCAAAATTTCTTAATTAAAATAGAGCAGGGTATTTTAAAGTCGAATCCACCCACTTAATGTAACTACTGAAATTTATAAGCTTTTAGTTTTTAGTTTCTTTAATTATGGTTTGAAGTCCCAAGGTGGCCGCAATCCAAATTGAACAGCCAACTCATGTCTGCCTAATTGGTTAGATTTTTCCTTTTTGTTGTTGTTGTTTTTGGTGCCGCTGACTAACAACAATTAACATTAAACATATAAATAAATTTAGTGTTTGACCAAAATGTGAAGACAATGTACAATACAAGAGACAAGCAGCAAGCGAACAAAAAAACGCAACAATAATGAATAAAATATAAATAAATAAAAGATAAATTCATACATACATAATGTTTAGATGCAAAGATAAAAATAAAGCCACAACGATGAGGGGAGGGTGTTACAACAACAGCAACCATCGTAATGCTTAGTGTTATGTAGTATGTATTGTTGTTTTCATCTGTTGGTTTATGTATGTATGTGCAGGCTGGCTGACTGGCTCCCAAATGGCAAATCAAACTCAACTTGTTGTACACACAGACACACAAATAAAATGATTAACAACAAAATCATAAAACAAAGTCAAACCTACTGCAAATCTCTGTAATCTTCCGAATATATTATTATAATGGCATCAGATTTGTATCAAACTTCCACCCGATTTATGCCAAATGATGTAATCCTAATCTCGAAGGGTTTGATTAAAGATTGAAAAAGTTTACTCCCATAAAAGTAAAAATCAAGTATCCGCCATGGTGTTCTTAATTATTTATTAAGCCTAAAACAAGACATTATCGGATATTTTATTCGGTTTGGAAAGTCTCAATTAATCAGACACTCCAATGCTACTTATAGTTTAAGACAGTTTTGGGGTAATTATTTGATTATTTGAATATCAATTCATTCATTAATTTCTATATTATTCAGTAATAGAGTTTTGCATTTGACTTTGTCTTGAAGTTTTGGGTGCTTTGATCCTTGCTAAAAAATATCTCAATGGGAAAAACCAAAAATAAAAATTTTTAAATGGAAAAACAAAGAAATTGCTATTCGCTTTGATACATATTTTGTACAAAATTCCTTTACATTATCCATGCCACAAAAACCAGAAAGAAATGAATAAACAAATCACAAACCACAATTAAAAGACTCAAAAACGATTATTATGCCAAAAACATAAAACAAAAATAAACAAAAAAAAACTATTTTAAATCAACAACAACAATTTTTGCACTAAAAGTTTCGAAGAAGAATCAGAGACAGAAAAAAAAAAAAAAGAAAACCAGACCAGACAAAAAAAAAACCGAAAAAAAATTAAATGGAAGCAAAATCTCAAGAAACGCAGGCAACAACAACAACAAAAGCCAAAATTGCTACGTCTGGCTGCCGCCGCTGACGTCGCTGTTGACGCTGACGGTGGCGTTGGCGTTGGAGTTGGCAGCGACCCGTTGTTAGATATGGTGACCCACTAACCTACTTTTCGCTTTGAAAACGCTCAAGCTTTTTACGTACAAACATACACATTATATACATATACATGTATATACATACAATAAATATATATTTTTATACATATATATGTATGTACGTTTTTTTCTTACTGCTTCTCTTTTTTTTTTTTGATTAAAATTATATAAACAAAGTGGAAATATTCAACAACGCAATCGACACAGAAACAAAAAAAAAAAATAATGAAAATGAAGACAAAAAAAAAGCCAAGAGAGCACACATACAAAGAGAGGAAGAGAGTACAAGAGAGAGGGGGCGAGAGGAGACAACGGGGAAGATAGAGAGAGAAGCTTTTTTCGGACTGCCTCAATGAGAAGAGATTCCCACACACGCACTTAAACTGGGATTTTTCCCTCCAACCCAACCCAATCACCCCACCTTTCATTTCACCATCCACCACCAAAAAAAACTATTCAATATTGAACCTAACCCAACAAAAAATGCTGAAAACGAAATAAATCCGAAAAAGAAAAATAAGAAAAAAAAAGCTCACGCACATTTGTATACTTTTTTTTTGGCAGCTTTTGTTTTTTTTTTTTTTTTGGAATACCCTGCATACCATGAGTAGTAGTAAAGGGACTATTAAATTGTTTAAAATCTTTGTAACAGTCAATTGTTATCCCTCATACATTTCTACTCCTTTTTATTTATCTCTTATCATCTGGCTTCCTTATAGAAGGAAGCATTTCAATCGACAAATTGCTCTATGAAGCAGTTTGAAAATTCCTCCATAAAGCAGTGCGAAAAGTCCTTTATGAAATACTCATAACAATTTAATAATACAGAACATTAGAAGTACAATATGTATCTATGGGAAGTAATTCTACAATTTTATAGGATATCTCAAAGTCGGTGCTATGTCCAGTTTTTCCATTGGCTGATTGTGCGTACAGTAACAACAAATACTACAACAATGGGCCCAAAAAGTCTCTCAATTTCGTTTCGTTTAGCTTATTCACGATCGTTTGCGCAATTTTGCTCATTCATCGCACGCACTTTCGGTTTTTTTTTTCGTTATCTTTTTGCTTTTTCTACCATGCATCCATAGGATGAAATGGTATATTTAATTCGAAAAAATGTATGTAACAGGCAGAAGGAAGCATTTCCGACCCTTTAAAGTGTACATATTCTTTATTTACTAAAAATCGGAAGGAAAATGGCCAAGCTATATATTGTATATGTAGAAACCCGTTAAAGCGGATGTTTATATATAAATTTTCACTTGATGCATGGTATATCCAAGTCGGTCCGGCTTACTTACTTTTTATTTATTTTTTTTTTCGGTTGGTTTTTTTTTTCGTTTTGGGTTTTTGTTTTTGTTAATTTTGAAATAAATTTTGTTTTTTTTTTGTTGTTGCTGTTGTTGTATTGCTCGATTGTACGTTTTTCCAATCAATTTTATCAATTTACGTTAAGTTTTTATGTTTATTTCATGTGGTTTCCTTTTTTGGGGGAAAGTCGACACACACAGAAAAACCAAAGAAGAGAAAAAATGGGTCCAATTTGGCCATATGGTTGACTGTTTTCAAGTAAGACATAAAAAAAAGGATGGCCCCATTTCAGGAGTTCAATGGGAAAAACGTGATCATATTGAGTCTCATTGTAATTCCTAATTAGTTGATTTCAAAATCAAATGATGATCAGAATATTTTTTGGATGAAAACTTAAGCTATATCCTAGACAAATCCCAAACTAGTTTCGATAGTTTCTATATATTTACACTCGAACCACGATTATAAGTAGATGTAACAGTTCGATGACAACAAAGAAAATTATTTCTGATTTGATATATTATTGAAAACAACCGAAAACAGGATCATTTTAGGGGTGGAATTTAAAAATATAATGTTTGTATTTGTGATAATGTGCATCAATAGAAATTTTTGTTATTCCGAATGTATATATATATAAAAATCAATTTTATACATTGAATTCCTACGATGTTAGCTCTTTTTTTTTAAATTCTTTCCAATACTTTTTTAGGTGTTAGATTTCACAATTTACACGAAGAAAGGATAGCTCGATCAGAGTCTTCTGCAGCATAGTAGTTTAAAGCCAATTTTTTGATGCATATTTTTCTGGAGCTGGTGAATTTTCCTGCGTCTATCATTTCTAGATGCATTTTTGCTCCCCATGTTGCCCCCTACCCCAACACTCGCTAGATCCGCCACTGACCTAGACTATATTAAATGCCACTAAACCTTGATATTGACAAATAGTTGGGTATGGCTTTCAATCAAATCAAATCTAATTACATCATCTGTTACTGAATGAAATACGAATAGATATAGCAGGGTGCTGATGTGGTAATAAGCGAATGAGACGGCAAAAAAAAAAATTTTGAATAATGACTTTCAAGAGTGTGTGTGTGTGTATGAATTATCCCTTTGATTGTCTAACATATGTAAATGATATTTTCGATTATATCTTCTATTTATTATTGTCCTTTGAACTACTTACACTATTAAAATATAATTAAAATAAAACAAAGTACCAAGAATCAAATGAAAAAACTACTTCAACTTTATGAAGATAAATCATACATTAAATTTTTGGCATACCACGATAACTAACACGCTAACAAATCAGCGTTTATACTACACGAGTCTATATTCTAAATTTGGTAGCTCTAGCTTTTATAGTTCCTGAGTTCGTTGGTCTCTTACGGACGCACGGACATGGCTATATCAATTTCTCTTTTCATGCTGATCAAGAATATATATACTTTATAGGGGCGGAAAGGCTTCCTTCTTCCTGTTACATACATTTTGGCCACTTTAATATACCAGTTAATCGTATGACTGCATGGTATAAATATAAATATATATATATGTAAACTACAGTATGTAAACTTTATACCATCGGCCAAGCAAAAACGACCCATGGCCCCCAAAAGAGCCGAGTAGCTTGGCTTGACTTGACTCAACTCAACTCGACCCGACTTGACTCACACACTGACTCTACTGACTTGGCTCTGACTGTTTGGTAATCAAATCTAGGTGGTGACCCAAATCGCATTGACCTAGTTCAAAGAAGGCGGTCATTAGACTAGCAGAGATCCCCTCCAAAACCACCCACCCGCACACAAACACACCCCACCCCCCTGACAAATAATACTATCTATGTACGTACACTTTCATGTGTCCTTTGAGATCAAATGTAGTGCGGCAATTACTTAAATTAAATGAATGTTATTAGCAACTAAGAAACGACAAGGAAAACAGTTAAGCATAGATGTATCAATCAGTTGGCAGTCATAAAAGGTTTAATCATTCAGCTTAAGCAAGTCATAAAAATTCGAAAAATCATGTTTTCCCCAAGTGAAGGACATATATGTAGTAGCAGCAGCGACGATGATGATGACAATAATATTTAATAAGTAGTCGATGGATGCTTTGATGATGAAATGACGAAAAAATCAACTTTAACTAATTTGTTGTTGATTAAAGGGCGGAGGGGGTAAGAAAATGTGAATGGCTGGCGCGATGAAAATGAGAAAAACAATCAAACAAGTCACAAGAAAACTAATCAGCAGTAAAGGAATCTCTAAAAAAAAAAAAAAAAAAAAAAAAAAGAATTAGCAAAGAATATAAAAAACACAACTATTTTTCATTAAAAAATTTACAATTTTCGATTGGCTTTTTTTTTGTCCTCCTAATTAAACATTTTAATGGATCATAAAATGTAAAATAAATAGCCGGAAGACTAATATGTACATAATCTTTAGTTAACATTCCTATATTTAAAAACACGTTTGCCATAATTCACAAGGCAATTGAAATTCAAAGGCAAAAAAAAACAATTATTGCTATCTGTGAAAATCTGCAAAAAAAAATGTACAAAAAGTACTACAAGTTAATGTGAAGATTGTAACCATTTGTGGATTAGGTCGATTCATTTATTCACTTCGTTATTTATATAGACACCATTTTTTAAAGTATTTTCTACTGAGATAGAGAAAGACCAGTTAAAGTTTACTAATTACTGATAATAACAATTAAATAAATGGATCAAATTGAAAGAGATCTTGGATGTCCCAGGTCAAATAATATTGTGATAAAATTGATTTTTATAAATATGAGCAATATAAAATATAGTAAAACCTTTAACTTAAATTGATTGTCAAAAAAAACATAATAAAAACACATATAGAGTGAAATTAGGCATGAAGTTTGATTATTATTTCATGAGAGGGGGGCGCACTGCCCCAAGGCATAGGCAGGCAGTCAATAATTTCTATTTTATGTAAAGTAAAACAAACATACATATATAAAAATGGCATACAAATTATTTCATAATTTTTAAAATGTTAAGCTACTGAAAGACCTTTAGGCAAAACATAAAAATGATTACAGCAAATAATAAAATAAAAAAGCAAAAAAGGAAAAAAAATTAATTTACACCCCATAAAAAAAAAAAACTCAAGTCAAGTTGACTCGAAACGACGACGCAACTTGAGTTGTACCTCTAAATATTATGAGGCTGTGTGTTGAAAAATGATGCAACATTTGGTTATTTCTTATTTAAATAATTTTTTTATTTTTATAATATTGCTTACAATTTTTATTTGCTATGAGAGGGAGAGAGCGAACAAGTGCCGAACAAACGCACGAGCGACAAACGAAGTTGAACATTTTTGCCGTGCGAAGCGCGTGTCTCACACACACACACACACACACACACACACACATGGATACAGAGAGGAAGAGAGAGCGAGAGAGAGAAGCGGCCATGTTGTTGGGGCCAAAGCTGACCCACTTTGGGCCTCTACTATATTTGCATGGCCTACTGCACTTGGCCAAGTTTTTGTCTCACTTGCACGCACAGCCGAAAATACAACGAGCAAGTGCGAGAGATAACACAAAAAAAAACCAACAACAATACAACACATATTTTTTTCGTTTCATTTTTTTTTTTTTTGTTTTTTTTTGTGTTAATAATACGTATTAAGAAACAACAAAAACAGAAACGATTAGTTGTACTAGGGATTTTTGTATTTTTTATTGTCGTTTCTTTGATAAGCAAAACGTCAAGAGGTGAGCAAAGGAACCAAATACTAGAGAGCCTCATCGAATGGGCTATACTCTTTTATATATTTCAATTGTTTTGTAAATAATTTCTAAAATATAAATAATTTATGTTGATCATATAGAATGATATAATTGGAAACTTTATTCTTTATTCATTTATATGTATTTAAATTATATTTAAATCGTGTATAAACTTTTAAAATCGACATTTGAATTCCCCAATAATTAGAAATTGGTTTGCGAAATACCGAATTTAATTTATCTAAAGGTTTTTATAACAAAGCTTTATAACAACTACCCTATATACAAAAGAAATACTTTTTCCAATTTAAGTAAAAGAGAGCTCAGTTAATGAATCTACCTTGGAACAGTCATGCCATTTTCTTATAACCAAAAATAGCCAGGTCAACAAAAACGCAAAAAAAAAACAGCTGAATTATGTTTAAAAAACACCAGAAAAAAACGGATTGTTTAATACACAATGTTTAAGTATTTTTAAAGTTCCTGTATCCTGTTGAGAGTAGTACTTTCTTCCAAATAAATTCATATAATTTGCTGTCTACTTTTTTTGTATGTATTATATCTCTATATTTTTATATTAGACATGGCAAACAGCTTTGCAGCAATGATGTACCCCATGATTTTGGAAAGAGCATCCCTATATTTATATACTTAAATATAAATGTATGACAAAAATTACTCATACGCAGCATTGTACAAATTTTGCATGGGGTTAGGTTAAAAAGTTGGCTGCTGCTAGTGCTGCTGCTGCTGCTGCCGTTGCTCTTGTCGCAATAATTAGTTGGGAAATTTAGATCATGGCAGCCATATAACATTGTAATAATTGCCAGCCAGCCAACTAGACACAAAAAGCAACAACAACGAAATATATAGAAGCGCAGAAACAGACATTGAAACCATCATCCCACCCTCCCATCCACAAACCCCCACCCCTTATGTCACTTCTCCTTTTGCTTCTCTCCTTAGCCACCAAATTATATGTACATATATATTAAATGTATTTGTTGTTGCTTTTCACGTGCACTTACATAATCGTTTTCAACGTACCTATATTTGTGTGTCTAAATGTATGAGTGTGTTTGTGAGTGTATATGTACATACGTATCGCACACAAATTGCGTAAATTTTTTTTCTTTTTTTCTTTTCTGGTGCGTTCATTTTTGAAATCAATTTTTAATTTTTTTTTTTTTGTTTTTTTTTTTTTTGGTAGGGGGAAAAGTGGGTAGCCAACAGGGTACAGGGGGCAGTGTGGGGACTGCTATGTTGTAAAAGATTTTTGGCACTCAATTTGTTTATTGTGCAAATGCGTTTTGTGTGTGTGGTTTTGTTTTTTATTTTTTAAATTGTATGTGAATAATTTGGGATGGATGGATATTGATTTCACGATTTTGTTACGGATTAAACTGGAAAATTGAAAATTGCTAATTATATAACGAGAAGTAGAAGGATTGAGGGAAACTGATTGAAAGCAGAAGTCAAAGAAGTGATGATAATAATGATGATGATTATGATGATTTTACAGAGCTTGGAATGTTGTAAGCCGATTTCTGAACAGATTAAGAGTTGACCAATGCAGTGAACTTGTTACAGTATCCCCAATTCGAAGGGTATCATTTGTAAATCCTTCAATATATAGCTCTAGCATTAGTCGATTCCCACCACCCATAGAACCAATATACAATTATGGCAATTTTTTTTTTTTTTATTGTAATTTTCATTTTCTGTATTTGCTAATCATTTTTCAGGATTTTAAAACTGTCGATACGTCTATGAATTCTTACACGAAGCTGTAGGTCTAGTTAAACTAAACAAAAACTTATCACTAAAAACTGATTTTAGAACCAATTGAAATTGTGACTTTTGCTCCTACATTTGAGTCTTACTAATTGATTGTAAAGTAATATTTTCTGTTATAAACAAAGCAAAGACGACTAAATTCACAATTTTCTGATTAAAATTGGATGACCCTCTGGTTTTATTTATTGTTTTCTGTTGCCCTTTTGCGAGACAACGAGTATAAACAAAATCATAAATTGTTATAAATAAACTCTTCCACTTTTACCGAAAACTTGGACCTGCCTTAACAAAAAAACAAAAACCAACGAAAACAAAAAACATAAACGAAATGCAAATAAAATATATCAACAACAACAACAACAATAAAAATTTAAAAGAAAAAGAAGGAATTCAATTTTGTAGCTATCTCAGTAATGAAAATGGAAACTTACGAGAAAAAATATATGTATAAAAGGCAGTAGGCGATAAGGTGGGCAATAAATGGTAGCCCCTGCCATTGCACCCCAACCTCTTCTCTACTGGGCAACTCTCATTGAAAAGTTATCAGCCAAGCATCAGCATGCGTGACGCAGCAGAGCAGCTGCGTCGCTGTCAGCGTCGTTCCATTTACCTAAACTGCACACAAGTTGTTCTTGTTGCTGTTTCCTTGTAGTTTGCATTTATGCTTGCACACAGAGCTTTATTTTCTGTATCTTTATTTACTTTGCGCTATTATCTTTTAGCCCAAAGAGAGAGAGAGAGAGAGAGCAAGAGCAAGAGGATCGCTTCAAGTTGCTGCTGTTATTTGCTTTTGCAGCGCACGGTGGGGAATTCGGACATTTTTTAAACATTTTATTCAAAAATCCATTGCTAGCAATTATTGGTACTTTATTATTCCCTGGAGTAATAAGTATATTTTGTAAATGTCTTTCGACAAAATGGGCACGGCACCAAGCCCCCAAGGCCAGAAAACTGAATTTTATCCACATAAGTATGCTATATAAAATATCAATTTTTTTTAACCTTTCTGCACTTGATGTATTTTTCAATTTTAAGCTTGAGATTCTTTGAAAAATCTCCTTTTGATAGTATTGCAACTTTTTCCAATTGTCCATAAGGTCGTTTTCTCTAGCCAGCTTCCAAATTCAGCCTTGAACAGTGTCAAATACCTATTCTCCATTTGTGGTGTAATTTAGAGCAAAACTGTCGACTTTCTCTTCTAATTCCGCATCCAATACGCCTGAAGCACTAGTTATAAACAACTCCATATGATTCAGTTTTATCTTTATTTTTGTGCCAAATGGAAAATACGTTCATATGGAGGAAAGTGAGGTGTTAAAAAGTTAAATTATAAAATTGGTTCCTATTGAGGCTATATTTTACAAGGAATAAATGATACCAAGTACCAAATACTACAAGCTTTTGAGTGAAAACAGGTTGACATAATTTTTAAAACTCTCAAGGTAAGATTTCTTTCAAAATATTTTCTTTGAGTGTTGCTTGGGTTATTAAGAACATTAAGACTTTCAGATATAATTGTTTCAACACAAATTGGCAAAAACAAAGCACAAACTGTGCTTATTTAATTTCTTCTCAAATCTCAAGTTTAATGAACAACATTTTTTATGCAAAAAATATACACACTCAAAGTCGAGAAACAATATACAACAAATGAAAGGAATTTAGATTTGTTTGAAACACTTGTTTTTATCAGCTGTTTTCTCCTCAGTGTTGGACAAAACTAGTATGCATTAATGTGCCTTGATGTTTTAACTATTAATCGGCATCAAAATTTTTCGAGCTCATAAACTTTTAAAAAAATTAATTAAGTGCTCAAAAAATGTCCAAGTTTCCCACTGTGCAGCGCAACGGCGGCAGTGTGGCGCGTCAACTATGCACGCGCAAAACTCTTACAGACACACAGTTACACATATATGCATAAGCTGCAAAAGCTCTCACATAAAACGAAAAAGCTTTGAATGCGTGAGGGTTCTCTAGTTAGTTGTGTGCTTAAGTGTGTGTGGGTATTTGTTTGTGTGTTGATGGGTGCAAAGCATTTTTAACTTTTTTTTATAGACACACACACAACTATATATTATATATATATATATACATATATATATATATGTGTGTAAATGGAAGGCAGAAAATTGTAGTTCGACTTTGCCGATTTTTGAATGAGCTACAATTATGGAAGAAAAACTTATTTTGCGATCAGATCGTGCAAATGTCAATGCCAATTTCAAAGAAGCGTATATTCTGATATATAATAATCTTTAAAAACGCGTTAAGACTCTGTTTCTGGAATTCCGAAATAGGATTCGATTGCACATATATTTACTAGGCAGAACTGTGAACCGACCACGAAATACATGAGAGAGTATGCACCCTGCAAGACCCTAACGCTTTTTATATTAATTTTTTTTTTAAATTAAAAGAACTGAAAAAATAAATTACTACAGATGAAATTAATAACTAGATCATGAGAGTCAGTAAAAAATAATTTAAACTCAATAATTACCCATAGAAATAAGTCTCAGCAAATCTACTTATATCTAGTATAGATTCGATTATACTTACAACATTCAGCAGAATGAGTTTCCTAAACTTTACCCCTTTTGTTGAGCGTTTTATTTGCCTTTTTTATAGATTTTATAAATATTCTTAAATTTTCAAACCAGTTTACATGAAAAAGACAAAACACTTGACTTAATAATTGTTTTAATAGATTGCCAATCAAAATGGCAAATCAACAATTTTTGATTGCTTTATTTCATTATTTTTTGTAAAGAAAATGGAAAATCAAATAAAATTGGAATCAGGGATAAAAATTTAGGTTAAGCATTCTAAATTATTTCGCTCTTCTACGCTATCTGAGAGAGCCGCAGCTTTTATTTTGTTGTTTTATAAGTGTACACATGACGTATGCGTAATATAAAAATTCTGACATTACGTATACGCCAAGAGTGATAAGTGAAAAACACAACCTTATTAGAGATAATAAGAAGCGAAGCGAAACGAAACGAAGAGAGTTTTGACAATTTGTTACAGCGCAAAAAAAAAATAAAACAGAAAACAAAAAAACAGAAAATCGAGCAAAAGAATGAACAACATCAACAAAAACAAAACAAAAACTGGACAAAACAATATAGAAATAGAAACAAAAAAGATAGAAAAAAACACAAATAAAACGTGTTACGTATTGAGCAATTACAAGTTGAATAGAAATATCGACTTTGGCTTCGACTATGGAATACCCTTGTAACCTTTTTTTCTCCTCTTGGTAACTCATATTTCTGCCTGCTGAAAAGAACCAATCAGCTATAGATCAAGATAAAAATGCCCAACGATTAGTTTCTAAACAAATCTCTACCTAAATACCATTTAACATCTATCAGTTCCATCTTAAGTGGAATACTAAAGAGCATAATGACAAATTTAATCGTTCTTGACTTGATCAGAATGCATAAGCGATTTCTTGAAACAGAAGAAGTGGGCTAAAACAAGCTGTAGGTTCAAGTTTTTAAATTATGTAGTTTAAAACCATTTCCTGTTTATCTGTTGCCTGTACATTTTGATTGGATTTACTAAGATCTGGATCTAACTTCGACTCTACTGAGTATATATAGAGTATAGAACCAACAGCTTACATAAAAGGGAAGACACACACAATGATCAAAAAATAAAGAAAGAGAGAGAGATATGAAAAGTGGGGATAAAAGGGAGAGATATAAAACCGAGTTGTTATTATATTAATTAAGTTGAATTAAATTAAATGACGCACCAGAGTTGCTGAGTTTTAACTGTCAATAAATCAAACAACTAACAAGATGCAAACAAAAAAATATATATTATATAAATATATATATAAAATAATGCATAAATGTAACTAGGTCAGGGTACACATACACACACAGACATATACAGACACAGACAAACATACAAAAGAGGAAAATCAATGTGCACTCTCTCTCTCTCTTTCTCGCCCCCCTCTCTTTCCCATCAATTGCAAAGCTGTCTCGTCCATTGGCTGAAATTGCAATTGCAAATGCAAATGCATAAACAGAACGCAAAAAAAAAAAAAAAAAAAAAATTAGTACAAAAGCAACTCTCTGCCCAGTAATATGTAGCACAGGGTCAACTGGCGACCCATTAGCACAGTTTTTCACAGAAACTCAGACGGAGAACGAGACAGAGATGGAGACAGAGAGAAAGAGACAGAGATGTTGGAGATGCCCGCCCCAGACACTGAGACTCATTCTCAATGGCATTTTCAATTCGCTTTTGATTTAACTATAAGGTTAACAGCAATCAAAATGTAATAATTTTAAAGATAATAATGCAACTTACATTGCACATTATAGAGACTAAACTAAAATGCAAATCTACAAATTGCAACAAATTTAGTTCAAGTTTATTTTAATCGATAAACACTAGGGGATGCAATCGAAATTTATGATGGTTATAACCGTTGTTATATAGAATTTTTAACCCTGCTTCACAGTTAAGGTTATGACAAAATTCATCGATTAAATAATCGATTGCCATAGAATAGTGATGCAAATAATTACGAAAACATAAGAAAAGATTAAATAGCTTGTAATGTATAATTGTTATATGGATATAATATGTAGTTAAGGTCTTACTGAAACATTAGTGTTTTGGTTTAGTTTTCATTCCATTAATGAAAACTCGACTTATTAATACAAAAATTTGCATTACTGATCGCCTGATTAATTTAAGTTGAATTAATTTTTCTTGCTATTGTTTTAAATTCTCTCATTGAAAATGATTTTGGTATTTGTTTTAAATTAAAAGTTTAACAAATCCAATTAGCAAACAATTAGCAATTAATTGAAATTGAAATGAGACAACAACAACAACAATAAGAAGAGAACTCGAACAAATAAAAATCCCTCACATTCTATTTATCCTCCAGTTTGGTCATTCACTTTTCTAAGTTCTTTTGTTTCAATTCTCAGCAGAATTGTTGTTGTTTTAGTTCTTTACTACAACACAATGGCAAACCGCAAATTTGTAATTGAACACAGACACACACACACACACACACACACACACATTATTTTGGGTTTAGTCAAGCGATCAGAAATCTTGTAAATGCAATCAAGGATGGAACACTGAATATCAAGTTGGCTAAATCCGACCGCCCTTCGCCTTTGGAATAACGCTTTCAAACGAAACAAATGAACAATAATATTTAGTTCTAATGAAAGCAATTACTATCGCAATAGGAGTACGATTAGAGGCGGGGCGGAGGTGGGGGAGGGGTCCAGTTAGTGTGTGCTGATAAAGGGCGTTGCGGTCCGGGGGCAGGGAGCATTCTGGCATATTGTTTGTTTGCAAATTGTTTAACTAAGTGGCATAGTAATTGGGTTATTAGTCATTTTCCAACATCTCAATGACTATGAAGCGCTGCAACCTTACCGTCTCTCGTCCTCCCTTTTTCCCCTATCTATCCTCCATTTAGTTCCCCATGCACGCAATGCATAAAGGGGAATTTCGCAAATGTATTCCAAAGATATGAGAAATCATACCTATTAATCGAGAAATGGCACATTACTTGTTGTAAAAGAAATATCGGTCAAATATCAAATCAATCCAAAGCTGAAATTATTATATTCAGTTGATCACCAGCTTAAAAAATCAAATCATTCTCCTCTCAACACAGTTATCTCCATAACATTCATATGACATTTGATGATATCTATTGAATTTGAACTTAAAAAAAGAGAAAAATCAAATGGAATATGAAACCAAATAATCAAGTACTGCCATTAGAACAGTTTTGAAATCTGCATAATTAACTTAAAGCATGCCTCTGGGCAACCTTTGAAGATAAATGCCATTAAATTCGCCTAGAAAAAGCAAAAGCCATTTAAAGAATTTGCAGCCATTTAAATACCTAGCCAATGTGCAAATAGTTAAAGGCAAAAATCCCCATTCAAAGTCAAATCAAAGCTGAAAGAAAGTAAAGTCGAAAACAAAATCTTACCTCCCCCCCCCCCGCCCTAAACCCTTAACCGATCGGGCCAGCATTTAATGAAGGTCAGACATAATTTGCATATTTGTGCGACCTTCGGTGCAGACCATAGCAAGGACGGAGACAGGATAATGCAATATACATGCTGGTCCTTGAGTTAGTTGTAACCTTTGCACACAATAAATTAGATAACCTTGCAGCAACACTCACACACACATGCATACGAAAAAAAAAAGAAAATCTATAGTCGTCCAATGTCATGCCCCAATTTGCGTCGTTATTGACCTCGTTTGCTATATAAAATGCAACAAGCTGGCTGACTTTGACCCATTTTGAATCCTTTGAGGTGCGCATAGACGACGACTACGACGACGACGACGACAACAGCAGCGGCAACAAGCAACAACGGCAACAGCAGCGACGCTTCGTTGCAATCTATGTCAATGTCAGCCGGCAAAGCGCGACGCTGCTGCAAGTGGGCGGCGGCGGCGGCAAATAAAATCAACTGAGGCAGAACACACACACACACACAACGAGGGAGAGAGAAAGAGAGACCGCGTGAGAGAGGGAGAAAGAGAGAGAAGGAGAAGGAGGAGAGTGAGTGAGTGAGTTAGCAAACGAGAAAGAGAGAACTTGTCTCGCTTGCGCTGATGCACACAATGACCTTCAAATTTCTATGCAATTTCGCTTTTTTTTTTCGTTTTTTTTTTTTTTGTATTCGCCATCCTTGTGCCCAATCTCCAATATTAGAAAACGAGCAGCAGCAGTAGCAATAACAGCAACAACTGCAACGGCAGCAACATCAACGGCAACAGCAACAGCAACAACTGCGGCAACATGAGCTCTTGACCCAAATTCTAACGCCTAAACGCCAAGACCTTGCTCCATATTTTTGCCTCTTACGAAGGATGAATGTAACTAAGCTGCACTTTTAGGTATGCACAACCATGCCACATAATTGAAGTGCATTGAAGGTTGCACACAATATATGTATATATATATATATACATACATATATGTATGTATGTATATATCTGCATACTTAAACAGCGACGATAGCAGCAGCAAATGGCATAAAAAGGGGGGGGATTGTGTGCGGCAGGGGGTGTGGCGAGGGACTGCTAACTGACATTGCTGAATGTCAGCAAATTGTGTGTGTTTTTTTTTGTTTTTGTTATTTTTACATTTTATTTTTGCATATGACTCAGCAATATATGAACTGCAACTGCAACTACATCATCAACATGATCATGATCTATCTGTCTGTTCTCTTCTGTTGATTGTTGCCTGGCTCGTTGCTGATGTCGAAGCTGTTGCCTTCTACTGGCTGTTGCATTGACAGACAAACCAATTGACTAGCTAACTGACTGCTGGACGGACGCGCGAACAAACGTCATGTGTTTTTTTGATACCATGCATCCATAGGATGAAATGGTATATTAAAGTCGCCAAAATGTATGTAACAGGGAGAAAGAAGCATTTCCGATCCTATAAAGTATATGTACATATATATTCTTGATCAGTATCAAAAGCCATCTATCCATCCAAAACGGTTCACGCGTCTTTCTGCCCACGATTTTTGAAAAACAATATTTTGAACACCTATATCTGGGGAACTATAGCTATCGTATTTTAACAGTAGATCAAATTTTTGCCACGCCCCATTTCGTGTAATAAATTCAATAAATTCAAATTCAATCAAATCGGTATAAAAATAGCCGACTTATACGTAGAAACATTTTCTACTCATTTGGTCGGTGGAGGGCGCTAAAGTGCTCGTGAGCACTTAAGAGTGGGTGAGACAGCATGAGTTAGAAATCAGGGCATGCGAACGAAATTCAATATATGAATTTTCACTTGATGCCTGGTATATCCAAGTCGACTCGGCAACTTACATTATTTTGTATTTGTATACTCTATTAGTTACACAAATGACTTATTATTCTTAAACAATAAGAAATGTCAATCAATTTGATCGATATTTGAAAATCACCAAGTGCGATTCTTTGAAAATCGATAACTAATGAGCGATGCCAAAAAAGAGAATAATATATTTTTTTAATATCGATATTGCATTGAACTACTGGATATATTAAAGCCATTGGAATAATATTGATAGTATATTGGAATTATTGATAGTATTTTCCTACTGCATCATAAAGAATGTTAATAATAATTTTAGACAAAATTTATGTACATATATGACATTATCTTATTTTTTTTTCTTTTCTTCACTTTTCTTTTGTGTATTGTACAATTTTAAGAAACATTTAATGTAATTTTATAATATTTGGATTGAATCTTTAGAATATTGAAGTAGAAAAAACTAATATGGGCTGTTAATGATATTTTCATGGATTTCTACATTAAAATTTAATAAGTAAAACGCCCGAAAGAAATAAAAAGGTTGAAAGGTCTCAAAGTATCTGGAATTAGTATGTAAGAGCCTTTGTATAAATTTAAAACTTTTTTAGGTGTGGAAAACACCTAAAATTAAAAGAATTACATAATGTAATAAAAGTGTATATAATTTGTCGATATACATATGATTATTCGACCCCACCTCCACCCATCCCCCCTCCCCATAACTATGCACTTATAGTTTCTTGTTAATTTTGCATGCAAAAAAAAAAGAACAGAGAGAACCTCCCCGAAAGTAGGTTATTTGTTTTTTTTTCGTTTTTCTTCTCTTCTCTTTTTATATTTGTTGGTTTTTTATAGACATTTTAAATGAATTTTTATGGCTGCATCCGACGACGTCAGGCACATAGAAAAAGGAATAAAGAGGGGTAAGATAGGAGATGGCGCGGATTTTTTATAGCGGGTGTAGGAGTTGGGTGGAGTGGGGTTGACTGCTGACATGTGTATGTATGTAAGTGTGTGAGATGCACTTAGCAATGCACTTGGCGCTTGCAACGATTGAAGACGATCGTGAACCATGAAGAGAGAACAATTTGATGTCTGGCAAATGTAAATAATGCTTTAATTATAGATCAAATATTTATATAGATGACAAATTGTAAATTGAAGAAACATTTAGCAACAAATCGAAGAACAATCAAGAAATCAAGGCTACAAAAAAAGAATTTCAAGTTTTTTGTTTTGTTTATCTTTATCGAAGTAGTTCTGTTCTAGAATTCTATTCTACTCTATTCTACTATTATTCTATTATGGGCTCTATAGACGATGTTCGTTTAAGATTTCTTATCATAATTATATCATAATTTCGATAGGCCGAATATATGTATATAAGTATTTAATAAATGTTGTTTAAATGAAATTTTTCAATAGACCGACTGCGAAATCGAAAATATATCGAATTATCGTTCTAGTTAAATAGCCCAAATATGGGGAGTGTATCAACAAATATATTGCACTTAATAAATATAGTCCGAAACTTATTAATTTATCGTTTTAATGACATTTTTGATTTGTGACCGCATTTTTGTTTATCGAATTATTTTGCGATTCATTAAACGATAGTGCAGATACATTCGATGTTTGTATACTATGCACATGTTTTATAGGTTCACCTTAGTTTTCTTTTTTTTATAGGTTCACCTTTGTTTTTTTTTTTTTATTATTTTATTATAAGGGTTTTCCAATTTGTTATTACTATTTTATATATTTAGACTAATTTTTGTTTTGTATATTATTTATTTATCGATTTACTTTTTTCTTTTGAACTTTTCAGTTTGTTAGATATTTCAATAATGATTATACACATATTTTTTTCATGGGAATTTTTTTTGGCGATTAAAAGATAGGTATATATGTATGATTTATACACGAGCTTTGTTTTAGCTTTTATACTTTTTTATGGTTTGAATTGTTCTTATTTCAATTCAATTTTTCTTTTACACTTTTCTATAAGTTTTAGTTTCAGAAACAACGATCAATCAATTCACATCGAAAAAGGATGAATAAAAAAATGTGATAACTTACCACCTTGATCATCGATTTCCAAGCCAAATTCATCTTCCGACATGGATTCCTCATCGGAGCTAAGATTGGAGCCGGAACCGCCGCCAGAACCATCGCCAATGCTATGTGAACCAGTTGGCAATTGGTGTTGTTGCTGTGATAATGATGATGATGATGTTGTTGTCGTTGCCGTTGCAATTGCAGTTATGTTGTTTTTGTTGTTGTTGTTGGGTGAAGAAGATGATGTTGTTGTTATTGTTGCTCTAGCTTTTCCTGAAGCAGGACACGAACTGGCTGCCAATTCCTCAATGCTATGCAATGAACAACGCATTTGATTTGTTTGATTTCTATTGTTGTTGTTGTTGTTGTTGGCAGTGTTTGTTGTTAATAATGGAAGGGATGATGTTGCTGATGTCGTCGCTGATGGTGGTGCTGCTGCTGTTGTTGTTGTTGTTGTTATATGATTATCATCATTTTTGGGCGGCTCAAAATCCAATAATTGCGCTGTTGTTGATGTTAGAAAGTTTGTATTATTCACTTCTAATGGTTTCAATTGATGATATTCTATTGATGGACCTGCTATTGCAATTGATGGCATTGCCAAAGCAGAAGGAACTTGTTGCTGTTGTTGTTGTTGTTGTTGCTGCTTTTGTAATAGAGCTGGATCAATGCCAGTTAAAGCCTCACTCGATTGTGTTTGACGTGCTTGTGGGAATAATAGATTGGCAAATGAAGGCATTGTAACGGATTCCAATATTATAGGACCACCACTATTAGATCCTCCTCCTCCTCCTCCTACTCCACCGCCGCCAGCAACAATTATAGACGATGAGGCAGCAATCACTTTATTATCGACATTATTATTATTATTTGTATTATTGTTGTTATTATTATTATTGGTGTTGTTGTTGTTGTTGTTACTATTATTATTATTATTTAATGACATATTATTATTACTATTACTATGAGGATTTGGACTTGCGAACATTCTTTCGCATAGGCCACTCAATGAGATGCCACCATCTTCCAATTGACTGCCATCCATTGTGTTGGAGAAATTTTCAGCTGTTCCATTTGTATTATCCTTTTCATGTTGCTGATGTTGCTGCTGCTGTTGTTGTTGCTGCTGGTGTTGGTGATGTTGGTAGAATGGCATTAAAGTTGGTGCATTGCCAGCAGCCAACATTTGATCCTTATGATGAAGTGGCATCAATTGTTGTTGTTGTTGTTGCTGGGCATAATTACTGGGATTACTGCTGCTGCTGCTGCTGCCACTCTCCGCCAGCAAGGGCACATTAAAGCTATCCATTTCTATATAGTTTTTGTACAATTCGTTGTGATGCAGTTTCGTTTTATATTTTTTTTCTTTCCCTAGTAGTTTTCGTAGTGGGCAGGTAACTGTAGTAGTAGTAGTAGTAGTAGAATTATAGTAATATATCTTTTGTAAAGCTCTGCAAATAAAATTGGATAAGATAGAAACAGAGACAAAGAGGGTGAGATTTATTAGCCAAGAATTGTCATTGAAATTAAGGTCGAGGTCAAGTTCAAGGCCATTTAAAGTCATGTAGACCAGTAGGTCAAGGTCAAAAAGTATGAAATCATGTAAGCAGGAAACTAAACTAGGTCAGGGACAAGGTCAAGGTCAAGGTTATTTCATTTACAAGCCCTACTAATACATTCTAATGTCAGCAATGCTTTTACCTATTCAACAAAACTTTTTTTTCATATATGTATGTACATAGATATATGTACATATATATATATATCTATCTTTTTGGGCTTAACTGTACTCTTCTACATACATATGTATACCGTGTGGAAAAATTTTAGAGGAGAGTCATTTACTACGAAATGCGCTTGATTGTTCATCAATAAATTAACATTTGCTAACGAATTCGCAAAAAGATATCTACATACATACATACATATGTACATCGAAAGGTAGATACGCCCATAAGATCGGTCTTAAAAATACACAATAATCGCATAGAAATTTTTCGCTCATTTAAGGTTTTTAGGAATCCTAAGTGCGTTTCACAGCATTTACTGTATGGGCTTAATTAATTTGAGAATATTGTAGACAGTATTTGAAATAACTCAAACATTGCAAATCTTTAGAAAGAGGGTTGAAATGGAATTTATTTTAAAAGAAATTTATGATCTTATTGTGGTTTCTACATATCTATTTTGAATATCAACTTGACTCATAGCGAAAACTCCAGAGAGTAGAAGTACCGAACTTCAAATCTTCAGTGTATTCCCCATTAAAAGGAAAATCTTATATTTACATATACATACATATTGGAATACTTATTAATATCTGAAAACCTAAGTATTGAAAATTTCGTAGTCAAAATACTTTGATTTTTTTTTTTCAAATGACTAATTAAAAATCAACAACCTAAAGTTTTGGTTACAATAGAAGAAATTGATTCACGCTCCTTCTCTTGCCAAAAATTGCTAGCCAGCTGATTATCATAATAGAAATGAAAATATCCTGATTGGCTCCCTTTTTTCTTATACGATAAACGAATGCTAAGTTCGTCCTCCCCTTTACCTAAAGAGTAAATAGATAAATGGTATAAGGTCTACTTTTTATGAAGCACTTGAATAGGGACACGTATGATTTCTTTTTTAAGAGTGAAAATTCACGAGTTAATGCTAGTATTCTGTATTGATATTATAATTCCGAGTATTTATAATTGTAAAAATCCTAATATAAGGCGCGATAAAGCTCTTATGGTGGATATATATAATGTGCTACAAAGACTGTTATCATTCATTCAGGAAAAATGTTAAAAAAAGGGAAAAGATGGAAAGTGTTTTATCCAATTTTCTCAAAAAACCATTCAACTAAAAACAAATCAGAAGTCCGGGCTAACTTCGGCTATGCCGAAGCTTGTGTACCCTTGCAAGTTCTTGTGTTACTCAATGCCTATATAGAAATAGCAAAATGAAAAGACCTTTTGTATAAAAACCCGTATCTACACACCATAAACCAACACACATACATACGCATGTCCATACCTACATACATATGTATGTATAAAAGCAGCATGCAATTTTTTCATATGTTTGTGTGACAGCTATATCCTATAATTTTGTTAACATTTTGCAGAATTATAACTTATTGAGTATAACTGTTAACTATCAAGTCCAATTGGTCCTGTGGGAGCTATGCATATGATATATGTACATACATACATATGTATGTACATATGTAGCAGTCCAATCTCCAATAGAAGAAGCTGTTGATCCAGAAAGACGGCAGACGAACAATGGATTTGAACTCGTCTTGTTATGCTGATCAAGAATATACATACATATGTACATATGTATTTTTTAAGGTCGGAGATGCTTCCTTCTATGCGTTGCACAAAGGTACATATGTACATATAAATACTTATAAAAGGATGGATTAAAAATCTACTTTCACGAACTGCCTGGAGACTAATTGCTCAAAAAGCGACAGATTCACCATGTCAAACGTGTCCCGATTTAAGTGCTGAATAAAAAGTAGTCATATTTCTTAATACTCAAAAAAAATATTCTTGTATAAAAATTCCTTTATTAAACACATTTTCCTTGCTTGGATTATGTTACTTATCCAAATACTGAACATTAAAAAATATTTGAGTCATTATTAGGTTGCTCCTTTTTATTAAAAAGTTCCAAATTGATTTAAAATATCTTGTCCCTATTCTAGTGCATGGCAGTGTACATATGTATGTATGTACTACAATGTTCCAGAATAAAAGGGCTGACTGGCCTGGTGGGTCATCATTAAATTTACTTCTCTCCAAACTTTAATTAACTTCATTCAACTTCAATTCCAACCTCAATAGAGAGAGGGAGAGAGACAGGAGATCTCTTAAAGCAAAAGCTCAACCAACTAGACAAAAGAATTGATGGCAGGAAAACAGGGAACAGAGAATGACCAGGGAAGGCATGGGGTTTGTGGTAGACGGGGGGGTGGACGCAAGAGGTTTACCTTTCATGCAGTAAGCAGCAGCCAGACGATGTTCTTGTAGTGGTTGCGCATGCGTAGCCGGTGGCAGAATTCCAAGACGAGCTGGAAGCTTTTTCTTCTCTTTCTTTCGCTTGCTCTCACTTATACACACACACACATGCATAAAGTGGTGTACAAAAAACCAGTTGGAAGCGAAAGCAAAAGTGCTATTATGTTGTTGTGGTTGTTTTTGTGTTTTGTTGTGTTGTTGCTGATTTTCTTCTTCTTGTTGTTGTCTGTTGCTTCTACCTCTTCTTTATTTTGTTGTGCTTTGCTTAGAATTCGCAAAAAGCAACAAGAATTTTGCGTGGTTTGTTGTTGTTGTTTTAGTGTGATTCATAATGTTGAGATGATCTTGTAGCCGCTGCTCTCTCTCCGTCTCGCTCTCTCAACGACAACGCTTGCAGCAACAGTTTCCGCCTGTGCTAGCAGCTGCGGCAACGAAAGCTTTTTCAGCATAATATATTGTTTTTTTTTTGTTTTTGTGTGTGTTGTTTTTTGTTTTTTTTTTTCTTTATTTTTGCTTGCTTATTTCCTCTCTCTCACTGTCTCGGGCGCGCTCTCGTCGTTCCCCCTTCCACACAAACACAGGCGCATATACAAACATATATTTACACACAGATATAAACGTTGATGCCGAACGCATTTGCGATTTTTCTTTTTTTTTGTTGTGTTGTTGTATTTATTATTATTTTGTGTATTCGCTTTTGTGCTGCTCTTTCGCACACACAAAAATGTATATATGTTTATGCGGGAAGAGAGAAGGAACAGAACAGAACTTAAAAAAAAAATTGATTGCAAATTGTATTTTTTGTACTTTTTTTTGCTCTGCGTTTCTCTCTACTTCTTCTTTGCCGACTTCTGCTGCTGCTGATTCTTCCTCTTCTTCTTCCTTAGCACGTCGCACGCGCGCAACAAGCGAAAAGCTCTTCCTATTAAATACAGTCAGCTCAACATTTAATCGAACACCCCTACATTTCGTCTTTTTTTCATGAACAACCTGACAGATAATGAAGATCAATGTTATTAATGCTACTTACTACTGACTACTTAAACATAAAACAAAAAATAAAATCTTTGGTTTAGGAGATTAACTTTTCAGTTTGTACGAAAAATGAATTATGTTATTATTATTTCCATTCTTAATATTTGGTAGGTCCTTCTTAATTTTGGGCCATGTTGAATCAAACCGTTGCATTTACATACTTAGTAAAGCGAATAACCGAAATGTGTCGGAAAAATTTTGTGGGTTAAAAATTTGTTTTTATGTTTAAAAATAGTATTAATAACCTTGACCTTCATAATAAACTAAAAATTGTTTGTTTGACTTAGTTATCTGCCTAGTTATTCATGAAAAAATACGAAATGTAGGGGGTCCGAATAAATGTTGTGCTGACTGTATAAATTGCAATTCCTCTATTACACACACAAATACGCGCGCGCGCGCACACATATGCACATAATATGACACACACACATACATTTACTTTACAAACGTTGAGGTTGAGATATGGTGCGTTGTAGGCAGATGGTGGGGGAAGGAAGTGGTGGGGTGTGTGTTGTGCGAACTTAACTTGTTGTTGCTGCTGCTCTAATTCTCTATGACACAACAACAAGGCGCAGCAGCGGCAAAGTCCACAGCAATTTGTTGTATTTCAATTTCATCGAGAGGAAAAATTGCACATTTGGAAATTTTAGGTCTGCAGCATTCGTTCCCGTTCCCGTTATGATGCCATATACATATAGACACACACGCACAACCGCACACACACACACACAGCACATACGCACACACCCACACGCGACGAAATTGTTATTGGTTTTCTTGGTTCTTTTGGGTCTCACTTTCGCTTTTTGTTGAAGTATTTTTGTTGTTCTTGCTGCTATTACACATTTCTTTTCCCTTTTCTTCCGTTTTTCTATTTTTTTTGCATTCTTTTTGTTGATTTGATTTGTAGGGAAAAACTATGCTCTACACAAACGCACGGCGGAAAAAAAAATTAGGTCTGTAGGCCAACGCAAACGGGAACACAGTAAAGAGTAGCAAAAGTTGTTGGCGTAGGTACATACACACGAACATCGTGCACACACACACACTCACACGCACACACACTGTTGTACCAGCCGCGATGGGATAGTGGGATAGGGCAACGCGGGGCCAAGGACAGGGCAAGCAAATTATTCTTGGCCTTTAAACGTATTTGATGAACAAGGACGGCAATCATATGGCCAAGCAGCAGAGCAGTGGCGAAATTTTTTCTCTTCTTCCGTTTCTGTTATGAACGGTTATTAAACCGTTTCAACAACCGGTTTTTGCAAAAGCTTCTGCTAATGCCAAGCTTTTATTTAAATTAAAAATTTTGCGCTCGATATATCGATATGCCGATAAGTTTGAGCGCCAAAATTTGAAAGTTTAAGTTAATGTGGTACAAGAAAAGGTTTTCTTAATATACCACAGCTCGCAAATAACTGTTGACCGTTTTTTCCCTTACGTTATGCTCGCGAGAACCACTCAAAAAAAGGAGTGATGCATCAAGTGAAAATTCATATATGTATTAAATTTCTAGCACATGCTATTTTGCTCACTCTTATGTGCACATGAGGACTTAAACTCACCACCGGCCAAATCCTTGCACCGCTTTGAGTTTTATCGAATTCCGAGGGCGGAAGGGGGCGTGAAAAAAAATTAACTTGACCAGCTTATATACTACAAGAGACTACATTCTAAATTTGGTGGCTCTAGCTTTTATAGTTCCTGAGATCTGTGCTTTATCAATTTCTCTTCTCATTTCCCTAATGGGGTCAGAAATACTTCTTTCTTCCTGTGCATACATTTTGCCGACTGTATTGTTTTGGTGTGTACCATGGTGCGTATGCGTAATTATGGGCCGTTTTGTTCTTCATTAGAGCACTTCTTATAGTCTAAGTTTAGTTCTTTGACTTTTAATTAAACATTTTATTATTATTAATTTTGCTATCATAAGCTGTGCAAAAATTACATCACAAATAATTAAAGACAAAATAGATCGTAGTGAAAACAACTTAATCGAAGGCTTGCTCAAAAGAAACCGCAACACCCTAGACCAGAAAAAATTAATCCTTGCTTTGTATTCTCTCGTTGTCTTCATCGCTGCAAAATTTGTTCACTTTTCATTGAAATGATAATAGATAAAAGAAATAATATTCCTAGAATTAATAACAACAAGAAGTGTCAATTAAATTGCCAAAAAGTAATTTTTCCTTTATTTTTTGTTTCAATCATTTCTCTTTTTGTTTTTTTTGTTGGATTTTCTGTTTTGTTGTTTTTAGTTTTGCACAAAAACTTACATACGAATATTATATAGAAAATTACAAACCTATCTGAAAATTGATTTACATAATAATATTTCATATTTTGTATACATATATAAGTATATAATAATATTTTATATTTTGTATACATATATAAGTGTATATGTATATATATGTATATACACATATTCATAGATAGACATAATATATATAATCTACTATATTATGTTTAAATGTTAATAATTTCATTTAAAAATACATAATACATAAATACGCCTTTCTTGTTTTTTTTTTTTTCTGTTTTAAATATAATATTACAAATATTGATTTTTTTTTTTTTTTTGCTGTTTTTGCTAAGTTTTTTTCGTTTCTTTTTGTTGCTTTTAAAAACCATAGATTACACATTATTCCTAAATAGATAGACTTTTTATTTTTATTTTAGTTTAGTGTAGTTGTTTTGTTTTTCTTATTTTTTTTTATTAATTAGCTGCTTGTGGCTGGCATTTAAATTTTTGTTTCAATGTTTTCTCTTCGTTTGTTCTAAATTGCAGCCGTTCCCTTAATTGTTTAAATTTTTATTTCCGCTAATCCAATTTTGTTTGTTGGATCGGGGTACTTGCTCCTTTTGGGATGCCAATGCAATATACATATACATATACATATATTATTCGATCCTCAATTCTCTAGACTTTTCTCACTTTTCTTTACCATTTTCATTCTTTCTTTTTTGAGTGTGTATAGCACCTTTTTATCACTTTGCATTAGCTCTAATTTTATTTAAATTTTCTTTTTTCCGGTTTTCATAAAAAGTACTTTGCCTTCCAAAGGCAAAGACGTTTAACTATCATCTTTAGCGTTAGTTATTCTCTATATATATATATATATATATATATATATATTTATACATATATATGTGTATGTGTATGTATGCATGTACATACATATATATATAATCTACTTATATTCTATATTCGTACTAGTAGTTAATTTAGTTTTAGAGCTACATACATACATATATGTATATATATATATATTTCTCTGTTTCTCGGTTTTGCTTGCTGTTTTTTCTTGGTGTGGCTTTCATTTTGAAGCTGCTTTTAAAATTTCATTAAAATGGTTTTAACGCCTAATAAGTTCTTGACGCTGTCGTTGTATTTGATCAGCACAACCTTGGAGGAGCTAAACATATTCAGCTTCTCTCCGGCGCATAGCAATTGCAAGCAGGTGGCCTTCTCAAGAAAATCATCGATCTTGAATTCCCGCAGTAGTTGCTTTTGTGTGTTTATAGTGTTGTTGCTGTTGCTGTTACTATTGCTATTGTTGTTGTTGTTGTTATTATTGTTGGTATGGGCCAGAGCATTGTTGTTGTTATTGTTGTTGTTGGTCGGACAGAGCTAGAGTGTGCATGATAAAGAAAGAGAAAGATATACATCAATAATTGGTTCTTAATTGATCAATATAGATAGAAACGATAAAAAGTATAGTGAAACAAAAAAAACTTTGACTAAAGATTATCCCTTAGATGCGTTTTCTACACTTATTTTCTTTTATTGTTTTGATTAAAGCAAGTTTAATTTAATTTCTTTATCCTGAATTGCATAAACTGTACGTTACCAATATTTTCAGTGCGATGTAATATACATACATATTTTAGTTTATCGTTGGCTAGTCGCTTTTCTGTTTGTTATCGTTTTCTTTGGAAGATTTTCTAACTTTTGTTGTTTGTTTCATTCTACTTCTAATAGTTGTCCCTTTCCTTTCTGTTGCTTTCGATTTACTACATTTTTTGTTTGTTAATTTTACTAGTTTGCTTATATTTGCTACGATTTGAACTCTTATCTTAACTAATTAAATCATCATTTTGGATTTGTAGTGTCGCTCACCTTATTTAGCAGCGTATCCTTTGATTTGACTTTAAGTAAATTGCACAAATCATTTAACAGTACCCATTTATCACTGCCCTCATCTTTGAGCAAGTACAGTGGTGGCAAGGGCACATCGGCCTCTTCAAATTCAAAAATATCACCATTCAATTCATCGTTATCATTATCATCCATTGTTTCGCCATCCTCATTTGCATGATGTTGCTGTTGATCGCGATTATCATTGCCATTGCCATTGCCGTTATCACCACGATTGTTGCCGTCGACGTTGTCGTCGTCATCATCGTCATCATCATCATCATCATCTTCATTCGTTTCCATTTCCATTTTAACCTCATTCTTGACATTCACAACGCTTGTTACAACTACATTATTCTCAACATTTGCATCATTGTTCTTATTATTATTGCTATCTTCCTCGGTACCGGGCTCCAATTTCACCATCATCGTTGTCAGTGTTGTTGTTCTCGTCGTTGTTGTCAGTGTTGTTGTTGTTGTTGTCATCGTTGTTGCTGTCGTTCCTGTTACTGTTTCGGTTTTTGTTGCTGTTGTTGCTTTTGTAGCTATTGCAGTCTTTGTTGCACTTGTTTCCCCATTCTGTTTCAGCATTGTTGTTGTTGTTGTTGTTGTCGTTGTCACATCTCCCTTACTACTCTCCTTCTCTGCCTCTGCCTCCTGCTCCTCCTCCTTATTCTTCTTCTTCTTTTTCATCATTTTGGTAGACATTAATCCATTACGCACTTTAACCTTTTTTTCTCTACGTAGAGCTCTGCTCATATCACAAGCTGTGTTCGGTACATTATCGAATATATCATAACCATATTCCTTAGCATCTGTAAAAAATGAACAAAATATTCGTTAAATAAATCAATGGATAAATAAATCATAAATCGACGACTTACCAAATATCTCCCAGGGTCCTTGAAAACGCATGGGCTTGATGTCAGCGGCAGCACTTTGTGCATCGCTGAGATGAGCGCGCAAAATGCTACGCATTAACTTGCTTGAAGCTAACATTAGCGGGGTTTGACCTAAATGGAAATAAAAATAAATAAAATCATATTGGTTTTAGATTATCAACATGAGAGAGAGAGAGAAATAGAGAGAACTGTTTCCATAAGCTTAGGATTCACTTTATATTAGGTTGTAGTCACTAAATGGTATAACAACTTCAACCAAACTTGGCATTTCGAAATGGAAGTAAGGTGTAACTAAATCGTAGGACCGACGTGGTTATACTCGCCGTACTCTATAGCGCCCCTATCGGCTAAACTTTACTCCTGCTTTACTCCTCTACTATATTTCTAAACTTTTTCTAAAATTCGATGGACTGATAGATGATATTATAATAGAAACCTATACCAAATTACTAGATCAAAAGTGGGCGTGGCAAAAATCCAAAAATTAACTTGATCTGCATACATACATATGTACATGTACTTCACGGTTTTCTACGGGTAAACGGATAGATACACATGGCTCTTAATACTGATCAAGAATATATATGCGATTTGGGGGATAATTAGTTAAGCTAATGGTTATGCCTAAGGAATTGCAAAACGGTGCAGTCGGTCGAAAATTTCGTCCCACCCAACCCAAAACCAACTATACCTCACCTGAGTACGTTGCCAGCAACGGATCAGCGCCATAGGACAACAATAGGCGTACAACCTCTTCGTGATCATTCTCGATGGCGCCATGCAATGGCCTAATGCCCGATTGTGCGGCCTCCGAATGATTGGCACCAAATTGTAGCAATATCCTTGCAATTTCTAACCAACCCTGCGTGCACGCCTCATGCAACGGTGTATAGCCGGCATTATCCTTTTGATCGGGATTCATACTCATATGATCCAGACAATAGACGACAACATCAATGAGTCCCTGCCTGGCGGCTTTATGCATTGTGCTCTGTCCCACACCTTTGTTGAGGACCCATTTCTGAATCTCGCGACACACATCCATTTCAGTCTTAACCTTCAGAGGCAAATGTGAACTGCCAGCAATTGTGCTATCCGTGTCATCCAGTCGTTCATCGGCGGCACTTTGTGAATGCTGGTGTTGTTCCGAGGTATTTAGATTTAATTGCATATGGTTATGCATGTTGTTGTTGTTGTTATTGGACTGTGATGGAATCTGTTGTTGTTGTTGTTGTTGATGATGATGAAGATGTTGATGATGAGGATGATGTTGTTGCTGTTGCTGGTGGTGTTGGTGGTGGTGTTGATGGTGATGTTGCTGCTGTTGCTGGTGGTGTTGCTGCTGTTGTTGGGACTGCTGTGTGGATTGTGGACGTTTCTTTTTGCGTATATAATCGAAACCCGAGCTACCTTTACGTCGCAAATACTTTCGTTTATTATGCGGTGGAATTGTTGTCGATGCAGTTCCTCCTGCATTAGCTGCTGCCGTCGTTGGTATTTCGGTAACAGCTCGACGAGCCAATTTATTATTGTTTGCACTCACAATGCGATTCATTTGATCAAGAAACTCTTCATATTTCTGATAGCTTATCGTTGTATCGTCCTCCTCCCCATCCCCACCATTCTTATTGCTGTCCTGATCTTGAGCACGTTCCGGTGGCGCTGATGCTGGCCGCTCTGGACCCACAAATATCTCACGTATGATCTCACGACGCTGTTGCATTTTCGATTCCGTGCGAGTTTTACTCGACAAAACTTTGGTATCAAAAATGCTAAAGTGTCGACGACTTAAATCATCCATATTGTTGGTTGGAGGAGCAGCAGCAGCACCAGCTACTGTTAGTGTTGCTGCTCCTGGATGGGCATCTTGCTGAGGGTGTTCGTAGAGAGAATTTGAGGCAGATGTTTGCGATGTCTCGCTATGTACATGTAAATGATTATGCGAGGATGCTGGCGCTGATACTGATGTTTTGGAGTTAGTTTGGCTTGTGGTGGTCGCCTTCTTTTGACTACCATTCGTCACACGTAAATGCAGGACATCGATTATGGATTTCGGTGTGGAATTCTCTTGCTGTTTGTTAGCCGCCTTTGTCTTGGGTCGACCGCCACGGTTCTTAAAGCAGGCTAGCTCTTGACCCAGATCGCGTTGCTCTAAATCGGGCAGAGAGGAGGCCACCTTATTTAGCTTATTGATGGAGATCAAACGATGTGGAATTTTTAGGGCTAATTTATAGCGATATTCTTCGAGAAATAATTGCTGCTGCGGTGATGTTTTAGTGGCATTTGCTTGTTTCCCTTGCGCCGCCGTTGCGCCACCATTGCCACCTTTGCCGCCGGCCTTCAGTTTCTGACGTCCACCGTTCATTAGCTGTTGTCCAAGATCCTGTTGCTTATTGCGCAAGCGTGTGACCATCATTTCCTTTTTACTATCCACCACCTTGCGTACGTATTTGCGTTTGATTTTTGTAGTCGAATTGCGTATGATTTTATCATTGCGCAACACTTTGCTATTGGCCAATTGCAGTTCGAGTTCCTTTTTGCGCTTCGAACGGGTCATCGTGTTGAGATTGTGTCCGATGCGATTCTTAATCGTATTGCTTGTACGCTGTTGTTGTTTATTGTTAGTGGACGACGCAGCTCCTCCTGCTGCTGCTCCAGCGCCTGTTGCTTCTACTGCTGCTGCTGATGATTTTTTCGTCTCATTCTCTTCATCCTGTCCCTCCTCTTCAGCCTCGTCTTCGTCATCGTCATCATCGTCGTCGTCGTTGTCGTTGTCGTCGTCGTCCTCTGATTGACTACTACTGGATTCCTCACTTTTTCGTTTAGTCAAGGACTTTGGAGTGCTGGTGACTTTACTTGTTGTTACTTTCATAGCAGGAGTTGTAGCACTAGTTGGAGTTGCAGTCGCAGTTGCAGCCGCTGTTGCAGTCGCTGTCGTTGTAGTCTTTAGTTTTATTTTCTCCTTTTCTCTACCTTCTTTCTCCTGTTTCTCTTGTTTCACCTGTGCCTCTGGCTCTTCCTTTGCATGCCTCTCCTTTTCGCCTTGATCTTGATCGCTACTTTGGGTTTGCTGTTCGCTTCGCTGCTCATTGACAATCGTTTGTTTTCTTGGTCTACCCTTACGCATTAATGGTTTCTTTTGACGCGCCGTTTTACGTTTATGCAACTCGGTGGTATCACTCTCCGAGCTACTTGAATGTCCTGCTGCCGAAACCAGTCGGGCCGCGATACGTTGCTCCTGTTGCAAACGTTTCTTCTCCCTCTCCATTTTGCTGAGCTTCTTTTGGGCAGCACCACCCACCGATGAGGAGATGCCATTGGTTGTGGTTGTCAATTGGGTGGTTGTTGTTGCCGCCGATTCTGGATCTGCTGGCAGTGTGGGTAATAAAGGTTGACGTTTCAGTATCCTTGCCACTGGCAAATCATCTTCACTTAATTCCAATTTAATTGTTGGTTGACTTAATACAGCAGGAACAACAGCACCAGACGCTGATGCTTGTATTTGGGCTGGTGGTTGAGGTGGTGCCGGTGACGTGGCCGTCGCAGTTCCCGGTGCCGTTGGTGGTGGAGGAGTTGCAACTGCTTTAGTTAAACAACTATTGAGCTGCTCAACAAGATTATTACAGGTACTGCCCCAATCCAAGAGGCTACTACTGTTGAAGCTTGTCGTTGGTAAATCCAATTCCATGCCCAATTCACTAATAGCGATTGATGGCATTGGAGCGAGTGGTGCAGGTGGAGCGAGTGACGCAGGTGGTAGTACAGGAGGTAGTAATGGTGGAGCTGGTTCCAATTTAATTTGTATATTATTGGTTATTTGATTTGGCGGCATCGATAATGTACTGGCGGTGCTTGTGGTTGAGCTAACCAAAACGGGTGGATTAAAGGTGAAACCCTTGAGCTCGGCCTTGGTACGTATGCGTTGTTCCACCTTTACCGGTTGACTGGACGTCGGCATGGGCGGCGGTGAGTGAGGTATTATATCCACTTCACGTTTAAGCATTTCACGTTCCCTTTTGGCGGCCACCGCCTGCTCATTGATTGCTATCACTGGTACGGAGGCGGCCACAACAATTGGTGGTGTTGCCGCCGTTGCCGGTGGTGGAGCCGGTGGTGGTGGTGTTAGTGACGATGTTGTTGCCATCGCTGTTGCAGCTTCCAATTTGGCCAATTTAGCTGCTGCCTGATTATACTCCTGCAGATGACGTTTTCTACCCAAATAATTGGGATTACTGCTATTGTGCAGACCAGGACTTGGTGTCGTCGATAGCGACGATGTGGATGAGTATGTTGTGGATGTTAAGGGTAGGATGATGGGTAAAGAAGGTGAGGCCGACATTGATGGCTTGGGTATTGTTGTTGTTTCCACTATTGCCGCCACTGGTATTGGTGGTGGTGTTGTTGTTGTTGTTGGTGGTGGTGGTGGTGCTGTTGCTGCTGCTACTGCTGGCCTCTTGGCATAGGGATTCGTTTCCAATACACTGGGACGCATCTGTTGTACGGTTTTGATAACCAAAGCGGGTGCTGCTGGATTTTGTCGTATTACATGAGTTGTATGACTTGTTGGTGGTCCTGGATTTGCTGTTCTTGTGGCTGCCGAGAAATTGGGTGTTATATCGAATCTGGGTAAACCGAGACCACCACCACCGCCAGCACCAGCAGCAGAAGCTGTCGAAGGTCTCTGATATTTGTATTCCGTTGAATCTGCCGTCTGTTTAACAGTACGCATCGATAAATCCAATGGTGAATGGAGAGCAGGTGCTGCTCCTGCTGCTGCTGCTGCTGAAGATGAAGATGACGGTGGAGGAGCCTGAATGACAGGCAATGTAGATGCTGCCGCTGCTGCTGCTGCTGCGGCTGATCTTGAGGCAGCAACTGATGCATTCCTTATGGTTGTCTCCATATTTAGAGTTTTCTTAATTATCTGTAGATTCAATTCTTGTTCACTTGCCGTATTCCTTTTCAGCATATCATTGATCAGGGCACGATAGTTGGGTTTGGTCGCTGACGTTGATTTCTTAATTGTGGCAGCAGCACCACCGCCACTCGATGGAAGGGGAGCAGCTGCACTCGATGGCTGACAGCATATATCTGGCCCATGTGGATAAACTTGCACTTGGGTGGAATAATTTGCACTGCTCGGTGCTGGCGATGGTGATGGTGGGACCACTGTCACTATCGGTGGCATTTGTTGTGGTGTCGGTGAGGCAATTGCTCCAGCTGCTGGCGATGGTGTACCATGATGATAATAGGAATATGCTGCTGCTGTTGTTGATGATGTTGTTGCTGTTGATGCTGCTGCTGCTGCTGGACCACCTCCTCCTCCTCCTCCTCCTGTATCATGCTGTTGCTGTATCAATTTACCATATTTTGTTGGATAACCATGCGGTGTGGCTGAGGATGAGGAATTGATATCATGATGCATCTCCTTATTATTATCGGAATTTGGCGGGTTATTATATGGATTGTGATAGAGCGAGGATCTAGTGGTTAATTGGGATAAAGCTGGAGCATGATGTTCCGGTTCTAGCTTCACATAGGCCGCAGCGCCAGTTGTTGGGTGTGGTCCCGATGGCGGCTTGGTTTTTGTTGTATAATAATGCGAACTGATAACCCTTCCCGGATATGGACCACCACCAACACCACCACGTGCGTATTCCAGACTTGGACCAGGCTCACGAACATATTTCTCTATTGCCTGATTTACTGCCGTTTGAAACATTGGCATATATAGGCTCTGATGTTGCTGTGTAGGCGTGGCAGCTCTTGCACTACGCTGATCTGTTGGCGTCTCATAATGTGATGGACATTTGCGTGCATAATTTGGACTCGGCTGCTGTTGCTCATGAGGTTGACTGGGATTCACGACATGCTCCATTTGCGACGTATGGTCATAGTTACGTGAAGCAGATGATGTGGATGATGCTGCTGATGCAGACGAAGATGCCGTTGTTGACTGCGAGGCTGATGGCGGTGGAGCTGGAGCTGGCACCGCTAATGACGCTCCTGGTGGCGGTGCATAGCTGAGCACTTTGGCTGCAGCAGGTACTGAGTATTTCATATCCTCATAATAACGATGATTGCTATTACTATTGCTGGGACGTGGCAGAAGTGGCGGTGGTGGAGCAGCAGCAGCTGGTGCCGGACCAGTTCCTGGATTCGTCCCTGTGGCCTTGCCATAGCCATATCTCTGCTCATCGGCTGGAGGCCAATAGGCGGTACTATGAGGCGGTTGCGGCGGCTGTTGTTGCTGCTGCTGCTGCTGTTGTGTGGGTGGATACATGGCTGCAGCTCCATGATATTGATGCTGTCTTGGCGCTGGGGCCGGTGGTGGTGTTTTATAGGATGACCAATGTGTCGAATGTGTATCTAGTTTTTTATTGACCGCCGTTAAATCTCGATTGGAGGTATAATATTGTAAATGCGGATCACCAGTACCGCCACCAACAGATGCAGCTGGCGAAGCTGTGGCCACCATTGCACTTGAGCTGGTAGCAGCACCTGTCGGTGGCTGAACAGATGCTGCTCCTGATCCTCCTGCCGCCATTACATTACGATGAGTTGTCATATACATGACCTGACTTCGACGATCCTCAACAGACGATGCTGTATGAGAATGTGTATTGTAATTGGCGGAGGAACTGGAATTGGAGCTATTTGCATGTTGCTGCTGATGATGATGCAATTGCTGATAGTGTTGCTGGGGTGGTGGTGGATGATGTTGCTGGTGGTGATGTTGTTGCTGCTGCTGCTGCTGCTGCTGGTGGTGATGATGATGTTGTTGTTGTTGTTGATTATGATGTGGATGTGGTGAATGCGTTTGATGGTGGTGGTGTTGCTGCTGCTGCTGCTGGTGGTGGTGGTGGTGGTGTTGTTGCTGTTGGAGGTGGTGTGACAATTGCTGATGTGGCTGCGGCACAGGCGGTGCCTGATGATGATGTGTCTGATATTCGTGATGTCTGTTCGGATCCATGTTGATCTATAAATAAAATTAAGAGAAATTAATCACAATTAATGTCGGAATTTCTAAGATAAATCTCATTCATGGGAAGATCGATTAAAGTTTTGAATTAAACTTAAATAAAGGGCTAAACCCTTACACTAATACTGATAACGCTCGCCACTGTGCACAAAATGTGAACCCTGGTGTTGTATGCTTTGCCTTCCATTTTTGGCTTTAGTTTAGTTGTAATTCCCAACTAGTTTTAGCTTTCATGGGTATGCCACCTGTTTTTGCTGGACTCCTATTCGAAAAAAAGCTGTAATTTTGGACAAATAAGCTTAAAAAAAAAGAGCTAATGTTTTTAGTCTTGTTTTTAAACTTTTTTTTTTAATAAACAGTTAATAATTTTGTTCATTTCCTGACAGTGTTGATTTTTATCATATACCTATATGGTTTCAATGTTCTATTCGGGAGTTGATGTTCAAGGTCATTCTTCGACCATTGTAGAATTACTTTAAAAAACTAGTTTCGCTTTAGGGCATTTCTCGTAGTACGTAATGTATATTTAGTTCATGCAACTGATCCCAAATTCAGTTGAATCAGGAACATTGGGTACCATCAAATTTAGGTTAAATGATAGGATCAAGAGCGCTGCCTCAAGAAACACCATGATAAAGCGCCTTCGATGCCTTATTTGGAAAATTGTTTCTTCCAGGAAGGCCTTTATTGTTTTAAAAAATATTACTTAGCATTGCTAAGTAACCTACATATGTACATGCATTTGGTATTATCATTAATTTGCTGATTATTTGTTACAAAACAAAAGACCTTGAGACCTAAATGTAAATCTGTAAAATGTAAAGCAAAAATTCTCTTGAATTTGTAAGTTGACTTTGTTTGCCTTCAAATGAATAAATTATTTATTCTTAAGAAAAATTTGTGGAATTTTTACATTAATCAAGGCCCAAAAGTGTATGAATATCGGAATTCTGCATATACAAAAGTTTAATTTCTGCGAGAGTGAATTTCATAACAAACCGTACAGACAGACAGACGACTATTTGTAATAACTATAACAATTTTTTGATGCCTTTTCTATATTTAGATTGTATGCTAGTTCCTCTATACATATGTATATATATGCGTACATACATACATACATTCATTTCGAATCGAACTTTTTAAACAAATTAACATACACCTCACTCTTCAGTTTTCTCTCTGTAATATATATATAAATCTATCTATCTATCTGACAACGTATAGACAAAATGACAATTAACAATGTAGAAACACGCCCACAAAAAAAAAATACTAAAAATATATCTCAGAATGAATAACGAATGACAGATAGACCCCGACGGAATGGTCTAAGCAATTTAGTGAGCAAAATGAAAAGTTTTTCACAAAAATAAATATCTACATTTTTGTTTTCATTTTTATTTGTATTTGTATTTTCATTTCTATTATTGTTGCTGCTGTTGTCTATCGTTTTGCGTTTTGATTTGTTTATATTAGAAATTAGATTGCCGAGGCCTTGCCTTGAAGCGTTGCGCTAATGTTTTTTATCTGCGCTGATTATTTATAAATGCTTTTGTTTTTGTTTTTATCAGCAAACACGTGAGAATAGTTTTCATATTCTCTTTGAAAAACGTTTTTATTAATAGTTGCAAAAACAACAACGTCAACAACAGCAATAACAAAAGCAAAACAAGTATAGCGAAGAAGGGCCGGACTCACAGCTCTTTGTGCTAGAATTTTTACCATACTTATGTATACAATTTATAGCCATATACAATCAGATCATTATCGTATGCCAATTTATAACTGGGTTTTAACTATAATACCTAATTGTTATATTTAAATAATAACTATCTACTTATTATATTTAAATTAGTTATTTTCCCCAATTAAATAAACTTCTTTGTGAGTTTCCCCACTAAGTAAAATTGGGGAACGTTTTTTATTGATATATTTAATCACACTATTATCAATTTTGAAAAGTTTTGGCAATCCTTTTGGAGTAACAAGAAAGCTATTTTACTAAAATATTTCTCTAGTTGTTATATAGTAAAGTTATAAAATTTAGTGGAGTTTAGAATTTAGTGCTTTGATGTCCTACTTCTTCTAGGGTATAGTAGTTTGATTCGCGTCTTCTTCTAGGATATAGTATGTTATTTTATTTGCTGCTTCTTTTTGGATATATTAGTTAGATTCGCTTGTTCTTTTTATAAATAGAAGTTTGTTTTGTTGATTCTTCTAGGATTGAGTAGTTAGATTCGGTACATCTTTAAGGATTAATAGTACTTCAATTCTTTGCGCCTTTTTTTCCTTTTACAAAGCTCATAAGATATCAAAATACGTAATAGATTAGATGAAATAAGTCAGATGTGTATTAATCGGATATAAGGAAAAGTATAAGAGAGATTAAAATAAAGTTATTTGACAGTTAAATTCTTAACGGAATACTATTAAAAAAGTATCAGTTGGGACTATTTTCGGACATGTTCATCTATGAACTATATAGTAATCTCAATAAACTTACTAGTCTATTTAAATAAAAGTTACTACTTCACTATGACGAAGTAAAAACATTTTATTTCACCAAAGGCTAAATGCAAATATTCAGCATGAAAAATTAGAATTAATATATTCGTCACTCCTTACCATTTACACAAAACCAATATATTAACATTAGATTCGCAATTTCAATATGATGGATTGTGATGATAGTGGATATACCCATTAGTAGCGCAAGGGTATGGAAATATAGCAAAATAAATGGTATTTTTATTACCTTATATCAGCTTGTTGCTGAGCGCTTAAATGTTGCTTTTCTTGTGATTTTTGTTAAATTTAAATACTACATACATATAAAAAAAAGAAAGAAAGAAAAAAAAAATGTGTGAACACGCGCCTTGACTTTCATGGCTTATCTCATTCGCTCCCTCTCTCTCGCACTCTTTTATGCCTTCTCTCTCTCTCTCTCCGTCTTTGTGAATAACATATGGTTGAAATTTCAAACTTAACACGAGCTCCGCTAAAAACCGCAATGGAAATGTTAAGAATTTGAGAATTTTGTCTCTTATCTCTCGCATATAAACGTGGGACAATGTGTATCTACTATACAAGAATATATATGTACATACATACATATGTAAGCATTATAAATTAAGTTTTTCTCATATATTTGTAATATCCGCGTAAAATACATATTTCCCCATTTTGACTCTCATTTTGAGTTTTTGATTCATGATTCATTTATTTTTTGTTTCTCTCTCTCTTTTTTTTTTTGGTTCATTGGAAAGTCGGTTTATTTTTATGCATGTTCTGTCTTTAGAAAGTCGTTGAACTGTTTGTATTTTGTTGTTGTTGTTCTTGTCGGTTTTTCTGTTAATATAGCTAAGTGTTCTTTTTTTGTTTTTGTTTTAACAATTTCATCAGTTTTTGCAAAACGAAAAGACATTGGATGATAACATTGACCCAGAAATAGAAATCGATGAATGAATTTTGGTTATTTGCCACACTACTCTTCCATTTTCCTCATTGCATGTGTGTTTTAAGTTTATTTCTACATACATACATATATGTATGTGTGTATACGGTATACATATGTACATACATATATCTTCTCCAGTTTCCTCTTTTCATTATATGCATTTCATAATAGATCGATGTCTTCATTCTTCTTTTTCTTTTCTTTTCTTAAATTTTTTAATGGTTGAATATGTTAAATTAATACTAAATTTTAAATGAATTTCTATTGTTATTAATTCTTTTGGCTGCATGTTAAAACAAGAATGAAACCAGAAAAATAATCGTATGCAAATCAAAAGAACTGAAAATTAAAAGACATTGTAAGAAATTTAAAAAAAAGGGGTAGAGGAGATCAACCAAAAACTCTAGTTGCATTTCCAAATTAGTTTCAAAATTGTAATTCCCAACTAGTTTCAGCGTTGAATGATCAAAGAACTCGGAAGTTCTCGAAATAGCTAACAACCTGTTGAGCGTTTGTGATCCCAAAAATGACCTCAAACCGGTTTAAAACAAAAGTTTGCTGCAAAAAAAAAAAAAAACACAAGTGAAATCCAATGAGGATTGAAATAATAAAGGAACCATAAATGGGAGCATTTCAAGCAAAAGAAAGTAAAACAAAAGAATGAAACCAATAAGAAAGCTACCACACCAATAAAGACAGAGAATGTGATAAAATTCCATCTTTGTTATTGCTCTCTTTTAATTCATATCAAATTTGAATGTACTCGTATTAGTCAGCTCTCGTGAATCACTTATTATCTTTTGACTAATTACTGGGAACATATTTAATCTTAATATGAGAACTAGAGTAAAACTAAAATGTAAAGAGAAGTTACAGGGTAACACCAATTCAGATTTCTATCCACAATCGACATATCCAATACAAATGCAAAAGTTGTGAATAATTTAAACATTTTTTGTTTTGTTTTTGAGGTTAACAAACTTAAATTACGAGTAGCAGACTAATTTTGCCACATTACTCATTAAATTTTCATGTGAAACAACAAAATCGTTTTCCCTTTGCGTGTTTTCTGTTGTATTTAACTATTTTGCGTTTTCTTTTTACATATTTGTTATTTATGAGAAGGGTATGTTAATTAATTAATAATTTCTAAGGAAACAGAAATCTAATTGAATTTATGTTAAAAATCTTAATTTAAAGGAATATCCTAGATAGATTTTTCGGTAGATATTTCTGATATGATAAAGTCAAAAATATCTACCGAAAAATGGGAGCATATCATGATAAAGTCAGAAATATCTACCGAAAAATCTATCCAAAGATAAAGAATATTCGTTTTTAGGAAATTTCATCAACATTTATATATGTCTTGGGATAGGACAATAAAGGAATCTGTAATGAATTAGAAGAACGACTAATATATAAATGGAATATTATAAAATAGTATAGGTAAAACCCATGGAAAATGCACCAAAAGAGGAGATTAACTGGTAAAGATATGAAGAATGATATCAAAGGTGATAAAAGCTGGGAAGATTTAACGATAAAGATGTGATAAAATTTTGTTAAGAGTCTTGAAGTTGAGCAGGATACGTGATAAATTAGAATAGCTGAATAATAAATAAATATACAAATAATAGGCGACCAAGATAGATGTAAAGAAATGTCATACACATGAAATATTTTCTTATAGGGATAAAAAAAAATGCTAATTTGATTAATTAACTATGTGACATTATGCAACTTCTTTTAGATAGTTCCAGTTCTTAAAGGAATAACTTAAACTTAAAACGATTTCAATGATAGACGGAGTCAAAACACTTGGTTCAGACACTTGGTTACCGAATCCATTATTCCCAAGAAATACGACCTTGGGTTTTATTATTTATTTTTTTTTATGACAAGACTTTTAAGTGAAGTGAGAAGAGAAGGAAACACAAAGAGAGAGAGAGAAAGAGAAGAAATAAAGAAATGATCGGCAAATCATATAGAAATAACAATAACAAATAATCAAACGGCAATGATTGCTGTTTATATTGTAGTTGTTGTTGTTGATGGTTTAGCGCTTATTTAGCATTTAAATTTGGCATTTGTTGTTTTATAATTTCTCATTTGGCAAAAGTTCGTTGTGCTCTTACATACTGACGACGACGACAATGGCGAACGGATGGGAATGGGGATGGGGATGGATGGATGCGGTATTCTCCTTCACATTTGCTTTTGCTTTCGCATTTCGGTTTAGTTCGCGTTTTTCATTTTCGTTTGTGTATTTATATCATTTGCAATAAACAAAAAAAAAAAAAATATATCAAAAAGAAATGCGTCACAAATTTATTTGCACTTTTTTGTTGTTGCAAAGGCCGGCAGGGTGGGAGGGAGTTGGTAGATGTTGGGGCATGCAGGAGGGTAGCCATCATTATATTAGCCTTGACCTCCACAATCTCTCTATGAAGGAGACGAATAATGGGGTCCCCAAATACAGCCTGTGCAAATGGTCTTTAGGAATGAATATAAATATGTCTATATGTACATACACACGACATATGTATGCACATATGTACACAATTTGTATATATATATATATGTATATTGTATATTTATATATATGTATGTATATATGGAATTTCTGCATGCAAATTTTGTTTTGTTTGCTTCAGAAAAAGTGAATTGAAACTTAGGAGATACTTTTTTCACTTTTGTTTTCTTTTTGTTTTTTGGGGTCATTCCGTTTCATTTGATTGTGGGAAGTGTTTTCTCATCTTTTTCGTGTTCTATATATAATACCAATATGTATTTTTGTATGGAAAGTGGGCTAGGTTAAGCAAATAGATAATAGATTATATTATTTATCTTGACACTTGAGTTGTGTTTGCTAATTGATAAGACAACATTCACAAATGTGATGTAAAATAATCAGCGATATATAGATGAGAAGTAGAGGTGAGAGGAGAAAGCTTTTCCCTCATATTAAAGTTTATAATTTATATGAATGTATTTATTGTCACTTGGCTTAGTTTCTTCCTCGATAAATAGATTTATTCTTCTTATTCTTTATTTCTTTCTTCCATAAAGGTACTAAAAAAGTTCTTAAAATAATATTTACTGGTCTAAAAATGATATAAACTGTACTAAGAGCTTCTAAAAATTATTTCAAATGTTATGTCTGTTTAGTTTTTAAGATAAGTTCGCTTTTCGTTGAATAGACACAATTTCGACTTTAAAAATGTAACATTACTCTAAGATTTAAATGAAATTGGAATCTAGTTTCTAGAAATTTAATCTTACATTCATGTAATAATCGATCCAAGATAATTTAAAATTTATAAGTATTGTCTATGAATAAAAAAACGGAATATAATATTATCATGCAAAGCTCATTGTTAATTAAGCAGGAAACGCCATTTAGTTTCTATTCTCATACTTAAATTGTTTTAAATTAAGCACTTTCTTTGTTTCACTTTGATAAATGTCTCGTTTATATTTTGGATTCTTTATTTATTTTATTTTCTTCATTGTCTCTATTTCACTTCTTGTCTTTTTCACTTTTTCTTTACATTTCCTTTGGTCTCCTTTTACTTACTATGATTATACCATTCATCCATAGGATGAAATGGTATTTCAAAGTCGCGAAAATGTAGTATGTAACAGAGAGAAGCAAGCATTTACGATCCTGATCAGCATGAGAAGAGAAATTGATATATCCATCCGTAAGAGTGCACAGATCTCAGGAACTAAAAAACCTAGATCTTCCAAATTTTAAATGTTGACTCGTGTTGTATATAAGTACGCTTTCATGAGTATTTATTTTTATTTTTTTTACCTCGCCCCCTTTCGTCCCCGGTATTCGATACTGGCCTACTGATACAGCTCATAAATCTATCAAAGGACCAAATTTCAGGACATGCGAAAGAAATTTAATATATGAATTTTCGCTTGATGCATGGTATATCCAAGTCGGCCTGGCGACTTACTATATGTATACATATATGTTCTCCTATTATTAAGGTTGTTCGTTCTTTTGAACGAATTTTCCATGTTTTCTGCTTTCAACTTCAATGACTTTTATTCATCAAACTCTTCTATAGATGTACATATGTTTATACATATGTAAATATGTATGTATATTTGTTCTTTCTTTTCGCTTTTTATGGATTTCTTTCAACATTTTCTGTTTGGAGTCCTCAAGTTATTGTTTTAGAATATTTTCTCTGCTTTAATTGTTTTCCTATTAACTCTTTAACTTATTGTGTTCCGATATTTCCACTTTATGTTAACAGTACTTAAAAAAATGCGAGCAATGAAAATGTTGTAACGATGCAAACTAAACTAAAAACGAAAAGAAACAACAACAACAAAAATGAACTCAAAATAAGCGCGAAAAGATCCAAACCAGATGATGATGGTGATGACGGTGATCACAATGATCATGATGATGACGAAGCCCCAACGATCGTTGAATGCTCGCCTTTGGGGGCCAACGGCATACGAATGTGATGTGAATTGCCGCCGCGCAGTCGTTCGTCTCGAATCGTTTATGTATGTATATCTTGTATTTGTATTTGTATATGTATCTGTAGTTGTATTTGTATCTGTATCCGTACAATTTATGTTGTAATACACAAAAAAAAAAAAAAAACAGGAAAAAAGTGCGCGTCGAGACGAGACGGACAGATGTTAGTATGGTTTTTTCTTTCTTTCTTTCCTTCTTCTTGGTTGGTTTCTTTCTTTCGTTCTCTCTCCCGCTAAGATGATGACAAAATCAACAACGGCAAAAATTCGGTACGTTAAGTCCCCGTATGGCCAATCTTTTGATACCCTGTAAATAGGAAAGTTCTCTGTCATCAATTTGCTATATTTTGTCTATTAGCAAATTGGACTTGGAAACTTTGTTTTGCGGAGAGCCGCATATTCACGTGGCAAAAGAAAGTGAGTTTGTTGATTGAAAAAGGTCGCAATTTCGCATTCGAGAAAGGATCATAGAGAAGAGTATGTAGTATGTAGCAACTGGGGGTTACACAAGCAACCCTTTTGATCACTTCTTAGATATATTTCGAATATATGTACTTTAATTTCAATAGAACTAAATATACTCCACATATAAATTGTTTTATAGGGTATACAAAAAAAAGCAACCAAACGAAGCGGGACAATTTAAGATAACAATGTCAACGACTGTGTGTGAGTTGTATGTACACCTCACCACCACCCCCTGTCACCACACCAATGATCCCCCACTACCATCTTGTTGTTCTGCTTTTCATTCTTTTCTCCCCTCCCCACCCCCTTACCCGTGCATCAGAGTAATGTGCACACGTTCAATATCAACCGAAAAATTTTGTGGTTGTTTTTGTTGTTGTTAATTTTATTTCAATTTATTAGCATTTTTATATTTTCTTGTTGTTGTTGAATGCGTATTTCATTGCCGTTTTTTTGTTGTTTGTAAGTTGTAATTTGTCGTACAAAATGCTTTAATTGCCACAAATTATGAATTGTGAAATGTCGTTTTAAAATATAAAAAAGAGAAGTAGGAAGCAGGCAAAAAAAAAGAAGAGAGTAAGAGGCAACCAGAAGAAGAAGGTAGAGATAGAAAGAGAAAGAGTTAGGAGGAGTGACCTGAATAGCCAGGTATTTCAATTGTTAAAAGTCGTCTTGGAGAAAGTTTCGCTCGTTGTTCGACTATGTTATAATACACAAGAAGAAAAAGAAGAAGCGCAAAAAATTGTTCAAAATATGCAATTACAAATACAAATTTAAAAATCTTTCATTACAATCGAAATTATGAAGAACCCATACATAATTCATTCTATAAACAAAAGTGAGAAAGAACATCAAAGTATGACACTGTTAAAATATCAAAATATTAAAATAAACTTCGAAAATTCATAGAAATTAAGTTAAGTGAATTAAGTAAGAGGCAACCAGATCATTTCAATTAGAGCGTTTTTTGTTCAAAAACAATGGAATAAATTCCGAAAATAAGGTATAATCCTGCAGTCAATGCATTTCGCAATTATGGGATATCATCAGATAATAAAGTTTCCTTTATTGTCTAAGTGATGATAGATAGAGCATACATTCATTATTATATTTATTGAGTACATATATTTATTGAGTATACAAGTAATTGCATCCTATATAAAATTTTGGTCATTAGATCAATTGTCTTGCTCTATATTAGTATTATTTCGGTTATAATGATTCGGATTGAAATGGACGGATTTCGTACCAGAAATAGATGGTGTAAGAACTGGAGGTTAATAGAGATTTCTTGCAAAGCGTAGGTGATTATTTCTTAAGTTAGTTTCCGGTTTGTGGGTTTTGTAATAATCACGTTTTGCATTTCACTCAAAAGAGCGATGACTTGGGCGAGGGATGGGGAAAGGGGGCTCCTCTCTCTTTCACATAGATTTTAAGCTACCTCATTTCACCTATGACAACATAAAGCTTTACATACTGGGACCGTCCCATCTTTCCTTTTGAATTGCGCCCATATGAGAATTACTTGGAGATCTGGTTTGGATGCCCTTTTTGCCAACAGTTTGTTTACTTAGTTTATTTTTAGTGTACACACACATACGACCCACAAGTTTTTTTGTTTAAACCATTTGCTGACTAGGCAAAAAAAAAACAAAACAAACTTCCTCACATTTCGTTGTCATATTTAAATTTGTTTTTTAGTTTTTTTTTTTTTGATTCTCAATTCTCAAATAAACGCAATCTATGCATTATAAAGTATCACTAATTGGGATGATTCACTCGTCAGAGGGGGGAGTCAGTAGATAGAAATGATATTGCGATGAAATTCGAGGCAAAGATCTTAATACTTGTTATTTCATAGATTAATTTTATGGCCAATTGATTCCTTGAAAATTGGAAAGAAAAGCAGGAAATATTCACCCACTCTGGTTATTCGGGTTATATTCTCACGCATTTTTACCAGAATCGATAACTGAGAATCAGGGCAGGGGAAGCCAGCTGAATCAAGGCCATTTCCGATAACTATAGGTTAGACTATTTATGCTATCAACAAATGCAATATGGCTACCCACTTGGGGAAAATCCCTAAACTAATTTTAAAGACATAAACTATAAAACCGACTGATTTCTTAGTACTATAACATAGACAATACTTCATATAAAATTCTTTGGGTTTTTTTGATTTCTTTATTCATCCCCTTTTTGCACATATGTATGTAGGGTTTTAAACAACAAGTAACCAGTTGAACTGAATGCCATAAATATTTAAAAAGATTTCAATTTCAAATTAAAATTTTTAATATTCATTTTACAACTAAATCCGAATAACTGATGCTTATTTCTCATAAACCTAGATTCCCATTAAATTACAAAAAAAAAAAAAAAGAATAATTTTCACAACCTTCACTCCTCTTCACAACACAGCAAACAAAATGATAATTCTCACACACACCACTAACACACACACACACTCTGACAGGCAAATCTTGCTGCTCTCTGTGTTTGTTTCGAAACAAACCGGTTAAATGCTTTAACAAAAAAAAAAAGGGGGACGATATGTCACGGTGACGATTGAAGGATACCCTGTATCTCGTGCTTTAACTTCCTGACACTTCTACAATAAAATACGGCATATTCATGGCAGCGAAAGGAAGTGCTCGCTAGCCTAGAAAATCGACGTGGGAAAATTGTAAACTGACTTCATGAACATCTTAATATACTCTTTTGGCTTGCAATGTTTGTAGGGTATTAAAAAACAGAAACCGTTTAAGCGTACAATGGGGCGTAGAGATACGGGAAAAAGGTAGTAGTAGGAAGCATACAGCGGGGTGAGAGGGGAATGGCGAGTGGTGGTTGACTGACTACAACTATAACTAAATAATTATCAACCTCAACTCAATTTCCACTGATACACACGCACACACACACACAACGAGGTATTTTTACACTAGTTTTTTGTGTTTTTTTTAGTTCTACAAACATTTTGGGTTATCAATTTCACATTCGATTGAATATAGATTAGCCATAGGTTAGTTCTTGTTGAGTAATTTGTACAATTGGCATTGGAAAGGAAGGCACACACACACACACACACACAGAATTTGATAATAGAATCAGTTGATTTTCAAGATTATAATTATATATTTATAGACCAGGGTTGATAATTTATCAAACCTTACATCACGTCTAATCAGACACATGCCAAAATATGAAACGTTCTGATTGGGTTTTCAAAACAAAAAAGCGAAAGCATCAATTGTGGTATAAATAACAATTTGGAATACAAAATTTCTACGAGGTTCACTAAATAGGGAAATCCAACATTGACCCAAAAATCAACAAATCTTATTTACTTAGCGGTAAGATATAAACCATCTCTGGATTTAGTCAATTTTTAAGTCATTTTGTTAAATAAAACGGATCTAATTTGTAATGTAATAGTTGACGTTATTCCCAAGATCTAAAGATAGTCCTGTTTAGGTATTTTTGTTTTATAATGATAAGCAAAACTACACAAATTGCCGATTCAATGTTTCCATTTGTTGCAAACACGTGAAATAAGTGATACAAAATGTGCTAAATACTAGATTTATTAATTTCAATGCAAATTTATTAGAAAAAAGAAAGAAGAAAAACCCTACAAATAACCCCCCACACACACAGCGACAGAGACTGAGGCAGGTGCTGAGAAGTAGCAGCTGTTATCAATATTAAACAACAGCTGAAAAGGTAACTGTAAATAAGCCACCTGTGGCCATTTCGCATGCCACCCAAAAAAACAGCAGAACTTAAAAAAAAATACGGTTATTCTATATAGTTCTGCCTTACTTTATCTCCATCTCTGCCTCTCTCTCTCTTTCACCCACACACACACGCACGCACACAGACACAGCTTAATTAAAGCTCAAAAACGCAAAACGTGTTTAACATTTTTGAATTTTTTCGGTTTTTTCTCTTTTTTTTATTTACATACCTCAAAAAAATGTGAATAAAAAATTAAACAGCAATGATGTTGACGTTGTGTGAGGAAGGAGGATTACGGGGGGTTGCTAGGTGGTAGCCCTTGAAACTCAATTGCTGCGGCTGTTGGTGCTGCTACTCCTCTGCTTCGTTGTTAAGTCGGGACACCCACGCTGTGATTGCTTCTCCTTCTATTGCTGCTACGTATTTCTTTTCTCTTCCTTCTTACTGGTTTTTTGTTTTTTTTTTATTTCTTATGTATTTTTCTCTCACTTTGACGTCGAAGAAACTTTTACTGTTAGTCGTGCGTAGTTGCTGTTGTTGTAATTCCTTTTAGCATTGCTTTTCACTTTACTTGACGATTTTTTTTTATATTTCATTTCTCACACACACACACTTTCTCACATACATATACGCAAAAAATGAGGAGACGCTTTGTATGTATTTATATACATACATACATATGAATAAAAAAACCAGTATTTTGCCTTCTTTCACTTATTAAAAAAAATAAATAAAAAAAAAGCAACATAACACAAACACAAAAAAAGAAATTGTTGAATAACGGTTTCTTTTTCTTTCTTTTTATTTCTTTTTTTCTCTTTTTGAATTTCACTTTGTTGGCAGAGCAGCCGCTGCCGCCGCCGCCATGGGAAACCTGTCCAGCAACAAGAGAGTCTCAATGTTGCCGCAACAATGTTGCCAAAATGAACATACAATTTTTTTCTTCTGTTTTTTGTAAATTATTTTTGTTATTTTATATTTGTTGCTGCTGCTGCTACTTTTGTAGTTGTTTTTGTTGCTTTAATATTTTTTACATTTTATTTTTAAATGAAAAGCAAACACAACACAGAGAAGATACAGAATATAGATAGATATGTATATATACATACATCTATGTCTGTGTGTGTGCGTATGTCTGTACGACGCAAAAATTGTTTTAATCCAAAAATGTATAATGTTGTTGCTGTAGTAGTAGTTGTTGTTGCTGCTTCTGATGTTGTAGTTGTTGTTGTTGTTGCTTTTGAATGTTCATTGCCACACACACAACAACAATAACGTTGTTGCTGTTGCTGCTGCCACTGCTGACGTCGACGGCGACGCTCATGATTTCGTTTCAAGGCAACTTCATTTCTTTACTTTATTTGACTTTTTTCTTTAATTTTTTTGTGAGACTTGCTAGTTGCCGCCTCCCCCGCTGACCCTGCCGCCAGCCAGCCAGCGAGCGTCGTCCCAATCAAACGAAACAAAGAAAAATTTCACTTGTCTCCTCTTTAGTAAGTTGGGAAAAAGAGAAGGAGGATGATGATGACGGGGGAACGGGTAATTCGGCGGTGGAATGCAGGGGACCACAGCAACAAATTCCCAACGAGAGAAAAACGCAAATTATAATTTCAATTTAAATTCATTTTTTTCATAATTTTGTTCAACGTTGTTTGACACAAATCACACTCGACACTTGGACAAAAAAAGTTCTTTTTTTTTTTAGATTTCTTGTTGTTGTTGGCCTACTTTGTGTGTGGGGAATTTTTTTGTTGGTTTTGCGTTTGCTTCTCGTTTCGTTTCTTTTTTTCGTTTTCTTTCTTTCACACGCGCCGTTGTTGTTTCTCGTTCTCTTCTCGTCTGTCTTTACGTAAATAGAAATTTCTTATAGCAGTTGATGGATTGCACTTTAGTTATATATATATACAATATATATATGTGTGTGTGTGTTATATGTTGCAATATATTTTATATTTTTATATACATTAATTTCTTCTTTTTTATGTGTTAAATGTAGTTTGTATTTGTATTTTGTTTTTGTGTTTTCTCTTGTAAAAAAAGAGACGAAATGACGACCAGTGTTGACCATGGTCTTAACGCTCTGAATGTTCAGTGCTGGGCAACGATTTTGCCTTACTATCGAGTGCTTATTAACAGAGTCGATTTTCACACTAGATCAGCTGTTGATAGCGTCCATTTATCGAATAATTCTATAGGCGGGAGTTGGTTATACAGTACAATAAAGAAGGCCTCAGATCAGAAATATTTAAAGACATTATTTTTAGAGAAAACCATGGCCACAAAGTCCCCTTCCAAAGTCATACGGTACTGCGGGCTGGGCAACCATCATCTTCAGCTGCCACACAAAACCATCAGCGATCCGAATGTGCTTAAATTTGCCCAGAAGTTGAATGAGGAACTGCGTTCCAGCACATTGATCTGCGGCAATTGCTTGGACACATTAAAGGGCGTGTACAAGACGAAAGTAAGAAATGCCATCCGTCATTTGAAGAGGCGACAACAGACCAATGTCAATAGCATCTCCGATGTGAGCTCCAGTCAAAGACCAGAGACAACATCGGATTCATCGCAATCACAGAGTCAGTCCCTGATGCGCGTCCGACGCGAAGATGAGGAGCAACCTTCTAGTACCACCAGGCCTACCCCCACTAGCAGCACTAGTAAAGCAGCAGCAGCACTGGAAGCATTGAAAGCAGCAGCCAAACGACAGCAACACCCTCAACCTCCTGTTTCTGTTGCACAGTTGAGCCAATCCACAAGCACCAGTGCAGATTTTGATGACGACGACGAGCAAATGCTCAGCATGAATGCTATTAATGGGACGAGGATGCCACACATCCAGCCCATACCCAAGCGGCGACAAATTCATTTGACTGGGCCACAACTGGACATCTATTTGGCTGGCACTACTGGCGGATAATAGTTCCTATCCTATTCTATTTCTTAGTTAAAACATTTCTAATATTTAGTAAAAAGTTTTTGTACTTCAAATATACCATTTTCACCAACATTTTGGACAACATGCTTGACAATGATAAACTTAAGAGACTTACTGTACGCACGATTCAAGACCAGTACTATTTATTGCCTTACTATTTTTAGCTAGGATTTAAATGTAATGTGTTTTTCCTGTTCTTTTTATACAATTAAGCTAGAGAATATTGTTTTTGTTTACGTTTTTTGTATGTGTAATCTTGAATTCAAAATAAATGTCATCTTTAATATTTTAAGACACAAGCCAATGAGCCAAATCTCTTGAAATGCCACCTATCTATACATCTTAGTTTGGAATTCGAACGATCCTAAAACTTTGTTTTAAAATCCAATCCCAAACAGAGCGGAATGGGCATAGGAATATAAAAATGGCCATGTTTTTTTTACATATATGTATATATAATCGTGATTTAATGGTCGTATATGAAAAAGAAAGAGAAAACAAACGAGCATAAATGAGAAGGAGGGAGCAAGTGCTTACTTCCTCTAATGTAAATACCAAAATAACTTCTTACTAAAGTATATTGAAGCTTTTAGATAAATAGATCGAGCAAATATGTATATAATATTGTACATTAATAAATTCTCTTAGCTTACTATTTAAAAGTCAAAGTTCTACCATTAGGAATGGTTTTATTAATTTTACAATTGTTTTATTTCTCAATGAGCTAATATATTTAAATTTAAGGCAATGTTGGGGTTTTTTTTGGTTTTATAACTTTAATGACCTTTTAATAGATCAATTTATATACTTATAATTTGGAATAAGAATTCGCTAATATAACATTTAAAATCGAATTTTGGTGAATTGTACATAACGTGTTTTGTCCGATAATTTAAACGTAATTTCCCATCGTAAATGCCGAGTTTTTTGTTACCTATTCTTCCTTTTGGTATAGGTAACAACGAGCGTCATCGGGCTAAATGTTAAGAACAGATTAATTTTAGTAAATTAGAGCAATAAATCAGTTAAGGTACCCTGTACCAAGTAGGTGCTAAGACAAGTTTTATCCGATCTAATTTTAAGCAATTGTATGGAAAATTTGGCGGGGATCCTACAGGTAGGTACAGGGTATTGAGAAATTAACGAGTGTCTAACCGAGCGAAACCATCTAGAGGAGGGTTTAAATATCCATCTGGACAATAGGCCCATTTCGGAGCGTGGAGCAATAGCATGCATGTGAAGATGCCTTACTGTGATGAAAGGCGGCAAATGGAAGCCAAAAAGAGCCTCATCTATGCTAACTCCTTGCTGGGCTAATAGCTGTTTCAGTCCCTCTTCCATTCGTGTGACTTAATGTGTGCATTAAAAACAAAAAGGAAAAAAGTTGAGTGATAAGATTAGCATTATCTCTTATAGCAATTGTCCAAACTTACCCAACTGCTCGTGGGATTTAGTTAGAGTCTTAAGGCTTTCATGGTGGATTTTTGGCACAGCTAGATAGTGGAATTTTGCAGCAGGTTTAATATCCTTAAATATAACATATTCATCAGTTTCAACTTCCAACTTGGTATCCGGCACTTTGCCGTTGGCTATATTACAGAAAAGGCACGACTCCGCCATGTCGAAATTATTGAACTTCTCTGTCCCCCAATGCTGCGAAAATTTTGTTTGGCAATCCAAATCAAATCATATTTACTACCCAAACGTCACAAGTTAAGAAGTACAAAAAGTCCGTGCACGGACGACTAGGGATGGAGAAATCTGGATGTTATCGGAGCAGTTATCGCTCGTTGAACTCTGTTAAGTTAACAGTATCCATCGAGAGTCTGTTAAGGTAACAGCAAAACTCGAAATGAGACGAGGCACGCAAACTGAGATGAGTTAGTATAACAAAACCGCAAACATTTTTCTATTTGTATTTGTGCGTTGTTGTTGTAAAAGAATCGAGAGAAAAGGATCATTAGAAATTAAACAGTTAATTAAACAACAATTGCACAGCACGAGGAAACGTCGAAGCTCGAGTTTGCGGAAAACCACTACCATTACGCACTCAAGATGATGAACGAAGCTGCAGCTCTAGCGAATATGATTCCGTACGACACAATTGGACTGTACGAGCAGCCGAAACCCCGATTCATTTTTAAGATGCCCCGTGTGGTGCCCGACCAGAAATCCAAGTTCGAGAGCGACGAACTGTTCCGCCGTTTGTCGCGGGAGAGTGAAATCCGCTATACAGGCTATCGGGAGCGATCCATCGAAGAGCGGCAGGTGAGATTTATGAACGGCTGCCGCGAGGGCCACACGGAGACAAGCTTCGTTGCATCAGGCACCAACCTTCAGTTGGTGTTCAACGCAAATCAGAATCCTTACCTGCACGACAAAGAGTGCGACTTCGATAAGGAGCACGGCAAGGTGCACATCAAATCCTACTTTATTATGAACGGCGTTTGCGTGCGCTTTCGCGGCTGGCTGGATCTGGAGCGCTTGGATGGCGTGGGCTGTCTAGAGTACGACGAACGCCGCGCCATGCACGAGGATGCCATTCTGCGCGACCAGATCGATCGCTACAATCAGCGGCTTCGTGAGTTTGAGGATACCAAGCGGGCCTATCGCGACAATCGCCAAGACGAGATGGAGGCCGTGCGGCGAGGAGTCGCATCCGGCGGTATTGGTGTAGGTGCCAGTATGTGGCGACGTTAGTTAGACCTTTGGACGGCGTCTGTGCCGTCTCAGTCCCCGCAGCAAGAGACTCAATTTGCAAATACTCAATATTTTATGGAAAACTGAAAATGCTCCAGTCTTTCTCCGTTAAACAGTCCGAAATTCGGGATTTGGATCTGCTTACGTACAACTATGCTAAGATTATGATATGCTCTCGAATATACTTATATTATGTATGTACTTGTACTTCTGTATGCTCTTAGTCTGTAGGAATATTCTGTAGTTTTTACCTAACGTATGCTTTTATGGTATTAATCCCTTAATTTTACAGTTAATGTCATATATTTGACAAATATTACAAATATAAATAACTAATAAATATTTACGTATGTATAATCAATCTTTCTGCTGGTATTTCCCATTGTGACACATTGCAAATTTCCCATAAAGATTAAGTCTGGGCATATGCCCATGAACTTGGCAATTAAGAAGAACAGATTAGGTTTGATTTAAGTGAAAGCCGATGATTTATATCGTATTTGAAAGAATTATTAAATTAGTAAACTATGAAAATAAATCAAGCAGATGGACTCGATCAAAAATAATGGCAGATTCTAAAATCTATCATTAACCAATAAAAGTCGAACTACTTCACTTACTGTGAATGTCTCTAGTGAATTTGGATGAAAGGTAGAAATATAGAAGAAAGCTGATGCTCTCACTTTTAGATGTAGTATAAAGTTTATTAAGGTTTATAGATATAATATAAGCCATATGTTTCGACGCGTAATTCTAAAGGCTAAAAGTTAAATATGAAAGGGACTCGACGCTTGGCGGGAGGAGAGAATAGTCCAAATCAATATTAAGCGCATTTGCCCGCTTAGCGGAACTGCAAATTGGAAATACGCAGACCGATGCTATCCTTACCGATTTGACTAACCTCGCATACAGTACAGAGTCGACCCTTGTACTGCGGCTCATACGAGGATCCACAGAACGGACATGTCACCTCCGGTTTGCCACGGTAGATCGGCTTCCAACTTATGCCGCAAATGCTGAACGGATTAAACTCTTCGTACTGCAGCTGGTGCTCATCAATGGGATTAACTTCGCAGGCCTGTAGAATTTTGCGCACCTGTTGTGCAACATCCGGTCTGGGGGCCAGCTCCAGCAGACGACGGGCAAATGAGGCAGCCGTCTTGTAGTTCTTCAACTTGAAGAACATATTGAGTGCAGTGCGCAGGGTGAGGATTTGATGAACGGGCTGCAATTTGCAATGTGTGAAGTAGGCGGCCATTTCGCAGATGCGCTTCTGCTCCTCCAAATTCGATTTGGGCATGCCCTTGCGTTCAGTATCCATTTTAAGACCTACAATATATTCGGAACAAATCTTGAGCAGCTGCTGGACCTCAGCGATGTCCAGTTTGGTTTCCACCACCAACAAAGGGATACTGATCAATATGGAATGGAACTTGTCAATAGCCTCAGCGAATTTGCCAGATGTGGTCAACTGATAGCCAGCTTGCAGACGGGCAACGAGATCATTAAGCTTGATACCCAAGGCAGGACGCTGGAGTTTTAGATTGGTCTCGCCAAAATTACGTAACGGGTACCCGCTGAGTGATTCCAGATTCGGAATTGCTGTGTAGCTAGTCCGCGAGCAGGCGAAGTTATGCAAAAAGAGTGTCTTAAATGGCTTGAAATTGATTACGCCTATTTGACTGTTCAGCAACCTGCAGGCACTCTCAAAGGACCCGGCCTTGATGTGATCCAACACCAAAGGTGAATTGTTGGCCCATTGCTGAGCTGGCGACAAACCTTTGTTTGGCGCCGCATAATAATTGCTGTCCAGGGCAGAGGCTTTGATTTTAGATGCCAGCTCCTCTGGGACGACCAAATCGTCATCACCCACATCCCAGCCGGCTCCATCTTCACCACCAGCGGCCTGGTTTTCGTCGGTGCTGAGAGCATCATGCATTTCATCGTCGCCGTCTTCATCCAAACCCAAATCGGCATCGGCACCCCAGCCATCGCCGCCTCCATTGTGCTCATCCAGCACTGCTGCATCGGCATTGATGTTAAGGGCCTGGCGGGCTGTGGCACTGGTGCCAGCCCGAGTTACCATAGCTCCTTCAAAGAAGCCCTTGGATACGGACAGCAGTGGCCAGTTTGTTTCCAGCTGTTGAATGGGCACTGGCGGCTGAAGTAACTGCGCATTGTCATTTACCTCAGGCAGGCTATGGCCCTGATCGGTGATGGCTGTGCCCAGCGAATCGGTTAGCTCCTCTAGTCCATGTGTTGCTGCTGTCAAATAGGCCAATGAGAGTTGACCACAGTTCTTAAGGATGCTGACGCGCTCACGGACATCGCCTAGAAGCAAGGCGCCCTGATACTGGGCCGACACATCCTTTCGGATTTCCGCAATCTTGTTCATCTTCTTAAGCTTCTCCAGGTTACCGGTGATTAGATAAAGGAAGCTTAGTTTGTCAAAGTTTTTGGTGCGCTGGTAGCACATTTCGACCACCTGGTGATTGCCCTGCAACAGACCAGCCTGTCCCAGTCGATCCCAACAATTCTTGTCATCCAAGGCTTTGGCCGCTTCCAGGGCAATCTCAATATTGCCGCACTCCAAGGCCAATCCGAATCGAGTCTTCTCGTCCTTGACAAAATGCAATGCTACCTCTGGATATCCCTTCTGCTGTAGATACGCAATAATACTCTGGCCTACCAAACGGGCGTTGCGCACCATGTGAAGGACCTCGTCATATTTACGTTGTATAAGGGCCAATTTGAACTTGTACTCCGTGGGATCGATGTGTAACACACGAGTACGGCACTCGCGATCAAGGCAAAACACTTGGGTTCCTTTGACACGTGTCAAATAAATAGGCAAGTCCAAGGTGCGAATGATGCCATGATCCCCATTGGTAATGGCGTACTTAATGTGGTTGCTTGTTGTATAAATGAACACGCCTGACTCATCCCAAGCTCCCGACTTGACCCGGCAATTTTCCTGAACAGTGCACAGATACTGCAGCCGACGGTCGCAAATCGTCACAGAATGTTTGCAGAGCAGGGCCACTAGTGACATATCCGGTGACCAGACTACATAACGGCATTTCGCCAACTTAATGCTGCCTACCGAGACAAGGCGCTGCACTTCGTAAAGAGTGACAAATTCAGGATCGCGAATGAGCAGCATGCCGGTGCCTGCATAGAAGATCTCCTCACAGAAGGTGGGTATCTTCTTGGTCACCTCGTTCTTAAAGTTCTTAATAACCAACTGCTGGTTGCGATCGAGCACCGCAAATCGATTGCGAGCCACCCATATTGCTGTAATTCCGGAGCTGCGTTTGCTGTCCGATTCAGTTTGACTGTCGGTATCCTTGGGTATCTGGCAGAGATCATAGGTGCTGTTCTCCAAATTGTTCGTACGTGTGCATATCAAAACAGCATTCAGAGCTGGATTGTAGGACATGCTGTAGACCGGTGACTTGCCCGGACGCAGCTGCATTACCACCGTGTCCTTAGTAGTAGTGAAATCTAGTTTGCGAAGGAATCGATCCTTCACGTAATACAGCATGTTGCCATGGACAGCATAAGCGGGTCGCTCTCGTTCCAATTTGAAGACGACCATACCTAAAAAGCAATGGAAATTATAAGAATTTTTCAAAGAACTTTGTTGAATGCCCACCTCCATCATGACCAGCTGCAAACAAATTTAGTGTAGGATGGGCTGTCAGAATCCAGAAACGCTCATTGTCTCGTCGGAATGTGAAAAGACACTGACGTTTAGTCATATCCCAGACTCGAATGCTGCGATCCTCGCCGTTGGAAATAATTAGGTCTTGTCGGGGATGGAATAATACACTGGACACATTGTTGTAGTGGCCGCGGCAAGTGTCTACCTCCCATGCCTTGTATTCATTCATGCGCCACAGTTTAACCAAGCGATCATCAGCACCTGACACAATCAGCGGTAAAGTTGGGTGGAAACTGGCCCAGTTTACGCCACGGTCGTGGCCCTCCAGAACATGCTTAACAACAGCGTCCGCCTGCCCAAAGAGATCAGTAGCTCCGGGATGTCCTTTTAAATGATCATCCAAGCCGCCTGGACCTGGAGCCACATTCTTTTTGCGCAGTCCGGAAATATCCCAAACGCGCACTGTCTGATCCAACGAGGCCGACACAATCTGATCTTCTGTAGGATGGAATTGGGCACACATCACATAATGATTATGGCCCGTAAGTACACAGATGCAGTTGCGCGATTGCCAATTCCAGATGCGTATTGTCTGATCATCGGAGGCGCTCAATATCCATGGATACTCGTGATGGAAGGCCACAGTGCGGACATAATCCAAATGTGCCAAAAGGGTAAAGATGCAACGACGTTGCTTGTAATTCCACACCTTGATTTTGTAGTCATCGCCGCCAGAAACAAAGAGCGGCATTTGCTGATGAAATGCTACGCCCCGCACCGGCCCATCGTGCTCATCAAACTTTTCTAGCAGTGTATGCATGCGATAGTCCCACAATTGGATGACACCACTGTGTAAGCTGGTGAGGATCCAAGGTCGTTTCGGGTGAAACGACAAACCCTTTACGCGAGCCGACTTGGACTCGAAATTGGTCAACATGTTGGCAATTATTGTATACGAATATTATGTACTAAATTTCTCTAGCGCTATCTCTGTCCCTCTGGTGTCGTGTCCTAGTCTTTGGCTTTTCGTCCACTTTACCCGGTTAGACAACTATATTCTTTTTCTCTTTAGATGAAAAGTTTGAGAATAGGAAGTGCCCAAACTATTTAACTTATTATTTCAATTATCCGACACAATTTAATTGACAAATGTGACACGTCAATTAGACAAAAAAAAAACGCAGTGTTGGCAATGGTAAGTAATACAGCGTTGCCAGATGACAATTATAATGACAGCTGATTAGAATTATACAGATAGAACGTTACAAAGGTTGCCAGACTGTGTAGCTTGTTTTATGTGGACTAAAATCCGGTCACACCGTCTCGTAGTAAACAATTTAATTGTTTTGTTTTTGTCTGTAGCGGAGCTGGAAAACCATGACATTGGCCCATCGGGCACTTTTCACATGGTTCATTGTTCTTGTGTTCCTCATTCTACTATGCTTGCGTCTAGATCCACGCACAACATGGAACTGGTTTGTTACTTTTACGCCGCTTTGGTTCTTCGACTGTATCCTCATCATCTACGTGATTATAAAGTTTATTCGCAAATGGCGTAATTTAAATAGGCTAGCAGACCTTTTGCTGCTCTATAAATGGAATATTGCAGGGGTATTACTGACCATTACATCGCAGGTGATGATATGCTTGACTCTCGAGTACCCGCAGCAGATACCCATCTACTTCACAATGACTCCGCTATGTTTGCTCCTAATCACAGCGATTGTTTATGTGGGCAGCCAATTGGGAAAACGTGAGGGATGGATTATATGAGAAGACTATTATAGATTATAGATTAATATATCAATAATTATGAATATTTATTTTAAGATGAAATTGTAAATAAATCAAAAACCATATTTGCTCTGTGTGACACGACGAGTGTTCCTGTTAGCCGACCACATGGCTTGTAGTTCGGCCTCGTTGGCTTTGGCCTTGTGAGCCAAGTATGTGATTTGATGTTTTCGTCTTGTGCCCGCCACAGGCTCTTCGTCCGTAAGCACGCCTGTGGGCTGGAACGTCGTGGACGAGGCCAGAGCTGTTCGCATCCATTCCTCACGATTGGGAAGGACTTCCGAGCCAGAAATTTCAATGACTTGCATTTCCTTTGCCTCCTTACGACGTCTTTTTGAATTTCTACCCACCAATGCATCCATTGCTTCGGCATTTAGTTGCACGTCGTAGTTACGGGCTTGTGTCTGTCTCAGATTTTCACTTTCGGCCACAGGGGCGAGTTCTTGGAATTCTTCCTCGGAAACTTGGCGTTCGCCCATGTTTTCCAGATATTTATTACTGGCCTCGACCATTCTGGCTGCACGCTTAGCCACTAAGGCACTAATCTCGTTGCTGCTAACCTCTGGGAGATTTTGCTCGCTGTTCAACGAGAAGAAGTCTCCATCGTTGTCGTCATCTCCATCGTCGCTATCGCTCATAGTGACCAAGGACGCAGTGGGAGCTCTAGCCGCTGGTGGTTTCTTGGTCGAAGCCACAACTTTTTTAACGCCATCAACCGCTTCGGTATTATGGGCAGCTCTACGCAACTTTACTGTATCCGGGACAAAGAGAGAGGGCGCTAAAGACGATCGAGTAGCTTGAACAACATCTGGTTTTTGTCCAACCGCAGATTCCTTCTTGGAAAAATTACGCTCGGATTTGGCTTGAGGCAATATACTTAATAGTCCCGAGCCTTTGGGCTCGTTAGTTTTAATGTCACTTTTTCGGAGTTTCAACTTTTCGGACATCTCTTTGTCCACATCAGAAAAGTCCCTTAGGGAGGGTATACTAATCTTCACGCTTCTTTTACTTGGCAGTGGTGGAGGCTTTTCCAATCCTTCACTGCCAACTAAAGCGGCTGGCTTTTTGTGTAGAAACTCATCGTCCACTTCTTCAGCGGTTGCCACTGTTGATCGTGGTGTGGGAAGTGTGGCAAAGACTGACGACGCTTCCACGTTTCCCTCCTCCTCTGGCTTGGAAGCATCAGAAACTTTGGGCTTGGGCAACGCCAGTGCAAATCGTCCGCTTGAAGATTTAAGGTGGTGCAGCGTCGCCTCTTGGGGCACATAGTCATCATCATCATCACTTATATGATTATTTGTACTTGTTGTTGCAGGAGCATTAACGGGCTCACCATCTTCGGATTCTTCGTCGCTACTGGCGGCATAAGCAACAAGAGACATTGTTGTTGCTTTATAAATAAAATTGTATTATTATTATTCCAAAATAATGTTAGCTCACAAAATTTGGTCACACACACGCACACAGTAATCAATATGCCATATGGCAACTCTACGCAGCTGCGTTATTTCAAATTTAAATATGTCGTTGGGATTTCATACCTGACTATGCTTTAAACAGGTAAAATCCTATATAAGCCTGACAGATGTTCATTTGGATCATAAAACTATAAAACATTGCCGACTTGTAGCTCCTACTTCGCATTTACTTTTTGTATAAGTAATGCCGCAAATTGGACTAACCAATTCAGTTAATACTTGTTTTCTGGTCAAAATGCATCACCATCAGAATCTCGGAGAAGGAGCAGCATTATCAGGCATGCATCTACCGCCTTACGAATCGTTGGTCATGTACGAGCAACCGAAACCATCCTTAATTTTCAAAATACCACGTGTGGTGCCCGACCAGAAATCCAAGTTCGAGGGCGACGAGCTGTTCCGCCGTTTGTCGCGGGAGAGTGAGATCCGCTATACAGGCTATCGGGAGCGATCCATCGAAGAGCGGCAGGTTAGATTTATGAACGGCTGCCGCGAGGGCCACACGGAGACAAGCTTCGTTGCATCAGGCACCAACCTTCAGTTAGTGTTCAACGCAAATCAGAATCCTTACCTGCACGACAAAGAGTGCGACTTTGAAAAGGAGCACGGCAAGGTGCACATCAAATCCTATCTAATTATGAACGGCGTTTGCGTGCGCTTTCGCGGCTGGCTGGATCTGGAGCGCTTGGATGGCGTGGGCTGTCTGGAGTACGACGAACGCCGCGCCATGCATGAGGATGCCATTCTGCGCGACCAGATCGATCGTTACAATCAGCGTCTTCGTGAGTTTGAGGATACCAAGCGAGCCTATCGCGACAATCGCCAGGACGAGATGGAGGCTGTGCAGCGGGGAGGCGCCTCAGGCGGTATTGTTGCAAATGCCGGTATGTGGCGATGATAGTCAGAAATTAAAATGACGAAATGTGTTATTAACACATTGATTGTAAGGTGATGTAAATATACTTACTGATGCCATATAAGCCGGCGTAGAAGATCTTAAGAAAACCACGATAATCTAAAGATTTCGCCACTGTTGTTTATGACGAATAGGAATGAGGATTGTACACGAAGTGGGACAATTTCCACAACAGTGGCAAAAACTATACCGAAACATATTTCGGAAAAGAAGTATCTCAATCCCAAAGTGATCATTGCCCCAAAAAGAAATAATTTTATATGTATGTATGTATATTCAAGCCTGGGCGACATAATGACAAGTTATCTGCTAGAATTTCTTTATTGATGGCTCCTATTTCCTCACCAAGGAGAGAGAAAGGTTTAACGACAATGCTATATACTGTGGGAAAAAAACTTATGGAAATGGGTGAAGACTGAATGCAATGTTAACATATGTTTCCAACAAGAAGAAACACAAAATAAGAAGTAATACTAAGGGGATATGACAATACCTGTGAATGACAAGGCCAAGTCCAATGTAAAAAGTACTTTGACCTTCCATGAGGAAACTAAAAAGAGGGGATAATAAACTTAAGCATATACTGGACAGACTCATATATAGAAATGTAAAATTATTACTGAATAGGGTATTAAATTTTATTTAAAATTAAGGGAATTGCTTACAAAAGATAAATAAATATGTCTCAAGTATTAATAACGCAAATTGGATTTTATTTTGTGGGTGACTGGATATGGAACGCTTGGATGGATTAACCAGTCTGGAGTGTGACGAGGAGCGTGCGCTGCAGGAAAATGCCCAGTTATGTGATTGGGTTGTAGGCTACAATCAACGTGTGGCCGAATCATAACGCCCCATAAAGCCCCGGAAAAAGTCTGACGAAATCGGTAGACTGCTAGTCATAATTAAATTAGATAATTGTCGCAGATTTTTCTTATTCTTCTGATCTCTTTATTGTTCTGCCTTCCTTTACTTGTGAACAGAGAAAAAGAGAGGCTGACTCCTTTTGATTAAATTAAATTCAAACTAAAGTCAAATATTTTCCTGCTGTGAAACTTTTAGAAATAAAAAAAAAGTATTTGATATCAGATACATATATTTAGAAAATAAAATAAATATAAAGAAAATTATTCAATTGCAAATGACGATGTATGAATGTATGTATGTATGTACATACATATGTATTAAATGTAGTCCTGTTGCATTCGTTGAATAGGGTGGCTTGGCTCAGCCCTGGTCCTCGACAGGGAGGCTTGATTATGCCTAGTTCGAGAACAACCACCAAAGCTATCCGTAACTGCTGCTGTCTATGTCCGCTCCTCGCATTCCTCTCACTCTTCCACTCTCTGCTCGAAAGGGCGCCTGCTCTTTTGCTCATGTCAGAGAGTGGTCACCAATGCTCGCTCGGCATATATTGATTTTTTTAATGTTTTGGGATGCTGCTGCTGCCGAAATAAACTTTGCCTTTGCTCCGCCTCAGTCTCTTTTCGAACGCCATAGCGTACCGTGGCAGAAACGGAACGAAAGCAGACAGAACCCAAATATTGCCAAATATATTCAAGTTGGTTTCTAATTGGTTGTTGTTTTCATACTTTTCCGTTCGGTGCGGCACGAAAAGCTGCGACGTCTTTCTAAATTTAGCAACCGGTGTATTATTCTATAGTAGGGTGTTGTGTACTATATTTTTTCCCAAAACTCAATCCTAGCGACGAACTACGCCCCAAGCCCCCAACCCCTTTCAGATAGGCGCGCGCGCGCCCCACACATAATTAGACATATTTGAGATACATAAATCCTCATCCGAACATCCGTATATCGGCATCAAAAAAAGCAAAAGGAAAACTCTTCAGATATAATCAACACTTCAAATTCAGACAAAATGCCCACTTCGAACACAATTGTGCTGAAAAGCCTTTCCGTGCTACTGGGCCTCTTCTTTATCTTTGTCGGCGCCCTAAAATTAACCCCACACATTAGCAAGGATCTCTACAAGGATTTGGTAAGTGAAAAATCGATGCAACTTGAAATCGGCATCTTTAATTATGTTGCTTCAGACTGTGTGTTTTTTGCTTGCAGCATCCACCGCCTCAACCATTTTTTTTTTTGTGAAATTTTAGTGAAATGATCCCAGAATATGACTTTAAGTGCACTTATATAACTGGAAGCTGTATAAGAATTATTTAAGTTCAAATGCAAAATACATATGACTAATAATTTTACATTGAACTCAACCTCGTCAATGCCAGACATTGGCATTCAAATATTTTTTTGTTTTCGGAATGATCTTCAAACAAATCCAAAATCAAAAAGGAAAAGAGACAAAGACATACATATGTATACGTATATGTACAGACTTATATATACACATATACATAAGTATTTACATACATATGTACATATATGATATTTCATTATTTAAATATGCCAAATTATGTTTAATGGGAGATGCTTTTCCCATGTCTGTTTTATTTCCCCCAGTCGATTACTTGATTTTCGAAAAAATACTCTTGATTCCTCGATCACCTTGTTTTGCAATTTGTTTCTTAAATATGTGTGCACAAATGTATGTAGGTACATATATACATAATATACAGATTTCAAATATATGTAATATATACAAATATAATATATTTGTATACTTATATGTATGTATGTATGTACATACATTTGTATATGTATTTGTTTGTATCCAACAGCTGTTCAATTTTAATGCCACCCAGACAATTTGTTGTTTACATTTTGTAAATAGTTTAGAACGCTGAAAAAAATGAAAATGGGTGGAAAGAAAAACAAAAGGATATCTGAGATTCGAGTAAATTGATAAATATTGCAATTTCAATCTGCAATTGCTAGTACTTTCCCTTTCTTTTCGAAAAGTTTTTCAAATTTGGTCCAAATGTAGTTTTTCTTTTGTTTTTGCTGAGTGCATAGTTTTCTTTTCATTAACAAAATATTTCGCATTGCAATGAGGTACGGAGAGCGCCAAAGTGACGTACATATGTACCATGCATACATACATATGTATGTATGTATTTTGTATTATATTTAAAGTCTTATAATATATTTGCACACGTGCATCGATTTAAATTGGTATTTGCATTGATTTCAAACAATTTTACTTTCATTTATCCCGCGTGTTTGCCATTTTTCATTTATTGTCGTATTAGCGCTAAGTAATTTCTTTTGGGTTATGACAAATACTCGGGAATGCCAGAGAAATACTCGTATTTAAAAATAAACATCTGCATTGCCTATCGCTCGGGGCTCGCGCTCTATGAATAATTATAAAATTTAAATTATAATCCACCTCTACACTTGCAGCGCACCGAGTATGTAAAATACGCCAAAGTGTTCCCATTGACTGCCCTCTTCGGATTGAAAGTGCCATCGAAATGGTATCGACGCACTATTGGAATTTTGGAGATTCTATGCGGATTGGCAATGGCATTGATTCCTTATCGTATGTATAATGAAATAAACCCAAAGAAAGAGAAAGCTAGTTGGTGGCACTGATAAAGTAATTAATTGAAATAATTTCCTATAAATATTGCCATTTTCAAATCAAATTAAAAGTGTCAAACTGATCTGTGATTTATACTCACATCAGTAGCTACCCACAAAAAGGGTATGCTAAATACGTCAATAGAAATATATGTGCACATGTAATAGGCAAATGTATGCCTATATAGTCTCTATGTCTATCTACATATATTCTTGATAAGTATGAACAAGACACAAGCTCATATTGCCTAATTTGTGTGTTTGGTCGATATGAGCACCTAGCCCGAGCACCAAATTTTTATTGGCTAAGAAAATGTTGCTTAATTAAGAAGTTAGAGCCCTATCTTACTTTCGCTTTCTCTATGTGATTGATAGAAAATTCTAATTAAACATAACATTATTAATTCACAGATAAAGTCAAGAATGCAGCGAACATAACATTGCTGGTGCTGATGGTCTTGGGCATCTATCAGCACTGGATGGTCAGCGATCCCTTTGAGCGTTCAGGACCTGCGCTTGTTTTCACCTTTATGTTAGGCGGTCGTTTGGTTGTCTGGTATCAAACAGCTCGCCTTACCGAGGAACTGGAGGCGGCTACTCAAACGCAGGCAAATGGGGCTAAGCAAGACTAAAGGATCCGTTGATACACACACACATAAGCACTCTCACACACACATAAGCACACCGTATAAATAAATATATATATATTTATATATATTCATCCAGTCAGTCATCATTATAATCTCATCCTTTAGCTGAATTGACACATAATCTTCAAGTTTGATTAAATTCATGTCGATTTGGTTGTCAAATCAAAATAATCATTATATATACCTTAGGGTCGTTCAAAATAATGGTTTCGAGAATCGTTCCTTAGCCTCAAAATCAAAAAAATTCGAATTCAATAACATTAATGCGGCGCGCACAGCAATTTTAAATGTTTAAATCACTTGCACTTTTAGGAAATCTTCTTAGAGATAACTTAATCAGTCAGAATTGTGTGGTACTCAGGGACGGATCCAGGGATGTGTTCCCACGAAATGATATCTTATGATGATGCGCTATCAATAAGTGATTCGTTAAGCCAATAAGTACACAAAAAAATATAAGCTTGCCAATACAATTACAACATTTCGTAGAGCCGAAACATGTTGTGTTACAAACTTTTCGATTGAAGCCACCCTTCCCCAAAAATTTCAAACACTTATTCAAATCGAGCAAATCTGTCATATATGTAGCTCTTACAGAAAAAACAATTATGCTATTTATTAAAAATTCGATAAATAAGCTTCCTATTGACTAGAACGGGATCAAGGGAGAAATTTAAAAAATTCCAAAACGTAATTTTTTAGAAGTCTATGAAGAAATAACAAATTGTTTCCTTGAGGAAAATGCATAAAGTTGCTGCTACAAACGGATGAACTTTCTTTTGATGTTATATCATTTATATATAAACATATATCCCTAAAGACTGAACAGACCCAAACCAGTTGTATGATTCAGTATATAGTTTATATTAATTCATAACACCACTTAAAATTAAAATTTTTTTTGAATCAAACTGGGTCTGTATACATATTAGGCGCGTTAAACGACTGAAGAAGAACCTCAGTAACTCAGTGTTTGTCTGAATTTAACGTAGCACATCCAAGTATCCACTTTGTTTAGCAACTACATACATAGATTTGTTTCTTTTTAGAGCTGTAGACCATAACTATGCAGAATAAAAAAATCTTTCAAACTCATTGCGCGCCGCCTAAAATTGTTTCAATGACAAAATTATGTTTTGCAAGCACTTCTTAAATAAGAAACTAATTTGGCCTACAAAAACTTAAAATCCTTTTTTTTCATACTAAGGTGAACAACCCAAATTATACATATATATTACAAAAATTACTATATCCTTTGACATAAAGACAGAATTAATAATCAAATGAAAATGACTTCAGCAAAGAGAAGTGTCTAAATTAGTGCGCGATCTGTGCGCACGCCTTTTAGTGACAATTTCTAATAAATTTCGAACAACTCTCATATGAACTTACTATTTAGAATTTTCTTTTTTATTATTAACTTGGAAAGCAATTAGTGCGAGAATATCAATACATACTATAAGGGTTTATGGTGTTATCGTTAACTGTGAATTTCTATATAATTTTTATTCGGAGCCAGTGCTTAGCAGTTTTAGAGCCTTCTGCAAATTATCAATGGCTGTCTTTACGTCGTCGTAATTAAGGGCACTGCCCGCATATTTGCAATACTTTTGGGCCGTGATCATTTGATCGGGAGTAATTTGGACTCCAGCGACTGGTACAATTGGCTGGTAAATGGTAGCAGCAGCTGGGTGGGGCTGTGCTGTAGGCACATATGGCTCAAAACCGCCTGGTTTCTCTTCTTCTACGGGAGGACTGGGCAATTTGTTAGGATTATTTAGCACTTCCTCGGCTGTGGGTGGTGTTATTTGTGCTGTTGATGATGATGGTTCTGTGGTATCATTGGGACTGTCAGAGACAGCTGGATCTCCAGCGCCACCGCCAGCATCACCGCCTGTAACGTTGCCTTCGTTTTCGCCACCGGCCACATTTCCACCTGTGTCATCTTCCTCCTCGTCCTCGGGTGCGGCAAAAGGTTTAGGGGTTTCGCCAGTCTTCAAGCAATTGTGAATGTAGGCAGCCTTCCACTTGGCATATTTGCGATTCTGTAATGCTTCCTCACTCAATTCTCCGAAAGTTTGCAAAATATCGTAAAGAACGCCGCTAGAATAGAACGCCTTGACCATGTTCCTAAAATTACAGGTTTGTGAGTTAAGATATCAGCCGGAATGAGAAAATCTCATTCATACTTGTCGGTCACTCACTTGCCAAAATTCTCCTCCCTATCCTGTTTGTCGGCATATAAAAACAATTTCAATGCATAATTCTCGATGTGTGCCTGAGCAGCTACATCATTGGTTAAGGCCTCATTTTCGGCGTGCTGCTTTTTCATCTGCTCCAGCCAGTCCATAATAGCTGAGCGTGTGGGTGAAGGAGCGAGAAAAACCAAAACAAACAACGGTTGAGATGAGTCATATTTACGGTGTTGCTTTTTTCCGTTTTTAACTTACCCAACAAGAGCTTTGTTTCCTCGGGACTCTGGGTAGAGGCCTTCAGCCCCACCTGCAGGGCACTGAATTATAATAACATACATTTAAACTATATAAGCTATAACTTTTTCTTTTCTGCCACACTCACTAGAGTCTTGCCCAATACGCAATTATCACGTCTCGGTTATCATGCTCCTGGGCCAACTTGAGAAAATGCTGAATAGATTTTAACGAGGGCGGACAAGGTGGAAACTCCATTTCATTCGTAGTCAATTATTATTTTATTTTACACAAATTCGTTAATTTGATGACACATTAAAGACGGCAAAACTGCGATAACTCGATATTGACGATGTTTTCCAAAAACAGAAAAACATCAATGTATCGATAGTGCCATCGATGTATCGATAGTGCCATCGATGTATCGATAGTGCCATCGATGTATCGATAGTGCCATCGATGTATCGATAGTGCCATCGATGTATCGATAGTGCCATCGATGTATCGATAGTGCCATCGATGTATCGATAGTGCCATCGTTGTTTTCCCCAGCTCTAGTTCAAATTTGTTCGGCGAATTCAAAATTGTTCGACGAATTCAAAATTGTCCCGGCGAATATTTGATGAAGTTCGGGGTTGTTTGATGAGGTTCGATGATGTTTTACAAAAACACACAAAAAACTTCTAATAAATAATGAATCCACAGGTGTATTTAGCAGTTTGTTAACATTCGGTCTATAACGTTTGATAGTTTTGGTTAGTGATATTTATAAAAAAATAAAAATAAATTACTGTAACCCAAATAAAGCCGGCTGCTGTTATCGATCTGGCTGTGCCACTATGCACTTTGAACTTTGACTTTATATGTACATATGTACATACGTATATTCACTCCTTTGGATTTTTTTCAGAGTAACACCATGTCGATTTCAAAGCCTCTTTACTCCCTGTTCGGCACTTATCTGGAGCAACTTTTCAACCACCCAGTGCGTACGAAGTCCATAACAGCGTAAGTGTACTCTTATCTTCCTCTGCCCGGTATTCCAGAACCACCCACTCCACCTACTTGCTAATGGGGTCGTTTCATTTTAGGTCAGTTTTGGCTACCACAGCTAATGTGACTTCCCAGCGTCTGGCAGGAGCAAAAGTACTTAACCAGCGCAGTGTATTTGCATATGGACTTTATGGATTCATTTTTGGAGGCAGTGTACCCCACTACTTTTACCAGACGGTGGAGCGTCTCTTCGATGATGATGTGCGCTTCAGGCGTTTCTTTTTGTTTTTGTCGGAGCGTTTAGTCTATGCCCCGATTTATCAAGTCCTTTCTTTGTACTTCCTCTCCTTGTTCGAGGGAAACTCACACGGCACAGCTGTTAAAAATGTCGAAAAACTTTATTGGCCGCTACTCCGGGCCAACTGGCAATATCTGTCTTTGTTTGTCTATCTAAATATGGCTTATGTACCTCCCATGGTAAGTTTGTGAACAATATAATCGTGCCTGGAAACCCTGTATTGACCTCCATCTATTTGCAGTTCCGATCCATATTCATGGGCATTATATCCTTTATTTGGGTGGTGTACATTGCTCAAAAGCGTCGACGATTCCAAGAGAAACAGTCTGCTGAGAAATCCAAATAGCCGTGCTATTGATGAACCCGAAGACTTTACCCCACATGCATTTGTTTTGTTCGTGGGGCTGATAACTGATTTCACTTGGACTCTTGGAAACGCTTTTATCTACACTGTGTTTAAATTGTTTCGAGAGTAATATTGTGCTTAGTAGATTAAGATGATTGCAAAAAAAATATACATACAGTAGTTGCGAGTGTATGTGTATGTTGAAACTTAAGATAAGCAATAGTTTACCTACACGGGCGTCTTATCGTCACTAAATTTTGAAACTTTTATATTCCATTCTTCTACAATAAAAGAATGAAAAAGGCAATTGTGCCAAAGCAAGCTTCACCCCTTTTTCCATGGAATTGGATGTACAAACATACATATGTCAATTTTGGACAATTAATTGGATAATTAATTTATTAACGTTTTGTAATTGCAAATATTATGCATTTTACTTAGATGCATGTTAAAAATATAAGTACTCAATTAAATAACGGTGAACAGAATTAAGATATAATATTATAAATATAAGGTTTTTGCAATTCCCTTCAATGCTTTAGCCTCAGCAATCAAAGAATCTCCTGCGAGTAATTTATTTGAAAATGAAAAGTAAAACAATTTATAATTTAAACTTTATACAAATTTAAAATTTCAAGAATTTGCAATAGAGGTCGTCTTTAATGATAGGTGGCGCTAGTAAGTAGCTCTAGTGTGACCGTAAAAAATTGGCGAAATTCCGTTGATTCTGGCAACGCTGGTAGTGACAAAAACAACAACACATATTTGCAATTTACATCGAGAAAGTCGAATAAAATCAAATTTATGTAGAATTCTGAAAGAAAAACGCGTAAAATGGGATACGATGTGAATCGCTTTCAGGGCGATGTAGACGAAGAATTAACCTGTCCAATTTGCTCAGGAGTTCTGGAGGATCCCCTGCAGGTAAGCCCATGGACTGCACCCCCCACCCACACAAGCGTGATGAACATGTTCTGGTACTGAATGTTTTCCAGGCGGTAATGTGCGAGCACGCCTTCTGTCGCGGATGCATCAACGAGTGGCTCACTCGTCAACCAACATGTCCTGTCGATCGGAATTCCCTGACCACAGCCAACTTGCGCGCAGTTCCGCGAATCTTGCGCAACTTGCTGTCGCGTCTCTCTATTACCTGCGACAATGCGCCATATGGCTGCACAGCTGTGCTCAAGCTAGATGCATATAACTCTCATTTGGAAGAATGCATCCACAATCCGAAACGTCCGTTTCCCTGTGAGAAGGGCTGCGGATTCGATATTCCTAAGGATGAGCTCAAGGATCACAACTGTGTAAGAGAACTGCGCACCCTGATCGTAAAGCAGACCGAAAAAATGGGTGAATTAAAATCGGAGCTAACAGATCAACAGCTTACCATCAATGAGCTGAAGCGGGAATTGCAGCTATTTAAAGATTTCATGCGTGCCATGCGCGTATCGAATCCAGCCATGCGAGCAATTGCCGATCAAATGGAACGTGATGAGGTGATACGCTGGAGTTCAGCCCTGCCCCGGGCCAGAGTAACACGCTGGGGCGGCATGATCTCCACACCAGATGATGCACTGCAGCTAATGATAAAGCGTGCTCTCTCCGAATCTGGGTGTCCGCCCCACATTTTGGATAGTTTAATGGAATTCTGTCACGAAAGACGCTGGCCGCGAGGCTTGGCCTCGCTAGAGACGCGTCAGAATAATCGTCGTATCTATGACAACTATGTGTGTCGTCGCATTCCAGGTAAGAGGAGATTGATAGTTTTTGCCAATTCCTTTTTTAACCCTTTTTTAATTTCTCTACTTTTGGCAGGCAAACAAGCAGTGCTCGTGTTGAGCTGCGATAATTTGCACATGACTGAGGATGTCATGATCGATCCTGGCCTGGTCATGATCTTTGCCCATGGCATTGAATAACCAATTAATTGAATAACAATTTCTTACATATATATATATATATATATATATATATATATATGTGTGTATATGTGTATACATATATATGTACTCAAACCGTGCTCAGTTTTGTTGGTTTTGTGTTTCCTTAACTTAAGTTAAACCTCGAAATTAATTACCATTGTAGTCCTTAAGTCAATGTGAATGAAACTCGCATAGGAATGTTTTTAAAAATCAAAAACCATTGAAGCGCCTCATCACGACCCTCAAGTTGTAGAAAAATTCATACTAACACACGCCCACACACACACATCAAATAAAGCTAGAGTAAAGTTCATCATGGCAATTCAGTTTGTGTCTTACAAATAGACTTGCCGTACTTTGTGAGCTTATAAGTTAGCTTGGGGGAGTCAATTTTCAGAGACAGTAAAATTATGTTTAATCTTAAATAGATCGTCAAGAGATTTTAACATGCATATTTACATATCTAAGTTTCGGAGAAATTCGGCTTAATTTATATTTGCAAATTTATTGTCTCTGAATAATTTCAATTTCCTTTGCTTATGCTTATACTACATTTACCTAATTATACTACATTAAAATGCATATTCCATATTCATAAAAAGAACACGCGCATCCATACATATAAGTATGTACATACATACATATGTATGCATATACTTATGGAACGATCTCAACAAAACAAAACAAAAAAACATAAAAAAACAAAATTCTCACATCTCATTTCGGTGAAAAGCAAAGGAAATTTGTTGTGTGTGTCCCAGAATGGACTTAATTTTTATGTTTTACTTAAAAGTTAATTTTAAAAACAACTATTTTTGTGTATGTAATTATATATATATATTATATTGTTGAAACATTAAATTCATTTCAACATGCAAAATAATTAATATTAAAAACAAAAAAAAAGTTGAAATTCTATTGTCTTAAAATATTTTAAAGAATTGTTGTTACATAATTAGGTAACTGAATTTACATTGCGATACATAATCAAAGGCAAAAGTACTAGTCCCGGTATCAAAACTAATTGGATGGTCATATAGCATGGTCAACCAATTTGTGATCAAATGTGTCAAAATGCGTTGGAATGATTGTGTATACATTCGAATTATATGGTCCTGTCAAATGGTAAAGTCTCTGATCTCGCCAAAGCACCCCTCCCCCCACCCACAACATTTGAAATAATTGCAGTGCAACTTATTATAATTTCGTTTCATGAAATCTAAATCAAGTTTGTAAGTTCACTGGGTTGCCCTCTAGCCAATCAATTCACATTTTCCCCACGCCTCGCCTCCCATCAAATGCTTCAAGTTGCCGCACAGCATCATCTGTTCTCGAAAAGGAGATCCTAAACAAAACCAGAAATCGGTAAGCAGACAAAAACTTAAGATGAAAACTAGTTCTTCCGCTAGGTGGAAACCGGTTTCGCATTTTTTGTTTTGTTTTTTCTGTGCTTTATTTTTTAATTTGCTTTTATAATCAATTTTTTTTTCTTTTGTTTTTGTTAGCTACAAAAAAAAATATTAAATAAAAGTTTATGTCTATTATAATAGTTACATGTGCCAAAAAATGGCTGATTTCCCATATACCCCGGTTGACAACCCGCCCCTCCGCGCACTTGCTTGGTCCAAAAAGTGAGAGTTGAGTTTGGCCAAAAAGTTAAGCGTAGAATTCATCCAAAAATTAGTTGCTCGCCAAGCTCCTAAGCCAACGGACGACTGTTTTCTCTTGTCTCAAAATGAATTTATTTATTTCTTTGTTAATTGTCTCTACCATTTGCCTGGTAGCTGGAGCTCCAGCTCCGCAGCTGTTGAACAAACGTAACGAAAAGCAAGTGGTCCACACTGGCGAAGAAGACTTACGTAAGTCACTTAATACTAATAAATTAGTTTCCATTTTCATTTGAATTATCCAATCCAAAAATTTACAGCTTCGAAAGGTGCTACAATTGAGGAAGTTGTCGTGGAATCTGCTTTATACATTAAATCTAAGCCCAGCCAGCTGCAGGTAAGACGAGTACGATCTGCGCAATCAGAGGATTTTCTGCGTCACATTTATGCAACACACAAACGTGTGAAGCGTCAATTTGGTGGCGGATTCGCTGGAAATCCTAGATTTGGCGAAGGAGGATTTGGTAGGCCCAATTCTAATTTTGGCGGTGGATTTGGTGGTAATCAGGGATTTGGTGGCAATCAAGGATTTGGTGGCAATCAGGGATTTGGTGGAAATAAACAATTTGGCAGTCAACAAACTCAAGCTGGGACATCGGCTGGTGCTGGTGGTACTAGTGCTGGAGTTGATGTTGGCGCTGGACCCAAAGGTGGCACTGCCAGCGCCAATGTCCAACTAAATCCTCTTGGTCCTTTGGGACCAAATGGATATAATCAGGAACAGGCTGCCTCCAACGGAGCTGCTCAAAATAACTACAACAATGGTTTTGATTCGGGATCCTCCGCCTCCAATGCCCAGGCCCAGGGTTTCCAATCACAAAACGCCAATGGCTCATTTGGTGCTTCCTCCGCCAGTACAGCTACCCAAGCACAGAATTCAAATCCATTTGGCAACAGCAATTCGGCTGGAGCTTCTCTTAGCCAAGTGTATCATCTGCCCAATGGACAAACGATAAATTTCAGCTCAACCAATAGTTTCGCCAATGGTGGTGGCGGTCAACATGGTAGCAGTCATGGAGCAGCCGTTTCCGTGAGTCGCTAAATAAAGTCAGCGTGCCATGGAGTTTTGCAGAAGGTATATATTGTGATCCTGCCTAATCCGTACTAACTGTAAACTCTGTTTTAAATAAATAATTGTAAAAAAAAGAGTTTTACTTAAAACCACAAATAAAAACCTATATCCTCAAGAGAATACCAAAAATGTTGAGGAATTCTTAGCGTGAATTTCATAAATAATCCCGAATTCATCAAAATCCAATAATGTTAATATATGTAGTTGGGATATATTTGAATCAATTAATAGGAAATAATTTGGTTTGAAGTACTACTACCTGGGTTCAAAACGAGACAGCTCCTCGGGCAACACTTTGATGTTCACGACAATCTGCGAGATATATTGATATATTCCGTTACTTACTTTTTCTTGGAGTGTTTTGTGGTAATTTAAAGTAGATTTCACACGTCTGTAAAATAGAAAAATGGCAGTTGTTAATTTAATTTCTTTGCTTGATTCGTATTGAGAGAATATTGGGCACGGACCTGATGATCAGTAAACAAGTCCAGATAACAACTTTAACAATTATGTGTCGAAAATTGGACTAAATATATTTTGTTCACTTGCTCACTTCACTGCTTAGTTGTTCACTACTATTCTCAGATTCTCAGTACATTGTATAGTTGCTCACTTGCTCAGCATAAGTATTTTGAGTTTTATTTTGATAATTACATCCAAAGCAATGTCATTCGATTTTCATACCATGCATCCATAGGATGAAATAGTATATTAAAGTCGCCAAAATGTATGTAATAGGCAGAAGGACGCTTTTCCGACCCTATAAAGTATATAAATTCTTGATCAGCATGAGAAGAGAAATTGATATAGCCATGTCCGTCTGTCTGTCTGTCCGTCCGTAAAAGTGCAGAGATCATACCAAATTTAGAATCTAGACTCGTGTAACAAGTTTATTTTTGCCACTCCCCCTTTCGGCTCCGGAATTCAATAAGAAGTGATTTTCTCCCGCAATATTTCTTAGGCCAGAGATTTCAGAGCAAGAGTTAGTTCCTCTCGTAAGTCCATGCTCAGCCAAGCACAAATTAATTTGTTGATCTCTCTATACTCTATTCTCGAATGGTCGATTTAATGTGTGCTTTGGGTTTTTATCAACTAATGCAGCGGTTCGAAATATATTTATAACCATATAGGCTGTGGGCTAGACTTTGCTGATCAGGCATATATGTATATATATATACATAAGTATATACTTCAGAATATAATATAAAAAATGCCTCTTTCTGGCTTCTTATCAATATCAAATTTTCCCTTTTTGCAAGGGTATAAAGCACACACACACACATACACACAAAAAAAGGAGCAGGAAAAAATAAAGAGCTCGTTCATAAACTGGAGTGGACGTAACATGGGTCCTAGGCAAGTTATTTATAGATTTATGCACACACACACGGACAGAAATACGGACTTCTTATGAGTCCTCTGAAGAATGGTTGAGGCCACATAGCTTTGGGACAGTCATCATGGGTGTAGTCGGTGTGTTCCAATTCCCATTATTGAAGCGCGACTAAACAAACTACTTTGACTTTCCTTGCGTTCGCTTAGTTTTACCCAAAGCATTCAGCTAGAGGGAATTTGCCTTATAATTAACCCTTTTATTAACATACTTCCTGGCACGTCCTGCACTGGGATGGCCCGGCAAATGTTTACGAGTAAGAATGACAGTTGGCGAGGATGCGATTTAGGCAAACCTATTTCCTATCACCTCTAAATTCTAATTCATTACAAGTTAAAACCTTTACGCCGATATACACTATAGGTTTACACAACCAACTGACTCCGACACCGTGTTAAGATAGGATATTTAAAGACTTTCTTTTGTTATTATGCTTGCTTTTGCAATAGCAAGTCTTCTGTGTTCGCCAATTATGTGATCCATTGATTAGATGACAACAACAAAATAAGAATGGCATAATGACAAATATAAATACAATTATGCGCGCATGTGTGCTTTAACACACCCAAGTGGTTGTGTCAATCTGTTGTAGTTGGAGTTGGATTGGAGTTACAGATGATGGGCGCCTGTTAATTATAACGACAAAGACAAAGATCAGTAGATGTTTAGTAAGTCGCTACTGTTTGACTTCAATTTGCTCCGCCTGATTTTTCTTTTGATCCTCCTGTTGCTCTAATAGTTGGCTACTTTGGCGAAGCTTCTGTTCACGATGCTGGTGCTTATGATAACGGCAAAAGCAGCGACGTTTTTTCACCTTTTCGGTCGCCTCCCGCTCCAAGTCCACCCAATCGAAGACGAAATCATGATGCAAGTAGTTTCGACGAAACAGCACTTTGAATAGTTGTCTCAAATACACGTAGTCCGGTTGTTCCACAAAATGTAAACTGCGACAATACTTCATATACATAAAGAACTCGATGGGTAAGCCGCCGCAGAGCGTATGCAATGACATCGAAGATTTCTTTTCGGCGATTTTCTCGTATTTTTGTTGTCTGGATTCGGCCTTAATGCCCTGCCAGGGTAAATGTCCTCGACGAAAGTAGAGCAATAAATATCCCACAGACTCCAGATCATCTCGACGTCCCTGTTCTGCATAATGCGCTCTGACCGAGGCATATCGGGCAGTCCCAACCAAATCATGATTTTCACTGTATCCAATGTGTCGTTTTGTGCGGAGACTATAGAACTTCTTTGCCAAACCAAAGTCAATCATAAACACTCGTGCGCGCTGCCGGCCAAGGCCCATGAGAAAATTGTCGGGCTTAATGTCACGATGAATGAAACACTTTAAGTGGATATACTCGACCCGAGCCAACATCTGATCGGCCAGCATTAATGTGGTCTTCATACTAAATTTGCGCGCACAGAAATTCAAAAGATCCTCCAAAGTGGGTCCTAAGAGATCCAGAACCAAAACATTGAATACCCCCTCTGTGCCATAGTGCTTTATGTGCGGAAACCCCAAACCGCCTCTTAGTAAGCCATAAATCTTAGCCTCCCGGGGCAACAGAGGATGACTGACTGAGGCATTTTCCAGCTTCACTGCCACTTCTTCACCATATTGGATTCCGCATGCCCGATATAGTTCCCCAAAAGATCCATGGCCTATGCGACTGAGTAATCGATACTTGCCAGCTACAATTATATCAGATTTGGTGTCTGCTGCAGGTTGGGCAGGGGAACCCGCCGGATGACGTGATTGCGGTGCCGGCTGTATGTGATACTGCAGCTTAACATGGCATTGACACTGCTGTTGCTGTTGCCGTGGTTGATGGAAATGTGTACGCAAATGTTCACGCGCCGGGCGACAGCCACAGCTGCTGATAGGCTGCTGCCTTTGCTCATCGTCTTTGGCTGTTGCCATGTCCTTGGAGAGATTTTGGGTTCTCTCTTCGCTTTACGTTTTGAGTAGAGAAATGTATGTATTTTGTGTAGTAATACTGAGAGTAACTGCGAGACTAATGTGATCAAGGGTTTGTGTGCCATGGGTCTCAAACTACAAAGCAAAATTGCGAGCCATATATCAAACAATATGTACGCCATTGAATTACTGTTCAACTTTTTCATAATTACCCTGCCCCATCTAGGGGTAACGACATATCTCCGCCGTTAGAAAAACGACATATCTCGTTACCCCAGTAATTACCATATACTTTTTCTAAGTCGAGGAATATTCGGCTGCTCTGGCAGCCGAATATTGTGTAGTAATTACCATATATTGTACTTTTCCTAAGTCGAGGAATATTCGGCTGCTCTGGCAGCCGAATATTGTGTAGTATTTACCATCTAGTTTTCTTAAGTCGGGGAATATTCGGCTGCTCTGGCAGCCGAATATTCTGTAGTAATTACCATATACTTTTCCTAAGTCGAGGAATATTATGCTGCTCTGGTAGCCGAATATTGTGTACTATTACCATGTAATTTCACAAAGTTGAGGCATCTCCGACAACATATGTATCTTCGCCCAGTACATTTTTCTAGCGGAGATATGTCGCTTTTTAAACGGTTTTTTTAAATAGTTTTATAAATGGTGGTTCTTTATTTACTCCAAAATCGGCATATTGTTAACTTATTTCGCTTTACTTATCGAAATTAATCCGATTCACTTTCACTTTCAGATTGAAAATCACCCACTTCAACTGAAAACTTGTACTCCTGATCGCAGCCCAAATATGAATCGCTCATATAGTACAAAGTGTAATCGTGCTTTCCTGGACTCGGGGCCACAAAGTCCAACTTGACCTTGGCTTTTTGTTGGAGCGTTAGACGTTTAATGGAGAGCAGAGAGTTGCTTTTGGGATCACCAATGACCACCCACCAACCCTCTTCACGTTTCTGTGGGAAGAATGGGGCAATGACCGGTCCAGTTACCTCATCCTCGCGCTCCAATTGAACGACAACAATGACTGTAGAACCCGAATTGATGCGATCTTTGTCCAGCACTTCATAGTTCAGCTCAATGTTGGGATAGCGGTTACAGAAACGAGCCACATCAGCCATTTGTGTGTCGGACAGTTGCAGCAGACGTGATCGATCTTCATCCTCCAATTCCATAATATCGAAAACAGTCTCGATTTTCTAATCAAAAAAAAAAAAATTAACAATATAGATTTTTGAAATTGTCCTTCATTTATTGAAGATCAAAGGAAGAGGGGGCTTACCTTCTCGGCACACCGTTTCACAATTTCTGTGCTAAAGTGTGGCAACTGACGCAAATAGGAATCTTTGCTCCACATGGCCTGGGTGACCATTTGGGCCAGTTCCATGGCCGCCACTGCAGGCGAGAGCCAGCCATTTGAACTAAGAACATCCACACAAGCCTGAATCAGTCGAATGGCCTTACTCAGAATCTGTTCGGTGTCACCTTGCAGCTCTGGACCCAGCTGCAAGCGTGATAAATGGGCTTGGAGCAGCAAATTGGTTTTAATATGTGGATCATTGAATCTAAAATGGGAACCATGTGAATTTACATCGATAGAGGTGTCGTTAATTAAGAATTATCTTACTTCGGAGCCGTTTCATTAGGTCCGGTGAGTTTATTGGGCAAACGTTGGGAGAGAGTGCGTAGGACTTGCTCTTCATGGTGTCGAACCATTACTTCTTCATATTCCGCTGCTGATGAGATAATCTCCAAGAGACCGCGGACTTTTGTCTTGCTATTCAACGACAAACTGAAGAGTTCTGCAATAGAAGAGTTTGGTGAATTAGAAAACGGTTTCAAATACGATTATCAAGATTCTCTTTACCTATTGTCGTATAGTTGATGTAGTAATAGGCTGCAATCATGCCCAAGTTAAGTGGCAGCGTATCCATATCATCCTCTACGCTAATACATTTGCTTTGTTCCAAATCGCTTAACGTATTCTCGACTAGCTCGGACAAATGATCGGATAAATGACGATGTGTTACACCCTGCAGATTGTAATAGTTAGGATTCTGAGTGAGGCGCCTGTACAAGAATGTCCAGGTGAGATAATCGACGGCATCCTGTTTATTTTCAATGGTTTTGGTTACCACCTCAGCATTAAAATGATCATGCATTCTGTGATCCAGATGTGATTCGATGGGTAAGGGTTCATTGATGAATTTCTTGAAGAAATCCTTTTTACTGCTCTGACACATTAGGACACATTTGGCGTCAGCGTCCTCATTTGGACGATTGGCACGTCCAATCATCTGTAGTACATCGGTGATGGGATAATCCTCATAGGAATGATTTTTACCATTATAGAATTGTGTGTCCATTATAATAGCCAAGTGAGCGGAAATGCTCATTCCCCAGCAGAGATCACGGGAGACGACAGCAACTTGGATGGCTCCAGAATCAAAAAGCTGTTCTACCAATCGATGATCCGAGGCGGTCAAGCCCTCGTGCAAATAAGCAACACCCTGGGCCAGGGTCTCCTTCAGCGTCTTATCCGTTATCCTTTCGAGGAATGGCTGTATGTCCTCCTCCTCGGCATGGAAGAAACGATTTGGCTGCATATCCGAGGCGGCATATGTCAATACATCAATGGCCGTCAAGCGAGCCTGCTTCCGTGAGGAGACAAACACAATTACCGGCTTGTGAGCACTCCATTTCAGGATTGAATTATACACGGGCTTGGACATGGTGGCAATGCGTGTGGCATTATGAGTGACATTGAAGCCCTGTATGTGCAGTTCTAGGGGTATGGGTCGCACACTTGGATGGAAATTAAAGGTGGCATTCGGATTACAACCCAACCATTGAGCCACATCTCTAGCATCTGTGAGGGAGGCGGACAGGGCCATAATTCTAATTTGTTTTTCAATCTGCGAGCTGATGTAACGCATGCGCGAGCACACAATCTCCAAGACTGGACCGTCTTCACCTCCCACCAACTGGAGTTCGTCCACAATAAAAAGATTCACCAATTGCACGTTCTTGCGTTGTTTCCAACGACGTGACAGGACATCCCATTTATCAGCTGTGGTTATAATCAATTGACCCTTAGCTATAAGCTTCAGATCGGTGCCTGTTTCTCCGGTCAATTTTACGACTTTAATATCCAGAGCGGAGAATTTACTATGCCAATCGGCAAAGACCGAATCAGCCAGAGCCTCTTGGGACACCAAGTAGACACATCTTCCATCCGCTTGATTGGTGAACAGACGCATTATGGCAAATTCAGCTATTGTCATCTTGCCCGAACCTGTTGGAGCTCCCACAAACACATTCTCGTCGCTGTTATAGACAGCATTGAAAACCTGCGTCTGGATGGGATTAAATTGTGCAAACTTCTGATTATAAAACGATTCGAATTTCGGTTGACGCAGGGCACTTATTGGCAGAGGTTGCAAATCCAGTAGCTCTGTGGGTGGCATATTCTTCTCAGGCAAAATTAAATGTCTAAATGATACGGGTAGTTGGGTTTCGGCTCCTATCCAGCGATCAGACACAATTCTTAGGAAATACTGCGGAGGCAGTGGTTCGAAAATCGGCACAAAGAACTTCAGCTGATGCTCATCCTGGGAGTACTTTTGCTTAAGTAAAAAGAACTCATGATGTAGTATTAATTCCGAATCCACATCTTCAATTAACACCCAAAATCCCTCAGATGCACCATGAACCTTCTCGTCCCATTGGAAATCTGGCGTAATTGTCAATTCCACTCTTAAAGTACTTCTGGTTATGGGTTGTATATGCGTAGATAAATCCAGTTTCGGGAATTGATGGACAAATTTATGTATTGTCTTACCCAGCTTGGGCACTCTTATTAGTTCACCCAATTCATGGGGTTCCAAATCGTAAAGACGTGACCAAGGGAAATGTTTCTTTTCCAATTTCTTAGCTATCTCATCGGGCATTTTCTTGAACTGTCTGAGCGGAGTCATTGATTGCCACATCCGTCGATCAATCATCTTGCAAAGGGTCAACGTTTTGTCCGCCAATTGAGCCCACCCGCGAGTCAAAACAATTTCGTAAATAGCTCGCATAAGACGAGCGGCTGATTGCGTAATAAAAACCATATCCGACATCAATGCAAATCCTTCCAACTTTAGTTGAGATATATACGCTTGGAGTAGAACATTCACTTTGGCGCTATGCTCCTCAATGGACTCCTTAATTGGTATCGGCACACGTTCCATTAGCTTTTGCAGTTCCAATTTCTCCTCTTCTCTAACCGATATATGTCTGAACTCGGATGAGAGCGAGAATACACGGAATAGTTCAATTTCACTCAGCGTTTGCTTCAACAATTGATTGTAAGTCAACATTGTCTCATGGGTCAAATAATAATGTGAGGCAATGCGTCCCAGATCTGTAACCTGAAAGTGCCCAGTCTTCCGTTCGTACTTGACCAGGCCACTCCTTTCGAGGCAACAGGCAGCAGTATGCAAGAGATCTGCTCTATGTTGTTCCAGCAAAGGATCAGCTTTAATCGCATCATGCGAAACACCATATAATGTGGGATTCCTCAGCATTCGAATGTATAAATAGGTATAACCCAGCCAATTGACTGCATCCTGTAAATGTTGCACAGTGCCAAGGACAATTTCCGCATTTAACATATCAGGCAGCTTTGAAATGAACTGCGATTCAATGGGCAATTGTTGATTCAGAAGCGATAAATAGAATTGCAATTCAGAGTGGTTGGTAATTAAAATGCCCTCACCCTTGGTGTCATATTGTGGACGACCGGCACGACCCAGCATTTGTAGCACATCCAAAGCACTCAACTCGACCCAGCGACCCTTTTCTGGATTGTAGACCTGTGTGCCTTTGATTATGACAGTGTGAGCAGGCAAATTCACACCCCAGGCCAGAGTAGCCGTCGAGACAAGCACTTGGATGTGCCGATCAGCAAAGAGATCCTCAACCAATGTACGATCCACTCGACTCATACCGGCATGATGGATGGCGAAGCCGTATGGCAAAAGTTCTTTTAGTTCTGTATTTTTCACCTGTTCTGCTTCAGTTCGAAGTACTTCCATACTGGCGGAGCCCTCTCGAAGGAAGCTGCCCAGAGTATCCTGTTCCAGGCACATGTCACGAACAGCTCGTGCCGTTTTGCCCGTCTCTTTCCGAGAGTGTACAAAGACTAGCACTTGATTTCTTCCGGCATGCTCCATGGTTTTTTCATAGACAATTTCATTCATCACTTGAAAACGTTTGAGAGCCTTTTTCTCAGTTACACCAATATATTGTTGCTCTAAGGACACAGGACGATAACTGTTGTCAAAGTAGAAGAGTCCCTTATCGGGCTTGACACGCAAGAAGGCAGCCACATCCTGGTAATTGGGCAAAGTTGCAGATAATCCAACCAATCTTACTTCTTCCTGTGTAGTTTCAATTTGTCTTATGGTACGAGCCACAAGAGCCTCCAGCACAGGACCACGCTCGTCATGCAGCAAATGTATCTCATCGATGATGACCAAACGCACCAAACTGACAAAGGTGCGTTCGCCTCCCTTTCGCGTGATAATATCCCATTTCTCGGGTGTGCACACAATCACCTGGGTGGCGGCAATTTGCTCACGAGTCAATTGATGATCTCCTGTCAGCTCGGAAACCACTAAATTGTAGCAAGCCAGCCGCCTACCAAAATTTCCTACCATTTCCTGGACCAAAGACTTCATGGGTGCCACATAGATTATCTTGAAGTCCTGGGAATTAATGGTGCCATCCTCATTGATGTGTTTGCCAATTTCTCTCATCATGGTTAGGAGTGCCACATTGGTCTTACCAGCACCAGTTGGGGCACATAGCAGCATATTCTCATCACTGTCCAGGGCAGCCTTATATAAACGACTTTGAATTCGATTCAATGTTTTAAAACCCTGAAAAACGGGTTGAACATATTTGGGTAGCTTATCTATTGGCTGCAGCTCTTCATTGGCATCAAAGGGAACTGCTTTAAGGGCAGGCACGTGTACCTCTTCATAACCCTTGCGTTGCTTTCTATATGAACCATCTGGGAGCTGGCAACGTTTATTGGCCATAAAGTGGGAGCCCTGAGTGAAGGCCAATTCATCCAATTCCAATAGTTGACGTACTCCAGCCACTTGACCGGCCGACTGATCGCCACCTTCGCCATCAGCATGACCCTTACCACGCTTGCCTCCGCCACGAGAATCACCCTCAGCACCATCGCCTCCCTCGTCGGTTGCCTTTCCAGTATCCAAGTGTTTCAAAATTTTAGCTAACGCTGAATTCCCGCGCATTTTCTCTCTTATACGTTGACGCTCGCTGTCAGTCTGGGCCGAGGCCAACATGGTGCAGTAGAGGATCATCTGCCGGTTCAGTTTAAGCTGTTTAATAAAGTCAAAGCAATCGTATCCCAGCAACAACACCAATTGATTTTCGCAATCCCGCTCATCGGCAGCATCCTTTAATATTTTAAGTACATCGGCTGCCTTACTCTGCGAGATCATGGCATCTTTGTAGAACTTGCTTAGACAACGTTGCAGCCAATATGCATCTATATCTAATGGATGCAGTGTTACACGATCTTTTTTCACATTGGTGGCGGCATCTTCGTTTGCCAACTGGAAAATTGATGGCAAACGTGAAGTAAGTAAAATATTAAATAGAATAGAATAATTTTTACTCACATTTTCCGCATGTAGCGTATGATCTATGCGCGCCTCCTCGCCCTCATCCTGACCTCCCTCTTCGTCTCGGATTTCACCATACATATCATTATCGCTTTCCTCTTCCGATTCCTCAAATTGCACATTGATGCCATATGTCTCATCGATCTGCTCTTCATTTGGCTGAGTAGCGGCCAATGCATTCACCGCTTCGGAACCGAAGTCAGTGATCTTTTTGCCTAGATTAACCAGCAAAGCAAAGCGCTCATCCGTTACCGATCCAAGCAAACTGTCCACGTCTTTCTTCTTCTCACGATCCTTGAAGCGATCATTTTTTAGCACTGCCAATATTTCATCGGCTGCTCCGCACAAAATATCCCTGGGCTGGTCTCCCAATGCTTCTTGAATGAAGCTCAGCAATACCTCATAGGTTTGTCGCGTCTCCTGTGTCTTGGGGCGATATACAATGCCGACCATTTCGTCTATGCCCTCGGATAGCAAAGTAGCTCCCTTCATACGCTCAAAGTCGTACTGAGCTTCATCGCGTTTCTGCCGCTTTTGCTTGCGCTCCTCCGTTTTCTCCGGCCTAGTGCGTTGATAGCGATCACCCATTCGTGTACCTTCTAACTTTCCCACAAGCGAACAGACTTCACCGGTGGCCTCATCACGTCGGGGTCTCTCAATGAGACGTACATCTGCTTGCAGCACAAGATTTGAGTTCTGCAATGAGGAGACAGAGGGGGAAGGTGAAATGCATGTAAACGTTTATTGCGGCATGTGGTTCTATGAAAAGTAATCAATATGCACTTACCGCCTTGTACTCATACTGCAACTGACGTGCTGCGGCATCAGCCATAATTGTATGCTAGTCAATTAACTTCTTTAATGTCGAACTTTACTTATTTTTACGATTTTTTTACACAAATTTTAACAAATTCGTCCATTCGCTTCGATAACTTATCGGGGCTTAGTGTTGGTAGTCGGTGAAGGGATGCAGAGCAATACCTACATTGATATTAGTTCGTAATTGGTGGTTCGCGAATTTTAATTTGTTGGAAACATATTTGAAACTACCATATGTCATGTACATAGATATATATAGACATGTATATTTAATTAGGTAGTCCCGCAGATTCTCAATGGCACCACCTTCCTCTATTTTTCCCCTTTGGTTTTTCCTTCTCACTGTTCGAAACTGTACCTCTTATATCTTTGATTATATTCTCTGATTAATACATGAATTAAAAAAAACATATAAACGTGATTTATAATGTGATTGGTGGTTGAAGTTATTCTTACACTGTCACTGATTCATAAGGCGGTTAAGTCTTATATTTAATGAGCGGAACCAGACTGGTTCTTTATAAAGCACTGCCTGCTGCTGCTTCCACTGCTGACTGCAGTTCAAAAACACGAAGGCACTTAAAAAAAGTAAACAAAACATTACAAAGTGAATTCAATACAAGGCATGAGCCGCAGCCAGCAATACAAAAATCTGGAGCTGGTTTAACTGGAATCCACACAGTCGGTGTACGCCAGACAGTGAACTTCGCCTTTGTTTCTGATCCATGATAAGCAGCAGTAACATCTGGAAAAATAAAAATCAAAATGTTGACCAACCATCAAGATCACTGCTGTCCCGGCTTTTGTGATTGCATCTTTCCCCGTTGCATGGAAGTGACTAATTACAAGGGTAACATTCTCGATCTCGTCAAGTGCCGGTGCGGCGAAGCTGACTCTTTAAATCGTTCGGAATGGCAGTGGCATACATCGGACTCTTCGGATGCTCAGATCAATGGACGAGACATAATTTTCCATCCCACCTACAGTCAGGGCACGTCCATAGTTCGTGGCGAGAAACCGCTCAAAGCGGGTATGGTGCACTTCTGGGAGATGCGCATTATAACTGCTTTAACTGGCACAGATGTGGTAAGTATGCCAAGCCGAAAGTACGACTAGGACCATGGCTACTAAACCTATTCTAAAATAGGGCACCTGATGAATGTCAGACAAAGTCGGTGATAAGACAATATGGCATATATTACATAATTTATAGATACTTTGTAGTTTTAAATAGCAACTGGTTTCGTTGCTGATCTCAATTTCGTTTTAAAGCACATTATGTGGGATTACAATAAATTGATAAGACAAGCGTTGAAATTGTTGGCAAGCAGCAGATGTGAATCGAGAAGGGGATTCAACTAGCTGATAAGATTTTAGTAAAGTTCAATGCAAATATTATTCAATTTTTTCCTTTATCTTCTAGATGTTTGGCATCGGCACGGAAAACGTAAATTTGGAACAATTTAAATTTCATTTTGTTTCCGCTTTAGGAACTAATGCTCAATCTTGGGGCTTCTCCTATTCCGGTAAAATTCAACATTGTGGCGAACAGCTGCCCTATGGCCAGAAATTCTCTCAGGGTTGTCTGGTGGGAGTCTATTTGGATCGCAGTCGGGGTCATCTCGAGTTTTATTTGAATCGACGAGCGCTAGGTGTTGCATACACCAATATTCCTACAGATCCAGATGTTTTAATCTATCCCATGGTCTGTTCGACGGCTGCCAAGTCTGTGATAAGTCTTATTAATTCCACGTCCCAGGAGGTGACATTGCAATTGAGAGCTTTCCAAACTCTCTCTAGGCAGCCACAGAAGCTTGAGGAATTACGTCAAATGCCCGGCCTTAAAAATATTCTGCAATCATATTGGTTCCTTGCCCCTCCAGTGCGTTACTCCAGAAGAGCCAAAGAAAATGAACTGGACTTGGGCGATGAGGCAGTATTGTGTAGCTCCAAGCTGAGATTGGGGAGAAAACAGAAATATAGAGGTAAACCGAGCAGTTGAAAAACTCGTACAACGTATGTACATATATACATACATATATCGCTCATTTACTGTAATAGCTCAATAAAAACTGATTCATAGTGTATTCGGTTATCACAAAGAGAAGGTATTCAATAGAGAAATGCAAGATGAATCATTTTTGAATTACTGAATTGGTTGAATGAACACTTGTAAGTTGATTAAACTCGTCCACTTTTCTAGTATTTAAGATATCATCCATCAACTGCATCATTTTGCCGCAGTATTATCTTGGAAAACGCGTGATTAGTAAATAAGCGATATATGAATACATATGTATGTACATAATTCATGTCAAGAAATGCCATCCTATTAGTTTCCACTTAATGAACCACTATTTACTATTTAATCCACATATAGAAACCGACAGCGCAAATATCGATGATGATTTATACTCCAATGCACACAAGATTACGTTACGTCGCAGCATGGACAGCGGCGACGAAGAGCATGTAGTGTCCACCACATCTGTTCATGATTTGTGCGATGAATACTTTCATTATTTATTATAAGATTTAATTTGCCATTCACCCATTTCAATATTAAGTGTATGCATTTATTTTTTTAAAAGTATGATTTAAATGTGTATAATATAGTAGTTTTGTTTTCTTTTTGTTTGGGTATAATTATAGGTCATATAAGAGAAAGAGACAGAGCTTGGAGAGTGAGAGAGAGAGAACGACATAGAAGAAAGCGAAACTTATCGGAAACTTAGAACGTGGGGGTTTGCACTAGGTTTGGTTAGGTAAGACAAGTTTTTAACTCAATACTCCAGAATGTTTCTTGTCTTACCCAAAAGAAATATTAATTTAAAAATAAGAGGGTCTACACTAAGAGAAAATGTTTTTTTGAACAATTAAAAAAAAAATGCTTCACATGTTTGTTTGCCAGTGTAAACGTTTCTTTTAAATTAATAATTAGTATATGGTTGCTCTACAATTAAATTTCATCCACGGAGCCCCGCTTAAAGATCACACCCAACGGTAGCTAGTCCATATCATCGTCGTCATCATCGGAAATTGTGTACTTCTTCTGCGATCGTTTTCGTCGTGTCTGCTTTTTGGATGTGGTTGCCGCACCACCGCCTACACCGCTTGATACTGATTGCGTGGGCGTCGTTGGGGCGCTGGCCAACGATTTGTTAAGTTTAAGTTTCATTTTAACGGCAGCTGCCGAAGTGGTGGCGATCTCCTCATCATCGGAGTTATCATCATTGTTGTTTCCGCCGACACCAACACCGACATCATCATCATCATTGTCCGAATTATCAGACGCACCACCACCAGCTCCATGTGACGTCTCCGCGGTGTTTTCAGCGTCTGCAGCAGCTGTGACCCTCTGCCTAGCGCCGACAAAAATTTTTTGCAGAGCTATGGAATCCAGATAGATTAGCGAGGCTTCCTCATTATAAATCTGGGCATTCTGACACAATTGCATGAAATCCTTTTCGAGCTCATTAAGATCCGCATATTTGCAATCCTCGATGCGTTGTAGGATTTTCTTGATGTCCACAGGCCGTTTGATGATCTCATAGTAATCCGGCAGACGCTGTCGCGAAGGTAACTTCATAAACGGTTCGGAGAGAGTGCGTCCATCCTGTGTATGCTTAATGACGGCGCTCATAATTTTGTTCATTTGTTTTTTTGAGCGTTTGTCTAGATTCTGACGTCGACGACGCTTAAGAATCATCGAATCATCGTCAGATTCGTCCTTGCGATTCTTGCGTTTCCGCCGTTTACGTTTAGAGTCGTCCTCCTCCTCTTCCTCATCGAATTCGGCACCATCGTCAATGGCCTTCAGCCATTCCTTTTCGGTAAGGCTGTCCGTATAGTCAACCTCCTTGCGTTGGCGAGAGCCGCGACCTGTAATTAAAGAGATAATATATTTTAGATTAATATATACATACAAAGATTGAATTAAGTTCTTACCAAGAATTGTATCCTCATCGTATTGATAGTGGAAACGCTCTACCTCGTCATCGTCCTTGGTCAACCAATCAGGCAACTCAGATTCATCAATGAGACGCTCCCTACCGGGATGGATTTCCTCATCCTCTTTCTTTCGCTCGACATCCATGCGTTTGAAAATTTCGATTTCCTCCTCACTGCGAGCAATCATCATGTTGATCATTTCATCATCAGGGACCTCATTTTCTTCCTCCTCTTCATTATCATCCTGATGCAGAATCGTTTGCAGAAACTGCTGACGCTCGCTGCCCGTCGATTTTTGATCGAACATACCAGCCTGAATGACCTTCTCATCCATATTCAATTTATATCTGGCTGCGGCCAAAATTCTCTCCTCCACCGAGTTTACTGTCATAAGCCTAAGAACTCGTACCTCATTTCGCTGTCCAATACGATGAGCACGATCCTGGGCCTGCAAATCTTGATGCGGATTCCAATCGGAATCGAATATGACCACAGTATCGGCTGTCTGCAGATTCAAGCCCAAGCCACCGGCACGTGTGGAAAGGAGAAAGACAAAAACGTCTGACCCCTTGGCATTGAATTTACGCAAGAGTTCACCGCGATCCTCAGCTTTGGTTGTTCCGTCAAGCCGAAGATATCCGAATTGACGCCATCCAAGATAATCCTCGATAATGGTCATGCACTGGGTCATTTGACAGAAGAGCAGCACACGATGATTAGTTGCTTTAAGTTTGGGCAGTATACGATCGAGAAGCTCGAATTTACCCGAAACACGATAGAGATCGGGACCTGTCAAGGGCAACGATAAAAAAAATTAGTTACACCCACTCAAGCCAATTTCTCTCTGTCCTCTCAACTTACCTGATACCACACCATGTCCGCCGGTGTGATCGCAATATTTCTCCTCGATATGTTGGAACATAAAGGGATGGTTACACAGCTTTCGTAGCTGGACAATAGTGTTCATTAGGGCCTTGGCCCCACCCTTGCCATGTTTGCCCTTCTCGGAGCCATCGGTGAGTAGAACACCCTTGCTCTGCATGTGTTTGTAGAGTACGCGCTGCAACGCGGACATGTCACACTTGATAATATATTCCACCTTGTCCGGCAATTGATGTTCCACTTCCTTTTTGAGTCGACGCAGAAGGAAGGGACGCAACACTTTGTGCAGACGACGAATAATCAGAATGGTTTCCTCCTCATTCAACTCAACTTTTTCGCCAGTGGTGGCAAACGGTGCATTAAACCATTGCTCAAAAGTGGAGCACGACTTGAAAATGGAGGGCAGCAAGAAGTTAAGCAGTGCCCAAAGTTCAGGCAATTTATTTTGCAGAGGAGTTCCCGTAAGGAGGAGGCGATAGGGTGCTATGTAATGGGTATTCAAGACCTGTGTGAGTTTGCAATGATGATTCTTCATACGGTGACCCTCGTCGATAATCATGTATTTCCATTGTATTTTAGCCAAAACAGCCTTATCCTTAATGACATACTCATAAGTGGTCAGCAGGACATTGAATTTCGTGGCTCGCATTTGGTTTTGCAGCAAACGTCGTCCTTGGGGACTGCCCTTGTAGCTGACCACGCCCACTGCCGGAGCCCATTTCTCAAATTCCAACACCCAATTGGGCAATGTGGATAAGGGAACAATGATCAGATAAGGACCCATTACCTTTTTGCGATCCATTAAATAGGTAACCAGCGATATGGTTTGAATGGTCTTGCCCAGACCCATCTCATCGGCCAAGATGCCATTCAAATTGTTGTTGTATAAGGAGACAAGCCACTCCAGGCCCTTCAGCTGATATTCTTTCAACTGGCCATTGACCATAATGCTGGCCTGCTCGAAAACTTTTTCGTGTATGGTATGGGCTATGCTGTAGTAAGTCTGCTCCTCTGTGCGATATTCATCATCTTCGACCTTGGCCGTTGTAATCAAATCCTTTGTTTCCTCCTCGCCAGGCTTCTTTTCATTACCATCAGTATTAACCTTGTCCGGCACATCCTCTTCCAGCTCGGGTTGTTCTTCTTTTGGATTGGCTTTCATCTCATTCTGGCTAACGCCACCCATACCTCCACCAATGTCATCCTCATCATCAATCCAATCCCAGCCGGGGTGCATATTTAGCCAACGATGCAAATGCTTTAGCATGGGTGCGTCATCCCCGGTAAGCTTCTTGCCACTGCACTGCTCCACGACATGGACACGCATATCGGCCACAATGCTACCCTCATCAATTCCTATATATTCGCCACTCATTAGCAATTCCTTCTTGTAAAGCTGCAATCGTTTGCCCTCCTCCTCCTTCTTTTTCATTTGATCATCCTTATGCTGCTTCACCATTTGGGTTAGATTACTGATATACTCATCTGTCTGCGACAAAAGGAAGGCCAGACGTTTATCCTTTTTCTGATCAATGAGCTTGCGATAGCCCTCCTCGTCCTCGGCCATAAGGCGACGCATACGCTCTTTTTCAATGCGCTCCTGTTCCTTCTTTTGTTCCCGCTCCGCATTGGCATGGTAGTTCATCACTGCCTTGTTCATTCTAGCCAGCTGGGCCTGTCAAATTGAAAGAGATTCGCAATTAGATTTGATCTGATATTTGTGTCATTGTGCATTATTTTGAATGTACCTTATTATTTCTATGATACTCCCGCAAATCCTTGCCATGCTGCAACACTGCCGCCAGGAACTCCAAATGCTTTTGCCTGCGCTTTCGCTCGGCCTCTAGTTTCTGTTGCTTCTCCAGCTTCTCGGTGGCGCGTGCCTCGCGTAATCCCTGTCGCTTGGTTCGCTTATAGAACTTCATATTTAGAGCCGTTTCCAAAGTGGTGTCTCTTCTAGTGCACTGGACGAATTCCATGCGCAATTGGCGCTGGAAATTTAGGACCCGTAACGCTCTTAGCTCAATTGTCGCCTGCAATCGCAAATCTTCAGACATGGTTGCCGGTAATCGTTGGAGTTCCTGCATGCGCAACGAGATGCGGGCCGCAATACGATTCTCTCGCTCCTGCAGCAGCGTAATGGGATCCAGGCCCACGGGTTTGGCCACAGTAGTCACTCTATTAGGCTTGGGCATAGGTTGATGTTGCCCTTGCAGACCACCTGGTCGCGGCGGACCCGGTTGGGCTACCTGATTCATTCCTGGACCAGCTGTCCGCACACCCGGCTGGAGCTGTTGTTGCTGCTGCTGTTGTTGCAGTGGTATGGCTGACGCTGGTATCAAAGCTTGTCCACCTGCTGCGCCCATGGCCAAAGGTTTGCCACCATTTGGCATAGGATGATGTTGATGCAGTTGCTCGGGCAGCGACGCCTGTTGCCCCACCACCGAAGGCGGCGGTTGTGGGGCCAGAGGTTGTCCCTGAACGACCTGTTGCTGCTGCAAATGAGGTGGCAACTGCCCTGGCACAGGTCCAGTTGGTGGCTGCTGCAGTTTCTGACCCGGCAGAGGCTGTCCATAGGGACTAGCCGGTGGTGTGGGGCACTGTGGAGGTGTACCAGTTGATGGCGGCGGCTGCTGCTGTTGTTGTTGCTGCTGTTGTTGCTGCTGCTGTTGCTGTTGTTGTTGCTGCTGTTGTTGTTGCTGTTGCTGCGGTGGCAACGGTAAAGGTCCACCTGGACCAGCTGACGGGGATACTCCTGGCATACCAGGGGGTCCACCCATGGGTGGTGGTGGCTGCTGCTGTTGCTGTTGCGCGGCTTGCACTTGCAAAGTCTGTTGCATCTGCATGGAGATGGGCTTATTTCTGGCCAGCAATCGATACGCAGTTATCTGAGTGCGCAACAGATTAACCTGATTCACATTCAGATGCTGATGCTTGGATGTCGCCCGCATGGCCAACAACTGTGAATAGCGCGGATCCTCCTGCATTCCCTTCTCCTCCATGGAGTCTATGGCACGCTGCAAAGCATGCAAATTCTCTTGGCCCGAACGTTCTGGTGGCGGCGGTCCCGGTGGACCAGCGCCAGTAGGTCCTCCTTGTGTGGGTGCCTAAAAAAATTACAGGTCACACAAATTAGTTAGTAAGCTATATTAACCGGAACAAGATAATTACAAATAAAATTGGGAAAATTTTGTGTTATCTACCCCAAATGATGTTTAACGTGGACGCTCTTAATCTTTTGCCTTAACAATTAATTTCAAAAACAACCTTCTACTACATCATTCACCTTTTTTTGACGCAAAAATAAGGATTAAAAATCTTTTTCAGATAAAAACTGTTTTAATAATTTAATTTCGAACAAAACTAAGAAAATAAATTTAAAACAAATAACTAGGAAATATCACATTTGGAATCAGAATTCATTTAATTAGACCCACATCCAACATAAACGAACTTTGCTTTTGTTATAGACAATGACTTGGAGAGTTTGTTTTCTGATCGACACACAGATATATTGTTACAACTTTGGGATAATCGAATATAAGTTTTATCTATAGCTAACTGATTTAAAATATGCATAAATTTATGGGGTCGGGATGCTTCACCCTGCATCTGAGAAATTTTTTGTTACCTCTTCTCCCTTGCAAAGAATATAAAAGCTCTTTTTTTCTCACATTCGCATAGTACGTTGCCAGTACATTGCTCGACAGTTAAATAATTGAAAAAAAAAACTTGTTTGATTTCACCATTCGAAATTTAAACTCAGTGGAAGTTTCACGTTCAGTGAAGTCAGAACACGATCTCGCATCGGAATCTTCTAACAATTAGTTAGTCTTGTTCTCATTTTTCTTTTCTCTCTCTCTCTATCTATTTGTAAGTATCTAATAGAATGTCAACAACTGAGAAAATCGACGAGTTCTTCGACTTTATACACCCTCTGGCTGTACGAGCAGGAGAGATTTTAGTCGAAGGATATGAAAATCCTAGAAAGCCCATTGATCTGAAGGATGGAGATTTTTATAATGTCGTCACCGACTATGACAATCGAATTGAACAATTTCTCATGAATCAAATCTCAGCAAAATATCCAGAACACAAATTTATTTGCGAAGAAGATACTCATATAAATCATAATAATATCACTAAAGAGCTAACAGATGCTCCAACTTGGATTATCGATCCCATAGATGGGACTTCGAATTTCATTAAGCAAATACCACACGTTTGTGTGTCCATTGGTCTGGCAATCAACAAGAAGATTGTTGTGGGCATAGTTAATAATCCCGTGCAAAAGAAGCTCTACACTGCCAAATTGGATCAGGGAGCCTTTTGCAATAGCAAAGCCATTCACGTAAGCAATTGCCAGACCCTCAATGAGGCCAATGTAGCTTATGAGGTGTGTCTACTACATGCTCCAAAGATAAGGAATAAGCATATTAAGCGTATCTATCATGTGGGATCCAATGCCAGACGGTAAATTAACAACAAATTCGTGAAATCTACATTCCTCCTTAATATAACATATTATCTTTGTAGTCTTTTGGCCTATGGCTGTGTTGTGGATTCACTTTGCATGGTGGCCGCTGGCAATTTGGATGCATTTCATATTGAGGATATGTTTCCTTGGGATTGTGCAGCCGGTTATTTGTTAATTTGTGAAGCTGGCGGTATTGTCACTCATCCCTATGGAGGTACTTTTGATGTAATGAAACCCGATTTGATTTGTGCTGGCACCGAATCACTGAGAATGGAAATTGAGCAGCTCATACGTAAAGCAGATCAAGATGATAATGTGGGAGGCAAATGAATTCTAATGATTACAAAAGATAATAAAATCTGTCTAAAACTAAATAATTTAAACAAATTTAATACCATTCTGCAATTCCATGAAGCATATGATGCACATTCGCAGAAGGCTGGAAGGACCAGCTGGTAGGAGCTAGGTCTGTTACTTGCCATACAAATGGCTGGGTTAGGGTAATTTGCTCACTCGCCAAACAATTAGAATTGTAAGTATCGCCTCCACCTTATCGGTTTTAATCTCAGATCATTTATTCCTAATTTCCTACTTTCTTTTTGATGTTGGACTCACATGATGATAATTTAGTTGTAAAAATAATTTTTTTGAGTGTAAAAATTGTTGAAAAGCTTCCGAACAAAAGCTTAGCTATTTATTTTGTAGCCGTTTATCTCACACATACAAGCAAAGCTTGTTCTTTAGTCGGCATTTGAATGCCCCAACAGCAAGAACAGAAAACAGAGCAATTTTAGAATTACTCCCCAATCTATCATGGCTAGCGAAACTAAACTCAAGGAATATTACGAAGTGGCTCTTGACCTAGTGAAAAAATGTGGTCCATTAATGCAAGAGGGTTATGAAAAGACCAAAACCGATTACAAGGTTAAGGCGGACTTTTATGATTTGGTCACTGTCTATGACAAACAAATCGAGGATATGCTAACGGAGGGACTATTGAAAGCCTTTCCCGAATCCCTGATTATTGGCGAAGAAGAATCGGCAGAATCACATCGCGAAGCGGAATTAACAGATGCCCCCACCTGGATAATCGATCCTATTGATGGTACAACGAATTTCATACATCGTATACCACACTGTTGCATTTCAGTGGGTTTGGCCATTAATAAGGAGCTGGTGGTTGGAATTATCTATAATCCACCGTTAAATGAACTATTTTCGGCATGGAAAGGCAATGGAGCCTTTTTGAATGGTCAGCCGATTGAGACCTCAAAAGTAACAACGGTAAGACCAGCGAAATTTTATGAAAATGTTTTCTCGTTGCGCTTATCTTCGCCTTCCTACTCTTCTTATTGCGATAGATTAACAACGCTGTAATAGCATATGAGATCTCGCTCATCCATGCAGCGCGCGTGAGAGATAAAAATATTAAGCGACTCTATAAACTGGGTTCGAATGCCACTGGGTAATTATATCATGATCATTCCCCTCTTCGACTCTTCACATTAACTATTTCGGTATTATTTCTACTTTTTAATCATCCTCAGCACGCGCTGCTTTGGTAGCGCCGCTTTAACCCTTTGCTATGTAGCCACAGGCCAATGTGATGCCTATCATGTGGAGGATTTGAAGCCATGGGATTTGGCTGCCGGTGCCATTATATTGACCGAAGCTGGTGGAACAATTTGCCATACAAATGGTGGTAAATTCAATGTGATGAAACCAGATTGTGTTTGTTCGGCAACGCCCGAATTGGCTAAGAATGTCATTGCTCTTATCGAGGAGGCTAATCAGATAACCGAATATACCTTCAAGTAGAGATCTGAGCGAGATTATCATAAACCACCATTTTGTAAAAAGATAAATCTATAAAAATAAATTAGCAACTTTTTCTCGTTTTTCCTATTATTTTCTTCTTGTCATGTTCTTAGTGCATCTACTAATAATATTAAAAATGAAAAATAAAAAAAAGCTTTAATGAAAGCTTTCGCACAAACAGCTGATATTCAATTGCCTAATCATCCTTACTTCAATTATTTCTAATCAGCTCACCCACAAACATTTATTCTGGCAAATTGTCTGTATATTGGGTATACCGAAAAGATAAAGCTATAGCGATTATGAAGTACGATATCTGTAGGTTTCCCCCCCGTCAAAAAATATATATAGAATCGGGTACGAATTTTACTATAATATGCAAGTTTTCTTATATCAGCTAATAATAAATATAAAATATTTGAAATTTTTATAAATATCAAGCAAAACCTATAGTCTAGTAACTCCAAACAAGACGAACGAGTTTCTCGCTATACTTATATTGATATAATAGTATACCATAACCAATATTACTTTACCTCCAAGAAATTGGCACAATTCAAAGTAACACGCTCTTTTCCAGCCATTGTCACCGTAACAGAAAAGTAATTGAAGTGACACAAAACCTGTTCCACTGCACCACTCCGTATTCAGACTGGAAGTCTATCACTCTCAGCAAAGTCTCACATAAATTTTACTGTCTCTTTTTCTCAATTTGTCTCTCTACCAATCTCTCTTTTGTCAACCACCCAACAAATTGGTGTGTTTCTCGACTTTATGTATCCCCTGCAGGAGAAACCTTAGGCTCTACTTTGTTAAACTGGTTTTTAACTAATTAGATATAGTTCGAAAGTAATATTAAAACGATTCCATTAACTTCTTTAAGTGGACAAAAAGCTGAGACTCTTCCATATAATTCTTAAAATAAAAGATTTCTTTAGAAATTTGCTAATTATAATAATCATTTGAAACTAGTTTTTAAAAAGCCAGTAAATAATGATAATAATGTATTTATTTATTGCGGCGAAGAGATTTTCGACTGAGAATAGTGAAAATTGTAAACTTATTATATTGAATCGATATAATCTACCTTGCCGATCTTGAAAAAACACATTGTGTTTCCATCTGACGATGATCTTATGGTAAATAATAAAAAAGTAGGATCAATTAGAAACTAACATGATCGTCACTAAACAGATACAAAGAATACCCTTAAAAAATAATTTGTTGTGTAAGGATTTCTTTCTTAAAAAAGGACGCTAGACTATAATTATGATTAAAGAGCTTGAGTTATATTTACAGAAACTTTGAAGATATAGAATCAGAAAGAATTAATGGATTTAAATTATGGTCATTCAAATAGGCGACCAAGGCTATGTCCATACAAACCAAATTAAAATAATACCCCTAAAACAGCCTCGCCAATGTGAGTCGAGTCTGAAAACAGGTATTTGATGTCTGTTTGACTAGCCAAGTTGGAACATGAAAACCGTAAGTCACATATATCATACACAAAGATAAAAAACAAACAACATAAAAATTGTCTACTCAAACAAAAATTGAGATAAAGCAGAGATGGTGCCAGAGCAATTAAAGCTCACACCACAACGGAGTGGAGAGAGGAACGCCAACCTTTGCTCCTCTCTTCTCTGATTAGTTAGCATTCCAAGTTGAATGAGGGAAGAACAGACAAACAGACAATCGAAAAAATAAAAAACAGTTCCCTCCATCACACTTGCAATTCTTAATTAAAAAACAAAACGTTCAGAAAAACATAAGAGAAGGCAATATGACTGCGTCAACGATTGAGATTGAGGAATTGTATAACTTTATCTATCCATTGGCCGTGGAGGCTGGGCAAATACTGCTCGAGGGATACGAGAAGGCTGGCAAAAATGTTTCCATCAAAGGTGCTTTCTACGATGTGGTCACCGATTATGATAATAAAATTGAAAACTTCCTTATGGCTAAAATATTGGAGAAATATCCACAGCACAAGTTCATTGGCGAAGAGGAGACGGCTAAGAACAATAATGTATCCAAGGAGCTAACAGATGCTCCAACTTGGATTATCGATCCCATAGATGGCACTTCGAATTTCATTAAGCAAATACCACACGTTTGTGTGTCCATTGGTCTGGCCATCAACAAGAAGATTGTTGTGGGCATAGTTAATAATCCCGTGCAAAAGAAGATCTACACTGCCAAATTGGATCAGGGAGCCTTTTGCAATGGCGAAGCCATTCACGTAAGCAATTGTGAGCGGATCAGTGATGCCAATGTGGCCTATGAGGTGTCACTGCTTCATGTTCATGCCCAAGCGAATAAACATATCAAAAGGATTTATCATGTGGGTTTGAGAGCCAGACGGTAAGTTCCCCCCTTTGAAATGTTGGAACATTATCTACATTACTACATTATCTTTCTTCTTTTGTAGTCTACTGGCCTACTCTTGTGTGGTGGATGAGCTATGCCTGGTAGCCGCCGGTAATTTAGATGCTTTTTATATCGAGGATATGTATCCTTGGGATTGTGCTGCTGGCTCTTTGCTTGTCAAAGAGGCTGGCGGTGTTGTCACAAATCCCTCAGGCAATCCTTTTGACGTGATGAAACCAGATCTGATTTGTGCTGGCACCGAAAAATTGCGCCTGGAAATCGAAAATCTACTTCGACGTGGTGACCAAGAGCAGTCGGTGGGGGGTGAGGATGTGCAAAGTAAATTAATTTAAGCTTGTCCAAAGCGTTGAACGAAAGCTTAGGGAGAATTATTTTTTGCAAATTAAATATTAATTTGACTTTAGATTGCGGCCGTTCGAGAGAGAGAGAGAATGGAACAATAAACAAATTTTGCTACATGGAAATGTTTCTACATTCCTTTTTAAACTTTTTTCACTAGGAAAATATAAAATCCAACTTACATTAGGCGGCATTCCATGTGCCTGATAGCCCAGAGGTGACATATTTGGTCCAGCCGGAGGCATTTGCATTCCCATGTGAGGAGCTAAACAAAAACCATATATCAATCATAACCGAATTTCTGGGTTGCTACCAAAAACCATACTCATTCCCTGATGATGCGGTGGCATGTGGTGACCCGGAGGCGGTCCCTGCACTCCACCCGGTCCTGGCGGTCCATGCTGCATAGGATGACCATAGGCTCCGGGATGACCTGGCGGCGGTGGTCCTTGCATATGTGGAGGCGGTGGTGGTCCTCCTGGCGGTGGTCCTTGAGGGGGTGGCGGTCCAGGTTGTTGCTGCTGATGGGGATACGGGCTATGCGGCGACGGGGCAGGGCTCTGAGACGGCGGAGCCATCGGGCTGGGTGCTTGTGGAGGAGGCATTGGACTATTCGCCGGCGAGGGCGAGGCCATTTGAATTATATTTTAGATGAGCCGCAAACCTGCAAATGGAATTTGCATATTTAGACGGTGCCAATATGTATGTTGTTTTTTTTGTTGTGCCCCCGTTCCTTTTTTGTCCACACACTCGATTGCGATTAGAAGTTAAGCAGAAATAGCGATGCTAGTTCACATTTGTTTTGTTGCACTAATAAGACATGAAATAACCGAGGCATGGGCGTTAATTTGCATTAGCCATTTACCTATTATCTATGTTAAATAGGATTTTTTCCACACACTTTTCACGAACGACGCGACTTTTTCACACTACCACGAAAAAAACTCCAATGGCGGATATCTGACAGGGTGGCAACTCTGTTTGTATAACTAGCCGGCTAGCAATACAGGCTACGTTCAGCATGGAAATATTTCAGGGTTAAGAAATGTAGCAATGTTACTTTTTTAAGAATTTTTATTGCAGACAACAAATTAATTAATTCGATTGTCCAAATACATATTTGTTATAGTTGTTTGATTTTTTTGACGTCTTTAATACAGTTTTAATACCAAAAATACTTGTTCGCTATATACATATACATAGTCTGATAACATTGGTGTAAATCTATAGTTCATAGATAACACTTGTTTTTTAATATTTTAAATTTTTATTCTATTATTTTAAGAATATATACTTTTATACTTAATAAGCAATCTATAATTTCGAAGTAGAAGTTCAAGTAAATATTAAGCATTTATTTGTTCATGCGTATATTTTTGGGTATTAAAACTTTTAGTCTCAAACCAAATTGGATTTTTTTTTAAATTGAATGAAAGGTTTTTGAATTGTAATATATTTGTTTCACAATTTATGAATATTTTGTTTATTTGGTTTGTGGATAGGTCTGCTGAATGTAGTTGCTGACACGTCATGTTTGCGTAAGCTGTGAATGGCAAATCCGAGGAAACAAGCAGCAGCAGCAACAAAATATTCGCTGTCAAAAAGAGTGAAAATAGGAATTTTATTTAGTTAATAAAAAATACGACAATTTAGTTAGGCCAACAAACACAATTAAGCATTTAGAGGCAAGCCGACAATGGGTAGGTCCAAAGATTCAAACGCTTCCACCCGCTTTGTTTCTATTGCTCTCCAGTGAATGATGATGATGACTCAAATCTTCCTCTTCTTGTTTTTATGTTATGATCAGGTGGAGTTCTAAGCTATTTCCGTGGCCTGTTAGGCTCTAGGGAGATGCGTATACTGATCCTTGGCCTAGATGGTGCCGGCAAAACGACCATCCTATACAGATTGCAAGTGGGTGAGGTGGTCACCACTATTCCAACCATAGGTTTCAATGTGGAGCAAGTGACATATAAGAATTTGAAATTCCAAGTATGGGATCTGGGTGGACAAACGAGTATTAGGTGAGTAGTAACATTGAACGGCCAACAAAAAGAGCCGGTCCATTTAATTTTTTTTTGTAAATTCTCTGCAGACCCTATTGGCGTTGCTATTATAGCAACACAGATGCCATTATCTATGTAGTAGATTCGGCTGATCGGGATCGTATAGGCATTTCCAAAGACGAACTATTGTATATGCTGCGCGAGGAGGAATTGGCAGGTGCCATTCTTGTTGTTTTGGCCAACAAACAAGATATGGAGGGCTGTATGACCGTGGCCGAGGTGCATCATGCCTTAGGACTGGAGAATTTAAAGAATCGTACATTTCAAATATTCAAAACGTCGGCCACCAAAGGCGAGGGCCTGGACCAGGCTATGGATTGGTTATCTAACACGCTTCAGAGCCGGAAATAGTCAACGCCCAAATCCTTAAAGTTTCTCCCGCAATTGCTTAGAAATACCCAAGAAAACGAAAACCAACAACTTTGTAATAATTTTTTAGTAATCTAATTATAGATATTCTAGGCTTAATATTCTCCAGCATTTTGTGTGCCCTCACCACTCGGCCAGGCCGAAGCGAAGCACTCTCTTTTCCTGTGTGCCCAGCTCCATGCGTACCTTTTGCCGCATATAGAAAATGGGGCAATCGCGATTAGAACAGATGACCTCCTCATGCAGCGATCCCTGACAGCGTTGGCATTCGGTCCATAGGCGGGAAAAGGATACCTCTAACCCTCGCTTGGACTCAACTTCACGTTGATATAGTTCACTCATTTTGGGCTCACAGTGTGGGCATAACGAGGCCTGCTCATATCCCTTGGGCAGAAGAGATTTGCAGCCCAAGCAGGAGGCCTTGCGAGTCATGAAACCGGCTAAGCCACCAACTTTTGAATGGACCACAGTGCGAGTGCGTGTGTGTTCTCCCTTCAGTAGCACCGATTCGGCCTTCTCTCCCAAAATGGGCTCAAAAATCCTTAACAATGGTTTGGATAGCTGCTGCTCTAGATAATAATTGGCATCAATGGGCACAGAGTTCTCCAGAACATACAATGGATCCTCGGCTTTTTGATAAGCTGGAGTGTTCTTGGCTGCAGCGCAAATGACATATGGAACTCGATCTCCGAGCTTTGGTGCTGTGCCTGGGTCGCGTTTCTTCATTTTGGCTGCTAATTCCACATGAGCCTGCTTTGCGGCATAGTCGGTTTTGGCCAGCTCTTTGGTAATGACCAATTGGGATATATCGATCCGATTACAAAGGAGATCTGCTATCACCTGCTTGGCATAGTCCACTGCTCCCTCAGGATTACGTTCGATGAGCAGCTTCTGCAGGCAGGAATTCATCAAGTTGGCCACCAACGGGCTATTATCCCGACGCACAGTCTCAATGCCCTTGCAGTCCATTTTATCGTAGGCCTCCGGACGAGTAAAATACAATCCAGCATAGCGCTTTTTATTAATCAAGAGATAAGGATAGTAGACCTTCTCAAATTCCAACTTTATGGGTTTTACAAACTTGGAGCTGACCAATTCGGCAGCCTCGCGGCCCAGTTCCATGCTACGTTCCAACGATTTTACACCGAAATTTACCATCACCGAATCAGTATCGCCATAAATGACAACAGCATCATTATCATAACCATTGGAACGTGTGTAATGGGTTTCCACCTCCGTCTTGGTCAACTCAATCATGGTGCGACCATAGGCAGTGACCGAGCCGGAGATTTCTAGGCATGGTAACTTGCCCACCTGAGCTCCGGTGAAGCCATAAACTGAATTGGCCGAGATTTTTAAAGCCAATTGCCTACCATCCAAAACCTGGCGCTTAAAGGGATCTTTTTCAACTTTTAAATCAGCCTTCGCTCGCTTTCGTGCGGCTAACAGAGATTCCAGAATCTCTGGCAATAGGCCGCGCCTTAACTCTGCTCTAACAAAATAATTATTGGCCGGGGTACATTCCACCTGATCATCCTGGATCAGTCCCTTGGCCTTCAGTTTATCCTTAGATCCACCTAGTATGAGAGTGGTGTAGCAAAGATTATGAGCCATCATTATTGACGGATATAGTGAGGCAAAATCCAAGGTCGATATGGGATCAGCGTAGTAACCTCGTTTGGGTTCTATTACTGTAGCTCCTTCGTATTGCTCATCCGACCCTTGAGAGGTGTACGAGGGCATTATGAAACCTTTTGTCTTGGCTTTGCGCAGCAGCTGACTTAAGACTTTAATCTGTTGACCACGTGTGAGTAAAGATTCCAAAGGCACTCCAGTTACCCTGGCCATTTCCATGTAATTAACAATAGCCATGAGCTTTCCAAGCAATCTCAACGGTAAATAGGCATCCTTCAAGCAATACATAGCCAGACGTCGACGCGTTTGCTCATCTCCGTTTTGTAAGTCTGTAATGATGCTGTGATGCACATCCTCCTTTTGCTCTTGCAGGAAATGATAACTCACCGCATTCAGTGTGTAGGATCGCAGTTTATAGTCGCGAAGCAAAACGAACAGGAGATCAAAAGGAACTCTTCCCTCGAAGTTGACATATTGATTCTCTCGGCGACCCATTTGTTTCGACTGCAGCACTTGTTCCTTGATAACAGACCGAATGTTTTTAATTCGGCCGAGGAACTCGAAGTTTTTCACCTTCAAGTGGCTTGCCCGGTTGATGAGGTAGGGTATATCAAAGTTGTTAATGTTGTAGCCTGTCAAAATATCCGGATCAACTTCACGAACAAAGGAGGACCATTTGTCTAACAGTTGGGTTTCTTGGTCATAACACAACACCTGGCTGCCTATGATAGGGGCGCACTCTTTGAGTGTAAATATGTTGCGGATAAATGGTTCGGATTCGCCCTGATTGATTACCATGTTGGCTATTTGGATTACTGGATCCATTTTAGCCTCGGGAAAGATACCTTTACGTCCGGCGCACTCGATATCAAAGGAGAGAATACGAAATGGTGCCACTTTGGACCATTCACCCTCAGGTTCATGTGAGATAAACTTATCGTACGATATGTCCACCTCTATTTGGCAACGGGATTCGGGCAGAGGCTTGGACGAGGCTGATCTCAGTCGCCATTCGCCCTTGGGTAACTCGATCCAATTACAGCCAACTACACCAGTATCCACCATAAATCGTATATCAAAGTCTATGTTATTCTCAAAGGCACGACAGTCCTGAAAGTCAATCTCCGACATTATAATTTCTTTTTTCAGCAATCTTGAGGCTGCGGCTACAAAACGGGGCAGCGTCACGGTGATCTTAATATACCGCTGCTTCTCATCACCTTGGTAGCCATGAATATTCAATCGTTCCACTAGTTCCACGAGCAGCACTGCTTCTTGTACATTATCCTTGTTGCTGCGCATATCCGCTATGACTTTCTGATCCAGGGCCTTTTGGAAACTCTCACAATGCCGATCCTCAAATGATGCTGGAGCTGCGATATAGAAATAGGGGCAGAATCCATGCACGTGACAGCAAACGGAATTTCCAGCCATTGTAACACCAAACATGCGCACCACGGGAACCGGGCCCAATTGTGCACCTGGCATTCCTGACAAAGGTTGACCCAAATAGTTCTCCACATCCAGTTGCTGAAATTCTATATTATCTCGACTGGGATCCAGCTTGGGCGGCGCAGGACGGGACCAGCGTTCGCTGGTCTGCTGATTTTCTGGACCATCGCCCAACAATAGGGTTTGCTCAAGTGGTTCCTCTTGAGACTCAAAGGCTGCCAATGCAGCCTCGAAATCGTTCCTTTCATCCTCGTCATGGGATCTGGTGTTTCAATAAAAACAAATTCAAGTCAATCAACATTATAAATCACAGCTAATGCAAATTGCTGGCGGTCAGACTTACCTGGACTTTTTAGCCTGGCCATTGGCTGAGCCATTGAATTTGCGTTTAGCATCCATAAATAAATTGAGAAATTAGTAACAAAGATAATAATTAATCAGTAGATGACTGGCCATGCACAAAACTATATAAATTTGCAAAAAATAATGCCAGAAATGAGGCGGGAATAATTCCTGTTAACAGTCAGTTAACAGTCTCTTAAATGATACTGTTATATTTAACAGACAACCAAATGATGTCGTTCAATTTAATATAGTGTCATCTCAAAAGAATGTTATCGCTATCGATTCAGAGCTATCGTTCTTTGCAAAAAAAACGCATTAAAATTTGCTACAAATTCGAGTGTGAACAACAAATCCTCTCCAGCATTAGACAGTCGCCACAAAAATGTATCCACAGTGATCCAATTACACACCCATCGATTGCTTGCTCCTGCTCGCGGTCGCTGTCATCTCTCCGCCCTGCTCCACTTCCCCTTCCACACACTTCTACTTCTTTAATTTAAATGTTACGAAGCTAAGCGAATCGGGTTTAAAGTAAGCAATAGCCACCAAATCAACTGAATTCACATTCACAGCCATGTACCAAAGCGCCTGCAATGCAGCCACCACGGGTTCGTGTGTTCCTGGAGGCGGCACTCAGCCACCACAATCCGCACTGATAGCCCAACAACCACCCACCGCCCCCGTGGAGCCTGATTACAGTGGCTTCGATATCGTTAAAGCTACTCAGTATGGAGCTATTGCTAGGGTTAGAGAGCTGGTGGAGTCTGGTTGGGATGTGAATCAGCCCGACAGTGAAACGGTAACACTGCTCCATTGGGCAGCCATTAATAATCGTCGGGATATCATACGCTACTTCCTAGAGAAGGGTGCCACAGTCGATGCAGTTGGCGGGGAGTTAAATGCAACTCCCCTGCATTGGGCTACTAGACAGGGTCATCTTGGAGCTGTGGTTCTACTAATAGCCGCAGGAGCAGATCCCAGAATCAGAGATGCAGAAGGCTGTTCCTGTATACACATAGCGGCACAATTCGCCCACACCGCGCTAGTTGCATATTTCATAGCCAAGGGAGTTGATCCGGATTTGCAGGACCGAGGTGGAATGACGGCCCTAATGTGGTCAGCTTGGAAGGTGTGTGGAAATATAGATAGAATGAAATATTAACAAGGGCTGCTTGTATCTTTATTAATTTTTCTCTCTTTCTGATGTTTGTTTTTTTACTTAGGTATGTGCCTTGGATCCTGTGCGTTTGCTGCTCACTTTGGGCGCTAATCCCGCTATGGTGGACTACACACATGGCAATACCGCGTTGCATTGGGCTATTTTGGCTCGCAATGCCACCGCCATATCTACTTTGGTTCTAAAATCGAAAGCTTCATTGGATGTGCCCAATTTGAGAGGTGAGACGCCTCTGTCTATGCTGGAATCGCAGACTGGAGCTATTTGGATTGGAGCTAAGGTAATGGAACGTGTTAAGGAGGCTGCTCTCACCTCTCAGCAGCGACGCTCACTTGTATCCAAGCTGCGGCACGACAAACGTTTACGCTGGTGGTCCATGGTGGCCTGTCCCTTCACCGCTTTCTATCTGGCCGGAATTGTGTTTACACTAAACACGTTGTATATCATAAAGTTTTTCCTGCTGGGTTGTCTGTATGCCATCTTCCATGCCATTGGGAAAACTCTGTTCGATGATCATTTAATGGCGTTGCTCCCACTAAGTGTGTACTTGGCCACAAAGGCTTGGTTCTATGTTACCTGGCTAATGTACATTGACGATGCAGTATCTCTAACGGCCACCATATGCTTCCTTGCGTGCTCGTTGGTGTTGTGGGTTTGCTTCCTCAAGTCGTGGAAGGGCGATCCAGGTATTATTAAGCCCACTCGGGAGCAGAGATTTAAGGTAAGTCATGAGAATATATTATTATTCTTGATATTGACTCCATTTAACATTATGACAGACCATTGTTGAGCTATCGGAGCGTGGTGGCATTGGTTTTGAGCCGGCTTCCTTTTGCTCTGGCTGTCTGGTACGCCGACCTATACGCTCAAAGCACTGCTCAGTGTGCGATCGTTGTGTGGCCCGCTTTGATCATCATTGCCCCTGGGTAGGAAATTGCATAGGTCTCAAAAATCACAGCTATTTCATGGGCTTCCTCTGTATGCTACTCGTCATGTGCGCCTGGATGCTCTATGGTGGCTCAAAGTATTATGTTAACCAATGTAATGTCCATTTTGATGGTAAGATATGCCGCATTTACACCCCAAAGAAAATCCTGAAAAATAAGCTAATTTCATTTTAGATTTTCTCACAGCCATGCGGGCTATTGGCAATTGTAATGCCTGGGTAGGTTGGGTTATGGGCAATGCCTTGCTGCATATGTCCTGGGTCATTTTGCTCACCATTTGTCAGACTTATCAGGTCATATGCTTGGGCATGACTACCAATGAACGAATGAATCGTGGACGCTATCGCCATTTCCAGGCCAAAGGTGGTCATTCTCCCTTTACCCGTGGCCCATGGCAGAATCTAATTGATTTTCTTGAGTGCAATTGCTTTGGTCTAGTGCAACCCAAACGAGTCGATTGGATGAACTACTATGATTATGATGAGCAAGTGCATCAAACTATTGAAAAGGAGCCATTGCTGCGCATTGATTCTGCTGCTGGTGCTGCTGATCATCAATATGTGTAGGACAAGTCCCGTCGGGATGCAAAGACGCTTCAAATGCCCATAGCGCATGTGTAGAGTAATTACCGTTATCAAAACCCAAACCAAATTTCCCAAATCCCAAAAACCAATATCCAATTTCCCCGAATACAAAATAACGATTCATGCAGAAAATTTCATTGATTTTAGGACAAGAAGCGTCATTTGCTGACCGATATCGGATCAAACGTGCATATATATGAAAATATATGTAAATACATATATATATATATATACATACGCATATATATATACATATGTTTTATATTATCTGTAATTTACTCTCTTTTTATCCCTCTCTCTCTACCTATGTATCTTTCTCTGTACATTTCTGCATATTTTTGTCGTTCCATAAGCTGAAAGTGTAACACATGAACTTAGTGGAAAAAAGTATTTGTAATACCAAAAACAAAGAAAAAACTGCAACTACAAAAAAAAAAAAAACACGAACAAACTTAACTAATGCAAACAAAAATAAATAATTATGTAATTATATTCAATGGCAATTCTTAATAAGTCGTGCAATACTGATTCAAACGAAAAAGACAAAACGAAAAATCAAACATTTTGTAAAGAAGAAAAGCGCACACGGAAAAACTGAAGAATATCGCTTTTTAAGATTATTGACATTGGTTTGGTCAGAAAATTCGAACATAAATTAACTGCAATATTGCTTAAAAACATTTCATTATTAAAGAAAAACGAAAACAAAAACGTAAACATATAATTACAAACACAACTTATATCTTAACAACTAAATTTTATAATGATAATGACAGGACATCAAATTTCCATCGGTGAAAATGGTTCCTTGTTTTCTTCCTTATTAAATTTGTTTATTCAATTTCATTATTCTATTCCTACCTAGACGATATTTGGTATCTATAAGTGTACCTCAGAAATCTAAAAAACCGCCGATATTCGATCTAGTATGTGTGAAATAATTGAAATTTTTGGGTCTTTTTAATGGTTATAGTCTATAGTATATAGGATGCATCTTTTTACGGTTGCAGTTACCGGAAACTACCATATTTAACCTTTTTGTATTAGTAATTGCTTCTTTTTTCAAAAAGAAGTTGATGTAAAATTTTTTTCTCGCTATTTTCGGCCAGCCAATTGTTTAATGAACTTTACCTCCATCACCATGAGTCACCACAACGATAGAACGAACACAGAGCAAACGCTACTTAAAATGTATATTCTCGAAGTATATAGCAAATAACATTGGGAGAATCAAAAACAAGGAACAAACAAATAACCAATTTAAGCACACTAACAAGAACAAGCCTACATACATAAATGCAAACCGATTGTAATTCTAATTATGCACTAGTCTAGTCAGCAATAAATTCTTCATTTAAGTAAAATGTTATAAACAATATTTGCATACATGTATTAGCTACAAAAATATACCTAAATAATTACGTATATACTTATGTGTAATAAGATAACTAACAATGAAGGAATTTCCCTTAAAAACACCTGACACCTTTTTAGCTAATGAATCGTTTTTTATAATATTATAACACGTTACTTAAATGCATTTACAACAAAATTGAAACTAACCAACAAAACCAAAACGAAGAAATAGTTGATAAACTGAACAGAATACTTTTTCGATATCTATACCTATATATACATACATATGTATGTATACATATACAATTTATTATTTTTTATTTTTATTTTTTGAGAGAATCTACAAAACAAATAATAATATCAACATTTTCTTTGAAATCACAAATGTTTCTGATTTTTGCATTGTTATTCACAAAACAAAACAACAAAAAAACTAAGCTTTTAAAAGACTATAAGATAAATTAATCAAGCAATAACAAAAGAAAAAACATAAAAATCAGAAATACAAGCTATTATAGGTGTTTTTCTGCCTAATTAACAAATTTCATATACCCATTTGCCTACAGTTTTAGTTTAGTTGCTAAGTTCAAGATGAAATAAAAACGGAATCAGAATAAAAAGTAATATTGATAAAAGAAATACTTATAATATGTATACTTATGTGTATCTATAAATATGAGAAATGTATTAAATAGTGTATAGAACGATGATAATGAGGATGATAATGAAAAATTGTAATTGTGTGGTCGAAAGGTCGATGCTTAATTATGTGTATCTATGTGTAACAATTGAAAATGTGTACGTTGAATGAAAACAAAAAGCAAACCAAAAAAAAAAAAACATTTAAATTAATAAATATAATTTTATTCCGTATTCAAAAAAAAAAAAAAAAAAATAAACAAAACAATAAATTACCAGACATGAAGTAGATTATTTATTCTGTAATTTAAAATATTATCATCGTGCACTTGAAAAATTATTAATCCGATAGAAATAAGCATATCCGAGTACATACTTAAATAAGTATGTATATGTATACATAGCAATTCATATCCAACGAATTGAGTTCACTTTGCCCTCCTATTAATCTCTTAGTTTTAAAGCTGTCATGCTGAAATTTGTTTCATAAAACTCCCATTTGAATGGTACTATTTGACACAAAACTTAGACTTATATTTTGTTGAAGGAAATTGTCTAATCTGTATACTATATCCTACATATTGCTAACTAAAAGTCCACATATTCACTCATTGGGACCTGCAGATAGGAACATTTTGAATTGAAGTGAATTTTAATGACCATATAGTACAATGACTGACTAATCGACCCATTTCCATCTCAAGGTATGTTTAAAACAACCCAAAGCATTATTTTAACATATTTCACGGAATATTTTGAATACCCATGCAGTTTAGGATGTTCTGAAAGGATCGATTTGGAGTAATTCTATCAGATTCAGTACTGATGTGGGAGATCAAGCAGTTTGTGATACGGTAGATAGAGATTTGTTCACCTTTTACTTATAGTTAATTGTTAAGACAGTTGCAAGGGATAGTTCACTGTTCAATACTATTTATAATCCTTAAAACACAGTGAGCGGACGCAGTGCACAAAATTTTGGAAAAATACAAACAAAAATTCAAAATAGTGGCTTTCGCAGACGGCCGATGTTTCTTATATCATTTGATTTGATGCTTTCTGTAGGTAGTGCTTTTGGGATTGCCTCCGAAACGCCATTTGTATATCGAATGATCAAGTGTTGATCCAACAATCCCTAAAATTAATTCAAATTAAAGCACAATCTGGTGCATACAATTTAATTAAAGGCCGGTGTCTCATTTTTAGGAAAGTCCTAAAAAAATTCTACGCATGGAAGTGGTTCTTCGAATTTCAACTCACCCTCATTCTATGTATGTATTGTAAATAAAACGTTCTTCATTTTATAGAAAAATTGGGTTTTAATTTATTTTTTTTATTGTTTTTGTGTAATTTTTTTTGTTGGTTTGTTTGATGATATAATATTAGATTGAAAATTTCCTTCCTTTTTTTTATGCATTACATGGTTGTTTTTATGTTTCTCATTTCTTTGTTTAATAGTCTCATATTTAAAAATATAAATTTTTGATTTTGTTTTATGATAAATTAAGTGTGTGTTTGTTGTTCTTGTTGTAATTGTTTAGAATAAAAAATAAACCATTTAAATATATATGAAGTTGTTAAAAATACATTATCGTGTGATTAGTTTTTACTTGTGGATATTCAAAATATGGTTAGAAACAAGAAAAGAAAAAAAAAGAAGAGTGAAAAATAACAAAGAAATCAAGAATAATGCATAAATGAGAATAAAGCAGCGCGTGCGTTTGCAACATTTGCCATAAAATAGTTTGAAATGTGAGAAATAAGCAGTACTTGTATATAATTAATATAGAAATATATATATATATAGTTTCGCTTGGACTTGGTCTGTGTTCTTGGTTTAGCAGATAGCAATTGGCTTTTCTTCCTCTATCTCTTTCGCTTTCTCTCTCACTCTCTCTATCTCCTTCTATATCTTTTTCTACATATATATAGTATATATAATATAGGTGGGATTTTGGCGTGGCCAGCTGGAGTTCTCAAAAATATCTATATATGTATATATAATATATATATATGTATATATAAATTAAGCTTTTGATTTCCCGTATATATAGTAGTTGTGGTCGGAATAAAAAAAGCTTTTAAGCCTTTTTTTAAACGCTTTTAAATAGAAATGGATAAATAATCTTCTTTAATACGTATGTACATATGTATGTAAGTGGGTGATACCGAGAATAAATCTTAACCAATATCGGTAACAGTGAGTCTTAGTCTTGTTAAAATCCACGCCAAACTCCAGAACATCAATTCAGTTCGTACCGGACATACTTTAACAGCAAGGGTAACGGTGAGGGTAAACAAAGGGTATAAGAAATTCGGCTTGCCGAAGTTAGCTTCTGCAATGTTTTTTTTGTTTTCTTTTTCTTAAATAAAAACTAAACACAGAATTGGTTTTTAAAAAGGGGAAGTTTTGGAAAATTAAAACGATTACGAAATATATTGCAATGCGTTTCATAAGCGCACTTAAGAGTTAGAATAAACAAAATAATTTTTTTAAAAACATTAATTGGTTAGAGTTAAATTGTTGTTAAGCCTAAAATGTGTGTGGGTGGTTGGGTGTGTCTGTGTGCAAAAGGAAATTATGTTTATGCGTGGCTGACTTCTTATCGGTAAAACTCAATAGTATAAATTATTCAAAAAGTTTTAGCGTTCATAATTCCTTTTTTTTTTGTTTTTGATTCTTAGTTTGTAAATGGAATTTTATAAGTCGTCTATGGCTGAAATTGAATCAAGAGCTGATTTTTGTATATTCATTTTTTTTTTTTGAAGTGGATTCGGTTGGTCATTTAGCTTTAAGAAATCCGATTTTGCATCAATAATCGAAAACTAGTTTCTATCGAAACCGATCGGGGCGGCTTCCCGACAAAGCTGACTTGATTTGATTTTGGTTATTTTTAACAAAGATATTGATTATTCAAACCATTTTGGAATCGAGCCCAAAAGACTCTATGAGTCTGGAACGGAGTATGATTCGTGAGTATTGTGACATTTGACAGAATTGGACAAATATATAACAAAAAGCAAATAAGGACAACGAACGATATTGTAAAAATTAAAATGTTTTGTGTTGCTTTAACGTTTTCTTTTGAAATACAATATACTTATATAGGCAAAAGCAGGATACAGGAATCCCGACTATCATTAACTTTATCTTTCAACTTTGCTGAAAATCTGAATTCCTACTTCTTAATTTCACACTTCTTAATTTAAACAACTTCTTGCATAGTGCGCGCATACACAGAAAGAAATAAAAAAAAAAAAAAATTAGAAACGATCAATCGATCACGCATAAACATAGATGATAGAAGAATTCTGATAGAATTTTGGCTTGGTTTTGCTTTGATTTTTGTTGTTATTTCATAAATATATACCAAATGATTTTATGATTTATACAGCGACATGTGTAGACACATGTTTCTTATATATATATATATATATATATATATATGTATATATTTTATGCGTTGTATATATATAATTTTTTTTTTTGTTTAGTACACATATTAGAGTTTTGCTTTTAATAAAAAAAGGAAAATATATATATATATATATAAATATATGTTTTTTTGTTTTTAATTTGATTTTATCTCTCTGCTCATATGTATAGTTCAAAATTTTTTTCTCTTTATGTTTGCTTGCTCAGTTATTGTTGATATAAAAATTTTTAAATTATTTTTTAGTTTCAGCTTTCTCATTTTACTTTCATTTTTTGTTTATTATTAGGAAGGCGGGTGCGAGAAACTTATATCATAAAAAAGAGCCAAACAAAAATAAATAACAAATGTGCTTTTTGTTAAAAAAAATAAACTAAAATAAGAAAAAAACATAATAATTATTGTATAGTTCTAAAAACTTAATCCTAAGCCTAAAAGGTGTCGATATATAGCAAAAAAATTTTCTTGAGTGTGGAGCAACAAGGGAAACACGGCGGTTTCAGATGCTTGGTGTTTGGGTAGTGGTGGGGGGGATTGGGCTGACAAAGGAAGGGACATTGGGGGCGCGGGAGGTGTTTGTTTGCTTCGCTTTGCTTGGTCTTGTAATATGTGTAAACTTGTTAATTATGTTTATGGTTTTTGTTGTTTTCCTTCTTTTTCCTTTTTCTTTCTCTTTTTCTGTTTTCTTTTCCTTTTTTCTTTTTCAGTTTTTTGCTTTGATTTTTATATATTTATGAACATTAGTTCCCACTGATGTTACGTCTTTTGTAGCAGCTCCGTCTGTGGGCTGGGCGGACTTGGACTGGGCTGTGACTGCATCATGGTTGGGGCAGACAGAGTGGTGGCCTGGGTAATAACTGTTGTGGCAGAGATGGTCGGTTGCTGCTGCGGTACCTGCTGCAGCTCCTGGGGATGCTGTTGCTGCTGCTGTGGATTGTTTAACGGCTGATTTGAATTACACAGCACCGAATAGACGGAATCAACTTTGCTTAGCTTCTCAAAGAGTGGTATCAACTCGCGCAATTCACAGTCTGTGACATCATCAAACCAAGATTTGACAGGAACCTGATCAGAGCGAGAATTAATATACAATAAATAATTAAATGCAAAATATCAGTTACTAGATTTAGAAAGTAATCTAAACTTACTGCATTATCTGGATGAAAAATATAACTGGCCGGTGAATTATCAACAATGACAATTTTCTGCAGATCACGTCCCAGACGATTTAAATCTTTAATGTAATTCCCCCTGTAGTAGACGCATGATTCCCTAAACAGTCTTGCACGAAACACATTCCATCTGCATCATCGAAAACAATGAATAAAAATATCGTTAGTATATGATTCTTAATATATGAATAGATGTATTTCTTACTTGTCCAGCAGATCGGCCACCGGATCTGCATATTTGGCTAGTGAGGCTGTAAATAAAACGCATTCGTACAATTCACCCATCTTTTGTAGAAACTCATCTACATGTGGCCGCTTGAGGACATACACCTGATGTATGGTTCCATCAATTTCCACTGGTACTATAAAATCTGCATTGGGTATAGGCTGCAGAAGGAAGAGAGATTAAAAATGTACAAATTGTAATAAATCAAAAAAAAATAAATAAAAAAGGACAAGTTTAACTCACCTTAAAACTACTATGCACTAGGGTCTCATCCAAATCGATTACCATGCACTTGCGATGGATATCGGAGAGCCTAACCTGAGGTAGTAAGTACCTTTGTTGGTCCGGTAATGGTGGAGGTGTTGTGGAACCATCGATTTGTGTGCCATTCTGTGAGGTTTTCGTTCGATTTCGTCGCCAACAACATAATAATGATTGGAATAACCCGCGCTTTGGTTTCGGCTTAAGGCGTTCCACATCATCTAACACAAAAAATTTAATAGAAGACGAATTTTAAATGTCTTAAGATATAAGAAGCTTTTGTCGGTCTTAAGCGAACAATAGGTGGATATTAGTTTCGTGGCCAACTGCGTGATCTAGGCAGTCATATATTGCGGCAGCTGTACTGCATTTTAATGAGAACATGTGTCTGGAGATACACGATTCTTTGTTACACTAGATTCTCCTATTCCTAGAATCTCCTATTATGATCGATTTCATTTTTTTTCTTTCACTAAACTTGTTAGTTTTTAATCGATATGGTAGCTTTTTAGAAAGAAGTTTTCAATGGAAATCTGGACAGATGGAAAGTATTGCTTACATGATATTTTATACTTATGTATATCCAAAGTTTCTGTAGAATATCAGCCACAATGTCTAACGAATGTTTGACCGTTGTTATATTAATATTTGTTTCCTAAATTTGTTAAAACTAGCGGTCTAACTCTTGAAAAAACTGTCCAAATTATTAAAAAACAAATCATATTAATAGATAACGAAATGTCAGCATTGAACATTATACATAGATCACAATTATTATCAATTCACTTGTAACAAAAGTGAAGTTAAAACGTTGCCCGAATTTTTTATACTCTTTATTTTAAAGAAATCATTAGCCCAATAGAAGCGATATACTCACAATCAAGCGATTGTTCCTATCAGAGCTAAATATGTGATATATGTATGTATATATGTACATACATACATAATCACCTCAGTTTCACCACCATTTATGTATGTATATTGTGCTGAGTGCAACCTGACGAAGAGGTTTATTTAGAGCCTGACAAACTGAAATCAGCTCATCATGCTGATTAACAATATATGTATGTATGTACATACATATGTATGTATATACGCATATATTTTATGTGTGTTATCAGAGATGCTTTCTTCTATGCGTTGCAAATTAATGATGGAAATTCATATTGTTTTTTTTTTTTTCAAGGGTATAATAACAAAAACCCATTTAAATTCTCTGTGCCTACACGCAAAAGTAAAAATTATGCGATCCGATTTGGGGGATACGATTTTCAGATACCCTATAATATCGCAATTCGTGTACTACATACTATTCACTAACATTATCCGACAGATTGCATATTGCAAAAATGCAAAAAGAAATTCCATCTTTAAAATTGAAAATTATTTTTACTGGAAATGTTTCCTCTTAATTCTAATAGCATCAATAAACTTTTATGAGCGAATTCGATAACTAGTTTAAATATGGCAAAATCGATTTAAATTAGTTTATGAAAGATTAAAACTAGGCTGTAAATGAACTCGCCTTTAAATACCCGTCGACGCTATGGGTACAGGGTATCAATACAACAAGTTTCAACATGAATTTGCCTTAAGATCGCGTACACCCATACACACACATCCGTATATGAGTTTGTATATGTATGTATGTATTTAAAAATATTTTTGTCCAAATATAGTGGTCTATTAAAAAAGTCTTATGACAATGTGATATGACGGATTGAGAATTGACAACGAGGTCGCTATAAATACATATGTATGTATGTACATACATAAATGTGTTCGTCATTGGTCACTACTAAGGCCCCTACCCATCCAACGATTGGAGCAGTTTTCAAACAATTTCCAACCAGTTAATGGCCTTTTGAAAATAGGACAAAAGCTTTGTCCACCACCCACCACCCCTTCCCATGCACTACTGAATCCCAAAATGTGCATAAATCAATCGACCTAAATATAGATGAGCCTATCATCAATCAGTGAAGAATATAGCCATACCCATAGCCAAAGCCGAGCGAGAGAGCTTCAACAAGTTGGGTAAAGTTTGTGCTAAAAAAACCATACGCCTGTTGAGTGTGTGTTTGTGGGAGCTTCAATTGATGCAGTGGGTGTAAACCTAGTACTACCCTTCTGCCTAATAAACACAAGGGACGGTACATAGCAGGACGGGACGGGACGAGAAGTGTAGGGCTTTCATTATGCTCATAAAATATTCAAGTGCAGCTTGCACTTTACACAAAAGAGAAGCCAGCAGGAAAAGAAATGTAAGAAAAAAAAACTAAACTTAGTTTCACTTGAGCTAACGGTTCAATGAACTGTCGTTTTAACGCGTCTTGTTAAGCTGAGAGAATCCTCACTCACATCTCTCGCCCTCTCTCCTCCTATGTTTGTCTATGTCCTTCTGTCTCGCTTTTTCTCAGCTGCTAGAGCTAAGCGATGTTTGACATTTTCTTTTGTTTTAATGCATTTACAAAAATGGAAGGAGGTAAAGGAAGGAAGGGAGAGCAAAAGCAATACCCAAGACCGCACCTTAAGTTAGCTCAAAGGTCATCCAGGGACCTTCCTTCCATCTAACCACCTACACACACACACACACGCACACGCACACACACATGCTTTCGCATTTAGGTGTATCTAAATGCGCTATTGTTGCAAGCAATATAGCATTTTGCCATCGATTAAACGCATGTATGCTAAATTTGTTTTAGCTCGCAGAAACACGACACGACGGTACACACTCCCCCGCCCGCCTACCCCTTCATTAGAGATGGCTATAGCTGGTCGTGTTTCAATATGATCGTAATCGAGAGCGAAAGCAATAGCGTCTAAGTGAAACAACTGAACCTCATTAACTGTTAGTTTAACTCTTGACAATTTCCATTTTCATTTGGAAATAGCAAACTGTAGACAGAAATTCTGTGAGAAACATTTCGGCATTGGTTTATTTTTATATATAAGGATGTACATATATAAATATCTATTTATACACTGTGTCAATGAGCAAATAAAGGGTCGCCAAAAAAACAGGATTTTTTAACCCTAAAATGTATCAATGCCAAGCCAACGCGATATGCCTAACTGTGTAATGTCTGTGTTATATATAGCTTTATCATCCTAATTTCCACAACCTTCCGACACCTCAAGCCACTCAAATTATAGGGTCATACAGATACCTTATCATGGTGTCTCAAGCGTTTTTATTTTTAACCTTTATTGTTTATTTACAACATAAACATTTTTTTTTAGCTGGTTTCACGTGAATTATCCTGGTGTCAAATTAAATACACACATACATATGTACACTTATCATCTGTAATTGTAAAATTATTAAGGATAAATATCATTAAATCATTAAATTAAATTCCGTCTCACTCAATTGTATCGATTAATCGATATGGCATTCGTTTCCTTAAGGATCAGTGGATAAACATAATGGCTAGACATCATATGAACGAATTGAAGGAGGAATATCTTCGAGCGGACGGATTATCGCATATAAACGGCGTACGAAATAAAACAGCAAATAGAATCTTCTATCATGAATTTTATGCTAATCCTTCTCCGCCAGACTGTTAAACGGCCTTTCTCGTCAATATCAACTCAAATATATATTCGCTCAACCGAAATGGCAATGAAAATTATTAAGATTTTCTTTTGTTCTTTGTGTTTTGTTTTTTCCTCCTTTCCTTTCCTTTTATTTGTTTTTATTTTTTTTTTTTTTGACAAGGTCTCTTTGATAAATTAATTCAAAACAAGCAACAAAACACATAAAACCATAGGTTTGGGCTAACTTCAATCATGACAAAATTTGTATACTCTTTTAATCTGATTAAATTCGTTTTATAATTTGTATGAAATTCCAAACCCTTCACACTTTCAATATTGAAACCAAAATTCAACTAGTCCAAGGGACAATGTCAGCTGTCATTATTTGATATACAACAGTTTGTTGATAAGTTCCAAACCAAATCCTTTTGTTTATGTTTATCGTTCTTGATGAGAATCATCGATCAGCACTTTAAAGCCTAGCAACTTAAAACTTGATGAGAATCAACTAAAAAAAATTTTTTCCATTGATCACTTATGTGTAGGTATTAAATAAAATAGTGTTGCGTTAATTCAGAACTTTAAACTACATATGTACATATGAAACATATAAAACATCAACCTAACAATTGTTTCACGCACTAGCAACTATGGGGCATCGGCTTAGACGATAACTACATCCATACACTAGCCTGGGATTTGAACCCGGATTCTCGTTGTTCAGTTAGCTTTATGACAGAGCAATTTAGACAACTCATCCACCGAGGACTAGTTTAGTAGTAGTATCCAAGATCACGGTGTTCGATCAAATCGGCTGTCAATGATGATCAAGAATTTTTAAAATGGATAGGATCGTAGATGCTTCTTTCTTGCCTCTGGCACACCTTATACACAAATATGTATATATGTACATATATGTACACACATACGTGTATATAACAAAAAAAAAACAAATACATAAATGCCCGCACCCGAAACATTTCATTTCCTTTATCTAATCAGAGGGTAACAGAACGAAAATGTTTGTTATCTGCTTAATATGATATCATTCAATGAAAAATACTTCTATCGACCTTCAGCATATTTCTTTTGCAAACTTGAAACTGAACAGTGTGACAAGGAGGGGCGGGTCCACATATGCCCACTTTGTCCATATTGCCAAAGACATTCCGGCTTGAAATGATTAAAATCTCATCTCATCCCATCTCGGCTGTATTCAATTCAAAATTGGCTGGCATTATAATTCATATCGAGTGTTTGTCTATAGAGGAAATATTTCTATTATATTTTTTCTCATATAATTATGCATTTGGTCTTGCTCTGCATGTAGCTGTCTAGAATCTAGATATTTGAGGTTTCTGCCTGTTTTGTGTATTTTCACACCAGAAAAAAAAGAAGGTATTTGATATTTACATTAACTAAAACATTTTAAAAGTAGAGTCGAGAATACCAGTACATGTACTTACATAAGTACCGTATGGGTTCAGTGAATTTTTTTGTTGGGCAGTACAATTACATACGTATGTACATATATGATCAATATTATAATATTCCAATCTTGAGAAACGCTACGAATATATGTATGTATATGAAACCGTGATGGCATTAGACTAAACTGGTTCCCCTGTGGGGGCAAGTTTGCTCCCCTTTTTAACAGCCAATTCAATTTCAATACATCTCTAACTGTAAATAATTGCCAATCATAAAAGCAAAAAAAAAAAAATCTTTGGCAAACAATATTTTTGTGTTTACTTTTTGCCCACAATTTATGTTTCTTTTTTTTGCTGGTTTATTTTTAGACCTGAATTATATAATAAACATTTTCTTTTTGTGTTTCTCTCTTTTTTTTTTGTTGGAAAACGCATAAAATGAAAATGCCTGTGCGTGAGTAATTTTTGTTATAAAGAGACCTTCAAAATAAACTTTAAAGATCATATAAAATCTGCTAAAACAGAAAGCAATGAGATACTAGGCAAAATAAAAGCGTTTTGTCCATAAAAAATAAAAACAAAAAACTTGGCTGTATGTGTGCATACGTACAATACAATATTCAAGCACACTTACATATACATACATATGTATGTATTTAAATAGTTTAGAGTGGCCAAAAATATAAAGTCATTTCTCAAGCTTTTCTCTTTTCGAATTCACTTTTTGTTGTTTACTTGCTTTATAACAAAATTGCTAACTTGACAAAAGGAAACAAAACGTTATTTCTTTTTAAGCTTTTAATGCAGCACTCGAACGTTTTTGACTTCATATTTTTGGTTAGTTTGTCCACCCTAATAGCATAGCAAAAAAAGCAGTGGCATCCACTCTCCAAGTTAACATTGAGTTGAGGCGCCGACAACCAGATACCCTGAGCTCAAATAAATTCGTAAAAAATTAAACAATTTGATTTTATGCTATCTCTCCTTCACTCCTTTCACTACATTAACCTCTTTGGCACCACTAAATAATTACGGACGTTTACAGCTTAATATAGTGTAATTTTAGTTGAGTGAAAACTTTTGGCTTAATGGAATCAATCATACTTCTCACTTGAATATGCCTTTTTACCCTATGGATGGTATAGGGTATCTATGTATATGTACAAAAAAAAACACATTTCAACTGTTGCTGCTGCCGGGGTTTTGCGCGCTGTTTCTAATCTTTTTTTTGCTCTTCACACCCACACTGCTGAGACGCACACAAGCACACGCATAGGACAAGCAATACAGCTGTGATGACGTCTCCGTTCTTTTAATATGGTGTTGTATCTTTTATAAAATAAAATGTTATTGAAATTCGTATAATATTGAAATTTGCAAAAATAGTGCAAATCTCAAAATATTTAACATTTTAAATTTTTGTTGTCTCTTTTTGCGACAAATTGGCAGCCCTGTTTCTCGATCAAACGTCGATGCAAACTTATTAAGCAAGCAACGAGAGACGTTAATTAACACCTAACCGCAAATATACATACATATGTATGTACATATATGCATATGAGCATATGTACATACATATATATATATGCATGTATGGATGAATATACATATGTACATCTAGCGACTGAGCAGATTAGATTAAATTTTGTTATTACTTTAAGGCATTCAACACAATGTTCTTGATTTACCCAAAGCCCCACCCCGCTTAAAACAATAGTTACGCTCCCTTCCTCTTTGAGAGACTCTCCTCCTGTTTGTCGCATTCTCTCACTCTCTTCATTCATTAACCTTTAAGCTAGAGTTTTGTTTGTTTGGGAAAAAAGTGTAAAAAAAACGAGTTGTGCTTGCGAACCGGTTTTCATTATACATTTATTTTTTCCTTTTTTGCGCTATGCAATTTAATTGTTAGTTTTCCATTGTTGGAGAACATGGAAAGGCGTTTAAAAGTTAGTGACGTCACATACATACACCGACGCTCGCACACAGACGTCATGAATTCGTGACAGGTGGGAGACGGTGGATGTGGCCGAGGGCAATAACGAAGTAGGGTTGCAACTGCGTCGCAAAAAATTCGATAACTGAAGCTAGCAAGTGGTTAGATAAGGCAGAAAGAGAGAGCGAGCGAGAGAGAGTGCGAGATATAAAGGGCGAAGGAGAGTGAAGAGATATTTGTAAGGTCAGAGGGGTGTAGAGTAGTAGGTAGGTGCAAACTTCTTTGACACTTGTCCTTTAAGGCAAAATATCGTCTTTGTTGTGACGCCTGGATTGCGATTGTTATGGTCGATGACTCATTTGAGTGCTTTCTTTTTTAGTTTAATCCTTTGCTTCTTTCCCCTATTTTTATATATTTGTAATGGTTTTCCTGTTTTATGTATTTCTTTTTTTGTTATCGAAGTTTTGATCTCACCTTTGTCATTGGGATAGCTGGGATAAACATTCAATTGTTCATCATCGCGGGAAACTTGTGTGATTATTGATGTGGCATCCATTTGAAGCACACAAAATAACGTTGATATTAAATTGGGATGGATGATGATGGCAAGGCTAATTAGAAAAAAAAATATGGTCAAAATCACAGAATATATATATATTTTGTATTATTATTTATTTTTTTATTTTCGTTTTGCACACATTGCTGTTGGTCCCAGACGCAGCAGACAGTGGAATTTGTACAATTACGCTTTGGTCGCCTCATTCGCTTCGAACGCAGACTGAATGCAAATGTTTTGCTTTTCCTCTTCTGACTCCCTCTGTGTCTTCTTTTATTTTTCCGAGATATTCACCTTTTGAAAATGCACTTTCGCCTACAAAAACAAAACTCTTTGTCGGTTAATTTTATTCGCGTTAAGTTTTTCGTTTTGTTGTTGCTTTTAGATTACACTTTCTTTTATTTCGTTCATTCTTTTTGTGATTCTTCTTCGCGTCTTATTTTCGCAGATTCTTTGGCGTTTTATTTATAAATGGACACACACACACATACCACACACGCACGCACACACACACACACACTTGCAGACACCACAAACAATTTTGTTGCTTCGCCTCTCTATCTCTTTCTTTGGCGTTCGTTATTCAAATATATTTTACAAATATTATTCTGCCTTTATATTGTTTAATCAAGTAATTGAATCCACTTTTAATTAATAATAAATTCGCGGAAAACCAGACGCGTGACAATGAACGTTGAGAAAATTAACAAGACTAATTCGATAGGCAGATGCGATAGACTAACATTTGCTATCGATACAAAATTAGAGGTGGAATGTAACGCTTATCGATTGTAGAACCGGCGTGACATAACTCGATCCTGAGTTTGACTTAAAAATGTTGAAGGTAAAAAAGGCAATGAAATATTTAATTTTGAATTAAATTAAACATTATGTGATCGATATAGATGTCAACCCGATTGGCGACCACAGTTCGCAGTCAATTACTACGCATTGCCCCCATCAGAAACGTGCGAGTTGCTTACCTTTCCTCACAGGCCAAAGATGACGATGGATCCACTTCCTCTGATGATGAGAAGTCCACTAAGAAAAAGAGGTCAGCACCACAACAAGTAGAGACTGCGGCCCAACGTTTGAATCGCCTACTTGGCAGCATGGCTACAGACCAATATCACATTGCGCCCCCGGATTTTCCCCATCCCGGTGAGACGAATCGTAATCGGCGGGAAGCGCTGAAACAAGAGGCAGCCTCAAAGGATGTTCTGACAGCAGCAAAAAATATAGCCAGCATGTTGGGAACCACCGAGAGTGAGAAACGCCAAACCGAATCGGAGCTGTTGTCCAAATTGCTGGGCAAGAGTGCGGAAACTGAGCCATCTAAACAAAGCAAGGAGACTGAAGCTAACGGACAGTTGGAAAGCGTTCCGACTGTAGCAGACAAGGAGCTAAATTTAAGGTGCTACTATTTTCTTTAATTGTTTTTTAATATTTAATTGATAAAGATTATTGTTTCTAATCTTTCAGTGATCTAATTGTGGGCATGAAAATTGATCGTCGTCAGCAACCCCCAGGACCAGAACAGACCCGAAGCGACTATGTGCGCCGTACTTTCGCATCGCGGTCGAAGCCCAAACACTCTGACCGTCCTGCTCGTCTTCCACAGCAAAGAAAACGTGAGGCGGAATCCTTTACCGGCAGTGTCAATCTTCATGGTGGTGAGCCGTTGGGTATCTTTAAGAAGTCAGCTACAGAGTCCCCCGCTCCTGACCTTCTTTCCACTTGGGAGCAGCTAGCTCAGCATGAACTGAGCCTACAGGCTAGTCATCCACCTGCCAATCATTTCGAGCAACTTGCCCAGTGGACAACACAAGGAAAACTTTGGCATTTCCCAATCGACAACGAGCAGGGTATGCTTGAAGAGAGCAATGTGGATTTTTCCGAGCACATATTCTTGGATCAACATTTGGAGCCATGGTGTCCAAGCCGTGGACCCATACGGCATTTCATGGAGCTGGTATGTGTAGGTCTGTCCAAGAATCCCTATGTCTCAGCTCAGGAAAAGAAAGAGCATATACTTTGGTTCCGTGACTATTTCGAAGCCAAAAAGGATTTGCTCAAGGATTTGATCGAAGTAAAGAACACTAAGAGCATATCTGTTTAAGTTAATTGTTGGAAAATATATTTTAAAACCAATATATATATATATATATATGTATTATATGATATATGTTATACAAAACCAATTGTATGTATACTGTTTTTTGCTCAATCCTCGCCAGCTACTAAAAAGTGAGTGTGACCGTGAATACGCCGGGAATGTAATTAAAAGAGAAGTATACGTTTCTCCACAGTCTTGCGGCAGATGGGACAGCCCTCTATTTGATCACCGCACATTTGACATGTGCCATGACCACACAGAAATACCATATTCTTGATGCGATCGAAGCATACGGGACACATGGTCTGAGAGTGGGGAAAAGGGTTTTAAAAATTACATTTACGCCTCGATTATTTAACACTCACCTGCTCTTTGATATCCTGCAGTTGTTGCTTCAATTTCTGAACATCATCCATTTGGAAATTATTCACATTTGAGGGGGCCACCAAACCAGAGGTGGAGGACATTTTTGAGGATGTAGAGGCGGATGCGGCAAGTAAATTGTTTTGACTGTTTAATTGCTGTTGACCAGCCACTGGGGTGACAACTGTGTTATTCATGGCCACGCTATGACCAGAGGGATTGACACACACAGCTCCTCCGCCTATTGTTCCTGATCCAGCTCCTCCACCACTAACTATATTAACTGGCAGCGGAGCATCCAACTCTGCCGTGGTTTGCTGAATGGAAGGCATTACTAGGCCAGTTACCTTTTCGGGGCTGCCCAATCCGCCGCAGCAAAGAGAATATGAGAGCATTTCATCAATTTGTGTGCGACAAAGAACGCATTTTTTCATCAAAGCGCTGCAGTGCTCACAGGCCACCATATGACCGCAAGGACGGAAGAAAACAGCCGCCCGGCGATCCGAACAAACAAGACACTCGTCAATTTTCTCACGGGAACAGACGGTACCGCGACAAATAAGGCATTTTTTAACTCTTGGTGCGCAGGTCTCACAACAGCTGACATGTCCGCAGGGCTTAAAGACCGTATCCCGTTTGGCATCCGAGCAGACAAGACATTCCTCCAAATTAGAAGATGAGGATTTATTGTGACTGCTGCTGCTGATTCCAATAACCGATTGAGACAATTCAGCTAAAGCGAATGATGATGCCGAAGAATTGGATGGTGAAGAATTGGAGGCGGCCACTTGGGAGAGCGCCATTTGTGCTGATGAGGACTGGGGTACAGTGTTTCCGGAGGTTCCAGTTCCTGTTCCCGTTCCCATAACTGAGGCCGTCCTTTGTCTGGCATTCTGACTTGTGCCCGCCACATTGCCAGGCAACTCGGAATCATCGGTTTTACGCTCATTGTAGCACTTAACCAAAGTTTTGCAGAGATTCGGATCGGGACACAAATCCAAAGGAGTTTGCAATTTTCGATTCTTTAGGGTCAGTTCCGCTCCATTAGCAGCCAAGAAACAAGCTATAGAAGCGGACGCCTTTTTATTGTTTGCATTGCGTAGACCCATTAAAAGTTTGCCAAATCCTTCAACATCTTGGAGCTGCTTTAGCTGTGACAATGTATGATGGCGCAATGCCTCATGCAGGGGCGTATCCCCATCCTTATCGGGTATATTCAAGTCGGCACCATCTTGCACGAGAAGTTTAACGATTTGCACATGCTGCCGTTCAACCGCTAAATGGAGGGCAGTCTGAAGATTCACATTCTGTCGATCCATATTGGCCTTGCCCATGTGAACCAGAAGTTCGGCAATTTCCACATGATTATTGAGAGCAGCCAAATGGAGTGCCGTATACCCATCATCCTTTTTCTCCTCGACAATCCAGGGACGATTCGTTTTTGTTAGCAAAATACTCATGGCACTGGGATTACCCTTGAGAGCGGCATGATGTAAAGCATTGAAGCCATTATTATTGTTCAAAGTGATATCGGCACCAAAGTCGAGCAACAGAGACAACATCTCGTTGTGTTCCTTAGAGATGGCGTCATGCAATGGAGTGTCGCCTTCTGAATCCTGCAAGCTGGGATGACAGCCGAGAGTCAATAGTGTCTTGACCACCTTCAGATGACCTTTATTTACGGCTATGTGAAGAGAGGTCTGCCTTCGCTTGTTCCTGGCATTTAAATCTGCGCCAGCCTTGGCCAAGATCTCTATGACAGCTGCCTCATCCCCGAAGGCTGCATGGTGGACAGCACGATCGCCGTCTTTATCCTCGATTTCCACATCGACCGAATGACGCAGTAAGACCTGAATGACCTCGATATGGCCATTCTGGCTGGCTGCCTGAAGTGCGGTATGACCTGCAAAAACACCATTTACATTAACGTCAGGCGAGCCGCCAGAAGAGGGCGATGCTGCGGCTGCTGCAGCTGCACTTGAAGTGGAGGCTCCGCCTGAACCTGCTCCCCCTGCACTACCAGCTAAATATTCTTCGCAGCGTGTCTAAAAATGAAACAGGAAGATTACTTAAGCATCTAATATAATAGATATTCACTTACAGCAAATCCATTGGCTGCAGCCTTGACAAACTCTTCGGTGGCATCTCCAGAAACATTCGGTTCGAATAACTTCTTTAATATGGCCGATAGACGCTCACCACTTGGTATTACTGGTGCACAATTCGCGGAGCCATCATGGGCAGCAGCTGTTCCAGATGCTGATGCTGACGATGCCACCTTGCAGACGGCCAACGGATTGTATGTCCAAGAAGTGTTACCGACCTCCACTTTGAGATCATTATCATGATAAACCTGTTGCACTCTTCCGATTTTGCCCAATGTCAGTTGCATTGCATCAGCCCATTCACCATGGCCGCGCTGTAGCATTTTAATGCTTTCCACATCGGAGCAGATCTTAACAATGTCACCCACTTGAAATTCGGGTGGCGGCGCCGCCGTGGTCGGTGATGAGACCTTTGTGAGGACTGCTGGATTGAAGGTCCATCGATTGCCCGAGTTATAGGCAACAACAATGTCATGATCCTCATCGATGCCCACAACCATGCCCGAGTTGCTTAGGCACTCAAACATACCATCTGTCCAGCCACCATGGCCATGCTGAAGTGATTGAACTATTTCCAGATCCAAATCCACAGTAACCTTGTCGCCAATTTGAAAACCATGTGGTCCTTTACCCGGTCCGTTCTCTCCCAGCAGTGGCAAATGATCTCGATATACATTGCTGCCCTTGGCATCGTTTACAACTTTAAGATCGGCCATGCCCTCAAATCCGACACGATATAGATTCTTTGAACCATTGTCCCAAATTACATAGGCTGCAGATCTGGGTGATGCCGATGACCAATCCTGGATCTCATTGACTTTGCCGCGACGACCAACACCGCCATCTTGATCCTCCCATTGCCAGTCCACGCCACGCACCACACGGGCTCCTGGAAAAATGCCTCTTGCCAAGACTTTCTTCGACTTACGACGCGGTTCCAGCATGGTTCGCTCGCCACCCGGCGTTGAGATGCGGTAGAAACGATGACGCAAATGATGCTTATCCCCGTGATAGCAAATCGAGCATAAATCATAGTTAATGCATTCGGCACACTTCCAGCGTATGCCAAAGATCGGTTGCTGGCGGCAAGTGTCGCACATGGTACCCTCATGCTTCACACCAGTCGGAGCGCTGTCCAGAATACGTAAATCATAGGCTCCGGCGCAACGATAATTTGCAGCTGTACCGTTGTCCCAGACAACAACAACTTCCTCGGCGGATTCAAAATTGCGCACTGTGCCCACATGACCTTCGCCCCCATCCTGGAGTGGAACAAAAAACGAAGAAAATAAGATTAGCATGATTGAAGATTATGGATGGCCATACAGAATACCGCACAAGTATCATAATCCGAAAGTTATAGACGAAACGCATGATCTTGACTAATCTATATACATCTCATATGTACTCATGAATAGGGCCTGGGCAAATCTTGGGTTTTTGTGTTGGGCAATCAAAAATCAAATCTCAACGTTGCACTGTAGGTCAAGATGTGATGATGAAAATTGCAACCCTGTTTGAAAAATAATCAAATGAACTGCGTTCAACAGATTCATTAAAAGCAAGAATTTGGGCTTTACAAAATTTGATGGTCTTTTTTGGGCTGTCACATATTTTTTGGTGCGAATTTCTGTTCTTTTTTATTTTATCATTTTGTTGATCAACTCGAACCACTGTGACGATTAAATGTTGTATTTGCCCCATCAATTGACATTGTCAAGGCGAGCGCAAGCAAGTTTGTTTCTTTTTTCGCTGACCCCTTGACACCTGCTCGACTTCGGTGGTTTGTCACACTATCAATTCACCTGCTTGTTCCACTTCCAGTCCGGTCCGCGTATGACTCTGGCCCCCACACCCTCCATTGAGAAGCGTCTGGCTACAGCAGAAGCAGATCCACCACCACCACCTCCGGGTGCGGTAGAGCCGCCAGTTGCTCCACCACCAGTGACTACCACACCCACACCTGCAGCTGTTGCCGCCGTGGAAGAATTCCCTCCGCCACCTCCTCCCGCACCGTTGGCATTTGTCGAGTCCTTAGCCGCTGTTAAGGTGGCCGCACAAGACATTTTATTTGTCAAGCTGTTGCAGAAGATGAACTACAATTTGAACAAAATTTGTGTTTCTTTATTGCACAACAAAATGATGGGAATTAATAAAAAAAAAAAAAAAACAACAAATAACTATTTCAGCGTTGCGAGTGGAAGTTAGAGTTGGCAGCAGTGTTGCAAAACCGATAGCCTCTTACGAAAATCTATCGATAAACATTGAGATTAATCGATATTTCAAAAAAAAAAAAAAAACTGTTACCATTGTAATAAACAAATGAAAAACGTATCAATTGATTAGTGACAGTTTGAATGTGGACATTTGGATCAAAATAAAATGGTCCATTGGTCCTCCGTGCTAAGTACTTAAACCTCCATATATCTATATTTATAATGAAACAGTGTATTAAGAGAATTGGACAACAGTAATAAAAAGTATATTACACATAAATAAGCACCAATGTGCTAGCTGTGATTACAGTGCAATTTAAATTTAAAATGTATTAGAAATGTATTAGCTCTAATTGTTTATAAAATTTATTTAAAATAAAAGTATAATATTTCGTTTGATAGGAATCACTGGTTAACGTTGTGCTTCAAATATTTTTCCGGATTTGGCAAAAATGCCTCAAGGAATGCCACGCCCTTGGGCAAAAACTGAATGTTTTCATCGAACATATATAACTGCGGTTGTACAATATCTTTGAAGGATATCTCTTCTATGTTGTTAATCTCGACCATAAACTGGATTTCCTGTATTTGCATAATGCCATTGGATCCAGTTGGGGGAATTATATATGATGTTTTCCTTACTACAGTTCGGTGTTGTTGTCTTCAAAATAATGGACGAATAAGAAATGGAGAATAAGAAATAGTTTCCTCTTATAATTACCTGATTAATGTGGATATGCTGGAGGTTAGTGCCTTAGCCATTTGACGGGCTCTCTTCTTAACGTCTAAGCAAATTTGATTAATCTGCTGTAGAAATTTGACCAACGACTCTATATTGTGACCTTCTAGGTAATCCAGTAGTTTGACAGGTAGCTTCAGACCCAATTGAAAGCTCAAAACATGATCCAGTGGTAGCCAGCTGGTACGCGCTATAAAAAGATTGAGAGTAGGTTATAAAGTGAGATTATAGTAAAGCTTAATAGAGTACTATACTTACGCCTAGTGGGTTTAATCTGAATGGAGGTTATGCGTATGCCAATATCCTTATTATCTAGAGAATCATATGTCATCACTATACGGAAAACTTGGGAAAAATCTCGATGAGTGAAAAGCAATTTCCTGGACACTCTTAACTGATGGTCAAAAGTCCATTGGGGCTGCTCCGATGCCAGTCGGAAATCAAGAATTTCGAAGGATTGTTCGCGACGAGTTGCTTGGTCTTGAATCTTAGTTCTAACCGGTAAACAAATATTAATTGATTTACATGAAACCCAATATAGAGAGCTTACCTTTGTGGTAGATCCTGAAACAACTGCATAATTTCGTGACATTTTGTGGTTTCACTATAACTGTCTTGCTCCTCCACCCCAGTTTGCTCTGCAATTGGCAGTCTTACGACACTATGATTTAGCTCCCGCTCTTTGAGATCAAAATATTTGTACATCTCCTTCAAGTGTGGCTTTTGTCGAATTCGCTCCAAATGTTCTAAATCACGAATTAATTTCACATTTTTAAACGGAGACATGCCAAAAGAGTCATTGGTCACGATGGTACTGCTCAGGGATCGTCGACAATTTTGGCATTTTCGGCAGGAGGAATTTGTCCCAGCTGCTACTGGTGGATTTATTGTCATCTCCAAACACGTGTCACCAGCCACGTCTGTCTTACAAGCCAGTGGAGGTTCTTGATCAAGATCTGAATCATCTTTATCCACATCCTCGTCTACCAGATTAGAAACCAAGCTGAGTCGCACTTCGTCTATTTCTTGCTGCGAAGATTCATCCATTAGGGGAACAACAATTGTATCACCGGAGATGTTAATAAATTTATTGTACGTCTGGATACCCTCGTTTACAATCATCTCTTCTTCCATAGCATATCTTCCTGCTTGTTTCTTCAGTTCTTTCTCATCCTCATCTTCATAATCTTGCCTTCTTTGGATCTCAAAATAGTTGGAGACATCAGAAATGGTAATGCATTTGTCTTCAAAAGTGGCAAGATTCTTTTGAAAATTTCGGCTACTTCTAGCATCCCGCAAAACTTGAACTGTCTCATCTACATTAAAAACTTGGTCCTGATTGATTCTGATGGGTTCATGAAATGGTCCGTGATGCTTTTTGGACTGTGGAAGATTAGGTGTCAATTGCGTGTGTAATCTTTTGATTCTTGCCGTGGGAGTGTCGATATCAAACGATGTCATGAGATCTCCATTCTTGCGATCCGGCACTGAGTAAGGACTCTCCGTTGCTAATTCAGCTTCTCGAAAATCCATTAAAGATCGACCTGGTGTCAGGGCAAAGCATCCTCTCTTAGCTTTATTCTGCGGCGTGCTTACGATATCCATGTGTTGATCCATGCTTGCATTACATAGTTTATGCTTAATTGATGAGTCTGATAGGTAAGAATTTTCATTTTCTTCAATTGGTTTGGCCAAGCCCAAGATGTTTGTTGAAATAGAATGCTTTTCACCCTCGGCAGTAAAGGTTGAACATTCTGGGTTGGTACTCTTTTCAACCTCTTTGCAAGGTTGAAGACTTGAGAAATCTTCTATATTTGTCTCAATTGCATTCCATTGTATTCCGGGTTCAACCGGTAGAATACTGGCTTTGAAAGATATCTCATCAATGTCAATGGGTTCCGCCAAGAGTAGAGTGTTCCTGGTTTTGGATTCCAGATTCCCAGTTGGGACAATGATTGGCAAATGTTTACGAGAAGCCACTGTGTCCTCTTCGATGGCTTCTGACATGACCAAAGTACTCCTGGTTTTAGATCTTTGATTATTGCTGAACAGAGGCTCGGAAATATTTTCGCTATGAGTCATTAAATGCTCTTCCATGGGTTCAGTCGTAAGTAAAGTGTTCCTGGATTTGGATTTCAGATATTGAGTTGGAGCAATAGCTGGAACATCATTGTGAGAAACCACTGTGTCCTCTTCTATGGCTTCTGACATGATCAAAGTACTCCTAGCTTTGGATCTTTGATGTTTGCTGAATAGAGGCTCGGAAATATTTTGGCTATGAGTCATTAAGTGCTTTTCCATAGGTTCAGTCGTAAGTAAAGTGTTTCTGGATTTGGATATTTGATTTCTGGTGAATGGAATTTCTGAATCTTCTTGTCTTGGCGTATTTAAGTCCTCTTCTATAGGTTCCGCCATGAGTAAAGTGTTTCTCGGCTTGAATTTCAGACTTTGAGTTGAAGCAATAGCAATATCGTTGTGAGAAGCCGCTGTGTCCTCTTCTATGGCTTCTGACATAAGCAAAGTATTCCTGGCTTTGGATCTTTGATGTTTGCTGAATAGAGGCTCCGGAATATTTTGACTATGAGGCATTAATTGCTCTTCCATGGGTTCAGTCGTAAGTAAAGTATTTTTGGAGTTGGATATTTGATTTCTGGTGAATGCAATTTCTGAATCTTCTTGTCTTGGCGTATTTAAGTCCTCTTCTATAGGTTCCGCCATAAGTAAAGTGTTTCTGGACTTGAATTTCAGATTTTGAGTTGAAGCAATAGCTGGAATATCGTTGTGAGAAGCCACAGTGTCCTCTTCTATGGCGTCTGTCATGAGCAAAGTACTCCTGGCTTTGGATATTTGATGTTTAGTGTCGGGAATATTTCGGCAAGGAGTCATCAAGTCCTCTTCTATTGGTTCCGTCAAGAGTAAAGTGTTTCTGGATTTGGATTTTTGGTGTTTGGTAAAGGGTTCTTTCGGATAATCTTGAGTCGGGGTATTACAGTCCTTTTCTATAGGTTCCGTCATGACTAAAGTGCTCCTGGATTTTGATATCAGATATTCAGTTGGAGCCATAGCTGGAACATCGTTGTTAGAAATAATTGTGTCTTCTTCAATGGCTTCTGACATAAGCAAAGTATTCCTGGCTTTGGATCTTTGATGTTTGCTGAATAGAGGCTCCGGAATATTTTGGCTAGTCATTAAGTGCTCTTCCATGGGTTCAGTCATAAGTAAAGTGTTCCTGAATTTGGATTTTTGATTTCTGGTGAATGGAATTTCTGTATCTTCTTGTCTTGGAGTAATTAAGTCCTCTTCTATAGGTTCCGCCATGAGTAAAGTGTTTCTGGATTTTGATTTCAGATTTTGAGTTGGAGCAATAGCTGGAACATCGTTGTGAGAAGCCACTGTGTCCTCTTCTATGGCATCTGACATAAGCAAAGTACTTCTAGCTTTGAATCTTTGATGTATGGTGAATGGAATTTCTGTATCTTCTTGTCTTGGAGTATTTAAGTCCTCTTCTATAGGTTCCGCCATGAGTAAAGTGTTTCTGGATTTGGATTTCAGATAGTGACTTGGAGCAATAGCTGGTGCTTCTTTGTGAGAAGCCACCGTGTCCTCTTCAATAGCTTCTGACATGACCAAAGTATTCTTTGCTTTGGATCTTTGATGTTTGCTGATTAGAAGCTCGGTAATATTTTGGCTAGGAGTCATTAACTCCACTTCCATGGGTTCTGCCATAAGCATAGTATTACTGGATTTGGATTTTTGAGGTTTGGTGAATGGATAGTCCCGTCGCGGAGTATTTAAGTCCTCTTCTATAGGTTTCGTCAAGAGTAAATTGCTGCTGGATTTGGATTTGCGATTTTCAGTTGGAGCAATAGCTGGAACATCGCTGTGAGATGTGTCCTCTTCTATGGCCTCTGACATAAGTAAAGTACCCCTAGGTTTGGATCTTGGATGTTTCGTTATACGGCCTGCCGGCGAATTTCCCAAGTCTTTTTCAATGGGTTCCTCTAGGAGTAAGGTATTCCCAATGTTAGATTTAAAGCCTCCACTTGGTGGAGTGGGCGGAAAATCATGCCGAGGAGCAACTTTGGCCATATCTTTGGCTTCTGTAAAAGGATTAGGCTGGCCTTCTGACATTTTACTTTTTAGAAAAGACATTGGTAATTTTTGACCAGAAGTCATAACTTCCCCTTCAATAGATTCTGCTAAGCTCAAAGTGTGTTTTAATTTTGGATTTCTAGTATCATCATTAATGGATTCATCCAAATATAAAGTTCTTCTAGACTTGGGTTTTTGCCGAATCTCTGAAGAAGCTTGGTTGCCTTTTGTTTGCTCGATAATTTGAGATTGCTGTTGGTGCTGGCTTTTGGTAATTATGTTTCCGGTTACGGATTCTGCCAAAGGAAGGGTAGATTCTAATTGCAATTCCCCAAATGAACTCTTTAATGTATCTAGTTCCATGGATTCGTCCATTAGAAGGGTTTGCCTGCGATTAGAAGACTTCATTTGTATCTGCTTGGCAGGCTCCTGCATCTTCGCTTCTTGCATATCAATGGCTTTTCTGAGGGGACTCTTTTTTTGAACAAATGGCTGTCGTTCAAGCTTGAAGTTGCTGTTGCTGATGTCTGTGAATTCTGCGTGGCTTGAACTATTTCGGGATTCGGTTTCATCGCCCAACTTTGCATGCGCCAGAAAATTTGTATTGTTTAACAACATCTCATCAGCCTGTGAGTAACGATATTTTAGCTTGTGTTTTGGTACAGAAGAAGCTGCGACAGGAGCAGGAGTTGACATCATAATAGTCTCACTAAAATTCAGTGGCTTCATTTTTCTAACGGAATTTTCGTGGGTATCATGCTCTAGATTTTCCCGCTCAGAGTCTATTAAGAATTTGTTTTTTCTGGACTTTCTGTCTACAGTTGGGGTCTTGGGCCCATCGGGACAAACGCAAATATTGCCAGCCCCTAATGCTTCATTTAATATTTTCATATTCATCGGCGCTTTGATACCGTGAACCGACACCATATCCATAGTTATCAAGGGTGAGGCATGAATAGAATCCAAACCCAAATCGTTAATGGGGGATGGCTCATCAAATGAACTGTTTATTGGAGAATCGAACTTATTGCTTTTCATCAGCGTGGGACCAGAAGCATGACTTGAAAGTGGCGAAGTGTCTTTTATTGCAATTTTGGGTGTCGCTATCAGTGGTTTAGCGATAGGAGTGTGTTCTAGGACTGGTGAAGTCGAAAGTGATTCATTCTTCTGCTTTTGGGACAGCCTTATGCAATCTGGTAAAAGTTCTACGGTTTTATCTAAAATTGGATGTTTTGAAAAGTGATCCTTAAGTTGACCCCGTTTTGCTGGTGACAAATACAAACTACTGGTAAGAGATTCCCTCGGCGAATTGGTAGGCCGAGCAATAATACCAGCATTACAATTATCAGCCCTTCTCTTTAATTCATTGGGAAACAAGGTTACATCAATACTGGTGTGCAAATTGAAGGTGGAATCAACTTCGAATGAACTCAGCGGCACATTCTCCTTACCCGAGGAGGGAACTAGGGATATAACTGATGCTGAATTAGCTCCTGCTGCTACTGTTGCACTATCCTCGCCGTTTGTGTGATCCGACACTTCATAGGAGTTGTCGTACGCGTGAGGCTGCTCCGTATTATTAAATACTCGCACAAATTTCTTGTCATTAAAACTAATACGACGCTTGTTCTGTGAATTCCGATATGCTGTAGTAGATGTTTCATCGCCGTCAACGCCCTCTTCTCTAGCCACTTGGCGAAGCTAAAGGAACACACATATAAATAAACATTAGGGATTTCGAATATATTCAAGTCTCTTTACTTTAGACTTGTAACATTTATACAAAACAAATTCGAACTCACAGAACTTCGGGGTTTGTATTGATTTTGTAACATTTTCTTTGCGGCTGGGGCTCAAAAAATAGAACAACAAAATTTACTAATTCGCAAAAAAAAATAACAACATAAGAAAAATTGAAGTGACGCCGCCAAACTATCGAATGTGATATATGTGTTATCGATAGTAGAATCAATCGAGAAAACAAATATTAATCAGATAACCCTGGCAACTCTTATTATTGCGACTACACTTCACCCCTCACCTTACCACACCATCACCCACACGTACTCTTAGGTGCTTCACCGTTCTGTTGTTGCAAAATTGACTTAAAAATCAACATCAAAATGACTAGCAATAATACAGACACAGGTGATACAACCATACTGGCCACCACCACCACCACAAGGACAACAACCACATCGCTACAGGATCAGGATACGTTAGAGCAAGAACCGCCGAGGGAATCCCTGGTAGGCAAATAATTAACCCAATGTTGTTGTCTAATCTCGAGATTTGAAATCCCTTTTTAAAGATAACCACTGCGGTGAGCTTTCTACAAAATACCAAAGTGCGACACACGACCCTCATTCAAAAGCAACAATTTTTACAGTCCAAAGGTCTCACGGCTCATGAGATACAGTTGGCATGCGAGCGAGCCGGTGTTTTTACCCAAGATCCCAGTAATCCTAATACTGTAATACAAATCGGATCGCAATTGCAGACAGTGCAACAGCAGACCACAGTTTTGGGCAGGATACGAGATCTGCTGCACTCGGCAGCCCTGTTTGGTGGTGTCATCTATGCTATATATTTGTTTTGGAAGGTTTGCCTTGGAGTTAGAGGTTGTTTTATGGGAATTCTAAATTGAGCAAAACTTTTTCTCCTCTTCAGAAATACTTGGCGCCCTTTTTATTCGGCCAGAGTGGCAAAAAAAAGAAATCTGTGGATGAGGCTCTCGATGACATTGACAAAAAGGTGGATTCATGCACGACAGAGCTTAACAAAGAAATCAATCTCGTCAAGGAAATGCTTACATGCCAACAAAAGGATCATGCGCAGCAACTAAATCGGGAATTTCACAATTTTCGTAGCGATTTAGACGCCATTAAGGGTTTGTTATTAAATCGCAAGCAATTTGCCTCTCCAGTCGCCCCTCTGGCAGCAGTTCCATCTATACCTGCATGGCAATTAACAAGCTCACCACATCATCATCGTCATAGTCAATCAGATGATAATGAAAAGGCCGATGATGCGGGCTCCGGTTCGGGCTCATCCGAAACTGAAGTTGTGACCAAGAACAGTGATTCCAGTCTAGAGATCATGTAGAGTAATCGACATGCCATATGAGGGCTATATAGTCTTAAGCAGAAAATTTAACATTTTCCCTCTTGTTGGGATTGTTAGAAGATATATTGGAGGCCATTTGAGTTAAGGGTATTCACAAATCTTGGTACCCTCTTTATATACATATGTATATGTATCAAATATACATTTCGCATTTAGAATATTTTCGGAACTCAATTTAAAATATGCATATTTTTAAGAATATGGCGAATATAATGATACATGTGAAAATTGCAAAAATAATATGATCAAAATTAATTGTTATGCAAATATGTTCATTATTTTTAAATTTTCGTTGATGTGAGGTATGTATTGCGATCTATACTATTTATGTATGTATTTATCTAGGCAATTTTGCCAGTGTTGAAATTAACAATCTTTGTAAATTATATTCTATCATTTTGAATTAAATCAGAAATTCATTCAGATTACATTTTCTGAATTGTGCAACTGGCTTTCCATTTCATAAATTTTAAACTACTTAGGCGTAATTTTCATGTAAGTGCATGCGATCTAAGGACATGTCGAAGTTGAAATAAATTAAAAAAGCTTTATGACTTCGTAAGTTTGTAACACTGTCTTCAATTCTGCTGAACAGATAAGTCCTATGAATCTAGGAAACTCCAAAATGGTGTATAGAGAGACGACACTTGACTTAAATAATATCAGTTTATATAGAACAGAGAGTCCAGTTTGTGGACAATAGCTCCAAAAACCAAAATAACAATATTTGCGAAATACTTAAGAATATAAAAACCTTAATATAAATCGAGATCCTTCATTCGATGTGTCACAAACCTCTGAGCAAAGTAGCCAAGCCTCTGAGCAAAGTAGCCAAGCGTCTTCAAATGTTATCATACAATGTCCACAGACTCAAAGTAGTTCATCCTATTGGATTGTGTTGTTTTTTTCTCAATATAAAACCACTCTAATGTAGCCACCATCAGTGGATCGTGGATCGTGATTGAACGTTTAGATGCAAATCTGCACTCATCAACACTTTTCGACTTCATTAAAAAAAATGTATGAATAAATTAAGAAGTATAAAAAATATAGATATTAGAGTTGAAAGCAGTTCAACCGCCCCGATTTGATATACGTCAGTTCTCCTATATTAATATCAAAAATTGCACAAAACACAGACTCATGCACACAGACAGGTACATTTAAATGCATCATATTGCATCTTGATCATGATATTATATTCATTAATAAAAAAAAAATATAGTATATATGTATATAAAAACAATCAAACCTTTTACATTATACCAACTTGAATTTGAGACTTTTTTTTGTTATGCGCACAAAATATCCTTTTATGGAGGTTTGAGGAAGTGTTCAGCTTAGTTGATACATTTCTAATCTTAAAATATAGTATTACATTGGTTAGCTAAAAATTTATTGTGTGGATTATAATTTTTGCCGTGTTCTACAATGTTCTATAAATTGGCTATGTTTCCGGTTGCTTCCGATCTTTCGTTTCAATTAGGGGTACACTAACATTTCATTGTGCGATATTTATAACTTGTTTAGTTTCTTTTTTTTTTTTAAACTAAGTATTACAAATTTGGTTCTCTGCGCTGCTGGCCGTGTTTTATTTGTTTATAATTATATATATTTTTTTGTTATTTCATTTCTGATGGTACTACTTACTTTAATTGTTTTCTGTTTGTTTACTTTTTTTTATTTTCATCCGTTTCTATATGCGATAAATTAGTTGTCAAATTGATTTTGTTTAAAAAAGTTCATATAAGTATATAGTATATTTATAGATGTATGTAAGTTGGATTTTAGTCTCACATAAGATTGTTTAAGATTTTTATTTGTGTGAATATGGAAAACAAAATCAGGTGTGTTTTAACCCTACCCAAGTTGTAATGTGTATGCGTATTAGATTCTCATTTTTGTGATTTGTTTTTATAATTAATATTATTTTTTGGGCAGGTTTTCATTCCTATTTCAATCGATAAGATATACAAACGGCCTAGCCGTTGGAATATCTTAATCATTTATATATATATATGGTATATATAATTGTTAAAAACATATTTACATCAATTAAATGTTAAACTTTTTATCGTAATATGAATGGGCAAAAATCATATCGGCATCAGTCACTGACTTAAAAAGAAAATGCTTGGCAACCATATTAAATTTAAACTGGCTAGGATAAGTAAGTATAAACGATTACGTTTTTTTTGTTTTATAATTTACAATTGTTTTCAATTTATTTATAAATCAGAATATTTGTTCGATTTCCTTAGCGGTTTTCTGTTAGTGACAAATCCAAAATGATTTTTAATCCTTAAAAATCCCTAAAAATTTATCCTAAAAAAAAAAAAAAAACAATTTTACATATGGGGCCCCCCTCCCAATCAATTTACATGCCCGGACTGGCCGTCTCCCCGGCTTCGGCTATATTGCTCTACGGGCATGGTAAACAATTAAAAAACTATGCCTATTTAGAGTAGAAGAAGAATTACTTATACAGCTGAATTTATCACCGGTTGGCTGGTGGCAGAGCTATTAATGCTGTTTGCTGTTTGACCAAAGGTGGTCGTCGCTGCCGCCGCTGCTGAAGTGCTGGCCGTTGCTGTTATGCTTACAGCCGCTGAGGTGGCTGCCGAACATCCATCGGGATAGCCACCAGATGCCGGTGCTGGTGACAAGGACATGGTCGATGATGAGGGCGAAGAGCAATCACTCTGTACACTCATGGTGGGTGAGGCAGCCACTAGATTTGTACAGTTTGTGGTATTGCTAATAGTAAGAGGAAACTGTGGCGGCGGCTGCCCAGTGGGTGTATGAGGAGATAGAGGCGATGATGTGGAGGCTGGACTGCTGCCGGAACTGGTGGAGTTAGCCGTTGATGTGGCTATAACAGTAGAATTTCCCATTGTGCTTACAGAACAATTGGTTATAATAGTGCTGGTACTGCTGTTGCTGTTGGTGGTGGTGTTGGGTATGGCTGTTGTCGTCACTGGTGTCGACGACACTAAAGACGCCGGTGAAGATGATTGACTGCTTTGCTGGTTGCTGCCGGTATGCGGTCCAGCCGCGGCAGTGGCGGCAGCCGCTGCAACAGCGGCCCTTTCACGTTCCCGATCCCTTTGCGGTCGGAAGGCTTCACGCAAAGCCTCCACACGATTCTCATTTGGCCCCCAACGGGCATAGCCTGCACTATTTTGCAGCCACACCACTTGAGTGCCCTGCATGCATTTAATTAGGACTTCAGATCTACGCAAAGAGACACAATAGTATTTTTAATGCAAATATTGGGTATATTTCTCACCAACTACTTACTTTTGCATCATATGCTGATAGCCATGTCTGTATTCATGAGCCATTCCCAAAACAACCATGGAACGCCGCTTGTACATGCTCTCCTCCAATTTAGAGATGCTCTTCCATTCGGGCAGGAAAACAATAAAGCTATAATACGAGAGGGTAGTGTTAGGTATGTTGTAGATTTACATGATTGATCTCTACTACAGAAGAACAACTAGGCAAGTTAAATACTATAGAATTTGAAGATAGTCTATTCTTTTAAATAATTGTCAGCATACCTAAGTGGCTCCATAGTATCAGTTAACAATTTGTCAACATGCGATAAGCAGGCTTCAATTAACTCCTCACAATGTGGTGGATTTACTTGAAAGGAACCAGAGACGGGCTTAAAGTCCAGAAATGGTCTAAAAAAAAAACACAAAAATATAACATTATTAGCACTGAAAATAATTTTTAGTTTTTAACAGTGAATTTTTAAAATAATTCAAAGATATCCCTTTACTACGAATACTTTCTTTAACAAAAAACAATTTAGTACACAAAGTTATCAAAAAAAAAAAAAGGGGAAAAACAACCAAATCGAATCATCGGGCTATAACTTACCCTCGTGAACCAAAGTAAGCATCCGTATCTGCAAATGCTGAACAATATTGCCGAAAATATGAATTGAATGGAGAGGCAAAGCATTCAAAGCTGACACCAAATTGCCTATGGAGACATTCGAAAACAGGAACTGGTAGCGCCGCCTGTGTCAGTTCCGCTTCCTGGGAGGAGTTAAGAGCATTCCCTAAGAATGTTTGATATCTTTTCAATAGACACCATACACGTCCGATGAATAGATCAAATTTTTTATCATCAAAACAATTATGACGATACAATTGCTCAAGCTTTTGAAGATACGTCAGGTTGATATATTGGGCATCCGGTTGATTCATTGTGGATGGGGTATATTTGATTATCATGTGATCACGATCCTGCAAATACTCAATGGCCGGCATGCGGGGCGATGGGACTGCAAATTGTATGGGATAACACCAGACTTTCTTCAAATGTGGCGGTGGTGGCGGCGGTGTGGGCTCTGGTATGCCATGCTCTTTGAGCAGCTGAAGATGTCGTTCGCGTATCCTTCGCGCATGATCCGCCGACAGATGATAAATCTTAATGCATAACGTTTCCACGCTGCTTTTGACAGTTTCTACCAAATGCGGTTCGCATTGCCGCTTAAGATGAGCCAGTCGATCCTGAAAGTCCTCGTAACTGGCTCCAACAGTTCGTCTCAGCCACTGAAATGTATCCTCCACATTCCACTTCACCACTTTTTTAGATTCCGCGGGAGCCGATCGTGATTCGATAATTTGTTTCGCCGCCTCAGCATACCGGGACAGCTGCTTGCGGGCATCTCCAGTGAATTTCGGTTTAACAATCTTAATAGGTATGTCCGCCATGATCTCCCTGAACATGGAACTAGAGATTTCGGGCAGGCAATGGCTGGGCAACAACGGATCACATCCCGTATCGATGACCTTGCGTTCCATTAGCCAGCGATTAAAGGAATCTCGCGGTGCTTTAATATTTTCACGCCGCATGCACAGATCCTCGTAGGTTTTCAATAGTTTCATGCTGAAAGCAGCTCTTAAGGCCTCAATTTCGGGATGCGGCTGAGGTAGCAGCGTTGGGGGACGCTCCACTATAACCGCATTCGTACAAACTTCCAAATCCCAGGGTCCTGCTAAGACAAACTTTTTCATCGGGGGACCACCGCCCACATGATGTTGTTGCTGCTGCTGTGCATGAGAATGCGGATGTATGTGCATATCTTCCGAAGGTCGACGCTTCAAGTGATGATGATGATGATGGTGTTGTTGCTGTTGGTGTGGCGTCATGGGTGGCGCACCTGGTCCCGCATGACAAATGCCCAGTGGATCTGTAAGAGGATCAAAAGGCCGTGTTCCAGGCATTTCCCACAGCGATTCTCCGGTAACCTTATTCCAATAATAGGGTCGATTCTCTCGCTTCGACCAAAATTTTCGCCATCCCTGATTTACCAGCTCTGCGGTAAGTTCCTCGCCAAAACCGCCTGGACCCAGGTGACTGGGAGGACCCTGAGGAGTATGCGCCATGCTTTCCAACGGCGAGGGAGTATGCGATTTGGTTGGCGTTGAGGGTGAGGAACAACTTGGTACCGGTGAGCTGCCCGCACTCATTGTGGTTGCAACTGGAGAATGATCTACACCACTCAAAATAGGCCCAGTGGCAATCGGTGCTCCCGCTGTGGGTGATGGGGCTATGTTATTGGAGGCACTAGCTGTCAATTGCTCCCAAGCACTCTGGGATGAGCTGCTGGTATGAGAGACTGGAGGAGCCACTGATGCCGGTGTTCCCGTGGAGGCTATTACGGATGGTGGCATCGCTACCGTCCCCACCACCAGATTGTGTATATTGCTATTGTTGTTGTTAGCTGCCATAATGCGAAACTGGTAAAGAGAAATTAAAACAAAAACTATTTGTTTACAAATGAGAGAGCCAACATGCAGCGAGTTAGAGAGAGAAAGAAGAGAGAGAGAGACAGAGAGCGAAATTGATTATCATCAATGGGCAGTGATGACATATTAAAAAAAAACGGCTAAGCTGCTAAACCGAAAAAAGTTCATTATGCTAAGACACTAATAAATTTTTGTAAATAATAAAAAAAATGTTAAATATGTATTGCAGAAACTTTTGAGCAGTATAGTAACGGTAACAGCTAAAAGTGTATACACATATATATTTAAAAAAAAACTAATTCAGATATTTAATATAGCTATTTCCACATAAGCTGTATTATAAATCTTTTGCCTCTTTTGTTATTGCACTATTACTTGTTGATTTCAGATATATCACAAAACAGAGAACTACAAATTTTTAAATTTCACTAAATGAGAAAAACGGCTATATTTAGCGGCCTCGACACTCCGCCAGAGTTGCCAAATGAGCACAGAGTCAGAGTCAAAGAGTCCGATAACTGTTCATTAGTTCACAACAGACACTCAGCGAAGCGAGATCAAGCGCGCGCTGGGGTCGAGCTAAAACCTGCCGGCGATGTTGAAGGATTAACAAAAAACTTAACACTTTTTAAAACTAATAATTAACAATTGTCAAATAAAACTGGCAACTTTAGTTGTCACCATGACCCCACCTTCGCCACAGGCGCATCTGCAAGTGGGTCCTGCTGGCAAGTTTTCCAGAGCGCATATTTGAGAGAGTGTGGGAGACACACAAAAGCGAGAGAGGAAGAGAGAGAGAGAGAGCGCACCACAACAACGAATGAGAAATCAAAACAAATTGCAAAAGAATAGAGATTTTCTGTATGTTTTGACGAGCGTGTACTTTGGCGTATGCGCACCGCCAGAAAACACAACAACAGAATGTATAAAATTATTTGCCACACACACACACAAACTAGTATATTTTTGTATATACATACATATATACTTATATATATATATGCAGAGGCATTATGCATGCCTTAAACAATTGCAATTGCACTTGAATAAATTTACAGCAAAACACTCTGGTTTCGTGGCCTTACTCTCTGCCTACGTCATGGCATAAAAATAATGGCGCGCTTTTTCTGTTGTTGTTTAGTTTCCATAATTCCAAAAAAAAAAAGAAAAAACTAAACAAATTAAAGAGAAAAAAACCAGTGTAAATCAAGAAAACATTCTCTTTAATGCGAGTTAAATGAAATAAACAATAAACAAACATATTCTAGCGTTGGCGTTCCTGCAACTGAAGTAAAAGGAAAATTTCTCTACACTTTCTTTTTTCACATCAATATTTTGTGCCGTTGCCTTCATCACAATCTCGTGTGGCAACCGAAATGCCCATTTGCCACAAAACTCACCTAGTTTAACTATGCTACAAAGTGGAAAAACACACGCAACGTGTATGTAAACATTTAGCGTATTTTGTACGTAATAATTCCCGCGATTTTTGTCTAGAAAAATTAATTTTTTGTTCTCCCGAATTCTTTTTTCAACTAGTTCTGGGGATGGGGCGCCCAGCGATAAATGGCCATGAATGGTTATCGATAACGCAAGTTCAGAGCTGCCACTCCACGAATACACAATAACAGCCAAGTGCCATCTCTAACATTAATAAAGTTTTGTAAACATTGATTTTTGTTTTAGATCTTATTTTTTTGGTTTTGAAAGTTCGTTTTATAGCATATCTTCCAGATCCATTGTCTTGCCATTATCCATTGCTATTTTTTTCGAATCGTCATCGAGACCACTGGTTAATCCGTCGTAATCCACTTCTGAAGAGCCTCCTTGCGGCACATTGTACATCCTACGATACGAGGCTTCTATATTTTCATCTAGCATACGCTCAACAATATCAGTTTGAGTTAATCCCGCAGCCGGACCTGGACTGGCTGTGGCCATCTTAAGTAGAAAGTCCGCCGCATCGCTGTGTTGGGATACATGTTGAGGTAGATGTTTTGCCTTTCGATCCATCCGAAGTCCTAACTCAGCACTCTCCGCCCCCATTTTACAAAGGGCACATCTGCTCTGAGCGATCTGTTTCTTTAAATTGTGCAGAGATATGCGATCCTGGGCTAACAGCATACGCTCCTGTGACAGTTGAGCCTCCTTTTCACTTAGATCATGGGCACGTTTGCCGAGCAACTGTAATTTGGCTTGCAACAATTGATCGGTTTCTCGTGCCTTATGCTCGACCATTTGACAGCGGCCAGTAGCCATACGATATGCACTTGAGGATTGGGCTAGTTCATCCTCGCGCACATTCAGTGCATTTTCTTTATCGAGAAGGAGACGCTTACGTTGTTCTACTTCACGTTGCAGCTTGTGGCAACGTTCACGCTCTTCGTCCGCTCGACGGATGGCATCTCGGGCCACTTTTAGCTGAGCCTCCAATTCCGAACGTTCCTGATCATGATGACCATTTTCTTCATGAAGTTTCTGCCGCACTTCTAGCTGCTGGCGTTCCACTGCCAAACGTAAGCGTTCTTGCTGCAGATCGTGATGCAGTCGCTCCGTTTCGGTCAATTGCATAGTTTTCAGCTCCTCAATGCGTTTCTCATCGCGTTCCATTTGCTCCCGATGGAATGCCTTCTCATTCTCAAATGCCTTCTTCTCCGCCTCTAGGCTGGCCATGCGTTGCCTCAATTGCCAGTTTTCTTCTGCCGATTCTTTAGAGAGACGTCCCAACTGTAGCTCCAGGGTACTAACCAGCTCCATGAGACGACGCTTCTCTTCGTCCGCACTATCTTCATCAATTTTTAGGCGACGCTCTTGATCCTCTAGACGTCTTTCTCTGACCTCGAGTTGACGTTGTCGTTCTTGGCCGCTTGTTAGGCCGTTGCTTAACTCTTGCAGATTATTTGAGGCCATTCGTAGGGTTTCCATGTAGTTGCCGTGGTCCTGCACCACTGCCATTTCTAATAACTTAGCTTGCCGAATGCCCTCCAAATCCATTTCATGGGAATTGCGTAATTTGCGCACTTCATCCTCGTGATCTTGCTTCAGAGTGGTTATCTGCTCGTTGTAGTCCATCTTAAGTTTCTCCAGCTTGTCGAGATAGTACTGTCGCAGCTCGGCATTCTCTGCTTTAAGCCGTTCCTCAACAGCCGACAGATGATCCTCTAGGACTTTTAATTGTTTTCTAAACGACAATAGAAATATAAGATTAATACGGAGTGGAAAGGAAGACAACCCATGACTTACTTGTAGGAACTTTCAATCATCTCAATTTCCTGTTCGTAATTCACCTTCATGTTGGCCACCAGTTCCTCCAGACGTAGTTTCTCTAACATATTTCGCTTGACATCGGTCTCCAGCTGAAGTATTTGATCTTTGTTATCATCCTGTTTAGCAGCAGGAGTTTGCTTCTCGTCCCTTTCCCTCTCCCTTGGTTTTGACAGCTCCAAGTCCTTAGCGGCCGTTTCCATTTCACGTATATGAACGGGTTGGGACATCATTAATTGTATATGCATATTGATTCGCTGCTGCTGCACTTTAATGTGCTCTTCCATTTGCTGCTGACGCTGCAATTGCTGCTGAATAAGAGTTTGAAATTTGCGATCCTGATCCTCTTGTCGGCGTTGCATTTCCAATAGAGCGCGCTCCTGGCTCTTCATTTGAGCAGCAATCAGTAATTGGGATTCCTGTTGCTGCAGAGCCTCGAATTTGTGGCTACTCTCCAGATTAAGGCTGTTAAGAAGAAGAATATTTTGTGTGGCCGAATTGCCGGCAGCTGCTGCAATAGTGGGTAACCTATCCTCCTCCTCAGAATCTGGTATCTTTGAAGCTGGCGGTGGATTGGAGGCGACAACGGATTCTTTTATGTGCTGCGGTGAACGTGGAGTAGGCGGGCGTTCTTCTATTAGGCTAGGTCCTGCCTCCAAACCTAACCAATCTGCAGTAGTCGATGCGGCTCCCCGCTTTTTTGAAACGGGCGTCGACATGCCCGAAACATTCGCATTGGCATTTGCTGTCGCATCTTTTCCAAATAAACCTAGGGGATCTGAGTTAACAATGGCCGATTGGGCGGAACTTCGCCTACCCGTAGAGGTTTTTGGTCGTGCCTGCGAGTTCTCTGTAGTTGTATCTGTTGACTGGCGGGACATGGATGGTTTGGCCGTAGCCGGTCTGGTTAATATGTCATCGAAAATGTTTTTCTTTGGTTCAGCAGCTGCTGGGAGCAAATCATCGAAAAGATTTCTCCTGGCTCCACCACTCTTTGGCCTCTTCGGATCAAAGCCCAAATCGTCGTCATCAGCTACGGCGGCTTCATCATCCAAAGAAAGCGATGGTTTCTGTTTGACAATACGTGGCGTGCTATGGGAAATGGGCTTGGATTTGCTTGAGATGTCCACAGGACTCTGGACATCCGCTTCAGTTTCCTCTTGTATGCCAAAAAGATCAACAATTTTGCTGGCTTTGTTGCCAGGCGGAGGCTTCTTTAAGTTACCTCCAGACGGTGTATCGAAAAAGTTATCATTATCCAAGCTATTGTCGCTCAAAAGTTCAGCCAAAGGATCGTCGTTGAAATTCATAATATCAGTTTATTAACTTGAAATTGTCAATAAGCAAAACGTAGCCGTTGCCTAGTAACGGATTTCACTAAGTAATTCAAAATGTTGACAAATAGCTGGCAATCGGCAATCGAAACTTCTATTGAGGTTCTATCGATAAATTGCTTCGCAGCACTGCACATCTTTATTTGGAAATTAGACAGTACTAACTAATTTGTTGTAAAGTAGTAAATAAAAACTTACTCGGCCATTGGGAAGATTGCTAAAATAAAAAGAAGGGGAAGATGAGCAATATCTATATACAGGAGCCGCTCACATCGGGCAAGGTCCTATTAAAGACAACAGTGGGCGACATTGATATCGAGCTGTGGGCCCGGGAGTGTCCAAAAGCCTGTCGAAACTTTGTCCAGCTGTGCCTTGAGGGTTACTACAATAACACGTACTTTCATCGCCTGGTTAAGGGATTCATTGTTCAGGGTGGTGACCCAAATGGCGATGGTACTGGCGGCGAGTCCATCTACGGACATCCATTCAAAGATGAATTCCATTCAAGATTGCGCTACACACGACGTGGTCTGCTGGGAATGGCTAATTCTGGAAAAGATGACAATGCCTCTCAATTCTTTTTCACATTTGATGCCACTCCAGAGCTGCAAAATAAGAATACACTGTTCGGCAAGGTGACGGGCGATACCATTTACAATATGCTCAAGCTAGAGGAGGGCATTGTTGATCATCAGGAACGGCCCATGCATGCCCATCGTATAGTATCAGTAGAGGTGCTTAGCAATCCCTTTGACGACATTGTGCTACGATCTCTGAACAAGACAGATGCCAAACCCAAGAAGAGCAAAAAGCAAAGACAAGGGGTCAAGTGAGTTAAAACTTATTATGCTGATAAAGTGCATATCTTTAAATTATATACATATATATTTTTTATGACTCTAGAAACTTTGGTCTGCTGTCTTTCGGTGAAGAGGCCGAAGACGATGAACAGGAAACTAATGTCTATGTGAAAAAGAATGCCGGTAAGGCCAAATCTTTGCATGATGCCATAGACGATCCAAAACTCAGTAAAGAAGCTATGAGAATACCCAAAACGGCGCAGCCGGATAGCGAAATCCATATTTCAGATGACAACCGTGAGGAGAAGCATGAGGAATCAAATAAAAAAACCCACTCCACCTCGGAACTAATAAAAAAAAAACTAACGAAGTCTAAAAACTCTCGAGATCCTCCAACCAAAACTCCCATAAGTGATGATGATAATGAAGATGAAGACGAAGACGTGGACTATGATAAGGATCAACTTATGACCAGAGAGCAAGAACAAAAGCTTAAGATCTCAAAAGAAAAGTAGGATAAATTCTGAAGTAAATTTCTTCTAGACATAAATAATTTTCCCTTTATTTTAGAATCAAAATACGCGAGGAAATCGCCTCTCTCAAGAAACAATATCAAATGGATAAAATTTCCAAAGATAAGCTCCTTTCGGATAACTTCAACGACAAGAAATCCAGCAAACCTGACATTAAAGGTGATGTCGACAATCATTACATTGAGGATTTCCTAAAATCAAAAGAATTGTATACAAAGAAAACCAAAATTTCTACGTCGAAAGATGTGTCAAGGTAACAAAAATGAAGATGTGTTATTTCTAGATATGAATTATTTACTTTTTTGTAACTTGTAGGGAAGAGTTCACGCTAAATTTGCTTTCGAAATTTCGTTCTAAATTGGATAATCTAAAACAAAAAGGCGAAAAGGATGATACTTTCGTGTTCAACCCCCAACCCTTAACTGATGATAAAGAAGTTGAGAAGGAAATTGTTGGAGATGACTGGTTGGCGCATACTTTGAACTTTAACGGTGCAACAGCAGCGCCAGTCTTGGCTAAAGATGCGAACAATAAAGGCGATGATTGGTATGATGCCTACGATCCCCGCAATCCACTCAATAAGCGAAAACGTGGTGATGTCAGATCATCTCATAAGTCCAAAACATCGAAACAGTCATAATATTGATCTATGATTCCTTTAATTTAAATTGATCTTTCATTTTCGTATTTAAATGTCTCTTAACAGTTTATTACGTGTTTAATTTAATCATTTATTTGTACAAAAAAAGAATTCGTAAAGAATTGAAAATTAACTCGGATATTTTCAAAGAGTATCTTTGGAATGTGTGTATTCTTATTAGAGTTTGAATTTTTACAAATTTTGAATTTCGTTCAATTTATCGAAAGGTTTATTTTTCTAGGGCTGCATACTTGTCTAGTGGAGTACTTCGATAGCACTATGACCGTCGATAACTGCGAACCAGTGAGTAACAGTAGCCGCAGCTGAAATAAAGCAAAAACAAAAAAGAAACGGAACTTCAAGGTGGAAGTAATTTGGCTTAAATTTGAAAACTCAGGTAATTACTTCAGACTAACAAAGGCACTATAATAGATAATTATATAGTAGTGGCGATTGGCCATGCATTAACTCCAAGTTGAGAGAATTTTTGGACAGCGATTGCGTCAATGAATTGAAATTATTGATTTTATTTGGCAATTTGTTTTTTTGTTGTCCCGTTTGCACCACTTTTCGTTGTCTTAGCTACTGCCGAGCCGAGGCCAAAGGCAGAGGCATCTGCTGCCTGAGTTGAAAAAGTTAGTCATACATACGTACATTGCAATGAGTGCCAAGAGTAAACGCCCTGGGACGGCCAATGGTCAACAGCAGCAGCAGACGCCCAATGAATGTGTTCAAGTGGTTGTCCGATGTCGTCCCATGAGCAATCGTGAGCGTACCGAAGGCTCCCCAGAAGTAGTCTCCGTCTATCCAAATCGTGGTGTAGTGGAGCTACAAAATCTGATCGATGTGAATAAGGAGCAACGCAAGGTCTTTACCTATGATGCTGCCTACGATGCCAGCGCAACACAGACGACACTCTATCATGAGGTGGTTTTTCCTTTGGTCAGTTCGGTGCTGGAGGGTTTCAATGGCTGTATCTTTGCTTATGGCCAGACGGGTACTGGCAAAACTTTTACCATGGAGGGAGCCAGAGGCAGTGATGAGCTGATAGGCATCATTCCACGGACCTTTGAACAAATCTGGCTGCATATTAATCGCACTGAGAATTTTCAATTTCTTGTGGATGTATCGTATCTGGAGATCTATATGGAAGAACTGAGAGATTTGCTTAAGCCCAAGCAATCTAAGCATTTGGAAGTCCGTGAGCGTGGCTCTGGCGTCTATGTACCCAATCTGCATGCCATTAATTGCAAGAGTGTAGAGGATATGTCTCGAGTGATGCAGCTGGGTAACAAGAATCGCACTGTTGGCTTCACTAACATGAACGAGCACAGTTCTCGGTAAGTAAAAGACGCATCTTCCATCTAAGAATGGAAAAAATCTCATTCAAATTTGGTTCTCTTCTTTTTTTTAAAGTTCACACGCAATTTTCATGATCAAAATCGAAATGTGCGACACAGAAACGAATACCATAAAAGTCGGTAAATTGAATCTGATCGATCTGGCGGGCAGTGAACGTCAATCGAAAACGGGTGCATCTGCCGAACGCCTCAAAGAAGCTAGTAAAATCAATTTGGCTCTCTCCTCGCTGGGAAATGTTATATCCGCCTTGGCTGAGAGCTCCCCTCATGTACCGTATCGGGATTCAAAGTTGACGCGACTACTGCAGGATTCGTTAGGTGGTAATTCCAAGACCATTATGATAGCAAATATTGGACCCTCGAATTATAATTACAATGAGACTCTGACAACTTTGCGATATGCTTCGAGAGCCAAGTCCATACAGAATCAGCCCATTAAGAACGAGGATCCGCAGGATGCCAAACTCAAGGAGTATCAAGAGGAAATTGAGCGCCTTAAGCGCTTGATAGCTCCACAGCAGCAGCAGCGGAGCGAGAAGCAGGCAGCAAATAAAAGACCGCGTGTTAAGAAGCCCAAACCTAAGGAACAACTGGCATTAACCACCACCACAGAGCTCGAGGTGGAGGATGAAGAGTCTTCCGACTCTGAAGCGGATAAGGAAAATGAGGCGGAGGTGGCCAAATCGAATGAAGAGCTAGAGAAAGAGCGTGTGGAGAATGCCAAATTGGCAGCCAAGCTGGCCGAATTGGAAGGGCAATTAGTAAGGGGTGGCAAAAATCTGCTTGACACTTACAGTGAACGTCAAATTGAGCTGGAAAAGAAGCTTGTGGAAATAGCTGAGCGTAAAAAACGTGAAATTGAAATCCAACAGCAATTGGAACTGCAGGAGGAGACCACTTTGGAAATACGTGAACGCAATATATCACTAGAGCAGGAAGTGGAGCTGAAGAAGCGCAAATTATCAAAATGTTATGCCAAATATTTGGCATTGCAGCAGGAACTCAATGATTGCAAGCATGATCATAATCAGGATCTACGTGAACTAGAGATGGCCCAGAATGAGCTGGTGAAAGAGTTAAAACGTCAACTCCTAATCATTGACAACTTTGTGCCCATTGAGGTGAAGCAACGGCTCTACACACAGGCCAAATACGATGAGGAGCAAGAAGAATGGAAATTCTCATCGCTGCCATTGCCCATGTCACTGACACCGGATGGTAAATTCGGCAGCAAACGTCCGGTTTCGCATCCGCAGCGTAGGCGTCCCACCTCTGAATATGCCCTGCAGGAAGCGAAATCAAATTCACCAAGCTCTCTGCGTTTCAAGAGCGAGAATATTGTCGGATATGAATTAGAAATGCCCTGTCGTACCACACAGGAGTATCGTACACCCAAAGTGTCGGCCTCTTTGCAGGCCGTTCTCGCCCAGGCTATGCAAACGGGCAGCGACGATATCGATATTGTCGATTCGCATACCAATTCGTTGCGCAATCGTCTCGAGAATATTATCAACGGCAGTAGTGGAGGAGGAGGATCACCAAGTGGACAAGGAAATGGCATGGTATCTGCACACTCCACAACTTCTAATGGTACCGGTGGTACCGGCGGTATTTGTGTCAGTGTCGGTGGTGTTGGTGTTGGAGGTGTCCGCAATATTAAATCCAGTCGTGGTCTGCCTAGTGCGGACTCAAATCGCCGTCCACCCACTGGTCGTGTGCCTAGCAAAAAACCAGCATCGGCTTATCCCAAGGCCCGGGGGCTGGTTAACAAATAAATCGAATCAAATAGAATCGAATTGACAAACAACAACCACAACTCACTCATCTGGATTCAAAACTAACCAAAGTATTCATAGTCACATCAAATGCAATATGTTTAATCAAAAGCAAAAAGAAAAAAAAATGTTTTTAGCCCAATCTTCTTACATTTCGCGCTTATATAATATTTTTTTTTTTATTATTATTGTGTTGAATTGTTTTATGTTTTTTTATGCTTGTTTTCCTACACACAAATCGAATCGAATTTTAATCTCAGAAAAGATAACTTTAAAACTCATGACAATGTCTGGAATTTTACTCATCTACATATATAGAAAATGAAGTTGCATTCAATTGTGTGGGACAGGTTCCTTTAGGTTCCCCCAAGTCATAAATATCGTTTAATTGTTTTTTGTTATCGCTTTTGCTTTTCTCTTTTGTTTGTTTATTTGTATTCTTTTCTATTTCGTGTTTTGCCCTTTTGGCGGATGCATTTATCGCCTGAAACTGAATGAAGGGCGGCCAGCAGTCATATTTCAAGTGCAATCTAATCATAAGTTCAATTTGCAACTGTAACAGTTTATTATTTGTAATTATTGTTAGAGAAAAACTTTCTTTATTATTATTTTTAATTTAAGTTAAGCTTGTAAAACCAAATAAAATACAAAACACCATAGACAAAACAACAACAATATAAAGTGCATTTGATTTTGTATCCTTTAACGAGATAAAAAAAAAAGATTTTTCGTAAAATATGATTGCTTGTGCGGTTACATTGAAAACTCGCTAACATGGACAACTTCTCTACCATCACAACAATTCTGTTTTGCTTTGGTGTTTTTACAGTAGTTGCATGCAGTTCTTGTTACTCCTATACATTTCTAGCATTATTTAGATCAGCTGGAAAGCTTCTTATGGTATTGAAGTTCATTCGTCTGTTCACACGATCCCTATGTAGAAAAACATATCACTAAAGATGCCATGAAGTCAAGTATCGTGTAAATTTAACTTAAATAAAGTAAGTAAGTCGCCGGGCCGACTTGGATATACCATGCATCTGGGGGAAAAAAACTATATTGAGTTTATAAAACCAAATTCATATATTAAATTTCTTTCGTATGCCCGATTTGATTATGCTATCTCGCTCACTCTTATGTGGGTGCACTTTAGCGCTCCACCGGCCATATCCGCCCTTGCACCGCTTTGTGGGAAAAACGTTTCTATGTATAACTCGGCCATTTTTACTCCGATTTTTATGAAAGTTGGTGGAATGATAGATAACCATATCATGTATAAGTGTGCCAAATTAAGGAGGAAATCACTTTTTATTGAATTCCGGAGGCGGGAGGGGGCGTGGCAAAAAAAATTTGGTGAAATGATAGATGTTCATTAGATCTATGAGTGTGCCAAATTAAATTACGATACGATAAATATTACGGGAGAAAATCACTTTTTATTAAATTCCGGAGGCGGAAGGGGGCGTGGCAAAAAAAAACATAAACTTGGTCTGCGCCAAGACTACACGAGTCCACATTCTAAATTTGGTAACTCTAACATTTGTAGTTGCTGAGATCTCTGCACTCTTACGGACGGACGGACAGACGGACGGACGGACAGACGGACAGACGGACAGACGGACAGACGGACATGGCTCTATCAATTTCTCTTCTCATGCTGATCAAGAATATATATACTTTATGGGGTCGGAAAAGCTTCCTTCTCCCTGTTACATACATTTTGGCGACTTTAATATACCATTTCATCCTATGGATGCATGGTATAAAAAGAGAATGACCCTTTGATCTATCTTGAGATGGCTACAAAACGGAAACGGATTCTCTGCAGTCAAGATCTGAGATACAATATTGTCGATATTTTTATAGGATGATAAATTTAGATGTTCATTTTTATTTTAATCATAATAAATGCATTTTGGATCTCATCACAATACAATTATTGGATGATTTTCAGGGACCGACCAACTTCAATAAAGGCTTCAATGGCGCGATCAATATCCGTCTCTGTGTGGGCGGCTGAAATCTGAACACGAATGCGAGCCTTTCCTTCAGGAACCACTGGATAGCTGAAGCCAATAACATAAATGCCACGCGCTAAGAAAAAAATAAATAGAAACCACCATTACAATGAATTTTCTGTATATCTTATAGGATCTTACTTAGCATTTCATCGGCAAACTTGGAGGCTAAACGTGCATCGCCGAGCATTACTGGACAAATGGGATGATTTTCACCGGCTATGGTAAAACCAGCTTTGGTCATGGCATTACGGAAACGTTGCGTATTATTCTGGACACGTTGGGTTAGGTCGCTTGAGTTGAGCAGTATATCCATTACCTTTAGGCCAACGCCCACTACGGCCGGTGGCAATGTGTTGGAGAAGAGATAGGGTCGTGACTTTTGACGCAAAAATGTAATGAGCTCTGTTGGCCCAGTCGTATAACCACCCGAGGCGCCTCCAAGTGCCTTGCCGAGAGTGGAATTAATAATGTCCACTTCGCCCATAACTTGGGCATACTCTTCGGTGCCACGTCCAGTTGGTCCAAAGAAACCCGTCGCATGGCATTCATCCACAAATACCAAGGCATTATATTTCTTGGCCAATTCAACAATTCGAGCTAATGGAGCTATATTGCCATCCATAGAGAAGACGCCATCGGTGGCAATTAGTTTTAATCTCGAATCGCTGGCATCTTTTAGTTTTTGCTCCAAGTCCTCCAAATTACGATGCTTATAGCGTTGCTTCTTGGCCCTGCAAAGGCGAATGCCATCGATAATCGAGGCATGATTCAGCTCATCTGAAAAGACGGCATCATCGGGAGTTAAAATTGCCTCAAATAGACCAGCATTGGCATCAAAACACGAGGCATACAAAATTGTATCTTCTCTTCCATGGAATTGTGCAATCTTTTTTTCCAACAGCTTGTGTATATCCTGAGTTCCACAAATGAAGCGAACTGAACTTAGACCAGCTCCATATTTGGACAACAAATCCTGACTATATTCCACAATTTCAGCATTGTTCTAAATCGAATACATAGGTGTTTGTTTTTTTATTTTTTTTTTTGAAATTCAATCAAATGCGATTTTTATGATTCCACTTACCGCCAATCCCAAATAGTTATTGGCACAAAAGTTAAGTATTTTCGCATCGCTGCCCTGGACAGTAATCTCAGTGCTTTGAGCTGACGTTATGATACGTTCAGCCTTAAAGGTGCCCGCCTCTTTGATGTTAGCCAACTGAGAGCTTAACAATTCGCGCAGTTGGCTTTGTGCCGGAACGCTGTAATGACGGTAACCTATGGCTCCAACTGATAATCATTTCAAATTAATTGTATTCACTAAACAAACTAACCAAATTGAAAACAATTGTATAGTACTTATTGCTAGTTCACCCACCTCCACATCGCAACAGCAAAATTTTCGAGAAAATTGACATAATATGTGGCTGGATTTGGTTGTTGTTGAAATAACTATGTCTTTTTATAGATGCCGATCCAATCCGAACCGCTGCGATGCTTTTTTGCTTTTGACGACAATGTCTCTAGTGAGCAACTGAACCGATGGCAAAACGACATAGACAGGCCCACCATAAATATATATGTACATATGTATACCTTAATACGTTTCGCCTCCTAATACATAAATGGAAGGCTCGCAGTAGAGTGCACCAGCTGATTTTTGTTATTCAATTTCACAATTAACCAGAGACCAGTAGGGAATCTAGGGAATACGCAACATTCATAAAGACTATATATGTATATTTGTACAACATTTATAAAAAAGACTTAGATCTACAATTTTGCATTTGGAATTTATATATGTATCATAGATATTAATAAGAACTTGATGTTTGGGATAGATAGACTTGGGGTACTGAATGTTATTCCAATGTTATTAAATAACTCAAACCTAGTAATTTAGTACACTACTATTTTTTTTTTTATATATTTTAATATAAATATGTATCTATTCTTATCTCTAAGTGATAAGAGGGAAAGCACATGATGGTGAAAGTATCTAAAAAACGGAGAGTTTTTGAGATTCGAAAAACGTCCATAGAATTTTAAGGCATATTCCGCTCCTGTACATATTGTGTACCATATCGTTAATATGAGTTTAGCTAAGGCTTCATTTACTATACTACATAAAATTGATTTAATTTACTTTCAACATTGTTGTCATGGCTGCCGTTCTTGCAGATAGAAAGATACATATGTACATATTGTACATTCAACAATATTGGTGTATATTAAATATGTTTGTGCAAATTATTGTCAAGGTTATTGTATATTATGGGATTTGCTTTTGTTCTCATTTTTCAAGATTATCTGATTGAAATAGTAAAATACACTGATAAGACAGAAAATGCACACACTATTTATAAGTAAAATGCATACCTAACCAGAGAACCGAGTTAGCTTCGACGATGCCGAATTTGGATACCCTTGAAAGTTCTTTCTTAAATAACACTTAAGCGCACCCAACTCTGCCCTTGCGTCTCCATAACTCGGCCATTTTTATTCTGATTTATCAAAATTAGTAGGGCAAATTAGATTACAATAAGTATTTAGTATCATTGTGTCGATAAGGGGCATACGGAGTCGCTAGGGGTCTCTGGGCTTAAGCTTTGAGCTTGGGGCTTAAGCTTTGAGCTAGAGGCTTGAGCTTGGACTTGAGGTTGTTTTAAAAGTTTTCCGACAAGCATTCTTTATCGTTATTGGTTCCTTAAGTGATAAATCCTTAAGACTTCTATTAGGTATCAAATTTTCGGGAAACTTGACCCATGAGAATTTGACAAGATAGTTCCTATGGGAGCTATATAATCTGATCCTCTGATCTTGATCAAATTGTGCACGGACGTTGATATGTCGAACAAACTGACAATTATTATGTTTTCTGATAATCCAGTGAAAAACAACGAAGTTTTTTATCTAAAACTCATTTTTCGACGATGGTCGAATATAAGTATAGTCCAATCCGGATGAATCCGAGATATACAATGCTTGCAGTATACAATACAATTTCAGCACTTTACTATTGGTGGTCCGGGTGAAGAAGCTGTTGATTCAGAGTCTGATTCAGAACCCTTCTGAATTTCAGACAGACCGACAGACAGGCGGACATGGCTTTATGAGCAGCGTATACACTACACAAGTCTATTTTCCGAATTTGGTAGTTAGCTTTTATAGTTCTCAAGATTTTGACAGAACGCAACGCAGATAGACATTCCTTAATCGACGGAGCTTTCATCTACCTGTTAGGTGACTATAAAATAGCCTTGTCACCCTATGGATACAGGGTATGTAAACAGCCTAGATTTTCCATAGGTTATATACATACATATGCATATATACGAATAAGAAATTAGTTCAACTCCAAAACAATTCCATTATGATGCAGTGGTTAGAACAAAGTAAAAAGTTCAATAACCAATTAAATGAAATATATATTTTATATTATAATAAGGTTTATCTCTGTTTTGTAGTTAGGGTATACATAAATAGGGTATCTTTTAGAAATTTAGGCCTTCCTCCAACCGATATCGTGGGTCATCATCGTTGATACGCCCCTTTTTAAAACCAATTGTGTGTATAAAATACAAGTACCAAGCAACTCTGGATTCAGTACACATTTCAATACCTTACCATAAAGTTCGGTGGTCCAAAGGACCTAAAAGATATTCCGTAATTGTGTTGTGATAACTAAACAATGTGTGAATATGTTTAAAACGCCCAATTTGTGTGCATTTTGCTTATGCCTAATACTCATACTCTCCTCCCACGACCATTCAAACTATGTCAATGCAGAGAAAGAGAAATTTGAAAACCGTGCCCAACTCATTGGGCATCAGGATGGCAATTTGCTCCTTGAAACTGCCATCGATCGGAATATAACAGTTCGGCTAATGGGCGATGCGGCCACAGTGCTAGTGAATGATGTGGATATGATGGAAATACTTCGACGACGTCGGCGTATAGTTGCTGCCCAGAATGCAGATGAGCGGCGTGAACCATTATCTCTGGACAGAATAAAAGACCAATTCAGAACGACTCAGCGCGATTTGCGACGATTGGGGCGTCGTTTGTTTAAAATAGCAAACGGCACACGGCGAAATGATGGTAGTCCAAAGATGTTACGGAAACATCTTCAACGCATACAACGCCTCGAAGATTCCGTAACTAAGATGCAAGCGAGCCTGGTCAAAGATGAGTGCCAATCGAATCCTTGTCAGAATGGCGGAACCTGTTACGATGCTTACAAATCATTTCAATGTGATTGTCCAGCTGGATGGCAAGTGAGTATTCTCTAGCTGTGCAGGGGGGCGTCGTCTTCGTCAAAAGAGATCGGGGGCGTATTAGCTATCGTTTATCCCAAAGAGAGTCTGTATTTCGCAATCCCGATCTGCATTTTCTTCCTTTTAATAATTAATCTTCATTATTAGGGATTGCTTTATGCCATTCAAGAAAACTTTACAGACAAATTTTCGTAGGATGTGGGATTTCGTAGGAAAGCAGAAAACATGCGCTTTTCAGACATACTTAGATAGGTTTCTCATAGATATTGAGTAGATTCTACATACATATGTACATACATATGTCTCAGAGTGAAATGGACCGACGTGTCATCTAATCGAGATTTCTTAACAGGGACCCACATGTGAGGATGATGTTAATGAATGCTTCGATTTAGCTGGCACCGATCTGGCAGCGTGTCAGAATAATGCTCAATGCATTAATACGCCGGGCAGTTACCGGTGAGTACCGGGCAATTCAAATAGCTATATCACTATGGGTTAACTACTCTCTCTCGATTTCTAGATGCATTTGTCGGAATGGCTTCACGGGAACTCACTGCCGTTTGCGTCATAATGTTTGTCTCGCCGAACAGTCGAAGGAGCTGTGCGGCGCTCATGGCACATGCATTCATTCCAATACCAATACCGATGGCTTTGTATGCATCTGTGATCAGGGTTGGACGTGGGCGAATACAAACGCAACTATACCAAATCCGAATCCATGCACCAAGGATGTGGATGAATGTCGTCCCGATATCAATCCCTGTCACAGAGATTGCATCAATTTGCCTGGCTCATATCGGTGCGGGCCGTGTCCGGCGGGTTATACGGGTGATGGGAAATATTGTCGTGACATTAACGAGTGTGCGGCAGGAGAGGGCGAGGAGAATGGTGGTTGTAGCCTGCAGCCACGTGTGCCCTGCATTAACACGGAGGGATCATATCGTTGTAGTCGCTGTCCACCTGGCTGGACTGGCGATGGTCGGACTTGCACACCAGCCGATTCGAACTCATGCAATGGCGAACAAATTTGCGATCCGCGTGCCACATGCGAGATGATATCCCAAACTGTGGTCTGTAGTTGCCGCGATGGTTACTTTGGGCATGGCTATGGTCCGAATGGATGCAACGAGGATTCCGATCGCCAGCCCTGCGATGAGCATCTGTGCCAGAACAATGGCACATGTGTCCTTAATGGAGGTCGTGGCACTAGCTGCATTTGCCAGCCCGGCTATACTGGAGCCCTGTGCAATAAATCAGATGCCTGTCATCCAAACCCTTGCCGGAATCGTGGCACTTGCCGTCTGCTCTTGCACGATGACTATACATGCAGATGTCCGGCTGGGTATACGGACAAGAAATGTTCCAGTTTGCGTTTTTATTGCGGAGCCACAGTTCGAGCCGCAGCAGGGAGTCTACGATTTCCTCCCAATAACGAGGAGAGCACCTATCAGCCAGATGAACGTTGCCCCTTCATAATACGCAGCAGGCCCGGTTCGGTACTTAATGTGACCTTTAGCCAATTCGATTTACAAAATTCCAGCGATTGCAGTGCTGATTTTCTGCAATTACATGATGGCAGTTCTCTGGCAGCCAGACTAATGGGCACCTTCTGTGGTTCCACATTGCCCATGGGCAATGGCACACTCATCTCGACGCAAGAGCAAGTATTTTTCTGGTTTCGCTCAGACAATGAAACAGAGGGACGTGGTTTTAATATCACCTGGTCGTCACAGCCGCTGATTTGTGGTAGTGAGATAAGCATACCCACAATGACGGCCAATCAAAGCGGCATCATACGATCGCCTGGTTATCCAGGCAAAGCTCCTGCCCGGCTCGACTGTCGTTGGCTCATAACTGCTCCATTTGGCAGTCGTCTGGTGTTACGTTTCTTTGACATTACCCTTGGCGGTAATCGGAATACCAACTGTAGTCAGGACTCGCTCATTATCCATGATGCAGATCGTCAGCTATTCATGGCCTGTGAGTCAATTCAGCCATCACCGCTGCATAGCTCATCGAATCAGTTACGTATGGACTTCCATACGGATGCACATTATGCGGATAGCTCGTTTCAAATGCACTATGAAGTGGTGCCAGGTGAACCTGGCTGCGGTGGCATCTATACGGAGCCAAGTGGACGAATAACTAGTCAAGGGAATGCTGAAATTTGCATATATCTCATTGAGCAACCAGCGGGCACACAGATACAAATAGATTTCCTCAATATGGACTTGTTTAGCTGGGCAACGTGTGACCATCATAAAATTGAGATATTTGATGGACGCACCGAGACGGATCCGCTGCTAAAACGCTTTTGTCAACGTCCTGATCAGAGTGAATTGGAGCCGATAATCTCAACGAGTCAATTTCTTTTCATTCGATACGAATATAAATTGGCGAGACTAGAATTCAAGAAGGGTTTCGAATTAGGCTATAGCAGGGGTAAGTTTATGCTCAATTTGAAATAACGTTCATAATACTCCTGTTTCCAGTGTTACGTAACGCAGTAACGGGAAACGGAAGCGTGCTAAAGCACAACACGTTACGTAACAGTGTGTTATTTATTGAACATTTCTTAGAATCATTGTGAAAAACGACTTACAATGCGCCAACTCGGTTTCATCATGCGACGCATGCTTCATTAGCATTTTAGCGCCCCTAGCGAGCACATTTGTACTTGTTAGGAAACATAGAAATGTATAACTTGGCTATATTTATTCCTTTTTTTAATCAATTTCGGTGGACAGATAGAGAGTGATCGAATTAGAATACAATAAGTTAATAACTACGTGAGTCATTCATTTTTCTACAAATTACCAGAGTGAAAAATTTCAAATAAACGTGATCATCGTTATTCATACAGGTGGACATTTTGGCGACTGTAATATGGGTGAAGAAACGTTTAAAATCTTTAAAAATCGCTTACTCGAACGGACCCTATATGTATGTACTACACATCTAACAAGTGACTTTTTTTCAATTTCAGTCTGCAATTTGAACTATAGAGGATCTGTTCCTGGTATTATGACAACACCAAATTATCCGAAATCTTATTACAGTGGATTAACCTGCACATTCCTTATACAAGGACCGATTAATAAAGCAGTGGAATTAAAAATAACCGATTTATCTTTTAGCTCAATAGATTCTGTCATATCCGATAATAATTATCTAGATGTAAGTAAGGATTTAAACTATAAAGATAAAATATATTAAACATATAATATGTTGCTTACAGATTTACTTATCACGTGATGAAAAACGACGCTACAACAAGACAATGACCAATGAAATGATAATCGTAACCAAATTAAATGAGGCCCGTATAATATTTCATGGTGCTAATAGGGATCACATTGGACGTGGCTTACGATTTGAGTATAGTTTCACATCCACCAGTTGTGGTGGCATCATACTTCAACATGTTACTAATAGTTTTCAATCCATAACCAAACCACCCTGCCAATGGATAGTTGAAGTTCCAGGAAGGAAACATTTAAAACTTCAAAGTTTTGGAAGCGGGTCTGTCATGGTGTTCGATAATAGCACCAGTGCAGAGGGATACCTTATGACCAGGTAAATATCGGTAATACTCAGATAATACAAATATACTAAACATGTATGTATATTTTTTTGTCTTTACAATGAAGCATGACCTTTGGCATTACTGGGTACGTACGTAAGAAGATAGTTTGCAATTCCACAAAAATATAATGTGAATTATTTGATAGGCACCTTATATTGGATGACTACTTTGATTCAAATGTGATGACAATAATTTGGAAGTCCAATGATCTAGCGACAGCAATTATGTTTTCACTGGAACCAGCGCTTCAAGGTAAGGCCTAAACTTTTCAGGTATTGTATTTCCAAAATCAATTACGAAAAAAGCAACGTCAAATTATAATGGGTTTGAGTTTTCGTGCAAATGCAAGTGTATATAATCTTGCTTTCTCCTATTAGCATATGGGTACTTAAGAGCAACTATCAGACAACTCTGGTTTTATGCGCTATTTTGTTAATACAAAACGTTTCTATGTATAACTCTTTCAAAATAGATCAGATTTTTATGAAATTTGGTATACAGTTGAACTTTCCAATTATGAACTTCTTCATAATAAAGTATGCCAATACCTCACTTTGCATCGGGGTTACGTTCCACAAAAACACGATAATTAAAGCAAAATGAACTATTTAATTAATTTATGAAAAATACAATTTAAGTTAATCACTGTCTCAAAGCCGACTTACGACAATAGCCACTATGGGCTCAGTGGCTGTTGTCGTAAGTCGGCGTTCCTTCACGAAAAATTTTGGAATTTCGGAAAAAAAGATTTAAAGATTTGTGGCAAAAAAAAAACTAGATCAGCTCTAGTAGCTCTCTTATAGACTCCGAGATCTCTATGATCGTACAGGCTGACAGACAGACGGACATGTCTTTATCGACTGGGATTGGGTAAGTAACGCTTGTCTATGTTTTTCTCCTTTAGTATGTGGAGGAACTTACACTCAGCGCTATGGCATAATCAAGTCACCAAATTGGCCACGACCTTATGGGATAAATGAAGAATGTATATGGTTAATTCGGGCACCTTTGGGCCACCGTATTGAACTTATTGTACATAATTTTACCCTGGAACATATGACGGATGATTGCAATGAAGACTATCTGGAAGTTAGGTATGTACATATTTTTCAGTTAGCTTAGAACCATCTGGCAGCTTAATCGTTGTACTTACTCTCTCTCTCTCTCTGTATTATTCATAGAAATGGTGATATGATTCTATCGCCTCGTATAGGACGCTATTGTGGCACACGCGTACCATCTCGGATCCCATCATTTGGCAATGCTTTATTTATTAAATTTAAATCGGATAGCTCTCTACAGGAGAGCGGATTCAATATTAACTGGCAAATCGTCGAATCTGGTTGCGGTGGAAAACTAAACTCACCAGAGGGATCAATCCACTCACCGCATTCGATTGTGGAAACAAGTGGTGCGGTATCTTGTGATTGGCAAATTATGGTGGCTCAGGGCTCTAGGATTACGATGCGTTTACAGAGCCCTGGCAAATCACTTTGTCTAGGTCAGCTCGTTATCTACGATGGTCCCACCACCCAGAGTCGTCCGATACGTTTAAATTGCACTCGCGATTCTGTATCGCAAAGTATTGACCTAACCCTACAATCCTCAACCAATCGCGTTCTAGTGCGCTACGATGTGAGCAGTGATGAGCCGGATGGCATTAGTTTTGCGCTAGATTATTCCACCAATTGTAAAGTTATATTGGAGCAACTGTATGGAGCAATTGAGACACCGAATTTCCCCGATAATTATCCACCGAATTTGGACTGCGAGTGGGATATACGAGCCGGTGACAGTGGCAATAATCACATACAATTGGTCTTTTCGCACTTGGCGGTGGAGAATACCAGCTCAACGGATTGTAATTATGATTTTGTAATGCTTCGAGATATGCAAAACGATCGGGAACTTAGCCGACGACGTCTTTGCGAATATGATCAACAACATCAGGGTCCAATTACTAGCGAGGGTAATCGCCTGATAATAAGTTTCACCAGCGATTTCTCTAATCATGCTCAGGGTTTTCATGCCGAATACAAACGTGTGGGATGTGGCGAAGAATTGCAAGGATTGGGCGGACGTTTTGAGTCACCCGATGCACCGTATAGTGTGGATATGGATTGCAATTGGCTTATTAAAGCGCCGGAAGGAAAACGCATACGTTTACTCTTGCAGGAAGTGCATATTGAAACGACCCAGCGGGATTGTAGCCAAGATGCCTTAACCGTTGCTGTGCCAGCGATCGGTGGTGGTAGCAATTTTTCCTCGTCTTCTGTAATTCTACGGAGTTGTCAAATAGAATCCTCCACGCAGACATTCACATCGCCGGCAAATGAGTTAAGTGTGCATTTTCGCAGCAGTAAGACGAGGGCACGTAAATACTTTAAGGCCACCTATGTCCAGGAGCCAGCAACTTGTGGTGGTTTGACTAGTAGTAGCAACGGCCTAATCACCAGTCCTGGATTCCATGAACAAGAGGATAGCGACCCGATTAGTGTTAATGGTGATCTAGAATGTATATGGCAGTTGCAGGTAAGTTACATTTAATTAATTTTTATTCTAGAATTAATATACTCAATATGTTCATCATGAGAAGTCAAGTTAATATATGTAACTATGTCCGCCTGTCCGTCCGTTTCAATTACTCTCAAGCTCTCGCTTTTATAGCTATTGAAATTTTATATATTGAAGTTTTTGAACATATGTAGGTAGTTAAAGTCTTGAGTAGAAGATATCGGATCACCATCAAAAAAATCGGAAATTTTATATAAAATCAGATTATCGTACACGAGCACTTTAGCGTTCCAATCGGCCAACTCCGCCCCTGCGTTCCTTTGAGTACGAAGCATTTAGCCATTTATATTCCGATTAAGTGGAGTGATAGATATTGATAACATGTGCCAGTGTGCCAAATTAGATTGCGATACGTTTAACATTAAGCGAAAAAATCTCCATTTATCGAATTCCGAGATCTACGTATTTTTTAGACGGACATACATATGTATATGTGTTGGTCATCTATGTATATAAACATCGAAAAAGCCGAAGATTTCATTTTTAAAATTTTTTTTTAGGTGCCAAATAGTTATGGTATTAGTCTACAATTTGAATACTTCAATTTAACCGATTCGCCCAATTGTTCCGCTGCTTTTATTGAGTTGACAAAACTCGATGCGGATGATAGCGAATATTTCCTTGAACGAGGCTGTGGTAATGAGACATTATTTATACGCTTTGTTCATGGCAATAGGCTGCGTGTACGATTTAATGTCAAGGCGAACAATTTCGGAAGATTTTCCCTACGGTATAAACGGCAATGCGGTAGAATGCTGCTATCGGACGAGGGTTATTTAAGATCACGAATGGATGAGAACTGTATGTGGTTACTCTCACCGACGGAGGGTAGTAAAGTTAGCTTAACTATAACAAAGCTAGAGTGTCTACCATGTGCGGTGCAAGGTCATAGTAATTGCACGGATGCCCTAACCATAATGAATTTCGACGATGGTGTGTTGCTCTATTCGTTTTGTGATTCGCATCCAGTCAATTTGATTATACGAGGTCACAATATCGCTATCCTGGGTGATGGTATTAATTTCTCTGGCCAGTATACAAGTATCGATAATACCTGCGGCGGTACAATATCATCTGCACGTGGAACACTCACCTCACCCAATTATCCGGATAGCTATCCAGCAAATGTGGAATGTGTTTGGTCGATAGAGGCGCGTTCTGGTAACACCATTGAGTTAACATTCTCTCAGCTTGATATTGTTAAGTCAGAGCATTGTAATGATGATTTCCTGGAGATACGATCCGGACTCCAGGGCCGAGTTCTAGGACTCTATTGTGACAACAATGTGCCCGATAGTCCAATTTATGTGAACTCATCAGTTTGGATTAAATTCCGAAGCATGCCCGACAATACGGCCAAAGGATTTATGCTTCGCTGGAGTTATGGTAAGTGAGCAAAAAGGTGGGAAATTGCAATGCAACGGTGGGCGGCAAGGTGCCGCATAAGCATCTGCGAAACGCACGCGCTCCTCGTAGACGTACGTCCAATTACGTGACTCACATGCAGTTCAAAGATCGACCACTTTTGTTCGGTATCCTACAGGTGTTTAAACTATGTGAGAGCATCCACCCACAAACTCACCTACTCGAACACAATATCGCGACTTTCTTGTGCGCCCATAGTTGCTTGTGCGCCCCTACAGCCCCAAACTTGTAGATTTTTGATCACTGCAAAAGAAATATACGATTTTTATTTACTTAGTGCACAACAACGAGGTGATAGAGCAGACAAATGGTGTTATTGATTCGCCACCTAGATTATCAGTGATTGCCGATACCGAAGCCTATAGCTGGCGCATATTTGTCGAACGAGAGATGTTTATAATGATGCAGTTTATTGAATACAACTCCGGTCTAATGGTAAGCACACACAATTTCAGAGAAAGTAAATTTATTGCTTACTTTTTCTTCATTTTTCTAGCTTTTCGATGGTTACGATGAAACCGCTTTGGGTGTCAATATAAATACTTCACCCTGGCACTTCACTTCGAGCAGTAATGTGCTTTATTTAAAGACCTCGAATGATAACTTTGATGCATTTCATCTAATGTGGCATGCAATTAACACTGGCGAAGTGGAAGCGAATCGTACAGTCAATAACGACAAATGTCACGAGGAATATGCTGTGAATAGCAAAAAAAGTATTATTGTATCTTCATCTGGATATCCTAATGGCTATGAACCGAATGTGAATTGTGATTGGATTTATAGTATATCTGAACCAACGGAACATGTTTATGTCGATTTACTAAAAGTTCAACTAGAGCCGATGGAAAATTGTTTTGCAGACTATTTACAGATACAAAGTTCGAGTAATCTGAATGATTGGAACACGGAGTTACGCGTTTGCAATATTTCCGCTACAGCACCGATTCAACGGGTACACGGTACACCAAATCTTCGATTGCAATTTGTTAGTGATGCTACAATAAATGGCACGGGTTTTGTTGCCCGTGTCCGGGCGGCATGTGGTTCAAATATGACCGGTCCAGTGGGTACCATCTCAGGTCGAAACTTGACTTCAGATTGTGTTTGGCATATCGAGGTGAATGCGGGACGAAAAATTGATATAACTATAGAATATGCGCAAATAAGTGCAGACAATACACCACCTTGCCCTTCGTACGGACTCATTTATGATGGCTTAGACAATGATGCACCAATGCTAGTCAATGGGAAGTTCTGTAATCAACGCGGCTTTGATACTAAATCGTATCGCACTACTGGATCACATGCGTTCATCAAGTACGTTTCCAGCGGGATTCTATTCAATCCTCCATCCAATAGCTGGACACTCACATATCGTGAATTCAATGAATGCAATGGTGAAATACAATTAACTCCATTGGCAAATAGCTATAATATTAGCTCACCCGGCTATCCCTACTATCCGCATCCGCATTCCGATTGTACGTGGTTAGTGATTGGACCACCAGGAGAAACAATTTCTATCAATTTTGTTGATCGTTTCGATCTGAGTGGACGTCATTGTAACGAGGAATTTATTGAATTCTACGATGGATCTACTCAAATGTCTAACCGTCTGTTGAAGACTTGTACGCGACCCAAGACGACAATAAGAAGCTCGAGCAATCTTCTGCTGATCCATTATCAAACCAATCTTGCGGAACCTCGCAGCGGCTTTCGCTTAAATGTTTCGTTGAGCATGTGTGGTGGTTTATATACCAGTTCCGCCGGTTACATAAGCTCCGAAAACTATCCAGCTCTGGGTGCCTATCCTAAAAACACTGTCTGCACATACACTCTGAAGATGCCAAATCGGATGACTGTCCAATTGAATTTTACAGATCTGCATTTACCATTTAATGACCAGGAGGATCTTATTAAAATGGATTCGATTGAAATTGTTGATATCAATGATATGAATAGAGTTCTTTATGTGCTCTTTGGTAATACAACCACGCCCCTTCTTCTAACCCTCGGCACAAATGAGGTGGCCATTCGGTTCAAGAGTGTGAAAAATGTTAATAATTATCGCGGTTTTAAGATCGCCTATCAGCATGTACTCGATCATTGTTATCGAGAAGTGAATGCACCTTCTGGCAATTTGAATATACCATTCTCTCAGACCTCATCCCTGTCCAAATCCTGTCGCTGGCGTATCAATGTACCCAAGGGTCAGCGAGTCCGTTTGGAATTTACGAATCTTGCCAGTATGCAGCAAGTGGGACAACAAGAAACAAGTAACGGGTAAATAGATCCAAAAAATTGAATGGTGGGTAAGGTTTTCAAAAAGTCATCCGATTTGAATAAAAATCTAGCGGATTGCTCCATAGTCACCTAGAGGAAAACACTGTCTGCACAACTTTTTAAATCCTTACCCTTAAGAATTTATGTTAAACACAATCTAACTACTAATCGAAATTTTTTTCAGATTACCATTTGCATTACAAAGATATAATCGTATTTCCAAACCGATATTCTCCTTTTACAACGATGAATTGCAAAAATCTGAAATAACCGAATTTAATTTAATTGGATACAATGGCAGCGGCATTATTGAGTCGACAGATAACTACATGTTGGCCATAATATTAGTACGTAAATTGAATTTGGCCACAACTACATTACGTGCCAAATTTAGTTCGGAACAGCCATCACTATGTCCGCCGGATATACAGGATAGAGCATCCGGAACAGTGTCCATCGAATCATTAAGTAATTTACAAAATTATTTCTGCACAGTTCGATTTGTGGGCCAAGCCGATGAGACAATTACTTTTAAAATCGAAGAATATCAATTTCGGACGAAAGGCAGTGCTGCCGCCGTTATCTTTAGGGATCGTTATATGATGGCAAATATAATGTCATCAAATGTGACAAATACATTTATTTCGCTTGCCACAACATCTGGTAATTTCCGATTGCTACATAATCATGATATACGTTTACAACGTTTTCGTGCCTCATACAGACGTCACAAGTGTGGCGGAAGATTTAGGATGGAGGAATCTATTATTTTCGACTTTCCTCCACAAAATGCCCCACCGTCCGATGATGATTATGGTGAAATGGAATGTGTATGGGCATTGTCATTTTCTTTAGGATATGAATTATTTGGCAATATTAGTCTTACGGATAGATGTGATCGAGAGTATTTAGTTATTTTTAGTGGGCCGTTGGAGGTAGCTCGTCTTTGTCGTGGCATGACGGAGCTTAATACAACACTATTAAGAAGGCCAGAAACCAAAATTATATACCACACATCACAATATCGATCAAGCGGTCGTCGTACGCAATTCACTATACAGGGTCGACGTACGCAGGATAAAAGTGTGATATATGTGGGAATGAGGAATACGCCCGTGATTGAAGTTAATTCGAGTAGCTACAAAGATAATATGGAATTAAGTTGGGAGTATGAGACCAGCAAGGGTTTGTCGCTAGTTGTAGAATTTCAAGGACGTTTCTTTATAGAAGCCTCACCCAACTGTACTAACGATCAGTTACAGATACTGGGCCAAAAAACCAGCGGCTTGTGGCAAGTGGAGAAAACATTTTGCGGTCGCGAATTGCCAATGAACGTATTGATAAATTCATCAAAAATGCGCATAATTTTCCGAACCAATGCAAACATACGGGGAGACGGATTTGCATTCTCTGTAGCAAATACATGTAATCACCTACTTAAGGCTACCGATGAATTACAGACTCTGACTAGCCCCCAGTGGCAGGCAGCAAGAAATCATCAATTTAATTGCACTTACGAAATTTACACTGATACCCAAAAACAGTTGATAATCAATGTGAATACCAGAGGTGGTTGGTCTGCCAACACGTGTAAATTATCATATTTCCAGGCGTTTAAAAGCAATGAAAACAATGAGCATGCTGATGGGGAGTTAATCGATCGTTTTTGTCCCAACTTTGAGGTCACGGGCTTTAAGAAACTACGTCTCACTTATACATCGAACATGCAAAGGCGCTATGAACTGCAATATCAGTTGTGGGGCTGTGGCGGTAATTTTACAGAATCCTTCGATTTACGCTCACCGAAGGGTGAAACAGCTGGCACATATGCCCATGGCATGAATTGTGTTTGGCGTGTCACAGCACCCACACGACAGGCTATATTCATTGATTTTAAATATCTGGATATGGAGGATAGTACAGAGTGTCGATTTGATGAACTTTCCATTTACAAGGGCAGCTCAGTTATACCAGAGCAACGGGTGGCTAGACTATGTGGCAATTCGAGCACTCCCATTATAATGATAAACAGCAATCAGGCTATCATAGTGCTCCGAACAGATGTTAGCAATAGTGGACTAGGATTTCTGGCCAGTGTACGTTTCACACCCAATTGTAATGAAAATTTGGCTCTCAGCGAAGGCAACGATCGTCTGAGTTTAATGCGTCACTATAGCATCAATAAAAGTGAAGAATTAACCTGCTATTTTCGGGCTAGTGTCCCACCAACTAACCGCATTTCAGTGGAGCTGAAAACACTACATTTGAATAGTCAAGCGTATCTAGAGGTAATTGATAGCAAACCAGATATCACTAGTTTAGCCAAATACTCGAATATCACGGGCAATCGGCCGAAACTTTATAGTTCGTATGAAGATTTATCTATATTACTAAAATCAGGCAAGCAAAAAGTGTCCAGCAATGTTAGTTTCGAGTTAATTCTACAAATGGAATGGACATTATGTGGAGAGAAACAAATTGAATTGCTCCCAAATAATGTAAGTAAGGGATGGCGCAACATTAATCCAAAATTATACAACCTGTAATATCTTTCTCTCCAGACCATCACTCTACGTTTGCCAAATATATATAGCAACATATCAAGCATTCGTGAGAGTTTCAGTGGTGGCGGTATACACTGCACTTGGAATATCAAATCTGATGAGGATACCGAAATTCACATCCGTTGGTTAAAACTCAGGGAAGCCTCCCAATTGACGGGTAAATGTGTGGACTATCTGAAAGTCTCAGATTCATTCGTATGTGTTATAAAATCAATTTTAACATCTTCGTATTTTCTAAGTAATATTGTATCATTAGCTTTCTAGATACTATTGCGGTCAATTCAATAATACCTATGACGTAATTTCGAAGTATTCGACCGAGAATTTTAAGCTAACATTCCACATTGATGAACTGGATGAGGATTTTGGTATTGAGTTGCAACTCAGCCAACGAGTTGGTAAGCCCAACAATAATTAAAAAACATTTTGATTCACACTTACTTTTGTCAAAAGCATTCATTTTCATTAATACACTTTTCCTTCTGACTTTGGCGCCATTTGCCTAATCTCTCTCTCTCTTTCGGTTCGTATAATTTGATAAAAATATTAAAGAAGCTACATATATAACTTCGGCTATGATAAAGTTGGTATCCCACTGCAGTCAACGTATTGAAACCCTTTTTCTATGTCTTAATCGCCGGGTCGACATATACCATGAATCAAGTGAAAATTCATATGTATGTATGTATGTATATTAAATTTTTTTCACAAGCCGCGATTTCTATCACATGCTATCTCGCTCACTTTTATTAAACGAGCACCCGTCCAAATCCGGGAAAATACTCCTTGCGGCAATTTTCTACATATATCGCGGCGGGTTTTTTCCGATTTGAAATTCGATGGTATGATAGATATTCATAACATGTATTAGCATGCCAAGTTTAATTACGATACGATAAGTGTTGTGGGAAAAAATCAATTTTTATTCAATTTCGGGGGCGAAAGTGGGAGCACGTTGCACGCATCTACTGTCCAAATATGACAGCATTTATATAGATATAGGGCATTGTAGCGTAAGTGTAGGGTAATGAACATATCACAAATGTTAAGTTAATGGCAGCTAACAATAGAAGGTTTATAATATACTTAATTCTTGTTAATGTATATATGCATATATTTCAGTCTGTAATCGAAACTACACCGACTTGAGTGGCTTTATTGCATATAGCGAGTCACCCTCGACCAACAATTGCTCCGATTATATACGAGTGCCTGATACATATAGCTTAACGCTAAGAATATTGGACGTACAGTTTGATTGGGGTGACAATGTCAAATACTTTAATGTGAGTTGTAGGATTGCTTAAAATCTATTGGTCGAATTCTATTATCTGATATTATCTTCCACCAGGTAACCGATCTGAAGAGCAATCGTACGCTTTTAAATATAACCAGCACCGAGTATACGACCATAAACAAATTCACAACCACAAATGAATTGCTTATACAGATGTCATCTCTTAATAATGTGCGGATGTTCTACTATGCTACTAGCAGGAATTTACCGATAGGTTGTGGTGGCACTATTACAACAATTGAGGGCTATTTGGTGAATCCCCCCTATGACAACCGCAATCATTCTTTGTGCACATGGTTAATAGCACCTACAGCAATTGTAGACTTGTCATTTGATTTTTTGGGTAAGGCGGAATCTGCTATACAGTTATATTATCTGAAGCTAATTTCGAATCGAATCGTTTATTTTACAGAATTTGACATGGGCTCAGAAACCAATTGTCAGTTGGATAATATCAAATTCTATGAAATATCCTCAGATGGCAGCGAAAAGTTGCGACAAACATTATGTGGACAAGGGCAACCGCAAGCGTTCGTTATTAATAGCAATCAAGTCAGGATTGTGGCCAAGAAATCACCTAATTTCGATGGTACAGGTTTCCAAATAATGTATTCACAAAATCACAAAGCCACTCCTAGAAATAACAATGATTTTTACAACGAATTATAAGTATAAACTTAACATAAATGCCATACTTTCATTGTTAAACCTTTTAACTCGAGTCGTGTTCGTATTTGCTTTACATATTGTTTATGAAATTAATAAATAAAAATATGAATCTAAAGAAAAAATACGTTATTTTGAAATTTATACCTGACATCTTGTCGATAATTAATCGATGCCAATACGCATTTTTAATCAGTGATGACAATTTTTTAGGAGCAAAAAAGATCAGCAAAAAAAAAGCTGAACTGGGGATAAAAATCCAATAAAATAAAGAAATGGAGTTCTTTCAATGCTTTTAATTGGAACTTTGGCACCTTCAATTGTTAAACTTAAAGATTTTGTTCATAGTCATGAGGAAAATAGTATGATTGTAGCATATAATCATGAAGGAAATGCTGAAACAGCCACATCTGACGGGAAAAAGGCGGAATCGACATCACTGATTTTAGTGAGTGCAACTCGACTGCTTATTTTCGACGCTTATATTTGTTTTTCCACTTTTACTACACATTTTGCCATAAAAAAGGGGATTGGAAATGGAGGAAGAAATAAACTTGTCCATTACCCAGTTAAGCGACGTCTTGGCCAAGCTACAAGCAAGCTCCACAACTGGGGATTTAAAGAGCCGCCAGGAGAAACTGGCCCATTTGATAAAACTACACATTCTGCATATGAAGAGAACTGTGGTACTGAGCCGGCCAAGGAAACAACAGCGTACCCGGAAACGCCTCAGGATGCTGCGCACCTTCTATATGCGACAAGTGATCGAAATGCAATCCAAGTATATGGAAATGTACGCCATGCTGCGCCTGAAGCAGTTTCAGCTAAACTCAGCTAGCCAGTACTCAGATGAGAAAAAAGAGGAGGAAGTGGAGGTATCGGACTCGAGCCCAAACGCAGTTAGCGTACCAACCCAAAGGCAGTTCTTTGAGCATCTGATGCCGGCTTTTAGTGACGAGGAGTTTCTCTCCAAGCTGCATGTCACACGGAGCACATTCCAGACACTTTGCAGGCAATTATCATCGACTCTGCGCTCGGCCGAGGATTTGCAGCCACCGCCAATTGTCACTGCCAACAAATGTGTGGCATTAGCCCTGTATTTTCTGGCCAGCGGAGAGCGCATCTCCCTGATAGCCGAGCAATTCGCCTTGCCGCGTACCAGAGCCATTAAATGCCTAAAAATATTCTGCAATGCCGTCATGTCGGGTCTGGGCAAGGCTCTGCGTCGTTTACCCCAGATGAAGGCGGACTGTGACAGTGTGGTGGCGGGATTTCAACGAGAAAGTAATATGCCTGCTGCTTTGATGGGTGTACTTGGTGTTTGCTCTATACCCATAAGAGCCTCCGGTTACCTACTTATGGAATTTCTTCTGGATGATCGCATGCTCTTCCGTGAACTACAATTGGGTAATGGCAATCGAGCGGCAAACTGCTCCCCGTTAGTGCCTAGTTTTTCAGTTATACCAAATACGTTGACATCCCTGCCCAAGCGTCAGATTAATGAACGTCGGGTTCCTGCCTTTGTCCTAGCCCCCGGTGACCAGAATTATCCATTACGGCCTTGGCTGCTTCAGCGCTACGCTGAGCCGGAGGCCCCCCATGAACATGACTTTAACGAAGTGGCCGACCATCTTTACGAGCTAAGCGATTGTGCCTTACATCGGTTTATGTCACGGTGGCATTTCCTTAGCCAGCCGCTGGATATTAGTTTCCAGACTGCATCCTGCATCATTCAAGCGGCAGCTGTCCTTCACAACCTCCTGGAAGAGCTGAGAGAACCCCATATGCTGGAATGGGGCAACAAGGTCAAGGTGTCTCAATTTCGGGCAACGCCTTTCTTGCGGATGCAGTCTGATACTGTTGAGGATGACTCGGACTTTGTAGAACGTGCGATGGATGTGCGCGACTTTCTTGCACGAACTATTAGTTCCACAGAAATTTAGATGTTTACGTTTACCAAGTGTAAAATTACAATTTTGTTGACTGATGATTCCTTAGAACTTTAAATTTGAATAATAGTAATAAATATTTCGAAAAGATACATTAGAAAAATGTATAATTTTTTATTTTTCCATCAAATGAACATAAAATAAGAGTCCCCAAATTCTTGGCATACCCATTATCTAGTACAGACGCTGGGGTGGTCCCATTGAGGATTTGATGTGCAGGGAGCGCACATTCTGCCAGTTCTTTTTCAACAGCGAGACCAAGAAATTGATCGACAAGTTGACGTTCTGGGCAAGTTCATCTTGTTTCATGCCCACGTGACCGACGGCCACAGACAGACACAGCACCTTCTTCATTTGGAATTTGATGGTGGATTTTACCTCCTCAATTTTGCCCATCATCGATTCCTGATGAGACAACAGACCAGGGAACTTGCCGGCCTTGTTCAGACCAGGACCCAAGAGACGGGGAATCTGCTTGATAAGCGATTCAGAGGCCAAGAAGGCATCATAGGACTTGGCCAATTTCTTAACCAGCTTCTTGTTCTTGTTCAACTTCCTGAGGGCCTCGGCATCCATGTACTCGACGTTGTTGGCCTTGGCTTCATCACAATGTTGCTGATCGCCAAGGATGCATACCTTCATCTTAGGACGGGGAATGTGCTTCAACCTAGCGATAGTGAAATGAAAATGTTAGATTCCGATACACAAACAGGGTCGTACAGTGGGCGCAAAAAACAAAAACTTTGAGATTGAGCAGTGAAAACTTACGAAGCCCTCAGCGGAGCCCACAGTATGTTTAAATTTATAAATATCGGGCGGTTAACCACCAACCAACGGTTAGGTACGGATGGTGGAAACCTACTCATTTAGTTTTTAAGACCCTGAGTGCAGGTCCGCCGAGTGCTACCCCTCGACTACCTAAAACTCTGACCCACGTCTCAAGTTTAGGTTTTTCATTTTATCCAACATACTTGACAGTGCCAGAGAAACGCTTGTCCTTTTGGGGATCGTAGTTCTTCAGGCCAATTTGGAGTTCCACGGTCTCCAAAAAACCACGCTTCGCCTTGGCCGAAGCCTCTAGCAGACCGCTGACGCCCTCCAGGAGCGTATCACGAGAAACTTTCGACCTAGAAATTTACAATAAAGAATACCAATTATTTACAGGAGCTTACAAAATTTAATAATTTAACTGTTTAAAAGTTGTGCAAATGACTGCAGCTTTCACGTTAGCTGCATATTTAAACACAACAATTAATTTTACTGTAGCAATCATTTCCAAACTTATATGAACATGGTTGTAAGTCACAAAAAGCTGGTTTTCAGATTGCCAAATCCGATGAAATACCCCATTTAACAAATTAATCAACATTATAGCCAGAGATTGGCTTGAGAATTTGTTGGAAAAGTATAAGGATTATTAAAATATTTAAAGATTTTATTTTATTTTTCCTATAGCTATTAAACTCACGCCATGTCTACACCTTCCGAATGCCGTTTCACGAAAGAACGAGTACGGGCAAAACGCCAACTCTTCAAAAATATCCATAAAAGAGGCTAAGTTGGCAGCACTGTACGGGCAAAATGCTGCCAACTCTTCGGGGCTAAAAGGCTAAGTTGGCAGCACTGCTCGTCAAAACACCTCGAACCTGATTAAACCACCACGAACCACAATCAAACCTCATTAAGCCAGAACAAACTTCATTAAGCCAGCTTGAACCTAGTCAAACCACCTTCCAACTCATACCATTGATTCGAACATCGAGCGTCAAATTTTACAGGCTATGTATGGAACGGAACAATGGAAAATGGAACACATTAAAGAAAAACATTAGGGTTGTCACAGAAATCGTAAACGCTGGTGTTGCCAGAGTCGGTAAAAAATCTGATTGACTTAATTGAATAAGAGAGCCCGAATTGCAAACAAGAGAGAACGAGAGAGCACTATTGCGTTTGCGTGGGGCTTATGGGGGAGTCAAACAAACATTGCTTTCACTGTGTCTGGGTGCGTTTTTGATAATCTATTGTATTTTTATTAAACCGAACTCTGTTACCTTAAGTACAATTGGTGGAATTATATAATTTAACTGCATTCATCATTGATTTTTCGTTCTTCAGACGGCTGTGTAAGGCAAAGTAACTCCGATAACCTCCAACTCTTCTAGTCCTTGGAAGATGGCCCGTCTCATTGAGAGCAATGTAAGTTACGAAATTTCAAAATTGCAATTCCTCATAATTTTTACATAATTTCCTTTTGGCCAATTTTATAATCATAATAATGAGTGTCGAAATGCTAATAAACATGTCAGAGATTCTTTTAAAATGACGTCATATGTCTATTTTATGCTAGCAGCCATCAGGCTGCCAAAGACAATAATACATAAAAATAAAGATTAAGTTACATCAGAGCGTTATTAAGAGCCGGTCAATTCATCATTTCGTGGAATGGGTCAGTGCCAGGGACAAGTGGTTTTTATGTACTGTGACGTGTAAAGGTTGCAATTGGTGCATGCCGCACAAGACTTGGAGCACAAATGTATTGGACAACACTTTGGATTCACATAGAAATGATTGAAATCTGCGTCCAATCAGCTGTTTTTAAGTCAACCATGTTTCTCTTACACAATAACTGCTTTTTGCTAACTCTCTCTCTCTTTCCCTCTCTTTCTCTTCGTTTTTTTTTTGCTTATCATCGTTAGTAAATTGAGTAGTACAAAAAAAATAATAAAAAACAAAACCGGGTGTCTACAGTGGCTGCTCAAGCAATTTATACACAACTTAATGAACTTTGCTAGTATTTAGTCTATTCATTATTTAAATGTGTGAATTAGCCGATTAAAAATATGACACATACCCATACGAAAGGAATCCAATTCTCGATTAATTTGTTTATCAATACGTAATGTCACACACACTTGTTAAAATACTTGCCAATCTCAGTGTATGTCGCTTACTCGGCCTGACTCGGCATCTCTTTCGCTGTCTTGCCCCCCCTCCCCCCCACACACACACATACATAATGTTGAGTTAACCGGTAGAGGGGCTACCTACCGAACCCTCGCGGAGACTCCACGCGTCGACTTCATTTCAATTGGAAATCGTGCGACTCAGCACACGGTTCGGTTAAATCAAACGTTTCGTTTTTTATTTTTGGGGGGAGTCGGTCAAGTTCATTGTGAGAGGAGCTGCAATTCAAATTAGAAATTAGCTAAGAAATTATTATTACAAAAAAGCAAGTGCAAATTGAAGATGACGGAAGCAGAATATGATGTAAGTTTATCAATAGCACCACTCTCTCTATATCCCTTTTCCTTGCTTCCTATCTACATATGTATGTATATCTCTCTCGCGCTGCAGGCCAGCTGACGCTTTGTTTATACATACATACATATGTATGTACATACATACATATGTATGTACATACATACGTATGTGTGACGTCAGTACAAATTTTTAATAAAGACTTTCGCAATACATATATTATATCTAAATACATGCATGCATACATATGTATAATTTTGTTTGTATGTATGTATTTTACTACTACTACTCTAAAAGTGGACTGCAGTTTGAGGGTCAATGGGGCAATGTGCATATGTACATGTAGATACATAAGTATAGCTCTATGGGTAACCCTAATAAGTTGTGGGGCTTCAGTGAGTTAGCCAACTAAATAATAGGGGGTAACTGAGATAACGCCTGATTTCTGATTTCATGTTTTTTCCATTCTCAGACGGGTGTTTTCATTCAACCTTGCGACCTCTAATCAGCTTTAATATCAACAAACGAAATATTGAATCACGTTAGACAATATCGCATAATACCATTTGTATATACATATGTACATACATACATATATAATATATTGATTACGTAACAGATGTTAAAATATAATTACTCGAGTATTTTCCTACATACATATGTACATACATATATGGGTACAGTTGGACCAAAAAAAAAAAACACTTTGATGTCTGTTTCTGTTGTGTGTGCAACAGAGAAGGAAGCATCTCCGACCATATGAAGTAAACATATGTATGCATTCTTGATAAGCACGACCAGACGAGATCATATAGCCAAGTCCGTCTGTCTTGAACAACTCGATCTCGTGCTAGACCGTTTAATCTACAAATCTGATATTTTGCATGTAGGCATTGTTTATTTTGAATTCATCTGAATCGGACAACTGTATCATATAACTCTCATAAGAACCATCGATCGCAAATAGTGTTTTGGATCAAAAACTTGCTTGTTTTTCACGGGACTAATTATATATTTCTAATCAAAACTCCTGTGCCAAATTTGATCAAGACTACTATATTTTATATATATACTTATACTTATATATAATACATGCATATGCTCTTTTCAGTTCGTACCAATTGCTGTGGGCGTGGTGGCTGTGGTAGCTGGTGCCCTTATTGTGCACTATTTCCTTAATAAAAAATCAACGAAACCCAGACGGGAACCCAATCGCACTGCCCGCCTACGTACTCTAGTCGATCCCAATGATAAGTATCAATTGCCATTAATCGAAAAGGAGATACTTAGCCATGACACTCGACGTTTTCGCTTTGGTTTGCCGTCCAAGCAGCATGTCCTTGGATTGCCGGTTGGCCAGCATATCCATTTAATAGCCACAATTGATAATGAGCTAGTCATACGTCCATATACACCCATCTCATCCGATGAGGATGTCGGCTATGTGGATTTGGTAGTTAAAGTCTATTTCAAGGATTCACATCCCAAGTTTCCGGCTGGCGGCAAGATGACACAGCATTTAGAGCAAATGGAGGTGGGCGATAAAATCTCATTCCGTGGGCCATCTGGACGTCTGCAGTACCTGGGCAATGGCACATTCTCTATTAAGAAATTACGCAAGGATCCGCCCAAGCATGTGACAGCCAAACGTGTAAATATGATTGCCGGCGGTACTGGAATAACTCCCATGTTGCAGTTGGCTCGTGAGGTTCTCAAACGCAGTGACAAGGATAAGACCGAATTGGCGCTCCTCTTTGCCAATCAGGTGAGGTTTTACCTTCCCTAATATAAAATATTTATATTTTAATGCTATGTAATCGTTTGCAGAGCGAAAAAGATATTCTATTGCGCGCGGAACTGGATGAATTGGCGCAGAAACATCCCGATCAGTTTAAGGTTTGGTACACCGTTGATAAGGCCGCCGAAGGTGAGCTCCAGGAAATCACATACAAATCATTTATCAATGGACTCATCCGTCATTGCATTTCGCTATACTTCCCAGAATGGGCTCAATTTTGATATGATTAGTTGTAAATCTTTCAAAATATGTGTACAGGGGAACAAAGCATATAAAACCAAATCCTACAGTTAGTAGATAAAGTGAATATGGCTCAAAATAGGTTTTTCATGTTCTATTATATTAAATAATCATTTAATTGAATGCCCAGTATGATAATTAGTAATGATGTGACGTTTATTTTTCGATTATCATTCTCAAATATTGCATAATTCTAGATTTCAAATTGTCTATATTTGGGGTCGCTTTACTTAACAAGTCACGATTTATCTAATCTAAAAACACAGTTTCATAGTTAAGCATGAATTTCATGTCTCATTCGCATATATCATTCCGTCTCATTTGTAGTTGAGAATCACAAGCATAATGATACAAAAAAAAAGCCATCTATTATGTTAAGAATTTGTTTGTGTCTGCCCCCCTTCGCCACATGCTGCCCTCAAACGGATGCCGCGTACGGCGCATGCGCGCTTCTTAGCCTGGTCCTACAACACTGGCCATGTTAATGATGAGATGATGCGCGAGCATCTCTATCCCCCAGATGAGGACACTTTGTGTCTGCTATGTGGTCCGCCGCCCATGGTCAACTACACATGTATTCCGGGTCTGGAACGGTTGGGTCATCGGTCGGATCAACGGTTTAGTTATTAATGTGATTACCCCCGCCCCAACCACTAACATTCATCAGCCTGACAGGATAGCTAGACATTCTAGTTTAAGCCATACTAACTAACAACTTCAAAGCATTGGGAGCAAAGGTTTAACAGCTTTTTCCCCTCGTTGTTCTTTTGAAAGCGAAAATTTTGTTACACATACCTGATTCGTATATGTTCTCTTTATTTTATACATACAGGTTGGGCCTATAGCGTTGGCTTTATCAATGACGAAATGATTGGCGCCCATCTACTCCCGGCCAGCGATGATACGATCGTTCTGCTTTGTGGTCCACCACCCATGATCAATTTTGCCTGCAATCCAGCTCTGGACAAACTTGGCTATCATCCGGACACACGATTCGCATACTAAACATAACACATAATGAGAAGGAATTGATCCCAGCCACAGTGTTTTATCGTTTTTTTTTTTGGAGAAAGAACTTGCATTTCTGTTTTACAATATATCATTTTCATTATATATATACACGTAAAAAATGCTCCACGAATGAAGTATTCAAGAATACTCAATTCGTACCCACTACAAACCGATGTGGCAGGGAACCCAGGAAATCGAGTGTGTGTGTGGCTTGTGTGATGGGCTCTCCATTTGAGAATAAAGAAGGAATGCTTTAACCATTATCTGCAGCCCATTATTGTTAATTGTTTTCTTTTATTTTTCTACAATTAAATAAATAAATCAAATTAAAAGTCTTTAAAAGAGCAAACTTAGTTTAACTTACATTTACATTAATTACTTTCATCAATTTGTTGTCGCTGAACTTTGAGGTGATCCCACAGTTCCCTAATTGACAATTTATGTTAATTTATGCACTTTTCTGTATAAAGACACTAAATAAATCGATTCGCATTTTAAGCGTAGATATTTGAAATCCAGGATACCTTTTGATCACCAACATTTTCTCACGTGCAAGCTTTACAAATGGAAGTGAAAGCAAATTGGAAATTTCAGTAAAAATGTCAAATTTTCGTTAAAATTTAAAACTTCCGTAAAATTTTAAAATTTCCGTTCAAATTTAAAATATTTCTATATAACGACAAGTTTAAATTTCACCGAAAAATTAACGGACTATTTAAATGATTTCTGTCAAGCTTCGTGATTGGACCTCTGGAATTCGACTGATAATTCACTCCTGGTGAGCTGGAATCAATTGGAATATATAGAAATCAAGAGGAATATACAGAAACCAAAAATCTATCGGAATATATAGAAATGTATGCAAATATATAGAAATATATAGACGAAGTCTTTAAATTTTTAAAGAAATTTACATAAATATCTAAATATATTCAATATTGCAACTATCGCGGCAGACGAAAAAAATTTAATATATAAATTTGGTTTTATAAATTTGAATTAGCTTTTCACTTGGTGCATGTAGTATATCCAAGTCGGCCTGACGACTTACTTGCTTCATTAAATAATATATTCATTTACATAGTTTCTTGTGCATTCAGTTTCACAATTTTATTGAGTACAAAATATGGAATAATCGGCTCATTGTCAAGTGGCTCCCGAAAGACCACCAGAATTACTCAGCAGCAATACTTGTCGAGATTACATTTATAAGTGTAGAGTGGTGGGTTAGTAAATACAAAAAAAAATTAACCATTTAAAACTACTGGCTGAGTTAATGTGTTAAACTTAGTTTAATAATCTGTAATAAGCGTCATTAAGTTAATTAAGTGACAGTGATAAATAGCGAAAAACCTATTGCATATGCATATGTTTAAACATTAGAGATATTTTGTTTTAGAATTGACATTTGTAAATATAGGTATACTCGTATATATTTAAATTGTTTTTATTTTGTTGTTGCGTGGTTCACAGAACATTTATAGCCTAGGCAGTAAAGGAGATGGAGGGTGGTGGGGTAGAGGTGGTTGTGTAATAAAGGATAGGTGGTTGTGGGTTCTATAAATACGTACAATTAAAATACATATAAATGAACAGAGATTGAATATTTCGTTATAACATTTTAAATAATTAAAATTATTACTGTTATTACTATATAGTAAACCTGTACCACTGTGGTTAGGTGTCGTTACAATAATCTGAACGCTGCCGCCATTGTTTCCCCACAAGGATGTTTGTTCGGATAGTGTGAGTATATTTGCTCGCTCTTGTTTCTCTATCTTTCTTTTATATGGCATTATAAAATGCATACATACAAAATTGTCCAGTTTTACATCCTGGCAATGGGGTTATCTCAATCATCCTTCATTCCTTTCTCTATCTACCTGTTTTCCAATTAAACTAAGACTACAACATTTTAGATTGAAGAGGCTTGCGCAAATGTAGCTATATACTAAGCTAAATTACAATTTTATCATGGCAGCAGAGGCGCAAATGTAAAATAAAATATTAAATATAGAGAAATAAAAATCGAAATTGCAAGGAAAAAAAAAACGGCTGAAAAAAACACTTAAAACTTATAAAACAAATTGGATTTAGATTGGGGATTATTAGGAGGCGGCAGTGATGTGGCTGTTGATGATGATGTTACCGATGATTCCTGCAGTTCTTGTTGTTCCATTTGATAAGCCAAACAAAGCTTATCCAATTCCTCCTTGGTTAGTTCAATGGCCTCTATGGCAGTTACCTTCTTGTATCTGTGTTGGGAAGTCAAATGTTAATCACTTTATTCTTGATTATATAAATTTGACTTTTACTTACTTCTCTCTATTGTACTTTTCCCGTATGGCCTGTGTATTGAGCTCCTTGGAGTTCTTGTGCGTTTGGCATAGCTGCAGCATAACCGTCTTCAGGTCATCCAACTTATATGTGGTAATCTCTTCCAGTGTCGGTGACCAGATTTCCATACCCAACATATGACGTGACAATGCCAGAGAGGCAGATGAAATAATTGAGGGCAAATGCTGCAAATACGGATCGCCCTCCATAAGAGATAGCTCGCACAAGAACTGTATAAGAGAAATAATTATAATCTTTCTGACTACCAGCGGAAACAAGCATACGTACCAGAGTCAAATATTTGAGCTTCTCGGGCATATCACTAAGTACTGCATACGTATTGACAAAAACGTATGCTGTCGGTGTGCACAAGTCAAAGGATAAAACCTTCAATATGACCTGCTCCATACGCAGCACTTGAACCTTGCTATAGCTATCATCGGTGAGAAAGACAAACTCACCCACATCTGGTGGATAGATTTCCTCATATTTGCTATAAAAAAGAAAATTAAACAAATTTAATTTAAGTGGTTAAACTATTATCCATAATTAATAAATTTAAGTAGGAGCCAGAAACTGGGCACCAAATTTGACTGCCGACTTGCAATTTGATTGATAAATGAAATGAAGACAAATTGAATCGCATTAGACAAAATTTACTTACGCAGCAATGTACATGGCTGCAGTGCCAACCAATTGCAATTTTGAGCGCACCACTGCCATTTGGCTGAGGAAGCGATCAAGATAGGAGACTGATAGATATAACGTCTCGGTGTCCAGTTTATATTCCTCAGATACCTCAACCAACCAATCGATTAAAATTGAACGCATATTATGATTGATGTCCCTTTGACGACGCATATAAAGCGCTTTTGGCCGATGATTTTTCTGCAAATAAGATGAAGATGGTGAAAAGAAGTCTAGGGTTAATAAACAATGCATTAGTTAATTCATTATAAGCTAGTTAGTTTGCTTGAAAGAATTCCAATTTCAATTTAGCTACATTTCCCTTACATAAAAATAGAGCTTTTCATTAGTGCATTGAGAAAGAATACTCAGTTATTACTCATATTTGAGCGCGTCGCGCCCCTTGTACGTTTATAGCTCCGTTACTTTTATTCGGGTTTTTAAGAAATTCGGTGGAATGATAGATATTCATGACATGTATCAGTGCTATACGATAAAAATTGAGCAAGAAAATCACCTTTTATCGAATTACGAGGCGGAAGGGGGGGCAAAAACAAAAAAAAAGACTTGACCAGCGTATACACTACATGAGTCTACATTATAAATTTGGAAGCTCTAGCTTTTATAGTTCCTGAGATCTTTGGTCTCTTACGAACGGACGGACATGTCGCAATCGACTGGGCTTCTTATGCTGATCAAGAATCTATATACTTTAGAGGGTCGAAAATGCTTCCTTCTGGCTGTTACATACATACATTTTGGCGACGTTACTATACCAATTGATGGTATAAAAAGTAATTTTTGGATTAATGAGAAACTTGCAACCCAATAAATTTCTATTTAATTGTTATTTCGGCAAAGTTCGTCTTGGTAAAAAGTTTTGCGTATTATACACAACGATATCCTTGCCCTCATTTACATATATTTCTATGTATGTACATATATACATATATACATACATACAATTTGCTTATTTCTGGGCTAGCTTCAAACCAACCAACCAACTTCTCGTATATTATTTCCCCAACGGCGCCGGCAATCGAATTTACCAATTTTTATTTGTTTATTGGTTATTTCGGTAGGTACGTGAGAGGCATGCAAAACAACAAAAATTCGACGAAGCGCTGCATAAAAATCTCTTTTTTGCACACAAAAGAGCGTTCACATACCATATATGTACATTAGGTGTTTATTTAATGGGCCAGTTTAACGTTTATTGGACACGTCAAGCGCCAGCAATTGAGAGGGACATGAATACAATTTGTGTTTGATGGGGGACCAAAAGATTTTCAAATGCTATTAAAAAAAAAAAAAGATTTCCCTTAATATTTGATTGAATATTAAGAAATAATGGTAATATTTGAGAAATTGCATGTAACATGTAATGTCAATGGGATTATCTATCTATCTAGTGAATTGTGCCTCGCTATGCTGAATCAGTTATAGTTTTATATCCATTTTGACAGGGGCAGGGAGCAAGGAGTGGTTGGAAACAAAACAAACAAAGTATACCCTGGGCAACCACCACGTAAAACAAACGTAACGAACAAAAATCATTTTTTTCCTCAGTTATTTTTGCTATTTTCATCTGATAATGACGCTTCAATTGCCCATTTGCACACGGGAGGATCTCAATGAGGGTCTTAAGCTACAGAAACGTGAGCAGTATGAGGAGGAGCGCAAGAAGCGCATCTTTAATACAAAACAGCGTATTTTTGGGGTAAGCCGGCAGCGGAGCAGAGTAGTAAAGGCAGTCTCCTTGTTATTTCTTCCCTCTAACAACACACTGTCTCCAATTTAGCTGGATGTGGACACCTTGGAACGTCAGGTATTGGATAAAAAGAAAGAGCAGGATGCCCAATTAAAATGGAATAAAAGCTACGATGAACTAGAGCAGACGCAAACGAGACTAATTAATGCCAAAGAAAAGGAACAGGAACAGGAGAAACGTATTTCTGTTTCCAATTTGAATTATTATCGCTCACGCTTTCAACGCAAGGATCAGCGTCGTGAATTTGATTTGAATGATCCAGATTCTTTGAAAAAGGCATTGCCTATGCGTGTATCAGATAATGATGCGAGACTGGGTATTTCCAGTGCTCAGGTGTTTTTAGGCGAGGATTTATATAATCACGATCGCAAGCAACGTCAGAGACTTCAGCAACGTGCTTGGCTCGATCAACAGGTCAAGGAAAGTAAAGATGCCGCCGAGGCACGTCGTACCGCTGATAATCTCATAATGGAGAAAATCAATTCTAGGGATATGCATCTCGAAGAAATGGCCAAATCGCAGCACTTAATGCGTAATCAGATGGTCCAAAAAATACGACAATATAATGTCAATTTGGCCAAGCAAAAGGAGTTCAATCGCGAACGAGTTAAACGCGAGACCTACGAAGATGATATGGCCGAGATCTATAATATGCTATCAAGTGATATTCTCACCGAAAATATTCATGTAGCTCAATCACGCACTGATCCCAATCGGATAATTCCCTTCATGTATCGCGGCATGAGTGCCGAAGAGTTGCAATCCTTTCGCAAGGGTCAGGAGCAACAATTGGTCGATACACAGCAACGGAAAACGGATGCTCAACTGTTGGATAAACAATGGGAACACTATGCCATCAATATGGATCGTACTCTAGTGCTCAAGCAAATCGAAGTAGATCGTCGGCGTGAGGCCCAGATGGATGAGCTCCGCCGTGCCAATGCCCAACTGGCTGTACACCAGGTTAATCAGCGCAAAGAAGCTCTTATACTGCCAACTAATCCAGTAACAGAAGAGTTCTACGATCAATTCAATACGACCTCACGCTAAGGTGTACTCCACCCATATTTTTACTCCCCTATCAACATTTGAAATATAAAATAAAAGTTCTGATTTGAAATACTTACTACATATATGTGATTTTATATATAATACTTAGCAAATATTTATCAATATACACCCATTTTTAATAATAATCAAAAAACGTCTTCCAAATTTGGCAGACAAAAAAGGGTTTTTTGTTAAGTTCATTTACTTTTCTGATTTATTTATCATAAATCTAGCGGATCGCATTGTGAGATTGAATTTCCTATGCGCTGTAATTGAAAAACATCAAGTTCCATACACTTTGTGAGATAAAAAAATATAATAAACTAGTAAACTAATTAATTCCCAAAGTACTCGAATAGCTGAGTACAGTTTCCATGACTAAATAAGGTTGTTTGTTTTATTTTGGTATACTGTTTTCCTCAAGAAAAACCACCTTTAATATTCCTAAAAGAAATTGTGTGTTTGTTGGTAGGGGCGCGATAATTAGTTTTTTTTCATATGATGACCGGGGGATCGTGCGATAGAGATGGCTAGTCAACAAACACACAGGAGAGGATGCACACATAAAATGTGCATTCTCCCCGACAAATAAACACATGACAATAAAAGCAAAGACGTAAACGAAGAAACGAATGGAGACAAAAAGAGAGGGAGAGACATCGAGGATCGGAGACGCTCGAGAAACCCTAAGCAGCGATGCGTGAAGCCAGAAACACATTTATTCACGGGGAGGCGGCGCACTTAAAAACGGATAAGGGGTCCGCGGCGTTTGCCAAGCATGACCCAAGGACTACACAGAAAGTATTGATCTATGTTCTGTATATAAATTTTTGGTAATTTTTAGTTTATTTTTTGTACTTACCTCACTCTCTTGGAAATATCTCAAAATATCCATTTGATATTGTTCCACCTCAAAGAAACGTTGACGATCATTGCGTGGTGGCAACTCGCGGGCCAACATCTGCTGCTCATCGGCTAGATGCAGCAAATCCTTGTGGGTATCCTCATCGATTGGCCGAACACCGCTAATGGATCGATCCAATGACATTGGCGATAGAACATCAGCTACCGACATAGGTGTACCATCCAAATCGTATTCCTGTTGATTGCCAAATTCACTAGAGAGCAAAGAGGAAAATCAACATATATATATCTAGAAAACTAGAGAATCAATTTAAAACTCACTACTTGACATTGTCTGTAATTTGATTCTCCTTATCGATAATGGACGATGTTGTCGTTTTTGTGGCCGCTCCTTGTGCCTTTTGTGACGGTATCGACACCTGAGTATCGCAATTATCCTCATAGACAGTGAAATTTTTGAATTGATCCACCACGGACGATTTTTTAGATCCGCCGCCGACAGCTCCATAGATGACATTCTCATCAGACGTTTTCAAGGGTCCCACTTCGCGCAAAACCTTTAAAACAAGAAAAAAATGAAACATTCTATATTTTTAATTTGATTTTTGACATTAATGTCAAATCATAAATTAATATCATAATTAAATCTAATTGGTTCTATTATTACTTCTAGTCATTAAATGGTGGGGGGGTTCAACGCTAAATTCTATTTGTACCTATAAAATAAAGCACCCTTTAACTATTGCTGGAATCCTTTTTAGCTGTTTCTTTGGAAAAATCCTGTTACGTGACCGGCGGCATCTATGTATGTATGTACGTACGTACAGAGATAGACATGCATGTATGTGTGAATGTATGCACATTTGTTTTTGTTGGTATTGCGCGCCTTTTAATGGCTTCCTTTTTCTTGTCCCCCTCTCCCACACTCTCTTGTTTAGTGGGTATGTATAGGTAATTGCACTTTTTTAGCGCGCCAAATAGTTTCAATTATGCACATATGTATGTATGTGTACAATGTATGTACTTGCAATTTCTAGGTTAGGTTTAAAAAGGAAAATATGACAGCAAAGGATGGAAAATGTGCAATATCATTTCATCTACTAAGCAGGCGCAACCCTATCAAACGCAGGCAGACACAGAGAGTGAGAGAGAGAATGAGAGAGCAAAAGCAAGACAGGGAAAGTGACATCAACCACCGTTTATCCAGGCGCGTCGAAACAACAACAGCAGCAGCTGCATTAGAATGTGCGCAATGAAGGAGATAAAAACATAACATAACTGTATAGAGCTAGCTAAGCTACCCTATGCTAGATGTCATGGGTGGGGGTTTTGGTGTTGAAACTTACCGCTTTTGTACCTGGGGCTGGTATGCCTCGGCCTTGTTGACTGTTGCTGTTATTGGCATTGAGGACCCCAAAGTATTCGCGTGGAGCCAGAACTTGCTTCTCTTTAATCACGCCCAGCGATTGCTTAGACATGGCTGGTTTTTCTTTGAGACCAGCAGCTGCTGAATTCTCCTTTTCGTTGGTAAGATCGCGATGAATTTGAAAACTGGCCATATCGCTTGGTATTTGATAATAATGCAGTTAATGTCCGTTTTCTTTCTCTTCTCTTTGCTCACGCACACACAAACACTATTAAAATGGTGGCTTTATATTTGCGTTTCTCTTTACTCTTCGCCTTCGTCTTCTACTTGGCTGGTATGCTGCTGGCTGAGCGTCGGTCTGCGCTTCCTCCCGCTGCTTTATGCTCAATGCTCCGCTTTTTACACACACTCATACAATACACACGCGCAAAGAAACAACTAATACTTAAGGCAAATTTACATTTATGACATTGAGACGAAACGCAGACGCACACTAAATTTCTGATTTAGATATTTATCATTTTAACATATCTCGTTAATTTTTGTACAATCCGACGAACATTCCGTTCCGTTCAAAGACCCTGCCTTGTCGAAGTAATTATTAGAAATGAAAATGATTTCTGAATTTTCTTTATATGTATATTCTCTATGGCTTTCCTTTCGTTTGATTCTTTCCCGGTCATTCAGACACCACCAGTGTGGCCAACTTTTAATTAAAAAAAATGCTGTTTTTAACGGGGAACATCGTAAAAAAAGGCTGAAAAATTACAAAAAAAATCGGAAAAATAGCCTTTTTTATGTCTTATACATAATGTTTTATAAAAGCATTTTATTGTTTAAAAATCCCCATAATCTCATCTAACTCCAAACCGGCCTGGGACTCCTTCTCGTACGACAGATTTGCACCAATCATTCTGAGGTAGTTAGAAGGCAGCTGGTAGCTATAACAGTATTTTCCATGCCTTTGTAATTCATATCTGTATATGTACGTAAATAAAAAGAATTCCCGCTTCCCGCATTTTCAAAATTTATCCTACATTTAGTCATCAAAAAAAGTCAGATTTGACGGGAAAAAAGCGAAATTGGCACCACTAGTCAACATCATATAAAACGATGCCAACTCATACAAGCCTCATTAGAGCTGGATAAAACATCGATATCGTTTCTATCGATCATTTCCTAAGTTCCAAGATATCGATAGTTAATTTATCGATGGAGTGAGGTTCGCTATTGTTAGTTTAGACTATCTGGTAGCGCCAGAACACCTGAGCGCCAACATCTTTATAAATCAAATGTCTTATTTAGTGTAACATTTTTTTGCATAATTATTAATGAATTTCTGATAGTTTAAAAGTAAACGCGACTTGGTGTCAACCATATTAGGATATAACTTTTGAGGATACATAACTCATACGTAGTACATATACATATATGAATGTACATAGATACAATGTAGTAAGGCTTCAGGTATTACGTAAGCTTAAGCATTCCAAAGGAATTTGACTTTGTTATTTTGGGCGCCTCTTTCTCTTACTTTCTTTCTCGTGGCATTGCAGATGCTTATCTTATCTGTTGGTAGTACATGGTACAAAGCGCTGCAGGACCTCTTGGCTCTGTCTTTGACATTGTGTCCGCAAAGAAGGCAAACGCAGCGTGCGGCGATGCCTTTGGCACATTGTCGGTACGTTGACCTAGTTACATGTGATTCCGATTGCATTTCTTTTCTGTATGTGTGAGTGCTGCGGCGCTTTAAATGCAATTTGTCCCTGGTCCCAGGTTCCTGGTTTCTTGTTCCCCTGTGTCCTCTTCTACCTGAGTCCAGCTCTAAGACATGTTGCAAAAAGAAAAATGGTAGCAAAATGCTGACCAAAAGTGCGGATACGTGAGCTGTTTCCATTCTTGATTTTATATTTTCTTTCCCTTTTTTTCTTCCTTTATTTTTTTGTGTCGTTTGTAGAGAATTTCGTATATTAGTTTTCATTGTTTACACATTACGTGAACAAAGAGGCAAACAGATGTAAGGAACTGATGAACCCACAAATGCAGCTGCCGGTAAAGTAAAGAAATTATTTGCACAAAATCAATGAAAAAAGAATTTTGAATTTAATAAATTAAAATCATGTTACATTTATTTCACGGATTGTCTATAGAATTTCTTCAACGGGACGATTTCTCAAATCAAAGCCATTTAATATAATTTCCTAAAACACTTAATTTAAATTTTGTGAGGAATTAACCTCCAATTTAGCTCTGAATCAATTTGTTTTTCTTCCTTCACTAATTCAAAGTCAATTCAATATGAGATAAATACTAAAATGGTCCTCCTCTTGCTTCTCATCTTCCACACTAGGAAGTCCTTCTAATCTACGGAGGGGGAGGGACAACACAAACATCAGTGCAACACGATTAAAACTTTTTGTGGGTAACCGCCTCGCCATGCCCCTCTGTCTCTCCGATTCATTCAAATGACCACACAAAGTTTTATCCGCCATGGGGGGCTTGACAAAGAGCGAGCTAGCTAGCGAAAGAGAGATGGAAGAATAAGGGCAAGACAAAAGTTTTTGCTTTGTGGTGAATACGTTTTTATTTTCACTTTCGGCTTGGACCAAAAAACCAACTGGCGCCAAGTCCAAGTGAGATGTCAATCAATAGGGGCAAATATGGAGAAAGTGAGAAAGGGCCCTACGCACGTCTGTGTGTAAGGTCACAGGCGGCTCAAAAATGTCGTCACAGACAGTAAGGTTACATTTTTCTTGTTTTTTTTTTTAAAGTAGATACTCTAAGTTGCCTTCCCATTACCGAAATGTAGCGAATCAATATATTTTTTTAAATTTGCGTTAATTCGACAGTTTTTTAGGCGATAAGTAAAGTACAATTTTTTGATAGAGGCTTTCCCAATGTTTCCATTTGATAACTTCTCAATTTCAGCTCAACTTCAGATAAACAGTGCCAACGATAGATGACGTCAGGAAGGAGTCACCATCTTTGGGCCTGCGCAAGGGATTCAAAGACACCAATCGTCCAAAAATAGTTGGGCGGGATATTTCGTTCGTTTCGTTTTCGTTTAGGGATAGCAAAAAATCATTCAGAAATAAGTCAATATATTGCAACACAATAATTAATTAACTCTAAACTAAAGTTTTGGATAGTTAGTAGCGATGATTTTTGTATCTCAATCTTAATTATTCAAACTATTTTCACAATGTTTTCACTCCGGTCCTGATAAAGACCTTCAAATACGGAACACTGTTCTTGTCGATTTTAGTGTAGAGCGAAAATAATCATGATTAATGAACATGATTATCGGCAGGTGACAGCCGGTCGCGACACGGGTCCTTGACAGGGGCAAAAAAAAAAAAACAACAAAAAGTAAAAACAAAAACAAAAGTAAAATGACTTAAAAGTCTATTAAACATTTCTCAAGGGCGTTACATTTCGAAAGAGCCCATCCACTATATCCACCTCCCCGACACTCCACCGCTCTTGATACTTTACTCTTACTTATTGCTGCTATTTTACGCAGTAATTCAAGTGAAGCGCATTAAAAATTTATACTCAATTAATCTGAGCAAGTGGAAGGAAACAAATCGACGAACTGTCCTCGGCGAATTGGCCCAATGATAATGAACGACAACGAGGAAAGTGCAAAAATACAGTGGATGGGAAATGGGAAGAAATCAGTAGAAAAGTGCATTCATAAAAATAATCAGTTAATTAGTTAATTACAGTAATTAGTTAGATTGACTAGATTAAGTTTAGTTTCAGTGATATGATCAATGAAGTGTTCCATCTCTGAAATGATATCCACAATTATTATAGTCTCAGATTCGAAGGGTTTTTCGTGTAAACCATCTCAATGTGTATCATTTAGAAGCCATCACATTAAATAAAATGTTCAACTATTTTTCGGCTACTTTGTTCAAAAGTTAGACTGAGAAACCTCAAAACTTTGGTCGCTTTCGTCAACATAAAAGTTGAGATCCTTAAATATAAAAAGCTGTGAGTGATTCGATGCCATTGTCCCTTCTCCTCCCTTCCCACGCACTTTTTCTTTTTGTTTTAATAAATAAGAGAAATTGGGTGTGGATTTAATGCAATTTATGCTCCTTTTCTGTAGCTGTTGCTCGCCCACTACCACATTCTCTGCCTTTGCCTTTCTTATCTTAGAGAGTGCCGCCAATGAAATTTACAAAAAAAAAAAGCGACGAATAATAACAACAAAAAGCGAACTTCCATTTAATTGGATTTACTGCGAACGAAGAATGGGATATAACCCACCCATCCGTAAGCCACCACAGCAGTTCACAGTTCGGCAGCTGTTTAAAGGATGCTACACAGGACACAATTATCTGAAGAAGAGCAGAAATGGAGCTTATTTATGGCATATTTTTAAAGTGTTTTTCTAGAGTACCACCAAAATCGCACGCCATTTAGAAGTATACTGTTTCTGCAGGGTATATTAAAATCGAAACCAAAACCTGCTGAACTTTTCTTTTGTTATCCATTTTTTAAGTACACTTTGAGATCCTTTGGGTTTATTGTTTCGAAAACTCTTTTTTTTTAGGAAATATTTTGTGATACTTAAAAAAAAAGAATTGAATACAAAAATGAGGTCAACGTGACAATAAGTGGTTTGAGTGTAACAACTCAAAAAAAAAAGAAACCCACAAAAATTTGAAAACTTTCAGATTTCACCCCGCCCACAACAACAGCAAGAACAAAAAAAGGGTAAAATTGTTATGAGTGGTTGCGAGACACGGAGAAAGGGAGGAAAGAAGAGAAAGGGCCCATGCAAATAATAATAATAAAAATAATAATAGCAATAACTGAAAATAAAGCAGGTCCAAATAAAAGTTGCTTTCCTCAGGATTTTGTTGTCCCTTTGGGTGTTTGGAGGTTTGGAGGTTTGGAGGGGAGTATGTACATAGGTACTTCAAATGGTCGTTGCCCCAATGGCTGCTACTCTGCGGAGTGTATGTGGAGGGCAAAGAGGGGAGGAAGGGATAGAGTAGAAGAGAGAGATTATTGTTGTTGCTTAGTTGATAATTTGTACAAAGTTTCCCAGCTGCCATTTTGTTAGCAGACTTACTTCACTTTTGGCACTCCGCTTTGCTTGCGTATTTCGTATTTTCCTTTCCACTCTGTATTCTTTTTTACATTTGGGGGTTCCTTTTTTTGTTTTTTTTTTTTTGGTTTTTGGTTGTATGTGTGTTCACTTTATTCCTGAGGAGTTGAAGAACACGTTGATGGCCATTTTATCGACTCACCTGCTGCACAGACGAGCACCTAGCACTCAGGTGCTAGATGGGGATACATATTTCTTCATTTTTCGCTCTCATTTCGAGTTACTGCAGGACTTTTAGTTTGAGTTGGTGTTAGTTCCCATTATCCCCAACCCTTCCCCGACCACTTCTTCTGCCCCTCTTTGCTTTTCGCTATACAACTGCAATTGTTGTGCACTTAAACAGAGTTATTTCTCTGTTTTCCCTTTTGGCCAAAGCTTAAGAAATTTCTTTTCATTTTTTTCCCTTCTCCTTCTATAAGTGTTGCTCAAGTGCTTGAGAGAGAGAGAGAGACAGTAAGAGAGATTGAGTTGGAAATACTAGAAGAAAATTGGATTTCTTTATTATCCTAAAAGACTAATCAAGCTGCAGTAAGACGGTATCTAAATTGAATACAATTTCAAGTGAGAGTTAGGCAAGATCGCTTCTAATTTCTCTTCATAATATTGCATATATAAGCTTCTTTTCGATTCTCTAAGTTATAGATCCAGGACGTACCCAACTCTTGTGCTCTTGTTACATATGTACATACATACATACATATATTCTTGTTTTGGCAGATCATTTTTCTGGAACAGAAAAGTTTAAAATCATCTTATTCCCTTTTACCCGAAACTATTAATGGCTATAGTTTTAATGGACTGTTCAGATAGAAGCTATTGAAGCGGATCAAGATTATATTTATTTTCTACTTTCTATCTAATTATACGACTAAATCTATATTACTCTCTGATAGTGTATAATTCCTAAACAACCAATTCTAATCTTTCACTCGAAATTAAATTTACGTTCGAAGCAAGAGTATCTTAATAAATTTGACGATTTATATCCCTATATGGATGTCTTAACTAAACTTAGTCTGTTTATTGACGGCCGATGTTTATTACGAATTTAACAGCGAAGCTAACGGGATGCTCTCTCATAATTTTGTGGATGGCATTCTAACAGAAAAGGAGAGCGAGCTTTTTTGCCAAGAGAGTGAGAGAATTAACAGTGGACCAGATGTTAGGAACAAATCTGTTGTCGTTTTGGTCCTTTGTGATTTCAAATATAAACAATATTCCACACTCCTTGATTATGAGTATTATAAAATTTATGGTATAATTTGCAAATCGTCAGATTCTTTATTATGAGGCTGTAAAAACAACAAGAAGCAGTCAACAAAAAAAAAAAAAAAAACGCCTTTGGCTTGCTGTGAATTGTGTAAATAAATATACAAAGTAAGAAGAAAACTCTCTAATAAACAAACAATTCGATAGACAGACAGACAAAAGGTACCACAAGAGTTTGTGGAAGGAAATAGAAATACGAATACCGTTAGTTGGTGTTAAGTTGTTTTCCAAGCTCTTAACTTTTAATCATGCTTTTGCCTGCTCTTCTTTCCTTATACTTTCTTCCTTGCTCTCTCTCTTTCATTCGTTGAGTGTGTATGTAGCTTAGGGGCTAGTTTCTTTAACTATTGTTAAAAATCAGAGCAAATTAAATTAAAGCGTTTCATTTGCCACTTGAGCTGTCTAGCCAATTACAACTACTGCATTTACAGTGCAGCTGCTAAACGAATCTTTTGTCCGCACTGCATAAAAAAATTGCAAATTTTGGTAAATTAAATTTCCTAGAATTCGAACTTAAGTCGTATTAGTAAGATTACAGAAGCAACCAAGTACTTCAGCTTTCTTGTGGAATTTCGCTTTGCCTTGTTTCTTCATATTTAAGCTTCGTATTCTATATTTTAAATCATTTGCAAATCATTGATTTCAAATTCATACTGATACAACTTGTTCACAGTCTGGTTATTTTACTTCGAAAAACAAGAAATACTTTATTTGAAATAAAGAATCTTTTTGAGCCAAAAGTAAACACGTTTTAAGCTAATTAAATTGTGTGAGCCTAAAAATAAGAATAGTTTATAGCTATTTCATTTGGAATTGGACTAGATGATGAATGCGACGGCATAATGGCAAATTAACAAAAAAGGAAAATTAATATGTACATATGTTTTTGGCATTAAATGTATGACTTTACCATTTAGGGCTCATTACGGCATATAATGGAAATACGACGTGTCTTTTCTATGGGGGCATCTAGAAATTTCGATTCCTCCTTGGCCAATATTTCGTGCGTGAAATTATAGCGGGCCGTGTGACTCATTATGTAGAGCGAACGACGTGGCAACAGGAGATCCGCATAAAAGTTGTCATCTTTCGTGGCAGACGGTTGATGGCGATAAGCCTCAGTTGCTGCTGCTGCTGCCGCTGCATTCGCATTGGATTCGGAAGCATTGTTCAGACTACCGGCTTGCTCATATTTTTGGGCATCCGTGCGCACCAGACGCATGACACTGTCGCTCAGTAAACTAATGCCCGCAATGGTAGTGCCACAATACTTAACAAGGGAAACAGAGAAATTAACTTGGAAGTGCGACAAGGAATAAATAGCCAACTGACTTACACGAGTGCTATCCACATGCGGCTTAATGACGCCATCGGGAGCTAGATCCAAAATATGTACATAGGGCATAATAGAGCCTTGGAAGGCTAATTGTCGTACACGTTCGAGAATACCGCGATTATGTGGATACCATTTCTTGCGCTCTGTCTCACGAAAACCATGGATGGCCTGTGATTGGAGAAATGCATGTGATACAACTAATTTACTCCATTTGAATATACCGATTAGTTATGGTTAATGGACTCGCACTGTGGTACTCACATCATCCCAATGATCAAATTCATAGCGCAACCGACTCATATACGGTTCAATTTCCTCGTGCAACTGTTGCTCCTCTGCCTCGCTTATGAAATCCGTGATGACGCGCATGTCCTTGATAAAATTCTGCTGCTCCTTCTCTGGCCATTTGCCATGGAAATCTGTTAGATTATCCTTGTTTTTGGCTGCAATTACTGTCAAAGGGAAATCATAAATTTTTGATTTTATGGCCTATATCCACTCTTACCCTGACGATGGCAATGGCGCAGTAAGTGTCTTATAGACAGGCATCTATTTAATAAAATCATTATTTTGTTAAATAATCTGATCCAAAAAAAGAAAACAAATGCCGACAGCAAAAACAGCTGTTGTTGCAGTTTGATAATGGACACACAGCGTTGCCACCTCAGTCAGTGGCAGTTATTAGTTATGGCTGTTGGATTTGAATAGCAAAATTCTCTGAGTGCATAGGGAATAGCCGCACATTTTTTAGTCCTGCAAAAAAAAACCCAAGTAAAGAAAGGAAGAAAACAAAGCAGAGGCAAAAGCACAATAGCACCTAATGGGCCGTTAGTGGTATAGTTCCACGTGCTGGTGGTGTCGGTGTCCCTCTGTCCCCTCATTTATCATTTACACACCAACGCACGTGAACACAAGCGAACAACATTCGAAGGCAAGAAGGCACAACAGGACCCACCAACAAATAAAAAAAAACAGAAAAAAAAGGAAAATTTCCATTAACATTTAATGTTGATGCCCAAAAACCAACAGCAACAACAAAGAGAAAATAGGAAGAGAGAAAGAGAGAGACAAAGGGAGAAAAAAAAGGAGAAAAGTCCCCATCATTTGCATTGATTAAATCACTTTGCGGCCGGTTCGGCAACTTTCCGCTCAATTGTTTAGCTGCTGGCTGGAATTTTTTATGCACTCCTTCATAGTCATCGTTGGTTTTTATTTTTATTTTGGTCCAACAAATTGCTCATCTATTTTGAAACCTTTGGAATTTTTGTATTTTCCAATAAATTTCATTTTATGGTTGTTGTAAAAAGTATATGTACATAGGTAAACTTTTCTGGAAAAGCTTGAGAGTTTTACTCATTTTTGTTCAAAGAAAAAAAATTGAAGTCCCATTTCAACTAAATTGAGAAAACTTAATAAAATCCAGCTTACGATTTTGTTTGGAACAATTGTGTATACGATGCACAGGTTGAAGGAGTCCGGGGAAGCAAGCAGAGCGTGCTCATTGTGAAATTCATAAATAATGAACTTTTGCATACTGTTTCTCTTTCACCTGAATTGTAATTATTGTTCAAACAATCAAATTTAACGTTAACATATATTAAGGCACATGACCCCCGCAAAAGTTCAATAATTTCTTTTGGGTCGAAAACATAATTAAAATGGATATTATTGAACCATATGTGAATAATTGTGTGGTAATTATTTTATTTACACGCTAGAGCTATCAGTTTGTCGTCCATCAATCATCATATTTACAATTATGGCGTTCAAACTGCTATTGACAGAATCTTGTATGGAAGGAATAATATGCAAATTAATTAGCATTCGAACTGAACGGCGGTTTTGGGTGTGATCGATATTCCATCAGTATATTTTAGTATTTTTTCTAGATCTTTTTTATCGCACTGAAATAATGTTGCCATATTTAGGGAGCTGCCACATTTTCTTTTGTTGTTGTTCAATTTTGCAATCAAGAAGCCCGGCATTTTATTTATTTTTATTATTTTGTTAATTCGATTTGGTGTTTTCTGTTTTGCTTTCAAGATGGAAGGCATCAATTTTAATGACTTTTCCCCAAAAGAACGCGATGAAATTATCACGGCATTCCTGATTAAAATGCGCCAGGCTAACTCATTGGCCAGTGCCCAAGGTTTTTTCGACCATTATGTGCGGAAATTCTACAAGCTACCAATGAAGCTAGTGAATGACATTGTTTATTGCCAGCGTGCAATGAGGACAATCTTAATGACCCATCGGGTAAGATAAATCCTGTACATAATCTATGTATATATGTACATATTCTAATAAGCCCATGTTCTCTTTGTTTTGCAGACCATTGTGGACGTCTTCGGCCAGCAGAACGATGCTGTAAGTCATTTTCGTGTGAGCACAATCCTTTTAGAAGTTAATAATCCTTTCTCTTAAATTCCAGACTCAGTCGATTAAGAATAACTACCTTATGGAATTGGAAGACGATTTATATCAGCTAAATGCCGAATGCCAATATTTGGTCCTTCGTCTTCAGGACGACGTCGATCGCTTTTGTTCGGCCTTCACCGAGCAGAATCTCCAACCGAATGAGACTTTAATCAAAGAACTTATAAGTGGGTCCATTGTACCCTTGGTAGTGGCCCCCCATTTGTCCATCAAACCATTTTATGTTGTTGAGCGTCCTACCGAGAAGGAGCTGCTTAACAACTATATCATTCTCAACGGCACTCCACAGATGGTCAAGCGGCAACCAATAAAGATCGCTGCACCAGTGTCAACTAAGAAGAAGTCGCTGCCTCCGCCGCCGGCTCCACCAGCACCAAATGTGATTAAGGACAGTCGCATGAACTTGCAAGCGGCCCTCAAAAGAGCTCGTTGTCAACAGCAAAAGGGTAAGGGCGAGAAACAAGTTGAAAAGGAGTACAAGGAACAGCAGCATGATGACCAGATGTACCAAACAAAAGAATATTTCATGCAATCTGTCAGTCTTTGCTCTCACGTGGAGTACAAACGTCTGAAACTGGAACAAAATGTCATGCACAAACGAAAGCCAAAGTTAAATGCCAAATTAAAGTAACTTAATAAATGTACATATGTATGTATGTATATGGAGGTACAAATAATCGGAGCTGCTTTGAGTGCCGATTACTACAGACAAACCGATTAATAAGTAATCAAGAGGAATTTCCTCAATTGAAAAGTTTTCTGTTTTTTGTTGTAGATATAATTTGCAATTAATAATGACGAATTGAACTATGATTGGAATAGATAGGTGTATTTTTATTACATAATAGAGCCGCCATAATAATATATATAATTATTAAAATAATTTTAAAATCGAAATATTTCTGTTTTTCATTTGCGGGGCGTATCAAAATAAAATACTTTTCAGACATAATTTGAGACTTTTTAAATTACAACTGCAAATACTGGTTACTTCTAATACATTGATAGTATTATTTGTTTGTTTTTGCTTTGTTTTGTTTTTTAATGTATGTATACTGTAAATTATTCCGAAAGAAGTCTCAAGAATATACATAAGTAAGGCAATCTTTACAAATCATATTCGATCCTTAATTCAAAAAGAGAATATGTCGAAGATAATTACATATGTCTTCAATGCAACATTCAATTGATTATTTAAAAAATCGCGAATTGTGAATATCAATTCCTTCATTTATTATTTACTTTGATTTTCCTCGATTGCTTGGCTTCATTTGTTTGTTGACCGTTCTCATTTTTCTTTTGTAGGGATAAAATTTGCAAGAATAACTGGTCCACTTCATCATCGATAGATGGCATGCTTCGGTCCTTGGTTGGTGAGGCCAAGTTAGCTAGAAACTCACTGATTATCTTGAATTTACATAAATCAAAGTCCTTGCCATGCAACTTATACATTTTAATGGTCTTCTTTAGCAGTGAATCGCGCATCGTAAGATCGGCAATTGTCTTCATCAGCACCACGACGGCAATGTGACAGCGACTATCATCCAGATAGTAGCCATCGGATTGGCTGCTACAAATAATAGCTACAACCAGTTTATCGAGTGGCTCATCCAAAGCATCCGCCAACATTGGCAAAATATTCTTATTGAAAACTGCTCCTGCCAGAGGTGTGAGCACAATGTTTTCGCGTTTCACTTGATGTGGCACCAGCTGACAATATTTGGACACTGCCAAAAGACTGGCCTGCTTGAAAGTCAATTGAAGACAATTATTCACAACGGTTGGTTGCGATTGCGGCGGTGGCTGGGTGTTGAATGTGGTTACTTTAATTTTAATAGGTCTCAATATGTTCTCAATCTTCAACGTCCAAGTTTGATCCCTCTTCGCCTGCTTGGCCTTCTTGGCATCTTTGCTAAACTCAAAGATTACCTGTTCGGCAAATCGACGACTTATCGTGGCATTCATATAGTTGGGCTCTGCCCCAAAGTCTGGACATATTTCAGCAAATGTTTGCATCAGTTTTTCGAAATCAAAAATGAATTTTTCTTTTGAAGATGGTTTAGTCATTTTAAAATTCTGAAATCATAAAACGGGCGAAATATATTTCTAAAAAGTTTTTAAAAAACAAATTTATCGAAGTTCTACAATTCAAAGCAATTTTCCATTGTTCAATTTAAAAAACTCTAATGCATATACCGCTTATAACGGTACACACAGAGAGACTTGGTTGGTTTTCATACAATACAATACAATACAATTCAATAACGGCTATCACGAATATCAATTATAACGATGCTATATGGCCGATCCCTTGAGTATCGTTATAACCGACCTCTACTGTACATACATATGTATATATAGAGATTGTCATATTCAGTGATTGACGTAAGTTTAGCACTTTAATTAACGATTTTCTCGATTCCCAAACAATTATTATTAAACATGTTTTTTTTCTTAATACGTTTTTGTGGTAGTTTTATGAATACATAAAATAATACTTATATTATATACTTCACTATGTACATCTGTATACACTCCTACTATAAACAATGATAACACAGCGCCTACGCGATCCGACGACCAAACGAGAACTGGATAAGGGAATCGATGCAATTCCACATACTACATACATACCAATTTATCATAAATATTTACTACAAAGTAAGAAACAAAGTAGGGATCGGCAGGGCTGGAAACTTAGCGTAACATTTAAGTTTTTATCACGTTCTATACACAACTTGAAAGCAATTCAATTTTTCACACACATATGTACATACTTATGTACACATATTACAATTCCCTTTTTAAGGGAATGAATTTAAATTATAAATTTATTTTAACACAATTTTTGGCTTTTAGATTAAGTTTTATCTCAGAATACATTCGTATCTATTGGTTGTATTCATTTTTTTTTTTTTTTGGTTATAATTCGCATTTTTATTTGATTACTCCGTCTAAATTTTTGTTTTATTATCGATGTAGTTCAAAATTATTTTTTCTATCTATGGTATCTCATAGGGCCATTTGTATCTGTCTCGATCTCCCACAGATATATATACATATGTAACTATTCTATTTAATTTCTTATTGTAGATATTTTTTTTAGTTAGCTTGTATCCGATTTGTCTGGGCAATCTTCCAATTGAATGGAAATTGCCGATAGTTTTATTATCCTTGGATTTATTTAAGCGGTGGTCGAAGGAATTTGATGATCCATATGTAACGAAGATTCTCTTTATCTCACTTGTGCGACCAATTCTAGAGTACTGTTCTTGACTTCTTCCCTCATTAACCCTAGAATTATGCTCGGTGTAATCTTTATGCACAAGCTTCTGAATGGTGAAATAGATTCGCTGATTTCTTGTCTCAGGTTAATCTATCCGTACCTTGTAGACCTACTAGAAACTTTATTCCTTTATCTTTGACTCGCGGTACTTTGTGCTGACTACAATCGGCTGCGCCCCTCGGTCGGTTGGGCGGGAGATGGGCGGAACGCCTGGGACTTGCGCGAAAAAAATAAAAAATTAAGTGCTCTTTTTCGTGCAGCTTCAATGTTATAAATTGGATCTATTTCGTTGGATGTGATAATATAGGGAATCGGAACCTTTCCGATTATTAATTTGAAGGGGCGGTGCTCATGCACTGTTGACAGTGTTGATGATAAGCTGTTAATGTGACGGTCAATTTCTAGAATTTTGTATAGTTCGCTATAGACGCTATCTGACGTTCCCTAGCTTCTTTTCGTAGTACGTTTCCTAACTTTTTTTGACTGAGACGTCTCAGTGATAGCTAAATCTTTGGTGTTTGCTGATTGCTTGCTTTGTTCTCTACTTTGTAACTATTTTCTAAGAAAAAGTTTTATCTTCTAAATTTCTTATATTTCTTAAGCGGATATACATACATTTGTACATATATGTATGTACAACTAGAAGGTTGAGAAAAATTGTTGGTTTTTTGTTTGCATTTTTGGAAAGTATATGTATAATGTATAAAAATATATTTCATTTCATTGGAAAAGATTTTGACACTCTAAATCATATATAGTATATAGTTTATATATATATATAAACATTTAAAATTTAGAATTGATTTTATGGGGATTTTGATAAAAAAATCTCAAAAAAGCCAACTTCGGCCATGCCGAAGTTTGTATACCCTTGCAAGTTCTTGTGTTACTCAATTCCTAAAAAGAGTTAGCTAAATGCAAAGACCTTTGAGTAAAAACCCATATCTTTACGCGATAACAGCTATATGATATAGTCATCCGATTTTGATCAAATTTAGCAGGTTTATAATTTATTATATATAAATGTAAAGTATTAAGTTTGGTGACAATCGTTTAAGGAATAAAAGAGTTGTTAGAAGCAAAACTATTTTTGGTCCGATGATTCCTATGTGAGATATATAAACGGCCATATATAAAGTTTTATGACAATTCCGTAAAAAAACAACAAAGTAATTGAACTAAAACCCTTTTTTCGACCGATGATTCCTATGGGAGCTGTATGATACATATAGTGGTCCAATCTAGAAAATTGCACATTAGCTGCCTCTGGTATAGAAAAGCTTAAGTACGAACTTTGAAAGCCATAGCTCTAAAACTGTTGGACTAGTTCGTATAGTAAAAGACAGACAGACGGACAGATGGACATGGCTATATCAACTCGTCTTCTCAAGCTGATCAAGAATATATAAACTTTATGGCGTCGGAAACGATTCCCTCTCTGCGTTACAAACATCTGACCAATTTTATAATACACTCTGCAAGGGTATAATTTGTACAACTGCTGACTCAGTTCGATTTCGCCGCAGGAGCTTTCAAGTGAATAAGAGACTCTTTTCCATGTGTACATCAAATGTGCGGCAAAAAATGTTTTTCTTTATTTTGATACAGTATATTTGTTAACACTGACCGCTTCTTATTATTTATACCCTGTAAGTGTAGAGTATATAAAGGCAGTTTACAATTACACTCACTACCTAAACATTTTTTGTGACTAGACTCTGCACTCTTTACTCTCTAGTCCATCGCACGATTGAGTGATAAAAATTCCAGGGGCTTCAATTCTGTTATTTCTAGGTTATAGAAAAGTCGACCCTGCAAATTAATATACACATATCATATGGTTTGCCTTTCTGTCATATGAACGGCAATCAGTTGCTCGAAGCTGATCAGTCGTAGCTGTGCTTTGAAGTCAAAACTATCGCAGAACAAAATAAAGTATGTAAGTCGTCGTTTGATATTCCATGCACCAAGTGAAAAAAAACAACTTTTAGTTTATACAATAAGCTTGACCATCGTATGTTTTCTTTATAGGGTCGGAAATAATTCTTTTTATCCAATGGATGCATGGTAAAAAAGCCAAGAATAGTCAAGTTACTGAAAAATTGTTTGGAATTATAATGTTGTTTACAAATGACTCAGTCTTTGACTAGCGTAAGTAAACATAAAATCGGAGGTTTAGATTTTGAGAAGCTATGCAGGACATTTACCCAGATATGTCCTGACTTTTGTGACACAAATCAATCGAACAATGCGAAATCGCAAAGTCTGGATTTTGCCAACAAAATCCTATTCGAAGTTGGCCCCAGGCTGCGGAATGTGCAAAAGAGTGGATCGAATCAAATGTGGCGTTTGGTTTTTAGCGGAGAACAGAGCATTTATGTCCATACCTATACATTCCGAAGACCAATCAATCAAGAACCCTGCGTAAGAGATAACAAACTCTATCTGACTTTGAAACAAGCTGGATTGTTGGCTGTCCGTCAATTGTGCTTTCTCCTGCCCGATGTACACAATCCGCGTGATAAGTTCCTAATGACACCGCTATCACTAGCTGTCTTTGCATTCCAAAAATTGCCATGGCATTGAGCCAATTGCTGGGAACGACAGTGAATAGCGGAGTTGTGGCCAAGGCAGTGATCAGTAGCTGTCAGACCGATGGCTTCCATTTGCCCTATAGTCAGTGTCACATTGCTGTGGTGGCCATTGATACAACTGTCCAATTGGGCAATGATCGAAAGAAACTACGCTCATATACCATGCGTCGATATGGTAATTGTGGTAAACTCTTTGACGAATCCCAATATAATCTCTATGCTCAATATTCAAAAATGTCTGCAAGAACTGAGGAATTATCGGCTCCACCCACGCCGCAAAAGAAGCAAAGTGTGAGCGAAGTATTAAGGAGCATTGTTAGGTCTTTGGACGATCCATTAAGTGGTGAAACATTGGACATTAAATTCTATGACCTTCGTGCGGCTGAGAGCTGCCCAGATCAGCTGAGTAACCCCATTGATATGCATATTGAGGGTACTAATATGAATGCCATAACAACTAAATTACTCACAAAGAAAGTTTAAGAACTTGCCAGACTTTAATTCTGTTAAATAAATTTCAATTTCTCAACTTAAAATCATTGAACAAATTTTATAAATTGCATGCTTTCTTTTTAAGGGAATATTTGCACCTCGAAAGTTTGGATCGTTTTTTCGGAAACTACATATATAGAGATAAGAATATTTCCTGAAAATTTAAACCCTCATTGCATGAAAATTTAGTAGTAACTTCTCGATAAAATAATAACTAAATAATAACTTAGTTTTCCTTAAAAAAAATTGTGAAAAATTGACTCGATAAAAGATTTTTAAAAAGTTTAATATTAAATTGGCTTAGCTATAAACTCAAAGGTTTTAATCAAGTTTTTTTTTTTTTAAATAAGCTAGGAGGTCATATTTTTAGGCTTTCTTTTTAAGTGTTCTGAAACTATATGAATGACATCTGAAGAAAAGCAAAATATAATAAATTGTTCCAATTTTTCTTTTCTTAATTTATGATTATCGGTAAATGGCAAATAATTAAAATGTATTTAAAATCAATTTTTGGGAATGAGAAAGAATGCGTTCTAATTGTTTTTTTTAATCTATTACCTCAAATATTAAATATTTGATTAATATTAGTTGTGTATATGTATTAAATTGTTGGCAATTTTCACTTCCGAATGTTAGCATTTAAAAGCCATTCGTTTTCCCCCAATCCCCTAGAATGTATAGTGTTCCAGGTTTTGACACTTGCAGATATAAAATGCTCACACATTGTATATATGTATGTATGCATGTATATGTAATATAATATAAAGAAAAAATCCAGACAGTAGCTGAAGAAAGGCTTCTTTTCACCTGCGAATTTAATGAGCTACCGCGGCACGTGATTATTAAGCGAACGAGCGTACGTGCAGAATTTATGTGGCAAACTTTTTACTTGGCCCTTGGTGTTGATGGTGCTGACAATTCCCCATGTATACACCCTCAAACACACACATACACACACACACACCCCCATATACACACATCAGCACCAAGAAGCAAGGCACCTGGGTGCCATTTCATACATAGTTCAACCATATATCCTATATATTTAAATTTTACTTTTGCTCTTTTTCTTTTGTACCCATTATCTATTAGTGTAAAGGGCTAGCCAAAATCGATGTAACTCTATTTGTATATATACATATTCTCAAATGCAATTGTCTTTTATTACTAACAATTTCATTCAAAGTGGGCAAAACTATATCTTTAAATATATTTAATAAACTGATGTTACAGGATATTTAAAATTCGGTTCCTTCATATACATACATATGTACATATACTTATTTTGGTGGGGATTTTTCTTTCGTTTTTCTTTTTGTCGCTGCCCTTGTTGTTGTTGTTCTTTTGTTTTCAGGCGAAACATAAACAATTTTCGCGCATCTGAAAGGTGCACATGAAGAAGAAGGAAAAACTCGTAAGTTGCGGCAACATCTTTTGGGCTTTTTACAGCGTCTTTTACACTTTCTTTTTGTCAAGAATAAAAAAAATCTATATGTATTTATATACATACATATATGTAAGTATGTTTTTTTGCAAAAAAATTTAAGAACTAAGACAAATCAAAATTTTATGAAAGTAGGTGATTATCATTTTCTTTCTTATTTTACAAATTTGTTTTTCTGTATGACAACAATTTAAAAGTTCCTCAATTATGCTTCAAAATTTACCACAATTGAATAAAGGAGGGAAAAACAGTTTAGGCTGAGTCTGATTTTATATGATTTTCCATGATTTATTTTATATAAGAAAAATTAATTGGAACTCAACAAAATTGTGGGACTATATTATATATAAAATTTGTTTCAGTAATTATTATCGAAATTAAAACTTATTGTTCTTAAAGCTATACGAAGAAAATCGAATCAACTGTCAATATGGTACATACATATATGTATATGTGCTGGTTTTTAGACCTTCCTGGAGGGATAATGCATAAAAAAGAATATTTTATTATTACTCCTGCAAAAAAATATTGTGGATGTAGGGAAAAACATGGGTCCTGGCACTGAAATACCAAATTTTTAGTAACAAAATGACCCACCTATTTATCATATTTGAAATAGTTTCAATTTTCAGAAGCAGAAAGGGCCTCTATATTACCAGATATGAATCCAATTGAAAATTTGTTGAATATGAAGAGTTGCCAAATATCAATGTCCTTCATGTGGCATGACACAGTTAAGGCAATACAAAAGAACATTTAAGAGACTAATCCGCTATAGTTTTGTGCGATGATAATCTTAAAATATATGAAATTGCATATTTGATTTTAAAAAACACTCTTACAAAATAAAAATAATTTGTTTAAAAAATAACAGGGTGCAAAACTTTAACATTAGACTGTTTCCGCATTTTGGTTTATTACTTTTCTTCTAAATGATCAAACAACTTGAAAATTTTGGAAAACAGAGTTGAATAGTTTTCGAATAAAATGATAGTAGAAGCATCAAGGTATCTTAAGGTTGACAAAATTTATGCGCCGCCATAAATACGTCAATACATATGCACCGCTTTCCAAAGAGGACAATTTAATTAACTGGAAAATTGTTTGGTCCTTGCAATTGTTGCCACATACCACCGAATGTCATCATTGTCAACGAAAATAAATAAAAATTCGGTTTCTTTTTATTGCGATGACTTCACACACACAGAGAGAGAGAGGGAGAGAGAGAGAGATATTTGTATGTATGTTGTATATGTACATATCTTTTCTACCAGAACTACTAGTATATCTCATTTGCATATGCGTGGGTGGATTTTTTTGTCGCTCATCTCTTTTCTTGACTTGTTGTGTGTGAGCAATTTACATACGAAATGTATCTCCATCCAGATATTGATATATCGAAAGCTGAAAATGCACAATATACAAGTGTAAGCAGAAATGCCAAGGACAACAAAAGGCATACGTAACAACAACAACAACAACAACAATAGAATTGAAAGAAATCCCACACACACACATACACAATAGAAATTGCAGATAGATACATACATATGTATTTGAATAGAGAGCACGAGAAAGAGAGAGAGAGAGAGAGGGAAAAAGGGAAAGATAGATAGCTATAGAATGGACAACTATGACCAACTGACAAGTGACACTTTCTCAAATTGAATTTTCAACATTGACCATAGAATGTACGAGGGTCTTCTAATAAGTTGCGAGCCACACTTGAAGCAAAAAATCAACATCACGACATATAGTCGAAATATTTCGAAATGTGTTTTTAAATCAGCGAAAACTGTTTGTGAATTTGATATGATTTCTGATTGCGCCTGCTTTCAACGTCTCTGAGTTGTCCATTCCATGTTATTTGTTTCGCCACCCATTGAATGACCCTCGTTGACCCAACACGAAAACATAGCATAGTCGTCAACAATTTCGACTATTATCAATGATGTGAACTCTTCTCCACTTGACTGAGTTGGCCAAGTCAAGTCTGTTTATCAGTTGTCATTTATACATACATATTTCTAGTATCCTATATCCGATATACCAATTTGAAAACGAAAATTAAACAACATAAAATAAATTGAAATTCGTTCTTCTTTGTTAATTTCTCAAAATTTTCTACTAGAAATGGAACCCGATTACAATGACATCCTCACGCCCATTGTTATAGCCGTTATGGTGAACTATAATAGACCAGTGACTTTGGAGGAAATATGTGAGGGCGTTATGGACGTAATAACTAATTTACGCGATCAAATGGACACTGGCATTCCGAATTCTCTTGAAGCGACTGGCGATTCAAAACATGTTCACACGTTGCGCCACAAAAAGAAGAGACAATTGCATAAATTGTAGCAGGATAACAAGATGTTAATGTTAATCGATTTTTTAAAATGAAGATGATTGTCAAATAGTTCGTATTTAAATATAAATTCCAAATTGTAAATCATTTGCTGCAGATCGCTAAAAGATAAAATCTAGTTAAAAACGCAATATCATTTGTTCGCTGCCAGACAGTCGATTAGCGCCCCGTCTACTTCTTGAAATGTGAAAATCTTCTAATCAAAGAAGAGTTATATTACAATATTATTGGTCAAGTAAACTTCTTAATAATAGACACATATAACAAAAACTAATCGGATTTAGGTAAGTCGCCGGGATGACTTGGATATATGTATATTAAATTTCTTTCGCCTTTTAACAAATGCTATCTCGCTCACTTATACGTACATACGAGCACAGTAGCGCCCCACAGTCGCTACGTATAACTCGGTTCTTCTTTCGGTTCGCATTTACAAGTTAGAGCACTGGGAAGCGACTAACCTCCGAGTTTTGATCTACGCAAGAAATCGATATCCGAGACCAAGGCCAAGCTGCATACGTATTACTTTGGGGAAAAAATCGTCTCCGTCTGCCATTTTTGAGGGACTTAACAGACTGCCTAATAGTATATACTACACGAGCCTACATGTTAATTTTGTTGCTCTGGCTTTTATAGTTCCTGAGATCTTTGGTCTCTTACGGATTTACGGACGGACAATGGCTTTATCAAATTCTCTTCTCATGAGGATCAAGAATATATATACTTCATCTGGTGGGAGAAGAGATCAATTCAGCATCAGGCCAAAAACATAATTAAGTAAAGAAATGAATTTCGATCAAAAATATACAAATACATCTATTATTTACTTTTAAAATTATAACGTTCTAACACAAAACAAAATTTCTTACAAATATGCCAGAAATAAGAAAAATTTTGCAAACACTTTGAGCCTTTTTCAATTAATTCGAATTATCGTTTGGAATTAACGTTCAATTGCTTCGATTGACAGCGATTACTTTTATCAGATGCATCGGAGTCAGTTCAAAAATCGATATCAGTCCAGAAAGAGAGCATACATACGAAGACGTTGTCGATGATTAAACAATGGACACGTTTCCTTGAAAGGATTACTCTTGGGCTGAATTTTGCTTGTAATGTTCAAATGATAAACGAACGACCGGCAGATGACAGTGGTGACACCGAATCGTGGTAAAAGAGCCTCAAAAACAAGCATTGCGATAAGCGGCAATGAGTTTGGTGGTTTTTACTAGTGACTACCATCGCTGGTCATAAAATGAATGGTTTGGGGGATGGGGTACAGCTTGCTCCATCCGGCACTGTTGCTTTGGGGGTTGGCACCAATTTGCTTTTGTTGTTGGTCGCCACCCATCCGTCGTTTTATGAACTGCGAACTTGTCTTGCTCTTCCGCATATACATACATATACTTATATATAAGTATATATTTTAATATTATCGCCTTTTCTTGCTCTCGTTTTTATACCCTTGCAGAGGGTATTATAAAATTGGTCAGATGTTTGTAACGCAGACGAAGAAATCGTTTCCGACCCCATAACGTATATGTATTCTTGATCTGCATGAGAAGACGAGTTGATATAGCCATGTCTGTCTGTCCGTCTGGTACTATGCAAACTAGGCCCACAGTTTTAGAGCTATGGTTGTCAAAGTTCGTATATGAGCTTTTCTATATAGAATGCACATCTTTCAAAAAGATCGGACCACTTTATCATATAGCTGCCATACAAATACAAACGTTAAATGCGAATAACTTCTCTATTTCTTGAAGAATCTTATCCAAACTGATTAAGTACATAAATATAAAGTCATTACTTCATATGCCTCATATTTTTAGACAATCGGATAAACATAACGCCTGATTTCGACGATATAAAATTTGCCCATATACATAGATTTTTTTTGTTAATTAAGCGAATAGACGCAAGTTCGAATCCCACAAAAGTCGATGAAATTTTTTTTAGGTCATTTAAAGTATTGCGTTATTGGAATAACACCCAAAAATTTTTTTAGGAACTTAATTTGTAATGGTCAAGGGGTACAAAGGTATGCAAGGGTATACAAACTTCGGCAGAGCTGAAGTTAGCTTCTTTGATATTTTTTTTTTTGGTTTTTTTTTTCCCCCTGAGTTTGCCATAACTTTTTATGCATATCGTGAGAGATTCACATGCCATTGCGTTGCTTTGTAGTCGATATTTGGTTTAGTGCACTTGAGAATAATGCCCTTCTGATTTACACTATGCGGATATTAGAAACTTGAACACATTTATGTGGCTATAAAAGTTTGATAATGAAATTTAAGTTTGTACGAAATTAGTTAGGAGAGTTATGTACTTGTAATATAACAATAGTTATTTCAATCAAATGGACGTAAAATAAGTTTAAAATACATTGCAGTTTGATGGATCTCTATATTCTTAATGCTTTAATGCTTAAATTAGTTTCAAAGCCATTCTATTCATTTCATTTCAATCACGTAATTTCATTCCTGGACCTTTTCCTAATTAGAAGTTGTTGAAATGATTCGGTTACAGTTTACCTTGGCGTTTTATGTTCATGTAGTACGAATAGAGGCACATACATACATACATACCTACATGTATCCCTGTCTATCTGCATTTTCTTCACCCGACCTTCGACCGCAGTTTGTGCCACAATTAATTGTACCCCGTATAGTATTTCAACCCAACGCCACGCCCACAAAAACACTGATGTTTGCGTTTGATGTTAGGACACCATTCTTGCAGATACAGAAATGAGTCCCCGGGGCATATTTAAGATGCTCAAGCACCGAAACCCCGGCAAAATAAAGAAAAATGAAATAAATATTCCTGATTGTAATGGCAAACATCTTCATAATGCCTTTTGGGCGTATTTGCCATACCATTTGGCACAAAACAATTTTAATTGATTTCATGTACTTTGTATCACATTTTGTCTGGCCCGATAATTAAGAGGACTACACAAGTACGTGCCTTGTTTTTTCAGGTTTACTCCTTCTCTTGTTTTTTTTTTTTGTTATTGTTGTGGTGAAAGGTAAAGTATATTAAATTACCTTATAGACTAAGCTGTAGTCGAGACATGCATCTATTAAAGCTACTTTTCATTTATTAATAGACACATACATAAATGAGACATCCATGACTTAGAATTTTAAAAATTGGATTCAATGAAGAAATTAGTATTTTATCTTTGGGCAACTTTGGTTCTGAAGTTTACATTGAATCCAAAAATACATACAGTAGAACCTGGTTTAAGGAAGAGCCTTTCATTGACAGAAGGTCCGCATTAACCGATCAGTAATTCGAATAATACGGAAAACGGACTACGGATGAAATGGATGCCGCTTCGATTACGCGTCAATTATATGTACCATGCGTGATAGGGTATAAGAAGAAATGGAAAAGGAAACATCTCCGACCCTATGGTATACATGTCCGTCTGTATGAGCGCCTAGATCTCGGGAACTATAAAAGCTAGAGCTACCAAATTTGAAATATAAACTCGTGTGGTATCTGCGCTAGTCAAGTTTATTTTGTTTTTGCCACTTGTTCGCAATATTTATCGTGTCGTAAATAATTTATTTATTAATTTGGCAAACTATGTTATGAATATCTATCGTTTTACCTATTTCACAAATATCGGAATAAAAATGACCGAGTTATACATAGAAAAGTTTTGTGATAGTAAAAGTGTCATAAGATAGCATGTATTGGTAAGGTATGAAACAAATAGTGAAACATAACAGGGACGCTTGCAAAATTTCCCTTTAAAAATAAAGCTCCTTTTTTTGTGGGGGGGGCTAATGTGAATACGTACACTTAATTATTGCATGAAAGTCCCTGATAAATACAAAAATTCCAGCATCAAATATCTCTTATTTTGCCCAAACAAACCCACATTTGAGAGTACTGGGCTGGATGAGTGTTGAAGTGGACTAGGGCCCCAACCCTCCCAGTAGGGGGCATCCAACTAATCATGAACATATCATCAGCACTAGAGAATCCACTTCATTTTCATCATTTAAACGTGTCAAACGCGCATTCCGCACGCATGGCATTCGCCATCGTTATCCAACACTCATCTTTCGCTTTGACAAGACAGGATATGGATGGTGAAGAGCTAATTTCCCTATTGGTTGCATGCTGTTCCTGCTCCTGGTGCATTGCACATGTATAAAGTTTCCAACTGGTTTGCTGTGTGTGTCTGCATACATATATATATATGTATGTATGTATGTACATACGTACATATGTATATGCATTATTTTTACCGTTTTCTTTCATTCTACTATGTATTTTCTTTTTCGGGGGAACTAAAGTAACACGAATGCAAGTTGCACACTTAACATACTTTCGTTACGTTTCGTTGTACCTGAACGACTATCAACAAGTTTGCAAAGTGCATTTTGCCAGCTGTAAACGGGTCGGCAGAGGAGAGGATGGGGGAAACATTACTCGAACGGAAGATGTTGAAGCCAGAAGCAGTACCATCACCATAGCCCATTGCCATCGCCATCGTCATCTACATCTCCATCTCCATTTCCATCATGGCCATCGTCATCGACATACCCATCCACATGTAAGGAAAAGGATATTCGTGTATGCGTTGGCTGTCGAGTTGTCCATCTGCCGCCTGGTTGTTATCTCGGGAAATATGACAATATTGCCAAAGGCGACGAAAAAGACGAAGAAGAAGCGTTTGTCTACCTTACCCCTGCCGCATTCTCTTCCTGACACACGCACACACACACACACACGCACACACACACACACACGCACACACACACACACCACGCACACAGGTGCGTAATGGCATATTCAAGTTGAAGTTGAGGAAAATAACATACGCCAAGGATCTCCTGAAACGTTGAGTGACAGACAAACAGCAACTGACTCATGCAAATATGCATAAGGAAAATATTAAAAATGAATTACTAACTCTACAGGTATACAAAGGTATGTATGTATGTATGTATGAGTACATTGAAACAAGACATTCATTCAAAAGGACCAGCTTGCTGTGCCTGTGTGTTTCTTGTTTTTTTTTTGTAGATAAACCTACTACATTTATATTTACAACTAATTTATTTTTTGCAGCATATGGCAAAGTAACAACTCTAAACATAAAAGTAATATCTATCATTTACACACGGACAATTTCAAACATTTATTTTATTCACTTAATTTATATATATACATTACATATATTCACATTCCAAGAGTCTTTATATTAAGTATTTTCTACTTCTTTAATTTTTGGAAATAATAAAAATGAACTCAAATAACTTGAAATTATTTTAATTAAGTGCCCTTGAATTAGATAAAGTCATCATGGCACAAGTTACAAATTTAGTTCTTATAATGTTTATAAAAATTTACGCAACATAATTCTGACCACCTTTTAAGCACGTTTTAAATATTTTGCTAGTGGTGATATTGTGACGATAGTTAAGGGATAGGTAGAAATAGGCAACAATAATCGATAAATTCAAATTCAGACGCAATTATTTATCACCACATTATCGATTATTTATCACAGCCTACGAAAATGTGAATCAAGAATCAGAATAATGACATTGTGGCATTTCGACTCATAAGTTTATCAATAATCAATACGAAAACACTTGCTTACCTGAAAGTATTTACCCATGCAAAATGTATACTAACTAAATTTCGTAAATTAAGAACTGCTTTAAGCCCCAAGCCGCATTCATATCTGTGTCTTGAGTAGTTTGACTGTTTAAGAATATTTTGTTTGTCTTCTATTGTTAATGTGTATTTGACTTTTTTTTTATAGTCTCTATCCATTGTAAACTTTGGACCATTATTTGTGTTTTTTTTTTGCATACAAATTGAAATGGTGTGTGTGTGTATTTTCCTCGCTTAACCATCATTCCGTATCATCATTCTTGAAGTATGTATGCCTTGAATTTGCAATTACGATGCCACAACACAAGTTGTCTACTTTGAAATGGATACGCATAGACGAAGCCGTAGGACACCCGTAGATCGTAGATGAAGAAAAAATTCAAAAATTCATTCGCCTGAAAGTCACTTAATTTGTTTTTTCTACTGGCAAAACGTTTGTAAGCGAAAGCCAGCGCGCGTTCGTGCACTCGCAACGCATCCGGCGGAAACACATACACCCAGCACGCCCAGCTCACCCAGCACACCCAACACACTTAAACGTACACTTACACACAGTTGAGGAGCCTCCAGCATGGACACACGACATGGCCGAACTCGAACCGACTGTCGCCCTGCATCCCGCCTTCATTTACTGTTCATGCATGACCACGCCAATGTTTTCGCTCCTCATTCGTTTTTGCCGCTTCCATCGCTTACATTTCCGTTTCCTTCTCGAATTGTTGGCAAGGCGGCGAGTCGCCTTGAGTGTTGGTTCCATTCGATTTTTTGCCAATTGCTCGAGTCTGTGTCCTGTCGGCATATGACGAATACTCTCTACGCTCCTCTATACGCATACGTATACATATTACGTACGTGTACGTGCTCCATCTCCGTCGTCGTCGTCGTCACTTCACTCATACGCGTTTCGTTGCCACAAGCCAAATGAATATTTTGAACTTTCCTTCTGGTTGTGGTGCCGCCTGCTGCCGACTCCGACTACGGACGGCACCGTCCGTGTCCGCGTCCGCGTCCCCGATGCCGTCACCGTCACCGTCACCGACATCTACTTCCCTTCGTATCTGCTCCCTATGCGATATTTGTTTTTCGCTTTTGCATATTTTGTGGGTAATTTGGGTAAAAGGATTTCTGCAGAGTTCTCCGGTTTTTTTCCCCTTCTTCTCTTCTTCTTCTTCTACTTTTGCGCCTTCGAAAATCACTCACGTAAAATATTCATGCGTTTCCTCAGCGGTTTTTTGGCTCTCAAGTGTTTGCAATTCAATTACATTTCAATTGATTTTCGTGTTTTCGAAGGTCCTTGAGCAGAGTTTGCGTGCTGGGAAAGAATTTATCTTCAATCAAATGATACAAAGATCGATCATAAACGGGAATCAGAAAAATAAGAAACATATTTTGAGAGAGAGAGTATCCAATAAAGTGAAGAACATGATATTTGAGCATAAGATTTCCGACATTATAAAGTAATCTTGAAAATGTCGGTCAAATCATTAGATATTAGAGCATATGATTTCCGACATTATAAAGTAATCTTGAAAATGTCGGTCAGATCATTGGAAAAAAAGTGTAGAATCCCATCCCATAGTGTTTTTTTGTGTGAGTCGGCATAGCGACTTGCTCTTTTGATATTCTCTATATAGTAAGTGCACTAAAGATATCACATTACGATTATCTTTAATCTACTCGTAGTCATACTCATGAAGAGTTTCTCTTTTTTCCGTATTGTTGTTATTTTTAATTAATACACTTTTATTGCTTTCTATATCTCTTGTTCCTTTTTGGTTTTGGTTCAAATCCAATGGCATCAGATTACCCAGTGCAATTGTAGCAAACAGCAAAGAGAATACCCATACAGTTCAATCAGCGTTTTTATGGCCGAATGCCCGACAGAGATGGCACAAGAGAGGGAGATAGCACAAGACAGGCAGCTGTTCATATATATATATATATATATATATATAACTAAATAAAAGGCAAAGAGGAAAAGAGCGAAAAACGAATAAAATTAAATGGGAAAATGAAAATCCAAGTTGCCATACCCGTCGTCCTTGTCGCTCCTGCTCCTGCTACCCACTACCCCTGATTGTGCAAAGAAAAAAAAAAAAAGGCAAGCAGCGATTTACTGCTTTCGGCATTTTGGCATCTCAAGACTTGAGATAACTTAACTCCCTGGACCAATATGTACAATTAATCCCCAGCTAATGCTAGGACCAACGAATGCGTTCGACCATGCTATGTAGGAGACGCAATTTTGGGCTTGACACCTGAAATCAAATAGAGTTGGTAGGACATTAAAGATATGATTTAGTTTGTGAATAGTTGAAAATGCTTTTGTTGGCGATTTTGTGGGCAAATTAAATTTATCGTAATCATCTTAATCCAGTATTAAGGATCTTACATACGTATGTGGTCCTGTTGTTACCTGACAAATGCAGCTTCCACTCATAAATATCCGTATCCGAATGAACGTACGTACACGTGCACAAACAGTTACACAAGGACTACCTACTATTACTACTACCACTACCACAACAAAAGTCAAATTTATGGCGTCCTAAGCATTAACTACACTCAGGGGACAAGGACACTGGACGCTTAATTACGAGTGCGTCCTGCTAGATGCCATTGTATGGGTCCAAATGAGCGTGCCAAATTGGCTCGAAGTAAAACTAAATCAATTTCTTGTTGTAAACACACGCAAAGCTTAATATTACACAGATACATACATAGATAGACAGCAAGAGAGAGATAGAGAGCGAAAGAGAAAGAGAACCGGATAGAAAGTGTAGGTCATTATTTGTCTGCTCATTTGCTTAACCAAAAAACATACAAATAAGATGATATTTAAGGCTAAAAATACATAAGACTTTCAAGACTTAGAAATACCCTATACGCCAACCGATGTTTATTATACAGTTGAATAACAGAATGAATTCAAAATATGCAATTAAATTATCATAAGATTTTAAGTTATGTTTATCAAGAATCGATATAACTTCTTTTAAAGCGGATTTCTCGATGATAAATTAAGTTCCACAATTGCCAAAGTGATTTATTGATGTGTCTCAAGTTCCAGCTGTTACTTTACTTAACCATTTGCCTGTCATGTATGTAATTCCTGTTTGTAATCTGGCCAATTTAATGTCATATATGTATATTTGTGGACAGTGGGGACATGATGGGGGGGGGCATCATATTCTAACCAAATATCAATATCTATAATGAATTATTACAAAATTATTAAAGACAATTTCCCATAATTGACTGCTATTTGCCATGCAAATATAACCAATGCAATGCCATGACCAAATTCCAAGTGTTGTAAATCTGTCTGTCTATTTGCTGTGCACATTATGTGGTCTGGTGCGGTCTGGTTTGGTTTGGTTTGGTTTGATTTGGTCGAGTGGCATCGATAGACATGGATGGACATGAATGTGGGGGGAGGGAAGGAGTGAAGCAAGGCAAGGCAATGAGAAAATTTTGCGAATTTCCTAATTGCTTTCGGTTTGGTAAGCTTTTGGTATAGAAATGACGTTCCCCAATTGTGTAGAGGGACGTTGGGGGAATTAGGCATCATTATCATTTTGGATGGCACGAAAATTTTGGTATTGGCCTTTGTGCTATTTGCATTTTGTAATTGATGTCCTTCAGTTGCAAAAGTGCATACAAGCATACAGTTAAACAAGCACAGTAAGTACATAATGTATTTGTGTGTGTGTGTTTATATTGTGCATTTAGATGAATAAGTTTCTATGTATGTTTCTTTGATTCTAAGCCTTTCCTACAGTCTGATCTAAGTATTCTAACTGAGAGATCAAGGTCATATTAACTTTAGGCTCATTAATTTTCCCCATTGACGTTTGCTTCACAAAAGGCAAACAATTGATTTTAGTATCTTTTAAGCTTTTTAAACACATTTACATTTCTATGTAAGCATATACAATCAATTACCATTTATGTACATGGTATAATAAAATGAGCAAATTGTTTATGAAACGCATTTAATAGAATTTGAAATACATATGTACAGTTAGCACAATATTTATTCAGTCACCCATACGTTTCTCCTTTTTATGTCATGAATAACTTGACAGATAATTAAACAATTTTTATTTCAGTATAAAGATCAATGTTATTAATACTATATACAGAGATAAAATTAATTTTAAAAAAGTCCCTTTTGGGGTTTCCGAATAAATGTTGTGCTCACTGTATATAAAATGGAATAGGAGACAGAGAACACAAGAAGGTACAAAAACATACTGATACCAGAGACCCGCATGAGCACATTCGTTTACGACTGTCTTCCAAGTACTCAAAGTATTTCATGTACATACATATGTATGTATGTATTTCCAAGCATTCGCGAGTATTTGTATATGCTTGGATTTCAGTTTCGCATTAGTCGCTCTCAGTTAATTCCAAAGTCAAGATCATTTCTATTGAATGTTTTATTATTTTTTAATGAAATCTGTGTTGACATGTTGCATTTGATATGTATAAACTGAGACAAATGAAATATTCAAATTTAAATTCTCGAACGGTATCCACTTCTTTTTACGCTCATACTTGCAAGTACCGTATTTCCCCGTTCGTATGCGATGCTCGGTTTACTGTATTTGCTCAGAAAAGCAATGCACATTGGGGCACTCGGCCATTTTTTGAGCAGTTAATTTAAAAATCCATTGCTCGCAATAGTTATTGGTATTTTATTATTGATTGGGGTGATAATTTTGTGAATGTTTTACGACAAAATGGGAGAACTGAAATTTATCCACATAAGTATGCTATATTTTTTTAATTTTTTGCTTCCCTTGCACTATGGGAAATTTTTGCCATTTTATGAGCATTTAATTCAAAAATCCATTGTAAGCAATAATTTTAGGTATTTTATTATTGCTTGATGTAATAAATATAATTTGTAAATATTTTTGGACATAATGGGCGTGGCAACTAGCCCCCACGGCCAAAAAACTGAATTTTATCCTCATAAGTATGCTATATAATATCAATTTTTTGCTATCTCGACATTTTCTTCAATTGCAAGTTCAAGATTCGTTGGAAAGTCCAGAAAATGTTTATAACATTGGTCAATATCATTATCATCGCCATAACCAAAACCTTCAGGATATAACAGAGCTTTTGATGAATGGAATGAATAAGATGCTGGGTCCATCAACTAGTGCCGAATGAGTTGAGATACTGAATCAAAAATCGGTAAACTTTGCTCAAATTGCTTGCTATCGTTCTTTACCGCAGTTAATTTCTACATTTAGAGAGGTAGTTATAATTTTTCGGTATGATCAATTAAAAAAAAATCTTTGCAGGTAATACAAAAAATAAAAAGCGCAGCTGACTGCTCCTTAGGGCTGAGTTATGATGCGTTTCAACAGTAAAATAAAGCATTGTTTGGAGTTTTGCCGGAATTACATCGTTTTAAAATAGGCTTCTCTAAACATACTACATATTGTACATGAAAGCAAGAGTGAAAACAAGAAAGAAAACAAGGATGTTGGAAAAGATATTTCCCTTATGGGTAGCATCAAATTTTCGAAAATGAAAAGAGACGTTGTTGGATATCATATTTTTTGAATGATCGACAAAATTTTGATTATTTGTATACATTACCAAAAGAGTGTAGAGTTTTTTATAGGATAATTGATTAGATCTAAAATCAAATGAAAAACTACAGCTTAACAAATGTAAGAACTTGAAGCATTTAAAAGAAACTGACACCAATATCATTCAGTAATATTATTTGAAAAGCAATTTCAAATTGTTCAGTTAAGCTAGAGAATGCTTTTTCAATTCGCATATTGTACACGTAATGAAGTAATCCAATTTAGCAACTTCGGACTCAACCACGTAGTGCAAAACTACAACAATAAAATAAAAAGTATTCTACTATATAATCTGGACATGACTGAAAACAACAGCAAAATAAAGTTGAATAAAAAAAAAAATGAAAAAAAATGGATAGAGGAGCTTCAGTGCTGCTTTGGTTCTTGTGTGCATTTTATAAAATGTTTACCGTAAATACCAAACAAATTAAAATTTATATAAACGTAAATACATATGCGATTATCATTTCCATTTAATTAAAACTTTTCATAAGCCCCACAAAGGAATATGTAAATTAATAAGCCACATTGAAAGGAGAACAAATGTGTTTGCTTACATTACTATGCTGCGGTTATACATACAAACACTAAATGTATGTATGTGCATATATTTATACATATATAATCAGAGCCAATTCGATTAGCAATATTATTGGAAAGGGCTTAGAACTAATGAATAACAAACAGAAAGTGTAGGCGCTTATCGAAGCTTGACATCTTAATAGTTCAAAACTTAATGTTTTTTATCACTAACTATAATTAGATTATGGGACGATTTTGTTGCTATTTAGCAATATGCAATACCAAATTGAAAAACATTTAGAAAATCTTCTCAACGACAATACAACAAAAAAAAAACAGATATATTAAAGCAAGAGTATTTGTTTATTTATGTAACGCCAAAAAAGGGAAGCTTTTCAATTTGAGACTATTTCACAATTGACTAGTTTTGGTCGAATGTCGTGAAAAAAAGGGAATTTGTCTGGTAAATCTCTCTTCAAAAATTTAAATTTCGATTGTGGCTAAAAATAATGCTGGTCCAGGACAGCATCTATAAAATGTATAAGTGTTTAGGCCCTTTTTTTTTGGTTTTTTTTTTTTTTGAATGGGCATAATGGACATTACTTGGGTATATTTGTTGTTGTTCTTGTGGGTAGGCCAAAAACGTGACGAGCTATCAAGTTGACACTGACAAATGGTCAAAATGGCTGGGACCAAAAACGAGAAGCCATACGAACTGAGAGGATTACAAGTGCCATCTGTTGCCCATTTGCTATTAAGTGGCTCTGACATGAATTCTACTTGGACAAGCACACACACACACACACGCACACACACACTGCACGAATTCCCAGTCACAGGCACCCAAATCAATAACTTCATTACACATACGCAATGTTGTACATTGTGGAAAATAACAAGCAGCAGCGACAACATCCAGACATTGTCCAACATGAAGACAAAACAACAAAATATAAATACAAAAGAAATTATAAATAAAATATTTAAGAAAATTTCTGTTTGTTAGATTGCTGTACCGACTTATAAATACCCTGATTGAGAAAAAAATCCAAAATAAAAATCTGTCACAAAAACCCAAAATCTGTCACAAATTCAGCTTTTTGATTAAACAAACAACTGCATAGCAAATTGTGCTCTAACTGCAATCTGTATATGGATTTGATAATTAAATTTGATTAAACTATGAAATGTAGCATGAAATGAATTTATATTGGATTTCACAAAAACTTGAATATGTGGCAAAATACGAGCGCAACAAGCTCAACTCAATTTGAAAATTTAGTTGGCATATAATTCATTTTCGCAGGACATCCCCCCCGCTTCCCTCCTCTCGCATCCTGGTCTATATCATCTAACGGGAACAACATAGAATAGACATTTAATGTGAGCGACAAGAGAGACAGAGGAAAAAAGTGGAAGGAGCTAGGACGTTATTTCGCTTCCCTTAGGATTTATGATGCGCTCTATGGAGCGCAATTTTCGGTTACATGAAGCGTTGGCATTGCTTGATGGTGAGAGGTATGGGGCAGGGGTTGGGGATCGGTTGGTAGTCGAGAATTTTGCAACTTATCAACAAGGACAATTTCAGGCAACAGCAACAGCAACAGCATTTTCGGTGCCTCATTATGAATGTCATCAGGCATTATTTTCGCCATCAACTTCACAGTATTGTTTATGGCTTGCGCCTGAAATTTGTTCACGTTTTTAATGAAATGAAATTAAACGAGGAAATTGAAACCGGACTGTTTCAGTGTTTCGAGTCTTTCGGCATCGGCAACGGCATCGTCGTTGGCCCCGTATCGGCGTCGGAGTGTTAATGACAATGCAATGCGATGTCGTTAAATGGGCAGTTCTTTAATGCCCCCAGAGTGTTAACATTAACGTGTCCATGGGGACTGGATTGGTAATTATATTTAATAGCAGAAATTTAGCCATCAAGACAAAATGAAAAGAGAAAAGTTCCTGGAAACAATAAACATAATTATTTAGTCAATAAATACTTTCCAAATCGATAAGTTTGATAAGATTAAGAGACGTAAACTTTATCCCATTGTTTTTGATCAACTTAGAGACAGATCATGATGCATATCAGAAGAACTAAGTTAAGTTATTCGACTATATACATACATCCACTTGTAGTAGCAAGGTTTATTCTTTATTTATTATATTTTATATCACAGGCTTATTCTTTATTTTATTTGTTTCACAGCTTTTACTTTAACGTCTGCCCTCTTTGATCGTAGCCTATCAAATGAATCTCTCTCTCCGTTCGTCTGTCTGTCTCTCTTCTCATTTTTGAGTGTTAATCAACGTGCATACTGCTCTGCCACAACAGTGTTGGCAATTCCAGCATACTTATCGGTGTTCGTTATAGTTTAAACTAGTTATCCTACTACACACTTGAAATCGTTTCATTTTTAATTTATTACTATCTGCGTATTCCATGTGATTGTTTTGCTCACTTTTTGCGCAACATTTAGATTAGCCCTCGTACCACATTTATTGCATAATTCCAGGCGAAGTTTATATTGTTGACTAATTAAATGGCAAAAAAAAAAAAGAAAACTTGTCAAAATACACAAACAATTAGTGTCTTCATTATGCTGGAGCAGCAGCAGCAGCAGCAGCAACAACAAAAACAATAAACAATAAGATGAGACAACCTAAAAGTAAATAGAGGAGGTGGCTCCGTAAGGGAATGATGTTGGTGTTGGTTGGCAATCAAAACAAGTGAAACTTGTAAACAAAAACGAACAAAATAGCAAAATAAAAAAAAAAAAAAAATGAAATGAAGAGGAGGAAAAAAATACATTGATATCAGAGACTTTTTGATGGCATTGGCGCCAGGACCCGCTAAGGACCTTAGGGGCCAGAGACAGACAGAGACAGTCAAAACGAAAGAATTGTCGTTAGCGGATATTGTTGGATAAAAGTTTTCATTAAATTTTAAGCAAAACTCAATGGACTGAAAATGAACACAATTGTTAGAAAGAAAGAGAGATTGATAGAGAGCGAGACGAAGAGAGCAATAGGGAGAAAGCTCAATTTCCGGGTACTAGAAAGAAAGACTGAGCTGTGATTTCTTTTGTGGCAAACTAAATAGAAGAGCCAAGTAGTAAAAAAAAAGCAGAAAAAAAAAAAGAAAAACCAGAAAAATAAAAAGAGAAACCAACAAAACTCTTAGAGAAATTTCGCAGACTAGCGAAAATTTTGATTTACGACCACTTAACGGTTTTTTATGGCCTCGCACAACAGTATAAAATGCGTTCAGTGCGCTCGCGTGTGTGTGTGTGTGTGTGTGAAACACTTACTGTTATATTTATAAGATGCTTGCTATAGTTCTGTATACTTTAAGTTACTTCATTTATACACTTGAAATATATGTAGTTACCTAAAAGCATAACTCTCTTCTTACCAAATTCCACGCAAAAAGTTAATCTCCAGACATCACTATGATCCCGGTTACGGCCAAGGGCCTAGGAATAAATTTGAAAGTTTCTATTCCTTAGTTTGTCAATGATAAATAACTGACTTCCATAACTTACTTATATGGTACTTTAGTTTACTAGAGCGAAGAGGAGAACTACATCGAAGGACTGCTCTATCGGTTTTCATTTGTTGGTCAAGAAAAATAGAAGCAAAAATTACAAGTTCAATTGTGCCCGCAAAGGAATATGGATAGGAATTGAAAATTTGTGGCAAATAACTTTCTTTTATAGGCTCAAAAGAGTATCGGCGGCTTACCTAGCTCTACTTGAGGGGGGACTTAAACAGTCTACACTAAGCTCACATAATTTTTCGGTAGAATATTCCAACATGTTGACTAACAAAGAGGCAAAAAAAATGTTTGGGGAATTGGGAACTAAAGTACAATAAACTGTAGCATACATTTGTGCGCATTTGTTACAATTTGTGGGCATGAGTATTTTAAGTTACCTTTAAAATATGTAGTCGAATTTTATATATCTCTGTAACTTGTATATGTATCCAATCATAAATAATAGACAATTGGTTTTATTTTTTTTAGTTGTTTCGATTTATTTTTATGGAAATGTGTGTGTATTCGTGTCCTTCTATACGATTTCTCATCTTGATTTTGCTTTATTGGATTTTATATATATATATATATATATAGGGATACATATATATGTATATATACGTATGGATTAATATTATATATGTACGATATATACGAACATTATTTTTTGGGTTTTGATTTTGGTTTTCTGTTTTGTCATTGCCTTTTTTTTTGGTTTTTCTTTTTTCATTTCAACTAACCTAACACAGAAAAAAAAGACATTTAATTTGTGTTTTTTTTGTTGTTTTTTGTTCTTTTTTATAATTGGATGTTTTACTCTTGGTTGGTTGGTTGGTTGGTAGATCTATATAGGGATTTGCAGAGCTTAATTTTTACCATGTGTCCATGTGTGTAATTTATGATTAAATATAGTTGCCGTTTAATAACGATAATTAGTGTTAATCATTGATTTTATTCTGCTGCCTCATTATTTATTATACAGTTACAAACAAAAGTATATACATATAAAGCAATATATATGTATATACACATACATACATACATACTACATAATATTGAGAGAGATTTTGGCTTGCGGTTCGCCCAACAGTGACTGTGCATAAATTATGCCCATCGAATGAAAGAAAGAGAAACGAGAAGGCGAAGAAGAGAGTGGAAAACATTGTAATTAGCTAACATGGGCATAAATCTATTTATGATTATTCATTTATCAGCTAATCAATAGTATGTAGAAGCCATCATTGTAGTCAATATTCGCAAATCTAGTATAAGTAAATAGAAACAAAATCAAAAACAAAAAAAAAAAAAAACATCTGTTTAACCATTATGTACAAATCAAAAGAATTCGTTTTCCCTCTTTTGAAATCTATCTAAAATACCTAAAAATGTGGAAGAAAGATCTTTTAGAGCTCACTGTAATTTATGGACCTCATCGGAATCCAAAGTTTCTGCTAAATAATGTATGTATGTATGTACGTATATACATACATATATATCTATGTATATACTTAAGTTTTGTTTGCAACCATCAATACACACAAAAAAAAAAAAATTCGTTCACTTATTCATTATGCCTTATTTAATGTTTAATGTTCACTTCACTGAAGTACTCCGCTGACTGTAAAAGTTGTGGCCGCCGATGCTGCCATGATTAAGCGATCTCGTGCGGTATCAGTGCGATTGGTGGCAGCAACAGCCGCGGCGGCAGCGGCCGCAGCAGCGGAAGCAGTCGATTCACCTGTTCGGGGCCAAATCTGTGTATCCGCCGTAAGCATGGCAGCCGTATGATTGAACGGCTCATCGCGTCGCGTTCTAACTTGCATTTGCATTTGCATCTTCATTTGCATTTGCATTTGCCTCTGCATTTGCATCTGCATCTGGACTTGAGCCTGGGCCTGGGGTCACGATGACATATACGTGCATTGGGTCTTGGGTTGGGGTTCGGTTTGCTCAATCGGTTGGATGGCCGCTCGCTTCCAATAGTCTCGCACCGTTTCCACTGTCTCCATGATGCGCAAAAAGTTACGTCCCGCCAGCATGGCCACATCCTCTTCGCTCCAATTGTGATCCTCCAGCAAGGCGGCCAACAGTTCGGGATATTTGGAGACATCTTCGAGACCCAATGGCGGCAACTCGATGCCATCGTAACCAGCACCGAGCCCTATATGCTGTATGCCGGCAATCGATCGCACATATTTGATATGCTCGATGACATCCTGAAGCCTCGCCTGGCGACCACAGGCCACATCCTCCGAGTCAAAGCTGAGCATGATCAGGCCACCGTTCTCGGCCACCAGACGGAGTATGTCGTCGGGCACATTGCGCGTTGAATTGCACAATTGGCGCGCTGCCGAATGCGAGAATATGACTGGAGCTCGCGTCACCTGGAGTACATCTCGTGCCGTGGCATCCGAACTGTGCGACAGATCGATCATCATGCCCAAACGGTTCATTTCCCGCACAATTGCCTTGCCGAATGGCGTCAGTCCCTGCTCCATGGTCGAGGCACTCGATCCGGCCCACGATACATCACAGCGATGGGTGAGGCTTAGATAGCGGGCTCCCAGCGAATAGAAGGATCTCAATACACCCAGCGATGAGCCAATGGTATGGCCACCCTCCACTCCTATAAGAGAGGCCAACAGGCCACGCCGATGGGCAGCCACAATGTCCTGGGAGGAGGTCGCCAGAACTGTTTCCCGGTTGTACATGTCGGATAGGCGCCGGACGATGTCAATTTGTTCTAGTGCCAGTTGGACAGCATCCAAGCCTTGTGCCTCGCATGGCACATACGCCGACCTGCAAGAAGGTTGGAAGGTTGGCCAAAAGGTTAGTCCAAGTTGATATATGGTCGTGACCGCTTTTATCTGCTATCAAATCGTAATTCGCCAAAGTAAAAACGAAAAAAATAAATATCGAAATTGAAATATGAATTGGTTCTTATTTATTTTTAAGTTTAAGTTTAAGTTCCTAAACTTTGAATAGATTTAATTCAAAATATAAAGTACATAATATATGTGAGGAGAGGGATTTCGAATCCGATTCCTTTCTATATACACTTTATAAGTGTTAACATCGTAATGTAAATGGAGCATGGTGAAACCGTCATGAAAATTGAATAGTCCCATAAAAATGCAATCAAATCGATGCCACAGCCCGAAAGATCTTTGACCAACTTGCCCAACAGGCACATACAATGATACAATCCAAGTGCCACGCCCACCCTCACACCCACCCTTTCACAACCCCGCCAGAAGGTAGGTAATAAAAAAAGAAAAACAGAAGCTGCCAACAATTTGACTGCAAAATAAAATTTGGCAACTGGCACTGGGCCACAACAGCATCCGCAGGAGCAGCCAACCTGTCTGAATCCATTGGGCAGGAGGGCAATTTCGGTTGGAAGAGTTGGAAGCCCATGAGCAATGGAGGTGGGCGGATGGAGGAGGAGTCGTCGTATAGCAGACTTGCATGACTTTTGACAGCCGGCAGACAGCTCCAGTTGGGGAAAATCGCTGATAGGCAATCGACTTGACTTTATTTCAATCCGCCAATCACACTCCTCCACACCGCCTACCCACCAAAACGTACGTACAGTATTATTTCCTCCTACAATCCAGAAGCGTAACTTTTGCGCCAACTTCGCATTTAATTTTTAGTGGTCTTCATTGTTCATTTCTGTCTGATTGTATTGCAGTGCAGTGGGAGCACTCGAGATGAGCCACTACTACTGTGGAGGAATTGCGGTTCTTATTCCCTTTTCCCCCATCTACCCATTCTATTCCTTGTTGTTGTTGTGGCATCTCGCTGCTTATGGCCATATCAAGGCATATAAAATTCAAAGTTCATTGTGCTCAGCATCGCACATTTATAATGGCCAAACTAAGTTTCAAATTGCATTTGGCAAATTAAATATGAACGAAGAGCAAGGATAATGGAAAGGAAATTTAACACTTTGATTGCAGTTTTATCAAAAGCCGCTGCTAATCGGTTCAGAATTCGGAAATAAAAATAAATAAAAAAAAAAAAACAGATAAAAATATCAAAGAAGCTAACTTTGGCCCTGCCGAAGTTTGTATACCCTTGCGTGTTACTTAATCCCTGAATAGAGTTAGCTAAATGAAAAGAACTTTGTTTTATATAGTGTATTACAGCTATATGATATAGTCATCCGACTATGATCTAGCAGGATTATAATTTATTATGTATATGGGAGCTATATGATATAGTAGTCTGATCTTGATCAAATTTGGCGCGGACGTTTAAATATATATTAAACTGCCGAATATTAAGTTTCATGATAATCCCGTAAAAAATAACAAAGTAATTGATCTAAAACTCCATTTTCGACCAGTGGTTCCTATGGAAGCTATATGATATAGTAGTCTGATCTTGATCAACTTTGGCACGGACGTTTAAATATATATATAACTACCGAATATTAAGTTTCATGATAATCCCGTAAAAAATAACAAAGTAATTGATCTAAAACTCTATTTTCGACCAGTGCTTCCTATGGGAGCTATATGATATAGTGGTCTGATCTAGATAAAATTTGGCACGGACGTTTAAATATATATTAAACTGCAGAATATTAAGTTTCATAATAATCCTGTAAAAAATAACAAAGTAATTGATCTAAAACTCCATTTTCGACCAGTGGTTCCTATGGGAGCTATATGATATAGTAGTCTGATCTTGATCAACTTTGGCACGGACGTTTAAATATATATTAAACTGCAGAATATTAGGTTTCATAATAATCCTGTAAAAAATAACAAAGTAATTGATCTAAAACTCCATTTTCGACCAGTGCTTCCTATGGAAGCTATATGATATAGTAATCTAATCTTGATCAAATTTGGCACGTTTAAATATATATTAAACTGCCGAATATTAAGTTTCATGATAAACCCGTAAAAAGTAACAAAGTAATTGATCTAAAACTCCATTTTCGATCAGTGGTTCCTATGGAAGCTATATGATATAGTAGTCTGATCTTGATCAACTTTGGCACGGACGTTTAAATATATATTAAACTGCCGAATATTAAGTTTCATGATAATCCCGTAAAAAATAACAAAGTAATTGATCTAAAACTCTATTTTCGACCAGTGCTTCCTATGGTAGCTATATGATATAGTAGTCTGATCTTGATCAACTTTGGCACGGACGTTTAAATATATATTAAACTGCCGAATATTAAGTTTCATGATAATCCCGTAAAAAATAACAAAGTAATTGATCTAAAACTCTATTTTCGACCAGTGGTTCCTATGGGAGCTATATGATATAGTAGTCTGATCTTGATAAAATTTGGCGCGGATGTTTAAATATATATTAAACTGCAGAATATTAAGTTTCATGATAGTCCCGTAAAAAATAACAAAGTAATTGATCTAAAACTCTATTTTCGACCAGTGCTTCCTATGGTAGCTATATGATATAGTAGTCTGATCTTGATCAACTTTGGCACGGACGTTTAAATATATATTAAACTGCCGAATATTAAGTTTCATGATAATCCCGTAAAAAATAACAAAGTAATTGATCTAAAACTCTATTTTCGACCAGTGGTTCCTATGGGAGCTATATGATATAGTAGTCCGATCTATTTGAAAATTGCACATTAGCTGCCTATGGTATAGGAAAGCTTATGTACGAAAGCCATAGCTCTAAAACTGTGGGACTAGTTTGCATAGCACCAGACAGACAGACGGACATGGCTATCAAGAATATATATACTATTATGGGGTCGGAAACGATTCCCTCTCTGCCTTACAAACATCTGCAAGAGTATAAAAATAATCTACTAGTGATATGTGGCCCTCTTTCTCTATGGTTACTCGAACTTGACTTTTTCAATCAGTTTAAAGTAATTTGTTTTTTTTTAATTTTTTACTTACCACACTTGAACACCGACAAGTCCCTGCTTTAAGCGCTCCATATCGGTTTGGGCCCACGCCGGTCTCGCCCATAGCGATTTGTGATCCACATCGTGGCTCAGATGCAATTCGAGACTACTGTGGGCATATTTGCGTACATTCCAGGCATAATTGTTATGGCCATCGACAAGCGGAACTTCCCGCAGAATGCGTCGAACGATTCTCAGTCTTTGGGCATGGGAATTGCGGCTGGGTGACATCAGAAAATGCTGATAGGCCAATGTCGCTGCAATGGCCAGTAGACAAATGGCACTAACCAAAGTGAGGGCCACCAGCCAGGAGCCCCGTCTTGTCTTATGGCCAGCAGCAGCGCCGCCAACACCACCAACACCGCCGCCGGCCGCAGAGTTTTGCTTTGCTTTGCTACGACCAGACTTGCCCTTGACCTTGCCGCACGAGGAGGCGGCCGCACCGGCCAATGCTGCCGGCGAGGTGGGTGACTTTGCATCGAGACCAACAACAATATCACCGCCAACAACCACGGCACCGCCGGCTAATGCCGTACCGAAATTCACTTTGGATTTCTGTATGCTGGCTATTTCGCCGCCAGAGTCACTGTTCGAGATGGAATTCTGGCGGGACAGAGTGCGGCGTATATTCGAGTGTTCGGTTACGTCTGGAAGGCCGCCAAAGCCGGTTGTCTGCAAAAAGAAAAATGAAACAAAGAAGACAAAGTGTGAGAGAAGGTGGCCAGAAAGTTGCTTCATTAAATGTGTGCCTGAAAAGTTGCTTTTGGTTCGGGTTGGTTTTTTTCTCCTTTGTTTGATTTTGCACGCTAATTAAAACTGCAGCCCAAAGCTGATGATAGCAGCCCATCGGTAGAAAATATTCAACGGGGTCTTATAATATTCATAACATGGAAGAAACAGAGAAACTTTTTAATGAATCAAATACACGAATTTAATTTTGCGCACACACCGAAGCTGATATACACTAGGATTTGACACGACATGCATAAGTGATAATTCTAGAAATCACTGAATTCCTTATTCAATTTAGTTGGTTTTAGTTTTAGATTATAAAAATTAGAACTAACACCCAAAGGGCGAGCACAACTTGCTCTATTTAGCTTTTTGAAGAACCAACAAGTTCTATCATGAGCAGACGCCAGAATTCCAGTATAATCAACGCCAAAACTAGTTGAGAATCACAACGAAAAGAAGCGAACAAAGACAGGCAAAGTTTATGATGTTCAACGCTAAAACTAGTTGAGAATTACAATAAAAAGAAGCGAATAAAGACAGGCAAAGTTTATAAAACTAGTTGAGAATTATAACGAAAAGAAGCGAAAAAAGATAGGCAAAGTCAAATTTTGATTTTTTATACAGAATTGTATCATAATATGTGTAATGTCAATTTTAGAAATGTCTAACATCTTGATCTTTAAGTGTCCCATACGACTAATGAAATAGGGTATAGAATAGTCATTAGAAAAAAAAGACGAAAAAACACAAAATCTAATGGGTTATGTGGACGCAGATGCTGTTGTTGTTTGTCTTGAAGTTAATCTTGTCATCATAGAAGTCCAACATAATTAAAACCGACCTTCTCCTACCCGACCTTCTCATTGTCAGTCATAATTCATGGGTCACATATGTGGAATGCATACATACATACTGAATATATGTGTCCCCAAGGTCCAGAATCCAAAATGGGGAGGGGGGAGGGGGGAGGGGGGGGGGGTAAGAAAGTTTGTTTCGTAAAAGTTTGAGCATAAAGTTTACTAACGGTATTGCTATGATTTGTTTATATTACGACGACGACTTGCCTTGAGGAATTATGACAAAAACTCATAAACTGAGGCAAAAGTGCAAAATACAAATCAAATCTAACTAAGCACGCACAACTAAATACAAGTATATACATACACACACATACATACATATATGTATATATGTGTATCTATATAGAGAGGAAGCACAAAATCAAGTTGAAACATTGCTCGGCACTAAGGAAACAACTAACCAGAAAGGATGCCAAAATCATTTGTTCGGCATGTGCCCCCAAAAAATATTGTTTCAACATCATCATCTTCTTTTCTTTTCGCTTTTATTTGTGAAGTTTCCTTTACTTGTTGTTGTTGTTGTGGTTGCTTTTATGCAGTTGCCGTAGATGGAAAACATGTTGTATTGTTTAAGTGTGTATATGCTCTTCATTCTCCGAGCAAAACATTGCTAAATCGATAATTTTGCAATAAAATCATTGCTTTTAACCGCTTTTATTGAGATTGATATAGATAGGTGTACATACACACATACATATACACATACATACATATACTCGTGTATCTCCTTAAGGGACAAACTGCCAAACGAACTGAAAAGCGTTTAGTTCATTCAGTTATCGTTCGCCCGTGTACGGGCAATTTCACAAAAATTTTCAGGTTCAACATTCAGTTTTTTATGGTCTTTGGTTTTGGTTTAATAGAAAGATTTTTCTATGATTTTTTTTTATGCCTAGTTTTATCCAGTCTCATCCACTTGACTTGAATATGCGGCTAATTAGCTGGAAAATCGGCATCACATGGCGTATGAGCAATGTGCAGATGAAAGAGAGAGCGAAAATTGTGCAAGTTGTCTATGTGTGTGTGTGTGTGTGTGTGTGCTGCTCTTCCTTTCGACTACAAAAATTAATTAAATAAAATACATACACACACACACACACTCACACACATACATGCAAAGGCGGAGCCTGCTAAAAATTTTTGCAACTATTTTTAATTATGAATTTCAAACATCAGACGGCAGCGGGGGGCAAAACGGCCAAAAAAAAAAAAAAAAAAACCGGCAAAGGCAACGAACGAAATTAACTTTTATTAATGCTGGCAAAACTTTACGAAAAAGCAGTACGTAGTTTCAGTACAACGACTCAAACACTACCCTTCACTCGTTTCACTTTCCTTAGTTAATTTTACTATTTTTAATGTGGCAAAAAGGGTTTTCCATCATTTCCATTGGAGACTAGAAGCTGCTGATGGGTGGAGTTCTTTTTTTTATAGGTTTCTGTTATATTTTATGGGATTTGTTAATTGACTACTATTATGGGGTGGGTATACCCTTTGACATTGCTATATGGTTTACAGGGTATGAAAATGATAACAAGAGGGAGCTGCAGAAAATCATCTCAATTTATTCAATTTTTAATAAAAATGCAAATATTTTACGTGCTTCCGTTGCAGCTCTCTCCTTTTTTTTATATGTCTTTTTTCTAGTTTTTTTTTTTTCCTTTTAAATAAAATTCGCGAAATTTATTATATTTTTTCTCTTATATTTTTTATAGAGTTCGTTTTTTATTTTTTGTATTTTTTTGGGAGAAGGAAAATGCTGTTTGGCTGCTTAAAAGGCGCTTCATTTTGTACGCTGCGCTTTTTAGAGAAAAGTTTGCCAGCAACGATGGGCGTGGCGGAACGGCATGGGCGGGTAGAGAGAGGGGAGTCGCATTATCATCATCATCATCATTATGGGCATCGTCATGGGAGCCTGAGCTCAGGGCTGGGCTTTGGTAATCCAGGAAACAGCTTTGGCCACAGTTTGCGCTGACTTTGCTCGCATTTGACGGTTGGCAGATAAAACATGTAGCATGGGGGAGATAAAGGGGGAGGGTTAGGCAGAGGGAAAACTATTCCAAAATTCATGGGCACCAGGTGACAACATTTCGGAGGTTTGTTCACCATAGTTTTATTTTAGATTTTTTTTTTTATTTTTTTTTTTTACCGCTGAGTGCATTGAGTTTATAATTAGTTTAACTTGGGTCATGTCTGGCACTTGACATGCTTGGGAAAAAGTTTTTTTTTTGGGGGGTGGGGAAGGGGGGCACTTCTCTTCTTAGTTTGCCCTTGCAGGCGAAACCTGAATATCACATTAAAGCTCTAAAGTTAAATGAGAAATTTCATCAGCTTACATTAGATTTTAATTTCTTCACATGCTCCATTGGAAATACATAAAAAATATCAAGAAAAATAAAAAAATTAACAACTTGAGAATCATTTGGCGTCATTTGTCATTATGGTGACCGAAAAGTTAAACGACATTGCACCCCTGGCTTATCAAAATTCGGAGAGTCTGCTCGACGAGGTTTGGCATCATATCAATGTCGAGCGAGAGATGAACATAATTTTTGTCAGAGGTATCGAGGGCGTTATTGAGGATACAATTGGTTTCCCCCCTCTCATGATGGATGATGATTATGATACAGCATTGATGGAAAATGAAAATGTACAATCAGACGATCAGAATCAGTCTGAAACGAGCCAAAACTAAATTTCACCTAACAAAATTGCGAATTGGGCATTTAATAAAAGCGCAAATCGATTAACCAATTTCTTAGCCACTTTCCACTTTAGCCGAAATGTTTTTCCATTCGACACTTGATGCCAATTTCAGTCAAAATACAATAAATTGATCCTAAAGCTAACCAAGATTCAGGGGACGAGCATTCTGCCGTAACTTTCGATTGTTTAATGAGCACTTTAAGCTTGGAAAATCGCAAAAAACCCGCCATTGAGTGTCCAGCCATTAGACGGCGAGGAGACGGACGGATACGGAGACAAACAAACAAATACCAAATGCTAACAGAGTCGTAGCCGCCAATTCGCCAGCGGCTAAATTTTCAGTTCCTCTTCCTCACTCGCATACAGATATATATACAAATACATATAGAGTTCGCCAGCAGTTTCTGCTGTTGTGTCCATCACGGTAAAAATGCCACAGAATGACATTTGCAGGAACAGAAAATATAACTTAGATCCCACTTTAAAATACCCTGTTCCAGTGCACTTTACTTGGTGTTGAAACATCTCATTGCTATTTAGTAGTTCGAATCATTCGAGTTTTAACTTCTGATATAAACATATTCATTCTTAAACAAAATATATGTTTAAGGCAACTTATTTATAATGCCCTAACTGAACCACATTGGAGTGTACAGGGTATGAATAACAAAAACTAAGTAGAAACTTGCCAACGTTGACATGAACAGGCATCAGCCACTAGGCATTATCAGCAGCTGCCAACAACCGATGTCGACAACTCCCTCCAAAACCAACGATGCGATGCGTCGTGCTGTGCTTCGAACTCTATTTACCGCGCTTTCTCCCTCACTCTCTCTCTGGGGTCCTCTGGACATTGGCTCCATCGCTTTCATACTACAATGGTAGCAAATTGAAAAAGTTCAGCATCAAAACGTACTTCATATTTATACATATACAAGTTTCTTTTGGCTTTTTGCTCAACAAATCAATCATAATCAAAAGTTATGAACACACTTCATAAATGCTTATGGAAAAGTTTATTGCATTATCTTTTATGCAGAAGTTAAGTTTCGTCTAGGATATCAAATGAAAATGAAATATTATCTCAATTTTCGATGGCAAAGTGATAGATGAGGAAGAAAGTGACCTTACAATGCTCTGGGGCTCTGAACAATTTTTACCTTGACCTTAATTTCAAATATTAGTTTGAGCCGAGCTGAACACCTCGTTGCAAGAAACCTGTGCTTAATTTTATGATCTTTATCTTTTAAACTCTGGATATGATAATTAAATAAGTCAATGTCACATTTTTGACGCCAATTAAAACTTTAAGAAGTTTTCGCCTCATTTAACATCATCTAATCCAACATATTTGCGAAACTTGCAACACTTAGGAACCTTTAGGTATACGAAACCCGATTCTGTCCTTGGAAATTGTTTAATTTCAGTTGAAAAATGTATGTAACAGGGAGAAGAAAGCATCGTGGACCCTATAAAGAATATATATATTCTTGATCAGCACGACAAGACGAAAATTTAGCCAGAGGAATATCCTCTGTCCGTCTTTAAGCGACCAGAGATCTCAGAAACTATAAAAGCTAGAGCTACCAAATTTTAAATGTAGACTCGTATAGTATATACGCTGGTCAAGTTTTGGCCACACCCACTTCCGCCCTTGGATTTCGATTAAAAGTGTTTTTCCTAGCAATAATCAAAGCTACGTAATGTCGAACTTGGCCTGTGGCGGCGCTAAAGTGCTCGTGTGCTGATCAAAGTGAGCGAGATAACAAGTGTTATATATATACGAATTATATACGAATTTGATGTAGTTTTATCACTTGGTGCATGGTATATTCAAGTCGGCCTGAAGACTTACATTCTTTATTATGTTAAAACTTATAAAAATGTGAATTGCGATATGCCTAATATTTAGATAGCCAAAGTAAATATATAAAAGTCATCTGCTGTACAAAAAGATTTCATTTGTCCAAGTTATACACACAGATTTCTGTTTCGTAATCTTTTTAAAATTTTTTTGCTTGCAATATTTGAAGTTCTTCTTGTGCAGAGTTTTTGAGTTAGTCTGTTTTATTCATTCATAACTTTATGGTGAGCTAAAAACACTTTTAAATTTTTGCAGCAAATTTTTGCACCGGCCAAGGCATAAAGCTGGGCCAAAAAACTATGAGGATGTCATGTAGACAACTTCTTTTCAACATGGTGCCAGGAGTCAGCCAACTGCCACATAATATTTCACCCTACTGTTGCATATATGTATACATACATATATATCTAGGACTCTATGCAGTGCAGCAGAGTTTTTTGGTCGGTCTAAATTTGTTGGACACAATCCGCACAGAGCAAATATACAAATCTCAGAGTTGTTTTTTTTTTGTTTTGTTTTCGTATTGTGTTTTGTTTTTTTTTTTTTGTTGCAACACAAAATGGCTAAAACGAAGCAGAAGAAGGGCTAAAGGATTTTTACTAAAAACTGCAAAAAGGGAAAATAATGGCGGAAACTATAAAGCATTACGTTACAGTTTTTTTTCCCCTGCATCTTGGTTTTGTTTCTAGTTACTTTTTTTTTTGTCCCGTTGTTGTTGCTATTTTTATTGTTGCTACTGTTGGTGCCGCGCCGCGCTTGCCTGCCTGCCCGCCTGCCTGCCTTTTGTGTCATGCCGAGAGTGACTCTTCTCACTTTCCTGTACATTCTGCGCTGCTTCCAGTCTGATGTGTGGCAGGTTGCTGCTGCTGGAGCTTGTGGGTGGAGAGTTTCCTCTTCGTATTGTAGCTGCTATATCGCCTGCCTCATTTTTATTTAAAACTCAATTGTACGAATTTTTACCCCGGGACATGCAAGATAACAATGAAGCCAATTTGTACACCGTCCGCTTGACACATCAAAAAAAAAAAGAAAGAAGCAACAGCAGCAGCAGCAGCAGGAAAAAGAGTGGGAGGATGGGAGGAGAGGAGGAGAGGAGGAGGTCCTGCTGTGTTCCTTTTAAGACTTCATGCTAGGGTCAGTGCGTGTCTTCACACAAGTTGCGTGAGTTGAATGAATGGCACAGAGTGTTGTTGTAATTTAAAAGCTAATCTACTTGATAGCTCTCAAGTTGTTGACTAGCACTGAGGACAACAATAAGCTCCTTGAGATAATAGATAGTCAATTAGATGCAATATTTTACAAACTAAACTAAAAACCACCTAGATACTAGATGGATAATAACATAAAATCAAATTGCCGATGGACCATGTGTGATAAGTTTGTTAATTTCGTTAATCTCTGGCTCCGTCCTCGATTTCAGTTGTTAATCAATGAAATATTGATCATTCTCGCTTCTTATCTCTCCGCCCCTCCCCCTCAATTTGAACACAGTTTCGAGATGGCAAACCAATCTCATAACTTGGCCGGAACAGGAACAAAAAAAGGAGAAAAAAAACAAAGTGCTTTTCATCATTTCAATGCCAGAAGTTGGCACTCAACGAAAACGACTCGAACAATGGACATGAAAGGAAGGACACGCATCATTCCAGTCAACTATCAATCAAACCAACGCCTAGAACGCCGACCAATACCAAAAATGGAGAAGAAAAACTACGGAAAATTGCTCACTGACTGAGCCACTTGTAAACGAAAATTTGGAAAAGTTTAACTAGAAATGAAATTAGAGAGGGGCAAAACGAATTTGTTGGCAGGACCGGATTACAAATGCGATGGATGGAAAAGTTTTCCGAATCTCTTTAAGTCTTGTCTGAAGACTACAGAAAAAGCGATTCCCACAGATATGCTAAAATGTTAATTAAAATATGTTTACTCGAATAAAGTTTGCAAAATATTGGTGAATTTTAGTAGAAAATATTTTCTATGGCAATTAAAATGAATAATAATTCTGAGTAAATCTTTAGTTTCCATCCTAGATATCCTTTGATCAAACTTTCTTGTGCTTTAAATTCGAAATCTTGCTGATAATCCAATTATTGAGGATTTATTTTCATCAATTGCAAACATTTTTGTATTGATTAATAGATTCTTCGAACATTTTCTTCGAACTGAAAATGTAATCGTCTTTGGGTTATGTAAAGTGATTACATTTAGCATTCGCCTAAATCCGCTCTGGTATATCCTGGATGGTTTAATGTATGTATTCAATCTGGATTTGGCAAACTATTGGCAAAGTTTATGAGCACCAACACAAGGATAAGCCATGATAATCGTGGGAGTTGGTCGTGGTGGACAGGCAACGAGCAACACACAAAAGCGCAACAAAGCGTGGAAATAATAAGAAAAGAGAAGAAGCGTTCGGATTTTTCGCTTTTCTTTTTTTTTTTATGGGTTTGACTTTTGGCGGAGGAATGCATTGAAAAAATAAGCGATGAGAGAAGGAGGAGGAGGAGGAGGAGGAGGAAAAAGCGTTGCGCATTTGCAATTGCTGGAACCGGAGCTGGAGCTGGAGCTGGTGAAAGGAACAAACTGAACAAAACTGTAGAAACGACATTTGCAACATTTAATTTATTATTCAAATGTGAATAAATGGCGCCAACGGCCAAAGATGACAGCGCGTTCAACGCTGTGACTAATGGCCGCAAAGGACAATTGGCCCCAGTGTCCTGCTGGCAAACATTTTCGCATTCTATGCCCCACACATACATACATACATACACACATAGCTACAAACATATATAGTTCACTTGAATGCACATCTTTATCCTGGCTGTGTTTCAAATTTGCATTTGGATTTTGAAGATTCGATAAGAATCAAGCATTAAATTTGATATGCTCTTTTCTCTATCCCGCTCACTCATTCACTAGCTCTCTCTCTCTCTCTCTCTCTATCTATCTACATATCTGTAAAGTCCTAACAAATTGAGTTACATGTAAATAAACGTTTATCAAATGATGTGGTGGGTCGCTCGGACGGTCATTTGGTCGATAAAGTCTCCAGAACAAATTACAATAGAATCTTTTAGCATTTGTCATTCTCCCTTTTGGTCTGAGAGTGTGGATTTAAAATAAGAAACTAGCATCCAAATAAAGCAGCATCTTCATATCATGACATATATAATAACTAGCTATTCGATAAATAAATGAATAATGGGTCAAACCAAGACTTTCTGGAAATTGATAGAAATATCCTTATTTAGATGTATCTTGTGGTCTGGTCACTTAGTTATCTTTAGAACTAACATATGCGATTCCTTAGTATTATTAACTATGTTAATAAGGTTTAGTAATTGGCCTCTACTTTGGTTTTCTTGTGGTTATTTCGAGTGAAGTAAACGAATTAAATCAACACAAACTCAAATCGAAATGCCCTTCACAATAAGCACTGCTAAATTCAGTCTATCCTGCTCGCTCTTAGCACTTGAGCGCCACTATTGGCAAAAGTTGCACTTATTATTCTTTCAGTTTAAGGAGTTTCTACGTTTATCTGACCAAAACTATGTTGATAAGGTTTAGTTTTTGGCCTCTAGTTTGATTTAAAGTAAAGTAAATCAAGCCAAACTCAAATCGAAATGCCCTTCACAATAAGCACTGCTAATTTCAGCCCATCCTGCTCGCTCTTAGCCCTTTAGCGCCACTATCGGCCAAAGTTGCACTTATTATTCTTTCAGTCTAAGGGGTTTCTACGTTTATCGGACCGAATTGTTACTCGTCTTTAATGAAATGTGGTCAGTTTGTATGTTTTTGTCTATATTTATAGATGAGTAAGGAATAGTGGACAAACTGGAGTAAGGAGTAAGGAATAGTGGACAAACTGGACAAGAAGAACCTCGAACTTTCTGGGCAAATTGCGGAAGGACATGGTCAATCTGAGTCCAACCCTTCAACGATTGGGCTTCACGTCATCATATCCTGCAGTATTTGGAAAACCGGGGACAGGCTAGTGACGGTACATCACCTACATTTAATAAGGGCAGACACCGGTCTCTGGAAGCAAATAAATTCACGGTCCAACTCCAAATGGGCATCTGGTAAAACTGCTGGATCAGCTTCCTCGCTTACGTGAGCTACATGACTTCACTTTCATCTATCTATCTAAAGGGTCTCTGCAAAACCACATACCACAAGATAGCTAGCTACCTTCCTTCTGCTTTTAAATTACATTTTGTTGAGCATTTAGACTGGGTATTACTCTGGTTAATACTCTACTATAACTCGCAAGTAGATGGCTAAATCACAAGTGATTTCTTGTTTATGAAGGTTTTTAGTCTGATACCATAAAAGAGGATGTGGAGTACAGAGACACAGTGCACACACTGTTTTCCATGTCCTATTATATCTTCTTCATTTTCGTAGAAGAATCGCTAGATGTTTTATCGGCTCACCCCGCCAAGCCCCTCCACCCACTCCCCTCCCACCATCCCATCTATAAATAATAAAAGTGAAATGAGATTCCCAAGTCATTCGATTCTCTTATTCGTTTTTGGGGGCTCTAACTTTCTCGCAGTTTAATCGCGGCACGTAGAAAGGCAAAAGACTTGGGTAATAATCGTAAATATTACGCCATTCCCATCACAATGGCGGACTAAGGGCCATGAATGACAATTACCTGGTAGTCCATGTAGTTGTCAAAGTGCATGTAAGAGCAGCCGGTGGCAACACCAACGCCACCAATGCCCATACCAATGGGTCCACAACCAGAACCCGAGCCAGAGCCAGAGCCATCGCCCGGTGGCAGGGGAAAACCATTCTCGTCCAGTTCGACGGCCGGTGGGGGCGGTGGCGACGGTGGTGGCAAATTGTCACCCTTGAAGGAGACCCGCTTGGGTTTATTCTGTTGTCCACTCATAAGACGTCGTCCGCGTCCCATTAAAGTGCCGGAACCCATCATATAGGAAAGTGAGCCGCAACCTATGACAACATCTTGTTGCTGTTGTTGTTGTTGTTGTTGCTGATGCTGCTGCTGTTGTTGCTGCTGCTGTTGTTGGTGGTGTTGGTGGTGCTGATGCTGGAGTGTGGGAAGACCACAGCCGCCAAAGCGAAAGTGCGGCATGCAGGTGGTTGTCACACTGCCGGCTCCACATTCGCTGCCCTCGAAATCGCTCTCAACCTCGGGCACAAAGGCAGCGGGCTGAAAGCCGCGTGGCAAAGTCGCTGCACCACTCGGTGGTTGTGGTGGGGCCAGGGACGATGACGACGATGGCTGGACACGACCCAAGGTGCCAGTGCACAGTATGTTAACGGGGGTATGCTGTGAGTGTGGATGTGAATGTGAGTGTGGATGCTGTTGCAGCTGGTGAATTGAGTGTGGAAGCTGTTCGACACCGCCGCCGCCGCCTTGCAGGATGGCCAATTCGCCGTTAGCTGCCGCCGCCGCCGCCGTTGGATCTGTTGTTAGTATGTGCGTGGGCTGCAGCTGATAGTAATGCTCTCCACCCATTCCGGGCTCCGATGTTGATGATAAGCCGCCACTGCCACCGATGCCGTCCATGTTAATGCCGCCGCCGACTCCTCCGCCGGCTGGAGCCAGTAGTGCTGTGGGTATCACCATAATTGGCATCATGGCAGCGTTTGGAGCATTCGCCGACTCACCAGACTGAAGCATCTCCATTTGGCACATCTCCTCGTAGCTCAGGGGACGCAGGTGTTCCATATTGTGGGCGTGGCAATATGATTAACTTCAATTCACTTCAATTTCCTTCTTTTGATGGCTAATCCTTCGTTTCACCTGCACACGCACGCACACACAAACAATCTCGTTCGTTCTCTCTCTCTCTCTGTCTCTGTCTCTCTCTTTCGTTCTCTCTTTCTCTCTGCCCGTGTGGGACAGGAGTTTACGCGCGGGCTTCGGTTTTTTATCCGCGCGCACACATTAGTCCTTGTTGTTAGGACGATGTTGGACAACTTTATCTCGCGACAGTCTTGCAGCAACTGAAACTGTCTGGTCCAATCTCTGGAGATTTTTGCCCATTTTTCGCCCAATTCGCCCTGTGCAGAGGCAACGCATGCGCCTGCTCTTCGCCGTCGCCATCTTGGGCCACAGAGCCAGCCGCTTGACGTTTTTGTTTTGATTCCACTTCGTTGTCATTGTGCGATGCGTTAAGTAGGGAAGGTGGTCAGAGGGGGGGGGGACGAATGAGTATCGGGTTGGCCGCTCCATCGAAGCTCTGTTGGGAAATTAAAATACTTTCAAGCTGCTGCTGCTTCTGCTGCTGCCATCAAATACGAATGCAAGATTTTAATTGCTGCGTCCCGAATTGGGTGGGCGGGCGTTGGTAGTGCAACTGGGGAGCAAAACCAGGCAATGATGCCCAGATGCTGCAACCAACTGTTGGGCCAAATGCCCCCATAAGGACCTTCCTGATGAGCAGCAGCGCGCTGCCTCAAGTGGAAACGACCTGACGACTGAATGAACTGTAATTACACGCACAAAGCAGAGAGACACGCGAAATGCTCTTTTTTTTGTAATTTAGAAATATTGATTCTAAACAAAATAAGCCCGAAGGATCAGAAAAGTTTCCACAAACTAGTTAAAATAATTCAAAAATTGTTTTCCCATTTAAGACAAAGCTTTACAAAAGTAATTCCAAAATGATTCTAGAATAAGTGGGAAGAAAATTCAATTTTGGATCATAAATAATTGGAATAGTTAGCTCTGTGATCTGATCTGATGATGGCTTGTATAAAAAATGCGGCAGACAGCAGGAAAAGACTTATTAAAATTCATTTGACTGATGACTGGACACTTTTCACAGTTCACTTCAGTCCAGTCCACTGGGCGAGCCTAGATTTTCATTTTTCATTTTTGTTTTCCCCTCCCCTCGCCTCCCCTTCCATTTGTTTGTTTTCAAAGCCCCTTCGTGTGGTAAATCAACCATTTAATGATGGCATGCAAAAACAACAAAAAAAGAAAAAAACAAAAATATATATATAAATCAAATGTTCTTTTTTTGCTCCCTTTTATGGATAAAAAAAAAAACCTCAAGCATTCCCACACTTTTAGGGACTGAATCCATCCATTCCATGCGTTCGCATTCAACCGAGAGTTAGTCGATGATTAAAAACTTTTAATTGCTGGGCTCTGGGAAAAATTGAATGAGCATTAAAGTGAGCCACGGAACGATGGCAGATCACGAATCATGAGCGATGGCTTCGTGGGTAGGTGAAACGATGCGAAGCGGTTTTTGTTGATTTTAAATCCGATTCGCATATTTAAGTAAAATACCTTCAATCCCGTCGACTAAATCGACAACAGCGGCGTTGGCAGCAACAACAATGCCCAGAAAACATAGCGAACAATCGAAATGAGAGCAACAAATTTTAACGAGCGACCCACAAAAACCCCAACGCGATGCTTTTTAAGCTGCCTTTTTCATTCGCACATCTCTTCATGTCCTGGCCCAGGACCAGAACCAGGACCAGGACCAGGCTCTGACTATGGTTCTGGCCTATGTCTCCGCCTCTGCCTCTTCTCCTCTCAACATTCTGTTGGCTGTGTAATTACAAAAAGGCCGTGAGAGAGCTGGGATTTGACGGGGCGATGGGGCGCAGAACTTTGACAAATGGCACGGTGGGTGGGCACACACACACACACACACACACTCCCATATACATACAGACGGTTAACCAGGATAATAGGATGAAACAAATGTAAATGAAGCGGGTGGCAGAGCGCGGTTATAGCGGCAATTGTGTAAAAAACACACAAAAAACAAAAAAAAAAAAAAAGAATAAAAGTAAAAGACAAAAACTGAAACATCGCAGCACAGACAGAAAACGAAATAAAATAAAACGTTGATACAAAAATCTGTTGAAGACATTTCCAACAGTGTGCTTTCTGCCCTATTGCAAATGGAACAACGCCGCAGGCTCGTCGAAAAATCGCAATGTGTGTGCGCCCATTTGCCTTGTACATAGTTGGGATGGCAAGGGCCAAAAGTGAGCTGAAGAATTATGTTTTGGGATGAACTTAAAGGCCCAGGTAGGCGTATGGGAAGCGTGAAACGTGAATTTACATTCCGCATTCCGTTGAATTCATAGTAATCTACAAAAACTGCCTTCAGGTACAGATGTTAGAAAACAGAAAGAAAGTAGCAAACAAATCCTTAAAAATTTGCAAAAAATAAATATATATATAAATGTGATTTTATATTTTCCAAAGTCTTGCTCTTAAACAAATCTTCGGAAAGGCCTCTTTCTAGGCGAGAGTGGATCATTTCAAAATTGGTAAAAGGTCCTACTAAAAAATTTCTCCGATTTAAAGATAATAGTATCGAAGATATTAGTACCTTAAAGGCGATATCCTGGGTTTTCGTGTCCAAAAAAAAAAGTTTCGGGAATAATCATGGTTTCATTTTGTGGAATATCTGAATCTGAAATTAGTTTTTTATTATTTCACCATCCATTAATAAGCATCCGAATAGACTATAAAAAGCATCAACAGAAAATGATGCTCTTAATTGTTATCACTGTTGCTATTAATCTCCACTCTATCTATATAGGATCTTACATAAACTATAAAGGAAGCTGTCACTGACTTGTTGTACCAAGGATCCATAGGATGAAATAGTATATTAAAGTCGCCAAATTGTATGTAACAGCGAGAATAAAGCATTTTCGACCCTATAAAGTATATATATTCTTGATCAGTATCAACAGTTGAGTCAATTGAGACATGCCCGTCTGTCTGTCCGTCTGTATGATCATTGAGATCTCGGTGACTATAAGAGCTAGAGCTACCAAATTTGGAATGTAGACTCATGTGCTGTGCACGCAGACCAAGTTTATTTTATTTTTGCCACGCCCTCTTCTAAACCTAGAATTTGAAGAAAAGTGATTTTTTCCCCCAATATTTTCCGTAACGCAATCCTATTTAGCATCTATCATTTCACAAAATTCCATAAAATTCGAACGTTTTTTACTCAAATGGCCGCTAGGCGGTGTTTACCGATGGAGGGCGCCAAAGTGCACGTGTGCTTATAAGGTGAGCGAACTAGTTCGACATGCGAAAGAAGTTTATTATATGAATTTAGTTTTATTAGTTTAAAGTAGTTTTTTCAATTGGTGCATGGTATATCCAATTCGCTAGGTTATATCCAAGTTGGATTGTGAACGACTTCAAATGGCTCTATACCAACTAAAAGTTAATGTTTATCAATGACTTTGTTGCCTTATTCGCGCAGCATATCTTTCTTTTTGAATGACATTTCGATAAGGTTTTTAAAACTCTTGCTAAATTGATTTCCATAAAGAGTGTAAACTCATTTTTAAGGTACTTAACCAAGATTTCATTAGGTATTTACACAAGGATATGAATGTTTATTTGGGTGCCTGGCTATACTTACTATATGTATATGTATGTATGTATGTATTCGCATACACGATGAGCTTTTCTTTTCAAACATTAAATGTCTGAGGTAAGTCTTTGTCTATTTTTTGCTTGCAGTAAGAGAGCCTTGGGAAATAAGCTTTTGTTTTCTTTCAGCAAATTTTTATCAACATGGTAACATTGACATGGGATGCAGTGGGGCTTGTGTTGGTTGGGTGTCGGAATTTGGAACTTTTGAGTAACAATCTAAGATAAATCAAGTGGTATTAGGTAACTGTTGCAACAAGATAAATAAATTAACTCCTTCAAGATGCGGCCTGACAGATGGACTTGTGTGTGTGTGTGTGTGTGTGTGTGTTAGTCTATACAAATGTGTGCGGTGTGTGTCATCTCAAGGGTTTCGTTAAAAATGCGTGAATCCTAACTAATTTATGGTTAATTAAGTTAAAGCACACACACACCCACACACCCATGCATACATGTATGTGTAGACATCCATTTTTGTTGAGTCATTATGTGGCATATGCCACGTGCTCGGCAGGATAGTTAGTTAGTAGAAACAAAACCGAAACAAAGGACTTACATCTCTATGAATACCTCGTTAATTAAGTAGCCTGTTATGAGCAGGAGCGGCTTACCCAACGTAATACATTTTTATGGTCGCAAATGGAATTATAACTGCGGGCAGTAGCCCACATTCAGATAACGAGTACCAGTTGTCCACCATCCCTTTCCCCGTGCACTGTTCTGCCACCCGTTGTTCTCGCTCTTCAACCATCATCATCATCATCATCAGGCCAGTGGAGAATGGCTAGCTGACTCTGGTTCTGGTTCAGGTTCTGCTCCTGCTCCTGCTACTGCCAGTGGCAACTGACTCTCACACTCTCTATCCATAGATATGCTTCTGGTTCCTGGTATGTAGTTTGCTTTTGATTCTGTTACATCCCGTTGGGGTAATTTCGTAGACAAACATCATTGGCATTTCTGTTTGATGACTCTGAGTGCCAATTAAGTGTGTGAGAAAGCAAGTCCTGCTGTTGGTCCTGCTTCATGCTACATGTCTCTCACCTGAATTGATAGAGTGAATATACCTAAATATACATGCCCATGCCCGTCTCTACACGTACATACATATCTCTCTATAGAGTTGCATATGTATTGGTATGTACGTGCGGTTAAATTCATGTAATAACGAAATTTTCTGATTGGCATTCGATAAATGATGATTGATTGACTTGGCAGAGCGTGAAAATCATCTATATCAATATGCCCTGAAAAATATTTCACAAATAGCTGGATCAATACATAATTTGGCAATAGGTTTAACCCCCCCCCGCTGCCACATTGTTCCCTATCGATGGCCATGAAACTACTACTAAAAGGTTTCAACCAGTAGTCCATAATTACATACAAAGATATTTGCCCCAATTTATTGACTGACAAGTCTTTTACTTCAATCAAATCCAATCGCCACTGCTTAGGGACCAGGAATCATCTCTCAATTCATCTTTATTTTGACTCCAACATACCTCTTCATTTCCATTTGTGACGTGTACAGGGTATAAAAAGAGCAGATGACTGAATGTCATTGTAAACTTGAGAGACACTCGAGAAGCCCCTAAGCACTTTACAGTGAATTGTGTCAAGCATACAAAGTATGTATGTACATTGGACTGGTTTATTGTGGTATCAAAAAACTCGCAAAAAGTTGTGATCCTAAGACAGTTACGAAAAAAATACATTGCAAATTTCAACACCTGAAATATTACTTATACGACATGATGTTCCAGACATAATTTCTTTGGAAAACTCAAAAAATATACTTTCTTTTATAATTGAAAATAAAAAAATTACCCATACGACGTGTGTACGAAAACAAATTATTCGAAAGATAAATGCAACAATCTATTTTATTCGATTTCATGGTTCTTAGAAGGAAGTAAATAAAAAATGTTTTCAACATGTCGTATGAGTAATATTTAGTTTACTCTTGAGAAAAATCCAAGGAAATCAACCAAATGCAATGAAAAACAGCCAGCCTAATGTATATACATATATATATATAACAAAAAAAGGGGGAAAAAAGGGAAACAAAACAAACACTAGACCGAACTAACATCGGTGGACCGAAGACTGCATACCCTTCAATAGCGATAAAGGTGAATGAATATATATTGCACCGATTTAAACTAAATTCTAATTCTATATAGTATAGCTGCAGATACTAACTTTCTTTTTTTATGAGTCGTAAAGTCTTGAAGAAAACTATTATACCTTTTTTTTCAGTAAGGATATAAAAATCAAGAGAGAAAAATTGATGTCAAGACGAGCGTTTGTCGACCGTGCCAGCGCGACTTCACACCCACTGTGACACACACACACACACACGAGCACATCAACACCCAGCCGCACACATACACACACACACACACACGTCAACTAATCCAATTTAAATCTCTTAACATGATTTGCCGCTTTCTTTTCATTTTGCTGGATTTTATGCCATTATCCCTTTTTCGGTTGTAGGGCGACTGTTGACTACTACTTCTACGACTACTACTAAAGTTGACTTCCTGTCTTTACTCTTATCTTCTGGCCCAACATAAAAAAAAATAAGAAAAAAAAGAGAAAAAACCAAAAAGGAGACGACCAAGGACTGCGGCTAAAGGGTTTATTTATTTGGTTTAGTCGCCGTTGCCATCGCCATCGCCATCGCCTTTGCCTTTGCCTTTGCTTCTTTTGGCTCCTAGTATGTAGTATATGTATCTCCATTTTGTGATTTAATTTAAAAGCACACCGGGCGAGGGGAAAGTTTCTTTTTTGAGGCACGTGGCCAAGCATAAGCTAACTGGGGCATTCACTGCGTGTAAGAGTCGGTGTGTGTGTGTGGGTGTGTGTGTGTGAGCGTAGGTGTTGCTGTTGCTTTGTATATGGTTAATGTACTCTATATGCATCAAATGAGGATACGTGCTAGTGACTATGTATATTTGCTTTTCTAGTAATGTGAATAACAACAACAACAACAACAACAACAAGAAAGTTTAATGGCAAAAATATTCAGTTCAAGTCCACTTAAATATACGAGGTCTATTTCAATAGGATGAACCATGGCAACCAATGCCCAATCACTTCAAGTGAATTTTTGCCACCAATAAAACTGAAAAACCATAAAAAAATGTAGATAAAATCGAAAGAAATACTCATTCTTAACACTTTGGTTTTTAAATAATTTCCTATGCTTTATTTTATTCGTTACGATGTGATTGATATAACATTGAATTTAGGTTATGTGCCCGCATTAGATTTCTTTCAGTGTATTATTTGTAAAAGTCATTCTTTTGAAAAATTCACACCAGATACACACACACACACACTCACATACTTTATGGTGGGGCAAAGAGGAGGAAATTCATTGTTGACTTTTGGCACATTTCTGTTGTCATTGGGCCATTTTGATTTCTTTTGATGTTGCCCTTTTCGCCTTCCAGCCATCTATACTTTTACAGTTTAAACTTGATTATAGGCAAAGAAAAGAAAAAAAAAGGATAGCATTCCATTTCACTTTCTGTCTCTCTCTCTCTCTGTCAGTTTGCTGCAATCAATGCGCTATGAATCTGTCTTTTTTCTATATTTCACATTCGATATATATACATCATAGCCCAAACTGATGGTATTGTCATAGAGAACACGATACTTCGGTTTGATGAGAAAGAAATTAATAAATTGAGCAAGTGGCCAGACAGTCCATTCGGCCATATAGAGTAACAATGCTTTATCCTCAATCTCCTGTTTAACCTCTGACCAGGTCTTCTGTTCCAACAATCCCATGGTGAGAAAGAAGACCATTAGATAGAATGGCGAGCATATGATTTGATCTAACAATATTTTGCGTACAACCACACCAATTGTACGCTTTGGATAAACATAGTCCAAATATTGATACCAAAAGTGACAAACAAAGCCCACTGTGAATCCAGATATACCCATTCGAACAGTGCGTGTGCGATCCCATCCCTCAATTTGGCCAGTGTAACGTTCATACGATTGCTCCATGGTATCACCGACCATACTCAGACCAATCGACATGCCCAAATTAGTGTAGATCAAATATTTCGGACTGAATGCATAGCACTTCCATCGATTGTAAGTTAGTACTAAATTTCTCCACATTAAAACTCGGATGCGACATTGCCTGACTAAATTGATTTTAGGAAATTTTATAAATTTACTTTCGAGCAAACAAAATAAAAAAAAACAAAATAATAATAATAAATTTGAATGACAAAAAAGACAATAAAATACGAATACAAAAAGAAAACAAAATTAAAGCAAAAGGTCTTACAAAAAAAAAAAAAAATGATGGAGGAAAGTTGGAAGGATCACCATCACACTGTCATCTGAACTTCAAAAACAAACAAACAAGCAGCGAAATCAATTTGACGCCATCAAAAGCGAAATGAGTTTTAAGGGGATTTGTGCAAAGGTACCGACCGACATTACAAATTCACATACAGTCAGTCAGTCAGCCCAAGGCGAGGGACAACCAAACAAGAAAAAAAAAAAAGGAACCAAAAAGGGTTTACTAGACTAGAGTCAGTGGAAAGCCGAACAAACGTTTCACTCGCTATTCAAATGAAGGCCCGACGCGACGCACATGTTGCTCTGCGCCAATTCATATAACCATATAACCCCCCATTTGCCACACCCCTCCCAATCCCCCCCTATTGACAATTCCATTTGCCGCGCATTTTGGAGAGTTAATTCTACCAAATCATTTGCACACGATTCTCAACATTTTGGCAACCACAAGCAACCAAAAAAGCCCTAGCCCTTTTCTTTAGCCCCCTTTGGGAAATCATATTGTACTCTCTATCTCTCTCTCTCTCTTTCACGTTCTCTATACATATACATATATTGCGACCTTCGCTGCGAATTGAAATATATTTACGGCTTTCTACATTTTACGCTAAAAATCCAATTTTATTTTTATATATGTATTGTTATATTTTTGTTCCTTTTACTTGCCGAAAATCCGCCATAAAACAAGGCCAAAACCCCAAAAGCAAACCCTAACCGCCCGTAGGGGAGATCCGGTTTCCGAATCTCAGGCTTTAGGCACTCCGGTGCTCGGGCATTGGAATCCGTTTCATTAGCGCTCAATTTTAAGCAAATGAATTTGTTTTTTCGGGCCTTTCTCTTATTGTTATTGTTGTTGGGCATGTTGGGAAAATATTTAAATCCATGGAAAACAAGAACCAACCATTAACTGAAATGTTTGCCCATGCTGGGTGAACACACACAAATAAGGAAAAGCACAAATTTACAATAACTAAATGAAATGTGCATTTATTTATTTTTTTTTTTTTATAATTGAATATTGACTTAAATTCCGAACGGGCCGGGCCCGGGCACCTGGGAATGTTTTAATGATGGGAAAATAAACATATGTGAAATATTTATTAATATCGCAAGAGTTTTTCTCTTTTTGTGTTTGGGAAATATAAGACCTATGAAATACCCACTCTCAAGCGAGAAGTTTCTAATAATTTAAGTAAAAGCTATAAAAATACCTAGAAAAATCAATTAAATCTCAGAAAAAGTTCCCAAAATAAAAGACATTATTTAAATCATTTGCTCAAGAAAGTGCAAATGAGATAATTACATCTCTAAACTAGATTTTAGCATTCGATGGGCTTAGTATACACCTAAGTAAAGTCTAACTATCCATAGAAGCTATAAGAATAGATTGAAAAAGAAAGTTGCAGGGCCGACTTGAAAGAACACATGATGCCTCGCTCACTCTTATGTGTACATGAACACTTTAGCGCCCTCTACCGCCCGAATCCGCCCTTGTTTACAAAATTTTTCTACGTATAAATTGCTCATTTTCATTTCAGTTTTTATAAAATTTGATGCAATGATAGGTAGTCGCATCATTTACTAGTGTGTTAAATTAAAATACAATACAATAAAAATTGATCAAGAAAATCATATTTTCTCAAATTCCAGGGTATATATAAATATTGTATTTGGTATAAAAATAATCGCTTCAACATATTAAGTAAGCAAGTCGTCGCAGAAACTTGAGAATACCCTGAAACCAGTGGAAGACTACTTCATCGCTGACTCTTATCATCACATCAGTACCTTAGCGCACCTGTCGGCCAACTCTGGCAGCTCCAGGCCACTTTCAATCCAAAACTTTTCTATGAATAACTCGATCATTTTTATTCCGATGTTAATAAAATTCGATGGACTGATTACATTTTACAATTTGATGTATAAAAGAAGAATTAAATACGTTGAATATTGATTGAAAAATTTCAAAATTTGTTAAGCCCAAAAACTACACGAGACAACTCTCCGAATGTGGTAGTCCTAGCGATATCTCGGTTTTCATCCGAACAGAGATCGACTCGGAGTGACATTTGCTGCCTTTTGCCACATACTATATACATTTTGGCGACCTATTTAAATCTAAAAAGGTCTATGCATATAAATATAGATATTAAAAGAAATTTTTCAAGTATTAATTAATGTGTTAATTTAAAGTCGGTTACTTAACTATTTGAAATCATTATAATTTCAATCATGGCCCGATTTTTTTTGGGCATTTGCTTCAAGAAATTTGTTTGCTTTTGTTTGGTAATCCCTAAACCTCTTTGTCTTAAACATTATTTACAATTCACAATCCTTTATTTATTGTTGCCACTTTTGTTCTAGCATCGTTCTCATCTCATCTCCCCTCCCTCTCTCCCTCTCTCTCGCGCTAACTCTTTCAGCATGGAAGAGATATTGTGTCGCCTGTCCTGCGGCAGGACAGGACATACCTCGCTGGATGTTCGCCAGACCCATAGAGCATGACAAAAAAAAAAAAAAGACAAATAAAAGGGGAAAAGTGAAAACAGGCACGGGCACGAACAAATGCATTTTCATAGTTTTCTCCACTTTGTTATGCTGATTTTTCACATTTTTCGTTTCGTTTTGGTTCCGTTCTTATTTCTTTTGCTCTACTCTGGTCTGCTCCCTTTTGTTTTTGGCATTGGATACACAGAGCTTGGGGTTTGGGGTTTTGCGAATGGGGAATGGGGGAATGGGAATGGGCATGGGTATGGATATGGGTAGGGGAATTGGGCTGAAGTGACGACCATGTGCGCATTTTAATTGAATTTTTTATTTCGTTCAATGAAAGCAAAAGCTATATACATGTATATCGTATATACATATGTATGTATATGTATGTACTACATTTGCGAGCAGCCAGGCGCAAAAAGTGTCATAATCCCTTACTGCCACCCCACCCCACGTTCACAGAGAGGGGTCAAATTCAATTTGATTAAATGAGCAACTGAAGACCAAAATCAATTGAATGATTTACTTACTTGAATAAAAGAATATTAAAAAAAGGAGACTGTGTGTGTGTGTGTGTGTGTGTGTGTGAGAGAGAGAGTCAGAAGCAGAGATAGAGCAAAACGTTTACATACATACATATTTCGCAAATCATTCTCTAATTGATTTCAAATCGATTTTTATATAACATTTTGAGTCCATCAAACGTTTGCTTCATCTTCAATTTATGCAAATTGAATTGAAATGTGCTCTTAATGAGATTCCTGATGAGACCACACAAACTGCATTCAACAGACACAGTCGCAAAAATCCAGATGAATTGAGTGAAACGACGGCACTGATTGATGAAACGAAATTCAAACCAAAATCAATGGCCAAAATAAGAGAACAAAACAAAACAAAAAACATTGCCTACTGGTTCAGGAGACAATGTTGAAAAATGAGTTTTTGGTTTTAATTAAGCTGCCGCACGAATTTAAGCAAAATTTTAAAGAAATCTCTAAAATAAACTGAAATTTTATTTAGATTGATAGCAAAAAAGAGTTAATTTTTTTCTACAATATTTTAAAGTCATAAGATAAATTCATGAAAAGTACATAAGAAATTTAACCAAACATAAGCAAGAACAAAATGAAATCCTCAAGAGCTATGACTGTGGATTCTATTTATAAATATTATCTCTGACTCAAATCAATGCATAACAGCAATATTAAAGCACAATCTAATTTCTAGTATATATACTTATATTAACAACATCAATGGCTGGGCTAACTATTGGGCGGGGGCGGAGCGGAGCTGGGCTGCTTATCGTTTGGGGTGAAGGAACTTTTGGCTCAATTTGAATTGTACCATTGGGCCAGAAAGCAAGTCAGCATCAGCAGTTAATGTCAACGTAAACGAGCAAATTGTCAACATGACGGCAACGATGCCAGTCGACGCCAGTCGTGCCAATTTCGTTTAAGCAAACAAACAACACCAGGCAATACAGCCCTGTATTCACGCCCCGTCGAGCTAACCAAAATAACCCAAGTAACACCCACCATTTTTCCACCGCCCCCCCCACCGCGCAACACGCCGACTGTTTGGCGAGTGCACAAAAACAAAAACAAAAGCAAAAGCAGCAAAAAAAAAAAAAAAAAAGAGCAACAAACTGTCGACATGGAAGAGGGACATCTCTACCTGATTACCGAAAGGATCGCGGCATGAGCATGTCGTCTGGTTATGAGGCGCAAAAATCTCATACATCAAGGCGACACTGCCACTGATGAGAGGACGATGAGGTGAGGATGACACATGGATGGATGCTTGGCTTGTATTTCAGTTTGAGCACGTCTGAATCAGAGATACCTTTCCTTTGGCCATGCACCGTGTCACCGTGGACCAGGCGTTGGGACATGCAGCAAACGGCAACGGCGGATTTGGAAAGTGAAACGCGTAGTCTGATGCAAAAATTGAGCACGTGTCGTCCAGTGGCTGTAAACTGAAGTAACATCAGCATCATCATAACCATTATCGTTTGCCAACATGCAGAGTGAATTGAGCTTAGGTGAGGTGAGGTGACTTCAATTGAGGTGAGGTGAGGTGGGCCAAGGTAAAGTGTGAGAAAGCTGTTGGTATACAAATACGATACCCTAACTAAGTGGCACATGAAGCGTTAAACTATTAAGCACATGCTGCCGTCGCTGTTCCTCTGGCACACAAAAAGCTGCCACATATCCTGCCTTATCCTTGGTATAGGGTACTAAGGTAAAACATTCATAGCTCTCACACATCTGATAATAAATCATTCCCATGATGACTAGCTGCTATCCAATGCATAAATTCTGTTGTTTCTACTTATGTATGTATGTACGAGTACAAACCATGATGGATAATCATGATGGAGCTAACCGCAGGCATTGGACAATTATGGTGGAATCATTTCTATGATTATTCAAAGTCACTTGAATTAATGCTAATATTTCATTTCTAGTGGATTTTAGTTTTAGGAGTTCTGAATGATTTGTTCCAAGTTTATCAATTCAAAGTCTTGCATTAAATGATAGTGTTTTCGGAGTCTTTTCTTAAATGATATAAAAAGAATTGGTGTCTATTGATATTGAATAAGCTGTTATCCTCTGGATTTATATCACTGTTGTCCTAATGTTAATACATAGCTTTTCGGAGGCAGAATTGTTAACTGGTGGCAACGCTGCGAGTGACATGTGGCAATGTTTCGCCTAAGAAATCTAATTAGTTGGCCAATGTGAATACGTTTAAAATGTATTTTAAATGCACGTAAGAACTAAAGTCTTTTTAAAAGGAAAATAAAATAATATTTATTATAAATATATATATATTCATACATAAGTTTGTGTGTATGAATATATAATATATGTACATATGTACATACATATGTATGTATGTAAGTAGGTAATGTAATGTACCTTTGAAAAGGTAAAATGGATGACGGACTGACAGCTGAATGGTGGCACAAGGGAGGAAGAGAGAAAGAGGTTTGTTTCCTAATTAGAATAATTTCGCGCTGCGTTGCGCTTGGCAACGTTGCAAATGTTTTGCCAGCTGCTGCTTCAAGCCAGCATATAGCAGGTGGCGAAGGTACACACACACACACACACACATCCACATAAAAACACACATATACAAACACATACACACCAATGAACAGAACAAACAAAACCTGGCTTTGCCTGGGCATCGTGACGAGGATGAAAGCAAATGTCAGACCAAAAGGTCAGCGAACCTGACTCTCACTACAAACACACACACACAGACCGACACAGAGACGTATATACATACATGCATTCACAGTGACATGGCATAATCAGTATAAAACCACCCACAACGGTACATTTATATCTCCATCTCACTTTCTATCATTACCATCTCCTTCTTTCCTTATCTGTCGCTATCTCTGTTGCTCTCGCTACTTTGCTACTAGCTGTTTTGTCTGCTTTGCTTTCTCTTTCTTCTTAAATCACAAAAATTTAATTAATTCTACAGAGATTTGGCATTCGTTATACATTCTGTTAAATTTGACTTTGTACTTTTTGATTTTTCCTTTTCTCATACACACATACACCCTTACACACACAAAACACATACTGACACAAACAAACATACACTAATTTCCCCATCATTTGCGGTTGAGTCATTTTCAAAATTTGAATTCTTGCCACATGTGGCTTAATTTTAATTAATTTCAATGTGTGCCAAGAAGCTCACAGGCTCACAGTTAGGCGGCTTGAGTACTCTGTCCCCTAGATCCAGTTGCCAGCACTTGCCGCCAAAATGATTATGAGTAATTAGTTTTAATGCTCTGCAAGCATATCCTGGCAACAGCTGGCAGCTAACAGCAGCAGCAGCAGCTGCTGTCCTTGCCTCTACGCATCCGTATCCTTGTAGGGAGCTACATTCATACTACTATTGCTACTGCTGCTGCTGCTGCTTTCTGCTGCCAGGTGAAACCTGTCAGAGAGATGAAAGTGAAATATTCAGGCAACAAATGTTATCTTATTACATCTAGTCAAGTGTCGCCTGATGAAAAAAAAATAACTCAATGCCAGAAATACTTACATATGTAAGTATGTATGTATGTATGTGTGCTAAAAGAAATATTAATTTGCCTAAAGAGAAACATTTATTCCCACAACGCATTCTTCATTAGTTATTATGAATTGCTTTAAATAATAGCTGAGTACTAAGTAAGTGCCGATAGTTTTTGATAAATTCACCCGAATTCGTTAAACCAATTATTACTCATACGCCGCATAGTCTTCTGATTTTAAATTCACTTTGTTAAGGGAAATACTTATAGATTCTCTATGAAATATTTTTGTTTTTTATCAATATTTTTTTCACAAAACTTGTGCATATGTACTATGTATAAATGGTTTAAAAAAAATGCATAAATCAATAATTGTTTATTTCGTCTTTTTTTTGGGGATTTAATCTCCCATACGCATTTCATGGAAGAGCATATTGAGGGCAACAAGATATATATATGTAAACGGCATATAAAGGCAGTGACTAACTTTTATTTGGATCTATTGTTTAAAAAAATTCATAATAAATTCAGTAAAAATATTGCATATGCGTGGAAATGGTCTCGCAGTGCAGATGCGCCAGCCCTGCCAGAGTGAGGAGATTTGAAGAGAAATGACGATCTGGCAAGCCGGCTGGAATGAGACAAAGCTAGAACAAAGTTGAAGCAAAATGACGGATGACGAAAGAAGTGACAACTACGACGATATGATTTACATATACATATAGAAACATTTACTAAAATAAGCACAGTTCAACAAATAAAATTTAATCAAACCTAATACCTTAACCTTAACTGGGCTATGCCTATTTCTTGTGAACACAGTATCCAGTCGCATTAATCTTGAGTTGTTGCAGACTTTAATTTGTAAAAGGGTATCCCATAGTCGAGACATGCTGATTTTTTCAATGCAATTCATATTTGGACATGTCGCTAAGTTTGCTCTTGAATCTGTTTGGTAAATAACAGAGAGATAGAAAGAGAGAGTGTGAGAGGTGGGAGCGAAGAGAGGGACGGGGATTGTAAGAGCAGGTTAAAGAAATAACGGAAAATGGAGACAGTGGAGTGTTGGTAAGAAAGAGAGAAAGAAAGTTCCAACAAAATATTTACAATGGGTTAAGTGAGCTACATGCCAATTCCAGCAGAAGAAGAAAAAAAGAATAAGCAGAATCTGAAGGTACCCTCCAGTACCAAATGTCCCCGGTCGACAATGTCGCCGCATCGTCGACTATACCGACGTCGGCAGAAATAAATTCTGCCGGCGTCGACAAGCAAAGATCAGCCGACGGTGCCCGAAATATCGAATGTCGTCGTCGGAACACTTTCGGCTACCGCAAACACAATTTTTTGTGAAATAGTTTGAAAAAAAAAAAAAAAATAGACGAAATGAAGCAGAAAAAAAGGAAGACGGAGGACAAAAAAAGACAAAGCAAGGCGGAACTTGCGTTGTTGTTTTTGTTTACCAATTCGGCTCGTGTCACTTTGTAATTTTCGTTTCTATGTTCATTTGAGTTGCATTTGCTGCGTAGTGAGTTTGTGATCAGCGAAAAAATTATTTTAAATATGTAAGTATTATTGGTAATTTGTTAAAAGAAACTTCCAAATATTCGAGGTAAGTCTGCATTTAAATTATTAAACATAATAAATTGTTATACTATAACTTTAAAAAAATTAACAGGTTATTCAGAACGCGCTGCATTGTCTAAACACTTTGCTGGGTAAGTAATACAAATTATTGTATTTTTATTGTACCTTTTATTTGTTATTTTTTTTCAGATTTTAGACAGACTACTAGGCGACACAAGCTCGAGGATTGGTGAGAAGAGTCATGAAGACTGTAAAAGCCAATAAAATTAATTTAAATGATTAAATAAAAAATTACGAATTGTTCTTTTGAAGAACCCTTGAATGTAAAATGCCCTTAGAATGTAAAAAAAAACCTGTAGAATAGAAACTTAATAAATTAATTGAAAGTAAATTTAGTATTTTGTATTTTATTTTTGTCATATTTTGCATGGAATTTCCGAGGAATTTCTGTGGACAATACCATCGACATTCAAAGCAAATGTCGACAGAACGTCCTCTGACGCGCATGCAAAAAAGATCCGTCGACCAACGGTCGACATTCAAAGCAAATGTCGACAGAACGTCCTCTGACACGAACGCAAAGAAGACCTGCCGACGTACGGTCGACGTTCAGAGGAAATTTCTTTGCAAATGTCCCTTGAAACATTTTCGAAAAACCACCCGCGGACATACCGTCGACTTTGTCGCTCAGTTGTCCCGATTGTCCTTATTGCTAGGCCATCTAATGTTAAATGTCGCCGCAACTCAAATGAACGTGTCGCCGCTATGTCCCCCAAGACTGCGGACATGTCCCCGTAAACTCGACGGAGAGTCTCCGCGGACGCGTACTGCAGGGTATAAACAGCGTAACAAAAAAAGTCAATGTAGAGCACACACACACGCACACTCTCACACACATATGATATGCTGGCAAAGAAAACCGGAATACCATACAAATTTAATGGTGCGCAAATTTTGATTGTTTTACTTTTGAAAATGAAAAGAAATTTTCTTTTCATTTTAGTTGCTTTTTTTTAAAGTGTGTGTGTGCGTGTTTGTGTGTTTTCCACCGTTTTTCCATTTTGTTTGCATTTTCTATTTATTTATTTTAGCAGCGCTTTGAATTCATTTTCCCTAGCTCACACACACACACATACACTCAAATTTATGCATATTTGAGATTCAAATATTTTCACATACTTTGCCATTTGCTTTTGACTGGCAGCTACCCTCCCTCCTTCCAACAGAAACTTTGCATTATTTTAATACCCTATAACTAGCACAGCTTGTTGGCTTACAAAATTTAGTTCAACGCCAAATAAAGTAAAGCGTTTCCAATTTAATGTTAAAGTGTATCCAAGTGTCGGCCTCTTGGAATTTAAATGCGCAAGATTTTGGTTCTTTCGTCTTTGTTTTTCTATTGAAAACCCCCTGGAGGAAAAACTTGTTGTCAATGTAATTTGATGCCCATTCCAAGCACATTTATCCATTGTCTATCTACCTTGGTTGTTCTGGTCTTACTTTTCTTTTTTGCTCATCGTTTTCATATCGTTTTCTTTTTTTTTTTTTGTTCTTCGTGCTTTCCTTCTGGCTTTTATTTGGTTATACTTTTTCACTTTTCGGCACGCTCTGTTTAGCAAAGCGCAAATTGTAATTAGAGGAAATCGTAGTTGCCATGTGGACAATGGAAAACTTTTCGAGTGATGGCCATCATGCGTGTGAGTGTGAGTAAGTAAATGTTATGTGAATGAAGAAAGCAATAAGCTCAGGATGTGCTCAAGCAGGTCAAGCATACTAATACAAGTACATACATATGTACATACATACATAGGTATGTTTTATGAAATTTCGAATCTTATGTAAGTCTATTTCGAATCCTCTTTCTGATTAACATACTTAGTCATAATTGCGCTCGTTTTCTGATCATAAATGACTATTAGCCGCAACTCCTATTAATGAGTCGATTATGATCGCTTATTTTAATAAGTTTTGACTCTTATTTAAGTAAAATTTTTAATCGTATGCGACTCTTTTTCCTGTTTTTTGCAAGTTCATGTGAAGAAATAGTCGTTTTTATTTTTTGTTTATTTTTATATTGAGAAGCAACATATATTTAATTATTTAGCATGTCCTATTAATATTTTATACCAGTTCTTGAAATAAATACCTATTTTTTTTTATAATTGGGACAGATATGTCAATCTTCTACATGATTAATTGGCAATTGCTTGGCATTTTGTTATTCTACTTTAAATAAATTGTAGTTTGAGCACTTAGAAGATTTTTTTCGAGTCCTATTTCTATCGCGCACCTTGAGGGCTCAAAAGAGGCAAGGTGATTTCCGTTAAAACAATCTTCCAAAGGCTGGGTGGGATTCGACTGAATTTTGATATACTATGTATATATGTAGATATGAACAGACATACATGGAGATCTAAGAAGCCGTTGACTTTTTATTTATAAATAGTAGTTTGCAAATTGTAGTCTCGTCGTCATTTATTATTATATTTTCGGAAGTCGTAGTTGAATTTTATTATTTTCTTCTGTTTATTTTTTAATTTTTTTTGTAATTATTTTGAATCTGTGAGAACATCATGATGGACGCTAACGATATTCCAAGTGCTAATTCAGACAATAGCTTTGATCTAAAAATTGATTGTGAGCCACTAAAATGCAATTCTCCTAGAACTAGTGCTGAAAAGCTGATAAACGATTTGGGATTCAACATAATTGATGAATTAAAGCCAAAACTAGTGACTATTGGCAATGCAGAGTGTCCAATGTCGAATGCCAAACAAATGGATATAACAGAATGGTTACGTCAACAAGCGGATGGCAATTCTTTACAGTATTTCACTCTATCCGATATAGAAATGCCCTACCAATCAATCCTAGAAACGACCAACAACAAAAAGCCTCCTCTTCCATTGTTGGAGGACAAAATAGCAGGGTTTGGGCTAATTCGAGGTTTTTTGGGTGTGTCCACAACTAATTTAAATTACAGAATTAATTTTGGTGAGAAAAGACGATCAATATCCGAGGAATTGGCGCATGGAGAAGCAAATATAATTATGGCATCAGCACCGATAACTTTTATGTTAGGTAAATACTTGGAATAATGTCTATTAATTATTTTTCATTATATTATAATATGGAATTTATTTTTCAGAATTGGCCAGGGATCTGACAGATAATCTCAATAGAGTCAGAATGGCTATAAGCCAATTGAATATCGCAAAATCCAAGTCGCTTGAGATTGAGAATAAAGATTCCTTGATGCTAAATAATGTTTTCGAAATCGGCACTGAACTGTATAATCCATTATTCGATATATATTCAAAGAAACCGCAAGATATTAAGGGAGCAACCGTTGAGCCTAGGATGGCTAAGAATATTGACAAAAAACGATCGAATATTGCTCATAAGAAAGAAGTTGTGAAATTTTATGAGATTCTTGATCCCAAGGATATACAAAATTCGGGCATACAGATTTTTAAGGAACACTCAGAAATTTATTTTGTAGAAAATTTCAAGGACTGGAAACGATATGGTATGTTATACTAATCCCCACGATTTGGCCAAAATTCAAATCGTTTCTATTCCACAGGCGAGGGTGAAATTCAAATTTGGCAAGGACACGGTCCCATTCTTAGCTACTACATGCTCCTCTGGGATAGAGTGAGCAACAAATTGTTGATTCACATGAAACTGGATGCCAATTGGAAAATTGAATATTTGGCCAATAGGAGCGACACTTGCCACTGGATGAACTATAACTATGCCAGCTCTCCAAAGGGTAGACTAGAACGCTTCAGCTGTTGTTTCCCCGAGTCCCATGCAGCAACTAAATTTAAAATGCTGATGGGCGATTGTGTCAAGAAATTGCGTCCTGCTTTTTAATCGAAAACCAATTGTAATTTTCAATTTCCTTTGTCAACGTAATGTGTTAACCCAAAAGGAAGGAAAGGACGGTATAGAAAAAGGCACCACCAACCAACCCCTTGTTTATGTATATTGTGTATTTTGAAATAATGAAATAGAAATTTTTGTGGTAACTTAAATTGTAGCCAAGCCCGATTTTCTTATTGTTGTTGGCAACCAACATTTTTATTGATTTAACAACTTGTTTGCCATGTGAATTTGCTCTCATACATATTTCAAGTTTAGTTAACGTTATGGAATCCGAGAAGCTAAACGAATTGAATAGACAAATCAATGAGATTAAAAAGCGTATACTATTGGCTGGTAAGTAGACTTTCTCAATATCGCATAGAAATCAAATAATTTATTTGTTTTTTCTTATTTTTTTTTGAAGAGGGTCAGAAGACGGCAAATGCAGCCGAATGGCAGAAACAGAATCGTATCAATTGTGATACGATAACAACTCTGAAAAAGGATATCAAGGAGCTGACTGTCAAAGTGAGTCGTCTGCGAAATCCTTTACAGCGTCCAGTGGTCATCAAAGAGCCGAGTAATGAGCCAAGGAGAACACAAAGTGCCACGCCCACCATTATTGTTGGCAAAGCCACATATCCGGTGGGTGCCAAAAATGCCGAAGATGCCATCTTTCTCACCGATCTAAAGATCACAGAGAGTCGCAAACAAATGGATCTAATGCGGCATCGTTTCAAGACGCGTCAACAATATTTCACACGTCTGGTCGAAAAATACCGTGAGCTCTTGGCCAATAAAGAGGCTCAGAATCAAAATCTTGGGGAAAAACCACCCGAAACTCTGGAAGAAGATGCCAATCGCAAGCTTGTTTGCCAATTGGAGAACGAGATTCATCGCACAAATGTCCAATGGATGGAGGCAGAGCACATACGTAAGAAATATCGGTCCATTGAGGCCTCCCTGATGAATGATGCGGAGCGTTTTGAGCGGAGTCTCAGAGAGTTGGAGCATTCGCTGAGTGAACAGAAGGCCGAAATAGAGCGGTTGCAGCAGGTGCATAACGAGGCCATCGAAATGCGTGATGCGGCCAAGGTAATCCTTCAGCGGCAGGAGCAACAGGCCAATTTATCGCAAAAAACCCGCGAACGTCAGGCTCTTGATTTTCGCAAACAAGTGGAGGCACGTAAGCTGGAATTGGAGCGCATTGGACGGAAACTGTTCGCTGAGACTAAGACTTTGGTGCATCAGGATAGTGTGGGCTCCAGTTCGGGGGATCAGCACACGGCCAAGACGGAGAACGGCGATGTGGATGGGGAGCCTGCCTCTCAGCTGGAGAGTGTGACCAGCGATATGGAGACTCTGTTCAAGCAATTAATGGAGGCATCCGGGGCCACCTCGCCCGTTGAGGTATTCGAACGATTCAGTGCCCAAAAGGAGTCGGCTGCCCGTTTGAATTACTTGCGCAAGGCGGCCGAGGCGGAGAAGGCGAATTTGGAGGCGGAACGTGAAGCCCTCACCAGCGAATTGGAGGCCTCCAAATTCTCCGATGTGAAGGAGAGTGAAGTTAATCAGGAGGTCATTGAGCAAATTAAAAATAATATTGCCTCCATGGAAGTGGAGCGTAAAAAGGATGTAGATGCTGCCGATAAATCAATGGGGGTCCTTAAGTATCTAAAGGAGCGAATTTGTGAGATGATTTTCAAGGTGCAGGAGGTCGATGAGAGCAATATAGAGATGCCAGAGCGCAAATTGCATGTAAGCGTGGCCGAATTACCCAACTTTCTCACCCACACGGCCGAGGATGAGGATCTGATTGAGGTAAAATGGATGCAATTACATAATCAGAGATATATTCCACATACTTATGCCTTCGTTCCTCCTTGTTAGATACTTAAATTGAAGATCAAACGTTGTCAGGAGCTTAGCAAGCCCGAGGAGGTGCCACCATTGGAGATACCCAAGCTCGATTTGGAGGAAGAAGAGGAGGAGCCATATAAAACAGAGCCACCAAAATCACCATCAGTGCCCGAGGGTGAAAAACCTCACCCAATGCCCGTGTGCTATTACAATCTCTTTGCTGGACGAGCTCAAAGGGCAGCTGGTACCTCATCATCCTCACCAGAACAAGCGCCGGCAGCAGGTAAGATTCAATTGGAGACAAAATTCCATGTGAGACAAACATACTAACTTCTCTACCTCTTCCATTCCAGTGGCCACAGCTGATGATGATAATGAAGTGCCCTCACGCAACTTTCTCAAACGTCAATCTGTACTCATTGTGGACTCGAAATCTCGACGAAAACCATTTAGACCCACTCCCGGTGGCAGGAGAAAATAGAAACTTTTGTAAATGGAAAATTAACTGCCCTTAAATGTAGTTTTATACGATCAAATCTGAAAGATACCTTTTTATTTTGCATTATCCTCAGACAATCCTTCTCCTTCACAGGCTTGTGGCCTGAAGATGTATATTTTTATTATTTTCTATGCGGCACAAGTAAGCAATCTATTTAAATCCTGGTATCAGTATTTACAAAGTCCAACAATGAACATTAATAATAATTAAGGTTTAAGTCTCTTACTCTATTTATGTGAAATATCTACACAAAGATTTCCACATGTGAATAAATGTATGTAGAACACAGGACAACAGCATTGAAGGAGTTTTTCTACTGCTTCAAAAGATGTTCATGTTATGCATTTACTTGTGTTAATTCAGGACATTAGCTAAATCTCACTAGAGAAAATCTGAGGGTAGACAGTAGAAAAACTCCATGCAACAGACAAAAAGTTCGATTTTGTTGTCCTGTGTAATTTTAAAAATATCTTTAATATTAATTACTTGATAGCATTTGTAATTTTGTGTATATTTTGAATCATGTACAGATGTACTTAGCATACAATTTCTCATATCTTTTAAGAAAAATTGAATATAATAAATACTGTAGAAGGGGGGGAGGGGTGCGATTTGTTCCTTTACAATTTGGATAAAGTAAATATCAGCTCCATAAATTAATCCGCTCTGGATGTTAATGAAAATGCATTCATTTGTGCTTTTTGTCTCGAACTGCAGTTGCCATTTGAATTGCCTTTCACACAAAAGCGTAAATAAAGGCAGTCCAAAGACTAAGCAACAAATCGAAATCCTCTTTGGAGCGATTTGATATCTGAAAGCCAGACGAGAGCCATCTTCGTTGCTGGATATATGTATGTCTGGATGATGCTGCTCCTGCTGCTGCTGCTGGATAAATGTCAACGGTTTCAGTCAGTCAAATGACATAACAAATAGCTGTCCGGGCGATGCAACAACGACAACGACAACGAACAGAGTAAACAGAATTTACTGCTACGAAGGACTCTGCCGGGCAAATGAAGTGCAAAACGGAACAAAGTGCAGACCGCGGCTGTTGCAAGAGAAATAACCTTTCAAAAAATTGTTTACACCACACCAAATGCATAGTAGAAGAGCATGATGGAGATCTAGAAGGACCTGACATCAGTGGCGTAAGTGAAATGGGCATGGCAAGGGGGGGCAAGTCCTTAGAATGGATGTCCTTCTCCTGCTTCATAGTCCTTAATGCAATGAAACATCTTAAAACTTATCAAAATACAGTGATATGGAAAACCAACCACACAGGATTAAGGATTCAAGTTGAGGATACCCATTGATGTTGCTCTCAACAGATCAGTCCATGCATATTTCGATGTTAGGGAAACAAAATATTTACCCCTTTCGAGAAATTTTGAAATTCGCTCACCATGGCTGACATAGAGCAAACACAAGGATGCCTGTGTTATGTGTGTGCGTGTTTGTGTGTATGTCAACTAAATGTCAACAACGAAGGACATAAACCACAGCAGATGAACGAACACAAGTAACCAACGAAGGCAGTCAGTGTGGCAGAGTGGCAGGGACAACCAGGGGGAAGGATGGCTAAGAAAAGCGAAACTCCGAAAGGAGTCAACCTCTTCTGACAAGCTAGAAGACAAAAGCTATAGAGAGAGAGCAGGAGAGAGAGAGAGCAGGGGAGAGAGGGGTGGACAACTGGCCTGCAGGGCGATAGTAGACAAAGGCTAGATTCTGGCCTTGGGTACTTGGAAAGCTGCTATTGCATTGTGTATGTGGGAGCCCGCAGAATGAAAGTCAAGGATAATAATTGCTTGGTAAGGCCGTATTCTGACCCCGCCCCCCATCCCTGTCTCTGCCCCATCTACCACGGCAGCTAGCCAACCGGTTGCACTGTCATCAAAAGAAGTGCTTAACACTGGAATGCGGCATCGCGGTCTGCGGTTGATGGCCAACGCCGCGCCGCACGCTCGCCAGGATTCCTCACAGTTCGCACCCCATTACCCGACTCTGGCCCATCAGTAAATACCAAGGATGTGGATAGAGAAAAAGTGAGAGAGAGAGGGAGATATGCAGATGGAGTAACTGCAGCGCTTAAATGAAATTTTAATTATTTTCCTTTTTTTGTTGTTGTTGTTTTTTTATCTTTTATAATGGGAAAATAAAGGAAACAAAAAGCCAATGAATTTAACAGAAGTTGATTAAAGTTGACGAGATTAAGACGAGGTTCAATCCTTGTCCCAAGTCATTTAACCCAGCTCGTTCTCAATTTGATTGATAATTAAAGAAGTGGAAAATGAAAAAAAAAACCAACAACAACCAATGAACACAGCAGGATATTGAACACGTTAATCGTGGTGATTTTAATTTACGAAAATTCAATCAGATTTAACTATATACATTGTATAAGTGAAGGCAGCACTTTTTGATGTTAATTATACCCTTGCAAAAAGGGTATATTAATTTTGGTCAGAAGTGTGCAACGCATAGAAGGAGCCATCTCCGACCATATAAAGTATATATATTCTTGATCAGCATGACAAGACGAGTTCAAATCCGTCTGTCCGTCTGTCTGTCTGTCTGTCTGTCTGTCTGTCTGTCTGTCTGTCCGTCTGTCTGGATCAACAGCTTCTCCTCCTAGACCGCTATAGCTACAGAGCTGCAATTTTGCACAAAGTCTTGTATATATTGCAGGCATTGTATATCTCGGATTCATCTGGATCGGACGACTATATCATATAGCTCCCATAGGAACCGTCGGTCGAAAATAGAGTTTTAGATCAATAACTTCGTTGTTTTTCATCTGATTGTTATAAAACTTAACATTTGGCAGTTTACTATACATCTTTACGTCCTTGCCAAATTTGATCAAGATCGGAATACTATATCATATAGCTCACATAGGAACAATCGGAACAAATATAGTTTTGCTTCTAAAAACTTTTTTGTTTCTATTGCGATTATCACCAAACTTAGCAAATAACATTTGCACATAATAAATTATAATCCTGCCAAATTTGATCAAAATCGGATTACTATATGATATAGCTGTCATACAAACAGATGGAAAAATTGCATGCTGCAGCATACATATATCTACATACATGCATATGTGTGCGTGCCATGCTATACCGTGTAGATAAGGGTTTTCACACAAAAACCCTTTCCATTTTGCGATCTCCATTAAGGGATTGAGTAACGCATGTACTTGCAAGGGTATACAAACTTCGGCATGGTCGAAGTTAGCCCGGCCTTCTGGTTTTTCATTTCATTTATTATCGAAAAAGGTTTTTCTTCTCAATGGTTTTTTTTTGTCTTTTGTTTTATATAGAAAATGCAATTCAAAGTTTATGAATCACACGAAAATAATTTATTTAAGAGTGGTCTTAGGGCAAATTGTTTTTTTAAAAAAAGCACCCTCAATTCTATAGAACAGATTATAAGCTCATCTGCAATCCATAGTCAGTTAGTTAACCAAATATTCTTATTTATATGGGTACAATAAAAGTCCCTATTAAGCATTAGGTTTTCGATTTAAAAGATTAACTCTTCTTTGCAAATACTTTTATCCTTAGTTCGATTTTAAATATTAAAAATATAAACATTAAAAATATAAATTCTAAAAATATAAATATTAAAAATATAAATATTAAAAATATAAATATTAAAAATATAAATTTTAAAAATATAAATATTAAAAATATAAATATTAAAAATATAAATATTAAAAATATAAATATTAAAAATATATAATATTCCTTTTGCTTACTTACGAGTTATTTCTTATTTATTTAAAATAATGTATTACCCAATGCTTTATTACGATTTATTTCTTATTTATTTAAAATAATGCATTAATTTGAGATATCAAAAGAGGTTTAAAAATTTGGGTTTTCTGTTATAGGTAAATTTTGAATATTATATTGATTTTGCCTAATTGAAGGTGATGAAATTCTTAATATAAAATAAATAGAACGGTTTTTTGTTTCGTTTTAAGGGACTTAAAAAGATGTGAGTAAGATCATAAGAAAGTTGCAAGTTAGTTGAATAGATTTATTTCTTTAAACTATGAATTTGCCTTGAGAGAAAAAAGAATTCTATGCTTTTGCCTCTTCTTATCCTATACTCATCTCACAATTGTCAGATCCAATTCCACAAATATTTGTATAATTCTGCGTGACAGACAAAAATGGTTCAGCAGCTGCTGCTGCCGCTGCTGCTTCTGCTCCTCTTTCTTACCATGGCTTATTCAACAATACAACACGCCATTTGCCATTGAATTATGATGATTGACTTTTATTACATGAAATTGCAATTTATTTTACTTAACAACAAGCAGAAGCAGCCGCAGTAGCCGCAGCATCGGTAGCAGCGGAGCAACAAGAGCGGTTGAGAGTAGCGAAAATTTTTGAATGAAAAGTTATAAAGAAATTACGTTATTTATCATCGGGAACGCCCCCCATCGGCCTACCCACTACCAGCAGCCACCAAACCGTTTCCGTTTCCGCTCATTTATTTGCGTGACTGTCAAACACACATACACACACACACACACACACAGGCAGTCTTTTGGTTGTAGTTTGCAGCACACAGTTAAAAAGTTTTTCGTGGCGGCAGCAGAAAATTTAAATTTATTGTTTTGCGGTTTTTCAACGGTCACCCACGGCAAAGCCTCAGGCGGGCCAAATGTGCCACGCCTACTCCCCCCTAGGGTAAAGGTGTGGGAGGGGGTTGGGTGGATGTACTTTTAGTCAATGGGCTTAAAATTAGTTTGTATCGATGGGCGTTTGATTTACGGCCAAATGGAAAATTGCTTAATTGCCTTAAAAATGGGCGTGTTCAAGTGGCAAGAGGCAAAAATAAAACCCAAGAGCAGAAATTAATGGCAAGTTACAGTTACAGCAGGCAAATCCAATCCAATTACATCGAGTTAAGACCAAAGTAAATCGTTTAAGTTCACCCATTTGATACCTTATAATTTACCTTTACTTAGGCTTAAGCCAATTTCTTGGTTAATGGGTGTGCCACCCATTGCCGCCCTTATTTAGCAGAAGCCAACATTTTTGTTGTTTTTCTTTGGTTTTTCGTTTAAAACTAAGAACGAACAAATTTTTGACTCAGCGCTAGAAAATATTGGCTAAGCATAAATCTTGTCTCCGACACAAACTTGTTTCTGTTGTTTTCAGCTTTTTTTTTCTTTTCCTTTTGCTTCAGTCTCATCGTTTGCCATCATCCATCCTTGAGTTGCTGCTCGAGATGGCGCAAGCATGCCTGGGGTAAACAGAAAGAAAAAGGACGAAAAAGGGGACGGGACGGGGACAGGGACGGGCAGAGGCGGCATACTTGTGTTGTTACAGGCAGACAGCTGATGCATAAACCATTAATTTATGGGCATATCGATTCGGAAAACAAACAAGAACCTAACATTGCTCAAAAAAGACTGAAAGACCGACCTTTGGACGCCCTCACCTAGATAGAAGGTTAAACTATGCCAACCAAATTGGGACTAGAAGAGAAGGACACGGCTTTATCTATGCATCTAACTATGGCTATTCATCTATTTAAACATAAGTATCATTTTATGTAAATACTATATAACTTTTCATGTATTTATGTATTCATTTATCTACTTGTAAGTTTTCTATCTATATTTCCATTTACCCATCGTTCTCTCTATCTATGTATATCTCCATTTATCTCCATTTGTCCATCCCTACCTATTCATCGAGCATTCTCTGCACAACGAATCGATATTTATCGATACATATCGATTTTTCATAATCTCAAATATATATCATCTTTGTCTCTTCATATCTAAATTATATATGTTAAGCAATAGTCAGTTATGTGTTGTATAAAATCTTTATCACAAGAGGAAAATTTAGGAAATATTTGAAATGTATACAAAATATATTTCCAACTTTATTTGTACCTTATGACAACTTCAATTTTATAAGGTTAATAAGTATATGAAAAAAGAATATTTTGTTTTTTCTTTTGGTAGTATTTACTCAACCATCCATATAGCATACTGTATAATTGGGAAAATCCTTCGAACAATATCCTGCCGCCTCATCAAAATAGGGATAATCAATGGGACATCGTTCCATATGGGTCGATTGATCATTATAGCACAACGAATACTCTCTACATCCCGTCTTAATGATACTAACCATTGACATATTCGAATTCGCACAACGATCGAAGGGGCAACTATATGTATGGGCGGGGGCACATTTTTGGCTCCACCATTGAAAGTGTAAGCCCGCGGGGCAACTTCGCCAATGACCAACATCAAACTGGGAGTTACATACGTAATAGCCATAGCAAGTGAGGGCATCCGAGATGAGTTGTGGCCCCGATGAACGATCGCTGCTGTAGTATTTCGAGCAGACATAGAAATCTGTCTCTGGAGGCGGATAGGAAATGTAGTCACTGTCAAAGTCGAGGCAATGCTCTGGCGGTATGGATTGACAAAGTGCTGTGTGGGGATTGAAGTATCGTCCAGCTGAACAACGTTTTTGCTGCCCAATGCCATTCACACACAGACGATAATTTCTGCAATCCAAGGCATCTCGCAAGAGATTTCCATTCTGAATCTTACCGCATATATCTGGAGCCTGTGGACACTTATTAATGTCCCCAGCACTGACACATTTCTGCAGCTGATTGCTAAAGACTTTACCCTCTGGGCACTCGAAATGGCTTCTCTCATCGTACCAATCGTCCTTGCACCTTCTAAATTTGCTACAATTTGCAACATCGGCCACATAATCATCGGGCTGCAAATGGCCACAGATGTCCTCCTGTTGGGGTAGGCAATTCACCGCATTTGCCAATCTACAGGTGCCATCTCGAAAATTATAGAGTTGACCAGTTGGACAAAGACCTTGACTCACAAGATGATTATCCTGACAGTAACCCCATTTCTGACAGTTCGTGGGATCGCCTATATATCCAGGGCCAGGCCAGAAATAACACAAATCCTGCATCGTGTAGCCACTGCTTCCAGAGATGATCAGGAGAAGAGCAGCCACTACTTTTGCGTCCATGGAAGCTGCAGTGAAGCGATTATAGAGTCCCACAAAGTCGGCAAGCTAGAAACTGTTCTACCTCTCATTACGATTTTGAATGCCATCTTCGCACTGGGCCCCAAAACAAACTGAATCCGTATCTAAAAACTATTTTCGATAACATGCAACCCATCATGCCACATTTCCACTGCTTGATTAACCGTAAGTCAAGATAAGGTGACCCAAAAAGAGACATAAGACAGAACTAAAATTGAATATGTAACAGCAAATGAAAAGATAGTAAAAAACATCAAACAAATTTCCTTAAAGATTGGAGAATTGAAGTTTACTAAAAAAAATTCTTGAAGTTTGATTTTGAAAGAAACTATTTTCATTAGCAGAATAAGTAAATGTTTTTAATAAAACATGTAAATATTCGAAATACTTTCGGTAATTGTTTACTTTAATTACTCGCGCCCAAAACTGCATTAATTGCAACGAATTTGGAAAGGGACTAATTCCACGAGAAAATGTATTTTATAGCGGGAAAAAATCTATTAATAGCTAAATATAGCTTTTTTAACGCCGAAAGAGTGTTCTCAAATTTACAATTAGTGTTGAAAATTAAATAAATATTGCGCGGTCTTTTTTGGAGAGAATAAGTACATAATATTCGGCTGCCAGAGCAGCTTTACTTTGACTTTACCAACACTGGTCTTCGAAACCTGGCATTTTCACGCTTTGCGTTATCCAACACTGGAATCGCGAGTAGTCTAAGTAAATAATTACCATACTTTCTTAGACTTTTAAAGTTAAGACAAACCGAGAACTTGAAACTTATCAGAAAGAACTCTCGACTTAAGAGCCACAATTATTAAATTAATTTTGTTCTCCTAATTCTACTTTCTAGAAAGTTTTATTTTCTAGTTTTAATAATTAACTATTAGTTTAGTTTTAGCACTTTTATAAATTTCAGGATATATTACATTAATAATACATATTAATAATGTTGTTTGTCTGGCTTAAGGTCAACATACATATAAATTAAAATAAAGTTTTAATCTTATTTTTTCTCCGATATATTTCGATTGCGCCACGGCAATCGTCTTCAGGGTAACTACAAAATAATACAAAAAACATCAAATCAATAGAACTATCACTTTAACAAACTTTTTTACATACAATGTTTAACACGTCCGCACTGTTTAACGTGGAGTTATTAACTAATTATTAACTAATTTAAAAAATCAAAATTAATTATCATGTCTGAGCTAATACTAAATTACAACTTTAGTAATATTTAAAATTTGATTTACGCATATTATTGGAACAACATTGAAGAAAGTTAATTTAGAAATATAGAAAAATTAGGAAACCCAAGCAACCCAAACAACTTTCTTGTAAAGTACTTCCTATAAATGAGTAAAGTGCCAAAACCAGTTGGGAATTTTTTTAGTAAATAGTTTTGTTACTCTCCATTTAGGAAAGTGAAATTCATTCTACTTGGAAATTTGCTTGCATCATTTATTATTGTAACGATTTCTCATTTTCCACTCCTTAAGGTGGAATTTTTCTTTGTTTAAGTGTAAGTTTGTTATTTGGAAGACAGTTAATATATGTCCCATCATCCATTTTACTAAAGGTTCATCACATTATCCTTAGCACAGTCGCTGTCAGTTCGTTACGTTGCTTTTTTGCATTAGTCAAAGGACGAAGAAGTGCATTTTGTTGGCCCACAACGACTAAGCGACACAGAGAGAGGGAGAGGGAGAGAGAGAGAGAGCGGGAGAGGGAGAGCGCGAGTGAGAGAGAAATATAATAAAATGGCGACTGGCTTCAAATGTCAAAAAATCGCTTATCTAAGTATATCAAAAAATATGAGATGCATACATCCTTTTTGCATTGTTCGCGTTGTCCTCATGGTAATGCAAGAACCTGAGCGGAGTGGAGCCAAGCCAAGCTGAGGAACTGAAACTGGAACTAGGAATAGAAAAGCGACGCAGATAGACATCGCTGAAGTGTGGGTTTTCGGAGGTTCGCTCTGAGTGGCTTGTCGCCGTCATGTTGGCAGGCAATGTAAACTGCTTAGCATCGGTTGGATGCATTTATTGACATTTTATGCTTAAGTACATACTTAATATCCTCAACGTGCTATCTGCCAGAGCAGATAGCGTGGAGTTATCTCAAGAGTTTGTACTAGAATAGAATAGAATACAATGGGCCAAGTAACTGCATCGATCTAAATGGTTTTTTTTTTTGCGAAATAAAACGAACAACAAACACACAACGAAAACCTTTGAAATTTATTTTCAGTCTATGACAAATTGATGATTTGATTTGATTTGGTTTGTTAAGAAAATCACTAATTAGTTCCACGGTAGCTAGCGAAGCTACAAAAGCTTGCTGAAGCAGAAAAACAGTTGCCAGCCTTTGAGCAGGCATGTTGGGTCGCTGCGATTGCGAGTGGATGGATGGATGGGTGGGTGAATTGCTTGAAGAGATGTGTCTACGTGGTGGTGGTGGTGGTGGCGATGGCCATGCAAATGCCATGCCATGCCATGCCATACCATGCCATAGACTGGGCCACTTTGGGTCTCGCTTTGTTGCTTTTACCACTTCCGCAGCGGCGCCGTGCGCTTCCGTTTCCCTTAACCTTTCCCGCACCGACATTTATGGCCGCTTCTCTCATCAGCATCAGCATCAACATCAGCAACGTCGTCGTCGTCGTTGTAGTCGTCAACGTTGTTGTCGAGACCATCTGGCGACCAAACCCGGCCAACTACTTGCCCGTAATTTTCTTTTCAATCAGTGACTGGGTCTGTCCTCTCCCTGTCCCTGCCTATTCCCCAGGCCCACAACACGCAATGGCAATGGCAAATTGTGCGACTCGACTGACTGACTATTCCTGTCTCCACACCTCTTCTCCACTCCACACTCACTCCTCTCTTCTCTTGTATTTGTATCATGTTTGCGTGTCCTTGCCTGGACGGCCTTTTCTTTCGTTTCTTTCGTTTTTTTTTTGCCTTTTGTAATTTTTTCCACATGTTCACGGCTTGAATATTTTATGGGCTTAAGTGCTTTCAGTTAGAGTCTTTTTGCATTTGCCTCTCTCTGTGTGTCTGGGCCCGTTTTGCACCTTCTTGCAGCAAGGACGCACATAAATTCATTAGATTACGTTGCTGGGCCATTGTTTGTGTTCCACCACTTGTTGACTATGTTGCCAGCTGATAGCTGATCTCATATCAGAGATCTAGGGGAACTCTAACCGTTTAGCAAAAGATGTCATCAAATTGAATTCTTAAAGATGTGAAACGATCTTCTGAAATTACTCTTCCACAAATCATTTTCGTTACGCATTAAATATATTTCCATATTCCCCTTTTAAATCAATACAATTTCTCTCTCTCTCTCTCTCTCTCTCTCTCGCGCTCTCTCTGTGTCCTTATAGCGGAAGCAAATAAAGCCCCGCAAAGAACTCAAGCAGGTCAAGGATTAACTTGGTCTCTTCACCTGGCTCGTATAACTCATTTTAATTAGGTTAAATATGCAATGAAAAAATAAAAATGGCAAAAAGGAAGGCATCAGGCAGGAGAACAAAATGCTTAAGAAAAGGAGAAAATGCAAAAGGCAAAGGCATGTCCGTGTAGACAACCTCAACGAACCAAAAAAAAAAAAAAAAAAGCAAAAAAAGGAACTCTGGAGAATGGGCGGATGCCGGGCTCCGGGCTTTGGAGCAAGCTCAATGAGATGCAAAGGACGATAAACAAACCCGCAAGCTCGGCGTTCCGCTGATGGCTCCGCTGGCAGAAATAAGCTTACCACTTGCAGAAAAAAGGTTGCCAAGACGGAAAAGTGCAAAGGCAAAGGCAGAGGCAGAGGCAACGGCCAAAGTCATATTTCTCGCCAACAACAATTGCCCATGGCTAAGAGTGGAGATGGGTGAGGAGGAGGGGGAAAAACAGGAAGAATTATGGTAGCTTCGTTTCAAGTTGAATGGTATGGCCTCCGCCCCGCCTAGCCCCCACTTCGTCTCCGTCTCCGTCTCTGTCTCTGTCCCACTGACACTGGCCTCTGGGGTGGGCAGAGCACGTACTTGGAGTATTTTGGCAAAATTAAAATTTATGAACAGATAAAAAAGCGTTAATGGCCACTCGCTGGGTATGGCGACGCCAAGTGGAGGGAGCATAGAGTGAGGAAGCATGGAGCAACGTTTGGAGGTGGAATGTGTAACAGTTTGCACTCGGTGTGCCAAATGAAGCAGCAGACTCATTTCGCTCTTGCACGTAAAGAAGTGGACCAAGACGAGGACAAGGACGCCAAGAATGAGAGGAGGAGGAGAGTAGTAGTAGTCGTCGTCGTCCAAGGTATCTAACGTCGACAACGTTCGCATCTTGCGTCATAAATGCTGCTCATGAAATTTTGTGTGGCACCACGTTCAGTTGGGAGTTTTTAGTTGGAAACATTAAAAATTGTAGACTAAGAGGCCAGAAAGGTTTCTTCCTGAGTACATGTAGAAGGAGCACTTAGAAATCCCTCCGCCCTATCCGCCCTTCTCACGTTATTGCTGTGGTAAAGTTATATCACATTTCTGGCCTACAAATTAAACAATTTTCAATGGGAACTTCACACCCATCGGTGTTGAAGGGAAATTACTAAATAATAAAATCGCTTTAAAGTCTATCCCTCTAAACTTTTTATCGGCCATCTTTAATGTCATGAACAGAAATACATACAGAAGAGAGGTGGCAAGAGTTATTAAAAAATTCAAATTGAGATACAATTTTTTGAGCAATCTAGGGGCTGGGGAATGATAACATGACCACGACCAATGAAACTAAAAAAAGTTAGCGACATTTTTACAGGTATTTTAACTGCCTTTTTGCGAAACGATTTCCATTTGCCACCGCAATCGATCGTCTGGACTTAAACTGCTGTTTAACTCGTCAGTGCACTGAAAAGCTTTAGTCAATTTTTAACCTAGAAATAACACAGGTCGAAATGATTTTTGGGGACTTGAATTTGAGAGCTGTCGGCTACGCTAATTCCGAATTATGTGAACTCGATTTTTGCTCATCACGTCCAGATTTTTCACAAAAAGGCTAACCCACCACTAAGGCCTGGAGTCCTAAATAGAGGATTTTTTTTTTTACATTTTAAACAGTTTTTAGAATGTCCTGTATCAAGAAATATTGTCCTTGCTTCAAACATTGCTAATAAACAATTTGTTAAACATTTTTTAACTCTCCATTGCTAATGAACAATTTGTTAAAGATTTTTTAACTCTCCATTGCTAATGAACAATTTGTTAAACATTTTTTTTTAGTCTCTATAGCATACTTTTTGCTGCATATTTCCCACATTTTACAACCCTGGGTCTGTCAAAGTGAGAGAGATATTATGTAATAGAGTAAAAAAGGACATTCCTGATATTTTGTAAAATGATTTTAAATTAACGATAGGTTTAAATATTAAGGTTTTAGTATAAAAAATAATAAAAACAGTGAAAGTAAAAATGTCCTTTCTTTTTTTGGTAATTACTTTAAAAAATTTCAACACATTTATTTCGAAAGCCTGGTGTGATGGAAAAAACTAAGTACAAGGTCTAAGGTACAGTACCTCCCAATTACTATAGGACACATTTTCGACTTAAAATACTTTTTCATGACCTCCGAAATGTCAGCAAAAATGTCAACTTGAAACACTTTTTCATGAGCTCAAATATGTTGGGCTGTGTAATCAATGTATTCGTAATCCGTAATTTTTCGTAGTCGTATTTGGGGTACTCATAAATGTTGCGAAAAACAGCTGAGTAATACGTAAAACCGTGTTGTATTTAAAGTTTGCCGCTGGTGGCGCCAAAGTGCTCGTGTGCTCAAAAGAGTGAGCAAAAAGAATTTAATAAATGAATTTGGTCTTATGAATGGAATATATAAGTTTCCTTTAATGCAGGGTATACCGAAGTTAATTTCTTTATTTTATTATTTATTTATTAACTGTCATTGTTTTATCATAATTAAACAAAACTCACTTGAAATGAAAAGGAAACACAGGAATATTGAAAAATTAACCGCAATTCAAGTAGAAAGTAAAACAGAAAATAATGAGAAAGAGAATATGCAATTGCAATTATGTAAACAATTGTGTAAGCTTATGTCAATTTCAAGCCTAAAGTATAATTTTAATAAAATACCGCAAACCTTCAACAAAATTTGAGTGAAATCAAACCACAATAAAAGACAAAAAGTGACAAATAAATTGAAAGAAAATGTTATTGACAAAATGATAATTATTTAATACTTTCTTTTACTAATTAAATAATGTAAATTTTTCTACTAGTAGATCGAAGCAAAAGTCAATGAGAAATCACCGAAAGTCTCTTTGGATGGAATTTACTAGCTGAGTGAGTTAAATTATCTAAAATATGTAAATAATTTCCCTTTTAATCCAATTATGTTAATGCGTTGCTGTCTACTGATGGATTTATAGACTTACAAACATAGTTTGAGTAATAAGTACATGCATATGTATTTATATTTACTTCGATAATTGCATGAATAAATCAAGAAATTATTTTGCTAGATAGGAAAAGGGGAAAAATTCCAGTGTAATCATGATGAAATTGAATCAATTATTTTGTACATTGTAAAGAAGTGCCAAAATGTCATGTTTTATTCATCATCTAAAATGAGACACTGTCAGGTGTAGTGCCTTCTTAATGACTACTACCACTACTACGACTGGCACTACTACCTCTTGTCCCTGGTCCCTGGTCTAATATCTTGTTTGCAGGACTCACGTAGACATCTCGCTAACAAGTAGCTGTTGGGTCTTTGGGCCATTATTTCTACATATACCCCAGTTAGCTGCAAAGTCATATTTTTCTTTGCGCTCTTGAAACAACAATGTCAAGTCGTTGACAACATTTTTAAGTGCACCTTAGCTTAGAGCCACCCATTTGCCATTTCCCCAATTTCCTTACCTTACTACCCCCCCCCCCCCCCCACCCCGCACACATCTGGACAAGATACTGAGACAGCTAATGGTATTTACATGTTGGTCGTCCTTTTGTCCTTGTCGTAGGACTTGGCCAGTGTCATGCAACCAGCCGGCACACAAAGTCAGAGGACAGATGCAAATACGCGTGAGTTGTTGCTACATCTTGGGGGGTGAGAAGGGTCCCATTGTTTGCGGGCGTTTAACGACCTTTTAAATGTGCCTCTAATTATGTTTACGTGCCACATTCTCTCTCCTCCCAACAACCGAAGAAAAAACGACCTCTAGACCAAAATGGCTAAATTGTAAGGTCCAGGCCCTTGGTGGCAGAAGCTTTGCTTTAATCCATATGCTGACTGTTTGTTAATTATGCCAGTTTGGTCGGTGTATCCCAACACACACACACACACACACACACACAAGAGGACACACCAACGTGACATGCCTCGAGATGTGCGAGAAGTGCTGCGATACCGAGAAGGGGCTAACTAGCCCGGAACCAAAATATTGCATTAATTTTTAATGGTGTAACCTAAGATGGAAATGCTTTTCTCCTTTAGTCGTTATAAATTCTGCGACACAAGAAACTTTTGTTCGGGTTTTCGGGGCGACAACTTTTTAGCCTTGCTATTGGCCAGAAGAATGGGCCAAAGATCTGGAAAAACTTTTCAATGTTCACGCCGCAGCAAGGTTAGGGTTAGGCGAACCCCTTAGACATGAAAGTGTCTTAATTGGGGCGCTGGCCCTGAATATATTTAGTAGCCATGAATTATGTATACATGTACCAACTGAGGTCAAACCAAAAACTTTCACTGGAAGTTTTCAATGCTCCATCTCCCCTCCTATCCCTTCCTTGCTTCCTTTTTTCTACCAATCACCAAGATGATCGTTTAATTACGGTAATGTTGTGATAAATTCTTGATCAAGATTATTAAAATGTTTGTATATAATGTTTTAATTTGTTTATCTCATTGCCCTAAATAAGAAATTGAAAACACTTGAAATTTGAGAAGAGAAACATTTAACGCTAAAGCTCAATGAGTTTAACAATTTACTCAAAATATTAAATTTACTTTTGTGGCATCTTAATTTACTTAGTTAAAGGTCGAATAGGTTCACCTATCAAACACAAATTCACCTTAACATAATTATACATTATTCCCTATTGCGACCAGAGAGAGAGAGAGAGAGTGGAGGCGTGGGCCGCCCCTTAACCATGTTGCAGCAATATTAATTACTTAAAAAGCTTTTCAGTTTGCCACTTCCTGCCGCAGTCGATATCCTCCCACACCACCCCCAACGACCATGAGCGACCATTTTCGTCCCCGGTGTGTATGGAATGCATTTTTAAAATAATTTCTCCTTATACATATCATGGCCATATCAAGTAAATTAATAATTGCTCATCGCATACATGTAAATGAGAAGTATGCCATTAAATTATTCATTAAATGGAATGTCTTGTATTCAATTTGTGAACCGAATCGAATCGAAACGAAACGTATCGGATCGAGTGAAGTTCGAAAATAAAAACTTTGCTTCCTTCCATTGTTAATGGCCCCAAAAAAAAAAAAAATCTTTTGTCTCTCTTTATTGGTGCAACAAAATGTTGCAAACAGAATGCCAATGGCTGCTTCCTGCTCCTCCTGCTTAACGTTTATATAATTAGGCTCTCAAAGTTAATGAACCATATTAAGTTTATAGGCTAATTCACACAACTTGGCAAGCGCGTTAAATGACAAATGTTAAATGCAAATTCAAAATGGAATTTCCTGTTTGAAACATTTCAAACAAATCTCTTGCATTTCCGCCAAAACAAAATGTGAGATGGGTGATCTGGGTGAAAGGAAACTCTAATGAGGGAAACTCATTTGGTTAAAAGCAAAGCGTTTTAACCATTAAAAGGCATAATAATAAATACTTATCACTGGTGGCGCAGCAGCAGCAGTGGGAGCAACAAACAGTAGCATATTGTTGCCACGCCCCCGAAAAATGTTCCATACCTTACCATTTGCCGTAAAACAAATGTAAAATGAAATTGCTTTTTGCCAGCAAATGCTGCGACCTGCCCGAAAAATGTCTGTGTGTGTGTGTGTGCGAGTGTGTGTGTGTGCGTGTCGACAGACGGATGCGGAAACGGATGTGAAAAGTGCAGTCATAAATGCGCCATTGCTGCCGCCAACGCCATCCTTTATGTAAGACGTTAATAATTGTGGAGCATGGAGCATGAAGCAAGAGTCTCTGTGTCTCTGTGTCTGTGTGTGTGCGTCTGTGTGTGTGGGCGATGAAATTTTCAAATTCGCGCATTTTCTTTCATTTTATGGTCGTCGTCGTGTTTGCCTCCCATGGGCTTTGCGCTTTGTAATTATGACAAATACTAAAATATTGCATGTGTGTGTGTAAATGTGCGTGGGTGTTACTGCGTGCGTGTTTGTGTGTTGGTGTGTGCATACATATGTCGCTTGGGGATCTCTGATTTTGCTCTTTGCTTGTTCTCTTTTACTTATTTGTTGTTTCTTTCTCTTTTGTTTTTTTTTTTTATTCTTTTGCTGGCGGATTTAAGTTAAATCCCAAAAATAAACATGCAAAAAATCCACATATGACTTGTCTCAAGGTCGACAAGAGAGATATCCTATATATCATCACAGATATTTCTTACAAATCTGCTATAGCTGCTCGTTTAATAGAATATGCCCAAAAACAGAGTTGCCAACGTTTGTCAGAAAAATAAGATAAAAAGTGTTTAAAAATAGGCTAAAATAATATAAATTTTAGCAATTTTTTTTTTTTAAATAAAAATCATATAACTATGTATATAAAAATTTCTCAGCTGAAATGCAATTGCTATAACTTTGTAAAATCCCTCTATCACATATAGCTTTAAGAACATTGTATTATCAAAGAGCAATAAAGCGCATTTATTAATTAAATTAATTAAAAAATCATACAAATCTCAGATATCTTCAGTATGCTTCTGTGACATCGAACAAGTCTCTAGCAAACTACTCGCTAACTTGTAGTGTTGAAAAGTGAATTCAGCTAGAGACGAGCACAGCTTAATTGGCATCAGTGTTAGCAATATGTGAAAAAATCAAGCTGTCGCCATTTAAAAAGAGCTAGTTATAGCGCAAAAATAGCTAAGTTGGCAACTGTGGCCAAAAGTATCTATTACAATTATTTCTATTTAATAAATACAATATATTTGTAAAATACGAAAATCTTATGCGAATGAAATTTGATAAATTTTGCTTTGCTTTATCAACTTTGCTTGTTCCTTCTTAGTACAGGATATGCAAATCCCTTTGAAAAATTTACACCGAAACCATAACTACTAAATCAAAATGCCAGCATGAAATGGTTTATTTTGTTATGTTTTTATTTCTTGTGATTTAAATAATGGTGATTGGGTGGAACCGGTGCTGAATTGAGATTAAAGTTTCAGGCAAAGGTTAAAGTCAGGAAAGTCAAGCATTTTCGAAACATTTTTGTTAAAATTTGTGTAAGTATTTCGGAAATATGCATAAGTTTTGTAGTTAATACAATAACTGTACCTTTTCATTGAGAATTGATCTAAGTGTAAATTGACATAACTTTCATTTGCCTGGGGGGGACCTATAACAATTTCTACATCTTTGCCTGGCATAATAAATAAGACCATTCTGGCATCGTTTCATGGCAAACTTGTTCACAGTTCACAGTTCAATATTTTCCAATTACATGCACGTATCCTGCCACCTTTCACAAGGCTCCCTTCGCCATACCATCATATCCTTACATACGCATATCGAAGAGTTTACGAGTTTTCCCATTTCTCCTTCATTTTGTTTTGTTTTTTTTCTTCTTTTTTTGGTTTGTGCTCGTTGTGGGTGTTGTTTGGTAGGGGGAAAGGGGGGGGTGGCATTGAAATACAAACTTTAAATTGAATTTTTGCGGTTTGTCATTGTTCGCATCCGGCAGCATTTCACACACTATACGTACGTACGTACGTACATATGTATGTATGTGTGTAGGCACCCTTCGAACCACACCCTCTCAACTCTCTCTCAATTCTACTTGCACATTCACCTCTACCCTCCTGTCCTGCTGTCACAGCGTCATGTGCCTTTCCCTGCGGTCACTTTTGTTCAACAAAAATGCGTTTCTAATTCAATTTGCTGTCAACGCGTTGCGGAGTAAAAATGGGCGATAGCGAAGGGGCCAGGGGGAGGGGGCTGGAGGGGAGAAAAAAAAAGCAGAAAAATGGAAAATGTCGCCAGTTGCATTTCCACTAGCCAAAAAAAAAACCCACAAAAATTGTATGGGCGTATCCATGTTGCGGCATCGTAAGCCCTTACCCAGCCCCCAACCCTTGTGATACTCTGTTGACAAACTTTTTGCGGTAGTGGAAATTATTTTATGCTGTAAATGATATCTTTTAATTGCATTACAAATTTTATGGAAGGAAAAAGCGAGTTTAGAACTCTAATTTCATTTGTTGAATATTTTTGAGAACACTGAGAGAAATAAACAAAATGCCTAAAGTTGATTTAACTCCAACTGCAATCTTGAATGAGAAGCGGGCTAGCGCGATTATCGATCATAGATATATAACTCCTGCAGTATATACAAGACTTTAGATCTTTAGCTTTCCCGGTCTAGGAGGAGAAGCTGTTGATCCAGACGGACAGACAGACAGAATTTGAAGTCGTCTTGTCATCACGAATATATATATTGTTCATATGGTCGAAGATGCCTCCACTTCTGACCAAAATTAATACATCCTTTTTCCAAGGATATAAAAACATGAAGTAGACAAGTCAAATGAAAAATTCTCTTCAATCACATGGCGTATGATTGATATGAAATTTGTAAAAATAATTGAAGAAAGTTATTAATATTGTTGTAGTTGCATAGTTCAATAAAAAAAAAGAGTTTAACATTCGCCAGAATCAGAAGCTTCTTTTTGGTAAATTAAAATTCAATTAAATCAGGATTTAATTAAAATTTAATTGTTTTGCTTTAATCGCATACTTGCTTAGTGTAAATTCAAAAAAGGGGTATATAAAATGTTCACACTGGCAATATACATATGTATGTATTTATATAATTGAGTCAATTGAGAATTGAAAATAGGAAATTGAAAATTCCAATTGTAATTTAGTTTGCTATATGCAATTAACTTTACTGATTTACCCCAATAATGAGAAATGGCAGGCGGCAAAAGCTATTTAGTGGCCTGAATTTCAAATGACTATGGTAAATATTTTTGCAGTGGCAAACTAACCGTAAAGAAACACTTAAATTACGATAAATTAAATAGAACGAAATTGCCAAAAAACTCAAAGTTGAAAGTTCAAATTAAATAATCGAGCAAAACAAGCAGTTGAGGGATTTTTTATACCATGCATTCATAGAATGAAATGGTATATTAAAGTCGCCAAAATGTATGTAACAGGGAGAAGGAAGCTTTTCCGACCCTATAAAGTATATATATTCTTGATCAGTATCAATAGCCGAGTCGATTGAGACATGTCCGTCTGTCTGTCCGTCCGTCCGTCCGTCCGTCCGTCCGTCCGTCCGTCCGATAGAGTGCCTGGATCTCAGCAACTATACAAGCTAGAGCTACCAAATTTGGCATGTAGACTCGTTTGGAGTGTACGCTGATCAAGTTTATTTTTTTTTTTGCCACGCCTCCTTCCGCCCACGCTATTCGAAAAACAATATTTTGAGCCCCCATATCTCGGGAACTATAAAAGATAGAGCTATCGGATTTGGACATTAGATGCGTGCAGTATGCACGCAGACCAAGTTTGTTTCAAATTTTTGCCACGCCCCCTTCCGCCCCCAAAATTCGAAAAATTCGATTTTCACGCGAAATATTTATCGTATCGAAATTAAATTTGGCACACTAATAGATGTCACGTATATCTATCATCCCACCAAATATCACAAGAATCGGAATAAAAATGGCCGAGTTATACATAGAAACGTTTCTCACTCATAGCGGTGCAAGGCAAATGCACGCGAGAAAGAGCGAGATAGCATATGCCGGATATCACCGATTTGGTCGGGGGGTGCTAAAGTGCTCGTTTCCACATAAGAGTGAGCGATATAGCATTTGAAAGAAATTTAATATATATCTCTTCACCTAATGCATGGTATATCCAAGTCGGCCCGGCGACTTACTTACTTTATTTTTTTGTTAGTTTTGGATTTTGGGTTTTGAGTTTGGGCTTGTGTTGTTGGTTTTGTTTGCCAGTTACCAAGTATTTACAAAGTGCTTAACACATATTAAGCTTCATTTTTATCTCTTATGGTTTTGGCCGTTGGCTGATGCTGCGTATGCGCAATTTTTGCAGTCAGTTAACTCTCAAGTTTTTGAAGTGTTTACAGAGCAATTTGCATGGCCATAAGCCCATGATAAACCAAAAACTGGAATTTAATGCCTGGCAAATTATAAGGATTTAAAGGCAAAACTATTTTGGATATTTTGACTAAGATTTCCCTCTATCTACCACTCTTTCTTTTCTAACAGCTTAGTTTCATTCGAATTGCATAATTGGCTTTCTTTGAAAAATGCAAATGAATTTTTTTCTGGTCATTATTTAAAAGGGAGGGGGAGAGAGAGCGCCTATTCTCACTTTCGAAAGCCTGAATGTGAATGTGAATTTGAATTTCTAATTATTTGGCACTTTAAATGCCAAAAGCTGACCTCAAGCAGCGTTGATGTTCTGCCAATTAAGGAGAAAGAAGAAAGTCGCAAAGAAAGTCCATCACAAGGCAGCAGATACCCAGGCGCAAGGCTCTAGACATCAGGTCGGTAGCCTTTTGTGTATGCCGACGACGAGGACGACGCCGACGCCGCCGCCGCTCATCAATTTAAATGCAAAAAAGGCTTTTCGGCCAAGTCTGCTGCCCCTACTAAAATGTGCCAATGTGGCAGTTTCACTAATTAAGCATCAGCGAACTAAAGGAGGAGCCGCAAATCGCCTTACTCACTCACACACCCAAACAGACAGAAACACACACAAAAGCCAGTTGACTGCAGGCTACTGAGAACAAAGCTAAGCGGCTCGGTGCCCAAAAAAGTATGCTACGTTAATTTTACGGGGCTTGTAGCAAAGTGAATTTAATGACGAGGGCAAAACCCAATTCCGACTCCGAACTGATTCTCAAACTTCTCACTCGGTCTCGGTGTCAGAGCGGATCGGACCGGACTCGACTCGACTCGACCACTTGACATTGCAGCTAGGGACTTGTGTGGAATTTTGTAATTAAAACGACGTGGCTTACATTTAGCACGTTGATGCCTGGGGGCAAGGAGACAGCAACTAGTGGCCGGTGGTTAATTAAAGCGAGAGGCACAAGAGGCATGGAAACGGTTGCCTTGGGTAGCTGAGCAAACAATGGCACCTGCCCCGCATCCCCCCATCCCGCATTCCCCAATCCGTGAGGGTGTGTGCGTGTGCGGTCACCACAGGGCGAAAGTTGTTTTCAATATGAAATATTCGCACCGACAGCCGCTTTGCCACAGGACATGATAAACATAGCCACCAAGGACTTTTGTACAAAAATTTTCTCTCATGGAAATTCCAAATGGCAATACCACTTTTCGTTTTTTCTCTGTGTGTGTGTGTCTGTGTGTGTGTTCGCATCACTTTTCACTTTTCTTGCCCCCGCCGCAGGCATTTGGAAATTTATTCTCTGTAAGTTGAAAATGAAACCAATTAGCCTCGACATTGTGCAGTAATGGTTTTATTTTCATATGCAGCTGCCTGCCTGCCATTTTTGGCCAGATAATTGTTCTTGTCACAAAAAATTCCAGAAGTAACATTGCAAAAGCCGCGAGAGCAGCAAGCCAAATATGTATACATATATACATATTTATATATATACATATTTATATATGCAATATACTGTCAAACTTTTGCCAGCTGTCATCAGACATGCCATGCGATTTGCCAGCTGCAATAGCTGAAATGCAACAGATAAAAATGTCACAGCCAGACAATTTTTGATACCCTTGCAGTGGGTATTATAGAAATGCTCGCATTTACATGTGCCTCGGCAACAGCTGTATATAGAATAAAATAGAAAACTATATGAAATCGTTATGGTTCAACGACGTATGCAAATTTCTGTTGTGTCTTCTATGTGATTCAAACCAATGTTTTTAACTTTCTTTAAGATAGAATTTAGTGTCGAATAGAATGAAAATCCTACATTGCATTGTAGTTAAACTAGTTTGTGTCGGATAGCTCGATTAAGACTTCATTTATCTTTATTATATTCAACAAGTATTTCGCCTGCAGTTTGTCGGAAGGAAGTGAGCTTCAGAGTTGTCTCTCTTATCGATATCCGCTTAAGCATAAGTGATATCGATATGGCTTATAATCGGTTATCAGTACATTGAGACCTTAGAACTATTAACTACATTAGGGTTTTATATACCTTAGGAGTATTATATGCATTAGGGGTATTATATACAGTAGAGGTATTATATACAGTAGAGGTATTGTATACTGTGCATATCCTACTACAATTGATTGATAATCAGCTTGCGATTCTTTCTTAACAACTTCCCTTGCATATCCTATTCAATTACATTTGGAAATTGTGAATATAAGTAATTAAACAGTTTATAAACTGCAAACACATACACATATCTTTGATCAAAGTCTCAGCAAATATAATTTGGGCTCATCGGTTTTTCCTTCCTGCCACTGCACTATGGGCCAGAATCACTTTTTTTTGGCATAACAGTTTTAATGCTAAGAAACAAAAATTTAGAAGGACTAAAATAGAATTTCATTTTCAATTGGATCACGTTCTTACCACGATCCCATCAAAACTATAGAATTTGATCCTTTTGCATAGTTTTATGCTTTATTTCTAGCTGTTCAGGAACTATTTGAATCGCGGTGATAATAATTTGATGATGTTCATACTTGAAAAAAGATTTCTCTAAAAATATCTCAGCTGTGCAATTACATTTAGCTAGATTTCTTGCCATATAAAAATGGAAATTTCCTACTTTCTTGTTTTCAGTTTATCAATAATCAATTCAAATAGCTCCACTTGACTTGTATTCTTATTAATTTAAGCATTTAGTACTTTAAGCTTGCCTTAAATTACGAATTATGAAGAGAATGGGTCAAAACTCTTAATAACATGTTTAAAAGCACAGTCTAGAGTAATCATTTGCATAATTACTTTCCTTTTCACTCTACAATAGACAAACCCTTTGGTTACCTCTTAATTAAAAATAAGTTAACAATCAGAGAAGTTAACAAACGATATCAGAGAACCATATCTCTGCATAAAATAGCGAATGTTAAAACGATTGATGAGCCAATTTTATAATTAAAAAATCATACTTATCTCAAGATATGAGTTAATAGGGCTCTTGTCTTACTATTTTCAAATAGTAATGCCAAAAGTGCCTTCTCTTGTAGTTTTAAGATAGTATTTAAGTCGCAATTAAAGGTTTTTTCATGAATTTTCCTTTTACGACCTAAATTTTAAACAACAAATTCAAATTAAATTCTATGTAGATATAAAATCTCAGCTGCACAGACATGAAATAAGTCTAAACTCTGTAAAAATAAATAAGCTAGCTTTAAGCTAATTATAATATTATAAAATAAAGCATATATTGAATTAAATTGAATTGACTTCGGTTAGATATTTTCCAAAATAAGATAAACCACAACTGCAACACTAAAGGTACAATTCAAAATCATGTAATACCAATATATTTGACATAGTATCTTGATCTTTATTTACCATTTTGTCGGCAAAGATTTAGATAAACGTTGCTACCACAAGACAAGTGAAAAGTTGACTTCAAATTCTAGCCAATTTTTCAGTTTGGAAGCTCGTCCAAATTTATGTTTTCACTTTTAAAATATTGAGTGAAATTTGTAATATGTTTTACTTAATTTTTGAAGGGAATGTGGCCCAATGTGCGCTGCGTCAAACAATAATTAAATTGTGGTAGACAAGATTCGCCGTGGGGTGAATTCAATTCTCAAGTTCAAGTGGAAACGGAAATGCTTGTTGACATTGAGCCAATGACAAGCAACCAATCACAACAAGAACAACAACAATAACGGCCAAAGGGTATATTAAATGTTAACTGTTTGTGTGTGTGTATGTGCGTATGTGTGTTGGTATAGGTATCTGTGTGTGTGTGTGTGTGTATAGTATTTCATTCATTAAAGAGATGCGCGATGTGGCTAACTATGGCAACCTCTTGACTTGGCCTATGCCTTTTGTATTTGAATTTGTTGTTGCTGTTGTGATTGAAAGGAAAAGCGTCGCGACGCCAGGAAATGGCAAAATGAAAAAATAAAAGGAAATCTTGTCGCCTTTCAACGCCATCTTGAGGAATCCATGGCAAGTAAAAGTTCCAAGTAAAAGTAAAAGGCAAAAGCAAAAAGAAAACAAACAGCCCATATTAAAATAATTATGCACGTAGAATATGGCCACAAAAATGTACATTCATACACACAGAAAGATATATATATCAAAGACCTTGAGACCAAAGACGTAGTTAGTTGGGTGAAAAGGGTTCGCTAACTTGACTTAACTAAGTTTAAGAAACTTATTTCTTTGTTATCTCCTTCACTAGAATTAAGTTAGTCTGAATAAGATGATTAAGAAAGTTGATTTTATTGCTCCCAAGTGAATTTCAATTCATTTGGTTGACTCGATGTATTCCCATATCTAATTTTCATTGTATCGCTTAGCTAATTAATGAATTAGTTACAATTTCTAAGCAAATAAATTCGCATTCGTAGTTTTACCCCCGTTTCCCTGCCAGCTACGGCCATGGATTTTGTGCGATGGGCGGGGAGGGGATGGGCGGTTGGAGGGCGCGACTTTGAATTGTACTTGGTGATAAGTACATGTGGTTGCGTTCCTTCCTTACTTACTATATGCATATGTGCCTACCTTTATAAAGAAATGAATTTGTCTGCGTGTGTGTGTGTGTGAGTGTGTTTGTGTGTGAGTGTGTGTGTGTGTGGTCTTGATGCTTTGTAAGTTTAAGTGGTAGATATTATTCAAAAGGAATTAAGACTGAAATGAAAAGCTTGTCGACGACGACGACGATGAGGACGACACTGAAACGTTCTACAGGATACAGGCAAAGGCTTGATGATAGCGGGGTGATAGCGGGGGGGGTTGGGTGTGTCGTAGGGGAGATGAATAGCTGCTCAAGCAGTTGAGGGAAATTTTCAACCACATGACGAATGCTTTTAGAAAATATGAATGTTTACACTCTGTGTTTGTGTGTGTGTGTGTGTGTGTGCGTGTGTGTGTGTGAGAGATTGTGGATAGTGTGTGTTTACCTTTTGTTTGTTTGTGGCTTGGTTTTTGTGGGCTAAAATGAGCAACAGCTTCTTCTTCCTTCAACTCAGTCTGCTCTTGCTCACTCTTCTTCCGCTATTTGTATATGCAAACATTGCAGAAAGATGCGCGAATTCGTTTAAATAACGAAGCCAAGTGTCAACATGATAACTTCATTACGGATCCTTGGTAGAGCCTGGATGGATGCACTATAACCTCAGTCAAAGCCAATTTAAACACAAACAAAACACCAACTTTGCCTACACTACAACACAGCACATAAGGTTGATATGAAAAGGGGGCGGTCTGTGGTGCTTGGTGCTTGGGGGGGTCACCATCATCGAGGTCAGGTCGGCATGTGTGTGGCCGCATATACGCCTGGCTGCGTGCTAAATGAGTTTAGATTGCTGCACATAAATTACCATGAACTGGTTAAGCGACAGACACAGACAATAGACAGAGACAGAGACAGAGACAGAGACAGAGGGATAGATAGAGACAGATGCAGTAAGAGAAATAGAGACAACTGCCATCCATTAAAGAAAGACAGAGAGAGAGAGAGAGAGAGCAGCAGTGAGAACTACTGCCAGTGGAGAAGGAAGCGGGTTCCTGAGGTTAGAAGTGCAGTGACAAGGGTGAATACAGTGGGATTTGCAAATCAACTAACTACTCACATGCTGTCTCACTTAACAGAAAATGGCCTAACAATCCAAAGAAGCATTGGGAAATAGTTTAAACTTGTGTTTTACTATAAATATTTAGATGTAGTTGCCCTATGCGAGATCCTTGTAATCCAAAATAGAATAATTAGATGTTTTTTAAAGACAATTGTTACATATTTTCATTGAGAATATCAGACTGTGATTTTTATTCGCATCTTTTTGCGCCTTAAGTCCACTATGCAACATTTTGGATTCCACTCTGGAATTGGGGTTTGTCTTCTTCAGCAACAACCAACATGCCACAAATAACTGAATCAACAACACATGTACACACGCATACACACACACACACACACATGCACACACGCACATGGACTAACACACACCTGAACAACAATTGGCACAAGGCTGATTTGATTTACGTAGAAATTGGGCGTTCCAACTACTGCAAACTGCAATCTTGTCAGACGCATGTTACCCCCCCCCTCGCCCCTACTCTTGGTTAACCCATCACCTAGCTAACGCCAACTCATCAGAATCTGAGATAAACTGACCACAACAACATGCCCAATTGGTGGATTATCCTTGCTTTTGGGGCCACCCCCAATGGAGAAGCATTTGAAATTCCATTTATGCTGTTGCTTGTAATTTGTTTTTATAGCCTTCCACACAATCTCTCACACGATCTCTCAAAACAACCAACCAAATGGTTGACCCTTTCCCCCACCCCCCCCACACACACACAACTCATTAAAGTTTTATTATTTTTAATTATTTAGTTTATATGTATAATATTTTGTTTGCTTTAACTCTAGGGCAAAACTATCAAGGGACATATAAAACTAGAGAGAGAGAGAGAGGGGGGGGAGAGGGGGAGAGGGAGAGCAGAACACCCAGCCATTTAAATATTGTTGTTGTTGTTGTTGCTGTTGCTCAGCTTAGTTGGGGTAAATTATTTATTCAGCTGGCTAACGAACTAATGAGTTAAACAGTGCGTATACGCAATATTCGGTCATGTCAATTACACGCACGCTTCCCTTGTCAAATGTTCGTACATTCGAAGGACTCGTAAAAATCAATTTCAATGGCCACTCAATCAATCATAATTAACTTTCGAGTACATTTACTTGAAGAGTCATTTTAAATTGCCCTGCCCCTCCCCCCAACACACCATTAACCCCTCCCACAACTCATTCCCTCACCCTTCTCTGAGGTTTTCGCCAAAAAAAAAAACAAAAAGGGTTGGCAGCTCTAAGCAAGGGTTGCCATATCATCTGGCGCCAAGCAATAAATCTTCGTGTAATAAGATTAAATTAGAACAAATGAGTTCATTTGTTTCTCAGGCCAACTGACACGAAAAAAAAAGATGCGAAATGAAGAAAACCAGACTCAAAGAACGAAAAGAAGAAACGGGGCAAAAAAAAAAAAAACGGAAAAGCATTTGAAAGGTGCGACTAAAAAGCATAAAAACAAATGCAAGCAATAACTTAATTGAGCGCGTGGCATGACTCTTAGAAAAATTGATTGAGAGAACAAAAAAGGACAGCACAGATTGGGCCACGATTCAGAGATTCTTAAATGGTGCTAAGTGGTTGCTTATAATGCTAATGGCACTCCAAGGGAGGCCAAACAATTCAACAAATTTTGAATAATCCCTTGTGGAAATCTAACAAAATAAAATTTCGTTTATGTAAATGTTTAGTAACCTTTTTTTATAGTTCCATTCCAATTTTTTTGTTGTGTGTGGGTGTGTGTGGTCGTTAAAGTTATTTCAATAATTTAAAATCAAAATAAACAAATTGTAATTTTAAGTAAATAAGCCAATCCAATAGCTACACGCTCCAGGGAATCAAACTAAAACAAACACAAACACATTTACGAGTAGAATGTAATAAAACTTTTGCAAATTGCCAGCAACAACATTGACAACATTTGGCAGATGAAACGCTCTTCACCTAATTTTTAAATGGAAATTTGCTTAGTATTTGATTTCAATTTTCATGCAAAGTGCAGCCAACTCGAATAATCATCATCCATGCCCATTCCCATGCTCGGGTGGGAATGCGGGAATGTGAGAATACTTCAAAGTCCAATGGACCAACTGTTGCTAAAACTTGGCCCATTACTTTCACATTATTACATACTTATGTATATGTGTGTGTGTGTGTGTGTGTGTGTGTGTTAACATTATATGTATGTATATATCGCATGTAAGTAGCCGAACGTGTCAACTGCAATGCCGATAAATTCGCATAAAAATCAATTCAAATTCATAAAGCATCATGAATAAGCCAAAATGGCCAGAATGCCAGACCCTGACCGGGCCACAATAATTTTAAGCTAAACCAACTTTTCTATACTCTCCAAATTTCTTGAGAAAAACACATTAAAAAAAAACCCAAGAACAGTAAAAAAATCTAATGATTATCCCAATTAAGAATAGGTAGATATTTTTTAGTTAGCTTTTCGATGTTAGTGTAACCACAATTCAAGGACATTCACACAAATCATGTCAAACAAAAGCCAAAGGAAGAGAGGGGGGGAGTGGTGGGTTTTGTTGGTGCCATGATAAATATCATGGCATTTTAGGTTGATGAATATTTGGCTTAGAGTGAGAGAATTATTGTTGACAATTGCCTAATTTCATTAATTTCATGCGGCGACATTCAACAACATTTCGCAACATTTTCACAGATGGCAGCAGACGTGATGGCAGCTCCACCCAACTACCCACCCACCCATCCACCCATTCCTCTCATTTGCCCCTCCTTTCATAACCATTGAAATTTATGCTTAGTGTTGGCTTCGAAGCATTCAGAATCATTTGACCGGAAGTGACAAGTCAGCAAAATTGGTCCCACTTACCTTACCTTTTTTTCTCTTTTCTTTCATTCTTTCGGTTTTTTTTTTTTTGGTTTTTCCTGCTGATGATGACTGGGCATGGGGCCAGATAGAGAGAGAGAGAGGGAGGGAGCATACATAATACATATACATATGTATGTATATACCTAAATATATAAATATCCATCTACATATTATGTGTGAGTATGTGCGTGTGTGGGTGTGTGTGTGTGTGTATAAGTGTGAGTGTGCGTGTGCATGCCTAATCATCCATGTAGGTAGAAGGCAAATGTCGTACGAGTTATCACTACCTGCCCACATACATACACATACATATATATAGATATATGTATACACACACATAGGTCGAGGTCCTTGATGTTGCTACACATTTGACTCTCAACTGTTGGGCGCATACATTAAGAAGGAGCCAGCAGCAGAAGGACAAGAAGCATCGAATCGATTCAATTCGTTTCAAGGCAATAAAAATTGAACATTAAGACTCTCTTCCATTTTTGGTCTTTCTCTCTGTGTCTCTTCTTTTACTCTCGCTTACTTCCTTTGTTGCCGTTCCATTTCGTCCTTTTTTGCTTTCATTTTTTTTTTTTTTTTGGGAATGGGAGTGGAAGCATTTATGATTTTGATTAATGTTACTGGTTATTTGGTAAATGTTCTTGTCCATCAGCATAAACATAATAATGTCATAGCTAATGTTTATTCACATTAAATGTGTTGCGTTTCATTTTTTTTTTTTTGTTTTTATGTATTCTCCATAACCAATTTGGGTCCATATATCATCTGATCTAAATTAATTATAGTGCATGACGAGCGGGAACTAGGAACATGGAATAAAACTGAGTCGAAACTGGTTCTGTTTTTTATGTTAAGTAGCCATGAAATATAAACGAAATTTACTTAAACTATCTTTCATAATTGTCGATCTCACATACCAATGGAAAAACATCTTGCCTACAATTAAAGAGAGGTTCCAAAGGATTTTGAATATTCATTTATAGGTTCTTCCATCCTTGGAAACATGGAATAAAACTGAGTCGAAACTGGTTCCGTTTTTTATGTGAAGTAGCCATGAAATATAAACGAAATCCACTTAAACTATCTTTCATAATTGTCAATCTCTTATACCAATGGCAAAAGCTTCTTGCCAACAATTAAAGACAAGTTCCAAAGGATTTTGAATATTCATTTATAGGTTTTTCCATCCTTAATATGAGAAATAAATGCCATTAAGATTGTGCTTGTTGTATCTGCAGTATATTTTCGATAATATAATATTTATATCGATCAGATCGGAACATAACTTTTACACATTTTCATTTGTTGTTGTCAGATGAAACCATTATATTTAAATCATAACATTGAAAGTCTTTTTCCAAGTGATAAGTTTGCTGATTTGGCATCTTTACTTTTTCAGTGTGTGTGTGTGCGTATCTGTATGTGTGTGTGTGTGTAGTTTTATTTTCTTTTTGTTACTGTTTGCCAAATTTGTTTAGTCGTGCTCGGGTTCTTGCACCCATTGCCACCAAACAGAAATGAACTGATGGCGTCGATGGCCTTAGATTACGCGATGCCATGTCAATGGCCAGGGAAATGTTTGCCTTCGCTTGGCGTTTTTTTCTTTTTTTGCCTTACACTTGTTGTAAGGGCTTTCAGCCGCCTTCTGGCTTTCTTATTTCTTGCGGTTTTTGTTTTTTGTTATTGCTTTCTTTTTTCGTACATTTTTTTCTTGCACTGTTTGACACTTGTCCGACGTTTGGTTACTTTTTGTGGCCTCTACAGCGGGCAAAAGGCAGAGGCAACGGCAAAGGCAAAGGCAGAGACAGATACCGAGGCGATTGTGTGGTAGGAAAGAGTGGGGGGGCGGTGGGGGGCTCTCATCCTGACTGCCTGCCAGGCGGCTTGTCCTCTTTTCCGTGGCCAAACATTGCCATTGTTGTGGCATGTCTCGTTTGTCCTTGCAGCAAATTGCTGCTGCCGTTGTTTCTTCTTCTCCTTCTTCTTCCTTTTGCTGCTGTTTTTTTTTTTAACACATTTCTTTTATTTTTTTTGCTGCGCTTCATTTTGTTTTTATTCTCATTTATCTTTATGGCTGGAGGGGGTGGAGATGAGCCAACAGCAGGCAGTGGGTTTAAGAAGTCCAAACAAACAAAAACAAAAAAAAAATCACAAAAATACTCTGTTGTATGCACTTTTAATCCGCTTCACTAACAAATTGAAACAGAAAAAAACGCACTTAACAGTCAGTCGATTGTGTGTGCACATAATTGACCAACTCTGAGTTAAGTCTCTGGACATTAAAGTTTAATCCACTAAAGTGTGAAAATCTCCACTAAAACTGGGCCAGGTCTCTGCTCAGTCAGACGATTAATCAAACAAATCAATAATTCATCAAATCAACGTCAAGGACGACACTCAAAGGGGATGGGAAGGGAAGGGAAAGCCCAGCCCTTGGCCAAACAGTTAGCTAAACTGTTAGTCTGGACATGAAAAATCGAATCACTTGCATTTTCACATCAATTTGCTCACTTTAGCTTCCTCCTCCCACTACACTCTCTCCACTAAGCCTTTGAATATTTCACGAGTCCTTCCTTCCTAATTGTGAAGTGAATTGATGATGCATCTACCAGATGCAATCCATTCAAAAACAATGATGGATGAGCATTTAAGGAGCATATTCATTCCACTTAACTACAATCACTTTCATTGACTGTTGTTGGTTTGATCTGCCAAATTGTAGGCCAATCAGTAAAAGAAAATTTACAAAAAATTTTCGAGTACTTGTGGTTGCAATTTTCATCTTCATATCAGCAAAGGAATTGAGTTTCATGTGTGTGTGTGCGTATGTGTTTGATTTCCATCAATTTGTCTCAACTCAATTGAATCGAATTTCCAATTTCATATTCCCAATAAGTTTGTCAGTTTCGTAAGTTTCTTTTGCGACAATCAGAAATGAATTGAATACAGAAAGTAAAAGTCAAATGCGAAAAGTTTCTCCCTAGTTATAGTCGTCCATTCCCGGACATTGGATATGTATGAATTATGTGTGTATGTGTGTGTGTGTGTGTGGAATAAGACATCCTTAAAATTATGAAACTTTTCTTTTTTACATTGAAGGGAAGTCAAATGTTATATTTAAAGTATTTAATATAATCTCAAAGTATTTGCAATTGATTTTTTTTTTTTTTTTTGGCACAATGTGCGTTGCTCACCATATACAAACTAGTTATGTGTAAAAACTTTTTTGAAACTTATTTTCAAATACGAAATGGAGGAAAAAAATATGAGAACTTTGATTTCAAATAGGAGGAGCTTGGCAGTTCTGAAGTTTATATAGCCTTGCAGGGCTTAGTGTTACTCAAAACTCTACCCACAGATGGCAAAATTAATTTGAGTCTTAAAATATTCCATACCTAAGATTTAGATTTAACATGAAATTGTATCAAATGTTTCTATGACAGCTTTCTGATATTGTTTCCAAACGAATCATGTTTGGATCATAGTTTTCAATAATTCCATTAATTGACTAGATTGAATAGAAATGTCATACTTAGCACAAAATAATAATATCGATATGCAATGTCATACTGCCATCCTTACGCGAATATCGATATATTACTCGATATCGACTTAACCCTTTTCTAACCATCTTAATCTTTCTGCTTCCGTCAGCCGTTATACAATATCGACATAAATGAAATAGGCGGAATCGCATTTAACAGTCATACTTCTTAGGCAATTAATTCCTTTTTAGATATAGTCATCCAATTTTGATCCAATTCACCCGAATTATATCTCATAGATGCAAAAGCAGTTTAAGTAACCAAATATATTTTTGGATCGATTGTTTTTATGGCATTTAAAAAAAACACAATTCTAGTAGTCCGACTTTGATCAAATGTACCTTTCTATATAATAAACACACAAATGTTAAGTTTCATGATAGTCCCGTGAAAATCAATGTAGTTGTTCGGATCGTCTGATCCGGAAGAATTCGAGATATAGAAGCTTTAAGGCTCTAGAAGGACATTGCGTTTCGAACTCTTTATGTCATGCTGATCAAGAATATATATTAAATAATTTAAATGCTCGGAGATGGCTTCTTTAAAAATAACTAATTAGTTTGACTTTTTAAATTTTGCAGATTAATTCAAGAAATAAGTGGAATTAAAATGATCAAGTCCTTTCCATTTTTAATTACAAATTGGAATAGATTTATAAAATTAATTTAGCAAAGTGGCAAATAAATATTTCACCCATTAAGTTGGTATAACATGGAGAGAGAAAAAAGCGATAGACTCATGTTTAACTCATTTCAACATTTCAAGTATTTGTTATTTTGCCTGGAATTGATTGAGTTTTTTTAGTGTTGGTTTTTTCCCAGCTTTTTTTTTTTTTTTTTTCATGCATAAAGTGTAATTGAAAAGTCATAGTGAATAAGGTATTTCTATTATTTGTTGATCAGGCTTCAAGTGTTTGCCTTGTTGTGACATCTCTCGCAATGTTCTTTGCCATCATGTGAAATTGTTTTGCATTCTTGTTGTTGTTGTTGCAGTGTGATGTTGCACATGCAACTACTACAAAATGGAAAGTTAGTTATGGCAAGTTGAATGTGAAGACAAGGAGTAGTAAAAGCAGAAGCAGACGCAGAAGAAGGTGGAGATGGAGATGGAGGGAGCAGCAGAGAATAAAAGCAAAAGGTAACGTCGCGTATCGTTAAAAAAAAGAGGAGAAAAAAAAAGGGAAAAGTAAAATCAATTCCACACGGCAGACTCCTGTGTGACTTTTACCGTTGTTTGCAGCTTGCTTCCTCTATAGAGGCAGAGCCGGAGCCAAAGCTGAAGTCTGGCTGATGATGGTGATGATGCTCACTATGATGATGAGAGGGAGAAGAAGAAGCAGGAGGAGTGGAGATGGAGAGGGAACAATGTTGTTGCTGTTCCTGTCGTGGAGGAAGAATTCATGGTGCGCGCATTTGCTGGCAGGCGGCTGTTGCTGACTTGCAAAATATTTGCAAATTTATGCAACACTCACCTGAGCTGAAGCCGAAGCTGTAAGCTGAATTACTGTAAATACACACACACACAGACAGACACAGGCACACACCAGCGTACATACATACTCGTTCAGCATCAACTATAAAAAGTAGAAGACGAAGGACGCATAGTGCTACCCGTAGGCAAGGATCAATCCGCTTACATTGCGAAGCCAAAAGTAAACGCTGCTCTGAGCTGATTCTTGATGTTTTTCGCAATGGCAAGATGGAGGCGTGGCGGCGTGGGGGCGGCGCTAAGAATTGTCGAGACGATGGGGCACAGATGGGGCATTTAAAGTCAGCTGTAAAAACTATTATGCAAAACTGGGCATTTAAATGCCTCATAGAGGTAAAAATATAAGTAACGAAAAAGAGTTGCTGCCATCATATTATTATCTTCTATCGGATGGTTACACGCTTTTGCCTGACTGCATGGCAATGTAGTAATACCTTTATGGCGTTATGGCTAATGGCTGCGTTGCCAGATAGTTGAAATCTTGTTAAAAGTTTTGCTCAGCCAAGTTCTCAAGTTGATTTTCCGAAAAATGTTTAACTGATTTGATTTCCTATGGCAAAAACCATATTAGATAGTCAAAGTTCTTAAAGTAAATTGATTTTTCTGCACACACACACATGTGTGTGTGTGTGTGGGTGTGTGTGTACATGGATAACTCATATGAACTTTGATTTTATGTGGTTTTTAGCCATAGTTCAGTTCATGCTGCTTAACATCAGGCAATGGCTGGAGCCAATGCCTGGCAAATTGAATACAAAACGGCCGACAACTCACTGACGGCCACTCTGCAGCAGCAGCACCACCACCACCACCACCATAACCACCATCATCACCACCAGCCATTTGGAAGAACAACTGAAGCGTTAATTTATGGAACAAAACGCCAATGGGCAGCCACTTCTCCCACTTCGCTCTCTCTCTCTCTCTCTCTCTCTCTCTCTGTTCTCCACTTCAATGCATTGATTTTCAATTTGTATTGCTGCGGCACGTGAAGTTCTTCTGCTTAATTTGCCATAAGTCTAAGACTGTGATAGAGACACCGAACAAGAGCTTGCATGAAGCGAGAAGAACGACAGAGAGAGAGAGCGGAAAAGAGAGAGAGTGGACGAGAGAGAGCGGGAGAGGGACGAAGGGCAATTTCCAGGCTCGCGCGTATTTACCTAAGTGGGTAAACATGGGCATCTCTCTCTCTCTCACACAATTCCAAGTACTACTCCATGGCTATTCTTATTGGATTGCGGTTACTTGGAATCATTGGAGCGTACAATTAAACACTTTGGCAAACCGAGCCTGGCCGTAACCGTCAATCGGGTTCCCTATCATCTGCCATGCCAAGCACGAAAAACTCAACTTCAACTCAAATTGAATTAATTTTAGCCACATCTACTAGGAAGTAAGTATATGTATGTATGTGTGCATAGACCTTGCCTAGTTCTTCAATTCACCGTTGGCTATTTTGGTTGCAAAATTCGCATGCAAAGATCAACAGCGGTCCGCATGTTTATTCGCCTGTGCGCCCCAAACTATGCAATGCATTTTTACGTTTCACGGTTTACGGATGGTTTATACAGCCCAAACACCCAAGCAACTAGCAACTAGCACCTAGGACCAGGCACCAAAAACCCGAAACCCAAAACCGCATCCAACCGAAAGTGTAAACAAAATGCTATGGGAAAAAAATGCAGCTGCTATTGCCACACTGACTCTCTCTCGCTCTCGCGCTCTCTCTCTCTGTCTGTGTGTTGGCTCTGCATTTGCCTCCCAACATTTTCCTTAGCTCGCTCCATCTAATGAAGTGGAAAGCATTTTAAATGCTGCTGCCACAAGCACAAACACACACACACACAGAAACTATACCACAAATAAAGCTATACGACTAATGGAAACCCGGGCAAACAAATAACACATCAAGAATTTTCAAATCTATTAAGTATAATTTGGAATGTGGTGCCAAAACGTACATCTCGATTATATTCACTCTTGATCTTCACCTTACTGAATTTAGATAATTAACCCCGTAATACTTTTGAGAGTAAAAATTGGGGTTACATATTTCCAATAATTCCCAACTCTAAGGATCTCCAATTTAGTGAACTTTTATGATATTTAAATTAAGAAATTTCTAAACTGTTGCCAATAATCCTTTTTTATTGTAGCATACTTATGGGGTATACAAAAAATTGCGAATGCCTCACTCTAGTTTATTTTTGTACGATTTTAAAAAATTATGTCGTTATTTTTTTTTTTTTTGCGAAATTGTAGCTTTTACTTTGCATTCGATGTTTTCAAAATAATTTTTCGAGACAATGTTTTGTATACCATGGTCCAAAAAAAATGATGTTTTCTTTTTTGTGAGCTTAGCCCTTTTTTTTATGAAGATGAAACCTTTTTTCCCATAGGTATGGAACGTAAATTTCAAGGTAATCAAGGTAGAATCAATAACAAAAAAAAAAAAACGATTTCGTAATGTCATTGTATTTGGATTTGTACTGACGTATTTTTTTGTATGTGTCTATTTCGTAGGGATGTGAAAGGAGGAGTTGTGTTTTGTGGACTTGTGAAGTTTTCGCCACGCCCCATTCCTCGCCCCCGGAATTCAATAAAAGAAGACTCGTAGCACTATGTTTGTCACACTACTACATGGTATGACTATCTATCATTCCATCATTGGAAAAAATCGGAATTAAAATGTCCAAGTTAAAAGCAAGCAATTAAAAATGTGCAATTTTTTTTTGAACAGCCGAATAAGAGTCTAAAAAGGATCAGCATGAATGAGCTATCGACGGAACTATAAAGGGCTATAGGAACTGATTTAATTTTATTTAAGCCACTTCTTCCTTGTGCATAACTGTATAATAAATTGATCAAAAAAAAAAAGACTGAAATAATTCTTCGAATAACTTTGATTTGAACACATTAAAGTGTAGCAAAACAGCAGGAGTTTCAATTAAATTGCACCTGCTGCCTAGTATCTTGATAATAAACGAATTGTTTTTCCATTTAACCTTTATAATTCAGGGATAAAGTTGACATGGTAACTATATATTTATATATATATATTCAGTAAATATGTACATACAAGTATACAATTAGTTACAAAAGGTAATTCATTAATATAAAACCCATTTTAATTTAAGCAAGTGGGCGTTGGGGTGTATCTGGTTGACACAGTTTCCGCCCAAATTCATTTGGCAGGGATTTTAATTGGTTGCCGCTTTTAATTTGTCTAGTTAATGCGGTCGCTCTGGCCAGTTGGGCCAGTTGGCCATTGCCATTGCCATTGCCAATGCCATGTCATAATGTATTATGGAGAAAATATTGCAAAATATTGCATTTCACATTTAATATGCTGCTGATAAATGGATTTCAACGCAACAAAAAAAAAAAAACAGAAAGGGAAAAAATAATAATTATAGAAAAAAAGAGAGTTAAAATTGAAAGAGCTGTGTTTCGCATTTCAAGTGAGTTTTTATTTTGCGCTTTTTTTTTTGGTTTTTGCATTGCCATGAATCAATTTGTTGTCGCTGTTGTCAATTGTTGAAATATTTTAATTGAATTATGCGCCCTGTTGAATGGCTGATTAATGCCTGAATGATTTCCAATTTATTTCATTATGTAACTAATTTGTTAACTTGCGCCAAAACTTTGTCAAAAAATTTTCATTCTCTCTGCTTATTATTTTTCAAGTTGCTTTCCAATCTTTCGAGAGAGTATAGTGTAGTATTTCATTTTCAATAATTTATATTTTCGATTTTCTGGCTGCGTGGACAGCAAATCAAATGACAATGAACTTTCTGCTCGAGTGACAGTTGCAAACAAAATATTTTGCGATGCCAAAACGAAAAATTCTATAAACTGAATTTTTTGTAACATTTTTTCATCCCCCCTCCCCTACCCCTCTACGTCCTCCCATCGTCATCATCATCGTCATCATCCGTTCGTTCGTTCATGCTGAGATGAGTTTGTTCTTCTTTAGCCAAAGCATAGGGCAAATTTTTGTTTCGATAGTTTTTTGTGGGTCAAGAGCACAGAGAAAGAAAAAAAAAATGGATTGAAAAAACTAAATAAATGAAAGAAAACGAAAGAGAAGGAGAAGTAGAAAAAAGAATCGAAGGGCCCTTCTTTTGCTCCTAAAGCTCAATTACGAAACTAAGCACAAATCATTAAACAAAATAATAATTTCCGCAAGAGCAGAGCAGAGCGCAAAGGACGAAGGATGTACAAATAGCTGGAAAATGGGGGACACACCAACACAGAGAGCACGAGAATGAGATTGAGGTAAGAGGAGGGTGGAGGGAGGTCCTTGACAGACGCAGGACCTCGAATGTCAAGTGCAGAGCCTTAAATTGTCGCAATATGTGTGTGTGCGAGGCGGCATAAGTTTGGCATAAATAAATGTAGCCTTCTTTTATGGACACTTAAATTCATTCAACACATTTGCAATGTGAATTTATCGTTGGCTATTTCGGGGGAATTGTCAAAAGAAAGAAAGCAAAAAAAAAAAAACAAAAATACCAGAGAGCAATAGCAAATGAAAAAAATGAAAGAGAAAACGCAACCGCCTTATGAAAAATGCGAAAAACTTTGCTAATAATTTGCATACTTTTTGGCGCTTCGTGTTAAAAACTTTTGCCAACCAGTGTGAGAGAGAGACTCACGCACGCTTTACCCCAGCACGGTCTGCTGAGATAGCCCTAGCCCGAACCCATTTGCCCCCCCCCCCCTGCCCTCCTCTCCCCCTCTGAAACTTGTGTCAGTACTTGGCAAACGTTGAAATTAGAACGCGGAGGAGCTTAAAAATAAATTCTCACACTTTTTCGCACGCGCAAACAAAATTAACGCGCACGCAAAACTTTAAGGCGGCCAACAACTGAAATGTCCCGCCTCTCAACCCCCCCCTCTCCCTCTTTAGCCCAAAAACCTCTTCTTTTTAACCGCAGTAGATGGAGGGGGAACAAAAAAAAAAAAAAGTTGCACAAATGCAAAAACCTTCTACAAAAATGTCACAAAAAAAGGCATCAGCAGCAGCAGCAGCAGAGCAAGTTCAAAGCGACTAGTTTCCTTCGTCCTTCCCGTTTCCGTTCCTGTTTTTATTCTCCTTTGCCCATTCCCCTGGCAATCCTTACGGACAACCATAGCATTTTTACGGCAAAACGCGCGCTCTTTTTTGGACCCTGGAGGGCGAGAGCAAGACTCTCTGTCTGTCCGTGGCATCCACAAAACATTCACCGCATGTTTTTGCTTTGTCTCACCCAGTTTCTCTTTTTCTCACCCCCTCTCTCTGTCTCTCTCTCTCTCTCTCACTCACTCATTCTCTTGCTTTGCTGTGTCGTGGATTTAAGGAACAGGAAAGCAAAAAAACAAAAAAAAGAAAAGATAACAACAAAAAAACACACTGTACTTCAGGCTTCAGTGTAGTACTTTGGCCACATTACAGCGGTAACTTAGCCAACTTTTCAGTGGGCGGCAAATATACAGGGGGCGGGCTAGGAAGATTATAGTGTCAGCTTGTTGCTTTCGGGCTTTGTGTATTAAGTGCAATTAGCAATACTTTTACTTGTCCAAAACAGATGCAAGCCGAAAGCAAACAAAAACGCAAACCAAAATTACAGACTTGTTAATTTTGTTTGTGCTCCTAGCCAGAAAATTCCCCATTGATTCTGTGTTTGGAAATCATTGAACAAAAGTTACTGCATATATTGGACAATTTTAGCGCCGTATTTACTTTTTGAAATTTGTTTAAAATTTATTCAAAAAGCGTGCAGGTTGTCTTATATAGCTATTTCAAGAACCACCAAGTTCTATTATCAGCAGACTTCGCTAACGACCCTGAAAACGATGCTAAAACTAGTTGGGAATTACAACTAGCTAAAGCGAATAAAGAAGACACAGCTTACAACTCCAGAGTTCACTTCTTTTTTGCATTCTCGAAAGACCTCAACAGATTAATGTAAGAAACATCGTTCAAACTCACTAAACCGACACGATATATTATTTATATACAAAATTCCAACTTCCTTCAGATTTCTTTTACATATGTAAACAGATTTATTTATAGTATTTTACAGGTCGGGCCCTTCATTTTTGGTATTTGACAATTTTAGCGACCTATTTTGTTTTCAAATTTGTTTCAAAATTTATTAAAGCGGACTCGAGGTCAAGTTACTGCATATATTTAGTTGATTACTAGACTATTATAGTAGGAAAGCCAACATACACACAATTTAGAAAGGTCGCTTCATATACTCACATAGGGAGACAGGCTCCTTGGCTATGCAAATGAACTTGCCAGGTCGAAAGCCATTAACCGGCTGAAGAGAAGGCAGTTATGACCCCTGGGATACAATTGCAACAATTTATTCTCTTAAATTATGTCAAATGGGTGAGAGTGCAGTTTAACATGTCGTTTGATTTAGCTACGATTTAGATGAGGAGTCATTTTCAGAAACATGATGCAGATGGTTAAGATGGGCACTGGCCCAAATCACCCCAAGCCAGGCTGATGCTGAGTCTTGGGTTAGATGCAAGGGCAAATGCTTGAGGGAAACAGTAGCTTTCCCTTTGATCTAAGCAGGATAATTACTCGAAACCCATCTAACTGATCATATTAAATCTATTTGTCTGTTCAAGTGTGCATTGATCATAAAGAAATTTAATTAATTAAGTTTTTATACCCTTGCAAAAAGGGTATATTAATTTTGGTCAGAAGTGTGCAACGCATAGAAGGAGCCATCTCCGACCATATAAAGTATATATATTCTTGATCAGCATGACAAGACGAGTTCAAATCCGTCTGTCCGTCTGTCTGTCTGTCTGTCTGTCTGTCTGTCTGTCTGTCTGTCTGTCCGTCTGTCTGGATCAACAGCTTCTCCTCCTAGACCGCTATAGCTACAGAGCTGCAATTTTGCACGAAGTCTTGTATATATTGCAGGCATTGTATATCTCGGATTCATCTGGATCGGACGACTATATCATATAGCTCCCATAGGAACCGTCGGTCGAAAATAGAGTTTTAGATCAATAACTTCGTTGTTTTTCATCTGATTGTTATAAAACTTAACATTTGGCAGTTTACTATACATCTTTACGTCCTTGCCAAATTTGATCAAGATCGGACTACTATATCATATAGCTCACATAGGAACAATCGGAACAAATATAGTTTTGCTTCTAAAAACTTTTTTGTTTCTATTGCGATTATCACCAAACTTAGCAAATAATATTTGCACATAATAAATTATAATCCTACCAAATTTGATCAAAATCGGATTACTATATGATATAGCTGTCATACAAACAGATGGAAAAATTGCATGCTGCAGCATACATATATCTACATACATGCATATGTGTGCGTGCCGTGCTATACCGTGTAGATAAGGGTTTTCACACAAAAACCCTTTCCATTTTGCGATCTCCATTTAGGGATTGAGTAATGCATGAACTTGCAAGGGTATACAACCTTCGGCATGGTCGAAGTTAGCCCGGCCTTCTGGTTCTTTTTTCCTTCTTGTTTTCTTTGCAATAAATTGTTATTGTTATAACTTATTCTTAGTAAGTAAAATTAAGAAAATACACAAAATGAAATTAAAAATTAAAACAGGTCTAGAGAGCTAGATTAGAGGCAGTGTCCATTATATATATATATGAATATAAGCACTTTTGTTTGTTTAAATACATACATATATACATCTGTAAATAAACAATTCAAAAAAAAAGAAATTTAATTAATTGAGGCATTTGTTTAAATTTGTATAACTATCAAGTTGATTGTATCAACTAAAGAATCGTTTTCAGAATCCTAATAATTCCAATTTAGGTTTCTGGATAACTATTATCTCAATGCACTGAGCTGCATTTTTCCTATAGGTACAAATAGCTATATATATTTTAAATTAGTTTAAATTTCAAACTAATCAATGTAATTGAATGCAGGATTGTTATATATTCGACATCTGCATACTTTAAACAAATAAACACATTCAAACTAAGTTGAATGGAATGGAAATCAGGCACACAATTAAAAATTAATATGTATAACTATGAGTGTTTCTTCTGACTTATTGAAATGAATAAAAAATAAATTAAATGAGAGAAAGAGTGGCCCACTCGATTCGCATTCACACTCATACTCGTTTAATGCATTTGTCTAATTCATTCGAACTAGTTCGGCTTCTCACTTAATTAATTTTGCAAATTAATTTTTTTTTTTGTTATCCACGCAGAGCTCTATTATATATGTATAAATATAATTATATGGCTAAAATTGATATCCATTTAGATTTCATTATAATAAACTTAATAATTAAAATAATTGCATCCGTTTAAATGCTAAAAAAAAAAATACTCACATACATAACTAATTAATTAATTTTCGGGCAGTAAACTTATTGTTTGAACCAAATAATTTTACCCACTACACAACAGCCACAAAATTATGAGGCCATATACATACACACACACACACATGTGTGAGTGTGTGGGTGTGTGTGTGGGTTTGGTGTACCCTTCTCTTCTATATGGATATTTTTATAGTTTTCAACTCAGCTTTCTGGGAAATTATACAAACACATTCAAACATTTTGTACTTGTTGTTGTTGTTGTTTTTGTTGTAGCTGCCGCTGCTCTGCCACTGCTCTGCTGCTGGGTAAATAAAACGGAAAACAAATGAATATAAATGTGAAGTAAACTAAGTCCTTGGTAAAAACAAAAACCCAAATGGAAAAATGAAACAAGAGGGAGAGAGAGAGAGAGAGAGAGAGAGAGAGGGAGAGAGGAAAACAAGTATCAAGCGAAAAGTCCAGGACCCTAGCCAGGAATGCAATGGAAAACCGGGGCAAAATGAAAATGTGTAGCAAGGAGAAAATGTTCCTTATTGTTTAATATTTTTCGTGCTCATCTTTGCTTGTTGGCCAACAGAAGAAAACAAGAAAACAACCACGACAATTTCAACTTGAAATCATTAATGGAAATGTATGTATATGACGGGTGAGGGGGGCGGGAGGGTTTGGTTAGGAAACATTTGGTCACTCTCAGTGTGGATGCACATTTTCCATTATTTTCCACTTGTTTAACAAACTAGTTCCAAACTGAATACAACCAGAAGGACTCCCAACTCATTGATATTACTCATGCGTCACGTTGTTTTGCTCGGCATCCAGCACCAAATTGGAAAACGCGGCAAAAGGCAAAGAGGCAAATGTTAAATGGCAGCAGTCTAAGGGCAAACCAAGAGGAATGGACGGATGGATGGATGGATGGATGGAGTGAAGCAAAAGGCAAAGGAAAGCTATTTTTCCTCTTGCTTTGCCATAATAAAATGATAAATGAAAACGTGAACTTTAAAGCTAAATGCATTTTAATTTGAGTACAACAAAAAAAAGGACGAGAACGAGATGAGACAAAAACAAAAACAAACATCCCAAAAGAGCGACCAACTCCGACTCGAAAGCAAAGGCCAAGCCTGGTCTCCGGTCTCCGGGTCTCTGGTTTGTCCAGTTCGTTCGGTTCAAGTTAAAAGCGTGAAAACTTAAGGGAATAGGGGAAATCAAATAGATGAAGAATAGAAAGCATGAAAGGAAAAACGTTTTGCTCATTTTTCTTGTTTGCTCTTAATTATGCATTCCCAGTTTGAACATTGTACAGATTTGTAGTACTCGCTGCTGCTTCTAGGATTTTTATTGCATCTCATCCTCTCGCTCCCTCTCTAGCTCTCTCTCTCTCTGTTCTTTATGCAAAACTCATTTTACTCCTTCTCTCTGTATGGTCCTCATTCTCTATTTATCTCTTTGAGGAGGTGCTCCAGGTTTACTCGAGTATAAAGTAAACGTCATGAATTTTCTCCCCCAAGTGTTAACTGGACAACCGACCAACCCATGGATTCGTATTGACGTGTTGCTTGTGCAATGGTTTATAAATGAAGTAGAAAGCTATTTAGAATGTCAATAAGCAGATGAGGTAAAATAACCTTGGAAAGTCAATCTAAAGTTTTGTTTTTGAAAAGCATCAAGTAAACTACACAAATCCCAAATTAAGTTCATTTTGATTAAATTTTAAAAATAAACTTTAATTATTCTAGCTTAAAGAAATATCGCTAGGCAACTGCAAAAAGAACATTGTGTGGGTGAATCAATAAAATTAGCTAAAAATACGTATTCTCCTAATCCAAATGAGAGATTCCTGTCAATCGAAAAAGTAATTAAATGGGCATTTATCATCTTGGAGAAACATGAATACCAATAACAATTTCTGGGGGGTGTTGAGGGGTGCCAGAATCAACATCAATTCTATAGACATTAATTTTCTGTAGTCTAGTTTCAAGCTGGCAGCTTCATCAAATTGCAATTTCAATAGCATGCCTTTAGGCTTTGGGCACAGCTAGCAACAACAAAAAATTGATTTACAATTTTTCAACAATTTCACAAGCAAATTGGTAGCATCATCAATTTACAAATAAGTCCAACCAGCCAGCTCCACCCTCTGAAACCACCAAAACCCATTCCCCCCAATCCCCAGCCCAACCCAGAGAGATAAAAATGTTTGTAACTACAAAATACAAATTGAAAATTTGCTGGTTTTTGTTGTTATTTCTTATTTGCTTTTTTTGTTTTTTGTTTTACCAAACTTATTTGGGCCATCTGGTTTTTTGCTGAGACACACATACACGCTCACACATACCTGAAAATAAATAAATCGAAATATAAAATGAATTTTATTTATGCCAAATTTTGTATAATTTATTAATAAATCAAATTCGAGCTGGCGAAAGTTTTTGTAGGCAAAGAGAACAATTTCGAATGCATAAACCGAAAACAGAAACAGAAAACCGAAAACAGAAAAATTATTTTGCAGTTTTGCATAGCTCAAATAGTTAGTTTGAAGTGGGAGGAGGAGCACGAGGAGGAGGGATGAGTTGTGGGGGGGCTGGGTCTTAAAATGCTGAAAATTCGGGGACTAAAGCTAAAGCTTTTGATACAGTTCCAGGGGCCCCCTAAAGCGATGCTAATGGAATAGGCGATGATGCCAATGATGTTGATGATGATGATGATGACGATGATGATGTTGCTGGACTGGACACCAAAAAAAATAAAGTAAGTAAGTCGCCGGGCCGACTTGGATATACCATGCATTAGGTGAAGAGATATATATTAAATTTCTTACAAATGCTATCCCTCTTTTGTGGAAACGAGCACTTTAGCGCCCCCCGACCAAATCGGTGATTTGCAGCATATGCTATCTCGCTCTTTTTCGCGTGCATTTGCCTTGCACCGCTATGAGTGAAAAACGTTTCTATGTATAACTCGGCCATTTTTATTCCGATTCTTGTGATATTTGGTGGAATGATAGATATACGTGACATGTATTAGTGTGCCAAATTAAATTACGATACGATAAATATTTCGGCTGAAAATCGAATTTTTCGAATTTCGGGGGCGGAAGGGGGCGTGGCCAAAATTTGAAACAAACTTGGTCTGCGTGCACACTGCACGCATCTAATGTCCAAATCCGAAAGCTCTATCTTTTATAGTTCCCGAGATATGGAGGCTCAAAATATTGTTTTTCAAATAGCGGGGGCGGAAGGGGGCGGGGCGAAAAAAAAAAATAAACTCGATCTGCCTGCAGAGCAAACGGGTCTACATGCCAAGTTTGGTAGCTCTAGCTCTTATAGTCTCCGAGATCTCGATGATTCTTCAGACGGACAGACGGACAGACGGACAGACAGACGGACATGTCTCAATCGACTCGGCTATTGATACTGATCAAGAATATATATACTTTATAGGGTCGGAGAAGCTTCCTTCTCCCTGTTACATACATTTTGGCGACTTTAATATACCATTTCATTCTACGAATGCATGGTATAAAAATAGTACGCTTTGAAATTTTTGTGTGTTTGTATGAGAAAAGAGATGAAACGAGTCCGGTGATTGAGTGTAAAGGCATAAAAGCAGCATCATACAATATAAATGATGAACTAACCAGTTTCAAGTGTACCACAGATTGCCCCAAAGAGAGAGAGAGAGAGAGCTAGAGAGAGAGAGGAAAAACTGCATAAACCCAATTGAAAGCTAGACCAAAAGCCGCCTCCCCATGTAATACTGAAAACATAGAAAATAAACTAAGTCGCCAGACCGACTTAAATATACCCATGCATCCAAAATGAAATCTTTTTCCAACACATGCTATCTCGCTCACGAACAATGCTCATGAAAATGTTGCCTCTTGCCTGGTTACATACATTTTGCCGACTTTAATATACCATTTCATCGTAGCGTATGCATGGTATACAAATTGATGCTCTTCGTGTTATAGAGTAGCTCTACCTACGCCAATAGCTTAAAAAGGAATTCGAGATGGTGAAAATGAAAAAGACTTTGGGTAAACCAATCAGGATTGTTTGACTGTTAGATGCACGAAATCTTCTTTGCTTATTTCTAGCATCTCCTGGAAACATTCCAGTGCAAAACCAATCAGTCAAGAGCCTATCAATCGCAATTTTCGCCATTCATATAATCGAATTAAATACAAAAAAAAGTAAATTCGGTCAGTTTTTAGACAACTTTTAATGTTACTACATATCTCTTTGTTTAGTTTAGTAATTTTAATTAAATGTAAAATAAAGTATAAATTTAATTAAATATAAAAACCATATATGTATCTCTATTGAATTAAATCTGAAAAACTATATTTCAAGCCAATTTTCTTGTCAAATTTTGCAAAATTCAATTATGTTTTAAACTCATTAACCTCTTTCATGGCTAAACTTCTATTTGGAAAATTTTCGAATTTTGGAAATCATCAAATAATTGGCTTAAATTACAGCCTGATTTCTGACCATATTTTCTGTACATTTTGGCAACAAAATAAATGAGAAATCAAAGTTTTCTTAGAGTATTTGGATCTAACTGTTAGAATAACTCACAAATTGGGCAACATTTCGAAATTGAGTTCATTCAATCCATGGAGCATTCAATGGTATACTAATTCCAAATGTTTGCATGGCTGTAATCCGGTAGAATACATTGCAAAAAGTTAGTCCGGACTTTTCCCTTTTTTTGTACATATATTCGGGAATTCATTTTCTAGTTTAGTAGAAAGAAATAGTTTGTTATGAATTCGTTAAATTAATCCCCAAAATGATCTCAGCTGTACAATATTCGTCCAATTTGTGTATCATTCCATATAACATCGAATTTGTTTTATCTCTGCCTCTTGGAGTTATATCTAAATAAATGCTTTGATTCCTAATGGTTAAGTCCGAAACCGAAAAGAAACCAACCAAAAGGGTCGGTCGGACGGATTTGAGAAACGAAAATCAAATAAGCAACTAAACATTTCGACCAGAAGCCAACCCAACCAACTAACCCAATGGCAGGCAACAAAACTTTTGTTGTAGCCGCAGGAAAGTTGAATCAGGCGAACCATTCTTTATGGCCAAAAAGAGATTGAGGGGGTGTGTGTGTGGTGCGGGGGTGGGGGTGGCATATGCATATACCGTTTCTCTGTGGTGTGTGTGGGAAATGAGTGGGGAGAGAATCATAAAAATAAATGAAAAGGTCACTTTGTTGTATTGGTTGTGAGACAATTTAACACAGGCAAAATGTCTATTTCTGTGTCTGTAATTTTTTGTGTCGGTTGCCACAAAACAAAATAGCAACAATTGAGGATCTCTTCTATTTCCACTATTACCACACACACACACATACACACAGCCATATGAAGGCATACATGAATGGCATACCAAATAGTTTTGTTCTTCGGTCTTCGAGGGCATGGCCCATTTAAGGGGGAGAACGGCAAGAATGGGGGGAGGCTAAATTGCTGTTGCTGGCCAGCATCAAACATTTTACCATTTTTGCTGTGTGTACTCGTCGTAGGCAAAGTATTTATGCGGCATGTTCTGTTGGCTTTTCATTTGTTTCCCCGCACACACACACACACCCATATATAAGCCTTAACAAACGCCATTATTGGACCCACACACACACACACACACCCATATGTGGCCAAAATGAACATGTTAAGTTTTCAACAGCTATAAATTATTCCTTTACCAGACAGAGTCTCTGCTATGGCCACAGCCTCTTCGTGTTGGCCTTCTGTTTTTTTTTTGTATGTTAAATGCTTCTAAATGAATATAATTTATTGTGGTCATTAGTAGAAGAAGATATCAAGCCCCTCTCGCTTCGGCATATTTATTTTTAAGCATTTTCTATTAAAATAAAACACAATCAAAATTTTAATCAATTTACCACTCTCTCTCTCTCTCCCCCTCTCTTTCTCTGTGATCCAGATTAGATTTAACTCTCTTTCAAACTTACTGTGAACTAACTACTTAGTAACCCTTACTACCTTCTCTAGTTAAAGTTGCTAATTGTATGTACATGAGTTGAGACAATTCTAAAATACCCCATTTGTATGTAGGAAAAATAAATGAAGCAAATATTTAATATTAGCCAACTGTCAAGTACAGTAATTTGCACTAAAAGCTGAATTAAAATTTTATAAAAAATTGCCATGAAAAGCAATTAAATGACAAAAACAAACACACTTTAGTGATATATTTATGTGGCACATTCTCTTGAATAAAACCAAATTGGTTTAATTATTGCATGCCTAGAAGAGAATCTCTTCTAGAAACTTGGAAGTAACTCACTCAACTCCCCCTCGCCCATGACACGTTAGCGCACCTATCGGCCAACTGAGCCCCAGTGTCTCATTTCTTCGTATGGTTACTATTTCAATGAAATATTACAGATCGTTGCGTCATACGAAACCATGAATACTGCGGAAAGGAAGGGGCAGTGCCAAAAATGCTGTCTTTGTCCATTAGTGTGACCGTTTTGTAGCGCACCTATCGGCCAACTGAGCCCCAGTGTATCATTTCTTCGTATGCGAACTACTTCAATGAAATGTACAGTACGGCCAGTGGGAAAATGCTTTTTTTTTTGTCCATTAATGTGACCCTTTTGTCTTACACATATTTAGTTTGAAGTTTAGGGTAAAAAAAGATGAATCAAGTTACCATTGAGATTAAAATCATTTATTTGTCGGATTTTCCATATAAAGTGAAGCGAAGCACCAGTTTTTCATTCATTCTTGAAATTTAATTCAAACTGCTAACAAATCTTGACTAAGAATGTTCGTCTTTTGCAAATACTTTCTAATTCTAACAACCTTTCTGGTGACTGCTGTTGCCCTAGCTGCTGCTGCTGGGACATTGGATGAGTTCGAGGATTGCAAGGAAAATGATTTGTGCCCCGGGAACACTGGACGTCGTCAAGGATTAGAAGAAGACTCAGGCCTCCTCGTCAAGATTGACGAGGAGAATTGGACACAGCTGATGGTCGGTGAGTGGATAGTGAGTATTTGCGCCAAGAATCGTGATGACTGCAAGAAGATGGAGCTCAACGCTTACGAACTGGCCACATTGACTGCATACAGTAGCCTTAATGTGGGGATTGCCATTGTGGATCTATCGGAGGAGTCCACTCTACTGCGTCGTCTATCAGCCTTGGATTTGCCCACCGTGTATCATGTGATAGATGGTAAATTTCGTCGTCTAGATGCCAATTTGGATGTTGAGGCCTTGCGTCAAATGGTCGAGAAGCACGAATGGACATCGATTGACAAGATACCATTCTGGAAGCATCCAACATCCATATGGTCCTGTCTGTCCGTATTTGCCTACAAAGCTGCTCTGGATCTCTGGAAGTCGGGCGTCGTTGGCGATGACTTCAAAATGGCCACTTGGTGCATTGATCTGATGTTCACTGGCATCATCACCATGATCATTTGGTTGGTATACTTTTGCTGGCGCTTGGCCATCTTCACCTCGTATTGTCTAAAGCGAACCAAAGATATAATCGTCACGATCAATGTGGAGGACGACGACCAAGACCAAGACCAAGGCCAAGGAGATGCCCCCGATCATGAGGTTGTAGACAAAGTGGGAACCTACTCCGGTTAATTCTGTCTCCCCACAATGAATCGAACATTGCAATTTGAGTACTTTATTTTTATTTATGAAAATTATATGAAAATCCTTCGGATATTTGGTGGTTAATATGTTCTCGGAGCCGGCGGTAGGGATGGCAATTGATCATCCAGTGTCTTGTCGATGACCTCACGGTATTTGACTGAGGCACATCCCCCATCACCCTGGGCAAATGTTAGCGTATGCTTGCGCCAATGTTCATCTAGTTGTTTCCTCTCCTGCCCCGAGATGGGCATACTGTAGTCATACTCGTCCAGGCGCTCCGTGAAGTCCTCCCGCAAATGCGAGCCACGCGACTCCTTGCGGTTCTCCATGGCGGTGATGATGTGAACCGCGTTGGCCAGCATGTTCTGCAATTCGAGGGTCTCAATCAGATCGGTGTTCCACACCAGAGTCCTATCGAAGACTTTCACGTCCTTGAATTGCTCCCACAGCTCGGCCACCCTGAGCAGTCCCTCCTTGAGGAGTTTACCCTCCCGCAACACGGCTGCATGTTTGGTCATAGTGCGCTGTAATTCGAGACGTATTAGAGCCGTCGGTGTTTTGCCATCCGCAGAGCGGAGTTTCATGAAATTATCCATCGACTGCTTGGTGGCATTCTCATCGCATGGCGGTGGCTCGTCGCCCGGGCGATTGTTGGCAGCTATGTCGAGGGCACAGGAACGCCCGAACACGACCAGGTCGAGCAGTGAATTGGCACCCAAACGATTTGCCCCATGAACGGAGGCGCACGAGGTCTCGCCGCAGGCATAGAGACCCTCCACAATTTGCTCTTTGCCCCCCTCCTGCAGTGTGAGAACGCGACCCGTGTACGTGGTGGGTATCCCGCCCATATTGTAGTGCACTGTGGGCAGGACTGGGACCGGCTCCTTGGTCACATCGACTTTGGCGAATATTTTCGCAGTTGCCAAAATGCCGGGCAGGCGTTCGCGTATGATCCTTGCATCGATGTGGTGCAGCTGCAGGTGCACATGGTCCTTGAGAGGGCCGCAGCCATTGCCATGCAGCACTTCCATGGTCATGGCACGAGCCACCACATCGCGCGAGGCCAGATCTCCGGCCTCGGGGGCATAGCGCTCCATAAAGCGTTCGCCCCTGCCATTGACAAAGAATCCCCCCTCGCCGCGCACACCCTCGGTGATGAGGCAACCGGCTCCGTATATGCCCGTTGGATGGAACTGCACAAATTCCATGTCCTGCAGCGGCAGCTGTTGGCGCGATATCCAGGCATTGCCGTCGCCCGTGCACGTGTGCCCGGCTGTGGTGGAGAAGTAGACACGGCCACATCCCCCTGTCGCAATCACCGTGTTCTTGGCCACGAAACGATGGAAGGTTCCATCGTCCAGTTTCCAGGCCAGGCAGCCCACACACCTGCCCGCCATCATGATGAGATCGAGCACAAAGTAGTCCACATAATAGTGACACAGATCGTCGTATTTCAGGGTCTGGCCGTAGAGCGTGTGTATGAGGGAGTGTCCCGTACGATCGGCCACGCAACACGCCCGCCTTGCCACCCCGCCCTGGCCATAGCCAAGGGTCTGACCACTAAAGGGTCGCTGATAGATTTTGCCGTCCTCCTTGCGCGAGAAGGGCATGCCGAATTGGTCCAGTTCATTGACCACCGACTTCGCCTCTCGGCACATATAGTGGATGGCATTCTGATCGCCCAGCCAGTCGCCACCCTTGACCGTATCATAGAAATGAAACCTCCAGTCGTCCTGGTCCATATTACTCAAGGCCGCATTGACTCCGCCCTGGGCGGCCACCGTGTGGGAGCGTGTGGGAAACAGCTTCGATATCATGGCCGTCTGGAAACCTTTCTTGGCCAACTCGAAGCCAGCTCGCATCCCAGCTCCTCCAGCTCCAATCACAATGGCATCGTACCTATGATCGCACATGATGTACTCCGGCGCATCCGAAGATCGCCGCATAATCCTAGAAATGTGCAAAAACCGTGTCAAATTGGCTCCAACCAATCCACGCATCAATCGTCCTCCACAGAGTTGATTCATCTTTTAGTTTCCCTTTTTTCCTTTTGTTGTTTGAACTCAACTTTTGCCTGTTTCAGATTTGACATCAAACTGTTGGCCAAGCTGTTCAGGACAAATTTACTACAATAGCTTTTTTTTTTTGGATTCTCCGTGCATTGAAATCCATGAGTTTACTTTACATAAATATAATTTAATGATAAAAAAAATCTACTTGGATTATTGCTTGGTTTATTCAAAAGATGAAACTAAAGCAGTTGGTGGGACACAACTTAAAGTACTAAATCTTGGCCAGAAATTGATTAAAGTCAAATCAATAATGCCGCCGCAATCTGTCTTAACTCATGTCGTTAGGAAAATAATTTGTTGGCTTTAAGATTGCTCATTAAATCAATGGAAATCTATAGAACTTATTTAAATATATCCTAAATATGGAAAATTAAATGCTCTAAAAGCGGAATTTAAACACTAAAAACCCAATAAAAACGAATTTTTTGTGTTGCGTTTTCTGTATTTTGTAAATATTGTGAAATTGACAAATTTTGCGACCATGATTTGTTTTAAAATTTATTTAGGCAGACTTTAGGTCATTTATTGAAAGCAAATAAAAAGTGAGCAGGTTTTCTGTATACTAAGCGGTATTCCGAGAACTATTAAGTTCTCTCAGAATTGAACGCCAAAACTAGTTGGGAATTACAACTTACAACTTCAGAGTTCACTTCTTGCTTAAAGTGAATCTTGGTCTTAATTACTTTGATCGTTGCTCCATGGGGATAGGATGGCTTATTAGTAAGAGTAATAAGCCGAAAAAACGAGATAACACTTTTGATTATTTGACTTTAATTTAAGTCAGCAGGAATTTTTCTATATATATAATCTTAATTGTTGCTAAATTTAAAGACAATTGCTTAAGACGTCTAAAAATTAATGAATGAATTGTCGCTTAGTTGAGGTTTATTGGAAACACTTTTGCTATTTGATATTTAATTTCATTTATCACATAATCGTAAAATATTTATTTATTTATTTATTTACAATTTTAGATAAAGTATTAAATACTAGACCTAAACAAAAGAACAAAGAGTTCTAGCTACAAGGCCTTCGACTCAATCGTAAAATATATTTGTGTTTTTGCGAGCATAAAGTTCTTACTACTCATACAAATATATATAACACTCCAACCCACTCTCAGCCATATTTAACCCAACTTAAGAAAACCTATCCAAAGTCGTTTAATTTTTAAAATCATCTAACCTTTACGAGATCATCTAAAACACTCTAATATTCAACTGTACATACACACATATTATCTCGCATTGTAAATATATACATACACATTTGTAATTTTCTTTTTTCTCAATATAAATATGCTAAGTATAAGGCCTTTGCAGCCACTAAGCTAAGTTTCCTAATAATTTTACATTATAAGTAAAATGTATATAATAATAATAATATACATAAGTACTTTCCATTTAAAAATTTGCTATACCGATGGAGAGATTATTCCAGCTATATAATATTGCTGATTGATCTTAATTCAAATTTGACAGAATTATTAAAAACTCGACCATAATCACAAACTTTGGTGCTTTGATTTAGTCATTTGAATGGAAATCAAACTAACATTTAGCAATAATGACCCAATAAAAATGACAAGTGTTTAATCTTTAACGATGGAACACATGGAAGCCTATGATTTAGTCACCCGTTGTTACTTTTGGGGAAATATTTCAGCTTGGTAGCTTTAAGACTAATGTATTTGGTTTAGTCACATGGGCAGATTAAGAATATCCAAGTATAATCCAATGTATGATCTCCAAGTTTGATCACATTTCAGATAAACACATCAACTAAAGCTGCCATATTAAATTTATTATCTTACTACTTTTTTTTTTGATTCAATTTATTTTCATATTGTTGCTTCTGTATTTAGTTACTGTATTTATCTATTTTCCAGACTAACTTAAAAGTATCTAAACCATTGCGAAGGAGCATTCAATCACTTTAAGTTAGATCAGTCAGTGAGTAAAATTGAAAGCTTAATTTTTTTGTTTGGTGTTTTCTCAGCTGTTGTTTGCCAAGTAACACCATTTTACAATTGTAGTCGAACTGTAGTCGATTGTCTTAAAGCTAAGCATTTCCACGAAAAATCCTTTAGTTGTGCCAACAAATTGCTAAAAAACAGACACCGCAAACTGTGGCGCAAACCTTGGACCTCCCTTGGCGAAGAAGAACGGCAAGGGGAGGGCGGCAAAGACCAGAAAAAACAACAGCAAAAAGGGAAACACAACAACAACAACAGCAGCAGCAACAACAACAAAAAAAGAGGTTTGTTTCGTACCCAGCCAGGGTAAACATACTTAAGCGAAACGAAAACACAAATTACACTGCTTTACCAAACAGAGCCAAAAGCGGCGTACAGCGGGCAGGCAATATGTAAATGAGTCTAAAGAAAAAGAAACACGAACCCAAAGCACGGCGAGTCTAGAGCAAATAGTGGAAGTGGCCGATCGATTAGGCCCAGGTCTTAGCCAAGAGGACCATTCCGGGACTGGGTTCTACGGGGGCGAGAGTTGAGGGCAAACGAAAGACTTCGAACACAAACTGCGTCCGTCGTTCTGTTATTGTTTGGTTTTTCCCGTCGGCAGCAGCAGCAGCAGCAGCAGCAGCGGCAGCAGCAGCTCATATCGGAGCCTAATTGCCCACGGCATCCTTTGCGTATCCTGCGGGTCTCGCGTGTGTTTTGATATTTTATGAGTTTACAACCTCAGCCTAATTGAGGCGGGGGAAGTTCGCTTAGGCCGGCCATAAAATCGAATTGTTTGCCAACACACGGAGAAAGGATTTGCCATAAACTGAGCACAATAACCCAACAACAAATGTAAAAGAAAAACGCCGCTACAATGCAATGCGGTGAATATTTAGGGCAAGGTCAAGGCCCAGACAAAAACCAAAAGGGTTGAAGGGTGGCAAAAATTTCCATGGAAACCATCCTACCGATAATACTATTATATAGTAGGCAAAACAGTTGTTCAGTTGTTCTTGTTCTTGTGTGTTCTCTCTCTTCTTAATGAAAATCTGTGGTCTTCATTTAATGAATGGTCGGTCTGTCGGGCTGATGGGTGGGTTGGTTGGATGAACCACCAAAATATGATTGCATTTCTTTTCTACCTATCACGTTTTCTCTTTCCTCTTGCTGCTTAAAAAAAAAACAAAATACACATGTGGAAAAGGGGGGAACAACACCATCACCACACCACCTCCTGCTCCTCCTCCCTCACCACCGACTCTCACTCTTTTATTACAATATTTGTCTTGTCTTGTGTTTTTTTTTTATGTTTCTCTCTCTCTCCCTCTCTGTGTCTGTGTCTCTTTTCTTTGATTGAATTTCATAGTTTGTTGATTTTTCTCATTTATGTTGCCTCCGCCGACCAACCGAGCAGCAACCCCTTCTCCAATTCTCTTATGCCCATGAGGTCCATTGACATGCGGCAATGACTTGGTTAAAAGATACACAAAACGTAGAGGAGAAAAACCGACATTTTGACGTTCAGTCTGGCGCGTGATCCAATATGGCCAATATTTTCTAAATCAATTCCATAAGCTTTCCTCATGCATACAAAAAACAGAGAGAGAGAGAGCAAAATCAATGAAATAGTAGATTTATCATGCATTTATTGAATTTAATTAACATTGAAATCAATCCCATAAATACAAGAACTTATTTATAAGAACCCATTTTGCTCGGCATTAAAATTATATTTCTTTATAACCATCTAAATATCATCAAATAAAATTCATCGAAAACTTATAGTAAAGTGACTCGAACTTTATTTTTATCCGTATAGAAAACTATCTTGGCACATCTTATGTGAGTTTTAAATATATCTCTGTCAAAGTAGTTCAAACTATGTATAACTGATATTTGAATGCAACCAAAAGTACATTTGACTATGAAATTCTAATTATATATTTAACAAAAATCATAATTTTTATTTAAATCGTTTGACTATGAATGAATAGTAATATTTTTTACGGCTCCCAAAAAATGTTTCATTAATGATTAGTAAATAAATTCGATTCTTTTACAAGAATTATTACAGGTATTGCCCAGAAAGCGCAAAATTAACTCAATGTAACATTTATTAATATTTATAATATTTTAATTAATTGGAGCAGTCCTTGGTAGATGAGTTGTCTAAGTGGCCCTGTCATAAAGGCAACTGAACAACGAGGATCCGGGTTCGAATCCCAGGCTAGTGTATGGATGTAGTTATTGTCTAAGCCGATGGCCATAGTTGCTAGTGCTTGTAAAAATTGTTAGGTTGTTAGTTTACAACTATATCCTATACTAAACAAATAAAATAAAATAATTAATTTGAATCCAAGCATAAGAATAAAATTCATTCCAAACTATTACCAAACTTATTATTTTGGTTAACAATTAATATTAATAATATTTTAATTAATTTGAATCCAAGCATAGAAATAAAATTTATTCCAAACTATTACCAAACTTATTATTTTTGTTAACAAGTGTTAACAGAAAATTCAAATCCAGCCCAGTTGAGTAACTCGGCAGCCCTACAATTGAATTTCGAACTTAGCTTCGAAAAGTATATCGACTAAAATTTTATTCGGAAGTGAAAACACCGAAAACATTCGAAATTTTGATCGTTTTACGTTTGAACAAGCCTGATAATTCGAAAAATATAATTAAACTAAACTAAACGTTATTTTCAATACCTACATATTAATTTATTTACTAATTAAAAGACAAACTCCAAAGATTATGAATTCCAGAACTTGATTCGAGAACAAAATCATAACTTTTAGATTATACTGAATAGAAATGTTACCATGAATAATTCATATTAAATCAATATCGCAAAATCTTCAAGTCTTTAAATAATTATTTATGCTTAGCATTAGAGATTTAAAACATTTTTAATTCAATTGCTTCATGCCGTTTGTTTGCTGTTCATGAAGGGCATAAGGGGTGGCGTGCCTCCATGGTCTACCTACTCCATGATTCCTTTCATCTTCCATTATCGAAAGAAATGAAAATTCTGCTATGTTTTTGTCCGTTTTTGGGGCCTTGGATATCAATATGGAGCAACGAATCAGATTTCATCATGTTGTTGTTGGGAGCTGTTACCGAGCCCTTTGAAAAGAGGAAATTCACTGGCCATTGCCCAATGTAGGCATAGCAACCGCTAGGCCACATTTCTGGCAGCCTCACTCGTACAAAGGCGATGCCTACAGGTTTTACATACGATTTTGGATACGATTCAGCCGCCATCGGATGCTCGAAACTCAATACCTGTATGTGGGTCTGATTTTGGGGTAAATTTCAAGCCAGGAATGAATAAACTAAGTCATCGTGCCGACTTCGATATACCCTGCAGCAAGTGGTAAGCTACTTACATATATCAAATTCATGAAACCAAGTTCATTTATTAAATTCTTGTTTCTCCCACTCCTGCACACAGGCGCACCCAGCGGCTAACTCCAAACATAACTCGACTATTTTAATGCCGAGTTTTGTGTAATTCGATAGACCTATCCCGAGATCTCAGAGCATACGGACATCAAGAAGACACATAACTTCTTTATGGGGTCGCTTCCAATACTTCCATTTGCCTATATACCCATTTTATCCTCTGATTGATGGGTGCATGCTGCACCAATCTGATACACGAGGCCCCATTTAGCCCGAGGAAGCAACAAATTTCGCTATGGGAAATCTATTGTGTTGCTGCAGTCAGTACCTTGCATTGGAATCTGAGAAAGGCTTTAATATCTGACGATGAGAAAGTTTCATCAACTAGCAGGGCATCCAATTTTAAATCATGAAAAGATTTTCCGGACTTCATTGTGGCGCCAGCAAACAAAACAAAAATAAAATTTTTTCTTTTTTTTACGAATTTTAAAAAACGTATAATTCCTTTTTTTTTTTTACTAGGGCAAACCAATTCTACCGTTAGTCATCCATTTTAAAATTTCGTACCGATTTATACCGATTCTAAATTACCTGTAAATGTTGTTGCTTTAGACCCATAAAAAAAAGTTAACACCAACCAAAACCATATCGAATCGAATTCAAGTCCCAGTTCCATTCCCATTCCCAATCCCCTCCCCACCCCTCACAACACACAAAAAACCAGCTTCAAGTCACAAAAAAAATCGTGGATATATTTCGGTCACATATACAAATTGACGTATGCGGTTTAAGTGTGTTTACAACAACTAAATTCAAAATTCAGCTGAAAAAGCCAAAAAGAAAAAATGAAAAGAAATAACTTTAAGTAAAAGAGTGTAGAGAAAAAAAAAGGCCAACCCGTTTTCGAGATATACAACAAACAGACACACGATGGAAGAAAATATACAAAGTTTTAATTGGTTGCACAAACAAAAACACACAAAACGAGCGTCTAAACAAATCAAAGCCAGTCGACTACGGCGGCGGCAAAGACAGCGATCATAGTAAACTCACACACACACACACACACATCTATAGAGTCACACACACACTCACTCCCATAGAAAAGTTTTAAAGATCGCTTGCTGTTTTTGATCACGTTACACTTAACTTTCAGCGCATGTTAGGCCAATCAACTAACAACCTAAAAAAAAAAAACTAATACAAAAAAAAAGAGACTAACTACTAATATAAAAAAGGATCAAGCATTTTTTGGGTGTCGCAAATCCTTTTAGCTTTCAGATCAGGAGTTTTGGCATTCAGCGATTTGCGATCAGCTCCATGTGAATGATATTTCTTGAAAGAACAAGAACAAAAAAACCTGAATTCTGAGACCCACCGATTGCTTTAGCTAGGTGTGTGTGTGTGTGTGTGTGTGTGTGTGTGTGTGAGTGTTGTGTACCTGTTGCCAGGTCCATCGATAGCAATGGCCGGCTTGAAAATACGAGCGAGACGCATGATTGCAACTACCTGTTAGAAGGTGTGGCCTAACCCGGTATGAGCAGTGTGCGAGCGAGCAGGACAGCTCTAGCGCAATCGAACGGGACGGACGGTTCGGGGCTGTAGGCAGAAGGTAAAGAGTTGCCTGCCAGCCGATCAGCCATTGATGGGCGCACTCACTCAACATGTTGATGCTGCTGTTGGGCCCAAAGTGAAATAGAGGAAGAGAAGGCAACAAGCGCGACTTGTGATGGTTGAAAAAATTAGCACCGATCGTCGATCATTAGCTCGGGAACGGTGGCAACGCAAACACACATTCGACGCGCCGCGAACTAAAATTGTACAAAAAAAAAAATACAAAATACAAAATACATACTTTGTACCGAAAACTGTAACTTACGATTCTTCCCACTATCATCATCATTATTACTGGATTATATCCATTGTGCGTGGCAAATAGTTATACAAAACTACAAAAATACATCAATATTTTTTATTTTTTTTTTCGACCAAAGACACCTACAGCGTGATCTGAGTGTAACAAAAGTTTCAAATCAATCAAATCTGTCTGCGATCTATACACTTTGTTGTCAAGGATTTTGTGAAAGACGCCGTTTTGCGGCGGAAAAATATCTAAGGAATCGAGTTTCTGCTTTGTAAGTTGGTAAAAAATAATCCTCAAAATTTACTATATAATTTAGAACAACATGGAATTCCAGACCGTGCGAGAATTATATAATTAAATTCCATAAAAAAAAAATTATCAATGAATATTCTATTAAAAGGCATTTTTAAAATTCAATTATTAATATATAAGTATTTTCTAAATGTGCGTAAATTATTTAACTCGTTTTAAGAATACTTGATATCTATGAAATTTGAAATGGTTAAGAAATAACTGAAATTCATTGGAAATATAAGATTAGAAATCATTTAGGTATTTGAAAAATATTAAAAATAAAAGAAGATAAGTCATTGAAAAATTTAAAAAAAGAGAGGATAATTCATTTCCCCTCGACAAATCAAATCACCTAAAAGACAGTTAACTAAATATGGCTAAAAATCATCGTTCTTGGAATTTTGCATATTCGAATTTGTTTTGAAATCTAAAGAAGTCACCCAATATAGAGAAATTCGTAGAAAATTCGTAGGGAAATTCCTAGAAATTATAAGTATACCGTTAAGGTCGAAAATAATTTGTTGATATGCAAATGGTAGATCATTTCCATTAAGTTCTCACAAGTTTAATAATGTGCGTAATAATCTCCAACAATCTTCATAATTTGAACATTTTAAAAATCAAACCTTGGTGTTTTAGCAAGCTCGAGGTCAATCTTACAAGTAACATTTAAAATCATCGGTAGCACAAAAAGGTGAGCAGGTTGTCTGTCCAACAAGTTTTATCATTAACAGACTTTGCTAAAAACTTCAGAATTCAACGCTAAAACTATTTGGGAATTGCAACTAAATCTAAAATCTCATTTAGAAGGCAATTAAACCACTACTCTAGAGCAGAGGTCGGTACCTATAGACCGTGTGGGCACTTTTACAGAAACGCTCTCTTTGTGCCGACCCCTGCTCTGAAGTATATAGATACGCATATAGATAGATAAAATATAGAGATCTGTAACCTATTATTCTGCAAAATATATTAAAAAGAAAGTGTCTACATAGTTTCTAACTTAAGAAAGCTTTCATTATGCAAATCACATATTTCAATTTGATTTCGATATGTTTTAATTAAAATAATTGTTCATTAATTCGAGATGCTCAACGATTCTACAATATTACCCTACTGAACGCTCCCCGAGAGGTACATATGCTAAAAGCACTTTGCTGTCTATCATGTGACCTTACGGGGGGTAATCAAGGGGTGATTATATACTAAGAAGGTTTTCCACGATTGAATTAATTTTAACATTTTTATTCGAACTACTAATTGCCCCATTAAATTTCTATTTAAATGATGAACCCTCTTACCGAATATTTATATATTTCACATCACAAATTTATGCATCTAACAAATTGGCAAGCCTATTTAAGCAAATGTGTGAAAATCAAATAAACATATATCTAAAACCCAAAAAAATTTAACAATTTCACAAAACACAAATTTTGACACTAGCCGAAAGCCAAAAAGAGAAAAAAAAGATCCCACAAGCAAGTGACAAAAAAAAAAAAAAATCATATATTAATGATCCTAATAATAACTCTAATAATATAAAACACCAGCAGAAGCAGCAGCCCACGCGACTCAATGGCCCGGGGAAAGGAGCCATGTGCTCGATTAGGGGAAGGGGAAGGGGAATGGAGTGGAGAGTAGATGACAACGGTTCGCCTGGGATATTCACACGCAAATTAGTAGGGACATAAGAATTTGCCGCAGCCGCAGGCATTTTAATCTCAACAGCAGCAGCACTAAATGTGGCAGCGGCAGCAGCAGCAGCTAACCAATTACGAACCATGTGAAAATTATCCTATTAAATACAAATCAAAAAAAAAAAAAAAAGAAAAGAAAGAGACTCATGGGACACCTCTACTTTCTGTCTCTCTCTCTCTCTTCGTCTCTACGCCCCCGCAACGGTCAAGATCAAGTTGCGTTTAGTACTTGACAAATGCTTACTAATTAATTACAGTTTGTACAAAATTTTAGTGTACGGCTCATAAAGTGCGTTTATCAGCGACGCCATCGGCAAAGTGTGCAGAAAACAAAAGTGTGACAATTATGAGAACACGCCCACCAAAACACCTATAAGTATTACTAACCCGACCAGCAGTCGAAGGAAAATGCAGAATGTGCTGATGAGCCGATTTAAATTGGGAACAATGACTTAGTTTTTTGTTGTTTTTTTTTTTAGCTTGGTTTGCTTTGGGTTTTTGGTTTATTTTCATGTGAAGTGTGTGGAGTGTGAAATTTAGCAAATTTATTTTAATCGCCACCGATAAGCTACTGGATGGGACATTCCAGTAGTTCGTTATCGTCATGTCAGTCAGTAGATGGCCCAGCCAGAAAGTCCTTTTGCAGAGGTGCGAAAAGTAGTTCAACACGACGACAGTCCTTATAAGTGATGACGTGTGAAGTCAATACTTCAATATATTTAACGGAATACAAAAAAAAAAACAATAATACGCAGTGAGAGTTGAGAAAAGATTGCAATTTATGCGAACGAAAAATGAAAATAACTTTAATGTAATACGAATGTCATTTGACAAGTTTTTGTAATTGATAATCAGATTTTGTGGGATTCTCTTTAAAAAATTTAACAATTCTAGGATTATTTTCAGAAAACCTTACATATTGAAGAGTTAGTTGAATGATCTCTCAGTTGAAGTTTTTTATGTTGATCCAGTGTCTCATTTAGGTTAGGCACACTTAAAGGCAAACCTCAACTATTGATGGCTGTACCTACTTTTGTGCCTAAAGTCTATGTAAATTCTCTAAGCTTTGGTTATATTATAAAAAGGTTCGGTTCGATTTCAAATAGCGTGAATATTTCATACACAAAACCGAACAAAAAAAACCCCCAACAAAAAAAAAAAAAAAATACAAAAATGAAAAAGAAAAAAAAAACTCAACTCTCAAAAAGTCTGAGTAAATATCAAAGTCACGAAATCATTCAAAAATCAACACAACAAAATGGTCGGCGGGGCGTATAGAGGGGCCAAGAGAAACACAAAAAAAAAAAACGGTCCAAAATCGTCATGGCTGCCATCAAAAGTCAAAGTACATAGATACACACACACACACACACAGAGACACACTAAACACACGCGCGTTCAGACAACACACAAAAACAGCTTTTCATTAAGCTTAGTGATGGTAAAATTGGTGGCAAGGGGTGAGAAAAAGGAGAGAGAGAGACAAAGACAGAGGGAGAGACCTGAAGAGATGATGGAGTATGTGGTGTGGTGTGGTACGGTGGTGTTGTGGTGTGGTGTGGATTGATGTGGAACACAAATATGCATACCCGTGATGGTTGGTGTTAGGGTTACCATTCAAATACCAGACCATACCATGGGGGACCAACGACACCAGCCAAGCAACACACACACGCACACACACACACACAATGTGGGGAGAGGGAGGATGGAGGAAAATGTTGTATTACGCTTTTCTCTACTTGTGCCCCACATGAGAAAAGCAAAGTAAAAATAACAACAACAACAACAACAACAAAATAAAGAAGCATATTAAAAATGTTTAATCAAAATTACATGGAAATCACGATAAACCGAAGCAAATGTGTTAAGTTACCCAATTTAGTTGAGAAAACAGTTTTCCCGCCAACTTCAAATAAGATTTAGAGCCATAAAAAATCAAAGAATTTTGAAATAGATGCAAATTGTTAAAGCCATTAATGAGAAATTTCTAACATTACTTTTGGCTAGTTAAAATTCCAGTTTTATATAACTATTGCCCCTAAGTAGACTATAGTTTTGACCCTATTTTTATACACTCCAATTGAGACAACTCCATGTTGGATTTTTATTGCTCTCCTATCAATAAACCAATATTGTCTTATGCCAATTTAATTTACCAAACTCGTTAAAAGCCAAGTTTGATTGATTGCACATGACTTTTCCGAATCTTCTCGTTTGACACCATTAAAATTGAATGCTTGACAAATAAGAAAGACATTTAACTGCACACACACACACACACACACCGAATTTTCCTCAGCCAAAAAACTTTTCCAACAAAAAATATATAAATCAAATGAATTTTATATCGAAAGATATGTATATATATATATGTATATCAGTCATAAACGAAATCATCCCCACTATGGGATGATTGGAGCATTTTTGCCGTCGGCATTTGAGACCTCCAATTTCATATGGCAGCAATAAAAACAAACAAAACAATTAATACATTTTGTTAATTTATGATTACAAAACAAGAAAAACAGAAATGAAAAAAGAAAAAACATTGCGAGAAACACTTTCGGTACGCATATTGTATATGGAGGGACTCGGAGAATTTAGACATCAGAGATTTGTCTTTGCTGCCGCACCGCCATGGTGTTGTATGGTCTGGGCCTGGTCTGGTCAGGCCAGGCCAAGTCAGGGGCCGACCCCGAAGTAAACAGAGGTGTTTGTTGCTGCGCGGCCATAAATAAAAAAAAAAAAAAAGGGTGCCCGCTGTTTATGGTCAGTCAGTCAGCCAGCCAGCGAGCCAGCATCCCGGAATACCACTCCAAAGACTAAATCTCAAACTGAGTCTGAGTGTGAGTCTCTGTTCCAAGCATGGCTAAAGTGTGCAATATAATTAAAAGCCGACAAGAGAGCTCTGGGATAGAGGTATTCTTCTAATGCCCCCGGTACTCTCAACTCACAGTGTTGTAAAGGTATAAAGTGCTCAACTGACTGACGCATCGCCTCTTTGATGTAATTCCCAAGCCTACACTGGTTTAAGGTGTCAAATACTTGCTACTAAATTGATAGCAATCTCCGCAAACTTAAACTTAATCAATGCGAAAAAGGTTTGAATAAATTAAATATGTGTTATTAAGTGACTATAAAAAAAAAGAAGCAGAGTGTTAGGTCTTAAAGCCATTAACAGTCTATTAAGTTGAACTAAAAATGGTAACACATCAAATCCAATCAGTTATTCGATTCTCATTTTCTGCTCCTTCACTGCAGTTTTTGGGACAGTGTGCCAAGTGGAGAGAGAGGTTCAATAAAATTGTTTTGTGAGCTTATTGACAGCTCAGTTTAATGCCGCATTTAGCTAACTAACTGGCCAAGTTCTTCTTCATTTTGATCCAACACAAATATATCTATATCTATTTTGCAGCAGGCGACATGACCACCTCGCACATATTGTCCGCCGTGGATCCGACAACTGGCCTTAATGGAAATGTGTCAGCCGGCGGTGGTGGTGGTGGCGGCGGCGGCGGCGGCGGCGGCGGTGTTTCGCCACAACATGCAAACCACAATGGACATGGACATGGGGGACATATTGGACATGGCCATGGACTAGGTGGTGTCGGCGGCGGTGGCGTTGTGGCTGTGGCTGTCAGTGGTGGTTCTGGTGGTGGTAATGGCATTGGCCATCGTGTGGTCGGTGGTGCCGGTAGTCCCAATGAATTGGATCGCAATCTGCGTGTCTCGCTGGATGATCGTGAGCTTTGGTTGCGTTTTCAGAATCTCACCAACGAGATGATCGTCACCAAGAATGGCAGGTGAGTAAATCACTAATGAGTGAGTGAGTCAGTGTGTGTGTGTAAGTCTCTCTCTCTGTCTATCTCTGTCTATCTCTCTCGCAATGTGTTAAATGGCGCATTTTGTTTTCCTATGCAAATTGGCAATGGGTTTTTGTTTTTTGCGCTGTTGTTGCAATGATTTTTTCGTTGGCAATGTTATAATGAAGCGTTAACGTTTCTGTAGCTGCTCAGGTCCGTCTAATGGTCGGTCCGTCAGACCCTCGGTCCGTTCTCCATATCTAAGTATCTGTTGGCTTATTTACATGCCAGGCATTTGTCGAAATATCTAAAAATATTTACCCATGCAAAACGCGCGCGTTTAGAACTTGAGACCGGGCCTGAGACTGGGCCTGAGTCGATGGTCGGACCTGGTCCAGCTTAGGTGCTAATTAAAGCGGCCCGGCAACAGACTCACAGCCATAGCCATAGCCAGAGCCAGTCCCAAAGCCTAAACCCCTTAGCCGATACCAGTCGGCCATCTTGTACTAATTGTTGTGGAACAGCCGCGGCGCAACGTTTTTTTTTTGTTTTTTCTGTTTTCTTTTTTCGTTCGTTTCAATATTTACACAAGAAGCGAACGTTTGCGTCCCGTTCCGTTCCGTTCCATTCTGTTCTGTATGGTTTTGGTTCGGTTCGGTTCCGTTCTCAGGTCTCAGGACAAGATGCCAATGCCAGTTTCAATGTTTGTCCAACACAAATGAACATGCAAAAGAGAGAGGGAGAGAGCGGGAGAGCGGTAGAGATGGGAAGGAGGAATGCAACCACTTCTAACTGTTATATAACCGTTCTAATTGTTGATCTTGGTTTTTTCTTTTTTTTTTTGTCTTTGCCCCCAGACGCATGTTTCCAGTGGTTAAAATCAGCGCCTCCGGTCTGGATCCGGCTGCCATGTATACGGTTCTATTAGAGTTCGTACAGGTCGACACGCATCGCTGGAAATACGTAAATGGCGAATGGGTAGGTGGTGAATCCGCGTACAATTTTAGGGATATCAATCTTATAAATCAATTTGCTTACAATTGCTGTGCAGGTACCTGGCGGTAAAGCTGAAGTTCCACCATCAAATCCCATTTATGTACATCCAGAGTCCCCAAATTTCGGAGCACACTGGATGAAAGAGCCCATCTCGTTTGCCAAAGTGAAGTTAACTAATAAAACCAATGGCAATGGACAGGTGAGCCTTCATACGAATACAGACCAATACATTTTCCGTTACTTATTAAGGACAATCTCTTCCAAAGATTATGCTGAACTCGCTACACAAATACGAGCCACGGGTCCATCTTGTTCGTGTGGGCTCAGAGCAGCGTCATGTGGTGACCTATCCGTTTCCCGAGACGCAATTCATAGCCGTTACCGCATACCAGAACGAGGAGGTTACCTCACTGAAAATCAAGTACAATCCCTTCGCCAAGGCTTTTCTCGACGCCAAAGAACGCCCGGATACCCTCTATCCGCACGACACTCACTACGGCTGGCTAATACCGCCGCCAACGCACTACGCCAGCGCCGCTGCTGTCGCTGCACCACCACCACCATTGCCCATGGCACAGAGTCACAGCCTGGTGGCTGCTGCCCCGTCATCTCATTCAGTCTCATCATCGGCCTCGATATCGGCGGCCACATGTGATCGCTATGGACGTTCGCTATCGAGCTCTCGGAGTGTCGTGAACAGCACTCGAACCACCCCATACAGTAGGCCACGCGTTATCTCTGGCTCCGGGTCGAATGGTAGTGTTGGCAATGTTTCATCCTCGTCCCCGCAACCACCATCGGCCCCGCAAACGCCGACAAGTCTGCAGTCCTCGACGGGATCCGTGACCACAAGCGTGAATAGCAGCAGCAGCAGCAGCAGTGGTGGTGGTGGCGCCGGTGGTGTTGGCGGCGGCGCTGGTTTGGGTTGCTATAGCAGTTCCGCCTATACCCAATCGTCGGTGGCATCTTCATCATCGACGGCATCGTTTATGCCCGTTGAGGCCAGCAGTTCCACAGCATCGGTGTTTTCATATCCCAGCAGTTGGCAGAGCAATGGCAACTATTGGAATCCCACAAGTGTTCCTGGTCCCATGCCCATGAATGTGTGCAGTAGTCGGAATATATGTAAGTCAGCATGACAACCAAAGAAAGATACTCGATCCTTACAACAATTTTATTTCGTATATTTGCAGCCACCCATAATTCACCATCGCCAACGAACGGTTCACCGAGCTATACAACACCATCGCCTGGGTACACCATACACCATTTGACTCCGCACAGCCATCAGTATAATATGGGACAAGCGGATCTGTATGCTAGTGGCGCCACAGCCTCGAGTTCACCGCAAACGGCCTACGGCACGGCCACCCATCAGATGTACCATCCAACGCCCACCTCACCCTCGCATCAATTGTACACGAATGTCCTGAATGCACCCTCAGCTCTAAGCTATCCGACAAGTGGCTGCTGGCACAATGGTTCGGGCGCCGAATACGGATTATATCAGAATCCGGCTGCTGCCTACTATCAGCCGGAGTACATACCCCTAGAGATTGGGTAAGTTGGAAGGGGAACTCCTGCAACTGCAAATATTTATGTCTCTAACTCTAAAAGTAGTTATCAATGAATTCGCACCCTAAAATTACAGTTATGCCACCACTCATCCCCTGGAGCCGGTGGATGTAACAAAATCCCTCGAAGATCCCCAATCTGCAGCCATGTATAAGCCATCCGAAGAGCAGAGCTCGGTCATAACCCTAGAGTGTGCGGCTGCGGCAAGTGCAAATCTTAAATCCGTGCACAACGACATCAAGCTAGAATCGTCGTCATCATCGATGGATCATTCTCTAGATCGTAGTGCTGTTGTTAGAGGAGGAGGAGGAGGCGGTGGAGTTGTGGCTGCAGCACCCACAGCGGTGCCAACATCAGTTGTGACAGCGGCTGTTAGCGCTGATACCTGGACACCATTGACTCCGCCCCAAAGCACGTTGCAGTGATGATAGACAGACAGAGAGACAGAACGAGGACCATTGAAGCACAGCCTTTAGACGCATGACCTTCTAGCACTTCCATTCCCCTTTTGATTGTATTGTAGATGTAAAAACCTCTTCCACCTTCCACCTCCCTCGCCTCACTCTTCCCACTCTCTTATACATATTAGTAGTTACATATAGATTGATTGACTTATGCTGTAAAACATCTTCCTATAATTGTTTAATCAAAAGTAAATATATATATATATTATCTCAATTAGTATTCATCTATCTCTAATCTGGACAATACGCCCCAAAAGGACCCTCAGGACGTATAGAAAACATTGTAGAAAATAAAGCCAAGATTTATAAACAAAATCAAAGCTTGACAAAAAAAAACCAACAAAAAACAATTCGTCAAAGCACCAAAAACTATATATAAATATATAATTGTAAAATTAATGGAGATATTCCATAATTTTTTTTCATTTTTTTCTCTCTGCTCAAACAGTTTACCTTAGCCTTAGCCTTTAATTATTTAATAAAACTTATTAAAATTACCAATAGTTGCTCCGACTAAATTGGAATTGTTCGAAACTGTTTTTTCTCGTTATCTGTTGATCTGTTGAGTTAAGACAATAATAGAGTGTGAACGAATAAATGATGCTCTCTTCATCGAGACGATTCATGGGAATCGTGTGTGGTTCACTAAATTCTACTCGAATCACTAATTCCAGAAGCTCATTCTTAGTCAGCATCAACTTCCTCGTAATCTTATTCGGAATACAAATATCAGAGTTATACGTAAAAGCATTTTCCTCTTAAAGAGTGAGCGAGATGGCATATGTGAGTTATTGCGGCAAGCGAAAGGAATTTAATATTTGACATAAAATTTAATTTGGCATTATTCAGGGGTGTCGCAGAAAACTCTAGAGATTTTGGCGACGTTTGAAATGTAAAACACCGAAACGAAAATCTCCGACGTTTCATTTTCGGAGTCACAGCCAGCGATTGTCGATTGCCGCTATATCGATTGTCGCTAAGTCGATTGCCGCTATAACGATTGTCGCTAAGTCAATTGCCGCTATATCGATTGTCGCTAAGTCCAATAGGGTTGTAATATTTTTCTCCATTTTTAATTGGAAGTATCATTTTCACTGACTTACTTTCTTTGTTTGTTATGTTTAAGCGACTTCATTGTCATTTCGTTTGTCCTATTTTGGCAATTCTTGAAGATTATGTTCGTGATGAATTCTAATCAAATTTAGCGCATAGTAATAAACTATGATAGTGGTTAATAGTTTGTTTCCTCCCGGAGGCATACAAATGAACAAGTAGAAAGGGAACTTCCAATTGGAAAAAAAAGAAACATCATCATCCCAAAGAAGATCAACAATCAGTAAAATAGTGTACTAACTACAAAAATTATGTTTCCTTCCCTCTAGCTAATACTTAGTCTCACGTGCCAGCACGCTACAACATTTAGTGAGTATAATTTGTAATTCAAAAAAAAGTGTTTGCATTTTTATTTTATTTTAATTAAGGTTCGTATGAAACAGCTGAAAATCTAGCATATTGTTTGACACACTCAAAAGACCATTCCATGCCAATGGAGTCGAAAAAAATAAAAGTTTTCACTTAACCAGCTGCAAGCAGCGGACCATCGCTACTCAGCATTACAAACAATAGAGTGCCTGGCACTTGAGAACGCATGGACAACAACAACAGCGCCGATCTCCCGGCGCCAATCCAGCCATGAACACAAAATGCACCACAAAGAGTCATAATGATAATGAGTTTACAACTAACGGCTCAGACGGCCATGTGTGCCAGCGGCATTACAATTGCCACCCCGCAGTCAGGACGAAAGGACATTGGCGTAGTGATGTGGGTCGATTGTTGGCCACAATCAAGCTTAAATTCGAATTTTAAGAAGCTTATCTTAGTAATTAGTTAAATATTGATTGATCAAAAATGCAGAATTTAAGACGCGGATGCATTCATTAGCTAGCCCCTCCCACCCATGGCATGGCATGTCCATGGAATGAAAGGGGTCAACGGGAATTGGCTAAATGATTGTGAGAGAATGAGTGCAATTAAGAGTAGGTACATGCCAGAATCATGTACGCAAGAAGCCGCACAAGGATGGACGGAAACCACTCACCTGATAGTCCATGGAATTGCCGTAGCCCATGTGATTGCAGGAGCACGAACAATGCTTGATATGTTGCTCGAGTTCATCGTCGATTATTGTGGCAGTTAGAAGACCAGATGCAGTCTGAGTGATTTGATGGCCACCATAACAGGCAATCTTTGCTGGTTGCTGGTGGTAACGATGCTCGCTCGTCTCCTGTTGCTGCTGTTGCTGTTGTTGTTGCTGTGGGGCAGCATCCAGTGAGCTGGACTTGTACATCCTTCTGTTAGTTGTGGATTGTATTACCCGACTGGGACTTAATTTTGGACTGTTGCAATGACTGTTATTCTCTAGTGCTGTTAGTCCGAGAAGCTTGCGCTCAAAGCTTTTGTTCTGTTGATGGAAAGCTTCATAAGCAACAGTTTCCACTTCATCTTCGTCGAAATCGCTGACGGGTGGCTGTTGCTGCTGTGACTGCGGCTGCGGCTGCTGTTGATATCTTCTGATTGGCATTGGCCCACCAGTTGCTGTCACCGCCGAACTGGCGGCATTTAGCATCAAACGTAGCAATTCATTGGAATCTGCTGCCGGCAGGGGTACGCTACAGGAACCCGTTTCCGTGGCACTATCCAGTATATCGGACTCGGAGTTATGCTCATCCGAGGTGTTCGACTCGAGTTCTAGGCCCTGTCGTTGCTGCCGCTGTGCCCGCTGGCCAATAATCGAGGCGGCCGTTGAATTGGCGCCATATTTCCAATATGTTTTATTCGTTCCCGCTATGCGTTGCAGTTGTGGGGGCAGTGGGGGTAGCATGGTAGCTGCATTCTGCTGCTGCTGCTGTTGTTGATGCTGTTGCTGCTGCTGCTGCTGTTGCTGTTGTTGCTGCTGATTCTGGCCACGTTTACGCTCAAGTTGCTGAAGATTCTTAAATGCCTTGCGCACCGGCTGAGTGTGATGCAGTGTGGCACAGCGGCGCATTGGCGGCGGCGTATAAACGGGCGACACACTATAGCTATGCGAATGCCGTGACGGAGAGAGGGAACCACTGGATTTGGCACCAACCAAACGTGCCTTAAGCTTCTTACCAAAGCTGGAACTGGCTCGCGGTGATAGCGAATGAGCCGATAGGGAAAGGGCACGGGTGAATTTCAATCCGGATGAGCTACCACCGCCATTGGGACTGAAGGCTTGCCGTTTAGCGGCTATCAGTTGGCATTCATCGATGGTGGGAAGTTTCAATAGATGGGGATGCAATTGGGCATATGTTAAAGTTGATGCTTTGTTTGTTCCATCACCGCTCAATGTTCCGCCTCCTCCTCCTCCTCCCCCAGAGCCACCGCCACCAGAGACGCCGCCACCGCCCGGTAAAGGGCCATCAAAGAGATTCTTTTGACTTAGGGCCAAGAATTCCTTTTGCTCTTCCTCCTCGAGCGCCTTGAGGGCACGCAAATCCCATTCACCCGATGACATTTCTTTCGCCTTTTTCCATTCACATTTTTGATACTGTAACCAGTCAACACAATTCACCCCAAATGGTTTTGCCACACACGAGGTTATCAGCGCACTGAGCGCTGCCAGGCAAAAGCACCGTTACTTTATAACGGTTCGCACGTGCTGTGCTTGTGGAACGTAAGTGACCTAGTATAACATTTCACTTTAAGCCCAATAGTAAGGAATATAAATTCTAAGCCATTGGGTCGCGCTCTGTAACCATGTTAGCATGGGCTGTTAAGTCACAATTAACAGTCATGTTAGTCGTGACACACACAGAGAGAGGGAAAGAGAGAAGAAGGAGACTTAGAATGAGAGGGAGAGAGACTGATGAGACGAAAGCCAAGGGTATGAATTATGCACGTGCATTCATTTCACAAGCCCAAGCAATTTTGCAGACATTTTTGTTAACCTCAACGGACCTGACAGCGACACCCGTTAACGTTACAATGCAAGGGTCATATATTTTTACATACACAACTATATATGTATGTATGTATGTGGTATGTACATGCTTACATACATATGTAAATACGTGCCTGCATATGGGGCTGCTGGGTATGCTCATCCTTCATCTTGATGTATGGCCATCAAGCAAGCTGTTGGTGCCGGTGTTAACCTTCCTCTAACTGCACTCTCTGTGAACTGTGTTAATGAAATTCCAAGTGTTTGCCCCAGTGTACATACATCTCGATGCATACATATGTATGTAGTACCTAGATACATGAATATAAATTTCATAAATTTATTAAACACCATGTTAGGATTTAAAACCAAAGAAAAAAGTAAATCCCCTCCCATTTATGCCCTCAAAAGTGTGCTACAAAAATTTAATCAAGAATATAATTTATAAAAGTTGAACCCTTTTCTGTGCCGCATTGTCCGTTTAAATGCGTTCATTATTCATTCCATAAAATAATATTAACATATGTATTAATTATTAATTATATCAAAATGTGCTTCTCAAATTAAGTAGGAGCAAAACACAAAATTAAGTGACCATTTGTTTTTTAAATCTATTCATGAATATTTCAAATTATACATATACATAAGTTACAAGGCATTTCCTGTCCTGGTCACCTTAGAGAAACAAAAACGAGAAATATAATTGCGCGTTTTACCAACTAAATTGGATAGGAAAACGATAAATTCAAAAAGAACTGCAAAGAAATATGAACTTAGGCATATTTACTTTTCAATTTTAAAATGGAAAACGTTTCCATTACCAAAAGTTACACCACAATTCACTTTCTTAAACCATACACACTCACAAGAGAGAGAGAAAGAGAGAAAACCCTTCAATTAATGTTGTTGTTGTTCTTAATTTCTTATAAATGAAAACTACACAAGCAATCAACAACTTTGGGAGTAAAATCAATATGGGAAAATATTTCTTACTCGCAGTTTTTCCATCAGAAATAAATAGTTTGTAGTTGCTTGGTTAATTACTGCAGTGGAAAGTTATTCGAGGTGTTTGACTTGAATTGCTTTCATTAGATGAAGTTAAAACTTTTACTAAAGACTCAGATGAAATGAAGAATTATAGGTGTTTCACATGGATGTAGCCGTGTTGGTAAAGTGAAATTAATCACAAGTCCAAAAGCCATCCAACCACTCTCGTAAAAGTATTTTCAAAGAAATATTGAAGAGGCTGGGCTTGTACTTATTATGGGATGGGGATATGAATGGGATGGGGATGGGATTGGGGTTGTAAAGGATAACACAAGCAGCAAAAATATTAAGTTTTGAGACTGTATAACTTTTGCCAGTGACATTGGCATAGGGCCCTAGATGGGCGCTTTCGATTTTCGTTTTGTTGGCCAAGAACTTTTGTCTCCATTCGATTTGGCTTGAAATGAAAGAAATTAAATGCTGCTTGGCTGCAACAGGCTTTCCAGCTTGTTGCAACTTTCCCAAATAGCAGCTTGTTTTCCGATCTTGACTTTTGACTCTTCCGCGCCCGCCTTCCTAAAGCGCACACACACACACCCAGACAAACGCACACACACATTTTCCGCTTTGGGGTCGTTGTCGAGGGAGGAGCCTGAGCAATTCGTTGGTGCCAGCATGTTTCTGGCAAAATTTATGGCCCTGACACAATGTACAATGAAACGAAAATTTGTGGCCTGACTCAAATTTAGTTGCATAATTTTTCCACCACCGCAAGAAAATAAATAGATGAAGGCAAATAAAAAAAACTGGCCAAAGTTTGTATACCCTTGCAAGTGTTAGATTCCCAATGCATACAAAGTATTGAATTTTATGAAAATTATCTTTACTTACTCGCTCGTTTTTATATTTTCAAATGCAATTTGTGGTCAAAAGTTTTGTCTTTAGTTTGACCACATTTTTGCAATAATAAAGTAAGTTGGATATACCATGTACCAAGTGAAAAAACTACTTAAAATCATATAATAAACTTCTCACGCATTTTGGCGCCCTGCACCGGCAAAATCTGTATTTCGTCCCTTTTATTGTAACTCGGCCATTTTTATGTAATTTGTTGTGAAAGCCAAAAGGAAAATACTGCGGGAGAAAATCACTTTTCATCAAACTCCAAGGGCAGAGGGGGGAATTAAAATAAACTTGGTTTGCATGCATACTGCACGCATCTAATCTCCAAATAAAATAACTCTAGCTTTTATAATTCTCGAGATATAGGTGTTCAAAATCTTGTTTTTCAAAAAAGCGTGGGAAAAAAACAAATAAACTTGATCTGCCTGCACGCCACATGAGTCTACATTCCTAATTTGGAAGTTATATCTCTTATAGTGTTCGAGATCTTGATGATCATACAGACGGACAGACAGGCAGACTGTCTTACTTGACCTGACTATTGATACTAATCCAGAATTTATATCCCTTATAGGGTTAGAAGTGCTTCCTTCTGCCTGTTACATACATTTTGCCGACTTTTATATTCCATTTCATCCTAAATGGGTTTAATATTGTGTTAAAAATCAGTTTTCAAAAAGTGCATGCAACTTAATAGATACAAATCCACAAAATGTAATGCTTGCTTTTCTTAAATCTCTCGTAATTTGACTGAGCACCAATACATAGAACAATCCCTTTTTATTTAACTCCATCCAAAATATAGTTTATTCAAAAAATAAATAGACTCAAATTTGAAGAAATTTCGTTTTGTCCAAAACACTTGTTATTATCAGCTGTTTTCTTACCAGTGTTAGACAAGGTTAGAATGCAACAATGTACCTTGATGTTTTAACAATTAATCGCCAACAAAATTTATTTGAATTCATAAACTTTTAAAAACTAACTTTAGTGCTCAAAAAAGAACCGAATGGGGGAAATTCAGGAATCCATTTTTGTTTACCCCATAAGTATGCTACAAAAAAGTTTATTCTCATTTTCATAGTTTTTTGTTAAATCTCTTTTAAAACAATTTTTAATCTACGAATCGACCGAGCATTGCCAAATTGTATATCATTAATCTGTCTCTTCTCTGATGACTTGCAAAATAATAACCAAAATGAAGAAAGCCTTTTCTAGAAGAGTATACAAGTGATTTGAGAAAAATACATCCTGTGCTTTATTTGGTTAATAAATCAGATTTTCAAATAGACATTTTTGCGTGTGATGAGGCTTAGCTTAAATATGACAAGATTATGAAAATTAAGAGCCTTAAACTGATGGACTTTAGTTTCAATTTGGAGTATTTAAATGAACGTAGATAAATTTCATTAAGAGTGTCCTCCTTCTGGATGCCAAAAATTGGACAAAAAAAAAAAATGCCATTGGAAATACGTTAATTGCCAACAATAACAGATGAAAACCAGCCAGCGCCAGCACTGTGGCTGTGGCTTGGGCTTGGGTCAACAAAATGTTTGCCTTTTTGCCTGCCCCGAACGGCAAATGACGTGTATCACACAGTATGCACACGCATTCAGAAAGAGAGAGAGCGAGAAAGGGAGAGTGAGAGGGGGGGCAGGCAAAGTGAGGAAGACCTCAGCCAATGTAATGCAAGCCGTAATAAATTCGCACACAACATGTGTGCTTGTACAGGGTTTAAGGTTGAACTGGGTTGACTGGGTAGACTGGGTTAGATGGGGCGGATCCAAAATTCATTAAACATTTCCAATTCGCATATTTGACGGGGCTAACGATAACAATGGAAAAATCCATGGACCAGCGGCTTGCTGGTGCCAACAGTCGCTGATTTATTTCGCTTGTTGACATTCGGATTTGGTTTACAGTTCAACAGAAATATCTGAAATAAAAAGAGAGAGAGAGAGAGAGCAAGTGACACAGTCTCCACAATTATTGAAATGAATTTAATACTAAAAACCCTACCAAACGGTCTGAATTAGATTTTATCACCTTAAAGTAATCTAAACCACAACGATTTCACACAAATATCATATAAAATTGATTTTTAGTCACTTGAAGTTCTTTTTCGACCTTTTTAAAGGTCATTTATAAGGAGCAAACGAATATTGCAAGAGCTTCCAAGTTCTGTCATCAGCAAACTTCGCCAACGACCCTAGAATTGTAGGCCATACCACTGCATCGACGCTAAAACTAGTTGGGAATTACAACTAGTTAACTCTAGAGTTCACATTATTTTTGTTTTTATTAATTTTGTAGCATATTGGGTAAACTTTGAACTAAAACTACTAAGCAATGCCCAAACTACATTCAATTTTGAGAAACTGCAATTATTCAAATGGCGGCAAGTGTATAACTATCATTGAATATTACTCGGGAAAATTTGAATATGAACTTTCTAAGTTTATTTTGATTCATGCTAAAAGGCTTTAAGTGGTCTGCTTTGCGCTGACCCACCACAAATGTGTAATACTTATGTTTAGCAATTATTTAGAGAAAAATCCAATTAAATTTGACTTTAGAGACTCCAATGCGCCATCATCAGGAGCAGATTAGTCCGAGTTAGGTACCCGCATCAAATTGAGTGCACCATCGTGTTATTGTCAGAACTGGGCCAGTTAACCGCACTCAGAATGATGTATCTGGTTTACCTTATATAGATTATATAACAAAATTTCTTTTATGACATTTTGTGGTTCTGGGATGAGAATTTACTTTCAGAGTGCTGCAAGAGTATAAAGCTTTCGGCAATTTTTAACTAGTTTTTTTTATTTTTTTTTTTTTTTGTGGAGTATCGCAGATTTAAAAAGTTGAAATAGAAGTAGTCCCAATGGCTATTATTGTTGTTGCTGTTGCTTAGTTGGTGTTTCGCTTTTGAATAACTTTTATTTATTATACGGCATTTTTTTGTTGTTGTTGTTGTTGTTGTTGCGTTGCGTTATTTGTTTTTTGTTCTTCCTTTTTGGCCGAGCAACAAATGTTGCTGCGCTAGTGCGGCAAACTTTGGTTTGCAAATGAGAATAAATGCGTAAAGTTGGTTAATTAAAATGAAAATGAAAGGCGAAAAGCCTCTTGACTCTCACTTGGAGTATTCTCTAGGTGTGTGTGTGTGTGTGTGTGTGTGTTGGCAATTAAATGAGGAATGTGCGCCAAAAGGATATTAAATTTCCTTTGCCATTTCTGTAAGTAAGAGTTAACGTAACCAATTGTTTTTCTTTCGGTCTGTGTGAAATACGAATCAAATGACTATGCAAAATACAACTAATTAAACAAATTAAGTTTTATGAACTAGTATGTGCGAGCGAGAGAGAGAGAGAGAGAGAGGATGAGGGGCGGGGGCGACAAAGTCAATTCCGAATGATTAAAAACAAATTTGGAAGTAAAAACTTTCACAATGCGATTCGTTCTCAACAATTAAGCACACATGGCGCGAAATGACTTAATTATAAAATAACAGGAAAACCACTAGAAATGCCAAATCTTTGACTGGCAAAAACTTTCTCGATTAAATTTCAAAATATATACATACATATATATGTATATATGGATGTTGAAACTGAAGGTGGAAGTATGACTTTAACGACAAAACTTTAAAAAAGTATTTCACTGGTTGCATTCTCGCCATTGCCAGAACAAATTTCAATATACCGGAAATGTTATTAAAAAAAAAAGCAAAATATACGCAAAAACTTTATGCCATGTAACAAGTTTGTTTCGTATCGTTTAACTTGATAAGTTTGTTAAAGCGTTATTTCATTAGCAACTTGTTTCCAGCAGAACTATGTGACTTATCTGTTTAAATAAAATTTATTTGAATTGCATTTTTTACCCACATATAATCTATTGCATATTGAACTGGATAAATAATTGAAAGTTGTTAATAATTGAAGTTATCCCCCGCTTCTAACTGACTTGTTACATAATTATGATAAATTTACAAACCTTTTTCACATTTCTTCTCTTTTATTAAATTAAAGTCGTCTCTCAGGTTTTTAAAGTCACTTAGTTCGAAAGACAAAACCAAAAGATATGGAACCTTGTGATTCTTAGTATTTTGTGATATATCAGCTAAGCATTAATTGTATTTGTTTGTTTCTTTGGTGACGTAAGTGATAATTCCAATCACGAGGAACCTATTTAAAGAACATATCAGCAAGTGGTCATGAATTTCTTATATGTATTTACGATCGTAGTAACGAATTACAGGGTGCTGGCACAGGCACCATATGATGTCACCTCGGAGGTACAGCTTTGAGAGGCAACATTGAAATACATGCCATTGCCACAGGTGGATGAGGCACTCTCTTTGCCATCCAGACATGTTATATAATGTTGGCAACCCGAAATTTCGGACACCTCCAGATCACCATCGTCCCGGCCATCGCACCGATTAGCACTACATTTTTGCGATTCACGTGGAATGCAACCCTGACGATCCGCATTGAAGAACCTATCGGCAGAACACTGCAACCAGGTGGGATCGGTGTCGGGCACACCAGAGCCGAGATCGCGGCAATAGTAATAGCCACGACAAGTTGCGCCATCGGCAACAAATTTATTGCGCACTGCCAACTTCTTGGTCCCGCAAATATCGGCGGGTATCGGATGTTTGGCGCAAGTAACCGATTTCCTATCCACACAGCTGCCCGATGACACGTCATAGTATTTGTCCTCAGTACAGTTATTGGTGACGAGCTTATAGCTCTTGCACGTATAATACTTATCGCAATTGTACTCGTCCGCAAAGGTAGCAGTGGCTGGCACAAGATCACAAAAATCGTACTCCTCCACACAATCTGCGTCCTTGGTATGGAGGCACATCAGTTGAGTTTTATCAAAGAGCATACCAGTGGGGCAAACCCCGCTGCCCAGTGCGTCCTTCTTGTCACAGTAATACCAATCGGCACAGTTTTTGGTCGTGCCCACATACCCTTGAGTGGTCGAAGAACACGGTGCACCACAATAGCTATCGGCCGAATCCAATTTTTTGGCGCATTCTCCTTTGGCTAGAGTGAAGTATGTACCATCGGCGCACTTGCCTCCCTCTGTGCTTACGGAATTCTTGCATACAATCCATTCATTGCAAGTGGTCGGTTTCCGCAACTTGACACCATCTTTGAACAGGCGGCAAATGTCCTCCTCGTCGCCATTTAGATAGACTGTTTGACTGCTCAGTTGTACCAGCGCAGTCAACACCACCAACCAAGACACACACAAGTAGCGCACAGGTTCTGCAAGAGAAACATAAAAAAAAATTAAAAATAATAATAATAAATTAATCATTGCGTGGTTGATTTTACTCCGAACCTCTCATTGTCACTTTCTGTTCGACAAAAACATCAACACAGTTAATGCGCCTGTTTATATATAGTCGCAGCGCTTAAAAAATTTCCTATAGGCAATTGCCAATGCTACTATAATTTATAAAACTTTAATTTGTATTTTGAAGTTAGATAAGATTTGCGGCTTAGATTTACACTCAACTCTTTAAAATTAATTAATCGAAGAAACAATAATGATCACATAGATAAAAGACAAGACCAACTTAAAGTGACAGCGACTACCATATGCCCTTTCGGAAATATCCCTAAAACTCTTAAAAACTCAGTGAATCAGTAATTCCAATTTAGCTAGGTTCCGAACAGTACTGTATTTTTTATTTAATAAATTTTAAATAATAAAAAATTAATTTATTAAGTTAAAATCCTATTATCCGAAATTTATAGAAAAATTTATATTTTGAGAAATAAAGGACTAAAAAGGATTTCGTATATGTAGCTATATAAAAATTTGAATTCTAAAAATGTTGCAATTAAAATTTTTTTAACCAATTTAACTAATTATTATCGTATATTAAGTTATAATTTCAAGAATGCAGAAGGCAGCATTTTTGACTCTATAAACTATATATATTCTTGAACACGATAAGAAATCGAGGCTGTCTGTAAATCTGACTGTACGTCTATGTCCTATGAACACCTAGATCTCAGGAACTAAGTATAAGAGCTAGAGCTATCATTCTTGGAATGTAGATGCAGTTAATTTTAATTATACCACGCTCCCCAAAGCCTTAAAAATTCGAAAAAAAATTATCATATCGTAATTTAACTTGGCACAATAAAACATGTTATAAATATCTATCATTTCACCAAATTTCATAAAAATCACATTAAAAATGGTTATTTTATTCCTAAAATGGTTAGAATTTTGATTACGTAGAAACGTTTTGTACTCAAATGTACTTAAAGTGGTCACTTACACGAATGAGCGAGATAGCAAATGCTAGCTATCGCGGCAGGCAAAAGGTATTTAATATATGTATGAATTTTGTTTTGTAAATTTAAAGTTTTTTTTCACTTGCTACATGGTATTTTCTAGTCGGCGCGACGACTTAGCTGCTTCATTTTTTATTTATTTTTTTATTTCCATCCCAATTTAATATCCCATGGCAGAATTATACTCCAAAGTAAAGTATTCGACTAGGCAATCCTTTCATCGTTGTGACTTAAGCCAAATTTTTGGATTTCACTTTACCTGGGACTTATTTCTGGACACTTGTTTTGTGGTCGCTATTAATTATCCTATGTCTTAGGCATTTTACGTGCGACAATTTGCAATATTCTCATTATATTTTTATAGCTCTATAAAAAGAAGCTTGGTTCAGATAAGGCGCTGATAATTGTTTTTAAATTAGTAGGTAACTAATGATTTCATTCCATTTGTGTTTACCATTATTTATAGCTGCGATAACTAATACCAATTCAACGATCTTTAATATAATCTTAGATGATGTCTACGTGATGTGTATAAGAAGAGTATGAAATCACACACACACACACACGCGTGCACACACACAATTCACTTTATTTAACACACTGTTTTAGTTGCATTATTTAATCGATCGATGACCGAGTTATATAAAAAAAAAAAACTATATATTTAAAAAAAATAAATGAAATAAAAGTTGTGTAGTATAAAGGCAATTGATGACCGAAGACCCGGTTAGGTTGGTTGGTTGGTTGGTTGGTTTGGCACTTTAAAGGCTTCTGCTCTGAACGCAGCATAGCGGTTATCACAGTAACAACAAAAACAAACAAAAACAAAATACAGCTTTTCAATCAGATACATTTACTTCGTATCTACTTCGTAATTGTGATTTAATGCAATCTCTCGTTGATTGGTTCTAATCAAAAGCACTGATTTCGAATGGTGCTAGAATATTGAATGGAATCAAATGGATAATTCGAATGTTATCTATGCACCAATCGATCTCAGTTCTTTAATTCGAACATTATTTGATGTATGTCCTTGATATCTAGCTGGATTCCAGAGCGTCTGGGCTGCTGCTGATGGGCTTCCTACTACTCCTTCGATGTGTGTGATGTGTGATGACGATCAATTACGTAGCAAGTTGCACTGACGACTGGTCCGTATTACAGGCGCGATCTCAGTTTAAATCTGAGAAACCTGTTACACCTGAGAAGATATTTACAATAGAGCAATGGGGACAGTGCTTTGTGTGTAGGCTCGTAGCCCGTTTGAGCAAGAAAGAGAGCGATCAACTCATATTTCCCATTTAGACTTGGGTCTTTTGTTGGGGTCCCGTCCCTTTGCATACATACAGATATGGACATTTGTATGTCTGAGTGTGTGTGTGTGTGTGTGTGTGTACTATGACTGTCTATATGTAGTGTAATGTATATTATTACCGCCGTTAAGCCTGTCGTTGGCCTCTCTGCACAGTATTTTTGTCTCTTCCTCAGTGCTTTTCCCTGACATTTATGTAGTAGAAGTTTGTGTAATTTAATTCAAGCGTACTTTAGTATTTGCGTTTGAATAATTTGAATTGCTTTGGCTTGGGTTTCACCCAAGCAAATACTGACAATGATGACGATCATGATGATGGTCTCTAACTAAGCCGCGAAGCAGGAAGCCTGTCACCGCAGTCTATCCCATGTATGTATTTTGTATCTTCTTCTTGCATACATACATACATACATATCTGTAACTGTACATTTTGCCATGTCACAATATTCTTTCATCTCTTGCACTTACATCCAGTTTGATGTTCTGATTTACTCTGAATCGTTTTAGTTGTCTCATTTTCATGTGATCACTTTCAAAAAAATTACTCAAAGTTATCGTTGATATTTTATTAACTCAGCTTTAACAATAATTTACCACAATTAGTTAATGTGTATTTTTAATTATTAAATAATTATTATGTGCTCAAATCATTTTTAATAGTTCTTATCTAATTTCTATTTTTGAAAAACATTCAATAGACAATTTTAAAGTTGAGTATATAAATTATAACCATATCAAATCATTCCATTTTCCTTTACAGATACTGCTTTGAGTCCTTCGAGGTTGATATGTCATTTTTTTGGTTTATTGAAGAAGCATTTCAATTCGATTTCTGCTGCATTTTAGAAGACTATTTCGCTAAGTGTATGGGCACAGGGTAGAGATTTCAGCACTTTGTGTTTTTGTTGTTATACCCTTGCAAAAAGAGTATATTAATTTTGGTTAGAAAGCATCTCCTAACAAATAAAGTATAGGAGTATAAATAACGAGTTCAAATCCGTTTGTCGGTCCGTCTGAATCAACAGCTTCTTCTCCTAGACCACTCTAACTACAGAACTGCCATTTTGCACGAAGTCTTGTATATACTGCCACCATTGTATATCTCGTCTTCATCTGGATAGGACGAGTATATCATATAGCTCCCATAGGAATGATCGGTCGAAAATAAAGTTTTAGATAATTCATTGATTTTCACGGGACCATCATGAAACTATATTGAAATATTTGACAATTTATTATATATCCTAAAGTCTGTGAAGAATTTGATCAAGATCAAACTAATATATCATAATGCTCCAATGGCATCGATCGAACCAAAACAAGATTTGACTCTAAAAACTTTTTTGTTGTTCATCATCAAACTTCATAGTTAACAATTATACGCAATTATTTATAATTTGATCAAAATCGGATGATTCTAAGATATAAGTAACTGTCATATAAAGACATAAAAAAATTGCATGCTGCTTACCTACATGTGGAGATAGATATAGTAACTCTATTTAGGCATTGAGTAATGCATGAACTTGCAAGGGTATACAGACTTCATCATATGGCCGAAGTTAGCCCGGCTTTCTGCTTTTTTTTGGTTTTTGCTCGGGTTGTGTTCAACAAAATCATATTGTTATCGGGATTTTTCATATCAGTGCGATTGCGCTCAATTCTGAGAATACTCGATTCTAAATATACCTACTAACATACATACTTACATATATGTATATATACCGTCGTATATATGCGTATGGGAGCAATGTTCATTCTTTATTACACTCCTGTAGAGGCTATTCTAATTTAGTCATATACATTTATAGGTAGTTAGCTACCATATGCAGATAGAATTTTAGTTTGTTAATTAGCATTCTAATTTTATATCCCCTCTAGCAAATAGATCAATTACAATTTGATTTGATCCTTTCTGCAAATAGATAGAACTCGTCGATGTGGTAAATTGAATATTTTTAAAGAGTATCTGTTTAATTTTAAGAATGAAATTCCATTGCGCTGTCGGTTAATTTGAAGCGCCTTTTAATTTCAAGTATCAATAATGTGATCGGGCATTGATTACCAATGGAGTACGCTGTTTGCAGCGTGCTAGATGGAGAGGGAGAGGAGTCAGCGGGTGGTGGGGAATGGTGGGGGATGGATGGTGGAGGTGCTGCCATTGCTTCTGTCTTATCGTCTATAAGTTTGCGGCAAAGAACATAAATTAGGCAGCTGTCGTGAAATTTCCTCTTCATTCATTCAGCTCAGGCCCCGAATACTTCAAATTACACAAGCGATAAGAAAGACGTCGAAATGAATAGGTGAAGAATGAAATCAGAAGTCGACTTAAAGATTGACTACTGATTTCATACATTTTCGACTGGCATAAATGCCATGGCCTAGGCTAGGTTATAGCTTAGTTATTGGTGAATTTTTGGCCAACCCACAATGCGGAAAGAGAGTAAGTAATACTTAGTAACTAAATGAATGAACTCGATTCCGAATGGGAAACTAAGTATGTATATTTATTTACATTTCAACAGGCACTTGGATTTGGCAGCTTCTATTGGTACTTGGCCTTCAGTTGGCTGTGGGTGGGGCTGAGCTTTTAGAGGTTTGCTCACAGAAAGCGGACGGTGCACGTTTACCTTTGTCCGGTCATTGCGGACGATTTGTGGTATGCCAGGACCGTGAGGTGGCCCTCATTGGCATTTGTCCTCGCGGCCTGCATTTCAATCGTGTGCTCGGTGAATGCGATTTTCAATGGCGTGCCAATTGCTTGGGCTTATCGGCCTTTGCTGGTGAGGATGACAAATGCACCTGCAGCTGTTGTGCCGATGAGTGTAATGACTTGGATTTGGATGTTGATGTGGAAACGACAACACCCTGTGCTCCCGACGACAAGGACGACAACGATACAACGGTGCCAACTGCCACCGATCCTACTGAACAGACAGATGATCCAGAGATTACAACAACTCCCAGTCCCAATGATTCGAGCAACTCAAATGCTACTACTCCATCTGGTAAAGTTCCAGCGTATTGTTCGGATAATCGTACGGATTGTGCCACAAAATCAGATGGCGCCATGTTGCCCATTGACGGGGAATGCGGTAAATTCATACAATGCGCCCACGGCTGTGTCCAGGAGTTCTCCTGTCCGGGTAGCCTGTTCTTCGATCCCACATATAATGTGTGCAATCATGCATATTTGGTGAACTGTACCCAGGCAGAGGGCAGCGGAGATGCCGCCGATGATGACGACGTTATTGTCGGACCTTCGGGCACCACATGCAGCAGTCAGAGCGTTTGCGCCAAACAGCCCGATGGCAAAATGTTTGCCAATCCTGACACAACTGGCTATTTTGTTTGCCAGTGTCAATGTCCCATCGCCATGGAGTGCGATGAGTACACGGTATTCAATGAAACCGCCCAAGTATGCGATTGGGATTGGGACTCCAGTCTGAGTGATGCGAATGCCAACAACGATGTCATTTGTCCCGGTGATTTGGTATACAATGCCACATCAAATGAATGCGATTATCCGGATGGCTATGTTCCAGTGGTCGAGTGCAATAGCACAAGCACCATATGCCAGAATCAAGCCGAGGGAGAACTCTTCCCCGTTAACGGGGTATGCAATAAGTTCTACAAATGCAATTACAATTGCGCTGTGGAACAAATTTGCCCCAATAACCTGATCTATGATTCCAAAAAGCAGCTCTGCGACTATCCACAAAATGTCAATTGCGAATGGGACTATGTGCCACCGTCGGGTCCATCGGCCGGACCCTCAGGCATTGCCTGTGAGAGTAAGGGTCGCTGCCTGGGTGAACCCGAGGGCACCTACCTGCCCTCACTTACCACTTGCAATGGCTATGTGATCTGTCAGTGTGAATGCGAGGTGGAAATGCCTTGCAGCGATGATCTCTACTGGGACCAAGACCTCAAGACATGCAACTATGCGACAGATGTGGTCTGTACTCTCTAAGTGCCGGCGCGTGCGGACAGAAATTGAAAATAAAATAAATATTCAAATCATAACTCTATTGTATGTATTTGCGAAATTTCCAATCGATTGTTCTCTAATCGCTGGCAGGTCTCATAAATCAGTTTTAAAACCAGACCAATTGATTACCCTTTGTTCGGCCGAAATATGTGTGAATTCTTGTACCCAATCTAACCATACGACAAATGCGTTATCGGGTAATTATTCTAATTGCACTCGACTCTTGTTACGCCCACAAAATTATTCAGCACAAATTTTGGATTAGTTCATAGCCGGAGATCTCCTATTTCTTCAAACCCGACTCCAGCTCGTTTGTTTAATTTTTTCAAACAAACATTTTCATTCATATATAGAACTTTATGGAGAAATGCTTCCTTCTGTGTGTTACATACATTTTGTCGACTTTAATATATCATTTCATCCTATGGATGCATGGTAGAAAAATTTTAATGGCATTTTAAAGTAGATAAAAATTCGATAAAAACTACATCAAAACTTTGAAAATCGGTGCAAAATTGTCCTAAATACAGCCCTAGGAAAATTGCAACTTTTACCAAAAATTTTTCAATAATTGTTCCAAAATTTATGCAAAACCCTTAACTTTGCAAACCTTTAACTGTGCCAATTTTCCGCCGATTTCAAAAAGTCGTGTCTTTTTTTGCTGCACTGAATGTGAGTTATAAATTGGCATTCAAATCTAAAAACTAATTTCGACCAGATTTTTGAAAAAAATTACAGTGTATACACTGTAAAAATTTTCAAAAATCGGGTCGAAATTTCTTTTTTTAAATTCCATTCTTTTGATAGCATTTTAAAATATGTAAAAATGCAACAAGAAATAGATAAAAAAATTTGAAATCGGTTGAAAATTGCCCAAAATACAGCTTAGGGAAAATCGAAATTTTTACCGAAATTAGACAATTTTTCAAAAAATTCTCAAAAATCCCCAGCTGTGCATTCTTTGAAAGTTTTGATGGCATTTAAAAGTAGATAAAAATTCGATAAAAAACTGCATAAAAACTTTGAAAATCGGTAGAAAATTGTCGTAAATACAGCATTTGGAAAATTTCAATTTTCCCAAAAAAAATTTCAACATATGTGCCAAAATTTTTGCAAATGCCTCAACTTTGAAAACCTCTAGCTTAGCCAATTTTTGGTCAATTTCAAAATGTCATGTCTTTTTTGCTGCTCTGAATGTGAGTTATAAATTGGCATTCAAATCTAAAAACTAATTTCGACCAGATTTTTTGAAAAAAATTACAGTGTATACACTGTAAAAATTTTCAAAAATCGGGTCGAAATTTCTTTTTTTAAATTCCATTCTTTTGATAGCATTTTAAAATATGTAAAAATGCAACAAGAAATAGATAAAAAAATTTGAAATCGGTTGAAAATTGCCCAAAATACAGCTTAGGGAAAATCGAAATTTTTACCGAAATTAGACAATTTTTTCAAAAAATTCTCAAAAATCCCCAGCTGTGCATTCTTTGAAAGTTTTGATGGCATTTAAAAGTAGATAAAAATTCGATAAAAAACTGCATAAAAACTTTGAAAATCGGTAGAAAATTGTCGTAAATACAGCATTTGGAAAATTTCAATTTTCCCAAAAAAAATTTCAACATATGTGCCAAAATTTTTGCAAATGCCTCAACTTTGAAAACCTCTAGCTTAGCCAATTTTTGGTCAATTTCAAAATGTCATGTCTTTTTTTGCTGCTCTGAATGTGAGTTATAAATTGGCATTCAAATCTAAAAAACTAATTTTGACCAGATTTTTGAAAAAAATTACAGTGTATACACTGTAAAAATTTTCAAAAATCGGGTCGAAATTTCTTTTTTTTAAATTCCATTCTTTTGATAGCATTTTAAAATATGTAAAAATGCAACAAGAAATAGATAAAAAAATTTGAAATCGGTTGAAAATTGCCCAAAATACAGCTTAGGGAAAATCGAAATTTTTACCGAAATTAGACAATTTTTCAAAAAATTCTCAAAAATCCCCAGCTGTGCATTCTTTGAAAGTTTTGATGGCATTTAAAAGTAGATAAAAATTCGATAAAAAACTGCATAAAAACTTTGAAAATCGGTAGAAAATTGTCGTAAATACAGCATTTGGAAAATTTCAATTTTCCCAAAAAAAATTTCAACATATGTGCCAAAATTTTTGCAAATGCCTCAACTTTGAAAACCTCTAGCTTAGCCAATTTTTGGTCAATTTCAAAATGTCATGTCTTTTTTTGCTGCTCTGAATGTGAGTTATAAATTGGCATTCAAATCTAAAAAACTAATTTCGACCAGATTTTTGAAAAAATTACAGTGTATACACTGTAAAAATTTTCAAAAATCGGGTCGAAATTTCTTTTTTTAAATTCCATTCTTTTGATAGCATTTTAAAATATGTAAAAATGCAACAAGAAATAGATAAAAAAATTTGAAATCGGTTGAAAATTGCCCAAAATACAGCTTAGGGAAAATCGAAATTTTTACCGAAATTAGACAATTTTTCAAAAAATTCTCAAAAATCCCCAGCTGTGCATTCTTTGAAAGTTTTGATGGCATTTAAAAGTAGATAAAAATTCGATAAAAAACTGCATAAAAACTTTGAAAATCGGTAGAAAATTGTCGTAAATACAGCATTTGGAAAATTTCAATTTTCCCAAAAAAATTTCAACATATGTGCCAAAATTTTTGCAAATGCCTCAACTTTGAAAACCTCTAGCTTAGCCAATTTTTGGTCAATTTCAAAATGTCATGTCTTTTTTTGCTGCTCTGAATGTGAGTTATAAATTGGCATTCAAATCTAAAAAACTAATTTCGACCAGATTTTTGAAAAAAATTACAGTGTATACACTGTAAAAATTTTCAAAAATCGGGTCGAAATTTCTTTTTTAAATTCCATTCTTTTGATAGCATTTTAAAATATGTAAAAATGCAACAAGAAATAGATAAAAAATTTGAAATCGGTTGAAAATTGCCCAAAATACAGCTTAGGGAAAATCGAAATTTTTACCGAAATTAGACAATTTTTCAAAAAATTCTCAAAAATCCCCAGCTGTGCATTCTTTGAAAGTTTTGATGGCATTTAAAAGTAGATAAAAATTCGATAAAAAACTGCATAAAAACTTTGAAAATCGGTAGAAAATTGTCGTAAATACAGCATTTGGAAAATTTCAATTTTCCCAAAAAAAATTTCAACATATGTGCCAAAATTTTTGCAAATGCCTCAACTTTGAAAACCTCTAGCTTAGCCAATTTTTGGTCAATTTCAAAATGTCATGTCTTTTTTTGCTGCTCTGAATGTGAGTTATACATTGGCTTTGAAATCTCAAAAACTAATTTTGACCCGATTTTTGAAAAAAATTACAGTGTATATACACTGTAAAAATTTTCAAAAATCGAGTCGAAATTTTTTTTTCCCAAAATTTTAAAGTTTTAATGGCTTATTTATTGTCACATAAGTTACAGTAATTTTTAACAATAATAAAATTAGGCTTAAATTAAAGTAAATTCAATTGTATGATAACTAAAACTTAATTTAGACATTAAAAAATAATTTAAACATAATTAAATATATTATTTTATTTTCATTTATTTTTTATTTTAATTAAATCTCATTAAGTCCTTTTTTGTTACTGAAAAATTAACTAAATTAATTTTAGTATTTTGATAAAGCAACAAGCACTTAATTAAATTTAATTAATTACTTTTTGTTACTGAATAATCATTAAGTATTTAATTCATTTTAATTAAGTTCTTTTTGTTACTGAAAAATCAACAAGTAATTAATTAATTTTAGTTATGTACTTTTTTGGTATTTAAAAATCAACATGTACTTAATTTAAGGATTTCCGATATTCCTCTAAAACTTATGCTCGAATTTGCAGATCTGCAAGGATATTATACAAAACCCAGTCCTTACGTCCTGCGGCAGGATATGCGGGTTTTAGAGCTAATAAACCAAAGTAGGATAATTTTCTCAAAGCCATAAGGACATTGACTGATTTCGTCAGGACATGGTTTTCTAGGATCTTCAGAAGCAGCACTATTGATATGCATTCAAAAATTTCTAATCTCCTTCCAAAATTGTTGCTCGATTTTTTGTAAGGCGGTTAGTCATCAAAATGGCCAAAAAGTGACAAAATAAACATAAATGTCAATATAACTTACCCATTTTAATGACGATCCGAATGTCCTTTGATCATATATTAGTCCTTGGTGAGCCGCGTCGACTGGCACTATGGGATCCTGGAAGGTCCTTCAGGGAGCTGAAATAAAAAGAGTTTTTTGGTTAGGAAAAAAATGCAAAATCTCGCGAGTCCTTTGAAGGATCAGGACAAAAAGATGCCAAATTAATTGGATCAATAAGGGCCACTTTCCGTCCTGATAGTCCTGCGGGGAGCTGAGATATTACGGATTTTCTGATTTTATTCGTTTTTTTGGCCGCGTAGAACAATTTGGGACTTGGAGAAAAATTAGAAGTCCCAAAAAAGTCCTCATAACTCAGCCATTTCAAGGACCACTTGACCAGATCAAAGTCCATGTTGATCCCTATTTTTTTGATGCCAATCGATGCGGATCATCAAAAACATAATAGAAAACCAAGCCCTTTCGTTCTGAGGCAGGATTTGCAGACTTTGGAGCTAAAAAACAAAAACAGGATAATTTTGTTTTTGTTTTTTTTTTTGTGCTCATTAAACGAATAGACGTGAGATCGAAACCCATGGAGGCTGATGACAAATTTATTAGTGTATTTAAAGTCTGGTGTCATTGGATTAACACACAGGAAAAGTTTTTCACAACATTAAATGTAGTGGTCAAGGGCTGCTAGGGTATACAGACATCGGCATAGCCGAAGTTAGCTTCTTTGACATTTTTTCTCAATGTGCACAAATGCGTCAAAAAATTGTTGAGTTACTAAAATCCTTAAATATTCTTTGGGAAAAAGTTACGTAAGCTTTTTGACCACATATGATTCGGCTATGCCGTTTAGAAGCCCAAAACCCAGACCAATGCACTTCCTTAGAATCATATGTATATTCATGTTAAGTACAACTATTTCTCTTGACACTCTCCCCTACTCTGAATCATAGTAAGTTTTTTTGTACTATATATTGGTTAGTATCAAACATATAAATATATTTTTCTTATTTATTTATTGAACTAGAAAGAACACTACTGTACTTTTTAGAAGCGATTGCTGCGGAAACTCAGAGATGATTGTTACCGTGCGAAACAGAGTGAGGGCACATGTCTCTAAAATTCTGCCGCCAGAAAGGAAATTGAAATACATACATACATGAAAATAGCCCATAAACGGAACAAACCTAATAAGCAACTTCACTTTACTATTTTCTTTTCCTTTCCTTTAGTTGAATGTTTTTTTTTTTTTTTTGTTTGATTTTTAATTTGTTTTGGCAAATATTGCTATTTATATAAAAAAAAAAAAAAGTCACGATAAAAATCTGAAAGCACGTTTAACTACTGTAGCAACATATATGCAATGCCACTAGATAGTATCACTAAAATGCCTTCGCTTTATCAACGGCACATGCGAGTTGTAGATGAAACATTTCATTATTTTAATTGACGGAAAATATAAAAGGTGATATGTGGCCCAATGATGCTTCAGTTTGAAAATCTCAACGCCAAGATGAAGCCACACTTCGGTAAGAAATAACGGTTCTGTTTTTTTATTATTATTATTATTTTGCCTCTTCTCTATTTTTGCCATTCCCAGTGCTTTCCCTATGTTTGGTACTTTCGTTGTTTGTAGAATCACTGCATGCGGAGGATTGCTGCAAAGATGGCGATACCCAAGCTGATGAAGATGATTGCACCCAGTACTATGTCTGTTGTACGGGAAAATTTGTGTTGAAATCGTGTCAGGATGACCACTATTGGAATGTAACCAAAGAATCGTGCGAAGTGGACGAAGGTCAATGTAATGTTAAGAATTGCAAGGATGGAGACTTGGTGGTGAATCCTGCAGACTGCGCTGGCTACCTGATATGCGTCGATAACAACTGGTATGCCAAAGAATGTGCCGATGGGGCATATTTCGATGAAAACACCGGATCATGTGTTATCGATACCGAAGGCGTTTGTGTAAATTGCAATGAGGGTTGCACTCAAGCAGATCTCGATGACTGTACCAAATATCGTATTTGCAGTAATGGCAAATATGTTACGAAATCTTGCCCAATTGGAGACTACTGGAATGCAGATAAAAGACAGTGCCTTCTAGATGAAGGTCAATGCAATGGCAATAACTCGACATGTTCTGAAGGAGATCTGAAGGTCGATCCTTCAAATTGTGCTGGATACCTGCAATGTGAGAGTAACAAGTGGGTGAACAAGGATTGCGCTGATGGCGCCTTCTACAACGTGACTCTGAAGGCATGTGAGCCTGATGTCGACGGAGTGTGCCTAGATTGTGTTGAAGGCTCCCAAAAAGCCGATCAAAACGACTGTGCCCAGTATCTTGAATGCGTCAACGGAAAATATGTCACAAAGTCGTGTGCCGATGGTTATTACTGGAACAAAACCCGATGTGACAAAGACAACGGCGAATGCAATGGAAGTAACTCAACCTGTAGTGACGGAGACCTGAAGGTGGATTTGTCGAATTGTGCTGGATACCTGCAATGTGTAAGTGGCGAGTGGGTCAACAAGGATTGTGCTGATGGTGCCTTCTACAACGTGACTCTGAAGGCATGTGAGCCTGATGTCGACGGAGTGTGCCTAGATTGTGTTGAAGGCTCACAAAAAGCCGATCAAAACGACTGTGCCCAATATCTTGAATGCGTCAACGGAAAATATGTCACAAAGTCGTGTGCTGATGGTTACTACTGGAACAAAACCCGATGTGACAAAGACAACGGCGAATGCAATGGAAGTAACTCAACCTGTAGTGACGGAGACCTGAAGGTGGATTTGTCGAATTGTGCTGGATACCTGCAATGTGTAAGTGGCGAGTGGGTCAACAAGGATTGTGCTGATGGTGCCTTCTACAACGTGACTCTGAAGGCATGCGAGCCTGATGTCGACGGAGTGTGCCTAGATTGTGTTGAAGGCTCCCAAAAAGCCGATCAAAACGACTGTGCCCAGTATCTTGAATGCGTCAACGGAAAATATGTCACAAAGTCGTGTGCCGATGGTTATTACTGGAACAAAACCCGATGTGACAAAGACAACGGCGAATGCAATGGAAGTAACTCAACCTGTAGTGACGGAGACCTGAAGGTGGATTTGTCGAATTGTGCTGGATACCTGCAATGTGTAAGTGGCGAGTGGGTCAACAAGGATTGTGCTGATGGTGCCTTCTACAACGTGACTCTGAAGGCATGCGAGCCTGATCTCGACGGAGTGTGCCTAGATTGTGTTGAAGGCTCCCAAAAAGCCGATCAAAGCGACTGTGCCCAGTATCTTGAATGCGTCAATGGGAAATATGTCACCAAGTCGTGTGCTGATGGTTACTACTGGAACAAAACCAGATGCGACAAAGACAATGGAGAATGCAATGGCAACAACACAACCTGTACTGAAGGCCAGACCAAAGTGGACCCCGCGAATTGTGCTGGGTATCTGCTGTGCACCAACAATAAGTGGGTGACTCAAAAATGCCCTGATCTAACCTATTTCAATGTCACCCAATGTACCTACGATTACGATGGCGTGTGCCTAAACAAAACCTGTGATCCCGAATGCTGTGATTACCCCGACAACTGGATTGGACCGGTGGCTGATAATTGCTCGGCCTTCATTCAATGTGTCCACGGATATAAATACGAACAAACCTGTCCCAACAATCTGCATTACAATAACGAGACAAAGGCCTGCGACTTCCCCGAAAATGTGCAGTGTGAAGATGGCAGTCTGCCACCAAGTGGCCCCTCTGCTGGTCCCTCGGGCACATACTGTGAGAGTCATGGACGCTGTGTTGGCGAGAAGGATGGCGCCATGTTCCCCGGAGTTGCCGATGATTCCTGCAGTACAACTTATGTTGTATGCCAATGTGAATGCGAAATTGAATTCCCTTGTCCTGGTGATTTGGTGTATAATAAGGCAATCAAATCCTGCGATTATCGCTACAATGTAAATTGCTAAATTCGTTTCTAACTTTTGATTTTTTTTTGTTTGATTTCAATATAAATAACTGAAGATGCTTATACATATATGCTGATTTTTATTTCATATGTATTTAACTTATGCCACTTTGATTGCGTTGGTTTTTTAGATAGATATATATACAATTGATTGATCTGACTCTTTAGAGATATGTTATAGGAATTTTTAAAAGATTTGGCAGATGAACTGATATTGTTAATAGCGTAATACGTATTTATATTGTGATCAAATGTATATGTATATATATATGCTTAGGTATACCAGATGGAAAAATATTTTGTCCTTTAATTTTAGAAAATGTAAGGTACATTTAATGGATTTATAACCAATTTTGTTTGGTAAAAATCTCTTTATCGAGCAAATCGTAAAAATATATAAACCTCAAAGCTTTAGGAGATTATATATTTCGTGTCTTTTTAGTTCAATAGAGTTTGGGAACGAATGTTACATTTTGAATTATATATGATGAGAATTTGATTTTCTAATGTGAGAGTGAAACAAAATTGTTCTTTTTATTATGTTAGGTAACTTAAAACAAATAAATTTCTGCTTAAAATTCATCAATGTCGATTTTATTAACAATTAATCGATCGATTTACAATGTATGACGCCTTTTTGATTTACGATTTCGTGACTTTTGCTTGGATTTCGTTTGTTTTTTCTTATCCACCTGACAATTGGCAATTTTTGGATAGTCACATCGCCCATTTTCGGCATTGAAATGCAAACCAGAGGGGCAATCCATTACCAGAAACATCATATTACTGCAAAGCATAAATTTACTACAATCATTGGTATGGGGAACAAGAGCGCTTTCACTTTCGTCCGAGCAGGAGCCACCCATTGTGGGAGGACTTGATTTTGGCTCTTCAGATACTTGACATTTGGCTTCACTTGCTCGCAGGCAGAGACGACGAGTTGGACTGAAATGCTGTTGGCCGGGGCAGCGCCGGAGTTGGGACCGCTGCGATTTGCAGACATAGTACTCGATGCAGGAATCCGATTTTGGCAAGGCGTAACCATTGCGTTTGCCCAAACAAATGTTATTGGAATTTGTTTTTGGCTTCTGTGGTCGCCTTTTTGGTTTGACAGTTGTCACAGGTTCCTCAATATACTCCAACTCCTCTTCCTCCTCCTCCTCCACATCCTCATCTTCGTCACTCTCCACACTTTGCGATTGCTTGGAGTCAACTTGTTTATCATCTTGAACCTTGTTTGCCTGCTCATCGTACATGCAATCAACATTATTCGCCTCATCGCAGTGTAAAGTAATTGGATTAAATCGACTTATTTCATCACAGGATCCTACAACCGCATTGCCATTATTGCATATATAATATCCACGACATGTCCCAAACATCGGCAATAGGGCACCATCTTTGCCCTCACAAATGGATGTCTTGAACGTGAAACCATCCTAAACGAAGAATATAAATTTGGCAAATCATATAATCATACATATAATAGAAAAAATAACAAAACCTACTTGAAATCTCGCCCAAAGGGGTCGCCCTAGTGTCAACAATATCCACACAATACCATGGATCTTCATGTTACTGCTGGTGGCCTGAAACTGAAACCTTTCCATTACTAAGTTGGCATTTATAGACCTCGTTATGTGTAGTACCAAAAGAAATTTGCATTAAATATCAATGTGTAAGGGCAACACGGCCATCCCACATGATAAAAGAACTTCTTTGTTCTTGTTATTTATCTTCTATTACCAAGAAATGATAAGAATTTTTTTTGCACGCATATCAATCATATGTAACATATGTACCATACATATAACAATTATCTGTACCCAATCTGAACTTGAAATGATTTTTGGGTTCTCGTTCCTCCATTTACAAATGAGAGCCCTACCTATCCTTAAGCTTTAAGTAAATCTTAAAAAATCCAATATATATGTATGTAAATGCATATATCAACGAGTTAAAAATAGATTCAAAATGGTATAGATAAAATCAATTCATATAATAAACCGGAAATTAAGAAAAAAAAATGCCTTAATAAATGAAAAAATATTCTGGGAAATTTCAACGTTTTTCCCAAACTTATGTACATGCACTTTGTAAATTTGTTTCTTTCAATGAATGGTTAACCAATCAAATTATCAGGTAACCAACCTCCTGGATTTTTTTTTTTTATCAAATTCGCGACTGATTTCTATTAGAATTATATTGCGATTAAAACCCAAAATCGTACCCTAGCCACTTCCTCGTAATGGTCATGAGGGAATTTCTAAATTTTGCTGACATCCTTCCGTTAATTTATTAAGCTTTCAAATTTTCTTCACGTTTGTCCGTTTAATAACAATAATAATCGAAGTACAACCAGGACAGATGGCAACTCTAAAAAGTTGGTTAGTTATTTATCGATATGTCAGGCATCGATAAGTGTTGTGCCAGCGCAAGCAGCAGAAGGAGAAGCTTAGAATGGAAATATGAAAAGCTCATACGGTTTGGCCCAGGCTCCTATTTAAAAAGTGTGATGTTGTTGCTAAGGTCAATAAGTGTATAAAAGTATAAGTGTATGAAAGTGAAAAGAAATTAAATAATATAAAAATATATATAATATAAAAAACAGAAAAAAATGCGCGCAATTTTTGCTAACGGTTTTTTCTCGTCTTGAAAAAAAAACTTGTAAGGAAGTTTGGCTAAGGATCATGTTTTTATTGGTGAAATGATCGCCAAGTAAATTAAAAGTGAATCAATATACCGAAATGAAATGTATGAATGCCCAAACTAGATCAATATTGTAGCCATTTTTTGGTGCCAAATTGTGAAAAATACTTATTTTTTTTTAATATACTTAGTTTTATCTCGGTGAAGGAAATAAAATGTAATATAAAGTGTGGCCCAAATTAGATAAATTGTGCGCGCTTTCTTTTGCTGTAAGATATGATATATTAAATTGTGAAAAATATGCATCTATGCACGTATATATATGATTCAAGGATAGTTCCCGTTACTCCGACATCAGATTTCTTGCAAATTACGCAAATATAAGGTCCTTGTTTTTCAAACAACGCAGATGTTGCCATATCTTACTTTGATTGATGCATTGTAAACCTGCATTGAATGGTGTGGTTCATGTCTTCGACTAATTGCTAATATTTTATTTGCTTTGAGTATGTATTTGCTAAAAATATGCAGAAGTATTTTCTAGGTAGCCGGTTTGTGTATTGGAAATGAGTATTTTAGTGTTGACAGAAACCATGACCACCAAATATTCAAACCAAAGTGTGACGGATTCGTACGAATTTGTATACCCTGCAACCATAGGATAAATGTCATTTTAAAAAGTCGGCGCTGCGACTTACTTATTTCATTTTGTAGTCAAATTTGCGTTCGGATGATACTTAAATTTGGATTCACAAGATATTCGTATCGAAACTTCCATGACGGACGTTACAAAAAATGAAAATCATTTTGAGGTTATCCCATATTTTCCCAATTTTTCGCGGAATTAGCAAGCTAAAGAGAAAAATAACCATAACAATAAAGAAAGATTACTTTTTTTTTACTTAAAGAATGAGGCGGTGGACAGCGGCAAAGATGATATTTAAACCACCTCGATCACCATTTATATTCTTTAAATTCGTGTTTTCAGTAATAATCTTTTTTAAAAACTGTTTTTCATTAAAATGTTTTTTTTGGTTTACTTAAAGTGTATAAAAATTCGGTCGAAGAAAACTTTTAAACTTACACTGTTAAACAAAAACCCCGTTTTTTCCGTGATGGACGCTACAAATCAAAAAAACACAACTTTACGTCGAATTATCAATATCTTCCAAATGCCTGTTAAAGCACTTAATCTTACAATATTATTTATATTTTAAATTTATAATAGAATAAAAACTATGTATATGACTGTTTTTACAAAACTGTTGAACAAAATTTTGTAGAGGAGTTAGTTTAGATTTGCCATTTATTAATGGATCACCGAACAATTGTATCCTTTATATAATTTGAAGGTTAAATATATACCTAATATTCCATTTTATTGTTTTGAAAACTTTAAAATTTTGGCTTTGGCTTAACCTTTCTCGGATATGGCCATTATGTGCATAAAATCTATTTAGTTATTTAATCAACATCATTCCCATTTAAATTGATAAAGACTTCAATCTGTCTAATGGCCAAAAAATATGGTCCAGCGTGCATATGTGGGATTCTCCTCGCATATATAAGACTCCATTGAGCAGTATAAATTATCGGAGTTTGTGTATTCTTTAATGGAATAGAAGGCATATAAAAGTAGCTTACTTTTGATAAATATCTTAGTACTTACTTTTTCTTTTCACACAGGCCGCAATATCCAAATGACATTTTGATGGATATTTTCGTATACAGCCCTCATCTTCATCTAATAGACAAACCGCAGTTGTTTCATTAGCAGCCTCGCAACTTGCTTCCAAGGGACAAATCGGAGAGGCTTGTACTATAGCCACTAGATTTTCGGTGAGTTATACAAATTTTATAGTTTCACTAATACATACCTAATGAAATGGCAAAAAAACAAATAAAAAAGAATTTCCGGAGCATCGTCATCTGTGTTTGAACGCAATTTCTAAGACAATGCGGTAAAAGATATAAACTAATCGAAATCCCAAAAAGGCAACAATTCAGAGTAGATAATACTCGAAAGATAAGATAAGCAATAATCTGTTACAAAGAGAGAGACAATAAAAGAGATGCCCCAATTGTGAGACTGAGTGGAATAGAAAAGTAGTTTCAAATCAGTATTAATTTCGAATTTTTCAATTTGTTTCATTTAACATTTATTACTATTGGCCTCAAAATAAAAGTATATCATGCAATGAGCGTAAAGGTTTGTGTCTTGGCTATACAATTTTGTTAAAGTTCTCCCTGTTTATGTGGTTTTCGTTTGACTGCGATATAATTTGGCATAAATTCCATTTTTGGACAAGAGCTGCGAGTGCGAACCCTGTTCCACAATGCTGCCAGCTTGTATGACACATATAATATTTGCATTCTGTACTGTCGACAAACGATGGGCAATCACAATACAAGTGCGTCCCGAACAGGCCGAATCCAGAGCTTGTTGAACCACCTAGATAAGGGATAGAGAAGGGGATTCAGATTCCTTCAGATGAAAGTTAAGTTAAACTCTCTTATCTTACCCTTTCACTTTGAAAGTCCAGCGCCGATGTGGCTTCATCTAGTAGAAGAATCTTTGGATTTCTCACCATAGCTCTGGCTATGGCTATACGTTGCTTTTGTCCTCCCGACAATTGTGTACCCTTTGATCCCAGCACAGTGTCATATTGAGCGGGCAGAGTCATAATAAAATCATGGGCATTGGCCATTTTGGCTGCCTCCATAATCTGTTGCATGGGCACTTCGCGTGAATTGTCCCCATAGGCAATGTTCTCGGCAATGGTTTTCTCAAAAAGCGAAGGCTCCTGCGAGACAATGCCCAGACGTCGACGCAGTGCTTTCAAACCCATATCGTGATGTATACTCTCCTGGTCTATAAGCTGTTCCCCAACATTGAGAGATTCGTTTTTAATGGCAACGTAAATAATTTTTGTGTATATGGACTTACAATCTTTCCACCATTAGGATCATAGTAGCGCATTAGCAGCTGAACACATGTCGATTTGCCCGAACCCGAGGCTCCAACCAGAGCTACGGTCTGTCCTTGCAGCACATCCAAATTGAAGTTATCCAACACACGTTGATTCGGACGTGAGGGATATGAGAAATTGATGTCACGATAACTGACACCCTGATCGACCACATTTGTCTTATTCCTGATGACCTGATTCCCATTGGCAGACAGTTCAGGAACTTTTGGTGATTGGATTGAGGGACTGCGATCTATTATCTCGTACATGCGATTGGCCGATAGCAGAGCTGCATTGAAGGCGGGCGTAAAGGCCAGGGATTGGGCCAAAATGAAGAGACCATATAACATGGTGTTGGCTATTCTGCAAGAATCACGTTCAAAATCTACTATTTTGAGTTGACAAAAACTGCGAACTTACTTCATAATGGTCTCGAAGTTAATTTTGCCATCGGCACACATATGTCCGCCATAGGTCAAGGTGACTGCATAGCCAAAGAACATCAGGGTCTTGCCCAAAGAATTGACCACACCTCGCCATTTCAGGCGACTGAGTATTTGCTTCTCATAGTTGTCCACCTCCTGCTCATAGATCTTAATCAAAGCCTCCTCACGCCTCAGGCCAGCCACAGTTCTGATTTGGGTTATGGTTTCGGTGGCAATGCGACTTGTTTCCTCCAGGACAGCTTTCTCCTTCAATGCGGACTTCTCACCGAATCGTGCCTCGAAAACAATCGAGGCAATCATAAAGGGTGAGGTACTGAGGCAAATCAATGCCAATTCCCACGAATAGGGAAAAGCTATGGAAATGCTGCAAATGAAATTGGTAAACGCTTGCAAAATATTGCTCAATGGAAACCCAATGGCGCCCTGGACACTAGCAGCATCGCCCGACAGGCGAGCCGATAGGGCGCCAATGCTATTCTTCTTCTCATCAAACCAGCCCATTTCCTGTTGCATGATGGCGCCAAAGGTCTTCGATCTACAATGAAAATAGGACTTAGAAATGTACGAGAAGAATTGTGAGAGAGAGATCCTACCGCATTCTCATGGTCAGCCAGACGCCAGCCAAATTGAAGAAATACGTTTGGATAAAACACACTATTCCCGCACATATACCGATAACCAGGGATATTATCGACATGGTGGCACTTTGATCCAATACCTCCTCATCTGTGGGCTGGGCCAGTGAGCCGTATAGCTCGGCCAGGACTATGGAAAATGCTGGCATTGTGATGCCATACAAACCAGCACAAATGGCGCCAATGATTAGGAAACTCCATTCGGGACGTGACCAGGACAATACCCGAAAGAATGTCTTGATATAATTAGCTGAGGGTTTCTCTTCCTTCTCCTGGGCCAACTCATTGTGCATGTCGTTCAATTGGCCATTGAAGCCATTCAAATGTTTCATTTGGAATTCCGTGTTCTTTCCCAGCGAAACTATCGAATGGGTTCTGGAGAATTTCTCAGGATCATTCAGCGATAGTTTGCGTTCCTTCTCCTCCTCGAGTTCACTTAACATTTCCTCGGCCTGATCGTCATAGGAATGGACGGTAACCATTTTATAATAGAATCCTTGCAATTTCATTAGCTCCTCGTGGGTTCCCTGTTCGACAGATTTCCCATTTTCTATATAGACAATGCGATCGGCATGCCTGATGGCCGACAGGCGGTGCGAAACCACCAAAGTGGTGCGACCCTTGCAGGCCTTATCCAAGGCCGATTGCACCAGTTTCTCCGAATGATAATCCAGGGCGGAGGTGGCCTCATCGAGTAGCAGAATCTTTGGCTTTTGTATCAGAGCACGTGCGATGGCAATGCGCTGACGCTGGCCCCCGGACAACTGGACACCCTTCTCACTAATGTCCGTGTCATAGCCCTGGAAACCAAAATTGTATCGAAATCGTAGAGACCACAAATGGATCTTACCTTATGTAGAGCTATAATAAAGCTATGAGCATTTGCTGCCTTGGCGGCATCTTCCATCTCCTTGTAGGTGGCATCTGGTTTGCCATGTCTTATATTCTCACCTGATAAATATACAAACTATATAGAAGAAGATTTTTTCGATTGGAATCCCTTACCTATGCTACCCAGAAACAGAACTGGTTCCTGACCCACCACAGCCATATTTGATCTTAGCCAATTTAGATTATATTTCCTAACATCTTCGCCGTCTAAGAGCACTTGTCCAAACACTGGATCATAGAAGCGTTGCAATAGCTGCAGACAAGTGGATTTCCCGCATCCGGACGATCCGACCAGAGCCACTGTCTGACCCTCTTCAATTGTGATGTTCAAGCCCCTCAGTACGATGACATCCTCTCTGGCCGGATAACGAAAGAATACATCACGAAATTCGATATTCCCTCTGAGGCCATAGTTCAGGATTTTTCCAGCCTTCGATAGAGGATCGATACGCGATGCACGATCAATCACTTCATAGATGGCCGATGCCGAACCGCGTGCCATGGCGAATGTTTCCAGAAATGGCGATGTTCGCGACAATTGGTTTGCACTCACAATAATACTCGATATCACAATCATAACCACTGCCGGAGTGTATTCCCTCTCCTCGATGGGTATATCACTATTGCGATAGAACAATATCAAATTGGCTCCATACCAAAAGGCCCCAGCACCGGCAATAAACATCATGGCCTTCATAACCGTATCACTGAGACCGGAGAAGACACCCTTCCATTTGCCAGCCTTCAGAGCGGGCTGCAAGAGGGAATCATAACGTTGCGATTCCGATTTCTCGCCACCAAATGCCACCACAGTCCGAATGGCACCGATCACCTCCTCGACCACCGAACTGGCTCTCACATAGGCATTCTGTTCGCGGGCTGTCAACTTGCCTTGATACTGTAAAATCAAAAGAAATAATCATATGTAAATTTAACGAATTCATCAAGAAATTTAGATCCTGTTCCCATTTACGTCACATATTTTTCTATTGATCGTTAAAATGTAAAGAAGAAATAATCAAATGTAAATAAAACGAATTTATCAAAAGTGGAATTTAGATGCTGTTCCCGTTTTCGATTCCGCCGATTTACGTCAAATATTTTTCTATTGATCTTTAATAGGTTAAAAAGAAATAATCAAATGTAAATAAAACGAACTCATCAACAGTGGAATTTAGATCCTGTTCCCGTTTACGTCAAATATTTTTCTATTGATCTTTAATATGTTAAGAAGAAATAATCAAATGTAAAAAAACGAATTTCTCAAAAGTGGAATTTAGATCCTGTTCCCGTTTACGTGAAATATTTTTCTATTGATCTTTAATATGTTAAGAAGAAATAATCAAATGTAAATAAAACGAATTTATCTAAAGTGGAATTTAGACCCTGTTCCCGTTTACTTCAAATATTTTTCTATTGTTAAAAAGAAATAATCAAATGTTAATATAATAAATTTATCAAAAGTAGAATTTAGATCCTGTTCCCGTTTACGTGAAACATTTTTCTATTGATCTTTAATATGTTAAGAAGAAATAATCAAATGTAAATAAAACGAATTTATCAAAAGTGGAATTTAGATCCCGTTCTCGTTTACGTCAAATATTTTTCTATTGAACTTTAATATGTTAAGAAATAATCAAATGTAAATAAAACGAATTCATCAAAAGTGGAATTTAGATCCTGTTCCCGCTTACGTCAAATATTTTTCTATTAATTCTTAATATGTTAAGAAGAAATAACCAAATGTAAATTAAACGAATTTCTCAAAAGTGGAATTTAGATCCTGTTCCCGTTTTCGATTCCGCCAATTTACGTCTAATATTTCTCTATTGATCTTTAATATGTTAAGAAAAATACTAAGCATTTGTGGGGAAATTCAAAGTAGCTATTAATTTATGAGATTTTTTCCTAGGAGACAATCAGAAAATAGTCGAAACGCTTATCGAATATTTGGAGGTTTCCAAAAAGCGATAAAAAAATTCGATGACAGATTTGTGACTAAATTAATTTCACTTGCTAAAATTGGAGGCATTTCCAATTTCGTCCTGACTAGTATTTTTTTTTTATTTGCCTGGCACTCCAATGGAAAACGAGAATATCCACAATGAAAAGTAGTTAGAAAATGAGTATTTTACTTACATGAGCCACCACAGAGTTGACAATCATGGTTAGAGGTATATAAGCCACAATCGATAATGCCAATTTCCAGCCATAGACAAAGGATAAGACCACATTAATCACCACTTCGCATAAAATCTCCACATAGTGTCCCAAATTTTCGGCAATGCCACTTCGAATTTTCTCCATATTGCTAGAAAATACAAATATATTTGAATTGCAATTGCAACTCTTTTGTATAAACACAAACCCAATACTCACTCAGTTATATGGACAGCAAAATTTTGATCCTTAGACATATCATGCCAACCAATTTCCTGGCTTAAGGTGGACTTGAAAAACTCCCGCCTCATACGCACTGTGATCCGTAGAGCCAGACGATTGAAGATATCCACATAGGCGATGCCCGAAACTAACATCAATAGGGAATCCAATGTTAAGAGTATTCCAAAGGAGACACTATCGTTTCGCAGCTCTTGCATATTCTCCTCATAACTGGCATTTGTTCTGAATAGTTGGGTTAATTAATTGAATATTCAAATTGAAAGATTAAAAGATTTGTGTTTCGTGTCTCTTACAATATCTTGCCGCCACCGAATATGGGCAAAGCCACTGTACTAGAGCTAGTTCCAGTGCCCAAAGTGCGATCAATGAACATGGCCACCAATTCGCTATATACCACAATGGCAATTGGATAGATGAGGGCGTGTATTACGGCCGATATGATGCCAAGAATAAGTAGAAAATAGTCCGATACACTGGCATAACGAAATAGTTGGCGATAATTTGTCATCGGTAATTTAGTTGACTTCTCTTTGGATTTACTTTTCTTTTTCTCATCTGATGCTGCATTTTTTTGTTGCTCTTCCTGCCCCCCATCGTCGTCGTTCCCATTGGCTTCTATTGGCATTGAATGGGGCTTTAACTATTTGGACCGCAAAGGTCAATTAATAGTTAATAAACGCTAGGAGCGAGGAACAACAAAAAACGCAAAGACTTGTTTGAAATCTTTAGTATTTTTTCTATTTTTCACCAGCAAGCAAACTCTCTAATTAACTCTCACTCTGTCTCTCTCTCTCTCTCTCTCTTTTCCTCCCTTTTTTGCACTTGCTTTTGTTTAATTATTTCGTTTTCCACTTTTCAATTGAGGCGCGCACAAAAAAAATAAAAACTCTGAAAAATTCTTAGGATTGTTTTCCCTTTGGCTTTGGCTTTGGCTTTTGTGTGTTTTCCCTTTGAATTGCAGACTTGAACTAATGTCTCGGCCGCTCAAGTCGTTCGACTTTTATCAATTCAAGAGCAGAGAAAGAGAAAGAATATCTTTTTGTTTTTTGTTGTTTTTTTTTTTGTTGTTCTGTTCTGGCAAAGTTCGGTTCATATTTGTCTAATAATTTTCTATGATGGCATTTGATTAATATCAATTGAATTGATTTTGCTCCAAGGTTTTTAGCAAATGACTTGCAAAAATTCATATATATATATATAAAATGCATAAAAGGTGTAAAAGTTAGGTCAACATACAAAAATTCCTGCATAGTTTTACACAAAACTAAATTGATATTCAGACATATGTACATATATATGTAATTAGATTTACGTCTCGTTCAGATTATATGGCATTGACCGTGACTTTTGGCGCCACAATATTCTATATACAATGTTGATAAGATATATCTAACTATATATACCTAAGTGGCTAACGATGTAAGTTTGATGCCCGGAGAAAAAGAAAAACTTTCAAGACGCAGAATAGAAAGAATGAAATAGATAAGATATAGATAGATAGGTATTATAGATAAGATATAGTATTGCAATAAAATATGTAAATATTATTCGTTTTTCAAATCTCTATAATGCCAATTAAAAGTCAATAAATTTATAAGTTTGTGTGAAAGAGGTTTTATTCAAAATTATTACATATAGGTAAATAGTGAACAAATTATAAAAAAAAAAAAAAAATAGAACAAATCTTAAGAATTAAGAAAATATCAATTGAGTAGGTGTAGGGGGACAGGTTTTACATATATATATATATAGAGAGAGAGAAGGGTATAAATAATAATAATAATTAATAAATTTCAAACATTAACCAGAGAGAGAGAGAGAGAGATAATAATCAACTTATTAACTCAATTTGGAGAACATTTTGTAGTAAAAGGAAACAAATTATTTCTTTGGAAATTCACTTTAATTCTTTGGATGTTTTTTATGGCCGATTTACCTGGATATCTAAATAATTGTAAACCTGGAATACCTCAAAATATTGCCCCCCCTAAGCCCTAACCAATTCAATCCGCTTTCTGAGTCTTGTGCAATTTGGCATAGATGCCACCCTGTGCAATTAATTGCATGTGGTTACCCTGTTCGACCACTTCGCCGCCCTGGACAACGCATATGATATCGGCATTTTGGACTGTGGACAAACGATGAGCAATCACTATGCAAGTGCGTCCCGAACATGCCGAGTCCAAGGCCTGTTGGACCAATTGTTCGCTCTGCAGATCCAAGGCGGAGGTGGCCTCATCGAGGAGGAGAATCTTGGGGTTCCTCACCAGGGCACGAGCAATGGCAATGCGCTGCTTCTGGCCACCAGATAATTGAGTGCCGCGGGCGCCCATCCGTGTGTCATAGCCATTGGGCAGGGATATGATGAAGCTATGGGCATTGGCACTCTTGGCAGCGGCTATAATCTCGGCCATCGAAACGGCACGACGATTGTCTCCGTAGGCAATGTTCTCGGCTATGGAACGCTCGAATAGTGTCGGCTCCTGAGAGACAATGCCCAGACGACTGCGCACACCCTCGAGAGTCAGGTCATGTTGGATGTCATCGTGGTCAATGTGCTGGCAAATCAATCAATTAATTTAGTTGGTTTTGTTGGGGTAATTGATATCTTGCACTTACAATGGAACCATTATCGGGATCATAGTAGCGTTGCAGCAGCTGGACACATGTGGATTTGCCACAACCCGAATGACCCACCAGGGCCACTGTCTGACCCTGGAGAACCTCCAAATTGAAACCGTTTAAGATTTTGGCTTCTGGGCGCGTGGGATAATGGAATTCAATGTCACGATAGCGTACACCCTCAAATAGATTCAATTGCTTGGCCAATGTGTTCTTAATGGTGCCCATGGGTGAGCGGATTCGGGGCTTGCGATCGAGAATTTGGAAGAGACGATGACCGGCCACCAAGGCGGCGGTGAAGGCGGGTGTAAAGGCCAGCGATTGGGCCAACATCATGGAGCCATACAGCAGTGTTTCCGATACTCTTAAAGAAGGCTCAAAGTAAACACGAAAGAACCACGAAGGTATGTAAGGACCTTGCACTCACTTGATGATATCCTGGAAGGGCAATTGTCCCTCAGAGACCAGGACTCCGCCATAACAGAGGGCCACAGCGTAGGCAAAGAAGGCCGATGCCTGCATGGTGGAGTTCAAGATGCCCCGCCAACGCAGTTTCTCTCTGATGAGGACCTCCACGCGTTGTATCTCCACCGTGTAGTCCCGGATGACATCGGCTTCACGCCTCAAACCGGCCACAGTGCGAATATTGACTATGGATTCGGTAGCTATGCGACATGCCTCCTCCAGAACCTGTTTCTCTCTCACCAGGGCCGTTGACATCATCCTGCAAAGTCATTGGGATACATAGGAGTCGGTAATCGGTGGGAAATCTACTTACTTGGCCTCCAATATAACAGAGCCAACAATAATCGGGCAATTGGCCAGGCACAACAAGGCCAATTTCCAATTGTAGTACATGGAGACGGTGACACCGGAAATGAAATTGGATAGCGCCTGGATCATGCCGCTCAACGGATAGCCAATGGCCCCCTGGACACCAGCTGCCTCGCCCGATAGACGAGCCGACAAAGCTCCCACCGAGTTCTGCTCGTCGTCGAACCAACCGATCTCCTGGCTGACCATAGCCTTAAAGGCCATTGCTCGCATACGTGTGGTCAGCCAAATGCCGGCATAATTGAAGAGATACGTTTGCAGGAAGCAAATCAATCCAGTGATGACAGCCAATCCCAGGCAGGACCACGACAGCACGGCAGTGCGACTCAAGGCGACACTCTCATCCTCCTCCGCCAGGGCAGCGTAGAATTCACCGAAGATAATCGAGAAAGCCGGATACAGGCATCCCACAGCTATGGAGCTGATGCCACCCAGTATGAGATAACACCATTCCGGACGCGAGAGACGAACTATCCGAGCGAAAATGTGAAAGAAATTTGGTTTCTCGGCCGGCTCAGCCGCCTGTTGAGGGCCATTCGTATCCTTGGCATTCAATTTCACAATCGGTTCATCGAACTGAACGCTATTCTTTTGATTCTTCTCGAAATTCAGGGGACTTGTCTCAAAGGATTTCTCATAGAGCGCCATACTTTTGCCTGAGAATTGGAATCACTCGAAACTCTCATCCAGTTAAAAGGGTAAATCTCTGTTACTTACGCTTGGCTTCGTCATGGGTCTCCTCCTTCTCTGCCTCATCGGGCATATTGATATCCCCCGCCCTCACCATGCTGTAGTAGGCACCTTCCAATGCCATTAGATCATCATGTGAACCCTCCTCCAGGACTTTGCCCTCGTGTATGAAAACAATTTTATCGGCTCCCCGAATGGCTGACAAACGATGTGACACCACAATCGTGGTCCGCCCCTTGCTGGCCAAATCCAGAGCCTGTTGCACTTGCTTCTCCGACTGGTAGTCCAGAGCAGAGGTCGCCTCGTCGAGCAATAGGATCTTCGGATTCTGTATCAGAGCACGGGCAATGGCAATGCGTTGCTTCTGGCCACCAGATAATTGAGAGCCACGTTCGCCTATCATAGTGCGATAGCTCTAAGAAAAAAAAACCATGGTTAGGATTAGGATGAGGATGAGGATGAGGATTAGGATCTTACTTACCTCTGGCAAATTGGTGATGAACTCATGGGCACCCGCTTGAGCTGCTGCCCCCTCGATCTCCTTTTGTGTGGCATTCGGTTTGCCATAGCTAATATTTTGGGCTATGGAGCCTAAGAATAGAACCGGTTCCTGTCCCACAACGGCAATATTTGATCTTAACCATTGAATATTGTATTTCCTAATGTCCAACTCATCCAATAGGACCGAACCGAAGACAGGATCATAGAATCTTTGCAGCAATTGGACACAAGTCGATTTGCCACAGCCCGATGAACCGACCAGAGCCACCGTCTGACCAGCTCGTATCTTAATATTCAAGCCACGATGGACGATGACCTCGGGTCGCGAGGGATAACGAAAGAAGACATCCTGAAATTCAACATCTCCTCGCAAACCGTAATTCAAGAGTTTGCCATCCGTCGACAACGGATCAATTTTCGATGGCAAATCAATGACTTTAAACAGATTCGTGGCACAGCCCCGGGCAGTGGCGAAACTCTCCAAAAATGGAGCAGTTCGCGCAATATTATCGGCTCCCACAATAATGCCAAAGAAGGCCTAAACATCAGAGGTAATAGTGGATTCATCGCATACCAAATAGATTGATCTTCATACTTACAATCATTAGAATAGCTGGAGTATACTCCTTATCCTCGACACCGCGATCATCTAGAATGAGATTTACACCATACCAAAAGGCACCAGCACAGGATAGAAACAACATGGACTTCAATACAGCATCCGAGAGACCCGAAAAGGCGCCCTTCCATTGACTGGCCTTACGGGCGGGCACCAGAAAATTCTCAAAACGTTCTACTTCCGCTTTCTCACCACCAAATGAGACCACTGTGCGTATGGCACTCAAAATCTCTTCAGCTAAATTTCCGGCTCCGGCATATGACTCCTGTTCACGGGCAGTCAGTTTGCCTTGAAACTTATCACAAAAAAAAAGAAGTTACGAATAGAATGGAATGTGTATAATAAATTGGGAAGGGGGAGGGGGGGGATCACCCACCTTTGCCACATAATAGTTGACCACTATGACCAGGGGTATATACGAACTGACAGCCAAGGTCAATTTCCAGCCATAGGCAAAAGATATGGCCACGGTTATAATGAAACCCACAATTAGATATAGAAAGTGTCCCACCTTTTCGGATATGCCATCACGTATTTTCTCAATATCACTAATAAGATATATATATATACATATATGGAGTTTCCAATGGATAGTTAATTTTTTTTGAAAAACTTACTCAGTCATACTTTGGGCAAAATTCTGCTTACTAGCCAAATCATGCCAGCCAATATCCTGTCGCATTACGGCCGTAAATAATTTAATTCTCATACGTGTCACCTGACGCAGGGCAACAAAATTGAATATATCCACCGAAAAAATGCCCGATATGAACATTATAACCGATGCAATTGTCAGCAAGATGCCATAAGATATGGAATCATCATATAATGCGGCATTGTTCATCTCTCGTGTGGCATTGGTTCTTAAAAGAGGTGAAAGAGAAATATGTATATAGATGTCCATCTATATGACGAATCTTGTGAACTACTCACAACACTTTGCCACCCCCAAATAGGGGCAAGGCGTTCACATTGGAACTGGTGCCAAAGTCCATGGCACGATCCACCAACATGGAAGTGAACTCACTATAAATGATGACCACAGCTGGCAATGTCAGAGCCTTTATGCAGCACATGATGAAGCCAATGAATAGCCAAAAGAGTTCGCCCCATGTCGAGAAGCGAAACAATTGCCAGAAGCTTATCGATGGACTTGGTTCCAGGCCAGCGGCTATGGGAATTTCCTCCAAAGATTTTGCTTCGCCCGATGTCGAAGAGATGTCATCGCGATCCATCTTAAATAGTATAATTCAATGGACGGCTATCGATCTGTAATATAGAGAACACATTCTTCTCACTCTCTCTCTCTCTCTCTCTAATTGTCTTCTTCGATATATTTATGTGCATGTCAGGCGAGGCGAGACGAGACGGCAAAAAGGTTAATTCAATTAAGCAAACACTGAAGATTTTTTGTTTTTTTTTTGCTTTGCTTGGGGTCTCTGCTCATAATTTTTGTTTTTGCTATTGACCCCTTGGGGTTAACAAGTAATAGAATTCCATATATATATATATGTGCTCTCTATATCAATTATGATGGCATGTCTACACTTTGCTTTCCCACCTCTTGGCACACCTTTTGCTTGATCGTTGATCCTTTCTCTTGGCACTTTCTCAATATTGCTGCTGCTGCTGCTGCTCCAGATCTTTATTGCTCGCTGGCTCGAGCTTGACTGACTGGCCAACTGCCTTGGGGCATTCATTTAAATTTCTGATTACAGTTAAAGTTCAAATTTTCAATTGATCGTCGTTTCTTATTGCTCTTGGATTCTCGGCCATTGATTGTCTGCCTTCGGCTCTTATACTAAATTATAAATACATATATATATATATATACATCTCTTCTAACAATGAAACATTCAATTATATATAGTTAGAGGATTTCTTTATTTATTTCCTTTATTTTTTAATATTTACATTCCGATATTTAAGCATATAGTACACACAGCAAAAAAAAAAAAAACCAAAAAAAAAAATAAAATAAACCGAAAAACAACTCTAAAAAAATCGCATATCACATATTGTGTTGGGCATATATGTATGTATGTAGGTTTTGCCTATACATTAGAGATTCTATAAATAATATGGCAAGTGCCAATTGAGGGGGGAGAAGAAAAAAAACAAAACTATCCAAATCGAAACACTAAATGGATAGTTATTTGTATTTATATACAAATATATAATCTTGGTTAGAGATTTACATTTACACAATTCATCTAGAGTGAGCAAAAGGTTTACCAAATATTTAAAGGATTCAGATACACGCACAATTTCTATCATAACTAATTTTTTATATCCTTGCAGATATATGAAATCGATTAATCTAGTGAAAATATTCAGAATATTCATTGATAACATTATACAAATAAGGTTTTTAATAGTCGCGTCGAATAAAATATTTTCAATTGATATTAAGATACAAAACCATTAAAATATCATAGGCATTATCATGAAGAATTACAGATATACATATATACATTAAGAAGTTATAGACTAATAAAGGATTTTGTTTGAGGTTAATCATAGTCAAGATCGGACAAATATCTTAAATGGATGCAATTTCGAAAAGTTTTCCCCACAATGGGCGTTATCCCAGTTTCTTAATTACTTGGACTATATATTATATTAGAGGTTCGCATGAGTAACGTTTTTGAGTCAGCTCGAATAATTACTCATACAATCAATCCAGAACACTGGGAAAAGGTCTCGATCGAGAAAGGGTAACAAAAATATATTTTCTTTTTCAAATGTTTTCTCAAATATAGCTCAAATATCTATACAGATCGAAATTAATTAAGGTGAACAAAGATATTTGAATCAAGTTTTGCAAGGATATAAAAATACAATTCGATTCTACCGAAATTCCCTTTTTTTTATGCTTTTCTTTTCTTATTGTTGTTGTTGTTGTTGTTTGCTTGTTTGTAATATCGTATTAATGGTTCCGGGTTTTCTGTTTTTTAGCTTAAAAAGCCAAACAAAAAATTATAACTTAAATCTAAATCTACATTTAAAATAAGACGAAAAAAAAAACAAGAAAAAAAGCTATTTAAAGATTCAATATGCAGAAATATGAACAACCAATGATCATCACACATAGACCTCACCCGTTTTGGGTTCGGGCTTATGCTTGGGCATAGTTGAGGGGGCCGAAGAGGCTGTTGCCACCCCGTTGCCGGTGGTGCCACTGCTAGCCTCCTTGCTAGTCTTACGTGGCAAGGGACTTGTCGCCGAGTTATCCACTGTGTCCGCCATTGGGGGTCCCGTCGATCGCACAGAGGCAGCCCGCTGATGTGGATCCTGAAGATTAAGGCTCAGATTGAAGCTGTTGTTCCTCGAGATATTGCCATTGAGCGGTTTAACCGAAAGTAAAGCTGTTGTGGTAATGCCACCACCACCACCATTATTTCCGCCACCATTATTGCTTGAGCCACTGTGACTGTAGCCATCCGGACCACCCTCAATCCCAACGCCACCGCCAGCCAATTCGACTATGGACAGCGCTGACGGTGATCTCTGAATGGACAATGAGACGGGTATTGTGGTTATAACATCGTTGGGATCATAGCCACTCGATGTCGTCGTTATCGTGGGCAATTGTGCATTCGCTGTGATCGGTAATATACTCAGAGTCCCCGTGGGTATGGTCTCCCCACCGCTGCTAGTCACCGAGAATGGGAACGATAGTGTTGTTATATTCGTTGCCGCTGGAATCGCTGTGATAGGATACAAATTCAAGCAATTACAATTTGGAGTAACGAAATATCCGAAGTGCTACTTACTGCTAGCTGCAAAACCGCCGCCTTCTTTGTGGATTGCCTGCGCCAATGCCGCTGTCGATGGATGCCCTGGAATCAGAGTGTTATTCGATGATGAACTATCCATCTCTTTAATGGGTGACAATAGCAAGGTGCCTAGCACTTGGCCACTATCCTGTGCTCCAGCTGCTGCCGTATAAGAGGGATATATGCCGGGAGAAGTGCTTTGTGTGCTCGTGCCTAGCTGTTGTGGTGACATTATGACTGCACCGGTGGCTATATATACATATATTTATATATATATTAATGTTGTGCAAATTAATTTATTATGGTGCTCAATTAAAAACAAAACATATCATTAAATTAAAGCAAATAAAATAACTTTAACGAAAACAAAGATATTGTAGGTCTTAGTTTCGCTTACACACTTACCGCTTAGATTGCTCCCATCTTTAGTCACCTCCGGTGTGGGTATACGTGGTCGTGTCTTGGCCACATTCACATTGAGGCCATTTAGCTTGGAATCTTCAAAAAGAAAAAACAAAAATAAAGTAACTCGCCAGACCGACTTGAGTATAAAACCAAAGTCATACATATATTAAATTCCTTTCACATGTCGCCTTATCACTATCACATGCTTTCTCGCTCACTTTTATAAACAACCTAGCACATTGGCGCCCTCCACCGTCCAACGGTGTCCTTACGTCGCTTTGTTAACAAAACGTTTCTATGTTTAACTTATTCATATTCGTATATTAAATTACGATACGATTAAAATTGAGGCAAAAATTACCTTTTATCGAATAGGGTCGCAAATAATTTCTATAATTTCTAGCCTAAGGAGTTGCACATAATCGAATATTTCATAAAATATTTTCTAAACTTATTAAACAACAACGTGTACAAAATTCATTGTTTCGTTTATAATTTATTTAGTTTTTATTCTTCAATTTTATTAATTTAATATCTATTTAACTCCAAAAAGACGTACATTTTGCTCCCATTTTCTGCCTTTTATAAAGTGCAATTTTGTAATTTCATCCTGTTCAGTTTCTACTTATGCACTTAATACCCTTGGTTTTTAATGCATACATATTTATAACTATTATATTTTTCATAACTTCTATTAAGATCAGACAACTATATCAAATGGCTTACAAATGTATGTATGTAAATGTAAAAAAGCAAATCATAGTCAAAATGTTTATTATAGTTTATTTTTTATAGAATGCAAAAATTACAAAAACTTTCTTTACTCTTTAGATAAAGTTCCTTCAATGTGCAATAAGACCTGGGCAAACTAATTTACTAATTTTTGATTTTTCAAATGAGCTAAAAAATTATCTCTAAATTATTAGTATCTGCAAAATTGTGGCTTATCCAACATATATCTATATATATTCATTGAGTTGTTTAGTTCCCAGGCTTCAAAACATATTTAATTACTTTTTATTGACTAATAAACTTCGTTAAATTTCTGTCATAAAATTTAAGAATTGCATGTCTCTTTTATCTGCTTCTTATGGAGAAGATCTGGACTGATGTTTCAATAGATAGTCATGTATTGGATTGCCATTTGTTTATAATTAGAAATCAATAATAACAATATGCGAAAAATGTACAAAAGTTGCACTCACTTGGCTTGAGACCTAACACATCTTGTAGACACTCTAAAATATCTTTTATTGAGACAAAACTCTTTTTTAAGAGATTTGTGTGAGTACTTTAAGCAGATTCAATTAAACAGAGGAAAGATCTATCTATCTGACGATGTATTGCTTGGTTTTCCGAAACCAAAACGGGCAAAGTTGAAATCTTGACTTTCGAGTTTGTCAGAACACCTTCTCACAACCCTTTTTAAATTTTTACAACACCAACACAAGTATTTATGTACTTACTTTGCTTGATTAGTTGTCGCTGGGCTCGAAGCGATTTGCGATGCACAAATTTCTCATATAAACTTGGTTTGCTCTGCTGCGAGCCTGTCTGTTGTTGTTGCTGTTGCTGTTGTTGCTGATGTTGCTGCTGCAACTGTTGCTGCTGCATAATGGATAATGGCAAGCCTGATTCGGGACTAGAGTAAACGGAATTTAATCGATTCCTATTGAATGGCATGCCACCAGATGAATATGCCGTCGACTGGCTACGCATTGATCCCATCCGCGATAATTGACGCACTAGCCAATTGTTTTTCCGTCGTTCGACCATGGGTGTATCGACACTCTCCTGCAAAATGAAGAGCCACCAAATCCAACCATTAAGTGAATTCTCATTATAAGTGCATATGTTGTAATAGTTTGGAACTTACATAATCCGCGTAGACATCATCGCTAAGCATGCGTTTGCCACCGCCAGGCATTATATTGGCATATGTGGCATCTTCTTTCTTCACTTTGTATTTCTCAGCTGAACCTTTGGGCTCATCGCGTCTATAGTGCTCGGAGGCAACCGTATATGGCAAATCTTTGGGTACCACACATTCCCAATATTGATCACGTAGGAGTTCCGGATGCTCCTCGTGCATCTCATCAACAATCATGTAGGCAGCCTGTTCAAAGAAAAAAAATATCAAAAAATAAGTACATGGACAAAAGTGAAAATTCAATACAATTTCATAATCAAATTTCGGTGTTTTTTTTTTTTTTTGCTCACTAGAAATGGGCCAAATTTCAAGCTCAAAACTTAAACGATGTGTACATTATGTATGTACACACACACACACATATGTATGTACATATGTATATACAAAACATTCAATGATAAAAAGCTCTACAAAAGAGGTTTCAATGTTTTTTAGCGAAAAAAAAAATGAAATAAAATAACCGAAACAACAACAACAAAACCTGTTTTCAATTTACTTTTGCCACTGTTGTTGGCTTTTTGTAAATAATTGCAAGCCCCAGACCCCAAACACATACACTCACACACACACGCACATACACCCATATACATATGTATGTACAAACAAACAAATATAGTCAGATATATGTAGATACCTACAAAGACAACATCTCGTATACATGCAAAAAGGAAAAAGAAACAACAACAAACAAAAGAAAAGAACTCCTCCAAAAATATAACAACAGAACCTTACATCGACTTCCACTTGTCAACTGAAGTATGCCCAAAAAAAAAAAAAAACAGCAGCCCCCACTCCCCAAAAAAAAAACTGAAAACAAGAACGCAAATTCAAGAACCTAAAACTTTAAATTGATTCCCGTAAATTCTCTCCACAAAAATGTATATAATCTAAATAAATCTGGAAAAGCAATTAGAATTTGCCTGTTTTTTATTTAGTGTCGTTTCAAAACAGCTTTTCTCTGTTTTCCCCATAACTAGCAAGTCTCCTATAGTATATAAACAAGTATCGATATAATCAATATAAAGATTTATAGCCTGCCTCTGGCTTACAACTTATTTTAATACTTATATTTAGTTATACAAAACACAGAGGAGAAATAAAAAACAAAGTCAAATATAAGCTTTTTATTTAGTTTTTATAATTAAAGTTGTCTATCAATATTTGCATAATACAAAATTAAATGTTCTTCCCAGATGCAACTAACTAACCAACATCATCATTTAAGTTAATTCTAAACTAATTCATTCAAAACAAAATTAAATGTTCTTCCCAGATGCAACTAACTAACTAGCAGCATCATTTAAGTTAATTCTAAGCTAATTCATTTAAAACAAAATTAAATGTTATTCCCAGATGCAACTAACTAATTTGATATTACGTAGAAAGTTAATTCTAAACTAATTCTGATTATATTCCTCTTTGTCTGTCTAGAAGTTTAGTGTTTCCCTATGAAAATCGAAACTTTCAATCAAAAAATTGTTTACATATTTTGAATTCTAATTTGAAAGAATTCACATATAATACTCTATAAAATTCTGCTGAAATATGAACCTAACCTCTCTATATAAATACTAAACAAGTATTTTCTCGGGAAAAAATACTTGTTTAATATTTATCTTTTCTCGGGAAAAAATACTTGTTTAGTATTTATCGAAAAAATAATTGGAAATTGAGGAATTAGAGCTCAGCGTTTTCTATTTCTATTATGGATATCGTTCGTATAAAGGAAAGCTTAAGAAAAATGATTATCATTTTAATTCTAAATTCTTTAATTACGAGAATATGTTTTAAAATTATTTTGAGTCAGAGTTTTGGGTGCATTTTGCAAATGTAATCTATCATATTCATTTAAAGTCGTTCGACTTAGGCAACTGAAATTTCACATGTCATGTCCCATTAACAACCTGTGAGAGGAGCTCTAAAGGAACCTGAACAAAACTTTCACTCGAAACGAGTAAATAGGGCTTCTTCTTTTGGACTTTGATCACGATCATCATCATGATCTTTTGTTTGGAAGTTGTTGAACTGCTTTATACCAAATAAAATATTGGCACGTGGCACATAAGTATAAGTGGTCCGTTCTCTTCCCTTTTTGTTTAACATATAACCATGTGTATATACATACTATATAAGTACCTGTGTATGTACTTACATATGTTTCGTAGCAGACTCAAGTGATTAAGTTTATTTTTTCGCAACAGATTCTTCATTATTTAGCACGCTAACCCAATTAGCGGAAACTTTATTCTTCTCTCAAGTTATGCCAAACTCTGACGGATGTTTTGTATTTTTCTCAAGGTCTGAACTGAAACTAATGGCAGCGCAACGGCAAGGTGAAATAACTTCAATTCTTTACACCTGTTCCAAAAATTTATTGACAATATCTAATTAAATATTGTGATATTTACTTAAAAATTTCATGCTAAATAAGCTAAATTATTTGGGGAGTTGGACCGGTTTTCTGATTTGATGAAGAGGGGGATTTTTTTTTGGTTGTTGTTGTTGTATCTTTAAGATATTATTATATGTAGCTATAGCTATTTTGTTTGACTCACCTTAATGTGTCGATCAATTAACCAATTCAATTCAATATCATCATCATCTTCGCCAAAGGGATTGATTAGCACCTCGGCCACTTTCAGCCAGCCAACATAGAAGACAAACTGCAAACAAAATAACAATTTGTGCAAAAATAGTTTAACAGGTAATTGAATTTCGGATAAAAATCATTAAATTCAAATTGCATCATAAACATGAAACCAAAAATTAAAAGAAACAAAAAAACTATTATAAAATGTAATTAATTAAATCTCAAGATAGCCAAATCTCTGATTGCCACTGACTGAGTGAATGAATGGGATAAAAAAAAAACTTTCCCATTCAAGCAGCAAACAGCAAAATTATTTTCCATACAAGAGAGTAGACTATGTGATACTCTCTAACAAGTAGGTCATATGGTTATATATAACTAGTTCATAATTGCTACAAAAATGATATGCTGGCGCCATCTACAGGCTAAATAAAAATGTTTTACAAATTTTACAAAGTTTTTAGAACATTTGCAAAGAGCAATACAAAGTTACAAAGTTACAATTTGTAGAGTATACAAAGTTATAGTTCATACTTCCAAGGTAATATGTTTCAAAAATGTATATATCTTCGAGGCTTCTATATAGTTGTTGCTATATGCATTTTGCATCCATTTATATCTTTTTCGGTTTTGCCTTATTCATTATTAACAATTTGTTAATTGTTAATTCACCTACTGTAGGCTCAGTCAATTATAGGCACATATATTTTTATTGACTTGAAATAATCTAATGATGGCCGTGTCGAATTTTCAATATCCTACCATATTTGTCATTTCAACAATTTGTTCTCAATTTTATAGCTATTATCTATGTATATTTTTTCATGTCCCGTAAAACTTTAATAAGGGGAAAAGTAGTAGATCATTTCGAAACGATTTTTGTAAAATTGGCAGATAAAACAATTTTGAAAATTCGTTTAAAAATTTGTTTTCCAGATTTTAATATCAAAGAATTCAATTTCATATAGCAAGTAAAGAAGTGCCTTTTTGAAATCTTTGAAATTTGGAAGATAAAATAAATATTTGTCCAATCTTTCTTATGGTTCCGATGCAATTTTATGAGAAGGCTATATAAAATGAAGCTTTAGCACAAAAGCTTGTTCCGATCCGATTGAATCCAAGCTAATCAAGGACATATCCTCACTATACATCTACTTTAGAATATGGCAAATTTCAGCCCTCTGATGCAGCAGACATTTTAATAGGGTATCAAACAAATTATATATATTAAATTTAACTGTTATTAATGACAGCCCCTAAACACTTGTCGCTTTTTGTTGATTTTTATCTGGAAAAAAAAAAAATTTGAACGTGACTCCATCACACTTTACATAACAAGACCCACACACACACACACACACACTTGCACTTACACTTAGACGACCGCAAAAACCAAAACGGAAAACAACAAAAAATCAGCACAAAAAAATTGGAAAAATATGTAACTGGCCATATCTCAAATGGAAATGGAAATGCATACACCTGTAGCCTATATATGTATATATTTGTGGGCTATATCGTTAGATCGGTTAACAAGGTATAACCATTACAATTTAGCGGTAGCCCCCATCTCATTCCAAGCTCATTTGCGTTTCAATTTCTGTTTCTCTGTTGTTAATGAGCCAACCGCAAAAATGAAACAAAGGCAAAACCAACAAAACCAAAACCAACAAAAAGATGAAACAATACTTTCCGTTGAGACGTGCAAAATGTTCTATGGTTTATTCCTATTTATGGCAATATTAAAGCGAAACGTGCATATTAATATAAATGCATTTCATTTTGTTTTCTTTTGAATAAGTCTTATGTCTTCATTAGCACACGCACACACACACACACACACACACACACTTACCTGTAAGACGGTGAATAGGGGAAAATATAAATCTGGATCTTCACGTCCATTGCGATCGAGAACATTGGGTAACATTTGTCGGCCCAGAAGAGCAGCTATAAAATACGTATACAATACCAGGGTGACCACCTAGAAAGAAACGAGACAAATCGACTATAAATAAAGTACTCCCAAAAAGAAGTTAACTATAATAAAGATCTGAATAAAATGATGATAAATGCTTTTGATAGAAATCTCTTTGATTAAAATCTCACCTGGGTATAAACCAAAGGCACACAGACCGTATCATAGCCAATGAGACCACCCAAACGTCTTCGGATATCTGATAATTCGACCAATATAGTTTGCACAATATGATCGGATGTAATTAGACCATCTTTGCGGGCACGATTGATTATGTTTGTGGCCCAGACCAGAGGCATCCAATATTTGCTCATGGGACTCTTTGCGTTGAGGGCCTCAAAGATTTTCATTTCCGATTCGTGCATTAGACCGGCATCAACCAAATGCTGAGTGGTGGGAAAACGTCGCTTAACACGCAGCGAAATTCTCTGCAATGTGATCACATAGGCCAGGACCATATAACGCATGATATTACGTCTCATTAATCGTCCAGTTTCGTTCTACATATATACATACATAATTGAAAAGAATGGTAGTAACAAATTGAGGATGAATTAATCAATATTAAAATACATTTAGTCCCCCATTGGGTATGGCGGCGCTAATGAACAATGCCAACGTGTCCGGCCAGGGTAATAGACGGTATTGTTCCCACCAACGTTTCACCACGAGATTTACATAGAAGCCCAGAACAAAGGACATGGGTATACTTTCGCCTTGTTGGCCAAAATATTGACGAATTTTATTGAAAATTCTGCAAGCAACAAAAAAAAATTATTCTCTCTCTCTCTCTCTCTCTTTCTCTCTCTGGATAACTTACGCCTGCTGACTGCTGGTCAATGCAAATCTATAGACAACATTAATGGTATAATATAGGCACAAATATGCAACCAATTCACGCCAAATTAATTTATAGACACTGCCACGCCATCTGCAATGAAAAAAGGGGAGAAAAATATATATAGATTAATTTTCACATATTTCATAACCAGTTTCTACTATTATTTCCACCAGTTCCTCATCACATTTCATATATATGTATTGTATCTAGGGTATTTTATTCTGCAACTTTTTTTTATTAACCAATTATTACTTGTCTCTTATGTGTCAATCAGTTTCTCTCTCAGTTCTATTGAATTTTTCTTAAAATGTGATTTGATATGTTCATAATCTGCATATAACCTTTATGATAAACTGGAAAAAATATATTCTTCTTCTTTTTTTCGTTTGTTTGTTTCTGCTCAAGGTTCTTGCTTTTTGAATTTGGGTTGATATGGCATTAACCTTTGATTGTTAGGAAATAGATATGCATACATACATATCGTATGTGTGTATACATTTATTTAGTCTGGGAGTAAATTGACAACTTGTTTTCTTATATTTTAACAATTAAGAAATTGTTGTTGTTTTTGAGTCATAGATACACTCAAAAGCCGAAAGCAAATAATGATTGAAGTAATTATCTTAATGATGTCATTCAAGATTTATTTTATATTTTTAAAAGGTAAAATTTTTTAAATTTACTTGACTAGCTATTTGACTTGCAAATAGTGTTTTTTTTTTAATTGTGATAAACAAAAAATGGAGTAAAAATCCCACTTATGTAGTTTTGTTATGCTAATTTCAGTTGTTTTTTCTGGCTTGACATTTTTCTTATCAACAAAACGAACGCAAGGAATTCTTCAATTTACTTCGTGAGGGCGAAAAATTGATCTACTGCCTCTTATCTCGGGTAATAACTCGAAAATTCTTTTCAGCTTTAAGCCACGTTTCGTATTGGTTGAAACCAAACCAAAGAGAACCATTTACTGGTCACTCATTAAACCGTGTTACGTGTGACTGCACTTCGACTACAATTAAAGTCGACAAAAATACAAAACTGAAACAGAAACAGACATCTGAGTCTGTCTGTCTGTCTGTTTGTCTGTCTGTCTGTCTGTATGGGCAGTCAGAGGCTGTTAATTACATTGGCAAACAAAATGGGAGCTACTACAATCGATGATGACTCAGAGAGGAAAATTCCCCTCAACTATTAACTAAATGTAGTTTGCTGACCTACTTAAGTCAACACTGATTTACCACATTTGTGTTTGGTTGCTTAATAAGTGTGTGTTTAAAAAGTCGAGAATAATCACAAATTTCGAAATAGAATCAAATCAACATCTGTCATTAAAATCACTCTTACTTGAATTTTGATCCAATGCTTAAATGATCTTAATCTGCACCAAAAAAAAATTGAGCGAACCCAAGCAGAAAGCTGCCCACCTTCCGACCGATTGAGGCACGAATCACGTTGACAAATTTATGATAACAGATTAAAAATAAAAACAGCTAACTGCGAGCTAAATAAGAAAAAACTGGTTTCAGAAAATGAAGAGAGGACTCCAAATTGATTACAGGGTAAAGAAGCTTGTAATCAAAGCAAATGACCCCTTTTGGAGTTTATGATCTAAACATAGGGGAACATAATTCCTAGTAGGTCTACAGGATACAGATAATTTTATTTGGTTTGTGTTAAAGTTTGAATCCTCGAATTTTTTCAATTTATGAACAATTTCTGTATTCGAAATATTAGTCTAGCTGGCACACCCTGCGTATACGTTATCATAGATATATGAAAAAATAAACTTTCTTCGCCTTTAAACTGACCATAATAATGGATAATTATATTTCTGTTTATAAAAAAGGCAAAACCCAATTCTTAAATTTGGTATTACCCAATGACAGTCGATTGACGACATCTCTGCTTCCCTTTGTTTCAATTGAAAACCTACTAGATATAATAATTTCTATATTTTCTTTATCACTAGAGCTTATAAGAACATTTTTTTTTTCAAATTGAAAATCGGAATTGACAATATCTATTATGCTTTTAAGCTTGATTAATTAAATATTTTAACCAGGGACGGTAAATAATGATTATTTTGTTTTTTTTTTATTATTAAATAAATCATCCACTTCTAATTACGTTAGGAGAGCCAAAAATAGACCAATGTTCTTGTCTATGCATAAATTATGATTTTTCACTATGATTAAAAAATCTGCGATTTTTAAACAATTGATTAAATATTAATCATCGATTTTAAGCAAAAAAATAAAACTCAGAATTATATTATAATGAGCTTTATTTTTTTGCTCAAAATAATTTGGAAATAATTTGTATTTTTCAAGTTTCAAACTCATAATGATTACAGTCCCTGATTTTAACATTATGCTAAATTAGATTTACTATTACTCACTTCCATAGAATTTTCCAAAAGCATCCAAAACTGCTGCCATTTGGCACTTCACCCGCATAGGAGACGGTCATTTTAGCAGCTGTATTTTTGACTTAGTTGTTGTTTCTCTTTAGATTATTACTTTTGTTATTGTTGTTGTTGTTGCACTTATTAAATATCAATTGGTATTATTAATTTGATTATTGACGAGGCCAAAAACTTGTTCGATTTGTTGGCGAGCGTCGCGACGTCAGCAGCGGCAGCGGCAACGGCAACGGCATTGGCTTCGACGTCGTCGTCGTCGCCGCATTGACAGTAGCAGCAATTACACTACATGTACACAGACACACACCCAGAGACACACACACACACTGTATCACACTGTATATTAACACCCACTTTTTCTAGGGTGCTGAGGTGGGTGGGTGGGTGGGTGTTGGTGGGGAGTACTGGGATAGGGGGAAGGGGAATGGGAATGGGAGCTGCTGCTGTTGAATGGCTTAGCGGTTGGTTTTTTGGGTGGTTTTTTTTTTTCTTGGTTTTAAAAAGTTTGCCTGAAAAAAAAAATAAAGAGACAAAGAGTTGTAAGGGCTTTGGCTTGATCGTTTACACAAACACACGCGCTCAGCAACAACAACAAAACGACAAAAAGACTAAATTCATTTTGTTATTGTTGCTGCTGCTGTTGTTGTTGTTGTTGTTGTCAGAGTAGACCAACACAAATGCAATTCATGCAAAATACTTAAAGCGGCTAAAAAACAAAAACAAAAACGCTTCAACTTAAATTCCAACACGTTTCGAACAGTTTCTGTTGCCGTTGTGTTGTGGGCTATTTTCCATTTTATATTTACATATACATACATATACATACCATCATACATACATATGTATGTACCTATATTTTTATATATTTTGTAGTTATTGTTGTTATATATATTTTATTTGATTGCCTTTTGGTGTTATGCACTTTCGGATTTCAGGTGAAATGTGTTTCAAAGTTATTTTTAATTATCGGTTTAACTGCCAACTGGATCGATTGTAAAGCCTTTCAATCCTGATATGCAAAATTCGGCCAAGACTATGTCTTGTATAGAAGAAAGAGTTCTAGATAGTTCGACTATATCATATTTATGCCTTTTGCAATTACTTTTCAAAAGCCACTTCTATAAAAGATTTAATATCTTAATTCTATAGATGTAAATACATATAACCCATATAGATTAATGTGTTTCTTGAGATAAGATAGATCGATTAGTAGATTGATTTCATGTGAAAGTTTCCAAAATTGTATAAAAATTTCTTTTTTCACGTATTGAGAAAGTTTTAAAGCTCGATAAGTATATACAAAACTTTTTCCGACTACAATTCCACAAAATCAAAATCATATTTAAGGCTTGAATATTAGTAAAAAATAACAAAAGTCTTAGCTCAAATTTACTGACTCTAGAAATAGATAAATATTACTTTTTACTTTATATAAGGGTTAATCCTTCAAGGATAGGCTGCAGGGAACATAAAGGTTAATTGATTCTACATAATAAATATTGGTATCAATAATTAGCTATTATTGTATTTAGAAAACCTGAATGTTGCACCTTGATGCACCTATATTTCGTTATTTGGGTCACCCTACAATTTTTATGTTTTATTTCAATCTTCATTATTACAGTCTTCACCTTGAATACAATTTCGTTGGATTTTCGGGGGGCAGCAGCACTTAAAGATCATATTAAGTACAGGATTTTCCCAAAAACTTTTTTTTAGGGAAACGATGACTGATCTGATCACAACCTTGGGTTATACATATATTTATATGTATACATCGATATATATGTGAATGCATGAATGATTGTTTTTAGTTAGCCTTTTCTTCCCTCTTTATTTCTTGTTTGTTTTCTTTTTTGTTTCGGCAAGTCAGCTTGAAGATTTAGTTGGTTTTTTTTTTTTTGCTGTGACTTTTGCATCAGTTTCCGTTTGTGATGTTTGACTTGATTTTAAAGTTAATGCTGCAATTTGATTAATTGATTAAATAAACATTTTTTTTTTGTTTTTTTCATAATTTTTTTGGGGGTTTTGCATATTTTGGTATTGGATTTTGATCACTGGGCAGAAACCAGTTAATCGGATATTTTTAACCAAAAAAAAAACAAAGAAAAAACAAGGAAAAAACTCTCTTTACAAAATTATTGGCTAGTCGGTCGAAATATTTGCATAAAATGTCAACCTGACATGGATCGAGAATCGTATATATAGCGACTAAAGCAACTCGTATATGGCGGATAATAACATTTCTCACAAAACGAGTTCTTTGCTTATAAGCAATTTTCACTTTAGCACGTTAATTTCATTTACAAACAGTTTGGATAGATGCGATACATGGAGTGGATAAGTAACTATAAAAAAAATACACATATCTAAAAGAATGTAAAAATTTCTATAGCTTAACCGGTTATTATTATCCAGAATAGAAGTGGCAGTGGCAGTGGCAATGGCAGTGGCTGTGGCTGTGGCAATAGCACTGACAGAGGCAGAGGCAACAACAGGGCGGTATCTTAGCCTTAGGTTTAGTCACGTTGTGGTTGCCACCCATTTGCTGTTGTCCCCCCCCGCACACAGTGTCACGGCTATTTGAATGAGAGAAATATTTCGAAGTTGATTTAAAGTTTCGCAATTTACTAAAAACACTGGCTCACTTCAATCATCTTTTTCATTATTCATAACCCTTGACCTCAGGCGCAGCAAGTCTTACTCATTGCGGTTGAAAATACTTCACGATAACGAATTAAACACACAGATATCAGCAAACAGATGATAGCAGCATCAGTTTCCAGATAAACCAAACCAAAGACAACATTTCTGGCATTATGTAAAAATAAGAAAAAAAAGAAACAAACAAACGGAAAAAAAATCATAAGCAAATCAACTATAAATCTTTCACTTCGCAATAAATAGGCAAACAAGAAAAAATGGGTAATGAGACTAGAGAATATAGAATTTTCTATACCCTGACAAATTTAAATTAAGTATATACCATATTAGAAAGGGAATATAATATATCAAATATAAACTAGGTATACGATCTAAAATCGGTTTAAGCAATTTCAAAATTAAATATTTAATTTCTTTGCTTAGAAATATATGTTTGTAGGGAGATTCAAAAATACATTTCTACAACTTTAAAAACCAAACATCAACTAGATATATTTGGGTATACAATCTAAAATCGGTTTAAGCAATTTCAAAGTTAAATATTTAATTTCTTTGTAAACTCTCCAATGATGGTCAATTCTTTATATATTAAATAGCTACCCGATTTCAATCAAGCTCGACTTCTATTATAAAATGTAATTTTCGAGTTGGGATAAATTTGGAATATGTTAAAAAATAGAAATGTTATAAGGCTGTGCTAAAACATTACAACGAAAGGTTCTATATACATATATACATATGCATACTTCTGATATGAAAAACTTCGCTAAATAAAACTATGTTGTGTGTATGTCTTTGAAAGGTGGCAATTAATGGGATTAAAAAATCTATGAATATTTCATATATGATAAAACTAACTGAGTATAATCAGGGTGTAAATATCAAAGAAGCTAACTCTTTCCATGTTCCCCCAACCCCCCTGGATCCGCCACTGTGACAACGTCGCTACCACTGACATTGATTGCTGACGAATTCAATTCAAATAAATAAATAAATGGAACCGTTAACCGTTTTCACTTTCCTCTGACGTATTCAGAGCCCGCCAACCAGCCAGCCAAGTGACCAAATTTGTGTTTACCTAATGACTCAAATCAAAATGAAAACAGCGACTCGGCTTGTAAGGCATTTTTTTCTCTCTTTTTTCTTTGCTGTTTGTTTGACCGTCTTTATTTCGATTTTAATTCTCTTTATGATTTTTGCAGTTTTGTTCCATTCTTAGCTTGGCATTGGGTGAAGGGGTGAAGGGGTAAATACTACTAATACTATGGGTGGGAGTCTCTAATAAAAGATACTTCATTAGCACACAATAAAGAATTGAATATCCGTTGAAGGTGCACAATATATGTATGTATGTATGTATCTACCCCATCTGCATGTTTGTAGATATATCCATTTAGCATTGTGATTTTTTCCATAAACTCATTAAGTATGTATTTTTCTGTTGTTTCTCTTATTGAATTGATTTCAAGAGAATTTGTAGTCTGCGGCTTTTTTTTTGTTGTGTTTCAATGATTGCTATTGTTGTTGTTGTTGTTGTTATATTGTTGTATTAATTAAAATAAAGTTGAAAAATTAATACTTTTGTGAATGAGACGATTAATTATTATTAGCGGTTCAATTTAGTTGTAAATAAAATATTGTAACCTGTTTTACATAATTAAGATGCCAGAAACGAAACAAATTTGTGGTTAAAACATTCAAATTCATTTATGATTTAACAAAACTAATACTAATAGACAAATACTTTATATAATAGGCCTAAAGGAATGCGCAAATTGATTATACACTATTTATTCTAATCACTTTTCCAATCAAATTTTTCTAATTTATCTTTTGTTTGGTTTCAAATAAATTCAACCATATCAAATGTGCCTATTGTAAGGGTATACAAAATACGACACACACGAATTGAATTCCCTGCCTTCTGTTCTCTTAATTCTTCAAGCTTATCCTTCCAATACAGAATTTAGAAACTTTAAAACCCTTTTCCAAATCAAAATTCAGATCTTTAATCCACTTTTCTGAATTGGGACTCACTTCGAATTGCGAAAGAAGAAGAGATTTTGAAGAAGGTTTACTTATTAATTTAAAAACATCTACTACTACATGTTTGCCATTTTGAAGTGTTTCGATTTCAAGACCCTATTACAGCAATATTATATTATATTACGACTTGGCTCTCAGTCAAAATTCAACAAAGAAAATCTTAACGTAACGAAAAGTTTTAACTAATTAGCATATGTGTATACATATGTATATATAGAAAATGAGGTGGAGAAAATCAATTTCAATTAAGCTATGGTCGTAAAAATTAGTTTGCGAAACGCTAATTACAAGATATAATCAAATAATATTTGTGTCGATTAAATTCCCTATTCCAAAGAATATATACTATCTGTATCTGTATTTATCTAACATAGTTCCTCAATTGTATAAGATGCTTAATTATAAATATCTGAGGCAATCAATTTAACATTTATATTATTTTAGACTTTATGACTGATGATGTTTTTGATTTGAAGTGCTGTGTTTTATTTATAAATAATTTTCTTATTATTTCAATTTATCATAATCATTACTACTAAGTATATAGTATATGATTACTCTGTTAATGGCGGCTTGAATAATATAAAGTATATATATGTATATATTATATAAATTTTCTTTCTTTTTACTTTTTCTACCCACCTACGGATATATGTATGTACGTATGTATGTATGTATCTATAGAAGAGCACACTAATTGCTCTTGTCTGGGCTATAAATGTTTGTTAATCAATTGAAAAATTGCAACCAAATTTGGTTCGGGACCAGACACCTATATCTCTACATACTACATCTACATCTACTACTTATATTTAGGTAGATATGTATATCTAGATGTATTAAACTCAGTCTAGGCCAAGCAGGCAGGCCAGGGCATTTAGTGAGTTTTGAGTGGAGACACGCGCTAAAGTGGGACGCGCTTATGATTACAGATACAGATACAATTCGGAGATGGAGATGAAGATACAACAAACCAATAGCTACGTGTTGATTGAAGTTGAAGCGTTTTTTTTTCGTTGTTTTTTTGGTCACTTTGATCTAATAATTGTAGAAATTTGTGGCATGTGTTGGGGATTTTCAGTTTTTGTTGGGCACTTTATTTATACACTTGTTTTTGCTTTTTACATGATTACAGCACAGTAAAACAAATAGTGATGGTCTGTTTTTTTTTTTCGGCTCAAGCTTTGCTGGCTTAAATTGTTGTATATATATAGTTTTTTTTTTTGGGTTTTTTTCTCTCTTTTGGTGTTCCGCACGATCAACTGGCGAATGAGTTGGAGTAAAACAACAAACGTTCCGACAACAACGCACCCGACGGGTTTATCGCTTGGGGCCTGGCTTTTTTTCTGTTTTTTGTTGTACTTTTTACTTTTTTTTTTTTTGTAAGCTCTATTCCGATTTGAAATCCGTCGTTGCTTTCCGATCCGATCCGATCTGAGTCGAATTGAGTTGAATTGAGCCACACACAACCTGTCAGCTCGCCAAACTCATACAAACTGCGCTCTGGAGTTGGGCTCTGGTGGCTCTTAACTCATTTTTTGTTGTTTTTTTTTTGTTTTTCGTTTGTAGATACAAAAAGTTTTTTTTAGTTGGCAACAGGTAGACGAAATGCTTTTTGCCTTTAGCTTTTGTATGCCTGATCAGTTCTCTCATTAGGAGTCCCTCTCTCTCACTCATTCTCTCCTCTCTCTCTCGCTCTCTCTATCTATCTCTCTTTATCTCTGTCTCACTGTCGCTCTTTTTGTCTCTATATGTGGGAGTCCAAAGCATTTTTGTTTCTCAATGGCCATCAGCTGTTTTTTTTTTTTTTTTTGACCTGGCTTTTAAGCCGAATATCAGCAAAATAAAAGAGAAATAGAGAGAAAGAGAGAGACATAGAGAGAGGAAGGTATATGCACTAAGAGAGGCTGGAAGCAAACTTAAATAATTCTACGAAAATTTCATATTTTTTCGAGATATGCAAACATTAAAAAGCAAAAGTTTACCCATTTGAAACATGCAGTTAAAATGCCATTAACTTCAAACCATATTGTTATATTTTACGACTTGTTTTTACGTCCATTGTCAATTGATAGATTCGTGATAACGAGGGGGGAAAATGGCGTGGCTCTTGATACAACTGGCCACTTGCTATAAAGCAAACAATATAGGAAGTTCTTCAATCAGGTAATTTATGTTTAAAGTTTTGTTATCCTAATATCTCATTAATGTGATTTATAATTTTAATTCTTGAAATGGGCCAAAACAATAAATTTAGTAAAAGTGAGAATCATGTGTTATGGTCCAATATTTCATTAAAAAATACATATACATACATTATTCATTAATTTAAAGACCTCATCATATAGAATTGAAAAACTTTCTTCTGTTTCAAAATATCTCTCAACAAATATTTATTGGCAAGCTAATGTATTTTTGTTAATTTTTAATTCGAATCTAACATTTAAAAAAAATCCGCTGCTTTTAAATTCAAACTAATATGAGGCCGTTACTTGATCGAGCGTTGCCAGAGGTCGACGCTGAGCAAAGGGCAGTGGTGCCATCTGTCTCGTTGTTTAAATTGTAAGCCGCTAGAGTGTGCTTTTTGGATTATGGGTATGTAACTACCTACCCACAGATGGAGCCAGCGAGAAATTAACGCTTTAAAACCGCTTTTCAAATACAAATTGTTTGATTTATCATACATTTGTTATGGACATGGAAGATCTTCAATTTAATAAATTAGTAGAAAAATGCATAGCCACGTTGTTACCGAGAAGCCACGTGCCACATGAAGGGTGAGGTGGTGGAGGTGTCCCGTTGTGCTGACTGTCTGTGTCTTTGCACATTTAGCAAATATTTATAGACCTCATTGCACTTATTGAAAATTAATACGGCTTAAGGATACCCACAATAAAGTGCAAAAATCAGCACACATGCTGCCTACCACCACCCTGAGCCGAAGCACTACTCGTCCTTTAATCCTGCGAACAAGGCATTTAGAGAGCAAGTCAAACATCTGTCCAGAAGGAGGGGGAAAGAGGGGACTAGACTAACTGCAATAGTGGAAGAACAAAAAGGATTAAATAACAATAAATGATAAACTATGTTCTCATATGTATGTACATATGTATGAATCTATGTAGTATATACATACATACACCCTAGAACGGGGGCTGGAAATGAGAAATCATTTAATATAGCAAAATGATTTGAAAAATGGGGCAAGCCATAACAATATATACACAGATTTCGTCGATGCTGTAGATAATTTGATTAACAATTGTACTTGCATGATATGCGGGTTCTCTGGTGTTCAGATTTTTTTTTTCTGTTTCCCCCGCGTTCCCTCTGGCATTACATAACCTCAAAAATTATAATTGATTTTTAACCCCTTACTTAATCAAAATTCAATTACATATATTCACCAAAAAAAAAAAAAAAAAAAAAAAAAGAGACATTATGGGAACATTCAGTTAAGTTTTGAAAATTGCATTGATTGAAACATTGCTCGAACTGTGATTGCCCTGGGTTATGCCCTCATCTCGAAGCACTACAATCACCACACACCCAATTCCAGTCCCACACACACAGATGACACTGTGCTCTCTCTCTCTCTCACTCTCCCTTGTGTGCAGATTAAGTTTTGGTGATAAAGTGTCATTGTGCTTTTGTTGGATCATTAAATCGGAATCCATAGAATGGGCATCGCCGTCCAGCAGGGGGGAAATGTTTTGTAATTGGCCAGCTTAGATGGAGCACCCTCATGACTTTTAAGAGCATTTCAAGGGAGCCAAAGATATAGTCATTTTAGATATCAAAAGTTCTTAGCATATAAATTGCTTGAGTCATAAATCTTTTCGGATGAGAATTATCCAATTCATGGGTCTGGGAACGATCTTACATACATACATACATACGTCCTGGAAAAACTCTCAGCAAAGAAACAAAAAAAAAGGAAAAAACCGGATATACATATGTATGTATGTATGTATGCATGTATAACTCGAACCTTCGATTTCATCAGCTGTATTTTGATTGTGGCCCATAAATTATAACAAGGCAAAAGGTGCAAAAGGTCCAAAGCTATAAACAGAGATGGGTAGGGGGTAGCGGGTCTTGTAAAAGAACGTGCCAAGGATCAAAAGGCAGCTGCCAATCTCAGAAAAATAGAGAGTGAGTGGAAGAAAACAGAGTCAGAGAGAGAGAGAGAGAGAGAGAGAGAGTTCATTGCCTTTTTTCCCAGTGGCTATTTAATGACAAACCAATTACCAGCTAAAGACAGTCCATGGGACCGTGAACTAGCACTGCTGCTGCTGGTCCTGGTTCAACATGATTGCGCAACAAATTGTACAGATGACGTATATGTCACCCCTTTTTTGGCATGTCAAACAGTTAACCAGCAAGAGAGAGAAACCAGAGTTACGTATACATAGATGGTGAGACAATGACAAATGCTCAAAATGCCTCTGATGAGGATGAGGATGATGATAATATCGTAACCATGTTTATACCATACACATCCCATTCATCGTTCTGAAACAGTTCACGAAAAGATCTAAGCTGTTTGTTTTCAATACTTTCTCAGCAAATTGAAAAACTAGTTTCGATATTCTGAATTTAGCCTAAGAAAGGCCTTTCGAGATGCAATAACCGGAATTTGAATAGAGCTCTGGGTTATTTACGATGTAAGTATACTTATTAAACGAAATCCTGATCCAATATCTGCAAACCAGTCTAACCACAAACTAGTTTTCTAAACTTATTCTTGCTCGCTTATCACAACACAATCGAACGCATAAACCTTATCAAAAACCGGGAGAAAACATCCAGTTATTGCGCTACTGTACCCAAAAAGAAAAAACACTAAAATTCAGCTGACAAACAGCTTAGCCACCACCACCACCACCACGACCAGAAAAATGAGAAGAGCTGATGATGATGATGAGGAGGAATCCCTCCTAAGGCATGGCGCCTGCGCAGCTGCTGCTGCTGCTGTCCCCGATTGGGAGCCTACTGAAAAATACATTATGGCCATGGCATGTCGCCGCTTTGTCTGAACAAAATTTCACGCAATGAATGGACCATCATCCTCATCATCACTGAAAGAGATTGCGCAAATGTGTGCGTGTGCGTGTGTGTGTGTGTTGTGTGTATATGTAACAGCTTATTGATCGATCGTCTCGATATCGAATTTTTATTGTTGTTTGTCATTGCAAATGCTCTCGCCATACACACACAAACAGAAGGGAAAATCGGAATCGGTGGTAAGCATAGTATGCGATTCAGTTACTACCTTTAGGGGTTGTCCGGGTCCGTTTTCCAATTGCAGTTGCAGTTTTTGTTTTGTATTTTTTTCCCCGTTTAACTATTGCAAGGGTAGCTTTCTTTTTCCACACAGCAACCCTTAGGGCTGAGCTGAGCCTGAGCGATTATCATCGCCTGGGAATGCATGCACGCACATTGAGGGGAGGTCTTCCACTTTGATTCGGGTGGTTTTCGATTTCGTTTTTGATGCGTTCGTTGTGTGGTGCAGCACATCATCTTCTCAACGAATTTCATTTTTTATTTGTATATTCAAGTCCATTGATTTTTGCATGTTTCTACTTTTATACATACATTTGTAGCTTAACTGGAATTGTGTTGACGAGATTTATTGGCTCAGGGGTATACATTTGTATATGTACATATGTATGTATTTTGTTTATTTGAGTGAGAGTTTTGAATAGGACTAAGGGGATAATCAGATGGATCAGAAATTGCCATGTTAAACAACAAATAAAAATGCTAAAAGTTAAGTGATTTGAAATCCGCAGAATCAATTTCAAATGAAATTTAAAGGTCTAACTATTTAAAAATAAAATTTCTTATATTATTCACTTTTGCAAATTTGAAATGGGAATATAATTGAATAGAAATCAAGATAAAAATCACATTAAAATTGCATTACATATTACATTCGTTACCATACATAATACGCACAATTTGTTGAAAAAAATTGAGTACAAGTACGAGTGTGATTATTATTATTATTACACTTTCCCCCCAATTTTATATACTATAAGTATTTGCAGCATACAATGTTGTATTGCTCTTTTTTGGGCATTTAGATTAACGATCGCTCATTTGTCCCTTATTGCCATTTCGGGTTGTTATCACCCACTGACAATCTCACGCACTTGGCCACTGACCAGCAGCACTACCACCACTACCAACCAACTCCGCTATAAACTGACCAAGCCGCCACCGCCGCCGTCTGGCAGGGTTCCTGATCTTGATCGTGCTTAATTGTTTTCCATTTGTTTTCCTGTTCATTTATGGCCCACCAAGTTGCCGCCCACTGGGCTGTACTACCTCGACAGTGGAGTGTTAATTTATGGCACATAGTATATAGATCGGTACAACGACAACAACAACAACAACTGCATATAAACAATGATATATCGTATAGACTAGCCAACTTATCACACTCTCGAGCTGTCCCCCAGTCAGATAGTCAGCCAGCCAGCCAGCTAGAGCGACAAGCTTTGTTCCAAAGCCAGAGTAGAGTGGGAGGCTCTTGCGAGTACCTTACATAATACCATAGAGGAGCGGGACTATTGTCGTCATTGTAGTCACATTATTAGATGCGCATCGTTGACCATATTAATTGTTCTCAATGTTGTGTAGTTGCTGAGGCCCATGTCGGGGCTTAGTGGCAACTACAACAAAATGGTTCATTGAACAGCGGCGCGGGTTCGGGTTCAGTTCAGCTGCAGAAGAAGGAGGAGGAGAAGGTGTAAGAGCCAGGAGTGATATAGAGTCCACAACAAAAAAAATGCAACTGAAAAAAGCAAAAATTCCATAATGATCGTCGTTTTTGGTCATTAACCAGTAGCGGAATAGCAGCTGTTCGAGGTGAAAGCAAGACTAGATAATCCATTTGAATGTATTGGAAAAGTCTGAAGATTAAAAAATTCTTCGAAGATGTGTTGTTATTTAAAATGAAAATCATTTCTTAAGCTAGATTTTCAAATGGGGACTTTCTTTGGGATTATTTTCCATTTTTTTTTTAGATATTTTTTATGAACACATTGTAATTTAAAATATTACTTTTAAAATCATAGGTTATGTGCAAAAATAAGAGGTGGTGCCCTTTCAAGTCAATGCTACGCTAGTCCGCTCCTGATCATATGAGTTAAGAGCAATTTCTAACGTATTTTTTAACTCTCCAAGCTTGACATTAGAATTCGGACAGTTGACGAGCAAAATGTACAGCCGCCGCCAACGCCGACCTACAGTATTCCCCTGTCACACCGAGTTGTCCAAGTTTTATAGCCGGAAATTCTAATTGTTGTTGTTTTGGTTGAGGTTTCAACACTTTGAGTTGCCTAAAAAAGAAAAAATTAAATATGAAAAGAAGGTACACAACATTCGAAGTTTTATGCTTTCATGAGCGAGCCATAAACTGACCAAGAGAATACATACATATGTACATATGTATGTTGTTTGGTTGTTTTTTACCTTTATAATCAAATGCATGAGAAATGCAATTGCTCTCCCAATCTCTTCCTTTCTCGTTCTCTCTCATACTGGAAGGTCAAACATTCCAAGGATCGACAACCTGGCGGCCACAGCCACACAGTCACAGCCACCAGAGACCAGACCAGAGGGTGGTTTGTCGTCCTATCGATTTTCTGTTGTTTTTGTGTTTTGTAGTGCACAAATTTGCAGTTGCCAAGGGATTCGGGAGGATGAGAAGGAGCCAGAACCACAGAGAGCCAGGAGCAGTTTGCTTGGGGTAGTCTCAAGTTCGTCTGCCAATTATACGCCCGCTTATTAGAACCGAGTCCGCAGTCCGAGGCACGTGACTTCTTTTCCTCATTGTTGTTTGCATTTGCATATACACATGGTATGTAACTTTGCTTCTGAGGGTGGCATGACTTTGACAGGAATAGGAGCAGGCAGGGGGTGCTTCGAGCCCCCCCAAAGAGACTCAATTTCAAGTGTTGCTTTAATGTTTGGCCATTTACATGAAGTGCGATTGCGGACGCATATTGAATGGCATTGGGAAGCCCAGCTAGCCACCCTCAGAAAAGTAAATCACAGTCCACCCCAAAAAAAGCGCCAGGAGCAGGCATTGACCAGACACTGGCGGTGTCGGTGGCGGTAGCGGTGGCGGCGTCGACGTCATCCATCCATGATGATGGTGACCAAACCGGTTCTTAATCCTTTCAAAACTGGCAAAATGCAAATGCAGATTGTTTGAGTGAGGGGATTATACCGCCTTCTCGTTTGTCTTCCTTCCGTCCCTTTTTTTCTAGAATTGCCGCTGCTGGATTTTAGATAAAAATCAAATATAAGAAGATCTATTTGAAATTTGTCGAAAAAATGCTAACCTCAATTTAATCAGCTTTCTTCTACAGTTGAAATACAAATAAAAAGAAAACAAATATTCCAAGAAAAAAGTTAAAGAAGAATCGGACAAAAGTGTCTACTATGTCATCTCGCTCTAACTAATAGTGTTGGCAAACCCTACTTGGTAGCATGCACGCTAGTTGTTGGTATTTTTCGGCATATTCTTGTTGCGCGTAAAGCTTTGCGGCACATTAAAATAGCTTAAAAATAGTGAAAATGAATTAGTTTACTATAAATAAGTGAATCTAAATACAGTTTGTAAGTGAGCAAAGGCAAATAGAATGAAACACTAATGAAAATCAAGAACAATAGCTGCAAAAATTCTATTTTAAATTAGGTAAGAGAACTTTTGCATTTTACCGTATGTATGTACATACATATGTATGTTGTGTGTGTGTGTAGCGTAGTGTTCTGTTGCCGAAAATAAGTACATACATACATATGTACATATTCTATTTTGTGTTTGGTTTTGCGATTAATGAAAAGTAACAATTGACATTTCTACATAAAATAATTTTAAACATGTAACAAATTATTGAAGATCTATAGAAAACCATGGATATTTGTGTATTAGAACGGAAGCCAAACCCGAATGCATGTGTGTGTGTGTGTGTGTAAGATTAAGTGCTTGTTGCAAATTTAACTAAATAACTCTGGTCACACTAGCCATAAAATGAATGCCAAGCGAATAGCTAGTAGAATTCAGTCAGAATTAAATAAAAGAACAAATGGAATTGTATTGAATGTGGCGATTTACCCTCGCAATAACAACAAACAGTAGCAGGAAATAGGAGGAGACGAGAAGATGGAACACAAACATAGTAAATCGTACAAGTTATTTTTTCAATACCCTTTCTAAAGAGTATATTGAAAATCATACTCCGCGGTAACAGCATATTGAAAAGTTTAATCAGAAAGTTTGGAATGCAAAAACAAAGACTTAATTGTATATGTACATGTATGTACATACATACATATGTATGTATTGAGTGATAAAAAAGGTAAGCAGTAGTCCTTCCAAAGATCTGGTGATTTGAAAGGGTATAGAAACTGCGGCATGGTCAAAGTTCTCTCACTGCTTCTCCTTTGGGTTGCTGATGTTTTCTTTTTAGTCTCTTTACGCTTCCATGGTCACTGCCAGAAATCAATGCAGTTTATCCTGCAACAGCTAACAAACAAATTGTTGTTGCTTTAGTTGCCATTGTCGCAGGCTTGTGTGCGCTTTTTTTTATATGGGGAGGGTAACATGTGTTGAGGTTGCCAATTCCTAAAGCTCCCACGGGGATGCAATGACAACAGGAATAACAAGCAAAGAAAACTCCTCTATCCGGGGAAGTAATAAAAATTCAAACAACAACAAAAAGTAGTCAGGGGGAGTGAAAAATGTTAGCCAAAATCAAATTTACAACAAATAGGGCAGGCTTATGGTCTTTATATGTACATATATATACATACATACATATGTATGTACATATGTATATACATACATATGTATGTACATATGTATTTATTATGTGCACATACATACATTTGCGTTAACCACCAAAAACAACAAAAAAGGGGAGCAATCCTGGCAAGTGGAATGAAAATGAAATGAATGTTAGATGGAATTATCTGGCAACGCTGTCAAATACAGTTAGTTTCCTATCCGTCTCTCAGTCTGTCGGTCTGTCTGCCTATGATCCGACCCCCTGCAATCAGATTTTTAATTAAGTTACCTGTAAGTAAGATTCTCTGGTAAGCTACAAAAAAAAAAAAAACAAAAAGACTCAAAGCAAAGTCTCTTCCAAGAATCAAATTTCATGCCCCCCTTGAGCCATAAAAGCGCACTTTGGTTTAACCTCGCGGATGACGAGACAGACTTAAAACCCATTGTACCAAACAAACAACCACATTTCTGTTTTTATTGTTGTTGCTTCTAGTTGTTGGTGTTTTTTTTTTGTGTTTTATTTTTTTTTGTTGCTGCTGACTCAACTCTATCATTGCAATTCATTTCAACAGCAGCAACAGCAATGATAAATAATAAAATGCCGCGTCCCTGGAACAGCTCCTCAAACCCAATCCCAAACCTAAACGCAAACCCACAACGGATGCACTCAAGCGGCGAGTGAACTGTTGCTTTGTTGCTACATTACCACTGCTCTCTCACTCTCTCTCTCTATCTATCTCATTTTCTCTATGTATGTCCAGGTTGGGGGCCATCATTATCATCATCTTTGTTGTATTCTATAGTATCTAGGTTGCCATAGTTAATCGTAAAAAAAGGAGAAGAAAACTGCACTCGAATAGATATCTTAATGAAGTTTTATGCGTTTCTAATGTCTGACCAATTTGTTGCGTCTCCATTCGCCGCTGCCGCCGACTTCATTCTTCATTCTCGATGATATTTCAATTGTGATAAAGTTGTAGAAGAATTGAAAGTTGATTGAAAAAAGAGATCGGCTTAATTGAAGAAGTGCTGCACTTTTTCACGTTGCTGAAGGCGCACAGATAAGGTAAATGCCCAATTGAAACAAGATTTCTAAAGACATGCAGAGCTAGAAGAATTATAATCCTAATGAACTGCCAGAAGATAATTTGTTTTGTAAATAAATTCTATTGCCATTTCTGCCATCATATCGGCATTTAAATTATTTTCTATAATGGAACTTGACTTAAATCTAAACTTAAATTACTTTACATATAGTAATAATAATAAAATCTTTTGAATTGAACATTTTCCTCCCTAGTCACTTTCCAAAGCGTTAATAACACTGTGAAAGTCGAAATCGACTATTTAGGGTCCTATGAAACGAACTGCTTCATTAGTTTTTTGAGGTACAACGATGGTTTCATACAACATTTTTTATTTAAGTTTTCCATGCCGTTTTTATTCAGTCTCTAAATTGAGATTTTTGAGAACACTTTACTTGTGTGACAGATTACAATCTTAGAATGTCATTATTTTACTCTTCGTCTACCATAAAAGCTTTTTTTTTTTGTTTTTTTACATTTATAAATATTCAAAATTATACTATCAATACATAATACAAGCTTTCATTTGTGTCTTTTCAGAGACTTACTTACATTATTTTTCGTAGTACTCGAAAAAAGCAAATTCTGAAATGAAAATCCGTTTATTAACAACGTTACCTTTTTTGGATCATGTTACTTTTTAAAAATACTGAACAATGAAGAATATTTTAGTCATTATCCCTATTCAAGTGCATGGAAGTGTATTATTCTACACTATATGTACTTATATGCTTATCTTAACAACAAAAATCTTTAAATCAATCGAATTATTGAAAGATATTAATTTTAAAATACAATTATTAGATTTATCTTTTTTTTTTTGTGAATTTTAGTCATTAGGCAGAATCTGTTTATGATAGTATGTTCCCTGTTTGAGAGTTTTACTGATCTCTCCATTAGTATGAGATATTTTTATCTCTATATCATATCACAACATTTAGTCATCTTGTAGAAATTGCACTTTCAACTCTAATTAAATTATGTGTCCGACCAATTGGTTTGGTTGAGATGTCAAGTGCATGTAGCCCCTCACTCCCATCCAGTTCCCCTCTCGAATTGACAGACATTTTACGTTGAAACTATTTTTATAAGTAAAACCATATTTGCGTGTTCTTATTCCCCCATATTTCCCCCTTCTCGCAGCATTCTCTCTAGCTCTAGCATTTCTTTTTTTTGACCAGAGATCGCGTGTCACTTTAGTGTCTAGCTTGACGGAGTCTCAAACATAACTTCATTTAATTACTACAACAACAACAACAACATGAGCAACAAAATGCGGCGACAACAAGAAATTCTTCGTGTCATAAAAAATTATATTACGCGCTCTTTCGCTTGCTGCTGCTCCACCGACCATGGGGGGATTTGGGAGTGGGGGGCGATATGGATGGCCATATGCATTGAGACATGTGGTAGTGGTGGGAAGGAGGTGGGGTGGGCGGAGGTAAGGGGTGGACAGCGTCAACTCGTTTCTTTTTTTTTTTTTGTTGCTTCAACATAATAATTTCGCTTTGAATTACACACATTGCACAACTGGGAAAGTTCATTGACTGAGTGACTGAGACTGAGGCATTCTGATTCTGGTTGCTGCTGCTGCTGCTGCCGTTGCCGCTGCCAGCGCCAATAACAATAGAGGCCAAAAGCAAAAACATTACAAGTTTGCATAAAGCGGGGCGCGATGACGATGATTATGATTATTTTTGCACTTATTAAATTTTAGCACAACAACATCATTATCATCGCTGATCACACGATCATCATCACCATGATGATCATCGTTTCTGTTTATATCTCGAACAGATCGAACAGCAGCAGCAGCAATTGCCTATTTTTGCCCCAGCTTCTGATTTTGTTGGCTCGTGAAAATCTATCTCGGTATACTTCATTCCCCATACACTTGCCACAAAAGTGGTTACATTCACTTTAATGCCTATCTTGGCTTCCCTTCCAATCTGTGTTAATACCCAAAATTAATCAGTCAGCTTTATTTTTTCTCTCTCTCTCATCCTGTTGAAACTAAAATAAAAGTTTATCTAGGACAACTCAGTGTGTTATTTGCATAGGCATTACTCAAAGCATGTGTTTAGTTTTATAATTTCCAGTTTAATATTCCGCAATATTCCCCAAATGAAAGGGTATAGCAACTATGCCCCACTCAGTCCTTTTTTTCTTGGTTTTTTTTTTTGCAGGCCACTCGATCAACTCAATTGCTCATTCACTTGGTGAAGAAGAGATCTTAAGTGGGGCTAGAGATGAGCCAAAATGCGAAACAGTGGTCAAAATATCAATGTTACATATAAAACAATTATGTTATGTTTATGTTTTGTTTTAATCGCCCACGTCTAACCTCTTTTAGGAGGTTTCGAAAAGTTACAAAACAAAGTTGTTTCTATTAATCGATAACATGTTAGACTTAATGCTAAATCTGTTTTACTATAAAAGTTTAAGTAGCCAATGTCATTTATATTTCTAAGAGTATAATAATAATGTGAAACGATTCCAGGACATTATTACAGATTTCGTATAAAACTAGAATTTCCATTCCATTCCTAGGCCGAACGAGCAAGTAGAATCCGATGCTGAATCTTTAGTCATATAAACTTTTTTGGGACCCATCTCTAAACTAGAACGGCAGCTGCAATGTCCGATGGATGCTAACCAATGCCCGGCAGCTATTTTACACACCATTGAGTTACAAATGGTCTCTGGCAGTGGTGTGGAAGAGTCTCAGAGTCTCAGGCCCAGACCCAGGTCCCAGTCCCAGTTGCTGCCAACTTAAACTCCAACTGGGGAGAAAGATGCTGCACACACACACACACACACACCCAATCGAGTTGAATCTTCTTGTGCTGCCTCAAGAGTGACGTCTCTATCAATTTTTGTTTTAAAACAAAGATCTTGTAGATTTCTTTTTTATTTGCTTTGCTTCTATTTTTTTTTTTTTCGTGATGTATTTCTTTCTGTATGTTTTGTTGCATTGATTGTGGATGGATTAAGGAGAAGAGCCGAAGAAACCAATTCAAATCTTGCTCTCTCTCACTCTCTGTTATTTCTTTGTACGAAGCATCTGTATGTTTGAGTGTCCCTTGTGTTGTGTCTATTGTGAATCATTTCCTGCTTTTTTGCCAGCTTTGTTCCTTTCCACACTCGTTCTGACTGTCTCTCTCAGTTGGACTGCCGGTCGGTCGGTCTCTCTGTCTGGCCTCGTTTCCTTTCACAGGGAGCTGAATCTACTACCTCTACATCATCATCATTGTCTTCATCATCATCATTATCATTACCTGTGGCCGCAAAGTGAACCATTTTTTTTTTTTTTTTTTTGTAGCTTTCCATGAAGTTGGAGTTCATTGAACTTTGGGGCGCCGCCTGTTGAGATTTCTTTTCGCTAGTTGGGAAAGCTTCTTTGTGCGCTTCTTCTTTCCGCCGCCCCCTTTTGCTAACTGTGTTGACAACTCTCGGGCTCTGAGGGCTCCTCTCCAGTTGATGGATGCAAACGCTGTGCTGGATAATCCTCCTTTAAAACTAACTTGGCTGGTGGCTTTTCTATGTATATGTATAAAATTTGTTTTCTACTCCTGGGGTGAAAATCGTGAGTGCCGCCAAATTGTGCCACGTTGCACTTGTTAGTTCTCTTTATTTTCTTCTTTTTTTTTTTTGTGTTTACCGTTGCCTTAAGATAATTTTTAACTCCAGAGATGGGCCAGTGGAGCAACAACACCAACAGCAGCAGCAGCAGCAGCTGGTTCCCGCCACTTTAACGTTGGAGCCTTTTGGTTCCATATTGAATTGTAGGAACTTGAGTCAGTCCGTTGTTGTTTGTGTTAAATGCAATTAAATAGCTTTTGTTCATGGTATAAATATTATCTGCACCTCCTCCTAGAAAAAGAGTCCAAGTCAATCAATTAGGTTTATCGCCATTAACTTTTATAATTGAAATACTCCAGATGCCCAAGCACACATAGCCTGACCATAGCCGCGCCTGTTCGTGGACTCTTTCAGTTGAGTCCAGCAGCAATTAAGAGACCTGCAAATTAAAATCTACACAAACTCACGACTATGAGAAACTTTGTGTATGTGCAGGCATTCCAAATGTTTTAATTCTCGCAAAAGGGTCCAAAATCTCTCATCAAATTGTACCTTAAGCAGAAAAGTTTCATAAACAAACTGCAAACTAATCACAGCAATTGTGACTGAAGATGGCTTCAATCAAGTTTTAATTAGAAATGATTTTTGGGTTTGGGGCTACTGAAAAAGGTCTTCCAGAGGCCCTTGAACAAAATAATTTTTCAGTGTCACCATTAGAAGGTATTAACTACATTGTTAGGATCGAATAACTATATGTAAACTCTTTATAGATATAATAATTAGGAAACTGGAAAAGCTTCACCAATACATACTTATGTGGGCAAAAGGGCCCGGGGTTTAATCTGTTTCATTCATTATCTAGTACAATATTTTATTTAACTGTCAAAGTTTTCCAAAGATAGTCTAGTATGTACATACACTGACGAGCAAAACTGTAAAACCAGCTTGTAATCCTAAGTTGGGCGGTACATAGCTTTTGTCAAACTTAAAGTACGTGGATATCGGGAACTATTCAACTCTCTTTTCCGAAATTTTCAAGATATTTGAACACCTAGATGAAAATTGGTAAACCAAAAGGCAAAAACTGTCAAATTTTACAATTTTGCATCATATTGTTTTTCAAACACAATATTTTTATTTATATACCATGCATAGGATGAAATGACTTAATTAAGTTTATTTATATTTTTTTCCCCTTGATGCATTGTATATCCAAGTCGGCCCGGCGACTTGCTTACCTTATTTAAGAGTGTGTCCGGGACCATAATAATTTGTTTTTAATCACATATGTAATTTTTTATATTTTAGGAGTATTGTCTTCCAAAACTTTGGTATTGCCTCAACTGTCTCATGCCATATGATACATTGATATTTGGCAATCCTTGATATTCAACAAATTTTCATTTGGACTCATATCGGGTAATATATTCAACAAATAATCAATTGGATTCATAACTGGTAATATAGAAGCCCTTTCTGCTTGTGAAATATGGGTTTTCATTCCAATTTCGACCAGATATGATAAATAGTTGGGTCTTCTTGTTACTAAAAATTTGGTATTTCAGCGCCAAGACCCATGTTTTTCGCCAAATCCTCCAGGAAGGACCAAAAGGACCTTTAGTTTGACAAAAGTTATGCACCGCCCAACAAAGAATTGCAAACCGGTGTTACATTTTTGCTCGTCAGTGTATGTCGATTCCCGCTGTTGACTATGATGATATTATGTATTCGCACTTCTTCCATTAGGGAAAATGTGGCAGTTACACTCTTACCTACTATTTATTCAAGCTCAGCATGAATCGACCATAAAGCCAAAATCAAAGCGAAAAGTTGGCAAAAAAAACCATAGGGCGGACCTTATATTGACAATTTCGAAGTTTTTATACCCTTGCAAAAGCTTTCTTTTTAATGGGGAAAAGTAGAATGAAAAGTATGTATCAACAAATTCTTGGGCCAGTTGGGCCCTCTAACTTGGACAGTTTGTTTTGTCGATTTCAATAAGTTGTATCTTATAATTATCGCAAATTTTTAATTTTTGAAAGTGTTTTAGGAAAGATAATTTTCAAATATTAGTTTTTGAGATTTGAATAACAAGAAAATCAACACATGATTTATTCGAAAATTATGAATTTGAGAGTTTTAGGAATTATTTAACCCTGTTTTGTGGGATTTTTTGGATCGACCATTGCATAGTCCTCCGGTTCCTAAATTATACACTTATTGGATTAATGGGATGGCATTCCATTTTTACGTTCATCTCGAAAGTATTAAACTCTTTTCGAAAGTGTATATGAACAGATAGTAGAGAAAAAAAAGAACAGAATTTGCCATCGCAATAAATTTATTTACAATTCACGCACGACGAAGCAGCAACTGAAATAATAGCAACAACTTCTAACCATAAATTTATCATCATACTCGTACATGGATTTCTGTTCTGTTGTGTTCCTGGGGGCCTTTTGGTTGTCGTTGTGTTTTTATACCCTTGCAGAGGGTATTATAAAATTGGTCAGATGTTTGTAACGCAGAGAAGGAATCGTTTTCGACCCCATAAAGTATATATATTCTTGATCAGCATGACGAGTTGATAAAGCAATGTCCGTCTGTCTGTCTGGTACTATGCAAACTAGTTCCACAGTTTTACAGCTAGTTCAAAGTTCGTATATAAGCTTATACTCTAGAATGCACATCTGCGATTTTCAAAAAGATCGGAACCCTATATCTTATAGCTGCCATACAAATACAAAAATTAAATGCGAATAACTTCTCTATTTCTTGAAGAATCTTTTCCAAACTGATTACGTACATAAATATAAAGGGATTACATCATATGGATAGAGGTCTTGGGTATGAAACGAAAGGTGCGGGTTCAAATCTCGTTCGCGACATAAATTTAAAAAAACATTTTTTTTTTATTAACCGAATTGATGCGAGTTCGAATCCCACGAAAGTCGATGACCAATTTTTTTTAGTGTATTCAAAGTATTTCTTTATTGGTTTAACGCACAAAACAATTTTTAGGAAATAAAATGTAATGGCCAAGGGCTGCAAGGGTATAGAAACTTCGGCATATCCGAAGTTAGCTTCTTTGATAATTTTTTTTTTCTAATTTGCATATTCATGAAATTTGACACTCTCTCTCAGTCGCCACCTAGTGGAAATTTGAATTTAAATTTTAATGTTTGAAGCCACAGCAGGAACGCAAATGAAAGCGGGAAGCGGCGGGAACATGGGAAAAGTTTAGTTATATAAGGAGGATTGGCCGATGCTTTAAACTGTAGCTGGAGCTAGCAAAAAGATCTAGAGTTAAGAGCACGTGCTGGGTTTTAGCTGCATAATGACGTCATTAAATGTTGGCTACTGCCGAAGGGGAGCAAGATCATTAATCCTTGTGTGGACTTGTGGCGATTCGATCTTTGACATTTTTATACATTGCACAAAACTTTCAAGCAGAGGATAGACCAGGCAATATTTCTCTCTAATGGAAAACCACATCTTTCCCTCTCTCTCTCCCTCTCTTTGACTTATTCTGCCTGCATCCTCATCTTCTGTAGTTTTTTTTTCTTTTTTTTTTCGTAGTGATCTCAGATATCTTAGCCTGAACATGAACCGAGCCAGTTATTGGTTATGGAGGAGAGTTATGACCAGGCCAGGCCAAAAAGATATAAAGATAGTTCAAAGAAAAATTGTTAATGGTTAAACAGAATTTGTTCCACTTCCAGGCAGTCAGCAAGGAGACAGTTGAAAGGAGACGGGTGTGGAAACGTTGTGGATTGGTGGGGGGGAGTAAATCGTGAAAACTCTTTTAATAGGTAATTGCTGATGATGATCATGGTTGAAGGTGGAGAAGGAAATTGCTTGACCCACAAGCTGAACTCAAGGAAGTCAGTGGAATCTAGGCTAAATGTTTTGGAAGATTGACTTTCTTGACTCCTCTCCCCATCTCCCATCTTCTCTCATTCCATTCCATCTGTGAGGCAATTAAAAGCGATTTAAACATCATTTTGAAACATCAACAGTGTGTGACAACAGTTCTGTCGTTTTGTGGTCAGCAATGTGAAGAAGGCGTGGAGAAACTATTGTTTTTTTTGTTTTGTTTTTTTTTTTTAATGCTTTTTGGTTGGGCGCTAATGATGACGCTGAATTGCGTTTCAAGTGGTTAAAGACGAGAAGGCAGTAAATTCCCATACACATTAACTGGGAGCAACAAATTCGAGATACCCTGTATTAAGGGGAGTTGTCCCCCCCTTTCCCCCTTCTAATTTGACTGGAACAATAGATTTTGCTTCTAGAATTGTTGTGAATTTTCACTTGTAATTGAGTATTCTTTTAAATCTTTGCACATGTTTCGGTTACCTTAACTTTAACTCGCACATATACACCCTTCTATTTAGCTCCCGAATCGAGGGTATTCAAGAAAAAAGCATGTAGAAAATTTGTCATAATTGGCCATTTCTTTCTTTATCTTTCTGTGCTTTCTCGAAAATTAAATGTTACTGTCCGAAGAGAGAGAGAGAGAGAGTGATATCATTATCGGATTGTAGAACTCCCTGTTCCCTATTTTATTAGTTTCTGATTGTTTTCTTGTTTTTTTTATTATTTTGTTTCTTGTCCCAGCTGCTTTTGTTTTCCTTACACTTCCATTGAATTCCGTTCACTCGTTCCCAACGCGGAGGGGAAATATTCAATGTTATTTTTAGTCAGCGCAAAATTCTTCTGGGGAGTTGACTTTGAACATGAATCAAGTGCGGGGGTGAGGGTGGAAGGTGGAGGGAGGGGCGAACATGATAGGACTTATAATTGGAAATGGAATTTTAATAGCAAAAAAAAAGAAAAGAAGAAATTTATTAGAGGGATTATGGGATCGAAGCAGTTTTTCATATGTTTTTAATTATTGCACAAAAGATTCTTGTTAAATGCTAAAAACACAATCCATTTCAATTTCAAAATCAATTTCCTTACCAAGTGAACTTCACTTACTCTTCTACGCCTACATAACAATCTTTTTTCCCATTGGATGGCATGTCAAAAAACACTTTAATTCCCACCCAAAGCGGGATTCGTGACTAGTTTGAGATGTCTTTCAACTTGTCATAAATATTGCATGCCATTTTCGTCATTCAATTTTCGTTTATCCCCCCCCCATACCATACACACACACATATGCACACACGCAGAGACACTTTGGTTGAGAAGCGATATCTTCACTATATATCAGTGATTGCTGATTGATTGATTGCTATGCCACAATGTCAATCCAGCAAGAGCAAGACTCTGACCCTATTGCAACTGCGCTAAGAAGCAAAAAACTGTGTGCAATTTCAATAATTCACAAAAAAGGAAACATACAAAATCCCCCCACCCCCCACTCCCCGCAACCAATCCGCCGCCAACCTTCACGAAGAATTATGGCCGACCCCAAAAAAGGCAAAGACAATTTCAGTTCAAAGAAGGAATCTCACTAAGAGGGGGAACGTCGCCGACTGCGACGGCGATGACGATGGATTCTTTTCATAGATCACCCCCGACATTAATAAACGCATCGCTGAACGCCCTGGCGTATGAAATGAAACAATGAGAAATGTTTTAAAATTGCAATGCTGTTTCTTTCCTCGCACTGAGCGCGCGCGGCGTTTTTCTTTACCTTACCTCAAGTTTAGTGTATCTGTTTTGCTACTTTGCTATTTACTTCATTGTCTGTCATGACAAGTAGTTGGGGTGCTCCCATTTAAGGCGCTATGACGCTTCGCTCATGCGCATCACGTACTGCCAGAGCCAGTCCGATCCTCCTGCTGATTTTCCATTCGTGTGTTGGCCTTACAAAACCAAAACCATCAAACTTAAGCTTCGTTTGGTTGTTTGACTCTTTTGTTGTCATCCTTTCTAATCGTCACTAGTTTACCTGAGGGCAAAAAAATACACCTATACGAATACATATAGTATACCACATTGCCGCCCGGCCTCCCACCCTCCATTGGGACCAATTTTGTGGGCGCGCGCGCATTACCCAAAGACATCATACATACATAGTTGCAAAGAGGCCTCACGACCCAAAAAAACCTGCAGTTGTGCTCATCCCCTTTAGTGTTCGGCATATTAGTTAATTAAAACTTGTGTCATATAATATTCTCCATTACCAAATTGGAATTCAATAAATTGTATAAAATAAAATCTGATAGAAGTTACATCTGAAATATTTTTCAGAATTTAAGGATGGAAAATTTTATGTAAATTTCAATTATTATAAAACACATTATAAGAGTATACGATACATTCGTTAAAATACATATAAATATTTCTGGGAGATAGTAGTAAGACGATTAAACTGGGGAAATTTGGATCAATCTGAGTCTAAACTTTAGACTTTTAAGTTATATAGAAGATATTAATCCGGTTCCGGGTTTGAATAGTGTATGGATATATGTAGTTATCGTCTACCTCGATGGCCTTAGTTGCTAGTGCTTGTAAAACTAGTTAGGTTCTTATTTTACAACTATATCCTATACTAAATAATAATAATAATAAACTCAATGAAATGTGAAAAATGTGAAAATTATAAATCATGAGTCTAAAGTTTTCAGAAGAACATTGAAAGAATTGATCAGTTCAACTTTATGGATGTATACAAGGAAAAATTTGAAATATTCGGATATGCCGAAGATTGTATACCCTTTTATATTTACATCTTTTCCTTTTTTTTTTTATCGTTTCAGTTTGAAGAGATCGTTTTCTTCAAGGGGTAAGTGAATTTCATTCTACTTATTCATTTTTTAAATTTTTAAGGTAGGTGATTGTTAAAGTCACTATAACCCAACTAAACACTCTGTTCTGCCAACCTCCTGTCGCCTGTCCCCTATCCACTGACATTTTGCAATCAGCTTGTTATGCTTGGAGGAGGATGTGTGTTCGTTCTCTCGCTCTCTTTGTATCTGTATCTGTATCTTTAGCTTTCTGCTTCATTGCCACATTGATGCAGTAAAATGGCTTGGCTTTGGTCTGTTGGTGACATGTAGCTATTTTTAAACGTTTTGCTGCCTCTTCTGCTATATCTGCGATTTGAAAATTGCATGTTGTTGGCCCATTTTTCCCCCCCGTCTGTCCTCTACCTCTGCTGCCTAACCGCCTAACCATTGTACTGCTCTTCCTCTTCAAGTGATTTGACAGCTTTGCGCTTGAATTGCAATTTTGCCCTGAACTTGATTCATTTTTTCCTGATTTTGTTGTTGCTGTAGTGAGTGTGTGTGGGTGTAAGAGGCAATCAATTTTTCAGTGAGAGAGGAAGTGTGGAGAGACAGAGACAGAGAGAGAGAGAGCGAGAGAGAGACAGAGGGGTCTCAATCATTAACTGCCTGTCATTGTGTGCCTCAGGTGTTTTCCACATGTAACTGTTTTAGTGGCGTTTCCGGTCATCAAGCTTCTGGCCATATACATATACATATCTACAAAGTGCACTCCCTCGTCAAGAGCCCGAGGCGACAAAGCGTTAATGACATTCAACACTTGGAGCTCGCTCCAGCTTTGGCCTTAAGTAGCCGTTGGCCGTTGGATACTATCGATTGGTTGACTGCCTGCCTGCCTGATAGTAGATGTGCACGTGTTTCACTAACTCTTTGTTTTTAAACATCCGCTTAAGTCGTCTCTCAAATCAAAAATAAATGACAATCCCAATTTTGAATTGAGAGCAAAGGCCCAGGCCAAAGCAGCGAAAAGAACCACCCACGCTGATGAGACTAAGAAAAATTGATATATTTATATACTCGTTTATGAGGTCGTCTGGCCATTTGGCAATTTAATTAAACACTCGAGAAAGAAGACCACCAAGCGAGCGTCGAGTACTATGCATGATGAGGATGATGATGATGATGATGATGGTGAAGCCAAACCAAAAGGAACTAAAAGACGCAACAACAAAAAAGAAAATATGATTTCAGTTCGCTTTAGTTATAAGAGATACTTTTTGTATCTGCAGCTGCAATAGATTTCCAATAACAAATCAATTTCCTGCTTGGAAAATGAGAAAAACAGCAGGACAGAGCAACAACAACAACAAGAAGAAGAAAAGGAAGAAGAAGGTGTTAAGACCAACCCAAATGACAGCAAGTCGAAAAATTTTCAATCTATTTCAGATACTTAACTTTGATTATATGTATTTTTGGTTTTGGCCTAAACTACTTTCTTGGCAATCTTTGCAGGTATTTCATAAGTAGTTCTCACTTACTGCCAAGTTAATTTATCCATTTGACCATTGACTTATGGCAACTGCATTGCATTTGTCCGAAAAGAAAATCGATCTATCAAATTGAAATATATCTCTAGTAAAGTTCATTGGCACGCGCTCGAGACTGAGACTGTAAAAATATATCCATGTATACATATACATACATATATATTTAATGGCTTATTCCCCATTCTCCAAGCAATCCCCTTCTTATTTTGCTCTTGGCGTTCTTTCTATCTTGAAGAACTCAGCTGTCGACTCAATAGCAATCTGTCAGATGGTTTTTCCTCTATTTTCTTTGAGCTGCTCCTGCTGCTGCTGCTGCTGCAATTGTGACTTGGTCAATTTGTTCAACTGTTTTTCGTGTGTTTCTTGTCTTAATTTTTAGATTTTCTGCTGCATCATCATCATCATCATCATGATAAAGAGAATGAATAAAAGATAAACCAATTGTTCAATGATAACCATTAAATTGAAAAACCAAGTATGCACACACACACACGCACACACTACGAAAATAATTGAAATTGATGCCCATAGAGAAAACTTTAATGAGATACTTTGCCCATTGTTGCTTTGGCCTGTTTGGCCATGTTAAGCGGATAATTGTTGTTGGGAAAGAAAAATAAAGCAAAAAAAACTTTGAAGGGTTTCCTTGAAAATAAGCAAGTTACACCCAAAAGACTGCCGCCCACATTTGACTTACTTTGAGCTGACTTTCATAGTGAAAATCAATAATTTGGCAGTAAGTCAAGATGGATGTACATGCATACATATGTTGTGCCCCACAACAACACGTACATATGTATGTGTGTATCTCAAAGATTCATGTACATAGTATCTCCTCTGATTGAACCAATACTTTAAATGAATCTTGAATGGTGAGGCATAAACATTATTTCCTTTTGCCATTGTCCATCAATTATGCCGCATTAAATTTCAACGTTTTTGCCCATTTTGTGTTCAGTGAGGAGACGACAAGCGTCATCTTTGAGATACAATTTACGCATTTTATAGGAAGTTAAATATTAATAGAGGAGGCAGCCCCCAAAGGTCTTTTATGGATATGAAGCTACACAAGCACACCGAGTCCAAAGTCGTCAGAGATTCTTCTTCATCCGCCCACACAAGGCATGAACTGAACTTTTTATGAGGGGCCAGCTGCTGCTGCTGCTGCTGCTGTTTCTGGGTGTTGTCTTCTCCTTCATCTCCAGTAGAACAGAAAAAACTCAGAGTTCTCTCCTTGCTTATGTTTCCATGTCAATGTCAGGGCAGCCTCTGACTGCTCTGCTGTGTTTGCTCACGCAAACAGTGTCTCAAAATCTTGCAAATTGGAAAATCATATCATTTTAATCAAGAAAACTTTAAATAGCCACTACAAACAAACTTCAATGGAATGAATCCCTCACCACCCTTCACCACTCTTAGCCATATTCGCATTTTATATACAGTTTCTCATTCAAATTAACCAATATGACTTAATATTATAAAACATCTAATTAATTGTCAATCCCTTCCATCCATTCCATTTTATAATCTCACCAAATAAAACCTAAATATAAATCCAACTAATAATTGGGAAATTTATTTATTGACTTGCTTCAAATTTTGAACATTTTATTTACGAAATGTGTGACATTCTGAAAATTCTAATAAATCGCCATAGGAACCCAAGTTCAATAAACATCTAAAAAAAAACACTGAATTTGGGCATTTACATATTGCGTCCCCAAGGACTGTGATTTCTCGAAGTCAAAATTTCAAAACTCAGGTTATTTAGACGAAATTCTTCCTTACTAAATTTTTTTGACTGATAAATTTGACTTTATACTCTCATGCTTTGGTGTAGTATATTTTTCCTATATTTCTATATCTATATTTTTTCCGAATACAAAAGTGACTAGTCGTGTTGGGGCGTTTCTATGCCACCTGCATTTGGGGTTATATTGTGGCACGTTTCCTACAGAAAGTTAATGGTATTTAAAAATGGTAAAAATGGTATAAAATTACCAAAAACTTAGTAAAAAAAAAAAAAAACACTAAGATTTCTATATCTCAATCACGACAGTTTTTCATATGATCGAAAAAAAAAACAATTGAGACAAGGAAATTTGTGGCTCTGATCATTTATACCCCATTGCAATCAACAAAATTTAATGTCACAAATTGCCTGGCACACTTTGCACGGGTATCATCGAGTCAATTGATGACACTAAAGAGATCTAAATCTCCATCTTAGGTAAATGTGATTTAATAAAAAATTACTTTACAAACTATGTACTTAGAAGTTTCTAGACAAAGCTCATCTTTTTATCTATGTATTACTATGTGCTCAGGAAAATTTTGCAAACTCAAGTGGTTCTTATAAGCCCTGGTCCTCTTCATATATATTATGTACATATACATATATAGGGGAATGCATCTTTTCTCCCATCTGAAATTAAGTTTTACCTGAACAATTTCGATTGTATTGTATTGATATTATATGTTCCCGACAATACTACATATAGTATATAAAATGGCAAAATTTTGACGCTTTTTAAAGTTTGTGTAGTATTACGAATGGACAAAAAATAAGATATCAACGATTTTTTTACATGGTAATTTCGACTATTTCTGACACTTATGCCTTAAAATCATTTACTGACATCAAATGCCTTAAAAATTCATAAAAAATGTACAGTCCCTTGGCAAAACTTTGTAAGAAAACTTCGCAAAATTCGTTAAAAAAGAAGGCAAATGAATATAATTTGCGAAAAAAATAATTGATAATTCTATACCAAAAATTTGAATTATTTGAAACTAGGTGCATATATTTTTTTTTTATAGGAAATACAAAGATAGTTTAAATTATTTAACTTTATTTTGTATTTCGAAGCGCCATTGCCCTTCCATGTAATCACCTATTTTAATCCTGTTGTAACAAAATATGATTCTAGCAAACATTTGCTATAATTTCTTATTATTAATTCTCTTTTTTCGTGCCCAACAATTTTCAATGAGGATTTGAATTATTTTTGTTTGCTCACATACATTTTGTATAGGTTTGTTCCCACTGTGTAATTCGTTACCATGCCCGCGAAATTTGCCTTTAAAATTTTCTTTCTTGGTGTTAATCCGTCGCTGCTTTCAATTGGAGTGGTGGCCCTGGCCCCCTTGCCTGCCCCCCATCCATTGATGTAGCTGCTCGGTGGGTGTTTGTCGAGTGCAACACTTTTGAGCAAAGAGTGAAAGAAAAGTGCAGCGAGGCAAAGTTACAACGTTGCAACGTTGACTTCAGCTTAATCTGCGTTCTGCCAGCATCCATTCCATCCTCAATTGCAGCTGCAGCTCAGCATCTACGTAGACGACCACGACGAAGACTACGACGACGACGACAGCGACAACGACGAGTATTGTCAATTATTAACCGTTGTCAAGTTGCTTTCGCACTTCGTCGTCATAGTCGTCGCCGTCTTCGTCAGAGTTCTTGGTGCATGCTGCATGCTGCATGCACCACACTCTCTATTGTTAGTGATTATTTCCACTCACTTGAGCGTATGTATAATCATGAATTGTTGTCGATATTTAAGTAACTTTTAATGCTTGTTGTTTTCCTTCTTTGTCTCCCCCTCTCTTTCTCTCTCCACGGTGCTGTCTGTCTGTATTCTGTGTCTTTTTTGTATCTCCATTGTAGCATTTGGTGTTTTCTTTTTTGTAAAGATTGAATACACAATGTCGCAGAGCCACTTGAAATGTGAAAGCGACCCAGACCCAGACCCCTGGACCATCATCAGCATCATCTTGATCGTCTTTTCATAGCCCAGGCACGGATACATGCTATAAGTATACATACATATGTACATACATTGACCCTTAGGGAGACACTTTGCCCATATTGAACTGGGATTCTTTTTTTCAACTCAAAACAAAAATTAATCAATATGGAAAGGCAATTGTCTAGACCCTAGAGATTCAATGGAAAGTGATGAGGGGGTAGGGGAGAGTTAGAGAAAAGTACATTTTAGTAGACATATATTTACTATAATAATAAAAAAATGCTCAGATGTTTATAACATTAGGAAACTATCTGAATCAGACTCGCAACGCAATTTTATCGATATTTTTACTATCCAAAGTCTTTGTTTAGTTTAAAGATTGCCATTTGGGCGTCAATTTCGAGGAAAAGAAGTCAAACAAACCCTTTTTCGCCATCCACTCAATTCACTTTGTCGTCGTTATTATCCTCACGAAGGTGTTTAACCTCAGAACACTTAAAAATGTCTCATGTTTTATCCACCAGGCAAGAACATGAGACGCGCTCGAGAGACTGATGGACTGCAGCCCCATTAAGGGCCCACACTTCTTCTAACTCAAGGCAAAGCAAAGCCTGCCAAGCCCTGCCCATTTCAAACTAACTTTTGTGGGGCAACCACAAACGAATAACAAAAAACGAACAAATTTTGCACTGCATAAAAATAAGAGAGAATATGAAATGGCACTTTATGGCCATTTTAGTAGAACATTTTGGCTATTTGTATTTGTAGTCTACTTTAAGGGGTAGAGAAGATAAAGTGTTTCCACCCTTGCTCCTCCACTCCATAGCACAGACCAAAAGCCATATAATTGAGCTCAAACATTAAGCGGCTTTTGGTTATTTGTGGGGTAGAAACTGAATCATTCAATGATTGAATTACTTATGCGGGGGATATTTTCGGCTATACAATATACATAACTCAATCGGACTGAACTTCTTAAAGGTTTCTTTCATTTTATTTCCCTCAATTTCCTGTAGACCCACGCCAAAAATAAAAATACTACAAAAAAAAAAAAACCAAAAAGAAATGAAGAATAAACAAAACCTGTGAAAGACAGGCGACAGAACCAAAAAATTTAAATTAAACAAGAACTTGTTAATTATTCCACTGAACGTGAACCCATTCTACCTACACACACGCATATACACACAAGACATAAGCCATGAACATGTGTTCTCCTTCATACTTCCTTTCGATGTGACACGCCCTCGTTGCGAGCATTTTGCTGGTTTCCTGGATCGCATAATCATCACCATCATCATCATCGTCATCATCATCGTCATCATGATAATTGACAATGATCCGATGACGATCCTCACAACGTGACAGGCATACGTCAAAAGGAACTAGCGTTATATGTGAGTAACCTGATATCATTTCATTGCGACATTTGTGTCCCACATGAAAAAACAGCTGCGCCGCCCGCCGTCAGTCAGTCGCTAACAAATTTCTAATGAAATGCTTCAGTAGCTCCAAAGTGTCTACAAAATTTTTAATTGAATATAAAGTAGAGGGAACCCCTATGAGTCGTTGTTAGAACGGTGCTACGGTGCCGTGCGATTCGATGCGATGCGGTAAGTTGTTAGGCGTGAAAGTTGTTGACATGTGGGCAGCCGGAGAAAACGTGCAGGAGAAACCGAAATACCGGAATATATGTATGTAGGTGAAGTAACCTAGCACGTGCCAATAAAGATTTATTTAAACTAAAGTTCTTTCTTCTTCGTATCCATTCAATTAAATCAAGTTTCAAATTGCCACTTGTTTTCACCTTGGGAATTGCAGTGCCTAGCTATCGGATGAGATTCCTTGCGCTGGCAAGCGTGTTCACCCGATGGAGTCAACCAGTGGTTCAACTCGGGCTGGGATGTCAGCCCAAAAGCGAAATTTTCGCAAATATTGGGAAGATGTCGTGGGGCATAGGGAGCGTGTACTTACGCCTCAAAAAGCGACACCCCAAAGACACTGGCAAGCAAAGGCGCCGTAGATGAACTAAACACAAGGAAAAATGTGTGCATCTATTGGATATTGAGCCACCAGGGCATCAGTGGAAATGAGTGATCCAATCATCTGGGTTTCCCTAGCAGCACTGTCTGCGAAATTGGAACGAGAGGCAGCGATCAATGCAAACTACCGGTGTAGAGTCCTCCCCACCTGCCGTATAGCTAAGATAATGTGGAACGCGCGCTACATCAGATTAGAAACACAGATGCTAAGACTGAAACGTATGTCTTACCGCGGTGCACGCGCACCGTGCTACCTGCAGGAAATGCATGAATCCAGGAGTCCTGGAGACACTCGAGTATCTCCTATCTGAAGCCTTAACAGCTGCTAGACATAGATACTTGGGAGGATACCTACTGGAATCCCTTAGAGCGGTGACAAAACGGACTCTCCAAACTACTGGCCTAAGCCAAACATACTAAAACCGTTACAGAGATACCTCGCTAAGTACTCCATGTAATACGGCATCACTACGGACCACGCCAGGTCTATGTGGGACCCCCGTCACGAGGTCCACCGTCCAAACCTAACCTAACCTAACTGCGCTTTGGGATTTGTGCAGAAAAACTATGAAAATCTGACATGAAAAATCATCGCAATATGGACAACAATGGCATAAGTAATAAGTTTTATTACAAAGAAGAAAAAAAAATTGTTTTTCTCAAGGGTAGAAAGCGTGTACTATGAAGGTAGTGTAGGATCGCCCCTAACAAAATTGAACGGGGTAAGGGTTGCTGCTTCGTTTGCTTCGTAATGACGCATCCATCCAATGCTTTTGGATTTCCCTGCCAGATGTTTCGAAAATTGCGCCTCAAACAAATGCCACTTGCCAACACTCTTTTTTTTTTTTGGTTTGTGGAGTTGTGTTGTTTTGTTTTTGTTCTAGGTGGCACAATGGCGTGTGTATGTATGAAAGAAGAAGACGAAGAAGAAAAAGACTCTCGGCGGCTCTCTACCCTTAACCATTTTACCAAAAAAAACAAAAAACAAAATAACAGAAACCAAACCAAACGTCAAACCTCTGTCCTCTCGACGTAAATAGAATATATTTTGCATTTACTGTACAACTACAACATATCAGTCAGTCAGCCAGCAGCAGCAGCAAATGCAACGCCAGCAATCCCTGCAAGGAGAGAGCATAATAACAGCAGAGACACACAGTTAGAGAGAGAAAGAGAGAGAGAGGGAAAGAGAGAAGGCTATAATGAGAGAGCAAAAGATACTTCCAGCTGCTACTAGTAGTTATGGGGCAACCCCTATGGGCCATATGCCGGCAAAGCAGCAACAGCAACAACAAGAGAGTAGAGCGTCGCAGTCAACGCCTGTAGTAGTAGCAGTAGTATTTCCACTCAGAGAAGAGAGCAGCAACTTTCCAGTGTTTCGTTGTTGCGCCGCTTCCATCCAATTGTGGCGTCTGACTGACTTTTTTCTCATGATGGGTCGCCAGTTTGAGCCACGCTCTGCTAGACGCCGCACGCTTTTTTCGGTTTGTTCTCTTCTTCTGCCTGCCGCCGCTAGACAACCACACACTCCTTCGCCACCTTCTTATTTATACCCGACACACTCTTCGCACAAGACGCACATACGCGAGAGGAAGATACGAAACTAAACATCCAAAACGAAAAAACCAAGACGGAGACGAAGTGTGGGGCGAAAGAAACAACCAAAAAACAACAAAAAAAAAGTGAACTGCAGCCGGCAAAACGTTTTTTTACATGCCATTTGCATTTGCTGCCCATTTCCTATTGCAATTAAATTAGTGCATTTTTTTTATTCCAAATCGTTTGTATTTGTGTTTTTTTTTTTTGTGTTTTAAAACGCCGAAACGACAACAACAATCGAAACGAAAGATAAAAAAAAACCTATAATCAAAACGCCAGAAATCAGTGCTCCTCCTTCCTTCTTGTGTTTGTTCTCGTGTTATACACACCTAAGTGTGGTGTCCCGTATCCTGTGCGGTTGATGATAGGACTAGAAGGATACATGCCCGCCGCCCGACCGCTCTGCCCCTAAGGATAATTCTTCCCATTTGCGGTGCCTGCTGCCATATTTCAATCTAAAGAAAGAAAAAAACAGATTTTAGTTTGTTTTTCTCATTCTTTGGTTGTTTGTTGTGATCAAAAAAAAAAAAAAACAAGTAAGAAAATGCGATAAAATTATAAACTCAACTTAATAAACAATTTAGGATGCGTGGAAAAGAACTTCTCAAAGTGATATATTGGGTTTTTAGAAAGAGAAAGAGCATCGTAAATTATGTTTTGAAGAATAATGCGACTGGGTATATGATTATTAAACGGCTCATAATTAATTGGGATATTCCTAAAATTAGGTACATACTACAGTAATCTCAACATTGTGACTACCAACAACTTCGTGATATGGCCTATACCAAATAGTACTTTAAATCCAAGTTCGAAAATCATTCATTTTTGCTCTGTTATTTGGTAGAATTTTATATACATATATGATATATATGAGATAAACACATATGTAAAATGGTTCAAGAATACATATCTTAATAGAAATTTCAATGGATGCTTGGCTAATCTTTGAAGTATCGAACAACAACAACTCTTAAGGATACATGGTTATAGTCTAAAATTCAAAAGATCTCCTTTCATCCGACAGCTTGAAATGAGCAGTTGATAATGATCAGGAATGTACAGTCGAACTTTCGGATAGTCAACTTTTATATGAATTAATTACAAAGACACAGCCATCACCTTCTATAATGAAGTTTCTACTTACATATACATATATGTAAAATAGTGCCATGCAAATTCAATATAGGGCAGTGACACTGTATATATGTACTTTATACTTAGATTCAATTTGATTTGTAGAGGTCTTATATCATCATTTAATTTTCTCATTTCAACAACGAATGAATGAATGAATTGTATCTTAAAAGGATAATATCCCCTTTTGTCTACACTAAATGCTTTATTAATCAGCCTAAGCCCCAAATTAATTACACTAATACCATCTAAAGCCTAACGAAAATAATTCTTAATTACCTTTTTGAGAGCAATCAACCCTAAAACAACAACAACAGAAGATTTCCCCCTGCTTTGCATGTAGCCCTGCGAATAAGATTAATAGCTATTTCCGGATTCCTCCGACATCGTCATTATCATCATCATCTGTATCTGTATCTACATTTTACATTCATGTAATGGCTCGTGTCAATGATCTCACTCATGTTTGTGTGGCACCCTTTTCGATTGCATTAATCACCCACACCAAATCCTTTTGAACATTTTCATAAATATTAATCTCCCAAATGAAATGTCATCGAGATGTGAAATATTTCAATCTATCGCCAGCAGCAGTAGCTGCGCTCGCGAAGGCAAGATCAAAAATAGAAAACTGTAAATCCAAAACAAAAATATTGCGTCGAAATCATTTTTTTAAGCTTCTCTCGAAAGACAATTAAGTAAAGGAAACAATCAAAAAACAAAAACGAAACGAAACAAAAAATATCAAAATCTCTGCAGCTGCTCTACAAAAAAAAAAAAAAAACAAAAGAAAAGAAAAGAGCGAAAAAAAAAAACGAAAATGACTTCCGGGGAATCGAAGCGAATGAAAACAAAAACTTCAAACTGACAGTTAAAAAAGAGAGCGGGGGAGGAGCAAAGACGGCAAAAGAAAAGCTGCAACATTTGCATACGAAAAAAAAAAAAAGATTTATTAGGCATGGGAGGCCCTTCCGTTGCCTCCACCCTCGACTCTGTGCGCCGAAGCTCCCTCCCCCTTCTTGCTATTTGTCTTAAATTTTCCTCTCCCTGCCAACATACCCTGCAAGCCATAGGACAAAAAGAGAATACAAAACTCTTGAAAATGTCCAACGAAAGATGACATCTAAGATCAAATTGGATTAGAATGGATCTGAACTTAGTTATAGTGGAAAACGTAAATGTTTGCCAGAGGGTATCAAAATGTCGGTTGTATTCCAATTGAAGGAAATTTGTTGCTCATTGTTTTGGCAACTTTCTGTTCGTTTTTCCTCTTCACAAAAGACAAAAGCCGACAATGTGTTACAATTTTCATGATTTTCCTTACATAATGATATAATGTTTGTTGCTGCTTTCACTTGAATGTAAACAACAATTAGATGGAAACCAAAATGTTTAACACTTTTATCATAGACCGGAGGTGGTGGGGCGGGGGTGCTGAGAAAAAAGATATAAACACAAACAAATGCATATAGAAATGAAAATTTTGTTTTCTGAATTCAGGGTCAGAAATTGTTGCCGTTGTTGTAAATCCATCAACGAAAAGTCAAGTAGTCTTCTTTGCTAATGAGGAAAAACGAAAACATAAAAAATCATCAACTCGTAAATTTTATACTTATTTGTTGACAATTTCAATTGGTTTGTAAGCCATTAAAAAAATTGTTTTGGTGTATCTTTTGCTCTTTTTTCTCTTCATTCTAATCATGTTGAACAAATCTGGGTCTATCTTGAAAGATTTTAAATCCTGAAATTGGATAAGCAATAAAAAAAAAAAGGAAGAAAGAAAATAAAAATGGATTCTCCGACGTATCACGAATGTTGAGCAAATGTTCTTTTACACGATACCCTGCTTTATCCATGTTATAGAAGGTATATTGATTGTACAGAAATTAGTTTACAAAAAGTTTATAAGTAGAAATAACTTGGGTTGCTTGGGGTGACCATCAACCGAAAAGTATTTGATATATGTATGTATGTATATGTTGAGTATAATAAGAGAAACAGTTTGCTTCTGGAAGAGGGTATCTCAAAGACGAATCAATTTTTACAAGACCTAGTTTAATATTTTTGCTTTCTGCCCTCTATGGGGAATTGTATTCCCTGGCGCCTTCAGCAACTTCATCGCTGGCGTCACATAAACATCCTTTGAGGTTGTTCAGAACAAGCACGCACACACTCACACCAAAATTTCCGGTCTACCTGCTGCCCTTGCCATCCTGTTTTGTACATTACACTTTACTTGCACGTGCATAAACTCAGGTTTGAGTTTCTCTGTGGTTAGAGGGATCGACCAACACGTGTCTGGCCAAATGAACTTTACATTTATCACCCTCTTCTTCTATTTCTATTTTTTTTTTTTTTTTTTTTTTTTGACAGTTAGCCTCCAAGTTCTCATCATCAATTTGCCTACTCTGCTGCATCATTGGCTCATCATTGAAAATTACCATGAAATTAATCTAGAAACATTGTTAGATTAAAATGTTATGAAAAGTTAATTTAACAATGGCTCGAGGCTCTGTTGTTTGGCCGGTCAGTTGACCAGCCGACCACAAAAACTGGCTTCTTAACTAGTTCTTTTAGATCCCGCGATTCGTTAGGTTCTTCTTGAGCCCTTGTAGCCCTAAAGGCCATTAACATTTGCTTCGTTCGTTCGTTTGTCGACGGCGTCCGGATGACAAAGTGATTTCGTTTGAAACTTTTTTTTTTTTTGCTTTGCTCCATGGAAATATGAAGCGCCTGACGCTGCCGCCGTACAAATTGAAAAATTATTATGGCCCTGAGGTTGTTGAATTTTCCTCCCGTTCATTCGTGTTGATTGCTTTCGTAGGAAGAGGCCACAAAGTTAAGCCAAGTTAAGTGGGTGGGTGGGTGTATGGGTAGGTGGCTGAGTGAGTGGGTGTTCGTTAGGATAGGGAGGTGCACCTCACATTGCACCTCTCATAACTGGTGAGAGTTAATTGCATTTATTTGTTGTGGTTACCGCTTATGGATGGAACCTGTCTAGACTAATTTCCTTGTAATCTAAATTGTATGTACATATATACCGATTACAGTGGCTTGAAATACCAAAAAGATGAGCTAAGCTTTTGAGGAATTCATTGCTTGGAATTGAAGTTTTTCCAGTTAGTTTCGAGTTTTGTATTGAGCACACCTGTAAGTGATCAGAATTAACAAAATTCTACAGTTAATACTAAATTTGAAAGCCATTCCAAATGTTCTGCTTAAAAAGGTACAAAAGAATCGCTTTAACAAGATGAAAACATTTTTCTATTCTACTTACATATAAAAGATTATATTATTGATCTTTAATCTTTGTGGTCCTCCTAAGCGTGCATATTTTTCTATATGAATGCCAAACTCTTGAATCTCAGAACCATTTACTAAGGACCTTTTTTCACTAGGTGTTGCTCATCTGAAATCAACGTAAAGGTAGTTTGCTATTTCCGAAACTTCTCATATCATTTTATAGTATTTCAACCCACTGTCTGTTGTTATCGTATATAATTTGATCAAGCAAATATTTGCTTTAATCGCTTTTTGAAAATGTTTCACCTTATCATGATTTTTAATGTTTCGCTGCGTCCCTTTCTCCCTCCTGGCACTTGGCGTGTGTGTGTTTGGTGTCCTGTAATTTTCTGATATCCTGTTTAATTGAGCATAAACAACACTACCCACTAGCTAGCTTGCCATGCACCCCATCCCCACCTCACTCCCTCTCCCTTTATCATTCAACATGTCAAAATACAATGTCTGTTATTTAGTTTTTTATTTATTGTTTGCCTCGCCCACGCACCCAGCAAAGGCAAAGGCACAGGCACACGCACACTGCTGCGCGCCATCTGTTGGCGAGTAGGTGGCAACTATAGGCGCCATAGTATTTTATTGCTATTTGTCTTGGTCCAAAAGCGCTCAACAAGAAGAATAAGAGAAATTGTAATCAAATATAATAGCACCGCTCGGTAGCTGACGCCCCCCTCCCCCTCCCCCCCACACACACTTTTCTATGGTGCTCTCTTGTCATTTCCTCTGTTTTCATTTCATGCTTGACTGCCGTTAACCAAAGCGGCGGGGGTGGAGAGTTTTGAGGGTGTCGTCAATGGTGGTGTAGAGGTGGAAGACAGAAGAGATACTCACAGGTTGCAGTTAAATTTATTTCCATTATTTCGTACTCTCCTCAAGGGTGTCATACATATGTTCTTTAACCATCCCCCATCCCGCCTTTCCTTTGGTTTCTTGTATCACTCACTCTCTGGATTTTTGTTAATCTAACGACAATTGGTCACTCAACAACAGTTTTAGGCACAGAGTCAGAGGAACCAATGCATGCATTTTATGCATTTTTTCACAAAGTGTTTTCTGACATGTCACAGATACAGCTAACAAAATTTATTACTTTTTTGTTGTTTGTGTGTGTCTCTCTCTACTTTGAAGTTAAGTTTTTATGATTATAACCGTATGGGTGGAGGGGTGGGGTGAAGGATTAGTGTTAGTTACTGTTATGTTTTAGGCTTGTGTGTGTGTGTGTTGCATGCTTTTGGGCGCTCACACGCATAGTGGGTAGAAATGCATAAAAATAACAAAAAAATTACTTCACTTTCTATATATCGGATAGTTGCTTAACTTGACAATCTATAATTTTATATGAGTATTAAAAGCATATTAATTTTAAAAAATCAAACAAAAATGAAATACAATCCTCAATTATCTTCCACTTCGAAGGTTGAGTGAATGAGCTAATTTATGTAATAATTAGTTTATCCTATTTAAAAATTAAAATAATATTTATGCTTCGAATTACAATCGAAATACATATCAAGAGTTCATATTACTTAGTATTCAAAATATTCCCATTTTGAATCTTAATTTCTTTAACTTAACTAAGCTGACCTATGTGATGAATGCATACTTAATAATTTGCTGATTCATATAAAACTTACTTAAATCAAAATGAGGGCAAAATCATTTAAAAGAGAGTATATAAAACTCCCGGGAGATCAAGAAGCAGGGTTCCTAAGTAGTATCTGTTAGAATTTTGCATTTATCATTTGATTGCTGTATAAACTTTTACCCACTGTGCGGTGGTATAGATTTCCAGCAAAGCATAACCAACAGATTGTGGTCATTTGATGTTTTAGCGGCAATTTTCATGGAAACAAAAAAAATAAAACATTAACAATATGTATAAGGAAAATGCTTCTAAGTAGAGAGGGAGGGGCGAGATATGCTGGGGTGGTGTGGGCAGGTTAAGAGTCAGTAAAAATCGCATGTCAAACGCAAGTTTTTAGAGAACAAAAAAGAATTGGGCTTAATTTATGAGCCAAGACAAATTATGGACTCACACATACATACATACATATGTACCATGTCCAGAGATAAATGCGTGACGTTCCATTTTGGGGGTTTTCTTTTTGTAATGGGCGCGTCGACAAAGTTCTTTTTGTTGTTAAAACAAAAAAAAAAACACACACACATTTCTCAGCTAATTAACAAATATGTGAAGACTACATGTGGGGGTATATCTTTCAATTTTTTTCTTTTCGCAATAGCAATTGCAATTGAAGCCGCCCAGACAGGGAGACTGGGAAACCAGCGAAAGAGTAGGAGCTAGGAGAGAGATATAGAGGAGCAGTAGAGAAGTCTCTTTGTAATTACTTTGACCTGCTTGTGCTTAACGATAGAAGGAAGAGATACAGCCCACCCACCCCCGCGGGCCCCCCTGTCACCAGGAATACTATTGCCTAATGCCCTTTTAAATCCGCTTCAATTGGATTGCCATGTTGACACTTTTTGTTTTTCACTTTCGATACGCATTACACGACTGTTGTTTGTTTCTCTCTCGATTTTTCCTTCTAACCAGACTGAAACAGAAACCAAATACTGAGAAACTCAACTGAACCGTATCACGAACCCTGTGCCACTATACACTATACTGATAATGATATTGTCATCGTTGTAGAAAAGATTATGGCACGCAATGCGCCTGGTTTTTTTCTTTTTTTTTTTTTCATCCTCCTTTTTCGTATGTTGAACTTTAAGTTCACATTTTAATGGAATTTTCTTTTGATTTACACATGACAGAGGGGTTACGACTTGGCATCGTTATTTTATTTCATTTTCATTTTTTCCATTCCGTTTTTCACTTTTACTTTTATGTGGTGCGTAGCATACACAGAGAAGACAACGAGGAAAATGTGTGAAAAAGGGCTTGACTTTAGTTTGAAGTAGGGAGATAATAGTTGATAATGATTCGATTTGTTCATTATATAGGTCATTCTAAACATTGGCCATTTGAGATTGCTATGATGAGGTCTTTAAAGTTTCAAAGAGATAATGAAATTTGGTTGGCATTTCATTTCTATATACGATAATTAAATGTATTTCAATTCTTACCAAAATGAAAAATCATCAATCACATTTTCTTGCCGATTTTTACACTTTTGAAATTTCCGAAAATCAAGAAATCATAAATAATTGCTCTGGGCTTGGGAGAACTCCCATTAATCTATTATCTATTAAACTATCTATGTATATCCCAAATACATATTTCAATTGTTAACATACATTATATTCATTCTATTAATGTTTGTGGATGTGAAGATTTAGTTTAAGAAGACAGCTGAAACAATTTACTTAAGTTACAAATGATAATCTAAGATGATCCTTTGATAGTTGGTACATATATAAACATAACTATGTGGACAAGTCGAATTTAGTGTAGTTAATTTCGAGACTGTACTGAATTAGCCAGACAGAAACACAAGATCCAAACGTTTTAGCTGAAAAGATTTTATCCCAGAGAATTCTCTATCTACCTTCAACTTATTAACTTAGTCTCCATAATTCTTTCGAAATCGAATTAACTCTGAAATTGCAGTCGCTTCTCGCCAATTCTCAAAAATTTGTTCATTTCAATGGCGCGTCATTACCTTAATCTATTGCTAATGCAAATCTAATATAAAAATTGTAAAAAAAAAAAGGAAAGCCAAAAGGAAAAAAAAAACAAAACACAAGTCATTTTATCTTAAGAATTTTAGTTTCCCATGACTTTGGTGCAAAATTTGTTTGCCACTGCGGTCAATTAGCTGGCCAATTTTTGAGAGGGTCAAACTCGCGACGTGATTTTTGGGCTACTGTGAGACGCTGCTGCACGCTGGGCGACTAATCATTTAGAGTTTGTGTCCTTGAGAGCAGCAAGAGCGACCTTTTAAAAACGATGGCAGCAGCAGCAGCAGCAACATGGCTTTTCTAGTCTTACGCTAATTAAAGACTTTGATTTTTCTGTGTAAAATTGGGAAAACGTGTGAAATCGAGTCGAAGAGCACGACGCACGCACGTACCACAAAACAGGAAAAGGGACAACGGGAACGGGATTGTTGTGCAGGGACTCGGGACTCGAATCTCTGGATCTTCATTTGGGCCGTCACGCAAAATGCTGCGCAGCAGCTGCGCTTTAGTTAATAAATTTGCGGTCTTCCCGCCCCGAAAAATGAGCAAATGCCATAAGGCCAGAATATGTCAAGGAAATTCGAGCAAATTTTGATTGCCCTTCCCGGGCCCGTTGCGTCGTCGTCTGGCCTTTACCTGAGTTGCATTTTCCAGGTAGCTCAGAAAATTTCCACTCAGGTAGAGAACGAGACGGAAGACAGCGGCGGCGACGGCGACGGCGGAGGGGTATAAATGTCATGAGTCCTGAATTTTGGTTAGCTAGTAGAAAATTAACCAGTGATCGTGATAGATCTTAGATCGTTTTTCCCGCAAAATTTTTTTTTAAACATTTTTTTTTTGTTTTTTTTGATTGCGAAACCCAAAGCCAAAAATTGTTCGCAACTAGTCGTGGTTAGAACTTAAAATCTCGAAATAAATCTGTGAAATAAAACTAATCGAAAGTTTTCCTTGTTTCAGCTTACTCGTAGAGTTTCTCTCTAACTGGTCGGAATAAATATTGTGAAACAGCTGGAGAAAATGGGTGAACTAGAAGAGAAGGAAACTCCACCCACGGAGACGACAACTAATGCAACATCGGGACATCAGCAAGAAACTTTAGATGAGCCCAAAGAGACAGACAAGATGCTGGAGAAGAAGGCAGAGACCAGGAGCCAAGAGAAGACAGCCACTCCCCACAATTCGAAGCCCGGTACACCGGATGCTAAGAAAAAATTGGAATCGAATGAGGACAAGAAAAGCATTGGTGGGGGTGGAGGCGAGGAAATCATTGATATACCCAATGAAAATGGTAACAAACCGAAGGAAAATGAGGACAAAAAGATAAGCAAAGAGGAGCGTGAAGTGAAGCCCAAGAAGATACCGATTGGTGGTCTAAAACTGCCAGGATTCTTTATGAAAAACAAACCCAAATCCGAGGGCGATGGAGCCGAAGGAGAACTTTTGGAAAAGGAAAAGGAAGATGATGACAATAACAAAGAGGCCAAAGTGGAGAATGGTGAGGCCAAGAGCAAAGATGATCAACAGCAGCAGCAAAAGTCACGACCCGGTCTCGGCGAGAAATTGCGCAATCTGTTTGTGAGGAAACCGGCAACGGATAAGGAGAAGAAGCAACAGCTGATCAATGGCAAGGAAACCGCTGATAATGACAATAAATCTGGTAAGTACTTTCTCTATGCCGCAAATGCGAAATCTTTTATCATAATTTCCCCCATTTGATTTCGTTAAACAGAAGCCACTGCTGAAGCCAATGGGCAGGAGGAGTCGTCTGTTGATCCACCACCAAAACGCGGCCTACTGAATGCCATTAAATTGCCAATTGCCAATATGATACCAAAAAAGAAGTCACCCGATGATGTGGAATTGGGTCTTGGCAGCGGTAATAAAGCGGGATTGGCATCAATGGAAACTCTGGATGACTCATTGAAAGATCAGGATACCGTTGATCGTGCCCCCGTGAAAAGCAATGGCACCGACGATTTGAAATCTGTTGAACTTAAAGATGAGAAACTGGCAGCTAGCGAAAAATTGGCAGCCGAGGAAGAGGAACAAGAGCGACCAGCATCCCTATGGACACGGCTGCGTGGCTACAAATGCAGCGTGGACGATGCTCTAATTGTCTTTGGCATCCTATTGTTTGTCCTACTGATGGCTGTTATTGGCTATGTGCTAACCCACGAGACATTGACCTCGCCGCCGCTGAGAGAGGGCAAATTCATTTTGGCCACGACTTCGTGCGGCCCAGTGGAGGGCGTCAAGGAGGATGGTGCATTCGCTTTCCGCGGCATACCGTATGCCAAGCCACCCATTGAGGAAAGGAGATGGCGACCAGCTCAGCCCATTGATAACATCGATGGCTGCTGGAACGATACTCTGCAGGCCCACAATAGCAGCGTTGTGTGCACTCAAAGATTGGGCAATGGCACAACTGTCGGAGATGAGGACTGTCTATTTCTTGATGTAGTGACGCCCCATGTACGCTATTCGAATCCATTGCCAGTTGTTGTGCTAATCGGTGCTGAATCTCTGGCTGGACCCTCCCCTGGCATATTGCGCCCATCGGCGCGCTATTCCCGCTCCCATGATGTCATCTTTGTGCGTCCCAATTTCCGCTTGGGTATCTTTGGTTTTCTGGCCTTGGACGCCCTGACCAAAGAGTCGCATCCCAGAACTTCTGGCAATTATGCTCTCACCGATATCATAGCCGTTCTCAAGTGGATCCAATTGAATATTGCTCATTTCGGTGGTGATCCCAAATCGGTCACTCTGTTGGGACATCGCGCGGGAGCCACTCTGGTCACTGCCCTGGTTAGTTCACCCAAGCTGCAGGGTCTTTACACTCGCGCCTGGGCTTCATCGGCTTCGGCCATATTCCCCGGCAAACCACTATCGGAATCGGAGAAGGTGAATCAACAGCTGATGGCCACTTTGGATTGCCAGGATGTAGAATGTTTGCGTGAGGCATCCAATGAGAAACTGTGGGCCGCCACTCCAGACACCTGGTTACATTTCCCCATGGACTTGCCTCAGCGTCAAGAGCTCAGTAGCTCGGGACAACGTCACGAATGGTTGGTCCTCGATGGCGATATACTCCACCAGCATCCTTCGGAATCCTGGAAGCTGGAGCAGGCCACAGACAAACCGCTGCTTGTTATGGGAGCCACCGCCCATGAGGCACATTCGTTAAAGCTGCGTGAGTTGCACGCAAATTGGACCAAAGCGGAGATTCAGGACTATTTGAACAAATCCCAACTGGGTGCCAAGTCCCTAACCGATGAGGTTATGCAACTGTACAATGCCACCAATTATGCCTCGCTCTTGGCCATTATCACCGACATCCGAACTGTTTGCCCGCTGCTAGCCAATGCCAGACTTCAGCCCAGTGTACCCTTCTATGTGGTCACCCAGGGCGAGGGCGATGATCAATTGGCCAATGTGGATGCCGATGTTCAGGCAATATTGGGACGCTATGAACCACATACTGTGGAACAGCGTCGCTTTGTATCGGCCATGCAACAGCTATTCTACTACTATGTCTCCCATGGCACGGTTCAGTCATATGACTCGAGACGCCGGGTCATCAATGTGGGACAGGATGCTCAGCCGCAGGAGGATCATAAGAATTGCAATTATTGGATAAGCAAGGATATTGTGCCGCGTTATGCGCGCATCGATTAAGAGACACCAAAATATACTGTTTCCCTTCTTTCTTCCTTCCTACTCCTCCGCCTTCGCCTCCACCCTCCTACTTCTTCTATCTTCATTACCCCGACACTCTTCTTTCTTGAATCTATAACTTTGATTTTCGTTTCGATTTTAGTTTAGCCTAAGTGAATCTAGTGTTTTTTTTTTACATATATATACATACATACAAAAACATACATATATATATATTGGATCCCATAACAAAAAGCAAAACTGTACATTTAGTTCTCTTTTACGATTTAAGTTTGTAAGTTAAAAGCTAACACAGGATCTATGTCTATCTATATATATATATACCCAAATATATATATATATATATATTCTATATATATACTTGGTAATTTTCTAATCATAAACACACAAATATACACACAAACATACCACACACACACACACACAAACAAATAAAATTCGATAAAATATATTGATTTGAATACTTGAAAAGTATAAGATCTGCGTCTTTCTAACTCAAATCGAACCAACAAAAGAAGATCGACCTTTCAAATTGTTCTCAAATCCTGACCTTAATTTCGGTCATCATCATCACATTACACTTTTCTCTTAACCATTAAAATTGTTCTTTAATATTTGTATCCGATATTTTTTCGTTGCAATCGCAAAACGGTAACCTACATATATAGAAGAATTTCAGAAAAACTGACCAACGATACAAAAATTTCAATATACATTTTTATACTCAACTAAAACAAAAACAATGAATAATATAAACAAACAAAAAAAAGGGGCTAACACAGAACTCAAAATAGATTTAGTTGTATAACATATAGAATTCAATCTTGGATTGAACTGAGATGTCGTAACTCAAATGGAGTTGTATCTCAGTTTCAACTGAACTCTCTCTCTCACTATATATCATAGCACGTCATACTAACTCATCATAATTTGCACCAAACAACATAAAAATGAGATTAAAGTCTTTTAACCAGCGATTTTGTCCAAAAAAAAAATGTTTTCAAAACATTTTTTGTTTTTTCCTGTGAGACTGTACTTTTTTCGAATAGAACCAACACCATTACACAGAATTTACTCTTCAGCTTAAACAACACATTCACAATTATTTTTTATTGTATAGCTTTATACATTAAATTAATAAGATTTCATTCAAACGCAAACATTCAAAATTTGAAATTCAAAAATCAAAAGAAAATTTATATATACATACTTATATATAAATAAAGACTATGAAACAAAAAAACATGTAAGACCATGCAAATGAAACAAAGAAATGTTTTTTGAATAAAAATATAAATAAAACAAATCAGACGACATTTTTTTCAGCTGCCCTTTTATATGTACATATTATGTTACATTCTTGATTAATTGAAATACAGGATGCAGGTAGAGGGTATCCCGAAGTCGGTGCCTTTTTATACATCTTGCTTGCTCTCCCTCTCTCCCTCTTGTTTAATTCGATGTACAAAAACTTTGATCTGGCGACAACATTTTTAGTTTCTTTCTGCAAATTGGATTGGAAAAGCTTTTACAACTCAACACTGCCCAGAACTATTAGCTATTATAATGTCCTTTAGACAAAAGATAATCTCTGAGGCTGAGTTGCGTTTGGCATCACGGTTATTCAGCTCATTCAGAGTGATTTCTTAAATATGGACAACTTCTTCTAGCAAAAGGATTTATACATGCATCGAGTTAAATTAATTTTTATAAAAATTAATTCAAATTACTTGAGAGTATCTTCAAAAACCTTTCAATGAAGAAAGTTAGTCCAGAAACTCCAGAAGAAACCAAAATGAGTAATTCCATCATAATCCTGGCGAGCTTCATTACTAATTGGTATTAAAACACTTTGGAGTCGTATAATCTACGGACTGATTGTACTTTTTGACAACATGGACAATTATTATTCTTTATTCTTAAAATACATGTAGTTATATAGAGCTTATGAACAGAGTTGTGCATTAAACTAATCGGATTTCGTTCAAAAGTCAGGAATGCAGGAAACTAAGAGTTTTTTCATTAAAAGATAAATTCAAAAATACATACTCGAAAGGTTGCAATGCCAAGAGATTATTAAAATAAAGATTTTGGGATAAAAATGATTACTAGAGAAAACATAAATTATTTAGAATTTTCCGTACCGACTCTTCCTGAGGTTTCATTTTCACAGAAAATAATGCTTAACTTAAATATATAGTTATAAAGGTTTAAAAAAAATACTAGAAACTAAAAATCACTCTACTGAAACTACTCTACACTAACTGGAGCTATTCACTTTATAAATCCGACATTTATTATCCGTGAGTGCAGCCAAATAGTGATCAGATTGACTAGTTACCAATGGGCAGATGTCATAGACCACCTCATTCACTGCCATTGTTTGGACGCGCTCCTCACGTCGGACATCATGCAATATAAGCTGCTTTTTATCCTGAAGATAGCCAGCGATAAGCGTATTGTTTTCGACAGCCATCTGTGCGGGACGTGTCATAACTGGCGTTGCTTTGGAACCATAGACCGATGTCTTAATTATAATTACGGGCGTATTGTCGACTTTACCTAATTTGGCCAATATGTAACGTGATTGTGGACAATTCAAATTGGAGCGCACGCATATGAGTAAAAGATCCTGTATGGCATCATATTGCATTGATAAAAAGGGCCCATCGATATTCAGACGAGTGGGTATAGCTGCCTCCGTTGCTTGGGCATATTCATAGAAAGTCAAAGCGGTCAATTGGCAGACTAAGAAGCCTCCGCTGGTAAAAGTTTTCCCACTTGGCACTGCGGCAATATGTATCACAGGACTAAAGTTTTCTGCAAAAAATAAATGCGAACGGGAAGAGATCGTCAATGGATTTTTAGCATAATTTTTTGTGCATAACTTACCATCCGCCTGGAACTCGCTGAGTATGTTGGCAGGGAAACGTAGATCATAGATATAAATGCCACCCCTAAGGTCACCCGCATAGATAAAATGCTCCCTTTCATTTCGATCCAGGGCACATGACCATAGCTGCTTATCATGAGCCTCGAACATGGAAGCGCACAAGCGTGATCTTACATCAAACAATTTAATCTTGCGCTCCCGACTGGCCACAGTCAGCATATGTTGGCTCTCACTGAAGGCCATATCTCGGATGATCTGGGACGAGGTGTGCATAAAATGCAGAGGCCTAAAAGTGGGCGGATCTATGAAACGCACGCCAAAACCAGGGAATAAATTCTGGGCTGATTTCTGAGATGCTATCAGCATGGAATGCGGCTGCGAGTAGAGCAAAACCCGGCAACCAGGATCACGGCAAATTTCCAAATTCTTTTCCATATACAAGCGGTAATTGGCCAGAGCTCTGACGGCTTTTGCATCGGAGTCCGTGGAAAAAGCTCCACGGCAACCCATGACACCGCCAGCACGCACCAGCTCTCTCAGACGATCGTAGTCCAGTTGGAGGGATGATAATCTCTTTGTGGCCATGGTGTGGCTTAGTTTTACTGTTGCCAACTCGGATGTCAGCGAATGACTCTTACGACGTTCTGCCTCAAGTTCTTCGCGTAGACCAGTGTCCATCACCTGCAAGCGCTTGGCATATAGATGTCGGATGTCTCGAAAGCCGGCTTTAGCTTTGCACTGGGGACACACTTTGACCGAGGATTGAAGTTGACTTTCGCTCAGCCAGCGGCGTATGCAAGATTCACCATAAAGATGGCCACACTTGAGTGAAACCAAACGATGCTCACCACTCATTTCCCATGAGTCCAAGCAAATGGGACAGGTCAGCCCATCATCTTCGTCATCATCAACGGGGCCAGCCCCTGTGGCTTGGGAATTCTGTGTATTGGTTGCTGGCGACGTTTCGTTTGATTTGGATAAGCGTTTCCTTTTTTTTGCCGGCGATGGAGTATTTAAGTCAATAACATTGGACTCCTGAACTCGGCGTGATGTGGAGGGTGGACTGAGTGTGACCGGAAGACGTTCCGGTTGCGCCTCCCCATTATTTTCGGCCTCGACCTGCTCCTCCTCTACTATCTCCGGTTGTCCTTCCTCTGGCCCTTCCTCTGCTTGTTCGTCTTCTTGTTCTCCACCTTGCCCCTCCCCTGGAAGCTGTTGTTCTAAAATAGGTGGCAGCTGCTCATCCAGCACCTCTGCACCGTCTTCTATTGTCAATTCTTCATCAGTGCCTTCGATATTTTGTGTAATAATTCTTTGCCACTGCTGGCGTCGCATTCGAGGTTGATCTTCACTGGAACTGGACTCCTCACCACCATGGCCATCACTGTCAAAGTTATTGATGCTCATTCTGTTTCTCTTTTCATGCAAAATAGTCCTTTATCACTAAAATAAATTTTAAATATACATATCTATTTTGGTTAGCATTCTATTCATCTTAAACAATTCAATAGCCAATTGAGAAGACTTTAAACTAATGAAATTTACAGCCTTAATCGAAAGGATTAAATATCCCGAGCACGAACTCGGTTGCGCCTTGACGATTTGAATTGATTGCTTGGTTTTCGCACAATTATTGAAATAAAACAAATGGTTCAATCTACAAAAAAATACTGTAAATAGTGCTGGGAAAAGCAAAACAGTGTCACAGATGTTTATAACATTCGATTAAATTTAACATAACTCAATTATCGATGCAATGAATGCTTACCCACACTGATACGCTAAAAACAGTGTTGCGTAATCTCGTTTTTATAAAACAACAAGAAAAGTGAATTCATTTTTTTTCAGTGCAGAATCATCATTATTACGGACGGATATAAAAGCGAGAATTGCCGAAAAAAGAATTAAATTAACACTTGAAAAACGGTCAAACGAATTAATTGCAAAAATGGTATTAAAAGTTTACGTCAGCGGCATGTCCGGCAACAAGGAGGTGAGTGTGACGCGACGATGGTTACAAATTGTCTTGATAAAATGCGCGTGGGCGGGGCAGGGGCAAAAGAATGAGGATGCGAAGCGGTTGTCAGTGTCATGATATTGGAATGTTTGTTGGCCCGTTAGCTTGGCAGAGATCAAAAGGAAACATGGTATTGTCTGGGTAGATGAAACTGGGGCGGGGGTGTCTCGATATGCACTGCAAAATCTATTATATCCCCTCTATGTATATCCCTCTCTCTTTGTGTGGTGTGTGTGTGTGGCTACATAAAACATATACTTATACGTTCCAATATGTGTACAGTCAAAACGTCATCTAGCATTGGCTGGGACCACTGCTCCCCCACTACTGCTCGCTCGCTCCTCTTCCCATAGCCCAAAAAAAAAGCACCAGAGAAAACAGCAAGTGGGCATTTTGATGAGTTGTAGTCAGAGTCTCCCAGTGTGTATGTGTGTGTGTTTAAGTTTTTTTTAATGGTGTTAGTGGTGGTGGTGGCAAGAAGAAGCATCAACAGAGACCGCAAACATTTCATTGCCCATATAAGTATGTATTTTGATGTCTATGAACTGTGAAGCGTAAAAGAAAGAATTCATTGATCACAGTTTTCATTTCGTCCAATGCCTATCCGTTGGTATGTGTCTCTGTCTATATGAATGATTCACTTGTGCAACTCTCGCTTTGTCTCTCTTGCTCCTGCTCCCGCTCCCTTTGTTCAATTTGCAAATTGCCAATAAGAACAATAACATAACGGTCATTGTGCAAAGCACCCACAATAACAAAACAATTTTGATGCAGAGAGAGTGAGAAAGACAGAAATAAATTGTGGAGATATGTACATAGGTGGGACGCGTCAACATTTATAACGGTATATATGAACTCAAAGGAAATTACTTTTGAAAATTGAAAAACAATTTCTTATCACTAGATAATTACACAAAAAACCATAAAACACAATAATCAGTTCAATTAAGATTCGTTGTCATATTCGATGAATGTACATACATATGTATATAATATATGTATGTATGTGTTGATTGTGCATGCATGTGTGGGCGTTTATGTGTAGGTGTATGTGTGCGTGTCTCTGAGCATTTGGGCTTGCCGGCAACCAGGGCTGGGCGAGTAGTTGGGAAAACTGGTCTATGAATCAGTCAGACTTGGTCTCATTTGTATTAAATTTCTCCGCTTAGACTCCAATCATATTCGGAATTAGTTCTATATTTGTTTTTTTGATGATGCGATGACTACTTTTTCTGTTTAACTTTTCTTTGTTTTGTACAGGTAAAGAAACGCCAACAGCGTGTTCTAATGATCTTGGATAGCAAGAACATTCAATATGACACTGTGGATATCACAGAACCCGGCAAGGAGGGAGAGAAAGAGCTTATGCAAAACAAATCGACCAGCAATGGTGGCACAGTCAGTGATCCTGAGCCCAGGCATCCATTGCCACCGCAATTATTTAACGATGAGGAATACTGTGGAGATTATGATGCCTTCGATATGGCCAATGAGATTGACACACTGGAGGTGTTCTTGAAATTGGCTCCAGCAGATACAACAGCGGTGAGCAGTGCTCAGATCGAATTAAAGCAGGAGAATGGTGAGGCGAAGAAGGCGGATGCAGCAGAGGAGGATAAAGACGAAACGAAGTCAGCAGACGCACCAGCGGCAGCAGAAGAGACGGAAGCCAGCGGTGATGCAGATGCTGCTGCTGCTGCCAATGGTGATTCGGCCGAGAAACCAGAGGTTTGAGCTTAAGCAAAAAAACTTACATTTTTCTGTTAACTGTTAAACGAAGCGACAACAATAAGAACAACAACAGCCAGCAAACATCATCAGCAACAACAATCAAATTAACAAAGAGCAACCAACTTTCTTTTACCAGCATCAGCAGCAGCAATACTGACAAACGTAGTCTAACGGCATTTTTATTTCTATTTCTTATTTTTTTGTTTTAACAACCCACTACCAACCATAATTATTTCTATCTATCCGCATCCATCTATGTATATCCATTTTATCTCTAGCACACACATGCGCGCTTCTATTTGTGTATCATTCTTCTTATTTTTCAAAACAAAACAAAAATTATAATGACGACTGCGGTTCTTAAACTAAGCTAAGCTACACTTACGCCCAGAAGTGTTCGTACACACTTTGCTATGGGTGTACATTTTACCATGCATACACAAACACACACACATCCACACTAATTTAAGATCGAAAAGACCATTAGCATACCCTTGCAGAAGAAAGGGGTATTCAAAAATTTGACTAAAAAAAGCTTTCAAGAACCGAATCACTCTAAAAATATGTCCATCTATGTATGTATATGTCTGTTTCTATAACAACTTTAAGTTATATGGATGAAATCTCTGCATATTCGATTGGAATCAGATCAATTGAACTACTGAACGAACTTGGCATGATTAATTTCGTCTGTTCACTTTTTTTGGGATACAATAACTCCCGACAGAGATTTTTGGAAACTTTCATTTCAATACTCCTTTTTTATACTGTGTCTTAGTAGGAGAACATGTTATGGGAACTGCAAGGGTATATTAACATCGGCATGGCCGAAGTTAACTTTCTGGATGTTTTTTAATCAAAAAAATATATACAATATTTATTTAACATTAACTTACACACACACGTACACACACCCCAATATGCATATAACATAGTATGTTTTGTATGTATCTATGAGATGGATGTATAAAATTTATATAAAATTGATTGTATTAATTCGGCAAACACATCCGAAACAACAACCAACACACAACTTCAGATCCAGGATATCCGTTTAAGTTCACTTAAGCCTAAGTCTGAGATTGTGAGTGTAAAAAAAACAAAAGGCTGAAAGTTTTGTGCAGCTAAAAGGAAGTTGTGTTAAAAAACCGAGAAAAAAACAAGTAAAAAGAAAAAAAAAAACAACCAAAACAAAAAAAAAAATCTAAAAACGAGAAAGCAAAATATATTTGTATTTACTAAAAACAATAACCATTTGAGCAAAGCTTGTTTTATTAACAACCATTTTTATTTATTGTTGTATTCTTCTTTAACATAATTAACAAAACAAAAACATTCACTCACAGATACATATGTAGGTACGGTTAGCATGTTTTAGCACCAGTAAGTATTAATTGAATATGTACCCCTCGTAATTTTCTCAAGAAAAATGACGAAGATGGCAAAGAGGTCGAGGGCGAGGTCAAGGACAAGGGTGAGGACGCTGAAACCTCCGATGCTGTCGATGTCGATAAAAATGATGGGGATAGTGAAGAAAAGGTAAAAGCAATTCGCTTCTTCCTCATTCATAAATGCATGATGAATCGGAGAGTGCTAAATATAATATTAATATAATACTGAATACTGAGTAGAGGCTAACTAGCGAAGCTAACCACCAGGCATGTCAGCAAAGCTATCATCTGCGTATAAAAGAGTAGTTAGAGATCAGAGATCCTCAAATGTAACTTTTGTACAAACATTTATTCAACATTCGCACCTACTACCCCGAACCCCCCTACCTATAAATCCACCATCGACATATGTATCAGACTGAAACTGTTGAAGGTAAAGGGGAAGATGATGCAGAATCTAAGACGGAAAAGGACGAGGAGGAGCTCCAGCAGATAACGGAGACAACAGGTAAAAATGTTAGAAAGTGAACGAAGAGGCAATTTAACACAAAATTTTAACTTGACGAAAACTAGACAAAAACGATGAAAATGGTTCAAAGGAAGACGATAAAAAGGACAGCGACGACGCCACTGGATATGATGCTGAAAAGGCTGAGAAATCTGAGGAGGAGGATGAGGAGGCAAATGAAGAAAGTGGTGATAAGGTGAAGGAGGAGGATGAAAAAGTAGACTCCGATAAGGATGCAGAAACCAAGTCGGAAGAAGAGGATGTAGAAAAAGAAACCGAAGAGAAGGAAAAAGAAGATACCAAAGAGCCCGAAGAGAAGGCGACCAAAGAAACAAATATAGAAACAAAAGAAGAAAAAAGATACAAAAGCAGAGGAATCTGAAAATATAGAAGAGAAAGAAAACGATGAATCTGAAGAAAAGGAAACGGAAGAAGAAGTGAAGAAAGATGAGACCGAAAAAACAAAAGAGAAAGAGGACGATGAATCTGAAGAAAAGGAAACGAAAGAAGAAGTGAAGAAAGACGAGACCGAAAAAACAAAAGAGAAAGAGAACGATGAATCTGATCAAAAGAAAATAGAAGAACTAGAGCCCACAAAAACAGAAAAGAAAGAAATCGCTGAATCTGATGAAAAGAAACCCGAAGAAAAAGCCAAAGAAGACGAGTCGTCTACACATACCGAAGACATAGGAAAACAAGAATCCGATGAACAAAAATCAAAAGAAGAAATCGATGCTGTGACTAACGAGACCGAAAAAGATAACATCCAGTCTGAAAAAGCATCTTCCGACGAATCCTCTGGCGAGGATAGCGATAATGGGGAATAAAAGTACCAAAAAGAAAACCAAAGAAAAGGAAAAGAAACTGAGAAATCTAACATGATCATAAGAATTCACCTACCCACCCACGCACACGCACATGCACACCACCCACCCATCTATATGCATATATAGTAAAATAATGTAAATAAAAAAAGAGAACCGATCACCCCCTTACTACACTAAATTAATAAACTTGGCGGCGGGCAATGCAAATCCATTTTTAACTTACACACACAAGGAAAACAAACTGATAAATAATTATTTGAACACCTTACTCCCCACCTCCCACTCCCCTACCGCTCCCACTCCTAACCAAACTCCCAACTCACAGCAGCGGCGGATCTTCGAGAAGTCAAAGACTGAATCGCATTCGGCTCTTCTTTTGGACAGTGAACGCGCATCAGCTGCCCACTAGGGAATTCATGAGCATAAGGGAATCCAGCTGGAGAGCAACAGGAGCAGCACAGTAATGAGAGATGATACAATAACAACCTGAAGCAACATTGAATGATTTAATTCGTTTTCGTGATTTTATTTTTCGAAAAATTTCCCACATTTTTTTTTTTTTGTTTTTGCTTGATTTTCCTTTTCAGTTTAATGACCACAAAAATATCAAATAAACATTATTTTGCTTATATGTTTCACATTGTTCTTGTTGGTTTTTTTTTTTGTTATAGTTCATCATCTTGTATCCAAATAATTAAATATACAGTACATTTATATCTGTAATTATGTTTAGTACAGTACACGGTAAAATGAAGTTTATTTTTTCATATCATTATCATTATTAATTATTATTATTAATATAATTTACGCTCTAGTTCCGGGTCTTTTTCCATTTTGTAAAACTAGTTAAAATGCGAACTGCGTTTTTCGCTACCCCAAAAAAAAAAAATTATAAAGGAAGAAGACATACATATATGTATCATTCACTAAAAGAGAAGAAAGTAAGAAGGAAGTACGAAAAGATTTGTGTTTGTATGTGTATATTATGTGTATGTGGTATGGGGAGAAACTAAAATTGGAAAGGACTTTCGCTGGACCATGGCATGAAGAACAAAATATGTAAAGGAGCGATGAGAAGGATTTGGTGGTCATGGGTTCTGTTGAAATAGTCATTCTCTCTAATCACTATCCTCCTCGTCAGACGTGTCCGTGGTGTAGTCACTCAAATTCTCCTGCTGATCATTATGCTCGGGCTCTGATTCACTCAGATCCCATTGCGGATGATCTGTCGGTGGTGCTGGAGCCTTTTGCACATCCAATTTAAGCTCTTGTTGCTGATCCATGCCCAAATACGAGTCTGTAAGACAAAACCATAATAATGGTTCAATTGATGATTGCTTTAGAGATAGTTATGTATGTATTATCCACTTACCCGATCTCAGGCACACGGTAAAGGTATAGACACCGGGCCAACGCGGCGCCGTAAACTTCAGTTGGATCTCCTCTTTCTCAACCAGATTTGTCACATGGTAGGGGGCTGTTAGAAGAGTACGCGATTTGCGATCGCAAATGTAAGTCCACCAGTACTCTTGCTTCTCCTCGGGAAAGTAGGGACAGTGGACGGTATGCGATAAACGCGATTTGCCTTCGAGACGCTCACGTTTGTTCAGCTTGGCCTGAAGGCGCTCCCATTCCTCATCATCGTCATCGTCCAAAGAAGAATTGTTTTTATTTTGCTTGTCCTCATCCTCGCTGCCTGTGCCGGCAGCCGAATCCACATCGCTATGCTCCCCGACATCTGAATCATTATCCGAATTGGCGGCCTGCTCTTCCAATGTGCTTGCCGTCGTTGATGTTGATGATGCTGTTGTTGCAGCAACAGTGGCTGCTACCTTGGGTTGAACCTTTTTCTTTTGATTGTTGGCCGGCTTCTTGCCGCCCTTTCCCTTACCACCCTTGCGTGGCTTAGCCCAGGCTGAAGCCTTCTTAACGGCCACCGTGGTGGGTGCTGCATCATCACCCTCATCACCGGCAGCAGCCTCTTCGTTCGCTTCATCGTTAATGCCCTGTTTTTCGGGTGCTTTTGTATCACCGAACAAACTCTTCATATCCTTCCGTTCCAGCGTAACTGTGACCGTGACAATCGCCCCAGCGGTAACAACATTGGTATTCTCATCATCGATCACTTCGCATCGTATGGAGAAGTCGATCAATGGCATCTTGCCCAGCACTTTCATAATGTTCTCGTACTCAAAGTCAGTGAGATTCTTTAGTAGAGTGCGACTCTCCTCTGGTTTGAGTTGAGCGAATTGTTGCAAATTTTTTACATGCCGCTTCTTATTCATAAAGTACAAGTGATCCTCGGTGAGATGGGGCAACTGCAGCAATGGTGATTTAAATTCCCACAATCCCTGAATAATCATCGGAGACATTTTCATGCAATTCTCAATGGTCTCGATGCTGGGCAGTCGAGGCACACGTCTGGCATAAGCCATCATGACCAGCTGATGGACACATGAGACCATCTCTTGCACCAGATACGGACATTTTTTCACAATAAACTGACGATCGCGCTCTAGCGTCTCGGGATTAAGTGGAATGCGTGTGAGATGGGCATGCAAAATAGCACGAGCCTTAATGGAATACATGCGACAGAGGGGATGCTCCTTGCATTTCTCATTGAGATTGGGCAATTGCCGGATGAGCTGCAATAATAATCGAACGAATAATTACCAATTTCTTCTTGAAAGGAATGAGGGAGAGGAGGGGAATTAAACACTTACCGCTGGAACTTCATCATTGTCAGACTGCCGTTCCACGACCTGGGAATTGTGACGCTTATCAAACTCCAAACTGGCAGCCAGCACCATAAGAGCACGCTTCAGCAACATGTGCGGCGTCTTATGGATAAAATAGAAATACATTTGTGTCGTATCCAGAAGGACTTTATCCCCACTGAAACGTATGGAACGATACCACCAGACACCCACAGCCGATGGCATAGCCACCATAAAGACCAAACCATACAACCCCAGCACCCACACACTATTCTCTTTCTCCACAATCCACGATGGCAATGCAATGCCAAATGACATGGCACCAGGACCATCTGGATTGCCATATTTTTCATAGTTCTCCTTGGCCACATCATCGGTTAGGGCTTGATAGGCTTTGCTCAACATCATGAATGATTTCTCATCACCTGTCTCCTTGTCCGGATGCAGGACCTTGGATAGCCGATAGTAGGCCTTTTTGATCTCGGCCTGTGAGGCTGTTGGCGGCACATTTAGAATCTCGAATGGATCGAAACTGGCCATCTCGTAATCGAACTGTGATACGCGATACGTAAGGAAGAGCAATAATCCCCAGCCGAGGACAATGGTTAACTTGATGGTCCATGATTTGAGGACACGATAAGGTTCGGCGTTAGCCAAAATAGTTTTCTTTTTCTGACAATCGGCACATTGGCAATCCTCTTTCACTTTACACGGATCTGTGGAATCACAAGAAATTTTGGGCGTTATTATAAAAAAAAACCTGTGTGTGTGCGTGTATGTGTGTGAAAGAAAGTAGTGCGCGTATGAGAAGGGAGGTAGTCAAAACTTATACGATGTAGTAATTCGCGATGAGCCATTACAAAATATAAACAATTTTTATATGTTAAAAAACAAAATCTGTGGGTTGGCATGGGAGTATTTTCCTTATATTTGCGCAAGTTCCGAAACATTATTAATTGTGATTATGCGTATACGTATAAACGCTTCAAGTATTTTTATGGTGTTCCAATTGTGAGAAGAGCTCGACTTGAATCGCAGCTTTCACCAACACAAACGAAGACGCTATACTATGTTGACGTTGTTAGAATAAATTATTGGAACGTGTCCATTTTAATCGGCGAGGGGAAAACACATGTGATGAGAACGGTTAAATGAGGAAAAGCAGCAGTAGAAACACAAACACACACACTCAATTGATGTCGCAGGTGGGAACAAAGATTATAATCAGCATAGCATAGCGGAGAGCTCAGCTGCGGCGCCGACTAACACTAACCTTCTTTCTTTTTACGTGGCCAATAGTAAATTGTTGTTGGTATTAATATTAACGCTAAGAACGATAACACAAAATAGTAGAACGTTCCACCGCTCTCATCATATTGAAACTTTTGACCAGCCATTGCCGCCTAGAGATACGAAATTATATCTCAATTGTGATTCTTGTTGCTGTTGCTGCTGCTGCTGGCTTCTTTTTTTTTTCTTTTTGGTGTCGGCGGCTGCGGCAACTCCAGCTGATGTTTGGAAAGCTGGTCAATTTAGTGACCCGATGAACGGCTGGTTACTACGTTGCTATATTCTATACTCTGGCCGATTCATGCACGTTTTATACAATTGCAATGGCTAAAAGCACCAATCTCTGATATTAAAATTATACTATTTTTACACCGCGAATCGACAAAAAAACACAATTTGGTCGCATGAGAGACTGACACGTAGAGTGTGGCAGAACTATCGATAATCGAATTGCCGTATCGATAGCTGAGTACGATAGCATGGTGCTCCAAATTATATCGATGGTTTTTGAATAAAAATAGCTGATACGTCTATCATTAGACTAGTTGCACATTATTGTACATCAAATCGTTAATTTACAATCAATATAAGAAAAAGTATGCTAAAGATACCATATAAATACATATATATTTTGCTAGTGCCATACTAGCATAAAGATTACATAAAATGAACGATAACAATTCTCATGACTCACTGACATTATCGTGGAATCGATGTAGTGGCATGCTGTTCGGTTGTTCAATATAAAGTGGTGTTTCCCCCGAAAAGATTCATTTTTAGTGGCGATTATAAGCTGAAGAGGTTTCTATTCATAAGTCACAATGTCAGAAGAAGAATTTGTAAAAGAAAAGAAGAAAATCGGTCGAACTGCCCGAGAACAGCAGGAATTTTTCTCAGAGTTGTTGGGAACCGGAGATGTATCATGGGATCTGTACGTATTACATTTGCAGCATTATAGACGATTCATTAGATAAAAAAACGAAATAATTTCGTTTTATGATGATTCATTAGACAAAAAAACGTAATAATTTCGTTTTGTTATTTTGTTTTTAACAGTGTGCCTAGTGATAAGGGGGATGATTTGGAGAACAAATTGAAGGAGCTAATACGGGACCCAGAGACCCGGACAGAAGATCCAACAAGCGATGAGGAAAAGGAGAAAAAAAATAATGAGGAAAAACAAATTGCCGTCAACAATAGACTGCGAGAGACGCTCTTCAATGCGGTATGGGAACAGCGTAAGTTAGCCTTTGACCGTTATAAGACCCCAATATTATACGATTTATTTTCTGTTATCAGGAAAATATACAAATAAACAATCGCTGACCACCATCATATATGTTCTGGTTGTTGGCAACGAAACTGATACTAATCTTGCTGAGAAATCAACAGTTTGGTCATGTCATCCAGTGTTCCGCTCACGCCGCTGTGTCGGTTAGTAATTTACGTTTAAACTGCTTGAATTGAACATTTAGTTAGTCGTTTTGTTTTACTTACATATGTAGTAGGTAACGAGGGGACAAGCGGCGACAGCTCCAACTGCTGTATGATCTTTGTCGATGAAAATGGACGTGTCTATCAGAACTGGGAATCGTATGTGTCGGATAACGAACTACCCGCTGGCGTTATGGTGGCTCCCCATCGTGGTATTTATAAGTGGATTGAGAATGTCCCAGTTGAGCTGGACAAGTTCCTAACGCCCGCGGCGTCGGGCACAAGGAAGGCCATTGGCATTCTTGATACAACGTCAGCAATTGGAGGAATCACAGCTTCCTGTGTTCCAATAGCTGCACTTCTTACCATTCCGGTCTCTGCTCCTCTGATGGCAACTGCTGGGGCCGTTGGTTTGGCATCGGCTGCCTATGCCACATTTCGTTCGGGAAGCCAACTGGTGGATCGCAGTCAGCATGAGCAATCAATTAATGTACAAGATCGTGCAGCGCGTGGACACTGGATGGGTGTTATTGCTGGTATGGTTGGGATAGGTGCTGCTGCTGCATCAACTGCATTAGTCTCAGCTACAGCAGCAGGACGCGAAGTAGGCGCGGTAAGTGTACATCAAATCGGTGCTCCGACATTAAAATACCCATTGTTTGGAGCGAATAATTCAAGTATATTCTTTGCAACAGATTACCCAGTTAACAGTCAATGGCATGAATATAACTTCGATTGTAATATCTGGTACAGGTGTGGCTAATGGAGTTCTCGATTTAGTACTGGTGAGTGATCTGAATTTGTTACAATCGTTTCTATCAGCTGCGGCAATGGTAATATCTATTCCGTATGCAGAAATATCAGGATGGGGATGATGTATCCGCCATAGATGTGTTACAGCTGTCAGCATCGTTGGTGCTATTCACTAACAGTGTTTACAATTTCCGTCTGGCATCGACCATTATCAATGATTCGGCTAATAGCAAAATATCTGGTTATCGCGAAACCTTGAGCAATCGCCAACGGTAAGTTAAAAATTGTACAGCCTTGTAGATTGTAAATCAATTTTATTTGTTTTGTTTTCCGATAGGCGCGCCTTTGATAAAGTTTCTAAGGAAACTGTACGCATTCGCGGCCCAACTAAAGGCAAGCTTGATGTCATACGAAATGTGAATGAGGGTTCTAAGCAGCAGTTTAACGATCTCTTTAAGATTAACAAACAGTTAAATGAGAACGGCGTAAGACCCTCCTTTGCTAGCGATGGCGCTGATATTTTTCTAAACGACCAGGTGCGCACCAACGCAGCCGATTTGCGTGCCAATGTCCAGCATAATATGGGCCCCGATATCATAGGTCAGGTCAATCAGGACATTCCACAGAGCTATGAGGCTGGCTCTAGTACTGGCAATCGTGCTAATGCTAATACCCAGTATCGGTTGTTTACACCAAATCCCAATATACAAGATTCAGGAGTGGAAAGCCGAAACTACGCTACTGGCGTCTATGCACTAAAGATAAGTATGATAACAATTAAGGGTATACAGTTTCTACTAAGCGATTATGGAACTGCTCTTTTCGATCACATTATTAACGCTGAAAGCTTTGAGCGCACTATTGCCAATATGGCACAAAATTTGTCGCCAGAAGTCTTCGACTATATTATGAACTTAACAAGTATATTTGTCGAAAACTTATTGGACGAGCTAACCTCGGTGCTGAAATTTTTTATTTCGTCTGAATCGGTGCTATTCCAGATTTTAAAGGAAGTTATGACCCATTATCGTAATAATTTAAGCTTCGAGCAAATTCAAGAGCACACTTCAGGGATACTAAATAATGTGAGAACTTATTTTATGTCTCTAGATCCGAATTCATTCCCCGATTTGCTTACCAAATGCAAACATTGTGCAGGCTACTTCAGTGTTTGTAGTTTGTAAATTGTACACAAATGACAATACCACAAATGCCTTATATACAATACTTTAGATATTACATTTGTATATGTTTTACATATCGCTGAAAAGCAAAAACCGAATGCTAACGGGCAAAAACCATGCACAATTGAAATACTATATACTTTTTAATACTGTCTTAATTTTATATTAACAAAAACCAACTACTTATATACATATGTACATCTACTCTTTGAAACATTGTTCTGTAATAAAAAACTGGGTTCAAAACAAATTTATTTTGGGATGGACCAATGTTGATTCCCCGTTTGGTAATATCGTCATGGGTGTCTCGGAATGACGAATTGAAAATATTAAAAGGAGGCAGATTGTGTTTTTAACAATCATTAATACGATAATACAATTTATGCAAACTAGATGAATCTTAACTTGGTAACATTTCAATGTAATTTTAACAAAGATGTTGACAGTTATTTAAAATACATCGTCGAATTAATTTTGCAATGTAAACATTCTGAAAAGTTAACTTTTTTGTTAACACTCTGTTAAGTTAAAAAAACATGTATAAGGTAAAATTAATTGGGAGTTCAGGACTTTTTATTCGCCTATCTTATCCACGATAGGTTTATAAAACAAACTAGGCTCAAAAAAAAAAAAATGTTTCTCGCCGAATAAGACATATTTGATGAAAATCAAATAAATGGCTTCCGGATTTCTCAAATCGAAAGTTTTCTTGCCAACTCAAGGGTTGGCCATCATATGAGGGTCACTTATATTGGCAAGCTTTAAAAGCAGTTCCTCTTATTTGAGTTGTGTAATAACTTTACTATGCAGATGCCTTTGCTAAAGGTCTCGACCCCCAAATAGTTCAAGTCCAATGCCCAATTATGTGTAAATTAGCTGAAAACATTGAAAAGTGGCAATAAAAACGAATGCAAGGTGTTCAAATAAATACATAAAATTATAATTTTTAGCATTTAGTTAGTTGCTTTGTTTGCTTTTTTCTGTTTTTTTCTTTATAATAATTAAAATAATAAAACTTAAAGAATACTTGAATTCCGCGCATGTTGCTCTTGGAAAATTCGATTTTTCGTTTCTCAGGATCGCTTTGAAATTAGTTTAGTTTTTTGTTTCCTTTTGTTTATTTCACGAAGACAACACAGACATATTAAGATCCAAAATATATATATGTATATATATATATATATATATGTATATATATATACGTGTTAATGTATTTATATTTTGTTGTGAGTTCTTTTGTAGCTTGGTTGTTTCAGTTGACTCTTTTTTTTTGTTTTGTTTTTACCATACAATGAGTGTGTGAGTGTTTGTGTGTGTATGTGGTAGTGTGTAATAATGTGTGCGTGCGTTGGCCTCAAACGAGGACGAGTGGGCGCTCCGATCTAGTTGGGTCCCGTCCACACGCCCTCCCTGTTTATATTGATTCCACATTAGACACGCGACAATTGCTGCAGCAAATTGCATGGCCAAAATGCCTCAATGCGTTCCTTGAGCAATTGAAACGGATACGAGATCCAAGTAAGTACGGTCTGGGCCAATAAACCCATGGGCTCTGGATATTGATGCGTAAGTAGGGCCAATAGAGCGGTGAATGAGCACAGACCGGCCGTGAAGAGTATAAAGAAGGGCAACTCTTTTTTGGGATACACAGACACCTCATGGAAAGCCGGCAATAGCTCCCGATCAGCGCACTCGGTGCATGTCGGATATGGATAAAAGAGATGGCCGCGCTCCAATGGATACGGCAGCATGCGGAATGTGCCTTCCCAGGTGCAGTGAAGCAGATTAAGAGCTCCCTCTACCTGTTTCCAGTGTTTCAGATGAAAGAACGCATAGGCCAGAGCCTCAGAGTCTCCACGTTTAAGGATATGCTCGGGCGGCAAGATGAGCGGTTTCGTTTCCAGCAAATATTTGGGAACATGCGGATTAAACTCAACGGCCCGGTGTATAGCCTCCACGGCGCTCATCTCAGCCGGACTGAGTCCACGCTTAGAGGCAATATCTGGCGAGAATTTATCGGCCACTGCTCGCGCTTTAAGCAAGGCTGCCGTATAACAGATAGTCGCAGATTTGGGCAACGAGATATCGTCATATTTGGCAAGTATGGCATGACAATCGGCATACGCCTGCATCTCCAGCAACGTTTCGATGAGATTCTCATGGATGTTTAGCACACTCATTATTGAGGGTATCTCCTTGGTGAGGTCACGAAACATTTTGGCCGCCTCCTTTAGCTTGCCCAGCTTACGCGCGCACATGGCTAGTCGTCGTTTGATGTAGATCAAAACGTTTGTATCCCGTCGATGCACTCCATCAGCGATGGCTCCCTGATGCTGGGTGGCCTGCGATTTTCGATAGTTTATTTCGGCCACTTTTAGTGCCGTTTTTAGTATCTTCTCCGCTTCCATTATGGTCATGGCTTCCTCTTCGGCCAGCAGTATGTAGGCCGGTGCACATTCTGCATTGATCTCCAAGGCATTATGAGCAGACTTGATGCGTTGCATGGGATTACGTTCGCGCCAGGCCGTTTGCATAATCTCGTACTCATCCTTGCGTGCATCACCCTCACACGTAAAGAACGTCTGATGATCCTGGGCACTCAGATTCATATCGTAATAGGTCAATGGCTCTTTGCTGGTGGCCCAAAAAAAGCGTTGATACTCGGCGCCGCGAAATAAATTTAACGGATTTCGCCAAACCTTACACTCGGGCATCTGATTGCCAGAGGTACTGGTAGCCGATCCCGTTCCACCGGCCCCCGTCGCAGTACCTCCGGCTCCACCAGCTCCAGTTCCATTGCTGCTGCTGCTTGACCCACTACTACTGCTGCTGCCGCTACCATTGCTGGTATCCGATTGGCCATCACTGCCATTAATCCATGGGCTAATATGATTGATTGACACTTGTTCTGAAATTTAACCAATAACTTTGAATCTAATATTCTGGAAACATTCTATCAGCAAACAACTCACCTATAAACGATGTTCCATATTTGCGAAAATACCACCATTCAAAGATCAGAATCAGTCCCGATATCAGACTCGAGGTACCAGTGAGAGCCACATAAAACTTTGGCGTCAGTGTGCTCAGAAACATTGATGAGTCCCACATCCTGTCACTGCCCACTGCCACTCGCTTGGATTGGGAAGGGGGGAAATGGAAATTGTGTATTTGTTGTTGTTGTTGTAGTTGTTGCCTTGCCGCCACCACTACCGAAGAAGACTGTGGCAAGAGTTTGGTTTTGGAGCGCGTTGCTAATAGAGAATTTTCGCTGGACCGCCTCCAATTTCCAGCGTTTTTCTCTTAACTATATGCCCGAATAAAACAATTAACAGATATCCTAGTTTCGTGAAGCTTTTTATCCTTGCAGTAGATGTAGATGAGAGACTTTTTTCCATAAAGTATTCAACGGAGTTGGTTGGAAGGGAGGGGGGCGCGTTAGAGATGGCATACGAACGATATTTTAATTGGTGGTACGTTAACGATGTAAGTTGACATTCAACTTTGTCTGTGCGCAAACAAACCTCTAATAAAATTATCGTAAAAGACATTTTTTAAGTTAACTATGAGACTGAAAGATAATTTTCAATTAATATAATTAGTATTTATTACAAGTTAGGTCGCACTTGCTGATATTCACTGTGACTCAAAATTATCGATTAGTCTAAAAGTATTGATATATTTCTTGTGCAGCCCTAAAATGGCCGCATAGTGCATTTTTTTTTGTTTTCTGGACAAGTGCAAAATCGTGTGGATTTTGTTTTCCACTATCGACAATTAAAACGCATTGGATAAGCATGGCGCAGGTGGCGGATCCCAAACCGGAAACCGAAACCAAGCCAGCTGATGAAAAGGCCAGCTTTGAGATTGAGAATGTCCTGGCAGACGTAGATGCAGATGCCTCTGTAGAAGTAAAACCAAATGACGCCAAAACTGTGGTAGACACTATCGACACCAAAATGGACGAGTTGAGTTCACTGGAGCAGGAAATAGCCAAAATGCATAATGCACAACTGAGCGAACCCGAACTAGAGCAGTCGCCACCGGAGCAGACAACGACTGACTCAATCACGGTTAGTGGTGCTACAAACTTTGGAAGTCATGAAGCCAAGGCTACTACTAACGACGAGCAGAATCAAACGCATAGCGGGACGCCACTATCGCATCAGCAATTGGAAAAGTGGACGACAGTACAGAACTGTCCAGGTGAGATGCGCAGTGAGTCCGCACTGGAAGATGCAGATCTCATAGCATTACTCAAGGGCACTGATACTAATCTGGAGCAGACACCGAAGGAGAAATCAAATATCGAACTGGCATTGGCCGAAATGGATAACATGGATGTAGGAGTGACCATTGAGGGTGAAGGACAATATGAAATAATCGAGATTGATGATGACGACAGTGCCCATGTGTCTAAGGCAACGACTATCACAACTACTACCACTTCCACTAGTACCAAATTGTCTTCCAAGGCTAAAGCATCCCCTAAAATCTCCACCTCCAGCTATGGGGGCAAAACTAAACTTTCGCCAGAGCAAGCACGGGCCGTTGCCCTGGAACAAATGGCTGACCTATCATCACAGAAGGCGGCAAGACGCAAAGAAACGCAATCCAATGCCATAGTGATGGCCAAGTCCCAGGATATAGTCAGTTCGCTTAATGACGATTGGAATGAGTATGATAGTGGCAGTAGCGATACCACCAGTCACCAGGTGACCATAAAAAGGTCTTCTAACTCTGCTACTCTTACCAAAAAGCCGAATCAGGATATTGAGGTCAAGTCGTCGGTGATAGGCAATCTGAAAGTTGTGCTTAAAGCTGTAAGCCAAAAGCATCTAACAGCACCAGTAAGTCCAGAAACCACCGCCAAGGAGAAGGTCAGGGGTAAGGCGACGCCAACACCCACAATTACTGAGGCAACCGCTGCCACATCAGAAGCTCCCACTGGTAGGGTAACCCACTCTTTTTGTTAATTAAAATCATTCTTTTCAAGCCAACTTATCTTTAACGTTGCAGGTTTTAAAAGGGTAATCAAGCGCAAAATAATCTGGGATCCAGATGCACCTGAGACACAAAAATCTTTTGCCCAATATGCGAGTAGTACAAGACGTTCAGCCACGCCAATGCCGCAGATTACGGTTGTAGCACCAGCCGCAGCCCCCGGTAAAGCTCCCCTCACCAGTAAAATACCCCCAATTTCGCGTAAGGAGGCACAGGGAACTGCGTCGATTGGCAAGAAACCGCGTGCCTCTACACCTAAGGAGCCAAGCAAATCACCAACAAAGAGAGCAGCCACGCCTAATACAACGGATGCCGCGATCATGCCCACTATCAAGAGGCGATCTCAGACCCCAAGTGTGATGGGTGGAGCGACAAATGGAACAATCAAAAAGAAGAAAGTAAGCGAAATTGATCGGCTGATGGGCGATGAAGGAGCAGCCAATATGATTCAGGCTGTTGAGCATGAGCAAAGGGAATTGAGCGGCGGGGAAATGTCAAACAAACCATTAATGCGTAAACGAGCCTTGACCATAACAGGAAGGGTAAGCTACTTGTACACGTATTTAGTTACCGATCATAAAAACTCTCTCTTTAGGCAGCAGCAGCAGCTGCTGCGGAAGCACAGGCCCAGACAGTTCCACCCAAAAAGGATTCCACACATGGCAATCCCACAAAATCCACAACTAGAAAAGGAGCCACTGCATCAGCGTCAGAAGAGGCGGCTATATTTACCAATGTTGCCACTCCTGTAAAATCCCGTGCCTCCGACTCCTGGGACTATGTGTATAAACAGCGAGCCAGCGAAGAATCCATGATTGTGAGACGGCGTTCCAACAGTTCCTATTCGAGTAATGCGTCTGTTAGTCGCCTTTCGCTGGACAACAAACCGGGTGTCATACTCTCCGATGATGCAGCTGACACCAATGATCCCTCGTTTAAGTTCTTGAAACCCGAAAATAAGGCCAATAGCCAGAGAATGACTGGAGTTGTGGACACAGCCCATACACTTGCTAACGACTTAAAACGTAGCACATCGTCGGCAGCTAAAACAGATTTGGTTGTTTTTAATAAGCTTGATAAGGTCGCCCAGTTGATTATCAATACGCATCACTCTAAAACTGGCCAAACATACAATGCCCAATTATTGCATAAGCTAAGCGAAACTCTCAACAAGCTGGCCAAAAGTAATGAATACAACACGGTCCTTCTCTCCGTGCAGGGTCAGCAATTCTGTCAGGGCATTGACTGTCAGGAATTGGTGGCTGGTGCGCTGGAGAAGCGCAAGAGTTGTGCCAGTCAATTGGCAACCGTTCTCAAGTGAGTGGACAAAATACATCTATATGTAATAAATAATGATTCACTAATTTTGAGATTTTCTTTTATAGAACATATCTGCGTACTCTGGCAACATTCCCCAAGCCTTTGGTGGCCGGCGTTATCGGCAATCTAAAGAATCTTGGTGTAATGCAATTGCCATTGTTTGACTATGTGGTATCTGCAGACGATTGCTCCTTTGAGACAAACTACAGTAAGATCGGACAACTGCCAGAGGGCTATGCTCTTTGGCACAAGCATGAAAAGGTGTCAGCGCAAACGGTATGTATGGATAAGGATAGATCGTCCACTTCTACAGCATATTGTTACCCATCCATCCATTTAGCATAGACGTCTATTCTTATTGGGTGATCGATTGGACACTTCAGACCTGTTAACGGCCAATAGTTTCATTGACAAATCCTGCAAATCCCGAAGTGTCAACGACGAGGCCTTGGCCGTTGCCAAACTCATTTCCACATCTTCGGCAGAGGTAACAAAGACAAATAATGCTAAGATTCCAACATAATTTCATTCTCTTGATAAACAATTGTAGACATATCGGACCCTGAAAAGGTTAAATCATATAAACACTAATACGGCAAATTTGTCGCGTCTTGAGGAGGAATTTAAAATCATAACCGAACAATGGTCGACAGCAAACTGCCAGGCGAATTTTAAGCGCTATTTAAGCGACGTTCATTTTTAGAGAACAAGAGTGGGTAAACCAATTGGACAACTGAGACCGCTGATCCTCGCCCTTGAATTAGAGAGACAGCACACGGACATACGATAAGATGAGGCAATTAAGGCCATACCATGGATAAGATGGTAGGCTAATATTCATTGTAAAGCAAAATTTTCTATTTTTAAATTAAACTATAACATTGTTTAAATTGAATTCAATGTGTATGTATGTACTATATACTGTAAGAAAGTGTTTCGCTTTTAATGCGATTGAATTTAATCTCCTTGATTTGTTTTTTTCCCATTACTTTTTGTTTTTTGAAATGAATTAGTTGGAATTGAAAACTAGACTGAAGGATTAAACAAAACAAAAAACTATAGATGTTTAATTGATTTCTATTTGATTAATGACATTCTCTTTATCTCGTCCGAAAAGACTCAACAATTTTGCATTGTTTAGAGTTATGAGTGCGACAGGGTCACTCTGTGTCATGTTGTCTTCCTCATTTTTACAAAACTCACATCCTCACATTTTAGAACAAGAAGCTAGAACTGATTAATATTCGGGTCGGTATACAATCTCTTAATCGACATTAAAATTAGATTAATATATTTGGTTTACAATGTTAAAATTATATATGTAAATGCAATAGTTTTTCTTGGGGGAATGACTAAAATTCACTTAGTTGCTATTGATTGGTTTATTTTTGGTTGTATTTCTTTTGGGGTGTCTAGAAAGGGTTTTCTAGTCAATGTTCTACTAATTGATGGGCAGCAATTATACAGTTATGTTCTACTACAGTTTGCAAGATAGGGAAAGATATGCTATGTGGTGTATGTGTTATGTATGCATGAGCACATTCAAAAGCCCTAACGAGGCATTCGGTTTTCATTAGCACTTGCAACTCTCTATATTCGTTTCAACAAATATATAAAAAAAAGTATTTGGTTTACATAAATACGGATAGAGTTCCTTCTTGCATTTCCAAGTTGTGAGTTATTTATTGCCTACTCACATTTCAAAGCACGAACGTGAACGATTGGGAGTCGGCAACGAACCGAGTTGTGCTTTGTACTCACTTAAATGTATTAGGTATTTCATATATAAAATAAGAGGAAAAATTGCAGGGACTGTAATTTAAAACTCAAAACGTAGTTTTTTCTTTAATTTAAAAAAAAAGTACAAAAATTCATAACGTGGCACAGAGCAGCCGTTAAAAGCAGCTACTCAGAAGGGAGAGAACATAACGCACTTTTCGTATATTCTAACTGGTAAATTGTGATTTTTAGCGTGGCGGCCGCTGGTCTAAAATGAAATCTGAAAAAAACAAATACCACCTACAAATACGAGTTGCAAATACATGTTCCACTTATGTAGTTTCGTTTTGTTCATTCGCGTTGGGATTGGTCTCTATTTAAATTGTTTTCTACTTTTTGACAAACACCAAATACTTTTTCTCAGCGCATTCATTTCTTTTCGTTATTAGCTTATCGAATGTGCTCAGCCAATGCTCTATTATGTATGTACGTATGCATAATCGGGTGATGTTTAAATGCACACAATTTAATATTCCGCCGCCTAATTTTGTTTTTCATCCTCATAGTAGACGGGTAGCTCAGATTGAATACGTAGAAGACGGACATAGGTGACCAGTTTCCATTCATGCATATCGGCCTGCACAAAGGTGGATATGTAGGTGACCAGCTCCTGGGAGCCATCCTGATCGAGATCGGCAATTAGCATTGAATGCTCTTGATTAGTTAAATCCGGTTGGCATATCACCTCGCTGCGATCATGACGACAGAACTGTACAATCGAACTCTGTGAGGTGTTCTCAATGCGGGTATCGGCGCCCATAAATAGAACTAAAATTACAGTTTCTGTGATCATTTGCATTTTGTAGGGGCTTGTTAGGCTACTGCTGGTGCGTCCATTGATTAAATTGGCTTTGCTTTGATTCTTAAGGGGCATGCCATATGCTTCGCGTTTCTCGATGAGATGATCAAAAATGTCAAACTCCTCCTTGAGGACATCATCTCTTTTTAGACGGTGTTGCTGCTGTTGCTGCTGCTGCTGCTTTTTGCTGCCGTGGGATTTCTCCTTGTCCTTGATGCTATTTAAATTTTTATTTATATTACTATTGTTCTTCTGCACATTGTTATTTTGTGTGGGTGCAGATGATGCTGATGATTGGCTTTGATTGGCCTTTGATTGTTTGTTCGATATACTATGCCACTCCCAGAATTTCATTACAAAACCGGACATCTTTGATTTGGTATTCTTAAAGTGCCACTGGGCTGGCACCATGCCGTACATGGCGCTATTGGTTAAATTCCATAGGACAAAGGGTTTTCCACTACGCATTTCGCTTAGCACGAGCGTAACATTACAATCCTCTGGACATTTGCCACGATTCTCGACCAACAATTCGCGTCCACTTAGCGAGTAAATGTTGCGCTGAGCCTCGACCTCTCTGCGCTGCCCATGATGGCGATGCTGCGAGATTTTGGACGCTTGCGATAGACGCTGACCCACAATCGATTTGTTTGTGATCAAGGCATAGAGCTCGGCCAAAGTTTTGGAACGTTGTTGTTCAGTATTGTTGGAGCGTAGGCAACTGAAGCTCACATTTCCGGCCTCCAGTTGCAAACGGGCCACCTTTTGACATTCATGGATACGGAAGCCATCGCCAATGGGTTCTCCGTGACGTCCGGATAGAAGTCGCAAAACATTTCTAGTCTCGAGTTGCGAGGGCGGCTCATGTTGTTGCTGTACTAGAGCTTTGGTTCGCTGCTCTAGCGTTAGGCTGGAAATTAGTAATATGTCTAGCACACCATCGCCATCTACGTCAGGCAAAATTATGGGAAAATCATATTCATCCACTTTGCGGGAGGAACGCTCTTTATAGCGCCAGTGCCACTGACCCGAAACAGGATTAATAGCTCCTAATTCGCCATATTCGTCCATGACGAGGCAATCATTCTTTGAATTCCCATCAATATCCAGCAAAGTGCAGTCCAGGGCCACCGGTTCGTCTACGGTCTGATCGTACCAGGCCACTGCGCCGGAACTGCCAATCAACGAGATAATACCATTACGCCTGTGGTTACTGGGACGAAACTCTGATGGAAAAAAGGCATCTCCCCGATACAGGAATATTAAATTGTTCTCCCAAGCCCGTAGACCGCTGACCACATTGATGCCGCCCTTAAGTTCAATTTTTGTATAGTTATTCAGCCAGTTGTGAGTTTTCACACGATCTCCAATGGCCGGACAGGCGCCAGTGCCATCGGGATTTTCACATGGGACCAACCAGACGAAACCCACTATGGCAAAGATGCATATGAGCAGGGAGCTAATAAAACAACAACGCCTGGCCGTTGACATAGGCACCTTGGAGTCCTCCTCTCCGCTGCTCCCTAGAATGGCCACATTATCGCCGTTCGTATCGAATTCGCTATTAAAATTGGAGAACTCAGTGCCGGGTCCAGTGCTGCTGCCGCCGCCGCCCAAATCGCTAAGCATCACCGAACGGAACGTGTTCTGCATATTTGTGGTATATGTGGTGGTATGGCTTTTGGGAGTCTCTGCCTCTAGTTGGAATCTCGGGGGTTGTGTGTGTGTTGTCGGAGGTTTGCTTTTACGTATAGTATTCGATCGAGTGTGTGTGGATTTTAGAGCCAAAGTATTTGGCGGTATCCGGCTTCGATTGCGCTGGGATTGCTGTTGTTGCTGCTGCAGAGTCTCCTCCGGACGTTGATGTTGCTGCTGCTGTTGCTGTTGTTGACGTTGACGATGATGCTTGCTTGAATTATGAATTTCAATCTCTTCATCAGATTCATCGTCCGTATCAGTCATGGCCTGACTCAGCGGCGCATAGATATGGGTGGGCAATTCCGTGTGCATTTTAGCTTTTAAGGAAAAATCAATACAAGATATTTGAAAGAATAAACGTAGGAGTTCCGAAAGGGATTACATTACATTTACCTTTAAACACTTGGTTTTAATAGTTGGTGGCATCATCAACATAGCTATTCTGTTCTGGATTTAGGCAAACATATAATTGATATTACTTTTTGCTGTTGCTTGTCCCGTTATTAAATTTGTATCTGTAACGTATATATATATTAACGTTGAAAGTGGCAACGCTGTAGTTGCCACTGGCACAACTCGGCGCGAATAAGGAGAGGCAAGCAAAAAATACTTATTAACGGACTTCTCGTTATCTTAGTATTTATACAAATTAATACCAAAAGTAGCGCTTTCTAAGCAATAGGCAACATCTAAATTTTCTGTGCATCTGGCAACACTATTGGTAATGGTAATCGAGTGTTGCCAGAATTAGATTAGTTTCTGGCAACACTGTTTACGTGCGTGAAAATTAGTTAAAGTTAATTTTTTTTATTAAAAACAAAAGAAATATAGTGTTTTGAACGCATATTAAAAGGTTCCGCATGCGGCAACCGCTAACTAAATCAATAAGACAAGAGATTAGCAGCCGCAGCAGTCCCAGGCGCCGCTTTAAAGTTTACTTGAATTTAGTAGTGTAGCCTCAATATCAAAAAACACATTCACACACCCACACACAATCACAACCCAAACCCACACAGACACAACCACATACGAATTGTGTATATTGCGTAGCGAAGAAAGAAACTGCAACATATACATATATATTATATATATATACAAATATATACATTTAGTGACAGAGACACAGACAAAACACAGCCAGACATAGTTATAGATGTCTTACATGATGGCCAAAACGCTCGAGGAGCAGAGTTTGAGGGAGTGCGAGCACTATATACAAACTCATGGGATTCAGCGGGTACTCAAAGACTGCATTGTCCAACTGTGCGTATGTCGCCCAGAAAACCCTGTGCAATTTCTGCGACAATATTTCCAAAAATTGGAACGGGTGAGTTTTGAAACATTATAAACTTTACATATATTTAAAATATACGAGGGTATTACAATGTTTAGATTTTCTATATGGGTGTAACTGTATGGGTGAGTGTAAACTGAATAAGGGTGGCGTGGGTGAATGGGGCGGTGTAAATAAGGAAGGGGTGAAACACACCCACCCACATCACTTTATGTTGCCAAAATAGACTTGAATTTAAAAAATATATAAATTTGAAATCATTGTCCGTCCAAATAATCCCATTCAAACCGATTGCACTAAAAATTTCGCCATTAACCCGACATCCAATTTCACTTCCTTGGTAATTTAACAGCACAAATTTGAGGGTTTCACGATCGGCGTGAAACGATTAGACTTTGCCCTCGGCTTCGGACAGCTAGACATTATTTTCCCTAGGCAAAGGGCCTTGGGAACACCTCGGGGCTTGGTCTTAGTCTGACGTGCGGCGCATGGCTTCCGCTTGTGTGTAGGTTTCACACCACAATGTATATCCTTCATAGCTTTGCAGATATCTGAAAACAAACGACTGCTAACTGACGCGCCCTTACTCGCAACGGGGCTTCTGCACTTGCTTACGTACGATCGCTTAAACAGATCTCCAAACTCAGATCAATATCAAGCTTCCAGAAATTAGAAGTCCTGGAAACAAAAAGAACTTGAATACAGTGTGACACACACGAGACAATAGTTTGACGCTCTTCATCAGTAAGGACTCACCTAATAGGTCTCACTAGTACTTCTTTATGTCCGAACGATCGCTTAAACACTCCAAACTCAGATTAATATGAAGCTTCCAGAACTTAGAGGTCCTGGAAACAAAAGGAACTTGAATACAGTGTGAAACACACGAGACAATAGTTTGACGCTCTTCATCAGTAAGGACTCACCTAATAGGTCTCACTAGTACTTCTTTATGTCCGAACGATCGCTTAAACACTCCAAACTCAGATCAATATAAAGCTTCCAGAAATTAGAAGTCCTGGAAACAAAAGTAACTTGAATACAGTGTGAAACACACGAGACAATAGTTTGACGCTCTTCATCAGTAAGGACTCACCTAATAGGTCTCACTAGTACTTCTTTATGTCCGAACGATCGCTTAAACACTCCAAACTCAGATCAATATAAAGCTTCCAGAAATTAGAGGTCCTGAAAACAAAAGGAACTTGAATACAGTGTGACACACACGAGACAATAGTTTGACGCTCTTCATCAGTAAGGACTCACCTAATACGACTCACTTAAACTTTGAAATTTTTCGTTATACGAACTTTCGTTTTTTTCTATATAATATAATATATATATAGAGCTTAGAAATATTTTTATAAAACAATGTATGTGATTGCGATGAGCGTTGCGTGTTAACTAACAATATAAGGGTTAGGCGTTTACCTCGTCTCACTTTTTAAAAATTTTCACTTTGACTGCGTAGCAAGGCCTACTTGACCGGATGGCAAGGCCTACTTACTTTTTTTCGGGGAATTATTAGCCTTTCTAATCGGCAATAGATCGAGGAATGTTCGCTTTCCAAGTATCGAACATCGGAGATGTTTTTTTTCACGGTACTTGGACTATAAAATATACGCAACAATAAGCAGATAGGGACATGGAAGACTGATTGTCGGCATATGGTTGGACACTCGGCATCCCTCTGTTGAAGCAACAAGCGGCATTTGGTTTGGTCAGTTGGTTAAAATTAAAATCAATAAAGCCGTTAAGGCTATTTTTGTGGTGGTGGGGTGTAGTAGGGAGGGGAAACTCAATCAGGACTTAAACAACTCCCCGATAAAGAACAAGGGGTTTTGCGGAATGTTAAATTCTGGAACGGTTCATTAATTTGAGTAGAATTTCTCACAGATACATAGACACAGGGTGAAAATTGCATGTTTGTTGCCTGCATCGTACAGGTGAAGCTTCAAAGCTTTTCCCTGCGGTTTTAACTAGGAAATGGCTGCAACAGAAAAGTCCAGTGAAAGCTGCAGTCTGTCTGTGTTGCAGTTGCTCTCCAGCCTCCCCATTTGCCGACCACTTTATATGGTGGTCCTTTATATTCACACAATCTCAATCTCACCCTCGCTCTCGCTCTATGATGGTGTTATGTGGTTTTTCCTGCTTGCCTGTTGAATGTGTCTGCGTCAATTTCAGTTTGATAAACATCCTGGCGCCGTGCAGAAGCGCCCATTGAGCGGCTCCGCTAGCCGATTGTTTGGCTTTTTTGTTTTTTGTTTGTTCAAGTGGTTAATGAAATGGGCAACCAGCTGAGCGTGAATAGCATACAAGATGCGGTTATTGATCGCTTCAAATCGGTGGCATTGACAACCGACGAGAATGGAGCGATGCGCATTCGATCGTTCTCGGAAAGTGGAGTTAGCCACACAACTGGTCCACATCACATGCAATTGGCCTCCAATTGCAGTGGTCGCGGTGGTCGCATTCTACGGGAAAGCAGCATTGATGGCGGCGTTGCTGTATTCGATGCTCTGTTGCGCGATGATCATGAGCATCGTCTCAGTTTGGATGCCATGCATCGGGTGCGGCATGTGCGGACATCCTGTACCACAATACCCGAGGAGGATATCGTAAGTGTTAAGATCAAGAGACCGAGACCCAAAAGATGCTTCATGTGCGCACATACATTCATACATTTAGATATATGTACATATGTATATATATATGTATATCTGTATGTATTGTATGTATGTAGGTATATGTATATCGTTGCCCCACAACAGCTACTTATCTTTCTGTTTACGGTATTCCTAAAAGCTTTCACCAAAAAGCATAAACCCAATGTGAGTATGAGTGTGTCTGTGCGATTCAGTTCTGTTGTGTGAGTGTGCGCGTGCGAAAGCTTTGATTTCGGTTCCCCGTTTCTAACTGTAAATGGCGAATCCTTGCGTTAGAAGGATACAACAACAAAAATGCAACTCTTTTGCATCGAATATCTAAATGCTCTTTATGCACGATATTAGAAATTCGAATAGGGTCTACCACATGCAGGGTAGTTAAATAACCAATAACCAAACAATAATTTCGCGTTATGTAAATCTTCTATCATTTGCAAACTTTACAACTTCTACGTCATTATGATTTATTTTGTGCGCCACCTTTTCAGTGAATTGAATGAATTCTGTTCTTGCCTGGACTTCATTTTATTCATAAAGTGGGTGATTTTTCTTAATGAAACATTGATTATGAATGATCAAACTCGCTTAACGAACGGACGATTTTGCTGTGACTTTACGACACACTTGAGCGGACATAAAAGAGTTAATATATTTATTTTACGATCATGATTTGTGTAGTAATACGAATAAGTGACTGTATCTGATTTCCCCTTGAATATTGAATTCTAAGGGATATCAATGAAATCAATTTGTATTCCAAGAACAATTTGTTCGTGTGGTAAACAGTTGCTTGTAAAAAGAGTATCGTAACCTACCTGGTCGCACACATACAGGTGCAGCAGACCCACCCATCCCCACACGTACCATACACTCACAAGCTTTTTGCCAAGTTAATGTGAATTTTGCACTTGAAATTCGGCACGCAGTAAAATGTAAACGAAATCAAAGCTTTTTACCAGGCGCTCCTGGCTCCTGGCTGCGTCAGAGCTAAATGTGTGCATGAATCTGTGTGTGTGTGTGTGTGCTTGTGTGCGAAAACTTTTCTTCCTCCTTGTTTGGCCGCCGCATATCCTTTTGGCAGCTGTGCGTGTTGGTGAAGGTCATCATGTCGTCGTCGCTATCGTCGCCGTAGTCGTCGTCGTCGTTGTTGTCGTTGTCGCCTCCGTCGTCGCCATCGCCATCGTTTTGGCTCATTCTCATTCTCGACGCTTTCATTCTCGATTAGTCGTTGTCGTCCTCCGTTTGCGTGTGTTTCTATTTGCCGCCAACCAACAAACCAGTTGGCAAAAATTAAGTTCTTGTGCCGCCAGTTAGCAGCTAGTGTTCCGCTGATTGATTACTTTTATGGCAACACAATTGTCATCATCCACTACAATCGAACCAATTAATGGGTCTTGTTACGGTTACAGTTCTCACCACTGTTCTATGCGATTAACAATTTAATTGTTGTAATTTTGCCGGTTTCTGTGTGACTGACTGCAGGGCAAAACGATAAGACGTGTGAATCGTGTGCATATATTCTTCTTTTCACTAGAACTTAAACTCAAAATGGTGGGTCTAACATCTTTCACTTATACTTATTATTATAATTTGACATTTTGTTTTGAATCTATTTAATTCCACTCTTCCATAATGATTACATCCCCTAAGATTAGAAGATTTTTTTAAACTTATTTTTGGGCAGGCTCAGAGTGGATGGTGGAGTGATGAATCTTTGCCAGAAATCGATGTACAACTTTTGCCTGGGTCCATGGCATTGAAGGCGAGATCCTCCTTTATTCACATTAAGTATCTGGGGCTGGCATCTTCTCCGGATGTGGCGACCTTTTGTTTGTCTATCCATTAAGAGGCTTATAAATGCTGCCCACAAGTTCTTCGTATAAAATGTCCATGAATAATTTAGGCAATAATGGAAACAATGCTTTTAATACAATCTAAGAGAAAGCGAGAGAAAGAGCGAGAAAGTAAAGAAAACTTTTGCATACTTTTAGGCGCAACAGTTTATGCCGGGCCAAAGGCAAAATTGGTCAGCATTTAAACGAGATGAGATGGCCAGGAACATAAAGAAAAATACCCTAAAAGTTGCCCCTCAACATCTCGGATTAAGTTCCAAAACAGAACAAATATTACTTATTATTTAAAATTATTGCTATCGATGGTCTTTCCTCTCTCATAAAATATATTTTTCATTTGGTCCTTGTCTCTGACGTCAATGATAATTAGCAGTCATCAGTTAAACCGAAACGAATCGAATCGAATCGAATCGAATCCTTCAAATGTCAAATGCTGCTGCAGCTGGTGACAGCTGTGACAATTGTGGCCAGTCAGTTGCTCTTTTGTGCTGACCAAACCGAAATGAACCGAACAAAAAGGGTAACAACGATGTGGATCCCACTCAACGATATGAGCAGGAGGAGGCAGGTGCTTGATGGGTTTTAGGGAATGATGCCCTTTGTCCTCCTCTATATGTATGTATGTCCGAAAATAAGGTTTATGCAGGCAGCAAGAGCAAAAGGAAAACCCATTTTAACATTTTGCTGGCTGATGGACAACGAACAAAAAGTTCACTGAATTGGAAATTTCGCTGGACAAACTTTGTTGTTGCCTGATAAAGCACCCCTCCCGTGTCCACCCCCATCTCCTATCCCAAAAACATTGTATTCTCTATATATGTACATGTATATTTTATGAGTATTTTCAGCTTTAAAGAGCATCGCATTCAATGGGGCTATGCCAGGGCAAAAAGGAGCAGTAGCGCGCAAATTTTTAATTAATTCGATTATAAAACGCATACACACACACACACACACACTCGCACACCCACACACTCACCTATAGAAAGACATAAATTTACCTGAAGTTGCTTCACATGAACAGGAAACTGGCAGACAAAAAGCTTTTCCGCATATTATGCAGTGCATCCTTCCTATTCCTGTTTCCTGCCCCCAAACTCTCCCCATCCCATCGCATTCATGCGTTTCTCTGCCCGTTCTCTTCTGGGTGTGTATGTGTTCCATATTAACCTTGTTGCTGTTATTGCTGCCGCTGGCAAAGTGAATTCAAGTGTAAGAATTTCGGAAAATTATGGCCAATGTAGTAAGGGTTGACCCACATTTTAGAAAAAATCCCAGATACTCCCACAGACCGACTTTAAGAAACATAGCGAACTAAAAATGATTAAAATCATTCAAAATCAAATTCGACTTATAAATCTAGCAAAAGCCTTAGTTGATAGCTTTTAGTTAATTTATTAAGTAAGTGACCTCTGACCCAATAATTACCTAGAACCTGCCTCAGCTAGCTATTGCTCAAAGAGGGCTCTTGAACATTTTCATTCATTGCAATTTGCTCGCAACAATTCGGTTTCATCTAATTACCTCAATCTGTAAATGTGCGAGGGCAGGCTGAAAAGTAAGAAGCAAAAGTAATTTAACTAGCATTCCATTTCCGCATTTAAGAAGATTCAGAACTGTAAGAAATCACTTGATTGTTGATTAACCATCGCCATGAATGATGGAGAATCAGTTGTAACCAGTATGAAATGTAATCGAATAACTACCCTTTTGAACCTTTTTTCAAAGGTAACCAACTTCTGAGCCAGCTCACCCGAGCATCAGACACACATGTGTAAAGCAGACAACCTAATGGGACAATTGCAGTTGGTTTTTGGTTTTCGTTTCAAGTGCCCCATCGACATAATCATTTTTACCAGTTTGGTCTCGTGTTAATTGTGTTCTCTCTCTCGCTCTCTCTCCCTCTCTTTACAATTATAATTGTAATCTTTATCGGCATTTTCTTTAAATGAATACAAACATCAAAACAACATAAAAACTGAATTGAATTAACATTTTTATTACCTCACCAAAACTATATAGAACCTACAGTGTGGTGTGTGTGTGTGTGTGTGTGTAGGCCTAAACAAATAAATCGCCCACAATCTTTGTCTTTGGCACTGAAGCTCAAATTGATTTGTTATATACATACAGAAATATTTACTTATTATATTTTTATTTCTTTCCCTTTTTTTCTTGTTGTTGTTGATTTTTTTTTTTAACCGCAACATGTTGAAAAGAAGTGGTCAAAGCAAAGTGTGCAAATGAAATGGATTTTACCTATAGCCCTAGCCCAGTCGCACACAAGTATCTGTATCTTCTTATTCATTTATCCCCTTTGGCCATGGGGCCAGCGGACAATTTCTCACTGTCGCCAACATTTTGTGGTCGACATTTGTAGTTTGATTATTGTTCCTCTTGTTGTTTCTCTATTCGAGCTTATGTGTGTTTTTGTTATTTTGAAGAAAAACACTCATATATGTATGTATGTATGTACATATATATGTACATATGTACTCATATATGTTTTCGTCTTCTTGTGTTTTTGTGTGGCGACTTTTACTTTCATCATAAATTTGTACTATAAGCCTGAAACTGTTTTGTCGCTACACAGCAAGAAATTATAATGGTGACAAGAAATAACACTGAGGGGACTAGTTGGCAGCGTTTAGATATCTAGGAACTTGCTCAATAAATCAATAAATTCAACAAAACTTTCGGATATATGTATGTACATACATATATATTTTGATCAACTTATACAAAATGATTTCAAATGATTTTTTCCAAAAATAATGGACCAAAAGAGTCTAGACTGATAATGTTTGCCCCTTATTACATATTTTAGTGGTTGATTGGTGTAGTTTTTAGCCAATCCAATTTTTATCTGAAATCACATGGGCAAGAATATGAGCCTAATTAAAATAATAAAAATTATGAATTCAGTGGATTTTTGTAAAAGAAAAGTGACATTTTCACAATTTATTATTGGTGAACATGTTCACTTATGTATTTTTTTTTTCATATAGTGCTCAGTTGTCCACTACTATTCTCAGTTTCTCACTTCATTGCTCACTTGCTCAGCATAAGCATTCTGAGTTTTATTTGGATAATTACACCTTAAGCATTGTTGATCGATTTTTTTGTAATAATAATTTATTGATATTGATGTAAACCTAAAAAATAAAGCTTATTGTCCTCAAAATGCGTACGAATTTTTTTCTAGCGACATTCTGAATTTTTAAAAATGAAATTGATCTGATCCCTAATATAAAAATGGCGAACATAAGCCAAAAGAAAACGCAGATTGAGCAGAAAATGCGCAAAAAAGAACACGTGAAAAAATGAGTGGAAAAGAGAAAGTGAACAAAAAAGAACAATTGGAAAACAACATGTTCAGTTGCTTAGTTTGTTGAACAAGTCTTTTTTGTTACCTCACTCATGAGCAACCCAAAACTACTCATCTACACCAAAACACATCATCTTAAAAAAAGTGATTTTAAAAGAAAAAAATCTCTCTAGTCTTTATTTTTTTTTTCGCCCTTAAGAATACAAAACTATATAATTAAGCCTGCAATTTTTAACTTAGAGAAATTCATTAAATCTTCGTTGTCCATCCACACTTTTTAGTGGTATTGCATCTACTCTTTCAGTTGGTGGCAGGACCTTAATCAATGTTTTCAAATTACCAAGATTCATTTTTGAAACTTCAGTTTCATAGCGTGCCTTTAGGTCTAAATATAAGAGCCCCTCCCCGTAAAAATTAATTTGTTCAGTTTCTTTAATTACTTGGTTATAGTGAAATGGAATCTTTTCCTCAGTTCGGTACGAATATTGTTGAAATACCAGATCATAATGATATGTTTGGCAATATTTCAGAAAGTATTTTATCTTCAGAGATTTTTAACTCAATTGTTTTGGCTCCAAAAAAATGATGATTGTTCTTTTCTCAGCTCTGAAATTTTGAAAAGAATGCCAGGACAGGAACAGATATACTGTAGCTTAGTATTAAAACAGTCTATCAGTTAGTATTTGATGGATTGAGATTCTATATTTCAGAAAAAGCAAATCAGGGGCACCTATTAAGTCTTTACTAATATATTGCTTATAAGTACTATAAACTTTATAGAGAAGTAATTCGCTCTTGATTTTTTTTCCCAGAATGCGGTCGATTGTGTCGGTTGCGGGTGTTATTAGTATTATTTAAAGTGATTTCTTTTTTGGAAGTGATTTCTTTTTTGGAATCGGAATCGGGGGAAACAAATACACTCTTTCGGAACTACATCTACATATAAGTATCTCCCATATGTGTTTTCATAAGCAAACGCGTTTTATAACTGCTTCTCCTTAACTGTATGATTTATCTAATAACTGATGGTATAAATGGTTAAATGATATATTAAGATCTCGAAATTATATATGTTTATATTTTTGATCAGCATCAGTTGAGCTTTCGGAACAGTTATTTGGAAGGTGCTTAGCAGGAAGAGGAATGACTACAACTTAAACGATTATATATCGCAAATAGACTTTATGATCGAAGAAATATACCCCTGTATACTATTATCTATGATACTACTATCGAATGCAAAGGAAACTTGGTCTATCTGGAATTGATGTGGACGGTTCTTTGAGTGTAAAAAGCAGTGTGCTGTGGCACGCATTTATTAGTGTATGTAGTTAGCTGCTCGCTGCCCACATACCAAGCACACTCACACACACACAACATCTTCTGTCTTTTAGCACAGAAAGAAAAGAAAATAAAAGAAAAAGAAAGAAAGAAAAAAATCAACAACCTACCACAAAACAACGTCAAATGGTCTAGCTGCTGCCACTAGCAGGCACACTAGCCGCACACTACACTACACACCCACACACACACACGTTGGTTGAGAGACTTACATATGTGTGTGTGTGTACATATGATGAGCGGTGTGAGTGAGTGTGTGTGTCTATGTGAAGGCAACTAGTGAGTGAGCAAAGACACGAAGCCGCCGCAGTCGCAACGAAGCGCCGCCAGCGGACGATGTTGCGAACTGAACGCGAATTCGAATTCACTTTTTTTTCAGTTTTCAGTTTGTGTCGCGCCTCCGTTTTGTAAATACGCCAAAGACATTTCGCCCAGCCAAAGTCGAGTCGACAAAAAATATAAAGAAACGGAAACAGCGGGTAGATTCACACACACACACACACACTTACACACACAGAGAGAGAAAAATTGTTGTGTTCCTGCAATTGGATTAATTAAGCAATTAAAAATGGCAGGAAAGCAACTACAACAAACACAAAACACAAAAATGAAGCTCAGCATAAGAATTAAATTAGAATTTCATTTGGAAACAAGCGACAAGAAAAAAATAATATAAAATTAAATAAATAAATAAAATTATTTATGTACCACCATTCCACACCGTTCTAACATACACTTGTGACGCACGAAAAATGAAATATATTTTTAGTATTTAGTGTTTTTTGTTTTTTTTTTTTTTAATATTTTTATATACATAATTTGATTGCCGCCGCCGCAGTCACATTTATGCCAATTAATTTCCTTCGGCGATTTCTTTTAATAGATCTTAGCCACAACTTCCACCTCCCTATTAATATATTATCCATACGCACCGTTGTACAAGATTGAAAACTCTCTGTATCCTTTTGTGCTAAATGAAACTCAAAGCAAATGCTGAGCATAGCAAAGGGTAGGGGTGAGGAGGAGGGAATCAAAGAGAAATTTCATGAAAATATGTTAAGTGCTAAGAAGGATGATCATTGGCACCATTTTTCTCCTCCACCTGCTTCTGCTCCACCTCCTCCTCCTTCACATCATGATGATGATGATGGTGATGGTAATGTTCGCAGCATTCTTTTTGAATATTTATTTTTATAAAACTTTGACATTGGATTTGTCATTGCTGCTCTTTGGCGGCTGTCCACCGTTGCGTATACGTAATATTTTTATATTTTTTCGTTATACTTTTTGTTTTTGAAATATATACATACATAAATATATTTTTATTTTTGAAAGAAATTACAATCGTTGTGTGGCTGTGTGTAATTATCTGTGAGTGTGTGTGTGTGTGTGTGTGAATAGTTTTGATTCTCATGCTGAGCATTCATTTTCATTTGCGGTTGTTTCTCTGTCCATATTAGAAGTCACGGCACAAATAGCCATACACGGATAAAAGCAGCAACAGCAAGCAGCAACAGCAGCAGCGGCAAAAACACAAAAACTAGAGGCTAAAAGCAAAACACAAAAAACATGTCTAAGGTTTGCACACACTTACACACACACACGCACATACATATAGTGTGTGTGCGTCTATACTAACTAGTTAGTTAGTTAGTTATTTAGTTACCCCTCCACCCTCTTAGTGCATAAGTTCTTTACGTATTCACATTGAATATGCATTTCATTTGGTCATTCACTCACTCATTCATTCAATCCATTCTTCATTCGTTCGTCATAAACTTAAATTTACACGCTTGTATTCAAAGTTGCACAATTGTTCTGTGTGTAGTTTTGTTGTCTTGTCCCTCCAAACACACTCACACATATGTACATCTCCTCCTCCTCTTCCATATACACATGCACACACACCTAAACACAAACATAAATTGTCGACGCCCGTCTTCACGTCTCATGGCCGTAGCCAAAATTGTAAACAAGGGTTTCGATATTGCAAAGTGCAGTAGTAGTAAAACTGAAAACAATTTAGCTCTTCCTTTTGATAGACAAAAAAATAAAAACACGGATCTTTCATAACCAAATTCTAAAATCATTTAACTCAAGAAAATAAATTGCCTTTCCCTTTCAATTCTCATCGAAATCGGTTTGTTTTTCGATTGATAATGGATAAAGCCCTGAGCGACAGATCGGAAATGAATTCTCGACAAGATATACTTTAAATTTATTTATATTAAATTTTTGTCGTTGATATCTATGGTACGATTGCCCTTTTTCAGGAGCCGCCCATGATTCGTTTGCCTTTCATTTATTCATGTATGAGTATATTGCATTCAAGATGCAACAACAATTGCATATTTCTTTTTCTTTTCATTTTTTTTTATGAGTGTGTTCTGCGTATTGTCTGTCAAATACTTATTTCATCATATCAATGTCTCATAAAAACTTTTTCAATTGGGATTAGTTCAATTTCATAAAACTATTATACCAATATTCCCATTGTTGAAGCTTGCTAGTCTGGCGATAAGTCTGGGAAAATGCTGTGGGCAATCTAGACCAGTTTAATATACTTATATATAGTTTTTACAAGAAAATTAGGTAAAAACCTAGAATGTTGTGTGAATTGTTAAGTGGCATGTAAAACGTAACTCAACTTAATACTTAGTTTGTGGAAGTTTTTGAGCCAGAAGTAAATAGATTTTTGCATTTATTGAGCTTTTTTTCGCATGCCCTTTGAGACTTTAAACAATTTCACTTATTACCAAAGACTTGGGTTGAGGAGAGATTCACTTTACCCGTTGTTATATAAGTTTCTGACAGTTGCAGAAAATGTCTTAAGACAACCAGAACTCCCACGCGTGTACAGTGTTGCGACTTTGTTTTTTGACAAGTCACAGTTGCACAACCCATATTTGTAGGACCATTCCCAGTGACAGTGCCAGTGCTCATGTGCCAGCCCTGCCCTAACCCACCCACCTTACCCAGCCCCATAAGGGGGCAATCGCTGACATCTAATCAGACTTGCATTTGTCATCATCAATGTCATAAATGGTTGTTGTGGTTTGTTTTTCTTTTATTACTTTACATTTTGATAAGCGTCGCCTCAGTTTCTATCTCTGTGTTTTCGACCGAAGTTTCCACTGTTCCAATTTAAATTTCCATTTCCACGCCCGATTGCGACGATCCCAATTTACAATTCAAAATCGATTTCCGTTTAATATGTCGCTAAAAGGCAGAAAAAAACAAATTTTGCCAAGTGGCGCCAACAGAAAATGGCAACAAGAAGGAAAACCCAAAGGAAATAACTGAGTGAGAGAGAGAGAGAGAGAGAGGGGGAGAAGGAGAATAAGAATATATATGTATGTATGTACATGAGTGGGGTGACACATGGCCATGACCATGGCTATGGCTGTTAAGTTGGCTGGGCGCCGACTCCACGTCTGCATAAAGGTCAGGGTCAAATGGTTGGCTCCTTGCGCAAAAAAATCAAAGTCAAAATGGCCATAATCATTGTTGCACTCTCTTTCTCTCTACTCTCCATATGGAAGCCGATGTTGATTATGATATTGAACTTGTGTGTCGTTCTGTGGGAACGGTGGGGGTGGATGGAGGTGGATGCGGTTACAATGTATGCAAAACAAGTTGATAATATATTTCACTTAATAGCCATTTGTATGCTTTGGACGTTGATTGATTTAGATGCATTTGGGCGGAGGCCCGACGGACCGACAGACCGAGCGACCGACTGCATGCCACCTTCAAGTGACTGGCAACTGTTCAAGAGTTAAAGTTTGAAATACATTAACAAACATCTCGATTTGAGGCCAGCTACAGCCACCACCAACATTCACCAAGTCCGTCATTGCGAGTATTATTATCATCATCACGATCATCTACAATCCATGATCATCATTATCACTATCATTATCATTATCATCATCATCGATCGATTCAGCTTCACAATTAACGATTCCAAATCCAATTTCGATTTCATTCCTTTACTGTGGCTATGCGCTTTGCTTTTGTGTTTACACAATTTGTGCGTATTTCAAATGATGATTTGTTTAGATAATAAAAATTGTATGCCCACAGTGCGCCTTCTTTGCCATTTGAAGTTTGTTTGGCGTTTCGTGTTCATGTTTATGGCGTCAAATAAAGTGCTTATTGCTTGCTTTGGTCAGATACATACGTTTGTAGACACATATAGATATACAGAAGGAGAATCAGCGATGGGCTCCAAACTACATACTAATGTTTCGAATTGTTATGGCAAAACTGTTATAGTCCAAACGATATATAACGCGTTTCCCGTTCGCAAATATGTATATCTAAGAAATTGTGATACATACAGAAATAGTTCCTAACTTAAAATTGATTAAAGTAGACTCAATCGACTGATAACAGAGTTATTCGAAAACTCTTGTTAAGTTTATGAGTGAATTAATGTTTCCATGAAATTTCGTCATATCATCGGAAATTGAGCAGAAAATCGGATATTTCATGAGTGCGTTTCTCTTTCTTCCTTTTTTTCATTCCACAATGAGGAAAAAGTTCTTTTATAATGATGTAATTTAATTTTTGATGAAACCCTCAAATTTAATTTTTTATTTAACGATTGTTTTATCTTTGGTTCGTTTTTAAAAAACCAAATAATGTATAGCCTTAATATTTTAATGTAAATTAAATTATGTGAACAGACCAACATTAAAATGGCTTAAACATATATTTCTTGTTAGCTCCGAAATCCTTTTCCTACCTCAAAATATTGCCACACCGGAGGGGGGGGAAACCATATTATGTTCCAAGTTTATATTGTAAATAGCCGCGAATCAATTTCTTGTTGACCTTTAGCCACATCTGGGTGATGAATGAATCACTTTTGATAAGAAATTATGAAAACTTAATTATTTCTTGAACGTTGACATTCAGCATCTTATATAGAATAGATTCGGGTTGTTTGTTAGTTGAAGAAGGGCACGAAAGGTGGGCATCAGATCCAGAAATTTAGTTTGTGGCGAGCTTTTTTTGTATTGTTTTTGTAGAGCTTATAATCCGATGCAAACTATATATGTGGTTTAGCTATTTCGATTCTATTTAATAATTCTATGCTAAATATTTTAAGTTTTATGGACCACAGTCTACTGCATTTCACCGTTGAGTGACAATTTAATGCAACTTAATCAGCCCAGCTGCTGGTCATTTCTGGCTGACTGCTTTGACGTCACAGCAGCAAGGAATTGCAATTGGACAGCTGGCAGGGGCAGGGGCACGGGCACGGGCATGGGGTGTGGGCAAGGCGTAGAGTTTGTTTTGCATTTGCCATTTCAATTTGCATAAGAACCTAAGACAAGCGGACAGACAGACAGACAGACAGAGAGACAGAGCAACAGGCCGACAGACAATTGCTGCATACCAAAAGTTGAAAGGCAAAGCTCCTCGTCTCATATGATTTGGATTTGAATGCGACTGGGACTGGGACTGAGACTGGATGGGTCCAAGAAGAGGGAGCTTCCTAGTATTTTCATGTTGTGTATTCTCCAAAAAAGTTGAGCTACCAAAAATAGATAGATGCAATGTTTTGCATGAATATTAAATGGCGTAGGTGGAGCTTTTTCATAGTATCCATCTACCACCAAGATGCAAGTGTTGTTGCATTTTGCCATTTAATACCGATTTTTTTGGTCCAACAAATTTAAAATATTTTCTCGAGACTCTCAGAGTAGCCAAACGCAGCAAATCTCATTTATGCAAATGACGCACATTGTATGCAGAGGGGAATGGAATGGATGGGTGTTATCATCTTCTAAACACACTCATTGGATGGCTTAGGTGGGCCGTGAGTGCGTGGGTGTTTGTCTCTGACTGGGATTTTAACTATTTTTGCACTTGGCGTAGAAATTGTTTAAAGCATTTTCTTGTATTATATTGAATTGAAAATATGATTGTGATTCATTTGTTTTGCAGGAGCAAGTGAAACTGGATGCCAGTAAACAGGTTATCAGCCCTGACGATTGCGAAGATCTCAGTCCAATGCCACAAACAGCTGCACCGCCTGTGCGTAGACGCGGTGGCATTTCAGCCGAACCGGTCACCGAAGAGGATGCCGCCAACTATGTTAAGAAAGTGGTACCAAAAGATTACAAAACAATGAATGCCCTGTCCAAGGCAATTGCCAAAAATGTCCTATTTGCCCATTTGGATGAGAGCGAACGTTCGGATATATTCGATGCCATGTTTCCGGTAAATCATACAGCTGGCGAGAATATCATACAGCAAGGCGATGAGGGTGACAATTTCTATGTTATCGATGTGGGTGAAGTTGATGTAAGTATATGGGGCTAAATGGCTAAATATATCTTATAAGAGTAATCTAATCAATCATTTGAATCCCCCTCAGGTCTTTGTCAACTCAGAGCTGGTGACCACCATTAGCGAAGGCGGCAGTTTTGGCGAATTGGCCCTGATATATGGCACACCTCGAGCAGCCACTGTGCGGGCCAAGAGCGATGTCAAACTGTGGGGCATTGATCGCGACTCCTACAGACGCATTCTGATGGGCTCAACTATACGTAAACGCAAAATGTACGAAGAGTTCTTGTCCCGTGTATCCATACTGGAAAGTCTAGATAAATGGGAACGTCTGACAGTGGCCGATTCCTTGGAGACCTGCTCATTTGAAGATGGTGAAACGATTGTGAAGCAGGGAGCGGCAGGCGATGATTTCTATATCATTCTCGAGGGCTGTGCGGTGGTCCTGCAGCAGCGGTCAGAGGTATTTGATTAATACACTTGATTAATACACAATAAAGAAACTAATCCAAATTTTCTATTCCCAGCAGGGCGAAGAGCCTGCCGAGGTGGGTCGTTTGGGTTCCAGCGATTACTTTGGTGAGATTGCATTACTATTGGATCGACCACGGGCAGCCACTGTGGTGGCGCGCGGTCCGCTCAAGTGTGTCAAATTGGATAGGGCGAGGTGAGTTCCATTCTTTGATTCTTAGTCCATTTCACCGCTTATGCACACAACTGAATGGAATTCCCATACGTAGTTTTGATTGTGTTTCGATATCAGAAATTGAGAACTGAGAAATAGACAGAAACAATTAATTATGTGCGACAAGATTAAAAGATATTAGAACTAATGTGCCAAGTTGCAGCTCAATTTGTTAATTACATTTTGGATAGACGGTAGATTAGCCAAGTACGAGAAAAGGGATGATCGTCGATACTCCAAATAGTCCAAATGTTAAACAGTATAAGTATTGACTGTGGATCAATCCGTAAAAAAGAAGAGAACTCGATAATGATGATCATGATGTAAAGATGAGAAACTAAAGGAACGTCTAAGATTAATGGTAGCGTGAGAAGACAGTTCATGTTGCCTCCAATGAGTAGAGTAGTAGGGCCACGACCATTCAGTGAAAGTGGTATAGGTGTGAAAAAAATAAATCGACTATCAATTTACCTGCCAAGAAATTGGTCCGCATTAAACAACGGATCACTAATCAAATTCATTTTTTTTTACGATATTCGATCAACAGATTCGAACGTGTTTTGGGTCCCTGCGCAGACATACTTAAACGGAACATTACACAGTATAACAGTTTCGTTTCATTGTCTGTCTAAATGGAAAGCCAAAAGCCAACAATAAGAACCTTAGCAGCAACAACAACAACAGCAGCAGCAGGAACTACAACAACAACAAAGAACAACAACGCAGCGAATGCCAACAACAACATCCACATTAAAATGTTTTGAAAGGGAAAGAATAAAAAAAGGAGGATAATGTTAAACGCTCAGAAGCAGCAGCAGCAAAAGTAGCAGCAGCTGAATATAAAACAAAAAGCAGAAAAGCAAAAAGAAGGCATAAAAAGATGAATAAAGGAAGAGTAAAATGAATAAAAAAAAGAACTTAAACTATATAATTGTGTATTGGTTAAATGCAACAATGCAGAATACAGAAAAACAAAAACCGCAAAAAAACAAAAGCAAAGCTAAAGACTATTGTAATTCATCTATGTATGTATGTATGTACATTTTAGCTTGGACTTATGTGAGCATTGATTTTGTGGATAATTCAATCAGATTTGATCCGATAATGATGATGATGTGTATGTTAATTATAATTAACTACTATATATTTATATATATATATGTATATGAATTCTGTATGTTGTGCTGAAGTTACATATGCAATATACATATATATGTGTATATATGTATGCATTTTGTGTATATGTGTGTGCGTGTCTCTCTGTGTACCAGTTGCGGCATGTTCCCCTCTCATTCTGCAACTTGTAAAACTCTGCACTGGAGCTGAAATTCAAAAAAGTTTCTTAACTTTAACCAACAAATACTACAAAACTTACAACAAAAAAAAAGAAGGAAAGAAGAAACAAACAAACAATGAAAACAAACTCATTTTTGCACTGCAAACTTTTTGTTGTTGCTCCTTTTCTACATATTTATATACAACAATAACTACAAGAAAACAAAAAAAAAAAAAAAAGGAAAAATGGAACATGCTGCCACACAAAAAATGAAAAACCCAAAAAAAAAGAAAACATTTAATAAAAGAAAAGCCGTTTCATTAAGTATTCGAAGAACATCTGAATGATTTTTTTTTTGTCGCTACACACGCAGAACACATCACCCATACACATCAAGAAACAAATAATCGCGCATGCTAAAGGAAAAGTCATGTAACAAATTAATTAACAATTAATTTTTAGTAAATTATTTTTAAACATCATCCACACACACACACACAGTGAGAGCCAAACAACAGCAGCAACAATTTATATGGAAAATACTTAGTTAATTAATGTAAAAAAAAGTAAATTTCAATTTGTTCCGTTTGCTTTTTGATAACTTTAAAGTGTAATTTGAGTTTTGTGTTTATTTAACTAATTTAACTTGTGCCTAAGCTGCTATAACCTTGAAATTGTAACTATTATACGTAGTCTGTTATATACACAAACACACACACTCACTCACAGGCACCAACGCATGCGGTAAACTGCTAAAGATGCTATTCAGCAGATTTTACTTGTTTGCTCTCGTATCATTATGTATTAATGTGCGTGGGTGTGTGGGTTGTGCGTGTGTGTGCGTGTGAGTACAGTTTGCATAAAACCCAAACGAGAAGTTGCATTTACACCAAACAAAGAAAGAACTAACTGCAACAAGCATTATATTGTGTATATATGAAGCTTCTATGCTTTAAAGATCATGGCACATTATCTTAAAACTGATTGTACCAACAACACACACATACACAACCCAAACATACACCACACACACATACACACATATATATATATGTATACACATACACTCATAAACCGTCTACCGGCAGTGGCTCAATTCAGTATGTACCAATTGTCGGTTCCAGGTTCGAGTCCTGGTGTTGGCACGCTCTTAGACATGCATCGTGTCCTCATCTCCAGCCTCCCGCGATGTCTCATAGAAATTCCAGCGGGATTAGAAAGAGGCTAGGGGATGATGATGATAAAACAGTGTGTTCTTTTTTTTTTTTTTTGTTCTATCTTACATACACATTAACTTATTCACATATTAAAGCAAAAGGTTGGTCCTAGATTATTTTTTTGTTGAAGGGTTTGCGCAGTGTGCAAACTACGCCCATTTTAATGGGCGTTGAGAGTTACCCGCCGGCGGGTTAGGCTAGGAAGAGAGAAAGAGAGAAGGAGCAGCAGATAGGCAAAAAAGCAAAGAAAACAAAAAAAGTCATACAAGCAAAACATCGTTGCCACTTTACATTAAGCCAGGCCAAGCGACAAAACAAAATGCAAAATTTTGCAACAAAAAAAAAAAGAACTCAATAAAAAAAAAAAAAAAATTTGAAAAAAGCAAAAAACAACTACAATTTAATAATAATAATAATAATATTATCAATGTAAAATCATATGTATAAACAAAGGCGAAAAGAAAACTACAAACTGACAAAGAAAACAAAAATGAAATAAATACATTTACATAGATGTTGCAAAAACCAATCGAAACAAAAAAATGTGTCCAATTTTCAATTACAATCAACTTCAATTTACTTATTCACCGCTCAGATGACAGCAGATTGGAATGCCAAATGTGGAGTAACCTATACATAGTTGAAACATTTCGCGGGAGTTATAAAATATATTTTCTTTCCACAGCTTCTAATATGAGTAACAATTCCCGAGAAATTGTTATATTTGAGGAACTGGAGACCAAAGTTGGATTTAATCGACTCTGCTCAAAAATAACAAAACTATTCTGAGCAAGCTGCAACTTCAATTTGGTGTAAAACATTCAAAATTCATAAATGTATTTATGTACTTCAGGAAATTATGTCTTTTATCATTATATTAACTAATATTGGATTGTCAAAAATCTAGTCGATACTTTGTTTTGTTTTTAATATCGATGGCATTTGTAATAAAATTTTGTAATCGTTACAAAATTGTTTGAACCTGGAGAAGCTTTTAAGTTTGAGTATTTTGGATTAAATTGGTAGTACAATTGACATTCTCCGGGAATATGGCCGATTTAGAGTCTAGGAAAGTTATACGTTAATGCAATCTTTTGTAAGAAGAACTTGGGCTCCAGATTGAAATATTACACACCTATATTTCCTATATTTGCTTAGAAGATTTCTCAAATTTAGTTACATCGATTTTAAAGACCACTTATTTGGCAGGCCCACAAAAAAAAAATAGAGCCAATTTATGTTTTTGTAAATTCTTGGATTTTGCATCCCCGTTTTGACTTTCTTGAGTGTCCTGATGTGTAACTTTTGCCACACGTCTTTACTTCAGTTTGGACCAAGTCCCTCAACTTAGTTTCCTGGGTTTTTTGAGTCTTTTTTTTTGTTGATTTTGTTTCAGATTTAGATCTCATTTCGATTTCGCTCCAAATGTTGCTCGACGCTATCTTTCTGATACCGACACTGTTTACCTATTGTCTGATCCTGTTGCTCATATTCATACTGTGCTTCATAGTGGTGTATATAAGCCATAAGATTTACATATCCGTCTACGATAATTTGCCGCTCTCCAGTGGCCCTGGCTCCAATCGTATGATAAGCATGCGAGACTACATGGACAATTCAACAAGTCGGAGTGGGCGCTCGCAGGGCAGCATGCGCTCCATATGGTTACCAAATCGTTCGCAAATTGAGGAGTCGACATCGGGTAAGCGTCAGCAGATTATATAATGGAAAACGGCAACCATAACTTTTGATTACAGTGCGGATTATCCTTACATTGGAGCCATGCTATTTGGTTAGCGTTGAGTTCGACATTCATTCCAGCGATCGGGCCATTAGCTTTCTGTGTCGCTGTCAACAGGATTGTACACCGGTGTGCGCTGCAGTCCAGCGACCAACAGTGGACACTACCACACGTATAGAGCGCTTCTATGACCATCTAACCAAAATTCCGCGTCTCGGAGTGATGCTCAAATGCAATGAACGTAGCAAGGACTCGCACATTGGCAGCCATATGCATGTCACTCTGGACGATGTTATAATGGGTGCCCTAGATGCCCATTGCACGGAGAGTGCGGCAGCCTGTCAGGCTCCATATCAAAGACGCTCCACATCGAGAGATCAAGAATAACAAGAGAACGGGCGGAAGCTGAGGCTGAATCGGAGGTGGCTTTGTTTTGTATTTATAAATAGGCTTTGAATATTTGTTGATGTTGGTTTCTTTTAGCTTAGTTTGTTTGATAGAACTTGTTTTCAAAACTATGCTAAATTGGACGACGATCAACCAACATTTCATTGAAGCAGTGTGTGGATTTCAGGGCCAAGCCCCGAAGTCGGGTGCAAGTGTTAGTGCGGGTCGTACAATGTTCGGCTCATTAAAATCGCCTGACATTTAAAGGTGGAACGCACCCGTACCCGTGCCCGTTCCGCAGCAATGTGGAACAGGGCGTATCTCTTTCCCATATCACAATGAGTGCCCTAAAACTGAAAAATGAAAGAAAAAAAACGAGAACATTTAACACATTTTCTTATCAATAGATAAGATGGTAGAGCTCTCTAGACTGTTTTTGTTAGCCATTCCATTCCATTGTTATCTCTGATAATTGCCAAATCACAAACATACCGGGTCTAGAACCCCCCACTACGCATGCCATGCCGTTTATTATCCCCACCACACCACCAATCAATTCGATTGACGCCATTTCAGTTCGATTCTCTTCTTTTTTTATACTTACGATGTGTGTACAGTCATTATTTGTTGTTTGTTCTTTTTTGGTTTTATTGCCATTCTTCAATTAACACAATACGAAGTTAATTTAATTGGTATGCAAGTTTTGAGAGGAGGTCTCTGAGGGCCGGTCTAATTTTGGATTTCGATATGGAAATGCGGATGTTGCTGGTCATTCAAATAATAATGACAAAATTGGTGGTAGTAATGAGCTAGCTAGCCAAGATCACTCACTATATTATAGACAATGTATAAATCGATTGCTTTAAGAGCTGTAACTGATTTTAAATTAAACACTTACACAAATCTCTTTATATATAAATAGAGAGATAATTGCTATACCCAGCTTGATTTGTGGCGGGAGGAACGGGGTAAGCAAAGGTTGAATGATGAAGCAAGTTCTAGAGCTGAGCCGGTCCGAGTGTTACCCCTTCTACTTACTTAAAGTTTTGGTTGTTGTTGGTGGGGGGAAAAGTCGAGTCTTAAGTCGCGGTGCAGTCTAGCATTGCACAAGGCATTTGCCAGGCTTATCAAAAGCGGTTCGCTGCCTCTGTCTGTAGGCCGCACCAAAAGCAACAACAACAACAAACAGTCTGGCAATCGAGCATACATACGTATACGTAATGCCAAACAAAGTTTCCATTCATTTAACTCGCCCGTTTCAGTTCCCAGGCAGGTGTCAACCAACGCACACACGGCATAAGAAGCGCGGCATTTGTTCAAGAATATATATAGATGTATATATATGTATATACATACACATAAATACAAATACATACGCATACGCATATGCATATGCATGTATTATAATACATTATAAAAAGCAAAAAAAAACGTACAGATATACGAGGTATATGATAATTAATTAGCATACGCAGAGCGTCTCTGTCTCTTGTTGCCATTGGTCTTTGTATCTTTGCTCGAACTGTCACAGTCCCAGTTCCATACCCAGCCCCAGACCCAGACCCAATCCCCAATTCCAGTCTAGTCCAGTCCAGCGTAAGAGAGATTGGCCAAGTGAAAAACATTGAAGAAGGCGATCTTTGAAGACAGCTAAAAAATGTTGGATCCCATTTCCGATACACCATTGGTATTGGCCTATGTGTTTATGTCGCTTTTGGTGTTGATTTTATGCTTCATATTGGTCAATGTTATACACAAGTTATATCGTAGCATCAATAGTGTGGAATCTATATCAACTACGACCCCAAGTCAACTGAAGACCAGCATTATGGAACTAGATGCCATGAAAACCGGTTAGAAGGCGCTGGCCAGCAGCAGTAACTGCGTAGAGCTAGAGCAAGAAGAGAGAAAAACAGAGAGCGAAACAACACGTGAGAATCTCAATTAAAAGCCAGACCAAAACTATTTGGAAGGTGATCAGAAGTGGAGCCAGCAGCAGAAACAGCAGCCACAGCTGAAGGCGAAGCCATCAGTTGTACACGAACACCCACGCACATACACACTCTAGAACCGAGGCACGATGAGAGACGGCCTGCTTATATCCATATGAATAACTCAAAAAGCACATTCAATTAACCAAGCAACCAGCAATTAGCTGTTAAAAATAACTATACTTATATATACATACATACATGTACGAGTTTAGTATATGTATAACTAGCTATTAAATGCTGCCGCTTAATGCTATGGCAGCCTCTAGTCACTTAATTAGCCACATCATTTAGGGTTACGAAGTTATATGACATGTACATTGACTCGCCTGACGTTATTGTTATTATTGTAAATAAAATCAACTCGACTCTTAAACGGATAACAATTTATGATGGAGGGAGATAGAGAAAGAGAGAACGGCATGTACCTACTAGTACAATGCAATTATCCAGGCTAGACAATATAAGCTGACCTCGTAAAAGTCGCCTGATCGCCCTGAAGCCGAAATGGAAACCCTTATCTTATCTATTCATTATGAATTGTATGTGTGTGTGTATTTTTTCCAATTTGATTATTCGATTATATATCCCATTGCTTAGTCATAGATTTATAGATTCATAGTTTATTTAAAATAGCATGTTCATCTATAAATTTGCAAAAGGAGCGCAGTTTCTTGTTGTTACAGCTGGATGAGTGTTGTTCTTGAATGAGCATAAAGATGAGAACATCAGCTAACTTATGGTTATGCTGAATGTTGTAATTGTTGCTGTTTTTGATGTTGTTGTGGCGTAGGTGGTGTTGGTGGTGGCGGCATTGAGCTGATGACGCTGGCAATATCAATCCGTGGGATCACTAAATGACATACAAATATTAATGTGTACAACAAATACAATTAGCTCTTTAAATTCAAGAAGATTTGAATTTCAATTTACCCAGAAAAGGCCTTTGGATGTTGCGACGTCAAGTCATCATCCTGACTGCCAAGAGACTTTTTAACATACTGCAAATTTAAATAGAAACATTTTAACAATATAAACATAATTTCAGAACTAATCTTATTTGGATTTGGATGTGATCTTTACATACCATGGGATTTAATAATATCTCTTCTTCCATTTTATTAATTTGCTTAACCAAATCCAGAACCTGAGTTATGTTCGTTTGCACATTTAGGAACATATCCGGTGAATTGTATTTCTCTGGATCGTTTTTGAACAGGACCATGCCATCTTTTTGATTGATAGTGGCGTAGATTTCACCCGATTTGATCTATAAGACAAATGTAATGTAAGTGCACAAAATACATACATATAACTAATGGTGATGGTAATAGTGCCGGTGCCTACCATATTAAGAATATAACGCTCTGCATCCGTTGCACTAGCTAGCTGGACTCGACTGGCCACATCGCTTAGGGAGAGCGTCAAGAAAGTTTTCGTCAGTCGCTGTATATTACGCTTATACAAGGATGTGGCCACCTGAAAATGTGTTAAATCATACCGTTAATAGTTATATATGAAATGCGACAACGATTGCCTTCCAATGGCTTTTTAGATCTTACCTTTTTGGCAAGGCCCATGTTATTATCACGAGTAAATGCTTCACTGTACTTGAGTATAATAATGCGTAACTCTTCGCTGGAAGAATTTGCATAGACATTAACCAGATCATGATAGTGGTTGGCCTGTGGCTTCATGAAACGTGTAATGACTTGTGTGTTTTTTGGTATATACGCAATCTGCAAGTTGGAATAAACCATTGATAGCAACTTGATGGATGCTCCTGCATTGCTTCTGCTCACCTTGCCCTCCACAATGAGCGAGACCATGAGAAACTTTTTGTATGCCTCCAGCATGATGTGCGACATGGCCATGGCCGGTGTAGTGATGCACACCTCAAAGAAGTACAGAGCGCGGTCATAATTCTTGATGGCTGTGTATATCATGCCGCCATAGTAATAGTAAAGCAAAAAGTACTTGGCATCGTTGTTGGCATCCTGGAGAAAATATCATTTAATACAACAAAAAAAAAAAAAAAACAATCCTATATGGGCATGTGAACAAACAGTGGTGGTGTCTCTCACCATTGTGTTTTGCGGTTGCTGTTGCTGTTGATTTTTACACTCGGCCGCCACAGTGGAGATGTCAGTGATGTCCGCATCCAGATAGGGCAGTACCACGCTAAAATTTTTCGCCTTCAAGCTTAGCTGGCAGAGATCGGCATGTAGAGGGGTTAGCTGAGTGTCCATTTGTCGGATTTGGTCAATGGCACGCGACAAAACTTTAATACCCAGAACGCTCATCTGCTTCTGCACCACGAAGTCCGTGAACCAGTGGCAAGTCTCGTAAACTGTTTAACACGGTAATTTGGGCGCAAGGACAGAATAATCATGGATTAACGATCTTGGATTAATCAAAATAAGGGAGGACGATTTACTCACAGGCGCACACGGCAAATCGCAACTGTTCAACATTGCTGCGTTGAAGAAAATCTCGCATTAGCTGAATGATCTGTGCCGGCTCTGGATTAGCTGTTGCCGCGCTATGCAGCTTGGCAAGCAACACATAGAGCACACCCAGCGTATGCTGTTGTATGTCCAGTGTTTCCAACACATTGTCCAGGATGCTCCAGTTGCGTACAAGCAGCGATAGCGACTCTGGAAGCTCGTCGGCCAGCTCACGGTAACTGCCTGTTAAGCAAATGTAATTAACAAAATTCGCACACCGCATAATTAACAACAAAAACAAAGGCGGCTTTGTCTCGAAGGCAGACAGACCACGCCCACTTACATGCTGCGCTCAGCGTGCGCACTTGATTTACATAGTTTTCCAGCGCGCTGCTCATTATTGCGGCACTATTCCGAGACTATAATGTTAAATAAAATACGAAGATATTTACGAAAATAATCCAACCCTATATCTATTAAAAATGTAAGTCAGCGGATGTTGCCAGATGCTAAGTTAGTGAGTATTGGGCAGCACTGTCTATTGGACATAGTTTCTGCACCAGTGCTGCCAGATCATGGTTAATCAATACCAAGATTAAGGGTACTTTGACCGTTTTTTTCATTCGTTATTCTAAAAACCTGGACAACTACAAATTCAAGACGGAGTTTTAAATTCTATTTTTTGTAAAATCTTTTTTAAAACACTGACCAACAGTGCTGACAGCGAAGTTAACATCGATAAAGTTATCGAAAATCACGTAAAAGTCTCAACGACGTAAGACAATTGTTTATTATTTATTGTTTATATGAGCAAATATAAAAATGGATAACGCAGCACGTATTATTTACGTATGTAGTCTGTGTCTTCGTCAATATGATCTCTTAGAAGATCTACGGGGACACATGGTCTATTTTCATGGATGTGTGCCAGCTGCTATGCTAGCCGCCAGATCGCGTCCAAGTACCAGAAATAACCCAAACAATTCGCAGTCCCAAGAATCTCGCCCAGAGCCCCAAGCTCCATCGGTGCCACCACCTCCCCCAACTGAGATGCAGCCCATGCCGTTTAAGGATTTTCGAGTCGTGCTTAGGGCAAATATGCGTGTGCCGTGAGTAACTTAATGTGCATCATCAACGTATCGATTATATCTGATTTTATCTCTGTGCAGATGTTCAACAGGCCCGAATTGCGGTTTCAAGTTCGAAAATGAAGAGCGAATGCAACTACATGTTAAATGCCACAATGACAACAATTTCATTTGCGGCGAATGCGGCGTTGAGTTAGCCAACTGGCGGCGCTGTTCCGCCCATTTATGGAAAGCCCATCAAATCGATGTGGATCTATTGCAATGTCCAGCTCTAGGCTGTGAGTACAAATCTCCAGTTTCGGCTCTCGTATGGCGCCATATGCGTGTCCATAAGAAGTGGCGTGCCAGAGTCCTACGCTCCTTGGCCGCTGTCCAGCGACAACGTAAACTCAAAGAGCAGCAGGCAAATGATTCTGCATCGGCTGGCCAATCAACAGCTGCCACTTTGACAGCCAAAAAGAATAAATACTATGCGGAGAAGACTTGTGAGATCTGTAGTCGAAAATTCGTCAACGGCAAGACGCTCTCCAAGCACGTAAAGACTGTTCACAACAAGATAAAGCCATTCATTTGCAATGTGTGCGGCAAGAAAACGGCTCGCAAGGCCAGCCTGATCATACACATGCGTCAGCACACGGGTGAAAAGCCACTGCATTGTGAACAATGCAAATTCTCCACACGCGATCCGAGTGTCCTGCATAAACATCGACAGCGTCACGGCAATGGTAGTGGCGCCCAGCCATCAATTTCACTCAAATGCAGTCAGTGCGATTATAGCTGCATCCAGGCCAATGCGTTAAAACGTCACATGCGGCTAAATCATGTCCAGGCCTATCGTGAGTTGTGCTGTGATCTTTGCAATTACACGTCCATCAATGCGGAACGCCTACTGGCCCACAAGCAAGATCATCGCAAGGGTTTGATCACTAATTGTGAGGACTCTATGGATGCCACTCGTTCAACTGGCTTCAAGTACCCGGCCAAGTTAAGCGATAAGAACAATGAGGTATCGGCGGACTGCTTCATGCCGCTAGAGAGCATTGATTCCCTGTCCCTGCCACATGAGCCAGCTGTCGATACGGGCGGGGTTACCATACCGGCGCCACCCTCAGAGGACACACAGTTCCCCACATATTTAAAAGACTGAAATTAATTTTGTTAACTGTGTTATTAAGCAATTTTCCATCGTATCCATCTGTCTTTTCGACGTCTAGAATAATGGTAATCCATTATCCAATACTAATCTTGCCTAGAACCTCGCCGCACCATTTCTACTTGGACAAGGACTAGTATCTCACTATCTGATCTGTCTTTTCTTTAACCATATCCATATCTACAACGACATTACTTTGTAACCCTTTCACAAATATGTTTTATAATAGTTTTTTAGTTTTTTTGGATTTAAATGTTCATTTATTGAATTAAGTTTTTCAGTTCATTTAATGTTTTTATCATTTTAGAATCTGATATGATTTTTGCAACATTTTGGAATTTTGCTAGCCATTTATGGTTTATCGCTTTGCTTGTTATGCTATTACCTTTGTTTTTTCATTAATTTTTGTTTATATTATCATTATTTAGACTAAGTTTTAAATTTAAAAAAAATTCTAATCTCGTATGGTCTGGCGTGCCGGTGCACTCCGTTTCACAACGTATGTATTCTCAGTTTCGCCAAAGTTTTTTGGCGCAAATTAATTTCCGCCTAATTCTAATCTTACATTTTATAACTGACGAAAATTGATTTAATTACTTGGTTTCCATTTTTTCTTTAATTGGGCAGTTTGCTAAAATTGTGTACTGTAATTTACTTTAAATTTCTTTGTTTTTTCTTTTTCTATCTTTTTTTGTTTGTTTAAATTGTGTTTAGTGTTTTTTTTTTGTTTGTCTTTTAAGTTTTGTGTTAATTAGTTTAGTAGTTTAGTTGAACATTAAGTTATGGTTTAATACAGAGATCATGCAAGGTCTTAAAATTATGTATAGACATCTCCCTCTAACCGGTGATTGAGATTTGATATATATGTATTTCCATCGAGCAATCGGGCAAACAAATGAATTAAAATTTTTTTTATTGTCTGAGTTTGATTTGAATATTTAATAAGAATATACCTATGTATAAATATAAATATTTGTATATTTATAAATCGATTTGCTGTTGGTTTTTTTACGTTTGCTATTTCGCTTTTATCGAGTGCAACTTATAAGTTGGCGGACGATAAATAATATAGTGTATATGTGTATGGTATGCATGTATGTATATATATAGAGTGAATCGAAATAAAACGCTCAATGTAAAATTGTTCATATCATACAGTTTCTATTTTCATTATTTTTTTTTTCTCGTTTGGCATTTATTTACAATTCTTAAAAGGGAAAATTCTTTATTGAACAACAATAATGGAAATAATTATGCTCCCGCACACTCTCGCTCTCTTTCTCTCTCTCTCTCTCTTACTTTCTCTCTCTCTCACACACTCTCTCTGTCTCTTTCGTTTTATCATTCTTTCTCTCTCTCTCTCTCTCTCTCTTTCGCTCTCTCTGTCTCTCTCATTTTGTGTCATTCTGTGTTGGAATCCCTGATCCCTGCTCCCTGCCCTTTGCCGGCTGACTAGGCGGTTATCCAAAAGCCTTAGGTCTTGGTCTCAACGACGAGTTTTCTCTTTTTTGTGACACGAAAGAAAATGGAAAATATTTAAAAGAAAGAATACAAAATAGAAAAAAGGATTCAATTAAGTCAGCAGCTGCTAATCAAGTGGTGGAGTCAAATGGGATTTTTGGGGGGTCCCATCACGTGGGACTACACGCACAATTACATAAGATATATATATATATATATGTTATATATTTGACTGGTAATAACATAAGTATGTATTATGTATGTAGTTAATAAACCATGCAAGATCGTTTTGATTTTGATTTGTTGTTGAAGAAAAAGTGAGTTATTAGGAGCAGGAGCAGGAGCAGGCGGCGCTTGATGAGATTGTGGGTGCTTATTGAATTGCTTTGTGGGTCTATGAGATCGAAAGGTGCACTACACTTACTTATGCATGTATATTGTAGACAATAAACGACAACAACAATAACAACAATGAGCGTGAGCGTGAGCATTGAGAATGACGAGCTGACGATTTCACGAGTTCACGAGTTGACTCTGATGTTCCTGACTTCTGGGTTCTGAACACGCAGTACGAGTAAAACTATATACTATATATAAGTATATGTATGTATATATAATTTTCAGTTTACTTTGATTTTTTTGGGTTTTGGTTTTGATTATGCTGATATTATCGATGATCACTACAACGTCTATTAAACAACTAACGAATTCAATCTAGCTTCTATATATATAGAGGTATGCATCTATATATATGTATATAAATATGTATGTATGTTTATATATATATATATTGATGACATATTTGACTATGCAGTCCACAAGTCCCAAAACTGGCGATTACTTTACGAATGCATCATCAATCTTAGAATGTCTATTAATTTCCACTTAAAATCGACCTGTTTTTTTTTTTGCTTTTAGTTTTTTATATAATTTTTTGTTCGAATTTCCGATTTAAATTTGTTGTTCTCTTGCTTTTACTTCCTTTACGTTTCATCCCATTATTCACTTTTGATCTTTTGTTTTTATTTGTTTTGTGCGACGCATAATAAATGCTGAGTGGGGTTGGGCAATTCCTAAAACATTACCTCCGCCCCCCCTTTCCCAAGGAAAAAAATAAAAAAAAAAACACACACCAACAACTACTAATCCTCTACACATACATACATATGTACATATGTATGTATGTTTCTCTTCCTATCTCAATCCTCTTAATCTTCTTCTTTCCTCCTGTTATAGTCAGTTTGATTTGCATAGTACGATTTACGATTTACGTTTACTTAAAAGCTATTAGGAAACAGTTGTATCTACATAGGTCTATGAGCATTCTGTAAGAGTATTTCTTATCAAAAACACAAAAAAAAAAACCACATACAAACAAATGAAATCTGTTTGTTGAAATCGGTATTAGCCGACTTTCAGGATACCCTGTACCAAGTAGGGGTTTCTGTTTCTTGCTAGCGCCATCTATCGGCCATCTCTGTTGTTAAAAAGTGGTAGAAACAGTTCTATAAATATTTGTAGTCATTGATTTAAAAATGTGCTCACACGGACAGACAACAACTCGATCTACATACATCATATTCATATTTATTTTGGGTTAGAATAACCGCATAGAGAACCTAAGAACCTAATGGAAGTTTTCCTTTTTTTTTTTTTATCGTAACAAAACTCTGTCCCAGTCGTCTGTATGTACAGTTTCACTTTCTGTTTTCTTAAAACTTAAAAACTGAAATTATTTCTAAAATTCCTAATGTCTAGAAAAATTGCTTATCAAAATTGCGCGACACTTAAAACAAAAAAAAAAAACGGATATTCAAAAAAACCATCAACAATTTTCTTTAAAAAAAAAAACAACATACACCTTGCACTCACAGCTCGAAATTCGAGTTAGTTTCCGCTAGGCGATCTATAAAATAGAAGTCAATACAAATAGAGTTTGTGAACCGATAAAAACGGTTTCTGAGCATTTTGAAAAGACGAAAAAAAAAAAAAAAAACCGATGAACGAGTTTGATTTGGGTTTTGATTTGCGAATATATATATATATAGTATAGTATAGTAAGAGTTGCTTTTTGATCGTTTTCTTTGTTGCGTTTCGCATTGTTATGTTTGTTTTGTGGTTTGTGGTTGTGGTTGTGGTTCAGTTCCGGGGCACAATTCTGCACGTTAATGGTCGTCGAGCATCAGACCGTGGTGACACGATCGATCTCAACATAACGCACAGAATTGTCGCTTTGTCAGCAAATCACCTCCTTTTCATCCAACACAGCCGTATCCATAGAGCTGAGCGATTTGAGGCGCGTCTGCAGCACCGAAGAACCGCGTAGTTTCCGTTTGATTTTCCTATACAAAAAAAAAACCAAAATTTGAGAGTCCATTTCTTTTTTTGGGGGTCCACTCACTTGTAGGCAAAGGCAGCAAATGCACAACACGAGAGCACAAATATCAGGCAGAGTGTGGCCAAAATTTCGGCGGGCAGTTTCATTAGAGCGGAGCACTGCAGGAAGGCCTCATCATCGCCGGAGGGACAGTGGGCAGTTCCATCGCACCAAACACTGGCATTAACACAAGCCCCCAGTTCGGCGCACTTAAATTGGCAATCCTCTGCAAAAAAGGAGGCGAGTAATTCCATGTGTCCGGGCAAGGAAAGAAAGAGACTCACCCGCCATGCTGAGAGTGGGCCTGGGCACGAGCTCCATCCAGTTGAATGTGTATTCGCCATTGCCAGGTCTTAGAAACTCAACGCTAATGGCTCTAGATCGATTAATCAGGGCAAAGTTGGGACGTTCATTCCACCCAGAGCTGAAAATCTCGACAAACTCATAGGCACTCGATTCCGGACTCAAGGGGCAGGCCACAATGGTGAGACCTAGGATGACAGGGATGTGGTTAGTAGTCTGTAGTCTCTCTAGTGAACCTAGAACCTACCCTCTGATGTGGTTAGTACAGCTCTTGATTTTGTTTCACAGCGCCAGCTATCTGCCTGCATGAAGGTGGAATTTAGACTCTTCTTGGGATTGTGTTTGCTCAGAAAGATGGCCTTGAGACGGACATAGAGAAATTTGTTTCCATTCGACGGTTCAATTAGCCAGGGTCGCGATCGGCATTCAATCTGCGGCGAAAGAAATACATTTAATTAGTTCATTGGATGAGCTCGATCTACACTCTCGCCGTTCTCTATCTTTCCCCTCCTGTCTCTCAGGATGGGGCTTAGCTCACATCTCCAAAGGTCATGTCTATGGTGCCGCTGGGTCCAAATTTGCGGCGTCCATCCTTGCAGCTAGTGGGGGCCTTGACAAACTCAAACATTCCCTCAAAGTTCACAGTATCCGGATCATCCAGAGTGGTCATATTTTGAGCTATAAAATGCACTTCCACATCCCGACTGGTCGACGTGTATTCCACGGGCAAATGCGACTCATTTGACGAATTGCAGAGGCAACCGCGATGCAATAAAATCGAGTCCTGATACGGACGTTCGAATATCTAACGAAAAGAGGTTCGAGAAATAAAAGACGATCGGATCGGATCGATTCGGTCTCACCTCGATGCGGACGTTAGTGTCGCCATAGCAAAACGAACGATTGATGTCCTCGTCCAATCTCGAATAGCATGGCCGATTTGTTGTTGTCACTTTGCGCAATTTAATGCGAACCCTTTCGCCACGCAGTGCTTCGAACTTGTAGACACACTTCAAATTGCGCGTGCCTCCGCGTCCGAAAAGGAAAATGTTGCGTACACTGCGAAAGATAGCCGGATCCTTGCGATCCATCATGTTGCTAAGAAACTTTCGATTGCAATCGTGCTCTCCCCCGCCCATCGGCAGGCCGTCTTGATGCAGATCAATGAACTCATACTTCAGCTTAAAGTCCAGGGGTCTAAGAGGTTAGGTAGAGGCACTTAAAAAATGTTTCCCATACAAGCGATGCCCCACTACTTACCTCAACACCGTCGATTCCGTGTTGCGTAACTCCAGGGTTATGGCATCGCTACTCGACACATAGCTCTCCGAAATGGTGCACGGCCTGGCGTAGGTTTCATTGATGTTCGAGCGATCACAAGTGCGTGGTATGGTTCCCCGACAGAAGCGAGCAATCACATTGGTTGAGTTGTGTGTATAGTGACCCAATGAGCTGTACGTGCTCGTTTCGCTCATGCTAAGTATTAGTGAACATGGAGAGTAACTAAAACTAGGACTGAGAGTGAGAGAGAGAGCTAATTACCAGTTGAGATCCTTGCAGACGGGCGGATCTCTCAGAGTGCCATCCCAAATGCGTAGCATGCCACTGCAATCCTCCTGCGTTTGCAGTACTCCAATTGCTCCCACTGACGTCTCATCGATCTGACCGAATTCAGGATCCAAGTTGAATTTCAATACGGAAATCCACACCTTAAAGCGGGACAACGGCTGGTGTATGCCCGACTGACTATTGGTTCGTCGCGACAGGCTCAAATGATCGAAGGTCTTGAACACGCCCATGCCCTGCAGATGGTACAGGCACGTGGAGTTGGGGGCCAGCGAGTGTTTCGGATTCTCTAGAATGCCACGGCCAGCTCCGCGTATCCAGAATTCACATGGTTTCTTATTCTTTGAGTATGTTGGGCTCTGAATGTCCACGAATTGAACTTCCACCTAAGGGTAAAGAGTCAAGAAAGGTGAGCAATTCGAGGGTGATTAACATATGGACGGGGGCGGTGGTCATTACCTCCAGTTGGAATCCGTATAGTGGCAGCACCTGCGATGAGGTGCCCGTAAAGGTGCCAAATGGCGACGTGCTGAACTCAACCAATAGCTCCGGGCCGCTGGAGACAGCTGCGGGCACAGCCTGACCTCCGCCGCAAAACTTCAATATTATGGGATCACGTGTGGTATAACCATCATAGACAGTCACGTAGTCCTGCGGGTGTGTAAAGTCAAGCAACAGAGAACGAAAAGAAACAGAACGAAAGAGAGAAAGCAAAGTAGATGAGAAGACGAAATGAGTGAAACGAGCAACGACAAATGTGGGTGGGTGGGTGGATTGGGTTGTTTCTCATGTGTACACACCACAACGAGAGAGAGAGAGATAGGAGTGTGTGTGTGTGTGTGTGTGAAAGAACGGTAATTGCTGTAAAGAAGTGGGCTTAAAGTGCAACGACTGGCAACTGTGCTCTCATATTACTTAATGGCCACTGGACGTATACGTGATTTTTGGTTAGATTCCGTTTGGCAGTGGCCTTAATGGAGGCGAAATGGGGTCTAAAAGTACTTATGCAGTTCAGAACAATGGCTTTGATGTGTGCGTGTGTGTGTGTCCGTGTGTGTGTCCGTGTGTGTGTGTGTCCGCTGTGTCCCCTCAACTAAATGTTGAACATTTTAAGCTCATTTAAAGTTTCTTTGATGCTGGGCAAGACAAAACTCGTTTCGTTTATGCGGTGCAAAGATTGTGTATTAAGAAACGAAATAAAATTGCGAAAACTAAAGTTAATTTACAACTTATTTCGCAAAAGGCAACTCGAGTATGTATTTCACGATTAACAAGTGGAAACATTTTCCTTTGAAAAAACAAATCATGAATTTGGCAACTCGCATAAATTTGCTTCAAATAAATAGAAATATTTTGCTGTACACGAATTCCGTTGGGCCTTTGATGCGATGCCTTGGCATAGCATTTTGCGCATAATTTGTGCGCATTTTAATTGAGTTGGCCTTGCCCTGGGCCCCCGTTTGATATGGGTTGGGTTGGTGGAGACCTTAGTCCAGGGGCATTTCCTTCCTTCCGTTAGTTTTCTCTCTCACTTATTTTTTTTTTGGGGCAGATTGTGGGTGGTTTTGCCATATGACAAATTAGTTTTGTGGCCGCCGCAGTTTTAGCATTAATTTAGCTGAGGTTTCTGTTTCTGTTTCTGTGACCGGTTTCACGGGCATTCAATGTTTATGGACCTGGCCGCAAATTTAAACTATGCAACGGACCGCAGAACCGAAATTTGAACAGGAGCAGCAGCAGCGGCAGACACAGGTAATTTGTGACCACAAATTTATTGAAAGCGCGGGGATTTTGTACAAATTAGTGCACACATAACTGCATAAATTTGATCAGGAATGGGAGCAGCAGTTGGAGTTGGAGTTGGAGTTTGGAGTTGACTTTTTACTGCCTTCTGTATATATCAGTGGAGGTCTCCTTGTGGTTCCTGTTCCTGTTCCTTTTGCCTTCCGGCGATTATTCACACATGCCACACCAAAAATGGCCAGCACTTTTGGACATTTTGGCTTAAGAGCGCGACAAAGAAATAAAAAAAAACACACACACAAAAAGTTGAGGGCAAAAAAGGGATAAAAAAAAATGGTAGGCGGAGAAACAGAGAGAGAGAGAGGGAGAAGGCAAGCTATGCAATCCTTGCAAATGCTGGTCCTGGTGCTGGGGCTGCTGTTGGCCAAATGGCGCTAACGTCCAAGCGGATTGCTTTCCAACTGAATAAGCAAAAAGTAAAGGGGTTAGCAATGGTGGATGGCTTCGCTTCTCCAGAAGGTGCAGGGGCAGAGGGAGATTTGCTCGCCTTACCACCATCGCATCGCGCCAACCCAACGAGAATATAATGGCACTAGCCTGGGAACCGACCACACCAGACCCGACCAGACCAGAGCTCTTTAAGAGACAACACTCGACTCTTAGAAATTGAGATGCTGACCAAATGCTAAAGGAATTCGAACGAAACTCTGAACAAGTAACAAATACTAAATCAAATGCTGATGATAAAAAAGAAAGAAAGAAAAGGAACAACTAATTGAAAATGGAAGGGCACAAGAGAGAGGGGGAGAGGGAGAGGGAGATAGAGAGAAAGGACGAGGATGGTTGGCTTGGCTTAGTTGGGATAGCTTAAAGAAAGTTGAATGAAACTAAGGCCCGGAAGTGGAAAACTCATCAAATGTGGCATTCTCATTCATGAGATGTGCTGGGGCTCTCTGTATTTTATGCATGATGAATGCCTGGGGTAATAATTTACAGACACATAGATGAGTCCAAGGCACGTTCGTCCACTCTCAGTCCTTGGCAGGACGCTGTCGTTATAGTCGCCTAATGTCCTTGATGAGCATGCCCGCCACCCGCCACCATTCCCCCCCAAATCCAAATTCTTGTGTGCGATTTATGATGTGCGTGCCAAGTGTTCATTAATATAAATCCAATGACAGATTTTTCACCCCTCCCCCCCCCCCGAACTTCTATGTTCTAAAAGGGAAACTTTCTTTCAATATCTGAGAGAGAGAGAGAGAGGGTGTGTGTGTGTGTGTGTGTTTGTGTTTATATCTGTTATCCTAATGAATACATTATCTAGTCTATAGATATTCCATAGATGTCGATTTGCTTGGATCGTTTTGCTTTGTTGCCCTGCACATACTTTTAGTTTGATTAATTGTCTCCCCCCCTCCCCCTCCTAATCCGCCCACCCTCTCAAATATGTATACACAACAAAAGATGACAAATAATTGTTGCTCAAGATTATACTTATTGCTAATAGATTTGATAGTGAACAAGAGAAGAAGTGGAGTGTGGAGTGGAGTGAGTTTTGTGGTAGTTGAGTGGTTTTAGTTGGTTTATTGCAAACAGTTAGTTACGAACAAGTGCATTCTAATTAAGTAGAGAGAGAGAGAGACAGAGAGAGAAAGAGAGAGACTATGGGGGCTCGAAATTGTATTTGTTTGTTTGTAGAAGTGGGTGGAGCGCAATATGAAGTAATTGAACAAGAAGATTTAGTTTGATTTGATTTCATTACCGTTGATTTCCATTTGGGCTTTACATTTTCCTGGTAGAGAAAATACATATATGTACATAATATATACTCGTATATACTTAAGCAACTTGATTAGCAATATAATTAGACTCTAAATTCATTTTGTGTGCAGTGGAAAATAATTGATTGATGATAGATGGAAATTGAAAAGGGCATTTCGAATTTACAGAGCTGATTCGTAATGATTTATAAGAATTTATATACTTCTCTCCACATATTCGACTTGATTTTTGACAATTTGAACAAAGAATACATCAATGGTTCAATAATTGCTCTATCACACTTTAAATCGTTCAAAATTTGACTGAGCTAGAGGATTGTAAAGAAAGAATCCAGGACTTCAATGAGGTACCCCAAAGGTATGCTACAAAAAATTACTATTCTCTCAGCGCACTATGGGGAATTCGTACATTTTATGAGCATTTAATTAAAAAATCCATTGCTAGCAATAATTTTTGGTACTTATTTTATTATTGCTTGGTGTAATAAGTATAATTTGCAAATGCTTTTGAACATAATGGGCGTGGCATCTAGCCCCCAATAAAACTGAATTTTATCCACATAAGTATGCTATATAATCTCAATTTTTTTTTGCTTTCTCGACGTGTTCTTCAATTGCAAGTTGAATATTCATTGGAAAATCTAAAAAATGTTCATAACATTGGTCAATATCATCGCCATTAGCAAAGGGGAAACAGAGGAATTTCAATTCTTCTTGCCAATAGACAAATGGACGAAATTAAGGGACGAAAAGCTAGCGAATTCAGTGAGGTTAGGCATTAAAAAGTTGAATTGCAGTAAAAATGTCTATTGAGGCTTCCAAATTTTAAAATGAATTAATGATACTACGTAGTACTACAAGTTTTAGACTGGAAACAGGTGGAATTATTTTTTAAAACTCTACTCAAAGTAAAAATTTCTTTACAAATTTTTTTTTTTGAGGATTGCTTAGACTTTTACAACATACAAACCCGACTAAATCTATGTAAAGTTTAATCAATAACTTTTTTTAATCAAAAAATACATATGTAAAAAAACAAAAATTGAAGAACACTTGTTTTCATCAGCTGTTTTCTCACCAGTGTTAGACAAGGTTGAAAAAACTAGTATGCAATAATGTGCATTGATGTTTTAACTAGTATTCGGCATTAAAACTTTTCGAATTCATAGACTTTTAAAAATTGAATTAAATGCTCATAAAATGTCCGAATTTCTCAATGTGCAGCGGTTAAAAGAAATGTAATTTCCTTGAAAATAATAAATTTAGCTTTTGCAATCAATCAATATAATTCGCATTTTAGTCAGCTTTAAATGAATTGGCTTTCGAGATTTTCATAATGTGCTCGCATTCATTCCATTCGTCCTGTTTGCCCCAGGACTCATGCTTGATTCCTTTCCCTCATAACATCTAACAATGTTTGTAATTAAATTCCTCCTTATTTGACCCATTTAAACAGGTTGCGGCACATACAAGTTGATGTGTTTTGGGGTCCATTCGGTGAACCCTCGCAAGACTGATGGACAAAACTTTTATCCCATCTTCCACTTTTGTAGGCTTATCCCCCAATTTTTGTTGTTTTTTTTTCGCCCGTTTGGCATTCACAGCTGCAACTTTTTGCAATCATTAAGAGCTCGGCCAAAAGTTGGGGCACTTTCAATTTAAAGCCCGCTCGCTCCTCTCTCCAATGACAAACAATGAGGCTATGAAATTAACACTTCCCACGGCTTGCCAGGGAACCCCATCGAAGCTCAAGGCAATGTCGGACAGTTGGACAAGAAGACAGGAGTTTTCTGGACATGGACAGTTGCAACTGCCCACATTATTGCACACTCACACACAGATACTGACCAAACGAAGGGGAGAGGAAAACAAAAAAAAAAAAGAAGAAATCGTGCAAACAACAGATTTCAGATTTTTGCTCATTTCTTTTTCAATTTGTCGTTTTTTGCGCAGTTTTTTTTTTCCCAGTGTTGCCTTCGTTTGTCCTGTTTGCCGGCCATTGGCCAACAGAGGAAGTAATTTTTGTGCTGGAGCGCTCGTTAAAGTTGGCAAATGCAAACACAGAGAAGTTCGTTTGTCCCATTTTCCCCTTGGGGGGATAGAGATGAGAGACAGATAGATGGATAGATATGTAGATGGTGGCGGCGGAGGAGGAGGAGGAGGAGTAGGTTGAAAACGGGAATGCGGATGGATGGGGTAGATGGAGCAAGAGAGACAGCGGGAGAACAAAGAAAAGTGCATTTAAAGGCAGATTTAATTACCTGAATGTAATCGCAGTCATTCCATGTTTTTAGCCTCGGCTCGAATTTCTTGTCCTTGTCACTGGCGCTGGGCGGTGGCGCCATTTTGTTAGTGGCGGCCGTTTCCTGTGTGGAAATCCAAACCAGATTGCCCTTCGGCTGTTTGACTAGAATCAAAGCGTGTTTGCCATGGGGCACATCGTGCTGTGTGGACAGGAGAATTAAATGCAAATTAATGAGGCACAATGAGCGCCCAGCACGCTTGCCAAGGATAGTTGCCATTGTGGATAGTTAAATGTGATAAATATGCTTAGATCGAGGGTGAGAAAAACTATATACCCTAGAGACAGCTTTTCGAAATCCTTTTGAAAATCAATTGAAATAACGTAGCTGTTTGTATTTTTCAGACTAAACAATCTCAATCTTTTCTGACCAACTTTTCACTCGCAACATAAATGCAAAATAAACATAATAAGAATCTCCTAAAGGGATAGCCAAGAAGGACACTCATAACTGATTCGATTAACTTCATTGTCATTGCGGGTGGCAGGAGGTGGGGTGGGGTGGCGCTTCCTGAAGCATCCTTCAGTTGCGAGACATATTAAAAATTGTTGGCTAGGCCACTTAAGACTTCACTTCAGTATGTATTTTTCATATTCTCCAGTTAATTATAATAAAAGCTCATTTTATTTGGAATGTAAATTGCTTTTTAATTTTCCCCCTCTTGATTTTTTGAACTTTCTTGTCGCAAAAACTCAAAAAAAAAAAAAATAAAGCGAGCGAGAGAGAGAGGGTGTGAGAGGGGGGGAGAGGAGCTAAAGCTGTAGGACGACAGGCAAATTCAACGTCAACATCAACATCAACATCAACGTCAACGATTTTGTGGCATTTTTATGAGCAAGGACGAAGGATAATATGGTTGGCTGAGAGTCGGAGAGTGTAGAAGTGGGCGTGGGCTTTAATGCGCTTAAAAGGCTATCTGTGGGCTGTCTGTGGGCCTACCATAATGACAAGCTAACCTTTGGCTTCGTTCGCCATGCTGCTACGATATGACCCGGCTTAGGTGGCTGCTTTTGTAACCCTAGAGAAGCGTTGTCCTGGCAGCTTTGCGACACCTTTTTTGAGGCCAACACTGCGTATGCACAACGTTGCCAGGACAATGCCCAGGCTGATTGAAAAGCAGCCAAGCCAAGGTACGTCGGATGGCAGGCAGGTGGGATGAATGGTAATTTAATTTCATTTTAATTGTTTCTGTTTGTGGCATCGCCATCGCCTACCTGTCGCACCGCATAGTAGCACGTGAGATTACGAGGATAGATGCCAGGATAATTGGGCGATTGCAGGCGACACGACTTCTTGTCACAATCACTGAAGATGCGTGAGCAATATGTGCCAGGAATTAGATCACCTGGAACGAAATCGAATGCCATTGAATGAGAATGCAAATTTATCTTCTTGAATTGCAACTCACCCAAATAATATTTCGGTTCGGTGTAGTTGAGTTCGTCCTTGATCAATGGCTTCTCCAGTGAGGCCATAAACGTCTTATTATTCGCATAGGCGCTGAACAAACTGAAATCCTGACCATATCGATCCGATCGGGCGCCACTTGAGTTGGTAAAATCGTGCAGGGCAGCTCCAGATTGCGACTGCTGCTGCTGCTGCTGTTGGTGTTGCTGCTGGTTGAGGAAACTGCTCCGATTGTGCCATTGGGCGAGCTCTGTGAGAGAGAGAGAGGGGGGAGACGGATGTGTTGGACTTAAGCTCTGGTCGAGTTTACCCACCTGCTAGCTTAATGCCGCCATAGCGTGTCACTGAACTGTCCTTGGACAGAACTTTGTATCGAATGCGAAAATCGAAATTGTAGCCGCTCTGATCCCTTGCCAGTCTGTGAAAGGGAAAACGAAAAGAAGCATGAAGAGATTAGGACAAAGGAGGGAATGGGGATCCCAGACCGACCTGTTCAGCTTGATGGTGAATATCAAGGAGCGCGTTTCGCTATAGAATAACACGGGACCCCAGGAGCTGCCACACCACATGCCGCCGATGGGGGTACGAGCCGATTCGGCTATTTGCATATAACCATCCGGGCAACCCTCGTGCACATAGGATGTGAAGCGGCCAATGGTAAAGCTGTCCAGGGTCACCTGTAATAAAAAAAAAATATGATGAACAATTTAACATTTACACAGATTTCTTTTTCATCTTCAAAAATCAATTTCTCTGGAATTATTGTTGTTGTTGCTGTTGTTGTTGCTGTTAGTGGTGGATGTAATAAACTTCCGGCCAGTCTCGGTATCTCTCATACTATGTATATCGATGCAATGTCTGGACGCACTCGAGTGTGGCAGCTAAAGGATTTGGCTCGGGCTCGGGCTTCTCCTAGCTGCTCCTGAGGTGTGAAGTGGCGTAATAACTAACAGGCGCCGGCACTTGCTTCCCTGACTGCCACAACGAGAGAGTGGCAAGTGGCAAGAGGCAAGAGGAGCTGGAGCTGGAGGTGGAGGTGGATGCGATTGCTTGCCCTGTCAGTTGTAGTTACGCTTCATGTGGCTCCTTGACTCTAGGGATTGGGATTTGCAGCGCTCCAGTGAGTGGCTTTGAAATCAATATTGCCTGGCAGTGGGTCCACTTTCCTCCTTCATCCCCTTTTGTCCCTCTTTTTTTGCAGGCACGTCTCATGCACGTCTCTCTCTCCTTTGCCTCTCCCCCCTTGTCAATCCATTGGTTCAGTTGTTGCTTATCTTTTTAATGGCATAGTTTATCCCGTTTACAAAATGAAATGTGAAAGGCAGCAGCAGCAGCAGCAACAGCAGCTATCCCATCACCCACTCACCTGTACAACATCGCCATGCTGCCCACCTGCCGCCGTAAATGTGAGCACACAGACAAAGGGCACGCGATCCTGTTTGGGTCGATGCAGTTCCAAGGCATAAGTCTGTCCAATGTCGCCATAGTAGGTGCGATTACAGCCTGTGTGTATGCCGGATGGGGAGTGGGGGAGGGGGGAGGGGGGAGGGGGGAAGGAAAGAAGAAATATATATTAAATGCAATTAGCGTTAGTTTGGCAATTAGTTTGTTTGTAGCGCTGCCAAGCAACCGCAACTAACTGGATATCATTTCTCATTCGCCCATGTTCCTGCCCCTACACACCCGTCGCACCTTCGCACCTGCACCTTCACCTGCACCTGCCATGTCTATGCGCCTCTGTCATCCCGTCATTTGTTTGTGGTGTGGGCGCCCAATGAAAGGAATGGCATTTGTCGCGCCATAAATCAACAGCTAGCTGGGAATTACTAGTCATTCACACACACACACACACACACACAACCACACACCACAGTGTCACATTAACATGATATTAACATGAAGGTTATCCCATAAACCTGAATCCAACTGGCAATTAAGTCAACTTTCATCATAAGATCCTCTTCAATACTTTCCTTTCGCTTGAAGTAAAACTAAAAAATAACATCTGAATCACATGTTCACATTCTGCGTATTATTGTTGTAATAACGTATACGCAGGGTGTGCCAACTAGAAAAATAATATTACCAACATTTCTCACGTTCAACACCAATTCTTTAAACGCAGAAAAATATTCGAAAATATATAAAATTGATGTTGATGTCTACATCTATATATATATAAATCTTCTATTTGTTTGTATCTGTCCCGTAAGCTCGGAAAGTTCTGGACCGATTAAGCTGAAATTGTGACACAATACTTTGTGTTTTTCTGAGTGTTTTTATCCACTTTTTATATTAAAGAATTAAAAAACATCGTTTTTTAAGGTCATATGCGTTCCGACTCATACGCCATCTACCGGAAGCATTAAAAAACAACGTTTTTTACGGTCACTTGCGTCCCGACTCATTCGCCATTTGGATAAATATTGTTCCGATTGACGTATTATTACAAACACAATATTATATTGTCCAGTTCCCCTCCCACCCAAAATGTCCCTATGGATCCGCTCCCCTGGCCATATAAATGTACCAATTGTCAGTATTATTTAAAAGAGAATCGAAGAACAAACATTTATGTTGAGCTCCTTTGCGGTATACATTAGAATCTAATGATTAGATCTTTGTAGAAATTACATTATTCTGGTTACGTTCTGTGAAGTTAACATTTGTGTAAAAACATTACATTCTCTGTTAACTTCACATTCTTGAGAGTCATGTTTGCAGTTAACCGTCGCGCGATCGGATGTCTAAATTTTCTGCTAACTTACTTCGAGACAAATAAACTGAAAATCAAGGAAAAAACACCTGAAGAATTTGGAACGGCAATACAACAATGAAGGAGAAAACAGAGATACATATGGAAATGGAATGGCCGATTCTCAAAAAGGAGAAAGGTTAAGCAAAGGAGTACAAATTAGAATTTGCAGAAGATACAGACTGGAGGGCGGAGAAGAAGAAAATCAATGGGAGAATAATAGAAGAATAGCGAATATTGCTGCGCCAAAGGAAATAAACTTCTTCAATCCAATGTTTACTTTACAAACTAATTAAACTAATGCTTGTATTTCTAAATTATGCAAATCGAAATAAATCCACATATTATAAGACGAAACATAAGTATGAGCAGCATCAACTGCTAAGTGGGATTCTGTCGTTCTTCTGCTGGTTGGTAGGCTGGTAAGCTGAACTGATTTCTACCCCAAGTGTTCTCATTTTAATTAGAATTTCAAAAATAAGAACGACTAAAAAAATTGGGATCAATTGGATATAAATTGGAAGAGAATTTATCAAATTTCTTGGACTTTTTGGTACAAAACATGACCGGAAAGAGAAGGATATACAGACATAAGTAAGTATAGGAAGTTGGAGAGGTCTTCTGATAGATTTTTCTAATCAAAAACAAATTTATACCTTCTTAAAAATTTCACAGATCGCAAATAATCGAAAAAAATGATCACATTGAAGCAAAATCTTACTTGGAATCAAAACAAAACACACGAGAAATGGAAACTGAATATCACGGAAAAAACAACAGAATAATAATCTGAATTGGAATAAAGCACATGTAAATATCCTTAAGCCAATTGATAAATTTCATAAATTTATTTTCTTTAATCTAATGTTTACTTAATGAGGTTAGGTAAAAGATCTGCATGGATCGAAGACTCGTTTCCAATATCCATGGTCTTTTCTAGAATATAACACATTTTCATTGATACTATTTGTCTTAGTCCTTTCAGAGAGATAATTGTCGCATGTCTATTAAGTCCTAGCTCATTGTGAATTTAATTGGCCCATTGTCCCAGGACACAACATAAATAATTGCTATGCAAATTGTAAAATAAAGAATTGGATAATTGATACTGCAAATTGCAATACAATTTGCTGTACGCACCTGACAATCACAATGATATTGAAATAACTCTAGATACTTGAGAGATACTTACAATACCACACGTTATCCGTTTTATGCAATTATCTATTTTATATCACTGATTGCTGGTAATTATTATTATTGCAAGGCATTTATTGTAATTGTCGGACAATCGATGTTAAACCGTTTGCCCTCGTTCTCAAATGCCAGTGCAAACTATTTATTGAAAATGCCAATTGGCAATTTAATAGAATTTACTTGATTATAAATTCATAAATTCGTTGCATAATTAAATGAGCATAAATGTGAATGATTTATACTTGCAAGATTTGCATTTATTGTTGCCTCTGGACGAGAGTTATCGAAAAGGAGGCGCTTAGGAGAGGTAAGTAGAGTCAGTTGGGTGGCTCCACAATTTGAAGGAGAATCTCCGTTTTGCAGGGCAATGGGGAATCTCTCTCGTACACTACTCCTTATGGCATTTCAATTAGTTTTATTAAAAATTCATGGGGAGATTAGAGATTTAGACAGAGAAAGGAAATTTCAATTCGATTTTATTGCTTTTGCATTCAATCAAATTTATTATGCGTTCAGCCATCAATAGTCAATTAGATAATTATGTGCATAATACCATCGTTTTTGCCTCTACAACGTTTACTCCTATACACTGACAAAAACAAATATTAAATCCATTTAGATCACGAACTAGTGCATAGTTGATAATCGGATTAAATCTGGGACGGCTCGAAAGAAGATGAAAATTCTTTGCCTTTTCGAAAGACAAAGGATATTCTGCCATTCGAATCAATTTGTATATTAAAGATGGAGTAAATCCAGATCAACACAAAATCGATTTGTAGTCGACCATGGTTTTTGTTCAGTGTATTTACTACTGCATACACACTCAAACAAATAAATGGAGAGATGAAAGCGATTTGTAGTCGTCGATATTTGTATTTTGATTGCCTGTCCGGGGGGCAATTTGTATGGGGTGTGGTCGTAATTACCCCAACAACAACAACAACAACAACAACAATAATAAAAACAATAAAAACAAATTAGGGGCTCTCTGACACACAGTGGCAAGCCATGGCATTGAAACTAAATACTAAAAACTTTAGTTGGAAATTAAGTAACAATATTAAATGTTTGAGATGCTTGAGATGCTTTGAAAATATTCCCTTTTCATGCCGCAATTTAAAGGACTTGTGTGTGTATGGATGTGTGTCTATTTGTTGGTTTTTTTTATACCCTTGCAGAAGGTATTATAAAATTGGTCAGATGTTTGTAACGTTTCCGAGCCAATAAAGTATATTTATTCTTTATCAGCATAATAGAACGAGTTGATATACCCTCCGTCTGTCCGTCTGTCTGTCTGAACGTATGTTTACTAGTCCCACAGTTTTGGAGCTATCGATTTCAAATTTGTATATAAGCTTTTTTATACACCAGGCACATTATCTGCGAAAGACCGGATCACAATATCATATAGCAGCCTTACAATGAACCGTATAATGCGAATAACTTCTTTTTTTCTTGCAGAATCTTAGCCAAACTGATTAAGTACATTATATTTCTGGATTTCAAGAAAATCGCATAAACATAACGCCTGATTTTGTCGATGCAAAATTTACCTAAATACACACACACACATAAGCAGTAAAGCACATGCAAGTGCCAAAGTTATGATTGTGTGTGTGTGTGTAAATATGACCATCGCTGCAGGGACTCGGCAGCTTGACTTAGTAGATAGAGGTCTTTCATATGAAACGAAAGATGTGGGTTCGAATCCCGTTCGTGGATTAAATTTTTTTTTTGTTTATTAAGCGAATGGACGCAAGTTCGAATCCCACGGAGGCCTATGACACATTGCGTACACAAAAAAACATTTTTGAAAACATTATGAACTGTAATGGTCAAGGACTGCAAGGGTATATAAACATCGGCATAGTGGAAGTTAGCTTCTTTGATATTTTTCAATTAAAATCCAATGTGTTGTCGTTTGCCCCATACCTAGAGGATTTCCTTATTCGCTCACCCTTATGGCTGTTCAGAGCTTCTGGTGCTTCTGCTGCTACTGCTACTGCTGCCTCATTGAATGTCATTGAAAAATACTTAATTAAATTCATCAACGCTTGACATGACGCGGCAGCAGCGGACGCGACAGCAGCAGCGGAATCGGCTGCGGAATCAGCGGCAGGAGCAAGAGCAGAGAATGAGCCTATATATGGCAGTTGTGTGCGGCTTATAAAGGCAGCCAATTGGCAAAGTGAGAAGTTCACTTTGCCGCCATTATGAGGGCCATTGGATTGCCACGAGATCCCCTCCCCCGATGAGGGGCCGCGACACACAATGGTGGCCTATGGAGGAGGCAATCTGGTAGAGGGAGAGAGAGAGAGAGCGAGTCTGGTTCGATGTGCGAATGGGAGTGCTTAATTACATTTACACATGGACGCTGTGTATACATGATGAGTATGGCATATGCGGACGAGGGGCAGAAGACTGGAGACAGGACGCAGTAGACAGTAGACAGGAAAGAGAGCCAGAGCAGGCCATGAGGAATGAACAGATGCAATGGATTCTGATTACTGGATATTTATATGGTTTGACAAGGCTGATTGCTGGTGGATAGCATGGTCGGATGGCATATACTCGCAGTAACAGGAGCAGGAGAGGAGGAGAAAGCACAAGTGAAGAATGCAAACTTATTTTGTGGTTGACCTCGGTCAACCCGTTAAATCCACTCCCGCCGCAGCATTAAATGAGTCACTGTAGGATGAGGATGTACGTTTCCATCATTAGATGGAATCTGAACTGAACCAGTCCAGTAATCGCTGATCAAATTGGCCAAAGTTCAACTCCCATTAGCCGATCTTTTGGCCAACTTCTAATCATTACAGCTTCAGATAATTGCTTTAGCGGATTGGGGACAGTCCGGTTGGTCGGTGCAGTGGCATTTATTGAATCCTTTTGTACTTACGTGTGCAAAATCGCGGCTCATCACTGCCATCGCCGCAGTCGTTGTTGTTGTTGCAGAATTTACTCAACGGCACGCAGCGTCCATTGGAGCAACTAAACTCGGCTAGGGAGCAACCGGTGGTGGAGCCGGAAGCGGGACCCATTTGCAAATTGGCAGGTTTGCCAGAACTAGTACCAGGACCAGCACCAGCAGATGAGAAGGCGGGAGAGGGTGAGGCAGTGGCCAGGGCCAGGGCCAGGCTCAATGCCACACAGACGAGCCATGTTAGCATTGACGCCGGAAACGGTTGTCGCCGCTCATGCTGATGGTGATGATGCCTTTCTTGTTGTTGTTGCTGCTGCTGCTGCCGATGGAGGAGGAGGTTGGTGCCACTGCCGCCGCTGCTCCTCCAACTGGAAGTCATTGTATTCAATGCTGCTGCTGTTGGTGCTGCTGCTGCTGCTGCTTTAATTGCATGACATTGTGTTAGATTTGTTGCCGTTGCTGTTGCTGTTGCCGTTTCAGATGACATTTGCAGCATTTGCAACATTTTTGTGACATTTCTGTGTCGCTCATTTGGCAGCTGCATCTGCAACTGCATCCTGTTCCTACACTTCTCAACTTCTCCCTGTCCACTCTTTCCTCTCAGTCTGGTTTTGGTTGCTGTTGCTGTTGTTGCTGTTGCTGTTGGTGTTAATGTTGCTGTTGTTCGGGCAGTGCTTGTTCTTCTTGCTGTTGTTCGTTGTTTCAGTTTCTTTGGCCTTTTTCTGCTTTTATATTTTTGTCGCCATTTCAATGCCATTTTTGTTGTGTCTGCAAGTAGAGAAAAATATAAATTTATCAATTATTCAAAGCATTCAAATTTAAGGGCCACAGTCTGGTCTTGAATTTTAGTTTGAAAAATGTCCCTAAAAGGACTTTAATAAAATAACAAAGAAATAGAGGACAAATTCTACAAAATTGTCATTGAGATTTTGAATTCAAAATTCAGTTAAAGCAATTTTATATTACATATGAGTATTAAGTTCTTAACAACCTGTGGACTACCACTTGGCATATTTCGCTTATGAATATCTTAAAATATGTATATGGATGCAAATGGGTATTTATAGGTATATTTGATGTTGTGGTTTTGTTTTTTTTTTTTTAATACGCTTGAATGGGCGATTTTGGTACGCCAAATTTATGGGCAAATATTTATCGCTGGTCATATAAATTGAAATAAATGCGGCCATGGAGCCCAGTGTCTGCCTTGGCCCAATGAAGAGCATAAATATTTGCAGCATAAACAATTTGCTCTCTAGTTGTTGTTCCATGCCTTCTGATACCTTTGCACAAGGGTATTATGAGCTTGTATAGCGACACCGACAGCAGACTATATTTGAATTGTTATCGATAGCTCTTACGTTATTAGGTAGATCGATGGAAAAGGTAATCGTAATCGAACAGAGAACTCCTTATCGTTTTTTTTTTTGTAAATGGGCAAAAGGGTATGCAGAAGTTCGGAGCATAAAAATTAGCTTTCGCGATGATTTTTCACTTTCTTTTTTTTTTTTTGGTTTTTTACAATATTTTTTGTGCTGTGTTTTTTGTTTTTTACCATATTTTTCACGCCGAGCTAAGGACGAATTTTCACGCGCGTTGCACATTATGGCAAAGTTCTTGTTGTAGTCTCTTCTCTTTTTTTTTTTATTTTTGTGCCGTTCGCTGAGCGTGTAACGGTTTAATTTTTCTTCTTCTTTTTTTTTTTGCTCTTGTGGTTTTTGTTGTTCTGTTCTGTTCCACTCTGCACAATGGATATATGTATGTTTATATGTGTGTGTGTATGCATGTATGTGTGTATGCAGAGGTATAGCTATGGCATGGCTATGCCCTGCTCTGGTTCGGTTCGGTATGCCATGCCAGAGACGTTGTAGGAATTGATTAATGTGTTTTTTGTGCAATGTTGCTAGGGGAAACAACAACAAAAAAAAAATGAAGGAGGAGGAGGAGGAGCTGCGACAGGAGGAGATTCAAGAGAGAAGAGAATGCCTGTCGATTGCAGCAACAGCAGCACCCAGTGATAACGATGAGTAGAAAACAAAAACAAGAACAACACTTTGGTTTATCCACCTTTTTTTCGCTTTTTGTTCTCATTTCTCTCTCTCACTCTCTGCAGATGATGATTTATGAATGTTGTTTTGGGTGGGCAAAAAGGGGCAGGTCGGTTGTGGGGAAGAGGCTGGGGCCTTGCAACGCGTGACCTCAAAACAGCGTGTTGTCCAACAACAACAACAACAACAACAAGAGCAACAACAATAAAAACCAGGAGTCGGCAAGTCAATGAGTGCCATTGGGAAATTACAGCGCCAGGGGAACTCAAAAAATAGCAAAAGAGATGAAAAAATACCCTCACACACACACACACACAAACACACACATAGAAAGTTGCGTAATTTTAAATTAGATGCTCAGACATGGAGCAGACATGGGAACGGATGCAGCGGCGGCAGACAGCAGCTGACGTCGACAACAACAAGTCGACGGAAACTGATTCTGATGGTTTCCACTATGTCGAATCGGTTGGCAAATTTAGTTAGTTAGTCAGAGTGTCAACATGAATACCCTGCAATATTCATAATACATATTTGTCTCTTCATTAGATTCATTTTATTTGCTATCCAGTATCGAGATTTATTAATTGTGGCTTGAAAATAAATCCAAAACAGTTTTCTTCTTTAATCAATTTTCTTATTGATCTCTTTATTAATATTCTTATTTATAGATTTCATTGTGAGTTAGTTTCTTCGCTTCTCACTCAAGTAATGAGCTCAATGCGAAAGGGTAGAGCATCGAGTTGCATTAAAAACATGTTGTTTTTAACATTTTCATGGCTTTCTATACCATGCCCCTCGCCCCACCCCCCCATACAAGGCAGCCATCCAGACAGACAGCCTGCTTCAGTTGCCATTAAAGCGTCTGGCGTCATTGAAATTTGCAACAAAATTTTATAACAAAAATGGCAAAGAGTGGTCGGACTTTTGATTTTTTGCTTGTCCGGGCTGGACTAGTGGTGCATTAAATTGCTAATAGTTTTTGATATGGCGAACTTTGTTTCTAGTTTCCAACCAGCAGCTATTAACTGTTCTTTTCCTTTTTGGTCATTTCCAATAAGAAAATCTCAGTTAAGTGCTGTCGAGCTTAAAGACTTAAGTAAGCAATAAAGTTAAGGGACAAGCAAGCAACGAAGCTTCTCCAATGTCAAAAACCTTTCGAATTTGCACTTGGGCTGTGTCCCCTTTTTTTTCATGCTTCTACAAAACCAACAACAACAACAGCAACAGCAACTTGTTTATCGTTGAAGCTGGGCTAGGTTATCAGTGCACACACAGAAAGACACACACACACGCTAACGCATATAGAGGATATATAGCCATAGCTCTTCTCATATCTGTTTACGATGGCTTGTAAGATGACTGCGATGATGATGATGACGATAATGACGATGACGATGACGACAACGAAAGCAACGAAGAAGAGCCAAATGCTGTTGGCTTTAATGGAGCACTGTAGATAGCGTGATGGGATGGGCCGAAGGAGGGGAAAGACTCAGTTTTCGTGTAGCACCCCTTCTGCTTTTTTTTTCCCTTATCCGTATAATGTTGCACACGCGCCAAGTCAAACATCAATATAAATTCAAGCTCTTTTACTTATCTAACCTTACATTTGCTTCTTTTTTTTTTGCGTTTTCTCAGATATATGGAAAATAGTTGCATAGCAGAAAAAGTGTTAAAAGATATGCATGTAAGTTCCTGTCTGTGTTTGTAGTCATCGCCATCGACATCCCCATCGTCATCGCCATCGCCATCATCATCATTATTATCGTCATCTGGCAAGCCGGAAGAGAACTTGACTTATGGTACAGCAGCGGTAAGTCTTTCATTCTTTCTTTCTTTCTTTTTGCTGCTCGTTGTCCCTCGTCATTTTGCACAGCAAACAAACTTTGCCTCAATGGCGCAGCGGAAAGGGAAGTGCACAGACTGCACATGTCTTCTGTGTAAGTGTGTAAATGTGTGTGTGTGAGTGTGGGTATGAACGTGTGCGTGCGTGTGTCTGCATTTGTATGGAAATACTTGAAAGCTGGCATTTTTGGCTGCGGTTCAATGCAATGTCGGCTCATTAGCGTTGCAAAATGGTGATTGCAACAATTTGGGGCGAAAAAATATAAACTGTAACAAATTATAACGCACAAGTTGAAAAGTTTGTCAACTCAAATTGAGTTGCCAATGCGGCTAAATTGTAACGAGCTTAACACTCAGATGGGGAGGGGGGGATGGGGGGGGGGAAAACCGTTTACCCTTGTGTGCAAGGCAAAAGGCATTTCTTTCGGGCATGTCAAACTCATGCTCTCGTCATCAAAAGTTTTCTTTTGCCCTCTGTGTGGTCCCCTTGCTTCTGTAGGTACATACATACATACATACAAATGTGTATGTGTGGCATTTCCGCTTCTAATGGCACACACACAGACAGTGGCACGTATGCGAAGAAAGCGCGTCAAAGTTATTTAAACACCAAGGCAACTCCTTCTACTCAAGTTTCCTTCAAAAGGCTGTCATATATGTGTATATATACATGCATAAGTATCTTTTTTGTCTCCCGTTCTTTTTATTATTATTATTTTCCTTCTTTTTTTTTTATTTTGGCATGGACTTTTACTAAGCTGCTTAGCGGCACTAAAGTGCTCGGCAAAAATATCCTTCATTTTTTATGTGGCTGTCTGTCTTTCTGTTCGTTTGTTTGTTTGTTTGTTTAACACAGTTAATGAATTTTGACAGTTTTAGGCGGTTTGAAAAACGAAAAGCAACATCAACGGATAGACCATGTATCCAAACTGGATGAAATGGAAGATATTTTGCAACACTTGAAACCGATTGCAACCCTTTAGTTGAGTAATATATGTTTTAGACACGCCTCTTTAAACAACTCAAAATGCAATGAAGGAGTATAATAAGGTGAATAAAATAATCCAGCCTATGGAAATCTATATCCATTTCTATATTTTCTAGAACAAGTACTACCAAATTTACAATCTATTGTACGGTGGTCAAGGTTATTCTTTTTGTTTGCCACGCCTCCTTTACGTGCTTAATTTTTATCGTATCGTAATTTAATTTGGCCCGATAATCGAGTTATACGTACTTAGAAACGTTTTGTACCATAATACTATTTCTATCATTTCACCAAATTTCATAAAATTCGGTCCGCAGTAATTTCATATATGTTTTCATAGATTCTCTTAGATTTCTATAATTTCTATATGATTAAATAGATTTCTGTATATTTAAATAGATTGCCATATATTTAAATCGATTTCTATATATTCCTATTGATTTCGATATATTCTCATAGATTTCTATATATTTAAATTGATTTCAGCTTACCTGTATATCCAGAAGTGAAGTACCAGTCGAATTCCAGAGGTCCGATCGCGCCGACACCAGCGCACCAACTAAGCCAAAGGCCCCATGTAGCTCCTTTTATATACCCTGGCGACATGTAAATTTGGCGGGATGTTATATAACCTTATTAATTTAACCCCTATTTAAATAAAGCCATATTTAATTTAACCCCTATTTATTTAAACCGCTATTTAGTGTAACCGCTATTTTGTTTAACCCCTATTTAATATAACCATATTTAATTGAACCCCTATTTAAGTAAACCCCTATTAATTTTAATCCCTATTTAATTTAACCTAAATAATTTAACCGCTATTATGTTTTGAAATTTCAGTTAAAATGTAAAATTTTGGTTAAAATTTAAAATTTCTGTTAAAATTTCCGTTAAAGTTTAAAACTTTTCTTTAATATAAATTTAAATTTCACATTCCCACATTCACAAAAAATTTAAATAACGGACTATTTATATGATATTCTGTTAAGCTTCGGCGTGATTAGACCTCTGGAATTCGACTGTTAATTCACTCCTGGTAAGCTGAAAACAATTTTACACATATAGAAATCCATGGGAATATATAGAAATCAATAGGAATACATAAAAATCTATGGGAGTGTATAGAAATCTATAGGAATATATAGAAATGTATGGTAATATATATAAATATAAAGCAGATGTCTTTAATTATATAAAGAAATTAAGATAAATATGTATATACAATATTGAAGGACCTGCACACGGTAATCGACTCTAATAGACCAGGACATGCCGATCGGCCTGTGTTTCTAGGAGATGTCCTTTTCTTCGATTTGCGTATTGTAGAGCTTAAACACTAAAAATAAACAATTTTCTCAAATCTATGGGAAATATCGAAATAGGAATAATAAGTAAACAATTGTTGTTAATATAAGTACAATCCAAAAAGGGAATATATATATATATTTTAAAAATTATTGATTCCAATTTATGAATTTTATCTTGAACGTTTTCAAAGTTATTTCTGGGTAAAGTTAAGTCTCTTAGAGTCCACTGTAATAGGTTCAGGTGTATGTGTTCCTTACTCAACTGAAACATAGTCAAATAAAACGAGAACTAAAGACTTTAAACATTTGTTTAATTTGACAACATTTTATTTTCGTTTATGTGGCCAATTTCAATGAAAATTAAATTTAGCGGTGATTTCTCAGATAGCAGTTACAAATTTGTTCTTTTCTTTTCCCTTCTTTTTTTTTTTGCCCCGTTTTCCTTTGGTCATAAAATTTAAGTGTTGAAGTTGCCTTTTTTATGGACATTCTCAATGGCAGAGTTTAATGTCCCGTGTACCTACTTAATTAAACAACACGCAACGCAACGCATCGCATCGCAACGAAACGAAACGCACTTCAAAACTTAATTTAATTTTGCGATTGAAATTTATAGCATCAACTTTTCTGTTTGTCATTGGGTGATATATCGGATCGCATAACAGAAATATATATTGCCAACACATACACATACTCTCACATACATACATACATATACTTATATAGCAGAATTTCGCCATTATTTAACCCTTGATTGTTATTCATACAATGCGGCGTTAAAGTGTATTTTAATTTGATTTCATTGTTCTCTGTCATTGGCGGCCAATCGATGGCATTTGATGGCCAAATGAATATGAATTGAACCAAGGGGAATATGAATTGAAAATGGACGGCATCTGCGAGGTGTTTGGGTTAGACAAGAGAAGGTAGAGTGGGGTTTCGCCTGTTTTCCTCTTCTATTTTTTTTTGGGGGGGAGGACACGCTCAAATGACATTCGTTTCATTGCGTTTCAACAATTCGATTAGAGTGAAGGTGGCGCATTTTGCGGACTAAAGGGGGCGTGCCTTGATGTCGGGCCTTTCAAATGACACGGCTTTTTAATTAGTTTTTAGTGTATAGCGATGGAGCGAGAATTTTTGGTGTGAGAATTTGGTGACTGGCTAATTAATATGACAGACACAGACACCACTAGCACCAACACAGGCTTAGCTTAGAAAGCAGGACATTAGAAAATTTGAATTTCATTAAAAGGGAGGAAGGGGGGGTCAATTTGATTTGATTTTGATTTTACCCAGATTTCGACTTGCCTTTTGGGGGGCGTACTAATTGAATTTTTCGTAATTGTCATTCAATTTGAATGATGCCTTAGAAAATTGTATTACACATACATACATTTACATGGAATTTGACAACACAATGTGTGTGTGTGTGTGTGTGTGTGTACATGAAATGCTGCCACACAAATCAAATCGAATCTGCTATCTGCAACTCCACTCAATTGCGTCACTCAGCAACAAATCAAATGTTGCAAGCATTTTAATTAAAAATTTAGTTCGAGCTAGAGTTAAATGTGATACATCAAGCATACGCCATGTTGCCTATCCACTGGTTTGGTTTGGTTTTGTTTTTAGCTTTAAAGTGGTATTTTTTATTTATTTGTCCAGAATTCCAGAATCGATTTGAAGTAAATATTGAAATTGTGCATGTTAAATGGAAAATATTTTGCAATTTGCCACTGGAAACTGCTGATTGATGAGCTTTTAAACAGATTGAAGTGGTTGCCCTCTCGCTCCTGCTCCTGCTCTTGCTCTCTCTATCTCTCTCATACGTATCATTAATTTTAATGCCCAGAAATCTCACGCGTAAAATATGCATATGAGGGAATTGTATCAACTGACAGGCCTGTCGCTGTCAACGATTCGTCCTTCATCTTAGCAGCATCATCATCATCATCATCATCAGCATTTCTGTCGTCATTATCTTCGGTTGTTGTTGCTGTTGTTGTTGTTGCGATTATTTTGTTGAACAAATATGTAGAAATGTGTGTGCGTTGATTCTTCAGGCGCATTTTGCATGAATTACTTTTGCCTTTGTTAAAAGCAAACAACAATGCCTAAGCTGATGATGAGGAGGAGTGAAGATCTGCAGCAGTAGAGGATGACATGCTGATGTGCGTGCCAAGGATTTGTAAGCTGTGAAATGTTCAAGGATACGCGCGACCCACATATGTGTATGCAGGCAAAATACAAATAAGACAACGCCTGGCAAAATGGAAGAGATGAAGGCACAAAAAAAAAAAAAAAGAAAAATTCTATGCAAAACAGATATATATATACACACAAAGCACACACAAACACACACACATATATATATATATATATTTGTATGTACATATATCTAAGTGAAGTGTGGCAAAATTTGTGTTAGCTGGAGTACGCTGGAGGAGTAGGAGGAGGAGTGGGGGGTAGAGACAAGTGAGTGTTGTATTTGCTAAACATTTGTCACAATGTCTCTGCTCTGCTCACATCAGGCAAGCTGCTGGCAGCAAATGGGAAGGAAAAGATTTTCCCAACAACTAAGCAATTGCAAATAATTCCAATTCTATTCAAGTGTATGTGTGTGTGTGTGTGTGTGTGTGTGTGTGTGCGTGTGCGTGTGCGTGTGAGTTTATTTGTAGCAATAATTTTGCTTCTCATTTCTCTTTACGCTTCATTTTATTTCAAAGTCAAATTGTTTTTGCCTCAGTAATTTGTTTTCTATGCAAATTTTTTGTATCCTTCAAATTTGTTGAAAAATGTCTAAAGATTTGCTGTGTTCTTTTTCATTTGGTTTTTTTTTGTCCCTTCGATTTGATTTTGTTTTTGTTTTGTTTAATAAGAAATGATTGGAAATCTAGAGCAAAGGAAAATTTTTGTGTAAATTTGTGTTATAATTTTATTCAATTGCTGAAAATCAACTGCTGTAAGAGGGAAAAACCTCTCGCCAAAGCGTTAGTCACTTTTCGGTGAAAGGCAAATGAATGGCACACTTTGGCACATCGCCCTCCCCCCTCTCTCTTCTACACACCCAAGCTACAAGTGCCACTCAAGTTGTACAAGTGAAGTGAAAGCAGTGAGAAGTGGCTGCTCGCTTGATCCCAGTCCCTTAAAAAATAAATATAAAATTGGAGAGATTTTTTTTTTTTTTTTTGGTTGCAACAAATGGCAAAGAAAAATCGAAATAGAAATTGAAAAAAATCAAATTTCAAGTGGTAAATGGAATGTGGCATGGGCTTGGGTTTGGGTTTGGGGCAAGGCTATTTGCATAATGCGACTGCTGCATGAATAAACCATGTTGTCGATGGCATCGTGTCGAATCCGCGAATCGTCTACCTCTCTCTCTCTCTTCTTCTCTGTCTCTGGGAGTTGGGAAAGGAAAACGCTTAAATCAAATCAGGCGAGGAATGTTTTTTAAGCTCGTCCTACAGTCGGCGACTGAGCAGGATATGATGATGCACACGTCCACATACAAACACACTCACACACACACACACACCTACATACACATATAACTAAGACACAAAAGGATATACCGTCACATGAAGCGATAAAGCCTTGCACGCTTGATTGAACATTTTTTGCCTACAGAGAGGGAAAAACAAAAAAAGAGAAAGAAAAGAAATTGAAAAAATATAAAGTAAAAGATGGCAAATGGTCGCAAAAAAACAGCTGCAGAATACCTTGTCTGGCCGAAGCCCCTCAATCCGACCCCGCCTCCCCCCGGCAACTCCTCTGCCTTATCATCTTGGCCATCCCCTCAGTGCCATTTAAGGACAATTTATGTGGCTTTAAGGACAACGTCGGCTGCCGCTGGGCCTTTGCCCTCATAAGTATGCTATGAAAAATGTATAGCAGCTGGCTGATGGGCGAAAAAAGAAAAGAGAGAAAAAAAAAATAAAAAGGAAATGGAAACCCTTTTGGAAAACTACACAAAACTGACAATGAATATCAAATGTCAATGACAGCCGCAGCGCGGCAGCAAAGTAAAAACTATTTCGCAGGACTCGCAGGACGTTGGCATATATACACAAGACCTCCCCCACACACCATCACACACACCACCACATATATATATAGACGACTTCAGGCCAAATATGAAATAAATCACTGGGCGGGTTATTGACACGTAAGCAAATATTTACAACCGTATGGTGGGTCTAAGGGACCTGCAAAATGTCAACTTGCCTCGTCCTTTACGCTCTTTACCTAGCCTCCTCCTTTTCCCACCTGCACCCACATTGCGGCATGCAAGGCAGTCGACAGTCGGCAGTCTGCAGTGGGGCAACTCTTAAGAATTTTTCCCATCCCATCCTCCTCCTCCTTCTCCTGCTCACTCTCTGTCCCCTCTCGATATTCAGTGTGGGCATGCTAAAATTTTGCAGCTCCCCTTGTCAACCTCAGCAAGGATGTCGAGCAGCAAAGTCCACTTAATCCAAATTCTGTAAAAATTGTCAACGGCTTGTGGACTGAAACTGAGTCTGAGACCAGCGGAAGGACGAAGGCGAAAAGGATACTGAGAAACTGCTGCGCCAATGTTAGTTCAACCTTTTCCTTCCAACTTCGACATTGACGATGACGATGAGGATGACGAGAACGTCGACTTCGGCTAAGCTCAGCAATGTCAAATAGCTGACATGTGTATATGTGTGTGTGTGTGTGTGTGTGTGTGTGTTTGTTTGTATACCATGTCATCAATTTCGCCTTGAATTTGCTTACCCTTTGGCGCGGCGGCTGTCATATGCGTTGATGATGCCTCTCGGGTTCTTGGCACTGCTGCTGCTGCTGCTGCGTGGCAAGGGAGTGTGAATGGGGAGTGGGAGTGGCAGAGGAGTCTTTTGTTGCGGCCTAATGTGGGATGAACAATTTGCGAGATGCCAAACAACAACAATATATGCAAAATGCTGTTTATCTATCGCTAATTATAGGATTTCAATAAGGGCAAAGCCAATGGCAAACTTGGTTAACTCTTTGTTCTCTCCTACCCATACGAATAATATATTCAAATCTTTAGTAATTGAGGTGAAGGCCAATGCCAAAAAATAGATTTAATTCCAAATTATTGTTCCATTTGAACGGCCATGAAATGGAAATATTTAGTTAGGAATTCATATTAATTCATCATTTCCACTTAGTCAGGACACAAGTCCTTAGACTTCAGGCTTAAGTGAAAATCAAGTTGCATTCTCTTTCGCATATCATGCCACCTTCCCCCGTCCTTATGCTCATCCTTATCGTTTTCTGGCCATTCATTGCTATGATGATGCATAACTCAGCTCAATGGCATATCCTTGCATGCACTTTGAACGAACGATAAATGTACATACATATAAAGCTGAGCTAGCCAGACATTAACCTGCTCTCTCTACATTGCCATCTACATTTGCATCTCCATTTTCCATTCTCCATTCTCTCCAGCTCTATTCCATCATCATGGTTCGTATCCTTCGCATTCCCGAGTTAAGTGATTGGTGAAATCTATTTGCATAATTTTTACAGATTTTTCAATGGCTGTCATGCATAATGTGCAGCAAGGACCCACGTCAAGTGCTTGCCAGCAGTTGCAATGATAGCCAGGACTTTGCCTCTCCGGTGACGTTGCCACCTTTCCGGGCCACCTTGGGTAGGGGGCACATGTGTTGGCAAACATGGCAGTTAAGCTCCTACACACTCTCTTCAGCAACTTGTTCGCCGTCTACGTTTAATACTTCACTCACTTTCTCTCTTTCTCTCTCTCGCTCTCTCTCGCTCTGTATCTTGCAATACCCTTGCCGTAAAAAGTACATTTATTATGGTCAGAAGTATGCCAAATATATATATGTAATATAAGTATAAGCGATCGGTTGAGATATAGACTCCAAATATATTCCTTTTTTTTTAAGATCTGTTGTGCAAATGTGAAAAATTTGGAGGGTATACAATCGTCGGCGTTTCTGTTTTGAGCAATGTTTTTTTTTGTTTTGTTTTTGGTGGTGAAAATTTTTGCATATGCGAATATTTTATGCAGATTTATGTCAACTTTTTGGGCTACGTGTCCTGCATGCTTGCCACGTGCATTTATTGAATTAGTGTGAGTTATAGTTAGCAACGGCGGCGCCAGTGTTGTAAAGTGCTAAAAAAGGTTGTAAATTTTGGGCATCAGCTTGAAATGACATGGATGGAGTGGAGCCAGGAGCGAGAACAAGTTCGGAGCAGGGTATACGGGCAAAACTGTCAAGCTAACAACGAAAAGTTCCTTTTGCCCTACTCACAAGACTTCTCCTCCTCCAACTTCTCCCCCCCATCCCCACACATACATATACATTTCCCTATTGCGTATATATACAAGCATGTACTACAGACATTTTCCATTGTTATTGTTGTTGTTGTTGTTGTTGTTTCCATCGTTGCCTGTCGCTGGAGCCTGTTTCCTGTCGCGTTCCGACCTCCATCTTCACCATCTCCACCTCGCCCTGGCCTATTCCGTTCTCCGCCCGACCACTGCCCATTTTTTTCGCATTTTTTTCTTTTTTTTTTTTTTAATGAAAAGAAAACTTATCTCCAACTTTATGATGATTTCCACACAGCGAAAGAAAAAGCAACTTCAAGTAGGAGAATGAGGACGATGCTTTTCCTTCTTCAACTTGTTCTTGTTGCTTTCCCCCCCCTCTTTATTTTTTTCTTTCTTTCTTACTTACTTATTTGTGTTGTGCGTTGCTTTTCCATTTCCTTTGTGTCAGTGTGTGTGTATGTGTGTGTGCTACTGTGTGTGTCCACCATCCCATCCACCATCTTTTGCCGTCTACTTTGAGACATGTTTACCCAGTCAGCTGAAGACTGAAGTGGGACAACACTTAATTTTGTGTAAGTACTCACTCAGCTCATTAACCGAGTCAAAAGGAAACTGAGCGCGGCCCAAAGAAAATTCAAATTCAAAAGCTCTGTCAGCACAGAGGAAATTAAATTTAAGTACCAAACGCACAAAGCAGCAAAAAAGCAAAAAAAAAAGAAAGACACCTCGAAGGCGAGACTTCTTTCTATACCCTTGCAAGTTTAGTTTTCTTAGCCGGAAACTAGTTTTTAGAGTCGTTGGTTCCCAAAGGATTGATCAAGCCATCAATGAGAATCTCGAACTCGGATGATTCCATCAAGCACCCTCTCTAACTTGGAGAGATTTATCTTATTTGAACTCTATATTGGTCATGGAAATGTGGGTAAAGTTACATAATCGGCATAATCGGAAGTGATGCTCTGTAGGATTGACAAACTTCTGATTGAAATGTATATACCCATTTTTGGCAAGTGTATGGCAAATGGAAAAAGAAGAAAATGGCTAAAGCAATTTGCCTGTAAGCCTCTCTCTCTCTCTCTCTCTATCTCTCTCTGGCGCATTTTTGGCCAAGTGGCTAAATGGGAATTACGAATGCGAATCCGTTTAGTTAGCGCAAGTGGAGCCATCAATTAGGGCATGCAGGCACGCACGAACGGAGGCACGCACGGATTGTGCTTGCAGCTCACGCCTGCCCCATTGTGTTGACTCACCCACACACACACACTCACACTCACACACACACACTAATATATACATTTTTCCCGTTTTTTTTTTGTCTTCTGGTGGAAGACAGAACGATCTCGTGGTCATAACTCAGCGGGACAACGCTACCATCAGACAGTTGTGGTCAACTAAACAGGCAAGTGCAGCTCCCTCGCCCCCTACGTTTATCCTCTTCTGAGTTATGGCCATAAAAAGGGGGATTCAGTATGAGTAAATGCCAAGACATGAGCATTGGTTGAGCAGATGTAGCTAAAATAAACACTATAACTCTAAACACTATTTGTTTAACATTATAATGCTCCAATTATTATAGCTCTACCCCCCATCTAAATAAACCTTCTAAGCCTGGAGTGAAGCAATAGCAAGGTCATCCTATATAAAACACAATGGGAACTTTGGCTTCTTGGTGGCTAGTTTCACGATTCGACTCTGCTTTCGAAGGGGCACAAACAATTATTTCAGTGCACTCCAATGGACTGACAATTAATTACTTTTGAAGTATTGACATTTTCTCAGCTACTTTTTTGTACCAATTACGGAAGAGTAAGACCAAAACAGCGAATCGAATAACGTGAAATGGACACCATTTGCTGACTCATTAAAGATCGAAAAAATATGAAGCAAGTAAGTCGTCAGGATATTGGATATACAATGGATAAAGTAACAAAACTAATTCAAATTTAAAAAGCCTAATTTATAATATAAATTGATAGTTCTAGGAAACTGCACTATGGGAAATTTTGCCATTTTATGAGCATTTAATTCAATATTTCAAAGTGTATGAATTCGAAAAGTTTTAATGCCGAATAATAGTTAAAACATCAATGCACATTATTGCATACTAGTTTTTTCAACCTTGTCTAACACTGGTGAGAAAACAGCTGATGAAAACAAGTGTTTGGAACAAAACTTAATTTGAAAAGGTCGGGTTTGTACTACGTGTTGGTAAATTTGTTTTGCAGAAATTAAACGTTAGTGTCTTAATATGTCTGAAAGTCTAAGCAATCCTCAAAGAAAAGCTTTGGAAATAAATTTTCACTTTGAGGAGAGTTTTAAAAAAATGTTCACCTGTTTCCAGTCTATCACTTGTAGTAATAGGTAGTATAGTATAATTCTGTGTGAAATATGGAAGCCTCAATAGCCACTTTTCTTGTAATTGAACTTTTTAGTGCCTAACCTCAATGAATTTGCTAGTTTTAAACCTTAATTTCGTCCATTTGTCTATTATCAAGAAGAATTGAAGTTTCCCTGTTTCTCCTTTGCTAATGACGATGATATTGACCAATATTATGAACATTTTGAAGATTTTCCAATGAATCTTGAACTTGCAATTAAAGAAAATGTCGAGATGGCAAAAAATTAAGATTATATAGCATACTTATGTGGATAAAATTCAGTTTTTTGGCCGTGTGGGCTAGGTGCCACGCCCATTATGTGCAAAAATATTTACAAATTATATTTATTACATCAAGCAATACTAAAATACCTAAAATTATTGCTCACAATGGATTTTTGAATTAAATGCTAATAAAATTTCACATAATGCACTGTTAGAAGAAAAAATGTAATGTATACATATGTAGATGTAGTTCTAGAGCAAAATCCAAAAACATTACCAAAAACTATTTGTATCTGTAAATTATTTGTAATTGAATTAAATAAACCAAGCCTAATTTGTCGAAAATTCTTGAAATATCGTATTGATATATTTTCGACAACCCTAATTTATATATTAAATTCCTATGGGAATATTGTATATAAAAATGAATAGGAATATATCGAAATCTTTAGCAATATATGTAAGTCTATGGGAATATATAGAAATCTAAGGGAATCTATTAGAACATATATAAATAAGTTTTTATTCAATTCGCGATACGATAAAAATAAAGCAAGAAAATCAAACTTTTTATCGAATTCCGGGAACGCAAATAAACTTGACCAGCGTATATACTACACGAGTCTATATTTAAAATTTGGTAGCTCTAGCTTTTACAGTTCCTGAGATCTTTGGTTTCTTACGGACGGACGGACAGACGGACATGACTGTATTAATTTTTCTTCTCAAGCTGATCAAGAATATGTATACTTTATAGGGTCTGAAATGCTTCCTTCTGTCTGTTACATACATTTTGGCGACTTTAATATACCATTTCATCCCATGGATGCATGGCTATAACCAGTAGCAATGAGTACACAAAATACCAACATTTATGTTAGCATATTTTTAATATTAAAATTTTGGATTTCCTTACCTTAGCAAATGATTTTTATTTAAACAAAGGCATACGTCAGATCTAAAATAGAAAATTGAAAGAATAAAAACATTTAGTAAGATAGAGTAATTTAATAATAGAGTTTGAAAAATATTTGTAATACTAAAGAAGTAGCTAAAAAAACCAACAAAAAGTGTCCCCAAGCTAAAATAGTTTTTTTTTTTCAAAATGTATCAACATTTTGACAAAATGTCATAGTCTAAACTCTAAAGAAAAAGCTTTTTTAGTCAAAATAATGTCGGTATTTAGTATCATTTATTGTCAAATATCTTAGTCTATTGTATAGTAAATATATTAAGTTGTTTACATTTCAAGTTAATTGGATAATTGTTTTTGGAAGCAGCAAACTTAAAGAGTTAGGTAGGTACTGAAATTTGCAAATTGCTCAACAAGACAAATATTAAATATGTTTTTTTTCGAAATCTTTTGGTCATATGTAGATTAGATGCATTTTCAAATATTTTCGAAATAGTTTAATTGGTGTTGAGACAGTGGAATATAATTGTTGAAGATTCATTTGTTATTTATTTAATTGATAAATTGTTTAAATTCGGACTCCAATGCTTTAAGTCTCATGTCATTTCTCTTTCGAAATTATTTTGATAATTTTGTCCAGTTTGTGGTTTGCTTACATTGCAATGCCCTCACATGCACATTGCCCATTTCCCATTTCCCAATGGAAATTGGGACTTTGACTTGACTTTAATGCTTCGAAACGCTTCTATATGGAGAGAGCATCCGCAAAAGAAACCACTTTAAATAATTACAATGCACAAATACAAAGCTAGGGCAGTCGGGCAGAGGGGCAGACGGGCCAGACCAACGACAAGAACAACAATTACAATATGGAAAACAGCCAAAAAACAAAAAAAAACAAAACAAACAAAAAAAAAAAAAAGAAAAAGCAAGAGAAAAAGAGAACATCACCACAATATGAAAATATGTAAATACACAAACCGCAAAACACACATAAATATAAATATAACTAAACAAAACAGCAGAGAAAAAAAAATGGAAAAGAAAACAAGCAACATTTCACTTAAATTAGAAGCGAAAATGGCGGAAAAAATATTCCAGAGCAACTCACCGCCGCTGCGTTGCCCCCTAGAATCAGACAATAATATCTATGTCAGGCAACCACAACAGCAGCAGCAGCAACAACAACAACAAGAGCAATTGTTGTGGTAAACTAAGGGCCACGCCCCCTTTAGCAGCCCAACCCTTGGCGGCCAGGTAAATGGCGGCTAAGCGGCAAAACTCAAAAAACTTAAATCTCTGTGTAATATTTTTCCATAAACTAAATGAGAGAGAGAGAGACAGGGAGAGAGGGGAAGAGAGAAAGAAGGAGGTAACAGTAGAGTGGCGAGACTGCCACATTCCGGCCACATATTTAATGCTAAAAGTTGAAGTGGAATGTGCTGGCAGGTGGCAAGCGGCAAGAGCGAGAAGGGGGGCGAAGGGGCAGGGGCAGCTGCTGATAGAACTCATTTCAGTTGGAAGAGTTGCTGGCGCAGAAGGCAGAAGGCAGGCGGCGAAAGGAGAATGGAGAATGGAGGAAAGCAACTGGAGCATGCAAAGCACATCCGAGTGGATGCAATGGGAGTCAGGGAGTTAACTGGCGACATGTTTAAGGAGGTCAGCAGTTGGTGGTAAAACAATGCTTCAAAATGGACTCAGCTGGGTCCATTCATTTACATATATACTCTACATATATATTTATAAGTTGAAAACATTCCACTCTCTCTCTCTCTCTCTCTGTCTCGTAGCATGCGAACCAATTAGGCAAATATTATTACACATAGAATTGTCTTGGTCAGGCCCATCGACACATTGGCCAATTCCAAAAATGGAGGGGTGGGGCGGGGTGGGGCATAGCAGCGGGATGCAGCAGCAGACAAAAGCCACTCGACAGAGACAGAGACAGAGCAGCGGGTGGCTGGGAATCCTTTGTGTAGCCTGCGATGCTCTCTGTGTGTGCATGTGTGACTAAAAAGAATTAAAGTAGAAGCAAAACTAGAAATCTCCAGCATGGCATGCCAGCGACACGCCCATCTAACGCCCTAAGAAGACAAGACAATATGCTCAGTGCTCCATGGATAACTTCGTGGTTTGACAAAGCGTCGTCGCTGCGATAACGATGGCGATGGAGACGGGAACAGGGAACCTGGAAGGGGGATGACAACGATGGCGTCAGCATTGCATGAAAAATGGCACTTGATAAGGTGCCTCGGGGAAGAGAGAGAGAGAGAGAGGAGAGAGAGAGAGGCAGTTGGTTGCCGTCGTCATCCTGCCAAGCAGGAAGTGTGAAGCAGCGTGCATAACAAAATGGAGAAGGAGCACCACGAGCAGCATCTCTGGATAAGCAACTGTGACGAGTTTGGGTGCAGCAGCAGGAGCAGCAGCAGTGGTTACAGCCCGCGGGCTGCCATTTGTCTCTCCATCACCCACATCTCCGTAGTGTTTTTCCCGCTGAGTAAATAGCAAAAGGCGCGTGTACCATGGTTTTTCATCCTTTCTTTTTTTAGTTCTTGGTGTGTGGGTGTGTGTGTGTGTGCCACCGCTGCCTCTTCTCCCCCTGGGGCTTATGGATGTAAGTAAGTGGCTCTTGGTTAGTTCGTTTGCGTTGCCACTTCCGCGTCAGGAGCGCGACACGAAGAGCCAAGTTGCTGCTGTTGCTGCTGCTGCTGCTGCAGTTGCAGTTATTGCTGTTGTTGTAGTGGTTTTTGCTGCAATGTGTCCACCAATGTTGTCCTGCCTTGTCCTAATTTAGCCACGTTCCGTTTCCCAATTGGCGCTACAGACACACCGACTGACTGACTGACTGACTGACTGACAGATAGATTGGTATAAGCAAACGCAAGCCTCTGGGCCAGAACGTAATCTACGTAGTCTCTTGGCCAGCCACCAGCTGGACAAAATGAAGGAAATGGTTAGCCCTATGTAATCACTGTAATCAGTCTTATGGCAGATATCCAACTGCCAACTGCCAGATGGAAAACTGAATCACAAAAGAAAATAACAACAACATTCCAGGCTTAGCCTTTTGCCTATAGAGAAAACTAAACAGAAATCAAACAAAACAACAGCAAAATCGACTTTGGGATTTAGCTCAAGTCAACTTCATTGCCTTTCTCTTCGTTTCCAAGACCAAGAATATGTATAAGCAAATCCATTATTTTTCTAGACGATTTCTTGAGATTAATGTCTCGTAAAAACAATTAGAAATAAAATAAGCAAATGAGTGCGAAAACTTGAGGATTTACATAAAATTCGGACTATAACTGGCTATTAAATTAGGCATATTCATTGTACCGAAAATTAAACAACATAAAACAGAGTCATAAATATCATAAGTTATAAATTATTTACCTATATAAGTACTTATGCTATTGTAGTAGGATATGCATAGCATTCAATAGTACCCCTAATGTATTTAATAGTCCTAAGGTCTCGAATGTACTAATACCCTTTATACGATATCGAATAAGTCATATCGATATCACTTATGCTTAAGCTGATATCGATAAAAGAGACAACTCTGAAACTCACTTCCTTCCGACGAGTTGCAGGCGTAAGACGTGTTTGAGAGAATAAAACTGAGTCAAATATCCGACATAAACTAATTTGACTACAACACTATTTTGTTAATAGCTAAAGTTACCTAAAAGTGTTCAACAGACTTCGAAACGTTGGTCTATTTATTAAACATTTTAATAATATAATACTATAATTTTAATAATTATAATCGAACAATTTATGTAAATTATTTTGTTACAATTTGCAAAATTCAGCTCTAAATTGATTTTTTTGTCATCAGCAACAAGGATTTTGGCTCAAAGCTAATTAGGCAAAACTCAATTGCATATTAGCTTTAATTAATAAATAAATAAGAACAATTAATTATAGGTGGGTATTTAAAGTGCATAAATTAAGTATATTCGTGCGATGTAACAAATAATTATTTGAAGCATCGAGAATTATTTTAAGTTTTTAATGACACAAAACCATTTTTTAGAAGTCTGCAACAAATTACTATTATTTTAATTATTTTAAGTCTTTAAAAAAGAATTTTAAATAATTTGAAGCAAAATCTTATGGGAATTATGACACAACCCAATTTTTTAGAAGTCTACAACAAATTACTAGAAATATTAGATTAATCCATTTGATAATTGTTTAATATTTCCAACATTAAGAGTGAGCCAAACTCCTATTCAATATTCATCGATAAATAATCAAGGGCATCTTTAACTTAATTGCCTAATTATAATTGTTTTTTTTCTCGATTGATTTCGATTCAAATGGCATTTACCAGAATGCGGTTGACCACAATCTAATCCGAAATTGCAGTGGATTGGCGCTTGAATCGATTTTGTGTGGTTTCGCACAGTGAATGGAAATTATAATCCATCTTTGATACGATTATTTATTGTTATTTATTGTTGTTGTCTTGAGTGGGAAAATGCGAATTGAATTTGCAAAGTTTTCAAGTCAATCGAAAATAATATGCTTATTGTGTGTGATGTCTTAATCAAAGAGAGTCTGCCAGCAGCACAGTCTTCAGTCTCCCGCTCCTCCCCGCTCTCTTCTCTCCACTCCCTCCTCTCCTTCACTCTCATGTCATTCCTCTTGTTGTCCTATGCCTCGTGACTGCACTGCCAATGACAGCGAATCAGCGCTGAATTACCTCATCGATGAGGCCATGGTGCAGATAGGATTCAAGAGAGAGGGAAGGGAGAGGAGGGGCGGCTCGTTGTTTGGTGTGGGGAGGGGTAGACGTTTGCTATTGGGATTTTTACTGGTACTTTGGCTCCTTATCCTTGGCTTGCCTTGCTGCGCACGTTGCAAATTAACTTAATGTTGAATTTTCTGTAGCATGGAGAACGAGGGGAGCCGGGTAGAAGGGGGTAGGGGGTAGGAGGTAGAAGAAGAAGGGAACTTGCTGGCAAGTTTGCTTGTTTGCTTCCTGCTGCTGCCTGCAAAAGTGTCCTTAAGTGTTGCTAATGCCGCTGCACAGGAAGGAAGTTGCTTACAAGACACACACACACATACAAACACACACACACACACATACACATAGAACTAATGGGCTTAGCATTGCACTTTTGCAGCCACTTGGCAAGTTTTTCCCCCAGTTAAGTTTTTAATAAAATGAACGATTCCTCATTTCCCCCAAAAACTCATCTACCACACCCCCCTCGGCCCCACCTTTTACACACACACACACATAGAAAACATCTTCAAGTTGCTGCACTTCATCTCATAAAATATCCATAGATAACTTGCCGCACGAAAACATCAACAGCAATTGAAGTCAAGTTGCTGCCTCTGCCTACTTGCAGCAGTTGGGTGGCAGTTGTTCCCCCAGCTCCGACACCGACACCGACACCAACTTCAAATCCTCTCCCCCTCGCAGCTTTCCCTAAACGGATATTATAAATTTTCAATTTCATATCCTTGCCTTTTTGCCAGTCTTCATAGTCATCGTCATCGTCATCGTCGTCTTGGTCTTGCTCTTGGTCTTGGTCTCGGTCTTCCTCATCGTCTTCTTCGTCTTCGGTGAATGCTTCAAGTTATTTTCGCAGCGTTCTCTAATGAGTTTTCTCTTATGCCCAAGCGCTTAAAATGAAAATATGTTTGCTTTGTGGCTCTGCTTCAATGTGAAGTAGAAGTCCTTGCCACAATCTCCACTCTACCTCCCTTCCCCCACCCCGCGACTCACACACACACACCCACACACACACACAATGCAATTCGATGCGAGGCTTTTGCTGCTGTTGGCTTTTTCAAGTGCTTTGCCACTTTACTTCGCCTGCTTGGCTTCTTTTTTATGCGATATGATGAGAGCATATTCTTCTCTCTCCCTCTCCCACTGTCTTCTTTCTCTTTTCATTCTTTTTTTTTTTGTATGCCTTGGCTTTTGTTTTCGAAATGCATGCAACAACAGTGGGGTGAGCGGGGAGCAGGGAGCGGGTGGGGGGTCGGAATATGCTCTCTGAGGCAGGTGCTGAGGCGTGCCAGAAAACGCAAAAGCTGTAAATGGTACAGCCGCCTGTATGTGTGAGTGGGCGTGTGTCTGTGTTCCCTTTTCATTTTGCATATGCTGATTGCGAATTTCTATTTTTATATCCCCCCCCTCCCCAAGCACCATATCACACGTCCTTTGTTCTTGCCGTGTAATCGATTTGGCTGCGACTTCATGCGATATTTATAATAGTTTAAATTACAAACAAATTATATGCATAACAACAATTCGTTGCTGCATTTGGTAAGTATCATGTGGGAAATATGCGTAGCAAAAGAAGAATAAATTACAGCAAAAAAACAAAAAACGAAAAATGTCAACGCGACTGCAACAAAACATGAACCGCAACAGCAGCAACACCACCAATACGGGGCATGCAACATGCAACTAGTTGGCAGGGGGCAGCAACATGGCAGCTCCAGCTGCCGTTGACACAGATTTAAGCCACACAAACACACTCACACACACACACACACACACACACTCAGAGAGAGCTTCCACACGCACATATGCACGCAAAAATGTGGCCATAAAGCAAGCGTTGCATACTTTTGAGCATGCATTAAATGGAAATTCCATAGCAAAAATTGTAATACCGACTTTCGAGTTACCCCTTCTACTAGAAAGTAACACAATTTGAGGCTTAATCTGCATCATATTAATCAACTGGGCTCAGAGAGTGGGGAAGAGGGTGAGTGAGTGAGTCTCAATTATATTCCCATTGATCCCTTTGGCCATTTTAATCCTACCCGTTTTAAGCTATGCGAATTACAGGGTATTAAAATGCGGTTATTGCCTATGGTGGCAGAAGGAACGAGGGAGGGGGGGGAAAGCTGAGCATTGGCTTTGATTTCACTCCAAGTGTTTGCTTTTAGACGACCGATTTTGCCCTAAATTGATTTTCGATTGGCTACTCTTACTTATAAGAGTGAACATATTGCATGCTACACCTCCTGAGAGAGGGAGAGAGACAGAGAGAGCTGATTTATGACCCAAATCGATCGAGTCTGCTAGGTAGTTAAGTACTTTAGAGGCATAACTTGACACAACTTCGGATGGTGCTAATTTCATTAGTTTTTTTTTTTTTCTTTCTCCTCTTCTCTTTAATAGCCATCAAAAGTGAGTAAACACAATTTGACTGTCAGCAAAAGTTTAAGTGCAGTTGCCGTTTAAGTTTTTGCAGACGCCTCATTAAAACCATATCTGCCAGCTAGACCATCCCACCTCCCCCTCCCCCGTCTGGTGAGAGCCAACCTGAATTCTTGGAACAGCAGCAGGACGGTAACATCTGCTAGCACTGCCAACACTCGAGGCGTGCAAAAGTTGAATTTTAATTTAAATGTGACCAACTTTATGACTCCGAAATGAGTTCAACGAGTGTGTGTGTGTGTGTGGGTGAGTGGGTGGGTGTGTGGGTGTGAGTGGGTGGGTGAACGGGAAATGTAAAGTGCGCCCATAGCCCTGTTCTCATGTCCGAGTTGAGTTGGTGGGCGGCATAACAACAACAGCAACAACAGACACACACACACACACACACACACATGGTCATGCAAATATGTATGTGTGTGTGTGTGTAATGGAACCCTTCCCTTTCCACTCTTTCTCTTTGCAATTACTTTGCATATTTCTCTGCGTTTTGTATTCAATTTAAATGCAATTTATATATGTATATATATTTTTACAATTTTCATTTTCAATTTAATTTTTTATTTTACTTTATTGTATTTTGGTTACGCTTTGGTCCTTTGTGGAATTTCCGCTATGCGATTTTAAAAACTCTGTAAAGTTTATTTTTGCCAAAACCCGAAAAATAAAACAAATAAATTTGTATATAGTATATATGTATATATTTTGCCGCTTTGTGGCTATAAAAACTGAGAGGCCTCAGGGCTCACCCCCCCCCCTCTACTAAAAAACCTCAGTGGTAAATATGCGTATTTGTTTTTCCAGAGAAATAATTCTCATTCTCCTTCTTCATTTCATGTGGGGCAGCTGTGCCACACACAACATGAAACTGAATTCCTGAAGCCTGATTATAATACAAAAATATATACGTACATACAAACAACCATAAAAAGAGCCGACTGCGAACGTGCCCAGGCAATAAGAAAATGTCCTGCCATTAACACACAGCAACGGAATTAAGAAATATACGAATCTTAAACATAAACAGGAAGGGGAGAGAGAGTACGCATTGACCTCAGATGTGCACTGCTTGTATACCCTAGCAAAATGTGATTCCATTCACAAATTGGAGAAGAAAATATCCTCAACCTCAAAAAAAGAGCCAGAGGTAGAAGGAAAATAATAAGCCGAGTCCTTAGAAATATGCAATTTCTTTTTTAACATAGCTGGAGTTTAGAGATTGGAAAGAAATCCAAATAGTCTTTGAATAGTAAACAATATAAAGGAATTTGTTTCATAAATTCAACATGAAATAAATAAATTTAATTTATGTTTATAATCGATGATATTCCCTTTGTGGCAAGAGCATAATAAAAATGCCTAGACACACGGCCAATCGAAATACCAGTGCGAAAGGGACACACACTCAGCATTTGTTCAGTGTCTGTCATATTTCATACACACTCACACACACACACACACTCATACACACCCATTAATAGAACAATTAAATTGAAATTGCCACGCACACAATGACAAAGAGACGAAAAAAAAGGAAAGAAAGCGATGAAAAGCAAACGAATTGTACATAATAATTCGTAGACATTTGTATAAATTTGCAATTGCATTTTATTGAGCCGACGAGCTCCTTCACATTCCATTACATTTACATACATTTCATTGTATGTATATGTAAGTGGATATGTCTGTATTCTATTTAGAAGAGTATGTACACACACACACACACTCATACGCATTGAGTGTGTGTGTGACTGGCATATATTATTTTTCTCTTTTCCGGTGTGTGTGTGTGGATGTATCTTTATGGTTCGTTATATATAGCAAATAAGGAAAACGTTTAATGGAGAAATCAATGCAAAACCCCAAAATACGAAATTTGGCCCCAAATTTAGGCAAATGTTTAGTACATCCCTTGGGGAAGTAAACAATTTTGATTTCGTTATTCTGGCAAATAAATGAGCACAAAAACACACACGCCAATCAAATAGAAAGGATAAAATAGTCGCCAAACAATCACCAAGGAAGATCAGTAATATTTGTGGTTTTTGATTGCATTAATCTTTTATATGGATCTATTTATCCTAAACTGATGAATAATAAATGATTAACGAATATAAATTGAACGAAAATGGTTTTAACATCTTATTTAAAATTTGAATAAATTCTCTTTGTTTGTTTACTAATTTGCGTTTCCTTTTAATTTTAAATTTACCCTCAGATTTTCTGAACCAGCTCTAGTAAGTCAGATATTGCTGACATGAAAATCTATTAAATGATTTTCACTATTTTGGTTTGCATAGAGAAAAGGTCGTCCTATCTGGCAATATTCACAAAACCACAACTGGCGAAACAAGAGCTACAAGATCTGGAAATCTCATGTCTTCTTTCAAATTTGTCGACTTTGATGTTATTTTACAACACTAATTTATATGGATAACCCAATTTATTGACACAACATAACAAAATATAATTGATTACACGGCAAATGAGATAATTTATGCAAAATTTTGCACACAAATTGGCTGAGCTATATAGGATTGTATTCAATTTTTTTGTTTTTAAGTTTAAGAAATTTCACCATTTTTCAGTTTTGGATATATTAAAATATGGGGCTTATTTTCAGGCTTTAAAAAAATATTTATGGTGCTTGTAATCGAATGGGCTGATTAAAAAAAAACTGATTAAAACTAAAATTCAGTCTTAGTTTGTTTTAAGAATTGCAAAAGTTTTGTTGAATCAAATCTCAATTTCAGTTTCATGGACTTAAACTAGATGCTCAAAGTGTGCAGAATGTATAAATGTTCTCGCTAAAAATGCAATCCTGCAAATTTCGAACGAGTTTCAAAGTCAGGTGATTAGTTAGCTTTCCTTTACAACGAAATAGTCGGAAAAACATTGAAAAAATTTGATTATGAGCGCCAAATTTTGTAGAATGCATAAAATAGAAACATTTTGTGTAAAAATTTCTTATCAGTTTTATATGTGTATTTTTTTTTGTATTATCTAAAAAGAGAAAAAATCAAACTAAAGTGCTCGTCCCGTGTGGAGTAAGACTTTTTTTCTGCGATATGTTGAAAAAAAGTTGAAAGTGTTTATAAACAATAAATTAGTGTGCGGTTCTTGAAACTTCAAATTTTTAGAAACAATTGAATACTAGAAAAAATTGGTGTAAGGCCTATTAGTAAATATTTTATTTATTTATTCATTATTAATTATTATACAAAATAATATAATAACTAACGGGTGAAGAGTGCTAGATACTAAGGCCATCGACTCCTATTTTATTAGTAAATAAGAATTTGGCCATAATACGCAATCATCATTTATATTTGCCACTATTTACTTAATAAAAATTACAAAAATTCCCAATTTACTTTGAAATTATAGCGTCATATTCGCAGCTTTGTTGGATAAATTAAATTCATATATATATGTATAAAATAAACGATGTTTCAGTTCGATAGATGCAATGTATGAAATTGTAGCACCTTGCTAATTAGTTTAATATCAGTCTTTTTTTATTCCCAAAATATTTCATTTAGATATAAGCTATATATACATATATTGTATATATACAAGGAATTAGACAAATGGAGGTAGTAATGTGTTTTTATTTTAAGATTTCTTCTCTAATGAACTGTTTTACAAGCAACATCAAAAAATCGGTAATCAAAAGAGTCAAATAAATTACCAAAAGAAATTGCAATCAATAAATTCATTTTACAAGATTATAGCCCCCCCTTTCGTCCTCTAAGGGATAAGCAAAAATAATACATAGTTAAGATAAAGACGAAGATAAATAAAATGTGCGCGACACAAGGACAACAAATCGAAGCTAATCAAGTTAATAAGGGGGAAAATGCTCTGTGATATATGAGAATGTTGAGATGCCACCGTGCTCGCCATGGGTTGAGCAGATGTGAAGTGCTTCACAAACTGTTCCCAGTTTTTCCTTTCGAAGGCAGTCAGTTTTGCACCAACACTGAGAGCACTTTGAAGTGTAGTTTCTTGGTGGATCGCAGAAATTTCTCAATTTATAGAATTAACAACATTAGATTTGGTTAATTTTTATGCCCATTAATAGACCAAATTTTGTTATGCTTTCAATAAATCAATATGGACACCTGGTTTTTATATTTTCTTTGGTTTTTAAAGGAATTTTCTTTTGTGTTCAATAACTTTTGATCGACAAATATAATTTTTCAGTTAAGAAAACTATTTTTAGTCGCTTCAATAGTTGTTTATAACCTTTACGTCGGATTCATCTGGATGAGACCATTATATTATATAGCTCCCATAGGAACCATCGGTCGAAAATAGAGCTTTAGATCAATTACTGCATCATGAATCTAATATTTGGCATATTAAATAATTATTATATAGTAATATTTAATATTTATTATATACTATTAAAAGGTCTATGCCAAATTTGATCAAGATCGGAATACTATATCATGTAGCTTCCATAGGAACGATTGGACCAAAAATAATTTTTCTTCTTATGCGATTATCATTAAACTTCGCATTTAACATTTATACAAAATAAATTATAATCCTGCTAAATTTAATTTCAGAAAATCGGATGACTATATCTTTACATTTAGCTGACTCTATTTAGCGATAGAGTAACACAAGAACTTGCAAGGGTATACAAACTTCGGCATGAACTTTTGTGTTCACTCTTTATAAAAAAAGAAAAACCTGTATTTGTGGTTTGAATAGAATTGTGAAACTTTAGGTTATTGTTTTTCGAATGCATATATATGTATGTATGTAGTTTTATATGTATATTGACTAAATACTCTGATTTGTTATTTTAGCAATTTTATAATAAGTTTTCTTTAATATTAAATTCAAATAATTTTTAAGGGAGCACAACTCAAATTGAATGTTCTGTAGAATTCTGTTAAAAAATGTTTTGGAATATATTTTATAAACATCATATATCTACCTATATTTAGGACCAATTCTATTCATTAAAAGGCAGAGATAAATTTTTCAATATTTCCAATCAATTAGCTGAGTTGGTAAGCTAAAGTTCAAATTACCAATTCAATTACCAATTCAATTACCAATTTATATGGAATAAAGATTTTAAACATCGAAAATCAGGCAAGTTACAAAACTTTCAAAATGACTTTATTTGGATTTCAAGGGGCTTAGCAAAGTTCTCGACTCTCAATTGCAATCGTTAGGCAATTCATCTAAAATTTCAATTGCAACTGAAATAAGAGAAAAGAGTTTTCTCGTTTTCCCCCTCCCTCTTCTCTTCCACTTTATCTTCATTCCAACTTACACTTGGCAGCCACAAATTATCATCAGCTGCCAGAGCTTTAAAAAAGTGTTGACAATGCAGGAAAAGATAGCGAAAAGAAGAAAAATAGCAACAACAATTCCATTGACACAGTTTTCCCCTTTTATTTTTGTTGTTGGCTTTGTGTGTTTTTTTTTTTGTTTTGCTGTTTTTTGGGTCGGGAAATGTTAAAAACAAGAGAAAAATGTCGACTAGCAAAATCGATGGCCTGAAAAAAAGACAGTGAGAGTAAAAAACAAAAAAACAAGGAAAACCGAAAGCAAAGTCGCAGTAAATCGCATCCCCTCCCCTTTTATGCCTCCCTCGCTCCACTCGCCTCTCTCAAGCTCTGGTGCTGGTACATCTGTGTGGCGGTTGTACGTGTCATTTGGCTGCAGTTTTATTTACTTGGCCATAATGCAAGTTTATGTTTATGGCCCAGCTCCAGCTGCAGCTCCCGGCCAAGGAAGTTAGCTGATCTTGCACTCGACTGAGCGGAAAACATATAAAACAAAAAAAAAAAACAACACAAGGCCGGGCTAACTACGGCCATGTCGAAGTTTTTATACCCTTGCAAGTTCCCAAGTAGAGTTGGCTAAATGTGTAAAAACCCGCACGATATAATTGTCCGATCCGGATATATCTGAGATATTTAATGCCTGCAGTATATACAAAACTTCGTGCAAAATTTTAGTTCTGTAGATTTTGCGGTCCAGGAGGAGAAGCTGTTGATACAGATGGACAGACAGAGGGAGAAACGGATTTAAACTCGTCTTGTCATGCTGATCAAGAATATATATACTTTAGATGCCTCCTTCTATGCATTGCACACTTCTGATCAAAATGAATACACCCCTTTTGCAAGGGTATAAAAAGAATGAGAAAAGAGCACAACTTGTGAATGCTCTATGGATAAATACAATTAATCAAAGCGAGTCGTGGAAATTCTCTCCCTTACAATTATTTCAATTGAAATCTATTATAATTTAATATGACATTTCATTGCTTAAGAATGTGTGTTTTGACAAAAGTTGTAGATACATTTTTTGTGACCCTAATCGTTGGCACATGACGTTGCAGAGATGTCGCAAGGATTGTTGCAAATTGTTAAAAATAGATTTCGCTTGGCAAAGGAGAGACCAACTTGTGGGGAGCCCCACAAGAACTTGGGCACGTTTCAGTTGGGCTGCGGAGCAATGAAACGGTCCTAATGCCATTTGCAAGTGGAACGGAAAAGCAAAGAAAAAGCAAATTCTAAAACTAGAACTTAATGCATTGAAAGGAGCAGCCGTGGAGCCTGCTCCTGGTGCCTGAGAGCAGCAGAAGCATTCCGAAGGAATCTTTGACCCAACTCGTTGACTTTTCGTCGTTCGCGGGCAGACAAACGGGCAACGACAATTTTTGTTTCGTTTGGTTTTGCTTTGCTTTTATTTTTGGGGGGAGAAACAAAAACAAAAAAAAAGGAAAGTTGGCATAAAAAGTAAATAAACAAAGAGACAGAAGGTAACTAAACGGAAAGCAAAAGCCAATGCAGCTGCCAGTTGAAGGAGGAAGGGAATCTGTTAAATCAGGTCAGGGATTTAGATGGTAAATGGCTCTTGTTGTTTGTGTTGTTGGTGTTGCTGTTGTTGCTGCTGTTGCTTTGTTGCAAAAAGTGAAATTGAAATTGAAATTACGTATACGCCATGTTGAATTGAATGCAAGCATTAATTTAATTACAGCAAAGAGAGAGAGAGAGATAGAGACAAACAACAAATTGAACTGAAAAGGCGGCCAAATGAATGCGCCACATTTTGAAGTCTCTTTGCCGGCTTTGTGTGTCAGTGGAGCAGCAGCAGCACCACCACCAGAAGAGATATAATGATGAAGAGAAAGGGGGAGCGGGAGGGAGGACAACCGCAAGCTGCATTTTTAATTGCGCATACGTGCAAGTCAGCCCGAGGGTAACAGAGCTGGGAAAAAGAAATGAGCTGGCAAGGATGCGGTAGTTCTACTTGAACTCATTTGGCGTGGAAATTATGGCACACTCAAGTTGATTTTGACAGGCAGGCAGAAGGCCCCAGCAGCACACACACAAACACACACACACACACACACATCCAGATACAGGAATTTATATGTATATATATATCTATAGGTATGTGTGTATGGCGAGCATCCTTGAATCCTTCAAAAGTTTTGTGTTTGCAAAAGTTCAGCACGTTCTACGTTCGGGCCTCAAACTCCCTTAAGGGGTTTCTTACTCCGCCGCTTTCTTGCTTGGCTAGTTACCGCCTGGAGGAGCAGCAGCTGGTCCTGCTCTTGGTCCTGGACCTGGACCACAAATTGGTAGGCCACTTCAAGTTTTTAGGTTCGCTCACTCTCTTTCTTAATTGATATGCAATAAACATTGCCCCATCGGACAGGCGTATCAATGAAGAGATTCTTGCATGTTGCCCTTCGGTAGCAGGAGGCAAACTGACAGGCAAAAGCTGCCACAACTGACAAGCAAATCCGTTTCAGGGCTCAACTTCGTGTTCCCTGTACCATCGTTCCAGGGCAAATTTTAGCTTTTTGTTTTACTTCTGTTGTCGTCCTTGCCGTTCCTTCTCTCCCTTTCCCGCTCTATGTTGTTGTTGTGTGGTCTGTCAAGTGTTTAAGTTTAATGCGCTTAGTCGACTCCGATTCCCATTCCCATTCCGATTGCGACTCCGACTCCGACTCCCACTTCAATGGCACTCATTTGCAGCGCTTAGGAAAATTGTATTACAATGCTTTTTGCACAAAACTTACGCAAAAAACACTGCTGGCTAATTGAGTTGTGGGTCAATCAGTACTTACACACATTGCGTATACGCCATGTCTACTCAATTTGTAATAACATTAGTCATCAATTAAGCAACTAATTGCAAAAATACATTTTACAGCAAAGTAATCCTTGTAAATTGATTTGCACTTGATGGCCAGGACAAGTGGACAAATCAAAGAAGGAATATCAAATTCCTGCACACAGTTAGTGCAGAAAGCATGCGACACTAATTTCATAATCATTTAAGTGGCACAAGAGTTCAGGTGAACTCTTTACCAACAATTAGAAATATCAAGACAAATAATATGAGATAAATAAAAGCAACAGATATTTAAGTTTTTCCTACGTCACACAGTTAGAATGAGGTAAAAGAGCATCAATAGTCGATTTGAGACCAGCAAATACTTATTATAAATTGTATAATCGAATTGCTTACAATTTAAAAGTCAAACGTATTTCTATTAGAGAGTGATACAAATATCAAATACGAATTAACAATTGTCAAAATAAATTAAATGGATTCAATGAAAAGCCGAATTACTTAGTTTGAATGAATAGCTCAGTCACACAACATTTAAACGACACAAAAATGAATAGAATGAGTGTGAATGCAAATTATTGAGATGCATTCGAATGCCTAATCAAAAATAAAGAAAAACGAAAGTCAATGTAAAATGTAATACATATTACACCGATAGGGGAAGTAACATTTGTTGTAGTCAAATTAGTTTATGTCGGATGGCTTGATTATATTGGACTCAGTTTTAATCTCTCAAACACGTCAAACGCCTGCAACTCAGAGTTGTCTCTTTTATCGATATCAGCTTCAAGCATAAGTGATATCGATATGACTTATTATCGCATAAAGGGTATTAGTACATTCGAGACCTTAGGACTATTAAATACATTAGGGTTTTATATAAGGTGCGTATCAAAATGATAAGACAGTCAAAAAATTTCATTTCATTTCATCGCCAAATACATGTTGTTTGGAATTTTACAAAAACAAATATTGAGATATTGAGATCAAAGCATAAGCTGCAAAATATTACCGTTACTTGCTATTTTTATCATTATATCGAAGACCACGGTTAGTTTTTCGTGGAAATGGAAGAATTTTGTCTGATTGCAGTTGTATCATAATTATAAGACACATTAAGGAAAGTTAAGTTTACCGATTCGGATGCAAATTTTTAGTAGAGATTAACTAAAAAAAATTGATTCAAGACTTAAATAAAATGGGTCGCTCTACACTACTTTCTTACATTACATAAGGTTTATTGCATACTATGCATATTCTATCACACATTTGTGCTTGACTAGGTTAGATGTGCTTCCCGACAACTTGAAGCTAATAGAACACATCTTACATGCATCTTCTAGTCCAATTCGAAACTAATTTTCAGCCTTGTCAAATTTTGCATTTCATTTATTCTCATTTATAAGAACAGCGTCAAGAGAAGTAATATTAAGACAGGTGACCAAACGAATATATCTTAAGTTTTAATTAATCAAATTTGAATAAAGACAATTTCTGATATATATTTCTTTGTATTTATGATGTATTTTAAAAACGATTTAATTAAGTCTGAATAAATAGGAAAATGTTTTCTTTTGTACTTACTCATTATTTACGACGATTTGATGTTTATTTGGTTGTTGGTCGAATTGGTTTTCTTTTAAAATGTTATCACGTATACGCCTAGTGGCAGATTTGATTTAGCACCAAAAATATTGAATTAGCTTAACAATTAGTATTTTTTTTTTAATTTTTGAAAATTGAAGTCGTTTGTATCGTAAAATCGGAATGTCGGGCCGGACTTTTAATTACACACAAAACAGAGAAAATTTCGTTATCATTGATGGGCAATGCACACAAACACACACGCACAAACGCACACACACACACACACGCACACACACGTAGAGAGATAGACAGACTAAAGGCAGCTGTGTTTCAGTTGTTTCGACTGCTCTTGATTGTCATTTAAATGTGCATATTTAATTTATTTATCAAAATAGTTAGCCACTGCCAAAAAATGGAGTAGCAAGCCTCCAACAACAGGCAAACGGCAAACACTGACAAATGCATTTTTGGGGGCTTTTCACATAATTTATTTATGGTATTTATTTAAATTTACACATTTTCGTTTTATACTATTTATATTTGGGCACATTTTCGGCTTTTGTTTCAATAATTTATATAAATTATTTTTCTTTTTTTCCTGCCAGAGGGGCAGAGCGAGCGGTAGAGTGGGATGGAATTATTTAGGTTTTTCATTCTGTTGAATGGAGCCATACGATATATATATGTATGTAATTTATAATTCATTTGAATAATGTGCAAAGTGATACGAAAGAATTGTTGATATTGCGGTTGGCAATGAATACAAATTTGGCTTCAACTTTGAATATGGGCAATCTAGTGGAAAATAAGTAATTCAATAAACTGTAGCCTAAAGCATAAAGAAGTAATTTTTTCATTTATACAGTTCTAGGCAAAATTTCATTTAGTTTGCCTCTTGCTTTAAAATGCTTATTTTAAATTAATAAAAGTTCTGCATTAAATTAATAAAAGTTCAAATATTATATCCCCAAACCACACGAACTTTTGCCATATAAAATAACCTTTTAATGGCAATATTCTTTCGTTTTGTACATTCTTCGTCTACCTTTTCATAAAATCTTCAATATCTTCAATAGCTATATTTTTATCACCTAAAATCTGTTACTTATTATCATTATGCTTTCTTGTTTCGAAATTTGCATTCGTAGAAGCAGAAGGGTTTTAGCAACAAGGATTCAAAGTGATTTTGACCCCTGTCCTCCACAGTTCAAAAGTCTGTCAGTAAGTAAACAAGAGCAAACCAAACAAATTCAACTTTTGAGATAGTTTAGCTCTTTATTACCAGAAATTAAATTTGATTGATTCTCATTGCTGGAAATATGAGGATATTCAAAATTAACCGCATTAAAGAACTGATTCTTGCAACTCTCTCTCTCTCTATCGCTGTCTCTCTACAAGGCTGAAGAGATTATGTCACGAGTAAAATGCATTTAAAGTGTATATTTTATGTCGGTGCATGATGATATTTAGTTTAATCTTTTTTACAAGCAGTAATTAATAAATTGGTTTTACGTTTCTTATGGCGTTTTTTTTGCTGCCGCACTATAATAAATATTACCGTTAATTTTTCCAACATAATAGGGGTAAAAAAAAAAAAAAAAACAACCAACAATTGATTGAATTTTTATGGTCAGAGTTTTATTTATTTACTGTTGGGTCTATCTCATTATTATTTTGCTATCGCGAAAAAGAATTTAATAAAAACAAAAAATAAATATTATTATTTTGTTTTTTAATTAAACACACGAACGGCGAGGATGAAAAAAATAAAAATAACTCACTTGAGTTCTTTTCGATTTATGCGCAAAATGAAAATAGCATCAGATTTAATTAAATATAAACTTTTCCCCCGTTTAATGTATATTCAAATTGGCCACATTCCAGCTGCGAACCATTTGGCTGGCCGGACTAATTCATTCGCTCCAATTCGTTCCTGTTGTTGTTGTCGTTGTTGTTGGTGTTCGGGGTTCAATTTAAAATAATTAAACTGCTTCATATAAGCCTTTCCGTTTTGTATTGGGAACCTTTTTTATTTTTTTTTTTGGTTCTTTTGCGGGAGAATAGCCGCAAATATCATAATGTATATTAGAAGATGGTCCCGAACCTCCCTCCCCCCTCTCTAAAATTTTAAGCACTTGAGCGTTGCTAAGCAAGATTTATGAGCCACTAGGGGGCGTGGCATTGGCCATGCCTTTAGGTTTTTGGTTTTCTTTTTATTTTTATGTATTTGCCAAGGTCTTTCATTTTGTTTGTTTGTTTGTCTTTTATGTATAGAGAAACAGAGAAAGAGCGAGTGAGAGTGAGAGAGAGAGAGAGAGATTGTGAGAACTTTTCATTCGATGGCCTTGCCCTTTTCTCTGCTCTGGTGGGGTCGTCGAAGAAATTTCCCACATTTAAATAATTTAAAATATTTGAACATTTTGGGCAATTTGGTTAATGGCCTGTGAGTCTCGTTTTCGAAAGGGTTGCGCTCGTAAATAACCTGAAGGAGCCTCTAACCCCCCTCACATTTGGCCGATTACGTTGACTCAGCTGCTTGATTTAGTTTTAAGTGATGCTCAAACATAAAGATAAGCGCTCCAAATAGTTTCACTAGTCGTTCGTTTCAGCTTTTTGGGTGGATAACAAATGGCAAGCATTTAAGTTTTTTCGGTTCACATGTGACGCACAAATGGCACACCTCACCCCGCCTCCCTCCCCCATCCCATTATTCTCTCTGCACTCTTTTGCAGTCCTTGCTTTTATATATAGATGTATGTATGTGGCTCACTAGTTCAAGGACTCCGCCCACTCTCTAGCTGCTGCTGCTGCTGCACGGGGCCAACCCAATTACGCAAAAAGCGTATATGGAAAAAGCGGACGTAACACACACACAAAAAAAAAAAAAGTATTCATCATCATCCACAACCTACCTTGACAACCTTTAACCCTAAAAATGCGACCCGACCTAGAAATGTGGTATGTTCCCATCCACAGCATTCCCCTCACCCCTTCACCTATACATACATACATATGTGGTTTGGTTTTTTTTTGCAAAGTTAGCGTGCCGAGAATTTTTGTTTATGCTTCTGGGCAAAAAGATAAACACAACTCTTACTTACACACACACACACACACACACAGACAAACACAAACGGAGAGAGACGAGTGGCAAATGTGCCAATGCCAGGCGAACCTGACTGACAACGACATAACCACAAGCAGCCATTCCATTTACAAAGCCAGGACAGCCAGCCAGCCAGGCACACAGTTTATGCAAACGTTCAAGGACATTGCATGGCACAGCCACTGCCTCTGCCACTGCCTCAGCCTCAGCCTCTGTCGCTGTCGCCGTCTCTGCTGCTGCTACAACTAGTTACTCTGCATTGGTATATGTAAGTCAAAGTTGCGCCTGCAGGTTATGCAACACTTTTTTGTACTTTGTTTTTTTTTTTTGTTTTTCGGTTGTTTTTATCCCATTCCGTTTTCGTTCTAGCTTTTAATTGCCGCCTAATTTGTCGGGCTAATTTGTTAAATTTGACACCTCAGTGCGCACACAAACACAAGCGCACACACATATACAATTTATCTGCATATACGTATACATAATCAAACATCCACTCACACACTTACAATTTAATGACGTCAAAAATAAAACTGGCTCGCTGCTGCTGCTGTTGCTGCTGCTGCCGCTGCTCCTTCTCTCCTCTCTTCGGTCAGCTTACCCAAAAATTTCTCTATGTATGCGTGTGCGTGTGTAAGCAGCAGCTGTGTGTATATTTGTCTCTCTGTGCGTGTGTCTGTGTCTATGTGTGTGTGTGTGTGTGCTGTTTTCACTTTCACTTTCATTGATTTTTAAGCATCGCTCTACAAGCATGTCACAAAATTCATTTAATTTCCTAACTTTTATTTTTTGTTATTATAAAATTCGGCAGCAAAAAAAAAATCAGAAATTTAATTCGCAAAAATTCGTTGGTTACAAAAAAAAAAAAAAAAATTATTACTTAAGATTCAAAAATCATTTCGTTCTCGAATTTGTAGTATTAGGATTTATTGTTGAACACATTCACGTGAAATCTTCACACAGATAGAAACTTGTATTTTTACCGAGTTTTCAAACCGAGAGGACAACCAGAGCGAGAGAGATGGGGAGTCCAATGTCTCTCAACGTCGAACTGCGCTCGCTGCCAAAACTAAACTGAAACTGAACTCGTTGGCCAAGTTATCTGATTCCCTTTTTTCGAGGCAAAGCCATGGGGCCAAGTCATAGCAGCAGCAGCAGCAACAGCAGTGAAAATAATGGTAACAGTTTTTCGTCGACAGAGGCGCAGGCGCAGTTTCACCAGTTTCATGTTCCTTCTGGTCGTCGTCACACACTGTTGCGTTCATTTCGCTTTCTCTCTCTCTCTCTCTCTCTCTTCGTCTCTCTCTCTCTCTTGGCCACCAACCATGCCACAGGATTGTTTACATTGTGTCATGGTTGCTGTTGTCGTTGTTGTTGTTGTGGCAAATGGAAAGTGTATTTTTAGGTGAAATGTTGCCAATCTATAAATAAAATTAGGCATACGCCACGTGGGCAACTGGCAGATACTGAGATGCTGAGAAGCTGTTAGCAAGGTAATCAATGTTGATTGATTTGCAACAATAACTGATGGATCAAATGAACAGATGTCCTTCAAATGTATGTGTGTGTTTGTCTATTTTCGGTTTGAAATTTAATGAAATTAAATCTTTTTGCTATGGAATTATTTTGTAGAAAGTTAGAGCTTGCTGCCGCCACGTGTGCCACAAATTACATGCCGTTGGCATGGCTGACCATTATATGACTCAATTTGAGAAATTCTAACAAAAGAGACCGCAAAATGCCTTAACAATAACACACACACACACACACGCACACACAAAGAATGAGCACACGTGCCATTTCCTGTGCGTATTCTTTTCATTCTAGTTTTCTTTCCTTTTTCTCTGGTTAGTCGACAACAATTTTCACGCTGATTGGTTTCAAGTCATTTTCTCTTGTTGCTTTTCATTTATTTTGTTCGCACGAGGAAAGAGTCAACGAGCCAATGCCAAATGTCACTTTCCACTAGTCGCACCGTCCCTTCCACACTAGGTTCTACTGTACATATAGCCATTGAATCTTTTACCAACCTCCTACCACCCTCCACCACCCTTCACCACCCTCCACCATCCAGACTTAACTGCTCGAAGGCACTTTTGGAATTTAATAATGAAATAGCCTTGTCGTCCTTTTGCTTCTGAGAACAATTTTCAATTTTCCACTTTCGACTTTTGCCTTTCAGCAATGAAATGCGTTTGATAAATTTTGCTCAAAATCGAAGCATGAAAAACTTTTCGAAACATTAAACTGCAAAAGTGGGAGAAAATCAGTTGCAATTGACAGCAGAAGTAGAAACTAGGGCATTGGGTTGAAGGGGAGGGGGTGGGTGGCTAAGTGCAGTTGCAAGTGTTTTTTTTTGTTCTGCAGTGGCTAATGAAATAATCATTTCTAATAACTAATTAAAAAGTTTTTTTTTTGATGTGGGTAAAATTTAATTGCATTAGAAACTTTTCTATTCGCCAAATCAATTAAATAGATTTCAGTCATGCCACATGAGATATGTATGTGTGTGTGTGTGTGACTGTCTGTGTGTGTGTGTGTCCTCCTTCGGGCTATCACAAAGTCAAAGCCAAAGAGAGGAATTTCCAATCTGAACTCTAATGCCCATTTTCTATCAATTGACAAGGACCACAATAAAATCGAAACGAGGATAATTTTGGGGGCCACTTTGCAGAGTGGGCGGTTCCTGCCATTGGTTGCTGATGTGGGCGTGTCAAAGTTTCAATATTTTTTGGCTTTGCCTAATTGTGAGAGCAAACAAAAGGGAATTCCCTTCGCTTCACTCGCTGAGTGTCAAAGTGTGTGGAAAATTTTTATGACAGCCTCAAGCGGTCGGCCCCAATCATAAATGATAGTCGATGGGAAAACAATTTGGCAAGTTTGAGGCAAAACTTTGATTGCAACAGCAAGTGAAAGGCTATTGTAAGCGATTTGTAAGCGTATTTATATCTTAGTGACTTGCAGGAATGCCCTCCCCCCCTCCCCCTCTTCCTTTTCTATGTGTGTGTGTGTGTGTGTGCGCTTGGGGTACTTACACTTAATTGAATCCTGCGGGCAAAGCTCTTGGTTGTTGGGTTGGCTCTTGAGGCATGCGGCCAGCCAACCCGCTGCCGATGCTTCCTGCGTCATCCGCTCATTGCTTCTGTCTTTTGGGTGGGGTGCAAAGTGAGAAAGGAAGGGAGTCGGAGTCGGGGTCGGGGTGGCTATGCGCTTACTTCGGCTCACATCCTGCCGGCGGCGCATCGTCAGCGAGTGCCTCTAATTCAATTAGCAAGTTCAGAGCCAAAGCAGCAAATGGCTCGTTAAACACGCTGTGTTTTTGTTCCCCCCATCCCCTCCCTCTACATACATTTGCAACTTCCTCTCATTCTCTTTCTCTCTGTCCCATTCTATGCGCTTTTGTCTTCCTGCTTAATGCCACTTCACTTGTGTGTTTCTTTTTCTTTTTTAAACATGTTTTATTACATGTTTTTTTTTTTTTTTTTGCCTTTTTTCTGACTGGCGCCATTTTAATGCAGACGGAAGTTGCCACAAATCTATGTGTGTGTGTGTGTGTGTGTGTGAGAGTGTAATGAGCAAAATATTATAAATTATCAAAATTCCCCGTTCCCGTTCCCCGTTACATGCTCGAAATCCATTTCCCTTTGCCCGTGTTCTTTTTTTGTGCATAAATTTTGTTCTTTTTTTTTTTTGGGTTGGTGGAAGATAATGCATGGAGAATCTTTCGCACTTGAACAAACACTTGGTCAGTGACCAGTGAGTGCCTCTTCCACAACCAACACCCAAATCCCGTCCCCCCCACGACATAATTATGAACCATGCATGCATATAATTCCCTTTAATACATTATTTGAACGTTTAATTGGGGTCGAGATCGGTATACCCTCTTACTAAATGGAGCATAGGCAACGACTTCGAAATACCCTATATCAAGTAGGGTATTCAATATGAATATAAAGAAAACATGAATTCAGATCAGCCCACAATATGGGAAAGAGATATTTTGAAACACTTTTTGTTGATATCATTCGGTTTCCTTTTTAAAATCCAAGTTCACCTTGGATTCCACTATCAAATCGATAACACTAAAATGCATATAGTAGAGTCACAAAGATACATATTGTATTCACACTCACCCGTTAATACCATTCATCAATTGATTTCTTCATAATGGAAGAAATTGTATACCATTGATTCCCATTTTTGTGCGAATTCCCGGTTTGTTATCTTACAATTTTGATTCGCGTTTATACTAGTATTTATATCTTAATTGATACTAATTATTCACGATTTTCACTTTGGTTTCCATTTTTGACTCCACTTGGATTTTTGTTGAGATTTGATCTAATTAAATCTAATTAAAAAGAAAATGATTTTAGTATAAATAAAGTGAGTCGCGTCAAGTGTAAAAAACTACTTCGAATTTATAAAACTAAATTCTTATTTTACACTTTTTTTTCGCATGCCGTGAATGCTATCTTGTGAACTTAACAGAATATGTTAGCTAAACACAATAGCAGCTGCTAACTTAACAGGATGTTGACTTACAAGGACGTTAACAGAAACTTAACACCAATGTTAACTTAACAGAATGGGGGAAATTCAGAAATGTTCTTCTCAAAATGTAAATTCACCATAAAGTTTGAGTCGAAGGCCTTGTAGCTAGTACTCATATTTTTATGCCCTTGCAAAAAGGGTAAATTAATTTTGGTCAAAAGTGTGCAACGCATAAAAGGAGACATCTACGACCATATATAATATATATATTCTTGATCAGCATTACATGATGAGTTCAAATCCGTTTGTCCGTCTGTATCAACAGCTTCTTATCGTAGACGGCAAAAGCTATAGACCTGCAATTTTGTACGAAGTTTTGTATATACTGCAGGCATTGTATATCTCGGATTTATCCGGATCGGACAACTATATCATATAGCTTTCATAGGAAACATCGGTCGAAAAAAGAGTTTAGTTCTTTTTTACCCGATTATCAAGAAACTTAACATTTGGCAGTTCATTATATATTCAAACGTCCAAAATTGGACCAAGATTAGAGTACCATAATATATATACGGACTTCTACATATAGCTGCCATAGAGATAATCGGCACAAAAAGTAAGCCCGGCCTTATGGGTTTTGTTTAGGGGTAGTATTAATACTTTATCTAACATTTTAAATAAATCATCATAAAATTTAATTAATAAAACTGCCATTCGACACTCGAATGTTATTCCATAAAAATGATATTAGAGAACCTAACTCAGGCTTACTCACAACACATCACATCACAGCACTTAGATGATTCGCATATCCACCAGGAGCGCTGCGCGGGCGTTGCTACTTTCGGCCATCCATTTTGGAAGGAAACAAACTTTTATATTGATTTAATATAAAAGTAATTAATTCACTTAGCATGATCTTAAATACATTTGCTGGTGAACAAATAATGACTTAGTTAACTGATCTGATATGATTTATTGAAGATGTGGCTTGTAGCAATCTAATGAGAAATTAGTTGTATCCTGCCAACTGCTACTGAGTGCAATTCAATTGAATTTGCCAATTTGACCAGTTCTGATGTTTGCACTTTATCCCACCCAGAATAATCATTCCGTTTGACCTCACTTCTCAACATATGGCCTCCTTTCAATGCATATTCTCTTTGCGAGCCATCCTATTGTTACACAAGTGTCTGGCACCGAAGAGCAGCCAACAAACCAACAAGCAACTAACCAGTTTTCAACGCCCAAATCCCCAATCCGTGTGCCTGCCCTTTCGAGCCATATTTTTTACTAGGGCCATAAGCTTTTTGAGTTCCGTTTCGTTCTCGTTCGGTTTCGTTTTTTTTTTCACCGTTTTTCTTTTGTTTTGCGTTTCGCACATTTAGTTTAGCCTGGACATTAAGTGGGTGAGAAGGGTGGTGGCGGTGGGGAGAGATAGGGGATAAGTTTTGTGTGTTGGTTTTATTTTATCATTTTTTCTTCTTTTTTTTTTCTTTTTTTGTGCAGCTGCAGCAACAAAAGTCCATTATCCTTTTTGGCGTTATCGGTAATCAATTTCAGTGGACCGTTGCCACCCCTGCATTGCGAGAGAGAGAGAGAGATAGAAAGAGATGGATGAACCATAAAAAAAATGAAGAAGAGAAGTTTTTAGCCCTTCAGCTTCGTGTGATACAAAAGGACCGCCAGCAGCATCAACGGCTGTGACGACAACAACAACTACAACAATTATTGTTAGTTTTGAAATATGCACGATCCTGGCCAGACCTTTCCCTTCCCCCCCTCCCCCCACCACACACTCAATTCAAGCACCGTTATCCTCAGTAGCAACCCACACGCATGGCACAACAAAAGCTTTTCAAGTGTTGTTTCGAATGTTTGTTGCTGTTGTTGTTGTTGCTGTTGTTGCTTTTTGATGTGAGTTTGTGAGCGCATTCTACAGTGCAATTCCAGTCGCCCAACAAATAATTCAATTTCAATGTACAGCAATTTTCCTTTCGTTTTGGGTTTCTTTTTTTTTTTTTTTTTTTTTTTTTGCGCTTGGTTACTACTGTACATTGTCATGGGCGTAGCCAATCCCCTCTGGGGTAAACACATGGAAAGCGTATGCAAAAGGATTCTTCACAGGGATGGTAAATAAATGATTATTTGGTTTTTTTTTTAATTAAAAAAATCATCCATGATTTTCTGGCTTTTCCATAGAGTGTTGAGGCAAACCTGAACCAATATATCCTTTGACCGACATATTTTCCACATGTTTGGGTATAACTATTAAAAAAAAAAATTTAATTTACGCCCAAAATTTAAGAAAAAGAAAAGCCAGAAAAAATCATATTAATTTATTTTTGAGCGAAAAAAATAGAACTCAAGAAATAATCATAATTTTTTTGATTATTATTTTTTTGGTCAAATATAATTTTTATGTTGTGAGTTTTATTTTTCGCTCAAAATCGATGATTAATATTTAATCAATTGATTCTAAATTGGAAATAATTTTTTTATTAATAATAGATAATTTTTATTTAATTTAATTTTTAAATAATTTAAAGTCCCCGATTCTTCATCTTCTTGGCAATTTGGCCACCAAATGATCAGATTTCTCATGGTCAGGTCTATTGATTAGGCTCAAATTGATGGGATTTATTTTATAAATTTTAACTGATGTTTGCTCAATCAGAACGAATAGTTTTTTCTCTCGATAACATATTTTGACAACGAGGCGTATGTGGAATATTTTTTCTACTGAAGAGAGGGAGAGATTCTCTTATAGAAGATTCAATCTGTCGATTATTCCAATCAACTTTTGTCGATTTCTTTTCTATAAGATAATCCTGCTCTAACTAGTCTTTCTTTCATAATTTTTAATTACTCAATTAGGGCTCAATTGGGTAATGCTATGTGGGAAAGGGGTCTCTGAGCCTGCACCCATGTGAATTGTTGCAGTTGTTGTTGCTGCTGCTGTTCTTGCCACTCACTTACGTAGTTGTCGAGTAGTTGAAAAGTTTTTTTTTTTTGCTGTTGCATTCGCAATTGGCTTCAAATTGGCTTGTCGAATTAACTGCACGATGGATACACGAGAGGGGGGTGGGGTGGGGTGGGGTGGGAAGGGAATTGCGCTTCAGCCTTGCGCTAGATTTGAGTTACAAGCCGCTTTTAATTGAATGCGGCCAGTGGCAGTTCGTCATGGGTTTTGCCAGTTTTGCCAGTTAGCCAGTTACCCAGTTTGGCAGTTGCACACAGTTGCACATTCTCAAATATAATTACAGTTATCTAACTAAAGCTGAAAAGTATGCTACAACAAAAAAAGAGGCCTTTTTGAGTCTCTTTTTTCTTTGAATTATGCAGATGAGCCTGCCGCCTTTTGTATGTGTAAGTATCTTGAAGTTGGCTGCTCATTGCAATGCAGTTTTGCCGCCTTTTTCAACAAGCCACACCCCCCTCCCCCACCCAATCCACTCTCCAAGCAGCCATCGTGAAAAAGTGAAACTGTAGTTTACTCTTGAGAGCTTTTCAATTTGGCGGCTTGGCTCAGCTTTCACTTTCCAATTAATTCTTGTGGTGGTCCTTCCGTCTGTCCTAGCCCACGTTGGGGTATTTTATGTAAGCTTTCCCTGGCTAGCAATCACAGGATACTCTACCATTTACCCACAGGTTGAAGCAACTTAAACGATTCAAGAAAATTTCTATCAAATTTGAGCTTGGGTGTGAAAAAGTTTTAAACTGAATGACATTTAATGGGCAATATTTTTGCCTTAGTCTTAGCTAGAAGCAGGGTATCAGTTAGCCTGTGTGGCCTAAGAAAATTTCTTGTTTTTTTGTTTCCTGCCTTGCCATTAGTTTTGACTGTGGCTTCGGCTTTTCTATGTAGGTCAGCGCAGTTTTTGGCTTTCGTTCAGATGGAGAGCGAGAGCGTGCCAAACCACGTGACTATTTGGAACAATTGGAAGCTCTCCCAGCTTATACGGTCACCATGTACAGTGCAACAATAAACAGCGGGGAGTACCGGAGGTGTGTCGATTAGTAAAATTGAATATGACAGCAACAAAAAACAAAAAAAAAAAAAAGAGAAACAAGAAAAATAGATGGAAAAACAGGAAGGCAGGAAGGCAGGATGGGCTATTGTTCGGAACAGTCCTTTTAGTCCAGGGCTATAGCTTATTATGCCAAAGATGAGGCACTGGTTGTGGCCTAGAGTGGACTGGCAACTGGCAACTGGGTCAACTGCTTAGCGTTCTATGGACTGCTGCTGCTGCTGCTGCTGCCAATAATGGTAAATTGTTGTTGTTTGTTCCTGTTTTGGTTGGTTAACAAAAATAATATTGCTAAATCTCCATTCCGTTGACTTTGTCCCTCTTCGCTTTTCACTTCTCCGTATTTCGTATTTCGCATTTCGCTATTGCTACTGCTCCACTTGACGTATGAGTAATTTTCGCTAAGCGGTTTATGCTCTGGCTGCCATCGAGAGGGAGCAATGCAAAATCCGATATGCGATTTATTTTGGTTAACTGCACATCCAATAAAATACAGAGCCAAGAGTGGAAAGAGGGTCGGAAGAGGGGAGGGGAGGGGAGAGGGGACGTTACGTTTGTGTAAATATTGACTTGTGAAAATCGAAATCATCAAAATGTTCATAAAAGTCCAATGGAAAACGTTCAGCGTAGCAAATATTTGAAGCAGCCAACAGACACACACACACGACTGATGGGTGTATGTGTGTTGTGTCCAAATATCGTTGTCCAGCGGATATGCCATGACCATGGCAAGTTTTACCATCAACATCTGCCCGCCCCCCTCCCTCTTTTCCATCATGTGGCTGCTGCTGTTGCCTTTGCCAGAAAATCACAGCGTATAAATAATGAAAAGCGATTTAATTTTTAACAGCTGCAGTTTGTATGACGCTGGCGGCCGGGAGGTGGGGTGGGGTGGGGCTCGAATCGGTTATTCGATGATAGTGGCTTCTGGACGGTGTTTAGCAGGGGTGGGGGGGAGGGCACGCCATGACATGGCTTGCGTGCTTGGCTTTTGCTTTTCGCCTTTTCAGCTGGGTTTGGCTTCCTTCCTTAGAGTGGAGAAGTGCGGACAGCTCTTGCATGTTGACCGTCTGAGTGACTGGCCAACCGAAACTGAACAACTTAAGTAAGTGGTCAAATTTCACACTTCATTTGGACACACTCTCCGAGTTGGGCCACGAAACGATTCCAGCCCCTTTGGGCCGTTCTGTGTTTACTTGATTAACAAACATTGCTTAGGAAATGAAATACATGTGTGCAACATAATCAACAGTTGATAGTTCACAACCCTGGAGTGACATCAGCAACTAACTAAAATCCTGGACTGAGCTTAATTTTAACTTGGATTCCCATGTCCACTTGATTGAATCAGATGAATTAACAGTTAAATCGTTTTACTCTCATAATTGGCTATAAAACTTGTAGCCGATTCATTTTGCGAGATTCGCTCAGCTGGAAAAATACGGGAAACAGGGAACAAAACTTCAAGTCTATTTAAAATGCAGAAAACTTTTCTTTCCCCCCTTTTCTTTTTTTTTTTTGGGTTTGAATTTGCTGTTTTTTTCCCCCCTTAGGTAACTACTTATGAATGAGATAGAAATAAGCTCTGAACACTTACACCAAAGTTGACATTCATTAGACTGAAAAGTTCTACAACAACAAAATAACTAGGAGAAGAGAAGGGGAGAGAGAGCGAGAGAACAATGAGGAAGACAAAAGCGGAAGCTGCTTGGCTTGCCATTTTCTTCCATTTCCTTCATCATCATCATCGCCATCATCGCCATCGTCATCATTGGCATCGTCATTTGACAATAGCAACAGGCGCTGAATTAGCAGGAACATGGCGGAAGCCAAGAGAGTGTCCTGGCTCCTCGATGGCGCCGCCAGCTGCCCCCGCCCTGCTGCCCTCGCCCTGCTGCCCGCGCCTTGCTGCTATCGTGTCCAAAGGATTGGCGCTTGCCTCATCAAAAACTCTTTGAAATGAGTTTTTATTAGTTTTTACTGTGTTCTTTTTGCTCTCTCTCCCTCTCCCTCTCCCTCTCGCTCTCCACTTTGCTGTCACTTTCTATTTGCTATCTTCGCTTCCATCAGCATCTGTGTATCTCAATTTTTGCTTCGTCCATCCGCTGTATGTTGGCTTTTGTTTGTCGTTGTATGCGTGTTAATTAAATTTCAAATGCACAAAAGAACTAACGACACGTTGAGATGTTGCAACGATGGTGTGATGGGTGGCAATGCCAATGGGTGGCAGTGGGGGAGGGGCCTGGTTGGTTGACCAGTTGGTTTTGTGGAACATACACAGAGTCATTCTTGATTTAATTGCATCCATGTGTGTGTGTGTGTGTGTGTGTGTGTGTGTGTAAATGAAAATATTTGCAATGTTTTCTCCATATATATATTTCTCTCTTTTTCGCTAGTTACTATCCTCTTTGTTTTTGGCATTTTTGCATTAAAGAGAAGTGGAGAAAAACAAAATATATAACTACAACTACAACTACAAGTACAACTACAACTACAAGTACAACAATGGAGTAAACGTCGCACAACAACAAGGACAAGTCCGGAGTACCGGAGTCCGGGCAAGTGGCGAGTTTAGCGCCAAGATTTTGTCGGACCAACGCCAAGTTTCGAACCATAAACTTTATGCCGGAGATGCCGGAGTAAAATGTTTTATTTTTTGGCATTTGTTTTGTTATGGTTTTAATTAAGTTTTAACTGGCTCTGGACCAAAAAGTGCTTCACACACACACACACACACACACACACACATGCACTCTCTTTACATACACAAACGGGTTATAATTTACATGGTCTGGACAAACCTTTCCCATGAGGCGGCTTTCGGTTTCGCTTGGCTTAGCTTGGCTAGGCTGGGATTCCTCTGCTGCTGACAGGAGCTAGAGAAATTGATTAATGTGACTTGTAAATGGCGCCAGATGGGGGCTTGCGGGTTGTGACGTACAAAGAATTATGAGGACAAGGGAGAGAGACCGAGAGAGAGAGACCGACCGAGAGAGAGAGAGAGAGCGGCCTACGAAATTTCGTTTTTGGGTAACTGCAGCAATTTGTGCCAGAAATTGTTGCGCTAAAGTGTCAAGTGCAGTTGTTCCTCAAAAACTAAACTAAACGCATGTTTCCATCTCAACCCTTCTCTCTCTCTCTCTCTCTCCTTGTAACTATCTATCTATCTATCTCTGTCTTTGTCTATTCGGCCATTAGCCCATTAGCCTTAGGAGTCCTTGAGTCCTTGAGCTGTTCTAGTTAATAGGCTACAAAATAATTAACAGCTCCAATGCAAACAAATTTTCAATGTGGTTCCTACTCCCCAGTTGCCCCCCCTCCCCTTCTCTCCCTCCCCCTGGCAGAATGAAAAATGATTCTTGGCATTGTGGCGTATTTTTCGTGGCAAAACGTCATAAATTTTGTCGAAAAATTTCATTATGTGAAAGTGAGTTGAGTTAATATTTTCATGACTCGTGAGGGAAAGGGAGAGGAAAGGGAGAGGCAGAGGGACTTGTGGTAGATAAAAGACCAACATAAAGGCACATTATTGCCAAATTATGCACAAGACAAACATTAAACGGAAAAAGAAGAGACAACAAGAGGCAGAATGTCTCTAAAAATAGATATGCCTTAAAGTGAGGTGCACAACCTTAAATCAAATGTGAGGAAAATTGGGAAAATTCAATGTTTAACTGTTTTTTTTTTTTGTGTTTCATCATCCATCAAATGTTGAGCATTTAAACCGAAACATGTGCAGGGGACTGGCCATGGCCATTCCTCATTATTTGGGACTTTCTCTTTGGGTTGTCATGTCAAATGTTTGCAATTTAGCTAACCACAAACACAATGCCAGCAGACAAAAGGCCACTCAGCATCAGCTTATACATTATAACAGAAATTTTTGCATCATTCCCTTGGACATTTCGAAATCATTTGGTCATTAACAAATCAAGAGACAAACATTATGCATTCGCTTTGAAATTTATTTAGGTGGGGGAGGGGGGAAATTGAATTAAATGCCTCACTCTATATAGCATTTATTACACAATTAGCAAAGTCTGATTATAGCAATTGGCTATATAGAAACCGTAACTTTAGATCTGTGACTAATCATCCAATCTCTCTACAAAGTTATAGCTATAAAAAGTCGTTTCAAAATAAGAAAAATGCAAACTTTTTTCGCTTCATCTAGTTGTAATTCCCAACTAGTTTTAGTAGTGAAGTAGTGGTATGACCTTGCAAGTTCTAAATCTGCTGATGATCGAACTTGGTGGTTTTTGAAATAGCAATACAGGCAACCCGCTTTAATGAATTTTAAAACAAAACATAATCGCAAAATTGTCAAGAAAAAACAAAAAAGTAAGAAAAATGATTACAACAAGAAGGAATTTACAGAAAAGACGACTGATAGACATTTCTGTGTATATATGAACGAAACTATGTCTGCGCCGGAGTCCCTCAAGGTTCTGCCCTCGGTCCTATTCTGTACAACATTTACATCTTTGACTTTCCCAGGACTTTAAGATGCAAAGCTTTAATCTTTGCTGATGACACTATACTTTTTTCTTCTGGTACGCAATACTCGGATATTCACAATAGTTTACAAAACTCTCTTGACTCTATTATATGAATACTTTTATAGTTGGAAAATTAAACTCAATGCCAACAAAACCAAAGCTTTATTTCTTACCAAAAAACGAAAGCCATGTATTCTACCTACCTCTGAGCTTGAACTGAACGGAACTAAAATTTTATGGGAGGAATCTGTTAAATATTATTAAAAACTGTTATTTAGTGGCCATATAAGTAACACCACAGACAAAATTAATAAAATTGTCTGTATTCTCTATCCATTCATCAACCGTCATTCTAAACTCTCAACTGAAAATAAATTAACAATTTACAAATCAATAATACTTGCAATGATAATGTACGGTTCTGAAATATGGTATACCTCAGCATTAACCCATTTAAGAAAACTTCAAATGGCCCAAAATAAAACTTTAACAATGATCCTCAATCTACCACGATATCAGAGATATCCCATATCTCTGCATGAAATAGCGAATGTTAAAACGATTGATGAGCTCATTACTCGCTCAAAAGCCAATTTTATAATTAAAAAATCATATTTATCTTAAGATATGAGTTAATAGGGCTCTTGTCTTACTATTTTTAAAAAGTAATGCCAAAAGTTTCCTCTCTTGTAGTTTTAAGATAGTATTTAAGTCGCAATTAAAGGTGGTTTCATGCATTTTCCTTTACGACCTAAATTTTAAACAACAAATTCTAATTAAATTCTATGTATATAAAAAATCTCAGCTGCACAGACATAAAATAAGTCTAAACTCTGTAAAAATAAATAAGCTTGCTTTAAGCTAATTATAATGTTATGGAAATAAAGCATATATTGAAAAAAAACGACTCTTACGTGCCATATTTCGTTAAAATTGATTAAGAAAACAAAAAAATGTCACTTAATAGAATTTAATTTCATATAGAAATCCATTTCAAAAGGTTCCGGCAAGAAACTCATTTGTTTTTCCCAATATATTTAGATATTTTCTGAAAAACACTCAAACTTATGCTATTGAGTGAAGGAATGAAATTAAAATTTATCATATCATAAATACTAGTAAGTTCATTTGAAATCGAATATTTAAAAATATTTCTATCAAGGATAATATGTTCGCTATTTTTCATTATATAACTTTCTGACTTTAATCAATCACATCAGCGCCCTCCCTCCCTTTTATGCCCTCGTTCAACCTTATTTTGTTTTATACCTTTTATCTTATTTCAGCGAAACTTGATAGGCAAATAAAAACTGGTTGCATAAATGTATATGCAATTAAAAATTCTGCGGTATTTACGCATGGAATAACATATTTAACACGATTAAATGACGAATTTGCCATACTCTTTACACATAAATAAGAAATTATTATTGTTAATTAGCTTTTGAGTTAATACATGGATATTCTGTATTGACATTTCTCTATCAATTCTAATGGCATTTTCGTTCATTTTTCTTTCCCCTAGTGGAAAATTGACAGAGGCATCGTATATCGAAATCGCTGATAGAGATTGATTCACTCTATTTATACAGTAAATAGTGAAAAAATATTCAGTATATTGCAGAGAAATGCGAATATATAGAACCTGCCTGTATAATTTTTATTGGCAATAACCGTAAGCTGACTATGTACACGAAAAATTCGTATTATGCCACCATATTGGCTGGTTACATAGGTTACAAAGTGAATGCAACAATTTTTTTCTCGTCTTTTTGTTTTCATTATGTTTTCCTTTTTTTTTTTTTTTTTTTTTGGTGCTGCAGCAATATGAAAATTTTGCAATTTGTAGCTTAAGTCAACAGACGAACAGAAAGCGATGACGCGAGTGGGAGAGAGGGAGGGGGAGAGAGAGTGAGTGGGGGAGAGGTGAAAGAGGTCTGAAACATTTGCCGCGTTGCCTGCGTGACATTTGTTTGGTTTTCATTTCGATGCTGCACAGGCTCAAAGGTTGCCATGGTAATACCCGAGGATGAGAGCTAAAGTCCCGGAGTCCTGGAGTCCCAGAGTCCTGTCATTCTCTCATCCCCTTAGCAAACGCAGAACGTAGGCAATGGCAATGGCAATACTCCAGCTATAGACAAAATGGGCGAATGCAAAATTGAAATATTGCATGAATTGCAGGAATGCAGTAAGCCATGAAGCAGCAACTCCGCTGCCTCCCCCCCCTGCCTCCCACCTTTCTCTTTCTCACACCGAATTTTCTCTCTCTCGCTGCTGCTCACAGAGGGAAATCGCCAACACACGACGTGCTACTATTTAATAAACATTAGCTCAGCTGGGAGGCAGGTTAAATGCTAGTTTATTTTTGTGTAGGAAGTGAGTGCACAGCCCTTATTTTGGCTGCGGTTGGAGAACCTTTTGATGTCTCGCTTGAGTGCATTTAATAAGCTGCATTGCGAAACTGAAGAAACGAAGAAACGCAAAAGAAAACGATGATGATGAAAACTGAAACACGCAAAGTGTGGCTACATCTATTTGACTTGCAGTCAATGCAGAACAGCCTTCGGATACGTTTGGCAAATAAACTCGTCTCGTTCTCGTTTGTGTACACATTTCGCTCATAAAGTCTTAGACCAAATAAAAATTGAAAAGATGCCTTCAAAATTTAATATATTATAACCGCAAAACGGCAAAAGCAATGACTTTCAATTTAAAACTTTTACCAAATTTATTTATCACATTTCTGATGCAGCCCAGAAGTAGGCAATGAAATGTCTTGCAATTGCAGACAAGAAAATTAAAAAAAGAAAAGGATATATGTACAATAAACAATTGAGAAATGGAATCTTCAATGATTCCAACCAAAAACCAATATCAATATATATATTAAAGCAGGCTTTAAGTCATTTATTGAAAGCAAACAAAAAGTTAGCAGGTTGTCTGTATAGCGCTATTTCGAGAACCACCAAGTTCTCTAATCAACTAGTTGGGAATCACAACTAGATAAAGCGAAAAGTCCAGAGTTCACTTCTTGTTTGCATTGCCGAAAGACTTCAACAGATTAGTGTAAGAAACATCGTTCAAACTGACCAACCGTTGCGTTATACTTATTTATTATACCATGCATCCATAGGATGAAATGGTAAATCGCGCATAAGAAAGAAATTTAATATATGAATTTAGTTTTATAAACTCAAGGTAGTTTGTTTTCCCTTGATGCATGGTATATCCAAGTTAGCCCGGCGGCTTACTTACTTAATTAAACAGGCCGACGTTTTTGAGGTTATGAAAAAGTATTTTAAATTCAATGGGTGTCCTATAATAATTGGGGTGTGGTAATCACGACTGAGTTTTTTTCTATCACGTCAGGTTCAAAGTAACTGCCATAAATACAAAGGAAATTTTTATTAATACTTTTTTTATTATTTACTATACTAAAACTTAAATATCTAAGCCTATGGATATATTAAGTATCTTAAGGAAATATCAGAGATGTAAGGTGTGCGAAAAAAGTAAGTGGGACACTATGTTAAATGATATAAAAATTGAACACATCAATATATTACAAAAAAACAAAAATTTGTGTTTAAACTCAATAAAATGACCAATATATTTCAATATAATTGATTAAAAAAATACGTAAACAAATGTAACGAAAAACCAGAAGGCCGGGTTAACTTCGACCATGCCGAAGTTTGTATACCCTTGCAAGTTCTTGCGTTACTCAATCCCTAAATGGAGATCGCAAAATGGAAAGGGTTTTTGTGTAAAAACCCTTATCTACACGCTATAGCACGGCACGCATACATATGCATGTATGTAGACATGCAGCATGCAATTTTTTCATATGTTTGTATGACAGCTATATGATATAGTCATCCGATTTTGATCAAATTTACCAGAATTATAACTTTCTATGTGAGAATGTTATTTACCAAGTTTGACGATGATCGCTTAAGAAACAAAAAAGTTTCTAGAAGAAAAACTATTTTTGGTCCGATCGTTCATATGGGAGGTATACGATATAGTAATCCGATCTTGGTCAAATTTGGCATGGACGCTTGAATGTATAATAAACTGTCAAATGTTAAGTTTTATGATAATCGGGTGAAAAAGAAAGAAGTTATTGATCTAAAACTCATTTTTCGACCGATGGTTCCTATGGGAGCTATATGATATAGTTGTCCGATACGGATGAATCCGAGATATACAATGCCTGCAGTATATACAAGACTTCGTGCAAAATTGCAGCTCTGTAGCTTTAGCGGTTTCGGAGGAGAAGCTGTTGATCCAGACAGACGGACAGACGGACAGACAGACAGACAGACGGACAAACGGATTTGAACTCGCCTTGTCATGCTGATCAAGAATATATATACTTTATATGGTCGGAGATGCCTCCTTCTATGCGTTGCGCACTTCTGACCAAAATTAATATACCCTTTTTGCAAGGGTATAATGAAACGAAATATTTTCTTACCTTACTTTTCTGCTCTAATACATAATAACTCACACTTTGTCTAGGGTTCTAAAATATAATAATATAAAATATATAAATATATATATAAAATATAAAGAGTTAAAGAACTGCATCTAACAAATTGTTTATTGGCAATGTTTGCCACAAGGACCATTTTTTTGATACAGGACATTCTAAAAACTGTTTAAAATGTAAAAAATTCTTTGACTCTCTATAGCATACTTTTTGGGGCAGATCTGAGTGGTGGGCCACAAGTTTTGCCATTTTGTGACAAATCTGGCTGTAATGGGTAAAAGCCAGTTCGTACACCTCTCAAATTACAGGTAACCAAAAATCATGTCAGCCTGAGTTATTAATCAAATTATTATCCCGATATAAATTTGGGATAATAAAGAACTTGAACGGTTTTGTTTTAGCAAATATATATTTAGTTCGTAACTATTCCACTCCTTATGTTTCTAATATAGTTCTCAAGCAGATGACAAATCTTCGGCAGTTCTGATTGAGGAAATGCAATTACATATGGATAAAATATACAATTCTATACAATAAGTATTTATTCTCCACACACAACGAAATGTAACAAATTGAAAAAGAAAAGGAAAACAAATTCAACCATTTTATTGGTCTCCTCATGTATTCCCATAAATTTCCATACATCTTAACATAATTTATGCGGCTAGGATACCAGCTCCGTTCAATTTGTTATTCACTCGCCAAGACATGTGAGTAAAAATACAATGGCGTATAAAAACACAACAACAACAACAACAACAACAAGTTATTTGTAAATGTTGGTAAACAAAAAACTCAGCCAACTGCCACACTCTGCCCTGCCCTGCCCCGTTCTGCCCTCATCTGCTTGCCTCTGGTTGATGCTCTGGCTCAGTGCCAGATGCTTGTTTAGTTTGCGGGGGGTTGGGAGGAGCGGGGAAATTTACAATGATTCAGAGACAGAAGCGTGGAGTGAAGATGCCATTGAAGAAAACCAAAAACTATTTGCACTCAACATCGATTCGTTTTTGCCTTGTGCTACTTACTAACATTCGTCCGTCCATTGCTTATTGTTGATATTTCTGTTATTGTTGTTGTTGTTGCTGTTGTTGTTGTTGCTGTTTTTGCTCAGCAAATATGAAGGCGCCTTGTGATGTGTTTACATGTTTTTTTGTTTGAATTGTTGTCATTGCCGTGTTGTCATCTGGTTTGCTGGTCTCCTCTCCTGCTTTTGCTCAATCTTTTCACCAGCTATTCAATTCGCTTTTCATTATCAATAGCAAAGTGTTCGTACCCTGCTCCTCCTCATCCTGCTCCTCCTCCTCCAGCCTCTGTGCCACACATTCCCTGGCTGGGCAAACATCAATCAAGCTGCATTATGCAAATATTCGCTTGAATGTTGCAACAAAAGCGCATCGAGTAAACGAGAATGAAGAGCAGGCTGTCAGTTGTCAGAAAGCAATCCACATTTGCATTCCCTTACCCTTTTACTGCTCCTGTCACTTGCATTTGTTGAACAACAGCAGCAACCCAAAAGGAGGCAAAAGAACAACCAAGGAAGGGCAGCTGCCAATACAAGAATTCTTTTACTTGCTTTTTCTACTTGCTGCTGCTGCTGCTGTTGCTGCTGCTGCTGCTGCTGTTCTACTTGTTTTTTGCCTGAATTAAACGATAACGAGTTTTGGCTTTCAACTGCTACACATTTTGATGCTAAAAGCAACTGAAGGGTTATTGCCTGCCAGCAGCACCACTAGACAAAGCCAGGCAAAAGTAGAGAGCGAGGACCAGGACCAGGTCCAGGACGAAAGAGCCAGAAGGTCTTTACTCGTATTTATGCGTAAAGTTTCGCGAAGCCAGCCAAAGGATTGCTGAAAATTAAAATGTCTCTGGCAATCTATGCCAATGCCTTTAAAGGCCAGTCAAACTGACTTTTACTCCGATTACTCCTCTCCACCGGCGGCCCCCCCCCCCCCTTTCCACCGAATGAAATATACGAGTGGTATATCCTTTCCACAAATCCATATTCCAAAAATTCAATTTCTTTTATTTCGTTTTGGCTTAACAAAGTTTCTCGTATTGTATTTTTCTCCTCTTTCCTTTTCGTTTTCATTTTTTTCTCTCTCACTCTTTGTGTGTGTGTGTGTGTGTGTGTGTGTGTGTGTGGAAATTTAACTTTTTCCCGCTTTGCCAATGGAGTTCCAACTTTGTTGTTTTTTCTGCTGACAATAAACAAAACCTTTCAAAAATAAGATGAAAAAAATAAAACACAGCGAGTGGGTAGAACAGAAAAAAAAACCAGAAACTTGTGCGAATTTTCTAGAGGCAGAATGAATGAAAGAAGGTACGAAGGAAGGTAGCCAGCTGCTGGAGGGGAGGAGGGTTGTGTGAGGGTCGTGAATGGCGTCGAAGACTTCAAACTTGGCTTTTGCCTATAGTTTGTTTAGCTGGCAACACTTTGTACTTTGCATAAACTTTACGGGAACGTTTTCTTTTCTTTTTTTTTGTTTTGCGTTTTTTTGATGAAATGTAACAAAAAAGAAGAAGCAAAAATTTTGTAGAAAACTTGCAAATTACTTTTGCGATTTTGCAGGCATCAAGGTAATTCAATGCTGGCATGCACCATCCGTTAATTGCAAGCAATTTGCAATGCATTATATTAACAGTTAATGCAGAAAGTTCCCACCATATTCATTCATAACAGATTATTTGGAATTATTTGTCTCAATTGCTTATATTTTGCATGGAAATAAACAATTTAATTAGTTGGTGGGCAATTCGGTTGGTGTGGCTGTGGGTGTGGGTGTGGGTGTGGTGTGGGTGTGGTTATGGGCGTGCTGTGGGTGTCTCTGTGAGCAAAATCAAATATGCGTAAACATTGGCTAAAACATTGCGATGCTCAGGCCACACACACACACACGCACACACACACACAAGCACAGCACATCTAAACTTACTTAGACATTCAAACAAGACGCAAGCATGCGTAATTAAATTTACATGAATTTGATATTGAGTACACACAAACAGCAAGATGCCTACAGACACACACGAACACACCCTCACACACACTCACACTCACACAGAATCATCATGGGCGCGCTGCTTGCAATTAGCATTGCCTAAATGTCTGGCAGTGAAATTTTCTATTGCCTACTTTTCTGCGCCGGGATGCCAGAAAGACATGAGTAGGAAAACAAGAACGAGAGAGATTCTCTCTCGACACACTCGTCGAGAAATGAACTGTTGCCAAAGTTCATACTGACACAAAAAGTTTTCCCATTGTTACTGAAGATCCAACCCCCCCCCCCCACCCTGGGCACCCCGCCCCCGCAATTTCCTCCTAATTGCCTCTGCTGGTTGCCTGCCTTTGGCTGCGCCCAATGAATCTCTAATTTTGCGCATTTTCGAGTTCATAATAATTAAAATTACGCGCTGTCTGCAATGTTATGTTGTCCTTGTCGTTTTCTCTTGTTGTTTTTCTTGTTGTTTTCCTTGTTATATATATTATTTAAGGTTACAAAACTTGGTCCTTATGACTTTTGTGCTTTGACTTTGACTTGATGCAAAAGTTTTTGGTTTTTGGTTTTTGCTTTTGCTTTTTCCTTTTCTCTCTCTCTGATTGTGTGTGTGTGTGTGTGGCATTCATCAACTTTTCACGCAAATGTCTTCATTCAGTTGCTATAATGAATGAAGACATTTTCTACCATATACATTCAAAGAGATTCAATCGGCTTATGGCACACACATAGCCACACCCACACACACACACACATATATACTTATATATGTACTTTTAAATGGGAATTCGAGTAATTATTTAAAATTGCACAATTCGAAAAGGGGTTGGCTGATTGACAAACATACAGAGTCAGAGTCAGCCAGAGAATTGTTGATTAAAAAACTTAAATGATGCCACATGAGTACAAAAAGTTTTTCATTCTCTTCTTCTTTTTTTTTTTTTTGTTTAACAAGCCAACAACATCAATGGCAATGACAACAAATTTTTTTTTTTGTTATTGTTCAGCTCTTGACAATGTCAACACTTTTGCGCTTTTATCTGTTTGCACAAAAGACTCGCTCTCCCCCTCTCCCTCTGCCGCTCTCTTCTCTTTTACTTTATGATGGTGTGCGTGTGTGTGTGTGTGCGTGTGTGTGTGTTTAACATAATGCGATTAATTGCTTTTCATTAAACGCCGCTCCATCTCGCCTGTTGCCATTTGCCGTTTGCCATTTGCCTGCACATTTATTTAAGTTGTAATTTAAATTCGTAAAAGGAGCACATTTCACATGTGTTTACCTTGTCGAAACGCCGTCAGGCTAATTGTAACTGTCTTAACCACAGCCCCACCCCCCTCCCCCCCACCGAAAAAACCCAACTATGAATACTTAAGATGGTCTCCTTTTTCCTTCTGACAACTCGTGAGCACTTTGTTTGGTTTTCAAACTCTTAGGCAAAGGCACTATGTATGTGTATGTGTGTGTGCGTGTATGTGTGTGTGTATGCAAGAATTATAACTTAAGTCGAGACCGAGTGAGGAGTTTCAAATGAATTTCAATCGCATCCAAACATATTCTAAATTCTACTTACATTTTGTTTGCATTTTTTATTAGAAATAAAGTTTGCCATAGAATTACTTTTTGATTATTTAATCTAATCGGATTATATTGCCAGAGCTAAAGCTTAACTTTGAGAGTTAGAAAAATGTGTTTGCAGTCGTTTGGCTAGGCATAGGTGGCCAAGACAACGCCCAGTTTACAACAGTTCAAAGGTACAAGCCAACAAAGGTCAAGGCCGGGTCAAGTCAGTTGGGAGTTGCCACAGACAGGCAAACAGTCTGCCACAGTAATTGGCGTGGGCCTAAGACCGTCTGCTCATCTAAAACGAGTCTATCGATATATCATTTTATTTTTATTTTATCTCTTTTGCTTGCTTCTTGTTGTTGTTGTTTTTTTGGTTTTTTTTTAAATCCCATCAAAGCAAATCGGAAACTTTCTAAGAACTTGCCGACAACTTTTGGGTCAAACTGACCAAGGCAAGACAAGGATTTTGAACTCAATTGACTTTCAGAGTGAGTGTATCAGCGTATGAGTGTGTGTGTGTGTGTGTGTGTGTGTTTGCATACACACAGCATTCAGGCTCAATGGCCCAAAGCTGCTCCTTTTGTCCCCCAAAGAAATCGTTAGTTGTAGTGAACTGCAAAAACTGCAACTGCATTGAAAATTGGGAATTGGGAATTGAGCTAAGCAGCAGAGTAAACTCTTGGTTTGGAAAGTTTCCGAAAAGCATTTCCTTGTCATCATCATTGAACTTTTTGTTGTCCATGTTTGGTGGATTGGGGATTGGCAATGGGAGCACGAATGGCAGTGCATTGGACAAGCCTTAGCCTTGGCCCCCATCCATTAACAGCGGCTCTGTTAAATTGTGAACTGTGTGTGGCATATATATATATATATCTATCTATATATATATATTTAGGCACTCTGCGGCACCCACGTGCTTTGCCAAGTCAAGGAGACTGCGCAGTTCGTAGAGCAAAACTGTTCCCAGTATCTAACAGTGCTCACAGTGCGTATGATTGATAAACCAAAATAAATATTTACCAGCCTCCTCAATGCATAAACGTTTTCTAAAGCGCCAAGAAACAACAAAAGAAAGCGAAAAAAACGAAAAAAAAAAATCAAAAAGGGATGAAAAACAAAAGAAAATTCAAACTGAAGAAAGGAATTGAGATGGAGGAGAGAAAATGGGAAAATGGCCTCATGGGATGGCATGAGATGTGGGTGGGTGGGAATTGAGGCGTTGGTCGCACGCAATGCGTGGGCTGAAAGTGGTGGGTGGTGGAGGGGGGGAGTGGCATGCTCAAACATCTGTGTTATGATGGAGATACACACACACACGCACACACACACAACGATAAGCTTCGTAACACAGATACAAAATGAAGGCAATGCCACTGACAGCAGTGACCTTGAGCAGGCTGCAAGAAAGAGAACACACTATGTATGTGTGTTTGTGTGTGTGTGTGTGTGTGTGCGTCACGTGTAATGTGCTTCTTCTGTGTGCGTGTGTGCGTGTGTTTGTGTGTCGGTGTGAACTTTTGTTGGCCTCCTTGGCATTATAAAAACTAATGGAAATCTCATTTTGCTCTCGTTTTTTTTTTTCGAGGACTTTCTTTTTTTTTTTGTTTTTTTTTTTTTTTTGGCCATGGACAATGAAAGGTAAAAGTTGTTTGGCCTTTTCCAACCCATCATGGTGATGATGATTATTATTATGATGGCTATTAGCCCACTCCGCTCTGCTCTCTGTGTGTATTGCTGATAAATGCAAAAAATTATCTAACATTAACACATGAAATCAGCTGTCAATTAAATTTGCTCATCTAACTGATTAACCAACAAAAGGAGCAGGAGTGGAAGCTGGCAGAAAACTGTCATGTTTCTCTCCATCTCTCTCTCTCCCATTCTCTCTCTGAGGGAGACTCTTCTTCGACTGCATTCAATTACAATTTAATTGCTGAGCAGCAGCTGGCTTACTCCCCTCGTCCCCCCAATGCGCCATGTCCTGCCCACACAACATGTCAACCATTGTTTCGTGTTGGATTTGCAACTGTCAAAGTGACAAACATTGGCATTGCTCCTGCTCCAGCTACAGCATCAGCTTCAGCTCGGTCTCTGCAATTCTCTTCCACTTATTTATGCCATTTGAGCAATTGTTGTGCACTAGCTAAATACCAAAGCTCCTCCACCTCCATTTCCAGCTGGCCCGTTTCATTGTCATGTGCAGGATTCTCCTAGCCACACATAAATTGCTTTTGACATGCTCCGTTGACTTTTATGAGCAGCAATGGGCGAGAGAGAGAGAGAGAGAGTGAAGGGGAATGAGAATTAGAATGAGAATTGTCTTGGCCTGACATTCAACACATTTTAGTTGCCCTTTTGCCCATAATTAGAGTGGCAAGAGGTGGCCCATCATTTCATGTTTCTTTGGATGCATTCGCATTTCCATTCCCCATTCCCATTGGACTTGAATTTGCAGAGTTACCAGCATCAAAGAGTGAGTGGGGGAGAGCGGGGGGAGAACTTTCTAAACAGAAATGTTGCGAAAATATTTTGAAGGAGATTTCTCTTTTTTTTTTGTTTGTTTCTCTTAACACAAACAACTTTTTGTTTCGTTCAGGTTAAATGCGCGCGAATTGTTTTTGGCCAGAAAAACTTTGTGATTTAACTTTTGAATAACAACAAAACCAGCAGAATGGGAGGGGAGACAGAGAGAGAGAAATGTGTGTAGCGACTGCCAAATATTTAAGCGATTCCTTTCTCTCCCTCTCTTCCCCTCTCCGACTTTTGGCTGAGTCAGCAACAGCAGCAGGCAAACGTTTGCAGTTCTTGTTACAATTTTCTGCCTTTCACATTTGTTCACTCACAGGACATTTGTTTTCTGCGACACACACACGCACACACACACACACAGCATATATCCTGTCAACTAGTTTGCACTTAACAGGCAAATGTAAGCCCGTCTCCTTAAAAAAAAGAAAACTCGAAAAAATTAGCAACATTTTATGCTTTTAACCTTTTTATGCAAATTATAATGCTCTCCCAGTCCTCTCTCCCCCGTCCCCTCCCTTTTTTTGGTTCCTTTCGCCACATTTGTGGTTAGATGAGCAAACATGGAAAATGTTTTGTAAATTCCCTTGAATCCTAGTAGTCCTTGTCCCCATCTCCTTTGTCGTGTTCTTTTTTTTCTCCTTTTTTGTCTAGTTTCCTAATCAACCTGTTTGTTTAGGCCTTGGCAAGCAAGTTTCTGCAGCTACAGTGAAATGAGTTGGGAATTTTTTAATTAATGCGGGATTGTGCCGGAATCGCAAGAGTCGAGGGGCAATGGTGGGGAGAGGGGGGTGTAGACGTAATCTAATTTGAGTTAGCATAGCAAATGAAAATTTAATTTAAATGGATTTATTTTAATTTCTGTTTAATTTGTACAAAACAACAAGACGAGAAAAATAAAATGTAAATGGTAAGTTTTTCGGAATGGCGATGGCATCCTGGTTATTCTTTCCCCTCCCCCCGCCTCAACATGAAAATTCCAATTTAATGTATTCTCCGTTTCACTTAACCTCAACGTTATCTTCCCTAGTAGAAACTCCATTTTGGCACTTTGGCATGCAAATTTCATCATCTTTATCTTCTTTTCGCACATCTCGCCATATCGTTTGAGCAGCTGAGCCTGTTTCCGTCTCCCTCTCCCTCTCCGTCTCCGTTGCCGGGTCCTTCTCGTCCTTGTGATGTTGCTGCTGCTGCTGCTGCCACATTTCACGCATTTCATGGCCATTAGACTTGCACATAAATTCCTTTTTGGCCATTTTCAGTTTATTTGCATTTTGTTGCTGCGGCTGTGAATGCGGCTGACTCGTCCTGCTCGTCCTGCTCCTTCTTCACTTCTCATCTCATCTCCAAAACGCAAAACTGTTTTTCATAGAAAGTTATGGAAAATATAAATTTGAAAACTCAAATTGTAGCAGTGGTCAAACGACGGGCGAAGGAGACACAGCCTTGGTTGACCGACAATTTATTACAATTACGTCAAAATTCATTTGAATGGCCAGCACCATGGCAGGCAGCCGCATTCGGTGGTCATAAATTAGAAACTGCAATGCAACTGATAATACCAGCACCAGCTCCAGCTACTGGGGCAGGTCAGAGTGGAGTCAACGGAGTGGACGGAGCTGGACGGAGCTCGACTCCGCAGCGAAAACTTACTCAATTGAATTGGCCGCAGATTTCTCTTTTTTCCTCTACTTTTTCTGTTTTGGCCAAGGCTCCAACGCCTACAATTTGGCGAGAATGGAGCACGAACAAGATTCGTTCTTCAGTTCTGGGTCACATGCAAATGGGTCAGACAAAAAGGCGGCTGGTGTTAGATTTTCACATAAATCACAGTGAAAGTTGCCCCCGAAAATGAAAAGTGAAAATTGCCACATAAGAAAAACAAAAATATCCATTGGGGGCAGTGAGGTATTTTATTAAATGAATATAGAAAGTGTATATTGAAACGAAAAGCATGGAAAACTAAGGAATATCATGGAAGGCTGGCTTTAAAGTGATAATCGTTATCAAAACGCATGCCGATAACAAATTTAAAGGACAAATTCGTTAGAAAACTTCGATTAGCTGACTGCAAAACTATAATCGTCATGAATAATGCTATCGATAACTAATTTGATGTGTTTGCTCCAAAGTGGCCAACAACGGTATGGAATATCGATAACGAATTTAAAGTACAAACTTATTGATATCATGGATATCATGGAAGGCTTTAAAGTGGCTTTAAAGTGATAATCGTTATCGAAACTCATGCCGATAACAAATATAAAGGACAAATTCGATAGAAAACTTCGATTAGCTGACTACGAAACTATAATCGGCATGAATAATGCTATCGATAACTAATTTGATGTGTTTGCTTCAAAGTGGCCAACAGAATTCAATTAACTGGCTTCAAAACAATAATCGGTATGAAATATCGATAACGAATTTAAAGTACAAACTTATTGATATCATGGATATCATGGATGGCTGGCTTTAAAGTGATAATCGTTATCGAAACGCATGCCGGTAACAAATTTAAAGGACAAATTCGATAGAAAATTCGATTAGCTGACTGCAAAACTATAATCGGCATGAATAATGCTATCGATAACTAATTTGATGTGTTTATTCCAAAGTGGCCAAGAGAATTCAATTAGCTGGCTTCAAAACAATAATCGGTATGAAATATCGATAATCAATTTGAAGTACAAAGCCTTAACAATTTTATTTCATGAGTCTTGGCTACCTTTTCCCCTCCCCCTCCCCCGTGTGGCAGTGTGCCGTGTGCGGTGTCGCCACATGTAGTAAAAGCCTTCAATAAACCTTCACAAATTGACTTGTTTATGCGATAATTTTCGCTACCGAAAGAAAGTCTGGCAATTCGATTATTTAGGTGATTTCCAAGGATTTATCAACAAAAGCGGTCGGCTAAGTGGGCGTGGCGCCTGGCTATACACACAGATGTTTGCATTTTCACATGGCTCGGAAAAATAAAACAAGATTTATTTAGTTGCCCCGGCATTAACTGTTGCCCTTTTGTTGTAGTGGTCCTTTCACACAGGATGCGAGAGACTTTGTCAGTGTGCGTGTGCGTGTGTGTGTGTGTGTGTGTGTGTGTGTGTGTTGGGTGTTGAGCCGTTTTGCAACAAACGAAGGAGCAACCAAGCAACAACGCATAAAACTCAGATGGGTTTTCTTTTCATTAAAAGCGGATTTACGCACACACAGAATGAAGAAAAGTAGAAAAAAGGCCACATACATACACCGAGGGGGGAGGAGTGGGAGGTGGGTGGTGGGGTAGCAAGTAGAAGTGGTCGTGGTGGTGTGATGGAGATGCTGGTCGAGAGTCGGAGGTGGATACTGCTGAGGTGGAGGTGAGAGCAGCTTATTGCACAATAAACACGCACACGAACACACAAATTATGCCAAAGAGAATACCCACTCTCCCCTCCCCCTCCCCCCCTCTCTGTGTATATGTGTTTTTGTATGCTGAGTCAGCCTGAAGAAATTTCCTTTCTCTGGCGCTAACGAGTCACCCACTCTACCACCCATTCCACCCACCCACCACATCGACACACACAAAGCAAAGCAAAGGATATGTTAGAGAGAGAGAGATTCTGCTGTCGTGTGTGTGTGTGTGTAAGTCGACAACTGGTCAATGTTGTCACAGACGAATGTCAACAAAAGATAAGCCATTCATTTTATTCATTCATTCAAAGTCTTGTCCTTGCCAGGCGGCCAACTTGGCCAAGTTAACTATTCCGTAATTTAATTCTTGTTTGCTGTCACTCGAGACGAAAATAATCGACTTTGTCACGCTGCTTTCCCAACCACCCCCCCCCCCCAGTCCCCCGCAACTCCCCTTCTACCCACTATACGTATCCATACGATAGCTATCAAAAGCGCGTCTAGTCTCCAGTTTCATTGGCCTGACAACAACAAGGATAAAAAAGAAAAACATGAAAAGCCCGTATACATATATATATACATATATATACTATATATAGGCCAGATCCGTGTGCTACCAAAGTGTCAATACCCTTTCCAATTTTTTCACATTCTCTTATGACGAATGGGTCAGTCGAATTTATGATAGATTTCAAATAATTGTACCTAAATTTAATCGGTAGGTATTAAAATTAAATTTAAAATAAAAAGCTTATCTTCGATGCGCGTTTAAGGAAATTTGTACAATCCTTCATATAAATGTTTTAAAGATTACCATATTAAAAGAAATCGAAAACCTGAAATGACCACAATTAGAGTTTGGCAATAGTAGAGAATTATTGACAAGATTTGGAAATTTTGTTGATATGAATTGATCGTTACTCGTTGCGAAGATGTATCATATCGTTGTCTAATTTAAATCAAATTAAAAAATTCAATTAAATCAATTTAAAAATGTAAAAAGGTAAATAAAATTAAAAAATTAAATTAAAGCAATTTAAAAATGTGAAATGTAAGTCGTCATACTGACATGGATATACCACGCACCAAGTGAACAATACTACTTTAAATTTTTAAAATAAAGGGGCTTAAAATATTGTTTTTGAAACAGCGTGGGCGGAAGGAGGCGTGACAAAAAATAAACTTGATCAGCGTACACATCAAACGAGTATACATTCCAAATTTTGTAGCTCTAGCTTTTATAACTCCTGGGATCTAGGTGCTCATACAGACGGACAATCGGACCGACAGACGGACATGTCTCAATCGACTTGGCTATTGATACTGATCCAGGATATATATACTTTATGGGGTCGGAAAAGGTTACTTTTGCCAGTTGGATACATATAGGCGACTTTAATGTACTATTTTACCCTATGTATGACTGCGTGGTATAAAAACGACTTTAAATTTTAAAAATTAAAGTATAAAATTAATAAATATATATACTCTATACTTCTGCCTGTTACATACTTATTGGCGACTTTAATATACCATTTCACCCTATGGCTGCATGGTATTAAATTTCAAACTTGCTTGAAAAAGAAAAACTGTTTTTGGCCCAAAACTCTATTCTTGACCGATCGCTTCTTGAGTTATATAGTGGTTGGATCTGAGATATATATTTACATAGATGTAAGTTTAAGTTGGCAAAGACAGACCCTAATAGCAGATGCTTTCTTCTAAATACAGGAGTTAAATGTGTGAATATAAGGATGTGAAATATTATTCCTTTTGCTAATTATGCCGCAGACTTTTCTTGTTGACTTTTCTGGTTGGCCAAAATAATTTATGGTTTAGTCCTTGCCATCCTTGGCGTTCTTGTTGACCATGTCTGACTGTCTGTCTGTCCTGTTGAGCAAAAACGAAACGAAACAAGACAAGACAAAACAAAACAAATGTTGCTGCAGCATCTGCGCACACATGTTACTCTTAAATTTCGTTGGTTTTCTTTTGGGTTTCTTTTTTTGTGTCGTTGTTGTTGCTGTTGTTGTTGGTCCAAACCAAATGCATTTTTCAAGGAGTGTCCAAACATGGCCACCCAACACACTACACCCAGGAGTGGACTCCGCCATGAGAATGTTGCACGTTGAAAAATAGCTCCAACCCCCAATACCTATCCTCACACACACCCCCCTCCCACCCATATCCCCCTTCCCTTTGGCACTTTTGAGAGCTGTTTGACTTGGGTATAAATGTAATTTACAGTTACAGTCAACGCCTCATGAATTTTAAGGAGTTTACCAGCAGCTTCAGCACACACACACACACACATAAAAGTAGGCGTGTGCAGGGGAAAGGGGGCGTGGTTCTGAGCACTATTTTCTGCAGATCTTAATTGTGTGAAGTCATTGCAAATGGCTTTTCGTTACGGGGGGCGGGCGGGTAAAAGAGAGACGAAAACTGTTGCCGCACTTTTTGGATAAATCCATCTTCAACCTACCGCTACCCCCCTCCGCATCCCTGCTCCCTGCTGTCGTCATTCTTCTCTGGCTCACTGTACAAATGCAATTGCAGGAAAGTTAAAGAGGAATTTTGTTGGCAACAAACAATAATTTTTGGCATTTCCGTGTTTATACTCATTTTTTTTTTTTTTTTTTTGGTTGTTGTGAAGAATACGCCTACGTATTTACAGTTTATTGGTGGATCTCTCTACCCCTCCGTCCCTCTCTCTCTCACTCGCTCTCTATCTGTAGATAGGATATCTACCACCCATACCGAGTTGAGTATTTATTTATTGGCCATGTTTTATTGAATTCTTCGACAGACAGGAGGTGAGGTGAGGGGTGGGGATTCGATATAAATATTTATGCCCGGACGTAGAATATTGGCAACATTGTTTGGGCTACTATATACTGTAGAGCGATTCCACTTCCTGCGGCTTCTTAACGTTTCTTTTTTTTTTTTTCTTTTTTAAATTGATTTCTCTTATCCATTGTGGAGCAGCAGAAGCAGCAGCAGAAGCAGCCACCAGCCAATGGCCACAAACAGGCATTGCCGGTTGCTGACCCTTTTTTTTTCTTCATTTTTCTTGTGTGGCCAGACATTTATCTAGCGACCTTTTTTGTTGGGAAATAACAAAAAAAAAATTGGCTTGTCCGCACTTAAATAATAATCAATTCTATTAAATTATTAAGTAAGCTGCTTTTCGGCTAATTGTGGGTGGGCCCATCCAATCCCATCCCTGGCCCAGGCCAGGGCATGACAATACAAGTTATTATGGCGGCCAGTCAGAGGAAAAGTTTCCTCATTTTAGCAGCGCATGTTTTCCCTTGGTTTTCCCCCTTTTGGACAATTTTTCGCTTGTCATCATGTCTCTCTGCTGCTTCTGCTGCTCCTGGTGATAGAAGAAAAGTTTTCTTTCTAACTTTACTTTAGCATTTTCTTATGAGATTTGTCATTCAAGTTGTTGGCAACTTTTTTCTTCTTGGTCCCCTGCATAGATTTTGACTGCTATCCAGCGTATTATTGTGATTATTGTCATCATTAAATTGGTAAAGGAATTGGCCAACGAAAAAGGAAATTGGCATTGCCAATGGACATGTTAAATGGAAAAGAGAATAAGGTGAAATGACACTAACATGTGGCAGTTGTCTGCAAACTGTCGCTGGATTTTATTCTCGTGTTATTCGGCGGGAATAAATTAAATTATGCGTCAGATATAAATCAACAAAAGTTGCATATATTATGTTCGTTCATTTTGCTTTTTGTTTTGTTCTCATTTAATTTAAAAAAAATGATATTGCAAAAATGATAAATAAAATAAATATAAATGCAAATTGCATGGCATAACATTCGTTTTATTCATATTCATTTTATCAATTTAAGGCTTCTGTCAGTTCCAGCCAGGCCTTAGAAGCGTTACTCAATCTCAGACAGTGAATTAAAATACTGAACAGCAGATAAATATGCTATATGTATATATACATATATACACTGCCAGCCACTTGAATAAGAACACCGCAAATTTGTTTTTATTTGTTCCGGCATGTCAAAACTCTCTATACTATTAACTTGGTTTTAATTTATAATCAAAGTTTAAGGATTTCCCATGAGAATGCCAATTTATCAATTTGTTTAATTAAGAGAAAAATAATTATGATAAACAAAATTAAGTTTTCATTTTTTTAGAGTAAGCTTATAATATTTATAACGCTTTAATAGTGGGTGGACCCGCCTTTAATTACTATTACCTCGTACATTCGATTAGGCAAAGAGTCGTATAGGCTATTTAGGTAATTCAGAGAAATTTGCGACCATGCAGCTTTAATGGCCTCTATTAGCGACTCCTTTGTGTCATATATATAGCGAAATTTGTTTAATCACGCCCATGCAAGTGCTTCATAAATTCAAAAGAGTTTAAATTCAAATTTAAATTATAAATACTTTTAAAAAATTGTTTAATTTTTAGTGTATATGGATGAGGCTTTTCGTGGAGATTATTTCAGGTTTTCGAAACCTATGGAAATGGCTGAATTTCCTTACCAACAATCAAGCAGCGGCACCCTGTTGCTTCATATCATGACATGAGTTTGCTTTAAAAAGCATTGCATACTTTGCGGCTTGACCATTTTATATGGGCACTTGAAATGTTTTAAGAACACAATTTAAAAGAGGACATTTCCGTTAAATGTTAACTGCAAATGAGTTGTCTGTTGCCCAGACAAACTTTTAATGAGCTGTTGCTGAGAGAAAAAAGTAAATGAGATAGAGAAATGAATGAAAAGTGGAAATGAAAATGTTTGTAGTTTTATATTTATTTAGTTTTTGGTGGTTTTGACTTTTACACAAAATTTAATTTGCACTTGTAGCTAAACTTGTTTACCAAAGGGGGTTGCTTTCGCTGGCCAAAGGGGTGGGGGGGAAAGTGGGGAGTTGGGGAGTTGCTTTTTTGCTGCGAAAATGATTTTGTAATATTGCTAAAGTGAAGCGCTCAGCTGGAAATGTGCATAAATAAACATGCCCATGGGATAGAAGTGGAATTTAATGCACTTGTGTGGAGAGACACCCCATCTCCCCTCTCTCCCTCTCCATCACCCATTAACCAGTGGGTGTCTATGGGATAGAAATTAGGGGCTGTAGCCGTGCAGGTAATAATCGGATATAACTAATTGAATAAAGCGTATTTTAGCCAGTATAATGCACACACACACACACACACACACACACGCATACTTATACAGGGCGTTGCACTTTTAGTCAAAGGGCGCACCTTAAAAAGGATGACAAACATTATTTAGTCAGTGATTAAAACGAATTTAGAGATTCGTTTGGAATGGGCCCCTGGTGACATGTGAGTCTTTTGACTACGCCCATGAAATGGCCAGTACACCGCGCATTAGCCAAATCCGCAGAGAGCGATAGAGAGCGAGAGAGACAGCGTCCCATTCGCATCATGCGAGCGTTCCCATCAGAAGGACCTTCTATTCCTGGCTGCCTCATGGGTCCACCCGGACTGGCTGGCTGGCTGGATGGCTGGCTCATACAAGCGGAAGTTTCCTACTACTATGCGACTAGCTCGTCGCTTGTCACTGCTGGCTGCTGTCCTTAATATCCCCACAGGATATTGCTTAATGGCCAAACTATTTAAATTTTAATTCGTTTTGCGTTTACGCGCACAAAAGTTCATTAGTCTCAAACTTTAAGCCCTTTTTTTCGACTCGTTTATTTTCATTATGAAAATGGAAGAAAAAAAAGGAAAACACAAAAACAAAAACAACATGCAACAAATTTTGTTTTTGTTTCGTTTTTGTTTATTTCCGTTTGCTTGTGGTCGCTGAGACTGGCGTGTAATGAGCTCAGAGGCTAATCCTGTATATATTTAGCAAATCACGTAGGCGACACAGACACACTATATATATATATAGATTACTATATAAACGTATATACATCCGACTTACCTGCCTTGTAATTGCAATTCGTCTCTCTCTCTCACACTACTCTCTGTCTCTTTCTTGTCATTGTGTGTCTATTCTCCTTCCGCCCTTCCTTCCTTTTAGATGATGATTAATGAAAACGTATATATTTCTATTGAATACGTGCGACAAAGGGGGCTTCGGTTACGGTTATTGTTGTTAGAGTCAAACATAATACCCTTAAGACCCCAAACATGTTCAACGCACAACACAAACACACACACACACGCACACATACACGCACACACATATCAAATTTGTTACCTTTTGATTGATTTGCTTCAAACGGTCTTATATATATTTCACTTTAATTGGTAAATTCAATGATTGGCAAAAGGCATGAACTTAAATCTTAGTCAATCTTTATATGAAATGACAACTACACACACACACACACACAGAGAGAGATGGTCCATGGGAAAATCATGACCTCTGCTCATTTTACTTCCTCCCCCCAACAATTTGATTTGCCTTTCAAAATCAAATCAAGTTCGAAATTCAAGTAAAATGTTAGAAGAGAGAGAGACAGAGAGAGAGAACGTTCAGCATGTTTTTTTACGGCTCAATAAGCTGGCTAATTATTTTGGCCAATGGCCCAGACATACACAGGACATGTTCCCCTGCCCCTGCCCCTGCCCCTGCCCCTGGTCTTTGTTCATGCAAAGTCCATTTACCATCATAGACTGACGCCTACATAGAGCATAGATTAACTAGCCATGTTGGCTCAAAAAACAAAAAAAAAAACACATCCAAAGTAGATTACCAAATTTAACACATCATTGGGTTTTTATATCCAGAACATGGTAGAAATCTCTCTCTCTTTCTCTCCCTCTATCTTTGGGCGGCTTGCCAGGACGCTTGATGGCCGCTTTGACCTTTCCCTTTATTTAAAATTCCATTTACCCTCCCCCCCCCGCACCCTATTTGGGCCCCTGTTCATCAATGCATATATTTCATATTTTATTTGCCATTTTTAATCAATTTCACACATTTCGTTGTTGTTGTTGTTGGAATATTCAAGTTTCGGCTGTCAACCAGATGGTATGTGTGGATCCCAAAACCCCAAAAAAAAAAAAAACACCAAACTGATTCAGCCCACTGTCAACTGGCAACTGACAACAGGGAGAAAGAAGGCTTCAAGCGGCAGTCTCATCTCATCTCATCTCATCTCGTTCTGGTTCTCTTTCTTCTTCTGGCATTTTTATCGCTCTTAACATATTGTTTTTGTCAGTTTCAGTTTTCATTTTGGGTTTTCCCCACCCAACATACTCTCTTTTTTTTTTTTTGGTCGTTGACAATTTTTTAATGAAGTTTCTTTTCGTTTTTGCCGGCAAAGTGTCAAATTAAAATAATCAGAACATGACAGCTACCGGTGTGCCCCATTCCAATCCTCAATCCTCCAACCTCCGCCAAAGCCTCATAAAACGGGAAGAGGGAGAAATGCCCACGCCAAAAGTCAAAAACCAAAAATTGTGTATTTTTGTATCTTTAGTTGAAAAATATGTTTCATTAGCGCGAATTTCGGCGCATTTCTTGCGCTTCATTAAAGCGACAAATCCGATTAGCTATTAGCCCAAAAAATAAAGAAAAAGAATACAAAAAAAAAAAAACAACCCAAAATACCGGCACATTATTTCATTTTCCTTTGACCAACGTTTTTGACGACTAAAATAAATTGAAAATGAAATCGAACGTGAACCGCAACATGAACATTAGGCGGCCAACGACTAAGCATTCAATGTCGACTTTACTCCAACAAAAAAGGAGCCAAATAATCAAAATAAACTTGTTTCCAACACAAAGATGCCGAGAGAGACAGAGAGAGAGAGAGAGAGAAAGGGACTCAAAAGCATCGAGTCCCAGACGGAGAAACAGAGAGAGAGAGAGAGAGACAAAAAGGGAGAACCGAATCCTGCCAAATAGACAGATCAGCGAGTTCTCTTTTTACCCTACTCAACATTTGTTGGGCTCAAGGAAAGGGTTCTTCTTCACATCAGCTGGAAATTTGAGATTTATTAATTCTTAGAATTATTTCGACTATAAATTTCAATCTTATTCTCGTTTTTTTTTTGTTTTCGTATTTTTGACCATGACAAACAATTGAAGAATAATATAAGATAATAAGAAATCCATACAAACAAAAATAAAAACACTTTTGACAAATACACATTTAGTTATACATAACTAAGAAAAGTTAACTCAAGACTAAGACCAAAAAATAATCATATAATCCCTAAATAATTTGTCTTTTTAGACGACTATATTTTTCCTGCTGAACAGATTTTAACTCGCTTCAAATATTTGTTTTTCTTGTAGAACCTTCATATTTAATGAGATACAATCATATTCATCAGTGGGATTCTCCAGATTTAGTTCAACAAGAGCAGCTCTACGATTCTAAGCTCGGTCTAAACTCCTTAGGTTTAATTTTATCCAATTATAATGTTTACAAAAAGGTTTCGATTAATTGAAATGAGGTGAAACATTAAATTTTCACCTTGACGTAATTTTATTCTCAACCTCAAAAATAATAACAAAATTTTTAACCAATTTTCGAAACGGATAATTTAAATTTCCAATAAAATCGAGTCGAATTGAATAAATCGAATTGAATAATTGGAGGCAGAGTTAGAACCAGGAAGCTCAACTATACAATCTCTCGATTAGTCACATTTTGGATAATTCGAACAATTAAAACGCCATGATTTTCCATGGCTTTATTAATTCATGTCTTTCAAATGGTTTTTAAGAATTTTTGAAAGTAAAAACTTGAAGCTTGATGTATCCCTTTCTCTGGATATTAGATAAATTAATTGATACGCATCAGCGAATACTCGTAATAATCCAATTTTTGATGGACTCACCGCATTTACTCTCATTTTAATCGCCATTTCGCTAAAAGAAATGTTCAAAGTCTTAACATTTCATGATTGACTTTAATTTACACTCATGTCCATTGGATTCGCTGGCAATTGAAATGCATTGTGTGGATGCAATTGCTTCGTAAAGCATCATTATACACGGCATTCTGTCCAGCGGTGGTAATCCATCACAATGTAATGAATTCAATAACGTGTAACCTGGCAGCATGCCTTCCTTCCCCTTCCCCCACCCCCCCTTCGGTGAAGGCAAATTCTTTATGGTTAGCCATCAATCAATTCTGGAATACTGGCAAATTATCTAGTGATTTGTGGGCATCAATTAACATATAATTATATATACATTCAATGAATGAACTTCAAATTGTGACTAATTCGGCATTTAATTCTCTTGGTAATAGCAATTATAACCCAAAATGCGTTTTGTCCTTATCTATTAAATGGAGTTTCAAATTTCCCCCATCGCACACCACATAACTTGGTTTGCATTTTAGGTTTCTATACTTTATGAGAATTAAATCTCTTTCATTTGTTTAACACTATAATTAACAATTTGAAGGGAAACCTTAATTTCTGTTCAATGCAATTCTCACACAAATATCGCATTTAAGTATGATGTTGCTGCTGTTGCTGTGGTTGCTGTTGTTGCCACCATCAATTGCCGCTTTAACCGATCACCACAAACCAACAACAACAGCAAAAAAGAAAAGCAAAACTCCCATGCGTCATGTATGGTTGTTTAATAAATTTTTCATTTTTGTTCACCAACAACAAATAACAGTGAGGCAATCGTTGTGGGAGGACTAAAGAAAAAGGAGAAAAAAAAACCAAACACCTGGCAATAAATGAAACCGAGCAACAGTTGCAAGTTGCCCCCCTGCCCCTCTCTCCCCCCCACACTATATTTAATAGTAGTAGTGTGGTAGTGTGGCCCTACAAATTGCTTCCTCATTGGCCACAGCAATTAAAAGTAATGAAAAGTTGTGTAAAGCAACAAAAAGTTGCCTTTCCTCAACATTTGCCACAGCGTCATCGAGTGCCTCCCCCCCCTCCACCCCTCCACCCCGCTGCGTCTTTACTCTTACGTTGGTCTTCGTTGGATTCGTCGGATGCGGCGTTGCATTAAAGTCAAACAACGGTAATTATGCAAATTGCAAAATGGAGCGACTGCAGCGCACTACTCCTCAACGCTGGCTGTCAGGCAATGGAACATGGAACAGAGAGCTTAGCTAGAGAGAGCGAGAGACTGGCCACACATTCACGTCCGCAACGGACTTCAGAGCACTTTCAGAGCACATTTCCCCATCACCCTGTCGCCGCACTTGAGGCAGAACCGCAAGTGTTGCCAGTAGGAAATCAAATTAGCGCGCCACACTGGACAGGCTGAGGATGGGGCTGAGGCTGGGTCTGGGGCTGTGGTGCTGCTGCTGTCCACTTGTGCCTAGTTTTGTGCCTAGGCTAGATTCAGACCACAGATATGCCAAGTTGCAACAGCAGCGGCAGCAGCAGCAGCAGGAGTTGTGCTGCATTTGGAGCTTGCGGTGGGCACCAAGGCACGCATGCCACTAGGCACTAGCTAGTATCGGAAGGCACTATAATCGTATGCAGTTGAGGCATGCAACAAAACGATGACAAAGGATCATTACTTTTGTGTTTTTTCTCCAAGAAACGGAAGCTCACACACGGAGAGAAAGAACAAGAGAGAGAGAGAGAGAGACAAACGAGTGAGTCGATGTCGAAATTTAATTAGTTTTCCCGACGTTCTTCTTTGGTTTAGTAGGGGGGAGGGGGTATAATCGACAGTGACGACTTTTCAAGACCTTTTCAAAACTTGGCTCTGAATCTGCATACATTCCCACTCTCTCTCTCTCTCTCTCTCTCTCTCCTCCTCTCGCAATATGTATCTCTGACATCTTATGGCCATAAACTTGAACTCGTTTCGCTGCGTTAGTTTGACTGGTCGCTTTCAGTGGTCGGTTGGTTGGTTGGTTGGTTGGCTGGTAGGTAGGTAGGAAGGTAATAAACTGAATGGCAGCAGCAGCAGCAGCAGCAGCAAGTTTTATGCCCAGTTGCGGCCCACCTCTTGGGGCAATGAAGAAGCGGAAATGGGTTTTGGCCTTAAAGTGAAAAGTCTTAGAAAAAAAAAAAATACTCGCGACCGACACAATAAGAAAGAGAGAGGTGTTGAAAATGTGCTCAAATGGGTGTGTGTGCCTGGGTGTGTGTGTGTGTCCTTTTTGCCCCCACCCAAAAGAAAGAAAAAAAACCTGTGACAGCTGCGCTAATTGCAAAATGCCATAAAAATGCACAACCTATTTGGCAAGAGATTCTTCTGACTTGCGCCTGACTTTAGGCCCCACCAAGCAGAAATCAAGTTTGCCAAATCCATTTGCCTGACACCAATTTCCCCCCCACACACACACACACACACCACACACACACACACCGAAACAGGGGCCGAATCTCTTGTTGCCATGTAACGTGCCTCGTTGACTATGTGACAGATTTAGCCAGAATTGTCCACCCAAATTGGGTCGTCCGCCTCCATTCCACACTCTACATATTGCAATGGAATATGTAAAATTGCTCCTACATCCAAGCTACACCCAAGCTCCCCACATCCATTCGCCCATATCTGCTAAGAGATGATGATGGAGTTGCAGTTCGTTCTAACTGAAGCTGATTGTCTTTTCTGGTTTTCTGTTTTTCGCTTAATTGGCATCAAATTGCTTGAATATTTCAGAGCAACAACAACAACAACAACAGCAACAACAACAATACTGCAGCTCATCAATACAATTTGCAATCCATAGCTTCATCTTCTCCCTTTTTTTTTGTTGTTGCTGTTTGTTCCCCTTTGAAAGCATTTTTCAAAGTCCAAAGCGCGTTAACAAAAATCCTTTTGAACATGTCTGTGCTCCTAATCAAAATTCCAAAAGTCATCAGCTCTTGTTTGGGTAGACCCCACTTCTGACCCCCCCTCCCTCTCCCTCTCCATCTCCCTCTCCTCTCTTGATGTAGCAGCAGAAGCAGCTTAATGACTACCGCCTGGAATTCTTAAGCGGACTTTTGCTCCACAACAACAACAAAAAAGTGTATTTCTTTAATTTATAATTTATTGATGTTACCGATTCCCCAAGCTAGCCAACTGTCCTCCATTCGGCATCGGCATCGGTGTCTGTGTTCCCTTCTACAATTGCTCATTAGTTCCTGGACATTAATCATTTAAGGAGTGACCCAAACCCGAGCAGGACAAGGTCGTTCAAGAGAAAAAAAAAACAAATTTAAGGAACACACAAAACTTGCTAATTATCAAAACATTTTGATAAGGATATGAGATGAGATGCGATGAGATGAGTCGATGATGAGTTGAGTCTATGATGAGTTGAGTCGATGATGAGTTCAGTCGATGATGGGTTGGGGTGTTGGTCGAATGAATGCGGAGTGAATTCTCACTCCAGACTCACTCACTTCGAAATCCAATTTCGTTTCACATCAAACTGTGCAACGCCTCTACCAACGCCCCAAAGGAACTACTGAAGCATCTGTTCATCTCCTCCTCCTCCTCCTCCTCTCTCCCTGTAGCTGTAAAACAACAACAACAACAACAAAAAAAATGATTAATTTTTGATATTGTTTAAAAGATTGCCTACTAGGGGGACTGTCTCACAGGTGCCATGAAAGGGTTAAAGGACGGCACAAAAAGAAACAGGATACACACAGACACACCTCATGGCCTCAGGTCGGTCTCGAGTCTTTCTCACTCTCTCTCTCTCTCTGTCTCTCTGTCTCTCTCTCCAGTCTGGAGGATCGCTGCGTTGGCTGGCTCACTTCTCTCTGTCTGCCAGCTATCAATCAGCTTTTGACATTTTTAACTGGAATTTCATGAAAATTTATTCGATTTTAAATTAACAGAAAAACGAGAAACGAAGCAGCGAGAGAGAGAGACATGGAATGAACACAAACCAGACGAACAAAAAGAATAGCAACAACAACAACAACAACAAAGTCCTTGATCCTTTATTAACTGAGAATGAGGATGAGATCTAAGGTATAGGCGCCCCCAAAACGTACACACAATTTGTGGAATTTACATAAAAATTTCTGCATTATAAATATTTAACGAGCTTCAAGTTCTTATATTGGGTAGGCGTTGTGTTTATTAGGTGCTCCAGAAGGTATCCCCACCTCTCCCTTCCATCCAACTCCAATCCCAATCCCAACCCCAACTCCAAAAACCCAAGAGTAAAGCCAACACAGAAATAAAGAATTTAAATGGCAATTTAATGAACTCAAAATCCATGAAATGAACGTCCAAAGTATTGGCCATCAAAATTCATTTGCACTCTAGCTGTCAGAGAGGGAGAGGGAGAGAGAGAGAGAGAGGGAGAGCGAAAGAGAGATCCCCAAATGCGATGCTTGGCCGCCACTCTTGTCCAGTTTAAGCTGCTTAAAACATCAGATGATTGTGGCTGATTAATCAGAGGCAAGCATTTAAGCCGGCCAAAAAGGCGCAGACAGTCGGACAGTCGGACAGTCATCCAGCCAGTCAGTCCAGATGGTTAGCTTGGGAGATGCGGTGAGGTGAGGTAAGTAGAGTTGGGTTTGAGGTATGGGGGGAGGGGGGAGCGCCCATAAAAGTGTCATTTATCAATTTCAAGGCAAGTAACATAAAAATCTCTTTGGGTCTGCCACACACACAGGAAATTTAGCCACCACCCCCACCCCCAACCACCTATCCCAACCAATTGGGGCCCTTACTGACTCTCTCCCTTTCTCTCTCTCTCTTTCTCAGCGGTGTCTTCTTTCTCCCTGTGTTTAATAGATTTAACTTAATTGGCTGACTCTTTAATGTTGCGACATCAATCAACAGATACTCAAATTCTCCAAGAAAAATAGCAATTTCAATTTGATTTTCGGTTTTTTGTTGTTTTTATGTTCGAGTCGCGTATTTCCAATTCCCACATATTGATTAAGGGGGGGAGGGAAAGCCCCAAAAGCATGAACTGGCCGTTTCTTTTGTCAACTTTTATTTCTAATTGGAATTTCGTTGTGTCACAGACACCACCAGAAACAGAGAAAGAGACAGAGAGAGAGATGGGCCCAAGAGCAGTTACAATTTAACTAACTAACCACAATGCCATTAGTGCCGGGAAATGGGTTACCTCCTAGCTCCTAGCACCTTTCTACTTTGCCTTTGCTTTTACCTTTGCCTGGACAGGCAAACAAGCAAACAAAACGCACAAAATCAAATAGGATACACACCAACACACACACACACACACACACAGACACACACTCACACACAATAGGCTTCTATAGTCCTGGGCATCGAATTCATGTCAATATTTGCATTAATTCTCAACGCTCCACTCACTCTACGCCCCAGGCATTTGAGAGCCTCGAGGTGCCTGAATAACAGCTGCCCATTTGGTAATGGACACTGGGACTAGGAGGACGATGAGCATGCCCTGGCATAGTCCATAGTAGTATGCGGTTTCAACCCAATCCCATCGAGAAGAACCCTTTCTCCCCAGTTCAGCCCAGTCCATCGCTGCGGTAACCAAATGACTTTTATTAGTAAACTGTTGAGGGAAAAGTTACAGAGACCCATTTCCAGTTCACATTTTTGTTCTAACAAAACTTTTAGCCATACAACTTTTTACCTTGTTGTGGTCAGTCAACCCTTTTTTGTTACCACTGCGCCGCCCTTTAGCCAACTTTTAGTTTCTGTTTTTTTTTTTCTCTGTCCTGCAATATATTTAGGCATAATTACACCCTGAAATATCGAGCTTATTAATTTAATTCAGAACTTTTCAAAACTTTAAAGATTATGAATTTTACTCTTCTCAGACTTATTAGCCCATCAGTTCTTCAACTTCGATTTCGATTTCGATTCAAAAAATTTTGTTTTTAATAAGACAGTTTGATCTAAGGGGAGACAATCTGTTTCCTTTGGAGAGAGAACCAACCAGCCCAGTTATTCAATCAATTTTTTAGACAGATATTTCGTCTTTAATTATTTAATTACTGTTAAATGACACGAACAAAAGTATTGGCAATAGTATGCATTTATGGCAATAGATTAAATTTTAATTAATCCTTTTTTTGAGTTCGACGTGTCGTTTTTTTGTGATAAAAATAAATTTAGAAATTCGCTTGGTTTTTATATTATTTTTAAATAATTCAACTCGAACATAGAAATCGAAACAGTTTGCCCGAGGTTGGCATGACCCTTTTTTTTGCTGCCCGTCTCTTGTTTAATTTTGCTGTATTAATTTATTTCAATTAGCACAACAAAAAATGTACCACAAACTGTTGTCGGCGAAGGAACAGCAGCAGCAGCAGCAGCAACAGCAGCAGCAACATCAACAGAAGGCAATATGAAGGCAGCACGACAGACACATGTCATGGCAGCAGTAACCCAGCATGCCAACGCCCTCCGCCCCCACACCACTATCGTCTCTTGACCCCCCAACCCACCCACATTAAGCATACGCCACTTTGTCCAGACAAACTTTGCTTTCGCTTTTTATTTTTTTGCTTTCCGTTTGGCTGTTGATTTTATGGCGCGTGACAATTGTGTTAAGGCCCCCTCCATACCGCCCTCTCCAGCCCCTCTCTACCCCGCCTCTACTTCACTATACATTTTATTGTACTACAATTGCATTTAAATTTGCCATACACATGTATGTATTTCGTATGTGTGTATTTCTTTTTTTAATTAACGTCAAATGGACTTGTGCTGGGCCTGTGCCCCATGTTTTCATTCATTTGCTTTATTTGTCATTGAATGCGACTATTTGCATGTAAGTCCACTGGAGCATAAAGGCAATGAAGAGACACGCCCGTAACCGTAACCAAATCGAGATACAATCATGAGAAAGTGCTGAAGTTGACTCGTCGTTACTTTTCTCTACCCAACTCTTGCAACAAATTTAAAGCAAAAACAAAAAAAATTAAATCAAGTAGTCAATCCGACTTGGCTATACCATGCACCATGAAGAAGTTACTTCAGAAACCGGATTAAAACAGACGGACTCGGCCGACTTCGATATACCAGTGCATCACGTGGAAAATCATTTATTAAATTTCTTTCGCATGTCGCGATTTCTATTTCATGCTATCTCGCTCACTCTTATGTGCACCACTTTGTGTACAAAACGTTTCTCTGTATAACTTGCAGACATTTGAATGTCACAGATGGAAAGCCTATGCCTAAAAATACTGCTATCCTTACTTAAACATAAGCTTTAATTAAACATTTCAATTACTGGAAATAAAGCACACAAAGAATTTAAATGTATAACTTGTCCATTTTCAATCCGATATTTGGTATAATGTTAATTATTAATGATATATACGATACGATAAAATAACAAAAAAACAAAATAAACTTGACCAGCGTACATATATACTACACGAGTCTTTTAAATTTGGTAACTTTAGCTTTTGTAGTTCCTGAGATCGGTGCACTATTACGGACGGACATGGGTATACAATTTTCTCGAGTCTTTTAAATTTGGTAGCTCTAGCTTTTGAAGTTCCTGAGATCTGTGCACTATTACGGACGGACATGGCCATATAATTTTCTCGAGTCTTTTAAATTTGGTAGCTCTAGCTTTTGTAGTTCCTGAGATCTGTGCACTATTACGGACGGACATGGCTATACCATTTTTCTCTTCGATCGAAAATGCTTCATTCTGTGCGTTACATACATATTGGCGTCTTTTATATACCATTTCATTTCATATGGATGCATAAAAATTGGCATAATTCACTATCAAATTTTTTGTCCTATCTGCCCCCCCCTGCCCCTCCTCAATCCTTCTGCTGCATGCTGACCGAAGCACATACACTTCACCACCCTATCATCTACATAGTTGAAAACTCTCAAATTCTCATGACTCGTTAAACTTTGGTCAACATTTTTGCCAGTAACGTAATCGAAATATTGTGGCTGGGCCTGGTCCTGGTCCTGGTCCTGGGCATGGGCATGGGCATGGCCTGAATGTGTTTTTGCCTAGTTTCAGTTTTTAGTCAGTTTCATGCATAGTTGCATAAAATATTTGATACCACCATCCATGCCATGCCCCTAAGAGCAACCCTTAAAGGTAAACATGTTTCGTTCTAAGTAGTTAGTTACGTAACGAGAGAATATGTAGTTGAAAGTTTTCCAATAGATAAAAGTCTCCACCTCCTGCCAAGAAGTGTGGCAATTTTTGCAGAAATGTCGTTTTCATTACACACAATGGTTCAAATGGAAATGGTTGCTTTGTGGTCTGTCCAAATATTGGTATCTCTGCCTCCATCCTCAGAGTCCATCCTCAGAGTCTCAGCCTTTTAAAAATGGACGGCGGTTAGATCAAAAAAGGAAAAGAAAAGGCCTTGCAAAAATTTATGACTAAACAAACACATGGCCGACACGAGATGAGCAGACGGACAGACGGACGGGCAGACAGACAGACAGACACTTGGACAAAAGGAACCCCAAAGTTGTTGAATGAAAATGAACTAAAATGAAATGGAATTAAATGAAATGAAATATTTTATGCTCATAATAATGACACCAACTTCAGGGGCAAACGAATGCCAAAAATGTTATAAAATGGAAGCGGAATGGAAGCGACGGCTAGAAAGACAGACAGACAGAGACAGAGAGAGAGAGAGAGACAGAGACAGAGAGACTGAAATTGTGTGATGTTTATGAACTAACCAAGAGGCATTATAAACAAACAAACAGAAAGACATCACAACTCGTCGTATCATCTGGGGGGCTTGAAAAACAAGAAATTATTATTGTTTCAAGTGTCCGCCTCATAAAAAAGACATCAATTTTGTGAACTATATGGGAGTAGGTAGACGCAGAGGCAGAGGCAGTGGCAGAGGCAGAGACTCTACTCATATGGTTAGATTGAAGAAACTCTACGCGTGTGCGAACGTTGCCTTAACTCATCTTAACTCATTAACAAATTGATACAACAAAACATTGTAATTATCGAGACGAAGACGAGAAGATGAGCCAAAAGAACCAAAAACTCAAAAATAAAAGGGCATTGTGTTCTCTCCTATAGCTTGGAGCTATTTTCAGCAGCATTTCGCAATTAAACACTCCAAATGGAGTTGGAACTTGGCTTGGATGGAGGGAGTGGAAGGGATTGGTGAAGTTCAAGTGAAGGTAGATTCAAGAGGATCCTCGTTTGTGGCCTGCCTACCAGTCTACCCGAGTTCCTCGAGTTCACACTGTTTGCACTATGGTTTATAATTATAGGCGCTGCCCTGGCGTTGCGTGTGTGTGTGTGTGTGTGTGCGTGTGTGTTGCAAGTTATGGCTTCCGAAGTGGGCGTGTGCCACAGCCTCTGCCCCTGAACTTGAGAGTGTAGAGTGGAGTGTATTAAAATGAGTTGGCAATAAAAACAATGCCATCACGCCCACCACAGAAGGGCACATCAACTGGTCCAGTGGAAGCGGAGATGAAAACTACCAGATAGATAGTCAGTCCACTATGTTCTTTGTTTTTTGTCTCTGTTCGTTTCGTTTTTTTTTTAACCCGTAGTTGGATTTTCATGTTTTTGTATGTGTTTGCTTTTCGTTTTGGCCCTTGTGTGATTTCCAGTGAAACATGAAAACGGCAAATGAATTACGAATGACTGAGAGACAGAGAGAGAGACAGAAAGAGTGTGTCTAACTAAACAGCAGGGCTCTTAAGATGGGCCAAAAGCCGCTGATAAGAACATAAAAAGGCACACACACACTCGCACACACATACTTGAGGCGCTTTTTGTAGAACAGGCTTCTTCTTCCTCTTCCTTTTTCTGCTGCTGCTGCTGCCCCACACTCAAAAGCCATGTAAATTTTGATTTCTTAGAGCAAACAATAACAATTGAAAAACATATCAAAGAAACTTAACGCACCTGAGCCGAAGATTCATATACCCTTCCATTCTCCTCGATCATTAAATCTCTTCTAAATCACACTGCCTCACTTCAAACTCTTTCTGTCTCTGTCACAACACAATTATAGTCCCTCTCATTCACACCCAAGGACACCTGGTTTGGTGTTAGCATTGCTGTCACTCTCTCTCTCTCTCTCTCTTACCTTCCTTTCGTAGTTGTATTTATTCAAACTGATTGAAACTCCTCACTCAGACTATTCCCATAGAAGCTATACGATATAGACTGAAATAAATTGTACTACAAGATACAACAAAACTAAGACTTAATTCCTGACCGATTCCTATGGCAGCAACATAAATGATATAGTGATCCAGTTCGGTATGAGAGCATGAGAGTGATAGAAACAGACGGACATGCATATGATTTCTTCAATGCGTTACGAACATCTCAACAATTTTATTAGACCCTCTGCAAGGGTATACTGAATGAAGAAAAAAAAGACAAAAACCTGGCGCTGAAAGGTATTTATTTTGGTGTGTGTGTGTGTGTGTCTGTCTGTGTCGAGGGATGGGGTGGAGTAGAGTGGAGTGAAGTGGAGGGAATTTGTTGTGTTTCAAGTGCGTGCCATAACAGAGCAAAAGACAACAACTGAAGAGGCAACGCCTGATTAATTTCAACTGATAAGCCCATCATTTGCTTTTGTGTTGCTTACATTTTTGATGTGTGTGTAGGTTGAAACGAAACGTTGCGCAGGCGCAAACATTTTCCAGGTCAAACGCCCCAACAAAAACCATACACACACAGGGCACACACAGGGCACACAACATTCGTCTTATCTTTATCACATTTTGAGTGAAAACATGAGCAATGCCTTTGTTGCTGTTGTTGTTGTTGCACGTTCAAAAACAATTACCCCACAAAAAAACCGGCTAAAGACAGAGAGAGAAAGAAAGAGTAGAGAGATAAGCATCGAGCAAAAGGTTTCCCAGCGGCAACTTTGACAACTTTTGGACTCGAGAAACATTCTCCTTACTACTTACTACTCAGATTGCCCCACACAGATCGACACAGATGGACGCGATGATGTCTTCTTGTCTTGCAAATTCAGCGTAAATTTGTTGAAGATCGTCAAAAGGCAAAAAAAACAAAAAATTGAAGGAAGAATATCAGGAGCAGGAGCAGGAGCAGTGATTCTTCCCCACCCTAATAAAGTTGTTGTTGGCGCTGTCGAAGAGCAGCAAAGTCAAGCGATATTGCCTGTAGTTGACCGTTAAGTATCTTTTGCCAAACGCTAATAGCTTGCAGCTGTGCAACTATAGCAGCAACTACAGATACTATATCTACATCTCAGATCAGAAAAGATTCTTTCCTTTTGCCCCCCCCCCTCATTTTTAGCTTCACATAATTTAGCTCAGTTGGGCCATAAACTGCAACCAGCAGCTTTAAGTTATGAGCGAGTTGGTAACAGAGTAACTGCAGCTGAGTTCATTTCGTTGTTGCAGTTGCTGCCGCCTCACATTTGCAATTATGGACAGAAGAGCTCAGAAATGTTCGATTCACTCGCAGAGTGATAGACCATCAGTATACCTAAGAACAGTAGGGAAATTTTTGATTTAGTCCACGAAATTTCAACCTATCCAATTATTGGTGGTATTATTAGAGAGGAGGTCAACCTAGGAGGGGGCCAGAGCATTAGCCATATAACAAATATGTTTGGAGTAACTATGTAGAAAGCAAGACTATAGCGCTTTCTGTTTTATTGAGAAGTTTCCATTAGTTTGTTACATACCATAAAAGTTTTCTATTAAGGGGGACAATTTTAAGGAGCTTGAATGTACTTAATGAGTGGATAGCCCCCTTCATATAACTTTTGTGTTTATATTTAAATTAAATACACAATACGAAACTTTAAAGAAGAAAAAAATAAAGTAAATTGCCGCGCTGATTTCGATATACCAATGAGCAAGCGAAAAAATTACTTTAAATTCATATATGTATTAAATTCCTTCACGTGCTATCTCGCTCATTCTTAGGATCAGTTTGGTGCCCCACCATCTAGCTCCGCTCTTGAGCCGCTTTGAGAACAAAACGTTTTTAAGTACATATAGCTCGGCCATTTTTATTCCGATTCTTATGAAATTTGGTACAATGATAGATATTCATAACATGTATTAATGTGCAAATTTTAAAATTTGGTAGCTCTGAGATCTAGTTCCCAAGATCTAGACGCACAGACGGACAAATCTCATTCGACTCGGCGACTCTCAACAATATCAACAATGATCAACAATATATATATTTTATAGGGTCGGAAATGCTTCCTTTGGCCTGTTACACACATTTTGCTGACCTTAGTAAACCTTTTCTATTCTATGGATGCATGGTATAAGAAATCAAAGGACTAAGCTAGCTTTCCTCGAACTTAAATTTCTAAAATTATATATTCTTATTCAGGCTCAGATATTTTTTGGCCGATTGGAACAATCTAAAATGTATACTTTTCAATGGTAAATGCTTTGAGAAATACAAATTCGACTGGGATTTTAAATTGTTAAATAAAGAAATTGAGTGAAAGTTCGTTAAAAAATTAGTTTTTCAAATTTTAATGGAGGAACATGTTGGTCCAAGAAAAAAACATATATAAATACTCCCCTAAAGTTAATGAAGTTAATGTTTAAAGGTAACATTTTCCATTGTTTTATAGGTTTTTAATTGATCGTACCCATGGAAGTTTCTTGATATAGTCGTCTTATGAGAAGCAAAACTGCTGCATTAATTTAGAGAATTATAACCATTTAAGAAACGAATAAATTATAGATTTAAAACCCTATATTGATCGTCTCCTTAAGAGCCACATGAAAAAGCTATTTGTTAAACAATACAAATAATGTTAATAATTAATAATAGAAAAGAAATTGAAAGGAATTACCATGGCCAATTGTGTGGCCACCACTGTAGATATGTCATTTACATAATGTACATACATATATGTATGTATGTTTGTTTGTAAAAGAAGTTAAAAGAGAATCTCAAAATTCACTTACCTTCCCTTATCTACTTTCTTTTTCTTTCTAAGCTGCACCCGACACTTTATCTCGCTCACTTGCATTTACATGCTCTTTTACACACATTGTTTATGATCGCACACACACGCACACGCACAATCATACATATACTTATGTATGTATGTACCAGATTTTCCATCTCTTTTTCGTAGTTTGTTCTTTTATGCGGAGCACCCACAACAACTGCCAACAAACTTTTTACAAATTTTAAGAGCCAACGAACCGATTTCATTGCGAATAGAATATAACTAATTAACAGTTCTAACACACGTTAAACAAAATATAATCACAATTTGCCAGCGTCAAAATAAAACAGACAGCGCTGCCAGATAGTCAAACCAGGTTTACTCTCCCACGCTGAAAAAAACTTACCTCTTCCAGGCTGGAAGTCTGCCGTTTTCCTGGCAATTTCAAAAGGCGCATCTTCATTTTATCGATAATTTTCATTAAAACAAAAAACTTGGAAACATGGAAAACAAATTATTGCCTTGTTGTTTCCAGATTTTAAGGCGCTGTGAAAGATTTCAGTCCACAAAATAAAATGAAATATCGCTCGGTTCTAAAACTAACATAAAGTGGTTTAACTTTTACAGTATTATATAAATTAAGTAAAAATATTTCTATTGCATTAACATTCAACTAATTTGGATTGGATATTATTTTAAAATATTTCGGAAAGAGCTCTCTCTTATTGTAATTCTCGAAATGTTGATTTCAACTAACAGAAAAATAGAAGGTACATATTTCTAAAAAGCTTTGATCTAAATAGGATTTGCCAGTTTTTTATTTGAAATGTAATGACACCGGTTCTATAAAAAAGAATTGAAGCAATAATTTTTCGATTTAATTACCACTAGCTTTGTTTTAAGCACTCGAGCGAAGTCCCGTTTATGTCTCACTCAGGTAATCAGCAAATCGTTCATAACCCGTAATGAATGGAAAAGAGAAGAGTAACGAAAATGCAGGGTATTGGCACTCTTCTCGCGGCTGGCAGTTGATCTAGTCTAGTGGTCGTTACACCTGTTGCTGGGGACTCTGCTGCAATGGGATGGGATATATGTATGCATGTAAGTGGATAGTTGGTTGGTCGGTTGGTCGGTTGGTAGCCTAGGCAACTTCAATCCAATTCCATATCCACGCCCCGATCGCTTGGCTGCACAACATAAATTTTGCGTCTGGCACACTTGGGTGTTGGGTTGCCTCTCGCATCCAGCTTGGAACTCCTGCTGATATTGCTGGCTGCTGCACTAATTTATAGTTTGCTGACTAGCTGAGTGACTGACAGGTAGGCAGGCAGGCAGGCATCCAGCCATCCCGACTGACACACAGACAGAAAGCAGAGGGGCTTCAGTTGGGAGGGACGGACAAATTATTTGCTTGGCCGCGATATTTCGCTTCATCCTTTTTCGGTTTGCTTCTGATTCTTATGCTGGACTCGGGTATTTCCAAAATTGAATGCAAAAAACAACCAAAAACAAAACAAAAGCACAAGACCAAAGTGTGTGTAGGGATGAGGAGGAGCTGCTGCTGCTGCTGGTGCTGGCACAGGCGAACTAAACGATAAGCATCTTACAGATACTTTGGGCACGCATTGACGAGAGCGGGACATGCCATATAGGCTGAGCACATCTACAAGATACTTTGCGTTCTTTATCGCCCGATCAGCTTGTTTTTGGGCATTTTCTTGTGTAATTTGCGCCTCGCTGAATGCTCTGCATACAAATGAACCATCATCTCATCCCATCCCATCCCATCCCGACGCACCAACGACCAAAACTGTCTTCCAAACTGTTATGGCTTGTTAGGCTACTGTTAGAAACGTATCTGTATCTTTGATTGCTTTGCCAGCTGGCTAAAATCCTTTAGCCAAGCAGCAGCCAACCAGCGAGCCAGTGAGCCCAATTCCCAAATTCAATTAAAATTATGATTTTGCATAAATTGAGCAAGAGTGAGGGTGTATCTGAGCGAGAGACGCCCCCCAATCTCCTGCTCTGGCTTTACAATTTGTATCTAATGAATCGTTTTACTGTAGCTAACCGCAAATTAAATGAATTTCAATCGAAACCATCCGCTGTTAATTTCATTTTCGTGGGCGGCGCCAAGAAGTGAAAAATGTTGAGATGCCTTTTGTTATTGCCACCGAATGAATGAATCTTTCGTTATGACTTTATCTTTAAAGTTTTTTTTGTTTTGTTTTTTTTTTTTTATGGTTATGGGCCAGTTACCGTTCAGTTCCCCCAATAAACTCAAACACCCAACCTCCGAATGTTACCGAACTTACCTGCCACCGAATTTTTGTGGTTAGAAGTGATGAATGAAAAACGAGAAAATGCGTGTGCCACAAAAAGAAACGTTGAGAGAGAGAGAGAGAAAGAAAATAGAGGAGGGGATGGAGGGGGAAGGGGAGGTAGAGTAGATAAAACTTAAGCAAAGTTAAATCTTGAAGTTCTTTTTTTTTTCTTTTCTTTTTTTTTTTTTTGGGGGAAGTTCATTAAATTCTGAAAATCCGTAAATTATGCAAAGGCGTGCCCAAGTCAAGCAGATTATCTGAGGGCAACTGCAACAAAACTGACTTTTAATATATGATAATTAATTCATTATCGATGCTGTGTGACTGTGCAGAGGAAGACAGGACAGACAGAAAGACAGACACGCAGACAGGCAGACGGGCTGGCAGACACACAGCTGACAAGGATTTCACTTGCAATTAAAACGAACAAGACACAAAAATTGCAAGCCAGGCCAGGCCAGGCCAGAGACCAGTCGAGTGCAGAGACCTCTCTCTCTCTCTGTCTCTGCCCAGGAACGATAGGACCAACTCCCTGGCAGCTTTCATTCATTAAAGCGCACCCCTGAAACTGAGCAACGACATCGGCGGCCAAGAAAACTGATTATCTACATATAAGCAACTAAAAACTGGATACCACAGCTAAAAAAAAAAAACAAAAAATAATTGCCCAGAACTGTTTAACATATCACAAGGCGATGCGAGCACTAAAAGGTGGTATCGGTGGTGCTGGTGGTAGTGGGGGGAACCTTGTTGATTCGGATAACCGGCAGTCGAGTGAGTCTTTTATAAAAATCCACAACATGTCATTGGCAACGGCATCGTGAGGGAACGACAACTCCTGAGGCACCCTCAACGTTGACTGCGCAGGACATGGACATCGGCATCGACATCGACGTGGACATGTCAATGTCTATACTCCCTTCCCTCCCCCCTCTCTCTCTCGCTCTCTCTCTCTGGCCACTCACTGATCCATATCGTTAAAAGTTAACGCTTTAGCGGCTTAAACATGGCTTTTAGCGTTAATTAACAACGAATTTTCGAAATGCAAAAACACACAAAAACCAACCAAGAACAACAAGTAGACAGAATTTTAAGTGACACAGACCCGATAAGCCTGTTGCTGTTGTTGTTCCAATAGAATCGAGCCACTCATTATAATTTTTTCATGATTTTTATTTTAATATTATCATAGGTTTATATATATATATTTCTCACTTTTATTGAAGCCAACTAAAAATTAACAAACATTTCTTACAAATTATTTATACACAAAAAAAAAAAAAAAATATTCGATTATTTAGGCGCAAGAAAAAAAAATAGTAGTAGTAGTAGAAGAGAAAACCTAAACTAACAACAAAAACTAACTAGGAAACTTGAATTAGTTTAATATATTTATTTAGTTTAGTTAGTTGGACGACTTGGTAGTCTCTTCTCAATGGAAATCTATGTATAATAATCTTAAGCATAGACTAGACAAAAATAAATTTAGATAAAACTAAACTTTGAATGGAAGCATAAACTACAAATGTTTGGAAGTTTAGGGGGAGGCGCGGGGGAAGCACTTGGAAGTTGTGGTAATTGCAACATCTAATTGTTTTAATATAAGTCCTATATCTATATATATATATATATGTATATGCATATAGGTAGGTATACTATATAGAATGCTTATATGGATTTTTGGAAGATTCAAATCGTTTTACATATGTATGTAGGAAGCACAAACAACTATATACTATACTATATACAGGGAAATAGAGAAAGCGCAAAAAAAAAAAAATAGTTATTGTTGTTTCGTATACTTAAATGTTAAATCACAGTGGCGAGATTTGTTTTTATTTATGTTGATGTGTGTTTTTTTGTTTTCTTTTGTTATTTCTTTTGTTTTTTATTTGTTGACGTTTGCCCGTTGCAACGGTTCAGAACCGATCAAGAGGCAAGCGCACGCCTGCAACAGCTTCTCTAGGAGAGAGATCGATCGATCGATATTGCTATTGCTCTCATCATCTGGGCGGACAAAAGCTGAAGTATGGGAACAGTTGACAGTGCAGGGAATAGAAACGTTTTGGATCTGTTTTTAGGTCAAAACCATCCACTTTGATCACATTCCATTGGTTCTTCATGTGGGCATAGCTAAAGGATACTTGATCATGAAATGTTTCCGATCGTATAAACTCCATGGGCTCCAAATGCGAATGGAAATTATCGACGACAGTCAAGGGCACTTTCAATAGATGCTCTAAAAAGAGAGAGGAGAAGAGAATGGAATGGAATGGTGGATGGTGGATTATGAATCCGTTAGTTGAAACAAAAAGACAATCTTTACTCACCTATAATGAAGCCCATTGTGACATCATCCGGAAAGCGTATCTTATCGCCGATGCTTATAAATTTGCCACCACCTGCTATGGGTAGCATCTTCAATGTCAGGGCTCGACTCAGACAGAAGCCAGCGCCGCCAGTGGCAAACCAGAAGGTTATCTTCTTATTGGTTGTTGTGTTCTTCTGGAAGTGAGAGAGAGAGAGAGAGAGAGAGGTGGAGAGTACGATTAACGGAAGAACTGGCTCATGAATGAATGAGGATGATGTTGAGGTCGTTGAGGATGAGCAGACCAAAGGATAAACAGGAATAAAATTCCATTTTCGCCAATGGACCAGAGAAAATTGGTTAAGAAACCTGGCCCAGCACATGATTAATTGACCATGTAATGTGGACATGTGCGAGTTGGAAACTTAATACACAAAAATCATCGAAAGAAAGCCGACCCCAAAAAATGCTTTGCCAGGATCTTAAGTGACCTTTTTTGGTTGTTGTTTTCGTGTTTCTGGTTTTTCGGTTTTTGGTTTTTTGGTTTTTCGTTTGGTTATTCTCCTTTTAGTCAGCAAATGAAGCGTAAAGTTTGGGTTTTTTAATCATGCAAGACGAGTCGAGAGAGAGAGAGAGATACATATTTTTGGGTTAGTTAATTACTCAAATCTCTCTCCATCCTCACACAGATTGAACCAGCAACAGCTCCACCGGTTTAAGCCGACAAAACTGTGGCAAGCACATTCATTACGGGATCAGTTGGCGATATTTCAAATGCCTCCTGCCATGCTCCATGAGAGTGGAGGGGAAACTGGCTCAAATTCAGTTTTGAGATTCAAATTCAGGCTCGGACTGTGGCTAGTGTTGCTGCTGTTGCTGTTGAGCCAGATCATATCGGTTATTAACGATAGCTTGCTCTGGCAGCTGGAAGCCAAATGGCGGCATAGACAAATGGCCAAAGCGGGAACATAAATAACAGCCAGCTCCAGCCCCAGCTCCAACCGACCCAGGGGGACCCAAAAGGAGAAAGGCGATCGATCGGACAGACAGACAGACGGACAAAACTTGTAATTATATAGAGAGGAAAATATGCAAAAATAACAGAGATTTGCACTTACGCTGTCCAAGTGAATCTCCAACGGCGATGAGATGCTCGGCTTGCCCAGATACCAATCCACACTGGGGCTATACTCATCGAGTAGTTTGACCAGCCTCGGTACATTGACATAGTTGTCATCATCAAAGTGACAGAACCACCTGGAAAATAGAGGAAATACATAAATTCACATTAAATTCTATTTCAGATAGACAAACATTCCTCACACTCTCCGAATATATATATATATAGATATATTTTCATTCTCACAAGATGCCAGGACATGTGGAACTAACTTTGGAGGAAGTGGTTAGGATTGCTCTTGGAGTGCCGGAGCTAGGTCAAGTCAATGTGGCCGTACTTCATAGTCTTTTAAATGTTTTATTGAGGAAACTCAATTGCAAGGATGAACTGGTCACAATTGGTGGATTCGAGGGCAAATGCTTGAGCAAACTATTGGCCAGTTCAAAGATATCGCCGATGCCATTCGATGTGGAGCAGATTATACCCATATCGGAGCAATTGGGGAAGGTGGAGCTGCTGGAGCAGCGTATTGCCCAGTTGGAGAGTAAGTTGGAGGGACATTTCCAGCAGATACGCATCTGCAATAAGGCCAACAATAAGAAGTTCCAGGCCCACATGTGGGAGCAGTATGCGTCGCCGTGCGAGGATCTGTGCACCACTTGCGATGAGGACAACAAGATTGCCTGCAGCCTGCTGCACAACATGGACTTCATGAAGAAGCTAATGCGACGCATTGCATCGCCCATTATCGAGCAAATGGACGAGGTCAGTCGCAGGCTGGAGAAGTTCTATGAGACCCTAAAGGGATTCCTCCGCCAGACGGAGGCACTCTTCCAGCGCCTCGAGCTGGTCAAACAGTGTGTGGTGGAAATCGAGAATCTTCGCAATCTGGTGCAGGAATACAATCTCACATTCATTGGCACCATGGAGGAGCTGCAGGATATGCTGGACAGCAAGCTGGACAAGGTCCATATGCCGGCTCTAAAGAAATATATACGCGATCGCTTCGATGACATTGAGCAGCGTTTGCATCAAATCGAGGACAAGGAGTCATGTCCTCGGGCAGCTGGATTCATTAACACGGGCATTCGTTGCATCTCGTGTGGCAATACACGGATTGGCGTCGAAGTCGGTGCCCAGGCCATGAGCCTGCTGCCCGATGCCCCACAGAAGCGGATGCCCATGGCCATGAGCACATCTCCAATGAATTGCCAGAAGAATCTAGTGTGTCGCTCCCTCGAGAAGGAGCCCACTCTAATGGTGCGCGTCAATAATCTAGATTTGAGTGTTCTGGCCCAACGTTTGAATCGTCCCAGTACGGGCAAAGTATGCAAATTGCCTGAAGCCAATGACCCCATCTATGGTGTGCGTAATTCCTGTTTTTCTGGTTAACTATCCACCCATCCATCCAACAACCCATTCTCTGTTAGTAGTCACACAATCTCCAAATCGTTTCGTTTAAAGCAATAAAACATCAGACTTGATTGACTCTCAAGGCTATTTCCGCTGAGCTGCATAAGAACTGCACTAATTTAAATTGCAATTACCCACAAAGAAGAGAGGGCATGGGTGGGGGCAGGGAGGGGGGGAGAACCGCAAGTCCACTCTGCCATTTCTTTCCCCCTATTTCTTTTTTCTGCTAAAGTTTTTTTTTTTTATAGTGACAAACGATCAGCCATATCCGGCCAGCCAGAGGTGAACTAATGATGGCATTAAGCTCTCTGCTCCACTCTGTGGAGGGGCCCCCATTTTTTTTTTTTTTTTTTTTGTTACCCGCGTCGTTTTGCGTAGTGAAAGGAGATCATAACTTTTTGCCGCTTATACTTAACTGATCAAAAGGAATTTAGCATTTTTTGCTCCCTCTTTTTTGCATTCTATATGGATATTTTGAAATATTTGTATTCACCAGAGAAGGGAGGCCCATTATAGTTGGGTCAAAAATGCTTCATTCCCATCGAATCATTATAAAAACAAAGTATTGTCGTCTAGACGAATCGTTTTCCTTCCTAAATCAATAAAGAATTACGGAAATTGTATTGAAAATATAGTCCATAATATGAATAATTGGCCCTTGTCCTAGTATTTCTATATAGTAATGCCAAAAGTGCCTTCCCTTCTAGTTTTAAATCGCATCTAAAGGTTTTTCATCCATTTTTCTTTACCATCTAAATATGTATATTAAACATGGTTCAAAGTAAATTCTATGTAAATAAGTATTATATCTCAGCTGCACAGACATAAAATGAGTCTAAACTTTAAGCTAAATGTAACAAAATGGAAATAAAGCATAAGTATATAGAATTGAATTGAATCATGAATAATTGTTTATGACTCTCTTAGACTTACAAGACTAGATACTTTTGAAAGAAAAAAGAAACATGAGAACTGATTAATTTTCGAACTCACTTTTAGGATGAGAATATTTTGAGTAGGTAGGTCTTAAGTCTGTAAAAATTCTTGAAAAATCGTTTGATTTTTTGGAAATTAGTTTTTCTTAAAATTCACTACATTAACTTCTTGTAGAACTTCTTAAGTAGAGTATTAGAATCTTCGCTTTGTCAATGCATAGGTACTTTACTTTGTGTCCCAAACTTTCTGTGTAACTTCTTGAAAAATCGTTTGATATTTTGGAAATTGATTTTTCTTAAAATTCACTACATAAACTCCTTGTAGAACTTCTTAAGTAGAGTATTAGAATCTTCGCCTAGTCAATGTGTCTCAAACTTTCTTTATAAATTCTTGAAAAATCGTTTGATTTTTTGGAAATTGATTTTTCTTAAAATTCACTACATAAACTCCTTGTAGAACTTCTTAAGTAGAGTATTAGAATCTTCGCCTAGTCAATGTGTCTCAAACTTTCGTTATAAATTCTGGAAAAACCGTTTGATTTCTTGGAAATTGATTTTTCTTAAAATTCACTACATAAACTCCTTGTAGAACTTCTTAAGTAGAGTATTAGAATCTTCGCCTAGTCAATGTGTCTCAAACTTTCTTTATAAATTCTTGAAAAATCGTTTGATATTTTGGAAATTGATTTTTCTTAAAATTCACTACATAAACTCCTTGTAGAACTTCTTAAGTAGAGTATTAGAATCTTCGCCTAGTCAATGTGTCTCAAACTTTCTTTATAAATTCTTGAAAAATCGTTTGATATTTTGGAAATTGATTTTTCTTAAAATTCACTACATTAACTCCTGGTAGAACTTCTTAAGTAGAGTATTAGAATCTTCGCCTAGTCAATGTGTCTCAAAATTTCTTTATAAATTCTTGAAAAATCGTTTGATATTTTGGAAATTGATTTTTCTTAAAATTCACTACATAAACTCCTTGTAGAACTTCTTAAGTAGAGTATTAGAATCTTCGCCTAGTCAATGTGTCTCAAACTTTCTTTATAAATTCTTGAAAAATCGTTTGATTTTTTGGAAATTGATTTTTCTTAAAATTCACTACTTTAACTCCTGGTAGAACTTCTTAAGTAGAGTATTAGAATCTTCGCCTTGTCAATGCATAGGTGCTTTACTTTGTGTCTCAAACTTTCGTTGAGACCGTAAGTATTCAATAAAATCGAATCGAATCATTTGGCTTGGCATCTGTTGGGTAATTTAATATAATTTTTATTGCATAAGCCGCAACTAGCCAAGGAAAAGAGAGAGGGAGAGAGAGAGAGGGGGAGAGAGTAGGGAGTTGTCTCTGGTAAGCTCTTCGACGATGTGGCACTCATAAATTGCCTCAATAGATATTGTTGCCACATGCGATACCTGTGCGAAACAGCAGCCAAGCGGCCAAGCAACCTATAAATGTGAATATTTGCTATTGCTGGTTGCGACTGCTGCCTCTTGCCGCATCGTGACGCATAAAAATGCTCGTTTAATTTGCTTAATTATGCACATAGCATAAAACAAATGAAACTCTAACTTTAACTCCAAGTCGAACAATCTTTTGCTGCTGCTGCTGCTCCTCCTCCTCCTACCTACCAACATATTAGTGCCATTAGTCCGAAGTATTCCCTGTTTGTTGCTGCTGCCCTTCTCTCTCTCTCTCCCTCTCACAAATTGAAATCTAGCTGCTATTTTATGTTTGCTGTCGTTTAATTAACGCTTGCTCGTTGCCATTTATGAAAATGTTTTCATTTCGAAAGGAAAGACTGCAACTGGAGCTGGAGCTGGAAAAGGGAGGAGGATCGTCCTGATTGTACTACAGTCTATTTGTTTTTCTTTTTATTTTTCAGGTTTTCGGCTCTGTTTATCTTATGGATCGCATAGAAATAGTTCGGCGGCCAACTGGGTGTGTGTGTGTGTGGCCGGAGCAGCAGAAAAAAAAAAAAAAAAAAGACCAAGAAAATAAAAATGAAATACGAAACGAATGCAAACTTTAGTTTATTTCCATAGCAGTTTTTCCAATTATTCTCGCTGCTGCTGATGTTGCTGCTGCTGCTGCTGATGTTGCTGCTGATGTGGGCAAATTTGGACCAGCTGCGTGGTCTGAAATGGACTCGAAAACATGCTCCCGGGGGCGTTGGCGGCATCGGCGGCCGCGTCGTCATTCCACATTGCAGGCGAAATGAGTTTATGTCTGGGGCCATAATAAAAAATGATTGACGGGGCACTTCAACTCGAGCCAGAGTCAAGGAGTGAGGAGTGGGAGTGGGAGTGAGAGGAGGTGGCAGAGATAGAGCGAGGGAGAGAGAAAAGGCGCAGTCTTAATAGATTTCGCATTAAGAGCCGGGGCAACTAAGTTGCCGCTGAAGAACAGCCAGCGCTAAAAGTATTTTGACAGGCATTCGAGCACCATTCCAGATAAGCGATCGCCAAAACCAAGAGATGGAGAGAGAGAGAGAGAGAGATGGAGAGAGGGAGTGAGAGGATGACGAACTGATTTCATTTCATTTTCCCTTCCCAAACTCTGGATCTTGCAATTAGCAATAAGTCAGCTGTCATCCAGACGAAACGAAAGGTGAGTCGTCGGCAGTAAGTTGAAATATTTCAAAGATTCGAATTCGCGGATTGATACAAATCAATGTGTCATGATGTCAGAGAGACTGAGCGAGAGCGAGAGCGAGCCTGGGCAACAAGATATTTACATTAAGCCCAAGACCGAGACCGAGGCACTTAAATCAGTTTAACAGAAAGAAAAATAAATATGTTGAGCTCATTAACAACAGCAACAAGACCTGCAACAACAACAACGGCCACACGAGCTAAAAAGGGAAATTAATCTTCTCGTTTTGAATGCAGTTTTGAATTCTTCTTTTTTGTCATTTGGTTTCCCTTTTCTTTTTTTCGCCATTAAGTGCAGCATGAGTCAGTGAAGAAGAGTGGAGAGGAAGAGTGGAGAGTGGAAAGGAAGAGGGCGAGAGGCTGCCCGCATGTCCAGTGCCCAGTGCCTGTGGCAGTGCCTGTGGCAGAGACGCTACCCGCTGCTTTTATGTATCTGCCAGATACAATAGCCAACAATAAAAAGCATTTCACTTTTGCTGCCTTTGACGCGCTCATTGAACAATTGAAACGCATTTGTCAGCGTTGACCACACCGCAAGTTGCTTTGCTACACTTTGCCCCAACTGACAAAGCAAATCATTAATTTCTGAGACGGCAACGAAACAAAACGAGCCGAAACCAAAGCGTGAATGAGCATATAATATATGTATCTTGTAGATACATGCTTGCAAATTGAAGCCAATTGTTGACAATTGTTTGTGTGTGTGTGTGCGGTGTGTGTGTGTGCGGTGTGTGTGTGTGCGGTGTGTGTGGGTGAGGGTGTGGGAGGTAGCTCATTCTCTCCTCTCGGTCTCTCATCTACTTCCCGGATGTGGATAGACTTCAGAGTGAACTGTAGCAGTCTAACAGTTGAAATTGCATTTTTTTTTTCCTGCAACTTGCAACTTGCAACTGTTTTGCAACTCCATATGCATTGGAATTGTTTGCTTCCGCTTGCTACAAATTCTGATAAACAGATTTCGCAACGACAATGTCAACATTTATTTACTGCGGCCTTTTTACCTTCAACCATAGACCCCAAACCCTCCTCCCTCTGCCCCACTTATCCCCCACATGCATTGCTTCAATTGAATAATTGAGGTGGCGGTGGTGGTGGTGGTGGTGGTGCCACAAGTGGCATATAAATGAAATGGATGCGTTTCTAAAATGCTTGTGGAAGTGTCGCATCGAGTGCTTGGAAACTCCCAACTAAAAAGAAGAGAAGTTGCACTTCGCTTCACACGCATCTCCTATAAACAGCAAACAGCAAAAAGGAAAAATATCAGTATAAAAAGCGGGGAGAAAATTTTTCTCACACACCACCAACATCTGGTTTTCCACATATGCCACGGAATGCTGATGACTTTTCCTACCCCCCACTCACACACACACAAACACACACACACACACACACAGGCACACACACATGCACACCCCTTGCCTCTTATAAGAGAAATTCCCATTGCATTGAGTGCATTACCAACAGCAACCACAATTAAAAATTGTCACAGACTTAGATGGAGATGGGTTTTAATGTCTACCCCCCACCCTCCCCCTCTCCCCCCTCTCTCTGTTATTATTATTATTTCATGGCTCAATATGGGATTAGCTTAGGGGAAAGAAAAAAACAAGCAACAAGTTGCAAGCAAGCGAGGGCGCCTGGGAAATTTCATTGATGAGCAAACAACGACAATTATATTAAAGTAACAACAACAACAACAAAAATACCAAAAATCAAAATAAAGGGAATATCAAAATTCCCACGCAGCCTGCAAAACTAAAGGAATTTTAAGTAAAACAGCAAACAGCCTTAAAAGGAGGATTGCCGAAAAAATCAGTTCATCATTAAGTGGCATGTAACCTCATCATGATCAGAGCTGGTTTGACGCTTGACGCTTGATGGTTGATGGTTGAAGCCCTGCCCCTCCCCCATCCCATCCCTATCCTTTGTTGTGTGCTGATGAAAAGATGCCTCCATTTACATTTTATGCTGTGAATATTACGCATAATACGTGTTGTAATTACACAAGTCCTCATCATCCAGTACCCCAAAGCCAGTTTATTATTTGCCGTTATTATGTCAAAAATTGTGATTACGAAACGTGAAAAACGTTGAGCGTGCCATATGATGAAGATGCCGAAAACAATATAACCAAAGCCATGTAAAGAGAATCGTCGTTGCACCGACTTGATTGTACTCTGCATGCCATAGGACGGAATGAACACTTTAGCGCACCTATCGGCCAACTATGACCATGTGCTGGAGACTGTTATTGATTCGATATTAATGAAAAGATCATGAATGAGCAGGAAGGAGCACTTTAGCGCACCTATCGGCCAACTATGACCATGTGATGGCGACTGTGATTGTTTCGATATTGATGAAAAGATCATGAATGAGCAGGAAGGAGCACTTTAGCGCACCTATCGGCCAACTATGACCATGTGTTGGCGACTGTTATTGATTCGATATTAATGAAAAGATCATGAATGAGCAGGAATGAGCACTATAGCGCACCTATCGGCCAAATATAACCATGTGTTGGCGACTATTATTGATTCGATATTAATGAAAAGATCATGAATGAGCAGGAAGGAGCACTTTAGCGCACCTATCGGCCAACTATGACCATGTGCTGGAGACTGTTATTGATTCGATATTAATGAAAAGATCATGAATGAGCAGGAAGGAGCACTTTAGCGCACCTATCGGCCAACTATGACCATGTGATGGCGACTGTGATTGTTTCGATATTGATGAAAAGATCATGAATGAGCAGGAAGGAGCACTTTAGCGCACCTATCGGCCAACTATGACCATGTGTTGGCGACTGTTATTGATTCGATATTAATGAAAAGATCATGAATGAGCAGGAATGAGCACTATAGCGCACCTATCGGCCAAATATAACCATGTGTTGGCGACTATTATTGATTCGATATTAATGAAAAGATCATGAATGAGCAGGAAGGAGCACTTTAGCGCACCTATCGGCCAACTATGACCATGTGTTGGCGACTGTGATTGTTTCGATATTGATGAAAAGATCATGAATGAGCAGGAAGGAGCACTTTAGCGCACCTATCGGCCAACTATGACCATGTGTTGGCGACTGTTATTGATTCGATATTAATGAAAATCATGAATGAGCAGGAATGAGACTTTAGCGCACCTATCGGGCAACTATGACCATGTGTTGGCGACTGTTATTTATTCGATATTAATGAAAAGATCATGAATGAGCATGAATAAGCACTTTAGCGCACCTATCGGCCAACTATGATCAAGTGCTGGCGACTGTTATTGCACTTTAGCGCTCCTATCGGCCAACTATAACCATGTGCCCGCGACTTTTCATTGATTCGATATTAATGGACAAATCAATGTGTGTGTAAACACAATACAGAAGTTGTTTAAAAAGGATATAGAGTCTAGACTCGACTATCACATACACTTTAGCCACCCCATGGGCTTGGCAGGGTATACAAATTGAATGCTTTCTGGTAACCATACTACAATGCGTCATTGAAGGTCTCTCTCTATCTCTCTCTTTCTGTCTCTCTCGCTTTTTGGGCACAAAACCTGCGATTGCAATCAGATAAGTGTCTGTTTATACAATTGCCTGACAAGTTTTGCCAGCAAGCAACTGTATCTGTATGGTCGGATACATTAGGTGTGGCCGCTGTCGCACGACAATATCCACACCCAAAACTTAATGGAGAAAAAAAAAATAAAAGATAAATTAGAACTTGAAACAAATAAATCGAAAGAGATTAAGCAAAGCGACTTTAAAATATTTTTTTTCTCTCTCTTTTTTTGAGAAAGGAATTTTCAGCTTAAGACAAGACAAACCAAACAAAATGAAGAAAAAACAAAGCACAGACACACAAACAAACGAAAACTAATTAATAAATATGTTTTTTTTTTTTTGTTTTATTATTATTTTGTTGAAGCAAAATGTCGCGCACAGTGGGGCATAACCCTTTTTTTTCCGTAAACACCTTTGGCGCCTATGTGGAATTTCTTTATGAACTGTCCGAAACGACGCCGACGACGACGGCGGCTTAAAGTTTATAATTGATGATTGCTGTCGGTTCATTTCATGGAATAGAGTTTGGAGTGACGTGCCAGGTCATCGGCTAGTTGTTGTCTATCTACCTATGACTTGCAGTTGCTCTAGCTTTGGAGCTGGTGCTGCTTGCTGTTTGCTGTTTGCTATCGTTGCTATTGTTGCTGTTGTAATTATAATTAAATTGCACTAATTGTTCGGTATTATAATGGATATCCAGCAGCAGCAACACCAGCAACACCAGCACCAATAGCAGCAGCAGCACTCCGTAGTGCAATTAGCCAGCCAAGGCGAGCGAAAAGGCGTTCCCTCGCTATATGGCACAGTGGGGCAAATAATTCATTTTTTATGTGCAAATAAATTTACATTATACAACAGAAAATGCAATTAAAAACGAAACTGCTCTTAGCAAGATTTGCATTTAATAGAACTACTTTTGCTTTGGGGGGGACCAGCGGCGGCACCCCACTGTTTAGTGCAAAACCAATTCCATTGGTAGCAACATGTTACTGCTTACATACGCACGGCAGCAACACGGTGTTGTAAAAAAAAAAGGAACGCAACAAACGACGCGTCGTCGTAGCAAGAGCGGAGTGAAGTAGCGTGCCATAATTGCCAGTTCGAATGCACGTTAATTAACCTCTTTTTCATGATTCGCTTGGGTTTTGTTTGGCCAGGGATTTCGATTTCAATGTTGTTGTTGCTGCCGCTGCTGCTGCTGCTGCTGCTGCTCTTGCTGGCCTGTTGGCAGTTGAGCAAAATTTTTAAACGTCTCCAATCAGTCCAAGCCCGAGAGGCAAGAAGGATGCCCAAGCAGTTTCCTGTGCCACCTGATACCATTTCATATTTTTTTTCTGTTGTTGTTTCTCTTTTTTTTTATATTTTTACTTTCCAGTTGGACCACCATCAGCAAGCAACAGCAGCAGCAACCGCAGTGACTGCAGCAACAAGAGTCTTCTCTTTGCTCATAACTGCACATTTTCATTGCTTGCCATTTATTTTGTTTCATTTTTTTTACTGCTACTCCCAGCAGCAGCAGCAGCAGCATCAACAGCAACAAAATGTTGCAAGCCACATATTGCTTGTGTTGTTGTTGCTGTTGCTGTTGCTATTGATTGCATGCTCTGCGCTTTTATAATGACAGTTTCAAGTTCTAAGCCAAAACGGCCAGTCAACTTAAGATGAAAACAACAACAACAACAGCAACAACAACAACAACAACAATAAGGCAACAACAGCTCTCGTCATCCTCATCATCTATCTAAAGTCCAAGCATGTCCGAGTTGTTCTAGATTTCTAGTTTTCTGCTCGGCGTAATTACAAATAAGTAAAGTAAGAAGTAAGGAGAAGAACGAGCCAAAGAAATAACCAAGTGAAGAATTTCTAGGCTGCTCCTTTGGGCGCTAGTTGAAGTGTCTTTTCTGGTTCTTTGCGGTTTGTTGTTGCCGGACAAGTTTTGAGTGGCTGATGTTGCTGCTGTGCGGCTGTGTTTGCTGCGTCTTAATTGCGCAAATTAGAACGCATGGCAGCTGCAACAGTGCTGGGTGTTTGCTTTGCCCATGGATAGAATGATGGGCTTCTCTTGCGGTTGCTTATTAAAAGCATTAAAGTCTATTATTACAACACAAGAGCAACCACAACAGCAGCAACAGCAGCAACATCTATAAAAAGTCATTGCTCTCGGCAATATATTTCAAGTTGTTAAGTAAAAAATGCACCGAATGAGCATTTAGCTGGCAAATATGACAACATTTACAGCAGTAACCCATCCAGCAACAGCAGCAGCAGCAGCAACATGACCTTATGCATCCGCTCTGCGATACATGTAATGCAATAATTTTACATGAAATTGAAACACGTATGTGCAACAATGAGAGTGTGTGAATATCGATCCCATGCGGAGGGAAATCCAATAAAATATATATATATGTATAATACTCACTTCTTGCCGCTCTCCAGAAAGACGTCCAATTCCGCAGACATCTTACAGCACAGGGCCTTGCGAAAATGGCCCTGTGAGCATTTCGTGTTTATGAGATGGCCCTCTGCAAAAAGGAAACAAAATCGAAGGGGGGAGAGATGAGTAAAAGGGGGTAACATTTTGATAAAGATTGGTAAGTAATTAAGCAACCGAGGAACAAGGAACAGAAGGATGATATGCACAGGTTCTTGGTGTGGCGGAGAGGGCGATGTGGGGCTGAGAAATACCACTTCTATGTTAATTAACTAAAAGGCCAAGTTCATATCAACCAAATACACACACACACACACACACACACTCACACACATTCGGAAGAGACCAAAAACAGTAGCTTGTTAGTCGAGAATGCCGCTCATATCCAGCGGATACATTTTGTATCGTTTGACAGCCGCCGCCGCCGTCGTTGTCGACGCCGATAAAGATACAAGGGACGACAGAGAGAGAGAGAGAGAGAGATGGAAAAGAAGATGCCTAAGGAGGAGATGGAGATGGAGTAGAAGGCGGCAAAAAAGCAGAGCAACGCACAAAAACTTTTGCGCCTTAATTGGATGAAAATTGTTGAAATATTTAAAACACACACAAACAAACAGACACACACACACACACACACACGCACACGCACACTTGGTTCAAGGGGACAAACTTCAATCCTTCCCTATCCTTTGTCCAGACCAAAGAGGAATGAATGGGTAAGGGTTCAGGGTAAGGGTAGCCAAATACACATAACTCAAAATCCCCAAGTGTGTTTAGCAGAATCCTTTGCCCAGTTCTTTGCCTAATCAAAATACCGCAAAATCTGCAAGGAGGCATGGTGTGTGTGTGTGTGTGTCTGTGTGTGTGTGTGTGAAACTTGAGATCACATCCACTTTGTCCTCCATCTCATCCTCATCCTCACACCCCCCCTTCCTCTATCTCTCTCTCCCGCTCGGTGTATGCAAAAATAAACCACAATTTTTTAAGCGAAATTGAAATTTGAACTTTTTGTTTTTTTGTTTCGTTGTTTTTTAATTAAACTCTTCGAACGGAGAATCGTTCGTTCGGTCGTTCGTGCAGCAGCAGCAACTTCAATCTTGAAACCGAAGCGCAGGCCAAGCTGCAATTCAATTAAAATGCGGGTGAGTGATGAAGATTTTTTCCTTTTTTTTTTTTTACCGAGGTCGGTACACACACTCACACACACACACACACTTTTTCCCCCATAGAGATGATGGAATTTATAAACTTTAATCGGTTTTTTTTTTTCGTCTCTTTCGGCCAGACAGTGGCCAATATTAGGCGGTCCAGTGGGCGTGTCCCGTGGCTGATGTGAAACTAAATTGAGAACGGAGCAACCAAAAACGGATCGAAAGGTAAGAGGTCGGACAACAGGCTCGAGAATCTTTTGTGATAAATTTGCTGGCTTGGGTTATTTTTCTTCGTTTTTTTTTTTTTTTTTTGGCAACCGAAAGTATGGTGGGGGTGGGGGTGTGGGGAGTGAGGGGAGGAAGAAGATGCGCGGGTGCTTAAATTATGATTTCCTTTACTCACTTGTCTTCTCCTGGTAATAATGGTCATCGGTATCGGTGAAGAACCAGGTCTGGAAACAGAAACAGAAACAAAATTCGAAAATGAATACTTGATGAGATCGAATAGTATAGAAGAGATTTGCATATATTGTAAGCTTTTGAATACATCATCATCATATAAATTACAAGAGAGTCTCCCCTCTCCCTTCTCCTCTCAGACACTCTCTCTCTCTCCCCTCTCCCTCCCCTCTCCTGTGTTTTGTCTTGATTGTGTGAGAAACTTCTAACTATATAGACCTACTTTACCTTAATTATACGAAAACGCGCTTGGTCAATGTCTTACGAGACCAACCACCTTTTTTTTTTTTTTGTTGTTTTCTTACAAGAAAGCGTCCAGCAATCAGATAAGAAAATTCCCACACACACACACACACACACACACACTTGGCAACTTGGCAGAAATAAGTCTACAAAAGAAATAACTCAAGCAAAAAAAATAATGGATAAAATGGTGGTAGGGAGAAAAGTCTAGAAATCAGTCAACTTTGGTGGCGGCATTTCTTCTTCTTCTTTTTTTTATTATTCTCCGTTAAAGTTAAGTTTACTTTATGCATCGCTGATCGCTAGGGCTAGGGCCCTTAGATCATTAGTTAACCAACTGAAGTGTGGGTGAGAGTTATCCTCCTAAATTTGTTACTTCTCAACAAGAACAACTCAATTGGTTTCCTTAATAACTTCTCTTTGTGTGTCTGTTTTTTTTTTTTTCGGGTGTCAAATCGGGTGAAAATCGTTTTAAAAGCTTTGACAACTACACGAAGTAACAACAAGTTGTTGCTGTTGCAAGTAGGAGCAACAACAACAACTTGGGCAAACAATACGCCCGCTCTACAAGCATTTTTGAGAAACGACTTGTAACAGTTAGAAAGTCAGTGGTGCCTCAACTTGGAGTTCTTTATACACAACATCAGCAACAGCAGCAGCAAATGCAGCGGCAGCAGCAACACCAGCAACACCAGCAAAACTTTTCATAGTCGTCTGTTGAATTTTCATGGATTTTCACGAGATTTTTTTTTTTTTTTGTTAGTTTTCTTTCTTTCTTTTGGGATTCGTTTTGCTTTTTCCTTTGCTGCCTCTTCTGCTTTGCTTTGGGGCGAAAAATGTTAACACCATGTTGCCAGATTGTTGTTGTTGTTGTTGTTGCTGGTGATGCTGCTGTTGATGCTGCTGCTGCTGCAACTGCAGTTGCGCCCCAGCACTTGACTAGCTTTTAATTTATGTGACTGTTAAAACTGTTGACAAACAGCATTACAACATGTTTCGCAAATTTATGGCAAAACTTGCCCAGCCTGATGGAACTGTCACATAAATATAGCATTTAGTACTTTTGCGCTCCCATTGTTGGCTGCCTGGGCCCCAGCAAAATGTGGAGGACCAACTTAATTGAAGTCCCTTAAATGGCTTGAAAACTTCAATTCAATTGGAATCCGCAGCCACATATGGTTCGGGGGACCAAAGTCATCTGAAACTTGAACTTGATCTGGTTGTGGAAAGTGAGCCAAAACAGTTGACCATTTTCCCCATTATTTGGGGGAAAAGCGTTGAAGCCTTTTCAATTGGGTTCATAAATAATTTGCCAAAAACACTAGCATTTGTTATGTTTTTTTTGGCCAGCATTTAAACCAAAGCGAATTTATCATTGACCACAAGGAGAACTGTTGCCGTTCCACTTGGAGACAACAGAGTCTGAGTTCGTGTGTTCGTGTGTTGGTGGAGTTCGAGTTTTCCCTGGCGTGGCATGCATTCAATTGGAACGAAGCGATTGCCACAACAATTCGTTATGTTTTCGGCGCTCGCAGAAAGGCAAAAAAAAAAAAAAAAACAACAAGAGTTGGGGCTAGGCCTGGCTCAACTCCACTTGGCTAACTGACTGTCGTCGTCGTCGTCCGACAACAACAACAACAACAATTTCAATGCATTTTCAATGGCGTTTGCTTCTCTAACTGCAGCTGCAGGCAAAAGGCAACTGCGGCCAACCATTTGGACAAACCATTGAAGCATTTTGGCTTTCGGCGTTTTTTTTTTTTTTTTTGTTTTTGCTTTGTTTTTCTCGGTCGCGCTAAAATTTAATGCCCACCCCTGTAGACTCCCCGTCGCACTCGCCACACTCTCTCCCGGTCGGTCGCGTTCCTAACACCCTATACACCAAGGCAGCTCTAAAGCACGTGGGGTGCGGTTGACTACCTCCAGGCTTGCGCGCATTTCGTCTGCGGTTGCAGCTGGCCAGCCAGAGTGAGGTGGCCTTACATGTGGACCAACTCCATCTCGAACTCCATTTTCCAGCGCCAACTTCAGCTAGTTTCAGTTGTTCGGGTTTTTTTTTTTTTTTTTTTTGCTGGCCTTTGTCTGCATTTTTGTGCATTGGCCAGCCCGAAATAACGAAAAATTATAATCTATGGTTGGGGCGTAGGCAATGGGATATGCTTTCGAAAATTTCCACTTCCACCAGTCTCTAAAGCAAGTGAAAGTTGGCCACAGTTGGTCTCGAGATATATATCTTAGGCTTACTCACTGCAATAATCGTGGTCTTAACAAGACCAAGGCAACCAAGGCAAAAGACACCACGAAAAGTTTGAGAAAAACGACTACACATATTTCTGAATCAAATTAATTCATTTCTATGTATGAAGAAATCAATTTAATTAAACAACCTTAAAAGCTATAAATAAATTAAGCAAGTAAATCGACGGACCGACTGGATTATACCATGCATCAAGTAGAAATTTATACATCTAATCTCGCTAACTCTTATAAGAGCGTGAGCACTTTAGCGCCACCACCGGCCAAGTCCGCCCTTGCACCGTAGAAAACGTTTCTACGTATAACTCGGTTATATTATTTATTTTTATGAAATTTGTTTAAATGATAGACATTAATGACATGTAAATTTAATTACGCTGAGACAAAAATTTAGCAAGAAAATCACCTTTTGTCGATTTCCGGGGGCGAAAGGGGGCGTGGCAAAAAAAATAAATAAACTTGACCAGCGTATATACCGTACGTTCTACGTTCTAAATTTGGTAGCTCTAGTTCTTATAGTCTCCGAGATCTCTACGATATTACAGACGGACAAACAGAAGGACATGTGTCGACTCGGCTTCTAATGTTGATCAAGAATAAATATATACTTTATGGGGTTGAAAATATTTCCTTCTGCCTGTTACATATATTTTGACGTCATTAATATACCATTTCATCCTATAGATGCATGGTATAATGATGCAAATAATGTAAAAAACAACGACATTCAAAAGGAAGTTGCATGCGGGCAAAGTGTCTATGGGGGAGGAACAAGAAGAGGGCGAGGTAGAGGTGGAGGTGGGGGATCTGACGAAATTGTGTCGCCGCGCACCAACCAACAATAATTGAAATTTCAATTCATTGCGAAATGAAATTAAATTGAAGAGCATTGAAAAGAGAATTTACAATGAAAACAACAGAGGAGGAGATGAGGTCGTCGGAGACGAAAATGTTCAGGCACGGGTTGATACTACATGGACAACAGATGTTATACTATATACTAAACTAATATACATACATCTCTGTGTGTGTGTGTGTGTGTGTGTTTGCTGTGGGGTTTGGTTTTTGTGTTGGCGGCACACTTTTAATTGACTTTTAATTGGCATCGCTCATACGCCACATGGTACGAGAATCAGCAAATCAATGTCTAGATCTTGGGGCCAGCAAACAAAACCTTAATAAAACTTTCATTGTGGTGGTCCCTCTCTCCGGTTGATATGGTCACTAGACTGAGACCAAGTCCAAGTCTGGTCTTGGCTTGGGGACTGGCAGCTGGGAGCTGGGATTAGTTGTCAACTTGCCAAGTGATTCAATGACTAGCAACGTGCTCAAACTTTGTTCACTCACATTAAAGCGCAAAAAAAGCAACTACAACAACAACAACAACAACACTGAAAAGCCCCATGTTCAGTCTATAGTATATAGTAAAATGCGGCATGAATTGTTCACAAAAGGCAACTTAATGAGATTTAGGGAGAAAAATACATTTTGGACATAAAGCTTTATGAGAAAGACACCCAAAGAGAGCGGGTGAGGAAGAGGGAAAGGGAGGGAGAATGAAGTGTATACGGGAAGTCAAAGCGAAACATTTTTATGACATTGTTTCTCTCCCTGTGCCTCCGACACACACATGTGGGTCTAATAAAATGTAAAGAGCTTCAGACATCGTCAACACAAATCTCGTTTTTTTTTTTTGTGTTTTTTTGGGGTATTTCTTAGAAAATGTCTTGTTCTAGGTATCAAACAATTGCATCGCTTTCGACGCTTCCGGGCAGTGGGGAGGGGGGGCAGGCAGACAGACAGACAACTTACACCAATCAAAGAAAATCAATCAGACAATAAGTCAACAAATGCAATAGACAAGCTTCATTAAAAAATAAATACCAAATTGAGGCAAAAAACCAAAACCAAAACCCACCCACAACCCACAACCCAAAGGAAAGTATGCAAAGTGAACAAGTTGACTGTTAGTCAGTCCGTCAGCATGTATCCTCTCTGATTTATCTACAAATTCAATGCTGACATTTGACATGCGTTTGTGTTTGGGGGTTTGGGGGGAAAACTTAAGCTTGCAACTCGCAACAAATTTATACAGCTGCCTGATGCAAATTTGTTGTATTTCGTTTTGAGGCAACACACGTTTAAACGGTAGCCAAAATGCAAACGCGATTTTTCACAAGCCTCTCCTCTGAACAGTCTCAAGACAGACCGCGGCGGCATTCAATCAAAGTCGTTACCAGTTTAATGCCTGCTCATTTGTAAGCATGATAAATTTGAATGCAACCGTCTAACATTATTCAAATGGTCAAATGCAGGAGACAACTGAACATAAATAAATTATTCAACCCAACTCGAATCCGAAACGTCAAAAACAAACCACCTAAAATGGCTTGGCAAACAAACAAACTTAAGGACTGTTTGTAATCATAATTTTGTTAGTCGATCTATTTGGGATCAACTCTTAGAACTCGTCTACATTGCAGAGGAGAGATCACATCGAGCTACTTACATCTGGTTACATCCTTCTAGGGGGAATAAACCTAAAGTTGTCGTATCCTTTTATGGCTGCTGCTGTTGTTAATGCTGCTGCTGCTGGCTAAGCCAAAAGGTAATACAACACAAAAACATTAATCAACGGTAGCAGCAACAACAACAGCTACAGAAAAACAAGCAATTACAACAAATTGTTTTCAAAATGCTAGACAACCAATCAAATTGAACGCAGTATTAGTTAGTTAGTTCGTTGTTATTGTTTGTGCTATTGTTGCCTGTCGCTGCTCCACATTGTTGTTAACCACAGAGCAAATGACGTGCAACAACAGCAGCAGCAACAACAACAACAAACACAACCAAGTTTCCATCAAAATAATTGGCTTTTGAGAGGAGCAAAAAGAAATCCGTCCAAAAAAAAAGTAACAAAAGGCCAATTGTTGCTAGCAACATGTTGCCAATACATTTTGTATGTTGCTGCTATGTAGGCTAGGTGAGTGTGTTTGTTGCTGGCTGACAAGTGGCTAGCCTAGCCAACTTCTGATGGCCAGTTAAGGCCAAATTGCCGTGCGGTGAATGGGAATGCTGTCGCTGTTGTTGTTGTTGCTGCTGTTGCTGTTGTTGTTGCTGCTGTTGTTGTTGCTGCTGTCCCCATGCCTCGTTTAGTGTGAAAATCATCACTAGATATGGAGTTCGATATCGATAACTGCGATTCACATTTCCACTTAAAAGAAAAACTCAATTCACTCTGCTATTTTTATTTTTTCTCTCTCTCGCACACACACACTTATTTGCTTGTTTTTCAACTCTGCAGTTATGCAGTAAATAAATAAATAAATAGGAGAAGAAAAAAAAATGTTGCCTCTAGTCTCCGGGCTCAAAACGTGCCCGTCAGGCATTTTTATAATTTTCAAAAAGGTAATACAAACACGGACATACATGCCCTGCTGTTGCTGCCCCCCCAGTTCCCTCCTTCGGCTTATTTATTTATGTTTTTTGTCGTTGTCGTTGTTGCTGTTGCTGCTGTTGTTGCTGTTGTTGCTGCAGGCATCGTCAACGGACAAGTCGGACGAGTGCAGTTTTATGTAAACAATAACAAAACACATTTGTGACGCGTGATTTTGCATAAGTTGGCACATAGTCAGGCAAAATAACATTGTGTAGCAGCGGCAACACAACAGCAGCAACAGCAACAACAATTCCTCTTTCAATTTTAGACCATATCCTTTCACATGGAATCCCATTGGTAACGAAAACAACAGCAAAACAACAAAATATCTTGCCATTTGGCAAAATTTAATCATAATACTGACAATGGAGCTGATAATGATGATAGCCCAGGCCTGGTTTCTGATATGTGTGGGCCCAAATCATTCGAAATCTAATAAGCAATCTATCGGGTAAGTTTCATTTCAGATATACCAAGAAAAACTTGTAAAATTTGCACAAAAAGTAAGTTTTTTAATGTCTTTCGAAAGATAGGTTTCGTATATAATAAGAATTATCACTTTTTGACCTAGCATTTAATAGATATAACGATTTCACTAATTTGGAAACATATCCACTGAGTTTTATATGGAATAAATAATCTGTTCTGATCCCATTGTTTCTCCATTATAATCCAGCCCTGATCGCATGATGATGATGTTGTGGTCATTATTGTTTATGTATTATTGCCAAAATATTCGCTGAAACATATATAAATTCACAAGTTTTTTCGAGCACAAATGAATGAAGACATTTTTATGGCCAATTAAGCAGCCGCAACAGAAATCATAAATTGTTGAATGAGCCACAAACAAAAAAAAAAAAAAATATAATGCCCATATATGTATATCGAAAATCAATTCCAAGCAGCTTAAAAACTCATTATGCAAATTTTTATTTAACTCGCCCCTTTTCAGTATATATGTATGTATGTAGATTGGGTCTGTCTCCTCCTTGGTTTAGTTTATTTTCGTATCATTTAATTTAAATCGCTGGCAACCTTTTCGTTGGCCCCACTTTGCCAATTGTCGCCCACACACTTTGGTGGGTTTTTGGGGTTCAAGCAAATTAGCTTGGCCTAATCTATTTGAGATGATGTCGTTTGATATGAACTCACCTGATCGCGAGCCAATTGAAACCAAGTCTTAATGATCAATGCCAATCGGGTGTCGTGATAGTTTTTCGTTGTCTTCACACTGATGAAAATGTCATCTAGCTCGGTAATGGGAGGCTGTGGCGTTGCTGTCACCGCTCGCTGGGAGAGATCATGCAGCAGTTCGCCATTTCGACTGCGTCGGGCCAATTCAGTTAGAAGAGTCGCCGTTGGCCTCTCGCTGACCTCAATGTCACTGAAATTGAAGCTGCGTATATCCTTGCGGATGATCACTGTGGTCGGGGAGGCCGATGCCGCTGCTGCTGCCGGCTGTGTGGGTGTCGACGAATGGGCATAATCCTGCAGCAACTGATCCCGATGTGTGGCATTCACTTGGCTATGCTGTGCTTCTGCCAGTGACTGTGACTGGGGCTGCGTCTGCGTCTGGGGCTGCATCTGGGGCTGCATCTGGGGCTGCGTCTGGGGCAGCTGCTGCAACAATGGAAACCAAATAATGTAAATTTTCTTGTGTGTATGTGTAAATTGCAATAACAAAAAAAAACAGAGAAATATGAAAAAGAAGACGCCTTGGATTTTGAAATATCCTCCGCCATCGGAGAAGACACCTTTCCATTCTTGTTCACCTGGCTCAATGGCAAACAAATAAGCGACGGCGTCGGCGGCAGCGGCAGCAGGCAGAATAAACAACAACAATGCCATAAATGCTGAGTAAGAGCAAACAATCAACAAACAAACAAACAAACAGCAAACCAAGAAACGGTATCGAAGACAACTAACTCCGGAGAATGGCTCTGGGATGGAACGCTGTTGCTTGAGTTCTTTTCAGTGCTCTGAGCCAACTGCTTGATTAATTTCCACCGATAACAGGTTCATTTGCTTTTGTTGAATCGCTTGGCGGCGATTCTTCAATTGCTCTCTGCTCAGATTCCTTTTCTTTCTTTCTTTTTTTTTTTATTTCTTATTTTTAATGTCTTTCCGATGTGGCGATGGGGCGATCTGAGCAAGGCGGGGTAGCTGAGGGTGATGGGGTCCTACCTTGTCAGATTTAAGAGAGAGGGAGAGAGAGAGAGAGCCAAGTAATAGGGAGAGGGATTCTTTATTCCCGATTGACATGGACTGATAAGATGAGTACAAAACCCAATCCAATCGACACTCTGGAATTGTGCATTCTGTCTCTCTCGCTGGCATCAATTATACATTTGAAGAAAGAAATGTTTACAGTTTGATCAGTGATAGATACTACCCAAGAGTTTATCCATATATTTCAATCTTTCTATTTTAATGAACAGAAATCATTGAAATAGTTGAAAAAGAGTTGACATTGGGTGGTGACTCGTGAATATAATTGAACAAACATTTCTATATGAATGCCAAAAATAATTATGATTTTCGTTAGGTTTATGTTGGAATTTAGTCTTGATCCTTAAACCTAAGGCCTATATAGCTCGAGTTAATTTCTATTTTAATGAACATAAAACTAAAGTTTTAATTTTTAAAACGAAACCTAATACATCTAGATTTGATTAGCTTAGGAACCTGGCTAGTTTAATGGTTTGGATAAATAACTAAAGATATTTAGATACATTTACTATTTTGTGGCCTAAAATCTTGCGATTCAGTGCTCCAATTTCTTTTTAATATTTAAATAAAAAGTGTTTGTAATGCTTTAACCTTTCTGATACTTGATAGCTATCTTTATTTTATCATTTTAGAGTTTAACTGGAACCCAAAATATCCTGAAAGCTATCTACTTTGGCGGCTCGAAATTAGATTAAATAAATTAATTAACCAAGTGCAAAAACTACTTCAAATTTATAAAACTAGATTCATACAATTGATTTCCTTCGCATGACGAACTAAGTAGCATATGCCCTTTGGCGCCCTCCATCGGCCAACGCCGCCCTTGAGAACAAAACGTTTCTACATATAACTCGGCTATTTTAATTAAGAATTTTAAGAAACTTAATGGAAAGAGCAACGGACGGACAGACGGGCATGGCTCTATCAATTTTTCTTCTCATACTGATCAAGAATCTATATACTTTATAGGGTCGGAAATGTTTCCTACTACCTGTTACATCCATTTTGGCGAACTACTTTTTCTAAAAACTTTCTAAATATAGCATACAAAAGACAAAAGTTTATGTTTTAACAAATAAACATAAGTTATTTTTTGACAGTTACGTTCTCAGTTAGTTTTTGGGGCTCATTTTTCTAATTCTTCCTCAAGAGTATTAAGATATCCGCTCGTTTAAAGTGATGTATGTAAATCAGTTTCTTAACTTCCGCCATAAACCTGATAATCATATTTTTGGAAACATTTTCTCAACATTTTGCATAGCCAAAGCAGAAGAAGAAGGAGGAGAAGATCATCTGCTGTCTTTGCTCTCTCTGTCCCTCATTCTATCTATCTTTCTCACACCCTCTCTGCCTCCCCTGCTGGTTTATATTGCTTCACACGATATTGTCTCGTTGATAGTCAGCAGCGACAAGTTGGTCTCATACAATTTTATTGCGGCACGATCGACAAACGGTGTTCAATATAATAGCCCCATGCCATGATAGAGACTCTAAAAGACTTGATGATGGTTGCCCATGATGATGATGTTGCTGCTGCTGCTGCTGCTGCCTATGATGATGATGATGATGATGAGATGATCAGAAGCAGCTTCCTAATGAGCTCGCTTGATGCCTAGGCAAAAATACACAGTGATGACAGTGGCAGGTGTAAAAACTGCTGGGAATTTACATTGTGAATGCGAAAGCAATTAAAAAGTTGAAATATTAATTTACCCCAAAAAAAGAAAACGAAAACGATAACGAAAAAAGTATGGGAAATCGAGTAAACGAGCTCAACCAAAAACGAACTTCAATAAAGATTTGGCAAACCGAGATAATATATAGAGGAAAAATCAGAAGAGAGAGAGAAAAAAACGAGGGAGACCTGAGCTAAAATCGTGACTTGTGAGTGAAGCAGTGAAAGCAACTTGTACTCGAGTAGGTACATACATATGTGTAGTTATAGAGGATTGGAGGGTGGTGATGGGGGGTGGAGGGGGGACTTACCTACCTGTAAACGCCTATTTCAATTGAGTTAGCCACAAAATGGCATTCAAGGTTCATTGCATAGATTAGAATGTGAACCAGTTGCGGATCTAAGTGATGCAAATATGCAAATTCAACCAAACAAACAAACAAACAAAACAAAATACATTTTCTGTCACTTGCATGAGAGAGAGAGAGGGGAAAACGTGATTTAAATACAGAAATTCTATATATATATATATATGTATGTCCATATCTGACCAACAGCTGTCACACACGCCTGCGCACCATTGGATAGATAGAGCGATACAAGTAACAAGACATCGATCTATCTGCCTACTACCTACAAATGTGCCTTGTAAAATTTAACACACTTCAAGACAATTTCTGACTGCCCCTGCACCGCCTCTCGCTTTGACCGGCAATGACTAATGCTTCATTAGCTGTGTGATTAATATGTTTATAAACATTTTCATGTCAATTAATAATGAAACCATGAAAACGAATTAGAAGACAGACAGACACATGGACAGAGGTGTGTGTGTGTGTGTGAGTGATATAAAAGGGCGCCAAATCTTCTAGCAAAAGATTAATGAACATAATCCATTTTTGTTTTCTTTATTTTTTTTGTTTTTTTTTTTGGGGTTTCCATAGCGGAAAACATAAATCAGCAAAACAAAAACTGAACAAAAAAATGCAATCAAAATTCTCAACTCCAGCTGAGAGAGATCACAAGAAAACCAAAATCAAAGAGTGATAGAGAGAGAGAGAGAGGGAGAGAAATCGAGCAAGCGGAAAAATCTTCATTAAATGCTGTTTAACAATATTATCCATAAGATACAAATCTAAGATAAGATACACATTCATATAAGGCCTGGTCCTCAATTAAGCGACCACCAACTTGGCTTCCCCCGCGCACAATCTCCTCTGTGTCTGCCTCCTCACTCTCTCCAAATACATTCGGTTAGTCAGTTAGTTGCTGCTGCTGCTGCAGTCAGATACCAGATACATTCCGCCTTTTTATCAGGCGCCTACAAGCGCTTGCTGCAGCTTAATGTCGTCAACTTTTTGGTTTCGGCTGCCGACGCTGATTATTGTTGCTGTTGATGTTGGGTGAAGGTGAATGGAGGAGAACTGCTGATGCTGCTGCTGTTGCTGCTGCTGCTGCATGGGAACTGCAGCAAGTTGGTCCACAAGGCACCTGCTTGAAAACAGGAATAACATCATCAAAGTCTTTGTCTGGCAATCTTCACTGCCTCTACCCCAGCTCCCTCTCTCTCTCTCTCTCTCTCTGTTTTCCCCATTTCTGCTGCCTGTCAAGGCTCTGTCTGACTTTGAGCTCGAGTCTGAGGAGAAGTTTGCTTCCTCAAGCTGATTTGCATGCTCTTCAGGCAAAAGTCATTTGTTTTTGTTGTTGTTGCTGTTGCTGTTGGTGTTGTCATTATATATTTACCATACTCGAATCAATCACAAACGTTTGTCCATTCTGCGCGCCACTTTAAACAAATTCATAAACAACAAATTCATTTGATGATTATTATTTCTGTCGTTTCATTTATGATTTATGCGTCAGCAACACGCGACTTGGCGACGTTGACGTGCACACCTAAAAAATCCAACCAAATAAATATACATATGTATATATATCTACATATATCTATTTATATATAGGTACATACGTATATGTATATTGCTTTATCAGCAAAGTAGCCAAACCCATAATAAGTTAAATGCCGTTGTCCAGTCACAATTGTCAACTGCACAATTCGAGGAATCAAGTCCGGCAAAGTCAACAATCAGCAAAATTTTGCGCAACATTTGGGGAAATAAATAAAATCCAACGAAAAGCGACAACAACACCAGAGCAGGCGATTCATTAAAAAAAAAAAAATTGTACATTGCATGCAGTTTTTGTGGTGCCAGAGCAACAACAACAACAACATCTACAACTACAACTACAATGGCAACAGCTACAAATTAACTGGGACAAGTCACAGACCTCGGCGTAAGCATATGATGGAAGAACTTCAATTGAAAAGCCAACAAAACGTCAACGGTTTTTTAGTTCGCTTCGGCATTTAGTCTTTCTGTGTGTGTGTGTGTGTAGTACATTAATTTCTGCCAAGTTTCCGGTTACCCCAACGACAACAACAACAAAACCCAGGAACAACATCCACAACAACTATGTTGTCTAAATTAAAACAACATAAAGTTTTAATTATACAAGAAGCGACAACAACAACAACAACAATCTAAAGAGAGACAGAAACAGTTGCCAGCTGGCCAATTAAAGTTAAACAATTGAGTTGCAAATTTCTGTTATGGCAAACTAAAAGAAAAGAGTCTCTGAAAGAAAACTATCGATTTCAAAGTGCATAAAACTAAAATCCTCCTCGAGGTGACACATCGATTATCGGAAGTCTTGCGACATAGACAAAGAATACCTTAACAAAATATCGACTTCAAAGAAAATATGTATGTATCTTATTTCCTTTTTAGCCAGTAAACTTAAATCGAATTTCATATAGAATTTTCTTTTATTTATAGTCCCTCGTTCAGTTTGATTGTGTATAGATTGCATTTTAACTGAATTCAAGTAAGACTTTTTGATTTGAGTCTTCCTTTCACTATGAAATTCTAATGTTCAATCAATCAAGGAAATCATTCCCTTTTTCTTTTATACTATATTCGATTTTTAAATACATAAAATTAGCAATTATGACTAGAAGACGAGAAGAAAAGTATAGGGGAGAAACCATCGAACAAAATGTAATTATTGAGTGCATATTTCATTTAACCTTTTAAAACAAATTCCATTTTTGAATGGAATATCACTTTCACTCTCAGTGTCTAGTATCTGAAGCTCTTAACTTTTATTCCAAATTCAACTAATACAAATATTAGTCTTAGTTTGGTTACAAAGCATAATTTCTTTGAAAGTTCTTCCATATATTTCAAATACAATAAATTCAATAGATTACCTATCAGATTGAAAGAGAAAACATCTTAAATCAAGATAAAATTCCATAGAAAATTTCAATCTCTTAGAAGACACTAAACTATCCTAGTTTAAATATTTTAAGTAACTAAACAAATTATTCCCAGTGCTTATTTATGCTTACATTGCAATATTAATTATAAACAATTGCTGACTTTCGATAGTTTATCGAGTATCTTGGTTTGTTTTTGATTAAAACATAATTTAATTGTTTATATACTTGCAACAATTTGCCGCATCTGGCAATTTCGCATAGGCAGCGCATTTTTTTGTCTGTTTATTTCTAACAAAGACATAGAGGATATGTGATGTCAGCTTCCGGCATGGGGGAGCATAAAATAATAAAACTTTGCATACACATATATAAATTATAGTAGGAAGACAAAATTGGGTAACGTTTGAAATTCAAATTAAATATGAAATACTTCAATTTTAGCTAGATGATTAAGTGTTTTGCACAATTATACTGCCAATTCATTTTATTCATTCTTAATTAAATCATATCTGAAAGACTAACTAATATTAAATAGACTTGGGAAATTGGAAAACATCCAACTAAAATTGTTCAAATAAAAAATTCAATACTAACTAGAGCTGCTACAAAAAATCTCAAATTAGTAACTAACAAGAGTAGAAAAACTCCAGAAAAACTTCGATTTTGTTGTCCTGTGTTTTTACTATTTTTTAACTAATAAATCTTGAAAAGTTGAACGAATTTAAGGTGGTGGGGAAATATTTTAGTTAGATATCATTGAGCTCCTCAAGAGAAGTGGCTACAGAAGGATTACCTTTTATTTTTAGCAATGTTCTTACGAGATGCCCACACATATATGTATGTACATGTATGTATCCCAACACATGCGTTTCTTATCTATCTTTATCTCTGTGCTGGGATCTGGGAAAACAGTTCAAGCACTCTACTTAAACTTAACGACGGTGATCTGGAGGATCTGGCTATTCTCTACCACCCTTCTCACTCGTAATATTAGCACACAATATTTTATTACACAGAAATTTATGCAAAAAACTAAAACAAAAACAACAATAAACTGAGACAGGACAGGCTTCAGACTTTGACAGGGTAAATGAGGACTGAATTGGGGATTGGAGGATTGCGGTATTGGGGGATTTCGGATCGGGATCGGGATCTGAAAGCTTTGGCGACGCTCTGCCGTCGGCAATGAAGCGCAAAAAACGGCAGAGGGAGAGAGAGAGAGCGAGAGCAAAAACTGTTTTATATGCACAAGGCAGAGTAAAAATCCAAAGACTTTGACTCTGACTCTGACTTAAGAGTCTGAGGCAAGGGCGTAAAAAGGTCTAAACGGCCATAGTCCGGACGCATGCGCAGCTGCAAGCGTCACCGGCGTTGATTTATGAAAGTGCACGAAGCGGCAAACAAATGGACACACCGACAGCAGGGAGACCGAAAGAGAGAGAGAGGAGAACCAGGAATCATGCAAATTGGCAATATGTGTGCCGGGCCGGGTCGGGCCGATCCAGGCCGGGTCTTATACAGATCACTGCGTATGACAATTTACGAGCATTTGGCTGGCTCCAGGGCTCCCACGCAACTCTTAGTACGAGGCTCAATGGCTAAAATAGAGTAGGAGGTGGACGGACTGGTGCACTGTTGGTGGTGGTGGTGGTGGATTAACTCACTTGCATGCCCGGATATCCGTAGGCGCTCTGATAGAGCAATAGCGTCATATAGACAACGGCAACGGCTAGAGTCATGGCTTGCAGGAGGCGTTTGAAACGTTGCGGCAGCGAGAGCACAGTCAGGCTCATCATATGTTGGGCCCCAGCCACACTTTACGCGAACATCGATCGCAGTTCCGTCGATTGTTTACCAATTCAGGGTGTAATCTCACTGGCACCAAAAATCACACAAAAAAATTTCAGTATTTTTTTTTTTTTTTTTGAATTTTTATAAATTTTTGTCGATTTTTTTTTTTGTTCACTTTTTTCAATGCAGTGCGCAATGAGGCTTGGTTATTATGATTATTATAAAGTCAACAAATATCTCGTCAAATTCTCCGGTCCTTTTATGGAAATCGCTGTTTATCACGGCGCGCGCGCATACGTCTTGCTTGGGGCAAGTTTGCTGGGCAACTGACTCTGGCTCTGATCGGATTTCTCAGTCGGTCTTCCAGCGAAAATCGTAAACAAAACAAAAACCAGAAAGACCAGTAAATATAATCACGAAAGACAAAAAGAGAGAGACTTGGGCTCTCCCTCTCTCGCTCACCCTCTCAGTGTGTGTGTGCTCCAATTGGAAGCGTAGGCCGACGATGGCTAGAAAGAGATTGCTTGCTTGCACTGTGCGAAGCAAAGCGAACCGAAGAGGGGTGGGAGGAGAGTAAGCAAAGTCTAGTTATGACAATGCAGCTGAAACTGCAGTTTTCCAACCAGAGCACGCTCTCTATCTCTCTCAGTCGCCCTCTCTCTCTCTCTCGTTCTCTCTGGCCTGCTGTTCTCTCTCGTTCTCGCTCTCTTGGTCTGTGGTCGCGACCTGCTGATCGTGTTCCGCCTCGGCATGTGCCACAGTAGCTGCCGAAGGCTATCTTCCTGAGGGCACACAGGCACTCGTAGGCTCGTGGGCGAGCCTGCGCAGCGCTGCGAGTGGAACTGTCATTTCGTTTTGGTCTTATCCTGTCCTGTGCCTGCCTGGCCTGCCTCTATGCATGACATGTGTCCTATGTGTCCTTATATAATTTGCATCCATAAACAACATCAGAAATATTCCAACTTGGCCCTTGGGTGGAGGGGGCTCCAACCTAGAGAGAGAGAGACGCCCTCCAGTATCAGCCATGGCTCCAGCTTTGGCTCCTTCTATATTTTCTGCCGTCAGCCGACGACAATTCCATTAAAAGTTGTACGTTGTCACTTTGCGTTAACTTATCTGTGGAGCATGTTGTGCGATCGCATTTTTATTGTCGCCATTGTTTCTCTCTCTCCAACTCCAACCCCGACTCCGATTCCGAGTCCAGGTCTTCTGCCCACACATACACACACACACAGATATATATAGCAGGCAACAATTGCAACTCCATCTCACGTGCTGCTTCACCTACCATCCCCCCGACTCTGGCTCTCTCTCTCTCTCTTTCTCTGTTGAGCTCCTACGTTATTTTTCTGTAGCACTTGGTTTTCTTCTTCTTCTTCTTGACTTGACAATGCTTTGCATGTCCCTCCCTCACCCCAACCAACCCACCCCACGCGCCCCCCCTTCTTTCTACCCATCGCTCCGCCTGTCATATTCCATGTTTGTGGCGGCGACAAAAGCTCTTGCGGCTCTGCTCGCTCGCACAATCAGCAACTCGGCATCTTGTTCGCTGTCCCTTTGTGCGGCTTTCGCCTGAATTGCATTAAAAAGCGGCAGCGGCCCAGGCTCAGGCCCAAAACTCCAACTCCATATTCAACTCAAAGCCAGAGCAACCTTGTTCTGCCACAGAAAAAGACATCGGCATCGCTCGAGTTGCCCCCCCCCTCCCCCCGCCACAGACTCCTTCTCTCCTCATTTACCCTACCATTTCTCATTCTTCATTTTAATGTGCAATTTTGTATGTGCAGCTCGTAGCAATAGAGTGTGTGTAGTACTCGTCTCTTTGTGTTTGCATAGCTGAGGCAAGCTGGTTAGGCATGTGCCACAGCCCCATCCCCATCCCCATTTCCATCTCCAGCTCCAACTTCAACTTTAGTTTTTAGCCAACAACAACTGAACTGAAACAACTTGAGCTCCAGCTTCGTTTATCGGCTGGCCTAACCTTGTTAGGATTGTAAAATGTAAACCGAAGGCGTTGCTTCTCCTCCAACTCGATCTTAGCCTAGCTAGGCTCCAGCTCTACTTCGCTTCACTGGCACACGCTTGAGTTGCCTCCGTCGTCGTCGTCGTCGTCATCATCGTCGTCGTCGCTTGGTCGTTAATCGAAAACGGGCGCGCAGTCGCCCTGCGGTTACGAATGTCGCCGGACCAACCAAGCAACCAACCATCCAACCAACCAACCAAACCAACCATTTAGAAACGGGGTGGAGTGGAGGAGGCAGTTGGCTTGGGAGTTGGCTCAAGACACAGCAACAATTGTGCGCGTGCGCAGCCGCCAAACCGGCAATGTGTTCATTTCAAGACTCTACATTTGAGACCATATTTTGTTGGCTTGCTAAAATTATGCCCGGTAGTCATGCCAGGCCACCAGAGCAATGTAAAAAAATTAAGGCGAGCTTTTGACTGACGGACTGACTAACTGACTGACTGACTGAGTGACGGACGGACTGACGGACTGACTAACTAAAGCCAAGTGGAGGACCGACCGATCATCTGACTGACCTGGCAAACACTCGGCTTGATTGCTCGCCTTGTCCACGGAAATGGATGGCATGGTGAGATGGTGATGCTGATGTGATGGAGATGGCGATGGAGATGAAGATGGAGGCAAATCAAAAGACACCCAACCGCGTGGCAACTCCAGCTCACACATTCATCATGAATGTCTGTGGCATGCATAGACCACGATTCGCAGTCAATTTTTGATGCGTATTGATGGCTGCGCTCTCGCGCTCGCTCTGGCCAGCAGAATCTGACATTAAGCAGATCAGAGATTAATGATGTCAAATTAGTCAGTGTCACTTATTGGAACGCTGCACTACCTATGCGCTCCACACACACACAACACACACCTATGAGGCCTATTAAAGGCGCTTTTCCCCGAAAATCCATTCATTAGTAGCCCATCACAAAGTTTGCCGTTCAAGTCAAAATAAAAGTCAATTACAAATCGACACAATGAGTTGCTACAATTGAAGGTACAAGATCATCGACAACGGAGAAAAACAGAAAGTCAAATCAAAATTAATTTCGACATTGTGTTTACAATATCATCGATCAATAACTGTCAACACAGCGGTTGGCTTACGAAGTGCCCTACACAAAGAAAGGCATATATCATTTTGTTCTCAATTGGAAGTACATCAATGTGGATAGCAATAATATCTACAGATCTAGCAAAAACGCCAATCGCTCATTAAAACTAACCATATCTAAATTAATCTTTAAATAAATCCTCCTTAAATCCTTCAAGCATGAAATCTGAATATCTATATAATAAAATAAAAAATTGAATAACAATTTTTAATTAACACACAAATACATATACCTAATGTAATTAGTTAGAAATCTTTTTTTTTAAGAAATTTACATTTACATCATATTTTAGCATGGACAACTAGCTAATTGTATAACAGTAGTTTAAGTTTAAGAACAATGTTAATTAATATAGAACTTTTTAATACTCAATTTATCAATTTATATTATGGCTGCAAATAACCCTCCGACACTACGATTTTATATTATGACTCCAAGACATGAAACCACTTAAACCTTCCAAGAGTATAAGTACTTTTCATTGAGCAGATTTATAGATACTGAGTCGCTTAAACTAACTCTTTTTTCCTGAAACAATTTTGAAAATATACATTTGACTTATAAAAATTTGGAAAATTATTTGTTTTACGTACCACATTTATATTAAAAGGAAGAGCAATTAAAAATCATAGAAGTCTGTTTAATTTCTCTTAATTTTTGGGTAGTTTTTTATACCCTTGTAGAGGGTAATATAAAATTGGTCAAGAACGAGACGAGAAAACGAGTTGATAGACCCATCTGTCTGTCTGTCTGAACCTATGCCAACTAGTCCCACAGTTTTAGAGCTATGTTCATCAAAGAATGTTTATAAGCTTTTTTATACCATAGTCATATTATCTGCGATTTTCAAAAAGATCCGACCACTATATCATGTAGCTGCCATACAAAAAATGCGAATAACTTCTTTTTTACTTAAAGAATCTTATCCAAACTGATTAGGTACATAAACATATACACAATACATCATATTCCTGGATTTACCACCTGATTTTGTCGATGCAAACCTGAGTACACACACATAAGCAGTAAAGGACATACATGAATATGTATATATGTGTGAATATGTCAATCGCTGCAGCGACTTGGCATGCTTAGTTTTTGGCAATTGGATGGGCGATGTAATGGAAGCGCGGTGGCTTAGTAGATATAGGTCTTTCCTATGAAACGAAAGATGCGGCAATAAGTACCACGGAGACTGATGACTAATTTTTTAGTGTATTTAAAGTATTGTGTCATTGTATTAACACACAGAAAAATTTTTTAAAACATAATAAAATGTAATGGTCAAGAACTTGAAAGGGTATACAAACTTCGGCATAGCCGAAGTTAGCTTCTTTGATTTATTTTTTTGGTAATGCTGCACCCAAAATGTAATACAACCAGAAGGCTGGGCTAACTTCGTCCACACAGAAGTTTGTATACCCTTGCAATTTCTTGTCATACTCAATCCCTAAATGGAGATAGCAAAATGTAAAGGTTTTTGTTTCAAAACCCGTATCTACATGCTTATGTACATGCATTTGTATGCTGCATGCAATTTTTTCATATATATGATTTAGTAGTCCGATCTTGTTCAAATTTGCCACGGACGTTTGTATAAATAATAAACTGCCAATTATTATTTAGCATATTTTAGACCAATGGTTCCCATGGAAGCTATATGATATAGTCGTCCGATCCGGATGAATACGAGACTTCGTGCGAAATCTGAGCTCTGTAGCTTGAGAGGTCTAGAAGGAGAAGCTGTTGATACAGACAGACGATTTGAACTCGTCTTGTCATGCTAAACAAGAATAAATGTAATTTATATGGTCGGAGATGCCTCCTTTTATTCGTTGCACACTTCTGACCAAAATGAATATACCCTTTTTGCAAGGGTATAAAAATTGTTATATTCCCGTACAGATTTTTGTTTCGGTTTTGTGATTTCCAATTCGATGAAAGGCAAAGAGAGTAAAGAGACCACCTGGCGTTTGCAGGGAACACTAATTGCATTGATGGTACGTATGGCACAAAGGAAAAGTTACCAGGTGATGATATCAGCATGATCAAGCACTTAAATAAGCACAAATGATGGCCAAGGCGGCTACGACTAGGGCTACGGCTACGGCAACGGCTACGGCGAGGGCAAGCGAATGTTAACGTTAACAATTTGTTGATTCAACTCGGCATGAAATCGGTCTTAAACTTTTGTTGAACTTTAATTAACCGATTTTCGGTTTAAAAAAAAAAAAAAGAGTAAAGTAGAGAAGAGAAATCACAAAATCATAGTTTCAAAATAGTTAAATTACATTTAAGCGGATTAAAGTTCACTTTTTGGGCCATTCAATTCGATTTGTCTAGTTTTGGTTAATGTCCGCCTGGAGAGCGAGACAGCGGTAACTCACAAAAGTTCATTAAAACTGACCAAGTTAATAAGTTAAACAAACAGACATAAAACGACCGAACGACCCGTTTCCCCCGCCCCGCCCGGCTTCCTCCCTCTCTCTCTGTCTCTTGTCTTGCATTTCTGATGGATTTTCCCAAAACCTAATTTTCAATTTACCAAAACAATTAACAACTAATTTTATTGGCTTTTAAGCCATGCAAACACTTGAGACGCACACATGCTCAGAAAACAGTAAGCGCATCGTAAAAAATGTTTTGTTGTTTTGTATCTCAAAGATACATACATACAGATACACACAGTATGCCGCTATTGATCAAGTGTTTGACGAGTTTAAAGATTTGTTTGCCCTGCCGAATCAGGCACCATCGGGCAGGCACTTGCAGCAACTGTGCGTTAATTCTCTAGAAATTCAATGACCGAACCGAACAGAAAGCAAACCTCTTCCATCCGTTAAAGGTCTATCTTTTGCTCTTTATGTATCTTTTAATTAACAAAATTCGAGTATAGGGGGCCTCTATATATGCATAGGTATACATATATATATGTATAAAACAAAGTAAGCGAGACAATTTCATTGGATTTATACAGTTCGAATTGATTTCATGATTCCCCGCGTTCCCATATAACCCCGACCCCCAACTCCCAAACCCCATACCCCCAAAAAGACATAATCATTTATGCAATGCAAACACAAATCCCGCGAAAGACATGAATCTGTAAATCTCAGGAGTGCACTATGGGCGAAAAGTCAATAACTTAGGCACATAAAATTCCATTTGAATAGAAATGGAAATATAAATTTATATTCGCAATTGTGTGCATAAATTTAGGCTTTCCTTTTCCTTCTTTATCCTAATTTTATCTTAATTAAATCTATTATGTACAATATTTATTTACCATATTTTCATGAAAATTTCTCATTATGCGACTGTTTCTCTTTAATTAACACTGAAAGATAAAAATGATTTCGTTTGTCTCAGTCTTCGGTTGATGGAAACAGAACAGCAGAAAATAATTTGCAATAATTTGTATAAGAAATTGCATTTTTGACCCATTGTGTAGCGGGTTAAAGTAGGTGCCAGCTTGCATGTTTTTTAGCATGTTATCCAAAATAAAATCCTGCCGGCTCACTCTCATCTCACTCATCTTGCTTGGTACCAACTTCTCGGCCTCCACTTCGGCATCGTCTTGGCCTGGATGGCTTGGATGGGATGGCGTGGATTGTGTGTTCGCCGCGTGAGTCGAACGAATGGCTTGCAATGTGCTATAAATTTATGACACTACTAAAAATAGTAGTAGTAGTAGTAGTAGGTAGTAGTTGGTTGTAGTAGTAGTAAGTAGTGGTGGTAAATGGTAGTCGGTTGTCAGTAGTCAGTAAGTAGGAAGGTAATATCCATGTGTGCATCTTGGAGGACTCTGACTTTGTTGTTTCGTGATGTTGTTGTTGCTGTTGCTGTTGCTGTTGTTGTTGTCGGCGGCTGTTACATTATGTTGCCTTTGTTTCTTCAGTCACATTACACGAGAATGAGAATTATATGCAAGTGAAAATGCCATTTAAAAGCAAATAAATAAACTTAATGCGAACTCGCTCCACAGGGCTGCCAGAGTGCCAGACTGGTAACCGGCCCCAGACCCTTCCCCAGACCCGTGACATATGCATGAAAGCAGCAAAAGTGTCGTACTTCGGATACTTTATGATATACATATATACATATATATTTTTAAAGATATGCTATGGATATCCTGTGGTGCGAAAGGGCATACAATTTCCTATACATATATAATCCAAGTATATATCGAGAGAGAGCTTTGGCTTCTTAGTCTTCAGAATGTATCTAATTGCCATACCAGGACCCACTGCTCCATTCGCTGTTATTATTCATATTTCGTTTATTTGAAAACCCGTTAAGAATGATGTCTGACCTTCTGTCCTGTCCCTGTCCTGCCCCTGTCCTGACCCTCTCCCTGTTCGTTGCCCTAATTGGCTTGCGTGCTGTAAACTACGTCTGATTTTCTTCTATGCGATCCCCAGCGATAAACGCAACGTTTGCGTTGCTCAAAGGAAGCTATAAATAACAATTAATTGTATTATTAAACTAATTCGGCAAATGTAGCAAATGTTCAGTTCAGTTTTTTTTTTTTTTTTTTTTTTTGCTTTTCAGGATGAAAGGCCGTCAGTCATGCGATGAATTCGGCAATATAAAATCGCTTCCCTTTTCCCCCCTCTCTCACTCTCTGTGTGTGTGTCTCTCTTTTTCTTTTGACCGTTTCTGCTAATTTACATTTTGATGTCAGACAGGCAAAAGTAAAAGTACGTCGAAAAGTCGTTTCTAAAATTGTGCCCTTAGGGCCTCAACAGAAAGAAAGACAAGCCAAACCCAGACCCAGACCAAGAGCCAGGCCAACACACAAGGCACAATCAATTATGGAATAAGTCAATGATCAGCAAGGAGCTGCCGCTTGCTTCGCCTGGTGCATAGTGGCTGGTGCAGCACGCAATCAGGCCGCTCGGAAAAATGAAAACCAAAAGGTCCAAGTCGGTATACCCTTGCAAATCCTATTTTCAGGTCAACAAGCCAATTCAAAGTGGGAAAAAACGATATAACAACCAAATCTTTTTATGATATTGTGTTAACTTGCTCATATTTAAGAAAAATATTTAAACTTAACATATATCAATAATAAGCAAGGTAGTACTACTATCAAATTATTGATCCAAGAGCCTTTTCTCGATCGATCTTGTCTACGATATTGTCGTTCATTATTGAGTGTGCCAAATTAAATACGATAAATATTTCGGGAGAAAATCACTTTTTATTAAATTTTGGGGGCGAAAGGGGGCGTGACAAAAAAATAAATGAACTTGATCAGCGTATATACTACACGAGTCTGCAGTCTAAATTTGGTAGCTCTATCATTTATAGTTGCTGAGATCTCTGCACTCTTACGGACGGACGGACATGGCTATATAAATTTCTCATGCTGATCAAGAATATATATACTTTATAGGGTCGGAAAATTTTCGTTCTGCCTGTTACATACATTTTGGCGACTTTAATATACAATTTCATCCTATGGATGCATGGTATAATAACCAAATTATAGATTTTAGACTCTATTCTTAATAATAATAATAATAATAATAAACTCTATGACAGCTATGTACACATACATATATAGTAGTTTGATTCCAATGGTTCGGAACCATGCCCTCTTCTGTGTCAAAATCAATGTACCCAACTTCTGCAAGGGTGCAAGGGCTATAGAGAAGGACGCGAAAAATGCAGAAAGATGCAAATAATGACAACAATTAACGATGAAAATATTGGTGTTGTCCCCTTGCGTGTTCTGTGTGGACAGGGTGTGAGTAACTTATTTAAATATTCCACAACATTTTATATCGAAACAATATACATACATACATACATGAAAGTGTATATCTACGGCTCTGGGTCATTGCCAGAATTTTAGAAATGAGATTAAATTTAGTCCCGATCCAATAATGCTTGTATTGCCTTCAAGACGAAGGGCTTGGCATAGTTAATATCCGTATAGACGCCGGGAAATTTCCGGCTGGCACATCCAATGCCAAATGAGACAACGCCGCACAATTGATTCTTGTATACCAGAGGACCGCCCGAATCGAAGATGCACGCATCCTTTTTCCCGAGAACACCGGCGCAGAACATGCTGTTCGTCACATTGACTTCGATTGAAATGAAAAATAAATGAAAAATCTCTCATAGAAAAAAAATATTCTCCCCTCTTCGATTATCTCACCTATGGGATAATAGGTTGCCCGACAGGTACGCTTAGGAATGACCGGAACTTGGGCTGTACGCAAAACATTTTCGGGATGCTGGGATCTGGAATCCACAAGGCCCCAGCCGGATACGTTCAGTACGAGATTCTTTTTTAGCGGCACTTTGCACAATTCCAACTTGCCCACACCTCTACCTACCAATGGCTTCTTCAGTCTAACCACAGCCACATCCATGTGCATATCCGTCTCGCGGAATGACGACGGCATGATGAAGTCCTTCAAGTCCGACTCAATGCCGGTGTACTCGTCTAATTTCGAAAGACCACCTTGTACTTTCCACTGACGTCTATTTAAGCGGCCACTGAAACAGTGAGCCGCTGTGATAACAAAGCTATCCTCAATCAGAGTGCCACCGCAGATGAAGTCGCCGTAATAGCGAAGTGCCACTATATAGCCGCCCAGTTTCTCATTGGTTGTCACATCGCCACCAATGACACGCGTCTGGAAGGCTGCGGGTAGAAATATCTTGGCCAAATCATGTGGATCGATCGAATCATTATTCGGACCCTGTCCCTGGGCATTCACGACCAGATGCAACAGAGCGAAAAGTGTGAAAACCAAAAGTGTCATGGCAAACTATGGACTAATGCTGATCAACAAATCCAGGCTATGATACGAATTGCCAACAAGACGGACCACCCGGCCAAAGCAAGCGAATCCAAGTTGTTTAACTGAAGCGAATGAAGGTTATACCAGAACCAAACCAAACCAAACCCCAACCCCCTCCGCCCCTTCGATTTCAACCAGTTAAATAAGAGGAGTTAATAATATCAATTGACTTTAATTTATGTTAATTGAAATGTTCATGCATTTGTGTGTCTTACTTGTGTGTGCGTGAGTGCTGAGGGCCAGAGTTGGGTCAACTAAAACTACGAGTAACTTAACGGTCGAAGCTCTGACAACAATTTACGTATATAATAGATTAGTTTCGGATCTCGATTCCTTATATCCGTGGCATGTGGATACATAGAGTTGATCAGCTGATGCAAGTCCGAATAGTTCTACACGAACACAAAACGAACAGTTTAGTCGCACGTGTGCAAAATCCTTAATCCCTGGACTTACCCCAATGTTTCGCCAAGTCGCCTGATAATGCAATTTGAACACATCTAAATCATCTGAACATAGTTCAGAGACCTCGACAAATGTTGAATTGTCCGGTGTCACGCGGCAAGTGACCTCGGCACCTTCGTTCTGATCCTTGGGATTGCGTAAACAGAGCACAATGTTACGTCTGGTGGCCAAACGATTCCATTCCGAGCGGAAAAACTTGATCATTTTACAGTGTATGGCCATGGCATCGTAGACATGTAATTCTAGGGCCAGCATTTTCAATGAATAATAACCATTTTGAATATAAAATTTGGCATCATGTTCCGCAAATATATTAACATTTTTCTCTTGAAAACGCTGAGAGACAGAGAGAGAGGGGGAGGAATGGAAATTGGGCTTCTTTTTTATACCCTTGCAAAAAGGGTATATTAATTTTGGTCAGAAGTGTGCAACGCATATAAGTAGTCATCTCCAACCATATAAAGTATATATATTCTTGATCAGCATGACAAGACGAGTTCAAATCCGTTTGTCCGTCTGTCTGTCTGGATCAACAGCTTCTCCTCCTAGACCGCTAAAGCTACAGAGCTGCAATTTTGCACGAAGTCTTGTATATATTGCAGGCATTGTATATCTCGGATTCATCCGGATCGGACGACTATATCATATAGCTCCCATAGGAACCATCGGTCGAAAAATGAGTTTTAGAACAATAACTTCTTTCTTTTCCACCCGATTATCATAAAACTTAACATACTTCCAAATATCCATCCCAAATTTTATCAAGATCGGACTACTATATCATATAGCTCCCATATGAACGATCGGACCAAAAATAGTTTTTCTTCTAGAAACTTTTTTGTTTCTTGAGCGATCATCGTCAAACTTGGCAAATCACTTTTCCCCATATATAGAGTTATAATTCTGGTAAATTTGATCAAAATCGGATGACTATATCATATAGCTGTCATACAAATATATGAAAAAATTGCAAGCTGCATATCTACATAAATGCATATGTATCCGTGCCGTGCTATGGCGTGTAAAAACGGATTTTTGCAAGGGTATACAAACTTCGGCATGGTCGAAGTTAGCCCGCCCTTCTGGTTCATACTTAGTTTCCCCTTCGACCTTACCTTACGAAAATCAGCAAAATCAAATATTGGCTCCTCAATTATCAAATATTTGACCGGCTTGGCCGTATATTCCTTAAGCAGGTCCGTCACATAACCGCGAATACCCTTGTTGCTAATATAGAGAACCACACGAACATGAAAGGTGTCCAGTGTGAAAAGTATCTCATTGGGACTACAACAAAAAAAAAGAAAAAAGGAAGGGTATTAAAGTTCTAGCTCAAGTTACTCTACACACTCACTTCGAGTCACTGGGCTCCATGCACCAGTGGCGAAAGGGAAAGTGCGCATACCGCTTGAAGGCAAATCCGAATAGGCCCACTCGATCAGTTTTCACCGTTATGGTCAGATTCTCTCGATCGAGTTCCGTACTTTGTATATACTTGGTGGTCCAATGGATAACCTTGGGACGCTCTTTGCTGGTCGCATCTTTAGTCGGATATATTATGTCGTCGTCTTCGTAATCGCAGAGCGTGTTCTCGGTTTTTCGTGACTTTCGAATGATATCCGAGGATGCCTTAATGCTGATGGTATCTGTATCCTTCAGATCCATTTCCTCCTTTGGCGGGTAGTCCATTATTTCGGTGCTACGAGATGAAGCGGTATCGGCTGGTCCGCTCTTCGATAGTAAATGCACCTTGCTTCTGCGCTGTGGTGGCACACGTGACTTCGAGCGTGTGGTTGAGGGCGCCTCATGACCAGATGACACAGCGGTTGCGTCTACTGACTGCTTGGTGTTGGGTTTCTTCACGACAAACAATGGCTGATCCATGATTTTCTTATAGTTCGCTATATACTGCCCCTCTATATCTTCCAGCTTGTTCAAAACCCCATAGATTGTGGGTTCCTTAAAGTCAAGATCGGCATTCTCTATGTCGTTGTCGGTATCGTCTTCGTGCCCGTAAATTTGTACACGAACAAACGGATTGCGGCGATAGATTATTTTCTCGCGCTTTCTCAACACTGGGTAAAGGCGTTCCGGAGCCGTCTGATCTTCGTAGCTGAAATAGAACTCTGCCCCCTTGGCCTTCTCGTCCAGTTCCTTGTCGGCTTGTCGCCGCATCATAAGCAAGGGACCCGGCGCCTTTTTCGCGGACAACTCATCGAGATACTCGTCTTTGAACTCGAGTGGCAATTTAAAGGACGACAGGATGCGTGGCACGCAGTGCCTCTGAATATTAAGTATTTGCATATTGTTCAGCCTGTGACCCGCCATCTCAAAGTTGACCAAATTTGTGCCTGGCACAATTTCTTTATTCAACGTACTGCGACGGAGCATTTCCAAGACCGAAGGCCTATAGATATTGCTCGGTTCGGCATGCAATCGCATGATAGCCGTGGGTTTTGGCCGGTGGTATTCCACGCGTTCTTGCGGCTGCTGTTTACCCTTGGGGATGGGCGCCCTTTCGCCGAATTCGTCTGTGGTGGTGTCCGTATTCCTAATGCTAACGGCTTTACTTTTCTTCTTCTTGTGTCTAAGCCTATCTGGCTCTGGTTGAAGCATCTCCTCCTCCACCTCGATTAGCTCTTCGTCCTCCTCGATGAACTGACACACCATGGGCTCACCCCAGAGGAAGAGTTCCCTGGGCAACTTGAATGTGATAAAGAAGTAAGGTAACTCATTGTCGTTTAGACGAATTTTCAGATCGGTATTAGCCTCCATATCGACCAATTGAACACGTGATCGACTTCTCACACTCTGGGTTGTCTCTCGACGGGACTGTGGATTTGCCATCGACGATATTGGCGGTCCCAAATGCTCGTCTTCGTCATCGTTCTCATTCCCAATGAATACATCTTTACGTATATAGACGACACGCCCATCCTCATGTAATGTGATGTTGAATTTCTGAAAATCCGCGTGTTTGGGCTTACGTACAAACGCCAGCGAGAAGATGCCACCCAATATGAGGAATTCTCGCAAGTTCACCTGGATGTAATCTCCAGGTTTAATTTAATTTCGAATGGTTAGCAAAATTCCTCATGTTTACCCACCTCATCGGAACGCATGTCCAATTTTAGCGGATGGAAATTGTCGTTAAGAAAATTAATAAACTGTTGCTCCTCACGATCGAGAAAAAGGTTATGTGGATCCGGTAGCATACCATCCGGCAGACCTTGCGGCTGCTTTGGCGCCCTCAAAGCCTTCGCGGCTTCCTTTGCTCTCTGTGTCCCCGACTCCTTGACCTGCAGTGCACTGTAAAATTATCGTTTAAAATGTATGTACATATTTATTCAGGCCTGATCACGATGTTATCGATTCCAAACAAATTTGTCGGAAAATATCGAATTGAAATCCAATTGCTCGACGTTTCCAAACGTTTTCGTTAGGATTAAAAGCAAAACACAATTGAAACCGTTTTAAAAATTTGAACTTACGTTTGAGAACAATTGGGAAATGAGAAGAGGCCTCACTATATTGGTTATTTACCTCATGGCTTCCTCATATTGCTGCATTTTCGCCTCCATTTTGCTAATCAACTCATCTTGGATCTCAACCTGTCTGAGCCACTCGTTAATCAAACAGTCCTCGATATCAACCATACCCGAACTAAGGATCCTCGTATCCGTTTCAATTTCAATGTCATGGCTTTTGGCCTTCTCGGAATAGGGATCGAAGAATGTGTGAACACATTGAAGGGTCAAATTGTCGGCGAGTATGCTAAATGGCATCTGCAAAGTAACGCCAAGGCCCTCCAAATTGGCACACATCACGGGTATGCTACGATAATCTTGTTAATTAACTCGGAAACTCTACGAAATCGATCAAATGGGAACTCACTCGAGATGCTGAAACCGAATGGGTACATCCTTGATGCACCACACTTGGAAATTGTAATTCGCGGCCTTGTAACAATAGTCAGCCACCGTGCAATCGTTGTAGCTAAAGATAGAGACAGATTACACACAGATTGGTTTGGAATACACTTAAGTTTTTACTTACGCCATGTAGGCGCTAGGGGCACAGATAATGCGATAGGTTAACTTCTCGAAAAGGACATGGATCTCCTCGTGCAGCTCGTGACGCATTTGCAGCATTTCAGCAGCTCGCTCCTCCGAAATCTGAGCCATTTCCAGCTCATTTGCCAGCACACGATCAATGCGCAATACCATTTCGAGAATGCGCTGTACACAAATGTCGTAGATCTTACCGATATTCGGGCGTATAGCTTCCAGGGTCTTCCAAGTGAGATCTTTGCGGAAGACATTCTGCGACAGGATGCTGCGTTCGTTAACCAAGAGTGTCCAATTGACGAGTTCATCCCCATCCTGGGCCTCCTCGTGACGCATTTGGGTTAGAAAGCGGCGTATCTCTGGCGGCCATTCGGGTCGTGCCAAACCATCGCAATCTAGATAGTGTGTCCAACGTTCGGTCTGCCGATGCTTTTCCAACAGTGCGGCATGATCATTTTGGGCATCTGCAAGACAATACATATTATGTATACATTGGATATATAAGATGGCGAAAATATTCCATACCGCTTATGAAACCCAAACATATTTTAATATCCTGTAAGCGTTGCAAGTGACGCTGCTCTCGGCTTAGCCACTCCTCTTCGGTTATCAATTTTAAGGTGCTCGTGTCTTCAGTTGCCTTTGATTTTTTTTTTACCATTTCCCCAAGCTTTACTTTTTTTTGCGATTTTTATTTTTTTTTCTATTTTTGTATGTGTGTCTGTGTGATTTGTGTTTTGTATTTGAGAATTTCGAACTAACTAATATGTCAAAGGATTGCAAACAAAAAGTGAACTCTAGAGTTGTACGCTGTGCCTTTCTTTTTATACCCTTGCAAAAAGGGTATATTAATTTTGGTCAGAAGTGTGCATAGAAGGAGGCAACTCCTACCATATAAAGTATATATATTCTTGATCAGCATGACAAGACGAGTTCAAATCCGTTTGTCCGTCTGTCTGTCTGGATCAACATCTTCTCCTCTTAGACCGCTAGAGCCACAGAGCTGAAATTTTGCACGGAGTCTTTTATACACTGCAGGCATTGTGTATCTCGGATTCATCCGGATCGGACGACTATATCATATAGCTCTCATAGGAACCATCAGTCAAAAAATGAGTTTTAGATTAATAACTTCGTTCTTTTTCACCTGATCATTATAAAACTTAACATTTGTTAGCAGTTTACTTTACATCCAAACATCCGTGCGAAATTTGATTCAAGATCGGACTACTATATCATATAGCTTCCATAGGAACAATCGAACCAAAAATAGTTTGCTTTTAAAAACTTGTTTGTTTCTTTTCCGATCATTTGGTAAATAAATAAATTTGCACATAACAAATTATAATCTTGCCAAATTTGATTAAAATCGGATAACTATATGATATAGTTTTCATACAAACAAATGGCAAACGATTGAGGTTTTTTCACAAAAGACTTTTTATTTTGCGATCTCCATTTAGAGACTAAGTAACGCAAGAACTTGCAAGGGTATACAAGTTTCGGCATGGTCGAAGTTAGCCCGGCCTTCTGGTTTCGTTTTATCTTCATAGCTTCATAGTTGTAATTCCCAAATAGTTTTAGCGTTGAAGTAGTGGTATGGCCTTGCAAATTCTAGGGTCGTTAGCGAAGTCTGCTGATGATAGAACTTGGTTGTTCTTGAAGTAGCTATTACAGACAACCTGCTCACTTTTTGTTTGCTTTCAAATTGACGTAAAAGCTTGCTTTAATTAATTTGAATATGTCAAACTTCCCAATTGTTATTTGATCGGGTTTATTTTAATCATTGCAAAATATATAGAGAGGTATAGAAGGTGCATATAGAATGTACTAGAAGACTGCTATGAAAAACTCAATATACGAAGCTCGCTCAACATTCTCTTAACCAAATTGAGTAACATTGAATCCTTGTTGCGCACCTCAGTGGCATGAGGATTCATGGAATTGATCACCTGATGCAAGTCCGTAAAGGTCTGGGGAAAATATTTCTTAGGACAAGTCCTGCTAAGTAAATTTCGTTTCGCTCTGTACTCACACCAATGTTACGCCACGTGTTCTTGTATTCCAATTTAAATACATTCAAGTCAGTTGAGCACAGTTCCGAGACCTCCACAAATGTTGCATTATCCGGTGTTATGCGAATGGTAACCTCCGAGTATTCGGTATTATCTTTGGCATTCTTCATGCACATCAGAATATTGCGACGTGTGGCCAGTCGATTCCAATTCGAGCGATAGAATTTCATTAGCTTGCAGTGCAGTGCCATGGCATCATAGGTATGATCCTCGATTGCCACATGTTTAATGGTGAAATACCCATTGTCTATATAAAAACTGGCATCATTCTCCGCAAAAATATTGATATTCTTCTCCCAAAAGCGCTATAAAAAAATTTGATCAAAAGAATATCGAATAAAATTCAATATGTTCAGTATAAGTATTCAACCTGACGCAATTCCTGAAAATCCGTGATGGGCTCAACAATTTCCAAGTACTTTTTTGGCTTTGTGGTATAAGCCTTGAATTGCTCCGTCACATAGCCACGAATGCCATGTCCTGAGATATAAAGGATCACACGCACATGGAAAGTGTCGACACGCAGCACAATCTCCTCGAGACTATATTTGGGGGAGGGTTTCGTTTATCAATCAAACAATCAATCGATCGATCTATCGAAAGTTTCTCTACTCACTTCTCCTCGTTTGGCTGCATGGACCAATCCTTGAAGGGAAAATGCTCATAGCGCTTGAATGCCAGACCAAAAATTCCTAGGCGATCTGTTTTTAGGGATATTGTTGAATCGTCTCTATTGAAATGACTATCGAATATATACTTTGTCGTCCAATGTAGCACCTGTGTTACAGTTTTCTTTTCCTTTTCTACCACATCGTTGGGCGATTCGCCCTCTGGCACTAAACGTAAACTGGACGCACTGTGCACACTCGAACGTTCCATTTCCGTATAGGAACTTCGGGAATGAGCTGTTGATATTGGCGGCGGGCTCGATTTCGCTATGGCAGAGGATTCATAACCCGCACGTTCCGATATCGAGATTCCTTTATTCGCCGCTCTTATTTTCGTTAGCTTCTTCTTCACGACCTTTTCTTTAATGGATATTTTGTCGATTTGCTTATCTTTGTCCTCGAACTTTTTCTTTAATATGGATCTCTTCACTTCGAAATCCGTTTGGTTAATAATGTTACGATACTGGAACATATACTTCAACTTGATCTTATCGATGGCATTCAGCAGGCCGAACGATGTATTTTTGGCATTCAAATCGCTGTTGCTAACGTCATCGGGAAAGATGACGGGACCGATGCCGGGAAAGACGGGAAACATGCGCTCAGGACTATGTTGGGGCTCATATTCAAAATGAATATCTGAACTATCAATAATTTCGTCAGGCACAGCGCCATGCAGACGAAGAAGACCCTTCTGGGGCTTTGCCCGCTGATCGATCTGTTGTTCCTTCTCCTCTTTCAGGTCAATGGGAAATTTAAAGGACGACAGGATGCGTGGCAACAGAAATTGTTCCAATTTACGCAATTTCAAACAATTCAATTGATCGTCGAGAACAAAATTCTCGAATGGCACAAGGGTCTCCATGGGTTGCATTAATCTCGTGTGCCTCAGTATCGACATAAGAGTGGGTCGAAAGATATTAACTGGTTCGCTATCCCTGCGTTGTATCTGCGAGAACGGATACTCGTGATATTCCCTCGAGCTCGACAATCTCGTGGACTCTGGCAAAGTCTTGTGCTTCTTCTTTGGCTGATCGTCCGCATCGGGAATAATCGATATATTTGTGTCCACCATGTTTGTCACTTGATTGTAAGTCATAAACTGACACACCTTCGGTTCACCCCAGTTGCAGAGATCTGGTGGTAGCTTAAGGGTGACAAAAAAATATGGCAACTCATCGTCACCCAGGCGATAGGAACTATACTCCTCATCGACATTTAGACGCATTTGGGCATTGGATTGACGACGATTGCCTGGACCATCTGGTGGCACTGTTGATTTTCGGTTTTCTGTCATGGAAGCCAAACTTTTAATACTTTTCTGGCGACTTTCCAAATCGGCTGCCACATTGCCCACGGTATACAAAATGCGTCCATCCTCGTGTAGGGTGATATTGAATCTCTCAAAGTGCTTATGCTGTGGTCGACGCACACACATGATCGAATAGACGCCACCTAGCATGATGTGTTCCCTCAGATTTATCTTTTAACACATTGGAGAAGGATTAGCGAAAAATTGGTTTACTGGCAACTCAAATCTCACCTCGTCACTGGTTAAATTCAGTTTTCTGGGATGATACATATCGTCGAGAAAGTCCAAATACTGACTCTCCTCCTTTTCGAGAAACTTGCTATACGGATCGGGCAGCATTCCCGGTAAAATCTGAGGTGGCTGCTTCGGTGGCTTCGGTATATGACGATGCCTGACAGGCTTATCGCGTCCATTGCGCTGTTCCTTGGCAGCCTTCTCTATTTTTTCGGCTATGATCTCCAATGTCTCTTCATATTGATCCCATTTTGTTCTCATTCTGTCCAGCAATTCCTGCTGTATTTCCAGCTGCATATACCATTCGTTAATCAGGCAATCCTCGATGTCAAGTATTCCCGCATTTAGATGGTTCACAGACTGTAAACTCACCCGTTCGTAGCTCTTGGCGTTCTGTGAAATGATGTCGAACTTGGTGTGGATACAACGCAGAGTGAAACGATCCTTGAGTACACTCAATGGGATCTGAACACGAACATTCGATATGGTAAAATCCGCCATCATAGCTGGTACCCTGATTAATGTAAAAGAGACACCCTGTATCAGTTTACGAAAACTTAAATCTAAAGATTCCACCATATTCTAACTCTTATGCTCGCTATCATTTTCTTACTTAGAAAATTTCAGCGAACAACAATTGAATTCAATTTAAAATTAAATTTTAGCACAATTAAAACCTTATTTTATCCAAATTTGTACCTAATTTAATCTAATATTTTTTTAATTTTAACCCATTTATAGTTTAATCGGGTCTGAATCAAAATTATAACCAAAGTTGAACTAATTTTAAAGCAAATTTTAAAAAATGTTGTAAAAACTTCTCAACCAAGTTTAATCTAAATTTTATCTCAATCTAATCGATCCTAACTTTGACGAAATGTTTACGCAACTTACTCCATTCGATCGAAGCGTATGGACACATCACGCAGACTCCAAATGTCTATTTCGAAGTGATCACAACCGTGGCCCCAGGTTGCCACCTTAGCGTCTGCAGACCTAACGAAAGGGAAGCGTTACTCGAATTAACGTACTTAGCAGTTACCTGCCACTTACTCCATGTGAATGCCATCCATGCGTATCACCTGATAGGTTAAATAATCAAAACAATACTCTATCTCCAGCCCGATATCGAAGCGAGTCTTTAAAGAATCAAAATTTCAATACATAGTCTATCGACTTGTGATCATGTGTATTTATCTAGCTCTACCTGCATAATCTCCATTTGATGTTTTAGGTTTATACGTGCCATTTCCGCCTGATTTCCCAACATCGTTTCGATTTGCCGCAAAGTGTCCAGATATAATCGAACTCTCTTCTCGATTCGTTCGCCAATGTTGTCGCGCATTTTTTCGGCCAGTGCGCGGCGTGTGCTATCCGTGCGAAAGATGCTCTGTGTCAGGATACTTCGCTCATCCACCGACAATGTCCAGTCCACAGTGTTCTCGTCAAGGATGTTCTCGGTATGTCGCTGCATAAATAGAAATGTTCGTATTTCTTGCGGTAAATAGGGACGCGGCAGACCATCACAACGTATATGATGCTCCCAATGCTCACGCTTGGCCCGACGCTCTTCCATACGCGCGAACTCGTCGAGAGCGACTGCAATCGATAGAAATTAGGGGATAGAAGTCTAGTTTTTTCACTCTTACTCTTCATAAAGCCACATGACACGGCAACATCTTGGAGTCGTTGCATCTGCTTTTGTTCCCTCTCTAGCATCTCAGCCTCGCTAATTATGCGGTGCTCCACGGGAGTTGCAGTTGTTGACACTTTTCGCTTTACCATCCTTCCGATTCTCTCGCTAGTGTGCCTACAATATCTATCCCTCTATATACACAATACATTAAATCTGATTGACTAATGAATCCTGGCTAACTGAATTTTTAAATTAAGACTCCAAGAACCTCTCTTTATCGTTACGTGATTCCCCGCACCACACTTTAGAAATTTTCCATTAATTAGTCAAGGGCGATTCCATTGCATAGAGCGCTTGAAAAGTTGGCATATGATTTTTTGGCCTAACCTGAATGAGATCTGGCCACATTTGTGCAGATCTCGCTGTCATCGGCAGACTGAGCTTCTATTTTGCTAGTTACCACATGGCAAGACCATTAATTTATCTAAATCTGCAAAAATATGTAAGTTATTCCTTGTATTTAGTGAGTATTTTGAGTTTAAAAAGACTTATTTTTAATGTTGTACCCGCGATAAAAATAATGTATAAAATTTCGTTTCTTTTAAAGAAAAATATTTCTGAAACTTTCCAAAACTAAGAAGAAAAAAAGGCTAACTTGAATCAGTTGTGCATTTAAATTAGTTAAATTAAAATAATCCAGAATCAAATTAGTTTCACCCGCGATTGTCATATTTATATCTGAGAATGCAAATTGAATTCTGAAATCCATTTGAAATACATAGTTTCCATATTTATTGCTCTTTTCTTTCCGGACGTCAAATGTGACCGATGAATCTCAAGTATGTGAGGATTTTAGGATAATTTTCCAAATTACACTTCTATTTGGCATTTCAAAATTAATTGTCTCAAATTAATATCACAATTTTTCACTGGCATATAAAAATGCGAAAACATGCAATAAATTTGACGAATAAAAATTCTGGAACTCGGGTTTTAGGGCACTTGAGATTCGTCTTTCATTTTGATATTTATACTGCATCCAATAAAAATCAGAGAAGTAGAATATTTTATACATAGCTTCAATAGGAAAAAATGATTTTAGTAGCAAATACTTTTGTGCCTTTTAATGAAATGCACAGATTACATTTTTTTAGTTCGTACAGAAAGAGCGATTTCTAAAGAATATAAAAAGCATCTTAACTTTATTTAATATATATATGTAATATTTTGTTTTTGCACATTTTTCTAATATTTCATTTAATATCTTAAACTTTCCTTGTTTCCTTGTTTCCTTTTCTAATGTTTTTCAATTCATTTTTACAAGCTCCACTATTTATTTAGTTTCTTCTTTCATCAAAATATCTTTCTTATATAAATTTCATTTCAATGTTTTTCAATTATTTTGTACAAGCTCCATTATTTCTTTAGTTTTTTCTTTCATCAAAATATCTTTCTTATTTAAATTTCATTCTTTGATCTTAGTTAATCGGACTGATCGGAGAACTAATGAATTTAAGTGTATATAAATATCTGTGGCATTTGCTCCAATAACTTCTTGACTTCTTTATAAGTATTTTTGCTATTTTCTACATCAAGTGTAGGAGGAGAAAGTGTAGATTTGGGGATAAGCATTCCATGTCCCATGTCCCATGTTCCATGTTCCAAGTTGGGTAGCCAGTGACAATAGCTCGTTTGCAATAAATTGATTAAATTGAATGTTCCATTGTATAATCTGTATGTGTATTGTTATATGTATATGTGTGTGTGTGTGTGTGTGTGAGATGGCAGCTCCATTTACATACGAAGACCATGTTATGTGGCATGTCAAAGCTTTGCCATGTCTGATCGATTACATTGATGAATGAATTTCAACAAGCTATCGCTTTATTGACGACGACTACGACGACGACAACGAGTGGAGGCGACTCCTACACAGCCTCCATGTGTTTGTTGGAGAGCCGACATTCCTCCTATCTATCTAAATGTATGTATGTATATGTGCATAGATACATACATACATACATATGTACATGTATATGTAGCATAGGCCCCCTGACTGGGCCTCTGGCGAAATTTATTTGTTGCAAGTTGTCTTTTAAATAAATTTCTTGTCAAATGTCCCCACATTCGCCAATGCTGTGTGTCTCGTTGTCTTGACTCTGGCCATTACATTCGTCAGTTGGTTAGGTTTGCAATTGGAGTTGGAGACTTTACTTTGTCGGTAATAAGTCACCCAGATCTCTCGACTTGACAAAGACAAAAAACATTTGAAAATAATTTAATGAACTTAACAGACATTTCACCATTTGTTAGAATGCTTTACATTTTCTATCGGAATGTTAGAAACAGCCTAGAATAGGAATGTGGGAGCAGCAGCAGCAGCAGGTCGATGGTCCCCATCCCCATTAAGAGCCAATAGTTTTGACACCTTCACAATGATCCAATCAATATCAATTGATCTGCCCCCCTTATAACAAGCAGCTGAGAAAATGACGAGCAAATCGTTTGCTAGCCATGCAATCATTCAATTTATAATTTGCAAGCAACCAACAAGAAGTGAGTAAGCGAGAGGACCAACACAACAAAAAAAAAAGAAAGCGAGAGGATAGATATGGAGGCCGATCCGTCGATGTACATGTCCATGGCAAAAGCAATTTCCTAGCCTCCAATTGGATGACTTGCCAACAAGCAGTAACAACTAAGGCACGTAGTTGACTCTCTGGAATTGTGAGTTTGCTGAAACCTAACGAGTTCAGGCTGCAATTTTGTCTCAAAAAAAAAAACAGAAAAGAAACCCGCAAATTCGTATACCAAGTTCGAAAGTAGCAACGACGTCGATATACCCTCGGAACAACAAGAAATAATCGAAGCCAAAACAGGGTGGGCACATGGTGGTGGGTAGTGGTAGGTAGTGGTGGGTAGTGGTGGTTGCACAAACAAGAGCGCAGAAATGAGAATGCTGATCTCATATGCCATAGCTACTGAGTTTTCGACTGGTTTCAATAAATAAAATTCAAAATATATTATTAAATAAAGTAAGGAAGTCGCCGGGCCGAGTTGGGTATACCAAGCATGAAGTGAAAATTCATATCTCGCTTACTCTCATGTGCACACGTGCACTTTAGCGCCCCCACCGACCAAATCCGCTTTGAGTACAAAACGTTTACACGTATAACTCGGCCATTTTTATTCCGATTTAAATAAAATTTGGTGGAATCATAGATGGTCAAAAGATGTATTAGTGTGTGATTATTAAATTACGATAAATATTTCGGGACAGAATCGAATTTATCGAATTTCAGAGGCGGTAGGGGGCGTGGCAAAAAAACAATAAACTTCATCAGCGTACAAACCACACGAGTCTACATCCCAAATTTTGTAGCTCTAGCCGTTGTAGTCTCTGAGATCTTGATGATCCTACAGACGGACATGTCTCAATCGACTCGGCTATTAATACTGATCAAGAATATATATATTTCATAGGGTGGCAAATGATTCCTTTTGCCTATTACATACTTTTTCGCTACTTTAATATACCATTTCATCCTATGGACGCATGGTATAAAAATTTATCTTATAAAACAAGCAGATATTGTTTCAATTGAGGTGTTTAATCATTTCTGTCAAGTTTTCTATGGTTGGATAGGCTCAAAGTTGGACTAGGTTAATGTGTACTTTCATTTCAGACCATTTATTTCGCTTATTTTTCCTTCTTGTTAAACGTAAGTGTGCTTTATGTTTATTTCGTAGTAACCTACAACAAAGTTAAATATACCCACATAACGTATATGGGTAATGGGTATTCAAAATCAAACCAAAAATTGCTAGCGCGCCACTAAATCGAAGCTGCATCAACTGCTTCTGCTGATGCTGCGGCTGCGGCTGGCTTCAGGCGAAAATAATTGACATCTGTATAAGAGTTTGCTGTTTGATTTGCGGCTATGAGATCCACACAATATATTGGATGGAGTTGCTTGGTTATGTTGGATAACAAGTGCCCGAATTGTGTTGTTGTTGCTGTCCGCCAGTTTGTCGTTTATCTGCTTCTGCATTGGCTCAGCGCTGCTCTGCTCTACTCTGGTCTACTCTGCGCTCTGTCTGTCTATTTTTCACCTGCACTCCAATTGCATTTCAAAAACTAGAAAAATTACACCAAAGTCGAAGCAATCGTTAACTATCGGGTAACAGGAGGCAGCTGCAGGAGATGGAGACGAATGCTGAGAAAGTGGCAGTTAATGATTTTATTTTTTTTGTTTCATGTATTAGCCAGCCCCTTATCTGGTCAGGCGGCGCTTTCTAATCGCTAACACTGAATTGTGGCCAGCAACATGTTGGCATGTAAATGTTGACAGCAACATGTTTACCGTTCACCTTTGCCACCAGTACGAATGCATCTAGCTACAAGCCAGTGGCACTCCCCCCTCCCCCCCTACCATCATTCTTCTTCCTCCCTACACCTCTCCCCGAAAATGCTTTAACAATGTAGAAACTTTTGACATTTACATGAGAATTGTAAGACTAAACAAAACAGGAGGAAAACAAAAAAAAAACCTCTATATACACAATATGAGCATAGAATTTGTCCAGCAAAAATGCAACAACAACAACAAAAAATCCAACGAGAAAAAGATGCATTTGTTATTGTTGTTGTTGTCGATGGTTAAGCAACAAATTGAGTCTAATTAATTTTCAGCAAACTGCAAAGACCAACATTTTATACCCTTACCAAAACTAAAGGCATTTTAACTATTCACTAGCTTACAGGATCAGAGCATTGTACATTATGGGTTAATTTTTGAATGTGATTGATTTTTATGATCAACAAATAATTGATAATTCAATTGTTTTACAATAACTCAATAAGCTTTACCTTTTTAATTTTAAAAATTTAATAAAATATAAATTTAAAAAAATATAAAAATTTTAAAAAAATAGAAAAAGGAACCCTTAATAGATCACCTGTTAGACGACATCATGCTAGAAATCTTATAAAACTCTAAAATAAAATCCATATAATATGTATTATATAATTCGTTAAGAGAAAAATCTTAAAAAAATTTCATGCCAAAATAATTTTTAAAAAATTAAAGAAGAAACTTATAGATTACAGTTGGGCTTTAAAATATTGAGATTAGCCACAGCTCGAGCTTAAATTAGTTGTCCTTTAGGTCTAGATTTAAACTATTCTATTCACATTTTATTGTAAAGCTTTGAGAATAAAGTGTAAGTAAATCGCCGCGCCGATTTTCCTTAGATAGGATGCAAAACTTAAACATAATTTATCTCTCATTTGTATGTCGTATTTTCTAACCCAAAAAAGATTCAATCATTTATAGACCATATGTAAAAACGATCATTAAATATTCTTAGCAAATTTTAAACTTTATTCTCTTATGAAATCGAATTCCAAATTCCATGCACCATGTAGCCAAAAATATTTTGTTAAATTCACGCTGAAAATAAAGTATGAAAATGAGAATAGCCATTTTATTAATAAATTTATTGCAATTTTTTAGTTATTTGTGAAACGTTTGAATTGATTTGTGTAATTTAATTTATAAAGCAAAAATTTACATAGTTAAAAGAGAAAAACAAATTTTTTCGAAAAGGAAGACCTAACTTTTTTTAAGCCATCTTAGGAACTAAATTTTTGTTATTTTTATACTAACAATTGTTTCAATTAATCTTTAATATATTGCTATAATCTCAAAGAGGATTCGCTGAATTTGTGGAAGTCTTCAATGTCACATGTGCATAAAAATGAACGCACTATAAAATTTAGTCCATACTACAAAAATATTATGTAGATTTAATAATTTCATAATTCTGTATATATATTTTCCATAGGTAAAAACAATAACTAATGCATCAAGTGCAAAATTAAATTTCTTTCGCGATTTCTAACCAATGCTATCTCGCTCACTCTTGTATGTACACATTGCACCGCTTTGAGTGAAAAAAGTTTCCACATATAACAAGCTCATTTTCAATCCGATTTTGATTAAATTTGATGGAATGATAGATGGTCGTATGATGTGCCAAATTAAATTACCATTTCATCAGGTACGGAAATTATTACCATACTTTTGCCAATTTTTCGAATTGGTCGTTGCTCAGATACTTCCAATAGTATTTTCGTTATACCTTTTGCATGGGCAAGGGTATTTCTGCATGTGTCTTCTGGTGTTTGATCATCCGATGCATGGATTTTCCACTTCATGTTTCCCTTAACGGTAGATAAATGTTTGAACAATGAACTGCCACTACTACCGCATACACAATGTATACAGACTGGAGAGACTATAGACCATACCTTCATCATCAGCAGCAGCAGCAGCAGCAGCAGCATCATCATCAAACGGCAACAACAAATATATATAAATACTTGAGCTTCAGTTTTGAAAATCTATGCAAAGCGACATCAAAAGACCAAAAACGAGCATTCATTTAATGCCTTAGATATGCAAATGAGAAAAATTCTTTAGCTCTAGCTTTTGGTCTTGCCCATTTGTTCATTCGTTCATTCGTCCATTCGTCCATTCGTCCAGTTGTCAGTTGCCAGTTTATTGGCTACCTTTATAAGCTCTCAACTGTCTGATGGTCTTTTGGTCTTTCTTTGGGCTCCTCTTTTGCTTAATTGTTGTCTCAAAATCTAGGGAAATTGAGTGGAATGGTTGAAAATTAGCATAAAATGTGAGCATTGTTCCAGCTACCGTGAAAGGAAAGTGAGCGTGGAAAACATTTATAACAAATGCATTTATGACCAGTCCAAGAGTAGCGCATTAATTTGTAGGTTTCTATGTCAAACAGCTGGCCCAATCAACTATCTACTACAACATACTACTGACCTCCAGAGCACCAGAATCAGTACCAGGCTCCGTTTCGTTTTGGTTTCGTTTTTTTTTTTTCTGTTTTTGGTGGGAATGAAACCAAATTGATTTCTCGTGTTGCCACACCCATCCCCGTGCTCTGCTATCGCCTGACACTCTGGAATCCGGAGGCAGCCAACAAGCAACGCCGGTGGCAAAAAATTCAACGCGCCTTCTGTTTAGCTTATCACCTGACAAGCCGGGAACACTCTCGACAATTTGCATTGTGTGGATGGGGAGGGGGGAGCGATAAGGAGGAGGAGTTGTCTATTGGGTAGGACAATCTCATTACGAATGCGACAGTGGGCAAGAAGTGTCCTGTTTGCATATATCGTTATCGATTAATGGGGCGTATGAGTCATTGTCATCAGCTGACAATTACAATCTCCTGATTGAAGTTTGCCTTCTTCTTCTTCTTCCTCCTCTCATACTCAATGGATTTCTCCATCTCTTTGCACTAAATGAAATGCAAATTTTTTAAGTGCCTCATGCAGCTGGATTTGGAACTGGAACTGGCACTGAAACTGAGACAGAAACCGGGCATGGAACATGGACACATGGCCAACTGGCAACTGGCAACTGAATCGATGGAGCCAATGACGAGGCTGGTTTCTTTGTTATTTTTATTATTTGGATAAGTTGGCGTGTTTTTGCGGCTGTGCCCACAATTTAATTATGCCACAGAATGGCCGGACAACAAATGGAAAACCCAAAATCAATATCATTTCGTGTCGAGTTTTTAATGAACAATTGTCGCGGAGTTCGAGCAAAAAAAAACACAAAAAACAAAAAACAAAATAAGCATTGGGCGCATGGTAAATAAGCAATTGAATTGGTTAGCCACCAACAAATATTCCATATTCCGATATGGTGTTCGGTGGTCGATGCTGTCCGTCGGAGTCAAAGACAAAGTGAGTGGCACCAGATACGAATAACTGGCAGAGAGCAGGCGCGAGCCTTCCACTATGCACTGCTATGAGCTGCTCTATTAGGTTTCATTTTTACAGCCCGTTCGTTTTAATCAAATTCACATTAACAGCAGCAGCAGCAGCATCAGCAAAAGGCAACTGCAACTGCAACAATTTCCAATGCAGCTGCAATAACTGGCAACTGGCAACGTGCAACGGGCAATGGAGGCGAGTCTCAAGCGCTGCATATTGTATAAGCTGAGCTTATCATACCATATAAACGGGCATATAAGTTCTATCTAAAGTTTATTGCTAATTTAGTGTATCACTATACCAAAATATATAATTGATTAAGAACTAAAAAATATAAGGTGTGCGAAAAAAGTAAAAGTCAGTTTTAATTTTAATGTAAAAGTTCTAATTAAACGTGCTTATCTTTCGAAAAATGAAAGCAAAGTAATCTGTTCCATTTACTTAAAAATAAATCTAACGGGAAAACCTTGCGGTACTTTTCCAAATCTTTTTGCTCATCGCTCAAGCACACTACATCCGAAATAAAACAGTAAGAGAGAAAACGAAAATCTGAATTTTCTGGACAAAATAATGTTTTAAGCCTTTGTCCCACATACTTTTTTCGCAAACCTTATGTCACGAGTATAATAGGTAAAAGAAAAACAATTTTATCTTAGACTAGTAGTTTACAGTTTTACCAAAGCAAACCTCCAATGTTTTTGCAGAATGTTGGACTTTTGATTCTGTTTGTTTGAAGTTTAAAGAAATGGCTCAACATGGCGGCTCAAAGCTGGAAAAATTTGGGATTCTTTTAATTTCTAACCAGTATGGGAGAGTTTTTTGTCATTGGCGTTGCCATAAAAACAATCCTAGTTTTATGAAAATTTATCAATTTGTTGTGTTTTTAAGTCGACCATGGTGAGTTTAAAAAAATTCATTCCAAATGCATGATCTCCAATGTCAAAAGCAGCACATTGTCAAATTTGATTAAAATCCAGTATATTTCCAACACATATATATATATATTTTCCAAGAATTTCCAACATTTTGAATACGCCATTTTGGATATTGCCAACTCAACGACTACTCTAACTTATGAACGCAGATTTTTATACCTTGTGTCAGATGTGTGTAATGCACAGAAACGTTCCAACCCCATTAAATATATAAATTCGAAGTAGTTTTTTACTTGATGCATGGTAAAACCAAGTCGACTTACTTCTTTTATTTATGTAGTATTTTGTTAAAAGTAATGGTCACTTTAGAAAAAATTATATAGTAGAATTATTCTTGATCACCATGAAAAGCCGAGTCGCACAGTTTCAGTTTTATCAGATATTGACCTGAAATTTTGTATTTCAGCCGAAGCGATCGGACCACCACCAACATGTCGATGTCAGAAACATACATACACATGTACATAGGTAAATGTGTGGAGTTTTAAGTGTTGTGTAATGTACTATTAGCTGTTTCAGTGTTGTGGTATTTTCAGTATTTTAAAATATACCATTTCTCTTATTTTTATAGCATGCATCCATAGGATAATTTTTTTATTGTATTGTAATTTAGTCCGCTAATAACTGATAGTAATATTTATCATCCCATTAAATTTCCTATAAATCGATTTGAAAATAACCGAGTTATACGTACATAGATACGTTTTGTACTCAAAGCAGTGCAGGGGTTGATTTGGCCGGTGCACTATGGGAAAAAATTCCATTTTTTTGGCATTAATTCCAAATAATGACTTTAATTTAATTTCGGATTTTTTTGGTTTTTTCAATTTGACACTGATTTGACCCCTATAATTTTTTTCCTTTACCAAGTGTGTAAGCTAAATCTAATCAAAAAATAAATCTAAATATGAAGAGTTGCACTTGATTTTTTTGGCCGAATTTGACAGTTCTTTTAATTTTTTGTTATTTTTATATTATGCGCGGTGGAGAGCGCTAAAGTGATCGTGTGCATATAAGAGTGAGCAAGATAGCATATGTTGGAAATCGCGACATGCGAAAGAAATTTAATGTATAAATTTGGTTTTATAAATTTGAAGTAGTTTTTTCACTTGATGCATGGTAAAACCAAGTCGACTTACTTCTTTTTTATTTATCTAGTATTTTGTTAAAAGTAATGGTCACTTTAGAAAAATTATATAGAAGAATTGTCCAATTAAAATTAAATAAGAAAACGAACCATTAAAAATAAAATCAGAACTGCAAGTGTAAGGAAACTACGGAACAGCCGAAGTTGAATTCTTTGATATTCCTTCAACAAATTCATTTTTTGCTTGAACACACAAATTATCGGACAAGAAACGATCCAGTAATTAATTGTCGGAATAATGCTTCTTTCTGCCGATTATTTGGTTGTAGCACAAAATCATACTAGGCGTATGAGTAATGCATATATGCATACGACACGTGGTCCATCTTACCAACTGAATTTTTGTGCTTCTTGGCAGGACCAAATATTTCCAAGTTAATCTTTAAATTCGCTATTAATATAAAACCAAGATAGTTTAAATCGGCCAACGTAAATTAGTCCGTTTGAGGGTTATCCAAAAATTATTATTTTCAAATGAAAGATATACAGATTAATGCGAAATAAGTTAAAAATTGTATAACTCACAAAAAAATTGTTTAAGCACTTTAAAAGTTAAACAAATTGTTTCCTTCTTTATGGTTAATTTCATTTTCCTACAGGGTGTCACGATGGTCAGGCCCCTTTTGCCGACTCTCTGTTGTGCTGGCATATTCAGTTATGGTTTTTATAGCTTTCTGTGTCGGCGGTACACGCCCAAAAACCAACAAACAACCAGGCTTGCAATAACAGCAACAACAACAACAACAACTGCCTCTTGTTGGACAAGTTACCAAAAATAGACCGAGCAAAAAACAAAAAAAAAATCGCCAACCCCAAAAAAAAAACTCAACTCAAAAAATTGTCTCGCACAAATTTATGAACTTTTTGGTTGGCATGGTTGGTGCTAGATCCGCCTAGCCTCAGAAAAAAAAACCAAACTGCAAATAATTGCTGCGGTTTTATTTACTACTAACTATGGCGAGTAATTCATATACAGAGCAAAACCAAAAAAAAAAGAAGGCATGAAGCGTAATTCATATTAGACTTTTATGGTTAACCAGAAAAAAAAAAGAATTTATCGAAATGCATTGTGATAATTTGCATGCCCAAGGTTACCACAAATGACTGTCTCCCAACTGAGCCCAACGCCCAACTGTCGTTTGTCAGACTCCAATTGGCGCTGTGGCAGAGCTGCACCAGTTGACGCCTCTAATTGCAGACTTTGTGCAGCATTCGAAGTCATCAAATTATGGGTTTATGCATTTTCCTTCATTTAGTTGAGCCGATCTGACAGTTATTATAGAAAGAACGCCCCGTCCCATTAGCGCAAACCAGAATCCGGAATCGAAATGAGAGAGGGCTGTTAGAGGGGGGGGAGACCCATCCTAATGAACTTGTCTAGGTCCACAATGATAACGCAGCAATGCAATCTGTTTGGGTTTGCTTTTGGTTATGAGTTGGTCGGTTGGCCGGTTGGCCGGCTGGCCAGCGTTCTTCTGAATGCAATTTATGGGATCAACAGACCCGTTAGTGCCAAATTACAAATGGGCTCGTAGCAGCAAAGTGCAAAACAGACGTGGCAATAACCAACAAGACATTAACCCGGCGCATGCCTGGCCATTCCAGTGAACAGTGAACAGCACAGCTGCATATGCTCCACACTCTCTCTCTCGCTCTCTCTCTCCATCAGAGTTGTCCAATAATTGCTTATGAGCTGCGCCAAACAGCTGCTGACTGCGAGGCGGGAAGCTGGAATCACTGCCAGCGGCGATTGAACAAGATATGAGTGCAGTTGCAGTCTCAGTCATCCCCGCCCTCACCTCCCCCTCAAGTATCCAAACACCGAGTCCAAGTCCAAGCCAACCAACCGACCATCGCTTGCCCACAAAAACATAAAACAATAAAGTTAGGCGCTGCGCAAAAGAATAATCGCATAAATCATGCAGTCTTGGGGACCTGCGGCAGCGGCGTCTAACTAAGCTGCACTAACGGCAACCAAAAGCTTGCAACTTTTGGCGACGCTTTACAGTGGGACAAGTTCTAACCTGATTAACTTCTTAGATAGATCTGTTCTGCCCTCTTTCGTTCTTTAATCCTTTTTATTGGATTTGAAAAATTTGCATTTTTTTGCCCATTCAAAATTCAATCAACTTAATGTGAACAATAAATATCAGGGACTGTAATCATTATGAGTTTTATTTTAAAACTAGAAAAATAAAAATTATTTCCAATTTTTAATCAATTGATTAAATATTAATCATCGAATTTAAGCAAAAAAAATAAAACTCAACATAATTTTCTGGCTTTTCTTTTTCTTAAATTTTTTGCTTAAATAAAATTTTCTTTTTAATATTTATACCCAAACATGTGGGAAATATGTCGGTCAAAGGATATGTTGGTTCAGGTTTGCCTGAACACTCTATGGAAAAGCCAGAAAATCATGTTAAGTTTTATTTTTGAGCGAAAAAAATAAACTCAAGAAATAATCATTATATTTTGATTTTTATTTTTTGCTTAAATATAATTTTTATGTTGTGAGTTTTATTTTTTTGCTCAAAATCGATGATTAATATTTAATTAATTGCTTAAAAATCGCAGATTTTTAAATCATAGTGAAAAATCATAATTTATGCCTAGACAAGAACATTGGTCTATTTTTGGCTCTCCTAACGTAATTAGAAGTGGAATATTTTTTTAATTAAAAACAAAATAATTAATATTTACCGTCCCTGATAAATATTCCAATGATTCGATTGTTTCTTGTTTTATTAATAGTCACGCAAAACTTGATCAAATTATTAGATGGATAAAAGTATTTTAATAGAAAGTAACACATTTATATACACTTTCTGGAGATCTAAAACAAGTTGTAGAGCAATTTTAAGAACCACCAGCAGAGTTAGTTAAAAACTTAAAAATTGCCATTTCCTTCATTGCTAAAACTAGTTGGATAAATATGCAAATTTTAAATGCAGAAAATGTTCTGATATGCAGTATGGATAGGAAATGAGCGAATTTAAAGGGAATTAAGTTGGATTGATGGGAATATTTACCTATATTGTACCTATATTGTACCTGTGAAAAAGTGTGAAGTATTGTTAAATTTCTATACACACATTTGGTTAATATATGCATTTTTTTAGGGGGGCTTTAATTTAGTAAATTCTTACGTTTCTAGTAGGCAATTTTCATTTCACTTTAAGACTTTTTCTTTCAGTTATTACCATTTTCCCTTTTTTTTTGTTGAGCGAGGGAATGATGAAAAAAGTTTTAAAAGCTATTATTTCGAAATTTCAATCTTAGTTGCCTTTGCTTTAGCAAGAGATCAGTTTCAAAAACGTTTTCAAACATTGGCATATATTTTATTTATTATTACAACATAAATAAAATAAGTACAATAAGTCGTCGCGCTGACTTGAATATACCATGCACCAAGTGGAAAAACTGCTTCAAAATTATAAAATTAAATTCATACTTATAACATAGTTTTTTAATTAATTAATGCGCTTTAATAGCCTTTAATACTCAGTACAATGTTCTGAAAGCTATATGTGATAAACAGATTTTCCAGAGTTAGAGCAATTGCTTCTCAGGTGAGATATTTTTTTATACATAGCTATAGTATGTAGTTTGATGGATGACAATATAATATGACAAGGAAAAATAACATACTAGGGACAAAAGATAAGGCAAAGCTTATACTTAAGGTTGGATAAAATTTAAAGAGTTCGAAATCTAGACAAATATCTAAAAAAAATTTTTTTTTTTTTTGGGTACATTTATGTGAACAAATACTAAAAGCAATAAGAAGTTAAGCCCAATTTCTATTTAGATTATTAGCTTAGAAAGCAAAAACAAAAATATAATACTTAATAAGAAAATAATAAGAAAAGATTATTAGCTTAGAAAGGAAAAAAACAAAAATATAATACTTAATAAGAAAATACTTTTTTTAATAAAAAGTTACCAAATTAAACTTTTTGTGCTCATTAGACCATGCATCCTTAGGATGAAATTGAAAGTATATTAAAGTCGCCGAAATTGGAAGGAAGCAGAAGGAAGCATTTCCGACCCTATAAAGTATGTAGAATCATGAGATCAGCATGAGAAGAGAAATTGATATAGCCGTGGCCGTCCGTCCAAGTCGGCCTGGCGACTTACATACTTTGTTTTTTTAAATAGAGAAGGAACTTAGCTAAATAATTTGTATTCTGAAACGTTTGAAGAATCTACATTTGTATATTTTTAAGCAATTCACCGTCATTCCTGACCGATACTTAGATTATAAGAATTTTTGACGATGTTATACCCATATTTTCATGTGTTTCAGAGCAGTTTTTTTTTCATGAGTTCCGTATAGAAATTAAACAAAATTTTCAAAAACTTACACACCAATTTTTCTTGATATAATACTCAAATCAGATCGATATTTTCGATTGAGAAACTTGTATTTTTTTTTTGTCTATCAATTGATCGTTAGTTGGTCGGAATAGATTTGAATATAATTGCCTTACTTAGATTATAAGAATTTTTGACGATGTTATACCCATATTTTCACGGGTTTCAGAGCGAGTTTTTTTAATGATCTTAAAAAGTTTCGTATAAATTTGAAAAACTTACAAACCAATTTTTCTTCATATAATACTCATATCAGATCGATATTTTCGATTGAGTAACTTGGATTTGATCGTTAGTTGGTCGAAATAGATTTGACTATAATTGCCCCACTGTACCTGTAGACATTGGCAACACTTTTCTTGCCTTAAGCCAAATTTATAGCGATCTAAGTAGGTATAAAGCGTTCATTTTGTGGCAGCGACGACGGCAACAGCAACGGCAACGGCGACTTCGTTACGTTTTCAAGGAGTGCCCAACAGGAGTATGGCTATGGCTATGGCATTGGCTTTTGTTTTTGTTGTTTTCGTTGTTGTTTTTTGGTTTTCATTTTGGTCGTTTTTGGTCCCGTTGGCAGTTAACTTGGCTCTCTTCTGGCAAGAACAATAGAAATGAAATGCATTGCCCTGGCATAGGGAAAGATGGTGGACTACTTGGGCGAAAGGCAACAGCCGCCAAAAAAAAAAAAAAACCCAGCAGAAAAAAAAAGAACGAAGAAACGATGGACAGACACGCGGCCAGCACACAAACGTTGTGACATGGCACCAAGCGGGCGCGGTTGCATATGCAACTAACCCAAAAGAAAGGGTAAAGTGAGGCAGGCAGGTAAACGGGAGTTTTGGTTTTGGGGGGTTGTTGGGGCGAGGGGACTGGGAGGGGATCTGTGCTCACTCGTGCGCGATTTAAACAACTTCTTGTTGGGCTTTCGCTTTGTGTTTGTGGTCCAGGCTGAGGCTCAATCTCCTGGCTCTGGTTCCATTCCTTTGTTGTGGTGAACAGTGAAAGAAATGGGACAAACTTTTGCCCAAACAAACTGAAAACCCCAAAAACCCCGCACACACACACACACAGAGAGAGGGAGAGGTAGAGAGAGAGAGAGCGAGAGGGACATATTGAAAAATCCGCTTAAATCATGAGCTGCTTCAAGTTATGCCTCCCACCCAAAACTATCCGCCCAGTCATAGACAAATGGCATTCTAATGCCTCCATCGGGGGATCAGACAAGACAAAAAAATCACCATTAATCACATATATGACAAAATGCAAGGCAAAAAGAAAACGGATCGCAAATGCTCAACCTTTTGTTTTTTTTTTTTTTTGTTTACAATCAATGGTGGAGTGCGGTAAGGTGAGGTGAGCTCAGGTGAGGTGGGGGATGAGTTGCCTCCTTTAGGCAGGTCAGACTGGTTTTACTGCCGCTCCATCGCCTTGTGTCTTCTGTCTCTCGATATCTCTGGCTCATGCTTATGCTCCTGCTGCTCTACTCCTGTTCCTGCTCCTCTTCCTCGTTCTTCCTCCAGCTGCTTTCTCATTATTATGCGCGCATTGTGCGTGGCCCCGGCAACAGGAACTGGACATGGGCATAGGAATTTGTGTGAAGCCTGCCCAAGCCGAGCATGAAGCGTGCTCCGATTCTCAATTGCAAGCCTTGGTGCATGGTGCATATGCCTCTAGGGATAATTCATATACATAGCAGGGAGACAGACAGACAGCGGACGCCGAAAGAGAGAGAGAGGGTGGTGGGGGGAGAGAATCGTAAAAGGAAATCATCCAGGCAGGCGGGCAAACTGCAGTTCGCAATTAAACAAAGCCCAACCATTGGAGGAGCAGAGATGCAGAGGACAAACATGGAACGAGTGCAGTTCCATCTCCAGGTTTTGAAGCGGCAGACAATACGCCGACCAACTTGGTGGCAAATGTTGGTGTTTTGGCATATCTCCTCTCCTCTCCTCTCCTCTCCTCTCCTCTCCTCTCCTCTCCTCTCCTCTCCTCTCCTCTCTCTCCCTCTTGCACCAGGTTGTTGTTTATACACTAACCAGGCACAGGCACAGGCACCGGCACCGGCACAGGCTACCTCGAAGGACTCCAAAACGCATTTCCGCCGTCGACAACGATGCTTTGCATTTTATGCAAAAAACTAAACAGAAATACCCTCGCAGCCGCTCTATCAGTCGCATCCATCGCAGTGGAAGTGAATGCCAGTTGGAGCCAGTTAGTGGGATCGGCGGGTAGGCGGGTGGATTGGTGGAGCGGTTGTAGCTTTGACCAACCATTGCCCCATGGCTTGTCATATTTAGTTAGCAAAACAAAGCATTCGCCATAATCGCTTGCAAATCACTAGGGAATGGTATTGCTTGTTAGCTTGTTTTATACCGAATTGTTTAACTAGGCAGCACAGAATCCTTTTTGCCATGTGCATTTCATTTTCGAAACCACCTTTCGATACCCTCTAATACGAACGTTGAACAAGAGTCGTTTAATTCGATTGAATTCTAGAGCGCTCTATAATTATGCCCATCACTGTATCCTTAACATTTTTAATAAGCCCTGATGTAACTGTCGTCGAATCAATTCTAGCCAAACTATCAGCTATCTATTAACACTATAAAAAATGATAAAGAAAACTATCGAAATATCAATCACTGCAGAATACAGGAACATATATACACAAGTGGACAATATTATAGATCATTCTATTCTTCTCTTGCAATAATTAGTCTATTTAATCATAGAAATAGTTGTAAGATATAAAAGCAAAATTAAAAACTCATCAAATTATTTATTCACCCTATAAATACTCAAATTTACTAGATCCTAAGATATGTAGTGTATAATCAAAAATGTACCTCAATTTTAGATTAACTTATTAAATATGTGTATCAGAATTTTTAAATGGGATAATCGATTCTTTTTTATATATTGTCTTACGAAAGAATAAACTTCAATAAATTTTAAAAATTCCCAAAAACGTTAAATCCCTTTTTTGTACAGCAAAATATTTGAAACTCAGAGCTTTAGCACTTTAGCGCCCCCATCGGTCTTGCGGGCATTTGAGTACAAAACGTTTCTACGTATAACTCGGGCATTTTTGTTCCGATTTTTATGAAATTTTATGGAATGATAGATATTCCGATACGATAAATATTGCGCGAAGCCTTTTCACCTTTTATTTCCTTTTGATCACCTTTTATCACTTTTTATCGAATTCCAGGGGCAGCAAAAAAATAAACTTGACTTGCGTGCATACTACATGAGCCTACATTTCAATTTTGGTAGCTCTAGCTTTTATAGTTCCTGAGATCTAGGCGCTAATGCCGACGGACATGGCTATAACAATTTCTCTTCTCATGCTGATCAAGAATATATTTACTTTATAGGGTCAGAGATGTTTTCTTCTGCCTTTACATACATTTTGGCGACCTTATGGATGCATGGCATAAATATATTATTTTCAGCTTTAATTAGGAAAAATCAATTACTTTGGTCCTTGGTCCAGTTCCAGGACTTTTCTTTTAAAAAAGTCTAAGTATAAATAATATATCTATAAGATAAAAATGTTTATATCGAATTATTCATATTTTGTGGAGTTTTGTGGCACAGGTAATCGCGTAGTCGATGCCCCCCTCTTTGAACTAGACTGAAGCAACATTTAGTTGTGAAACTTGTGGGAAGTGACATGAAACTAGACGTAGTATGTAGTTTCTATGCAAATAAAACAAATCTTATCGATCTTCTCCACAAATGGCTACAAAGAGGATGAAATTTATTTATTTTGCATTTTGTTTTTTGCTCCATCAATTCGATTTTGGGTTGTTTTCTGTGCCCTGCCCAATTCTCATTTAAGACTTGAGCTCAAGCGAAGCATTACAAATTTCACTGACCGTATCCCCACAATGCAAATGAAGTCCTTTTTAGCGATCCCTGGACCCAGCCTACAGCCTGGTCAGTTGGTTAACAATTTCAACCTGAAGGAGAGGCGAAGCAGAGTTTCATCATCATCATCTTCATAGGAAGGTTGGGTCTCGTCTCTGTTTTGTGCTGGTGACAATTTAACACACAAATTCAGTGAAGCGTCAACTTGGGTAGGCATAAATTTACAACATTCGCTGCCAACGCCTCATTCTCCTGCCCCTCATCGCCGACCAGGCGGCCTTCTGCCAACTGTCCCCATCGATGTGTGAGCGCTTTAATTTTCCTTTTTCTTGCAATTTTCCCTTTGTCGTCGTTTTTTTATTTTTCGGCGTTTATGCTCAAAGTCACTGAAGCGGAAAACTTTACAATCCATCAAATTAATGGAGCAATGTGTCACGAGGAGCACTCCGGTTCCCAGTTGTCCCCGATCCTTCTCTCTCAACGCCCTGACAAACTGACGATGCGTCGCAACGATAACTAGAAGAACTGACTGGAACCTCTGATGTTGCTGCTGCTGCTGCTCCTGCTGCTCCTGCTGCTCCTGCTGCTCCTCCTCCTCCTTGTCATCCAGGTCCTCCTGGTGCTAGTGCTGGTGCTGGTGAAATGTCATCAACTTGAAATTGTAAATCAAGCAAAAATTGATTGAACAAAGCGCAGCGCTTGAGAAACCAAGGAGTAAAAGAACAAAATGAAAGGCAAGCAGACAGAGATAGAGAGAGAGAGAGAGAGAGAGATAGAGATGGAAGCACTGGGCCAAAGGAATGCGGTGCGACCAGTGGCAATGTGTTGAGTAGATTTGCGCATTGATTAAGTTGATAAAAATAGTTGAAGAACCTTCAAGTCGAACAAATTATATGAAATCAAAACGAAAAAAAAACTGCATGAATTACGTCAACAAACAATTTAATATAGAATGATCGAATACGAATCAATTTGCTTAAAATGGAGATGACAAATCTTTTATTTTAATATAAATATTTTAGTCCTTAAGTGTTGAGTAACTGGCTATCTCTAAAAATTATTATTATGTTTGAGTTTAAAAATAATAATATCATTAAAAAGTGGGCTAAATTAAAAATAAAAGGTAAAAAATAATATTTAAGTCTGAAAAGCATTTTGAAAATCAATAATGATGCACAGTCGAAGTTGGTGGTAAAATCGATCACTTTTGAACCAACCCAAATAACGGTTTGAAATTTGGAATATTCTCAGTATTTCCAAAAATTTTTAGCATCAACATTACGGCAAAATAGCGGTTTTTAATGATAAAATACAAAAATGACCGACTTCATACAACTCGAAAATTGATTTAGGACAACAACATTTGAATTATTTTATTATCAATACTTTAAAAAGTTACATTTTGTGATCCAATCATGTTTATAAATTTCTACTTCTCGACTTTTTCAATTGTCCCGATGAAAAAATGAAAAATTTGCACCAAAAATATATTTTTGAAACTTAAATATCACCTAATAATGATACGACTATTCCAATTAGCAAATAGAGACATTGCATGACGGACCGAAAGGCTCGTGAGGTTGAGGTTTTTTTGAAATATTTTGCTTTAGTTATGTATTTTTTGGTACCGATCTTGATTAAATCAAATTTGAATCAGGTATTCGAAGACAATTGTTACTGTTGGTATATGATATAAGTATATATGAATCGACTTCGTCATCCTAATACTACGCCAAAGTCAAAAGATTATTTCTTCTCTCAAGTCAAGAAGCTCAACTCTATCATTGAGGGCCATTTCCTTTTTGATATGTCCGAGACATGAATATAAAATGAATACGATATGAATTGATTGAGCGACCCACGTACATTTCACCTGTCAATTGATTTGCAACACATCCCACTTATTCTGTCATATCCTTTCATCTTTCTCACTCACTCTGGCCCTAGGCGAAATGACAAAACTTTCCTTTCACCACCAAACAGAAATACATATACATACATATATATATGTATATATGTTGGTAGGTATAATTCAATTGCCACATATGATATACAATTAACGCGGTTAATATGTTGTTGGACCAGCCCACATACTGCAGCTCCTTCTCCTCTCCTTCGCCTCTCTTTTCTTCCTGGGCAACCCACCAGCAGCCGTAGCACTCTGGTCGCTGCCTTTCACCAAAACTCCGACTGCCACTTCAATGCAATCGTCTTTCTTCTGAGAGAGAGATAGCGATATGTGTGTGTGGACAGACATAATGAAAGTCCTACACAATGTTACGGACGCAAAACTTTCGCAAATATGCAAATCGTCCCACTGCCATTTGCACGTACAAATGTAAAGTACATTTTATAGACTTATCACGCGACACTCTCTACCCGGGACAAGAGCGGCCCATAAATCTAAACGATATGCCAGCCATTACCGCCCACTTGCCTCAAAGCTGTTGCCACGGACGTCTTGGTCGTCGTCACGAGTGGCAACAATTAATTTTCATACGCAGACGCAGTTGGCTTGGCAGTTGGAGAAGCTGCAGCAACTACTGCTGACTGGCTACTGACTACTGTCTGGCAGCGGAGCAGCATTTTTTTCCCTCACACCGTCAACAAATTGCACATCGATGGGACGCGACGACGACGACGACGACTACCAGGATGGGCTATGGCGATGGCGATGGCGACTTGTGGCATTCTAGGAAAATAAATTTAAATAAATGCAAAGTCTTTTGCTGCTCTTCCTCTCTGTCTCCGTCTCTGTCTCTGTCACTGTCTCTCTTCCCACCCCATCCCAAGAGAATTGAAAATGCAAATTTGCGCTCAAAATAAAATCAAGTGAAGTAACTCGACGAAAAGTGGCAAAAGGCCTTTAGAACCCGTCCCAATCCCGGTCCTGGTCTCTGTCTATGTATGTCTGTCGTCGCTGTCTTTGGGCCACAAGTGTTTTAACATTGTTTGCATGGCGCATTACGTGATTTGGCCACCGCCTACTCCAACTCCGACTCCAATTCCTCCAAACACCGAGTAGGAGTTGGAGGAGTAGCCGACTATTGCAACGCGTTGTTCCTTTGCGTGTTAGCAGCATGTTGAAATTTGAATAAAAAACGCAACGCAACGCCAACTACGGGGAAAACAATGAAAACGACAAGTGAAAGTAATGCAACGAATGGGCAAATACCCTAAAAATAAAAAGACAAGAAAGAATTCTGTAACAACTAATCTAAAATTTCGAGATTATACAGAAGTGTCATGAAAAAAAAGACTCTTTCTGTTTTTGGCTTTTCCGAATAGAGGTGGAAAATGTATTTAATTACTTTGGAGTGATTTATAACTCTTAAATAATATATATTCAAGGGGTTTTTTAATTCAATTTTCTCCCCAACTTATCTCATAATATATGTATTATCTTTAATCATCATTGTCTAGCAAATTATTATATATTTAAGTAGAAAATGCCAATGCAGCGTGAACTCTTAACCCTTAGAATATTACTAACACATATCAAATGTATATATCAATATAAGTGAATGAATGAATGAATGAATAATTCTTAGATATTGCGTCTAAATAATTACTAGTATTCTTAAATATAAAATTCGATGTGTCTGGGTCTCGGATGATGGCCAATTCACTCACTCTGGCTGCGGGAGAGAGTACTTGCTAGAGATAACAGACAATCAGCAAGAAATGTGGGTGTTGGCAGAACTGAGAGGAGCAGCTGCTGCTGGAGCCATGGACAGAGCAGGAGAGTGGCTGCCTGTCACACCAGCCAACACTGGTTTTCACAACCTGGACCTGATAACATTCCCGAGATGTCGCCTGGACCGTCGAATCGATAAATTAACGCTTGCGTCTTTATTTGTGCATTAGTCACGGTGAAAGGTTGCCCCCTGAAATCAAGAAGAACAATGGCCAGGATCCAAATGGCCATCAACATGGACTGGCTGGACGAGATGCCTGGCCTGGCCATTTCCACTCCCATAGCCATTTCGATACCGATTCCCTTTAACCATTTTGATGCTGAGTCATTAGAATCTGCAGCTGCGCTTGCACCGGCGGCTTAAATCCAATTACAATGCAGAACCAACAGGCACACACACACACAGTAACACACACACAGCCACAATGATCTGGAGCTGGAACAACCAGTTCCTGGGCCTGATCTGCAATTTGGCTTCAGCTTTTGGACATGACCAAAAGCCGCTGGCCAAGCATTGTCCACTCCATGGGCCTCTTTTGCTTTATTATAGCAACGCTTATACAGATTAGAATAAATCAACTTGGGCCCCAACTTGGGTTCGCCTTTGCTCCGTACTCTCTGCTCTGGTTTTCACTTGTCCAGCGATCAGCAAACGCTACCGGCAACAATCTAGGCAGCTGCACTCCATACTGGAAACACGGGATAGTTGAAAGCGGTTTCCTATTAAGTGCGAGAGCCTGGCGCATCGACCGAAAGGAAGTTGCTTAGAGATAAGCGAGGCATAAGAATTAATAATGGATACGCCAGCAGGAGCACGAGGAGTAGGAGGAGGAGCAACAGCATCTGGATGAATCTATGTACATATGTATATTTCTTAGTAAGTATCTTAAGGTCCACTCTAATTTGGAGTACTTCAACTTTAATAAATTATAGCTCACAATGTGGCAGAATAAATTAAGTCAAGTGTATCGATCGATAACTGATCAATGTACACATCGAATGATACATGTTCTTTGGTGGCCGTGCATTAGACACAGATTCTCGATTTTCAAATAATTTTATTATATAATTCTTTCCCCACCAAACTACTGTGGGTATTTTCCATTAAAATCGAATCAAAGTTAGATAACATAAGTCGTCTCCCAAGTCGTTTTCCATTTATGCGACATGCCACAGGTCTTCCCTCTTTTACCTACAATACTGTGCCAAATCCACGTAAAGACTGCAACTGTGCATCAAATTTTCCGAGACGATCCTGAAACTCTAAATCAGTAATATTTTATTTCAAGAACCACAATCAACAAACTTAGCTAAAGATTCCAAAATTGTAATAGCCATATCATAATGTCAACGCTAAAACTAGTTGAGAATTGCAACTAAATCAAGCTGAAAAATATTGACAAAGATTAACAGAGCTCATTTCTTTTTTTGGCATTCCCGTGGGCGTTACCATCACGCCCTAACATATAATTTTTAACCTTGCTATTTGTGTGAAATTAAGACATAATTTGTAACCTTGTTATTTCTGTGAAATTAACACAAAATGTCCCTAATTATGTAAAAAAAATGATGTAAATTCTTCTCTCTATTGTGGAGATAATGCTCTAGGAGAAAAAGCCAATTGAAAATAGATATATACTTAGGAAATGGTCTCCTGCATTCTTTAGTCTTAGCTAATTAGATTTTTGCTTGCACCACCAATCATTAGCTAAGAACCGAAAATGTTCAATTCTTGCTTTTGACGTTCCAACAAATCACTCGATGTCTTTCCATGGACCACAGGACAACCAAGTGAGGCGAACCCGTTAACATAAAGTTCAACACTCGGACGAGTCGGCATTGATGATCGCCTCACAAATCCAACAAATTAAACGCATTCAAGTGCAAGATCGAGGAATTTTGATTGGGTCAAGCCAGTCGGTAAAAAGAGAGGCGAGCGGTAGCTAAAAAATGCCATAACAAAATGTGTCAAGTGCCAGACATACATAAATGCCTAAGTAAGAGAAGCCACGGCTAAAGAGGCAGAGGCCGAGGCCGAGGCAGAAGGCACCAAGCACAAGGCAGAATCAACCAGCACATTGTATCCTTCGTCTTTGTTTTTTGTGTATTGTGTACTGTGCGCCCTGCGGCCTCTTTTTCTGCCTGTTTACTCTGGCCATTGGACATGCTTGAACGACGACGACGACGAAGAGAGGAGCAGAAGTTGGGGATGGAGATGGAGCAGAAGAATCAGAAGGCAAAAGCGAAGTAGCTTTGCCGATCGTCGGACCTCATGAAACAATAAATTTTCGGTGCGTCACTTTTTTTTCTGTGCTGTAGGATCGTTGCTCCCGTGTGTGTGTGCGTGTGTGTCTTTCCAATTAAAAATGCGCATGGTTTTCAACGCAATTGGACTGCCAATCGTTGGGGCTTGTACTTATTTGTAAAGTTGCACGCAAAAAAAAAAAACAAAAAACCCTTGCTGCAACTTCATTTCGCCATGCACATTCACATTCTGGTTGCCTACACGCGTTCGTTCTTCTTTTGGCGACGGCTACCATTGATTTACATAAAAATATCTTAATTGCAATGAGGTTTTTTTTTGTTTTTACCTACTTATGTTACTTATCATCATTGCCATAGTGGGTATATATAGGAACGATGCTGGAAACTGGCTGGGCGTTACATAAAGATCAGCAATCCCCATCTCCTCGGTCACCGATCACCGATCAACAAAAATCAAAAGCTCTCGAGCCGTTACAACACATGTTATGCGACACTTCACTTGCATCCTTCGCCTGATTCCGATTCTGATTCTGATACTGATGATGAGGATCGGCTCTCCTTCTTCTTGGGCCATGCATAATCGTTGATAAATGTGCCTTTCAGTGCAACGAAAAATGATTTGTTGATAATTAATACAGTTGCAGAAAAAGGGAACCAGTTTGCCGCCTGCCGCCATCAGAGGACAGCAATTTGTGGCCAACTGCTGCTGCTGCTGCTGCTGCTGCTGTTGGTGTTGTTGTTGTTGTACTTGCAATCAGAGACCTTAAACGCAATCAAGCCACAGTAATTCATGCCGCCTGACAGGAGGCCAAGCAAAGCACCACCACCACGGCACATACCTCCAGACGACCCCGAAAAAAGAAAAAGAAAAAGAAAAAAAAAAAACAACCAAGAAGTACAAGACCAGCGAGAGAAAATCGCTTCCTAGCGTCACGCAGCTAATTGCCATCTTGGGCGATGGCAGGACGGGAGACAAACGATGGTAACATGATCGCAATTAATGGCGACCCAATCTAGTAGCTGAACGATGGGCTCCATGAACGTTTTATAAGGCCAAAAATCCAAAAGAACTTCCAGCTTAAATGTTATTCAATAAACTCTTTAAATTTGAAAATATATTACATATTGCATGTAAATTTGTGTTTTCTTTTGTAACATGAAATGGAAATTTCCACAGTTAACTCAATTTTAAAATATTATAATTTCAGCTAGAAATTAGTTAACTTATTCTAAATTTGAGTTACCTATGGGGATTTCAAAGATATTTAAATGCAATATGCTTTGGATTAAAATAAGCATCAGTCATGATGTTCCAAACCATTGAAATTGAATCATCTTATTTACGATATTTAATTTTATAAAATTATCCATTCAAATCGCTTACTCGACCCACTGTGCAGCGGTTTACTTGGGATTATTCGTTCAATTTGGCACGCAATCGCTGTAAAATACTCGTACATAGTTCGAGTAGCGGCAGGTTTTCTGAGCGTTTTAACATTATCATTTTTTTGAAGAGATCAAAAAAAGTTTAAGTTAAAGCAACAACAAAGTGACGGTTAAGACAATTAGAGAATTAGACTTTCCAACCCTGTTGGATGAATCATCTTATTGGATTTGTGATGTCCCTTTGCTAACAACTCGTTCTCCAACACTGACATTGGCTTGTAATTGGCCCAGCCAAATCATAATAACATGGAGAATATTTCAAATAAAGATAAAAGATATCGGAGTTCCAATCAGTAAAGACACATACTCCATAAAATTTGAATTTGATGTTAGTTTTTATTTGAAAAATCGTTTTTATTTCGCCTTGCTTGCCAAAAAAATCTAGAATTTATAAAGAATTTACCAAAAACAAAACGTTTTGTTGGTTTTTTTTTTGTTTTTTTTTTTGTTCATTTTCTGGTTTTTGTCTTTGTTGTTTTTCACTGCTTTGCACATTAAAATTTGACCCATTTTGACCTTCTTGCTATTTATTTTGCTTTTGACATTACATTTGTTTGTTTTTTTTCCCCTTTTTTTTTTTTGTAGTAGCAAAACAAAACTTAATTGTAATTTTACTACAACAACATTTTGTTTTTGCCCATTATATAATATTAAATTGTATATAATACGCAATTTTGTAGCTAGTTTTTTTTATTTGTTTTTCTTTTGACATTCATGTTTCATCTTGTTAATCGAGTTTCTCTCTGCCTCCCACTAAATTATGTTTAATATATATTTATATATATATATATATGTATGTATGTCGTGTGTATGTTGTGTAATGTGTGTGGATGTGTAAGTGTATAACATGAGTTTTCCCCCCTAAATCATTTGTTTTATAAACAAATGTCTCTCTCTCTGCCTAAAGTCGTTACCAACGTACAATACAAGTAATATGCAATCACAGTCACTTCACTTTCACTTCATTTCCGTTCACGGTGTAGTGAAGTGACCTTGGGATCCCAATATCAAAGTGGAAGTGGAGATGATGATTTTGTTCTTGTGCAGTGGAAACTAATTTAACTTAATAATTGCATACAATTTTTGTTTACTCATTTTTTGCCTTATATAATTTCATACATTTTGGTTTTGGGTTTCATCCGTTTTTGTTTTCTAGTCTAGGCTTTTCCTTTTTTCATCGCTTAATGCACTTATGTAATTTCCTTTGCTTTTCCTTTTTCTCATTTAGTTGATTTTGTTGTTTTTGGTTTTTCTCATTTTGTTTTTCATTTTTTTTTTATTCTTTTTTGTATTTTTTTGTTAATTGCAGCTAGAAATCTATGGAATTTCAAGCCTTATGCAATTTGTCACTTAACTAACTTTACAAAGAATGTATAACTTTTTCATTTTCTTATTTTTTTAATATATTTTGGTTGTTTTATTTCATTATTTTTTTTTTTTTGTGTTTAATCAATTTCCATGCCAGCGACTTAGCTATAGCTGGCTATATAGAGAAAGAAATATCCATTTGTTTTTGTTCTTTATACTATTTTTTTGTCAAGTTTTTTTAGTTTTTTTCCTTTTTTTGTAATTGGTTTTATTAGAAAATTTTTGTTCAACTCATAAAGTTGAGTTGTTTTAAAAAACTGTTCCCTTCATTTTGGTTTTTAATTTCATGTTTTTTCGCTTTTCTTTTATACTTCATTCTTTCTTTTTTGCAGTATTTATTTTTGCCTCTGGGTTTTTTTTTTTGCCTCTGTATTTGTGCTCTACAATTAATTATTGCTATATATGTCTGTGTGTGTGTGTGTTTGTTTGTGTTATCCTTTTCATTGGCTGATCAAGAAAGAACTGAGATGACTTTTATAGGTAGGTATATAGTTTATCTTTTCATCAACTGAAACCTTAGCTAGAGTTTAGGAGAAAAATAAAGAAAAACGACGACGACAACGACGATGACAGACAGCAACATTTCCGTTTTGGTTTCGGTTCTTCAAGCACAAATATCAATTTCTAAAAATGATTGTAAGCAATTTATATACATACACAAATGTGTATATACATACAGCATGCACTTGCGTGATATATAAGATATGAATGATCGATCTACTAATGATGTGGTCGAGAGCCAGGAGCGCAAAGAAAACCAAGGGGAGCAAGACAGAGCATCATCAAATAGAAAATAACAAGAACCAAACTCAAAAATAAAGCTGCACATTATACATTGGTTGATTGGTTTTTTTGCAAATAAGTATTTGTTTTATTACACAAAAAAAAAAAATAATTAGAATAGAATAAAATACTAAATGAAAAACCAAACTACTTAAAAGATATGCATGTGTGTGTGTGTGTGTATTGGAGGGGGTGTGTATGTGTGTGTGTGTGATAATTACTAGAAAACGTCTTTGTAATTTTAGGTTTTGTTGTTGTTGGTTGAGAAAATTATGCTAATTAAAATACACAGGTAAAAATAATTTCATTGTTTAATAATTGTTGTTGTTTTTTTTTTTAACTTAAGTCTAGACGAAAATCTTGTTTCTTCCTTATCTTCTTTGTTTGTTTTGTTTTTTGTTGTTGTTGTTGTAACGTGCAAAATCAATTTTTATTGTGTTGGTGAGTGTAAAAAGCTTTCTTTCTTTTTCGTTTTTTGTTTAAACATTATATTAATTTGTACACATTTCCTTTAAGTATTTCATTATTAAACAATTGGCTATGTGAGTGGTTGGTGGATGTGTGTGTGTGTGTGTGTGTGTGTGTGTGTGTGTGTGAAGTACAAATTTGCCTTATTTAGTACGTAGGGGAAGTGTGTTTGTTTTGGGTGTTTGGGGAGAATGAGGTCGTGGACACATTTACAAAGACAACAGAATCTGGACATATACAAATACACAAAATTAAAAACTGTTCCTAACGCTCAATTCTAACTTTACTCCTTTTCACACATCAGTTTCCTTCTACGACTGCCGACTCCTCCTTCTCCTCCTCCTTCTCCACCACCTCTACTTCATCACTCAGAGGGGGGGGATTACACCTTCTTTTCTTCTTCTTTCTACTACAATCCTTTCCTATCTGCTGCGCTTTGCGTTTAGATTTCTATATAATATATAGTTGTTATATATGCAATTTACAGTATACCGTTTTCTTTCATGATTTTTTGTTTCTTTGTTGTATATGTTTGTGTATGTATGTGTGTTTTTATGTTTGTTTTTTTTTTTTGTAATTTTTTGTATTTTTTTGTTTGCTTTTTGTTTTGTATAATTTAATTTAAACTAATTCTCGCTTTGCACAAAAAATTTACACAATTGATTAATTTATTATTATAGTTATATGTATATATAGATATAGATTTAAATAGGTTTCTGTTCTCAATTTGTTGTAGGCTAAACACTTGTATAATTACACTTTTATTTTTGCTTTTTTTTTTGCTGGTTTCGCATGCTGTTGTTTTTGTTGTTGTTGCTGTTGCTTACTGCAATTTTGTTGTAAATATGTACAAACTTTTTACTTAATATAAATACAATATGTATGTTACTCCTCACTTCTCTCTTTTGCTTACTCATTCACTTATCTTTCTTTTTGATCTACTTTTTCTTCTAATTCTTTCTTCCTACCTCTTTTTCACATCTTTTTGCGTATGCTCTATATATAGATATATGTATATGTATAATATATATGCCTATATCTGTGTGTGTGTGTTGTTTTTTCATTTGCGTTGTTTCTGGTTTCCTTATTCTTCCTTTTTTTTTTTGTTTTTGTTGTGTGTATAAGTTTATAAATATTAAACGCTAAAACGAACAAAAAAACAAAAAAAAAATCTTTTTTTTTTGCATAAAATACACAATTTTTGCACTTGACAACACGTTTGCGTGTGTTTCTTGTCTGTGGGGAAAGGGTGAAAGGGCGGGGGTAGGGGACTAAAGGGGCTTCTGTGGACATGGGCGTGAGTGTTTTACAATATACAATCCTCAATGCTTATTTGTTTTTTTTTTTGTTTTGTTTTAATAAATAGTAATGCTGTGTTTGCTGTTCAAGACTTATCGCGGGGTTCGTTAACTCCTCCTCATCCTCCTTCTCTTTATCATTTCGCACTCTCTCTATCTCAATGTTATTAAGGCTGATGCAGGATCGTACAAGCTCGCCGCTGCTCCGCTCGCTCGTTTTCAAGGCTCTCTCTGGTTTTTAAATAAATCTGTGCGTTTGCTTTTCGCATGATGTTGACAATTATTATTATATTGTTGTAGTTTTTGAACTGTTAACTTCAGTTGACTTTGTTGTTCTTGTTGTTGCTATTGGAAGTCTATTGGAACGGAAGCAAGTATAGCGACTGGAGGGGCTGTTCATTTTTTTTTTTTTTTTTTTGTTGGGCTCTTATTGTTGTGGTGCCGTAGATGATGATGTTCTTGTTGTTGTTGTTGTTGTTGTTGTTGTTGTTGTTGTTAGTGGTGGTGGTTTATGGTGCCATTTAGGCTATGGCAGCCGTTAGATAATACAGATCCATAAGCGTCTGAACATTTATGGGCAGACAAGAGAGACGATCATGCGTATTAGAATCTAATGCCAGCCAGGAGAGAGCATTATATCCTTCAAGCACAAAACGTAAAACATCGGCCGTCAGACTTGAATCAAGAGGATGATCATTGGCCGATTGATGAGCATTGGTTTGATTAAACATATCATCGGCAATCTGTATACTGGGCACATGCAAATGTAGAGCTGTCTTAAGGAAGACAGGGCATACATCTTCCAGATGAGGGCAGGCCGACCAGAACCAAGCTGGCATACGTCCCGTTGGTGCCGTCGATACCATATAGCCAACCGAAATGGGCTGCTGATTCAGGGAGCCAACCTAAAGACGAAATCAAACGGAAATTAATATAGGATTCTTTTCCAGATATGGGGAATGCTCTTTGCTTTGCGCTCAGCTTACCTCCTCAACTTCCTGGGGTGGACTGCATTTGAAATTATTGCCACCGGCACTTGGCCAGCTGCGATTATCTTCCATACGTCCAGGACTGCCATGTGGGGACACCCGATCCATGTGAGCTGCTGGGTTGAAGGTGAGAGTGGAGGGGTGAGATAAACCCAAATGTAACGAGATTGTGTGTACTTACTGTCCCAGAAGATGTCACCAATATCGGCGTCGCTGAACTCCTCGTTACCCTCCTCTTCGAATGTGAGAAAATCATCATCCACTTGGGGTTCATTCTGGAACTGACGAGTGAATGACTACAAATCAAAATAAAAGAGAATTAGTTAAAATAGTTAATCGAATTCACATGTTTGATTTTACTTACCGCACACACGGCACTGGTGGGAAAGACCAGTATGTGGGTACATGTCACATCCTGTGGGGTGGAGAGTGGATTCTGCATCGATATCTGAGAGAAGCGTTCATCGGGCGTAAACTGATCCGGCATGACACGCAATTTGGCATCGGGCTCCAGGGTTACCAAGCAGGCACTCAATATTGTGGGCGGATACATCAAGGTGCACTGCTTGCACATGTCCTTAAATTGCTTGGAGGCTTTCTGCAATTGTTGCTTGCTAAGCAAATAACTCCATGACTTTAGCTCACTATGACCAATCCGACCGATACGTCCGATGACCAGGCGCCACATTTGCGGAGTTTGCGAGATGAGGCCCATAATGAAGTCCATTAGTTTCTTAAGGGCCACATATCTAGCCGGCGCTTTGCGACGCCTCAAACGATTGGGCACATCGATATTTATGCAGACCTTCTCGAGCAACTCACCGCGCTCATCGGTGGCTGTAGCCAGAAGCCATGCTTGATCCTCGCTCAGGCAATAGTTGCAATACATCACCGAATAGCGATGCTCGTTCTGGCCATGCATGCTGCCGGCTGCCCGAGAGAAATCCGTCTTATCGTTCCTCTCGTGCATCGGGGCCAGGACAAAGGGAGCTGTGTACATCTTGTAGGCCTTACGGTTCGGTTCATCCTTGGTTTTCAGGAATGCCTCCATATTGGCAGCGGTGCCGAAACCAGTTAGACTCTTCACCGACTGCGCATGGACGAGATGACGACGGCATTGGGAGAAGATGTTCAGGGCCAAGCATTTAATCTCATCGGAGAAACGTTTTCGATTGCCGCAGGGTCCCAGCTCCATAACGGACTCCAGCGATATGATCTGTATGTTCATTTGCGAACGCACCGAATCTGGAATGACTTTTAGTAGCTCCGCATAGCAGCGAAGTAGGGCAATCAGGGCAAGACGTTCCAATTCACAGCTATCTGAGGCAAATGTGAAGGGATTAACCACATAGAGGACAATTGCGGATGGATTGATGTCTTCCAGAGTCTCGCCCACACCCAGAGGATCACCGAGGATTAAAGCTGGTTTCGCATCGGCGCCATTTCCATTGGCTCCAATTCCTTTGATATCCGGTTTGGTATCCTGACTGTTGTCCTGTTGCTGAACAGATGACGATACCGGTGTCTGTTGCTCCGTCCCCGGTTCAAGTTTAATGGCATCATTTGGCAGATCGGTACCTGAAGAGTTGCCCATATGTTGACCAGATCCTGTCTTGGATGAGCCACTGCTGCTGCCGCTGCCACTGGTACCGCCGCAGCTGCTGCTGCTACCATCTGGTGGATTAAGCAGCGTCTTGTCAGTAGCCACTCGACTCAAATAGGGTGCCAATTGATGATGGAAGGCCATAGCATAACGGCGTATCTGCTCCGCTAGAGGTGCATGCTCCAAGGTGCGCAGCCAATCATCCAACGGTGTTGGTCCTTCCCTATCGCTCGGAACGCTTCGACTGGAGCTCACCTGAAGAATCCCATCCCAGCCACGAATGGGTGTATGTCTACCCAATTTGCACATCTCGTACGTGCTGCTCAGTTCACGGAAATACGAGCGAGTGCATGATGCTACATGCTCATTGTCCGGACAGACCACCAGGTAGACAACATCCCGGGCATAGGAATATGGCTCAAGCAGGAATTTATCCCAATAGTGTATGGAATGGGGTGCCACGGATATCCAATCCTTCTCGTAGCCCACCACAACTGATGGTATGGGTTGAGGCTCACATTGGCCGGATGCTCGACCAGCCAAACGATGGAACTGGCGCCAAGTCAGTGGTCCACTCACAGTATTATATGAGCTGGCATCCTTGGAGCCGGCCGCACCGCCTCGGGACTTACAGTGAAAGGCATTCTGCAGCATGGGCTGAATGGAGTTCATGGTCCGGACAATTTCCTTATTGCTACGCGTGAATCCAACAGGCAGATAGGGCCATTTGTGCACCGTGAGTCGTCCACTGCCCAGGACAGCCAATTTCTGACGCAGCGCCAGCGGAGCAGCCTGGAATGCGGTCAATTGTTGACTACTACTACTGTGATGATTGCCGCCTCCATGAAAGTCCATCATATTGTCCATGCGTTGACTTTCGAAGGCGAGACGTGCCTGCTCCAGGGCCAAACTGATCACATCGTGGGCATCAATAAATTCCAATACATTGGCTATGGAAGCCATAGAGGCAGCCGGTGCTCCACTGTTACCAAACAGACGTCGCTGCCTGGACATGCGCCGACGATGCGATTGCAGGGCACGATGCACGGAACTGCTGGACGTCTGTATAATCGAGCACTGATCCAGCAGCAGATCGAATATGGCATGAGCCAGCTGCTCCATTTGGCCAGTTGAAGCGGCGCCCGTTGACTTCTCCAAGGCGCTGGAATTTGTCTCTCCCGGCATTAGTTTGCCCTGATTGCGTCGGCTCAAACTCTGGATGAGGTTTAGCAAAGTGGGCTGCTTATTCTTACCCGGATCATCAGCTATCCCCGTAATCTCCAGCTCATCCTCATAAAAGAGACCGGCACGATGGGAGAGTCGACGATTGACGACAGCACTAAAGCCACATGTACAATCTACGGGATCATCGTCCACATAGCCAGTTATATGCGGATTACTGCTGGGTGGCGTGCACGAAGAGGAACTGGACCCTCCATTCGGCCCATGCCCATGCCCAGAGCCAGCTCCGGGCATTGAGGAAGAGGCAGGCGAGCCACCAAAGGCACTGATCATCCTTAGACCACCAGCGAACGATGACGATGATGAGGAGCTAGGTCCGTTGAGTAAACGTTGCGCAGATGACGCTGCTGCGGCCGCTGCCGCTGAATTAGCCGCTTGGGTAGAGGAATGCGTCGGAAATGGATTGAAACTGCCTCCAGGCAATGGTACATAAACACCAGAGTCGGCTCCTCGTATATTGCCAATCTTTTGGGTATCAGCATTGCATACACAAACGCTGCTGCTATCGAAATTGTGATCACGAAATACATTTAGAGCCGTATCATAGAGCAGAATATTGACCAGAACCGAATTCACTTCTGGTAGCTCCTGCAGTAAGCTCGATGGGACGCTCACTGCTGATGAGCTGCCACTGGCAATGCCCGCATCGCCCGTGTAATGCATCATGCTTAGATGGGAGCTACCACCACCACCACCTGCACCGCCACCAACTCCCGGTGGTCCAGCGCTACTTGGTCCATTGCCAGCACCATGTAATCCCATGCCGACGCCCTGCATGTGATGCATTCCCTGCGGCGTATGCGAATGCGGATGTGGCTCCTGCGAATTGAATTGTTTATTCAAATACGAAGATGTTGATGTGGCCGGACTGACCACAGCCAAATCGTATGGATATGGTGGTGGTGGATGTGTGGGTGTCTGCCTATGCATGGGACTGCTGCGGGGAAAGGGAACAGCACCAACTCCACCCGGTCCGGGTGAAATGGGTGACATACCAGCACGCATTAGCTGCTGCATTGAGCTGCCTGGCGGTGCTTGCGGGCAATTGAGTTGATTCAAAAGTAACTGGCTGCCACCGCTGCTTAATGGCTGGGGAACTGTAGTCGATGGAGACGGCATTGCTGTCGAAGGCGTTCTTGGTGCGGTCGAGAGAAGCTCATGTAATTGCTGATGTTTCTGGTGGGGATGGGACGAGGATGCCGACGCTGATTGCTGTTGCTGGTGTTGATGTTGGTGTTGCTGCTGCAGATGTTGCTGTTGCTGCTGCTGCTGATGTAGTTGAAGCTGCTGCTGATGCAATTGTATACGCTGTTGGAGAGCCTGATGCTTCTGATGCTGTTGTTGCTGCTGCTGGGCAGCGGCTGCCTTGGCCAGAGAAGCGGCTCGAGATTTATGTGTGCTCCAGGTGGGCTTATAGGAGCAATTGGGGGGAATATTCAATGCCGGTAGCGTTTGGCTAGGCAAATTGGTAAGCGGGGCATAACGGGAAGAGCCCACAAATTTCTCTTGCTGTGGCGGACGATACACATAGGTCCAATCATCGATGGGCTCTTCGACAGGACTGCCCAGTTCCACATTATATTCCTGTTTCACCATTTTGAGGACAACACCGGCCACACTGCCAACGCCACCACCACCAACAACACCACCAACTGCACCAACAACACTCGATGAGATGCCTAGTGGCACTAGAGCGGTGGTGGTCACAGTTGTCACTGCTGAAGTGGCCGTAATACTAGTGGTGTCCACACTGAGATCCGTCATTACAACATCTGTCTGGCAGGGGCTCGAATTGGGATGCTGTTGCTCATGGGATGGCGGCGTGGGAAACATTTTTGTCAAATCCTCAGCCTGTATGCTGCCTGCCCCAGAGTTGGCCACTGCAGCGGCTGCTGCAGCTGCAATTACAACGGCGCTGGCCACCGCTGTGCTCCGCTTGAGCTCATCAATGGTATTGGTCACGGTGCTGCATCCTCCATTCGATGGATTATTGGAATCGGGCGGTGTATGTATTTGCACGCTACTGCACTCATCATTGGAGCTCGTCTCAAACAACTGTTCCAGATCATTCAATGAGGGATTGAGTCCTTCGGCGGTGAAGAGATTGTTGCCACCGCCGCTGCTGCTGCCACCCGTATTGGATGATTTGGTTTCCCTGCACGATGGCGATAGTAAGCCCGGCTCCGTTTTAATATCCAATCCTTGGAAATAGTTGTTATTGCCATTGTCGGGCTCGTCACCGCCGCCGCCGCCACCATTGGCTGAATTGTTGCCACCGCTACCAGCATTGATACCACCATTACCACTGGCGGCAGCACCAGAACCACCAGCACCGCCGCCACTGGCACCGCTGTTAGCTATGCCAACTAGACCATCGCTCGAGGTGCTACCGGTCACTCCAGTCGTACAGCTTCCTCCGCCGACCGCCGCTTGAAGGTCCAATGAGAGCAATTGGGAGCCATATACCGAACCGGGTGATGGCATCAGTGGCTTGAAATGCGTGTGTCCTTCGTATAGGTTTTTCGAATAACGCGGCCTACGTTGCTTGGAGGGATCCTCCAACTTTGGCCTTTTTACAGTCAGGTAGTCCCTGTAGGAAGAAAGAGATTAGACTCCACCTAATAAGATTCATTCTTGCTCTCTATAAACTCACCAGTTTTCTTGAAACCGAAAGTCATAGATCACTTCCTTGAGCCATTCCTCATCGTAGTAACTATCGGGATCCTTTAGCGTCAATTGTGGCGGTTTGTAAAGACTAAGCAAATTGTTAATTGCTTCTGTCGTGGACGCGGCGGCATTAGCTGATGCTGTCGCCCCGACTGCACCGGGTCTGGCGCCACCCAAGCCCGATTCGTGTTTAATGGCAGATGCCAAAGATGTGCCAGACAATCCGGTTGCTGATGATGATGAGGATGTCTGCTGTTGCATTTCCAATTTTTTCACTGTTATCGTGCCGCATTGCGTTGTTGCTGTCGCCGCTGCTGATGATCCGGAAGCCACAGATGACAGAACATTAGAAGCTGCTGTTGTGTTTGCTGTTGTGGCTGCTACTAATGATGCTCCTCCTACTCCTCCTGTTGATCCAACACATCCTCCTCCTCCGCCTGGTGTATTTGCTGCTGCTGCTGTGGGAGTATTTGGTTGCACACTACCAGGGCCACTGAGACTGGGCTGGGATGCTGCAGCACCACCATTACCACCACCTCCTCCCGCTGTATGCTCTGTGTAGGAAGGCGGTTCAACGCTGGGCGTTTGATGGACATAAGGGGAGGCTGTTATGCTCTTATTATCATGCTGATCTGTGGGCGTCGGAGCTGGTGTATTCTTGTCCAGTAAATGATCAATGGGTGTGGAAGGCTGCTGTAGATTCGAAACTGATGTGGGGGCATGTGGGCTCATGTTGAGTAGCTGGAAAACAGAGACACAAACACGGAAAGTTCAAGTGATGTTAAAATAAGATGTTTTTTTTTTTTGTTGGTAGTGTCCTTCACTTTGCACTCACTTGCTCTGCAGGTGGCACCGATGTGGGCTGCGAATGTGCCGAATTTGGATGCGGGGAGGGAGCCGGCGTGGCAGGTGATCCAACTGAGGCCACTGCTGGCATTGATGAGTCGCCTCCCAGTGAATTGCGCGAATATGTCGAAGCACCGCCATGTGGGGTTCCATGGTGTGGTGTGGTGCCACCGATACTGATCCCGGAATTGCCACCAGCCGTCAGATGTCTGTGGCAGAAAGAAGTAAACAAATTGCAATTGATTAGCCTCATAGCAATTGTATACATATTCATTTATACAAGGAGCGAGAACAGCAATTATCGTTCATTTAAAACTAAAAGAAGTTTTAGTTATGTACAAAAAATGTTCAAACTACGGATAATAGCTGCTAAATAATATATATATGCACTTGGTTATAATAATTATTAATTATTAATAATATATGTTTATATATATACGAGTATATAATGTAAGAGAGGAAACTGTTTATAATTAATTAAGGGGAACTTTTCCCCCGAAACAAAAAAAATATATAAGCCACATCCAATAAAATCCAAAAGTAAAAAGGAAACGAAACCTTTTTTTTTTGTTTATTTTGTGCAGGTGAAACACAATTGTCGAGCATAAAAAAATAAATATATGTATGAATACATGAATCTAAAAGCTAATATATAGCTCTATATATAGTAGTATGCAAACGTTATTTACAATAATATCCACACTAAATAGGAAAAAAAACAAATCATAACCAAAATTCAGCCAAAACAAAATGTATATATAAGAGATGATGAAAGGAGGATTACACGGGGGTGGAGTGGGGGCAGTGGGTGGATTCATTCTCATTCAAAATGTCAAGTGTTAAGAAGGGCATTAAGGCAAACGATCGATCGAGCGGGAAAAAGGGGCATGCACCAAAACCATTATTATTTCTCTCCGCCAATGACAAAATGCTCAAGCGAATGGATGAACGACTACCCAGTGGCCGGGAGGTGGTGTTGTTTGGATATCTATGTGAACTTTCTTCCATTAAAACATGTGGAATGATAAAATGGAGTTGTATGTATGTGTCTGTTTGTGTTTGTGTGTTTCTCGAAGTCAAAAACTAGAGAGAATGAATCGAAATAGTCTCTAACTCTCTTGGAGCTCCAGCTCCAAAAAAAAAAACTTTTGATTTATTGCTAATGCATTCTTGTTTCCTGTTGAAGACTTTTCTCTAAAGACAATAAATTATTAAATTATTATATCATATGGAAAATCAGATAACCAACATTCCAGACCAGATATTTTATACTCTGTAGATTTTGTCACTCATTATTACAGAATGGAATTTTGCTGACTTGAGATCGACTGATAGAATCAAGTAATGAAAAGTTAAAACGATATTAATATCGAGAACCGTGAAACGATCTGGCTATTCTACAAAAAGAGACTTCCCACATCCCATTCCTCCTCCCCCCTCCCATTCCATTTCCAACGAAACCAATCAACAAAAATAAATATAAGTGGAAAAAATCATAAAAATTGATGTATTGAGTAGAGTTAGAAGAATTTGCATTAAAAAGGCGGGAGAGATTTTTTCTTTGTTTTGCGTTGCTGAGCTGCTCTGCTAGGCTAAGTAGAAAGTGTGTCTGTGTGTGTGTGTGTGGGTGTGGTAAGTAGTAGAAATAGTATTAGAAATAGTAGTAGTAATAGTAGTAGTAGTAGTAGTAGGCGGACGCTGTTGTAGTTGTTGCTGCGCTACTTTGTGGGCAGTGATTGGCAAAAGTTTGTGAATGATATTCAAAGGATGTTCAGTGTGTGTGTGTGTGTGTGTTTTGTTTTTTTATCTTCTGATTTTGAATCATATAAAGTGAAAGAAGAAGAAGGATCGCATGTGGTGGGCGCAAAACCATCAACCAATAAAATAAAATAAATATTTAGAAATTATAAAACAAATGTAAAATCACAACAGAGCATTGTGTTTAATGGGGATAAGTTAATGAAAATAATAAGAAAACGAAGGAAGGAAGATAGATAGTAGAAAGAAAAAAAGCAGCACGGTTTTTGTTTTTTTTTTTTTTTTTATAAATTAAAAGGACACACGCTCCACACACGACGACGCTGGACAGCAACACAAACCTTTGTTTTGGTATATTGGTGTCTGTTGTGTTGTTGTTGATGTTGGTTTTGGGTTTGTACAACGACGACGACGAGAACGTGGAGGACGACGACGTCAGAGTATTGGGTAAACGCTTGTGAAACGGCACAATGTGACGCTTAAGGGCAGTCATCATTGACGAGCAGGAAGAAGAAGAATTGTTGTTGTTGGAAGAGGTGGAATGATGCGTTGCTGCTGATACTGCCGCCGCCGCTGCTATAACCGCTGATACAGGTGCAGGTGTCCCTGGACGCTGATAATGATGCTGATGGAAAGAGGATTTCATGTTGCCACTGCCGCCGCTGCCGCTGCCACCAGCTGCACGCAAAGCCGACGGCCCCAATGGCTGTTGCTGCAGTTGTTGCTGCTGCTGCTGATGATGGTGATGACGCTTACTGCTGCCACCACATTGTGCGCTGAAATTTGGTTTGTTTTTTTTTTTTTTTTTTTTTTGGTTTTGGGGGGATTTTTTTTGTTGTTAAACATAATTTTTTTAGCTTCAACATCATTATCACTGCCTCTCTGTCTCTCTCTCTCTCTATAATTTTAAGCTGGCTGCTGGACTGAGTATTTAATAGAGTAGACAACTAAGGCCTAATCGCATGCATATATCTATATATAGTTATATATATATATTTTCATATCGACAACAAAAAGGTAGAAAAAAATAATAGAACTACGTAGCAGGATTCATTGTAGGCCTAGGCGCATGCTGTCATCAAAGCGGAAATGTTTTATATCTCCAAAAGTACATCGAATAAGTATTATATAGTATATTTTGTCAAAAGATTTTATAAAATTAAGTAAATAGAAAAGTAGTAGTAGTACACTAAAAGGCACTCCACGAATCAACAAAAAAAAAAAAAGAACAAAGAAAAGAAGGAACTGTTTGTCGCGCCTTTTTTTTTTTTTTTGAAGATTAAGAGGTAAAGAGGCAAAGTCTGACAATAACCATTAGATGAACAAGCAATTGGAAAGTTAACTATCCTCCATATGGAATTTCAACGATGCAGGGAGAGATACTTCACACTAGCCTTAGCACATATTTAACGACAAACAAAGTCGGCAAAGTAACTATATCATGAAATCAAATAAACGGAGAACCGTTTGCAACAAATTTAATGTGTGTGCCTATTTGGCCTTTTTTAAAAATAACAAATTGAATTCCTCCGTGTTTTTTATTTGAAAAATTTTTACTACCAAACACGACGTATGTATATGCTATCTCACTCGTTCTCATGCCGCACAGAGAAACGACAGGTTGAATACAGGTGGTATCGGTGGTGGTACCCCCTAAATATTACATTATTTGATGGCTTAAAATCGTAATTGACACTTTGTTGCCTACTTCTCTCCAAAACTATGTTACTACTTGAAATCCCACATAGAGAAGACGACTTAACTTTCCAGTTTACATGGTTCATCCAAATGGTTACACTACTTTCCATTAGGAAATGTTTGAAATAATTTTTAGATGGCTATAACTTACTTAGTGCATATGCAGGGAGCCTTTTGCATGGGATCCACAAATTTCCAAAGCTTTTGACGTTGCTGTTGTTGCTGTTGCTGCTGGATTTGCTGTTGAACTAATTGCTTGGAATCAGCTAGCGGTGATTTATTTTGCTCATCCTCATCACCGCCACCAATTGAGGCGGTCGCTGCTGCCGCTGCTGCTGCCGCTGCATCTATGTGCAATGTATTCATGATGCAATCCTGCCAAGATCTTTCTGGCATTTCAACAGCAGCCGAGGGGGGTATATGAGTATTGTTGGTATTGAAGCTGAAACCCGAAGTTGGACGTTGATCGTAATAGGGTTGAAACGTTAAACGCTCCAAAGCACTGATCGCCTGAGGTGCTGCCGCCGCTTTCCGTGAGGCGGCGGCGGCGGCAGTGGCGACAGCGACAGAGGCGGAGGCAGAGTTAACGGGAGCTGCGATTGGCATTGCTTGCGAGGATGCAGCAGCAGAGGAGACGGCAACTGCAGCTGCAGCTGAGGCCAGAGCAGCTGTCTCCCCGGCCACAGCCGCAGCAGCAGCCGCAGCTGACGCAGAGCGTGCCTTATCCAGTTCGGCAAACTCCATTTGCTCCATATCATCCAGATCTGTGACTAGTACATACTTCGTTGGATGATACATCTTATGACCACCTGAAATTTGAAAGGAGATTAGATTTAGAGGCGCATTCATTCGCAGATAAATGTTGGTGTTCCTTACCCGATACCACTTCTACTACAGGTGGCACATCCGTGTTATCCTTATTGCAAAGCGGAAAAAACGAAGACCAATCCTCTAGTATCTTCTCGGCCATGGGATCAGTGGCCTTATAACTATTGCCAGTGAGTATGGCAGCTATTCCAAAGGGCGCAAGCATCACCTTCCTGGCATGCGCTGGTTTTGATGCCTTAGCTGCCTCCCCATTGCTGTTGCCAGCCGCCTCCAGTGGTTCTGAATTAGTATTCGGTTCTTGATTTTGTCCCGTTCCGCCGCCAGATGTGCCATTGCTACCAGAGGACTGGGCACTGCTGGCCGCAGCAAAGGCAGTTGCTGCATCAGCTAAATGCTCTTTGGTCAATGGACGTACAGCGGGATGTTCACGTAAATCAATGGAGGCGCAAACCGTATCCCCATGAACGAAGAACGTAAATGAGAAGGACAAGTGCTGCGAACTGTAAAAAGAAAATAAGAAATACATTAAATATCGGTAAATCATAATAACAATTTGTACAATTGTATTTCGTCTAGCAATATCTATTAATACATATTTATTTGTAACAGGAAGAACGATGCGATTGCACAGGCTTCAATGCCACCCCACAGAGTTCCTTTTATAATTTTTCTAGGATGCCAATTTGATGTCAAACAAATGGTAGCAATTTCCATAATTTGTATGTTAGTTGGCTTCCCTTCTTCACATTTTACAACAGGAGAGTTCCTCACAAGTATTGACTCACCTACGTCCAAACAGACGATCGCTTGAGGTGCAGGGTTGAACGAACCATTTACCAAAACGCACAATGTCCTTGGTGAGCACAAATCTAAATGGAAGTGAGACCAGATTTTTAGCTTCACATATCTCAAGCAACAAAATTTAATTCGGTACTTACCTTTCCATGAGATTGTGCAGAGCCTTGAATAGCAGTGAACGGCACTCATAAGTAAGCTCCCCCTTCCAGGTGCCATTCCAAAGTGGTTGGTTAGCTGTAAATAGAAGATATTTTTCAAAATTATTATTTTATTTATACATAGTATTTATACATAATTATAAAATTATAAAAATAATTAAGGAATTATTTTTAAAAACGAAACCCCACGAAGGATGGATATCACAGGAATTCAAATTAGGAAAGAAATATAATTCCGGAGGGATATTTGTACATAATGACTTCCTTATACATATATGTATGTACATACATACTTATGTAACTGTCATGGGGACGACAATCGGACGGAAGGGGGCTTTAGTGGAACTTTGGGGGACAGATATTTCACCTAATTCTTGTTATTTAAGCGCTTTAAAAGACCCCTAATATTATTGAAGTTCTTTTTTTTCTTTTTGTTGCATACATTTTGGTGATCTTTATAAATTACAGAGTGAGGGACAACTTTATTTGTAAAGAAATAATAACAAAACTGCTGATTCTCTATTACTGCTTGTACAATAATAATAATACGCAAAACCATCATTGTGCTTTTCCTCATATTCCCTCTTCTGTAAACCCCCTCCTGTTTCCCGTCCACGCAGCAAACGGCAATCACCAATCTAGGGAAGACACGATCATTGCCTTGCGCATGCGTCGAGAACTTATTTTTGTTATTGTTTTGCAGTCGACAAACAACTGTCCAGGAAAGGAGGAAGTGTTAAGGGGGGGAAGTTTGAAATAATAATGGGTGGTTGGAAAGTGTTGGGGGGGCTATACTTTGTACTAATAATAATACTAATATCCAGGCAAAGTACATATGCATGTATGTATGTACATATGTGAAACAAGTGTGTGTGTGTATGCAAATGCAACATTTGGAAAAAGCAAACGTGAGTGGAAAAGAAAGACTGTAAAAGAGCAAAGACGAACAATCAAGAGAGAAACAGATAGAATGGAAAAAGGAAAGGGAACAGCAAAGAGACTAGAGTAGGGAAGGGAAATCCAAAGCGGAAGCACAAACAAAATGCCCACTTAAAACAAAAAGGCAACCACACACAAAACGATTCGGATAAAGACATACATATCTACATGTGTGTATGTAGTTGTCGTTATGATTGGATGAGAGAGAGAAAAGAAATTTTTGGAAAATTCCAAGCATCTCAAACACACACACGCACACACTGGCCACTGGCACTGTAAATTCGAGAGAGTCAGAGAGCAAGAGATAGAGACCAAGAGAGAAACACAGCCACCTACACGCGCTGCTGATTTTTACAAGATGCCGAGCAACGTTTGCTGTGCCTTCTCCTCTGGCCCATAACTCCTACTCCTCGTCCCCTCATCCGCTTACACACCCTCTCCCTTCACCTCTTTTGACTCAAAAAATGTTGCAAAGATAATTACGTAAAGGTAAACAACATTATAAATAACAAAACAAAACGCCATCGAGAGGAACAGATTGAGTGAGATAAAGAGAAGGAGAGCGAGTAACGAGTAGCGCTGCTCTCTAACACTGCAGCGCCTGCTGTTGTTGCGTTGTGGAAATTTATGTTACAACCATTCTTAATGTTTGTGTGTTGTTGTTGTCGCTGCTGCTGTTTTTACAAGCCTGCGTCATTGTGAGTGTGTGTTTTTTCCTTTTTGTATATTTTTCTTTCAATGAGATCAGCGCGTAGTTTTTTTTTCTTGTCGTCGCCTGCGTCTCCTCAGAGGGCAATGTACGATTATGTATAAGTATTCATGAATGTGTGTGTGTTTGTTTGCTTGTGTGTGTGCTTGAGAAGAGCAGAGTCTGGGTAAGAAAGAAGAAAAAAAAAAAGAAATGTTGTAACTCTGCCGGCTGGTCTGGGTCTGAGGTCACATACTCTCATCGGCGTCGGTCGACCAACGGTAAAAGTTCAAAGCTCGCTAACAGCCCGCAAGGGGTAGCGCCGCAGCAGCAGAAGCAACATTTATTGCAGCCTCAGCGCTATTCTTCTCTCTATCTTTCTCGCTTTCTCTCTCATTCTCTCTGTGGCAAACAAACAAAAGAAGAATCGACAAACCAAAAGGAAATGGCAAACCTACAACAAGTCCTATAAAGCAAGCAGTAACTGACTGCCCCCGACAATGATAACAACAACAACAGCAATAATAAAATGGAACTTTGTCTGAAAGCCCCAAAAACGCACACAGGAATCCGAATTGGACGGCAACGGCGACTGCTCAATGCAAATTCCAAATACATATTAATGTATGTATGTACATATATTGTATGCATATACATTTATACATATGTATGTATGGATCTCCCTTTTGTATAGGACTGTTTGAGTGTGTGTTTGTGTGTGCAAGTGTGGGTGTTTTTTTGTAGCACGTGTGGTTTGTGCACATGTTGCTGCTGCTGCTGCCGCCGACGACGATGACAATGCTATTGAGAGAGAAGCAAAGGAGAGTTGGTAAAGAGAGGAGAAAACAAATTGCAGATACTCAGAGAGCCGAGCTGAAAACTAACGAGTAACTTCTGTGTGTGGGAGAGTAAAGTGTATCTGTATCTGACTTGAAGCTTTTCGGTGGTGAAGATGTGTTGTTTGGAACTAAAAGTGCCGCTAGGCGTGCACTCGCTAACGGCAACAGTCTCTCTCTCCATCTCTCTCTTTCACTCTCAGTAGCGCCTTCTCGCTCTCTCTGCAGTGGTCTCTCTTGCTGTTGTTTGTGGCCCATATATAAAAAACAAAATGCTATTTTAGGTTAAAAATTTGCTACCACAGCGAAATGACGTGTTAAGAAGAGGCGGGCGGGCGGCTATGTCCTCTCTCTCACACTCTCCATCTATTGTTTATACGTGTGCATGTGTGTGTGCGCGTTTGCGTGTGTAATAACAGTTTAATAAAGCTGTAATTTACTGAGAGAGGGAGCGTAAATGAGTGTGAGCAAGCGAGAGAGGGAGCACAAATTTTGCATTGCATGCAACAAGCCAAGGAGAATGGCCAAAAGCAGCAACAAATGTGTTTAATCAAGGTCAATAATCTGCGTCTGCGAAAATTGTTTAATAAGCACAAAAACACACAAAAAACTGGTAAAAAGAGTGAATTCAAAGCTCACTCACTCGCTGGGGCAAGCACAACTACCAGAACCAAAAAATATGTTAAAAAATTAAACAGAAAACAAAAAACATTAAAAACAAAAATTGCAATAACAACAACAGCAAAGCGCATTGTAATTAAGCTTGCTTGCAAACCAGTTTAAAGCTCACAAATGAGAGCTAGCGACTTTAGACGAGAGAGAAAAAGAGAGAGTTTAAGAGAGCTGCACTCTCATACTTATGTATATTTGTATGTAGTAGAGATACATCTACATTGGCAAAGCTCAAGGCACATCGTAATTCGACTAGCTCCAATTGTGGAGCACGCACACACTCAAACATCCAGAGACAAACAAAGTGACAGCTGTTTAAGGTAAAATTGGTATGTGGGATATACGACACAGCAGCAGCAGATGGGAGAAGTACGGGAAGGAGGCACTAAAATTTCGAGGCGCCCAAATATACGAGAAATGTTTGCATGTATGTACATACATACATACATATGTATGTAATTGCGTGTGTTCTACAAAGTCTCACCAGAAGAATTAAAAAGCCAAATCAAACAACAAGAACGCAGCATTACAACAAACAATGACAATGCACTAATAGAGGCAAGGCAGTGTGTTGTAGTGTAAAAAGAATTTAATGGGATTACCATAAAATTGATTAAAAAAAAAGAAAAGGAAAACCCCCCGTTTTACTGTGACACTCAACCGATAAATTTGTTACAGTTGTTTGGCTAAAGTTTTTAAAGTTGGAAACGTCATACAGTTTGTTTTTGTATATAAGGAGAATATGCGATAGAATAGTTTTACGAAGAGCCCAACAAACATGAATTAAAAAGAAACCCAAAAATACAGTTAAGATTCAAGAAGTAATAGTAATAGAATGCAAAATGATCTTGCTAAAAATACATCGTGTAGAACGCTTTAGGAATGGAAAATTCCATATAAAAATTGATTGACTGATGGAGTTGGGACCACATAAATGTTTGCCAAAATGTTTGAAAAGTAGTTTTAAATTTAAAACATTGGAACCACTGGTCCGCAATGTTGGTTGCTGGAATTACGGCGTTGCCATTTTCAAAAGTAAACTCAACCAAAGCCAGCAACAACAATAACTAATACCGCCTTTCGTCTGCTTTCTCTCCCTTACCTTCTTTCCCTCCGTCCCGCCTTTCCTCTTTGCAGTAAACACCTCTCTTGACTACCACCCCTTCTCCTATTTGGAAGTTTCATTCACACGCACTCAAACATTAGTACAAAACACAACTGACACACACACATTTTTGCCTGTTTTGTATGTGTGCCGTTGCTTCTGATTTGTGGCCAAACCGACCGACCGACCACAAAGTAAAAGGTGCTATAAAAAGAAAATGAAATGAAATTGCACGAATGACGCTGACTCTGACTCTGAGCAAGAGTCGGTCGAGTCGTCGAGACAAAGTAATGTCAATGCAATTAGTCAATGTCCTTGCCATTAAGAATAAGGCGAAATAAACAGCTCCAACAACAAAAACAAGGCAATGTCGTGTAGTCGGGGTCACCAACAATTTCACCATAATTTCACGACGTGCATTCAACTCAAGTCAAAGCGAGCGCGCGCGATACAAAAAAAAACAACAAAGTTTATCAACAGCATACATACACACACACACACACACACACCACAAACCTAACAGTAAAAAGTAAAATGAAACGCCGACATGACGTAGGTAGAAAGCGAACGAAGGTTACAACCTGCGGTTACTAATGGAATTTGCCATAGTAGTGTATACTAGCTAGCTAGACCCAAAATTGTAATTCTACAATAGTTTTCTTCTTCTATTTTATTTCTGATGATTGTCGCCGTCGGTCAGAGATAATAGAATAGTGGCCACACGCAAAAAAATAACTGATAAGACTCGAGGAGGGACCCGAAGGCCAATCTCGTCAGATGCGGCGGCAGCCGGAGTGCCAGCGACGGCGCTAGTGTGTACATATATTAGTGGAACAACCCTACAAAGAATTGCCAAAGCGCCCCCACACACGCCAACACAGACACACGGCAGACAGACAGAAAGAGAGCGAGGAAGAAAGAGAGAGAGAGAGAGAAGCACGAGAGAGAAAGACATACACACACGTATGTCAGCCGTCGCCAGTCACTGAGAGAGTAATACCAACAAACACCCTTTTTGCATAATTAGGCAAGAGCGAGCGAAAGGAGAAGAGAAAGAGAAGAATGGCACTGCGAGAGACGCAGAGAGAGAGAGAGAGCCTAGGCTAGGAGCTAGCTAGAAACATTGCAAATGACAGGTGACGTTTACGCCTACGATTGACGTTCTGAATATGTGAGTGACGTTAAAGGCGAATAAATAATCATCATCCTCAACATCAGCATCTGCGGCAATCAAATCTACTCGCATGTGTGTTTGTGATGTGTATTTCGTTTTTTGTTTTTGGTGCGCGCTGCATGAGCTGCGCGGCCTTGAAGTTTTATTAAATTCATCACATTGCACACAAGCGATGTGTAAAATGTGCAGAAGTATCTGTGTGTGTACAAATCTCTGGTTGTGTGAGTGTGGAAAAGAGAAAGAGAGTTTGGCATGTTTTTTTTTTTTTTCTTTTTTTATTGTTGATTGTGTGTGTTGTGTTTCCCTTTTTATTTTGGTTTATTTATTTATTCGTTTATGGCTTACAAATATTTGCACACTTACCCGCTATTCTCAGCAATTCAGCATCAACCAGATCACTAAGATCGGGCTCTTCGCCATACCAAAATATCCACAACTCCTTGGCGGCGGCCAACGATAAAGGCGGGTGTACTTTCGTCGATGTGGTAATCTCAAAATTTAAGGCATTCGGATCAGTGTTATCCTGTTTGGTGGATTGCACACGCCGCCACACGCATAGCATATCCGCCTGCATGCATCGTGAATAGGATCGTAGGATTGGATCGGCCAATGGATCGCTAGATGCATTCGGCCGTTCCCCATTAACGAACTTGCGCCATTTTATTCCACACAAATCAGTCTGCAATTGGGATAGAGAGTGAGAGAAAGATATTAATTATGATTAATTCATTCATTTGTATATTATTAAATGCGAGATAAGGAATCAAATCAAATATGTTTAGTCATACACTCATACTGTTGTGTGTGTGTGTGTGATTTCGCCACTTATATAGATATAGATGATTGTCAATCAAGTCCATGGAAGTAGGTAGGTACAATAGGTAGCCTATCTCCCACTATACCAACATCATTATTGCGCTACTTGCAATTACAAATGTAAACGAAGAATTTAAAAGCAATCACTTGGTGAATCTATGAAACTTTTCTAATACCACTACCTTCATATGTAAAAGCAGTCGTGTTTCAACTAACTCCACCCAACCCCTACTCTACATTGGAGTAGAAAACTAATTGAAACTTATACCGTTTGTTTAAATGAGAGTTTCCATTAATTGTTATCAATCAATGGCCTATTTGCCATTATATTAGGTGTATTGACCGCAAATGTCACAATAATTAACCGACGAAATTAAACACTTCCGTCTTAAGTCTCTCTGAAAATTACCTGATCAAAGTCAATGACCGACTCGTTGCGTTCCTTTTTGCAAATCCAGTGTCATTAACGAAGATAAAGCATTTGAATTACTTTTTTTTTTTTTTTAGAAATTATTCAACATTGGTTAAGTACAATTGCTGCCATGTCTTTAATATTTTGAACTTTGCTTTTGAACTTGTTTTAATATTTTTTGCTTTTATTTATTAATAATAGTTATACGTAAATTTGAGAAAGCAAATATTAATGAACTTTAATCGTTCTTTAAGACACCTGGCGTGCCTTTTATTCTCCTATCAGGTTCTCCATTGAAGTAACTCTAGTGTAAAAATAATATAATAAATAATAATAAACGACATTACCTCATACTTAACATTGAATTTTCTTTTTGTATGTTAGACGATTTTTTTTTTTTTTTTGTTATTTCCTTTAATAAAATTTATAATTAGTTGATATCGATATTTATGGTCCTAGTCCCATATGATTGTACTTTTCATTCCCACAACTTATTCGCACACATCAATGGCATAACGCGCAGTGTTGCAAAACGCCGCATTCCTCATTGCACTTGTAATAATGACCAGAAGCAAGCAGCAAAGCTTCTTCCTCAATCTCTTTACAAAGAAGCAGCAGAAGCAACCCAAAGACCAAGACAGAAAAAAAGAAAACCTAAACAAAAAAAATAATAATAAAGACTGGCCTGGCTAGCTGAGCTGGCTAACTGGCTTGCTTTGGTTAGGGTCGTCGTCGTCGTGGTCGTCGGCGTCGTGTGGTCGTCGTCATTGGCGGCTTCCGTTGAGAGTTAGTGTTGTTGTGGTTGTTTTTTTTTTTTTTTGTTGATGTATGTACATACATATGTATTAATGTAGGTGTTGTAGTCGTTGTTGTTGTTCGAAAGAAACAAGTTGCCTCTGTGTTGCAAACACAACAAATCAATGAGCCAACAACAATCTTGGCCTAAAAGAGCGACGCGCGTACGTTGAAAACTGAGATAGAGCTAAATAACTGCACCTCACACACACACACACAGAGAGAAACAAGTTAAATTACACACACACGCACACGCCAAGAGACAGAAACAACAACGATACCAAGAGGTATTCCCCCAAACCACACGAATGGCTGCAAATGCCGACGAGCTGCCGATGTAGTCCCCACACCTCGTCCCATGCCGACCGACGGGCCACCGCACCACTCACACTTGCCACTCAATGCCCCTCACCAACCCCGCCTATCGCTTCCCGCATTGCGTTGCAACATCGCTCAGCAACAACGTCGACTTCCACGACGACGGCGAGTCGGTCGTATCCCCCCGAACCAAATATGTTCCACATTCTTCCGTTTTTGCAATTTTTGTGTGTTTTCGTTTTCGCTCTCGTTTTTTGTCTGCCCACCAACTAAGCAACCAACCAGGCAACACACTCGCTAGAGTTGAGTGTTTTTTTTCGTACTGTGCTTTGCGCCTTGTTCTTTTATTTATTGGCTTTTATTTTGGGCGAGCGCCGTCGCAGCCGCTATCGCATTATAACCATATTACTACTACTGTCTTCTTGCACCTCCTGCTCAGCCTCCCTTCATCAACTCCTACCACCACCCCCGCCGTTAGCATTGCCAGAAGCAGCAGCGTGAGGTCTCTGTTGTTCTGCTCTTTTTACGTTTCTCAACATTGTCATGCAGTCAGTTAATTTTTTTTGTGATCTGTCTACGTTGTCGTAATTCGTTTGTATCTCTATCTCTATCTTTATCTTCGATGTGTGCGTTCGCGTTTGTGTATTTGCAATTTTCATACTCAATCTCCAACACTTGCCATTGCCTTTGGCGCTTATGCTCGAGATATTTTTTGTTGTTTTTTACTTCTTTTCTGAGCCTATGGGCCACATTTGCATTGCGAGTGTATTGTGAGAGAACTCTCTTTTTCACTCTCTCTCGCTCAGTTTCTCTCTCTTTGTGTAGGTCTGTGTTGGTGTGTTATCATTCCGACATGCTTTACTTGTGTTTGTTCACGCGCGCGTGCCTCTCAAGTTCAAGCTCTCTCTCTCTCTCTTTCTCACTCGCCCGCTCCCTCTCTTTCACATTGGTGTTGCTGCTGTTGTTGTTGCTCTCCCTCTATTCCTCAAAGAAAGTTTCGCGCGTTTGTTATTGTTTCGTTATTTCGTATTTGCCGCATTCGTTGGCGTCGCCGTCGGCATCGGCCTCCGCTAGTGGAGCGAAGCGGGTTTTTGGGACGGGTTGGATTGAAGGGGAGAAACAGGGGATTGGCGCGAGTGGAGCACGTTGACTTGTACGCATTGTCGTCGTCGTTGTCGTCATTGTCAGTTTTTCCACTGTACGGCAGTCCGTTTGGTTTTTTTGTCTCTGCTTTCCGCTGCTGCTTCGAGATTCATTAAAGAAATATGCCACCTTATGGTGGAAAGACAGAAAGAAGAAACTAGTTGAAGAACCTGTTATATGGACGGGACGTCGGGACGGATGGCAGGCACAACCAGTGTTGCCAAGAAACTAACTATTGATTCACTCACTATTTAAAAATAGCTGAACAAATATAACAATTCACTTTATTAATAGCAAAAACCAACTACATAACTAAAAACAAGACAAGTAACAAGTTTGAAACCATTTGGTCAGAAACTATTTTCCCCAACATTTCCCCTCCCCCGATAAACCAAACTGTTTCAGTGTCTTCATGTCAACAGTTTTATTCTTACCCTGTTGCCGTAACGGTACAGAGAGTGTATACATATGTATGTGAACTTTTATAAAAAATGTTTTAACTATATCAACTAATAATATTCGATGAAAAACGTTTGTTTATATTTTTCACATTTATCTAATAATTTATACATACTTTCGACCGATACCGTCCGTCAAACCCGCCATTGAGAGCCATTCAAACCTATCCCAGTAGGTTTTCAGTAACTCTTTACTCCTTATAGATCAACAGGCGGCGGCTCGGCCCATGAAATAATCTATTATCTTACGTCACAACGTCGTAGACTTTACATACTTTAGTTAGAGAGAAACTTGCGGCAATGTTAGAATTACTATTGAACGAGTCTTGATTTTTGGGACAAATTTTACAATTTCCAATGCTTCAACCTTCTCATTTCTGATAACAATCGAAATCATGAACTAATATTTGGAACCTGTAAGTGTTCCCGAAAATTAGTAGCATAAAACATATTTTAGTTTGCAGTTATTTAAAAGGTCTATCCAAAGGGCTATAAGATGGAATAAGATGGATTCGTTATTCGAATCCATCCATGACTCAATAGCCGGCAAAAGATAAAAGCCGCGAGATCGCTTTGCTTCTTAAATACTTGTTAAAGTTTGATGAAATCATGTATTAAATTAAAGACTATGCGAAGTCCTTTGCTAGTGTGCAAAGGAATTGCTGCCTTACTCACAAACACACACACACACACAGTTAACCAACAAGTGTAAGTTAAGGTGATTTCCCCACCAATGTCCCATTAAATGTCGATAAATATAATAAACAGCAGTTTGATCGTTGTTTCGCGACTTCTATCACTGACCTACATATGTATGTATATGTGTACATAGATTTTATAAATGTATGTAATGCGTTACTATTGCTTACCAAGGCATAAAAGTTTGTATGGCAATCCTCCAAACTTGCGCCGTTTGTCTGATGATTTTGATGCGTCATAGTTCTTGGCTTGTTTTATTTAAACAACAGCAGCACCTCATTTTCTCAAGTTTGTTTTTTGGATTGATTTCGATTGCTTTGTGGTTGTTGTTGTTGAACTTGTTGTTGTGGTTGTTGATGCAGTTGTAGTTGTAGTTGCTGCTGTTTGATTTACTAGTATTTTGCACATTTGTTGTTGATTCTTTTCATTATATTTTTTCTTGCTGGTTTTGTTGTTGTATATTTTATTGATTCATATAGACGACACACATGCACACACACAGAGACGACGACGACAGAAGAAAGAAGAGGAGCAATAGTTGTAGGAGGGTTTTTTTTATGAGGAGGAGGAATTGAAGGGCCAGGAAACAAACACACAGATACACAAATTGGGCTGATGCTTCTCTTCCTCTTCTTCTTCTTTCTCTTGTTGGTTTTGTTTTTATTTGTGTTGTTGTTGGTTTTGGTTTTTATTTCTTTCTTTAATATTATAATTAAAATAATTTTTTGCTTTGGCAACAAAATACACCACGCACTGCAGCAGTTTTCATTTTGCTGTTGTTACTACAATAAAAAAAGACAAAAAAAATAATGAAAAAAAAAACAATAATAATTTAGATTTCGAAATCGCTGTTGAGAGTCAGCAACCGCCGAGAGCCGAAAGCGATGGAGAGAGCGAGGGTGTATGTGTGTGTTAGGTAAAACAACGGCAAATTGCACTCACATACACGCATACATAAACACAAATTGGTAGAGAGAGAGCAAGTATTTTTCTTATTGTTTTTTATTTGTTGCTGCTGGCCGCTGGTTTTCTCACTCACACACACATTCACAAGGGTGGATCCTTCATATGGTTCAGAGAGAGATGGAGAGCGAGCGAGTTTTGAAGAGAGGGAGAGCATCGCCGCGCACACATCGAAATTAACTTTTTTTTTTCTTTTTCAAGGCAGAGGCAGACGTGATGGCAAAAAAGAGCGAGACCAAGCGAGTCACACAAACACACATCTATGCACTCACACACACAGCACCGACACCGACGCACAACGACGACGACGATGAAAGTCGTTGAGTTTTTCGTTAATCGTTGATGTAGACAAAAAATAAAATAGGTAGTTTTTTTCCTTTTTGCTTTTTTTTTCTTTTATGTGCGGCTACAATTTGTTCATATGCAAAACTCAGGCGGTTCCCCGTCTCCCCCTCACTAACACGGCGCTGCTACTTCTGCTGTTTGTCGCCATTTGTGTTTTGTTCACTTTCCAGCATCTTCTTTTTTTCTGTATTCGATATTTCGAATTTTCTTTTTTAATAAATATTTTGAAAAACAAAAAAAAAACAAAAAAAAAAGACTAGCCAAGCAGCAGATGAGTAATAAAGTTTGTTCACACACACATTCACAGACAAATGTACTCGCACAATCAAACAGACACACAGTTGAGGAGGGAGACTCGATTAATTTCGCTTTGCACTTTACACGGTCGCGAAAAGTGTATGGTGGGGAAAAAAATCGAATGAACGAACCCTTTTTTTTATATTTGAAAGTGAATTTGATTTGGATATTGCGTATTTGTTACATTTTAATTATTTATAATTTATTACTCAATGTATACATATGTATGTGTATATACACTTTATTTCTTCTTTTTTTTCGCACAACACCGCACAGCACAAATGACGAGTCAGAAAATTTTAAACCGACTGTTTCTGCTGCTACTGCTGCTGCTGCTGGCTGGCTCTGGCAACGGGCACAGCAAAAGCAAACGACGACGACGCGACATCGCCACACACAATGGAAATTTTGCTCGCCTAGCTTTGCTTTTGCTTGGTGGGAACCAGCGAGTAGCGAGAGAAAGAAGATTGTCAGTTCGTGAGAGAGTGCTAGCGATTAGCGGCTTTTGCTCTTTTTGCCAACAGAGAGAAAGAGAGAGAGCGCGAGCAAGCAAGCGGGCAGGAAAGCAGAGGGAGTGAGTGGTGAGTGAGCGACTAAACAAGTTTTAGTTTACTTGTGTGCGTGTGCATGGCGGTGTCGGCGTCTACTACGTTCTCTCGTACGCACTACTCGCTCTCTTTTTCTCTCTGTCTCTCTCTCTTGCATGCATCTCACATCTTGTGTTGTTTAGGGATGGATGCAACCCAGATCGATTTTAAGACCCAACCGAAGTTTTAATTTCAGATTCAAACTTGCTGATTTTTTTTTGTTTTTGCTTTACGCTTTTTTTTCAACCAAATATCGTATAACTAAAAAAAAAAAAAAAAAAATCATAATTTATGCACTATACAACACTGCACAAATACACATGCACACATACGAGTAAAGCAATCGGCGACAGAGAGGCAGAATTCCTCTCACAACAGCAGCAACCACTTTCCTAGGTTTTCTTTCGCCCCATTCCGTTCCTATTTTCTCTGTAGTAATGTTCATTTATACATACAAACACATACGTATGTGTATGTGATTGTGAGTGAGATTTTGATTTTTTTAGGTACTCTCAAAATAGCCGTTCAATAGATCTAGATTGTTTCCGTTTATTGCAGCCACTTTCCTTTTGTTCTTATTTCTTATTCCTGCTCCTTTCTCTTTAGGTCTCCGTTGAGTCTTGGGACACACACACATGTATAAGCGCACGCACACACACACATACACACACACACCATCGCCCGTCAATTGCTGCGGAAATATTTAAATGCTCGTTTTGAACCACTAATTTTATTTTTGATTGTTTTGATCAATATGTCCTATTTGTTTGTTTTGCCGACAAATTCATGTTCGTTTGTTTTGATCAGAAATTCATATTCATTGCCGATTGTTTTGATCAGGAATACATTTTTGTTTGGAATCAGGATTTTCACACAAATTTGCAACAATTTTTTAACTCACATTTGAGTCCCCTACTCAGTGTGACCGAGCGCGATAAGTGACAATATACTGAATACTGGGAGTGTTGACAGACCAGTATATGAGGGAGTAAGAAAAAAAAAGTACTGTGGGACAAAATACATAATATTGTCAAAAAATCGCATAAGTAATAAACTTATTAAAATTTTCTTATATAACTCTTTTGTTAAAATACTATAAAAAACAATACTTTTTTTCTTTTAATGAAAGCTGCCTAAAAATTGTTATGTGATATACCTATGGATATTATATAAATTTCCTTCAATTTATAAATATTTGAGCTGATCAGGCAGTGCATTAGTGTTATTGATATTAGTTATCAGTGAATTAACTTTTAACTGGCTTTGAAGCTACCATTGAGAAGCTAATGATAAGAATTTCGGGTTTATACTGTCCCAAATAAAATGTTACAATAATAATCGTGTTAAACAAATAAATTAAATTATGCGAAATTGTCCACTTTCTCGATTATTTCACACTTATACATAGTAATAAAATTAATTTTAGTTCCCCAGACCTCGGTAGGCGAGTTGTCTAAGTGGCCATGGCATAAAGGCAACTGAACAACGAGGTTCCGGTTTTGAATCCCAGGCTAGTGTATGGATGTAGTTATCGTGTACGCCGAAGGCCATAGATGCTAGTGCTTGTAAAAAATTGTTGGGTTGATAGTTTACAACTATATCCTATACTAAATAAATATATAAATATATTTAGTTCTGTTTTATCGGACTTTGTTATAAGCGGTTATAATTGTTTAATTTTTGAACTGCATAGTCAGTGTTCTAAAGAGATGATTAGAATATTAACTATTGGCAGACCCAACAAATCTTCATCTAAAGACTTCTTAAATTAAATTAATTGAGATTTAATCGAAAAGCAATTACAGGGCTTCTTAAAGTTCACTGCGAGAAAAAAAAAACAATGAAATCCACTGTACATATGGATAAAGTCAAAATATGTGGGCACACTTTATTTGCTAGGTAGAAGGATGCAAAATATTATTGCAATATATAAGGTATTAGGAGCAATATAGAGGCTTGTGTAGATATAACTAACTAATTATTTATGGGTGTACATGTACCCCTTATTACCTCAGTGAAATAAGTATATGTGCATTTTTTTCTTGCTCTTGTACTTTATTAAAATCTAACCGTACATTGTTTTGGAGTATTGTTTTGAGTTCAAGAATCTAGTTGTTGCTGTGATTTAATGTTAGAATGCCTCGTGGATCGCATTTGTCGCACAAAGACCAAGGTCTGATCAAAGGATTGGCTGAAGCTGGAAAGAACATAGTGGTCACAGTGGTCAATTTCCTCAGAAATCCCGAAAATTACGGGAAAAAAAACGCTCCGGCCGACCTACCGACGTTGATAATCGCTGCAAAAGGCAAATTCGGCGACTGGCGGTGGAAGACAAACGCCTAGAGTTTGTGGAAAAATATAAATTTTGGTCAGAAGAGTTCAAATGAATGGGATGAAATTGACCTTTCAACTCTGAAAAACTTGTCAAATTCAATGCCAAGTCGAATTAGTCATATGCTTTTTAATAAGGGAAAACATATTAACTATTAAATAACAAAAATTATTGTTTTTTTTTTTCAAAATGACAATGCACATATGTATACTTATTTCATTGAAGTACTTATCTTTTTTTTTGTTTTAATTAACTAATTGCATATGAAGCACGTTGATTTTCCTAAAATTCCATCCAAGACATTTTTTCTTGGAATTTTTGTTATTCCATGACAGCGTCAACATTTGAATTGAAATTACCAGGGCTACAGATCATTCAATCTAACGTGGTGCTCTAGCCCTGTTAGCTAAAAACCTGTTATGGCAACCCGAAATTCCATGTTAAAGCGTAAGGCAATAAAAATAAACAAAACGGCGGCTCCACTGCAAACAATTGGAAAAGTGGGCCGCCACCAAGGGAAGAAGCAGCAACAACAACAAGAAAAGCAGCGACATCGACAGCAAGACAGGTGAAGGTGAGAGCATTGGCGTCGAACATCAGCGGTGACGGCGACGCTGACGCTGACGTCCAAGTTGGAGCTTGAAGATTTCACTTTTCGACAAGGCAAGCGACGGAACAGTTCAGCCAAGCGCAGCCAAGCCAAGATTAACAAATTCTTTCGATTGGATACAAAGTTTTTTAACTTGTAAATTGAATCCCAAATTAGAGAGCAAAAATGTATAGGATTATGCAACAATTAACCCAAAGGATGCCCCATGGAGGTGGAGAGAGCCTAAGCCTGATGCTAAAACGTTATCGGCCACTGGCGGCGCCTGCGCTGAAAACTTTCACTTTACAGCAAAAGCAGCAGCGCTGGACAGCAACGACAACCATTAGCAGCAGACAGCAGCAGCAGCAACAGGTGACAACTCCACCGCCTCGACACGATTGGAATAGGGCTGTCAGCGAGGCCGAACGCATTGTTGGCTATCCCACATCCTTTCTTAGTCTACGCTGGCTCCTTAGCGATGAAATAGCCAATGTGGCATTGCATTTGCGCAAACTGGTAGGCAGTGCACATCCACTGATGAAGACGGCCAAGTAAGTGCAACAAGAATATGACTTCACACGATCTCTTACTTTGAGCCATCTTTTTTTGTAGGCATCTTTTATACAATGGAAAGAATACGATGCAGGCATGGGGTTTGATTGTCCTACTGGTGTCTAAGGCAGCCGGACATGCGGCCAGCATACCCGATGTGGAGCAGGACAAGAGCGCCGGTGTCTTGCACTCTCAGCGTGCTTTGGCCGAAGTCACCGAAATGATTCGAATATCCCATTTAGTGCACAATGTAAGTTTCATTTGATTTATTCTACTAAATCAAGTAAATGACTTGTTTTTTGTTTTTCAGAGCGTGGTTAATCTACAGTCCAGCACTGAAGCTGGCAAGGATGTGGCCACCTATGATGATATGTCGTTTGGCAATAAAATTGGTCTGCTCACTGGTGACTATCTATTGGGTCATTCCAGTGCCGAGTTGGCCAATTTACGAAATCAGGAGGTGGTGGAACTGATCTCGTCGGCTGTACGTGATTTTTCAGAATCGGAATTCATTGGCGAACGCGATGAGCAGAACAATCCTTTGCCTTATAAACCGGGCACCTTTCAGCGCCCTTCGTTAAATGTGGGCGTTGATTTTAACGAGCATGATGTCATGACACCCATGCCAATTGCCCAAGTTCTCGGCAATCCCGAACAGGAATGGGAATGTAGAAATATTCTGAATGCCGGAAGCCTTCTAGGCAAATCCTGTCAAGCATCATTGAAGCTGGCTGGCCAGAGCGAAGAGCTGCAACGTCATGCCTATCGCTTTGGCAAACATTTGGCTATGGCATGGCAAGCCTGTCTGGATGCTGAACCCTTCCAGTGTTCCACATTGCCTTTGGATGCCACTTTCAGTTTGGTCAGTGCTCCTGTGTTGTTCCACTTGGAACATGATCCCAGCTTGTATGTCCAATTGGAGAAGGGAAAGCAGTCTGTGGAGAATATTGACTACGATGAGATTCATAAAGCTATACTGGCTGGACCTGCTCTGACCAAGACCAAGGAGCTACAGCGGAAGCATACGGCAGCTGCTCTTGCAGTGCTTCAGCATTTTCCAGCCACAGATGCTCGTCAAGCATTGGAGAATATCATACTAGCCATGCAGGATCTGTGATGGTATCGATGGCCAATCAAGGGGAGTCGGGTTTTAGCATAGTACATTTTTTTTAGAAATTTCTAAATATTTAAATAAAATAAGATGGTTAACGAAAAAACAAGAACGAATGGGAAATTGCTCATGTAAAGTCACATAAATACCTTAAAAAGTGTAATCATTTACCCTTAGGAGTTGGCATTCAGTGGAAAAGGAACAGTTGTCACTCAAATATTTAAAATAAAAGCTTTTATACTTTACATATATTTTTTAAACTTTATCTGTGAAACTTTTTTTTGGAATGAAAATATTATCAAAGGAAACTACCTAATATCTATGGGAGCTTTTGTATATAGTCATTTGCTTTTGAAATTGTAATTTAAATCAAGTAATTCAGCAATTCAGGAACACATTTTGAAAAGAGTAAAGACCTTTGCTAATTGTTTAATGTTTATTCCATTTGTTCACTAGCCATGTACATACATACTTCAAGGAGGAGGACGGTTACAATTAAAAAGTACTTAATGCTATAGAATTATCTTGAGGTAATCTTCATCAGCACTAGCTGTGGGCAGCGTTCATATTCAAAGTATTGGGGAAAGTCCAACGAAAGGTGTTCTATTAGCCAGGGTTTTGTCCTTGTCTGTGAGACAAAATACTCATACATGGGAGCCACTGAATCGCAATCGGCAAATGTGAATACATAACGTTTCTCGAGGGCCACGTAGAAGGTCTTTTTTCTGTCTTTTTTTAGCATCTCATCGATAACCCGTATAAAGGCATCGGTTAAGGTGTCATCATAAATGACATCGGCCGCCAGAATTACGTTACTGGCATCTATGGCCTTAAGCAGTTGCTCAGTTTGCTCCTCCTTGGGTGTGAGGAAGTTAAATTCCATTACTTGCACTTGACCTTGACCTTGACCACCACGGAGCAATTTGATATTCCTCTGCACATTGCCGCTAATCAGTTGCAAAATGCATCCCAAATCAACATCGGTGCAATAAACCTGCCCCACATTGTGTATGGCCGCAGCTATGCTAGTGAGACCAACGCCAGCTCCCAGCTCCATAATGGTCTGGTCAGCCATTGCCTCGCGCCGATGGAAGAGATAATCCGCCAGGAGAAGAGCTCCTCGCCACACTTGCAGGCCCACCAGCTTTAGCTCTGTGGCCTCGGAATGTTCAAGTTCAATGACGCCACGCCGGGGACGTGACACATCCAAATCTCCGTCCTTGTCAATCTTGCCGATCGTGTCCTGTTTCTCTCCAGTTTCAGGATAACGGAAACGAAACTTGGATACCACATTCTGGCCATCCTCCGATCGGGTCGGTTGAAAGTTGGTCTCAGTGTAGATCTCCGAGCTTACCGTGTACATTATAGGAGAGTTATATCATTATGAGAAAGTGCCTTTGGCTAATTGTTGGGGTTCTCTCTCGGCCCTAGGTCGCCCAGACCCTGGGCAACATGTGTGACCAGCTGAACAAAATTTGAATTTGGTGTCCGTTGCAGTACAACGGACACACTGGTGTGTAACACTGAAATCAAGAATTCATTTATACTAGATATGAATTAAAATATATAACAAATTATTGTATATTATATTTACCAGATCTCTCAGATTATCACAAAATATATTATGTATTTCTTTGCATTATTTGGACGTTATAAGCCAAAGAAAGAAGGAAAAATATATTAACGTGCTTTTTATTGACACAAGTAACCCAATTCATACGTTTCTTTATCACCTTTTTATGTACCAGCTTGCCCCACTGTGTCTTGGCAACAAGTTTAGTGTTGAGCACAGCTGATTGGCCTTGTCGCGACTTCCAACACTACATCAAAAGCGTGCATCTGTCTGGCGATGGAAGTCGAAGATGAGGACGATCCAATTGTTGAGGAGGTAAGTTGTCCGGAAGAAGAGGATTGGGTGAATCAGCAATCAAAGAGCTTGTCCTCTTACCCACAGGTACCGGTGTTCCTGTCCAAAAATCTGCAGGGCAACCTCTACCTTTTCCAATATCCGACCAAAACGGAATTGTCCAATCATGACGACGCTGTGATCGTCAATTGCTGTGTAAAACCCTTCACCCAGGAGGTGAAGGTGGACTTTGGCTTGAACACCGATTCCAATCACTATGACAGCTTCAAGGCGGAGCAATTCGCAGTGGCGGCCGATGGCAAAAACACCTATGGAGCTGCTGCCGCAAAGGCGACCGAGAGGCCCACATATAAACGTGGCATAATGGACAAACAGGCATTTACCAGCACGCGCTCCTTGACGGACATCTCCAAATACATTGTGGGCATATATGCGGACAAGGAGGTACATTTGTCGCCCCTGACAAGCATTGTCCAGCTGCGACCTGCTCTGAATCATTTCGACAAAGACGACAAGCGTCGTAAGGCCGAGCAAAAGGCCCAGACTGACGATGTCGATGAAGAAGAGGTGCTGCAACAAGTGACTGTCAAGTTCGCTCGTGGTCCTGGAGCGGCTGCATCAAAGAAGACTAAGGAACAACGCGGCGGAACCTACAACAATTTTGTGCAACGGATCATGGACGAGCCGTGGTGCGAGACATTCTGGCATGCCCGGAACACATCGACAGCGGAAATCGAACGGCAGAAATTGTATGCCACCAATCATCAGGCCAATCAATCGTTGGCCCTTAATGCCAATGACTACCTGAGAAAACTCTTGCCCCACGATGAGCAAGTGCAGCAAGTGAATACGACGATGATGGCCCATCCAGTATATAATAAGGCAATGCTTAAGACTATGCCATTGCTAGAGCAATTGCGTGTGCTTCTTAAAGATGCTCGCATGTTGTCGTTCAGTGATCTGCTAAAGGTTCTTAGTGATCATGTGGATCCTCAGGTGACAGCCGATAAAGTGCTAGCCCTGCTACCGCAAGTAGGCATATTGCTTCATGGTAATTGGGTTCCCAGATCGGAAGTGGTCTATCCCGAGAAAATGCTCTCCCATGCCAATGGGGCGACTGCCGAGCAAATGATACGAGCTCGAGACTACATAGTAAGTATTTCCAAAGATCAATTTCTTCGCCGCGAGTAATAATTCTCCAACAACTCTCCTTCCTTGCCATTTAGCTCTTTAGATTCTCTAGAACTGCTTGCCTATATCGGACTCAGGTAATGGCTGCCGTTCAGCTGCCTTCAGCGGAAACCTTGGATGTCCTACGTACTTTGGCCCGTGTGAACTCCACGAAACGCTGGGAGCTGCTCGTGCCACCCGATAAGGAGTTCGAGCAGAAGCATCCCGATCTGGTGCAGCGCCAGGAATTGCATTGGCGTGCCTCTGAGCAGCTCTACAATGAAATGGACTGGGCCAAGGAGACGAAACGCGTACGCAAACGTTCCACACGCAAAAGTGAATCCCAATCCACAACAATGCCGCCGCCTGCACTTAATCCCAGCACCTTAGCAGATGCGTAGCACATAGTTAGAATATATAATTAAATAAAGACCCAATTGAATTATTTTGTAAAATATTTTGTAATCGTTGTAAACAAATCATCTCGATTGCTTTTGGTCACATGATATACGACTGCTCCAGGTTGTTGTTTCAGTTGCTCCACCATTGGTAGCAGGTGCCGGCTCTGCTGTGGTATGGTGGCCATTAACGGTATTTGCTTTAGAAGCAGATTTTTCAGAGCAGACTCAAAAGGCTTGCTACACAATTCCATTCTGCCAACTTCATCGATAACCCACAAAGATGGTGAAGGCTCCTCAACGTTTATCTCAAGCATGGGCAATGTTAGATCCTCAAATTCCTTCACATAAACTGAGTATTTGCCCACTTTGGGACATCTTAAATACCCCATTGGTGTCTTCTCCCTTGCCAGTATGCCTCGTTCTCCCTTCAGCGTGACCACATCGAAACCAATACGCTGATGCCCTCCATCACGGACTTCTTCTGTATAGAATCCTTGCAGTTTCGTTTCTCCGGAAAGCTTTGCACAGATTTTGCGTACCAATGTGGTCTTGCCCACACCTGGAAGGATTACGAATAAGTTATAAACGAATAAGTTATAAACCAAAGGAAAATTAGACGGCTAGTTAATGGATTACCAGGCGGTCCTGTAATTAACACTATTCCAGTCGATGTTGCCATCAGCCAGCCAGTCTGTCTCCAAGGTGGATGCACCCCCAGCTGTTTGTGATTAGGAACAGTGGTATAAACAACAAGAATATGCGGCCAAAATGTTTTCCCTCTCTTAATAATAAATGTACAATTTGGGAGAGAAAACCTGTAACCAGAGACGGGGATCTACAGGGGTCGAAATTAATTTTAACTTCTTTAAAAAAAAAAATTTATTTCTTGTTTAGTTTTGATCATTTTATGAAATATTTAAAACTGTCAAACAAAATTTTTATACCGATTTTTCCTTTAAAATTTATTTCCAGATTTGCCTTATTTGGGTCTTACAAATAAAACTTACTTGTTGTTTTGGAAACATATTTCAGCTGTAAAAAGTTATAGGAAATGTATATAAGATATTTGAGTAAAGTAGTAAAACCAAAATAGGACGATTAATTTTGAACCAGAATATTTTTCATTGTATGTATGTAGATAAATTAAGCTGCGCAGAAACACATGCCATCTCACTTATTTCCATGCCGTCTGACGCTGTCCCTTTCGAATTCGTTCCTCTTAAGGAATTGCTAAACTAAATACGATTGGAATTTATGGTAAACATCGATCCACTGGCGATACATTTCCAAATTTACGGATTTTAAACTAATAAATTTGATTATTTAAACCAATATGTAATAAAAAACCAATATAAACAATAAAATGTATCGTTTCAAACAGAAATAAATGTTGTAAATTAACTTAACTAATCAAAGTTAGGTGTATAAATTGGTAATTTCTGTTACAACTTTATCGAATGACTTTATATTTCAGTTAAATAGTATTATAATAATCAAACAAATATTTGTTTTCAAATATCTTATGGTTAAATATGTATTTATTGTTTTCGAAATATAATACATATATAAAAATATATAATTAATACAAAATTATGAATTAATTAAATTCGAACGAGCAGATCGAATATATGGAATAACTCTTATAATAATTAAACTATTAGATTACACGTTATTTTGTGTATATCAACAATTTACGATAACATCGACTTTTTATACAGATACATATATATATATATATATGTATATATAGGAGATACAGAATTTCAGACAGTCATTTTGTTGTTGTTGTTTTATTTTGGCTAGAAATTAATGTATCACTGTGCAGGAGGACCCTGCAACAGTTCTAATTAAATTGGAATTGAAGCGACAGACACTCCTCGCGAGAGTACCCTTATGGAACAGTTTTGCCGTATTTTAATTCCAATTCGTATTTGACCAAACGTTCCTTTTGCTCTAAGTCTAGTTTCTTTAGCTCATATTCTTGTCGACTACGTTCGCGATCGAACTCGAATTTCTTTTCATCGAGCTCCAGTCTTTTCACTTCCATTTGAAGTTTTTGATGTTCGAGCTCTTTGGACCAATTGAGCTCCTCGCGTTTCAATTGCAAATACTCCTGACGATAAAGATAGGAATTGGGCGTTAGTTCCGCATCATGTTTGTGATTGATTTTCGGTTTCTGTTCAAATTCCGAACGCGTCGAGGTATCCGGCGTATGCGAAGGCCATTGATGGGAATCATTATAGTACTGTTGCGTATCCTCTTCCAATTCAACTTGAGCCATATTGACCACATCCACTTCATCGTGCAGATCCATTGTTACTCTTGCTTTTGGCCTCTTACCATTTCTTTCCGGCTCCTCAATAACCAAATCATTGTGCCATCGCCTTATATGACTGGTCAGATTTGAGCCATGATTGCCCTACGAAAACAATACATTGTTAAACATTATTCAAAACAATTAAATGTCTAGCTATTTGTTTTTTGTTATTTACCATAATATGATGACCGCATTGTCTATTATCCTTTTCGACCAGACAGGTGCTTGTATTTGATTGTGAGTCGAATGTAAAGTATTTCCGGTATACGTTTGATTTAGGTCGTGGCATTTTGTGCTTTAGTTCCAGTTAAAAAACTAATTTATCTTACTAATAACAACCAAATTAATTAAGAAAAACCAGCGTAGCGTCCAGTTTAATTCCGTTGGCCACACTGCTTTGAATACGCTTCGCTTTTCTGAAAGACTTGAATTCGCTGCAGAATTGTAGTGATGTTATCGATATTTTATTTAGCAGCGAAAACATCGGTGGATTTGCCATCACTAATGTTTTCCTATCGACGTCGAATGCGAACGACGCGTGTCGCGCGTGAAAATCAACCGAAACTAACAACAAAAACTTTAACGAAGAAAAGTGCACTTAATAACAGTTCAAAAATATCATTACCCGCCTGAAGTGGAAACTTCTTTCTAATTCAATACCAGTTGGTTTTTTTTTTTGATAATTTTTGTTTATTGTTTGTTTTATCAAAGTGTTGTTGTTGCCCTTGGCGCTCCTTTGGTGCAACAAAGGCGCATTGCGAGTGCGTGGCCGCGGCGCCGTGTGTGTGAGTGGAGGCCTCCTCCAACTGTGCGAGGCTTTGTCTCTGTATCGGTGAGTGTGTGTTGCTGCCCCTGGGGATCATGCAAAGCAGTGTAAAGTGAATCCAACTCAAAATATTTGAAATAAAAAGAAACCACAAAAGCAAATATGTCGGAAATATCACCCGAATCCGACCTGTTGCATCAAAGAACTCAATCGTTGCTTATGGCCAGTTCCATGTTGATGGTAGACACGGGTGTGGGTGTCGGTGTCGGTGTGGGTGTAGGAAGTGGTGCAACAACTGGAGGATCTGGAGTTTGCCTCAATGTCGAGGATTTGCTAAGAGAGAACAATGCACTGCATACAAAGGTCAAGGAGCTCAGCATGGAGCGGGATCGTTTGCTCTGTGAAGTGTCCAATTTGCGTTTGGAACTGGATATGTCGGAGCTGAAACGTTTGCCCTTGGAATTGGATGGCTATGAAGGGTGAGTGCAAGTCCTTTTCATTTTCTATTCGATGGGGCGGGAAAGGGGGGGTTCGTGTGTGTTGAATCATAAGGGGCAGCTGCTGCAGGCTAAATACTTAAGTCGCCGTCGTCGTCTGGTTTTCCTGGTTTTTTTGCAACCCCTTTGTTGTTGTTGTTGTTGCCCCGGCTACCTGCACCTTTTACCTGAGAGACTACTAATCGACGACCGACAAACACTGTCGTCCACAATATTAGGTCGTCCCCAAAGAGCGATCTTTGGTTTTTCTTGACTATCGTTTACTTTTCTTGTTTTTTTTTTTGCACTTTCTGACTCATTTCTATTCTCCTACCATCCACCACCCCCTTCCAATTGCCAACGCCAGGCTTATCGCATATATTTTTGTAACTATTTGTTTTGGGTTTTTTCATTATCAATTTGAGTTCACTTTTTTGTCGTTTGTTTTCTTCTTTTACCTTGCTGATAGATAAGAATTACCGACCACCACAAAATAAAAAAAATAATAAAAATGTACGGAAATTCAATGTTAAGTACAAGTGATAGATAGTGGAACATTTTCTGTCTATGATTAACACGAAATCCAAAAAGCAAATACCTAAGTATAGAGAGATACAAATTTTAATACATTGACCAACAACTCACTAACTAAGTGCAGAAACCAAAGATTTGGCCAAGATCAAAATAAAACAACAAAAATAAGAACAACACAAAAAGAGAAAGAAAAAACAGAATTACCGTAAGCAGCAAGTCAAGAGAGTCGACTTTGCGATACCCTTCACTAAGTAAAAAGTAGAGCAAAAAGCCTGCAAAATCGAATTATATAGATAAAAACAGGGTGTGCTAGATGATTTCCAAACTATTAATAAAAAAATGTGGCACATTCTCTATATATTTATTAATACTCCAATTTTGGGGTAATTTCTATATACATATATAAGGTAATTTAACCATAACTATTTTGTATGAAAATTGTATCTATTGCTTCAAGATCACCAAGCATGTATAAGAAAATTACTTATCAAATTCAAGCACCCTGTATAAAAGTAATATATCTTATTTGAAACATTAATGTATAATTTTATGGCATATTTTTACTATATCTATATTTACTATATGGTAATATAATGGTAATATATATATACATGTAATTGTATCTAATAGGCACTACCTATCCAATGGAATCTATTTTTATTGTGATGAACCATCGGGAATTTCTTTTATATTGATATTTTCGCATCTCTAGCAAGTATTTCTTTGGATTATCCAGATTCAAACGACCTAGTCTCATATATGCAAATTAAATTCAAATATTTACCACTAATTCTGGATGGTGTGAACGCCTAGAGTTTGTTAGCTTTAATATACCCATTCAGCGGGCGGATAGAGGGTATGGAAAACTACAAAAATATCGTATACAGATTTATGTTTTTGGTGAATTTTTGTTTTTGCATGCGGTCATGCCCAGTGAATAAATAAATAAATATACACATGTATATTTATATATAAGTATAAGCGCAGTTATTTCTTACGGTTTTTTTTTGGGCTTTGTCCGCTGATCTCTCTGCTACTGCTGTTGCTACTACTGCCCTCTGCTTGGTGGCCTCTAGAAGTTAAAGACACTGCCACGACGAGGAGTGGTGGAGGGGAAGCAGGTGGTAGAGGCCAGAAGTCTTGTGTGTTTCGTGTGGGCTCTTCAAAAAATTTTTGCGCTGCTCACCTTCGGGGCTAGCATTAAGCCCAAAATACAAACACAACAACCCATCATAACAATAGCAGAATAAGGAAGATCATTTGGATTAACACCGACTGTCTAATACACTGAGAGATCTATCTAGTAGAGCTCCTTTACACTAAAATACACTGCTACCAATCAATTTCCACTGATCTTCGGCCGATTCTCTGAATAACAATTTATCACTTATTTGTACATAAAATTATTCATAATTAATTTAATAAATTTGCATATTTGCATATTCCAGCGAGATCATTTTGCTGAGATAACATTAACTATATGAATGAATTAATCGCAATAAATTACAATTAATTTAAAAACGCTCCGAATTAAAAGAGTTTTAAATAATTTTAACAAACTATTATAAACTGATTTGAAGTAACTTCATGAGCAACATCTATGAGCATAAAAACTAAATAGAATATTTTACTAGAAGGCGGATATATGTATACTATAGCTGTGCCATGAGTAACATTTTTGAGTACTTTGAGTGGAAAGTTTGTAGGATCGAGAACTTTCTTTGGCAAATTATGCTCGACCCTTTCTTAAACTCGAGATTGGGTCCTTTATCATTCTCATTCTTATGATCGCGTTGCTTGTAAGCTCCTCAGCTGCTTGTGCGTTACTCCACCCACAATTTCACTTTGTTAGATCTTGGATCGCATTGCTCACTTTCTGCCTTTGTGTCCCGTCTTCTTCTTATTCAAAACCTTGCAATATTCTACTCGACTTGATATAAATATATTTTTGTTAGGGTATGCAATAACAAATAAAAATCTTAAAATGAGAAACGTTTCTTTTTTTTTTTTTTGCGCTTTGTAAATTGTGCGGGCAGCTAAGTGACTGAGGAAAGGAAGTAGCCAGTTGTTGTTGTTGTTGTTGTGGCTATTGTTTCGCTGTTGTTGTTGTGGTTGTCTTTCGGTGACTTCTGCTTTTGGTCAGAGGCAACATGGTCGGTTCTATTTAGTTTGGCTTTCCGCACAGTTCAACTCATTAGCCAGTTATCATCATCTAATAAAGCAAACACACGCACCACTCACACCAGCCCCAGCCCCAGCACCAGCACCAGCACTTGCACCACTGGTAATGGTGGTCAGCGTCCCTCTCTGAGGGAAATGGCGCTGCAAAAAAAAAAAAAACACTTGCCCATTGTGGTTGTAGTTGCTGCTGCTGCTGTCTGTGATAATTAAGCGAGTGGAGAGTCTATTAATTTCATACGCCCCTCTTTAAAAACAAAAACAAAAAAGGTCAAGTAGTGACAGAGTTCTCTCATTTTCAAGTAGGAGGAGGGGAGGGACTACTTAATGAGTTTTTACTGTGCTTAGTAGGTGAAGTTGTTCTGTTTTTTCTTTTTCGTGTTCCCTCCATTTGCATGCAACATTTAGAGAAAAGCAAAGATACAAACAAATGTATGTATGTGTATCTTTTTGGTCGGCGGAGAGGGAGGCAGGAAAGGGAGCGCAACATGCGTGCTGCAAATATCTTTGAAGTTTGCTTTTAATTAAAAGATACTACGAAATGGACACACATGCATGTCATAGGGTGCGGGCGAAGGGGGCATGATCTCAGCACAATATTTTTTTTGTTTTTCAAGCGATTGCAGAGAAATATTAATTACATTAAACTACAACAAATTGTGGGTCTAATGGAAATGAAATAAAATGCACACACATTTCACAGGTAAAACAATATCTGAAAGGAAATGCCAATTGATAAGCTTATTGTATGTATAAATTGGCTCTTTATCAACTTACACTTGCATGAATTACTTACTTGCTTAAAGTCGTTCAAAATTCTTTCTACGTGACCATTTGTATATAGATAGATAGATTTATTTTGTGTAAGTCATAAATATTATCAGATTTAAATGAAATTCGCACATAAGAACTTCAACGAAATTTGAAATCAATCTCAAGCTGTTGGATTTCAAAGAATTTGCAACTTTAACTATTACTAAAAAAAAAATGCAGATTGTTAATCTCAATTCTACCAAGAACACCGAAAATACCGAAAATTCGATCCAAGAACTTTTTGGAAAACTTTTATTATCTTAATTTGTGACCACAATCTTCTCATTTCTCCGAAGCCATTCTCTCGCCCATAAAAAGATCAAGATTATTTTGAGTCCTCGTCAATGAGTAGTCATATTCGAATACATAAAATACGGTTAATCTAATGCTGATTCAATGGGTACTCATTTAAATTCAAACCGAATTCAAATGAACCGATGTAAACGATTGAAAGAATGAGTAGAGATTTTAAAAGTTTCTAGTACTCTGAATATTCATAGAAAACTTTGATTACTCTGAAGATTTGATTCTATTCGAATAAAAGAAATAAAGCGTGGGGAGTAACTCACAGGACTCACTCATTTCATTCGGTTCTTAAATATTTAATTCAGTCGAGCGTCTAATGATTGAATGAGTTCGTTCCACTAAGCTATCACTCGCATTAAGTTGTATCGCCTTTATAACATTTTCTAAGTTCAGATTAGTTTTTGGCATATATCTGAGACTCTCGAAATATAACTTTTATATAATATAGTATTGCATATATCTAATATTTTTCAGGATATTTGTGAATGATTTCTATGTACACACGTTCAGAAGTCACGCAGTCATCCGACAAGTTCTTTTATTATCCATGAATAATTACATGCGAATTTACCCACCCCCCCCCCCCCCATTCTTCACCCCACACATCAATCCACTCGATATCCAGAGAGACTAGACTATTATTTATTATGCATGCAATAAACAAAAACCATTTTTTTTTGTCTTGTTGTGTTATTCAATTGAAAAATGAGATCATCGATTCAGTAGACCAGCATCAGAGCTAAAAGAACAATAATTAAAATTATTTTTGAATATATGTACATATATATATATATATATATATTGTGAAATGTTTAATAAACAATGTCAATGGCATGGGGCATGACATACAAAAAGCAAGAAAAAGGCAAATAGTATTATCTAATGCTACGGTTTTAAATGCCACTTGGCAGCCGAGCTTAAGGTCTTTGCGGATTAGTTTTGAGCCAACTTTAACCGAAAAGCTAACAATGTAATCAATTAGAGGACATCTCTCGCAATGGGAGACATTTTTTTTGTTTTGCATTAAGTACACACATGAGTGTTTGTGTGTGTGTGCGCTTATGTGTGCTTGTGTACTCAATGATTGATGTGGCATGCCCATCTGTGTGCCCATTGCCTTGACTGACAACAGCGACAACTTCCGAGTTGCTACCAAGCAACGAACGGAACTCGTGCAACTTGTGTCAATCGTGGCTAAAATTGACAGCCAACTTACTTTACATGGCCATAACTCAGACTCGAACCCCAAGACCCAGACCCACCATAGAGACTACACACTATGGTGTTCTAGGCGAATCCAGTTCGTTTTTCTGGTTGCGCATGCGTCCAAAAATGGCAAGGTCTATTTTCTTTTTTTGGCCACGTTTCTGTCTGCCGTTTTGTTCTTTTTTTTTTTTTTTTTTTTGGCAACAAAACTGTGGGATTTTTGCTCTTTACTTTTTATGGAGAAGTGATGAGATTGGACAAGCCAAAGGGTTTAATTAAAAGATCTTTGCCTCTAGATTAATTAACAGAAATTGTAATTCAATATGATTCTTTCATGTAATTATTAGATGAAATGATTTTGACTGCGCTGAACAAATAAATAAAGATAAAGATTTTTTTATTAGACCTCGAAACAGCATTTTAAGTACAGATAGAAAGGTTTTACGCTGTTATGCATTCGCCGTATTCTATACGGATTTTAAAACTGTCGACTATCCAGTAATTATAGCTCGACTTGGCCAAGTAGTATTTGAATCATTTCTTTTGCCATGGAAAGTGCTTACTAAAAATCCAATCCAAAATTCTATTTCCTCATGTTTTTTTTTAACTTAATTAAAGATCGGAGAATATATAATTTCTATTTGTTCTCCAATTACAAACTTTACAGAAATTATAATCCTCAATATTATAAAACTATTTAAATTTATTTGAATTATAAAATCCTTTCTACATTTTATGATATTTTGAGAGTATTTTTGTTTTAAAATATTGTGTTGATAAATTTAATTAAATATCCTCGGTACTTAGTTGCAATGTCAATCTAACTAGACCTTGAAGAAATACTTGAACTAATCATTCTCTAATAACGTTTATCAACACTTCCCTTGAAACTCCATTGTGTGACCCAAATATTCACTCATATAGCTTGGTTTTTATGCTGAATTTGTTATCAAATTCTATTGTTTGTGTTTCTTTTTGATTACTTTAACCGTGAATCATGCGGCTTATCAGAACAATATACTTTAGAGATTCTATATGGGGGAAAAAAAAAACAAAACTAAATTTGTTTTCTCTCTCTCTCTCCTTTTGGTCCAAAAAAAAAAACAAAGTGTTTTCTAATTTGTTGAAATTCTTCATGTTCTCGCCCCAAGAATAATTAAATATTGCTACAAACTGACAGGCACTTCCGGCATGGCCCAAAGCTCTGGACTCTGAAGGGCCTCTAGGGCTCTTTTGCAATCGTCGGGAATGTCATTACAATGTACCAAAAAACTGAACTCAACTGAACAAAATAAAAAAAATAAATAAAATAAAAGCAGCTGCGGCGCGTGCCTGAGTCTCTGCCGCTGTCAATCAATTAACACGGGTTCGACCATTAAGAAAAAAAAATGAGCAAAAAACAAGAAGGAAAATTTCCATAGAAACAATAAATAAGATGCATTACAGGCGCTCCCTTCCGCTTGCTTTCTCTCTCACTCGCTCGCTCTTTTTCTCTCTTTGAAATATTAATGTTGTAAAATTAAAAAACCATAAAAGAAAAGTGAAAAATTAGTTGTACATTGACCCACATATTGTCTCCTTCTTCTTCTACATGGTGCCTAAAGAGAGAAGAGCGCTTCCCCCCAATTTTTTTTTTGGCTTTTCCTTTAGACTTTTCATCGCCGTGGCTGAGTAGTTGCGCCCTTCCCCCTCCGCTCTTTTGCTTCCTACTTGGCTTGCATGCCCCAATTGCGGGTGCCAAGAAAATGCGTTGTTGCTTAATTTCCTTCTCTCTAACCCCCCTTACCAAAAAGAAACCCCCTTCCACACACCATCTTCGCTTGCCTTTCCATGGCTTTCGTTAGAGTGCAGCGACTTGCTATCACTCTCACTCTCTCCCTATCTCTCTTACTCTCGCTCCCACTCTATCTATTTGTTGAATATTTAAATTAAATTTTTGTTCAAAAATTAAAAGCACGTAAATTCAACAGCTGTTGGTCGCTTTCCATATGTGTAAGTGTAGGCGCAGCAGCAGCAGCAGCAGCAATACCAGCAAAGTGTCTTGCGATTTATGTTTGTATATTTTTTGTTATACCCTAGACCTAAACTTCGATTTCAGCAATAGCAACCTAAATCATGTTGTTCTCTTGAAAAATATTTCAAAAATTCGTATAATTTTTACAATGCAATTTTATAAAATTTTTGCTTGGGCTTCTAATTATTTATTTACAAATTTCTATACAAAAATTTAAAAAATATATTTATCAGTGAATTATCGGGGCTATACCGATACATATCCATTGATCGATGATGGTATTACATTTTGTGAATTTGGTCTTGGTGATACATAAAACTATATTTTTGTTGCAATTTATCTATGTAAACGAATATATCGAAATGTTGTCACAAAGTATTATTTTATTGACTTATTATATCGAATATGTTTGATATTTTTATTTCGACTGGGTGGTCATTTATTTCAAGTCTTATTCAAAATTTGATAGACAAATTTTGTATTTTTTCACATCTCACTTGAACGAACAATCCCTTTTGGAGTCTAAGAGAATTTTCACTGTATGAATACTAAATTAATTGAAGGAAAAAAATCTAAATCGATGTGGAATTCTAATATACAATTAAGCTAACTCAAAAATAGTATTCATATACTAATTTTATCTTAATATTTCTATTATAATAAAGAAATGTAAGAGAACAACAATTTGAAAACCAACAAAGACTAAGGTTAGACCGAGATGAACGCTTGAAAAGTTTGATTAATTAACAGCTAGATTATAGGGTATTTCGAACTCGGTGACCCGATTGAAACGTACAAGTCAAATATTTTTGAGGGTTATTTTTCTGTGTTGATCTTCGAGTCATATTCCAACGACTTTTGCCTTGCTCATCGCATCACTCTCGAAATTGACCTTAGCTTGTTTGTGCAGCTTTAAGTTGTCGTTGTTGTTGCTGCTGGTGCTGTTGCTGACTCGCCAACGTCAATGTACGACGCAGCCATCGGCAACATTTGCGCCGACGCCAATGGAATGATTGGTGACCCAATGTTTTTTGGTTCGTCGCAGCGGCGCCGTTGAACGCATTCAGTTAAACGCCCACAATATTTAATACTAAATATATATACATATATGATATTTTTTAATGCTGTTTATGTTGATTTCCATTCATCGACAAAAAGGCAAAAAACTGAAAACGAAAACATGCAAATTGAAAGCGAATTGAAATCGTTTTTTTTTGTTTTTTGTTTTTCTGTGTGAGACGACAAGCCAAAGTAACTTGACCAGGCCCAGACCAGGCAGCTAGCTGGTCAACCAACCAGCCAACCAACCAGAAGATAGCCATTTATATGTGCCATTAATCGATTGTCAGCGTCTACGACGACGACGACGACGTCGTCATAGCCATTGCTCGAACTACGATAACCAGTTGTTGATTGTTGTTTGTTCCCTCTTCATGTAAAGTGGGGAGTATTGAGTCTTATATGCGGCAAGAGACACTATATATTGTCTCTATCTAATGTATGTATATAGAGTTATTGCTTATCAGAGATTTCCACTAATCTTGATAAGATAAGGAACAAAGTGTTCTTTCTTTTATTTGAAACATTTTGCAAAGTACTTAGATTTCCATTATTCTTTTATTATGCTTTTGTTTAATTATAGAACGATATCTCTTAATAAATGTATCATGTATATTCTAGAAACTATTTCTCAAGATACAGTGCAATCAGTAAAACTATCTTATTTAGAATACTATTGGACTTTAAGGTTGAATCCTAATGAATTTTGTGTATCTAGGGGAACAACTTTGTGGTAAAAATATTGATTCAAGTTAAATAAAGCAAGTTTGGGGGATGCAAATTTACCCGATTTCGAAAACTATCTTTCAAAATTTGGCTGCTGAACGTAATTTTGTGTAATCCAGCTTAGAATATGACCTGAGACAGCAAATTTTTAGTACATTTTCGTTTAAAGATTGTTTCTTTAAAAAAAGTTACAAAATAGAAGCTTTTTGTGGCCTTCTTGAGTTTCAAAAACGATTCAAATAATATTTCTTTAAATAAAGATAAAATCAATATTGCTTGCGATAAAACTTACATGATCATTCGATACAATTTGGTTTGTTAAACAACTTTAATTGATTGACTGTGATTAATGATAATGATAATTTAACTTTCCAAATTTACAGCTAAATACTTACATATAATATGGATGGAAGGTTGAAAGGTTGAAATCTATTTTTGTTTATGTTTCCACTCGATTGACTTCAATATAAAATCAATAAAAATTCATTTTACCACCTGACTGGTTAGGTGAGCAAATTTGGCTGGCTAATGAATTGATGGGTCAAAAAAAAAAAAAAAAAATACTAAAAAATCTATTCAAGGATATACAAAATTCGTTGAATTACCCAGAGAAATAAGCAACTCGAGCAGCAAATTTTAATTGCACTTTGTTGTTGCATTTAATAGTTGCTCGTATTAGTTTCTGTTTAGTGCAAGCTGCTTAGAGAGTTGCCTTAGTGGATTATATTACCGTCTTGGGGACTGGCCACCATTGCCATCGCCATCGCCATCACCATCATCGTCCACGTCCACGGCTTAGTTGTAGGTAGGTGGGTGTGTGGGGGGGGGGGAGGAAGGGGGTGGCTAATAGACATTTATATCACTGGCTGTCAGTGTTGCCTCCAACCCCTTTTCTCCCCCGCAATCTCTTTTCTGGAGTGTCAAGCGGGCCAACATCATTTGCACTTCCATGAAAATTGAGTTACCGTTAATTGCCTGGCGTCTGGGTGCAACGCCACATCCACCCCTCACCCTCCGAATAAAAAAACTAAAACGTCAAGGTGTGCAACCTCCTGGGGGCATGAACTATAGCGAATCTCTATCTCCCTCTCTCTCTTTCTCTTGCATTTTAATTGCGACACCCAATTAACAGACTCGTCTGCTTTGCCCCCCCTTTCCCTTTCCCTTCCCTTTCCCTTCTCCTTCCTCACCCAAGACGCAAATTCAATCAGAGTTGGGGAAAAATGTTTGAAAATTTCAATTTTCGAAATTCGTGTTTGTCATATTAACATGTTAAACATATCGAAAGGAATGAAAATTTAACAATAATAAACTAAGCCAACAAGCGCCCCCACAACGTTGCAACAACAGAGCAGAGATTGTACTATACCACCTCCACCTCCTCCTTCCTCTCCTCCTTCATCTCCTCCGTTTTGTCATGGCCGTCGCTCTAAAAATAGAGTTTAACAAACTGTAAAAGTATTCCACCACATACAAAGACACAACGCTGCAGCTGACTGCAGAGGCAGAGGCAGCCAAGAGCACTCACACACGCCCATTGGGGGATGACGCGCGTTGATGCAACATCCACACACACACACAGACTCAGCGAAAAGAGAAGGAAAATCTCCTCCACATCCGCATTTGCATCTGCCTATGCCTATGCCTATGCATATGCATATGATTCTGATTCTGATGATTCTCTGTTCCCATTTTCGCATATTGCGAAATGAATCCGTGTATGGGCATGCCAGGAAAATCTCAACACAGTGACGAAAGGCGTCATTGTCCTCTCACCCTAAATGCAGGCGACTGACTGACTGACTGACTAACTGACTGAGTTCGTTTGCTCGCTCCCTTTTCCCTATGGGCCTAGGCTTGAGCCCAGAGCCCCGAGCCCTGAGCCCTGAGCCTGTGCACTTTTGTGTTAAAACATTTTGTGCGCTTGTTTCTGCTGTGCATCTTCTCGAGCCGTGTGGAGTACCACCCACTCGGCGAGAGGATACGGGTGAGGGTGTTGGTGTGGGTGCGCCATACCCTCGTAACTTGGGCATAATAACTTTGCCATTTATCATGGCAAGTAAATAAAATTTAATTTTTTTTCACACCAACTCGATTTATATTTATAATTAGGTAAGAACTGAATTTTTAAGAGTAAACAATTTCGATTTTTAATTACCTTATATTGCTATTTTGAATGAAAAAACAGAATTTTCGCACCAGTTTGTCTTCTTTTAAGTAAAAATCAATTATAGATCAATTATTTATTTATTTATTTATTTATAGTCTGAATTGAAACCGTAATTGCAAATTACGAACAATTCTTAAATCTAGCTATAGCTACTAATAGATCAATTATAAATCAGTTCTTGCTATGTAATAGAAAACTAAATTCGTTAATTTTGAAGGATAAATGCAGGATAAAAAGGAAACTTCAAACTTAAGCCTCAGAAACAACAGCTTTTCTTTTCCAATTTAACGTAGGTTTAATTCTTAATTAATCATTTGTAAGTAATACAAATCTTTAGTAATTTCCACCCTTGGACTTTATGGTCTTTGGAGCAACTGTCTGCCCATTGAGGCTAACTTGATTTAGAGGTTTATTAAAATTGAAGATTTTCCCACATTATTTATTTAACACTTTTGTTTTCCCCACATATTTTGAATTTTACTTTAAATCTTTTAAATATTTTTCGAGATTTTATTTGTCAGACATTTGAAAGTCTATGATAAACCGGCGATAAATAGCCCTTTTCTATATACTTTTTAAAAGTAAATTCTCACATTTTCGAATTGCTGTTTTTGAGTATTTGTTTTCGAATCGATTTTATCTTAGTAATTCCTCTACCAATAAATTATTAAGTATATTCGTGTTGATATCCCTAGCAATATTATAAATAGAGTATACGAAATGTAATATACTCAGTTAATTTGCCATTTTTCTAATGTGACAAAGACTGTGTGTTGTGTGTGTTACTCTGCATCCCCAGGCGTCAATCTGCAACCATTTCCCTTTACCTTGTCCATCTCCATCTCCATTTCCATTCCCAACTTCATCTGCTGCATGTTCTTCATCATGTTCTCCCTTGGACATGTCGGGGAGTATATATATAAGTATATGTATATGTGTATATGCATAGGATGAAGTGCTCTTTAGCGTTTGCTGACTTTTTCGCCACAAACGAATGGAAATATTTTTGCATGCTGCACTTGCAGCAGCTGCTCCAATTTGACAAATGTTTTCCAAAATACATGCATACATACATATATACTTTTTGCTTTCTATGTACTTTGTTTTTGTTTGATAATTTTAATTATTTATTTCACATAATTAGCAGAGAGAGAGGGAGAGAGAGTGTGAGAGAGTGAAAGAAATCAAGATACAACTAATTTTTCCATATCGCTCTTTTGTATTTTTCTAGATATAAGTTTTACTTGGGGATAGAGGGCAATGCACACGCCCCACTAATAACTTGTCATCTGTCTTGGGCATCACTCCCGCAACCTCATCTACCCGCCGCCCTCCTCCCCTGTTGTCCCAATATTGTGACAGGCAAGAGGAAAATCTTTTGTTGCCTTTGCGCTTAATTCATCTCGAGCATCATCATCATGATCTTAAAGTTGGTCGTTGGCTTTATTTGTTTGGTTGTCTTTATGACTGTTGTTGCTGCTGCTGCTGCTGCGCTATCTCTCCATTTCCATTTCGAGTCCATTCCGATGCATCATGATGATGACGATGATGATGATGATGTTGAAAATGATAATGTGGCATGGGTTTCTTTTTTTTTTTGTTTTTTGTTTACACTTCAGATTTCTACTTCGGTTTTTAGTTCATTGTGAAGTTGTGTTTGTTTGTTTGTTTGTTCTCTAGTTTGAGGGGGGGCGCCAAATCAAAAAAGTTGTTGCTCTCTCTCTCTCTCTCTTTCTATCTGTCTGGCTGCTCCCTTTCTTGCAACTAGTTCAACAATTTGTCGGCTGGTGTCCTGTTAGTAAAAGTTGCATTTTTTATGCGCTTCATTGTCGTTTGACCCATTTCAAGGGGCGTGGTAGCTCCCACACTTCAGTAACCACCCAACACCCACAGCCCCCGCCCCGGCTCCTTCTCCAGTTCCAGCTTACTGAAATATTAATGCCTGAGAAGAAGCCTATTCAAAGTTTTTAAACTTCTTTCGACTGTTCACACAATAAAAAGAAGAAGAAGAAAAAAAAAACTGCACACGAACAAGTTAAGAGTGCGAGCGAGTCGAGGAAGTGGAGGGAGGTGAGTAAGTGTGGGGGCGTGGCAAGTCACAATTGCAGTTTGCAATTACCCGACCGTCGTTGCTGCTGTTGTTGTTGTTGATTATTAAATACTTGTATGCAGTTGTTGTTGTTGGTGTATTCAAAAAGCGCGCACAAGAATTGAAGTCGCAGTGCTCTCTGGGGTAACCTCAGACCGAATGGAATGAGTGTTCGGAACCGCGTGATGAGGGGAAAAGGGGGGGGCGCTAGACCTTTGTGCTTTGGCTTTGTTTGGGTGGTTGAAGTTGAGTTGGCTTTTCTAGCTGAAGTTGCAATGGAATGGATTGCATGGCATGGCATGCAACGGGGCCATAGAAAGTGCTGAGACACACTCTGCAGGAGTAGGAGGTGGAGACATATCGAGCAACAATATATATATACAAACAGCAACTTGAGCACGCATCACACACACAAAAATTGGTTCGCTGGTTGGTCGGGGGCAGGGATATCAATTTTCTGGCCTCCCCCCCTCTCTCTCTCTCTAGCTTCCACCCTCTAATCATGGATAACCATGGCTGGCATATGTGTGTGTGTGTGTGGTTACATATGGAAACTGGAACTTAGACCAAGCCTGGGAATTTTTGTGTGCCCTTTTACTTCAAATGTCTGTTAATATAAATAAGTAAATTATGTCAATTGACAGCCAACGACGGGAAAGTTTATGAACAACAAAAAATTCGTGTTTAATTGCACTTCTTTTGTATTTTTGAATAATTTCATTTTAATAAGTAAATACCATATGAATGAACTGCAATCTAATTGAAATGAATTAACCATCTACAGATGCGCTCTTTAATTATAAAGTTGGTTTAATCATAACCAATTTTTTTTAGTTTTCTGATTTTCACAATTGGTAGAAATACAAATATATATGTACATAAAATGAAAATTATTCTGTTCACGAAAAGAGCAGTGATTAATAAAAAAAATATTTAACTTAAAACTAAAATTCAATTATGTCAGGTTGAACTTAAATCTTGATTTTAAGTATTTCATTAGACATATAATGAAGTCTAGTCGATCCAAGTCCTGGCAAGCATGGACAGGAATCTATTATCAGACCAAGTTTAACATTTTACATTTTTAGACGCCTCTTGTTAATTTTACTCCATATTTATATAAAAATAAATTGTTTATTGTACCGCTAAATTCAAGAAACAACGTTTGGTAACGTTTTCGATAGGTTTCAAATGTTTAGGTGTAGTTCATATTGAAGATCCTTATATATGATCTCATAAATGAAAACAATGCAAATAAATTTTTCTGAAAATTTTAAAGTCTTGTAACCAGATAAATAAATTTGACTAAAAAGCCTCCGCTGCGTATGGGAAACCCTCAAAAAAGGACATCATCCTAAATTTGTGGATATTATCACTCTCAGATCTAAGTACATTTACTTGATCATAATGAACTGAATAATTGGAATAAAAAGTCAATAAATTATCATTTCATCATCACTATTAAAACGAATAGTGTTTCGAAATGCGTTACTCAACACACATACATATATGTATGATTGAAAGTCAAAAATGACTTTGTTTTATCGCTTATGTGTTTGATTTCTCGCAGTGTAGGTTATTGTACAAATTCCATGTTGGCAATGCCCTCGTAGGTCTCTCTCTCTTTGGTTTATTGGTAGTTTGCTCTCTTTCTCTTTTCATTCGCTCCTTGTGAATTTCAAATAAGGGTAGCTGGCATCGCATTGTCTGCCCTTTTTCTTGTTTTTTTTTTTTTTTTTGCACTTCTTTAGAGAGGAATGGGGAAGGGTAGGGGGGCGCATTCCTCGAGCTTGGCTTTTCTTTTACTTGCATGGCATGTTCTTGCGGCCTGATATGTAAGCAAATGCCGCAAAGGATAACCACCCCATGCCCAAATGCTCTTTCTTTCGCTCTCTCTCTCTTTTTCTTTGTCGCCGCCGCTCTCTTTGCTTGATTCGCCCGCTCTCCCTCTCTCTCGCTCTTTGTTTAAGGGAAATTGTTGTTAATAGTCAGTCTACCCATTCTGAATGATTTTACGAGGTTTAATGGGTGCGCCATAAAACCATTTTGCTCCACAGCAGTTTTATCAGTGTGTTAATAATTAAATAACTAAGACTAATAACAAGGGGGTTAGGTGTAAGGGTTTGTTCTTTTGAGTGTTACGGACTAGAGGAGGACACTGTTAATAATATATTGAAATGCATTTGTTGTTTTTTTTTTTTTTGCAAATGTAAAAGGTAAATTGCAACATCAACCACCAAACGAAGATTGAGAAAAACAACCCGCACGAGACATCTGTCACACAGGGGTTTCGCTCTCTTTCTCGCTCTCTCTCTCGCTCTCTCTCTCTCTCTCTCTCACAGTCTCTGTCTCTGTTTCTCTCTGGAGCCGCCTTTGGTCGACGACGCCTTTAGTAATGTTATCCAGTCAGTTCTCCATTCAGTCAGCTAGGCGAACGTTAGTTTTTCGCAGACGCTTTTCCGCCTAGAAGCATTTTGTACACTCCTAGATATATATATATATATCTATATTAGTATCTATTATATATATATATATATATATATATATATATTCTTATGTAGTTCACATAGTTCGCCTAAAAAAACTGAAATGAAATAAGAATTTTAGGACTAGAGAGCTCTACTGCCTAGTGTAACGGAAGTTATATACGTGATATAGATATATAAAGGTATATATTTATATATATATAAATAAAAGTTAAATTCGTGTCGGTATTTCGGTGTTACTGTTCTCTACAATCTAAAAACCCTTTTCATTCTTTTTTCTTTTTTTTTGTTGTTTTTTTTTTCGGTGTTTTTTTTGGCCCCCTTCGCCTCGTTGCGGCCGCCTGTGTATGTATGCGTTTGTCTGTCTTCTTCGTCGTCGTCGTCGTCACCACCCCCGGCGACATCGTCGTCGCCCTCCTCCGCCTCCTTCCTCTCTGCTGCTGATGCTAGCCTGCTCTTAATAATACACATATGTGCAAGATTTTTTTTTCCATATATACATATAAGTATGTATGTATACCCACACACATACAAATATGAACGATTATAAATATATATAGAGCGCGCAAAAAAAGTAAAAAGTAAATAAGAAATAAATTTTTCCGGCTCGCAGTTTAATAGCTTCAACGTGAATTTTTGTTGTTGTGTCTATTGATTTTTCATCACATCCGACCACCACCATCGCCATCGCCAACGCCACTACCACCACCACCACCCTTACCCAACCAATTTGGTGCCAAAGTGTTGTAAACCGTCCAAACAAAACAAAAACCAAAATAATAAAGAAATGAATAAAACTAGAACCTAGTTCCAAACACAACCTACCAACTAACTAACTAACCAACCAACCAACCAACCAGCAACGATTCCGTTTCATTGGACATTGCCTTAACCAACTATTTACCCGTATACATAATAGAAGAGGAGTGTGAGAAGGGAAAAAGGAAGAGGATAGAAAAAGGGATATCCATATCCTAGAACCAGAACCAGAGCACAACGTTTCTATTGAAGCAGAATGAGCAGCTATACGGCAGCTCAGTACTACAAGACCACCAATATGATTACCTCTAATGAAATCTACTGGTAAGTTTCCATTAACCACCCACCCCCCAACACCTCCCAACCAAACCCCTACTCAAAACCCCATTACTATTTCCAATTATCCTTGCTGTTGTACGACTTCTTTTTTGTTGTTGCGCTGGAGAGCGACCATTAGCACCCACTCGTCGCTAATGTGAAGAGTTCAAGGTTCGTTTTTCGGTTAGATGATGCTGGAGGGCATTTATGACGCAATTGCTTTGCTTTTGAATGATGATGCTGCTGCTGCTGCCACAGAGCGAGAGAGAGAGGGGAGAAGCGCAAAAAAGAAAAAAACCAAAAACGAGCAAAAAAATCAATAACATCCTCCTATAAGTTTCTTGTTTCGCCCGTTTTATCCCCTCTCAACCTCTACCAATCAATAAAGTGCAGTTTAAATAACTGCTGCCCACGCTTTGAATACCCTGTACTCCCATGGGATTAAAACCATTTGCGACTTTTTGTTTTTTTTTTTAATTAAACAACGCCCATTTCTATCCACTTTCACTTGACTCCGAGAAGAATTAAAGCATTAACTGAGAGATATTATAGAATTTTTAGTTACATGGCCGGCATAAAGGGCATCTCAAAGTCGACTCATCGATTAAACAAACAAACGTTCAACTCCTGCCTTTAGCCCACATACGATGTGAGGAAATCACAAACCGAAATCCCATTCATATCCAAAGCTTGCTTGATACCACCAACAACAACAAAGGGCTATAAGCCGCCTTCTACGCCCACGCAGTGGCCCCGTGTGTTTTCCCTATACCACACACACATTTACACTCGGTTCATTTTTCATATCTTTTCATGAGCAGAGAGTTTTCAATTTTTCAACAATGGACACGAAATATTTAAGGGGCGTAGTCAGGATATATTGTTTAAAGGAGGCGGAGGACATATTTAATAATCAATTCTTGGGGGGCACACAGATACATATATCCCTGTTGCGTTACGCCCTTGCAAATATTGCATGAATTTTTTCATGGACTAGTCCAAAAAGTATGCAGTGTGCCTTTATAAAAAATAACCCCCAAAAGTATGCAGCACAAATGGTAGTATATGTGAAGTGTAGATACAATGTGGATCTCAAAAGTGGCTGTAGAAAAGTGTGGATCTAAAAAATGTTCAACTATTGAGCAAAATAAACTGTTTTTATTTTCTGTTGCTGAACATGGCACTATCACTTTATTTTAGCATAAACTACAGTTTTAATGCTAGAGAACTGACATTTTGCCGTCTTATTTATTTATTTTTTTTTGCAATTGGATCACGTTTATACTAAGATCTGATCAAAACTAAAGAATTTCTTCATTTTGCATAATTTTAGGCTTTATTTCTTATTGTTCGGGAACTATTTCGACCTCCAAGACAGTCCGTGGATAATAATTTGATGATTTGGGGCGTCCCGTTGATGTTCATCGTTGTTTCTTTCCGCGACAAAAATCATACTTTAAAGAAGCTTCCTTTTTATACCCTTGCAAAAAGGGTATATTAATTTTGGTCAGAAGTGTGCAACGCATAGAAGGAGGCATCTCCGACCATATAAAGTATATATATTCTTGATCAGCTTGACAAGGCGAGTTCAAATCCGTTTGTCCGTCTGTCTGTCCGTCTGTCCGTCCGTCCGTCTGTCCGTCTGTCCGTCCGTCCGTCTGTCTGGATCAACAGCTTCTCCTCCGAAACCACTAAAGCTACAGAGCTGCAATTTTGCACGAAGTCTTGTATATACTGCAGGCATTGTATATCTCGGATTCATCCGGATCGGACGACTATATCATATAGCTCCCATAGGAACCATCGGTCGAAAAATGAGTTTTAGATCAATAACTTCTTTCTTTTTCACCCGATTATCATAAAACTTAACATTTGACAGTTTATTATACATTCAAGCATCCATGTCAAATTTGATCAAGATCGGTTTACTATATCATATAGCTCCCATATGAACGATCAAACCAAAAACAGTTTTTCTTCTAGAAACTTTTTTGTTTCTTGAGCGATCATCGTCAAACTTGGGAAATAACATTTTCACATAGAAAGTTATAATTATGGCAAAGTTGATCAAAATCGGATGACTATATCATATAGCTGTCATACAAACATATGAAAAAATTGCATGCTGCATGTCTACATACATGCATATGTTTACGTGCCGTGCTATGGTGTGTAAAAACGGATTTTTACACCAGGGTCTTTACATTTAGATATCTCTTTTTAGGGATCTAGTAACACAAGAGCTTGCAAGGGTATACAAACTTCGGCATGGCCGAAGTTATCCCGGCCTTCTGGTTTATTTTCATAATGAAAATTCTGAAACTCCAAACCAAAATTATGTGCAAAATCCTATTTAACTCTGCCAATTCAAACTCGAAATCTACATAAAATATTTTATTAGACGGGTAATCAATTATACTTTGCTATGTTGCAACAATAACTTATGTCATTCATATGATTTAGTGTTGTAAAACAGCCTCAAAGTCGACAAATTTAAGAGCTAATTTTTCTCTTAAATTTCTTAAATTTCTTGTAGCTCTATTTTGCAATATTTTGCCAGATAGGACATCCTTTTCTCTATCTAACCCAAAACCAAATAGTGAATATCGTTTGAAAGATTTTTGTGTAATGCATTTAGTTGTGTAAATTCAAGTCATTACCTATATCTCAATGACAAGAATTGCTACAAAAAATCTGAGGATAAATTCGAAATCATAACACTCAAATTAGTAAACAACAACTCCATGCAACAGAGAAAAAGTTCGATTTTGTTGTCATGTGTAATTAGTTATTATATTTCCAGAATCCATTGGGGTTTCGCTTGGTTATGTAAGTTATGTACGAGTATTTTCATTAGATTCATTACGATTTTAATATTATTTTTGTTTTCTTTATTGAGGTATTTTGTTTACAAATCTTGGGTTCTTGGTTTTTGAATAATCTTCTCTAATTCAAAATAAAATACATATGTACATATTTTAATATGCACATTTAATTGTCGAAAATGGTTTATGACCTGAAACTGAAAAGGTGTCTTTTATACGGTTTGTAAATCTTGAAAAAAACATCAACAGAAAAAGATTGCTTAATTGAAATATTACTCGTAGCAAGGGTAGCACATATTTCGGTGTGATCGAAGTTAGACTGAAAATATGGTTTATTTTATATTGCCCCATACTAGGTCTCTCAAAAAGGCTTTATAGCTGATTCTTTACTCATGAGGCACTTCCGTTCCGAATTGGCGCCTCTTCAAATCAACCAAAAATAAAATCTAGGGGAAACACGCCCACGAAAGTTCTAAGAAAATTGAATGCTGGTGCTGCACCCAAAATGGAAGTAGAAATTTTTCAGTTCAAAATGAAAAAAAAAGACACTCACACACAATGTGGAAAAGTCTAGTTCTGGCTTTTCGCCTACGTTTGTTTGTATGTGTGTATATAGTCAAGTGTGTGTGTGTGTGTATGTGTGTGTAAGTAGCCATCTGAGAGTTTTTGTGCAGCCACACAAAAACCTTGAACTTTGCCATTTACCAAATAAGCTAGCAGCTATTCACTTTACAATGTATGTACATACATACATATGTTTCTGTACATTAACTGGGATAGAAGAAACTCCCACGCCACAAATGGAGGCACGCGCATTAAATTCCAATGATAAACACGTGATTATATGTACATAACTGTCAATATTTGTGCTTTTCAGTGATAAGCAGCAACAGCAGCAGCAGCAGCAAACACTTCTCTAAGGAATTGCGTGATAATTTCCGGATAAATGTTTCCACCATAGAGATTCGTTCAGCGATTCCTTCTGCTGGTATTTTCTCATGCTCTCTGGTGACCAACAACTTTTTTGTGCTTCTAAATTTCCTATAAAATTGGGTGAACTGATAGATAAAATTTTATAGTTCACTGTATTGAATTAGAATAAGTAAAACCAAAAACTACAATACTATGTATATGGTACTGAAATTTGATGGCTCTAGCTGTTATAGTGCTTAACGTTCATACAGATGAACATGGTTTGATGCTGATCAAGAATATATATAGTTTGGTCTTTCATTAGTTTTTCAAAGCCAAAGACTTACTCTGGAGATATTTACTTTCAAAAGCTAAAAAAGAATAGGGAAGTAGGTCATGACTTTTCAGTTTTATCCATACAATTACAATTGAACTCTGTTATCTTTAAACGTTTTAATTTTGTTGGTTTCGACAAGCATCTACGTATAACTAACTTAACGTCTGTTTGGGTTCGATTCGTTTCGTTTTGGGTTCACAATGAATTAGACAATGACTCTGCAAGGTACAAAATCGTGGATTATTAATGAGTTTCGACTCTGAGTTTTATTATAGCGCCACGTGACCCAATGTGACATTGATTAGTTACAAACCTGATGCTAATTGAATGCCAGACGACGACTAACTAACTAACTGACTACCTGCTAAAAGGCAGAGTGAGAGAGAAAAGAAGATATACTCGAAATGAAATTTGGGTGCGCGCGTTTATTTTGCTTACACTTACTTTTCATCTCCACATCACACACTTCCCGTTTTTGTGGACTGGATCTCTTGGATCGTTGGGTTTGACTCCGGCTCTAGCTCTGGCTCTTTTGTAGGCTTCTGGGTTTGTAGGCCTAAGCAAATGTGTAAATAAATTTTCAGAAGATGGTGAGATGCAGCCGAAAAAAATATATAAAATAACAACCCGATGAACATTCAGCCCCACACATGGAAAGCATCTAAATTAAAGTGAGAAACCAGTTGGGGAAGTTGGTTAGCTGACGTCATGTTGTTGTGTACGGATGGACGCATGGATTATGGTGGGAGGAGGGTGGGTTGGGGGGTTCGGTTGAGGCCGCTGCTGCCGGTTGTCAGTTGCCGGTTGTTGGTTGGCACACCAGTTTACCAGTTCTTGTAGCAGTTTCTGTTATTGATGTTGTTGTTGTTGTCGTCCTAGTTATGTGCCAAATTTCTTAAAGCCAGTTAGTCAGTTGCTCTCGCTTCTATATATGTATATATATTTTTTGTTTTTTTTTTTTTTTTTTTGCTGCACAGCAGAACCTAGATACAATGAATGGATATGCAAAGTAAGATCTAATTTGAGATATTTCGTGTTTTTTGTTGCCCAATTCAGCAGCAACAGCAGCAGCAATTGTAAACGCAGCACAGGTAAAACGCGTTTCCATTGTTCCATTGCTGCTGCTGCCGCTGCCACCTTCCGTCTGTCCATCCGGCCGTCCGGTAATTTGCATTGAATTACAGCTGACGAAATGCAACATGCTAATGCAATTTCAATAGAATTAAGCACAGTCTGTTTAGTTCTTTACCAGTTAAACTAATAAACCAAATAAAACAACTCCAAAACCATAAAAGTAAAATCCAAATCTAACTGGAATAGCGATCCCGCCAGAGTCAGTGACAGTCAGACAAGTTCATTAGCTCTTGTATGTGTGTGGAAACAGAAAACGCAAAAAAAACTTTACCAAAAATAGCTAAATTTGTGTAATTTTCGCATAATTATGACCATTTGTTTTGCGTGGAATTATGTAAAAAATTGTAGATTTGTCTTTCGCCATGTTCAGGAGCGGACCAAGACATATAAAGTTGCCAAAGCAATCAATGAATTATTGGAAATTGTGTTATCGATAAGGTGAAATAAATTTTCCTTTCAATCTAGAGAGCCAGAGAATTTTGAATAGTCTGAACCGTGTCGAATGTTTCATTTACTAAATTGGAAATTTTCCTTGCTCCATCATGTAGTTAGGTGCGTCACAGAATATGTACGAATTCCGGCCCTGTTCTGTTCATGTTAATCACGGAGGAGGCATCAACTATTTCAGCACCTTAGCTCAGCTGCTCAGCTGATCAAAAAAAAAGTACAAATCGTTGAGAAATTCAATTGTAAGAAATGTATGTACCTATGTATGTACATACATATGTATATATAGATACATAAATAATAAGCTGCTAATCGCTTGTAAACATGAATTTTCCAATGAAAAAATTTCAAACGAAAATCAATGAGAAAGCAGACAAGCGGCTAATGATACACTTGTCGAAGAATTGTGGGAGGAAGAGAGGGGGTGGGTGGACGTGATTTGGAGCCTAACGAACGCAGAACCCTTGTGGGCGAACTTTCCCATTGTGCCACATGAGCAGCAAGCGATGCCGCCACCGACCGCTCTCCCATTTGCCCATGCCGCGATCTTGTGATTGATGAAGGCGCCATTTCGGCGGCGGCGGTGGTGGTAGCGGTGGCGGTGGCGGTAAAGAAATAACTATAGCCAATGGGCAGCCAGCCCAGCACCGAATCGTTGTGGAGGAGCATTCATTCATGGCCAAATACAACCACAAATGAACAAGTGAAGTGCAAGTGAAAGTGAAGTTGAAGTTGGATAGTGGCGGCGGCGGTGGCGGCAGTGGCAGTGGCGCTTCGTGTACTTCGTGAAACGACGAAAAATTTCCCACTAACATAATTTTGTTTCTTTTCATCATTTTCATTTTGTCTGTGGGTCTGAGTCAGAGTCTGAGATGCTGCTGCTGCTTCTGCTTCTGCAGATGTTCATGTAGCTCGTCATCGTCGTAAGCCATCAGCAGCTCATTTTCACCGCGCTGGTGTTATACATTTAATTGAAAGAAACAGAGGAAAAAAAAAACCTACAAACCAACCAACTTAATGACAAAAGAGAGTGAATCTGTTTGGTTGACTGATCCGTTTCGATGCTTTGATGGCTAGTCGACATCTTGTCGTCTTGTCGTCTGTTGTTCCATGCTTCATTAGCCCCATTAGCTCTGTCTCTCTCTAGCGTTCGTTGTTCACTTTCTAATAAGGGGTGGGAGATGCGAGGTTTGCGGGGGGAGGGGGTCCAATAGCACAAAGTCGCAGCCATGACCGAATGCACACAACAATCCAATGGCCCCGCTAGACACGCAAGTTGAAGGTGCTCAATGGCAGAGAGGAGAGCGGGAGAAGGAGAAACCGAAACGGAGACATGCGGTTAAGCTATCGCAATCGTTTGCTTATTTTTCGGGGCGGACTGAAGGTCTTTTGAGACCCTCGCATCAGGGCTGCTTGTATTTACAAATTGGGTTCAAAGCGCTTAAGGTCAAGTCAGTCAGCCAACGAGCCAGTAAGCGAACGAACGAGCGTAGGTAATCACTAAGTTAGTAACTACAACATATGACAAAGCTTTCGCGAAGTGTTTACTAATGAAATATACAATACGTTTTTCATATGTCAAAGAGGGTAGCTGCTAAAGTAGTATCTCTCAAAAGAGACAGAGAGTGAAATGCAGGTTGCACAAGATTTCAATACCTTTCACGATAATCCTGATAAACAAAAAATAAATAAATAATAATAAAAAAAACCTTAAAGAAGACCCTCACTTTATTCCCTATATGTAAGCATTGGATATATGTATTATTATTATTATCATCGATAAACCGAAACAAGTTGCCTAAATGTTCGCTTCGTGACTTGACCAAAAACAAAAAGAAATACACACATATTTCGTTTTTGGATAAGGTATTACTAAATTAGTTTTATGGCTAATGAAAGAACCTTCAAAAGTGACTACCCTCGTAGTGCGCTGCGGAGTTATTGTGTTGATTTAGGTTGTCATCATCGTTGACTCTATGTACATACTTACATATGTACATACATACATACGTACGTATGTTGTTTATTGTTTCATAACAAACGCTGCTGAGACTCACATCAGTCAGTCAGCAGTGAGTGAGTGTGTGAGATACACTGTCTCTTAGTTGTAGTATGGCAAATGGGTTTGTGTACCTTGTGCCTAATGCGTTAATATTATCAAAGCTTGGAGAGTTGTGTTTGTGTGTGTATGTGTGTGAAGGCGGGGGACAGTGGGCAAAAGATTTTGGTTTTTAGGTGTTTTTTTTTTTTATGTTTTTCATGACTTTAGTTTTAACGATGACAGTGAATGCGACAACAACAACAATAAAAGCAACAGCAAACAGCAGGTTTCAATGAAAAGTCAAAACAGGCCTCAGGTCCGGATATAAATGGTTTGTTGTCTGAAACACGGCGTGTTCGTTCACACACACACTCACACACACAAACAAGCACATACTTATATGCAGCAATACAGTCATCAAGCTTAACGCTTGGCTCAGTCTCCATCTCTGTACAACCCCCATCCCCCTCCCTCGTCAACGTTCCCGTCTGAGAGTTAGAGTCGCAGCCAGTCGGGCATTACGTTGCCCATTTTGTTAGTAGCCCACCGCAAGCGACTAACTACCAAACAGCCAGCCATAATGTACAGCACATGCACATATGGAGAGAGGCTGAAGCCGAATCAGCAGCAGTAAACAGCAACCAGCAACAGCGCCCCCGCCTGCCCTTCTGCCAAGTGCCCGGGCAGGTGGAGGGAGGGAGAAGGCGGGACGGTCAATTCAATTCGTACGTCTGTTCGTTCGTTCGTTCGCTCAAAATCGTCTGCTTGTCGTTCGTGAGTCACCTGAGCGTAACGTAAGCGCAGCTTTTTGTTCGAGCACAAGCACGAGCATACACGTATTATTTTTTTTCCAATACACTTTCCAAGCCGAGTATAGTTATTTTTTAAACGTATTTGAGGTGATCGTGGTTTTAATGTTGTCTCCATTAGTTATTGAATAAACAGCTTAAGCCTATGTATGTTGTCCAAAATTCAAAGTCGCGCTGTAAGGGTAAACAAATTGTGTCATAGTAAATAAATAATTTCCAATCCTCTGGTTCCATTGTTGGCTATACTCTCTTGCTCTCTCCCACACTCTCAACTGCAGTGGAGGTAGCTGCAATAGTTGTTGTTGTTATTGCTGCTGCTGAGAGTCAGCTGTTTTTGGCTAATCGGCGCTCAGAGCGTGAATCTTGCTCATTTATACATACATATGAATATATATGTACATACATATGTACATATGTATGTATGTACGTACGCATATGTGTATGTACTTGTGTCGTTTGCATACAAATTTACACCTTTTTACGACTGTTTGTAGATTTATGTATTTTTCGGGTTTTTGCAATTACCCAATTTGACAGTGGATAAAATAAGTCTCAACGCTGAGAGGAAATCATTAAAAGCTCAGCTCAAAAAAAAAAAAACAAAAAAACAAAAAAAACACTAAAGATCACACAAAGTGCACTTTTGTATGAGTTTATTTTTTATAATATTGCTTAAAGCTGTTATCATAATTAATGCCTTTGTCTTGTGTATCGTTATTATACTTATTTACAACAGTCTTCAGCTGCATTCAGTTTATTATATAATCTCAATTAGATCCACTGTGCCCGAGCACAGAAATCCCCATCTCCCACCCTCTTAGTCCGACCACCCTTCTAGGTACGGGTACTACTGATACACATTCATATAAACATATTAATGCATATATGTATGTATGTATGTACAGGTGTGTTTTCTTGGTGAATTTCACTTATAATCTGTTTTTGGTTCTCTCCTTCTTCTTTTGTTTTCATTCGGGCTTTATTTGTTGTTTGTACTAGATCAAATTGAAAAGAACAGCTCTCAGGCTAAGTTGTAAGTGGCAGTGGCAAAAACAATAACTAACACATATACACAAGCCAATTGGCAACACACACACACAGACGACTAGTCGCACACATACCACTACTAACGGGAGCTATCGCTGCCACCGACAACATTGCCTGTGTGCTGCGTCTCTCCAACAACTTGCGGTACCAATATATTCAGTCTCTCTCAAAGTTTCATCGAGGCAGCACACGGGAAACGCTCGATCTCGTCGCTTGTGCCGCCGCCTGTCACTTTGTAGTCAGAGTTAGCGCGCTGCTTTTGTCGTCGTCGTCGTTGTCGATCGATCGATCGATTCGTTTTCATTGCCGATAGTCGTGTGGTGCGTGCGTTTTTGTTGTTTTTTTTGTTTTGTATTTTTTGTTGTTGTTGTTATTTTATGGCTTTCTGCAAGTTGCTCCCTGTTTCAGTTTGTGAATATATATTTATGAATAATTTTAGGAAATGTAATACAAAATTCAATGCAAATTGATTTGCAAAACTTTTGTGAATGTGTTTGTGTGTGAGTTAACCTCTCCCCCCCTCATAAAGCGAAAAAAAACCCCAAAACCTACGAAAAACATAAAAAACAAACATTGCAAAATACGCAACACGCACAGCGTTGTTTTTTCGTCACTTTTTTTATATGTGTTGTTGTTATTACTATTATGTCCCAGGCAGGGCCGGTTTATTAATTTGACATCGTTGTTGCGCTCGTCAACCCCCCAGCTCCTCCCCCCGCTCTGTCACAAAAAGACACCGAATGAAACAAAACGGAAACCATGAAAAAAGACAAAAAATAAAAAACAGGAAAAAAAACCCAAGCATAATATACAATTTTTTTTATTTTTATGTAAAAAATAAAATATAATTAAAGAGAAAATCGCCTTTCTCCACTGCGTATCACAAAAACAATAGTGCCACCACCACCAACAACAACAGCAGCGGCAACGTCGCGTCGGTAGGCGTCGACAGCGGCTGCGGGAGCCACAGCCACTGCCCCGTTACGTTTCGGCAAACATTCGAAGCGTCCCAAGTTTTACGTACATTTGGTGTATCCATCTCTTTCACTCCCTCTCCTTCTCTCTCTGTGTGTGTGTGTATGAAGTCGACTAGAAATTTCTATTATTTTGTAATTGAAATTGTAGCAAGTAAAGTTCGGCAAGAGGAGATACAGCCTCCTCCCTCCCTATCTCTTTCCCTCGCTGATACTGATGCAGGTGGCTTAAAATGGCTTGATATTTTTCACAGTGCATCAGAAGGAATTTGCATTCATTTCTGATTACGCATATGTATGTACATATGAAGAACTCCTCATCCTCTTAAGATCAGGCTTAACTTTGTCTCTTTCAATCAGCTGATTCAGAAGAGGTAAACAGAGCTTGGAAAGTTGATGATTCGTTCGATTCATTCATAAGCCAAAAATCATTTACAGTTTTGGCTCTCTCCCTTGCATACAAAAAGAAAAAAAAAAGCTGCACTGCGCTTTTTGTTTTGTATTTTAACTGCGACAGCGCAGCGGGCGCTCTGACTCTTTTGCTTTTGCGCGCTGCTGCTGCTGCTGAGGATGTTGTTGTTGTTGGTGCTGCTGCTTGGCTTGTGTAACCGTTTGCCACCCAATTACGCTGCGTCGTCGCTGTCGCTGACGTTGGCTGTTAACGTTATTTTTTGTTGCATATTGTGTTGCCACTTCCTCTTCCGCTCAGTTGTCCGCTCGTTGTGCTCCTTCAACGTATAAGAGCGAAAGAAAAATACACATAAAGCAAGAGAGAGATAGACAGAGAAGACATTGGGTAGAAAAGAGGTAGAGAGAGGCTGCACTTTTTTTTTTGTTACGTGCGCCGTTACTAATGACACGAAAGTGAATAAAAAAACATCAAGCACGGGTTACCAACCAGCAACAACAATAAAAACAACAACCACCAAAGGGGCCTCCAGCTGCAAGCCAAGTTATAAGCTGACTAACTATCTCTCTCTTTCTCTCGCTCTCTTTGTGTGTGTGTGTGTGTGTGAGAGTGTGTTTGTGAGAGTATATACAACAAATAATTATAAATTAAATAATTATACAATACAAGCAACAAAACAACTTTGGAACTGATTGTTGTTGCTGTTGTTGTTGTTTCTGTTGTTGCTGACTTGTGGAACACCTGTAAAACAAAGACAGCTCTATCTATCTGAAACATTAGCTGCTACCTGTTCCTAGTAGATACGTGCAATCGAGCGGATGCAACATAGCAAGTCAGCAGCACTTCTTGATAGAGCTTTAAGCATAACTAAAAAAAAAAATGAAAATAAGCCAACGATAATATCTACAAAACAAAAGAAAAAAATATTTGAAAACCTAGGACCGGATCTAACTTCGAAGACGCCAATATTCCTAAACACTTTAAAAGTTTTTCCAATTACGTTTGACCGATTTTGAGATAACATTTTCATTAATCATTAAGCGTCTTATGTACATATGTATGTATATGATTTCGCAACAAAAAAAATGAAAGCAACTACATTTATGAATTAGGGTCGTACCTAAGGTCGCTAATTATCTATAAGTCGTTTTTTTTAAGGTCATGTGATCTAGGGTTTTTCCTATTGATTAACTTCAAGAGAGCTTAGAGCACTCAAACAGACAGAATTCGCCACACTATTTTTTACATAAAATAATATCAAGATAAATATGTACAGTGATATTCGAAACAGTTTTATTTAATAAATGGAACTTCTAAAATACAAAAAAAAATAATCTTTTGGTTCTTTTGAATATACATACATATGTAGATCAGGTTCTAATTACTGAAAGATACGAGTTTTGGAGAGTTTTAATTTCCGAACTTCTCCTGCATATTAATATACCTGTTTTCTTTTTTAATTTATAAAAGTGTATATTAATTTTTCTTCTAAAATAGAAAAAAAAAACTTGTTCAACAAAATTGCAATTACAAACAAAAGTTTCCTAGGCTAAAAACAAGTTGAAACAATTCTAGACACAGTCACAGCAGCAGCAACAACAACAAGAAGAACAACTAATAGTTGCTAAATATTCAGCTTTTAGCGTTTTTTATGTGATTTGTGAGTGGGTTTTTGGGCAGCATTCTAAGCCAGTTCATAGAAACCGAGAGAGAGAGAGGCACAGAACATGGACAACTCCCCTGAAGCGATTGTAGGCGACTTGTTTTGGCCAATAATTCCATGACTTGTTCCAAGGCTGTGTGGATACTACTATGGGGCTCCGCAATTCGTGAGATTATCATTGTGAGGCGCAAATTCGTTTGTTTAAACAGCATTTTTTTTATTTGGGTTTTTGTTTTTTTTTTGTATATGTTCATCGTCATCTTCTTCTGACTGTTTTTCGTTTCTTTAGAACCATATGTAGGTATATACGTACATATGTATGACGAAACAGTTGGCAAGTGTTGTCACATTTAATATATCGAGTCAGAGTCAAAGATGTATGTAGATACATATATATATGTATAACCCAACAAGAAAAAGCGATCGTTTTCAAGCTCTCTTAAGCTCCACTCGAGACGACGCCGACGACGACAACGAAAAAGGTTCTTGAACTTTATGAGCAAAAAGAGATTTATGGAAAGAAAGTGTGGGGGTAGCGAAATTAACATCCACATATACATATACATATATATGTATATAAAGATATTTCCACATAACATATATACATTGTATATATTATTTTGATGGCGATCTTGATCTTGCCATGCCATGTTTCCCTTTCTATTTTTACCCTGAGACAAACTAAACTCTGATTGTACGTACGTATGTACATATAAATATTTCTGATTTCATTGTTTATTTGAAATTCTCACGCATTTCGCACATAAATTTTCATATGATTTATGGATAGATAGATGTGTGTGTGTGTGTTTTATTTTTTGTTCAAAGTGGATCAGGTCAGTCTCAATAGCGACTGCGACAAAGAGATAGAGATCACCCCCCCACACACACACACACATAAACAACTGGGCCTAGGCCTGATGCCAAACACACTTTCTCACAGCACGTTTGCCAACTCTGGAACGGATTAAGTCCCACCAGTCGACACCTCCAACACCTGTGTGTCTGGCACGTTTTTAAAGGTACTTCTTGGCGCTGGGCGCCAAAACTCTTAAATGTGTGTGTGTGTGTGTGTGTGCGTGTCTGACATATTCAATTTAAATATTTATTGTTTATTTTGCAGTCTCTTTCTTGACTGTTGCCTGTCTTGTCGCCTTCTGTTTTTCTTGTTGTTTTCTTTTCTAGTTTGCAATTCACAACTTGCGACTTTTACTTGCGATCAGCAATCGCTGACCCAAAAAGCTGATTGAATGCGATTGCCAACTCTCTCAGTGTGTGTGTAAATGGTGTGTGAATGTGTGCATATGAAACAATTTTCGCAAGTGTCACAATTGTCCTACAAAAATAATGGGTTATAATAGTAATATGAGGAAAAATATATGCATGAATATGTCATTTTGACTCTTCTTCTTAACTTCAGAGCCCCTAAGAGATATGTCTCTTTATAATTGATTATGTGTGATTGGGGTATGTCAAAATGATTAGATCAATCTTGTCTAGAACTGCAGCAAGCAGCTAAAACTATAGAGAATCCTCATTATGGTTGAAATTATGTTGGAAGCGTCCGCATCGTAGGATTTAAACTAAATATTTAGTTTTCCATTCGGATATATTGCAATAAAATCAAATTATTATTCATATATCCCATATAAGTTAATCGATATTAAGTCATTTTTCAGCTGTTGCTTTGTGCGTAATCAGTTTTGTGTTGTATGAAATAGTGACTAGTATGTCAAATATGTATTTAGCTGCCTTGGAAATGATTGAATTAGAATTCTAGTACAGCAAAAACTCGCTTAGCGGACAACTCTATTGGGCTCAGCCCTGCCCTCTCTTTGTAAGCATCGTTTGGGCGACATTCGGTGTCTGACCAGGAGAGATTTCACTGTATTTGATATACCCTCTCATAATAGTTAAAACATTGTCTCCACGTCTCTTTCTTTCTCTTTTTTGCAATTGCAAAATGGGCATAAGAATTCATAGAAAACAATTAATCAAATAAATTTGAATTATATAGTATTCTGATCTGCTAAACCTTAACATTCAAGATGTCATCTTGCAGGCTGCATGACTAGAACTTTGTGTAGTTGCTTATTAATATTTTGGTTTCGATTATAACTTAGAACAAACATCGTTGTCAAGCCTATTCAGGGGTATATAAAAGTTTCTATTATTGTTTTGACCGCATTTGAAGGGCATTCGTCATTATGATCGGAAAGAGAACTTTGACCGTTTTCTTGTTACAAGTAACAACAGGGCGTATACGCGATTTGCTGCCCATAGCCTTTTTATTCTTTTGTGTGTGTGTGTGTGTGTGTGCCTCCGTTTATTCCATAGAATATCTTTGAAAGCCGGAAATTAATGGAAGCTACATATACTATATTATCGCAAATTCCATAAAATTCCAATTCCAATTCGAATTTCTTATCGTAGAAGCGACAGCAAAATGTAAATAGCCACGGAACGCGTAGTAGGTACGAAAAATTCCAAAACTAAACCAAAGATAAAATGGCAAAGAAAAGTACACATAATACAACTACAACAAGAAAACAAATAAATTAAAACGAAAGCAAAGACAATAAATTAATAAAAACATACAAAGACAACAACAACAATAACAAATCAATTTGCAAATGAATAAACGAAAGTAACAAAAAAGAAACACAAAAAAAAACAAGCGAATAGCCAAAACAAAAGTAAAAAAACGAACAACTCTGCAAAAGAAAAATAAAAATAAAGGGGGAGCCATTGAAAGGCGCGCGACTCCAACGGCGGCCCCAAACGAAAGTGAAGGCGAAAGTAACCTTTGGGTTTAGTGCAACAATTGTTGTAACTGTACAAAGTGTAAAATTCCAACTAATCGAATGCAAGAAGCACAAAATAACCACCGAGAAGCAATTCAATATGTCCAAGTGTGACAATCACGTCAAGTCGCGTAGGCAGCACCACCAAATGCAGCCATCGCCCTCGCCCTCGGCATCGGCGTCGGCATTGGCGGAAAGTGAATCCTTTTTGCAGTATTGCAGCGACAGCGATAAAAAGCCACCGCCCATTGTTGTTGTTGTCGGCGATGGCCGGAGTCGTGTGCGTCGTGTGGTAAGGACTGCCACACGACACGTGACCGTAGTGAGTCTATCCACACGACACAAGGAGACACAGACTCACACATCGCATCATGTGACGGCTGTCAGGTAAGCCAAGCCAAGCCAAGTGAAGCGTAGCAAAGCCAAGCTAAAGTTAGTTAGCAGGTGGGGATTGGGATGGGGATGGGGTCACCCATAATGGTCGCCTTAGTCGGCGGCGGTGGCCCCCTTATCGCAGACACTTAGTGTGTATGGCGGCTCCGCGAGCTCTTCTCTTATCTTTATGGGGCTTTTGGTGTGCGCGGAGGTATTTACGATTGCTGGTGGCTATTCTTGGGCATTATGTTAAGCATACCAAAGCGTACCACTGGTCTTTGTTGCCACTTTGCCACTTGTTTTGAGAAGTGGGATTATCTTTATACAACAATGTTTTTGTTTCTTTTAATAACAACCAGTCTCGAGGGCATTTTGATTATCTACATGCATTTTACACAAATGTGGAACTCAATTGTGGATGTCATTTCTGTTGTTTTTTTTTCTCTTTTTGCTGCATACTCTTGGGTATCATGCACAAAAATAGCATTGCATACTTCTGGGGTCACAACAAAAATCCAACTTATTGGTTAAACCACAAAAATTGAAAAGCGGTTTGTACCACATATTATTACGGTAACCGTAACGATATTGTTTAGTTTATATTCTCAATAACCGTTAACCACAATTACGCTCATATGAAACGGTTAAACTTTTTATACGGTTGCTCAGCTTTTTTGTCTGTTTAGTTGGTAAAGATAAACTGAATAACTTTGATAAGCTTAGATAATATATGAAACAGCTATTTAACAAAGAATTTTGCCCTCGTTATCGTCCAATGGGTTTGAATTACTTTTATTGTTGCTTTTTATGGATGGCGATCAATTGGAACTGGTCAAACGAAAAGGTGAAACTAGAAAAGCCGAAAAAGAAACCATTTGCGGAAGGATGTCGCATATAAAATTCACTCGATGTATGTAGGTACACACATGTATGTGTGTGTGTGTGCGAGTGTGTGTATGGTGGCACACTTCTTCACTCATACGAAGCGTAGCCATAAGTTCTTTAAATACAAAACTAATATTAAATCAATAACAATTACGAGTGCATTGCTTTTAAAAGGCGGCCACGTAGGGTCACGCAACCCGCCAATCAGTCAGTCAGTCATTCAGGCAGGCAAAGCAGGGCCAAGAGTCAAAGCCGGAGACGGAGCTAAAGGCACACTTGTTGCATACCAAGCAGGAGGAAGTGGACTGAGGGAACTTTGGCTCGCGAGCCAGCCGAAAGCAAATCAAGTGACGTTTATGTGTCAGCGGCCAGCAAGTAAGCAAGCAAGACGACGGCATGCAAGATACAAGCAAAAGATACAAGATACTTACCACAATACTTGCAACGAACAGACAGAGAGAGAGAGAGAGAGAGGCCGAGAGGCAGAGAACAGCTGTCCATCCACATGTGCAACGGCAAACAATTAGGGACGACGTGTGGCAGATGTTTTTCCTTGCTGACTTGGATTCCGATTCAAATTGAAAGCAGGACTCTATTTTTTTTAAGGCACTTAAAATCAGACAAGTTGAGGCCAACAGAGAGATAGAGAGAGAGGCAACTAGTGGCAACAATAACAGCAGCAACAGCAACAAATCTACCTGCCGTTGTGTTGTCCTTACGGGAGATAAATATATATATATAAGAGAACACCAGGTGCAACTGGCAAAAAAATATACAAAAGGAAAAGATGGAAAAAGGGAAAAGAAAACATGAAAATAATCATGCCAGAGCCAAGGATGCCCTTACAAAACATCCTTATTGTATTGTCTTCGGTTTTTGCTGGTTATCCTTTTGCTCACAATTCTGCCTTGCCTGTTGATCCTGTTTTCTGTAGCTCTGATCTGGTCTGGACTGGTCTGGTCTCTTCTTGGCTAAGGTGCAAAATGCAGCTGTCGATTCGTTTAGGTTTTTGTTTTCCTTTTTTTGTAACTGAAAAGCAACCCGCTGGGCTATAATTTCGTGCATACGAACCGTATTCCAAATGCATAGATATTGCATTATAGGGAATGTTAAGAAATTGCATAAATCGATTGGATATGCCCCGAGCAGGAGAAAGAAATGAGGTATCCATCACATCCCCTACCTGGCTGCTCATTGATTTCAATGGCATAGGCAGAGGAGGGGGGGGGAGCAATCTCTATTGCTAAAAAGTAAATCCCATCCGTTTACCTCTCTCTCTCTCTCTCTCTCTCTCTCGATCTATCTATCTCACACTTTTGTTTTTGGTGAAATTTGTTTATAATAATTTGTGCCAGTGCATCCTGTGGCCGTGTTTGTCATCGTTGGCTAATCATTTCCTACACTTTCCATCCGCCATATGTCACTTACTCCTCTGATCTCATCTCCTCTCTATATCTGGCACTCTTTGTGTTAGTTTTTACCTATCCCATAGAATGGATCCTTTTACGCTTAGCATTCAATTCCCTTACTTCTTCTAAGGGTAGCATAATTGTTCTTTTTTTTTTTTTTCGTTTTTTGTTTTGGGGTAACCCGACGAGGGCCAAACAAAACAGATGCATTTTATGTATTCTTCTGTGTGTGTGTGCGTGTGTGCCTGTGTGTGGGTTTCGTGTGTAGGCAGCACTCTCTCACTCACTCACTCACTCACTCACTCATCCATGCGAAACACGTTTCTTAACGACGACGCCGCCGACGCCGACGCGCTTGCGCCGTCGTTGCTTCCTACGTAAATGCGAGCCATCCACCACTATCCAGCCATCCATCCATCCACATATCCATCCATCCACCACCACCACCACCACCACCACCACCAGCACCTTGCCGAGCACATTGGCTCGGTTAGTTCAAACACGACTGTCGCATGGCTTGGACGTGCCCATCATCGTAATCTCGATTTCTCACAATCTCTTCTTCCGTTTAGCTTGTAGTTTATTTTTTTTAAGTGCTTCCTCTGTCGGTCTGACCGAAATACAATTTGAATAATATTCAAACGAAAAGTGTTGAGCTCGCGATCGTTCGAACGTCCGTCCTATAAAGTATCAATTGTTAATTAACTAATTAATTAACGTTCGCCATGATCTTGTGATTCGAAAATCATCTCCTGCCCTGCCCCTGTGATGTGTGAACTCTCCTCTTGATTTAATCAAAACAAACGGTCCGCACGAACCGCAATAAATTTCAGAAGTGTGTGTTGTTTGTTTGTTTTTTCTTCTTTCAAAACGAAAATATCAAGATGATCATTTGCATATCGGGTTTTATAATTGGCGAAAGGTAGGAAACCAAAGAAATGTCTTTTGTGACCTAGAAAACGAAAGTTCTCCCCCCTTAAGAGTAGCTTCTCGATAGTTTCTCTTCCACAAATTGTTAATCCTTTGTTATTAATCTTCTTCTTCTTGTTTCTCTTTGCAGTTTTCCCCAAAAGAGCATCGAACGAAGTGGATCCACTCAGTATGATTTAGCCGGAGCACCACCGCCACCGGGCGGTTCAAACACATCCACCGATAGTGGGAGTGTTGGGGGCGGTTATGTCTACTTGCAGAATCATTATGCACCCGGTGCCCATAATGCCGGCGCTGCCATTAACTATCCTGCACAACAGCATCCACAGATGATCTATCAGATCCAGCAGTATCCCACGTGCCATCAGCAGCAACAACAGCAGCAGCAGCAACATATGCATCAGGCAACCTATATGCAGGTGACAGCATCGGCATCGGCAGCGGCAACACCATCACAAGGTCTTCCTGGTGGTGCTGGTGGTCATTATCATCACCATCATATGCTCCATGGTCATGGTCATCATCATCATCATCATGGCGGCGCTGTCGTAATTGCTGGCAGTGGCGTTGGCATTGGATCCTCTGCAGCAGCAGTTCTCATGCAACAGCAACAGCAGCAACATCTGCAGCAGCAGCAGCAGCATCACCAACAGCATCATCAGCAGCAGCAACTGAATGTCCACAAGAAGAACTCCATACGGAACGGTGGAGATGTGCTCAAGCGCACGCGAGCCCAATCAGCGTAAGTATTTTTTTATATTTTTTAATTAGTTTGGACTTTAACCGGACAATGCGCAAAATTTGTATATTGTATCTAATGGATACGGGTGGTTTTTTTTCGAGGTGATATCTAAGATTAAGTACTTGACGCAAGATAGCAGTAAATATTTGATAACGAATGAGAATGACTGACTGCAGCACATCATCTGATGTCCCAATTTACCTACTATATGCAAGTTGAGGGGGGAGGGGTGAGTGTGGGGGGCGTCAGCTAATCGTTTAGAACCTGACCTCTTTACCTATACAAATATCTACTTTTTGTTTTGTTTTTGCGTTTCAATCTGATTGAAATGCGCAAATTATTATTAGAATTTTAATAACAATAATGTTGGGTAGAGAGAGAGAGAGGGAGAGGGGTACTCCTCATCCCCGCCCCCTCATCAGGCAAACAATTTTAATCAGGTCGATAGCCTACCCGCCCGGAGGGAGAAACAGCAAACGACAATACAACGAGAAGGAATTCTATTTGGAAAGATATTGTACCAGAGTACATTGCGTCGAATATTGTCGTTGTCGTTGTCGTTGTCGCTATCTTATCTTTAGGTAAGGGAAAAATCAACGAACGAACGAACGAATGAACGAATATAGAGGGACAGACGGATGGACAGACGGACGGACGGACGGGTCTCTTTTTTTTTTTTGTGGGTTCTCACTGTGAAAGCGAACCAATTGGGCGGCAGTTATGTGCAAATTTTGTCTAGCAACGTCACGCTGTGGCGCAGTTTTCTATTTCGTGTGGTTTCTTTACAAATTTGTCATCGTGAACATTTTGTGTTACTCCTACTTACAGCTACGAGCTCTCACAAGATCTGCTGGAGAAACAGATCGAGCTGCTGGAGCGCAAATACGGCGGAGTGCGAGCACGTAACGCAGCAGTGACCATACAGAGAGCATTTCGTCATTATATGATGGTTAAGAAATTCGCCTCCATCACTGCCATGGCCAAAGCGGAGAAGCGTCTGAGTCGACGTATGGTGGTGACGGCCTCCAGTATGGGGCTAGGAGGGGAGGAGAATGCATCGGCGAATGCATCGCTATCATCGGCATATGGTAGTGCAACAGAATCTCAGTTGGAGCAGCAGCAGCAGCAGCAACAACAACAGCAGCAGCAGCAACAACAGCAACAGTTGCAAGGACAGCAGCAACAGCAGCCACGTGTCACCATTATGGCTGGACCAGCTGGCGCCGCCTCGCCAGGACTATCAAGGACACCACCAACACGATCGCTATCCATGCGGGAACGTCGCCAATTGGACTGCAGTCCCATACCACGTAGTCAATCGGGTAAGTAGCGAGAATTTGACAATCTTCCAACTTTTTCTAAACCAAAACTTTGCTTTGTGTCTCTGCCAGGTGCCTCACCCGTATCCATTTCGGGATCAACAGCTTCAGTTTCGGGCATCGCCTCGCATCCCCATGTCAATTTGTTGCATGCGGCTGAGCCGCATTATTATAATGCCCAGGCAATGCCCACAGCAGCTGCCTATTACACAAGCTATCACGGATCACCGCATGATCTGAGCTATGCCAGCTCGGCGGACACCTCGCTGAACGCCTCGTGGGTGAACACGAGTGGTCATTCGCCACACACCCCGTATTATTCGGCAGCCCAGATCTATATGCGGCCCAAGGGTGGCAGCACCACCCCGACGCCAAGTTGCGGCAGCAGTGGCAGCGGCAGCGGCAGTGGCAGTGGCAAGAAGGTGCCACCAGAGGTACCCAAGCGCACCTCATCCATCACAGCCCAGCAGCAGAGTCAATTGCTTCTATTGCAACGTCAGACACCACCGCCGCCATCTCTGCTAAGGACCAATGGACTCTGCAAGACTGCCGAGAATGGCAGCCTAACCTCGGTACAGAGCTCCGGTTCGGATTCAAGTGTCACATCGGCGGAGCGTAACCTCAACAGTGATCTGGGCTCAGATCGCAGCAACTCTCCGCACACCTGGAAACGTGGCACAGCCCTCAATAGTTCACAGCAATTCTCAACGCATTCGTCGGACTCGGCTGGTGGTCCTGGTGGCATCGGTGTCGTCGTCGGCGTTGGAGCCGCCGGTGTCGTAGGTGGTCAGTATGCTGCCGCCACGCAAATGCAGGCCGCTGTTGCGGCTGCCACAGCTGTTGGTGGAATTCCGCCGGCGGACGATCATGCGATCTCCTCGCACACCAGCGCTGCCCAGTATGAGCAGCATGAGCAGCAACAGCACGAGCAACAGCAACTTCATGCGGCCGCCGCCGCCGCCGGTGTGGCCCCCAATTACAAGATGTCGGAGACCATACGCAAACGTCAGTATCGTGTGGGCCTCAATCTGTTCAATAAGAAGCCAGAGAAGGGCATCACCTATTTGATAAGACGAGGCTTCCTCGAGAATACGCCACAAGGAGTGGCTCGTTTCTTGATCACCCGCAAGGGTCTGTCGCGACAGATGATTGGCGAGTATTTGGGTAATCTGCAGAATCAATTCAATATGGCTGTCCTCAGTTGCTTTGCCATGGAACTGGACTTGTCCGGGCGCCAAGTGGATGTGGCTTTGCGCAAGTTCCAGGCCTATTTCCGTATGCCAGGAGAGGCTCAGAAAATTGAACGACTTATGGAGATATTCTCGCAACGTTATTGCGAGTGCAATGCAGACATTGTTGGTCGCTTGAGATCATCCGATACGGTAAGCGGCAATTGTTCATCTTTCACCCAATCGAAATCTAATCGGATTTTCTTTTGTTTTTAGATCTTTGTGCTGGCATTTGCCATCATTATGCTCAATACGGATCTGCATACGCCCAATTTGAAGCCAGAGCGACGCATGCGCGTCGAAGACTTCATTAAGAATTTACGGGGAATTGACGATTGTCATGACATCGACAAGGACATGTTGTGCGGCATCTATGAGCGTGTCAAATCCGATGAATTCAAGCCGGGCAGCGATCATGTCACCCAAGTAATGAAGGTCCAGGCCACCATTGTGGGTAAAAAACCAAATTTAGCCTTGCCGCATCGTCGTTTGGTCTGCTATTGTCGCCTCTACGAGATTCCCGATGTTAACAAGAAGGAACGTCCTGGCGTCCATCAGCGTGAGGTTTTCCTGTTCAATGATCTATTGGTCATTACGAAAATCTTTAGCAAAAAGAAAACCTCTGTGACGTACACCTTCCGTAATAGTTTCCCACTATGCGGCACCATAGTCACTCTACTGGATATGCCCAATTACCCGTTCTGTATTCAATTGTCGCAGAAGGTTGATGGCAAAATACTGATCACCTTCAACGCACGCAACGAGCACGATCGCTGTAAGTTTGCCGAGGATCTGAAGGAGTCCATTAGCGAAATGGATGAAATGGAGTCCCTGCGCATTGAGGCTGAATTGGAGCGACAGAAATCGGCTCGCAATCGTGCCACCGGCAATGCGGAGAATCGCGATAGCGGTGTGGCCGATGTCGAAGTGTGTCCTTGTCCCTATCCACCGGGATCCCAGGCAGCCGGTGAGCAGGCCGCCAACTCGGCCGATTCCACACAGCAGTTGAAACGCAGTGCGCTGAGCAACAGTTTGTTGGACATGCACGAGCAATGTGAGTGTAAATTAACGAAATCAAATAAAAGTTTCCAATCCTAATCACGATTTTTTCTTCCCGTCCAGTTGGAAATGAGAAGCCGCAACGACGTGGTAGTGTCGGCTCCTTGGATAGCGGCATGAGCATCTCTTTTCAATCCACCACAACCTCAAGCGCCTCGCGTGAAAATGCCGCTGCTATAGCAGCTGCAGCCAATGCCGCAGCGGCCGCCAAGATTCGCTACAATATGCCCCAATCGGCGGGCATTGCTGGGCCCAGCAACGTATATGCAGCGCCCGGAATGCAGGCCTATACACATGCAAATTTTGTACAACAATCACAAGCGACGTATATGTTGCAGCAACAGCAAATGCTTCAACAGCAGGCCCAGATGCAGGCACAGGCCCAAGCCCAGGCCCAGGCCCAGGCACAAGCGCAGGCTCAAGCTCAGGCGGGAGCAGTGGTCTCTGGACGCATACCAGGACGCGAAAGGAAAGCCTCACGCTCTGATGATAACTCACGCTCGACGGAAGTCTAAATCTAAGCGACAGTCTCAACTTTTGTACATTTCAGTTCTTCAGCAAAGCGATAAATACTAAATCTATATATATATATACTCACTTATATATATATAACATTATAGAACATGAGAGATATCATTATAATACGAATCGAAACGAACCGAACGCCATTTTTTCAAACACCTAATACCCAGCAGCAGTTTATCTAGTAAATTCTTAAATGTTCCTTCGTTCTCTGCTAATATTAATGTACATAAAACTCAGCATTATTTTTTTTTGTCCCCACTTCCCCCCTCCTTCAACTATTTAAACACTTAAGTAAGTTTCCAAAACTAATTGTACATATATCAGCATAAACATATAAATACACACACACACATATACCCCCTACGATCTATGATAACCAATATATATATATATATATATTCATACGATATATATATAAACAATATACTAATTGAACTTAATTCTTAACTTGCTCCAAAAGTTTCAACACCAATTTACAAAAGGCATCTTCGATTTTCCCGCCTCATTTTTTTTATTATCTAATCCTAAAACTATTGCATAAGCGATTTATGAGAATATAGTTCTCTAACTCCACTAACGCACTTTCATCCAAGAGGTGTGCATCGTGTACATTATATATATTTTTTATGTTTTTTTTTTTTTTTGAGAATCCAAAAAAATAGATGTTCGTGTAACTAAAAACAAGAACAAAAAAAAAAGAAGAAAAAGAAAAACGTTCGTATATACCGCATGAAAATGTGGATATATACATATATGAATTGAATATTAATTTAACAGCAATTAGCTATAATTATTCATATTTATAGAGCCAAAACTACCCAAAACCTAAAATAATACGAGTATAACAAACGCAAAGTGTATGGAAAAACAAGAACGATATGTATATGAAAAAGCAAAAGACTTAAAAATTTAAATAAATGAAAAGTAATACTACCAAAAAAAAAAAAACAGCCTACCTACTTGTGGTGGGATTTGCCAATGATATAGCCTAAGAAATTAGAAAACAATAATTTTCTTTAAGCCAAACTGGGCATTCTCTTTTGGGTTGTCTCTTGGCAATAATTAGCGTAAAAAAAAATATGTCTTTAAGAAAAATATTCTTTTTAGCTTTCTAATGGACTTTCCAAGACCTCCATAAGTCAATCCATGGGAATAAACCAAGAAGTACAAACTGAAACTGAGTTATTAAGGACACTCTTCTTTTCAGCCGTGTAATTTATCTACAGGTCCGAAAACCAAGATGGGGGAAACAATCCTTTGATATTTGACCGTCCTGATTCTTTAAAGGTCTGTATTTACTATTCTTTCGACAGCAAAAACAGTCCTTTTATGTTAGCTTCCTGAAGGACTTTGCAGCATCCAGGACTCATCCTAACCAAAGGACATATTTTTTTTCGTATTCTGCCGCAGGACGAAAGGACTTGGTTTTTAGGATGTCCTTGATGGTCTGCATCGATTGGCATACAAAAAAATAGGGTAAGGATGCAGGACAAACGCTTTTTCGATCAGGTCCTTTTTTATAGCTTTCTAAAGGACTTTCCAGGACCTGCACATGACAATTGATCAACAAGGGCTTTTCTGAAACGACATAATTTTGCGCGGAGATATGTTGTTTTTTTAACGGCGGAGATATGACGTTTTGAAACGACATATATCCGCGCAGATCACCGGCGATGATATGTCGTTTTACAACGTCATATCTCCGCCGTTTAAAAAGCGACATATGTATCTCCGCCAGAAAAATGTACTGGGCGGAGATACATATGTATGTCGTCGGAGATATGTCGCTATGCCATCACAGCTTCCGCAGGACTATCGGGACTATTTACACAGATGATAGTCCTTGATGAAAGTAATTGTTTGACCCTTAAAATGACTCGCTATGACTAGCAACAAATTTTTTGTAGCTTCCTGGATTGACTTTCCAGGAACTGATATTGCCACCCGAAGTTAATCAACAAGGACTTTAATGGTTTTCTTGCTCCACAGCCTGCAAATCCTGTTGCCAGACAAAAGAACATGGTCTGCTGGGATGTCCTTGATATTCGCGGTCGGTTGGCATAACGTTCATTTAAGTATGCAGGACATTTCTCCTTTGGAATAAATCCTTTTATCTCAGTTTCCTAAAGAACGTTTGATTTTTTTGCCAATTTGGAACATTGAGAAAACTACTACCCCAAGTCCTTGTAAGTTAGCTTCTCCGTTTCTAGAAACATTTTATCCATTATCGTTTATATTGGTTTTCTTTATTTTATTAGTGAATTCAACTTATTGTGTATTATTGCTGACTTTACTAATTAAGGCCTTGTACAAAATTATTGTATATCTTGTATTAATTGCTAAATTCTAGATTCGTAGTACACTTTTGTATTCATATAGTCATTGTAGTTATGTGTGTGTCGTTTGTGTGGGTGTGGGGGTGTGTCTGTGTGTGTCTCTTTGTATAGATAGGATTGCATTTTGGGCATGTTAGTTTAGCCTAATAAAAAAAAAAAATTGATTCGAGTAAATATACAAAAAGATTACATACGAGTAGAAATTTGGACCGATCCATACTTCCCCATTTCGGTGAGAAAAACGGAAGACATGTGTGTGTGTGTGTGTGCGCGCGTATGTGAGAGGGTGTTGAGTGTGTGTGTGTGTTTGGGGAAAGAGGGTGGGGTTGGGGTTGGGGTTGGGGGCTACATAATTCAGTAAATGATGAACTGGCATACAAAATTAGATGCATTAAAATTAAACTAAACATATTTTGGCACTGTAAATAAAAGTTTCTCCCGATAAAACACTAAAACAAATACATACAAATTGCGGCTATATAAATGGGGAAATCAAATCGATACGATAATAAATTACACAGTGTTTGCAAAAAGTTGTTTGCCCGCCAAATGCAGAGAAGAGGCATATTTCTCTCCTACCTAAAATGCTAAATTTTCGCTTGATTCGAATGCAAAGGATCGATCATGGGGTTGGGGGCTTAGACCATTCCAAAATCGGTGCACATTGGTGATGTAGCTGCAGCTGCAACTGCCGCCGCCGCTGCTGCTGCTGTCTGATTATTTTGCTGCTTCTCCTGGCTGTTGGCTGCTGCCGCTGCCGCCGCCGCCGCTGCCATATTCAATTCGACGAGGGTATCAATGCTATTGAGGCTAACACCTTGTAGTATCTTTCTTGCCGCCAGCGATGTGAAGTTAAAGGATAAGTCCGTTAGACTGGGAAAATTGTAGAGCTCCTCGTTGCCAGCAGCTAGAACACTGCCCATGCCCTGCTCCAGTGATTCCTTGGTAAGGCTGAGCCGACGATCAATGGCTTCCTTGTCAATGGACTTGTCATTGGCATGATCCTTCAGAGCCAGATTGGGTTCACTGCCCAGGGGGTTGCTTGACTTGTGCAGCAAATGGGCCAACGCCAGCTCATCGTGGCCGTTCATCGAGCATTTCTGCAGTTGACACACAGACTCATAGCAGAGATTCTTCAGATCAGTGCTGCTGTTCATTAGCTTATTATTGCTTTGCGCCGGAGCCAGATCCTTTGAATGCTTCTCATAGAAATGCAAATTGCCCACCGAACCGGCTATCTCGAAATCCTGTTTCGCCAGAGCGGCCAGCTTCAGTGGCTGCTGTTCAATGCTGGGCGAATTGGGCTGAGATTCATTCTTCAGCACGTTGTTCTTGTACGCAATGCCATTGGCCAGCTGGAGGCAGAGCTTTCTGTTGTTGTTCATGGTGGCATCGTTGTTGGTATTCTTGGCATACTTTCCACCATCATAGCTGGGCGTCTCAGTCTCCGCTCCGTTGCATGTGTTGTCGGGCGAGCTTTCGCTTATGAAGGATATGGAGTCACATGTCTCGGAATTGGCCTCCGTTTCGCTCAGCGGATGCTCCGGCACCGTTTCCGGTTTGACGGGCGTAGATGTGGCTGCCGGAGCAGCACCGTTAGCAGGCGGAACAGAAGCAGCAGGAGCAGCAGCAGAAGCAGCAGTAGGCGTAGGAGCCACCGTTGTCTGCTTGGACAAAGTCTTCTTGATGATCTCACCCTTCTCATTGGTCATTGTCTCGTTGTTGATTATAAAGACATTGGAATTTTCGAGCATTTTGCCATTCTCCAGAGTGATCACACTCCTCACCGGTGAGTTCTGCACAAAGATTTTGGTGCTGGGTATACTATGACCACCATTCGAGGTGGTCACCTGCAGCGTAATCGAATTGTTGCTATTCGAATTGGGCATACCAACAGCATTGGGCACATGGGAATAGCTAAGCTCCTTCAGAATTCGATTCGGTGTGCTGGCGCGCTCTCGTTCCCGCTGCCTCTGAGCCTGTGCCTCGGCCACGCGTGCCCGCATCGCCTGATGACGGGGTGTGCCTCTCGGGGAGCCATTTAATAGCAGAATCGAGCGAGCACTGCCACTGCCGCTGCCGCTGCCGCTACCGATGCCAGATGATGGGGCAATTACAGCCGTATTGGTGGAGCACTGCGAGTCCAGACTAGAGTGACCGCTGGTCTTTTGGCTAAAGGAAACCTTGCCACTATCGATGCTCGACGGGCCGCTGGCAAACATCGATGTCTTGCACGACTCCAAGCTGGATGGTCCGCTGCTCTGTAGACTCCGATACGTGGTCTTGTTGTCCGTGCAACTGTTGATGATCAGGCCATCCGTTTGACGCTTCGCCGCCGACGCTTTTAGTGTGGACGAGCGCGAGGGTGAACTCTCAAAGATGTGCTTGCCAATCACCGACTTTTGAGCCGTCTTCGGCGGCGTGGGCGTTACGGAGTGATGCAATCGCGACAGTGTGGCCGACGAGTGATTCATCTTGGCTGTGGTGGCTGGTATGGACTGCGTGGAGCGTGGCAGCGAGCTGCTGCAGTAGACCGGCGATCGTCGGCGGATGGGCGAGCAGTCGCGTGAGGATATCAGAAACGTCGATTCGCTGGACATGTGACGGCGATGGCGGCGCGGCAGTGTCGAAGATCGTTGGCTCAGCTCGGAGCCATCATAGAACGTCGAGTTGGACAACGTGTGTGCCACAGGCATGTCCTGGAAGCAAGAAGTAAAGTCATTTCATTGCCATAAATTGATGTTGGCTCAACTACTTACATGTTCTGCCGTCTGGGTGCCCACACTGTGTAGATGGACGGCACGCGTATTGAACCATTCAGCTGGGGGAAACTGTGCCGAATAGGTCTCAATTTGGCGCTGCTTGGCGCGTCCACTGCGTCGGAACAGGCGTGAGAGCAAAGATCCTTTTTCTACCCAAAATAAACAGAGCCGCTTAGAAATTTGAGTTTTAATGTCTGTTCGATTGCTACTCACTGGGGGATGACGAATCTGTGCTTTGGTATTCCGAACTGCTGCTATCTGTGGTATTCAGTGTCTGGGCATAGGTCTTGGAGAGGCTGCGCGTGGAGGCGCAGCGTTGCAGGCGCTTCGATGATCCAAAGAGCCGCAAACTGTGCCGCCGTTCCAAGCTGCGCGGCGTCGGAAATGAGGCGCTGCGTCGCTTGGCCGCGCGTGGATAAATAATCTTGTCATTGGGATTGCCTACAAATCAGAGAGATTAATGAATGGCTGAATGAATGAATCAATCAATGGATAGCTCACCTCCACAGATCACATCCGCTAGATTCGTTTGGATGCACTGATGTGTCAGATCACCATCCCGCTCCGTCGATATCTCGCCATAGAGCGAATGCAGTGCTTCGGCATTGGACATAAGCATAGTGCGTGCCTCCTGAGGTACCACATCGCCATCGTGCTGCTGTTCCTCCTCATCTAGCTGGCCATAGGCTAAACTGCTATTGGTGCTGTGAGTCCCATTCAATTGATGATGATTGCTCCGTGGTCGTGAGCGACTGCGTCGACGTCTACGAAACAAGATTAAATTGAATGTCTCTCGCCACTCCTTAGTTATTCCTACTTACTCTGGTGTAAAGATAAAGTAACCCTTCGAGGTTTGGTAGATTTTCTGCTCTTGCATTAGCTGGGCAAGAGTATCGTAGATGACCTCCGTTGCCGGTGTCGTCATATGGGGGAAACGTACTCCCAATTTGCCACGCACATGCTCAATAGTGGCCGATTGACCCTCCGAGGTGAGGTCCATAATGACATCACACAGTGCCTCCGGCAATGGCGTGAACTGTCCCTGAACTGTTGGCGTCACAATGCAATCGTCAATGTCACCTAAAACAAAAAGAAAAAGCAGAGCAAGGAGATGAGAGACAACCACATCTACGAAAACAGGTGTAAGTGGGTTACATATAAGGTTAATCAATGGCTCAACCAGCTGGCTCTCAGCTCTCCAAATTGGTCAACACTCGACTTGCTCGCATTTTTTCCAATGAATTTTTGTTGTTTTTCGTTGGCCACCCAAAATGGTCCCCCCTCCCCTCCCATCGCCCGAGATGGTCGGCCGGCCGGCCGGCCTGGATTGAGTTGGATTGGATTGGATTGGATGGTGGATGGTCATGAAGCAGCAGCCTTGGCTCGCTTGGCATTTGATGTGTAACCATTTGAGTGGCGGGGGGTAATTAAATGTAGTTAGAGCTACTTAAAACACATATAAGGTGCCCACTCACAAGTTGGAGGTGAGTTCGGAGAGGTCACTCGAGAAGGTCACAAGAGATTTGCTCTACTTGCTACAATGAAGTCCAAACTTTCCTAAGCGATGGAGTAACTACGAGTATAGGGGATAGAAAATGTCTCTCTCACTAGGGAATACTTCTAGGAATCAAGAGTCTAGGCATAAAATGCTCCTCCGATTAACTGAACAGATCATCATCATCATCGTGGAGTAGAAAAGGCCCGACTGATGCTACTTGCCTCATCTCTCTCTTTCTCTCTCTCTGGCGTCGTGCCCATAAATTAAAAGAAAAAATTATATATATAAGCCATAGTCGCCTCCACAAAACGCTTCCTACTTGCCAAGTTAACCTCCAAAAACGCAAACGACAATTACCACAGGCAGCAGGCAGGCAGCAACGCCCCCGAGGCAAGCATCACCATCACTGCACAGCACTGCTGCTGCTGCTGTGGCATGCCTCAAACAAAATAAAATACAAAAACAATAACAAAAAATTGCAATAACAAATAAATAGAGAGAGAATAAGCCAAGAGACAAAAATGCAAGCAGAGAGAAGGAGTGGTGCGGATCTGCGGAGAAGGGTGACGGGTGCGGGGGCTTACTACAAAATCAGACCAAGTGTGTGACGACCTCCGCTGGCTGAGGCTGAGGCTGTGGCTGTGCCCCTGTGCCTCTGTGACTGTGGCCGTGCCTCTTGGCCACAACGTCCTTGCGGCAGTTGCATAATTTTTGTTCAAGTTTTCACTTTTTGTTTTTGTTGTTGCCTCACAGCCTCGCTGCTACCCGGCAGCAATTTGAACCAACAGCAACCAAAACGCAAAATCGCATAAAACAAATGTCATGTGGGACTATCCATCGTCAAGGACAATTAGCGGCATTTTGATGGGCGACAGCAGCAGGAAAAAAAAACACACACACAAAAAACAATTCGCATGTTAAGTTTGTACAACGACTTTGACATACCCTATACTTGTTGTAACTAATTTTAGCTCAAGAAGGAACATTTTCAATCTTCTCAAATTGTCGAGGAGATTTATTCTAAAAGTTAAACTGGATCGATCTCAAAGAAGTGGAGAAAAATGAGGTAAAGTATTCACATTTTGATTGATTAATCATTTTGAATCATTCTAAACGTACCGACAAAAAGAATACATTGGCAGTCCCGATTCGGAATAGTTGGATAGGGTTTCGGTTTTGGGATCGTACAAAAATTAAATCACATATTACTTATATCCGAATTGGTTTAGCGATCATTTAAAATATTCAAATATTTCTACATATTTACAATTAATTTAGCTACTCTGAACACAATTTGTTAGACTTGAAAAATATTTATTTATTGCACAAAAATGGAAAAACGCTTTTTTATCAATATAATAATCAAACCTTGGGTATTAACCGCCTAGGGGTCATTCTTACAAGAAAGATTTTAAAACCATTGCCAGCATAAAGGGGTGAGCCAATCTGTATAGCTATCATAATCAGCAGACTCTGCCAAAGACTCTAGAATTGCATATTTCTAACGCCAAAACTAGTTGAGAATTATATCCAAATAATGGGAAATATTACCCGACTTGCATATATTAGGCGCCAAATGGAAAACTACTTCAAAATTGTAAAATCAAATTCATATAATAAGCATATTTCGTATGATAGCTAACACATGCTCTCTCGGTTTTAGCACTCTAGCGCCACCACCGGCCATCTCCGACCTTGTGTTGCTTTAGGTACAAGACGTTTCTACATATAACTTGGCCATTTTTATTTCGATTTTGATGAAATTTGATATAATGATAGATTGATATATGTTGGATTACGATAAATATTGCGGGAGAAAATCACTTTTTATCAAATTCAAAGGGAGCAAATCTTCATTCCAAATTTATTGTATCTAACGTTTATGGTTCCCGAGATCTAGGCGCACATACAGACGGACATGTCTATATCGATTTCTCGTGCTGATCAAGAATATATATACTTTATAGGGTTGAAGATGATTCCTTTTGCTTGGCCTGTATCCTTTTGATGGTCTTGATGGGATTCTCTGAGTTTTTTTAATACGATACTAGAGAAATAGATCAAATATCACTAGTGAACTTTTTAATGGGCAAGAATTTACGAGTCTAAAAATGGGGAAACCCCAGAGGATGCTATGGTTATGCGAATGGCAATACACTTTATGGTTAAAGGGTATTTTAATTCAACACATTCATTCAATCAGCCAATCTCAAAGCCTTTTCCCGTCTCTCTAACGCTCTCCCTCTCACACACAGACAAACACACACACTGTGGCACTTTCACATTGCACATTGCAAATTTGTTTGCCGATTAATCTTTTGCACTCATTTGGTGGCGTCACTTGAAATTGCACTCAATCTCAATCTAGCGATTCGCAACTGGAAGCCATGAACATTTATGGTTTTTGCTCCACTCCCTCTCTCTCTCTCTCTCTCTGTCTTTGTCGTCCCTTTCTCTTTCTCTCCCTCTCGGTCTCCCCCTTACTGAATTGGCAAGACACTTGGCCTGGGTTTTGGGCCAGCAATTTATTTACTATAGCATACATATATATCTTTGCTTATCAGCTGGCACATTTAGTTATTTCTTGTTGAAGATTTGTTATTTTTCTATAAATTTTATTTGGTTATTTGGCAGCGACGCCCTGCCCATAAATTGCTACCAAGTGCAGAAGCCAAAATGAGGCTAGATAAATAAAAAAATATGAGAGATGGCAAACATATTGCTGCAATCTGCATCTTTTGGGTAAACACATATTACGGTTTCTTTTGGGTGGAGTCAGAGCCATGACAGAAATTGGCAATAAGGCTGGGCAGGCTGGGCTGGCTGGGCAGTCAGGCAGACAGCCGCCTGGCCAACAACAACCATGCAGATATTGCCTAAGGGCAAGTCAATAATTTGCAGCAAAAGAAAATCTCACTGCATCAACATAATGCCAGAAGGTGCTGCTCAATGATATTGATATTTGGATAAAACTAAGCAAAAGCCACAAGCAACTTTTGGAAAATCTAATGATAAATACAATTGGATTTCAGATGCATATAGTGCTTCTATGGGCAGATCTCAGACACACAAATGAAACTTACTTCTAACAAAAATTTTCTTTAAAATGAGGATGTTAACGGATTAGCGATACGCATTAATTCATTTGGAGAATCAATTTATTAATTATTTTTTATCAATTAGGTCTTCCTCATTCCTTTCCATAACTTGTTCGGGGTAAGAGTAAGAGAAGAGGACATCCATAACCAGTTTCTTAACACAAAATCGAATTAAATCAGACAACTGAGCTGAATTCGGTTTTGCCCAAGTTTTAATTTCTTTGTAAATTGTATTTCCTCCATGCCGGATATATCAGGATTTCTTTGGGTAAAGCTTATCTATCTCGCGAATTTTTTCTTGACGATTTTAAATCTTTGTGCCACAATTTTTGTCAAAATTTATCACTATTTTTAAAAACTGCAAACAAGAAGTAATCTCTGGAGTTGTAAGCTGTGCCTTCTTTTTTCGCTTTATCTAGTTGCAATTCCCAACTAGTTTTGGTGTTAAAGTTGTGGTATGGCCTTGCAAATTCTAGGGTCGTTAGCGAAATCTGCTGATAATAGAACTTGGTGGTTGAATGAATTTTATTTTAAAAAACTTTAAGCGATATTAAGAAGTAGAAAAGATTAAACAAAAACAATTTCGGCTCAATATTATAACCGATGTTTGCATATTTGAAAAGTTTTTCAGGTTTATGCATTTCTTTAAGAGGCTTGCTAAGGTTTTAAGGGAAATTTTATAAAGTTAATAATAATCTTGTTCGCTGCTTTTTGCGGCGCTTGCGATACTTGAAACTTTTAATTGCTAGAAATAGTTAAATACTACCATTAATTGATGTAAAGTCTATTGCTAAATAAGAGTTTAGCTATAATGATTATCGAAGAATTTGCTATATACATTTTTCTATTTAGTACTATTTAATTAAATAATTACATCCATTTTTGTCTTAAAGCTTTTAGCATTTTATGTACAGCTCTATTTTAAAATCACGTATACGACCCATATGGGGGAGTTCGGTGTAACTAGAAAATTTTGGTTAAATATTTACGCCAATGGAAGGTACATATTTACATATGTATATCTATTTATATTTAATTAAATTATTAATAGTTAAGCTTACATAAAACAAATCCAAGTTGTGGATCTGCTATAATTATATGGATTAAAATCTTTTCAAAGGAAGTTCGATCAAAAGTTATTTGAAACTCTTTTAATAGATTGTCCATTGTGAAAATTGAATAGAAATTGAATGACAACGAGCACCACCTAAATCAAATGTATAATTTGGCAAACGGATTAATCTAGCTAAGACCAGGCGAATTTACAACTTGATTTGAAAATCAATTACAATGGATTACAGTCAGACAAATACAGTCGTCTATATATATTTTTCAATTATTTTACCATTGCAATTTGTTAGACTAATCTTTCGAAGCTCTTTTTCGCTTGCCTTGCCAAATTGGCTGCGAGGCGTTGCCACCTCTTGCAATTAAAATTAATAAAAGAAACGAAAAACAAACACTTGTGACGCCCCCCGACAACAACAAAATATTAACATAACATTAAATAGTGAAAACGTTTGTCATTATATTGCACACCACACAAGTTCCCCACAACACACCGACCCCGCCCTCGCCACTGCCCCTTGCACCACCTCCACTTGCAACATGTTGGTTGCCCACGAGGCAAAGAGGAACAATATCAATTACCATTGTACTGTGGCATTTGATTTTGATTTTTTGATTTCCAATGGTGGCCATTCGATTTTTTTATGTTTTCGGCTACCACCCGCTCCTACTCCCCCTCCTCCTCCCTGTCCCAACCTTCAGTGTTTATCGTTTAAGGAAGTGTTAATTTATTTACTCCTCTCCTGCGCTTTTGTTTTCCAGGCGGTGGTTGGGGGGGGGGATGGGGGTTGCCCCCTCCTCGAGGCAGTGAGAAAAACATTTCGCCAATGAGAGGAGAAAAAAAATAATAATAAATTGCCTTTGATAGCTAAAAATTATTGATTATTTCGAAATGGACAGCGTTAAAAGTTTATGATGGTCGTCGTCCATTGTTGTTGTTGTTGTTGTTGCCAGATCTGAGACTTTGGCTGGATGGGGCATCGCTGGCGGTTATGAGATCAAACAAAATGCAACGCGAAAATGTGCCAACAACACGATAGGCGCGCAAGATTTCCTCTTTATTTTAACGTTTTTCTTTTTTTCTAATAATAAAAAAAGAAAACTGAAACCCGAAAAAATATCATACATCAAGATTATTGTTACTTGCGGCAATTGCATCACAATAATGGCCTCAGTGGCGGATCGGTTGGAAAAACAAAAAATGGAAATCGCAAGAAACATTTTTCATTTGCATAAAAATTCATGGCAACTACAAGAGCTAAAAATGTTTGCTGCACACACAAACATGATGAGGGGTGTAGTTGGGGTGGTTGTAAGCTTCAGTGGGAGGTAGACGAAACAACCTTCAAGCTACAAAACACTTGACTCCGACGCCAGGCCAGAGCTAGAGCCGCAGCCGCAGCGGCAGACACAACCAGAGCCAGCTGAGAGATACTGCGAGGCCGCCGCGTTGACGTCGCTTTGGTTTGATTGAACACAAGGATATGTGTCCGCCGGCAACAACAGTAACAGCAACAGCAACTGCAACAGCAATAGCAACAATAACATAAACCAAAGCGCAGGCAACATCAACAGCAACTGCAACTGCAACAGCGACAATGGCAACGTCCACAATTTGAAACCAAAACGCAACACTTTCACTCTACTTAAGACGAATGAAGCTGAGCGAGCACTAGGAGGCGGTTCCCCCCCGCCCCCTCCCCGCCACAGACACGGGGCAAAGGAGAAGCAACCAGGAGATGGGGGCGGTGGCGAGGAGGCGGAGGAGGATTTGAGACACCATCAAAGCGTTGGTGGGAAAATCGCAGCAATCGTTTTCACGTCTTTTTCATATTAATTATCATTTGAAAAAAACGTTTCCAAAAAGGGGAAAAACAAAAAACATGCAGATGAAGAAGTCGACAAAGAGCTTGGCTAGCTTTGTCAAAGTTATATTCAATTTGAAGCAGCAATCACTCAATCCGTTTATGGCCAAAAGGGGAAATCCATTCGCAAAATATCGATCAACTGCAACCAAATGGTGTAGGCCATTAGACACTAAAGCTTATATCCAGAGTCCAACAGATATCGGCATTACACATTCTCAACTTACATGTTTAACCAAAAAACCAACCGATAAAAAAGCAGATTCGTTTATTTGGGTAATCCAAGTAATGGAAAGTACTTAATTAATAAATAAAACGATGGACAAATGGATAATTGGATGTTCAAAATTCTTAAATTTTTTTTTCCCAATTCCCGTAATACCTACAAAATTACCTTTTATGACATTGCATATCAGATATTCTATTAGACATTTTTCAATCTTCAAATTGGCTCAGTAACAAAAAATGAAAAAGTGATGTAATAATGTACTTTATACAATATATAATTAGTTGAAGCTATTAACCTAAAAGGGTGATTAAAGGACTCCCGATATTTGCATTTTATTGTTCTTAATGCAACATTTAAAATCTATACTTCGAATAGAGCTCCAAAGAAATTGAAGTTTAGATGTTAATTCGGATGGCCCACTTAGATAGCACACAAAGGTGATTCAATGGATTTATCCTTACTACTTTCTACAGACTATTCAAGATACTCTAATCGAGTAAATTAAAGAATTATAAAAACAAAAAAATAGATTGATAATTATTTAATTAACACATTTAGCTTGAATTATAAGCATTATTCATTAGCATTATGACAAATGCACCTAGTTGGCATCACTGTTTTGATCTTGACCCGCCATGTAAACAACTGTAAAAAATGTATTTGAAGTTGCCGTCTTTTGTAAAAGTCATTTTAATTTATTGGATTGCTCATTGATATAGCCGAATGAAAGTAATAAAATTTCCATTCAAATAGGTGCAATTTTAATTGAAGATTTGTAAAGAATGGAAAATGTTTTGCTCGCATGGCCGAAATTCAATTCTGGCGTTCCATATTTAGGAAAACGAATTGTGTAGAAAATGGTATGCAGTCTTATCAACTCAAAAATCCCTAATTCATTCTTTAATGCATTGTATTCTTCTTGTTGTATTCAATTCATTGTTCTTTAATTATTGGTTAATTTAACAATAGGGTTGTCAATGCAACATTAATATTGCGCGCGATAATTATTTTAAAAATTTTGCTGATTTGCCAATCGGAAGCTGTGGTTCCAAAAATGTCTCCGAAAATAAAACGTCGGATCTTTTCATCACACCAACGTTTCGTTTCGGCGTTTTCGAACATAACACACACATATGTATGTATGTAAATTTGTATGGTGGTGAAAGATAGGGTAGGGGGATAGGGCTGCGGAGAGCATTGATTTTAGCCAAATAAGATGCCTACCATGGCATGCCGGAATTAGGCTGTTGTTCCATTTTAGTTTCTTCTCTTCTTGCCTCTTCACTTCTCTTCTCCTTTTGCTGCCCCATGTTGCTGCTGCTTGCTGCATTCAATTCATTTACATAAGAAGCCTCCCACAAAGTCCATGGTCCAAGCCCCCTCTAACTCCTCTATCTAGTTGTTTTTTCTTGAACATGTAGAGCATTTTGCAGCCAAAAAGTTAAGGAGTTTCGAAAAAGACAAAAACAAAAAAAAAATGTCTAGCGGCCAAACGAAGGCAATCACGATTTTGTGTCTGAAACGTTTTTTGCGCGTTTTTTCAATTTCCCATTTTTTTTTAGTTTGAGGGGTTTGTTTTTTTTTTTTTTTTTTTGAGGAAAAGGCCAAGCAGTCGGGCCAAAAAGAAAAAAAAAATAGAGTCCATTTTTTTTTGCGTTTTCGAGGCGACGCTAATTGTTTCCGTCTGTTAATAAAAATATTTCAGTTCAGTAACAAATTGAAAACAAGGCGTTCAAGGAGGTCTGCCGCTGCCTTCGCTGCTGCTGCTGTTTATGCAACGCCTCACAACGACAACGACAAAGGCAAAGCAAATGCAACAAAATGCAAATTGACATTTACGAGGTTGCAACACTAACCAAAACAACGAAAAAACCAGAAGGTCGGGCCGAAGATTGTATACCCTTGCAAGTTCTTGTGTTACTCAATTCCTAAATGTAGCTAAATGTAAGGACCTTTGTGTGAAAACCCGCACGGCACGCATTCACATGCAAGCAGTTTTTTCATATGTTTGGATGATAGCTATATGATATAATCATCCGATTTTGATTAAATTAAGCAGAACTATAACTTATTATGTATAAATGTTAAATACAAAGTGATTTAATCATCCGATTTCGATGAAATTTAGCAGAACTATAACTTATTATGTATAAATGTTGAATACAAAGTTTGATGATGATCGCATAAGAGGAAAAACTGTTTGTGGTCCAACCATTCCTATGGGTCCTATATGATATAGTAGTCTGATGAATCGAATTTGGCACGGACGTTTGTATATATAATAAACTGCAAAATATTAAATGTTTCATAATAATCCCGTGAAAAACGCCGAAGTTATTGGATCTAAAACTTTATTTTCGACCGATTGCTCCTATGAGAGCTTTATGATATAGTCTTCCGATCCGGATGAATCCGAGATATACAATAAAGTATATACAAAATTTTGAGCCCTGTAGCTTTAGCGGTCTAAGAGGAGAAGCTGTTGATCCAGACAGACAGCCTGATGGACAAACGGATTTGAACTCGTCTTATCATGCTGATCAATAATATATATACTCTATATGGTCGGAGATGCCTCCTTCTATGCGTTGCACACTTGTGACCAAAATGAATATACCCTTTTTTGCAAGGGTATAAAAAGCCACTAAAAACACACACAAAACAAAATAAAGGCAGGCAAATAAGGAGCAACACGACCAAATTTTGGCGACACTTTTTTCTCAGTTTGTTTTTGTCGTCGTCATCTTGTGTGAAAGGTCAATGAGTTTCGTTGGGCCGGCGACGATGACAATCATGACGATGATGATGATGATGACGACTTAGGGTTAGTGGACCTGAACCTGGAACTGCTTTTGTTTGCTTGCGCAATTTTGGAATCCGAGCAGGAGCATCTAAGTCCAAGTCCATGCCCAAGCCCAAGCACCATTGTGGCACCATCTTGATGACGATAATGTCAGTCATACCCCAAGAGACAGAGAGAGAGAGAGAGAGAGAGAGAAAAAACGTGTCGAATGTTGCCATTTTTGGGTCTACCATTAATGTTGCGGGTGGTGCGTTTCTTTCCTTCTTTTTCACTGGCGGCTTTTAAGTAATTTGTATGTAACCCAAAAACAAAACAAAAAACAAAACAAAACAATGGGCGAATGGAGAAAATGCAAGGCAAGAAAGAACACTTTCCCGCCGTATGGGAAATCTGCGAAGCGTAACCAAAAAAAAAAGGTTCGAAAATAAACGGGTTGACCTCATTAAGGGGGTTGGGAGTTGAGTGGAGTTTGAGTTTGGTAAGCAATCGGTAATCAGTGTGGGTAGCAGAGCTTTCAGAAGACGAAAAAGAACAATAAAATTACAATATTCGCTTTGGAAACGCTCTTCCAGGAGGGGTCACTAGAACGTGGAATGGAGTGTGGAGTGGTGGTGTGCCTAGGCACGGGGTGGTGAGGTGTTGCTCTTAGTTTTTGGTGTGTTCAAGCGAGCATGAGATGATGAACTTGCAGAGCCAACTCCCAATGCCGACGACGACGAAGACAACGATGACGGTGAATCTTTTTGGCGAACTTGCGTTGGTTACGCTTTGGCGAATTCTCTCTAGAGCTACTTCCATCACCCGTTCTATCTAGCCAATTCCAATGGGTTTGTTAACCTTCGAAGACACTTGGCCTGCCAGTGCCATGAAATTGGCTCACCGTATGATGATGATGATGATGATGATGATGGCGATGTGGGTAATGGTGATGTGGCGGTGGTAATGTGGGTGAGGTGATGGGGGAGGTGGTAGATCTCCAGAGCAAACAATCAACACACATAACGGTGAAATTTGAAATTAAATGGTGAAATGTAGGAGGAATTGAGTTGAAAGCTTTGTGGGAAAGCTGCAAAAACTTTGTCTCCAATAAAATGTTGACGCAACATGTTGCTAGGACTTGTAATTCTTTTGTTTTTTTTTGTTTTCGATTGTTAATGGCTCAAATGATTTCTACCGATTTGTGATTTGTTAATGGCTTGAATATTAAGTTACAATTATCCGACAGATTGAACGGAGAGACGGATAGACGGACGGACAGACAATCAACAGCCACTGTCATGGTCACATTTCACTTTCAGCAACATCACATCAATGGGAAATCGTGATGAAATTGATTTGCGGCTCTTCACTTCTTTTTTTTTCGTTTTTTTTTTTTGGTTTTTATTCACAATCATAGTTACCGACAGCTGAGACAGAGGAAAGGAGTAGAGATTATCATTTCTCCGTCCCCCCACCCCTGTCCCCCCCCCAACCCCTTTTTATGCTGCATAATTTTCTCGCTTTCCAGCTATTTTGCATTTTGCAAGTAAAAAGAAAAAAGAAAAAAAAAGCGACGAGAAACAGGCATTGGCCATTTGTCTGTCTCTTTTGTGATATTCCACTGTCAAATTGGCGAACGGACAAACTGCTTGAATGCATCTATCCCCCACCAACCTCAACTCCAGCTCCAACTCCAACTCCAATCCCCCATACCCCATCCCTCCTCCACCTTACCGGCTAACTCTATCAATCTATTCACCTCCCCATTTGCCTCTTTAACACGAAACTGAATTTAATTTGCTTTTCTGTTTCTTCATTTTATATGCCTCTATTTTTGTTATTGTTGTTGTTGTTGCTATTGCGATTGTTGTTGTATTTATTTATTTGGCATGTTTGTTGTCTAATTGAGCGAGAAATTGCCGTTGATTGATTGTTTTGCATGCAATGTTAGCCATTTTATTGTTATTTTATGGCCCATACATTGCAATGTGACTTAGTTTAGTGACTTTGGCAACATGATCTTTAAGCAACTCCACCCGTTATCATATTGGATGCTCTATGTATTATCTTTTACCTATAAACCATCGTTCTCTCAAAGGACAGCAGTTTCGTAAATACCTGACACATCAGACAACTATCGACTATAGCTAGATATATAAGTAGAAAAGTGAAAACTGAATAATAATAAAACTAATAGTACATTCTGATAAATCGCTTTCAGAAGTTAATCAAACAAACAACTTTAGCAGAATTAATGTAAGAAAATACATTTTTCTGGCCAAAAAAGAGCTTGATTAAAAAAATTCAACTAGAATTGTGTCAAAATTTGATGGATTAAATCAATGTCAGTTAAAAATTGAAACTCTTAATAGAAAATAAAACAATTATCCTTCCAAGTTGTCCATTTTTTAACTCAGTTTGTTAAATTTATACAAAAACCACCTTGTTATACCATGCATCCATAGGATGAAATGGTATATTAAAGTCGCTAAAATGTATGTAACAGGGAGAAGGAAGCTTTTCCGACCCTATAAAGTATATATGTACATTCCTGTTTTTGTATAAAATCACCTGGTTTTTATATAAATTTTATTTTTTAATTTGTTTGTCCTTGTCCACTTTATAAAGTTCAAAAATAAATATATTTTCTAGGTGTTTAATGCAAATTAAAAGATATTAATTCAAAATCATCCAGTTAGAGGCTGAAAATTTTGAGGTTCCTAAGAAAAATGTTGACTTGGGATTGCTATTTCCTATGGAAGTTGTTTGATTTCGTTGTTCACTCTGAAGCACAAGTGTTTGGAAATCAATTAAGTTATTGATTTGTAATTCTATTTCCGATCTATCACACCTATGTTTAATATCATAATATTTATGTTTTAATTAATAAATCAGTTTAAGAGAATTATTTGGTTAAGCCCAGGACATTAGACACGCCCTTTTCATAGTATCTAATGGCATACTTAATAACTCTTAATGCAGTTTCTATAGTAAGAGGGATAGTGTAATGTATTTTCAGGGAGTTGGTGTCAGTTTGAATGATATTTCATACCAATCATTCAGTTAAAAAACTAAGAAGTAATCGCCTACTGAAGTAAACTCATCTTTAAGACTAAAACAAAATCGTTATTATATTTAGAATGAGAGAATCTAGTAGGTATATGTATAGATATGGTATTTCATCGACTTGGCTTGCTCATATAAAAGCATTGTGTTGGACCCTTTCTACCCACCTATGTGTGTACCTACTTATATATGCATTTGAATTACTCCATTTTGAACTATCACAATATTTGGTTTGTTGTCCCATTTATGTGGAGAAAATGAAATTGTCATGTTTATGATAATTAGTAGCTAATGGGTTCTACGCCATTGCTGATGTTAATTAGCATAGCTGGAAACAAACATTCATTCTGCAGTTGCAACTCGTGGAATTTATGGTGCAGTCGTCTAGTGGCGAGTGAGTAAGTGAGTGCTTGTCTTTGTTTCTTCCATTGCCAGTGCCACACAGATTACAGGCCACGGCAAAAACAACAAACTGCAGCCAAATCGAAACTTATTAATTTTCAAACGAGTTTAGGCAAAGTCAGAGTCACAGGAACACACGGACATGAACGCGGACATTTATCAATTCATGAGATGGCATCGGGTTTTACCTTTTTTTGTATACCCAGCATCCATAGTATGAAATGGCATATTAAAGTCGCCAAAATGTATGTAACAGACAGGAGGAAACTTATTTCCTATGGAGTATATACAGATCGCAGGAACTATAACCAGCTTTTACTTTTGATAAAAGGTGATTTTTTCCCTTTATTGCATCATAACATGTTTCGAATACCTATCATTCCATCAAATTTCATAAAAATCGGAACACGAATGGGTATGGGCATGGGAATGGGAAGTAGCACTGCATTAGCTGCACAGGTGTCCATTTAATTGACAGCTAACGAGCCTCACCGGCGCAGAGCGAGCCTGAACATCAATATTTGATGAAGTGTCTGCAGAAATGTGGGCAAGGGGACGACGGGGTGCGGATGCGAGAGGAAGTGTGTGTTTTTTTCTCAATGGTGTTTGTTTATTTATTAGTCGGTTGATGTTTGCCACCATAGAACAATTAACCCAATCCCAAATAAGCGAGAATCCATTTTGACTTTTGACTTACCAACTGAATTGATGACATAAGTGGCCGGCGGCTTCAGGACACTACGAGCGAAGGCTCCACGCAGCACTTCGAGTGCGCATGGTTCAGCGGTGACCAGCAGCATTCCAGGTGCCACATGACCGGCATATTTGAGGGCGCGTGTGGCAGCAGTCAGTGGTCCATTCCACCAACATTGTGCATTAGCGGCCAAAAAGTTCTGTATAGAGAGAGAGAGAGAGAAGAAAGATTAGTCATGGGGAAATGGCATTTATGTCTTATTATCTAGGAGGAAGTGGCATATACTATAAGTGGGATGTAGGTATGGAAATTAATGCAACTGCTAGAGTTTGAAACCGTTAATAATGCCGATCTCTCTTAGAGCACTTTGCCGCTAAGCGGAAGTTGGATGGGTGTTGAACAAGATCAGCCTTCAATCTCATCAGCTAATTGACAAATTGCAGTGCACCAAGTGGCATAATTGGAGCCAAACTGTCTGTTTGTCTGCCACAGCCTAGCTGTTTTTTTTTTTTTTTTTTGAAGAATTACCCATCTCTTTCAAATCCCGCAACCTGGGTCTTGGCAACCATCAATTAGCCAAAGCAGATTGTTATACGCCCCATGATGGAAGCAAACACACACTCACACACACACACACACACGCGCGGAATCTGCTGCTGCTGCAGCCACTGCCGCCTCGGGGGCAGCAAATAAATGTCCAATTTTTGCTGTGACAGGAACACTTGAGGCACGTTTTCGATGTAAACATGGTCCAAAAAAAGGGTCGAAACCAAAAAGTCATACGAAAAACACTTTGTACATGCGAATAGAGAAAATGGTGACGACTTTTGGGTTACCCTGTTGCCCACCCATCCACAAGAGCTCCCATTCCATCAATGTTTCAATATAGGTCTCTTAATTCAGTCAATTCTCTATATAAAATTAAGCATGGTGTTGCTAATTGGTTGACCTGGAGTGTGTTTCTCAGGCTATCTTGATAAACCTAACAAACTGGTGGTCTCTTATCGGAATTATCGGGTTTGCGCTGTATATATATTATGAGATCTGCAAAGAAAGTGCAAATATACCCATTTCTGCTATGGATTACAGGGAATTGAAAACGATGAGGGAAATGCAGCTAGGTTTAAAGTGCAAGCTGAAGAGTTTTTTTTTTTTTTTTGATTGTGAGTTTTGTAGCCGACGGAGTTTCACGCTCTCTGCCCATGCTCTGTCACTAATGAACATCACCCAGTTTGAATATTTGACCTTTTTCTACTATGGAATGGATGGTTGTCGGTTCGTTCGATGGTTGGGACAACTTTGCCATTTCTTCTGTGGTCACTCCTTTTGGCTTTAATGTCGCCAACTTGATGCCTGATGCCTGACTCCTCGTGGTGTCGGTCTTATACAATAAGAGACCGTTGAAACGGCGACGACTCTCCTCGCCCCAGGGCCCATAATTAATACATAGAGAGTTAGAGAGAGAGAGAGGGAGATAGAAAGAGAAGGCGCGGAAATTAACTCGTCATTGCTTGCCCTCGAGGGGCAACATCGGCGGCTTTGGCGTCATCCCCAAATGGGCGGCTTTACCTGTCACGCGTTCCATTATTATCTATGCAATCATAGCTGGACCTGGGTCTGGGCCTAGCGTCGGATCGATTTTAGTGCTGCATCATCAGCTATGACCCAGACACAGACACAGACACGAGACCAAAATGCCAAGACAATCATCATCAAAAGCCTACTTATGAAGGCTCTAAGCCTAGATTTACGGATGGGGGAGAAGGTGGCTCGTTACCATTTGGAAATGGTGGGGGGGGGCTAAATTTACGGTTTCATCGTGTGTTTTTTTTTTTTGGATTTTTCGGAAGTATGCGAAACTCTTAATAATCAAATCAAATGCCCAAGCCGTTTTCGTTTGCGGTGTATGAAAGTAATTTTCTCTTGAAAAGTCACTTAAAAAGTTTCGTTTGTTCGTAGTTTTTGTTGTTGTTGTAGTTTTTAGATGGCTTTCATTGGAACTTTTACTTAATTTCATGTAATAGAAAACCATCCAACGAAACTCCCACAAAAAATATTTTTAAGCTGAAAGAAACAAACAAACGAAAGACGAACGAAACTATCACCAAAGAGTCAGTGGCAGTGGCAGTGGCAGGGCCAGAGTCGAGCAGAGCCAAAAGTGGCAGGCGGCCAGACAATGGGACAGACGATGTGTCTCATGTGGGGAGCTAAGATGTGGCTGCTGCTGCTGCTGCTGCCGTTTGAAGAGATCTCTCTCGTGTGTGCCGCATAAAAAGATAATAACAATATACAAACAAATGCGCAGTGAGTGAGGCAGCAGCAATAACAGCAACAGCAGCTTCGAATGCCGCGCTGCTGCCTGCTGACTACTACTGCAGACTTGAAGCTTAATAGAGTTATGATAAAGTATAATAATCCTTGACCTTTCCACTAACGAACATCAAGTTGCAGCCGCAGTTGCTTCGAAACCAACAATCTCAACGACAACAACAACAACAACTTAGGCACAAGTCAAAGCATTTTTTTGTGTTGTTTTTTGTTTTTCGGGTTACTGTTTGTGTTGTTGTTGCTGTTGTCTTTGGGGACCCTTCATTTGACTTTAAAAGCGGTATTTACTTTTCGCAAATCAAAAAAAAAAAACCAAAAACCAATGAAATCATCATTTTGCTATTGTAAAATGAAAGCGGCTAACTAGCAATGGGAAAGCTGGATGAAGTGGACAGCTGCGAGTACTCCAACGAATGGCAAATGTATTGAATCAACCAATTAACATTGTTCTAAAACTCTTTTGTCAAGGAGATCTAATCACAAAGTAGGTAAGTCGCCCACCAACTTCAAATTAATAAAACTAAGTTCATCTAATAAATTTCTTTTGCATGTTGAAATATTTAGAACATGCTATCGAGCACTTTGGCGCCACCCACCGGTCAAACCTGGCCTTGCGACGGTTTCTACCTATAACTCGGACATTTTTGTTTCGATTTTTATGATAGGTATTCATAACATGTTTTAGTGTGTCAAATAAAATTAAGATATCATAACTATTGCGGGAGAATAATCACCTTTTATTGAAATCCAGAGGCGAAAAGAGGCGTGTCAAAAAAAATAAATAAACTTGACCAGCGTATATACTACACGGGTCTATATTTTAAATTTGGTAGCTCTAGCTTATATGGTTCCTGAAATCTCGACGCACATACGGACGGACAAATGTTAAACTTCACGTTGAAACAAACTTCTCATTACGATAGCCAACAACATGATGAAACACTAAAACAGATCGCTATCCATTCTTTGAAACATGCAATATGATATCATTTTATTGATATCACAGAAAATATCGTTATCTATCTATATAAAGATTAAAGGGAGTATGTATGTATATTCTGCAAATTATATTTTCTAATCAAACACTTGATAGTTTATTTAAAAGAAATAGATAAATTAACTAAATTCGTTTATCCAAGAATTGTGAGTTAAAATATTCGAAAGAACAAACATATAACAAGAAGAACAAGAAGTATCTGCATAAATATCTATGTATTGTAAGTGAAGGGTAGATATATAAAATTGCTTTCCAAAATAGCTGGAGACTTTTTACAGGAATTTATTCCACCTTTTTAAAAGGTAAGTTAATTAGTTTTTAAATCCTATATGTAACAAAAATCTTTATCAGAGAGTCAATAAAGTCTTAAGGTGTATTATATAGATACATATACCGATGCGAATCTATTGTCCGTCCGTCCCATTCCAAGTAATTTCACAGTTTACCTCAATTAAATCTTGCATTCGTTTGCCATATCTAATCCCTGTAATCGTTGTTTATTCGAGAATAGTCTGCCCTTTGTGTGGGTGTGAGTTTCCCGAGACAATAAAACTTAGCGCCTGTCCGGATGAACCGTTTGAGCCAAACATACATAAATACAGGGAACTAGTGCGAGACTGCGACTCCGCATACGAATCCAATCAATGCAGAAACTTAGATAAGGATACAAATTGCATTGGGGCCACATACTCTGAGTAGTAGGGGAGGGGAAACTAACCAAACCGACGCCCACTTCAAACGCAATGAATTGAATTGAATTGGGAACAACCCCGTTATTGGTATGGCAAAGGAAAAGTGGAAGATGAAAGGCTGACGGACAGACAGACAGACAGACTGACTGACTGGACTGACCAACGTCTGTTGCAATTTGCACTGTACTTAAGCCTGTGCCTTGCTTGTGATTTGCTTTTGGTCAGTGGAGCATTATACATATGTAGTCCTTGGGCCAGTTACTGAGGGGATAGGGGATGGTTGCTGCTAGCGGGGAGGATTTCCAGGTTCAATGACCAGAAATCTACAACAAATCTACTCTTGGCTAAACATGCGATTTGTTTTATTAGTTTTTCCCCCCCAACACAACAAAAAAAAAAAAAAACAGGGAAAAGGAAAAGAAAAATCCACATCCATCCTCTCCTTTTGCTAGCAGCAGCAGCTAAAAACAAATTGCCAACGAGCCAGCTGTTGGCAAAAGTCCTATTTCGATTCCAAGTTCTAGCAATTGATACAATGTCCTGGTCCTGGTCCTGGTTCTGATTCTAGTCGTATTCCTCCTGCAAAAACTTTTTGGCAACCCTTTATTGTGGTCGTTGTTTTTTTAGCAATTAATAAAAAATATATCTACAATATATGTAGTATATTTCGAAAATACTTTAGAAACCCCGAGGTTCGTTGCATTGTCTCTTCGTCGTTTTTTTATTTATTTATTTTTTTGGTTGTTGTCTGTCTCGGTTTGGTGTAAAAACTTTTGCAATTGCAAAACTTCTAACAAATAAAACGTAAAACGAAACGAAAAATCAAATGAAAAGAAATAAAAACACAAAAACAATTGGCACATCGAATTGCAGATACCCTATAGTGAAGTTAAGTTCTAAGTATACTATTCAACAACAAATGCAAATAACTACTCAAAATTAATTATTGAAATTTGTTAAAACGATTTGAAATGTTTTTGTAGAGATAACACTTGAGAAATCCATTTAATCTAATTTTTCTATCTGTTACATACACATTTAATTTACATACAAATTTAACATAAATACATATACAATGAAGAGAGAGGGTATGCAAAAAAATTGCAAAAATATCAGCTGTAAAAAATCAGCGCCTCAATTTAAAACCGAAGCGTGAAAAGTCTATTAGGACGGTTGACGACGACGACGACGACGACGACGAGGCGACGTTTGGGAACGCTGGGAACAACTGTGGGAACAATCAAGTGTGTTGAACCGATCCCCCCGCGCCCTGGCTCTGCTCCCCCCACACATACACATACATATTTGGTCTTTTTAACTGCACCTGTAAACAAAACAAAAAAGTGTTCTGAGGCTGCTTTTGAATTTGATTTGTTGCTGGAGCAGCAATTGTTGTTGGTGTTGCTTTGTTGCTTTTTGGCGTTGAAGCTTTGTTGGCACTTGCTGAAATATCTGGTCGGATTGATATTGGCTTGACTCTAGCTCTGGGGGTCTGGGTCTGGGCCTGCGCCTGGACTTGATTCTTTGTACTTTGTACTTGCTAACTCTGCCATTGTCTGTCATTCATTTCAGTGTAGCTAGTTAAATAGAATGGTCTATACACCAAATAGGGAAACACAATTCCGGTGTCTAGCATTTAGCACGCAATTTATAACTACATACATATATATGAATGAGTGTACATATCTACCTTCCTAGCTACCTACTCATATATGGCATATTCATAATACATACATACATACATACATATATGCTGCTTGTCATTCGATCAATCTGGCAATCATGCAACACTTGTTGTTGTTGCTGTTTCCATGTGACTGACAAAACCTTTCATATACTAATGAGAAATATATACATATATATGTAAGTATGTATTTAGTTGCTTCTGCTTACAGACCATTAGTATTGCATTTGCCGTGCTAGACAACTTCAATTTAATGATTTATCATTAAAAATGAAAAAAGTAATTAAACCTAACAACATGTAATAACATCTTACTTACAGTAATTTATATCACTATCTTAAACTAAAATATATAGAGAACTGAAACTTGAATTTGAGCGATTTTTTTACGATTGATAATATAATAATCAATGTTACTTGTACGAGATGAAAGGTTTTCTTTCAGAAATATGCATTTCAGTTATGAAATGGTATATTAAAGTCGCCAAAATGTATGTAACAGGCAGAAGAAAGCATTTCCGACCCTATAAAGTGTATAAATTTTTGATCAGCATGGGAAAAGAAACGTCCGTGTCCGTCCGTCTGTACGTGTGCACAGATCTCAGGAACTCTAAAAGCTAGAGCTACCAAATTTAAAATATAGATTCGTGTAGTATATACGCTGATCAGGTATGCTTATTTAGCATTCAGGAAAATACATAGTTCACTTTAGAAATATATTACAATTAGTTTCTTTCATTATTGAATTGTATTTATTTCCCCTTAACTTGCTTATCTAAAGGAAGAGTTCCATTTTGGTTAAATGCTGTAACTGATCAATTTAGACCACCCAAGACAAAGGCTAAGACTACACGTGGCTCAAATGTGTTCTGTGAAGCATTTAGAATAGTTTTTCGAATGCAATTTAAACACAATTTGAGATGGCAAAAACAAAATACAGTTAAAACTCTTGTGTTCAGGTGGTTTTTGTTGTTGGTTGGCAATTACCTGTCGCCTGGCGTGACCAAAACAAAGCTTCAACTTGAACTCAAGCTGTTGCCGTTGCTGCCACTGGACACCAAGCGATACGAAAAAAAGCAACAACAACAACCAAGTGAAAACCAAGGCGACCTTGCCGCCGTCTCTCGACTCTCGACGTCTTGCTTACATAATGAGTGAGTGAGTGAGTGAGTAACACACAAGTGGCATAAGGCAAGTGGCGCAGACATGAAGCTCTCGAGACGATAAAAGACAAGACGGGACGAGACGAGACGGGTCCGCTCTTCTGAACTAAATCACGGTTCAATGTTTGTCAATTAAATTAGTCGATCATCGGCAATCACAATGAAAATCAATCATAAAGGCACACAACACGCTAAGCAATTAAAGTCAATAATAAGAAAAACAAACTGGGCAAACAAAACAAAATGAACGGCGACAAAAAGCGTAAATTTGCGTTTAAATGTTGCAACCAACCCAACGAACGAACCAATCGAATTGTCGTTGTTCAATTCCATTAAACTCAATCAAAGCAATTGAAGATGAAAAGCGAGAGAGAGAGAGAGGGAGAGAGCATGAGTGTGGGGTGGGGGGATCAACTTAATCAATTTAAATCTCTTTTTGTTAGTGCCGCGTGCCGATTTTGGTTCTACTCCACTCCACTTGCAACTTTCCCTTTCACATGATAAAAAACGCATTCTAAATTTTCATTGCCAATTTTATGTATTTTACATTGAAGTTTATGGTTTTTTCTCCCACACCGCTGCACCGCCTTCCGTCTCCTCTCCGTTTCCCCCTCACTCCCGCTGTTGAGTGCCTTTCCATTGGTTTTTGTTTGAGACAGATGACGCCATTTCGCAGTTCGCATCCGTTGAGCTATTTCAAAAAACTTGTTGCAAGTTTATTAATTTGAAAAACAAGTTAAGTTGATTTAGGTGAAGTCAACAAAAAAAAAAAAAAAAACAGCCACAGTGAAACAACATTAACAAAACGGTTCAGAGATCAGTTTTTTTTTTTTTTTTTGTTTTTGGTGGGGTGGGTAATGGGGAGAGGGTCACTGAGAGAGATCAGAGTCGTCGTACCTCTAAATAGTATGTATGTTTGTACGACAGTTTTGTTTTTTAGCAAATAATAAAAATTCATTTTATACGCCGGAAAATTGACTTTAGTTAGAGTGAGTCGCGGCCTTAAATCATTCTCCTCGCCGAGTCGAGTTGGCATTTAATGCTTTGACTACGACGACTTTTGAACAAAAGCAACAAAAACCATAACCGAAAAAAAAGAAAACAATTTAGTCGATTTTAATATGTTGACTATAAAAGTGTTCATGGACGACACCACAAAAAAAAAAGAGGGACGCTGGAATGAAGCGGAGTCCCAAAAACAATCAAGAACAAGTTTTTAGAAATTGGTTCGAACTACAGACATACATACATATATGTACATATGTATGTAGATTTTGGCGTTTTATCCTATGAATGCATGGTATAAAATTATGAATGTTTCTTTTGTTCTCTTAACAAAAGTGGAACTCTTAGTTCTTTAGAAGAATAGCGGCTTCTAAATAGGGTCCAGGCATTACTTCTTTCTCGACAGATTCCAAGACACTCTAGCCGGGGGATAATGCGTCTTAAACGCAGATCGAACCATCCATGGTGTGATTCAAGAAAACCATTCGAATAATCTCCAATACCACAAAATATGAGAATCATTGAATCGGAGGAGGAATCATTATTTTTAATTAATTGGCAATAAAGATATTTCTATTAGTGTGAACCCAGCTGTAGAACAGTTATCAAAAAAATAACGAATATGTTTTCACAATCGAGCGAAATTTCATCTTGATTAATCATCTCGCAGCTTCTTTTGTATATGTATGTATATTTGTATTTCGATTCGCAGATCTATTCAAAGCTTTTGTATATTTTGCGATTCCAAATTAATAATATTCAAGGGCAGGCTGCAATACCACATTCACCCATTTCACTCGTTATGGTTATAAAAAAAACTAGAAGGCCGTATACCCTTGCAAGTTCCTATGTTAATTCCTAAATCGAGTAAGCTAAATGTAAAGACCTTCGTGTAAAAACCCGGATAGCGTGGCATATTTTGATATGTTTGTATAACAGCTATATGAATCATCCGATTTTGATTAAATTTAGCAGAACTATATCTTCTTATGTATAAATGTTAAATACAAAGTTTGATGATAATTGCATATTAAGGAAATCTATTTTTGGTCCGATCGGTCCTATAAGAGCTTTATGATATAGTAGTCCGATCTTAATTCAATTCGGGCGTTTGGATATAAGTATAATGAACTGCACAAATATTATTCATATAATCCCGTGAAAAACGCCGAAGTTATTGATCTAAAACTCTAATTTCGACCGATGGTTCCCATGGGAACTATATGATATAGTCGTCCGATCCCGATGAATCCGAGATATACAATGAAGTATATACAAAATTTCAGCCCTGTAGCTTTAGCGGTCTAGGAGGGGAAGCTGTTGATCCAGACAGACAGCCTGATGGAAAAACGGATTTGAACTCGTCTTATCATGCTGATCAAGAATATATATACTTTATATGGTCGGAGATGCCTCCTTCTATGCGTTACACACTTTTGGCCAAAATAAATATACCTTTTTTGCAAGGGTATACAAATTTTTACCATGTTGCGTTAATATACAATATATAATATAACAATATAAATTTTATTAATTTAAAATTTTACGGTGCGGACTTTTTATTTATTATAATTCTTCACAGTTTTCCTGTCTGTCTGGTATGCTAAAGTTATGGTCAATTGTATTATTCATACTTTATATACATATCTTTTTTCAGTTTGTGTTTCGCTTCTCATAATTTCCATAAGAATTACACAAGTTTGAGTTTTTGTTTTATTGTTGTTGTTTTCTTCTTCTTTTTTTTTGCTTTTTTAATTATGGCACGCCCAGAACACTTAATTTCCTACACCGGAAACGCTTCGAAACTTGTCTTGAACTGCGCCCCCTAAAACCAAAACCAAAAAAAAAAAACAAAAAGAAAGGGAGAAACCTTTTGTCACCCTTCATTAAGAATAATTCACACTTCAATGCATATCGCCGTTTAAATTTTCTTTAAACGATAAAATACCAATATAACTGACTGATCGACTGACTACTCATAACTTATCGCTTGCTTGGTTAAATGACCAAGATTGTTCATACAACTTCTTCTCCATTCATTCGGCTGACTTCCCATTTCGGTGGCAGACTTTTAAATCGTAAATTTTCAATAATTTCACGCAGAGTTAGTGGCCCAAATAAAAACTGTAAATGGTTTATGCTTGGCCCTTATTTAATAATCATCATCTTCCTCTCTGCTCTGCTCTGCCCTGGTCTCTCTGGTCCGTCATCATTGTCATTGTACCCCGTACTCATATTCAGGGCACGCTCCGGTCTCTTATCTTGCTGAACTCCGAAGCACGTAATATTAATTAGCTCACACATTCAGTGTGTGTGTATTCTGACTTCGTTGAGTCTTACTTCTAATTTTGTTGTTTTTTTTTTTTTTTTTTTGGGGGGCTTACGTTCGTTTTAGTAATTTATGTATACGGTGTAAATGCATAAGCCAAACAGCATTGTTCAATTCAAGTCAGTCAAGGGAATGGAATGAATATATACTATATGCGACACTTTTAAATATGGTTTTTTTCGCTTCTTTTTGTATGCAAAGTGAATTGCAAAAATAAAAAGAAATGGAAAAACAAACTGAACGCGAAAAAAAAAGAAAACGACAAAAAGCCAAAAACAAAAAAACGAAGTAGGGAAAAAATAGCGGTCTGCCTTTTGAAGTTATATTTTTTTGTCAGTCGAAAATAAAAACTGAAATTGAAATTAGTTGGCATTGTCGAAACGCCGGAGAAGTGACTGAGTCAGTCTAAAAATAGACTTCAAGTACAGATAAATAATACAGGTTAATTTTGTTTAGTTATATATTTGTGTACCAGTTGTTTAAGAGGGGGAAGGGTGGTAACTGATACCTTTGGTTTTGACCAAAATTTGACAAATTAACTCATTTGGCAAATATATTACGTAAGACATGGAGTTCAAGAAGAAACCAAATTAAAATTACTTTTTTGAGAAAGGCAAAAATGCAAATCAGAATTTTTCTACAAATTAATTTAAAAGCAATTTAGATGTTACCGATTTCGTTTTTAGAATTTCATTAAGAAGTGCAATAAAATCATTCAAACTGACTAAAGTCGACCGACTGGGTCAACAGGATCCTTAAACTGGTTATAAAAAGACTTTTGTTTAACAGCTAAATAAATGTATGAATATAAAATTGTCAGGAATATACAAATTGCCAAATAAAATTCGATCACGGCCAAAAATTATCATAGTTCAGGTTGCATCATTTATATGTATTGTAGTTCTTCTATGTATATATAAATATTTATGTACATGTACATACTTATATGCAAACACCTTTTAGGTATAAAATATCACAAATCTTTTTCACAATACAATTTAAGGAAAATTTTGCACGACAATTCAAAGTATGTGGTAAAATATTTGGAATATTTAAAATTTAAAAAAAACCTTTTTTATACACAAAGAAAAACATATTGTTTAAACGTAGTTTCTGTTAAATGGCAAATTCTGAAAAATAACCCTCAGCTGTTCTGCATTGTGTTTGCAATTAATATTCAAAGTCAAAGAATTCTTTATATATCGAATTAGAGCTAAATAAGACGTATCAAATGTTGGCTATTTTGTAGGTATAAATTGCAATTAAATTGAAAACGAGGGGACAACTTTACACCTGAACTTCGTTAATTTATTTTAAATTGGTGGGGGGAAGGGGAGTGGGTTAGGGTACCATATATGCCAAATTAGTGAATTCTTAATTGTATCCCTTTTGTTAGTTTGCTCATTTGTAGTGTTGATGTCGCACATAAATTAGCACTTCAAACTTGAACTTATGTTTGTGCCGATGCCAGTGATGACAGTGTCTATGTATACCTGCGTGTGACGTCATTTGGGTAATTTGTGCAAAAAACAATGAAAAATGACAACAATAAAATTCAGCCACCGAAAAAGTGAATAACATCAGTAGTAAAAAAAAAATACAAACAATAAAGAAAAACCGAATAATTTTAAATTCAAATTCAAATGTGGCAAAACGTGTTGTTGAACAAACGAACGAACAAACGAACGAAGTTTGCCTTCGATGCACTAAGAAGAAGCGATTTATGATGCTCTGCGCTCAAGTTCCATGAACTCATAGGTTATTTGAATTTTTGCTTATCTATGGTCTTTGATTTCCTCCTCGTTGAGAAGGGCAAAAAGAAATAAAATCACTAAAGTCAAAAGAAAAGTTTTGCCAGCCAAAAAAACCGAAAAACTTCTTCCTACATAAAAAGCCATCAATATTAAAAGCAGCACGAAAACTGGAAGCCCAAAGACGCCGCCACCAAAGTTGCAATTTAAAAGGCAAACGTTGCAGTTGCAGTTGCACTTTGTTGTTGTTGCTTGTGGTGGTGGTGCTGGTGCTTTGTCTAGTCCAGCCGACGCCTGGATAAGCAAAAATTTTGCCGCTATTCACACACATACACACACATATACAACCTGGATGAGAGTCGTTCCAATAGATTGGTTTTGTCATGGGAAATGGTCACATAAATTGCAAAGAGAAGCCAATTCTCCTCCTCCTCCTCATCTTTCCCCCTTCTCATAGCCACCCACAGGCGACCTTGAGACCAGAGAATTATATATATATCCCCCCCGCCCGGCAGATTAACCACCATGCTCCTCCTACCGATTCTCGAAGTCTCTCTCCAAGTATCTAGATACATTGTAGTTGGTGTGTATCTTTCGCCTTTTTGAACTCATCCTCACGCACTTTTTATACCCTTGCAGAAAACGAATCGTTTCCGATTCTTGATCAGCATAAGAAGACGATTCGATATACTCTTGTCTGTCTGTGTGTCTGAACCTATGCTAACTAGTCCCCCAGTTTTGGAGCTATGGCTTTTAATTATCTACACAGTATCTACGATTTTCAAAAAGATCGGACCAATTTATTATATAACTGCCATACAAAAAATATTTAATGTTTAGAATTTTGCGATTGGCTGGACGACACAACGGAAACGCGATGGCTTAGTAGATACAGGTCTTTCCCATAAAATGGAATGTTGGAAGTTTTTTGAAACATCATAAAATCAAGGATCAAGGACGGACAAGGGCATACAAACTTCGGCATAGCAGAAGTTAGCTTCTTTGATATTTATTTTCTGTTGGTTTGTTTGTTTGTCTTTCAACTGGACACAAGGAGACCAGTTCGCAAGACCCCAAACCAGTTCCTTTTCTTCAGTCATAAACGAACCTTACACACAAAAAATAAGCAAGTAAACAAAAAAAAAAAAAAAAAAAAAAAAACAAGAACTCACCTGAAATATCATATATCCCGAATCGTACATCCAAAAGTCCTCGGGCGTATGGCCCGGCTTGCTCAGCTGTATGGCCAAGCAGCGTTGCAAGATCAGTCGACAACGTTGTGGACCACCGGGTGATTTGGTGCCCATTTCGTGGCTGTTGTTGTTTGCTCTTGTTGTTGTTGTTGTTGCTGTTGCTTTTGCTGTTGGTTGGATGGCCGGCGGCAAGTTTCTTTTCTTAGCTTTTTTGCTTTTTTATCGTCTAAAAATAACGCGAAACGCAAGTCGCAAGTTCTGAAGACGCAAAGCCTGGTTCTTTTGGTTTCTGTTGCGCGTCTGCTGTCCGTTTTAAAGGTTCATTACAGAGTGACGCTACTTTTAATGGTCAACGCACACACACGAACACACACACGCACACACAGAGTTACACACGCACAGGAAAAAAAAGTTAAACATACATATAAAAAAAAGTAAAACTAAATGGAATGGTAGAACAGACCGACGACGACCAGTAACAAATGATAAGAACGAAACCCGTATTCGTCGTCGTATTGAACTGTTGCTTTTTTTATATATTTTTCTCTTTTAGCTTTTTGTTCTGCTACATTTTATTTTTCGCACACTTTTATTTAAGACATTGCTAACCTTTAGTTCCTTTTTTTTATGATTTGCATGAACTTAGCCGCCGATCTTTTTTAGACACACAACATCCAAATCCAACATGCCAACCAGAAGACCAGGCAACAAAAAAAAAAAAGAAAAAGAAGCCAGCGCAACGCTTTAACGCATGCGCGCAGCCAACAACGAACGGCGAACGGCGGACGAACAACAAAAAAAAAACGAACCAGTATAGAGGTGTATATCGTAAGCAAGAACCAGCGCGAAGGCGTACCGTACCCACCGAGCGACACAAACAAACTGAAAACTTGCGGCGCCACCAAATGATTGGGGGCTGTGGCTGTTGCTCTCTCTCGCGCGCGCAATCTCTCTCGCTGCCTTCCCCCCCCCGTCCACCCGGCCAACCTCCCACTCTCTCTCTCACCACTCAACACTCACTCGCTCATAGCAACACGAGCGCCACTTCGGCTGCGCAAGTGGCATTTGCATTGAGCGTCGATGCTTGCGTCGCTGCTGGCAGCATTATTTTTGCACACGCAGAAATAGCGACGACGACGGCGACAGCGACAGCGTGAGAGAGAGAGAGACAAAGAGAAGAGGTGACTTCTTTTTTTTTTCTTCGTTGTATTTTCCGATGGGCTGAAACGACAAAAATAGAGAAGAGAGTATTAAAACCTTGATTATAAAATCAATTAGGCGAACTCTGAAAGCATAAACTGGAGTTAGATCTGCCGATCGGCAGTGTCTCCATCGTTGTCGTCGTCGTCTTCGTTGTTGTTGTATTTGCTGTCGTCAGACTAAATGTCTACTGCTGCTGCTGTTGCTGTTGCTCTAATAACCTCATCATAGTCAAGCCATATGATTATCATTAACCGTAAGCCATGTTTGGCATTTGTTTTTGCAATTTCATCTATGTATTGTATGTATATGTATCTAGGAGAAACTGACGAAAAACTAACAGATACTTTTTGTTTTCAATCTAAGCAGTTTGGAAGTCATTTCCTGCCAAAATTGCCGGATGTACAAATGACTATAAATGGGTTAATTAAAACCAAAAAATAAAATATCTCCAAAACATACAAACATACTATTTCAGTTGTAACGTGAGATAGATAGAAAGATTGATGCTAAAAAATTAAACATTTTCATTAATTACACAACGAATTCTATTTTTAATGCTTTATTACAAAGATACTTGCAACCCTATGTATAATTGGTAGAGGATACGTAGGAAACGAAAAAGTTCCTTAGTGACGCAGATTATTTGAGACCTCTAATAAATCTGGTTTGATTAGCAAATATTAAGTGCTAAGATTTCAAATCCAAGGTCGTTCCGTTGATGACAGAAATAACAGAAATAAAATCCACAAAGGCTATAAAATCTAAAAAATAAAAACTACAAAACCTTGGGAGCCCACCTTACCACCTTGCAAAGGAACGAATAAAAATTGACTGAGGACCATTTCGCTTATAGAAACTGTAATATAATATATAGCATATTAGTTATGTATATATGTATGTATGCATATGTGCATATTTAATGTTTTGGTTTGAATCTAGGAAATGGTAAGCACTTTACCTTTAATCGCTCATACGCCATGTATGACAAATTGTCAATCAAAATTTTTGTAATTCTAATTTTTCCGCATTGCATTTCTGCTTTTGGGAAAGCTGTATGTGTCAGTGTCAATGTGTGCGTGTGTACGCGTGCATGTCTGTGTGTCTGTGCGTCATTTCAACCTTAGAAATTTACATATACAATTACTAGCCTAACTGACTGACTGGATGACTGACTGGATGAATGACTGACTGAACAGATTACGAGATAACTTGAATACATTTAAAGCTTGAAGCGTTTCACCCGCTGATCTTTTTCTTCTTCTTCTTCTACTTTTCTTTACATGCATTTGTCGCACATTCATCTTCTTCCAAATTCGGTCATCGCGCACGCCAGAGCCATAAAATACAGCAACAACCACAGTAACAACAACAAAAGAGAGAGAATAAGTAAGTATGAATGATGAAGTGTGAGGGAGGAATGGGGGGGGTGTCTGTTACAGAGAGAAGGCGGAGGGGGGGCAAGGTAAACACAGTGACTTGAACGAAGCCAATTAAATGGCGATGGCCGCGATGAGATCATCGCCCACATTTTTATACCATGCATTCATAGAATGAAATGGTATATTAAAGTCGCCAAAATGTATGTAACAGGGAGAAGGAAGCTTCTCCGACCCTATAAAGTATATATATTCTTGATCAGTATCAATAGTCGAGTCGATTGAGACATGTCCGTCTGTCTGTCCGTCCGTCCGTCCGTCCGTCCGTCCGTCCGTCCGTCCGTCCGTCCGTCCGTCCGATAGAGTGCCTAGATCTCAGCAACTATACAAGCTAGAGCTACCAAATTTGGCATGTAGACTCGTTTGGTGTGTACGCTGATCAAGTTTATTTTTTTTTTTGCCACGCCCTCTTCCGCCCCCGCTATTTGAAAAACAATATTTTGAGCCTCCATATCTCGGGAACTATAAAAGATAGAGATTTCGGATTTGGACATTAGATGCGTGCAGTGTGCACGCAGATCAAGTTTGTTTTAAATTTTGGCCACGCCCACTTCCGCCCCCGAAATTCGAAATATTCGATTTTCACCCGAAATATTTATCGTATCGTAATTTAATTTCGCACACTAATACATGTCACGTATATCTATCATCCCACCAAATATCACAAGAATCGGAATAAAAATGGCCGAGTTATACATAGAAACGTTTTTCACTCATAGCGGTGCAAGGCAGATGCACGCGAAAAAGAGCGAGATAGCATATGCTGCAAATCACCGATTTGGTCGGGGGGCTCTAAAGTGCTCGCTTCCACATAAGAGTGAGCGAGATAGCATTTAAAAGAAATTTAATATATATCTCTTCACCTAATGCATGGTATATCCAAGTCGGCCCGGCGACTTACTTACTTTATTTCGATCTGCGTTGTGAATTCTCTCGTATTTGGTCTCTGGTCACCTCAACGCGAGTGTCTCCAAGCGACCCTTTACGCACATTTTCTTTTTATTATTTATTTATTAAAGCTTTTATTTGTCGATGCCATTAAGCGTTCCCCCTCAACCTACAGCCCCCCCCCACACAATTCGTTCTCTTTGTTAGAAAACATGTTTCTTTTGGCCACATTCCATAGTTGGTGTTTAAACACATTTTGGTAAGAGAAGGAGAATTGGCAAGCATCAGCTTTAGCTGGCTTTTTGTGTATGTGTATGTGTGTGTGTGTGTTCCGAGTTATTTGTCTTACAAATCATAAACATTATAAATTGGTGAAACCAAAAAAAAAAAAAAAAAACTTCCCAAAGGTGCTAACAAAAATTAACATAAATTATTATTAATAATAAGCGGCTGTCTAACTAAGAGTTTTTACCCCCGGGCCAAAGACCATTGAAATATTTTGGTTTCTTTATTTTTCGCAAATAGGTTTTATTGTGGCTCTTTGGGACGCAGCTGCCCCAGGCGCCTGACTTATGTATGTCCGGGCTGGTGGTAAATGGTAAATATAAATTTGGACATGACTTCAAACTCAAGACTCTTTGCTGAAACAATTGAAGTTCAACTCGAGGAGAGTGTCCTTTAGAGGCCTTGAAATGGTCGGTCCCCTTGAACTGTATCTATAATTAAATGAGAATTGATGATGATATAATGTCATTTCCGTTATTGTGCGAATTCAAATTTGAAAGCCAGACTAGAATCGTGGAGTCTCGATTTTGGACCATTTTCAGTCAATGAAATTTAAGAGCGGACCGACTTGTATACATCAAGTTAAAATCATACATATATTAAATTTATTTCGCATGCCGCGATTTCTAACACATGCTATCTCGCTCACACTTATGTACACTGCTTTGAGTACAAAACGTTTCTACGTATAGCTTGCCCATTTTCAATTCGATTTTAATGAAATTTGTTGAAATGAAATGAAAAAAACAAAATAAACTTGACGAGCGTATAAATGTACCACACTAGTCTTTTAAATTTGGTACCTCTGGCTTTTTTAGTTTCTGCGATCTGTGCACTCTTACGGACGGACATGGCTATATCAATTTCTCTTCTCATGCTGATCAAAAATATATATACTTTATAGGGTCGCAAATGCTTCCTTCTGCCTGTTACATACACTTTGGTGACTTCAATATACCATTTCATTTCATTGGATGCATGGTATAAAAAAAAAAAAAAAAAAGTGGTATGCAAAGTCTTTCTATTTTTCAGTGCGTATTTGGCATTTGAGTTTTGTGTTTTTAACTTTCTAAGATACGCATAAAAAACCAACTAACTTGTATCTTTCTTTCTCTATAATTAGACGCCATAATATACAATTTTATTGTTGCTCCTACACTCTTACTTATTTACAACTACTACTAACAACTCTTAACTCCTACTCCTCCGGATAGATGGCAATTTTTGACAGCTTACTTTCAATTGCGACATCTAGTTAGTGCAAATTTAAGAGCGAAATAAAACTACACGATCGCATCGGATTGCATAGATGAATGAATAGCTTAATGAAGCACCGGGCAGCCGGCAGCCGTGCAGCCAGGTCTTTGGCCAGGTCTCTTTTTGGTCTGGTCACTCAGCGAACGCCATATCCACCCGCAAAACGTCAAGACCGACGTCTGTCGGTTGAGCGTCTCTCCCCCACCATCTTTTTGTCGTTTTAGTGTTATGGTTCAACGACAACAAACAACAACGCAGGCGATCGTCTTGGATACAAGAGTCAGCTTCAGCCCCAGCACCAGCCCCAGCACCAGCTCCAGCTCCAATTGCTTGCTTGCTTGCTGCAATGTGGCAAAGCAATCGATTTAAGCGCCGCCACTGCTGCTGCTGCTGCTGCTGCTGCTGTTGCAGTGCCGCATAAATTGAAGGCAACACAGCGAAGCGACTGTTGTTGGTGGTGAAGCCGCCGCTGCACAATCAAAAGGTTCCTCCATCTACCAACATGATGAATTGTTTTCTTTGTCGAGTTGTCGAATGGCTGCAATTTCAACTCCAACTCCAAGACCAAGTCAGAGTTGCAGTTGAAGTCGGAATCGAAGTCGAAGCGCCTGAGCGCCTGCTGCTTCTGTAGCTTTTTTTTGCTGCTGCTGCTGCTGTTGCTGTTGCTGCTGCCGGGGTGATGTGAATGATGAAGTAGGAAAAAATTGCAAATTGTATCAAAAAATTTAAATTTTCGCTTTCATTATGCGGCGGTGGCGTTGTAGTTAGTCGTCGTCGTCGTAGTCGTAGTCGGAGTCGTCAATTCCTTCATCCATGCCCCAAACCCCCATCATCCATCCCAATTCCAGCCACTGGCCTGAGAGATCACAGCTCTGCTAATGGACTTGCGGCTTGTTGCGGTTGTTGCTGATGTTACTCTGTTGCCTGTCGCTGCCTGCCGCCTGCCATTGTTTTTGGTTTATTTCTTTCGCCCGGGCTTTTCCCTATTCAATTTTGACAGCCGCGTTTTTCACAAATAATGAGCTGCTTTTGTTTAAAAGAAAATGCTGAAGCGCTCAAATAATTTATAGTTTTTGACCACAAGCCAATCAGCGCCTGCTTGGGGGGAAACCCCCCTTACACCCAAAACACGCTTGGATAAATCAACAATTCTTCTTCCTCACTTGACTAAGAGATTAGGTGGCTAGAATTCTGCAATGCCGAATACAATGGAGGAAAAGCTCTCAAAAAATAGTAATTATAATTTGTGAGTTAAATTAATTAAATATATAATCTATAGATTAGATAAAGATCAGATCCACTAACTAAGCGAGAGAGAGAGAGAGTCCCGGAATAGTATATCCTCTGTTTCCTCACTCTTTGTAAACAATGCTTGACACTAATAATACCTTAAAAAATTCAAGTTATTGTACGTAAAGATGAGAAAAAAACAAAATATACATATATACATAGGTAGTAAAAAAAAACATACACACGCCTTACTATTTACCCGGGGTACATACATATACTTATTATATTAAAAAAAAAAAACAGCAGTAAAAAGTAAAATGAGGAACACAATCAAAATGCTATATGTATATATTGATGGTGGTGATGGAGCTGCTGGTGGTGGCAGGGGGGTGTAGACAGGAATGCCAAGCGAAAGAGAAAGAAAAGACCAGCGAACAGCGACGACGTCTTCGAGAAATGCCAAAGATGCTTTTGAAGCCAAGAAATGACATGCCATGTGCTCCTCTCTCGGTGGCATATAGTGTATGCCCAGACCAGGCCAGGCCACGGCAGACCCGACCCGACCAGACCAGACCAGACCAGACCAGAGCAATGCGAATCACAACAGAGACGGAGACGTCTGCCAAACGGCGGAGACATTTAGGCAGACGCAATGCAATAACAATAAGAGCCATCATAGAGCCACATTATCCATAGAAAACGAATTGTTAATGCACTTTCATGCAATCAATGGAAGGGGAGAGAGAAATATGCATATAAATAGTTCACTACATTGTTATAAAAGTCCTGCGCGGCATTCAATCCACGTGCTGTATGTCAATCCAAATACAAGTTCATTAACTAATATACAAACATTTGAAATTGGAAACTCGTTGTATCTAAAGGGATTTATACCCCATCGAAAAATAATTAAACCATGCATCCATAGGATGAAATGATATATTAAGGTCGGCAAAATGTATGTAACAGGCAGAAGGAAGCTTATCGGAGCCTATAATATATAAATATTCTTGAGAAATGTCCTTCTGTCTGTCCGTCTGTTTGATCGTCGAGATCTGGGAGACTATAAGAGCTAGAGTTACCAAATTTGGAATGTAGACAAGTTTATTTTTTGTTTTAATATCTATCATATCACCATTTCATAAAAACCGGAATAAAATCCTGTCAAAACTTCAGATATGTTTTAAGGTAAATAATAATACGTTACAAATACAAACAGTTTTCAGCTGATGAATTGCAGAGCTAAACATAAAATCTATTGATATTCATGTGTTCTTAAAGCCAGGCAAATATGGTCATATAATTATGTTCCCTTCTATTACAAACGTAAAATGTATTTATTTGAGAGACACTCAGAATGTGTTCATAATTGATGCGTTCTTAAAATGAACATATAAATTAACTTTGCTCTCAAATTTTGTTAGAATTGAACTGAAAAAGTCATTATACCCGTCGTTCCCAAGGGGTATGCAACTACTAGCAATATTCAGGAAACCACCGACAATGCCGTTGATAACGCGCAGCTAGGCAGGCAGGCAGCAGCAACAACATCTCCAGCAAATTGTTGTATATAGTAGATATTTGTATATGTACTTTGCAGTTGTGTGCCGCATCCTCTGGATGTTCAATTTGAGCATTCTTTAGCGCCAGTCTGCATATTTGTCGCTATTGTTGTGTGGCTGGGGGCCAGCAACATTCACAGATTTCAAACGATGAGCACAGCAAAATTACTCAATACAAATGGCGTACGCGTCGTATGCGTAATGAAAACGGTGATGCTTATACCCTGCATCTCTTTGGGTGACAGGGTATGTTAAAGTCATCGAAATTTATGCAACAGGCATTAGGAAGCACTATAAAACATTTGAGAGCCGAGTCAATTGACAAATTTACCCCCACGCCTCCTTCCTAAAGAAGTTAATTTCTTCCAAAATCTGATTGCTGAGCTATGCGTAGAAAAATTATGATCTAGAAGTACCACCACGATAATGTTGACCGATAGGTGCGCTAGTGTTAGTGCTCGAGTGCTGTTGTGTAACTCGAATTTAAATAATTTGTCTTTAAGGAATTGAAAATTGGTTACAGGGTATACCCAAGTTGATGCATATCGGTGAAATATAACAAAATTTATTTTTTTTCTTTAGTTAGGTTGTTAAAATTTTCGGGAAGTTATTATCAATAGTTTTTTTTTGCTGTTGTTGTTGTTGCATTAAAGTTGTCGCATGGTGATTATGGTTGCTGCTGCTGTTGTTGTTGTTGTTTCGTGCATTTTGTTATATGTTGCAGTAGGCCTCGGTTTTCCTCTTTTGTTTTTTTTTTTGTAATTTCTATCTTTCTTTTCGTTTCTTGTTTCATTGTGGTGTGTGTGTGTGTGTGTAAGTTTTGCCTTTTCCTTGTCTCGTTTGTCAGACATTTGACAGTTGTTTGTTATTTTTGCACGTTGACTTTTTCTCGTTGCTGCTGTTGTTGTTGTTGTTGTTGCTGTTGCCTGTCTGTGTCATGTGTCTATGGCATATTTTCCATACCCCTACTACTATTAGAGGTTGCCTAACACACACAGACGCCCACATTTATACCGCACTAACTCCCCCTCCACCCCCCAATCCTGACCACCCCACAGTTGTTGCTCCTGCTGCTTAGTCTTCACCTTTATCCACGTTTTGTTGTTGATGTGTTTCTTTTTTTTGTTTTTTTTTTTTTGGATTTCAATTTTTATGGCAAGTCAAATTTTTGATGCTCGTTTGTTTTGTTTTGTTTTGGTTGCATTTATTGCCATTTTTGTGTGTGGAAAAATTGTCGAGGAAGTTGAAATTTGCATAGAAAAATGGAAATTAACAAGACCATTTTGACTGGAGCTGTCCATCTAACCTCCAGTGTATCTACATTGCCCCATCGCTCTCTCCCTACTTGCAACTTGCAATCCTCGTTTGGCTCTGTGTGTGTGTGTGTGTGTTTCGTTTCTCTCTTCGTCCTGTTTGTTGTCTATATTTAGTCTCTCGAGAAACATGTTTGACCAACTGAACTGACTGACTGAATGACTGACTGCCACAGTTGGCTCTAATCCCACCTCCCAACCTCTACTCCCACTCCAATGCAATCTCCCCCCCCCACCTCACTCCCCATCCCCATTTTTTTGTTGTTGTTGTCGTTGAAATGATGTAATCTCTGTAATATATGCGACAAACTTTCAATTCCAATTGCAACAAAGTAAAAGTAATCAAAAGCAACAAGCAAATAAAAAAAGATGGCAAGAAAAAGATTGTCTTACATTATCTTGTTGATTTGTTTGCATTTTGTATAATTATTAATAATAAATAATTACATGTATGTATGTATATGTATGCCTGTATATGTGTACCTATATTAATTATTAATTATGTGCCATTGATATCCCAATTGGGGACACAACAGCCAACAAAAATAATAAAAATAAAATATCTTGACTTGTTTTTTTATACTTATTTTATATCTCAATCTAAAAAGCAACAACAGCAGCAGCAGCTGCTGCTTGCCTGATGTGAAATCTCATTGAGTTATAATAATTTTTATCTTTTTTTGGGTTTTTAAAATTTTTTTGTTTTATTTTGCAGTTGCAGTTGCAATTGTTGCTGTTGTTGCTGTTGCTGTTGCCGTTTCCCACGTGACCTCCAAGACAAACCTCACGTACAAGGATTTCTTTTCGGTATTTCTGTTGCTGCTGCTGTTGTTGTTGTTGTTGTTGTTGATGTTGCTGTCTTTTTTCTGTTTTTCGGAAACCTTATACCACTTATATAAGTAAGTATTTAAGTATCTTGTATCTTGGAAAGTGAAAATTGATGCATGCATCTCGCATCGCTTCGTATCGCATCGATTTCCTTATGGATTTCAATATTTTTATAAGCTAGTCACGGAAATTCGTTTAAAGGCTTAATGAAAATTAGGGGAGGTCAAAAACTAAACAAAAACTACAAAAAAAAAAAAACCTTAAATTTAATGCTGTTGTATGGGGGAGGTGTTTTTTTCCGCTTAGCGTGACAACGATTGATCGAAAGATTTCCCACTATATAGATAGAGGAACATACTTACATATATACGACGACAAAGTCAAAATCTTAGACTTATCTTAGTTGTTATGTGTACGAGGTAAAATGAAAGAAAAATAGAAAAAAAAACAACAATTTCAATTGCCTGCTAATGTCAAATACAAATAGCAATTCAATAGCCGAGTGATGTCATAATAAACTGGATATTTGCAAAACTGTAAAACTTCAACGAGACGCGCCAAAAGTCAAATTAGTGCACGTTAAAATACAAAACTAAAGAGCAAATCCACCAAATTGATACACAAAAACCAAAAGCAAGCAGAGCCCCCAAGCAGAAGAGGGGGAAAGTGGCGGGGAGGCAGAGAGCAGTCAAAGCAGAGTGGATGGATGCAGAGCACGACGAATGGTTAAACAGGCTTGGCAAATAGCATCAACTGAGGCCGAGGAATAGCCAGGAGCCGACAAGAGCATTGGGAGTCACTGGCAAAACGGACAGCAAATACAATAATTAGATCACAAGCACAGACCAGACACACAGTCAAAGGATGATTGTGGAGGTGGGAGGTGCAAGTGGTGCTGGTGGTGGAGTGGAGAATGAGGAGAAGCTGGAACGTGACTGCAGAGCTGCTGCTGCCGCTGCCGTTGCCGCTGCCGTTGTCGTTGCCGTTGCTGGAGGAAATGAGAAACAAGCCAACAAAGAGCTGATACACAAAGAGTCTTTAAAGCCAGTCGGTATTCATTATTGGTCTTATGATTTTGAACTAGTTTCTACTTCTTTTTTGGCACATTGTTTTTTTTTTCTAGTCATAAGGCCAAAGGCGGTAAATATTGCTAATCTAATTAACAGTAAGTCTATAAACCTATATATGTCCATATGTATACATACGATTGTGGATACTATACAAATTAAGTTTAAGGTCGTTTAATGAACTCAGTTCTTCTGCTCAGACTTAATTTTATAGTTTTATAGGATATACAGTAAAGTATAAAGCAAAAGAAATCAAAGGACCTAAACATTGCCCGATTTTTCGGAGTCTTATTTAGCAATTTTTTCGACAATTTCTTTTCAGACTTTAAAAATGCCAATAAAAACTATTAAACTGGACTTGATTTGTACAATTTCGTAAGTGAGAACTGTAATGCCAAATAATGGTTGAAAATTTTGAGAAGATATTGACATTCCATAAATTCAACACATAAGAATTATGAACTAAAATAATGTACACCACTTTTATAATTACGTTCAAGTATAAATTGTAAAACCTTAAGAATTCAAATTTTAACTTCGCTGTAAAAGCTGTCTGAAGCTGAAGCAACAATTAGAAAATAAATTGAATGAAAAAAAAAAATCCAATTAAGAAACTCCCAAATTTGATGCAACATTTTAGACTTTTTTTAAATTTTTTAATCAATCATTAAAAAATTATTACAATAAAAGGATTTGCCAAAAAATTTGATTCTAATTCAACAAACAATAAATTAATAGAGTTTTCCAAATTAAAAGAATCGGTTTCAATAATCCAAGTTCGATGTAAACACATGAAGTATCATTTCCTTTGCATTTAATTCTAATCGGTTATTGGAAATCGAAAAATTGGTGAAAAAAACTTTAGTAGATGCAAGTCGCTTGAAAGTAAAGAGATTTTAGAAATGAGAGCGATAAAACTGAAAAATATAGTATCGTATTTTAGTAAGACGTGTGCTGGGATTTCGTTTAGAGAAATGTTAAACCTTTGACAATCTTTACTATGGACAGAATTGGTTTTAGAAGATAAGTAAATATTACATTAATATATGTATGTACATATAATAGAAAGATAATAATCTGGTTTGCGTTTGAAGTTAAGCCTAAAGATTCTTAATGCATTGGAAGTTGATTTCGAGAAGGAAGGAAGGTTTGTATGAAGATGAACAAATCATCGTTCAATATGCAAAGTTTGGACATCCGCTTGCCAATTTCTGAAAAATATATTTACATACATACATATGTATACTCTCACATACATAGATGTAGAAATATATTTCTATTCCTGCTGTCGATTGCACACATTTTGTTAGACAAGAGATTTGCCTGTTTGTGTCTTGAGACATGCAAATCTGTTGCCAGTTGCTTGGGCAGTTGCATGTTAGGCAGCTTCCTACAATGCCAGCAACACCAGCAACACTAGATACACAAGTGTGTGAAAAACTAAACTCAATTACTCAACAAACATAGTAACCTACTTCATAAAGTCAGCAAGAGCGAACAACGAATGCTGTTAACAGCAACAAACAACAAACAACAAGAAAACAACAAATTCATTTTCGCTTTTTTTTCCGTTTTTCGTGTGTTTTCTTGCTTTTTATTTCTCTGTCGAGAAAAGTCCTTCAAGCGTGACAATCACATGGAACAGTTGTTGTTGCTTTTTGCAGCTGATTTATAGTTTTCATTTTGCAGGTTCGCTTGTATTTTGTATTTGCTTTTATTCGTTGTTTTTTTTTGGGGGGATATGTTGTAAAAGGAAATGTCAATTCTGGCGCTGGTGCTGCTGCTGCTGCCGCTGCCGTTTTGCCAAACAATAGACGAAATGCTAAAAGATTTTTATGGCAAATATGAAGAAATTGTATGAGTTTATTGCATGATGCTGCTGCTGTTGCTGCTGCTGCCGGGCACTTTGGGCCGCCCTTTTGGGCCAACAAAAAATAAAAATCAAATTTTGCAGGCTTTCTCCTTCGTTTTTTTTTTTTTTGTGGTGGTGGCAGGGACTGGGCCCAGGAAAACCGGCTACGACGACGACGACGGCGGCGACTCCTTCTCTCACTCCTTTGCGTGCTGGCCAACACTTTGTCCAGAAATGTGCCCAAGCCAGTTTTGTGTCTTTTTTGTTGCTGTTGTTTTGAGAATTTTTGTTAGTTGTGAGCAGAAGGAAGAAAAAGAAACAAAACACAAAGCAAAGCGCCGATCCAGTCTTGAATGCTGGGAATGGGAATTGGTATTGGACATTTGGGGCCTAAAGCTCTTTTCTTCTTTTCCCTTCTTCTGTAGGTTTGGATTTTTTTTTTTTTTTTTTGCAGATCGTGAGTCAGCGGAAAGCAAAGCGCAAAAATGTTAAAACCCAATGATGATTTATTGTTTGGTTTATTAGAATCAGGGACAGACAGAGTAGCAGATAGAAAGAGAGTGACACAGAGCGAGAAAAAGAGAGAGAGAGAGAGATGGAATAGATACATATGTATATGCTAAGTTCTTAGGGAGAAAGAGAAAAAAACAAATACGAGAACAACAACCGATTTATGTACACATTTCATTTTGCGGTGGTCTCTGGCTTCTATTTTTTTTTTTTTTTGTTGATCGTTATAGCCCAAGATGTAAACCTTTCCCATTGCCAAGTTTAATTCTTTCTAAAGAAGTAGCGGGGTCGGCTGCTCCCCAACCTTACGCATATTGGTCAGATGACTTGTTCAGCATTCAAAATCGTTTAAAATATTAATAATAATATTTACTTTACCAAGGAAAAGTTACAAAACAAATTTCTCAACAGAACTGTTTTGAATCCTACGTATTTCATATGTTTGACAATATGAAAACTATAATTTTTGAAACATTCAAATTTTTAAATGGTCAGAATAAAAGGTGCGTTCAACAAAGTTAATTTAAATGACAAAAAGTTTTTGAATCATGGTCCAATATTTTACTAGATTTACGTAAGTTGAATATTCAATTCTCGCCTTGATGATATTTTCAACTCTTTTGGGTATAAAGGATAATAATTGCCTACATAAAATTTATAGGAAACTTTCATTCACTAATCAAATTACAAAGAATACAATCTATTTTTGCAGTGAGAACCATATTTAATTTGATTTCTTTCAGTGTACATATGTATGTCTGCGCTCCATTGATCTAACCTACCTTGATGTCAGAGCTTTATAACTTTTTCTTGCTGACCTTTTTGTGGTAAGTAAATAATTTCTTGGAATTGCTCACGAGATTCGTATTCGCATTCGCATTTAAATTCAATAACATATTTATATGCATTGGCCATGGCAATCTCATATATAAAGCACACAATAAAAAAACATGAATACGGCCATTTGGCAACACTTCAACAACAGCAACAACAAGCATGTATGACAGCAACAATAGCAACTACAAATACAACAACAACAACAGCAACTCTAAGGCAATGAACGAAACGTGCCAACGGGTAAAGATCGTTGATAAGCCAAAAGAGGAGTAGGAAAGGAGAAAGAGTAGAAGTTGGAGTAGGAGAAGGAGAAGGAGAAGGAGCAGGCTCTATCAAAACGTAGAGGGAGAGCCGGCAAGTTACTACTATATGCAAAGAAAGTTTTAGTTTGTTATACCCTGTACCCTAAATGTCGAGGTAAACGACAGAAGAAAGCATTTGCATTTTGATTAGAGCTGCCAAACTATCGATATGGCACTATCGATAAATTGGCTTGGATACTTCTTTTTGTAAAGAGTTCAACAACTCAAATTTGCCTTGCTCAAAATGTAGTATTAATTCCATTGAAATTAATTTTCATATTTTCATATTCTTAACAATAATATTGTAGGAAAAACGAAATTCCTAAACAGATATTGGGAATATTTTAAACTCCATAAGAAGTCACTATTCTTTATTATAAAAGAGAGGACGTACCCAAAGCCCAATAGATCCGATATCAAGCTAGAATTTGGGTTTAAAGTGGTTTGGGATGAAACTAAAACAATGTTAAACAAATGAATAAATGTAGGTAAGTAAATTTACTTCAAAATGGTGACTTCTAATTTAATTAAAGGAGAATGAAGATAGCCTCTGGGAAATGGTAGTTCCAATCGGTACTAATATTGAATGGACTATTAATAAATTTGTTAGCTCTTGATCTAAGTTTACTTTTAATAAACATGAACAATAAATCATTTGCCTAATAATTAGGTCAATTTAAGTTCAAATATGAAGGAGATATTGGGTATGGAAAGAAAATGGAGATCACACCTATAGCGATATATTCGAGTAAGGGGTATTTTGAAGTCGAGGGTCTTATACTAAATGTATGGAATTTTGTATTTCTATGCACCGGGACAGGACAATGTCTGGGGAAGATTTGAAGTCCAGTTCATGCACCACCACCACCAACAGCGGCAGCACCACCACCACCACCAGGTGGTGTTGGTAGTCCAGTAGCTGCTGCTAACTGTGAATGAGCAGCAATCGTGGGCAGCAAGTTGAGGCGAAACAATTTCTTGCCACATTTGGTTGACAATTTTTACGACTGGTTTTTTTTTTCTTTCGCTCGTCGTCGTTGTTGTTGTTGTTGTTGGTATGTTAGTTTAGTTTTTTTTTGCTGTTGCTGTTGTTGTCGACTGCCATTACCAATTAATAGTCGAGGCAAGAAATTTGCATGGCAAAAGGAAAGTGACAAACGCTTGAGACGGTAGTCGACACTTGAAGGAGATCACCGATTAAAGATCACAAATCATAGATTGTACACATAGTGCAGCCAAGGCAGACGCAATTATGTGTGTGTGTGTGTGTATGTGTGTGTGTGGCGGATGGACAATATATGTATGTAGGGTATGGATGGGAAAGCAGCAGCTTGTTGCAGCTCAAAGCTAAAGGCAGAAGGAAGACTGCTTGTTGTCTGATGATCTGCGTCCAAATTGGATTTTTGACGCCAAAAGTGAGAGTGACACGAGCGAGCGACACCTGTCCATATCTACATACAAAACAGCATCCCCAGCATAAACTCATCCGAATGCGTTCGTGATGATCTTGGTGCGTGCATTCAACTTTCTTGGCTAACCATGGTCCCCTTTCCCCTAGCCCCTCTTTCTGGAAGTATGTTTGTATGTATGTAGAGAGACACCTGATCGATCTGAGGAGCCAGACGCATTAAGTTTCATGGGCCGTCATTATTTTAAATTATGCGCACGAGCGATTCGAAATGCCGACACAGAGGCCAAAACCAAAACCAAAGCCAAAGCCATAGCTAAAGCTAAAGAGGTGTCTGTAAGCATAAGTCAAAGGCATTGGCCAACTTCATTTGCATTTCATGTGAGGAAAATTGTTTTACACATCTTTTTTCTTCTTTTTCTCTTTTCTTTTTGATGGATTGGCAGGCCACAAGTTGATGATTTCATTACGCTTTGGCTCTGAGAGTCTTGACCCGATCTCACACTCTGCCACAGGTGTCGATGGAATAATATTAAACAAGATATCCAACAGAAAATTGTGAAAAGAAATTCTTTTTATTTTTATTTTTACAAAATCATATGGCTTAAAAAAAACCAATGGGTCGGTGTGTTAAGCCCTTTAACTCAATATTCGCCATTATTTTTTAAACAACAATTTATTTGTGTTTTCATTTACTTTCATTTTCCGTAATTTCAGAGAAAATACACAATTAATCAAGTTCAGTTTTCATTTTTATTACTTTCGAAGCTTATTAAATTTTTAAACTTGATTTGAATAAAGGACATAATTAAGTCAGAAGGCAGGGCTAAGGTATAAGATAGGATAAGGTTCTCTAAGAAAAAAAGAAGCTATTCACATTTTAAGGATTATTTGTATGGCAGCTATATGATATAGTCGTCCGATCTTTTCGACAATCGCAGATAGTGTGACTGGGGTATAGAAAAGCTTATAAACATTCTTTGAAAACCACATCTCCAAAACTGTGGGACTAGTTAGCATAGGTTCAGACAGACAGACGGTTATATCAATTTCTCTCCACATACTGATCAAGAATACATATATATACATATATATACTTTATGGGGTCGGAAAAGATTTCTTCTCTGCGTTTCAAACATCTAACGAATTTTATAATACCCTTTGCAAGGCGTGTTTCGCATGTTTTACCATTGATTAGTAAGTATTATCATAACATCATCATTTTGTATATGAAAATTGTACAAGAACTTGATCTGTCAAAAGTATAGCTACTCCATTGGTGAATTCAAAATAAATACTTGTTTGAAGTTGTAATTGCAATTTTTTGTAACTTCCTACAGTAGCTTGGGTTTGGATTCCACATTTTCTTGTAGCATAAATGCAATTCTCTCTCAAAGAGATTCTTCTAGCAACAAGTCATTTCTTATTCAATCATTGTATACATACACACACCCACAACTCACAAGAAGAAGAAGAAGAAGTCCTCCTCCCCCACCAGGCTCGCTCGCGCCCCTCCCCCATAATGCCCAACGAGCTTCATTAGAAAACATTCTCCCAGATGACACATTACTGTCACTTGGCGTTATGAGCTAAATTTATTGATGTTCGCCTGCCCAGCAGCTAGCATCTCTACCATCTCGAAGATTTCCATCGTCTCCGCCTCCTTAGGAAAAGTAAAAAGAATTTTTTCGTGTCAGCGCATGCCAAAAAGTATTTTTGAGAGGCCTCATTGGAAAATGTCAACATGCATCATGGTCCGGAAAGCATTTTTAAAGCATTTGATTTGTGTGCGGCTTGGTGGAAAACAAGACCTCACGGCACGAACTCGGAGAGTGCATGGAGAACAAGAACAAGAAGAAGGAGAAGGAAGAAACTCATTTCATAATGTGTTGTGTCCGAGAGGAAGAAAAAACCAAAAACAAAATCGCTGACATCTATTTGGCCTGCAACAAAAACAACTGCCAAGTCAACTAATTTATAGGAAAATTCCTATGGAATTTACTTGCGGAATTTGATAAATCATGACATAAATTAACCATGGATAAGGCGGAGGGGGAGTAGTAGGAGTAGGAGAAGATGTGGTGTGTGTGAGTGAGTGTGAGTAGGAGGTGTTGTTTGAGTGCGTGTTAGTGGAGCAAATACAACATTTGTTGCTGATGCAACCGTCGAGTGTTTTTGTTTTTGTTTTAGTTTTTAGTTTAATTATCATAATTATTGGCAATTATTCAACATTTTGTTAAGCGCGTGTAACTAATGGTTATTTTTTCTTCTATCATATTTCCCTCTATCCCACACTCTGACTCTCACTCTCGCTAACGACTGACTTTCTTCTGTCGTAATAACATATTAGTACATGGTGGGGGACTAACTTTAGTATAAGCAACCATCGATAAGTTTTTCTGCTTAGCGATGCGTAAGTCAATTCACTTTATTGTTCACTTGCTGCGGTAATCATTTAATTTAAAATCAGCGGCTTTAGTTTATATTTTTTATGTAATTGTTCGCTTAATTGCCGGGCAATTAAAATGCCTTTATTTTTGTTTTTTTTTTTATGAGTTTCGAAGGCGGAGTTTCAGAAGATTTACTATCCAACAGATAGACGAGAAGGTGTATGGTTAGGGTTAGGGTATGGTAGGAAATATATATGTACGTATAAATTTTAGTACGATTTTTACAAGCAAGTGAAGAGCCGACATCATACTATATAAATGAGGTCAAGAGCTTGCAGCCAGCTGCATTCGATCTCATTTCATCAATGGGGAGAAGTGTTTTTTCTTGTTTTACTTCTTTTTGTTGTTGTTGTAGTTTTAAAAGTTTTGTTTTTTGTTTCGGGTTTTTCTTTAGCATTGCATAATCATCATAATTTGTTGTCCACTTGATGTCCACTTGAATTGCACTCTTTGATTTTTTTTCTTCTGTGTGTTTCTGGCTCGGACCAAGTGCAGCAGCAAAAAAGAGATTGAAGCTCCACTTCCAGGTGCATATAATTATTGGATTGATATACTCTGCTATGAGAGTTTTATAGGTTCACTGACTACACTTGACCAACCGGGAATCCTTAGGGTCATCATCATTTTGTTGGCTCTAAGCTGATTTTTTTCAAAATAACTATCATCTCAAGTATTCTTTCTAAGTATATATATCTTGCACTATTTCCCTAGATTGATTTTTCATCTGTGATATATTCAGATAGTTTAATATTTATATATAACAAAGTTTATTTGCACTAAAAAATCAAAACGAAATAAACACCGTTTCTTTAATTCTGAGATCTTTGACTTTCCCAATTAAATCGTTAAATTATCGTTAACAATTTTTTGAATTTTCAGAGCACGAACATTTTTTTCTGAAGTCAATCAAATTTGGATATTCTTTTGGTTTGTCATAAATTAAAATATATTGCCAACGGTTACATATATGTTGAGAGTATATTTTCTTAGTTAAATATTTTCAAGTCGATTCAAATTCTTGCAATATTAAAGCAAATTATTTAAGGTCCGAATTAGAATAAAGAATAAGTTAAACCCTTTAATCTTTCGCTTCTATGTATATTCTTCATTTTAGTACAGAGTATTTTTATATAGATTTTTATTCTTTGAATATTGAGTATTTAATTATTATAAAATGTTGCCCAACTCTTAAGATTTAAATGGTATATTGTTGTTGTTTACCTTTTAATCATGAATAATTGTGCATTTTTTTAGGGCATTTAAATATCGATCTATTTGCCGCTCCCTTGATCGCCTTTTTTTCTCTTTCTTTCTTTCTTTCGTTTTGACTAGTGAAGTTCGTGTTTGTTTTTCACAACTGGCGGGCATTTAAATTGTCTTCAATTGCGCACATTACATAATTAAGACAGCAGCAGCAGCAGCACCACCAAGCACCACCACTATCAAGCACCACCGCGAACTACACTACGCCGGAGTCAAAGTGGTTGTTTGGGGCTGACCGGCACTGTCTGACTGAGAGACTGACTGACAGCCCATCAACATCAACAAAATGCTCAACACCTCACAAAATGAACGAATGAATGAAAAAACAAAAAAAAAAAGCAAAACGACAACCTCATGACTTTCCCGCTTGGAAGCTTGTAGCTGGAGCTGGAGCTGGAGCTGGAACTGGAGGTGGAGATAGAGCTTGGAGTTGGAGTTGCGTCGCTTGGCTGTCTGGGCTGGACTTGAGGTTCGTTCGTATTTTTCGATGCATCATCGCATAATCAAAGAGTCATAAAAACCAATAATCATTATTAAGCAAAACAAGCCAATTAATGCACCAACAACAACAGTAATTAAATGAAAATAAAACTCTTAGATTTGGCCAACATTGCAATGTAGCGACGTCGAGACACGAGAAGAGAGAGAGAGAAAAAAAATAAATAAAAACGGGTCTATTATGGGTTAATGGAGAGGGCGACTGAACTGAACTGAACCGAACTGAAGTGATTAAGAGGCGAGAGGCAGGAGGCAGGAGATAGAGGTAGGAGGTGCTAGTCGAGCATATGGGGGGACGGGGGAATGGGGGACGGAGGGGTTAATAAAATTATAATTGCAGCTGTTGCTAATTTTGCCATTTGTGTGCCATAATAGAGCAATAAATTGTGGTAGGCAAAAAAGCTAAAAACACAACAACAACAAAATATGAAACGGGAAGAATTTATACATACATACATACATAGATAAACTAATGTCAAGCAATTAGTGGGAAAAATCGAGTGGAAAATATTGATCAAAGTGACAAATTTATAAAAAAAAAAAAATATACATATGTACATTGTACATATACAAGTGCATATACATATGTATGTGTGTATTGCAGGCATGTGAGAATCAAAAGTGAACAACTAAAATTGAGTCCTGTTAAACAATTTACACAAATCAAGTTTGCCGCACATTGAAAATTAGTGAAAGTTGCGCCCAAGTTGTTGTTATTATTGTTGCCCGCGTTGTTGTTGTTGCTATTTTTGTTGTTGTTGTTGTTGGTTGCTGTTGTTTGGTTGTGGCCAGTTTTGAACAGTAGCCCAGACCTAGGGCAATATCGTGTTAGGCGATCTGAGAAATTGATTAAGAAAGAAAATGAAGCGAAACGAAAATAAGAAAAATGAACTCCAAACCCCAAAAAAAAAAAAAAAAAACCGAATACCTAATGCAAGTTTAAGGGCAATCTCTGGGTCAACGCTAATTGATTGGAAAGCCTTTCCTTTCAGATCAATGGCCAACCAATTTGTGGATAGTTATCGGCATAATCAATATACATATAACTGTCTGCCATGATGACCCATGGCCAATTTGCCAACATAATTCGAATCATCGAAAATCATTAACCAAGCGCAAGAATTAACCCAAACATGTAAAGGGGATTCGCAAATTCTTAAGATTCTTTTTGAAATTTCTCTATTTAAATCATATATTTGTCTTTCGTTGTAGTCAAAGGATGTCTTCTCTGATGTAAACTGATGTAAACTGATGAAAACTCATTAATTTTTTAATCACGATCTCCCTGCCTTCCACCTCCCCTCCTCATCATATACTTTATTTATAATTATAGTCTGTGTTCTTATTTGCTGAGTTTTCTGATCTAATCTGAATTTTAACCAACTTTTTTGAAACTTACAATTGAAACACCAAAAGGAAAAGAAAAAAAAATCCAATCCATTCGCATCCAAAATGCCAAATGGCCATTTGAAAGCTTTTTCTGCACATTTCCATTTATCCATCTGTCTTTCACCTGCTTAAAATTCAGCCATTTCATTCATAGTATATATTATAATTTGAAAAATGTTTACAGCTCGTTTCATTTAAAGTTTTTGGCTCTCGGTTTGTCATTTTTTGGCTTTTGTCCCCTTTCCTATCTTCTTCTCGCCCCGTCCTACCATCATTATTATCATCATCATCACAATCATCATACTATCCTGCCATTGCCGTTGCTGTTGTTGTTGCTGTTGTTGTTGCTGTTGTTGTTGTGCCGTCAGTCAGTTGGTTCGTTCCATTTGTCGTTTTCCTTTTTAAGTGCTGAATTTTTCATGTGCATTTAATTAGTTGAATTATGGCTGCGAAATGTGGCGACTGGCAACTCTTTGCCAGCCAGCATAAACATTACAATCTAATAAAAAACGAAAAAAGATTTTACAATATAAAAAAAAAAAAACACACACAACTAACAGAAAATAAAGTAAACACTTTGCCATATTGTGCGACAACTTTCGCGAAATAATTTTATAGACTGTCCAACTGGACAATAGACCTGCTTGGACTCGGCGGCAATCAATTCCAACGATGTCACCTTTCGAATTTCGGCTTTTTACTCTCTGTATTTTTTCTTCTTTTTTTTTTTTTTTGAGGAAAGTTCACAGACAACGAGGCAAAAGGTTATGCAAATTCAAGCGCCACAAATATGAGAGAAGAAGAATATGGCAAAAGAAGTCGCTGAGTGACTTCATTTCTATATTTTTCACTGCTAATCAAAGCCACGACTAGAATCGATGGCAAGTCTTTCAAACTAATGTCAAAACTGTTTTATTATGGCCATAACTGCGGTCAAGTCCGCAGTGGTTTATACACTTTGTTCAGTGGAAGTTCACTTCCTTTTAAATTCTTATTCTTTTAAATGTGTAATTTGACCCAATTCAACTCTGCAAAAATCTAGTCGACATTATTTATTAGAAGTAAAAATAGCGGAGCAAAAATGAGAGCTTAGTCCAACAATTTATGGAAAATTTCGCAAAAATTAAACCAATTTTAGAATAGACTAATTAAGTCATTTTTTAGATATCTTTCTCAAAATGCCAATACTTGAGAAATTTTAAAACCAGAATTTTTGATCAAATCAAGAGGAAAACAATGTTAAAAATTTTAAGATTTTCCTAACATTTAGAATTATGCAAATGAGCAATTTTTGCCTTGTTTCCGTGGGACTTTTCATGTGACTTTTCGCTGCTCTGACTGACAATATAGAGAACTTTCACAATAGAAAAATGGTGCCCTGACTCTTTTAGGTGGAAAACCGATCCAAGTAAAGCCGGTCATACTCGTATAAGAATCTTTTTTCAATTTGGAAATTCGTTTGGCTGACAAGCCCTCTCATGACCTTTGGCAACCTGAGTAAATTCATTTTTAATGATTTCCATTTTGTCCTTCAAAATTAATTACGCCCTTTACTTTTAATGTTTGAACTTTACACTCGGACAATAAATCTCTTACCTGGTGGCACGCTAATTACGCCCAGCAATCTTTTAATTAACTATACCCCAGCAATTTGGTATAACTAACAAAAGGGCAACCCAAAAACAGAACAGAAACAAAAATGATGAAAATCTTGGTCTTGGTTCTCTCTCCGACGAGTCGACGACTCGTCTGAGTCTTATTATTACAAACAATTTTTGTCACTAATTACAATGTAAAAGAACAAACTAAAAAAAACACAAAAAAGCATAAACAAATGTAAACTGGGTCAAGTTGTTGTAGTCGCCGTTGCCGCTGTTGTTGTTGTTGTTTCAGTTGTCGGTCGAAAAATAAACAAATTGTGAAAAAAATCAAGATCATTTTATCTGCGGTTTCATTTTGAGTGTGTGTGTGTGTGTGAGTGTTGGTTGCTTTTCTTTTTCTTTTTTTTTCGTTGTTGTGTTTTAAATTTTAATTTGTGTAATTTGGCTGCAGAGTTTGCTAAGTAAGCACTTGCCGGATTCTGAAGCTAAGTTAATTTAGCGCAATTTAATTCAAAACAATTGCTAATTAAAACATTTTCTTACACGAAATGTGAAATTTACGATTATTTAATGAAGCAAAAAATAATGGCCATAGCGCGGAGAACTACTAACAAAGAATTAAATGGCTAGGGGGGTCACTTTACTAATTGGCATTTTCAACTGATGTACCTAAAATTCCATCCGTGATAAAAAAAATAAAGAATCTAATGGAAATATTTCTCCTATGGAGGAATTACTTTTCATTCGCTTTGGCTTTTTGCTGTAACTTTTCTCTATAAATAATACAATTATTATAATCTCTATTCTATCCAATTGTAAATAGAAAATACTCATGTGGTATGAACTCTTTATTTGTAATAATTTTGCTTACAAAATATACATATATTAAGATAGATTATGTCATTCAATGAAAAAAAAAAAATATGGCCTTCTAGATGTCAATGAGTGCATTGAGTAAACTTTACTCAGTAAAGATTAACATGGCTTGATCAATTTCATTTTAGTTGGAACTGTTCAATTCCCTGCAACTTCTTGACAAAATCGAACTACCAAATTAAAATGAATATATGTACTACTATTTGTGGATTTAATAAAATCCAAAAACTTTTTTAATAAATTCGTTTCAAAAACTGAGTTTTAACATGGCTTTAAAATATTCTTAAAGTTCTTCTTAACATGGCTTTAAAATATTCTTAAACTTCTGATAATATCCTGGAATCCCAATTACAAAACTCTCTAAAGAAATGCTTACTAGAAAAATTTGGAATACACAATTGGATCGCTTGGATATAAAAGACTTTCAGTATTGAAACCTGAGCTCTGAACTCAATGTTGAAATTAAATTACCCTGGAAATTTGTAGCCATGACATGATACGAATTTAGGTTTAAATTCTCATCTTTTCTGAGTTGTAACTAAATTTTAAGGCAACTTTAAATAAAATTTTAAAAAAATTGGATCACCAATTATTTTACAAGACTTTAAAGTCAATTGGAAGTTAAGAACTTGAGAAGAAAATAAACCCATAATTTAGAAAAAATGTTACATTTATTGGAATCATCATTTTGCTCGTGTTACTACTATATGTACATATGTATGTATGTATGTGCCATTTGATATAGACGTCGGATCTGCATCAAATTTAGTTAGTAAAGCGCGGTTAAAATTAATAGAAATAACAAAAGAGATATTGATCTAACGATTGTTTCTATAGAACTTTCAATCCAGATCGTGTCGAGGTATAGAATGCCTGTCGAACTACTGACCTAAATTAATATGTACATATTTGTAGATCCAAGGCACTTGTTCTCTCCATCAATTAACAACAAACATAACTCCATAAATTTGTATTAGTTTAATTCTCTTATGACTATAGAGAGGGAGGGGGAGTTAACTAGAGTGAGTATGTATGTATGTATATGGTGATTTTTTGTGCATTTCCGGCTAGCACCCCAATGAGCAAATAACCACGTGCCTATAGATTAAAGTTAACCATTTTTTTTTTTTTTTTTTTTGGTTTTTTTTCTTCAGCAAAGTGAAATAAATACTTGATGAGAGCGAAAGTGAAACGCAGATACATCAACAACAACAACCATAACAACAAAGTCTAATCAGTCTAACAGCAACAACATCAACGACAAGTACATATCATGCTTTAAACTCTCTTTCTATGTCATTGACAGACGTCGGTCGTTGGGTCGTATATATTTTTTTGTGACTGACAAATGAAAATCTCAATTGGCTATCGCAAGACAATCAAAAGACGAAAAACTTACACAGAAACAGCACAGACACAAACCACGACGACGACGACGACGATGAGAAGCTGAACCTGCGTTCGCTGTTGTGTGTGGTTGCTGGCTGGCTGGCTGATGATGGTTGCAAACATTACACATTACAACTAAGCAAATGAAATGACAACAACTGCACTAACAACAGCAACAACAACCACATACGAAAATTCACTTTCACTCATCGCTTTTTTTTTCTCCTTCTTTTTCTTCTCTTCTTCTCTTCCCCACTCGCACTCGCACTCTCACTCTCTGTCTTCAATTTTTGAAAACGTCATCATGTCGCCGATAAAGAGGAAAACAAAATATACCCCCTCCCCTCCCCTCCCCACCCACTCAATACTGCACACCAACACCCCCTTTAAAACAACAAAGAAAATCCAAAGATCTTTGCTGATTGATGAGTTGTAGTTGATAGAAGTTTGTTGACGAAAGATGTAAAGAGAGTGTAGAGGGGACACGGAGATCATCTGCCGTTAAAGTAGAACAAACAAACAAAAAATACAAAAAACCGAAAAAAAAAAAAATTTGTCACACACCGGACCATAGTTTGGACCGACTGCCGGCCTCCTACTGGCTGCTAGCCTGCCTTTCGGGCTTGTCCAATTAAATGCAAATTTCCTTTTATTTTTCCACCATTTCGCTTTTAGAAATCGAAGCCAAAGCGTTGCCAGGAGCCACGAAAATGATAGAAAACAACACAAACACAAACAAGAGACAAAAAAAATGAGAAAAAATAAACAAATTCCGAAAAAAAAAACGAAATAAATTGTAAGATGCAAATAGTCTTTCACCATGTTTCTCTCTTTCTGTCTTTACTAGGTGACCACCCACATGGCCATACATGGCCGGACCAAACGTCTCACTTCCAACTTCAAACGATCAGACCAGAGACCAGAGAGACTAGAGACCAACCGGGCTGGGTGAGGTGAGGCCAACTACCAAATCGTTTTAAAAATTTATGTGCATTTTGAATGGAATCACCACCAATTCACCAATTCATTGCGTGGGCGTGGTGGAACACCAAAAGAAAAAAAAGAGAAGATCTTTTTAACATAGTCTCTCGGTGTGTGTGTGTCCATTGAATTTCTATTGAAACTAGCGAAAGTAACGCTAACTGATGGCAAATGAACTAGTGAGAGTGACTATTTCTTCTGAATATGTCATTTTTCTTTTCTGTTTATTTTTCTTGGTTTTATTGGAATTATGCAAGTAGAAGAACTGACTACTTCGTCACCCCAAGTCCATATATTACCACAACTTTCTACAAAAAATCAAAATATAGCAAAAGATTTTTTCCTGATTGCATTATCATAGTACTATGAATGAATGACTTATAATCAGCTTTCAATATAGCTCAGGAATAAGTGTAATAAACCAATATCTAGGAGTATTTTATCTATCATAAAAAATACGAACCAATTGAGAAAGAATATTTAAAATAAATTAAGTTCGTCTTTATTTCTCTTCCTCTCTACATTTTTGATTTATGATAAATTGGAAACATATATCTGTAAACAATATATATTTTTCTGTAGGAAAACAAATAATAAGTAGATCGTTCTTATGGAGAAAATATAATATAAATAGATTTTGATTACTGTATCTCTTTCAGAATTCTTTAGTTGGAAAAGGCTGTTGTAGACCCATTTTCATTTTATAGTTTTTCCATTTTTCTTGGCCAATTTCATAATAACGAAGTCTTAATCGAATTCAAAGTAATAAAAATTGTTTTTTCCTGACAAAAAAAAAATATTTTCTATATATCTAAAATTAAAATTAATGCGAAAACGTAAGATATATGTATATATAATGTTACATAAGCAACTTCAGCTTGCTTCAACAAAAACAGGATAAATGAAATTGTATTGTAAGTATTATCTAATGAATTTCATTAGCTATTCATTTAGTTCATATTGCTAAGCCAAATCCACCTAAAATTAGGCTTCACATAGCCTTAAATAATATTTAGTATATGGAAATCAATCACAATCTTACCAATTGTCTTCAGTAATACGACTTCTATGGCATCTAATTGTTATTTAGCCGCAATCATTTGTTATGGATTTTGATTTCGATCTGCAATTGTTTGAAGGTAAACCCCAAAAAAAGAAACCTTTAAAACGCAACAAAAAATAGTCCGAAAAATGTCTTATAATAAATAAATTATAATTGCGCACAAGTTGCGATTAAGGTCAGGTTTTAGCAGCTTGACCCCATTTGTTTGTTTTTTTTTTTTTTTTTTTCTTTCGGGTAGTTGAGCTAGAGGGCTCTGTTTGTTCCGTCTGTCTGCTGGCTGAGTTAGCAAATTTAATTACAAACGGAAACAAATTAATTTCAAACAATTGAAATGAGCCACGAATTAGCAGAGCGAAGGAGTATGATGTGATGATGACGTGGCTGCTTTTTGCCCAAAAATGAGAATTACAAATTTCGCACAGGCACCACAGATACAGATACATAGAGCAGACTGGGTGGTGGTTGGTGGGAGTCGGGCTGGTGGAAGGTTAGGAGGCTTCGTTTTGACCAAAAACTGCAGAGCCAGCAATGATTTTACAGTCTCTCGGTTTCAAGTGCTATAAATCAAAGTTGCAACGACTTCATTTTGCGAGTTCATAAACTTTGGCATATAAATCTGAATGCTATTTCTGCTCAACCTTGTGCTTAGAAGGTGCTTTTCAGTGAAGACGACCACAACGATCACACGATGGTGAGTATCTTCCGCTCCATAAACTTTACATTCTTTATCATCAGTAAATTGACTTACAGTCGAGTTGAGGAGAGTACAACTCAGCTCAATGACTTTGAAAGGCAGCAACTTTATAAGAATGACAAACTATAGCAAATACTAATCAGAGGTCTATAACAGAAAATTTGAATCCTTCTACTTGGCTTACATTTGAGATTAAATTTATCTATATCATCATTATATTATAAAAATGTGTAAATAATAATCCATAGCAAAAATAACTAATTGAATGCAAATACTTATGAAAAACAAAAACATTGACTTAAAAGTCTATGGGCTAAGCTAAAATTATTGTAATACAGAAAGATTTGATATCTACCCATTCTATCTATTTAATTCTATGCATACTAAGTATTAAAATAACTTTTGATAATGAAAAATAACGACAATATTAAGTAAATGAATAAGAATAATTTCGTTTATTATACCCCTGGTGAAAAGTGTATCGTAAAGTCGGCGAAATGTATGTAAACTGCCAATAGAAGCATTTCCATCACTATAAGGCATATCTGCAGGCTTGATCTGCACAGGGGAGTCGATTGTCAGTATGAACATCAAGATTTTGCAAATTATAAAAGCTAGAGTTACCAAATTTGAAATGTAGACTCAAACAGAGTGGGCACTGGTCAATCGGTCCCCTTCCGCTCCCGAAATTTAAAAAAAAATTTTCCCGCAATATTTAACAAATTACAATTTAAAGTTAGCACATTAATACATACTGCGATCATTCCACCAAGAATGTCGTCACTCCGACGTGGATGTACCCTGCACCATACTCCAATATATACATACGAGCACTTTAGCGCACCCAGCGGTCAATTTTAACTCGGCCATTTTTATTCCGATTTTTATGAAATGCACATAACATGTACTTATATATTTGTGTGACAAAATTAATTGAAAAAGAAAATAATCTTTGAACTTTTTACTGAATTCTGAAGACATAAGTGGGCGTGGCAAAAACAAGAGTAAACTTTATGTTATGCGTAACAACATTTGAAATTTTTACTTAACAAAATCAGTTTCTAAAGAACGATCAGACTCCTCTTCTGATTGTAAGTAAACGCATTTCGGTTAACCGTTTGCCATATTGAATATCTAGATCTCCTGGTTTCGATTCTGATTAACTCCATTGAGATTGGCGAGAGAATTGTGTAGAAAACTTAGTACATACATATGTAGGGTGTATTCTCCATGCCTGTAATAGTGGCAAATCATGGTCATTGATTAATTTTGGCCAGCATTTCATTTGGCAAGCGATTCAATTGTTTTTTTTTTTTTTTTGCAAAACATAATTGTTGTAAGTACTTGTACTACTTGGTTGTTTGTCTCTTTCATTTGCCATTGTTGCTGAATTTCTTGTCAATTCATTGGCTTTAATTGCGTGTTGGTGTTGCCGTTGCCATTGCTTGTCGGTGGAAAAGGAAGGCCCATACTTTGCATGATAATGATATATAGCCTGCAGCATAAATTTCGTATTTCGTATTTTGTATTTTGTATTTGTGTATCTTGTGGTGTGGTCAAAAAGATTGATGGTGTTATGCAATGCGAAACCCTTTCTGTCTGCCACAGAAAACACACCAAAGACCGAAACCTTATCGGTAATGCGCATCGTGGCGCAGCAGCAGCGGCAGCAGCAGCGGCAGCAGCAGCAAAAACAACCGTTCAGAGTTCAGTTTCAGGCACGCAAAATTATATATTTTTTTTTGTTTTGTTTATGGAAAAGGAAAACAAGTGAACTACCTTTCAATCCCACTCCCACTCTTTCTCTCTCTTTCCCGCTCTCTTTCTCTCTGTTCTCCTCCATTTTGATTGTGTTAAAGCCAAGGCAATGCCAAAATCCGCTTTGAAATGGAATTAAAATACAGCAACAATAACAACGACAACGACCAGTAAATTTTTATCATTTGGCTAATTTTTGTGCTGGCTGACACGCAAACCAGCTAAAGTCAAAAACCAGAGTCAGAGTCAGAGGCAAAGACAAAAGCCAAAAGCTGCAAGTTGAAGCCAAAGCAAAGTGCAAAATGTCGCGGCATTATAAATTGAAATGCTTTTTGCAAACGGAAACAGACGTATGAGAGGGTCCTTAAAACTGACTGACTGACTGACTGGCTGGCTGGCTGACTGACTGACGGACTGACTGACGTTATCCTCCTCAGAGAACCTACCCCCGAAATACACACACACACACACACACACCAAAACTGAATCTCACTTTTTGCCAAAATAAATAAAGTTCATTTGCCGCAGTCTAGACAAACGAAATTTTCCAACAACTGCAATGGCTGTTAGCAAATGGATGGGGGCAAAAGCTACAGGGTGTGTGTGTGTGTGAGTATATGTTTTTCTGGGTGTGGGTTATAGCTGCCAAAAAGGACATTAAATCATTCAGCCAGGTTGAGAATAGAGAGAGAGAGCCAAAAACCTAGAGCCCTGGCCCAGGCGAGCCCAGACAGACAAGGTTGTTCCTTCCGACTATCTGTATCTACCATATATGTAAGTATCTACAATGTCTATGTAAATGTGTATGTCGATGTCGGTGTGTGTGTGCTTTTGCTGCAGCAAATAATAGTAATTTGGCTAATTCAAAAATTGCTGCTCTCGGCCACCGTTCATGTTATTGTTGTTGCTATTTCACTCGTTCGTTCATTTGCTTCTAGCCATGAACTTGAAAAGGCTTTTTCATTTTCAATTCTCTTTCCCCCAGCTAGCACTTTTTCCTTCTGTTTTGCGTGCGTGTTGTGCTAACAATGTGATAATTAACAAACAAGCATATCAAATTAAAATTCCACACTATAATTTTGAGACATTGTTTTAGCGAAATTTTTTACACTTTTGATTAATAATTTCGATTTCTTTTAACTGATATGGAAATTAAATAAAGATTATTAAATAAGATAATTGAAACTCGATAGCTCTTTTATGGTTAAATTCTTTGACCAGATACATCGGACAATTATATTGAGTCCCCATGGGACTTCTGTGTATTTTTCATGAAGCATATCGGCCTACTATATTATGTACATTTGTAGTTCCTATAGGAAAAATAAAAAAGTTCTTATGAGAAAAACTTTTTGCTTTGTTGAAGAATCTTGAAAGGTTATACGCAGTTAGAATTTTAAAATAATCTATAATTATTTCTTTGAAACCAAACTTTACAACCAATCGTATAGATATATTTGGAGCTCTATCCGAACCCTCTAACCCCTGAACATAAATTGGTATATATTTTTACATAGAATACATCATATTCCTGGCAAATATGTCTTTGAGAAATAATAAATTTCAATAAATTCTTTAGTATTTAAGTTAGCTTGAACAAAATCATACATACATATTTCTAGATAACTCAAATATAATTTATATAGATACATTTATCTGATAATTTCAGGCTAGGTTGATAGTTTGCAACTATATCCTAAATTAAAATAAATAAATCAATATTTATATTTGGGAACATCACTAAATTTCTTACTCTCTCTCTATATCTTTCAATATGAGATAAATTTTAATTTTAGCTGTGAGGAATATTTTAAAATCATTAAAAGTGTACGAAAAATATGCTTATAAATTTTTATAGATTCTCGTATAATTCAGGGATTTATACTACTTAATACATGTATGTAAGTACCCCCCACTTTTTTAGTTAGTTAGTTGCGCGGAAACACCTGAGTCATATATAGCATGACAAAGTGAGTATACCCTGGCCCATCGCGCTCCCGTCTCAAGCCACCAGCCAATATCAATGAACTTGCAAAAGAGGGGTGTTGCCTATTGTATGCAGGCGTGACCAGTTAGATGGGGCGTATGAGTAATCTACACGTGCTGGTGATAATACACAAAATAAAAAAACGCCACCTCTTTGCGTGGACAAGGAGACCAAAGGAGGGGGACGTGGAGTGTGTGTGGAGAAGAGAGGGGGGGGAGGCGCTAAGCCTGATTGCAGACGAGAAGAAAACAAAAAAAATGTAAGTAAGTCGCCGCGTCGACTTGGATATACCATGCACCAAATTGAAAAACTACTTCAAATCTATAAAACCAAATTCATATAATAAATTTTTTTTCCTTACTTTTATGTGGACACGAGCACTTTAGCGCCCCCACTCGGCCACCACCGCCACCACGGCCATTTGAGAACGAAATGTTTCTACTTATAACTCGGTTATGACTCATTCGTATTCCGATTTTTATTAAATTTGGAGGAATGATAGATATTCAAAACATATATTAGTTCGCCAAACTAAATTACGATACGATAAACTAGAACAGCGTCCATACTACACGAGTCTAGATTTCAAATTTGGTAACTCTAGCTTTTATAGTTCCCGAGATCGAGGCGCTCATACAGACGGACATGGCTATATCAATTTCTCTTCTAATGCTGATCAAGAATACTATATAGGGTTGGAGATATTTCCATCTGCATGTTACACACATTTTAACGACTTTAATATTCCTATTTTATATCCTATGGCTGAATGGTATAAAAAGTTGAAAAAATGGGAAATATTGTTGTCTAAGCTCTACGAATGGCCGGCCATTCCAAAGCGCTCCACCATCTCTGTCTCCATCTGCGTTGGCTTTAATTAAAGAGAATCAACAAAGGCAGCGGCTGGCTAGCTGGCTGGAGGCAGGCGGCAAGCTCTTGCAGATTTGCATTTTACCCAAAGAGGCCACAAATTGTTGTGCAATTGACTTCAGCAGCCTGACTGCTGCTGCTGCTGCTGCTGCTGTTGCTGCTAGTGGTGCTGGTGCTTAACGACGCGGAAATATGCGCCTAAGATTCCTCTCATCCCCATACCCAGCTAGCTAAATTGAATTATTATGCAATTAGCAATTAGCATAAATTGAATCGAAAGCCTCAAGAATGCAGCAAAAGGAATCTCTACTCATATGGCAAAACACTTGACTGGGTCAACCATATGAATTGTTGAATTCACATACATTTATGTATCCATCTACGAGTATATATATATACATACATAAATACTGTTACTATTGCTCCATAGGGCTTCAAGGTAACTCTTTTTACCGACGACCTCTTTGTCGATCTCGATTGTTTGCTCATTTAATGCCCACATTTTTGTCAAACAAATAACGAAAGATTTGTTTCATTGTTGATATTTGCATTTTGCTTAAGAATATTTAGTTTGTATGTGTATGTATGTATATGTAGATCTCATCAAGTGGCTGGAATTTCGTAATACTTATGTTTATGCTGCCTCTACGACCTCTACTCTTTCATAGAGTTGAAAAACAATGCTTGAACTTCTTCAAGGGGCCCCTCCATTCGATTCCATTCCATTCCATATGGATGGATGATGCAAAATAATCGTAACACAAATCGCAAATCTCGAATCGCGAATCCCAAACCAAAGACGCTGTGTCATCTCAACCAAACCAAATGAGATAAGGCTACAAAGATAGAAAGAGAGAGAGAGATACAGAGAGACCAAGAGAGAGTCAAAGTCCAAAGCAAAAGAAGATGCAATACAATTGCAGCAGAACAAGCTGAAAGCAATCTGGCTTAATCATGTGCGAAGTCAAAGATGCTAAAAAACAAAAAGAAAACAACAACAACAATAACAACAACGTCGCACATATTACGAACGAAATCGAGTTTTTGTTTTTCTTTCCTCTTTCTGCGGCAACAACAACAATGACTCTTCTTGGCTGGTTCTGTTGGCCAAGTCCTCTTTTTTTTTGTTCATCTGACTCAACCAGATCCAGAGCTACATAAATGCACAGCCATTTTGATTGCAACGCAACGAATCTTTGATACACTTTCATCAACATTTTTCTTCAAATTGTTGAAAATGTTGAGCTGAAAAGCTGATTAATGGAGAACCAGAAAGATTAATGCAATCGATGAGGCTTCAATTCTTCCATTTCATTAAGGCCAATTTTGGAGAATCTTTAACTTTTTGTTTCAAGTTTAAAGATTTAACTACATATGTACATTTAATTTATGCATCAAATCTGACCCTTTAATTACACTTTTTATCATCTACTAAAGCTAAGAAAAACTACTCCTAAAATATCCTTTTGAGTACCTAGTGTAATGCTAACCCATTTCAGTTTCCACAACTGCCAAAAGTATAATAAAACAACAAGAAATGATTCAAATACTTTTAGGATTCTACTGAAAGCATTAACAATCGATCTATATATAAACTCTGTTCTTTTAAGCTTTGTCACTCTCTATTTCTATTCTTTTAATTGTAATTCACAACTAGTTTAAGCCGTAAATTAGTGGTGGCAAAGTTTGCTGAAGATGGAACTTGGTGATAATACAGACAACCTCCTCATCTTTTGTGCAGCCTAATAAATGACCTCGAGGTCACCACTAAATTTGGAGATAATGTGTACATACTACATAGTATGTTGCTTATGACTTGAAAAAGTTCTTATACCCTTATACGCAATAAGAGTGAAATCATAACAAGAGAGGAAACGTTATTTCCAGGAAATGCGCTAATCTCTCTCTCTTCCTCTCTCTCGTTATCTTTCTCTTTCGCTCTCTCTTGCTCTCTCTCTCGCTGTAGTGGTGCCAAAGCTAACTTTCAGGACTAGAAAAGAAGAAAATTTACTTCTATTTCTAGGTGATGAGATGACAACATCAGAGTGTAACCTGAACAGAAAAAGAAGACAACGACGACGACGACGAAGATCTTTTTTCCTACATATGTATACCAAAAATAAAAAAATAAAACCCTCACAGCTAATTAAGCCGACTCGCATGAGTTGTGGGGTCTGCGTCTCCCAACAACAATGAGAAATCGCTGGCTTCCTGGCATAGAAAACAAAAAAAAAAAAAAAACTAAAAACGACAAATAACACAGAAGAAAACTAAAGAAAAACTGAGAAAAACTTGTTCATCTTCAGCTAACGAGCGGGCCAACAGACTGACAGACAGACAAACAAAAGCAGCAACAAAACGACAGGCAGGTAACAAGTAACAAGTAGCAAATGGCAAGTGCAAGTGTAACAGCAACACAGCACTCAAAAGCGACTCCTCCTGAATGGGCCAGAGATGGACACGTGATGATCACGAGCGACCCGCCTACCACCGCGAAAGGAGTCCGAATATTTTACGACTTTAATTTGAAAATTCATTCACTTAATAGTTACTTCGCTGATTTGCTTTGATTTACTATAAAAATAGATATATAAGTATAATATTTAAATTTCAATTTTAGAATCAACATGTATATTGAAAACTATTTAATATATGAAGGCAAAATGGTGTAACAAATAAACAAACGAACACCTTGTTAACAAATTGTATTCAAATTTGTATTAATAGGTTGTGAGACAATATCCTTAATCCTTCTTAATAAGTTGAATCATAATTAAAGTTTAAAGAAATATTTAAACCAAAAAAAATCGAATTTCTCACAATTCAATGCTAACATTGTAAGAGAAAGAAAGAAAGAAACTATTTTAATTTAATCGATTTTAAAAGGAATTATTCAATTACATTGTAAATGATTGGCGATAATGTGTTCCTGTGGCTCTGATCAAGTCAAGCTCGTTTCTGCAAGCCTTCTTCAGACAACTTTTACTTCCTACATAGGCACACACTAGGTATGTATATACATAGTAGGATGAACCAAATTCACACAAAATCCTGTTTCCGCTCTCTAAGAGTCTCGTGAAATGATCAATCACACAACCTGCAACACACGCTCATCTCTGCTAACTGCTTGTGTGAGGGGGGATGGGGGTGGGGGATGGAGAGATTTTTAGGTTGACTGCCTCCTGGCATGGGTGGGTGGTTAGGCGGCCGGGTAGGGCCGGGCCGGGCAGGTCAGGGCGTTGTTGTGCAGGGGCCCTGGGCCCAACACAATAAACAAATAAATTACATGAAAGCGGCTGCCACAGTTTGAATCTTTTCAACAAGATAATCACAATGAAGCGGCACGAAATGTGCAGCAATGTGGCATCCTCATTAACCCACCGACATCTTCACCGCTCTCCCCATAGTATTTTCTGCGAGAAAGTGAAAGTCATTGCGAATCCCAATCCTCTAACTCTAAGCAGGCGGCAAAGTAATTGGCCAGGTCGCCACTTGGGTTAATTAAAACGCACAGAGAGTGAAAGAGATCGACAGAGAGACAGACAGGGAGCCAGCCAGAGAGAAGAAAAAACCAGAAGACACTGAAAAAGAAGTAGTAGTAAATGAAGACAAGACTTATGCGAAGGAACGTCCCCTCCCCCTCCCACATATGTATGTGCATACATATCATCGGTATCGATATGAAATGTAAATATTTGTATGACCGCAAAAACCGCAGAAAAAACGCATCCGTAAGATGCCTTTGAAATGAAATGTGAAGTCTGTCTGTCTGTCTATCTATCTATCTTTCTGCCAGTGTGTGTGTCTGTGTGTGTCTTGGGCAATTCATTTGCTCTCAGTCTTAAGGAGAATTGGCTATTGCTATTAACTTTTCACTTCTTCCGCCAATAAGCAAATCAAGCGATTTGTGCGAATGAGAAGAAAGTAAAGAAAGCTGCTGCTACTCAATGAAATTCAATAAATTTACTCAGGCGGCTTCACTTGGCTGCTGCCACTTAAAGCTGATAGCTATATTTAAGTCCAGTTACTGTTACCATCCCCCTTACCCCCCATGCTTCATACCTCCCTACCTCCCTCCTCCCCTCTCGAGAAGGCTCTTTGTAGGTCAATCGAGCAGACCAAGCTCTAGGTGCCACAACATGGACGTACCAATCAGGGGCATCCAATCGACAATTACCAAAATATCGACAATTTGCCATATTAGCTTCTTTTTCAACTGGCTTCAGTAATTAATATTTAATATTTCAAAATTCAAAATACTTGTCAGTTTAAAATATAAGTAAATCTAGATGTATGTAAAAATTATATCTCGCTTTGGCCGAAATTTAAAATAAAACTAGGACAAAAAGATCGATTAATGCTAATCGAAAGATGATAGATGAAAAAAAAAACAACTAGATAATCATAGAAAAAGTGATTGAATAGAGACTGGGTAAGTTGAGGATTGTTTGGTTCTGTTCGTCCCTAACTCGAAAACTCTTTTGTGCGGACAGTAAAAGTAAAATCGTGACGTTCTGAATCGATAGGAATAATTTCTGGCTTTCCCCTCAATGAGTTTGAAGAACTACGCCCTTGGCTAGCAGTTGGCTAACATACGAGTCGAGTGTGATGTGAATAACTGGCAATTGGGTCAGGCTCATTAATGCAATTGAACCTTTCCTTTCCTTTCAATATCTTGCCTTTCCTTTCCTTCCCTTTCAAGAACTTGGCAAATGGACTTAATAATAACAAAACAAAAAAAAAATGCAATGGAAAAATTTTAATTTGAGTGTGTGTGTGTGTCTACTTGGCCATTTGGCCTCGACGCGTGGGCCTGACAGTTAACAAGACGTCGACGACATCTCAATAAACCAGAGCAGATTTTGCGATTGTGCAATGGGTGGCAAGTGGCAAGAATCTGAGAGCTGAGAGCGAGCCCAGCTGGCTGGCCAGGCACAGACCTTGCCAAAACGGTAAATGTTGTACACACACACAGAGTATCCAGTACCCAGTACCCAGTACCATGCACCATGTGGATGTTGGCTGCTCGATTGCTTGTGTGTGGGACATTTGGCTGACTAACATTACACATTACACCGGAGGCCCACATTGACATGCTCTGAATATTATACTAGTCCTCCCTCCACATACCCACCAAACTAACCTGCACCCCTCTCTGCACATCCTCTCCCCTTGCACCCATCCTCTCTCTGTCATCTGGTCTCGCTGGTGTTGCTTGTATTGTTGCATGCAGCACTTGCAGCAGCGGCAGCAAAAGCTATAGCCGCAGCAGCAGCCCGTTGCCGAGTGGCTTGAGAATGGCATTTTGATTTATTGGCTTGTTTCACAGTTCCGATTATGCAATCGCAAATCGCAAACTATAAAATGCAGGCAAACAGCCAACCAACCAGCCAGTCGCAATAAATTCTCAAAATGCGATTATTTTTACTTTTCTTTTTTTTTGCATTTGTTTTGTTTAGTTTTTTGTTTTTTTGTGTGCTCAATGAATTTTTTCCCACAATTTGCAAACAATAATGAAAACAAGCTGCTTGCAGACTGACTGGCGGGCTAATTAAATCAAGTAAGCCCAAGCTAAGCGCATTAAAAATTCACCAATCTGAAAAGTGCAAAAAAAACACGGCACACAAAAAAATCGGGAAAAACCAAAACAGATCGAGACAACCAAAAAATAGCAAAGGAAATACTTTTAGTTTCGCAATTGACACTCCGACATTTGAATACCCTGCTTTGGCGGTAAATCTTCAATTTTATAAAGTTTCAACAAAAGTCTCAAGAAATAATTATAAATATTTCTTATAAACCGCTGTTCCATTTCAAATGGAGGCATATATGTACATTTTGGCAACTTTAAATGGTATTTTCGAACTAGAAAATGTATCCAAACAGATTTTTCCACATTCGTTACTCTCAGTCCCTAATTTTCTCTCTTTTAATGTAATAAAGTTAATTTAATAAATATATTTGATAAAGCTAAAACTATTTTATTGATTGACCTACATATCTTTCAAAATAGAAAACCTACTTCTCACCCAAAAATGGGTATATAAATTTACATTGATACGGGATACAGAATGTATACTAGTAAACACGAAAATATTTATTTCTATATTAAATATTAAACAGGATATAAAGCTGACTCTTATCAAAATGCAAAAAATAATTCTCTTCATCTTGCAAATTGTATATTTTATAACTAAAGAGATTTTGAAAATACTTATTTTTTATTGAAATTGTCTATGTATGTATATATTGTTGGTAGACATTATGTTAAGAACTCTCTTTAAAGCCTTCATCTAACTTGAAAGCCCTTATCCATACACTAATATAATTGATTGTTCGGCCAAATTAAAACATTAAGTTTGAAAATATTTTAAAATATGTAGTTTTGTAAACTTCCTCTGTCAATGTAATCTTTCTCGTGTTTTCCATTTGATTAGGTCCAGTATTAATACTAAATCTAACCTTGTGGGCAAATAAATAATTTTTTTAAAACATGATTGTCTTTAATTCATGTTACTATGTATAATATCAATTTATATATGAAAGAAAAACTGTCACGTAATCCGGGTCAAGAGTGACTTTAATATGACAAGTGTGCGACGAGTGCGAGCCGACCTCAATATAATGGTTATGCTTTAAACGAATATTATTATATTAATTGTTTATAAATGTGTCATATCTGAATGTGATATTTCATGCTCAATTTAATGTTGGTTAAATTCTTTTGAATGGCTACAATTTTCTAAGTGCTAACGGTTAGCGTAAATGTAATTTAATATGCATTACTTATTTGGTTAGATTTGAACACAATTCGAGCATGTTCTTTGTCATTTTATCTTGATAATTTTCGAAACCAATTCAACATTTTTACTAGGTTCTCAAAGTTCGGTTTTACCCATTGAAAAAAAGGTATCGATGCCCGCAGGCAGACCAGTAAGCAAGCAAGCTGCATGCCACAAGTGGCCAAAACAAAAAACTTGCCGGCCGGCAACGACCGATAACAAATGGCAAAGAAAAATATGGTCACAGCAAAATCAGCAGCAGCAGCAACAAAACTTGGTAACAAAAAGTCAGCCAATTAAGGCCAATTTAGTTGCAGAAATGCCGCGCACCGCGGCGACACAAAAAACAACAACAACAACAGCAAAAATAATAATAATAATCAGTGGAAAAAAAACTCACAGCAACTGCAACACAAAGTGTCTCAGCATGCAAATGAGAGCAACCAAAAGTAACTTGATACACATTTGCTTGCAAAAGCAACTACAACAACAACAACAAAAATTTCAGCGTCACCGTTGCGACAAAAAAAGGTTTTGCCACATTTTTTATTTGATACCCTTCATACACATATACGCACTTTGAATATAATTATGTATGTAAAGTACAAATTTTATCCACACATATGTACAATAGATTTTAGGAACTAAGTATAAACTCTCGATCAAGCGATTACAAGTAACTTTTACTAAGGCGTTCTTAGCTTTTCACCTAAGCCCTTCAGAGTTTATAATTCTATTCAAAAACGACTCAGATCAGCCTAGGTCTACATATACATATGTTAAAATTTAAATGCATTTGGCTTAGTGTTTTCATTGATTTGTTCCTGATGTTTTGAAATAAAAAAAAAAAGAGTATCAAAACTTTGTCATAGAAAACGTTTAATATACTTAGTATGACAATAAAGTTTTTTTACCCTGTAGACCCACAAAATATAGGTATATTGGAGCCATTCAAATTTATAGGGATGAAGGGTAAACTAAGAGCCTGTTGGTGGAGAGTGATTTCAATTTTAATTTTTTTCCAAGCCAAAAATCACATCTTTTGGAAGCTCAAATGAGAAATTGTAAATCATTGAAATTAATACAGCAATCGATTGATCTGTAACTGACTGACCAAATAGAGTCTGTTTACAATTAAAATAAATTAGCGTCGATTAGATACAGCTGATCCCATAAATATAGGTCATATTTGTTAGATCTTAACCTAAGAAACTTTCAAACCAATAGAAGCCCTGAATATGCAATGAAAATGAGAGTGATTCCGGAACCTTTAATATGTATTACCTTTGAAATGTATTACAGAATTAATGGGGTATCTCTTAGTCGGTTTTTCTACTTAGAGTATGAGATTTTTTTTTTATATTTAAGTATCTTTTGACGGGAACTGTGAGAAAAAATGCAAAAAAAAAAAATTCAAATGGGAAAAGAAACCGAAACAGAAAATGTTGATGCTAGTGAAGTAAGATAAGGGAGGAAGGTGACTAGCCCTCCTAGATTTCAATTTTTATGGATATAAAGCCAACAACAACAAGACCCAAACGCAACAGCAAAAACAAGTGTGTCAGCAGCATCAAGTGCAATTGCAGAGAAATCTGTATTTTTCAATAACAAATAGGAAACTCGAGAGAGGAAAAAACAAAAACCAAACGAAACGAGACGCTTTTGACCAGATCTACTCTATCCCGCTCACCTTCCCCCTGACGATTATTCTGCCTCTCTTTCAAACTCTTTTCCATAGACATTGTTTGTTCAAAGCGGAGCGCGACTTTGATGCTGAATAAACATACATAACTAAGTATATAAAGGTGGGAGCGGAATCGTAAGAAGTTATGTAGGTAAGCAGGGAGGTAGTGGGGGTAAGTTGGGCCCCCATTAAAGCCAAGTGCCATGACCTTTTTGCGTTACAATTTCGAACTCAAGCGGACCTAATTGTGGCTAGAGAGCCACACAAACCAGAAAGTCACGCGCAGTTGGTGTTAAAAGACAACATGAGTGCATTATCTATCAAATCAATTGAACTCCACACACACCCACACACACACAGAGCCAAGTCCTGCCGCAGGTGGCAGTTTTCAACCCGTTTTTTTTTTTGTGAGTTGCAAGAAGAAAACTGTTCGCACACAGTTTTTCTTGTTGCTCACTTTCTTCTTCTGGTTGTTGTCGTTGTTGTTGGACAGTTAGCAGCAGCATCTATCACAATCTCTCTGCTCCTCTCTTTCTAACTTCAACACTCACCTGTCAGGTAAATTAAACTTAATGCCGCATCAATATGTGCATACATACATATGTGTGCTTTTTGTTTGTTGATATGTGTGTGTCACTTTCAATTGCAATTTGTTGATAACTCTATTGCTTAAAAACTTAACATAGGCCCGGCAAAAATGCATCAAGAACAAAAAAAAAAAAAACAAAATTCAAATAAACTCACTTCGTTTAACACTTGCTCAAATATTTATTTAAATATTCTAGCGCCCGCTCAAATGCAGCGTCGGTTTATTTTTTCCCGTTGTATTTTTTTCTGCTTCTTTCAGGGTTGGCAATACTTGGCCTTGTTTTCTTTTGTTACTTCGTGGCTTGATCCAATCATTGTAAAATGATTTGAAATTGTTTTTGATAACAACAGCAACAACAACAGATATTAGACTTATTCCTGTGCGCCTTTAGCAGAGAGAAGTTTGTAGAAGTGGGGAAAACATCGATGTCATTATCGATGCATCGATTTTTGTAAAACATCAATGGTTGGCAACGAATATCGATGTTTTCTTTGCACACCTCTAGCACCTCTAATAAATAAATAAAAGGTATAAAAATTTCTTTGCTTTGAATATGGCAGACTCACTTTAAGTGAATTTGACAGAGTGGAAAATTATGGAAAAAGTAGTTTCTATAATAACTGACAACGATGTTCTGGTTTGCTTTATTTTTATTTTAAAAAAAAAACCGTTAAAAACAACGAAAACATCGATAAAAACAAACAAAAGTTGTTTCTCCACCTCTAAAAGTTTTCTGACACTTTGGCCTTCAAGTGTGACCAAATATAGTAAGGCTGCAAAATACCGCAATTACCGTTCCGGTAAGCACAGTTGCTCCATCTAGCGCAACTATCGTGAAGCAAATCGATTACAATCGGCTAAAAACCACATCCCTTCTCCCTCCATTCAACACTCACTTAATCTGAGATTTTTTGTGAACATAGTGAAGCAGAGAAAAACATGTTAAAGTCGGAGGTACAACATCAATTCTGGATTACCAAAAAGGCTGTTCAGAGGAAGCTAGGATCCAAGGAGGACAAGCATATTATCAAATCCGATGCCGAATTAGATGCCAAAATCGAGGTGTTTAAATCAATATCGGAAACCACCCTAAAACTATGCAAAATAATTGACCAATATCAAGAGCGCTTGTGCATCCTATCACAGGAAGAGTGTGTTTTTGGGCGCTTCTTGAAAGAGGCGGGCAAGCGGAGCAAAACAACGGGTAATAGTATCACCCATACGGGCAAGGCTATGTCCTTTGCCGGACAGCAGAGAATGTGCGTACGTGTGCCCCTGTTGCGTTTGCAGCACGAGGTCGATGTCTATCGCTGTCGTGCGGTCAAAGATACGGAAATCACTTTGCAGACCATGGAAAAGGAACGAACGGAATATAGAGCGGCCCTTTGCTGGATGAAATCGGCCAGTCAAGAGCTAGATCCCGATACGGGCAAAGGATTAGATAAATTCCGCACTGCCCAGGCTCATGTGCGAGCGGCCAAGCACAATTTCGATGGCTATTCAATGGACTCCATACAAAAAGTAGCCAAAAAAAAATCATTCCTACTTAATTGTAAAACTCAATCCTGTTTTTTTTTCTTGTTTGATTATTTTCAGATTGATTTACTGGCCGCCGCCCGCTGCAATATGTATTCCCATGCCCTGGTAGCCTATGTGGCTGAACTGAAGAACTTTGCCCAGAAGGCTGCCTCCACTTTTCAAAGCATTTCGAATGCTTTGATTGTCAAACCAAAATATGATTTTTGTGTGCTTAAAGAGTTGTCGCAAAACGAAGGATCAGTACCTAATGAAAGCACCGACGATGAAGTAGGAGGATCAGCAGTTGCAGCAGCAGCTGCTCCAATTGAAACAATTGACAAGGATCAATCTTTGTTCTTCGCCGTTAGTTCCATACATATTTTATTTGCTTCATTTTGTGCCCGTTTCTATATACATATATGCATATCTTTTAAAAGGTATCCCTATATCTAAGAATAATTTCAGGTGTATATGGAAATTAAGGCACATTGAAAATTCGCCCTTTTCTAAATAATGAATAATAATTATTTTTAGAGTGAATATCAGGACAAGACCGAAAGTGAAACCCAATCTACATCTCATATGGAACCACCATTATCTGCTCCCTGTGGTGACAATGAATCTTTGCTCATTGAATTATCCAAGCAGCTCGAGGAAAGTCCTCTTATTGATTCACTGCACGAGGAAGAGGAGGAGGAACAGCAGCAGCAACAAGATGGCAGTAACCAGAAATTTTGGTCTCGCATGTTTAGCCAACCGCCACCGTCACCCATGCCACCAGCATCTAACTTGGGCACCACCAATAGGTCGGATATATCGCCAGCAAATGCTGCCACTACTAATAGTACTGGCAAATCCCAATCGATTGCCAATAATAATCCATGGTTAGAGCTCTTTGCCGATCTTGATCCATTGGCAAATCCCCAGGCATTTGATTTAAAATTGAGCGGCGGACGCAGTGTGGCTGAACAGACATAAGATAGGACGACCCCCTGACCACCACTTAGCTAGTCCAAAATGTAGAGAATATCTTTGTATGTAACTTTTCGCTAAACGTTCAAAAACTTTTTATGTTTTATTTAAATAAAATTTATATATGGGACACAGCAGCTAAACGAGGAGGAAAGGGGGAAAAAGGTAGTCCGGAGAGTGGAGAGGAAGGTAAATGTGGTTGGGGTACGTATGTGGAGATGAGTTAACTCATTTAACAGCCGCCTGTGCCTCCTTTTTGGAGTTCACCAGCTCGACTAGCTCCTTAACGCGACGTAGACAATCCTTTTTACTGCGATTTGGTATGCAAGAGGCAATGCGATCCCAACGATCGGGCGTGGTTGTGGGATAAGTTTTAATGGCCTGCTCGAGAAGAGCTTGCTCCTCCTTGGTCCAGGTTTTGGATGTGGCAGCCGTAAGAGAAGTAGCAGACCCAGTCCCATTGACGGTAGCAGTTGGCACAAGTGCTGGTGGTGGTACTTGTGCTGCTGCAGTAGCAGCAGTTCCTAATCCATTCTGCTTGATATTACCACCATTTTCTTTAATATTCTCCTTAGTCTCTGATGATGTTGTCACTCTCGTCTTCGTCGTTGTCGTCGTTGCGTTTGTGGAGCTATCCTCGCCTAAAGTGATATCATTGGACGTCTGCACTTCCTTTTTGGACTTTTCAAAACTGGCAAAAGCTGCATCATTGGCATGAGTTTTAAGCGAACTTTTCGAGTGATCGCTATGCTGTAGGGCTTTAGCCTTGTTTAGAACATCACGAGCTGTTACCAAGCCACCGGATGAACCGCCATGCTGATTGATAAATGTGGCAATCACATCCCAACGTTGGGCTGTGCCAGCTGGGAATAGATTCACCGCCTTAATAAGCAATTGAACGTTCTCATTGCTCCACAATTCACCAGCCTTTTTGACCTCTTTAACACCAGCAGCAGCTGCCTTGGGCGTTGAGGCATTGTTGTTTGCCGATTTCTTCTGTTGAGCCTGAGTCAGTTCCTCCAATTCGGTGGCAATTTTCTGCTCAGCTGTCTGTAGGGCGGATACAAATGATTCGCGCCCCTTTGTTTCCATAGCCTTGTTCAGTGCCTGCAATTCGGCCAATGAGAAGGTCTCGCATATTTTCTCGGTGCCCTCCATATGCTTTAGCTGATCCTTATCATTTTTGGCATAGTATTTGCAGTCCTTGACCTTATCGCGCAACGTTTTGCGCTCCTTCTTAAGCACTTTCTTTTGCTGCTCGCGTTCAATACGGATTTGCTCGATGCGTTTCTGTTCGGCCTTCTCTGCCTTTTCTTTGACCATAGCAGCCTCACGCACAGCCCGCTCCTGTTCGGCTTTTTGGGCCTGGACGGCATCCATTTTGGCTCGCTTGGCCGCCGCCTTGCGATCCTTCTCCTCCTGCTTGAAACGTTGGATACGCTTATCATTGTTGTAGGCCAAGTCGACAAGAGCTCGTATGCGTGTCATTTCCTCTTTTTTACGCTTTATCCGTGCCGCCTTATTCTCCTTTTCAATCCAACGCCTTTCATCGCGATCCTGGCCCTTCTCTTTATCCTCTTCGTCCATATAGCTGAATTCACGCCACGATTTAAAGTCATACCAAAAATTATAAAAACGTTCGACCTCCTCACGCTTGGCATTCTCCTCGCCAAATGATGGAACATTTGGCTTTTCGCTCCAACGGCCATTTAGATCGAAATACTTATTAAAGGCAGCATAGAAATCGTTGTCAATATCTGTTTGTGTAGGGAAGGCATCATCGAATTCCGGATCAACCGAATCAAAGCTACGGCGAGTTTTGGGAGTACCTGCCAAGAAAAAAGGGACAGAGAGAGAGAGAGGTCCATAAAAAACATTAACCACGGGGGTGATGGGGAGGGAACGGGACGGTCTCTTACCCAATATTTCATATGCCTTAGTTATGCAAGTAAAGTAGTCATCATCCGTAATGACCGCCTCGCCTTTAGCTTTTCGTTTGTCCGGATGATGCTGCAGTACCATGCGTCTGTAGGCTCGTCGTATGTCATCCTCGCTGGCTTCAAATCTATTGATACCCATGGAGAATGAATACATGTATATAAATTGCTCTCTCCCTCTCTCTCTCTCTCTTCCATTCTCTTGTGTCTCAGTATCGTTCTAGCACGTGCTCCCCACCATTTAGAACTTACCTCAATTTTCCACATCCCAATACACTATAATGATCCTGCTCCTTCCACTCTTTGGGATCGAGGGATTTAAGGTATTTAATATCGACTTCTTCGCCAGCTCCATTCAATAGCAATTTCTCGTCGGATTCACTGCGTTCCACGCCGCCTGGCGCGATTTTGCGGCGGGCATTGAAATATGCAAAGCCAACGCGCTCAATTCGATGACGCGCGACCTTGAGCGGTAACTCCAATTCCAGGCTGTTAGTCATGACCACCAAAATGTAAATGCTAACACTAACTGACAGTTCGATTATCGTCCACTTAAAGATTACATAAAGCCACACTTTTCTTCACTAAAAAGATCAGTTGCAACAAACAAATAATAAGAAAAAGCAAATGCACAAAAATTAATATTCACTCTCTCTCTACCTCCTCTGCCTCTGCCTCGCTCACTCACCACCGCATGTGCTTCAGGGTTGTCGCTGTCACCAAATAAAATCAAAATCGATTTTAGTATGTTTATCGTTCGTTCCGTTTCGATACAGCGCTAGTGGTTCCCGAACTTATTTAAAACACTCGAAAAATTTATACAACATAGCAAAAGGCAATGTGGTTCCATTTGAATTCATTTTAGAATGTTAATTACCCGAAAATTTAAATTATTGCCATTAAAGCTATGGCTTGCTATTTATACCCTGTTCCCACACAACACATTTTTCTAAACAAAATCATTTTATTCAATAGTTAAGATTTTAATGTCGGGAAAAGCGACAATACACATTTTACAGGACGTGTACGTATGAATGTACATAATATGTATGTACAAATACATACATACATATGTATGTATGTAGGTACTTATAAAAAAAATTAAATAAAGAAAAAGCGGTTCGAATCGCCAAATGTTATTTTTTCGTTCTTGGTTTTTAAGATATTTCCTTAGACAAGATTTTGTCCAAGTCGAGTATGGTAAGAGAGCGTGTATTTGGCTCGGGACCCACTTCAACATTGCAAACCAATTTGTCTTGCTTCACAAGATAATTTTCCACTAGGCGGAAGTCATTATCATTGCCAAATCCGTTGATGTAGCATTTGGTGGCATATCTAGATTTGACCAAATTGCTAGTTATTGGCTTAATCCAATCCATGGGTACCACATCGTCATTACCAAAGTCACAGTATAAGATCTTGACTTTGATGCCACAAACTTCTAGGCAAACGGCGCGATACCATTTCATATCCTCCCTAAATAGGCTGATGCACATTTCACCAACTTTTGGGACATATTCTGCAATTTTAGTTTTCTTTTCCTTACCAAGTATTTCGACCTGGCTAAAAACGCTCTCCAAATCCTTGATTGCTTCAGTGTTTGGAAAAAAACACGCTGTGATAAAGCCCGTCTTATGCAATCCGACTGAATGTAGTAGCATAATTTCGAGTGATTTACCCAACGGAATTATATTAGCTTTTAAATCGTTAAAGTAAAAACGATCCACAGCGGAAGTCATCTCTTGAATTGGATTTTGAGAAAGTTCAACCATCGGTTCTAAGCGTTTAGAAGGAGTAGTAGTAAGTGCCGGTGTCTGGGATTGTTTATCGACTTCTTTTGTGTGAGGTGTAAAGATCAGTGGCAATAAACGATTCACCAGAGATGTCTGATCTTTGGTTGAAAGCAAATCAGCATTTTCATAATTAAAATCGGTAAATTCGATTACCCACTCATCTTTTTTTGCCACCATCTCTTGCAACATGTGTCGAGCACTATTATTTGGAGGCACTGCAGTGGTGGGTATGTTGCAGATGGTTTTTAGCTTAATGCGTGTCAAACGAACGGGCATATTTTCGATGAAACGGCACGATGTTCGCATAATCTCTCCCGATACTTGATGTTCATGACCCGAGTCAATGTTGCGTACTGTATATTTCCCATTACCCTGAGATTCAGTGACCTCACCACGGAAGTGACCTTGAGAGGGGCACAGGACCAGTACAATGGCACCAATTGCTATGTTATTACAATCAACCACGGGTTTGCATTTGTTCTCTAATTGCCGAAAGATTTCTGCATATTTTTTTGTGTCTACGGAGGAAACGTAGAGCTCACCATGACAGAGAATACTTGTGATGAACACTAGTTGACCTGATGCTAAGGGCTCCAGCCAGTACTTCAGACCAAGATCGGCCAAGTGGCCGTTAAAAGTGCAACCACGTCCTTCACAGATCTCCTGGCCATTTGATTCATCCACTAAAGTGACGTTAGCCGAAGGCTCATCTTGCGAAACATCAGATTTGAATTTTATAGTCAGATTCTTGTCAGAAACAGGCTCACTGAGCATCTCTTTTAGTAAGCCTTTAGTCGAAATGATGGCGAATACACGCATGGGATGGGAAATTAGATTGCTTGGAATGCGACGTAATTCATTGGCAATGGTCACAGACCCTCGTCCATTTCGTAGACCAGATAACATGGTCTCGGCTGTTCAATAAAGTCTAGAAGGAATGCTCGCCGATAGCCTTCTTGGGTGTGAGCAGCCACGATAAAATTGCTTAGAGCCTTGGGAAAGGGTTCAGTGAATTGCATGACGCTTTTATCTTTCAATGCCTCATTTAGATCTCCATTCAAGCTATCAAGCACTTTTATCTGCACCAAGGCGACATTCGGTTCAAAATAGTGTACTACGTTGACATTTGACTTCGCCTGCAACAAAGTCACAGGCAAATTCAGTGGAATAGCCATCTTGGGCTTAAGCTGCACATGGTAAATTCCTTCATCCGTTTTGGTGCCTAGCAAGCGCAATATCACATTCGTGTCGGGTTTCACGACTTTTTCCTCTCCGTTGCTGGGCAGCTTCACGCGAAATGCAAAGGCTTTCGCTTCCGCCATAAGAGCTATCGGTAAATAAATGTTATCCAGTCCAGTGGTGATTGTAGGTCCATAGTCAATTTGACATACTTCTACCTCCTCCAGATTTCGATGTAGCACCATAACCTGGCCACGAAAAATTTTATTCTCCACAGTTACGCCAACCAGGGCATTAACTGACAAATCCTCAATCCTAACACACGGCTTACGCTTGCGCATGGCTTCTACCATATTTTCGGAGAAGCGTTTCATGTTCTCCAAATTGGTCACATCAATTAGCCAAATAATTCCACTCTCCTCCACATATGTAACACGGCATTCGAAATATTCACTTCCGTCGGGGAGTTTCATATGATCACGCCAATTGTTGGAAAGCGCCATAGGACCCAAAGGCGTCTCCTTGATGTTTAGCGCGAGGCTCTCTAGCTTGGTTTCAACAACATTCCATTTTGACGGCGACTTCACGTCATAGTAGCTAACCAGAGGACTAAAACAGAAATTTGATTTCATGGATTGAATTTTTTATCCTTCCATTTATCCTCTTTTTACTTACGGCATGGCAAGACAGAGATACTTGTGGCGCTGCCAGTCCGAGTGTTGACACACATCATCGCAATAAGGTTCAGAGCATCGCTGGCACATGAATCCAGCTTCCTTACCACATACAGCACATGTAGTTTTTTCCATAGGCATTTTAATAGCAAGTTTTCCAAAAATTCTTGTCACAAAAAAAAATTAAAAAGCACGCTTCTAGAATGAACGAAACAAGATAGCAGGCATAACGGTTATATTGACAGAATAACTAAGTAAAGTTTTAAGCGTTTTTAAAAGATAATTAATTGTCCGAATTTTATTTCTTACAAAAAACGAAAATACACAGTCAAAGTATGAGCGAATTGCGCTTCTGCTTTAAAGAACGACAAAGAAAGTGTGGAAAGGTCGAGATTTTTTTTACATTTACCGTTAAATGTAAAATCGACTTGTATCGGACAGCTTTCCTATTGATAACTTGTCATCGGTTATCTGTTATTGGTTATCTGTTATCGCTTATTTGTTGGCTACTAAATGGTTTTGGGGGCTGAAATGGCCTTGGTCGGTAGGTGAGAGAGTGATAAGACGACAAGCATTGACACGGAAACGAAAATGCTCCAAAGTAACCGAATCTCAATTAAATATGAATCAATCTCATGAGAAGAACAGCAGCAGCGGCGGCACTAGCTCCGTGGGGTCGACACCAATCCCCACCACTCTCAATGCTATTGTTATGGGCTCGAGGGCGAGCGCGAATTCCATTTGAATTCATTTTAGAATGTTAATTACCCGAAAATTGAAATTATTGCTATTAAAGCTATGGCTTGCTATTTATACCCTGTTCCCACACAACACATTTTTCTAAACAAAATCATTTTATTCAATAGTTAAGATTTTAATGTCGGGAAAAGCGACACTACACATTTTACAGGTCGTGTACGTATGAATGTACGTAATATGTACATATGTACAAATACATACATATATGTATGTATAAAACAAATTAAATAAAAAAAAAAAAGCGGTTCGATTCGCCAAATATGTTATTTTTTCGTTCTTGGTTTTTAAGATATTTCCTTAGACAAGATTTTGTCCAAGTCGAGTATGGTAAGAGAGCGTGTATTTGGCTCGGGACCTTCTTCAACATTGCAAACCAATTTGTCTTGCTTCACAAGATAATTTTCCACTAGGCGGAAGTCATTATCTTTGCCAAATCCGTTGATGTAGCATTTGGTGGCATATCTAGATTTGACCAAATTGCTAGTTATTGGCTTAATCCAATCCATGGGTACCACATCGTCATTACCAAAGTCACAGTATAAGATCTTGACTTTGATGCCACAAACTTCTAGGCAAACGGCGCGATACCACATCATATCCTCCCTAAATAGGCTGATGCACATTTCACCAACATTTGGGACATATTCTGCAATTTTAGTTTTCTTTTCATTACCAAGTATTTCGACCTGGCTAAGAACGCTCTCCAAATCCTTGATTGCTTCAGTGTTTGGAAAACGACACGCTGTGATAAAGCCCGTCTTATGCAATCCGACTGAATGTAGTAGCAAAATTTCGAGTGATTCACCCAACGGAATCATATTAGCTTTTAAATCGTTAAAGTAGAAACGATCCACAGCGGAAGTCGTCTCTGGAATCGGATTTTGAGAGAGTTTAACCAGCGGTTCTACGCGTTTAGAAGGAGTAGTAGTAAGTGCCGGTGTCTGGGATTGTTTATCGGCTTCTTTTGTGTGAGGTGTAAATATCAGTGGCAATAAACGATTCACCAGAGATGTCTGATCTTTGGTTGAGAGCAAATCAGCATTTTCATAATTAAAATCGGTAAATTCGATTACCCACTCATCTTTTTTTGCCACCATCTCTTGCAACATGTGTCGAGCACTATTATTTGGAGGCACTGCAGTGGTGGGTATGTTGCAGATGGTTTTTAGCTTAATGCGTGTCAAACGAACGGGCATATTTTCGATGAAACGGCACGATGTTCGCATAATCTCTCCCGATACTTGATGTTCATGACCCGAGTCAATGTTGCGTACTGTATATTTCCCATTACCCTGAGATTCAGTGACCTCACCACGGAAGTGACCTTGAGAGGGGCACAGGACCAGTACAATGGCACCAATTGCTATGTTATTACAATCAACCACGGGTTTGCATTTGTTCTCTAATTGCCGAAAGATTTCTGCATATTTTTTTGTGTCTACGGAGGAAACGTAGAGCTCACCATGACAGAGAATACTTGTGATGAACACTAGTTGACCTGATGCTAAGGGCTCCAGCCAGTACTTCAGACCAAGATCGGCCAAGTGGCCGTTAAAAGTGCAACCACGTCCTTCACAGATCTCCTGGCCATTTGATTCATCCACTAAAGTGACGTTAGCCGAAGGCTCATCTTGCGAAACATCAGATTTGAATTTTATAGTCAGATTCTTGTCAGAAACAGGCTCACTGAGCATCTCTTTTAGTAAGCCTTTAGTCGAAATGATGGCGAATACACGCATGGGATGGGAAATTAGATTGCTTGGAATGCGACGTAATTCATTGGCAATGGTCACACGACCCTCGTCCATTTCGTAGACCAGATAACATGGTCTCGGCTGTTCAATAAAGTCTAGAAGGAATGCTCGCCGATAGCCTTCTTGGGTGTGAGCAGCCACGATAAAATTGCTTAGAGCCTTGGGAAAGGGTTCAGTGAATTGCATGACGCTTTTATCTTTCAATGCCTCATTTAGATCTCCATTCAAGCTATCAAGCACTTTTATCTGCACCAAGGCGACATTCGGTTCAAAATAGTGTACTACGTTGACATTTGACTTCGCCTGCAACAAAGTCACAGGCAAATTCAGTGGAATAGCCATCTTGGGCTTAAGCTGCACATGGTAAATTCCTTCATCCGTTTTGGTGCCTAGCAAGCGCAATATCACATTCGTGTCGGGTTTCACGACTTTTTCCTCTCCGTTGCTGGGCAGCTTCACGCGAAATGCAAAGGCTTTCGCTTCCGCCATAAGAGCTATCGGTAAATAAATGTTATCCAGTCCAGTGGTGATTGTAGGTCCATAGTCAATTTGACATACTTCTACCTCCTCCAGATTTCGATGTAGCACCATAACCTGGCCACGAAAAATTTTATTCTTCACAGTTACGCCAACCAGGGCATTAACTGACAAATCCTCAATCCCAACACACGGCTTACGCTTGCGCATGGCTTCTACCATATTTTCGGAGAAGCGTTTCATGTTCTCCAAATTGGTCACATCAATTAGCCAAATAATTCCACTCTCCTCCACATATGTAACACGGCATTCGAAATATTCACTTCCGTCGGGGAGTTTCATATGATCACGCCAATTCTTGGAAAGCGCCATAGGACCCAAAGGCGTCTCCTTGATGTTTAGCGCGAGGCTCTCTAGCTTGGTTTCAACAACATTCCATTTTGACGGCGACTTCACGTCATAGTAGCTAACCAGAGGACTAAAACAGAAATTTGATTTCATTGATTGAATTTTTTATCCTTCCATTTATCCTCTTTTTACTTACGGCATGACAAGACAGAGATACTTGTGGCGCTGCCAGTCCGAGTGTTGACACACATCATCGCAATAAGGTTCAGAGCATCGCTGGCACATGAATCCAGCTTCCTTACCACATACAGCACATGTAGTTTTTTCCATAGGCATTTTAATAGCAAGTTTTCCAAAAATTCTTGTCACAAAAAAAAATTAAAAGCACGCTTCTAGAATGAACGAAACAAGATAGCAGGCATAACGGTTATATTGACAGAATAACTAAGTAAAGTTTTAAGTGTTCTTAAAAGATAATTAATTGTCCGAATTTTATTTCTTACAAAAAACGAAAATACACAGTCAAAGTATGAGCGAATTGCGCTTCTGCTTTAAAGAACGACAAAAGAAAGTGTGGAAAGGTCGAGATTTTTTTACATTTACCGTTAAATGTAAAATCGACTTGTATCGGACAGCTTTCCTATTGATAAATTGTCATCGGTTATCTGTTATTGGTTATCTGTTATCGCTTATTTGTTGGCTACTAAATGGTTTTGGGGGCTGAAATGGCCTTGGTCGGTAGGTGAGAGAGTGATAAGACGACAAGCACTGACACGGAAACGAAAATGCTCCAAAGCAACCGAATCTCAATTAAATATGAATCAATCTCATGAGAAGAACAGCAGCAGCGGCGGCACTAGCTCCGTGGGGTCGACACCAATCCCCACAATCACTGCCACTCCCAATGCTATTGTTATGGGCACGAGGGCGAGCGCGGGTGAGGGCGAGTGTGAGAGTCTCCATCGTCACGATGTCAGCGATACTTTCTACACCAGTCAACGGAAAAAGGGCAGCAGCCACGTATTCCGTGTACGTCTGGACACCACTGGATTCACACTGCAGCGGGAGTCGCCGACTGGCACCACCATTAAGGAACAAACTGTGAAAATATGCGATATTGTTGGAGCAAGATGTATGCGGCTAAAGAAAACACGCCGCCTGGCCATGGCCACCGCCTGTGCCTGCAGCAGTGGGAATCCCAATTCGCCGGCGAATTCGGCAACTAGCCGCAGCAATCGTAACAATGGAGCCACGCCGAGCAAGTGCAGCACGGCCAGCAAGGAGGAATACGCATGTGGCGGCGATGGCGATGTTAGTGCATATCTATATGTCTTTGCCTATGTCCTCAAAAAGAAAAGTTTGCGCAGCGAACTTCATAGAGAGCGCACGGTATTAACTTTACGTTTCCGTTCATTTGACTCCTTCGAGGATAATATGCGTGAGGCGGATCGTTGGTATCGCGCCTTGCGCTGGCAATTACATCAAACGCTTGAGGAGATTTTTGTCGATGGTACCAATGAGGAACGGCGTCGTCGTGTCTTAGTGCTTCTCAATCCAAAATCTGGATCGGGCAATGGCCGTGAAGTCTTTAATATGCATGTCTCTCCAGTGTTAAATGAGGCTGAAGTGCCTTATGATTTGTATGTAACGAAACATTCCAATTTTGCCAGTGAACTGATGAGCACCCGCCGCTTGGATGCCTGGTGTTGTGTTGTGGCTGTAGGTGGCGATGGCCTCTTCCATGAGATTGTTAATGGTCTAATGCAGCGTGAGGATTGGGATCAAGTTTTGCCCAATATAGCTTTAGGCATTATACCCTGCGGTTCTGGCAATGGTCTGGCTCGTTCTATAGCTCATGGATACAAGTAAGTGGCCCGAGTGAATTGGATGATGTTTCTTTTTTATTCTTCTTGTATCTTTTCCCAGTGAACCTTATTTCAGCAAGCCAGTTTTGGGAGCTGCTTTGACGGTTATCAGTGGTCGCAGTTCCCCCATGGATGTGGTTCGTGTTCAGCTAAAGGAACGCTCGATTTACTCCTTTCTCTCCATTGGCTGGGGCTTTATCTCAGATGTGGACATTGAGAGCGAACGTATACGCATGTTTGGCTATCAACGCTTTACCATTTGGACACTTTATCGTCTAGCAAATCTGCGCACTTATAATGGTCGCATTAGCTATTTGCCCAGCAATCAATCGGGACAGGATGTGGGAGTGGGAATGCAGGAGCCAACACTTAGGATGCTTCAATCCAGTCGCAGTTATAATACGCCCCTCAATAAGCATCAGTTTTTAAATCGGCCAGCAAGCTTTCATCATTCCGTTGAATGTTTGCCATCAGAATTTGCAGATGTTATTTCGTTGGAGACGTCCATCAATCAATCGTTCCGTTCACGCTGCGATAGTTGGCTCTCGGGTGGATCTCGACGCAGTTACTACTATTCCATATCGGAGAGCATTTATCATAGCTTAGCCGATGAGAGTGATTTGGCTGAGCAGGCCCAGATTTATGCGGCATCATCATATATGGAGAATCGTCCGCAGAATTTTGGTCCTCCCAGCAGTTTACCAAATCTGGATCAACCGCTGCCCCAAGATGAGGGTTGGCTGGTCGAAGAGGGGGAATTTATAATGATGCATGCTGTCTATCAAACGCATCTGGGTATCGATTGCCATTTTGCGCCGAAGGCCCAGATGAATGATGGCACCATTCACCTCATTCTAATACGCGGTGGCATAAGTCGTCCCCATTTACTGAGCTTTCTCTACAACATGAGCTCCGGCACACATTTGCCAGAGGTGAACAACCAGTATGTCAAGGTTTTGTCCGTAAGGGCCTTTCGTTTGGAACCTCATGATAATCATGGCATCATCACTATTGATGGCGAACGCGTTGAATTTGGTCCATTGCAGGCGGAAGTGTTGCCGGGCGTAGCCAGGGTCATGGTACCGAAGTAAAGCAAACAGCAAACCCAGAAAGAAGATATAAGCAAGGAAAGAAAAGGAAATGTTCTCAATCAACGACCTAGATAGACCTAAACATACATTCGAGCAATATTAATCTCTATAGGAAGGAAGGAATCTGAATCGAAACCGGAATCTCTGCATTTGTATATGTAGTTATTACTTATATTGTTATTCGGTACTTAGGTTAGATAACCAGTGAACAAGTTGTGTGTTTTCTTTTTTTAAAAATATGATTTTGATCAGTTTGTTAACATTTATAAATTTATTAAAAGTTATTAACAAGAGTGGAGTATGTGCATGCCATATAAACACAATTAAAGTTTCAGATTTGAATTGGATTCCAGAACTGATTAAATGCAAATCGATAATTATCGCATTTTAGTCAAATCTATCGCTATCGACTTTCCGAGGAAACCTGCCTGTAAAAAACAAATGCGCACGAACAGAAATCAAATGAACACTTAATTTTAAAGGCACAAGGATTTTTGCAGCAAAAGTTGTCTAGTTTTGGTGAAGAGAATATACAACATCATGTCATCCGAGGAGCTTGCGCCAGTTAACGAACAGGATCTTAAGGACTTGAAGGAGCGAATGAAACTAATAGCCGATGCAGACCCCACTCAATATCATAATGATTTCTCATTAAGACGCTATTTGAGGGCCTTCAAAACGACAGATGTCGCATTCCAAGTAAGTTGACACCGTCATCTTCAGCCCACGCAATAAAGCCTTTACAAAATCTATGAATTTGCCCCCTCTCTTTTCAGGCCATATTGAAGTCAAACAAATGGCGCGAAACATATGGCGTGGCCAAACTTGGAGAAATGGATCGAAGTGGTCTGGAGAGTAAGGCTCGCGTATTGCGTCATCGGGATTGCATTGGTCGTCCAGTAATCTACATTCCGGCTAAAAACCACAATGCTTCCGCACGTGACATTGACGAATTGACTCGTTTCATTGTCTACAATCTGGAGGAGGCGTGCAAAAAGTGTTTTGAGGAGGTCACCGATCGGTTGTGCATTGTTTTTGATCTGGCCGACTTTAGTACCTCCTGCATGGATTATCAGCTGGTGCAAAACCTCATTTGGCTGCTGAGCAAGCATTTTCCTGAACGTCTTGGCGTTTGCTTGATCATTAATTCGCCGGGATTGTTCTCCACCATTTGGCCGGCAATCCGTGTACTCCTAGATGATAACACCGCCAAGAAGGTGAAATTCGTTAGCGATGAGGTCGAGCTATGTCAATTTCTAATACCAGATATTCTTCCCACGGATATGTAAGCCGAATAGGACTTGTTGCTTGACAACGCTTCTTTCCAACTTAGTCATAGACATATCTCCTAAGAGAAACAGAAACCAGTACCAGTACCTAAATGGGCGAACCCAAGATGCATACCGGAGGCATAGAGGAGGCTTTTAGCTTGTACTCTAAACATAGAAATTTGATGTATTTAATGATTGTTGATTGTAAAAACCAAACATTGTATTTTATTGGACAAATCTGTTAGTATGATGTTGACTATTTTAGATAAACGTTTATCTATTGCCCAACCCATATTTATATTGTATATACCAATATACATACATATATGTATACATAAATATTGATATCTATATATATATATACATATATAAAATAAAGTTGTAAAAATATCCAAAAATATGACACATTGCTTTTAAGGGGAAGCCGAGTCATTGGAAATCAGAAATCGTTCCAAACCCACGCCATGCTGATAGTGGGCTCTAATTGTATAGAGCTTATCGTTTAACACAAATGATAACAATCAGAAAGTTGAGCAGGCGTCATGAAAGTACAATTCAAACCAAAAGGCGGGCTAACATCGGCCATACCGGGGTTTGTATACCCTTACAAGTTCTGGTGTTACTTAATCGCTGAAATTGTTGGGTAAAATCCCATATGTATACGACGTAATTGCCTATGTACATACATATGTATATGTATGTACATATATGTCTTAACCAGAGTAAAGCGGCACTCATACATATGTGGATGTGTAAAAAGCATGCAATTTGAAATGCGAAATCCCAGCACAGTAGATTGAAAGGTCTAGGAGGACAGTCAGACGGACATGTTGTTGTGCTGATCAAAAATAATAAACTTTATAATATACTAATCCTTCCATGTGTTGCACACTTTTGACAAAAATTTACATACTCTTTTTGCAAGGGCATAAATATTTTACCGCAACCGTTAAGCTGATGCTGCTGGAACAGTGCTGCCCATTTAGCTTTAGAATGTAATTATAAAGTTTATTTTAAAATAAAGTAAGTAATGTAATTTGTATTTAGCTATCTGCATTGCCTTAACATGTTTCTCTTTATCGAGCAAAATAAATTTTGTTAAGCCAATTAGGATTGCCTCTAAATGTGTAACAGCATGGCAACACTGGCGCTCTGTTATCATTTTTTTTTTAGAAATGAAACTCAATTCAGTTGCTTTGATAAGAGTCCAAACCCAGCACTATGAAATTGCCACCCAGCGAGATGGATAAGCGGCCAATTGACTTGCGACCCCTTATACTAGAATAGCAGTAACAATTCAAGCGTGCTACGACAAACATGTCGCCACCAGAAACAACAAAGACAACAGAAGCTACAGCTTATATTGCAGCGTTGGATGTTGGAACCACTAGCGTGAGATGTTTTATATTGGACGAGAAGTGTGCAGTCAAAGGGTCGTCAACAGATGCTGTAAGCTACTTTGATTCATTAAAAATAAACCCCGTACTCTTACGCCAGCCTCTTCATATTTGCTTGTTGGTTTTATGGGTTTTAGGTGGAGCTATTAAATCCCCAACCGGGTTTCTTTGAGATTGAACCCGAATGCTTGTGGCGTAAAGTGGTCAAGGTTATAACGGAGGCCATAAGGGGTAAGAAAAAGTAGATGGAGGGGGAAAAGGAATAGGTAACCAATTTCTCTGATTCCATTGATTTATTAATGTTTTTTTATGCAGATGCAAAACTGTTGCCGTCACAAATTACCTGCCTAACCATATCCACACAACGTTGCACATTTCTTACTTGGAATCATAAGACGAATGAGTACTATCATAATTTTATCACCTGGAAGGATTTGCGAGCCGATGAGCTTGTGGAGCAGTGGAATTCCGGGTGCATGAAGCGTACAATGAATGGTTTCTTCTATGGCCTATATTTGGCCACCAGAAGTCCACGCTTTTTGGCTGGAAGCATGCTCAAATTGATGAATGGTCAGGTTACACCAAGATTGCTCTACGAGATTGCCCATAATCGGCGTCTGCAGCAGGCACTGCGAGACAAAACAGTTCGTCTGGAGCTGTTGGACTCATGGCTGCTATACAAACTGCGCTCCGGTGGTCATGGCCAGAATGCTGAACGCATAGAACATATCACCGATATAACCTCAAGCACAGCCACTGGACTCTTTGATCCATTCACGCTCAGTTGGTCAAACATGATTAGTTGGATGTTTGGCGTCGATGTAGGGGAATTATATTCAAATTTAGTTTGAAAAGATTTTAATTTTTTCCATTAACTTTTCCAGCTTAATATCCTGCCGCGCATTGTCGATAATAGCAATAATTGTTTTGGCCATGTGAATCCCACCGCCTTTGGTCAGGATTGGGCCAATACACGGATACCCATTGCTTCATCTTGCAGCGATCAAACAGCCGCCATTTGGGGCTCACATTGCTTTCGCACCAATGATGTAAAGGTCACGATGGGCACAGGAGCTTTTCTTAATCTAGTCACCGGACCCCAGTGTCATGCATCAATTAGTGGCATGTATCCGCTGGTGGCCTGGCAACTTAATGATAAAACTAAATTAATACAACAGAATGTCATCTATTGCATTGAGGGTGCCTCCCATGATTTTGGGACTGTCATCACCTGGGCCCAGTCATGTGAGCTCTTTAGCCATCCCAAAGAGACATCGGCCATTGCACAATCCGTTCCAGATACGAATGATGTATACTTTATACCAGCATTCAGTGGTTTGGGGGTAAGTAAAGTGATTATTACCGATACTAACAAAGTCCATCAGTCGCGGTCAATTATCTAATCCGCAAAACAAATTGATAGACTTGTTAATCAAATTTATAAAAGACAACTACGTAGTTTAATCTCTTTATTTTGCCTTGAACACGACATTGTAAGAATGAAGTTATTTCATTATAAAGGAAGTTCATTTGGTTTACGTTGGAGCTTGATCTTAAGTAGTTTTCCTTGAATGATTCTCTGTACAACATTAAATGGAAAGCAAACAACACGTTTTGATCTTAGATTTGGTATTCCACTACAAACTACAATCATAGGTGACTGACCGACTGCTTTCTGCCCTCCAGTTCACATTCTTTATTCGAAGACAGAAAATACACACCCCATATAATTATAGCAATATCCTTTCGACTTTGCTAAATGAACTTCTCATCTCTCACCCTCTGATCTTGATTTTATAGTCTTGTCTATTTTTCATTCACAACAATTTGAAGTAAGATTAATGATCTTTGATATTTGCATTTGCATTTGCCTGTTTTTTTTAAATTAACCTGTCATGCTAAATTTAAAGGGCAGTAAAAACAAAAAGCATTCCATTAGCAGTTAACTTTTACTAGACCGAAGTTTGTATACCCTTGCAATTACATATTTAAATAAGTGTGTACATATGCTAGTAGTTTTTTTTTATAGCTTTTATATTACGTTAGTACAAGTATATCATTTAATTTTCTATGCACTTAACATTTTAAACTTTAAATGCTTAACTAACTTTTTTTCACCTTGTTTTTTGTTGTTTTCAGCCACCTGTGAATGATTATCGTGCTGCCAGCGGGTTCATTGGCATGACACCATCCACTACCAAAGCACATTTGGTTCGAGCTTTGCTCGAGAGCATAGTCTTTCGTGTGGTGCAGCTAATCAAGGCGGCTGAAAAGGAGACCAGCCAGAAACTACATCTAATCAAGTAAGTGCAGAGGACAGAATGAGGAATAACAGAAACAACATCTATGTATGTATCTACAATCTTATTTATTTGTTCCGTAGAGTCGATGGTGGTGTTTCTCGAAATGATTTCGTTTGCCAATTTCTGGCTGATCTCAGTGAATTGAAGGTGGAACGCGCCCAGAACGCCGAATCTAGCATTATGGGTGCCACATTTATGGCTGGCATTAATCATGGCATTTGGCATGATTTTGAAGATCTCAAACAATTTCGTCAAGTGGAATGCATATTCCAGCCGCATGCGAGACGCTTTGACATACTCTCGGCTCGTATGGCCAAGTGGAGTGAAGCTATTAGACGATTCGGTGATTGGTATTAGCTGTTCTAACATATGTAAGTACATAGAGATCATAGAGAAACAAAGGTTGTCTATTGTTGTTGCTTTTTTGTTTTAGAATTTTATGCTTACACCTACACATAAAAAATTGTTATTAAATTTATTACTTAAAAGAAGAAAAGAAGGCAGGGAAAAATTAATTGTGAAAAACTTGAAAAATCAGTCTCTCTGTGGCTTAGTTGAAACGTTGCTGGAAATTTTGTTGCTGATTGAACATCATTTGTTGCTGCTGCTGTTGCTGCTGTTGTTGTTGTTGCTGCTGTTGTTGCTGCTGTTGTTGTTGCTGCTGTTGTTGCTGCTGTTGCTGCTGGTGATGGAAATCCTGCTGATTGCCGGCACCAGAGAGACGAACACGTTTGGCATTTGGTTCATTGGGATTCATTTGTTGTTGCTGCTGCTGCTGTTGTTGTTGCTGCTGCTGTTGTTGTTGCTGTTGTTGTTGCTGCTGTTGTTGCTGCTGTTGTTGCTGCTGCTGCTGTTGCTGCTGCCGTTTATTATCCGACTTATCCTCCTGATCATCATCGGTGAGAAATTCACGCTTGGGATAGGGTATGGGACAACCGGCAAATACATCCTGAGTCGGAAGTGGCTCTTCCTGAAAATATTGATCCTGCATGGCCTGCTCTGACGTGATGCGTTTATTGGGATCCATTAGCAATAGCTTCTGCAGCAAATGGAATGCCTTGCTGTCGGGTTTGATTTTATGTCTTTCCATATATTTAGCCAGCGAACAGGCCGAATAGGTGGAACGCTTGAAATCCTTTGTAAGTGTATGATGTTCTGGCATTTTCTTAATGTCCTCCCAATCTTTGTCCTGCGGAAAACCCATTACATTGAATATACGATCCAGCTGATCGTGATGATACGGATTGCTAGTCTTTATATCCTCCTGACGACAATGAAATATCGGCTCTGACGTTAGCAACTCGGCAAAAATGCAGCCTATGGCCCATATATCAATGGCCTTGGTGTAATGGCGTGCCCCCAGCAGCAATTCGGGGGCACGATACCAAAACGTGACTACCACTGGATCCAGATCGGCCAGTGGTTTTAGTGGAGCATTGAACAGACGAGCGAATCCCATATCAGCAATTTTAACACGACCCCGTTCATTGCCATCGCCCATTACCAGAATATTGGCCGGTTTCAAATCACGATGCAAAACCCAATTGCTGTGCAAATAATGGATGCCGTCTAGAATCTGATACAATAGGCTCTTAACCATTCCGCGCGGCACCACCACCTGCTTTTTGGTGGCCTTGGCCGCCCGATGGAACTTGATGATATGCCATAGATCATGCTCGGCATAATCTATAAGCAGGAACACCTTGCGATCGTTATGCGATAGAAAGACACGAATTAGGGTTATAACATTCTGATGCTTCAGCTCCCTGAGCAGTGCGATTTCACGGCAGGCGGACATGGACAGACCAGTGCCATCGATCTGTTTAAGAGCATATTCCTTGCCATCGCTGAAGAATAAATTAATGACATATTAGCAGTTACATGTTAAGAAGGTGGGCACTCTCACCTCGTCTCCTTCCATTTTGCTTTGTATACATGCCCATAGGTACCCCGTCCCACTTTGCAGCCTTCATAGTTGAAGAGGTCCTCCACCTTGGTCCGCTCCATTTGCGTTTTCATTTTAAAATCGTAATCCATTGAGGAAATTTAATAATTTTGGCAAATAAACAAAAACAAATAACTTTAGCAAATTTGCTTTTCGCGTCTTTGCCAACGCTGCCAGACAGCTTAGTTACTTTTGTTTGCCCACAGCTGATGCTTTTTGCACTGATCAGCTGTTTCGTACGTTAGCGATAACACCATCGATAACACGCGCACATATTTGAAAAGACGAAGAAATAACATTTAGATCAAAAATGCATATAGATCTTACAATTTGTCAATTTACCTAGCTAGTCGGGCTTCGAGCCTCAAAATCGCTATTTTCGTGCTGCCTCTTGAAGAACGAAGGGACAAAAATGCACAAAACTCCTATATTAAGTAAAAAAAAATATTACTGATGCAACAATCGGAAATTGTTTACCACACGTAATACATACTATCGTCGGAAAAAAGAAAAGCTACTGCAACTGGTTAAAATAAAATGTTGTACTGGGACGGGCCTCAAAAACAGGCCCGTATCCATCTCTATTGTCAACCGATCGCAGCATGATGACATAATGATCAATATTAGACTAAATGAGAAAGATTGGATGATATTGGTTTCTGAGAATTAAAATTGGTTTTATTTATATGCCATTTTATTTTGTATTGTAGATCTCTATATCTTACTTGTAGAGTTGGAAAAATAAAACAATGAATGCTTACGATTCGATTTTTGCTAAATTTGAAAAATCTTTATTCAGTTTTCTTTTTCTTTCGATGGTACTAAATAAAGCTACAACTGCTCACACATTGAATTTATATATGATTTTTAAGACAGACCTTTCATCTGACCTATAAAATTAGTTGTCCGATCTGACAACTAAAAAAAGGACCCCCGATAACCTTTAAAACGGAATGTAGTTCCAATATAAACCGATATTATTTGATCATGGGATAAATTCTTTAATCCTGATGCAATATTGAAAAGAGATTTTTGTGCACTTTCGTTTTCCATTTTATTTATTAAGAAATATCATTAATATATATGCATTATGTATAGAGTTTATCATTTAACGATGCCCGCTCCACAATATATATAGAGAGAGAGATACGAATAACAAAGGCTATTGGAGTGGTAATAAGACAGAGAGAGAGGGAGGAAGAGGGCAAATTAATGTCTGTGCCTTGCATATCCTTCCTCATTCTGCGACGCCTCTCTTCTCTTCTATATTGTAGGTGGACAGGCATATAAATATTACAAATACGATTCTTGAAACATTTTAAATGTGTATATTATAAAAACAAAATACGAAATTTTAAATCAAGCAAATGGAGAAGGCAGGGGTGGGGGAGGTGTCATTGTTATTACTAGAGCTATCTCAATTATTAATAGAACGATCTAATTATATTTTAATATGTAATTAGAATCGTCCTTTTTTGGATCAGATTGGTGTTGTTTTTCTTACAGTGTAGTTGAGAGTACGGTGACAACTCAAGAGAATTAGTTCTAATATTTTATTTTACGATTATTGTTTGTTTAATTAAAAATGTGTGTGTATGTGTGTGTTTGCTGCTTCTACCCGTGAGATCAAATTAAAACGTTAGTCGTACACACACACACTCTCACAGCACACAACATTGTAATTACATATTTCATTCAAGAATATTCTCCACTTGCACTAACAGTGAAAAAAACAAACGTTGAAAAAGCAAAAAAAAAAAAAACAAAAAAAAGAAATAAAAGGATGAAAATTTAAAAAAAAAATTTAAAACATATGTTTCGTATGTATTGATGTATATTAATGATGGAGATATAGATAAACATTTGCTTCTTTTAATGGCATCTTCTGGGTCGTCTCTTCATTTTTATCAATTACTCTATACGCTATGATTAAACATTTTTTGCAACAGCAAAGAGAGAGAGAGAGAGAACGAGAGAACAAACAAAAAAAAAAAGAGAATAGAAAGATTAGGTTTCATATATCATCCCACTCGATTAGAAAATCTTAATTATTCACTAAACTTAGAATACAACCTACAGCATTATTACACAGTAAATTTTAATGCAAATATTATGTATACATACATAAGTATATGTGTTTTACATTTAGATGTAGGGCATGTGTATATAAAACATATACATTGATGCAATCTAGTGCGATTTTGGAAGTTTATAGAATATATATAATTATGTATATATGCAGGTGTATATGTATGTATGTAGATGTGGGTATTACAATTAGATGTTATTCTGAATTTTCTTGTTTTTTTCTCTTTGTTTTGTCTTTGTTTCTGGAACAAAACCACCCTACGGAAAACAATTATGATTATAAAATATAAATTCACTATAACTAAGATTTGCACATTTAAGAGTTAAAAACAACAAAAACTAAAGCTTATTTAAAAATGTGTGTGTTTGCCTTTTTTCTTTTAAGCCCGCTGCTGCTCATCGATGAATTAAAAAAAATGGTTTTCACTTATTCAGCAGAAACATGAGCAAACTACATAATGAAGAGAAAGAGAAATGTTATATCATTAACTCAAAAATATTTATTATAAGAAAGCTTTTTTTTTCCTTACCGAAAATTTATGCCTTTGTTGGCCAGCATTCGATTGCACTCACTCGAGCCGCTGCCGTCTATGCCATTTGGCAAGGGTAAAACATAATAGTCGCTCTCAGTGCTCTGAAACGGAAAGAAGAGGAGGATGAAATAGGTATCACAAGAATTATAACAAAGAATCAATATTATATACAGATGTATATAAACATGTATGTTATAAGTACTTTATCTCATAGTCATTATTCTAACTATCTTAAGATTAGATTCTAAACAATATATGTATATTTTTCATACGCTCGACGAAAATAGCTGACGTCGTTTGTCTATTCTGTATGTCGTCAATGTTCGGATTGAACAATTAAGTAAATCACATAGGCTCCATAGAAAAGATCGGTTGGGCATAAAATTTTGGATAAAAATCATAAAAATATTAAAAAAGAATATGAAAAGATAAAAGCTACAGAGATTAAAATTTGCAAGAAAATTGCTCTGTTAAAATACTCAAAAATATCTGTACCCTATGCCATCTGAAATTAAATTCAAGGCTCGGCGCAATAGAAGCTCAGTTTTCTAGTTTTCTTCATTCTGATTTTCTCAATTATTCGGTCGTTCATTCACTACTTCGAATCTTTAATATTAAATTCATATATTCAATTTCTTTTGCATGCCACGATTTCTATCATATGCTATCTTGCTCACTCTCATGTGCACTAGAGCACGTTAACGCTCCCCGGCCAAATTCGCCCTTGCACCGCTTTGAGTACAAAACGTTTCTAAGTATAACTTGCCCATTTTCATTCCGATGTTTAAGAAATTCAATGGAATGATAGATAGTCACATCATACGATACGACAAAAATTAAGCAAGAAAATCAATACACTGGAATTAGGGGCGACAAACATTCTATGGTACACATCATATGGATGTTTTATCGACTTACCGCTTCTGTAAAATCATGTTTATATATTTGAGTATTCACTTTCATATCTGAGAATGGACCTTTCAGAGCAAAGAAATGTATGCTCATGGGTGTACTAGTTTTTGTTTTCAATATCAGTTGATATGTGATTGTTCGCTCATTGGATTGATGAGGATCGCGTTGGCTATTATTAATGCGGGCCTTAACTACCCATTGTTGATTAAAGGCCGAAAAGCGGGCCGTCTCATAGAATAATTTGTGCACATATTCATCTGTTCGATATGGCTTCATTTGAAGATCTGAAAAAATTATACATTATTATGAGAAACCATTAGTTTCAACTTCCTTTCCCACTCACCATTGAATATTATCTTTTCATAGCTTAACAAATCGATTAGGGTATGGAACATTTTCATTTCCTCTTTGAACATATCATCGTGGGCAACTAAGGCTGCCATTACATCCCGTCCAGACTTTTGTGGGTGCAAACAATTGCGTTCATGTTCAGTAGCTAAACATTTTAAATTAAAGTGAAGAGAAAACTTTACATAATTATTTACTATCACTCACTCTCATGAAACGGTCCACGCCACTGACACCCAATTCGATGATATTTGCACTTTGTAGGACGTTCCTGGCATTCGTGTTGTTCATGGCGCTCCAGAGATTTATATGGAAATTCATTATTGCAATACTGTTGAGAGAAATTAAAAAACAAATTTTCATAATAGAAAGCTTGTAAATGAACTATACTAAGTATTTATGGCTTACAGGAATTCATGTTTTAATTTATGTGAGTTCTTTACTCTGTTATTATTTGATATTGACATTTTGTTGATGTAGTTTTGATTATAATAACCCTACATATTGGAAGGTTAATTAATTAATTATAAAACTACTCATATATATGTATAGTAAAAAAGTTTATTTGGCTTCCAATCTAGAATTCATGGTGATTGGACTCAAACGTTTTTCATATTAAAATTATAAATTATAATAGAAACGCTCGTTTTGGGCTACCAACTATTATTACATAAATATGTGTTTGTACAAGCGAACATCAATTTTGAAGCTTTATATCTTTATCTTTATCAAGTGAGTTTGAAAAATCAAAAAGTTCGCGTTTCACTCTGGAGATATTAAGTGAGTTATATGTATTTGACATTACAACGCGATCTCGTGGCACTTTTACACTTTCTCCAAGTCCAGTTAAACCGTTATTTTTTTTTTTTTTTTTTTAGAAGTAGTTGTTTTAGGATTATCTTTCTTACCTGGCATTCACTAGGCAGCTCAGAAGCAGCCTTTTCTACAGCCAGATTACGGGAAGCGGTGCTTTTCGAAATTTCTACCCGACAGTTGGGACAGGTTGCTATCTGATCACGTAGTCTGCGGCAATAACAATAAAGTGAATGGAAAAAACCAAGAAAAGAAAAGAGCAAAAGGAAAGAACATAGAGAGAGAAAAGGGGAAGGAAAGCAAATTAATATGGTTTGTGTGAAAGCCTTTCCAAAAAAAGTCAGATATACGTATATACAAATATAAAACGATATATATGTACATACACCTATGCTCATATAATAATATAATATAATATATGGGCATCGGATATTTTTGTGTATATCAGAAAAACTTTTCATTTCCCAGCTGGCAGTTACATACATATTTCTTTTAGAGGTCTAGTACGTTAGCAACAATAAAACACAAAAAAAACATGTTGGTTTTTCTAATATACATATACATATATGAAATGGTCGAGATTTGCAATTGACTAAACTTCTTTGTTACGCCACTTTTTTGCAGTGTGCCACAAGCAATCCTCATTTCGCGACCCTCAAATGGTTTTATTGTCCCTCATAAAACCCGAGCTCGAGCTTGTCCCTTCTTTTTTATTTTTCCGAACTGCATGGGTGTTTTTGTAATTTTTTCGTGTGTTTCTTGTATTTTTGAATCGAATTTTTGACTCAATTGTTGACCCTAAAAAGGTTTTATTGCCCCCATAAAACTCGAGCTCGAGCGCACAAACTTGTCCTTTTTCTCTGCCGAAAAATTGTTGTAATTGGTTTTTGCTGTTCTGGCTCACTTGTGATATTTTCGTGCCCAGCCTTGGATTAGACCAAAAATTTAGCGCTAGCATTGTTTCAAGCTAGTCAAGCATTTGCCAAGTCACCATTTATAAGAAATGAGCCATTGTTTTAAAACAAAAAGATCGTCTTACGCACTATTAATAAAATTGTATACAAAAAATGAGTCTCCTGTCAAAACTTGTGTTTTATTTAATATTCATCCAGGTGTTTTAATTATGTGAGCAGGATTTTTGTGAAATATTTTAGAAAAACAAACGGTTTTTTTAGCGAAAAAAAATTAACTATCAGCTGGGAAATGAAATGTACACAAAAATATCGCATTCGATATTTGTGCTTTAATTACATGAGCATAAGTGCTTATATATTTGTATGTATATTTGGATAATGCAGTTTGATATTTTTCATACCGTCCATCGGCCAGGAGATGGGTAAAACAGGCAGCGCACATCAGATGTCCCATTTGGCACTGAAATTAGAGCGAAACCAGAGCAGAGTGAGAGAGAAAGAGAAAAGAAGAGATGATATTATTCAAGTTAGGGGTATTTCTTTGGATAAAAATTTTAAATTAAAAAAAAAAAAAAAAAAAAATAGGAAAAGGATTTACATCTTAGGTTTATATGTATGTATGTATGTATATGTATGTGTATATATGGGAAATCATAAAGTGGTATATGTACATATATACATATGTATATATATACTACACTATATATACATATACATATATGTATGTATATAGTATATATAAAAAGTAACCTGCAATTAAAGGAAAAAAAGAAGAAAAAAGTTGCTATTAGTCAAAAATATGGCCTTTTTTGTTGTTGTGTTGCAAAGAAATTGTTCTTGTTGATGTGGGTGGTGGTGGAGGTGTTATGCGATGACTTTTTTTGGGTTGACTGGGTTAATGGTTGAGTAGTGAGTGTCGGACATGGAGATGAGGGGAGGAGAATGGACTGTTCTTCCCATGGTGTTCTTGTTTTCAAGGTTTATGTTGGTTATTGGTTTGATTTGTTTTGTTTTTTTTTTTTAAATAAAAACGCTATTTTTGTATTTTGGTTTTTCTCTCTCTTTTTGGAGTTTGCATATTATTTCTTTTTTTTGCAATAGTTTATTGAAATCATTTGATTTGGTTTTATTTTACTTTTTGTTTTTTTTTAAATTTTTTTGGATTTTCCATTGTGTGTTTTTGTGTGTGAGAGTTATACATTTTCAAATTTTTCAGTTTTTAATGCTATGGAATGGAATCGGCTGGCTACTATGCATATATTCTATATAATTAGCATTTAACAATTACAAAAAGTTTTTTGTGTTGTTTTTTTTTTTGTGTATGCATACAAAGTTTATATGAGGTTGAGTTATCGACTTAACTAGGTTTTTTATATTTTTTTTAAATACATATATGTATTATTAAGAAGGTAGATAGATAGATTTTTAAAAGTTATGTTAGAGTCTACCACATAAACTATATAATGGCTAAAGGGGCGAAATCATAAAAATTAGTTGTTTTTTTTTTCTCTTGTTGATTTTATTTCTTTTTTTTATTAAGAAGATTCCGATATGTAATAACATCAAAATATGTTTTGGATGCTTACGGAAAAAAGAAGGGGTGGAGGAGGAGGAGGAGGGGAAAGTAGAAAGCTCCCATAAAAAAATTTAGAATAATTGGCGAAACTACAAATTGGAATTGATAAGAGAACCTTTTAATTTTCTCTTAAGGGGCCAATTGGTGTGTGAATGAGAAAGCAAGTGTGGAAAGAGAAAGAGAGCGAAAGAGATGGTTAGAGAAACGATAAGAGAGAATGCGAAACGTAATCAAGCATGACAAGGGTCAGGGTACAGGGTGCGGGAAGGGCAATGGGCGATACTCTTCTGTTTCCTCCATTTGGCTAAAAGAATGCGAGCAACGTCGACATTTTTAATGGAATATTCTATTTACAGAATTAGCCAGACTAAGCGAAGAGAGAAGGAAGGGCGAAAAATAGATAGAAAAACAGCGATGGAAATCAAGGCACACATGTGCGATATACATACATACATATGTGTGCATGCATGTATGTATGTAAGTCTGACTATTTATGGAGAAAACAGAGATAGAGAACGAACCTAGGGAGCGTAAAAGAGAGATACATTTTTCGGCTGCAGTTGTTCTTCTGTGGGCATTTGTATGTATGTGTGTCTAGTAAATGGTTAAACACATCTTGGAAAACAAGATAGACACAGATGAAAGTTCCATGAGTTAAATGAACTTCAATTTTAAATCTATCTTTATTATCGTTATTCTTATGCTCCCTCTCTAATGGCGAATTTATGACCTACCCAAGAATAATTGTTTTACAATACGAAGTTATTCACTCTCCCGCTCTCTCCCTCTGGTTGTCTGTCTGTATGTCTCTCTCTCTCTCTGGGTTTTAGTCGCCTTGTAGACACAACAAAAGCCAGCTGATGATTGTTTTTGTAGATAACCCGATGATAGGAAGAGTGAAGAAGGAAGAGAAGGAGAACCAAAAAGGCAACAACAACCCAGCGTAGATAAAGAAAACACGTTTTTTTTTTTGTTATTCTTTTTCTTTTCTTTAGTTTATTTTTCCTTGGTTTCACACACAGACACACATATGTATGTATGTACATGCATCCACCTGCATGTGACTGTTAAAAACTGGTTAAACAAGTTTCCGTTTATTTTCCTTTCTTCTTTTTGTTTGCAGTTAACAAACAAACTGCAAATTTAGCATTTAAAAAAAATAAGCAAGATAGAAAGGAAAAATTAGAAAAGCAAAAAAGTCTTAAAGAGAATGCTCTCCCATGCCGAATATTGCTGAACAGCTGACTTGGTAGAGAGTGTGCGAGCAGGACAACAGTAACAAACACACACATATACCCGCTCATATGGGAGAGACGCATTTAACAGTAATAACGTAGCAAAAGCAAAACAATAACAGAGAGGAGGCAACAGAATGATAGTCATAAGGGAAATGAGAGGAAACAGGTCGAAAATGGAGAAAAATAAATAAGGGGAAAATACGTATTATTTGGCTTTTCTTTATTTATTCTTCCAAATTGTTGATAAATGAAATGAAAATTGGTTAACCATACACACACACAGACGTAGCTTTTTAAAGTATGTATGTACATATGTATGTGTTTCATTTGCTAGGTCAATGGAATGACGCAGTTATAGTGTAAAAATAACAAAACAACAGAGAAAGAGAGAGGAGGTACAAAGTCAAAGGCTTGGTAAAAGAAAAACAAAGAGGAATTACGTAAAAATACGTTTATTGCATACATATTTTGTTCTTGTATTCGTTATGCAGGTAACAACAATAAACTGTATTAATGAAATAGATCAGAATGGAACGAAAATGTGAATGTATGTATGTACATTTGTGTGTATGTGTGTATACCATAGTGTGGGTGTGCGCGCATTAAACATAAATTTAGCATTGCTTAGCATATTCATTTTATTTGTTGCTGTTGAGAGAGCGGGCGGGGTCCAACTATAAATAGGCCACAAATCAGCGGGCCCTACGTTCATTTTTCTTTTTGACTATTCCAATTTTCCTATGACGCAATAGCAAAAAAACTAGCAGTAAATGTAACTGCGCAAATGTCATGTCTGTATGTATAGAGAGAGTGAGAGAGAGGGGGAGCAACATTAATTTCCATCTAAGTATGTATGTATGTATGTACATATGTATGTAAGTGTGAAATGCAGCTAGCGGGGGTCGCTTCGTTTCGTCATCTTCTAAAACGCAGTAGAAAGTGCAATGCCAATACGTGTACTAGAGAGAGACATATGTATACACAAATACATGTCCAAGTTTATGCTGCACATGAGTATGTGTATGTTTGGATCAGGGTTCTCTTTTACGCATTAGTACCCAGTCGGAAAAGTAACATGCCACACCTGGATATCACATCTAACTAGAAATTGTTGTTTAACTGGAGTATATCTTTTCCCAAATCGGAGGTCTTCACCCTTGACATTCAATGACCAAAATTCCAAAAATCCCGACAAACCGACATGGTATTGGACATTATACTTTCCTTGAACCCTGACATATGTAAAGTCCGACTGGGCATTGTACATCCATATGTACATACATACATATGTATAATTCTGTGGTCGTGGGTAAGCAAGGTAGAGTGGGTGTCAAAATACCTGGCATTGTTATTTTCAAGGCGACGACAACGATGCAAACGACTTAACAATTCAAAGAGATGGCGAGAAAGAGAAAACACACATACAAAGGCTAATACACGAGGAAACACACACACATCTTTATATGTACATATATACGTTTTTCTCGCTCTCTCTTAGACAGCTGTGCTCGATGTGCTATTCGGCGGGGGAGGCGTATGGAAATAGCAGTTTCTTGCTTACAGCTGACATGGCTCGATTTGTTTGTATACACAGGCAACACGCACGCACGCACACACGCACATACAATAATATATGTACATATGTATGTAGATAAAAGAAGCACAAACATAACTGGTGGATGGCCCAGAGTCTGCTGCTGCTGCTGCTGTCGTTGCAACTGAGCTAAAGATTGGGTGGTGGGAGGTGGGGGAGGAAAGGGAACATTCAAGAGATCCCAGGAACTTTCACTCACCTGGTACATCGCCGTTTTCGGCAGATCCAAGCATACGGCACAGCATAATGCTGTTGAAATGCGATAGGCCAACTTTTCATTGGTTCCAGATGCTGCCGCAGCGCCTCCACCAGATGAACTGGAGGCACTATTCGGATCTAGCAATTGCCTTTTCGCTGGTGGTTCACCGCTGTTTTGAGTATCAAGCGGCACGCCCACCACACCACCAACCGATGATGACATACTGCTGCTGCCAGCCGAAGAGCTATTATTCGATGAGGATGAGGTGGATGCCTGCATGGTCACCTGATTATCCCCCAGCAATGGCAGTGTGGACGAGGGGTTCTGTTGCACGTCCGAATCGGATGATTCCACAGTTGGCATTATAATATGTATTTGAATCTTCTTTTTTCTTTGCCGTTTTTTCTTCTCCCTTAACTTTTAAAACATCTACAAACACACTCCAATGCAATTGTTTTGAATGAAATTTTGGTTTTTATTGAATAGCCTTCCCGAAAAAAAAACAACAATTGTTTGCCTAAATTTCAGTTTCCTTTACACACACATACGACTCAATTAGTTTGCTCTCTCACTCTCGCTTCTCTCTTGTTTGTTCGCTCTCACACATTTACACCAGGCACAAAATAGTAAGGAGGAAAAAAATCCACACTACACTTTCTTTTTTCTCTTCTGAAAAAATTTCTTCCGTTTGCACGTCCGCTCTCTTCAGCAATTTGTTTTGTTTTGATTTTTCTATTTTGGTTATTTTTTGTAATTTTCCTCCCAATTTAACAGAATGCAGAAGCCCACCAGACGCAATAGCGGCTGTTAACTGTTTCAGCACCTGTTAATTAACAGCATCTTCGTTCGAGTCGCTGACACAGACAGATCGTATTTGAGCTTAGGCTCATACCATTGTAATACCGCTACCTAACAAACTATTTATCTTCATGAATATTCCGTAAAACTCATTAATGTAGTCAAAGCAGTGGATGTTTCATATGTCAACAATAAAAAATTTTCATACAGAACTTAGGTCTCATGTTTGAGACGGTTAATTTAACAGCATCATTTGTGAGCATGTTAACGTGTGGAGCCACTGTGCCGTTAACAGAAATCGCCACAGTAAAAAATCTGATTTACCAACACGGAACGGTGAGCGGTGTGACAGAGCCAACCATGAATTCGCTCCACTATTTAGAATAATGTCACACTGCTTAAATATCCGTATCATGCGTTTTGCAGCACTAATATCGTTTATTGCTTTAACTTTTTTTTTAAAAAAAGATTTGTAAATAAAATAAAGGTTTTAACACCTAATCTCTTTTTGTTTGGTCTCTTATTAAACTGAATCTGTTTTACCACACAATCAATTTCGGTTCGTCGTCGGCTGGTTGTCGCCAGAGCACTCGGCGAAATATTACCTATTTTTTTCGGTTTGTACTGTGAGCGGCCAAAAGATTGCATTTTTCTAATTATTGCACATTGTTGTTTTGTTGTTTGTTCAATTTGCCAGCAACAACAATAGCAACATCTACAATAACAACAGCAACAATAAACAACAACATTAAAAAATAAACTGTGAAAAACATGGCCAAATTGCGTATTTAAGAATGGCTGAACATTAACTCAATGCTCTGTTGAACGCTTCGTTACTTCAATTAATTATTCAATTAATCGAATGCACTGGAAATTGTTGTAATAATTTAAAAATGTGTGTGTGTTCTTGTCTCTCTCTTTTGCCCTCTGGATTACCCTTCCTAACTAAACGCCTCTATACAATGCCCCCCCCCCCCCCTACATTCTCTGGCACTTGTTGTGTGCCGAAGGGACGAAAGGCAGCAGTAGGAAAAGGACGGAAGAGGCGAGCAAGGCATAACGAAATTAATTGCAGCTGCTTCTACTCAGACAAACAAGGATAAATGTAAATACATTGAATACAAGAGATACACGCGAATCGATAGGGAGACGGAGGAAGAGGAAGGACCAAATATTTATTATATTGAAGCTTTTTGCAGCCAGCTGTGTTTCAAGTTCCACAAATATGGCAGGATTGGATTCCATGTTGCACATACATACACAACACACACAGTATGTGGGTGCCTGAGCAAACTTCTTTGTTATTGTTTTGTTAATGTCCTGCCCACCAGCTGTTGGATCCAGTTCCTGTTGAGCTCCACACACATATGTATGTCTGTATGTGTACCCACAGCAACAACACACAGGCTCTTCCTAGAGTGAGTGTTGTGTATTCATATGTATCCTGCAAAATGTCTACCCTGTCCGCACAGTGGGTCAAGCAATATTTAAATAACTTCAAAATAAAATAACCAAATATAATTTTGTATACATTTTTGATTCATAAAGATGCTTCTTTTACTAAATACAATTTCGGTTAAATATAAAACCACTTCTTGATAAAATTCACTTAGTCGTAACCACTGTGCAACTGGTCCTCCCATACCCTTGGTTAAAGCCGCCGCCACAGAGCAGCACACAGCTGTAATTGTTGTTGTTTTTATTAGCTCTACTTTCCTTCAATCCTCTCCCTCTACCTCTCTCTCTCTCTCTCTTTGTCACACACACACTCACATAACAGAGGAGAGACGACACATAGACACAAAAAAAACCCGAAACAATCGTTTGCAGTCGTCGGTGTGGACTTCATTTGGCTTGGCTTGGTCTACAGCAGACTCAAATATGAGTTCTGTTATTCAGCAGACTCAAAACGGAAAATCTGTTAAGCTAAATTTGAGCCTCCAATTTTCAATTTGGATTTCAATTCGGGAGAAATTTCATTTTCGTCCTTCGTGCAGCGCACAACGCGCACAGCGTTTTTTATTTTTCTTATTTGCCCATCCGCTGCTCCCGCTCGCTAGCTCGTTCGATAATTGTTAGTAACAGGGATAAAAAAAAATGTACAATCCTAGCGAATTGTACAGTAAATTAGTTTGTTAACTTTAAATTAATCCTTATGCATGCAATGACTCCTTCAATTCTAATTCTGCAAATTTACTTCTTTTTTTTCTTTGCAGCCTTGCAATATGTTGGCGCAGGTTCAGCAAAAAGTATGTTTGTGCGTGACTGTGTGTGTGTGCCCAGAGGATGTGAAAAATGTTTAAAAATATCAAAATGCTAAAAATATGAATTCAACAGAAGAGAGTGCATGCGAGTGTTTTTTTTTTCTTGTTTAAAAATGGAATGAAAAGTCCAAAAAGTGTGAAAAAAGAAGTAAAAGAAATATGCGCACACATATTTCTTATACAGAATGAAAAAGCGTCGCCTTCGTGTGTGTGTGTGTGTGTGTATGCGTCGTGTCTGTGTGTGTGTGTGTGTATGCGTCGTGTGTGTGTGCGAGAGAGAGTTTTCATACATGCATACATACATATGTATGTATGTATGTATGTTTATTTGGAGTCACAGTCACCCACACATCACATCACATCACAGGAGAAACACACACGGACACAACTTAAATGAAATCCCAGCAGAGTAAACTCGACCTCCCGCCCACCGCTCTGCGTCGCAGCGTCGCGTCTGCTATGGCGGCTGTTGCTTTTTTGGATTTCATCTTTTCGCCCTTTTGCAAAAACAAACAGTCCCACACACTCGCATATAGCAGCGCAGCAACAAATAAAAAAAAACAGTTCTTCGTTTACCGTTGCAAAGCCCACGCAACCCAATCCCTAAAATTTAACACTATTCAACATTTTTTTTTCCTTTCTGTAAATCCAACACCCAATTAGATTAAGCTTAACTTAAATCGCGGTCTTTTTCTTTAGCGAGTGTTATTTGCAGGGGTTGCGATTTTTAAAGAAGTAGGCTTAGGAAAATGTCTCACATTGTTTAATTTATTCGGTGAAAGGGGAAAACAATTAATAAGTAAATTATTGAATCATTTTCGACAACCATTGAGTGGGATATATTTTAGGAAACGGATCGGTCGGAAAATCGGCTAAAAACTAGAAAATGTGTGCATTAAATTTAGGAAATAATATAACGTAAGAGCTTCATTTAACTATTATTAAACATTTCCAAAAAGAGAATCGACACGAAAACAAACAATAACAAAAAATGTATATCTCTTTGCCATCCTGTTATTTATAATTCCTTTTCTGTTGTGTATTTCTTTTTTATTACAGCCAAAGCGCCGATTTTTTTTTGACTAAAATGCATTTTCAATATAATTAAAAAAAAAAATAAAAACAAAAAAAAAAAAAACGAAAACGAAAATAAAAAAACAAAATACAAAACGAAACGAAACAAGGATAACAATTTGATTTTTAAAAATCGTACATCGTGAACGAGTATGTGTGACGTGTAAAATTTTAACGGCTAATCGCGAATTGTATGTATAATTTGAATTTGTGTTTCATTTAAAAAAAAAAAGAAAAACACAAATATAACGAACAAAACAAGAAACAAAAGCTAAAATAGCAAATACATTTGTGAGAAAAAAAACATAAAACACAAAACGAAACGAGTAAAAAAGAAATAAAACAAATTAAAACGCAATTGTGGATTCTAAGTCAAGGAGCAACAGAAGCAGCAACATAAAGAGAAAAACAGGAATTAAGAGACGAAGTACGAGAGAAAGAGAGTGACAGAGAACAGCCACGCAGCTGGTTTGATGTTGTTGTTATACGAAGTGACAACGGGAGCAGAAAAATGTCAACGTTTTTGAACAATTTCTTCCCGGCAGGTAAGCAAAAAGCAAAAACAAACACACTTTGCACAGAAAGGAAGCCAATGAGTGGGGGCTGGCATGTTAAGGGTCGGTTGCTTACTATTGCCTTTGTTAATTGAAAGTCACCTTTGCCATATTTCCCTTTACTGGGGTCATTCTGTAATTTGTAATTTTGCCTGATTTTAATACCTTGCATACCCATAAAGGTTATAGAAAGGTGTTCAGTCTCGTTTGGAGCTAAAATCGATCGTTCTTTCGTTTTTTATTCATGTATCCTGTCTCGGGTCCATCCTGTTACTTTGTAACTTAGTATCCTAAAGGATAGATGCGCAACGCACAGGCAAAAAAAATACAAGTTTACAGTGGTGGACATACAAGGACTATATGATGTGTAGAACATATAAAAGAAACAGAAGCAGAAGTCGATTGAAATGTCATAGGATATAATAAAAACAAACATTTTTTCGAAAGGTTACATAAATTTGTTCTCAATCCTTCCGCGATGACTTTCTTATTCGATGTAAATCCTTTATTCTGAAGCCGCCGTCACTCAGTTTGTTTAATAAGATGCATCCTGGTAAAGTTCGAACAACGTTGCAGGAAAATAAATCTAAAAATACGCAAGATTAAAAGGTGTACTAGTAGGTTGATCAGGAGGCACCAAGTTAGTGAGGCACGGAACGATGAGTCTTAATACTTAATATTTATGATACATAGATATCTTCCAAGTCGTGTGCGATTTCATTTTGATTTTACCTCATGATGTTGATAGTGATTATTGGCAATTACATATGTATGTATGTATGTACATACCCTGGCCCCTTGAAGTTTTTTTTTTGTTTGGTTTTGTTTGCTATACGTGACCATGAAATCAATCAAGGAAGCAAACCAAACGAGAGGAAAAAAACCTGAATTATTGAAAGTTATATCTCTAAAAAGAAACAAAAAAAAGAACCCCATCAACGGATTCTCTTAGCAACCTTTGAAAAATAATCTTACCAAAAATTAAGGAAATCAATATACATATGCCAGAATTTTACAGTTTCAGATAATCCATCCAGTATTTATCTAGACTTGATTAACGTTTCTGTTTTTTTTTTCACTCTCTTATGCAAGAATTCTACGCCCTGTGTACGATGGTTTGGTTCTCATTAATTACACACTTATGTAGCTGCCTTTTCGATCATTGTTTAATCTTCTTAGAAATCATCCATCCAACAGCAACCACCTCTTTCTCTATTCTTCTCTCACGCTCTCTCTCTCTCTCTGTCTCGGGGGTATGTCGAAAATGAACAGCAAGTTCCACACTTGCATTCTATAAGATTTTCTTTCTTTCAGGTACGGCAGGAAAAACCACTTCCTATTTGCCCTTTGCCAAAAAAGAAAACACTACACAAAATGATATGAAACAAAAGAAGAGATATACATAGAATAAAAGAGAAATAAACCAGTTTGTAAGAGTTAAAAAAACGAATATCAGGCACAACAAATCTTAGAGAGAAAGAGAGAAATAGTGTGAGGAAGAGAGAGAAAGTCATCGGGGAGTAGACGTAGGAGCAGGGAGCAGGCAGCTGACGGAAATACATTGACTTCTTCAAAGAGGATGGCAACTTATGTACGTTGTTGTTGTCTGCTGATAGGTGCACCATTGGGTTACCTGTTGATGGGCCCTTTCAGTTCTGCTCGAGTGCAGTTGAAAACTGGTTTCCGACTTCCTCTTCTGTATCAGTCTTCGACTCATACTTTTATTTTGGTGGTCCTTAACAGAGTGACCCAAGATCGATCCCCCCATGGCTCTACAGCTGTTGGTTGGGCAGAAATTTCCTTCCGTCACTTCACTTCACGACATAATCATCTTACATATGTTTATGACGGACATAAAAAATGTATTGCGTCTATTTTTGCTACATGGGAAAGTTTTGCAAATATTTTCATTCAGTTCTTTATTAACGCTACAACAAGAACTAACAGCCCTCCTCCAAAAATCCTACCCTACTACCCAACCAACCTACCAGACACACATTTATTTCTATAAAATTTTTATTGTTTAACGATTCGTGAAAGTTTTTTTATTATTGCCAATGAAACAAACAAACAAGCAGAAAGAGGGGGTGGATAAGAGAGGAGCGGAAAAAGAAATGTGGAAATGTCATCATGAAAATCATCTATGTACATACATACATATGTATGTATGTATGTATTTGATATATAAACGATTCAAAACTATTACCTAAATTATTCGTGAAGATTGATTGTAAATAATTCAGTTTCTCAATAATATTTTTAGAAACAAATTGAGTATCGGTGTCTATAAAATTATTTTGGGGGTGGCTATTTGGCACTTGACCTATTTATAAGGTTAATGTAATGGTGAAGTTCATACTATTTAAAGAGTTCGATTAAACATTACTTCAAGATATTTCCAAACTGCGGCATAGTCTGAACAGGAGTTTCTTATGTAGGAATTTCCCTCCTCCTCCACACACCCCTCCCCCTCTCCACACCCTTTAGTTTTAGCTCGTGTGCCGAGGCTCTTATAATTTAATTATCGCGCTAATGCAGACAAGTTGACGTCGCATTGGACGCCACGATATCGTTGCCATTGTTGTTGTTGTTTGCCTTTGTTTTGTTTTCATTTTCTTTTATCGCTTATTCTTGTTTGTTTTGGCTACCATCCCCGCCTTTCAAATGGGGGCATATTCACTTCTGTTAGAAGTAGGATTATATATGTATGTTAAATAAATCAGTATGACAAGTTGAGTCACAGGACAATCAAGTCTTACAGTTTTAGAGGTATCATATGCATATCCAAATAACTGCTATTGATTCCGGAAGGGTATACAAGCCGTTGACATGTCCAAAATATTTTCTTATTTGGTCCCAACTGCCCGAATGTCTGCCCTTGAGCACGCACACACACACACAGACACATTGCTTATATGTTTCGGGGGCCTCCTTTTGGGGGCCTATGCCTTCCAGGTGGGTCTATGACATTTTTGCCATTAAGGGAGATCCATTAAATAGTTTGGCCCCAGGACGTGACAGCAGAAAAAGACGAAAGGAAGAAAGAAAGCCTGCCAGTTAAATAGATATTGTTATTATCACTTGTTAAGGCTTAAAATGTAAAACTCAGACTTTTAAAATACTCAAATATTATTCTTAAATGTATCGTATGATTTATTTGAACGAGTAAAATGGAAGTAAGTGATTAAAATGTGTGTATCACAAAGTGCTGTGACTAAGTGAAATGCCGCAAAAAGTTCAATACATACAGCTATGGTCACATAATTGGCACAAAAAAAATTTATATTTTTAAGGGGAATTTTTTATTATATAATAAAAAAAAGGAACACATACTGGATGGCATTTTCTAGCCCAATGTTTGACTAATCTATTCAAAAAACAAAAAAATTAATTTAAATTCAAAAACTCATAAAAAATCAAAAACTTAATAAAAAACTGAAAAATTGCCTGGACACATAATTGGCACAAAATCTTAAAGAATCGTTTTTTTACAAAAACTAACTATATTGTTCGATGAAAACAGCATTTAATACTAGTATTTCGTACTATATCCATTATTTTCGATGACAGCCTGACATCTTCTGTTCATACTCTCCACTAGCTTCTGACATTTGTCCTTAGGTATGGAATACCACGCTTCCTTGACTCCAGACCACAAATCTTCCAAATTTTTAAACTTTTTCTTTGAAATCTCCACTTTGACATCGTTCCACAGATTTTCGATAGGATTAAGGTCTGGACTTTGAGGTGGCCATTCCATAACATGCAGCTTTTCTTCCTCAAACCAGCGTTTCACGACCTTTGATGTGTGCTTGGGGTCGTTGTCCTGCATAAATGTCCATCTCACAGGCATGTTGTCGAAGGCAAAAGGTTCCATTGTATTTTTCAGTATATCCAAATACTGAAATTTGTCCATATTACCCTCAATCCTTACGAGCGGGCCCACACCGTGCCAAGAAAATGCACCCCAACACATGATTCTACCTCCTCCATGTTTGATGGTCTTAGTGGTGTACCTGGGATTAAGGGCTTGGTTTTTTGGGCGACGTACAAATGTTTTTCCATCAGGTCCCATTCTATTAATCTTAGTTTCGTCACTCCAGAGCACGTTTTTCCAGAATTGGCCATCTTTATCCTTATGGGCCTTTGCGAAAAGCAATCGTTTTTGAATATTGGCTTTTGACAGGAGCGGTTTCTTCCTGCTCATGCGCCCAAAGAGTGAATTTTCGTTCAAACGCCTTGATACCAGTCTTCTGGATACGTTTAAGTCGTATTCCTCGTTGATTTCAACCATAATGTCCCGTGCAGACTTAAAAGGATCAGCCTTACTCTTGCGCGCCATGACCTTGTCGATGTTGGGGCCAGTCTTTCGAGGCTTTGGCTTCCTGGTCTTGTTCTCTTTTAGGTATTTGGGATTGTTTTTAACCAATGCCAGTGCGTTGTATACCTTTTTTCTGGAACATTTCATTAGCTCAGCGATTTCTGCTGGCTTTTTACCCGACAAACTTAGCCGGTGAATGATTGCTCTTTCCTCAATGGTACACGTCTTTCCACTACCCATTTTTTTAATAAATTTATTAAATTGGTTATATTTTAGCAAAATATCCCAAAATATTCAACTAATGCGCCTTTTTTACGAGAAAAACGTGCTTTCCCTAGTTTTGTGCCAATTCTATGTCCAACAAAAAACCAAGCTGTTCTAAGAAACTGCAGATCAAAACAAAACCAATAAATGTAACGGAACAATTGTCCGTTACATTTAAAGAGCATGAGCTAAATAAAATAAAAAATCCAAAAACTTGAAAAAAATTTGACCAAATTTCCCAAAAAAAAAGTCTTTAAAGCAAATTTTTTTTTGTGCCAATTATGTGACCATAGCTGTATGTATGTACATAGATATGTACACTACGATTGAAAATTATCAGTAATAGTATATATGTAGATTTATTTCATCCAATGGAATCCCCCACCTGATGATTTTCGACAATATGTTATACAGAAACATTATTTAGACATTTTTAAAAGTGAATTGATTCAAATTTCAGATCATTTTTGATCCTTTTGCCTCCATAATCCCCAAAAAAGCGGTAATAAAAAATACGCTTTATGCGGGACCTGGTGCTTTAATGAATGTAGTAAAGTGTTAGATGTGTCTGCATAGAGTTTCCATATGAACCCCCTTTGGAAAGTAGCGAAAACGTTACCTACAAATAGAAATTCACTAACAAAAACCCGTGATAAAGAATGGCAGGCAATTAACTACGTGTAAGATCATGTAAGGCATAAAAGGATGAATTTTTTTTTTTTTTTTTTTGGGCCGTGTTTGGTGGCGAACAGGGTAATACCAAACATTCAGCGTCAAATAATACATAATTTACTTACATACATACATACATATGTATGTACTTGGGCCTAGTAACTAAGCCTTAGTTTCAAAAAATTCGAAGCATTTGCAAACAATTGATAGACAGCGTGAAATATGCCGAATTTTATATTTTCTTGTTTTTTGGTGTTGTGGTTGATTTTCTGGGAATTATGCAGCATGCAACTGTTTTATATGTTTGTATGACAGCTACATATATGATATAGTCATCAGATTTTGATAAATTTAGCAGGTTTATAATTTAATATGTATAAATGTAAAGTATTAAGTTTGGTGACAATCGTTAAAGAAATGAAAGAGTTGTTAGAAGCAAAAGAAAAGCTTACATACATATATACCAACTTTGAAAAGTTCGTATAGTAGAAGACAGACAGACGGACGTGGCTATATCAACTCGTCTTCTCATGCTGATCAAGAATATATATACTTTATGGGGTCGGAAACGATTCCTTCTCTGCGTTACAAACATCTGACCAATTTTATAATAACCTCTCCAAAAATTAATTTGTGTGAATTCTTGCCCTTTGCAAACAATTATTAGATATATGTATGTATGTACATACTGAACATACATTATACATATGTATGTATGTATGTATGTACATGTGTATGTAAGTTTCATTGTTGGATTTCTGTGCGTTTTACTTACCAACCCCGCCCCCTCATCTATCATATGATGATACATATGGTACATACATATGTATGTACATACATGTCTGTTCACACATTCTACTTCTTTACTCTCTCTCTCTCTCTCTCTTTCTAACCTCCTACCACCGCGCCAAGCCACCCATTGCTTTCTTCTTGGTGTTTCAATCAAAGCTTGCTGCTTTCACGTTCACAGTTGCTCCAAAACTGTATTATCACGCGGCACAAAAGCTACTTTTTTTGCCGTAGTCTTTTTTGTGCTTCGTTGGATTTTGTTATTCTCTCTCTCTTTTTCCCTCTCTCTCTCTCTCTTTTGTTTGCTTTTGCATTTTGCCTTCGTGTTTTTGTGTGGTGTTTGATTTAATTTTTATACCATGCATCCATAGGATGAAATGGTATATGAAAATCGCCAAAATGTATGTAACAGGCAGAAGGAAGCATTTCATACATATGTACATATATTCTTGAACAGCGTCCGTCTGTATGATCATCGATATCTTGGAGACTATAAGCACTAGAGCTACCAAATTTTGGATGTAGACTCAAGTGGTGTGTAGGCTGGAGAAGTTTTTTTTTTGCCACGCCAACTTCCGCCCCGAAATTAGATCCCCCGCATTATTTTTCCTCTCGCAATCCAATTGGGCCCACCAATATGCATTGTATGTCATGAACACCTATTATTAAATATCGGAACAAAAAAAATGTATAATATGAATTTAGTTTTATTTGGTTTTTATAAATTTGAAATAATTTTTTCACTTAGTGCATGGTATATCCAAGTCGGCATGGGGACTTAATTTTTTTTTTTGTCCCCCTTTATTGTGCTGGCGCTGGCGTGTTGCTGCTGCTGTGTTAGTCACTCTTTGGCAACGGCCACAAACGTTACCACACGGCGAGCGGTGGTAATCGTAAGTTTCACCCAACGCCTCATCCCGTAAATTATAATAATCAGTGTATGAAAATAAGAATTGGAAAAAAAGAAAGCCTTATGGTCCATATGTAATAACTATAATAATAATGCGTGTCATTTGAGGTAAAGCTGTCAATCACCTGAGCTTTGCTCTGGCGAGAACATAGTTTAGTTTCCAGTATTTATTTTTGTGCCACCTTAACGGAAGACGACGGCGTCAGCGAGAACTTTCATTTCACAATGTGGAGGCGCAAATATGCCCTCTTCTACTTCTGTCCTCTTTCTATACCCTTGCAAAAAGGGTATATTAATTTTGGTCCAAAGTGTGCAACGCATAGAAGAAGGCATCTTCGAACACATAAAGTACATACATATGTATGTATGTACATATATATTATTGATCTGCATGACAAGACGTGTTTAAATCCGTCTGTCCGCCTGTCTGGATTAACAGCTTCTCCTCCTTGACCTAAAGCTACAGAGCTGCAATTTTGCACGAAGTCTTGTATATACATCACGATCGGACGACTATATCATATAGCGCCCACAGAACGATCGGTCCGTGCTATGACGTGTAGATACTGGTTTTTACACAAAGGTCTTTACATTTAGCTAACTTTTACAAGGGTATACAAACATCGGCATGGCCGAAGTTAGCCCGGCCTTCTGGTTTTGTTGTCTCTTCGCTGACTTCTTTCGTTTGTTTAGCTACGTTTTTGTGCATTTCATTTTGCGGATCGTTTCACCACTTCCGCTACTGTTTAAAGCCTGTGTCTGTTGTCAATCCGCCGCCGCAGCGCTTACTCTCTTTTTGAATGTTTTGAGCTGTTGAAATCAACGCAACGCAACGCATACGCATAATAATGAAGTAGACTCTATAGGCTTAATTTCATTGTACTCCTCGTCCACACATCCATACATACATACATAGTTTTTCCAACGATTTCATTTCGTTTCGTTTTCGCAATTGTTGTGACACTTAGGAGCAGCAACCACCACCCCCGCACCTCTCTCCCTTCACCAAAAAACCATTTGCACAGCTGTTCAGCTAGCTAGCAAGCGCGCGTCTTTGATTTCCAGCTGTCGACAGAAAAAATTGGGTCAAAACTGCCGCCGCTAGTGCCCTGGCTCTATAGCTTAAGTTTACCAAGAAACGAACCAAAACTTGTCTTTGGTCACGTTGGCTTACGACAGCACGATGTCAATATCATGCACACACAGATTGTGATCACCACACACACTTAAGCGTATGTATATATGTATGTACATATACATATATGTATACATATGTATGTATTTACATATAAAGAGAATAATGTAGAAACAGTTCTCTGGAATAGTTACATAAGCTCGAATTGGATCATTGGAAAATATTCAAAATCGAGAAATGTTGTAAAGACCAAAATTCTAGCGTCTGATCTGATTGGATATTTCAAATTAACCAATCCTTTAACAATGGGAAGAATACATATGTATGTACATATGTATGTATGTATGGGTTAAATAGGGTGACCATTTGAGCCAGAGATCAGATACTGATTTGCTTAAAAATGTCTCTCATGCCGAGAAGGGTTGTTTTTGCTTTGTCAATCATCGATTTCTGTCAAGATGACAACATTGTTTTCCGTACGTCTAAATTTTTTTTTTTTTCAAATCGGGACAATTCGTGACAAGTTGGGACGCCGGGACATTGCCTTCAAACCTGGGATATGCCACGGAGTTTCGGGACTGATGGGATCACCTTAGTCTTCAAGCTTCTTAAGTAAAATCTTTCTCGAAATCTTGTACTCTAAACATGTCTATAAGAATATATGTACATACATATGTACATACATACTTATGTATGTATGTACATATGTATGTAAAGCCCTGTCAGTGGAAAGATTTTCTTGTTATCCCCCCGCTCTCTTTCCCACTCTTCTTCTTCGTGTTATCGTAGAGATAAGAGTGAGTTGGAGGATTGCCATAGCAGTAGAGGGGGACTTTTTTTTATTTTTATTTTTTATCATATTTCAATGATCTTAAAAAACAGTAAAAAAAAAAAAAATTAACAGAATTGTGGCATAACGTTAATAAATGATTTGGCCTCAAAATTGAAAAAGTATTTGAGATTGCCCAAACAATTACACGGACTGGCAGTCCGAGGAGAGTATGTGTATGTGATGTGTGTTTGATTACTGACTGATAATGACGCCAAAGCGCCTTGGCTAATACACACGGCCACGTGTTTCTCCCCACTGCAAGCCTCAACCTCCTTTTCGTTATTTACCTATGTACATACATACATACATATGTCCACATATTGTATTGTACATACATACATACAATATGTACATACATACATATGTACATACATATGTACATACATATGTATGCAAAATAATCAGATGAGTGCTAAATGGCGTAATTAAACTGAGTGAAATATCAAAATATTTGTTCATTCTTTTCGTTTTTGTTAGTGTTGTTGTTATTGTTGCCGTCTGTGGGGAGAAACAAACAAAATGAATCGCTAATGGACAAACACATGATCGCGATTGTCACCACAATGCAGTTTAACAACTATTAGAGAGGGGTCATTGGTATTGGAGCATGTCAAACTGTCCAAGCTCAAAACAAAAAACCACGATATAAATACATATGTACATACATATGTATGTACATATGTACTTGGGTGACATCGACAAAGAGTATACCCTGTGAAATTTCTAAATTGAAAATCAAAATGTTAATGACAAAATGCACTTTGTAAAACATAATAATTGGTATTCAATTCGTGTATGCTTGAAAACACTCTTAAACAAATTTGGATCATTCCCCGCGCGGGCACCCAAGCGTCTGTAGTTAAACATAAACTTAAATAATTCATTTTTTATAAAATCTCAAGTCACAAAATCTCTATATTTCCCTTAGTAGTGATAGATACCATCTATCTTTAAATATTTTAATATTCCTATTCTAGTATATGGAATATGTAGGGTATGTATAGATATACATATGCAAATAATATTCAATGTTGATGTTGTTGTTTTGGCTGTTGCTGTAAATGCGCGCGTGTGCATGCAGAACTTGAACTTTCCAGTTGCAGCAGCATATACACATACATACATACATAAACAGTCTCACTGCTGCAGACAGTTGAATATTTACTGTTAATCGAGCCCCACACGCCCACTTTACTATTACAGTTTGACAGCCACTTGTTAATCGAGCCCCACACGCCCACTTTTCCGTTACAGTTTTACAGTAATTTGTCTGATTGCTCTCTGTATCTATCAAATAGAGGGTTTTTGGGCATCAAATAGTGGGTTTTGTTAAAGAGAGAGTGATGAGAGAGAGGGACTATATCGAAATATAGGGAGTCCGCAGCAACATGCAACATGTCTTCGGCTTGTATGAGTTGGCATCAATCGGTATGAGTTGGCAATTGTATGAGTTGTTTCGCGATCGTAGCGCTTACAACAACGTTTTTTTTTTACTTTTTTCTTTCCATTATTTAATTTTTTTTGTTTTGTGCATATTTTACGCTTGTGACGGCCTTTTGGTTTTTTTTCGTGTTGCTTGTGTTTTTATAATTATTTTGTTTTTTGGTGTTTTCGTATAAAAGGAATACGCTCTGTTTAAATAACAACGTGACACATAACGGTAAACGATAACGGCCGTCCGTCGCGCTGCCACATCTACACATTGACGTGACGTAACGATTCGTAATTTTGTGTTATTGTTTTGGCCGCCAATCTACCTGATGAGAGTGTGACTATATGTACATATATACAAACGCGTATCTCTATCTGTATGTGTGTGTATGTATCTCTATCTGGCTCTATGTATCTGTGTGTGTTTTCTCTCTGTGTGTGTGTGTGTGGCGTTTTCATGAACGCGTTCGTGATCTTTGAAGCAAAACAAAGCTGTCTGTTTCAACGTGAAGCGTAGCATAAAACAACAACAAACATATACATATATGTATGTATGTATATAAGTACAAACATTACAAACATATGTGAATATATATACATATTATAATCAGTTGAGCCTTTTTTTTTTATTTTTTGCCGACGTCATGCCAACAAAATGCCAGTATATACATACATATACATACATATGTATACATGTAAACATACATATGTACGTACATACATATATGTATAGATAGATAACACATTTTGAGAGACACTGCTGTGACTTCTTAAAAACCGTACGGTTGGTTTTCATGCGCTGGTCATGATCAAGTAAGTTCTTACAATACCTCCTAAACTGTGTTTTGAGCAACACCTGTCAAACCGGCAAACCGGTTCAACACTCTCCGCGCGCTCTCTCTGCTGTGTGTTTTGTTCTAAGTTGTTCTTTATTCAATCTATACGATATTTATAATAAAAACGTTTCGCTTTTTGTGCGTATTTGGTAAATATTGCAAATCCAATAATAATTAGTTATAAATAAAAAATATTAAGTAAGTCGCCGGGCCGGCGTGAAAAACTACTTACATATGTATGTATGTACATATCTACTGCAAATTTATAAAAGACAGTATGTAGCAAATTTCGTTGGCTGGGGTAACACGTGATATCTCGCTCACTCTTATGAGCACACTAGCACTTTAGCCGCCTTGCACCGCTTTGAGTACAAAATGTTTCTACGTATAACTTGGCTATTTTTATTCCGATTTGTATTTAGTGGAATGATAGATATTTGTTGTATTAAAGCGCTAAATTACGATACAATAATTCTTGCGGGAGAAAATCACCTTTTATCAAATTTCGGGGGCGTGGCAAAAAAATTAACTTGACAAGCGTAAATACTACATGAGTGTACATTGCAAATTTGGTAGCTCTAGTTTTCATAAGATTTGTGCATTATTATGGACGGACAGATGGACCATGGCTTTATCAATTTCTGATCAAGAATATATGTACATACATATGTACATATGTTAAATACATTTTGGCGACTTTAATATACCATTTTATTCTATAGATGCCTGGTATGATAATAGTAGAGAAAAAGAAATATTTCAGTTTTTTATTTTATGTAAAAATGAAGAACAATTGTAACGAAATAATATAAGGATTATCGGAAATTGAATATTCTTAATTCGCTGGAAAATGGCGAAGAAAAAACAGAGAATATATTTTCAATCAAAATTTTTGATCGAACTTTGGAGTTGTGAAAATTCCATTTCATTTCAAACCCATACATTTTTCAAATATCTGGATATTATGTACATATATGTAAAACTGTAGAGATTGTATCTTAGAATTTCAAATGCAAACCCAATTAAAAAGAACTTACACACATCTCCAAATTCAATATAAAAGAACTACAGTCAAATCACGACACTTTATCCCCCGCTGCGTTGAAAATCGTAAAGAGGTATTCCTGGAAAAATTAAAAACTCTTGTCATAATTCGAGAAAAATGTTATTCCCTTGCGTTTTCGAATCATGGGTACTGAAATGTACATATGTATGTATGTACATATATGTGTAAATATACAAACAACTTTCAATAGGCCCCTTGAGAGAGAGGATGTTCGGTAGGAATCCCTATGGTTCTTTCGAGGTATGATATTCACCAGCAAATGTTTTTGTATATGGAAAATCCATCTCCAATCCCGCCCGACTCCATTTAGATTTTCAAATCGAGTCGAAAAACTGAATAAAACCGAAATTTAAAATCACTACTTTCTTTATTTCGGTTAAAAACTTGTTAATCGTTAGTTTAAAAAAATGTATGTACATATATAATTTCTCTGAAAAGCAATCGGTCGGTTCAGAAAGTTCAAGTCATTCGGCACTCTATATTGTATTGCCTGCGAGCACTGTGTACAGAAGTTAAGCTATTTGTTTAGATACACACATATGTATGTGCATATGTATATACATATGTATGTAGATATGTACATATGTATGTAGGTTTGTGTGATATATTACATATGTATACCTATATACCTACTAATATACAATGTATCTGTATCTTGATTCTACCTCTGTGTATGTGTTTAATTTCAAGGCCAACATCACTTGTTCTCGTACGCTGCCAAAAGGCATTGGCCCGGACACACCCCCTACCGCATCACCTCAACCCTCTGACCACCCCTTTTATCGCGACCACCACCAAGACACTTTACGTCAAAGCAAACGCGCTGAGAGAAAAAAAAAAAGCAATAACCAAAAATAAATATTTTGCCGTTAAAATTATATTTCACTTTCTGTTTTGCATTTTTCAAAATGATTGCTGGTGCATTTGCTGTTTGTCGTTGTGTCTGTGTGTATAACGTGTAACGGATAGCGTGTAACAACGAGTGATCATTGGTAAAATCAAGACGAACTCATCATGAGGTTCATAGCATGAAGATTCTTTATGAGAAATATCTACCAAAATGGTAATTTTCAAGTTGTTATTGTTGACCACGAAAAACCGGGACCAGCAGCAGAAATTGCGTCTTGCTTTTTATTATTTACTACTACTAATACTACAGGAACAGCAACAACAAGCATAATAAAATTGCGCACACTCCAAAAACGTAGAAAAACAGAAAATTTTATTGTGCAAAATTGCGTGGGGCGAGTGTGGGGTTGGGAGATGGAATTAGGGGACATCGTTATCGTTTTATCGATAGCTGTGGAAAATAACAACGACAAGAACATATTATGTGGGTGAGGAAGGGGAAGGGAGCGGGTAAAAGAGGATGAATTGGTGAATGGTGTGTTAGATTCCAACATTCTTATCATTATAGGTGGTACCTACATTTCAGACACCCAAAATAGCTCTTCATGTTTGTTTAATTGATTTCTAATCAATTATCATAAGTATCACTAAACTCACGCACACACTTTCTTTATGCCACTAACTTTTACACACACTCACTCACTCTCTCTCTTTTTGTCTCTTTATAGATACGGCTGCTATGGATCCAATTTTCTTTTCACCCACAAATGGTATACCGTCAGAGAGTAAACTCGCCACTTATATGGTAAGCAAATTTCTTAGTTTACCCTATTTAATTATTGGGTATATACCTAAACATAACTACACTTTAAGCAAAATGTAGAACTCGATTAAATGAACTATGAATCCATTTATGCATCATAGATCAGTTTGTTTACTGGATATCATCGTAAAATATAAGCAAATGTCTGCCAGTCAAAGAAATCAGAAATAATGGCAAGATTTACAAAAGAATTTTTGAAAATGTTTCATGTTAGTAAAGTATGTTTCTATTCATGTAGAAATTGGAACATATTTTAAGGCTTGCAAAACAAACCTTTTTTACAGGTATCTTAATATGAAATACAGGCTACCAATTAAAGTTCCATTTAGGATTTATGTTTGAAAAGATTTGCTGGGGTATTTAAATTTCAAATTATTAAACTACAATGTAGTTACTACATAGTTGAATTTGTAATATTTTACATATTTCTCTGAAGACTGTAAAAAATGGTATTCCATTACCTTATTCCAAGTACGTATCTTGGATTTGTCTGTATTGGTTTTTAAAGGGTATAGAAAATCCCGATCAGCAGTCTAGATGTTAAACTTTTGGTGGCAACATTTTTAGAGTCATTAGTAAATGTTGTTTACTGAGTATTCCGCCCACATGTCTTAAAGGCTACACGAAAAAAAAAAAAAAAAATGTAAGAAAATAAAGTAAGTCGTCGGGGCCGACTTGGATATACCATGCATTAAGTAAAAAAACTACTTTGTTTTTATAAAATTAAATTTCTTTCGCATGCTGCGATTTCTAACTCATAATATCTCGCACATTCTTATGCGACTCGAGCACTTTAGCGCCCCACCGGCCAAATCCGCCCTTCCCCCGCTTTGAGTAGAAAACGTTTCTACGTATGTATAACTCTACATTCTAAATTTGGAAGCTCTGCCTTTTGTAGTTCCTGAGATCAGTCACTTACGGACGGACGGACCGACAGACATTTCGTAATCGACTCGGTTTTCTCATACTGGTTAAGAATATATATAATTTATAGGGTCGGAAATGCTTTCTTCTGCCTGTTGCATACATTTTGGCGACTTTAATATACCATTTCACCCAATGGGTGCATGGTATAAAAACAAAAACAAGAAACAGCTGTTCGGCCAGCAGCAGTCTGACAAGGCGAATTATTGCCTGGCCTGGTTGTGTCTGTCGGTTGGGTCGGGCCATAAAGTTTCTTTTCTTTGTCACAGCTACGGCCTGTAACGATTTTATTTATACCCTTTACCCACAAACGCAGTTAAACATTCATATACTAATTTATTTTAATTTGCTTCAAATATCTCTATTTTTTTTAAAGAAGAGGGTCACGTTAGGAAAAGAATTTATTGAAACGAGCTTGTATTAATACACAGAGGGTATCTGTGAGTCGGTGTCCCGACATGATGTACGGAATTTTAATTATGTTTTATTTGTTTTCACTTAATTTGCTTCAACAATTTAATTTCAACGCTGCACAAATGTACACTTGACCGACTTTTTTGCTTGTTGTTTCTGTTCATTGAAAACCATTGACATGCAAAGTGCTTATAATGGGTGACACAACAACAACAACAAAAGGTGTAGTGGTAGTGTTGGAAAGTAATAATAATTATACATTTGAAAGCTGATCAATGGGGGTGGCGGATATATAAACATTAAACATCTCAGAAACGATGCAAATTGTCCCATTTCTTTCGTAAGAACTAACAGCGAATTGATTTCTTAATTTAAAATTGATTAGAGGAAGTTAGAGAGCATAGGCATTTCATACAATTTTGTACTGCAAAACAATTACTGCACGTCTTGTTGATACACCCTATATTGATATTTATATACATACATATGTATGTGTATAGACAAAAATGTTTTTTTTCCCATATATGTACACATACAGCTGCGAGCAAAAAAATAGTAGTGCCCTCGTCCAGTTTGATAAACACATAGTTTATGTTTTTAGTACTTGATTGAGGGCTTTTTTGGTATGCGTATTTATTATTTAGAGTCTAAATTAGACTCTAGACAGTAGGAAATATTTTGAAGATCAATGAATCTCAGACTAACATGTTTTACTTCATTGAAATACTTTTAAATTAAAGATAAATTTATTATTAACTAAATCCTATTTAATGGGATGGCCATTTTTGGAAAGTACGGCTGCGCACCAACTTGACATGGAGTTCCCCAATACGTAACATCTTTCAGATGTTATAGCCATCCATTGGCGCTCTACAATAGATCAATGATTCATTTTCATTATTGATTTTGCAGCAGCTACACCCTTCTTAACGTGGCGCCACAAATATTCGATCAAAGGCCCAGCACCATGATAGGAAAAGCAGCTCTATATCATGACACAACGTTCTAGGTATTTAATCGTTGTAGTGGTGTCTTGCGAATTATATTTTGTGCCGATGGGGCGCTAATGTGCTCGATATATCCAAGCCGGTCCTGTGGCTTACTTACTTTATTTTAAATTTTTTTCAAAGCTTTGCCTGGAAATGGTGTTTCTGATCTGATTTTCTTCTCAAAGGAAGTTCGCTCTCCCTTGCTTTTTATAGGTTCAAAATGTTAATATTTCAAAGGATATAATATTACGGGAAAAACGTTCACGGGTGTTGTGCACTACTATTTTTTTTGCTCGCAACTGTACATATGTAGATATGTACATACATACATACATATATAGCCGTACATTAAGTATAATTTGTGTATGCATGGATTTTTTATATACATTTTGTCACAAAAAATACGTATAAGAATATTAATAATATGCAATGCACTTGGGGCCAAGTAAATGAGTTCAAGTGAACGTTTAACGGTATTTGCAAATTTCTTGTTGGCTAATATTTATTTAGTTATTGGTACAATAATATTCTATGCATACATACATAATATGTCGGTTTATAAAAGTAATACTAGTTTTACCTTGAAACATGTTTTTGCTTTTGTAGATTACCTACAAAACCTTCTTGAGATTGTAAAACAAAGATTAGGTTTTAAAAAATTAATACACACTAGCCCTATGTGGATAATAATTCGTTCACCAATTATCTCAGGATGATAGGAAGGAATATTATTTTAATCTAATCTTTAAGGCCCACCCCTGTAATGTCCTATTAGTTTAAACTTTAAACTTTAAAGGTATAGGAATTTAACATACATATGTATGTATGTACATATGTATGTATGTATACATACGTTACGAATATTAGTCGTAATTGTTCGCAGCATCCCTTAAAAAGGATCTTTGTGTTCGTAAACTTATCGATAAGTCAGAGAAATCACGTGTAATTTAATAAAAATGGTATATATTTGACAAATTGGATAACAATTTTTAATTTCGAAAAAAGTTGTTTCAGTGGAATTTCTAAGCTAAGTTCCATATTTGGGATAGAAAGAACATTTTGGAGCGTCGATTCTTTTGGTCTACACTTCTGGCGTTTAAACCAAATGAGAATAAGTTGTAATTTAATCGAGAACTCTCCTCTAATACAAACAAACAAAATAACAAAGCACACAAAAAATGTTAAGTGCGCATCACATAGTCTGTGAACTTGCAGATAAGATAATGTGGCCATATACCATATAGTATATATAGACATACAAACAAACAGAGAGAGGAGATAGAAAGAGACAATTGAGAAACAGTGAAAATGGTGAACCCTAAACATTTGTGATTTATTTTTTGTTTTTGTTTCTCCATCCCATCACTTGCTGCTGCTGTCTATGATCTTAATCAAAAACCTCTCTCTCTATCTCTCTTTCTTTCTCTCTCTGTGTTACTTTCTCTCTTGCGCTCTGTCCTTCTCCATATACATATGTACATATATCTCTGTCTCGAATTTTCAATTCAATCTCGATATTCTATATATGTACATATGTACATACATATGTATATCTCTTTCTCTATTCTTTTTGTTCTCTGTCTCTTCGCATGCATTCATGTGGTTTGTAACTACTCTCAGAATCGTCAAAATGTTGCCACGCCGACGGGTTACGGGTTGAATAACGGGTTCTCACTACTTAATTTGGATTCGCCCCTACCGCCAGTTAATAAAAAGTCTCAGGTAAAGCCGCTTGCCGCCAAAGCGAATACTGTAAAATTTAGTGTTTCTCTCTCTCTCTATATATGTATATACACATATCTCTCACTTTTTCTCTTTCTCTTTCGAGAGGGAGGGGAAGCTTGTCATAATATCGTGTAACGGTTTAAGTTACATGTATGTATATATATATATGTGTGTGTAGATGCAAGTTTTTTACCCCCGCCATAACCACAGCATATTTTATTTTGCTAGTATTTTGTTAATAGTACTTATTTTAGTAGTAGTAGTAGTAGTTAGTTACACCCCCGCAAAGACCCTCCTCCCCCAGTTCACCCCAAATCGTGTGTGACGTGCGTTTTTTTTATTTTGATGAAAAATGTTTTACTTGCATTTATTAACTTTTATTGATCCGATCATCGTCATCCATTTGCTGGTGCATCTCTTCCTCTCCTCTCCCTTCTTTTCTCTTTTTTAGGTAACGCCGCAATCGCCCGAATTCATTCCAACTCGCATCAATTCGTCACCAAATTTCTACGCACCACCATATCACAACACGCCCATGCAATTGTCTAATGGGCTCAATGGTGTCAATGGTTTAACTGCCGCCGCAGCAGCAGCAGCAGCAGCCGCAGCCGCTGCAGCAGCAACAGCACCACCCACATCCTCAACATCGGCAGCAGTTGCTGCCGCATCTGTGACAATAAGCAGTAAGACGGCCAATGGCACTAATTCCATGCTATCCATGCAGAAAACGGTCTCAATAGCAGCCACAGCCGCCACTATTGCACAGCAGCAACAGCAGCAGCAACAACAGCAGCAGCAGCAACAACAACAGAAGCAACAACAATCGTCTATGGTGAATGCCGCAAATACTGTAACAATAACGGCCAGCTCGGCGCCAATTGCAATTAGTGGAGCACCACCAAATCCAGCAGCGGCACCCTTTGTCAGCAGCATGTCCGCACAAACACCGCTCAAAGGACGTGGTGGAGGCGGTGGTGGTGGCATACTCGGCCGTCAGGAGTCACCAACAACGACGGCTCTGGGGGAAAAATCACCACCACATGGCATGACACCGCATGGTGCATCGCCCATACCCACCACATTGCCAACAAGTGTGCATCAGGTGAGTTAAATATCTATCTATCCATCCAAGAAAAATAATATTTATTTCCATTTTCGCTATAGGAAAACGTCGGCGGCACCATATACTTCTATCCAACTGCCAACGCACAGAATAGCCAACCTGTTGGCGTTAATAATGTTGTTGTGGATTCAACGCATCCAGCACACCATGGTGTCAACGCTGTGGCCCCATTAAGCTCGGTGAGTGGTGTACCATCGAGCCTACTATATACGGGTCATGTCTATCCGGGACCAGCTTCCAATGTTATCGCCATGCAACCCAAAACCCACCTGGAATCGGCCTTTTTCATACCTGACGAAATGCGTTCCGAAATTCTTGCCCGCAACGAGATCTCCAATTTAATTATGGATGCAGCGGAGGCGGCACAACATGCCCTACCGCTGGAAGTGGATAACTATCATGCTCTATATCCATTAGAACCGCCGGCCCAACCCTTGCATGCCAAGCTCACATTGCCTGCGAGTACATACCGAGCCACGCACAACACAACAGGCTTGAAATACTGTTTGAGAAGATTACATGGTACGGGTTCCCTCAACTATACTATATTAAGACTTAGATTGCCAATAATAATGTGCTATGCAAATTGTTACAGGCTTCCGCTTGCAGTCAACAAAGTGCATGACCTTGGTGGAGATGTGGAAGAAGTTGCAGCACACGAATGTGGTACAACTACGTGAAGTGTTCACGACAAAAGCATTTGGTGATAACTGTAAGTTATATCGTTCATTCGCCACGAATTTGCAACGGGTATTATTTGTAATGGAACGAATTAAGTATACATTTATTGGAGCCCTTATCATCATAGGCAGGCATTGTTAAATTGTGGAAAATACTCCCCTGTCCGATGCAGAAGGCTTCTTCAGTTTGAATCTCTTCAATCAACCTTAATCGTCAATTCTTCACCCACTTTTGAGGCTAATAGAAAACTATCAACAATTTTATAATCTTTAATTTGGATCAACAACTTTGGGTGTTGTTTTACCTATGTATATTTAGCATTGATAATTTCTACATTGATCGGTTATATTCGGGAAGTATGCACACACACAAATCTCAATGCCTGTAATAATGCGTTTTAGGTAGTACTGATAGTCAGAATCCAAAAAAAATTTAAATATTTGTGTCATAGAAGAAGTCATTTGAAGTTCAAATACTAATGTGATTTCTCAGAGAAATAGAAATTTATTGAAATAAATAAGTATGTCTAGGATTATCAAAATGTGAATTTGTTTTGAAAGCATCACCGATCATATAAAGTATATATATTCTTAGGGGTTCAATTCAACAACAAATATAAGCAAATAACAAATACTTTTTTCATTTGTTTAATCGTTGGTTTTTCGTTTTGTCGTTGTGTTGTATTATATAGCCTTAGTATTAGTGTACGACTACTATCCCGGCTCACAAACATTGCTGGCCAAATACTTTACGCCAACGGCGGAAACCAATAACTACACAGATCCATTCCAAGGGGAGGCCCGCCCATTCAGGTGAGTTTTATCTATACGCTGCAATAAAAATCTGACTGATTAATACATATATTGATTTTAATATCTTTTGGCAGTCATAAGAGCAACATGCAGCGTACAAATAATGGACCATTGTTACCAGAATCAACCATATGGTCACTTATAATGCAGCTAACCGCTGGCCTAAGAGCCATACATCAGGCGGGATTGGCCTGCAAGTATGTTGTGATAAAACTACTACAATTATCATATATATGTATATATTCTTATTAATATTCTATGTACTTTCTAATACAGGGTTCTTGATCCAACCAAAATAATAGTGACGGGCAAACGTGTACGATTTAGTTCTTGCTGCATCTCCGATATAACGCAATTTGATCCAAATGCGGCGAATCCTTTGGCTCTCGTCAATATGCATCAACAGGTGAATATTTTGGATAGTAATTTTTCTATCATCGAGTACTTATTCTCCAATGTCAAAATTATCAGGACGATTTGACTGCATTGGGTCGTTTAGTATTGGCGTTGGCCTGTCGCTGCCTACAATCCGTGCAACGTGACAATGTTCAATCTAGCATTGATATGGTCACACGAAACTACTCCACCGATCTGCGCAATTTCATTGTGTAAGTATTGATAGATCTATATTTTGAACACTTGATTCAATATTTATAATTCTCATTGTTGCTTGTGTAGATATCTCTTTACCACAAATAACCGTCGCTCCGTTACCGATCTGATGCCAATGATTGGTGCACGCTTCTATACACAATTGGATGCTCTGCAGAGTCAAATTGATATGCAAGAGGACGAATTGGCCAAAGAGATGGAAAATGGGCGACTCTATCGCATTTTGGTCAAACTGAATAGCATTAATGAACGTCCCGAGTAAGACTAATCCCACCTCCACTAACTTGGTTTCATTTATTTACCTTACAATACTCTTTCTTTAGCTTTAATTTGGATTGCACTTGGTCAGAGACTGGTGATAGGTACATGTTGAAATTATTTCGTGATTATTTGTTTCATTCCGTCACCGAGGATGGCCGACCATGGTTGGATCACGCACACATCGTACAATGCCTCAATAAGCTGGACGCTGGCTCCTTAGAGCGCGTAAGTCACACAATATCACTTACACACACATAAAAGAATGAGGAATTTGGTAGTGAGAAGATATAGATACTCGGTTTGATTTTGATTTGGTCATTAATCTCTATGGACATCGAAGTTTTATTATAACAAAAAAAAAAAGCTAGGTCAGCATCAATAATTAAGCTTTCGTCAGCTTTCGGTTAATGCATTTTGATATCTTAAAGATTGAAAGAGACAAGGATAGATACAGTCTGTATCTGACCTGTTAAAATAAGAATTCTTTATATTTATAGAGTAGCAATAAATAAAATCGATAAAATTCATTCGCAATATATTCTTTATTAGCATTTAACAGTAGTTTCGAGTAATGTGTATGCATATATTGTATTTTAGAGTAATTGTTGTGGCTTAAATTGTTACATTGATCGATTTTAATAATGATTTTAATAAAATTTGTATTTTTTTCAGGTACAACTCATGTCACGCGATGAGCAATCGGTACTAATTGTCTCCTATGCTGAACTCAAAAATTGTCTTGAGAATGCCTTCTCCGAACTGATGTCGAGCACCTAAAAAGAAGAAGAAAGAAAGAAAACAGAAATCAACCACAAAAAAAAAAACGAAAAACCCAAAACTGAAAAAAGGAAAAACACAAAACACGCGCAGCTCACTGTTGGGACTCATCTTTTTGGTTGGGCAATGAGAGGCAAGCGGAAATTCTACAGTAATTCTACGGGAATTAACGCATTGCCGCTCATGGCACAGCCAAAGAGATTAGCCCCACAAGGCCCCACCACTAACCAACCAACCTTTAAACAAAACTCCAGACCCATCCTCCCAAAAAAGAACATAAAAAACCACCCCCCACCACACCTCCCCCTTCCCAAAATGCACGACCATAAGCGACTATGATTAAGAAGTTTTTTTTTTTTTAAATAATTAATAAGAAACGCATTCATTATAACTAAGACATTTTGGCTTGTGCCGAGAACCATAAAAAATGAAAACCAATTAAAATACGAAAAAAATTTGCATTGTTGTTAAGACAAAAACGCAGAAGAGATAAAAAAATAGAAGGACAAAAAGCAAGCAGATGAAGTACACAGATGAAGGTAGATTTTAAGTTTAGAGATATAGAGATAAAGCTAAAGGTACAGATAAAGCAAACAGATATCCAATGTTATGTTAGCTCTTAACTAAATTTTAGGCATTTAATGAAACAAAACTACAACAAATAAACCAACAACAAGCAACTTAAGAACGCGCTAGCTAACAACATTTTGAAAACGAAATCTCTCCAAAAAAGAAAAAAAAAAACAAAAAGAAAAAAAGAACAGAAAAAATCCAAAAAGAACAAAAAAAACTGTAAAAACAAAAAAACGTAAACGAACCTAAACAAAAAAGAGAAAAAAAACATGTAAAATTTGTTTAAACAAAAGGGGAAAAAACCGAAAACGAAACAAAAAGATAACATTCGAAAGAGCAAACAAAAAATTTAAAAAAGGTGGATCTATTTTTACAGAGCTAAGAGAGGAAGAGAAAGTATTTATAAATATGTATTAAAAAACGTAAATTTAAAACAACAAAAAAAAAAAAGGAAAGAAAAATTGTAAAATTTCGCAACAATAAATACGTTTAATGAAAACAGAAAAAAAAAAATTGCGACAAACAAAAAAAAAAAGAAAGAAAATATAAAAAATATGCAACAGATGAAATTAGTGTCAAGGAGAATGAACGACGAGAAACGATGTGTAGAGGAGGAGGAGGAGGGACAACCAATATATGAATTAAGTATGTACATGGAACAAGAAACCACATCAAATTTTAAACGATGTCTGAAAACAAAGCGCCGCCTGCCTCTCCTCAGTAAATGCTCCCCATACACAAACAAAAACCAAACAACCAACCAACCAACAACAACCAAAAAGAACAAACTTTTTTATTTTTCAACTGTGTATTTTTTATAGCGAAATACTTTTTAAACTATAAAACCGAAAACGAAACCGTAACAAATTTTCTAAAAAGCAATTAAAAAAAGGTTTACAACAAAGCCTAACAAAATGCGGATACTAAAGAAAGAGAAGGAACATATAGAGAGACAGACAAACACAAAGAAATGTTGGAACAGGAAGGAAAATGGATACTACTATGCAAAGATTGTATGTAAAGAATAGAGAGAGATACGAGATGAAATGTATTGAACAGAGAGGGACACATAAAGGAGAAACAGGAACAGGCACAGCGCGACTTTCTTCGAATGCAGCAGCTGCTCAAGGAACAAGGAACTGAATACTGTACTCGGCCCACTACATAAAAATCCCTTTACTCCCACTCCCACCCCTACAACTAACCCCCTCCCCAACCCCTTTCAAAGGCGTGATACACACTTCTTAATGGTCCACCCATGACAGGCAATATTCAATGGTTTTAATTCCTTTGTTTTTAATTTAAATTTTTTTTATTTTTTTTTTTTTATCTTTTTAACACTAGGAAGTATATTTATATGTATACATGAAATGTGCACGCGCTGAAAATTTCGAGTACAATATTTTGCTAACACAAAAGTCTGTCTATAGGTTTTAAACAAATACAAAAACAAGAAGAAAACGAAAAACAAAAAAAAAAAAAATGAAACTAAAAAAACTTAAAAAAAATAAAGAGAAGTAACGAAGAGGAGTTATTTTCGCTGAAAGCTGACGCGTTGAGTGCGCTTGCGCGCGGCCGCATATCAAAAGAAAATATGAAATGAGAGAACATCCAATAAAATCAACTACTCCGCACCAACAACAACTCCACCACCACCCAGCAGCAGCAACCAGCAACCAAAAAAAAAAATATATGGGCTAAACAAGGAATTTCTAATACATATGTAAGAGCAATTCGATTTCGTGCAAAATGAAGAGGAACATACTATATAACAGAAGGATAGATACATTCATACTTATGTACATACATATATGGTATATACATGTTGGTATATCATTCGTTTTGTGTTAGAAACAGTAGAAGAACTGAGAAAATCGAAGATTAAACTGTATCAAGCGAGTGTGGAGCAGCAGCAGCAGTCGCCTGCTCCTCTCTTTTCCTTTGGCCATTGTGAATCCAAGTTGTATATTGTCTAGTAATGCTATATATATAGAGAATTGATAAAACGTGTGGATTTTATCCCCCCCTCAAAAAAAAAAAATAAAAACTCGCCCGTATCTCTCTATGTGTGATTATTAATACTAATTTATCTTGTTGACATTATTTACACTACGAACGATCAAGCTGATCAATCGATCCGATTGATCGATGATTATGTAATTTTCATTCATACACAAATTTTACAATTTTCCCTTTTTTTTAAAAGTTTATTTTTTTGATTTGATCTAGTTTTTGCAGACATTAATATATACATATATATGTATTTATAAGATTTGCACTTTCCTCTCTCTCTTTTCGTTTGTCAAATATATCATGTATATACATATATATATACACATATATGTATATATATGAATTGCTTACTTTTCTTTTAACTTATTGTGTACATCAAAGTAAGACTAATTAATTAATTTAAAAACATTAGTTTAAACAAACAAATAAAATGTGAAAAAAAACTTTTGAGAAAAACAATAAAAAAAATAATAAAATTTAAAATTGTCAAGATTATTATTTTTAGTTTGCGGAAGAAAATCATCTTTAATCCCATCTTCCGGGGGGCACAATAATTATCGTATCGTAATTTAATATCAACATTTGTTGGTGGAAAACTTCGATATTTACAGATATCTGTAGGAAGTGCCGAAAAACATGTTTTTGACACTATCTCGAAACCTGTGGTTAAGAAAAAATAAATTAGGTAAGTAAACGGCCCGGCCCGTTTTGGATATATGTATGTATTGTACCATGCATCAAGTGAAAATATTTAATTTCTTGCAAAAAATAAAATAAACTTGACCAGCCTATATACTTCACGAGATAACATTTTAAATTTGGTAGCACTAGCTTTTATAGTTCGGATATGCCTTTTTCAATTTCTCTTTTTATGCTAATCAAAAATATATATGTATACGCCTTCTGCCTGTTATATTTTGGCGACTTTAATATGCATCCTATGGATGCATCATATAAAAATGGATCTCATTTTCGTATTTCTCGACCCAAAATTTAAAAAAGTCCTTATTTTCAAGATTCACTCGATGGCCACAAAATTTGTAAATTAGTGTTATTGTTTGAACAATTTTAGATCTGAGACTTTACCAAATTCATTAAGACCTCTTGTGTATTTAGGATAGGTACATATATACGATTTTACGAAGCAACGATTTCTCGTAATTAATTGAAATGTGTTCGGACGTTACCGCAGCCTTTTAAATTGCACTTTTATGGGACTTACACAGACTTTATATTATATTTTGAAAATACCTTCTGGATCAGTAACAACTAAGAGATCAAACTGCCTCAAATTAGAGCAGATATAGAAAATTAACCAAGGTAAATTATAATTATAAGTATTTAATACCTGCTCTACCGTAGTACATCTTGAAGTCTTATACTTACATAGTGTGTATGCATTTACATATGTATGTAGCAGTCAATCATAAGTGAAGTGCTACAATCGTTATATTCAGTTACTGCATTAAATAGACATCGGAACATAATATATATTTAGTGGAAAGTTCATCGAATATTGGGTCAACAACTACAATTGTATAAGACTTGTATAAGATGATTCAGGCACATGCGCAGTGTGCGGTTGGTTTGTATTTTTCCAGTTTGGTGGTGGCGGCACTGGAAAGTATGCAACAATAAATGAATTTTTTTGAATTTTTTTACTGCTTTGCAATTCCCAACTGGTTCTAGCATTGTGTGCATGGTATGGCTAGAACTGGGATTGTTATGGTTACTCTGGCTTCTCTTCAGTTGTCGAATAAATCTTTCGCCTTTTACTAAAGATTTCCGTGGAGAGGAGCACTCTAATGAGTCTAAAATAATTTTTTGTTAGTGCCCTTGTTGCAAAACGGGGCCGATATTTAATGCATTGGAACCTAAAATATGGAAAATAACCAGCGGAGCGAAGAGTTTAATCACTTTCTTCCGTTTGTATTGCCCTCGTCTTTTCTGTTTTGAAAAATTGTGGTATTTTGTTTTGGATTTATTTTAACTAAATAATTACAACTCTATAATACAAATATTATTGTTAAAACTTGAAAATACAATATACATATACAACTTTCGATAGAGGAAAAAGTAAATAGAGCTGGGTTGGTTGAGTGATTGGTGGTTGTACGGCGAGGGGATGTTAAATAGTTTAAATTGGCGCATGGAGGAGTATTAGATTGAAGCAAAAGCTTTCTGTGAGAAACTGCTATTTGATTTGGACAAAATTTTGATTTCGTTTTTTATCTTTTCTGTTCTGTTCTTATGATTATCACAGTTTTTTAACATATAAAAAAAATTCTGACGCTTTTATATAAATCGTTTTGTGTTACATATACATAATATAGTAATATAGTCATTATATTCGATTGGAAAGGCGGAGCGAGGACGGGCTGGAAAAATTAGTAAACATGTTTTTTTTTTTTTTTGGAAGGGTTTGAGCAACTCGTTTGTCATGCGAATTTTTAACTAAAACATAAAAACTACTTACAACACTAGTTAAACTTATGTATATATAGACAAAAAAAAAATCAGCCGAAATGTAGCAACAATTTTTTTGAGTATTTTGTAGTTAGTTAGTGGGTGGTGGAGGCGGGGGAGGGGCGGCAGAGCAATATATGTATGTATGTAGTTTCGTGGCAGTTTTTGTGTTTGTTGTTGTTGTTGTATTAAGACTAAATCTAGGGCATCATCATATCAAACGTATTAACAATTCAAAGGCCATCCCCCGCCCTCAAAGAAAATGTATATGTGTGTGGGTGGGGGTTGGGGGTAGGGGTAGGAGGGGGTTGATGGATGCTATCGTTTTTTTTAGGCGGGTGCCTCTGTGGGAGTATGACAACCTTCAACATTTTCTGGCCAATCGCAGACATTCTCTTGAGGATTGAACACCAAATTGGCAGGACATGGCATATGATGTTTCCGCTCTCCCTCGCACATATAATAGTGTGTGCAATCAGCCCAATCCTTATGATAGCTGATATGTCCATCCTCCTCGGCACAAGTGACCTCATGAGCTGCAAATAAAATGATTACATTATGTAGTTAGAAACTAATGTTAAAAAAATCTAGAGCGTAGAGAGAAACTTACGATCTTTTGTGGTATAGGCACCGCGTGGACCATGCGATTCATAGGGTCCATCGTATTCGAGGGCAACCTTATAGTCCTTAAGCTCATCATTCAGAGCACTAAGCAACGGATATTTTCCACTGCCACAACGGCCGGAGAAATCATCCATATCAATGGACCAAACCATGATGCCACCGAAACCTTGCTCCTTCAGCCATTCGGTCTGGAAAAGAGAAAAAAAATGAGATAAGTTGGGTTCTCTTTTGTTTAACCGATTTTTACCTTCGTTTTTAAAGATCGCTCGTCATCGAAGCCGACCCATTGATTGTCACGGTATGCGAATGGCACCTGCTGTTCAGAATCCCAGACAAGCGTTGTGTTATCCGCAGCCAGGAATGAGCACACTTCGTAGTAACTCAGGAAGCCCGCCTCATTGGTGAATTTGCCTGCCTTGCCGCCACCGGATGACGGTGATCCAATGTCGAACTGTGTGTCATTGACCAATTCAAAGCTACGTCCATAGGTTGGCATACCGATCAATAGTTTCTCCTTGGGTGCACCCTGTTTCACCCATTCGCGAGCACTGAAGTCGACGGTGAGTTTCTTCTGATACCCGGTGGCCGATTCCAGGGCAAAGAGCGGTGAGTTGTGCCCCACTGTACGCTCCCATTGACCATGGAAATCGTAGGTCATCACATTGATAAAGTCCAAATATTTGGAGATCTCTGGCACATCATAGCCAGCGGCAATTGCCTCAAATGAGGCTGGCACAGCAGCCGTGAGCAGCAAGCGAGGCAATCCGGATGATTTAGCCTCACCCTCGAACGCGACACGCAGCTCCTTCAGCAGATTAACATAGGCCAATCGATCTTCGGCACCACGAGGATACTCCCAGTCGACATCGAGACCATTGAATTTGTAATCGCGCAGAAAATCGATGGCTTCGTAGACAAACTGATTCATCCGGAATACATTCGAGGTAAGCTCTTTGAAAGGAGTCGAACCAAATGCCCAACCACCGATGGCCAATAGGATTTGCAAGTCGGGATTCGATTCGCGCAAAGCAATCACACTCTCATAGTTCTCGGGATCATCGTCGGTGGCTTCCGTCAACTTGTAGTCCTGCAGTGTGGCAAAAGCATAGACAATATGGGTGCAGAGCTTGGGATTTATGTTCTCTGGCTCGAACTTTCCAGCACCTGGACGTTTCGCAGACCAACTGGTCAAATAGCAGAAGACTTGAGCAGGACGTGCTACAAAAAAAAAATGTAATTGTTAGTTTCGAAGATCACTCCACGCTCCACACAGTTTTCCTTACAGTTTTGCTCAACTGCATTTGCTCCGGACTTGATGCGATGCTTCTTGAGCACCTGAGGCTTGCGCACCTTGTTGAGTACTTCATCAACGGAAATCTTGATGGGTTCCGGTTTCTACAACAAATACAAATAACATTTTTTAATATTTTAATCCATTCGAATTGTTTTGGATTTGAATGATACGAATTTGATTATTTTGTTGAACTTTTTTTTTGTGCGCCAAAAGTGAATTCATTTGTTAACAAATTGATTTGGTGAAGAATAAGCTTTTAATTCGTGCTATTAGAGATGTAAGGGTAAAGAGAGCATTTTGATCACGTTTTAGTGTTGGAAAATGCTGAACAAATGAAATCAGATCCCGTTTTTCAGTGCAGTGCGGATTTTTATGTGTAGCAGTTAATTTTGGAGGAAAAGGTAAGAAAACGATTTTTTTTGGGCTCCTAATTTGAAGTGCGGTACTGAAACTTATGTTATGTTGCCTTAATTAATTGAGTTTTTATGGAATCGATATCTTTCGTCGTACCTTTACCCCAAGTGCAGAACGAAAGTAACTTGTCTTCAGACAAATATGCATTATATAAAATACAAACCTCTTCGATATCCTCGAATGTTGATGCCACAGCTGTCCAGTTAACATCCTTCGCTTCCTTGCCACGTGAAATACCCAATAATTCTTCGCGCATAGCTCCAATCAATGGGTACTTGACATTGCCCCCACAGACCTCACCCTTAAAGTCATCCATGTCGATGGTCCAGACCATTGCACCCCCGAAGCCATTCGTTTTGATCCATTGCATTTTGTTTCTTATGGCGCGTTCGTCATCGAAGCCAACCCATTGATCGCCATCAACCATATAGGGGACCTTCATCTCCTCATCCCACACATAGACGGCGCCATTCTGGAGCATTTCGCAAATTTCATAATAGGCCAGGAAACCGCTCTCCTTCGTGTAGACACCCTCGCGACCTCCGCCTGTGGCTGGAGCATTGGGACCATGCTTCTCGGTATTCGCCAGAGTGAACGATCGTCCATAGGTGGGCATACCAATTACCAATTTTTCCTTTGGAGCGCCCAGTTTAACCCACAAACTCGCCGCATTGTCAACGGAGAGCTGTTTGCGCCACTCCGAATCCGTTGATGGGGCATACAGCGGTGCATTGTGTCCAGTCTCACGTTCCCATTTGCCATGGAAATCGTACGCCATCAGATTAATGAAATCCAGATAGCTGGCTATGGCCGGCACATCGTAACCACCGCGAACATTGTCTGGACCTACGGGCACGGCCGCTGAGAGTAGCAATCGTGGCTTTTTCAGCTCTTGAGCCTCAGCTTCGAAGGCCTCACGCAGTTCTTTTAGCAGCAAAACAAAGTTCTTCTTATCATCTGTACCCTTGGGGTATTCCCAATCCATATCAAGACCATCGAAACCACGCTTACGCAGGAATGGTATGGCCGAGTAAACGAAAGTCTGACGGGTATAGCGTGTGGCAGACATATCCTTGAATTTCTGTGTGCCAAAGGACCAACCGCCCAAAGCCAATAGAATCTGTGAAAGGAAGATGAGGTGATCGTAAAGGGCGCTCTGCCAGAAAGTCGGTTCTGCCTTCCACTTACCTTCAATTTGGGATTGACTTTACGAAGATTCATCATGCGTTCGTATAGACCGGGAACATTATCTTTATTCTCATCGTTTGACTCGTAAGAACTCAGTTTGTTCTTCTTGAGCCAGCCAAAGGCGAAAATAATGTGTGTACAGAGATCGGCGGGTATATCCTCGGGTACAAATTTACCTATTTTGACACGATACTGCGACCAATTCGTATAATAGCAGACAATCTTTGGTGTGCCATCATCGACTTTGGTTTTTTTTCCCTTGAGCGATGACCCGCTAGCCACCAATGCCGTGCCGCCAGCTGCAGCGGCTCCTGCTGCTGCTGCACCGCCACCAAATTTCGATTTGGAACGAAGGCGAGTGCGTCTAACACTTGTACTTGTAGATGCTGGCAATTGATCGATACGTTTTTCCGCCACGGGGGCCTCGGTTGCCTTCTTAGAGCTGGAGCTGGAACTTGAGCTTACCGATGTAGATGATGAGGTGGGGCGGCGCAGGCGACGGCGTGTTTTGGCTGTGAATGTGACGGAGTGATTTAAGTTATTAATGATCTTGGAAAGATGTATAAATATGGGTAAAATATAAAAATACCAGCCCACAATCTGACCCAAAAACAAAATTAAGTAAATTGTCTCGGCGACTTGACAATACCCTACAAAAGTTGTCTTTCTAGCTCTGTATATAGGTTTATAGCTGTAGCTTCTATTGTTAACAAGATCTGACCAAGATCAAATATATAAGTATATTGTGGGTGGGGAATTCATAAAGCCAAGTTCAATTAAATTGCTACCCCACTGACAGTTCTACATATATGTAAATCTGCCTTTATAGTTTTTAAGATCTCACGGATTGGTAAATTGAATATACCCTTTCACCCTATAAAAAAAACGAGCAAGCAACTTGACCTTGCCAAGCTCATAATGTAAGCCACTTTGTGTGAGCCGCTCTTTCCGAGTTTAAAGTAGCTGCCACCTGATGCCTACCTACATATGTAAGTATGTATGTACATACACACATACATACATACATACCTCATCATTCACATTAATGGTAATGACTGAACCACGACTGTCGCAATCTTGATCTCAATCAATCCCCCACCCCCCCTGGTACCACCATGTTGATTTGCGATCGCCGAGTGTCGATAATTTCAAATTAATGACTTCTTCAGATGTAGGTTTTTTTTTATTGGCTTTTGGGGGTTGTCAGTCTGAAGCTTTTGGCAAATTAACTTTGATGGTATCCAAAAAGGCATTTTGTGCCGCTAAGAGTATCTGTATCTGTCTATCTGTATGTTGGAGTTTTATCTAATTCTGCCAGTTGTCATTATGATAAAGATATCTTTGCGTGAAATATTTGTGCAATTAATAATAGTACCCGTTGTACCTTAAATACATACAAACTTGGCCAATTAAATTGCAACTGAACTCCCTGACCGGTTTATTTTTTCTTTTCTTAATTTTGTGTCTAAATGTTGTGGAATTTGTTGCAGCTCAGAAATTTGAACAATACAAAAATCAAAAACCAGTTTAAATAATTCACTTAATAGCTTTAAATATATTTTTGCATTTGTTGCTTCCCTCTTGCGCAGGCCCCACACACACACAAACACACTGAGAATTGGGTGTGGGTGTGTATGTCCCATCTCATTGGCTGTGTGACTTAAGTTGCTACTTGGTCATGCAATTTCCAATTGGGGATATAGCTCAGTGGTAGAGCATTCGACTGCAGATCGAGAGGTCCCCGGTTCAAACCCGGGTGTCCCCTTGAAATCAATTTTTTCCCCTCCTAAATAAATATTTATTTTTTAAATAATTACATTGTTTCTATACACCACTTTTATAATTACGTTCAATTATAAATTGTAAAACCTTAAGAGTTTAAATTTTAACTTCGTTGTAAAAGCTGTCTGAAGCTGAAGCAACAATATGAAAATAAATTGAATGAAAAATACATTTTTATATTTTTAATTATGTTTTTTAAATTTTTTCAGTATTATCTTTATGTGACAAATGAAATAGCCTTTGCATTTCCAATATGACCTATCCGTTGCATTCTAGCTGGATGTTGTGTGCAAAACAAGAAAAGTGCTATTAAAAACAAAAATTTGTAAAAGGAGAAAAATAGTTCTCATGCAAAAAAATTAGGGGACACCCGGGTTTGAACCGGGGACCTCTCGATCTGCAGTCGAATGCTCTACCACTGAGCTATATCCCCAAGTGTCTGCACCTAGATCAGCGGGGCCCATATCAACTAGAACAGCCAGCAATTGGCAATTGATCGCAAATTTTTTTTTTTTTTTTTTTTGCTTTCTAAAATATATAATAGATATCGCTGCATGAGTTATATTTATGCAGAAATGAATCAAACGAGTAAGAAATGAGACAAAGATACAAGAACGAGCTACCCATTTGAACGAAGAGGAGAAAAATAAATCGAAAGATGGATTTTTCTTTCCTTCTTGCATTAAAGACGGGAGGGTATTCTTGTTAGTGTTAGTGAGTAGAAGTAAAGTGGAATACGAGAAAGCAAAAAAAGCAGCAAAGGGTGTGGGTGGGCAGTTGGTGTCTCTGCACATTATAATTACATTGTTCTTAAAATTCGACAACTTCTCCCTCGCTTATCTTTTGCCTTCTCATTCATTCGTTTTAGCTCCCACACAAACGAATTATATTTATGTATTTGTGCAAATTGAATCTTAGAACTCACTCTTTGTAAAAAAATATATTTGCCCGGCGGAGGGTTAAATTGGAGCATATATATAATAAGCAGCAACAGCAGCCATCAGCCACCACTTAAGTAGAATTTTTGCTTGCCCGGGTTATCATGGGGATATAGCTCAGTGGTAGAGCATTCGACTGCAGATCGAGAGGTCCCCGGTTCAAACCCGGGTGTCCCCTAGTTTTTTTTGGTTTTTTCTTTCCTTTTGTTTTTTATAAAATATTTTTTTTTTTTTTTTTTTTATAACGAAAATGGGGAAGAACGAAAAACTTGTTTAGCTTTTATTTTGCTTTTAGAGTAACACAATTCTTGCTTACAATAAGTTTTTGGGGGATTGGCAGGTTTGGGGAAGGGTTAAAGCAGATGTATGAAATGCACCGGGGATCCAAAAAGCATAAAAGTTCATTTACGTAATTAATGTATAGACCTTAAAGGGAGATCAAAGTAAGTACATAAGTGCAGTATGTACAAAATAAAAAATCTTGTTTAACTTTTTAACGTGCCTATGATTTCTTTTGACTATCTCCACGTTTTGGGCAGTTGGAAGTTGTAAAGAACAAGTAATTTCGAAAGAGTAATTTCTTATCAATTCTTTTTTATTGGAAGCAACGGAAGGCGGAGCACATTCATCTGCTATATGTATGTTTGTACATATTCATCAGATAACTGAACTATTGTTTTTTTTACTCGCAAAAGTTTCTTTTGTTTGGTATAAATTTTCGTGCTTATATAATTGGGGATATAGCTCAGTGGTAGAGCATTCGACTGCAGATCGAGAGGTCCCCGGTTCAAACCCGGGTGTCCCCTAAAATTAGTTTTTTTCCCTCTTAAAATTTATTTTGAGCTTAGCGTGTATATAAACATTTTCGTAATTTTGAACAAAAATAATAGCTTCAAACAATAATTTATTTTTGCAATAACTAATATATTTTTAGTAAACGTTTTTCTATCATTTTCCTGAGTAACTACTATTAAGTTGGTATATATACTTACTCTGTGCACTGTCTGTGGATGGTGAGAGCAAAACAATTAGCAGGCATATCACAAAGGCAATTCGTAGCAATCGTGGTGGTAACTGTAAACACACAAAAACATGAAAGAGGGTATAAGTTTTATTTTTCTTGGCTATTAAAAAGCACAGTTCGTTTTTTGTGATTAACGACACACAGATATGATTTATGGTTAAGCAAATGTGTTTGTATGATTGTATGTAGATCTCCAAAATGGTCTCAAGAAGGTCGCCAAGTTCCAATTGAACGTAAAATACTGCATTAAACAATACGACAAAATTTTTATATAGTTTCGAAAGTCAGCTAAAGTTGCTGGTCTTGTAAAGCTATAGAAAATTGTAAAAACCTATTCAGGACATCACCAAAATATCCGTTTTAATGTTAAAATATAGTTGTGAAAATCGTAAACAAATAATGCGTGATATATTATGGTTCGACACATGGCGGCAGCCCTTAGTCCGTCCACTTTGCCAAACGACACTCGCATTATGTCGCCCACAAATTAAATTACAAACAAATTTGAAGTGCGGATGACCAACCATCCAACCATCCGATTGACCGACCAGCCACGTCTTGACATTGACCCAGTTCCCAAGTTCGCCGAGTTCGTCGAGTTGATTGCTTCAACAAGACAACTAATTAAAATTACTTAGTGTTCATAATTATGTATGCAATTCAAATTGTATTGTATCGTGTGTGTGTAAGTGTGTGAGTTGATTTTGTGAGTGTGTGAGTTGATTTTGAAACAATTTATGGGTGACATCTTCAGTAAAGTCAATTGTTATTGTCTATAAAGTTGTCCAAAATCAAGTCAAGTGGCAATTTTCTGACACTGGTGAGCCACTTGAGATTAATTACTTAAAAAAAACCGAAAAAACAAAGAAAAAAGTTATGGCCTCGTCTCCGACCGAATGACATCTGTTATATATTTACAAATATACATACATATGTATGTATGTACCATTCACATTCACAAATTTACATTCACCTAGTTTATTTAGCGATTACCTCTATACAATCTATTCAGCATTCAACACAGATAGCCATTAAGAACACCTTCTTACCTAATGCAAAAGGGAAAGAAATTGGCACAATCGTGAGGAGATTACCCAAAAAAAAAACGAATAATAAATTCAAGTTACAGTTAGACGGGGCAGAGACTTAAGTCTCAGGTCTCAGGTCTAATTGTTTTTGGCTAATTCTGAATTAATTCAGCTCCAAGGTCACCGACAGATCCGAGATCTGACAAAAAGATGGGCATTTTCAAATTTATAGCCTAACCCGGCCATAAACACCCTGGCCAGACCATAAATTGTATTACTCTCGTATCTCCCATTCTCAGTGTCAAAGTCAGAGTCGAGTCAACGAGGGCGGGTTGACAAGTAATTACAAACATTATCTAATAGAAACGAAATTCTCACATGAAAGGGGTCAAAACATTATATGAAATTATCAGAGAACAAGATATATATTATTTTCAATACAAATTGTTAATTGTTTCTAAAAAAATTTGAAACATAAATAGTTTTGATTCCTTTTTTTGGATTTTTAAAGTATTTCTCAGAAGTAACTTTTGTTTTTTGAGCTTTATTTTTGCGAAAAGCTTTTATTAATTTATGTGTTTTTGGGAACGAAAATATAATCTATGTATATTACCCACTGACCCTCACCAAGAGAAATTATGTGGGGGCTTATACTTAGGATTGGATTATAGTTTCTTATACTAAAAGAAAATGCTAGAAAAAAAGGAAAGTCTCACAAATAGTGATTTTAACTAAATAAGCTTTTTAGCTTACTAGTTTTCTTTCTGCCCTCGTTTATACAGATAGATAGATAGACAGAGAGGGGGAGAAATCTTTTGATTAAGATGCGGCAAAGGAAAAAAAAAAAGTGAAACTGGTTTATATCTGGCGCATGTTTTTATTTCTTATTTTTTTTTTGTTTTGGGCTATTCATTTAAAATGTTGCCAAAAGAAGTAGAGGGGCAAAAAAAAAAAAAAAAAAATTTGATGCATAAATTAAAATATTTTTTGTTGTATTTTCGTCGGTATTTTTTTCTTAATGCGAACCAAAATATACATACTCGTACAACAACAAAAAAAAGTTCCTTATCGCGTGTGGCCAACCAACCAACCAACTGGACCAACTGGTTTCTGTTTTCGTTTCTTTGTTTTTGGTTTGGTCTGCCTCGCTCTGATCACCGCACGGAAATGTAAAGTGAAAACCAAAACAAGTCTAAAAGATCTAAAATGCCTTTCATTTTCACTCTCACAAATTATCAGAATGCCATGCCCACTTTAGCAATCTTCTTGCCCAAATCTTTAACACAAATACCCATTCTTCAAATGAATCAAAAAGAGCTTACGTAAAATTTATACAAGTGTATACCATTTTGGGGCAATTGTCCAAGTCTCATTACAAGTACATATGTATGTATGTATGTATATACAATATGTGTGTATCATTAGCCTGGGACTCCATATGAGGAGCGCTAGGCTGGCAAACCACTGGAGCCTAGCCATTGAGGCTTGGTTTAGCTTAGCTTAGCTTAGCTCATTGTAGGGGGTTTCGCTCTGCCGGTAAAGTTTTCGGTTACTTTTTTCTGGGGTTTGGTTACGAAAGCAACAAATAAAAGTCAATAAATAATAGAGAGAGAGAAGGCAAAGGCAAAGGAGAAGGAGAGAGTGAGCGAATTGTGTAGTGCTTGAAGGAGGGTGGTGGGGAAAGTCTATACTGGGCAACTGCATTCCACAAAAACTTCGTCGTTGTTGTCGCCTGATTAGATTGTATTCGATTTCTTTCAATTGTATTGCGCAAAAATAAATGCTGTTCATGTGCACATACATATGTACATATGTATGTATGTATATGTGTGTATGTATATAGAAAGGAAAAAATGAAATGAAAAAGAAAACGTTTGCATTTTCAGTATGTGTGTAACTAGAAAGCCAACATTCGTTTTGCAGATGCAGATGCTGAAAATATCTGCAATCTCGAATTGAAAATAAAAATCATCATCATTATGATCATCTTTACCTACTTTTTAGATCTTCTTCATATTTGCTTTTGCTTTCCACTTGATGGAAAAAGCATCGTAAATTGCAATTCATTTATGTATGTATGTATTTTTTTTTTTTTTTTATTTTAGCCGCCGCCGTTTACTTCGGCACTCTTTCAATATATTTTCAGCAGGCGGCTCAAATTGCGCAAAAGTTGCATTAATCATACAAGCGCGAACACACACACATATACGCATGCACAACACAAACACAGACAGCAAAGCCGTGCGCATGCATCAACATGTAACACTCCCTCACCTCCCTCACCTAGCTGTTTCTCTCTCTCGCGCTTTCTGTCCATATGCGTTTGTCGCTTAAGTCTTTCGTTTTTTTTTTCCTTTTTCTTTTGGCTCTGGCCCGTTGCGCGCTTACTTAAAATGCAATTTGAAATTTTCGGACACTTTGCCGCTCTGTCGCGCTTTTAGCTGTTATATTTAATTAAATTTGAATGCCTTTTAGTTTGACCGAAATTAAGCTCAAGGTGAGAAGCTAAATGAATAAAGAAAACAGAAGACGAAGAAGAAGAAAAGAAAACCCGCTGCTTAGTTGGCGACACGCGTCCGTATATGTATGTATATGTACATAGATACATACATAAGCCTGTACATAAACCTGATGACTTAACGGCATTAATAAAGCACCCAGTCATAACTGTTTAGCAATATACACAGCAATATGTATGTATGTACATATGTATAGATATTTGACTTTGATTTTGGGCTCTGATATTTTTCTTTATTTTCATTCCATTTTTATTGTTTACAACGAACGAAATTTTTAGCGCTAGTTTCTCATACATACATACATACATACGTCACAATTAAGTTAATACCGCCGCACACCGGGGCACCTGTCCTGTCCTGACCAACCAGACGACCTTGCGCAATCTTTGCGAAACGAGTTCACTCTGGCTACGAGTGGATGGTGGGAGGGAGGGAGGAAGGGCGAGGAGGAGGTAGTGAAAGAATGGCACATGAGTCAGTATTGAAACTGAAACTGGTTCACTGGCCAATTAGAATCAGGCCTTTTGAGGTGCAGTACCAGAACCGAAACCGACAGAACAGACCAGATCTTGGGCCTGGCCATAAACATAAACGACTTCAATTATCGCTTAGCCTCACTTATCCGGCAAATTACTTCCTGCTACAAACTTAACCCTGAGGTAGGCCATTGACTTTAAATTAACTCTTTTACACAACATAACCAAAATTCTTCAAAAAAAAAAAACAGAATGTAACGAAATTTAATTGGTAACTTGGTAATTACATAGAAACATAATTTAAAAATTGCTTTTGGTTATGCATATTGCATGGCCTAGAAAGGCTAACCAACGATCAGTATGGCTATAAAATTCAACAAAAATTAAAGTAAATAGGTACATCTATGAATTCATTAATTACTAGTCTCAGATAAAAGTCAGAGCTGGCTTTCGTTTCTAAAAACACATACATTCTTAATTTATTTGGAATATTTTCTAACTAATTAAATGACAGTCCTACTTTTTATCCAATAAATTTCCATAAATTGTTGATGAAATAGAATAAAATTTAGGTACTGCAACTTTTAAGATAAAATTTCAATTATTTTTGTAGAAAAAGTATAGAAAACCACGTAACGTCAATTTAAGAAGGCATAATTTTGTACTTTGTTTCTTATTAGATACGAAATTCAATATTCACATAGATATGTATGTATTTACGTAATTCTTGAGTTATTTCTTTTGGTATCAAGTGTAATACATTAAAATATTTTCAGAATATTACTAATTTCGAGACACTCTAACAATAAGTACCCAGCTGTTAGGCAATTGACCCGAGAATTAAAAGGCATTTTTTTTTTAAACAAAATTTGGAAATGGCAATTTTGTTGTTAGGCAATAGACTCGAGAACTAAAAGGCATTTTTTTTTTAAACCAATTTTGTTATAGTTTTAATATTTTTCATATACTATATAGGATAGGATAATTCATTTCTAAAATCTGTTGGCAAATTCTGATTTGCAGTAGTCATTTTCGCAATGTTTTAAATTACGTTTAGCTTTTGTGTCTGTGTGAAAATATTTTTCATAATTCATATTTACATACATTCATGCATGTACCTACGTCTGTACATACATATGTATGTCCCGGCGCACCCGCACCATTAATTTTCAAGTGCATCAGATTTTGGACACACACTGTTGGCACTTCATTTTAATGCCACAAACGTGAGCCAGCTGAGCTAAGTATGACTCAGACTCATACACACACAGCCAGTTGTGGGGCATGGCATGGTAGGGTAAATGTGGCCATTATTCCCACTTCTGCAATGCCATTCAGCATTCAGATTTCAACAGCTGACTGCGCACAACTTCCGTTCCACTGATCGAGATCGAGATCGAGATCTGTGTAGACTCACAATGTTTGCAGCGGTCTCTCAGACTCATTTCCTATACATAGCCCAGCCAACTTGTTCATAATGTCAATAAAATTTATGTTCATTTGTTTTGTCTGTTTTGTTTGTCTTGTTGGTTTTCGGTTTGGCCTCGTAAAGAATTTTTTTGCCATTTGTCAAAGTCGCATTAATGTCAGTTTGTAGAGTTTGGAGTTTCGTTGGTAAGTTGCAGCTCAGTCTAGCGGCAAATATATCATTCGTTGTATGAAACAAATACAGCGTAAGTGACATACATTTAGCCTGCAAATTGCTAGCTAACGTACTGGAAAATGCCTTAAAATTTGCTGGTCTATAGAGACGGGGGTAAAGGGGGAGTAAGGTATTGTTGTAGGTTTTCCCTTGCACTTTCCCAAAAAAAAAAAAACAACAACAGCAATAAGGAACTGTCATTATGTCATCATCAGCAAGTGCAGCAGCAGCAGCAGCAGTCGCCTTTTTGTTTTTGTTGTTGTTATTACGTAAAGCACATACATATATGCGCTTTTATTTAATAAACAAAAGAAATACACAAAAGAAACTACATACATACATGCAAACAAACACGTCAAACTGAGTGAAATTTGTTTTGTGTGGGATTTGGTTTGGCTTCAAACTGAATGTCAGGTTTGCATTTCTTTTTGACCATTATGTAGTTAAACTTTAACCTTTTTAGAGTTAGCCAAGTCAGCTAAATAGCAAACCAGTTTGCTCAATCAAATCACAAATAAATTGGTAGTATATTTATTTAAATTTAAATTAAAAGATGTCTCTCTGATCATTTCGAGGCTGACTGGCCAGTTTATATCGACTTGTTGTCGATCAATTTTTCGTTTTTATGGCCTAGTCATAAAACAGTATTAGAGCCAGACAATTTTTTTTCTCTTTTCTTAATGGCTAAAATGCCAAGGAGTTATCCAAGCTGAAGACACAGATCACACGATCATGATAATGACTAGCATGATAATGATAATGATGATGATGGTGATGGTGATGAAGTTGTTGCGCATAGTGGCACAGGTTTTAAGGTTTTTTAATTTACAATTCACTTAGCTACTAATTCTTTTCAATGTGATTTTGAGAAAAAAAACGTACATTTATTTTCTTCAAAGACGAATTTTAATGAGTGTCTCTTAAAACCATTAAAATAAGTTATTTAGAAACCAAATTCCCAAAAAGAAAAATATTAATATTTGATTTTTAAAGATTTGTTATTTCTAAATAATCAACGTTTGGTGTTGAATCACGATCAATTAGTTCGATAAAAAGTATTTGTTAATAGTTTCCTGGATTGGTCGAGTCGGTATCTTTTAAGTAGCTCAAAAGTTATGACGAAATTTTGCAACCGAAAAAACCAAACCACTGTGGGCCCAGTTTTAGTTGTTTGTTTGTTTGTTTTTTTTCTTCTTCTGCTGCGGGGAGGAAGGGCAAAAATGGGTTTCCACCTCTAATTAGTTCAATTACAATGAACCAAAAAAAAAAGAAGAAAAAACAAGAAAAAACTTAGCAAAGTCGAGAGATTTACAGATGTCGTTGTGCAACAGCTATAACTTGAAAGTCGGCTTGATTTGACTATATATGTGTATGAAAAAGTTATTAGCAAAATTAGTTGACTGCCAAAGAGAGTTGGGGCTGTGTGGCTGGTCAATGATTTTTACTGATAATGAGTTAGTTTTTGGCTGCTTTTTCGATTTCGATTTCAGTTTTCAGCGTTTTTCGATTCGATTATGCTGACGTCCATGTGGAATGCCTTTAAGCCATTTTTTTTTTTTTTTTATATGGAGTTTTAGTTTTTTGCCTCTTTTTATATAACAAACGAGTTTGCGTTGATTAGGTGGCCCTCGTCTATGTTTTCGTTTGTTTGTTGTGTTTTAATTTGTTTTTACTTGTCAAATGATTGATATACATACATACATAGGTACACACACATACGAGTCTGTTTATGTATTAGTCTACTAAATACATAATTATGCTTATTTGTTGATTTCGGATTGGGTAAACAAAAAGGTGACACTTCCTGTCATAGATCCAACCCAAGAGCAAGAAAAAAATAAAAAAATACAAAAGGTTCGTTGTTTAAGTCTTTTGTTTGTTGCTGTCGTTTTGTCTTTTTGTGGTTAGCCTTTAATGCAAAAAATAAAAAAACGAGTTCAATAACCATTTGATGCGTTTCGATTTCAGTTTCTCAACTTTTCAATACGATTCATTTGCAATTGTTTATGTACAAATACATAAATTGCTGGCAGCAACAACAACAGCAACAACAACAAAAGGAAGAAAAACCAAAAACGAAAAACAAAACTCGCATAGAAACCAACATAAGAGTGAATTGCAAACTTGATTTGTGCTTTATGGCTTTAAATGCAAGTAGTATCTATAGGTGTGTGTGTGTGTCGTGTGTTTGTGTATGTTTGTATGTGTCTCAATAGACAATCAAACACAACCCACTTAGATCTGAATTGCAGCTGCAGGCTGACTGACTGACTGCCTGTCAGGGTTAGGCCAAAGTGACTGGAATCTGTCGCCTTGTCTATCCAAACAAAACCAAAGCAACATATTTTCAAAGAACGACAAATTGAAATTTAATACCAAGTACCATGTACTAAATATTCTTAGAGTTTTTATACATTAAATGAATTTATAGTTATCATTTTTTCGATTTTCATTAAACTACTTATCTTCAAAAAATAAATTAAATTTTGAACAAATTTTTAAACCAGATTACTCCCTAATTGAATCTATATATATCATAATTTGTTGCGCCAAAGAAAACCTATATATACATAACAAATCCCTATACATATGTATATATCGCTAAAGAAAAGTCTCGAATATAATAATTTATATATATTTATATATAAACCTATATATACATAACAAATCCCTATACATATGTATATATCGCTAAAGAAAAGTCTCGAATATAATAATTTATTTGTTTTTCGTATCTCAAATATATAAATATATATATGGTAAAATGTATTTCGAGTTGACTACTGTTCTCCTTTATAATTTGATATAATGATAAAGGATATAACGATAATATAATATTTATTGAGGGAGAGTGAAGCTGATCAAGTAAATAAAGCTTTTTAACTTTAAAACTTCAACTATATGACAAAATCTTCTTTGTTTACATTAAATTATATTGAGAGTTTAGGGATAGTAAGTGTCCTTACAATTTTCATTTAAAAATGTTGACTGATTGTTAAATGAATTCGAAGATGTCATTATTTTTTCAAATTATGCAGAGAGGTTGCATTTAAATTAGCAACAATAATGCTTCGAGTTTTGTTTATTGTTTGCCATTTATTGCAAAATAAATTACTTCAACTCATTAAAAGTTAATCGATATAATTTTTCTACTTCAAAGTGATCACCATTTGCACAATTCAAAACGATAAAAACTGATGAAAAATAGATGACAAAACAATATATCGTTTCCATTCGAACAATTGCCTCAAAGACATATTGATATAGTTTTCTTCTATTCAAGCTGAAACGGTTTTCTTTATTTAACTTTCCAAAGAAGTACGACTTGGTTTAAAACGCAAGCAACTATATAATATATATTTTTTTATCTTGCGTCATATCCAAACTTAGCCTGGCCCTCTGATCTTTTATTTGCGGTTAGTCATTGTATTTTTGAATTTCAATTAAAGAATAAAAAAAAAAAACTAATAACAATTTAGCTTTAAAACAGTTTTCGAATCAAAAAAAAAAAAAATTCACTCAAATAAGGAATTTAATTTTATCTGAAAATAACCAAAACTTGTTAAATTCTGATTAAATTGAACAGCTTAAAAGTTGATCTTCCATGTATGTATGTATGTATGGATAATACATATGTATATGTATTAAACGAACTGTTTATGGACTGGAAGTCCAGCACTTTTTTAATTGGTGATATAATTTAAATAGAATTCTAAACTGTCTGCATAACGAAGCTAAAAAATTATATTCACATAAGAATATAATGATGATTGTAAAATATATATTTTTTTAATAAATTTTAATAAGTTACAAAAATGGGATATCTATATTGTTTAAGTTTTTAGGGCTTGGAAAGGCTAAATTTGTTGTGTTAGAAAGTTCGGGAATTATGAAGATTTAGTAAAATCTCGCCTAATGTCCACATTTTATTTTATTTTTCGGAAGGATTGAGCTGACAACTAAGTATTATGGGTCTTGGGGGTTTTTGCAAATATTTTGTATTAATGTTCTTATGTTTGGAACTTCTCTTTTTGCTGCATGCCTCCAACATCCGGAATGGGGCTAACATTATGCTTATGCCCGGTTGGTACCAACTTCCGACAAGACTAACGGACATGTGTGTGTGTGTGTGTCTCAAAGGGAGAAAGTCTCTGCACAGTAAGCAATTATTATGTCGTCTGTGTATGTGTGCGTGTGTGTGTGTTTATCTGCATGTAAAAAAGCAAAAGCTATGCCTCTGTGCCTGGTGCCTTGTTATTTGAATTGTTTATTGTACAAACAATATTCTCTTCAAGTGTTTTCATTTAATTGTCAAAGCAAGAGGCATTTCGAATGAAAGTGAGAGTTTCGGCAACAACTGCACATGTCAGTCAGTCACGGCTGTCAATAATAGCGCGTGTCAGGCAAGTTAGAGAGAGATAGAGAGAGAGAGAAAGAGAGAGAAAGAGATGGTGAAGGAAACGAAGGAGGTGGAAAGTAGGCGTGGCCTTTTGTTAGTTTCAATTTAAGTTGGAAATTGCTGCGAAAGTGCAACTTTTGCCCAGACAGACAGGTAATTAACATTTCTTATTGTCTCTCTCTCTCTGTCCTTACACACACACACACACACATACACACATTGACGACCTAATATACATAGCTAGACCTGTTAAATATTATGAGCGTGGCATAAAAAAAAACAATATTATAGTATATGTTAAATTTATAAACTTTAACTAAGTTAAGTCTTTTTTTTTGGTTTTTGATTGCCTTTTCGCTTAAGTTTGCCTTGCCTCGTTTTACCTCTATTTCTCCCCTCCCTCCCCCCCCACACTCATTTCAAGATCTTTAAACGTATTTCAAACCTAATTTTGCCAGTTTTTCAGTTCAGTTCGAGACCAGTTTTTTTTTTCTTTAGCCAACGATTTGCCAATTTGGTTTCGGTTTTTTTTTTTTTGTTGCTTTTGGTTTTTTTTTTGCGAATATTAATTGTTGTAAAAAAATGAGAAAAAAAACTAGTTGTTGCTATTGTTGCAACTTTTACTTGGTGCCGAATTTAGGCGTGGCCATAATGGAAATCTTTCATTTAAGGCGGTCGGCAAGCCCAAGGAAGTAAAAGCAGAAACTTGCAGAAAGACTAATTAAAGGCGTTAGTTAAAACAAGAAAACAAATGAAAAGAAATACAAAGGCAACAAGCACAAAATCCCCTTTCCATTTTTCTTGAAAGCGAAACTGCTTCAGCAGTCTTACGCCCCTTCACTCGTCCCTACCCCCCCTCGCCTTAGGGGGTATTGCTTTTAGTAGTATTTCATATTCATTGTCTTTGACAAGTTTGCCTTCAACTTCGGTCAGCTTGAACAGAACTGGTAGTTGCTTTTCTTGTTGTTGCTTTTCTCACCATTATCCCTCTCCCTCCCCAACCCCCACCCCAACCCCATCTCCATCCCCCCTTCTTCGATTCTGTCTGTTAGTTCTCCATCGTGGTGCTTGTCTATCTGCCGTTTAACATTCATTTTTCCGTTGCGTCAACGGACTTTCAATATTCTTTGGCATGGTTTTTTGTTCAACTGCATAAATATGATAATTTTTGTTGTACGTTTTTTTTCTTCTTTTCTTTTTTCTTCATGCATACAATAGTTCTTTTCTTTGTGGCCTGACACACATTTCGTTTGATTTGCACTCACCATTTTGCTTCTTTATTTAATTGATATGTTTCAATTTGAAATTTTTGAATAACAAATAAATAATTCGAAAAAAAAATATAATTAGTATTTTTTTTTGGCCAACTAATTGGCTCTGCAGCGGCTGCGGTTCAATACTAATTCAATATTTATTGTTCGTACACGATTTTAATTAGGGAGACACTTGGAGACACAAACAGGGCACACAATTATTTGCGCCTTTTTTTTACAGTCACTTTTCCGAACAAAAAAATCCTGATTAGTGTTTATTTTTTTCTTTTGGTCTGCTTCGTCTTTGTTTTAGTGGAAAAAAACCCGCTAACAGCTACGAACTCGCACGTTGGACTGGGAAACAGAAACTGATTCGAGCGCTGCGACGGCCAACTGCCAAGACAACTGACGACAGCAAACGGCAACGGCAACGGCAAAGTTGGAGTCAAAGTCGCCAAGCCGAGCCGAGCCAGAGACAGAGTAAACGGCAAAATGAGTGGCCCACCGATTGAGCTGTTGTTGTTGTTGTTGTTGGTCGGCCACGTATAAGCGCCATATACAGGCAAACTACAAAAAACAGTTTCTGCTTGTGAGCTGCATGGAAAATTCAATTTTCAAAAACACACCCCCCTCCCCCCTCATTGCGGGTTTTGTCTTTTGCCCAAGTCTTTCGTTAAATAAAACGAAAAAAAACCAAATCAAAAGCAAAAAACAAAAGACTTAGGCAGCAAACTTACCGCTGCCTCTGCCTCTGCCACTGCCTCGGTCGCTGTTAAAAATATTTAACATTCTGTTAATTGTTGAAACGTTTCATTTCATTTTGTTTTTATGGACTAAATGTAATCTTAACTGGTCTCAAATTTAGATTATGAATTTTATATTTTCGTCATGGATAAATCTCCGAAATCGATTATTCATTTTTCATATAATACGCAATCTTAAAAAAAAACCCCGAATTTTCATTTTTTCTATCTTATTAAGTTTATTAATAATTAATAATTAACATTATTATTTTTAGGTATAACTGAAACGAATCGAAACCTTGTTAAAATCAGTAAACATCATATCAAGCATATGTATCTATATAACTGACTTTTAACTGAGTCATTCTTTAAAATGATTTTTTAATCTCTTTTTAAAAGTCATATAATTGTCGAAATCTTTAAAACTTTAGACCAAAGCTAAAATGTCTCCAAAATGCGATAGAAGAGAATGTCTGGCTAACCTAAAATTGTTTTTTTAAGCTTACTAAATTTTTCTATATTATAGTTGGCAATTGTAACATTTGTTAATTGTAAATTCTAGTAATCTTTTAGACCAAGTTACAGTGACGGATCCAGAGGGAGAGATTCCCCAAAAAAGGTTTCCAGAAAAAAACCCCTGGAAATTTTACATGGGAGTAACATTTCCAATTTTTCAAACGCAGAAAAATATTCGGTAATTTTCTAAAATGTGCAAACATTTTACTTGCGAGTAACATTTCCTATTTTTTAAACGCAGAAAAATATTCGGCGATTTTCTGAAATGTGCAAACATTGTATAAATTTCAATTTATAAAATTTATTTTTATACACATTCGCAATAAAAATGTTTTCTATTGACGCATTATCACAAATGCACTGTTAAATATTTCAGTTGCCCTCCAAAGAGTCCCTCCCCCTGGATCCTGGATTAAGGTGATTGAAAAGAATTGTATGTACGAAAACTATCTTTTAAAATTAATGTAAAATTCTGTTTTTAAGAAATTGTTAAATCAATTTGGGTAAAGTGTATAGAAAATGTTGTTAAGGCCGAAAGAGGCGTTTGTTTTATTTGTTAGTTCCTGTCCTATCTCCTAAGTTTTGGGAAGTTGGGGGTCGGTTTTGTAAATTAACATGTTTGATTAGCATAACCAAATCTCCATGGCACAGGCGACAGCATTTCTATCTCCCGAACTCCACACAAACTCTTGATAAATGCAAATTCGAAATATGATTTACGAAAGAAAAAGGGGGAAAAAAACGATGAAGAGTTAAGCTGGATTCATGCATAACATTTCACATATGAGAGATGGTATGGGTGGAAAGCTAAACTAATTTATTTGCATATATATAATAGAAAAAGGTTTCATAAGCCTGTCACCCCAGAGTCACACAGTTTCAATCTTAATTTCAATCTCAATTTCAATCCCTGGCCATGGCCGCAAAAACAACAACAAAAAAAAATGGAAAAAATAGCCAATAGCCGTTGCCAATGCTAAACACAAAAATTTTGTTAAAACTCCCACTGAAACGAAAGCGAAAGTGACTACTTATGACTTAAACTCAGACGTTTTGCCTGTTTGTGTCGACAGTGTGATTGTGACTTGTTAATGAATATTTCAAAAATTCTGCTTCTAAAAACGAAAACTGTCTGCAGATGATTTTTTTTTCCACTTCTCACGCTTTGCATGCCATAAATTTCACTGCCTTTCACTGTAAATCATTTGCTCGACTTAATTGTGTGCATTTTAATGCTCATTGCGTGCCATTTACCATTTACCATTTACCAATTGCTGCTTTTGCAATTCTGTATTTTTTTTTTTTTTTGTTTTCTCCCGTTTTGTGAAAATGAGAAAATGCAATGCTCTGTTTAGCCATGAGAGATTTCATGCTCTACAAAAGCTGAAATGGAAATGCGTATAGAATCGATTAGACATCCCCTTCCCACCCTAACACTGTCTCCTTTCCCCTCCCCTTCTCTCACTCTCTCTCTCTCTCTCTTTCTCTCTTTCTCTCTTTCTCTCTGTCTAATGATCAAGATCAATTTATTTTTTGCTTTTTTTTTTCTTGTTTGTTTGTATTATCTATGCTATGCAGGTGTGAACCTTCCTGTGAGAGAGTGCATTGACTTGACTTGGAGGCTTTCGAAACCGTTATACCAATTGAATATCAAATCGAACAACTTAACCTTCACTGCGGCAAAATCATGCCTTAACCTATACCCAAACACTGACAAACAAGCACACATACACAAACAAACACACTCACACATGCAAACAGATGCATACATGCATACATACATATGTATGTACATACTGACAAATTGAAAGTGAAATTTTCATTGTTGGCATTATTATTATTATGCTTTTTTTTTCTTTTTGGTTTTTTTTTTTTTTTTTGGTAATTGTTGAAAAAGAAAGGCACTCACAATCACCATCGTCATCATCATCATTGCCGGCGTCGTTGTTGGTGGTGTGCGCCGCCGCCAAGCTGATAAGAAACGTGATTTAATTTTTAGTTAAAAATTATGAAAATCATATGGTGGCGCTTGGTTTTCACTTTTCACTTGGTGGCAAGTGCGGCAAGTACATACAATGTAATATTGTCTCTCCAGCCACCATGCGGAAGCCACTGCAGTGGCTCTCTGACTCTCTTTCCCTCTGTGGGTAATTTGAATCAGAAATTTGGCCCTCTCAATGGGTACACACAGTTTCTCCTGCGGAAGAACAAACTTGAAGAAACAAAAAAAAAAAGTCAAAACATTAAAAATGAAAAAAGATGAATCTCGTCTGGGAGTCTCGGAGAAAAGTTTTTTATAACATGCATCTATAGGATGAAATGGTATATTAAAGTCGCCAAAATGTATGTAACAGGTAGAAGGAAGCATAAAGTATATGGGCATTTCCGCCAAAAAGATCAACCACGGGCCCCAAAAAAATAGTATCCAATATCCTGCTGTAGAAGTAATCAAATTTTATTTTTTTTAGGTTACAAATAGTGAATAAAGGTTCATATGTAAAAAATAATAGTATGCGAAGTTGAGTTTGTAAATTTGCATCCATGCACTGGGTACGTTTTATGGGATTATTTCGTTCAGAGTTCATATACAATAGAGCTTCTCTTCTCAAATTCTACTTGGATAAGTAAAGTTATCTAAATATAAAGAGAGCCAACAGAGCACGAATTAACCGTACTTGGGATAATCTTTAACTTGATCCTCTTCAAAAGAATCCTTTTAAAAAAAAAAGGACAGCGTAAATTTTGAAAAATCATAAGTCTAACAATAAAGCTTAACATTTCATATTTATGCAAAAAATATTAAAAGTTCATTTGATGTCTAACGCCAAGACCATTTGAGGTCGCGTAAATTTGTGGCTTTTAAGAAGCTCACACACGATGCAAACAATTTGCAGCAAGTTGATTGATTTAGAAGATGCCAAATTGCTTGCAAATCGATATAAAAATGGCAAAGTTATATGTAGAAACCGCAAGGCGGTTTTGGCCGCTGGCGGCGCTAAAGTGCTCTTGTTCTCATAAGAGTGAGCGTGATAGCATGTGTAAGCCATTGCGGACCATGCGAACGAAATTTGTTATATGAATTTGGTTTTATAAATTTAAAAGTAGAATTTTCACTTATTGCATGGTATAGCCAAGTCGACGCGGCGACTTACTTATTTTATATTGTATTTAAGTCAGGGTATATCTGATTTAAGTCTGTGTGATGCACTATCCAATTTAAAATAGAGAGAGTCCATGAATTTTTCAAAAATTTGGTTCGGGAACCAGAGAACAAATCAGAGTGAGAAAACAAAACGAATGGAAAAAGGAGTAGAAAAAAGAGAAACAAAGCGAGTGCAAAAGAGAGGAGAAATCCCCTGGATAACTATTTTCCAATCTTATGATTCCCCAGGATTCTGTCGAAAATCGTATTTTTGGAACTTTCAATAGTTGATTACGTCTAATCCTAGACTTCCGGGATGCATTTTCTATTTAGATTCGGCGATTTCCAGACACGGTAGTGCGTAGTTCATATGAAATTCGGGAAATTTTGTTAAATTTTCTTCTTTTCAGATGATGTGCACTAACGATTTCTATGATTCAGTACGTCAAATGGGTTGGTGTAAATGGGAGTAGAAAAAGCATATTTGGAATTAGCAAAGAGAGTAAAAAATGGGCTAGAAAAGGGAGTAGAAAATGGACTCGAAAAAAGATGAAGTCAGAAAATTTGTGGGATAATTCGATGTCAAATTTGTTATCCATTTATTCGGTGATTTCGATGGTCTATAGCTTGGTTCTATGTATAACTAATTGTGGTAGGACAAATCGGTTTATGGATGGAAATCCAAAATACTATCAACGGACTATCATCTTTAAGGGAGTCGTAATGGGAACCGAAAGGGAGCAGAGGAATCATTTAGCTTATGTAGCTAGTGTGGTTTATTTAAATTTACCTTTGACAAATCTGAAAGAGTATCTGAAAGAGTATCTCAACTTTTGTAGAGTACACAAAAAACAATTGGTTTTCATATGTGCTCTTTGGTTGTTGTTGGTTTAGTTTCCCTTCCTGCCATTGTGGCAAGATAATCATGTTGCACATGGAGCTGTAGGGCGTGATGGCAATCTTTGTTTTGTTTTGTTTCTTTTTCCCCCTCCCCTTTGGTTTTTTGTCTTATAATAATTCAGTGTTCGGTGTTCGCTCTTCACAAGCTGCTTACCCGGTAGTCGAGCATTTTGTCAGCTCATGATTGATGCGAGAACAAGGTTTGTCGCTTAAGTCATTTGTTGCTATGTTGCTTTTGTGTTGCCTTCACCGGATGTGTTCTAATAAAGTCACACAGATCGAAGCAAAGCAAAAGCTCTTTCAAGGTCGCAACCGTCCGTTTAATCGTTAAGAAATATAATGATCTACATATATGTATGTATATGTTGGAATGACAACGCATTTTCATCGGAATATCCAAAATACCAAAGCGGTAGTAGTAGAGCTTCCCAGGAATATGCGAGGTTGTCCCAATTGCCTTGCAAAAGACTTAGACATAAAAACAACTAGAACTAGAGCTTGATGGCGACGATGTGTCCTTGGGCTCATATAGACAGCCCTTTCGATTCGATCGATGCGGCTTCAATCGTCCCCATAGATGGGAAATTATGTTGCTCCTGCTGGCATGCAATTGTTGATGTTCCTGATGGCTCTCGGATTTGTTCGTCTTGAAACGCTCTAGCAGCTTACGCAGCCATTTTGGCCTGGTTCTTAGCCACTTTTTGCGTGGTGCTCTGTTGGTAATCTCTGGTGCAATTGTCTGATTCGTCGGAGGAGGCCAAATCAATCGAGCAGGAACGGGTGGCGGCGGCGGCAGAGGCTTTAGAAGGCCATCATGAGCACGTTTTAGATTTCTACGCAGATTTTGATATGAATCCATCATCATCTGCTGCAGCTGCTCGTTGTTACTGCTGCTGCTGTTGCTCTTCTGTGCAGGATCTGAGGGAGGTTGCGGAGCACAGCGTCGTCGGCGGCGTGGTGGTGGTCTTGGATCCACACTTTTTACAATATACGACATCGGCGGGGGTGGAGAAACTTCATCTTTTATAATAAATTCGCTGGGAAACAGCAAACGTTCTGCAAAACTACGATACAGACGCCATCTGTGGAAAGAGATCGAAATCGTTGAAATCTATGAACTTAAATGATGCACTTAGTACTAGTGCTTCGGATGAGTAACGGTTTTGAGTCCATGCATAAAGCGATGTCTTTTGATTTCAGTTGAATGAATCGTTTGTAAGCTAATCTGAGTGATGCACAAGAAACGGAGTGATGCACAAGCAATAACCTTTCGCGACCCTTTCTTCTTGTCCGTCACTTTTTCGTTTACAAAACTCTAGCATGCACCTACCTAATGATAAAGGAAACCATCTTGGCGACAGGCAACGCCGTTAGACCCAAGAACAGAAGTTTCACAAAGGGCGAACCCTTGCATTCCATTAGCCAACTTAGGGTTGCGAGTTGTTCCCATCGATTCTGAATTGAGCTATCATTGTTGTTGCTATCCAAGGCCAAAGAAACGACAACCTCATGACTGCTTGACCCATTCCAAAGATGAAGCCAAAGTGCAACGAATATGTAAGCAAGCAAATGACAGAGTAACTTCATGTCTATTTTGTTTGTTGGTTTGTTTGTTAATCTTTTAGTAAAATTTTACAAAAAAAAAAAAATTATATATATAAGTAGATACCTATATATATATGAATAAAAGGCAATTGACATTTACGATTCGGAACTACTCCCTTTTGGGTTTAATGAGTTGATTTTCATAGACTTCCATTTGCAGGAGATCGGCACCAGTTTCGGGCACCATCGGCAAATTGACGTGATAGGGGCAATAGCAACGCGGCAAGGATGATATTTGTGGCGGCGCCGGGGGCAACGCCAACATGTTGGTGGGCATAAAGTGCTCCTCGACAACTGTCACCATATTGGGATCCGATTCGTATAAATAATTTGATCGCTGTAAATTGCAACGCAGCAAATGGATGCAACAAATGGAGGGAAGCAAAAGCATGGAACAAATGAAGAGGCCAAACCAAATTCCATTCTGTGGAGGAGGAGGAGGAGGAATAGAGGAGTCTTGTTATATGTGTTGTTACTATCACCACCCACCATGGGCTTAACAATGCGATTGCAGAGATCACTTTGCTCCGAATTTGCTCGAGCTACGCTACGCATCAAGGGGGAGCAGCTATTGAGATCATTTTGGGTAACATTCTTCACCATACGAATATATCCGTTTAGGCTATCATCGACATATTTGATTAGATTGCGACCCATCGATATGGTGACATCCTTGGCCTTCCTCCTGAGAAACTCATCGCCCTTTCGAATCTCGATTAACAAACGCTTCATTGCCTTGCCGAAATCACCAGATTCACCACTTAAGGACAAGAGATTATCGATTTGCTTCAAGATGTCGAGCATTTTATTGACAATCTTGGCCAATGGAATACCCAAATGCTGGTGGTAAGCCTGCAAATGTACAATCTGATTTTGCAGCGAAACATTGCCACGAATGCGTTTAGCGAGATCATCGAGACTGCTGCAGAAATCTGCCAATGGACCCGGATATGGTTCCGGTACGAGCTGTCGACACAGATATCGAGTATAACGCGTGCTATCATAGTTTGATAGATTGTTGTGCCGCAACAAATGATGCAGAACCGATTCCGCCTGCGGATGCATTTCACCCAATTCCGATGGCAATGAACGGTTCTCCATCTCATGCAGACAATCCTCGACATCCTCGATCACCTCCTCGCGTAGCCCAGACAAATTGTAAAGATCGCGCAGTTGCAACAATTTGTAGAGATTCTCCTTGTCATTGTTGTGGCAACGTTCGAATGCCTCATCTGCACGCATCTGGGGCATTGGATGGGTGAGAGCGAATCTCACTGGCAGATACTGATTCGGATTGAGGGTTTTATTCCACAGCTCTTGAGGCTCTACTGATTTGCTGCTGCTGCTGCTGCAAAATCCATGATACAACAACGCCCCATGGACGAGAAAGAAAAGCGTCAAAAGAATGGCCAGAGAATAAAGCACAAATATGGCAACTAGAGAGCAACAGAAGCAAGATCTAGAGGCTTGCGAGCTTGGCAAATAAAGAGCAAAACTGACAAGGATCAGAAACGGCACCAACATTAGGATCCCGATTAATGCCAAGGTGATGCGAAACCAGAATTTGCCCAGTTTATTTCCCAAATTTACTGCTGGTCTTGCCCTCGCTTCGTTTTGATCTTTTGTCGGCTGTGCAGTGAGGTCTTCGACAAGTCTCTCCAACACTTTAGTTGTCATATCGGTTTTCTCTTTCAGCTGTTGCCCTGAGGAATGACGTCATTGGTAAGGTTAGGCAGAGCTTTTAAATGAGTGAGATAAGGTTAGGAAGCTTTTAGAACGAGTAAGGTAAGGTTAGGCAGAGCTTTCAAATAAGTGAGATAAGGTTTGAAAGCTTTTAGAACGAGTAAGGTAAGGTTAGGCAGAGCAAGTGAGTGAGGTAAGGTCCTAACCTTATTGATCTATTATTAAGTGGTAAGGTAAATGAGTTCTGGGGTTAGGGCAAGGATTAACAAGATCGTTTAAGGTAAAACCTTTAAGCAAGTGTGCGACTTTTTGCACCTACACCTACGTGGGAGTACTACGCACCGCCATCGTTAACATCCTCTTGAATAGTGCTGAGTAGTTTATTCATGTGATTTTTAATGGCACTCGACATCTGTTTCATGTGGCGCGAGGCATTGCGTGGGTAGTCGGCAAATTTGCCCCGTAGGATGCTTTGAATCGATTTGATATATGCATCGGGATTAGGTAACTTATAAGGAAGAAGAAGGAAGCTTTAGACATATGCATATTCTCTGATTCAACACTTACAGTATCGTAATGCAGACAGCCCATATCTAGGTAACTGATGGCATGCCTGCGATAGAACCCTTTGCATTCATCATAAGGACACTTTGTGGTGGTCAGAAGCACCAGAAGATGGCGTTTCACATCGCGTAGAGCTGACAATTAGAATATAAGATTTCATATATATACATGTGCATGTTTACAGACTAAAGGTCTTTGCTCATCACCATCTCGAAATTGGGTGGCCAAACGTCGTGCCTTGGGCAACTCGTCCCTAAGCCTGGCAAATAGGAATTCTGTATTCTGCAAATTATCGATAACTTGACTTAATCTCTCGATGGCGGCACCATTGGCTTCCATCTGCACATAGGACTGTGTGTTTTGTGACTCATTTTGCAAGATCTGTTCGATTCGTTGTTGAAACTGTTTGTAGTTCTCCACATGCAAATGATGCAGATGTTCGGATGTCGATCTAACCACCTCGGCTGCTGTAAGACGGGGCGAAACGCTAGAGTTTGCCCCATGGCATTTGCCCTCTGACAAGACCTCAATTAGATTATTTTTCAATTTGACACTCGAGATGATGGTAAAAATCAAGGCCAAACTTTATATACCAAGGACCACAAAAAACAAATGAGAGATAGCGAGAGAATGATTTTGTTTTCCATATACTTACAGCATAAAGACCACTATAATGGCCAGCATCGATCCCCAGCAGAAGCAGGTGCATAGGACAGACAATGGAGACCTTCTGCCCCTGGCACAGAGGATGCTATAGAAAATCCTGCCAAAAAAGATTTTAACGATTAACAGGTTTCAAGGGACGTTTATTTTTCACTTTCTCTCACCCAATGATGGGTATCATGAACATGAATTTGATTAGCACAAGGACCATCACCATGAGAATGCGCTGCTCTCTCAGATATTCCAACCATTTGTCGCCCATTACTTTCTCGTCGATGTCATTGCCATCTGGATTTATATAACCAGCTGGTATCCTCTTTGAATCGATAACAAAGCCACCGGTCAAGTTATTGGCCAAAATATAAATCTGACTCAATATGCCCTTATGGCCATCTAGATCCCTTTCCTTTCTCAATCCTATCTCTGGGTTAGCAAACCTAGGAACATAACGTTCATACTGGGTAAACTGTTCGTCATCGGGCGACAGATCAAACTGAAAAGTTAGTGTCCAATAGCTAAATATGCTCCAGATGCCAATTAAATTCATTTCCATCAATCAAAATCGATTCGTTTCGTTATGATTTTTTTCTGTTGATTGAAAATTTGTCGACTCCTTAGATATAATCCAAAAAAAAAAACCTTTAAATTTGTACTCTCTACGCTCAAGATGACTTCATGGACAAAAATTTCATTGTCAAGGATCATAGTCCGTCTCGCTCATAGCATTTGGTCCTATCATTGTTGTCTAATTCTCTTCCCTCTTGATTTATGTATATTTAATTATTCTATCGATGAGGTTTTGGATTTATCCTATTGATTGAAACTCAGGAACTTGATTTTAGTTATCTGCATCCCAAATTTTATTTAGATACTTTGAACAAACAAAATAGAAACATAATTCGAATTATTTCTGCGAGAGCTGTTTTCTATCTAAAACTACTTATATTATTCTATCTAAATCTATATCTATTGCTTAAGCAACCAAAAGGGGTGATTGTTCCTATAGAGTAGCCAGTCATTTGAATTTACACCAAACTCACAAGTATCAATTTTTCTAAAAGTCCTGAAAAAAACACCAAATTATTGATCGTTTCTATACAATAAAATAAAATCAATTGAAATTATGAATTTTGACTTAAGCAAAAAACCATTTAATGTACGTAAAATGTAAAATACAACATACATACTTATATACTCGTACATATAATGTATATATACTATATATATACTAATAATAAAAAAAATAATATTTATAATAATCATTATGTAATGCAATCATCAATTCATATGGTTGTCTCTGTTTGTGTGTTTTGGGTTTTTTCTTGTGATTTTAACATATATATTTACTATATATGTATGTATATAATATACTATATATATATATTGAAATCTTTTATTTTTGCCTTTAGATTGTGTGGAAATGCCGCAGGGTTTTTCACATTAGGTTTTTTCGCTTACTAAAAACTATGACAACGTGTTTGAGTACGTGTTATACATATATATATATATAATCGTATGTAAGTATTATGTAGGTGTAGGGTGTGTGTACGTGGTGTGTGTGCATAAGTTTCTGTAAGTTTTTAAGGGAAGTATATACTTTCAGAATCTCGGTTTTTTGTGTTTTGTTTTTCTTTTTATAAAATAAATACATTAAATGCATTGAAAAACTGGAGAGACAGATTTTAACACTTTTTCTTTACTGTCTTGCTGTCTAAATTAAAATGGCAGTTTTGTTAATAATTTAACCATTTGTTAAATATACTTTACTTTTTATATGTTTTTTTTTTTAAAGGGGTTTTTGATTTGTGTCGTAAAGTTTTTGGAAGAGGAGTTAAGGGTTTTACTATCCCTAAAAATACAATGGTAAAAGAATTGTAGTTTATACTTATATATATATATGTATACATATATATATAGTTGGTAGTTGTTGTTGGGTCTAATTTATTTTGTTTTTTCTTTATATTGGAAATCTAGATTCCCCTCACTCCAAATAGCTCCCCCTCTCTCAATCACTCTTGTGTATATGTGTGTGTGTGTGTGCGGGATTAAAGGAGGAATGAAGTGTAGAGTGGAGTTTATAAATTTATGAGATTCCTTGAAGTATGTTATTCTTTTTTTTCTGAGCTTTATTGGCCAACAATATCTTTCAATATAAAGAGAGAGAAAGAGAGCGAGAGAGGGTGTCACTTCTTTCTCTCTCTCTCTCTCTGCCTGTCTGTCTCTTGATGGACTCTGTGTGTTTCTGAGCATATCCATTTAAATATTTGAATGCATCATGGGATTGCTATTCTTTTGGCAACATAAATTTTCTTTTCATTTCATTTCCTTATTACTTTTCTTTTTTAACTTTTCACTAGATGCATTTTAATTTTTGCTTCGGCCCGTGCTTAGTACTAGATAATTTGCATTATTTATTCGCTCTCTCTCGTGTGTGTTTTGGCTCGATGGCATTTGGTGAAACAGAACAAAACGGATCGAAAACACAAAAGAAAAAATGACCGACGACCATATTTTGTTGTTAATTTTCGCTTTTTGTTTTGTTATGTTTTTTTTTTTAGGGTATCATTAACTTAAAGTACAGTCTCAATAATAGGGATAGGGTTATATAGAGCGAAACTCAAGTTTTGGTATTAAAAATTAAATTCTTGCATCTTCTTCTTGTTGTTGTTGCCACCTCCATGCCTCCCCTTGTCTCTAAAGCTGTTTCTTCGCCCAAAACAATTTGAGTTAATTTAATTTGATTTAATCCTGCTCAGAGGCGCCCGGGTAGTAGTATGGTGGTGGACGCTCATATTCGGATGATGGTGGTGCTGCTGGCGGATTATGATAGCGTGGCGGTTCATGGTCCCAATGCCTGTGCAGGAATGTAAATAAAATGTTATTAGGTTGGTCTTCAGATAGTTGAAGGAAATCAACGAGTAAAAGTAGTAATAACGAAAGGAGAAAATCACGCACGAACAACACTCTCTCTATCTCTTTCTCTCGCTCAATTTGTTATAGTCGTGGAATTTGATTTTATTTTGGAATAGAGCATTATAGCCCCTTTCTTATGATGACAAATGAGAAGATAACACTTTGAAAATGAATATATATATGTATGTTTTTGTTTGTATGTATGTATGTATGTATAAGTGAGTGAGTTTGTGGATTCAGTTAGTGTTCTTGGCTTTGAATCCAAAGTAATAGATAGCGGCAGCATCAGTATTATAAGATATATATTTTACATTAAACAATAAATAGCTGGACATTTGAAGTATATACGTGACATATGTAGCTACACCAAGGAATAAATGGGAGCAAAACAGAGGACGTAACCCCAGTAGAGGGAAGAGTTCTCCGATATTTTATGGAGTATTGGAGTAAACAAGTATGAGGCAACCCTTTCTGCTCAGCACACGATCTTGGAGTAATCAATCGAGTTAACTCCAAACAACTTCTACATATGCAAGGACTCGAGTCGGTAATCTACTCAAAAGTATTACGTAAGCTCGTTTAGTCGATTAACTACGCTAGGTAGGATTTGAAACCTTCTTGGGAAATTCATGGAATCAAACAGTCTCACGTTAGTCCAGTTTTATTTAACGAACTCGAGATGCGAGTCCTATCCGAACACAAACAAACACAAATTAAGTGTTATTATGGGTGGCGTACACATTACCAAAAACCAACTGGCAATTCCGCTATTAAACGGCCTAAAAGTAACCATCTGCCGTCAATGCTTTTGGCCTTGTGTCAATGGCCATTATTTTAGCGCTAAATTAAACAAAAATTCAAAATAAATTACGATTAAGATTAAGCGGCTAGATTGTTGTTCTTGTTGTTGTGTTATTTTATGTTTTTACCATGTGTTACCATGGGACCTTGGAAAAGATTGGCGTGGGGAATAGATTAAATAGATGGGGGAGCTTAACAACTTACGTGGGTGCCATGTCGTTGTAACGCATATTGCTGCTACCAGGAGCTGCGTCGTCACCGCCGCCTCCTCCACCGCCGCTGCCACCGCCGTTCGAACGCGCTGCCCTCGAGTGTCGTGGTGATGCGTCCTCATAGTACTCCTGCTGTTCCCGACGACGATCATAGGCCTTGCGCCGTTTCTTTGGCACACTACATGAGAGAGAGGGAGAGCGAACGAGAGATTTGTAGTGCATATAATTGAGGGATAAGCAGATATGAGATTTGAGTTTTCAATTGGATTCAATCTCTTACTTAGCCAATGGCACATGCTCGCGATCGCGTTCGCTATAGGCATCGTATAAGTAGTCGCTGCTGCATGCGGAATGAGATCGGAGTTAGCAGTGAAATGAGAGAAATGTGAGAGAGAGAGAGAGGTTAATCATGTTGTTACCAACAAATGAATGGAGTTATTGGTTAAGACATATGCAAGTGGACATATGATGGGTCCATGCTAATCGTTTTTTGATTTATTCGACGTCACCACCGTATCTATAGTATTTCCAACGATCTCTTGAGTCTCATCAACTCCTTCAGCTCCGCCACGTTCGCGTCTGAAAGTTTCTATTTCGCTTTCGCATGCGCAATGGGACTGCTGTCCACCTCCACTTGTTGTAGTCGGAGGTGGAGTATACGCTGCACCCGTACAAACAGGACAGCTTTTGGATTTAATATATGGTAAAGGTGGGGGTGGAGGTGGTGGGGGTTAAATGTTGCCTGAAATTCGATTAATGATGTAAAGCAAGTAATAGACGTACCCTCCTTCTACAACGGCAGCAGCTCCGACAGTAGCAATATAAGGATAGATTTTCTTATACAAGCACATCAAGCGATGGGCCACAAACAATATAGGTATAAAGAGCAAGGAGCACAGTAGGACGCCAACCCAGAATCCATTCTAAAAAACAAAACACAAAAAAGATTAAAATGTGAATTTAAGAGCAGGGGCGGATGTACTTACAATGGGATCGACCAGACGATGGCAAATCAAATCGACGCCACGATTGTATATATAGGAAAGTGGCGCACAGTGACCCACATTGTCATTACTCTCAGTGATAACCATGTTGACATATTCTTCGATTTGTTCCGATAACACAGCCGTTAGATTCGATCCAAGCATATTGATAAACTCCTTGCCGCGAGTTTGTATAAATTGCTCGGATCTAACGACAGCAGCGACTAGTATGGCGATTGAGCTATTGAAATCATGATTCTCATACAAAATCAATTCATCAATTTTCTTAAGTTTATCTCGCATTTTGTCCACAATGCCAGATAGTTTGACGACGAAATTATCATGGAATGCCCTCATGGTGTAGCCCTCATTGTAGAATTGGATCTTGGCCCAGGCATATGCCGGATACTCTAGAGAGTGACGCAGCGAATCCAAACTTTCGGCCAATGAACGCAAATTCATGGGTGTGAAATCTTTGCATAAGTATTCCATATATAAACTACTGTGATACGTTGACAAATTGCCACTACGCATTTCACTTAGCCGACGTCTCTCGTCAGCTGTGAGGACAACTATGGAGGAGAGATCTTCATTGAAAATGGGTCCATGATCGGTATCATCGTTTTCAGACCCTGACATAACTCGTATTCGAGATATATCATTAATATCATAGATCTTATGGCTACGGAGCATATCGAATATGGATTGATTTGCCTGGCAGGCTTTAATCGCATTTGACATACGGAATGGTGGTATGGCCATTTCATCTAGATCCTTATCATTGTCTTTGGGCAAATAGCGATTTAAGTCGACCACCGAGTCCAGCTGACGGAATAGAGCATTGTGATCCTGATCCCGCAACGGTGCGCATCCCCCTTGATATGTAACCAAGCCGATCATAAAGTACAGCAGGCCAACAAGAGTGATAAATGAGAATACGCAGAATATCAGCAAGATGGCACTGAAAAATATTGATGTTAGAATCTGATCGGGATCACATAAAGTATCGATCACTTACAGGAGCAAACATGTAGCGCCCGTGGACTTGCTGCAGCAATCATCGCCATAGCCACTTCTTCGCCTGCCAAAGCAGCCACACAGTAATGCAATGACCAACACGATCAAGATCTAAAAACGAATCAAATGAATGAAGTAAAAATCGTCAGGCCAAGGCATTGATCATTCTCACTTACCAGTAATATCAGCATGCATACAATAACACTGACAAGACTTCGATCCTCGCCAAACTTTTCATAGACATCCTCAAATGATTTGGTCGAACGTAATGTATTCAAATGTATGTCACTTAATACAGCATCGATAATGTTGCGTATATTGGTGGCCTGCGTTTGAAATACTTCCTTGCCAGCCTGGACATCCCGTATCAGTGGTGGCACCACCTGAGACATAACAACTCGAACCTTTTGGCTAACCGCTTGTAAACGCTCAATTGCCATTTTCGGTATAACAGCATAATTTTCCTGAATTATTTTTCCAATATCTTCCACATAGACAGTTGTATTCGGTATCTAAAAGGATCCAAACAATTCAATTAAGTTTCAGTTTTGTTTTGTTTTTTTGTGGTCTGTCGCACCTGATCGTAATGTATACATTTCGATGTATCTATCAATTCAATATTTGAAGTCTCAAGAAAATGCTGGCACTGCTGTGTATTGCACAAATTGGCAACATTGTAGTTTATATCTCGTTTGAGACCGCGAACACCTAAAAAATATAAAACAATAGATGAGAAACTTTGATGGCCTTTGAATTTATATGAAAGTTCTCTCTACCATCTCGCAATTGGGATCCATAGAAGCGCAAATCTTTTTCCAATTTGTCCACCTGACGCATTAAAGTCAATGCTTCGGGCATATTATCCAAAATGCGCTCCAACTCAGACAGAGCACTGCTCTCTGAGGCATCCGCCAGATCCAGGAATATATGTTTATGAGCATCTAGGTTGATTAAGACGAAATCTGAATTACGTTCAACTTCTATCAAGAACACACACACACGCTTACTATTTAAAGAGTCAATCAGATGAGTCTCCATCTCTTCATAGTTGTAGACAAACAAATGGTAAATGTGATTGGACACATCCCTGAGGAATGTGCAAGTGTCCTCGCTACCGCGCCGCATAGTAGTAGTTGTGTCCTCAAAGCCCTGATTGAGCATTCTATTCGTGGCAAAGGCAATGATGATACCAAAACTGATGATGATACAAAAACCAGAAACTTCTTTTTAGCAAGAGAACGAAAGTAAAGATCAGCTGACAAACTTACATTAGGCCAATGATAAGTAGCAGCAGTAAAATGCCACAGCAGCAGCGTCTTCGAGCATCCTGCTTACTAGTACAGGGCGGGCATCCCTGTCGACAGCGGCGACAGCAGCAAAAGCAGCAATAACAGACACTGTGGCACCGAAAAGAATAAATCTCATCAATAGTGGTTAAATGTAAGTTCTTAAAAATTATGTCAAGCTCGCTTAAATATCCTCAAGCGCACTTTAGCGCACCTTTCGGTTAATTTTGCACTAATATCCAGCTATTTTGAATAGGAATTTAATCAAATTTAAGGTAACAATGGATTTTAGTTGTATAGTTTCGAATTACTACGACGTAAAATAAACTTGATCTGATCATACATACTACAGGAGTCTCTTTTTAGCAAAATGTAATATCTCTAGCTGCTAAAGAAATACCTATTACATAAATTTCGGCAGGATATATTAATTCCCTCGTTCAACTTACGCTATAAATGGTATCAGAACGATAAGTATCAGCAGAAAGAATACCCAAGCCAATATTAGCCAGTACTCGGCCAAAAGAGCAGCCCAATCGTTCTGTTCAACCTTGGGGCCAAGGGCTAACGTATCCTTATCCTTAACCACAATGTATCCTACGGGTGAAAAAAACAACGAGTGTTAAGGATAGATGACTCTATGTGGGTGGTATATGTATTCACCTGGCGGTAGGGCTGGCTCGTATGTCAATATGGAATCGTATAAAAAGTGCGTGAAGTTGTATATGGGACTCATGGCCGTTGAAGTCGATGTTGTATCCTTTGTATAGTTGGCTTTCGATCTATATGGTGTGAATTCAACTGCCGGCCAGTGGACTTGTCCCAGTTGTTCGTGTGTTGTACCGTGACCCGAGTAGCCTTTCCGCCAATATACCGGTGGATCGGTGGACCTTTGTCTGCTACTGCCACCACCACCAGCTTTGATGATTGCTGCTTTATCATCTGTTGGTTGTTGTTGTTCGTCAATTTGAGCGGCACTTGGCCGAATTAAAGTGGCCAGGACAAAGCCAAATACGGCGACACTTAGACTGCATATGGCCAAATAAGCAATTTGACGACGCTTTCGTCGCTGTCGTCGCTTTCGTGCACGTTTTGTTTTGCATTTTACCTCAGCTGAAGGAGGCTCGTCAAGGACTTCGGTCATTGTGCTACTATTTGTTGCCTATGTTCTTCAGATTCGTTTGACTCTCAATCACTCACTCACTCTGGACACTTCACTACACTACTCTTAACACACAGTGCTGCTGCGGGTGCTGGTGATGATGGTCGTGGTTTCCTTGTGGATGTGATAAGGCGCACCCATTTCTCGCATCAGTGTCCTGCAAGAGTAGAATGGAAATTGAATTCAGCATTAGAAATAAGCTTAAGAAGTTGCGTCTAAAAGGATAGCCCACTCCCTGAAATGGGTCGTTGGCATGTCTTGACCTAATTATAAATGCGTGCCAGCTAGGGCAGTAAAACACATTTCTTTCATTCGTCGTCTTTCAAAAATCCAATCCCATTTCGCTTCTAGCTCGCTTAAGAAAATTAAGCATAACCCGTGAATGATGTTAATAGTGTCTTGGTAGGGCTTGGTTCGTCGTAGCTCTGCGGGACACAAACACATCAACTATCATCATCATCACTTGACATCAATTAAGGCCAATAAAACGGCCAAGGCGGACGCAATCGTGAGGCGTGGCATTAAATGCATGTAAAAGGATTGCAAAACTCGAAACTGAAGAAGTACATCAATATACTGACTGGGGCGGAGCACAGCCTCCAGGTGGAATAGAGGCATTTATCCATCTATCATTAAACATTTACAATAAATGTTAAATGTATGTAAGTATGTATGTACTAACCGACGGACCGACTGACCAAGGGTCGGTTAAATTTCAGATAAATGTAATTCAAATTTAATGATTCATGCACTTGCCAGCAATGCACAGTGGTACAAAACTATCTACACTCCATCACACGGCGCATAAATGAACATATGCATGTTGCAAAGCATGCAATTTCATAAGTTTGACATGACAGCTATATCATATAGTTGTCCAAGTTTGATCAATTTACCAGAATTATAACTTGATGACAATCGCATAAGAAACCAAAAAGTTTTTAAAAGCAAAACGATTTTTGGTCCGATCGTTTCTATGGGAGCCTTATGATATAGTAGTATAATCTTGATCAAGTTTGCCAGGGATGTTGGGATATGAGAAGCCTTAGAGCAAAATTTCAGCACTGTAGCTTTATAGGTCTAGGAGGAGAAGCTGTTGATCCAGATATGAAGGGTATATAAATATGTCACATAATAATTTTTATTTATTACACCCTTGCAGAGGGTCAGATGTTTGTAGCGCAGAGAAAGAATCGTTTTCGAACCTATAATGTATATATACATTGTTGATCAGCAGGTGAAGACGAGGTGATATACCCGTCTCCGCCTGTCCGTCTGAACGTATGCTAACTATTCCCACAGATTTGAAGCTATGACTTTCAAAGTTCATAGTATATATATTTTTATACCTCAGGCATATTATCTGCGATTTTTAAAAAGATCGGACCACTATATTATAGCTGCCATACAAAAAATCCGTAAAAAGCGATTAAATGTTTTTTTTCTTAAAGAATTTTGTCCAAATTTTGTCCAAAAAACATAATGCCTGATTATGTCGATACAAAATTTACCTGAATACACACACACATAAGCAGTAAATCATACATATATTGTACATATGTCAAAATTATGACTGAGTGTGTGAATATGTGAATCGCTGCAGCGACTTCGCATGCTTGGTATTTGGCGATTGGCTGGGTGGCGCAATGGACTCGCGGTGACTTAGTAGATAGAGATCTTTCCTATTCGTGGCATGGCGGTTTTATTTAGATCTTTGTTTTTTTTTATTTATTAAGCAAATGGACGCGAGTTCGAATCCCACGAAGCCCAATGACAATTTTTAGTGTATTTAAAGCAGTTGTCGGCACGCACACAGAGACAATTTATTTTGACATTAATTCGTCAAATTGCTCAGGTTGGGCTTTATGTTGTGGCTTTTAATGTAGAACAGAACATAGTAGACCTAAGAAAATTGTATAGTAATCGGCACAGCCGAAGTTAGCTTCTTCGATATTTTTTTTAAGTTATTTATTATTGTGCAGCAAGTTAGGCAAATCGACCACTGTCCAAATAATGCAAGCATAAGCGGAAACCGTTAAAAAAAACGAAAACAAAACAACTAAAACAAAGAGGGCAAATAAAAAAATATTACATGCCCCGGGTGAGGCTCGAACTCACGACCTTAAGATTATGAGACTTACGCGCTGCCAACTGCGCCACCGAGGCCATGCTCACCGAAGCGACAAACACGCAAAAATTACCTGTCTGCCGCAAAAATTTTAACCTGCATCTGTATATATTCTCTTATCATATCAGATAAGCAATGTATTTATATGAAATATATATTTCATAATCTCTCCCATAATGCAATCTGCTGCACTTTTATAATGTACAAGGGCAGATTTTTAATTTGTGCAGCTTATTTTTTAGTACATTTTTACATAGGTTTTACATATGTATAAATATATATATATATATATATGTATACTTTATATGTACATATATACTTCATGAAAACAATTATTTCTAGAAAAAACAAATAAATAATAAATAAACGGCCGCAAATTTAAAATGGGTTAAATGTCTTTAAAACGAAAAGTTTACCATTTAAAAATTTTCCCATTAAACAACGTGAAATTGGAACGATGCATGAAGGAAAAATGTATTCTTTTTAACTATGAAATTTTTAATGGAAACCGATATAGTCGATTTCAGTTTAGAAAATGTAACCGAATCCGCTTCAGACGCAGAAGGAATATCTTAGTTCGACTTTGAAATAAAATATATTTGTATGAAAATTATCCTTCAGAAACCAATAACAATTTTGATGAATGATTTTTTTTTATTAGTTTTTACGTGGTTACGTGAGACAGTCATTAGTTTGCACTTGCATTTGCAGTCTTAGTAATATTCTATCAACATTTTCTTTTTAACAATTAAATGACAACAACATTGAATACATAATAAAAAGTATATAAATGCATATAAATGCTTTGTGCATGTCGATATTTCACATATGAACACAATGTTTATACAGAGTTAAATAAAAACAAGAATCGTCATCTTTATTATCATTATGGAGACCCTCGCCTCTTGTGTTAGTCTTGGTACGACCAATGTCGTCCATAAAAGAGGAGAAGCAAAAGCAAAGTTTAATGACCTATATGACCGGACCGGACAGTAATAGAGTTGTAAGCCAAGGGGAAGGGGGCAGAGACGAAGGGGAGCAAACCATTCAAGGCTGATTACATTTATGTTTGCCTTGCCCCATCTTCTGACCACAGAATTTGTCGCATTACACTAACACGCACGCACACAAAGATGGAGACAACATTTGGATCACTGCATTTTGCCGCCTACTTATCGCCTTAAGTTTGCTTTTATGTTCACTTGCCAGTTCGATTTTTAATGGCTTGTGGTAAAAATAGATGCAGAGTGGTTGCCACTTGCCAAACGAGGCAACACACTGACCTGAAGTGTGATTTTAATTGCGTATACGCGGCGTATGCCAGCCAGAACAGAATAACAACACCGATTAACAACAGACTAAACTGAACTGGACTGGAATGAAGTGGATTGAACAACTGGATAATGCTCATGCTCATTGCTCTTGCTCCTGCTTTTGGGCTGCTGCTGTTGTGCAGAAAAATCTGTATACTATCTTACAGGAGGAGGCTGGCTGTGGCACACAAACGGCCTTGACACCACACGCCACGGGTTGACGACAGCAAAAACCATGCTGGAAGCCCAAAACAAAGTGACGACGCGACGACAACGAAGATGATGGTTGCTTCGAGAGCGACGGCTCAATTGCTGGTGTGGTGGTATGTGCCGGCGTTTGCATGGAATGAGGGAGGGGTAGGGGTTTTTGCAACAAACCAACAAAAAAAAAATATTGAAAAACTTTAAAAAGAAACAAACATTTTGCAGCTTTTCTCATGCATGATGAGGACATGCGCACTAGGGTAACTTAGATGACTCTCGTTTTGAGTGTGGTTTTTTTTGGGCTGCTGATGCTGCAACAATTGAAAGGAAGTAATCTGCGGTATGCAATCAACTAAGTTATTGCATTGAGTCACACAGACAAGTTCAACATTTCAAATGGATTATAATTGTTGATTCTGAGTCAGCAAATAGACTCTCTGACAAGTACTATATGTACATAAGTATGTATGTATGTATGTATATGGAACACAATGCCCGCTCTATCTTAGTTTACCTTTTGCAAATAATCAAGAAAAAAATGTGTGAAAAATTTCTCTAAGCACACTTTCTGCTGAAGACATAAAACTATAAACAAATACATATAAGTACGAACTTTATGTGTACATGCCTAATAAAACACAAAACTACTAAATCAATAAGAACACATTCTCATTATGAAAAGTCTTTCATTACACTCCCCAATAATTTGTTTCCCTATTTTAATTCCGTTAGAAGAATGCTAGTCCTCCAATTGGCCCTAATTTCTTTCTATGAAATACAGTTGCCTTTCTAATAAGAGCCAGTGTTGAATATCGAAAATCTGGATAATTCAAATCTAGATAATTGATATTCTTCTGGAAAACGTGATCTGGCGGGGAAAACAAAAAAAGCCAACATTGATAAGAACATCATTATCTTTATAGTTTCAGCGGAAAGATTAGAATAATTAAAAAACATTATACAATGTGTATATATTTCTGATGCTCTCATCCATATTGTATATAATATAAATGACTTTCATGATCAAAATAAATAATATTTCTTCATAACAATTAATACTAGGCCAAGAATTAACATAAGAACTGAAAAAATAGAGGGAAAAAAGGTGTCAATCAAATTTGTTTATCTGAAAATTGAGCTAAATCAAAATTCAGGTCACACTTAATTTACTCATAGCCCATGTATTCCAAGGCAACTTAGTAGGGTAGTAGTATATGATGATTATCCAAGAAACTGGCATTTCAAGCACAAAAGATACATAGCAAAAAAAAAAACAAAAATAAGTAGTAATAAATATTGCAGGAAAACCGGTACAGCAAGACTAGCGAAGAGAAATTCGTTAAGGCAGCCTATGACTCACCTCACCTCACCTTACCAAAGCGGGAAGCTAATCAAGAAAGCAAAAAAAAACCGAAATGGCACAAAGAACTTTTGTTGAATCAAACGTAAGTAACCGAACGAATGAATACCGAGACAAAGCGGTGAGCTTTTCAAAAATGTATCACAAAAAAAACAAGATGAGAGGAAGTACTACATACATAGATGGGCAGAAGAAATGAAGGAAGTGAGGGGAGTAGCAGACGGAGAGAGAGAAAGACGTGAAACTGGGACGATCTGAACGGAAGAAATTTACATGATGATGATGGTACAGTAGCCACTGGCTATTTTGATACCTTATGTTTTTTGTTTTTGTATTAAATGATAAACACCCACGATATAAATATTAGGATCGCGGGTGCAACCAATTTGAGATCGTGATTAAACTCTAAATTCTCAGTTAATACTAAAAATTATGTACTTACATATTTTTGCACATTAAGAAAAATTATTATTTTTACTACGTGGTAGCTAGTTACATACATATAAGCTCAAAATGCCGGTGACAGCTGATGTATGTAGATCAGCTGTCTACATGTGTAGACATATATAATAAATTTACCGCTAGATAAAATACGAAGAAATGTATATTTTACAATAAACGTAAATCATCTGCTTTCCACTGATATCAATAAAACTAATAAATACTGTAATTTTAAAATTGATATCGAGATTTGTCTCCAGTGGAATCGTTCTACATACAAACATATGTAAATATGTATGCATAACGATGATTTCCGTTTTAAAGAAATTTCTCTGTACCTCGAGCAAAAGGGCCCCATGCAAACGTTTCACAGATACATACATAAGTACATTTGCCAGTCTGTATGTAGCTATAAATACATACATATGTATGTATGCACGCACATAGGCGGCCACTGGCTCGAGCTCTAACTAGCACTCTATTCACTCCTCCATTGCTCTTGCTGTATATCATAACTAATATGTATCCAACACAGGTCAGGGATGTGTCTATGGCTCTGTGTGTGTTGTATGTGTACCTGCGGCGGCTGCTGCGGAAACGCAGTATACAACGATTCTTTTTTTTACACTCTCTGTACATCCAAATAGGATGAAGGGTTTATTGGGTTCCACAAAATCAAATTAACAATTATCTACTACAGTAATAACTTGCTTAAAGGACACTCTTATTAGTCCGAAAAATTATTAGCGATTATTATTCTTTTTCGCAACAAAAAAAGCAAAATGGTCTGTCCAGTTAAGATAGCATACCTTTTAAACAATTTTGTACAGCGTATGAAATTGTCTGTGTTAGCTTCCTAACCCTGATAAGAGGGAGGGAGTTCACCGTGTGAACCTCGTACCAAGAGCAGTGCGATAAATTAATTATGCTCGTTGCCAGCTGTTAGGCAGAGCTACTTCTTCCAACGGTAAATCAAGTGGGTGGAAAAAAAAACAAATATTAAACCAAATACAAAGAGTGTGTGAAAGAGAGAAAGAAACAACGATCATGTACACACATGAGGCAATTGAAATAATTCCAGTAAATTGAAATAAACAACTTAAATTTTTAGTCGCACTTCTTATCCTCCTCCCCCACCGATTTGCGACACTTACTCACTCGCTCACCCAATAGCGAAAACAATTCTCTTCTCCTTTTGCTTAAGCCAATTAAGTTATGTAGCTTTTGGATGATGATGGGACAAGAACAAAAACAACAAGAAGAACTTCCAAATCCAATTAGCCACTCAATGACAGAAAGAAGCTAGAGCTCCAACTTACTCCTACATACACACACATATATGTATGTATATAACTCCCAATCGAGCAAAGGGTTGGTGGGGAACATGAAATTATATTGAATTCGGGACAGTGGGCGTGCCCAGCATAACATGCACTCACTTGGTGGGTTATATTCCAGCTGCGGCGGCTGTTGTTTGCTAATATATGTACATATATAAAAACAACAAATTTGGAAATACACAGGATAATAATTACGGATGTACACGGATATGCACGTAATTATGTGTATGTACATATAGGCTATATGCAATCCGATCGCGAATTGTCGTCAAAAGATACAAAGTTACTAATAAAATTATACATACACGTTCTTGTGTGTTTTTTCAGTGTAATTATCTAGTAAAATTTTAACTAATAAAAAAAATAAATAGTAACAGATAAATCGGAACTGATATAATTTTGTAACAAAATTCTGCACGGGTGATTGGGAATCAGAGAAAAGAGCAAACATTGCAATGCAGAATGCACCAAGGCGACCCGACCTTCTCTTTTTCCCCCTCCCCCCTTGCAGCCTCATACACATTCACCTCCAATACAGATTCCAGTGACTCCTAATTGGTGTACAAAAGCAGTAGGGAGATGAAGAAAAAGACAAAGCAAGAGAGAGAGCGAAAGAGACTAGCACAAGAATTAAACGAATGCAAAAATACATTTGTTTACACACACACACACACACAAATATAGAAACACACAATTTCATGTTTTTTTTATTCATATTTCTTTTGTTAGTTTACTCCTTTTGTTTTAGCCCCCGCCCTTGCTGACACGATGCTGCTTCTTGTAAAAAAAAAACATTTCTATCTTTGTTTGCGTTTTTTTCTTTTTTTTGTCGATGTCCAGACTAGACTAGACCAAGGAACGGATACAGATACACAGTGTTTTTTTTTGTTTTTTGGTGGCACTTATAGTGAGACCTTCATTCACACTAATTTTCCCATTAAATGAGCTCAATTTTAATTCAGCATTAGTTTGTTTCAATTCACCTTTCTCAGTTTTTTGGGCCATTTTTCAATTAATTTTTCGCAGAAAAAAAAAACACACACGGAGCGAACTTCACCCACACAACCAAAACTAGTGGTGGAACCGAACTAGTGCTGGACCAAAATCACGATATTTTTCATTTCGCTTCTCATTTCTGAACGTGCTGTTGTTTTTCAAACTCGCCTCTCTTTTTTGATTCAATTCGCTGTGTTCATCGCTTAGGTGTTGCAAAGTCTTAAGTCCCGCCCCTATTAAAAAATAGGGGCAAACAACAACAATTTAGAAAAAAATGTGAAGAAGGGAACAAATTGGGAAAAAAGATGGGATAAAAGTTGGGAAAAATATTAAAATTTAAAAAATGAGGAAATAAAATAATAAGAAAAGAATTAAGTTTGGGCATTTAAAAGAAAGATGAAAATTAATTAACAGCAGGTTTAAATCAATAAATTAATAAACAGCAATGTTAATTATCATTATTTAGTTGGTAGAGATCAATGCAGCATTATTTAAATGTCGACGCAGGCGTTGCTACCATCGGTTCAGAATCAAAACGAACCAAAATTAAAGGCAAAAAGAAATTATTGATAGGAACCAATGTGAGGATGAGGACAAATAATTACGCAAGAAAACCATAATGAAACAGAGAGAGAGTGTGCATGTGGTCTGGTCTGTTCTATCTACATAGAAAACTTAGCACCGGCGACTTCAGCGTTAGTTGGCGCCCATATAATTTTTGCTCCAGAACTATTTTTTTTCCTATTGGATATTTTGTTTTTCCACAATTTTCCATGTTCGGTATCCAAACATAACTTAAACAAGTAATAGCAAATAAGTAAAAGAAAACATTGGTTAGCCAGCCACATTCCTATTGGATATTTTATTTTGTCCACAATTTTCCATGTTCGGTATCCAAACATAACTTAAAAAAGTAATAGCAAATAATCAAAAGAAAACATAGGTTAGCCAGCCACATTCAGCTGATTTTGAATCTAAGTTCTGGGTCAAGGATCGCACAAGGATTTATAGATACCAATTGCATTTTATCAATCTAATAATAACAATTAATTTATTTCCAATCAATTCTGCTGACTGATGTTTTATATAAATATATTAGTTTATAATTTTTATAATTAATGTCGTTTTAAAAATTAGAACAAACTGTTTATGCAAGTTTACTAATAGAATATTTCTATTAGAAATCAATGTAAAATCATACACTAGGGACATCTAGGCATTTGCTGCTCGAACCAGCATTGCCTCGGTGGCGCAGTTGGCAGCGCGTAAGTCTCATAATCTTAAGGTCGTGAGTTCGAGCCTCACCCGGGGCATGTACGATTTTTTGTTCATCAATTAATTAGTATTATTCAACTATTAATCATGGAACACATTCATTTGTTAGATACTTCAAACTGAAGATTTTTGATTCGAAACGGCCGGGGCCGGCCAAGGAACCCCAAAATTGTATTCATAGTTAGTTAGTAGTTGAAAAGTATATCAATCGATGTTTTGGCAGCAGCAGCGCAGTGCAGTGCCTTTGCCATTCACATTTGTTGGCGATTGACATGTCCGCGGGCTTGGTCCTCCCTCCAGTGCATCCCACAACCCATGTTTTCACATGAAAAGTGTTTTATTTTTTATATTTTTAAATAATTAATTGATTTTATTTTATGTCAGTTGCAAATTGGCATTAAAATTAACATTTTTCATATATCTAATATTATTTAATACAGATCCTGTCCAAATACGATAGCTCTAGCTCTTATAGTTCCCGAGATATACATATTGTAGGTGTTTAAAAAAACTTGAGCAACACCATTTTATTCTATGGGTGCATGTTACTAAGTATATAAATATTCTTGAAGACTATCTAAGAAGGGAGATCTATAGGGTAAATCAAAAAACCCAACTAGACCCGACCTTCTGCAAACTGCAAAGTGCACCGGTGGCCGTCGCTGCAGCCCATTTTTGTTGCAGTTGCCCTCCGTTTGGCACCACCTCGGAGCCACATATCAAGATGGTAATGAGGAAACATATAATCTAAAATTGATTAGACATTAACATTTCCAATCAACAAATTCCAAATTTTTATTTATCAGTAGTATTGGCAGTAATATAATTATCGAAATTATTGTCTGTTCAGTGCCAAAGAATTCGTAAAACTCCTTAAATCATTTGGTCGAACGCAATGTATTCAAATGAACATCGAATCGATAAAGATTCATATTATGGTTAATTGCATATAAAATATTACATGTTTTTTGATCTGCACATTTAGTGGCTGCAAACGTTCCATAACCGTTTCAGGTATTAGGGTTGAAAGTCTAGAAAAGAAAAGAACCAGATAGATTGAATTAAATTGTATTTTTAAAGAGTATTCATCGCATACATACAATATCTAAATGTAGACATTTTGAGGAATCTAGAAATTCAACAGATGTAGAAAAAGGCAGATGTAGCATTTTTCTAAGCCACACAGGTTATGCACACCAAAGTTCATATCACGTTTCAGCCCACGTGTCCACGCCTTATCACCAAATCCTCGATCGTTTAACTTGTTGCTGCCTAGCGGATAGGTGGATATGTTCAATATTATATTGCTTGACTTGATTTACTTGATTCTTTACTTTAACTTACGTTAGACCTACAATTAGGATCATTTTGCTTATGCTCGCATTGTGGACAACCCGGATGACATCTGCGATATCAACGGAAGTAGCAATAGAAGACAATGCGTGATAAAGAAGGAAAGAGAGAGAGAGAGGGGTGAGTCCGGTATATCCGTTGGGGTGCAATACAATTGACCCCAATGTTCATGGGTTGTACCATGTCCTTCATAGCTCAATCGCCTTGGAGGCAGATATGGTGATCGAGTGCGACTGGGTAAGTCTATGATGTAGTTGCCAAAGCCAAACTGAATAATGCCACATACAAACATTGCAATAGATGGGCAATCTTTCATTTACGCTTTTTCAAGAACTGCCTTTTTCTGTTACTATCTTTTGAGTTAGTCATGGCTAAAGAATAATGTGTGAAAAACCATTCTCTTCCCAATCCTATTTTAAGTTTATGAAGCTCACGGAGAAAAATCCACGATCGAAAAGGACAACGAATTATTATACTGTGGCATTAAATATGTGTGTATGTGTGTGTAGTGGATGTAGGTGTGGGTGATCTTCAACTCATATGAAAATGTACATCTATTGATGTATATACATACATATATCAATATACATATGTACATATGTTTTGTTTTTCCTTTCCTTCAGTTATTTTAATTTTGAAACAAGAAAATCGACAGTTAAATCAAAATACATAGAAAACTTTTCGAGCTACAGAAAACGTTCTCCTGAAAACGTTTGCGCCGATTTCGACCAAACTATATAATTTCAAGGACCGTGTTTTCTATTCAATTACAAATTACAATACTCTTTGTTTTTTTTTTGTTGATTTCTTTTTTTAACTTCATGATTTATTTTTAAAACTTAAGAAATTTATTTGTTTGGGCTTTTCAATCTCAGACGAAGCAATACCTGTAAGCCAGTTTTAAGCTTTGTTAATAATACAACATTTCCAGAACACCCTTTTAAATATAAATTACTATTGTGAGGGCTCTCCCACAGTTCGCCACTGAATATATCCCTTATAAATTTACTTAAATTTCTTCGAGTTTATAAATTTGCGACCCATTCCTGAGCATTCATTGTACTCCCGTGGTTTTGTCTTTTCACCCTTAAGTGTTGAATATTGTAATAGAAAAACTCATACAAAAATTTCATGAAACATTTTTGTTGTTCTCGTTTATTTTGGTTTTCGTTTAAAACACTAAATTACACATTTAAATAATTTACAAAAAAAAAAGGTATGTGTTGGGTTTAGGTTCTAATTATCCTTTTCCTCCTCTTCTCATTGTTTCTTTCTCATTTCCATTCTTATCTTCCTTATGTGTCTCCTCCCTGTCTCTCTCTCTCTTATTAGTTATTGGAGCAGCAAATTACAATTATAAATTTTGACATTAAGTAAGGTAGTATATGCTGCAATGCTTACCCCTCTATCTACTACTTTACTACTAGAAACACACACACTTGTTATTGTTATAGTATATAATTAGACCCAAACCCCCAAAAAAAAAAAAAAACGCGCTAACCCAATTAGAGTTTTTAACCGTTTTTTCTTACATACATATACACTTCATTCCTTGTAGCATCTTTCGAAAAATATAACTTTTTTGTATTTGTTTTTTAAATAGTACTCTATACATACACGCACGTCGGCACGCGCATGATTGTTTTTTTTTTTTGGTTTATTTGTTTATCCAATTTGCATTTTTATTTGCTCTTGCTGTCTCTCTCTCTCTCTCGCGCGCACTCGCCATCTGGTAGTTTTGTTTTTTTTTCTGCAAATTCTTTATGAATTTTAGTAGTCTAAATATTATTATTATTAATTACCATATTATTTTTATCAAAATAAAAAACTACAGCGTTTTTATATGATACGATTAGAGGCGCTAATTTTACATACATTTTCATTTTCGTTTTGTTTTTTTGTTTTTTTAACTAATTGTACAAACATAGAAGTTGTTGTAATTAATTGTAATTAGTTTATTCATTTTCTTTTGAGACTGCTTGAACATCAGTTTGTTTATTTGTTTGTTTGTCTTCTTTTCATCCCTCAATTTGTTTATATAGATTTCAGATCACTACAATTTGCGAAGTAAAGCTTAGTATTCAGTTTATATAGAATTTGTTTTGTTTTTTTTTTTTCATTCGTGTTTGCTCTTTTTTATTATTATTTTCTTATTATTTGTTGTTGTAACAATTAAGGAAAAAAAAGTCTAAAACATAAATCCTGTGTGTGTTGTAAAAATAATAATTTTAATAATAAGGAAATTAAACAAACAAAATTAAATAAAAAACAATTTGTAACAAAAAAAAAAAATGTTTTGTTGTGGTTGTATGTGTTGGTGTGTCTGGTTTGTAGTGGGTGCAGAATTTGGTGTGATAGCAGAAGATGAATTAGTATTACTCTCATTTATTTGGCAGTTATATTTTTATGTCGTTTTGTTTTCTTTTTAAATATAAAACTATTGTTAGCTGTATATAATAACACTTTTCTGCTATATGATCTGATTTGATCTCAAATCCAATTTGAATTCGCCTTCTTTGGGAGGATCGGGGGTACATGGTGGAATTGTGGGGTAAATGTAATGTTCATAAATTAAATGTATAATAAATTAATTACCATATAGTTCTATGTTTTTTTTTTGTATATGTATACTATATATACATATACTATATATATATACATATATGTATATATATATATATATATATATATATGTAATTAGGCTGAGGTCTCGTGTGCACACGGCAAATTAAACATACTGGAAGAAAAAGGAGAAAGAAATCAGAAGAAGAACCAGAAATAAATCATTACAACATTTCCAAAGATATAATGTGTCAGTGGCGGCGGCGGCAAGGCAAACAATTTAAAATAAAAAAAAAAAGTATTGTAAAATTAAAGTATAACATTTTATCCTTGGCATTGCGACATCCATTCCATCCATCCAAAACTAGTTAAAGTTACTAAATCGGTTGGTAATCCCTAAAAAAAAACTCAGCGTACAAATAGGCTATAAAGAGACACTAGCTGTGGGTTGTGGTTCTTGCGGATAGAGCGACGACAATGATGGTTGTTCTTAATATTTGTGGTGGATATGATCAAACTACAGCTGCGCCAACGAATCGGATCGTATCAGAGGTGCCAATGAGCTCGGCGCTTTATGACCAGTTTCGATCTCATACTGCACATCAAGAGAGGCTCCTGAATGAAATGACCAAAGAAAACAAAAACATTTAATTTGAATTTGTCACAAACGAAAATATAAAATTCATTTGCTTGGCGGCTAATCAATGCTGGACAGCAGAGACTGCTGAACCAGACGGTTCTCGTCCCTTACTTTTCTTCTCCAAATTCGTTTGCTGTCCCTCTGGTATAAATAGAGCAACAATAATTGCGCAGAACACACACAAGGCACCAAATACAAATGGAGGACCGGGTATATGTTGTGAGATTTTCTCCACATTTGTTGCTCGATTGCCGCTACTCTTTGCATAGGCATCATCATTCAGATCGACATTGAACAGATAGAAGATAACGCCAAATACAGCCGGACCAAGGCCATTGCATAGCCCACGCATACCCGTAATCATACCCTGAACGGCACCTAAAAACAAAAGAAAATAATTCCAATTAATACATATTAGGAAAAGTATGTAGTTAAATGAGATTTACCTTGACTTTCGGGAGCAGCATATAATGATACAAAAGCACTGATTGCTGGATAGGTAATAGAGCCCAGGGCAGCCACTACGCCAGCCGACCACATCATCCTAGAAAAATGTATTGATTAAATGGCTAAATTGCTCAATCACTATTGATGATCAGATCACACTTACCACTTCTGGCTACCGAAGCCATACCATAATAGCTGAACAATTTCCAAGGCCAGTCCCACAATAATGGTTCGTTTGGCACCAAATACTCTGATTGAAAAGTAGTAAGAGAAAACCAGATATAAAAAGGGGTTTCATACTACCCATTGTGTACCCATCACTTACTTCATAAAGGAGCCTAGCGTCACTTGCACCGTAATGCTGAGTATACCAACAATGGCAATAAATACCGATACTTCCATATAATTGAAGCCCATTTTCAGCTTCAGATAGACAAACATGCAGGAATATTCGCCAGCTTCGGGTAAATAAGATAGCAATACAGTGAGGCATAGCATTAAGACGGTCTTATCTGTGCCCACTTTGCGAAGGGCCTAAAAAAGCAGAAAAGAAATAACATTGAATAAATAAACGAATTTCTTTCGATCGATTCGATTTCATCTTACCATAAATGGATCTGCTTGCTCCCAGCTAATAGGTGCACCCCATGATGCGGGACGCACTTTCTCGGATAAACTTTCCGGTACGGCGACTAGAATAAAGAACACGTCTAGCAAGGCAATGGCTGTGGATAATGCCACCACTAAAGTGCCACCATACATGTCCATTAGGGCATTGCCCAAAGCTGGTGAGATGACAAGACTTGCGGCAAATGTTGCCGATGCCAGGCCATAGGCCTTTGAACGCTCCTCCGGTGTGGTCACATCGGCTACATACGCAAACACCACCGAAAATGTAACGGCAAATGCACCGCTTATTGAGATCATGGCAAAGAACCACCAAGTGTTGATGGACATCAACGGTATGGGCAGGCAGGTAAAGAATACTGTGACTAATAGGAAAAACTTGCGACCCCAAATATCAGAGAGGGCGCCAATTAAAGGCGCCGACAGGAATGACAATATGCCCTTAATGCCCATTACCAAGCCATTCATTAAAAATGTATGATCTGGGAACGTTTGGTTAAGTGTCTGAAAATAAAATGGATTAACATTAAATAGATCAAAATATTAAAATGAAGGGAGTTTTACCGATATAATGGGCATTGTTAAAAGACCCCAGGCAAAGAACTCTAGAAATATCACAACCAGCGCATGATGAACACTTGGCTCGCCAATACCAGAACTCTGCAAGGAAAATCAATAGGATGGATTAGAACGAATAAAATTGAATTAAACCCCCTCTCACCCCTTGTTGCTGTAGGGACTGACTAACTAACAGAATGAACGCATGGTCATCAACAACAATTGGATAACCTATGTGGACTTTTGTTCGTAAACATTTAAATATCTAAAAATAAATTCAACTAAATGCAAAATTGTTGCGCCCGTGAGACAAAAGGGTGCCATCTCTTGATGAGCCTTTAACTGAATTGTTGTTTTCTGTTGTGGCACATCAATAAAACTAGAACTCAAATTCACTGATGGAAAATATTCGAAAACCAAATTTACAAAGAACGTAGAGGGGCCGACCTCTCGACACCCTCCTTATTATTCTTTCAATTAACGAGATCATAAAATCTAATCATAACGACAATAATCGAAATATTAATAAATATAGTTATATAGGTAGGTCAGGATATTTTTCCAATTTGAACCCGTCTACTTAGAGATTAAAGGAAAACAAACCTTGCAGCAACAAATGTTGCACGCCACGCGTAGCCATTCGAAGAAACGATTCCTTTTCGGCCTCTCGACAGGCGTCTCAGAAACACCGCCCTGCGACCGCATGGAGATATATGAGGCAGCCGAATGAGTGCGTCGATGTGTGTTGCTAGTACCGCCGGAAAGTGTACCACCAACGCCACCACCGATACTACCTCCACCGCATGGCCTAGAGCCTGAACTGGATGTTGCTGTTGACGAGGCCATGGTTGTTTCGGCAAAAGCGGCACTTGGATGTGCCGCTGCCGCATAGCATGATGACTGCGGGATCAGGGAAGTTGATGAAGCAGGCGGAAGATGCAGGGAAGCTTTAGCGGCATTTGAGTGACTCTGCCTGATTGCTGAACGACAGCTTACCGTTGGTACATCATCCAGATTGGGTATAATATCAGCACCGATGCCCTTACACCTCTTATTGTTATTTATTTGGTTTATTCTCAGCGATGGTGCAAGGCGTTTTAATAGACAATGTCCAGGACGTCCATACGTGGATGTGGCTGCGGCTGTGGATATTGATGTCAATGTCGATGCGCCTGCTGTGGGTGACAAAGGCAATGAGCTGGTTGTCTCCACATCGGCCACATCCGCGACATCCGCTGTTGTGGGTGTTGAGCTGCTGCTATGACTGCTTTGGGTCTCTGTTTGCTCCCCCGAGTCCTGATCTTGATCCGGTCTGATATGCTGCTCATCCGATTTCATGTCGTTCAGATCTCTATCTATCTCTGTCTCATCGTCCAATTGAAATCTGTCCTCCTCTCTGTCCTTGTCTGCCTCATCATCGTTTGCTTGTTGCCGTTTGCGCATTGTCAAACTGTAAATGCTTTCTCGCTCTCGCTCTCGCTCCCGCTCTCTCTTTTCGCTTGCTTTCTTTTGCGTGTCACTCTCTCACGCTCTCTCAGTTGCTCGTGTAATTGCACACAGTATTGTTGTTGGCTGCTCTGCTATCACACTAATTTCCATTGCCATGGATCCAGATATACATACATACATAGGGTATCTAGTATAAGTACATATAAGTATATGTGTGTCTTTCAAAGAGTGAGGAGGATGGATGGGGGCTGGGATTTGGGTTATTTTTTTTTGGTCGGATCACAGCTGCCGTTACGACGTTTCCACCATCCACATAGCATCCAAATGCACAGAAGTTAATAACTCTTATTGCTCTCGCTCTTTCTTATCATTAAAAATGAAAAGATGGTTAATTTCCGCTGTTGTTTCTCTGCCGAGAAGGACTGGATCTAAAATTTTGTGGGGCACTTTAGTTACTTAAATCTTCGCTCTCTCTCCCTCTCTCTTGATTCGCGCGATTTGCTTTCAGCTGTCCCCCCAAAACGAAAGAAGGAATAACGCGCGCCGACAAGTAGGCAAGGATTGTTCAACAATCTGTTCAATAAATATATTATGTACATATGTACATATATCTATTAGTCGTGCTAAATGCCAATTCTGGCCTCGTTCAAAAATGCTCTTCGCACTCAACTGCAAATGAACAATACAAGCAACATCAGCAGCCTAAGCAAACTTTTTTTTTACGTATGTAGATACTTGCTAGATTTCGGGGCATCAAGTGAGCTTTGACTTTACCATTAAATCGGTAGAAATTTAATTCGAATTTATTGTTGTTACTTTACAATTTTGCACTAATTAGCCAAATCAAGAGGAAAGGAAAACACATGCCCATTGAGTGGGTGGCGGGTTGTTAGGTGGGTAGGAAGTATGATATAGAATCGCGATAATAATAAAACAAAAAAACTATGTATAACAAAAATTTAATTACAACAGCAATAATAACAACAACTACAACACCCAAATACAAATTGGCTTTTTGGGATTTTTTTGTTTTTTGACAAGCATGTGTGATGTGGGGTAGAGAAAGATTTCTAAGCAATTTCTATATGCCCTGCCCTGCTCTGCTCTGCCCTGTGTGTGTGTGTGTGTGCGTGTGTTTATGGACCGGCGAAGTTAATGCTGGAGGCGATCGTAATTGGCTGACGTTCTCGTCGTCTGATGGTTCTGTACTGACTGACTGACTAACGACGAGCCAATAAACCCGACAAAGTCGAGCAATGACTAGCTGAACGCGCCGCCGCCGCCGCCGCCACTGAGAGCGAAACGAAGCGATCTTGATTCACATGTGTGTTGTGACTACTACGTTCGGCTGGCTACGTTTCTTTGCTGCTCTAGAGACGTATGTATAGTACATACATTTAGTACGTAGAGACGGTGGCAGGTAGAATTAACAAACAAAAATATCAAAGAAGCATACTTCAGCTATGCCGAAGTTTGTATACCCTTGCAGTCCTTGACCATTACATTTTATGATGTTTTAAAAAACTTTTTCTGTGAGTTATACAATGACGCAAAACTTTAACTACCCTAAAAAATTTGTCATCGGCGGGATGCATCCGTAGGATTCAAACTTGCGTCTATTCGATTATTGAAAAAAACACAGAGATCTAGAAAAACCTTCATGCCACGAGGGGGATCGAACTCGCTACCTTTCGTTTCATAAACCACTATCCCTAGTCGCTGCAGCGATTGACATATTCACACACACAATCATAATTTTGACATACATATGCATGTGCTTTATTGCTTATGAGTGTATGTATGTATGTATTCAGGTAAATTTTTGTATCGATAAAACCAGGCATTATGTTTATCTAATTCTCTTGAAATTCAAGAATAAGATGTATTGTGTATGTATTTTTGTACATAATCAGTTTGGACAAGACTCTTGAAGAAAACAAGTAGTTATTCGCATTTTACTGATTTTTTTGTATGGCAGCTATATGATATAGTGGTGCGATCTTTTTAAAAATCGCAGATAGTGTGCCTGAGGTATAAAAATATATATACGAACTTCTAAAGTCATAGATCCAAAACTGTGGGACTAGACAGACAGACGAACAGAAGGACAGACGGACACGAGTATATCACCTCGACTTCTCATGCTGATCAAGAATAAATATATACATACTTTATGGGGTCGGAAACGATTCCTTCTATGGGTGTAAAACATCTGACCAATTTTATAAGACCCTCTGCAAGGGTATAAAAAGCGAAAAAACATAAAATAAAACTATAAAATGAAAACCAACTGTGCCTCAATGTTCGTTTAGTGTTAGGCATACAAAATGATTTGAAATATGTACATAAATATCTACACACATATGTATGGACACATATGTAAGTACATACATATGTAGAAAGAAAGATGACGAAATGAAGGTAAACAGAGTGAGATACTATCTTCATGTGAGATTCAAAGGCCAACTTATCAGCACTTAACTACGGTACGGCAAGTAAAAATCATAGATTATCAGGAACATTTGAAATGAAATGAAGTTTTTAATTTTTTATCAATTTTTGGGATCCTACATACTTATGTATGTATATTCTGCAACAGCATTTTTGCTACAAAAGAGCAATATCAAAATAGCAAAAAAAAAAAAAAAAAGGTTCTAAATTGATATATGTAAGTATATACATAACAAAGAGATCTAAAAAATCACCTTAGAATTTTATTAATTAGGCAATTAATATGTTTCTTAGCTGCATAGATATCAAATTATATACATCAGGGTAACCATTTGCACTCGTATACAACCTACATATGTACATATATATTTTATTAGCTTCTCAAATAGCCGTGTTGATAAGTAGTTCTTATACTTTGATACTTTCAAAGGACTATAAAAAACTGATCGAGTATAAAACTAATTTCGCATCTCTTGCCATCTAAAATATATTAATAAAATTATTGCTATATCAATTTCTCTTCTCATGCTGATCAAGAATATATATAATTTTGGCGTCTTTGTAAAGGAAAACTACACAAAGTTTCAAGGCAATGGGATCATTAGTTTTCGAGAATTCATAGGTATCTACGATTTGAAAAAAGTGGTTTTAGCCAAACACTTTTCGCAAATTCGGCTTTATTTGCTTCAAATTTTCAGTTAGATATACATATGTATGTAAGTATATACATACATTCCGAAAACGCAAGAAAAAAAACTTTTTAATAAAATCAGTAGGACTTAACTTTTGATCCAATATGGGTCGTTTCATTGTAGTTTTGAACGAAGTTTATGACAAATAAAAATATCAAAAAGGAAATTCATTTTGTTATTAAACATTAAAAACTATAATTTTAGTAGTAGGCGCGATTTCCCAATGTTTTTTGTTTTTCCAGAGCTGATTAGATGTGTATGATGTATGTACATATATCAGCGTATGGGATATGGATTAGTTTATATAAATCACAGAGGCAACATGCTGCTGCTGCGGCACTAGATCGACCCCTACAGACTTGTCAGGCAAATGGTTGGTCGTTCGGTCGGTCCATTCGGGTCAAGTGTAGACACACACACACGCACACAAAAGAAGGTCAAATGTACAGCATCCAATATGGTAGAGGAGTGTAGGGGGGGGGGGGGACATGGATTGGAATGGTGTGCCTCTAGTTGGATCACTATCAAAGCCAAGCAAGCAGGAAACGCAACTCTATATGTGTGTGTTTCTGCTTGTGTGACACTGACTCATGAGCCGGATAACTTTTCATGCAACTCAAGTGGAATGCCATCAACAAATACAAATACACACACACACGCGCACACACACACACGCACACACACATATAAATATATAATAAAAATTCATTTTAAACGACAAAACTTGACTGCATGCGCCGCCGACATCACAGACACATAACCAAGAAAGGCTTTAGAAATGACCTTGAGTGAGCGACCAACCAACCAACAGCAACAGCAGCAGCAGCAGTCATCATCACCATCCCTTTTATGGGACATGATGGCGTAATGGCCAGGCCAGCAGCAGCAGAAGCAAAAGCGTCAGTTTGAGTAAACATTTTCATGTTTTCCTTTCATTTTTCCATCTATTTTTCTTTTTTCAACTATGAGCTAATACAGCACAGGCAGAGGTACAGGCACAGAGCTTAAAAACCTAACCAAAAAAAGGGGCAAAAGTTAATTAATCTTATGCCCCCGCATATGTGTGTAGGTGTGTATTTATATATGTATTATAGTACTTAAATTATAACAAAGGACTCGGACTAGGACTGCAACTCTCACTCGAACTCGAACTTGGACTGGGTTGGCATGACAAGGTCATATTTTTAGCTAATACTCCGTGCACATATTTTTAAAATATTTAAAGTAAAAACCAAAGGGCTAACCTAACTTCTACCATGCTGAAATTTGTACACCCTTGCAAGTTCTTGTGTAACTCGATCCCTATCTACAAATAATCGACAAAAATCTAGCTATATGCTATCTATGTATGTAATAATACTAAGTTTTATAAGAGACACGTGAAAAACAATAAAATTGTTAATTTAAAACTGTAATTTCGATTGGAGCTATGTATTGCATATTATAAAGTCGTCTGATCCGAATGAATCCGAGAGTTTCAGAACGCGCAGTATATAGAAGGAACTCTCGGAGGATATAAGTATTTAAACTCGTTTCTACTTCTCATTAGCACGCGAAAGTTGCTGCGTAATGTAGCCTTTTTGCAAGAGTATACAAATTTGTTCACTTGTTCGTTCAAATTCAATCAGCCCCTAAAAGTATGCACCGCTACAATATAATTTTGCAATGCAAATTATTGCTTTAATAATGGCCAACAGCAACTTCTCATGGCTTCTGGTTATATGGAAAAGTAGGCCAAAATACAAACAACCTCAAGGACAAATTCAAACACACACACACAGATACACACCTACACCTACAAACACACACACCTAGACCTACACACACACACATTTATACTGATAAAGCTTTCAATAAACCCACATAAAACTTTGTTGTGTGTGTCAGTGTGTATGCGTGTGTCTGTATGTATGTGGGTGTAGGTATTTGTCAGTGTGTGTAGCATGCTTACACGGGTGCTTGTTCCGATTGGTAGCACCTGCGAGGTGGAATCGGTTAGGGTTTAATACTGTCAAATTTTGATTAAAAATGCACTTATAGAAGTGAAATCAACTGCCGACACGTGTTGTCAATTTTAATAAATATTTTGCTGCCACTGCCAATGTTTCAAACTACGACTTTCTTTTTATTTTGATATTAAATATTAAAGATTACAATATTAGAGATTTTAATTTTGCCAAAACACTTAATTCATATAAGTTAATCGCTTAAGATTTAGTTTAGTATTAGTTTTTATTTGTATGTAACTTTCTCACACTAAACTCTTCGATCAAGAATCAAAGATCTCCACTAACCAGAGCAGGCCAGTAAGGAGATTGGTATATAATTTTTTATTAGTTTTTTAAAGATCGACTCAGAGTTGTTAAACAATTTAGCCTTCGAACAAAAAGATTGTGACCGTTTTTCTGTGGATTGTTTTTATTTTTGGACTCAATTGTCATATTTGTATAAAAATTCCTAAACATCTACACAATTATTTAAGGACTTTTCTTCTGAAAATCTTACTAAAAGAGTCGTGAACCCTTGGCCGGCCAGGATGTTCAGTGGAAAAGTTATACAAGTTGAATTTGGACCACAGTTTAAATTGTAGCATAAAAATAGAGTAAGTAAGTCGCCGGGATGAATTGGATATACCATGCATAAAATGAAAATTCAATTGAACTCTCGATAACTCGAATCTTACAGTAATTATAACCTTAAATTTTTAATCCATTGATCTATAATCTAAAAACTGTATTGTGTGTTTCAAGTAAAACTGTTTTTCCCAAATTTCAAGACTCTATTGTACTTATATTGTTACTATTATTATTCAACAAAAAAAGGCCGAATCTACTTTAGACCTTTTTGCCAGAGTGCGGGTGTAATATTGCATAATATAATGTGTTGCATAGCATAAATTTGTGCAAAAGCTACAAAATGTCCCTGAATCATTTTCCAGCGTCATCCTGTTTTTGCAATACTGCAATTCAATTGTTAAGCCTGTGTATCCCATTCGTATACGTAATATGCATATATGTATGTATGTGCTCACTCACATGAGCGAGCACAACATGCTGTCAACGTTATGGCCCTACCCCATCCCCATCCTCATCCCTATCCCTACCCTTTTTTCAATATTAAAAATAGATTGTCAACAACATGTGGCCAGGAAAGTGTCAACTGGCTAAGGCACACAAAAAAAAAAAGGGAAAAACAAAAATCACAGCACATAAACTATGCACATAGGGATGGGGAGGGGCATTGGGGCATAGGTCTAGCTGTTACTTCACTTGACATATAGATAGAAAAATGTTTGTAGAGTTATCTATCCGTTGTGTTAGAGGTGTAGGGGAATTTTTATTGATTTTCATTGAGTCAGTTAAATAATGGAAAATGCACTAGTGCTTGAAATCAAAATCATACCCTAGAAGACAAAGAAGAACTAGGAATGACAATAGTAATAGGGCAAAGCAGCGGAACACACATATACACACCAATGCGCTAGAGGCCAAGTACAAGGTAGCGCTAGTCAGTCCTCATATTGATTAGCCATGATGATGATGCACCTGCTGCTAACCCGAAACCAAACACCAACAAACACCAACAAAAAATTGACCTTGCATGCCAACACGACAGTTTCTGACAAACAAAATAGTGAAACAAACAAGCAATTTTAATAAATTTATGATTCTTGAACCTTTGCCAAAAATTCAAAATCAACAAAAAAACAAACTAAATAAAAAAAAAAATAAGTAGTAATGCTGAAATGTAAAAAACAAATTTCTTATTCAAAATCCAGTGGTCAAACTTTCTTTTAGGATCTTGTTTCGTTAGGCTTCAGGTATCGATAATCCGAATTGACAAAAGTTAAATTAAAGTCTTCGATATACGAATAGGAATTATGATACATTAAAAAAGTTAGCATCGATTTTATATACTATATGTAAGATATCAGCTACAGATTAGTCTGACATAGATGCACAAAAACTTTATACATTAACTAACTTTAGGACTCTACAAATATAGATTTGTAGACAAATCCCCTCTAATGTGGTCTAAAATACAGAGCCAAGTGCTCAAGAAAACAGATAAAACTTGATAGTATCCTTTTGCCAATTCTATCCAATATAGAAAAAAAAGTAACGAAAATACCAATGCAGGTTGCAAGTTGCTGCAGAAGTTGAGTTAATTTGCATACATTTACGTGGCATTCGAGTTGAAAATAACAGAGATCCGGAACTACTTAAACATTCTGTAGTTGTGGTGACCCAAATTCTTTATAAAAGAGAAGCAGCAACAACACAATCGGAAGACAGACTTTGCAAGGAACTAACTTGACACGATGGCTATAAAAACCCTTTATTGTTTTTGTTGGTCGATCATCCGAAATTGGATACAAGTATGTATCGTAAAAATATTAAGGTCATGTGCAAATTTTTAATACAGTCGCGGACGCCCCTTATAATTTGTCTCCTGCTAAATTGAAAAACTCAACAATTCGTGACAAACTGGAATAGCTTCGCAATAAATGAGAAGTCGTTAAATCTCGGGATTTGAATGGGTTTTAGTAGTATATATACAGATATACAAAAAATCACTTAATTCCGACATTGTAACAAAGTCGCACTTAAGCGCTCCCATTGGCCAATTCCTCCCTTGCATCGCTTTGGGTACAAAACATTTCTACGTCTAACTCGGCCATTTTTATTCCGATTTCTATAAATTTTTGTGGTATTCTATGATAGATATTTATTGTATTAGTATAAGTGTGCTATACTATTACATTGCTATATGCAAAAATTAAACTTGACCAGTCTACATAAAGGTGTTCAGTATTTGAAAAACAACCGCGGCCCTGCACGGAAAAAAAAATATCTTGACCAGCCTTTAAACTACACAAGTCTTAATTCTAAATTTGGTGGCTCTAGCTTTTATGGCTCCTGAGTTATCGCTGTTCATACAGACGGACAGACTAAGTAACGAAGAAACATGTCTCAATCGACTCGGCTTCTCATGCTGATCAGTATATATAGTATATACTTTATGCTTCTGCCGTTACAAACATTTTTGCGACTTTAATATTCCATTTCATCCTATGGAATATTGAGTAAGATGCAAATATGTATCTGATATATTGAGATATAATTCGAAAAGAAGAATTTATCTCTCAAAATTCTTCGATAAGATATATTTACCAGCTCTACTACGTTTTGATTGTAAAATATAATCTCATTGAGTAATTTGACATACATATACTGCCTTGAGGAAGAAATTTGAAAGCAGTGTAGTTAGTATTCCGTGCATTCATAGGATAAAGTTCTCGTGAGTGAGAGTGAGCGAGATAGCATGTGCAAGAAATTTAATACATATATGAATTTTCACTTGATGCATGGTATATCCAAGTCGTCCCAGCGACTTACTTTGCATCTTTTAGAACAGATTTATGTGTGTATATATAATAATTTTGCCTGCATTTGACATTATCGCTGCGGCATACTGAAAATATTAAACAATAGACGGCTCCCTACTCCTTGACAAGGATGTTGAGATGCTTTCTGGACTGGACAAACAAAAGAGCCAAGAAGGAACACACGAGCCATAATTTATGGATGCCAGTGGTTTATCTAACGATGGCATTTCATAAGCTTCAACCCCGGCCAGAGAGAGATATAGGGATAGGGAGACAAAGCGAGAGAGAGAGAGAGAGAATGTGAAAGTAAGAAGGGAGGAAACGGGAGGCGCCACGTAATTGATTGGCATTAATGCCGTTGAACGAGCAAATGTTTGCTTTAGCCACCCAATCCCGTAGATACTATTTATGTAGGTAGTATATCGTCGTATATGTCAGTGTCTGCAGCTCCATCTTCCCCACACACAAGTCCAGAGTAGAGAGATGATGTGGAGCCGTTGCTCACACAATGTCTGCCGCTTTGTGGAAAATTATGCGTGGCAAGCAAAGTTTTCCACTCACACAACACACAATGTGTCGTATGCAAAAATATATACATACACATACTCTTGTAAACATATATAAAAATTTATTTCTTTCCCTTCGCTGCTAAAGGCAAAAGTTTATTGAACTTGCTATACCCAAACAAATGGGATCTAATAATGTCAAAAACTTTTTTTATTATTTTTAAGAATTTATTTGAGATATGGCAAATTATCCTACACACACACAACTGATAATTTCCAAGGTAGGGACTGTGATAAAGAGAGAGGTTTGTTGATAAAAACAAAATTTCGAAGTAATTCTTTCATTTAACTAAAAGTATTTCTTTTAAGCAACAATCAGAATTGGAATCTAAATTCAGTTGGAAAACTTTTAAATTATTATAAAATTAAGTTAAGTTATTTATACATTTTAATATAAATAAAGCAAGAAAGTAGTCAGTCCGACTTGGATATCGCATGCACCAAGTGGAAAAACTACTTGAAATTCATAAAACCAAATTTATTTATATTATTCATTTGCGAGCACATGCTATCTCGCTCTTCCTGGCAACTCCGCTTGAGCATTTTTATTCCGATTTCTATGGAATGATAGATATTCATAACAGGTATTAGATTGCGAGACGACAAATATTATAGTACAAAATCACCCTTTTCCGAATTTCGGGGATATTTAGAGGCTTCTCTAAATTTTAAATTAGGTAGCTCTAGCTTATAAAGTTCCCGAGTTCTCGATGTTTATTCAAACGGACAGAGAGACTCGGCTCATGCTGATCATGAATTTATATACTTAAGTTAACACGTTCTCATATTTTAATTTTCTCCCCAAATAATTTTGTGACAAAATTTGTTTTGGCTTTTTGTTGATTATTGAGTATTGAGATGAGAAAACGTATATTTTTTTCCAGGTGGATTTGAATTTAGAGTCCTCCAATTTAAACACGACAAATATTAAACATGATTTGAAGATGTTGTAGCTCTAGTAAAACTAAGAAAAACTGCATTTAAAAAATTTCCAATTTATCCCTAAAATTTGTTTTGGGCCAATTGATATTGTGGTACTATTATGTAGTACTGTTTTCCTTGAAGAACAAATAAAAGTTAATAAAATGCACCGTCGAGTGAGGTATTGTTCTCTAATTTTATTCGCCTCAAAAAACATGATATTTCTTTGACAGTCTTACCATTACATTTTATTGTGCGTTAACCCCCCTTTTCTATGTGCTAAGTACCTTGAAACCATTTTACTCGTTCTATTCTCTTTCTATTTGATAATTATATTCCTTCAATCCGATTTTCAATATTTAGTGCCTGTTATTAAACATTATCATACAATATATCAACAAACTACTTGAATCGTGGATACTTCATAGCCCTTGGCTAAAAATATTCACACACACACATCGTATCCTCGTTTTTTATGCGAGTTTCACATATGCACGCATACATTCATACAATCGTAATTTTGGCATATGCTTTTGTGTGTGCGTGTGCAGTTGAATTTTGTATCGACGAAATCGGGCGTTATATTTATCCAATTCTCTTGAAATCCAGGCATATTATGCATTGCCAAAAGATAGGAGCAACAATCTCAATTTCAATTGGCCCCAAAACGAATTTTGAGGATAAATTAAAAATTCCTTAAGTACAACTTTTCTTAGTTCTTCAGTGATAGTGATCTTATAAGACTTAATATGCCAACTCTTAAGAAAACCTAATGAAATTGAATCCAAAAAAAAAAGAAACACACACCTTAAAACTCAATCATTTGTATTTGAAATAGAATATATGCATACTTTAAGTCCAGATTCCAAAACTGAGGCTTGAAACAGAATTATTACTATAGTATCATCTTAAAGTAACAAAGTCTAGGAAACCCAATTATTTATAATCATTTAGTGATGATGATGATTAGGTTAATTTGTCGACTACTGCATGCAAAATTCAAAGAGCTTTAAACTCAATTGGATGAGGTCTCAGAGATTTGTCTCTGTTGTTGCTACTGCTACTGAAATTGAGGTCAGCAGGGCATCTAATTTTGATGTGGCCATAAAAATTGAGACCTAAGCAGAAATCCAACCATTTGCCAAAACGAAACAATGGCGGCTATTTTTTACGATTCAAGCGAATGGAACAGCGACAGTGAACATCGCTGAGAATGTGGGACGGAATAAACTCACTGCACTCGTTAACGTTAGCAAAATATGCAAAAATTATCAGAACATTAAGCCAGAAACGAACGATTGAGCACATGTAGGCGGCGGCGTCGGATGGGAGGCACGTGAAAGAGGAGAAAGCTAAAACGCACACACAGGGACATCAAAATGGAAGAGCCCTATAAGGAGTGACCTTCTTCAAGGAAAAAAAAGAAAAAAGCAACACGAAGGCTTCTCCTTGGCGTCTTTGACGCTTTTTGTGCGTCAGGATGAGGGCGTCTTGATGGCGATGGCGACGACGACAAGTAACAGAAACAGAAACAGAAACGTTGAAACAAAACCCACTGACTATGTGTTTTTTGTATTTTAAGTTCTTTTCTTTTACGCGACACTCTTAAGTACAGTTACTGTTTTGCGTAATGCGAAGGCGGAGGCGGAGACAGCTGAAAGCAAATGACGACGAGTCCGGGTAGAAATTAACATAAGTTTTAGGCCTTTAAAGAAAACCCAAAAAAATGTATAAGAAGCATTTCAAGTTCAGTTCATTTAAGTAGCAGCGCACATCTGCTTAGTGTGTTCACTATATCATAATTTTTACTTGTGATTTTCACCAGGCGGGCAGCGTATCAAAAATGTGCCGCTTTTCTCTTTCTTTCCTTCACTTTTGGTTTATAAGGCCTTTTGAGATTTAATTAATTGAACTACATCACACACACATCATCATCATCACAACACACAACACAAAGTTTGAGTTGAGCGAAAACAGCGACAACAACAACAAGCAGCTGCTGCTATTATCATTTTCATTTTCACCAAAAATGCAACAAACAAACAGACAACGCGCTGCGCAACAATAACACAAAAAAGTGTAACCAAAAATGAAAAAAACACAAAAAAAAACAGCGAATTCAATTCAATTCAAAAATGATTCTGTATGTATTTTTGTTCAGCGGACACGGACACCACGGACGCGTCAGCAGCAGCAGCGACGACGACGACGACCACACGGGAAATATGATGATTGAAACATGCGCAACGTTTTCGAACGTGATGTGCGCTTTTCCACATGCTGCGCCGTACTCAGCTAGAAAAACGTCTGTTTTCACATTCGCAACTCAAAATGAACATTTTCTTCTTCTCAAACACACAAACGTATGCAATTTTTGTTCTTTTTCCTTTTGCTTTGGGATTCGTTTCGTTTTTTCTTTCGAACGAAACACGCGACAAGCTTTCAATAACAACAACAACAATAAATTATAAAAGCTTTCTCGCATACCCTGTAAAAATACTAAAGTATTTTTCTGCCATGTACATACATACAGTGATGGTCAAAACATTAAACACACATTTCTTTATCATACTTTCGTTCCACAAGTAATGTGACTCAACATTCTATGAGACATCACATTTAAAAAATGTTGCCTCTTAATTTTTCTGATTCAAAAAAAACCCCAACCCCGAACTTAATGAAACCATCAATAGATTGAATATCTACTTATTTGTCTTGGGTATCCTTAAAATATGTAAGATGACTAGTTACTCACGCTACAGTCAGCTAAACCTTAGCAAACTCTAAAAATAAGAACTATAAGGGACGACATTACGTATACGTAATATATAAGTAGAAAAATATCTAGAATATTACGTATACGTTTTGAGAAGCTTGTACGAAAATGTTTTGAAATAGTCAATTAAATTTAATTTCATGAAATTTACACGTATACGTTGATACTAACTCAATGCAAAGACTTTATTTAAGTTTCGCTTTCTATGATTGTCCCTGTATACTCATTTATTTATGCCAAAGCAATGGGTACTACTTTTGAGAAGTATGCAGGGTGAAAGCTTCTAAGTTGGAGCATGACCGTTGGATATATGCGTGTACACATAGTGAATGTTGATTCAATATTCCCTCTTCATGCGCGCTTCTCTAAAAATCCGAAATCCTGTCTACCAACCATTGGAATTTCCCTTTCAAACACTTACTTATCCATTTTTCTGGGTGTGCGTGTGTTTTACTTTCATATGGGGGAGTAAAGAGGCAACAGTTTCCCAACAACGTTTGCAACAATATTTTATACTTTTTTGTTTTGTTACCAGACAACTGGTTTGGTCTTGTTATTGTTGTAATTGTTGCATGTGTGGAAAGTGTACCGTGCACGCGTAACCGGCGATTTTTTTTCTTTTCAATTTGTGCTTTTACTTTCTCGATTGTCCTCTCTCTCTCTCTCTCTCACTTTTGATTAAAGCTTTTGGCAAGCGAATGTTTCCTTTCACCCTTGTTACTTGATTTCTTTATTCTTTCATTTTCTTCTTTCTTTATGATTTTTGTGTTTTGCTTTTGGCATTTATGCGCTTCTGCGCTTTGACTTATCATTTTATGAATGAAAAGCGAAAAAGCTTTCGATTTTCATGGGACATTTTCGATTTCTCTGAATGAATAATGAAATTCGAAGAATGGTATAAAATAATTAAAATGGAATTGCGAATAGAGCAGCTCCACCATTATACTTTTTTATAAAGGAAACTAAATACTCTAACAAAAGTAATTTATGAATCTCCAGGGTCCTAACTTTATTAACTTTCAAACTAACGATGCCTTTGTGCAGTAATTAACAACTACTTATGCAAGCTTGGTCGCACGGCGCCAATTTTCCGACTAACCCTTAATTGCACATGCCATGATGACTGTTTAGTTGATAACCCCCCTACTCTACCCCCTTCCCTATTTGCATGTATGTATACATATGCATATATGTATATGTAGATAGGCGTCGTCGAATTAGAACAAGTGCCAAAACCGATAATTAAGTTCAAGGGTAAAAGAAATTAACTTTGAGACACACGACGCATGCGTCAGGGGTTCTCAATAAAGATAAAAAAGAAGGCATGAATATCACCCAAAGCTTTTCCAAATAAAAGGGTGGGGGAGTTTGTGTTGTGATGTTGGGTGATAAATTGTTTCCACATATCTTTACAATAGTTTTGTAAATAAGTCCGCTATGTAATATACATATATAAAAATATATATCAATATACCCCAATTTCTGCTTTCCTTGATAATGGAAAACCATTATAGCAAACAGCAAATATATAGCAAATACCTAGTCAAAGTAGTAAGTCATGTGAACTAATCTATAAAAATTAGCCTTATACCTCGTAAAAGATTTATCAGTTAATAAAACTAAAAGTCCATAAGACGGAGCTTTCATTAGTTAAAATTTTTGTCTAATTCTGCGACCTTATTTCTTTCTAATGCACTCCGTTTTATAGATATATGTATATACATATGTAATATGTTGATCGTAAATTTAGCAATCCACTGAGTTACTTTTTTTTTGCACTCATCTCTTCTTTGGGCCGTCTTAATACTTCAAATACTTCAAAAAATCATTGTTACTACTAAATATAAGATTTTTTTGGTAAAGAAGACTCACTAAATGGTAACTATTATCAAGAATTCAAGTTTTCAACACCAGAAAGAGGGTGTTTGACTTATATACTCGTATACATACACACACACATGCATATCATATGATTTATTTGTAAATCTGTTGCATATTGTTATGGGCATGGCGACAAGCTGGCTGCCCTGGCGACGGCCAAATAGACGACATTTTATGCCAAACAAGACGCGAGCGGCTAATTATCACACACACACATTAGTACGCATACACAGTGCTGGAAGCAATAATAGAAACGCCATGTGATTTTTATTTTTGTCGACTATATCTCTGGAAAAACTATATCTCTAAGAAACTGTATTAGACATTGTAAATTGTTAAATATACATACATATGTATGTAATAATAATAATAATAAAAACAATAGGCGACTCATGGAACTCACTAGATCATTTTAGTGGTCTCAAGTGGATGAAAACCATCCAAATTTTGGTATTCGCCACAAGATGTTGCATAGGCATAATCAACAATTGTTGTCTTTAATACGAGTACTGCTCAAAGGTAGCATTCGAAAATTGAATCTGTGTTTTCCCTGAACCATTTCTATGTCTGTTCTGGTGAATGTTAATGGTCATTATCTTGCCGAAACTCCCACATCAAAAGTATTTTTTCTTTGCTATTCACAGTTGTCCATTATTAAGGATGTTTACATAGTTAAAACCGAACCACATAATCCCATAGTCAAAACCAGTAGATGATAGTCATCTTCGAAGCATTTTTGTCGAACCTTTATGCTTAATGGTCTGCAGAGTGTTCTTTGAGTAAAGGGTCATTGGTTAAAATAAACATATACTTTGACAAAAAACGCAAAGACAAATTAGTTGTTTACGTTTCTTAACCACGGCGTCTATATAGTTTTAATTCAGTAGAAATCGGTATATTAGAAATAGTTAAACTGTTTTTAAGTGTTCGTAGTTAATTTTTAATGTCTTCTAATTAAAGAAGAAAATGTTATTCCTCGATTCTGTTCTGATTTACTGGTCAATAATCCTTCAATCCTTGAAATTGACTTTGGTTAAGTGTGCCAGAATGACTGAAATATTAAATGAAATCCACCAAATAGAAAAGAAATTGTAATATATTTTTACTTCTAAGTTTTGCCAAAAAAATAAAAGAGCGTTTTGATTTTTTTTCCAACCCAAATACCTAGAATCTGTACTAAAACGCAGTTTGAAGAAAATGTACTCGAAAATAAGCATAAAAGTAAACACAAAGTAAGGTATGTATATACTTAGTTCAACTATTCTTGGCAATTATATATTAGGTAAAAAAATTGCATTAAAACTCAATAATAAGATTTTTAAGGTGATACTATTTTTCCAATACTGTATATACATATGTACGTTTTATAGCGTTGTAAGGCATGTCATGCCATCATCTTTAGTCGTTGTTGCAATGCCTATCTCAGCCTCAGTTGACACTAGTTTTAATTATGCATGACTGAGTGAACGACTGACAAGCTAGTTGGCCTTTTGAATGACTAACTTACTGACTGACTAACTAGCGCGCAGTCTCTAGCGCCCTATGCGTTGCTCCAAATTTTTCGTATGTAATTACACGGCATAAGGGAAATGGTGTAATATGTGCTGTTTACATGCCACGCACAAGCGTTGAGGATTTGCCTGTGGATACACACACACACCAACATAAACACCCTGAGATTCCAGAACTCATTAGCGAACAAGAAAGTTCAATAACTTCAAAATATTTCTAATGATATGTAAGAGAAGAAGAATATGAGATGAAAACAAACGAAACAATAGACCAGACCAGACCCAGCCAACTGCTTCTCGATAAATGAAAACGAAAGTCAACCAACCACAAGTGGTTAGTTATTTCTTTCTGGTCGAGGTCGTTGTGATGTTTGAGAATTGATTATGAAACTCGACACACTTCTGAAGAACTAAAAACTGGTCATACAGACAGACACATTATATATGGGTTGACGCCATATGGGTTATAATTACATATCCCAGTGTACTAGGGATATAACCCATTTTTCAATCCCAACCATAAAAAACAATCTACATCAATGATCACTCTGAATCCTAATGTGGAATAAGGTTCCACCCCAAAACTTGAAGTGCACAATTAAAGTGTCGACGCTTTAGAACATGCAATAACAAACCCCCGTTTAGTCATAATATGAAAGCTTATCAATATATACCCACCATGCCCCTAAATTAATACAGTTTTTTATATTTTCGTTTTTATGAATTTATTTCATATTCGCGCACTGCTTTAAAAACCCAACACGGAAAACCCCACAACTTGTGATATTATCGTCGTACTGATAAGCAGCCAATTAATCGACATCGCCTGATGTCAATCACATAAATGATGATCGCGTCAAATATCAGGGACAAACTACAGCTACATACATACTTATGTTTAAACAATTGTTCAAAACTTATGCATTATTGAGAGTTAAGTGATTCATATAAATTAGAGCGAGAGCATGCTCTAAACCACCCCGATACCCGCCGCCGTACTCTGTAGTGATAATCTTATCAGGTGCGGCGGTGACGGTGGCGGTCTCGTCGTCGCACTTACCGTAAAGATACTGCTCTTCTTGTGGGCACGATTCCGTATGACCAAGCCCGCCAAAGGCTTCTTCACGTAGATTTTGGGCATCTTGGTCGTGTTGCTTTTGTTTTCCGTATACGTGGCGGAATATCAATGTAGCACCTCGCGCGCGCGTTCCCTTTGGTTAATGTTTGTTTTTTTTTTGTTTGTTGTAACTTTTTCGCGGGGGTGGTGGCAAGCGAAGCGTCAGCGTTAGGCGGCACAGCCTCACGATGAGTTGATTATACTGCAGTCGCGCTCAGAGCGAAGCAATTTGCATGCATTACACTTGTGTTTGTATAATACTTATATTAGGATACAACAGCGGGGCGAACGGCACTACAAGACGGCGCGATTTAGATGAACTATATATGGTTCTTTACGATTATTTTTCTTTGGGATTAATCGAGATAGATAGATGTATTTTCTGCACTTTTTGTTTCCTTTCTATTTACATATGCTATATATTTGTATTGGTATCGGTATTAATGGTATTGCTACTATTTAGATTTGGCTGGCAGCAGCAGCAGCAATAGCGAAGCGCGCTCGCAAATGCCTTGGCCGGAGTTAAGATTTGTGTGGAGGAACGCCTTGGTGGTTGGCATGCCTGTAGCTGAGCTGGGCTTCACTTCTTTAATATGCTGACCGACCGATAAATATATGAACTATTGCATTACTACTAATGGGCCACTCAATACTTTTAGTTATTAATGTATACTATATATTTCAGAATTTTACGGACAATTTATTGCGTTCGTAGCAAAAGACGGTCCGAAAAGCGAGTGTGCGCGATTTGGTGCTAAAAAATGCCAAAAACAGGCGCTGTCAACATGTGTTCTTATTCTAGTTCTAGTTAGTGATGGACCAACCAGTGTCAGCCAAGTGCCACAAATAAAGGCCATGTCTGTTGCCAAAAAGTTATTATTATTAAAAATTCCCATTGATTTCACTTAAATAAAAAATAATAATAATACCGAAACGTTCCTCCATAACAAAAATATGTTAGTTTTTTGAAGAAGAGTATGTGGGCACACAACCCTTACGTGTCACGCGCCGTTTCGATATTATTGTAACCAGGGTTGCCAGGTATCCAGACTCACTATTCAGAGACACTCACTATTCACAGGGAAAATCCAAAAGAGACAAAATTTAAATGTTGAATTTTAATCACAATGGTTCGTGTTTTGTTTCTTCATCCTGATTTGGGAATCGGCGGCGCAGAACGGCTCGTTGTCGATGCCGCTCTCGCGCTGAAGGAGCGTGGTCATGAGGTTACCTTTCTGACCAATCACCATGACAGCACCCATTGCTTCAAGGAGACAGCGGATGGCAGTTTTCCCGTGCAGGTTGTGGGCGACTGGTTGCCACGCAAGCTCTTTGGTCGTTTCTATGCCTTCTGCGCGTATATGCGTATGCTGTACGCGGCCTTCTATGCCAGTTTCTTTATGCCGCAACGGGAGCAGATCGATGTGGTGTTCTGTGATTTGATTTCAGTATGTGTGCCGATCTTGCGTTTGGCGCGTCATCGTCCACGTGTTCTTTTCTATTGTCACTTTCCTGACCAGTTGCTCAGCTCGAGGGAGGGGTTACTGAAACGACTGTATAGAGCGCCCATCAATTGGCTAGAGGAACGGACCATTGGGCTAGCCGATAAGGTTCTGGTGAATTCGAAATTCACTCTACGCGTCTTCCAAGACACATTCCGACATCTGCGGACATCTCCAGATGTTTTATATCCATCGATACACACACAGTATTTCGACCAGATGGTTCAGAAACTGGACCAGCGCTGCACTGTCCTAGACGACACTGTGCATCCTCGAGTGCCACGCAATGCTTTCATCTATCTGGACATCAATCGCTATGAGCGAAAGAAGAATCATGCATTGGCCCTGCGTTCTTTGCGCCTGCTAGGAGACATGCTGCCCGCACTTGATTTCAAGCGCTGCCGCCTGATCATAGCCGGCGGCTATGACACCCGCTGCCTAGAGAATGTCGAGCATTATGCCGAGCTGGAACATTTAACGTCCGAGTTAAAGCTGCAAGAGCATGTCGTATTGCTGCGTTCGCCGACGGATGAAGAAAAGTGCCGTCTACTCTATTCGGCCCACTGTCTGCTATACACCCCCGACAATGAGCATTTCGGTATAGTTCCATTGGAGGGGATGTATTACACCAAGCCGATAGTGGCATTGAATAGCGGCGGACCCACAGAGACTGTTGTCCATAACTCCACTGGTTTCCTGTGCGAGCAAGAGCCAAAGAGCTTTGGTGGCGCCATGTACCAACTGTTTCGGGATGAAGCGCTGCGTCTTAAAATGGGCGATCAGGGTCGCAAGCGAGTGCAGCAAAAATTCTCATTCGAAGCCTTTGCGGACAGATTAAATGGTATTGTGCAAGAGCTTGAACACAGATTCCCCAAAAAGTTTGAATAAACTAGAAACAAATGATTGCTCCGATTCATTGGGTATTATTGGGCCTATTCATTTATTTATTCAAACTGTATTATTGTGGGAAGATGCGAGATTGGTTCATTTCCTTTGGGTCGCTGATTATTTTTATTTAAATTTTTATTCTTCAGTTTTTATGCATACATTTCGTTCATATATTTATATAATTATCGGTTCAAATCAGACTGAGATCAGACTGGGGGAAAGGGAGGGGACTAGGGCCACTGGGCATTTTATTCGTCACGCATATAAAGATATAGATAGCCCAAATCCTTGGGCGGCTTCTGAGACTTGGCCACTTTGGTGTCATTGAAAATGACCCACTCACCATCCTTGCGTATATGGCAGACATAATGACCAACCTGGGCCGACGTGCCCATGTGGGAGATGAACGCTACCAGTTTATATTTGCCAGAACCATCGCGATAGTTGGTGGTGTTAGTGGCGGTGGTGGTTGGCGCATTTGTGGCCTGGACAGCTGCTGGTTGTGGTTCATCGATGCTGTCAGCATGGGAGAAAATCCAATCGGTGGCTCGCTCAACATTACCATCGGTGGCTTTGAGAGCAGCAACGGCCTGACGCTCATCGAATCCCATGCTCATGAGCATAGCCAGGCTTTCGGGATTGGCCATAAATTGATTGGCTGCACTATCGCCAATACTGTTATTGGGCACCACAAACGGATCAGAGATATCCTCATCGCCAATGTGCTCCATTAACCAATTAGAGGCAGCTTCCAGGCCGCTGTTTTTGGTGTGGAAGCAGGCCCGCTTGCAGGCCTCCTGTGGAAAACCCATATTGACCAGCTCCGACATGACGGCCTCGTCGAAGGTGAATTTGGGCTGCTCAGCTGGTGGCTCTGGCAGTGGTTCCTCGCCACTCTGTAGGCCGCCAAGAGAGCGCCACGAAGTCAGATCCAATTCGTCGGGCATATCAACAGAAACGTCTAGCTTTTTGGGAACCCAATCGTCGCCCAAGGTAAACTTGCTTAAATGCATCATCAGAAAATCGGGCATGGTGGCCAAGCGGGTGGACTTCTTGGCATTAGTTTTGCCATTGATGGCTGTCGAAAAGAATTGCTCGATTAACTCCAAGCCGAAAAAGTGTTCCAGGCAAGCCTGTAGGGGCACCTTGTGTCGCACAATATCGCCAGTCGGACGCTGGCCCCTTTCACTGGCCGCCTTCTCCCGCTCTTGATACTCGCGCACCTCATCCAGATTGGTGGCCTTCTCCAAGGGAATAGGCAAACGGAAACTGTATTCCTCCCGCGTCTTATATTTGACCTTACGACTGGCCAGACACTCGACGCGATCCTCTAGCAAAAACTTCAGAGCATCAGCCGGATTGGACTGATTGCGCGAATTACGATCCAATAGGGTGAGCAAATGCAAATAGAAATCATTGGCATCCTGCTGCTGTTTGGTACTAAAATCCGGATGATTCTTTCCCACAATATTCTTGAACATGGCCGGTGAAATGCCGGTGGCATGCTCCGTGTCCAAAGTGTTCTCTACAATGCTGCTATACTTGCCCGACTGTAATCCATTGCCAAGCTTTGCCATTTGAATATTAAAATCATTGGCCGGATCATTGGGAAACTCTTTAAAGTACCTCTCAGCACCGTTGCCGACAAAACGCCGCTGGAAATCCGGGATGACAAAGAGCACTTGCATCACGCTATTAATGTAACAAGAATTACCCAAATTGCGCATTCCCGTATAGCCCGGACCAGCCAGGGGTGTTAGTTCGCTTTCGCTTTCTGTCAGAGCGGACCATTCACCGATGCGTTGATTGATCTCTAGCTCCAATTCCACCATCGATTTCTCGCTCTTCTTCATGGCTGCCATGTTAATGCCAAAATGGGAGAGATGCTTCTCCAGGTGTGGATCAACGACCATATCATCCTCTGGATAGGAAAACACATCCGACTTGCCATCTGCCGTGATAGTGCCCAATTTCACCGCAAGTGGAAAATTAGTATTCTTATAGTGATCCACGGCATGATCATTGCCACCACTGCCATCAAAGAACTTGCGTCCGCAAAGTATGGAACCATCCGTAAGATTTAACCAAAGATTGCTGGTCAGATCGCATTTCTCACACATCCAGCCGGATGGTGGAATTTTCTTACCGTTGTCCAGCTGCTGCAGATTATCCGCGTATTTGGAAGTCTGGCGTACTTCTCCATCCCATGTGCCTGCATGACAAAAAACACATTAAGCTGATGTTACAGTTATCGAGAACTCTTTCTATTTACCAGTTAAAGTGGCCTTTTCCAATTTAGCAATAGCCGAATCGGCTGCCAAAATTGCCTCCACTGCCTGAGTGACACGCATTGGCAGCTCTGGATCTGGATAGGGTAGTTTCTTCTCCAGTTGGGGGGACACTACGATGCTGTAAGTGTCCTTGATCTCATACTTTTTGGCCATATCAGTCTCATTGTAGCCACCCTCTACTCCAATGGCCAGACGTGTTATTTTACGCTCTGGACCAGCGGCCTCTGTATCAGTCTCTTGATCCTGGGCCTCTCTCTCTTTCAGCGTCTTCTCGCGCTTGATGTGCAGGAACACACAATTGCCCGTCTTTCTCGCATATTCCCTAACATATGCCTCACCGAAGCCTAAAAAACTGTTCAAGCATACATACAGACCAGTTGGTGTCTCCGGATTATCATATGAATAGACGCATTCGTCTTTGTATATGGGTGCACTGCCCATGCCGGTGCCGGCGCCAGTACCAGTTGCCGAGCCGCAGGGAACATTCACCTTGGATAAATGCTTTCGTAGTTCCTCCATTATTTAATACGATTTGACTCGTTTCGATTTTAATAATGTTGACAGATCTATATATATAAATATCTACAACTACAATTTCTATATTTATTTTTATATTTATTGAAGCTTATTGCTGGCAGCTACCGCTGCGACGCTTTTGCGAAAAAATGCAACAACAAAATTCGCGTGTCACCCAGAGTAGAGCTGCACAAAAAGTTGATGGGAACTATCGATAAAACTATCGATGTTTGCATATCGATGCTAAAATTGATTAAACGGTAAAATGAAATCTTTATATCATATATTTTCATTAAAGTTTCTTAATCAACATAAAAAAATTATTTAAGCTATCAATGTTGGAAGTTTCTATGTTATATCTCTAAAATACTCAAATTGTCCTGTTTATATGTTGCTCGTTGAATGTGTTATAAAATAACACAAAAACATGAATTTAAATTTACAAATTGATTCTATGCATTTAACCGTCAATTTTCTTATCGATGGTATACGCATTCGAAAACTAAAACCAGTTCTAAGCGAAAGAACTAGTTTATCCAATCAGAATTTTTCAAAACGAAGGCAATGTGCCTATACTTGGTTTGTGACTAATTATCAATTGCGAAAGTGGAGCGACAATTGACATTACTTGGGTCAAAGCATTCTTTTATGTACATATATATACATTCTTACCCCCATGAATGTACACCATGTAAAATTTCATGTTAATTTAAGGAAATATTGTCGTTATTGATTGAAGAAATCATACTAATCATCGTACAATTTAAGATATAATCAGGGGACCCATAATATCTGAAAACAATAAAAAATGGCGTCAACTGTCGTATCTCAGTCAAATGGTATGATTCAGTCAAAACATTATAAGACAACAAAAACAAGACCGTGGGTCAAAAACATATCAATTAATGTAATAAATACTCGATTTTTGCACCTATTGCAGTGTTGTGCAAATTATCGTACCAACGCTAACATATCGATTGAAAACATCAACAATATACATATCGATAATTTTTTGCAGCCCTCGCTGAAGCAAAGATAAAGAAGTGAAGAAAAACGTAAGAATTTTCAAATTAATTTTTTGTAAACAAAACTAAAGTAAAAATGTGCAAAAAATGCAAAAACCGTGTCCGAAATGTATATAGAATACGGATTATATAGATTTACACGTACTTTCGATCATTTTACAAGCTTTTGTTTTGCAAATGCAAACGCACAATTTTAGTAGAAGCGCGCGCCATTTTGTTTTTGGATTTTTTTTGTCGAAGAGAATTTTCTCGTTTCTGTCTCGCTGTAAATTCTGTGTGTGTGTTTAAATGTTGCCAAATAAAAATAAAACATATAGATGAAGTTAAAAGCAATTTACAAAACGAGAAATCATGTGCCCCAAGGGATCGAAAACTAAATTCCCCTAATCCGCTCCTTCATCCCTTCTTAACCCCCCCCGCTGTGGAAATTAACGCGCGACATCGTCAATAAAAATGCCACTGAAAATATCGATACGATGATTAAAACGAACGAAGAAGCAGAGGCAGCGAGATTAGTACGTCGGTTGCGGTCGTGTGAGTGGGAGGGTGGTAGTGGTGCGGTGGAAGAGAAGGTGAAGGCAGGCGGACGTTTGGGCAACGGCGGATGAGGAGCAAGAGCGGACGCGCTAATTACGTCATAAGAATCAAAGAAAATTCAAGGTCTTTGCTAGCCAGTCAGACATAAAGCTATTAGATTTCGTTACGTTTTTATCAAAAATAAAACTAGCCAAAGGGAAACAAGTACAAAACACACACATATACACATACATTCAAATATACAAAACTGTGTGTGTGTATGTGTGGGTATAAATTTTTCGCGACTGTGTAATTACATACACACGTCTCAATGTTGTTTTTGTTGTTATTGCTGTTTTTTTTGTGTAAGCAGCAGTAGAAACGAGAGAGCAAGCAGCAGCAGCAGCTGTGAGATACACAGAAACCGTAAGAAAAAGAGCGTCCGCAAGAGAAAAGGCGATGGACGGACGAACAAAATGAGAGAAGGAGAGAGCGCGCGCATAGGCCCAACAAAAATTTTTTTTTTAAACATACAAAAAAGATTTTCAGAAGTCATCACAAAACGAAGAAGCAGAGAAGAGAGGGAATGGAAGTGATTAAAATATGATTGATGTATGTTTTGTTTTTTATTCTTTTGCAGCCAATATGCATACGCTGCGTGCGGCATAGAATTCTTCACTAAAAAAAAAAACCCCCGCCCACCCCCGACTCCAAAAGTGAGCGCCACCAGCAGCAATACAACACACATATAAACACACAAGCACAGCACACACACATATATACACATACACTTGAAGGCGCCCCCGAAAAAAGAATATTGTACATAAATTTTAATTAAAGAAAATAAGAAGAAGAATCATACAATTGCTACAGTGGAACAGAGGAGGAAGACGACAACAACAAAAAAAAAAAACAACAGTATAAAAAAAATCATCAGCAAGCAACAACAACAATCGTGAAAAAAGTGAGAAATAACAACAAAAATCAATAAGAGCGGCAACCAGCGGCGGTTAACAAAAAATAGGAAGTGTTATCAGTTGTGTTTTCGTCATTTCGAGTTGAAATTAAACTTTGTTATTGTTGTTGCTGTGTTGGGTTGAGAAGCACCGACAGATAGATAGATAGAGCAGAGACCCCGTGAAATTGACAAAGAGAGAGAGTGAGACAGAGAAAGAGAGAGCTAGCGAAGAAGGGGGGAGTGTGAGAGTTATATAGAGCGCGGCGGTGGCCGCTGGCTTATAGCTACCGCTCCCGCTCGCCAGCCACCATCATCATGTCTGTCCAGCAGTTCTGTTTACGATGGAACAATCATCAGCCGAACTTTATATCGGTCTGTTCATCGCTCCTTCACAATGGCACATTGGTGGATGTGACCCTGGCTGCCGAGGGTCGGCAATTGCAGGCCCATAAAATAGTGCTATCCGCCTGCAGTTCATACTTTCAGGTGAGTGGCTTCCTATTCCTATTTTTATTATTTTTCATCAATCTTTTATCCGTTGTTTTTAGGCCCTGTTTACCGCAAATCCTTGCCAGCATCCGATTGTCATACTTAAGGATGTTCAGTACGATGATCTAAAAACAATGGTTGACTTCATGTACTATGGTGAAGTGAATGTATCCCAGGAGCAGCTGCCGCATATTCTGAAAACAGCTGAGATGCTAAAGATAAAGGGTCTAGCTGAAATGCCTACTGATCCGGCCACACTCACCAAATCTGACAGTAAGTCATCTAGCGATGGCACCGAACTTGTTGGTCCCAATGTAGCTGGTTCTGGAGCTGGAGCTGCAGCCGGTAGTTTAGGTACCGGCAGTGGCAGCAGTGTAGGGGACTCTCTCTGGAGCAGTAGCGAAGCGCAACAGTTCCAGCAGCAGCAGCAACAACAACAGCAACAACAGCAACAACAACAGGCCCAACAACAACAACAGGCGCAGCATCATCACCAGCATCACCAACAACAGTTGCAGCAGCAGCAACAACAGCAGCAACAACAACAGCAGCAACAACAGCAGCAGCAGCAACAACAACAACAACAGGCCCAACACCATCATCACCAGCATCACCAGCATTCGCAGCAACAACAGCAAGCGCCGCAAACGCATCACCATCAAATGCGACGCACTCCATCACCACTCAGTGCAGGCACCTCGCCGGCAACGCGGCGCAAGAGATTGCGCAAATCCTCGAATAACGGTGAGTGTGATATGGGTAAAGCATCGTCGCAGCTAAGATTTGGTGTGATTCGTAAGACCGAAATCGGAATACTAATTTCCCGTATTCTCTTACAGGCTCTGGCGAGCGCACTAACTCGGATGAGCATCAACAGCAGCAACACAATAGCTCTCTGGATGCCACCGCTGCAGGTGCTGCAGCTGGCCTTAGTTTGGCCCAGATGAGCCAAATGCCATTTGGAGCTGGAGGCAATACAGCTGCAACCATTGGCAGTCTGGCTGGCCACTCCCTGCATGCGGCCAAGCTGCTTAAGGAGTCGGCTAGCAGCGAACTAGAGCCTCAGCCACAGGACTCGGATCTGGATGATGGACATGGACATATCCATATGCAAATTGTAATGAAATTGGTCAAGTTAACCCCGTTCTCCTTTCTTGCTCTATCTTATCGAGCATTTTACTAAATTTCTCTATTGCTTTGCGCCAATTTGCATTGCAGAAGCCCGAAGTGGATATCGGCGGAGTGAATCAATCAATGCCCTTGGATATTTCTGGCGCCACCACACCATCAGAGCACGATGCACCCAATTCGCAATCATCGCATTCTGGTAAGCTTCAGATTGAGTAACAATACTCGCAAACTTTACTCTACTTCTCCTCCATCCATCAAAACTCATACTCAAATCAAATGTCATCTGGCTAGGGACCTAAGTCCAACCCCAATGTTTCAACAGGCTTAGCTTATTCTTTACTATCTTATTTAATTGGTTTCTGTTTGGATATAATTTCGTTTGTGTGCACTTAAATGGGAAAGTATTAATAAACAATCAATCAATCAAAATTAGCATCGAAAGTTAGCTAATCCTGTTATAATGTTTTTAAGTTACATTAAAACGTGCTTCGTTTATACAGTATTCCGATTGACAAAAGTCATAAAGAATGCTACATTTTGTTACTAGATTAATGTGTTCACTAGATGATGAAACATATAAAAAGTAAAGAAATCAATTAGATGTCGGATAAATCTTTATCTGTACGGATCAAATGAAAATGGATCCCCTAATCCCATATCCAACAGAAGGATCTATAATTAAAGATAATTAGAAATAATATTGCAAAATTTAATCAAATTCCATATATGATCGAGACATTTTATTGAAATCGGTCAAACTCTCATATATATCTTGCAGAACAATCTTCTACAGGTTTTGTCATTCGTTTAGCAACAATTCTTATTTATTTTTATGTATGCGTCTATGTATATATATATCCCATATCCAACAGAAGGCTCTATAATTAAAGATAATTAGAAATAATATTGCAAAATTTTATCAAATTCCATATATGATCCAGACATTTTATTGAAATCCGTCAAACTCTCATATATATTTCCTAAGTTATTCTAACCCACCCTTTACATCGTTAGTAAATTTCCAAATAATTTTCCCAATTTCATCTAAATTGATTGAATGGAATGATCGGTTAAAAGTTCAGTTCGGTTAATAATGTTGCAAAACAATCTTCTACAGGTTTTGTCAATCGTTTAGCAACATTTCTTATTTATTTTTATGTATATATATATATATATATATATGGAAGTTGTAATTAAATATTAGGCATTACCTCTCGCCCACCCATCCATTTATGATGCATCTCATCACCGATCAATCATTTCACTTGCATTTCACCAACAAACCAAAAATTTCAGTATGCAGCGTGCTTGGAGAAATGAATGCTAAAGCTAAATATACAAAAAAAATTCGAGAATAAAAAAATTTAAATAATAAAGCATACCAAAAAAAAACAACATTTAAAACCAAAAAGACAAAGCCAAATGATAACCGATTACTACCGACTAAGTGCCACAAAACAAATGCAAAATAAAAAAGAATATGTCGAAAAATTAAACAATTAAAAATGACAAAAAAAAAAAAATATATAAATCCAATTTAATTGTAAAAAAAAAACATACTGTCCAATTTAACGAAATTTTCTATGTTTACTTACCACATTATTGTGCATTGAATATGAAAAAAAGTCCTGCCTGATCTTGGGAATGGGAGAGAGCTAGTACAGTATAGAGGTGCAAATAAGATATTCAGATAGATATATATATATACACTTATATATATGTCCGCGTCGTTGAAAGCGAGTTCAAGACAAAGTTAAAATCCAGCAATCGATTGATCTTCTTACTTTTGATTCATTTTGTTCTTTTTCGATTTGATTTTTAAATTTGGAACTTCCAAAATTTTCGTTCTTATATTTTCGGGGGTAATTAGCGAGGGAAGGAGACAGAAAGAGAGAACGAGTGTGCGGTTTCCTTTTGATGATAATGATTTAGCATTAGCAATCTTTCTACTACAACTACTTTTTATACCTACTTCTATTATCCTTGATGAACCCACCACCTAAACTTGTATACCGTAATCTCCCCCGGCCCGTCTAAGTCCTAGTCCCAATTCCCCAGTCCCCTTTTTTAACTCAAACTCAAACCGAACTCAGAGCTAGAAAAGTAAACTCAATTTCGATCGACAAAAACAATTCTTTCATAAGCTGTCTCTCTCTCTCCCCTTCCCAGGTCTGCAATGGACAGTTGTCGACTCAAACTATCCGCGCTTTTCTCTGCCCACCTGCCAGTCCAACTTGATTGGCAATGGTGGTGGCGGCGGCGGTGCCGGAAATCAGAGCAGCAGTGCGAATAGTAGCGGTGGCGTAGGCGGCGGCGGCAATGGCGGCGGTGCTAGCGGCACCACCAGTGACCAGCGGCAACAACAGCAGCAGCAACAGCAACACGAAGCAGCCCAGCAACAGGCGAGCCAACAACAACAGCATCTCCAGCAACTCCACTACCAGCAACAGCAACAACAACAGGCGGAGCAGCAGGGTGCCTCTGGTCAGGCGTACTCGTCGCAGATAATAACCGTGAATAATCTAGTCGGCGGTTATGCGACAGCCGCTCAAAATCTGTCGCCGACATCGCCCAACGAATCCAATATGGTGCAATCGGTTTATAGCCAAGGTCCAACGCCCACCCAATCGCCGGTGCACTCTGGCGTTGGTGGAGCAAGTGCTGGAGGCAATAATGGAGCTGCCAGTGGCGGCGGCGCCGGCGGGAATGGAGGTGCTGCTGGCCAAGTGGTTAAGCGAAAGCGTTCAGTGAATCCACAAGGCGATGAGAATTTTATACGCGCTTTGGAGGCGGTGCGAACTGGAGGCATTGGCTTCTGCAAGGCGGCTCGCCTTTATGGAGTGAACAATCGCACGCTTTGGCTGGAGTACAAAAAGCGCGGTTATCCCGTGTCCAGGCCCAGCATTAAAGCCCGTGTTGTTAAGCAGGAGCCGAATTTGTCGCCATCGCCGACACCATCAACTAATCCCGGCGATGACAATACCAACGAGACGCTCAATATGCAAATGCCGCCCCAGGCCGAAACGCCGACTCCCTCGCTTATGTGCACGCCGCATCATGCCAGTTTGGCCAGCAGTGCGGGATCTCTACCTGGCAGTGGCGGCGGGGGCAATACTCATCCGGCAATTGGCGTGATGAGCCTCTTCGACGCCCGCTACATGGATTCACCGGGCAGTGTGCATACAATGACGCGGCAGCGTTATATCGATGCGAGTGGAGCTGGATCCGGTGCCGCTGGCACGGGTGCGGGCACCATCAACGTGAATCCGGCCGCTGCAATGAATCTACAGAGTATTAACTTTAATTCAATATAGAATACGATTTCGAGTCAGATGCAGGCGGCGGCGGCCACATCAGTTGCAGCAGCAGCCTCAACAGCAGGACCGGCCACTCTGCTCCAGGCAGCTGCTGTTATGGCTGCCAGCCATGAGACGGAACCAATGAGCATATCAGCTGTGCCCATGTCCGCCGTACCCATGCCCATGTGTACGGCGCCCGTTCCAGTTTCTGCCATGGGTATGGCGGCGCATAGCTTTCTAATCAATAACTTTGTTACGGTGACGGCCCCGACGGTGGCGCCAATGGTGAATAATACGCTAGCGCCGCTGGTTAACACTGGCCTGCAATATTTGGAGAAATCATAAGCCAAGCCCCCACAACCAGTCCGACTAAATCAGATCAGATCAGACCACCCGCCACACCCGATGTGTAAATCCAATAATAATAAAACTCGATACAGGTATTAGAGCAACATCAGCAACTAGTGTACATACCAGAGGGATAGGAGTATCACCACCACAACAACAACAACAACCACCAACACCTACAGCACAACAATCCACAAAGTAGTAGGATCACGAGTCTCCTTTTTCCCATCCTACAAAAAAGAAAAGCTGAAGCTAAGCTGAGCTGAGCAGAGCAGAGATAGAAGAGCAAGAAGAGCCGGCCACACTTGTAATAATGCATAGAACTTAATTCCTTAAGCTTAAAGTTTTGAACCCCATACATTTTTACGATTTGTTAACTAAGAGATCGGTAGTACAGATATAAATTTATATACATATATATAATTATACACACAAATATTAATATATATATATATATATATATATGTATAAATATGTGAAAATCATATTGTAATTGTACATAAATTATAAAATTTTATTAGTGTTAATCTCGAGCGGCGGAAATGATTTACATACTATATATATATATACCAACACCAACAGATTTTTATATGCCAATGCATTTCGTAACGGTGACTATAACTACAACGATTTCTCCATGTCTTTTGTCGTCTGCTTTAAAAGCAAAACTGAATCGTATAAATCAACCAATTTGAAAATCATCTTCCATTATATTCGTATTCACCCATTCATAATTTTCTCTAATATTGTCATACTTTCTAATTATTGTAGAGTTTACGCATTATGCAATGGCATTCGATTACTTCGGTCAAATTCGAAGATTGTCTTGCTTCTCTTCTCTTCTCTCCTAACGAATTCTAAAATCTAATCAATTTTGTTACAAAAAATAGCCAAACAAACATTTCATTCATTTAACCGATTTCAATCAATATTCAATAGCTGAAAAATGGAACAGTTTTAGTTATGGATTATTAGGCATTATCAAACTGAAGAGTAAACTTACAATTTAAGCTAAAGAATTGTATGATATCTATGTATGTACGAACCAATATATATGTATATATATTTGTAAATGTATACATTAACTTTTTTTTTGTATTTTTGTTTTCGAAATACCTTTGAAAAATGGCATTACCATCACCTCAATTGTTCGCCAGAAGTTTGGAACGCACAGAAAGAGGTGGCAAATCCTCCGATATGTATACTAAGTATATGTATCAGACTATAGATCAGTAGGAAAATAAATTGCCCGGATGGGATATTTATAAAACACATCAAACAACTTCCGAAGAAACCATCAGGTTTTTTGTTGTTTTGGTAATTATGTGAAAATTCAATTATAATCAATTGTAGGAATGATCGGAGTGAAGAAAAATTTTATACTATGCGTCCATAGGATGAAATGGTATATTAAAGTCGCCAAAATTTATGTAATAGGCAGAAGGATCAGCATCAATAGCCGAGTCGATTGAGACATGTCCGTCGGTCTGTCCGTCCGTCTGTAGGATCATCGAGATCTCGGAGACTATAAGAGAGCTAGAGCTAATAAATTTGAAATGTAGAAATTGTGTGTACTCAGATCAAGTTTATCAAGAAATAGCTTGTGTTAGAACTCGCGGCATGCGAATGAGATTTAATATATGAATGATTTTGGTTTTATCAAATCGAAATAGTTTTTCCACTTGATGCATGGTATATCTAAGTCGGTCCGGCGACTTACTTCATTTTTTTTAGTTTTGACTTGACTGGGTCCTTTTTTGAATTGTGTAGCTAAAGTGTGAAGATATTTAACAAAATAATCTCATAAATTTTAGTTTTAAATAAATTCTGCTAGATATGGAAATCCGATTTGGAATGATCTCTTATAATGGGAATTTCGCAAGGGTATAGAATCCACGGCATAGCCGAACTTAGCCCTGGTCCTAATCATTTATCTTTTCCTTGATTAACCCCGCACACACACACTTACACAAACACACAACAGAACACACATATGCAACGACAATTATTTCTTCCAATAATGAAAAAAATAAGCAAGTGTCTCTGTTGTAAGGGGCATTGCTTATGGATAAACTTGATGGTTAACTGCTATCAAATGGAATAAAATATACCATCAACCCGCCCGCGCCCCATAAACACACACAAAACAAAAACCCAATCGTTACATCATATAGCCACACACATATCTTGAAAGAGTTTCGGATTATTGGATTTTGATTAAATGAAAAAAAAAAGTGTATATATATATATACGTATATATATATATATATATATATATATATATATTTTATAATAGAGACATATTTCTTTGTACATATTTCGAGTATACCACAATATATATGTACATACTTACCAGACACGATATAAATACGGTACAGAGAGTTAAGTTGAATCCGGAGGACGTCGGACACAGGAGGCCATACATTATGCAATATACAAAAAACAAAAACCTAATTAACTCGTAACCACCCAAAAATCCTAAATGGAGACTGCAGCTAAAGGCAAAAACAAAATGAGAAAATAATAAAACAAAAAAACAAAAAAATACAAAACTAAATCTAAAACTAAAACAAAAAACACCCAAAAAAACGAGAAAAAAAGAGAAAACAAATTAAAAGAACAAATTACAAGAGTTGAGATGAATACGATAGCGAATAGTGTGGTTTTTTTAATACGATTCATATACATATTGTAACTAATAGAAAAAAAACAACTTTTTATATATTGTGTCAAGGCATACTAAAAACTAAGCGTGATTTGTTAGAAGTCATAGAAACGTAAAACATAAACTTTAATAATGGACTTTTTATTACAACGTACTACAAAGCAGAGAAATCCCACTCCCTTTTTCCACGAAGCCCACAGAACTCATTATAAAGAAGAGAGATACCACATAAAAAAAATGATGAACATAAACGTAAATGTAAACAAAACAAAAACAAAAGCAAACAAAAAAAAAACAAGTAAAGTAAATAGCAGAAACAATAAGCAAGTATAACTAACTCTGTTTCCTACAATTGCAAAAAGTACCAATAACTATGACTATGGTAGTTATGTGTGTTAAATATATATATAATTAATTAAAATAACGCAAAGAGCATAAATGAAACGATTGTATTATAAGTTGCATGTACGATGGAAGATGATGACGAGAAGAAATGTGAGATGCGATATCATGTACGAAGTGAAAACAAACATTCTAGACTGTAGTCAATGTGCAAGAAACGAATAAACTTTCAAAACTACAATGTAATCAACCAGATCGATGGCTTCACTCCCATATAGACTACTTTACTACTCCTCTTCTCACCCATACCTTCTTTATACCGAGATTCAAGACCTTTACATTATACTACTACAAATATGTACATACATATGTTTCCAACATTTTTTTGCAGAGCCAAGTCCAGCGCATGCAGTACATACGCATCCATCTTTGGCAGCCACCAGTAGCAGTAGTGTGGGCAGTGGTGGCAGCTTTGAACGCTCCATTAGCCTAGTTGAAGTTGACCCAGCCGAGAGTGCCGCCACCCAACCATCGCCATCGTCGAGTGTGATGGGGACCAAGCGGAATCGTGTACTCACACGCCAGCCGCGGGTGAAACGTGACAGCGATAGCTTATCATCGACGCAGCAAATATCACCGGATACGGCTGCCACAACGCTCGATTTTGATCCCTTCAATGCGGCTGGGACCACAACAGCCACCGCTCAGGACTATTCGACAACGTCGTCCTCGCATCATCATCAACAACAACAACAGCACCATCAGTTCACGCCAGCTGCTCATCAGTTGCATCATCATCATTTGCTGACTGTGCCGCCGCGTATTGAGCGGCATGCTTCGGAACCGGCCCCTAGCCTGGTATCTTCTACGCCGCATCTGCTCAGCGTGCCGCCCAGCACGCCATATCTCATTAAGCAGCATTCAGATCCGTTGCTGCCGCGCCAGCACTCTTTGCATGGAACTAGTGGCTCTAGTTCGTCATCCTGCATCACAGGTACCAATCCCTTTGCCCCCTTGCATCGACAATACTCGCATCCGCTGTCCGGCAGCAATGCCACCTATGTGTCACCGACGCCGCTGCATCATTCGCATCATATTTCGCTGCCCGAGTCGATATACGCATCTGGCTCACCGCCGCCAGCGGGATCTTCCCAGTATGTGGTACCCACACGTGTTGTTTCTGGACCCGTGTCCAGCGAGACGGCTATAACGCCAACAAATGCCAGTCCCAATGCCTCATTGACATCGTCCGCAGTGGCAGCCGTCTCTGTAGTCACATCGCCGACGCCTGGCCCTAACAACAACAATAATAACAGTAGCAGAAGTGGCAGCATCAGTCGCCAGCCATCATTCTCACCCACTTATGCGGGCAATTCGGAGCCGGCTTCGGAGCGACGCTCGCCCCATTCACACCTCATTGACCAGCAGCTGCGCATCAAGGCCAGCGATCCGGCGAATGGAGGCGGAAATAAGCTGCGCAGTTCTAAATCGGCAAGTGGAACGAGTAATACACATCACCACTTACATCCCGGCCAGACGACGACGAGTAGTTCGTTTGAGCATTTGCCCACGCTGCGCGTCAAGAACGAGGAACTGCAGCGATCGGTGTCTTCTCCGCAGGTAATACAGATTTTACACACTCGTCTCTGATCTTCATAGTTGTATCTAATCATTTACCTTTTTTTAACAGACACAACGGGAAATTATTACCTTGGAGAATCCGCGTTCTAGTCACTGCCCGGTGATACGTCCGGGTCCGGCATTGGGTTGTAATTTTTGTTGGAACACCATCGATGGGCATGGTCGCATTTTGCGCCGCAAAACAAAATACCATTGTCCTGAGTGTCAAACGAATTTGTGCATTGTCCCCTGTTTTCAGGAATATCACGAGCGGCTTAATAACGAGGCTGCTGCCGGCAGCAGCGAGAACCAAGTCAACAGCAGCAGCAGCAGTGGCGCTGGTAGCAGCAGTAAAGGATCCCCATATGTCAGTAGTGGGAGCGGCAGTGGTGGTCCAAGTCGTCACTACACTAAAACGGAATCAATATAAACTACAAAATGGGGACGATGATGGATGATGATCGTTTTCCCCAATTTTGGTTTAGCCGGCATATTTGTATTTGTGACACGACGGTCTTTCAAATGGATCGTTGGATCGATGGATTGATGGGTTTATAGATCGATTCATGTAACCGTCTGTCGAATTTGTTGTTTTGTGCGCAGCATGTAGAATTTCTGACATGCTGCATCGAAAATTTTTCTTTTGTTGCAGTCCCACTGTACAGTAAATCCCTTCAAAAGGAGTACAAGGACTGCTCGAGAGGCGATAAAAAGCGCCACAAAAAAAATTAATTAATTAAATTTTTTGAAACTGTGCGACGGACGAAACGGGTGCGCACAGTATTGTAAAGTAACGGAAACTTTTGCAGAGTTCGCGCTAATTTTTTTTTTAATCTTTAAAGTAAATGTAATATTTTATTTATGTATTGTATGTACCTATGTGTATGTGTTTGTTCTTGTACAAAAAAAAAAAAAAAAAAAAAAAAAAAAAAACTAAAACAAAAACGAATTAATGCAAAGAGAAATAATGAAACTAAATATATATATATATATACATATACATATATACATAGATATTAACAAGAATCGAAACAATGTCTCAGCGGAGCGGCGCTAGCGGTGTGTACCAACTTCTAAAGCTCGAATTAACAATTAGGTTTTCAACAAGTACAATTTTCCCTACCCACAGTCTACACACATAGGACCTTAAATACATATACTTAAGTTCAGCACATACGTCCCGTCGGGCTCCGGGCACCGTTGCGCAGGCGCAGACCTTACAATTGTTGTAATTAATGTTTTATACGTGTCATAGGGAAACCAGCATCGATTTCTAAATGTGCACACAATGTTTAATTCTGAATGTTAAGTACTATGTAAACAAAACAAAAACAAAACTCGAGAAACAAATAAATACATTTTTTCTGAGACCATTAAACAGATACTTCAGTAGTCAGAACATATAATTTCCTATTGAGATTCTAGGTAATGAAGCTTTTATTATTCACAACTTAATCGAATCGGTATACCGATTAAATTACGATTAGCAGGGATATTATACAACCAAAACTTTGTAAAAAGTTATTAATTTTCAATGATCAAACTTCTGACACATTGGCCGAAGATGATTATTTGAGGAATATTTCAGTATAGTCACATCTAATTTATTCAACCAAAGATACTTATAACCGTTAAAGTTATAAGACCTATAACCGATTTCATCGGTTTTCTTTTGTCGGTATACAGTAATGGTTAAGAATTTTTGGATTGCCCTTCATTGAAACTAGAGCTTATTAACAACAATAAATGTTTCTTTTTCACATTACCTACATATGTAGATAATAGCGTTTTATTGATCTTTCTTCTAATTAGCATTTAACAAACTGTAATTTAAGGTCCTCTCATTTCTTGGCTGGCTCCGCTTTTGATGGAACCACCTCGGTTGGTGGATTAGCGTTGCGGAAATTGGGAAACTGTTCCCAAGGTGCCGACAGATCGAACTTCCTAAACTCCTGCGCCAATTCCAGAGGCTCGCAGACAACACGTTTCTTCTCATCATCATAGCGCAGCTCCACATAACCGGAAAGGGGAAAATCGCGACGCTGTGGATGACCCTCGAAACCGTAATCGGTGAGTATACGACGCAAGTCTGGATGATTGGCAAAGAATACGCCGTACATGTCCCAAATCTCGCGTTCATACCAATTGGCCGCCTTATGGACATCACATGCCGAGTCCAGAGGTGTAAGCTCATCTGTGTAGGTCTTCACACGAATGCGAGCATTGAAGCGCAATGAAAGCAAGTTGTAAACCACCTCAAAACGTTGCTTCCGGCAAGGCACATCCAATCCGGCTATATCTACCAAATTGGTGAATTGAGCCTGGTGGTGGTCTTTCAGGAATTGTAGCACTGGTACCACGCCATCGGGTGCAATCAATACTTCCAACTCATCGCCAGCAGTTAACTGCACTTTCTGCACGTATTTGGGCATGCATTCGGCCACATAGCGTCCGAAATCCGACAGACTAGTGCGAGCGGCTGCGTCCGGTTTGCGCACAGTAGCTGCAAATATGTGTGGCTAAGTTGAGATTAAGATATAGATTTTGAGCCATTTGTACTTACGCTTCTCGGGCTTTTTGGCATCCACAGGCGCTGTGCTGGCCATACGCAGGACAGCTGTGCTTCCAGCGGGTATCACTACATTGATAATTATAAACCGTGATGATAAGGAGCAAGAAATTAATATTGAGTATCGATCTACTTACCATGTTTAGTCGTTAGAGCAACGGCAGCAGCTCTAGCGCCTATATTCCTTATTAAAGCTGCCATCCGCCCAATTTAGTTAACAATTCGTACTAGATTTCTGACACTTTATGTAATAACAAAACGTCAACTGTTGTTGTAGTTTCAGTGTTAGTTATCGTTTGTTGAATATGGTTCCGAGTGAACAACTTTGAGTTTCAGGTTTAATTAATTTTGGTCCACACACAAATACACAACTAGTTCATGTTCACTACAGTTGCTATTAAAATTTATAATTGCATTTATAATGTGAATGAAAAAAAATGATTTTCATGTATATGAACTGAATTTTAAAGTTAGTTCCTTTCCTAAACAATCGGTTGTTCGGAACCAGTTCATAGGGCTGACTGCGTTTTAGCACCAGGGAACGCCAAAGCGTTCTGTTTACTGAAAATTTTTGCTCATAATAAGAACAAGCGGGAAATAAAACAGAACAAAACAAAAATAAAATGGTAATTGGAACAATTTGTGCTTATTTCAAGTGATTGACTAATCTGTTTCTCAATTCCGTTTAAAGAATAATCTAAAATGGATGGGCCATTCGGCCACTATTATGGACATTCAGCGCTCTCTACAAAACGACGACGACTCGTGTGAAGTTATCCTGGCAGCCAAAGATGGAGCCAGTGTGCGCGCCCATCTCTTCGTCCTCAGCACATGCAGTGATCTGATGCGAAATCTGTTGGTAGACTTACCTCCGGGCCAAGAGGCAACCATTATTCTACCCGACATTCGTGGCGATCTGCTAGAGAGTATGCTCTCCTTTATCTACGTTGGCGAGACAAGCCTGCCCTCGGCCTCGCTGACTGAATTCGTGGAGGCCATTAATCTACTAGGCATAAAGTCGGCCATCAGTTTTGAGTGCAATCCCACATCGCTAAACAGTTCAAATGTCGACACGGTTGCTGAAGGCACCATGGCTGTGCAGACGGCCAAATCAATTGGTGAATTGCAAATCGAGCATGCTGAATTGTTAGATGAAGAGGATGAGTCTGGGCAGCAAGAGCAAGGATCTGGTGATAATGGGGCAAACGCGCTTCTCGGCGATCCTCAGGAACAGCAACAACCTACTCAGAGTAACCGTTCCCTCGAGTATCTCGATGTTTACGGGGATCAGCCGAAAATTACCTATTCCATTGAGCACATGAGTGGCACTTCCAGCGGTAACCAATACATTTTAACAGAAAACACGGGCACTTTTACCATATCACAATCAGCTACATCCATTTCAAAATTGGACACATCCCATGTAGATATGGCCGATGACGATGTGGAAACTGATTGCAAAGATGAAGTCGAGGAACAGGAAACCCAACTGATTGAAGAGGAATATGTTGCATCCGATCCTTTGATCGGCTTAGCAATGGGCACAGATGCGGAAATGGGCGAAGCTGATGGCGAGGATGATGTTGAAGGTGATGAAGACGATGGCGATGTTGAAGATATAATGGAAATGGAAGTGAAGCCGAATCCGACCAAATCAAAAACCCGTCGCGTGACTGCCCCGAAGGCAAAACGACCCGCCGCCAAACAACAAATAAAATATACTGCCCTTAAGAACGAGAGTCGAGATGGCATCACTGATGCCCTTGAACTGGCCGCTGATGCCGTACTCCGTCTCCGGCTTAGTCTACAGAAGGCTGCTGATCGTTATGACATATCGAAAACAGTTCTATGGCGTCGCGTTCGCCATAGTCCGGAGTATATGCGCAGTAATCGTGAGAAGCCCTCATTATCGGAGGCGTACGAACGCCTTAAGAATGGAGACTCGCTGAAGAATATTAGCCATGATTTAAGTATTCCGATGTCGACGCTACACCGTCACAAGGTACGATTAGCAGCCCAGGGCCGCTTGCCTGACTTTGTGGCCTGCCGCCGTCGTGATACCACTCCCAAAGATGAGCTGCGCGACAAACTGGCAAAAGCACTGCACGCTTGCACCCACGAGGGCATGTCACAGAATCATGCGGCAAATTTATTTGAAATACCCAAGAGCACGCTCTGGCGTCACCTGCAACGACATACAGCTGAAAAGGAACGCAAAGTTAAAATGGAGCAGCACGATGATGACGACGAGGACCTTCTTACCTAAATAAGACCCTCCCCCCCAAATTAGAGTATCCCTTACTGTTAACTAGATTTAGTATTAAGCAATCTTAAGTTTAAGAACTGTAAGCTTAAGTTTAAAAACTGCAAATTTAAGTCTTTACATTTCGTACATATGATATATGATGTATGCTATAAACCAGAAGCCCTTAGATTGAAGAAGTGTCGAGAGAGTTCATTCCCTTTACCTTGGGATCTTTTGGGAAAGGAATTCCGTAAGTAAAATTGATATAAAGAAAATTGGGTAAAAATATGTACATACATATGTATGTATGTTTACGCTCAATGATATATGTACATATGTATGTACATACATATGTATATTGCAGGGGCTATGCCTTTTTTATTCCTAAGAAGCGGAACGATGATCTCCATCGATAACTTGAAATTCGTGTTTCCCCCAACTGTTCAACTTTGTTCGATAGTCTGTTTAAGATGGACAACTGTTTTCGATATTAAGTCGGAATTTAAAGTTAATCACATATTTTTGGTACAATGTAGCCATAGTCTTCGAAAGACATTATCTTTTAATTGGAAATTAGGCTTACAATCTAAAGTAGAGCCCCACATCAACCTATTGACTACGCCCATGGAAAAAGGGTTTTGTTGTTGTCGATAATAGCGGCGATATGCCGGCTGCTGGTTTCTTAAGTAGATGCGAAATCTTCATATATTTTGGCGTTTATATTGTTTACATTGTGATTGGTCTGTATAAGATCTATGAGTTGCGCGATCGCATCTTGGACGAGGCACAGTTTCGATTTTCCGAGGGATGGAACCTGTTTCCGTTTGCCCAACGTCGCCGCGATGATAGCAACGATGAGTTGGAAAATTTTGGCGATTTTATTGCCAAATTTTGGCGATACTATGTGCTGCATGTCGTTGTGAGTGGAGTACTCCATAGTAGATGGCCAAAGTTCCTCTGTTACGGATATGCCGGCGTGTGTGCCTTGGCGCTGGGATTACATCTGCACTGGACCTCGCTGGCCGTTTTTATGGTGCTTGTGGCTAGCTACTATTTGGTTGGACAACGTTTGAAAGCCCACAAGCTGCAAGTATGGCTGTTATCCGTGGCTTGGATTATGTGGATCAATGTGATGAAGAACAGCAACTGGTGGTATGAGAGCGTCGGCTATGCCGAATATGTTCTTGTGATAGTCACTCTCTCTTGGAGTTTGCTGCGTGGCTGTAGCTACGCCCTGGAGCGAGTCGCTGCCAAGGAGACTAAGACTGATCAATTCAGTTATGATCTGATTGAATATTTGGGATATGCCATGTATTTCCCGTGCCTCGCTTATGGACCCATTGTTAGTTACCAACGATTTGCGGCAAGGCAAAAGACAGTCCCGCTAAACTGGTCGAGACTTTGTGCTGCAGTTCTACGGAGCGGCTTTTGGTGGCTGTTGATGCAGTGTGCCCTCCACTATTTCTACATCTACTACATGGCTCGGGACTCGAAAATGGTGGCAATGATGGGTTCAGTATTCTGGCAGCACTCTGCCGGCTATTTTATGGGCCAGTTCTTTTTTCTATACTATGTGGTCACCTATGGCTTGGGCATAGGATTTGCTGTGCACGATGGGATACCAGCTCCATCGCGTCCGCGATGCATAGGCCGGATACATTTTTACTCGGATATGTGGAAGTATTTCGATGAGGGACTCTATGAGTTCCTCTTCAAGCATATCTACTGCGAGCTCTGCGGCAAGCAATCATCTCCTGTTGCGAAAATCTGCGCGACGGCCTCAACCTTTGCGTTTGTCTTCGTTTGGCATGGCTGCTATACATATGTCCTCATCTGGAGTGTTCTTAACTTCGTCTGCTTGGCGGCAGAGAAAGCCTATAAGGCATTAATATCGTTGCCACGTTATCGCGAGTGGACTCTTAGCCACTTCGGTCAAGTTGGCTCTCAGCGGCTGCATGCTGTCCTAGCCACACAGCTCTTTATACCCGCCGCCTTCTCTAATGTCTACTTCATTGGTGGCCAGGAAATCGGTGACTTTTTGATGCGCGGTGCCTATCTCAGCGGCTTGGGAAACTATTTGGCCCTTTGCTTTTGTAGCTATTGTTTCTTCCAATGCTCTGAGCTTCTACTAATAACCAGGACCAAGACTAACACTAAATCCAACTAATTGTTAAAACTAAAAGTGAAAGTATTTTGTATTTAACAATAACAATGATTTTATTGTCCATTTAGATCAATGTTGCCATTGCTCTCCTCGGTCTCCTGCCAATCCAGCCATTTAGTCTGTGTGTAGGCAGACGATTGAAAGTTTTCCAGCAGCTCGTCCAACATCTCATCACAGGTCTGTGTATGTTGAGTATTATAAAGTCCATCGCCTGCATCCGGCCAATGCGTTTGAGTTTGTATATTCGAGAGGCATAGCTCCTCAAGTAATTCATCGCAGGTCTGTGTATGCATGTGGGTAAATGCCGAGGTCTGTAGGACAAACATTTCATCTCTTGCTTGAACTGTTGGATGTTCATTTTCGTAGGGCGAATAGGTGCTGGTGGACTGAGACACCGTAGACTCAATCGTCTCTGTCATTGTGGCCTGATGCTCTCTGGTGTCGGGTGTTTGCGTTTGTATATCTCGCAACAGAGGCGCGAGTACCTCATTCTTCATGTCCATACCAAACGGGTCTACGTCATCTGTTTGTGTCTCCATATCTAGCCTTTCCAACTGTGGCTGAACGTTAGATAGATTAATGGTCGGAATGTAGCAAAATATTGGAACAGTTTGTGATACATCTATTGTTGGACACTCGGAGATCTTCAAAGATTGATCAGAATTTGATTTCGACCAATCTTTGAGTGTGGGTATAGCCACTTGCTGTACTTGAAATTCTTCCTCCTCCTTTGACAACAGATGATTTTTGCGTCGCATATGGGTCCTAAGACCCGCTTTGCTATTGTATGTCAGCTCACATACCGGACACTTGTGCTCTGAACAGTGATGCTTGTCTAAATGACGCTGCAGCAGAAAGCGTTCGCCGCAATTCTCGCAAATCAGTTTTTTTTCCAGATGACACTTTTGGTAGTGCTGGCGCAACAACCGCAGGTTCGTGAAACTTCGTCCACCAACCCTTTCTGAATGATATGGGCATGGCTCCACAGGACAATGGAATGTGGTGGTAAGGTCAGAAGCAGATGGTCTAAGGTTGTCTATAGAAGCTGTAGTTTCTATTTTGTGTCGTCGTCGCAAATGCAATTGGTAGTGACTCAGATTGTGGAACACTTGATTTCCGCATAGCTCACAGCGATATTCCCGCTCTGGCAAAAGCTCCGATATATTTGGCGTGTATCTTTTAGCTGTTGACATGATGATTTCGTTACAGAAAATTAAATTTAGGTAAACAAACGGAACCAGAAATCAATGGTCTGGAAATTTTTTGGTAATTGTTTACTTTGACCACCTCGAGAGTTCAGTGTTGTGTATCGGTACAAAAGAAAACTTTTAGCCTTAAAAGTCAGTGCTGGTAAACGTCAAATATATACCCGCAGTTATTTTCATTTGAACTAAAATATTTTATTTAAATGACTACGGTAAATTTCACGGAATATTTCTGCGTTTTTTGAACATTAAGGCTTACAAAGTCGGGCAATATTCGGTTGATCTGTGCTCATGGAAATTTGAACTAAACAACTAGACAACAGTCATTGGTGAATTTAATTTTGCCATTAGTCAACACTTACTTTATTTCTGTGCTACCAGACTTGCCGAAATACATAAGCGTCTTTAGCCTCTGGCAGCACTGGTGAAAATTAAGTGAACTCGTAAACACGTCCATTTCGTCTCGTTTTGCTTTGTAACCTCGAGGTAAAAAAGGTTGCAGGCAGTAAATTCATCATTAATATACAAATATATATATATATATAATGATATGTATAATTATACATATTACTGTGTGGATGTGGATGAGTTTATCATATGTGTATTACCGAATATAAATGCCACTCAAGTGAATTAACAGCCCATAGGAGTTGGCAAAAAAAGAGGCCAGCGAAGGCTCTAAAGTGCACTAAATTTTTGTCTCTATGTATGCACCTTTATACATAAATGTATACACATACACATATACATATGTATATGCGTTGTTTTTTTTTTTACAGTGGCACGCGAATTCAGTTCGAGTTTAGTTTGCAGTTCGCTTTTACCTAGGAGTAGTCATAATCTCTCACTCTTGTTCTCGCCGTGTGGTACACACACCTGCGCCGCCCCTATACAATTGCTAAAAATATGTGTGTTAAGTAAAACAAAACAAAAACCAAGAGCTACAAAAAGAGTGAGAGATAAACATTGAGTTCTCTACATACGCCGTTCCCTTGCCAGCTTTTGTGTGTGTGTGTGTGTTTGTGTGTGTGCCCTCCCCCACTCTTGTCTAATTTTGGCGCGACGACGTCATCCCCAGCATCAATATTAACATCTGTTTTAATAAGACCGTTTCATTGCTCTCCTCTCTTCTCTGCCCACGAGCGAGCTTGTCTATAATTTGACCCAAGTTATTATTATTCGCGTTATTGTTTTCACAACTGTTGATGTTGTTGTCCCTTTCGAAGTGTCAGAATACTCCACTGTACTCCAATCCCTTCATTCCTTTGCCATTCCTTTCCTTAACCTAATCCATGTATTACATGTCTAATTATAGAAGTTAATTATTGATTCCAATTGCATTATCTTACTTGTTAATGCCTCTCATTTACTTTATGTGTTTTAACATTAACCAACAACCAATAAAGGGGCTGTCAAGAGTATACATAAACCAGGGGCGGTGCCATCAAAAAATATAAAGCATAAAAATATATAAATATCCTTGAGTTTGTATCATTTCTTGTTATTGTCCATCTGTCCGTTTCATAAAGCTCTCGAAGACTTAATAGATTACAACGCATAATCCGCTGAGCTTAGTTCGACTCTGTTTTTACTTCTTACTTATTCATTTAATTCCCATATCTATATATACAATATTTCGTAATACCCAAGGTTCCCAAGACAGAGATCTCGTGATACTAACATACATATGTATATGTATCTATTTTCAAATGGATCTCTGCGTAACTTCTATCTTTTAGGAAAAATTCCAACAGGAACGTAATTTTTCCCGTAGGTGTATCTTATTGTGAAAACTCTATTTGTTTCAGTACGTAATTAATGCACGGTTTCCTACCCTCAGATCCCATAGCAAAAACCGCCCCTGAAACCAAAAGCCATTGACGAGAAGAAGGAGCAAGAGGAGACCTTGTACACTAATATATGTATATACATATGTATGTATATATTTCTGAATTTAAATTTATTTGTATGTATATTTCACTTCAAAGACGCGACACACTAAAACTACGCATATATGTATATATATAATATGTACATACATACATACATATGTATTTATGCACTTCTGTAGTATACTATGTGCTCGTACATTTGTAGAATTCGGTCGTTAATGTTAGTTTTGATATACAAATACAATATATGTATATGTAGGCCCTTGAATTTTGAGTCCACCTAATCTCAAATTTTAAATTGAAATCGTCGACATACACGCAGTTCAGATGCGAGGTTATCGCCAGTCAATTGTCTGGAAATAAAAATTTCATCATGCCAAACAAACATCCACAGATCACAAATCAACTAAGCTCCAAAGCTATTTGCAACTAAGAACAGTAGAGCGTAATCGCACTTGAAGTCACAAAAAACGTACCAATACATTAAGCCTATGTTAACTATAGCGAAATCCCGTTAATTCGTACACCACTTAATCGCTTAAATATAAATATTTCCTTACAAGCTTATGGTCCTTTTATCAAAATGATACTTTGTTACCTTCCGCAACATTCCACATCCGCTTTTTAATGTACTCGTAGAACTTGTTATTTTAATTTAATTTGTTCATTCGAAATTCGTGGAAAAAATGTTTTGGCTTTTTGACGTGTGTAGCCCCACAGTGCGTCGGTTTCTAGTAATCAGCGGTATTTAAAATAGTCTCTCTCTCTTTCTCTTACTTGACGTTGATAGTTTGTTTGTATCAGTTTATCCTGTAGCAGTGTGTGTTCGATGTTTGTGATTCCATCAATGACGTCACTAAAGTGAAATGAATGCACAAGCGTAATGTAACTTAATCATTTTGTAGCCAATTCATGTATGAATGTACATACATACATATGTTCATATTCAGTTACCGCAACAACAATAACGTCTGGCTGCAACAATGGTCTCGAATTTAATTAAGAAATCAAGCGCAATTTGGCATTCTAATGTTAATTACATTAGCACATATGAATGTATCTACTCCACAAATTGCTCCACCAGCGAAACTAAAATTGAGTAGTCGTCCCTCTCTCTATAATGTGATAATGTGTTTGATTTCGCCTACAAAACTCAAAAAACGAAAAATCTTTGGCTATTTCCGCCAATTGCAGCCGGTTCTGAACCCTAAGTTGGCGTTTTTGGTTATAGATAGATACATACATATGTATCTGGTTTAGTTACTTTCGTTTCGTATGCAGCAGAAAGTTGCTCATAGCTGACAAGCATTTGCCATTTGCTGCGACATGAACAACAAGCTTATTAGGTGGTCCTATCTAATCAGTCCAGACCCAATGATGATAGCTAATTGCAATTGTAATTGCTGTAAAGCTCTATGCTGTCCATGTTGACTTCATTAGGAAAAAAAAACCAATTGAAATTGGCATGTGACCGGCCGAAGCTCACTTGTTGCCCTTGGTCCACCACTTAACCCATCATAGTGGCGCAAAACAATTTAAATTGTTTTTGTTGTCTAAACCAGAACAAAAAGATTTTCCTGCAAATGTTGTATTAATATTAACTCTTTTTTGTAAACACAATTTCAAGTGGGTATTGAATATTTAATCATTTTGGAAATTTACGCGAAATGCAATTTCTTTGGTTCTATTGAACAAAACCCGATTGACTAAATAGAATTTACTATATACATATATAGATGTATAAGTATTTATAAATTATCTTTCGGAATATGAATATATGTACATAAATCGATGATTTTTAATAAAGTTTCTAAATTTATTAGTTTATAATTTTAATTCAAAAATCGTTACACCGCTGATCATTGTATAAAACGATTTTATCAACCAACATCTTAATAATGACCAACACATGGCAAAACAAATTGTTTGGTAAAATTGTATGTATATTGCATGTATTAATGACCCCCCTTTACGATTTGATGCCCATAGGTTTTTTTATTTTTAATTTTATTGGGTTTTGCGTGCCAAAATGCTGGCATGACTCATTCGGTGATTGCTCGATCGAACGCCTTTTTGTGCGTGTGTGTGTGTTGTGTGTACATACAGTGGTGGTCACGCAGTTAACACGCTTTGTGCGTAAATACTTTAATTTGGATTTTCTCGACTCCCAACTTCTTTAAAGGGCTCAAGACTGTATCGGAAAATTTAAAAATTTTGAAAAATCTTTTGTAATATTTTTTTAAGTTCAAATGCACCTGGAAAAAACGGCTATCTCAATACGATAATTAACAAAAAGCCAAAACAATTTTCTCACGAAATTATTTGCTAGTCGAGAAAATAATAATGGAGCATACAAAACGCTAGCTCCGCGACCACCACTGTATGTGTGCTACTATTTTTATTTAGATTTTGCTGGTCCAACATTTAAATTGCTCTAATTTGTATTATTTTGGATCTATTTGTAGCTCCGGTAATTTGTTTGCCCCTGCCAAGTGCATTTACTAGCCACCTACAACTTACTACAACTAATATAGAATGAGCAAGTCCACGGGAAATGCACCGCCACAATTCACCTACGTTCCACCGCAATCGGCGCCACCATCCTATCAGGAAGCAGTGGGCGGTGTGAAGCCAGTGGGCCCCTATACGCCAGTTGTTGCACCTGCAACCTCAACCAATGCAACGATTGTGACCACAGTGGTGCCCATCAGCCGCACCTCCACGCACATGATATGTCCATCATGTCATGCAGAGATTGAGACGACCACACGCACTGAGCCGGGAATGATTGCCTACCTATCCGGATTTGTTATTGCACTGCTAGGGTAAGTCGTTTTCTTTATTTTTACGAGGTTGGCCAATCATCCACACTCTGACCTGAAATTCGTTTGTAATTGCAGCTGCTGGTTGGGATGCTGTTTGATTCCGTGCTGCATTGATGATTGCATGGACGTTCATCACACATGCCCCAATTGCAGGGCGTATTTGGGACGTTATCGTCGATAAATTCCGGCTTCGGACTAGTACATATGCGGGCATAAACGGATACACACGCACACATACACACACACACACACACACAAACCCGTATACACAAGCCACACACATACACTTATATACGCAGAGTACTCCCGCGGATTACAGTGTTAATTTTAAGCAAGCGAATTGCCTTTGTTTATTAATATGTAGTAATTTCGTTTCATTCTAATCATATGCTAATACCACTTGCTAAATTGCTCAAGCATCGACCAGGGCTATAAGCTATACTTAGTTTGGCATTGAATTCTAATATTTATAATATTATAAGTTTGTAAATGTTTGATATGATTTCGATGATCAGCTAATATTGTAATAGTTATGTAATTTTTTGAATATATCATAATCCACAGAGAATAATGAATCTGTATGCATAAAAATCAAATGCATTCTAACTTGGCCAATTTATCTTTTATAAAGGCTAATAAAAGATATTTACATATACCCACGCAAATATATTTGTATTTTTGCAATACATACACTTATACATTAATTGCACATAAAGACGACCTTTACATTTATTGTAAGACAACAAGAGACGGACATAAAGAAGATGAAAGTAAAATAAACCAAATATTTTACCTTTGTAAATCCTCTGTGAGAAGTATTTGCAGCGACGTTATTCAGCATTGTTGTTCACCACAGCTATTAAAGGCTTCTTTGTGTATCAACTATCCAGCCAATTCAATGTAATTTGTCTTCTAATAACGAAATAAAAATCCAAATTGTAACTAAGTGTAAACTTAATTTATTATAAGTTCGTTTAACTCGGCTTCCTGAACAATTTTTCAGTTTTAACACATTTTTGCTTTTTTCCTATAAGTTACGCCACTTTTTTGCAGTATACACAAGCAAAAATTATTTCGCTCGACAATTTTCGACCCTATTAGGGTTTTGTTGCAGGACAAACTCATCTCGAGCGAGCAAAACAATCCTTATTTGTGTTTTTTGTGACCTTCGTGGGTATTGTAATTTTATAGATTTTTAGATAGTTTGTTTTGTTGACATTTTGGGTCGAGGCCGGGTCTCAATTTTTGACCTTAAAACGTTTTTATTGTCCTTCATAAAACCCGAGCTCATGGACACACAAATGTTGGCGAGTTTTTGACCCTTTTCTCTGCCGAAAAATTGTTGAAATCGGGTTTTGTTATTCGGACTCACTTGTGAAATTTTCGTGCCCAGCCTTTTCCAACTGTAGTTGCATTAACTTCACCCATTAGCGTCGATCGATTTGGAAATGGATATTGATCTACATTCAAGGGTTTCGAATATCCTTAAAAATTACAAGTCTGAAACGCAGACCAGACCTTACAGTTCGATCATTTAAAGGGCGATTAGGATGTTCTCTGTCGAAATTGGTTGTGGCCTGGTTCTGCGATTTTATATTTGTATACATTTGTTAAATTTTTATTCAATATACTATCTTCTAGCATCGAGATCTCAGGAACTATAAAAGATCGAACTACCAAATTTGGTCGTGCATATTATTGTTATTTTCCATGCTTCCTGGAATTCGATCAATTTTCTTTCTTAATATTTGACATGAGCTTATCTAATTTGGTTCACTAATATAAATATGTATGTCTTGAGTATCTTTTATTCGACCCTGTGTTTATGCTAAAATTGATCTCAATTATTCTCAGTCTTTTTTCTTTCATGCACCCATTGGGTAATATGGTGTGTTAAAGTTGCCAAATTGTATGTAGCAGGCTGAAGGAAGCATTTCCGAGCATTTTCTATAAAGTATACTAGTAACATCCGCGCCAAACACATTCTAGAAAAATAAGTAAAAGAACGAATTACTTCACATAAACAATATTTTTTGTAAAGACTCTGTTATTACCTAACAAGAATCTAAATCCATCCAATTATCGAACTCTACTGGCGGCAACATACATTTCTCCATGACTAATAAAGTCGCCGGGCCGACTTGAATATACTACCATACATCAGGGGAAAATTCATAAGTATATTAAATTTCTTTCACATGCTATCTCGCTCACTCTTATGTGCACACGAACACTTTAACGCCCCCAGACAAATTGGTGGTGGCACATGCTATCTCGCTCACTTTTGTATGCATCGGCCTTGCACCGCTTTAATTACAAAACATTTATACGTAGTATAACTCGATAATTTTTATTCGGATTTTTATTTATTTATTGAATAGCTCTAGCTTTTCTAGTTCCCGACATACAGGGGGTCAAGATATTATTTTTCAAATATTGTGGGCGGAAGGGGGCGTGGAAAGAAAAACCTGATCAGCGTACACACCACACGAGTCCACATTTCAAATTTGGTAGCTCTAGCTTTTATATTTTCTAAGATCTCTGCACAATTTCGGAGGGACATGTCTTAATCGGTTCGGTTGTTGATACTGATTAAGAATATACAATATACTTTATAGGGTCGGAAAAGTTTCCATCTGCCTGTTACACTTACATAAGTATGTCAAAGCATAAATATATTTCATAAACATTTTTTTTTTATACTATTATACATAGAAAATAGTTTATGTGCATTTATTTATAACTCCTGCTACTAAACGATTATCCATCAGTTTAGAAAAAAGTTAAGAACAACATATGACTTCTAGTACTTAATAGACTTTGCCTTATTTCAAGTTCCTGTTTAATTTTGTCATCTTTTAACTCTTTGGCATCTTTTAACTCCTTGAGTGTATTGTATTGCCTTGAAACATATTGGAGTCTTTCCTTTAGCACTATATGCAGCCCATACCATAAAAGATCCACCTCCATGGTTCCGTTTATAGTATGTGGTTCGTGGGTAACCCGTCAGGGCCCAAACGTGCATCTTCACGATGTTTCGTTAAGTAGGGTTTACCAACTTTGTTTTGGTATGTGGGGACATTTTTTTTTTAAATTTGACTTAAAAGTTGCATGGTGACACATAATCCCAGTTCCGCTATGATTTTGTTGCAGCTCATCATATATTCGCTTGCCAGCTTGCTCATATGCCGCTTTGTCCGATAACGATTTTCTACGGAGAGCGCAATTTTAATCGCTTATCCAATGTAACGGGACCACAAATTAGGTTCAACGAGTACTAAATTATTTAGTCCTACAGCACATCCAATTGAGATGAAAACTGCATATTCAAAACAAACCAACAATTTTACTGCTATTATAGAAATATCGAAAAATGCTTTACACACATATAGCCATTTACCTTTGGTAGGTATACATATTATTTAGTTCCCTTAAAAACTATTATTTGTACATATGAAAATTAGAGGTTAAAAAAAACAAATAAAATATAAATACATATATTTATTAAATTTTATATAAATATATAATCTGGACGGCTTGTCGAATTCGATCTAAGTCTATGGGACGGACACTATGTATGTATGTATATGTAAAGGACGGTTTTCAAGGCACTCCGGTTATGAAAGGCTACAACACCCCTATTTGTAATGTGGGTCTAAGTATGTGTCTTAAAAATATTTTAGAATAATAAACATGTATGTATTGTATATTTCGAGTGTAAAAAAGTTCCTATTTATATATAGAAGATATGTCTTATTTGTGCTGGAGATTCGCAATAATTCGCAATGATTAGACTATAAGACGCTGGAGAGCTCTAATGGAATGTTTTCATATTTTATTAATTAGCCGTCGTTGGGCAAATTAAAGGAATAATCTCAAGGCTATTGCATTGAGAAGCAGTATTAACAGCGATGAAATGGCCAGCTGGGAAGCACCGGCATAGCAATCGGTTATGCGACGAGCCCGCATAAAATTGCCACCTAAATATGTATCGTAGCGTCGTTGTTCAGATGGAATAACCTGCAATTGTCGAGTGGCATCCTGAAAGATTAGATCGTAGTGACCGATGGGTGATTCGAATAAACTGAAACTAAAAGCGTCCACATCCTTTCGGCCATATAATTGCTGGGCGTAGGTCAAAAGATTGATGTAGGCATTTAATTGGGTTTCATTATAGTTGACACCACCACGAGTAACCACAGCATTGGCCTTCACTTTGCCCAAATTACAGCGTCTGTAGTCTTGCAACTCGGCGCGAGTGCCATCGGTGCACAGTAATTCAAAGTCATCGTTGAGAGCGTTTCGCGCCCACCATTCCTTGCGTTTGCCCCCGGTGCTTTCCATTACAGTAGTGTGTTTCATAAATGCAACATGACCGCCTCCTTCCACCAAACAACGGAAAGCCCCAGTATGACCATAATAGTCCTCGGAAGCATCACGTCGACAATAGCGGTAGCTAGTGCCATGGCAAAGATCACACATGCTATCATAGGGCACGCCCGTGTTATATTCACTGCTAATGGCACCAGGAACACACGATTTGGTAAAGTATTCAGCAGCAGCACGTACCGAATCACAGCCATACGGACGAATCCATCCGTTTGAGATGAGGAAAGCCATGGGATAGGTCCAACCAGCGGCAGTATTTATACCAGTATGACAGGTATATTTACCCTTCAGATAAGTGAGCTCAGTATCGGGATCCTCTTCTTTGGCCACAGCCACCACATAGTATTCAGGTTCACCCAAATTGTATACCTCCGACATGAATGGAATCAAATCGTAATTAAGTCCTCCGGTGTAAACATCTCCAGCATCGAAAACAGAGATATCAGCCCTACCGGCCTGAATCAATTGCATGCAATTGATGTGGGAATGCATCTTCTTGCAAATTAATTCAGGCTTCAAAATTTGGGCTTTCAGAGCAGTCTGGAATTCACTTATGTAGAAAGGGTAATTCTCTTTTTTAATTCTAATATACTCACTCTCATTTTGATGCACTTTTCCAATTCCGGATCAGAGGTCACGCACAGCGTCATCGCAGGCACTGGGCATTCACGAATGCCATAGACATAATGAATGGAATCTTGCAAATATTTGGTAAAACTCTGATCATCTTCTTGAATGGCACTAAGGGATCGACTGGCATCCTATAAAAGAAATGTATGCATAAAAAGATAAAACAAAATTGAGAATGGTTTTTTACCTGGAAAAGCAAATTAGCTCTGCCATATCTTTTCGAATCGAATATATGGAATTTCTCATAGAGAATCGATGAGTTACTATCAATAGGATTGCGTTCAGTAGTGAAGCTGCTGTCCAAGCGATCATTGCGATAATTTGTATTGGAATCATAAGGATCATAGGAATTCTGTTGATTCCTATTGTATGAGTTGCCAGTGTCATAAGGACCGTTGCCGAATTGCTGTTGGTCATAGGGATAGTTACGACTTTGATCATTAAACGAACTGAAACCACCATTGCCTATTTGATGTTGGCTATTTGGAGTTTCACGCAATCCTTCCGAATATAACTCCACAATGCGTTTCAAGAAGTTCTGATATTGTTTTCGATCACGGAAACTACGGGCTGAGGAAGTGACCACAGCATCGGCAGGCACTTGACCCCAACTGCATTGTCGGTAATCAGTAATAGCAGCACGATTACCATTACGGCACAGTAGCTCGAAGTTATTGGGCGAGAGGCTCTCTAGAATTCCGAAAAATGTTAAAGGTTAATTGATTAAGATAAAAAATCATCTGTCTTACTGAATTCTGTGCTCTGCAGCATCTCGGAGACAGTAGAATGACGCAAAAAGGCCACATCACCTGCTTCTAAGAGGCAACGAAAAGCTCCGTCATAGCCATAGTAAGGGTCTGCAGCTGAACAGCGACCTCCAGGTATTTTACCCGTGCATAGAGTACACAATCTAGAATGGATTGGGTAGTATACAGAGATCAAGAAAATATCTTAGTTATCTTACTTGTCCGAATTATCGCCAATAGGATTGTATTTGTCAGTCAGGGAGTAAACAGCACAAGAGTTATTAAAATAGTTAGCGGCAGTTTTCACCTGGTTATTACAATCTACCACATCCATGCCGCCTTCTTTTTGCAGCTGTTTCAACAAATTAAAAATCGTAAATTTTAAATCATCGTCTTAGTCAATGAGATCAATCCTTACCGTGTGTATGGGCACAATCCAACCTGCTAAGCTTCCCACCCAAGGAAAGCAGGCTCGTTTGTGACGCAAATCTCTTAGGCTAGTGACATCTTGCAGGGAACCCTTCTTAACCACTGCCACAGACTCATACTGGGCGAAACCGCCTTCCAACTTCTCCTGCATAATGGGTATAAGAGAATTATAACGCCCAGCTGTAAACACATCGCCCGCATCCAAAGTAGTGATGTGGGCCTTCTCTCGGTCAATATGATGGATGCACTCATCGGCACTATAGGCCATGAAGCAGGTCAAATCAAGAAATACATCATCAAAAAGGGCTCTGTCCCTCACAATGGCTTGGGTCAGGTTCAGACACTTGTATTGCTCCTCCTGACTCTTGGTGCACCAAATTATGTTGCTTGTTTTGTGCTCATCGTAATGATGTTGTGCTAAAATAAAAGAATAACAAATGGTATTTACAGTCGTTGAGGAGCAACGCCCAAATCCAAGGCATAGCCAATATTATGACAGGTTTACGTTCTTACCATATGTAAAAGGAAGGATAAGATAAAACGCGCCTATTAGAGCTAGATTAATGGTAGCTCCAAACATCATTTCACGTAAATAAAAATGCAATTAAGAAGAGTTTAAAAGCAAAAACATTTAAAGAAAAGAATAACGACTAACACGACACGCCCAAGCCTAGCTCGTACTTGTTACTCCGTAACCCTGGTTTACATATTTTGACCAGTGCTGCCAGTATCAAAAAATTCCCGCTAAAAATAATAACTGGTGGCAAATTTACTTAAATTTGGATTGGATTTTACATTTTGCTAAAGTCTGAATGAAGTTATACGTATAAATCTAGCAATTTGCTCATTTGTTGCTCACATATTATAAAAAATTCTCTTTAATTCTAAATGCCGCGAAATTTAACTGAATTCTGCGACATCTGGCAGCACTGACATTGATCTGGTTCACAGTTCGTGCATCTCTAAAAAACAATTGCTGGTTACGAGGAAGGCCAAGAAACTAACGTTTATATTTTTTAGTGCTTCAGTTGCCATGGCCGTCTTACGGGGATGGAGATTCGTTGGCTTCGTATCCTGCATTGTTGGAGCAATTGGCATGACTCTATATCCAGTTATCGTGGATCCCATGCTAAACACCGAGAAATACAAGTCCCTGCAGGAGTACAGTAAGACTAAGCGAGACGAACTGCAACACAGAAACCTAAAATAAGGACTTCAACAATAGAGGATGACGATTGTAATATTTTAAAGATGTATTGTTATATAATAAACCTGATCTGAGGCTGTCATTAACTACAACAAATTTTCACCTATTAGCTGCTCTCCACATCGCGAAAACGCTACGAATTGATTTCCAAAATCAAAAACTACTAAGTTCATGCACATGGTGTTATGTATGTATGTATGTATGTATGTTGTGTACCCTACAGTACCAGAATTTCCTGAGGAACGTTTGTGGCAACAGAATTTAGTTATAAGTAGTTTTTGTCTCGACATTTTCGAAGATTTAACCATCTGAGAAACTTCGAAACTTCCTTATACTTGTTGGCACTCAACTACTTATTTTCTGAGAAAGATATGCATTATAGTAGCTACAAATCTTAATGAATTTAGTTCGAAGCTCCTTGACAGCTTCCTTTTTCTCCATGCATGGGACTAATGCCCATATAAAATTCCTTAAGGAGTTTTAAACACTCGGGGATTCTCCAGAGAGCAACGAACGTTCTTTATGGATTCCTGCAAGATTGATACTGCTGCAAAGAGAGTTTACTCTTCGATATATAAACCTTCAATTATAACGCTTAAGATCCTATTTAAAAAGCAGACAAATCTGTAATTCGTTGGAAATGTTCCTCATCAGAAGAATGTAGTTCTGTACGTTTTCTTTTAAACTTGTGATTGGAGTGTCCGCAGTCAATATTTAGAAATTAGTCACAAATAGAAAGATAGTAGTAAAACTAGTAAAACCTTTAACATGATTGGGTTCGGATAAAAAAATGTAATTTTTGTGAAGAAAACAATATCAAAGCTATGTACATATATACATGCCAATATTGGTGACTCAAAATAATAGCTAAATATGTGTTGCATGTAGTTCCAATGATTTGGCCATATTAATAACTACGGACAGCACTGGTGAAAACTTGTTTGGCATCCGGCAACGCTGGCACCGTCATACGTGGTCATGATAAATTATGATTGTCTAATTCATTCTTATTAGGACACTCTTACAATTCTGTAGTTAGAACAATAAAAAGAATGACTTCATCCAAACTTAAGCGTGATGAAATCCTTCTGCTCTTCGATGTAGATGGCACACTAACATTTCCACGCAGTGTGGTGCAACCAGAATTCGAGGAGTTCTTTTATTCAAAGGTGAAGCCCCGGGCGACCATTGGAATTGTCGGTGGCTCAGATTTGGAAAAGATGTTTGAACAGCTGAATGGCAAGAAGATATTAAATGAGTTCGATTTTGTATTTCCCGAAAACGGACTGGTGCAAATCGAGAGGGCCCAAGAGGTGGGTAAACAGAATATCATTAAACATTTGGGCGAATCCACATTGAAGCGGTTCATCAATTTCGTGCTGCGATATCTCTCCGAATTGGACATTCCCATTAAGCGAGGAACATTTATCGAATTCCGAAATGGCATGATGAACGTCTGCCCTATTGGTCGTCAATGTAGCCGAGAGGAGCGTAACATGTTTGCTGCCTATGACGAGGTGCATAAAGTAAGAGAACAAATGATTGCTGCACTGAAAAAGGAATTTGCAGACATTGATCTCACTTATAGTATTGGCGGCCAGATTAGTTTTGACGTCTTCCCGCATGGTTGGGATAAAACTTACTGCCTTAGACACATTGACGCTAACTATAAGAATAAGTACAAGGAAATTCATTTTTTTGGCGATAAGACCGAACAAGGTGGTAACGATTTCGAGATATATACTGATCCTCGTGTTATTGGCCATAAGGTGGCTACGCCGCATGATACCAAACGCATACTAACTGAAATGTTGGATCTGTGATGCTTTGATAGTGCCAATAGTTTCAATAATTTCAAAAACATTAAATCTTTCCACATTGTAAATAAGATTGTTAAACAAAAATTTAAATATATATTGATAGTTCTTGCAAACAGTTTCTATCCATAAGTTTAGTCTGTATCCATGTCGGAATCGTTGGAACTGTCACCATCATCATCGGCACTGCTGAACTCCTCATCGGAACTGCTACTGTCGCTATCCACCCAATCGTGTTCCTTTTTGTCAGGCGCTATTATAACTTTCCATTCATCCAATTTATGTAGATCCAGGGAGTACATATCGCTGTAGGTGAATTGCTTTTCATTCTCCTCAAAAAGTCCACCAAGCACATACAAGTTGCCCTTGCACACACAAAGGCCGGGATTCATGCGAGGGGATGGGACATTTGAGGGACGCGAGGCATTGGGAAATAGACTAGGTATCGTCGATACATAAGGAACTGCAGTGCTGCTGCTTGGTCCACCAACGGTTACTGTAAATATACCATCAGTTGAGGTGGTAACAGTCTTAGCTGGAGTCAATTCATCAGCCGTTTCACTCATTTCGACGTCATTTTTTGATTTCTGGTTATCTTTTTTTGCTTTTGACAAAATTTCCAGGAAACGCCAAGTTTGAGAAGACATATCGAAGGCCAATAAATCATCACCAAACTGTCCCTGTACATTCTCATCATCCTCATTAACATCCATAACGCCACCAAAGCAATAGGCCTTGCCATTGGCAGCCACAGTGCAACCAACGCTGCTTCGTGGCTTGGGATGATAACCGCCAGCCTTGACAGAACTCCATTTGTACTTGTTTTCACTTTCAGCACAGCCTTCTGTAATAGTAATTTGAGTTAAAAAAAAAAATGATGGTGCGGAAAGCTTCATATGAGGTCTTACTTTCGGAAGTCAGAACAAACATATCCGTGTGTGTGATTCCCCGATCAATGTCCTTTTTCATGGCAGCTCTGGAGTAGCCGCCCCATATATAGAGTTTGCCATCGGTAGCTGCTGCTATGCAGCAACCGGATCGTACAGGGGGAGCAGCACCACTGATCTCCACTTTTAACCACTGATACGATTCCAGGGAGAAAATATGCAAATCATTGAAATAATTGTACGACTGATTGTTGTCATGGAAACCACCAAATATGAAAAGGCGCTTCTTGGCAGCTGCCATGCGATGACCGCTCCTCGCACTTGGTCCATTTGGTGCCAACACCTTCTCCCATTTCCGTGTCTTAAGGTTTAAGTTCCAAAGGTCCTTGTAGTGATAGAACTGCAGTTGTGATGGACTGGCATGCTCGCCACCAAACATCTATAGATGACAACTAGTCGTACTATCTTCTAACATATTAATCTTTTGTTGATACTGACCCACAATTCACCTCCATTGCTAGCTAAGGAGACCATTTGATGGCCACTACGAGGTGTGGGTCCTGATGGCGAACGGAGCTGCTTCCATTCTTTGGACTTAATATTGTAGAAGTACAAATCGTTATAGACACTAACTTTGGCACCATTATAGAACTCTCCTCCAAACATAATTAGTTCTTCCTTTTCAGGATGGGGCACCAAAGTAAAATTGGCCCTAGGACTTGGAGCTGAACAGACTTCCTCGCATATGTTGGCCAAACGGCTCTCGTTTGTTTCCAGTATTTTAACGATTTCATTTATATCGGACTGCAAATGAATAAAAAGAAAAACAAAAATTAAAGGAATAAGTTTATGGCGGGGGAGAAGCAGTTCATGTATGTATGTAGATTGTATTTACTTCTCCCATTTTGTCCAACATCTTCTTCTGTTTAGCTGCCAATTTCTTGTCAGTTTTCATTGCGGTTTTTTCAGCGCCCTTGCCTTTCTTCTTATTTTTGTCCTTCTTCCCCATTTTGGTAAAGTATGTATTATTGTGCCAAATTGAAATAAACAAATCAGATATTAAATGCTCATTTAAAGCGTGCTGCACGTGTTGACTGTCTGTTAACTCATTGCGAGACGTTTACGCAATTTTGAGTCGTTATCTCATTTGCGAGTCTGTTAAACGTGCCATGTGCGCGTGTTAAAAACAAATGTTGACAAATTCGCCCATAACACAGAATAATTAAAATAACCACTTCATGCTCGGTACATAAAATAAGCCAATTGAATATCCATTATTTAGCGCAATATAACAATATTCCACTTATTTTCCCAAAATGAAGAAAAAGGTGGAAAAAAGTGCCGCTAAAGTCGAAAAGAAGCAGAAAGCAGAGCCAGAGAAAGAGGAGCTAGTGGAGAAGCTGGCGGAGGAAGACGAACTAGACGAGGTTGTGGAAGAGGAGGAGGAAGAGGAATTAGACGAGGTTGTGGAAGAGGAGGAAGAGGAACTAGACGAGGATGTGGAAGAGGAGGTGGATGAGCTGGAAAATGCTGAAGATTCTGTAGATGAACTGGATTTGGCTGCCAGCTCCACAGACTCAGATACAGATGACGATTTAGAAGAGGAGGACGCTGGCGATGATGAGAAGCGGGGAAAAAAAGCAACACCCAAGACAAAGGCCGAATTCATCAATGAACAGCTGCACAACAAATATAGCCAGCTAAAGGGCACGCGCCTCTATCTTCGTTTCCCAAAAAAACTTCCTCTGGTCGAGGCAGAGTTTGTAAAGAAAGTTAAACTGGTGCATCCACTGATAGCTAAGCCTATTAAGCCGCGTCAGAAACATGCCCGCTTTTGCCTGGTAGACTTTAAGTCACAAGGAGATCGCGACACGGCTTTTGCGGACATTAAAGCGGATATTGAAAAGGGGAAACCCGATTTTAAGGGCATCTTTGTATCCCTGCCCAAGACAGAGTCGCAGGAATTTGTTAATGATTTGGTGGCCCGCAAGACACTGTCGTTGGAGAACAAGAAAACCAAGTCACTGATGAAACGCGCAGCTAAGAAGGTTGAAAAAGGCGGGAATGATCTTTTCACTTCAACACTTGTCATTAGCAACTTACCCAAGATTACATCGGTGGCCCAAGTACGTCAATTGTTTGAAAATGCGGTTGATATACAAATCAAGCCGGGCAAAGGTAAATTCCGGGATTTTAATGCGGCATCCATAACCTTGCCCACCACATATGATGCACGAAAGGTGATCAAGCAATCATTTAGCTTAAGTGGCACCAAATTGTTGCTGCGCTTTAACAATAAAAACGGCAGCAACAGCAAGAAGAATAAGCAGAAGAACCAGAAACGTCAAGTTGCCAATAAAGGGGAAATCCCCGTAAAAAAATTGAAATTAGTTTAAATTAGAAACTATGAGAACTTTGTTTTAATTGCTAAATAAACGACAACACTTTAACTTTTCAATTTCAAAATATTGATTTATTGTTGTTTATACATATATATATATATATATATATATATATTGTGTAGGCCCAATGATATACAATAAAGTGGTTATTTAAGCTTAGATATTTATGAGATTTTTTACTTTTCAGTGCATAGATTACAGATTTATTACCAGGGGATGAGTTATCTAACAATTAGCAGGAATAGGGGGATTAGGTTAATAAGTAATTGAAACTGTAATACAAAATATTCATATTCAACATTTGCATATATGTACATATATATGTATGTATGTATATACATATACTATATATGTATTATATGTTCTCATTCTGCAGCCAAAATATTCGGGCCCAAATGATTTTGAAGGAGGGAAGTCGGTTCGATTAGAGGATATAAGGTTAGTTCAGGCGATTCCGCTTTCCTGCAATGTTTTTTTTTTACTATTTCCTTATAGTTTTTATTCGTTTGTTGGCAAAGCTTAAGCTTAGGAATATATATATGTATTTATATATTTTTATATTTGAGTAGCATGAGAAAAGAAAAATGCACATTGAGGGGTAAACGATAAAGAGATCCACCAATTCGAGGTAGCAACCGATCTTCATCGGGAAATTGGAAACTACACAAAAATTTTCTAGACATCGATTTACTAATTGGCATATGAATTAAATCTTACAGCCACAGACCAACCAAGTTAGCTATCTTTTTGCATCGTCTGAAGTGAACAGATATCATTGGTTTTAATTAATAATATTTTATCTCGAAATTCAATTTCATACATGTTCTCTGTGTGTCCTAAATGTGTTCAGACCAAGAAAATGTTGTATTGGAAAGTATCTTAATTTGAAAAAAAAGTTTGCTATTGTTTTAAAGGGTTGGGTTGTCTTATCTTTTTGTGATAGTGTCAATACATTTCGTTTATCATATTTTTAAAAATTCGATAGCTAACTTTGGCTTAGTCGTTAGAAAAGTCAATTGGTTTGGTTGTTTTAAATTGAGACCAACCTCGGCCGAATGCATTTTAATCCGTTTTCTTTTCGTAGTACATTTGCTTAGTTTCTAATAATGTTTGAGTTATTATTAAAACTGTGTAAATATGCTCAAAATTTATAATTTCCTTTTGCAGAAACAGAAAGACAAAAAGAAAAACAAAAATCAGCTAAATTACATTTAGTTATCAAGTTGCTTCTTAATCTTTGTCATGTTCAACTTTCATTCTTTGCTCTGTTCACTTTTCGCCCATTCTATCAAGCAGTCTCACATATTTGCTGTTATTGTATTGTTACCATACAAACATTTACACATCTCTGTCTCTCTCTGATAAATTGTAAATATGCATGTGCATATACATACCTACATATATGTATATATATTTATTCATTTTTGATAATTTCAGTTTGAATAAGGCTTTAAACATCCGCTGACATTTACTGATTGTGAAAAATAAAACCGCATATGCTTGTGATTCATTCCATTTATAAACTGTATATTCCGATATACATATTTATATATATATATATACCATTTTGTTCAAGCTGATAAGGAATATACGAATAAAAGGAGTGGGAGAGATTTGGTGTAACATATATATATATATGAATAAAGAAAGTTTTTTAAAAATGTATAAGGGCATAAACAATTAATCTGAATTCGACTTCATATTTTTTAATATTTCAATTTGACTGAGTGGTTTGCGATTAGTTCGTTTCTTTTTTTAAGGATAATGAGTGGGGGAGGAGGGGGGGCTCTTTGGATAGATATAGTTTCGGTATTATATAGATAGATATATATGCCCCGAGAGTAAATTACGTATGCAGCAGCCGGTCTCTGGCCGATGGCGAGCCTTGTTGTTGTTGCAATGACGAACCCCCCACCCCACCACCACCGCCAACAGAAGAAGCCGAAGCACCTCCAGGGGGAGGTGGCGGCGGCTGGGCAGGCGGCGATCGCAACGGTATTGAAGGTTGTACAAATCTTACACGTTCAGCTGCATCGGTGGCAGAATTGTTATGAGATGCGGCTGCTGATGCTGCGGCGGCACCGGCTGCCGCATTGAAGGCCGACGTAAAGGCTGTGGCGGCTCAAAGAGTGTGGTAATTGCGCTCATTGCGGGCCTTGTAGAACTTGTAGGCCACCAGGCCAATGGCCAGGAGTCCCAGTGTTAGGACAATGCCACCAATGAACGAGGAACCATCGAAACGGCGGCACGGCGGTACTGGTGGTGCCTGTGTGGTGGTTGATGGTGCTGGAGCCGGAGTTGTGGTTGTATTCAATGGCGGCGATGGCGTTGTGGATGTGGATGTGGTTGTAGTCGGCGGTGTGGTTGAAGTGGTGGTTGAAGTGGTGGTGGGGGGTGTGGTGGGTGTTGTTGTGGTTGAGTTTTTGGGATCAGGTGTTACTGTTGTTGGTATAGTTGTTGTTGGTATAGTTGTTATTGGTGTTGTTGTTGGTATAGTTGTTGTATCATTGGGTTTGACTGTGGTTGATGGAGTTGGTGGCAAAATTGTTGATGATGTTGTAGTTGGGGGCTTCTCGGTAGATGACACAGTGGTGGTAACAGCTGGTGCCGGTGTGGTAACTGAAAAAACATATATCAAAAGGCAAACCAACACAGTGTTATGTATATACTTATGTATGTAGTTAAATGTACTTAGTAGTTATGGCCTCTCTGGACACCCCCTTGCCATTTAGAAAGAAAAGTTCAATTTTCATCAATTGACTTCATTGTGTGGCATTTAAAATGCAAATATGTCTATATGTATGTGTAAGTATGTATATGTGGAAACACACACACAAGCACCCAATCACGCACACACACACATGCATTAAAGGAATTCCCCCATCTCTGTCTTACCTTCTTCACCAAAATTGGCCACAAAGAGGCCCACAAACAAGCACAGAAGCATATAATTGGACTGCCGACTCATCATTGTTGTTGTTCTTCTACGATTTTGCAATTGATTCGTTTATTTTCCTGGAAATATGTATGGAGAATGGGCTTTTTTCTCTGCGACCAGCTCTCTATCTCTCTTATTGCAGAAACTTTGACCTGTAACGGATTTCTATTCTGGAAAATGTTTGCAACCACAACAACACCACAATAATTGCTATTTTCTAAAATTGCACAGCTTATTTTCGCTGCTCACCGAAAACCAACAAATTTCTGCAACACGCAATTAAGAATGATTAATACTTGAAACGGACACGACGACTTGGGATGGCACGATAAGTCGAAAAACGGGAATATATCGGTTAGATGTAGTCGACTATTTTCTGATCGAAATGTAGGCATCACACACTGGCAGTCAAATACAGGGAGGAATTGAGCTAAAATCTGATTTTGAAAATAAGCATAGAATGAACATCGATGTTTTTTAAATTTATGTAGAATGGAGTATTGATCGAACTTCCGAATTAGCAGAATCTAGGTCATTTAAACGTGTGCAGGTTGTCTGAAAATCTCAAAATCTTGACTTGGTTCGATGTTCGAATTATTTTTTTATTTTATTTTCTGGTTGGCAAGTTTGGAAAAATGTGTAAGTTTTCAACTTTTAAGTAGCCCGAATATTATTAGTCTAGCTTACACACGCTATTTTAGTTTGCAAGAAAACATCGATAGCATCGATGCTGCAATCGATATATGTATCTCCAGCTCTAGTACTGACTCACACACCACCTTTGAGAGACTTGGAAAGCTTTTGGTGTGTCCGATCGGATTCCACCTAGCTGCAAAATTATTTAAATATTTTAATCGAGCGGATTTCAGATACATCTACAGTGCAATAGCATAAACAAGAGAAGGATGACTTCCTACGTACGGGCTATGTACGATTTCAGCGGTGAGCCTGGCTCATCGGAGTTGTCGATAAACACGGGCGAGGTTCTTTCGGTGACTCGTTCAGATGTGGGTGAAGGATGGTGGGAGGGCAAAAATAGTCGTGGTCAGATTGGTCTGTTTCCAGCTGCCTATGTGGAGGTGATGTCAGCCGCCGAAGCCCAGCGTCACAATGCCACCAATAACTCCACTTCCACGCCAGCAGTTGAACCCATGAGTGCGCCAGCACCTCGCTACGACCAAACGGCTGACGATGATGGCAGCAACTGGGACGATGAGGATGACTGGAGTGATGACAATGAGACATATTCGGAAATTGGTCCAAGTGGACGGGCAGCTGCTGCAGCTGGCGGTGCTAAAACGGCTGGCGGTCTGGCACATTCCTCAAGTGATTATGACAACAGGCATCTACCTGTTGCTCCCAATGATGATACTATATCTATGGCCTCCACATCAGCCGCCTCGGCCACCATGAAGAAGGGGATGTTTGCGAAAAGTTCGGACTCTTATATCTTAGGGCTCTCCGGCAACAACAAGGAAAAGATACCAGAATGCGAATTGGCCTATATAACACAGTTGGAGGACTCTATCTATCAGTGGACACAGAATCACTCACCCCACTCTGTTGTCGTGGCTAGTCCCAAAAAGGAATCAAAATTCAAGGGAATGAAAACATTCATCGCCTACCAGCTGACGCCTAGTTTCAACAATATATCGGTGAGTGTCGCAGAGATGAGGAGGGGAGAACTAGGGCTCGTTGGCTATCGGCATGATTAACGACACGATAAAGCCCCAACTGGGTGCATGTGTGTGCGTGCGTGTGCGTGTGTATGTGTGGTGGTTTGGGTGGGTGCTGATAATTAGTTGATTGCCTTTGTCTACCCTGGATTATGGGTATGATGATATGGTCATCCACCACCAAGCAGAAAGTATATGCCAAAGATGGCATTCTATATAAATGCTACAGATTTATGCAATTGATCTAATCAAGTGCTCAGTTCAAATAATCAGGAATATTAACTAAGAAATGTTAAAAGTATTTAATTTAATATGATATGACCTATGTATATTTGGTTAGGGTATTCATTGTTCCGTCTCCGTTTCGATATTGGCTTTATTATTTTAGCCTAACTCTCAGCCCCAATCATATCCAAAACAGCACTACTTCTGCATTGCTTCTGTTTTTTTGGCTCTACCATATGATATGACTCAGCAGCTCTTCTCCATTCGGTAATGGCTATACCCCTGCCCGTGTCCCGGCACCATTTCATTTCACAATTCTTCCTATTTCTATATCTAATCTGGTTTTCCCTTTCTTTCAACTCACATTTATTTACACTCATTCACACTGGCAGGTGTCGCGTCGCTACAAGCACTTTGATTGGCTGCACGAACGTTTGGCGGACAAATTTTGTTTGATACCAGTGCCCCCGCTGCCGGATAAGCAGATCTCTGGCCGTTATGAAGAGCAATTTGTGGAACATCGTCGCGTTCAGCTACAGGAATTTGTCGATTGGGTGTGCCGTCATCCGGTCATCTCGAAATGTGAGGTCTGGTTTCATTTTCTTACCTGTACCGATGAGAAAATCTGGAAATCGGGCAAACGAAGGGCTGAACGAGATCCATATATGGGTGTGAACTACTGCCTGGCCATTTCACCGCCGGACAAGAATCTATTGCATTCAAAGGTGGATGCCCAGCTTGAAAGTGGCTCGCAGTTTATACATAGTATGGACGTAGCTATTCGTAATCTAAATACCATTTCCAATGATATGGCCAAACGTTCCCAAACGCAAAGTAAAAAGGAATTCCAACGCATTGGTGATGGACTCTCGGAATTGGCCAAATCGTTGAACATTGATGAAAGAAGGGCACCCACACGCAATGGTGTCCCGCTGTCAGACAGTGTGGGACGCATCGGAGGCATCTTTATAGGTATTGGCCAGATGTTTGGCGATCAACCCAAACACGATTGGATACCCTTATCCGATCGTCTACACATCTATAGGTTGGTCATTCCGTACTTTTTTAATGTAAGCTGATAATCCAAACTACTATTTTGCTTTTCCAGAGGTATCCTCAATTGCTTCCCCGACATTTTCTCCACACATAAGGGCGCCATACAAAAGCGAAAAGATTGTGAACGTTCCACTGCCGAGGGCAAGATGAACAATGCCCAGTTGCAGGATGTCAATAGACGCACTGACGTTGTCTCTTATACGGTGCTAGCTGAATTAACACATTTCAAATCGGAACGCGATACTCATCTGAAGCAGACACTCAAAAACTTTATTGCCGAGCAGATCAAATTCTATCAGGGCGTGGTGGCGCGACTCCAAGAGGCCCAACGACAGATTGAATAATCGATGGGATAAAGTGAAATCTGTAAATGGCCAGCACAATGGAAACACCCACAAACACACACACATACAGACTCACACAAATAGCTGAAAACATTCGCACGGTCGCATTTCAAATGCTTTAAAATGGAACTCTTACAATTTTATGTGGTTTTTAAAAAAAAAAAAAAAAAACGATAAAAGAATAATAAAAGAATAATAATATAAATAATAATATTCAATAATATTGTTTGTAAGTGAAAAAGTTGTGTATTTATACAAAAAATAATTAACGTTTATTATACATCCTATTATACAACTGGAATTTACGTGTATATATATATGTATATATATATACATATATAAATCTACTTATATTTATATAAATAAATGCAATTTAATGCAATGTTAACGGAAGTTCTTACCTTGTGAAAACCAGAGCGATCGACTATTTTAAGCGTTCATATCCCGATAGAAATGATTGAGCAAAATTAATGTTTTGTGATTCTCAAAAGAATTGGTCATAAACCTTTGCTTATGTGCCCAAGATTTACATGGAGTCGATGGTGCAAAATCCCACAAAAAATTATTTTAGAAAAATCTGAATTATAACGATCGTATATACATATACTACATCGTTATTTCGAGTTTCCAAATAGGTACTTTAAACAGTTTCGATTGAAACCGCTCTAAATTGATTAAATCTTTATATTCCGTGCCGATAATCTGTAATGATATAACTTACGTGTATCTATTGTTCATCCTAAAACAAATTTTCGAATTCGAAGCCCATGAAATATATTTTCGTTTCGTTGATTTTGATTTTGTTTTTAGCTATTCTGTTGCTTTATCAGCGAAATTCTCTAAAAGGTTTTTCTCTTTATTTTGTCCATTATCATTATTAGATTGCACATTTTTTGGGATTTTCTCAATTTGATTTCATAAATAATAAGCATATATAATTATAATAATAACTAGGTAAAAACGAAAAAAAAAATTTAATTCGGAAACATTCGGAATGAATACAAAATGTTTTGCATCTCTCTAACTCTCTGCAAAATCACTGCTTTCCCTTTGGGTTCAGAATTCAACATTGCCGATTTGTCTATATATATTTTAAGATATATATATATATATATATATGAAGATATAGAATCGAACTACAGCCGAATCGAAATAAGCAATGTTTTTGCAGCTCTCTTCAATTATCTTTCATCTTTGCTTTGCTTTCCTGTTGGTTGCCTTTTTTAGCGCTGCGGGGTAAATTTTTGGTCTTTGGGTGGGGGGATTAGGTTCAGGGGTAGAGTGATGATCATAATGGTAATGGTTGATAGATAGGTGTAGGGTTGGGGGCACTCACTAAGTGTAATACATCTAGATAAAAACGCTATATACAGACACACGAGTTAATAATCATAATGATAATAATAATAATATAACGCAGCTTGAGATAATAATAATAATAATAGATTTTGGTTAACAATAATACAATAATTAGGTTTTTCTTTTATCTTTTCGCCTTACATTTTGTTTTCTTGCTTTGTTTTGCCTCGGTTTCTCTACTACTTAGCATTTGCTTTCTTTTTTTAATGTTTTTTTTTTGTTAACAAACTACCAATAACAAATTTTTACTAATTCAATTAAAGTTTTCATTTATCCATTTTCCGTTTTCATTTGTGTTATAAATTATTGTTGTTGCTTGCCGGTTACCTTGTTGTTGTTGCTGTTCTTGTTGTTACTGTTAAATTAAAGGACCAATTCCTGGCGTTAAAATGGCGCCTATAAGTTGCCTCTATATATATCATTACACATATATAGTATAGTATATATATATATATATATGTTAATGTTAATATGCTTGGGAACTGAACGATATGAACGGTGTTGCCGGTAGATACCATATCTAACCATAGTCACCGCCAAAGCGTCCATGTGCATGATGGCCATGTTGCTTGTTGCTAACAGCAGCTGCTGCTGCTGCCGCTTGGGCTGCCTTTTCGGCTAGCAATGCAGCTTTTTGTTGCATATAGGGATTGAAATGTTGCATATACATGGATGCAGCTGCTGCTGCCGCATAGTTGTTTGCATAATTATTGCTACGCTGGTTATTGTTAGTGCTGTTGTTGTTGCTGTTCCCGATATTGGCGTTGCTGGTGTTCCACGATTGTTGTTGGTGTTGCTGTTGTTGCTGCTGCTGTTGTTGATGGTGGTGGTGTTGCTGCTGTTGTTGCTGTTGTTTTTGTTGCTGTTGCCAATATCCCTGTTGATCGTTCAGATAATTGTTGGAGTTGGCCTCAGTGTTATCCTTCTGATACAGATAGGAATTGATTAAAGATTCACGGGCCACGGCAGCCAATTGCTGATTGTTTTGGAACATATTGTCCATGGCGTAGCCAAATTTATTGCTGTTATTGTTGTTGCCACTATGCTGTTGCTGTGGATTTTGATTACTGGCTGCTGTTGGTAGTGGAAGCTGTTGCTGTTGTGTATGCTGTTGCTTAGCTGGAGCATGATAGTTGCTATAGTCATGTTGCTGCTGCTGCTGTTGTTGATGTTGTTCCTCGTAGCTGGCCGTTCTTGTTACCGCTGCAGGTACCGCTGCCGGCTCCTTCTGAGCCCGGCTTGACTGTCATTCGCCAGTAGCGGTCACTGTGGTCCATTGCCAGGGGCTGTTATATCCCTGTTTGGGATTGCTGCAAGAGATTTGGCACAAAACCCGAGTATTAGAGCGTTTAGAATAGAGGAAGAAAACAGTGATATCTCTATCAGAGGGAGAGAGAGAGAGAAATAGAACGAAATAGGCTCGTTCTATTTCTCATTTGTCTGTGCCATTGTACTCTCGCAACCTACCTGCCAAATAATGGATGCCATAAGGCGGAATTGGCATCTAAAGAAGCTGCTGCTGCCGCTGCCTCAGCAAGTTGCTGCTGTTGTTGTTGTTGCTGCTGCTGTTGCTGATGTTGTTGCTGCTCTTGCGTGGCAAGCATATTGCCGCGCTTTCTCTGCTGCGTGGTCAAGGAAGACTGCGTCTGCTGCTGTTGTTGCCTGGCCTGCTCTAGAGGATTGTAAGTGACACTGGCCTTGCTAGAGCGCAGAGTGCGCCCGGTGGTGGTATGTTCTTTTACGTGCTCTGGTCCAGATGGCTTTTGCATTAGCTGGTTACGCCGGAGGCTATCAAAGGGTACATTGAGCAGCGGCATCACGTTACTGGGCTCAGGCTCCAACAGATTCGAGAGGGATTTGCAGGTTAGACGTGGCTTGTGTTCTGCAGGTGGAGTAGGATTTGATGTCGGATTCGGTGCGTGTGTAGTGGCGGCTGCTGCAGGAGGTTTTGCGGCTTCAGGATCGCGCCTGGCTCGTTTATGCTCTTGATGATGATGATGTTGCTGCTGCTGCTGTTGATGAGAAATAGAGGAGTGTGAAAGGGCCGAGTCCTTGCTAACAGATGCTCCATCTTTCCAATTGAATAAATTCGACAACTGCGGCTGCATTAACTTTTGCATAATGGCCATTTCCATAGGATTTGCAAACCCATTAAATGCGGCAGCAGCCGCCGATGCATTTGCTGTTGATGCAGAAGATGTGGATGCTGGCGCAGGTGGTGGAGCAGATGGAGGCACTGTCGCTGCTGCTGCTACCGCTGATGTCTTGGCCTGCTGTGGCTCCTCTGCTGCCGTGGGCTTTTGTTTGAGGCAATGCTTGTATAGCTCATCCAAATGCTGCAGGCCAAACTGACTGTTATACAGCGGGAGCAAGTTGCTCATGAATTTCTTTTGCAAACCCAAAGGATCTTTGATGGTTTTAAAGAATTCCTGGGATAATTGTCCAAAATATGGCAGCCACAGCATCTGCTGAAGCAAAGCCAATGTGGTCGCATTTAGTTCAGGGGACAAATGGCTGGAATCAGCCGATAGCGAGGGTGAAGGTGGCGTGGGTGTGGGGGCTACTACTGGCGTGGGTTTCGGTTGTAGGAGCGGAGCCTTTGGCATGGCAGCCGCAGCTGACAGTTGTTTGGGACTGGGACTACCTCTCACTTTACCCGTGGGCAGTGGTTCCTCTACAGTTTGATTAACTTTATTATTGACCGCCTTTGCCGACTGCTCCGATTCGGTTTTAAGTATGGCCTCCAGTTGTTCCATGGTAACCACTAAAATATTTGGATTTTGTATGATTTCCGGATAGGCAAATGCTTCTGGTAAGCGTAACTCCGGTCTAGTTGTCAACAGCAATGGAATTTCCCGGGCCGGTGAGGCTAATACGGCACCCAAACGATCCTTGGGCACTAATATAGGATCTGGCACCTTCCACTGCGGATTACTGATGAGCATCTTCAATTGAGTTAATGGATCTGGATCTTTGTCCAATTTAATGCTGGCCTTGGACCGCTTCTTCAATGGAGGTGACTCTTCCTCATCGTCAATGACGACAGTTTCCAATTTACCCTCTCTTCCAGCTTTACCCAAATCTATGGGCTCCGCCTGCTGGGTATTTGAATTCTGCTGTGAGTTGAGCTTGAGAAACTGTTCCAGGATGAGATTTTTAATCGTTTCCGAAGTTGTCTCTACTTCGGCGGGTATGGAGGTGGTAGCGGCAGAGATGATGGAATTGGCTTGCAGCTCCGACTCTGGAGATTTCAAAATATCCGAACTGGAAGTCACGGCACACTGACTACGCGACTCTGATGGTGGGCAGACCTCTTCGCGCTTCTTATAGCTCAAATCCTTAGGCGTCTCGTCTGGAATCGATTTCTCTGCTATCTCTAGATCTTTTTCTGGTGTTGGTGTAGGTGTTGGGGTCGGTGTTGGTGTCGGCGTGGGAGTGGGCGTCATGGGTGTCAGTTCGACCGTTGCTGGTGTAGCTATAGGTTCAGGTTCCACAACCACTTCATCCTCGGTTGTTGCTCCTGTCGCTGACACCACCACTGACGCCACCACAGATGCCGCCGCTGCCTGCTTCTCAAAGGCTTCGATGCCCAAGAAGAGTTCACCATTCAAGCCTTCAATTTCACCAGCCTCATTAAAGGACAAGCATTTGGGAGTATCATCGTCATCATTGTCTATATTGAGAATGCTGGGTAAGTCCTTGCCCAAATCGGGAACACAAAATGAGCTTAACGCGTCATCATCACTGTCCCTTGTGGTCTGTTCCTGCTGCTGTTGCTGAGCATTGGTGCTGTCCTGCATTAGATTATCCTCGCAGCTCCGCTTGACTAGAGAGTCAAGAAGGTCAGCTCCGTTGCTACCATTGTCACTAGTGCAATTTTGCAAAAGATCATCGGCATCATCGAGGAGATCCTTAAGATTCTTGGTATTTGCATCGAGGCATTCGATAGCATCCATTGGCATGGGCTTGTCCACTTGCTCCTGTTCGCATTGTGCCTCTTCATGCGCCTCGTCTTCTTCCTCCGCTTGATCACTGACCAATGGCATATTCGATCCTTTAGGTAGAAATAAGCCCGTTTTTGGACACAGTTGCAATTCCATGGGCGACGGTGTGGAACTTTGATATGTGGGCGTATTGGTCTTGGTAGCTTTGGTGGAAGATGCATTCGTCTCGCTGTCCAACAAGGCATCAAAACAAGGCGTCGGAGTGGGCGTGCAGGTATCATCCACTTGTTGAGTAGTTGCTGGCAGAACCACAACATGCTCTATGACCGCTGAGGCGGGCTCTTCCACCTGCTGCTGTTGCTCTTCTTCCATCTCTTCGGGCATTTGTTCCCAATCGTTGAGGAGATTGCCCGACTCTGGCTCTAGATCGTGGTCCAAATCCAGCTCCTGTTCCTGCTGTTGGTGGTGTTCCTGTTGTTGCTGCTGATGCTCTCGCTTGACCTTCATCAATGGTGCCGCGTGTGAGCTATGGAAGTATTTCACTATTCTGGTGCTTGAGGCATCTGTGCGTGGCATAGAACGCCAGCCATTGGTGGTTTTTGTCAGGCGTATGCGATTCCGTTTATCATAATCCTCACAGCGTACCTCAACTATGCGAGTATCATCCTGTTTGACCCACAGGAATATGGGATTAACACTAGGTGTGGTTAGGGAGGAAGCGGGAGCGGAGACGGGAGCAGGAACAGGAGCTGGAGTTATTGGTGTAGTGGTTGTGATTGCGGCAGCGGGTGCAGGAGGAGGACTATCTTTCATTATAAGAGATGTAGAAACAGGTGGTGTGGGAGAAGGCGGGGGAGAAGGCGGTTGGGGTACAGGATTGGGTTCTCTTAAACATTCCGTTACAATTTTGGTTTCAATTTTCACTGCAGTTGCTTTGGCCTTCGGATTAACTGGCTCTGGCTGAGCTTCCGGCTCCTGCTGCGGCTCTGACTCCAACTGTGGTTCTGGCAATGAAGCTGGAGTTTGTGCAGGTGTGGGAGTAGGAGCTGCCGCTGCCTCGGTTGTGCTACACTTTGGTTCCGTTTTGATTTCACGCAACAAATTCTTATTGATGCGTGGCGTATTGGCCACTTTCAGATGACCGAATTTCTGTTTGGCTCGTGTATTCTTGCCACGTGCCCCTTTACCACGCCGCCGAGACGATTGCTCCTCGAATACCAGGAATATATCACGGGCCACTCTCCGGCGTTCTGACTTCCTGTGGCCAACAGCTGGCGCTGGAGCTGGCTGGAACTCCTGCTTGACAATGCTGGAGGTTCCACTGTGTTTGTTGTTATTGTTGTTGGTGTTGGCATCTTGTTCTTGGTTTCCATTCGCATTATCTACGCAATCTTCACTTGGCCTGCAAGTGTTCCTTGGCATTTTACGGCCGGCCCCGCGGCTCACCCTCTCCCTTTCCCCTTTGCTGCTGCTTCTGCTTATGTTAATGCGGAAAATAGATTGTCATTTTAAAGTTGGTTTCCATTTTGATTTTCTCCTTTCTTTTCTTTATTATGTTGTTATTGTGTTCCTTATTTTTCTCTTTCGTTTTTTGCTGTGTATTATTTGTCTTGCGTTTTCCTTTTACACCCAGTCGTATGTGTGGTGCCGTTTTTTTCTGATTGGGAGTACAAACTCTTCTTATTGGCAATGGCCCAGGCCCAGTTGGAGCTCGGGTATGGGTATCACATTGATGGTTATGGCCTGGCTCCAAACGGCTTGACCAATCTCCCTCGCTCTCTCTCGTGTTCACTTTGATTCTTTTTTGGCTATATTAAATAGATTTTTGTGTGTGTGTTTTTCTTACGAAAATCAATGAATTTTGTATATATTCGGATATCGATATCGAGTATCGATATATATCGAGTATTTCAAAAAAAATCGATGCTCTAAAAAGTGCTGCTCACACACAAAAAAATGCTGAGGAACTAACAATAAGGTGCTGTCAAACTCAAAATAAGTGTATTGGCGGTTATTTCAAATTCCAAAATGGTTTTTGGTTTATTGACTAAAACTAGCTGTCTACGAAAAACCATTAGAATGAAACTGTTATCAGATTAAAAATTCACAAATTGGAACTGATTTTTGTGAGTTGCGAAAATTATTTAAAACTTTATTGCAGTAAATATTTATTTATTAATTATTAAAGTTATAAATGTGTTCCCCTCCTTGTCCCTCAAAAATGTTACTCACATAATAATTATCAATGTTTTGTGGTTATATAAAAGTCTTTAGTTTCGCTGCAAAAACCTGAGGATGTTCATGCAGTACTCTTCAGAGGTGTCTTAGGTGGTTGGTTTTGTTTTTGTAATTGTATTGTTTTTTTTATACCATGGGATGAAATGATATATTAAAGTCGCCAAAATGTATATATGTAACAGGCAGAAGGAAGCTTTTCCGACCCTATAAAAAGAGCATTCTCTGGCTTTACTCGGGTGGCAGCCTTTCTCAATTGGATTCAGGAAAAAACTGGTATTGCGTACTAATTGGAAAATAATCATGATTCCAAATTGGAAATATAGATATGTACTTATTTTGCGATTTTATTCTTTTCAATGAATTTATTTTGAATTTGGTTGTCTCACTTAAAACTATTTTTTTTCTCTAAAGTTTTCGATTTTTCTACTTTGATTTCAAAAATGATTAATATCCGAATAATGCATTATTTTTTATGTTATTTTACAAATTGATTAATTTTAACAATATTTGTGTTTAACTTAAATACGGAAATAAAAAGAGCCTTCGATTTTTCAACGAAAATAACGGGCAAAACAAAGTAAACAAATATTTAAGAAGTGACCGTTTCTCCTGATTCTGGGGGTGACCGTATCTTCAAATCTGAGTGTGGTCGTATCTCCTGAATCTGAGAGTGACCGGGTCTCCCGAAACCGAACGCTCTGAAACAACACAAAACAACATAGAAAACATGCCGAAAACCGGCGATAAGGTGAAAGTAAATGTTAAGGAGCGGGTAGAAGATGAAATGTGCGATCTCAGCTTGTCCGAGCTGAGTGAAATACCAGTCCGTGAAATTGTAAGTGGAAGTGATTCAATTTTATTTAGGCTGCTCATGTTAGAAGTATCTATCTGCGATACCCCTTCCTTTGGTGCCTCACACAGTGCCCCCTCATCCATGTTATATGCGTTGTCTGGCAAGAGTCTAGCCAGTGTGTGCGCAAACACGACTCCCACTTCTCAATCACTCCCCATTCGTCCTCCCTCCTTTCTGTTGTTGTGGTGTGTGTTGTGTGTGACTGCAATCCAAAATGGCTTGAGGGGGTTGATTTTTGGGTTTTACCACCCCGTTCAAGTCATTGGATTGCCAAAAAAAATTGAATTTTAAAGTAGTTTTCGTTGGTTTCACAAAAATACTCAGTTTACTTTTGTCCTTTCGCAGGCTTCATTCAAACGGATCACGGTTCTAGATCTCTCCAGCAATCGCTTGATATCACTTGGAGTAAGTCAATTTATATATATATATATACCAATAAAGATATACTTTACCAAATCACTGGACCGTTAGCAAGAGTTCTTAAACGTTATTAATTTATTTATAACTGATAAGTGCATACATAAGGTTATAAGCATATACATACATATGTATTTATATACATACATACATTCATACATATGTAGATCTAAATCTGTCAGATAGATACATACATACATACATACATATGTACCGCTTCCTTCCATTAACAAAGCTTAAATGGGTTTAGTAATTAAATAACCATCCAAGTCTGCATGCTAAATTTATTTAATTTAATATATAATTCATATGCCATAAAAAATGTACAAGGTTACAACGATAGTTACATTAGTAAATTGCAAAAATTGGGTTAAAAAGTATTTTATTTTATTTTAATGCCACTTGAAAGATACAAGTCCAGAAAGATAATTGACTAATTGTCTAAAATTAAAATAAACTAAAACTAAAATTAAATTTTAACATAATTTGGGTGGATACGCTTTCTTCTGGGCCATAAACTCGTTTTTGCAAGCGTTTTTTAAATGTTTTAAATGATCTTTGATTTTTTTAGACAAGAGCATTAAACGCGTTTGTATGGCGAGAGCCCATGTTAATTATAATTTTCTTGGTTGCATTTTTTTTATGACAAACATTTTATATCTATGTATATCCCAGCGCAACTTCACCTCCCTCACTCGTTTGGTTCGCATTGATTTGAGTAAGAATCAAATACGATATCTTCCCGAAGATTTCGGACAGTTGGAGCAATTGCGCCACTTGGATTTGTACAACAATTATCTGCAACATTTACCCTTGAGTTTTGCACGTTTGACTCGCTTACGCTATTTGGACTTGAAGGGCAATCCCTTGACACCAGCCTGGGAGAAAATTGTGGGTCGTTGCTCAACGCTGAAGGACTGCCAACAGGCGGCCAAGAATACTGTAAGCTAGAAGTGGCACTTGCCACATCATTGAGTGGCCTCTCCTACGTGTATGTAAATGTAAACTTTCGTTTACCTTCTTGGCAGGTCAACATTTGTGCAAACTTCAAACCCGAATTTATAGAACGCGAACAACGTCAACAGAACCAAAGCAATCCAATGGCTGGAGGAGGTGATGCTCAAAGCAATGGGACGACGAATGTGAAAAAGCCAATGAAACCAAATAAGAAATCAAAATCAAAGAAATCCATGGCTGGTGGCGACAATGAATTAACCATTAAGCCCATTAATGCTACAGCAACTCCACCTACTGCATCTGTGAGTAAATCTTTGAATCAAAAGACAAATCAAAAGAAGAAATCTTCAACAAATGGCAAGAGCTGGCTAAAACTACTCTCCAAGGCTGCATTTTCCTCGCTGATGACATTCCTGTTGCTGTTCATAATCAATGTATTGATTATCTATATGATTATGTTCAAGAATCCAGATATAGCTGATAAAATAGTTGAATATATACCACATCAATATCGCGATTGGATTCTCACCAAAACAGAAATCTTTCGCCTGCGCGTGACCGATTGGATCTCCGAGTTCCGAACTCCCCCCGAAGAGCACTGACGTTTTATTTATTTGAAGCCGTAACTTATGAGGGGAAATGAGATGCATAGACAGAGCGCTAAAGGCTTCAAATAAATGTAAAAATCAAGAAACGGGTATATAGCGCCAACTTGTGTGAGGGCAAATACTGGAGATGGAAACATACGACTGCAATTTTTTTTTGATAAACTGCCATATATATAAAGTATAGATGCATACACATATATACATATATATTTTGATATACATCAATTATCTACAAGAAATTTTTACCACTCACGCACACCCACTCACGCAGCCAGACTTTAAACTCTAACTACTTATAAAAGGCTAACCTAACTACACTCAATCAACTCAACTCAATCAATTCAATTTATCTAAACTAAACAATAGATCAAACTCAATAGTAACTGAAATGCAGTTCCAAACTGGCTAATAATACATACATATACATACGTATAAATCTATGTATAAACATATATAGAAACTATAGACACAGTCATCATATACTTACAAATAACAGATTCCAGATCACATTCCAATCCATATACTAAACAAACATTCTAAAAGAATTTCTTGTGCAATTTATTTTCCCAAAAAATTTGAATTCCCCTCATAAACTGAACTTTGGAATCTTAATTTTGTTTAAAGTTAGCTCAAACAAGTTAAGAATATATAAAAAGCGTTTGCGATTTCTTGGCAAAATTGCAAATGCACAATGCAGAGATTTTTAAACATAATATTAAGTTCAACAGACTTGAAATCTCATATACATAATACATGAATGCACGAAATTTTAATTTTATTTATAAATTTTGGTGTAAATTAAGAAAATGTCACGTGGTTTCATCTATAAGTTAAGCAAAATTTTAATTGTAAAAAGGCAAGTTAAAAAAAAATATTTTATTCGAATAAAAACTTTAAAAAGTGGAAAATTTCTTGTTAGCTTAATTTAGGGTTTGGGCGATTTCCTACAAGTTGGCTTTGTCAACAATGGGTATGCACTGACATAAGGTTACTTATTGACTTTTATTTAGGTGTCTTTGTATAAATAAGAATTGAGTTATTTGGAATTTCCTAGATGTTTAATGCATGTATTGATATCAAATCTTTATAGCTCCACTTCCCCTAAAATACGCACGGTTACGAAACCCTCAGCAAAAATAATCAAACCTTTTATCTCCTAGTTGATTTCTGTTATTTATATACAATAAACACTATATGTATATAAAATATATTATTTTATTCATTGGTGATAATTAAGTATATTTATAGCACATTTATAGTCTACTGATTTCATCTGATGATGATTTGGCAAAAGTTAGAGTGTTTAATTTGAAAATGTTTAATGTAATAAATTAAATTTGGTTCTTGAATACCAAAAATGTTATAAAAATGGTCAAATTTATTTCTCGAGACTCAACAAATTGATAAATTAAATTACTTGAAATTAAATATAAGACACAAAAGGTTAGAACATACCTTGTGCAGATAGTGCAGTGAAAAAGATGCTATATATACTATAAAAGTGTTGTTTTGACTTGAGAAATATAAAAATTCCTTTCAGGATTTTCTAATTTCTTCTAATTTCTTCTAATTTCGTACATCAAAATGGGTTACTTCGGCATCACTTTGCGAAATAGTTCTACCTTATATCCAGCTTTATTGATAGTCGCGTGACTAAGTTTTATTTTGGGGTAATTCATAGTCTCCCCTTCTCGGTCATATCTCATGCACACGGCACATGGAACGTGCTGGAGATGCGTTGCGTTAATAATACATACATACATACATATGTACATATATCTATCATTCTTTTTGTTTGCATGGGATATTTAATTGAAAATGACTTGCACAAATATGAAACCGGCTTACTAGCACGGCACTATCTCCCTGTTTGCCACAACAGAATTTCATCACAACAAATCGAACATTATGGAAAGAATATACTACATACATACATATTAATGACCTATGACGTGTTTTGGTGGGGGTGGTGTTGGCGGCATATTCTAAAAAGTACATATGTATGTATGTATGTACAAATATACGTATAGAAATGTATATATGTATGTACATATATACATTTGTAACCATTCATGGTGAAAGTGAAACATAACGTTAGTTACTGATAATTTAATTGGTAATGCATACAACGATTCATTGGAATTTCTTATCAAAGCGAAGTTGTCGGCTTCAAATTCGAGTAAAAAAAAAACTTTCAATTAAAAATCTCGGTTTACATTCGGAATTGGCATGCAAGCCTTTCTTATGAAAGATTTGACAACCATTGCATCAGCCAAACAGCATGCAAAAGGCATAGAGCCTTTGCCCTTTTACTTCAGTAGTTGGAGACGCCAAATGTTCTCTCAATTCAGCATATCCTGGCCAGACTATCCTTTGTCTTTACTGACTAGCCCACCCTGCTTCTTTCCTCTACCGCTAAAGAACAAACCGTTTCGCTCTCACAAGCACATGCGAGCAGTGGTGCCAACCTAATGCCTGAAGACTAAATCAACATTTTAAAGATGCTAGAAAATGCTTGAATATATTCAAAAAGTCCAGTGAATATCTGTTTTAGTATTAATATTTTTTTTTTTAATTTAAAGGAAGACAAATGTCAAGCTCAGCGAAACCTTCATTATCGTCAGCTTTATAGAACTGACTTGTACCAAATAAATTTAGGCACTTGACTGGCACTTCATAATTATGGCAACATTTTTTTGTCCTACCTACATATGTACATAGGTCAAATCTAAAAAAATCAATATAATATATAAAAAAAATATGTAGTCATTCAAATTGTGTTAATGTAACTACTTTAAGATCTCATGGATTCGGGTCTCGTTCATTTTAAAATGCTCCAAATTGTGGACAATGGGCGGTTTTGTGACAGTCAATATTTTATCAACGGTGAAAATGTCGATTTACAAGAGGATTTCCAAATTGTCTGGTAACCTGGAATGAACTAAAGTGTTAATCACCGATGGTAATTTTCATTGAAAAACCCTTACCTCTGTCTGAGTTCTTTTATTAATTCAATAATAATCTAATGTCTTTTTCCAAATCTCATAAGATAGTCAATCCCTAAATAAAGGGTCTCATGTCCAGACGTCTCGTGGCTTTTGTTTTGTATTGAACTTTTGGTATAATTGTAGTGCACGAAAACAAAAATTATTTATTTAATTTTTGCAATTGTAAACCAACAGAACTGGCGGGAAAATAGCTAAATTAGCAACACTGCACGCGAGAGGTTTTTTTCGCTCTCACTTGTATTTGCGCGCGCTGCATCAAATGTGTTTGCCTTTGTTTCAGTGTTGCCAACTGTTCTCCGAAAAAATAAGTTAAATTAAGAATACAAATTCAGGCAAAATAAAACAATCTTTGAAATTAAAAAAAAAAAAATCTTGATATATTTACTCTTAACATAGTCCTTCATGCTATATTGAGTATACTAGCTCATCCCTAAGACTTTAATGATTTTTCTTTTTGAAATATAGTCAACACTGGCCTTATTCTCTCGCTCGTGGTTGCTGGTTTAAAAGTGACCGCTCAAGTAAGTGAGTTTCAGTTGCTACATAATCGTTGTGCCGCGTTGTGGTTCCTAAAGCAGAAATATTAAGGTATGACCATCCCCAAAAGGGCGGCATTTTTATTGTATTTTGTGCCGTTGGCAAAATTATTACATTTTTTTTATAATTGAATAAAAAAGGTGTTCAAAACATATAAATGAAAAGTGCAAACAGTCACTGTGTTTAAGTAAGCAAAATATACATAAGTATAAACGACGACGTACTCTCAAGAAATTCTATGTGGCAAGAAAAATATAAAAAAAAGGAAGACTAAAAGAAGAAATGCTGAAAAAAGTGTCAAGCACATGGCACCAATTCTCAAAATAGCCGCCAGAGTGCATTATAATCATAGATCATTAGAAGATACAGTGGTAGATCCAGGGAGAGGGAAGAGAGGGAGAGCTTCCTTCCAAAAGGTTTCCAGAAAAAAGCGAAGAATATTTTACGTGTGATTAACAATTCCAATTTTTTAAACCCAAAAAAATATTCGGCGATTTCTACAATGTGCTAACATCGTATAAACTTCAATGCCAATATTGTGATATTGACGCATTATACAAAATACAACATTACATTTTTCGCCCAAAATGTCCCTCTGAATCCGCCCCTGGAAGATATATAGAGAAGAAGAAGAGTCACGCACATGGATGCACATGATGCAGAAAACAAAGGTAGAGAAGATATCAAAAATAATTAGAAATGTCAAAGAATTTGTCAGGGAATTGCTTGAAAACCAGACAAATTTCTTTCAAATGTCAATTATGCAAAAGCAGATTTAGTTTATTGCGTTGCACACGAAATCTTCTTTGCCATTTGTATAACAAAACAGACTTTATAGTACTTACCTTAACCTTACAATACCTCTGGCTTCAAATTGACACGCGTGCTACATATGTAGTGCTCTGGCAATGGCAACAGCAACGTCAACTACCTGCCTACGTTGCACCTGTCCCGTTATTAATAGTTGACATTTTTAGAGGCACTGAACGAAAAAACCAAAAGAAAAACGAAGGTAGGAACACTTTTCAGACAGCCTCGTTTTCCAAAATCATGAATGAAAATATGTTGAAAATGCGCGCGCTTTCCCCATTTAATTTATGTTTATTTGAATTCTGTTTTACTTCAGAGTTTTTTCAAAAGGTATATTAACTTAAGCCACAAGTTTGCACCACAATTACGGGCAGCATTTAGAATGTGAGAAAGTTATAATAAGTTTGATCAGCATGAGCAGCTGGCTTTATATTATCATCAAATCGACGATATGCAGAATTAATATAATAAACCCGTATTTCGGCAGGGGATGATATGCACATTTGCAAGGGTAAAAGAATTTCGGCATAGCAGGCAATGGTAGTCCCGGCCCTCTGGTTATTTAATTGTTTTGCTTCTTTTTTGGCAGGGAATTTGTATACCCTTTACCTAAAGGGGTAGTACATTAGGCAGAAGAGTACTTGCAACTAAAATCGTAGAAGCGAGGTTTCTCAGAATTCTCTGTCGTTTTTTAGTGGCGTATTTAATGGCAAATTACTTGACACGACTAAGCTACTATCGGAACGAAAGGTTTTTTTTTTTAAATTTTGATTTCGATGAAACAGGTTTTTTTTTAGCTTGTTGTTTATACTTATTATCACCTATGGCGCCCAACAGTTTGGCCAAAATTACTAAATACGGGGTATACCAGACTCGGCCTCTTGAATTTGTCGAGCAAATGTATTTGTTTGGTTGCCTTTCCTTTTCGTAATTTGCCTTGCTAATGCTCCACGTTTCTTCCACAATTGCAATACGTAATTTAACAGTAATTGTGATCGAGCAACGCGATTTTGGGAAAGTTGCTATACGTACATATGTATGTACCTACATATGTCTATTTCCCTATCTAGACATCGTGACTAGTCCATAAAACTACGCCAAATTGCATCTACAATATAATGAAAATAATAGCAGCCAACATTGACAGTTTTGTAATTTGTCCCACACACACACCTCCAAATTGAATGAACGGCAAACTGAATCATTCAAGGACATGCCGAAAATGCATTAAAATCGTTAGAGAATTTGCCAGGGCACTAACACATTCATCACATCGAACTGACCTTCAACAGTTTCTGTTACTTTGCTTTTATTTTAAGGTGAGTAAATTCGTCCTTATCTGGTAGGAAAAGTGGGGTATGGCTAATGGTGGTCTATTGATTTTAGTTTGTTTGTTATTGCTGTAGTGTTAATTAACATGACATTGCGAACGTCGCAATATAACTGTGACGTCAGAGAGCGTTAAACGAGATGTAAGGAAAGACATTGAGAATGATAAGAAGACCAAAACTCCCACTGCTTCTGCAACTGTTGCTTTTTGCGTGGGAAGTGTCTGGAGTTGAAGTCTTGCCAGATAGATTTTTTACCCTAAGACGTAGAATAGAATATACTGATAGATTCCTTATTAATATTATTTAACTTTATTGTGCCTTCAGAAATTTGGAAACAATTTTAAAATCTAAAACTGTAACGATAAAATATATGTGTTCTCTTTAATATAAAGTCTATCCGAATATCTAAGTGTTGTATGCATTTGGGATATCTTTATGTAAGGGAACTTAGTCTTCGTTTCGTTCGAATTGCGTTTGGCTCGACTTTTTACCGTTATTCATGTTGTTGTCTTTTGCTTTGCGTTGTTTCTTTATATGCTACTTGTTTGTTTGCCAATTTGTCCATACATTTGAATATACACTTGACCGCCTTCTTCTTGGTAATGGTAATATGTTACGGAACCGCTCTTAGGGCCCCGCCTACACCCACCTAACCAATAAACAGAAAATTGATTTATTTTTAGATCTAACCAATTTCCGTAACAGTTGTTCATTGTCGGCACACCTAAGAGCGGAAGAACGTTGCTATGTATGTATGTATATTGGCCTAGACAGACTATGGGCATCAAGTTCAAAGTGACAGAGTGATAAGCACACTGTTTAAAATGAAAGAGGGAAATGCTTCAAGATAATGCTTGAAAATGTCATTCAAAAATTTGACTGCATTATGTAATATAAATACATATATGTACTATATGTACGTACATATATACATACATATGTATGTGTGAACATGTACACGTGCGTAAGACTATACGATTCTGTTATCTGTTTCAGGTGGCTTGCCTTATGCAACACTCCATATAACAGACACTTCAAACATATTTAGGTGGGGTATAATATCAATACCTCTAACAATCGGTTACCGAGGATGTTAATTATTGGTGGTTACATTATAAAAGACACGGGGCAGAATGAGAGATAGTTAGACATTCCCAAACACGTGGCGCCTGTATTACGAATTGATAGTGTCGTAGACGCTTATTGAGCATTTTAATTTGATCAACGGCAATCTAGTGACAGGTTAACAGACAGTTACTACATCCGACCATTGCAAGTCTAATTTAATTGGAACATATCATATTTATATATATAGTATGTACAATAGTCTGTATGTACACACATAAATAGGTATAGTGACGTCAATTAGGAGCAATTCTTATGAATGAAAGACCTTTGTTGAATAACTACGTAAAGAATGCCCAACAGTTGATTAAATATTTTTGCGAAAGTATTTTTAAGTCCATATCTAATAAGAATAAATGGTTTAATCTTCCATAATAGACGAAAGTTGTGACAGTTTTTTAGATCCTCCAGTCGACTGCTGAGCAAAGGCGGTAACCATTTAACTTCTTGACATATCGCAATTTGGCGATTATGTCAAAACTAAAAGCTTATCTTATCAATTAATTGGTTCCGACTTCTGAAGCGTATAAGCCTAACCCAATATCGATTATGGTTTTTTTTAAATGATTTATAAAGGAGGTAATAAAAAAAATCGGACCTCTAATACAGTGGTTTGCAGGCATAGCCCCAGGGGGCAAAAGATAAAAGCGAATCGGAATTAGTCTGCCACAGTATTTCGATCTAAAGTAGGACCCGGCATAAAGAGTGCCGAAAAAAGTTATCGTTGCACATATGTACATACATATGTATGTGTGTGTTTGAAAGTAAATGACAATAAAAACTCAACTAGAACCTCCTCTAAGAGGGCACATCACAAAAAAAATTTCACTTAAAATCAGCTCACGTTATTAATGGAAAAACTAATTTCTCAGGCCAAACCCCAATTGTTAAATATGATATATGTATGTATGTATGTGTTCTTATCACTTTTTTAATAAACCTTGGTGTTGTGGTATAGTAATTCGAGCTGAATATAAACCGCCCTTTGTCTTTTCTTCCCTACTTTTTATGCGTTATCATCATTTTCTCAGAAATCAAATAACTTTGCACATCATATGTATGTATGTACAAATGTATCTGTGGCAAAATGACGCCAATTGCCAGGGACGCCGCCTACAGTTTTGGCTGATGAAATTTTTCGAAAAGTTTTACAAGAAACTAACTTGGCGCTAAAAATACCCCGACTCATGCTTTCATTAAGTGAGAACTTTATCTTTAAAATAAGGAAATGGAATATCCAAAAGGGGAAATCACTCGAATATACTGCAAATGAGTAATTTTTTTTGTTTGAGATACGACTAACACAAACCGTATGTATGGATTAGTAACAAATATTTATTATAAATATTGTCGTAATTTCAGTAAGAAATGTTAAAGCACGTGTATGCATGTACTTTTGAGGGCTTGGCCGGCAGTTTATTAGAGAGAAAAAAAGTGAGTGAGAGAAAAAAGCAACAGGGAATGATGCTGAGAGAACCGCGAGGATACTGCTGAATTGCCAAAAAAAAAGTCTCAGAGAAAATAAAAGAGATGGAGAGGGAGAGCGCTCACATTTGACGTCACATATTGAGTTCGTTTTTTTTTCAGAACTGTGAAATGTTGCATTCAATTTCTGGCCTACCGTTTCTTGATTTATATTGTTTAGATTCTCGATTTGCCGCGAAAATTTACATATTTTTCATTCAAGCAATATCGCGTGTTCATTCCAACCTCATCTATAAATATCTTAGAAATATTTTGCATTGTCAAAAACATTTCAAATTCAAGGTTGCTGCTTTACTCTACGTTGTTGTGATAATCATTCGGCAACAAATATTTTTGAGCGTTGAAAGCATTGTCAACAAAATATACATACATACATATGTATAGTTAGTATGTATGTACATATGTACATATGTACTCTAGTAAAATCCTTAATCCGTATCATTATACACCCCAGTTTCTCTATTTCTATGTCAAGTTGTCTCTCAGTTTTTAAGCTTCTTGTTAATCGGACAATGAATATAGCAGAATGAAATATCGTAAGCAGTTTTTGTACTCTTTTTTCATCAGTGGAAGTGCGAGACCATCTCAAAGATACTTTGAACATGTGCTATATTTCGTCATAAAAATTGGAAATCGCTTTCATTTAATATCTTTGAGCTTCTTTGAATTAAGGAAATCTTAAAAGGAAAAACAATTGGTATCTTTGAGATACATTTTTCATATAAAAATTCAATGATGTAATCGACTTTGTTGCTATCTCACATTCGTGTTTTTGGCAATTTTTAAGCTACAATTGCCCTCAATTACCACCAGATCGAATACAAAAGGAAAAAAAATGAGAAAAAAGAAGAAAGAAAATTACCGATAGTCACTTAACAGTTAGACAGTTTTCGGCTATGACACGCACAACAAATTGTTTATATGTGTGCATTTATATCTCTACATACATATGTATGTATGTACATTTGTGCATACATATGTATATGTACATATATAAATATCTGGCAACGATATCAATAGCATACAGTATCTAAGTATGTATGTATGTATTTATCAGATGATCCCAATAACCAGTTCGAACCCGATTCTACATACCACAGTAGCAAAACTGTGAAAACTATGTGATAAGGGCAAACATTTGGCATAAGGTAAAAACTTGTAGCGAAAAAACATGAAAACTACTAACTAGAAAACTGTGCCAAATTTGTAAAGATTCTACATATACATACATCCATGCATACATATGTATTTACACATATTAAGATGTGTGTTTATGTATGTATAAATACGCGTGTGAAATTCGTCACTGGGTGAAGGCTGAAGGCTCTTCTATACGCATATTTGTTTTGTTTCTCTCACAGGTTCATTCATTCGTTGAATACTATACAATGTATAGTATTGGTATACATATGTACATATCTACATACATACATATACTCTTTGGCTAGGCCTATATCTTATCTTCGATTTGTGTGCAGTGAGTGATTTTGTCACGATTTTATGGTACGAGAGAGACCAGGAGAGACAAGAGAAGGAGAGAAACCAATAAATGATATAATGTTGATACTGCAAAGTGATAAATTGTATTAGCCACGTTTTAAATTTTATTCATTGGCGGATTTTGTTTTTTTTGTCCATACTTTAAAAGTCAAGTCCAAGTCAAAGTTCATTCAACCTTGTTTGGGCAGATATGTGGCCAAAAGCAAAATAAAAAACCGTCTACGCAGCTTTCGGTGAAATGAAAATGAATACGTTTTACATGTAAACGAGATTATATTGGGGGGGAGGGGGGTTGCGGGGAACAAACAACAACTTCATAGCAATTTAGCCCTCAAGACAGAGCTCGAAATATCGAATTCATTTTTCTACAGACATACATATATAAAGGTGTACATACATAAATGCTGTTCTATATAGTATCATGCTCTCGTTTCTTTCTTTTTCAATGTGTTAATTGTTGGCGAAGGCAAAGTACACTCCACCCACATTCGGCACAAACACAACACATGTGGCATACATTGATACCTTTCTATAGGTAGGTGCGTATATAAATACATATATATAAATACTCGGAGCTCAGGACCCATTGTGAATTTTAACACATGGGACAGAGATTTAACATATGATTAATATATGTACATCACAAGCCAAAAATCAGCTAAATAAGTTCATTGACAATATCTAAAAATAAACTAAATAAGTCACCGGACCGACTTGGATATACCATGTAGCAAGTGAAAATTATATTAAATTTCTTTCACATGACGCGAACACATTTCATCCTATGGATGCATGGTATAATAAAGTAAATAAGTCGCCTGGTCGAACACTTAGCGCCCCCGTCGGCCAACGCCGCCTTACATTACAAATTGTTTTTACGTATTGCTCGGCCATTTTTAGTCAGAAAATCATAGTTTATCGAATTCCGGGGCCCTAATTCCCTGTTTCTAAGCGCTGCAAAATAATGTTCTTGCGTTCCCATTAAGAAGCATTTTCGTTTTGATGTCATCTTGCAAATTTAAACGACGCATGCCACTCAAAACAAACAAAGCAAATTATGTACATACATATGTACATACATACGGTTTTTGAGTCTTGTGATAATCTACACATATGCAAACATAATGGGTTCCAAATACGCGCACTTTGTTGTTATTTGTTATAACCGGAATTTAATATTTTGTTTTAACTGTTACATACATTTTGGCGTCTTTAATATACCTTTTCATCCTATGGATGCATGGTATAGAAAAACTCATTAGGCGAGATTTCAGTGAGTGAAATTGGATTGAAAGCAATTTATATACAAATTGCAACAGCAAAAACCAAAAAGGCAAATAACCGGAGAGACGACGTTCTTATGCGCTTTTAATATTCGAAATTTATTTAAAATTTTAACAACTTTTCGATCTTTAAAAGATTTAAACTTTCGCTTAGAGTAATTCAAACATACATACATTTGAATGTCAATTTGATCCAATTGATCTTGTGTTTAAAGTGCTGCAGGACTCTTAGGATTTTTATACCACGCATCCATAAGATGAGACATTTGACGTTTTTTTAGAAAATCGTTTGTACAGTTTGATTTTATGGGAAATTGTACAAATTGCCAAAAATAGAAATCTACAATAAGTGATATGGTGAATGAATTGATTACCATAAATTAAAGTAAATAGCCCCAAATTGAAAGGGAACCCATACAAAACATTTAAAAAGGGACAAGAATTGAAAGCGAATAAAAATTTCAATTAAAATCCAATCAAGACAAAATTTTATTAAATGAAAGTGTCTCGACTCTGTCGCAATCTGTAGCACTGTCCCTCCGGGCACTATCTGTCAATTGATATTTATTATTAAATCAAGAAAATCTGTTCTTCTAATTGCAGAGCATACACTGAGAGAAATACACACGAGACAAAATGGTTAACATTGCGGTAAGTATTTTAAATACAGTCCAAATTCTGAGAATCACTTTAGCTAATGGATATCTATTTATTTTTTCCTCTTTTATGTGTTGGATAAAACAGGACAGCGGCTCAAAACATGCGCCGCAGGAAATGGAACAATTTATACCCGGCGATGGAGGCACTAAGTAAGTTGCTCAGATTAAATGAATTAGCTAAAAATATAATCTAAATTGGAGATACAACATTTGTGTGCCAATTAAATGTTTATCTAGGAATTAATTTCGTAAATTGACCGACAAAACTTGACAATATGATGCGATGTATGTATGTATGATACATATATATATAGTAAACATTCCGAGAGTATCATGGGAAACAGAACAGACGTTCATTGCACTTTGTGCAATATTTTAATAACTAGTTGGAGACACCCTGCCATATAGATTAAAATAATCTCGATTGTTTAGTGCTATATAGAAAAATCACGTAAAAGTCGGAGTAAAGTCAAAGCAGCACTTACTTTAAAAGTGACTACTTTAAAACGCAAATCCAGAATCTATAATATATATGTAGGTATCACGTATATGTGTAAAGTTCCGCTTATAATTTTTCGTTAAATACCCAACCCAGAAAGGGTACATCCATTTTAATGACCAGCTATCTGAGTTCACACTGGTTTATTTTTCTGTTTTAATAATTGGTTAAAGCTAGTTTTAAACTGTTAAAACTAAAACTAGATTTGAACTCTCATAGCTTTCTAGCAATACGACGACCCCAAGAATTTGTCGTGAAGTAGAAGTAGATTCCAATCATATTGACATAATTTCATCGATACTGGTTAATTATATCGCATAGAATGTCTACATATATATTTAGGTTTATCTAGGGTATAGAAACTACAGCACCGGCGCGGTAACGTTTGTATACTGTAATTATACCTCATGACAATTTGTAATCGCTTTCTCAAGTTCAAGGTGTTCGGTTTTGCTCACACAAAAAATTCCTCGAGTAAGAACTGCTGACGTAGTTGAACCGAATATAGGTTCAAATATATATTTTATGTATGTATAATAACTGATCGGAAAAAATAGATAGAAAATTAGCGAAAGACAGAGATGAATGCTAATTTCTTGTTTATTGTTAAAATGTAAATATTATTGTAATAAAGCCCAGACAGACGTAACCAACTGAAAGTCAAATGATTTCTCAATGACAATATTTCTCTATAATGAGCTTTCGATTATATTAGAATGATTTGCAAAATATAATTCATAAATTCTATATATATATATGTACATAGATACGTAAATATAACAGACAATTTATAGTCGTTTGTTTTTGTCAAAATGACTGGGAAGTATTTTGTATTTTTTATAGAAATCAATGAACTAAAGCTGATAACCTCTCCATTTGGGTAGTGGAGCAGGCCTTGCTAATTGTACTCGTGCATATGTATGTACACCATTATCAACAGATAGGAATTTACTTATTTTAAATGGAATAAATAATCATTAATATAGAGTGCTGGCTGTTCTGAACTATAAAATCCATACAAAATATGAAACCGCCAAATAACTCTTTGCTGAGTCTTTCCCCCGTGATATTTCGGAATACTAAAATGTGCCGAATCTAGGGTGAATTGGCAGAAACAAAAATGGTTTTCATTTAAGAATGATAATCCTATATTGTGTATATACATTAGGTAATTATACATATTTTTGCGCGTAAAAAAGTGCCTTCACATTGTCTTATCAATCTAAAGACTGATAGACTTTACGGAAAGCCTTACTACTATCACAATAACAAAGACCTTGAAGCTATTTAATAAGCCAGAAATTAACATCGTTTTTGAAGAATTAAAACACCTATATAATTTCCAAGTGCGCGCCATAAAGTATGCCTCACTTTGAGAGAATTCGCTATATTCAAGTTTGCTGCACAAATATGGGAGATACATATTGTATGTAGGTAAAAAGCTGATGCAATAGAAATGGTCAGACAAGTCAGGCTGCAGTTCAGTTCATGCTCGTCTTAAAGAATTCCATCAATTGGCCAGACACACGCCAAATTGGGCTTCATGCGATTCACAGACGCAAACAGTTTATACAGTTTTTGTTTCCCCCCCTCCGGGTTGAGTTACAATTACATGTGTTGGTGTTGTATTATGAGTTTGGAGCAGCAAGTGCATCGGCAACAGCAACACCAATCACAGATGTAATTGCAGATGCAGCAATTCCATGGCGAAAAGAATTTCACTGGCATATAAGAAAACGTTGCAATTCCAATGCGAGTTTCAGTTGTTCAGAGACAATCGAGGCACAACAATGGTTGACAATGGATTAGTGGGATCCACCAATGTGGAATTGAGGTTGATCATTCGATATTGAATCAATATGAAAAAGTGGAACATGCATTTATGATTTCAATATTCTCTTAACTCTTTTCCAGATATAAAATCCAGCCACGTAAATCAGATGCCGAGCAGGCCTTGGCCAACAATGATTTCGATCCGTTTACAATGCGTGACAATGAGCATCCCACAACGTAAGTTTCCAACTCATCATCAGTTCGTTTTATGGTATAATGATTTTGAATTTCTCCAATTTGCATCAATTTTAGCGACAATGAAACTCTGACCCATTTGCTAAAGGCCTCACTGGGTACTGGAATTTTGGGTATGCCTTTTGCCTTTGGGGCATCTGGTTTGGTTATGGGTATCTTTGCCACGATATTTACTGCGTTTATATGCACACACTGCAGTTATGTGCTGGTAAGTCCAATCAAAAGCTCGATATAATTATATATTGATCTAGAATTTGCTTTATTTTTATAAATCAGACTATTAAGGTTCTCGCTTCTCTTTTTTTCTCGTTGTACTTAGGTCAAATGCGGTCACAAGTTGTACTATAAAACACGTCGCACCAAGATGACCTTTGCCGAAATCGCTGAAACTGCATTCCAGAAGGGCCCCAAATGGAGCCGTGGCTTCGCCCCCATTGCAAAATTCTCCATATTATTTGGAATGTTCCTGACCTATTTCGGTACCTGCTCGGTGTACACTGTGATAGTGGCCAAAAATTTTGAGCAGGTGTTGAATCATTGGTTCGACACAATGGTATCATCGCGACTTCTTATTATCATAATGCTGGTGCCATTGATTCTCATAGCCTGGGTCCCGAATCTCAAATACTTGGCGCCCGTCTCTATGGTGGCCAATGTTTTCATGGGTCTAGGCCTGTTTATTACGTTCTACTATCTGGTTCAGGACTTGCCACCGCTAGAGACACGCAAAATGGTGGCAATCGGAACACTGCCAACATTCTTTTCCATTACTATATTTGCGATGGAAGCCATTGGTGTGGTCATGCCGTTGGAGAACAACATGAAGACACCACAGAATTTCCTTGGAATTTGCGGTGTACTCAGCCAGGGAATGTCCGGAGTGACCCTTGTATACATGCTGTTGGGTTTCCTTGGTTATTTGCATTATGGCGATGCCACAGAGCAGAGCATCACCTTAAATTTGCCCGTCCATGAGTGGCCCGCCCAGGCGGTAAAGATCCTGATTGGTTTGGCTGTCTATTGTACATTCGGTCTTCAATTCTATGTGTGCCTTGAGATTGTCTGGGATGGAATTAAGGATAAGTGCACCAAGCGTCCCGTTTTCGTCAATTATGTGCTGCGTACTGTACTGGTGACTGCTGCCGTCGTATTGGCTGTGTCTGTGCCAACTATAGCACCATTTATGGGCCTCATTGGAGCTTTCTGTTTCTCCATACTTGGATTGATTTTCCCGGTAAGTTGAAAATGTGATATATGAATGCTGGTAATAATGCTATTAAATTGTGATATGATTGCGGTTTCCCTGGATTTATAATCCAACAAAAATAAATAGGTATACAAAATAATTACTTTTATTCGTTTCTTTTTTTGCAGGTTCTAATCGAAATTGTTGTCCATTGGGATACCGGTTTTGGTGCATACAATTGGATTATCTGGAAGAATATTGTCATTGTCATCTGTGGCTTTGCCGCTTTGATATTTGGATCGGAAGATGCCATTCGCCAAATCATCCATGAATACAAAACTACAGCGCAATAAGCACACATACACTGAAAAAAAAAACAAAATTACACCGCATTGCTGCTATACCAAGGGATATATATATTTATTATACACACACTAAACATATATACATATATATATATATATGTATGTATCAATGAGGGATATAGTTAGTAGCGCTGTACTGAGGCAAGCTTTTTTTTTAGTACTTGTGGAGTTTGCGTTCCAACATTTCCTACAATGAATATCATCTAACTATTGTTAGATGTAAAACTAGGCCCATACATCAACTTTTTGTCAGTTGTTTAGTGTTTAAATCCTACAAATGAGAGTGCCTACTATTTAGCACATCCAAACAAACAAACACACAGCACCAAAAACTATGCCGTTTTAGCACGTTTTAGTACACTTGCATACATATATATATATATACATATAACGTATAGAGAATCTTGTAAATTAGTTTCCTAGTTTGGCAGACAAAGTTGAGAAGGGAATTCATTAGGTACGTGCTATGAATTGGATCATTATTAAATCAATTTTTAGTACATTTTTTAGTACAGCTTTGAAATCCAGCCCATCTCATCTTCGTCGGCCACACAAAACAACATCGTTACTTTACCTTGCTCTATCTCTGTTCTAAAAGAGTATTACGAATTCACCAAAACTCTAACATACACCAATATTTTTTTTTTTTTGTTTACTCAAGTTGCTCTTTAAGTTCTCTACCTTTGTTTTTAGCATGTTTAGTTTTTAGAAAGCGTTTAAAGCCTCTGCCGTCTTTGCAATAATAAGTTGCAAGAAATGAATTCATTTGTTGTACAGTTTTAAAGCGGTTACTCAAAATACATACATACATTTTTTATATACATTCATGCATGATTTAGCAATGAAATATATATATATATATGTATATACTATATAAGTATATATGCGTATATTTAGATACATGTATATTCACTTGAAAGATATTCGTTTTGATTTTTTTGTTGCTTACAATTTTGTATTTTAATTATATGTAGGTATAAGTAAAAGAAATGAGAGAAAATGAAAGAGAAAACATTATTTAAACACGGTAAATCTTTGTTTGCATTTAAAACTTAAAACAGATTTATTTGTAAAATACGAAAAGAGACAGAAAAGAGTTAACTTTTATATTAAGTCACCACATAATGAAACAATGAAGTAAGGACTAAACTATGTAAAATCCTTATGTCAATTGTGGAAACATACATATATGTACTCCAATTGACAAACAAGAATTTGTCCATATTACAAAAAACAAAAGAGAAAAATTGATATAATCGTTTACTTTTTGAAAAGTGTTTAAATTATCACACAAAAACAAAATAAAAAACAGCAAGAAAATAATTACTATCCTAAATAATTGAAATGTGCATCTGTCAAATGTTTCAATCTTTGATCTACTCGGAAAAAAATGAAGTAGTTGGCACGGCTTTATTAAATAATTCATGATGTATATTCTTCAGTTTTTTTTTTTAAGAAAAAACAGATGGGCTTAAGTCTGATGCTCAGATCTCTAGATGGTTAAATCGGAGAAATCTCCTTAGATGTAGGGGGTTCAATGCAGAAAAGGCCAAATATCGAGCGTTGTTCTGCATTAGTCTCTCTACTTTAGTTATTTCCCATCGACTGTGTGCCTACCAATTTAACTGTTCATATGCCTGTGAATTGGATGGATGCCCTTTTGATCTTATTTTAGAAAAAGAAAAAAACTGAAGAAAATATGACATGACTAATCATTCTCAATCGTTAAACACCTCAACTTATGAATTGAGTTTTTTGAGTTGATTAATCGGAGTAATCACGAGCTGAGTTACCTCAGGCACATTTATAATAAATAAAATATTGTAATATAAACAAGAAAAACAAAAAAAATAACATTGACTTTTATTGCATATTTTAGACCATTGTATGAGGCGACTTTAACTCACCCAAATCTACTTATTCATCGGGTTTCAATCTTGTTCTGTTTTCGGGCAACTCTTAATCAATTAATTCAAATGTTGAATGGATATGCTTATGTGCCTGCATAGTATGCATCCAATCGATTATGTTTGGTTATAAGTATGAAGGTATAATTACCATTCATAAATCAATCAATTTCATGTTTACTCCCTTGAACTTTTCTTGTCAGTTGCTGACAGGTTTACCAAAAAATATAAAAAATATAAAATCAATACCCCAACGCGTGGCATCAACACACACACACACTCGCAGGCAGAGAGATAACAAAAAACCAACTTCAATTATTTATAGTTAAAAATCGTGCGTTAATTGGCATTAAATGTGCAGACAAACGAAGTGGAAGACGAAAAGACTGCGGCCGCAGCGAATTCAAATTTCTCATTTCGGTTGATCGGAAATCCCACACAATTTTGGATTGTGATGATTGCAAATTCAATCAGTTGCCATTACAAACTAAACTCTCAATTGAACTTGTTGCCGTTGTTTGTGTTGTTGTTGTTGTTGCCTATGGGCCAATTAGGTAACCTCCAATGGAGCTGAAGATGAAGATGGAACCACTTTGTCAGAGAGATCGAGTTGGATTGGAGTTCCGAGTCGTGGTCGTACCTGTGGTATTGGCTTGTCATTTTTTGTGACAACTTTGGCAAACAAAAATTGAAATAGAAAGGCCCCAATGACTTCAACGTGGGAATGCTTGGAAATCCTTGACTTCTACCACAATTTGGACAAAGCCTGTGGTCGTTAGACCAAATGTAACATGATGATGGTTCAAGGTACGCCCCTTCAGGAAACCAAAATTTCAAGCTAATTAGCTCGTGACAAGTAACCGCAAATCTAAACGAAAACTGAAATAGTCAAATCCTAACAATTGATACAAAAAAAATAAACCAAACAGAAAAGCGAGCAAATTCCATGAATTAAGTCAGATTGTGGACAGACTCATAGGATACCCTGTATCGCAAACTGAATTAGCAAATATCAAAGTCCATCTAGTTGGTAAAAATTAATCAGGATATGTGGATTATTTAAAAACGATCATCATAAAGAAGAATCGAAAAATCCTTTGGCATGCTACTCAGATTTATGTATGGACCCTATTATTGCAGGGTATTCACAGAGATAAAAATTAAACTGCCCACAGCAGCTTCGACAATTTGTCTAAGGGGAGCCAAGGTTGGTGGCGCTTTTAAAATAATTAATCTCTGGACGGTCATCATTTGCTTCTGAATGGATGCTGTTGATGTTGCATTTTGATTACCGTTGCCGTTTCAAGGTTGTCTAGTCTGGTCTGGTCTGGCCTGGTCGGGTCTGCACTCTGAAAGTAATAGAAGTTGCCAGTTGTTAACATTTTGCTCTCGTTTCCAATGGTAATGTAAAACCATTTTTACAGACTGATTGCGTAATTTGGACAACAACAAAAGGTTTTTTCTGTGTGTTTGGCATTTGAAATGCCTATTCACCTCTTTTGTAGGCGTTTCTTACATTCTTTTATCAATTCCATCATATCTCTGATATACTTACATAGTATGCCCTAACTTACATATACTTTCTCCCACTTAAAGAGCAAAGCAACTTTTGGTCTGTGCATTATTTTGACACGTTCATATCATATCGAAAGCAATAGAAGTCATATGCCAACGGAATTTATAATGGTCATGCAAACAGAAGCGTGGGAATCTTCTTCGAGTCATTGTGTTTGGCGACTTCCTAATACAAATGAAATCCATATCTCACATACGCTTAAGTGGGCAAGATTCCAGTCATCGTGTTCCGAGTAAGGATCCTACTCCCCAATGTCTCCGCAGGCTTTATCTTATAATCTTTTTGATGACTACCTTGCTGTAAAAACTTTGTATAGATAATCTGGTTAAAAATTGGATTTGGAATATTGGGTTACGTTTAATTTCCCACTCACAGGCGCCCTTTTACTTTCACAATATTCGCTCAAGGTTTCCGATTTTGTTAAAATTCAAAGACAATCCAAAATTTTAACTACATTTTTGTACAATAACATTTCTATGACAAATTCAACATTTCGAAAAAAAAACAACTCTTGAAAAAATAAAAAAAACCACTTCACCATATTGAAAAAGCAAAAACAAAGAAGCGAAAACGACAAAAAAAAAAAACTATATATGTAAATACATATGTATGTATATACTTATATATATTTATTTATTATAACAACAAAAAACAATCAATAAAAATTTATTGAAGAGAAGACGTTTAAGAAAAGTGTTGACTTGAGGTGCAATCAGCAACAAATAAATACCCAAAAACAAAAAAGAAAAATAAGAAGAGGAGAGTAAAAGGTTCAAAAACCGATTCCCATTCACTTTCAACAACCTTTTTGGCCATGTCCAAGAAACTTGAAGCATTTGTAATTATCTATAACAAAGATATAACAGAGACCCAGACCCTTTCGAACAACCAGCCAACAAGTTGCAGTTCATCATCTTGGCCAAAATAAATTAACTTAATTTTTCGGCCAAAAATCACTCGAATATGCTTTTACTATAACGGATCAAAGTGGTATGACTAAAAACTGAAAACCTCAAAGTAAAAGCAATAGGAAACGTTGGCTTACACGAATTGCTTGCCTTTGGTTTTGTTTTTTGGCTTAGTTTTTGTGTACCCTGTAATTGCTGCCCTAAACGGGTATATCGATGTGTATTACCAACACTGCACTCAATGGAGGCATTAGGCACACACACTCATAAGGAGTCGGATGAATGCAATGTCTACCGCTAAAAATACTTGAAATATTTATTAATATAGAGTTACTTTCCTACATGGTACGGGGTATGTCTATGTAGGCGCACCGACTTAACGTAAGAAATGTGATTTGGTTGTTGTTATTGTCTTTTTGGCCAACTCGAAATGATGGTTTTATGCTTACCACGTGACGTCTAAAGCGACTGCGCGCGGTGAAGCGACGCACAGTGGCTGATTTCGATAGAAAAAAAACATGTTAAAAAATATTTATTAATTAATTTTGCATTTTTTGTAGTTTTTAATTAATTTAAAAAAATATATTTTCTTAAAAACTGTATTTCTTCCTCAACAACATTTGTTACTTTTATTGCATATCGTTTCCGTTTAAATGGTACTATCTTAATAATTTGTATTTAAACTTTGCTATGTTATTTTTGCTATTTTTCAGTTCACTATCCCAAAAAAAAGTTGGCATCTATTGCTCCCGTACAATGAATAGTACCACTCAAAAATCTCATATCGGGCATAATTGTAGCAATGTTTTTTTCAATATCTTCTTGAATATTCAAAGAATTTTAAACTGAAGTCAATTCTGGGCACACGCCCGGCACTTTTTTCCAAATTTTTTTACATTTACTTTAACTTTGATAAGCTGTTAAAAATAACATAAGAAGTATGCAATAAAATTCTATTATCATTTCTTAATTGAAATATATTAACACTGTTGTGAAACGCTAAAACTCGAAACATTCAAAATCAGCCACTGTGCGACGGCAGAGGAGGGCACCCAACGATGATCATCATTATCATCGGTTTCAGTTGGTCTTCCCACTGTGCATTTGCATTCAAACTGTAGACGCGATCGCACATCATCTCTTTCCCATCGCTCATTGCTTACCGTCATAGTCTTCGCCTGCATCTTTGTCGTGTCGCTTCATCGATTGGTTTTTGGTTCTTTCTGCTCGTCACTCATTTTGTGTTGTGCAATTTATTTGAAATCTGCATTGGACCTCTTTTGAACGATTTTTTCTCCTTTTTTTTTTTGCGTGTGTGTTTGCCAAGAACTAGACTTGTGAGTTGCGGCTTGTCGATCAACTTGACCTTTTCAATCTCTGATCAATTGTGAACGGAAATTGTTGAAATTCTTTTCACCAAAATTCCAAAAAAAAAAAAAAAAAAAAAACAAAACCATCTAAAAATTGCTTCAGGAAATATGTCATCTACATTTGTGTTCACATTGCTTGTGCTTCTCTATGCGAGTCTCAGTGCTGTTGGTTGGGCTGAGGAATATCCATCTGGTAACATGGAACGGAATCACAAGGTATGTGTTAAATTACGAAATCTAGGACGCAGCTCGGTCTTTATTCAGATCGAAGTTTTACTTGTTCTTTCCTAACCCAATTCTAGAGAAATTCAATCGTTAAGTATCTATAATTATAATTTTTAATTGTTTAAAAAGCAATTTACAAAATTAAAAATATACAAAAATTTCTCTAAGATGTTATTTGAGAGCTTTAATGATTAGAGAACTCTTTTTATACCATGCACTCATAGGGTGAAATGATATATTCAAGTCGGCACAATGTATGTAACAGGCAGCAGGAAGCATTTGCGACCCTATAAAGTATATATATATTTTTGATCCGAACAAGTCTCGCCTGTCTGTCGGTCCGTATGTGCGTCAAGATCTCAGGAACTTTAAATTTTATTTTTGTTTTTCCCACGCCCCGTTACGCCATTGGAATCCAATAAAAAGCACACTTATAAATGTTTTGAATATCTATAATTCCAGATTATTCTAGATTATAAAGAAATCAGCGTTGGCATTAAGTCGATTCAATTTGGTGTAACAAACAAATATGAAAATTTCTATTAAATTTAGAATGTTTGAGAAATAAGCAAGTTTATTTAAAATTGTGTTATTTTGGACTGACAGATATTTTATTAAATAAGAGGTTACTAATTTTTTATAAAGAGAAAAACAATTAAAACAAAAATTTTAATTTCTAACCTTTAGAAGGTAATTGTCTTTGCTAATGGCATAAATTCAATATTTTTAACATTGTTTTCCTGATTGTCCCCTTTTAAAAAATGCCTTCAATTGTAGAGTTGTAGAAATTGATTTATTTGTGTTATTTTGTAAAACTAATTTCAAGAAACGTCAAATTTATCGCGAGCAAGTTTTGCCTCATGCGGGTGGCAAAATACCAGAAACTGCCTTCGAAACGGATCGCCTATTTCTAAACCGATTGCAAAAAGAGGGCATAGCAGTGCCCGATGGAATAGTGCCTGAACAACGTAATCCCCAGGTAAAGTGTCTGCCTTATAAAAAGAAACTCAGCAGCAGATTATTAGATGATAATATCTTTCACAAATTGTGTGCACGTGTAGGTCTATCAGTATTATAACAAACCCATGCGCACCGTATTCCACATAGCGCTCAGCTCGGATGGACGTTTTACCCCACGTGAGGGCCGCTATCACTACCGTCAAGTACCGACTGTAGAGACCACTTACCTGTATCCCCAAGCTGTAGGTCGTCAGCACATTTTAGTGCCACCCAAGCATGCCCTACCTGTCTATAGACAGCTCCAATTGCATAATCCGTTGCTCAATCAAGTAAAATTCCAACCCAAGAAAAGTGAGTTTCACGATAACAGGTCTTAAAGAATTGGGCCAAGTTATGGTCATGGCGGTTTGGGTTTATGTTTTATTATTATTTTCTTCTATTCATATACAAATATAGTGCCCAACTTTTTGGAATTGGCTCCAACTGTCGGCAAAACCCGTACTTCACCAGCTGCAGGCTCGGCCAAATCGGCCCAATCTTATCAGAATGTGAATCTTTTGCATGGTCCAGTGCTGTCGGCATTCAAGAAAACCACTGGAGGCAGTAAAACCTATTTGGATAGCTATGGCACCACCCATGTAAGTTGCCATATATCAAAATGTTTGATGAATTTGTATAATACTTATAAACAAAAACCGAAAATTTCAGCTTTTCAGCGAATTTGATGATCTGTTGCTCAAATTGGACTTACCGCAAACAAAACAAAAATCATATTAGTTTTATTTTCGTTCATATCCTTTATTTATATATCTTTCAGTACTCTATATACATAGATCAGCCACAATGGAAAATTCAATAACTATACATATGTATGTCCGTCCACTTGCAGAATTCAAAATCATGTTAAATAGAAACATAGATTTTATATTTAATGAACTTTCACTTAATTTTTTTTGAAAGAATATTAGAAGCGCACTTTGTTGAGATGCTGAACGATAGTTTAAGTTTAAAATGCAATCAAAATTTATCTCGTGATTGAAACAGAGAATTTTTAAAAAATTACTGTTATAAGTATACAAAAATTATTTCATCTTATCTTCTGATTCGAGATCATCATTCGATATTTAATCGAAACATTTTGTCAGCCTTCAAATCTTAAAGTAAAGTGTGTAGTTACTTCAAGTTGGTAAACAGTTGTAAGAGTCTTTGAATTTCGGCAAGTCGATCTTCGCTTTTGCTGTATGTACACATACGTTTACATTCTCGATGCAACAGAAATAAAAATTTCATTTCAAAATACATATTTGCCATTTTAGCCATTCCCAAGCACATTTCAATTAGCAAGCATTTCAAACGGTTGTAACCATAAATTATATATTGTTAGTCTCTAATTAATAATGCACAAATGGATACATACATACATACATATATTTATGTATGCACATATGTACATACATATGTTTAAGTTAGATAAGCATAAACAATTTTTACGGCTTGCAAAATAAACAAATCAACATGACATGGAACTTAACTTATTTTTAGTGGCTCTGTCTAACTTTCCTTTCATCTATTGGTTATAATTAAAGCATACCAAAAGCCAATTTGGCCAAAAGCTTTTCAGATAGAGGGGGACGAAAACGAAAGTTACTGAAAAACCGTTACCCTTGAAAGCTTGCCACGGCTTGTTGAGCCGATGGCGGCGCTTTGAAAAACTGCATTCAGTGCGATTTTCAAACTCAACTCGAACGGTTGTAACCGTAACCGTAATAGTAACTGCCTGTAACTGTAACAGTTGTAAGATCAACTTCAATTGAAGCTCCATATACCAACCGCAGAAAAGAGACACGATGTGGAGGCTATTATTTACCTGGCTATTGGCTCTTGGAGCATCAGCATTAGTGGTGGCCATTGAAGTTCAGGTAAGCATTATCATCAGCATTTTAGCATCTAAATACAAATTTAGGGTGGGTCTCTGCGCCTGGTCCACATCCATAAGTATAGTACATAAACATATGAATGTGTATTCGTACTTAACTAACTGTGAACGCGCCTAAATACGTTCACTTTTGACCCAAAAATTGTAACATGCAATTGAGGCACACACACACACACACATTCACATTTACATTAATTGTTTGCTAATAATGAGCAGTGCCACACGCTAAAAGGAGAGAGGGAGGCTGCTGCAAAACGGCAACAACCACAACAACAAAATCAAAAGAAACCGGTTACAACATGAGCGCTTTCTTATGCAATTACTGTTGAACGTTTGATTACCCGCCCCAACTCTCCCTCACTTTTGTAGCGATTCGGTCATCTGTATAATCCACCACAGGAAGAGCATCCGCATCGTGAGGAGAAGCAGGATCTTAACAAAATTCCCGGAGCTCCTGGAGTTGATTATCCCATTTATCACGAGGTTCCCCACACTCAATTCAGTTGCCATAATGTTCCAGCTGTTCCGGGCATGTATGCCAATGTGGAGACTGGCTGTCAGGCCTATCATGTCTGTCACGATGGACGCGAAGGCCATCAGGGTGCCTCCTTTTTATGCACGAATGGCACAATATTCAATCAGAAGGAATTCGCCTGTGATTGGTGGTACAATGTCAAGTGTGAGGAGGCCCTCAGCCTGTATCAGTAAGTTCAAATATAAATTTGATGAAGAAGTACAACTAAATACGACGAACTTTCTTCTGTTCATTTTGTTTTTAGTTTGAACGCCGATCCAGAGCATAATCCCTATATACCCAAAAAGAAGGCGGAACCAGAGTTAGAACATTCAGCCCTACATGGCCATGGAGGATTTTTAATACAAGCTTAAATCAATAACACAGGTTTTGTTTTCTTTTATAAACTTGTTTTTTTTTTTGTTTGTTTGTAAATGTTGTACCTTAAAATTAAAAATACATCAAATTTTTCCTAAACAATGGGCATTCACATAAATATATGGGAGCCGAACGGTTACCGTAGTGAAATCTGAGAATGCTAAAATTGAATCGCCTTCTCTCCGTTCACTCTTTTTCGTTGCGTATGTCGTTTCGCTGCAGTACGTGTCCGCGGAGAGTCGCTGTGGAATTTACTAGGACTTGTCTCTATACACACTTGGAGTAACATAACGGATGCAGAATTTGGAGCATTTTGCTGTTATTTTTCAGCAATTGTGGGAGGTGTACGCAAAAAGGACAGATGGTTAAACGTCGTCTAGCTTTTCCCCCAGAACACGAGACAACAGCTAGAAACAATACATCTTTCAGAAATCGATCCCACCCGGAACATCATTTAAACCATGCTACTGCATTGGAAATGCTTCATTTAGAGATAGTTTCACAGTGCTCCTTAGATTATATGGACGTTGTATGATTAGGTTTTATAAAAACCCCTGTACAAAAAAAGTGAGAATTTTTCATTAACTTTATGGAAAATTCAATCTATTTCGAGTGAATAGCTCTTAAGAAAAATATACCTAGGGAATTTAAAAGAAACCCGAGGTTTAAAAAAGCTTAAAAAACAAACCGGTTTTCGTTGGTAGTGAGTTAAATAACTTGTCATCATTTTTTATACCATGCATCCAGAGGATGATATAGTATATTAAAGTAGCCAAAAAGGTAGAAGGAAGCATTTCCTATATCTGTTCTTCACAAGCATGAGAAGCCGAGTCCGTAAGAGACCAAAGATTTCAGGAACTCGTATAGTGCATACATGTATATATATGTATATATTTATAATCATAATCCCAAATCAGGGAAAACGTATGATAAGAAATTGCTGCTGAGCAATTCCTTATTTTCATATTTTTCCCACTGATAAAATCAGCTAATCTAGGATGGTAGATGGCACTCAGTGTGATTCAGGTATAACACGTACATTCGATGTTATTTGTTTTTGGCGTAAATTATTTGATTTTCGTTTTGAATCTGCGAAATAAGTTGGCAGCTCCGAATACTATACGTGGTATTTTTTAGGCTAAAAAATACCAAAACAATGTGACCGCTTCGGGGCGAATGGCAACACAACACGTGCAGCTTTTGAGCTGGGAATTGTGAATTATTGTGAAATATTTAATATTTGTTACATTTAAAGCGACGACTGACCTGCATAACAATAGCGACTCCAGAGAGAACCAGATGAGTGACCTGCATAAATATAGCGATCCCGAAGAGGACGAGGAGGAGCTAAGAAATGTAAAGAAACTAACAAAAAATTTGGTAACATTCTTAATAGTTGTTTCTTGCAGTCGGAATGGATTCAGGATTTTAAATCCTTGACAGTAAAGCATGCATGTTTTAAGGATATAACGCTCACTGCCCAGGAAGCCAGCGATGATCTGGCCCAAAAAGTTATACCAGCTGCTTTGGAAGATGTTGACGGAGATGAGGATGGGCTGGATGATTATGATGAGGACGAAGAATACGATTTGAGTGATGGTTATGATGCCTACGAGGAAACCTACAGTGGGTTCAACAAACCAAATGCCCATTCACAAGTAACAGCAAATGGAGGTGGTGGTGGCGCTGGAACGGGAGGTGGAGGAAATGGCGGTGGAAATCGAGTTAGCAGCTATCAGCCAAATGAAAAACTATTGCGTCGCTATTCCGCCCGCATCAATGTGGAGAAATATGATCCAACGACCAATATGAGTGCTCAGGCAGCCAATCGGCTGGTCAACTTTGATCGCCGACAAGAAACGGATCGTGTACGAGTGCGGGACAAGCATGATCGGGCCACTGCCGAGCAGGTGATGGACCCACGCACTCGCATGATCCTTTTCAAGCTACTCAATCGTGGTCTCATTCAGGAAATCAATGGTTGCATATCTACGGGCAAGGAGGCGAATGTCTATCATGCCGTCTCCAAAGACGGTGCTGACGAGTTCGCCATTAAAATCTACAAGACGTCGATATTGGTGTTTAAGGATCGTGACAAGTATGTGTCTGGTGAGTTCCGTTTTCGTCATGGCTATTGCAAGAGCAATCCTCGCAAAATGGTTCGCACATGGGCCGAGAAGGAGATGCGCAACTATTTGCGTATGCGTAATGCTGGTGTTCCTGTTCCTGAGCCCATCCTGCTACGCTCGCATGTACTTGTGATGCGTTTCTGCGGTCGCAACGGCTGGCCAGCTCCAAAGCTCAAGGATGTAGAGCTAAGCACATCCAAGGCCCGGGAGTTGTATCGCGACTGCGTTGTACTCATGTGGCGCATCTATAACCAATGTAATCTTGTACACGCCGATCTCTCGGAGTTCAACATCCTCTATCAGGATGGCCAACTGGTCATAATCGATGTTAGCCAGGCCGTGGAGCATGATCATCCACATGCGTTTGACTTTCTCCGCAAGGATTGCACCAACGTTTCGGAATTCTTTCGCAAAAAATCTGTGGCCACCATGACGGTCAAAGAGCTGTTCGATTTCATCACAGATCAATCCATTGTCGAGGAGAATATGGAACAGTGCTTAGAGCAAATCTCAGAGCGCATAGCTGATCGTGATTTTGATGCCATAACCGCACAGGAGAAGATCGATGAGGCTGTCTGGCAGAATACATACATTCCCAAGCGTCTGGACGAGGTGCGTCATTTCGAACGGGATGTGGCCAAGGCCAAACAAGGCGAGCAAAAGAACCTCATCTATGGCAAGATCACTGGGTTAACTTCAGGACTAGATATCCAAAAGCAGCCAGATGTCTTAGAAGATAAAGTTGCAAAGGGAGACGAATTGAGTGGAGAAGAAGGACATAGCGAAGACGATGATGATGATAGTGAAGATGATAATGATGATGACAAAGATGATTCACGATTTAAGACCTCTGCTCGTCCACGTGACGAATCACCAGAGAGCAAAAAAGCTCGTAAAAAGGCTGTCAAAGAGGCCAAAGCCGAACAGCGAAAAGTCAAAGTGAAGAAACATGTAAAAAAGCGCAAGGAAAAAATCGGCACCATGAAAAAATAGATATATATGTAAATATACATAGATACATATATCTAAACGAAAATTTGTTTGATTTTAAGTGAAATATATATGTAAATAATTATATAGACTCCAATATCTAGTTGTCGATATACTTATGTATCGTACAGGAGAGGGCTTGATCGAAGTAGTTGGTTATACCTTATACGCTTTAAAATCATATCTTTGGGGATGCCCAAAGATCTATGACGATGGAGTCTGCATTCCATATACATTTGTATGTACCCTTTTTTGTCCTGAATGATATTGTTTGTACGCGGGAAAAACTAGTTAAAATTTAAAGTTAGAAAACACACATTTATTTGAATTTTGCATTAATTTATTTCGACATGTACTTTTAGAGTTGTTTTAATTGTTCTTTGTTCATTTTGTTGATGAAACGCTCTCACATTGAATTTAAAAACAAAAGCATTTACAATAATTTCTTCTCCTTGTTCTATTTTTATCATTGGATAGGAGAGGCATTCATACATATGGAAAAAATCATTTGAAAATTTACAATTCACTTTTCTTCATTTTGTTGCATTTTCTCAAATATTTTGCTTCAGGGTTAGCGGTTTTGTTTTCGCGGTTCTCTCATAAGTTTCACATTACAGAATTGAATAGAGTCAATATGGTACAATTGAAGTGAATTTTCTTGGTTTTTGGTTTTCGGTTTTGTGGTCGTCTGGGTTTTTCGGCAAAAGTGAGTAAAGTTTTAAAGCTGGCATTTTGTTTTTGTTTAATATTTGGTTTTCTTTAGCAACTTGTGCCCATTGGGGCTATAAATATTTATTTCATTTCATTTATTTAATTAGTTTTTCCTTTGAACAATAAATTGCATACGTTTTGATTCGATTTGGTATCATTTTTCTTCTTGTTTTTTTTTTGTTTTTGTTTTTTGTCTTTTTGGGCGCAATGGTTCTTAGTAATTTACATTTATATTTGTATGTGTGTGTTTGTTTTGAGTGTGTGTGTGTGTGTGTTTAAATTACAGCGAGAATAATTTAAAAAGTTTTCCATTAAAAACTACAATAATATAAATATGTATGTATGTATGTATGCATGTATGTATATATATATTAGACAATATTTCTTTGTATTGCATGTAAATAAATATCATTTTGAGGGGGATTCACTTAACTTAGATTCATATTCTTTGTTTTTTTTTTCTGTTTGTTTATTTTGTTTTGTTTTTTAATCACAGCAGAAATCATAAATGAAAATTGCTAAAACTATACATAAAGGAACCATATACGAAAAATTAGTTGTGAGAACTGAATATCTAAATTAAAATCAGTTTTTAAGTAGTTAAATAAAGTAATCAGTAATCCGTAATTGGTAAGCAACATCATCATCATCATCATAATCATCATGTTCAACAAAGCGATTCGATTCGTTTCGATTCGATTCGATTGATTATTCGATTATCAAACAGCGCGGCAAATGTTCCTTCAAATAGTCAAAGAGCTCATGTGAAGCACCCGGACAGTTGGTTAGCTCCAGCTCCTGCAAGTGACGCAGCTGTATAAGACTCGAGAGACCCGATGAGGTTAACAGTGGACATCCGGCCAGTGATAGCACTTGCAGATTGCGCATGGAGCACAGATGCTGCAGCCCAAAGTCACGGACCTGCGAGCACCAGCGCAGAAAGAGGGCGGTCAGGGAGAGCATGGTGGAAATGTATCCAACGCCAATATCCGTTATGTGAACGCATCTGCAAATTCAACAAAAAGACATGGAATTGTTAAGTTATTGCAATTTCAGATATGACTATTGTACCGCAAGTTGTTTAAATCTCTTAAAGACAAAAAATATCGTTAGCGATGAGAATAAATGTATGTATGTACTCCCATGAGTTAAACTAGGAATTCCTCATTTGCCTCAATCCCTTCATTCTGTATGTTTTTGCCTACTATACTATGCACATATCCTGTTTCAGCCAAAACACTTTTGTGTCGTGATTCATTCAACCAACCAGGCACCCTTCACTCTGCCCCCCCATCCCTCTGGCACTCTCTAGTAAGAGCGTGTGCAATCAGATTACAAGGAGCAGTAGTTGCCGTCTGTGTAAATATGACGACTAATGGGACTGCCGGAGATGTGGGTGGCTGTTGGGTCAAAGGTGATGGCGACGGAAGGTGTGTCTGAGGTGTGGGCATGGTGACGGAAATTGAATTTCACTCATGAATAATTACGAGCACAATCATCAGCAGCAGCGGCAGCGGCAACGAAGCGACCTTGCAAAAAACACTCACCTATCCAACGTCAATTCCTCCAATTGATTCAGATCACAGGCGATATACTCGAGCGAGGCATCCGTAATGCGGGGACACCAGGAGAGATCCAGGGCGCGCAGCTTCTGCAGATTCTCGGCAATCAGCTCGACTCCATCGTCGGTGAGTTTACTGCAACCGGACAAACTGAGCACCGTAAGATGTGGCAAGGAGTGCACTAAAAGAGACACGAAGGATAGAAACAGAGAATGAGAACAAAAGAGTTTGCATTAACTTCAACTGGCAAAAGTTTATTTTCTTTTCTATGTTTTGTGTGTGCCTGTGTGTGTGTGTGTGTGTGTTTCTTTTTGCCATTCGTGTCACGTAAAGGTTAGACAACTGACTGCAGCTGCTCCACTTTTTTCTTTTCAGAAGTAGGTTGATGCTCTGTCCCTGTTCTGTTCCTCTTCACTGGCAACCGTGCACTGCAGCAGGAGCAGGAGCAGGAGCAGCAGCAGCAGCAGCATCTATCTAGTAGTTCTTAAGGCAATTTTGTGCATAGTCCATGAGGCGTGTGATTCAAGTAGAAAATTCGTTTAAGGCTTTTCCCCATTTTAAACCAGTTTAAGCAAACGCAATCAATCAGTTTGCAAAACATGTCAGAGCAAATCGAACTCATCCATCTACAATGTAGAAGATATGCCACGAGCTACGAAACTATGTTTAAAACTCTATTTTAGTGAAAAAGTTTTGGTTTTACTTTGATTCGAAGGACCCACCCCAGATATACCGCAGCTTCTATGTACATGTATTTATTGTCAGTTTTATTTTTCTCCCTACAAATCCTTCAATTCATATTCTTCTGCTTATAAATTTTCAATTTCCATCGATGATTGGCAGATGAATTGCCATTTAATTGCCAAATTTTCCGCCTTAGTTAACATCAAATATGCATTCAAATATATGTATACTTTTTGCAATAGAAATTCAAATGCAAATCATAACAAAGTGTGAACTGAGAGGCACATGGGAATGAGGCAACGACAATGACAACAAAAGGGCTTTCAAATTCTCTTTCACCCTTGGCAGAAGATTATAGTACTTGGCTTTAACTCGATTCATTTGTACATTTGGCAGATTTGCTACATTTATTATATTTTCTGACGATTCCTAATTTAATTGCCAGACTTGCGCACATGGCATGGAAAAACAATGAATTACATTGTTTTCCATTTACATGTGTTTGTGTGTATGTACACATGTATGTTTATTTACTAAACGCAAATTTATCTTAATCAAATTATCCGATTCTTTCAGGTTTCGTATAAAAGCCTCAACAATTGTGACCATGCTGAAAGCTTTTGAACAAACTAAATTCTCGTGTAATGATAACTCGAAAGTTCTTCTGGAGATTTAAGCAAAAGTAAATGTCCAATAAATTAAAGCAATTTATCGTCGAGTCTGAGTTTCCCTAAGAATGGTTCTTTTAGCTTTAGAACCCGATTATCCTGTCGCTGGACACGAAAAGTCATGGTTATCTAGGATATCCTTGATGTAAGGGTCTTCTAAGAACCCAGCATATGCGACTTTTCAGGGAGGAGCTTTCCAGGACCTGTTATTGTCAATTGATGCTAATGAAAAAAGACGCCAATCTGGCCAAAGACGCCCTGCTCCTCTTTAAACGGCTCTTTTATGCAGACTTGTGGACTGGACTCTAATTCAGCATCGATTATGGAAGGTCCTCCAGAAGCTGATCCCATCAGATTGTCCTTTGGCCAGATTGGCTTCGAGTGACAAATGCAGGTTCTTCAGAAAGCTTTTTGGAGCACATGTACTGCATCCTTGAATGACACCCATTTGTTGTTGTTATGTCAATCAATTGGGATCATCAGGGCCATCCTGGAAAACCATGTTCTGCTTGTCCATTGCGGCAGGATATGCGTATTTTCAAGCTAAGAAACAAAAAGAATAATTTTTCTCGAGGGCATAATTCACAGGACATTAAACGATTTCGCCAGGACATGCTGAACGAAGGTCTACGTTTATTAGATATGATTGCACATTAATGTCTTCAAATGTCACAAATAAAAACGGACACGCAGAATTGAGCCTCTACCTCTGATCCCTCCCTCCATGCTGTGGGTGGTCTTTGGGTGGACACTAGATGTTAATACAAATGTAGATCCTTATACCCTTCTGCAAAGGTATTCACAATAAATTCTCCATTGTCTGGAAATTGCCTTTGATTTATTTTATCTGAGGAATGCTTTTCAAATGAAATTACCATCCGATTTGGAACATTTTCAGGGCTTCGCAACTGATTGATGGGTTGGGACGAAATCCCTGTTGTTTTCGCTTTACTGTATCTACAAATTTCGCAACTGACTTCCTTCCCTTGCCTTTTGTCATAAATCATTTTATAAAATATAATTTAAAGTTGACGTTGATTATTTAAAAGCAAAGTATGGCTAAAGAATTGTCTGAGCCATTGGTGATAAGGGATATGGGATAACGGATAACGGGGTTACTACAATTACCAAAGACTGTAAGCTGCTTAAGCGTGCGACGCTGAAGCAACATGGCTAATGGGAATAAGCCATGGGAATGGATAACAGAGAATGGGGTTCAGAAGAACCCCATGCCAGGCACGGGCATCGCTATGGGCATGGGAATGGGCATGGGCATGGGCATGGGCATGGGCACGTGCGACCGTCAGACAGTCAAGCGGTTGCTGGCTGGTTAAACAAAGATAAAACACAGACGCAAAAGAAAACAAACTTGACGGAAAAGAATCAAGTAAAGTGGAGTGGAGTGGAGAGGAGTGGAGTGTGTGAAGCGAACTATGGGGTAGGTTAGGTAGGTAGAGCTAATGGCATTCACAGGAACAAGAATCCGAAGAAGTCCAAAAAATGCTGTTCAGTCGAGAGGCGATGTGTAAGCGGCTTTCAGTTTGAATATGTCTAACTGTGTCCCACTTAAGTTACCCCATCCATCCATCCAACCAACCAACCATCCATCTATACATCCATGCAAGCGAGTAGATAAAAGTGCATCTCTTGTTTGGCTTCTGACCAAAAAAACCACAGACTAGGCCCACATATACCTACATGCATACATAAAAACGATTTGAATTACAAAATATAGGTAGCCACGTACAAACAACCAGACAAGAGACTAACTCAAACAATCGCACTACTTGATGCACTTAAGAAAAAGAAAAAACGAATATGAAAACCAAAAATGGGCCAAAACACAAGAAAGCGAATGATGCATTTGAAATGTGCATCAAACGAACCTTTTGATAGTCCATAGTATAGCTGACTTCTGTCCAGCTGAAAGAAATGTTAACACGGGAGCATACATTGGATTCCCCCATCTCTGAATGGCAACCCAAATGGACTCTTGGTAAATAAATCTCAGAACTTGGTCGGACCATCTCCTCCTGCCCTATTTATGTTCACTGAGAAATACAATTGCTATTGCATAGAGTTATCTCTGGTTGTTTATCCTTTTTACATATACCTTACAAACATAGGGTGAAATTAATGGTAGTAGGAAGCATTTCCGACCCTATAGCGTATATATTGTATATTCTTGATCAGAGTCACAATAGAGACATGCCGGTCTGTCTGTCCGTCTGTATGAACATCGACATTTGGGATGTACACTTAAGGATACACATATGTACGCTGGTCAAATTATACCCTTGCAAAAAGGGGAATATTAGTTTTGGTCAGAAGTGTGCATTCCTGATCGGCATGACAAGACGAGTTAAAATCCGCTTGTCCGTCTGTCTGTCTGTCTGAATCAACAGCTTCTTCTCCTAGACCGATAAAACTACAGAACTGAAATTTTGCACGCATTCTTGTATATCTCGAATTCATCCGGCTCGACTATATCATATAGCTTCCATAGGAACCATCGGTCGAAAATACAGTTTTAGATCAATAACTTCAACGTTTTTCACAGGATTATCATGAAACTGAATATTTGTTTATTTTAAAATTTAATCAAGATCGGACTACTACATCATATAACTCCCATAAGATCGATCGGACCAAAAATAGTTTTCCTTCTCAAAACTTTTTTGTTTCTTATTCGATTACACAGGCCGACATGATTTTTGGTGACTTGAATTTGAGAGGTGTCCTTAACTTAATCAAGTGCGCTAATTCTGAAGCTGAAGTCGCGTCCAGGTTTTTCACAAAAAGGCAAACCTTGTGACCCGCCACTAAGGCCTGGGGTTGTACAATATGCACCTAAAAGTATGCTACAAAGTCGAAGAATTTTCTTCTTACATTTTTAAACAGTTTTTAGAATGTCCTGTATCAAAGAAATGGTCCTTGTTGCAAACCATTTGCTAGATGGAAGGGATTCCAAAAATTTTTAAGTTTTAAAAGAGAAAAGTCTTTGACTCCTTATTTTATAACCCCAGACGTGCCAAAGTGTGAGATATTATGTATTCGAGCAAAAAGGTACATTTGTGATATTTTGTTTTTAAATTATTTCTTTAAGACACTTAATATACCGATAGGTTTAAATATTCAAGTTTTAGTATAATAAATAATAAAAAGACCGATAATACAAATTCCCTTTGTATTTTTGATGGAAAAAACTAAGTACAGGGTCGGGATCAGCACCCCCGAATTACTATAGGACACCTATAACTTAAAACACTTTTTCATGACCTCAAAAATGTCGACTTGTGTTATTTTTTTGGTAACTTCGTTTTTAAATTTTATAGATAATAAATTATCATCCTATAATTTTATCAAAATCGGATAACTACATGTATGTATATATGTACATACATGCGAGAGTGAGCGAGAATTCAAAACTTAAACATATTTTTACACTTGGTATGTACAGGTCACATGTGCGCGAGCGAACTCAAGGTGTTGTAACTTCCGAGCCGGGTTAAGAGGTGGCTTCTTCTTGATTTTTCTTCTCCTCAGGTGTGGAGCATCATCAAGCTTGCTCTAATGTTGCATTTTTCCCTTATCTTGGCCAAAGAGTCGTGGGAATTGTCGCTTGTCCGCGATAGTAAGCACACTGTGGGTGCGCCCTTTCATGTTTTTACCATAATTAGCCTCACTACTTAAAAAATTTGTTATGACGTGGCGGCTTCTTTCGATTTTTTTTGCTATTTCAGCAATAGAAAGGCTTGGATTTTTCCTTTCTCCGACTCAGATAATGAAGTGCTATGCCCCGTTTTAATTTTTTTTAATTTTACACACTTCAATTAAATGAAAAAGTTTAAGTAAACCACAATTTGTGTACGCATACCAACGATACCGACCAAATAAAATGCAGGTCCTATTCAAGTGGCACAAATTTAACACCACACAATTCGTTACATACTGGTTAACAATGTATTTTGTAGACTTAAAACTTTTTAATCATTTTGTTATTTACGTCAAATAACCACATTTAAATAAACTTTATAAGGAAACAAAAATTATTTTCCTAGATGTCTTGGGTTACCAGCAATGAACTGCAGAAACCCGACTTTAGAGATCACTTGGGGTATATCCAAGTCGGCGCGACGACTTATTAACTTCATGCGTTTCAAAATTTAGTGATTTTTGGTTCTTTGAAATGATTATTAATTAGTTTGCTATGTGGATGAAGAATTTAGATAACTGCCTTAACATTTCCTCCTAAGTACATTATCAAAAATAAGACAAAGAAGTGTGATTTAAAGAAAATTTGCCAATATTATGGCCTTAGTGAAATCTTTTGAGCAATTTGGATTGGGAGTGGGAGGGGTGTGGGCAATGGCCTGAAGCCACAACAATGCCAAAATAACCGTAACGTTGACGACGACGACCAACCATTAATAATGCCGTGGAGTGATTGGCTATAGATTGAGGAGGAAGGTGGCAAGTAATAATACCAGGGCAACGTTTAACCGCAAGGAGCAGCTACATACATATGCATAGCTATAACTGTAATTGTATCTATCAATGGAAGCTGGGTGCTGCTTAAATGGCCCCCTTTTGCAATGTTTGCGACGCCTTCAAAGCTAAAAACCGCAAAGAAAAACGAACAATCAACAACAAAAGGCGCCTCTATGCCAGTTCAATATGTATGTACATAGTTACATGCGCATATAACTAAGACTATATACATAGATTGATACGCATATACTTAAGTTTTCATATTGGAAATTGTGTGATTAAATGCCGCCACAACTAATCAAAATGGGAGAGAATGAACAAGCGAATGAGAGATATCATCATGATGATGATGATCATTTGAGTGACATCGATTGAATTACATTTGAAACCATTAGAAAAGTCTCAGTCTTCGGTCTCAGTCTCAGTCACAGTCTCAGTCTCAGTCTTAATCTGCATCTCCCACTCCACTGCCAGACCTCGGGATTGTGCATATATTTATCAAGCTTGTAATCGCCGTTGAAATTCATTTCGTTATCAGCATCCAATCGACGCGCAACAGACAAAATCTGCCAACTCTCCTCCAACGATTCCAACTAAAAGAAAACTCACCATCCACCATTCCAGAATGGACACTTTGTTTCATTCGTATTGTTGTTTTTTTTTTTTGCTGTGTTACTGTGTTTATCCTGTTGCAGTTTCATTTTGTGACCGACACTAACGGGTAGTAACGGGTTAACAAGTCGTTCTTTCAGGCCTTTTACTCGTTTTTGCGATCACAAATTCTGAAATTGCAGCAAAAGGGCAACGAATATACATACAATACATATGTATGTATGTACACACAAGTGATAAGGGGCAATAATAAGTATGATGGGAAGGGAGGAGCGAGAGGCCGGTGGAAAGGAAAGTGCAAAATCTTGTTCATGTTCAGTGATGTGGCAAGTGTGTGCCTGTATGTGTGTGAGTGTAAAATTCCGAGAATAAAAATACATATTTTGTGATCATATTGATCAAGAGACGTTGTGTGTGTGTGTGTACAGTATTGTTTAGAATTGTTACGCTTAGTACGAAAAAAGTGCAATCAAGTCTTTGATTGGGCGTTTCCTTATCAATGGGAAAATACGTCAAAAGTTTAGGTATGCATACAGCATATGCACAAGCTGATTTATCAGATTTGTGTTGATTAAGTTTTTGATCGAAACGAGATACATAAATTTCCAAAAACCTCCAATTCGCTTATCTTTAAATTAAATAATTTCAAAAGCCAAATAAAGATTATTTGTTCTCCAAAATCGAAACTTTTCAATATAATTGTAAACAGGAAATGTTAATTTTTGGCCAATTTTCGAACAATACATTATACCACCCGTCCAGGAGAAATTGAGTTTACAAAGTTTAAAAGTTTTTTATGGTATTGTAAAAAATAGATATGGAAATATGGGCAAGATGAGAATTTTGACAAAAAATTCGATACGATACGATTGATCTAATAGTTTCCGAGATATGGGGGCTCAAAATATTGTTTTTCAAATAGCGGGGGCGGAAGGGGCCTGGCAAAAAAAAACTCGATCTACCTGCAGAACAAACGAGTCTACATGCCAAATTTGGTAGCTCTAGCTCTTATGGTCTCCGAGATATCGATGATCCTACAGACGGACATGTCTCAATCGACTCGGCGATTGATACTGATCAAGAATATATATACTTTATAGGATCGGAAAAGCTTCCTTCTGCCTGTTACATACATTTTGGCGACTTTAATATACCATTTCATTCTACGGATGCATGGAATAAATACAAATTTATTTATATCGACCCTTTTAATGTATTATTACTTTAGAATGAGCATGGACTATATTGAAATCGCTTTGTTTAGTTGTAATTCGCTTTAGTTAGCATTACGATTCTAGCGTCGGTCTCGAATGGACCCAAATATACCGAAAACTAACCACTTTTTGTTTGCGCCCAATAAATGACCTCGAACCTGCTCATTCCAAAGCCATGAAAGATACAAATTGGCAAAGAAATGGGTGACTTGGAGCCAAAGTACCAGAGCGTCAACTTGGATGGATTCTAGAAAGTAGGTGCTTATTAAATAATTTATAATTTGCCAGCATTTTTTAATTCAAATTATTTCCAATTTTACTTTAGAGTGGATTGCTATATATGTATACATATATCTGATTTTTATCTGCTTCAAAATGAATGAAATCCTCAACAGATGACGCGAATTGCCAATTACTTAAATATTCTGGACACTCATTTAGTGAAAGAACCCGCTTTCAACCTGACACTCACTTAATTTGAATGGCAATTAATTAACTCGCTTAATCACATTCCATAACATATGTATGTATGTATATGCATATTACATAATAAGTGTATATACTTATATAAGTATGTATACACATGTACATATATGTAAAATGAATTTAATACGTTGAAATTGAAAATTGCGTTGAATACTTTGGGGAATATCAAATAAATGTCATAAATAAATGTTTCGCCATTTATTCACACACATATGAGATAACTTTCTACGAGTACGAGTGCGAGTATGAGTATAACTACATACATATATGAATAAATGGTTATGACTTGTAAAGAAAATCAATAAAAAAAAGCAAAAATGAATTGAAATGAAATGTTGGCAATGGCTGTTGGGCACTAAATATTGAATTTATGATTGGGACTGTTGTTGTTGTGGTTGTTATTGCTGTTGTTGTTCTATTGGGAATGCGAATGACAACATACAACAGAGATAGAAAATCCAGAAGGATGGAGGATTTAGAATGGAGGACAGACAATTAACTTTCGAATGGTTCCAAAAAGTCAAATCAATCTATTAAAATGATACATTCCAGTATAAAGGAAAATAGTAGATACACAAAATAATCCTAATATTATAAATAATCTAAACTTTTACCAATTTTTGTAAGCTACATAATTAAATATTATGATATTTGATGGCAAAGATACGATTTTAATCTCATACATATTAGAATTGTATTAGCCACACCCCTTAAGGGGTTGCTGAGACAGCAAAAATAGAAAAATCTTCAAGTTAAACCAAATGTCATAGCCACTCAAATGGCAAACTAGGCACACAACGGCATATCAATGTCGTTTTGTTGTTATGGGAAATGTAAATGTATCTAAGAGATACATGTTATGCACATAAGTTACACACAGTTACATAAGTATATATTTATTTACGTGTATTTCCGTCTTCCATCTGCTCTCCCTCTCCTCTCCTCCCCACTCTGTTCTGTTCTGCTCTGCTCTGCTCTCTTCTTGCCGAGGAGCGCGAATTTATTTTCGTTACACTATTTTCACATAATGTCTTGCCATGTGCAAATATCCCATTTACATATCAAGTAGGTTATAGGAATTTCCTTTTACTGATTTCCAAGAATCAAAGTCAATTTCCTAAAATTTGTTACGCTTCATGTAAAAGTCATGAGGTAAACCAAAAAAAAAAAAACAAAATGAAGTACATAAGTCGCCGTGCCGACTCGGATATACCATGCACCAAGTGAAAGCCTACTTCCAATTTATAAAGCTAAATTCATATAATAAACTTCTCTCGCATGTCGCACTAGTTAGCACATGCTATCTCGCTCACATTTATGAGCACACGAGCACTTTGGCGCCATCCACCGGCTGACTCCGCCTTGAGTACAAAACGTTTCTACGTCTAACTCGGCCAGTTTTATTCCGATTCTTATGAAATTTGATGAAATGTTAGATGAGCCAAATAGGATTGCGTTACGAAAAACATGGCGGGAAAAAATCACTTTTCATCAAATTTCGGAAAAAATAAACTTGTTCATATAGGTGCTTAGACCTGTTTTTTAAATATTAAAAATAAACTTGATCTGCGTGCACACCTCATGAGTCTACATTTCAAATTTGGTAGCACTAGCTTTTATAGTTCCTGAGATCTGTGCACTATTACAGACAGACATGTCTCATGTCTCCATGTCTCAATCAACTTGACTATTGATCAAGAATATATGCATATAGGGTCGGAAATGCTTCCCTCTGCTTGTTACATACATTTTGACGACTTTAATATACCATTTCATCGTATGGATGCATGGTATAAACAGAAAAATAAGAACAATAAAAAGTAATTGGATTTTTTTACGCCTCAAAGTATGCTGTAACTTTTGGACAAACTTATTTCAAATGCAATTTTCATGCGCTCCAATGAAAAGTATTTGTGTATCTTTGGAAGAACTTGTCGGAGTCGGATATATATGTCATACGACATTGAGAAAGAGTATAGCAACGACTCGGTATTTAATTATATCCGCATTAAAACTTTCTTCATGCTTTTTTTGATGGCAATAATTTTGTTTCGGATTTGGTCCTTTAATTAAACAGAACTTAAATGCAAATGCCAAGTTAGTTTTGGCACAAAAACTTAAAGCTGGCTAGCATAATGAATGTCGTCGCAATGACAATCATTGGGCCAATTACTTACTTCAGACCATGAAAATTCACAGCGTCCACAAAAGTTTTACGAGTTTATTAAGCAGAGGCAGCAGCTAGCCATGGCAAAAATTAGTTGGCAAATGCCAAAGTTGTCCTTCTTTCCAGCCATCACTGACGACACAAATTTTTATGATTTTCGAGGAAAATACGTGTGTTGGAAAGTGTTTAGTTAAAAGTTTTTAAACTTGATACGAAAGAAATCAAAGATTTGCCCAACAATTGCGTTCTCTCTGTTTGTTCGGCAATCTTTAAGGCCTCATTTGCTTTAGTGCTTTAACTTGTCAGTCAATTAACAGCAAAGTTTTGAGGCCAAACACAATGAATGGCCAAAATTAGCCAAAGTACCGCCAAATGCTAAGTAGAAGAGCCCACAGCGAGCATGGGAGTGGAGTGAGTGGAGTGAGGGGCGATGGTCGTGGTCGTGGAAAAGGACCCGCGGGAGTTGCGCATTCTGGTAGGCAAATAATGTTCGAAACGTGTAGGCCTCATTAGGCGGTCGGGAAGGGGAATGGAAGGATGCTAGGGCATGTTCTTTGGAGCTGGGGCAGGGGCTGGCGCTGGGGCTGGGCATGGTGAAAGATTAAACTGCCGCAAAAAATATGCGATAGGATTACGCAATGGCGTAGGTCGTAGGTCGCAGCAAGCCATGTGTATAGAGAGCAAACTGAATGCTCTTTAAATTCACCCGAATTATGAGGTAATTGTTCACAGTAAATAAATCACAAATTAAAGAGTGAGCCATTCATTGATTGGCTTATAACATTCTTGAAATCAATATTCATACATTGAGTCATTAAGTGAGCCAATTCAAACCAAGTATGACCCTTCGATTTGTGTCTGTCTCCCATAGATGATGGGGTAGATTAGAATAATTTACAAGTCATTAATATGTAAATTTATGTTGAATTTTGCTTCTTAAGGTAGAGCAAAGTTTTCCTTAAACGATTGTGGTTATTCTCAGACTAGCAATTAGAAGCAAAATGAGGACGAGCCATTAAAAAATTCACTGGAAAATGCTTAGAGAAAGGACCTCACAAGACACAGGCAGCGAGCGAGTGGGAGTAAGATGGGTGGATGGGTGGAGGACAAGGTAAGAGGTAAAGACATACGAAACTGGGTTAACAACAATTTGCAGACATTGTGGGGCAAAAGGCGGCTGCCGTTGGTGGCAATCAAATTCACTCACGCATGGAGCAGCTCTCTCTCCGCCCCCCCGCCTCGAGAGGATCATTAGACGACAGTTGAAGTTAATACTTTCATATGCATTATTAATAAAACGAACAAATAACCAAGTACAAGCCACTAACTAATAGCAGGTTGGAAAAAGGAGTGGGGGGGGGATAGATTCCATTTCTCCAATTTACATAAATTGTTCGTCATCATAATACACTCAAATTGATGGCAATTTCAAAACTTCTTCATATCAATTACAGAAAAATTGTTAATTGCATTCTGTTTATATTTCAGTTGATTGCAGGTAATTAATAATTAATAATTAAGGATATATATCGGGTTTGCCTGAACACTCTATGGAAAAGCCAGAAAATCATGTTGAGTTTTATTTTTGAGCGAAAAAATAAAACTCAAGAAATAATCATTATTTTTTGACTTTTATGTTTTTGCTCAAATATAATTGTTATGTTGTGAGTTTTATTTTTTTGCTCAAAATCGATGATTAATATTTATTCAATTGATTAAAAATTGGAAATAATTTTTATTTTTCAAGTTTTAAAATAAAACACATAATAATGATTACAGTCCCTGGTAATTATAGATCAATACAATTGCAAAGTCGTAATGTCCTTCGCGGTAGAGGGAGGGGGAGAGGTAGTTAATTCCACAGTCTGTTCGAGGGGATGTCAACTCAACTCGCCAGACAGTTTGAGTGAAAGTTGAGTAGACCTTTTCTCTTGCCTTTCACCTGTCACCTCTTCTGGCTGAACTTAAACTTTAAATTCAGAACTTTTGTGCCGACAGCGGAAGAAACTTTTAATCACAACTCTCAGAGTCGAGGCTTATCATAACATGGAGAAGCCATTTAGCTAATTGCATTTCGCATCTAATTCAATTGGTTTTAACTTTTGAATCAAGTTTTACAACGCTTCTGGTGCTGGTGCAGTGGCTATTTAGCTGGCTAGGCGCCAAATGGTCACCGTTTTTTTGTTTTGTGTTTTTTGTTCATTTCGGTTTTTTTTGTTTGTTTTCTTGCATTGTATTCTTTTTATTGGCTTGCCAATGTGCTTCTGCTGGTCTTTGGGGGATTTTCGATTCTGTCACATCGTTTGGCACGCGATCTGGCCAAAGAGTCAACAGGAAACGGAAACGAAAACGGAAACACACACTCGACACATCGGCTGGCTGACACATTGACATTGACGAGGTCGTTCAACTGGGCGTATGCGTGATTTATGAATGCATTTAAACACATACAAATTGCACAACAACGCCGTCAGAAGTTAATTTCACATTAATTAACAATGTCAACACAAAAATGCCTCAATAACAAGACCAAGAAATGGCCACGCAAATCACAAAAGAAAAATGCAAAAGCCAAAAACCAAAAACTTAGAAACAAACATCATGATGATGATGATGATCATCATCACCATCATTGTCATTGTCATTGGTCACCCTGTGGTGGTGCTTTGTGCTGTTGTGGCTTCCAATCATTATGTTGGCGTGCAGCTAATGAAGTGCTCGGTTGCGGTTCGTTTCGCGCCTGAACAATTGCAATTGTCATTAATGTCGACGCCAAAAACGAAATGTCCATCAATTTAACCGCAAGTGCACTCTCTCTCTCTCTGAAGACTGAAAGCAAAACCGAAAACACACACACAGACAGACAGATGCAATAAAATGGTAAAATAAATAAGCTACAGTGGTAGATAAGCCATTAGAAATCAGACAAATTTGAGATTATCCAATCAACTTTTAGATTTTTCTAATCTAACATCTTTCGATTGATTCCAAAATCTCCGACCCTATAAAGTATATGTATTCATGATCAGCACAGAAAGAGAAGTCAATTTAATATATGAATTTGGTTTTATAAATTTAAAGCAGAGCCGGCCACGCATAGCCCCCAAGGGCCGAAGTCAAAACGCGAAACTCATGTATACGAGCCGAGCGCTTGCCGAAGCCATCACAAAAAATATTTAAGAGCGTGAAAACAGAATTTCGACGCGAGCACTTCTGTGTCGCTCTGCTAAAAGGCTACACATTAAAAAATTGATCCTTGCTTTGATTTCTCTTTCTTTCTCTTGCATTTAATCGTCGACTGCGCTTGTTGTCTTCATTGCGGCGAAATTTGTTCAAATTTTATTTTGCGCAGTGTAAAGCAACATTGAAATGCACAAATACAATGATACTTTTTGTGGGCTCTCTTTGTGGTCGGCTCTGATTTAAAGTAGTTTTTGCATTCGGTGCATGGTATAACCCAGACTTACTTTATTTTGATCTTAGATTATCTTACAACTGACTCTGCTCTAGCAGTGTATTTATTGAAAGTGAACGAGAGGAAAAGAAAGGAAGAGGCGAAGAGAAAAAGAGTGAGAGAGACAAATCTGCAGCACAAAAAATGTAAATCTTTCTCTTGAAACTGTTTTTCGTGTGGTTCTCACTTATTGAACTTTCTTCGGTGCAGAAGGTTTTTACTTAAATTTCGAACCACTGTGCAGGTGACACATATCTATCTGCTTTATATGCTATATACTGAGTTGCACACATACTCGTTTAGTCGTAAGATATAGTATATATTGTTGTCTCAATTATTTTTTTTTTTTTTTGCATTTTTTATATCTTTGTTAAATTCTTGTAGTTTGTTCATCTCTTTGTGGCAATTTGTAAGAACTGCAGAAATCGTTGAACGTAAAACAAATTCATCTTCCTCAGCTCAGTCAGCCAAGAGGGAATCTCATCGAATGGCGATGGTGGTGTGCAGCGCCGCCCCTTTGTCACACCCACATCTCCGGCATCTGACCCTCAGATGCATCAACATTGGCGCATGCAATTTTCTTTTCTAACATCGAGTGTTTATTTTAATTACATTTGCCTATACGTGTACATTTTACTCTTTTGTTGCTATATTTTATTTTGCTCAAAGCACTTCAAAGTGCTGGTCGTGTGCTACGAGTAGCACGACTTGTTGTCTGCTTGTTGAATTTTTTAATTAACTTTAGTTTGCTGTAGAAGCTCTTTTGATGGCTACGCATCGGCACGCAGCAACCAGCCGCCCAATCACCCACCCAGCCCCCTAACATTGCCTCTATCTTGGCCATCTCTGTCTCCTCGTCGGCCACTTGGCCAACTTGTCAATCAATTGTCAGTTTGTTGCTTTCCCCGCTCTGACCATGAACTAAACTTAATGGATATTTCAAGTGCAGTGCAAGAACGAGAAAAGCAAAGCAAACTTTTTCACTTCAACAAACTTTTCATAATCAAATTGAAGATGGAGATGAAAGTGTAAATGGGAAATATCAACTTATTTATTTACCTTTTGATTTGCAAAATAACATCAAAACACACAGCCACACAAATAACTGAGGAATTTCCAAGAATATTCATTCATTTAGAGGGTTTTCTCGCAAAGTGTATAATGTATATAGAATGGAGAGAATGTTCTATCCCATAATGCAGAACTTAAGCAAATTAATCGGAATCAATGGGATGTAGTATAATTTGAACTTTAGGTTAATACAGTTTTCAGCCAGATGAACTAAGCTTAAAGATAAAAGAGCAGAATCACACACATGCACACAAACATACATATATACGTATGTATATGTACACATTCGTACTCAGACATACTTAAATTTGCATTCAACCTAAAACACAAGTTCGAAGTTGAGCAGTCAAAACAGCGCACAGTGGGGAACTCGGACATTCTATGAGCAATTAATTCAATTTCTAGAAGTTTATGAGTTCAAAAAAAAGGGACATTAATGTATACTATTACAGGCATTTGTCTTTTCAGCCTTGTCCAACACTGGTGAGAAAACAGCTAATGAAAACAAACAGTAAAAAAAGAAGTTTCACATTGAAGAGAGAAGTTTTGAAAAATATGGCCACCAGTGCACTGGTGACCAGTCAAAAAGTTTTACGTAGCATCATAAATTCTTTGTAATCGCCACAAATTTTGCAATTTAACTTTGCAGCACCTAACCTCACTTTCATCCATATGACACAGACTGAAGGATAAAACTGAATCATATCGAGTTCTTTAAAACTTGGAAAGCGTGAAAAGGCAGACGTTGCTTCCGTATTGAATTCGCGAGTCATAAGCCTTAATTTCTTCGTCCTACGTGATTCGCCTGCTTTTAAGTGTTGGTAATGCCGATGATAATGATATTAACCAATGTTATGAACATACTTATGTGGATAAAGTTTAGTTTCCTGGTCGAAAATCATTCACAAAATATAGTCATTACTTATTATCATTGTATAATATACCAAAAATTATTGCTAGCAATGTATTTTTGAATGAAATGTTCAAAAAAATGTCCGAGTTCCCCACTGTGCTGCACCCTCAACCCCCCGCACACACAATCATATATATACATATATTTACGTAGACATGTATGTATATGTAAGTACATATAATTGGTAGCTTATGTAATGCGATTTGAGGGGCAAAAAAGTGAAATCAGCAGCAGATGCCCGAGTTGAAGATGGAGCAAAAGCAAGAGCACAAAATGGTTGCCCCCCCTTTGTGTATGTGTGTGTGTGTGTGTCAAGGCAAAGGACCAGGCCAGGCAAGAATTCCACTTTAATTGCATTTGATGGCACACGCACACACATTCACAGGCTTATACTCACACACACACACACACACACACACATACAAGCAAAGAAACCAAATTGCGCATAAAAGTATGCAACACAAAATGGCTATGCCACACGCACCAACTGCGACCCAGAACGAACCACATGGATGAATAAGCCAGGCTGCCAGCCCAGTAGCATCCACGTCCCTGGAACCAGGGCGCCCACACGCTTCACAAGTACGAGTAGTGCCTGCTGACGTAGTCTTTACATGACCGCAGAGCTAAAGTGACGTCTGTCATCGGATGCAATTAAAGAACATCCAAGCCAGAGTCAGAGCAGCAACAAAGTCTTAAAATAGATTCCCCAACTACTGCTCAAGTCGTAGTGTTGGCAACGCAATATCCTCGAAAGAGAGAAGAAAATCAAAGAATTCCAAGAACTAACTAGGCATTCCAGTTCATTCGTTTCAGCACCCATTTAACGCCCTGTATAGGCATTTGATTAGTTGTAATTTGAATTGATTTACCGACATTTTGCAAACATAACAAATTCTTATAATAAATCAATATTGCATTTCACACACACACATGTGTTTTAATGCTCATACAGCACACGAACCGCCTACACTTTTGCCTTTTAATTAATTTCCATATATGTACATATTTAAAAGCCCAAAAAAAGTTCCAAGAAAAAGGCAATATCAATTAATTGAGCTTACAATCAATTAAGGGTCAGATTAAGCTAGGTAAACGCTTTGAGGTTTCTGAATCTTAAGCTAACCGCTTTAATGAAATATTTGGATAAATTTCAAAAAAAAAAAACATATTCCAATGTACATAGTTGTTGCTGTAGGGTAAACAATTTATGATTGAGCATTTGCTATTGACTTTGAGATTCTGTCAGTGTTTGTTCATCAAGTTGGATAGACAAACAATTCCCCTAGAGGAGCGTATTAAAGACAGAAAACATCTGTGATAATCTTTGATATTTTAATGAAGCATCAGGAATAGTCGGGCTTAAATTAAGTAATTGAATTAATACATAAATATGTGGCATTTGGCTTTTATACTATGATAAATTTCTTCATTTTAATTCTCAAGCTGGGCCATAACAGTTGTAATATTTAAGTCACTGGAAATAAATTTGAAGTTCTCATGGTTCCCATGTTTGCCAAACCTAAGGGGTCTGGAGCAGAGACTCATTTAATATGCAATTGACAACATTGGCAGCAGGAGGAGCAACCAGCAGCCGCAGCCGGAGCAGGAGCCGAAGCCTGGTAGACATCAGAAGCCAAGTGGTTGCTGCCTATGCAAGCTGCCTTTGACCTTTTGCCTATTGGCAATGGGCGACGACACTTACCTGGCTACCGGCTTCCTAGGTGCCTAGGTGCCTGGGCTCCGTTGCAAAGTGTATTTCAGCAATGTTTTCTCTTCGCGTTTTTTTTCCCTGCTTTTTTTGCCTCTTTTGGTTTTTGTGTGCGCGAACTTTGCAATCAATTTTCATGGCAAGCCATTTTCTTTTTGTGGTTATTACAAATTACAAAATGGCTGCCATGCGCCATGGATTACCCGAATACCCGACATCTGCTGTCCCACTCGCTCCCTATCCCATCCCATCCCATCTCTCTTTCCTCTCGACGGTTTTTTAAGTGATGCAAATTAAGCTGGAGATTGCTGCCAGGATCCGGGGCAACCCTTTTGTCCTACGTTAAATTGAAATTGAATTATTGCACTTGGCTACGCCTGGCGTAGCCTAGGGCTAAGTCTGACTCCGTCTCTGGCCCTGGCCCTGGCCCTGGCTCATATGTGGGTAAAGGATGAGGTAATTAAACGTTTTGCATTAAGCGATTCATTATTATTCGACCAGCATCGAGCAAATATTTATAAGTAGTGAAAGGAAAGCGAAAAAAAAAAAAAACAGATTCAATTTCATCGATATTCATGTATATTCTTCAAAGGACAATTCGGTTAATGGAATTCTCAGAATCCGGGTGCCGGTTGCCCGTTGTCCGTTGTCCGTTGCCATGTCAATTTTTTAAGCTGACAAGGGTATTCTCTTCCATCTTTGCCCTTTCTCGTATCCCTTTCTTTTTTTTTTTTTTGTATTTCTGGCATTACATGACGTCAAAGGGACATAGAAATACGAGTTACATTAGTTTCCGTTTTTTTCCTTTTTTATTTTTGACCACCCAAAAATAAAACAACTTTCAATTAGTTGAGTGCCATGCTGGAAACCAAGCCGAGATAAATCATCGCCATTATTTAATATTTTTTTTACCCTACTAATGCATCAACAGATCATTTATCAGGCGGGTAACCAGCCTCATGATTAAGAGAATAATATAAGTTGGTTAACTGATATTAGTCCACAATTAAGTTCATTATTTTCAATTCATTTGAAATTGGAACTCTTTCGAGTTTTGAAGAAAACTTGAACCAAACATTGATTATCAGTTGTGATCTATTGAGACTAAGTGAATTCATTTCAATCTGTTTCCCCATTCCATTTCACCTGTCCTATAATTATCCCTGCTTATCTACTATAATGAATTATTTGCATCAAGCTTTTGCATAAATCTTTCTTGCTTATCTATCGCAAATAAGTATATTTTTTGTCGTTTTTACAGATATATATTTTGTAGTTTTTGATTAATGGCGACTTTAATTTATGTTGCTGTTAATTTTGGAATGTTTAACTCACCGATATTAACAATGCCATGGTTGGTTAGCTCCCAACACGACTGTAAGCGTAATATACTCAAACTGTGGCTCTGTTTTGGCGAGAAATAGCCCAGGGCGGCATCTGTCACATGGTAAGCCTGGAAAGAAGCAGCGGAGGCGACGAACCGAGAGATTCAATTAAAATCAGATGCACAGACACACACGCACACCCGCACACACACACGCACACACACGTACACACACATCTCTCTGTATGGAAAATAAACTTGCCTGCAGCGAAAACTCGTAGAGAGATGGCAACAGCTGTGCCACTGCCCCCACTGCCTCATCCGCAATGTTGATGCAGTCCGCCAGCGACAAGGAGACAATCCGTGGTGTTAGGCAGGCCCAGAGACCGGCCTCGGTGACCTCATTACATCCAGCCAGCTCAAGTTCAAATAGACTCTACAAACACAAAAACAAAACCAAACAAAAATCACAATGTCATCAATTATGAAATCGATTTAATATTCATTTAAAATAAACTGATCAAATATCTTTCTATATAGAAATGCATATGCATACACATACGTATATACATATATATATCGTATATATAAGTATTATGTACCACCTACATAAATATTGCTTGTTCTCCATAGTCTTGTGTCTGTTTTTTTTTTTTATAAATTTTGGCACCTCATCATCATTTTGGTCGCATAAAAATAAATAAAAAATGTTTCATGACCCGCCGTGCTAATGATCTCTGAAATACTTTTCAACACAAAATGCTTTCCACACCGTGCCGCCGAATAAAGTCGTGTGGTCGTACATATTTAACCAGCCGTTAAGGCATTTCAGTTCAAGTGTCGCCCTCGTGTATACCCTGGATGCCAAATTCGATACACAAAATCAACGAAAATTGAATGGTAATTGTGGTCGTGGGACATGTGAATGGTTATCCTTAAAGGGGGTGTGGCTATTTTTAAAATTCATTGAGCTCAGTTGGTCTAGATCCAGATATTTTACTTTACTTGATATACTCTCTCGTATACCCCTCCTTGCGGGGTACCAAAAGCTAATCAAAAGCGTGGAAACCATAAAAAAAAACATTCGCAAGATATACAAAGGTATATACATATATTTATATATATAAGCAGATTTGAATTATCATTAGGGCGAACCTGAGGTCACTTTACCTGCTGACTTAAGAAAATCATTATCACTGGGTATTAGGGAAATGTTTCAATTCAACAAACCCAACAAGTTATACGAAATGATGGACAAACAAGGATAATAATAATTTAATAATGAAACCCTAAGCGAGATAATCGAGAATTTTATTATAAATATTTTCAACTGTTCAATTTTGCTTGTTGACTTTTGCCGCCTTCCTGCCTTGCTGGATTAGATTTATGGCTGAGAAAAAGCTGTTTGTTTTCGTCGAATCGTTTAAAATCTCGTACATGTAACTCAAACTCAATCAACTTTGACCTTTGGCAACGGGCAAGCCAAAATAAAAAAAGAGAGAGCGAGCAACCCTCGACCCCAAATCCCCAATTCGACAATGCCAGACAATGTGTCGGGTAAACTACATAGTCGCCCATTGTTATTGTTGGATATATACTATATATAGTATACATATATACTTAGGTATTGAAGTTCTTAGCTCACAATCGAAGCAAACATTTTCATTTCTTTTCCTTTCCTTGCCTTTTGTAGACGCACGTCAAGCGCAATAACAAAACAACAATGGCCATAAACAAGGAGTGCAAAATGAAATGCCAGACCAGAAAAAAAACAAAAGTAGAAAACACATAAAGTGTAGGAAAATTAAGGGCTAAAATGCAAATAAAATAAATGCCAAAAGCCGAACCATTATGATTGAGTCCCCAAAGGAGCAAGGCAAAAAATCTAACTAAGAAGTTATATACCCTTCAAAATTAAACACGATGACGTCATATGATATAGTGCTCGGATCTGACTGATTCCGACGAATGTGTTGCGTATATCAACAAGAAGCTAAAATACAAAGTTTCATTATAATATCTCAAGAAGTGAAAGACTGGTTTGCATAGAAACTGACGGACGTACTTATATTGACTCGACTAAGGAATTCATCTTAAGGAATTTTCCCGAAATTACGACATCTCACCTGTTATATAATCACGCTATTTCTAACTTTAACGAAAGGAGTGCAAATAGTTTCAATAATTTACTTGTTGGTGATAGCTTTTGTACCCTTACAGGCTCGATCGGACCACTATATTATAAAGCTGCCTTAGAAACAATCTATTTATATTATTGATGTGGGATAATTACAGATTACGGCTAACTCTTATACTAGTTATAGCTACTAGGCGTTAAGTAAAATTTTTCTTTCATTTTTTTATACCCTTACGAAAAGGGTCAGAATTGTACAACACACAGAAGAAAGCTTCGCCGACAATAAAGAGTATAAGTATACTAGTAGTATTGATAAGCATGACAAGACGCATTCATATAATCATGTCCGTCTGTCTGTATGTACGTGTGTCGTACAAATATGCGTGTTTACATTAAAAGTCATTTCAATTGGTTACCTGTAGATGAGAATTGAGTAGCATAAGAACCTGCGAGGGTATACCAACTTTGGCATGGCTAAAATTAGCCCCGACTTCTAATTTTCTTTTTATACCATGCATCCATAGGATGAATGTATTTAACAGGCAGAAGGAAGAAGAAGGAAGAATTTCCGATCCTATAAAGTATATATATTCTTAATCAGCATAAAAAGAGAAATCGATAACCAAGTCGACCCGGCGACTTACTTACTTTATTTATTACTAAAATAGCTACTAAATACCAAAGTAAGAATTTAAAATAAATATACAATAAATAAAAATGGACACCATCGAAGACACTAACTTATTTGCAGGAAACAATATTCGTTCCAACGAGATGTTATTGACCATGTCGGTGACACAAAGGAGCCTTTCTAAGCTAAGGAAAGTAAAACCAGAAGGCCGGGCTAACTTCGGCCATGCCGAAGTTTGTATACCCTTGCAAGCTCTTGTGTTACTAGATCTCTAAAAAGAGTTATCTAAATGTAAAGACCCTGGTGTCAAAATCCGTTTTTACACGCCATAGCACGGCTCGCATACATATGCATGTATGTAGACATGCAGCATGCAATTTTTTCATATGTTTGTATGACAGCTATATGATATAGTCATCCGATTTTGATCAAATTTACCCTAATTATAGCTTTTTATGTGAAAATGTCATTTACTTAGTTTGACGATGATCGCTCAAGAAACAAAAAAGTTTCTAAAAGAAAAACTATTTTTGGTCCGATTGTTCCTATGGGAGCTATATAATATAGTAGTCCGATCTTGATCAAATTTCGCACGGATGTTTGGATGTATAGTAAACTGCCAAATGTTACGTTTTATGATAATCGGGTGAAAAAGAAAGAAGTTATTGATCTAAAACTCATTTTTCGACCGATGGTTCCTATGGGAGCTATATGATATAGTTGTTCGATCCGGATGAATCCGAGATATACAATGCCTGCAGTATATACAAGACTCCGTGCAAAGTTTCAGATCTGTAGCTATAGCGGTTTCGGAGGAGAAGCTGTTGATCCAGACAGACAGACAGACAGACAGACAGACAGACGGACAGACGGACAGACAGACGGACAAACGGATTTGAACTCGTCTTGTCATCCTGATCAAGAATATATATACTTTATATGGTCGGAGATGCCTCCTTCTATGCGTTGCACACTTCTGACCAAAATTAATATACCCTTTTTGCAAGGGTATAATAACTTTGCAAATTTGAAGATCGCAAGTGAAAGCACACCGAAAACTTCTCTGTGTAAGTATTTCAACGATAAAGATATGTTTAAATGAGTTTAATAATATAAGAGTGATTAGAAATATGCAGAAAAAGTATATAAAAAGTACAAAAATTACAATAAGCTAAGAGTAGACTGTGCAATATAAAACAAACGCTTTGGTGAATTAAGATGATTAAGAACTTCGACCTTTGGCGTGCCTAAAAAACCATATTCCTAGACTTAAAGGTCCTTACAGAGTGACAGAAGTGCTGCGTAAAGGTAGGATGTTGAAGGCTTTGAACAGACTAGTCTTCCCTACAAAGTGGTATTAGCTGGCTGGTTAAATAATTGAAACAGCTAAGAGATTAGGAGCTCTACGGTCAGAATGGCCGACTTGTAGGTATCTTTACCCATGTCCATACGATATACACCACAGTGGATGATCCCAAGGTAAGTTAAGATCGTCTCACATACATGTAAAATAGCATAAGCTAGCATAAGATGATGAAATAAAGCAGTCCAAAACCCTCACTGACCAGAGCGGACGTGGACCTACATTATGTACATTCTGGCATACATCGAATGGCCACAAACTAAATCTAAACATTCAGTTGATACCACGACTTGGGGATGACTCCGCGGAACGGAAAGATTGCAACTACCTTAGTCGGCCATAGAAAATGAACAAGTTCACTGCATGTCTAGTTGGTTAATAGTCTTGTTAGTTGTTTTTCGTCCTTTTTTGTGTGCTTTTGTTATGAACAATTGTGTAAGTTCGCTCTCATAACAACTCCCAAATGGGTTGGCCAAACATGTAGCCAAGTAACAAGGAAACCCATTCGCACCCCCTCCCGCCCCACATATGTATGTATGTATGTATGTGTGTGTGTGGGGAAAAGGCCCCCAAAATCGATATGAGAAAGGCTACCACGAAAACGAAAATCCACATACATACACGTGTAACTGTATGTGTGTGTATGAGTAAATATTTGTATATTCAAACAACTTTGCACAATTAAAGCGAATTAAAGAGAGAGAGAAAAATTCATAAAGTTTAAATTATTTTAAATTTGTTCAAGTTGTTTTAGATTAGCCAAACATTTGGGGTCCTCTTTGACTCTATTTAGAATAAAATTCCATTACAAAAGAAGAAGTTTTCTATGCATTTTATGCAAACTATGCAAATTTAAAGTTTTAATTGGCAGCCAACTAGCTAGCTCATGATGCTAATTAAGAAAATATACTATATTATTCTCATGGAAACTATTTATGTGCATACATACATTAGATTTTTATTAGAACCATTCTCAACAAGCATAAAAAAATCATAAGAAAACCAATTTGTTTTTCGCATTCCTCTGTATGGCCAAAGAAGACATACATAGATTCATATGTATGTGTGTATGTGTAAGTATTTTCATTTAATTTCTCCATACGAGAGTGCAGAAAACTGTAGCATAGTTTTATGGGTCAATGGGGTTCGCTCTCGTTCAAAGTTTCAAATTGCCGCAATAGAGCAAAAAAAAAAAAAAAAGGGGCAAAAAAAACACGGCATGTACGAGCATGTAAAGGAAATTGCAGGCTATTGCTACTTGCTACTTGCCATTGACCATTAAATATGTATGAAATGCAGAAAAAACTTATAAAGTAGCTGCATTTCCGTTGTCGTTGCATTCGCAAGGCATTTTAATAACAACAAAATTGTCCCTGGTAATGTCGATGTACATAGAGAGAGACACGGATGCAGTAAGTAAGGGGAGAAGGGGATGATGGGTGGGGATGGTGATGGGGGATGATGGGGGTCGGGGGTCTATTCAGTCAGTTGTGAAACCCCAAGGTCAAATTCCCTGTACACTAGTGTATTGCTGCTGTCCCTTGCGTGTCATTGTTGTTGACATTTCCAGCGACAACAATTTGCAATCAAACCATTTGTTGGGTTTGCCACACACACACACACAAACACACACATTAGGAGAAAGAGAGATGGATAGAGAAGTACAAAAAGAGAGAGAGAGAGGGGAAAATATAGGTTGAACTAGGCTCATAAACATGACATGCATTCACATTGGATTAATTCCGACAGCATCAGCAACAAGAAGTGACTGTATGAATGGCATACATAGACCGATAGAGAGAGAGGGAGAGAGAGATAGAGAGAGAGAGAGAGAAAATCAACTCACTGGCTGACAAGCTGCCACTACCAACCACAAATTCAGAAGCGAACTGAACTGAACGATGTTGATGCTGCCAACATTATCCACTTTACTGATTTGTGAGTGTTAGATTGTGTGTGTGTGTGTTTGTGTGTGTGTTTGTGTGTGTGTGTTTGTGTGTGTGTGTTTGTGTGTGTGTGTTTGTGTTTGTGTGTGGTTCGCTGCCATTTCCGTTGTCGGCTGTCTCATGCTGAGCTCCTGATGGATTGCCTGGCGGCAACACACTCTCATTCAGATTGCTTTTGAAATGAATAGATTAGTTTCATAGATGAACCTGGGGCAACGCCTCCCTGCTTGCCTGCCAGCCCGCCAGCCCGCCATCTAGGAACAACATCGTTCTACTGAGTAGCTACTCATTACGCCACTTGTTTCGCTTGTTTTGCCAAATTAGATTTCGGGCTACGCCCAGCTAACCCGTTGAGAATAAGTAAAATGGAAATGTAGCCGTATGTGGGGAGGGGGGAGGGGAGAAGAGAAGGCTTATGTAATTTCATTATAATTTAGTACTACATCTTGGCAAACTAACAACACTCCCTCTCTCTCTCTCTCTCTCTGTCAGTAACATTACACTTATAAAGGGTATACTCATTTTGCTCAGAACTTTGCAACACATAAAAGGAAACATTTTAGACTGAGATATACATAGTTAGAGTTCCTTAAACCATCTCCGTCCTCTAGAGTTCTTATAAGTAGTAGGCAATATAGACGGATCGGACTATCTGAGAATAGAGTTTTAGATCAAAAACGTGGATTAACATTGGAGAGATTGATATAAATTCAAACGACTATTCCAAATTTTATTTAAAATCGGAAAACTATATTTTTTAGCCATATAACATGAGCATGGTCATAAATCTTGGATCAGATCTACATAATATGATATAATTCTGGTAGACAAATTTAAAGCTGCTCTTCCGCAGAGTCCGTTCGATTTTTGAACACATTTTGGTTTCGGTCTGCCATGACCGTGGTACACACACAAGTTGACAGTGGTCAGTCACACGGCGAAACCAAAAATAAATCCAAACACATACACACAGAGGGAAAAAACATTTTGGTGCTAAACTATTTGCAATTTTGGTATTTTATTTTGAGCATTTGCTCGGCACGCCAACTTGTTAAATGAAACGTGTCAGAATGGCTAAAAGTGTGTCATCAGTGTGCGAGAGTGAGTGAGACAGAGAGAGACAGAGAGAGTGAGAGTGAGAGTCTACGAATTCGGCATTCAGTAATGAATTGATGCGATCAATTTCAGGCGCAAATCACTTCAAAGCTTTCTCATAATTCATTTCATTTCATTTTGTTGCCCCAAATGGCGGATTTTGTGATGCATAAATAAATCTTTCATAATTGGTTGACATTTAATTTCGCTTTTCAAATATAAATGTGACGTTGCTTTTGGCAGTGTTGGAAAATTCGGATGGAACTTACCTGCAAATGATCCAAAAGCGTCTCCAGGCCGCGATCACTTATCGAAGAGCAGCGCAAACTGAGCGAATGTATATGCTTTGAGGCCAACGGGAATGAGTGGACCACATCCAGAGCGTCCTCATCGGAGGCCCCAACCAGGCCTAGAGCATGAAAGCCACGTCGTATGAGCGAATTGTAGAGTTTGCCCCGATCGCAGCCCGGCATCTGGCGGAGTTCGCGGCACTGCAGCGTGGGCAACAGGCCGGACCAGTAGCGGGGACTTCGGTACAGTATGTCCCGCCATTTGATGCACACCTGGGCGAGCACACGCCGCTCGTACGGCGAGAAGTATTGGAAAAAGCGATTGAGGAAGCGATCATCGAGCAGCAGGGCATCGATGCTGTGGATGTGTGTGTGAGGCGGGTGGGGCGGCACGTGGGGCGGATGCTGTTTATGGAGTATCAGGGCTGACTGCTGCTGCTGTTGCTGCTGATCCACGACAGAGGCATTCAGCTGACTGTACGGATGATGCATATGTGGATTGGGCAGCTGCTTGCGCAATTGCAGTGGCGTCCCGGTGCCACTGGCGGCGGCCTTTTGAGCCGCTACCATGCCCATGGTGGTAAAAGTGGGCGAGTTGCCGCCTGGAATCGTTATATTCATTTGCTTGGCAATCGATTTGACTGTGGGCGTGGGCGGAGCACCCAAGGGTAAGCCGGCTGGTGGCGCTGGAGCACCGCTCATCAGATGATTCGAATTGATCAGTGTCGAGCCGGCCATTTGTTGTTGCATTAGATGTGCCACTGGTGGCACCTGCTGCTGCTGTTGTTGCTGCTGCTGCTGTTGTTGTTGCTGCTGCTGCTGCTGTTGTTGTTGTTGTTGTGCACTGGAGATGGAAACAGTACCAGTACTCTGACTACCGCGAGATGGCTTATCCGGCGTCGATGGACCAGTGGCAGTCGCCACAGTTGTAGTCGAAGAAGTGGAGGAGGAGGAGGAGGAGGAATTGGTATTAGAGTTAGAGTTGGAGTTGGAGCTATTGCCGCCGCCACATAGAGCATTCGTTACACGCTCCATCACTGAGGTCTTGCCACTCGATGTTGATGTGTTGGACGCGGCACTAGAGGTCGAATTAGAAGATGTGCCATCGCTAGTCGCACCATGGTGATGCTTCGATCGCAATCCCAAACCGTTAATACGTTTCGACAATTCGGCGGAGGCTCGTTCGACCACTCCCTGCGCCGAAATCGAAGACATCGTATGCTGAAACAAATTCACTTTGCTGCCTCCCCTCCCCACTTTTTCAGGCAATAATGCACTTGGTTCTATCCCTGGTTGTTTGGTTGCACTACTCGACCACCTCCAACCGCTCCCTCACATGTGGGCCACACACTTCATAATTTCAAAGGGAGGTCCAACTGAAAAAAAACAATTCGAAAATATAATACTCGTACATATTATGAAACCGAAATCACAATAAACATTTGTTAAATAGGAAATCATAATGAAAGATGGCAACCAAATAGAGCGATAAAGATTAAGTGCGAAATTCAATTGATCTATAATTCCCAACTGGTTCAAACAGAAATCGCATAGAGGACATTTGGCTAATTGAGTTAAGTCAAAGTTCGAAATACTCTATCCACGTGCACTTCATTTTGTGGTAGCATCTACTATGCCAATTAACAAGTTTTTGACTTGAATTGCAATTGGTAAAGCCATTGCACCACGAGTCCCTATTACCTTGGCTTACATTTCTTGATTTGTTGTGGTTAATGTTGCTATTGCTATTGTTGCTATTGCTATTGTTGTTTTAAATACATTGTTAGCTTAATCGTCAAAGTTGAGTGCAGCCACAACAAATCGCACAAAAGGCAATGGAGAAATGAGTAGGGAATAAACTATGTATGTATGTATGTATGTATGTGTGTATATTGTGGGTTATGACATGCAACCAAAGACCGAGAACTAAGAACTAAGAACTGAGAACTGAGAACCAAGAGCCGGCGACTTTTTGCATGCTAATAATGAATGTGGGCCATAAATTTGGGATATTTTCTTTACCCCGCCAAACCCCTCCACCCACCACCTTCCACTTTCCCACCATAAACCACTGCAAATGGCCTGCATGAAAAACTTGAGCACATTTCCATCGTTTATGCACAGCTTTGTGTTACTTTTTGCCATTTGAAATCCAATAGAAAAGATGGTCAGCATTTTGAGGTTAGCTTAACAAAACGAAATAAGCTTGAATTGTTTATGTGTTTTTATAATGCTGTTCCAAAGTTTTTAATAAAATTGAGCATAACCATAACAAGAGTTTATTTTTTAAATTTTTCATCAAGAAAATGCTGTTGTCCAATATTTTGCTTTTGGGTGGCGAATTGAAAATATTTCAATTCATTAAATGAGTTTAACTTTGATCGCATAAAAATATAAGTACGACAAATTGCGGATCGATTCATGTCATCTAATTTTTATCCGTCGTTGTTTAAGGAAAAGAGTATTTTAGAATCGATTAATATTTGCGAAAAAATAGTGGGAATTTTTGCAATCGAATGCACCTGGGTAGAAAACAGCTAAAATGTTAACAAAATTGACGGTGCATCATCTTAATATAATAATGAACTCATTATACCCTTTCAGAGGATATTCTAAAATTGGTCAGATGTTTGTAACGCTGAGAACGAATCGTTTTCGACCCCATAAAGTATATATTTTCTTGATCAGCAAGGGAGGACGAGTTGATATAGAAATGTCCGTCTGTCTGTCTGTTGCTATTCAAACTAAACCCACAGTTTTAGAGCTATGGCTTTCAAGCCAGAAGCTTTACCCCAGGAGGCTTATGTACAATTTTCAACAAGATCGGACCACTACATCATATAGCTCCCATAGGAACCATCGGTCGAAAATAGAGTTTTAGATTAATAACTTCGTTCTTTTTCACCCGATTATGATGAAACTTTACATTTATCAATTTACTATACATCCGAACGTCATTGCCATCAAGATCGGACTACTATATCACATAGCACCCAAAGGAACAATCAGACCAAAAATAGTTTTGCTTCTAAAAACCGTTTTTGTTTCTTAGGCGACCATTGTAAGTAAATTATAATTTGGCTGAATTCGATAGCTGTCACACAAACATATAAAACCTTGTTATGGCGTGTAGATACGGATTTATACACAATGGTTTTTACATTTAGCTAACTCTATTTAGGGATTGAGTAACACAAGAGCTTGGAAGGGTAAACAAACATCGGCATGGCCGAAGCAATCGAGAAAATCAGATTAAACAACGTATGGAAAAATGTGCCTATTGAGCGACCACAAGTGTAGGTACATACATACATACATGTTAGTTATCCGACGAAAGAATGTTCCATTTACATTTGGCGACCTTTGATTAAGTGCTGTCTTAAACATATACATATATATGTATGTATTTCCATTCTACTTTCTGCTATTCTTTCCCTTGTGGAAAGTTCTAATGCATTCGGTTAGGGTTAAAAGGAAATCACAAAGTCGTCAACTTGACTTAAAAGTACCGAATTCATTTCAAACTCGAACGCATCCAACTAATTCGTATCACAAATCCCACGTCGAGGAGAAAATTGTATAACTTTGAGAGGACAAAAGGGAAGTTAGCTAAGCTGCTTTGTAAGGACGACCAACTAACTTTTACGTTTTGTTTTGTATTTGTCTTGTGCATAGCAATTTGTGTACGAGTATTTGTATTTGCATTTGTTTAGCAGCACAATCAAATTTCAGCAACCCAAAATCTAAGAAATGGGAAAATGGAATGGAACAAAGTAGAACTATTGTATACTCTCTTATACACTTGATATTCTCATTTGTAGCAATAGCAGATATGCCCGGCCTGTCGGATAGGGCAAAAGAACAGAAGAAATCAGAGAAACAAGTATAGCAAAAAGGAAAAAACGGAAGAAAAAAAAGCAAAGTAAAAAGGGGAAGTTGACAGACAAAGCTCTTTGTTTGTGCCCACGTCCAAGCGGAAAGACAACTGAAGACAAATGCAAAGATTCAAACGCTCAACGAAGCAGCGAAGTGGACCAGCAACGATAAGCGGCACCTGGCACTATGCATCTACATTATCACCATCATCAGCAGCAACATCAGCATCAGCGTCAGCATCATTGTTGAGAGGCTTTCACCTTGAGTCTCTAACAATTCGCGTATTTATGGCAATTAAATTGTCTTTCATGCCACAAGTCCTTTGCTCGCTTTATGGCCAGAGATAAAACTGGCTCAGGGCATTTAAATTAAGCCATTTCAAAACGGAATTTAGAGCAGGTTAAGTTTGTGCCACATACTCGCAGTATGGGGCATACACACCTGCCCACACATATACCTCCAACATACACATGTACATATGTATATACCTTTGTATGTATACTGGCATTTAAAAAGTAGTACAGTTTCATTCTTCATAACAGACAAAGGAGAGAAATGTTCACTCTACTAAAGTCATAACTTAACTAATTTATCTGGCCAAACTACCTAATTTGCTTTGTAAATTAATTACTTTTTTAATATAAGATACATAGAATGTATAAAATGCTAATCTGATCGATCTGCATGATCATGCACTATCAATAGCAAGCAAATGTATTCAGATAACAATCAGTAAGAACGATTAATGAAACAAAGTTAACTTTTGGTTATCTTTGAATGTTTTAAAGCTCTCATAAACACTGAAACTAAAGCATCAGGAAAATGTCGCTGTTTGTGTTCTTTCCAATGGATTTTAAAAGTTTGTGCGCATCAAACTATGCAACAACAAATTTGTTGCCTCGCGCCAAAGTGTAATTACATCAAAGTAATTTGATTAATATGGCCAAGTAAGTGCATTCCGCTTGGACCGTCACCCGGATGGATAGGCGGTTGGGCCTGAAAAACTTTGCTTTCGCTGCGTACATGAGCACAAACCGGAGAGGAGGGTATAAAACAAAAAAAAAAATATGCTGCATACTTATGGGCGACGCAGGTGGGAAGTCAAAGCCACCCCCAAACAAGCTGGGCTCTCTTGCTCTTGCTCTCCCTCTCTCTCTCTCTATCTGTCTCGCTCTCTCTTTCAATCTATATATCTCATTTGCTCTCCCTTTCTCTATGGATCTCTCTCACTCTCTTGGGCTCTTTCTAACTCTCTCCCAGTTTCTCGGTGTGTGCGTATTTCATATTTTTACACCCCACCACCCCCTTTTTCCGGCGCTTGGGCTCCTGTCTATTTTTGGAGTTTTGGTTCGAGTTTCTTTCGCGTGCTTATTGGATTTTTTTTCCTTCCTTTTTTTTTTTTTTTTTTTGTATGTTGTTTGCCTTTAAATCGGTGCTCTGTGTCAGGGCTCTGTGTTCTCTAGCAGTACCAGGGCAATATTATCGATTTTCGTCCCCGTTGTTTTCATGCCCATTTGCGCTTTGATCCAAACGAAAGAAACAAAAGAAACTAGACACATAAGGCGAAAGTCAATAAATTGTGAATTTTCCCTGCTCTCAAGTTCAGTGTTGCTTTTGATTTTGCCCATTTGAAATTCCCGATTTTCACACAGCTGGAGAGTTGAGTGCAAAGAAAACAAGAAAGATGCGAACAAAACAAACACAAATGTCATATAAAAGGCAAGTTTGTGTCTAAAAAAAAAGAGGGGAGGGGAAAGAGAAGCAGACAGAGAGAGAGAGAGAGAGAAAGTAAGTATATAAAATAAACATCCAAATAGAATAGAAGGAATAGATAGATTTAATAGGAATTAAATCTTTAATTCCTAAAAGTATGGAACAAATCTTTGTAGGGACTTCAATCTTGAAGATCCTTTTAATTTGAAAATTAGTTTTGATTGATCAATTAATCAATCAAGATTTTAGCAAAGTTCCGTTGTTATAGAGTTCGAACTATCGAAATCAGACCCCTTACATAGGATTAATCAGATCCTATTTCTGTTCACTTATGTCATAATATCAATATATTCTATACATATATTTCAATTCTATTCTATGTACTTGAATTCAAATTGAAATCTCATAAGAATACACATTTTCCATACTAGAGCTATTTTGCTAACTTAACAGATATTAAAATCTAGTTTTCCAAATTAAAGCAAAGACATCACATTCAATTGAAAAACTGTTAGCATTCAATAAGTGAATCCTGTAACCAGCCAGCTGGTACGTCAGTGCCGCGTATCTGGGTCAAACTATGCAACTTTGACCTGATTTGCAGTAGGCCGACTTATATATACATAGACATAGACATATACGATTATATATATATGTATATGTATCTATGTGCATGTGCATATGCCCATATATACCACTAATGTATAAGATATATATACATAGAAGCCCACTTATGCCAATGACTAACTGTAAATGAACGATAATGTGTTTTGTCCACTGCTAATCAATGTTGTCCAGCCTTAAAGAGGAAACTGGCCGAAAGGATGGGTTGTGCGCCAGTATGTCTAAAGACTCTATTATTACCATTATGTCGATTTCGATGTCCAAATCGCTGGGCATGACATCACAGGGCAAGGGGAGGGGATGCAAATAGAGCCGTAGCCACCCTTGCTCCTCTTTAAGAATGAGGGGGACGTAAAGGAGAGAGGGGTGGCTACATCAAGCCGAGTTACCGGCACTCCATGGCAAATGGGGTGTTAGTTAGGATGAATGGATGGTTGGATGGTTGGGTGAATGGTGGGAGGGTGGCCCAACAAGAAATTTAAGGAACCAAGGCAAAAGGAAAAATGGGAGAAAAAAAAACACAAAATCACGTGTAGGAAAAGTTTGTGCTTGCAAAGCAAAAGATATAAGCAAATAGGAAAATCCAATTTGTTTTATAATCTGTAAAATATATTTTACATACTTGTTCTAACTATAATCACGCACCTTTCTATACGTATATAAACATATATACGTATATTTTTATATACATATATTTTTATAATATTTCTCTGTGTATATATTTTTCTTTAATTATATTTTTTACTTTTTGCCTGTCTCAAGCAATAAAAATCAATTTTACAAATTTTCTGCTATTTTTTGTTGATGTTTTTCTTTTGGTTTACGTTTTTGAATCAGAAAAAAAAACAAAAAAATTCAAACACTAAATTCTCCCTTTTCCGTTTTTGTTGTTGCTGCTTGTTGTTGTTGTTGTTTTCCACGCCGACGCCAAGGAAAAGCAAAAATGCAATAAAAAAAGGAACAAGAACAAGAAAAAAACAATCACAAAACTATTTGCACGCTTTTGATTGGTTTGAACGGAAAATCTGAGGAAAATTCGAGCATTAGCGCGGCACGAACTCAAAATACAAACTGCAGGCGAAGGCGGCCAAAGAAAGTGGCAAAGGCAGAAAAGGCCAAAATGCCTTTTATCGGGAGAACATTTGCGAATAGGCAGAGAGAAAGACGGAGAAAGAACTCTCACTAGAGACAGTGAGCCTGCGCACTTGCCAGAAGCTTTTTTCATGGGCTTAGTTCAAGGGGGGCGCTTTTATGTAATCCCTTGCTGAATGTTTATTAAATTTATTAGTAAAATATGAACCAAACTATGCAATTATATTCATAATTATTTACTTTTCAGATTTGGTAATACGCTTGATATAACCAATTCCACGTTCTTCTTAATTGGTATTAAAATGATCAAATCCCACCCTATGTAATCAATTTCTAAGGGAGCGCAAAAGTGCTTGACAGAGAGAGAGAGAGAATATCTTTATTTTATCAAAAGTAAGTGAAAATATGGCGCTCTTTTCAATTTTTGAAAATTTTTGCAATCGAAAAGAACTGAAATTTACAAAGGTTAAACAACATACAAATATTTTAATAATATCGGCATTTCCTGAAAAGATTGTATAATTAATAATATATAGTAGACGAATAAATATAATTTATATAAAATGCATATACTTATCTTGTATGTATGTAATGAGTGTAAAATGAATTAATAAATTCGTTCCAAATAGACTTTGTTAAATTTTTGGTTTTTTCGTTTGTATTTGCAATGAAAATAAATCCAACAAGTCCTTTGCTTTGTTGTCCTACCTCCTGTCTTCTTTGTTTATCCAAGCAAAGTACTTAATATTTCATGCATCACTGTCTACGGCCGTCTATTTTTTTAATGCCACGAACTTCGCCTTACGTTCGAGTGCATTCTGGTGTAATCCCCTAGATCTGCGTTCTCGCCCACAAGCTTATGAAACACTCACACACTCGCAAACACCCACACACAAGTTGGCAAACAAATGGAGCAGCCGGAATGGGTCGGGGGATCAAGGTAAAGAAGCTTATGCAGAGACAGAAACAGCTTTTATGTTTATTTGGCAAAAAAAAAAAAATTTTATTTGATTGAAAAGATTTTCGGATGGTTTGCAATGTTAAGACGCTATAATTTTAATTCGAAAAATACTGGTGGGAGAAAAACTCTCTTTTTCGAAATGAATAAAAATGTGTATTTTATTTTTGTGTTTTGGCGCTAAAAGATTTAAATTTTTGCACGACTCAACTATCGATAACTGAGTGATCTAGTTCCAACGTTGCGTACAGTGTTTGCCAACGGCTGCTTGTGGCAGCTGGTGGCCAGTGTTGCAAAACTTCCTGTACGAAGCTCGAAGTTAGAAAAAATATTAACAAAAACAGTTAAACGTTGGCTTTATACATTGTACTAGACAATAATTTGTCTGTCAAGAAGGAACATACCAATGAAGACCTTTGGGCTTAGAAGGAACTGCACCTGAACCGCATTTCTTGGCGTACGTCTTAGGTGAGTTGGGAGCGTGGGTTTTTTCGTATGCGTACCCGCCGATGACCGATTTTCATTCTCCAGTAAAAAATGTCATCCACATCGGCTGCCGCATCCAATGCAGCAGCCGGCTTGAACACAAAAACAGAGGTTCGCTTTGTAACCGAAGTGCCCAGCAGTCTTAAGCAATTGGCCCGCCTGGTGGTCCGTGGCTTCTATTCCTTGGAGGACGCTCTGATCATTGATATGCTGGTTCGCAATCCGTGCATGAAAGAAGATGATATCGGTGAACTGCTGCGGTTTGAGAAGAAGCAATTGAGGGCGCGTATTACTACCCTGCGCACAGACAAATTCATTCAGATCCGATTGAAAATGGAAACGGGACCGGATGGCAAGGCGCAGAAGGTTAATTACTATTTCATTAACTACAAAACATTTGTAAATGTCGTGAAATACAAATTGGATATAATGCGTAAGCGAATGGAGACAGAGGAAAGAGATGCCACCAGTCGAGCGAGTTTCAAGTGCTCCATGTGCTCGAAAACATTTACGGATCTTGAGGCGGATCAGTTATTCGACATGGCAACGTGTGAGTTTCGGTGCACATACTGCAGTAGTTCCGTGGAGGAAGACAGTGCGGCCATGCCCAAGAAGGATTCGCGCCTTATGCTGGCACATTTCAATGAACAGTTGCAGCCACTATACGATCTTCTGCGCGAGGTAGAGGGTATAAAGCTAGCTCCGGAAGTACTCGAACCAGAACCTGTGGATATTGATACCATTCGAGGCATAGCTAAGCCAAATGCCATGCGTCCCGATGGCCTGGCCTGGTCGGGAGAGGCGACACGCAATCAAGGCTTTGCCGTCGAGGAGACACGGGTAGATGTCACTATTGGCGATGATGATGCATCAGATGCAGTGGTTCAGCGTAAATCTAGACCCATTTGGATGACTGAGAGTACTGTAATAACTGAACCATTAGACGGAGAAGCGGACAGCCTAGCACCAAGTGCATCTGGGGCCGGAGGTCAACGCAATCGTAAAGAGAATGAGGATATTATGTCGGTTCTGTTGCAACATGAAAAGCAACCGGGCCAAAAGGAACCTCATATGAAAGGCATGCGCCCATCAGGCTCTTCGGATGCCAATTCGAGTGACGATGAAAAAGAAATTTCTAATGCGAAAAAGCGTAAGTGACAAAATTTGAATTGATCTAATCAAACTGCTTTGATAATTAATTGAATCCCAATTTCTTCTAAAGCCGATTTGGACTCTGAGGATGATAATTACATCAACTCGGATTCAGGCGAGGATGCTGATGATGTTCCCACGGTTTTAGTGGCCGGTCGTCCACAGCCCTTGGATCAAATCGATGACAAATTAATCGCGCAAATGTCCCCGCAAGAGAAGGAGAACTATATACATGTCTATCAGCAGCACTACAGCCACATCTATGATTGAGAACAAAAGCTAATGTACAAAATCGTCTATCTGGATTGGCTGACTGAGAACTAGGAATATATATTTATGCATATAGTGTCATTTGTAGACTTAAGTTTGCCTAATAAGTTGAATTATAGTGTACAAATCAGAAAAATCATTGATTAAAAATGGTTTTCAATTTTTAAAAAACTGCAAAAAAAAAATCGATGACCACTAGTTCCACGGATTATTTGACTCCATATGGGTGATGGCAAAAAATAAGTAGCGAAAAAGAAAAGCCAAAACAGTTATTCTATGTGCAGTGCCATTTTAGTATTCTTGGCCACAAAAAGGCTGAAATATCATATTTGGAAATATCGTAGTATTACTGTAAATAGGCTAAACTGACAACTCTGATTTCTATTCCTCCGGTCAACAGCTGTTTAATACATTTATATTTTGATTTGCAAATTACAACCGCTGCCGATATTTAGTATTGTGGGCGTACCTAGTTTATACATATATGTGTTAATTAGTGGGCCAAAGATAAGCGCCACCGCCGTACGTAAACAAGAACTATGCCCGCACACACACATTGAATAAAATCCCATAAGAATCTTGTTGAATACGTTAGCAATTCAGTTGAGTTTTGGATGCGTTTCTTGCCGGACCTATGAGCCCGAAAGTGCTCCACCTGTTTGAAATACATTTGTATATGTATAAAATGACTCGTCAATTTGCAACTAAATACACAAACTAAAAGCAGACTGTGATAACAATAATAAAATTATATCCATCAATCTGATCAGAGTATTTCCAACTACAGTGTAATTAAGTGGTTTTTGCCTGATTTTCCAATTGGAGTACCAGAAACGTGATACACACGCACAGATACATATGTACATACATACATAAATTTATATGCATTTAAAACAAAATTCAATCTTATCGTAAGAATTTTTATGCTGGTCTAAGCATATTTTGAGAATGAATTGACAAAATTATAAGCGAGTGTCGTTGGTTGCCAGGGTAACGCGTTCAAGTTTGAAGTCTCGCAACTTCCCTAAATAGGCAATCAGACGAAATTGATCTCAATTGAATTGCGATTCGATTGACTATAATTGCCATTATCAAAATATCATAGTCGCAGGAAAAAAAATGAAGGTAACCGTCGATAAGGAGCTGCTGCCCATGAAGGCGCATTACTTTCTCTTTAATGCTGGTAAGTGCTGCCAATTTAAAATTAAGTTAAACTCATTAAGGTGAGTGAATTTAATATCGCTTACATCAGCCAACAACAACTCAAGGGGCCGGTGTGCCATAACCACGTGTAGTTGGTCCGACAACACCAGGGCTACACACACTCAATGCCAAATATTTTGGATCCATACTTACATATGTATGTATATACATACATATGTAAGTATGGATTTATCATTAAAATCATTAAGAGATTGACACTAGTACCTAAATATGTTAGCTTTTATTTAACAATAATTATCAATACTTTTGTCCATGGAAGACACATCGGGCCTGAATCTCAGTTTAATACCGCAAAGTCGGCAAAAGTCCGTGGGAAAAGAATATAAACAATTGAAATTAAAAACCTGTGTACCGGGCAAAGTGTGAAGATAAGAAGAATCCCTTTCGAGATAGTGAAATTGTTCGAACAATTATATTGTCGATTATAGTTGGAAAAAGTGTGTGTACAAGATAACCTGACCTGACTACTTAAATATGTATGTACATACATACTATGTACATTAATGGGCGATAACGACTGAGGGGGCTACCGGGAAATGCGAACTTAATGCTTGGAACATTATGAAATATCAATTAAAATGAATATGATTAATATTATTGGACCCGAAAGCTTATTTTGATGATAGTGGCTCAGTTTTAATACTCTAACGAAATATGTACGTATATGTACTATGTACATAAGTATGTATATGAAATGTGTCAGACGAGTTGTGCTTGTTGTGACATTATTATTTTAAAAATATGCGTCTTTTAAATTTAAGTATGTATATTCTTTAAAAATGTATATACTTAGTACATAAACTTCTGCACTTTTACTTTGACACGATAGCAGAAAATTTAAAGAAACACAACTTGCTATGGCCATGTCTCAGCTGCCCTGTCCCAATGGAGCCTAACCTAGCTATTGCTACTACTCCTCCTTCTTTCTACAAACTTTTATTGTCAGACTGAACCACTTCAAGCAATTAAATGCCTACTTTTACTTTTCTAAATTAATAGAAACGACACTTTGTTAGTTGGTTACTCGTAGTATTTTGCACTCTGTGACTATCTACAGACACAATATTTCATGTTTTCGCTCATTAAATCATCTGATAGAGGTGTTTTGTTCCTATGAATGTACATATATGTACATCTATATATATATATGTATATATATATATATATATATATATGTGTGTGTGTGTGTTTACACATTGTCTGACGCCCACGCTTTATCTGACGTCCACCCTCACGTACATAGGCTAATCTATTTGCATGTTTTATTTTGTTTCCTCTCCTATTAACATACATATCTGCTTATCTATGTACATATTTCATTTTTTAGGCACCGCACCCGTTGTACCCTTTATGCCAACTTTGGCTCAGCAATTGGGCTACTCCTCGGTTGTAGTGGGTACGATGTATATGATCTTACCCATTATTGGAATGCTGGCGAAACCCTTTTTTGGATACATTGCAGATCGGTAAGATGCAAGTCCATGTTTTATATACATAACATTTTCTTATACATATGTATGCATCTATGTTTATCTTCCTTTGCACAGCTTCCATCGTCATCGATTTCTTTTTTTAAGTGGTCAAGTACTCACCGGTGTTGCCTTTTTTATGATCATGTTTGTGCCTGGAATTGAGAAACCTCTGCCCGAAGTCCAGTTCCATAGCCATGCGGGCGTGGCTAATATCAGACACTGTTCCGAGTATAGCGAGTGCGTAGAGAGCAATTTGGAAACCTATTATGGCAACCGATCCCTTGACTGTGATATGAAGTGCGACGCTGAGCCCTACATGTGGGATATTGTATGCCAAAATTGGTTGAATCAAACTGAATCCTGTGAGCTAGATCGGAATAATACAGTGCTTGAGTTCAGTACGACAATAAGCATGAAGGACATTCTGGAGATGAACGAAAATGGCAAGAAATGTCTGCACTTTATCATACCCCGTGATCATGGGATTGTAGCTGGCAAAAATCGCACCCTCTATAGCCCAAAGGATAAAAAATATTTTGAGGCCAATTGCCGCATGGATTGCCATGACGAGTATCTGAACAATCAGCTGAGCGAGAGTGCAGTAATTAATACACGGAGTGCCATGGGTCAGCCACAGTTTTGGTTCTTCTTTGGCATGCTGATAATCAGTTGGGTGGGCATGGCCGTTGTGGTCAGCATTGGAGATGCCATATGCTTTGGCATACTCGGCGATAGACATCATCTGTATGGAAAGCAGCGCCTTTGTGGTTCCTTGGGTTGGGGCCTATTTGCCCTGCTGGCTGGCGTATTGGTAGATCAAATGTCGTCGGGTGACGTCAATAAGAATTATACAATTGTCTTCTGGATGGCGTTGGTTTTGATGGGATGCGATTTCTTTGCATCCACCAAGCTAAGGGTAAGTGAAATGGAAATACGAGAGCAAATCTTAAAAGTTACCGCATACAAAACTAGTAAATTTAAATGGTATCTTCATTGACACCGTTTCTCTCTCCCACCAATTAGCACGCACAAAAACATTTGTCATCGAATATATTGAGAGATGTAGGCCAAATGTTCCTCTCGTTTCGCTGCATTGTGTTCTTCCTCTGGTGCGTGGCGATTGGCCTTGGCACAGCGCTGATTTGGAATTTCCTATTCATTTATCTTGAGCAATTGGATAAGGCTTACGAGGGCTGTGACAGCTCTATCAAGACTCTAGAGGGTCTTGTCATGGGCATACAATGTTTTGGCGGTGAATTGCCCTTCTTTTTCCTCTCTGGATGGATCTTAAAGCGAATGGGCCATGTGAATGTTATGAGTCTCGTGCTATTTGCTTTTGGTGTACGCTTCATTCTGTATTCCATGCTGCAGAATCCCTGGTATATACTACCAATAGAGCTACTAAACGGTCTCACTTTTGGCCTATTTTATGCTACAATGGCATCCTATGCCAGCATTGTGGCTCCACCCGGAACAGAGGCTACCATGCAGGTGAGTCTACCCGATTTAACACAATAGTGTCTTTTAATTAAATTAAATTCTCACTACACAGAGCCTGGTTGGTGCCATCTTCGAGGGCGTGGGCGTCTCTATGGGCAGTCTAATTGGTGGCCTACTCTTTGATTCAGTCAGCGGTCGGACCACATTTGAAATATTCGGGATCGCTGCCTTTATTATCTTCATTATTCATGTCATCGTTCAAATGATTTTACAACGCAATGGAAGCGGCACCGTTGAAAATGGTAAGGCAAGAGTATCTGTCTCAGAGTCTATTGCATCCGTTGAGAAGGAGGACGGTGAGACAGTAGACCAGCAGGCCAACAATAAGGCAAAAGCTGGTTTTAGCGATGTCGATTTGTCAAGTTGATGACAGAAACATCCAATTATTTGTTTAAGTAAATACGGTACAAACGAGGGTTGTGTAAAAACTTTACGATTTAGGCAGGAAAACGATCACTCTTTTAAAACTGTCCAAATGGCGTGGAAACATTTCCAGATAGTACTCTGAATTCGCACCTCTATTGTACCTACGATTCTTACTTTCAATATTCCTATATCCTTGCAGTTTTCTTGTATATTTATATCCTTACATATCGATTTTTAAAATCGATCTGCATGGAGTACAATTAACTACCCAATTAACTTTACATCGAGGAAAAACGACATTTTCTTACCTAAACTTAGTTTTGTAATGGTTTTCTTATTATATCTAAGTGATCTGCACAGAAAGAACTCCGTAAAATATGCTATAGTATTGTAAAAATGATACTCCAAAAAGATACACGCTTTATTTTAGGCCTACCTAAAAACGGCAAATGTTTTGTACGTCAATTTCTCTCGAGCGAATTTAGTGAGAATATAGAAGATTCTATAATCATTCAAATTTTGGCACAGTTACTTAACGACATACAATGATTTTGTATTTCTATCATATCTACTAACTTGAAACGATTATCAACTTTGTATATGCCTATAAAGTATTCATAGCAAAAGACAGCATAATAAAACCTAAGAAATTCCAAACCATAAATTTAATTTGATCATAAACCATATAAACAGGGGATGTGTTTTCTGTTTATTATCGCGAAACCAATCCGGTCACAGTTGTAATAAATAAATTGGTGATATGGACTGAGTTTCAGTAGAAATTTTCCATTACTCACCTGATTACAATTAAAACGAATAATTATATGGCATATATTAAAATGGGCAATTCTATACGCATATTGTAGTATAGTTGATGTAAAAATGGATCCGTTCAGCAGGTAACAATTGAATGCTGATCGGCAAATGAATGATAGATGATTATAACAGTTCTCCAGGTTTAAAGCAAAAGCCTGAAAAAGTAATTTGAAATTGTTTTAATTTTTTATTGAATTTTAAACAACATTGCGTTTTCTAAAAAAAATTTGTAACTAATAAATCCGTTTGTTTTTTGTAGGCACTGTCAAATATTTTGCACCGACAGATGCAATGCACATGCTGAATGATCAGGAATATAGTAGTGTTAGCTAAGCTATCCCAAGATGGATCTTCAAATCAGAAAAACAAAAACCCAATACCAAAATCAACACCACCAACTCTACCTGGGAACAACAAAATCTCACGATTCTACATATATATATATATAAGTCTCTTTATATATATTTATATGCGATATATTGTTCTGCCACTTGAGTCGCTGCTGCTGCATGCTGAATTAATTTTAAAGTTTTAATCGAGAAATTGTATTGTAAACGTGCTTTAACCTTTTTTTTTGTGTAGTTGTATGTAGTAGTTAATTAGGCCTTGGTAACAAATCATCTCCCACAATCTCATCTACTGAATGCACAGAATCGCACACACCCATACACACACTTCTACATATACACACGAAAATTCATAAAAAATGCATGACCTTTTTGCATGCCGCCTCACAGAGAACATGAATTTCATTTGAGCTGTGAATGTTTATCTGCTATCTTTTCAACACACTCGATCTTATATACTATTTATATAATTGAATATATTTAAAATATGTTATAAAATATGTATACGTATTGTAGTTTAAGTATTGGCTATTTTAATTAGATTGGACTCTAATTCTGTATTTTAAACTTCAGCTGCAAAATCTCCAAAAGTATTTACTTAATTATACAACGAATGGTTATTGTTATAAAACAAAGCAACAAGAAATCAAGAAAAAGACAAAAATAGTAATCTTTACATACTTATAGTAGTTAATATATAATTATACCGTATTTACCGTTTGTTTAACTCTCAATGTAACCTAGTTTTTCTTCCATTTCTTCCGTGTGGCGTCGCTCGTTCGTCTATTGCCCTTGACTGCCAATGAGCGACTCCTCGTGCTGTTGCTTCTCAAGTTTGCGTTGATAATCGCGCTGTTTGCAGGCTGCCACATTGGCGGCGCGTTTCTGTAATCGGAGAACAATACAATGTTAATAAATGGTTAATACCTTTGGTTATCTCTACTATAAATGGTAATATTCAATTACCTTTAAGTCTTTTGTGCTCTGGTATATACTCTGCATTTCCTTTTTGATGCGTGTCAATTTTTCTTTGTAGCGTTTCACATCGTTCATCTAGTTGACAAAAATTTAATCGGTTATGTACATATACTATAAACATTGTGTATTTACATACATACATATATGATTTGGTACATATGAACAAACGATTATAGAATACATATGTATATACATTGTGTGTCTTGTGAGTTAATTTGTTACTTTATTTGCCCAAATATGAAGATTAGATTGAAATGCACTAATTTGATAAGTAGTGCCTTTAGAATTTTAAATCAAGAAAATGTCTCTCTCAGTATGTATAAGTATGCATGTTTTTTGTTCTAAATTTTGAAATATTCATTTAAATAATTTGAATAGCACAATTTGGTCGTAACGTAGTTTTTACATATTTTCGGACCACATCTATACAAGTTTTTACAAGTAACATTGAACTAAACTGTATATAAGCAAAATTGTTTAAGTTTCGGCTAAAGAACAATTGGAGATTAGTTATACACAATAATTCCATGGTCGATTTGAGTCCTTCGATTTAATAATAATGTTGAGAGACAAAAGAATCGCACTCTAACTAGTTACATAGCTTCGATTGTTAAATCGAATGGGTGATAGGCGTTTCAAGCGGTCTTACCTTTAGGTAAGATTGGTTCCAAATTTTGTCTGATTTTAATAATTTTACCCGATGTTTTATTTCACAGTTTATATGGGCACAAATGCATTATAGTCTTCATAAAATAGTCATTCATCTGATAGAAACCCGAAACCCCAATCATATCTTCCCCTTTGTACTTGCCATATCACTCAATTTCGCCACCTCACAACAATCCAATTTGTATTTCTCCTTGGACAAGTCAATGTAGATTTTGTTTTGCCTACCACTGAATATACAAAATACAAGTAAATTGGCGGCTCATACCTAAAAACACTCCATTACTTACATCAACTCCTTGAGCTGGCCACGTACACGATCCAGCGGGGGTTCAGCTATTGCTAGGATACCGGCCGAGAGTTGAGAACTGGAACCGGCAAGATTAGTTGTTGGTGTTTGAGAGCTCGATGGGGTCTGGGCATGATGCGGTTGCTGTTCGGGTTGGGTTTCCATTTCTTCTTCGCCATCGTCGATAGTGAGTTCATTGATAATGCTGGCAATAGTATTATATATTAAACGGCATTTAATTTGTTCAATTACTCAAATTACCTGTTTAAATTGCTGCTTTTTAACATAATAGATAAGAAAAGTTTAGAACTTGACAATTAAAAAGCAACAGCTGATTAACCAGGGTTGAGTAGCCCCCAGCAATGGAACTAGTTCCACATCTTACTAAACATTGATCAAGTGAAAATGATCTCATGAAAAGTACTAGCAATTACTATATACATATTAATTTTAACCCTTGTTTGAGTTCTTTAATTTTTGAATCGCTCTTGTCAACATGATAGTTTGAATTTCTAATGCAATTATTGTTCGGAATTTTTAACAACTCTTTCCCACCCCTGGTTGTGTTTTCATTGCAGATGAGTTGCGTTATTAAAAAGAAATACTAAACCTAAGCATTGTGGCAACAGCAATCGTAATGGTAATAGAAAGAAAATGGGTTACTTCCACTTTCCCAAAGATATGACACGGTGAATGGGAAAGCCTCTTAAACACGGTTACATGTAAGAATTAAGTAATATCATTCAATAGGTTTAAATAGCGATCAAAATTTACTACTATCACGGCCTGCATACATATGTAATGAACACTTCAAGCCCGATGATTTTAAACGGACTATGCAATTCGATTTTAGATTCACAAGTAAAAATCCAACCAAACTGAGACCTGGCTCCTATTCCACCCAGAATAGTCCCTCTCTTTTGGCTCTTCAAAAGCCGTCAAAGCAAAGCGGCTGTGGTAAAAACAAAGGGATGACTAAATCAAAGGGGAAAGAGGACACGGTGACTTGCAGTAGGAATCCTCTGTTCTTGTTGAGGACGAAGTGATTGAAATCGAGCTGTATGATTATACCAATAACATGGAAACTTTTTACGCAAGTTATGAAAGTAATGATCAGAAATGGCCAGTACAAGTCCATACCTTTCCACATATGGAACTGGAGGTGTCTGATTCTTTGACTACTCAAACAAATAATGAGGATTATTTGTAAATCGTTAAAACACCTGATTTTACCTTTTAGAAGCATTTAAAAATCGAACTGTAAGTTTAACATGCATAATATATTTATATTTCAACATTCGTTACATATTTACATACATACATATGTATATTGAAAATGTATTGCAGTCTAAAATGTGAAGTATCACGTCTAAAAACCTAGATGAAATTAAAAATCTAATATCTATATTTGGTATCAACGTGAGGAGGCTATAACACAGTTGAGGTACATGGTAAATATCTTCTGTTACTGAGAATCATTAACTTGTTAACCTAAAGGATTCCTTTTTCCAGGCTAGCAAATTAAAGACCACAATTACTTCGGCTGTTAAGAAGAAAACTGTACTGCGTTTGATGGGAAGATCCGAGATATACCATATGAAAATAAATACAAATTTTCCAGAAAATTGTATGTTTCTGGATATAATTTTTAGTTTCTTCAATGTCATTTCGAGATAAGCGCAAAAATGTATTTTCCCAATATTACCTACTCGTATGTATGTATATTTGGTATTGTCTACCTACTTGAGTACGCTCCTCCTAATTACCCTACCCACATTCGACACACTGTCATATGTCAGGTCTACCAGGAACATGTTTTTCGCTGTAATCGCGGTTATTTTCCCGAAGGTCAAAGTGATTAGGAAAACGCAGCCGTTACCCAAAATTATCTTTGCGATTCTCGTTTACCTGCGGTAGTATAAAAGGCTATGCAGAAACCATAGTCGACCTGCACTACAAGCGATGCGCTCTAACCGCCTACATCTCACATTCACTCGTCCTGCGGATGTTACGGATGACCAACTGGGCACTATGGAACGAATCTGGATGGATGGCCGGCGGCTTGGTCCTGGAACCGCTCAACACGCTTTCCACAACGCTCTTTGCTCATGCCGCATGTAGTAGCAGCCAACTTTAGTTAAATTTGTAAATTTGTAGTTTAATCCTAGCGTTTAGTTCAAATTGTACATAGTCATCTAGATTCTAGTTAGCCAATTGTACATAAAAACCTCTAGGAAACTATTCAATTCAATTGTACATATAAACTCATCCATAGAAAAATTTTTAACTCAATTGTACATAAAACATTAAGCCAATTGTATAGTCAAATTTTGTATAGTCTAAATGTATATTCCAAATATACGTGATAAAATCTGCAATAAAATTTAATTTACGAAGTACAAATCAAAAACAACTCTCTTATCTTTGCCTCATTTTCTTTCTACTATCCTGTAATGGAGTCGTTTTAGGAATTCCTATGTTTAATAACTGCAGCTCCATTGCATTTTGTTCAAAAAAATTTTTTTTTTCAAAAATTTAGAAATGTGAATTGAAAGAATTATTTCATTCTTTCGGACACCGAAATTCGGTGTCTATATCGTAGTTATTTTTTTTTTAACGAAAATTAACTATTTTGTTTTGTTGTTTTAACCTAATTTATGTGAATATTAGATGAACCTTCAGAAGAGTTTATGAATCGAGTTGAACAATTTTGTTCTCCCTTACACTTGGTCAATAAAAAACTTGTTGAGTTTTTAGTGTTTTGCAACATTTTAGTATAATGTTTTGAAATTTGTATAATTCTGTTCTTGTTGTTTGCATAACAATTGCAAATAATTCTAAAAACTAAAAAAATAAAACTAAAAGAATAAAACTAAACTAATGAAAGACATTTACAGCGAGCTGAGTTATTATTTTTGTTTTGCCTGGGTTGAACACAAATTGTAATTGATCCTAAACATAATAGGGGAGATGGAGGGGGACACATAACTTAGAGACCGATAAAAATTTGTACTAACTAAATTAGTATGCAATTAATTACATTGGCGCAAGTAATTTTTTTCCTTTGTCCTTATCCCTTTTTGAAGTCCAGCAGATCGGCCAAAGCGGCCGCTTTACCGGAATCATCTTTTTCCAGTTCAGCACGAGTACAACGACCGCAACAATCGGCCGATGGTCGATTTTCACATTCCCCTAATGCTGGGGGCTTGAAGTTGGGTGTCCAAGGTCCCAAGCTGCCATTAGCATAGAAATCCATTGGATAAGCATTGGTGCGCGGCGAGGAATTATCCGGCGTCCATTCGACATCGCCCAGAACGACGGAGAGCTCATAAGGATTGAGTAGAGGCTGCGTAAACGCTGAACCCCAATCTATAGAAAGGCGAGGGCAGGCGATCTGAACAAAGGCATCGATGTCACCGAATAGGGCCAGTTTTTGAGGAAAGATTTCAGATAACAAAATGGTGGTTGTCTCAATGCCCTTGGCCTGTAGACGTTTTTCCAAAAACCGATGTACCCGCGAGCTCCCCTGACGACCAAGAGTGCCCAGAATAATGCCGATGCGTTTTGCCTTCTTGGCACGCTGTATTGCAGACAACCGGAGCCTCTGCATGGCCGCATGGTCATATTGTTCCACAGTAAACTTCTTCTCATAAGGATCGTATTTATAGGCCTACAAATTTAAAACAAATTTTCAGTTGAGATTTTATACACTATTAACTTAAGTCTTGACTTACCTTCAACAAAGGATTGGCTATCATAGCCGATTCGAGATGAAAACGTCCATCGCCCAGATAGATAATCATTTGAGTAGCCTCCGGCAACTGGGGCGACGTACATCCCAATATTTCGCCAGGACTTAGGGGCTTTGCTTGGGGCACAATAACATCATACCCGGCTGCCTTGAGCTCTGTGGATGCCGACTGCAGAGTAGTCACAAATTGTATGGTACTAACGAGAGCTATCTGACCAACTTCCGGCTTAAAGTTCAGCTTGACAGAATCCAGAAAATGCAACGGATCAATCTTGATGTCCACAAATATATATAGAACCTTAATGCCGCATGTCTGATCGACTGGTATCAGACAACTGTGGCCATAATGCACTAGCAGCTCTGCTCCCAACGCCTGAGCTGTATAATCGTCGACACAACAGGCGCCATATGTGACATCACCCATAATTACGGTATCGGCGCTGGTAAAACGCTCAATGATGTCGCTTATGATCATGGAATACATTAGTAAACCTTCCGGCATCTGCAGAGCTACTCGTTTCGCCTTCATTTCCCGTATACGCCAAATAGTCTTATGCAGCTCAAAGTTATAGTTCGAGGGCAGACGATCGATGGCCCGTTGCAGTAGCGGATCATCTAGTAGCTCTTGTGGTATACGATTAATGCGAGCTTTCGGTTTGAATACCTTTTTGGGTCTGGCTTTGATAACAACCACATCGCTGCTATTGTTATTATTGTGAGTGCTGCTGTTGTTTAGCTGCTCAGGATTGGATGGTTGGATCACGTCCAACATTATGATGCTTTCGGGACGAAGATCACGATCTGCAAAATCCAAATAAATGTATCTGAATTAGACCAAGTTTTAGCTAAACGGGCCAAAAATGGGTTTTTCCTTTTTGACATTAAACTCAAATAGTATTTTGTAGAACCAATGGGAAGTAGAATCCAAATGACACCAAACTATTTCCTCAATGAGTACAGGAATACCCATGACTTTTAACCATATTTTCTATTTATTTTTAGTTATACAAATGATGTTGCATTAGAAATACAAGAGCAATGCTTGAAAATCGTCAGCGGCCATAAAAAAAACTCAACTTGGCCATAAACAGATCGAAATATCCAAATTGGCCTACGTGACTGCAAACATGCAAATGCGCAACAATAAAAATGAAGAAAAAAGGCAGAAAAACAGGACAGGCCCCCAATTTTGGTTAACCAGTCTCAATCAAAGCAAGCCGGAAAACAAAAACCCAACCCAAAAGTGGTTATAATTAGTCAACAAAACAAAAGGTAAAATCCAAAAATGACTCAACTTCTGAATGCTCTGAATCTCACCTTCACTTTAATTCACTTCACTACACTTTACTTCACTTTGCCACACACTAAGCAATGCAACAACTTTCGAAATGCCCAAGGTTCCTTAGTTTTTTTTATTTTAAATCTATTTCCTGCGCTTGCCAACGATATTTTTTTAATAAAGAATCTTCAGGTGCAGCACAGACTCCGGTTTATTTTGTACACTCTCAACTCTCGTTCGTTATCAGTTTGAACTGTCAGCTTCAGGGGTTGCACTACAATTGGTTTTTATTTCGATTTGGTCAGTGAACTTGTTGTCTGTGTGTTGTTGCGCGCCATTGATAACTGCCTCTGAGTCACGTAGGCAGCCACACAGTGTACAACAAGGACAAATCTTTTGGGGTGGATGGTGTATAACAGAGTGAAGGTCCTTTTCCAATTCATAAACTCCTTCAGACGAACCACATTTCACACAATTACACACACTTTTATTTGTTTATAACTGTTCTACAAAAATAATATTAAATTTTCTTTTTTTGTTTGTTGGCAAGTGTAATTTTTGTTAAGTTTCTTTAATGTCACTGGTTACAATAAATTGCTTTGCCTTCCGCGAAATATACTTTACCTTTTACACTTTTTTAGGAATTAAATCTTTTAATTGTTAATAACTTTTTCAACAAAAATAAAACATGCGGCTTAAAAATACGTCCTCACGTTGCTCGCAGTCCACGCATTTCAACCACTATTTTTTGCTCTCCCTGTATTTGTAAAATTCTTGCACACTGCCGCCATCTAGTTGGTCGTGGATTTACTCATTAGCGGCATTTGTCACTGTCGTCACCTGTAAATAATATGCTCACTAGCGTCATCTACCCTTATTCAATGAACTAATATGCATTTTTTTAAAGTGAAAACTACAAGTAACGGTCAATTTAATAAACAGCAAAAGTAAGAATATAAATAAAATGACCAACCAAATTACCAACTAATTGAAACTATATTTTAGTGAAAGTTCATAAAGTTCATATTTGTTGATATTAATTTCATTAAAATTTTATACTGTTAAAACTTTAGAGGATCACATCCTACAATTGGATCGTTGTTTTTCCATCATATGTAGAATGTAGTATCATTAGCTTTTAAAAAAGTAACATATGTATGTGTTCCACTTGTGTTTCTGCATCGGCGCTCTGTGTCATAGTTTCTTTCCTTACAGTTTATTGATCAAACAACAAACAAAAAAGCTGCCACAAAGATAGTTCGTCGTTTAACGAAATGAACACCAAATTGTTTTAAGTTTAAACTAGAAAAATGGAATTTATATTTAAAAAAGAGCGACGGTCCTTTGGTGCACGCGTCCATTTCGAGGACAAGGATGAAGTAGTCTTTAGCGAGAACTCAAACCCCGAACTGGTCAAGAGTTTCATTCTCAAGAATCCCGTGGACCGCGTTACACAATATGCGGGCCAGACATCACTTAGTGTGGCCAACACGGAGCGAGCCACCTACAAGAGCACTGGTATTACTCACAATGAAGGCGGATGGCCTAAGGACATTAATATGCATGATCCCGAGGTAGGTGTATCCTATAAGAATGTTCTTATTGAAAATAAATACATAGTAGTATTTTAATACTCTCACGTTAGCAAACGGTGCGATATAAGCGGAAGATCGAAAAGGATGATAATTATATAACACAAGTGATGAATTTAACTAAGCCCATGGAACACTATATACATCAAAACAATGCTGTCAATATTTATGAGAATTACTTTGAGAACCTCGATCCGGCTCCATTGCCGGAGCCGTGCAAGTCTCGCACTGTGAACGTTTACCGCGATCCGAATCCCATCAAGGTGCCAGTGAAGCATTTGTCATGGTCACCGGATGGGGGCATCAAAATGGCTGTTAGCCATTGTGACATGAAATTTCAGGGTGATAAGACGGGGCAGAAGTGCAATTCGTATATTTGGGAGGTGGAGAATCCCAATGAACCATTCCTGACGCTAGAGCCTAAGGTTCCCTGCGTGTGTCTCGAATACAACCAAAAGGATCCAACCAGCTTGGTTAGTGGCATGTATAATGGTCAGGTGGCAGCCTGGGACACGCGCCACGGCAAGCATCCGGTCATGATAAGCGAGCGGGAGGTGTGCCATCGCGATCCGGTCAACTCGGTATTGTGGAATAACTCCAAGAGCGGCACCGAATTCTTTTCGGGCGGCTCCGATGGCCAGGTATTGTGGTGGGACACACGAAAGCTTACAGAGCCACTCGACCGGCTGCTAATGGATCCGGTTAAGAGTGATGAGCAGGACTTGTCACGCTCCTACGGCATCTCGGTCTTAGAGTATGAGACGACGATACCGACGAGATTCATGGCGGGCACCGAAATGGGCATGCTTTTCTCATGCAATCGCAAGGGTAAAACTCCAACGGAGAAGATACAAATACGGGTGGGTTGTGTGGTGTATTTAGTTCACTTGTAACCTTGTCTAGTTTGTCTTATCCTTTCAATAGATGATGTGCCATTTGGGACCCGTTTATGCCATCACCAGAAACCCGGCGTTCGTCAAGAATTTCCTAACCGTTGGCGATTGGTGTGCCCGCATTTGGTCTGAGGATTGTCGCGAAAGCTCAATCATTTGGACCAAAAGTAGCAGTTCTATGTTAACTGATGGAGCATGGAGCTATACCAAGTAAATAACCCCTGTCAATTCACAAAGTACCTCCAAAATATCAACAACTACTTATAACATAGGGTGTCCCAGTTCTTTATCACTCGTATGGACGGGGTGCTGGACACCTGGGATCTGTTGCAGCAGCAAAACGAACCCGTCTTAACGGTCAAGGTGTGTGATGAGCCGTTATACTGCGTGCGGACCAATGAGAATGGCAAATTCGTAAGCTGTGGCAGCAAACTAGGCGCCACATTCCTCATCGAAGTATCCGACAATATGATTATGTCGGCTAAAAATGATAAGCCTTTGCTGACAGCAGTAAGCAACAAGCATATTAAAAATCTATATTATCTATCTTCATCCATATTATGCATTTTGATTCCAATCACAGATGTTTGAGCGTGAAAATCGTCGGGAAAAGATCTTGGAGGCCAAATCGCGCGAAAGCAAGCTGAAGGTGAAGGCCAATCATGGTCAGGAACCGAACGACATAACAATGCTGAATGGAAAGGTCAATATGGCGCCATTTATAGGGGCCTGCGAGCAGGCAGCAAGTGAATACTTTGCAGCTGTGGAGCAGGAACGTTTGCGTCGTCTGCCCGGTGGCAAGCGTAGGTGAACATTAACACTTGTCTGGTTCATTTAATCACATTCCTAAATGGCTTCCCAATTTGTATTTTCTCATTGCAGAGGATGCGGAGGAAGTTGATGTGTCAGAAGCGGATAGTGCGAAGCTATAGATCGGGTAGTAAAAAATCACGTTGGCTTTTTGCATTGTTATTGATAGTAAATTGTGCAAAATAAACACATATTGATAGATATTTTGAAGAGTTTATTTCTTTGTTGCCACATAAAGTGCATCTACAAATAAATCTGGTTTCTTTAGGTACTAAAAAACAAGGCTGCCAAATGAACCACCTGTACGCCTAAGACCATTCAGCATCAGCGCATCAATTAAGCAGTTCATTTTGCAGTCCTAATAAAACTGATTGGAAAAACCTAATTCGATCAGAATACTAAAATCCTGCACTTTTTACATAAGTATTAGAATTGTTAGGGATAGAATACATATATATATATCTACACACATATATAGACATACATATGTATCTAAATATGTATGTATACATATATATATAATTCACATAGCCAGATATTAACATATTTTAATTTTCAAGTTTGAAAGTATTTACTTTTTAGTATATAAGCTATGAGTAGGTCCAAGCTTTGATTAAATGATAAATTTACATACATACATCAGATTTGATTTTCTATATCTTAGCTTTAACTATCTTGTTCATTAGATCATCTTTAATATATATTTATAATCTTTTATCTTTTGTTTTGTTTTTAAACGGCATATTTGTTTGAAGAGTTTTGTTAGGTGTATTCGTTTCTAGCTTTGCTTCCTGCAACATCACATAATTTTGTTTTTTGTTTGTTTTTTGTTGTTGTTTCTTTGTTCATCATTTGGATCTCTACTTTGAAATTGTAAACTTTATAGGAGGGGTGTAGGTATGGGTGGGGGGAGGGGGAAGGAGATTTAAACTTAATCGTTAGAGAAGTTTTTTTGTAGCACCAAAAAGCAGCTGATAAAAAGAAACTACACTTAAACTCTAATATATAATAATAGATCCATATTCAAAAGATATCGTCATTATCTTAAACTAAAACAAATAGTTATACAATACAATACACATCTCTGTACGTATATGATAAAAATAGGTTTTCCACTTTTTTTTTTTTGCTTTCTTTGCTGTTTAAATTTGTTGCAATTTTTATTTTTCATATTTGTTTTACATGTTGACTAAACCAACGAAAAGTTCGTTTTTGTGGCAGTTGTTCAATTTTGCATGTTGGGGAAACACAAAGAGAAGACTTCTTGTTTTTGGTTATGTTTTGCCATTTTTAATAATATACGTGTAAAAAAAAAAAACACTAATAGTTTATCACTCTGTTGAAGAGATTTCCTTTTTGTTGTTTCTGCATAGATCAACTAATCCTCATGCAAAATTGTGAATAAAAATAGGACAGCATTTCTTCTTTTTAGTCTATCTCAAAAACAGGTCAAACATTCTGTTTGCAACTTGAATTTGGACTTATTTAAGAACATACACATATACTTATATACGTACATATATAGAAAGATCGAGGAGAATATTTAAAGGATTAAGGGGATTCCAAAACAATATCATACAAATGTTTATTTTTTTCGAGTCCATACAAAGGGGCAAATCAATTACATATATAATATTCTAAATTTAGTTGGTTGTCTTTTTAAAGAATGTTTCGATTTGTTAGGAAAATGCTAAATGGAACTAATATGTAAATGTAAACCAAACAAATTTCGTTGATTTTATAGCGAAAACTAATTTATTTGGTATTTTTCCTTTGATCTCATTTCGAATTGTAATACTTGTGATTTGAATGGAATCCCTCTCTCTTTAGATTTTGTTTTCATTTCATAAACAAATCAAAAACAAAATAATTACGTAATTTAATAGTAAACTGATGGGGATTTTCTTGCATTAAAACTTCATTATCACTTTGCTTTCTTCTTGCGACTTTTCACAATGTTAAAATATTTCAACATGGGTACAATAAAAACTTTCATAGGCCTCCAACAAGCTCTCCCAAGCAGTAGTTCCTCACATCATCTCATACTAACTGGCGTTTAAAAATATCAAGGTATCTCTCCCTCTCTCTCTCTCTCTCTCCCTCTCTTTCTCGTATCTCTATCTCCCTCACTTTCAATCTCTCTGTCTCTCTAGATCTGTCTCTGTCTCTCTGTCTCTCTCCATCCCGTGGTCGTTAGCTTACAATGAGAAGTACTTTAAAAATTGAGCCGGCGGCACTGGCTGAGCCAATTTGGCCAATTGTCCGCGAGCCTCCTCAAAGCGTTGTCGAAAATCTGGACTCTGATCCATAATGCAGGGATGTCCATCAGAGGGCCAAAATAAGCAACAGCACAAGCTGCATAGGGCCAGCACCTCGGCAAATTGGTAATCATCGTTAACGCCATAGGTGCGACGCAGCTGATGATAGATCTTCTTCCAGTCTTTTTCCTCGCCCATTTTTTTGAATTTTTCCAGATCCAATGTAATGTTAATCTGTTGCTGATTAAAATGGAAGCGTGTCAGTTCACGCCAAATGCGTTGCTCGCACACCAGCTTGGCCATGGTATCCCAGGCCTGGGCAGCCGATTCCAAATCTCGATGATCGGCTATACACAGTATTATCTCACGCACACACTCCTCGGGTAGCTCATGCAGTTGAGGCTTCGCCTTTGGATCGGGCTGTAAATAGAAAAATTAACTCTGAGTAAGGGCTCTTTTCGTGAGAAAGGGAATTTGGGACTTACCTCTCTAATCTGAATCTGATTGGCCACATCTTTGATGCGCTTAATGGTGGCTACATGCTCTTGCCACAGATATGTGCTACCCAGTGGCTTGCCCCAGCATTTCTGCTTCTCCTGATTGACAATATTGTCCAGCTTCAGAGCCAATCCTCGCAGCACATTTAAATGCTGTTGACTGTCGTTGACTAGAAATGAAAGGAAATAATCATAGCCAGAGTTAGATTACGATGTGAGTGTAATATTTTAAATATCTCACCATGTGATGCCACCTCTTCAACCATTTGGAGAAGCTGTCGCTGTGCACTGCCCGGCAAGCTGGCTATGCCCTTGTTGGAGACGAGCAGGAGGAAGGCGCAGATATAATGGAAACGTTTGCGGTCGCGGACCGAACGACGGAAATCAAGACGCTTCACCGCCTCGCAAAAGCCATTGAATCCCGCTATTTCCCGCGTGCAACGTAGAGTGATGTGATAGTGGGGTGGCATGCCGCCAACCTGATCCTCTACCGCCTCCTCAGACTCCTCTGTGGCTCTGTCATGGCAACTGCTCCCCTCCCAATTGTGGCTGCAAATGGAGAGGGAAAAGATGTTAAAAAAAATGCAGTGAATTGAACATTTTGGAAGTAAGTTTCGGTTGGTTTGTTTACCTGTCTCTCTAACCTGTCTTTTTGTGTGTTTGTCTGTTTGCTGTCCCCTCTACATGTTTGGCTAGCTGAATTTGCTTTACAAGTGTTAAATGTATGCCAGCTGCTTGCTTTGCTTCTCCATAGGCGGAAGTTCGGCAAAAGCGGCAAAAGTTTTCCCAGCCATTTTCAAACCGGTTATTAAATGAAGTAATTCGCTAAGAGGGAAATATTTGCCCGAGTGTCAACTGAAAAATTGTAATTACAACCGGAAAGATTTGTCCATTGATAAGCTCTCTTCAAAGTTGGATTTTCATTGCGTCAGCGATAAAACAATTTGTTGTAAGGAAACATTCAATAGGTTGAATAAAATCCCCTATCGCTGGTTAGCGCCTTGCTAAGTCACTTTCACACATAATTAATGCATGTCAATATCTTTATTGAACCCAACATCGAGTGGAAATCAAAACTGCCCAAGCTATATGGGTTCCAGACAAGACCCATTCCCCCCACCAGCCTCACGCTGTCCACCAAGGAAAGCAACTCTGACCTAGTTTGGGAGCAAAGGCAAAAAAAAAAAAAACGAGAAAATGGCTGGCACCCAAGGACACTAACCGCCAAATGGTCAAGGCGCATCGATCGAACTGAAAAGGTAATACTAACTGTGTGTGTTTCCGTGTGTACGTGTGTGTGTCCTTGTGGAAAGGAGTATACATCACCTTTTGCTATATTTTCTATTTTTTTTCCTATTCGTTGTCCGCAAATTAGATTTTCCTTTTAGCATCAATCCAGACCCGAACCAGGTCAAAGATGCGAAAAGAAAACAATCAAAGGCGAGACGAAACTGGAACATACATACATACATATGTACATACAATATGTAACTACTGGCAACAACAACGAGAAGCTTTTTTTCTTTTCTTCGCCGCCAACTGAACGAAAAGTATGTCACCAACAATTGAGAACTGAACACAGGCGACGGCTCAAATTGTTGGCCATATGCGGGGATATGTGTGTGTGCTGTGAGTGTGTGTGTATTCCACTGAATGAGTGAGTGTGTCCTTCTTCTCTCTAACGAGAAGGGGGCGAGGAAAAATGAAGTTTGAAATGTACTTTTATTGGTTTAGGCTAAATTGCCATTCGAAGTCCTAAATAATATGCAGGAAATGGAAACTGGACTGCTAACCGAGCAAAAGAGACAACTATCGAATCTATAGAAGGGGAGCTGAAAAACCACATTAGCTGTCAGTAGCACGTTGACATAAAGAACAAACTTGACCAGAGTAAGTATATACTACACGAGTCTACATTTAGCTTTTATAGTTCCTGAGATCACTGCACGTCTTCCAACGAACATCACTCAAACGACTCGGCTTCTCGTACTGATCAAGAATATATGTACATATATGGTGGTATAAAAATCCCTTTCGAGCGCATTGGCGCCCCCGCCGGCCAACTCCGCCCTTGCGGCCATTTGAGTACAAAACGCATTGCATGGTATAAAAACATTGATATTTTGAAAAGGAATCGAGGTAATAGTTTTAATTGCAGCGAATTTGGTGTCAAACCAAAGGGGAAAATTGCAGTAGCACAGCCTTGGGTACGCTGATACGATTTATTGTATAGTTTTTGCACAATTAACAAATAAATATGTAAATTTTTAATGGGAAAAAATAGATCAATAGCTAAATCTATCTTTTTAGCACCGGAAGAGTGCTGTCAAATTTAAAATGAATGCAGTAAATAAAATAAATATTGCGCGGTATTTTTCAAAAAGAATAAGTCTATAATATTCCCCAACTAAATCTAAATGTTCAGTACACAATTATTTTAATGTTAGCAACAAGTTGCCATTTCAAATTCCCTATAGTCGAAATAAAATCCTCCCTCTTTTATTTCTCTGAATTTTCTATACTTGACATTTTAATTCATTAAAATATCAAAATTTGCAAATATTTTATAATTAGGGATGTAATTATCGTTGGAATTATATTAATTATTTCTTAAATATATGGAGGGGTGGTTAACTGAACAATTAATTTTGGGCTAAAAAATTACGTCTAAGTAAAATCGAAAGGTAGAATGGTAAGACAATTTAACAGATACGGATTCATCTTTTTACTACAAACGTGTGCACACGCCCATTAGAAACTCTCGCTGAAAATGCGAAATTGATTATAAGTACATACATCGTATTTGTCTAATTTAGCATTAAATAGAAATACTTATGGGAAATTCTTTAATTTTGCGGTTGGATTGTAAAAAAGCGTTGGTGAAATTATCATTTATTATTATTCGTCATACAAGAGATTTGTGTTGTTTGGATTTTTGGTCTAAATCAAAGAAATAAGCAAAGCAAACCCAAGCCCATTCGTTTTTTTTGTTTTTGATTATTGCAATTTTCAGCGGCAATTATTGTGTTTGATTTGTTGTTGTTGTCGTAGTAGTAGTTGTTGTTATTGTGGTTGTTGAAGCAATTATCTTGGGCCATATAAAAATAGCTAACATAAACAATGAAATTGTTGCTTTTACTCGTGTGTGTGGCTACAGCCAGCCAGCCAGATCCGAGTCTGACAGTGACTCCAACTCCGTGGACCGACGACCGAGCGACGACCACATGATTCATATAAATCACTCAACGACATCATCATCATCGTCATCATCAAGCGTTCATTTACCTTTTCTCCAAGACAAAAATTCAACAAATGAAATGCAAGAGCAACTGTGGAAATGGAATTGAATTCGCTTCGTCTATTTTTATCAATGCGACCTTTTTCGACATAAATAAAATAATACGATATATGTACATATGTAGAGAGCTATATAGCTGGGTAAATATGTACAAACATAGCTAGATACATAGGTAGACTAAACCAAGGAGTATAAGAAATTTTTCTCAACAAGCACTCTAAAGGGCAAAGTTGTAACTTCTAATATTAGACAAACTTCGAATATATTTATCCATGAACATACATATACATAAGTATGTACATATACAGTGCCGGTGAAAAAAAATGCACCAAAACAAGCAGCTGACTTTATTTTACAGTATAACTTGACTAAAAGGAATTTGGCTTGCAGAGCAAAAAACAGGACTAAAATGGTAACGGTTCTTCACAAAAGAAGCAAAATTGAAAAGCAATGCAAAATAGGTGGGTAAAAATAACAGCACTAAGCACATGTTTTTGTTGAAGAAAACAATTTACACGAAAATTATCATTAGGAACCCCATTTGTCAGAAAAACAAATTTTTTAAAAGAAAAAAAAGAATTATATAAATTTAATATCTATTTCATTAATATGGGTTGCGGAAAACACTGCAGCGAATAAACAAAGGATAATGCTTGAAGAGGGTAAAAGTTTCGCCGAAATAGGTCGGTTACTACGCTGCTCAAACAAAATGAGTAGAAATCCCAAGAAATTCGTCCAAAAACTGTTTTGTCGCCATTACTCGTCAAGCGATTAGCAAGAGCAAAAAGGAGCAATTTAAGCCAACAACGGAGCTTAAAAAGGACCTAATTAATGCTCCATCTGTGGAAACCAGTCGCACTCGACTAATAATTTCAAAGCTTGTAGTGCGAGAAATGTTCTACTTTTGACCATTCAACACGAAGCTAAACGCATGAAGTTTGCTCCCTTCCTTTATCTTCCAACAATCATTCACTCTTAGCTTAAACGTTCTCTATCTATAGATTAAAGTAATTTTGCGAAATCGGTTAGTAAGCGTTAAAAAGTTAACCAATTTACTTTATATATGTACATTTCGAGTACATTCCCCATCGCTTGTTCACATCAATTTGTAGAATACATTTACATCTTGACAGCACTGCCATGTTTACCCCCCCCTTGAAAGTTTTCTTATTTTATTTTGTTGGAAATGTGGAAGAAAAAAGCACAAAAACGAAACCAAATCGATCATTTGCCACAGATGTTCAGTGAAGAGTGCAGTTTAGAGTGGTGAAAGTGGTTTCATGTCCGTGTCCATGCACTTTGATTTGCTTTTTATGCAATTTTTTGAATTTCTAATTATGCCATTATCTAATGGAATTCGGCATTTGAATTGTTAATTAAGCAGAAACAAAAACACCAGGCACCAACTCCATAGGAAACATAGCACCTAACACAGTTATGAAAGGTAAACTTGGCATTTCTTAGGCCGAAAAGTGAAAAGTGAAAAATCAAAGCACGCAAATTACAAACAAAATAAAAAACGTTACTTAATTTCCGTTGTTTAATCAGCTTAGGTGGTTTTTTATGGGCTTTACCAACAATCAGTAAGCTTTTCCTTTCAAATTTACACTCTCTTAGACTTTGGAACTTCGATTAGGCAATTTCATTGGGATTATTTTGGAACTTTTCTTGAATCAACTGACTTTACGGGTAACGTGTTGTCTTAGTTATGACCCTTTGAGAAATAGTCCTAATTTTAATTGTATTTAAAATTGGATAAATAGCTGCTTTTAATTATTATCAGAATACTAATGACTCAAAGAAATGCATGCTTCGATTTAGTGACATTATACAGATGCCAAATAAATTAGTGGCGGAATCTATTTTTAATTTTTAAGCATGGCATCAACTATAGTTTCCTAATTGAAAACATTCCAAATTCGACTTGACCTTATGAAGTTACGACAAGCAGTGCTCAATCTCGAGATGATAAGAAGTACAATAATATGTGCGCAGCTAGAAGAGTCAGAGCTCCTCTTTCTATATATGAACATACATATGTGTATAATTATGTGTGTATGTATGTATTTTCGGTGCTGTGACTGACCCACTTGAAAGTATCTGGGGTGCCTTGCCTAGCCTAGACAGAAGGAGGAACGAAATGTACAATTTACATAACACACATGCACGGAAAATGTCACTTTAGAGTGGTATCTTCTTCTTTTCTGGTTTTTCTTCCTGTCATAAAGAACAGCGCGTTTTCGAGCAGGGAAACCTATTTTTGGCATTTATTTTTCATTTTGTCTATTGGACTCGTAAATGAAAGAGAAATGCGGAAGTGAATTAAGAGCTAAAATTAGAAGCTAACTTTTCACATTAAAAACACATCAAATTGGTATTTAACTAAGCCTTGACAAACCACAATTTCATTTGGATGGTCATACTAAAAGTCGGTCAAGTTTAGCCTAACATACATACACGTACATATATGCATGTGCTATATAGACAGGGGGACAGCATAAAAGGGAAGAGAGCAAGTAAAATTACAAAGCTTCAAGGTTCCTTGGCCTCCTTTCAACTTCCAAACTCAAAATCGATGGCAACCAGGATGATGGCAGGGGGACGGGCGGGGGACAGACGGAAATACATACATACATATATTAAATTTGCGAAAAATATGAGAGAAAATATTTACATATAAGAGTAGGTAAAAGGAAATTGATTCTTTTCCCTCATCTGAGCATGTAATTTGGCTTACTCATCGTACCAAAGAAAATTAAAATAAAGAGACAAAGAGACGAAGGGAAAGGAAAAGTTTAGCTTTCATGCAATTTCTTCTGATGGCCAGTCATCAATCAAAAAACAATCGATCAATGACTGAAATCGAAAACAGACCACCTTCTCATCATCATCATGTCATTCCGGCCGATTGTGCATTAGCTTTTTTTCATTCACTCTGCAATCGTTGAAAGCATTATAAATCATATTCAGAGAGCCATGTTTAATAAAAGACAAGTGTTTGATGGTTTGTCCCCCATTCATTTCTATTGTTTCTTACAAAAAAAAACATAGCTATACATATAAGTAGTGTTGCTCTTGACACAAGTCAATATTATCATCATCATCATCATATTGAATGATTTAACAAAAAGTGGTTATGTATTTATGTTTATTTTATGTGGTCGTTCGCTAAAAAATATATAGCTAACAATTATCTACCGTTTCACTTTGCTCAATTTTTGTTTTGTTGGGGCCGCCACCAAATGGAAACAAATATTAAAATATTTTGATATTGAAATAGTTAGTTACCGTTAGATAGTATATGTTTAGATTTTAAACTATATTTTACTATACAAATGATGCATTTGCATTAGAAAAAAACGCTATATTTTTTTCAATTACAATAATTATCAACTGGATTTGGCTTCTTTAACCAAGGCCAAAAGTAGTAAAAGTTTTGCAGTTTCCGTTTCCGGAAATAGTTCTATTACTGTGTTTACATTGAAACTCAAAAGTATATGGTTTTGGTAATATTTTTTAAGTTTGCTTTCTAAGAGATATTTAGAAAATCAGTTTTAATTTACCAATCTCTATCCGAATTGTGTTTACACACCAAAGAGTAAACTCTTTGTTCTAATATCTATCGAGTGTTTGCCATTGATAAAAACTTTTTCTAGGTCGTTTTGAGTTTAACCCGAGGGCCTTATCTTATCGGAGTTGACGAACACCTAGGCATGAAAGTGAAACGCAATTGGCGAGAGTTGAAAGATTTTAAATAAAAAGTGCACTGAGCATGACCCAAATAGACAGATGAAACATCGTTTTTATCAGTTTTCGTTTTACAAATTTAAATGTCGTGTATTGTCTACTATTGTAAAATGGGGAAAGGTTAAAAAACAGACTATATATGTATGTATGTATATATGGGTAAAGTGACCCAAATCGTAGGCTTTGGAGATAACAAAGATGTTTGCATTTAGCATACGAATACGGATGTGTTGCAACATCGATTTGTCGTTTGCAGTTTTATAATTAAAATTTGACCATTGTGTTCAATAAATAGATTTCATAATTTTGATTGTTTTTTTTTTAACAATGTTGATGCCACTCACCGTTTACGTTTGCCACCGCACTCGAGCACCTTTAGACGTTCCCATCCCTCTTCGGTCTTCACCCATGCCTCGCCAGGTGAGCGAAAATCTTTTGAAATGAATGCCATAATGGTGTTGCTTGATTTTTTTAAAATTAAATGTGTTGCTTTTGATTGCACTAATTACTGAATTGGTCGCTGCTTTGCTCGTTTATTGTTGTAAATTTTTCTCTTGTCGGTTTTTGATGTTTGTTGTTGTTTTTGCTGTATTTGTTTCTTAAAGGTTTCAGCGGACGGCAATTTCGAAACGCGTTTTTATATTATTATTATTTTTCTTTGTTTTTAGTTAACACCTGTAAAAAGTTAATTTCAAAATGTAATGTAGTTTGGTTTTTTCTTTTTTACGCTCAAACTGACAGCAAAAACAAAAATTTGTTGCGCACTTTCCTCAAAACTTGGCATAAACTTGTGTCTATGCGACAATACGGTTACCCTTTTTCCATACATCTTTAATTGGGGGGTGGAAATTATAGGGTATGCGGAATCGAGCAACAAGCGTCGAAAAAAATCAAAACAAAAATGTAAAGCACAAGCCATGTAAAAGCGAGAGCACAACAGAAATGGCGAGAGAGAGAAAGAAGAGAGCGAGCTTCGACCAGCTGTTGTTTTTGTCATTGCCACAGTGGTAAAATAATGATAAAATCTGACCGATTTTTAAGTTCGAATTTTGTGCCAATCAGTGCCACAAATGTGAGGATTTTATTGTCTGAGCGTCAAAATTTAATATATTTACATACAATATACTCTTTTTCTTTTTACGTATGTATGTTTAATATTTTGTCTGCATGTTTTTCCACGATTTTAGTTTTTGTAAGAATTCAATAGAATAACCTACTCCGTTGTAGGTGTAAAAATGCGAATTTTATATTGATAGAGATTACTTTTAAAAAGTTGTAAATTTAAGCAATATGCAATCTATGTACATATGTATGGATGTATGCATTTAAATGGCCAACTCTTTCAAAGGAATTATCAAGACTCAAATCATATAAGCATAGTAACATTTTTTTCGCTTGTTACGTGCAATATATCTAACCACTGTGCGGGGTCGCATGGGGCTGCTTGCCTCTCAATTGGAGTTTTTGTTGTCTCTGCCTCTGCCTGCTCGCTTTGTGTGTGTGTGTGTTAAACGTGGAACTGTAGGTACACAGCTGATTTCTGCAATTACGCGTTTGTTTTGCCTTTGTCGCTGTTGTTGTTGTTGAAATTTTTGTTGCTTTGATTTTTTTTCAAGCGCAATTTTTTAAAACACGCAACAAAATTTTTGCTTTCATTTCCGTATTGAAAATCCATGTTAATGTGTGTCTGTCTCAGTTTAGGTAAATTATATGTACAATAAGTAGTTTGCCTATTTTACGCACTTCTTCAAACTCTATTATTATTGGCCAGCTGGTAAGAGCAGGTAATTGCTTTGTTTAAGTTAACAGCAAAAGCATCAGCCACGGGCCACTTAGCCAATAACCAATCCAATCCAGCCCAGCCAACACTTCCACTTTTGCCTCGCTATTTCTAAAGTAATAGTACTCTTTTTTTTGTTTTTGTTGTACTATATGTACATATACACAAAACAGAACAAGACGAATGCCTAGAAAACTGCCACAAAAAAAAACTGTTCCGATATTGGAGCTATACGTTGCACTCGAGCCACCCAACAAAAGTGAACTGTTTCTGCCTCTTGTTGTTCGGAGGTCGGCCCCAATAGCGCCATAGCTCCCCTCGGGGTGGCGTGTAAAAAACGTTGGCCGTTAGATGTTGCCCATCAGACATCTAAAACCCGCTATTTGATGCCAGAAACCCGCTATTTGATGCCTACTTTTTTCCACTTCCCGCTATTCAATGCCAACAGCTGACATTAATTTCTTTGGTATTTTTTCCTTAATACAATTTTCATGTGAGATTTCATAATTTCATAGACGAGCCGGAAAATTGAGAAAAATTAATTTAAACTAAAACCAATTTATATATAATGTCGGAGCAAGGAGGTCCCAAAATCAAGTACGGAGAAAACGCACCCAGGTTGGATAAGGCGCAGCTGCAGTTTATGAAACTGATCGAAGAGCAGAACTTGGATCGTGTGCAGAAGCTAAAACGTGTGCGACGCAACAATTTGCTGACGGCCGGAGCTCTTGGCCTCTCGGTGGTGGCCATTTACGGCTACTCTATATTTTCGGTGCAGCAGGAGAAGTTCCTCGACGATTTTGAGGAGCCGAAGAAAGTGACCACCAACTAGCAGAGGACGGTGTCATTTATTAGTTATCTTTGTTAATACTTTTAGTCCATAAGTTTGATTTTCCTTACACTTTTTATTTTGCATCGTTAAACGTTTTTGAAGTAGTGTGTAACCATGTCACAGACCGCAGCCCGCGTTCTAACGAACGGAATGCGTCTGCCGCCGCTGCCCACCATCCGGGATCTGGTGAAACTCTACAAACTACAGGCCATGAAGCAGTTAAGTCAAAATTTTCTAATGGACGAGCGTCTCACGGATAAGATTGTCAAGTCGGCGGGCACCATAGACCGGCGTGATATAGTGCTAGAGGTAGGTCCCGGACCTGGAGGCATTACGCGCTCCATTTTACGTCGGCAACCGCAGCGTTTGATTCTAGTCGAGAAGGATCCGCGTTTTAGTGAGACTCTGGACCTGCTGAAGGAGTGTGCCCGTCCCCTAGATATCCAGGTGGACATCTACCATGAGGATATATTGCGCTTTAATATGGATCAGCACATTTTAGATACCCAACAACGCCTTCATTTGATAGGAAATCTTCCTTTTGCCATATCCACTCGCCTGCTGATCAATTGGTTTGAGGATCTGTCGAAACGTCGCGGAGCATTTCGCCGATACGACACCTGCATGACGTTGACCTTCCAGAAAGAGGTGGCCGAACGGATTTGCGCCCCACTGGGCAGCGAACAGCGATGCCGTTTGTCGATTATGTCACAAATATGGACTGATCCCAAGCTTAAGTTCATTATTCCCGGCAAGGCATTTGTCCCAAAGCCCCAAGTAGATGTGGGTGTGGTGAAGCTAATTCCTCTAAAGCGACCTAAGACGCAGTTGCCATTCGATCTGGTGGAGCGTGTGATGCGGAATGTTTTTAGCATGCGGCAAAAATATTGTCGACGAGGATTTAGTAATTTGCTGCCACCTGAGCAACGTGAAGAGTACACCCCTAAACTGTTTCGCCAAGCGGATGTAGTCGAAACATTGCGTCCGTTCGAGCTATCTGTGGACGAGTGTGTGCGCCTGGCCGATGTCTATGCTGAGCATATAAAATCTTATCCGGAGGTGGCTTATTATGACTATCGTGCGCCTAAATCCGTGGCTTTACCATATTCTTAACTTTCACTATATATATTGTATAATTCGATTAAAATGTATTCGATTAAAAAGACTACAAAAGTGTAAGGCGATAATACAAAAAAAAAGTTGTACACCATTTCTGGACGGGAATGCTTGATTTGAGTGTTGAAAACTTGAGATTCGAGCTCAACTTGTTTGGACAAACTGTCTTTTGTTCATTTGGTTAGGCACTAGTTTAGAATCACTGCCATCACGGCTAGGATCATCGTTAGTCCCAGAGCCATTGACTGGCTGCTGGCTCCATTGCATCGATGATCTAGGAAGCAGAAACAGAACGTGGTATTCGTAAAATAGTCCCGTTTCACATCGTGCTCCTTAATTGTGTGATTCACATAGTTTCCTAGATGCAAATCGACTACCGCTGGACGACAGCCTTCGTATTTATCGGCAGGTATATCCTTGCGGAAACTCAAGGCGCTAAGGCAGTCTCGTGTAATGGTCTCTTGAGCTGCAATTGAATAGAAGTTCAGTTTACCTCTTGTATTCTTTTCTCTTACCACTCACCGCCTCGGCGCTCTGTCACTTTCACGCATATATCATTGGGCTCTGGACATTGTTCGCCTAGATATCCTATGCCTCGCCAATTGAAATGGTCCGCACAGCCGGGCGTAGCTGAGGTACAGCGGTAACACCAAATAGCAGCACCTGTGCAGGGGGAGTGAGGGAAAAAGTAAATAACATTGAAGTTCCATTTCGTAGAACTTACCTTCTTGAATTAAAACTGTTAGCAGCAATAGCAATGTAAAGGGTATCAGGGCCTGCATATTGGAGATGCTTCAACAAGATTATTAACAATTAAATAGTTTACACAAATATACACAAAAACAAATGTTTCCACAAAAACAACGCCCAAAAGAAGCGTTGCCAGAGGCAAAAATGCTGCCAGATTCAGAAAACATTGCTGTGTTTAGAAAAAAATCGATAATTAAGCAATTTTTATCGATAACAAATTATAACAATATAAATAAATCGCCGCCAAGATTAACATCTCTTAAAAATGTATCACCAGCATATTGACCAAAAAAGTGTACTGAACGTTTTGCAGAAATAAGACATTTGCAAAAGTAACAATGAAATTCGTTTTAAATATATATTATTTTGGCAAATATTTGCGTATACTTATGTAAACTTCGTCATGCCCAAATTTGTACATCTTTCATCACGACTGCTTAATTTATTCAATTATCTCGCTGCCACGCTTCAACGTCCAGCCCCGTCGATTCCACTTCTGGTCTTACGCTGTTGACTGTTTTTGGACTTTGCCAATTAGCGTAGCCCCCCTTTCCCGTCGACTCGTTTCACGCCTTCAGCCACCACAGAAACAGACCCCAAAAAAATCTTTCGTCTCTGATTCATCATCATTGGACCTTTCATTTTAACAAACATCGCACATTCCGCACATAAAAATTGAACCGTCTTATGGTGTTCACCAAATACGAGCAGCAAAAGTTTTTTACCCAAAATGGGTCTCCAAATGCTGATCTGAATATCAAATTTTCGAGGAAATGCCATTAAAACAGTCTAGAAACTAGGTATTTATAACGGAAATTGGTTGAGGTCGACTGCAGATGAAGATGAGTCATTTTCGCAAAATACTAATTAAAACAAAACAAAAACATTTTCTAAAAGATTCTTGATTAATTAGATTATTTGTTTATTTTGGTATTTAAACTTAGAAGCTAAACAATTACTCATATATTACATATATACATTTGTATATAAGTATGTAGATATATATATATATTTGCAAATATCGCATACAGGGACTTTTGAATAAATCAAAACAAAACACATACAAATACATTAAAAAAAAAAAGGTTCACACATGCCAGGTGAGAGAGTTCAAACTTTGTGTTAAAAAAAAGAAGAATTATGCAAATTATTATGTTATTTACAAAAATTATTGTATAATAATAAATAAATTAAAAAGTTAAATGAATCATTCACACATTTTGCATACAAAAACCACACTCACAGGCACACACTCACAAACACACATATCAATTCACACAGAGACTATAAAAACTATGAATACATTTCATGTAAAATCACGTTCACGTTCAATATCTTCCGCTCGTCTTATTCCTGAAGTTGCAGCATCGTTTTCTAGAGCGACACAATAAACTCCTTGCCGGTCTTGAAATCGACACACTTGAATTGCGGACAACATTTCGGGAATGACCAGTTAACATCGCTGGGCAGCTCCTCGCAGCCAGGGGCCTCGACATAGGGACAGGTCTCTATCGAGATCTCGCCCGCCTCCAAGTTGCACGTCATTGTGGCACAGATGCCCTTCGGTTTGTACTCCTTGTCGGGTAGCATGGCACGACGGGTGAACTTGTCGAAGCATTTGCCGGGATGTGCTAAAAGAGAGCAGAAAAGAGGAGAGGGGTTAGTTCGTGTGCGGAAGTTGAAGTTGATTGTTGTTGTGTTTCTTTGTTCATGTTTTCTTGAATTACGTTGCATTTTGCATTTATTTATGCATATGAGGAAGTGGCTATAAATTCTGATTATGCATCGGATGGCCGAACGGACATTTCGTAGCCTTAACTTGGGATAGGTCGCTGAATGATTGCCAATTGGAGACTATAAAACGGAAAACTAGCCGATCGCATATTTCATTTGATTTTTCTACATCTACAAAATTGAGATAGACAAAATTGAAGCCAGAGTTTAGAGAGTTTGAGTGGGTTATTCAAATAATGGTAAACAAAACATAGAGAGATGTGTTTCACCAATTAGTTGATTAACTGAAGTCCCCCCTTAGCGTTTGTAAAACTCATAATAGCCGTAGATGATTGAATTTATTTGCGGGTATTTTGGAGTTGCCTTCAAATAGGTTCATGTAATGATCGTTCATCTATAAATATTCCATCATCTATCCATACAACAAGCACTTTATTCATGTAGGAGTCAAAAACTGAAAACTGAATAGTCATGCCCTAACAAAGTTGGCCAAAATACTTCAATGTGGACTTAAGATAGCTTTCGAGAGGGCTAAAAATAAATACTACACTCAATTGGTTGCCTTTTTTGGTTGTTGTGGCTATTTCTAAAAATATCAAGTACTCAAGCCTCCTCCGGCTAAATGTATGTATGTACATATATGTATGTCTATGTATTTTTGCGTACTTTTATTTATAACAATTCAGATAAATGGCAACAACAATAGCTGATGTTGTTATTGTTGTTCATTCCATTGTGAAAGGCAAAATGTTGATTAATGACCGGCGGCACTCTTTTGTGCAATTAATTCTCATATGTGTATACATATGTATGTATATGAACTCATCCCATCATTGCCTATTTTTAATTTGGCGCTAATTTCTTATAGATTAGTGAACCAATTGCCGGCTTAGACATAGAGCAAACGACCTTCACGAATTTCTAAGCCCCGAAATCCGCATAGCGATGCAAATTAGTCAAAAAACTAAAACAACGTCAAGACAACAACAAAAATCAGCACATTTCTTATGTTAATTTTTGGTAGGTTTTTTTGCTTTTTTGCGAAAAACCCACGATACGGCAAAAAAGGGGCCAAGCAAAATATTTATTTTTTTTTCATTTTGTTTTTTGCGTTGTTTCAAATGTATAATATTTGGTTTTTTGACTTTGACGTCAGCGAAAAACGAAAAAAATAAAAACAAATCAAAATATAAATCACATGTCAGCCAACAACAACAACAAATAAGACACAAAGCAAAAGAAAGATCCAAATAAACAAAAGCTCAATAAAAATATTTTTTTCGCTGACAACTGACGTCAAAAAATATATATGTATACAGTGAGCTGAGACCACAGCTTCAACAAAAAGGTCAACTAAGTAAAGAAATTGTTTAAATTAAGCCATCAAAACATATTTTTAGATGTTAAATGAAGATTTGCGTTCGCAAATAAAAATGTTTGACGTTAATAAAAAAGATGAAATGAAACTTTGGAATTTCGGCTTTTAATATCTGACTTTAATATGCTCAATGCTTAATTATGATGCACAACTGTAGTGATTCCAAGGCTTGTAAATTATATTTTATGACACTGTTTATTGACAAGGTTATTCGATACATAACTGAGCCAGATCTATTTGGTGTTCTAAAGACTCTTTATCTCAGTGTTGGAAGGAAAAATAATGTGCTTTTTTTTGGTTTGTAGTTTTCTCTCTCTCTCTCCCTGTCTATCTGTCTGTTTGTTCTTGCTTTGATCAAACATCATCCTCCACTTGTCTCATAAATCAATCACTAAAAATTGCCAACTGCTATTAACTTTTTTTTTTGTTAGATTTGTGTTTTTTATTTTATTTTATAGTTTTGCCAAAGGTCGTTTATGGCATTTGACCATGTTTTGTTTTTATTAATTCTATAGAATTTAATTGGAAAACTTAATTAAAAAATTCTCCGACAACAAAACAAAACTAATGGAAAATTAAAAAAGAAAAAAAAAAAAACAAAAGACTTAGGCAACAAACTTGCTAATACCCCATATGCAAGGGAGGGCAATTGGTGGGTATATTGGATATATCAATCTATAATCTAGAGTCTAGATTCTAGACATATTAGGTATATATGTAGTTGGTATGCTTACCAGGATGCCGCACGGCGGGTTGAGTGTAGACAGCCGCCTCGATCATGGCCAGGCTAAGAATAAGGCACACCAGGCTAAGCGTACAAACTTGTTTGCTGTGCATTTTTATGTGTGTGTTGTTGTTTTGTTTGTTTTGTAGTTAACTTAATTTGTTAATTAATTAGTTAGTTGTGTTTTTGTTTCACTTCACTTGTGTATCTTTTGGAATGGGATTTTTGCGCGAGTTTTGACTTTTTGATTAAAGTTTTTTACGTTCTGCTTGAAACAGAGCTCTGCACGTTGCGCTTGATAGTTAACAACTGAGGCTTAGACTTGCCAACAGCTCATATATAAGCGCGGCTCTCCCTCTGGCTCTTGGCTCTTTTGTGCTCTTTCGAGCGGTTCCGCTCCGTGTCTGTCGCACTCGCACTCTCAAATCACATGTTTTCGGTGCGTTGCGTTTTGCTATACTAAAACGCGCATGCTGGCGAAATGCTTTTCCACTCTCTCTTTCTCTCGCTCGGTGTCTTTCTGGCTTTTGTGTGTTCTTTGACTGATGGTGGGCACGCCCACATTTCTCTATTGTTCTGCATTATTTTGCAGTATTTGTGTAATTAATTATTCGCATTGACTTCTTCATCTTCATCATCATCATCTCCATCTTCATCGTCAAATGGCTTGGCGGCACCGCCTTGGGGATTTTTCCAATTTTGTACCTAGGCGGCGGCTCGGCATCGGCATCCATTCAGTATGTAAGCGGGATCGCCCCCACCCTTTCTTATTTTGATTGCTTTCGTTTTATGGTATCCAATTCAAAAAAGGAGATTCACTTAGTCATCTTAAGCCGGTGATTTAGCATACCCTTGCAGCAATACGGAGCATATCGACTTTACACCTCACATTAGAAATCATCTTAGTCGACATTCATATATACAAAGACCTAATCCCGCAACTTTAGCAGATAGCTCCCGTCTTGGCAATATGTATTGTATCTTCTCTTATGGGAGATATTTCTTAACTCCATCATGAGATTCAAATGAAAGGGTATGCCAATACAACCGATGGTAGACCGGGCACATCTTCTTGCCAATTTGGTGTGGCGATACAATGTTGTGTACCACATTCCACCAACTCTTATTTGGTGCTTTTCTCAGAGTCTTAAATGACCTTTTAACTGTGTGTTGATGGATCAATTCTGATTATGGAATCTTGCAGATTCAGGTATTTTTAAAAAGAATTGCCTACCTTATATGGCCATTATGTTGATGGAGCTGTATACATAAAAATGTCTTATAGCAATTACTTTAGAGTCAAAAAGAAAGCTACTGCATCGTTACTGAATATAGCTAGACTGGCAAAAAGTTTCACATAGACAGATTTATTACGATTCTACTGAAATAGCATTTGGGAACAAATAAAATGTTTTATTTTCCTACGGCAGCTTAAATTGAATGGTTTGATTGGATAATAGAAGTACAAATGTATCTAAAAATAAATTAAGTTCAAATTAATTAATATATACTTATTAATAACAAACGAAAATTAGTTCAATCAAAATTTTAAAATAGATGTTGAAGAAAATATACTTATTCCTCTCGGTTTTTAAATTAATTTTCTAACAAAACTTCTGTGATTTTCGAATTTGAAGTCGAGGTCCGCCCAAGTGATTATTTAATTTAGTGTCTTAAGATTTTGGTGCATTTGTGCTTTACGAATAGGCCTGAGGTTATTTGCGATGGGGCAGAGACTGAAGGGAGCCATCCCCAACTCCCAGGCTAATAATTTCCATGCCGAAGAACCAGTGTTGCACAACTTTCTCTTGCTTCTAAAGTAATTGGACCTATGATTTTTTTTTTGCAGTATACCTTTTTTCAATTAAATAAAGTGGCTTCAAATTTTCCTTGAAATGGTTGGGGAAACCGATTGACCTTGACCTTTTTGGGGCGCCAAAAGGTTGACGCACTTGCCACAACGGTGGCATCGACATCAAATTACAGGCTATGTGTGGTACAAATAATAGAGGTGGCTAGGGACGAGTTGCTTATTATACCATTTGGCTGACGCCAAGTTGTCGCCTCCAGAAGGGGGCGTAACGTTTAATGATATTGAGTCGCCTGCTGCCTGTGTCGCTTGTTGTTGTTCTTGCCAGTGGACGAGTCGTGTAAAAGAATTTTGTTTATATATTTTTCGTTGTTGTGCTTTAACCACATTTTGCGATTAAACATTTTCAGTGATGGCTGTTGTTTTTGTTGTTGTTGTAGTAGCTGTTATTCCTCTCTGGCCTGTACTTGTTTAACCCGTTTCCATTTCCAAACCATTTCCATTCCATTTCCGCAAACCAGCCTTGATACGCTTGTCACACTTGCTCTTGCTCTTGCTCTTGCTCTGACTCCGTCTTCGTCTCCGACTCTGACTCTGACTCTGACTCCAACTTTGATTGAGTAAGCTTTGGGATAGAAGAAGGGGTGGCAAAGGTTGGAAAGGCACGAAATGGGATGAAATGAGTTGTGGCTGGTGTTTTGGGGTAGGGTCTGTTGCTAAAAGGCAGTCGTGTGACGTCAATTTGTTTGTGTTTGCTGCTGCCCTGCGTCTGGGGCGCACGCTGGAATTTATTAATTATCCCCCCGTCTCCTCTCGTATTGAGAGAGAGAGAGGGAGAGAGAGACTCCAACTTGAACTTGGTTTAGGCCCCCGGCTCAAAACATTTTTGTTTATCACAAAAAACGCTGAAGCGGGTACGGGTAGGAATGGGGGACGGGGGTAGCTCTTTGGCTAGGCTAAAAATTCCATTCGTTTCTTAACCGATTTATGCTTGATTTATTGTTTATACGATGCGATGTTATTTTATTGCTCATTTTAATACCCATTCATGAAAAGGGTGTATAAAATCCACCATATTGCATGTAACAGACAGAGAGATGAGAAATTTTTATTTTACTTTTAATTCACATAGAGATTTTTGGTCGTTAAGGGATAATTTAAATTGAATGTTTCGCGATTTTTACAGGGTATCTCGCATACAGAGTACCCATCGGGTACCCATCGATTTGGTCTACGTGCCGTGGACAATGTAAGTCTATAAATTGATAAATATTTATAGGTTTTAGTTGGTTTTTGTTTTGTTTTTACTCGTTTCGGTTTTCTGTTTTGACATGACGCATAATTAGTAATTAATTCCATACAGTAGCCAAGACAATTAATTCCTTTGCCTTTTGGACCAATAAACCAGCAATTTATTGGAATATGTATTATTGATTAATTGCCTGTGACATGGCCCGATGCATATGTCACCACTCCCCTCCCCCTACCTCTAGACCTGAGGTTTGTGGTAGACAAGGGAAACTGGTTTCCAAAATTCCACTTTAGATTGATCCTTTTGCCATTGGAATGTCAGATTGCACATAAGTAGATTCATAAATCGGTTAATTTCTCCTCTCTTCCGAAAATATAAACAATTGTTAAGTAGTTCAGAGAATAAAGAACTAAAAAAGGGTAATTTAGGTAGGTTCAGCTAATTTTCTGAACTTGAATCACCTAAGTAGTATCATTAAATTTAGTCAATTTTTAACTTTTGCCAGGATAAGTAGCCAATTATTATTATTATTTATTATAGGAGGACATGTGTCAAAAAAAGGTCCTCGTTTATATAGAAATCCAATTCGTATTAAGTTTCTATACTTTCTCTAACATATAAGAAAGTGTCCTTAAAGTTAATTTTAATATATTTCGTAAACTTGTTATTAAAGTCACTAAAAACTGAATTTATGATATTAGTTTTTGTCATTCAATATTGAAACAGTAAATTTCATAAATTTTATGATGGCGACTGGGAGACGACATCGCGAGATATTGTCGAAAATTCCTGCATAATTTCGTTTTCGTTTCGGGAAATATGTAGACTTTGAGACTTAACATATACATATGTAGACATTAGACCGGTATTTTGGGATATTTGGCGGCGGTAGCTGCTATAGCTATGTAGCTATGGACGACGGGCAACGTGTAATAAAATCTTGAGGCAGCGATTAGCACATGGCGGAGGAGATCGAACGAGAAATCAAAAACTAGTCAATATATGAGATGCTTGATCGATTGTTGGCAATTTCTTTGGCGCCAGTACACTTCGATTTCGTCGCCTTCTATGCGGATTTGATGTTTCTGGGGTTTTTGTTTTGCCTTTGCCTTTGCCATTTACCATTTCGATGTGTTAAATATGCAAATTTGCCACAAATTGATTAATAAAAGTCTGCAACAAGTTTGCCATTAAAGAAATTTCTTTCTCTTTTTTTTTTCTTTTGGTTTCCCCCACCCATTTCGTTCAACGATTTGCGATTTACGATTCTGGGGAATACCTAAAGTGAGCTTCTTATTGATTGATTTGCGCTATCCAATAAATACATACTGGAATACAAACATATATACTATACTCTATAGCAACAAGAATAGGAATTGTTTATGTCTCTATTTCAAAGAAATTTGTTACTACATATTATCGGAACACATAAAATTTCATTTTCTGCATTTTCGGAGTTCTCGTGGAGTTTAATAAGGTATTCGAAAATATTTGTGCATTCATTCAATTGATCGATCGATTCGGTTGTGCTGGATTACTTGGCACTTTGCTGTTTCGGTTACGTAACGGTTAGGTTTCCTGGTTTCAATTACTTCCATAGCCATAACCGGCTGTAGATACAATTAACGCATGGCTGCTTACCAACTAAAAAATCATCGTAAGAGAGAATAAAAATGGGGAGAGAAAAATTGAAAATAAAATATGAACAGCAGATACATATTTAAATAGCAACATGTTTATCTATTCAACGAAAAGACATTGGCCATAAAAAAGTCTAATTTTACATATGCATTTGATTAAATTAAAACTTGTCCAAACAGAGATAAACGATTTCGGGGAATTTCCGCATAGTCGTGTGTTGGCTCAGGTAACTCGGCGGGTGACTAACCCAAAAAGTACACACAATGAGGTCTCCCCCACTTCTGTTGTGTAGTACGAACATATATCATCATATCTATGCCAAGTTCGTGTTTGGCACACGCGTTCACCTATTTAATATTCAGTCATTTCTTGAAGAGGAATTCACAAAAAATTGCCTTTATTGATCGTTTGAGTCTCTATTGACGTATACTGAAGTTATCGAAATGATATTTGGAGATCTGACGCAAGTCACTGAACGATGTCTTGTCGATTCGTGACTCGGGACTGCCCTTGGTCTGCAGCCAGCTCTTCATTTGCTGCAGTTGCTCGCCACTGCCCTCCAGTTCGCCGAGCACAGTGCCCTGTTTGGTGTTCATAACCCAACCGCGTATGCCCAGTTGCTTCGATTGCGTCTCTGTGTATTTGCGAAAGGAAACGCCCTGCACTTTGCCAAAGATCTCAAAATTGCAGGCATACAACTGCCCGGAAACAGACATAATGATTTTTATTAGATTTTCAAAAAATACTCAAATTGTATAGTATGTGTTGACAGTAAAAGTAGAACATAAAACCTCTACGAAATCTGTTACACTTGACCCTGCCCTAAACCTCACGATCCATTATTGTCCGTTCTTGTGGTTATCGGCAATGTTGATGTGAAAAATCCTATTTCTGCGATCATAAACTTATCTAAATGTCGATGTCTACATACATACATATGTACATATGTATGTACATATGTATGTACATATGTATAAAACCCATCAGCGGTCAATGCATGCTAGAGTTAATTTGCTAATTTATTTAGCTCACAGTAGCTGGTTGATCGTTTGTCCGTCCGTCTATCCGTCTGTCGGTTTGCTGATCCATTTGCCCACGCTTTTCGATACGCTCTCGCTCCACTGGCTGAAATCACTTAGCACTGCCATTGGAACGAGATGCGACAAAGGAATGTCCGATCAGTAATTAACCGAAATTTTAACTGTAAAATAATGGATAATTAAATTACATTTTAGACATTTTAACATCTTTTTGGACAATAGGATGTAGGTAATAAATTACTTGTTAGCTAAATTCTTTGTATAGAGATTTGTTTGTCTGTTTGTTTTGTCTTTTGTTGTTGGGGGGTAAACCCAGCTCTGGGAGTTAAGCAAATGCGAACTGGTCCAAAAAATTCACAATATGGCGGCTGTCTGGAGCCATTGGCATTGCCGCCACAATGACGCCTCAACTTTCACGATCCGGTCTATGCTTGAATTTCAAATGAGTGACGTGACTTTAAAAAAATAGGGGAAGAGAAAAACAAAAACTAAAATCGTTTGCAAAAATCAAGATTTAATTAAAGCGAATTTGTCAACAAAACAAAATACAACAAAAACATACATATGTATGTATGTACATAAATATACAGCAGAGAGAACTTGCATATGGAGATGATGATGATCGAGATGGAGATGGAGCACGACCATCAGTAGGAATTCCCAGATTTTTTTTTCGATTCGATTTTGTTATTGTGTCTTTTTTAGTTGAAATTTGCATTTCTTTGACGCGCAGTTTTTTGATCCACTTTTTTTTGTGTTGTTTTCTTTCTTTTTTTTCTGTGCTGTATTTTAAACAATAATGTGATTCGTTGTGCGCCTTTCCCCCTCTCAAAGTTATTACATAGCACGATATGCAAAGTTTATTTGAAATAACTCAATATGCTGAAGTAGTACTTTCAACAAAGAAGAGAGTTATAGACCAAACTAATATTATTTTCAATGCATTATGTGCTACTTAAATTAAAAAGAACTCAAAATAAAACGTACAAATGGGATAGCTTAAGGAACCCAACCGAGAAGCAAAGCTTAGTTTAAAAGTGGCGTGAGAAACAAGGGCTTTTTTTATAAAACAATTATTATTTTTTAAATATATTTGAATTGTTCATCTAATAAAACCGTTACATAAAACAGATGGCTAAACAGCTGGAAATAATTGCCGCGCTATCCAACACTGGGCAAAATTTCGATTTTCACGGCACTGTTATCTCATTTGCGCGTTTCTGTTGTCTCATTTGCGAGTCTGTTATGGGAAAGCATGCATTAGAGTGACCTTATGTCCCCCTCCCCACCGCGCTACCTTTGCTGTAAACTGGCAATATTATTAAAAGAAAACATATTTCGCCCAAACCGCCATCCCAATGCGAATTTCAATTTGTGAGCGGAATTAAGACGAAGGCCCCTGGGAAGACGTAACAAAAAGAAACTGAATCGGTTGTGGGGCAAACGATAATCAACAGGTGCAACTTATAGTATAGTGACAAAAGTTTTCCAAATCTAGCCGGCTGCCCCCATGGCTGAAGTCAAGGACTGGCGCCCATTTGTGTATGGAGGCGTGGCATCTATAACAGCGGAATTTGGTAAATATAGAGACGATGACTCTGATACGTATATACATTCGCTTATCTCTTGAATCATTATAAACAATTTACTAAATATGTGTGTGTGTGTACGTATGTATGTACATATATATATATGTGTGAATATATAATATACCATATTTATTTGTCCAGGCACTTTTCCGATTGACACAACAAAGACGCGCCTCCAAATTCAAGGTCAAAAGATTGATCAAACATTCTCGCGATTGCGTTACAGTGGCATGACAGATGCCTTCGTAAAGATCTCAAAGGAGGAAGGATTACGGGCACTGTATTCTGGGTAAGGGAATAGATGAATGGGATCAGCATGACAGGCATGACATGGTAGCATCATATGGTTTGCTTATCGTAAAACGTGCAAGTCGCATGTCCAGCACAATGTGTGTGGGATGTCGACGACATCGATTGATAAAGAGCCATCTGCGTCAGCTATAAACTTTGCTCCCGTTCGCTCTTCCGATAAGCTTGACGAATTTCCCCTTTTAAACTTTGATATTAAATTAATTTATTTGCAGAATTTGGCCAGCAGTGCTGCGTCAAGCGACCTATGGCACCATCAAATTTGGCACTTATTACACCCTCAAGAAATTAGCGAATGAACGAGGCTTGCTCACCCATGATGATGGCAGCGAGCGTGTCTGGAGTAATATTCTATGTGCCGCTGCAGCGGGAGCCATCTCATCGGCTATAGCCAATCCCACAGATGTGCTTAAAGTTCGCATGCAAGTCCATGGGAAGGGTTCTCAACAATTGGGACTCATTGGGTGCTTCAGTGAGATCTATAAATACGAGGGTGTACGCGGATTGTGGCGAGGCGTGGGGCCAACTGCCCAGCGTGCTGTTGTCATTGCATCCGTCGAGCTGCCCGTCTATGATTTCTGTAAATTGCAACTAATGAGCGCTTTTGGCGATCATGTGGCAAATCATTTTATGTAAGTTGGACACCATATGTACATGCTAGGTTTGCGATATACAAATTATCTAATCTTTTTCATATTCCCTCTGGTGACAGATCGAGTTTTATCGCCAGTTTGGGTAGTGCTATTGCCTCAACGCCCATTGATGTTATACGGGTAAGTCTGCTGGGTAGAATGTTGAAATTAGCTATCAAATCTTAAGAACCTACATACGTATGTACATGTGTAGGTCATATCACTCTCATTCGCATACATATATGTACTTATAGCACAACGAATGTTAAGTAGTCTGTTTCAATTGAAATTTGGAAACCAAATCTAACTTCGAAAATCCGCAAAAACAAGAAAAACCAGAAGGCCGGGATAACTTCGACCATGCCGAAGTTTGTATACCCTTGCAAGCTCTTCTGTTACTAAATCCCTAAAAAATATTATCTAAACGTAAAGACGTTTGTGTAAAAATCCGTATCTACACGCCATAGCACGGCACGCATTCATGTAGATAGATATGCAGCATGCAGCTATATCATATAGTTATCCGATTTTAATCAAATTTGGTAGTATTATAATTTACTATGTGCAAATGTTACAAGTTTGTCGATGAACGCAAAAGATCGCTTCCAAAGTTTTTGGAAGCAAAACTATTTTTGGTCCGATTGTTCTTATTTTTCGACCGATGGTTCCTATGGGAGCTATCTGATATAGTCGTCGGATCCGAATAAATCAGATATATACAATGCCTGCAGTACATACAAGCATTAGCTTTAGCGGTCTAGGAAGAGAAGCTGTTGACCCAGACAGACGGACAAACAGATTTGAACTCGTCTTGTCATGCTGATATATACTTTATATTGTCAGAAATGCCTCCTTCTATGCGTTGCACACTTCTGACCAAAATTAATATACCCTTTTTGCAAGAGTATAACTAGTTTGTTTATCAGGCAAGTTCTCGTTCTTGAATTATTTCAAAAAATCGTTTGCAAAGTGGTTGTTTCACCTCTGAGCGAAATGTTAATTGTTTTACTTTTACGTTTTTGCTTTCGAACCTATTTATCAGCTGATGTTCAAAAGCGATTAGTAATCGATCGATAATTGTATTTTGATCTAATTTTACCGAATCGAATTGGCTAACGAACATAAAATTGTCCTTATCAGAAAATTTGCTATAAGAAAGGGGAAAAAGTTTAATTTCATTCCGACATTTTATTTTCAATTTACTAAAAATAATTCTTGTAATGGCTGCAGTGACTCGGAATCTGAAGCGATAACATGTCCGAATCGGAAAATCGAAATCGTAAACGATAACCGGCATGGTTAAAGAACTTTCACATTGACAGACGGCTATATAATACTCTTTATCTAATCTGAACAGTATAAATAAGTGCAAAACAAATAAGATAACTATTAACACTTTGATCCTCAAACAGGCATAATTCTATCTAAATTATATTTCATATTTTTCTAGACTCGTCTGATGAATCAACGTCATGTGAATCTGACCATGAATGGTCTGGCGACCGCATCAGCCACACCCAAGCTCTACAGCGGTAGCTTCGACTGTGCAGTACAAACGATACGCAACGAAGGACTATTCGCCCTCTACAAGGGCTTCATACCCACATGGGTGCGCATGGGGCCCTGGAACATAATATTCTTCATCACATATGAACAACTAAAGAAATATTAGCAACGGCAGTTGTAATTATCATACAAATTATCAGGTATCCGAAACCAAAAAGGGTTCATTGCAGGCCCAATTGTTTGAGCTATATTCATAGAATAAGATGATAGACGCAATCTGAATTGATTTTCAGATAGTTGTCAAAGCTCATTCGAGTCGCCAGTTTGCCTTACAATTAGACAATAGTAGAATCGAAGGACAACGATGTATGTAGCCGGCGCATTACTAGTATTTCTATTTTTTCTTATTTTTTTTTTGTTTAATTCTTTTCGTTTGCCTGGCTAATGGGAGGGGGAAAGTCTTATGCTTGCATTTCCTTTGTAATTCATTTATTTTAGATTTAAACCATCGTATTAAAAATACAAAATACATAAACATTTACTCTGTAAATATAAGCAAATGCTTAATAATAAATTGTTTGTTGGAAATCTCAACACAAAAGTATTTTACTGATTACTAAACCGCTATTTCCGCAGTATACATATACATATATATGTATGCATGCACATACATACATATTAACGATAAAGGAAGTCGCCTCGCCGACTTGGATATATCATGCACCAAGTGAACAAACTACTTTAAATTTAAAAACAAAAAAGAAGCGAACTCTGGAGATTTAAATTGTCTCCTTTTTTGCTTTATCTAGTTGTGATTCCCAACTAGTTTTAGCATTGAAGTGTAGTGGTATGGGCCATGCAATTCTAGAGGCGTTAGCCAACTCTGATGAAGAGAGAGCTTGGTACTTGTCGAAATAGAGCTATACAGAGAACCTGCTCACTTTTTGCTTCTACGTACATATACGATTTTTTTGAAATTTTGTGAAATAATTTAGTGATAATATGTATTAGTGTGTCAAACTAGATTCCAATATAAAATGTCACCTTTTATTGAAATCCGAGGGCGGAAGAGGGCGTGGCAAAAATATAAAAAAATTCTTCACTGCATGATTAATAAGTATACATACATACATACTTGGTGTACCAAAGTGCTTGATAACATGGAACGACGATACGTGCTATAATAAGTGCTTTAAAAATGAAATAACGCAAACTTACAATCAGTTGCCATTTGATGTCGAAGAAGTACATATGTGGGATTTAGAAGAGGAGCTCAAAAAAGCCTTGAATCAGGGTAATTTACAACGATTCAAGAAAGCTTTACAACAAGGTGCGCAACCGAACAAATATGACTCAAACGGTATATCCATATACGAGAGATGCCTGGGAAAACCCAATTGCAAAGATTTTATACATGAATGCCTATGGAATGGCTGTGCAAGGGATTATGTGAGTGAAGAGAATAGCTATTGAGTCTCCTACCATTCCTAATAAAAATTATAGTTTAATAAAGAACTACAGAAGGCAGCCATCAATTATGCAGCGGACTCGGCGTGTAGTGATAATATCAGCGTGCTCCTTGAGGACTCCCGTGATAGACCGGGGGTCTTGTTACAGTTGGATCATCAGTATGCTGGGCTGACGCCACTTAATGCGTTAGCAAAAAAATTAACAAACGATAATGCGAGTAAAGTAACAAACGCCATTTTTGAGCTTTTGAAGTATGGAGCCTCTCCCAACATACCAGATAAAAAAGGGATAATCCCCTTGCACTATATAGTTATGAAAAGCGACATAAATACAGATCAAAAGTATCGACTAGTAAAGCGATTTCTGCTGCAAAAGAACTTGGATATTGATCGTTTTCGAAACGGTCAGTTACGACAGGAACTAATTAAGCTGTATCCCCTCTTGGAATTACCGATACCGCGCTCAAAAAATGAAATCGAAAATGTCACTTACGACATGTTATTGGACGAGCTTAATTACGGAAATATAAATGATTTCACAAACTTGTTAACGATGTATAAAGGAGGCACAAATAATTGGTTGATGCTGATGCACAAGTGCATTAAAACTGGACGACATCAGGCCTTTGATAATTTGTAGGAGACACACGGAGACTTGCTTATAAATAAAGGGTTCGCTATTTTTCAACAAAATCATTATAATAATATTAAAGAAGCTAACTTTGTATACCCTTGCAGCCCTTGACCATCAGTTCCTTTTTACGTTTCAAAACACTTTTTCTGTCTGTTAGTCTAAAATACCCTCTGCAAGGGTATAAAAAACCAGGTCCGGGGGTCCCCTGTTTTAATCTCGACATGTTTATGATACTTACTTATACTTACTTTGTGAATCATTTTGCTTACAGATGTGCTGAAAATAATGTGACTCTTGTCGAGTTGAGTGTGATACATGGCAATTGGTATACCCTGGACAAACTGCTCAATCTTCATGATCGTCTGAAACGGCGCTTGGAAAAGGGTCTGCTACTGAAAGTCATAGGCAAATTGAATGAGCGACCGGTTAATGCATACTGCGATTATGAGAAATGCTTTTACCTTCTAGTCAATAGCGGACTAGTGGATGTCAATGAAACGGATGACAGTCACCAGACTCCATTGCACTATGCTGCCAGATATCACCATAAACTGGCTGTGTATTGCTTGCTGGCTAATGGAGCCCACCTGGGGGCCAAAAACATATTTGATGAAGTGCCTCTAGAAGATTTTGATGATCCCCTGTGGTTGGAAGAGCACTTCAACCGATGCATCATTGCATCGCGAACCATAACAAGAGGTAACTCAAATTTCGAGCTTACCATGGACTTTAAGAATTTCGACAGTGGTTTATCAGGCATTGATTACATGGCACGGACGAAACATTTGCGTTGCTTGCTAAAGCATCCCCTAATCACAAGCTTTAACCTACTCAAATGGAATGAGATTTGTGGAATTTTCTATATTCACTTAATGATGCATGGAGTCTTTTGTGTATTATTCCTAGTGCATGCGTATCTGAGATTTCCCGAAATTAATAATGACTACGACTGGTTAAGACTGACAATTCTCGGGTTAATTTGTGTGTGTCTAGTTTACTTGGTGCTTTGCGCGATCATCAAAATTTGGATAATTAGACCGTACTATGTATTAAGTTCTCTACTTAATATTCTAATGATTTGTCTCTCCTCTCTCAGTTTATTCAGTTATTATCTTTTTATTCTGGAGCATCAGCGACTTCTAACCATTTATGCCATCATCTTAATGACCATAAGGTTTTCGATCTTGTTGGCACAATTGCCGCATCAACGATCAATATCCACTCACATATTAATGCTCCGCGAGATCTCCACGAATTATATCAAATGTCTAATGCTCTACTCGATATTTATTTTCGGTTTCGCTTTTTCGTTTTACATTTTGTTTGCCAAACCAAAGACTGAGGAAACGGAATCGTATCATAACTTCTCAAACCTTTTGAACTCCCTCATTAGGACAATAATAATGGCAAATGGTGAATTTGAAACGAGCAATCTTGAGTTTAAGAGCATTTTTAGCTATTTGTTCTTCCTTCTCTTCGTGATCTTTGCACCGATGATCTTATGGAATTTACTTACTGGCATGGCTGTTGGTGACTCTCAGGTAAGTAGCATTGATCCGCCTCACATCTTCCATTCATTGTCAATAATCATTGAAATCATTTTTCAGACAATTCGGGCTGACGCCGAAATCAATTGTTTGATATGTCGTATTGAGTTCTTGCATAACTTTGAGATTTTCAAGCAGAACAACTCTGTTACGACAATATCCATATATCCGAATCAAAAGAATAAGATGGTTCTACACACAAAAGCGAAGGAGGTTGAAGAACGTAACGCAATCGAAATGACACCTTTATGTCCTGATCCATGTGATAGGAGTGACAAAGAGAAAACGATTCCGGAGACATTTTTTGAATGGCTTAGGAGACACAACAGCAATTGGTTTGAGTGTAAAATGGATAAGAAAACAATTGAGAGAGCATTAGCGATAAAGCAAAGCCATAGGCTATAACCATAGTTGCTAGTGCCTGTAAAAATTGTTAGGATGATAGCCTACAACTATAGCCTATACTCTAAAAAAATACAAATATTTCGTTTTGTATTCCCATGTAATTCTATATACATGTTCTCACATTTTAATTGTTTTCTAAATATTTCCTTAGATTTCTAAATATTTAAATTGATTTCGACTTACCTGTATTTTCAAAAGTGATTTCTTTTTTTTATTTCATTTTATAAGAATTATTGTTATTTAATTTTATAAGAATTTAAGTTATATGTAACATTAAGAAACGGAATACTAATATTGAACATACTTTTCAGATAAAATAAAGTAAGTAAGTCGCCGCTTTGAGTGAAAAACGTTTCTATGTATAACTCGGCCATTTTTATTCCGATTCTTGTGATATTTGGTGGGATGATAGATATTTGTAACATGTATTAGTGTGCCAAATTAAATTTCTATCTTTCTATCTTTTATAGTTCCCGAGATATGCAGGCTTAAAATGTTGTTTTTCGAATAGCGGGGGCTGAAGGGGGCGGGACAAAAAAATTAAACTCGATCTACCTGCAGAGCCAACGAGTCTACATGCCAAGTTTGGTAGCTCTAGCTCTTAGAGTCTCCGAGATCTCGATGATCCTTCAGACGGACAGACAGACGGACATGTCTCAATCGACTCGGCTATTGATACTGATCAAGAATATATATTATACTTTATAGGGTCGGAAAAGCTTCCTTCTCCCTGTTACATACATTTTGGCGACTTTATGATACCATTTCATCCTATGGATGCATGGTATAACTAGGATCTAGGTACTATAGGGAGCTAACTTAGATTTAGCGGCTTAGTACTAGAACTAACAAGAAAGGTACTATAGAAATTTCGGGTATAATATGGTCTTAAACATCCAGGTGTTTGATTAAGAGATGTGATGCTCACATACATATGTATATAAAGGTTATCGTACATTTTTTGACTGCATAATGGTTTTAATTCCTGTCGATTCGTAAAGGCTAGCTGTTCTAGCGAAATATGGCAAGTTTAAAATTAGCTTTAGTAGCTAATTAGCTTTAACATTATCTTTTAATATGAGTAGCAACACAGGTGCCACATGTAGAGGAGCCAAAAAGTAAAGTGGGCATGAATATAGCTTTGAAAATGATTAATTTGTTGTCGATCGTTAGCTGGGACTTTCTGTGTATTAGTGAATACAAATAATTTTGTTAATTTTATCTATGGTGAGTCCAATGTGCAATTTAAATGTGAGTTTTTTGTCAAAGTTAATTCCTAAGTACCTTACTGAGTCCACCCACTGTATAGGGGCATTGTGTTAGTTTTCATCTCTACTGGTGGTAAATAATTTACATATATGTACTATATGTATAAAGAGGCTCTTAATATTTATGAATTTTTTGTTAACTTTCAATTTGATAAGCAACATATGTCAGTGTGTGTTCGAAGTTCGAACGCCCACATATTTTTATACCATGCATCCGTAGGATGCCAAAATGTATGAAACATGGAGAAGGAAGCTTTTGCGACCCTACAAATATTATTTAACAGGCATGGTAAAACTTTCAGCACTCTACTGGTCTTAAAAGTATTTTTTGGCGCGCTTCCATACAAGAGGAACCACTGTGCAGTGGGCACACGATGCTTCGACTTCGCAGTTTCGGGAGCCGTGGCCAAAAAGCTGGCATTTGTAGCATTCGGTTAATTTGTTAGGAGACTTAGTCTTGTATTCCCATCGTACTTTAGTGTGGTTCACGTCTGTATGTACATATGTACATGAATTCGTTTCTCAGCTTCTGCATAGTTACGCTTTTGTTCACAAAATACACGATGTATTGTACAGTAGAAGTTTGTGGTTTAATTTTGTTGTTTTGTCGACAACCTTAACATCGGTGATTTGGACTACATAGGCTACATAACATTTGCTTTACTGTTTCTATTGGAAGCTTATCTACTTAGTCCAGATAGTACAGCTTTCAAAGGTTTCGTACTTTTAGCGTCATAGCGTCTAATTTTTGGCATTTTTGATATGGCAGGTACAATTGCATCGCCATTTGTGGTGTTTCTTCTTTTAATTGTGGAAGCCTACACTCGTGGGTGGGCAGTAAAGCTCGCGATAAAGAGTGAGATTAGTCCGTTGACTAAGTGAATGCCAGCCACTTGAATAAGAACACCCCAAATTTGTTTTTATTCGTTCTGGCATGTCAAAACTCTTTATACTATTAACTTGGTTTTAATTTATAATCAAAGTTTAAGGATTTCCCATTTTTCCCATACATAAAGTTGCCAATTTATCAATCTATTTAATTAAGAAAAAAATAATTATGAATGAAGTACAAAAAAACGATGTTTATTTTCTGTCACTTGAATAAGAACACTTGGTGATACTGTTTAATTATAAGAAAATGCGATAAACAAAATTAAGTTTTCAGTTTTTTAGAGTATGCTTACAATATTAATATTGGGTGGACCCGCCTTTATTTACTATTACCTCGTACATTCGATTAGGCAAAGAGTCGTATAGGCTATTTAGGTAATTCAGAGAAATTTGCGACCATGCAGCTTTAATGGCCTCTATTAGGCACTCCTTTGTGTCGTATTGTTTACCTGATCCATAAACTTTCCTAGAAAGCCAACCCCAAGCATTCGCAATAATATTGAGGTCAGGTGAATATGGCGGCCACTCGAGCGAATCGACGTTTTGGGACTGGATCCATGCTTTAACAACCCGGGCGTTATGAATTGGGGTATTATCCTGTTGATAACGCCACTTGAGACTTCCGAACAGGTTTTTTATTTGAGGAAACGCCTTTTCCAAAACGTCTTTGTACGCCACGGCATTCGTTTTCGATGTAAGAAATTGAAGCTCGCAGGCTCCATAGTAAGACATGGCCCCCCAGACCATAACTCCCCCTTCCCGGCTATGATGGCGATTTAAAAACTCCTCTGGGTTTCGCAAATCGTGGAAATAGTAGTTATATCTATCTGGCCCATCCAAGTTGAATTTTTTTTCATCAGAAAATACGGTGTCTTTCCATTCTGATTTCAACGCCATACAGGTGCGGGCGAAAAGAAGACGAGCCTCCTTACGAACCATATTTAAAGGTGGTGTTTTTTCAGTTTTAGTCTTCTTAAATGATTGCTTAACCGGATAACTCGACGAAGTGTCGACACACTAGCTTCTATACCTAAATCAGACTTAATTTTGGCTGCCGAGGGGCGAGAATTGGAGGCTTCTCTTAAAATTGCGCGTCTATCGCCTGTTTGGTCCGACCTTTCATGTTTTTTCCATATTCCAGAAATTGAAACACTACAGTAGAGCTTCTTCCAATTTTTTTCCCAATTACTCGATAAGACATTTTCATGTCCTTATATGCCAATATTTTTCCTCTTTCTTCGGTGGTCAGCGAATTTTTTCTATTAATAGCCAATGAACGGTACTTTTAAACGGTAAATAATGAAAGTTCGTTGGAATAGAGACGGAACAGAACAAAACAGAGCAATATGAATACAAACGTGTTCTTATTCAAGTGGCTGGCAGCATGATGGATAATGCACAAAGCACGATTTTGTTCGTTTATGGACAACCGTACACGTCGAGATTAGTCCGTTGACTAAGTGAATGATATATAATGACTCAGTGTTATTAGGGTAAACTTATAGTATAAGATAATAAAAAACGCAATCTATCGCAAACTCGAGAACAAAACAATAATATGCAACGTATGTACTTGATAACATGGAACGACGATACGTGCTATATGTATATGAGTGCTTTAAAAATGAAATAACGCAAACTTACAATCAGTTGCCATTTGATGTCGAAGAAGTACATATGTGGGATTTAGAAGAGGAGCTCAAAAAAGCCTTGAATCAGGGTAATTTACAACGATTCAAGAAAGCTTTACAACAAGGTGCGCAACCGAACAAATATGACTCAAACGGTATATCCATATACGAGAGATGCCTGGGAAAACCCAATTGCAAAGATTTTATACATGAATGCCTATGGAATGGCTGTGCAAGGGATTATGTGAGTGAAGAGAATAGCTATTGAGTCTCCTACCATTCCTAATAAAAATTATAGTTTAATAAAGAACTACAGAAGGCAGCCATCAATTATGCAGCGGACTCGGCGTGTAGTGATAATATCAGCGTGCTCCTTGAGGACTCCCGTGATAGACCGGGGGTCTTGTTACAGTTGGATCATCAGTATGCTGGGCTGACGCCACTTAATGCGTTAGCAAAAAAATTAACAAACGATAATGCGAGTAAAGTAACAAACGCCATTTTTGAGCTTTTGAAGTATGGAGCCTCTCCCAACATACCAGATAAAAAAGGGATAATCCCCTTGCACTATATAGTTATGAAAAGCGACATAAATACAGATCAAAAGTATCGACTAGTAAAGCGATTTCTGCTGCAAAAGAACTTGGATATTGATCGTTTTCGAAACGGTCAGTTACGACAGGAACTAATTAAGCTGTATCCCCTCTTGGAATTACCGATACCGCGCTCAAAAAATGAAATCGAAAATGTCACTTACGACATGTTATTGGACGAGCTTAATTACGGAAATATAAATGATTTCACAAACTTGTTAACGATGTATAAAGGAGGCACAAATAATTGGTTGATGCTGATGCACAAGTGCATTAAAACTGGACGACATCAGGCCTTTGATAATTTGTTGGAGACACACGGAGACTTGCTTATAAATAAAGGGTTCGCTATTTTTCAACAAAATCATTATAATAATATTAAAGAAGCTAACTTTGTATACCCTTGCAGCCCTTGACCATCATGACCTTTTTTACGTTTCAAAACACTCTTTCTGTCTGTTAGTCTAAAATACCCTCTGCAAGGGTATAAAAAACCAGGTCCGGGGGTTCCCTGTTTTAATCTCGACATGTTTATGATACTTACTTATACTTACTTTGTGAATCATTTTGCTTATAGATGTGCTGAAAATAATGTGACTCTTGTCGAGTTGAGTGTGATACATGGCAATTGGTATACCCTGGACAAACTGCTCAATCTTCATGATCGTCTGAAACGGCGCTTGGAAAAGGGTCTGCTACTGAAAGTCATAGGCAAATTGAATGAGCGACCGGTTAATGCATACTGCGATTATGAGAAATGCTTTTACCTTCTAGTCAATAGCGGACTAGTGGATGTCAATGAAACGGATGACAGTCACCAGACTCCATTGCACTATGCTGCCAGATATCACCATAAACTGGCTGTGTATTGCTTGCTGGCTAATGGAGCCCACCTGGGGGCCAAAAACATATTTGATGAAGTGCCTCTAGAAGATTTTGATGATCCCCTGTGGTTGGAAGAGCACTTCAACCGATGCATCATTGCATCGCGAACCATAACAAGAGGTAACTCAAATTTCGAGCTTACCATGGACTTTAAGAATTTCGACAGTGGTTTATCAGGCATTGATTACATGGCACGGACGAAACATTTGCGTTGCTTGCTAAAGCATCCCCTAATCACAAGCTTTATCCTACTCAAATGGAATGAGATTTGTGGAATTTTCTATATTCACTTGATGATGCATGGAGTCTTTTGTGTATTATTCCTAGTGCATGCGTATCTGAGATTTCCCGAAATTAATAATGACTACGACTGGTTAAGACTGACAATTCTCGGGTTAATTTGTGTGTGTCTAGTTTACTTGGTGCTTTGCGCGATCATCAAAATTTGGATAATTAGACCGTACTATGTATTAAGTTCTCTACTTAATATTCTAATGATTTGTCTCTCCTCTCTCAGTTTGTTCAGTTATTATTCAGTTATTATTCTGGAGCATCAGCGACTTCTAACCATTTATGCCATCATCTTAATGACCATAAGGTTTTCGATCTTGTTGGCACAATTGCCGCATCAACGATCAATATCCACTCACATATTAATGCTCCGCGAGATCTCCACGAATTATATCAAATGTCTAATGCTCTACTCGATATTTATTTTCGGTTTCGCTTTTTCGTTTTACATTTTGTTTGCCAAACCAAAGACTGAGGAAACGGAATCGTATCATAACTTCTCAAACCTTTTGAACTCCCTCATTAGGACAATAATAATGGCAAATGGTGAATTTGAAACGAGCAATCTTGAGTTTAAGAGCATTTTTAGCTATTTGTTCTTCCTTCTCTTCGTGATCTTTGCACCGATGATCTTATGGAATTTACTTACTGGCATGGCTGTTGGTGACTCTCAGGTAAGTAGCATTGATCCGCCTCACATCTTCCATTCATTGTCAATAATCATTGAAATCATTTTTCAGACAATTCGGGCTGACGCCGAAATCAATTGTTTGATATGTCGTATTGAGTTCTTGCATAACTTTGAGATTTTCAAGCAGAACAACTCTGTTACGACAATATCCATATATCCGAATCAAAAGAATAAGATGGTTCTACACACAAAAGCGAAGGAGGTTGAAGAACGTAACGCAATCGAAATGACACCTTTATGTCCTGATCCATGTGATAGGAGTGACAAAGAGAAAACGATTCCGGAGACATTTTTTGAATGGCTTAGGAGACACAACAGCAATTGGTTTGAGTGTAAAATGGATAAGAAAACAATTGAGAGAGCATTAGCGATAAAGCAAAGCCATAGGCTATAACCATAGTTGCTAGTGCCTGTAAAAATTGTTAGGATGATAGCCTACAACTATAGCCTATACTCTAAAAAAATACAAATATTTCGTTTTGTATTCCCATGTAATTCTATATACATGTTCTCACATTTTAATTGTTTTCTAAATATTTCCTTAGATTTCTAAATATTTAAATTGATTTCGACTTACCTGTATGTTCAAAAGTGATTTCTTTTTTTTATTTCATTTTATAAGAATTATTGTTATTTAATTTTATAAGAATTTAAGTTATATGTAACATTAAGAAACGGAATACTAATATTGAACATACTTTTCAGATAAAATAAAAAGAGCGAAGATCGCTTAAGCAATATTCAATATTCAGTAAAAAAGTGTCGTAAAAATTGTCATTTATTCGTACTCATGTAAAATTATAATTATAATAAAATAAATAATTTTGGGAGCTAGAGCTAAGAAATCTTTTGGATAAATAATCTTTGAAGTGATTTTTGCATGCGTCGGTGCCAGTTGGTCAGTTGAATTTCCTCTGTTAACATTGCCTTTTCATTTCGCAACAAAATAAAGCGAAGGAGAAATCAATGAACCAATAAAAACATTGAAACACCCCAAACAAGTGTTTATATTATATATTATATTTTTCAAATAAAATACTGGAAGTGTATTTTCGATCGACATTGATATACATATGTATATATAAACAAAAAAGTCGAGAACAGTGTGGGAGATACACAGGTATAATAAATCGATTTCTACCCTGAAAGAAATATTTTTGGCCATTATAAAAGGTTGAATAATCGACATGATATGGCTGGCAAATGAATCTTAGTAATCGGAACCACCTCCATGACAATGCAGTGGTTTTTTGCCGGTCCAAAGAGGATGTCTCTTTTCAAATGCGTCGGGGAGATGTGAACTATCTGAGGAAAATAAACAATTAAGATAAACGCATAGTGCTTAACGTTTTGTATTCTTTATTTCATTATAATTAGTTTCGTTTTGCATTTCTGGGTTTGGGTCGGTTTTTGTTGTTTTGTTTTGTTTTATTTATTTTTGTATATTCTTGCTTGGTGTGTGTGATTCTGATTCTGCGTCTGATTCTGTTTTTGCATCTGCTTTTTTTTTTTGTTCGTTTCTGATTTCTGAGATTTGTGTTATTCGTACATATATATATATATATTTATGATCATTGTACAAATACATTTATATTCAACAGCAATTTTAACACAAAGCTAAGCAGTTTGTGAGTTGTTTAAACGGTTTTTGGTATTGTTGTTGATGTTTGTTGTTAGATAAATACAAAATGACACAACATATTAATTAATCTATGAATCAATCAATCATTGAACCAATAATTGCGATTATTGCGGACATTCTGCGTTTGCTCTGAACAATAAAAGAATCTCTGTATCGGCAAATGCTTAAATTAAAGCATTATTAACTAAAGTGGAATTTAGCCATGCTACACAGTACAATCCGATTCCTAACATTTGCACTACGCATACATATATAAACATATACATATACATATATATATATATGTATATATATATATGTGCATTAACCTATATATAAGTACCTACATTTTGATGCCAATTGTATGAATATTTAGTAGGGACTTCATAGTACTCATTATTGGTATTATAATTATAATTAATGGGTATGAATTACGGATTTAACTTGTACATAACTTAAAAGCCTTGATCAGGCAGTGTTCTCTGCTTTATATTTGGTTTTTGTCCCATATGAAATATGCGTTAATATCTAAATACATACACATACATACATATAATAATAATAATAATCATGATGTAAAGTTGTAGAGTCTTTTCGAGAGAGTGTGTAATTGTCAGTTGTATATATGTATGCGATTTGGGTGTCAGTGTGTGTGTGTATGTGTGTGTGAGTGTGGTTGTGTCTGTTGGTAGTATTAGTTAATATTAAGTAGAAAATTTCAACATATACATTCGGAAATTGAATCAACCAACCAACCAAGCAACGCACATTCATACCATATTTATTCATTCGATTTTTCACATTCGATTATTTTTATTATTCACTTGTGTTTTGTTTTTGTTTCTTCTTTTTTTATTTTTTGAATACCGAATTCATATTGGTAATTCATATCGAGGAAACGCTATCGAAAGGTAATGTTTTCTTTGTCAGTTTCGGTTCAAAGTAGTACCGATATCCAGAATCCTTTATTCGATTGCTCTCCTCGAATGATCATATTCATATATTTCTTTTATGTATATATGTATGTATGTACTTTAACTACATTGATTACAAATGGTTTTTCTCTTTTGTATGTGTATTTATGTGTGGTTTTTGCATTATTATTATTTATATATTCCATGTTGTATTTGTATTTCCATCTAAACCCATTTACATACATATTTACTCATAATTTTGTCAGTATTTCAATATTCCTGTATTGCATAAATTATTTACTTCTTGTGGATATTCATAATGTAATTGTTTGTTTAGCATAATTTATTATCATCATTGAAATAATTATTAAGTTTAATTTCTGTATTACATATTTTAAGTTTATTCATTTTGTTTTTGTTTGTTTTTTTTTTTTTTTTTTGTTTTTACTAAAATTTGACGTCTAATACAATTTGCTTATAGTTTTTTTTCTTTTGTTGCTTAATTTTTGGTTAAAAATTCAATTGCCTATAATTTATGATAAATATATATATATATATACTATATATATGTTGCATTTGTTTTAAGATAATATTTGAAATGAAAATAATTGATTTTTGCGATATATACTTTTGTTTTTTTTTACGTCTGTATTTATTTTTGTTTTCTGAAACCCTAAATGAACAGGAAAATTTAAATTGAACGCATTGCCACGGGTTTGAAATAGGGATCCATACCGTGACATGTGGTGTGTGTGCCACTTAATGATGGTACACAACGGTTCAACTGCGCCTTGAAGTACGGACTGAACAGTTCTCCATTAATGCCTGGTTTATTCAATGAGAATAAGAGAAAACCAATCATTTTAAACCACTAAGAAGCTGGCCACCACGAAAGTCACTATTAGAACCGAAAGGCATTTCGGTATGGATCCCTGTGTCTGAACACATTATAATTAATTCTAGTATTAAAACTGTATAGATTTTTGGTTTTTGTTTGGTTTTGTGTTTCGTTTTTGAGACTTGAAGCAAATGAACTGGATTTGAGTTGAACTTGTTGTATTGGAAGTATTTTGAAAGACAAATTGTAGCAGCTTATTAAATATTGTTGTTATTTGTATTATTATTATTCTGAAATATTTCCACTTGTTATAATGTTTAATGTTTAGTATGTAGTTGTTTCTTTTTGTTTCGTTTTTAAAAAAATATTAACGGCGGGAAGTACTACAATCATTTTTCAAGCATTTAGTTATTTGTAAGATTTCATCAATTTCAATTTAATTGGCTTGTTATATAGAAATCGCTATCATACACGATTTTGTAGCAAAAATTTCTTTCCATTTTTTTCTTTTGGTTTTGGTTTGATTGTAGAAAAATGTATGCGGACTTTACGCTTTTTGTGTTTTTTTTGTTTGTAGTTTTCAAAAAGGTTGTCATTTTAGTTATTGGGGTTTTCACAATATTTTTTCTTGTTGCTTGGTTTTTTTTTATTTTTCAGTTTTGTTTTTTTTTTTTGTTTTGTTTGTATTATACTTATCAAAAAGCAAAAAGGTTCTTCTTCCTTTGTATTGTCCTTAATGTCTCAGAAATTTGTTGTCAGTTTATGATGAGAAGTGGGTGAAGTCTGTTTCTATCGGAGAATTTGTTTCTGTTTTGGTTCCCATCATCATCTACTATGTATCATTTAGGACAATGGAAATTGTGAAATTATGTTGTTGTTCTTCATCTTTTTCTTTTGGTTTCTTTCTTTTTTATTTCATTATTTTTTGTTTTTTTTTTTTTGGTTTTTTTTTCTTTCTTTTTGTTCATTATAATATTGTCTACTACTTTATGTACATCCCTTGTTTATGTTGTTGTTGTTCTGCTTTTTGTGTCCATTGTATCATTATTGGTTGTTGTAAAAATCGGAAGTTATTCTTGTATACTTAATGACAGTTATCGTTTCCATATTTCTGCTTGAGCTTTAATACTTCTTATTTGGATTTTTGTTTGTTTTTTCTTTTAATTTTTGTATCTTTTATATATTTTCCATTTAAATGCTTTCGATTCGATTGTTTTTCATTCCTCCTTTTTGGTTTTAATTTAAGTTATTTTGTGATGGTTTTTTTGTTTTGTTTTAAGAACTCTTTCTTGTAACCCGCAATGCATATTCATTTTGCAAAACAAAGTATTATAATTTAAGAGCAATAGATTCATAATAGAAGTTCTTCTTCTAATTGCTTTCCTAAGAATTATTCTAGCAAAACTAAATTTTAACAGATACACAGAATACCAATAAAAAAAAACACATACACATATGTATCTAATGGTTAGTCGGTATACCGACTCAGTATAATACCCTGTACCATGTATGGCTGCTGTCCATTAAACTCATTCAAATTTGCCACTTCGATTTTCAGATCAGACCTCTATATCTGCTCTAATTTCTATTTTTTTTTTTGGCGACACCCAGCCGATAATGAAGAAATTAACATAAATTGAATATATCCTGACGGACGAACAGACAGCCGATTTTAGAAGGACCCTTTACAGGATACAGGATACAATTCAGTTGTGTCTCTTCTACTTTGTTTTTATTTTTGTTCTTGGGTTGTAGTATTTGTGTTTTTTTCGTTTAAATTAAATATATATTTATAAATTATTTACAGTTGCATTGGTTATCCGACAAGAATGTGTGGAGTATTCTTGTCCAATGCTTGGCGGGATTCTGCTTGGGTACCAGCAGAGATCCCTCAATCATACACCCTGCGCGGTGATGTCCACTTTTGAATTGTTGTTAATTATTAGTCATACAGTCCTGTAAGGCGAAAAATATTGATAAATATTTTGTTGCATTTATTGGAATAGGTGTATGTATTGTATTGTTTACTCACTTCATTTAATGCTCTGCAAATATCCATAAAATTTTCTTAATAAATTACAGATTATTGTGCTCAAGTCAATGTTTGTCGGTTGTTGTTCCTCCTTATTCTCATTTACTAATCTTTCACGTTGGCCAATTTAGACGAACCATTCATCCTTCTGTGCAGCACCGACAGCTGCAGCGGCATTGGAGGCATTCGAATGATTGCCACCGCCAACTGCGATGTTCGTCTGGCTGAGACCGGCCGAATTTTGTTGTGAAAGATCTTGACCTAATTGACGGAATTTGCCAAGCACCAAATGGGACGGACTTTGGTGGCCATCTTCAAGTAGTTGTGTGGAATGCGGTGGTACCCGGATGGTCCCGCAGGGTGATGCCAGTTTCCCGACGTTGGCGGCAGTTGTGTGTGTTCCCTTGTCAGGGTGCCAATGCCAACGCCATGGTAATGCAGATGTTTCGATGATCCATTCGTATCGGCATTTGTGCGATGCACTATCCAAATAGAAATGGAATGGAAATAAATCGAATCGAATCGTGCTAAATGTTTATTACTTACGCTGCACTGCTGTATTCTGGTTGGAGGTATTCTCATCTTGGCGCCGGCACACACAAATAGCAACGGCTACAATGAGAGCACTTAGGACAAGCAGAACACCGACCACAATCAGTACGAACCAGGTCATATCCATGCCAAAAACTGTGCTGGTTGTTTCACCTGAAAATAGATACAGAAACCACAATCGTGAATGGGAGATTCATGTATATAGATTTGTATTCGGACTTACTTTGGCATAGATTCTGCACTGATTCATCGGAATTATCGCCACAATGATTCACCCCATCGCACAGTAGATCGGGATGTATACAGAATTCGCGTGTTGCGCATGTGAAATCTTTGCAAGTGTGCTCTAGAAATTGATTAATTAATGCGATTAGCTCTCAATCTCTTTAGCAATGGCATCTTATCTATTCACTTACTTGGATCCTTTACCGATGTTATCACCAATTTGAAACCATTCGCATCAGTACCCCAGCCATCGGTCACATATTTCAGTGTTACAAAGTTTGTGCGGGTCAAAAGCGCATTTACAGTGTTCTTTGTATTCCGACAGGAGATGTCAATCTGCAAGAATAAAACGATAATTTAATATCGGTAAGTACGAGTAATAAATTTGAAATTCTTCTTCTTCAAATAGAGCTCAATTCCTTGATAGTTCTGCCTTTTACATTTTGTTTTTTTTTTTTGCGAAAACTTATTTAATTATTTATTATGTTTTCTGTGAGCTTTCAAGGCTAACAGCTAAATAGCTAAAAAAAAAGTAGCTAAACCATATTTTGAGTATAGTTAATCGATAATTGCCCCTTGCTGTCATTCCCTTTCAGAGTTGTTTTCCATTTAAGTTCCAACTAAAACTTTTTTAAAAAAAAAGTACATCATACTTTTTGTGTCATATTTTACTTTGTGGAAATCAAAGCGTTGTAACGGGCTAGGGGTGGGGAATGGGTGGAAAATTGACAATCACTCAAAACCATATCTATCGATATCTTAGTTTCCACTGTCTCCAGCATGTTGCCTGGTCACGTCATCACCGACGCCGCAGCGAAACTGCAAAATGATGACAATGATGATGATGACGATGATGATGATGATGATGTCTCTGTCTCGGTCCTTGCCTGCTGCCTGTGGCACGTGTATGCGCCACGTCTCCATCTCTTGTGTAAATTTGTAATGTTGTTTGGCATTGCCTTCTGAAACTTCCACTAAAGGTTCATCAACAAAGTCCCCCCCCTGCCCCCTACCGTCACCAACACCCACACTAGCACCCGCACCCGCACCCGCACCTGCACCCCCACCCTCACCCGTAGCCACACTAGCTGGCTCCCTCCCCTCAGCTCATAGCCACCAAGCGTAACCATTGCCGCTTTTTGTGTGCGTGTCATCGTTGTAGGCTTTGCTGTGGCTGCTTCTTTATGTGTGTGTGTGTGTGTGTGTGTGTGTGTGTGTGTTTGTGTGGTTGCCCTGCATCTTCGACGTGCCGCGCTTTGTGGCATATTTTAATTTTGTTGCAGCCCGAAAAATGCAAACTTTTTGCAACCCCGCCACTCCGGACCCTTACCCCCTTTACTTTGTCATCATCCTTGCCTCTCTCCCCTGCCCAGTCTCTCTCTCTCTCTCTCTCTCTTGCTCCCTCAGTCTATGTGTGCAGAAAATTTTAATTTTGGATTTTTGCGGCCAACTGGCAGCTTTCGGCTTGCAGGCAGTGACAACTTCTTTTGTCAAAAAATATTTACATATACGCAAAATTGTATTAGTTTTTAGTGGGTGGCTTCACTTTTTGCTTTTTTTTTTTTGGTAGCCTTTGCTGTGGCCTGCAAAATGGCAAAAAAAAGGAGTAGGTACTGAGTACTCTTTACAACTACTATACATGGATTTATTTTTGCCTGCCACTTGGCACCCCGTTCAGAGGGGCTTAAGCCAAAAGTTAAATCTTTGTCCTCGACATTTCTCACACACACACACGGACACACACACGGACACACACACGCACACACACTCACAGACACTGAGCGTGAGAGAGAAAAGCTGCTTAAGGTCGACTGATTCTTAAGTTTGAAAGGGCCAAAAAATAAAAAGAGGATTCGTACTATGATGGCTGAAAAACAATCCACTTGACAAATATTCGTACTGCAACTTATAAAAGGTGCTTATTGAAATTTCTGCGATTTACAATATCAATCAGCATTTTCCAATAAACTTGAAATACGCAAAAAAAAAGAAAGCCATGCCGAAGTTTGTATACACTTGCAAATTCTTTTGTTACTCAATCTCTAAATGGAGATAGCAAAATGAAAAATATTTTGTATAAAATCCCGTACCTACTACTAGCACGGCACGCATACATATGCATATATGCAGCATGGAATTTTTTTAGTTATATGACATAGTTATCCGATTTGGATAAAACTTGGCAGGATTATAATGTGTAAACTGCCAAACGTTAAGCTTCATGATAACCCGTGAAAAACACTGAAGTTATTGATCTAAAACTCTTCTATCGGCCGATGATTCCTATGGGACCTATATGATATAGTTGTATGATCCAGATAAATACGAAATATACAACGAACGCAATTTGAGCTCTTTTGCTTTAGCGGTCTAGAAGGAGAAGCTGTTGATACAGACGGACACACAGACGGAAAAGCGAATTTTAACTCGTCTCGCCATGCTGATGAAGAATATATATATTTTTTATGGTCGGAGATGCCTCCTCCTATGCGTTGCACACTTCTGACCAAAATGAATATACCTTTTTTGCAAGGGTATAAAAATGTCAATAGAAATCGAGTAAAATAAATGTAAAGTGCAATTTTACATATACTAAACTTGAAGAAATGGCCGAGTTGTACATTGAAATGTTTTGTATAACAGCGCCAAAGGGCCGACAGGTGCGCTAAAGTGCTCGTGTGGTGATAAGAGTGAACGAGATGGCATAATATTCGGAAACATAAAGAAAATTCAATAAATGAATTTGGTCTTACGAATTTGGAGTAGCTTTTCCACGACGCGACGAACTACTTAATTTGTATAAGACTTTGCAATTTTGTTAAACTTGGATATTTGGTAAAAATTAAGTTGCATAAGAATAGCCCCTAAATATATATATTTATTCAGACTTTGTTTTTTGGCTTATTTTCAGATATCAACGAATATGTCGCTTGTTTACAATGGTAGAGCTCTTTAAACATGGTGAAAATTCATCCAAATTTTGACTATTCATCCATAATAAGTAGCACATACACATGCATATCTGTAGATATTTTGTTTGATGATTCAAAGCCGAACAAAATAACACCAGCAACAAAGCAACAAAATCGATTTAAAATAAATTCTTAGCGACTCTCGCTTTTGGTTCATTTTGTTTAATGTACTTAAAATTTAGCTACACATTTATCAACATCTGCTTTTCGGTTTTTTCTTTTTTTTTTTTTTTTTGGGTGGAAGATGTCAATAATTGACATCGGCTAAGACATTTTTAACGAGCTGCGCCTCCGTGTCCGCCGTCGCCGTCGCCGCCAGTGTCCGTGTCCGTGTCAGCATCATCATCAGGCAAATATAGATGGCAACAACTTGAACCAATTTGAGCAAACTAATTATCAAAAGAAACAGAGCAAAGACCCCAGCTGCAGCAAGTGAGTCCATGTGACAGTTATTATGCCAGAGGAGGCCAATGGAGGGCAGTGATTCGATTACCCAACTGCTATAGCTGCTGCCGCTGCTGCTTAAAGGTCTTGTCCCTTTTAGCATCGTAAATAAGTAAGAAGGCGAAATGTATGAGCCATAAAAGCGAAAGTATCATTAAAACCGTTCAGCCAAATCAATGAAATAAACAAGCAACACAGAATGTGGAGGTGGGAGAGCAAAGTGCGGGGTGAGATTGAGCGAGTTTAAGTGAAAGGAAGATAAAGGAGCAGGAAATTCAACAGGCACAGCAACCAATGAGCCAGTTATTAGCCATATCGAACAGGGCTTGAAAGGCAAAGCCACAAAGGCACGCACAGACGACTTCATCACAAAGAAACCTCAATAAATTTCTCTTAATTTAAAAATCATTATACCCTTTCCCAAAAAAAGAAAAGATATATTGATTTGCATAATCATAGAAATCAATTAGGTACGAAAAACTATCTGTTCAAAATATTTATCTAATATTTGTTATAAAAAGTAAATACTATTATGAAATCATTGGACTTTTTGGGGATAAGCCGAGTGTTTATACCATGCATCCATGGGATGAAATGGTATATTAAAGTCGCCATAATATATGAAACAGGCAGAAGGAAGCATTTCCATATATATTCTTGATCAGCATGAGAACAGAAATTGATGCCCGTCCATCCGACCGTCTGTTAAAGTGCACAGATCTCAGGAACTATAAAAACTAGGGCTACCAAACCTAAAATTTAGACTCGTGAAGAATATAGGCAGGTCAGGTTAATTTTTTCGCCCCCCGGAATTCGATAAGACGGGATTTTTTCTCGCCATATTTATAATATTTGTCATGAATATTTATCATTTCACTGAATTTCATGACAATCGGAATAAAGCGTCGCAAGGACACCGTTGAACGTTGGAGGACGCCAAAGTGCTCGTGTGCTCATAAAAATGAGCGACATAGCAAAATTTATTATAGGAATTTAGTAGTTTTTCCCCTTTGGTGCACGGTATATCCAAGTCGGCCCGGCGACTTGCTTACTATTTTTTTATTTTATTTTTGTCGCGCATAAATTTTTAAGGTTTCCCCTAGAGAGAAAGTGTTGCCAAAACAAGAGAGAAAAGAGAGAGTTGTGGGGAGGGGAGGGTGGCAAACGGTTTGTTGGCACTTTTCTAATTTTTTAGTTGAACATTTTTTCTTATTTTATTTCACTCATACGTCGCTTCCTTTGGCATGTCTGCGCGCTTGCAAATAAAGGATTTTTGCTTATGCTTATGCCACCACAGCAGCACCAGGACCAGGAGCAGGACCAGCACCACACCATCACTGCCAGCACTTTGGCTTGGCTCAAAGCACGAATCGCCTCCGCCCCTGTCCCTGCCCCTGCCTCTGTTGCAGTTGCCCGCTGGCAAAAGCCTTGCCCGCATTAAATAATAATGCAGTCAGGCGAGTGCAGAGCATATGAAAAATGGAAATTGTTGCTGATAAAATCACAGCGCTATCAGCCAAAGCAAAGGCACAAGCAAAGGCATACATACTAGTGCAGGCAACTGGCAGTTGGAGCCGCATTGCAACCGCATTGGACCCACCAAAACCCACTCAAACCACCCACACTATTCCAATTCAACCGCCCGAGCGACCACCCGACCGACCGACCGACATTCTTGCTGTCATCATTGCAAATGTCGCAAAATTATGCCTTCGTCTACATATGTATGTGCATGTAACTCTATATATACATATACACACATGTTTGTGTGTGTGTGTGTGTGAGTGAGTGCAGCATCATCATCTTCCCAATCCCAATCCCAGTACGATGCTGGCTGAACGGAAGCCCCGCAGGGATTGAACCTAAAATGTCAGAAGCATCAACGTGATCTGGATAATGTGGTGGCTGTGGTTGTGGCTGAATCATAGAGAGAGTGAGAGCGAGAGAGGCTGTAGTATATGGTGCAACTCTCTGGTAATGTTGGCCCACAATTTGTGGTGCATTTGACGACCAGCCTCTGCCTCTGCCTGTGACTATGACTCTACCTCTGCCACTCCCTTAGCCACTTGCAACTAGGCAATGATTACCCTTAACTTTACTCATGTGATACAACAATTTCTGATTACTGATTGGCAAAATTAACACAAATTGCTCAAATTACACTCAGATTGCACATAGATGCCATCTACAGAGGTTTATTTATTTATTCTTTTTTTTCCTATTGCAGCAAATGAGCAATAGTATGTAATTTGTGCGTTCAAATGAGATTCGCAGCAGATAAATTGTGAATTATGAAAATTGTAGCATACTTAATGGGGCAAACGTATCACGTATACGCAGTGATGGCCCTTAAGAAACGTTGCCCGAGCTAGGTAAACTCACTCTGCGATCATCTTTTTAGGTGATTTCAATCACTTATTTGATTTTACTTGCCACTTGCGGAGAGCTTGAAGCTTGAGAAACAAATCGGGGAACTGATAAATTCGTTTTTGTTTTTTATGAAAACAGAAAAGGGTTAGATGCATGTTTAGTTTGATTATTAACCACCTCGCCAATTGGTGTGGCATCAAACCGTGTTTGAACTAGTCAATTTGTTTAATTGTAAGCACTTAAATGAATGAATATTCACTAATTTGTATTCAGTTTGCATATGGCTTGATGATGTACTATAATGCGCCTGGGCCTGATGAGCAAATAAACCTAACAATGATTAGCTATTGCCAGGGAAATCAATCCCCACCAACTACACAAATTTACATAAATACATATAAATATATACATATATAATACACACACATATATGTATATGTGTGCAGCACTTATGGTACGGTAAATATTTATAAGGATTTCATTTCGAGCATCAATAAGCAGGTTCCTCTGATTTGCATATGCAAATTTGAATTTTGCTAATATAACATTCTGCACACGTCGTCGACGACAACGACGACGACGACGAGGACGACGCTGAGCCGCATATCCCTAGGGCGTGTCCTGTTGAAAATCAAGAGATAATAATTACTATCTCTCTTGAGGCGAATACTACCTGAAAATGTTGCCAATTTAATCAACTGAATGGACAAAACTAATGCGAAATAGATTTTCTAGTTAATTTATGCTATCGAATTACTCAATGAAACAAATCTAGCATAATATTTCGATATTTAAAGCGCACTTACCTTTGGCGTGGATACAGCATGGGCTCCATCGTAGACCAAAAGATGATCATTGCAGTCCAATTGCAGCATATCGAAGCGTAACATGAAACGCTGCAGAACCGAATGCGTTTGGAAGGTGATTATGCAATCAAGATTACGTTCATTCTGTGACCAGAGAACGGCTCCATCGATTTTCCGATAAAGTTGCTGAAGAAAGTGATTCTTGCAAAGCGATTGCATGTAGTCTATAGAAAGCAGAGAGGGAGAGAGAGAGAGAAAGAAACATACAATACATGTATCGATCTTGTAAATTGTAATGGCAAAATCATTTCACAACACTTTTTAAGCTCACTGCAAAAAGCTTGCCACCAAACACAGCAAGTCGTGCAGCTCTGTGGGCGACTTCCTTTTGCCTTAATGGCTGCTATGCTCCTGCTGTTGGCTGTTGCTGCTGCTGTTGCTGCAACGGTTTTCCAGTCGGTGCCGGAAAATGTGCACTTAAATTTTAATGGAAGAATGAAAAATTCATTTACGCTTCGTTTGGCCGTATTACTTGCACATGCTTCCTGTGCTTGGGCTTACTAGTTGCGTTGCCATTATTATGTTTCTTATAAACTGCTTTGACTTTAGTTTTTCATTTTGCTCAACAAATACATATATACATATTATGATAGATATATATGTACATATGTATATAGATATGTACTTAAGTTAGATACAAAAAGATCAGAGAGAAATAGCTCGGCGACTTCATTTACTTAATTAAAAAGCTGCAGTTAAATAATAATAACCATTTTCACAAATTTAATTCGGCCAAACGAAGACTTATCATTAACCTGGCCAACAGAGAGAATTAAGCGAGAGAGAGGGAGAGAGAATGAATGCCTAAAGGCCTCAATTTCAGCTGAAAATGTTCTCCTCGACTACTACATACTTGCCCATTTAATGTTTTATCTGCCTTCCTGACAATGGCAGCGGCAAAACATCAAAGCGAAATGTGTTACAAAATTGCCAATTACTTATAATGCTGGAGAGAAACTGTCTATGCCATCCAACTAGGACTCTACGTGGGACCACAATTGGCGACTCTCAGTGGGACAGTGGGACAAAAACCAACGACAAAACAAAGTGAAAAGAATTTGCGCTAATGAAATTTCCAAAATTCTTTAATGCAATTGCCCAAAAAATATATTTAAAGAAATTATTCAATTTTTGCTACTTGATTTTTATGAGCAAAGAACACACTATCCCAGTGTGCGATGGTTTTGGTTGGTTAGGGATGGGATGCTTGGACTAGGGATGGGGATAAAACAAAAGGTGAAGGTGCTGTCGGCAATTCAATTCAATTTTTGAATTCAATTTTGAAGTTGGCAACGCGACAACGACAACATTTGTGAAATGTTTGCCTCACACATGACTCCTTCTGCTATCGTAAAACGAATTTGCAGTAAATTGCTTAGGTGTGTGTGTGTGTGTGTGTGTATGTGTAGGGACTGCTGTTCCATCATCTTGTGGGCTCTCTCTCTCTCTCTCGCTCTCGCTCTCTCGCTTCGTGTGCGTTTTATTGAAACGAAATTGAATTAGTACGGCGGCTGCGGCGGCGACGGCGGCAAAGAGCGGAAGCGGTTGCTAAGCAGGAAATTGCCTGAAATCAGGCGCACATAAGCTGATGCCACTGCTGGCATCATCTACCACACTATACCTAACAGAGAGAGAGAGAGAGACAGAGATATACATTTAAAACTCGACTGGCGGCACACGTTGACTTCATTTGCATTAGCTGGCCAGAAATTGTAGTCTTTTACCGTTTTCATGTTAATGCATTTCGCACTTAACAACACTCTGCAGTTTCCCCGCACCACTCTACCCCCCTCCGCCCAACGACTGATTTTTTTGTTGGCTATTAAAACTAATTAAAAGTTGCTTACGAAATAATGCAAAATAATTCTCACTATGCTAATGCAATTCAATTTAAAAGGCTTTTTACAATGAGTATTTGTTAATAAAATGTTATGGATCGAAAATAATTAAGAATCTACAGTTTTTGTTTATATTTTATTTCCATACAAAATGGTTTAATCATGAATAGAGAATGCACGAAATTAGTTTCTGTTTTTTTTGGTCTTTTACATTTGGATCCAACTGGAAATTATGTCATGAAATCTGAGTCGATGGCTGGATGGTGGCATCGCATCATAACTTGCGCTAAGTCGGCATGGCCATTGCAGGGATTTGGTTTCCTCTTCGCTTTTTTGGCCATTCCTAACGCACCCAAGCACCCACCCACCCACCAGTTGGCTTAATGTTTCCGGCTAAGGACATACAAAGAGTGCCAAAGCAGGGGGCACGAGAATGGGGATTTGCCGGATGTATTTGCTGGTCTTTAATGCGTTTACCAAAAAAAAAAAAAAAACGCAGAGAGACGATATACTTATAGATAGAGATGCGACAGTGTGTATCTGTGTGCTTTGCCTTCTTTTTTGGCGTTGATTTTGTTGAAAGATGATTCTGCTGCTGCTGCTGCTGCTGCACATGCTCCATTGGGATAGTTTGGCGAGAGCCAAATGATGTTTACCTATGTGCCATCCCATCTCATCCCATTCATATCTGCCCTGCCCCGCCCTGCCCTGCCCTGTCATGTTTGTCTTATTTCAGGCTTCTTTTCCTTGCTAGTCGATGTCTCAACTTGGATTCTGTGTTTGCCAATACATACATCTCTCTCTCTCTATCTCTATCTCTTCACTTTGTCCATTCCATTGGTAGATTAAATTCTACTCTCTACCCCCTCCCCCCTCCCTCATACTTTGCTCAAATTGTTCTATTTTCTATTCGATTTGAAAAATATTAAAGTCAAACAAAAAATCACTCGACTCGCATCCCAAAGAGTTGACAAATCTGAAAAATTCGCAAAAAACATGAAAACAGAGGGGGGCGGGGGGGAACCCAGACTATTTCATATTTTAATACACACAAAAAAACATAGCATATAACATTATCCCTAATTTTCAAATATGTCATGTTGCTGTGTTCCTTTTTTTGTCGTTTTTGTGTTGGCTTATTGCCAGCTAGTTAGACAGCCAGTCAAGCTATCAATGTTAAGCCCTAAACTCAGTCCGAGTTTTTCCCATTGCATAAACAAATTGAAGAAAAGCATTTACACACACACACACACACACTCAGAGAGAGAGAGAGAGATAGAGATACTGTGTGATGTCCCCTGAAGCTGGTTGCAATGGTTCCAACTACCCACGAAACCCGCGAAGCAACTGCAAAATGGAATTGTTTTCACTTGACGCCTCACCGCCTCCCACTGCCACTCCCACACCCACACCCACTCCAATGGCAATGGCAAGGGCCAACAGGAAGAGCAACATTTGTGTCAGCCAGCAAATGCCTTAATTTATAGAAAATGTATCTGCCATCACTGGCAACCCTCATTCCGAGGCTTGGATACGGATGTCACATGGGCTTCATCCTCTATACATACGCGGCTTTCGTTTGTCTTACACTTTACCCAGGACCCAGGAAGCAGAGCTCAGCACACAGCTGCATGATAATCCCTATACATACACAAATATGTGCACACACACACACACACACACACACAGCTCTACCAGTACGCTGACAATCCTGTCCAGAAATGATTGAAGTATTTTCCTAAACAACAACAAAGCACTTTACTCCTCAACTCGTCACTGTAATTGATATTTTACAATTGTCTGTCTATCTGCCTTCCTCTCTCTCTCTCTCTCTATCTCTCTATCTCTTTATCTCTCTCTGTCTCATTCTGTGAGTTCGGGCTCATTCAAATGGTGCAGAAATTGTATTTCTCACTTTCTCCGGTTTGCCCCAACTCCATCATCATTTGTCGTTGTCGATGTGCATTTCCTTGGCGAAAAGTAGAAAACTCTGGAAACATGGAAAACAATTTCCATTTGCTAAATCAAAATCATTCAGAATTCTTCAATTTTAAGAGAACTCTTCTTTTAATCGCCTTCCTGACCCTTTACCACGTTCAATGAGACAACTTTTTAAAACTAAACTAAACAATTCGATGTCGAAACGAATAGAAATTGATTTACAAAAATGAATGAAGCAACTTTTTGGCTTAGAAACGAGTTTTTTACCCTTTCAAAAAGAGTCAATGTAGAGAAGGAAGCATCTCCGATAAAGGATTTGGCCATAGATAACGGCCAAAGACCAAAGCAAGGTCAAGGCACGGGTCAATTGATCGTTGTCGATCGTCCAATCGCTTTCATCATCGATCAAATAAATAAGAGAAACTTGCTTATGTCCTTCTGTCTGTCTGGATCAACGCAATCTCTTTCAAGGCATTATATAAATCGAAATCATTAAGATCGGAAGACTAAATATTTTGATCTTCGATAGCGATTTCGATAGCAAACTCAGTTTTCGATACCAATTTCGATAGCAAGCTCAGTGTAATGTATGCACATACTTTAAAGCAAATGTATGTATCTATTAGTTTTCTATGGGAGCTTTATGATATAGTTGTCCGATCCGGATGAATCCGAGATATACAATGCCTGCAGTATATACAAGACTTCGTGCAAAATTGCAGCTCTCTAGCTATAGCGGTTTAGGAGGAGAAGCTGTTGATCCAGACAGACGGACAGACAGACGGACAAACGGATTTGAACTCGTCTTGTCATGCTGATCAAGAATATATATACTTTATATGGTCGGAGATGACTCCTTCTATGCGTTGCACACTTCTGACCAAAATTAATATACCCTTTTTGCAAGGGTATAAATATAAAACGAAGACCTAGACAAAGCAAAATAGAAAAAAATTAGGTCCCGTTCGTCGACGTTTGTTATTTTATTTCAGTTGTAACGGCCTTTCATTTCCACTTATTGAAAAAACAGGAGATCCAGAGTTCGTATATGCTTTCTTGGAATTTTTGCACACAATTGTTATTAATTTGTATTGAAATAATATTACTATTGCTGGAATAATGAAATACTTCCTATTTATTAACAATAAGTAGTTTTACTGCTAATTAGGCAGACTTTAGAAGCAAGTAGTGCGAGTTTCGTAAATATCGGACACTTTAGTTCTCATCTTGCGATCGGTTGAAGCCCTTGAAGAGAGCATATTAAAACTGATCTTGGAACAGAGTTTGATCAGGATCGACTTTGATTTTAAACAGAAGCAGATTCAAATTAAATGCACAAGTTTATATGCAATAAAACTATTTGAGGAATTTCAGGAAATTGGTTGCAATGCATTTGACATGGGGGAGTCAAGAAGGGATGAAATGGAATTGATGGAGAAATTGCCAGAGGGATGTTTACTGGATCTAGGACTTCAGGAGAAACTAGTAACTTCTTAAGAGAAGATTGTATAGAGCGAACGCAGTTCTGTGCCTGTGCGAGGACATGAGTCTTTTCGTTTGTGAGATAAAAACTTGAGACATTGTATAAGATGTTGATTATGATAAAATAATGAAGTAACTGCTAATAAAAACCGTCGGAGACAATGGCTAATTGCTTGAAATTCATTTTGCTTATTCTAATCCTCGCCAATAAATCAAATAATCGCGCCATTAATCGGCAGCAGATGGGTAGCCAAAAAATGTTTCAACATTAATAAGGATTTTCGTCGAGTTGATGACTCCATCTTGAATTCCAAAGGTTCACTACTTATTATCTAAAGGCTTGGGTTCAACTAGAACCAATCTCTCCCTCCCTCTCCCACTCTCTCTCTCTGACTCTTTCGTTCCAGAACTTTCAATCCGCTTGACCGCCAAAACATTGAAATGCAAATTTAATGTAAATATTTTAAACTAATTTTCAGTGATTATGCAAAACCGCAAATAAATCTGCTGCAATGGCAGAAAATCTAAAATCCAAGCCAGAAATCTAGGAGCAGGCAGCAAGCTCCGCAGGAAAAGAAGGAGTCAACCGCAAACAGGAGGAGCAAGCGAACCCAATATAGAGGATAGAGGAGAAGCAGTTGGCGGTCTGCTCGTTGGGTGGGTGGTTCGGATGCCATCCATCTACTATAGCTACCATGGAGCAACAATGGGATAGCTAAAACGGGTAGCCTAGGTGGTTTTTGGCCTGTGGGCAAAAGTTCTCTCTGAAATCTGCTCGTTGCAACAAAATAATTTCGTTGGCTCGTTTGTCAAACTAATGGCCAGGAATTTGAGCAATTTAAGCAACAAAGGTTAAACAATGAATTTCCTGCGCTTCAATATTGAATTTTTGCTAACCTCCCCACAGCACACCACACCCCCACAACCCCCCCTGGCTGTGACGAGTATCGGTGTAAAGGCGCCCCCAGCTTCAATATTCGACTGACCCGAAGATGTCATCATTTGGCAGCTTGGAGCTGAAGCAGCAGCCGGAGCAGCACAGTTGACTAAGCCGACCAACTGCTGCCGAGTGAGTTCACACGCACCATTAGCCCGCGATTCGGCCCCTTCCACTTCCCTTGGCCCACCGAAAATTCATATATATATATATGTACGTTGCCTGCCCAGATGATGCGCCTCTGGACTTTTGCTTTAATGAAATAATTGAAGTAAATGCTTTTCGCTTGAACGATTTCCCCCCATCCGCCTTCGGCCAGCGGCCATCCGCCCTCCTCTAACCATTCTTCCTTTTTTTTTTTGCTTGTGGATGCGATTGGCATAATGATTATAATCTTACTGAGAATGAGCGAACACTTCTGATTCCGTCCATCAATTTTACATGGCTCATCATTATTATTATTATTATTATTATCGCTTTTATTATCATTATGGCCCCGTCGGCGGTTTATCAATGTAATGGGGACAAACTTTTAAGTTTCTCAATCGCCAAATTGGCCATCATTAATAGCTAAATCAAATTTTATAATAATACAATTAAGGAATCACATCCAATCGCAACCCGACATCACTTGGCACTATGGGAAATTTTGCCATTTTATGAGCATTTAATTCAATATTTAAAAGTGTATGAATTCGAAAAGTTTTAATGCCGAATAATAGTTAAAACATCAATGCACATTATTGCATACTAGTTTCTTCAACCTTGTCTAACACTGGTGAGAAAACTGCTGATGAAAACAAGTGTTTGGCACAAAACTTAATACCTTCAATTTAACGAAAATTGTTGCTCGATTTTGAGTGTATATAGGATTGAGTATTGATTAAAAAAAGTTATCGATTAAACTCAACATGGATTTGAAAAGGTCGGGCTTGTACTTTTGCAGAAATTAAACGTGAGTGTCTTAATATGTCTGAAAGTCTAAGCCAAGTCCTCCTGAAAGTCCTCCAAGAAAAACTTTGGAAATAAATTTTCACTTTGAGGAGAGTTTTAAAAAAAAGTCCACCTGTTTCCAGTCTAAAACTTGCAGGAATAGGTAGTATCATTAATTCTGTGTAAAATATGGAAGCCTCAATAGCAAATTTTCTTACAATTGAACTTTTTACTGCCTAACCTCAATGAATTTGCTAGATTTAAGCCTTAATTTCATCCATTCGTCTATTGGCAAGAAGAATTGAAATTTCTCTGTCGCCTCTTTATAGGCATTGGTAATTATTATATAGGCATTATAGGCGATGATAATGATATTGACCAATGTTATGAACATTTTGTAGATTTTCCAATGAATCTTGAACTTTCAATTGAAGAAAATGTCGAGATAGCAAAAAATTGAGATTATATAGCATACTTATGTGGATAAAATTCAGTTTTTTGGCCGTGGGGGCTAGGCGCCACGCCCATTACGTCCAAAAATATTTACAAATTATATTTATTACATCAAGCAATAATAAAATATCTAAAATTATTGCTTACAACGGATTACAATAGTGCTTGAGCTCAGAAAACTGAATTTTATCCACATAAGTATGCTATATAATCTCAATTTTTTTGCTGCCCTTGCGTTTTCTTCAGTTGCAAGTTCAAATTAAGGCTAATAGCTCGCGAATTCTGTGAAGTTAATTGCAAAAATTGAAGATATTCCATATTTTACAAAGAATTGATGATACTACTAATAACTACCTAGTACTACAAGTTTTAGACTGGAAAACTCTCCTCAAATTGAAAATGGCTTTCCAAATTGTTTCCTTGAGGGTTGCTTAAACTTTCACAAATATTAAGACACTCACGTTTAATTTCTACAACACAAATTTACCAACATGTGGTAAAAGCCCGATCTATTTAAATCCATGTTGAGTTTAATCAATAACTTTTTTTAATCAACAAATATTTACACTCAAATTCGAGCAATAATTTTTCGCCAAATTTAGTTGCAAACACTTATTTTCATCTGCTGTTTTCTCACCAGTGTTAGAAAAGGTTGAAAAAACTAGTATGCAATAATGTGGCGATATTTTTTAAACTACTTATTATTCGGCATCAAAACTTTTTGAATTCCAATTTCGAATTCCAATTCAGTGAAATGAAATTTTTTGGCCAGATCTGTTCATACGATCGGAAATGCAAATCGCCTGACTACCCTGACTAAATTTAGTTTTCCAAGGGTGAGAAGAGATAGATAGATATGATGACGAAAAATCAATCAATAAGTAATGCACTTAGCTCTTAAGTACCACAACATTAGCAGTAACGATTGCGGACAATTACACTCGATGGTCTCTATTGTGGATGATGATGATGTTTTTACCGCATTCGATTGTGGCAATCGGTAGGAAGTGGTCATCTTCTCTATACATATTTGAGAGAATGAAAATTCTAAGCGACCTCAAGACGATATCGAGACCTGTTCAGGTTTTCGGCTTGCTACCGTTCTTCAGTAAGGATCAGGAGGATGTTTTCAAATTGGAAACCGGTGGCAAAATCTATGGATATCTATTGGCATTTTTATTGCTGGTCAGCTCGCTAATGTTCTGTGAGGATGTTTTATTCGCCTCGTGGGCATACAAGCTGGTGGCCAGCAAATCGGCCGCCATACAGGGGGACACCGAGGAAATCAATCGGACCATCGAGACACTGTTCTGCATCTGCAGTTACACCATGATTGTGCTGTCCAGTGTCCACAATGGGGGCAAACACTGTCGCACTCTGCGCGAGATAGCAAAAATCGATGAGTATCTGGAGGTGAATGGCTTCAAGAGGCACTACGGATGCCGAATTATTGGCACACTGTTGGCCCTATCCTCGGCCGGAGTTGTTGTCGTCGCCTTCTACTATGTGCATTACCTAAGCGAGATGGACAAGGAGCGCCAGTGCATTGTGATGTTTGTCTACAGCCTGCAAATGCTCTATTCGTATCTGTTTGCCATCTATCTGAGGATCATACTAATGAATCTGGCCCAGCGGATTGAGTTTCTGAATTGTCGCCTCGACGAGTTCACCAGGCGGCAGGAGAAGTGCCCCACCTATGACAAGGAGAACTGGCGCGAGTTGAGCAATCTGATTGAGATGTTTTGCAAATTTCGTTACATCACCGAGAACATGAACTCGGTGACGGGCGTCGCGTTGCTTTTCTTCTTCGGTTTCTCCTTCTACACGGTCACGAACCAGAGCTATCTGGCCTTTGCCACCTTGACGTCGCTGCGGACGAGTACGTCCAATGTCAAGGACACCATGGGCCTGTCGTGTGCCTGGGTTGTGGCCGAGACAGCCACCATGATCATCATATGCAGCTCCTGCGATGCCTTGGCCTCCGAGGCCAATAACACATCGCAGATCCTGGCTCGGGTGTACGGCAAGAGCAAGGAGTTCCAGAACATCATTGATAAATATCTCACCAAGAGCATCAATCAAGATGTCCAGTTCACGGCCTACGGCTTCTTCACCATCGACAATTCGACATTATTCAAAATATTCTCAGCTGTTACCACCTATTTGGTCATCCTAATACAATTTAAGCAGCTGGAGGATTCCAAAGTGGAGGATAGTGGTCACAATGCAATCGATTCTAATAAAATTTAATGCACCTTGTGCACATGTTTTGTTCAATAGAAATTCACCACACAAAATCATGAGGATTTCGCACTTTAAAACTAACACAATGTCAATCAAATTTAATAAATTTCTAATCATTATTGTAGAAGTCCTTTGAATATCATTTTTTAGCAAGTGTCTTTCGATTGGACTACACAAAACTGCCGAAAAACTCCCTAAAAATTTAGTTTTTATATGTTAAGTAAACCTGGTATTGGATTCTCTAGGCATATGGGCGAATCCTGTCACTTGGTGTGACGGAATATAAGATAAGATTATTTGAAAGATTATAGAAAATGTGAAAAATGAAGTGAACGATCTTTATATACTCATAACACGAACTTTAGATGCCGCAATGACATTTCGCTAACTATTATCAGCACTGAAGCGCACCTATCGGCCAACTCTACGCTGGTCGTACTTCCATTACATACTATTTCTATGTATAACTCGAGCATTTTTATTCCGATTTTCATGAAATTTGAAATGGACTGCTAGATATTGATTATATGCATTCAATGTGCTAGAAAGGGGGCGTGGCAACAATTTAAAACGAACTAATTTATACTACTTGGTAGCTCTATAGAATCTAGGTGTTCATACGGACGGAGAAACGGGCGGACGGACGCAAGGACATGTCTCAATCGACTATTATGGCCCATTTGATCTGATAAATCATAAAATTTCAACTTTCTCTGATTTAGTTTTATCCATTTTTCCGTCTCTCTAGAAGCTTCAAACGATAAAAATGGAATTTTAGATTCTCAAAAAAGTTGAAACTTTTATTTTTATATACTTGGATTGCACAACACACTCTCCATTTGAAGCAATGAGAATCAATCAAAAGAAATCCAACATTTCTCTGTCTTTCGTTTTTCTCTATCTGTCTGTCTATCTGGCTGTCTGTCTGTCTGTCTCTCTGTCTTACTGTATACTTTGCAAAGTGTCAAACTTTTCGATATTTTATGGCTATTACCAAGCGTCAACTTCATCACATTCCCGTTGCCAATTCCAATGGCCTCCCCGCCCACAGTTCCCTCTCCAGCCTTCTATGCACCCCTTTCTCGTCTTGTGCAACTTAAACGCATCATTAAACTTTTTGTCGGTTTTCGAAGAAGAAACTGCAAAAGATGTGGCAACCTCAAACAAAAGCCACTCGAGCATGACCACAAAAGACGAAGTGACACACTAATGAAAGAAATACAGCAGGAGGAAAGAGAGCCAGCGAGCAAGAGAGAGAGAGAGGGAGAGAGACAGAGTAAGAGATAGAGTGTGCAAAACGAGGGGTGGGCGATAAGTTTTATTGAGGATTTTTCCACTCATTCTTTGATTGCAATAATCAAGCAAATTGCCGCCTGTCAAAAGGAAAAGTGTGAATTTCTTTTCCATTAAATTAGAACATTCCACTTTTGTGTATTCCATTGAAATCTAAATCAATCTATAAATGATTTTTGACATTTTGTTATTTTAATTTCAGCTTTTCTGCCATTATCTGATCAAAGCCTGATTTTCAGCTGTCTCTTTGATTGACAATGGTCACTGTTAAAACTTTCGACAGTTTCGTCCTTTTTTTTTTTGCTCTCCCCCCCTCTCTCTCTCTCTCTGTTCGCACTTTTGCAGGCCATGAAGGATTTTTCTCGTCCCTTTTTCGCTCATTTTCAATGGTTTCTTCGTTTTTTTTTCTCTACTTGTTATTTTTGCCTGTTTGCACAAAAGTTTTGGCAGCTGCGACTGATAAATTGTTGAAATGGGCATTCGAATTATGTGAAGGAATGACAAATTTTTCATTGCACAAATACAAAAAAAAACAAATTAGTTACAATAATAATAAGCTGTAACGAACTCTCAATACGCTTTACAATTTAATGCTCGATCATCTAGCAAAATTATTATTTATTTTATTTGCCCGATTGGGCGACAAAAAACTTTGTACAAACATTTTTAAATAAATCGCATGTAATTTATAAACCATTTCTAAGCAACTAATTTGACTTGGATTTGAGTAATAATAATAATAATAACAATTTTTGAGTTTAATCGAACCTTGGGAATCACAAAAAGTATAAAAAGCTATTTCTATAATCGCCAGCATCTATTGTCCAAGTTCTATCATTTATTGTCAGCTTTGCCACTACTTTTTCGCTTCATTTAGGTATAATTCTCAACTAGTTTTAGCGTTGAAGATTTGATATGGCCAGTGCAATTCTTCTGATGATGGAACTTGATGGTTTTAAACTAAATCAAGGATTTATATGCCATAAAACTGGATTTTGTCTTTTTGCCAGTTTCTTTGTAATTGTTTTGCGGCTATTTTCAATTTTTGTGCTGATCTATTTTATTTATTTTCTTAGTTTGCTTGTTCACTTCTCTTTGTTAATTAAATTTCGCTCGCTCGCGAGATAAATATTTTGCAAAAATCATTGGATTTTTCTTAAGCGAACGAGAAAAACTTTGTTTGCATAGTTTTACCGCTAGTTTATTACGGCATTGTTTGGTGTTGCCGTTATTGTTGTTGTTGCTTATTTTGATGCTATTGTAATATTCTTTTCTATATCTATTTTTTTTTCTTTTTGTTTTTTTGTTTTCTCTCTCTCTGTCGCTCTGAACCAAAAGCCAAGCCCGGCAGATAATTTTGTTGCCTGCTTTTGTTTTGCAAGTGCGCGGGAATTTTCTTCTTTCATTTTCATTCTTTTTCACTTGTATTTTGTATTTGCCATGTTTTCAGCAACGCCTAAGTGGATCACGCACACAAACACACACACACAAACACACCCAGAGAGGGGAGAAGGGGCGAAAGTGAGGGATATATAGAACAGAAACCATCCCAACTCAATCCAACCCAATCCAACCCAATTCAGCCCAATCCAACTCATCCCAAACCAACACAGAGCACACAACACACAACACACAAGCCAACAAAATCCAACCCAACCCAAGACACAAAGCCCAGAGAGGTTTGTGGACTCTTTTTGGACTTTTGTTTTTGTTGAATAGAATAAAATTTTCTGTGCATTTGATTACAAAAGAGATTCCACGTGCTTAACTGAGAAAAGGACGCCGCCCGACGCCCACCGTCCCACCATCCCACCGCATCCCTCTCATATATCCTAACTCTTATCCGTTCACACAGTATGGCCGGGGATTGTTGGGGAATAAAGAGAATTTTGTATACTCATTTTATGTGCTTTTGAGCTACATGACATAAACAGAAGATATGCCAGAATTTTGATTAGATTTATCAATTAAAGAACTCATCGGATTTACCATTCATACAAATACACACACACACACAAATGCATGCATGTATGTTCCACATTATGTATATTCAATAGTTTCGCTTGATTTACCAATCTTGCCCCTTTTGCCTAAAAGTATGCAACGCAATTTCAAACCGCCAATCAAGGATAAATACAATATATTTATTTGCTAGATACATTTTAAATATACATATATATTCTTGTTCATCATGGTGATAAGGGTAATGTGGCCATCAAAATGTTTTTTAAATATTTCGGTAAGAAATAAGTTAAGCCAAATTTTTTATATATCGGTCCACTCTTTAGAATACATTAATAATTTAATATAAGCTTTTGAAACACTGTACGAGATTTAGTATAGACCGTAGATGGACTACATCATGAAGGACTCAATAGCAAAATAGATCACGATCGTTTAACTATATACATTTGTGGAATATAGTTAGCATATGGGAAGAGTTATATCTTGAATAATTAGATTAAGCATTATCTTTCTTTTACATAAATTTCCATTTATTCTTAATCCTCGAACTGCCCTTAGTAAGTGACTAAATAATCATTTCGAAATATGCTTGTGTATTATTTGAGTATATATTGATATGGATTTCCTTTCGTATATACTTTTGTATGTATGGTTAAGGCGGATTCAGTATTCCGCACATTTGCCTTCGTTTGACCCAACCAATTGTGTCAAAGTCTTCACTTGATTTTGTGAAAAATTTCGTTTCGTTTCGTTTGGTTTCTTTCTTTCTTTGCAATAATATGAGCATTATACAATCTTATAAAATATGTCACGTTGCCGTTGGCGAGAGAAAGAGATTTCCGCCGACCTCCAACTCGGACTCGGACTTGGACTGGGACTTGGACTGGGACTCGGACTCTGACTCTGACTTTCTGTGTGTGTGCTTCAATTCAGGCCCAGTGCAACCCAACTCAAGCATTCGCTCTGATGGCCCACTGCCAATAAATTTGAGAGAAAAACAACTGTCGACGACCAAGAAATGGAATAAAACTTTTGCTCTTTGTATGGCATAAATCTGAATGGATGGATTTGGACTTAAAACATGATGGAGTGAGGGCAATGGGTGATGGGTGATGGGTGATGGGGTGATGGTGGTGGCACTGCTGGCAAATTGTGGGGGTGTGCACAGACATTGGGGACCAACTGGTCCACTGCGGCAGATATACATACATACATACATATATATTTCGAAATGAATTTGTTTCAAGAGAAAGGGCTGCTAATACTGCTGCGGTTTACCCACGTTTAAGACCAAGAAAGACACACAGACCAAGAGGGGGGGAGAGTGGAGAGAGGGAAGCGGCTTTGCGTGAGCAATAAATTTTAATTTTCTAAAAATCCAGAAGCATACGAAATAAGAAAACGCCGCAATCATTTGCTTTACTTAACATTGTGTGAATTATTATTTCTTTTCTTTTGCTATTTATTTAACTGGAAAAAATGATTTACTTAAAGAGCGACAAAGGAAAAACCAATAAAAGTGGAAGACTCATCACTCATAGACCCAAAAGTCTAGAGGCAATAGAAAAGGTGATCAGCATCAGCAACAGTCTAATCAATGGAAATAGTTATAGATTTTAAGAAATACAAATTGGGTAGAATGAAAGTTGGAGAAGTATGTCAAGAGTTCAGATTTAAATTTATACAATTTAGAGAAGTCAGATTTGACCTTTTAGCGAGGCTTTTTAATAGGTAAAAAAGTTGGCTAAGAGTATCCAACAGTCGGCAAATTCAGTTTAAAGCACTGACTATTGGCGATGACTCAGCGCAATACTTGTAGAGAGCGCAAATACATACACATCAAACAAAAAAGGAAAAAGTGATAAATGTTTATGGAAGATAAATTGCAGCCAGTGGCAAAAATCAAGCAAACGCATAATAAATGCCATTTGTAGCTAACAATTTTTGGCCAAATAGCAAGCCAAAGAGCAGCAGCAGCAGCAGCAGGAGCAGGAGCAGGAGGAGCATGAACCGTGGCAGCCTTTGGGCAATGCCAAATCGACTATTGATGCGTTGGCATCTCGTGGAGCACAACCATACCCACTCCCACACCAACACCTTCTCCTCCTCCTCGTACCCATGCCTGGAGCAAACAATGTGAAATTGTCCACGAATTGTGGGCGGGCAAATCATTTATCAATATTTTTGGGCATTTAATTCGTGTATTTGAATTCGAATTTGGTTTTTGGGTAATTTTGATCCATTTGTAATTGGCTAGCCATAAATAAGGCGTAAATAAATTGCAGCCAATTTGTGATAATAAATTTCAAATTGAATTTCATTTTCCCTTCTCTGTTTTCATCTATTATCGATTTTGATACGTTTTTGCATGGCCGTTAATTGCTCTCATTGTTGCCACAAAACAATAACAACAACAACAACACAGAAAAAACAACAGCAACAACAACATTAAATTAATTGATTTTCAGTTTGGAATTATTCTTTAATTTAAATGAATTCGTAAAACAACAATAAACTGCAAACTCAGAAGTTTAATTTCGAATCTCGAAACAATTCAAACTAGTTAATAAGTATTAAATGACAAATCTATTAAAGATCGATTCAGATCGCTTCGTTTGTAATGGCATTTTGAATTTATGAATGAATAGCGATAACTCGAATAGATTTTTACCAACCTAAATGTGCCTCTTCAGTTCTAAGCTCACGAAATTGCCTTTAAGGTCTTAGGCAATATCTGAAATCTGTTAGATTCCCAATATCAAAATTATCCCAATACTTTGTTTCTCCTTCCTTAAGGGCGGAAACGTTCTCCAGCTGCCCCATCTGCTTTTTCTCCCCTCCCTCTGGCTGAGTAAAGTCAATGCCAAAAAAATTTGTTGCCTGAGCACACAAAGTAATTATGAAAACCACTTGGCAAAGACAAAAATATTGTCACACATGCATATAGAAGGAAGTTGGCATCTCCTTTATAGGCACACCCACCCACCCACACACACTACTATACACAGATGTATTTACTTAGGTGTGTGTGTGTGTGTGGGCCAACAAGTTTGCCTGATGTTGCTGCCGCTGCTGCTGCTGCTACTGATGCTACTCGTGCGAGTCATTAGAAGTTACGCTAATCAAGTTGAACGTGCAGAGTGGGCGGTGGGCGTGGCAAATAGGTGGCAAAGAGACCGCAGAGACTTTGAAGTGTTGGAGACAGGAAATGACAATTCAAATTAAAGACATTACCAGCCCAAAATGATATACACACACACAGTCTATATACATATTGAACGAATGTAAGTAGGAACGTGGTAAAGAAAGAACGATGGCGAAGTAAAAATGACTAGGGCGATGGTGGAGGGGGGGATGGTGGGAAGGACCCCTGCTACGTTCGCATTGCCACTTAACATGAAATTAATTATGAAACTTTTGTGCAAAATTTTTGTTGAACGAGTTGAAAAGCCTCTGCGTGTGTATGTGTGTGTGTGCATGTACTTGTGTGTGTGTGTGTGTGTGCGCGTGTGACCACAGTGACTGCAGCTAAAGCTAAAGCGTTGTCGTTCTTGTCGCCGGAAATGAGCAAGAAAAAGGCCAGAACGGGCGAATAAAAAGTGCTTCAGAGAAGCACAGTGACTTAAGATCGAATTGTTAGGCCGAAACATTAAATGCAATTGTAAGTAGATCAATTTTCTAAGCAATGTTCTTAGCAAACTATGAAAATAAATTTGAATTTAAATTTTGATAGAAGAATTGTGACTACACTTTTCATTTGACATTGAGAACACTGTGCAGAGAGAGAGAGCTCGCCATCAACGAGATTTCAATTTCATCATCCAGTGCCAGCAAACCCAAGCAGGAGCAGGAGCAGAGCAGTGCTGCAATTAGTCGCGCTGCAAACCGGCAACCGGAAACGAGCCCAAATACGTATGCAATGAACTTTTTTCTTCCTTTTTTTTCCCCCCGCCTTCCGTCTTCCAGGGCACCAACCACAAGCAAAGTTTGTTGTGAGTTGTTTTTACTTGAAAATTTCTTTTAATTATGATTTAATGCTAAAATACGGAAATAATTTGCATGACTCGCAATGCTCAAGTTATTTTATTTCATGCACTGCCCTACTGACAAAACACTAAAATACACTACATATATATATATGTATGTGTATATGTATGTATGTGTTTACACCCGCACATACATATGTATACATACATTTATACCACAGATATTTATTTTGCTTATGTATGCACATTGACATTGGCATCGTAAAATGGTATTTATTTGTTGTTGTTTATTCCACAATATGTCGAATGTAAATGACACACAAAGACACGCACACATACTAACAGGGAGAATGTTATATGTGCCTTGATATGTGTTTATAGTTCAAACATTTCCTTCATTTTTTCCTTTTGCCTTTTCCATTTTGGGTTTCTTTTTTTTGCATTTTGTGGCATTTTTATTACATTTGCTCAAACAAATTTTTATTGTCACAAAATCACATAAAGCAAACATTCTTGTTGCGACTTTGTGAATACTTTTGGTGAAAAGTAACATCGATCGATCTAAATGCAACAATTTCCTCTGAGAAAATTCAACCCACCTACTTTAGGCATAAATGTGTGTCCTTTCGATGTGGAATATTAAACACTAGGCAACAAAATTCAATTTACAAGGAAATGTCTTTACTGATAAATGTATCCGAAAGATACACGCCTGAACAAGCATTTATCTCTCAAATGGAGGAAATATAAGGAATATAACTGCCAAGATCCAGGTGTTCATACACATTTATGTACGAAACATTTCAAATAAGTATGTTGGATGGTGTTGAATTGTTTTTTTCTTTTCTTTTGAATATTTGTTAATGTGTAGGCAAAGTTTCATATCATTTTTGTACTTACAATGTTTGCTCTTCTCGCCTGCCACTTGACTCTGGGCCATGGCAAAAAGCATGATGAGCAGCATTAGAAGCCATTTGGGAATATTCGATATGGGGTTAGATCTGCTTTTGCTCCCGCTCCCACATTCGGTCTCACTCTCGCTCCCGCTACTGCTGCTTCTAGTGGTGGCATCTTTTTTCCGTTTTGTTGGCGGACCCGGCCCACATGATGTGGGCGTCATCATCAACAGCATCTCCTCAGCTGCTGCTGCTGCTGCTGCCGCTGCCGCTGCCGCTGCCGCTGATGATGCTGTGACTCAATTTTTGCAGCGATTTTCGCTGCTGCTTTTAGCGAAAAAGTTTTTGCTTGTTGCTGTTGCTGTTGTTGTTGCTGTTCCTGTTGCTGTTGCTGATGATGATTTTGCTTTTGTTCGCTGAGTTTGGTTCGTTTGCTTATGTGTTGTTGTCGTATGGAATTTTGTTGGTATTGCTGTTGCTGTTGCTGTTGTTGTCATTGTTCGGCAATTAGAAGAGCTTTCATTTAGGAATTTTCATCTACATTTTACCCAAAGTTGACTCTGCAAAAAAAAAAAAAACGAAAGAATAGGAAATGGAGTTTAATTAGTCGTACATATGTGTCGGGTAAGCGAAAAAACAATGATGACACGGCAACAAAAGGACGAGAGAACCAAATGGATTATTTTATTTGTTTATAATATAAAGATTTTTATCGTTTTCTATCTATACATGTTTGTTTGTATGTGCATAGCCGGAAGTTTAATAAGCGATTTATAATTCGTATTATTCTCAACCACATGGCGCGTTTTTCAGACGAGCTCTTATCTCGGAATGTGCCGGTCTCTGAGAGAGATCTTTGAGACCGACAATACCCTTAACCAGTGGCGGATTCACCGTATGATCTCTATTGACGCGTTATCACAAATACCACATTATATTTTTTAGTTCACCCCAAGAGGCACAAGCTCTTGAGGCGGGATCTCTCGATCTAGCCTTACCTTATCCTCCACTGAATAACAACTAATAGAAAACACTTTGAGACTTTTGGCTAAACGCCAAATTAATAAACATACTAATTATGAATTTCACATAAGTAGAACACAGGGTTGCATTGGAGTAAAGCTTTTTTATATTTATTTCGATGACAAATCGAACTTGCAGATATTAATCGAACTCGTCATGAAATTCAAATTTTCAATTGATATTTTTTTTTTTTTAATTGAATTAATATTAAAACATAATTTTTTTCAACTTTGTTATTTAGCTGTCTTTGGGTTTCTACTTTTTCCACAATCGAGTGTCTTTTCATATTTATGCCAGAGAAAATATCACATAAATCGGGAAATCAATGCATAAATTTAACCAACGTCCACAGACAGAGGTCCATGTGTGTGTGTGTGTGTGTGTGTGTGTGTGTGTGTGTGTGAGGGACGCAAACTGAGTTGGACGTGGCCATGTGGCTTGGATGTGGGTGCATTTAAAAGTACGAGTATGTTATGCAAAAAGAAATATTACGTATACGCCGCTTGAAACAGTTTATCATTGAAGCGCAGTCCATGCATACATTGCCCATATGAGAGGTAGCGAAAATGGTGGAGACGCCTCCGTTAGGGTAGGTGCGTGTGAAAAAATAATGAGCATCAACTGCAAACGACCAGACGGTGGCCACTCCAAAAGCTCAAATTGCCTGGGTGCAGCTGCTGGTCCAGGGGTTGGGATCAGTGTTGGGCGTTGGGTGGTGGGCGTTGGGTGTTGGGGTTGACGATGGCTTGGTGCAGTAGCAATTGCGGCGCCTTTGTAGCCACCAAGTTTATCGCATTAGAAATCAGCGGCAGCAGTTGCGGAACAAAGCCAAAGAGAGCAGAAGAGAGAGAGAGAGAGAGAGCGAGCGAGCGAGCGAGCGGATAAGAGAGCTGAACTGTACCTCTATTACCCGGTCTTCCTCATTCGTTTTCCGCTCTCTCTTTTTCTCTCAGTGTCTCTCTTCCGTTCGTGTCCCACATAAAGGCACAATAATAATGAGAAAGCCCGAAGCAGCAAAAACTTCAACATATATCACACACACAGACACAGACACACACTCATACACTCATATATATTTATTGTGTTTTATTTTCCAGAGCTCGAATTTAGCTGGGTTTGTGTTCCAATTTCCTGTTTAATTAAATCGCATTATAGTTTTTCACTTTGTGTCCTCTTTTCTTTTCTTTCCTCTTATTTCCCCCCTTCTTATACCATGCATCCATAGGATGAAATGGTATATTAATGTCGCCAGAATGTACATATGTCACAGAAGAATATATATTCTTGATCAGCATGAGAAGAGAAATTGATATAGTCATGTCCGTCTTGTATGTGTTGTGAATATTTATTATTCCACCAAATTTCATTTAAATCAGAATCAAAATGACAGAGTTATACGCGGTTCATGGACGGAATTGGCCGATGGGGGCGCTTAAGTGCTCGTGTGCCCATAAGAGTGAGCAAGATAGCACGCGCAAGAAATTTAATATATGAATTTAGTTTTTTAAATGGTATATCCAAGTCGGCCCGACGACTTACTTACTTCATTTGTCATGATTTACACAATGTGCAACGAACAGGAAGGGGATCAGCCGTTGCATAGTTTTACGTGCTCAACTTCACGGTATTTGCTAGAACTTTTTCAAGTCAAACATATATGTACCTGATATATTGTACTGTAGGATGATATATCAAGAACATAAAAAGAAAATCAAAAATTTATTTCCGGGAGAAATTTATGTATGACTCAATAAACGAATTGAAATTTAATAAATGAATGGGGGAGCGATAAAGGTTACTGAAATCAATTTGTATTTTCAATTGATTTGGTTCTAATTAAGAAGAGGGTTTTCGTATATTTCAATATACTTATGTATAGCCGTAGCATGACAATCTATAGTTTGATCTGTATGAAAAAAAAAACCAGAAGGCCGGGCTAACTTCGGCCATGCAGATCCTTGCAAGTTCTTGTGTTACTCAATCCCTAAATAGAGTTATGTATATTGAACGAATTTGCCAAATTTTAAGTGATAAACGATTGAAAAAAGACGAAGCTATTGATCTAAAACTCTTTTTTCGACCGATGGTTACTATGGGAGCTATATGATATAGTTGTCCGATCCGAATGAATCCGAGATATATACTGCCTGCAGTATATACAAGACTTAGTGCAAAATTTCAGCTCTGTAGCCTTAGCGGTCTAGAAGGAGAAGCTGTTGATCCAGACGGACGTCTTGTAATGCTGATCAGGAATATATATATACTTTATATGGTCGGAGATGCCTCCTTCTATGCGTTGCACACTTCTGACCAAGAGCTGGCCACTGGAGGCGCTAAGCGAAAGGAATTTAATATACTTATGAACTTGATCCTTTGAATTTGAAACTGATTTTTCAGCGCTGTGGTAAAAAGAGACACTTTGAAATTGAAATTTTTAATGCCTTACAGATTTATATTCTGGTTTTTGGAAGATTCGAACTTTCAAGAGTTCTATAGAACTTATTCTCTATGGTCGTATATTAATAGTCATATGACTTATGAATTAGGCATTAAAAAGTGGAAAAGGACGACCTTTCCAAAGACACCCACCTCTAACTCAAATTAGACTTCGAAATTGAACTGATATTGATGTTTTAGTGGCATCTATTATTCTTTTTTATACCACACATAAGGTATTCATTTCCATATCATCAAATTCTTTCTGATTCTAGTGTTCAACCTTTTAAGTGGTTCGTCTCATGACAGCTTAGCACATGAAATAAGATAGTCCCCATTCATTCAATTGCAATATTTACATATGCACCTACAATCATAACAAATTAGAATTCCCTTTGTGGTAATTTTTGCAATTTTAACAACAACAGTTCAACTTTTATGAATTTTTAACCGAACTGTTGGGGATTTGCTGCCATGAATACATAACTACACACACATACATCCATAAATATGTATGTATGTATGTATGTATTGTACTATAGTTGTTATTTTGTGTTATTGTACGTACGCTTTGTCATGGCAACCGGAAAACTTTCCGGACCAATTTAGAAAATCGCTTTCAAAAGGACATTTGGAAATGTTTCCTTGCTTTCTCGCTCTTTTGTGTTTAATTTTTATGATTTAATTGCCGTCTAATTTAACAAATTGAAAATTGTTCATAAAGCATAAAAGTTTTAGTCCTTTTCTCTTTTTTTGTTGTCCATGTTTTTGTATGTGTATTGGTGTTGGTGTTGGTGTTGGTGTGTGTGTGTGTGCGAGTTTTTCGCATTTCATTCATGTAGCATGATTCGGTGGCAGTGCGGAGAAGCCGCATAAATTACAAACACTAGAGGCACATCAACAACAACAACAAGAATAACAGCGGAAAATGAAGGCCCGTCCCGAAAAGCAACAACAACGCAACAAAAGCCGCTTTAGTCGACCATAGAAACAAAACTAACAGTAACAACTACAGTAACAAATGCAACAACAACAACATAATTTAGGGGAATGGGCATATTAGTGCGTAGCGTAAGAGAGAGAGAGAGAGGGTCAACCAAAAAGTTGATCACAAAACGGCAATTTTTCGCTCACTATTCAGTTAACTGATCAAAGCCCCAAACGTGACTCTTGAAAATCGAAATCTCATACACGTTCCGGTACACTAAACTTTAATTTAAGATCGCTTTTCAGTCAAAGCTACAAAATGCAAAGCGAATTATTTTATACAAAACTAAGACCAATGTCCAAAATATATGAAATTGATTTCCATATGATATAACGCTCTTCATCCACTTCTGACTTCTAAAAGCTACAATTCATTTTTATAACAAAAGAGAATCTTTAGGGTTTTGCTGGACCAGAGACTCATAAGCGAAGAATCGATTTCAGTAATTTTCGGTTGGTTTTATGAACGGATAATATGAAAAATCGCGAGGGATCAAATAGTTGCGCAACATTTCTAAATTAATGTTTAGAAAACTTGTTGAACTACCCTCGCAAATGAGAGTAACTGTAACTGTATGGCAAAATACTCGCACAGTGGCAGGCAGGCAGGCAGCAGCAACAACTACAACAACAGCAAATACAACTATAACGCAACACAACAAAACACACAGCACAACACAACACAACAAAACACAACATAAAACTGGTATAAAAAATTAGGCGGCATACAATTAATGGCCCTGTGGGGTTTCATCGCCTGCCATCTCTTTGCAGTTACATTCGTATGGATTTCAGTTTGCTTTGTGTGTGTGTGTGTGTGTGTATATGTATGTATTTGTGTGCGCCCTTTGTTGGGCAAACTAATATTTAGTTTGCTTTTGCTTCTGCCGTTACTCCTGACTCCTGGCTTCTGGCCTGGCTAATGGAAGGACATTACAATGACAAGATCTAATTCGTACAACAGAGACTAGCTTACTGTTTACTAAATCGAATTTATGATATACAATATCTGTATAATATCTATGGTAATTATTCAGGATGACATTCAATTTTCTCTATCTAAAATCATAGCATTAAATTCCGTTTCTATTGAAATTCGATTCGTTAATCATCTCAGAAACTCTATAGAATGAATTTCGCTACTTTTTACTTCAGTTCTCGCGTCATTCCAAAAGATTCTCGATTAATAACGTTAATAGGTAATATCAGTTTTGCTAAGATATCGTAATGGGTGTATGTCTAAATATAAACGCTATAGTTCTATAAGTTAATGATGAAAGCAGGATAGAAAGTATATTTATGCGAAATTTATGTACTGCGTGTAATGACGCACAAACAAACAAAGACACCGATACCAGTTAAAAAAGACAAATTGCAATTGTATTTCGGTCACTTTTAGTTTGCTGTTGCTGTTGTTTTTGTCGACACCTTTCCCCACACACACACACACACACACACACATAGACATACTCCAATACACTCATACATAGACTGATGGTTGGTATTAACTGTCGGGCCGTTATAACAAAAGAAATTACGCTATAACGGCAAAGTGTTTTATGTTGGCAACACTTCAACCCCGTCGGTGAATGCGAATGGATTTTTGTTTGCCTGTGTATGTGTGTGTGTGTGTGTGTGTGTGTGTGTGTGTGTTTCAGGCTCTGTCTGCCTGCCTGCACACCTCAACCTGCCGCCGGTCTGTCTCATGTCTGCACTAGGCATGTCCATTTGTCTGCTGAACGGAACTGCCAACAGCCACCTACGCGACGCATGCAAGTCTATGTCTAAGTATGTGTGTTTGTCTGCGTCTGTGTGAGTGTGAATATACATGATTGTATGTATGTGTGTGCTTGTATAAGTGAATGAGTAATTTTTCAAGCAAGCTAAAAAGCCGCATTGTTTTGGCCACTGTTTGTGTTACACCCTCACAGTGTCTCCATACATACACATATATATATGTATATATACTTATATATATATATGTGTGTGTGTGTGTGCCATTTTTAAGTAATTTTTTGCTGGTTTATTCCTTTTCTTCTTATCCACTCTTTGCTTGACGTTGAGGTAACAGTCTATTGAAAATGAAATAGTTTCTCGAAATGTGTTAAACATTGAAATTGTGTGGCTGAAGAAATTGTACTTCACTTACACGTCCATATCTGTCTGTATGTAACTAACTACCTACATACATACATATGTATTCCCTATAACAAATAATCCAACAAAAACTCAAAAAGCTTCTAGACAAAGGGAAAACGTATATCATTCATATGGCAGCAATGAGACGTTTCGTTATACATGAATAAGTTGTAATAAAGTTTATGTATTTGATATGAAAGTTGGATGATAAAGTCTTTTAATATAAGTATTTTTTATGATTAGCACCCTAAGCTCAAACAACGTATAGTTGATAACGCAAAAAGTTGTAGCTTCCAAGGAAATTATTCATCTTATATACTTTAGCTACACAGTACAAATGGATAGTAATTTGTTCTTATTTCTCTTACATTGTAGTGGCAGTTGTATGATTAATCATATTTATAAACAAAACAAAACTATATTTCCCCCATTGATATAAGATTTCTGAAATGATTAAGTTTATACTGAAAGCGTGATAGTTTGTTGATTAAGAGCGAAGTTCTTACACTAGACATAAAGTGAACTCATAGCGGCCCTTCGTTTATTTGTAATTCACAACTGGTTTTAGCGTTGAATTAGTGAAATGGCATTAAAATCCTAGAGTTGCTAGCGAAATCTGCTGATAAGAGAACTTTGTAGTTTTCAAAATAAATCTAATCACACATTTTGCTATCCATTAATGTCTTCAAGTGTGTTTAAAACCAAAGTTTGATTCTAAAAAAGTTGTTACATTTTGAAATGAATTTTCTGAAACTAGATTATACAATAATTTTTTTAAAAGTACCCCAAATATATACAATTTCTATGCACAACTCCTTAGTAATCACATTATATACATACAAATGTAAAAATATGAAAAAATAGAGATTCTGTGCCTAATTTAAAGTACTTAGTTGTTGCTTGAGAATCAAGTGAAAGGATACACATTTTGGATTTTACCATTTGCTGATTTATTTGTGAATTGCTGTCAATATTTGATTAACAACCTTTCCAGCACACACAACAAACATCAACTTTTCGCCAGTACGCCAGCCAGTAACCCCTTTATCATCATTCGCTTCATCTGCCACTCTTCGACTTTGCCTCTGCTGCTACTTGCCCTATTTTCGGCGTATTAAGCAAAGTGCCAAATCATGAGATTCAACTTGCGATAGGCTGGCTGGTTGGCTGCTTGGCTGACAAGGCTACGCATTGAGTGTTGACAGCCGAGAGACAATCCCAAGAAGATGATACTGATGATGATGATGCTGATGATGATGATGATGATGAAGCAAGCAAAAAGAAACCAACAACGAAAAACAGAAAACAACAAAATCAAAATCGCCCTCAATTTGCCTCTGGGCAAATCTTTGTGACAGATTAATAGCGAGGACTAAGCCCGAGTGTGGGATACGCAAAAACCGCAATAGCAATCAACTTTATTTATTTATTTTTATGTTTAGCAGTTGGCAGCTTTTCTCATATACATACATACATACATACAGCATATCATACCTCAAGTTGTGAGCTTAGAGGCTTCAAACAAAATCACTGGAAACGCAAAAGGAAAAAAAAGGGTCGAGGTCAGGCCAATGATTAATACGTTCTCTACATGGCGTGTCCAACTGAAACTAATAGAGTTTGGTTCACAAATAAATCACCTGTCGAAAGCTTAAAAACATTGCCGCATAGTATTTTCTAAAGAAGGCCCCCATCTCTTAGCCACTAATAATTGAAGAATTCTATCTGCCTACCTACCTACCCACCCACTTCCTAACTCACCGAAAAAGAGGGAAGAATGGAAAAATAAAAAGAAGACAGGACGCAACAGAAAGCCTCTCCATTACACATTTCCTGACCCTGGCTACGGTGAGGCCACATATGTATGTATGTATCATGGAAACCTAAATACATATAACATACATACAAACGGATGTATGTATGTATGTATGTACATACATGTGTATGTATTTATGTACAGTGGCTTGACACTACTTTTACACATTCGCAGTCTTGTGGTACATAGGCAACGTGAAGGACTTTTAAAATCGACCACTACGCCTAAGCGTAATAGTGCAAGCAGGACAACAACATTAACAGCGCCACAATGCGTTCTCCTTGCTGAGAAAAACGGAAAGACAGAGAGAATGGGAGAGTAATAGAGAGCGAGCGAGCGAGAGAGAGAGAGAGTGGGAGAAAAAGAGAGCAAGCTCACTGGTTTACTAACTACTCGCTCGTAGTACTCGTACTCGCATTCTCGTACTCGCAGGCGTAAAAATGTGTGTAAAACTCAAATTCGGCTCTCTGATGAATGAGATTAACCATTACAACACGTACACATATACGGCAATATGCCGGGTCGGAATTCCCTTGAAAATCAACCCTCTTTTGTGGAACACATCAACCCCTGACAACCGCCATCGCAACGCAACGCAACCCAACGCAACTCAACGCAACGAAACGAAACGCACTTGCTGCTCCATAGTGATGAAGATGATGATGATGATGCCCTGCACTCGTTACTTTTTACCTTTACATTTATTTTAGATTTATTTTAACCAAAGGGCGGTTTGGCTTCAGTGTAGATTTATGCATAGAATTTTACATTCAATTCATTACATCTTGTAGTATACCCCAAACATAATCTCATTTTTTTGTTTTAAATCTTTTGTCTGTAACTTGTACTCACACTATTTTCCATACACCAGCAATGGCACGAAAGTTATCATTTCTTTTTGTCATTAAACCAATTTGGATGCAGTTTCAGTTTCAGTAAATGTTTGGCATCCACTTTACTTGTTTGTTTCTACTCACAATGGGCACACACACAAAAAAATTCCAATTGATATTATTTCTAATTTTCACATTGTGAACCACGACGCGTTCTCTACCGTCGTTACCGACTCAACGTTTCACTTGCGACTGCGACTTCCACTCGCTGATGGCTAGCTTTAACTAGCTTCAACTTGCGGCGGCAAACACTTTGGCAAACATTCACATTTTCGATCAAGTTGGCAGTCCTCTCTGTTAAATCATCGATTGAAGGAAGTGGAAGCGAGACCACGCTAGCTTCAACCACCCCCACACACACACACACACACACACACTTACTACAACCACCACCTACTACAATTTGAGTATTAAATACATAGTTAATTCTCCGTATTTTTCAAATTTGCAAAAAAAACAAAAAACCGCACACAAAAAGAAGGTATTTAAACACTTTAGTTGCTAGGTAGTAGATTCTGTACACAGTTATATGGAATATTACTTTCGTTGGCGATTTATAAACAAATTTCTAAAAATAAGCTTAAGTCGCCGTCGACTGCCGTTTGGACTGCTGAAGCCGGTGTCAGAGTCACTGCGGGTGGTTGCAAATCACAAACTACATAGCAAACAAACAACCCCTACTACTCTCTCTCTCTCTCTCTCACTTGCTCTCTTTTCACTCGCAATCGCCCTATACAGGACCAAAGATTCTGTATAGGCACAGTTTACTGTAATCAAAATTTGGCGCCCAATACTGACATAAAAAACAAAGCAGAAAACGAGAAAATTCAAGCTACAGTTTTTTGCCCATCTTTAAGTTAGGGTGGCTGTTCGAGAAGGTAGTATCTCGAGCTTATCTGATGGACAAATGTAATATGAAACTTGCTTTGTGACGTTTGTCACTTGAAATCGATTTCATCATCCCGTGGCCCTGTAATTTGTCCTAGCGCCACCTTTATTGCACTGTCACTGCCATCGGACAACTTAATTAGACCCGACCAAGGCGAAGGATGTTGCCTTTAAAGTCAGCCCACGCAAAAGGCCAAACGCCACTGATTTCTCCTTCTTCCATCATCTTTTCATCTCCATCGTGCTATTCTTGGAAGTGCACTCAAGCTTAAGCGCCTTCAGAAACATGCGTTTATCTCGTAATTAAATTTAAATGGCACAACTTACTTTTTATACCACCCCGAGAGGGGGTATTATTACTTTAAAAAGTCGACAAAAAAAGAGACATCTCGTAGCCCCATGACAAATAAAGAATGAAGCATACGCTATTAGCCTTAAGAGATAATATAAAGCAATTACCAAGCAATGACATATTCATTTTGTACTCTTTTTCAACCGAGATCACATTAATACTACTATGCATATATGTGCTTAGTATGGATATTATTATTTGAACCCTTTGCCTATCATTTGAGAACCTTGCAAGCGTATTTGTAATGCGTTGCGTCAATATCACCCTTTAAATTGTCCTTGCAAGAGGGTATGCATAGAATGAAGCATCTCCCTATACATATATGTATATTCATGATCACCACGACAAGAGACGGGTTGATGTTTGTCTGTCTGGATCAACGCAATCTCCTTCCAGACCCGTAAAGCTACATCTAAATACTGCACGCGTTATATATATCGGATACTCCCAGAGAAAAAAATACTGTTATAGGTCAAAAAGTTCGTTGTTCCGGTAAAAATTTCTTGTTTCTTGGCGGATTATCATCAAATTAATTATTAATTGACCGATTTACATAATAAGTTATAATTCTGTTATAATCGGATGACCATATATGTGTGCCGCATCGTATAGACATGCGTTTTTACACAAAAGGTCCTGTAAGTAAGATCTAGCAAGGGTATACAAACTTCGGCACTTCCGAAGTGAGCCCAGCCTTTTGGGTTTCTTTTATAGTTTTTCCACCAGAGATACAGAGATTATTAATGAGAATGGGAACAGAGTCATATTGTTATATATTTTTATATATAAATAATAGTAAATATATATATATCGATTAATTTGCAAACACTTACTAAATTATATTTAATTCATATACGCCACTTATTAGTTAACATTTGCTACATCTATCCCTTTCATCCGCACAATTTTTTTAGTTAACCACAAATTTAGATTTATTTACATTTGAGCATTGCACTCCACGACAAGTTTATTGGCACAGACTTGAAGATTGATGTCAAACCATTTGCCAGGAGTACAATAATGCATAGTCGGTTCCCCGTTGCGGCATATAAAGTACTTATTACACATCTTTGAGTCGCGGATACTTGCGCCATCCTCTTTGTCGCTACAGTCGGGTAGAGCGAGTCCTGATCCTGGAGAATTTTCCTGCACCGAATTCTTAATGGAGCAATTCACTTGACTGGGTATATTGCAGTAGCCCTTGGTGATATCGAAATAAAGGCCATGCGGGCATTGTCGTGCTATGGGAATACCATTGGCGCATATATAAATTTTACTACACGATTGGTCGTCCCTAACATGAGCACCGTTTGGCAAATCACCGCAGTCTGGTACAGTCGACTCGTGTGGTACTTTTTTTACACTGCCGCTGGAGCAATTAACTAGACTAGGGAAATTGCAAACTTTCTTCTTTGTATCGAAATGGAGGATGCCTGGACAGTGTTGAGGAATGGCTTTTCCATTGCTGCATACGTAAAATTTGCCGCACAATTCGGAATCCCGTATGAAGTCTCCGTTTTGCAAGAGCGTGCAATCGGAACCTTGAAAAAAGAAAAAGAATTTAAGAATAGTTTTGAAATTGCTGGGAGAGAGTGGGTTATGTAGGCTAATTACCTTCTCGAGATTCCATCTCTACGGCAAGCGCTGAAGAGGCTAATGGTTTCACAGGAGTTGGTTCTTTAGGCGGATTTACTGGTACTATCGACTCTTTCTTTACCTTCAAATCATTTGGCACTTTTTGTACTTTCTCGTTGCCATATGAGCAGTCAACCAAACTAGGGAAATTGCAAACTTTTTTCTTAATATCGAAAAGTAGGACGCCTGGACAGTGTTGAGGAATGGCTTTTCCATTGTTGCAAATGTAAAATTTGCTACACAATTCCGAATCGCGTATTAACTCCCCGTTTTGTAAGAGCGTGCAATCAGAACCTTGAAAGAAGGTAAAAAATAGTTTTGTAGTTGCTCGAAAAGGCTAAGACTATTTAGGCCAGTTACCTTCGCGAGACGACGATCCAAGGTCTACAGCAAGCGCAGATAAGGACGATGGTTTTTCAGGAAAAGCTTGCTTAGGACGTTGGGTAGGTATTCCTCCAGGAGACAGTTCCTTAGGACGTTGGGTAGGTATTCTTCCAGGAGACGGTTCTTTAGGACGTTGGGTAGGTACTCTTCCAGGAGATGGTTCTATAGAAGGTGGGGTAGGTTTTCCTCCAGGAGATGGTTCTTTGGGAGGTGGGGTAGAATTTCCTCCAGGAGATGGTTCTTTGGGAGGTGTTGTAGATATTCCTCCAGGAGATGGTTCTTTGGGAGGTGGGGTCGATATTCCTCCAGGAGATGGTTCTTTGGGAGGTGGTGTAGAGTTTCCTCCAGGAGATGGTTCTTTAGGAGGTGGGGTAGAATTTCCTCCAGGAGATGGTTCTTTAGGAGGTGGAGTAGGCTTAGCTCCAGGAGATGGTTCTATAGAAGGTGGGGTAGGTTTTCCTCCAGGAGATGGTTCTTTGGGAGGTGGTGTAGAGTTTCCTCCAGGAGATGGTTCTTTAGGAGGTGGGGTAGAATTTCCTCCAGGAGATGGTTCTTTAGGAGGTGGAGTGGGCTTAGCTCCAGGAGATGGTTCTATAGAAGGTGGTGTAGAGTTTCCTCCAGGAGATGGTTCTTTGGGAGGTGGGGTAGAATTTCCTCCAAGAGATGGTTCTTTAGGAGGTGGAGTAGGCTTAGCTCCAGGAGATGGTTCTTCTGAAGGTGGGGTAGGTTTTCCTCCAGGAGATGGTTCTTTGGGAGGTGGAGTAGATAATTCTCCAGGAGATGGTTCTTTAGGAGGTGGAGTAGGCTTAGCTCCAGGAGATGGTTCTTCTGAAGGTGGGGTAGGTTTTTCTCCAGGAGATTGTTCTTTGGGAGGTGGAGTAGATATTCCTCCAGGAGATGGTTCTTTAGGAGGTGGGGTTGGTTTACCTCCAGGAGATGGTTCCTTTGGACGTTGGGTAGGTATTCCTCCAGGAGAAAGTTCCTTAGGACGTTGGGTAGGTATTCTTCCAGGAGACGGTTCTTTAGGACGTTGAGTAGGTACTCTTTCAGGAGATTGTTCTATAGAAGGTGGGGTAGGTTTTCCTCCAGAAGATGGTTCTTTGGGAGGTGGGGTAGATATCTCTCCAGGAGATGGTTCTTTGGGAGGTGGGGTAGATTTTCCTCCAGGAGATGGTTCTTTAGGAGGTGGGGTCGGTTTACCTCCAGGAGATGGTTCTTCTGGAAGTGGGGTAGAATTTCCTCCAGGAGATGGTTCTTTAGGAGGTGGAGTAGGCTTAGCTCCAGGAGATGGTTCTTCTGAAGGTGGGGTAGGTTTTTCTCCAGGAGATGGTTCTTTGGGAGGTGGAGTAGATATTCCTCCAGGAGATGGTTCCTTAGGACGTTGGGTAGGTATTCCTCCAGGAGAAAGTTCCTTAGGACGTTGGGTAGGTATTCCTCCAGGAGACAGTTTCTTAGGACGTTGGGTAGGTATTCTTCCAGGAGACGGTTCTTTAGGACGTTGAGTAGGTACTCTTTCAGGAGATTGTTCTATAGAAGGTGGGGTAGGTTTTCCTCCAGGAGATGGTTCTTTGGGAGGTGGGGTAGATATTTCTCCAGGAGATGGTTCTTTGGGAGGTGGGGTAGATTTTCCTCCAGGAGATGGTTCTTTAGGAGGTGGGGTCGGTTTACCTCCAGGAGATGGTTCTTCTGGAAGTGGGGTGGATTTTCCTCCAGAAGGTTGTTTACTGTCGTTTGAGCAATCAACCAAACTTGGGTAATTGCAAACTTTCTTCTTTAAATCAAAAAAGAGCCCGGTTGGACAGTGTTGTGGAATAGCTTCACCATTGCTGCATACGTAAAATTTACCACAAAATTCAGGATCTCGTAGGAAGTCTCCGTTTGGTAGGAACGTGCATTCGGAAGATAAGGGCTTTTCCGTCGAACTATCCTCTACAGGAGATGGAGAAGATGGTTCTTCAGAAGATGGGATAATTTCTTCAGTCGAAGTTTTCTCTTCAGGAGGCAAGGAAGAGTATGATGGTTCTTCAGAACTTACGATACTTTCTTCGGTTGAACTGATCTCTAAAGGAGGTGCAGAAGAGGATGATGGTACTTCAAGTACATCGTCTACTGTGGATTGTTCTTCATTAGGTTCACTCTCGAATTCGGAGTTTGAAATATCGAGTAATACTTCTGCTGTCAGTTCAGTTGGCAATGATGCCTTTTTATTTGAAGTGTCTTCTTCTTGGGCTTCATCTTCAACAATCGACGGATGGGCAATGTTCTTCTCATCAATCTTACATTGGACTAGACTAGGAAAGTTGCATACTTTGTTATCAATGTCGAAATATAGCTCATTTGGACAGTGTCCTGTAAATATACGACCATTAACACACACGAAAAACTTGTTGCATGATCGCAAATCTCTTAAAAATGTGCCATCTGGCATGAAGCTGCAAATTGTGAGTCTTTCATTTCCGGATACAACATGCAATCCCAATTGTTTCTTTGAATATGAATCCATTTCTTTGTTTGACTTACTTGGCGACAGCTTATCGAGCAATGGGCGAAGAATAAAACTCTCCTGTTTAGAGATTGGAGGTTCTAGAGACGAAAGTTGGGACGAGGACTTGAGCTCTGCTGAGATTTGTGAAGAGATTGTCTGCGATGCTTCGATTTCAGATAAGCTGGGCAAGTTATCTTCAGATGAGGCTGGCGTTGATGGTTCGTCTGAAATCGAAACATTTTCCTCCGTCGACGTATCTTGAGATGAGTCTTCTGAGCTCGAAATATTTTCTTCTGTTGAAGTCTCCTGGGAGTTGCCGAAAATATCTTGCGACAGTTGAATAAACACGTGTTCAGGAAGAAGTTCCTCGGGGCTTGGAGAAGAAGGTTCCTGGGATGGTTCAGTTACATCTGAAGTTGATGGCTCGTCTGAAATCGAGACATTTTCCTCGGTCGAAGTATCCTGAGATTGCTCATCAGGCGAAAGTTCCTCGGAGCTTGGAGAAGAAGGTTCCTGGGATGGTTCAGTTACATCTGAAGTTGATGGCTCGTCTGAAATCGAGACATTTTCCTCGGTCGAAGTATCCTGAGATTGCTCATCAGGCGAAAGTTCCTCGGAGCTTGGAGAAGAAGGTTCCTGGGATGGTTCAGTTACATCTGAAGTTGATGGCTCGTCTGAAATCGAGACATTTTCCTCGGTCGAAGTATCCTGAGCTTGCTCTTCAAGCGAAGGTTCCTCGGAGCTTGGAGAAGAAGGTTCCTGGGATGGTTCAGTTACATCTGAAGTTGATGGCTCGTCTGAAATCGAGACATTTGCCTCCGTTGATGTATCCTGAGATGGCTCTTCAGGCAAAGGTTCCTCGGAGCTTGGAGAAGAAGGTTCCTGGGATGGTTCAGTTACACCTGAAGTTGATGGCTCGTCTGAAATCGAGACATTTGCCTCCGTTGATGTATCCTGAGAATGCTCTTCAGGCAAAGGTTCCTCGGAGCTTGGAGAAGAAGGTTCCTGAGGTGCATCAGTCACACTTGGAGCTGATGATGATGGTTCTTCTGAGGTTGGTCCGTCACCGCTAGATCCGCAATTTTCTTCAGAAATATCCTGCGGCGGTTGAAAAAAGGAATCTAGGAGTAAAGCCTCTTCGGCGATTGAAGAGTCGTTATCCTGTGATATTGTTTGTTTTAAATCCAATTTCAACGAGCTTGATGATATTATGTTTACAGATGAGTCCTCTGGTTTTTTTGTGTTAACTGTTTCCGATGATGGCCAAAAAAAACCGAAGATATTGAAGAAAGTAGGCTCACTTGAAGCTACATTTTGGTCAACCGTCTCTGAAGGTTTCTGATTGGAACTCGCTTGGTGTTCGCTAATGCAAGTTTGTTTCTGCTCACTAAACCGATATCCTTCATTGCAATTCTGGTCAAGATGGAGTCCCATAAATCCCAAACATAAGTAAAATGAATGGGGATCCTCTGGATTGGTAATTTTATAACCGAAAGATTGTTCTTCACAGGTATTCAAAGCAAATGCCTGTGGAGTGATCAACAGACCAAACCACAGAATATTAACTGAACAAATAAAAATCCGAAAAATTTGCTAAAAATCAAAGTTTTGAAGAAAATAAAAAGAGTTTCACTTACCCAGTTGCATTTTAAAAGCTCATCCGGTTAAATGCTTTATGGGAAGTTGCAACCGCTCTTTATATATCCCTTTGTGGGCACAAATAATTAACTGAAAGCCCTTTGTCACGGCCTAAGTAAATAACTCAAGTGTAGGAGCATGGTAAAGCAATTGGTTGGACAGGAAAGTTATTTTAAACAAATTGCATTGACCTAGCAATGCGAAAAATCTGGCGTATTTATCATTATTCAAGATAAAGGAAATGGTATTGTACATGTTCTACATGGGCATCTTATGTTCACACTCTTTCGCGAAAGATAAGTTTACAACGAAACGGATCGATACTGCGACGGACATATCTGCATCTGTAATGGTAATAATAACAAATAAAAGTTATTTCCCAGATTTGGTTGAAATAGAAAAGAGTTAGAAATAAAAAACCACAAAAAAACTATGCAAGAAATTCAATAAATGGGGAAAAACAAGTAAAATATTACGAAAATGCTACTTGAAAATAATAAAATTAGAATAAAGTAAATAAAAAAATTATACGAGTCTCCACGTACCATATGCTTAAATTCTGTTGTACCAATTTTTTGCTTATCCGAGGTACCCGGATAAGCGAGATTCTACTGTCCTTTCAATTTTGAGTGGAAGAAAATAGTGAAAATCCATAGTAATACCTAAAGAATGCACAGTAGAATAACATATATATAAATAAAATGTCTGCTAAACCTTAAAAAGGGTAAAACATTATATAAAAGAAAGTAATAAACGCTTAATTGAAGAAGCTAAAGGTCTTCGTAAAGAAACGATAGAATATGGAAATACGTGATATATAGTAAAAGAGAAGGAAAGAGTGAAAGGACAAGAAAGCAAAAGGATGTTTTAACAAAGCTTTCCAAGAACTCGGCCAATTCGAAGACCCAGAGAAGCCGCTTTTCCCAAATTGCTTAATCTGTATAATCTCATCTCTTGTCAACAATTTTAGTTGCTTATCATAATTTCACCTTGCTGGTGACGACAATGCCGGTCCGTCTTGATAATGTAATTATCTAATGAGTACCTATGTATGTACATTGTACATATTCACCGTTACTTTTCAATACGGCACCGAACCCCAAAATGCCGCACCCGCTTGCGGATCACCTCACCGCCCTCCCTCTTGTTGGACACCTGACTGGTCCGATTAGTTGTTCTAGATAAGGTGCTGTCGCACTACTTATCGTATTCTTGCAATGATTACTCAAAACACAGCGCACTTGCTCCACGTTGTTGTTGCAGCAGCAGTTGTTACGATGTATGCATGTGTGTGTGTGTGTGTGTGTGTGGTTACCTCTCTATTTTTAGTGGGCCACAAGAGCTTTTGTTTTACCCCTATGTGTGGGTGTGCGAGTGTGTGTGTGTGGGGGTCTTCTCATTGAGCAGACCGAGCCTCCATCATATGTAGGCATTTTAGTTCGCACTCTTATCGTAACTTGTGTGGCTTCGAATGTACCTAGTTGAGGAAAAATTCAATGTTGGATTTTGTTACCTCTGGTATTCGAGCCAATAAGTTCGGCCACGAATTCGCATTTTATCTTTTGAATTTTTTTATTATTATTATTATTATTTTTTTTTTTTTTTTTATTATTATTATTTTTGAATTTTTATTTGCAACAATATTCAGAGGTCATCGGCAACCATTTCATCATAGGCTCTAGTCCTACTGATAGCAGTTCCAAAAACATTTTCGATAGCTACAAAAAAATAATGACTAACTGAAAAGGAATGACTAGTAATAATTTGACCTAATTATCATTGATTTAAAAAAGGAATCATCTAGAATCCATCTAAATCTACATTATTCTCTTTAAACGTAACACTACTACTAATAGTTCTACTAATTCATTAAAATCTCCGCATCTATTGGCCATGATTGAGCAAAAATAATAGAATATTTTAAGGGAAAGGGGTGTGGTCTGACAGACAATTCAGTCCATTCATTTACATAATTCAAGATCATGAAAAATAAATCATACCGCATGTGAATCATAATAAATCATCATATGAATGACACAGACAGCCAATCCCGCGATTCGAACTCTTTCTGCCTTTTCTAGTCATCACTGAATTCTATTTGGTTGACTATCCAAGACTCTTAACCACTGGGCCAGAGACAGAAAGATAAGGGAATACGTTAGATTTCCATTTCAATGTTCCATTGAATTTGTCGTTGACACAAAAAAAAAAAAAAAATATTTTCTCTTGGCCAGAACTAAAAATTACATTTGACCAAGTCGACAGAAAGATACCCTCCAGATAGTTCCTAATAAAACAAAAAAAAATAAACAGCTGTGAATTGCATTTGCATTTTAGATTTAAATCTCTATGGATAAGAAAAAAAAATGATGGAAGCTGGTTATAAAATACTTAGATATCGCATAGAATTTTGGAAAAACTTGCATTAATTTGCATATTATGGAAAATGTGGCAATGGATTAGAGTGGTCTCGAAACTACACCTCTAAGTTCGAGGAGCCGGCCAGAGCACACATTCGTTTTGATGGCAAATTGCATTTTTGGCTCAATTGCTCCAAGCACTTGTTCATCCGTTAGCTAACGAGACCATTCCAAACACGATAACGATCAGTATAATTGCACATATCAAGCTTGACATAGTCGTATGCGCGATCAACGCCCTAAAAAAAATTTGGGGGCGTAACTGCAGCCGACAAGTGCAGTGTTTAATCAGTTGCTTATCTCTCCATTACACTGATAGCCCGACTGACGTGAAGTGAAGTGAGCTAAGGGTGAGGTAGGGCAATATACATACACAAAATACACAAATTATCCAATGCGATATGCCAAAAATTCTAATTTGGATCTTTATTCAAAACATTCCGGAATTGTCATCTTGCTTGTCAAGTTCATGTTCACGCTGCAAGCGATTGCCATAAGTGCGTGCCACCAGATTCCAGACATCCATGAAACGATCCATGCACTGCGATATGCAACGCTGCTCAGTTGCATTAAGCGAAGTGCCTGGTTTTGCGATGCAAGTCTTGAAGCACTTTCCCGTCATCCTGGAGAGTTGTCCCTGGGCATTGGCCAAAGCCATCTGCTGCTTCATTTGGGTCATTATCTCTGCATTTGTCACTTCAGCCATCCTATATAAGAATACTTACAAATTCAAATTTTTCACGCAAAAAAAAAAGAAAAAAATATATTTTTCTATATACTTACTTGAAAGAGAAAAGGATTTTTATGAATGCGTACTTTTTAGACTGTTATGTTGCCTTAACAAACAAATGTCTTGACAATAAAATCATTGCCCATCTAAGATGAATTCCAAATTCATTTTCGAGTAACAATAATTTCTCGGCCTACTTTCTACTATGAGAATGATAAATCCCAATTATAGATCTTTCTGTATTATCTACCTGATTATTAGATTAAAACAAAGTGTTATCAATGTTTCTTTACAAGTTTTTTGGCGTTTTAGTAAAAAACCAGAAGGCCGGGCTAACTTCAACCATGCCGAAGTTTGTATACCCTTGCAAGTTTTTGTGTTACTAAGTCCGGAAAAAAAATTATCTAAATGTAAAGACTATTGTGTAAAAATCCGTATCTACACGCCACAGCACGACACACATACATATGCATTTATGTAGATATGCAGTATGCATATAGTTATCCGATTTCGATCAAATTTGGCAGGATTATAACTTATTATGTGCTTATGTTATTTACCAAGTTTGGTGATGCTCGCAAATGAAACAAAAAAGTTTTTAAGCAAAATTATTTTTGGTCCGATTGTTCCTATGGGAGCTATATGATATAGTAGTCCGATCTTAATCAAATTTGGCACGGACGTTTGGATGTATAGTAAACTGCGAAATGTTAAGTCTCATAATAATCGGGTAGAAAAGAACGAAGTTATTGTTCTAAAACCATTTTTCGACCGATGGTTCCTATGGGATCTATATTATATAATCGTCGGATCCGGATGAATCCGAGATATACAATGCCTGCAGTATACACAAGAAATCGTGCAAAATTGCAGCTGTGTAGCGTTAGCGGTCTAGGAGGAGAAGCTGTTGATCCAGACAGACAGACAGACGGACAAACGGATTTGAACTCGTCTTGTCATGCTGATCAAGAATATATATACTTTATATGGTCGGAGAGAACTCATTCTATGCGTTGCACACTTCTGACCAAAATTAATATACCCTTTTTTGCAAGGGTATAAAAAGACAATTTGATTGCCCGCTTTTCAAATCCAAATTCCTTGTCATAATATGAATCGTACCTTTGCTTTTGAATTCTGATATTTTTCAGAATGATCCTCTGTTCTTAAATCTAAATTCTTCTCTTCCAAAGACCTTTATTATCTAAGTCTATTATTGGTTTTTGAATTCTGAAAACTTCTTCGGGAACTACTTCATTCATTTTAAGTGAAACTGAAACTGATGAAGAACTTTATTAGATCGTGATTGAACCATACTGAACGGAGATAAAATTCACGTCTTCCATTCCTTCCGAATTCGTAGAATTAGAAAAAGAATTTTGATCTTACGATGCCCCAAACAAATCCAGTCAATAGAATTGATACCCAGCTCCATCAATGTCGAATCTCATACTAGAAATCATCGTTGACACTGAACGAAATTCGAAATTTGTGATTACCATTAGAAAAAGTTGTACATAGGTTAATCACATTGGGTTCTGGAATGCAAATTCAACCAACTTGTAAATGGATTGACATAAAATATTGTATTATTTTTGCAACACTTTTTATTTGTTAGAAAAAAATGGATTCCCAAATTACTGTTATTAGACATCGATTTCTTGTAAAACATGTTTTTAATCAATCTTATTAATTAACATACACACACACTTATACACATGCACATACATACATTTAGAGATAGAGACATATACAAATATTCAATATTCATTGATATAAAAATAGAATCTTGTTCATTGCAATTTCATTGGATTCTTAGATCTAATATACATTTCGTAATTGTAAAGACACTTCTCATTTTTAGTATTTTGTTCTCATTGATAGTTATTATTATTTGATTTGCATAGGTAGAGAGAGTTGAGTGTAAGAGTCGCTTGAAAGTTGAGTATTTCAATGAATACCAAAACTATTGTTTCAATATGTATGCATTCACGTATATATATATATAGTTTATTGTTTTCCTTATACTCTCAATGTGCGTCCTGTATGTTGAATATAATAATTGCTCCATACACAATACATAGTAGCTCTAAATATATTCACACAAATAACCAAAATTTTTTTTTTTTTTTTTTTTGGTTAATAATTTCATTAAAAACGAATTCAAGCACTTTGACCCCAGCTAATAATTTCATTTTGATAAAATGAGACAACACACACACAAAACATTTAAATCTCTATTATAATGAATGAAGTTTTGTATAATTGTTGAATCGGATTACATTAACATAAAGATATATATATAAATAATATCAAGCTATTGATGCTTGTAAAAAATATTGCAACCTATATGTTGTTCTGTCGAAATCCTGAACAGTTTATACTAGATACATACATATTTATGCACATATTTAGTACTCTTATTCAATTTGATTTAAAAATATCTATCTATGTATGTATATATAGAGAAAATATAACTTTGGGAATGCACTCGAATACCTCTTTGAAGGATCTTCACATCGTTTTAATACTGTATTAAACTGAGTACGAAATTTCGTTAAACGAAGAGTAGAAGACATTTGTTTTATAGATGTGCAAAAGACACTTAAAATGTTTTGTTTAAATTAATATTTATGGTTTATTTAAAAGCCAATTGTTATTATTGCATATAATTTCGAGTAATAACAATACTCCGATTAAAACGCATTCAAAAATTTTGTGCGTCAAATCCAATAATTAAATTGCATATGAATGAAACGACGAAATGTATATAGTATTTACAATATGAATAGCTACAACAATTTTCTACCGGGTGCGCGGGTTGGGTTAGGGGTGTCAGTTAAAGTTGAAGTATACATAGATTTAAGATCTAAGTAATAAATATAATATATGGACATATATATGTATATATATATATATATATATATATAGGTTTATTTATATATATACATATATGCATTCATATGTGGAATGTACAATCAATTTAAAATAAGTAAGTATTATTGCGTTGAGACGACAACAGGCACAAAGTTATAATAATAAGTATTGGGGATGTTGTTATTATATATTTCTATATAGCTAGATCTTGGCCAGATTGTCATTGTCATTTAGTTTCTGGCCACCGATCCCAGGCGATGCCAATCGCACAACTCCTGACGCAAATCATGTTTCGATAGATCCAATTCAAAGCCACCAAGAAGTTCATTTTCTTGCAGCGTATCATGTGACCAGACGGTGACCTGCAGTCGTCGCTCCTGAATAATACTCAATGGCATGCGATACTCAAGCTGGAAAGAGATATAGATTGGCATTACTAGAAGGCATGATGTGGAGTTTCGTTAGGTTCTTACCGTTTCCATAAAACTGGGTACACAGGTTTTGCGCACAACTTTGGTTTTGCGTTTGGTTTCTTTTTTGGGATCCGGCTTCAGGTAGCACTTGACATAGGTGTTCGGCTCCTGACCACCCTGTAGCATGGGCAGCCCTTTGGCGTGGTGTATCTAAAAACAATGCAAAAACAAAAAAGCTATTAGGCACAAATATTAATTATAATTAAGCATGTAAAAACTTACCATCACAGTAAGTACGCCGCGTTGATATTGCAGCGATAAACGTATTTGGCCAATTTCATTGGGATTATCGCGAGATGGTTGACGTTTAACCTCTGCCAAAGGAAAAATAACAAAAAAATATATTTTAATAAATACATAAAATTTGCTTTTGTCTGACTTACCCTTAATCTTTGGCATTTCCAATTTGGCCTCTTGCTGATCTCGCAGCAGTGGATGAAAGAATGTGTAGACTAAATCGGAATGAGCTATCTCTTCAGATGCGTCGAAAAGCGATTTTAGGAAACGCTGTATAAGAGGTAGACGTTTTTCGGCCACCGATTTGATATTGGAACGACCCACATGTACGCCAGCTGGAAGGCTGTAATTTAAGCAAAAATAAAAATAAAAATCAATGAATGTCGCGATTCCTACAAAGGCAAATTAAGAACGCATATAGAAGTCGTCCAAAAATTTCACCAATGTTAAAGTTCTAGCTATATACTCTTAGCTTAACATACTGATCATGATTATATATGTATATATTTATATAATTTCAAGATTCTGGCCATTACTATAGCTCTTTTTGCAAGGGTATGCTTCATAGACTTTTATAATACCATTTCATCCTATGGATGCATTTCAAGTCGCCAAAATGTATGTAACAGACAGAAGGAAGCCTATCCTATATGTATATATTCTTGATCAGCATGAGAAGAGAAATTAATATAACCATGTCCCTCCGCTGTCCGTCCGTAAGAGTGCACAGATAATACGAACTATAAAAGCTAGAGCTACCAAGTTTAAAATAGAGATTTGTGTGGTATATACGCTGGTGAAGTTTATTTCTTTTTTTCCCACGCGCCCTTCCGCCTACGGCGTTCGGTAGAGGTCGCCAATGTGCTCGTGTGCTTATAAAAGTGAGTGAGATAGCATCTGTTAGAAATCGCGTCAATTTTCACTTGATGCATTACTTGATTTTGACAATTGTTTTCGACGCAAAGAAGAGAAACATGTGTGCTCGATTAATGGCAGGGATTATAATTCTTAACTGAAAATGACGCAATTACGAATCGTAAAATTGTCTTAAAGACCATCTTAAAAGTCCGCTTATGTTTGTTTACAATTGACACCTGGATTTACAAGAGTTTCATCGTTTTGAGAATCAGGAGATTCATTCAGTTAATCATTCGCTCTTGAATTGAATGCTTATCGACTATAGAAACACTCTTGCCTGACACAATTGCTCAATGAAATTGTATAATTTGCAAATTATATTAAAAATTAGTCAAAGTAAAATAAAGATTACCACACATTACAATACATATATGTACGTATGTATATCTATATATGTATATGTATATATATTTCATATGTGATTCCGATTCGTTTGTAGCGATTGCTTATCAGTTGACCGCGAATCGTTGTCGTCTAGTACAAACCCATGGGTAACACCGCTAATAGCTGATAATTTGCTGACTGAAACAGAGTGATTTCATTGCTGTGGAGACTCGCAGAGTTTTAAGAGCGCTTCCAGAGCTTGAATGAAGAGTACAAGAATTGAGCTTCGAATGGTGGTCGGGTGCGGAGAGAGAAGTGGGGGCCCCCGCTCACGATATCGGGCCCGATAAGCGACAGCGTGTTGTCGTCAGCTCTCAATCAGTTAACGAACGAGCTGGCGTGCGGTCGAGCCAACTAGCTAGCCAGCCAGCCAAGTCGTTCGATCAACCAGCGACGACGTGGTGAAGTTTTTTTTGTTTTTTTTTTGTTGTTTGTGATTTTTTTTCTTTCTGTTATTTTTGGCAACAAAAAAAATCATAAAATCAACTGTAAAAATTGCAAAATGCCAGGCAAAGTGATTTAGTTTTTGAGAGATATCAAAAGAAATCCCAAACAACCAATCAAACCAGCAGCAAGACATGGCTCAATTGAGGAATGTGGGCCAAGGTAAATGTTGCTCTAACCCTCCACCCTCCTCCCACCACCACCACCCCTGTTGCCATTGTTATCAGACCACTAAACAAGGATTACCCCCTTTGCCACATTGCTAGGTCAACAACATGCTGTCATCTTGGGTCCTCTGGGCGCCTCAATTATGTTACTCATGGGCTTCATATTTGCATTATTTGGCATTAAAATCTGGGGTTTCCGGCGTCGCTTAACCTTCGATCGTGGCGACAACGCCGCAGGAAGATCTACAAGCGGCCAACAGCAGCAACACTACCATCAGCAACAACGGCAGTCAGCGCCACGTTATGCCGCATATGAATCGCAGGTGAAAAAAAACAACAACAACAACACAACATTATTTTCTTTATATTTCGTTTTCTGGGGCGGGAAATTGTAGCAGAAAACTAAAACAATGCGAATATTGCTGCAATTAATAAAGGTTAATATGATACTCCGATACCGAGAACCACAACTGTGCCTGATAAGGCAATACAAATAACACCACCAAAAAGAGAGAGAAACTGACACATATAGAGAGAGAGGGAGAAAGAGTGTGAGTGAGTGGGTAAGAAGTTGACAGAATCAGAAATTGAGACGTGCTCGTGAGTAATTTGAATTGTAAATGAGATAAGGCAATGAAATTGCTACCTATTGATATCGGAGGCAACTAATTTGAAGGCACTCCAACTTAAAATTCTCATCTCTAATTGATTAAGTCCATGCCATGTGTGTCTGTCTGTCTGTGGTCAGGTGTTTGTCCGCCCATTCGACACCTTCACAATTACATTTGTGAAGCATTCAAGCGTCTTAAACAGCTGAGTCCACAGCTGTGGCGCGGCGAATGGATACATGGAATACATTCATTCATATGCTGTAATGCTCTTAAAAACATTGAAAAATGCTATTTACTTTTTTACTTCATTTTCATTTCATAGTTTGTATTTTTTTTTTTTTTTTTTTGCAGATAAATGGCACAGACAATGCAGTCCATGGTGTATTTCGACAACGAAATATTGAGGAATTTGAAAGCACACGGCCATCGCCGTCATCAGCGGCAGGTGAATAAAAAAAAATAACCTTTGTTTAAATCAATTCGATATATTGGTCAATTGGAACGAAGCGTTCCAATTTGTATATCTTTTCGAAATCGAAAATAAGAGAACTGGAACGTATCGAACTAGAATCCCTGGAATACCGCAATTAACTAGAGTTACTTGAATTTTAGAAAAATTATTACTCTTGAGACAAAAAGGATTTGCATTAATGAAATCTCTTCTATAGTTTTTTCCCTTATACTTAACTCGCCAAGTGTAATCTTGATCCGCATCAAGAGACAACTGATATAGCCATGTGTATGAAATGATAAATTTCGGCGACTATACAGAGTTAGAGCCAAATATTCCCAAATCCACGACGGTAATTGTAAGAAATATGAACTATTCTCACATTATTTAAAATATCGTATCATATAATCGATATCCACAAATTTCATAAAATTCGGAGTAAGCTTAGACGAGCTATACGTAAAACCGTTTTGCAATGAGAGAGAGAAATGTCCGATAGGTGCGCTGTTGGACGAGATGCGTTTGATGTTGCGACATGTGAAGGGAATTTAAGCTGGGCATAAGCCAAATCGGTGTGACTTAATTAGTTCAATATTTTAACTAGTCATTTGCTTATGCCGTTCTAGGTAACCGATATATAACCGGGAGTGTGCCAAATCTACGTCTACATGGGATTTCATCACCAGATAAGTCCACAATTGGTAGCGGACTTAGCACAGTTGTCTATCGACCGGAAGCTCCTCAAACCTCTCAACGTCGACGACGAAGGGAAGTGAACAGTGCTCACTATGACTTCCATGAAATGCCTCCACCACCCACACGACAACCACCACCACCGCCCACATTAGAAGCTTTAAACTCCCCAATTGTGGCAGCTCCTGCTCCTGCTCCTGAAATAGCAGCTCAACAAATTGTGGAACCTGCCCTCGAACTGGGCATACCAAATTTCGACCATTTTGCTGAAAAATATGAACTGATTAGTGCCCAAGCCTCTTCCCCATTAGCGTCATCATCATCTCCGACGAAACAAAACCAATTAAGGAATAAGGATAGTGGACGTTATGTGAAATTCGATCCAGTCGATGATGTGCCGGAACTGTTGACACCCGACGATGACCATGTGGGAGCAGCTATAGCTGTAACAGCAGTGGTCCACCAGCCAGAGGTGGAGCCGACAGAACTAGCGGAACCCCAAATTCCAAGCAGCAGTCAGGCACAAGCTAACGAACTGGATGACAGGGCTTTTGTGATGGAAGTTATTACTGGAACTCCGTCACCGGGGATGGATACGCCATTGGAAAGTAATTTATTTACAAATTTGGAATTACCAACTGCTGATGACACCGTGTTTCAGCGCATACGTTCCACGTTCGAGCTGAATGAGGCGGATATTCTAGATTTGGATCAATTGCAACTACCGGCGGCCAGTAGTCCTCCAGGTTTTGGCAAAAGCATTGAAGAGGATTGGGAAAACTTTGAAAATCTAGATGAAGTGATAGCTCCTCCCGCAGCGACTAATGAGCTCCCCCTGCCAGAGCCCAACTGGGCAGAGCATCCGAATCTGGAGAATGTTGATGTCGAACAGGTAGAAGATTTATTCCATGAAATAGAATTAATAGAGCCCCCGGTGGAGCCGCAGCCCCCGCCGTATGAGGCCGGGATGCCGCCTTTTCTACCCGACTACGAGTTCCTAATAAGCATGGAGAACGACAAAGCGAATAAGGTTAATTTGCCCAACTACTCCGATGTGGTGAGCAAGCGAGAAGTCACTAATATAGACGATCTGTATGCCGAACTAGAAGTTGCTAATGGCGAGACAAACACCTTTGACGAACTCTGCCAAGAGTTGGAAATAGCTCCAGCAATAGTTGCACCGGCGCCAGCGAGAAGAGGGCCACCTCAACCTGCACCACGTATCTCAAGGCCACCAGTCACCCTTAATGTGCGTGGTGGCAATGCCCCGCCATTGCCTTGCTACCAACCGGAGGAGCTGCCCGGCTCCAGTTCAAGTGAAGACGAGGCCGCGAGGGCTTTAACACCCACGGTCGTTGCTCCCAAGCCTGCCAAACGAAAAGTCCGTTTCGATACAGAGAATTTGCAATACTATCAATCGGCTGAGATGCCAAGTTCAAGTGAATCCGAAGAGATGGAATTATCATCGGGGATGCCAAAACTTTTTGGTAGTCAAGTCTCCTCATCACGCAATGACAGCGACGATGACGATGATGATTACGATGACAACGGGGATGATAAGGACGATGATGATGACGCCTTTGCACGGGCGATAAGCGAACATCGCTCCATGACACAAGCATTGCGTCTTCCAGTCATCGAATTGGAATGCTCCAAACGTAATGACACAGAGGCTTAGGACTTTTTCAAATGTAATATACTACATATATAATGTTATGTACATAATTTTTTCCTTAGCGAATACAGTATTTTAATTGTGTTAATTAATACCGATCGGAAACGGTATTATCCTGAATATTGCCATATATCTAACGTTGTAATACAAAAAACAAATAAAAGCACAAAATTTCAGAGTAAAAGAAATGAAAAATCAAATGACAAAACATAAGATAAGGACGGAACAATCAGATTAGAGAGAGAGAGAGACAGAGAGCCTGATTAGAATCGCGTTAGATTCGATTAGGTCAGCTATTGGCCTTTTGTTAGATTAGTTATCTATATCCCACAAACTATTTCCTCTTTGTGTTTAAAAATGGTTCTCTCTAGCAGCATTAAAGCACTTGTTACCCATTTCTCGAAATTTGCAGCTCGTTAAAATGTTTTGCAGACTAATGGGCAAACGATTAGAAACCGAATAAAGTGGAGACCAGTTCGCAAACGAAAACAGACCCGAATAAATGAAACCACGATCTTAAAATTATAGTTCTAGATGCAAAAAAGAAAACTCACCTGTTCAGTTTGACCAGCGGAAAGTGCATGCATAGCTTCTGATGGAACTCGGTGAATTCGCGATATGATCGAAATAAGTGTGTTGGATCTGGCTGGCCATGCCGCGTCACTTGGAGTATATACATGTAGTACTTCTCCATGCTATAATGCTTTTGGAATCTCACCACTACCACAATTTTGAGTCGGCCATCCTGTTGCATACTGCAAAAGAAAATGCATAGAGAAATTATGCATAAATACAATCAATTGGGCGACAAAAATGGAAACTTACGTATATTTGCGGGGAACGAAAGAAAGTAGCTCGCCGGTGCCCTCGTCGGCTGTGAAACGCATTTGGGCCAAATTGTGTAGAAAGAAATTAAATTGGGTGAACCAGCTCTTTAGCGAGGATTGTATCATTTTGGCAAATGTGGCTGCTGCCTCAGGATTCGATTGCGATGGCAATAGGGCACGTCGCACGTAAGTCACTGCATTGGAATTCACACCAGGCATGCCAGCTGTGGCCATGTGGGCCAGTGTGTGCAGTAATAGATCAGCATTTTTGCGTACTATATTGAATGCACGACAACAAAGATCGACGAAATAATGGAAATCAGTGGAGGGCTTATCACCTCCATTTATCACATACGCCATATCCGAGGTGAGGACAAACGGTGTGCGATCTCTGAAAAAGAGATGGGACAAATTATTAATAGATAAACACATAAACAAAGATGCTCTCATACCTTTTGAAATTGCCAAACATTTGGGCATCGCCTAGGAATTTACCAAAGTCAATATGAAATAGATGACCCGAAGTCTTAAGCATAATGTTGTCATTGTGACGATCACAGATACCCAGAACATAGGTGGCCACACTATAGCCGGCGCAGGATAAAGTGAAATTACGCACTGCACTCTGATATTCCAAGGGACTGGGATTTTGTTTTCCCAACCATTCGGCAATAGGTCGATCCTTAAAGGAGCCAGTCAGACCGCATTCGACTTGTATTTTACGCAAAGTCTCCGCCTCGGAAACAAGTTCAATCATCCCACTCTTATGACCAGTCGGCACACAATTGAAAGTCACCATTTTGAGATCCAAGCGTTCGGCTAACCACATTTTGTTCATTATTCGTATCAATTGAATGGTCAGCTGATCTTGTTGCAGATCATCACCGCACTGCAAGAACACGAAATGATAAATAAATCATTTTAAAACTCATATGAAATAAGGTAAGACTCTTACCTTAAATATGGCTGGCAGAGGTTCTGCATCGGGACCCACAAATGTGATTTTCAGGGGCAAAGTGTTTGAGTTAAAGTAGCTACAATTGCGTACTTGAATGCCAGTGACCTCTAGCTCAGGTCCCAGAGGTAAACAAGTGGGCTGCTCTATCAAATCCTGATGTACTTCGTCCATGCCGGCGGCCAAACTCTTCTGGCGCATGGACTCTTTGGCATCCTTTACCGACTCGGCCACTTTGGTCAATTTCTGGCACATGCGATGCTGATACATGAAACGCTGCAGCATTTTCTCACCACAGATGGCCATCAGGGCGCGCAGCATCATTTTATTGCGACGATAGTAGCGGGCCTGTGTGATCTGGCTCTCGTCATATTCCTGATCCACCATTGCGGTGCCAATCGAGTTCAGCGGATCATCGGGCAGACTGTGAACGAGCAGCCAGTACATGTGATGAGCGAAACGCGGCGATTCCAGACACTTGGCCAGTAGAAAGCGGGCCAATGCCGAACCCTCATAGGTGTCATGCTTTAGGGATTGCACTAGCTGAGGCAGAAAATCGACCAGCTGATCATTCGGCATTTGTGATATCCATTCCACAGCCTTTTCACGCACTTTGGCATCCGGATAGCGTGGCAATAGGAGTTCCAAAGCCTGCAGCGGCGACAATGGCGCCCAGGAATGGAGCAGAGCATGCAAATCAATGAGATTTGCATAGTCCCAACTATGGGCGGCATGAAGAACCTTGGGCAAGGCATTGGGATAGTTTTGCAAGTACAAACGCTTCTCCCAGAAGACTTCACGTCGCTCCGTGGCCCCCGTGTAACCCAATTCGGCCGTGTCCAACAGTTCCTCCTGCAAATTGGCATCCAGCGAGGCGAAATCGTAACTATTGGGTAAAGAATAACAAATTATCTTCAATATGTCCGAAGTTAGAATGCAATTAACCACTACTCACTGTGGCGCCGGTTTGGGAGCCTCCTGATGTTCTGGAAACTGTATATGCCCACCATAATGAGGCACTTCGATGCTTAGCACGGGACAAAAGTCCGGATGGGGATGACAACCGCGTGCTGGTGCCGGTCCCAGCATTTTGTCTGTGGTGGGTGGCCACACCGACAGCAAATAGGGACCACAGATCATGGTGCGTTTGAAGTCGAACAATTGTATGGAACACCAGCCCAATTCGGTTGTCACCTGCTGTCTGCGCTCTCCATTCGTGTCCGCATTGGTGGCCGATGACACCTCATTCTCACTGGCTGCCTGCTTGCCATAGAGCACAAAGGTGATACGGGCCTCTCGCGGCAATGTGCATATTTGATGCTGATCGAAAGACAGCCAGGCACTGAAATTGAGGCGAGCAAAGAGGCCACCACTCATGTCATTCGAACAGTTCAGAACATGGGGCTTCGTTAGCAGACGTGTGCCATAGACCAGCTGGACGCAGAGTGAGTAATCCTCGTATTTCCAATGGGGTGGCGGTCGATGCAAGCAATTGATGCTGACCACAATGGGTTTGGAAACGCATGATATGGGAATAGGAGTGGTGGCATAATCTTGCGTCTTCACCGAGAATGCAACACGAAACACATTCGCATAGAGCTCGACGAGCTCTTGGACTGCATCGCGCAGGCCATTGCACTTGAGTTTGATCTGCTCGAGCAGGGAACGCGGACGTAACGTAACCTGGGCATAGTCTCCATAATCACTGACTATTTCGGGATTGCTGGCTCCTGACAGAGAAGCATATTTGGTTGTTTGCGCTTCTTCGCAGATCTTCTTCAGATCGGCTATACAGCTGGCAATCTCCAGAGTATCAATGGAGCCGAGTAGGGCGCAAATGGCCTTGACGGCTTGCACCACTCCCGAGCAGCTGAACACACTGCGTCCAGGCGTGGACCAACTGTCGGCCACTGACTCCAGTTTATCGATTTCCATTTCCAGAGTTTCAATGAGTATCATCATGTTGTCGTATGTCACAATGGGAACCACTTCGTTGGGCAACAGTTGCTCAGGCAACAGACCAGCGTCGTGCTCGTCGTCTCGCTCTGTCCTGGCTATGGCCTGCATATTGGAAGCACTGCTCAGGCAGAGACCCAAATGGACATCCTTCTCCAGTTGAAAACTATTGTGCACACACTCCAGTTGGCTTAGTTTGGAGGTGGGAGCTAGCCACTCGAGCAGACCAATGGGCTTGACCACATAATCGGTAACAGTGCCCTTCACTTGACCCTCCAGGGAGGCCAGGGCCTGACCAATAACCTGGCCCACCACCGAATCAACTGGAATCGAAACATTTTGTTACACTTTATAGACAATCCACTTCTAATCTTGGGGTACTTACTGTCACAGGTAAAGGTAACTGGCGTGCCATAGCCCTTCACTTGCTCTCCGGCCGCCGAAGTGGCCAAGGCATGCTGCTGCAGGGTATTTAAAGCCGGATGCACAATGATCTTGATGCTGGTATCCATCATATAATGATAATTAAACTCGGCAGCCACCACATGGCCGGCATTAGAGGGAGCATCGTCGTGCGGATATCGAGAGCGCAATTGCCGTACCATATGATAGAACTCCAAGAGCTCCTGATCTTCAGAGGGCTGGTCATTGATCATTTCATAGAGACGTTTACACGTTTTTCGACGATCGAGCATCACATGAGCCGGTATGCTAGATGTATAACTATCGGTTAAGCCCGATGCTCCTTCCGTAAATGATGACGGTTTCGATCCAGTGGGTGGCGCTGAATCATAGAGCTGTTGATTTCGTGGCGGCAAGGGTGGAGGTGGTGCAATTGCCGATCCAGCAACGCTGGCTTCGCTTTCCTGTTGTTCTCGGTCAGCCACCCCAGCGCCGGATAAATAATCTTGCCGCCAGCCAATTAAACTAACATTCGGACTGGCTGATGATGCCGACGCCGCCGCCGTTGCTGCGCTCTTGTCCCACCTGTTGACTGCCTCGTACATGGGATCCGAATATTGAGTGCAGGCATCGCCGCTATATAGAAAATCGAAGGGATCGTATTCAGCATAGTAGGATGTGCAGTCGGAGGCGCTGTCATTTCCTGCAAGTAGCGAATGCATGGTTAATATGGCGAGATTACACAATTATGATGATGATGATGTTGGTGGTGGTGGTGGTGGTGTTGTTGGTGGTGGCGGTCTTGGCGGTGGAAGCCCATCTACATACAAAATACAACCGACTGGCAATGTACATCATCATTAAGGGGAGAGCGAGAGACATAAATACGTATTTAGAGGCAATCCAAAAATAACAAAAAATTCTGCTCGTTGGGAGAATATATCACAAATCTATGCTAACAAATCCCACTCGCATCTCTCTCTCTCTGTGTCTGTCTGTCTCTCCCTCTGTCTCTCTAATAGCCAATTATCTGACTGCCCAGCCAATGACCTCTGATGGTCACCTCACGAATTCGAATACGAATAAGGGACAAGGACAAACTGAACTAATGCCATGTGAATTAAAAGAGATCTTCTATATAATATACATTTCCACAACCACACCATATAAAACCTAACTTACAACTAAATGGAACTAAAACTCAAGATCTCTGATAAACCCAATTGAAACAATTGCGGAATTGAGGCATGTAATTGCACACATATGTATAAATAATACTCACACACAGTATTAAATGGAATTGCATTAGTTTGATTAAAAAGTTTTGCTGCTCATTTCAACAGATTTGAGATTAGTTTTGAGCGAAAATTAGAGACGCAATTCGGCGAATAGATCGTTACGCCTGTTCAAGCTTATCACGAGTCTACATTCTCTTTATAGCGGATCGTATATGTACATACATACATATATGCATCCATCTGCATGATATATATACTAAAATGTACGAATTTTTTAAGGAATTGGTGACAAAAGTCAATCAATTTGGATACTAATTGATTGCTATATCTTAAAGTCAATAAACTAAATTGACAAGCAGAAATTTCCTATAGTATAAGGAATATGACAACTTGATATACAGTGGAATTCCATTTGTCAGGAACTCAAGTTATCCGTATTTTGTAAAAAACTTTTGTCTTTGAATAAAATTTTGTTTCTCAATAATGTGTATATAAAGTAAATTACAATTTTCTTTTTGTTCGGACCAAATTGGGCTTGTCTCAATTGAACCCGATAGTTGGAATTCTACTGTATATAGATATATATAATAAGTATATGGAAGTTTACGTTTGAACGACTTCAAACAAAAATGCTGCAAGTCCAAGCGAAGGAAAGAAATATCTATTCCGAGTGAAGTGCAAGCAAGGAAAAAGATTTCTATAGATTGTGTAATGGATTAACTATATGGTATATATAGGCGGATGCTAGATCTGGGTAAACACATACATATGCTTAATTGGAGAGTGGCATTTGGAATGTTGAATGCTTAATAAAACAACAAGAGACAATAATTGTTAAAAGTAATGGTTTTATTATCGAACTCAAATATGGTATTTATATTTTTTTTTGTTTTTATAAACTTTAGTATTAAACATATGTATGTATTTTTATAAAGATATTTATGTATTGTATGTGTTGTATATATATGTATGTGGTAGTGGTATATATTTTTAAAATTGGGCAAACGAATCAGCAACAAATCTTGGATTTGCTTTGTTATCAACAACAAAATTTGGAAAACTATCTAACAATAAGTTTAGTCCTTTTTATTAATACATCAATACTCATTGTCTCTCTGCCTCTCGCTCTCTCTCTCTCTCTCTCTAATTCCGGAAAGGCACAAATTTCGACCATTACTTTGTTTTGGAAAAATATATTTATATTATTTATATAGTTTAGTTATTAGAATGTATGTGTATGTGTGTAAGTTGAAGTAGTAGAATAGTAGTTATAGTAGTAGGTAGTAGGTGGGTCTAGAGGGTGGTGCTTCTTCTATAACGTGATTATTTATTTATTTTTTTTTTAATTTTCTTTTAGGATGGGTTATCCAGAGACCAAAACCCGGTTAGATGGCGACGTGTTTCTTGTTGTTGTTGTGGTGTAAAAGTATATATTTATTTTTATATATTTTTTTAAATTGGATTTTTCTTTTTTAAATCTGTGATTTATTTTTGCGACACTGCAAAATAGAGAAACAAAAACAAATTTAATTTGTAACTATAGAGACGAGAAGGTGGGGAAAGAACGGGTTCAAAGCGAAAGTGAGACTGGATCAGTTTTTCGTTTACTGATCAATGAAATTTGGAATTATGAAATGAATATTTAAAAAAACTCGATTCGGTTTGATGAACAGGTGAACATTGCATGTGAAAAAATAACTATAGCCAAACTCTAAGGATTTCATTTGAATTTTAATCGGTGATCCGAGTTTAAGATATGCCAGGGATGCAATTTCGCTAGTCCCTTGAATTTGCTACCGATTCCTTATAAATTACTCGTCAATCCCTTCAGTTAGAAACGCACTAGACGACTTCTTAAACCAAGTTTCTTTTAGTCTTTCAGATTTAGATGTTCATACGGACGGATAGAAGAACCAGGATTGATCGATCTAAGCATATCCCATTTTAATACTTCATATCGATCTCACGTAAGGCAACCATGACTTGTTTTTCTCGCACATTTCGTATCCTATTGGTTATTATAGTTAAGTAGAATGCATTAATTGTTCCCCATAGCGCATATTGTTATGGTTATGCTGTGATAAACTAAAAACTTACCGGTATTCTCATTCAGCAAGGGATCGAAAGCCTCCAACACGCTGACACGGGAACTGCAAGAGAAAAAAGATTTATAGAATTAACGAAACCGACTAGATTTTTTTTTAGCATTGTGTCACTTACTGGTCCTCCTGATTGAGGTCAATCAAATCGTTTCCTGTACGCTGGATGGCACCAGCAGATGTCATGTGTCCGCTGCTCGAGGACGCCACACGTCTTGGCTGCAGGGAGACACCATTTGTATCTGGAAGCGTTCGTTGGGTAGGCAACCCATTATTCACCGCTGGAGGATGTGGTTGTGTTGGACGTGTGGTGAAATCCATATGAGTGGCTGCAATCGATGCCGGAGGTGGCCCCGCAGCCACCTGGTTATGGTGGGCATAACCAAATCCATGGCTTACATACTGAGGCGGCATAAAGGCTGCCGAGCCGGGCACAATGGGCACAGAGCCTGGATAATAGAGGTAGGCAGTTGGTTGAACTACAGGTTGGACCACAGCTAATTGATTGTGATTGGGCAGGCTATAGAGACGTTGCAACTCCTCGTTGTTCAATGGACGCTGTTGCTGCTGCTGTTGTTGTTGTTGGGGTTGATAGGGAACCAACTGCATGCCAGCACCACCAGCAGCACCAGCAACTGCTCCACCATAAGGCATCGCTGGGGGCGGCGGAACAAAGCCATAATGCGCTCCAGGTTGCTGCCCTGGAGCAACCGGTACTAAAGCCATTTGTGGATTTGTCTGTAGATACTGCAAGTCCTCGATAAGTTTACCAAACGGTGTTCCGCTACCACCACCACCCTCCGGATGTTTACTAGTTGGACTAGCGAAGCTTATTAAATCATTCTCCGGCGTCTGAGCTGCTGGCGGAGTGCGTGATCTTTCCACATTGCTGCTTGGCCTGGCATCCATTGTTAATGCTGACATCGATTGTTGATGGATCTCGGAATGCCTACGTTGGGTAAGATGACCACCACGATGCTGCTGGCCATAGCCATAGCCTGGTCCATATTTCTTATGCCGCCTATAATCATCCAATGCCTGTTGCTCCAAACTCAGAGCAGTTGCCTTGGCCAAGTCATCCTGGAATTGTTTGTCATAGTCAATATCGGCCTGGTTTGACATTCTATCGCCACTCTGCGGAGTCCAACAGTTTCTTCTCGTCGTCGACTTCTACAAAAGACCACAAATATTTCCATTATACAAAATATCAAATCGACATAATTTCATTTCTTTATACTTTTTTGTTATAGCCTTTTCTCTGACTGTCTCGAAACAAAGCCGTGTGTATTTTATTTTCCTACACACAATATACACTTATACACTCTTATCTGTTATATTCGGGCGCAGGTGATAACAAATGAAGTAAGTCGTCGGGCCGACTTGGATATACCATGCATCAGGTGCAAATTCTTATATTAAATTTCATTTTTATTCCGATTCTAATGATATTTGGATGTTAGATATTCGGAACATGCATTAGTGTGCCAAAATTACGATACAATAAATATTTCGGGTGAAAATCGAATTTCGGAGGCGGGAAAGGGCGTGGCCAATTTAAAATAAACTTGATCTGCGTGAAAACTGCACACATCTACTGTCCAAATACGATAGCTCTAGCTTTTAAAGTTCCCGAGATATAGGGGCTCGAAATATTGTTTCTCAAATAGCGTGGGCGGAAGAGGGCGTGGCAAAAAAAAAAATAAACTCGATCTGCCTGCAGAGCAAACGAGTCTACATGCCATATTTGGTAGCTCTAGCTCTTATAGTTGCTGAGATCTAGGCACTCTATCGGACGGACAGACGGACATGTTTCAATCGACTCGGCTATTGATACTGATCAAGAATATATATACTTTATAGGGTCGGAAAAGCTTCCTTCTGCCTGTTACATACATTTTGGCGACTTTAATATATCATTTCATCCTATGGATGCATGGTATAAAAATGGGACGATAAAAGCGATTAGGTATTGTAAACGTATGTATGTAGGCAAAAAAGAAGTACGGTGGGGGTGGAGGTAAGTAAAAGAGCGGGGAGCGTTTTATCTACTTGATAAACCAAAATATTAACAAAAGGGCAGGTCAAAAGCTTCAGATCTCTCTAGGGAGGGTGGGAAAACAGCGGGGAAGTGGGAGAAACTACGTGGACTCAAGGCCCCCCACAACACTCTCGAGCCCCAAAATGAATCACCGAAACGTTTGCCTGTTCTCTGCCGTAGCATAACAAAATCGATAATATTATATAGTGATAACGTTATTTTCAGCGTTCGTTCATATTTTAAACTAACAACAAGTAAATTAACAAATAATAGAACAGAATACGCTCACAAATTAGAACTGCTTTGTTTTTAGGCCAGTTTTATTTCTGATATGTATACAGTTTTTTTTATTTATTATAATAGAATATAATAAGAATAGAAAATCAAAACATAACAACACAGAGCATTAAATGGCTTTCTTCATTTTTTGTCGTTAGATTTAAAACCACTTTAAAAGAATTTTTAATTCAGTCTGCTGTACTACATACATACAACTTGATAAGGCAAATTTCTAGACAAAATACAAATGTAATACTGCGAAATATTCTGCTATATCAGGCCAACATATGTATGTACTTCCGGAATCAATTTCTACTAGAAACATACAGCCGCCCTCGATTATTGCGAAAGTCTTGAATGAAATTGCAAGATAATTTAATTTGAAACATTTTAGTCCATTGACTCTAATATACCCTTGCATCTCGCGTAAGAAACTTTATGTTGATTTTGTCATCGATGTTAGATTGTCTTTGTATTTAAAAGAAGTTAATCAAACTAATGAAATAATTAAATTGTAGCAATTTCTTATTGTCACAATTTCACTGTATACACTGTAACATAGAATTTCACACAAATATAACGCTGAGATAGCCGCATTATAATTAAATGTTTATTCCACATGTTGTTTGTTCTTTTTTCAAGTTTTTTTTAATACTCTTTTCAAAGTTGCTCAGCTCGATCGTCGCATTTTGCATATGTATGTATACACACGCATATGTATAGATAACGCTTGAATTGGACGACTACATCATATTGATCCCATGTCAAATTGGGCAAAAGGGTATAAAATAACGGCACAGACCGATGGCGTTTTTTGTATTTGTTTTTTTTTTCTTATTGTTAGATAGATGATAGGAAACAGCTGTTCAGCATGAATGCCCAAACAAATACATATGCTAAATATGTATGTATGTATATACATACATATATGCACATAGAATAGTGAGCGGGGAGGAGAGAAAAGATGGGGCTTTGTTAGGGACGAAAAGAGATCGGAAACCGGCATAGAAAAAGAGAGAGAGAGAGAGAGAAATTGGTTGATATGTATGTATTTTGTTAGAGGTTAGAGTCAATTAATGAAAATATATGCACAATATTCAATAAACAACAATCAAAACTAAATTGAATATCAATTTCGCATAAAAAGAGAGATACAAATTAAAGTTTTGAATGATAATGATTAAATTCTTTTTGATACTTTTTTTATTTTCTTTTTGCAACACACGAGCACACACACACAAAGTTGCCCCCTCTCTTACACCCCGTGGACTGGCGGACAGCTGAAGTGGGGAGACGCAATGATAATGGCGATTGTCATTAATATGCATATGTACATTTTTATGGCTACACGACTCTTCTTCTTCTTGTTTGCTGTCTTTTTAGCTTTTTCAGCCAACTTACATTTCTTTTGTCGTTTTTCGTTTTCCCTTTTCCTTAAAGTAGTCAATTCTCTTCGGCTTTTCTTCTCTCTTGGTATTCTCCTCTTTGCCGATGACGCCTCTTCAAATTTCAAATATTGTACTGCAGATTTCGTTATAATGTTACTACAACGCTTCCCCTCCCACACTCCATCAAACTCCTACTACAACACACTAACACGAAAGCACAAACACAATTGCAACACACACAACAGATGTACACCCATACAGGTAGAGGCCCACAAATCAGTAAAATGTTATGGGAAAATACTGATCGGACTTGCACTTTAGTTTAACATCCACTTTAGTAGCTTGAACTACCAACACTTCTATTTACATATTTGTTAAATAACATAAAAAACAAAAAACAAAAACGTGTGTGTGTTTTATTGCCTCGTCACACTGGAATAATAACAAAAATTATAAAAACTCAGGCTACAAATATGAGCCGACTAGTCGATACATTATTATCGATACGCACTTTAAATCGTTGCCATCGAAAAGTTGCTAGCAAATCGATAAATTCAAGTTTGAATTTGAAAGAATATACATATATTTCTGCTAGGAAATACGGTACGATTTAGAACTGGCTTGGATATTGGATCAAAATTAATAAAGTGGATACTCGAGATAACAGTGCTGAATTTTTGTGATGTTCTGAAATGTAAAAAATAGATTTAAACCCCAGTGTTGGAAGTTGTTTATTGCCGCTTTGTCATGTCGTTGCCAGAAAGTTTTCCCATGTATATATTACTTTTCAAATATATATGATTTTTGATTAGTCAAAGAGATTCCAATAGCTATCCCTCGACATGAAAAAGACATTTCCAAAAATAAAATATTTTAAATGTATTCCCCATAAACTTTTGAAACCTATTAACTCTTTGGCGTAATACCATGACTCGAATATTTATTTCAAAATAATTTTTTTTTAAAGGACCAACCTGCGACAGGCGAATTATTCAGCCGACGAATAAAGCAATTATAAGCAAATAGACTAAAATTAAAAAAATATGGTTGTTTTTTAACATTAATGGAATGTTTAAGCTTTTTACACACATATATTTAATTTCCAGCCTGTAATTTCAGGCAGATTTCTATACTAATATTAAGATCAGGCTTAAATCTATTAATCAAACGCAACAAATTTAATTTTTTCAACTTCGAATTATTCGACTCCAGCTCATATAATGTTGACAGATTCACCAATAAACTCTCATTAAGCGATTTCTGTGGATTCAAATGAATTGCCCTTTCGTATAGATTGATGGCATCTTTCAGCTTTCCGGCATATAGTAGGCAGACGCCCATATTGTTCAAAATCATGGTATTACCCGAATCCAAATGCAAGGCCTTTTGAAAAATTAAGTATGCCTCGGGAAAATCATTTTTTGCCACTGCTATCAGACCCTTATCAACTAAATCCCGCAGATCCGGTGTGGAGTTCCTAAATCAAATAAAAATACATCAAGTTCAAAATGATTAAATTTTAAATACACCAAGAAAACTTACATTTCCCTTAGTCTTCGAGAAACAGCAAATTTTTGTTCAGCTCCAAAAATATCACCAATTTGCAAATAAATGCGGCCCCAGGCAGAATATAAGGATCGTTGATCCTCTTTAGTAAGACTTGTGCGAGTTAACAAGATATTACTCATTATATCATCAATCATACTAAATTTTTTCATCTGAAATTATGATTTTTAGGAGGAGCTTTATTTTTTTGCAATTACTCACCATCAGGGCACAATTAATGATGGAGTGAAGAACCCTTTCTCCTCGTCTGAGCCAAAATTCATCAGCTGGACTGTTCTTCAATGTTATATAATGTTCCCGAATATCCTTACAGGTCACATATAGCTCCGATAGTCTATCCAAGGCCAAATGAGGCTTGCCCAAATAAGTCGGCAACTCAGCGAGTAGCAAACGAAAGGAGAAACAGGCTATAGAACCCGTCTTGCCATTATACATTTCGGGATAGTGTTCAAAAAATACATCTGGTCCATTTAGATGAGTGCCAAAGGGTTCTGCTTCCGCTTGAAGCAATTCATATTCTCCCAATTTGGCCAACAGAGCAAGCCGAGTGAACCAAAGCTGTAGAGAGTGGGGCGAGTGCTTCGCCGGTTGTCCAGAGCGTCCATATCCTTGGCCATAAATGGTAAGCAGGCGTCCGGTTAGATTTACAGCTGAACGATAACAACCGGCTTGGATAAGGATCCTCAAGCCACGTTCATCTTGAGTAACATCATCGACACCGAGTATTTTTCGCTGTTGTAGCTCAGCTTCATCTAGATGTTGACTAACCGCTATAGTTATAGGATCGGGCTGCAAAATTACGAATATACGAATTTTATGAGATCAAACCGGATAGTTTGAAATTTCTGTTTGTCCTACCAAATCGCTTTGTATGTGTATGCCAGGCATAATCAATTTGTTCTGTTCAGAGGGCAGTTCCCACAAATTTCGAACTTCTTCGCTGACCTTGATGCCACCGTCATCTACCTCTGTGGCGTCCACATACTCGGGAGGTTGAAAACTACCTGAGAAGCCGCTGGCCAACATGCTGCTACTGCCACTTGGTCTCGGCTCTGGTTCCTGGTTCGTCTTCGGCTTTGCATGGGTTAACTCATCAAAAAAACTAGGCGGATCGTTGGCAAAATATTCACTAAGATTTGACATTTGTCCCGAATAATAATAATAGACATATGGCTTGCGCACCAGTGCTGCCACTTGTTTCGATATTATATTTATTTTGTATATCGATATAATGATTAAGTTAATATGAATGCAGCGATAGCGCTACTTTTGAAAAATATCGAAACTCCTATGTAGATGCAGGATACCTACTAATTGTTTTTGAACCTTTTAAAAACTCACGGACGAGCCGTTATTTTGCGGGACTTTTTTTTTTTGTAATGAAGTACTTATCAAAGTTATTATACATTTTCGTCATGCAAAATCATAAAAAATTAACACCGGTATATATGGGCAACATCTATTCATTCACAACTGAATTTAACATTTGTGAAATCGGATTAGAGTAGCGGATGCTTAGAGAAAGGGTTTAAGTGGACAAGAGATACCAATAGGGATATATCTATACATACATATGTATTTTTAATTTTCATGGCTTAACCAATTTATTAGTAGTTATTGAGGTATAACTTCGATATTATGCGAATTTCTCTCTCCCGCACAAAACTTCTGATTTCAAATAGTATACAATTACCTCTTGTACTAATTCACCTTTGTTACTAAATAGAATCTGGTTGCTGGACCGAATTTCGAAAATACCCATCCATTTAAAGAATATTATTAATTAATATTCTATGCGGTTGGAAATTTAATTAAAGGGGCTACGGTTAGCTATAGACAATGAATAATAGTTGTTGTTATAAACAAAAGATTGTTGCTTAAGGTAAGACAAGCTAAATGTTCTGCCGACCCATATTTAATAAGCTCTTTCAATTCTTGCAGCATTATCTTTAAGAAGATAATATTAGCTTAGATATAAGCTAAATTCTAAAACTTCTATGCCCTATTTCATAAATTATTCAATCATTTATTAGATCAATTGGACAGAATTATAGGTGATAGTAACATTTATGTCAAATATCTTGTACTAATCTTGCTTGTACTTTCATTGAAAAGATATAGATTACCAGGGCTAAAGAAAACAGCTTACAACCATAAATACCAAATGTTCAAATAAATCAGAAAGTGTTTTAGAAACGTTTAAAGCTACTTAAAACACCCGATCTCACAGCTTTTATACCACAAGCGATGTCCTCAACGACAAGTGCACTCCATCTCGGATGGACAGCTCTCCGGCGTTTGCCTCCACCCCCTTCTCTAGGTTGAACTTGACATGAACAATGTGCACAACTTTTATAGTCAAATAAAATGTTCAAATTTGATTTCTTTTTAAATTTATTTATTATTGTACAATACAATTCGTTATTTTGTCATTTGATGACATACATACATTTTTATTAATTTATTATTATTTACAAAAGATAGAGAGAGAGAAAGAGGCAAAAAAAAAAAGAAAGAACAGCCTGTATGTACTTTATGTTTATTGCCCATTGAAAATGGTTTCGGGATAATAGCTTGGGGCATTGAACATGCGCGGAAAACAACCATTGGCATCCAATTGACCCACAGGCAGAACGGACATTATATCACTGCAAAGAAAAAATATATAAAAAGGAAAGAAAAAACAAAATTAAAAATAAATAAAATTAACATTAAAACAAAAAGTCGTGTGTGGGTGTGCGTATGGGTGTGGGTGTGGGTGTCTGCGTGTGTGTGTGTGTGGTGCAATTTGACACTCGGAAAGTGAATCGGACCGAACCGAGCCCAACCGAAACAGCGGGATGCGGCATATGCTACACGCATGCGCTCGATGCCGTGGCACGTCCCCTTTTTTTGTTTCTTCTTTTTGTGTTAGGCTCTAAAAATATGCTTAGAGAGGGCTAAGGAATTGCTGCAAAATTGGAAATAAAACACGCTCAAGTGGATGTGCGAGTGAAAGATGTGGAACTGGACGCAAGTGTTTTACGGTCACTTACAAAACGATTTTTAATGCCAATTCCAAAACAATAGAATTCTTTTTTTTTTTTTTTAGTTTTTAGTTTTTCCCTCAATGCTCAAGTGAAATCGTTCAATGAGTAGTTTTACGAGTTATATAGAACTGAGCAAGTGACAAGAGAATTGGGTTGACAGAATAAATTAGAAATATGCAATATAATGAAATAGACAAATACTATCTATGTATAATTGCCCTTTTTTTGATAGTATGTATTTCTTTCAATCGATCTGTTCTATTGTGAAATGATTATTATTGCTAAAAGCTCTAAAATTTGACTGCAATAGCTGAAGAAAGAAGCAAGATTTTGTTAATCATACTAATCTTTTGAAACGATCGTTGCTACTAATAGTATTTCGAAATGATGAAGCACTACTGATTAAGAATATGAATTGTTGATCCTTTTGCAGGACTAAATGAGTGTAAGAAATCTCTTCGATTGGTGCAACTGTGTGTACTTACGGTCTCTGCTGTGGCGTACGATCCCGTTGTCTGCGATTCTTGAACCAATTGGAAACCTGTGTAAGCGTCAGTCCCGTCTTTTTGGCCAGGGTCTTTTTCTCATCGGGCGTAGGATAGCGATTGGTTAGGTAGCAATCTTTTAAAGCATTTCGTGATTTCTCCTTGAAACAGTAGACTGTCTCCTCGCCATCCCAGATAGTTTTGGGCAGTGGATATTTCTTACGTAGTCGATATTTATCTACTGCACCCAAGGGACGTCCACGCACCTTTTCGGCTTCTTTATAGTGGGCCTTGAACCAGAGATTCTGTAGATCTACATGGTATTTGATGGAGAAGCAATGTGTCTCTAGCAAATTGTACAACTCGTGGAATTGCCCCAGATTATAGGCAACCATTGCGCGGGCCCGAAGAACACTCTCATTAGTGCGAAAGAATTCGCTGGGTGGCAGGCTACAAAGGAAATTGGTAAGCTTCTCAATGTCACCTTTTTGCTGCAGTGCCTCGCACATGCATTGAATCTAAAGAAGATGAATATTAGACGAAAAGAAGAGAGATTGGTGGCTAGATATATATATACCTGATCAGTCGAGAATTGCAACATTTTGGCATCGATGGGAAAATTTCCCACGGCGGACATATTGTGAGCGGTCGTTAGATTTGAAATCAAATGGCCACTGCCATTGCCAGAGTTGCCAACGTTTGCGGTTCCGGAGACTCCGACAACACCGACTCGCTGTAGGCCAAGCGTATCCGTTGTCTTTGTATTGCCATTGACATCATTCTCAAACATAATACTGTTCAGATTTGGATATAGTCTGGGCGTGGTAGCCGCTATGGGCGGTGGTGATTTATTGTCTTCATAGCCGCCATTTGTTATATCCTGAAAACGTCGCTCGAGCAAATGCTGTTGATGGTGATGGTGATGATCCTTTTCCGTGGCCTCATAGACCTCATCCAATTGAAGAACGGTTTTGCATGATATATTTCCACGATAGCCTAAAAGAGTACAAATTACATATACACGAATGTACCCACATAGCATAAGTATACATATAGAATTTCTCTTTTTTCACTCTCTTTTATTTTATTCTATTTTGTCTGTGACTAATAAAGTTTTCTGCTTGTTGTCTTTCGACACCTTCTCCGAAGACGGCGTATGCAAATAAATTAAAACGTCATTTGAGCCACACACATATATAATGCATATATATATACATATATATTTATATAAACATAACTTTTTGCATAAGTAAATATTTGAAAGCATTATGCATCGGCTGGCAGGCTGCATTGTTTAGCTACGCTAAAATCCTATAGCCGACGCGTCATATACACTTAAAAAAGATTGTAAGCATTCTTACAATACAGGTTTAAGATTGAAAACTTCCGAAACAAGATTTATTAATTTATTTTTAATGCATCACAGCTAGATTTAATCAACTGAATATATTCAATAAATATGTCTCGAAAATATGAAAAAATGGTAAAACTGTAAAGGGAATTCTATTTAAGATATAAGAAATTCAGTCCAAAAAGTGCTATAAAATTCTTTTTAAAACCTTTTCAGTTATTGAATGAATTTGTAAGCCCTAAATCAAATATTCTTTTTGTTTTTTAAATATTTAAAAAGTTAACTCAATTATTAGCAATACATTTGTAATTATTAAATGAATCATTGAATTATGAATTGAATATTATTTCCAATACATTTGTAATTATTAAATAAATCATTGAATTATCAATTGAAAATCCTTTTTTTTAAATTAGGAAGAAGGATTGCTTAATAATTATATCAAATACATTTTTAGGTAAATTTTAATTAAATATTTTTTTGAATGTTTTTTCTTTTGGTGTCAAATCCATTGATATTGTCACCTGCATTCGTTATTCAAATTTATGTTACTCTAGCCAAAACTTCAGTCCTCAAAAAATGTGTAATCCTCAGCAAAAAAAAAAAAAAAAAAATACATGATAATATTTGCAAAGGCTTTAATTGTTTATGTAGCGCGCCTCATTGACGCCTCGGTCTGGTCAATTGTCCCTCTCCTCCTCTCTCTCTCTCTCTATGAGCCAAGATGTAATTCAAAACCAAGTGGTCAAGATAGAAAAGAGATGAGTACTAACCAGCATGAGGCAGAAATAGTGAGCCGTAGGCCATGGGTGAACTGAGATTATCCTGTTGGATCGCCGAATGGTCCGATGATGTGCCACCTGATGAGGTTGAATCCAAATCACCGTTTATTGACACTGACAAATTTGTGGAATTCATATTTTTCTCAAACATTTTCTCTAGCACAATTGTTTTGGGCCTTAATTAACTTTGCACTTGGCAAAAAAAAAAAAAAAACAAAACAAAAACACAAAAAATCACTTTATTTGGCAACGCGGGAATTTCGTTTTTCAAATCCAACTGTTCATTTTTGTAACTGTTTTTATGCACTTGGAAAAAAAAGGATATCTGAGTTGTGAATTTGGTATTCGGTTTTTCTTTATTTTGCCGTCTAAACGCTTTGACTTTTGAAACTCAACTGCAAGTGGAAGTGGCAAGAACCCAATGCTACCGCTAAAGGCATCGTTGACGCCGACGGCGCAGTCAGCAGCAGCAGCAAAAGGGAAATTGCATTGCGCGCCAGCCAGGCTATTGGGGAACGTTTGGGAATTGGAACAAGAGAACCGTTAACACTGACTGGCTACTGGTTGCTGGGTGCTCATTGAGCTGGCCAATTTAGGGGTTGTTATCCTCTGAAGGGGCGTGACTTTATCGGCCATTTTGTTTTTTGCTTGTATAATTTGAATATTGTGCAATTTGCTGCGATTTGCTTTTGTATTTGAGTTTCTTTGTTATCTAACATGTTTTTTTTTTTTTTTTTTTTGGTAGTTTTTGTCAACTGTGACCTCATTATAGCAGTGTGTTTGGTGTTTTTTTTTTTTTTTTTTTAGTAGATATCTAATGAATGCCCGTGTGCAGTTTCTAGGAATTTAATGTTAAACTTCTTATGGCATTGCTTAATATATTTTTGTAGATATATTTGTTGCACTTTGTTGCCAGAGTTGGGAAAAATGCAATTTGATGCCCACCTCCCTTCAGTGGAAAAACGTCAATGAGGAAGCTGACAATGAGAATGAAGAGAAAATGAAGAAGAAGAAGAATTCATTTAATGGCATCAAATTTCAATTACACAAAATGTGTGACATGGCAAAGGTGACAAATCCACAAAAAGGCCAAACAGGAGGAGCAGCAGACAGAAGACACAGCCTGGGAGGGGGGGACAGTCAGACAGACAGTAGCAGCAGTTTTCAAGTTGCTTATGGCTGTTGTTGTTGTTTATTATTGAAAAGAATTCATTTGGCATCAAAAATTAAGAGGGTTGACAATAATTTTGTTGTTGTCACCCCTGGATTGCCGAGATTTGTCACAGGCAACAGATTTTAGATCACATTGGGAATTATTTGATTTTGTTGCGTGAATAATGTGAATGAAAAATTGCGCATAGAAAAGAAGAGAGAGAGAGAGAGATATAGAGGGAGAGAGCAAGAGATAACAGGTGCATATTTATCCAGCTTTATGTTCCTCTTCCGTTTTGCAGTTTGTTTCTCTCCCCCATAGCAACGCCCTTAAAACATGAAAATAAAAGAAAGGTGTTCCCTCTAATTGACCGCTATCGAAAGGCTTGTGTAATCGCATCATCTATCGTCGTATCACCAGCTAATTCCATTCATTTGGGAATCACGTGTCAGGACTTAGACAGCTTTAAGCTGTAGTAGCATGTCATCGGGCTGCCAAGTGAATTAAATCAAAAGCTCGGCCGAGTAACGGGTAGAGTTTTGTCTCGACGCGTTTTTGGTTCCCACACTGGTTCATATTTAGTTGCTGATTCAAGCAGATTTTTTTTTCTTTCGCTTTTGTTACCCTCCTGCCCCTCCCTCTGAGACTAGAGTTGGAGTTGGGTATCTGATATTACAAATAATGCAATGCCGCGACCGGACAGTGTGTGTGTGTGTGTGTGGGGAAGTGCATCAATGCAACTCAAAAGAAGCAGAAAATTAGACACTCCATTAGCACACAAAAATTTCAAATTCACCGAGAATATTATACAAAAGATGATAATGATATTGTGTAATACATTAGGATCCATCGAGATGCTATTGCAATTTATTTCTACATTAGAACCGCTTTTATTGATATGATTGACTGTATTGATGCGATATTGATACACATGTGGAATGATAGAAACATAATTGTTAAGAAATATTTCAATGATTTACCATGGTTTTCGTCGTATTTCTTTTTAAATTTAGCTGATTAGATAAAGGTAACAATAAAAGAAATTTACAACACACTCAAATTCTTGGACCTTTTGCAAATCGAGATTTCAATCTCATCTACGAATGCATTAAATGGTTTTAATTTTGTCGCAAAGCTGTCTTCCCCACAGTGTACATTACAACTGGTTCAGCTTTGATTACAATATTATAACTAAATATTTTTCCACTTTAATTATATACTAAAATATCTGAATTGTTTTTAGAAGTGGGGTCTCATTGCTGAGACATATCTTTTATTTTATTCTTTTATGAATCTTTAAAAAACAGGTTTGCGACAATTGAGAGTCAAATCTAATATTTTGTCAATCAAATCCTAAATGTTTTTTAAGCGATTTCCAAATACCTACAATTACAATATTTGAATGAATTTAAATAAAGCCAAATAAAACAATTTTATATTTTCTATTTTTCCGGGTGGAAATTTTTATAGCAGCACAAGTAGTAAATTAATTGGAAAACTACCTCTAAGAATATTCCGTTTTCCATATTTACTTGAAAAAACATAAAATATGGCAACTCTCCCATGTAAGCAATCTTTTCATAATATCAATATTTCATATAAACCATTACTTTTGAAATACACAACAAATTTAAATTTATGCATATAAGCAGAATACACATACATAATTGTGATCATCATCGAATGTTGAGTCAACCTAGACATGTCATTGTATTATTATTATGATCAGACATTTCCTGCTGACTCTCGTATTTTTTCTTACGTGTTTTTTTTTTTTATTACCTTTAGGCGTAATAATATTGATTTACTAAAAGTATCTATGAAAATCTGATATATCATAATCCATAATTTGTTTGGTGGATCGAAATAAGGTAAATAGAAAAAGCGGACTTTTTACTTTAAGACAAGTTCAAGATATTTAATTCTCAAAAGAAGTTATAGTGTGAATTTTAAACTGTTTTAAACTTCTCTTAAAAAAGGCTAAATTAGGACCACTATATCAAAACTTTCCCTTTAAGTCATCTAAAAGGAAAAAAATGTGTCTAGGCTTAGTTGATACTGTTCTATCTAACGTTAAGTTAGAATCCGTTCTCGTTGAGTTACTTCCTGCCCACTAAAATGGTCGATGGGAAAACGCATTATGCACATACCTCTAATTCAGTGGATAAAATTTTGCAACCTGTTGTTTTTTTTTTTGTTCCGTTTTTCTCACTCTTGATGTTCTTCCAGGTATTCTTACATAAGTTTGTTCAGAAAGTGTCCTTCTCCAAAACACTTAAGGCCACAACGTTTTTAATCTCGTCTCAATTTTCCTCTCAGCCCTCTTGCTAGATGGTTTGCCTTTCTTTTCGTTTTGGAAATGTTGATTTACACATAACTTCTTACATAATCATTTGTCGTCACGACACAACAATTTCCATTGTCTGGGTCGATTTGAGACGCGACTGCCCACAAATTGCAGTCAGGAACAATCGGGAGCAGCAACCTGCTTAGATAATCCTTGAGTTTGCTTTGGTTTGGTTTGGGTTGAAAGCAAACAGCTTACGAGAGCTAAGTGTATAATCGCAAAATTCTGACCAAAAAAGGTTTGTAAACTGTTTCCCTCAGTCCCAGTCTCGATGTCTCGATCGAACATTCATTCCATTCATGAATGCCATAGATTACAATGGCTGAGTTTTCATTATCCGCCCCTGACGATCGTCGCACAATAATGGGCAAACACGCTGGGATCGAGGGGATTAGGTGAAGGTAAGAGGAAAATGTTGAGAGAACAAGGCGTAGGAGTAGCAGATTGTGTCTACTGATTTTTCGCACCTTGGAACAACTCAAGTTATTTATAAATCACAGCAGGAGAAACTATAATATGTGTGGTACCCAATTAATATTCTTCAGCAATTAGTTGAAAGAAAGAAAACAATCACTGTTTGTAGAGAAAATGGAAACATATGTCATTCTCACATATGTATATAGCATTTTTACAGCTAATTGGGGTAATATTCTTTCCCTTTGCTTTGCTTCGCTTTGCTTCGCTTTGCTTTCTTGTTCATTTAAGGGGTGAAGAACTCAACTCAAATTGTAAGATGAGAACCTCATTAATGAAAGCTTCGGATGACCAACAAAAATGATAAATAAGTCGAACCAAAAGTTTCTCTTTTATTTATTTATTATTCATTTGGTTTTCATTTTGTTTTTCTAGCGTTTCTAGCCCCGAGATTTGAATATGATAATTGTGTTCGTGTGTTCGTTTTTAAGGGAAATTCTTTCTGAGAATCTGAAGCCTAATCCCCATGATAAATATCATTTCTATATACATCCATACCCTTGCCAAATGCTGGGTACATTTATTTTGGTCAAAAGTATAAGTATAATAAAAAAGAGGTCAGATCCAGGTCAATTTAGCCTCTTTAAATTTCACCTGGGAAACAATGTCCTATTTCCAATATGAGGACACATACTATATGCATATATTAATGCGTCCAAATATTTTTAGTTTCGAACTTTTCAAATATTTTGCAACCAAATTGATCGTGAGAATGTGGAATTTTGTAAGAGTATATAAAATTCGGGTCGGCGAACAGTTTGCGTATACATTTATTTATCTAGATCAGATTGATTGATTTCTGGCTAAGACTTGGAGAGGAAGTGAAAGGATTTAAGATCAGCAAACAACGTTCCATCCACATGCCTTCCTCATACTTTTATTCCCCCTTTTCCAGCACCTTGTCGCCGTTGTCGTCTGCACGAATACCCAGAGATCTTATAGATCTGGCCAGAAGAACTGGAGGCATTCATTTTGGTATGTAGCATTATCATGGAAGAAACCTTGGATCACTGGAATCGACTTAAATAGTCATTAACTAGTGGACCGGATGGTTAGATGGACACAAAGGGCGATAAATAGCTATTATTGTTTGCCCAAATTCTGAATAAAATAATATGTCACTATTTTTATTTTTTAATTGGTTTAACTTTTGATAAGTATAAGTAGAAATGCTTCAATTTCGAGCAGATTGTCGGAATATTGATACACAAAAATAAGTATCTGGAGATTGAACTTCAATCATGTTCTAACTAGTAACTGCAATATTGAGGTATCCATGAATAGCATGTTTATAAAGTAGTGCCACTTTCTTTTGGACTCCAACTCTTAATTGGATCACTGGAACTATTGTTAATATCAATTAGTTATCAAGATAGTTAACAAAAGTTTCTGCTTTTAGAATAAATCAGAAGCAAAGATCAATCGGGTCGTATTTTTAAAATTAAAACATAATGCTTGAGAGTTGTTAGACCCTTTGGACAAGAATCAAGAACGTTATACTTAATATTCCATGATCGTTACCATTATCCTTGGAATAATTGAACAAGAAACGGAAAGAAGATGGCTTACCAACATTTAGGAAACACGATTTATATCAAATTCGTTCCGATATATGCCTAAGATGACTAATTAACTATAAATTTCTATCTAGATGATGTTATGAGTTTTTTGGTAAAAATTAAACTTAAATGAATATGTGTAAACGAAAAATGTGCGGTTCAACAGCTTCATTAAATGAAATGATGGCAATGGAAACTCTCGCGGGATGCAATTAGCTGATTTTATTTGAATTTTGTGGACATATGCTGGAAGTCTGTTCCCGTTGCCACACCACAAAATGAGCAAATAAATCATAAATGTTTCGCTATCGTTTTATTCAATGTAATTGAGCTAACACACCCTTAAATCTCTCCATGAGCCAGACCATTAGCAAGGACCAGAACCAGGACCGGGACCAGAGACCAGGTCGTTATGGCTACACATTTCTCTGAACACACCAAAAAAAAAAAAAAAAAAAAACAGAAACACTGTGTAATCCGATGCGGAGCTGGTTTTTGTTACCTTTGTTTTTCTCCTCTGTTGTTATGCGTAAGATTGTGTGTTATCGAGCAATTTGAGGCACTGCTGCTTCGGGATAGGGATAAAGGGAAATGTTCATTTAAGGGTTGCCAGACACAAGCTCCTCCCACATTGGAGGAACGTATTGGCAATTGGAACAGTCTTCTTGGTGGATTTGCAGCATTTTCACGAAATTTATTAAAAGGTCAAAAGAAATTTGAAACAACAAACAAAGAACACAAAACAGTTAATTCACTACTACTTGGAATTGGATAGATACGAGGATAGGATAGTATAGAAATTGTCATACTTTGGTGGAATGACCTTTATCTTGGCGATAATTGACATTAATCAGGCGCAGACTTCCGCCCACAGTGGCCAATGGCTTCATAAAGTTATTCAATGTCTCGGCCACCGGTTCCAGTATGTCCCTCATGGAGCATAGAATGTTATATAGAAATATCATTGGTGGTTGCAAATAGCCATTGAAGATCACTGTCAATATCGGTTTAATCATGTAGTCCGAAGTCATGTGAAGTAAGCCCACAGCTAACGAATTGACCAGCGAATACAAGATGAAGCGATAACTTTGCAATACAAAAGCCACCACAAAGGCGACAGCAATGTGGAGTAAGCCAAAGAGTTCGGCCCAAAAATGGGTGGCATAGGTGGTGGCCCGATCGGCAATTATAATCGAATTAATCTTCGGATGTGTATCGGTGGTGCTCAAATAGTCGGCGCAGCCGTGCTCAAATGGATAGATGCCGATGCAGGTGTGGCGCACTGCCTCCTTTTTGTTCCAATGCGGTTCGGGCAGATCATCGATAATATTCCTGTGGCCCTTCGTATTCGGCGGACTGCACTTGCACATGTTGTCCAAGGTGGCCACCAGACGTGACCAATAGCCAGCTGTTTGTCCTGATGACAGCTTCTGCGATGCCTTGTTGGACTTGAGTTTGCTTCGCGATTTTCTCTTGGGCGGTAGAATCAAATGTGGCGGCTTCCTCTTGTGATAACGTTGGAATTCTATGCGATGCGGCTGACACTTAATCGGACGATCCATTGCAGCGCCATGGGCCTGCATTTCGTAGAGCACATGTGGGGAGCCACTGGAAACTGTTGTGCATTCTGTACTCCTTTCGCCACGACCCTCGTTCTCAAATAAGCGATAATGCGTCGATTTCACTTGGCCCGGAAACATCTCCGAGTCACTGGACGTGCTCTGTCGCGGCAGGGGCAAGAAGTTCTTCAATGGAGATTGCAGTTTGGCTGTTACACCGACATGATGAACTTCAATCAGATGTGATTGGGAATTGGTTATATTTATATCGGTTGATTCGGCCATTTTTTTTTTTTTTTTTGTAATTCAAAGTGTAATAATCTTCATCCGATCTGTCGATGGGTGACTGATAACATAGATAACAAAAACTGCTTGTTTTTTTTTTTTTATTTCATAAAATATGAGAAACACAGCGTGAACTTGGATGTCTACTTTTTCAAAAAATATCATTAAAATGATACAACTAATTCATATTTTCACGATCCTTTAGAATCAAAGGGATAGATGGTGTTCCTAGGCCACCAGGCGATTAAAGAAATATGTGGGTATAAATCGCAGAACATAAGAATTGGTACTGAAAACCGATTTTCTCGTAATTATAATCGTTAGATTATATAAACTATCCGGTTTCAGGTTTCAATATCTTGGCATACACATTTATCTGAGTATTATCTATTAGTTTATTTTCTGTTGAATCAGAATATCATAGATTGAATCGGAAAAAAGTTACATTTTATACTGAACCAGAAGGCCGGGATAAACTTTGGATAAAAACTCGAATCTACACGCCATAACACACCACATATGTATGTAAGCAGGATGCATTTTTTTCTATGTTTGTATATCTTAGAATCACCCGACTTTGATCAAATTTAAAAAAAAAAAAAAAGTTTTTTAGAAGCAAAACAATTTTTGTCCAATCGTATATACTATATGATATAGTAGTTCGATCTTGATCAAATTTGGCACGGACGTTTGGATATATAATAAGCTGCCAAATAGTGATTCATGACAATACTTACTTTATATGGGCGGAGATGCCTCCTCCTATGCATTGCAGACTTCTTTTCTTTTGCATTTATTTGCAATCTATCCTGACGGGACAGTGGAGCAAATTTTGGGTAGGTTGTACATAACATGACAAGTTACAGCGTAGTTCATGCAAATCAATGAAGTGAACATAAATAAACATAACATTTTTAACAGTTTAAGCAGAAAATCAATTTAACTATCAGCCACTTCATCATTAACGACGTGCAGCTTTTTCGGGCCTTCGGGGATAAATCACCAGTCCGTCTTTGGTCTCTAGGGCAGATCATCTAGGGGGTGACATCTTTTAAGACGCCTGGTTTGCATACTGTTGCCCAGCAGGTTGTGGGCTAGGGTATTGTTAAGGGTTTCCATCCTGAAGCAGCATCGAGTACAATACAATCTCGCTCTTAATCGACGGGATGTTGGTGTCTCTGTGGAATACTGAGTTACGCACATAGGGAGGCGCTTCAACAATTCTGCGGAGGAGTTTGCTCTGAAATCGTTGCAGAATTTCAACAGTGTGCAAAACTGTAACATTGAAAAGAATATCATAGAAGCTAACTTCGGCCATCCCTTGCAAGGATCTTGATCAATTTTGCAAATTTAGGTATATAGTAAACTGCCATATATAAAGTTTTATGATAATCCTGTAAAAAAAAACGAAGTTATTGATCTAAAACCCTTTTTTCGACCGATGGTTCCTATGGGAGCTATATGATATAATGGTCCGATCTTTTTGAAAATTGCACATTATGTAATTATGAACACAGTTTGAAATTAATTAATTGTATCAGTCCATGGGTGCATGTTCAACCCGCCTAACATTTTAAATTTGAATAGCCCGCTATAAATGAAGACAAAACGATAAAGTGTTGTAAAATCATCGATAGTGGGTAATATCGATAAAGAGAAACCATCAAAACTATCGAGCAATTTCAATGAACAAAAATAAAAATAGTCATATTAAACGCAATATCGAAGTGTAGACAATATCTTTTATCGCCTTACTGGCTTTTGTTTTATATGCAAATACATACCTGCAAAAATTCCGGAGTTTTCTACCTTTTGGGGCTTTGTGTGAAGTAAAGTTATAGTTTTTTGATAACATCCCCTTTGATAGTTACCATTCTGGGAGTATTTTTCACCTATGAAAACTTTGACAATTTTTCCCTCCGATACTATCGAAATTCGAGAAAACCAATCGATGTTTAGCGAAATTCTCAACCATCGGAAGGGACATCGATTATTTGAGCAACACTAACTGAGCTTTTTCCGGCATTTTAGACAAAAAAAAAGAATCAAGTAAATAATTTTAAGTCATCCACATTTTAATCAATTCATTTTCGCTTTAGCCAAATTTCGCAACGAATCTCTCTTCAATGTTATCATCCGCTTGGCGAAGTGTTGCAAATAGCATCGAGACACAATTAACGGCGGCATATTTTCGAGGTTCGATACGGAGTGGTCGGACTCCGATTTGCTCATATGGTGGTGCTGGGATAAGCATAAGCAGACGATTTCTGGTTTTGCAAATCTGTTCAAGTCCAAGTCGCAGAAGTCTCGTCAACTGTAATATATGTACTATATATGTATTTGTGTTATAATCTTATCTAGTTATTTGCTGTTGCCTACTTGTACTCCTTCTCTTTCACTTCTGTCATAATTTGCTTTCTGTCCATTTTCTATTGACAGTTCAAAAGTTACGCACAGTTGGCTTTAGAGGCATGCATAGCACTTTGGAAGATGTGGAATTGGCGGGCATGCAGGTGAAAATCCTGCCAGCTCTCCAGGATAACTATATGTACTTGATCATCGATAATAAGACAAAAGAGGCCGCTATCGTGGATCCCGTAGATCCCGAACTGGTGATTAAGACTGTCAAAGAGGCAAATGTGACCTTGAACAAGGTGCTTACTACACATCATCATTGGGACCACGCAGGTGGCAATGAGAAATTGGTTAAGCTATGGACTTCTGGCGAATTGAAGGTCTACGGCGGCGATGATCGCATTGGAGCTCTCAACGAAAGAGTTCGCCAGAATGACACCTTTAATATTGGGTCATTGAATGTGAAGTGTCTGTCGACGCCTTGTCATACTACTGGACACATTTGCTATCATGTCACGGCTTCAGATGATGAAGCTGGCGGATCTGGTGCTGTTTTTACCGGTGACACACTCTTCCAAGGTGGTTGTGGTCGCTTCTTTGAGGGCACAGCCGAGGAGATGTACGAGGCATTGTGCAATAAACTGTCAGCTCTGCCCGATGAAACCAAAGTGTTTTGCGGTCATGAATATACACTCCAGAACATGAGCTTTGCTCGTCATGTTGAGCCGCACAACCAGCTCATTCAGCAGCGTATCGAGTGGGCCAAATTACGTCGGGCCTCACAGGATCCAACTGTGCCGTCAACCATCAAGGAGGAAAAATCCTGGAATCCTTTTATGCGCGTCCATGAGGCCAACGTGCAGAAGCACGCTGGAAATGCAACAGATCCTATTGAGACCATGTTTAAGTTGCGCAAAGAGAAGGATAATTTTAAGGCTTGAGATGTTCGTAGAAGTTCATAGTTATTGTTCTTGAAATTTATGCATCTGAACAATAATTAAATGCTTAAATTGTGATTAGAGTGTAACAGAAAGGGATATAAATATATATGATTTGAATTTTACAAACCTCGATATTAATTATTAAAAAATTGCATAAAAATCCGCTAATTTTGGAGAGGTTTCATGTAGACTGTTCCCGAAATCAAGTATCGATTATAATGCCATTATTTAGCAAGAGGATTCCAGCATCTGTCTTTTTTGAGTTAAATAATCCGCACTAACATTTTCTAATTCGGATTAAGGAAAAAGAAAAAGGACTTTTGATTGGTAGCATTTTTAATTATAAAATTAAGCTTTGGCTGCAATATCCAGAGCTGTTTGAAGATCACTTATCAAATCCTCAGAGTCCTCCAGGCCGATTGATAAGCGTATTAGAGCATCAGATATTCCCAATTTGATTCGATCCTCAAGCGGAACGGATGCATGTGTCATAACAGATCTAAATGAGATTCCAAAATATATAAAAATATTTAAATTTCGGTTCACTCGTTCTTACGGTAATTCTGCCAAGCTTTCATAGCCTCCGAGACTCTCAGCTAGTGTGAACAACTGAAGAGCTCTTAAAAATGCTGTCGATTGTTTCATGCCGCCTTTGATATAGAAAGAGAACACGCCGCTATAACCATAGGTCTGTTGCAATGCAATTTCATGCTGGGGATGTGAGGGCAAAGCTGGATGCAGAACTTTATCCACGAACGCATGGGACTCTAAGAACTTGGCGACTGCAATTGCATTACTTTGATGTTTCTCCATGCGAAGTGAAAGGGTTTTAAGACTACGATTCACTTGATAACAATCAAAGGGTGAGGGAACAATGCCCACAGCTGCAATCAAAATAATGCACTTTAATACACTATATATCATCTACATTCTAGACAAATAAGACAAACCATTCTGTAAAAACTTCAGGGTCTGATGGAGTTTATCGGAGTTCATTGTGAGGCCACCCATGACCACATCGGTGTGTCCATTCATGTACTTGGTTAATGAATAACAAACCAAATCAGCTCCCAACTCGAGGGGTCTTTGGAAGTAGGATGTCAAAAATGTATTGTCAACGGCAAGAGTTATATGACCACCGTTTTGACGACAGATGGCGCTTATTGCTTTGATGTCTGCAATTTTGATCAAAGGATTTGTAGGCGATTCGATCCACACCAGCTATAAATAGAAATTTTATACACAATTAATGGCTTGTCTTAAAAAAAAAAAACGGATATCCCGATGGAACTCTGGTTTAACATATGTAGAGCATTTTAAAGAGATATTCATTCTTTCTATGATACCTAACAAATATTTCCATATCACATACCTTGGTTTCGGGCTTAAATGCAGCTTTAAATGCTTCCAAATTAGTAGGATCAACAAATGTGGCAGCTATCCCAAAACGCGATATTACCTGCCTAAAATATTAGATATTAAATATTTTAACTAAGATAGAAATAAATTCTTATACCTTATTAGTCTATTGGTTCCACCATATACATCATCGCCCATTACAATATGATCTCCAGCGCTCAGCATAGTCAGGACGGCAGAGGTGGCTCCAAGTCCCGATGAGAATGCCAATCCATATTTGGCATTGTCGAGGGCAGCTAAACATGTTTCCAAAACCTTTCGAGTAGGATTGCCACCTCTGGAATACTTATAACCCTATACAGAGAAAAAAAGAATATTAGCAAAAATATAAAAACTAAATAAATAATTTCAAAATTATAAGAAATAAATTCGAAATCAAACATATATACATCAACTTGCGAAAGTTATTATATAGGTTTATTCAGTTTATGAACAAAAGAGAGACTATGAAATGTTCCTTATGTCTAGTAGGGTCATTATTTACAATTACTAAAATTTTACTCATTCCAATTCAGCACCAATTAAACTCAATTAGATTCAATTTACCCTACGCACTAAGAAACTGTTATCTACTTACGTCTATCTACTTAGAAATTATATAAATAAATCGTAGAATAAACTACCAAATAGTTATGATCTATGAATAGATATAATAATAAATAATAGTTTTATTTGATATAAAAACTATTGAGTACTTAATAGTTAATGTTAATTCACTTAGGGTGAGCTAATCGCCTAGTTGGATTGAATTACTAATTACGGTTTTTGGATTTCGTAGTTCCCAAAAGTATGTTACACGATTTAGTCTAAAATTCGTGAAATAACTATTTGAAATATAAACCAATATTGAGGATAAATATTTCAGTTTCTGACCGATAAATACATATGTATTTAAAGCGGGGACCAAAATTAATAAGTATTTTTAAAATTTGCATTAAAACATCAAAATCTTACAAAAATGTATGAATTAAGTAAATGACTACGGAATGATATCTCAAATGTTTGCCAACATTTAAGTCCATAATAATAATCAGAATAAATAGCTGTTCATAAAAAATTGCGATAGTGATAATTGCAAAGGTTTGTGAAATTCTCGTATCGTATGTTTGAAAGTAAATGCAAAATGTTTATTAGTATCAGTGACCACCACCAGGGGAAAAAAACCGACCAGGTGCCAGGTAAACGTGACCACACTCGAGGTGAATGAAGTAGATTTTATTGTCAAAGCACTTAGCAGCGATATCTCAAACGTTATAGAAGTAAACAACTGTTTGCCAAAGTTGGGGATATTGCAAGGGGTCTATATAAAAATATCTTTGGGTTTTAATTAAAAGTATAAATTTGTACTTTAGTCCTATAATATAGAATATAGTACATACATTCAGTATTTCCAGAGCCAAGTATTGGATTAACAAAAGACTTATAATCGAGCATTTAGAGCTAAATGGACTGTTTATTTGTACTTTGGGTCTAAGTAATATATTTCCTTTGAAAATAATTAGTCAATTAATAAAATCAATGCTCGTTTAACAGAGAGATTTCACCACACACGGAATTCGTATATGTATTAAAAGACACATCAAAACAAATTTCAGAATAAAACCTGGGGGACGCTAGTTTGACTTGATCCAAAAAGAGGAATATTTTGTTAAAAATAGACTTTCCCACTTGATCGTAACCGATTCAGAGAAAATGCTTTCTTTATAGAATTTGTCTTACGAAATGTACATATGTATATAAAAGTAACATAAATGTATTCTAAACGTACTCGAAATTTATGGAAATGTAAGTAACAGGCAGAGCAGAAATATCCCTCTGTCCGTCCGTAAGAGACCAAAGATCTCAGGAACTTTTCAAGCTAGAGCTACCATGGCATGCGAAAGAAATTTAACATATAAATAGTTTTTATATCCACTTGCTTTATACTTACTTTGTTTCATACTGACTCGGATGAGTCATGTAAACAAATCATTAGAAAAATGTTATTTTTAGGATAACTTTGATTCATTCAACGAACGTCCAAAATTACTTTTTTTATATTTTATAGTCTTTTAAATTATTATTATTTATTTTAGTTGTGTGTTTTATGTTAATTAATTGTACGTCAACTGAAATTTTATGAAGCTCAAGTTTTTTCAAAGTAAATCTATACAAATAAGCAACATCTACTTTCTTTAAAAATATTAAGTGATAAATATTTAAAAAGAAACACACTTTTACACTTTTTACAGCTTTTAAATTTAACTTTAATGATTTTGTTAGATTTTCTTTACAAACTTACATCTTTTTCGGGGGGAAAATTCTGTTTAAAATTTGTGCTTAATGATATGGGAGGAATAACAGCATGACTATTCCACTGTTCTGGTTCCTGACCTGCGTGAATAGATTTGGTGGCAAATCCTTTTGGTTGAACTCTAAAACTCATTTCGTAAATAAAGTAGACTCATCCAACAGAAGTTTAGTGTGTTACTGTCGGAAGATCAGCAATTACTAAAATAATTTAAGAATTACATAATATTTAGAAAATATATCAGAAAACCGTTTTACTGATAGATTGATCAATCGATAGATCTGATAGAGAGTAGATCGAGCGACTTATCTACATGCGTGTGTAAAAAGATTCAAATATTTGTGCTTTTTGGCCGGCTGCGAGAAATCTGTCAATACGTTAATAATCGTTCATCTCTAGGATATTAGCTTAGAAGTCCGGCAGCTCTTTACTGCAAAACAAAACAACTTTATTTTTTATATAATTTTGAACAAATCCAAATGCCTCGAAATCTAAATGCCGAACGGGATAATCCCTGCCTCAAGGTAAGCATTCGATGCTTAGATCATAAACCGCTAATGACCCCCACTTACGTTCGTTAAGGAGCAAGAGCTGTCGTTCAAATGTTTAAACAAAAACAACTTTGACCGGGACAAGTGTGAAGTTTATTTTGCCAATTACAATAATTGCAAAGAGTTTTGGGCAAGTTTGATCAATTAAACTCCAATTGATATTAAATATGTTACCATTTCCACAATAGAATAAAATCCGAGCCGATCGCCGGGGCAAGGGAATCGCACCATATTTGCCGCCAATTGAGGAGCGTGAAGCTATTAAGGCGGAATACATGAAGGCGAAACCTGCAAAATCCTCGTAACGATAATCCAAATAATTTATGTACATTTATGTGATTACATTTGCAATATTAAGAAAAGTTTAATTTTCATCTTCTTGATGTATAACATTTGATCCGACTATTTTAAGGGGAGCCAGAGCCACTTGTAGCATGTCAGTGGCCAATTCCATTTCCAGACTTTCTTTGGGATCATTAAGAATAAGCAATTTCAATGAAGGTATACGATAAAGGCAGGATAGGCCCTCGGCTGTGATGCTGGTGCCCGAGAGATCCAATACCTCAAGGCGTGGATATTCACTACCCGAAACTCGGTCCAGGCAGAAATCATCGAAGGTGGAGACATTGTGAAAGGATAAAAACTTTAAATGGTCGAGGCATCGAAGATTCTCCAAGCCTTCGAAGTAGAGAACCATATTATCGCAACGTAAGGCTTCCACCTTAAAATCGGAATTGTATTTATTTGGTAAATTAAATTCACCATCTTCTGTGGCCCGGTGCCAGCGCCGATCCCCAATGAATTTGACTGCACCACCGCGATAGAGTATAAAGTGGGCAGCTGCCAGTTCAGGTCCCAGAATCTTATGCCTTTCTGGAATGAACTGTTGCATGTGCCGTTCAATTTTTTCCTTTCGCTTGCCCCACCAACTTCGCAATTTCGTGGGACTCAGTTCGATTGGTTGCTGCATCATGACTATAAAGTCTGAAGTCTGCTCCGAATCGGAGAATAGCTTCAGTTTGCTATTCCAGTCCTCTGGCCGATCCCCAATCGGCGTGCGCCACTTTAGACTCCTTTTGTCAGCAGCTACTTCTTCGCGGATTCGCTTAACGGTGGTACTCAGCTCATCTTGACTAGAATTACTTGGCTGCTGATGTGTTGTCAAGAGACGGCATGCTCTACTTGCCAGGTGACGCGGCCGTATTAATTTTAACATTTTCTGGCGAATTCCCTTAAGTTAGCTAATAACAAAAAATAATAAGACTTTAACAGCGTCTTAGAGAAGTGTTTATGTTTGTTTTAACAGTCTCGAAGTGAGTATGTTATAACAGCTGCTAAGTGAATTCGAAACAAGTTGGCATCTCTAGACAGCCAGTCGCCATTTTTTTTCCTTGCGTCGAAACGTTTTAATTTAACAACACTATTTTTACATTCAAGACAGAAAAAACAGAGTAAAACGTAAAATTCCACCGATAATTGTTACTAAATATTGTTAAACGACGCATCAAGACTTCTGGGAGCAAAGCATCAGCAGCAGCAGCAGGATTTGATTTTTACATGTGACTCATTTGTTGACTAACTGGAAGTGTGAGAGTCCTAGAACATAATTGGCGAGCAATTCTACTTATATCAATATCATCACAGCATGGTCAATTCGTCGGGCAGCGAGGATGGACAATGGCGTAGCCCCCAGATTGGCCATTATCTCAGGTGTGTACAGAAAATCGAGTTGAAAACAACAATTGTAAGGGAACTACTTTACATACATACATATATATATATACTATATGCGAGTCATTGAAAAATTGTTGCTGCATACACACACACATACACATACGCGCGCTCACATGCATGGGAACAGAGACAGCTCATCAGAGTTGACGAATTAGCGGTTTTGCCGCCAAAACGAAAGAACAAAGATATATAGAATTTCAGCAAAAACACAGGAATAAAAAGATTTAACTACTTCTTGTTAAGCTAGTCCTTCCTATTAACATATGTATATCGTAATTTGTAGCTATATATCTAGGTAGATTCATTCAAATGGTAAAATATTGGTATTGGTTTTTCTATTTTCCAAGTAGTTAATAATATTATTCCTCAATCTTTATTTATTCGGAAGACTGTAGATTGTTAACTGAAAGGAGGTCCTTTGCTATTCAAAAAGAGATTGTAAAAGCCACTGAAATTCACTTTTTTTCCCATATTTCTCGCTAAGAATGATGTTTAGCTATTTCGCGAAGGTGACAACACTAATGTTTTTTATCCTTTTTGTCCTTCTGAACGTGTGCATACGTGTCTGTATATTGATGTGTGTATGTAGGTGGATGAAACAGTTTTTTTTTTTCCATTTCCATTATTCCATGACAAAATCTACAAACGAATTGTAATTGTAAATTAAACAAAAACAATATCAATTCCTCTCACCACCCGCCTCCTATTCTGTTCTTTCATACACACGTTCCCTCGCTCTGGCCAACCAACCGACTTCCTTCTCCTCCTATCCACCTCTCTCGTGCCTGCTTACTCTTTCTCTCTCCCTTCTCTGTCTCTCTATCTTATATGTTTGCCAATAACAAAAAAAAAAAAAAATGTACTAAAAGCAAAAAGAAAAAGAAAAAAGAACATATTTAAACAAAAACCAATTTACTGAGAATTTATTATTGCAAATTGCATTTATAATTGTGCTTTTTAATTGACTTGAGTTTTTTCATTGCAAATAGGCCAAAAAGTGTGTACTTGTCCCATGACCGAGGCGCGCGATGGCCAAAAACAACAAAAACTAATAATCATATAAAAACAAAAAATCAAATAAACAAAAAAACCAAAAATCAAAATAAATAATTCAACCAAATGCAAAAGAAAAGAAATAAGATAAAAACGAAATATGTGCTCACGCATCAGCTGCTGCAGTGTCTGGTCCTGGTGCTGGTCCTGGTCTGATCTGGTCTGGTCTTAAATGGAAACGAGTCTTCTCAAGCCAAGCCAAGTTAACAGCAATCTCTCTATTTCGCCTGGCGGTAAATTATCTACAATCCAAAACAACAAAAACTACAAAAACCACATTTCAAAAATTCAACAAGTTCCAATTTCTTTCTTCCAATAATACAAATAATTACTCTCTCTTCACAAACAAAAAAGAAAAAGAAAAAACAAAAAACCGAAAATGCAAATCAAACAAAACAAAATAGAAAAACTGAAATCCTTTCAGCAGGTTGCGCAGTCTCTCGTAAGTGTTTCACATTTTACAGCCCTTGAGATGATGAGTATATTGCTTCAAATTTAAAACAAAAATGTATGAGAAACTTATGTAATTGCTTCATTTTGGGAATAGTTGTAACTAATTTGCCGAAACCAAATGCTTCTGTAAAAGGATGTGCCACCTTCTCCCCATCCAAGTCCACCTCAGGTAAGTATCAAATGAAATTTGCCTTCAGCTGTTTCTCTCTTTCCTTACTTATTCTATTCAATGACCAGTCGAACGAACAAGGCGGCGGATCACAAGAGATGCAGGACAATGCACTGGCAAGAGAGGAACTCCAGATTGCACCTGGTATATAGTAGTGTCTAGGCCAACTGATGAATGGGGGCCCAGTAAATTATTGTCATCCATTATTTTCTTGAGAAATTACGTTTATAAGTAATTCTTTAAATTGCATATTTGCCAGGATTTAAATACGCTACATACGAAGCATTTCTTTCAACTATATAGGAAATGAATATATATATATATTTCAACCGCATGACGAGTCGATTGGATTAATGTAAATTGGCCTCCCATCGTGCTTTAAATTTTTATCCGCTTTTTGCTGTAATCTAAACTACATTTTTGTTTCCAAATGTTGTGACAATGCTTTTTTGAAATTATTGCCATGATAATCCAACAAATTCTCTTTATATAATGCAGACCCAATCATTTTAAAGATTGGTCAAAATATTTTGTATGGGCAATCTTAGTTGCTTTTTTTTTTCAAAATTAGAAGACTAGATTAAATTGGGATGGCGGAATTCTTAGAGAATTCATCACTTTTTATATATGTAAATATATTCCAACTGCAACTTACCATAATTTTTAATTGACCAACTTGCTCAATGTGGGTAACGGTCATAATTATAATGGATAATGGTTTATAATAATTTATTGAGTCCTTCAGTTGTCCTGCCCACAATGACATATTTAAATTTAAGCCAATCTGGTGACTCGCTTGCATGTCCAAAGCTGCTCTCCTTGTGAGATGCTCATCCGCTTTTAAATCGAGCCCTTTTTATGTATACATATATACATATTTTATCTGATCTTAGAATTAACAAATTTATAAATGATTATTATGCATGCACACGACTGTATAAAAGAGCTTATTATCAATTGTAATTAATTCTCCAAATTCCCCTGTTAAAGAAATGTTAACTAACATATTTCCTAATGTTAATTCAATCCTTAATTCAAGTTTTGGCAATCAATTGGATGGAATGTGAAATTCTATATCCTTTTAATTAGTTTCTGTTCAAGTTAAACATATTTTTGATTTGGTTCCGGTATTATTCGTCCCAGTATTTTCGCTCAGTGTAGAGCTAACTTTTTCCATTACTTTCTTGCTTTTGTTCGTTCTCTCCACCACCCCACCAACACCCCCGCCATAAATTAATTTCCAGTAATAATGGAATGACTCACTACAATTTATTATCTACTTCTCGTTATTCAAGGGAATGTTTTCAGGCAAAAAAAAAATAATCCACAAATTAGGTTTAGAAAAAAGGTTTTACAAGGAATACCGATCTATCTTACTCTCTGCAACTCTCTCTCTCTCAAGGGCAAAATGTAAAATAATGTAAACTACTTGCAACGAGACTGCAGCAACCAGCATACATATACATATAGCCATGGCGGCCTGGCTAAATCGCGATCCTCGGTCAACAACTTGTGCAACTTGCGATGAAAAAATGAATGCGTCTCTAGTGAAAAAAGCAAAAACAATTTTCGGGGATTTACTTAATTTGCCTTTCTTTAATTTTTCTTTTAGCCCCGGCGATGATGACGAGCATGAAGGAGATGGAGATGCCCTGTATATACAGCCACCGCAGGCTAGCCGGGATTTGTCGGCAACCCGGCGTGAGAAGAAGAAACATTCCCGCGAGCGACGAAGGCACAAGGAGAGAGGAGAAGAAGTAGGAGGTGCTGGTGGTGAACATCGTTATGCAGATTATCGAGCTGCACGGGAGGAGCAACACTATCATCATCACCATCATCGGAGAGAGCGTGCTGGAGGTGCGGGAGAGCCATCTAGGCATCATCATCATCATTTGCAACCTTCTCATCCCCAAAGTTATCATTACGCAGGAGGGAATGTTTTGCCACCGCCGCCACCACCACAGCATCATCATCATCAGCATCAACATCACCATCATGGCATCTCTCGTATCCAGAATCCACGAGGAGACTCCTATCATCATTCCTATGCAGCGGCTGCTGCCTATCATGGCACTAGTGCACGACATGCTGATTATCCTATGGAAGAGCCACCGCTTTCATCGTCAGCCGCAGCACCAAGACGCAGCAAAGATCCTGAAAGTCTAGAGCAGGATTTGCGATCTCGCTTGCTCAGTAAACGGCACAAGTATGTCAAAGATTATGAGGGCGGCAGAGGAGAGATTCGCAGCAGCAGCAGCAAGGAGCTGCGCGGCGAAAGAGAACGCGGTGGCCGGAGCAGCCATAAGCAGAGACATGAGCGTGTAATCGAGTTACTCGATAGTCCAGAGACAGTGCATCCGCCCAAAGCGGCCAGAAGAATGGCGGACCACCATTTGGGCAGCAGTAGAAGAAATTTGCCCGAAGATCCTGAATTGGTGGCACGTCGAGAGAAACTTTTGGCCTCGGAACGAGAGAATCGACAGAGGAAACAAACGGCCAGAGAGGAATTGGAGGCCAGGCGAGAGCTACTGCTGCGGGAAAGGAATGAGCATCAGACATCAGGTGACGCCCTAAGTCCCTCAAAAGTGGCGGCCAGTGTAACGGCTGGGTTGAATATATTCAAGCGGAAGAGCTACGAAAAAGATCTGGAAAAGCAAAGGAAGCGTAGAAAAGCCGGCGAGCAAGTGCCACAACATGAGGATAAAGAAGAGGAGGAAGATGATGATGATGATGATGATGGACATGCCGAAGATGAAGAGGACGACGAGGAGAGCGAAAAGAGTGATTCCGAAGAAGAGGAGGATGAGGAGGAGGACGAGGATGACAGCAATGACAGCGTTAGCGACTCGAATAGCGTGGAAAGCTATGAACATAAAAAGAAGTCCAAACGGAAACCCAAACCTCAGCCGCTCCCCCAGGACAACCAAGACGATGCCGAATTGCCAGATCTGCCAGACAGTCCCCTAAGCGTGGGCGATTTATACAAGTCGCCGACCAAAACAAAAACGAAAACCAAAACCAAACAACATCAACACAAACAGCGCTCTCACTCGATTAGCTCCTCCAGTTCTAGCTCTTCCTCCTCTACCAGTCATCGCAGCAGTCGTTCCCGCAACTCACGCAGCCCATCCCGCTCCAGCATAGAGGATAATGCCCGATCGCCCAGTTCGAGCACACGCAGCGAGGAGCGCGGCATGTCGCAGCAGGAGGATAAGCCATTACCTGTTAGCGAAACCAAAGCATTAAAATCTCTTGAAGATCTGCCACCATGTGATGATAAGGGTGTCCCTTTGCCCAATTATTATCCTGGCGTTCAGGGATGCCGTTCAGTTGAGGAATTCCAATGTCTCAATCGCATCGAAGAGGGCACCTACGGCGTTGTCTATCGCGCCAAAGATAAACGAACCAATGAAATTGTCGCATTGAAACGTCTTAAAATGGAAAAGGAAAAGGAGGGATTCCCCATTACCTCGCTTCGTGAGATTAACACACTGCTTAAGGGCCAACATCCGAATATTGTGACCGTCCGTGAAATTGTCGTTGGCTCCAATATGGATAAAATATTTATTGTTATGGATTATGTCGAGCACGATTTGAAATCTCTAATGGAAACGATGAAAAATCGCAAGCAGAGCTTCTTTCCCGGTGAGGTCAAGTGTTTGACGCAACAGCTGCTGCTGGCCGTAGCCCATCTGCATGACAATTGGATCTTGCATCGCGATCTAAAGACATCCAATCTCTTGCTCTCCCACAAGGGCATCCTCAAAGTGGGTGATTTCGGTTTGGCTCGCGAATATGGTTCACCTTTAAAGAAATATACATCTCTAGTGGTCACATTATGGTATAGGGCACCGGAATTACTACTCTGCTCACCAGAGTACTCGACGCCCATTGATGTTTGGTCGGTGGGCTGCATATTTGCCGAATTTCTGCAAATGTTACCTCTATTTCCCGGCAAATCCGAGATAGATGAACTCAATCGCATTTATAAGGTAAGATAGTAGAGATTGATAAATCAATGGACAAGATCACTAATTAATTTGTTGCTATTTTCTAGGAACTGGGCACACCGAACGAGAAAATCTGGCCTGGATATAATGAGCTCCCTGCTGTCAAGAATATGGTTAGCCAGAACTCACAATTCACCGAGTATCCCGTCTCACAGTTGCGTAAACATTTCCACGATAAGACATCGGAGGCGGGTCTGGCTTTGCTTCAGGGTCTCTTAACCTATGACCCGAAACAAAGACTGACCGCGGATGCGGCCCTCAAGCATGGCTATTTCAAAGAGCTACCCCTACCCATCGATCCATCCATGTTTCCCACCTGGCCAGCGAAAAGTGAGCTAGGGGCCCGCAAAGCCCAAACAACATCTTCGCCGAAGCCACCATCGGGTGGTTCACAATTCAAGCAATTGGGTAAAGATGAGCCCATTGCCACACAGAGCGGAGCAGCAGGCGGCGGAGCAGGTGGCATCGGTTCCATTAATACAGGCAACAAACTATCCTCGGGCATTATAACCGGCAATAAGAAAAGTGGCATTACGGCTGGTGCAACGGGAGCTGCTAATACAGGATTCGTTTTGAATGCGGGTTTGACACAACGCCAACTGGCCATGGGTCCCGGTTTCAGTTTGAAATTCTGATTCCGGTTGGGAATTCGGGTTTTGGGTTTTCCTCCAATCCAATCAATCCCTTCACCGCCGTCCCTGTCACCCATCCTCACCACACTTTTTTTTAGCCAATTTTCGATTAATTGTTATGTATAGAACACGTAGCCATGTAAGTCAAAAATTTCGTTTAATTGTATGTGTAAAAATATTGTTCCAAAAACAAAAAATAATTTAAACAAAAAAAAAACGGAAATAGAAATCAAATCGAAAATAGAGCGCCAACGTGAAACAAAAAACACTGAAAACTAAAATTAATTTGTATTTTTACTTCTAAAGTCTTGGAAAAATGGCCAATCTATCTACCCGTCTCGCTCTTTCTTGTGATCTTAACTATGGAACATCTACACGAAATGATACTATCTGAAGGAAATATCTTGAAAACTTTTAGGTATCGGAGTCACAACACAATTGATTTTGTTTCAATTAGTGCCCCCAACGAAAACAGGTAAAAGAAACCTTATGAGGGAATAAAATGTATTAGCATTTTATGGTTAGCATTTTCTATTTGTTTTTTTGGTGAAAGAGTTACAGATGGCTAACTTGAAAGCCGAGGTTACGACATAATTGTCCACAGGTAATCCGCAATTATTGCATGAAATTTAACATAGGTCAAAAGATCAGCAACGACCTTTTGGGGAATATCTCAAGCCTCAGTTACATAATTCAAGTAAAAATTTAGACTTTTCTTAAGGTAAACTGAATGTTGTATTCAGTTCGAAAGCAAAAAGAACAGGAGAACAATAAAAAATGTATATTCTGCGTCTTATGTTTATACTATTAATTTCTTTATAGGTTTTTTATCATTATAAAATACTTATTCTCGTTCTTTTGAATTTAGTTTTCATGAAAAACTGCATATAACACGTTCTTGAGCAAACGGAACAGGGCTGTGTCCAGAAAAGTGGCTAAAGTGACTCTTCAAATTTCCAATGGATGGCCCAAGATCAAAATAAAGTAAGTCGCCGGGCCGACTTACATTTGTCGACTTTAATATACCATTTCCTATGGACGCATGGTATAAAAATGTAATGGGGTCAAAAATTGGATTATAAGATTAAACATCAGAGAATTTTTATCAGAATTGTAACTAGAAGTCTTGTCTTATCACATCTGTAGAAATATATATATTATATAGTCACACTCTTGTAAACGTGTATAAAAAATTAACACTATCTAATAATAATAATGGAATGATAATAGGAAAACAAAACTAAAAAGAATTAGCTAGGTTACATTATAAGTTCCATAGGTACATAGCGTTTTCAAAATTTTAATTTATATAAACGAGTTTTTATCATAGGTCCGATTCGACTTCGATTAGATATAGACATGGGATCAGCAGAAACAAATCTAATTTAGTTCGAAGCTAGATTATATCAATTTATTTGGCTGGATATGATAAAAAAGTGTCATTATATTCATTATACCCAGAAGGTATTACTTCATCTTAGGAGACTTAAATAAAGTCAGCCAATTCATTGAATTGTGTTTATTTGTATCAGGTAATTAAAAGATCTATACGAAATTTGATAATATACAAATTCGATATATTTACATATATGTATATATGTATGTATAATTTATTTTTCAATTATAAAAATACATTTCCACCATCCATTGCCATGTCAACTTTAAAACTTAGTCTAAAGGGAATACTCGCTGATATTTATCCTGCTCCTGTTTTTTTTTTAATTCTCGAAATTTCTATGTAGACCACAAATAGAAATATATATTTTGCCACGTTGGAATGTAATCCCGGAGGGGTCCAGCTACCACTTTGGCAATCGGTACACTTTCAGCCACAAAACTCAAAATTCTATTCAACTTCGATTCGGTATAGTTCTCATAGAAGGGAGAGCGTACCAAGTAATATAGAAGGTTGATGCAACGACGACTCAGTTCCAATTTCTGTTGCTGTGACATCAAATGCCGATGCTGACGATACAGGTGCACACTATAGAGATCAAGGCTGAGGGCAATGGCATACTGTTTCCAGCTGCGACGGCCGAACACGCCCATGGAAAGCAAATGAATGAGCGGTTTCGATATATACAAATATTCGGCTTGCATTAGTTCTCGTGGTATTTGGGTTTTAGCCGCCTCGGCGTTGTCCACATGAAGTTTAAAGTCGCGATATTGAATGGGTGGAGCGCCCTCTACTTTTCGTATAAGACGTCCAGATCGCTTCAATTGGAAGGTAATGGAATGCTGAGACTGGACAGAATTCATCGCCTGATTTTCCTCTGGCACCACATTCTGTTGCTTCTTGAGGGCCCTACGATTGAGTGCGGCAATCGGTGGCGATGTTATAATATCTGAAGTTGAATGCCGCAAAATAAAGAATCTTCCAGCTGCCTTGAAGATTTGAATTAGGGCAATGACCAGCCAACGGCCAGTCTCTCCAAAAACACGTCTAGCAGATATCTCAATGAACACCTCACTGTACTCGAGTGTGGTCAGAGTGACCTTTAGACGATAGCAAAGTTTAGATTGCAGCTGGAGTACAGAGTCGGAACTACTCCGGCGACGGGACTTCTCTATGATGCGGTCATTGTAAAAGACCAGCATGTTGGACAACGTGTACACTAGCTCGGATACCACATTTGAGGAGGATATGCGACCTAAGAGGAATTGCGTCAGAGGGAAAAACGTAAGCAAAAGGGCTCTCAATTTTTAGTTAAATTTTTTCTTATCTCTGACCTGCTACGAAATAGGAGACCCACTTGGCTGTGGTCTCAAAATCACCCACCACATCGGGATTCTTGGCTACCCAGGATTCGTATGTTTTTAATATATCCTTTAGACTGTCCATGTTTTATTTTGTTCTCGTTTGATTCGTAATATAAATAAAAAATAGGAATAACTTAAATTAAGTTGCGCGTAAATAAAAACCAACCTGCTGTTGCAGAGTTGCCACCTAATTTAAAAGCATGCACCGATACACGGCTTACTGAGTGGCAACCAGGGTTGATGAAACTATTGAAATCACATCACTTGACATCACATCACTGTTCAAATATATATTTGATATTAATGCGCGAGACTATTTTAACCCGTTTTGCTATTTTCAATTCGCTTTTTAGCTTGAAACGGACTTCCTATTTATGCATTTTAAAAACAATTAATTTTTTGGCACCAAATAGCTTTTCTAGGGTAGAAGGATTTCACATGAGTTTAACCAGATGCTTTCTACACTAAGATATTTCAAGCGAAACTTGCAGTTTCTCATCACATTTATGTTTGTATGTATTTGAGGAAGTTTTAAAATGAATGTGGTTCATTCGGAAACTATATTATATGCTAATTTAATTAAATGTACAATTTATTTTACAAAAACTTAACAATTTATATTCGAAGATAGGCGTTTCAAAGTGATTTTGAAATTCTCACTCACGGTATAATCTTCTTTGAAAACCACAATTAAATTGAGTTCAAACTCTGAAAAAGACACAAGTCAAATTATTAATTGAAAAATAATTTTAATGTAACACAATAACACACCGATTTTAAAGTTCTTTGTTATCAAAGTCGGACAAGTGAACAGTCGAGGTAATACCATATAAATAGGTAATTCCAATTTCGGCATAATATTGCCATCGCAAATCTGTATTGTTTGAATTTCTGTGGCATCTTTGGAATATCCCTCGTCGCAACCACACGTTTCCACGCGTACCAGCTGAAGGTCTATGGATTTGATAGCTGCCTCTGTGTGCTGAACAATTATGTGACCTGTAAGCGGTTCGGTTACACAAGATTCAAGTCGATCTATGCTGCCCGTAATCAGGAATCTGGGCATGGACAAACGTTCCTTTGCCGTCGATGTGGCACTCTTTTGCAGCGAATCGGGACTCAAACTGAATGGCACCGCCTTGCGGGCATCAATATCACTTTCACTTAGTTCTCTAGGCTTGTATTGCACACAAAATTGTTGAGTTTTCTGCAAAGATTTGCCAAGAAAATTTCTCTTTACATCACATCTGAGTTGATAGTTGATGCTAATGAAGACTCCATGATAGGTTTCATACAGCATCTTTGGCTCCTTGCGGCAAACCAAAGGCAATTCGAAATGAAACTCGGAACGTCCAGGACTCAGTTTGCCGGGAGCTGCCAGCTCCAGGCTGGATTGCAGTAAATTTATGGGTTTCACCGAGTTATAGAAGGCATCGAAAACGCCCACAGTTTTGCTGCTCAGCTGAAGGTTGACCACCCCCTCAAGACATAGGAAAATGCCTTCGTGTTTGGTTTCCGTTTCCTGAGGACACTGGAATTGAACGCAGCCCAGCAGCATATCCTGAAGGAGACAACAATTAATAAGGAATGATTTAACTACACACATTTAGTTGCTTACATTCTCATTGTACACTTTATTCTCCTTGTTTTTTAATTTAATTTCAAAACTAATTGCATTCATCTCTCTTTGGTTGTTTTGCCGTCGATTACAGCTGATTTTCACACATCAGGTGGTAACTCTGCGAAAGTTAAACAATTCGCTTTAGTGATGGTAGCGTGATAAGCAGTGTAATCTCCACGTAGAACAACCATTTCTCTGGTGTATTTATTTTTTTTTTTTTATCCTAATGTCTGTAATGGTTTTTGAATCACGACCTGTGTTGTTTTTCAAAAGATTCAATATTTAATATATTCTTCCAAACGATTGTGCCCAGTAATTTATGTAATAAATGAAGTAATAATGTCATGTAATTTTTGAGAAAGAAACCCGATTTTTTTATTTACGATTTATTGTACTCTTATAAATGATTCAAAATTTAAAATTTAAAGCTCTGTCGTTCATAACATTTTACACAAAAGAGTTAGAAATGTGCATGAGGTAGAACTGTTTTCTGTTATGCCAATTATTTTTGAATTTCATATGAATTGAATGAATTGAATTTCCCTACATAGATATGTACATATGTATGTATGTAAATATCTGTAATCCGAGCTGTCGACAAATTTATGTCATTAACTAGTTTATAATAGATAGATGTGTTCCCATTTAGTCACTGCGTGAGATAGATTTCGAAACTTCGATATTCAGCCAAAAAATCTCGAAAAGGATTTTTTGAGTAGTTAGATATACAATATGTTGCATTGTATTATTTACAGTTCTATACTATAGAAATGTGATAAGCCCAAAGCAATCATTAATCAATCACTTGTACTTAAAACATAATGTGTGTTTACATGAAGATATAAAATGTCCGATATCCTTTGCGAAGAATTTTAAAGGGGGCCCACAAGTATCTCGGCTCGGGACACCCACTCTCTTAGTCTGACCATGTCTGTAATCATATTCTTTAAAGATGTTGCTTTTGGTGGTTGGGAACCTTGTCAGATCAAAGTTTAAAAATCGCTGAAGTCAGTGTATTGATTTAAAAGTAAATTGTAAAAAATAAGGTTTCGCTACAGCAAATTTTTTTAGGAGCTCCTAATACTTTTAACAACTGACAGAACCTCTTAACAAGTAAAACTGCGGAATAATTAATTTCAAGATTGTAATAAAGAATGAAAGAATGAAATGCAGAACAATCTAGGAGACATTATGCAACATTTAAATGTTAATATAAAGGAAATTGTCGAACAAAAGAGCTACTCACAATGCAACTTACTGCACAATTTGTTAACTTCGGTAAAGTTAAACGAACCAAATAAAAGCTGACATTTCATTTATTTAGTCACACATTTTATCGAAATTTATTAAATGACAATTCGTTAAATAAACGATGCTGATAAGCAGTGCTTACATATATACATATATGTACATACGTCTATATAGAGAATTGCAAACATATTTCTTCATCTCTTGCAGACATTCAGACTGCTCAAATCATGAGAAAAGTCACAAGACAATCACGCACAGTGGGTCGTTTTTGGAAAACTCTGAGTAAACTTGAAACTTTGAAAACGGTTTCGAAAAGATATGTATTTTGCAGCTTGAAAAATATACTAAATTTATAAAACCATTTTTAAGTTTTTAATAACTTTTGCCGACTAACCAAGTGGGGGACAAGTTTCTTGAAAAACCTAGTATTAATATTTTCCTTAGGTAGTTCTTGAAAAACCTATTAATATTTTCCTTAGGTAGTTGGGTATTTATATTTAAAATTTTTACCATTCAACAGTTAAAAATATATAGCTACTTGTTTTGTTGTATTTGTTTTTATAAGTATACTTTTCTAAATTTTAATAAGTTAAAATTTGTTCAGCTTAAGTTAAAGAAATTTAAAGTTATGGTGCCTTGTTGAATTTCAAATTCAGGAAATTTTCCAATTGAAATGGAACTTGGAAAGAGTTTCAAATTAAAATTTTTGCAATGAGTTTTCAAAAAACTGACCACTGTGTGACATTTTTGTCTGCTGAGCATAAATCCCAAAAGGGAAATTTTAAATAACCCAATATAGGATTTGGCGCTTTAACATAAAGTTGAAAGAGAAATGTAGGGAAACTTCATAAACTGCAGGGTATATGTATGTAGGTCCCTTCTGTTGGTTCCGGCAAAAATACTCAAAAATTTATTTGCCCTTGGGAGGGTCTTGATCTTAAATATACTAGGGCATGCAATTTCGAAACGGGCATAGCAAAAACAATTAATCTAGACTATTCACCTGGTTTTAATTGGAAAAATTGTGTTGCAAGGACTCACTTAGAATTCTTCCTAATTAACAGTCCCCAAGCTATAGGTAAAAATAATTATTTCAGCTCGAATTCAATGTACATTGGGTGGGTCGAAAGCAGTTGGAAAGAACTTAAAATTAGAAAGGTGTGTGATGAATTGAGCCCGATAGTATTGTCTAAGCCAAACTCGTTATGGAATTTTATTCCGACCGAACTACTATATAATAACTCAATATTACTTTTTGAAAAGCTAAAAACTGATGTTATTTATACAACTTTTGGTTGAATACCTCTTCTTCTTCTTGGGGATGAAAAGAGATCATTAAGTTTCTACTAGACCAATATGGAAGAACATTTCCTCATTATTTTCACTAAACTCAAAATGTGCTTTCGATCTCGAGACTGCGAAGAGCACTTAGTGGTCTTGGATTTTGTTGTTAGAATGTTACAAAAAATAAAGGAAAAGAGGAAAACTACTTTTTCTCTATCCAACCCAAAAAAAAAATTTTCTCTATCCAACCCCAAAAAAAATCTTAATCGGTTAAAAGGTGTTCAAGGTGTTTATTCGTTCAAGTTCAAGATCTCAAGATCTAACTAGAATTGCTATATAAAATCTGATCTATAGATTCGAAATCAGCAGACTCAAATTAGCAAACAAAAATAGAAAAACTCCATACAACGGAAATGCTGTTATCCTGTGTTATCGATAAACTGTCCTAGGTACCTCTACATATATTTAACTTTTCGATAAACTCACTTCTCCTCTCTCACTCTTTCACTTCCACACACCTACTGTATTTTTTTTTCTCGCTGTTTTTTATGAACGGGCAGTTTTGGATAAAGTTGTAATTTTTTTTTATGATTTAATTCAAAGTTTATGTACCAAAAGGCGTGTGTTTGATAAGTGTCATAAAATGAAATTGGTTTAAGTTAGTTGAATGTGCAGTGCACTGTCATACCATATAAAACGGTTCATCGGCGGGGAGCTTGGGGAAGCAAATGAAAATTGTATGCGGTTTTCTTGGCTCTAAAGGATTTACGGACATGTATGTATGTGTGTACATATGATGAAGTACCCGCAAATGGACAATACAAACGCTGCCAGGTAACTTCAGGTTTTTGATGAACGGACATTTCAGATCAAGGTTTTCTATCTAAAGTACAATCCAAGCTTCAAGAGATACAATTTTGGGCTCTCCAAAATTTCTACATAAAATGGTATTTAAATTATAATACTTTTTGGGTATATTAAAATTGAGATAAGTTAGAAATCTAGACTGTTTTTTTTTTTTGAGAAAAACTAGCTTATTTGAAATATAGGAAGCGAATTTTCTATCTGTTTTTTGGCGTTGAGCCAATTTTTCAATTAAGCTTTATGTTTGTTTCCTTCGCATGCACTTATTCAGAGTGCACTCATCTGTTTTTGTGGCAAAACTCATTTTTAATACGACAAGTTCTAGTTGTGCGAAGCTGATTTATCTCCGAAAATTAAAAAGTAATATTGAGTTAAAATAAAATTAAAGGACGGGATTTCTAGGGACTTGATCGATGAGCATATTGCAGGTACTTGTGATTTTTAATCTCTTTTGCATTAAATTAAAATACTAGCTAAATTTTGTCTTACAAATAATAATTTGTGGACACGAATCAGTAAATTTTTTCTAACAAGCGCTACCAAAAATGGTTAGAATGCTAAAGAAATATGTGAAATGTGTAAACCTTATTGAATTTGTACAATTGATTGTCTCGTTATTCGCTTATCTATGTAGTTGTAATTTCTAATAATAAATGACCTCTAAATCAAAATTTGTATTTTATAGTTCCCTTGGTGCCATTAATTATAAGACAATTAGTTTATAGTCCATGCACTCTGTTTTAGAAATGCAAATTTCTCAAAATAAAACTCCTAAATTTCTGTGTTTCATGGCTCGAATAGCTCAGATTCCAAAGAGCAAGGGGGCGAGGCGGGAAGGGAAATGAAAGTGACTGCAATGGATTATGTACATATATATGTAAACCTTTTGTGTGCGCCAAAGTTTGCCTTTGTTAAAGGAAGTTTGAGAGTTGTTCAAGTTAATCAAAAAGTTCATGTTTTGTATAATGGTTTCCTCGAATCAAATTTCCGTTTGATACCAAAAAAAACAACAAAATGAGCAAAAAAAGAAAAGGTGAAGAAAGCGAATTGATTTCAAGTCATAATTCAAAATTCCTTTCATTTACCTTTTGCAACTCTCTGTTATTATCTTTCAATTTGCCAAAACAGCTGGCAAAACAGATAAAATTTCTTCTTCACGCACTCACTGCTCAAACAAGCGACACACACACACACACACACACATACACCTTCGGCATTTCTTTTTTTTTTTTATTAAAAGAGATGGAAAAAAAGAGCAGCAAAAACTATGTATAATACAGAATTGAGATACGTATACATAAGTATGAAGGTATATACTTATACTTACGATATTTAGAGTTTACGGGCAGCAAAGCATCCAACTTTATTATTCTTAGCATACTTTTCAGCTGGCTGGCTTCCTTGCCGCTTGCCTTATGACCAGGACCTGGGACCGGTAAGTGCATATCAATTTCCTATGCCCCTCCGCCCCCCATTAACCCACCAACACACCAGTCCACCGACCCTCTTGCAACTTCACATAATCTATTGCTCTTTGCATTGCACAAAAAACTTTAAATCTTTAATAAGCTTGTTGTTCGTATGTGGGTGTGTGTGTGTGTGTGTGTATTTGTGTGCGTATCCTACCTACACATATGCACTGCTTTTTATGTTTGCTATATAAATTACTTAGCATAAAATTTGCTCTCGGTCTCTCTGCTTCTGCTGATGCTTCTTTCGATATACATGCATATAAATATTGCTGCCTACATGCGACCAAAAACCAGCAAAAAGAAGAAACCCAAAGCACTGCTCAACCCGAAATTGGAATACCCTTACATGCAGCACAATCGAGATGTGATTCTCTCCTGTGAGTTGTAAACGCTTTTGTTTTTATCCAAGTCCATGTACCTTATTAGTTAGGGTACAGCAAAATAAACGAAGCAAGTTTCAAGTTCACTAAATTATGTACATACATACATATATAGAGGTTACTTGCAAGTGTTGTCTGTATGTGTGTGTTCAGTATGTATATTTACTCAACTCGACTCTACTCGAATCGACTTTTACTCGTAACTTTCTTCCATAAAGAAAGTCTTTTTCTCTCGCCTATACACACTCACACAGAAAGAGAGACAGAGAGAGACAGAGAGAGAGAGAGAGAAAGAGAAAAAATGTATTTATTTAAGGCATATATTGTTAAGTGCCAAGGAATGAGTAAGAAATTTCTGTTTGCTCTTATTAAAAATTGTAATACCCTTCGCCAAATGAAAGTTATTTAGCAAGAAAATTAATGGAACTTAAAATGTCGAGACATAAAATAGTAAGAGAGATGGGCCATAATAACGTATACGCAGGGTGCGCCAGCTGGACTTGAAAAATTTTGAATAAGCAGAAGAAGTCGATAATTTTCGGACTCAAGGTGACTGAGCTCAGTTTATGAATTATTATTTATCAATTAAATCGAAAACCTCAATCTCAACAACAAATTGATGTTTTCTCGATAATTGAAGCGACTGCAATTCCGATTTATCGGAACTTGACCCTAATTGGCAATCGATTAAGAACTAGTACAGGAAAATGCGATAACTGAGGACGAATTAGATGAAGAAGAATAAACTGACACTAAAAATTGTATATAAAATCTGCAGGTGCACTACTTTTATTAAATTTCTAGCAGAAATGTATGCACAAATAAATATTTACTCTCGTATACGAACATTAAAGTCTATTTGGTTGAATATTATACACACTTGTGCAGCACTCTTTACACCTTCCAGTCGGTGTCTCCATTTGGGTCTTAGTAAGTGGGGAAAATCGCGTAAATATGTCAAGGTGCGGCTTGGCTTTACCCTTTAATATGAGTCTGTTTTTGGAGGAGACTACTCTACTACACAGTTGGATAGGTTTGAGCATTTTCTAAATGACTATTTTGAAAAGCTTAATGGGTCAACCCACAATTTACTAGCTCATACTAGCCATGGTCGCATTTAAAGGGTTATTTAATTAGAGAAAGTTGTTTATTTGAGTGAAATAAGTGTGAGTAAATTTAAGTTTATTAGATTTTCCAAAACGTTTTCAAGCCACATACGAATACATGAATTTTGAATGGGATCGGTGATCAAGGTTTGCCTTTAGAAAATATAAAAAACTGGTTAATATTTGTCCGTTGATTGATTGAATTTTCAAGTAATTCAACTGAAATGTTTAGTTATCTTAATTCTCTTCATGGTTTTTCTAAATAGCATTAGTCTTGGGTGGCACACCTTGCGTATACGTTATGAAACCTTTTTCAAAAATGGGAATACCCTTAATTAAGTTTGTTCAAAATCAAAGTAATCACATTTCGTTTTCATATTTACCTCAAATACGATTTACCGTTCGCTTGACAGTGAAGACCTGTATTTACCAAGCCACCGCGTTTCCGTTGCGCCGTCCAGCCAAATACTAAGCATACGAAATTATTGCACACACACACACACATACATATTCTCGTTTTTAATGCATACACACACGCACAATCGTAATTTTGGCATATGCATGTGCCTTATTGCTTTGAATTTCGTATCGACGAAAGGCGTTACGTTTATCCGATTCTCTTGAAATCTGGGAATATGGTGGTATTAATCTACATGATCAGTTTGGATAAGATTCTTCAAGAAGGAAAGAAGTTATTTGCATTAAGATCTATATTTACTATGGCAGCTATATGATATAGTGGTCCGATCTTTTTGAAAGTCGCAGATAATGTGTCTAGGGTAAATAAAAGTTTGTATAGGATTTTTAAAATATATAGCTATAAAACTGTGGCACTAGTAAGCATACGTTCAGACTGACACGGCTATATCAACTCGTCTTCTCATGCTGATCAAGAATATATATATTTAATGGGGTGAAAAACGATTCCTTCTTTGCCCTTATAAATATCTGACTAATTTTATAATACCCTCTGCAAGGGTATAAAAAAGGGAAAACTTAGTGAGCCAAATGGGAGTCACAAATTTGCATTAAAAATTAAGTCTTATTCGCCTGAGAAAATTAAAACACTATAACATGTCAATATCAGCATGAGAAAATTAAAACATGATAACATATCGATATAATATATAATATATATATAATATAATAATGCAGATTGTGTTTCTATGAAATCGTTAGCTTATGTAAATTAAGCTTTACTAATATGTACTTAACTTACTTATTTGCCCAATTTGATATGTTTTATTGTCACCCTTTTCTGTCGGTTTACAGGGTATACAAAACTGTTGCTTTATCTCGAATGAATGTGAATAAAATTTCGTTTCTGTTCAAACCGAAATTGAGTTGAAAAGAAGGTAGCAGAGAACCCCTCGCAAAGTTAAGTCTATCTCCCCCTCCCCCACTTGCCACTCACAGACCACGTACCCGTCTCCGTTCCCGTTCCTGAACCTGCTGTGTGTGTGTTTGTGTGTGTGTGTGTGCGTCGGTTTGGCACTAAACAAAACTTTTCTACCAGACTTATTGTACTATGTATGTTTTCATTTTGGTTTGGAAACATTTTACATTTCGACTATATAGTAGTAGCGAGGAGAATAGAGAATAGAGAATCGACAATGTCGGTAAGCATCAGTTTAAATCACAAAAAACAACAACAGCAACGAGAGGAAAAAAAAGAGGCAATAAGAATTTATATATTCTTTTGCGTAAGTAATTCACGACAGAAAACTTTTCACACCAAATGTTGCCACAACAACAACAAATGCCGTTGCCATTTTGCCTATTCTTGTCATCACGCTGTCGATGGCAGTGTTGGCAATGGCAGGAAAAGTCCCGTTTGTCAAGTCGTGTAATTGATTTAAAATTAGCACATCGCTTGACAAAATTTTAAATTGTTTACATGAGCGCCTTGGGAGTCAGCTGGCAGTGTTTCTATCTATGTGTGTGTGTGTGTGTGTGTGTGTGTGTTTATGCATGTTTAATGAACATCATGACTGTAGGAAAAAAATGAAACACCAACAACAAAAAAAAAACACCAGGGCTGCTGTAATCGCATTTCAATATGCTGCCATATCCCGCTGCGCTTGTTCCTTGGGCAAAACGGCAATTTAGTTGGTTTATTGGGGGGTCAGACGGGGAGTGGAGGGGGTGAAAAAACTTTTTCCATAGCCAGCACTCTGACCCGTAAACGAGGTCAACACAAAAAACATTTTGAAAAATTCATATGCAAACGTATTTTCAGTTGCAGTTGCAGTGGCAGGTTTTTCAGGTGGCAATGGCAAAAGCAGCTAGCTACCTACCTTCCAAACAACCAGCGAACCAACGAACCAACCAACCATCAGAAGCAGCAGGTATGCAAAAAGTTCCCTTTTCTCTTACCATTTTTCGTTTTCGTTTTTCTTGTTTTTTTTTTTTTTTTTTTGGGATTCAAGAGGAGAAACTTTTTAATGGCCGCACCAATTTTAATAGGTTCGAGTCCAAAGTGATGTTGTTTGGTATCTCTCACAACAGGCAACTGAAAGGGGATCAAATGTTTTCCCAAGTTGAGTGTAAAGTGCAAGCGTTTTGCAGCTTTATTAAGTGTTTGTAAATACTCAAAAAAAATTACAAGGAAAATCATTCCATTTCCTTTTGCAAATTTAATAAAGCAATTACCCAGTATGTCAAAAATTATTAAAATTGTAAGAACTCAAGATCCAGCACAAGTTGCAGGTCGAGTAAAACAAATTCAAGTGAGTACTTATCTAAGACATAACTGGAAAATAGCTAATCCATTTTTTAAGACATCTTTGTGGGGTTGGCAACACTTTTGTGTTATGTTTTTTCCAAATTCGATCTACTTTAATGTCGTTTTCAAGGATCCTGGTGCAACTGGTGGGAATTTTAAATTTTCTTGCATATTTTTAGGCGTTCTTTTATGTTTTTTTTTCGAAGCTATATTAAACATTTACAAATTGGTTAAAAGATAAATTGGAATAATTAAATATATTTTATTAATCTTCAGATGTTATTCATAATTAAATATTACAGATATATATGTTATTCGGATTAAAGATAAATAACAATAGTTTACATGAACCTCCCAAAAAAAGGTGTATCTAGTTTTCCAACACAACTACAACTTGCCCTGGGTCGTTTTGTCTTACTGCTTTATTGATAGAAAACGTTAACTGATTTTTTGGTGGCTTCAGCTTTTTTGATTATCATATTTCTGACAGTTTTGTCCATTTAATTCGTGGACTTAAAATTTCAATTTTCCATTAACTTTACATTTTTTAATCGCTCATTTTCACAGGGAAAACAAAATTATTAGGCTCGAACTCGAGCGGAAACTCTTCAGGAAAAGCAACGCAAAGTGAAACATTTTTCGCGTTGTGTGATAAATAGAGCTTTGACTCCTCCAAATTGGTCGGATGGTGGAAGGGGAACCACCAGGAAAAAACACTAACCAGCGGTCACAATAAAACGAAGGTCTAATGCCGTTTTAGTAATTGTTACACGGGTGTCCAGACAGTCAGTCCACGGAGGATGGCTCTGACGTTGGTCTGAGCTGAGCTGCTTTTTCGTGAGTAATTAGGGTCTGGGATTAGTACAGTCTCGCCTACGCCCCAATAAATTTGTTGTTCTTTTTTTTTTTTCGTTTTAGTGGAAAAGAGATGAACCCAGAGCTTGGGGCGTCGGCACATTATGCCATCTCGCGTCCGTTTCTCTATATACTCTCTGGCATGGCATGCCGTACCTTATTGTACCCCTTATCCTTTGCCTCCCCCTCCCCCTCCACCCTCTATCTCTCTCTCTTTCTGGCCCCTCTTTCTGATGTACGTGTTTCGGCTTTGCTTCCGTGATAATTTTCAAACTTTTGCACCAATTATGTGCACGGCAGCAACGCGAACGAGCGATATTCCCTTGCTTCTTAGTCCTGGGCGGAGATGACTGTTTTTTTTTAAGTGTGTGTGTGTTAGGTGTAGGTATAGGTTTAGGTATGGGTGTGTGAGTCCACCTTCGTCTGTAGTTTATGCTCATTACGTGAGTGCTGCAAACTCACAAATTGTTGTACAAGAAATTGCCGCCAACGGCGTTACACAGCGCGCTCACACACACACACACACACAACACTCTCTCCCGCACACACACACTAAAACGTTACAAAAGTAAAGGAATTATTTTTGCTTTTGCAGCTAAAAATTTTTCGAATTTAATTTTCAGGTAAACTTACTTGGCTTAGTTTTTCCTCTCCACCTCTTTATTTTATTTTACTTTTTATTTGTATTTATGTAGATACCCTGCACTCATGCGACTGAGAGGGTATATCACAGATAACATAAATATTAATTTTTCTAGTCGAAATTCTGAAGATATCAAAACTATATACATACATATATTTGTTACTGCAGGGATAGGCGCTATATATTCAACCTTCAAATTGTATTTAGGGTAAACCATTTATAAATGTCATAGCTAAACTGTCACCTCAATTGTTTTTCAATTAAATGGCAAAAACAGTCGTATATATGTTCCATTCTAATATTAACCCAAAGTATAAATAATGTTTTACTTGGGTATATAGTAAACCTTTGAAAGCCATTTAAAAGATATTGATAATTTGACGCAAAGTTGTGAATTTGATTTGTAATGAAAGTTTTCTATCGATCAAACTATCTAAAAGGGCAGAATCATTGGACACTTTAAATAAATGAAAAAAAAACCAAACACAGGCAGACTTTTTTTAAGAAAAACGTATCCCAAAGTGAGTAACGGTGGCAACTATGCATATAAAACTGAATAAATGAATTAAATGTACGTGATGATCACTAAATTTAAAGGTTCAAACGTCTGATTCTTTAAGCAAAAGCAAACGAAAATAATATTAAAATCTCTTAATAATTAAGTTCTAAATAAGTATGAATTCCATTAAAGTCTAAAAAATAGATCACTGTCAAAATGATTAGTTTTTGCTGCCATTTGCAACGCTCCTAACATTAGTATGGCACGTACTTAAATATAATGGAAATAATTTTGAAATACAAGAGTGTAGTTTCTTTATTTTCAAGATAGTGGGAAAAAGTGTAACTTAGTATGTTTTTTAGTTACTGTCCTAAATTCTTACAAAATTTGGGTAGTACAGATTACGCAATATTGAATTTCATTTTTTGTAGTTTTAAAGCGAATATCTCGTAAACCGAAGAAATTTAGGAAGAAAGCGAAAAGTCATACGAAAGTCCTCCCAAAGGAAAGTTTTTTTTTTTAAGTTTTATTAATATATCTTTTATACAATGCAATTGAAATCAATATCCATAACATAGTCACGCTGGAATTGTCAATTTACAAAATTAATGAAGATTAATAATTAATAATTAATTAATTAAAATGTAAAAATTGAATCATGTTGAAAACAAGCGATTGTGATCAGACAGACAAGACATATGTACATTTTCTATATGTATTTGTAAAATCAGAAGCTTAACTTTAATAATGGAAGCAGTCATTTGATTAAAAACTTATTCAAGAGGGGATTAATAATTACCAATACTAACCATTCGGTCAACTGGATACTTGGATAATGGGAACCCAGATCTGTCCGAAAAAAGGCCAAGAAGGCAACACTTAAAGACCATTTGCGTCATCCGTTTCGACATTTTGCTCATTCGACAAGTCTCATTGTGAAAGTTTCAATCAACTGACAGCGGTCAACAGAAACCTACTGCTCAAAGAGAGAGAGCAAGTGTGCCTGATTTTGTAGGTTACGTTATGTGCAAGCTCTGGTCACATCTGCAAGGCAATTAGCATTGTTTTCATTGCCATAAATGGTGTGTGCGGATAACTGGCGGATAACTATGCGGATAACTGGCGTCCAAATACTTATTTCAAACACTTTTTGTCGCGTGCTTATAAATGAATCCATTTTTAATGTTAATTATTATTCGTAATTCGTTGCTGTAAACTGAATTCTATTTTGACAACTGTGAAAAATTGCTGATACGAACAGAGGAAAGTTCTGTAAAAGTGACTTTCAACACATCGAACAAACAAATATAACGGGTTTCGCATATCGTTTAGTAAAAATATTTGTATAAACTCTTAAAATAGTTTTCGAAATTTTGACAATGTTTGAGATATTAAAAGTTTTTGTTTTCATATCTATTCTATTTATACATGAATATATTTGTTAGGAAGTAATTTTAAATCCATTCATGGCACATTCAAACACTATTTCTGTTCCTCTTCTTCAATTTGATATTCTCTTTTTAGTTGGACATTTGGAAAAAATTAATTTAAGAGAATATTTGTAATAAGAAAATCATTTGTGTTATTTTTACTAAAACTGAATGAAACGGAATTAAGATTCAAATTTAAGATTTTAAACCAATAAGCGATACTTACTCTGTCTCATCTGTTTAGATGATTATCAGGATTGTAGCTCCTACTATCTATCTATAAATCGATCGATTAAGAATTTTTAAGTAATTTTCATTCACATTGAATGAATGATTGAACTAGAGACAGGTTGAGGTTCATCTCTATTTCGTCAAGGATATTTTAAAGTCGAGTCCAAATATCCTTTGTTTTTTGATACGCGTGCCTTATTTAATTGCTGAGATAACGGTAGTTGCTTTTTGATGCACTTAAAGAAAATTGGATAGAAATAGAGACGGATGAAAATAAAAAGTCCCTGAAAGCAGCTTTTCTATATCTGTTAAATTTTGAACTGATTTTGATTTAAGTACTTTCTTTTTGGAATATAATCAATATCGTGTTGGGATCTGCTTATATATTTTATCAGAATTGAAACGATTTGCGGAATAAATACTATTTAGATTATTGTTTAAAAGCATTATTTGGCCGAAAACATTGCAAAATTTAAATTGAATTGAATAAATTGTCAGTTGTCCAATCAAAAGACTTATTAAAATAATTGGAATAGGAATTCAAATTCCTCAAGGAATTGCTTTATAAATTCTTAAAGAAATTCCTCTATGAAGTCGTCAAGGAATGCCGTAAGGAGTTTCTGTATGAATTTCTTAAGGAATTAATTAAGGAGTTCCTCTATGAATTTCTTAAGGAATTAATTAAGGAGTTCCTCTATGAATTTCTTAAGGAATTAATTAAGGAGTTCCTCTATGAATTTCTCAAGGAATTAATTAAGGAGTTCCTCTTTGAATTTCTCAAGGAATTAATTAAGGAGTTCCTCTATGAATTTCTCAAGGAGTTCCTGTTTGTATTACTCAAGGAATTCCTCCATGAATTCCTAAAATTTCTATGCTATCTCTCTCACAAATTAAATTACGATACGATATATACTTTATAGGGTCGGAAATACTTCCTTCTGCCTGTTACATACATTTTGGCGACTTTAATATACCATTTCATCCTATGAATGCATGGTATACAAATATTTACCAGTTCGTAAAAACAGTTTATAGTTTAAAGCAATGGAAATAAAGTGCTTCTCGAGAGGGACAGAAACCTTTGGGCAACCTTTGGTTACTTGGAATGCAAATGCAGCTCAAGCCCAGACAGAAGTCCATTGTGAAGAGTTTTGCCATATTGAATGAGCCCAAATAAGTCTCGATTGACGATTCACTTTAACGATTTCTCGAATGCTTCCCCTGTTCGATTTTGATTGAAAAATTGGCTGTTCAATTGAAATGAAAAAGTTTTATTTTTCCTCTGTTATTTTTGTTTGAATCAAAAATATAAAAAAAGAGACAAGAAAAACACAATGAAAATAACATTTTTGTTTTCCATTCATTTTGATCGGTAATGTTGGACTTACCTCACATTTGCCGTGTAAACATCTTGCGGCATTCGGAGGAGGGGAAAAAACCGTATCTGATGATGTATCACATTCACGTTGACCATCTGGACAAATTCTATATATATATATATATATATTTGTTTTTTTTCGTTTTCGGGGGCAATTTTTGTGGACATTTGTTAAAGTGCTCCTGAAAGAAGAAAAACCAGAGCCAGAGAATTGAAACTTTTTCTGTGTCTCTCGGTCTGTCCGTCCGTCCGTCTGTCTGTCCATCTTTTGCCATTTCCTTCCTACCTACTTACAATTGTCACCACTGGGCGAAACAACTATCTTTGGAGAAGTTTTTGGAGGCATCACTGTTGGATTGAGGATTGGGCACTGAGAGGCACTGTGAGGTGGTGTTGAAAGTTTCCATTGCATTTTGCAAAACTGAGACGAACTTCGCTTTGCTTGACTGCCGAGCAGGATATATCTGTGTGTGTGTGTGTGTGTGTGTGTGTATACATTTTGTTTGTTTACTTTGAAAATTGTAAATGGATTAGCCACACACTCTTGCACCACTTTTCTCGGTCGGTGTGTGTGTGGGGGTGGGGGGAAGTTGGAGACTTGGCGTAAGGCGCGCGCCAAGCCCTGACAAATTGAATTTGTTAGGCGACTCTCGGCGAGAAGTTTTTGAGAGAAACTTTTCAACGTGCATGAATGTGAATCTATATATGTGTGTGTTTGTGTTTGTGTGTGTGTGTGCCGGTGTGGGTGTGTGTTTTGTTGGTGAACCAACCGAACCATTGCCATAAACTTTTGGGCCTGGTCGAAAGTGTTGGAAAATAAATTGCCATGCCCAGGGACAGAAGCCATACAGAACCCACTCTAAACCCACCCACCCCTCACCCCATCCCCAATTCAGTAGCCTTCACAAGAATCCTACTTCTTCTTCGGCTTTTTCTTCCTTCCTTTCATTGACTGATGGAAAACTACTGTATATACCGCTGGCAGGCATTGATCAATAGAGGCGTTTGCGTTTAACAAGAGGGGCAAATCATTCAAACAAATGCCAGATTAAGCTTGAAACTTCATTCACAATGACAGCTATACGACCGACTACTATGTATATAAATGATTCTACCCACTATATCTAACTTAACAACAAAACGAAAATCTACAAAAAGGGATGAAGGACTTAGGCAAGTGTTTGATTACAATGATTTGCTTTACGGAAATTATTGGCATTTAATAAAAATGAATTTAGTAAGTCGCCGGGAAGACTTGGACATTTCAGAGCAAAGGGAATTGTTGAAATTTCTTCAATTCCGAAATTCTTTAATAATTAATGAAGTTTTAATTTTTGGTTTTTGTTTGGGCTTTAAAATAATATTAAATTAAGAAATTATTTAAGAGTTATCTATATACTAATTTTCCAATATCCTGATAATTTTTTCTTTAAAATGAATTGCGAAATTTTTTGATAATTTTCGTTGTTCTAATATTGTGTGGTTTTTCGATTGGTTTTCTTTCAAGGAGAATTGTGAATAATAACAATAATAAATATGCCAAAATGGTAACTTACGTCAAGAGCAGCTGGATCGATCGATCTTTGATCAATAAATATATTATTTTTCCACTAATTCTTGTTAAGTTTTAAGCCTGCAACTGCATTTCGCATTTCGGATTCTAAAGTATATATATTCTTGATCACAATCAACAGCCAAGACGATCTAGCCATGCCCGTATGTCCGTCCGTCGGTGTCAACACAAAGATCTCGGGAACTATAAAAACTATGTAACTGAAATTCATGCAGTTTGCACGTAGATGAAGTGTTTAACGTTTCGTAATCTTATTCGGCGTATTTATACATGTTATGAATATCCATTAATCCACAAAAATATGAATATAAATAGCAAAATTATACGTTAAAGCATTACAAAATGCTCAATGGAACGGAAGGGCAGAGTTGGGCGCTAGGGGGCGCTAAAGTGTTCGTATGACCATGCAAGTGAGCGAGATGGCAAATTGATACCAATCAAGATAACGAAAACCATTTATTTATTTATTGTTATTTTTATTTATTATTATTATTATTTATTATTTATTTATTTGCCTTCCAAATTTTAATTGGCATTAAGACTTGCATATTTCGCCCAATTTTCGCAATATTTTTTCCAGGTTTCTAAGTCTGCAATTAAAAAGATACTAAGTACTTTTTGAAATCATCGAGTAGCTTAGTAAAAGTCCCAGAAAAAACCTAAATCAATTTGCAAGGGTATATTAAATTTAGCTCTGAGCTCTAATTTTTTACAGTGACTAAAAAAATGTGCACTCAAAAATAGTTATTATTTTCGATTGTTATTTACAGCATTTTTTGTTTGTCTTTATTAAATACGAAATAAAAATAAATACCTAAATATGTTTTGTATATAAAGCTGTTTCGGGAACAATTATTACATTTTTAATTACAATAAACAATAAAATATTAAATGAAAATCAAAAATCAAACTTTCCTTCAGTCTCATAAATATGTAAGTTAAAAAAGAAAACAAATATATTTTGTGTAAATATTATATTGATAAGTCATTTTGAAAATAATAATTATATTCCGTCAGCGCTTTGTATTAATGGCCGAGCTGGCACACACTGCGTATGTGTGATATCGATAAAACTTATGTGCCTTTTGATGATGACTAGTCAAAGTCGTTTATTGATGCTGATCAAATGAAAATATAGTTCAAAAAGCGATTCTAGCAAATGTCGAGCAGATGTCTTTGATATAAAAATTTGCATACTGCATGAGAGGCCATAAAAAATAATGGGAAATTTAATGTAGTTGCTAACTTTCGATGACATTCAACAATTGGGGCGTGTGTTGGAGGTTGAGAGGGCGGGGGGGGGGTGAGGTTTAATGTGTGGTCAAAGTGTTTAGTATTACAAGTTAAAGTTTAATCGTACATGTAGAACAAAATTTCATAACTTGACTGTTGCTTAGGCTAATTGAAATTGTCTCACAAGGGGCACGGGGGGGGGGGTGTGGGGTGAGGGGTTAAAAGTTGGTTGCTTAGCTGGATTTTGCTGGTCCGCAAGTTAAATGGATCATTTCGATATGTAATCCAATGTAATGTGCATCAAGTCCTTCGTTGCCTTCGTAATCTCCGCTGTCTGTCTGTCTGTCCGTCCGTCTCCGTCTCTGCCTCTTCGTTCTGGTGTAATAGAAAACCCTTTAGCCATGTTGTTGTGTTAAATCCATGTTAGTGCTAGCCAAAATTGTTATCCTTACATCGTATGCCCGTGCCCCGGCAACCCCATATTCATTTTGTCCGTCCCCTCCTATATATATAAGTATGTATGTATGTATATATATATATAGCTATATGGGTACGTCATTTACATTATTATGATGAGATGCAAATCTCGTTAAAGGACACTTCAGCCACGGCCCAGCCCAGCCCAGCCCAGCTCAGCCCTCTGCTAGTCAGACTGCTGTCGCAGTGGCAGCAGCAGCAGCAGCGGCAGCAGCAGCAGCAGTGGCTGTCGTTGTCGTTGTCCTTTCATGCCATATAGACTACACTTCAATATGTGTGCCATATGCCCCGCTGCTCCGACATCTCCGAGATCTCCACTGCTTCTCTGCCTCTCCTCTGTCTGTGTTATTCTTATGCAAATTACATTTCCTGTGTTTGAGCTACAGCTTGTAGATACATGTGTATGCACACACACACACACACACACACATACGCTCAATACATTCTCTATATAACCCAACATATTTGTATATATGTATGTGTGTACATACATACATAGATAAAATATATATTTCATACAATTCTTTCCGTAAAAGTCAACAACGAACGAAGCAAGCAAAAGCGCTCATAAATGTTTTCCCTCTGCCTTAGTGCCCTGATTTGCATTTGTAAACTTTAGTGTCCTTATTTTTTGCATCATTTTCTTCTTCTCTCAACATATTTTTGCCGAAAGTTAAGTTTTCCACGCCCATTCACCTCCCACATTTTCAATTTTGATTATATATCTGTGTGCTTTGCGATGTTGTTGTTGTTGTGATTTTAAAAACTCATTAGCCATACATATTAGGAGCAATTTAAGTAGTCAATCAATAGATGCGGCATCAGCACATTATACACTATGCAGTGAGAGTTGCAACAAATTGGCCAACAAGTCGTTTTAGTGAAGTTTTTAAAATTTTATGGCCTACTTTAGGGGGCATTTGGTTGCGAAATTGAGCTTTTCCATTGAATTTGAGTTTTTCTTTTAAATACATATGTGATGGTGTGGGGAGCCATCTCTTGACATCGCGAATGAATGCGGAGAACTACAAGGACGTGCTAAAAACAGCATTTCCTCAAATAAAATTTACATTTGAGAATTTGCAGTGGTATTTCCAGCACGACAATGGCCCAATACACACCGCCAGAACCGTCAAATTGTGGATGCAGAGCCAAAATGTAGACCTAATATCAAAGAGAATGTCTGGGGATGGTTAGCTAGGAAGGTGTACGAGTCCGGAAAGCAATATAGTTCAAAATCGGACCTTATAAAAGGCATTCAAGACGCGTGGTCATTAATATCATTAAATTACATTGCCAAATTATATGATTCAATGCCTAATCGAATTTTTAAAATTATAGCAAACAAAGGCGGGACCACCCATTATTAATTTGTTAAAAATATCAAGTATTTTAGTTATAAACAAAAAAAAATGACCTACGTTTCGCTAAGGTTTATATTTTTTGACCTATCTCTGATGGCGCTAACCTGATGAACAAATTTGCAATACCCAAATTTGCAATACTTCTTTCAACAAAAATTATAATAAATTGATCTCATGACTTACAATATTCAAAGTTGTCTTATTTTGAAGAGAATTTACTGAATTATATTGTACAAAAATTTGAGTCAATTATTCCAAACGGTTTGGAAAATATTTAACATTTTCGGTGAATGTAAGGGGGGCGCTAACCTGATGACGCGCAGTGTATGATTACAGAATGCATAGGATGGAGTTTTTATAACTCAACTATAATATGTAGCATTTAAACGGAAATTCATCATTGAAACGAATGAGAATTTGTGAGAATTTCTTTATATTTGGCCAAGAGCCTTATTAATCGTAATAAGTGTAACCTACTTATTGGGGGCGAACTCTCTGGAGAGTATAAATATGGCGACCTTTTTTAATCTAAACTACTACTCACATCACAACCCAGATAGCTAGCTAGCTAGCTGCGATGGCACTTTCACTCTACTTAATTTTGTTATATTTTCTTTTTTTTTTTTGCTGTTGTCATCTTGGCGAGGTCTGGTTAATGGTCGCCCAGGCAGCAACCACGTCTGACAATTGGAAAATTGGAAGTTAAAACCATTAAATAAATGAGCGTCACCCGAGGATGCGAGCGGGGAGTGGGGAGCGGGGAGTGAGGAACAGAGAAGTGTATATAGAGTGAACGAGAATGGAATCACAGTTGAGTTGCTATTTGGCATTTTTATCTCTTTCGATTTGCACAGTCATTCAATATAACCCGGCCAACTGACAAATGGATAGAGAGAGAGAGACCGAGAGAGAGAGAGACAGTCAAACATACAGGGACACAAACAAACAGGAAGCCTTGTTTGAAAGTCAACAGTTTTAACCTAATCACAGTGGATTTTATTGCTTGCCGCTCAACTTAAAATCGATACGAAAGGTCCCTTTTCTTTTTTCTATTTTTTTGTTGGTTGTTGTTGTGTACGTGGTGGTCTTTGGAACCATTTTGTGGTAGGACCGCACAGAAACAGTGCGGGAATCATTAGGTTTTCCCTTTTGCTGCGTAAGAATTTTCGTTAGATGCGTTAAGTGGCCAGGACCAGGACCAGAACCAGACCAGAACCAGGCAAAAAGCTTTCCGGGGAGTCATTTTTGGTTGAAGGGTGACGATGTACTCTCTCTCTGAGTGTGTGTGAGTGTGAGTGTGATTGTGGGTATGGGTTTATATGTATATATATGTGTTGTAAGCTCTCAATGTTATTTATCTCTAGATTAAATGGATTTGTGTGTAGAAATTGTCTATTTAGACTAAAGCAAAAGAGCCCAGTTAGCAGTAAGAGCAAAGTTTCCACCCGGAGATGAAGAAGGAGGGGCTGGAGGTGGACGGGGGAGAAGGTTGTGCTGTAAGTTCATTGTTTGAAACAAGGTTTTTCGGTTCGTAGATTGAGGGCGTTTTTTTTTTTTTTTTGTTTGTGCCCCACAGGCAAAAGGGAGGAAGTGCAGCTTAACGCTTTTACAATTTTGTTCTAGGTTTTATTGTCAATTAGAAACTGACAAGTGGCTGACGGTAGACGATATAGTAGATATATCCATGACCATTTTTCTCTCTTTCACTCTTTTTCTCTTTGCTATTTGTTTGTTATATTGTTTCCGTTGAAGTGCAATTGCCTAACGATTGCTCTCATTCCATGGGGATGCTGTATACTTGGATACTTGGGCCGTCACTCTTGAATTTGTTGAATACAGAGAATACAGAATACAGAATACTGAGTGCTGGCAACTTTCAAGTGTTAGCTAGCCAATTAATGACTAGAATGACTGGCACGACTTTCAACTATTTCTATATGACAGCACCTCGATATAAGCAAGAGAGAGAAACGTGGTCAAAACTGTCATCTGTCAATTCGCAGAAGCCATTTTGCTCCTTCACGTTTCATTTGCACATTTTTCATTGGCTTCACATTGGTTGCGTGTCATTGTGTGTGTGTGTGTGTGTCAGTGTGTGTGTTCCAAAATGTCGAAATGTGAGCCACATAAATGTCACTATCGAAAGTCGTTTTCACTTCTCTTTTTTTTCTCTTTTCACTCTTGCTGTCCATTTACAAAACATCTGCAGTTGGAGGAAGCATTTCAACGCATAAAAGTTTTTATTCCGTGGAGAGCTTGTGTAATAAAATCAATTTCGCTTATAGAAATAGAAACAGTTTGGTTAATTCGTCAAAATTCCTGCAAAGTTATTTACTCTACATAAGGTGTGCGAAAAAAGTAAGTGGGATAAAGACTTAATTATTTCGTTTGAAAATATTTTGTTTCATTACATTTGTTTACGTTTTTTTATACCCTTGCAGAGGGTATTATAAAATTGGTCAGATGTTTGTAACGCAGAGAAGGGATCGTTTCCGACCCCATAAAGTATATATATTCTTGATCAGCAAGAGAAGACGAGTTGATATAGCCATGTCCGTCTGTCCGTCTGTCCTTCTGTCCGTCTGTCTGTCTGGTGCTTCGCGATCTAGTCCCACAGTTTTAGAGCTATGACATTCAAAGTTCGTATATAAGCTTTTCTATACAGCCACATGCACATCTGCGATTTTGAATAAGATCGGACAACTATATCATATAGCTGCCATACAAATACAAACGTTAAATGCGAATAACTTCTCTATTTTTTGAACAATCTTATCCAAACTGATTACGTACATAAATAAAAAGGGATTACATCATATGCGTGAATTTCAAAACAATCGGATATACATAACGCCTGATTTCGACGATATAAAATTTGCCTATATAGCGTGCACTGCTTATGGCAGCAGCAGTATGCAGCAGTACTGCTGCCATAAGCAGTGCACGCATAAGCAGTGAAGCACATATATGTATGTGTCAAAATTGCGATTGTGTGTGTGTGAATATGAATATCAATCGCTACATTGTCTTGGCACGCTTACTATTTGGCGATTGGCTGGCCCCAGCCAATGTATTTAAAATATTTCTTTATTGGATTAAGAAACAAAAAATTGTTTAGGAAATAAAATGTAATGGTCAAGGGCTGCAAGGGTATACAAACTTTGGCTTAGCCGAAGTTAGCTTCTTTGATATTTTGCATTACAAAAAGCATCTCTAAAACGAGACAATATATAAATAAAAAGTAAATGATTTACCTTCAATATACATGATCATGAAGTGCCTCAAACAATGGTTTCTTTTTCTATAACTTCATCAATTTATTTGTATATTCCGAAACTTCACTCTCAAAGAAACAATATTAGGTTAAAGATAAAATTGTTCATACAAAGTTGATACACTAAAGCAAGTTTTGAACGTTTTTTTTTCATTTAAATATAATTTAAGCTTCCAACAACTTTGGAATAAACTTTGTTTTTGTATAAAGATGTATTTCTTGTGTATTTCAAACCACCCAAAATATGCTAAAAACAAACAAAAGCATCAAACTTCCGCATAATATATTATATTTATAAAATATTCGTTATATTTGATATGATATTAATTATATAGGGGAATGTCGTCGGGGTCGGACAGCCTCTAACGGTTGGTTACTTGCAATATTTCATATTAAAACCAGCTTTGTGCGTTATGATTTTCTCCATCTCACGAGGAGCTCCTAATTTCCACGCTCTTCGATGTGCGATAGCGTTATGGCACATGTCGTTAAGGACACTTTTTGTTGTCAGGGGTGGACACTCGAGTGTGTGTGTTTTTTATTGGAATATTTGTGGGGATGTAATTTGTCGAGAGGCGGCATTTTTTTCCGTTCCCACTGAATTTGTCACTGACACCGCACAATAATAGATTTGTTTTCTTTTCGGTAAAATGAGCGAGTTTCTAAGGATACAATTAATTTGGATACAAAAAAGTATAATACGAAATAAAATGTTCAACTTTTGGAACTATGTATAACCAACAATAATGCAAATTCCATTTTAAACAGAAGTAAAATCAGCAAGAGTCAAAGATGTGTCCGATCCCCCACTCATATATGTAGTATAGTCTTATATATTCGTAGTATTAGGTTTCAAAAACCGCATAAATCAAAAGAAAAACTCTTATTCAACAATAAATACACACTATACATACATATGTATGTAGATGTTCACAGATGTTTACTGAAAATCAATAAATTTTATGCAAAAATTTTATGAAAACAAACCACAAACTTTTCTTAAGACAATTATGCATTTTATATTTTCATGGAGTTTATATTTTACTTTACCACAACCCAAACCATTTTTAATTGCTACGTCAAAGTATGAATTTCAATGGCTTGTATTTTTTCTCTTGTTCAATAAACCAAAGGAAACTTTTTTGATAGGTTATTTATTGTATTTTAATTGGGTATCAAAATATATTCCTATTGCATATCAAAGATACTTAAAAAGTCTTAAATATATGGAGATATTTTTGCGCATTTTAATTTTTAACAAAAGGGCAATTTTCATTTAGGGGAATGTCTCTCACATATTATATTAAAAATATTCATGAATTTACTATACAGTGAGTATATATATAACTCAAAATTAGAAATTTTAAAATTTTGCCAAAAACATGTAAGTGGAATAAAATATAAAATCTTAGAAATTCAATATAAAAGCATAAAATAATAATTAAACACATAAGAAAATTAAACTACATTATTCAATTTACTAAATTAAGCGTAAAAAATCAAAAATACTCTCCGTAAAATTTAATTCCTTTTACAAATATTTTTAACCTTATTAAAAGAATATCTCAAAAACAAAAACTCAAAAACTATTCATTGTGTGGAACGAGTATTGTTTAAATCGAGGTATCAAATTTTTTTCGATTCAGCCAATTATAATGATGAAGAGAGGCAAAGAAAAAATCTACAGTTTGAGGACAAAAACTCCAAGTGTGGCAACATGTTGGGCAACACATGCGTTTTTTCTTTGTTGCCCATTTCTTGTACACACGTGTATATTAACCCTCCAGTGACCAAAAAAATTACTTCTGTGTTGAATTCGTATAAAATTGAAGTTTTTTTTGGATCAGGTGGTGATTTATGGGGTAAAGTTATTAGAATCCTCTAGGCAGCTTGGGTAATTATGCCAAAAAAAAAATTACTTGAATACAGAAATTTACTTGGAGCAAATGTAAAACAAAATTTCAATACAAATGTGAATGAAAACTAAACAAATTGAGGTTAAATTTCTTTTCGTTCTAAATTTGTAAAGGAAAGGTTCGTTTGTCATTTATGTTGAAAATCGTAAGAGCAATCTTTATTCTGCGAAAAAACAGAATAAAATTAAATTAAATTTCACTTCCGGCATATTTTTTTCGTTTCTGAGGCACAACCTGGGATTTTACAAGTTCTTTTAACTATTCGTAGTATGTAGTATTACGTAGTAGTACGTAGTATTTTTATGAATTTCGACATTGAAGAACTTCAGATCAAGGACAGAAAGGACTACACAAATTACAGTTTCCTGCATTGACTCCGATATTCCCATAACATCATCAATTACCCCCTCAATTGTTGCATGAAAGCTTTGCGTCAAAATTATCTTCAACGTCAGTGTCATCATCGAAAGCAATAAAATCCAATAATATTTCGACCTCGTCATCAGTAAGAGATGATCATTTGTGGTTTATATATCCTTATATATCTATTACAACAAATTTTGAGATTTGTTAAGCTTTTGAACTAAGCTCACCAAAATATTTTTTCTCGAATTGGTCCAAGACTGTTAAAAAAAGACTTAGTAAAAAAAACATTTTAAAATTGGTTTTGTACACTTTGAACAAGTTTTGAGTTTTTAATATAGCCAAGAATAATTTTTATTTTGAGCTGCAATCTCGTTTTCTATTTTATTCCAATTTTTTTAAATAATTTTTTTTTACCGAAATTCACAAAATTTCAACTTTTATTGACTAGTCACCATTAAAGCTTTGCCAACACAATAAAAATAAATCTCGGGGATTTCCCAAAGAAAATGAAACATAACGGGTTTTTCACATGTGAATATTAGTGCCCTAAATTATAATGGATTATCGGCTATAACTGTATCAGAATCAGTGTAATGGATTCCAATTTCCTTGAAACACGATTGCAACATTTTCATTTCATTTTTTGTTGACTGATCAATATAGCCTATGAACGCTTATGGAGGGAATTGAAGCAATTAAAATGAACTGTTTATGGTAAATGGGCATCGATTGGATCACACTTAATGCCATTTTGGCCATGCCAACCAACCAACCAATCGACCAACTGCGCATCGACAACAACATGCGCTATAAATACTAACGATTTGTCTAAATAGGTAACGAAAAGCAATAAAACAGCAAAGATGCCTATCTATTGATAACCGCAAATGACTCTAGGCATACATACATATATATAGTATAGAGATACTTTCATAGGTATATATTATATAAGCGCAAACCTTATCCATATATCAAAAGCACATTAGCCTAAATTTGAATTGCCAATGCACACACACACACACACCCACACAAGTAAACAAAACAGACAGACGGACAGATAGAGAGAGAGAGAGAGAGACGGACAGAAAGACAGAGGGACAGAGAGAGAGTGAACAGAACAGATGACAAAACCCCAAGCACATGTCAAAATTAAATAATGTACCGCACGATTTCTGCTTTCGTCCTGCATCCATTCTGATTCCACAATTCCACTCTCCATCTCTCTCTCTCTCTCTCTCTCTCTCTCTCTCTCTAGCGTACATTCGTTTCGTCTTCTTCTTGTTCAGCTCTACCGACATTGGCATTGGCTTTTATTTGAATTTGGTGCGTGCGGCTGTCACTTGTCTGTTACATTCGCCATGTAAACACAACCGCAGGCAATTTTGGCAATTTGCGTCAACAGGCAAAACACGGAACCAACAGAGAAATACAAGAATATACATACATACATACATATAAAATAAAAGACAAAAATAAAAAAAAAGCACAGACCCAACCAATAGAGTGGGAGAGGGAGAGCAGAAAGGGGAAGACTAAGCCCAAGTCGAAAGCCAGGAGTTCAGTTCAGGAGAGGTAAATACAAAATCATGCGGGGCATTTGCCTAGACTGAGAGACAAACCCGACCCGGCACACAGTCAGACGGACCCACAGACAATGAAAGCTAAGTAAAGTCGCTTGCACCCAAAAGATACAAACAAGACAACAGAAAAACAACAAAAAAAAAATGAACGTAGGAAAAACGAAAAGTGTTTGCTTTTGCGCTAAGGCACAAGACAAAAGAACAAGAGCAGCAAAACACAACAACAAAATGGGGAAAAAAACAAAAAATTACAAAATACTCAACAAATAAAGTTCAGCACGATAAAAAATGGGCCTAGCCGACTTTTCAATATCCTGTAGTTACTTCCGGAATGCACTACTACCTTACTGAATCAATCTCAGGCACTTTGATTTGGAAGGTCCATGCCATCACATGATGCCTCTCCTCTCTTGCCACCCAACGTTGTCACTTTTCTATGCCAATTTGATGGATTGACCATTAAATGGAAATTGAAAGATACTGATTCAAGCGATGTGCATGCCAACAGTTGTGAGCTATCGTGATATAAGAGAAATTTACCCTACAACAGGAATCACAACAGTGTAAAACTATGAAAAAAATAAAAAAAAATATACTTTTAAATTAATTGTTTTCTTTTGGCATATGTATATAGACATAAAAAATTTGGAGTTTTTGAAATGAAACCCACAAATAACAATAACTATCTAAGGTTTGCATAAACTTGCATTTTTAAATTTTAATTATGCGAAAATTGAAAAACTAATATTAAAATTAAAAGTTTCTCACGAAGAATAAGGCCTTTTTCCGTTTTCGATTACTTATTAAAGGTAAATTTAATGTTTACCCACTTTCCAAAGTGATTTTCGACTTCGAATTGTTTTAGGTGCGCAATCGATAAAAATATGTTGATTTTTGCAAAATAAAAGTTATTTTTATTCACCTTGAAAATTTTGTGGAAGAATGTTTTTGAAAATAATAGTTATTTTCGGTTCAAAAATTATTCTTTAGAAGTCCAAGTCAATGTTCCAATACGAGGAAACACCTCTCAAATTATATTTTAGATAAATAGATACACCCTTGATTGCCTATTGACCAAAGTAGAAGACAGAGAGAGAGAGGAAAACTTATGAAAAAGTATGTCTTACATGATCCTTTATGATCTCAGGATTAAAACATTTTCTCTCTCCATGGCGTGTACCTCACTCAGTTCGGGTAAGTTGAAGAAAAAAATAAAACAAGAAAGATACCTACAATAAAATACCAGAGCTACATAAAAATTTGCTATGCCAAATCTCAAAACACACACAGAGAGACAGACGGACAAACAGACGGAAAGAGACACACGGTAATTTTGTATACAAAATCATGTACATACATATACGTATGTATGTATGTATGTATGCATGTAGGCGTTTGTACATTATGTATATATATGTATGTATGTGCAAGTATACCTTATACAATATATAAATATTTGTGCAAGGTAAGCAGAATTTTTTATACTTATTCGTTGTTGTCGCCGTTGCCGATGCCGTTGCCGTGCTTTTTGCAAAAGAATTTCGCTTGTATTTCGCTCTCATCATCTACGTACATATATGAAGAAAACAGAAACCTTAAAATCGGTGGCGTAAGCATCTGCATGCATCGCCAAAATAAATCAAGAAATAACATTTACACGTTCGTTTTATGTTGTATTTGCCACGTAACAATAAAAAGAGACTATACCCCTCCTCAACCAACCAGCCACCCACTCACCCACCACAACCCACATAGACCAATTTTCGCTTTTGCCCCCAAACGTATAAAAGGAAAATTTAGCACGGTAAACACGGGACAAAAGGACGCGGCGGCAGCGGCAGCAGCAGCAGCAGCATGGGGGACGGTAGTGGTGGCATTGATGCTAAAGCCGAAAGCCGAAAGCCAACCAAGACAATGCCACAAAGGAATTATTTACTACGTGATACAACATTGAAGTCATTCCCGTATAAATGTGCTTTGGTGCTCTGTTGCCTGGTTGCCCGTTAACATTAACGCTAGCGATGCGATCGTGACTTCAGAATTCACAGAAATCCCATAAAAATCTTTTCTTTTTTTTCGCCGAAAATACATCGTTCGATCGATCAGTATAGTCTGTGTGTTTATAATTATTGTGAACTGTCAGAATTATAAACTCACAATAATGAGTTCATCTCATTTTCGGTTTAATAATACATAAATGGGCGACTCGCAACTAAGGAAGGCTGAGCGACGCACGAGTAAGCCTAGAATCTTCAACTCCATTCGTGCTTGTGCGTCTTCAGCTATCTGCGCCATTCTACAACGACAAACTTACATACATTTGACGATGCTTTCTGGGACTCATCTTGTGTGCTCACCTGAAAGCAAAATCCCAATAAATTTATTCATTCAGTTGCGACATTCGGTAACTCGAAAGAATGAAACATTTCTTTGCCAAGAAGATTTCGCAAATTTAAGTTAATCAAAAATTAACAAATCTGGTAAATATCTAAGCGAGTATGAGAAATTTTATTTGAATCGGTTGACTAAAGTTACTATAGTCCGATTAGTCCAAAAAGTTTGTCTATCAATATCATATTTGGCAATTAAATGTGAACTGTAAATAACGGTTAAGCTGTTCTTGCTTTTTTCGCTTTATCTAGTTGAAATTCCCAACTAGTTTTAGCGTTGAATTAGTGGCATGGACTTGCAATTTCGGGGTCGTTAGCTGATGATAGAACTTGGTGGTTCTTAAAATAGCTATACGGACAACCTGCTCACTTTTTAATAAATGACCGAAAGCCCGCTTTAATGAATTTTAAAACAAAACATGGTCACAAAATTTTCAAATAAATCGGTTAACTATATCATATATTTACCTCCCAATCGGCGGAACTATTTGGTTACTTGTGTGAAACTGTTTCCATCTAAAGATAATACATATATGTGTGTAATAAATGTGGGCAAATTGCAATATATAAATTCCCATCTTTCTCGGTATAGTCATCAAAATGATCACAGTGATTCTGGAAAACTACTGTTCTGTTCATTTGATATTTGGCGACTAGTTTTTACTGCATCGTTTAGATGATGCCCCATCCTATTTGGTTGGTGGTAATGTTGAATAATTTAATTGCCTTGGTTCCACTTCATCGTCGATCTAGATGATGAAGCCAATATTTGAATGGTAGCAGTAAGACTCACTTGACTATACTTTAAGCATTTTAGCATTTATTAGTTAATAATAAGAATTAGTACTTGGTTTAGGAAAAGGTATAGCTAAGTAGTAAAGTGAAATAAAATAATAAATGAATGAATAAAAATAATAATTTCATTTCGACGATAATTAAAGGGAAATTACAAGTTTTTTTTAACGACAGACACCTCATTGATGGATAACACTTTGTGAGTTGAAAACTGGTTTAAAAATTAGTAGAAAGTCAATAAGTAATAATTGATTTTTGTATTCCTTAAAGGCCGCAAACCTTGGCAGCAACCCTCGTCATGGGTGAAATAAATAGTTCAGAATTTCTTTGTTGAATTGTTGCTGCTCTCTTGCCAGCTGTCTGGAAATATGTTTCTTTGGCAAATCAAGTAGTTCCGAGAATTAATAGATATTGTCCATATGTCGTGCCGATTGCAGGATGCGTGCTCATCTCTAGGCTATTTCAGTTGAGTGCTAAAGGGAGTAGAAAGTACTATTAATACATAAAGAAAGCATTTCTCACCCATAAGCACAAAAAGGCCATCGCCATCGAGCATTACGCAAACGACCGCATCAGCAGCAGCAGCATCCCAGACCAAAAGCTGAGAAAAGCGCAATAATAAAATTGGGAAATTGGCTTTAAGATGAGAATGTTGGCAATACAGCTTTGCCACCTCCGCCGCGGACCTCCACCTCTACCTACATACCCTCTGACCAAGACCACGGCAAGGAGCGAACAGGCTAATCAGCTGTGCGCACGCTAAGTAAGTTTAGTAGACTATTATTTTGAAGTGCCTTCTCTCTCTCTCGCTCGCTCACTCTCTCTTTGCGTCTCTCTCTCTCTCTGTCCTATTGTCTGCTTTGTGTGCAACTTCTCCTATTCCATTGTGCAGAGGCAAATGGAAAAAGTGCTGCCAATTCAGTTGCGTAGCAAATGCAAGTACGTACAACAACTTGCTGGAATGAAGTGCGTTGGGAATTGTAAAGCGTTGTATACATAAGCTTTATTGTTTATTAACACAGCCAAACCCAATTACCACCCCGAAATTACCACTTTTAATTAATTTTACATTTTTCTTCTTAACGAGGATCGCTTGAACAAGGGCCGGAAAAACGAATTTAATTAATTTAATCGTATGTGGTCCACAAACTTTTGAAGATTATATGCATCAGCAAACTTTTTTTGTTTTTGTACCATGTATCCATAGGATTAAATGGTATATTAAAGTCGCAAAATGATATATAACAGGCAGAAGAAAGCATCTGCGACCCTATTTGATCAGCATGAAAAGAGAAATTTATACATATATGTAGACATGTCCGTCTGTATGAGTGCACAGACCTCAGAAGCTATTAATGATAGAGCTACCTAATTTAAACTGTAGACTCGTGTGGTATATACGCTTGTCAAGTTTACTTGCCACGCCCCCTTCCGTCCCTGGAAATCATTAAAAGGTAATTTTCTCCTGAAAATCTAATTTGGCACACGAATAAATATTTCAGCAAATTTTACAAAACTCCATACAAAAATGGCCGAGTTATGCCTAGAAACGTTTTGTACTGAGAGTGAGTCAGATAGCACGTGTTAGAAAACGCGTCATGCGAAACGAATGTAATAAATGAATTCGGTGTTTATGAATTTTAAACACTTTTTACTTAGTTCATTAATTTATAAAAACACAAATAAATGCAAAATTGCAGCCCTGTGACTTTATTGGTCTAGGAGGAGAAGCTATAGATCCAGACAGACGGACAAACGGATTTGAAGTCGTTTTGTCATGATAATTTATATTTCAATATTATAAGTACCTACCAAAAAATGATCAATTACATCAATTTGTCTGCAGAATGGAAATTTTAATAAATTCGTGACCAAATAAAAAGAAATTCCAAATATTCGAAGAAACAATATTCTATTTTTGTGTCTTTACTTGATGAGTGGAAGGGTCTAACACTCCGTACCACTTGAATAGGACAGCCGCCAATCACTCGCAAACCAATGAAACTAGGAAGTGGGCTTTTCGAGCATAGAACTTAGTACTTTGGCAACCATACACAATAGCAATTACTTTTTAAATTCGATAAAACTTGATGGAAAGACACCCTGGTCCTAGAGGGAAAAACTACGGGTACAATTAACTATAGAATAGAAATCGAACTGTTACACGGTACAGTTTACTCATATTACTATGGAAAGTACCCGGAGTCTAGATACATAGTTTGTTATTCCTTTTGCCTGGCAGCTTTTCAACTTTAAACTGATTTAAGTATTGTTCTTGTGTGCTTCTCTTTTTGTGGGTTTATCATCTCTTTCCCTGTGCCTTTCCTCTTTTGTCGTTTGGTATTGTTTTCTCTTTCGCTTCCTTTTTTGCTGAACCAAAGCTTTTTGCACTTCTTTGGACATGGATTTCGATTGCACTTCACTGGCTGCCTTTCAATGTTTGCTGTGTTTCTTTTTCGTTTTTCTCGTTCGGCCCTTCCAGCCTGACGATTGCTCCGCCGAGTTGAATGATTGTAGTTCTTACAATATAAATTTCATTGGTTTTCTTTTTGTTTTCGTTCTCATTCTCGTGTTTTAAAGCATTTGCTATATTTTTTCTCTGGATCTTCTTCGCTTCCCTCCTCCCCCCCACTTGTGCAATAAATCTACTCTTTCTCAGTTTTTTCTCCATCTTTCTGTGTGCTTCTTCTTCAGTGTCATCATCCTTGAAACTCCTTAAAAGTCTATTGTTATTTTTTGTGTGTATGTTTGTTTGTTGTTGTTGTTGTTGTTACTCCTCTTTTTGTTGTTGTTATTGTTTGCTATGCCTTAACGTATTTGCCTTTAGCCTTAACAAAACGTTTGACGGTTGCAATCGTCGTTAGATTTTACACGTGTACCCCAGGACAATGGTTTGGTTTGGCTTTCAGCAAGAATTTGGAACGATTGGTTTCTAGAGGGCCCCACTTATGCCTACGCACACACACACAAACACTCAACACACACACACACGCACAAGAGTACCCATTTTTTATTAGGTGTGCTTTGGCTTTTTTCCATTCCCCTCCCAGCAAAACAAAAAAATACTTGTATATATATTTTATTCATGGCATTTTAGCATTTGATAACAATCTAAGCAAAACGTATGACATTGTTAGTAGGAGGGTGGGTGGGGGGCAGCTTCATACCCTCCCCCTGTTCCACCAACCAATCTACTATCCCTGCATCTCATCGCTTCTCTTTTGAATACCCTGTAATCATTTAAGGGGTAAATTTGTGTTCACAAGCGTTTGTCTGCCCCCAAAGGTAGGCAATATAATCTAAAAGTTCTTCAAATGAAAGATAAAAATGGTAATTAGAATGAAGTTTGCTTTTAAATGGTTTATTTAAAAAAGTATGACCCTATTCCTCATTCCATAATGCTCCCAAAATTAGGCTATATGACAAGATGAAAATGGAATTCTTATTCTGTATATATGTACATAGTTAAATGAAAGTTTTATTTGATTTGTTTTGCTTCATTTCATCTTATAGCTGCCCCCAAAGGTAGGCTATTTAATTTAAAAGTACTTTAAATGGCATTTGAAGATGAAATATTGGTTCCGTATGCAGTTAGAATAAAGGTTTTAAAGTCAAAAGTTCTTCTAACCAAAGATAGTGACGAAACTAAAGTTTGTTTCTCATATTACGATTCTAGTGTGTACAGGGTGTCGTGAAGTTGGAGCACCAATCGAATGTATGTAACTTTTCAAGGAACGTCAGCAGTCAACAGTCAATAGATGTGGGTCGGGTCGCCAACGCACAAAACACAAAGCTCAAAACACACAATTCCCATGCATATTCTCTCCCTCCGTCTCCTTATTTTCACCCCACACACACACACACACTCTCTCATCCCTCTTTCTGTTTTACCTTGATGTATTTTACGAGGGGTCTGTGTGCCTGCCAATGTGTAGAACTTATTACATATTATAAATCATATCATGGGCTGACATTATGCTTAGGAACGACCTTTTTTCTTTCTGTTTTGGCACAAACAAATTTAAAATTTTTCGTTTTTTTTTTTCTCCACACTTTTTCTTCTGTATCTTTTTTTGTTCGAGGTCTAGTTTTGGCTCTTCTGCTGACAAATTTCGGGGAATTGCCAGAAATAAAGCTATTTAGAAGTCACTTCAAAGTTTTAAATTGTATAATACTAAAAGTTAGCTATGCTAAGTAAATTACGAATAACCAAGATGCTAATATCACCATTTAGTTGTTGGCAAAAGTCCATTTGATTGCTGCTCCCAAAGGAAGGCTGAAAATGAATTTTCAAGAATCGATTTCATTGGTATTATTCGCTTTTTTATTTCAATATTTATATATATACATATATGTATTCATACATATACATATACATATATATAAAATTAATAGTATACATTCATTCATCGGCAAGCGATGTTCGCATTCAAATTAACTTTCTTCTTTCCGTTGCAATACTTTGATTTTTGTTGCATTTCATGTTTGATTCTTTCTTTTTGTTATTTTTTTTTTTCTTTCTTTTTCTTTGTTTTATACTTATTAACAAATATCACATAGATATTAGCTTAAGATCTACACATGGTTTTTGTATTATATATGTAAATATATTTTGTTTTCATTTTATATTTGTTGTATTGGTTTTTGTATGTTGAATTTTCTATTAACTATGGCGAAATTTTCGTTTACATGATTTTTGTATTCGTTTATTCTCTTCCTTTTCATAACATGAATATATATATATTTGATTTGGCATTTTAGGTAATAAAAAAAAAAAAATGTATGTATATATAAACATTGGTAATGCTTAATACTATATGTACTATATATATATATATATATTTTATATAGCATAGTATCACACACATATATATATATACATATATATATATACGTATGATGTCGTATCAAAAATTGTTTTAATAAGTTTTTGAATTTTGCTTTTGCAGTAATAGTAGTAACTTTCATTTCTATTTTGTTTTTCTTCTTTTTGTTTTTGCATAATTTCATAAAAATACTTTCTTTTTTTCGTCTGCGGAAGTTCGTGAAAATTGAAATGAAAATGAGATCTTTTAGATACCAGAAAAAAACAGTAGAATAGATATACTACATACACAAATTTAAATAAAAAAAAAAAAAAAAAAACGAAAAAAAAAACAAATATGTAAAGACAAGGAGTGTGTGTGTCGGCCGATCCAAATTATCACTCACAAGATGTTAGTATATATATATATTTTAGAAGTTACCAGTGAACGGGAGTAGTTACATATTTGACCTCTCTTTCTTAGCACTTAGCACTTAGGTTAGTTTTTATGTTTAGACCGTATCATCCAAAATGGAAACTGGCCGATAGGAACGCTGTTTGACATGCAAATGTCGAATGTACACGAATAAGCAGATAATGAAAATGAATAGAACAAGAATTATGATTATATAGTATATATCTTCATTGAAATCATATTGAGGCGCCGAAACGACATCCGGTGATGTGAACGTGTTTCTGAAGGGTGTTGGCGAAGAGCAAGGCGATGATGTGGTTGTTGTTGTTGATGTCGTTGTTGATGTTGTTGTTGATGTTGATGATGGCAAGACGACCAATTCGGCATTTGTGACACTTGACGATGAGATACGTGGCTGAATTGTGATAGGGATACTTTCATGATCTTCAATTAACCCATCGTACATCTTGCCATAGCCTATCTCATGGGGCATTGGCGCCCCTTTTGGCCAGCACACGGGACAACAGGTGTCTTTTAGCTCAACCTGACGCTCAGGTGGACAATTTACATTGCCGCAGAAGGGTATCACACACTTCTGTTCCCCCTTCTCGCATTTGCATTCGTAGCAGCCGTCCTTCCAGGTTTCGCCATCCCTGTAGAATGTAGTCGAATGCTTCGATTTGCAAAAGGCATTCTTTTCCTCACCCTCTCCCCCGGCGATTGTATCACAGCTCTGATGGCAGAGCCTCTTGCCTCCAGTGCAATGACAGCGCGCACAATTCTCCAACCAATAGTACTTGGTGTCCACTTCCTCGGTGCAATTGGGCTCGAGCATACACTCGTGTTGTCCGCAACACTGGCCCGGAGTATCCATCGACTCCGGCGTCAATTCGACAACAACCTCACCCAAATCCGTGTTGCAATCGGGTATGTAGCACGTTTTGCATATACATTTCTCCGATAGACAGCACTGGGAATATAGCTCATCCTCCTCGAAAGTCCAATTGCTCCTCAGCATATCATCCAACAATTGTGACTCGGTGGTAGCTGCCACGCCAGCCACTTGCTGTGCATTGACTGCATTCGAGCTGAACAGGTCGACGGTTTTCAATATTTCGCGCACGGAACTGTCTTCGGGGCATTGCAGTTCCGATTCGGGTGGACAATTGATTGAGGCACAAAGATGAGGAATGGGTGGCAAGTCAACTGAAAGAACAACAGAATATATTTTTTATTCGCATTACTAAAGTTTTCTATTGTTAAAAGCAAACATTTTCAATTCGGTTGATGTTAAGAAATTGCCAAATCACTACCAACTACCTTACTCAATTCCAAAGCACTACCAACATTTCTACATTCGATTCAAGAATAACGAAAGATCAATTCACTTTGAATTGCTTCTTTTAAGAGTGCATTCATCTGGTACTGAACAAATGATTGGCATAAACATCTAAAAATGTAACTACAGAGTTGTAAATTTGTGTATTGGATGTTCCACATTGCGGATGCGTAACTTTGCTCAACAGTTTCTAATTTCTAAAGTTTCTAAATCAGAAACAGCGCTGTATCTTCCCTTAATTGTTCCAATTTCACTTTCTCAATCGCTAACTTCATTAAAAATTCTTCTAACGTTCTCTTTCAACCTCAACGTTTTTAACAAACTTATTGTTTCCTTGAATTAAACAATTTATTATTCATCTCATCAATTAGCTTTTAAGACAGAAGAGCTTAACAGTGTAAGGGAATAAATAAATACAATGCGTTTTCCTCGAAACAACGTTTATCAAGTCGATGGCCAAAATTTCTCGATAACTAATGATCCGATTGCCTTGAAATTGTGGTTATTCTTTACAACACTATGTAAAAATTCGTTACTTGGTTTTTGTTCCATAGGCAAAGTAAACGATATTTTTAAAATGACATAGACTAGATTTTAGTATCTAGTTTAATAGTCTTTTTGGTTTTTCATTTCAGATGATTTTTGTGGAAACGATTTCACATCATCCTTTAAATAGAACGCCAATGTTAAATTTGAAATAGTTTTCCATTGCAAAATTCTCAAATATTACTTTTTTTAAGTGTATATCAGTCAAGGTTCAGTCAGTTCTAAGCTAGTGTTATCTAAATATTAACTAGTTTGCTGTAGAATACTTTAGGGCACAATAATTCTCAAAAGCAGGATCTCGAATAAAAAAGATTTTTGTAGTATACTTTAGGGAGGTGCAAAGTGCTACGATCCCTTTTAAATATATTGTATCGTTGGATCAAACAGGTTTTCTCATAATTTAGAGAAAAAGTAACTTATCTACCTATTAAATAGTTTCATTTCTGTTGCATACTTAAGGGAACTCATAACTTTACCTTGGGTCACAGGTTTTGCAGTAATTCATTCTGGTTTGGAAGTTAAGTTTGAAAAATTTCAAGTTTACCTGAACACATAGTAGACGTACATTCATACATACATATATGGACCTTTAGTTAATTGAATATTGAATACCTGTCAGTTTTTCTTTTACTTTCTCTTTATCAATCTAACTGTGTGACTTGAGTTTCTCTTTGTCCCTCCCCTCTCTAACTGTGTGTATGTGTGGGTGTGTGTGTGGGTGAGTGTTTTCTGATTAGGACAGCAGTGCGGGCTCCTTCCATCTTCCACAACTTGTTCAAGTTAATTTGTCATTTTCACTCGCCCATATAATGGGAAATTTCCCTCGTTTTTATTTTCTTTTTTTGCACTCTCCGAATGACGAGAGTCTCGTCTTGGGTAAACAATCAACTTTTTGGAAAATTTTCGGGTTCAAAGACAATGTAAATATCTTGATTTAAGAATAAGAATCTCTCCAGTGAATGACGGAATATTAAAAACTAAACTTTGTTTTTTTCCTCAGGATGTTTCCTGTGGGAAGACGCTGGCTGGCTGGCTGGGTGGGTGGGTCGATTGGGTGGTTGGTGGCGGTGTGCGTCCTGAGTAGGTTGCACTTTGATGTAAAATTTTGTCGTGTTCGGGGTCGGCATGCTTTGAGCTCAACAAACTTCTTACACTTTATTTAATTAAAGTTTGTTGTTGTTCCCTCTGCCTGTCGTCTGTTATCAGCGTCAGCGTCAGCGACACCGACAGAGACAGAGACAGCAGCGGGGACAGTTGGGACAGTTGTTTGTGTATAAGTAATATTGAGTGCGCGTAGCAGCACTTTGACTTTGAAGTTTAGCGACGACAAGAGGTTAGACAAGATTTATATATAAATATATATATATATACTTATATATTGTCGAAAAAAAAGCCATACAAAACAATTTAAATGCTGCTCAAAGTTGAGAATGAATTAGCCATCAGACGACGCCGAAGAAGTCTTTTTTTTTTTCTTTTCTGCTTCCTTCTCTTTCTATCTATCTCTGTCTCTGTCTCTCTATTTTGTCGTCTTCTTCTTCTTCTTTTTGTGAGTTTCTGTTTCTGTGTATATCTCCGGAAAGAGGCCACCTAACCTAGATAAAACCGAAACCGCACACTTGGCTGTCTATTCAGAGAGTGGAAGACAGGCCACAGATAGCACCAACAGCAGCGAATCCAAGAGGGAGAAAATGAGCGGGAAGAGTGGAGAGGGGACGGGGGGCAAGTGGCAGCAATAACAGGAACAACAGTACAAAAGCGTTGCACAAACTTGTAGCTACATGTTTTTCTATACTTTTTCTTGCCAAAGTGAAGGGTATATACATTTTGCATATAATCCAGTCTCAAACGACTGCATAACTTTCTTTATATATTTTACAAATTTTTTCGCTAAGAAATCATAATTACAATAGTTTTTTCCACTCTATTTCTCTATTGGTAATGATATTATTTACCAAATATATTTTAAAAACTAAAATAAAATTGAAAAGAATTTTTTTATTTAAAAATTCAGTTTTAATTGTTGTTTTTGAGATTTCTTTCAGTAAGAAAATTATAAATATGAGTAAGAAAAATGCATAAATAATTTATTTTCCAAGTTTTCTTTGATATTTTTCTTTTCTTATTTTGGCTTTGCCATTAAAACTTACTTTTTGAATTTATTTATTTCTTGCTTAGAATATAAACATAATTGAAAAGTTTTATCTCCATGTTACAATTATAAAATTTTAAAATAGCAGAAAAACTAGATTTAGATTTATATGTACATATATATTTAAATTCTATATAATAAACTTTAACTCTATAACACCCAGGGCTACCTGTAGGCTCTTATTATATTATGAATTTTGGCAAAACAAAAACACTGAAAAATTGTTTAGTTTTGGTCAAAAACACCCAATTACTTGAAAAAAAGACTGAAAGCTCTCAGAATCTTCTAACGGTACTTTTAATTTACATGTAAATCGAGCGTAAAATTTTCCCAGCTGCAATTATGTTTTTGTGTAAAAATTAATTTATTTTTGACGTGATGGTACCATTATATATACCATTATATTGTACATAATTTAAAATATTTTTTTTCCACTCAAAGTCTCAATTCACTCTAGAAAAATATATTAGAATTATTTGCTTTCAATATTTTGGAAATTAGAGGGAGGGAGGTTCGAGGTTTAAGGACGCTACATAAGCCAGTTAATAAAAAAACTTAGAAGTAAATTGTATTTTCCAAATAAAACTATTTTGAAATTGTGAGTTTGTAAAGAAGATCTCAATTTACAATATTTATTCCGAAATATAAAACACTCGATAGTCATCCCGGTGATAGTGTAAACTAAAGTTTGAGCAAACACAAAAATGGTATTCCATTTCATAAAACAAAAAAAAAACATCTGACCAATTTTGATATATCCTCTGCAAATGTTATGTAAGTTATGGTCATAAATAAAATCAGATAATTACATTGCCAAAATATTTTGGCCCCATCGGAGTAACACAAACTTTAATATGACCTTCATCGAAAGATTTTAATGTTGACTTGGAAAACTCATATGTACCATTGAATAATCTAATAGCGTTTCCCTCTCCTCCATAAAACGAGTGTCAAAGAAATGGCTTTAAGTTTGCTTTGATCAGCGATTTTGGTCATTCTTTGGAATGAAATGCTTATGGGAATTAGAATTATGTTTGGAAGTATGATCATTTCTTCAAGCGTTAGTATAAGCTTATGAAATCGAATAAAGAATTTCAACATTTCACTCATTTTTGATATCTTAGTTTTTGATTTGTCCGATTTAACTGGGATTAATGTTTGACTTACTACATTTTGGTGCATAGGGATAGGGTATTAGGGTAAACCTTTCCCCTTTGTTTTTTGCCCCTGGAAAAACTTGTAAACAGTCCTAGAAAAGTTTTCATAAAGGCTAGCAAACTCCCAACTCGAGGGTTTTGCATTTTATGTTACCAAAGAACAGAGGAAAAATAAAAAATAAAGTAAGTAAGTCGCTGGGCCGACTTGGATATACCATGCATTAGATGAAGAGATGTATATTAAATTTCTTTCAAATGCTATCTCTCTTATGTGGAAACGAGCACTTTAGCGCCCCCCGACCAAATCGGTGATTTGCAGCATATGCTATCTCGCTCTTTTTCGCGTGCATCTGCCTTGCACCGCTATGAGTGAAAAACGTTTCTATGTATAACTCGGCCATTTTTATTCCGATTCTTGTGATATTTGATGGGATGATAGATATACGTGACATGTATTAGTCTGCCGAATTAAATTACGATACGATAAATATTTCGGGTGAAAATCAAATTTTTCGAATTTCGGGGGCGGAAGGGGGCGTGGCCAAAATTTGAAACAAACTTGGTCTGCGTGCACACTGCACGCATCTAATGTCCAAATCCGAAAGCTCTATCTTTTATAGTTCCCGAGATATGGAGGCTCAAAATATTGTTTTTCAAATAGCGGGGGCGGAAGGGGGCGGGGCGAAAAAAAAAATAAACTTGATCAGCGTACACACCAAACGAGTCTACATGCCAAATTTGGTAGCTCTAGCTTGTATAGTTGCTGAGATCTAGGCACTCTATCGGACGGACGGACGGACGGACGGACGGACGGACGGACGGACGGACGGACGGACGGACGGACGGACAGACAGACGGACATGTCTCAATCGACTCGGCTATTGATACTGATCAAGAATATATATACTTTATAGGGTCGGAGAAGCTTCCTTCTCCCTGTTACATACATTTTGGCGACTTTAATATACCATTTCATTCTATGAATGCATGGTATAATGAAAAAAACCCAAAGAGAGAGGAAGGCGAAAAACTCTTCTTTAAAGTGAAAACTTTTTTAATAATCCAACGACAACGACACACAACAACAACAGCAGCAGCAAAAAAAAAAAAAAAACATCACAAAAAACCGGGAGGGGGAAACCGAATAAAAATGGGAAGGGAATGCGGATGATTGGGGAAGAGAGGGGAAGGGAAGAGAAAACTGTGTCAGGGAATTTAAATTGTTAGTTTATCTCTTGACACTGATTGGTATCCAGTTTATCCTCCACCATACATATGTGCTGAGTCAGGTGAGAACTTTGCCGAGGTTGCGGAGGAAAGTCGTGGGAAAATAAAGGAGAAGAAGGCACTTGAAACGATGGGAAAGGCGTGTGTCTGCTATGTAATAAGACAATCATGATTCTCTGTTCGTACAAAAAATGGGACAAGGTTTTGAGAACAGGCAAATGGAAATGTTAATCTACTTGAAGAGTTCTGAAGGAGAGTATTCCTCCTTGAAGATAACAACAGGCTTTCGAATAGGGGGGGATGGTGGGGTCTGATCGAAGAAGGAGACACGGTAATCTTATTGAAAACTCTTGAAAATGATTCCATGTATGTGTAGGAATTCCATTTTCGTTATGATAGTAATCGCACAAGAGCACAAATTCCATTCAACTTCCATTCTTGAGTTTAACGTGGTTCGCCCTCGACATAAACCTTTCGCCTGCCCTGCTCATTCATTTGTCACTCTCTTATCTGGCCATCTCAGCTGAATGAACGCCTTGGCTAAATGAAATTCAATCAGGCTAATAGACGTTGGTCCCGACCAACGGCCAAAAAGGGATATCGTGATTCGATTATGCGTTATAACTCGCTGCGCCAGTTGCCATTCTGCAGTCGTTCAAAGTACAATGCCATTGCCGCATTTCCGGACTCGTTTTGTGATTCCCCAGGCTCGCTGGATTATGCAACAACTGATGAAACGACTGTTGCAAGGCCTTTACTGGATGGCCAAGGTGTTTGGCTTGCTAGCAGCCACTTCAACGCCCACGAAGCCACCGAGGCGTAGGATGGGTAGGAGACGACAGCGCAGTGGAAGGATGGAATGGATGCTGCATTATTCACGCTACTGGCGACTACATGGCTATCTGGTGATGATATTTGTTGGCTGCTATTCACCATATGCCTTCTGGACAGTATTTTGTCGCATGTCGTTTCTGCGTCAGAATCGTTTATTACTCATCATTGGCTTCAATCGTTATGTATTGGTGCTATTCTGTGCCTTCCTCACCCTCTACATACATACGACGAAACAAAAGAAGATGCTCCAATGCCTCAATGGTCTGCTGAAAAGCAAACGAGAATTGTGTCGTCTAATGAACACAGTGTGTGAGAACTATGAATCTAGATCGACATCATATCTGGAAACGTGCAATCATTCCTTTGCCTTTGGAGTGTTTATAATTTGTTTCATTTGTTCGTCCAGTCACACAATGCAACTGCTCACAATCGATCCGGAAGTGCCACGAAATATCGCCTATGGCTTTAGTTTGTTATTCATATTTCTCTGTCAATTGTGTTTGCAATTATCATTGGGCATGTACTTCCTAGCCCTGTTATTGATCACCCATTTGGTGCATCACTGCAATGTGCTGTTGAAGCGACTTCTCAACGATGCCAACGAAATACACCAGCGGCAAATGCAATCCTGGCCCAGACTGACCTTCTATGGTAGACAGCAATATTGGCTATCATTGGAATTGTGGCAACTGTTGCGGCTTCACTTCCATCTAATGCGTCTGAGTCGCTCAATTTGCGCTCTACATGGAGTGCAAATGCTATGTTTCATTGCTTTTGTACCCATGGAGTGTATGGTGCATCTATTTATTAGTTACTTTGTATACTATAGTCGAGCATTTATACGTAGATTTCATCGTCGATTGCCCCTTAATATCTATTCACTAGTTTTCATAAGTTCCCTATTCATCCACCTTGCTCTCGTTATTCTATATACGCATCGGATGAGGCGAAGATTCGCCCAGACACGAAACACACTGAGTTGGGGCGTGATGGCCCTACCATCTGGTAATTGGATGACCAAACAATTGAGCGAAACGGTAAGTAACCCCAAAACGCATAGCTTATTGAGAGAAGTTCAAAAGAAGTGCGAAGAGGGCAAAGCAAAGAATTTCATCTGTCTCTATTAACACCTACAGCAAAAGAACGACTCTATTAACACTAGATCGCTAGTAAGCATCGTTTTTGGTCGAGTATGGTAGCACGTAGTGCTCCCCGTAGTCCTACGATAGAAGTAATGTTACAACCCTGAAAGCGCAACAGTGTTGAGCTGATCAGTCGATCTTGAACAGTTTTTTAATTTGCAGGAATCGATCGATCACTGGCAAGCAGAGTTTGAATTTAAGTGAGGTAGTGCGTTGTGCTCTCGGGAAAAATACAATCAATGATGGATTATAATGAGTCGTTCTTCAACAGGTCGGTAGCAACTATAATTACAGATGGAGTGAGGTAGTGCGTAGTGCTTTCGGCGAAAATATTAAAGCTAATGCCTAAAGTTTAGTCACAAACTGAAGCTAAGTGGAAAACACTTGGAGGATGACTTTCAACCATCATAGAAGTCATGTTAAATGCATTCTTAAACTAATACGTGTGGCATTTCTCACACTTTTACTTTAGGAGTACGACAGGCATTCTGAGCATCGCCAGAAGTGATTTTACGCATTTTATTTTAACTTTTCGGGGTTATTACTTCTAATAATAAGGGTTCCTGGGAGAGATTTTCAGAAGGACGAATATTTAATGGAGAAGTCAATTTTTTCTTGGGCGGAAGGCTTTAAGCACGTTGTAAGAATTGTAGGAAGTTTTAATAACAGACTACTTTAAAAGTGATTTATGGTTTCCAATGTGATCGTGTCTGAATTTCATAATTTTGAGTAGTTTTTCGTAATTCTCATTTGATCGTTTTTGTGCTTCACTTGCAGATCCATTACTGGGGCCTGCACTTGCACCAGGGTAAACGGATTTTTCGCCTTACCGCCTGTGGATTGTTTAAACTGAATAACACGATGCTCTTTTGCATTATTCAGGGCATGTTAATCTATATGATGATACTTATACAGTTTGACAAAGTCATTAACAAATAAGCTAACAACAGACGATAAATGCGACAACGAGTATGCATATATACATACATAAATATATAGTATCTATATACATACATATGTATACTATGTATGTGGGCGATGATATCTTGAATAAACTTACGTGTCGTTGCACTCGAAATGGGCGCTATGGTAAATATTAGTCCATATATTATTAGCATATGGTGCAAGCACCTCCGATTTCGTAGCGACATATTTGCTGATCTCCTCTTTCTTTTGTTGAATGACAATCAATATGACCTTGAAAGTTTTCTGCTGCTGCTGCTGCTTTCTTTTCGAATCAGAAATATTCTTGTTATAATCAACAAAAATCAAAATCAATTTGGCAAATTGTGCAAAACTGCAAAGAAAAAGAGAAAGCAACATGCGTTAAATAAGTGTGCAAAAGAGAGATGGCAAGATGGGAGATGATTGTATGTATGTATGAGAATTTAAATTTTTTGTCATTGGCGAAAATTTAATTTTAATTTAATTGCATTACTAAACAAAGCTATAAACACATTGCCTGACTGACTGGTTGGTTGGTTGGCTTTTCAGTGTTACTAAGTCATCATCCGCAGGCACCAGCATCATCATCATCATCGTCATTAGCAGCCGTAGCAGAAAGATGAAGTGTATGATGGTAGGAGGGAGGAAGCGGTAGGGTAGGGTGGTGACCGAGGGGGAGGAGGCTATGCTTTCGATGTGCTTTGGGTATTCTCAATGCTTGTATCACTGCTAAAAATAGCAACCTTTTTTTTTACCCGCGCACGCTGCGAGTAGTTTTAATGGACCAAAGTGGAGGACAGAGCAGCAGCAGACCAGGGGTCACCTCGCCTCTTCTACACTCCTCGTCGTCTCCGTTCATCAACAGAAACCATACCCTACCGCAGCGTCTGTATATGTATGTGTGTGTGTGTGATACGTAAGGGAAATTGTTTGAATGAATCCCGGCATACACACACAAACGCACAACTGATAAAGCCTATGGACGAACACATGAGCAACATTTTAGTTTTGCTCTCCAGGTAGTAGCAGAGCTATATACATATGTATGTATGTATTATGTGTGTGTACTCGTCTTTGCACAAATTTGTCTGCAACTGTCTCTCCTTCTCTCCCTCTCTTTTTTGGGACCCTGATGATTTGCTTTTCATATTCATTCAATCAAATTTTAAGCCCTGACTAACGTAACTCAGCTTAACGTTTACGTATGTACCTACGTGTATGTGTTTGTGTGTGTGCACGCAAGCGAAGAGAGAGAGAGACAGAAGGGAGAGACAGTGGAGAGCGAAGAGAGCAAATGAAACACTTGCAAACAGCTTTGGTTTGAGCATCTCTAAATTAAATGCCTGAAATTTTTGGCACAAAACCATTTTGGGAAATTTGCTGTTGAACTCCGTCTGCTCTTCGTTTCTTCTTAATTTGATTTTGCTAATATTTCGTATGTCTTATTCAAAAGTTATTCTCAATGTTAAGCCCTTAAAGTCATCTTCAACCCAAAACTGTTCATATAATTCTCTGTCACTTTAATAATGTAAACTTCTGATTCATTACGCTCCTCATTTTTACAAATCTCTAGCTCACTAAAATGACTCAAATCGAAAGGGGCTTAGATAACTTGCAAACCAAACGAACATATCAGAATACACATATTGAAACCTTAGATTCTACTAAATAGATTATCATATCACTGATTTTATACATACATATGCAATAACAAAAAAGATCGAAGAATTTTCGTTATTTGATTCACGTAGTGGAAACACTTGTCGTAAATGTTCGTCATGTTACGCATACGACAAATACTTCTTAGATTTCATTCTACTCTCAAATTTTTTAAAATTCGTTGTCAGAAAAACGTATTTAACCGACACTCGATATAAGATAAGATACTGTATCTTTAAAATTCTTTAAATATGTGTACTTTAACAATAAAAGAATTAAATTACAGAATCCCCTATTTTTCTGGATGTGTAGCCCAGAGATTTAGCTTTTGTTCTGTGCTGATCAAGCTTTTTTGGCCTTAAGAAATTGCAAACCTTTTTTTTTAGATTATGAGTTTTTTAGATACATATGTACATATTGGCACAACTTCAAACCCTTTTAATCACATTTGGGTAATAATCTCTGTTATGGTGTACTAGAAAATGCGTTTTCCACGAGCCCAACTAAACAATTTTCACTGTTAAAAATAAGTTGAAAGACTTGTTCCTTAATTTGCAAATATTAAACAAAAAAAACACACACAAAAAGAAGGCTATAAAATCAAATTTCCCCATAACTTCATTTAACGTTTAACTTTTACAACTTTTGGACTTTCATTTGCAACGAATCGCTTTAAGTACCATAAAAAATGATATCCAAATTTATTCTAAGACCTTTCGTATGCTTTGACGCTATTGTCGGATTATACGATTTATGATGTCTACCAAGGAAAGCATTTGCTTGTCCTAGCCATTAAAAACATCAATTTTATCTCCTTTGCAATAAATATATCATATATAATATATATAAGTTCACATTTTTAAATTGTTTTTAATCGCTCAAGCTCATCATATATAATGATATAATTAATTACAAATACATATTACATATGTACATATTATGAATTAATTTTTCCAACCGCTCAAATTAATGAATTAAGTTAATATTACATATGTATGTATTTTTGAATAATGAATTAAAAAGAAAGAACCTTTTTTAACCGCTGAGTACTCAATTTTGGACTGTTGTATGTACTTTTAGTTACATATATGTACATTCATATGTATGTATGTGTATATGTGAGGTAAGGTACTTATACATTTAAAAGGAAACATTCACTATCCCTTTCCTTGCCTCTGTCCCGTTAGCGTCATGGAGCCATCTAATCTTTGTGGTATGTATTTACTTGCTTATCTAACTTTGGCTAGCATTAAAGTAGATATGCCATCCCATATATTCATATACATATGTATGTATATCTAAGTAGGTATGTATGTACATACATATAATTGGTATGTATGTACATATACATACATATGTAGTGTAAATGTTTGCTTTTAGCGTTTTCCCTCATACATATGTATGTACATACATACATATGTACAAAAATATGTGTTTTCCAGTTAAAAAAAGAGGTTTCTAAAACCTCTCTGACAATGTAGTCATTCTCAACTCTAGTAGCTTATATGTATGTACATACATACATACATACATATATCCATATGTACATATCTTTGTCGCATATTTGTTTAGATGACTAAACTTTGATAGGGGCATTCATTTTGTTGTTGTCGTTGCCGCCGCCATGATCGTGGGGCATGATAAAAAAAAAACACTTGCCCGATCGAGTGTTGAGAAACTTGCTGACGGATGCGAAAAATGCTTTGCCTTAACTGTAAGTTTTTCGCTTATGATTATTATTTTTCTTTCTTCATCTGCTTCTTCATTTTACCTCGAAAGCAAGATAAGCTTTATTATTGTCATAAATTTCACTTGAATGCGAAATCTGATGCATCTATTCCATGTCTTTTTGTTGTTATTGTTGTTGTTGCTGGTTTTTTCTTACTTCTTTTTGTATTTATCTTGGTAGACAGCAGAAAACGCCAAATACATACATACATACACACACATACATATGTATGTACATACATACATATGCAAAAAATAACTCAGCTCGTTTATGCATATACATATGTACATATCGATGTGTATGTGTGTGTGTGTTGGTATGTATTTACTCGTGTTCGCGTACAATAATTTCACGTTCAACAACTTTTGGCTTTATTTTTATTTTTTTTTATTTTGATGAGCCAGCAACAGCAGCCCGCACTTGAAAGGTACAATGCTGAAGCGGGAGGTGGTAAGGGGATGGCAGTAGCAGAGAGGGAAATTTGTGGTAGTGTTGCCATAGCTACCGCCTGAAAATCAAGCTCGTCGTCGTCATCTCTTTTCAACGCATTGCACATTTTCAAAGTTGGGCTACACATAGCACAGCAGCAACAACAACAACAACAACAGCAGCAACAGCATAAGCGGTTATATAGTAAGTATGCTCTGACCCGATGTCGATTGCCGTTCGCTTTATTTTGCATATTCTTAAAACTTGTAGGAAAAGAGTGACAGGGAGGGAGATAGAGGGAGAGGGAGAGTGAGAGAGAGCGCCGCTTTAATATTTTCTTGGGAACATTTTCTATGAATGAGGCTTGAATGCGGAAAGTTTAATTCAGGTTTAAGCAGCCGAAAGCTCTTTCACGATTTTCCCATATGTACATACATACATATGTATGTATGTACACGCAACGAGAGAAAAAATAAAATAAAAATTAAGGCAGCACGTGCAAAATTTTCACTTTAGTATAAGATGGCAAAAGGAAAAATAGTCTTTTAAAAAAAAATTAATTTCAAATAGCTCTCGGGACAAATTGCAGAAAAATTTGCATTGAATTTCACATGAGAATTTCCGAAGCATTTTTTGAGCTGTGCATATATTAGGAAGGCTTAAGAATTAAATAGATGGGAGATCTTACGGGTCTACAATTAAATAGTGTTCTAAAACGACATCAAAATAGAAGGCTATAAGAAAGGAGTTTTTCCTTGGAAATGATAGCGTAATCGAATTCAAATTTTAAATGACCATTACTATGACTTTGTTCACATGAACTTAAAAAAAAAAGGATTTTTTGGTGTATTCCACATTTCTCGCATACAATTTTCCTTGGTTTATTTAGATCTACGAATATATGTACATATGAGGGTTTTATGAAATTTATTGTTCTTTTAATGTAATAAAACTCACACAAGTCGTAGATCTAATAAAACCAAGGAAATTAATTATTTGTCTGCTTACATTTTTATCAATAGAGAAAACAATGCGTCAAGTATGTAAAAAGTAAAAGGCAGAAGTTGATTTGGTCAAAATAGTTGGAACGACACATATACATACATATTCCAGCGCAATAGGGGTGTAGATTTAGTCATATCAAGACACCAGTTATATATGTAGATAGAATCTGTGAAATTGACAAATTTTGCCGATTTGAGTCTTAATCTTCAACGTTTGATCAAATTCAAATAGCTACTATAAATATTATTCAGATCAAAGCTCTCTATGGAATAGGCTTTGCGATATGTCACACGATTTCGGTGACTTCAAAGCTTTATCAAACTGATATGATGGTTGTATTATAGTTTGCATTGAATATTCATTCTACATGTCCACTGATCAGAGGGGAAAATGAAGGTCTCAATATAAAAACCGTTTCAAAGAGAGTTGGCCGATTCTTTGATTTTGAAAGGTTATCTGCGGTTCATTGGAAATTAAATAAATCAAACAAAAATTGAATTAAACACGTGTTCGTGCATAGAGAGTTAAATGTTTTGTCTATGATGTCATGAATGAAACGCAATTAATCAAAAGATAAGGAATCCATTAACATTGTACTTATTTTGCCGAACAAGGGACAGACAGAGACAGAAAGGCAGTCTATGTAATTTATTAAGTAATAATTTATTTTTTTTTAATTTTTAATCAGTTTTTTTATTATTTATGCCCATAGGGTAAAAGTCAAAATGTACCCTACCTCATTTTAGGCATGGGAAAGGCAAAATTATAACTAAGATGCTCTACAAAACAGGAATAAATGCAAAAATTGCAATGATTGTAGCGATATTCCTTTGATTGATTGATTGCAGTTGTAGGGCATCTGCAAGTCGGTGTGCCAAACAAGTGTACATACATATCTAATTTATCTTTCTCTCTCCCTTTCACATACATATGTGTGTTTGTATGTAGGTACATATGTCTCTCCATCTCTCTCTCTCTCTCTCTCTAACTAGTGTGTCGCCTTGGTTACTTTCAGTGTAATGTTTTTTTTCCCCAAAAAAGTTCGATCTTTTTCTTCCTCCACTATTTTTTTTTTTTTGGTTTTTTGTTCATTTACGCATGTTGCTTGACGCTTTTAACCTTGATTTTTGTGTAAACAAAATAAAAAAAAAAGCTTTCAGCATTTTTGTCAGTCTATGTTGTGTGTGTATGAGTCTATGTGTGTGTGGTTGTTGGTGTCTTTTCGATCAGCTTGTAGATTTATTAAGTTACCTCTATTTATAATTTGTTTATTGTTTAGCGCAAAATGCCTGTGAATAATGTTTAAATTTAGTGCAAAAGCATCTGGAGCCAAAATCGCCAGGCAACGGCAACAAAGTGCTCGAACATATTTCATAAATGACGTTATTGGGCCTGCGCTACTATTAGTTGTTTTTTTTATTATTAGATACGCCGCTATCTTATCTCCATACGATTTCTCTCTTAGTCGCTTTGTGTATGAATGTGTGTGTGTGTGTATGACTGTGTGTGTGTGCGTACAAATGTCTGTCTGTCTGTCTATTTGTTTGTTTCTCTGGTTGGTTGGTCGGTCGGTTGGTGTTTGCCTATAACTACATACATACATATAACCAAGGCCCCAAGGTACAGAGTTTTTTTTTTTTTTTGCTTTATGCTGGGCTTATATAATCACTTTTTCCATGCACTATATAGATTATGTTTGTATGTCTATCTGTTTGTATGGAAGTCTTGTATGAGCGTACAATCTGCGGAATGGGAAATGGAATGCTGCTGTCACACACCTGCCACGTAAAATAATTTAAGCATCAATTTTGTTCACATGATACACTTGATTTCTCATCATCTTCTTTTCGGTGGTTTTGGTTTTCGGATTCGGTTTTTCTGGCTTGTTAGTTTAGTTATGATTCTTTGACTTTACTTCACTTCACTTTTTGCCCCCCTTTTTTTTTGTTTTAGGAGGGGGAGGTGGCGGCTGTTTTATCACTCGAAAAGCTTTTGAAATTTTTCGATTTTGTTTTATGTTTTTGTTCTATCTATCTAGTATTTCTCTCATTTCACACATTTCAATGAATAATAAATATTATTTACTGTATTTTTCTACTTGTTGTACCGCTATTCCGAAAGGCTTGCGCGCGTTCACTGCCCAAAGACGCAGACGGCTAACTAAAACATTCAAGTTTGCTACACACAAATTTAAAGCTCGTTAAAGATCGGTCGGCTACGCGATGTTTGTACGTACACACACAGAGGCATAAACACACATAGACACACACTCACACATAGAGCCACACATAAACAGCCGATGACCGGTTTTTGCGGTACTCATTCTCTTCCTCTCTCTCTCTCTCTTGCTAGCTCTTGATATTAGTCTCGATGGAGGGGGGAGTGGGGAGTGCTATTGCGGCTCTCTCTTGTCAACCCGGCTAGCCGGCTTTTTCTTCTACGCCAACAACAACAACAACTTGCATGCGAGTATTTCTCTCTCTCTCTTTGCACTCTTTTTCTTCTGCCAAAGCTTTTGCGGACAGCTCTCATTAAGCTTCTTTGCGATAAAAAACAACAACAAAAATTTATTAACGAGCAAGTCGTAAATTTTGCAAAAACCAAAAAAAAAAAAAACAACAAGGAAAAAAAGAAAAAGGAATTTTGTGGATTTGTGCATCTCACGCACTCAATGATCGATCGATCAAGCAGCAGATCGGGCCATTCCGCATTTTTCCAGGCCAAGGCGTGTGTGAAATGTGAAATGCAAATTCATGACAACACCCCCACAACAACAATAACAACAACAGCAACGGCAACAATCACAACGGATTAAATTGTACAAAATGCACACAATATGTAATTTATGCAGAAATATTTATAAGTACGAAATGTGTGTACGAAATATGCGCATACTCTTGTCGATTGTTGATCGCATGCCAGAAGCACTCTTCCAGGTGACTAATTGCATTTAACCAAGTGAACGTATGCACACACATACACAAATCATCCATCCAACCATCCATTCTTATGAGTAATATTTTTCGCAAAATATTCATGAGTCTTCTATGTGGGGTTTGGGGGTAACTGGAAAATGTTTCATTTGTAGATTGCAAGATCACAACGTCTGATAACGTAATTGCTTGACTTGCGAGTGGAATTCTGAGCGCAGGTTGTTTAAGTTAAAGAATGCAATCGTTTCGCACCCGCAGCCGAGTCACTATAGTTCACGACCAATCTCTCGATCGTGACTAGAGGAATTTATAATTAATTGCTTAATGTGCGACATGAATTCAAGACGTCTTGAGGACGACAAGCTAACTTGATTCACCCATGTCCATCTACTTATTAGGTTCAACGCGAACGCTTCGCAGAACTTAAAAGTCGATCAGACGGCTATATTATATAACTCCAACTAAAACGTTCGGCCAAAAATTAAATTTTCTATCAATTACTTTGATCTTTATCTGTCCTGGATTGTCTGGGAACGAAATTATCCCACATGCCAAATTCAAACAGGTAGTTTTAGATCGTCATACAATATTAATGGATTGGCTTGTTGCAGAAGAGTAATAACGAGATGCTTTGCAGTAAATGCTTAATTCGAGCTTAGATATAAACAAAGGACAAGTTATTGCATAATAAAATGAAATGAGATCAAGAATTCCGAGAGGTTGCAGAAATAAAACAAAATGTTTAAATAAACAAAATACATAGTTGATTTTGCCTTTTGTTGATATTTAAGTGCTCATTTTTTAATTTTTATTTTCCCGGCTCTCTATTTTGTGCAAATGTTTGTTTGGCTTTGTGTTCATCATCGTATTGATATGATGAGATCAGGAAAATAACACTATAAAATTAATTAGTGCCGTAAAACGACATCAAGCCGAAAGATCTATAAATAGGAGCTAAAATCTCAATTTTAATTGTATAAATATTCTTGATAAGCATGAGAAGCCGAATCGACATGTCCGTCCGTCCGTAAGAGACCGTCGTATATATGTACAATGTACATACATATATATTTGCCCGCCCACTTCCGACCCCAGAATTCAATAAAAGATTTTTTTTAGCAATATTTATTGAATCGTAATTTACTTTGTCACACTAATACATGTTATGAATATCTATCATTCCACAAATCGGAATAAAAATACCCGAGTTATGCGTAGGTTGCCGTTGGGGGCGCCAAAGTGCTCGTGTGCTCATAAAAGTGAGAGTGAGATAGCAGGTAAGCTCGACATGCAAAAAGAATTTAATATACATATGTTTTAATAATTTGTTTTTATGAATTTCACACACACTTGGTGCTTGGTATATCCAAGTCTTTGCGGAGACTTACTATTAATCTTTTAAATACATTAGGGATATTATATACAAAAGGGGTATTATATAAAGTAGGGGTATTAAATACTATTCTTTAGGGTGTGATTGCTAGAGAAATTGAAAAATGCCAATCAAGCACTCTTGGCTGGCTTACTTGTCGTATACGTTACGCATACGACATGTATCGGTTTGACTAGATATTACTACCAAATTACATGAAATTTGATCAGCAAAAGTTATGCTCACTCGATACAAATAAGTTACTGGTATTAAAGTTATTCTAATTTTTAAAGCTAAACAATAATTTTAGTTTTTTTAGGTTATTTTGCTGTTTATTTTGGGTTAAAAAAAAAATGTCATTACACAGTTACAGGATTAAATTTTATTTTATTGTCCTTTGACATGTATTTTAGGGACAGTTATTCCCCCTCCTCTTTGTTTAAAATCTCTATGCAAAGGTTATCTTTTAAAGCGGCCGTTTGATATATAAATGGATCTTTCTCAATCCTCATTTCATCTGTTACTTATGTACTTGGTCTACGCAGACCTAATTCTAATTTAACTTTCTTAAACTTAAGTAAATGGTTTATCATTAGCTTATCTCGACCTTACTAAATATCGTCCCTCTCTCTTTCTCTGTCTCTCTAACACACACTTACTGGGTGCACTTTACTTGGGAGTTTTCATGGTCAGTTGGCAGTTCCGTTTCTCTGGCTTCTTCCTTTGCCTTGCCAGCGAACATAAACTTTAGCCACAAAGATAAGAAGCAACAACAGCAAAAGCAAAAGCAACAGCAACAGCAAAGAGGCTGCCGAAAATCCATATAATGAAATAAAAATACATGGCTAAATAAAGTGAATGAACAGCATCAACTACATATAGAGCGTAGGCAAACTGATGGACTGATGCGGGCGCGGGACGATTGACAGAGGAATGAAAATGAGAAAGGGAATGGGAACGGAATGAGATTGGGAATGAGTGTAGGAATGGGAATGGGGTATGGAGTATGCGAGGAGTAAAAGTAACAACAACATTGATTTCACTTTAACGAGCTTGTAATGTCTTTGAGCCGCCTCAAAGGCGAAAGTATATAAACACACGCACACACACACATCTATATGTATCTATGTATCTACGTATGTATGGGTGTGTGTGTGTGTTTGTGTGTGAATGAAAACTTTGTGCGCTGCTGCTGTCACATCCTAATAGGATAATAACGAGCCAAAAGGCAAAGCGAAACGAAACGAAAGTTGTTGCGCCTTGCAACCAGCAATTCTTACCAAAAAAAAAAAAAAAGAAAAAAAATAAACACTAAACCGATGCGAGAAGCGAGAAGCAGATGGCGCGCGGGGGGCTATGGGGGAAGGGTGAGTGGTAGTGTGAGGAAAAAATAAAAATAAAATATGTAGCACAACAATAAACGATGATAAGGGGCCAAAGAACGTGTCGTCTCGAGCTTCAACTTGGCCATGAAGAAGACTTGCTTTCGGTCTTGGCTCTTGGTATCCTTAGTCTTGGTCTTGGTCTTGGTCTTGCTCTTGGTTTTCGTGTCATTATCCATTTTCAGTCTGTGGTCCTGGCCGCCGGATAAACTGATAAGCACAACGACTTGCGGCAAAAGTGAGGCCATACTATATTGTATAATGCGATGCATATCCTTTTCTCTTATCCAAGCAGCAAGCAACAGCAGCAACAGCAGCAACAGCCACAGAAACAGAATCTAGAGGATGGAGCTGTGGGATGGAAGGAGTGACGGTTGGAATCTTGTTTCGTAAACTGCCAAATGATAATTTATGGGCGGAACCACTATGAAAAACTTTGAGGCGTTGCCACATAATCTTCTCTTTTGCTTCTTTGCTTTGTATTAAAGTCATTCAACATTTCACACGAAATGGGCGGTTGGCGGTTGGAGGGGGCGGCATCAACTCTGGCGAAAAAGGTAAAGTAAATGGGAAAATGAGTCAAGTAATCAAAAGAAGCCACCAAAAATGAACACGGTAAAGGGAAGGCACAATCAAGTGGTAACGAAAATTCAAATAATTACGCAGCAACCAGAAAAAGTTACAAGTTGAAAAGAAATGGCATAAAAAAGTCCAGCTAAGAATGTTATCTACAAACAGAAAAAGGATTTTCAACTTCATACAAACTTGAAAATTATCTGATTAAATTCTTTTGCAATTATCGACAATTATAAGATTTTGTATTAATAATCATACAATTTTCTTTCAAGTTTAAAAGTATTTTAAAGTTTCTGGGCTTAGAAAATGCTGAAAAGTATGCTATGCAATCGAGCACAATTTAAAAGTTCGATTTTTTATGTAAACGTGTTTTCTTCAAATATTTTCAATAGTAAATTGAATTTCATCTCTCCATTTGAATTAATTTTCATTGATTTTAATTAGTGTCTCACAACTCCCAATCGAATTACATTTGAATAAAAACGATTGTTTTTTGATAAACAAGTTGAATCGGTTGTGATTTTAGTTCCGACCCACTAGTTCTTATTGCCCAATCATAAATGCCTTACTGGCTGTCGAAAACCAACATCTCGTGTGAGACTTCAACACGATGTGGTTTTTAGGATGTTTAGACACGTATTTCGCAGCTTCTCTTCAAATGGTTAACTGATATGTGCCAAAAAAGTACGGATGGGTATGTCTTTTACGATTTCTCGTAAACGAATATGAGAATCTCCCATCGGCTGCTCCGTACTTGTGCTTGTTGAGCATGGCTTCCCCTCTCTCTATCCGTGTTAAGTCCATTGCAACATTTCAGTCCATTTCAGCGAAAACCTTCTCAAACTGTGAATGGTTCAGTTTGGCTGTCTCCCAATTTCTATAGAACCAAAAATTCGTCGAAAGCACTACCCACTACGTCACTCAAGCGCTGTTTGCCAGCAACCGTGGCGCAAATTTAAACCGATTTTCGGAAAAGAAAACAAGGTCATTTACTTTTTGTGGAGTCCAAATAAGTAGTTTGTAGATTAATAGATATTGTGACGAGATTTTCCATTCAGTTCCATGAGAAATTTCATGGAGTTCTCGGTGAAGAATGTTTAGAAAATACGAGCACGTCAAACAAATAGAAAATACATATGTAAAAGTGCGATAATATATTGAATTAAATAAATTCAGAATTGAAACAAGAAAAGTGTCTTATATTTGATAGAACAACGGTTGGCATCGTATGTATGGGTGCACTTGTTAGTTAATTATCATGACGAGTCGAATGGGATTTATCCTCTTGTAGGCAATGTTGTTTGTAATTTATTTCCAAGTGTAATTGTAGCATCAGCATGTTTACTAGATACTTGGATGTTAATGAGTTTTCCTGCTATTTCATTTCATCTTATTCACTCGCAAAGTAAGCACCACTCATAAAGTCCTTTTCTAGTAGCAATTGTTCAGTTGAACGATTCACGTTTCCGTTTCCGTTTCCGTTGCCGTTGCCGTTACCGTTACAGATTTCGCGGCAATGATTATGCTACCTCTTGACACCTCAACAACAGAAAAAGAGAAGAGAAGCGAAACGAAGCGAAGCGAAGAGAAGACAAACAAGTCTTTCATAATTTTCAAGTGAAACCGCTGTCATCTCTCCTGGCTATTCGTCTGTCTGGTTAAACTCCTTGAAAGGATGACGGCCGAGATGTCGGGAGAGAGAAAAAGCATCGCTCTCTCTGCCTTTGGTTATTTTGATTTTGGTTTTTTTGTAATTTCCTTAGCCATCGCATCTGCCATTCATTCATTCATTCATTCATTCAACCATTTCAGACTAACGAGTTATTTTTGCGGTTCTGCCAGTTCTTTCTCTCTCTCTCTCTCTCTCGCTTTCTCTGTTTTTTTCGCTGGCTTTTAGCTTAACAAAACGTCGCTCATTTATTTTGATTACCTTTTCAAAAAAGAAGAAGGACTAATGCCAACAACAGATTTTTCCTTTCCTTTTCCTTTCCCTTTTCTTTGCGTTTCATTTTTTCTATTTCTATTAAAAACCATTAAGAGACCGAGAACGACAGAAAGAGAGAGAGAGAGAGGCAGAGAGAAAGAGAAGGGATAACAACAGTCTCTCTAGTATCATGATTATTATTTTTTCTTCTCTCGTTTTTCTCGCATTTCGTTGAATTTTAGTTACGACGTTGGAAATGAATCATGGGGCCATCAGCGTTGATGAGCTTAATTCCCTGGCGACACTTTTGTCCGAACAAATTTAGTGTAGCAAATTTTACACACACACACTGAGACATAGAGACAGCGAGCTAGATAGACAGACAGACAGACAGAGAATGCAATAATAAAGTTGTGATATCTTCTATTTCCCTTGCTCCCTCTCTCTATCTCTAGCTCTATCTCATTCTTGTTCTCGTTCTCGCTCTCTATGCCATTCCCTCTTTATCTGCCATCTTTTTCCTTTGGCTTGTCTAACCGTTTCCGGAGCAAGCTTCCGTTACGCCTTGACTTTTTGGTCGACCTCTTTTGCGGGTGTGGAGTGTGGAGTGTGGAGTGCGGAGGATTGGCACTCCTGCTTCTCCTGCTTATTTTGGGGTTACCACCGAAATTCCATTATGGGAATCCTTCTGCATTGTTTTGCCGTTGTCCCCTAGATATCTCCGTCTCTCTTGTACAACAAAATTAATATTACAATTTTTGTCCTTCTTCTGTTTTTGGTCTCTGGTCTGGGTCCGGGTCCGAGTCGGGGTCCTTGGTCCTGGGTCTCTCTCTCTCTCTCTGCTTGTCATATAAGAGCGAAATAATTTGGGAAAGCATATTTCAAAATGAAATTTTCTTGCGGCTTGCTGTGTGTTTCTTCTCTTGTTTTCTTTTTGTTTTATATAAGTATAAATGTATATATATTTTTTTTTAGCCCCCTTGCTTCGTTGGGTTGGGTGCCTGGTGGGGAGAAGCTAAAACAAATGTTTGTGGAGAAGAGTGGCCTGTTTTATAATGAAATAAATTTCATTTGCTCATTGACTCGATGACGTTGATGACGACAAGGAGTCGTCCGCAGAGAGAGAGAGAGAGAGAGAGGGAGAGGGAGAGGTATGTTCGTACAAAGGAGTAGTTAGGTAGGAAAGGGAAGGGAAGCTTGGCCGACATGTGTGGCCAGGCATGGAATTTGCATGCCTGGCAAAACTGGAGCAAGCAAGCAACCCAAACCAGACCAAACGAACCAACCAACCAGCCAACCATCCAACCTCTCCTGCCAAGTGGCCGGAACATGGCTCGAGACATTAAGTGTGCCTTGCTCCCCTCCTTGTCTCTTGCCATTCTCTCTCCCTCCCTCCCTCTCTCCCTCTCTCTCCCTCTCTGTTGGTGTGTGTGTGTTCATGTGTGTTTGCATTTAAGGTATTAAGACTTGTGTGTGAAATGAAATATGACATAAAGTTGACAAAGGAGCGAAAGCAAGTTGGTTGGGTCGTTGGAGGCATCTCTATATAGATTGCACACACATGTCGTGTGCCAGTTGCAAGGACACACATAAATATACTGCAAACACATTCACACACACACACACACAAACACACACACACACACATGCACAAAAGCATCATGTACATATATGTATGAACCAAAAAACCCTTCAGCAAATATTGATACCGAGTCTCGGATATCAGTGGAAAAAGAAAAGGCATGATCAATCTCTAGCAATTTCACATTTATGTATATAGTTATTCGATCTTGATTCAATTTTGCCATTTACACTCTTGCTGGAGAACTTAGTTGATGGTTTGAACTGAAGTAATAAAGTTTTGTCTGACTTTCTCCAAATTTATTCATAAATATCACGAATTTGGAAACTATTTTGTCTGCACATCGGTTCTATGTTTGTATGTCCTTTAGTGATTTTTTTTTGTTTCCTTTTTCCATAACATTTTAAGGATATTGTGCATAAATTTCAGAAGATTTGGAGTTTCAAGGGACCGCCACTAATTCAAAATGAAACACTTTGAAGCAACTTTTTAGCAAACGTAATTTTTTAAGTCGATGATAACGCAAAATCTACCTGACCGATCCTTTGCAATTTTCATGCCATCCATCCATAGAATAATTTGGTATTTGAAAGTCGCCAAAATGTTTGTAACTGCCACAAGGCATCATATCCGACATTATAAATTATATGTCCGGGTCAATTGTCCGTCTTTGTGAGCGCCTAGTTACCAAATTTGGAGAGTAGGTAGACTCGTGTAGTATGTAAAATGGTCAAGTTCTCAGATCTCAAGATCTCAGGAACTATAAGATTTAGAGCTATAATTATTATAATGTAGATTTGTGCAGTATGCGTTCTGCGTTAACATTTATTTAATTTTTTTTACCATGCCCCCAAAATTTTTATCTCAGATATCTATCATTCCATCAAATTTCATAATAATAAAATAAAAATAGTCGAACAATACGGAGAAACGATTTGTTTTCAAATGGCCGCAAGGGCGGCGTTGGCCAGTGGAGGGCGCCAAAGTGCTAGTGTGCTCACTAGCTAACTAATTCGACATGCGAACGAAAGAAATCTACTTCACTGATCGTTTTGAAATTTTTATAAAATCGTATAGTTCACTACCGCTGCTTAAAAAAAAAATTAAATTAAGAAAAAATTAAGTAGCACTTGATACCTTTTGGCTTTCATGTTTTTATTTTATTTATTGAAACAATTTTATTCGAGGCACCTCAGAAGATGCTCTGCCACGAACCAACACATAAATATTTTAGAATAAAAATTTAAAAAAAATTCGAATTATGTTCAAAAATTGCTGAGAAAATCTCAAACTTACTTCAGTAATTCATCTTTGAATCATTTTCAAAATACCTATATTTATTTGCTGATACGAATATAACTTTTCGTTTTTTACTCAACTTTCGAAAAATAAATCATCAAACATCTAAATAAAAATGCATAGTATAAAAGAAACACAATTATTGTGAAATGTAATGAGAAGGTAAATTATTCCGATGCTTAAACTTTAGTTGATTTCTCATGGCAACAATTCGCAATGGATAAAAGAATGTTCACATTTCCAGGAAAAACAAATGAATTACTTGGTTTCAAGCGTTTTGTCTTTTAATAAAAGGTAATTGCAAATTTTATGGCAATTTTTATGTAAATTTCTGATCTCAAAATGCATGGGACAACAAATGGCAAGTTACAAGTACAAATGGTTTTCACTGATAAAATACTTGCAAAAAAAAGGTAAAAAATAAATAAAGTAAGTAAGTCGCCAGGACGACTTGGTTACACCATGCACCAAGTGAAAAAACTACTTAAAATTCATAAAACCAAATTCATATATTAAATTCCTTTTGCATGCCGAGCTAACCAACACATGCTATCTCCCTCACACGAGCACTCTGGCGCTACGTAAATATAACTCAAGCATTTTTGTTGAGATTTTAATGAAATTCGGTGGAGTGATAGTTATTCACAACAATTATTACAATTAAACTACAATATGATAAATATTGCGGTAGAAAATCAGTTTTTAGCGAATTCCGGGGCCGAAAGGGGGCGTGGTAAAAAAAACATTAGTTTCATCAGAGTGCATACTGTACGAGTCTAAATTTCAAATTTGGTAGCTTTTATAGTTCCTGAGATCTAGGCGCTAATACAGACGGACATGTCTATATCAATTTCTCTTCTCTTGCTGATCAAGGATATACTTATATACTTTATAGGGTTGAAGATATTTCCATCTGCCTATTACATACATTTTGGCGACTTTAATATGCAATTTCAACCTACGAATGCATGGTATAAAAACAGTTTTGTAAATGCTTTTGGTATGGTAATTAAGTAAGTGAATATATTGAGAACAAAATGTCTAAGAAAAATATAAATTAGAGTGACTTGAAATCACTAAATTGATGCATTAATTATTATGCGATTGTGGAATGTGTGATGATTGATATGCTTTATGTAGAGAGCATATTTTAGGCCAGATTAGCTTAATACTTGATTAATTTAATTTCATTTAATTAGTTGTGACTCGACTGTACTTTCTCATAACTAAGACAAGGACTTGGAATCAGCATAGAGAATATTGAAAGAGTTAATATAACAAGTAATTAAGGACTTTGGGCAATTAAGCTTAACATAATGAGTTTGAGTGACAATCGATCAAATGCCGCAGCTTGCTTGCCATCGATTATCGATTTTAGGGTTGCCAGAGATCACAGTCTTGTGTTTGAAACTCTTAATTTCAAAGTATTTCAATTGAATTTGCTCTTAATAAAATTAGAATGTTTGCTTAGAACAATTCTTGCCGTTTAATGGCTGCTCCGAACTCACCCGTTAATGTTTTATTGTGTTCTCAACATATTAGAGGATAATCGAAAAATATTTCGAAGTATAACGGAACTTTCTTTCAGTCCCCTGACTAAAGAGTAAACTGACTAAAAATCGAAAACGAGTGAAACCTTTTGCGTGGGAGAAAGAATTTGATATTTTTCTGATATTTCCAATTTACTTATATATCGTTTTCTCATGTTTGGTTCTCCGATTGCTTGACTATTCAATATTTTAACTCATATTTTCTTTCTGGTAATTTATTCTCCGTTGATTGCGCTTTCTCGGCGAGTCGGCTTCTGTTTTTTTTTTTACTTTACCTTGTCAGATTTTCTTTCTTGTCTTACTAATTTTCTTCCTTTTAGTGCTGTCATCATTTCTTTTGCTTTTCTTGTGATTCGTCTTTGATTTGAAACTTGTTAAAAATGGCTTATAACTTTCCTTTTACATTTATTTCTTTTTTGAAATTTCCTCCTGTGACATTTCTTGTATTTCTCTTGTCAATTTAGTTTCATTCTCTCAGGGTATTCTCGGGTCGTTCCACTCTATATCACGGTAAGGCTTCACATAAATATTTGTTAACTTCTATGCTTCAGCATGACTATCTTTCTGGTCATATCTCCGGCTGTCTGGCTGCTGCATTAAATGCCACTCATGCACCATGTGGATGGACGGATGGGTATGGGTATGGGTAGGGACAGATGGGCTGCAGGGCTGTAGTCAAGCTTCAGCTTCAGATTCAGCTTTTGTTTCACTCATTTTCATTTTCCAGGGAAACCGCAGCGGGGCGTGTTGTGTTGCACATTGCATACTTTCCAGCGTTGACGTTGTTGTCCCGAGTTGCGTCATGTAACACAACACAATACAAAAAAAAAAAAAAAACAAAGAACCGAAAAGATAAACAACTCGACATTTTGACAACCTAAAAAACCCCAAAAAAAGAAATAACCGAAATATTTTCAAAAAAAGAAAACAAAAAACGTCAGCATCAGTGAAGAGTAAAAAGAAAAACTTCCCATCAAATAATCGAAATCAACTTTCAACTTCCCTCTAGAACTTTTGGACCCTGCAATTTATATGCAAATTTGATTAAGATAGAATGACGGAATGGCGATGTCTGATGGCCGTTGGATTCGGTGGAGGAGGCTAGCCCGCGGATCTACCAGCTTCATCTTAGTAATTGAAACACAAAAAACTGAACAAAAAAAAAAACCGAGAAAACCGAAAAAATATGCATTTGACCAGAACAATCTTCGCCCCGCCCCGCTAATGTAATTTAAAATGGACGAGTGGCAAATTACTTGGACATTGCCAAACCCCAAAACCCTCAACACCAACAACAACAACAGCGAAAAAAAAAATTAGGAAAGCTCGCAAATTGCCCCAACGCAAATCCCGGGACCAACAAATGAAAAAAAACAACGAAAAATTGGTTCAAATAAATTGGATGGGTGTTTTTTTTTTTGTTTTTGAGGGGGAATAGGAATTTTGGCTTGGATTAATTTGTAAGTTAAATTTATTTTCAGTTTCATTTGGGGTAATTGGAGGCTCAAGCCCTGATGATCAGCAATTGATTTATTGTTTGGCCTTAATTGTTAAAGAAAGTATATATTTTAGTAGGTTTCTAGCTTAATAACTAACTACCCATACATAGATAAGTATTTTTTTTGTCTTTCCAAAATTATGAACGACAACATTTTTGCGCAGAACATATTTTTTTTAACTGCCAATAAAAGTGTCATTAAAAAGTTGTAAAATAATGAAACATTGAAAATATAAATGTGGTGGGGAGTAGTAGCTTGGCTTTTCCCACCACTCCCCCCTCCCCCTCTCTCTCTGTCTCTCGTGCGGAAAAACTTTTGCCTGCCAGCAATTGTTCAAGAATTAATAGCTGAAATGCACAATTCCACCACAAAAAAAAAAAAAAAGGAAGGGAGGAACAGAGGGATTTACATACACTTAAAGTGGGGGTCCACCCCCCAGCACCACCCACCACCCACCCAATCTCGTTCACATTGTTGCACATTTATTTTGCCTGGCATATTTTCATATTCAGTTCTTTTTCTTCTTGCTCGGCAAAGAAAATGAAAAGAGAGAAAAACGCAAAACGAAAAGTTTGCCCCACTCATAATTCCCGATTGCTCTTTTGTTCAATTGTTGCTAGGGAATGGGTAGAACGACGGACTGACCAACCGACCGACCAACTGACTCTCTGACTCACTGTATCCTCCTCAGTTTTTACGCAACATTTACTGGTGCTGGGATTCGACTTCGACTCGGACTCGGACTCGGACTCGGACTTGGTTTTGGTTTTCGTTTTCGTCTTGAATGTTCCGTCGAATTGACTTGTTCGTCTGTTTTTACGCTAATTGGAAAAGTTGCAAGTTTTTCTTCATTCTTGGTTTTGTTTCTTTGTTAGGTGGGTTTTTTTTTTTTAGGCCATGCGGTGTGTGGCTTTTATTGGAGGCAAATTGCTTAGAGCGATGCTTATTAGCAGCTGACAGCATTCAGAGAGCAAAACTTTTATATGAAACGAAATAATAACACGAAAAAAAAAAAAAAAAAAAAGAAAAAAGCGAAAGTATGCGACTTTTAAATTGCCCATTAGCCTGTTAGCCTGGCTATAAACGTAGCCAAGAATCTCATCTCGTAGCCACCCCTCCTCCACCCCCACCCGCACTCCCTCCTCTTTACGTCTTAATGACGTCGTCTTCCTGGGCTTTATATTGTAATTATAATGAACAAAATGTCTTTATTTATATACATCTTTTGTTATTGTTGTTGCTGCTGTTTTTCTCGTTGTTGTTGTTGTTGTTTGCTAGTAAGAAGAATGTTTTGCATCCGGTGCTCGACTATAGAGTTCATGCGGGAGATTAAATGGTGATTTGCTGGGCAATAACTTTAACGAAATTCGCAAGTTTTTATGTCAAGTAAAACTCACAGAAGGAAACCTATATCTCATTCCATTAAGGGTAGATAAAGAAAATTGGATATACAAAAGTATCTACCCCTTAATTTGTTAACTTGATTTACAAAATTATTTTAATTAATTTTCACAAACTATAAAAAACTGCTTGAAGAAGACTTTACAAGTTGTTTTTTAAACTCAACCAAATCCAAGTGTATTTAAATCAATTTAAAAACTTCTTGTATGAGAATTTATTTCTCAGGATTTCCTCTTTTTATACCATGCATTCATAGAATGAAATGGTATATTATTTTTAACAGATTTTAAAAATATCTAATTTAAGTATTTGACAATTTTAGTAACCTTTTTCATTTTAAAATTTATTAAAGTGGGCTCCTTATTTATCAGTTTAAAAAATATAATTATTGACTTGGTCGTAAAATAAAAACTTATTTTTTTAAACTTCTTTGTAATATTAAAATAATATTGATTTGTTTAAAACAAAAGCTTAATCTAAATAATACTATTGACACAAAATTACAAAAAAGTTTTAGCAGCAAAGGTCTTAAATATTATTTACTTTCAAAAATGTATATATAGTAGAAAGAACAAGACTTTGGGCAACTTTTTCAATTGTTCTATAATTATAAGGGATTTTTAGAACATGTTTTAAATATGTAGTAATACAACGAATAGCTTCTTCCTTAAACATATAAGTCGAAAGTGGTCCAAACTACATCGTTTCTCTTAATTCATTATATATACTATAGGTCTCGAAGTCGAATCGGGGCTAAGCAGGGCTCTAGATGGTGATGGATGAAAAGATTATAGATATGATACAACCTTCTAGATATTTAGAGCAGAGCCGGCCACAAAGAGAGCCCACAAAAAGTTTTATTGTATTTGTGCATTTCAATGTTGCATTACACTGCGCAAAATAAAAGGTGAACAAATTTCGCCGCAATGAAGACAACGAGCGCAGTCGACGATTAAATGCAAGATAAAGAAAGAGAAAACAAAGCAAGGATCCATTTTTTCATGTGTAGCCTCTCAGCAAAGCGACACAGAAGTGCTCTCGCCATAGCTGTGAGAGACTAATTTTGTTTGCACGCTCTCAAATAATTTTCGTAATGGCTTCGGCAAGCGCTCGGCTTGTTTCGCGTTTTCACTTCGGCCCCCGGGGGCTATGCGTGGCCGGCTCTGATTTAGAGCACATTTTGTAGTGTCTTCTTCATCCATCATATTAACCACATTTCCTTCACTGATTTAATGAAACTTTTGTGTGATTTTGAGTAATTTTTATAAAATAATTCAGTTCATATTTCTCAGAGGAAAAACGATCGATTTTAGTTTGCTATAATTCCATTCTGATGATAGATACCGACAACCTGCTCACCCTCTTGTGTTTGCCAATGATTTAAAAACCTTTAGAGGACTAATTGACTAATAGACTTCAGTTGATGGGAATCCTGCAACAATATCACTATAAAGGACAATGTATAAACGTTACAAAACTGTTTGTATAGGTGGATATATTGTGTCTGATAACATTGCCTTCCAGGCTCAATGTGTCAGGCGCATGCGTTTTAGCGTTCTCTCTGTCTTTCTTGCGAATTGCCGTCAAATATGGGGAAATTTACTCACAATTGTTGAAATATCCTTCAAAAAAACAAACGAAAAAAAACGAAAAAAACCGAACTGCTCGGTCTAACTGGCAAAAGGTCTTAGCCTGGCCGAATGGTTGGAACTTAGTTTTTAGTCTCTGGCCTTAAATGGCCGCGTGCGGCAGACAAAAGCGCATGAAAAATTCATAAAGATTTTTTTTTTTCGCCAACACTAGCAAAATCGAAAGACCGACAACCGACAACCGACAACCGAGAACAGCCAACAACAAAAAGAACAACAACAGCTGAAACATCAACCGAATCCTAGAAGCCTTTTAAGCGTCCATCGTCGAGGTGTAACAAGGTGCGTGTGTGTGTGTGTGTTCTGTGTGTTCTCTGTGTTTCAGCTTGACGTTCATTTTTTGTGTGGTTTTTATAACAACAACAACAAATACAATAACAACAACAACAACTAAAGCAACATCAGCGACAACTTTGTGTATCTTCAACACTTCCATTTGGTGATTTTTGGTGTTTTTTTGTTTTAGTTGTTAACTTCAATTTGGCAAGTGAAACGCAAACTAAAAGCACATAAAATAAAAACAACAAATGACATAAAATATTGCCAAACAGAAAAAAGAAAGTTTATTATTTATCCATTGATTGTGTTAGGGTATATAAACTGCGCAACAATTTCTGGCATTTTGTTTGTGTGGGTGGCGGAACATAGAACGTAGGTAAGGGAAGAGACGGTGGGGGGGGTAACATAAAACACTTCAATCGTTAAATACAAATTAGTTGGGCATGTGTTTCCACAAATTTGATTTTCTTTTTGCTCGCTGCTGTTGACGCAACTTTTTTGTGGCATACTTTTGGGCTGCTTTTTCATTTCATTCCTCTTGGTTTTGCCATTGCCTTTGGTTTTTGCTGTTATTTTTGTTGCTTCTCTTGCGGATTTTGTTTTTTTTTGGCTTTAATTAAGACGAAAGTTTTGTTGTTTTTTGATTTCGTTATGAATGTTAATTAAGTTGCCCAAAAAATGTCTGTGTATGTGTTTGTGTTCTTCGGTGTGGGGACTTCAAATGCCTATCGAATTACTTGTTCAATTTGCAAATGCTACAGACATCAGACATGGAAATCAGTTTTGAATTACAATTTCCATTTTAATTATAGCCAAGCAAAATGTGAGTGTGTGAAATTTGCTTGAGGGGGAAATGTGGAAAATGTGTGTGTTCTCTTAGACCTCTCCATTGTTTTGAGTTTGGTAAATTGGGAAATGGGAAACAGGAAACATCGAGAATACAACTTAATTCCAATTAAAACTCAATGTTACTACTCACTTTCCTCGGTTTCAAGTGTAATTTTATAGCAATTAAATACATCTTTGAGTTCACTTTCACACAACTAATTAATTTTCTCCCATCCCCCGCACCCCCATAAGTATGCTATGCCAATTAACTTTCATTTAATTTCTGAATAAAATGTTGTTTGCCATTTACTATTTGTGTTCAAATTGTTTACTAATATGCCAGTAGCAGAATTTCATTTAGTTCAGGTTTAATGTAGTAGAGAATTTATTCATTTCAGATACATAAGATGAGTCACAACAACCTGATAGTTCTTTTGTTTTCGAATTACTTTAGAAATTATTCGTTCAGAATTGTCAATTTAATTTCCATATCATAATTACTTTTCGGTGGATATGAACCCAAGGATATCTTTCGCATTAAAGAAAGTGATGCAAACTGTTAGATTCATCTTTATTAAAACTAATTCAAGGCATTTAGAGTCAAACTAAAATGATTTCCAGTAAAGTTATAAGTAGAGGTCCTACGCTTAATGCTCATTTCAAAGAATCCAATCTCTAATCTTACAAAGTTGCTTTTCCAAATACTTTCTACCAATCAATTGAGGGAGAAAAACTCAATTCATAGTCGTTTCAACCTAACCTTATCATATAGTTACTTTAGATCTCTGTTGTGAGCTAACCTTACCAAAAATTTCCGTTTTTACTTAACCTTACCATTAAGTTCGGAGTAGAACTCTGTTTTGGCGTAACATTGTAATTAAATTTGGAGATCTTTTTCACTTTAACCTAACTTTACCATAGTTTTTACCTAACCTTACCATAGAATTTGAAGCAAATTTCCCTTTTGACTTAACCTTACCATTAAGTTTGGAGTAGAACTCTGTTTGGAGCACATTTTCACTTTAACCTAACTTTACCATAGTTTTTACCTAACCTTACCATAGAATTTGAAGCAAATTTCCCTTTTGACTTAACCTTACCATTAAGTTTGGAGTAGAAGTCTGTTTTATCGTAACATTGCGATTAAATTTGGAGCACATTTTCATTTTAACCTAACTTTACCACAGTTTTGACCTAACCTTACCATAGAATTTAAAGCAAATTTCCCTTTTGACTTAACCTTACCATTAAGTTTGGAGTAGAACTCTGTTTTAACGAACATTGCGATTAAATTTGGAGCACATTTTCATTTTAACCTAACCTTACCATAGTTTTGACCTAATTTTACCATAGAATTTAAAGCAGGAGTAGAACTCTGTTTGGAGCACATTTTCATTTTAACCTAACTTTACCAGAGTTTTGACCTAACCTTACCTAACTTTACAATAAATTCATGGGTGGATTTCTTCTTAAACCATAAAATAATCATTTAAAAATCTTTAAACTGTTGTTTTATGTATGCATTTTGTTCTTGTTGTTTGTTTTGCTTTTATCATGGTCTCTATATCTCTATAAATAACAATTATATGCCTATAATAAGTATTTTTGTGTTATTCATTGCACACACAGACACACACACACACACAGACTCAAAATTTGACAGCCAAACATTGCGATTTCCGCCGCAAATCAATTTCAATTGTAAAAATCTCATTAAAATCGAATGGGAGCGACCGCTTGTCACTTGAATGAGGGTGATGGTCGGTGGTCGTTGGTCGTTGGTCGTTTGGTCGTTGTTCGTTGCTCGATGGTCGTTTGGCGATGGTGTTTTTTGAATGGGCGGGCTGGGTTTCTATAGTACACTAGTTTATGGCTTTTTAATCATTTAACAATAACAACAAGAGCAACAACAATGTCTACAATATTACCGCCTCCTTTTTACAGACAGTCAACATGCAAATTTCCAGGGCAAACTCAAAACAGCCACCAAGTGGAGCAGTACAACAATAAAAATTGCCTATAAATGGGCGGAAGAGCAAAAGGAAAAGCAGCGAATGGTGCTGGTCCTGGTCCTGGGTCTGGTCCTGGGTCTGGCATTGTGGTGTGGGAAACTGGGAGGCTAGGGGCATCGGGAGCAGGAGCGTGTGGCCATGCTCCTGTTGGTGTTTGTGACGATGATGATGATGGTGGTGGCAAAAGAGGAGGCCAAACCATGAATGTACGCACAAGGACAACGACAGCAGCAGCAGCAGCAAGACATAGCAACAGCAACAACAACAACAACAAAGCCTCACTTCCGCATAGGATGCGCCAGAACGGAAGTTATTTTGGTCGTCGAACATTAAATGTGCGCCACGTCTATCTCATCTACTTGTCTTGCTATGTGCTTCTGATAATGGCAGCAGCTGGTGGCTCCAGCTCCAGCTCCATCTCTAATTCCAACTCCATTTCCATCGCCAACACCGGCTCCAGTCTCAATGGCAATGGCAATGTGGTAAATGGCCTCAAATGCTATTGCAATCCAAAGGAATGCGATGTAATCCGCTCACTGGACTGCCCGGGCAAAGGTCTGATGCTGTGGGATCCGTGCAAGTAAGTACCAGGATGATGAAGATGATTCCCTACTAACGACCCATACACACACACACACACACGCACACACACAGACACACGCAAATATGTAGGTTAATTGATATGGAGATTTGGCTAGCGGAAGTCATGGGAATGGCAATGGGAATGAGGGGTGGGGGGTGGGAGAGAGGGGTAGACACTCATAAGTGCAGCACTATTGATCAATGGAATGCCCAGCAATGCAAACTCAATTTATTTACCAACAATTCCATAAACGAAAAAAGTTTACTTAATTTAAATGCAAACACAATCAGTTTTCGTATTTTAAACAATTTAATAATAATTAATCAACCAGTTCATTTAACTATCTTTAAAAAATTTCACACGAATTAATATTAAAAACTTCATTTCACTTGTAATAAAAATTCTTCATTTGATTTGGAGGATGGACTAAAAAAAGTAAATGAAACCAAACCAACTAAACCAATTAATAGATTATAAAAACTAATAATCAAATACTAGAATTAAACTCAGCTGAAGATGCTGAATTTGAAAAATCGCAACAAATTACATACGATTCGTCTAAAAATATTTCAGTAATGCGGCTAGAGAAATTTCCTTAATTTACATTGAGAAAGTGCCCAAGCAAAAGATAATCGAAATGAGTCATTACAATTCGATATATCGATATCTAAAGAAATCGTCAAATCGGATGATTACTATTTGGCAGGGACTGTAATCATTATGAGCTTGAAAAATAAAAATTATTTCCAATTATTAATCAATTGATTAAATATTAATCATCGATTTTGAGCAAAAAAATAAAACTCACAACATAAAAATTATTTTTTCGCTCAAAAATAAAACTCAACATGATTTTCTGGCTTTTCTTTTCTTGAATTTTGGGCTTAAATTACATTTTTTTTTAATATTTATACCCAAACATGTGGAAAATATGTCGGTCAAAGGATATATTGGTTCAGGTTTGCCTGAACACTCTATGGAAAAGCCAGAAAATCATGTTGAGTTTTATTTTTGAGCGAAAAAATAAAACTCAAGAAATAATCATTATTTTTTGATTTTTATTTTTTTGCTCAAATATAATTTTTATGTTGTGAGTTTTATTTTTTTGCCCAAAATCGATGATTAATATTTAATCAATTGCTTAAAAATCGCGGATTTTTAAATCATAGTGAAAAATCATAATTTATGCATAAATAAAATTTATTTAATTTATTTATGCATTTAAAAAAAAAAACAAAATAATCATTATTTACCGTCCCTGCTATTTGGTGAAGATCTAATTCAAATTGCTCTTAAATTGAAAAGTGTATTGGGAAAAATAACGTATACGCACTGCTGGTTTATCATATCCATAGGGGAAAGGCGGAGAATGATCGGTTTCTGTTGAAAATTGGGCTAAATAATATTGATTGTAACTATTTTAAACTCTTTTAAACTAGTTGAGCAGTTGCTTCAATGTTAATGATGCAAAAGAATAATGAGATATCTGGGGAAAAGGAAATCCATTGTGTATATAGTTATTTATTTATGACTTTCCCGTTCGACTGATTGCTGTCTTTTCAACTGTCAATTCCCAAAAGGAGCCATTAGAGCGAAAGGGTATAATGCAGACCAAAGTCTGGTCAGTAGGAATATAGAATACAGTTATTTCTGCCAAGTTTAGTAAATTCTTAAAATTCTTCAAGACCTTTTTTAAGGCAACAAGTTTTTCTCTCTATCCAAGAATTTGAAATATTCAGTCTGGTGTGTTTTTAATAAGTAAAAGAGAAAACCAACATGTAAATTTTCATAAGAAATAAAACAAAACAGCAAAAATTGTCTTCTCTCAGGATAATTTCTAGATGTTCTAGATATGGATAAATATTACTTAATGTAATTTATTATACACATAAAAGAAAGAGCAAACCAACAATTTAATGGACTTCCATCAGTTGTGAAATATTTCTCCCTTAAAGCAAACAAATTGGCGTCCAAAGCTTTATCCACCATCAATTCACTTTAAATTATGTATTTGGACAGGGACAATTGGCAGGGGAAAAGTGCACTTAGTTTTCTGTTTTCTGTTGTTTTTTTTTCCCCGTTCCATTTATAAACCAATTTGCCAACTTTTGTCCTAAATGCGCAAGCAACTGTACAATTTTCAGCGCTTAGTTAAGGTTCGAATCAATTAATTTATGGATAACACACACACACACACACACTCACACATACAGAGAAGATGAATACACTTGGTATATGCAATACATACACATATAAATATTTATATTTATTCATTTGCAGATGTTGTCGCATCTGCGCCAAAACTTTGGGGGAATCCTGCGGTGGTCTGGGCGGATTTTCCGGTCAGTGTGAGCCTCCATTGCAGTGTGTGACGAAGTTGCCCATTAGCAGCGGATTGGGCGTGTGTATGGGTAAGTGCAGTGTGTGTGTGTGTGTGTGTGGACTGATTGCTGATTGTGTTCTGCAGATAGAGATAGCAATAGGGATACATAATACCGCGATACCAACACGAATAGAAGAGAGAGGGACGAGAGGGGGACGAGGGGAAGATGTGACATCACATTATGGATAGACCACAGCTCCCTCGAATAATACATTCGCATATAGTTGCATTCGTTTTAGAATTTTCAATCGCATTTGCCATTTAGATTGCGGAGCTCCCGGGGGGAAATCATCCGCAATAATTGTATAGTTGCTTATTCTATATACTTTTTCCTGCATAATTAGAACAAACGAATTTCTGATTAAAGAGGGAGAGAGAAACATTTTTGTTATTCAACTCACCTTGCCGATGGGACACGATTTTGGCAACACACTAACGGCCTTAATGCGCTTATAGAATTTACCAAAGAACTGTGTATCATAATACGATGAGAGATACTTGCAGCCATCCATTTTGATGTCGGCCACATTCAAGCGGCTATTATCCTTTTTGATCAGATCAAAAATTAATTGCATATTAAAGCTTTCGATGGTCTCATTCAGATTGAATCGCACCGAGAGCAGCGGCGGCTTACTCTGGCGATGGAGAATGCAGCTTAATTCGTTTACATAAACGCCATTTGGTGTTTCGCACGTGAACTTATTTATGCGCACCTCATAGTTGTTCTACAAAATCATCCAAAAAAACATTCATAAATAACTCAACTCAGTGATTATTATTAAGTATTATGCTCACCTTGGCCAAGACCAATCCATAGCCATTTAATAGTAGCAGCAACAGGAGCTCTCCCAAATGAAACATTTCGTTTCGTAGTGCAGTTTCTCCAACCATTTGCTGCCCTTTTTATGCGAATCGATTGAGTGTATTCAAATATATATTTAATAACTTTATAATCGCCATCAAACGCTTGGCAGCTTAATGTACATTTAATCTGTATATTAAACCAAACATTTGCAAACCACTTTCCATATATATACATATAATATTTTTTGTTGTCTTTTGATTTTAAAAATCCATTTAACTGATTTGCATATATATATATATATTTTTTTTCGGTTTCCCCCATTTCCCCCGGGCAGATTTACAACACTTGACCGCACTCACCTATAGCCAGGTAAATAATTGCACTGAGGGCGAAAGAATCGTATTGGAACCGGGCTGTGAGATAACGAACAAACGTTGTCAATGTTGGCCCATCATGCGAACCTGCCTCACTCAGTTGAGTGAGAGCGGCGGCACGGCAGCGGGTGTCGGCGGTGGCGGAGGCTCGCTCCAGGATTCACGCTGGCATTTCAAGAATCTAGAGGTGCGTATGAATTAAATCTATTATCAATTAAATTTAATCAATTAAATCTATTCTGCTGCAGGACTGCCAATTAAATTTGCAAAATCTTATTAAACTCGAATTGGAATTCGATGAAGACTACAAAATCTCACCGAGCAAATTTACATATAAAAAACTACGCAGAAAGCGGAAATCGCTGAGGAAACGCATGTATGTCAATTGAAATGTTTAACAATTTTATTTTTCAGCTTAATGATGATTTTAAAGTTGGTTTACACATTTTTTAGAATTTATTTTTAGATTAAAATTGATTTAATCATGGCCTTTGATGCTGTTGATATTTGAGTGCAAAACGATTTAAATTCCATTTGGGATTCATTTAAATGTTGGCTTTGATTATGATTGCAAATTGTTTTATCTTTGCAGAATATTTGTTTTTGGTTTTTCGCTAAATAACATTGAATTGAAAGTTTGCTTTGAAAATTATTCAAATTATATTCGATCAATGTTAAATTCGTTTAATGAAACGTTTGTTTTGATTATGATTTATATTGGAGGCTGCTGGAGATATTCAAAATTGTCATTTCTTAGATATTAAAAATTATTTGAAATATTTGTGATCTTTAGTTTAGTTTCAGGATTAAATTAAGTCCAAATTGATTAACTTTATTTTTTTTTTTAAATGAAATGCAAAATGATTTAAATCAACTCTGAATAAGATTTAATGTTAATTTTTATTAAATAAAAATTCAAGTGACAATTGATTTGAATTGAATTTTTAGTGGATTGATTATTCAATTTTCATGTAACTTTGACTACAAACAATTTATAAAATCGTTACAGAATATTTGATTACATTTTTTCGATGTTGGTAATAGTGAAATTTTGTTTTGTTGAAATAATTAGGCGAGAAAATTAATTTAGAATGATTTTCCGATTACATTTGCCTAATTGGTAATTTAGAGTTGACATAATTTCGTTTTTTTTTTGAAAGTTTGGTAACGATTCAAAATTATTTTAATTATCCATGCAGCGTTTTTATGTATGTATTTATTTGTGATATGTAAACGTAATTCTTTATAATTCTTTTTTGTAAATGGGTCAAAATATTCTAGTTCTTTTTTCATTCACAAATCTGAAATTTGTTCTCCATTTGCTGTGAAAAAAATAATGCAAAAATTATATAAATTTGACTTGTATGCCGATTTTTTATTAATTTTCAATTCCATTCTTAATGTGTTACAAATTATTGATTTAATTGATTTTGTTTTTTCTTCAATTTTCAGAATCATATTGGACGATTGAGAAGTTTTCTCTCCACCCAACCCGCATCCTGAATTCGTCCCCCTTTATCTCTCTCTCTCTATATATGAAAAACCTAAGAATCCTAATGAAGAAAAAACCAAAAAACAAATCAAGTCTTGTACAGATAGTAATGCTTAAACTTCTATATAATATATGGCTCTATATTACGAATAAAACCAAAAGCAGAAGAACAACATATACATATACAATATATATACATACATATGGAATAAACAAGAAAAACAAAAAATCGCAAGGAAGAACTCAAATCGCATATGTAAATCCTACAAGACATTTGTTACATTATCGGTTTTCGAGTTTCGAGTGCGCCATTTGAGTTTACATTCGATTACAGCTAAATACGAATACGAGTACAGAATACAAAATACAAACAAAGAAAAAACAGAATAACAATAAAATTGAAAGCATTTTACGAATGTTGTTGCTTTAAAAACATTAACAAAAAAAACATGTGCAGAATGTTGGTATTAAATATAACAATAATACAAATAAATGACAAATTTTTTGCAAAACTATTCAAATCGTCGCAAATTGGTATTTCGGTTTCAGTGCTTTTACATAAGTTGTTTGCCTGCTATGCTTCCATGCGGAGGGCGGTTTCTCATTCAATTTGAATTTGTAACGGTCAGCGGTTAACAGTTACCGGTTAACATGTGCACTTAACAGTGACTTTTGTGCACCACAGATTGCTATCTATTGCCTAACAGAGGGCGCTGCCATGGCGCCACTGTACTTTAGTTTAAGTGTACATAACGTCACTTCCGGATCCCTTTAACAGCGGATTTTCGTTAGGTCCCTTTAACAGCGGGTTTTCGTTAGGTCCCTTATTGTTAATAATTGTTCATTCCCATTTATGCATATATTGCAGCGTAATAGAAAACAAAGATTTCTTGCAGGTTTTTGTTGACTAAAATTGGTATAGATATTTTTCCTTAAAATTGGAATTGGATGAAAATCGACGGAGTCATAAGATGGGGGGAATTTCTAAGAAATCCTGGGAAATCCTGTAAATGCTTGAAACTTTGAAGAGTTTAAATAAAGTAAGTCGCCGTGTCGACTTGCTTCAAGTGGAAAAACTATTTTGAATAAAACCATTTAAAAAACAATACATTTCATTCGAATGATATGTGCACACGAGCACTTTAGCGCCCCCGCCGGCCAAGTCCGCCCTTGCACCGCTTTGAGTACAAAACGTTTCTACGTAGAACTCGGCCATTTTTATTACGATTGCAATGAAAATTGGTGGAATGAATCACACCGATTTATAAATATCTAGTTTCCGTTCATTTGTTTTTAAGGTTCAGAGTGAATTGGATCAGTCGGCGATGCAGAGTGCGTTTAAAAACGCAAAGAACACTAGGAACGTTTTGACATTATCCAATCTGCAGGATTCATTTAAAAAATGTAAGGCGATTATTGAGAAGGACCATTGAATGAGGGCCGAACTTATGGCCGCAAAGCTCCCTAGACCCTACTCCCCTTGATTTTTACGTATCGGGTGTAGTTGAACGTGAAGCCAATAAGCATCCTCATAATTTTATTTCCTTTCTTAAGTCTTCTATTGTACAATTTTTATCCATTTTTATATAAGACAAGTAAATAAATCTACTAAAATAGTACTTTATACTCGATTAGTGTAAAAAGTAGAAAGCGAACTACTACAACTATGATCTCGAGTTATTAGTTTAGAAAAAAGATGCATTGTAATGTAATGTAATTTCTTTAAATGAATAGGAAAATAATAATTGTTGAATAAAAATTGTTTATGTTATTAATAAAGGATCACATGTAGGTAGACAAATGGTTTTTTATTTTTAGCAAAAGAGATGATATTCTAAGATAAATAACTTAATTTCTTGAATCCAAGTGTTCTAGAACTGCAATTCCTTGCAGGTTTAATTAGATTATTGGTCATTTTGAAAATTTTGGATTAATATTTGCTTAACATTTGTATATCCCAAGTTTTACATTCAAATGCAATCAACCTGGGTGAAAATTGCAGTCCAACATTAGCATATTCAAATATTTGAACAATATTTGGTTCATAAAAACAGAAATGTATAGTTCGATTTGATATCAATATTTGATAGTTCGTCGAAATAAGTTTTCACTGTATATACTTATGTAAATTACGCCTTATCCTCTATTTGGCTTTAAAGATTCCTGAAAACCAGATTCTCATCAACTTTGATTTGATTTAACACTTTAAAAATAGATTTTATTGAAATTAAGTTGATGATTGCTTCCATATCAGCAGCGTATAGTTCCACAAAGGACCAAGAGAATAATAGAATCCTGGAATACAAATAATAAATATGATTGCGTTCGGTAGCTATGGGAAAAATGGTAAGTGGCGAAATAATTCAATGAAATATATTTATTTTTCGGTTTTTATTCATAATTATTATAGAGCTTTTTTGGGTTTGGGTATTGTCAGTGATTACTCATTGTAAGTATTCTAGGGGTGATTCCATTGGGAACGAATCTCGATAACATTTTTCAAAAATTATATAAAAATCACAGTGTTTATTAGATTTATTAAATAAATATATTCGAATAGATCGACTTAAAATGTGGACCTTCCAAAATCTATTTCATCAAAAATATATTTAATCTTATTGTCAAGCACCTTTAAGTGCGTCTAAATGTTGCACCCGCGAAAATGGAATCGTCCTTAGGCAACAAATGAACGACGTTTTTCCTCACTCTGACGCTTAATTTGGTATTTGAGATCGACAACGATCGGAACGATCTCTCCTTTGAGTAGTCATATCCACATAAATGTTTAAATGGACTGCTCGTTAAATGCATTTTTGTTCATGTTCCTTTATTTCGATCTCGATCATATAGATAGCTACTTGAAAAATAAATTGAACCAGACTCGGTATAATTAAATTTTGTATGCATGATTATAATTTGAAGAATTACATGATTAAGGGAGAGTCATGTCTGCATGTGAGTTTCTGTTTCTCCGTGGATCTTCATAATAATGAAGAATATCAACAGTAAATAGAGGAAATTGGCCATTGATCCAGGGTTTCATTCACATTCTCATCCTCGCGAATGTTTTCAGTATCTGATCATCGAGGAGGGCTTGTATGTCATCCAAACTGGAAAGTATTGTCACTCCCGTCTCCTTGTACGGACTGGTGGGAAAGATTTTATTCTCCCATTCCTTGGTCATGGCCTGCAGATTGTTCCACAATTGCAATTCCTTATTGGCACTAATGCTGATTATCTCAAACTGATCCAATATGTCATCCCGCATCTGGTGTTATATCGAATCCGGCTATATCCGACAGCTCCTTCAAATGACGCTTACGCAGAGCTGCATTGCACATGGTATTTACAATGAAGAAGCCCGTAATGAAGTCCTTGATCGATTGAATCATCGACGAGCATGGACGTAAGGGCACTTGGGTTCCGAATACTCAAAGGTCGTCACACCAAATGTCGCGAGAGTGAACACATGCTATATCGCTCACTCTTACGAGCACTCTGGCGCCCCCACGGCCTATTCTGCCCTTGAGTCCGTTTGAATACAAAACGCTTTTACGGACGGTCGCTTCCTGCCTATTACATACAATTTGGCGACCTTTATATACCATTTCAACCTATGGATGCGTGGTATAACGATCATGGTATAACGTTAAATAATATTACATAGACTAATTATGGAAAAAGGAGCACTATTGGCAAAAAATAGGGCAAGTATAAGAAGAATGCTATAAAGTAGATTTCATTTTGTTTTTTGTTCATACTTAATAGTTTCTTCTGCTATACCATGAATAGTATATCGAATTGTTTTCGAATTGTTGTGTTTAGCACTCTTCTACTACCATTAAAAATAATCCATTGAGTATACGTTTTTTGTGTTTTCTGCATTGACAGAATCCTTCAGCATTGTGAACATCTCTGATTTGCATTTGGAAACACATTCCCAAAATTCAATACAGTGAAATTTACCATTTATTTAAAAATGTAATTTTTTGAAAACAAACTTTCCTTGTTTGGGACGCCTTGTGGCAGATCGATCGGTACCAAAATGCTTAGAAGGCTTCGATACTAGTCAGATTCAGTCAAACTCGCTGAATTTTTTTTTGTTTTATTTAATTTAAAGTAAAGTTCGGAAGACTATACAATATAAGATCAATTTTTTTGGGTCTTTATCTATTGCCGACAAACTTAATTCAATTTATTGATTCAATTTGTTTTTGAGTAATTCCATTGATGAATTTGTGCACCATTATTTTTTTGAGACATATATTTTTTTCAACTGATTGCGCTAATAATATCAATACCAAAATAGCGTTTTCTATAAATTTCGATCGATAAATTTGACTATGACATTTCTAAGCAGGGTTGGATTTGAACTTAATATTTAGCTTTTCTTTGCGTCGTTGGTGAAGTTTGTTAATGTTTACCCCAGAGGATTCAAAAACGTGGAAGAAACTTACAAAATGTTTGAATTTTCAATGATCCTACTATATTATATTATTTTGTGGTATTCTAATCCTAAAGTTTATAGTTAAAGTAGCTCGATCATAAAATGGCAACACAGTTAGATCAAACTTAATTCTCTTAATAGATTATTTCATTGATTTAATGTTTAATGAATATGTGTTGTATTTTTTTGACTTTCGATTTGATCTGGGTGCGCCCTTCTCTTGTCTGACAATGGAGATTCTCTGAGATTTCAATAACTGAACAACAACTGAACTCAAAAGATCTGCTGTGCTCCAAAGCCAACACCAAAGCCCCAGCCAACAATCAACATCAACGGCAGTCAAGTGGGGTCAGTTATTTTCGAAAAAAAAAAAGATCAAAAAGATATACTTTGGCGCTTAAGTGTGGTTGTTTCTCCCTCTCCCTCTCCCCCTCACTCTTATTTCGTTTTTTGACTCATTGAGATGTTATACATATAAGTATCGGGTCGGTTGTGTCCGTTGTACTCGAGTTTTTTTAGGCACCTTTAGTAGGGCAAAACAAAAGCAATTAGACGGCGTCATCTGACAGGGAATGACCAAAGAGTTTCTCGTTTATCGATCGAGCTGCCAATGAAGAGCCAAAAAAGAAATAACCAACTTTTTTTTTTTTTTCTTTTTTTTTTTGGGGTGGGGGGCTACTGTACAAAAGAATTGAGTAGAACTCTCAAGTGTGTGTGGAGGAGATGAAGGTGTTATAAAAAAAAATACAAAGAAATACAATACAACAACAGTAACAACAACGAATAAATTCTACTCTTTGGCTTTTGCTCTTATTATGATTTTGATGGACATTTGCGATATGAAAAATGTATTTTATTTCTTTTCTTTTGTTTCTCCATGTTTGACAAGCGATGCGTACAAATCAAAGCAGGAATGAAATGTGTGGGGTGGGTGGAGCGGGGGGCGGGGGGTATATATTACCTCTCCCCCCTCTCGTTTTTCTCTCTCGCAGCTGGACTTGAATGCCATTGGGGGCTCTCTGTTGTTTGATTAATAGCCGCACAATTGATATGTTAAGTGGTAAATTACGCCATTGGCACGCAAATGTGTCTTGATATAAATTGAAAAAAAAAAACAACAAAAAATGAGGAAAAAATGAGGAAAAAAATGCCAGCAAATTGTTGTTTGTTTAAGGCGCCGCAAATGAAACGAGAAATAGATAAAAATCTATCTTAGAGCAACCGAACCGAATGCGTAAAGTGATTTAATTTTGAATAGATCTCGACACAGAGACAGAGATGGACAAAGAGAGAGAGAGCGATATATAGAGAGAAAGTTTTAACTTCAATTATTTCGATTTTGGGATTTTTCCTGGATTGAAGAAAAACCGTTTTGAACTTTTCGTTTAACTTTTGCCCCCAATTTTTGTTGTTGTTGTTTTTAAAGAGTTTTTGTCTTTGACTTTGGTTTGGTTTTTGTTTCAAGTTCGTTGGCTTATTGTATTGGAACCATTAGTCTATTTTTAAATACAAATGCCTCGAACGACGACAACCAGCAACAACAACAACAACAACAACAACCGAAAATCCATTAAAACAAATAACACAATGGGGTCTCTCTCGCGGCTCTCGGTAAAATGTCATTAAATTTTTGCCACGCCATAAAAATCGTCGTAGAAGTGTTATAAAAATCATTTAAAAGTCCAAATTTTGCTTTAGATTCGTTGTTAATAAGCCAAATGGCATAGCCGGCCACCAGCTTGTCGAGGGGAGGGGATGGGTTGGCAGGGCGGCGGGGTGGATTGCTCGATGGACTTAAGCTCAGATTTTTGATTTAATTTCGAAACGTGCCGTGTTAATTTTTACGATTAATTTTCGATGCTTATTGGTATGCCATTCGGTCTCGCATATCAGGTGACCTGATCGTATGCAAATGACTCGAAAAAAGGAGATTTTTTCAATCGTTTTTCATTGCCGTAGCATTAATTATATGTATAGCCGATTATATAGTACCATTTCGTAGGAATTTCACAAAAAATGCATTTGCAGAAAAATTACAAAAAGGATTTGTTTTTAGCAAAGCACTGCCGCTAGGTGGCTCCACTTTTTCCCAGGTGGAAATCAATAATACATTATTAACTTCAATCTTCTGATGACTGTCATCCAACAGGATATCAACAAGTAAAAGAACGATAAAAGGTTTTACAAAGGTTATATTAATTCAAGAGACAACTAACCAAAATAAAAGTCCTAACGTCATATAATTTTGTAGTATATTATAGTATTCTGAGGCTAAGAAAATATGAAAATATTATTCAGATAACGTTTCGGTTTGGTGAGTTTGAACGATGATTCTTATACTAATCTGTGACGTCTTTTGGGAATGAGTCAACTCTGAAGTTTTATGCCGTGGGTCCTATTTTCGCTTTAACTAGCTGTAATTCCCAACTAGTTTTAGCGTTGAAGTAGTGACATCGCCTTGCAATTTCAGGGTCGTTAGCTGATGAGAGAACTTGGACAATAAATTTAATAAATCACCTCGAGGCCGCTTTAATAAATTTTAAAAATTTATTATTACAAATTCTGAAAAATTAGTAAAACTAAAACTAAAATTACAATTTAATTAAATTGCTCCAAATGACATTCGAGTGAAATGCATTTTTTTCCTCGTCCTTCTTTGTTGTATTTGAAACCTTTCACCTTAGATTGTAAATTTACAAATTCCCTTAAATACCCTTTCAATAAGGTATTTGTAAGCTAAAAATATCCCTTTCAAAAAGAGTTTTGGGTGTGTTTCTCCTCGCTGGTATCTTTTAGACAATCTATTTTAACATTGTTTTTCTGTGTACATTTTATTTCCCAGGATTCTTATGTTTTACTCTATTAAACATTGCACAAAAGTGATGAAAAAATGTAATCATTCGATATGAGGTTATAAGAAAAATTTTAAAGAGGCTTGTTTTGTACTCCCTTGCGGTCATTAACCTTTGACCGGGATGACAAAAAATTCGTTTATTTTTTAAAAGCAGTCGAAGCTGTTTTTATTGTCTTAAGAGATTTAAAAGCTATGTAGTTTTTCTTACACTTTTTATATGATAAAGTAATCTGATCTTTTTTATTTCGGAATGCGAATATTTAAATATCTAACAGCTCTAAAACTGAGAGAGTACTTTGCATAGAAACCGACGGACAGACGGGCATTTATATATCGACTCTTGTGTTTATATGTATGTACTTCCTTCGATAGCTTTTTGAGCCACGTAAATTCAGCAATGAATCAGTATCTTCTCGATTAGGTGCAATCTTTTAACAGTCAGTTGAGTAATCTACTACGAGTACCTTCTAAAAAGGCCACAAAGAATATCGGGAATTCTAAAGGGAATTCTAAATCAGTTACTAATCGAGTAAAATGTATTTAAATAACATTCAAATTGTTTTCAGTTATGAAATGCCTTAATTCAGGGCCTTACCAAGAATAACTCTCATTAGTTTTCAAAGTTCAGCTTTCCACTTGAGGAGGTGAGGAGGAGGAGAGGAGCCTCCTTCGAGCTCTTTCCCACTTGCAGTCATTTTTTCTACCATAACTAGTTAATAGAGTTGCCTTCCATTTGCTATTGTCAAAGCCATAAATTTCGTTATGGCAAATTCTCGCCTTTCGGAGTTAACCTGTTGAAGTCTCATAAATTAAATAAGTATAAAACACAAAAGGCGTTTAAAAAAGACAAAAAAAAAAAAAAAAACAGAAACCAACAAAAAAAACAAAAGCACAAGAAATAAAAAAAAGAAGCCCAAACAAAACGGTTCAACATTTTGTTGTCATTTCTGCTTGGCACGTTTAATAAACTACACACACTTTATGCGTCGCTGTTGTTGTTGTTGTTGTAATTGTCGATTGCTGCTATATGATTTCATACATCATCTAGAGAGGAACAGAGACAGAGGCAGACAGAGAGAGAGAGAGAGAAAGGAGACACCCCAAGGAGGAGCAATGGAACTTTTTGGTCAAGCGCTTGTTCAGCATGCGCAGGCGTGCGGCATTTAGTTCAGCCTGTCGACTGTCCATCGTCTTGCTCCTCTACTCCTCCTCCTCCTCCTTCTTCCCCTCCTCTTAGCCGTTGTTCACTTTTCGATAACATTTTATTGTCCGCTTTATAAATTATTGGCGTTTGCCCCGATTGGGATCGGAGGAGGGCATTAAGAATCGGTTCAAAAAGTATCCTTTTACGTAGCTTGGCCTTCTTTTATACCCTCATCCAAAGGGCTAGATTCACTGTCCCTTATCGTTGGCAACAATGACTACACAGCTCAGTTAACGAGACTTGCATGTTGTATATACATATTGATGATTCTGCGATGTTCAATGAGATAATCTATATTTAAGATATAGTCCCTACAGATTCGCCTTTCCGTTTTTTATAGAGTGTTTGTTGTAACGTATTTTTTTCGGCTCTTTAAATAAGCTAAGAGATACTAATATATCGTTTTAGTAGGCCTAAAACACAGTAGTAACGCCACAAATTGTTTTCCTTTCATACATATTTGTACTTGCAATTGTTCCTTGACACACATTGACTCCATGTAAGAAGGAAGTGTAGCAAAAAGCGCGTGTTTCCACAATTAACGTAAGATCCATCTGTCAATATATTAAATAGGAAACCAAAAAGTTATTACAGATTATCGAAAACTATATTTTTGGCGATTTCATAAAGCATATCTTCGTTTTAAACAAAATAAAAAAAAGTATATCGCCACGCCGACTTGGATAATATTGTTTTTTAAATATCGAGAGCGGAAGGGGGCGTGGCAAAAAAAAACTTGATCAGCGTACATACCACACGAGTCTACATTCCAAATTTGGTAGCTCTAGCTCTTATAGTCTCCGAGATCTGAATGATTCTACAGACGGACAGACAGACGGAAATTGCCGAAAATGCCTCCTTCTGCCTGCTACACACATTTTAATGGCTTCATATACCATTTCATCCTATAAAAATAATATTTTCGTAACCAGTCCGAACACTCCAAAGAGAGGGTATAGAAATCACAGCACAATCATTGTTAACTCTTTACACTGGGGTTTGGCTCTGTTTTTGGTATGCAGCATGTGTCCAAATTTGTACACCAATATACCAAAAAATCAGAATACTAAACATTTGTTATAAATACACTACGTGGAAGTGGGCAAGTGAATGGAGTTGAATCGACCATGGCAAGAAATTTAGTTCAAGCTTATGAATGTTTTAGTAAGAATATTAGATAATACCAGGTGAATTCTATTTAATTCATTTAGTTTTTAACTCTATAAAATACAGAACTTTTATTGGATCTGGCAACACTTGATCATCCTGATCTCTGAAGCGTCTCTGCAACGATAGGTAGAACGAGAGATGGCACGATAAGTGGAACGATATGAGCAACAAAAGCTATCGAATTGAAAAAGACGATTACATGTGAAAACTTAAAATATGCTTAATAGTGTCAACAGATATATATTAAAATAAACTATAATAGTGGTGGTTGCAATCTAATTTTCACCTGAATTTAAAATATAACTAAAACAGTTGAATTAATAATAAACAGACCTCAACAAATATTTCGCTAGTGCGTTCAATATTAAATTGTTCCTAGCATACTTTAAGGAACTGCAAGTAGAATAATTTTTGCTTCGTGATGTTTCTTTTCCAGCATATGAATATAGTCCATCAGTTTAGTGGAAATCGTTTGTTACACCGAATTGATTCTTCTTGGTAATTATTTTTTGTTGCTTGTTGCATTCAGTTGCCCTGCACGTGTTTTGGCCTTTTAGGGTATATTGCCACCAGATCCGACAATTGAGTGTAGTGTGAAAGTTGCTTTAAATACAGGTAACTTGATTCGGTCGATCCACATCATCTTCATTGTCATTATTATCATGATCATGATGATGATGATCTTCGATGAGGCGATGACAATGACGACTTCTGGAGCTCGAAAGAGGCGCGCACCATTTAAGTCAGCGACACATTTATCATCGTCAACGAAGAGAGGGAGACAGACAAAATACTATATAGAACTCGGTTGTCTGTCTTGGTTTGTGCCTCCTGCACCTGTCTTAGTAAAAGTGGACTTTAATTATACACACACACACAGCACACACACACCACACAAAGGCAGTCAGAAAGTCCCGGGCAGAGGAGATCACCCGCTGTGCTTTATGGGGTTTGATACTTGATCGGTTTGGAGGTAATGAGAGGAGTAATAAACATTGCTAGGTGATCTTTTCTGCTATCTGGAATGTTACTACATACCCACTTACAAGCAGAGACGGGACAGAGACGGGATGCTGGAGGCTCATGGAGGGCATGCCCCATAATACTTACACTCAACTCGACTGCCTTTGCTCAGGCTCATTGTTAAATCGTATCGAAAATGATATAATTATAGCTATACACACCAAAAAGGAGGCCGCGAGCAGTCAGCGGCTTCTGTAAATTGATATCAACAAATTACGCGAAAATATTTCAAAAATATTAACGAATGTGAAAATGATGTATAATGATTGCAAGATGATGAATGTGATCACAAATGCACTGGGAGAAATGCATTGACAGCATCTCTCAAAATAACACGAAAACAATTATTAAAAGTTATCGAATTGGCTCACATCTCAACAGTGTGCTAATTTATTGCATACTTTTAGGGGCAACAAAATAACCTTATCTACACCGCCTGTTAGGGCTCCTTATATCATAGATTATTTAATTCCACAAAAGCTCAATCAACTAAAAATCATAAAACTTAAATAAACTGAATAAGATTTGATACCTTTTTTCCTGGGTATCCGATTTTAATACAATTTTTAATTTATCACACTTCGATCGATCTTATCTCATCGATTGAACAAAACTAAGGACGATTCTCATTAGATATATGTACAATATGTAAATGTTATAGTTTACAAATTTGAATCAATCCAATTACGGTTTTTAAACCATACATCCATAGGATGAAATGTCGCCAAAATAAATGTAACAGATAGAAGGAAGCATTTCCAAAACTTTAAAAAACTTTGGTCAGAGAAATTAAAGTTCGTCCGTCTGTAAAAGTGCACAGATCTCAGGAACTATAGAAGCTAAAGCTACCAAACTGAAAATGTAGATTCATGTAGTAAATACGCTGGTCAAGTTTATTTCACTTTGGCCACGCCTCCTTTAAAAGTTGTTTTTTCACATGGTGCATGTCCAAGTCGGCCACTTACTTACTTTGATAAGTGATTTACATGGTTGCTCTATACAAAAATACTTCTAAATCTTTATAGAAATGCAATTTAATTATTTAAGATTAACTCTGGGTACAAGCAACATGCCAATCATGAATACCTTAGGTAGATAGTATTAATGGACTGTGCAATTTTCTTCAAGTGTACTCTCTGTCCATAATTATGCCCAATTTAAAAAGGGTTAATTAAGGCACGAAATGTGTTTTGTCTGTCCCTGTCCCATTTGTCCCTGCTCCATTGGGGCAGCCAAAGGCGTTATTAATATGCGACATTTCTGATATCTTTTTGCCAGCCACAATGACAGTTTTTGTCCGCGCGTCGAGAGAGTCCAGAGAGTTCTCCATCCTCCAATACAATAATTACATACAGCATTTGTCATAACACCCGATATGGACATATTCGCCAAGCGGACGAAAAACCCAAACTATGCCATACAAAAACCAAAAGGAAAATTGTAAATATCATCATTCGTTATTGCATCAACAATGCTGCTGTTGCTGCTGCTGCTGCCGATGATGCGATGTGATGCTATGGGATGGGATGGCAGCACATTTTATAAATAAAACAAAATCATAAATGCAGACAAGGGAGAACGAGAAGTGCCTTATAATATAATTACAGGGCTACCAAGATGGTCACGATATCGTCAAATTGCTCCTGTCCTCTGTCCACAATGCCAAAATGCGATTTCGCTTTGGAATTCGGAGCATTGTGTCATATTTAATACAGAAATTTTAATTAAACATAATTTGTAAGGAGGAGCAGAAGCTGCAACAATTCCAAATTGAAATAGAGTAATTTATGACATTTTTATTCATATCTCGATCTGAATTGCTCAACTTGTCTAGCAATCTCATTGATAATTTCCACTGGGTTGCTAACGAATGATGGGGGGAGAGATAGAGAGAGAGAGAGACTTTATATGAACATTGAAATACAACAACTATTTCAAATTTTCTAGTTAATTAGTTTCAACAGATATTTTTCGACTCCTAATAAAATTAAATTATTTCTCATGTACAAGAAAATTATCAGATGAAATCAGAAAAAATGGTTAAGGACTTTTAGTGGATTTTCGATTTACATAAAGGGTTATTTTTGGGAATCTAAACTTTACATATAAATTTTTACAGATTTCTGCTTTAGTAAGAAGCACAATTTCATTATCCTCATTGATTGCCCGTTATTCCAACAGGAGAGATCACAATTTCTTAAAACAACGATAAAAGAAATAACGTCATACCAAGATTTAGAAGAAACTATTATATTCCTAAAAGTTACCAATATCTACAATCTAATTTAGCCATATGGTCTATACAAATAATATTAAATACTATATAAAAATGTAAATAATAATATTAATACTAGATTAATTTACTTTTAAACATACACACAATAAGCTTAAGGCCTTAGTTGCTATAGCTTAATTTCTCTAATTTACGTGAAATTTACAATTTTGCGTAAATCACTTAATAATAATTATCCACATTACATCTCAGTTGGACCTAGATAATTACTACCGATTTTTGAATAAGTTTAATAAAAAAGAATTAGTTAAAGTTGATTGGGAAATCGCTGTAAGTCTTCGTTTCAGATAGAAAGTAATATAAATGAAGAAAAACTTTATTAAAAAACCCAATCAAAATAGAACTGATGAATTAAGTCGAAAGTGAGAGAGACTGCAAATGGTAAAAACAAAAATCAATTCCAAAATCTAAAAAACTCGAATTTCGGAACCGTCATTTTAAGAGTAACTAGAAAGAGGAGGAATACTATATGGATGAAGACATGGGAGACAACTGCATTTGGGTGAGCATTGCTTGAAATCCTGCAATAAAGGATGAACTAAAGATGCCTTCAGCATCGTCTCCGAGGACAACAAACTATTAATATCGGCAGTTACACCTGGCCATACATCGACCTTCTCAGCAGAAGCTCAAGCAATACTCAGTGCGATGGAGCTTGCAAATAACAATAAAAAAACAAAATACGTCATCTGCACTGATTCACTTTCCACTCTGTTAGCAGTAAAAAATCCAAATAAGTACGAAAATACAACAACAAAAATATGAGATCTAACAAACGTCAGAAAAAGATAAAGCTGCTCTGGACAACAGGACACGTTGGCATTTCGGGAAATACGCAAGCCGAGACAGCGGAAAAAACAGCTACTCTACATTGTTTCTACACCGTATAAACAACAAAAAAGATATAAATGGAATAATTACTGCAACAACTAAAGAAATGATTAAATCAAACTGGAATAAATGTTCACAATACCACAAAATCATTAACACAGCAAAAGAACCAGCTCACATACCAATGAAAATAGACAAGAACCATGCAATTATATACCCAAGATTATGCCTGGGACACACTAAGATCACAAATGAATACATACTAAATAAAACATCGCCACCAAGCTGCCCACTCTGCAATGAGGACAATCTTGTTATTAACCTTTCCCACTCCCTTAACTCTCCCACAGTTAATATCCTTATCAAAGAAGCCAACCTACCTAACATAGAAAACTTTATAAAAATCATAAATAAACTAAGTATAGAAATTTAATTATTAAGTCAGCCTGAAGGCCTTTGTTGCTCTGGCATTGTAAATAAACATTGTAAAGTACAAATAATTCTTCGCTACAATTAAATAAATAAATAAAAAATAAATACAGATGCTGAATGCATATAATGATAAATTAATTGAAATTTCAATTTCAAACTTACGTGTTTCATGGTTAATTTGGACAGGTCAAATGGAAGTGGATTAGTCAAGAAATATAGAGGCATTTTGTGTGACTTCAAAATTTTCAATTTTATATTTTCTTATGGGTAAGCTTTATTCCAGAGTTTCCTTAAAATTCGAACAATATGCCCCAAGTTGGAAAGTCAAATAGCTTCTTCTTTGCCCATTTTCGATTGTTAATTCGGAAATGCCCCTAGAAAAGAGTACTGGAGAAACGCCTGTGAACGGCATAGTCATGGGACAGTGCCCTAGCGCTAAACCTAGGGCCGGTCCTCAAGTAATGCAGGGAAATTAAGAAAAATAATAAGAAGACAAACACATTGAGGTTAAACTTAAGCCATTTTTGAGTATGATCTAAATCAAAATAAATATATTTTCCTTTTTTTTTTTGCAACCTATTTAATTCTAAATTGTGCTAAGCAATTCGTACTCAGATGCGAGATGTGTCTAATAAAACAATGAAATCTTACAGTACAAGATCAAATTTTTGTTCATCATTTCCTTAATTTGTATTAAATGTGATCCGAATCCCAAAAATGGAATAAGAAGTTCCTGAGTAAACTTTGAAAACAAATTGAAAGTATAGATGAAGTTTATATTATTTGTAAAAGGTTTCTTTGAATTATCAAAGATTTCCCCTCTCAACTCACCTCATCTTTTAACTATCTTCCTCTATCGATTCCTAGATTCCCGATTTCTTTAACTTCTTTGCTTAACTTTTGCCTTTTCTTTTGAATTAATCATCTTTTGTAGATAAATTTATAGATTTTAGTTGACTTGAAATCGAAATAAATAAAACAACTTCTGATTGTAGGTGCATTTTACGATTTGTAAGTGGAAAAGTTGAATTTAAATTCGGTTTTGTGTGTGCATATCAAAAAACGTAATGGCATTTCGGTTTTCACTTGCAATTCGAAGGAGGAGACTTTCTCTATTGGTATTTAGCGGGCATCTCTTTTGTGGTAGTTCGATCCACTCACAAGCGCATCAGTTTTTCCTTTTAGTTCTCCATTTGGGGTCACTTATCTTGAAAAATATTAAATAAAACTCACACACACACACACACACACACACAGACTATACGATCAAGCTAAAAGCAACTCTTGTTGGCCAAGTGAGTGTGTCTGGCTCCTTTTGTCACACGCTCTGGGTGAAGCAAAAACTGGTCGCGATCTGTAAAATAGACTCCTAAATTATAATAAAAACGTGTAATCGTAATGTGTGCGCTTATGAACATAATCTTTAAGGTGATTTCACATGAATTAGCGATGCTAAATGTCAAAAATTGAAATCGAAATGATATCAAGAAACAAAAACCTCTGCGAACCGGTCCCAGCCATCATCATAATAATAATAGCAACAACAGCAACAACAACGAGTATAACAAATCCAATCCAACGATTGATTCAAATGTGCAGGCGAACGCAATAAACTGCTGGAGATTTCGTTTGGATGGGATGGTGTAAGCCTATTCTGCACTTGTTCTAGCATCATCTCCAGGAGGAGCTCCATCTGAAGAACTTCTTCTCCAGCTCCTTTCCCAGGCCTGGCCTGGACTGGCCTGGTCTTTTTGATGTTGAGACTTGGACTTTTACGACACACTTTGTGGCTATTTATGCGGTTTGTTCACTTGGGTGGTATGTATATCAAGAGCGACTTCTTCGCTTCGACTCATTAGGCTTTTTGGTGTGGGGGGGTCATAAATGTTTTGATTTGTGGGTTTTCTTTCACATCTCTCCCTCGGATCCGTCTCATTTCCCTTCACCTTCATTGTGAGATTTGAATGCTGCTCCTGCTCCTGCTGCTGCTGCTGCTGCTGATGGTGATTCTCATCGTTTTTTTGCAAACAATCATTTCAAATGTGGAACAAGTTCAGTATCGAAATTGCCCTCCAGTCATAGTCAGAGTCAAAGAGTCAGAGCTGGAACCGCACCCGCACACAACACTCTCTAAAAAGGCCGAAAAAACAAAAAAAAAACTGTCTGCATTGTCGTGATCGTCTTGTTTTTGGGAGTGGGTAAATGATCATCTACTATTATTTGGTTTTTTTTTTTATCTCCACTTTTCCCAGCTAGTAACTTTTCGGGGCAGTTTTTAGAGCAACAATTAATGGAACGCAACTCAGGGTCCTGGCTAGATCATCTTTTGGAATTTTCCAAAAGGTTTGTCAGTTTCTCATACACTCACACACACACACACACACACACACACATGAGAAACGAAAGTCTCAAAAGACGATTGCCAAAGATCGCAACGATCAAATATGTTATAGAAAATTGTGCACATACCAAAGAAAACAAAGCCACAAAAAGAGAGAAAAAATAGATAGCAAACAGCAAAAAAACTGAAAAAAAATAAGAAAAGAAACCTCACTTTGATTTGTTTATTTCGATGCCACACGAAGAAGGCAAACTCTGACTCCAACTCTAACATTGACTTCGCCCAGCTTTAAACTGCAGCTCCTTGGCCAGCAGTCAAGATGCATTTTGTTTTTTTCGGTTTTCTGTTTTTTTTGTTGTGTTTGTGTTTGGCCACAATTTGACCTTTCACTCTCTTGGTAAGCCTGTTGTTGTGCCTTTGCGATTTGCCGGAAGCGCTCAACCGAAAATATATCACCAAGCCAATATCTACAGCAACAACAAACAATTCCCTACATATACAACACAACACATGACTGTCAGATACTCTAACTCTAAAGTAAACTTTGACAACCTTTTGATGTCAAGCATTATGCCTTAAAATTAGTAGTTATTTTAACATGTATTAACATATTTACATATAATATTTTGATATTATTCTTTCCATTAAATAAAGAAGCTGCGAATATTTATTTCTCCACTTTTAAGCACTCAAGTTCACCTCATTTGAATTGTGTTAAATCTTAAATGCCAAAAGCAATGTGACTATCGAAGAACTATCGATTGTTTCCAGCAGTGTTGCCAACTAGTTTGATTGCCAGAATATAAAATAGAAGACACAACATTTATTTTTTGAGAATGCATTGATTTTTGTCATTTCAATTTAATTAAAAAAAAAAAAGATGTTCAAAAATGTTCGATGTGATGAGAAAGAGACTAAATTAAATTGGGCATCACTGATATGTATCACATCGAGCCTATCGATATCAAAGATCGATTTCACATTATAAGAAACTGTTATTTACTTTAGTTAATATTAAATTTTTCAAAAGTCCATTGAATTTACAAATAGCTTATCGATATTCTGAACCGATTCCTATATCGTAAACTCAATGAAGTTGGAAATGTTTCATTCGGTTTGTTATCATCGAATGGGAAGAGTAAAAATGATGATTGGAGCAACACACTCCAACACAACTCCAACATAACACAATGAGATCTTGAGAGATCGAGAGCGGACAGTGAGAAAGAGAGACAGAGAGAGAGAGAGAGAGAGAGAGGGAGGAGGACACAGTCAGACGATGGAAACTGGCCAGGTTAGCTCTATCTATCTGCCCAGACCGCCAACCTACAAGCATTTGGACAAAAATTGTAAACAATATCTGTAAAAATAAAAACGCCCAACGCCGCCGAAAAAAAGGCAAACCGAAATAGCGAAAAAATTGATAGGAGTTTTTTTTTTTTACTTGGCCATTGTTGTCTTGGCCGAAATGTAATGCAGTCCGTTGTGTTTCGGTTGGGCTTAGCTCAGTCAGTCAGTTGGTTGGTTTCGTTGCCTAGGTTATCCCTCGCCTAGGGCCATATACTACATAGAGGTAGAAGAGGTATTATGTAGGTAGGAAGGCAACAGCAATGCCAATGAATCGGATCTTTAGATGGATCTGCTGCAACTTGAAAGCCGTTCGCTGAGGGTCAAACATTGGCGGTGAACTAGTTAAATCATTTGAATAATCACTGGGCAAAATATGGGTTTGGTTGGCCAACGAGGACTACCAAAAATGGTAGCTTCAATTCAATGAATGGACACATGGTACATAACAGTAACAACTTGCAGATTGAGAATCTATATGTTATCGTATCCATATCATCTAATTCATGGTTTTCGCTTCTGATTCTAAAAATATACTAATTTCGGATTTAATAATTAATTTCCACACTTTATTTGTCTAGTTAAATCACATGATATTTGTGTTTCAAATTTAAAGACGCTAGAAGAACATATTTGGTCTTACATAGGTCCAGGACATTTATGAAAGTGTTATAAACTTTTTTTATATATAGACTGTTAAATCTCATTTCATATTGAGCACAGATTAAAATAAGAGATACTAGATAACCACCACATACATCTAGAATGGCAATACCAACACGACAGTGACCCTATCTACACTGCCAGAGTCGTAAAAGCTTCGATTGTGAGCCAAAATGTGGACCAGAACAATATGAAAAAAATATGGGGGTGACTTTCTCGAAAATTCTATATCTCGGGAACACCATAATCCTCCGTAGAAGAACTCAAAGAAGCCATTATGAATGCCTGGGACAGTATTTTCCACAATTATATTATATGGATCCCTAACCAACCGCATGTTGCAGCGTATTAAAAATGTGGGGGTCACACACACAATTAAATTTTTGCTCAAATATTTGTTAATAGATCTAAGTACTTATAAACAGAAATAAAATGTTTTTATTTTTCTGGATCTAATATCATGCATACTTATTTTTCGTAGGGGGTGTCGCAGAAAAACTTAAATTTTTAACCTTACTTAATCAAAAGCCAATTGACGAAATCTAATATTTTTTCTCTTTGTATTTATTATTATTAAGTTTAATTGACCAAAAATGTGTAATGAAACTCTCCGTTTATTAGAAGGTTTTCACATTCAACTAAAATAAATAGGAAGGCGCTATTCGACTGGCTAGCAGTGTATATGAGATAGTTTCTTGATAGAATTGAAATTACTTTAAATAAATGAGAATAATAATAACATTTCCAAAGCCAAATTATATGGACTTATAAAAACCAGAAGGCCGGGCTAACTTCGACCATGCCGAAGTTTGTATACCCTTGCAAGTTCATGCCTTACTCAATCCCTAAATGGAGATCGCAAAATGGAAAGGGTTTTTGTGTAAAAACCCTTATCTACACGCTATAGCAGCGCACGCACACATATGCATGTATGTAGATATATGTATGTATGCTGCAGCATGCAATTTTTCCATCTGTTTGTATGACAGCTATATCATATAGTAATCCGATTTTGATCAAATTTGGCAGGATTATAATTTATTATGTGCAAATGTTATTTGCTAAGTTTGGTGATAATCGCAATAGAAACAAAAAAGTTTTTAGAAGCAAAACTATATTTGGTCCGATTGTTCCTATGGGAGCTATATGATATAGTAGTCCGATCTTGATCAAATTTGGCACGGACGTATAGATGTATAGTAAACTGCCAAATGTTAAGTTTTATAACAATTAGATGAAAAACAACAAAGTTATTGATCTAAAACTCTATTTTCGACCGACGGGTTCTATGGGAGCTATATGATATAGTTGTCCGATCCGGATGAATCCGAGATATACAATGCCTGCAGTATATACAAGACTTCGTGCAAAATTGCAGCTCTGTAGCTATAGCGGTTTAGGAGGAGAAGCTGTTGATCCAGACAGACGGACAGCCGGACAGACAGACGGACAAACGGATTTAAACTCGTCTTGTCATGCTGATCAAGAATATATATACTTTATATGGTCGGAGATGACTCCTTCTATGCGTTGCACACTTCTGACCAAAATTAATATACCCTTTTTGCAAGGGTATAAATATCTATGGAAAAGCCAAAGGGAATTCAATAAATTATAATTATTTTTCATTTTACTTCATACCAACCAGTTGCTTGTTTGTCCTTCAAGCTTTTACAGCGCCGCTCAACTGAATAGGTTTGACTTCTTTTTTAGACTTCGAACGTAGTAATATCTTCAGAACGAGCCCTCCGATTTACAGCAAACACTATTACATGTCACGTATATGTATCTATCATCCCACCAAATATCATAAGAATCGGAATAAAAATGGACGAGTTATACATAGAAACGTTTTTCCCTCAAAGCGGTGCAAGGCAGATGCACACAAAAAAGAGCGAGATAGCATATGCTAGAAATCACCGATTTGGTCGGGGGGCGCCACATAAGAGTGAGCGAATTGCATTTGAAAGACATAGAAAAAAATCTCATTATTTTTGGCTCAAGTGAAAAAGTTTGACCATCAAAACTATAAAAAATATTATTACGTGGCACTTGGTAACTTAAATAATAAAATTCTGTATTATTTAGTATTTGGTATGACCATCCTTATTCTTAATTATTTCAAACATTCGAGTTGATAAAATATCGGCACTGTATTTTCTAATCTGGTCTTTAATGAATAGGGAATAATAGTCATATTGGGGGTCTTGGAATTCTGAATTTTGCGATTTTTAAAGTGTCCAAATGTGACTTAAAAAAATTCATATTTATTCATATTGATATTCGAGCTTTATTTTTATGTATACTGAGAAAATAATTGAAATGCTGTGGAATTTGACGTTGGCATATTTTCCCTTCAGAAATTTTCCCTTCAGAAATTTTTATTTTGGATTTGTCGAATGTTGTTGGATTATTTATTTGAGTTCACGATGAATGCTGCCAGATTCAAGATTTTTGAAAATGACAAATTGGCTGAGAGGTGGGAGAAAGATGCGATAATACAATTTGTTTATTAATTCACCTGGTTAAATATAAGTTTCTATCTTTTTGGATAGTATTTGAAGTCTGTCTCTCAGGAGACTGCATCAGTCTATGTTGGAGAAAGAGATAGAGAGTGCCACCCACCCCACACAGAGTTTCTTTATGATTTTCCTGTGAAATATGAATGAAATAAAATACTTATAAATATGATATCGCTTATCAATTCGAATGGATCAAGCTATAAATAAGACAATAAAAATTGACCGGATGCATTCCACTCCCCACCGTTTTCCTCCCACCCATCGGGCCCAGTTTGCCCACCCAATCTCTCCTCTCTCTCTCTGTCTCTCTCGGCGCACTGAAGGTTCTTGCCATGGCAACAAGTGCAAACGCCATCAGTTCGAGCATTATTCACTCAGTTATGCAAAACGCATTTAAGCCCCAACGATCGTCCACGACCAAAGACGTTGGGACGTCGTCGTCGACGGTACGTTGGGGTACGCCTTGGCATTCAGAACGCGATGCATTTCCTGCCGCCACACTCATTGTCAGAGCAGAAAGAAAGGCAGAGTCAGATACAGAGAGGGTCAAAAAACTTGCCCACACTTTGTCTGTGTGTGTCTAACTGTTGTTGATTATAATGCCTAATTAATTGATTTTACCCTTTTTTTGATTGCACTTACAAATGCATCACATGGCATCGCAATTGAACGACTATAAAGACGTCTGAGTGGCGCCAGTTTCTTACAATTTAAGGGGTCCAACAAACATTGTATTCAGTTTCCAATTTCAAATTCAAAATTGTCTGCCAAGGAATTCATTCATTCACTCACTCACTCACTCATCCATTCAGTCGTCCATCCATTCATTCATGGGGTTCGGTTGGCTGTTCCATTTTCAATTAGATGCACGTTCGCTATGGTAATCGCCTCCCTAAGTACGTATGTATGTACATACATATGTGGAGACACAGTGAGAAGTCTTCCCTACTGACCATCGATTTTTCACCTCATCATGTCCTTCCGCCGCCAATTTCTTCTCGCCGCAAGACTGCTTTGAGCGGGCGGCGATTTTCTTTCTTTTTCTTTTCTTTCTTTTGGTTTTTTTTTTTTTTAGCTTTATTTTTCGTATTTTTTGACAAACTCACATGTCATTTGATTTTATGTTCACACGGGACAATTTATATGCTAATTTGCAGTGGGCATCAAAGGGCCGAAAGCCGGTTGCTTGCCTCTGATGAAGGTGTTAGAAAAGTAATTACGTTGCATTTAAATGCTCAATTAGTGCGAAGACAGCCAACAACAACAACAACAACAAAAAGAAAAGCCACGACAACGACGACAACCACTACGTCAAATGGATGGAAGATGCCAATGGAGATGGAGATGGAGAAGACAACCAGCCAAGCCGCCAATGCCGATGATGGGTGGAACCGCACGCATGTCACAAACGAGCTCAACGACCTCGCAAAATGAAGTCCAGTTTGAAAGGCATCTAAGTATTTGCTTTTCGCGTGACTTTGCCACTAACCAATACTATAACTTTTGAGCACAACTGTACTTAGAAATAAACAGAACAATTTGCCTAAATCTTAGCTTCAATGCTGGTATATCGAGAATATCAATCTTAGGGCCTCCAAAGTCAATTATAATTATTTAATTTTAACAAAGTTTTCAGTTTTTTGGCGTTCTTATCGATTTTTTAGAGAGAGTGTGACCGTTACTTCATCGGCCAAAAATATTGAAATTCTATTAAACGAAAATACCAAATTCATAAATAAATCTTGGGGTCCCCTAAGTACCAGTGTTGCCAAATCAGTTTTTTTCCCGTCAAATCTGGCGAAACAGCGGGCAGCGGGAATCCTGGATTATTTTTTAATAAATAGCCTTTTTTACGCTTTTTAATTTTCTAAGAAATTTATAATATTTTAGCGATAAATCGTGATAACAATAACAGTTGTTCATTGCAGTTGAATTAAAATGAATATTTTAGTAGTTCAATTTTTGATAAGCCAACTTATCGATAATAGAGTGGAACCAACTGAACTAGAATATTATTAGTTGAACTAGAATAAGGAACTTAGTTCGTTTAAATAGTTTAATTGATCCTATTGTGAACGAAACGATTATTGAACTTTGTGATTTTCAAATTTTGCCATTAAGTCTGCAAAATCCCAAAAGTATCTGACACGCGATGGTTTTCGATAGAATCAGTGGATTCTATCAGTGGCATGAGTTAAAACTACATTTTAATATGACAGCACAGGACTAGAAGTGTAGGCACAATTATTAAGCGATATGTTCGACAGCACCAATTACATGTGTTTGGTATTCTTAAAGCCCGAACTCTGCGAAGTGCAAAAAGTGAACAAATGCTTTCAAAGTAATTCCACCAACGTCACAGAATTACTTAATGCGCTCATTGTGGCCATTAATTGTTTAAAGAACAAAATAATTCCGGAAGACGCCAATATTGACATTCTTGAAATTGACGCCTTCGAACAGTATATAGTTAAAGATTTATTCCAGGGATATGTATTCGAGAAAGAAATGAAGTTGGAATTTGAAGGAATCAATTCGAGATACTTGTTCAAATTTTTTAACAGAGCTTATTAAACAATTAAAAAAAAGGTATGTAACACAATTAATAGCATGTAGTACACAAATTTATGTATTAACGAAATATATTTTCTAAAATGTATATTAAAAACTAATATTAAAAAGTTAATAATGAAATGTATGTACATATATATTTATAGATACGGTTTGCGTCGGTCAAACAAATGATGCCACAACTATGAAGTGCCGAAAAAGTATCTAGATATGATTGGCACTATGGGATCGTACGACAAGGAAATTGATTGTGATGATTTAGATCAAATACTAAACATTTTGTAAAAATAACACATTTACAACAAGAAAAAAAACATCAGCTTTTTTTTTTTTTAAATTTAAGCCTTTTTTTAGTTTCCTCCCGTCATAAAAAGCTGTTTTTGGTCGACAAAGTTGGCAACACTGCTTGGGGACATTCCACGACCATCGTTCATAATATAAGCTACGACAATCATTCTTCAGCATTAATTGGCCAAACTCTCAGATGTAAATTTCATTCATTCGAATAAATCGAAGAGAGAGAGAGATCTCAGTTATCGAAAGCATACCTGTGAAAGCCCGCAAACTTCTGGAACATTTTGCCATTGTTTTTTACGTCACTTGACGACAGGAGAACATAAATTTTTTTTGATCAAAGTAGTCGAAAGTCCGCACCTGTATTTCATTTGGTACAGCAAAATCAGTTTCATCACAGCATTCGAATAGTCCGGAGTTCATTTCTGAAAAGTAGAATTCTAAATTAAAGAACCATTTTTAAACAAAATTATTTACACTCGAGGACGATCTGGGAATCCCACGGTAAGATTTACGTGCAAGCTCAAGAGCTATCTTCAAGTTTACCGAGGAACACCTAAAATTCATCTGTGTATATTACTTTAATTGAATTGTAAATCACATTTAAACTTTATTACTTTAATTGATTCAATAATGAATCGTCGATTTTCGGGTAGTATGTTGATATAAGGGGTCGCTTTAATCCGCACTCTTTGGGGAATCCGACGAGGGGCTTGAGAAATTCAAGTTAAGCAGAAGCAACCAGTAAGTAGGATTGACTTTTTATTGGATGATATTGAAAATTCGTTCCTTTGCTTTATCAGCAGATGAAATGTACAGTCTGCCCCCGAAATTAAGGACTGGCGTTATCTCATTGAATTCCAGAAGAATGGCTTTTTCCTTAATTATGCAATTAAATTAGAAAATTTCACCACAATAATGAAACGTCGATTTTCGGGCAGTATATTAATGTAAGGGGTCGCTTTAATCCCCCATCTTTGGGGAATCCGTCGAGGGCCTTGAGAAATTCAAATTGAAGCAGAAGCAACCAGTAAGTAAGATTGACTTTTTATTGGATGATATTGAAAATTCGTTCCTTTGCTTTATCAGCAGATGAAATGTACAGTCTGCCCCCGAAATTGAGGACTGGCGTTATCTCATTGAATTCCAGAAGACTGGCTTTTTCCTTAATTATGCAATTAAATTAGAAAATTTCACCACAATAATGAAACGTCGATTTTCGGGCAGTATATTAATGTAAGGGGTCGCTTTAATCCGCACTCTTTGGGGAATCCGACGAGGGGCTTGAGAAATTCAAGTTAAGCAGAAGCAACCAGTAAGTAAGATTGACTTTTTATTGGATGATATTGAAAATTCCTTCCTTTGCTTTATCAGCAGATGAAATGTACAGTCTGCCCCCGAAATTGAGGACTGGCGTTGTCTCATTGAATTCCAGAAGACTGGCTTTTTCCTTAATTATGCAATTAAATTAGAAAATTTCACCACAATAATGAATCGTCGATTTTCTGGTAATATGTTGATGTTAGGGGTCGCTTCAATCCGCCATCTTTGGGGAATCCGACGAGGGGCTTGAGAAATTCAAGTTAAGCAGAAGCAACCAGTAAGTAAGATTGACTTTTTATTGGATGATATTGAAAATTCCTTCCTTTGCTTTATCAGCAGATGAAATGTACAGTCTGCCCCCGAAATTGAGGACTGGCGTTGTCTCATTGAATTCCAGAAGACTGGCTTTTTCCTTAATTATGCAATTAAATTAGAAAATTTCACCACAATAATGAAACGTCGATTTTCGGGCAGTATATTAATGTAAGGGGTCGCTTTAATCCGCACTCTTTGGGGAATCCGACGAGGGGCTTGAGAAATTCAAGTTAAGCAGAAGCAACCAGTAAGTAAGATTGACTTTTTATTGGATGATACTTATTGAAAATTCCTTCCTTTGCTTTATTAGCAGATGAAATGTACAGTCTGCCCCCGAAATTAAGGACTGGCGTTATCTCATTGAATTCCAGAAGACTGGCTTTTTCCTTAATTATGCAATTAAATTAGAAAATTTCACCACAATAATGAAACGTCGATTTTCGGGCAGTATATTAATGTAAGGGGTCGCTTTAATCCGCACTCTTTGGGGAATCCGACGCTGGGCTTGAGAAATTCAAGTTAAGCAGAAGCAACCAGTAAGTAAGATTGACTTTTTATTGGATGATATTGAAAATTCGTTCCTTTGCTTTATCAGCAGATGAAATGTACAGTCTGCACCCGAAATTAAGGACTGGCGTTATCTCATTGAATTCCAGAAGACTGGCTTTTTCCTTAATTATGCAATTAAATTAGAAAATTTCACCACAATAATGAAACGTCGATTTTCTGGTAATATGTTGATGTTAGGGGTCGCTTCAATCCGCCATCTTTGGGGAATCCGACGAGGGGCTTGAGAAATTCAAGTTAAGCAGAAGCAACCAGTAAGTAAGATTGACTTTTTATTGGATGATATTGAAAATTCCTTCCTTTGCTTTATCAGCAGATGAAATAAATGTACAGTCTGCCCCCGAAATTAAGGACTGGCGTTATCTCATTGAATTCCAGAAGACTGGCTTTTTCCTTAATTATGCAATTAAATTAGAAAATTTCACCACAATAATGAAACGTCGATTTTCGGGCAGTATATTAATGTAAGGGGTCGCTTTAATCCGCACTCTTTGGGGAATCCGACGAGGGGCTTGAGAAATTCAAGTTAAGCAGAAGCAACCAGTAAGTAAGATTGACTTTTTATTGGATGATATTGAAAATTCCTTCCTTTGCTTTATCAGCAGATGAAATAAATGTACAGTCTGCCCCCGAAATTAAGGACTGGCGTTATCTCATTGAATTCCAGAAGACTGGCTTTTTCCTTAATTATGCAATTAAATTAGAAAATTTCACCACAATAATGAAACGTCGATTTTCGGGCAGTATATTAATGTAAGGGGTCGCTTTAATCCGCACTCTTTGGGGAATCCGACGAGGGGCTTGAGAAATTCAAGTTAAGCAGAAGCAACCAGTAAGTAAGATTGACTTTTTATTGGATGATATTGAAAATTCGTTCCTTTGCTTTATCAGCAGATGAAATGTACAGTCTGCCCCCGAAATTGAGGACTGGCGTTATCTCATTGAATTCCAGAAGACTGGCTTTTTCCTTAATTATGCAATTAAATTAGAAAATTTCACCACAATAATGAAACGTCGATTTTCGGGCAGTATATTAATGTAAGGGGTCGCTTTAATCCGCACTCTTTGGGGAATCCGACGAGGGGCTTGAGAAATTCAAGTTAAGCAGAAGCAACCAGTAAGTAAGATTGACTTTTTATTGGATGATATTGAAAATTCGTTCCTTTGCTTTATCAGCAGATGAAATGTACAGTCTGCCCCCGAAATTAAGGACTGGCGTTATCTCATTGAATTCCAGAAGACTGGCTTTTTCCTTAATTATGCAATTAAATTAGAAAATTTCACCACAATAATGAAACGTCGATTTTCGGGCAGTATATTAATGTAAGGGGTCGCTTTAATCCGCACTCTTTGGGGAATCCGACGAGGGGCTTGAGAAATTCAAGTTAAGCAGAAGCAACCAGTAAGTAAGATTGACTTTTTATTGGATGATATTGAAAATTCGTTCCTTTGCTTTATCAGCAGATGAAATGTACAGTCTGCCCCCGAAATTAAGGACTGGCGTTATCTCATTGAATTCCAGAAGACTGGCTTTTTCCTTAATTATGCAATTAAATTAGAAAATTTCACCACAATAATGAAACGTCGATTTTCGGGCAGTATATTAATGTAAGGGGTCGCTTTAATCCGCACTCTTTGGGGAATCCGACGCTGGGCTTGAGAAATTCAAGTTAAGCAGAAGCAACCAGTAAGTAAGATTGACTTTTTATTGGATGATACTTATTGAAAATTCCTTCCTTTGCTTTATTAGCAGATGAAATGTACAGTCTGCCCCCGAAATTAAGGACTGGCGTTATCTCATTGAATTCCAGAAGACTGGCTTTTTCCTTAATTATGCAATTAAATTAGAAAATTTCACCACAATAATGAAACGTCGATTTTCGGGCAGTATATTAATGTAAGGGGTCGCTTTAATCCGCACTCTTTGGGGAATCCGACGAGGGGCTTGAGAAATTCAAGTTAAGCAGAAGCAACCAGTAAGTAAGATTGACTTTTTATTGGATGATACTTATTGAAAATTCCTTCCTTTGCTTTATTAGCAGATGAAATGTACAGTCTGCCCCCGAAATTAAGGACTGGCGTTATCTCATTGAATTCCAGAAGACTGGCTTTTTCCTTAATTATGCAATTAAATTAGAAAATTTCACCACAATAATGAATCGTCGATTTTCTGGTAATATGTTGATGTTAGGGGTCGCTTCAATCCGCCATCTTTGGGGAATCCGACGAGGGGCTTTAGAAATTCAAATTGAAGCAGAAGCAACCAGTAAGTAAGATTGACTTTTTATTGGATGATATTGAAAATTCCTTCCTTTGCTTTATCAGCAGATGAAATGTACAGTCTGCCCCCGAAATTAAGGACTGGCGTTATCTCATTGAATTCCAGAAGACTGGCTTTTTCCTTAATTATGCAATTAAATTGATGATTAAATTAATTGATTGGGCTATTGATGATTAAATGGTGAATGTAATTAAAACAAACTTCCATGGTTAAAAGTTAAATTTACAAAATTCGAATAAAACAATCGAATGAGTTGCACATAGAAGGCTAACTAATAATATTCACATGCTAATTCATAATGATTGTTTTTCACATTTAGAAAGACTCCTAGAAACTAGACAAGGATATGTTCTATTCAAAATCTGCTAGAGGTCTGCATGAATAACTAGAAAAAAAACATTCGAATAAATTCGAATTTTCAAAATGAATTAAATGAGAAGCTGAACAATGTAGTTCGAATGAGTTAGTGAGCTGACACAATATTTAAGCAAAACGAAACGAATTAAAATGAGTAGGAATGCGAATGAATTCGAATACATTCGAATAGCTAATCGAAAAACGATTAAAATTTATTCACATTCATTTAGCTAAGTGAAGTGTGCCATGGGAAGACGAACAAACTCTCAAATTTATTCACACCTCCTACTTCTAATTGAAGAATGGCTAAAAAAGTGGAGAATAATAGAGAATGCCGAGAAGTCTCGCTGAAATCTGCGCAGCTTAAGGCAAGGATTGGGGAAATGAACTGGTTACTAGGACCTCGCTCCCAATTGAGCCTTGTATTAAAGCCGATATGGTTCTATGCTGTGGGGAACAGCAGCAGATTCATGACTCTCAGATATTGCTATGATATTCACAAAGATCTCAATTTATACGCTGAGAAATGAGTATATAAATAATAATAATCCAAAGGAGACTAGAACAATTTCAGATCCATATAGAAATACAAATAGATGGATAATAATATGTAAATATTAAGATTGAGTTCACTGTAGATCAAATCGATTCGATTATTGAATAATTAGTATGATTTAGTTGAATTGAATGAGTGTCAATGACATGAATGTGTATGAATTTGAGAGTTCTCTCAGTGAAATGAATGAGAATCAAACTCAATAAAAAATTTCACAAAGCCTATAGCATTCGAGTTACTCGAATAATTCGAATAAGGGCTAGTAGCCTGTAAGATGTGTGTGTTCTATTACCTTCAAGTTCAAGAAACCTAGTCAAACGTAAATATGGATAAACACGGACATATTTTACGTTGATTTTAGCTTTTCTTTATTTTTGATTAGGCATTCGAAACAAAGCATCTCAATAATTCGCATTCTCACTCATTCAAGTCATTTTTGTTTCGTTTAAATGTTGTGTGACTGAGTTTTACGTCAGCTGACTTATTCATTCGGCTTCTCATTGAATCCATTTAATTTATTTTGAGAATAGTTAATTCGAATTTGATATTTTTCTCACTCATGCAGCTCTCTAATATACATTTATTCGTAAACATTCATTTCAATGTGTGCCTGACACTCATTCAATTCAACTAAATTATACTACAAATAATCGAATCGATTTGATCTACAGTGAACTCAATCTTAATATCTACATATTCTTATCCATCTATTTGTATTTCTATCAGGATTTGAAATCTCAATTCGAGTGTATTCATTTTAAAGTATGTTGTGAGTGGATCCATAAGCAATTCTCCACTGGTTTCTATCACTAATAATGCGTCTAATGATCGAAAACTAATTTTCTATTTCTCTTTCATATCTCTAGTTGTTGGGATTTCTGTATGATTAAAAAAATGCTGGGAATAAACCAAAGCAAAAAGCTGAATCATAACTGTTTCGAGACTTTTTGGCTTACTAATCTTGAGAACTTGTTCGATTTTTGAGATTTGAAATCCGCGATTTGGATTTCTTATAAGAAACATTAAGAATATGCGTTAATTCTTTGGGTATTACCAAAGTCAAATCTTTAGATAATCAAGCTAATTCTCGCACTCAAGATGTCAGTGAAGATTCGGGATTTTCCCAGCAGCCTGTCCATTGACTACGTTTTTTCCACAGATTGGCTTAACTTGGCCAACAAACTCTCGCTGTGGAGAGATTAATGAGCATTAGGCCGAGGATTAGGTTGATGCTCATGTCGAGTCAGCAGTAACAACTAGTCCATGTCCATGTCCATGTCCATGTCCATTCCAGAGTTGCGTCTCTTGTGCAATCTATGTAATTTCCAAAACCAGGATCCGATCAAACAAGTCACAGAGTGCAAGAGTGCAAGAGAGAGAGAGAGAGAGAGAGAGGTGATCGGATTTAATTGAGATCAGGCAACAGTTTTGTGTGTTGTGTGTGAAAAACCGCGATCAATTTTTGGAAAATTTCGCCAACATGCTGGCCGGTGATTGGCAAACCGCAGAAAATGAGTTTCCACTTCCGTTAGGGGGTTTTCCTCAATCCAAGCTTCCAGCTTCCAGCTCTTTCCGATTCTAATCTTTAACATGTGGGTCTTGTGGCTGGGACAACAGATATTAACGATTAACATATCGTTAGTGATCGTTCATTTGATCCGTGGGAAGTTTCTCTCTGATTTTCATGAGCGGAAACTCCAGACATACATACATACGAAGGATTTGCCAAGAGCCAACAAAAAAAATCTCTGATCTCTTAATTTATTTCTATCGCATCTTTCATAAGTGTCATAATTGTAGCGTAATTATTATTTATGTTGTCATGCTATTTTTTTTTTTTTTTTTGAAACAACGAAAAACGAAATTCAACCAAAAATATTATTTTTCATATTTGCCAAAAGTCTTTTCTTCAAAAATTCAATTTTTCAACCCCTTCAACGGAATATTAAACTCATTTGCATAATTTCATAATTCCAATACAAAAGATCTCACACACACACACTCGCAAAAAACAGAATTATCAATTGTTTTGGTTCAGTCGAAATCAATATATCATAGAACGAGTTTCAAAAACGTAATGAAGACATTATCGAACATGGAAACATTTGTCACTCCACACACAGCGACGATAAAAAACGATAAAAAAAAAAAAACTAAATACAAAAACGTAAACCAAGCAAACCACAAATCAAATTATTCGGGGGAAAAAAACCAAAGAGACAAGAAGTTTGACATGCCGTGATAGATTTACCTAAGAAAACAACAACAACATCGACAAAAATCAAATCAAACGAGTTTTATTGACTTTTCCTTCTATCATTATATATCAGAGAATTTGCTCATTTTTGCCAAATCAAACATAAATCGCTTACAGTCAAACAATTATCAAGGGAAGAAGATCATCATCATATGATCTGACCTTTGATCCTGCCTTCATCCTGAAACTGGAACTAATTGAAGGAGACGACCTCGTTCTCTACCCTTATTTGGCTTGCTCATTCAAAATGTTCCGATTCTGGTCAAAAAAGAATTCGATTAATGAAACAAATGGAGGAATCCTTTGATTTACAGTAGTATATATATACTAAATCAAGTCACTAATGCTCCTACTAAGTAGTACAAGTATTTTAGTAAAATAATAACCTGACTTTTGTTGCTCATCTAGAATAAATATTAAATTAATGCCAACAATCTAATTTTTTTTTTCAATAATTTTCAAAAAAATATTTAAACACACTCGTATAACTAGAACTATATCTAGTTATATAAATTAAAATAAACTATAAATTATTATTTTCCAAATAAGATCTTTAATTTGAAATCTCTAATTTTGTATAAGAATTAATACAACTTTTCGAATTAATTCAACTTCTACAATTCACAAATTCTGAATATGTAATCAATCTAATTATTTTTTCATTAAAAAATATTTAAACACACTCGTATAACTAGAACTATATCTAGTTATATAAATTAAAGTAAACTATAAACTATTATTTTCCAAATAAGATCTTTAATTTGAAATCTCTAATTTTGTATAAGAATTAATACAATTTTTCGAATCAATTCAACTTCTACAATTCACAAATTCTGAATATTTAATAAGACTTATCAAAATTACATTAAGTCAAGCTACAGCTCATAATTTCTTGCAATTTTTATGAATAATATTATGTAAACAATTTTGTAGCTCTAAAAGTAATAAAGAAATGTCTGATAAATCATCGTCGTTAATAAATTGCCTTCAAGTCGCTTTTCTTGACTTGATTACTAATTATATTCTTCAATATTACAAAAATAAAGAAAAATGTAATATCTTAAACCAAAAGTGCAAAAGCAAAAACCACATTACAATTGAGCTAATCATGATATTGTATTAAACAAGCAGAAAGACCTAAAAAAAAGCAGAAAAAATCACTATTTCAATTGGCTCCAAATCGAATTTGGGGGATAAATTGAAAATTTCTCAATAACAAATTTTTTTTATTATATAACAAGAGCTAAAAAAAAAATAAAATATAATAAAAAAAAATCTGTTATTAAGAAATTTATTATATAACAAGAGCTAGCAATTTCTTTAAATTTAAAAATTTTCAAAAATCTTGTTTAATATTTGCAGTGTTTATATATTAAATTGAAAGAATGTGAATTCAAATGTACATGGAAAAAACGGCTAAGTCTCTTATCTCAACGTATTAACTTCGTGACCAATTTCAAGTGGATTATATAACGAAACTGTTGACAAATTATTTGATATTCATCATCTCCAGAGATATTCTCTTCTCGAAATGGCAAATAAATTCACTGCAAGTCGAAAACATAAATAGATATTATAAATATTGGATTATTACAAATATTTATCTAGTTTTATATAACATTAAGAGAAGAAAAAAAAGACTCGAGTGCCTTATGAACTCATCTCATTGCTATATCATCATCGTCCCCCATCATCAGCATCAGCAGCATCAGCAGCATCAGTCTGAACCATTCGAAAAGAAAACTTGAAAAGTCATCGTATATAATGAACAGGTCAGAATAAAAAATATATAAAAGCAAGCAAATCTCTTGTTATCCAACTGAAAGCTGATTCATTGGTTTAATCTTTGGGTATTTAATTTATTTATTTTTCAAAATCTATTTACTAATTGTAATGTGAGCAATAAAAACCTGTACACAAACCAAAATTCTAAAGTATTCCCCCGAAAATGAAACATAATGGGAAAATGCAAATATTTCACACACACCAACACACACACACAACAAATTGTTGTTGCTTTTGAATATATTGTATTTTGTATACAAATTGCTATGAATGCAGATACAGATATATCTCTTTTTCTTAAGTCCGAGCTGTTAAATCAAAAATATGCAAATTAATTTTTTGTTTAACACGAGTCAAGATTCAAGCTTTCAGCTGGTTCAGCTCAACATGTGTGTGTGTTTGTGTGTGTGTGTGTGTTCAGCTTCGTTTTTGGCATCTCAGTTGGCTTGATTGATATGTGCTGGTTATACAGTCATTTTGTTGGTCAAAATGATGCAATCGAATAAAGTATGTAAATATCGTGTCGTCGTCGTCGTCTTCAAACGAGTCGCAGCTCCTCCACTCCACTCCACTCCACTCCCCTCCTCTCCTCTCATCATCATCATCATCATCGGCATCGGCATCGGCATCAACAGGTAAGCCTAGGTATGGTAGGGTATAGAGTAAGGTATCATTTATACATAGTAGCTGAGCGAAAAGCAAAAAAAAATATATATATATATTTTATTTCCGTCTCTGATCTTGGTTTTTTAATATTTTTTTATGACCGTTTGAAAAGTCAAAAAGTCATTGCAAAATTTTTATGCATTTTCAGTTTTTTTACTGGGCACTTCTGCATTTTTTTCTCTCGCGTTTTTCTGACTTCTTCTGTTCTGTGTTCTGTTGACCTTGAGCTTTCCTTGGAAAATTTCGATTGCATTTTTTACGCAACCCTCTGGCACAAAGCAATTGACTTTTTTATTGAGCCAAAACTCAAGGTGACTGCAATATGGAGATGCATATGCGAAAATCTATTTTAAACCTTTTCCTCTTAAAAAAAAGATGATCTGCTTCTGCCTTGGGCCGGTCTTGGTCTAGGGCTAGGGCTCGGGTTAGAAGGCAGGATGCGGCTGCTGTTGCTCGACTTTTTATGACACCTCAACGGACTGGCCAACGGAGATGACTTTATGACTTGGTCGCCGAAATCTCGCGGCGAGTTCTAGCTCGTTTTTTAGGGCAATTCTTGTGGCTACCTAAGCCACGTGATTTTGTTACCTAATCGCCGGATCAGCTTACCTAAGCTGCAGATTATCCTAGGATCATAATTATGATGAGTCCAGCCCGCCGACGCGACGTGTCTATCTTGAGAAAGTGCCACAACTCAACTCTATGACACTTTTTTTTTCTCCCATTCTCTTCCTCTACTTCTTCTCTCTTTCACTCTGTGTGTGTGTGTGTGTTTTTTATGTTGGTGAGGCAAAAAACTTAAGCCGAGGGGATTAAACCGGATTAAAAGTCAAACAATTGTCCTTATTTTTTTGTTGCTTCGCGTTCGAGGTAACTAATTACCCCGCCAGGGTGTGGGTGGGTGAGAGGAAAATTACCCATTTCGGCTGGGCGGAAATTCGCGAAATTTGCCTTTTTTTAGTGTGCGAAAAAGAATAAAAAAAAAAAAAAACAAATGGGCAAAGGCCGTAAAACTGAACCGATTAGAACAAAAGGGAGCAGAAACTAATAAAACCAAAAAAACGTGAAGCAGAGGGAGAGGGAGAAGGATGTCGAATATTCCAACAGATTTTGACTTTTTATTTTTTTGTTTTTTTGCAAGCCTTTTGTTTCGGTTTTCTCAATTTTTGGTTTCTACTAGGAATGCCGTGAAGTTGGCTTGTTGAATCTTCCAAGAAGTCGATAAGTAATGCCAATGCCGCATTTAATGCAATTGAAATTGCTTAAGCATATTTGCCGATAATCATAATTCATAATTTGAGGCAATCCAAAGTCAAGGTCCCAAAGACAATATCGAATCATAAAAGGGTTAAGCACACACACAAAGACAAAGGAACTTCTATAAAAGGGTTAAAATCACAATGGCAACCTTCATAAAAGGGTTAACTTCTAGAACAAATGAACAGGTAGACTCTGGGTGGACTTCCTTTTTTCTTCATCGCGGAGTTCGAGTCGCAGAAGTGCGTATAATAAATATTCATAAAAAGAGTTAATTTGAACATTTATGAGGCTTTTGTTTTGTGGAGGGATACGAGAGGGAGGGAGAGAGAGAGAGAAAGGGTTGTGATGCAAGAGTTATATATAAATATATTGAGATCAATTACTTATCTAATTTGGTCTCTTTGGGTATTAGATCATGCGATTAATTATTGCACCATCCAAATCCTTCGAATATCCTCCGACGGCATCGACGGAGAAACCCCTCTTCAGACCCTCCTGATGATCTGCAATTGAATGCGTAGAGTTCCAATTCCAATACCCCCACCCCTTTCCCCCAATTCCACAGAGTGTACATAGCCACGCCCATGTCAAATAAAATGAGCAACTGTTAAAAATGAAGTCAATGAGAAATTCAAACGCCCTTAGCCAGGCGCTTTGAGACTCTTTCTTCGTATCGTATTTAATAAATAACCGAATAACGAATAATATCAGAGCAATGCAAATCAATGGGCCAGAGCGAGAGAGCGTGTGATCGGGCAGACAGAACGGGAGCGAGAGAGAAAGAGACATTGGGAGAGAGTACTGCCTTTTGAGCTCGATTCATTCACAGCTTAACAGAGGTTGGCGGCTTAGCTCTCAGGGCTAACAGTAACAGTAACAGTAGCAACAGCTTAACAGAGTCACTCCAGGCATTGCAGAGATGGAGAGAGAGAATCTGAGTCTGAGTCTGCGTCTAAGTCGGAGACTAAGTCTGAGTGAGTTTTGATCTCTCTCGCTCTCTCTCTGTGTGTTACTACCACCACCACATCGCATTAAAAGGTGGTGATCGGCAACTGGAAATAATTGAGTGTGCGTGTGTGTGAGTTATATACTGGCAAGAGATTTGTTGCATGGGGCGACCAGTGACGACGACGAAACGCTTCTTGCCAGTTACAAATTTGAGCCAGAAATCAGTCGTCTGCTTGTAGCCGAAGTGTCCAGTTACAGACATCGAGAGACTAGCCGCGCTATACAAAATCCAAGAAGAAGAAAAAAAACTAGATTCAAAAAAAGAAATAAAAACAAGAAAATCAGTTATCACATCTCAAAAGATCGCTCGTTGATCGAAATCTCTTCACATAGACAGACATAGTGACTGCTTCAGCGCGGAAGATAGAAGATCAGTGTGCAGAAAAAAAACAAAACTAAAAACAATCTCGAAAGTGAACGCGCAAATTTCCACGTGCGAAACCCGAAATAAATTGCAAATCATAATAATAAAAATATAGACAATAAAAAAGGAAACGAAACGGAGAACAAAAACTGTGCAGCAGAAAAAGAAAACCAAAAAAGACAAAACAAAAAAAGGTAAGTTACCCGCCCGCTGAAAAGTCAATTCACATTTCGATATGTGACCGTCGGCAATACCTACAAATAAATATTTTTTTATGATCCTCTGTGCACTACTTTGATTTTTTACTATTTCGCAAGAAAAAAAAAATCAACCGAATTTCTGTTCAGTTTTTTTTTGGCAAATATTTTTTGTTTCTTTTTTTTTTGGGTGATTGTAGAAATGCGTTTTTATGACCTGACGTCAAGGTCTGGTCCAGTGCGTCGCGAGTAGTGCAATTTTTTAAGGGAATGCAGCCAGAGAATTCGTAATGACTTCATCTAAAAAAAAACGCACAAATTCTACCTGAGTTTTATGAGGCACTCGCATAGGGTTGCATAATCCGCTAGCTTAAGTTTTTTCGCATACGCTTTTCCTTTCTTTCCTTCATTTTTTTTTTCGCTGCCTGCCTGCAGAATGATCATAAAAAAACGCATATCGCACATTAGTTTCATTTTTTGTTTTCCTGTATAAATATCGTGGAATATCTGAGAGAGGACATCAGTTGCTTTGCTGGCTTCAAAACGAAAAGAACAGAGCAGAACCGGGAAAAATACCTCAAAAAACCTTTAAGAATTTTTTGAAATTATTTAAAAAAAATAAAGAAGAAACAAACGAATAACTGGACGCTTAACAAAATGGTGTTCAACTTGGTTAGTTTTCCAAAAGGGATTTATAAAAAATACAAACTATGGATTACCAGTGTTTAAGTGTGTGTGTGTGTGTGTTAATTGAAAAAAACTAAATATGGATTTTCCCCTTTCTTGTAATTGCAGATGAATCAGACATGCAAAGTGTGTGGCGAGCCAGCGGCGGGTTTCCACTTTGGCGCCTTCACATGCGAGGGATGCAAGGTAAGTTATCCAAAGAGGAGAAAGAGAAAGTTTTACTAGAATCACATGTTGGATTCATTGATGAGGATTCTACTCCAAGCCACAACTTGAACTAATTGTTTGCGCTATTCTTTCTCTTCTCTATTTTAGTCCTTCTTTGGAAGATCGTACAACAACATAAGCACCATTAGCGAGTGCAAGAACGAGGGCAAGTGCATCATTGACAAAAAGAATCGGACCACCTGCAAGGCATGCCGCCTACGCAAGTGCTACAATGTGGGCATGTCGAAGGGAGGATCGCGTTATGGTCGTCGTTCCAATTGGTTCAAGATCCATTGCCTGCTGCAGGAGCACGAGCAGGCGGCCCAGGCGCAGGCCCAGTCGGTGGGCGGCAAGGCCACATCCCCAGTGGGTTCGCCACCGGGATTCGGTGACATGGCAGCAGCAGCGGCTGCCCATCTCCAGCAACAGCATCAGCAGCAGCAGCATCACCATCAGCAGCAGCAGCAACATCACCATCAGCAGCAGCAGCAGCAACAGCAGCAGCAACGTCATCCCCATATGCCACCCACTCTATTGGGCTATCCCAGCTACTTGCCAGAACATTTGCCCTTCTTCAGCATGGTGGCCACACCACAGTCGCCCTTCCAGCTGCCCCCCCACCTGCTGTTCCCCGGCTATCATGCCAGCGCTGCGGCAGCCGCTGTGGCAGCCGATGCTGCCTACCGCCAGGAGATGTACAAGCATCGCCAGAGTGTGGACTCGGCTGCTTCGCTGGAGTCGCAGAACCGCTTCACCCCACCCACAGCCATGGCCACGGAACACGCCATGGCGATGCCAACCACACCCACGCCACCCACACGGCCCACCTCGGCGTGCCGGCAGTCGCCCATCGATGTGTGCCTCGAGGATGAGGTTGAGTCCGTCCACAGTCAGTCGCCTCTGATGCATCCGATTGCCATTCGTGCCACACCACCAGCTCCAGCAGCAGCAGCAGCTCCAGCAGCACCACCAACCACCACAGTATCAGCACCTGCAGCACCACAGATGGCACAGATCAGCTCGAGTCCTTTGAGCTTCGCCGCCAAAATGCAATCCTTGTCCCCCGTATCGGTTTGCTCCATCGGCGCAGAGACCACATCGACCACATCCAGCCTCCTGCATGCCCCCGCCAAGGCCGATCAAGACGGTCCCATGGATCTGAGCATGAAAACCTCCCGCCACTCGGTGCACAGTTTCAATGACAGCGATGCCTGCAGTCTGCAGGACGAGCAGGAGTCCGCCGCCTTGTCCCTGGCGCCTCGTCGCAAGTTCTATCAACTGGAAGCGGAAGCCTTCTCCTCCTCCTCATCGTCGGCCTCGTCGTCCGCCTCGTCAGCCGATCACGACATGGTAAAGCGCCAGAAATTGGGTGAATCTCCAACGCCCTTCGGTGCGGCGGCTGCGGTTCGCGGAGGTTTCGCTGCGGCAAGTGCCATGCGGGGCATCTTCGTGTGCGTCTAAGCAAAAAAAAACATAAATTAAAGTGGGTGGAGTCTCGCGACACGTCCTCCCCCACCTCGCCCCCACACCCCCTCAACCCACACCCCTCGTTCACAATTTGTTGTTGCTTGTTTTCGTTTAGTTTAATGGTATTTTTTTTTTCTTCTTCTTACGTTGCTCGACCAATTGGCGAAGACGTTGGGACAGACAGGTTTGTTAGAGAGAATGCGAGAGAAAGAGTGAGAAAGAGCATGCGATAGAGATAGAGTGTGTGTTGTGTGTGTGGGTGGGTCTCTCTCGCACACACACACACATTGAGCTCACATCCAAAAATTATTTTTATGACAAGAAAAAACAAAAAAAAAAAAACAAAAGAGAAGACGAAAAAACTAAACACACAAAAATCACTAAAATTTGTATATATATTTTTTTTGGAACTTTTAGTTACCATTTAATTATTAAATCACCAAATCGACGGACCCTCCCCCCCACCCCTAAAACATCCTTGTATTTGTACATAAATTTGAAGTATTTCAAAACAACATTTTTTTTTCTATTCCTAAGTTTTTATTCGTAATCATTGTAATAATTCTAGAATAAGTATTCTTTTTTTTACCCCAAAATTTATTCGAAATAAAAATGAAAGAAAATTCTAAAATAAAATTTAAATGCAGTTGAATTTATTTATTTAGAATTTACAGCAAAGTTTTTCGCCCCAATGACAGATGGAAAAGTCGAAATGAGTTTTCAGAAATACTTCAAAAATCTATATTCAATTCGATTGGAAACTACTTACAAATATCTGGCGCATAAACACATACATATCTGTATGTTTGCCTATATATTTCTGATTTTCCGACATTCTTCTGGAATCTAGATGAAAGTATTTGAAGACTCTTTAAGTATTCCATTGTCATTCATCAATTGGAAATCAGAGTTCTATAATCTGTTATCCAAATCGCGAAGCGGTGTCTTTATGTGCCCAAAAATGGGCGTGGTCTGTCACTAGCCAATACCAACACAACGACAAAAGAGTGAGAGAGAGGGAGAGAGAAGAAAATGTAAAATGCTTTTGGCATAAATTCAATCAAGAAACATTTTGTTGCAAGTGCTAACCGATCCGATATGATACAATCCGATTCGATCGGATTCGATCCGTTGCGATAATAAAACCAATATAGGCAGCCGTTAGGTGATTGTGTGTGTGTGTGTGTGTGTGTTTGTCTGGCCTGCAATCAGATTGTTGTAAATTAAAAATGCCACAAATGTTACGCTGAGATATTTGTTTTTTGTTAGCAATTGTTATGCTATGGTCATGAGCATTAGGCCTAAGTCTCCCCTCTCTCTCCCCCTCTCTCTCTCTATATGGGCCGGCTGTTGGATGTTGTTGCTTGGATACACCCCAAATGAAGCGCAGACAAACGATCCAACAACCACGTGCTGCTTCAAATAATAAACTTTATATTAACACATACAAAAGTCATACGCCATGCGGTTGAACAGAATTTTAATCACTTAATTAGGCAGTTGTCCGACGAGTTGACATTTGGATTATAGGACCCCAAGACACACACACACACACACACCTACACACAATGATGAATGAGCCAAGAGACAAGTGTCAGAACTACTGTAAGTAGTATGCAGGAATATATTGGATGCAAAATATACTTCTTCGTCTCTTCTCCATCTCCATCGTAAATAAAATAAACTTTTTGACGCGTATAAACAATGGAAAATCGCTTGACAAGGGGCTTTTTATTTTATTATACTTTATTTTATTTTTTTTTTTTTTTTTTTTTTTGAATATGGAGGTGTAACAGAAGCAAAGTTTATAGTATATATTCGTATGCCATCAATATGCATGATGAGATTCGTGCAGCAAAAAAAAGGGGGAGGGGAGAGGGGAGCGGGGAGAGGGGGGACTCGGTGGCAGGCAGCGCACGCCATTGTGCGTTTGAAAAAAAAAAAAAAAGATTTTAACTGCCTCAACGTGTTGACATTCCAAAGTGTTTTGTGTCGTCATTGTTTCTAAATTTATTTTTATAGTTTATTAAAGAGTCACACAAAAGAGGGGGGGGGGGAGCCACCCCCACCACCAACACCACCAAAGAACGCCTCTTCAAATATATTGAAGAGATTGGAAGTTTGTCTTTAAGATTTCACCTTCCAATCGATTGGCAATAATAATGATCTTGCCTCTTTAAATCTTGGCAAACTCGTAAAAAACGCAATCTCTAGTGACTGACCGACCCAACAGACACTCTGTCTAAATACAAAGCTGCAATAAAACGAGATATGACATACCCCCAACTATATAGTTTGTTTTGACCGACTCCTCCTCCTCCTACTGCTCCTCCCCCTAAACACATTTATATTTATATAGTGAGCCTTCTTTTTGGTCGATCGGTCGGTCGGTCGGTCGGTCGGTCGTTCGGTTTGTACGTAATTAAGGTCGCTACCGGACTTCAGATGCTTGTTAAAATTGCTGACTTTGCCTTTTAGCAAAACGAACAATTAAATAAATAAAGAGAAGAAGAATTTGTTGTTGTTTTTGTTTGCAACTTTTTGTTGTTTCTGATTTATGCAAATTTTTGCATAATTTCTTATTGAAACATGTTTCCCCCTTTTCCATAATGTGTCAATAATAATATTCTCTTTGCCATTGTCAGTTTCAATATTCATTTCGATTTCAAATGCAAAATGTTAATTCTTTTTGTTCTGTGTCTCAGTGTGTGTCTCAGTGTGTGTGTGTGTGTGTGCATTTTGCAATTATTTAATTTAATAAACATGTTCTCAAGTATTATTATATATGCTTTGACTGCATTAATTTGAAAGCTACAAAAGCAACATTAGCATAATGAAGATTTTTGCTGTGCAGGTGCCATATGAACTATTTTTAAAGATGTGCTCAGTCGGAGTCTCTCTCTCGACTCTACTTGGCTGCTGCGATTAATGGGTATATAAATCTTTTTTTCTTTCTTTCTGATGACGATAATAAAGCAGGCACACACTCCACCACCCCCTCCCCCCCCTCCCCCACACACACCTGGCTGTGGATGGCGCCAGTCTATGGTAACCTGATCGACCCGCTTGTCTACAATTTCAATTGGTCTCCCCCCCTCCCCCCCGCTATTGGCGCCTGCATTTTGACAGTCAATAAAATTTTGAAATGTTATACTTTTTGTTAGATTTTCCATTTTCCCCAATTTCTATGTGTGTGTGTGTCTAAATGGCTTTTTGATTGGCAGAGAAAGATACAAATGAACCACTTTTTCAGTTTGACAGCCCCAAAAATGTGAAACAAAAGACTTGGGCAACGAACTTGACTGGAGGGGTAAGGAATTTTCATGATATTTAAATGTGAGTGTAGATGCGTGTGTGTGTGTGTGTGTGTGCGAGTGTGTGTGTGCCATTGTTCGCAAAGGTAAACATTAACCCACTTAAAGGAATCCCAAATCCAATCTGGAGCTCATCTTTATTGATTTCAATTCTCATGCCACCTTTAACCCAGCCCTGCGCGATGCAGCTTTTCGGTCTCTCTGGAGGCGCTTCGCATGATCGCTCGCTCTCGCTCGAGATTTTGCCCATAGCTGGCGCTGGTAATTAGTGATCTGGTGCACTTGATATGCACCTTAATTTAAACATTTTGTACACACCCAGCCGGGGCACGCATTTGTTGTTGTTGTCCCTTCCTCCTCCTCCTGCTCATGGCCATGCCCATGCCCATGCCACTTCCAGTTCTTCTTCGTTATTGTTGAACGACTCTGCTGCGTGTAGCGCATGCCATTTGCTTGTTCTTCAGTCTCCTCCCATGCCCATGCCCATGCCCTCTCCTCCCTTGGCTCGTTTGTGTTCTCGTTTAAACGTTTATTTAACTTAAACGAACTTTGCGTGTCGATTAAAGTGCTGCGATTAAGGTACAAACTGATCCGGTCCGACTTTTTGTGGTATCTGTTTCTTTTCTTTGCGTTGCTTCCTTCTCCTGGCCTCTGAGTACCTCGCATGTAATGGGGTATATACCCATTTGTGGCACTCAACTGTTGCACCATTCTAGGGGGTAATCGGGCGATCGATGCGACCATGTGACTCTGCTTCGTTTTTCTCTCTGCCTTATTGCAGTTTCGACTTATGCGTGTCCAGTGAACTTACAGGTCAAAGCATACGCATGCCAATGCATAAAGTTGAGTCTCTCTGGGCATCATCATCATCGGCATCATGATGACCCACCAAAACCTGAGACTCTGGTCTGCAGTTACAGCTGCATAAATCCTTTTCCATCGGACTTTCTCTCCAAATGGCATTCGGCGGGGTCTGCCTTCTGCCTTCTGCCTTCTGCTTTACGACAAATTTGCCCATTGTTCTCGCTGGCCTCTTGATGATGTCCTTTTGTCTTCCTCTGATGTCCGAGTGTGTCTCTGTGTGTGTCTGTGTGAGAGAGTTTTTTTTGGTATCCAACAGCGCTGAGGTTCGACTGGGACCGCACACCGACCGCAATTCCACAATATTAATTTGTGCTAGCATCACCTCAAACATTTACGAGGACAAAACGCCTAACGAACCGCTGTTTCTGTTTCTGTAGTTTCTGGTAGTGCTGCTTCGCGTTGATGCTTATCTTTGCATCTCAGATGATTCCTCCTCGGTTATTGCTTGTTTTTTAGGGCCTCTGCTTCTCTTCTTCATCTTGGTCTTTTGCTTCATCATCTTCGTTTCTCTCTCTCACTCTGCTTTACGTTCTTTATCTGGTTACCCTTATTTATTTTGGAAACGAAATTAGATTTAAGGTTCAAGTGATTTTGATAGCTCGTAAAGCAGTCAAAAATGTATTTTCAGTTTTTTTGTTGGTTTTTAGTGGGAAAACACACACGATCATCATGATCGCAGCGACGAGCAACGACCACCACAGCAGGGAGCTCTCCGTCGAAAGAGAATTTATGTTACAGCTCGTTAAATTAGTCTAATGGGGCTTAGGCCAGCTGTCCGGAGTCAATGCTGCACTGCACTACAGTCCGCCCAAAAGGGTTGACATCATTAGGACAGATCGCTCGCTAGCCACTCGGCGACCTGATGCCTCCCAGTTCAACAGGGGACGCGGTGAACGGGGACTATGATTCCGACTGGTCTCTGTACTGCGACTGCGACTGGAACTGAGACTCTACTGCGACTTCGAGTCGAAGCAATCACCTGAGCTGACACTTAAAGCTTCTTCAGCAGCTCGCAACACTTATGCGAACGATCTTTCGGGTTATTGTCTGGTTAACTGATATGCTTAGTGCACGTATTAACCCACGAAGAGAGACTCCGCACTCCACGCTCCACACTCCACACTCCACACTCTACACTCGAAGGTTGCTTCTGCTGAAGCTGGAGCAGTGTCACTGTCAATGTCATTTTACTTGTGCAGAGAGATCCCCAGACTCAGAGTCGAAACTGCAGTCGGAGTTGGAGTTGGAGTCGGAGTCAGGCCATGCACTTGGCTGCTTTTTGGTCTCTCAAGCCTTCGAGGCTCGAGACTCTTTCTTTTTTGTTGTTGTTGTTTTTGTATTCTTTGCCTGCAGAAGATCGTGTGATCCATTACCAAACGTGCGCGATCGTTTGCGCCTGTGTTTAGTGATATTTATTTTTTTTTGTCTTGCTTTCCATGGTGTTTGGTATACCCTTTTAAAGTGCTTGCTGGCCTGGTTGCTTGGCTTTTTACCAGTGACACAAGTAACTGTTAATGGGCCACACTGGCGGTAGGTCGTTGTCGATATAGTTCTACATGAGTCATATAATATGTGAATTGACTTGCGTTTAGCAATAATTTTGGGTCGCAATTACAGTGTTTTTCTGCTAAACACGTCGGGGTCACCATACATAATAATAAAACTGAACTGAACTGTTTTTACAATGATTCTTTTTCCAAGCGTCGGGGTCACCATATGGAAAAAGTCCACTAGAACGTCAATTTAAATTAGAAGAAGCAGAACGTAACGTCGGGGTCACCATACATAATAAAACTGAACAGTTTAAACTGTTTTTACAATGATTCTTGTTCCAAGCGTCGGGGTCACCATATAGAAAAAAGTCCACTAGAACGTCGATTTAAATTAGAAGGAGCAGAACGTAACGTCGGGGTCACCTTACTAAAAAACTAAACAGTTTAAACTGTTTTTACAATTATTCTTTTTCCAAGCATCGGGGTCACCATATAGAAAAAGTCCACTAGAACGTCAATTTAAATTAGAAGGAGCAGAACGTAACATCGGGGTCACCATACAAAATAAAACTGAACAGTTTAAACTGTTTTTACAATGATTCTTTTTCCCAGCGTCGGGGTCACCATATAGAAAAAAGTCCACTAGAACGTCAATTTAAATTAAAAGAAGCAGAACGTAACATCGGGGTCACCATACATAATAAAACCGAACAGTTTAAACTGTTTTTACAATGATTCATTTTCCAAGCGTCGGGGTCACCATATAAAAAAAGTATTTAAATTAGAAGGAGCAGAACGTAACGTCGGGGTCACCATACATAAGAAAACTAAACAGTTTAAACTGCTTTTACAATGATTCTTTTTCCCAGCGTCGGGGTCACCAAATAGAAAAAAGTCCACTAGAACGTAAATTTAAATTAAAAGAAGCAGAACGTAACGTCGGGGTCACCATACACAGAAAGAGGCCTACTCTACATCACTCGATTGAGGCAGAGTTTGGATATATACTAACTATAGTGATAAATTTCATTCAGTTTCATTTGGGGTAAAAGCATTTCGTATTCGTTGCAATCACCTTGAGCTCTTCTCGATTTATTGAAGGTTTATTTTTCGTAGATTTTGTTTTGTCGTATTTTTGCATTGCACCTTCTACTTTTTTTCGCATTGACATTTGGTAAATATTGCCAAGGCTTCGAGAGCAAAGTCGTTGTGGTGGTGGTGCTGATGGTGCTGGTGGTGGTGGTGGTGCTGCTGCTGTTGACGGTTGACGTGACTCCATAACTGCACTCGGTGTATGGTGGTGCATGGTGTGGATGTGGCTATGACTTGATTTGATTTTTCATAAACAAAGTTTGCCTCTTTTGCAAGCCACTCAATCAAGCCGCCTTTTGGGTATGGAATGAGTTCAGGTTGTTTGTCTAGCGTGCACTTTGCGGCCTCATCGATGGATGGGCCAGATGACTAGATGACTAGATGGATGGATGGATGGATCGATGGTACGTCATCGACTCCAACTTCAACTCAAACTCAAACTCCAACTCCATCTCCATTCACCAGCATCCTCATCCACATTCTAATTAACTGCTCTAGCTGAACAACACAAAATGCGAGCAGCGTTTTGTTTGCAGGCTTTTAAAAGTTTTTCTTCTCTTAGTTTTTTCTGTTTTTTTTTTATGACACTCAAAGTGACCGACGGGCGATGGCGATGGCGATGCAAACCAAACCAAACGCACAATGAACTCCTTTCATGGCCTTGTTAGGCGGGATGCCTTTTTGGTCTCAGTCTCTCTCTGTCTCTCTGTCTCTCTGTCTCACCTAGGCGTGTGTCCGTCCGTCGGTGTGTCTGTCAGTCGATAGTCCGCTGTTTGCACAACATGATCAGGTTAAGAGTGCGGCTTATTAGAACAATTCTAAAGGGTGACTCCGACTCGGGGATTGAGACTTTGGCTTTGTTTGCTGACCATTTGAAAAAACTGAAGAAAAAAAAATAAAAGGATGCGATCAGCCTAGAGATGGGTTCGTGAGTCACTTAAGAGTGTTGCCCAGTGTACTCTCAACCCTTTCGTCTCATCTCCAGAGCGGTCAGTTGAAAAAGAGGAAACTCTCTTTCGTTTTTTTTTGGATTGCCCATCTATTTGACAAATGCAAACAATTTCCATTCTCCCCAGCACACACACACACACACACACACACACCCGACACCGTCTCAATATATTTTCCAGTTAAAACTGTTTTCCCGTTTTTTTTTTTTGGCTTGTTATTAGAACACTTTTTTTCTCTCCCTAAAGGCCACTTAGGCACGAAATCTTCATCTCTGCATTTTGGTGGAACCTCAGACTTTAGCCTGCGGCAGAGGTTATGATGTAATATGGCTTTTTGACTTTTGTAGACATGATAAAATACAATACGAAACGCGTTGCGTGGCTGTTATATTGGCTAATGGCCTTTTAGAGACTGAGAAGGTGTCAGTAAGTCTCTTCCCCGCGACCTCTTCCCGACTGCGACTTCAATGAATGGGCACTGGGCAATGGGCAGTGGGGGACCAAGTCGGTTCTTCTGGCTCTTGGCGGTTACAGATCAAAGCGCGTTCAGGCTCTTGTTCTTGGTGTTCTGGTTTGTTTTCGTCGTGGTCGTTTATTGACCAGAGAGCCCCGAAGTGAAAGAGAAGTGGAGTGGAGAGGAGAGGAGAGAAGAGGAGGAACAGTGCATGATGATGTGTCTGTGCATTTATTGTTGCTGTTAGTGATGGGGTACGACAAATGATCATCACAACTATGCTCATTATCCCCATCCCCGATGATCACAGATCATTATGATGATATGGACTTCAATCTAAATCAAAATTGAACAGAAACCAACCAAAAAAATTCGTTCCCAACTGGTTATGAATCCCAAACTCGATTGCTGCGAAATCTAGAAGGAATTCGTCCCTCAATTGTAAGGCCAATTACATGGTAAGAACGTACATCCAGTGGGTTACCCCCCTAGAAACCGATTTACATATAAACTAATCTATATATAGGTGACTCAGATCATTTTCGAGACTCTGATAATTTTAATAATAAGACTCTTTAATTGGCATCGCTGTCAGTTAGAATTAAAATAGGCTTTTACATTGATTTTAACATTTTCCTTTACACACAATGAGCAGGTGAAATTCAGCAGAATTACAATTTAAGTGGAATCCAACTCAAAAAGCTTGGAATTTAACAAATGATTTAAATTTAATCATGCACCGAATGAAAAAACTTCTTTAAATTTTTCTTCTTTTGATACCAAACTCATTTCTTTCCCTTGTTGCTCACCCGTATGAGCCCACGAGCACTTTGGCGCCCCCACGGCCAATTCTGCCCTTGCGACAGTTTGAATACAAAACGCTTTTGCGTATAATTCGGTGTTTTTTGTTAGATTTTTTATAAAATTTGGTGGCATTATAGATATTTATAACATCTATTGCGATTGCGCCACATGAGATTACGGTGCGCAATACAAATTGTGGTAAGAAAAAGGGGGCGTGGCAAAATTTAAAAATAAACGTGATCTGCGTGCGTCCACAAACCAACTTTTTAAATATGATGGCTCTAGCTTTTATATTTCGCGAGATCTAAGTAGGTGTTCAATATATTGTTTTATCAAATTCCGGGGGAGGATAAGGGTGTGGCAAAAAATAAAGAAAACTTGACAAGTGTACATGCTACACGAGTCTACATTCCAAATTTGGTGGTTCTAGCTTGTATAGTTCCCGAGATCTAGGTGTTCATACGGACGGACGGACAGAGGAACATTGCTATACCAATTTCTTGTGTCGTGCTAATCAAGAATATATATACTTTACTGGGTCGGAAACGATTCCTTCTGCCTGTTACAAACATTTTGGCGACCTTAATATACCATTTCATCTAATGGATGCATGGTATAAACCCTAAGAATATAAAAGATTACAGCTTATAAAATAAAATGAAGATATGGGAAAAAAGAAAATGTATCGGAAGGAAGCAATTAGCATACAAATAAAGAAATTCTTTCTGAAGAGGTATCAGGACATTCTGTCAGGACAATCCGAACTGTGGCTTTCTATTTCTCCCTTCCATTCCTTCCGCGAGGAACACACAGGATTGGACAATTTCTTGGTTTAGGTTCACACTTGGCTAATCCGATGAGGACAAGCAGTCCTTTGGCCAAATAAGCTACGAAACAAGTAAGTTTCTTTTATATTGAAAGGAATTTCTTCAGCATCTTTTGCTTTTATAGTCGCATTTAAAGGAATTTAAACATACTGCGAAAGTGATCATCCAGAAGTAGTTCTTCAGTCGTATGTACTTAGCTCCATTTTCTCGTTCTGACAAATTGCAGTCACTTCCTTATTAGTCTCTTGCGAATATTGTGAGAAGATAGATTGTCAAAGGTAATCCTAGAGAAGTGGACCTTCGTTTTGGTTTTCAAGTAACTTTAAACTCTGACTTTGACCATTGAGAAGTGCAGGAAATGAATAAAAACTTACTAGAATCTCTTTTAAAAAACGCTTGATTAGAAGACAAAAGGTTAAACGGAAGGAAGTGGCAAGTATGAAGGAGAACTAATGGCAACCTCTTCAGAAAGTGTCCTGAAGTCACCCCAGTCCTTGATTAAAGGGACAGATTATAAGTATATGGGATCGTCTGATGAAAACATTATGGTAAGAAGAGTTTCAATTAAATGTTTTCAGTTTCTGGCTATTTTGTTTCCTGGCTTTTTGTTTTACCTAAATAATTCCATAATATAAATTTGAAGTACTTATTGTATTATTCTGTTCCTTTCCAGAATTACTTCTATTTAAAATAATTAGTTATTGAAGTCACAACTACAATTGATTTCACTCTACATATTTTATAGGTCATTGACTGAACATTTAAATTCTTTGAACAGACGAATTAAAATAATTTTACTTTCCCTCTTATCCGATCCTTTTTATTTTCCTTCCCCTGTCCAATCCCACTTCTTTCTGTTCAGAATTAAAGGAGCTAAAAAGGATTTTAACTTAACTTTGAGTGTTCCTTACTGAGCAATTTTTGGAACCAGTTCCTATAGTTTTATCCTTTCTTCTTTCTAAGAATCTCAAATTTCAATTGGCAGTAGAATCTGGAAAACTAACATTTTAGTGAATTTAGCAAAATGGAAATAGAATGTGGAATAAAAGTTAAATAAACCATTTCGACATCATTAAGAAAATGGCTAAGTTTTAGCGATTTAACAAAAAAATTTATTTTTTGAAACCTGGAAAAAGTTTTTTGATTGATTTATGCCAATTTCTTTTCCGTTTAATTTTTTTTTTATAATTTAAATTTAATTTTGAGTCTATAATTGTTGTTCAAGACTTAATCCAATTCCATCAAACTGCAATTCAAATATAGAGAAATATAGAAATAAATATTCAAAGGGCAAGAAAGAAAGTAATTTTAGTATTTTTATTTTCTGTAGGTCAAGAATTCCTTTAAGATATTATAGAAATATAGAAATAAATATTCAAAGGGCAAGAAAGAAGAAAGTATTTTTACTTTCTGTAGGTCAAGAATTTCTTTAGGATATTTTTCGCAATGTTAACTAACTCTAACGTATTAATCAGATAATAAAATAAACATGAAAAAAAGAAAATGTCTTCAGATGATTTAAAATTCCATTTGTGCCTTTTTTTAATCCATTTGCTCTGTGTTGATGGTCGGCAAATATGATTCGCAAAACAAATAAATATATAGAACATTTTGTTGGCCATTTATTATCGACTAAACGATACCCTTTATCCTAGAACTGGGGTAAGTATTGACGATAATAGTCCTCAAATTGCATTTAGTTAACGAAAAAGACATTTGAATAGAATTTTCTATGACTTCTCGAATGACTCTCTTGGTGGGTATTCACGGCAGATTCAGTTGGCGAGTGAATGTTGTTGTTACCTCACATGAAATCGCAGAGCCGCGCCCTTAACTTTAGTTCTCGATCGGTAAAGTTTTATGGTTCTATATGTATATTCCCATTTGGCTATAATTTGTATGCACGGATGTGCCCAATGACATGTGCTTTATATATAATTTAGAGTTGGCTGCCTCATGCCGCATGCCGCATTGCCAGCCACCGTTGCTGCAAGTGCGTTGAGGCATCGTTTCGTATCGCTTCGTTTCGTGTCTTGGTCTTGCGCCAAAAGTGTAGTGCTTTTGCCTTTGTTATTCACTGGAATTGTCGTTTAACGCATATGCATTTCCTGAGCCAAATGCAAAAGAGGGGCCAAAAAAATGCTAGTTTTATGTATCAACCCCCAACCCCCAACCCCCCTTCCCCACCATCTATGGCGGAGATAAAAGGGTTGGAATTATCATCAATGGGGATCGGAAAATCGGTTGGCATTTAAACAGGTGCAAAACAGAAGAAATCAAGCCAAGTCGATACTTGATATCTTTTATATCGAGTCTTGCCAAAAGTATTTGTGTTTATGTTAAGTGTTGGCTACTACTCTACCTCTTCTTCTTCTTCTACTGCTACTCTGTGGCAAGAAATGCGTGCAACGCGCTTGAGAAGGAGACAACAACAATGTGGAGGAAACAATGAGAAGCTGCTACCGGTAGCCGGTGCTCCACTCACTTACAAGGCAATTAAATGCCAGGCATAACAATCTTCTTCTTCTTCTTCTTCTCTCTCTTCTTCTTGCTCGTTTTATGGGTTTTAACCCTTGAGAGATTTCGTTGCTGTTGTTGTTGTCCTCCTTTTTGGCACAGTCGCAAAGATGGAAACGAAACGAATACTTTTTCTTTCTACTTTTTTAGGTTTTTTGGGTCTCTTATCAAATGCGGTCTATCGGTTTCACATTGCCATTTGACAAACAATTAAAAACGATTTAAGAAAGTAAAATAGTTAAGTCGAGTGTGAATGGGAACGAAGAAGCGGAGGTTTGCCCTGCGACCAAGTTACCCTCTCTTGCCCAGCATTACCATCACCTCCATCCGCACCTCCCTACCCACCTTCCTCGCCTGCCTCACATTAATTAGCTGCCTAGGCGCCAGTCTACAGTCGAACAGTAGCAGCAGCAACAGCAACAACAAAAACAAAAGCAAAAGCAAAAACCAAAAACCAAAATGAACATTTTGTTGTCGTCGCTTTTGTACAATTAAAACGTGATCAGACCCAAGAGTCAGAGTCAGAGTTGGAATTGGAATTGGAGGAGATGGAGTCGGAGTTGGAGTTGGAGTTGGAGTCGGAGTCGGATTCAGATTCAGCGGCAGCTACAAATTTGTCGAACACGCAAAATAGTCGCTCCGTGTAAATGCGTGCCCTGGTGCTGCGCTGCTCTCCTCGGTCTTTGGTCGTCGGTTCCAAATCTAAATTGTGTTGAATTGCATTTGGAATTGGAGTCGATTTCCATTCCAATTCCAATTCCAATTCCCAGACATGGCCCTAAAAATAAAAACTAGTTTTGCATACATAAACATGGCCATGTCTGCACTACTTCCCCTTGGGATACGATGACTCGGGATCACTACGAACAAAAACAAAACCAAAAACAAAAACTGAACCAGACAATGCTAGACAAAGACTGCGAGGGAGGGGACCACCGGACGGTCATCTACTATAGGGAGACGCAGTCGGAGTCGGAGTCGGAGTCGGAGACGGGGACGGAGACAATGCGAGGACGAGTGGCGTCACTGTGTGAGCCATGCTTATGAATTGTTAAACGCCAACGCACTAAAACCTCAAACAAAAGGCTAAAAAGCAAGTGCACGGCCAGCCAGGGCTGCAGCCGATTCTGCGCTATCGAAAACATAATTTCTCAAAAATTTCATAAATTATGCATACATAATGCACTCCCAAGAATATGATAAATGTATTCTACTTTGATTTGTACTCTCCGAATGGTCCCACACTCATCGTGGAAAAGTGGCAAATCTATTACAAAAGTTTGTATTCGTTTGCCTTATTATAATTAATTTGTTTATTTTAAAATTTAGTTTTGTGAAATATTGTGCAAAAATAAATGTTTGAAAATAATGCCCTTAATTTTATATATATTTCAAATTTTCCATTAAATTATGTTATACTTAAACATGAAAAACCATTATAATTTTTCTCAAAAAATAAATTATAAACATAATTTTTATTGGAAAACCCCAAAAAATCAAATATGTAACGTTGTATATGAGCAATTTCTTTAAAATTTAACTTGAATTTAAAAATAAAAAATAAATGGTCCCACTCATGGTGGAAAAGTGGCAAATCTATTACAAAAGTTTGTATTCGGTTGCCTTATTATAATTAATTTGTTTATTTTAAAATTTAGTTTTATGAAAAATTGTCCATAAATTAACGTTGGAAAATAATGCCCATAATTTTAAATATATCAAATTCAAATTTTCCATTAATATTAAATGATATTATATTCAAGCTTAAAAAGCAGTTATTATTTTTTATCAAAAAAAAAAAAAAACAAAAACAAAACTTAATTTTTATTGGAAAATCCTGAAAAACTAAAATTTGTAAAATTTGTACAAAAGACTTTTTATTTGTCAAAAATTAAATGTAAACATTTTTAAATTAATTTAGTTTTATAATTTCTATATCTTGCAACATAAGAAACGTAAGAAAAGCCAGAAAAATATAAAATTATAAAGTTATTTATGAGCAATTTCTTTAATCTTTAAATTGAATTTAAAATTTAAAAGGATTTCAAATTGCCTAAAAATAAACGTTTGAAAATAATGCCCTCATTTATATATCTTGCATATTTTCCATTAATTTTAACTTAATTTTGATTGAAAAGACCCGAAAAACTAAAATTTAAAGTTATTTATGAGCAATTTCTTTAAAATATTTAATCTAAATGAAGTTTATTTTTGGGAAATATACAATTTTTATTTGTTACAAATTAAAAATGTCAATTTTTAAAATTTATTTATTATATAACACTATTATAGGGACCGATTTTTTCGACGTGGTGGAAAATTCCAAATGTAATTACAAAAAGATTGTGTGCTAAAATTTAATTTTATGTAAAATTGTCCAAAAATAAACATTTCTTTAAATCTTTTATATTTTCCATTAATATTAAAGCTTGAAAAACAATTATAATTTTTTTTAACTTAATTTTTATTGGGCAATCCTGAAAAACTAAAATTTGTAAAATTTATACAAAAGACTTTTTTATTTGTTCAAAATTAAATGTGTAAGTTGTTAAATTAATTTACTTATATAGTTTCTATATTTTGCAACATAAGAAAAGTAACTGTCAAATATTTATTTTAATATATTTTCAATGATTGATTACATGGAATACAGCAAATTAACCCCGAATTTTTCATACACTATTATATTGAGCGATTTTTTCAGAGAACATTTTCAGAAATTTTTGGGTTCCGTTTCCTAAATTTGATGATAAAACATATTTCATTTAAGGTCTTTGAAGAAAAAACCAAATCGAAATGATCTATAATTATTTTTTTAACAATTTGTGAAATATTTTCAAATTCGCTAACACGCAATATATTTAATACCAATTGAAGATAAATCCAAATGCCTCTGGAACTACACGATGTCCGTCTGTTTGTATGTGGCAAAAAGAGGCGGTAGCCAATTTAAATGTGTAGAAAACCAATTCCTGATGGCTTTCAAGGTGTTTAATGGCCAAAGTTTAAGTGTTTCATCATGATGAGGAAGGAGCTCGATGACCGACTGATGGAGATTTCTCTTGCTCACTTGGCCAAAATGGTTCGAGCCGTGTATGTATTTGTATTGTATTGGCCATTCGTTATTTTTATGCATCCCTGCAGTGGAGTCGCTTAATAGGCATACGTACTGTACAGTGTGCACTTGTTGTGGCTCCACACCACACACCATCACACCACACACCATCACACCATGTGACGGCATTTGCCTGTCCATATTCTTTATTAGCTTTTTATTGCCACCAATATTTGTTAGGCTGCCAAGACGAAGACGAACAAGAACTATAAGAAAAAAGCAGCAGAAGACGAAGAAGAAGACAAAGTCAAAGAGCTACCTTTCGACCAAATGTCACCACATCCGGCCCAAACGAACTGAAATTAGTATTCTAAGTCAACAGCAGGCTGCAGTTGATGATGGTTAAGAAGACGCGACACCAGCAACAACAACAACGACTTGACCATGCCCATTGCTTATAGCCACGGGCATGTGTCTATGGCCATGTCTATGATTGAGGGGAATAACGACAGAATGCATTGCCCGGACAGACAGAAGACATACACACAGAAGACATACATACAGACGGACGGACGGACGGACGAGTAAAAAGTGCCAACAGTTGTTCAACCTAAAAAAAAAATATGTTGCTGCTGCTGCTGCTGTTGCACTTGCCTTGATTTCATCGCATTTAGGCATTTCGTATGCATATGTGTGCGTTATCATTAATATTGCCCGCTCAGCCATTCATTCATCCATTCATTCATTCATACTCAATGAATTTATGGCTATTGACAATCAGTTAAGACAATCGGATATCTAGGGTAATAATTTCTAATTGTGTTCAGCTGTTCGAACCCCTTTTTCCTTCTTCAGGATGCATCCGAGAGTTTTTATTGGGTTCGCGACCTGACAAAACAAAGCTGGAAGGAAGTTGCAGTTGCTTCCGTTCCACCAGGGGACAATGAGTAGCACATGTTATGACAAGACCAAAAAACAAAGGTGAACAATTGAAGCAACTAGAAACGCAAATGAGCTTGGGAAAATGAGCTAAATCAAGAGCAAAAAGTGGAGATCACTGCAAAAGGATCCACCGACCGCCCGCCTTCCTCCCTTCCCCCTTTCTCTTGCACTACTTTATGGGGTCGAAGTGTGGGTGGGGGGAGTGCATTGTGTGCAAATTTCCACACAAAAATCAGTCAGCTGTATACAATTTGTCATTAAGTGTTAATTTTACAAGGTTTTCCCTGAAATTTTCCTTGGTTATTTTCTGTTACTGATGCGTGTGTTTTTCAGTTTTTTTTGTTTTTTTTCTCTCTGTTCATTATTAATTTAACGCCAAAAGACTTGGAAAATTATTCCAACCTTGACAGCAAAAAGAAAAACCGAGAAAAAAAAAACACACACACAATCCGAAAATGTTGTATTGAAAAAGGCATGGAAAATTAACCCAGAAAAGTGTGCCGATGTGTGTGTGTGTGTGTGTGCCAGTGTGTGTGTGTGTGTTAGTTCTGCATAAACAATAAGACAAAAGAATGAATAAGTATGTGGAAGCTCATGTGCTTTAAGTTCAATGAGTCGAACAATAACTTTGTCCCCTCCACCGACCTGATGACAATGTAATGCAACATGGGGCAAGGTTTTTCCTGCTGCATTTATTAAACAAAAAAGAAAAACCAAGCCAAGCATCTGTAATTTGCTGCTGCTTTAGGAGGAGGGAAGGTCAAATCTAAGATACAAGCAATTTCACCAACTAAACTCAGGCACACGACCAACTTGACAATCTTTTGACAATTGACAGAGCTCCACTAGCTACCAGTTAACCGCCGCCGATCCCCCCCCCCCCCTTTAGCCCTGCGAAGCCAACCCGGTTAGGCCAATTACAATCCAAGTTTCGGGCCATAGTTGGCTGAGTTGGTTGAGTTGAGTTGTGTGATTTTTCAGTGACACAGAAAACTGAAACTGAAATTGTTCATTGTTTGCGATCGTTAATGACTTGACTACTTGCTCCCCATACACACAATATACTTACTAATACATATGCATATCTATCTATCTATCTATCTACTATATCTATCTATACACATAGACATCAAAATATATTTCAGGGTCAAGTTGGGGAAGTTATTATTATTATTATTGTCGACGCTTCAGTAACTTTTGTGCCAAAAAGCTCTACATTGAAAAATTATTATTGCAATTAATTGACTGACTCCCTCTCTCCACCCCCCTCCCCCACTCTCTGAAGTTTAAGTATAGATATTGTCATGAAAACTTGTTGGAGCGTTGATAAATGTATTAAATATGGCTCTAAAAGGCCTCTAAATAGTCGCATACTTGGCATAAAAAACCACAAGAATTTCCCCCACACACACCAAAGCACTTCAAAAACACTCTCTGAACTTTAATCATTTCGTTTTCCACAAAATTAGTTCATATCTATAATTTAGTCTTTGATTTATTTGCATTCTCATTTAGGTGAATTCAATTTTATGAATTCTATAATTCACTCTTTGATTCATTTGCATTCTCATTTACTTGAATTCAATTTTAATTGAGAAAAGAAATGATAATTGATTGAATATTTTTAGTAATTTTAATGAGACTAAAGTGAAGATGAATTCAATTTTAATTGAGAAAAGAAATGATTTATTTATTATTTTTTATTTATTTATTATTTATTATTTATTTATTGATTATTTTTTAGTAATTTTAATCAGACTAAAGTAAAGGTGAATTCAATTTTAATTGAGAAAAGAAATGATTTATTTATTATTTTTTATTTATTTATTATTTATTATTTATTTATTGATTATTTTTTAGTAATTTTAATGAGACTAAAGTGAAGATGAATTCAATTTTAATTGAGAAAAGAAATGATAATTTATTGATTATTTTTAGTAATTTAAATCAGACTAAAGTGAAGATGAATCCAATTTTAATTGAGAAAAGAAATGATAATTGATTATCTCATATTCAGAGATTTTAAATAACCCTCATTCTATGTATGAGAATAATCAATTATTTAGACTTAATTTCAATGATTTTTAGTTGGGTTTTTTTTTGGGCTTCTTCTGCGGTTTCTCGGTCAACTTGAAGCAAATTTTAAGGGTTTTGACTTTTGAGTTTTGCTTTGGTTTTGTTTACCCAAGTATTTGGCAAAAGAATTTGTTTTATGTGATTTTTTGTGGGTTTTTGAGTCACTTATGCGTAAACGCGGTGGCTCTGGGGCAAGCTTAAGCACTTTGGATAAATATTGCGGTCGCCTAAGAATAATATTTTTCTTTCTTATTGAGATTTCTTTTTTTTTTTTGTGTGCATATATTTGAGCTAATTTTTACGTTGGACTCATTTGTTTGCCAGCGCGCCAAGCAGGCGCTTTCAATTAGGCTTGAGACTTGGGCCACTTGAGAGTTGGAGACCTGAGACAGAGTCTCTCTGTTGAGTGTGGGCTGGACAATGAACTGACTTCAATGACAGTGCCAATGATGATGATCATCATCATCATGAGGCAAATGATGATGACGATGATGAATCAGAATCAATTGCAGGCTTGGCAGCTCGTGCTCTGAATTGCTTTTCATAATTCCTGATAAATGATATAAATACCCTATATATATATATGCATATTTATGAGAAAGGGTAAACGCAGAGAAGCAACTTTCTTTGTCTTCTCATATATTTTGGGAGATGGCCAATTCGAGTGACTCTTTGGGGTAGGGTATGAGGCAGGACTTTCAACTTTTAAATGTTGCCTTGCTTTTGTTTGCCTCTTGAACAATCGAAACTTTTGACTCACAAAAGACTTGAAAGACAAACCTCAGTCAGGGAAATGGGAATTCCTAGGAAAGTCTCTCCGTAAATTGACCACAAAAAATGTATATATGTGTGTGTGTGTGTGTGTGTGTCAAACTGGCGCCAGTCTCAACCGAAAAAAAAGGACAAAATGCCAAGGACCCTGTGTGGTCCTGTTCAGGTGGAAACCTGAAGTAGGTGTGAGTCGAACAAGTGATCTATTTAGGTTATTATGTCTTTATGTTTAAGGACAAACAACAGCGAGCAGTTAGATAGATAGACGAAAATTGGTAACAAATGGTTAACAAAGGACAGCTGCCAAGATCCCTGTGTTCCCTTTTTCCCTCTGTTTCTTCGTGAAACAGTAGGTGGCATGGCCAAGGAGAGGGAGAGCAAGAGGGAGAGGGAGAGATCGTTGAGACATAAATCAAATCATAAGCTGATTGAAATAAATCTTAAAGAAGTTTTTTTTTTTTTTTTTGCAATTTCTTTGATTCAATTCGATTCGATTTGTTGTTTTGTCATATTTTTCATATTTAGCCGAGCGGAAATTGCTCATAATTCAAAAAAGGAAATGCTCATATCCTTTCGTTTTGACATTTCTTCTCCTCTCTCTCTCGCTCTCTCTTGCGCTCTCTCTCTCTCTCTACAACGATTAATCTAACTTAAAGTTTGCTCACGCCGCGTACGTGAGGAGTTTTTTAAAGATTGTTCCATCAAATCGAACCAGAACCAGAACCATAAAATGCTCATGAAAATGAGGAAGATCCCCAGAGAGAGAGAGACCTGGAGAAAGATCCTTTTCCTGTCTTACCCAAATACATTATGTTTATCTTTATTAAGAATTTGTTTGCCTTTTGTTTTGTTTTCTTTTTTTTACCAGTAGCATACATTTATTTGATATCTTGATTTTGTTCAACGAACGGGGCATTAATCATCTATACATATGGTTATTATTATAATTTATATACCATATATATACGAGTGGGTATATATAATTTTGATTTGCCTTGTGTGGCTTTGATTTCTTTGTCAGGGCAACGAGTTGCATGCTAATTACTCGTGATTTCTTGTGATTAGGGCAGCCAAAAGATAATACCTGGATGGCCATAATGAAATAAGGTCTCTAACGGTAAGAAGAATCCATAATCTAATCTTTGGTCTTAGGATTGAAGAAAATTCAAGTGCATCTCGAGTCAACTTTCCATCCAAAGTCATTTTTCAATTGTCACATACTTGGCAAAATAAATGCAAATGCGAATAAATTGGTCTTTTTATTTTTATTCACTTTTAATTCACAAAATACTAACATCATTTTATTCATTAAGCACTCTGAAAGCACTTTTTAACTAGAGGATTTAGCTAATTTGTTAGAGCCGAAGTTTTGTTTCCCTTTAATGGGGAATCCCCTAAGATTTATCATTAATTTTTCAGGTTCTTACTCAGCCCAATTGTTGCTTGTTTTTTAAAAAAGTTATTTAAATGAGATTTCAACTTTATTTTATCCAACTCAACTCTTGGAATTTCTTTTCTGAAATGATTATAGGGGAAACTGATGATATTAAGAGACTCAGATACATAAGGTGCGTATCAAAGTGATAAGACACTTGGTTTTTCTTGAATGTTTTTTAAATTAAGGCACCTACTGGACTAAAAAACTTATTGAAATATTTAATAATGGAACAGAAAAGCGTTTTAACACATTTTATTCAAATATTTTAACAACAATTGGTTTTTTTTTTCAAAAAAATAGAAAATGCTGTATTTTCAGTTGTATCAAAATTATAAGACACCTTCGGCTGTAGCACTTAAATATAAAAAGAAAATTATGAAATTAATAACAAACCATATTTTATAGATTTATTGTTGATCCTTGGCATCTTCCAACTTCAAAAATTCTTTTTTTCATGGAATCTGACAATTTTTGAAGTAACTCTGGCTCTAGAGAACGCCACTCCCTAAAAATCGAAATTATCAGGTCCATGTATGTTCTCATAGGTTCTATTGTCGCTATAGACACGTCGTGCCGTTATACCCCAGATGTTTATACCCTTGCAAAAAGGGTCTGTCCGTCCGTCTGTCTGGATCAACAGCTTCTCCTCCTAAACCGCTATAGCTACAGAGCTGCAATTTTGCACGAAGTCTTGTATATACTGCAGGCATTGTATATCTCGGATTCATCCCGATCGGACGACTATATCATACAGCTCCCATAGGAACCATCGGTCGAAAAATGAGTTTTAGATCAATAACTTCTTTCTTTTTCACTCGATTATCATAGAACTTGACATTTGGTATTTCAATATACATCCAAACATCCATGCCAAATTTGATCAAGATCGGACTACTATATCATATAGCTCCCATATAAACGATCGGACCAAAAATAGTTTTTCTTTTAGAAACTTTTTTGTTTCTTATGCGATCATCGTCAAACTTGGTAAATAACACTTCTACATAGAAAATTATAATTCTGGTAAATTTAATCAAAATCGGATGACTATATCATAAAGCTGTCATACAAACATATGAAAAAATTGCATGCTGCATATCTACATACATGCATATGTATGCGTGCCGTGCTGTGGCGTGTAAAAACGGATTTTTACACCAGGGTCTTTACATTTCAATAACTCTTTTTAGGGATCTAGTAACACAAGAGCTTGCAAGGGTATGCAAACTACGGCATTGCCGGGCCTTCTCGTTTCTATTGGGTTTAAGTCCGGTGAGCAGTCCAATAAAGCCACCGAACGACGATCCAAAAACGATTTGGTTTCGCGACTAACGTGAATGTGGACTAATGTGGAATACCTATATTTTTATTTAATTAGAATATTAGAATAGGAACTATCAACAATAGAGATCGAAATCTATAGCTAATTGATTGGCTAATGATAAGACATTGATAATATTGTGGATAAACAAGCAAAAGGAAACCATTAGGAAATAAATACGATTCTGGAATCGAAGGAGAGTTCGCAATCCATCGAATAAAACCGAAACACTGAGCTTCATATTTGGGAATAGTTTCCAAAGTTTAGTTTCCATTTAATCTATTGTTGAAGGAGACTGAAAACAAGAATCACTTGATAAATTAAGAAATTATAGCTCACAGATATATGTATGTACATATATGATTCCTAATTTTCTCCCATTAAAGAAAATTTCTCTTCAATCCCTGAACTCTGACCATGAATGCACAAAGCATGCAGGCAAATTTGTCAAAACGGATTATCAACCATTTTCACTCGACTCCTCTTGAGTTGGTCGAACAAGTTTGCTGCTTTGGCCCAAAGTATTTAGGCGAACCCATTATACATACCAGTATACTACACTATATGATGATGTCGACGATGAAGAAGAAGACGATGAAGATGAAGAAGAAGAAGAAGGCGCACTGTAACGTCTGTGTAGAAGAAGCCGACACACCTGATATGGCAGCAGAATGCTCATCTCATGAAAAATTGTCTTCGACACCCAAAAGGCCTGACCACCTCTGCTAGTGGGGGCTAGTGGTGGGGAGGGGGGGCTCACTGGGATGTTGATAATTTGAGTATACGAATGGCAACAACATATTACCTAGTCCATGGGTAGCTATAGCTAGCTAACTGGCTGGCTGGCTGGTGGGCTTAAGATGACATACAATCATATTAAAAATGGTTGCCGTTTTTATTTGCAACGTTTTCGAGGTGACCTCTTGTTGCCTCTACCCCGAGAGTTGCATTATTAATAATGCCTAAGCCCAGGCCAGGCCAGGCCAGACCAGGCCAGACCAGACCAGGGAAGAACCGAACCAAAGTCGAGTCGAGTTTGTTTCTGACCACCGCCAAAGTCGTTTCAAATGCAACCAGACTCAATGCAATTTTATTAACGCAACGACAAATGATCGCTGCAAAACTCTCAATGTGTGTGGGAGCCTGAGAAGCTGGAGGAGTCGGAGGAGCTGCCCCAGAGATCCTATTAAAATGGGAAATGTCGCGAGATCACTTATCAGACGCTCATAAAAATGGGTTTTTGGCGGGGAAGGTGGGGGGGAGGTAAAGCTGAATGCTTTTAAAAAACAATTTTGGTTTAGTACTTTGTAAGCAGATGTAGGTTGGCATTGTAATTTATACATATATACACATATATATATCCGCTTTATGATCCAATCCAACAGGCAAATAATTTGAAATTGTTTTTTTTTGTGGGAGGAAACTTTCCTGTGTGAATCGGTTAACTATATTAAATTGTTCAAGCGGTCTCAAAAAACAATAACAACAAAAAAAAATGTAAAAGGTGCTAACTACCCTCCCCTTGTTGTGCACACTCACACACACACACACATCCAAGATGTAAATAAACTTGTCAAAAAAAAAAAACCAAAAAAATTATCTCTCTCTCATTTGAATTCCCACAGTGGAGCTTGCAGTCTTCCTACCACTCCTCCCCCCCTTCCCCCCACACCTTGCTCCTCCATCACTATTGTTTAAAGTTTAATAAACGTCTAAATCATACTTTTGTGATGCATGTGCTAAAGACAAACGAATATTTAATAAAACAAAAAAAAAAAAACTGCCATTTGGAGTGGACTATGTATGAGCTGGGAGCGGTCGGTGGGTGTCTCCTCTAATGTGCCCCCCCCCTCTCTCTCGCTGAGAGTGTGTGTGTGGTCTAGACAGTTGCAGGGGTTTGGTGTGGCAGAGGGACGGGGGGGAGAAGGTGTGATTGCGACTGGAACTATGCAATCAAACTGTGTCAATGAAAAGTATAGAAATTAATACAATGTGAAATGAATCGTGTGTGGAATACGAATACAACAACAACAACAACAGAAATGAAAGCTTTTCTATGTGCTCTGTGGGCGGTTCTCGGGGGGGTGGAGCCAGGTGTCCGGCCAGACATGCTTTTGGGAAATGCAAATGGAAATGGCTAGGGGCGTGGTGGGAGGTGAGTAAAAACAAAAATTCATCAATTTGCATATGGAAGTGGAAATGGAAATGGTAGAACCGAATTAACCTATTTCTAATTCAAATATCAAAGCGACAGTTGACGGTCGAACAGTGACCCCAAAACAAGGGGGGGGGGGGAGCCTCAATCCACCTGCCGTATATCAGTTACTAAGGAATTAAATGCAACAAGTGAATTCTAAGCTGTGTGTCTCCTTTTTTTCGCTCTATCGAGTTGTGATTCCCAACTAGTTTTAGTCAACTCGAAGCTGTGTCTTCTTTTTTCGCCCCATCGAGTTATGATTCCCAACTAGTTTTAGTCAACTCGAAGCTGTGTCTCCTTTTTTCGCTCCATCGAGTTGTGATTCTCAACTAGTTCTAGTCAACTCGAAGCTGTGTCTCCTTTTTTCGCTCTATGGAGTTGTGATTCCCAACTAGTTTTAGCGTTCAAGTAGTGATTTGGCCTAGCAATTTTAGGGTCGTTAGCGAAGTCTGTTGATGAGAGAAATTGGTAGTTCTTGAATAATAAATAAAGTGAAATAAAATTCAATAAATGTCCTATAAAGCCTGCTTTAATCAATTTTAAATAAAGTGAGAATTCAAAAGTGACAATTCGAAAAATGAGATGCGCTCTTCTTTTGGTAGCTTTGGAACCAAAAGGTGTCATAAAAGATGAAAGCACTTCATTCGATTTTATTAATTTGTACTTACTATGTAGTTAATTCTGTCTAATCTTGACGTTTATTATTAATAAATTCCTAACTTGTCAGAGGAATTAAATAATTTGGATGACTTACCACTAAAAACCTAGGAGAAAAAATGCTGATATATAAATGAGAAGCTATGAAAAGCCTTGGTAGAGTCTTTCCAAATATTTTTTACATGGTATATGCAGAATATCTAGATCCTGGAGGCGTTCTATGCTAAGCCTATTTGAAAGAAAACATATAGTTTATTTTAGAGAGCTGCAAGAGTGACAAAAATATCAAATTCGAATTAACAATTGTCAAAATAAATTAAATGGATTCAATGAGAAGCCGAATGAATAAGTCAGCTGATGTAAAACTCAGTCACACAACATTTAAACGAAACAAAAATGACTTGAATGAGTGAAAATGCGAATTATTGAGATGCTTTGTTTCGAATGCCTAATCAAAAATAAAGAAGTGCTAAAATCAATGTAAAATATGTCCGTGTTTATCCATATTTACGTTTGACTAGGTTTCTTGAACTTGAAGGTAATAGAACACACACATCTTACAGGCTACTAGCCCTTATTCGAATTATTCGAGTAACTCAAACTTTTTATTGAGTTTGACATTTCATTTATTCTCATTCATTTCACTGAGAGAACTCACATATTCATACACATTCATTTCATGCCTGAACTCATTTAATTCAACTCAATTCGAATGTATTCATTTTAAGTTTGTTGTGAGTGGAGCCATCCAGCTCTCTAGTTTATTTATAATGTAGTAAGTACATAAGGGTATTTGATATTCGCTGATTATGAATATTGTCATTCCCAATACCCTTTTCTCACTGGTTATTCTCCCTCCTCTCTCTCTGTCTCTCTGAAGATATTATCAAGTTAATTGGACTACTATTCGAACATCAAATAAAGCGTGTGTTTCGTATTTATAATGGCAACAAATCAGCACATTGAGTACTTAAAAAGCCATCAACGCAAAGAGTTGATGAATAAAAGCAATCTTTCAACTGATTGTGCTTTTCGCCATAAACTAACTATATCGACGGCTCCTGAAAATAGCCGCGAGGCGAGTAATAAATCTTTTTGCCAACTCCGCCCAAGGCCCCAAGGAGGGGATACTGCTCCGATCTGGGTGAACACATTTCCCACACATACTACATATAAATCAATCTCATTTGCATCCCATCTTTGTCCGAATAGTTGCAGAAATGTTAGATTCAAAGCGGATATTTATCCTATATACATATATGAATCTGATCTATAAACTTGCTTGTAAAATATAAATCACTCAGCTTGCAATTAATTTGGGGTTAAGTGTTAATTGAAATAGTTCAATTTCACTTTGTGGCGGGTCTCATCCATCGCATCGTTGTTGGCATTTCATTTGAATAACTCAATGAATGATTCGTCGTTGCTTGCACATTCAATTAGTAATTAGCAATTGGCCGAATCACCGATACGTTACCGATACATTGATAGAGAGTGGAGGAGAGATCCGGCTTATAGCAAAGTTCAATTTTAATATTAGATTCGATTTGCCTTTGTTTCCCTTTTTTTGTTTGCAGTGCTTGGAATTCCCCCGCCAATCGGGAAATTGCTAAGTATGGGGCTAAACTAGTTTAGCAAAATCACTTGGCCATGACTAAGTGCCATAAATGCATACAAAATTCCAATTTAATTCCAATTCCACAGGGTGTAAGTGAGTTAATTGTAATTTAGCGAAGATGTTTCTCTCCCTCTCTCTCTCTCGCTCTCTCTCTCTCTCTCTCTCGATATATATATCTATCTGTAATTACATAGCAGCCGGGAGCTAAGAGCGTTCAACGTTCAGCAGCAGGTGTGAAAAGCTAAAGTTGCAAAAATGTTTCAACCAAATCATGCAAATCATTTAAGTAATTCTTTTTTGTTGTTGTTGTTGTTGTTGTTGCTGTTGTTGTTTTTGCTCTGTTCCAATAAACATATTAGCTGAGCCAAGCTCTAGAGTCTCTCGTATTTGTAACTTATTAATAATTTTCCTGCACGTAATTTCTAAACTCGTCGTTGCTTGATTTCCGGCCCCTTAATCCCACCCCATCCCCCACTCCTCCTCGCACACTAGCTGTCCATGTGTGTGTGTGTGTGAGCTGCACCTCGCCAACGTGTTGCACACATTGTTCAAACGTCATTCAGTGGCTGAAATATCAAGCGTGAGAAAATCTATTATTATCTATCGCAGCAGCTAAGGCAGCAAAAGCTTCTAGCCTCTGGGTAGCTGAAAGCGGAACTAGACACAGATGCATGGGAGAGGATGAGAGAGGACGGACCGAAAGGGAGTGGGTGATGACGCGACGATGGCGACGACGACGACGTAATCTTGGTAATGGGCTCGACTTTAAGCAGTTCTCTACTCACATGTGTGTGTGTGTGTGTGTGTGTGAGTGTGTGTGAGTGTGTGTGGGGGGTAGGTTTCATCTAATTGTGTATGAAAGTCAAGTTTGTGTCTTAAGTCTTTCCACTTGGTCTGAAAGTCAAGTTTGTGTCTTAAGTCTTTTGATTTCGCATCGAAAAAATGTGCCAAATAAATAAATATGTCAAAGGTTTGACTAATTTAAGTTAAGACAATTAAGTTATGAATATTGCCAAGACTTTTTCAATACCCTTCCCGTAAATTTATCATCCCATATATATCCATAGATCGGATCGGACTATATCAAGAATCGTTTTCTTTTTGGTTTTTGGCACGAGATTTGATCTTCATAATGAATATTTCATGCTCCTAAAATTGAAATGAAGTAATTAAGTCGTCGCGCCGACTTGGATATGCCCTGCAAAATGATATGATATGTTATTTCGCTCGCTCTAATCAGCACACTAGCACTTTAGCGCCCCCAGCGGCCAACATTAAACTTGCTTACCTTTAAAAAAGAAAGTTTCAACGTATGACTCTGCCGATTTTTGAGGAATGATAAATATATGTTATATTAGTGTCCATTTCTGGGGCGGTAGAAAAAAAACAACAGCTTGACCAATGTACACACTACTTTAGTCTAGATACATTTCAAATTTGGTGACTCTTGCTTTTGAATTTCTTGAAATCGATTCGGTTATTGATACTGATCAAGAAGATATTTACTTTATGGGGTCGGAAATGCCTCCTTCTGTCTTTTATATGCAATTTAGGGACTTTAATATACAATTTCATCTTATGTATTATGTAGATATCTTCTTTATATCTTTGGATATAAATATATATACATATATATAATATTGATATATATATATAGGACAATTTTAGTGACCCTTTTCATTTTAATAATTTACTACTAATTTACTTATTGGGAGGAAAAAAAAGTGAGCAGGTTCTCTGTATAGCTCTATTTCAAGAACCACCAAATTGTTCTATCATCAGCCGATTCGCGAGCCTAGAATTGAATTAATAAATTATTCTATATATATAAACTAACAATGTAGAAAAGTAATTTCAGCACAAAACATTTTTAAATCATCGGAATCTCCCCTTCTAGTTAGTCATAATGTTTAGACGAGATCTAAAAGTGAGCGCAAGCGAGTAATTTGATCAAATAAATCTTTGATTAAACATAAATATAACTAAAAGAAATTAATTAAATTGAAAGAAAACCTAAATAATTAATTTCAGCAGTTCTTATGTGGTTAAGTTTATATTAGTAATGCATTTTAACTTTTAACCTGCATATAAGAGACTGATCCAACTGGAGACGCCTCAGGCGAGGAGATCAACCACGCCCTCAAGGGTGGACACCTTAAATCTCTTCAGGGTATTAACACATGAATTTACTTAGTTACTAAACTGAGCCGACTTATCGTCATTTTTTGTAAGCAGAATTCGTTCCAAGAATATTTTGAATAAAAATATTTATTTTAAAATTGCTTTGCGGATTTTTTTTGGTTAATTTTGCATAATGCTGAAATTACCTGAATGAAATTTTGTTAGAAATATTGTTCAAAATTTGTTGATTTCCACTCATTTCAATCGATTCAGCAAGATTTCGAATATCCGTATGTGTTATGGACTTTGGCAGGGTATACATAAGTCGGCATTTGGGAAGTTGGGCTGGCCCTCTGGGCTTGCATGGAAAGTTCATAGCTATAAATAGACATGTGAGCAAAGACAAAAAGTTATGTAGAATAAATAATAATATTTATTTAATTGGCAATGATCTCATTACAATTAAATGGCACAAAGTGCGAAAGGGGCAGAACGTGTGTGTGGGGCACAAAGGCACAAACAAAGAATGAAATGACAAACGCAACAAAATTTAAATTAATTTCATTTAAAAACCACTTAGACCCACCCCCAAAGTGGCCCACGAGCAGCGGCAGTTGGAGCACTTGGAGCCATTGGAGCCGTTGGAGCTGGAAGTGACAAAGTGCGGCATGGCCAACTTGTTAGCATATGTTAATTAAAGCGGGCGACTTGAAAATGGAATTGAGATGGAGCCCAAAACGTTGGAGCGATGGCGATGGCGATGGCGATGCGGTGGGACCCGTTGCCTGCTGCCAATGGTCTGACTTATGGGTTTGGGGTCTTGAACTGGGGCTGTAACTTCATATATATATGTACTTATATGTAGTATTGGTTGTGCATCGATTGAGTTGCCAATAGTTTTGCATGTGTGTGTGTGTGTGTGTGTGGCACTAGTGATGCGAACGAATGTGATCCGCTTGGTAGTCGATCACAGTGATCACCATGATCACGGCGATCGATCACCGTGGATGTCTTCACTATTTCCATACGGCAAATTTGATTTGCGCCCAATTTGAACGCCTCAACTACTTTGTGCATAGATAAATCAATTGCAACAGCAACTGCAACAGCAACTGCAACTGCAACCGACTCTGAGTGAGTCATTGACTGGCTACATGTGTATCTACATTTGTTCGTATCTCGCCTGCATCTTGGATCTTGCAGCTCGCTGTCTCTCAGTTGGGCAGTTTGCTTGATTTTCCATAATAATTTTTCAATATCGATTACGTTGGCTTCGGCTTGTTGGGTAGGTTCACATTTTGATTTATTTTGTTTGCATAAATTTTCGCGTCTCCTCTATTGTTGTGTTGATGTCTCTTGGTGACTTGTCAGCGCCTCAATATTTCAATGAGAATCGACCTAATTGTTGCATTGCGTGAGACAAAATTCTATTTATCCAACTAACTAAGCCCATCTCTTCAAATTTAGAGCAGGAAGACCCAAAACAACAACAAAAACATATATATATAAATATAAATTGGAAGTAGTTTTCATTGTTTTTCCATGAGAAAAGCCGAAAGATCGTAAGTATAATTTACTAGTATCTGGCCTTTGGCCAAAAAGGTTCTCTCTCTCTCTGTCTCTCTCTCCATCTCTCTCTGTGTCTCTGTCTCTTCGATTGCAGGAGCTGCTACCGTGGGAGCTAAAACTTAGGTGAGCTGCTTCCGTTTGCTACAATTTCGTTTCGTTTTTGTTTCGGTTTCGGTTTCGGTTTTGTTCTTGTGGCGTGACCACAAAAACTAAGCCACTTAACGAAAGGTTGAAGTTTGCCCATGTAACTGTGTGTGTGTGTGTGTGTGTGTTGTGTTCTCCATTAAATCATCGAAATTTTCTTGGCCCTGAACTTATGAATAATAGACACAGTTTTGCCCACATTCTTTTTAATTGGTCCTTCATTCTGCAAATATTAGCTTAAACGCCTTCAAGTGATTAATCATCTATTCACAGCATGATCGACAGGGGGCGTGGGAAATCGTTAAAGTGAGCTTTATCTATTCACAGTCTAAATTGGAGTCTTGTAAAGTCAGAAAAGGCAAACAGCATTTACGAGTTGTAGCTAAAACAATTAATAATTTCTAATTCAAACTAATAAAACGCCCGCAGAGAAACTGCATTGATTTTTCTATAAAAAAATATACACTGCCCTCCAATTGAATAGGGACAACTGAATAATAAAAAGAAAACAGCAAAAAAATGACAAAAATATTTTTTATCGTTCAGTAATATAATCGAAAATGTTATTTATTTATTTAGTATAGGATATAGTTGTAAACTATCAACCTAACAATTTTTTAAAATCGAAAATGTACTAAATCAAGTACTAAGTAAAATAATTACTTAATAGAGACACAATTCAAATCTTTTTCTGAGCGAAAAGCCACAAGTAGAAGCTAGTTTTCTGTATTGATATTATTATTTTGAATATTTATAAATGTATAAAAACTAATATACGGATCGGTAGAGCTATTATGATGGAAGAAAAAAGTAAAATAATCTGTAAATTGAAAAAAAAAACAAAAGTGTATGCAATTTGCCCTAAAATTTATTCAACTTTGAAAACAAAATGAAAAGGATATATTCTTTTGAAAAGCTACGAATTTGCACTGTTTCTGGCAATTTTAAGCAGTTTCGACCCATCACGTATAATCTTAAAACAAAGAAATCATAAAACTAGAAAAAAAAACACAATTCTTAATAATTCTCGTGAAGTTTTTGTTTGAAATTACATAACTAAACCGGGAATTTTAGCGATAAAAATCGCTTTAATTTTAATGAATCTGATGGTTAGAGTTTATTTTTTTACAACCTTTGAAAGGAAGAAATATTTCCTGTCCTGAAACAGATTTAACTTGTTTACAGATTTATTAAATTTTTGCATAGTTACTTTAAGAACTTTTTATAATTGAAAAATCATATTTATCTCAAGATATGAGTTAATAGGGCTCTTGTCTTACTATTTTTAAATAGTAATGCCAAAAATGCCTTCTCTGGTAGTTCTAAGATAGTATTTAAGTCGCTATTAAAGTTTTTTTTATGCATTTTCCTTTACTACCTAAATTTTGAACAACAAATTCAAATTAAATTCTATGTACATTCAAAATCTCAGCACATACATACTATAAAATAAGTCTAAACTCTGCAAAAATAAATAAGCTGGCTTTAAGCTAATTATAATATTATGGAAATAAAGCATATATTGAATTGAATTGAATTGAACTTAAAGAACTTAACTTTTGCTATCTATTTGGTAGATCTTGTTACAATAATTATTACATCAATTATTTTGCATTTAAGTTTTTTAACTATTGCTGGTTTTGGTACATTTATTTATTTATTTATAATGTGATTGGGCAGTGATTGTAAATTACAGCCAATCTTCCTACTAGCTATAGCTACTAGGCCCTAAATAAATAAATTAATAAATTATTACATAAATTATTTTGCATTAAAGTTTTTTAACTATTGCTGCTTTTGGTATATACAAATGTGCATTAGATTGAAAATCTGTTCTCTTTATGGTGGAACTAGAATTATAAATTGAATTGACACGTTTGGAAATATTGAAAAGAGGCCAAAGAATCAAATTAGAAAATTGTTGAGCCTCAAATTTAATGATTCAATAGATTTCTCTGGGAAAGGGGGGAATATCCGATATTTTTGAGAGGTGAGGTGATCGATTTTTTTTTTTTAATAAATAAATTGAAGAATGTTCGAGGATCAACAGGTGAGAATGGTTTTTTTTAGGACAATCGGTAATTTATTTATTTTCCTATAACTACCCAAACTACTAGGATATTAGAAGAACGAATCATTGTTTAAATTCGGATTTGTCCTTTACAAAATTGTCTTAAAACCAGGGACGGTAAATAATGATTATTTTGTTTTTTTTTTTAATTAAAAAAATCATCCACTTCTAATTACGTTAGGAGAGCCAAAAATTTTGAGCGAAAAATAAAACTCAAGAAATATTCATTATTTTTTGATGTTTATTTTTTTGCTCAAACATAATTTTTATGTTGTGAGTTTTATTTTTTTTTGCTCAAAATAGATGATTAATATTTAATTGATTAAAAATTGGAAATAATTTTTATTTTTCAAGTTTTAAAATAAAACTCATAATGACTACAGTCCCTGCTTAAAACAACAATTGATTCGGAATATGTGAATTGTTGCGATTTCCACTACTTTAATTCGATTAAATCACTTTCCTACTTTCTCGCTGTAGTTGATTTTGCTCAGGTTTCGCTTCCTGGCCCCAAATCGAAGGCTGTCATCGAGGGATTTACTGGAATGGCAGTTGACATAAACACTCAGGAGCTGCAGGGGGTCGATTATCGTCTCCTTGTTATATAGACTTGAGACTTGCCCTTTGTAATAACTTTTAAGTTATTTGTCCCATTTGCATGCGTGGCACGCACATCTCTTTCTTTCTCACTTTTGTCTATCTCTCTCTCGCTCTCTCTCTGTCTCGCTCTTGCAACTAAATATCTTTGTAGGTATATAAAATATGCTTTTAATCACATTTCCGTTCATCGTTCGACGAATAATTCCACATGAAACTAAAGTAAATCATTTGGAAATTTATGGGCCACCAGTCCATATATAAAGAAGAAGAAGAAGAAGAAGATGGAGAGTAGAGAGAAAACAACAACAAACAAAAAGTGGAAGCGAATAAAAAAAAAAATGAGAAATGAAACGATTTCGAACTGAATATCTCATCAATATGCAAGACGCATTTGTTTTATAAAATCCATAATTGGTTCTACTGTACTTACGCACTCGAAAAAAAGTGGGGTAAGAGGGGTGCAAGGGGGGTGCAAGTGGGGGGGGGGACGGACGGAACGTAGTTGATATTATGATACACAAACAATCAGACACTTATGGTCAACACTTTAGAGCCAGATTTGGTTACCCCGCGCCAAGAGTGAATGACCCAACTGGATGTGGTTGGTGCCGCTTGATGGTGAGCCCCCCCCTCCCCCCACTCCAACGATCCACCCATTCGATGCCATGCGTTTTACTATGTATTTGCTTAGGTCGCCAAAAAAGGGGTCTCTGGGCATACGCATAAATATATCGCGTATCAGAAAAGTAAGACATAGATATATGATTTCTTACCATAAGATCGACTCAGTCCACTCTCTTCTCTTCTGCTGCCTCTCTCACCCGATCACTCGTATTATTTGCCAGACGTGTCTGTTTTACTCAATTAGCCTTTTCAGACATTTTTGGTTTGAAAATTGCGAAAAAGGTTTTCGAGTCGCTCGAGCTCGATCGCCCGATCGCTCGAAGTCGCCTTCAGTTTGAGTTTCGAGTTTTTGGGATCGTTTTGGGGCACCTTTATTCGGTTATTCGGTACGATTATGAAGTTTTAATAGACGCCGCGTGTTATTGTTGTAAATCAAAGCACATTGTGACACTTATGACAAGTAAAGTAGCTCACATAACCGTTCATTTGGGCCATCGATGACAAGCAATTGGAGTCACGTAGAGTAAGAGTCGAATCGTTAGCCAAACTTACTATAAAAAGAATCTCTCTCCGACCAATTTTCTATATTAAAACGGAGGGAACGGCGCTTGCATTATCCATCCATCACGGCTCATTTGTCAAAGGTCAGTGTCAGGCCACACACACACACACTAAGGAGAGAGTGTGCCTACCTGTTTCGGACACCTTGCCAAAAACTGCCAAATTGATGTCTTACTTTTCAATTTCGAAATTGAGCGTGCGAATTCGGGAATTGTGACCCTAATTATGGGATAAATGGCAAAAGTTGAGATCTTCTTTTAACATTTCCGCCGGAATTAAATGAAATGTTCAGTTTTTTTTTGTGTGCACTTGCCGTTGCTCACGTCACACATTAAATGATTGTAATCCTCTTAAAAGATCAAACATTGAGGGCGTCAACGGAAGTGGAAAAACTCATCCAGTCGAGAGAGAGGCCACCCAAAGACATATAAATGAAGTTATAATGTGAAATCGATCTATTCCATTTGCCTCCTGCTGTCTGCTGAAATTTCTCTGAGTGTACTCACGATTAAGCAGTTTGGCGTTGTCCATGGGGGAGTTGGGGGGGCCTAAGGATTGGGGGAAAAGGTATTCCAGTAGCAAATTGTTGCGTGCGGGCCACATTTAAACACAAAACAATATCTTTCTATCTATAGACACAACAACAACAACAACAACAACAACAACAACAACAACAACAACAACAACAACAACAACAACAACAACAACAATTGGCAACTGCCACCTGCCCATTTTTTGCTCAAGCGGGGGATCTTTGGCCATCAATTGTCTTCTTTCTTTCTCTCCACGATATTGTTGTCTTTTGGGCTAGTGGCTTTTGCTAAATTTTCTTGCGCAAAAAAAAAAACAAATACTCAAATTAAATTCAAATTCATTGAGGGGCACTCAGCAGCAGCAGCAGCAGCAGCAACAGCAGCAACAACAACAACAACAATTGCATCCAACAAGAGAATGCAGAAAAGAAAAAGTAGCATTTTTTTCTGTTTGGTTTTTTGTTTTTGTTTTGAGAATTTCAATGCGCCCATGCTCAACATTACCATAAAACAAATTATTCCAACGTGACTTAGCCATAAATGAATGAAACGAAACGAAACAAAACAAAGCAAAAACCGATACCGAAACCAAAACCAAAACCCAAACGAAACAAAGAGCAGAAAAAAACAACAACAACGCCATGAAACCTAAAAGAAAAATTGAAAAACTTCTTAATATATTGAGTTGCAATCGAAGTGTTCTCAAGATAGAACATTTCAGCACCTTTTTTTTGTGGGTTTATTTCAATAATTTTGTAAGATATATAAATATTTAAGAATATATCTATATATATATATATAACAGAGAAGATATCGATAATTTAAGGATGAGCACTCTAGCGTTTACTTTTGTATAATTTTCGAAACTTTTTGGAGAACAATTTACTTGAATATTTCTTTTGAGATAAAATTAGACTTCTTTGAAAGAAGTGTTTCGTTTAAAAAATGGGGAGGTACATTTTCAATATTTTCATTTACACCAATTAACATAGAAAATTGTAGTCGGAAAAATTGTTTAACATCCGTAATTTAATAGTTCATTAATGGCTTTTAAATAGTTTTATTCAACTGGAACTTATTTATACGATAAGCTAAAGGATTGAGGTAACTTTTTTGGGGGTTAATTACTATCCAGAATATATATAAAATCAATAGTTAGTTAGTTAGTTGTAAATCGTATTTCAAATAAAGCAAAAACATAGATGGACTTTAAATTGTAGCTACAATTGACTCTCATCTACACTCATGGCCATAATAATAGGTGTGACCCTAAGACATATGATAGAATAATTATCTAGTAGAGCAAAATTATTTTTTTATAGTCTTGGCAACATTCTATTAATTGGAAATAGGTAAATCCCCATAAATTTTTTATACCTTTCCACCCTAAAATTGATCTGGACACTTGAATAGGTGTGTTTTAATTAACAACCACATATGTAAAAAAATCAAAGAGTTTTTCAGTTAGCAAAGATAATATTTTTAAAAATTAAAATTAGATTGAAGCACAAAATTATTGATTTGTAACATTTTAATAAAGTTTGATAGCCGATGTATATTCAGAAAGAAATAATAAAACAGAATATGCAAAGTAACGGTACTTAGCGAACGGTTCTTTACTAGCGCACACTGATTGACACAAATATAGAGTTGCACTGAATTTCAAAGAACATGCGTTCGATCAATAGGTGATGAAAAAATCATGAAAATGCAAGCATAATTATGTGAACCTATTTAGTTGAGCGGCAGTGTACCTAAGTATATAACAATCTTCCAAAGATCAACTTGAGATATTTTGAGTAGCCCTAAAAAAACAGATTTACGTTGCAAAACTTAAATTTTCTTAAACTAATTTGCACATACTTAAAGTTTTACTCCTTATTAAATAGGAATTGGTCTAGGAAGTTCAATTTTGTTGATTTATTTGATCCTGTTCCTTATCCCTTTGCCGTCTTTTACTTCTCGGACTTTAAAAAAAAGATTTACGTGGCAAAACTTACATTTTCTTAAACTAATTTGCATTGACTTAAAGTTTTAACTATATAGGAGCAATAGGAATTGGTCTAGGGAGTTCAATTTCATTTTGATCCTGTTCCGTATCCTTTTACCATCTTTCACTTTTCAGATTTACGTGGCAAACCTTAATTTGCTTAAAATTTACACTCTGGAACTGGTTTAGGAAGTTCAATTTCAATCGGGCAGAAACATTATTGGAGTAGATATGCCACCAATATTGATTCAATATGATCCTGTTCCGTATCCTTTTACCGTGTTTTGCTTTATTTGTCACTTTTTTAATAATAATAGTCCTCTTAGATATACCAATGAGGTTTAATTCTTTTTGTATTTAATTTAATTGTGTTGTTAAGACACTATTTTTGCATGTATGATTTCAGCGCTAAAATAAATAATTAACCAAAAAAAAAATAATAATTTAATTGCTGTTGATCTACTTTTTCTTCTGGCATTTGAGTGTCTTGTAAGTTGTGTATAGATTAAATGACTTAACTGTAAGAAGATGCACCAAATAGTATTGAGATGCTTTCGTTTAGCTTTAATCAATATCACACCGACTATGAGTTACTCTCCAGCAAACTTAGAATAAAGTAAACACAACTGGGCAACACTAAAGTCTGTCTACAGTTTCGGGTAGATAGGGTATACGAGGCAATTAAAGCCGCATTCTATAATGTGGGAGCATGTCATTAAGTAATTAAGAGCACGATTTTAATACAAAACATTTTACATAGTTATTGTTGATTTTTGAAATTCAGAAAAAATACGTAATTAAACAATTAAAAACTTATTGCATAATTGAGAGTATAAATTTGTCGTTTAGTATTGAATTAAATGGGAGAATCGATGCCCGAAAAAAAGGTCAATATAAGATTTCTTCAAGAGACTAATCATGGATCTCTTTTTGTTCCTTCGTAGCAGTAGCTTCTGTTTGTTTCTTTTTGCTTTTGCTTGATTTAACAAATGTTTAATAACTGCAGTCATGTTATATCACCTTCTGACATGACATCATTGACATAGACATAAGAGCCAGAGACAGAGACTAAGCCAGAGACTGGAGCCAGAGACTGAGTTGGGGTTGGAGTCGGAGCTAGGCCTGGGCACGTACGTCACGACATTATGGGAAAGAGGAGGAAATATGTAAGTATGTGCAGCATTCGGCATTGATCGCTGAGGCTGAACCGTTTTTTGATCGTTTTTTGCCAAATCGTATAACTGTTTGCCGCACAATATCGGTCATGTTCCAGTTGCCTCCGACTCTCGGACTCCACCTCTGACTTGGCAAGCATCTGTTTGACTACCTACGTGCCTTCTCCTTCTGCTCCAACTCCATCTCCAACTGCAACTCCCACTCCCACTCTAACTGCAAAACTCTGTTTAATAATTTATAAATTTTAAAGTACTCTGAACCTCCACGTTCGTTTCTTTCCTCTGTGGTTTTTTTTTTTTTTTTGTGCTTTTCAGGCGGTCCAGGTCCAACAGGTCCCAGGACTTTGACACAATTGCATTGCATTAGCATACACAATTAGCCAAAGAGGAAGAGTGAGTGATGGCGAGGGCGATGGAGTTGCTGGTGGGGGAGGGGGTGCAAGGGGGATGAGGAAATTGTCGTGAATTGTTTTTTGGTTTTTCCCATTTTTTTCTTCGTTTTGTTTTTTTTTGAGGAATTGGTTATGTCAAACAATTTATGACATTCAATTTTTTCCTTTTTTTTTTTCTTGTGTTTGCTTTGGTTTTGGTAAATCAATTTTCCATATTTCACAAATTTGTTATTCTTTCATCACATTTGAATAAACACAAAAGAGCCAACGAGCAAGAAGAAAGGCTGAGGTAGCTAAGGATGGGGATTACGGAATTGAAGGATCCAAAATAGACGTGCCTTGCTCTCAGGCAGGTGCTAAACTGTCTTATTACGTGACAGAACAATAACAGAACAGAGCCTCGACAATGGGCAGAGGCCAAAGTGTGCTCATCAAGAGGGCACCGACTACAAAATACCCTATCACCAGCGCCTCGACTTGAAGGATATCTATTTCAGTGGTTTCGATGGGAAACCAATTAACTACTTGTACTTATTTTGTTGAAGAGCAATCTGAAGCTACTTAACAGAGATGTTTAAGTTGTTTCTAAGAGTCAGCAGGAGAAGCCGACTCGATTGAGAAATGTCCGTCTGTATGATCATCGATATCTCGGATACTATAAAAGCTAGAGATACCAAATTTGGAATGTAGATTCGAGTGGTGTGTACGCAGATCAAGTTTATTTTTTTGCCACGCCCCCTTACGCCCCAAGAGTTCGAAAAAAGTATTTATCGTATTGCAATTTAATTAGACACACTGATACATGTCATAAATATCTATCAATGCAACAAATTTAATTTAAATCGATAATTATCTATTAGTTATCGATAGTTTTTTTAAATTATGATTTTAATTAGGGACTTACTAGTAATTCTTATTTAGTTATTAGTTGAGATATCTGAAAGAGACTTTTAAAGCAAACGTAGAACTATTTCGATAGCTTTTGAAGCAAGGATCGGTAATCGGTAATAGATAAAGATTTAGTTAAACTGACCTTCTATCAAGACTGCCCAATATACCCGGGCGTTCTTTTCGGTCCAGCGTATGGGCTGCTGGGTATGGTTCGATCTTTGAAATCAAAGTCGGCATTTTGGAGCTATTTAACCAAGCCAGGCCAGTGGCTGTTGTTGGCTAAGATAAACAGTAAAAGCCATCTCTCCCTGCCTACCTTGGACACAGCAGTCTATGGCCCGGATGTCGATCGGCGGCTTGTTGTCCTAATAATTGTGTAAACAACAATGACGCGTTCCCAACTCCTAAAAGGAGGCAAACACCCCGAAAGAAGCCAGAAGAGAGTTTCGTCGGCTTGCTTTCAACTTGAGCAAGGCGGCGGCCTCCGTCTTGTTGTTGTTTTTTTGGTTTGCTCTTGGTTTGGTTTGGTCTTGGTAGTGGTCTTGGTTTGATCTTGGCTGTGGTCTAAGAACAAAATGCATTTGTCTGTCAGTTAGAGTTTGGCTAATTTTTAAGCAGCTGCCGCCTCTTGGCTGCGGCTTTCGTCTTGAGCAATTCAAATACATAGTAATAACAATAATAACAAATACTAATGGTGAACAAATATACCCGTACAGGAGTAAGACCAAGAGCAAGACCACGACCAAGAGCAAGAGCAAGACAGAGACCGGGATAATCCCCGTCAACCAACTTTCAATGGCCTACGATCATTAAAAGTGTTGGTCATTCGGTTTTCGTTGGACAAATAAGACAGATTAAGAGCAGGAGAGGAAGGAAGAGGAGGGCTTGGATAACAGGAGGACTATAAAGAGGATGGTAGGGGAGTAAAGTGCACTAAAGTGTTACCGACTGGTTCTCTTGTTATACCATGCATCCATCGAATGAAATGGCATATTCAAATTGCGAAAATCTTTGTAACAGAAAGCATTTCGAACCCTATAAATTATATGCATATATTCTGGATCAGCAAAAGAAGCTGATTCGGTTGAAAAATGTCCGTCTGTGTGATCATCGAGATCTTGGAGACTATAAAAGCTAGAGCTACCAAATTTGGAATGTAGACTCGTGTGGTGTGTACGCAGATCAAGTTTTATTTTTATTTTGCCACGCCCCCTCCCAGCACAAGATTTCGATAACAAGTATTTATCGTTTTGTAATTTAATTTGGCCCACTGATACGTCTCATGAATATGTATCATTGCGCCAAATTTCATTCGAATCGGAATAAAAATCACTGAGTTATGCGTAGAAACGTTTTGTGGTGCAAGGGCGGAGTTTGCCGCTCGAGGGCGCTAAGGTGCTCGTGTGCACATAAGAGTGAGCGAGATAGCATGTGCTAGAAATATATGAATTTTCACTTGATGCATGGGTATATCCAAGTCGGTATAGCCCAGCGAGAGAAACTTACTTCATTCTCTTTACTGACATAACTGTTCCCATTCATCTAGAAACATCGCAAATCGCTGGGAGGTCCATCTCGGAGAGCCTCATTCTTATTCGCCGTCTTTCTACATCTTTCTGTCCTTCCATCCGCCTGTGGATGGGTTTACTCATCGATCAGTTCAATTGCAATTGAACTTTGTGGGCATTGTCATTGTCTAGTTGCTGCTGCTGCTGCTGCTTCGAGTATTCAGTATAATTTTATCGTAATGATTAAGTTATTACGTTCAATTTGTGCAACTTCCGTTTTACTGGAAATCTCATCAAGTGTTTCATGAGAAAATTAACTAATCATATGGAATATGTGTGTGTGTGTGTTCTATGTGTGTGGCGTTATCTTGATCTTGTTAGACACGGTTTTCGAAAACAAAACAAAAAAAAAACCACAAATATTTTAATGAGATTTATGCAAAACAAAATTGTGCAAATAACACAAAATACGCAAACATGTACGTTGAATAAAAAGTAAAAAGAAAAAACTACAAGTTGATTAATGCGAAATTCTATTTGATGCCGGAACAAGGGTTTAGTTAGCTTGATCTATCATAGTTCGATTTCAACCTGACTCTTCAATTAAAGTGAGAAATTCCTAAAGACAAGAAATTCGCTATGGTTGGGTTAAAGAACGCGCTAAAGATCAGGGAATCACCTTGATTCTCAGCACATTTAGGTGGCAAAAACTGTATTAATAACTTTCGATCTGTATGAATCTCCTATAAAATATTTCCCTTTCGATTGAAGATGGAAAATTTTGTTTTGTTAAAAAGTACAAGTATATTTTAATGGCATTTTTTGAATGTTCAGACAGAAATCCCGGAATTCTTCGGACCAAATAAAATATAAACAATAAAAACAATCTTAAAACACTTAAGTCAAGTTGGAAAATTTGAAAAAAAGATGAAAAAATTATCCATCAAACGTTTAAGTGGTGCTATTTTTATTTTCGCTTAAAAACAAGCATTTTATAGAAAAGCCCTAAATACTAAAAGTACCGGAAACCGTATCGGTGCCATATTTACACCAGACCTTTGGGAATACGCATCATGCAATATATCATTAAAATTTTTTCGAAAAAGGTTAATTTAATAAAAGTTTTTCACTAGGTAATGCACGATACTGAAGTGGTGCTATTATTAATATTTTCGACAACTTTCGACGGATAATATTATTTCAAATGTTAAATAATTGAAAGAAAATCAAATTTTGGATATTTTACCATTTAAAATTTTGTGTAGAATTCTAGGAGTACTGTCAATGGGAAAAAATTGAGAACCTCCGGAGAAAGTGCGGTCACATGAACATGGCTTTAGACATCATTGCTAACAAACGGCATACTCTGCGAATTATGTGTAAATTTTGAAGATTAAATATTTTTTGCATAAATAAGAAATGTCTAGCTTTATTATTGCACTTATGATTTTTCAAAGATTACGATGTCCTTTTTTTGAGAAGGATTCTTTTGGGTCACTCACGCTGCAAAAGAGGATTAAGTTAAAGATTAGCACACATACGGCTGATTCGCGTTCTGTTGGCTCTCCTTATATTTTTCAGAGTAACTATAGTTATTTAAGTAAAATTTAAGAAGAGTCGCTCTACGGTAAGAGAACTCTAAATGTGGTAAATATTTTAATGAAATATTCCCCTAAAACGTACCAAGTACACATTGCAACAAACTGAACTTCGCTTACAATTATTTTTTACATATGAACTTTTATTCACTACTTTTACCTTAAAAGAAAATTTGAATACTTCTCGAAACTCGTGATCAGCATCAATATCTTTTCGTCCGTGTGAACTCTAAAGGCTAGTGCTACCAAGAGAGTCCTGCGAATAAGGTAAGTGTGGAAAGAATTCGGTATATTATTTTTTAGAGCGTTTCTTGCAAATATTTGTCGAACTGTTCGAAACAGTATTGCATGCATTTGGTCTAGCCAGCAGAAGAATGCAATTTGAAGACCATTTTAAGGTTACTTGAGAAGTAAAACATGGAAAACTTAAGTAGACATTTGTCTCTTTTAAGCTTAATAAACATAACTGAAGCAGCACCAACTTGATACGTGTGCCTCCTCCTTTGTTTGGTAGGAATAAATTATTTACTAAGAAACGAAACCTTGATAAAAGTATATTTATTTATTTAGTTTTAGGATATCGTTGTAAACTATCAACCTAACAATCGGCTTAGACGATAACTACATCCATACACTAGCCTGGGATTTGAACCCGGATCCTTGTTCCATTCAAACTAGATGTAGGTAAACTTGATTCCCTGATTATCCTTGCAGATTTATTTCAAAATTTCAATGCGTTTCTTGCAGAAATACACTTCAAATTATTTTTATTATCGGAATACTCGAGTTTTCTGTGTGATGTCACAGTGGGAACGGATTCCCCTTTACTTTTTCAAATAAATCTATGAATTTCGAGGCTATTTTGATTGGATGAAATTCCCTTTCCCTCTTTCTCATATGTATATGGACAGGTAAATACGATTAATTCGGCCAGGTATTTGTAATTGATACAACATTTAGTTTTGGGCTGGGGAATACAACTAAAAGCGTAATGCGATAGTTAACCCAATTTTGGCTTTCTATAATTTTGTTCGAATCCATATTATTTCCCATAGATATCGCTAAAGCGAACCTAATTCAAAAGCTATTAAAACATTGAAATTTAAATAGAAAACGAATCAAAACTTTTCGAATTCAAAGCGCAATTTCCTGTCATAAATATTGAAAATTGTGGGCCAAGCCCCAAAGTCAAACCTCCGCCCCCACAAGAAGCCGAAGCAAAGAAGTGCTGGGCGGGCGTGTGGACATTACCAAATAACCTAATGGCTTCATTACCACTTCATAAAGTCACGTTATGATTGTGTTCGATGTTTGACTTGGACTCCAGAGGTTCCATTGACTGGCAGGCGATCGTTCGATCGTTCGCATCTGCCAAACCGAATTGACAGGGCTCAAACAATTGAACAAATTGAACTGGTCGGAGGTTCTCTTCTCTTTTCTACGCTATTGAAGTTCTTTCTTCTTCATGTTTTCGGTTTATATGCAAAATGTGTTCAAAGGCATTTATCAAAATCGTAAAAGTTATTGAACTTCACCGACTGCAGCCCGATTTTTTTGGACATGTGTCAGCCAAAGCTCCTCGACAGGCTGCTCCTCCTCGCCCTCTCTCTTTCTGTAACTGTAAACATCTTCTTTGGTTTTGTTAATGAAAATATTGAGAATTGAATTATGTTAATTTGGGCTGCCGCCAGTTTGTTCTTAGCTCGTTTCAATTAAATGCACATTTCGTATGGCCGCCATGCACTTTGCGCCCTTTTGGGCCTCGAAAAACCAAATTAATATGCACTGAAGAGAGCTTTCTACTTCTGAGTAGGCACACACACACACCCACCCACACACACACACAGGAAATGGATGAAAAAAATCCATAAATGTATGTACTTATGTATAAATATTTGTACATTTGTAATTGCAATTGTAATTGTAATTACTTGTATGCACAAGGCTTTTGTTGTTGCTGTTGTTGGATTGTCTTCACTTTGATTTTAATAGACAAAAAAATAGTGCTTTGGGGCACGGCCATCCATCCGTCCATTGATTCATTTATTCATTCATTCATTCATTGAAAGCTCAGAGCAGAGAGAGGTAACGTTTGGCATTTTCCCACATTAGCCGATTTTGCAAAAAGTCAGACATTCTGTGATCCAAAGCAATAACTACAAGTTAATGGCCAAGTCCACATAGATGATAGGCAAATGGAATACTCATCAGAAGATTCAAGATTAAACGAAGCCATCAGATTTATTAAAGTACAACTGATTAATAAGCAACTCTTTGTATTTAATTCACTTGAACACATTGGCTTTCTATTATTAAAAATATAGTAAGATTTTCTTGTTTTCCTTAGTAGTTGAAATACATTTGGTTTTTTAATATACCTAGAATTTGTCAAATATTTCAGTGAATATTTTACATCATAAATTACGATGTGATGAAATTGATTTTTAGTTTTTTGCTCAAATATAATTTTTATGTTGTGAGTTTTGGATTTTTTTCAAATGTTTTAGTAAATATTTTACATCATAAATTACGATGTGATGAAGTTGATTTTTATTTTTTTGCTCAAATATAATTTTTATGTTTTGAGTTTTGGATTTTTTAAAATATTTTAGTGTATATTTTATATCATAAATTATGATGTGATGAAGTTGATTTTTATTTTTTTGCTCAAATATAAAAAAATTTTATTTGAGTTGTGAGTTTTACTTTTTTTGTCTCAAAATCGATGATTAATATTTAATCAATTGATTAAAAATTAGAAATAATTTATATTTTTCAAGTTTTAAAATAAAACTCATAATGATTACAGTCCCTGATCATAACCTAACATAAAACAAGTCGTTTAGATAACTGTCTTTTTATTATTTCTCATAAATTTATTTTATTTGATTTATTTATTTTATTATTTTTATTAATATTTTTTTGTGCATAAGATTATAATCGATATATTTTAGTTTCTCAACGTGGAAGTGTTTCTATCAATTATTTATTGTAATTAATTTTAAATATAACGAAAATTAAGTGAGCAAGTGTTAAAACTAAATTCTTTTCGCATAAAACGTGCTATCTCGCTTACTCTTATGAGCACACGAGCACTTTGACTCGATTTCTCATGCTGAATACATTTTGGCAACTTTAATATATCATTTCCTCCTATGGATGCTTGATATAAATATTTCTCTGTAACTTTTTTTGAACTGATTAAAATTTAGATATACAATCAACCTGAAAAAGGAACCTACAATTCTAGGCTCCTTTAGATACCTTATTTAGTATCAAAGTGGTATGTAGAATATTTCAAATAAAATAGTTTGAGTATGAATAGCTAAAATTGTCCTTAATTACCGAATTTCAAAAGTTTCCTTCAAAAATTTCAAGAGTGAATTTGTGGTAAAAAACTGACAAAAAGACTCAAGTGATTGTATTTTATTTTATATTTTATATATTTTATTTTTAGTCTCATACTTACTACTAGCTGTTCTCTTATATTTTCAGATATTCAGATGTAACTGATATAACCTTTGATACCCTAGACTCGATCGACAATTACTTTGGCATGGAGCAGCAGCATCTTTTAATCACGTTTTTATTGTACTGTTGCACAGAAATCGAAAACGAATCGAAAACATTAACACTTGAGTCTGGGCCTGGGTCTGGGCCTGGGCAATTATAGCCATTGACCAAGATTTGTATTTGGATTTTGTATACATTTTTTTGTTTGTTGTTTGTTGTTGGTTGTTGTTGTTGTTGCTGATTGGCCTTACATGCCTTGCCAACGGATTGCAGATGGCCCCAAAGTTACAGAGTTACTTATTTAGCTAGTTATTTGTGGGTGGTGTTACAACAACAACAACAATTGATTGAATGTTTGTTTGAGGTCACCACAATCGATAGATGGATATATATATATATATATGTATATACTGAGGATGTGAAAGATGATGGATCGATCGATCGGTGGGTATAATTCCGATTTAATGCGCTGTGCGAGGCGTGTGAATCTATTTGAATCGTGGTCGATACATTTTGACCACCCACCCACCAAAGGGGGGAGGGGTGGGGGTTGCTGTTGCCATTGGTGTTGGCATTTCATTTGAACGTTAAATGAAACTATCAACACACAACAAATTAACTTAACATAATTAAGACTAAAAACAAAACGAGATGATCAGCGAAAGAGAGAGAGAGAGGGAGAGAGAGGGAGGGAGAGGGAGACAGAGATATGCCGCTTAAACGGACTGAAACTCTGCTTCTTGTTGGCAAGAGACATTCGCCATGCTAGATGAAGGCTTTTTATCGATGAAACAACCGAAAACAACACATAACAAAACACAAAAATTATCAAGCAAACATTGACTGAGACGGATGGGATGGAGGAGACGGGAAGAGAAGGTTAAGAAGAAACACATATACTTAACACTTTTTGGAGCCCAACAAACAAGGCTCCAAGTGGTTGAGTCGTTGGGGTTAGCTTCAATGATAGTTGCAGAGGGGGAGGAGGGAGCGGCTGGGGGGGGTTAAAGGTTCATACTTATTGGCATTTTGTTTCAGCAACGCACGAGTTGAGTTTGCCGCTTCAACAAGACATTGCGCATTGATTTAAATCAACTTTGTGTTAGGTGTTAATTTCTAACGACAATAAAACCGAAAACAAAAACCAAAAGAAAAGAAACCATAAAGAGAAGGTTCCCCAACAAAGACCACAAGGGTTACCCCCCACCACACACCTCCCATCCCCCCACCCATCTAAGACAACAACAACAACAAAAAAAAAGACAACTAAAGTTTCTTGAACTGATTTTCACATACGGTTTGACATTCTTTCAACATATTTTTTTCCATCTCAATTGAATTCATTGACATTTTCGATAAGAAAACAAAAGACTTAAGCGACAAACGTTTATAATTTTAGGTTGGCCAGGGCAGCGGGGCAGGGAGGCAGGGAGGGGATATTTATTTTAGCTAGAACTCATATTTTATGGATGACAAAATGATCAAGAAGCTTATTGCCATTATTATCTTTTTATGTGGCCAAAAAAACAGAAAACAGAAAACCAAAAACCTCGAATAAACAATAACGAATTTGGTATACCCTTTTGGCCATATTTTGTGTGACTTTGCATACGAAATTCAAGGCTATTGAAATTGTGTATAGCACTCTTTATTTTTTTGGGGGGGAGGGGAGAGGGGGATAGAGCAGAAAGCTCCGCTACCTAAAGCCATAAACAACAAAATTCGTTTAAATGCAATCAATTAACTAAATTCTGAAACGCCGCAGGTGGTCGACATTATTATTTCTGATTCGTTTGCCTCGTTTTGGTCGTTTCTCCTCCATCACCCCCCCCCCCCACCGCATTATCATTCTTGTTCACATCTAACTATACAACAATTTCATTTTGGCCAAATAAAGTTATTTATCTCAAAATGCTAAATCGGCGTAAGTCACTCTACAACAACAACAACAACGACAAACAAAAAAACAAAAAAAACGACGACTTGAGGTGTGAATTAGTCGGTAATGACATCATTGAACTTTAACTTGGCAACGGGTGAGAGAGTCGCGACTATATGTACATATATCCCCGGTAATAACTGTAGCTTGACTGTACCACACCTCAAAAGCCAACAACAACAACAGCAACAACAATAGCAACAACAACAAATGTGCAAATATTATTAAAATTCTATCTAAGAGGGGAGCAGTCGATCGATCGATCGATCGAACGAGCTATCGATCGTTGCAAAAAGCCAACAACTGAATGAGGGCAATGAATAATTATTTAACTTTTAGTCATACCCATAAACATATCGATTCGGATTCCCATAAACTGTGCATACATACGTGTGATTTTCACAGTTAAATTTCTATGAATTAAGAGCATCCAACACTCATTATAAATTCTATGGATTTTGCTCTGATTGATTTTGTAATTAACTGGAATTAAAAGGGAATTACGCGGCCACGTGGGTGGGGAGGGAGGGGGGTTGTGAGAGCGTGTGAGAAGGTCAAATATATTTTTAATAACAGAAACTTGATCAAATCTTAATCGATTTCGCTATCAAAGTCCACCAAATGAAACGTAACAAATTGTGTTCGACTTTGTCTTGAATTGGAACTGATTACTCATCCGACCTGTTCCCACTTAGCACTAAATAAATGGATCCAACACCTCAGCAGTGTCAAGGAGTGTCGTTTAGTTCATAGGCAATATATGAGTGGGATATAACTGACGAAAATCACCTGATAACAACAGAATCAGGGTCCCATTAAAAATGATTTGAAGATCTGTCCCTGTAACGTGTAATGGAGACTGCCTGTTTGTGTCGTCGTCTAATGAATAAAAGCCCTGATGGTCAGTTAGCTATCCGTCGGTTAGCTAATTGTGTCGTTGACTAGGTGGTGACATATAACTAAGGGTTACAAATTGGATGCAAACAACCTAGAAGCAATGCCAATTCAAACTAATAGAAAAAAAAAATACTTAATTGGTGGTCACTTTTGATCCTCCAGAATTTAAAAAGACTATTCTATTAATTACTGATAGTAAATCAAAATTGTATGTATATTGGATTAAATGGAAAACTAGTTTGCAAGATCGAAAAGAATTTTTGACAATATTTTGTGAATGATTTAAGCGATGGAAGTGTATGATATATTTTTTCATTCAATTTACTTTCATATTGTTGCTTCAGCTTCAGACAGCTTTTACAACGAAGTTAAAATTTAAATTCTTAAGGTTTTACAATTTATAATTGAACGTAATTATAAAAGTGGAGCACATTATTTTAGTTCATAATGTGTGATATATGAATTTTCAAAACTTTCGAAATAATTATAAGGTATTATATACTCACTCACTCCTCATTCAAATCATTTTGTTGCTTTCTTCACGATATTTCTAAGCATATTTAGATTGATTCCTTTCTTTTATCGATTTCTACTCGATTTTCGTGTCATTTTTTGTGTATTCTTCTTGTAGTTCCGCGTCGATTTTTCTCGATAGTAACTGCATCACAGAAAGATCTAATAAAAATGAATATATTTTTAGATTAGACTTTAATTTGTTAATCCGTCGAACGGATCGCAGAGTAATACGCATAATTCGATTGGAAGGGAAATTTTATTATTGTTTATTTCGTCCTTGGACGACTTTTCAGTGCTGGAGTCGGCACAATAACAACACTTTTCCTTTTCTACTTCAATTCTCGTTTACTTCTTACCCTTAAGGATGTGGGAGATGCTCTTAGACGATTTGTCGGAGATCCTTTCACTTGCTGTTGGTCCTATAGACGATCCAGCGCTGTCCTCAGCTTTTATAGGCCAGATTTCTTCTCCTGATCTTCTCCTTTAACTCTCCTTTAACAGCTTCTCATACAGTGGTGCTCAAGTGAATAGGTTTGACTTCTTTTTCAGACTTAGAACATAATATCTTCATAACGAGGACTCGGATTTAAACCAAATAAATTTTGTTAAGTAAAACGATTAATTATTTATAAAATATAAAAGTTTTTTTCTTTCTTTGCTTTGGTTTTTATATTTTTTATTAGATTTTCAAAAACATATGATGTTCTTCAGAATTCTCCGTCTGGATATCGAAGGATGGTTCCCTAGGACCTTCGCGGATGTTTCCCCAGCTAACCTAATCTCCAAGTATCTCTTCTCCTGCGCTTTCTTCCCTAAAACCCGTTCAAGCATATATCCTGAACTTTTCCCTCTCCAGGATATCTCCTGAGTTCCCTATAATTATCACTAAAACTATAAAAAACCTTCTCTGCCACGTTGGGCAACCTTCCAGGACACGATTCCTACTCATGTTCAGGATAAAAACCAGGAATTCAAACCTAAAATGATTGGAATCTATTCCAACAAGGAAAGGGATAACAAATTTGGAAAGAAACTATAATTATTAAATTATAAACAATTCAAGTGAGGGGTGATGCATTATTTTCTACCATTAGAAAGTTGATTGAGATTGGTTGAAATATTCCAATTCCTTTATTTGCGATTAAGAATTTTAAATTCCAAAAAGTCGGCATATCAAAACCGAAACTACAAATATAGAGAAAACAAAGACTTTTATGGGCTTAAGAGCTACCGCAGACCAGAGAGACAGAGGGAGAGAGAGCGAGATGGAGAGAGGTGGAAACAAATCAATATATGCGGAATGTTCTAGAAAAATGAGACAAGGTGACAAAGAAATCTTTGGGTCATCCTTTTATGATGCAAATCGTCCACCTCCACCTCCTGCCCATCTACCCAGATATCCGATGATATTAATATTAATATTGTCGTCAGTTTCTAAGACCCTCTAAGGTTCATATGCGACGATTTATGGCGGAGACTGTTACAATTAAAAGATAAACGGCCGCTTTGCATTGGATACGCACCGCTAACTAGAGTCTTAGACAATGGTGAGATGGGGAGAGGGAGGAGAGAGAGAGGATGCAGGGGGGAAACCAAAAAAGAAACCGGTTAAATGCATTTTGTGTAACAATGTGTCAACTAATAATACCTTTAGAAAGAAGAAACAACAACAACAACAACAATAAAGAAAATAAAGAAAACGAAAATCTTCAAAAGTTATAAAAGGAGTTGGAGATGGTCGTGGATCATGGATGCTGGATGCTGCTGGCTGGAGGGGGGGAGGGGGGAGACAGAAGAAGTCAGCCAGCCAAACATTTCAATTTTAATTAAGCATGATAAATGATTTCACTTGGACGCATAAATCTTTTTTACAGTCGCGATGAAACAATGATGTTCTTTTGTTTCCCTAGCCCAAGCTGAAGATGGAGCTAGACCAAGACCAAGACCAAGAGCTCTGGAGCCTAGAGTTGGTCTCTATTTTCTCCCCCCCCCCCCCCCTGCTCAGCGGATAAGAAGAGCCCAAAAAAACCGAAACGAAACCAACAGAAAAAAAAAAAAGCTGTGAAGAAAATTGATTTGAAATTAATGCAAGAATTTGTTATAGAAAAAATAAACAAGCTCGCGTTTGAATCGATCGTGAAAGAAGTGAGTTGAATTGATTTCGTTTAGGAAATGGTTGGTGATGGCGCGATAGGAAGAGCGGGTGCGGGGGGACTGGAAACAAGTCTCTAATAAATATGCATAGGGCCCCCAAAAACCTGCTCCACAAAAGAGATCTTGTCTCAATTGTTTTAAATATTTACAAGTTATTTGATGTGTTTGTTTTTTTTTCTGTTTTTTCTGGGCTCTTTCTCCGCCCAGATAAGATATCTCTCTTTATAGCACTTACCGATAGTTTTGGTTCAGCTAATGATGATACTGAAATGTAACCAACCTAACGGACTCATCCAAATGGATGGCCATGGATGGATGGTGTGTGAGAGAAGAAGAAGAAGTATGATTATATGGAGTATATGTATATTCAAAGTATAATCGTCATTTACCCCTCCCCCTTCCCCACCATTCCTGCCATTCTTGGCTCTCTTCGTTTGCCTTCTTTTTTTTTTCTTTTTCGCTAATAAATTGTAATACAAATGCATTAAAACTAAAGACTAATTAAATGACTGTACTTAAGTGGCAAAGCCTGACTGGCTGACTTGGGGGCAACCAACTTAATCGCCGCTGGAGACTGCAACTCCAGCTCCAGCTCCATCTCCGACTCCAACAAATCTCTGGTGACTCTTTGCGCTGCTGTTGGGTAATCTTTTTCCAGAGCAAACAGCAGAAAAGCAAAAACAACACAACAGTAAATGCCTTTTGTGGTCATTAATTCGCACTTAATATGCTTTTTATGGTTCGCGACTTTATTTCATTTTGGTATACCCTTACGAAAACGGTATATCAAATTTGTTTACCATTAAGTAACTCATAGAAAGACATACCGTAAATGTTTTAAACCTTTTGTAGCTAGCAATCTTAGCATCTCTTGATCCTCAATATGATAATGATTTCTTATATAAAATTATAATTTTTAACCTTTTGTAAGGATTTAATATGTTGAGGAATCAGGAAGAAATATATTATAAATCAGGCTTAAGACAGAAATGTCAACTCACGGAATTTTATTTAGTGTCGACCGATGGAAGAGTTTTCATATTTGTCCTAACTCTTAAGCTTCAGATCTAGATAAATTCGTTTTATTTTTATTGAAATTTTGCTTATGTCTAAAGAGTTTTGTATTTAATAATAATCAATAATTATAAGAAGTTCAAGAATATCATTTTCTTTTTCTCAGCTAATACTTCAAATAATGAAAATCAAAATATTAAAATGAAACAGTAACTTTAAAAATGATCTTATTTCTCTATCCCATAAATTTCCATTTTGAATTTATTTTATTTGTGTTAGTAAAAATATTAAAAAATTAAATAAAAAGGATTAAAATGAAACAGTAACTCTAAAAAAGATATTATTTCTATCCCATAACTTTCCATTTTGAATTTATTTTATTTGTGTTAGTAAAAATATTAAAAAATTAAATAAAAGCATAGCATACATAACTAAAAGGATTAAAGTCCTCTTTCCTAAAGTTGAATGCGAATAATGGAAAATATATATATGTATATATATTTATATATTTCAGCATTGTTTTTTTTAAGGAAATTGGTTGCTTTTGGATATTTTGACGTATTCTGATTTTTTAATAATATTCCAGGGACGGTAAATAATGATTATTTTGTTTTTTTTAATAAAACAAATCATCCACTTCTAATTACGTTAGGAGAGCCAAAAATTTACTAATGTTCTTGTCTATGCATAAATTATGATTTTTCACTATGATATTAAATATTCATATTGTTCAATTATTTATTTGGGTTATATATATAATTTTTGTTTAATTCATTAGTTTATTTGGTTATTGCTGCTTTTGATTTAAACTCTATATCGCTTATAGCTCTGGCCCTTAACTAATAATATAGGCTCGAGCCCAGTATTTATAAATTGAAGCTAGACTTTAGATAAATTTATTTTATTTGACAATTTTTTACAGACAACCTTCTCTCTTTTTGTTTGCTTCCAATAAATGACATTAAGCCCGATTTAATAAATATTAAATTTATTTTATTTAATATTTTCTATGGTCGAGCCTTTTTTAGCTTTCGCCTGTTGTTGTTGTAAACTAGATCAGATGCGAGTTGGTTAATAATAATTTGGTTAGTTTTGATGTAATTTTGCAAGTTGAAAAATAAATTAAATACTAACAATTAAAGAATATATTCAGCAGAAATTCGATGAATTAGTCAAACTATCTAACATAAGATTATTATCTATTTTGGATCGAATTTTGGGTCATTATATGCTGTTTGCCCTAATCGGTCACTTGTTCGATTGAATTGAATTATTACCAAGTATCGAGAGGTGTGCAAAATGATCTAGTAATCGTTCTTCACATGAGCAAGGGTATCCAATCTTCGGTCTTGTGTTAGGTTAGTTGGGATCTGTGATTTTTTTTTGTGCTTTTTGGAACGATGGTGCGAGGTTATGTATGTACGGAATATGTGCAAAACAATTATTCCGCAATTAAACAGTTTACACTTTACAGACAGGGGCGGCGGAGGGGGAGGGGTAGGGGTAGGGGGAGAGCGAGTGAGATGGAGTCCAGTTCATACATATTAATGAAGACCGACCATCGCGGTGCATTAGGGATGGGAGTTTCTGTTGGGCGGATCCACTGGCAGGATTACTGCGGATGGGAGGCAAATCAATTAAGAGTCACGGTGCCATCTCCAAATGGTGATGCGGGGATGCCGGGCTGCGGCACCGCAGGCAAATGACCACCAACAGAAAAACGGCGACAATGCGTCGACAATGCATCTGCATTTGGCCCGAAGTGACCGATCTCTCGCATTGCCATCTCATTCCCTCTTTCTTTGATTGTTTCTTTCTTTCGCTTTTTTTTTCTTCTAGTTCGCCATTATGATTGAACAGAAAAGGGAGTGTTAAATATGTTGCAAGCATATTACTTGGTCATCCGCACTCGCAGTCGCATTCGCATCATTGTGCTCATCCTTCGAGCTGGTCGTCGTCGTCGTCGTTGTCGTTGTCAGCCTCATCCATTTCCATTTTCATTTCCATTTCGGATTCCGTCCGTTCTAATTGCCGTTTTGGCCTGGTTGTGGCCTAAGCTTGACGGCCTTTTAACGGCCTGGTCATCATTGCTGCCGCTGCTGCACATCATTTGGCTTTGTTTTTATTTCATTGTGTCGTTTATTTAGTTTTTGTGGCAATTATTCACTTAAATCATCAGTGGCAAAAAGGCTGAGATCGAGGGAAGAGGCCACCACCGGGGAGGGGGAAGGGGGTGCCTTCTTTAAGAGGGTGTCATGCTGAGTTGCAAGCTCAGGTGAGTGAGCCGCGCAGAGCATGGAACATGTCAAGATGTTAAGCTGATGTTAAGCGAGGTTAGTGCCGGGTTAAATTGGCCAATGAACGCGGAATACCCTGTCAGCCAAATGGTTATGGCCATTTTCATACATTTCTCACAGCCAACCAATATACCCGATCGCCAAAACAAAGGGTAGATTCAGATAGAGATTCATGCTCTCCTTGGCCCTTCCGCGTTTTTCGTCGCTTTGACTTAGGCCTTTAATTCCGACAATTGTTCTATTAATAAAGCAATTCCAAAACGATTAAGAGCACCAACAACAGCAACAACAACAACAACAAAGTGACCACAAAACATCAAAGTCTCTCTCAAAAAAAAAAAACCAACGAAATGGAAAAATGAAGAAGAAACTCATTTGGACACATTTTATAGCCCGACGACCCGCTCGACAAGATGAGTTGCGTATAGTCCATCTCCATCTCCATCTTCATCTGCAACTCCTTGAGTTATAAATCACTCGGTTGCGGTTCACGAGGCGATGGCCATGCCAATGGCGACGCTTTCCTTTCCTGACGGCGCCATAAATTTAATTTGAAATTAATTTTTTTGCTGCTACCAGAAATGTGGGGAAGGGGGGAGGAGGGAGGGAGGGAGGGACTGACGTAGATGTGGATACCTTCTGCTGCTGTTTGCTCCACCATCAGCGGGTCATCAAAAATGCAAAGCTATGTAAATGATAAGCACAATGCATGAACATTTTGTCGTCGACTGTCTCAAACACAGAATTGGCCAAAACAACGCCAACTAAATATGGTAAGGCACGCATTTGTTGTAAAATGCAAAATTGAATATTGAGTGCAAGCTGCTCTCAAGCAGCTCTAAGCCTAAAGACTAGGCGAAACTGAAGCTCTCAGACTCTAACTCAGTTGGAGGTAAGGAGCCTTCGCCGCACCGCACTACGCCGCACTACACTGTGCGCAGAAGCACTTTGTAATTATGAGCAATGGTAAATGCCTGAGCACTCGATCGAAAAATTGAAGTTTTCATTTCGCGAAAGGTTTTCCTCTATCTCTTTCTCTCGCTCTCGCTTGCGCTCTTTTTCATTCCATCTCTAGGAAGACATTTATTGTTCTCCCGTTAAGGCAAAAAGCGACGCGACGCGATGCGATGCGACGCTAAGCGAACCGAAGCGAGGCGAAGCGAAGAGGCCTGAAAAGCCACCCGAAAAGGTGCTCTGAAGCCACCGCAAGGGCATGCGAACTAAATTTCGTACAATTATGAGACCAAAACAAGAATGAATGCTCGCTGGGGGCCGAACGAGGAAAAGGATGCGACTAAAAAGTTACCTGAATATCATAACAAAACGCATGGAGAGCAAAAGAAAGCCCAGAGATTCTAAATTTAAATTTGTTCTTCCTTTAGTCAAGTCTCAGAACTAAAAACCACTTTTCCAATAAATTTATCAAATGGTTTTTAGGAGCCAGAAGAACTAGTTCTTTTTTTTTACTGTTAGATTTTGCTTGTGCCTAGCATACCCATGGTCAAACAATTGGCATGTGATATTTGGCTTGCTTAAACCGACAAACGAAACCTCATAAAACGATTTCAACATTTACAGCAAACGGTAGCAGAAAAACCGCAACAAAACAATTGAGCTGCATGTGGGAGGTCCTGTGTTTTGTTTTGCCCAATAATGACAACCGCAATGGAGACCACCAAGAGAGTTGCATGCAAATATCCCCCCCCAGTCACCTCCCATCATTTGGCATCACAAGGCGACAAACTTACGAATTGCTCATGTTAGGAGGATCGCGAGGAGGAGGCGGGAGATGCTGCCAGTGGGTGGGTTAGACTGGGCTGGGTTGGATTGGGTGGCTCTGAAGCGCCAGGTAGCGATCATAATGGGGGGAGGGGGGGAGGTGGATGTAGCCTAGTGCTACTGCAGGAAGTGATCGAGGAGAGTTTTGTCTTCAATGTTTTACTGGTTATTTTTGGCTTCGTTTTTGCGTTTTTTGTTTATATGCTGATTGGCATTAATAATGGATTATCACGATCATTGGAGGTGCTTGTGGTTGTGTGTGTGTGTGTGCGGGGAGGGGGATAGTAAGGGGGGGATAAGCTCTGCTTTTGGTTTTCTGTTCTTTTTTCTTGCTGGTCTTCTTTTCGTTTTTTTTTTTGTTTTTTTTTGGCAATGCCTCTCATATCGTGCGATCATCAAATAATGTGAACGTGTGATCAACGCTTGAGAGTAGGGAGTAGTAGGGAGTAGGGAGTAGCATCGTGTGTTACACTAACTTATTTATGCGAAATATTTTGAAATCGTGTTTGGAGTGCAGGAGCGTGCGCTCTCGGACAGAGGGCAGCAGTCGCTGCAAACCCAAACCCCAACTAAAAACCAAAGCCCAAACTCTCATACGTGGGTCGTGTCTGTCCCATTGGTCCTTGGTCCAGGGGCAAGCAACCCGTAGCATCGTCTTCGCCTTCATCCACACACAACGTGACCCTCTTTTTGCGCCTGTACATCACGAATTATTCAGAATTTCTTTTTTTTCTCTTCGTTGTTTTTGTGTGTTAAATTTTTCTTTTTTTCGTTTTTCCCCCAAACTCTTGGGCATGGCAACTTTGTTGTGCAGTGTGAACGATCCAAAAAAATCAGCAAGAAAAAAATATATATTTCAAATATTGATATACATGAATGTATCCAAAGATATTTTAATTGAAACGAATTCAAGTCAATTAAATTTGTTAGATAAAAACTAATAAATATTTTAGTTAATATATAAATTAAGAAATCCTAAGCTTAAAAGATTTATTCAAGTAAATTAAATTCGTTAGATAAAAACTAATAAATATTTTAGTTAATATATAAATTAAGAAATCCTAAGCTTAAAAGATTTATTCAAGTAAATTAAATTCGTTAGATAAAAACTAACAAATATTTAGTTAATATATAAATTAAGAATTCCTAAGATTAAAAGATTTATTTAAAATTTATTCCATGGAATTGAATGTTGATAAATATTAAAAAATAAATGTTTTTAAAAGGTTTATTAAAATCAATTAAATTCGTTAGCTAAAAACTAGCAAAAATTTAGTTTATATATAATTTAAGAATTCCTAAGATTAAAAGATTTATTTAAAATTTATTTAACACACTCTCACCATTTAATTTTATTTTCCATAGAATCGAATGTTGATAAATATTAAAAAATAAATGTTTTTTGAGAGAAGTTCGAGAATTCCAAGTTTCCAACTATTTAGTTTAATTTTGTTTAATAGAGCATCTGAGTTTCGACTCCTTTTTGGTGGTAAATTGTGATCGGCTTTTTGGTTTTGTTGTTGTTGTTGTTTTTGTTGTTGGGCGAACGCGATTTCGATATTTGTTGGTTAAGCTTCTGCTTTGGCTTTTTGCATTTTAAGCGTTGCTTACAAAATGCTTTTGGCTTGTTATGAGTCATGTGAAAGCGCCTTGAAACCTTTAAGACCCAATGGAAGGGAGGGCGGGGCAGAGGGAGTTAGGGAGGATGAAGAAGGCGAGCGAGATTCCGCCTGATTGTGAAAATTATGTTTGCTCTGAGCGAGGACAGAGCGAAACTGCGACCGAAAGACTGAGACTGAGTGACTTCGACGGAGAGGGAGACGGCGAGCGAAACGACTTGAGGTACGGCAGGTTCATGTGGCGTCGGTGAAAGGCTACCATCATCAGCATTCAGCATTCAGCATTCGGTACTGTGAACACTCTGTGTGAGTACTCTGCGGCCTAATCATCATTGGCCATTGTTATTAACATGATTATCTGCATTATGTTTGGGCCCCCAAGAGCAACAAGTTGAAAGTTCAGACGGCGTTTAAGCATGATTATGAATTGGGTCAACATGTGGACGACGACGTCGTTGTTGTTGCTGTTGTTGTTGTTGATGCTGCCATCTCCTTATTCATCTTCATTTTACCTTCCAATAATGTTCAATTATGCCAAGTCAAGCGTTTTGCAAATGCGTTTTAGGCATCAAAATTGCTGCCCAAAGAGAGAAGGAGCAAAGAAACGTTAAGAAGACCTGCCTGAAAACGACCATGGCCAAGCCAAAGTTGAAAGAAAATGAGACATATCGCTGGAAAATGTAAGTCTGCATTTGGAGGAAATGGATTGACAAGCGACAGGTAGACAGAGCGAGAGAGAGCGATGGAGAGAGAGAGAGATGGATATTTGAAGTAAAAGTTTATTTTCTATATAGTTTCCTCTCAGTGAGAAAAATCTCGGGGAAAAACGTGTTTACCTATCGATGTGGCTTATTATATGCAAATTTGGCTCGAAAACCAGGCAAACCGCAAGCGACCAGCAGAAACTTCGTCGTCGACGAAGAGGTCCTCTAGCATATCAGTGGTCTAGTGCTGCCCATAAAGAACAAAACTGTCAAGTCTTCAAACGAATGTTGCCTGCGTAAATTCACAAAAATATTGACACCGAGCCAATACCGCGGATCGCGGATTGCGGTTCGGATGAGGAGGGCCTTCTCCTTCGACTGCTGGGCCCAGTGACAGTGATCGAAATGTGTCTTGTCTTGTCTAAGAGAAGAGACCCCAAGAGACAATTGCGGGCGGTTTTTGTTTTGTTTTGTTTGGTTTGGTTTCGTTTGGTTTCGTTGACGTTTTGCTTAACAAGAAGAAAATTGCTGCAATTCTTTACAAGATTCCCATTCGTTTCCCATGATCTTGTTAGCCTGCCATCCTGCTGCCGTCCAGCTACCTCAATGCGTTCGCTTCAGCTGAAGCCGCCATGCGTTTGTCATGCCAAAAGTGTAGTAAATTGTGTGGCACTTAAGTCAACACATGATGGGGCATTCTCTGTGTGTTGCACGGGGGGGATGAGGGTCACCCTAGCCAATTTGCATGCGAAGAAGAGCAAGGAATTCGGCGCTCTATTTTGTCGTTGATAGATGTCGTTCCTCGGGATAGATGTGAACGAAATGATTATGCTCATTTGGCAAGGGAAAATTGTTGTGCCTGGAAATGGGTTCATCCAACCCAAAAGTATGCAATAGTAATAATCTACTCCAATCGACTACTCCAAATTCCCTTTGCTTTAACCTCCAACTTAACCTTTTGGCCGTCCACTAATTTTGCTCATTATACCCGGAAAATGAATGCAAAGCGGCGACATTAATGTCACCTCTCCCTCTCCCCATCCCTCTCTCTCCTCCAGTGGGCCAAATGCGCCTATCAGCGTTGACTTTTGCGGCTTATCATGCCGCCACACTCTCACTGGCAGAGGAACTGAACTCCTCCTCGTCGTCGTAGTTCGCAAATTTGCAATTATAATTTTGCGCCTAGACTCGGCACTCCATTCCACTCTATACATAGTCCACACACCCCTCCACCACTCTCTCATCTGCTCCAGTGCTCAATTCTGCTCCTCTATGGCGGTATTTTTTGCTTTTCTTCCCAGTTTCCACCGCCACCGCCGCCGCCGCCGCCGCCGCTGCGATTTAATCTCTTTGGGGCTAGCCGCAGCTCCAACAATTGAATTTTAAAGTTTACTTTTTTTTTTTTTGGATCTCTGTCCTGCCTCCATCCAGCTTGGCCTGGTATGGTCTGATCTGGCCTGCCTCGGCCTGGTCTAGCAGATCCTTTTGCATGTCTATGGATCTGTGTGTTAAGGGGACTCGCACACACACACACACACACACACATTTCTCCTCTGTGTATGCCACAAGCGCAGCTAATTGGATTTCTCTCCAGGGAGAGGCCTCCTGGTTGGGGTCGACATGGACGGCGACGGCGACGGCAACTACGACTAAGTAAAAACATATCGATAATGTCTTGATCAGACAGACGCAACTCCAAGCTGCTCCAAGCTGCTCCAAAGCTGGCATAGAGAGCCTCCAGTTTGACTGTGGCCAAATTGTAATAGTAAAGCACACTGAGAGAAATCCAAGCCACAGAAGAAACTGATCTCTAAATTATTTATTTTCTTATTAACATTTGGTTTTAATTATGATTTTGGTTGATAGTTTACTATATCGTATACTAAATAAATAAAACAAAATAATTATGATTTTATTTCGACTATTTATTTCAATCATGAGATTATTACTAGACCAAATAAGAGGAAAAACAGAGGAACATCTGCTGAAGCTGGATGATTCAACTCAGATATGCATATTAGGGGTGTTCTTATTTTCAAAAAATGGAATTTTATCTAAAAAAAAATCTGAAAAAAATTTTGGGCCCGATCGGATAATGTTTAATGGGTGCGGAACTTCCCCATACAACTAAGAACATCTCTAATGGATATATAACTAATTATATATAACTAATTTTAAGTTATTATTTAAGTCGCAAATAAAGGTTTTTCAACCATCTAAATATATCAAAACAATGTTTAAAGTAAGTTCTCTGTAAATAGCTTTAAGCTAAGTCTAAATAAATCATATATTGGATTGAATTGGATCGTAAATGATAAATTGGATTTTTACATTTGTTTTCGAGAGACACTTTTAGATTTAAGATCTCTATTTCTTTTTAAATATTGGCGAGAATTAAGATAATAATCAACCTGGTTAGGAAAGTTAGGATGATGGGATGGATATATCTAGAGCAAAAATATTTAATGACATTTCTTTCACTTGTCTCCTATTCTTGTTTCTCCTTTCTCTCAGTGTACTTGCATGTTTTTTCTGTTTTTTTGCCTCATGGTTTTTGTGTTGTTGTTGCTTTTTGTTTAGATGAATGATTTCGCCGGTTTGTAGTCAGTAGACGCGTGTAAAGCAGCAATTAATTTGTACTACAAAAAGTTTTGCTGTACTTTGGTTTCCTTTTGCTGTTTTGCACTGGTTGCACATTATTTGTGTTGCCTCTTTTTTTCGGTTTTTTCGGTTATTCGGGTGCGTGCGCCTGCATTCCCAAAAGGTTACAAAGCAATTATAAGGCTCTGGCCGACTCTTTGGATTGTGTTATAATTCTCTTAGCATATGAGAGGAACACGGTCGAGCAGCATCATCATCGTCATCGTCATCATGATGATCATCTGTTGGTGCAGATCTCTCATGTAGCCGGCGACGACCTCTGGGCTCCAGCGACTTTAGCTCCGAAATCTCCTGTCCAATTCACAAGGCGACCCAACAGTGTGCTGTTGTTGTTTTTTTTTATTTTTCGTAATCTACGCTATAATCATGCACTGAGTAAATTCGCATAGCCGCCCATTATTCCACCCACTTTTGTTTTTGTTTTTTTTTTTTCGGCTCGAGTGCAAAGCGAACCATTCGAACGATTCGAAAAGTGTATTGATTGGGTATTCAGACGAAGTTAGTCATCAGAGAAACTGGAATGTGGATTAGAGGAATCTTCTTCATGCCTGGGAGCCTACTTCGTCTAGTTTAGAATAGAACTTTGGCAATTGTTCGTAGCATACTTTAGGGAACTGCAAAATAGAGTGACTTGGTCTTAAGTGCTTACTTCTTGATCCGAAATGGGATTACATTACACTTGACTAAAGAGTGGACTCTATACACAAATGGAGAGCATTCGCTAGTCGATTTGGTTTTCTTTTGCGTTTTTCCTTCACCTTCTCTGCCCCCAACTGTTCGATTTGTTGCTGTTTTTATTGCATCAAAATACACTTAATTTTGGACTTTTTGCCGCAATTCATGGATTTCACATGGGTTTTCGTTTTTTTTTTCCCACTCGTCCTACTTCCCTTTCTCTCTCTCTGTCTCTCTCGCCTGGCATTCCTCTTCTGTTTCGTCTTGAAGCCATCCTTGATCGATCGGCTTCTCAGCGCCGCAAGATGATCTACATTAAGAGAGAGATTTTTGTAACCGAGCGAGGAGAGACCGAGACCGAGACCAAGCCCGATGGTTCGAGCGACCGACCGACCGACCGACCTTTTGCTGTAACCGCCGTCTGGTTTGGGGGCGTGTTCTGTTTAAACAGTGTGCGCCAGGCCATGGTACAGTTTTAAGTAATTGCATTATGTTTAAGTTTAGGCTTCAGTTTTTTGCCGTTCTGCTTTTTCTCTGTGGTTGTTGTTCTTTGTGGAGCAGAGTTCGAAGTCGAAGTTTACTAAAGTAGGCGGGAAAGGTGGGTTTTGTGTGTGTTGGTTTTTTTTTTTTTGTTGGTTCGAAGGCAAAGCTGAGATTAAGCGAGATTTAAGTAAATACCATAATGTAGTACCTACAAAACTATTGGACGGAAATTCTTTGGAGTGGTTTCAATTAAAATGTTCCCAGCATGTGGGTGAATGGCAAAGACTTCTCTTGGTGTCTATCTATCTATTACGACATTTATTGCATCTTGATTACTCCAATTGGGATCACTTTCAAAAAGCAAACAAGCGTTAGGTTACCATTCCATTCCCCCCAATCCCCAACCTCAACCCGAACAAATAAATGTATGCATTAATCAGACTCCAAAACTGAAGGAGACCCCCCACAAATCGAGCAGAGAGCGCGAGCGAGAGAGAGAGAGAGAGAGAGACTAATTAAAACGCATATTACGAATGTTATTAACATGACAGCGAACACAGCGCCAGATGACGTTCAACTTGAATACAGGCAATAAAAAACGAAAATAAACGAAAAATAAAAACGATAATGAAACAGAAGAAACAGAAACAAAATGAGAACGAACAGTAACGATCGATTCAAATCAATGTGCATATTTCGTGTCCATTTAGGCAAGATTTCTTCTTGTCTGAGGCTACTGCGAAAATTGTTTGTGTAGATCGTTTGTGGGGATATTTAATCCAATTAACAGAGCTGAGAACAGAGAGAACATGACAATTATCGAAATCAGGTAAACCCACACACACACACACACACACACACACTCGCACACACACTCGCAGTCAAATGACAGAAGAAACTGTGGAGATTTTGTCACTAATGAGTTATGATGCACAGACGACATAAGCGGACAAGGCACCAGCTGCACCAGCTGCGAGAGGAGATGACTCGCTGACGAGATGCGGATGAGATGGAGATGGAGTTTCGAGTTGGAGTTGGAGTTGGAGCGCCGGATGGATGCTGCTCGACGTCTCGTGTCTCCAACTGGCAGTCGACTGAAATGTTTTGAACATTTTAAACCATAACATTTTATTAACATAATAAAATCAAAATTATCAACAAAGTCGTCAATGTCGCGACACAAGACGCAAACGCAACGCAACGAAACGAAACGAAAACGAAACGAAAACGAAAATTCATGAAAATGAGACAACTTTGGTGGTAAGAGAGATGGGACAGAGAGATGCTGGGATGGAGAGAGTGGGGCAAGGTAAACTAACCCCGTCCCGATACCTAAAAGATGGAACACTGCATCTCAACTTGCTCAAGCTGAAGCTGAAGCTATAGCTGAGAATCTCAAACTAATTGGCATCTATTTTCTTTGGGGTTTTTGTTTGTTAGTGATGAGAGCGTGAGATATCTCATGACTGTGATCCATTCTATTCGGTTAGAATTTAAAAATCTTATAAATCATCTAAAACATATATCAAAAATTCTAATGAATTGCGATCTTTGAGGAAAACGAAACAGAAACTTATTTTAATATATATTTTTGCCATTCCCCTTAAATCTTATTAATCTTATCATCACTCACTTGAGATGGGGCAAAATTTGTGATCCATTCTATTCGGTTAGAATTCGAAAATCTTTGAAATCATCTAAAACATATATCAAAAATTCTAATGAATTGCGATCTTTGTGGAAAACGAAACAGAAACCTTTTTTAATATATAATTTTGACATTCACCTTAAATCCTTTTAATCTTATCATCACTCACATGGGATGGGGCAAATTTTTTGATCCATTCTATTCGGTTAGAATTCGAAAATCTTTGAAAACATCAAAAACATATATCAAAAATTCTAATGAATTGCGATCTTTGAGGAAAAAGGAAACAGAAACTCATTTTACTATATATTTTTCAGATTCACCTTAAATCATCTTATTATTATCATCACTCACGTGGGATGAGGCAAATTTTGTGATCCATTCTATTCATTTAGAATCTTAGAAATCATCTAAAACATATATCAAAATTCTAATTAATTGCGATCTTTGAGGAAAACAAAATAGAAACTTATATTAATATATATTTTTGACATTCACCTTAAATCTTATTAATTATTTGTCAAGGGAATATCAAATTAAATGTTCATGTTCTATTCCAATTGCGTTCTCGTTGGGTTTGTCATCTCCAATGTCATGGAAATCGTTGTTTGAAAGACGTATGTATATGTATGTAGTTGTTGTTGGTATATTCGAATTTGGCTTCAAATTACCTACCGCTTATGGCTATTATATAGTAAACTGCAGCATTTATGTCCAGAAAAGAGAAAAGTTGATGGCGCCCGAACCCGAACCTGTACACGGCCTGGCCCACACACTTCATTGTCAGCCCAGCGCCGTTTAAACAATATCTTTCAATAGTTTAGAGTGTGGTCTCTCACTCGGCCCACTCTAGTGGTCGCTTTATGTGACGGGGCCCATGCAGAGAGGGCCGACCCATGGCCATACTCCACATACAATACACATATGAGAATTATGATTTACTATAATGAAGCGTTATATAGTCGGGGCGATAGGCATCATCATCTCATGAACAGCAACAAAATGTCGATGGCAACACGATGGCTCATAAAGTTGATGAGTTGTTATCGATTTTTAAACAGATCTCAATAATCGTAGATATTTCTGGAGTAAATTTCAAGAGAAGGTGATGGTGAGGGTGCGACAAGAGAGACAGAAAGAGAGGGGCGGGGGGTAGAGAAGCAAAGTCATCAATTCGAAGGAATTTCACATTATTCTCTCACTCGATTCCTTATATTTGATTGCTCATAAATTTTATTATGAACGCAAAACTTAACTGCAACTCAACTCGATCTGGACTCTGACTCCAACTCCAATTCCAATTCCAATTCCATTGGCCTGTGTCTCTGTCTCTGTCTCTGTCGCTCACCCCCGTTGAGACTGATCTCAGCGATGCTCATAAACAACATGCAGAAATTACTTGTTTAAAATTTGTCACACCATTAGTAAAGAGAGAAAGAAACAAACACACAGAGAGAAGAAACAGAAACAACAAAAAATACGGCGGCGAAAGGACCTCGCTGAGTTCTCGTGGTCTCCAAGTCGAAGTCAACCTTGTTTGCTCTTGATTTTATCAACCGCAAAATATCTACTCAAGTGTCACTGTCACTTGGCACAGCGGGGCAACTGCTGGACGGACCCTGGAATCGAGAGAGAGAGAGAGCGGGCGAGACCCTTCGGACCAACCCAGGCGTTGAAAAATGAAGAACAGACACCACAAACACATACTCATACATATAACCAGAGACTGTCCCAAAAGCCATCGTCGAACTTTATCCTCACATACATATGAATATATCGTACAATATAATGAAAACACCCTCAACTTAAGTGCATAATTTATAACGAGACAATGAAGAGAAAATGAAAAAAAATAAAGAAGAAGAAGGGAACGTGGATCGAGCTGAAGCTGGACTTGGTCTTCGAGTTGGAGTTGGACTTGAACTCGGTCTTGTTAATAAATTTCTTAATAAAACATGCAAATTCAAATGCATTTATCTAGATCAGCCGAAAAGCGACAAAATTTAACGTTCATACCATTTATCAGGCAACACACACAATTCGCATAATTTTGTTCGCCAATTTCTTTGCACCTTTTTCTCCTTGGTTTTGGTTTTGGTTTTGGCACACTTCGTCTGAGGTCTTTGCCAGGGGTAGGGCCCACAACCGAAACCAAATCCGAATAACCAGTTGAACTCAATAAATATTTTGACTTTTGACAAATGCTCGCAACAATGGACAAGGGCAAGAGCAAGAGCAACAGCAAGGACGGGGACGGGGACGCGAAAGGGGAAGGGCACAATGACAGGGACAAGGAGAAGGACAGAAAAACAGGGGCGTCAACTAAACCATAAATATATCTAGAACTAAAAACACAAACAAAATTCCGGATTTTGCAAATATTTGCGGTCGAAAATGTGTCAAAGTAGTCAGGGGAGAGGGGGAGGGGGCAACCCCCTTAAAAATACAAAAGAAATCCCATAAATTCCTTGGCAAATAGCCAAGCAAATTTCTAGACATATTGGTGCACTGGCAAATTTATGGGAGAAAACCTCTAAATCTTCAATATTGAATAAGAATTCTTATGCCATTCAATTGAAATACTTGGTGGCAAGAAATGCAGAAAATTTAGCTTCAAAAATTACGATTGAATATTACAAAATTTCAAAAATTGCAAAATAACATTAAGAGAAATTTCCGATTGCCAAAAAACCGGAGTTTGACCCTAGGATAGAGTATCTTTAGTCGGTTTCAGGAATTCCCAGGTCCCATTTGAACTCAAATTTCTATATTTAGCAGGAAGACTTCGAATTTCTTGGTATATTTCAACCAAGTCTGCAAGTAATTTCTTTGTTTAATCGAGTAAATTTAATAGTTAAAGTTAAAAAATCGTTAAAAAGTTTTATTCGATTCGTTTCTTATTTTGATCGTGATTCATCGACATAGAAAAAAGTGAGCAATAAGCATCAGAATGATTGCAAATTAATTGAAATGATTTGGTGACTATAAAATATATTTAATTTGGTTATTAATGGATAATTGCTAAATGCATCTTCCTTGATAAGTATTTTTTTTTATTTGTTTGCGTCCTAGAACTTTGAACTAAATTATCCTCATAAACTACAAAAAGTTGCAATTAAAATGGCCTTGAAAAGAACTGACTCTGAAGTGGGTAAAGTGTACGAATTCAATTTAATATATTTCACATTTAATACATACTTATAAGTTGCTTCTACTTTACCTTGACGCGAGTATCGAGTGTTGAATTAGATGTGTTTCTTAGTAAACTTATTTCAAATTCTATATATCACAGATTGCTCCTATATATCCTTTCCGAACCGTATATATCCATTCCAACCGCTGATGAAAGGGAATACATTTAGATTATACTTCTAGTTACTTTTGGCATTGCAATGAATAAGGAAAAGTTTTAGTTTTGTGGGTCCTAATATTCTGAGTTCCCCATAATTTCCGAAGCACTTAAATGTATTTTATACGCAAGACCTCTATCCACTAAGCCACCGCACCTCCGTTCACTTAAATGCAATTTTAAACAACAACAACAGAAAAGTGATTGCATTGCATTGCATCTCAATAATTGTAAGTTTAAATTTATATTTATTTTTGAATTTAAATTTAAACTAATGCATAAAATATGGAAAATTTAAGTAGGCATAATTACGGGTTCTAAGATTGCCATATGGCTTAAACTGGCTGCTGCTAGTCTTAGGATGTCGGATTTAAGTCACTTCCATTAGCTATTTTATCTGGAATCAAGGGTTCTAGAGCTTCCTTAGAACTTTAGATCGAAACTGAAAGTCTCAAAATGATGGCACTTAGTCGACTCCGCTTGATACGACTTGAAATACGGGTCTCTTCTACTCTCCGTAAGACTAATTTGTGAATACGTCAGTAATTTTTCAACTGTGTTTTTATACCATGCATTCATAGAATGAAATGGTATATTAAAGTCGCCAAAATGTATGTAACAGGGAGAAGGAAGCTTTTCCGACCCTATAAAGTATATATATTCTTGATCAGTATCAATAGCCGAGTCGATTGAGACATGTCCGTCTGTCTGTCCGTCCGTCCGTCCGTCCGTCCGTCCGTCCGTCCGTCCGTCCGTCCGTCCGTCCGTCCGTCCGTCCGATAGAGTGCCTAGATCTCAGCAACTATACAAGCTAGAGCTACCAAATTTGGCATGTAGACTCGTTTGGAGTGTACGCTGATCAAGTTTATTTTTTTTTTTTTTGCCACGCCCCCTTCCGCCCACGCTATTCGAAAAACAATATTTTGAGCCCCCATATCTCGGGAACTATAAAAGATAGAGCTATCGGATTTGGACATTAGATGCGTGCAGCGTGCACGCAGACCAAGTTTGTTTCAAATTTTTGCCACGCCCCCTTCCGCCCCCAAAATTCGAAAAATTCGATTTTCACCCGAAATATTTATCGTATCGAAATTAAATTTGGCACACTAATACATGTCACGTATATCTATCGTTCCACCAAATATCACAAGAATCGGAATAAAAATGGCCGAGTTATACATAGAAACGTTTTTCACCCATAGCGGTGCAAGGCAGATGCACGCGAAAAAGAGCGAGATAGCATATGCTGGAAATCATCGATTTGGTCGGGGGGTGCTATAGAGCTCGTTTCCACATAAGAGTGAGCGAGATAGCATTTAAAAGAAATTTAATATATATCTCTTCACCTAATGCATGGTATATCCAAGTCGGCCCGGCGACTTACTTACTTTATTATTTTTACCAACATTTTCTGAAATTTTCCGAATTGACAACCCCACATCACGCAGTGCCACTATCCTCCCACGCTCTTCATCAGACAATCTTGCGAAACTGGCCATTTGATTCTTTTTTCTTGATCAAAATTTGAATTATGAATTGAAAATCACTCTTTTTTTTGACAATTTTACTAGTTCACACAAAATTTTAACAAAAGTTTTCTTATTAAACATGATTATCTCCCGAAAATTGAAAGCAAAGTAATCTGTCCCATTTATGTATGACTATTTTGGCTTCTAAAAATAAATCTAACGGGAAAACCTTGCTGAACTTTTTTAAATCCCTTTGCTCATCGCTCAAGCACACTACAACCGAAAAACAGTAAGAGAGAGAACGAAAATCTGGACAAAATAATGTTTTAAGTCTTTGTCCCACTTACTTATTTGGCACACCTTATTTGAAATATGAAATCCTAATAGAAATGCTGTATTAAAGATGTAGAAGCCAATAAATAAAAAAAATTCATTCAATCTTCATGAATTTGATGCGTTTCTTGGATACTTTTGGATAAAGAACTGATTAAAAGTAAAGCTCATCCTATGATCCCCTGAGAGTTCCGTATTATCTATCAGTAATTGTCTCCAAATGTTATTAGTGAGGTAGAATTATGTCACAATTTTCGGAAATTAATATTTGTCCAAGTCACAACGAAAACTGATGGGTCTATGACTTTTTAAATTCGATCACTGTTTTTTTAAAACAGATCACTTGCTCAGCATTTTGCTCTCTTGCTGTCCAGATATGCTCCTGCATCCTCCCATCAAGGAATTGAATGAAACTCGCAAAACAAAGGCATTATGTTCCCCTTAAAGCTCTTGTATGCGAGCCATTAACTCGGTCAATCCTGCTCGATCAAATCAAATAAAATGTAATTTTTCAGCTTTAGTTGAAAAATTAAACCCTTTGGAAATTATCAAGAAAATGACTAAGATTAAACGGACAACCTGTTCACTTTTTGTTTGCTTTCAAATTGACCTAAAACCCTGCTTTAATTAATTTTAAAACAAATCGATATACATAATTAAAGGAAGATATTCATATTCAACTTAGTCATTTTCTTATTTTGAGAATTTTATGATCAAGTTGAATTTGAAATTAAATTTCTGTGAGCAAATCTTCCTTTATATTATATTATATATTAATTAATGCCTTTATTACCCTTTGAAAGAACAATGTTCTTGAAGCTATATGTGATAAATAAATTTTCTATATTATAGCAAGCTGAGATATTTTTATATACATAGTTATGCAAAAAGGGGAGGGAGGGGATACAATATAATATGGCAAGCAAAAATTAAAAATTAAAAATATTTGAAATACGAACTTAACCTAGGTGACTGGGACTAAGGCGACTAAACTGGGATTTAGCGGCTTGGGGCCTTAGAAGATATGCTACTAAACTGGCTAACAGTCGTTTAATAGTAAAGTTTTCTCTATGAGTCGTCCTTTCAATAGGGAAGACTGAAAAGTAAATACAGAAAAATTCGCCATTGCTGGAACCATTATGATGGCAACTTCAAAATATATTCTAATGTTATAGCAGTTCTCTCCCTTAGTTTGGCCTGATCTTGATCCAATCTAGAGGTGGGCTAATATTATTACATATTATTCTGCCACAGTTTTGAATTATACTTTTATGAGTTCTTCTTTTGGATTTCATCTCACATTTTATTTGACATTATTTTCGAAATGAGATTAAGCAAACAGGTCGCTTTCGTTCCAGTCTACCATTATCTTAAGACAATTATTATTTGTTCACACAGGCAGCAGCCCGAAAACGAGAAACGTTTATAACATCCGTAAAAAACGATCATACCCATAAGTTTTTGACAAACACACGAGAGATGATATGAGATGAGTTGAGTTGAGATGGTATTTTGGTTTAACGTTTTCTTTGATGGGTTAAAGAAATCTTTAAAAAATTAATTTGCATATTTTCATATGACAAACGCGGCGGGGGGTCCCCCACCCCCCCGCTCCAAAAACAAACTAACAAAAAAACGAAGCAAGTCTCCGTCCGTCCGTCTGTCCGTCCGTCCGTCCGTCTGATGAGGCTTCCGAAAAGCGTGAACTGTGAAAAGCGTGTTAATTTTCACTGTGCATTTATTGTGGCCATATACAAGAAAAATACATATAGAGAGAGAAATATGTTAATAGATCCCCCCTACCCACTCCAGCCCCCCTCCTATCCCAGCTGGGCATTCAAACAAAATTTCACCGTTCAAAAAGCTGTTAATTAAAATCAAATCCACCAAAAATGAGGACCACACCGATTGTTCCCACCAAAATGCACTTGTTGCTGCCTGAGATTTGGAAATTCTCTTTTTTCTTTTTGTTTTTGTGATTTTGAATATGTTTTAGTGTGTTTCGTTTCGGTTTTTTTTTTTTGCTAGTACTCGCTATTTGATTGATACTGGCTAGATGAGGCACTCCTGCGGGCAAAAAAAAAAAAAAAGAGATAAACACGAACTCGAACAAGTCGAAAATCAGTAAAATCAGGTTTGCATCATTTGTGGGTTATCAATCACACATAGAAATCTGTGTGTGTTTTCCCCCACCTGCCAGCCTCCCAGCCTCCCCCTTCTTGGGTATTTCATTTTTTTTTCCTCTTCTTGAATTTTGCGTTAGATGAAGCGCGAGTTTGACTGACTACGCCTGGCCCAGAGTTGGTCATTAATTATGCGAAGATCTACCAGCACCAGCACCAGCACCACATAGAATGCCATGGCGCAAACGATCCAGCTAGCGATCCAGCGACTCATCATCGTCATTTATTGACAGCACACGAAACATGTTCTTTAAACTTTGGCCTTGAAAACGATGCCTGATGCCGAGTGGGGGGAGTGGGGGGAGTGGGGGGAGTGGGGAGTGCTGAATGCCTTTGCACATTTCGGATTCTATTTTTCGTTGTTCTTTTTTTTTTTGGTTTTGGTTTTTGTTTTAGATGCAGTCGACGAGTTGCGGGGGTATTCACATAATTATTGCTAGTTTTTTTTCTAAATTTAATTGCTAAAAACTATAATTCTGTCAAGTTTATTATGAAAATAATTATAATGCTTTGAGTTGTTCTTAGCTCGGCTTGACTTGGCCTGCCATTGTCTGCACTGTGGGCAAAGATTAATCTAAGTGCGCATATCTTTAAGCTCGTTTCTAATTTTTTCTTTTTTTTTTGGCTTTGATGCCACAACAACAATGGTCGTGGCTTGGCAAATTTAGCGTTATAATTACCCCCCCCTGCCTGCCCCCACGGTATGCCCTTCAGGTGAGACCATGTAACTTGTCCATTGGGTCAATGGGTTAGTGTTAAGTCATTTCCATTGAATTTGTTTTTTTTTCGGTGCGGGGGAAGTGGAAGAGAAGAACAATTTTTGAAGTGAATTTTTTTTGTCTGACCTAATGACTGAACTCATATGACTGGTCATCGGCTAGTCACTGTGATTAATTTCCAGCTTTATTCGTAATTCTTAATTTTTGTGGTTTCATATTTAGCCCAAGACAAAAGCAATTAACGACTATTTGCTTCAACGCAAACCAATATCAAAAGAAACCTGAGAAGGCAAAACAAATCGAAAAACCGATAACCGAAACCAAAACCAAAACCGAACCAAACCACACCTTGTCCCCAAATATAATTACAGCGAAACCGAAAAAAAAAGAGAAAAAAACTCATCATAAATCTCAAATCCCATGAAACGCTACAAATTAACATTATTAAAATTTGGTTTTAGACACATAAAACAAAGCGAAACCGAACGAAAGAACAACAACCAATAGCAAATCCAAAACAAATAAAATTTTATTTGGACTAAACTAGCCCCAAACACTCTTCCCCCACCCCCTCCCCCTCCCGCGTTCCCTATGCTCTCAGCAAAGTGCTAAGTGAGGAAGTAAACGGATTGTCAAGGAAAATCAAACACAAACACATAGAAAATTGAAGAGGCTGGAGGGGAGGGATGGAGGGTGGAGAGAGGGGGGAGGCGCCAGAATGAAAACTCTGGTAAAATCTTTAAGAAAATTGAATGTTATATATTTTTTCCAGGGGGGGAATTTTCTGTCGCAGCAATAAAAAGCAAAGAATTTACGATATGATAATAAATCAAATATAGAAATCTATGGCAGAATTGTTCATCTCATTCTCTTCGACTCTTCTTCTTTTGCACTAATTCATTTTTTATAGACGGTCGCAATCAAACCCAACACACACACACTCACACACACACACACACAGCCTGGCACACTCAGTTGGAAATCAGGATACACGGGCACAACCATAAAAAGTGTCTGAGAAAAATGTTAAAGCCAAAGAAAAAGAATCGAAACGAAACGAAACTCTCATCTAAATAAAATTTAATGTTTATACGGCACACACCTCCATTTCTACACACACATATACTTATAGAGGAGTGTGTGTAGCATTGTGTGTTGTTGGCAGTAGAGTGAATCAGACATCAGACATCAGACTATCGACTCTCGAACGGCAGCAGACAAAAGACGCATGGAAACAATGTAAAGTCCTTTTCGAGGGAGTCCCTCACCTTGTTTAGTGGATGATAAATTGCTGGCAAGCTGCCGACTTCGAACAATCGTTATGATTTGTTTATGCCTTTGCGTTTTCTCTCAAGCAGCTGAACCCCGCCTGTCAATTACTTAGAAATCAAACTCAACAACAACAACAACACAGAAAACAACAACAAAATAGGAGGTTAAAAAATAAAAGAAGTACAGTTGCCCTCAATGGACATATCAATCAGTTCAGTTCCAATCAATTGATATGAAGGCCAATTATCGATTTCGTAAATATTGCTAGATGTCTAAATAGTTCAACCAACTTCAATAGGAGAGAAAGAGAGAGATACATATGTGATTAATATAATTAATATTAATAGATCAACAAGAATGCTAGAGTTTAAAACGAGAATTATGGCAAGTGCTTTCCTTACCCAATTTAGATATTGAAAATATTAAATTAAATTTAGATATTAAATTTGGAATAGTTGAAATATTTTTATTTATACATATAACCTTTTCCCATTGGACAAAATAAGGGGTAAATGTAGTTTAATATATAGATTAGATATACATATAATATAATCGAAATATAGTTTATAATCTATATACATAGATGGTTGGTTATTTATTCCTGTGAGATATTGTAGCATAAATAATAGAGTCTAGAACGACTCAAGGGTCTTAGATATCCCCCATTGGATCTATTTGTTTTATTTACCACACAAAAAATACGACTTAAGAGATTTGCTATGTATTTCTAGTGCAGTAGAAAATATAAAATAAAATTTAATATATCCTATATTACGTTTTTAAATTTGGTCTTTGCCATTTTATTGGAGGAAATTGAAAGGGCACACGTTTTTTAGTGATCTGACACAATTTTGTCATTTATGTTGGATCAAAAAATATATAATATATATAAATATATAATATATATAATAAAAATTCATCTCAGCTGCACAGACATTTTATGTCTTATTTTATACATCTAAACTCTGTAAAAATAAATAAGCTAGCTTTAAGCTAATTATAATGTTATGGAAATAAAGCATATATTGAATTGAATTAAATATATTTAGATTTGATTTGAATATGGACTTTTTTTTTACCATTTTTATGGAGAGGAATAATGTATGATTTTTTCCAAATAGAATAGAAAAGAAGACGAATCAACAGATTCTAGTTTGGTGAGTCTCATCCGGGGGCGACCATACCAAAGACATCTAACAGCTCAGTTAGACCTTCCAATGGGCTGTGATTTAGAAAATAGGTTACCAGTTGAGGAGAAGTTCTATGAAAAGTCATTACCTTACACTTAGTAGTGTTGCGCCGACACCAAGACTCCAAATTGTTAAGATCGGCATGTAAGCGAGCAGGCGAAATCATATCTTTGTAACTAAAACAAAGCTTGACGTCATCAGCATACATAAGCACATAAAGAGTGTAAAAAGTAGAGGGTCCAGATGACTACTCTGAGGCTTCCCTGACGTCACATGAATGGAACTGGAATAGAAAGTCTTGAAAAGTACCTTCTGCGTTCTATTTGCTAGATACTCGCGAATCCAACAAAGTAAGGTCGCCGGAAAGCCAATGTCGCTCAACTTAATAAGCAAAAGCGTATGATTAACATAATCAAAAGCCTAACTGAAATCATTATATATGACATCAGTTTGTTTTGCATTTCTGAATTCATCGATCGTTGAAGAAGTGAATTCTAAAAGGTTAGTGGTAGTGGATCTACGTTTCACATGCTGGGATGGCGAAATAATAGACCTACAGAAGTGTTGCAACTGAGAAGTAATTAGCTTTTCAAAAGCTTTAGGAAGAGCAGACAATTTGGAAATACCCCTCAAGTTTAAAGCTTCGGACTTTCTACCATTTTTATGGAGAGGAATAATATATGATTCCTTCCAAATAGCTGGAAAAGAAGACGAGTCAACGGACAACAAAAATAACTTCAAAATTGGCTTACATAAAGCATTTGGACAAAACCTGAGTACGGAGCCAGCGAAGACCTGAAGACCTTCGCTGCGAAGCGAACTTTCATCAATCACTGGATGGAAAATGCAATTTGACTTTTTTAACTAATAAGGATACGGAAGACTGGCATAATATTCCGTTGAGGAAAAGGTTGTTTTGTAAAATTCAGCAAACATATCGGCATATATTGCCTGATCAGTGTTCACAGATCACAGATTCAGTGATCGCAGAAGTCTTACGTTTAGTATTGACAAAGTTATAAAATTGCTTAGGATCACGAGAAAACTGAAATCCTTATAGCATTGCATATTAAGAACAAAAAATCAACAGAATAAGACGATTTGAGTTCACATTTCTCAAGTGGTGGGATAACTCCCGAGAGAACCAATTGGAACCTATTAGAAATCACCTGTCTCTTGAGAGGAACACAATTATCAAAAAGTAAATCAAAAAAAGAAATATGTGAGTCCACATGTTGACAATTGTACAGATAAGACCAATCAGTAGAAAAAATGAAATCATTAATTATAGAAAAATCTATTTTACGGGTTCATATTAGCACCAAGTAATTGTGCTTTGTTTAATCATGTAAATAAAAAATTTATACGAATTATTAATTAAATGCTCAATAAATGAGCAATATTTATTTATTTATTTATTATTAATTATTATACAAAATAATAAGTATAATAACTAACGGGTAAAGAGTGCTAGCCATCGACTCAAATGAGCAATAAATGAAATGAATTATTAAAGATTGGATTTACCTAAACACTTTATGCTGAAATATAAATAAATCTAAACATATATACTTACATAAAAGTTCTTTAGCCGTCATAAAGGTCCACATACATACAAACATACATAGGTATATATATACCTAGTATATAAGTATGTGTCGCTGATTATTCGATTATTCCATAATTTTGGTTTCTAGTTGAGCACGTCTGCAATCTAGAATCTAACCTCAGTGTATGTTTTTCACACCTAAGCGACTTATCGATGCGATCCGATCAGGAAGTAAAACTTAACGGTGTGTTTTCCCGCATTCGATTGAAAATCGAAACAATTGTCGAACAAGAGAACCCCCAGGAACAGCAGGAACAGAAGGAGCAGGAGGCGGAGAGAGAGAGACATTGACAATCGTATTAATCGCTGGGCATGAAACAAAATAGAAATTAATGCACAATTTCTATACCCCACACAATTCGTTGTTAGCAATGCTGGATGGATAACGATCATAGGAAAGGACACGGACACGGACACGCAAGGACATTAATGTGTCAACATGTGCGTACGTACAGTAGTTCCTGGTAGCCAGATCTCCGATAGAGATCTACTCGAAACGCACCCAACGCACATGCATACAAACAATACACAAACATGTATTTCGTGCGAATGTCAGCCATCTCTCGACCGCACTGAACAAAGCACAATGTGCGCATAATGAGTAGCAGCAGCAGCAAAATCACAGTTGCAGCATCTAGTTGAAATCAACTCACAACAAGAACTTGAAGAATTCCCCCCCAACCCCCCGGATAGATAGACAGATAGATGATAGAAATACCCATACCCATATATACATATATATAACGGTATATATATAAAGTATTTAATGTCTTTTTGCATGCTACATAAATCTTTGATGAAGAAAATTTCATTTTTATTGCCATATGCAAATCGGATCGCTTTTGTTTCCCAATTGCGTGCCATGTGAAATTTTCATCATCTGACCTTCAACCCTTTCGCAGAAGAACCCTGCGGTTGACCGCATTCCTTCAAGAGGGAGAGAGCGAGAGGGAGAGGGAGAGACTTGATAACTTGATTAGAGCAAGAAAACGGCGACGGAAATGTACACATTATTCTTGATTAAGTCACATTAATTATGATAATGATGCCCCGAAGCGAATCACACAACACACTGAGAGACACTGGAAGACACTGAGGCACAAAGGGCTGCCCAGCAGTCGAGAGTCGTTTGTGAGGGAAACAAAAAAAGAAAAACCAAACCAAAGTAATCCAACAAAAAAAAAAAAGAAAAGGCAATTGAAACGGGAACAGGATATTGTCTGGTCTATAGGAAACAGGACGTGTGCGTGCAAATATAATAAAAATGTCCTACCTCCATAGCCAACCCATAAAAGGTGAAAAAAGTGTGATAAATGTCAGTTTCCTGCTCAGCATTTCGGACACGCTTGCCGCCGATGGATGATGATGATAGCTTCATCTGCGTCTCCTTGCACGGAAGTTATCTAATGGCAGATAATCCTTTTATGGAATTAATCAAGTGTGGCAATGACACGAAAGCGAAGCAACTTCGAGAATGTCCCTGCTTGGCAGCTGTGGCAAACAGATGCCGCAGCATTAGATGCTTCAAAAAAAAAAAAGACTTGAAGGAAAATGTTTCTATTTCAATTCATTTAATTTCTGTTTGTTTTTTTTTATTTTGATTTCTTTTGCAATGCAACTTGAAGTTTATTTAAATGTCAAGTCGTAAAAAAATTTCCATTTTCAATTATTCCACTCACATTTTGTCGAAACAAGTGAGAGAGGGGGAGGGGGACATTCATAAATTATCCATATAAACCAGTAAAACCAAACAACACAAATTTATGGACATTATTGATTCACAACAATTTTTTTATAGTTTATGTGATTTCCGTTCTGGAACTGTGCCCTATCAGGTTGGTGGTGGTCATCAAAAACCGAAACATCTAACTGAAAATCAATGGGTAGGATGCCGTCTGCATATTAAAGACAAAAGAAGGTAAAAACCAATTGCAGCTGCAATGAGGAAAACTCATTTTCTCAAGTGACCGCAAAAGGATGAGACACACACACACACACACACACACAAAATGAATGACAAATGAAAAGTCTCGTAGTCTCGGTAGCAAAAATCACTTTGAGGCTGAACTGTCAAAGCAAAAAAGCAAAATAAAAGGACAAACAATTAGAAAACAGTTGCAAAATTTTTGATCTGTTTTAAGTGTTGAATGTCATTAATCATGCAAACAAAAAACTGAGCAACTGCAAAACCGAGAACCCAAATATAAGTATTCTAGGTACTTAACGCTTTGCTGAACAACTGGAACCCTTGTGATTTGTGATCGATTTGAATTTGTTAGTGGAACCAACAACAACAACAATTCTATGACAACCAGACGTCTTCAGACGCAGACGGAAAACAATTCTTGTTCATTAATTATGGTTTTGTTTGGGTTCCGTCTGTCAGTTTAATAGTTCAAGAGGGTTTTTCGCTTTGCTTTCATTAACGGGTTAGCGCTTGATTCGCAATCCGAATTTAAGCACCACTTAGAGATGGCATCGTGACTGATTCCAAATGATTAGCGGCAGTCAAATGGGAACTAGGCAAATTAACTCTATTTCTAGTTTATTTTTAAATTCCTTAAAATTTATTTATACACGTTTTTCATTTAATTCTGAGATACTCGAATTCCAAAAGTCATTTCTAGATAGACCATTAATTCGTTTCTAATATTGATAATCTATCATTTTGCTACTGAACGATTAGTTTTGAATTTTATATTGAATTCCTTTTAGTCCTCTAGTATCATAAACTGTGACAAAATACTGATGAATGGCCAACTAATCGAAAATACAATTCAAAATAGACGAAACTGATGCGTTTCTTGGAGGATTTGGACAGAGCACGATCCGGAGACGGAGACCAATAGAATAAAGAGATCCATTTAATAATTTCTAGTTTCTTATGATTGAGATGAATAAATGATAGAATAAATGGTGAAATGATAGACGTTTATAATATAAATAAGAGTACCGAAATAAATTCCGATACGATAAATATTGCGGGAGAAAAACACTTTTTATTGAATTCCGGAGGCGGAAGAGGGCGTGACAAAAAAAGAAAATTAACTTGGTCAGCGCGAATACTACACGAGTCTACATTTTAAATTTGGTAGCTCTAACATTTGTAGTTGCTGAGATCTCTGCACTCTTACGGACGGACAAATGGACGGACGGACATGGCTAAGTATATCAATTTCTCTTGTTATGCTGATCAAGAATATATATATAAAAGCTTCCTTCTGTCTGTTACATACATTTTGGAGACTTTAATATACCATTTCATCCTATAGATGCATGGTATAAAAATAGGAACTATGTGGACAACAAAAGCGTTAATGGATGTTCTATCAAAATTCAATGAAGCTCTACTTGTCAGACCTCATCTTCGGGGCAAACTATGTAAAGATAGAAACGAGTTTCGCGAAAGGAAAGTGTTCTTTCAAATATATGTATGTATTTCACGCTGGTTTTAATTCATACTTTTGCTTGCTTCCGCAATACCTTGATAAGGAAGAAGTAGGAATTTGATGTGCACGAGCTTATCCTCAGATTCCTCCAGATTAGAAGATGGCGGATTAAAGTAACCTTTAGTATGTGTCCTTCCCGAAATAGAAGTGTCAGCATTCATCGTACATCCGCTGATGGCCTAAAGAGGGGGAAGAATTCCACCAAATACATTTGGTTACCACTTTACCAATTAATGAGGAGAAAATAGTCTTTTTGTCCCAGCATTTTCAGAAAATAACTGAAATGGTAATTTCGATAATTCCGATTTTGATTTAATGCGTCTGTAGTTAATTGTGTAAGTATTTATTGCAAATGAAATGAAGGTGTATTAGCCAGCTGATTAAACATTCCATTCAATCTTGATGAATTTGATGCGTTTTTTGGTAAACTCGGATAGAGGACTGCTTGGTCATCGCCTGATTCCCAGATCGTCCTTGCTTGTTTCCAAATTGGATTAGTGTGGTACATTTATTTCATAATTTTAATTCGTCCTTGTCACAGTTATTGATTGTTATTTCAAATTTATTTAGCTCGACTTAATAATGATAATTCAAGCCTACATACATATGGGCAATTCCAGACCTTACGTTACATTACGGACGTTATGTTCCTACGCATTTATTTTTATTAATTATAGTCTTATTTGTATATATTTGATTTATTTGAACACAGGCTCTCCTTTAGTGAGGCTTTCAGATGACACTTCATGTTTTGCCTGAATATTTTTGGTTAAAAAGATATTTACATGCGAACTTTCATGACAGATATTACAAAAAATTGAAGTCAATTTTGAGGTGAATACGTATTTCTTTAATTTTTAGCAAACCTACTTATAACATAAGAGAAAGAAGAATATTCCCAAAATTAAATTTGTATTATTTATGAATTATTATCATTATTAGTTCAAACCACTAATTTAAAAATTCTTCCTTTCAGCTTCTACTCCGTCTACAGTCCCTGCGATAAGCGCCTCCTTAGCATTGTATGAAATTAGTTTATCATTAATTTTGAAATTATTCTGATACTTGATGGATCTATCTGCTGTTGAAGCCATTTTTTGAAATTACGGAAGAAAATTACAAATAAAGAATATGGCCACATGATGGTATAAGGTCGGTCACTTGATATTTCAGATGAATTTCCACCTAAATGGCATTTTTTTTGACAATTAACCTTTCCAATACAGTTGTCTTTTGCTTCAAGAATTTTACAGTTACCACCGTTATTTGGTGAACCCTTTACATCTAGTGCTTACCACGTCAAGGGCCCCAATCACAATTTATATACAATAAATGATACGTTTAATTCTTGTATTTAATAATTATCATTTTTAAAAATTATTGTTGCGGACGTTACACACATTGAGGATATTTTTTTATAAGAATCTACCTTATAAACATTGGATTTTTTTTCTTTACTTAAATTGCAGAATATTACTGATTTGCTAAACTGGTTTCGTTATAGAACATTTTAAAATTACCACTGTTAAACGAAAAAAAAAAAACGTTGCAAATCGAATGCACAACTTTACATTCAATTATCAGTATGTTTCAAATGTCTCAGAATGATTACGAATATTCTATATATTGAAATGAGCCACCGGAAAACGTTGTCCTTTGTGGAATTTGAATTTGAATATATGTGTACCCTATCGACCCAACAACAAATAAATATTATTTTGACAACTTCAAACTTTTGACTTTGGTTTAAACTTGGCTAAATAAGTCACTTTCTCTCACTGCCTCTCAACTGGGCAGAATGGAAACCGGACTTAAAGTTCTTTCGGGAAATGTAACCAATAAAACTAAATTTTTCTTAATCATTTTTGTAAGTAAAAATTGTATAGATAACCATAAATTTTTACATTTCTTAGTATTGCGCCAAAAGTGTTCCCAACTTTGCGAGACTCTAAGTAGTAAATTTTTCTTAATGGTAAAAAAGAAGGCAAGTCTTTGCCCTTACTTTCCATTTTAATTCTTTCAAAGCGATCGTGATTAAATTTAATATAACGAGGAGTATAAATATTTCGATTTTCCAAATTAAAAAACTCTAGAAAAATATAAACCTAGATGTATTCCAAATAACCAACTTGATACGTAGAAGTTGTATGATAATTTCCGCCTATGCATCCAATGGCGGATCCAGGGGACGGGGGAAAGTTCTCCAGAACATTTTAAGTCTGATTATCATATCGAGAAATTTTAAACACATATTCTAAAAGGGGCAAACTTCATATGAATTTTAGTGTATAAAGTTAAAAAAATAAATATTTGTTCCCTGGGTATATTTGAAAATCTCTCTTGATTTTGTTTTAAATTCTATAAATTATATATTTGGTCTAGTTGATCCTTTCTGAAATCACACTGCCATCTCTAGTAGTAATTTTTGGGAAATGGAAACGTCATTAATCACTAAATTTGGCATACGTTCAAGGTGACTGACTGACTGACAGACAGAGAGACGGACAGACAGACGGACAGAGAGACAACATTTGACGCCACCTCACATGACATTGGAAGTTGCAATTTCAGTGTACATATAGTGTGCCTGCAGGGCACAACAACAACAGCAACAACTAAAAGAAAAAGCACCAAATTCAACATGCAATTCTTTGGTTGTGTTTTTTTTGTTGATTTTTTCATGTATTTTTCATGTGACGCGAAACTGGAACACGAATGAGAACGATTCTTGTACATACTTACCATTGTGTTTTTGTCTAACCCTATGGTAAAGCGCAGACAACTTAAGGTCAATTTTAATACACCCAAGGCATTGAACTTGTTGTCGAGTGTTGTGCACACACACATGGGCACATGGTACATAGTAGTGGAATCCGCCAGAGACCTCTCCTTGACTTCATTCCTCTGAGGGAGCTAGAAAACTTGCATAAGCATGCAATTAATTCCTCAATGCTGGCATTGATGTTGCTATTACACCGCGGCGGCTATCGAGACCTACGTTACGTATGTATGTCTCGCTCTCCGTCCGTCTGTATGTATGCAGTTATATTTGGTACCCGAAACCAGCTTGGACTTGGACAAAAACAAAATCCCATAGTTACAACCAGACAACAACAACAACGCACAAAATGCGTTAATTAACAGAAATATGCAGCGCCCACTTGGAGCCCCGACTACGCCCCTTTACAAACATAAAATGTTTTGTTGTTGTTGTTGTTGCTGTTTTTTTTTTTTTTGGGCTTATGTCTGTTAATTTATGATTTTTCGCATAAATTTACGCGAACGATCGTAAAAATGCGTGAAATACGACATTTTGAGTTCTGTGAAAGTGTAACACACACACACTACCATATGTGTGTGTGTGTGTGTGTGTGTGTGGTGAGGAGGAACTTGATGAACTTCAAACCATCGTTCCCTGCGTTCGGGCGTCCGGTTAAAATAGCTTTTGCAGTTTTGGGCTGAAACAAAGCTCCTACCGTGAAAAATGTGGCAACATTTTTGTGATTTGTTGCTTTCAGAGAACCGGGACCCGGGCATAGCAACAATGTTGCTAATAGATGTTGGTGCCCAACCAACAACGATGACACTAGGCAACCAAATTGGCGAATGACTTGTTAACCCCCTCCCCTCCCCCACCCCACCCCCTCTCCCACCCTAGTTGTAGTCAGGCTTCTTTTCGAGTGCACTAGAGAGAGAGAGAGATATAAATTTCGTATATTTATGTAAAAGGGTTTACAGTCGCTTATAAATGGGATGGGTGCCTACTACACTACCAAAAAAAAAAAACCCACACTTTGTATATCGAATATGTATATATGGATATATAGTTGCCTGGACTAATCATCAGCCAAGTCCCCTACAATCGCCTGGGGAGGGGGAGGAGCTACTGAGGTAAGACACGCCGCCGCTGCTGTGGCGGCACTGAAGGGCAAACCATGCTGGGTGGCCGATGCCCAGCTGCGCCTGGGTAGGATTCGCCCGAAATTGAAGTACTTTTGCCTCAACTTGTCCTTGATCTCATCCTCGTTCATGATGGCGCTAGCCTCGCGGAAATTCAGAAAGATGCGTCCCTTCTCATCGGTCTTGATGGGCAGTATTTCGGTGCAGACATTGCGAGCCTTCAGTAGGAAGCCCTCCTCGGCCTCCTCGTCGTCATGCCGATCGCCCGACAGGGTGGAGTTGACCTCTTGATCCTCAATGGTGACGCTATCGAGGCGAGAGTCCATCGATTGGGAGCGAGGCGGCTTGGAGCCGTTGGCGGTGCTCACGTGGTTCTTTTTCTTGCGCAAACAGAACGGATCCCGATCGCTGGCCTTCACGTATTGGACCATGGGCCGATTGACACCCCATTTGGGACGATCGTCCATCTTGTGGGCCTCCTTGTCCTTGGACGAGTGCTTCTTGCGCTCCTTCTCCTTCAGCTCCTTGTCCTTGCTCTTGGCCTTGAAGGTGGTGGTGGTGGTCGTTGTCGTGGTGGTGGTTGTCGCATGGTCCTGATCCTTTTCCGCGTCCGACTCCTGAGCAGGTTGGGTCTGCGTCTTTGACGTCTGGGTCGTGGTGGTCGTGGAGACCTCCCGCTTGAGCAGCACCTTGTAGAAGTTGTCGTGGAACAGGCACAGGTCGCAATTGAGGGGCAGTTCCGTCTGCGTCTCCACGTCACTGTGAAAGGGTTCTTTGCGCTGTTTGTTGGTCAGGTCATGGGATTTCTGTTCGACCTCCTGGGTGGCTCCGGTTAGATGGATTGGTGTCTTCAGGGGTATCAGGGCCAGCTTGTTTTGCTCGTCCACGTCCAGGGAGTCGGGTGAGAAGCAGCACGAGGCACTGAATGGCGTCTGGACGACAACTTCCTCGTCCTCCTCCTCCTTCTCGGCCTGATAACCATCCTCGGTATAGACAGAGGTGGCTTCCGTTCTCTGTGTGTTGGTGGCCTTCGAATAGGAGAGCGGTTCCCCCGTCTGGGGCGCCTTCATCCCCTGCTGCGAGGGGGGCTGCGATTGCTGCACAAAGTAGGTGGCTATCTGAAGATTTCCTATGGCATTCTGTAGGCCAAATATGTCGGAAGTCACTGGTAGTGGGATAAGGGTAGCTGGTTGCATCAATAGAGCTAGATTCTCCTTCTCCTCGTTGAGGAAACTGGCCTGGGGCGAGCATCCAGCTTGAGTCTCTTCCGACTGGGAGGTGTCCCTTGGGGTTAGCTTGATGGGTTTGGTTATGGTGCGACGTAAATTGATGGGTGTACCTATCAATATCTTCTCCTCGGTCACAACAGTGGGCTGTGGCTGCGGTTGCGCCTGCTGCTGTGGCGGAGGGGGAGCGGGAGGCTTCTCTCTTGGCGTAGTCGCCTCTTCGTTGTCTCCCTCTTTCCGGTCGTCGTCGTCGTCGTAGTCCTCCTCCTCTTCTACAGACTGCACTCTCAGTAGCTCCGGCTTGCCGGTGGTCTTTGTCTTGACTTCTTCGCGACTCTTGCGCTTCTTCTGCTTCTCCCGTTGGGCCGCCACCTCCGCTTTGGCAATGGCATCAAGCATAACCTGCTGCTTCTTCTTTTGGGCTTCCTCCCGCTCGAGAGCCTGACGCCGCTCGTATTCCAGGCGCTCAATCTCCATTTGCTTCTGCCGCCGCAGACGATCCTCCTCCATTTGCTCCTCCTGGCGGTGCCGCTCCAGCTCCCATTTGCGTATTAGCTCCCGTTCGTGCAACTGCTTCTTGATGGCATTGTGATACTCGGCCGCCCGACGCCGCTTATCGATGCGTTCCTGCAGCGTATGGGCATCGAGGGGCGCGTTCTGTCCACGCAGATAGGTGGACGAGGATTGCAGGGATTGCAGATCATCTTCGCTATCCTTGGCACCGCGACTCAACCAGCCGGGAGGCGGCACTGCCTGCTGCTGCATATTGTTGTAGGTGGCCCAACGAGCCCGCTCCCGTTCATAGAAATCCCCTTGCACTTGGTATGTGTTCGAGGTGGAGACATCGCGACTTAGGTTCGATGAACTAGGTGGTGGATAATACGAGCTGGAAAAAGGGGAACAAATTGTGAGGGATCAAGAGAGAGAGGGACAGAGAGAGACTCACCCATCGGCCAGGTAACCACCATCTTCGCCATGTCTCCCCCTGATTATAACCAACTTGGATGGAGGCGGCTGGGCGGGAGGTTGCCTTAGGTTGCGACGACACCTTCCTCCCACTCCCACACCCACACCCACACCCACTCCGCCTGCTGCACTTGACTCCTCTGCCATGCTGGCACTACCCATGCCACTTATGCTCTCATTTTGACTGGCCCCATCGTTATACCAAATGTCGGGGGTGTGTGTGTTCTTGGGCGTGTCGCTCAGATAGCCGGAAGTGTCCTCTGGCTCCTGGCAACCAATAACTTGAACGGGAGCCGACGGTTGACTCGCCTGATGGTTGTTGTTTAATCGATTTGCCAGCGTTGGTTGGTTGCCGGGATCAATGCTTGTTTGGCATTTGCCTCCATTTCCCAATTTCTGTTGTAGTTGTTGTTGTTGCTGGTGCCTTATGGCTGGCAAACTGGGACTCCTCAGTCGCTGGGCATGATGTTGCATGCGACCCTTGGCCGTTTGCAGGGAGGTGGCCTGCGGTGGCATTAGTTCGATGTAGCGTTGTCTGGAGGACATGCCCGTTGCATAACTTCCCCGGCGGCCTGCGGCTCGCCTGTAGAGCAACGAATCGGCATCGGCATCGTCCTCGTAGTCGGCATCGACCTCATTGTCCAAGTCCTCTATGTAGCGCTCCAGCTGATTCATATACTCCTGCGGCTGGGACTGAGCCTGCGGCTGCAGCAGTGGTCCGCGCGAGTGGCTCGACGTCTGATTCGATGTCAGGTCCAGATTGGAGTAGAAGGTCCGTATGGAAGTGCGCTCGATTTTGTGGTGCGAAGTGGATGAAGTATGCTGATGATGATACATCTCATCCATGCGGGCGATTTCCTCTGCAAAGCAGATCCAAGTGGTCTATAGTCACTGGACTTATCGATATATCTGCAGCTTACCTCTCTCCTTAGCCCATTGCTGTTTCTTCAAGTCCAGTAAGCGATGCGTTTGCCTGGCCTCCGGTCCCGTTATCATGCTTTCATTCTCTACAACTTCACGTCACTAAATTCGGGCACTGACTAACTAAAGTCGAGGTAAAAGCATTCCTTTACTTTGCGGAGTGCATGGGAATGTGCAGGATTTCCACTTTTCCGTCGGGTTACCTTGACAACGGGGGCAAACAAACCAAAAGTTACACCCATCACCCACTGGGGGGCAGTGGGTTAAAAATAAACACACAAACACAAACACATTGAATAAATTATGTTCGAAGTGGGGAGGGAGGGGGAGGTCGAGGGGGGGACTATCATCGCTCAGTTAATAGCTGTCTTATTGATTTTTATTCTCTTATTTTCGGTACGCTGGAAGTTCAATTACCGCACTCACACACACACGATGATGATAATAAAAAGAAGAAGAAGAAGCAGAAGGAACGCAACAAGTTTCAGTGCTCACCTTCCGGCTAGCGTAGGTGTAAAACGTCCTTCGCAACAAAACTCGATTAAGGCGAGGAGCAGAGCAAGAAGCAACCTCCGAACCGGCGAAACGACTCCCAACTCCGAAATTTATTTCCCATGGTCAAATAGAAAAAGCCAAAAGAAATATCTCATAACCCATTTTCCACAAGCAACAACAACAATGAGAGAGCGCCCAGTTGCCCAGTCTACACTACACTACACTAGACTACATACAATACATACGTACATATATACACATAAGAAACGCGTGGGCGTTGAAATCACTGCCAGTCAAAAGGTCATGTTATGATCGCGAGCAGCGAACTATGTGAGCTTCCCCCCCCCCCCCTTCTCCTTCTGCCACAAACCCATGGGAGCCTAAGCAGCAGCGAATCAAAGACATGGCAGAGACCCAAGAAAAGGAGCAGCCAAAAGATCATCGCAGTAGAGTACACTGAAAAAAAACAAAGTTAACTCCATGAGATTGAACTGATTACTGGCCACACTTATTTCTCTCAGTGCAGTTTGCCGACAATCAAGAAATCCCACTTGATACAAGTGCAGTTTGTAAGACATTATAATGAGTTTTTATAAAAAATCTACAAAACAAAACTTAAACAGGGTCGCCTTTTTGTAGAGCCTTAGGGCGCTTCTACTTACTGAACTTGGACATTGATCATTATGAGCATGATGAACAAAATACGAAAGCCAAAATGAAGATGAAGATCATGATCAAGATCGTAATTGCTTATGTGCCAAGCTAGGTCAAGATGTTGAGACTTGATTTTGACTTGGACTTGGAGTTGGAGTTGCATTTGAGTTGGGTGAACTGAGGAGAATGAGCTCAGGTGAGCACACACACACAGACACACACACACACACACACATATGTCACCTAACAGCACCTACAAATGGATGAGGCGCAAAAGAAAGTGATCATGATCCAATGATCCGAAGATTCGATGATTAAGCATGACTCCCAGTTCAGTTCAGTCCAGTCCCGTCCAGTCCTCTCCTGTTGTTTGCTGTAATTTTCATGCATCTTAAAGCTCAGTGCGACGATCATCAATTGAACGATCACTAAATCGTTGAACTCTCGATAGTTCGATCGCTCTATTCAAACGATCGATGTATCATTTAGTATAAGGGGCATAAGTATAACTTCAATAAACAAACAAGCCACAAATGCCTAATAATTGTAATTTTCCATATTTTCTCTCTCCCTCTCACCGAGTCTCTCTCTCTCTCTCTTTCTGTCTCTCTCTGACGTTGACGATAGCCGAACTCGAAAACACGATCGGGCCCCCAAGGCAAAGGAGCATATTGATCAAAATTGATGATGTTGACACGAACTTTGAACGACTCAACGTTTTTTTGAGTCTTCGTCTTCGTCGCCTATTTCTTCTTCTTCTTCTATAACAACAACAACAACAACAGCAACAACAGAGTTGTCGTTCGTCAAGGGTTTTTGAAGTGTTTCTTGTAAAAGAAACAACTTAACATTATTCAAGTGTGAGTATTGATGATTTTTCAATGGATGATGCGAGTTTTGTGTTATGTCTCCCTTCCCCTTCCACCCCCCTTCACAACTTTATGATCTATCGATGAAGCTAATTACATCTAACCGAAAATTGACATTTCGAGTTTCGTAAAAGAAACAACAACAACTACAACAACAGGTTAAAGAATTTAATTGTTTGGGCCTCTTGACGGAAAAAAAAAAATCTGTTATCGCACGGTATGCACTTTATGCTGCACTTTCGATGCGATCGGTCCGCGATGCGGCCAAAAATGGTCACTCTTTCGAATGAACGTCGGTGGTAAATGACAAGCCGACGGCCCATCGTTCGGACAGACAACGTGTTTGGTATCCACAAATGTAGCGCCGCCAACTAGATAGTGTCAGGTGCCTCGAGTGGCGAGTCGCGAGATCTGTGAGCGACACGAGTCGCTTTAGCTAACTAAAAGTACAATTAAAAAAATGGGTATAAAGCTTTCCCCATTCGCTTGGCCTCCAACTGAATCCTTTCCAAACACACAAAGTTTGGAATTCTTTCACTGGTTAGTTAGAGCCACTCAAAAGGTAAAGCTAGTGTATGAAATCCTTCGCTCTTCGTTCTGTTGCAGCAACATCACATCTATGTGGGCCTCATGTTGCAGCTTGTAATTGTTGCCACTCGTCGCGTTTGCTGGTGTCCTCCAAGCTGACAACATGTTACACTTTGGTCACTATAATGAGGCGTAATTAGTGACAATGTGTGGACAACTTCTCAGCACTCCTGCCTCTGCCTCTGCCCCTGCCCCACTCCCGACCTGTGGAAATGTTGCGCGCTTTTTGATAATTGCACAGCGACGACGCGGCGACATTGGCTGGACATGAGGCATCAAAGTAAATGTCAGTTGGCTAAATGAAAGGAAAACTGATTGCACTTGACAAGTTCAAATTGTTGTGCTGTCATATATGTGGGACTGGGACTGGGACTGGGAGTGGGGCACTCCGGAAGAGTCCAGGGGGTGAGTGGAGGACTGAGAGTGAAAGCGTTGGGCTGACAAAACTTAACTAAAGCCAAAAACAATTTCCCACAAATACAAGCAACATCAGCAACACCAGCAACATCAGCAGCAACGGCAGCAACATCAGCAAAAAACGGAGGAAAAATCTGAAAATGTCCACTGATTGCCAGTGCTTGTTGTAGCAGCTTGTGGACTAACGGTTAATGCAGGCCATCATTATCAGAAATGCGTTAGCCAGACGACTCCCAGAGACTCCTCTGCTTCTTCTTCTTCTGCTTCTGCCACTGCCCAGGCCAGTGCCTAAGGTCAGTGTTTAGAGATTGACCGAAAATTTTGTGGCCAACCGCAAAAGAAAAAATTCTCACAACTAAAGTCCAGAGCCACACTGAGAGAAATTTACAGTCTCAATGAATTAAGCAAAGAAATTCATTTAATTGAGTCACTTAACACATATTTCAATATTCATAAAGAAAACATTTGCTCTGATTTCTATTCAGAATTAATTAGTTTAATCATTTAGAATCATTAGTTTAATTCTTTTTTTTATAATTGCAATTTCAATTGCTGGGAAAAGAGAAGATTTTGTTTAAATTTATAAAATTAATTTTAGAATTTATATAATTTTATTTATGATATAGTTCATTTATATCTTATCTAAATAAATAATTCTACTTCACAATGGGCTCCGTATGAAGTTAATAAACAAATTTAAATTTAGAATTCAAGTTTGTTAAAATAAAAATTTATCTAGAAAGTAAAAATCATATTTAGAACACTATAAAATAATAGTTTATATGATCACTTAAAGGATATTTTAAGCATATTTGAATAAATAAATTATTTAGAACACTATAAAAAAATTGTTTATATGATTACTTAAAGCATATTTTAAGCACAAATCATCTAATAGAATAATAAATAAATTATGATTTATATCGTGATGGAGTTTCCAGAGAATATCTTATATATATCGTATAATTATATATTAATAATTGTATTATACTTCACAATGGGCTCCGTATGAAGTTAATAAACAAATTTAAATTTAGAATTCAAGTTTGTTAAAACTTAATTTATCTAGAAAGTAAAAATCATATTTAGAACACTATAAAATAATAGTTTATATCACTGAAAGCATATTTTAAGCATATTTTAATAAATAAATTGTTTAGAACACTATAAAATAATAGTTTATATGATCACTTAAAGCATATTTGAATAAGTAAATTATGATTCATAACGTAATTGAGTTTCCAGAGAATATCTTATGTATTTACTTAGTATAATTATATATTAATAATTGTATTAGTTTTATGTTAATTCAGTCTCCCATTTCGGGCATGCTCTTTTGGATTAATTAATTGATCTAGAAAGTAAAAATCATATTTAGAACACTATAAAATAATAGTTTATATGATCATTTAAAGCATATTTTAAGCACAAATCATCTAATAGAATAATAAATAAATTATGATTTATAACGTGATGGAGTTTCCAGAGAATATTTTATATATAATATATTTAATTATATATTAATAATTGTATTAGTGATAAGTTAGTTGGGGATGTTCTTTCCATTATTAGAGCACTTCTTCGTCAGATCCTTTGGAATTTTCGCTCAGTGCATTTAGTGTGTCTGGTTCTTGGTCTCTTCGCCGCTGAGACTACATGAAACAGGTGTGGCACGTCGCAAAAAACCAAAACAAAAACAAAAACCAAAAAAATCTGGGAGGTGAAGGAGGAGTCTCCTCGACTCTTGGCTGGCTGCTGGACTGGACCCAGGCAGAGAGTTTTCAGCTCACTTGGTGGTGGTTGTTGTTGGCGACGCTTTTACCACACGTTCGTTATTTTTTGCGCAATTTTTGAGGTCACAATATGTGTGCTGGCCTCAGCCTGTGTGCCACAGTCTCTGCCCCAGCCGCAGTCTCTGCCACACTGTGATCATTGCTAGAAATCTGAGTTTGTTGGTTTGTCGCCTCCTAATGAAACACGCGACATGGATGAGCATCGGCATCGGCAACAGCATCCATCCCATTGCAGCCATGTGTACACTCTCAACTTTGACCCGGGTCCGTTCGAGTCGAGAGAGCTTGAAATTAAAAAGATAACTCAGAGATGCCAAAACAATTGATAGTCACAGAAGATGATATTAAAGCCTTTGACAGCAGAAAGATAGATAAAGCATTTGATTTTTCTTTCCCCTTCTCCCCCCTTCAGTTTCTGCTTTTGGTTTTTTAGTCAATTAAGTTTAGCGATGAAGTTTTCAAGATGAGATGCAGGTTGGATCTCTGGATCTCTGGCTGTTGGATGTCCAGCCCAAAAAAAAAAAAAAAACTGAAGGCAGTTTAACGAACTGTGGGCTGGGCCTCCTCTTCTCCCTCGGATGATGTTGGAATGATTGATGGCCTTGGAGAGTTTTGAGCTAATTTATAATAACAATCGCAGGGAATTTGTATGGATCGACGACAGAGTTGATATGAGAGAGAGAGAGAGATCCGCACGGAAGAGCGGAGAGAGAAATGCTCAACGATCCTTTTGTTTGGATGAAAGATATGAAATTTCGTTTGTTTGTTTGTTTGTTTTGCTTTGTTTCGTTTTGTTTGAGTTTTGAGTTTGATTGAGGCGGAAATCGCTTTAATGCAATGGATGAGTAATTGCCAAAGTGAACACCAAAAAACCGAAAAAATCGAATCGAAGGAGGAACCATAAAGTCAAGCTGTGCAAAAAAAAAAAACAACAAATGTGTGAGTGAAACGAAATTGAAGTTGAAGAGGAAGGAAGGTCCAACGACACTTTACACCTCTCCGATGATCCGTCATAACGTTTTAACACATGATATAATTTTGCATGGTCTGTCCAGATGGGAACGTTGCCATTTGATTGATGATTGCTCCAGCCCACTTCCCCCTCCCCCTTCCCCCACCAAACCTACACCAAACTGCCTCGAACTCGCTCTCTTTATCCCCCAGATATGGAACTGTCAATGATCTGTAATTGGATTTTGCAATCAAAGAAAACAAACGAAACAAAAAAACTTGATCAAATAGAAATTGTTTCATTTTAAAGATGCACTGGAACTACGGACAGTGGGACAGCCGAAAAAAAACCTACTGGATTTGACCTTTAGGATATCAGATGGACAATTTCAATACCTTTTCAGTTCACTCTTATATTTACCAATCGACGATGATATATCCTTAAAATTCCAAAGGGAATTTAGTGTCGCGATTTCCGAAAAATAAAGATCTACGAAACTTTCTTTTATAGCTTATATAGTTCACCGACTTTGATCAAATATATTTTCAAAATATATAAAACGGTTAATTACAAAGTTTGGTTTCATTTGATAAAATAGAAATAAAAAAATATAATATAATTTTGATAAAACGAATAATTGGAAAGCTTGGTTTAAATAGCTCAAGAAACGAAAAATTTGTGTCCCAATTATACTTTTTTCTGGACAGAATGTTTTTATACGATCCAGTCTTTCGCGCTGAATCAAAGTTGGTACAAACATTTGGAAATATATCAAACTCAGAGATGGTGAATTCGAACCGATTCTGTTGGAAAGTGATGGAAAATTCTTTGGTAAATAATGAAATGTCTAACTTTGGTTCTAACCTAATTAAATATATGATCCTTATCTTACACTTAAAATTGAAAATTCAAATGATTCAAAAATTGGATCAAAATTATTTTTTTGTCGAAATTAACAAATTACTTTTCCGAATGCTCCAAAATTGACAACGGGCATCTTGGGGATAAACGAATATCTCGAGGATTGATTAAGTTGAATGTCGAAAGTCATCAACTTATTTGATTTAATTCAATTCAATTGATTTAATTCGCTCTTAATAATTTTAAAGTGTTGTGAATAGTAAGTTACAAGGAATTAAGACCATAGCATAGAGTATAGTATAGAGTATAGTATAGAGTATAGTATACAAGATTTAAGGCTAATTACAAGACCTTTTCCACTTAGATTTGAATACAGAGGAGAGAAAATATTAAGAAAGAAAAACTCTTGAAGATTTATTTATTTAATTACAAATAACAACCAAGTGGCTAGGCCAGATCATTTATATCAGGGACGGAAAATAATTATTATTTAGGTTTTTTTTTTTTAATTAAAAAAATCATCCACTTCTAATTACGTTAGAAGAGCCAAAAATAGTCCAATGTTCTTGTCTATGCATAAATTATGATATTTCACTATGATTTAAATTTCTGCGATTTTTAATCAATTGATTTAATATTAATCATCGATTTTGAGCAAAAAAAAATAAAAATTATGTTTGAGCAAAAAAATAAAAATCAAAAAATAATGAATATTTCTTGAGTTTTATTTTTTCGCTCAAAAATAAAACTCTACATGATTTTCTGGCTTTTCCATAGAGTGTTTAGGCAAACCTGAAACAATATATCCTTTGACTGACATATTTTCCACATGTATGAAAAATGAATATCAAAAAACAAAATTTTAATTTAAGCGCAAAATTTAAGAAAAAGAAAAGCCTTTATTTTTGAGCGAAAAAGTTTTAAAATAAAACTTATAATGATTACAGTCCCTGATTTATACATATAAAGATATATTGATTCTTGACATTTGAGTGAGAAATTGTGAGTAAGTCGCGATAATCTAGTAACTAAAATTTGACTAATGCCAAGGAAGATTGGAAATAAGTTTCAAAGTTATATTTTGACTGACTTGTAGCTGGGTTAAATGTGAGATTTGGCTATATCTGACCATACTGATGCACTTTAGAACGTTACTGACATAAACGAAAACATTTTATTTTCTAAATTGAGCTATTTCATTTATTACACTTTAATAACTACATACACACAAGTTGAATGCTCCTATAATAGAAATAGTTTTAGGTTTATTCTGAAAAGAAACATTTTAAATTTTTACCCGACTTTTACCAGAGATCAGCTTAACACATCAAATTCATCTAGATTGAATTCAAAATTTACGATAATTTAAATTTGCAATTTACAAAGTTTTCTCAATTAATGTGTGAAATTATAGTTCAAGTATGGAGAAAGAATTATGAGAATTATTCATTCCATGGAGAACTTTCAACACAGATTAATCTGAAGCCTAGAAAAGTCATCAAATGAATGCACAATATATATAAGTATATAAAGATCGAATGTATATAGTATTTAGTTACGACACAAACACACAAGATCATTGCATCTATCTTATAGTTAGTCAGCCCATTATTAATTGTGAATTCTACAAATTAGTCATAAATTTAGTATTTTACTATATAATGGAAATTTCGCATTGATTGCCTAATACTAACTACTGCTATAAATAAATGTCAATAAAATGTGTCTGTATAATATTAGATCTCAGACATTGGCAATGAAATCTATCAGTCGAAGATTGAATCTAATGGATCGATCGGTTAGATCACTTTAGATCACAAGATTTGAGTTGTACGCACCACAAATACTCTATCCTTGAAAGCGAAATTCGTGGATTTCGTTTGCCATCTAATTTAATTGGTATCCATTCAGTCGATCATTGAGGGACCTTGTTATGATTGTTACAACAAACTCGTGATTTACTTTCAATATCCATCCAAAAGCCAAAGGAAAAGGGGGGAGAAAAAGGTTCAATTTATATGTTTCTCTCCATTGATTGGGAGATGCCCCACAATGATAAGAGATTTTAATTGATTAGCTGCCTTTCTGTTTTGTCTTGAGTTGTGTGTGTGTGTGTGTGTGTGTGTGTGTGTGTGTGTTTTGTTTTGTTAGATGGATTTCGTTACTTTTGATTATTTCAATCAATTCCCACGCCAGAGATATACATTTTTGATTTATTACTCCCCCGGAAAAAGGGGGGAGAGAAATGGGGAGAGAAGTAGAGAAATTATGTATAACATAGTTAATATAATTTTTGAAACGTTTGGGAAGGGTTTCAAAATAGATTTTCTAATACGCAGGTGTTAGATGGCCAAACGCCCCCTTTTCTTCTCTCCCTCTCTCTCTCTCCCTCGGTTTTGTATTATTTATTATGATATGATAAATTCATCAAATGACCTCAGCCAAATAAAACTTCGACTCATCAGATAGCTAGCTCCATGTCTCATTAACAAGAAGCTGCCTCTTTTGTGGTCTATGAATAATCTTGAAAATATTAATCAAATTGAGGTTTTAGGAGATTACCTCAACACAACAACCGAAAGCAGATGACGAGACCTACATGGAAGATGATGATCAAGATGATCAAGATGATGTTGGTAATACATTTACTTCCTGTATCAGCTAAATGACGATGACAGCCTAATATTGGGCAATTTTCTAGATAATTAAGGTCGAGGAGGATCGCCTAATGACTGTATCAATATCCTTTGATATACAAACTCCTGTTTCTCTCTCTCTCTCTGTGTGTTTTTCGGTTGTTAAGTGAGCATGAAATTTTTGTGGATCCGACTTCCATCATGCCATATGTTGTCCTCTCCTCTCCTGACTTTAATATTACAAAATTTCCCAAGTCAACTGACAGCAGCAGGAGCAGAAGAAGGAGCAGGAGCAGGAAGTTTTTCCTTTGGCTTGGCCGGGGAAAATGTGTTGTAAGTGTTGACATGTGACAGGACTTAAGTGACGAGCAAATAGCAAATGGCATATTTAAATAAGCCTTTGGTTGGTCGTCTCTCTGGGTCTGTGGTTTTCAAATCCCTCGACTTTACTAAATACACACGCACCAAAAACACACACACACACGGCTTAGCCTCGGACCTGGACCGATACTTGGGATCAGTGAGCGGTGATCAGTGATCAGTGTGTGGCTTTTGAATGCATATTTCTGGTGTTTGGCATGCGTTTCCCCTGATTCCTGATTCCTGATTCCTAATTACATGCGTGAGCGCTCTAAATGCGCAAAAATTCCTCTTTTCTCTATTTTCCATTTTCCTTTTCGAAAATGTGGCAAATATTATTGCTTGTTTAGGTTGCTTGCTCCGTTTGGACAATGGTTTTATGTCTAGTTATTTTTTTAAGCTGCGACACACGCTCTTCAACAAATTTCTGATGCCCAAGTCTCTGGCTTAGTCAGGTTTTTCTTTTTTCTCCTATTTTTTTTGAGCTCTCAATTTTAATGATTCCCTTTTGTGGGCCACACCCCCTTGGCAAGTGAGTGAGTGAGTGAATGAGGAGAGTTTTGGTGTTGACGGCTGGCAACAAAAGTAAAATGTAAAAAAAGATACGAAATGGGGGTGGGGAGAGGGCCCACAACATCTGGTAGTCGAGACGAATGGGAAACATTGTGTGTGGGCAGATAATTGAGTGACCAAGCGTGAGGGTCAAACAGAGTTGAGGCCGATGAAGATTAAGTCGGCGGCGACAGCAGCTAACCGGCAGTTAAAATGCGGCATTAATTGCCCCACGGACAACAACTGCAACATCTATTAGCCAAAAGAGAACATTTTATTTTCATGGCTCGAATAGATACTGGGAAATTCCAGGCACATTTATTGCTCTCTTCCGTTTCAAATCGAAAACCGCAATTCGAAGTTTTCAACATGTTATCGAAAATAAAGATAATGTGAAGAAAAGTATGTCGAGAAAGGGTTTATTTTGGCATTTAAATAGAGCATTCCTTTTAGGTATTCGTATTTAATATTCTAAATTTAAGTCCCAGTCTAAGATATATGTACTTATATATCTCAAGATGTTAAATACAATCCCAAGTGATCATCTGTCCATCAAACGTCCTTGGAAAACTGTGCTATTTTTATTTCATCATTTACGAGGTGAAACATTAAATTAATAAAATGGAAAATGAACCATGAGTAAATATATTTAAAATTTCCACATAAATTTGATATATTCTGTTCTGTAGTAGGTTAATTACTAATAATAATAATAACAATCATTAAAATAAACTAAAAATCAAAATGATGGCTCAATTTGCAATATTCTGTAATTATTTAGTCGTATCTCTTATTAGAGATATTTCCACAAATTCGGAAAAATATATTAACATTGAAGGAATTGTTTCAAGTGTTTCTCTCATTCACTTTCAAATATTTTCGAATAAAAATAATTTTACATTTAACTGGCAAAAATTGCAATGAAAATGTTTTACGATGAAAATTGAGTAACAATCGTTTAGAAAGATATCAAGCAGAAGGAGAAGAGGACGAGGAGAGGAGTAGACTATCTTTCTGTGTATCCAATCAATTTCTTGGCCAATATAATCAATTATTAATTTAAAGGGCCATTTAAAGAGAGAGAGAGAGAAAAAATTAGTTACAAATTAAGTTGGTTCCATGGCTGGGATAAATTGTGCAAAAAAAAACCCAAATAGCGATACCTAAAAAGTCGCAAACGAGTCTTTTGAAAGTCGTTGCCAACTGAAACTGAAACTGAAACTGAACTGAACGACGCGTCGTTGATTTTGCAATTATTATTTATTTATATTTATATTTATTTCCATAAGACAGATGAGCCAGCGTACACACCCTGTCCGACTGTCATTAGCAGTGTGTTTGAACGTTTTCAGCACAATTTGCATTAACAATAGTTTATAGGCATCAAATGTGGGGAGCCTTCAAAATTGGAAAAAAAAAATAAAATATATAAAATGCATTAAAAACAACAACAACAACAACAACAAAATAAAGTGTGCGCGGAGTTTGATTTCGTTGCTGTTGTTGTTGCTGTTGTGTGCTTTGTTTCTCTGTTTTCTGTCTGTTTTTAGCTATTTACAAAAATGGAGCTCGCAATCGATTGCCAGGTTGAACGATGAGCTCTGCATCACGATTTTTTACGATGCACAATTTTAATTCTAACCAAAAGGAGGTGGGGGGAAAAAAATCTTATTAAAATTTTATTGCAACAACAAGCAGCAGAAGCAGCAGCAGCAGCAGCTAAAAACGGAATTCGTGCGCATCAACAGCTTCAAATGCTCGGCTGCTCGGTTGCCCGGTTGCTGCTTCTTTTGTCTAGCGGAACACCTGCTTGGTGGAGATGGAGATGGAAGTTGAAGTCGGAGTTGGAGTCAGAGATGACGTCCAAGCACAGCTGTGTGTAATAGAGTCAGAGGCGACCCCAAACGGTCGGACAAACCAAACGGCAAACGCCCCGAAAGACAACAAAAGCCTCATACGGACGACCTTAGTCATTTGTCAGCCTCAGCAGCCTCAGCAACCTAACCTGGGAAAACTTCCACTTCCAGTCCCCCTCCCCCCTCCACCCCATAGCCACTTTCTTGATGTTGCAGTTACAACTACAAAATATCATTGGGTCAAGTTCAGACCGAGTGGCGCACATTTAAAACAATCGTTCGTTCGTTCGGTTGGTTTGTGGTGGAGCTAAAGAAGCAACAAAAAGGCGACCAAAACACATTTATTTCTCCTCACTCTCTCAATATGTGTGGTGATTTATACATTTTCATATATTTTCAAAATTAAAACGCCTCTTTCTAGCACTTTTTTGGGGTCGCTTGTCGTGTCTGAGCGAGATATATGATTCATTTCAAAATGATTTGCCATGCCAGCCCGATGCACCCATGCACAGGTGCATCCGAAACGAACTTTCAAGTTCTAAGCATATCCTGGAAATTGCATGGGAATTTTTATTGCTTTCACAGCGAAACAAATCGAAAGAAATATAGATTTCAATTTATGGAATGAATCTCTCTCTCTCTCTCTCTCTCTTCTCTTCATACGATTGTCGAACTTTACGGTTAAGACATAAATATTTACTCTTCTATATAAGAAGTGAGAATATACCCTGCAAATTCAATGGAATGCCTCTAGAATACCAGAGAGAGGGAGACTTTTTCTAGGGTATTTCTTGGGTCACACTTTACAATTGAGATCGATTCACAATTGTGATGCCCCAAAGTGCCTTAGTGCCGTAGTGCCACAGTGCTGGGGCATTCAGGCATTTGGCCCTGCCAGCACATTTCTCACAATCAGCTGTGAAAAATCTCTCTTTCCCCACTTTATGACCCACTAAAACCGAGACTCGAGCTTCTTTCTTCACAGCATCTCCAGATTCACATTTTAGCTGTTGCTTCGTTTTTCGTTTTTCGTTATGAATTTAATGTATGTCCATTATGCATAAATTCACGAAATTCCATAAAGACGAACCTTTGTTTCGCTTTTCTTTTGGGGAGGTTAAAAACCTTTTGGGTAACCGCCAACGGCAGCAGCAGCCGACTGAGGCAGAGGCAGAGACTGGGGCAGAGACAGAGGCAAATAGGCAATTTTCATGGTCCATTTGGTTAGGTTTCGTCTGCTGCTTATTCTCGTTTTTTTTTTTTTTGGAGGGCTTTAAGGTGTTAATAACAACAACAAAGACGTTACAATTATGCATTGAAATCGGTCCGAAAAAGTTGTGTGATGTCAACTTTGCGACGGTTCCCACCATGAACAATTGACCCTCTAGAATGGGGGGGAGGGGGGCAGGGGTATTGGGGAGCTGTTTCTTTATGACTACAAATTAGATGAAATATTTTTTTGAACAAAGCTCGCGTTTTGTTGTTGTTGGCAGTGGAAATGGTAATGGAAATGGAAATGGAAATGCAGGACGGAAGCTGTTCTATTTTGGTTAGATTTTCGGTTACAATGGGAACCGGTTCAGTTTATAAAGTGTGGGATTATTGGCTATTCCAGACATCAAAATAAGATTTCTTCTTTTTATGCTTATGACACAAAATATTTGATCTGACAATTTATCACTGTCCGCTGTGGGGAAAAGCCAAATAAATAGTATCTAACGAAATTTTGATCGTTATAATTAATTTGATTTGATTTGATTAAATTCAAATTCGCGCGATCGACTAGAAAAACTAGAAAAAGATAGAGAGAGAGAGAGAGAATTAAATAAAAACAAAATCAATTTCAGAACGGGGACAAGCAAATCAAAAATTTATATATGGACAAGTGTGCGCATTTTTCATTTCGGTCGAAAATTAACATTTCTACGTTTCTGTTTCTATTTCGATTTTTTTTTGGTTTTGGGTTTTTGGTTTCGGTTTCTGTTTGGCATGTGGCGGCGACCCCTAAGGGTCAAATATGATTTGGTTTCAAGTTTTTCGTCTTCAAAAACAAATCGATACCAAAAACAGATCAATGATCTCATTTGCATGCCAAACAAAGCCAACAAAATCCACATATACACTCGTATATAAAATTTCTGACTGAAATCGACATGCAAAGGGTATGAAAAAGCCGCAAGGTGGAAATCAATTTGGAGGCTTTCAATCAAAATCACAATTTGGACAAGGGAAAAAATGCGAGATGAATGATTTCACTTGAATGTCTCTGTGTGTGTGTGGTGTGTGTGTGTATACAACGACTTGAAAATACCCTAACTACAATGCTTGAGAATATGCTTTAGTTTCAAAGTGATTGCACTTTTTTTTAGCTTTCGATAATTTGTTCTTATATTGAAAAATCGAAAGCAATTCTGAAGATGAACCACATTTGCGAATTAACCCATGAGATCTGCAGAGTGTGCGTTTATTTTCAGACCAACTTCTGTCGCATTGGTTCCAATTCAAGTCAACTGAATCCAGCAACAACAACAACAACAGCAAGAGTTGTGAATTCGAACTCGAACGCATAAATTAGTCAACGGGGAGAAGAAGAAATAAGCGCGAAAACGTGTTTTAAATTTTTGTGTCTTCGAGACGAACGAAACGAAACGAAACGCCAAAGCGAGGCAAACACTCATGTCAGTATTTTGTCAAAAAAAAAAAAAAAAAACGAAAACAACAACAACAACAAAAAACCAAACGAAACGAGCAAACAAAAAGTATTTTTTGTCAGTGATTAATGCATTTATAATTAATTTATTGTATGCATATATAGAAAAGAGGCAGCAGAGCAGCACCAACAGCACCAGCAACAGCAACAACAGCAACAACAACAACAGCAACACCAACATTTGCCATCGGTATCATCGATATCGGAATCATCATCGTTATGGGCCTGATATATGTAGGTTTTCAAACTGGAACTCTGAACTAATTTCAGCAGAAAATATTTATTTTGATCCCCCCTCCCGGGTGATTGATGATGGATTGGATGGTTAGATGGATGGATGGATGGATGGATCGATCGATGGTGTATGTGTGTGTGCGGGTAAGAAGGATATTTGTTGTTTCTTTGCCATCTAAAAGATTTTGCAAGTCACTTGAAAACGGCGGCAAAAGTCACATACATTAGAACGCATTAAAGTGTGACCAAGTGGAGGGAAAAAGGGGCCGATACCCTGAATCCCTCGAGCCTCCCATTGTTAGCCGCCTTTTTCCTTGGAGTTGTTGGAAGCGCACAAAACAAAATCAAGCCAAAACAATTGCCAGGGATAATCTGTTCGCTCAGCTGGGGATTACTCTTTCTGCATATGCAAAACAGACTCTTTCAAATTAAAGCATGAAAATTTGTCAAAGAAAACCGAGCAACGACCATTTGTTGTAGGTGTTGACCCTCATCCAAGAAGGTAACCGCAACCGCAATCTTTTGCTCTCCGCTGGTCTGCTGGTCCTCAGGTCCGCTGGTCCTCTGGTGGTACCTATAATGGGTTTAAAACACCCCCTTTTTTGGGCGCAAGATCACAGAGACGGAGCGAGACAGAGAGAGAGAGAGAGAGAGAGAGTTGGTAGGCGTTGCCCTCGCTTGCTTTCCTGCCTGACTTTCACAAAAAGGGTTCAAAACACAACAAGAACAACAACACAGATGATAACGACTTTGCGGGATTTCTATCATAAAACTGCAAATTGGATTAACTTCTGTGAAAATTTCACAAAGTCAAACAAAAAAAAAAAAATGGGCAGAGAGAAATGAAGAGAAAGTATTTTACAAGGATCAAATGCCAGAGACGCCTCCTCTTTTGACATGGCATATTTCATTACGGATACACGGATGGGAAAAGTGTCTCTATCCGCATGAAATTCTAAGGGTATTTATAGAGATGGGAAAAAAATGATTTACCTATTTATTTGATATTGATAACCCATTCCTAGTCTTAGTGTATAAAGAATTTAAGCCCAAAATTAGCTACAGATTCGGATGGAATCAATTAATACAGCATTCTACATTATTGGAATCGGAGGATTCTCGTAACGGTTAAAGGTTTATCTATCGAGCAGTTCACAAGACTCATTTCGTTTTATTAACTCGAAGAGAGGAGGATTTTCTATAATATTTTGCAAATCTCTTTGCAATTTCTAGATCTTCGCCATTTTAATTACAATTTACATTTAACGATAACGGCGCATACGTTCGTTCGCAGGCTCGCTTGGGTTCGTTCGCTGGTTCGCTTGGTACATACATTTTATTCACTAAGCTATTTATGAGACATTAATCCCATGCTGGCGGTACGAGCATGTTGAACAAGTCCAGCTCGGGCGCCGCATTTACAATGTTAGTAATATCATAAAATGTCTTATGGCCTATCAACAGATAACGCATTTAATGATCAAAATACTGACAGCTTGACAACACGCAAAATGCACAAAAAAAAAACACACACACACAAGTAATCGCCGTTAGCTTTGCTCTAGGAGAAAACTCTCTCTATCTCACTCTCCCCACCTTACTCTCTCTCTCTCTCTCACTCTCTCTCTCTCTCTCACTCTCTCTCTGTCTCTCTCATGTGAGTAAGCGAGTGAGATGATAGCCGCCCCAATACACGGTTAAATTCAAATTCAAATCCCAATTCCGAATCCAGTTCGTAAGTGTACGCAATTATCGGTCGATTGAACGATCGATAGACCACGCCCCATCGCGCAACAGCAATTGTTTGATCGCTCTCATTTTCCCGCTCTCCGTGTGTGCGTGTGTGTGTACGAGTTAGTTAGTCTGATCTGCATTGGTCAACGGAACGGGAACATATATGTAAAGTAAATAAATTCGTTCGTATACAACACGCCAGCGAAACGATCGGCCATATAGCTCGATCTCGTTTTAGCCAACGAACTCGAGCAAAATGTCGACGAAACGTGTACACCTAAGCGGCTCATCTCGATGTGTGTGTGTGTGTGTGTGTGTGTACGAGGATGGAGAGCGATCGCCTCGCTCTCTTGACTATACTGGTTTATAACGGTGCTCCGATTGTGTTAATCGAGCCAATCAAATGTCGCAGTCGCCGAAGCGAGAGAGCAGAGAGCGCATCGAAATCAAAATGGAGTGAGGAACTACTTCACTCAAATTCCGTTGGCACTGTTAACTTAACATCACTCAAAATTCTCCATATACCGATATAGGTAACTACCACCATTATCACTCGAACGCTCTACTCTCCCGTTCTCTCTCTCTGTCGCTGTCTCTCTCGTTCTCATTCTATCTCCCTCTTGCTTACTGTGTGTCTTCGCAATGCATCCGTCGTCTGGTTCGTTATTCGTTCGCGTTCGCGTTGTTCGGTATCAACCGTTAGAGAGAATCGTCTTCAAGCTCGGAATCGGAGTGCTAAGCCTAGGTTTGTCTTTTTCGCAGTCTTTTGTTTTTGTTTTTCAACCAGTTTGTAGTTTTTGTTTATAGTAGTATCATCTCTTCACGTTGTTGTTTCTGTCTCGGTAGCCGACGAAGCTACCGACGAGCGATGCCTCGTCGTTTTGCCTGTGCGTTGTTGCTGTTGCTGCTGCCGCTGCTGCTTACTGTCTGCCTGCCTGCCTGCCTGGCTGCCTGTATGATGATTGCAAAGCATCTTGAGGTCTGAGCATTTTGCAGAACTGTTTAACATCAGTCTTTCTTCGCGCTTCTTGCTCGCACGCTCGATCGCACGTTGCCGTTGGAACGTTGCCGTTCCGTCGCTAATGCTGCTGCTGTTTTTTTTTTTTTTTTTACGTATAACTGAGTGCGTCTCTCGCCCACAATTCCAATTCCAATTCCGATTCAATTCAATTCAACGTGACCGACCCCAAATTCAATCAGTGTCCATCAGCGATCGGGAAAATAGTGCAAACAATTCAGCGAATCCCAATCCCGAGACCCATTCCCATATAGAGGTGTGGCCTATAGGGAGGGAGAACATGTTCTATATAAGTTAGTAGTTAGCTAAATTTGAAAAACAATAAAGAAAAAAAAACTGTCAAGTAAACATTGCATACATGTGCTATATACAACAAAATATATACACACTAACACACACACTCACACACACACTAAACACACACGCACACACACACATACAGTAAACACACTCCCAGTAACACACACATGTAACAAAAAGAGGTTCTAAGAGTCAAGTGTCGAAAACGCCGTTTCAAGTGACGTTTTATTGGCGCAAGGTGAAACAAATAAATAGCGGAGAGTTCACTATGGAGCAAATCTTAAATGATTTTTTGTAAACACAATAAAAACAACAACAAAACAAAAAAAAAACACACAACGCCAAAAAGAAAACGAAAACTTTTGCTCAGTTTAATTTTGAAAAAAAAAAAAAAAACACCAGAAAACCAAACGGAAAAACGGAAAAATATCATCATCATACGTGATTTTTTATTATTTTGGACAACATTTTTGATCGATTTTAACGGTAAGTTGAAAAGTGCAAAATGCCAAACTACAAAATGGGGAAAAATAAAAACCAAAAAAAAAACACACACACACACACTCGTGAATTTCATAGATTTTTAATTAGACATGTGAGAAAGTTTTGTTTCCAGTGCACTGTTTTTAGTATGACAATAAAATATAAGCAAAAGCACCAACACAAGGGCAGGGCAAATAAACTTTACGACTTATATAGTCAGAATCAATGTAAGCCAGAAAAGGGCGGAGGATGGGGAGGAGCAGCCGATGGATAGATACCGACTATTGCCGGGAACGACTCGAATGTCGGACTAGAGCGAACTAACGACCAAACACACATATTTGCTTAAATAGTGTAAATAGCGTGTAAAGAGCTTTATTTGCTAGAAATTTCGATATTTCGAGTTATGCCAATTTTTCTAGTTGTTATTCAATTTATGACACGCGGAATGCACTGAAAGAAAATGAAGTCACCCAAAAAAATGGATATATATTTCCAATAAGAAATTGCCACAAATCACACGATTATCTATCGTTTGATCAACTTAACTAAATTAAATGATAGAAGCCTTCAAAAATAGTTGAACTATTTCGATAACTTTTTGCTCGTGCTGCAAATTGAAATTCTAATTGAAAATAATTTTGCATTTTGTATCTTGTGTCGCTTGTGCCTTGTTTCGTTATTTGGCTTAGATTGCCTTGTTTAAGTAAGTTTTTGCATGTGTGGCAAATATTGACAATTTGTGTGCTCAAGTGTATGTACAAGTGCCTTGTCACAATGAGGGGCAAGTGTGTGTCTGTGTGTGGTGCACTTATTCCAGTTAGCTAGGGCACTCCAAAGATTGCCACATCTCCACCCTGCTGCACTCCGTTTGCCCAGTGGTGTCCCTGCTGCTTAAGTTGGCCATCAAGTTTGTTGCCTAAGTCTTTCGTTTTGACCATCTCGAGAAATTAACACATCAAGGTCGTCCCTCGTCGTGTGCTGCGGAAAACTTGACAAAAAAAAAAAGAAAGAAAAACGAAACACACACACACAAACACACACATCCTTAAGGGGGCACAACACCGGAAAACAACAATCGTTGTTTGGCTGCTGCCTCCTCTCAGTCTCAGCCTTCAGAGAGAGAGAGGGAGACAGAGAGAGATGGAGAGAGGGAGAGACAAAGTGTGAAAGTATTTAGTACAAACGCGTTAACAGCAACGGCAAGGAATAGAAAATAAGCTAAATATAAAATGCAAATGTGGCAAAGCAAACACCTGTTGTCATTTAACATGCATTTTAACCTGCACCAAGGGGGGTAAAGGGGGTGTGGGGGGGAAAGAACGTTGTTTCAGGCTGCCCAGGACGGGTCGCAATCTTAATGTGAGTCACAGTGACTTTTCCCCTCCCCCCACTTGTGCATCTTTTTTTTCATCCATTGAGGTGCAGCAGTAGCCCATTCTCGTTGCCGTTGATTGTGTTCGCTTTGTAATAAATATGAATATGAATATTAACTATTATTGCTTTTGTTGCTGTTGTTGTTGTTGGTGGTAATACTACATATTATGACTGCAAAGCATCTCCCAACTAAAGGTCAAATTGAGCTAAACGAGTTCTTATCTTACATCGACTTTGCTAGCCAGCCAGCTAGCTCATCGATTCAAGATTTTACCCTTGTATGGTTATCGATTGTGATTAATAGATGTATTTCAAATGGCATTTCAGGGTTAGCACAAAAAAAATTATCGAATTGAGATCAGCAGCAATATTAACGCCAAGCAAAACAATTAACTAACTCCACCAATTTATTGATTATTAAAATCAAATCAATGAATACAAATGTTGATATCGATTTGCGAAATTTCTTCTCTTGCAGCCTGCGAACGTTGAGCAAAAACAATTTCCCACAATGATGAATCAGGATAATCCATATGCGGTAAGTTTCAATCAAAAGAAAATTCACAATCACAAAATCAAAACAAAACAGAAACAAGAAAAAAAAATATATACACATAAATAAAACTGAAAAACTGAATAATTTCAAATTCAAATTATTGTAAATGTTTAACGAGCTAAAAATTGAACAAACTCATAAAAAAGTCAACGATAAAAAACTTTATGACAATGGGCTTCAAAAATCCCAAGAAAAAAAAATAATCAAATCGAAAAATATATAAAACTCCAAATCTAAATCGAAAATAAAATCTGTAGCGGCAATTGATAAGAAGATGGAGGGGGAAGGGGGAAGACAACCGAAAGAAATCGGTTAAATTTGAAGCGTCGATTTGGCTTAGCTTCCGCATTTTGTCCAAATTTTTGTTCGGCGCAGAAATTTATGAATTATGAGGTTTTCTCGGGCTATGCATAATTACCTGCCAACAACAGCAGCAACAGCAGCAACAGCAACAACAACAACAACCAACAATAAAATAATAATAATAATAATAAAAATAATATTGGAAAAAGAGTAGCCTAAACCAGTTTACACACACATACGAAACAAAACAACGGCGAAAATATTTAAATGATGTCATAATTTTAGTAGGAGAAACAAAAATCATAATCATCGTAGAGTATTTTTTGTCGACTTCACCTGCCATCTATTGGTGGTTGTTGTTGTTGTTGTTGCTGCTGCTGCTGCTGCTGCTGCTGCTATTGTTGGGGATATAAGCAGCATTGGGGCCTGGCGGCAGCTTCTGTCCGCTTTTTGTGTCGAACTTTTTGAAATTAATGCAGATCAATTAGTTAATATTATTAAGCGTTTCAAAATGCCAAGAACTACGTTGCCAAGAGTCACCGTCAACGTTTCTCGTAGCCGCTGTCGCTGCCTCTGCTGCCGCTGCCCCTTTCCTATTTGAATATTTAAACAAATATCTAGTCATATATGTATGTAGGGGGGAGGGGGGGGAGCAGCTGAAAAATAAAAATAAAAACACGTAAGTTGCCTGCTAACATGGCACTAAATGTCAATATTTGAATATTAAATTTTATTTAAGTGCGTTTTTTATGGTTTTAAGCTGATTTTTTTCGTTTAGTCGATCATCATCAGTGGGACAAAGTCGCTAACCTAGCACACACACACACCACACCACACATATTTCTGTCTTTGGTGTGTGTGTGTTTCCTATACCCTTGCAAAAAGGGTGTATTCATTTTGGTGGCATCTCCGACCACATTAAATATATATATTCTTGATCAGCACGACAAGACGAGTTCAAATCCGTTTGTCCGTCTGAATTAACAGCTTCTCCTCCTAGACCGCTAAAGCAAAAGAGTTGAAACTCCGCAGGAAGTTTTGTTTATACTGCAGTCATGGTATAGTTCGGATTTCTTCGGATCGTACAACTATATCGTATAGCTCCCATAGAGATTTCGTTCAATAACTTTAGCGTTTTTCACGGGATTATCATGAAACTTAATATTTGACAGTTGATTACATAGCCAAATACCCGTATCCAATTTGATCAAGATCAGACTACTATAACATATAGCTTCCATAGGAAGGATCGGACCAAAAATAGTATTGCTTCTAAGAACTTTTTTGTTTCTAAAGCGATTATCATCAAATTTGGTAATTAACAGATATACATAATAAGTTATAGCTCTGCTGAATTCCATCCAAATCGGATGACTATATCATATAGCTGTCATACAAACATATGAAGAAATTGCATGCTGCATTGTGTTTTTACGTGTTTTTACACAAAGGTCTTTGCATTCAGCTATCTCTATTTGGGGATTGAGTAACACAAGAATTTGCAAGGGTATACAAACTTCGGCATGAGCGAAGTTAGCCCGGCCTTCTGGTTTATTTTTTGTTTTCCATCTTTCGACTGAAAGAGGCGGACACCCAAAATCCCAAGTAGTGTTAATTAGTTGAAATGTGAGACGATAAACTAAATGTTTGATTAAAATGAAGGCAACAACAACAGAGTCAAATTTAGGCCACTTTGCTAGAGAGTTAGAAGAGGAGGGTGAGAGGGGGGCAGTGGGGACAGAGAGATCGGCAAGTTGGTAGCTTTGGCGGCTAATAAATAAATGAAATAAAATTGAATTTATGAATGCAAAAGAGTTGTCGGAATTCGGAATATCAAAGATTTCCCCCCCTCCCCGGCAAAACGCTTATCGAAAAATTATCGATTACATGGAATTGAATGCGAAACGAAACTGATTTCAAATGAAAATGATTGATTATCGATTTCCGCGATTTCCCCGCAGATTATCGATAGGTTTTTTTTTAGCATTCGCATCGAAAGCAGAAGAAAAGAAACTTAATTTCGTTTCGCCTTATAGACGAGCACAAAAAACGCATTACAATGTTGTTGTGCGAGACGTCTCCACCTCCCAAAGACACTTGACTTCGACTTGGAGTCGGTGTTGGAGTTGGAGTTGGGAGCCAAGGAGGATGTGGATGGCGATGACGATGGCGATGGCGACCACTGACTGACGATGCTGACCAGTGGCTGGTTACAGTCAAATGCACTTTGCTCGCACGCATCTGGGCAAATCTCTTTCTATTTGCATTGGCTGCTGCTGCCGCTGACCATTTTGGTCATAAACATTTGCGTAATGGATTTTTGTTTCTTTTGCTTCGTTCAGTTTGCTTGCTGCCAAGAGTGAAACACAACACACAAAGTAAATTAATTACGAGCCTCTCTTCTCATGCATATTTGCACGTTGCCGCGCGTTGCCTGCCCCAAACAGCAACAGCAACAACAACAACGAAAAGAAAAAACAACAAAAATGAGGAGAAAAATTCTCTAAACAAAAGTTAATAAATGCCTAAAAACTGAACAGAAGCAGCAAGCAAATTAGCAAAAGCCCGAAAAACTCATACACACACACACACACACACACACACACACACACACACACACACACACACACACATGTACACACATGTACACCAAATGTAATTACTGCACTTATACATGGTGGCAGAGGTTTTTGGTTTTGCTTTTGGGCTTAACAATTTTTTGTGGTCTCCACTTTCTGTTGGTGGAGCAAAGAGAGAGTGGGGGGGGGAGAGAACTGGGCAATTTTTCACATGCGTAGCCAGTTTGGGTAGCCAAACGAGGATGAGACTGAGACTGAGGCTGGAGCTAGAGCTGGACTTGGACTGGAGCTCGGGAAACGGAACGGGACGCTGTGAGAGAGAGATGCTGTAAAAGTTGTCTGTGGCCCCAAACATCTACTACTCCATCTCCATCTCCATCTCCATCTCCATCTGCGCCGTTTATGCTCCAACTTGTGTATGCTTGCAGATTTTGGTTGGTTGTGCTTCTTTTTGGGTTGTGTGTTGTGTGTGTGTACATGCACATGTTGCGGTTGATAACTCAATTAGAATGTTAAATTTATGTTCGCAACAAGAAATTAACTTGCAATTAGAAAATGCCTCTCGACGGCGACGACGACGACCGCGACTGGAAACGAAAGACTTGGGACACGAACTTGAAAAGCAAATTCAAAATGGTTTTTGAGAATGGTGGCAGAGGAAATACTCTTTGAAGTCACATGAGCAGCAAAGGAATTTCAATCGACTCAAGGGAGATTCAACCAATTGGTATCTATTGGTAACCAAGTTGGATGAGGAAATGTCTATGCCTCAGTCACTGCTTCCATGTAATTATCTTGGCCACAAAACAAATGAAAACAATTTAGCAAGATTGTGCACCACAGAGACCAGTTGTAGGGCATCTGCAGCCGGCGAGACAAGTCAATTGCCGAAAACTAATGATGATGATGCACTGCACGCATTTGCACTATTTATAATTCGTGAGCGAGCGAGCAGTGCCAAAAGATCAATGATCAATCCTCTGAAGCTGCATGGCGATGGAGATGGAGCTGCCGCTTGATGACTTTACTTTGGGAGGAGAGACAACTTCATTTGTTTGCGCAGAGGATGACTCCTTCTATTATTTCACATTTCAGTTTTCTTCTATTTTGTGGGTTGAACATGCTCACTCGCTCCGTGGACTATCCTGGCAATGATTAATGAGCGAAATTAGCAAAGAGAAGAGATCTGTTAAAATATTCGCCTACTTCTTCTTCTTCTTCAACTTCAACTTCTACTTATTCTGTGTCTGCAGGCCAATTGACCAAAGTTCTATCTGCAGATTACCAAATGACTTTTTGGGCAACGAACTTGAACGAAACTCAACTCAAACTACAACAATTACAAACTAAACTTCCTCTCCCTCAACGATAGATGCGATGCGATGTGATGCGATGTGATGCGATGTAGATACATATATGTATGTATGTATATAGTATGTGCATCATGTCATTATATCCGCCAAACTGGTTAACCTTGACAAAAATCCTACAGCTGAATGCATTAGTAGTTCAACGGCAACAAGAAAAAACCAAGCAACTAACTAACGACTTGCAAATGCGGCCGCTGTCGACGTCAACGTCGCAGTCGCAGTCGACGTCGACGTCACCGAAAACAAAACGCTATTAAACTTCTATTATTTAAGTACTACATTGTGCACTCATACGAAGAACTTTGGGTCGAATACAATACAATCGAAAAACAAACACACTGCAAAACGAAAAGGAAAACAAAGTAGCAAAGAAGAAGACCACAAAACACACGCCAAAGTCTCGGGCTCCAAGTTGGAGTCCAAGTTGGAGTCGGAGTCGGTCAGCAGTAAAGCAATCATAATGAGGCAGCAATTGTACGAATTTTGTTTTTATCGGACTAAGCGTTTAGAGATGAGATCGTGAGAATATAACCGAAATATTTAGTTCTTTCACTTTTCTCTCTCTCTCTCTTCAAGTGACCGAATTCTTCTTCAAGAAGAAGAAGAGGTGAATAATTTGTGACAAGTTTCTGCTAATTTCTTGTCTTAGTCTCCAGACAATTTGCACAATCTTCAGCATTTTGGGGTAAATAGTTTCATCTCTATTTGCTCAATATGGCAACCTTCTGTCTGTCTGTCCGTCTGTCTATGTGTAGCTAACAGAGCATAAATCCCAAATTGTCGACGGAGAAGTACTTGCAAAATTATGCAATATTATGTAATTATACAGACAATCAACAATAACAGCCGCAGCAGCAGCCGCAGCAGCAGCAGCAGCCGCAGTCGAAATTTATTGCTGGTCTTTTTGATCATGAAAACTCCGCCAGGCCAACGAAGGTGAAGTGGTAGTGGGAGTGGGTGGGAGAGTGGGTGAGAGAGCGAGAGGGAAACAGAAAATTTTAAAATGATTGAGCGCATTATTTTCATATTAGCGCGTGGCTTTAAGATTGGCATCAACCCGAAAGTAAGCAGAAGTGTGAATATAATTTTGATATACTCTATAATTTAGACGATTGCGAGACTCTTGCCTAGTTAATGGCTTACTAGATGCTCGTTCTACTGTTAGATTGATTGGGTTCCAAAGAGCATTTCCACTTCGACCTTGTCTTCTCTCTCATTATAAATTGTTATTTTTTGTTGTTGTTGTTGTTGTTGTTCCTCGTATTCGCCTTTTCTGCTTTCGATTTCAAGTTCAACACTTTGCCACCAGCAAAAAAAAAGTGTTCCAACTGGTTGCCCCGCCACTTTATTACGCTGAGAGTTGAGTTTAGTTGAGTGGAGCCGAGACGACGACGATGGAGACGGCGCCAAGCTTTTTGGGGGTAGCCCTTTTCTCAAAGAAGCGTAACAAACGAAACGAGCAGACAAAAATTGTTATAATTTGACGGTTTAATAATACTTACTTTTGATTTTCCTTAAGGTCAAGGTTATGCGATGCGAGGTGAGGTGAAGTGCGGTGAGGAGGAGTCGAGTGGAGTTGTTATTATTGAGGCAGACCAGCCGCATAATGAGCTGCCAAATTGTTTCGCCAGGCGGCATCACGATGTTCACGATTTAAGTAAACCTAAAGCCGCAAAATTGAATTAAATTTATATAAATTGCATATACTATAAAGTTATGTATGTGTATGTGTATGTATGTATTTAGTGTAGATGTATGCACATATATAAGTATATCGAAAGATCATTGCATGCCCGCATGTCCGCTTACATTAGAGGCGAAGGCATCGAGATCGAGCAATTTGTGAGCGCTTCCATTGTTATATTAGCTATTTATTTTTAAAGCTTACTGAGCTGCTACTAATAACGAGTATTTATTTATTTTTTATTTTTTTCCCCCTACTGCTGGTTGCTGCTTTTTACGTTATTGTTATTTTATTTTTTTTTTTTTTTGCACTGATGAGAGGAGGAAAAGGGGTTCGGAGGTAACTTGGATGAGTATTGGCATTGACTAGAGATTGGTCTTGGGGGTCTCCAACACAATGAATGGTCCATAATCATACCTACTCTGCGAAGAGTCTTTGCTTGGAACTCTTCCCACGCCGAGCCAGCAACAACAAACAAAAAGGCCAAAACCAAACACAAAAATCTTACTTAATTCAATTTTAATTAAACAACTTTATAGAAAGTGAAATCTATTCTCCCACAATTAGCTGGCTAATATGGAAAGCGAAATGATTTGTTTCTCTACTCTTCCTTTTTTTTGTTTTAGATTTTGTTTGTTCGTTTTCATTTTCATTGAATCGTCGCATTTGGCTTTTCCAAATAATTGCTTAATACAAGAAAGTTTGGCAACTTTGTTGTTCAGGCCAAATTCCTTGTCTTTCTCTCCTTCCCCACATACTAGAGCTCGAATTTCATTTGATTTGACTAATAATGTCACCTGCATCACACACACACACACACACACCCACATAAACACACATATGCACAATCCTCTTCCCACGCCTTGAACAAAAAACCAGAAGGTCATGCCGAAGTTTGTATACCCTTGCAAGTTCAATCCCCAAATAGAGTTAGCTAAGAAACTAACAAGTTTTTAGAAGCAAAACTATTTTTGATGCAATTGTTCCTATGGGAGCTATATGATATAGTAGTCCGATCTTGATCAAATGTAACACATACGTTTAGATGTATAGTAAACTGACAAATGTCAAGTTTCATGATAATCGGGTGAAAAAAAACAAAGTTATTGATCTAAAACTCTATTTTCGACCGATGGATTCTATGGGAGCTATATGATATGGTCGTCCGATCTTGATCAAATTGGGTACGAGTCTTTGGCTAGGTAATGAACTGCCAAATATTCAGTTTCATGATAATCCCGTGAAAAACGCTGAAGTTATTGATCGAAATCTCTATGGAAGCTATACGATATAGTTGTCCGATCCGGTTGAATCCAAGATATAGAATGACTGCAGTATAAATAAAACTTTCTGCGGAATTTCAGCTCTTTAGTTTTAGCGGTCTAGAAGGAGAAGCTGTTGATGCAGACGGACAGACAGACGGACAAACGGATTTTACCTCGTCTTGTCATGCCTCCTTCTATGCGTTGCTCACTTCTGACCAATATGAATGTACCCCGTTTGCAAGGGTATACAAATGAAGTGAAATTCCACTTTTAATTAGCCAAATACATTGCACATTACGTATACGCCGTGGATGGCCAGCCAGCCAGCAGAGAAAGAGAGACCACCCTTTCGACTGTGTGGGGGCCATAAAAGTTGAACAAAATTATAACAGGCAACTTGCAAAACATTTACACTAGCCCACCAACCAACCAACCAACCAAGCAGCCAAAAAAGCAAACCCAACCAGGCAAAAGTAATAGGCCATGGAGGCCAAGATGTGGAAGAAGGAGGAGGAGGAGCAGCAGCAGGAGGAAATGTCGACGTCGATGAGACTTAGTCAGTTTTAGGCGGTGGCAGGCAGCTTTCTTTGCCCGGTCTGGCTAAAGCGAAAATGATTCATGGATGAGACTCGAGAGCAAGTCGAGACTCCTGCTGGCTGGCTGGCTGGCTGGTTGGTAGTTGGGTTTTGGCCGAAAACGTCTCGACGCCGGGCAGACTATTAACTTTGAAAGTTGTTTAAACAGGCAGCCAACCAGCCAGCCTCCACCTTCTACTTTTTGCCTCATCGTCGTCGTCGTCGTCGTGGTGGTTGTCTCCAGCTGCTCTGGCTCTGGCTCTGCTCTGCTCTGCTCCTTTGCCTTCTGCCACGGCAACAGGCAGTGTCATCGGCGTCGCGGCTCGTGGGAATTGGATCATTAGAAGCAGGCAAAAAGGCGAATTGGTGAAGGCAAAAGGCAAGGCAAGGCAAGGCAAGGCAAGACAAGGCAAGAAGCACACCAAGAAGTTGGTCAAACGCCACACTGAGAGAAACACTTGTGGCAGTTGCAAAGTGGCCTTGAAGCCTTAATTGAAATGTGTCTTGGATTCGTTGAATTGAATATTAATTGCTTATCGATTCAGTTGCCACTTTTCTCTCAGTGTGCAGACAGAAGTCAGTTTTGTTAGAGCTTTGCTTTGCATGTGTTGCAAACTTGGGCAGAGTTGCCACCGTTTCTTGTTGCTGTTGTTGTAGTTGTTGTTGTTGCTCATGCTGTTGTTGCTGTTGTAAGAGGCGCGATAAGTAAATGTGTCCCGCGTCTCTTTTATTTGCACTTGCAGAGCCAAAGTTGTCGTCTCTTTCCCATTTCCCCCCTCCCATTATCCCCCCCCCCACTCGATATTGTGTTTTTCCTTTTTTTTCTTCGTCTTCTTCTTCGTTTTCGTATTTTACCACTTTTGTTTGTTTATATGTTGTTGTAGTTGTTGTTGTTGTTAGTTGCTGTTTTTGTCTTCGTTTGCTTCTTCTTTTCGATTTATTTGTTTTGTTTGCTTGTTGTTATCTCTGGGCAAGCATTTTTGGTTGTTGCTGTTGTTGTTGTTGCTGTTGTTGTTGTTGCTGTTGTTGTTTCATCGGGGGAGTCAAAAGTCAATTAAATAAGAGCAGTGCATCGAAAAATGCTTGTACTTGTTGTTGTTGCTTTTCTTTTGGTTTTTGCGAAACGAGCAATTTGTGTGGTTTCTTCGTTTTTGTTTTTTGTGTTTTTTTTTTTTTTGGGGTTAGGCTAGTCAAGTGCTCTATGGGAACCATTTCACCAGCAGAAAAACGTTTTCAGCTCTCAAGATTTTCAAAGTTTTTCCAAGTTGATTTATGAAACGTTGAGGAGATGAAACTAGTTTGCCTAATGCCAAAATGTGATAGAAGTATGTCAAATTTTTAAGTGAACTGACAGCAAATTGTTTTCTCGCTTGTGGAGAGAACAAAACTTTTATCTTTAATTGTTAATTAAGAGGAAGAGAATATTCTTAAAAACTGAACTTCATTTAAAAAACACCAAAATGATCTCTTAAATATTTCAAAGTTTATAATATTTCGATACCAAACATTTCCCTTTTCTTCTATGCAACAAAATAATCTAAGCAATTCCATTAAGGAAAATCATTTGCTACTCAATTTTATTTATTTTATTTTATATTCTATAAAAGTTCAATAAAATTGCTACATTTTTCAATTTATTTAGATAGAAATCATCAGAGATTACTTTAAAAGAGAAAGAAATAATCGTGAACAAAAATCAATATTTTATCTTGAAAGACAACAAATCTAACTGCATGCATTCCTTTGACTTAAATAAAATCAAATATTTAATAGAATTTTTCAAAAAAATACCAAATTTACTGCTCGAAAAGTCGAGCCGTGGTTCAAAATGGGTTAAGCGAGTTCGTTGTCTAAGTCTTTTGATTTTTTAAACAAAATGAAAACGAAAAAAGTTTAAAAAACGCGACTTTAAATCGGTTAAGCGAGTTCGTTGTCTAAGTCTTTTGATTTTTTAAACAAAATTAAATCGAAAAAAAGATTAAAAAATGCGACTTTATGCACATTTACGATTAGAATGACATACTGAATGTATTTATCGATATTTGAGCAATTTTCGATTTTCGATTAAAGTTAGTAAAGAGTTTCTGAACTATGGAATTCTTTCAAACTTTAAAAAATTCTGTGTCCTTACTTTGAAAATAGCATTTTTGATTACAAAAGTATATCCGTATGTCTATATTTTTGAAAATTCTTGCAAAATCAGCTAATTTAGTATGTGGCCTCCATTTTGCATTATTCTTTTGCCACATATCGGATAAAAGATCGATCGATTATGTTTTTTTCTGTGATTTTTACTCCCAATGTTTTCGGAATTTCTAATTCGCTCGGAGCATGTTTTTGGGATCCACTCACACTGCCAATTAGTTAATTTCGATGCCAAATGAGATGGCCAAGTGTAGGCAAAAACCGTTCACTCGGGCGTATAGCTGTGAATCAAAAAAATGGTGTGGAAGAAGGGGAGGGGGGGAAGCAATTGATATGTTATTTTTAGATGTTATTTCGTAGAAGTCGCCTTTCATGGTCCAATCGTTTATTATTAGCGTAGTTGTCAAGTCACATATTAAAAAAAACATCATGGCAATGCCACGAAAATAAACAGCGACCTAACGAAACGCACGTGTTTAAGATCTCTGCTAACTTTAATATTTCCCTCGGTTCAGTTGGACCCCGAGGAGTTTAGTTGCTTCTCTTGTTGGACAGCATTTCATTCGGGTTATGCAAACTTCTAACTTCTCAATGAATTTCCCACATAAAGTTTTGCACATATTTTCGCTCGATTCAGAAAATTCACAGTAGTCGAAAACAATTAGATGGCCCCTGACCGAAGTCACTTCACAATCACTCAAATGTCCCATGTCACATCCTCACTCAAAGCCTCAAAGCATGAAGGCAGCCAGAGAGGTAAAAAAAAAAAAGAGGCCCCCATGCTGAGCCACAAGTTGCAGCAGCTGGAGAAGTCTCCCCCCGCACTCTTTCGTTGGTGCCACACACACAACCCATGCATCCCCACATGCTATTCCATTCATCTCGATGCATTCTCTATTTGTCTGTTGTCCGTCGTTTTTTTTTCCCCCCCCCTCTCTGTGATTTTATTTCTTTTGATTCGCATGTGTCAAGTCATTGGCATCTAGTGCAGTTAAATGCTCATTGAATCAACAGACGACAACGGCAACAGCAGCGGCAGCAGCAACAAATTTTATGCCAATTCATGGCAGCAACAGCAGCAGCAGCAGCAGCAAACATTTTCCAATTTTTTTGTTGCTGTTGTTGTTCCTTTTGATTTTGGTTTTGGTTTCTTGCAAATTGCAATCTCGACGCAGACGCAGACGCTTACTAATTTGTTAAGCCAAGTTTTATTTATACATTTTTGTGTGCTGTGTGTGTGGTGGCCTTTTTGTCTGTGATTAATTTCGAAGCTCATTTCACCTGCGGGTTTCAAAATCTTTTTCACATGCAGGCATTTTCTTTAGTTTCTCGGCCAATTCGATGCGAGGCGAGAGGAGAGCGGAGACTTGCAGCTCGGCTCGACCCCAACTCTCGTCGCACACGCCGAAATGTCAAGTCAAACACTTGTAAAGCAACAATTGGCACAAGTTTGTCTACGTTTTGGCCTAAGCTAACATTTAAAATTGTAACAAATGCCACAGCAATCGGTGAACGTGTGGCTGACAGCCAAACCAAAACCAACTTGCAGACGAGAGGCATAGCATACAACACAAACATTGCAGCGAGCTGCTGCCACATAGGAAATGGCAACAGCAACAGCAACAACTGCAACAGCAACAACATTGACGAGGCAAGCAAACCTCGCACATTTTGCACGCATTTGCATAACAAGAAACAATTGAATCAACGTCGAAGAGAGGCGCGCACCAGCATTTCAAAATTAAGCACAACGAATGCTGCATACTCTTTGCTTATAAAAAGAGAGACGCATTAGAAATGGGAAACTGGAAAATTTCAATTAAAATGAAATATTTAAAAGCTCATTGGCAAAGAGTTTTTTATTATTATTTTTGAAAAAGATTTACAATCGATATTTCATCACACAAAATCCACATGATTTCGAAGGGTATACACACACACACACACGCACACGCACACGCACACACAACAATGTTTCAATTTATGCAAAACAATGTTAGTTAGACCTACTTCGTAGTTCTAATGAAAATTAGGAGCTGACTGGCTCTAACTCTGGGTTAGTCTTCGACGTTTTCCGTTCGATTTGCAGTATGATATTTCGTTTTGGCGGATGGTTTAAAATTTTAAGCGGAAATTGCACAAACACTTGTCGTCCAAGTGCTGAATGCAGCTCAAAGGAAAACCAAAGAGACGAGATCAGAGAGAGAAATGTAGAAAATGGACGGGGGGAGAGGGAGAGAGCAGACAAATGCATTTAAATTTCACATGAGCTCATAAAAATAGTTACAAATTAATTATAATGACAAAGACAGAGACGGAGACGACGCCGACGACGCCGACGACGACGACTCCGACTGGGAAGGCACATTATAAATCTAAACATTTCCTGCTTGACAGCTTGAAGAGCTTTTCAAGCTGCAGCTACAGAGCCACAAAGCGACAGATGATGATGCTTCAAAAACTAAACAAAAAAAATGAAATAAAAAATCAACAACAGCAACAGCAACAGAAAACTAAAACTGAATACTAAAACTTTGTAAGTTCATAATTATAGTCTCTAAGACAGCGGCCAACAATTAGCTGCAAAACAAATCGAAAAACGAAAGACTTAAGCGACAAACTTGAGAAATTAAATGATGATGGATTGGTGGCCTGAGCCAAACCCACATGAAAGATGAACGAAATGTTTTCCTTTTCCTTTTAGCATTTCAGTGAAAGGGTATGATGACGGATTGGGGTGGGGGAGGGGGAGGGGGTAGAGCAAACAAGGGCGTTTTCATTGAGACAATCGAACATCATTTGTCAACCCATACGCAATTAGGCCCACAGCAAAAAAACAGAAAAAAACTGAAAATGTGCACTGCAAGAAAGAAATTTTTCGCTACTCAAACTGTAACACAAAAAAATGCAAGAAAAAAAAATACTTATAATCGTTTCCACACGCACACTCTAATGATTGATCACTCCCTCGAGGGGGGGTCAGTGTGGAAAATGTGTAAAAATTCTCTTCTCATCTCATCTCCGCTGTTTTATTTCTTCTTTCTGTTTGACAAATTGCCCGAGCCCAATGACTAAGCAAAGGAGGGAGCGTCCTCTTCGCAGATGCCTCAAGTATTTGTAATGCGGCAAAAAGAAAGCAGACGAAACATGCGATCTAACAATTTTGACAATATTTTAGCTGCCAGCCGCGAGACGAGAGCAAAGTCTCTAGATCAACTCTCTGGAGAAACGGGTTTGCATTACACAAATGTCATGACTCATCTCCAGATTATTTTTTTTCTATTTAGCTTTAGTTTGTTCTATATCTTTTATTTCTTTTTGTGTGCAGCTGCCATCTAAAGCTGATCAAACTAATTGTGTTGTGATGGTGAGCAAATAAAGTCACTGAAAAAGTGAGCAAAATCACAAGCAAATGTTGCAAAAGTTCTGACTCTTTCTACGAATGTTTTTGTCCAATTTTAATGCCTTTGTCCAAATGATTAGGCGACATTTTGATTAGCAGATCGAAAATATTGCCATCTATATATATATATCACGCATTTTTATCTACTCATCACTGCTAACGAGTGAGCTGAGCTCTGCCGCACAAGGCACAAGGCAAGGCAACATCAACATCAACATCAACAACCGATTCCGATTGCGATTCCGATTCAAAACGACCGTCTTCAGTGTCGACAAGTCAGTCATGAATACACTTATAAAATTGTTGGCAAGGTGGAAAAAAAACAGCAGAAAGCAACAACAAAAAACTAGAACAATTTGTTTGCGCACAATGAACAAAGCGAGGCAATTGCTTTGTGTGCATGATTTCATTTTAATTAAATTATGTTTTTGCGCTTGAGCATTTTTTTTTGTTTCTGCTGCTTTTGTTCATTTTCAGTTTTAGTTTCAGTTTTGTATAATTGCATGCAAACCAGACAAAACCAACAACAACAACACAGATACACGGCAAGAAAGAAAAAGAGTTAGAGACTCGGATGTGCAAAAATTAAATTCATGCAGCTCCATTTGAATTAGTCTTAGTACATGTTGCCAAGGTCAGGCAATTATCATAATTTTTGCAACAACAATGAAAACTTAATGGCACTTAGTTTAGCGGCAACGGCGGTGGAGGGGGCCTGGGAGGGGCAGTGTGGATTAAAATGAGATGATGGCCAAGAAGAAACTGGAGTAAACGTGCCTTTAATTTTCTGTGTGTGTGTTTTTTTTTGTACAAACTTAATAATTCCATTTCATTGCATCATCGCGGGCATGAAAACAAATTCTACTTGCTATTTTTAAGGTTAACACACACACACACACACACACACACCCGACATATTTTGCCATAATTAATCACCTCGAAAAATCCAACAACACGACACAAATCAAAAAAAAAAAACACCAAGTAAAAATCAACAAAACATCAAAAATTTATTTTGCAGATGATGACGGGGGAAGTTTCATTTTTTTTTCCTAGTTGGTTTTTTTTTTCACCTTTTCTATTTAATTTTGGGGGGATCTTTTTCTTGTTGTTGCTCTGCGATTTGGATTTGGGGGGGAAAAATATAGCAACTAATTAAAATAAATTGGTCTACAAAAATTAATCAATATTCGCAGAAATAACACACAACAAATTGGACAACTTGTTAAAAACAAAGAGAAAGAAAAAAAAATAAAACAGCGAACAAAGAGGAAGAAGATGGATAGCACAACAACTAAAACAACAACATTGACAACAACAAATTCAACTTATTATGCATATTAAATTAAAGTTGCATTGTTGCTCTCGTATCTAATTTATAACACTTTCACTTAATAGCCCAAGCTAATTGTGAAGATTGAAATTTTTTGTTGAACAAAAAAACAAATTATGCAATACAAAACGAGTATTTAGCAGCAGCCGCCGCCGCCGCCGCTGCGAGGGTCAATTGAGCGGAAACTGCAAAGCGACACAAGCCACTTGATCGATTCGATAAAGAACATTTCAAACAGCCCTCCAGAAAAAGGAAACGAGTAAGAGAAGTGGCCCAAAATGAACTCACAAATCATTCAAACATTTGCCAACGAGCGGAAATAACCAAAGGGGGGAGGGGGAGAGAGGTGGGGGGGGGAGAGGCAGGGTGTATCAGTGTTAATCAGGTAAACCGCATCTAACCCCCCCCAAACAGCATCCAAAAGATTCAAACTAGAATCATCTCCCCCGCGCCCCCCTCTACCCCACTCTTTCTGTCTCTGTCTCGCTGCCTGACTGGCTGGCTGGGTGGAATGTGTCGCTTGTCTGTTGTAAAATAAATGTTTATTGCTTTTTAATATTGCACATTGTCTGCATAAATTTCACGGCGCAACGTGCTATCCCCCCTCCCCCCCCACACACACACATCTTACTCTACTCCTCCTTCCTTTCCTCCTGCCATGCCATTCGCATTTTGCCTTCTCTTTAAGTTGTCTCTGATTTAAAATCAAACTAAATCTGCTGCCAATTCCACAAACGAACAACAAAAAGTTGTTGAAACTTGAAACTCATAATTTTTAATTTATTTTATGTGATTTTTATTTGTCGATTAATCCACAACAACACCAGCAACACCAACAACACCAGCAACACCAACAACAAGCTAGCTGACGACGCTTTATGAAACCTAAACGTAGAAAATTTATTTCCCTAGAGACTTGAAAAACTCTCAACACATAACACGAAATCAGATTAGCATGTCGTCGTCGAGAAGGCGAAGAAGAACAACTCGAACTAAGCCAATTGCCATGATACTTACTATCTATCCTATCCTATCCTCTCCTCTCCTCTCCTCTCCTCTCCTCTCCTCTATATATATATATATACCAACTATAGCAGGAGAGCCCCAGATGAACAAAGTGAATGTGTTTCGCAATTGCTTTCTCTACTACTTTGTAAACTGCCAATGCCAAATTGTTGCCAAGAAAATGATTGCCCAGAATTGACCGGGCCAGGGGTGTTGTTGCAGCAATTGTTAGCCATAAAAAATATGAGTACTAAATGCCTCAGCGGCACCATCACCACCAGAGCACCAGAGCACCATAATAGAGATAGAAAGCAGGTGCACGGGGTAAAAGGATATTTCACCAATTGGAATGCCATTCCAAGAAACTCTTTCCACCAATTCGAAATGAACGCTAAATACCAATACGAATTTCAATTGGGAAACAAAAGCGTTTAAGGGAGCAGCAAAAGAAATTAAAATGATTTCTTGTAGTAAACTATTTCGAGTATATTGTGCTCAAATTTTAAAACGATCGGAGCAAAACTCTTAAAGTTATAGGCGTGCACCTTAAAAAACGCGTTTTTTTAACTTTTTTCAATGAAAATTTATTAAAGCAAACAAAGAGTGAGCGCTATTTCAAGAACTAGCAAGTTTTTCTTCGCTAACAACCTTAAATTTGCAAGAACTTCAAAGCTAAAACTAGTTGGGAATTACAACTAAGTAGATAAAGCGAAAAAAGGAGGCAGAGTTCACTTCTTGTTTGCATTTCTGAAAGATGTCAACGAATTAGTGTAAGAAAAACATCGTTCAAACTCAATATATTTTTTTTTAATATTATTTAAATGTTACATAATAATAATTTGACAATTTTGTGAGGATGATTTGTTTTAAAAAATTTTTTTTATTAAAGCAGGTATTAGGTCAATTTTGAAAGCAAACAAAAAGTGAGCAGGTTGTGTGTATAGCTATCTCAAGAACCACCAAGTTCTATCATCAGCAGACTTTGCTAACAACCCTAGAATTTGCAAGGCCATATCACTACTTCAACGCTAAAACTAGTTGGGAATTACAACTAGATGAAGCGAAAAATAAAGCGAAATTTTGTTACATAATAATATGTAAAAGTTTTTATGCCAATAGCTTAAGCCAAATTTCCCCAAAAAATGTAATTTTTTTGAGTACTCCTCCCTTAAAATTCGTTAAGTGATTCCAAATGGAAACTCCAACCAGATTAGGGATCACTTTGGCAAACAGTTCTAAAACTGTTATAGCATCTGATTGGTTTGGGTTTCTGTTTTTCAAATTGGATCAGCACAATTATATGCCTAAATTTATTAATTTGTTTATCAAACACTAAACCCAATGAAAGCGAAAAAGATGACTACATGTGATTACATTTTGGATTTGTATCCTTAATACTCTTGAAATACTATCAAGAATCCAGGAAACTCGACCACAAAACATTGGGCACTATCACGACCGATCATATATGTGTATGGATTTATATATACATTCTATAGATATATTCTATATAAATTCTATAGACACTAATTATGCCAATTCTTGATGTACGACTTAAAGATTTTAGTTTATTTAATTTATTAAACGAATTTGTCAATATTTTCGATAAGATGTTCTCCGAAACATTTAATTTTTAACACACAGAGTTAGTTAGAATTGTTGCATAATTCTGCAACTTAAGCTACAACTTGTTAACATATTCGATTGTTCATAATTCTAGAACTCCAGAACATTTATTATACATTTCAAGCCCGTTCTATTGATCGATGGCTAGACGATAAATGAATGTTTGTAGTCCGATTCCATAATAATATATATTAGTTGTATGAGTCGTACTTTCTTGATCGGCATGACAAGTCAATTCAATAGAGCTTTAATCTGGGGCAAGCAGCCCCAACAATTTACTACACGCAGACATTGGGTCAATGGATCACGTGATCAATGGGGAGAATATAGAGAGCAGCGATAGATATATCATAGTCCTAGATTCAGTTAGTTTCAATGGGTTTTGAGTAGAAAAGTGGTGAGAAATTCCATTTGGGAATTATTTAGACTGTGTGTAGAGTATCCCGAAGTCGGCTTGAAGTCCGAACATTTGTTTCTCCCACGAACAGGTCAGTTTGAGTTTAGTGTGCGTGCGTGCCGCCATCCCAAAATGAGATTTGATCCAATTTTCCTGCTCCAACTCCAGCTTCAGCTCCAGCTCCAACTTCAGCTCCAGGTTGTGAGGCAGGGAAGAGGAGCTGCAGCAAATCAGAAATAAAACATTCCCCAAGCAGAGCAATAACAAACAAACAAACACAACACAAACAATTGATGGCAATTTGTTGATAAACATTTCGCTCGCAATAAATAAACAAATATTCCTTTGGCAACAAGTTGCGGCAACATGGGGGGCAGGGGGGAGCTGGTTCGGGTGTGGGTAAATGGGAAGAGGTGTCTTGGCCATATAAATGCAAATGTTGCTTGCTTCTCTTGGCCTCGTCTGGCGGTGGCATGGCTGGATCTGCTTTTGGCCTCTTGTATGCTGTGTGTTGTGTGTGCTCTGGGGCAATTTTTCATTTGATTCCATCTTCATATTTTATTATATTGGAAAAGAGGAGAGATGTCCATGGGGGAGAGGTGAGCGGTAGGAGCGGCGGTCTGTGGGCTCGTTTCCCATTTCCCATTTGTCGTCGGTTGCCTCTTCGCGTTTTCTCTTATTTGTTGCTATTGCAATTGCTGTTGATACCAATTCTGCGATATGACAAACTATGTTTGCATTTTAATTTTTAATGCGTGTGAATTTTGCTGGCGGCAGCCATTGCCATCAATGCCAATTGGCCAAAGAGTGCGAAGCGGGTTCGAGGGGGGGGTGGAGAGTGGAGATGCTCGTGTCATGATTTGCTGTTGCTTTTAATTGAAATTTTATGAATTTATTGCTTTAGTTTTTATAGTTCAACAGAGAGCTAAGAGTTTTGTGGCCCAAAAAGAGATGGCCAACTCAAGATTCCATAAGAGAGAATATTTTTTGTGTGGTTTTTTCTTCCCATTTTTCATGTATTCTTTTTCTCATCTCTTTCTGCAGATGAATCAGACGTGCAAGGTCTGTGGCGAGCCGGCAGCTGGATTCCATTTTGGGGCATTCACATGCGAGGGATGCAAGGTGAGTGAAATTCCTCGAATAGTTCATAAATTTTGACAACCAAATGTAATCGGCGAAATGATCTTGCATATTTTGGTTTTTATCTTTAAATCAAAACGCAGAATCACTGCGATTAAGTGAAAGCTCCATCTAATATCGCTCTCTTCAGATGAGTGGGCTAATTTTCCTTAATTAAACTTATTTTAATTACTCCTTTATAGCGGGTTCTATTGTAAACCAATTCACTCTCAAATATAGAATGTTTTAGTTATAAATCGTCGCTAATTTGAGTGAGTCAGAGCTTCTTTATTAAATATATTCGTACATTTTTGAAGGTTTTTTCGATTAGTGCAATGAAACGATTATCTTTTTCTAGTTATCGATAAAAGGTATCGATAAACACATATGTTTTTCGATTGCTTCGATAAGTTATCGAGACAGATGTAGCTCATCAATTAGTTTGCTTAGTTTCCAATGCATTCTGTCTCTCTCTATATTATATATATGTATAGGAGAGAGAGAGAGGGACATATATATATTCCTCTCCCAGCCAACAAGAAAAATTAATTCATTGTTAAATATCAATATCGATAAATCGTCTTCGTGATCCTCAAACACAACAAAAAAGCTTCCAAAAACTTATGAGGCCAACTCTTCGGGCAAACTGAAACTGGAATGTTAAGTTGAGTTGAGTTGAGTTGAGTTGAGTTCATTATGACAACGAAGAGAAGAGAATTGAGGAGGAGGTTCGGCCATAACAAATGGAATGCCTTCGGGCTAAGGTCAAAGTTAAACAAAGCGACCCACAACTAAATTGATTTAAATAGGAAAAGCAACAAATATATATATATATATATATTCCTTTAATGGTGGGATGGGAGGATTATCATCATGATGATGATGATGATGATGATAATGGCTTGCCCACGCCATGCCACGCCAAGGAGAAAAGGTCAACTACAACGTACAATTTGTGGGTCAACATTATTTGATTTGTCTGTGTGTGTTTGTGTGTGTGTGTGTGTGGGTCGATCGGTTGGCTAATTTAACGCCCACAGAAGTGCAGAGGGTACAGGCAAAAAAACAAAGACAAAAGCAAACAAAAGTGAATCTGCTGAGAGGCGCTGCCTTGGTGCACAAAATTGCTTGTAAATAGTTCGTCCGTCTGTCCATCTGTCCGATTGCTGCCGCCGTTGCCAATGTTGCTGCTGCTGCTGCTGCTGCTGCTCTTTCAAACGAAACTGAAAACGCAGCAACAAAAAAAAAAAAAACAAATCCTCCGTTTCCATTTCCGACCCAGTAATCTTGATGCCCAATTAACCTTAAAAGTGGATTTTCGCATTGTTTCTGTTCAATTTTTTGTTTAAAGCTCCACCTACGACTACGACGATGACTATAGCAACAACAACAACAACAACAACGACAACAACAACGACAACGACAACAACAACGACAACGATACAGAGTCCGTCACTTTGTCAGTTGATTGCAAAGTCTGACTTAGACTCTAGAGGGCAGGGGCAGTGAACCGTTTTGGCAATTTAATACACTGTGAGAAATGAACAGAACAAAATCAATCTAAGAATTTCACATGAAAATTATGAAACAACAATAAGAACGATGGGAAAGTTCTTGCAAATTAATCATTGTTCAAATATAAATTAATAAAAGTTAAGTTAATATTCAATTCATATTTAAGATACGTAGTAATTTAGATTTATTTGTGTTTCACAATTAAATAACTAGATCAAACTCGGATCAACTAAATCTATAATTAATAAAAAACAATATTTGATTTTTAACATTTTCAAATGTTTTAGTTTTATGCTTGATTTGGAGACATTTCTCTTCGTTGAAATCTTTTCATTTGAAATTCTTTTTATTATTAATTCACCCATTTTACAACTTTTGTATATTATTAGAAATTATTTTTATTATTAATTCACCCATCTTATAACTTTTGTATATTAAAAGTTAGTTAACTCATGTTACAAGAAACGGGGAATACGTGTCAGTCGGTCAAAATGTTTCAAATCCGTCTTACATCTGATACATCTTGATTGATCTAACCAAATCCTGTAACTTCTTCTCCCTTCTCCCTAGAGGCCGTAGTCACAGATCAATAATACATTTAAATGGGGGAAATATTCCATGGAAATTGACTTTTCCATAGAGCTGCAAAAAAATCGATTTTTTGCAGTATTGTGTATGAAAAAGATTGATAATATCGATATTTCTGCGATATTTTGGCAGCTCTACTTTCCCATGAACAGAATTGAACCAGTTCTTTGTCTGAATCGCTTAGTTCCGATAACCACACATTGCTCGCTGATTTCAGTGAAGTGAGGAGAACGATTAACCGTTTTACCATCTCTGGCCTATGAACTTTTGCAGGATATGTCGATGACGATTAATTTCTTAATAACCCTAAATATTTAGGGCATCTCCCAATCCCAATTGAGAATTTGGACTTGAGGTTTTTGTGGCAGTGTGTGCGAGTCAAACATTGGAAACTTCAACTTGGCATAAGTGTTGCACACAGTCCCTAACCTTTGCAACATGCGCAGCATCAGCAGCAGCAGCACAAGCAGCAGCAACATGTTGTTGCTGTTGTTGTAGTGTTTTCTTCATCATCATCTTCGTCTTCTTCTTCTTCTTCTGGTACTGCCTCCGCTGCTTCTACTTTGTCTTCTCTTGTGGTACCTTTTTTCATGGCTCTCCTCCGCATTGAATTAAATTGTTTGTTTGCTTTGTTGCAATTGATTGTGGCCCCAGCGAACGGTTAATGGTGTATATATGTATGTGTGTGTGTATGTAGAGGTAAATGCAGACGCAGACTCAAGTTGTTGTAGGTGTAGGTTTAGGTTTTTGTTCATGTTCGTTGTTTTGTTTTGTTTTGTTGTATGTATTATTTCTTTTTATTTATATTTTTTTGGCGGTCCTCGCGCTGGGAACCGGCAGCAATCCGTAACTTACTGTCGATGAATCATCACAAAACCCCAAAAAAAAAAACGAAAAAAAAAAAAATCAAATTTAATGAGATATTATTGTTGTTGGTTTGTAACCGATTTTCAATGACATCATATGTACGTATGGCTTGGAAAAGGGCTTTTCTAGACCACGAAAAGTTCATCGAAGATCTGTTAAGAGCTGGGAAAAGGCGTCTCCATTGAGGCGCCCTTCGATGTCAAGTGGTTTAGGTGAAAGTTTTTAGTCTATCGATAACATATCGATAGGAAAACAATTCACTTTTATCATTAATTAATTTAATATTTATTTAGCTTAAATTGAATGCATTGTCTGATCGGTTCTCTCTCTCTCTCTCTCACTCTTTGCAGTCGTTTTTCGGGCGCTCGTACAACAATCTGTCATCGATATCGGACTGCAAGAATAACGGCGAATGCATCATCAACAAGAAGAACCGCACAGCCTGCAAGGCGTGTCGCCTGAAGAAGTGCCTCATGGTGGGCATGTCGAAGAGTGGATCGCGCTATGGCCGGCGCTCCAATTGGTTCAAGATTCACTGCCTGCTGCAGGAGCAGCAGCAGCAGGCCGTGGCCGCCATGCAGGCCCACCAGCAGGCGACTGGGGGCGGTGGAATGGGTGGCGTGGGCGGCGGATCTGGGGGACCAGTCAATGGCATGAAGGTTCCGCCGCCGGCAGCTGCCGCGGCGGCCCTGGGAATGCTGGGACATGTCCCGGGCGGCTATGCAGGCTTGTATGCAGCCGGTCCGCCTGGACGCAGTAAAGAGGAGCTGATGATGTTGGGCTTGGAGAGTGTGGTGGCCAGCGGTGATTACGGCGGTGTTGGTGGCGGCGGAGGCGGGGCCGTCGGCAGCGGCGGCTCCCTGAAACATCCTGTGGTTGTGGCCTCGCCCTCGGTCAGCTCACCCGACTCCCATAACTCCGACTCGTCGGTGGAGGTTAGTGTTAGTCGGGTGAATCCACTCCTGCATTTGGCTGGCAGTGGCAATGGAAGCGGAAATGGTGCCAAAACCGTTTCCAGTTCATCGTCATCCTCTGCCGAGATCGTCTCGACCCGAGCCAGTCCGGCTCCGCATTTACGCAAGGATCTGCCGCCATTCCTGCCGGGACTGCCGTTCCCCGGTCTCGCCTCGTTGCCGACCATGATGGCCCCGCCGCCTCCGTTTCTGCCGCCATCGCATCTACTCTTTCCCGGCTATCATCCCGCCCTCTACACGCATTCGCATCAGGGTCTGCTGCCCACGGCGGCCACGCCCGAGCAGCAGCAGCAGCAACAGCAGCAGGCAGCCGTCGCAGCAGCAGCTGCTGTCCAGCATCTGTTCAACTCCAGCAATGCGGCCCAGAGATCCAATCTCAACAACAATCACATCCATCTCCTGCCCAACGGTAGCAAGAACTCGTCGGATGAGCTGACCAAACGTTTCTATTTGGATGCAGTGCTCAAGTCGCAGCAGCAGAGTCCTCCCCCCTCGCATCCCGCTCACGGCGTGCATTCCACTCTCGCTGCCCATCACTCTCATCCCTCGGCTGGATCGACTAAGTTGCCCAAACAGGATTATTCCATATCCGCTCTGGTCACGCCGAATTCGGAAAGCGGCAGCCGTGAGCGAATCAGAAGTAGAGAGGACATGGAGGACAATGAGATGAATGGCCTGGACAACAAGGACGCTGCCGTTGAGGAGCCCGAAGATGATGATGAAGAAGATTTGGTAGTGTCCATGACTCCACCGCACTCGCCACATCCACCAGCTGCTGTCCAGCAGCAGCAGCAACAGCAGCAACAGCAGCAACATCAGCAACAGCAGCAGCCGCAGGACGACGACGAAGAAGATCACCAAGATAACCCCATCGATCTGAGTATGAAGACCTCGGCCAGCTGTAGGAGTAGTGCGACGAGTAGTTGTTCCACAAATCACGAGAAGAACGAGGACGATGAGGACGACGACGATGAGGAGGAGGCGGAGGCAGAGGAAGAAGGAGTCGCACATAAGATTACAACCCAAGGAGCTGACATTAATGATGATGACGACGATGATGTAGAAGAACTGCATCATCATCATGATGATGATGACGATGATGATGGAGATGGTGATGAGGAGGAGCAACAAGATAAACCGGAGCAAGTTGCAGATGCCAAGGATATCGATAAAGCCAACATTGAGCAATCGAATAACAACAACAACAACAGCATCAATAGCAACAACAACAATAATAATAATAACACTAGTAGCAATCCAGGTGATAATAATAAAGAGGAAGCCAGCGATTCTATCAAACGTAAGCTAGATGATCTTGTTGATGGCCCTAAGGAGGAGAATGGCAAACGTTTACGGTTAGACGCTTTAGATTTAACAACCAAAATTTGAAACGATCTTCAATTTAGGCAATTCAAGCCAGTCTGGCAACCCTCTCTCACTCCCTCTCTCTCCCTCTCTCTCTCTCTGTGTGTGTGTTGCCAGACTGTTAGGCTAGAATCAGTGTTAATCAGTCCACCAATCTGTGAATTTTGAATAAAAATCTAATAGGACGAAATATTATGAAAATTTTGTGGCAATAGCATGGCTAAAACACACACACACACACACACTTAGATCCATTCATAGAGATAAGCCTACACCTGCTGATTACCGATGCCAATCCGATTCACTTATCACCTACAAAATGGCATCGATCTTTCAGTTTTTTGTGTGTGTTTTGCTATAAAATTAAAATGTAAATTGTTAGTCTCTCTCTGTCTCTGTCTCTGTCTCCCCACTCTCCACTCCTTAGTTTTTTTTTTTTTTTTTTTTTTTTTGTGTACCCCCCGCTATGCCAAATACAATATACAATATACCATATACCATATACGATAGATAGAGGTATATGTTTAGTATGTAGTAACCCATTATTATCTATAAAGAGATGTGTTTGCTAGAAATCTCTTTCAACTTGACTTGATTAACAAGCGCTAAATACGAGTTCGTGCCGCCGTTCACAGGGGTCCGATGCGGCAGATGTTATCACATCGTTTAAAACAACTAACGAAATGGCAAAAATATGCTAAAATTTCGTTTTACCGATTAGCATATACAATAATACTACGAGTATATACTACGATATCTATACAAATATATATATATACAGACGGACAGACCGAAAGAAAACTATAACAAATTTTTGTCGTATCATAACAACACAAAAAAAAAAAAAATACAAAAACCAACAACAAAATTAAATAAATAAATAAATGTTAAGAAGAAGAAACAGAAAAAAAAACCAGCCTAAAAACAAAAAAAAAATAAAAATAAACTGTAGCTTATCTGAATGGTTTTGCATAAATATCATATAGTGGAATTTGTAATTTGTAAGTTTCGTTTCGTTTAGTTTCGTTTCGTTTCTCGTTTACCATATAATCGGTTAATCGGAGATGAAATACTTAGGTAAAAACAAACAACAACAACAGCAACAACCACAACAAAATTCTTCGATAGTATTTTCTTAGTTTAAAGCGAGTTTTCTACAAGTTTTCTCTTAGTCACAATTAGCAAAATTTCTAATTAAAATAGAAATACTCTTAAATATGGTTAACAAACAAAAAAAAAAAAAAACGAAAACAAAAAATAAAAAATTGTATAGCATAAATTATTACATATTATTATTATTATTATTACATATTGTGTATTATCATTTATGATTATGATTATGATTACGATTATTGAATGTGTTTCTTTAGCATACATACATACATAGATACTCGTGTGTGTATGGATGTATGTGTGTGTGTGGAATATAATTTTTTTTTTCTCTCTTTGTTTGGTCATGATAATTTCGTATGCAAATTGTGATCAAAACTGAAAATATTATTGATATCACCAGAAAATAATAAAATACAAATAAAAAAAAAAAAACAAATACATATATATTCGATGAGCGAGTTTTATATGGGTGTGTGTGGTGTGCGTGTGTGTGTGTGTGTGTGGTTATGATGGGGGGAGTGTTAAGTGGGTCAAAGGCCACATAAAATATATGTGTGAAACTGAATCACCTTTTTTATGTGATCTTTAAGTTTGGCTACTTGTATGGATGGGCTGGAGAAAGTGCTGTTAAACGAAATCAAATGGAATCGAAAATGGAAACTGGAATGGACAAAAATTGTTTCCCAAACGATTCTGTCATGATAAGAGACAAGATCATCAAGAGATCACAGAGATGCTTTTCTAGCAAAAAAGCGATACGAAACGGGTTTAATAGGGCACGGGCACAAGAAACGTAAAAATGATTTTCTCGCTTTGCTGCTGCTACTGCGACTACTTAATTACACTCAACTTTCCAATTGCTAGGAATCTCATGGCTTTTCACATGGAAAATGGGGGGAAAATGTTAGATGGATGGATGGTAAATGGCAAGCTGGCTCACAAACCCTCTAAAGGAAAATCCCAGACAATTCCCACACACACACACCAAGAGAGAGAGAGAGAGAGAGGGAGACAGAAAAGTCAAAAGACTGTATGTCAATGGTGTGCATACCAATCAATCCGAAATCTATTTCAATCAATCTTTGCGTAATTGTAAATACTTTCAACATATTTCGCGAGTTGCCATTGCCGTTGCCGACTGCTGCCTTCTTCTGACTGCTGACTGCTGCCTTCTGTCTGCTCCCTGCTGCAGGTCTTCGAGCCTTCCACTCTCAAGGCAGCAAATGGCGTGAAAATTATAGCAAATGCTTAGGCAGCAAACAGTGGAAATAGCAGCTAGACTACCAACAACTGGCAACCTGAATTCGTTTCTATTTATTTCACACTTGAATTGATGCGCAGCAGCAGATTGACATTTTGCAAATGCTCAGCAGCAGCAACAGCAGCAACATCAGAAGCAGCAGCAGCAACAACAGCAGCAACTCTAGCAGCTCCTCCAACTCTGGGGAGCAATTGGCTATTGAAGACAGATAGAAGAAGACTGAGGATTTGGAGACAGACATTGAAGCCGATTGAAAAAGCGACAAATGCTGCCTTTGGGGCCCTGGGCATGAGAGCATGAGATCATGAGAGGTCTCGCTCTATTATGCACTCCAAGAAAAACCATCAAATTTGCCATCATTGTTGAAGACACTACGAGTAGATGATGGACACTCACTCAATCATGCTAATTGATAGGACTTTATTTTGATAGAAATGAGATTAATCAGAAGGTAATCTAAAGTTCATTTAGAATGTGTATGAGATTACTAAAGTAAATAAATTGATTAAGAAATATTTTTAAATGGTATTCTTTTCTCTAATCTATTTCTAAAAGAATGGATTTAACCAACTATTATATATTAAAATGTCACCAAATCAAATAAAGTATAGAAAAATCACTCGAATATATTAAGAGAAATATAATTGAATATATAGAGAGACAAAATGGAGACTCTTTCCCATATAATTTCTCTCTGTTAAGATTAGTTAAGTAAATAAATTGATTTCGAAATATTTTTAAATAGTTTGCTTTCCTCTAATATATATTCTATTTCTAAAAGAATGGATTTAACCAACTATTATATTTAAATGTCACCAAATCAAATTAATAAGAGAAATATAATTGAATATATGGGGAGACAAAATCGAGACTCTTTCGCATATAATTTCTCTCAGTGCACTCGTCTTCTTTGGCAGGCTTGGCTTCTTGTCGTTTTGCAGAAGTGACGCTCACAGCTTGACGAGTTGACGGGTTAGAGATCGCTAGCATAGACTGACTACCCATATCCACTACCCCCCTCACCCACCCCTCATATCCACCTTGCCGCTTGCCGCTTGCCACTTGCCCCTGGGCCAATCTTCTATCCGTATTGTCAGCATTGAATAGTAGTGCAAATAAATTTCAATTGCGAGACACATTCTCCCACTGACATTGTTTGACACTTTGACTTTGCCAGAGAATTTGCATGCAAAACAGAACAAGAAAGAAACACACACACAGAGAGTGAGAGAGAGAGGGAAGAGAAGATCTTCAGGTTTATTGTTTGATCTTTAAAAGATTGGCCAACACCCAGCACCCGGCGCGTTAACAAGCTCAACTCAACTCAAGTCGATTCAGTTGATGCAGCAGAAGACGCACCCAGCTACCAATCTGCCGAGTGTTGTGCTCTGTTGTGCTGTGTTGTGTTGTCTTGGCCTCGTCTCCAGCTCCATTTATATGCTCCAAATGCATTAAGTGAAAAGAAAGAAGACGAAAACAACGAAAACTAAAGAAACGGAGGCGTTAGCAGCAGCAGCAGCAGAGGCTAGCTACACCCTAATCCCATAGCCTGAACCACTTTCTGCACCTACAACAAGCACAGACACCAACGCCGCTCCGCTACGGCTTGGGGAGCAAGCGGATGAATTGGGGAACTCGATGAAAACTGTGTAACAAGCATAACACTAACATATATCGCTAACACGCCCACACTTCTCTAATTTGGAAGACCAGAAACAGAAACAGATACTGAAACAGTCGCCTGGGGTCCCCCCCAACACTTTGGCTTATGAGCCTGGCCACAAATGGAACGGAAATTGTATTGCAGATAAGTTAATAAATGCTATTGAAATGTTACCATAGAAATTCAATTGGAAAGTAAAATCGAAATGAAATCGAAACTCCAACTGAAATTGACCACTTAAACCAAACAGGCCGTGAGAGATCGATGAGAGATTATTAAAAGCATTAAATCAAAACAGAACTCCAGAAATATATATAATCGAAGGAGCGCCAAGTGAGTAGTAGGCTCACTACATTATTACCTAGCTGACTGTTGCCGTCGCATGGGATTGCCAATGATTTTGGATCAAAGTTTTATGATTTCTTAAGTTATACGCTATAGAAGAAGACCTACATTTTCCTTAATTTTATGTTGAAGTGCTGCTTACACGGTTATATTTACAAGATCTCTATGAGTAGCGGCCTCCCCCATGACATTTAATGCAGTCCTACTACTCCAGTCGTTTCATCACATTCAATGCGACCTAACTCAAAATTAAATTAAGCTGATCTCATAGAGTATTTTTATCAAAATTAGTTCATAAATTCCCCCTTAACCTATTTTCGAAAATGTAAAGACTTGTTTTCTAAAAATGTATGACGATTTTGAACGAAATATAATAGTCAACTAAATATTCAAATCAAAATCGGTTACTTCGATTTGCAGTAAATGATACATTTAGGTAGAATATTATTAATAGTTTAAGACTCACGCATAAATTCTTATTAGTTAAATGTAAATTTTTACGTAAAATAATAAAACCTAAAACAAAAACAGAAAGAAGGTCGGTAAAACTGCGACCATGCCGAAGTTTGTATACCCTTGAAAGTTCTTGCGTTACTCAGTCCCTAAATGGAGATCGCAAAATGGAAAGGGTTTTTGTGAAAAATCCTCAATCTACACGCTATAGCACGGCACGCATTCATATGCATGTAGTATGTAGATATGACAGCTATATCATATAGTTATCCGATTTTGATTAAATTTGGCAAGATTATAATTTGTTATGTGCAAGTGTTATTTACCAAATTTGGTGATGAAAAGAAACAAAAAAGTTTTAGAAGCAAAACTATTTTTGGTCCGATTGTTCTATGGGAGCTATATGATATAGTAGTCCGATCTTGATCAAATTCGGTACGTGCGTTTAAATGTATAAAAAACTATCAAATGTTAAGTTCTATAATAATCACGCGAAAAAGAACGAAGTTATTGATCTAAAACTCATTTTTTGACCGATGGTTTCTATGGGAGCTATATGATATAGTTGTCCGATCCGGATGAATCTGAGATATCAATGCCTGCAGTAGATACAAGACTTCGTGCAAAAATGTAGCTCTGTAGATTTTGCGGTCTAGGAGGAGAAGCTGTTGATCCAGACAGACGGACAAACGGATTTGAACTCGTCTTGTCATGCTGATCAAGAATATATATACTTTATATGGTCGGAGATGCCTCCTTCTATGCGTTGCACACTTCTGACCAAAATTAATATACCCTTTTTGCAAGGGTATAAATATACCATGCATCCATAGGATAAAGATCTCAGTAATTGATATAGCGATGTCCGTCCGTAAGAGTGCACAGATCTCAGGAACTATAAAAGCTAAAGCTACCAAATTTAAAATGTCGACTCGAATAGTATGTACGCTTGTGAAGTTTATTTTTGCCACGCCCATAATGCGATAAAAGTTAATTTTCTCGCCCAAATTTATCGTATTAATCTAATTTGGCACACTGCAGTTGCAATGCAACTCTAAATCAGCTGACTTTGTAAAATTATCAAATAATAGGGGTGGTCCCCAAAAATTAAAAAAAAATATTTTGATTCTATCTAATGAATTAAATCGATAAGCCATAAATCGGTTTACTCTGGAAGAATGCGAAATAATTCTGAATGCTCTGAATGGATAATGCTCTGAAGGAAGCATTTGCGGGTCGCCTAATCTCTTGCACTGGCCGACAAAATCCCCCGATTCAATTGTTCCAGACTTCTCTTCTTATGAAGTCGTGGGTTAAAGTCAAGATGCCTCAGATTCTTAGAGCCCTTAAGCAGAATATTCGCCAGGAATGCAATCTGTCGCACGAAGTTTTGGCAACAGTGTTGGAAAATGCCATAAAACGAGCCCGTGTGGTCATCAACTTTTTCTCGACCTCATGGAATAAATTCTAGTAGATTAAATAAACAAATTTGAAAAGCAAGACCAAAGTCTTACATTAAAAATGATATACAAAAGAACATCGGTCGCCGTCGCCCGATGGGGGGCGCCAAAGTGATCGTGTGCTCATAAAAGTGAGCGAGATGACATGTGTTGGATAATACGCAAAGCAAATTGAAGTGATTTTTGATTCTAATTAGTTTTAATTGGAATTTCTGCGACTTCTTTTCCAATCAAATGGCGAAGGAGAGAAACTTCTTGGCTATAATTATTGTCTGTTTGTTATTTTCCCCATAATTTATTGAATTTCGTGTTGAATGTCAATCCATTGTAAGTTGGATTACTTTATCATAATTATTTAAGAGTTGGGAAAATAACCAACATGGTATTTTTATCGAGTAGCTACACTTGAGATTTACATATTGATCGTAAGAAACTATGTGAAACCCGATTAGAGGTGTCCCCCCCCCTCTCACTCTCTCTCTCTCTCAGTCTCTCTCGCTGTGGTAACAAAAGCCGCAGCCTAAACGCCGCTAAGTGCCAAATGACAAGCATTTGGGCCCTGACGACGAGGAGACGAGGAAGCCCACGGATGCGAAGGGAAGGGGATTCCCCTTGAGGGTGGGGGGGATGGTTATGATGGCATGACTTTGCTCAATGCCAGAGGCGTTGCGCATACCATGGCCACATTAACTACTCCATAAAAGGTGTAAAGAAATCACTTAAGTACTTGTATGTCACTCCTTTGTCAAAGTAAATCATGGTATAGAGGAGCTGCTGCTGCCGCTGCTGCTGCTGCCTCATCTCATCTCATTTCAACTGAGCTCCAACATGGGTTTTCATTTGTTTGCTATAAGTAAGTAGGTAGGTATGTATGTACATATGTATGTAAGAAGATAGCTATATGGCAGTTGAGATGATTGGAAATCTAGGCGAGGTAGTGGAATGAATAAAAAGAATAAAACGGGGGAGTTTTATTGACAGCCGCAATTACCACATAATCATGCAACAAATATGATGGACCGTACGCTGAAGTCTTCCACACAAAAGAGAGAGAGAGAACCCAACGAACCAGCGAACCAACCAACCAACCAGTCGACCAACTAGGCAACTCTGGCAACTCAGGCAACGTGCTGATCCATTACGGCAGCAGCAATCACTGAAGATTTCACTAAGTTTGCCTGGTTTCGAGGTACGTTTTGTCTAGACTTATTGAGTGATCGTTTGTGGCAGGAGCCATGGAAACGTTTCTTCCTTTTTTTTTTTTTTTTCGTTTTTTTTTCGCTTTTTTAATGGGGTGGCAATCACTTTGAACGACGACGACTACGATAGTGGATGGTGGATGGAGGAGGCTGGCCGATCCTCGCAAATTATGGTCAAGAACTGGCAAACTGCCGAACTGGGTTGGCAGATACTTAAGAAATATGTTATTAAATAATAATGGAGTGCGTGGTTAATAGATACAAAAAGGCAGCTAAGCAGACAGCAACCAGCAAACAGCATCCAGCATCCAGCAGCTAGAAACCAGCAGTTGCGATTCGATTGTGGCAGGGGCACAGACTGCGACTGGGGCTGCGACTGGGGCTGGGGCAGTGTTGCAGCAACAGTGTGAAAGAAGCGTGCTTCAACTAAATATATGTAGACTCAGTTGGTCGGTCGGGTTGGTCGGCTGCAATCATTGTTAACAATCAATTAAGGAAATAAGTTGTTTATAAAATGTTGCTATTACTTTTGCTGAGCGTTGTAGTGAGTGGTCGACTACCAATAAATATATGGCAAAATATGCTATTCCCTCCACTATGAAAACCACTGGGTCAAAGCCCATTACACTAGCCAGAAAAACATTTCTCTATACAAAATGCAATGGTAAATGTATTTCTCGATCAGGCTGAATCGGTTGCCATGGAATTAAGCATCTCCGATGATACATATATGCTCTTAACCAGCACGACAAGTCGAAGTCATATCCCTCTGTCCGTCTCTCTAAATCAACACAATCCTCTCCTGGACAAAGCTACCGTGTAGAAATTTTGTACGTAGGCTTCTTTATATTTGGCACGCATTCTATATCTCGGATTCATGCGGATCGGACAACTATATCATAAAGCTTCCATAGGAACCATCGATCGAAAATAACTATATTCAATAAATTCATGATATTTCTTCATAAAACTTGTAATACTTGTAAGCATATTAAAAATTTTATTAAAAACTAACTACTATATCTGTAAGAACGATCGTTTCAAAAGGTCTTTTTATTTTGCGGATCGACTAACGCAAGAACTTTATAAGGTTTTTTATTCGACTTGAAAAGTAAAGATCTATTACCGTACTTCATCTCTTGAAACCTTTTACTCACTCTTTTATTAGATATAATTTTATATCTAATGTTATAAATAATATTGGGTTCAGACACTTTACACATGAATAATAGGGCAACTCAAAGCCGTGAATGCACTCACTAAAAACTAAATCGAGCTCCCTCCGATTGGGAAGAACATACCAATGAATATGAGCTTTATATACTAGAAGTATTCGAATGAATAATTTTTAAAATGAGTTGAATGAAGAGCCGAGCTACTTCGAATGAATTAAAGAACTGGCGTTAGACTTAGTTGCACAAACGAAACAAAAACGAATAATGAGTAAAAATTCGAATAATTGAGATTTTCTGTCTCGCATACATTCATTCAAATGGCCAATCAAAAATAGAGGAAAACGAAAGTCAATGTAAAATTTTTCCCTATTTATCCACGCCATATATTTATTACATAATATATCAATAGGGGAAGTAACATTTATGGACCAGGTTAGATGGGCTTCCCGAATACTCGAAGGTAGTAGAACACATCTCAAGGGTTCGAATTATGTTATCGACTTTATCAAATTATTCATTGGGTTCGACGTTTCATTTATTCTCATAACAAACTTTCATTCACTCAATTAGAATGTATTCATTTTATAGCAGATGTCTATTATACACTCATTGTTCGATTCAAAGCAAAATTAAATAGTGAATACAACAAAATTTTCCCTGTTGGTTTGTCTTTTGATGGATATCTAAAAAATTAAGAAATTAAAGCTTCGCCATCTCGCTTACTCTTACCTTCACTGTGGCGCACCAAGCGGCCAACTCTGTCCTTTTAATGCTTCGAGTACAAAACGTGTCTACGCTTACCACGGACAATTTTATGGCTCTATCTATGGTTCTGGGAAGTTTGGGAGAACGATAGACTGCACATTGCTAGGCAGAATCCGAAATCATTCCTTGATACGAGCGGAAATTCTAACTAACTAACCAGGTTTTGTGATAACGTATTAGTATTAGTATTAGTCAGAAGGTGTAATATGTGGGAAAAATATCGACTGGGGTAGGACTTTCAATAGATGATGCCAGAACTTTATGCGTTTTTCACAGGTACTCATCGTCATCTGAAAGGTTTTTAACCACTCTAACCAAAATTTTGAGTTTTCTTCAAAAAAAAAAAAGAAAGCAAGAACGTCTCGGAAAAGAAAGATTATTTTATATATCGAAATATTAATATTTCTTAAAATTGAACAGTTATACGGATAACTGGATACTTAACGATAACTTACGGATAACGGGATACTTATTGCAGAGAGTCATTGCGGAGCAAGTAACGTGATTTTATCCGAATTGGGTTCGGTTCGAATCGTTTCGGATGTTCGGAATTTCTATTTCCATTACTTTCTTTCCCCTACTTATTTTCTTGATTCTCTTTATTACTCTTCTTTCATTTGGTTTTCTCTTTAAACCTAATTTAATCAAAAACTTCCATAGATATCGCTCGCCTGTTAACGACTTAGTTTGATCTCTTGTTAACCGCACCGTCTCACTCACTCCCATTCATGTCGAGCAACAAAGCAATATTGTGTCGGCCAGTGTACGCAGCGAGTAAGACAATCACTTGACGACCCCCCAGACCCCCCATCCGACGCGTCGCTTGCAGGGCCAGGGAACGAATGGCTCTTGGCTAAAATGTTTTAATTAATGTGCTGGACACAGTTAATGAAACTGTTATAGTTTATACACATGACTCTACAACATTTACCATATATGAAGCAGACTAAAAGAGTTTATTAACCCGTTGTCGATTGCCGATTGTCGATGTCGATGTCGATTGAACAAAGCCAAAAAAGGGCTTTCCACTTTCGGAGCAGGTGGTAGTCGATCGGTCGGTCGGTCGATCGGTCGAGAGGAAGATCATTAATCAAAACACCAAAGCCAAAGCCCCCATGTGCGGGTCGAACTTTGGTAGCAAAAGACTACCGAACTGTACTAACCAAAAAAACACAAAAACAAAATAAACCTAGGGCAAAGCAGTACAGAACACAGCCGTTGGGTGGTTGTGGTTGGGATTTGGGATTGGAGGAGGAGGAGGAGCAGGTGGAGCAGGTTGAGGGAGAAGGTGGAGATGGTCCCATGATTAGTGGCGGTTGGCTACTTTAATGAGCGTTAACTGCTCGCCTCCAAAGTTCATTAAGTGCAGTCACTTATGATTGATGCCCAACAACAGCAGCAGCAACAGCAGCAACAATAACCATAACCGCAGCGGCAGCAGCAGCAGCAACAACTATAAAAATGGCAGAAAAGTTTTAGCCAAAAAGCAATCGAGAAACCAAAATCGATGTATAAATCAAAACATAAATCAAATTCCATCAGGTCGTCAACAATTTGCATCTGATGAATCTCAAAATCGACTAAATTTGAATTCTTCTTTAAATCAATGCGGAAACTCAATCAGACAATTTTTTTTGTTTGTTGGTTGTTGGTGGTTTTTGTTGTTTTTTTTTTGGCATCTTCGTCTTTTCTTTTATGGGGTAGCTTAATTTTGATTAATGGCCAAAAATTGTTTGACTTGACCATTTTGAAAATTTTAATTGTTTTCAAATCGGCGGGCGAGACGCGCGTTCTACAAATAATTATAAGCAGTTTTTAATGATAATGAAAAAATAAAACCTCAAAATAAGAATAGAAGGCAAACAAAAGCCATCTAACAGCAGCACTAATTGTTACAGATCTTCACAGAGACAGAGCCAGAGAAGAGATAGAGATAGAGATAAAGAGAGATAGAGAGACAGAGGGAAGAGGCGGCCAGGCGCACCAAAGTTGCTACCAGTTCTCAGCCTCGCGGGGGATTAGGCGATTTTGTTTCTATTCTTGGAAGATTTCTTGACGTCGTTCTTCGTCGTTTTTGGGTGATAAAAGCAAGTGCCGCTAAATGGCCAGGGGAGTAAAGCACGCGCTACAAAAAAAAGAAACAGACGCACTCAAAGAAAATTGAAAAGCAATTAGAGGCTCCTACCATCGTTGAGAAGAAGAAGGGGGAGAGAAAGATCGATAGATCGAGTAGAATTAGCGAGTTCGAAAGTGAGTCCAGACTATTATTTAAACTTATCGCTTTCCACACATCTCTATCAATAGTTAACGACGATGAAACTGAACTTAAAAGAGTTCAGGGCAAATAAAAATAAAACTTATCGCTTTCAACCCGTCGCTAGATCGATAGATCGACAGATCGAGTAGAATTAGCGAGTTCGAAAGTGAGTCCAGACTATTATTTAAGCTTATCGCTGTCCACACATCACTATCAATAGTAAACGACGATGAAACTGAACTTATAACTTATCGCTTTCCACCCATCACTATCAACGGTAATCGACGATGTCTAGACTAGAGTTGGAGGCTAAAACTTCGATAGATCAGTGAATTTCACTGTGAATCCATTCTTGTTATCTTTAATTACGAGATTGTCGCTTTCGACACATCACTAGCAAACCCATTTGATGCCCAATTATGACCACAGACTGTACAAAATGGAAATGAAAATATTGCTCCGCTCTTCAGCGGTTAAAAGAAGCCATTCACATCGAATGCTCATTTAAATCAATGGAGAAGAAAACAAGATGTTCGAATCCTCCTGGCATCTGCAGTGGTCTTCAATTCCATTCCATTGCAATGGGGCATTCTGCTGACCGTGTCTTCGGCATTCAATCCATCAAATCTCAGTGATTATATGCTTAATTGCCCTGTAATTGCATGACCACCTACAAGATCTCGAACGTTGCGGTAGATCCCATCCCATTTCCAATTCCTTTTAACCTTTTTGGTTTCTGTTTTCTGTGTTTTCTGTTTTCCGTTTTTTTTTTTTTGCGAAATTTCAACACAAAAAATTTCCAGCAAAAAAGAAGCCAACGAAAAAACGAAGAAGAACACTTCTGCCTGGTACAAATTCCATAAATCTGTCAAGCAAACTGTCCGTCGACGTCGTCAACATGCACTTGTTCTCTACTCTGCTGCTGCTGCTTCTTCTTCTTCTTCTTGTGCTTGTTGTTGTTGTTGGTGGTGTTCTTGTTCTTTTTGGAGAGCTGCTGGGACATGTGAAATACGCAGATTTGCCAGGGAGTTTTATGGTCCGACCATGGTGTTGTGTGCATTCCGTGCATTTCGCCCAGTGCCATAAACTTTGGCTTAAAAGCGAGCGCGGCAAGAGTACAAAGGCGTACCGCTTACCCACATCCACATCCAGCACAAGCACCACCACAAACCACCACATGCACCACAAGCACCACAAACACATCCATATCCACATACAAACACGTGCAGCATCGGGCACTAGCTGGAAACAACAACAACAACAACAACAGCTACGATGACGACGACCACGACGATGATGATGACCCGAGCTAGTGAGCACTTGAACTGGCTCTCTGTGGCATCCACCGCATGGATGGATTGATGAATTGTTGTTGTTGCTGTTGCAGTTGTTGCTGTTGTTGCTGTCGTCCAGTGCAAATGAAGACCTGCTCGGCACTTGGCCACTTGTTGCCGCTGATGCGCTGTTGCCGAAAAGCTAATTTAAAGCAATTTAGTTTGAAACGCGCGCGCATTTCCATGCCATGCCATGCCATGCCACGAAATGAGGCAAGTCTAAGCGGCACCAACATATTTTTGGGGTCTTTAGTTTTGCGGTTTCGGTGAATGTAACACACTGGCAGGCATTTATTTATTGATATCAACTTAATGTCCACATTCCCCCCGCTGAACTATAATTATAATGATCGTGTATGACCATCAATGATAACTCAAACCAACTCTCACTGGACTTATAGATCACTTACTTAGGCAGTGATATTCGATTTGTAAATTGCAGGGACGGTAAATAATGATTACTTTGTTTTTTTTTAATTAAAAAATCATCCACTTCTAATTACGTTAGAAGAGCCAAAAATAGACCAATGTTCTTGTCTATGCATAAATTATGATATTTCATATTTTGGGCTTAAATTAAAAATTTTTTTTTTTAATATTTATACCCAAGCATGCGGAAAATATGTCGGTCAAAGGATATACTCTATGGAAAAGCCAGAAAATCATGTTGAGTTTTAGTTTTATTTTAATTAGAAATAATTTTTATTGTTCAAGTTTTAAAATAAATCTCATAATGATTACAGTCTCTGGTAAATTGAAATGAAATATTTAGTAAGTACTAAGCTAAGTAATTTTTCAAAAATAATTATACGATTGTTGTTATACTATTGTATACTAATAGTATAATTATTTTTTAAAAATTTCTTTCATTTTATAGTGATATTCGATTTGTAAATTGAAATGAAATACTTAGTAAGTACTAAGTTAATTACTATAAGATGAGTCAAACTAAACTAGTCGATATTTTTGTTATATCATACAACAATATAATAATTTTTTTTAAAAATTACTTTCATTTTATAATTATTCAATTTCAATATTTTTAAAGGAGTTAGTAAAAAAAATGGTTTTTATGATTTCAGTGACTTATTATAATTTTTATACAATGCACTTTTATTTATTTAATTGAAATTACTCTAGTTTTTAATTACATATGTATATATTTTCAAAAATAATAAGAATTATTCAGAGTAACATTTTTTTAAAAATTAATCAAATTTATTTATGGTATTTATTCCAGTGATAAAGATATCAAGAATTTAGAACTTTAATCAAATTTAATATTCAGTTGCATTGGATTCTCAAATTTCAGTCAAGCTTCGATAAAACTTTCTTAATTTGTAATCAAACCTATTTTCCATAAGAACTAAGTTTATTTTAACCAGAAGGCCGGGCTAACTTCGGCCATGCCGAAGTTTGTATACCCTTGCAAGCTCTTGTGTTACTAGATCCCTAAAAAGAGTTATTGAAATGTAAAGACCCTGGTGTAAAAATCCGTTTTTACACGCCATAGCACGGCACGCATACATATGCATGTATGTAGACATGCAGCATGCAATTTTTTCATATGTTTGTATGACAGCTATATGATATAGTCATCCAATTTTGATCAAATTTGCCATAATTATAACTTTCTATATGAAAATGTTATTTCCCAAGTTTGACGATGATCGCTCAAGAAACAAAAAAGTTTCTAGAAGAAAAACTATTTTTGGTCCGATCGTTCATATGGGAGCTATATGATATAGTAATCCGATCTTGGTCAAATTTGGCATGGACGCTTGAATGTATAACAAACTGTCAAATGTTAAGTTTTATGATAATCGGGTGAAAAAGAAAGAAGTTATTGATCTAAAACTTATTTTTCGACCGATGGTTCCTATGGGAGCTATATGATATAGTTGTCCGATCCGGATGAATCCGAGATATACAATGCCTGCAGTATATACAAGACTTCGTGCAAAATTGCAGCTCTGTAGCTTTAGCGGTTTCGGAGGAGAAGCTGTTGATCCAGACAGACGGACAGACGGACAGACAGACAGACAGACGGACAAACGGATTTGAACTCGCCTTGTCATGCTGATCAAGAATATATATACTTTATATGGTCGGAGATGCCTCCTTCTATGCGTTGCACACTTCTGACCAAAATTAATATACCCTTTTTGCAAGGGTATAAAAATAATAATATGTCATTTTCATTGGTGAATTTTAAGAAATCGTTAAAAATAAAGGAAACTATTTTCGTATTCTTGTGCATTTTTTAAAAAATACTAATATGCTATATTCAAAAGCATTACTGTTGCCATTTTCGACTTTCACTGGTATTATTTTTATACCCCGCACACATAGGGTGAATAGTCGTCAAGCATTTCCGACCCTATAGAGCATATTGCGGCGGGTCAATTTGTATGGAGCAAAAAAGACCTGGAAGTCGTCCACCAGAATCGGAATCTACGAAGAATCCAATAAAACTTTTACCATATCATACACTTAATCTTGATCAGCAGCAGAGACGATTAAATATTTTTATCGATATTGTTAAACACCGCTACAAATAATATTTATGACAAATGATATTGATAACAATTGAAGAATTTACTCAGCTCACCTGTCCCTTGGAAAAAGGACGTTGGATCAGTTGGAAATAAACGGTAAAATGGCAAGTCTAATTTTTGCGATTAGGATACTTGGAAAATGTTTCGTTTTTTTCCCCAATAACTATGTTATTTTTGGCTATTTCCGATATTTTTCATACATTTATCGCAAAACGCAGCGTCGTCCGTCTCTAGCAAAAGCAATTGTGGTCGCTGCTGTGCACTCTGATGGCCATGAGTTGATATATTCTCGCCTCCGTATGCCATCTCAACTTCGGTCTCAGAGGCATTGACACAATGGCTTACAAAAGTAACTGGGTTCCACATTCTTATTGCTCATTGTGCCGTCCTCAGCTCTCACTCCACTTCCTTCCCACTTCCCACCAGTAGGCAATAGGCAATAGGCAGTGGGCAATAGGCAATAGGCAATAGACAGTTGGCACTAGTCAGCGGTTGCAGTCACAACCAACAGCCGCAAACAGCCTTGCAATTATTGCGATTAGAAATTCCGTTAGCCAGTGACCTTTTGTCGTTGTTGTTGTTGAACTTGGACGAACTATTTGCAATGTTTACTACGTCCATCCAGAGCTCCAATGAACCTGCAAGACTACCAACCAACCAAAGAGCCACCAAAGAGCCAAGCAGCCAAAACGAACAGCCATCCAACCATCATATATCATACGCCCTCACAAAAGAAATGAAATATCAGTTCGAAACCAAAGCAAGAGGAGGTCATAGTGGCTGGTAGCTGCTGCTGGAGGAGTAGACGAACTGGAAATACCCTTAATAATGCCAACGGAGAGAAAGAGAAACATTACGAGTGAGTGAAAAGTGTTTTCCTTTTGCTTATTCTTTTCGAGCACCACCTCTTCACCCACCTCTCTCTCCCTCTCTCTCTCTCTCTCTCTCGCTGGCCGTTTCCCAGACACCCTTCTTTGATCTATTGTCGGCGTCAGTAAGCTTGACTTGAACCTGTTACCGGATCGTATACTTAATGTTTTCTCAGTCAGTCAGCCGCAGGTCTAACTGTTATAATTATTGCTGCTCGTAAAAGCTACGAAAAGCTACAAAAAACAAAAAAAAAAAAACCAAAAATAAAAAAAGGAAAAATGAAAATACAGATACTATAGCGAGCTAAGGTTGTAAGTAGTAAGCAGGAAAATCTGCTGAAAAAGTGCAATTTTTACAACTCTCTCGTGTCTTTTGTTTTAGGCAATTGGATTTCCTTTTTTGTGTACCGCAACTAACCGATGGGAAATTGAAGTTTGAATCATTTCGCCAAGGCAAAAGCAATAAAAAATTAATTAATTTTTTTTTCCTATCTTATTTTTTCTTTCAAAATTTATATGAATTCCTTTTTATGGCTCATCAAAGCAAAATATATAACTAACAAAAACGAAAAAACGAAGAATAATACATAGATACATACAAACTGCTCACTGCAATTTATCAATTGCTGGAGATTTGCGGTTTTTTTTTTTTTTTTTTTTGTTGTTTTTCATTATTAAAATGCCGTTTCAGTTCGTGAACTCCCACACCAAAAGTTTGCCTATTCAGCACTTTTCGCTTTTCGTGCTCTACATAATTCATCATCAATCCACACAGTTCCTGCGGGCCCTCCTACCCTCTGCCCTGCCCTGCCCCGCCCAGCTGCCTGCTTGACTTTTTGCGATATTTCCAATCAGACAAAAATATTGGAGCAATTTCCTACTCCAACTCAGAGAAACCTTTTGCCATATGACTTATTTGCCTGGCATCGAAAGGAGATCTAGAAAGGCGTAGAGTGAGAGGGTGGGAGGATGATGATGGGAATGGCAATGGGAATGAGAATGGGAATGGGCATGGGGCATAGATGTCCAGTCTCTCCCACTCTCGCACTCCCTCTATCTCGGTCTCCATTTCTTGGTCCGTCTGTCTGTCCGTCTGTCTGTCTGCACCTACAACTTAACGCCGGCAACTATCGAGAGATGGTATCGTATCGAATGGTTCGTTCACTGGTTGGTTAGTTGGTTAGTTGGTGGGTTGGTGGTAGGCTGCCTGGTTGCTGTTTGCTGGTTGCTGGTTGCTGGTTGTGTTGCCTGTCGTCGCACCTTCTTGCCAATTTAACTCTTTTTTTCTGTTGCTGTTGCTGTTGCTGTTGCATTTCGTATGTATTTGAGAGTCAACTTTGGCATGACTTTTCATCGCTGTCGATTGTCGTGATCAATTGAGAGCAATTTATTATGAAATGAGGGTGAATTATATGAATGAGCGGACGACTGCGTTAAGCGCCGCACAATTCTTTTGATCTCTCATCTTTTCCATCTTATTTTTCGGTTTTCGATTTTTTTTTTTTTTTTTGTTTTCCATTCCATTCCATTGCCATTCAAGCGGGGAGTCGGACAAAGAGTTGTCGAGAGTCGTTTTGAGTTGTGAGTGTGATTTTTAAAAGTGTTTTACATGGGAAACCGAAAAACCGAAAAACCGAAACTGAAACCAAGCAAATAAAACTAAAATAAAAATCAACCGAAACCGATATCTCTCCTCCATGCGCGATTTTTCCCTGTTGTAAATTGTCTGTCGACAATTATTTTATTATGCTGTCAACACTTAAATGTAATAATGCCAATAATATTGTTTTATGACAGTCGCGAATATCGGCTTTTTCCAGCACTTTTGTTGTTGTTGTTGTTGCTGTTGCTGTTGTCGTTTTGGTGCACCAAGGTGCATTTTTTTGTTTTTGTCTTCTTCTCTGGCTCGCTCGCTCGCTTGCTTGGTTCGTGCAACGCGAAAACTCCTTGGAATCGATCGACAACGCGTCGATCGCATCGTTTGTTGCCGTTGCTGTTGCCGTTGTAGTTGGCTGCCTTAAGGCCACTTTTGGCTCTTTAATGTCGGTCTAGTTGTGGTCTCTGGTCTCCGTCTCCCTTTGTCTCTTTTCGGTTTCGTTTTAGTTTCTATGGCTTTGAGGTCAGACATAGCCATGATTTTTGTTCCGTTCTTCTTCAACTTGCATATAGTTAGCAGTTTATTTTTTTTTTTCGGTTTTTATTTGGTGACTTGGTGGGAATTCTAGTGTAAAGTCAATTTTCAACAGCAATCCAAAGTAGTTAAAATGATTCGTTTTTTATGGCCTCAACTAGTAATTGGTTCATTAGCCCTGCAAAAAAAAAAAAAAAAAAACAAATGAAAAATACAACACACAAAAAAAAAAAGAAAAGGAAAAAAGGTAGCTAATTTAAGAAAGCAATTAGAGATTTAAGGTCTCTTCTCCTTTCAAATAGTGCAAAGTTAATTTGGATATTTATTCTATATTAAACAAATCAGTCAAATTTTATTATTACCTATTATCGGACGCTCTAATTTCAACTGTGAAGTAGAAAAATTAATTATTAATTATTTACAATCAAAACAATTATGTAATAGTTAAGTTATCTGATTAAAATAAGGACTAGGCACAAGGACTTGAGAGTCCTTTTGCTGTAGGATATTTTTTTCTTTATCCTTTTATATTCATATATTTTTGGGCTTATGAAACCTAAATATATTTTTCACTGGATCAAAGCCAACCACTAAAAGAGAAATATACTTCCAGAAATAGACTTCACATTTTTACTTTAATATTTATAATTGAATATAATATAAATACTTAAATTTTTATATGTCTTAACTTATGGAAAAAGCACTTAAAACTTTTAAAATCTTATTAAACTATTTCTTTTAATATTTTTTAAAATATATATTGATTAAGCTTACAGCTAGATAATTACTTAACAAGTTAAAGTTATTGATTTATAATCTACTTTAACCTTTTATTCATTTTTTAAGTCTTCAACATAATCATCTTTTGAACTATCTTTAATTACTATTCTAAGTATTAGAAAGGAATATATTGTCAATTTTTGCTTGTTAAAGCGGATCAATAATGCATGTACAATATTTTAGGAGGGAAAATAATAAAGTCGTATAATAGATCAGCATCTAATGCAGTAACAATCGATAGTAGGTATAAATGAACGCCAGATATGGCGATTTATCGATAGATTTCTCGATAGCTAAAGTTACATTTGCATGGTGACGCTTGTAAATAATATGCAGATTGCTTTTTAAAACTGCATCACTTTAATTTTTATCATTTTAGAGTCCAAATAGAAAATATTTAATTAAAAAATCATTTATTTCCTTTAAGCTCTTAACAGTTTGAGAAACATTTCTTCAATTGTTGTTTGGTTTTTCCAGAATATTTGCTCTGAAACTAATTAGAGTTGAGTTTCTAAGTGAACTTCAATTGCCATAGCCAACCAGGGGATTGACTCTCTGACCACTTTATTGGATTACAATTAGAATTGCATGCGCTTTGATTATACGATATATATGAGAGATATCTCTCTTCTTTTGATGATCAAACATTACGAGCCATATAAAACTAGTCATAAATATTTGTGCTCTTGTTATTCATTTTTGTTTTTCGTATGTTTTTTTTTTCTGCCATGCATTGCCTTGTGGTGATTATATAGAAGATCACTTGATGCAATAAAACATAATGCCTCAAGCAGATGATGCATTGAGAGAAAGATGTAGAAAGAAGGAGTTTAGATGATGGGGAATGGGGGGGATGTTGGGTGTGGGGTGCTGGTTAGGTACAATATAAGCGTTGCTTTGCATGACGAATAGAAAAACTAACCCAAAAGTCACGCTAATAGTAAATTGAGCTCCAACTCCAATGCCGAAGCCGCAGCCGATGCCGATGCCGATGCCACCACATGGCAACACCAAATTGCAATTTTTCCATATGCAACAATTGACACCCTCTAGGCACACGTCGTCATCAGCTGCGTCAGTTGCAGCACCAGCACCAGCTCCAACATCCAACATTCAACATCCAAAATACAGCTGCAGCAGCAGCAGCAGCATCGTCATCATCATGATGATGAAGAAGGTTCCCAGACTCTGATGATGGTAAAGTGGATTAATGTGGCATGAAATGATTTGGTGAAATAATGCACACAGGTCGGTCTTCCTTTCGGTTTACGGTGGACAACGGCATCCACCACACACACACCACACACCATCACCGGGGTTCGACTCTCACACGCAGACGACTCTAACGAGTTTTTCTTTTGGTTTTTTTTTTTGGATTTTTCTTTATGTATTTTCTTCTTTCTGCTACTTGTACGAAAAATACAATTTGCACAAGTGTGAGCGATAGAGTGAGAGAAACATAGAGAACACTAGAGAAGGAGGGACAGAGAGAGAGGGAGAGGGAGAGGGGTGAAAATGGAGACCCGTATGGGGCTTGATGCAGGGCATTTCCCAGGCTTTGATAACACAATTTTTGTTATTTTTCTTCTTTCGTTTTACCGCAAAGTGCATGAGTGGGTATATGTGGGTTCAGTCTGGAGAGGAGTTCATGCTATTTGGTCATTGAATGTGTCCCGCGGTTATTACTGCCACTAATCACAAACACCAAAAAAAAACGCAGGATAAAAAGAAACCACAAATACTTATAATATATAGTAGTAAACCGTTAACGGATCAAATTAACATATACTACTCCTATAACTGACTCATAATCCAAGCAGGACTGTCAATTTACCATTGGGATCTGTTCTTTCTATTAATTTAATCATATTACTTACAATTACGATTGCTTTTTCACCAAGATAATAAGGAGAAGTCATAAGTTGGTCAACGATCTTCCTAATCCGCCCTTGTCTTCAAATCTACATAGCTTCTAGAAGCTCTTTGGAAGAAATAAACAACAATTGGAGAAATGTTTCTCGAACTGTTAAGAGCTTAAAAGAAATAAATGATTTTTTAATTAAATATTTTCTATTTGGACTGTTAAATGATAAAAATTAAAGTGATCCAATTTTAAAAAGCAATCTGCATATTATTTACAAGCGTCACCATGCAAATGTAACTTTAGCTATCGAGAAATCTATCGATAAATCGCCATATCTGGCGTTCATTTATACCTACTATCGATTGTTACTGCATTAGATGCTGATCTATTATACGACTTTATTATTTTCCCTCCTAAAATATTGTACATGCATTATTGATCCGCTTTAACAAGCAAAAATTGACAATATATTCCTTTCTAATACTTAGAATAGTAATTAAAGATAGTTCAAAAGATGATTATGTTGAAGACTTAAAAAATGAATAAAAGGTTAAAGTAGATTATAAATCAATAACTTTAACTTTAACTGTAACTTTAGCTATCGATAAATCTATCGATAAATCGCCAAATCTGGCGTTCTTCCATCTCTAATTTTGTTTACTTTTAATAAATGTAATTATTGAATTATTTTGACTAATAATTATAATTTGAATGGAATTCTGTCGCATTTTCAGCTTTTTCTATATTCTCTTTGACCCATTTCTGGTTTAAACGATTAACGATCAATATTTTTTGATCGAAATCATTTGAAACTAAGATGAAGATGATGAGGGAAATCAATTGAAAGTCAATTACTAGCATCTCGTTTATATGTATGGAACGGTTTCTCCTGTTCTCCTGTCCAATTTTGCACACTTTCGCAACTCCTTTTCCATTAACTTTCATATCTTTGGTCTTCTATCTGCAGTATCCACAACTCTTTCGGGGATTCACAATCAGTGTCGTCGTCGTCATCGTCGTCGTCAACCACCCACGCCATAGAGCCTGCGACTTGTCTCACTATCTCAACTAAAGAAGCCCATTACTGTCTCATTTTACCCTCTCCTCGCCCATCCGGCACACTCATTTCAGCTCGTTTAGTATTGCCCCGTTCCCCGTGCCCCGTGCCCCACTGGTTGGAGTCAAGGCTAATCTTTAGAGCTTGAGTGACGGCTGGAACGACGATGGAGACGACGACTACGTAGTCAACGACTTGGACTTGGACTCGACTCCGAGTTGGAGTTGGAGTCAGAGAGACGACATTGGCGACAGACCATTGTTTTGACTTATTGCCTGGGTTTTGCTTTCCACCCAGCAAGATTGATCTTTGTGCAAATGTTTTATTTCTTCTTCTCTCCCCCCCCTTTTTATCCATTTCATTTCATTTTTTATATTTATTTTTTGTGGGCTTTGCCTGTTTTGATTCGATTTCTGCACTTGCACTAGCCTCCGGTTATTTGTAAGGGGGGGTGAAGCAGGGGGACCTCAACTCAGTCTCAGACTCGGGCCTAGCCCATAAGTTGTTAAATGTTTAACACGTGATATGACAAATAAATTACATATGATCAACAACAACAGATGGAACACAAGCAACTGACTGACTGACGGACGGACTGACGGGCTGACTGACTGAATGAATGACTGACTGAATGAATGGAAGGAAGAAACAATCTTTGGTTGGCTATGACTTAATAAAAACGCTTTTTAAACGATCAATCAGATTTAATGTTGTTCGAGATAATGTTGTTTCACATTCGTCAAAAGAGTGGGAGAGGGGGGGAGGGGGAGGGGAAGCGGGATCTGATCGATCCAAGGATCATTGATCGCAACTCAAATAGTCTTAGTTGGTTAGTTTTAAGATGATTAAATCAATTCTAAGACACTTTCCCCAACGATCTCGATTGGCTGACAAATCCTTAAGGAAAAACGACTTAAATTGTATTGAAAGTATTCACAATAAGCGATTGGGGGCATCTCTGACTCTGACTGAGACTCCGACTCGGAGTCGGGTGAATGGATGGCTTTGGATGACAGGTAACCAGCATCAAGTAAGCAACTATCGATCGACCAAGTCAGAGAGCAATAGCAATTACATGGCAAGTTGCCTGCTCCTGATACTCCACCTCCTTCTTCTTCTGTGTAGCTCCATCTCCATCTCCAGCTGCAGCTCCTGCTCGGCTTTGGTCATTCACACGTCTTGTTAGCGCGTCTTAATAAATTGCACGCAATCAACTTGTGCGCTTAGCTCCATTTAAGTGAGACTGAGCGAGTAAATCTCTTGTGGTAGAGAGCCATGGAGCTCTGTGGCACAGCATGTGGTCAGGCTGTGCGACGTACCTTTCGATCCAACGATCGGCCAAATGTAATTGATTGCGCTTCAATTGCAATTACCAAAGAGAGGGAGAGGTAGAGGGAGAGGGAGGTAGAGGTGCTGCCGCTGGAGAAAATTGTGTAATTGTGTCGTAATAATGCGATTTCCTTACTCAAAAAAAAAAAAAAAATGAACCAGTGAGGAGGATGCCAGAAGGAGACACATTTGGTGGCGCCACCTATAGAGTTATTCTGCTCGTTGGATGACTTTTTCGTGTTCCCACGCACACGTCATTGGCACTTAGACACACACACACTCCAACACCTTTCGTTTTGCCTAAATTAAACTTCTTTATTTCAATTAAATGCCTCTCTATACGTTTGTCAGTCTCGGTTTGTCATCGCCGAGCCCACAAAAAAAGAAAAAAAAAAAAGCCAAGAGGGAAACAAAACGGGAACAACGCGAGCATCGAGAGACCTCACCTTTTAACATCCCACATGCGTCTGTTTTTCTGTGCTTGCCACATGGGGCACACAATGCAAGGCAAGAACGGGGCTTGTTGCCTTTCAGCAGAGACACAAACCGAGTCAAACGGAAGTAGAGATCAACCGAAAAAAATCAACAAAAAAAATGAAGAGCATTTCGTATTCGATGCAATTCACTCAATTAACTTTGAATGCAAATAAACTTATAGAGAAATATTATAGTTATATTTTTTTAGATCCAATCTAAATGATTTGTGGGCTGTGGCTCATAACAGAGACTGAAGTTTTGAGCTACTGGTTATTGGATAGGGAAACTCTCGAAACAAAAAGCCGAAGATGAAGGTGTGTGAGGCGTTTAATTAGCCAGTCACCCAGTCAGTTAGTCAGTTAGTCAGTCAGTTAGTCAGCCAAACCTTGAGCTCAAAAACCGTTTGCGTATGCAAAACCAAAAAGATGAAGAAAGAAGCCAAGAAAAACGAAAAAAAAAAAAACACAGTATAGTTAGCTGAAAAGAAGCTGATAGATAGAAAAAGAAATACTTTGGGTGGCCAAACAGGAAGTTTGCCACACGCAATCAACATCAAGTCAGAGTCAAGTCAACTTTTGTGAGATGGAAAGAGAGAGAGAGAGAGAGCAACATAGTTCGCATCCGAGTCCAAGTCCAAGTCCGAGTTGGAGCTGGAGTTGGAGTCCGGGTCTCGGCCCGGGCGCATTCCAACTCCAACTAGACAAATATTGATGGCTGCTCATCAATAGCCACTACTACACCCAGTGCTAGAGTGCCACGAAAAATCAAAAACGCAGCTAAATAGAAAACTCTGCAAAAATGTTGCCTCTTCTTCCTCTTCTTCTAGTTGCTGTTGCTGTTGTTGTTTTTTTCGCGCTTTGCCGATTGATTTATTTACCACGGCTTAGATTTACCGCCTTAGCTGGGCTGAGTGGCATTTGGCCCAAGTTGAGGCAACAGCAGTTGCAGTCGGAGTCGGCGCACCACCGACAGCACCACCGACACCACTCAGCAGCATCATCATCATCATCGAGCGGCACTTGCGGCCAAATGTTGCCGTTGGCAACGTTTCTACACTTGACAAAATCAAGTGAAATGCATTGAAATCTGTTCAAATGAGATGAGCCATGTTTTTCTTTCAGTGTAATCTTTAAATGTTGCATTTGATTTCGGTTAGAGCAACTCCATTGCCATCGCCATCGCTCCAACTGCATTTCCATCTCTCTTGCGCATCGTTACACAAAACCACAAACAATTTATATTCCCATCAAACATTTGACCGCAACGCTGATTCATCTTAATCAATTATAATCTTTTGGATCGAGTAGTTTTCCTCTCTTGTAATGAGCGAAAACTTTATGCAAGACGACGACCAAGACGACGGCCAAGAGGAAGACCAACTGGCAACCAGGGTGATGGTGATGGTGATGGTGATGGTGACGGTGAGTGCGGGACGGGCGAAGTGCTTTGGCTATAGGTCGTCTACTGGGGGCAACTGCGTGTAGAGATTTACGCCACAGGCATTGCATAGATAAGAATGAGAGAGCGAGATAGCGAGAGAACAGTGTCCCAACTCAAACGATGCGATGTTCGGCTAAATAATAGATTCGAGCCAAGTTAAGGCGATTGCATGCCAAACAATGGACATGGACATCGAACATGGAATGAAACGACGACGACGCCGACGCCGGCAGAGACGCCAACGCCGACAGAGACAAGCGAGATTGTGATTCAGTCCACTGAATGCACGCAGGGGGGGAGAGAGGCGTTGGGTGGCATCTATTTAACACCCTGCAAAAACAACAACACAATTGTTAAGATCCACGTTGGGCGCCAAATATTCCCCAAGATTTAGTAGCTATTAAATCTATTCAGCTGAATATCACTTGACACTTCATAATATGCAATATAAAATTCGATTTTATTTCCCTAAATTGATTGACATTGTTTTGATCAGATACTTATAGTTGTAATTCCCAACTAGTTTTAGCCTTGAAGTAGTCATATGGCATCACAATTCTAGGTTCCTTAGCGAGTCGGTTGATAAGAGAAATCGCTCACTGCTAGTGAGCAGGTTGAAACAAAAAGTGTTTGTTTGCTCCTAATAAATGAACTAGAACCATTTCATTCCAAAGTTTGCTAAAACTTACAGAATTTGAACAATTAAATGATTTAGTTTAATGGGCTTAATGACATTTTAATAGAAACATTCTCCAAATTACTTTGAATTACATCATCATTATAAATGATTGTTTTCATTTTGAACCTCGAGCCAGCATATAACTTATTTCTTTTGAAAACATTTTGTTTCATTTTTCATTACATTTGTCTACGTTTTTTTTTTTTGATTCAATTATATTGAAATATATTGGTCATTTTATTAAGTTTAATATATTGATGTGTTCAATTTTTATATCGTTTAACATAGTGTCCCACTTACTTTTTTCGCACACCTTACATTACTTTGAAAACCCTTTGAAATTATTGTAAAATATAAATTTCCTTTATTTTACTATCAATTACTTTAGAAATTGTTTTTTCCAAACGCGATATTCAGATTTACCAAATTAATTGAATTCAAAATTCTTTATTTTGACAATTTTGTGACCTCGATTTGTTTTAAAATGAACTAAAGCAGTCTTTTAGGTCAATTTGAAAGCAAACAAAAAGTGAGCAGGCTGTCTGTATAGCTATCTCAAGAACCACCAAGTTCTATCATCAGCAGACTTACGACCCTAGAATTTGCAAGGCTAAAACTAGTTTGAAATTACAACTAGATAAAGCGAAAAAAGGAAGGCACAGAGTACATGATATTGCTATGTAAAAATGAGCCAAGTTACATTAAATAACTTTTGATTATTTTATGGTTTTGCACCATATTTATTAAATTAAAGGTAAGTAGAATAACCAAACTATAGAACATTTGATATTTCTAGTATTTACAAGTAATTTCAATACGAAGGCTCTTAATAAGTTTAATTATAAATACAACTTGGACAAGGGATCGATGTTTACCAATTGACAAAGAGTTGGCCTTTACACAAAATCCGTACAATTGTCGAACTGATGTAAAAGTTCTCCAAACTACACCATGGGAATGAAATCTCTCATAAATAAATAGTCGGCAAGCAGCACTCGTATTCCTATCGCACTTTCCATACCCTTGGAATAGCTCCGACCATATGTACATCTAATGCATATACATATATTCTTGATCAGCACGATAAGGCGAACACATGTACGTCATGTCCGAGCCATTGTATATCTTGGATTTATACGGATCGGACGGCTATATCATATAGCTCCTATAGGAACCATCGGACGAAAATAGAGTTTCAAATCAATAAATTCGTTGTTTTTCACGGGATTAAGTTTATTATTTATTCCTAATTAACATTTATACATAATAATTTGTGATTCTGCTAAATGTAATCGAAATCGGAAGACTATATTATATATAACATATGGAAAAATTGCATGCTACATATTGCGCATGTATGTGTGGCGTGTAGACAAGAAGTCTTTTCATTTTCCTATCTCTATTTATTGATTGACTATCACAAGAACTTGCAAAGGGTCTACAAACTTCGGCATGATCGAAATTCGCCCCGCCTTCTGGTTTTATTTGCATTGATTAGGGATGACCACATGGCTAGTGGAAATGGTTTACATGAATCCCTGAATATGAAAAGTAACTCGTAATGCAACAACTGTTTATATGTATGTGGATTGCCCTTCAATCGATTGATGTCTCTTGACACTTTTTTTTAAAGAAAACCTTTAATTTTTTCCATTTAATTAAATTTTTTCACTTTTGTTACTGAATATTCTTTTTCATATTTCTTAGTTCCCTAGATTGATCTGTACTATATTTTTCTTTGGCTATTTCGAAACCCAGTCTGGAATCGAAATCTTTGGCTCAACTTAATAGTAGACTTTGTGATATTATTTTTGGGTATAACCTAATTAGACGTAAAATATACTGAAAGCGAAAGAAAACTTTGCTATGCCCCATTGTGGAAGCAGAAATATTGTTTCCTTTTTGTCTCCTCAACTTCTCCAGTCATTATCCTTTTTGTGTCCCTTGCTGTTCCTTAGGTGATCTCTTTAACTTATTTGATAAACCTTATTTGTCCCAATTTTGCTCATGTTCTTCATTTCTTGATTTGGCTTCTAATTTTCTTCAGTTTCTTTTTCTTGTCAATTAAAATTCAATAATTTTCTTGAATTCTTAAACTTTTTCTTTTATTTATATAAGGTCCTCAGTTAAAAAATTAAAAAAAAATTTATTTCGGAAATGAGTTCAGTCATTTGTGTATTAAAATTTACGAATATATAAATGGGAAAACGAAATACAAAAATCATCTAAAAATAAGCGAGTTTGAATGGACACTGAATTTAATATTATTAAAAGCCATTGCACTTTTAGTTTTCACTTCTCTATGAGACTGCAAGAATTAAGCTAATTGGACTATAACTTTCTTGGTGAAATCTCATTGAATGATACTTATTTTTCCCAGCAATAGAGAAAAGGATGACTCTCTTAGTTAGTAACTTGATTTAATGCTCTGGACATGAAGATCCACCTGGGCGAAAATAAATCAGCAATGAGGAAATAATCCTTTCAGTCACCAGTCGAGGCCAGGCCAGTTCAGGCCAGTCGCGTCATTCTTCTATGTATGTGCTGATATGCTGTTTGCACCCACAAGTGTCTCTTAATAACCATTCGCTCCATTTCTTCATTTTTCATCGTCTCTTTTGGCTCTTCTTATTCTTGTGCATATCTCATGTATGTGCACTTAATTTATTCAAAGTCACGTTGCTTGGCAAACAAAAAAAAAAAAAGGCAAAAAAAAGGAATCTGCATTCTAGTGCCACAGAAGTACCTCCCTATGACCAAACAGAAGTGAGTGAGTCAGCTAAGTGCATCAATTTCCATTTAACTGTAAGCGATATTTTGCAGCACATTGAAAAATATTGCCAATATTTGCTGCTGCTGCCGCTGCTGCTGCTGCTGCTGCTGCCGCTGTGCCAAATTGCAAAAGTCAAACTGAGGGAAACAAAAACAAAACGAAGCAACGAACGAAGACGAGAGGAGAAAAAAATCTTCTGCTTGACGCTGTCTAAACAAAAGACTCAAGCAACGAACTTGGCAACTGAAGGACTGAAGTGTGGGTGACATCTTCAGCAAACACTTGAGGCGTTTGAGCTATTTGCGTTGATTGTCAGAGCCAAAAAACAACAGCAATGTGGGGTTGTCTTTAACCCGTCGCCAAACAAAAAGAGTCCTCAACATTCAGTTGCCGCATCTAGTGAAGGCACAACAAGAAGAAGAAGAAGAAGACACGCGTGTGTGTGTCTCTCTCTCTCTCTCCCCCTCTCTCTCGTGAGCTCAGAATATCGATTCGACGATACTTATCGTATGCAATAATAAATCAAAATATATAACAATATTTCTATTTGGTGACCCCGATGTTGTTCATGCCTAACCTCACAAAAAAAACAAAATCAAATGAAGAAGATGTAAATAAAGAAATGTTCTATCGACTTCTTCTTATGCTGCACTTTGATGTCCCTTCTATTTCTTCTCCCACCTCTAACTGCGATCAGCTTCTACTGCTCCTCTCCTGCATTTGCCGTTCACCTCCCACAGTTCGATCCCCCCTCTGACCCCTCCTCCTCCTCCATCTCTCTCTCTGGCTCATCGTCGAATCGTGTTATTGTTGTTGTTATTTTTACTGCTACCGTTGGGCTGTTGGTGTTTCCATTTTGGTTAGGCACCCCGCTGCTGAGTTCGCCTCCTTCCCCTCCTCCCGCCCCCACCCAATCCGTTTCGTTTCGTTCCGTTCCCAATGATGATGCTTCAGTTTTGTTTTGGTTGTTGTTTTTTTCGTTTTTTTTTCTCTTTTTCTTGGTTTTTTCCAGCTTCCATCCCGGGCTGACTGGCTGGCTGGCTGGCTGGCTTTTGTTTATTTTCCTAACACTTCAATTGGCATTCCAACCAAAAAGCGAAAATTGCAAAACGTGAGTAGTTTCGAGTTCTAATTTAAAATAATTTTTGTGTTGACGCTTTTGCAACCGCCGCCCCGACGGCTCACCGATGTCTCAATGTCTCCGATATTTTTTTTTTCTCGTTGTTTGGAAGCTCCTCTGTGTATTCCATTTCGTAATAGAGTCGTTAAGTGGGGCCCGTTGAGCTCCGGTTTTGCGAGCTTCCCTCCCCCCTCTCTCCATTCATATCCCTCTCCCGCTCACTCTCTTGGTTTTTTTTTTTTGGTAATTTGATGAACGATTTTTGATAATTTTGCACGTTTTTTGCACGTTTTGGTGTTTTACTTTGACCTGTCGAATGCTTGGGGAGCAAGCAAGTGATACGAGGTAAGAGATAGAGGCACCAGGCAGGTGGGTGGTTGCAAGGGAAGACGGTGGGGCAAGGGGGGAAGCAGTGAGTTTGCCTTTGTCTGATTTTAATATCAAGTGCAGGCAAGTGGGTAATTATTGTTTGTTGACTGTGTGTGCCAGTTGATGACGATGATGACGATCGGTTAAGGATGAGATGGGGCTGCTGGGGGAGGGGGAGGTTGAGCTGGTTGCAGCGGCAGCAACGTTGACCACTCAGCTGTCAATGCTTGACTGGGTAAACCTCCTCCATCCTCAACCTATTGATATGCACTGCGAGAAATTAATTTAATTTATCGATTTGAATTAATTTCAATTCATTGGCATTTCTCTCAGTGCATTTCCTCGCTGATTCTCTGTGTGTGTTTACCCATTTTGAAGTGCTGCACTTTTGCCTATCCGTCCCCACCCATCCCCCCTCCCACCACCATCTCCACCTGCGTGTGTGTGTGTGTGTGTGTGTGATTTGCATATGGGTATATATGTGACCAAGATGCTTCTGTTGGGATCCCAATTCGCCATTCGAGGCTGGCATTTGTTGGAGTGCCCCATGAATAGTCACAAAGCATTAAGCACTTCAGGTGTATATTGAGGAGCTAGAGAGTAGGAGAGTGCCCAGGTGACGGGGGGTGTCGGGTGACGGGTGGGAGGGCAGGGCCCACAATTATCTACACAATATGGCAATCACATATGTAGATATGCGCACACACTCAGAGACCTAGAGGTAGAGGCCCGGCAACAGCAGCAGCAGCAGCAACTTTTTTCGTTTCGTTTCGTTTCGTTTTTTCAACCAGTTGTCCAATCTAGGAAGTGCATGAGTTGCATTTTCCATATGGCCACAAAGCCAGGGTCTTCTTCCCCCTACCACCCCCACCCTCCATCATACCTCTTCGCGCCGTTATCAACTGTGTTTATGCCATTTCCTCATTACTCGCCGCAAAAAAAAAAAAGAAAAAAACAGAAAAAAAAAAAACGGGTCGCAGTCATCGCCATAGTCGTCGACTGCGACGACGTCGTCTTCGTTTGGCAAGCAAAGAAATTGAACTTTTTCACACCAGAATCGATTGTAATTGAATGCCTGAGGGCAGGCTAAAGCCTCATGTACTCTCGGGGACTACTCTCGGACTTGGACTCGGCCTCGGCCTCGGCCTGTTGCTCTTGCTCTTCCTCTTGCTGTTAATGCAAATTTTTTCCCATTTTGACATTGGAGAATTTTTCAAACTTTCCCGAAAATCAAAATGGAAAATGAACTGAAAGCCCAATGAGGCCAAACCACCACCAATGGCGTACATTAAATTGCTTTATTTATTTTTTTTTTGTTTTTCCACCTTGTTTTTTGAGGGGAAGCTCTCTCATCTTTGTCTTCTTTCATGTGATGGCGATGCTGCTGCTGCTGCTGCCGATGATGATGATGGTGATGATGATGATCAGGTTGAACACCTGCTGCTTAAACATTTTGCTATAAATTGAAATTTGAAAATAGCAACAGAAATAATTTTTTCCATTTTGCAGATAACCTAAACAAGGCAATGAACAAAAAAGTTAGTGTGTTTCAGAATGAATTTGAAATACACTTCTTCTTCTACGGCTTGAATAAATTTCGTATACTTTCTCTTTAATTATGAGTTGGTCAATTTTCCAGTGCCTTCATTAGCCCCTTTTTTTTGATTTCGCCACAATTCTGTTTGACCTGCCAGCACTCCATCGATCCATCCATCCATCCATGCGTTTTAATTTCTCAACAAGCGCCGTTTACTATGCGTTAAAACAAAACAAAAAATCCATAGTCAGAAATATTCCCAGGCCCCCACATCCATCTCCATCTCACACGTAACCAAATCAAAATTTATGGCTTACAACGATTCAACATTAAGAGGTCCCCAACAACAGCAACAACAACAACCGAAGCGAACCGAAACCGAACCGAAAAATGTTTGTAAATGATTCATTTTCTCAGCTCAGCTCAGCTCGGACGGACCAGCGAGAAATCAAAGCAGAGGTGTTTAATTACCAACAAATAAACAAAATGGAAACGATTAATTCAATTCGCCAATTTCGAACGATGAGATGAAGGCCCCGTTATGGTTATAACAAAACGAAAATGAACCAACAACAGCAACAACAACAACTATTTGAAATTGTAGCTAAATTTATGGTCGATCTTGCTCGAGGGCAATCAACATAATACAAGAAATCACACGAATTGTAAATACCCTTAATTATTCATACACTTGATATCGTTATCGATTTCGTAATGCAGCATCTAAATGGCGTTACGATTACGATCTACAGTTACTTTCGATAGGTAATTTCGATTATTAGCAAAAATCAAACGAATTTTAAATACTCTTAACTATTCATACACATGATATCGATGATATCGTTATCGATTTCTCGTTAATCGCACTTTAAATGGCGTTACGATTACGATCTACACTTACTTTCGATAGGTAATTTCGATTATGAGCAAAAATCAAACGAATTGTAAATACCCTTAATTATTCATACACTTGATATCGATGATATCGTTATCGATTTCGTAATACAGCATTTCTTCTCGTTAATCGCACTTTAAATGGCGTTACGATTACGATCTACACTTACTTTCGATAGGTAATTTCGATTACCGGAGCAAAAATCAAACGAATTGTTATAACGATAATTTTTGATTGGAATTCCAAAAGTAATTCTTATGAGTTTAAGTACTATTTCTCAGGTAAACTCTTAGGTTAATCGTTAATTATTGAGTCATCGTTGAGATATCGATGTTATCGATTGCCATCATTGTACTCACTAGTTTCTTAATGGGCTTTGGCTACACTGTCCGAGTTACTGTCATTGAAAAGTTAGAGTATATTGGTTAATATTTTTTGTATCTGAAAACAAAATAGAAATCCCACAAGCCAAGTGCGAGAGACAAAACACAATAATCAACCTCGAAAAGGTTGTGTGCCATTTATCAAATAATGTGTAACTTGGCCATTGCCCAGCTTAGGGCAGAGCAGACCAGAGCAGAACTGGACCTAGGGATAGACAGGGGATACACATACAATACATACATGGATATGCTAGGTCTCGCCCGATCGTCAGTGGATGGTGTGAGTTTCATTTTTGTGTCTATGTCTGGGTCTGGGTCAGACATGCGAGTTCAAACTCATCCGTCAAGTGGTCGGATCTTAATGGATCGACATGCGAGTGCGAAAGAGAGATGGAGACAGTGGAGTGGAGTGCCTCCATATCCCCCCCTCCCCCCTTCTTATAGGCTCGCTCTAGCTAGTTGTGTTTTGATGTTGTCATTTATCATTTGATTTCATTTTGATTGTTGGTTCCATTGCATCGTCTTGTCTCGTTGTGGCTGTTGTTGTTGTTATTATTTCTTCAGTTAATTCTTTACTTCGTCTAATAATTGTTAACAAGTAAAGTCTATTTAAGCCTGTTGTTCGTGGCTCTCTATTTAATTGGTTCACATGATTTGTAAATTAAACAATTGCGAGCGGATCGACTTTGCTTTTGTTGTTTGTAATTTGTAATTGAAAATTGAGCATGAAGGAAACGGTGTGAGCTTTGACAGCTTGCGGTGATTGGTTTCGGGTTCGCTTTTTGGTGAGATAAGGTGAAGTGAGGTGAGGTGAGCTGCGGTAAGGTGAGGTGAGATAAGGTGCGGTTGGAGAGTGTGGAACACAACACGCGCTGATTGATAATCAGCGTAAGTGTAGAGAGTAGAGCGGGGGATGAGTTACTACAGACATATAATACCTGGAATAAGTTACGCCTACAGAGTTAAATCAATTTCGAGAACTTTTCGCTCAACCATCTAATTTCGAACCGTTAAATGTGGCAAAAAAAAACATTTCACATTTGCTTTGTGAACTCAAAAACCATTTCTCGAATAGTAATTAAGCTGTAGTCAGTTGGAATACATCGTAGAAGTATTTCAAAAGATTCCATATTCATAATCCTCACGCATCGGTCACCTCAACTCCTAATTTAAATAACAATATCTCCTTTCCTTTCTACGGTAAAAACATTACGTCACGTATCCGCTAGAGACGCTAGTGAATGGAAAAATCTTCATTTCGATAAAAATGTTTGATAATTCGATTATTACCCACATCCATGGTTATTTTTGCGCTCGTTAAGTGATCTTCAGTGAGAAGAATAGGAAAACAATCAAGTCAGCTAATTGCAAATACATTTGTAGTGGGAAAAATTCTAATTTAAATATAATTTAATGTAGGAATTACTCATTTAAGTAAGCGAAACAATTAATTTAGGTGAACTATTCATTGGAGACTATTCTTTTCACTGAAAATCTTCATTAACCGAACGAATTTCTCGGGTTCGAAATTCTTGCCCTTTGTTTAACCATAAAAATGTTATTCACAAGTCTTTTTAATTATTTCATCCGGTGACATCTTAGGGGAAGTCCCCACATAGACCGGTTGCAGTCTGTAGTATTACCGAAGTCATAGAATACCTATCGGGTGGTATCTGCCAAAAAATGAGTGTGTTTGGCGTACGCCAGAAGTTCTTATACTCAGAAGATAGGCTCCCAGGTACATATGCCTCTCCGCTTCTAAGGTTGCGGTCTAAAACATATTTTCCAAAGTATTTTTATTAAAGAACAATAATATAAATTTAGATTATTTATATTGCCAGCATTGGAATTTACAGTGATCCAATGCTGCCAATATAAATAAATAAATTTTAAATTCTTTTCTATTAATATTTTTGTCTGCATTTAAATGCCATGAAACACACATTTTTTATGTACATAATTTTATGTACATATTTTGATTCAATTATTTAATTTGCCATTATACAATGTGCTAATAAATTTCTTCTTTGAGATACTTGAACAAGGGAAGAATTTGAATATTGCATTAAAATAAACTACCTTAAAGCTACACAATTATACCACCTTATATAAACCTTGTAAACTAAATCAAATCCAAATACTAAATACAATCATATTAGCCTTTAAGGTTTCTTGTAAATAATCATCACATTGTTCGAGCTGAAGGCCTGCGTTGCCATTGCTAGCGTATAATATATTATTTGTATTGTTAGCTCTACATAAATAAATAAAAAAACAATTGAGAATATGATTCCTGCTTGCATTTTTGGGCAGATTAAATAACTTTATAATAACGGTCAAAATTGACCCATTTCAAAATACAACTGTTTCGAATTTAGAGCAGATATCCAAGTCCTGTCGATTGTTCTTCAAAGTGAAGCACATTTCGCATATTTCAAGAATTCAGAAATGTATGAAAATAATTTTTAAATAATTTAGCACTAAAAATGCACTGAACAGTTTTCTCTCCGAAGGCCAAAGCTATTGGTAGATAACACTATGTGGAAAGGGGATATTTTCGATAACTTTTCGATTAATTATATTGTATGCATGCTAGCTGCTTATGCCTCTCTTGTGCACAAGTGCAAAAATCCTTAAAAAAACTTGGCGCAAAAGAAAAAAAAACTAAAAAAAAAAAATACATTACATGTTTGCAACATGCTCATATAATTACACGCAAAATAATTGTTGAATGTGTTTCTTGTTGTCCTGGACCTTGTGGACCATGTGGACATACATAGATGAGGTATGAATGGTTTAGGTGGCGGGACTAGTGGGAGGGGGGGGAGTTGGGAGGCACTCTATCTATTTAGAGGTCGCAACCCGCAGACTGAAGAACTCTGGAAATTCGATGCTTGCCTTTGCTGACTTTGCCTCATTCTCAGACATTTTTAGCCTTGAATTCCTTTATTTACCAATGCTGCGGGTTCTGGAATCGAATTGACTTGAACTGCTCCTCATCCTCCATCTCCATCTCCATTGCCATTGCCATCGCCATCGCCATCGACATCGCCCCATCTCTTGCGTCCTCTCCGTTTTTATCCCAGGCCAGCACTTGCTTGTGGTGTAGTTGTTGTCGCATGTAATTGGCTGTACATATCGACACCCCGGCGACAACAACAACAAACTTCGTAATGAGCTTGTACAGACACACACACACACACACACACACACACAATAAGAGAGAGAGGGGAAGAAAGGGGGGGGGGGGAAGGGGTAGAAAGAGGAGCAATTGGAGGAGTAGATGGAGCTGATGGAGGTGGAGAAGAAACGAAACAAAATATGAAGATGGGCGTCTTTCTCTTTGACCACAAAACATATTTTGTAGAAAGCGTTGAGCAAACCAAACGAAACGAAATGAACGAAGCAAAAGCCAAGGCAATAGCAACAGCAACAGCAACATCCATAGCCACATTGCTGGCCAAGTGTGTTTAACTTGGCTTATTACCAATAAGACAAATCCTAATTATACAATAAATTCCATTTTGCATGCACTCACAGTTCGAGTTCGAGTTTTCACCTCAACGAATGTTTGACTAGGCGGCTCCGTTTCGAGCACCTTGATAACAATCTCGCAAATTTCTTAGCCAACACACAGAGAGACCTGGTCTCTATCCTATGGAGAGCTGGAGCTGGAGCTGGAGCTGGGGCTGGGGCTGGGGCTGGGGCTGGTCAAGGCGGCGGCGCAATAAAAATAAAACCATAGACTAAACGATAACACACAACAAAAACGGGAGGAGTAGGAGGCCAGCAGAGAGATGGTCAGATGGAAAGATGGAGAGATGGTGAGATGGCCATACTGATTGGTGGTAGTGTTGGCGGAGGAGCTGCATCTCCGGCAGAAGCTTCTCTAGTTGCTAGTTTTGTGTCTTGTAATTGTGTCTTGTTAATTTCGCATATTTGAGCAGCAAAACGGCAGTTTACAGTTCCTTATGGACAACTCTCTCACTCCGCACTAAATCAACTTTCCAGGTTTATACGATCCAATCCAATAAATGGCAAATCAACCACAAAATGGTCTAACCAAATTCAATTGAATGCAATTTGATTATTCGATTACTTTTACAATGCTTTTTGTTAATTGGAGCTTTATATACTTATCTATGTATAAAGAAAATGCAATTCGTTATCTAATAACTATTATAAACGAATTAAAACAATATCTGTTTCGATATAGTTTGAAGTTATTATCTCCATTTAGTACTCTTGAGATCCATTCATATATAAAAGAGAACATCAGATTTAGGGGAAAAAAATAAAATTTAAAAAAATTGACATTTTATATAGCAAAATAAATTTAAGTTAATAATATCAATTTAAATCTGTTTACTATCTTAAATCAATCAATTTTAAATAATCTATTTTATTTAATTTATTTATTATTAATTAATATACAAAATAATATAATAACTAACGGGTAAAGAGTGCTAGCTACTAAGGCCATCGACTCGACTTAAATAATCTATTTTCTTTAATTTTCTAGCGATAGATAATAAATAATTTTGCCAGATCTACGCTAGAATAAAATTAGTATTTATCTTGAGGCAGCAATTGGAATCCCTTTAACTCAATTCACATTAGTAATCATGCCTAAAATAATCTAATAATCTAATGCCTAATCTGTATCTAGGCACTGCCTTTTTTTGGGAATAAACGATAATTTTTTAGCTCTAGTAAATTTGAAATGAAAAATTAAAATGAATCCCTTAATATCTTTTAATATCTTTTGCTTTATTTTAACATATTTATTGTTTGAGTGTCGATCTTTCCTGTTTATGCAATGCATCCATAGGATGAAATGGTATATTAAAGTCACTTAAATGTATGTAAAACCCTTTAAAAGGGATATATTTTATTGATCAGCATGAGAGGAGAAATTGATGTGGCCATGTTTTTTTTTTCCGTCCCCTTTCGCCAACGGAATTTGATTAAAGATGATTTTCTTCCACAATATTTATCGAATCGTAATCTAATTTGGCACATTAATACATGAAATGACTATCTATCATTCCATCAAATTTCAAATAAATCGGAAATGGTCAAGTTGTACGTTTAAATGTTTTGTACTCAAAGCGTCGCAAGGACTGGCTTGGCCGGTGGGGGCGCCAAAGTGCGCGTGTGCTCATTAAAGTGAGCGAGGCAGCATGCAAAAGAAATTTATTATATTTCTTTTATAAATTTAAAGTAGTTCAAGTCGGCCCAAGTTTAAGCTTAACACCAAATCTAATCTAATAATTTTTCGTAGTTTGTGTTCATTTTATAAATTTATTTAATTTAATAAACAAAAAAATACATATATATGTATAACTATAGTAAACTTCTTCTTCGCTCTAGAAAACACCGCATTTTGTTTTAGTGTTTGGTTAAAAAACATGGTAAACAATTCAATGATACCAAAAAACATTAAATTCAAGATAAACCACATAAAATATATGAAAAAAAAAATAATTGCTTTGCTAATTTTTGAGTTCCTTGTTAAAATTCTTTAAAAAATATTAAGACCTTATTGAAAAAAACTATAATCTTTGTTAAATTATAGAATACTTGAAATGTACTGCTAAAATGTTTTCTTGTATTCGTTTTGGAATTTTTTAGATTTTCAAATAATATTTAGTATTATTATTGCTGATGATAGAAATTGGTGGTTCTTGAAATAGCTGTACAGAGCAGAGCAGGTTGCTCACTTTTTGTTTGCTTTCAAAATTTACCTAAAGCCTGCTTTAATTAGAAAAATTTTTTAAAAATTAAATATATTTATTAATTTATAAAATGGTATTTTTTTGTTTTTTTTTTTGTTTAAGTTCATGAAATTGAAATGACGTATAAACATTGAGATAAAAAGCAGTTGGCCTAGCTGAGGCTCCATAATGATTCTCTCGCCTTTTCTATGGCGATAAAACTCCTTGTAATTTGTTAGTTGTCCTCTTGAATAGATTTTGCAAAAATCATAAGAAACAACTGACATTAAAATAATCAGTTGATAGTCGCAACTACTTTTCCTGCTATCATCACCCAGCCAGCAGCGGGAGCAGCGGCAGCCACACTACCACCAAGTGGCAAATAGTGTCTCTCTAAGCAGTCGTCTCCTCCGTCCTCCGTTGTCCGTCTCTCTCCATCTCCATCTTCATCTCCAGCGCAGACGGTCTTCAACGATCTTGGTAGCCTCTGCACGAATTCGTCGGTTGGGATATAAACCCAACGAGTTGATGGCATATTGCACGAGTTTTTGACAGGCTGTTGATAATAAAAACGAAAACGAGACTCGCGGGGAATGGGCAATAATGTCTCATGCTCTGCTTGTGTTTAGAGAGATGTTAATTAAATTTAATTAATTGCAATTTATTACAAATTGCTAAAGAAGAATTATGAAATACGCTTGAGATCTTCTCTTCCCTTCTCTCCTCTCTTCTCTCACATTCCTTGATAAACTATTCTCGATTATTTGTAGTTAGTTGTATAGATCTGCTGTAGGTGGGCAATCATAATTTTTCCGTTTCGTTTGGTTTTGTTGTTTTCTTTTTTGTTTTTTTTTTTGGCCACGCTAATTTCGTTGACCTGCTGATTGCCCATGGAAATTGAAAATGATGAAATTATCATTTTCCTCACTCACATGCGAGATTGATACGTCATGTCAATCGTGATTTTGTTTGTTGGAACTTTAACATTTCATCGACGTGCCGATCGATGTGTTGATGTTCATGTTGATGATGATGGGGAGTCGGAGCGGAGTTCGAGTTCATGATGCACTCACAGAGAGAGACGGAGAGAGAGAGGGGGGAGAAGGGGAGACATGACTCGTCACAGGCCACACGTCATGCATGTTCATATACAAATTCGCTGCGCCTGATTACAAGATCAGAGTGAAGTGAGGGGAAAAGCAAAGGAGAGACTTCACCCAGAGAGTTGCCTATGTTGCGATGGGTTATTCGATGGATGGATGGATGGATGGATGGATGATGCCTATGACCCGAACGGTTAAAAATTTGTAGCAATATCGAAAACCTATTCGCACGGCTGGCTCATTGGAACGATGGCAATGGCTTTGCAAATCAATTGGCCAAGAGAGCATAGCGCAAAGATTCTGCCAACCTTCTGGCCACCACCGACAACCGCCGCCCTCCAATCGCCCTGGAGGCCTCACAAGCCTCACAAGGCTCACAAAAAACACAAAGTTCGCGGGAACATTTTGCGGCTGCAGTTGATCTTTTGGCCATATTAAATTAGCCAAAAACAAGGGGGATCTCCCCTCGCTCTCTCTCTCTCTCTCTCTCTGGCTCTATGATTGATCTGCTCTCTGAGTGCACCGACTACGACCCCGCGATCGTTGCATCGGTCCATCGGACAGTTTCAGGTGGAGGCTTCTTTCGAGTTCAGGTCGTCGGTTCGGGGTTCAGATCGCATGCATAATTTTCATCCAATGTGTGTCGAAGTTGGGAACATTTTGTTTTTGTTTTTGTTTTTGTTTCTTGTGTTATTGAGTTATTGCCAGCAATTGAAAGCAGCTCGACAGCAGCCCATGGATGCCATAGCGATTCCTAAATCTATCTACATACATATCGATGGGATGAAGGTTCAGGCAAATGATGTGCACGTTCCGTTCCTTCGTTAAGGTTAAATGTAAGCCAATCATTGAGTTTATGCCCATCCGCAGTGCAATGAAGATTCTCAAAATATCGTCAAGATATAGTGATTAAGTAATTGAAGGCTTTTCACACACACCGATCGATCGATCGATCCATCTAAATGCGAATTATGCCAAATATTTCTCATCTCTTCATAAATTTTCAGCACCAGAACCAAAATTAATCGTTGAAAATGGTTTCGAAAGATTTCTTCCCCCCCTGCCCCTCTATCCACACTTTATCGAATAAAAATGACTTCATTTCTTTTTGTATTATATTTGCTCACACAGCGCTCAATCAGAAGAACATTCTTTCCAGGCACTCGGAAAACTATGAAAAATTGAATAATCAATTGAGCTTGGGTTCGTGGTAATTAGTTAGTCAAATCGTTTTATTACATTTGAAATGCATCCATGGGATGAAATGACATATTAAAGTCGCGAAAATGTACGTAAGTAGAAAAGTTTTTACTTACTTAAAGCGGCGCAAGACCGTAGTTAGCCGCTGGGGGGCGCCTAAGTGCTCATAAGGGTGGCATGTGGTAGCTATCAGCGTTATGCGTTCTATGAATTTGAGATAATTTCTTCATATATCCGAGCCTTTTTATTTAGGACTCTAATTTTTCTTGTACCAGAAAAAGAAAGTTAGCTTGATTCGACGTCTAAGCGGCCCTTCAAGTATTATGTAACTGACTTATGGGTAGGTAAACGTTACCATGCGTTTCCAGTGGTCGGTAGGAAGGTTTAACAACGCGTTGCGAAACTTCTCTAAAATCATAGTGAATTGAAACTGCGTAAAACGAAAATGAGAACGAAATTAATTGTAATTTTCTCGTGAAAATTGTGTTTTGGGGTTCAGAAAAACAAAGGGAGGCTTAAATTGGGGAACAAAGTGTACGTACAAGTTGTAAAATGTGAAAGAAGTGGATGAACTATATCTCAGAGTTCTCAATTCTCATATCTTTCGTGGAAATTATATTTAATATTTCTAGTCGAACGATAGAGATGAAGACCTTTAACTTGGATGCTGCACCCTGTATAATAAGTCTATTGATTCGGCTACCCCCTGCTAATAAATAAGGCATACCTACACACACACAGATGTATCTATATCGCATATCGCATATCGATACAATCGACCGTTATTAATCAACACTCAGTCATATGCATAGCTCATACTCATAACTTTTTTCCAAACAATACAAATTGATCTACTACAACAGGTTGCATTCAAAATCGATAAACAAATTTAGATTAACGACTAGATAAATTTATGAAAAGAGCAAAGCAAAAGAAGCTGAAGAAAACCAAAATTCCCAATTCCCTTTGGCTTTAGCATTTTTCGTTTCGTTTCGTTATTTTTTTTTTGTTTTTTTTTGTTATGAACAATATAGCTTTTGATTGCAACTAATTGTTGTTTCGAAAACGTAAAGAAATTTATCAAACGCCCATAAAAACTATATCAACAGCATTCGATTTGCTTTCGGGGGCTTTCGCTCGGAGTTGGGGCTACTTTTCGGGGTAATCATTCAAAAGCCCAAGAGCGAACAAGCCAAAAAGCAAGAGCGAGAAATACAGTCGAGAGAGAGAGCCCCCATGCCCCCAAGCCCCCAAGCTTGAGCTTGTAGAATCGTTTATAAATTATGAAAATATATGTACATAATGCATTTTGATAAGTTCAAAGCGAACCGTTTCTCGGCCAAATACAGAAAAAATATGAAAAGCGTTTTTTTTTATTTTATGTTGCTTACTAATTTATCTAGCAAACGTCGTAAGGGGACACAGGGGTAAAGGTGGAGGAGGAGTAGAAATATGAGAAACCGATTTCGTTTCGATTGCTCGTTTGTATTGGTCACCATAATTAAATTTAGATTATGATTTTTTTTTTTTCATCGTGGTTTCTTTCCCTTCATGTTTTTTTTTTTCAAATTTTCATTTTTCTGGTTTATAGCTCGACAGTAGTTTAATATATGCAAATTACACACTGACATTGAGTCCTAAATTGAAGCCCCCTCCTCCCCCTTTTTAAAACGTGACAAATCGATTCCCTCAAACCGAAAGAGAGAGAGATAGAGTGGGGGAGGGGGAATGATACTTGGCCTCTTCTTTTCATTTTCATGGCTTTTCCCCCGAAAGAGTTTTGTTTATGAGCCGGGCAACACCTTTTTTCTCAAGTTTTCGACTTTAATCTCATGGGTTTTCCCAAGCGAAATTTATTCTTCGCGGGCGTTGCTAATTAGCTGCGTTGGAAAATGAGCTCGATTTGATTTGTGGAAATTTATGTTGGAGGATTATGAGAGTCGACTTCACCTTAGTTCAGTTCAGTTCAATTCCGACCTTCTGCAGTTGTTTACGATGTGTGAGCTTTGGGGCTGAACGCATTTTAATGAGACTAATAAACGGCTACACGAGGTGTGCGAGGGGAAAGTGGCAGTCATCATCATTCGAGCCGAGTTGGAGCTGAGTTCATTTGCTTAACTCTTAACATGAGAGAGTTAATAATGGGGGGAAAATCTTCAAGAATTTTTATGTGCTGAACAAATTGTATAATAACAAAAATATGATAGACAAATGTACATATGTATGTCCTCCAATTTAATATCTCTATGGTGTGAAATCGATTCTTCATTTAACATGGCCTAATGGCCAACCAAGTACAATTAATAATCCATATAATGGGAATTAGTTCGATTTATGAGATTTTCGTATCGTCTCTCTATCGATTTCTTGGCCTAGATGCCAATATTTTTGCTTCTTCTAAATTGTTTTATGGTAATGAAAACTAATTTTCATTTAATATTGCAATTAACCATTCAATGGCAATTGATTTACAGTTGCTTTATGAGCTAAAATTTTTAGTTCAAAGTAAGTGAAAATACATTTAATACGCAAAATCATTTTAATACGTCTTTTAATATTATTTATTGTATTTACAAATTTCTCAAGTTTTCATTATGTGAATCCTTAGACAAATATGTCAATTTGCTTAGTTTTTGACATAGAAGGACAAAAGTTAAAATGTTTTAAAAATAAACATACATATTTGGAATCAAATATTCGAAATATTATTTTTGCCCCAAATTAATCAAATAAATCTTAATATGACAGTATAAAATTATCAATAATTTGCTTTGATCTATTTTATCCAATTTAGTGGTTTAGTTTAAGGGTTATTTGAGATTTCAACGAAATAAATAGAGACGAGCTAAAACGATGTTCTTAAGATGTTCGCAGAGCTTTTCGGACAGTGAACTTTGAAGCTGTGCTTCCCTTTCTCGCTTCACCTACATGTAATTCCCAACTAGTTTTAGCATTTAAGGTCGTTAGCGAAGACTTTTGATGAGAGAATTTGGTAGTTCTCGTATTTAGTTTGCTGCTGCTACTTATATCACTTAATTACATATATGGCTTACATAATACATTTACATAATATTACTATTATACTACTATTATTACTATTACTATTTTAGTGCATAAAACAATCAAATTAAAGCAAAAATATATATGTTATAGTCTTACTAACATGCATGTATATGCAAAATTTATAGAATTAAAATATTCCTTTATCAAATACTTATTATGAAATTCGATTCCTGTGGTAAATTTTTTATAGGCGTGTTCTTTAGGAGATCGTTAATTATATATGTACGACTGTACAAAAATAATTGAAATAAATTTGAAAAAAGTAATAACAATATATGGTGTGTCTCTAAAAATGGTTTAAGAATCTAATATGAATCGATTTGGCATAGTTTGGCATAGGTGTTGGATCTCAAGTGACAGGTCGAGATCTTTCGACCATTCGATGAGTAAGAATTGTCCTTCGGGTTTCGTTTGAACAAGTTAAAATCAAATCAATTCGATTCAATTCAATATATGCTTTATTTCCATAATATTATAATTGGAGCTTAGACTTATTTTATGTCTGTGCAGCTGAGATTTTATATGTACATAGAATTTAATTTGAATTAGTTGTTTAAAATTTAGGTTGTAAAGGAAAATGCATGAAAAAACCTTTAATTGCGACTTAAATACTATCTTAAAACTACAAGAGAAAACACTTTTGGCATTACTATTTAAATCTTGAGATAAATATGATTTTTAATTATAAAATTGGCTTTTGAGCGACTAATGATCTCATCAATCGTTTTAACATTCGCTATTTTATGCAGAGATATAGTTCTCGGATATCGTGGTAGATTCAGGATCATTTTTAAAGTTTTATTTTGGGTAACTTGAAGTTTTCTCAAATGGGTTAATGCTGAGGTATATATCATTGGAAGTATTGTTGATTTGTAAATTGTTAACTTATTTTTAGTTGAGAGTTTAGAATGACGGTTGATGAATGAATAGAGAATACAAACAGTTTTATTAATTTCGTCTATGGTGTTACTTATATGGCCACTAAATAACAGTTTTTTGTTTAAGCTTATTCCTTATTCTTATATTTAACAGATTCCTCCCATAAAATTTTAGTTCCTTTCAGTTCAAGCTCTGAGGTGGGTAGAAAACAATCAACTCCATTATCCATTTAATAGATCTATAATCCATCTAAAACTATTTATGGCAATTGCGGAATGGCAAAGTGGAACCATCGAGTAGTAGATTGCAAATGCCTTAATATCCTATGGATTCTCAACTAAATTCGTACTAAATTGGATATCAATTCAATGCTTATACTAACATTTAATGATAGATGGTTTAATAAAACCGATTGAGGGAATGAACTATGACTGAAAACCTAAAAAATCGGAATACTTATTGGGGAGAAGCACTTGTCTAGAGAGAAACTCAAACATCACGTCAACCATAAGTTTGCCTTAAAATATTGCATTTTGCCTTTCATCGACCACCGCCCACCGCCCTCTTAGCCATACCCGTGGCCATTCGCAACCCTACCCTCCCCTCTCCACCCTCCTCCCCCTAGTCACCCGTTTCGGGAAATCAAAGTGCGGTTTATACCAACTTTGGATACGCCTTTACCTCTTCGGCGACTCGGACAATTCTGTGTTTCTGCTTTTTGTTTTTGCTCATTGTGTGAGTTTCTTCCTTTGCTTTCTGAATTAGCAGACATACAATTTTCAGGCAATCCGTAAAACTCGTCTCCTTAGCTCTCAACTGTCTCCTCCTCCCCGCCGCTGGACTCCCTTCTCCCGCCCTGTTACGGCGTTGCCCGGTAGTTGTAATTAAAAACGCGCAAGTCATAAAATAGAGAAACAGAAATCAGTTGGGAACAGGTCGCTCGGTCGGTCTATCTGTCTATCTGTCTCTCGGTCGCCTGGTCTAAGGGGAACGCCCCGAAACCGAAAAAGAGTAAAATTTAATTTTCCATATGTCTGTAGTCGTCTGGTCAGCCTTCAATCATACGAAAAATGTGCTAATTGCAATAGAAATACAATTTCTATCGTAAAAGCAAAAAAAAAAAAAAACTAAAAAAACTAAAAACTCATACAAAATACAACTCAACACAAACTAATGAAGCGCAAAAAAAAAAAAAACATCACGGAGATAGAGAGAGAGTGATAGGGGGGAGAGGAGAGAGGAGAAAAGAGGCAGGGGATGAGAATGGCAAAGCCCAAAAACAAAACAAAAAAACAAAAATTAGTTGTTGAAAATGAATTGCACTAATATCGAATTTCACACTGTTGCGCTAATGGCTGACGATGGCAGCAGCAACAGCAACAACAGCAACAACAACAACAACAAAATTGCAATCAAGTTGTAGCTAATGTGCAAAGCGCTGATTGGACGAAACCTGACCGCAGAAAACTACAACAAAAAAGAAAAAAATTGAAATTATGATGAGGGGGCCCATCCCCCTCTCCCCCACCCTCCGGTTGAGTAAAGAGCACAGCCTCTGCCACTTGAAGAGCGGGTTTCACATTTTGGGGCGAGGAGTTTTAGTTCAGTTTGTTTTGCAAATTCACCCAAAAAAAAAAAACACAACCACTGGCAACCAATAACAAACTATAACTAACAGCGTAAACTGATATGAAGCTGCTAGTTTATTGGTCAATCAACAAACACACACACACACACACACACACATACACATACACACACAGGTGAGTGAGTGGAGGAGGAGAAGCTATTGGAGAGACGACGATCGAGACATTTGGGTTTCAGGTTGCCATTATATTGAACATGTATATAACAAGTTGGGCGGCATGCATATTAGAAGCGACAACAACAACAACCGCATGGCGAAAATGTCAATAGAGGTGGAGATACGACAGACACTACACTGAGCGAAAATCAACACTCCACCACTCTAAGCGCAAAACGTAGGCAACTCTAGCAGACTAAGAAAAGCTGGCCACACTACTTGGACTATGAGAAATCGATTACAGAATTTGCAACCAAAAGGCTCTCTCTGTTTTGAGTTTGAAATCATTGCCAAATCTCTCTAATTCCAATTTCAATAAGCAACACCAAATCTGTTTCCCTTTTTATTCTTATGATTAGCTCTTCTGATCATCATCATTTTGTATATACGCCGATTATTACTAGAGTTTCAGAAAAATATTAAGAGGTGACTACTATTGCATAGAATTATTGCATTCAGGCATCGCCACCGGACACCAAACTCCGGACACTGTGTATGCTGTAGATATCCTGTGATGGACCTCCTAGCTTCAGGACTTCCAGTGCAACAGCTCAAACCAAATTAATAGACCTCATATTGATTGCGAAATATGTCATATGAAAACAATTATTTCATTCAAAATACAATTCTATTGAAAAGATCCCATCTCTGAGACAACAGTGCGGATACGTAATATTCATTTTTAGTTTTATATGATTTTCATTTATTTACTTATATTTCCAACAAGTTCTAACCAAAAATTTTGGTTATTTTGGTTACTTAAGGTTTTTAAATTGATTTTTTTTTTTTTTTTCACAGGCGTTTTCGTAAAAAATTGAATTTCATTTTGACAATTTTGTGACCATGATTTGTTTTAAAAATTACTATTTTTATAAACTATTTATGGCAATTTCGGAATGCCAAAGTGGAACCATCGAGTACTAGATTGCAAATGCCTTAATATCCTATGGATTCACAACTAAATTGGATATTAAGTTCTAACCAAAAATTTTGGTTATTTTGGTTACTTAAGGTTTTTAAATTGATTTTTTTTTTCACAGGCGTTTTCGTAAGAAATTGAATTTTATTTTGACAATTTTGTGACCATGATTTGTTTTAAAAATTAGGTCAATTTGAAAGCAAACAAAATGTGAGCAAGCTCTGTATAGCGCTATTTCAAAAACCAACAAACTTCGCTTACGACCCTCGAATTGCAAGTCCATCCCACTACTTCAACGCTAAAACTAGTTGGGAATTACAAATAGATAGAGCGCAAAAAGGAGACGCAGCTTACAACTCTAGAGTTTACTTAATGTTTGTCTTCCCGAAAGATATTAGTGTAAGAAACATCGTTCAAGCTGCACACAAAATTATAGCTTCCTTCAGAATCGTTTTTATAGTATATATAATCGGATTTTTCTTTTTTAACATTATATGTATACGGCGGGCCTTCCGATTTTGTTATTGAACAATTTTAGCGATCATATTTTGCTTTAAAATTCATTAAATTTTAAGCAAACCAAAAGTGAGTATTTTAAATGTTCAACGACATCAAGTTGGTATAGAAACATTTTAATTAGTAATCAACAATGAAATCATATATGTAATTATAATTATTTTTGTTTAATTGGATTATTGCAATCAAAATTAGGCTCGCTATCATTAAAAGATCCTTTTATCCAGGGACTGTAATCATTATGAGTTTTATTTTAAAACTTGAAAAATAAAAATTATTTCCAATTTTGAATCAATTGATTAAATATTAATCATCGTTTTTGAGCAAAAAAATAAAACTCACAACAAAAAAATTAAATAAAAATCAAAAAATAATGATTATTTCTTGAGTTTTATTTTTTCGCTCAAAAATAAAGCTCAACATGATTTTCTTTTTCTTAAATTTTGGGCTTAAATTACAATTTTTGTTTTAATATTTATACCCAAACATGTGGAAAATATGTCGGTCAAAGGATATATTGGTTCAGGTCTCAAATACTTGAAATATACGCTGTGAGTTCTCGATTTAGGATTGGTCAATCCAGTCGCCGATCTCTCTATTATCTGGAAATAGATTAGGATATGCATAGACATGTTACAGCTATTTATTTCAATATTTTTAATGGAATTTCAATTCCATTCCGAGTCGAATTCCAATTGTTTTACAGTTCAAAGGGTATTGGAAAAAATCTACTAGTAGCATAATGAAAAAAACATCATATTATTAACCTCATTTATCTTTTCTTGCATAATTTTTTTGTTTTGTTTAAATTTCACAATAATAATGCCAATTTAAGATCCCGACGAGTTTACACAGATAAAAATTTTATCTTGAATTTGGTGATTCTTTTTTTGCAGTGCACCTGCACACTTGTCACCTGCAGGTGTATCGCCGGCCGCCATCAGAGATTTAGTATCAACCATTAACTATCCAATTGGCAAGCTCTCAATACATTTTGCACACACACACACACACACACACACAGACAAACGCACACACATCTCGGACTTGCCTTGAAGCTTAATGATGAAATTATAGTCAAGAATGTCTTCGAAATCACGAGAGAGAGCCCCGCCCCTTTTGGGGAAACAAGAAACCCGGTCGGTCGACTTGCTTGAATTTATGTTGCTGATTATGCTGCGAAATGTATATAAACAAATCAATTGAAATTCAATTTAATTGAAATAAACAAGAAAATGGCCAAAACTGAATTGCCTTCATTTGCCAAGTGAACTGGCAAGTGGGTGGAGTCAAGGCATTTGGGAATGGAGTAAATAGCATTGACCCTTTTCCCAAATGAAACAATGTTTCCAAAGTACATACACACATGGTCGCACATGGTGCACTTGATGATGAGCGGCGACGACATGAAGATTCCCAAAATGCCGCACCCATCCCATTCCAGCACCACCAGAACCACCACCAGCACCACCACCAGCACCACCATCATCATCATCATCATCATCAGCAACATCATCAGCAGCAGCAGCATCTTTGGCGAACCACAGCCGGATGGCTGGCAAGAAACTTTCCATTCCCGTTGGCTGACTGAAAAATGTTATCAAATCACAGCACACAAACGAGCGACGACCAAGACGACCAAGACGACGACGACGACGACGACCACAAAACTAAGCAAGCCAATTTTCAGCTCATATTAACCCGCAGCACAAAGGCCAAACACCAAGAGCATCATGGCAAGAGAACCTGACTCGGACTCTGATTCAGACTAAGACCCGGAATCGGACTTGGAGTTGGAGTTGGAGTTGGACTTGAACTGAGACTCGGACCCCAATTCAACTTTCTCACGCACTTCAAATTTCAATTGGCAATAAATGTAATGCAAAGCAACACTTTAAATCATTTGCAGAGTTGCAGGCCAACGCCAACATCAGGCAATGCCAATCCTAGGCAAGGGGTGAGGGGGGGTGAAGGGGGTCGAGGCTGCGGCGGTGAAAGAGTTTCGGTTTGGGAGTAGAGATGGAAATTATGAGAACAAGTGCAAAGACCAAAATGAAAATTGCCTTCAATTTGCCATAGTAATGGAAATGTAACGACATACATATATGCAAATCGAAGGTATTTATCGATAAATTATCGATAGTAAGCAGTAAACGAATTCATTAATTTCTTTAATTAATTTTTCCGATTTCATTTATCGATATCACAATATCGAGTCGAACGATTACTTCCGAGTCAGTCTGAGTACCATCTCTAAGTCTGATCTCTGGTCTCGTCTATTGAATTGGCTCCTCAATTCGAATCAGAAACGGGTAATTAAACGTTTGCCTCTAATTGCCATTTCTTTTATATGCACAAAAATTTGTCTAGTCATAAAAGCAAACATCACAAGGAATTTGCAAATTCAATCGACTTACCGCTAATGCACTCATAAATCCACCACTCTGTGAGGGGTTATCGGTGGTGGTGGTGGTGGTGGGTTAGTGGTGGTGCCTTAGCGGTGCTTGGGGGCGGGTGAACCTAAATACATTAAATTATACAGTATGTTGGAAGGCTTTAAGCACACGTTTGTAGTACTACAAATTTTATAGACAAACGCATTAACTAAAAGTAAACGAACCCAAAACGAACATTGAAAAAAAAGTAAAATAAAATAAAACAAAAACCTCTGCAATAGATTTTTATGTTAACCAAATAAATCCCCTCCACACACACACACAGCAAAAACTTTAATGGTAGTTGTAAAATATCACTTTTGACATATACTTAAAAATGGGCGAAGGCGAGGAATACGAAAGAAGTGGATTAATAAAACTATAATAAGACATCAGCAAACGCAGAGAAAGAAATCGAAAACTCTGTGAAATAAAAGGGAAAACCTATCGAAAATTACGAATATCATAAATGATTTTATCCATAATGAATTGAAAAAAAATGTTTCACTAAGTATAATATAAATTTTAAATTGTTATTAACACACACAATTAAGACTTTCAATCAATTTTTGAATAATAAAATCTATTTGATTCCATTAAAACAAGCGATCTAATCGGTTAAAGGGCTCAGGATATAAGTCTGGTTTTTGGATAAATCCTAGAAAGCTCAGTGGAAAAGGCATGAACTATATTTTATTTCCTACTTTTTTCAAATTTCAAGGAAATTCTTGTGGGACAAGATTATGCCGAAGAGATCAACTAAGAGATGGAAAAGTCATGAGTCTAATTTTCACGTAAATAAGCAGAATTACTCGTTTTATACCAACGTTCGAAGTTCGATTAACCAATTGACACACCATAAGGAGAGTTTCATATGTGGATGACGTCATTTTTAGTAAATGAAGATCGAGTTTATAGTCATTCATTTATAATAAACATTTCACTAAAATATTTATGTTTGTTTTTTAATTCAATTGGAGTTCGAACCCAATCTGAGGGCATAGCTCCCAGTGTAACTTTTGGTTGGTTCGAAAACGTCGACAGAATCTAAAAATAACTACATAGATTATATCGACTTATACGTCAAGAAAAAGTCACTACTGCAGTTACTCAAAGGAGCATAAATGGAAATGTAAAAAAAAAGGCATTCGAAAATTTATCAAATTGGTTAAATAAAATAATATAAAATAAAATAAATACAGTGCAAATTGTCAATAATATGTTTGATATTCTTACCACTGAAACCCAATTCTATTTCAGAATTCATTTAATATAAATTATTTCAACCATAAAACAACTATCTAAACTATTCCTACATGACAAAGAGCATATTGGTTAACTTAAAACCATTTATATTATATTTTATATTAAATTTTCACACTATTTTTAAAGTAAATTATTTCAAAAATGATTCATAATTTATATTCAAATGTTATTAATAAATCAAAAGACTTAGACTTATATTATTTTATATATTTAATTTTCACACTATTTTTAAAGTAAATTATTTCAAAAATGATTTGATAAATCAAAAGACTTAGACAACGAAATTGGTTGACTTAAAACAATTTATATTACTTTATATATTTAATTTTCACACTATTTTTAAAGTAAATTATTTCAAAAATGATTTGATAAATCAAAAGACTTAGACAACGAAATTGGTTGACTTAAAACAATTTATATTACTTTATATATTTAATTTTCACACTATTTTTAAAGTAAATTATTTCAAAAATGATTCTTAATTTATATTCAAATGTTATTAATAAATCAAAAGACTTAGACAACGAACTTGCTTTTTCGATTTCCCTTTTGAACTCAACTTTTGATGAATTCCTCTTAGAATAAAATAAAATAATATATTCATTTCAACATCTTTCAATATTCAAAGACACATTATAATTATATGTATGTCGAGAAATTGCTTTCAAATGCTTCCATGCAGAACTCCTCGGGTTTTATAGCATATTTGCCAGTTAAATTCAATATTGTTTAGGTTCAAAGTTTTTAGTTTCATATTTATTTTCATAATCCGAAACCTGATCGGTGCCTTAGGCGTGTCCCTTTGCTTAACACAATAGGCCTCGGCAATGGACGATTTGGTCCCAAATCGATTCCCAACCTAACCCAACATACAAATCAGTATCAAAGGCAAAGACAGCAACAACAAAACAGAAGAAAACCAAAAAAAAAAATCGTATGCACTTGAACTAATTTACATAAAAAGAGAAGCTCGCGAGACTAAGGCACAGACGACGCTTCGTCTGGGATAAATGACTGACAGTCGTCGGCCTGGGGCAGGCAACTGAGCCAGCATAGCCAGCTACTTCAGTAGCCAAAGCCGACAGGATGGGGAAAAACAAAAGACCAACGAAAAAAACCAAAAAAAAAACACAAAAAAACAACACAAAAATGAGCAAAAGAACAAAAAGGCAGCAAAGACGCATCAGTTGACTCTATGGGAAGAGTTCTCTCCGTTCCGTTTCGTTCGGTTCTGTGCAGTTCTGTGTCTGGAGATGCTAAATGCGCGTTAAATGATGTTTTCGTTGCGCATGCGCGCCGAACAACATTGTGCTCATAAAAATCACGAATTGATGGAGTGTCCAAAAGAGCGATCAGCAAATCATTTTTTGCACAAAATTGCCGAAACATATGCAGATGAGACCACAGACAGCAGACAGCAGAGGACGAGGAGATGGAGCGGGGAGCGGGAGAAGCATCAACAGCAGCAGCAGAAGCAGCAGCAATATTCGAGAGGACTTTGGCTTCCAGTTGAGGCCCTCAGGTGCACTTGGGTGTTTGACTAAGGTCGCCCTGGAACAGGCTTTCTGTTGCTTACTCACTCACAGATCGAGCGACCGACCGGCAGACAGAACGACCATACTTATGGTAGTACTTACTAGGCAGAAAACACCTGAAAGAAATGCCAACGAATTTGCAATACCCTTTACCCTGAGATCTCTCCATTGAGTTGGTATTCGATTGGTCCATCTTAAATTGGAAAAAATCGATTTTTTGCAGTATTTTGTATGAAAAAGATCGATAATATCGATATTTCTGCGATATTTTTGCAGCTCTACTAAATGGACTCTCCCTACTTCGATTGCCTTTTGGTTTATATTCCATTTTTTCAACCACTTTTGCCTGCCAGTCGATTGACCTTCATTCTTTTTAGTGTATTTAACTAAGTACAAGAACAAAGACCAAAAAAAAAAAAAAATCAATTCACACTCGATGGCAGCTTTCGTTCCTTCTCACACACACACACCGCACACACACACACACACATGTATAGTGGACACCGTTCTAAGCTTTTGTTATTTACTTTTCGGACTGCCTCCTCGAGAATGGAATGCCACTTGTCTGTCTCGGGAAGATTCACTTCTCTTCCCTTTCGATCTCTGACTGCTGCTGCTGCTGCTGGCTGCTGCTGCTGCTGTTGGATTTATGTGAGGGGGTTAGAGTTCGCAATGGCTCGATGAGCCGTTGAGTTAGTTTCAAAAACGTTCAAGATGAGGAGGTTGCCCTGCCCCGTTGCCTAAGCATGGCATGGCGAAATGATTTACATTTGCAGGTCCAAGTCAAAAGCCGTGAAACGACTTTTAAGCAGAACGAACGAATGAACGAAGCAACGAACGAGCAAACGAATGGACGAACGAATGGACGAACGACTGGACGAACGAATGGGTCTGAGACTGGGTCTGGGTCTGGGTCTGGGTCGGTCTGCACTTGCTGTTGTAATTAATTTTTCTTTTTATGCCCAAAATCGATATGGCTAAGATAATCGGTTTTTCAACCGAAAGACCAGTAGCGCAATAATAAAGTTTATAATTTCTGAAAATAGATAGCAAAACTCGGTGGCATGTTTGCTGCTGGCCAAAACACAAGTTGACCCTTTTTTTTTGCGGCTGTTGCTGTTGTTGCTGCTGCTGCTGCTGTTGCTTTTGCCATTGTCGTCGTTGTGGCTCGAAAAATATCGATTACATGTTAGACAGACTTCTACTACTACATACTTCTACTACTTGCATGGTCTTTGGAAATTCAATTCCAGCGAAAACAGTTAAATTCCGGTAAAAAGAAGCGAAAAAAAAGATGAAAATGAAAAAGAAAAGAAAAGAAATAAGAGGAAAAACGTTTCCACCATGCGAAAGTCTGTGTGTCTCTCTGTGGTCCAAAAAGCCAAACGACGAAAACCAAACGACTAAAACGTTGTGTTTGTGGTCCAAGCACCGTGGTGGTGGTCCCAACGATTATCATGAATTGATCTGTAAGATGTCAAAGCGCAGCCAAAAGAATGGAGGAGACTCCCTCCTGCTCTGCCTCAAGACCACCTCCTCCACCGACTACTCCTTCCCGGAGCACACACACATGTGCCACTTAAGCTTAAACTTCGACTTTGACTTCTTTGCAGCGTTCCCAGGCCGGGCCAGACCAGACCAGGCCAGGACGGGACGGGATGGGACGGGTCTAGGCTAGGCTAGGCCAGGCCAATGCGCGCACACACACAAAATGTTGTTGTTAGAATTGCACACAAGATAACAGCAAAATGTTGGCAGGCACTGTTGACATTATGAATGACAGCGGTTATTTATTATGTCTTATGGTTGGACAACAATTTTGTTCCTTTTTTTCGGTTTTCCATGGGGGAAAAGTGGGGGACAGGTAGTCAGTCAGTCAGTCAGTCGGTCGGTCGGTGAACATATCATACAGTAGCTAAATATGTGGGTTAAGTGAAAATATCAAATATCCATTTTACATGACAAAACTTCCACAACAACAACTTCTTCTCTGATATTTATGCAAATACAAAACGAAACTGAACAAAATAAAAAAAAAACCTTAAACATAATATTATAAACAAAATTTCCTTCAATTGGCCAAATTAGAATTTATATTGGGTTACATTCAATTAATTAACTGAAATAATGAAATTTAGATCAGAAACGATTATTTTAAAAAAAAACCTTTTGGTTTGCTGTTGGTTGCCTTAATCTAGACTCTAGATTCTAGAGGATTCCTTAAATTGGTAAGAAGAAAATCATCTTAGGAAATTAGAAAACCTACATATGAAAGGCAACAAAACAAGTCTTAAAAATTATGCGTTCTTAATTTCAGAGTAGAATAAATGGACATTAAAAAAAAACTTATTTTAGATAGTTCTTGGGTGAACTTCAAGATAATTGAACGAAAATTTCATATCACAAATTTGATAAAAACAATTTACATTTTTTTTGGAAAATGAAAAGGTAAAAATGTTTCTCAAATCAAGTTTTTGTAAGCTTTGTTTATTAACCAATATTTTTATACCCTTGCAAAAAGAGTATTTTAATTTTGGTCAGAAGTGTGCAACGCATAGAAGGAGACCATATAAAGTATATACATTCTTGATCAGCATGGCAAGACAAGAGTTCAAAGCCGTTTGTCTGTCTGTCTGTCTAAATCAACAGATTCTCCTCCTAGACCGCTAAAGCTACAGAGCTGAAATTTCTCACCAAGTCTTGTAGCGGATTCACATATCATATAGCCCCCAAAGGAACCGATAATCGAAAATAGAGTTTTTGATAAATAACTTCAGTGTTTATCATGAAACTATTTGGCAGTTTACTATAGTATATCCAAACGTCTCTACCAAATTTAATTAAGATCGGACTACTATATCGTACAGATCCTATGGGAGCGGTTAGACCAAAAATAGTTTTGCTTTTTACAACTTTTTTTGTTTTTAATGCGAAACTTAATAGTTACAATTCTGCCAAATTTGATCAAAATCGGATGATTATAACATATATAGATGTGAAAAAATTGCATGCGGCTTATGGTTTTTAAATTCTGTTTTTCTCTGACATGTCTAAAACGGTTTGAATTTTATTAAATGTTTCTCAGTAGCGCTCTTGGCTCTTTTTACTACTTTGAACCTGTAATAATTTTCATCTTCGCCAAAGAATTTGTGTTCGACTAGGCCAAACAATTAACAGAATTTAACTGAGTCTGATAGATTACGAGTTTTTCTTCCAAACTTCAAGAAAATACTGTCAAAAATGGATTCAATCAAATTAATAAATTTTCCTTTTTTTACACCATGCATCCATAGGGTAAAATATTATAGTCAGGCATCTCTGGCGCCATAAAGTACATACAATATATTTATGATCGCCATGAGCAGAGAAATTGATATGAAATTGAAATAACAAAAAGCAAGCAAATTAAAAATGTAGACTCGTGTGGGAAATCGCGGCTACAAAATGCGATAAAACGTGACTTTCTCCCTAGCGCACTAAAATGTGCTATAAATCCACCAAATCTTACAAATTATACGTAAAAACGGTTGCAAGGGCAGAATTGCCCGATAGGGGGCGCTTAAGTGCTAGTGTGCTGATAAGAATGAGCGAAATGGCAACATTGGTGCATGACATTTAATTCAATTTTGCTAATATGAAATTCTTACAGGTCGAAAGCTTCTTTTTTTTTTGTCAAAAATACTTACACTCATTTTTATTGTGCCACATCTGAAGTTAAATACGTAAGTATTCACACTCAACTTAAACTTAGTTTTTTATTTCATTATTATTATTATATACATTTTACTTATAATGTAAAATTATTAGTAAACTCAGCTTAGTGGCTTCAAAGGCCTTTTAGCATATTGTATATATTTACAATGCGATATAATATGTGTGTATGTACAGTTGAATATTAGAGTGTTTTAGATGATCTCGTAAAGGTTAGATGATTTTAAAAATTGAACGACTTTGAATAGGTTTTCTAAAGCTGGGTTAAATATGGCTGAGAGTGGGTTGGAGGATGGGAAAAGGGATTTTATTTATTTAGTTTAGGATAGGATATAGTTGTAAACTATAACTTAAACTTAATTGTTTCTTTTTTTCATAATTTTTTTCAAATGTTTTAAATTTGGAATATCAAAAATGAATTAATAATTGGTGGCTCCACAATTAAGCAACAATTACTGCCTGCAACCTGGTTGGAATTGAAGTATGTATTAGAGAAAATATCAAATTCGAATTAATAATTGTCAAAATAAATTAAATGGATTGAGTGAGAAGCCGAACTAGTTTAAATGAATAAGTCAGCTGACGTCAAACTCAGTCGCACAACATTTAAACGAAACACAAATGAATTGAATGAGTCAGAATGCGAATTATTTTGTTTCGAATGCATTCGAATATTTAATCAAAAATAAAGAAAAGCGAAAGTCAATAAAAAATGTGTCCGTATTTATCCATATCATATATTTAATACATATTACATTCATAGGGGAAGTAACATTTATGCTAGTTTAGATGTGCTCTCTGACAAATTGAAGGTAATAGAACACATCTTACAGGTAACTAGCCCTTATTCGAATTATTCGAGTAACTCGAATGTTATAGGCGTTGTCAAATTTTTCATTGCGTTTGACTTTTCATTTATTCTGATTCATTTTACTGAGTGACGTAAAAAATTCTCATATTCATACACATTCAATTCATTGTGTGCCTGACACCCATTCAATTCAACTCAATTCGAATGCATTCACTTTAAGTTTCTTGTGAGTGGAGCCATTCAGATGTCTAGTATGTTTGTATGTATGTGTTGGCAGTCAAACATTTTGGTAGTAAGACAGAAAAACATTTCTTAGTGATTGGGACATTTTCGACTAAATTGACCAAAAGAAAATTTGGGGCGTCCTTAGAAGGGATCTGATGTGTCTAGAGCCCTATTAAAACCAAAAGATTATTTAATTTAATTTAAGATTATTATTTATTTATAATTTTAAATAGTTCCGATAAACTAAAATGCATTTTTGGCAAATTATTCTGCAAGAGGAACTCCATAAATAAAACAGATGATTTCCTACAAAATAACATAAGTCGGCTAAGATAGTATAATTAATAATTTGCAATGACCGCAGATTATAAATAATATGAATACAATCTCTTGTACAAAATTATTAATTATAATTTGAATATGATTCTAATAATATGTATGTCAATTTTGTACTTTCATTTTGCATTGAATTTTGCGTAATTTCAAGTCAAAAATTAAAATCAACTAACAACGAAAATCGGTCTTCTGCGTCTGTCTTATTTTTGTTGTTGTTGTTGTTATCGTACCGTTAAGTGCCAGGCTCTCGACTTCATTAGATTGTAATAAACGCGTTTCGGTTACAGCCTCCAACAGCAAAAGCAACAACAGCAACAACAACAGAAACAACAGCAGAAACAACAGCAACAACAACAAACTGACAGTACCATAAAAACAAAATTAAAAGAAAAGTCTAGGCTCGGCTTATAACTGCAATTTCGTTCGCACAAACTTCAATGGACTTCATTAAAATATTCGAAAACACAAGCAGTTTAAGCTTCACCCCTCCCCCCCACCATCTCCCTCCTCCCACCTCCTATCCACCTCCCCTATCAAACACCTCCTCCAAAAAAAAAAAGCGAAAAAACTTGTCAGACAGCGCCAAGCGTACTATAAACTGGAGGAGGATCGAAGAAAAGGCGGAGCAGAAGGATGAATATGAGTGTAACCAGGAAAGAGGAGCGGCGGCGGCGGGCAGGGGATAGATAGTAAACATATTGGTGCCAGCTGTGCGTGGAGAGAGACCGAGTCCAAAACCGGGAAGAGTTCAGAGGTCTAATTGAAAATGCGCAAAAACCTTAAAAATATTGAGAGTGTGTAGCGAGGAAGTAAGGTCCCCAACATTGCCGCTGCCGCTGCTGCTGCTGCTGCTGCATCGTCTTCTTCTTCTTATTATTATTCCAACTTCCCCTCCCCATCCACCCCCCTCCGCTCACTTCTTCTGGTTGGCCCCCTTTCTGTTTTCTTCATTAGAACTCAATTTGCCGCGTATGAGAGACGCCCACAAGCGAGATCATGGCCCCTCCCTCCCGTTCCCACCTCCTCCCATCATCTCCTATGCATCTCGGAATGCAAATTTATAACACGAAAGGCAAATTGGGGCCAACTTGTGACAATTTACGATATTAATACTAAATATTTGTGCCCCGTCGTGATTTACGTGCTGCTTGAATATGAAAAGAAAACGAAGCGAAAATCCAATAAAAAGCATAACGAAGTTAGAATGCTCTCAAATTACCTCCTGCAATTGTGAATTCAAAATTTATCAATAAAAATGCAAATTAGTTTCTAATTATTTTGTTCATGCAAAAAGAAACAACTAAATTGTGCGGCGCCTGGAAGGAGTAATTAAGTAAACATATTTGAAAAACCTTCAAAACTTGGAAAATTGGCCAGGAAAATTGTGCCCCATATGTGGTCTGTTCTCTGTCAAAGGGAAGAGGGCTACATCCGAAATTATCCTAGTACAATTTGAATGATATTGGTCTTGAACAAACTCAAGATGTTACCTTAAAAAAGGTCTGTTAAAAGGTCTAAAAAAAAACACGAACAAAATAAGGAGTTGTTAAAAAGGTGGAGGTGTTAAAAACATATATATTTAGCTCTCTTTGGGAGTGGAAGTGGAGTCACAAAGGACATTAAAAGTATTTCCTTTCGTTAAAAATGTCAAAAACCGCAGATTTTGAAGCACTTCAACTTCTATATATGTATATATATATATATATATATAATTTGTTTACTTTTAGAAAGCAAACTTTTTTTTTAGTAATATAAATGTTTCATTAAAACTAATGTTGCAGTAAGAATAAAAGTGTTTTTACGCGAATGCTTTTCATCTGTGATATGTATATAGAAAAAAATGGAAATAAAACCTTTAATATTGTATTAAACTAACATAATTCGATGATCCATGTAGGAACTAGAGGAAGCTGACTTGAATTTAGCGACTTAGTTCTAGATAATATGCTCTAAATATTGTTAAATACAAAATTTCATTTAAATGGAAAATTATTTTAAAATGTTTTTCCTTATCATCATCATTTAGAACTGCTAAAAAAATTGAAAACAATCTCAAAAATTCCAGAATAACAACATGAAGATCAAGTGTTTTGTTCTGTATTGACTTGAGAAAATTCCACAAAATAAAGCACAAAACATCGAATCGATCAGCTGGACAAACTTGATCTCCGTTTCGATATACCTTGCTCTGACAGGCAGCAATCGGCTCTCTGACAACGAGTGGGTAAGTATACAAAAAACGAAAAAAAAAAAAAAAAACAGCAAACCGAGCAAGGAAAAAATATTATAATATTTATAAGTCGCATTATTTTGAGGTTTATGCGTTTTTATTGTTTGCCTGCAATAATTTTGAAGCTTAAAGCGTTGCCAGACAAAACGAAGAGAGGAGAGAGATGCCAGCCGGCAGCAGCAGCAGAAGCAGCCAAGACGCATAAAGTGGAGCAGTTCAATAAAATTTTATGATAATTGTCAATGGCCTGCAAGGCAGTGAGACAGTGGCAAAGAAGGCGGCCGAGGGGGAGTGGCACCAGCGGGAGTAGGAGACGAGACGTCGCAGAGGAAGCCAGACAAATCCAGGGAAAACAAGACTCTCTCAGACGATGCTGACAAATGAAGAGATATCCGTTTTTTTTTCTCTTCTTCTGCATCGTTTTATATTTCACATTTTTTTTTTTTGCATTTTAGCAATGATTTAATTATACAGTTCAAAGTCGAAGAAGTCAGAGCGTCGAAGAGCCGCGCCCAAAATAAAACTAAACGAAGAAATGAAGGTGGAAAAAAATTTAATTTTTTTTTTCTGCCAAAAAAGAAACAAAATAAAGTTAAAATTTCTCCCCGCTCAATAATTAAGCGATCATCTAATGGAAAAAAAATCAAAATGATTTTAGGTCAATGAATTTGTTTTTTTGTTATCATCAAACTGTAACCGAAGCGAAATAACATAACTCACAATTTGCATGGAAGGAAGGAGGAACGAACGAACAAATTACAACAGAAACAAACCAGAAAAAAAAAACAAATTTCAAATTTGAATTCGGTTTGGAAATCTCGTCTCGTCTCGTCTCTCAGTCTTTATAATAAGCATTTCCATTTTGACGTTTCGGGGCCTGACATAGAAATCTGCACCGTTGGCTATTAGCAATTAACTGGGTCTATTATGAGTTTTGAAGGCACCGAAACGAAAATAATATTTGACATGCCACAAGACCACGGGGCAGCAGGGGGTAGAGGGGTTGAGGGGTAGAGTAGGTGGTAGGTAGGGCCAGATGAAGAAGATCGAAACGAATCGATCGCATCGACGCCCAAAAAAACCAAAAACCGAAAAACCAAAAACCCAAAACCAAATTCAAACTAGCCAGAAGAAGCGTGGTAAAGTGGTCATTGATGGGTGGGGGGAGCGGGGTGTTGTGTTGTGTGGAATGGGGCAGCAACTGTGCGCATAAAAGCCAAATGCCATAATAGCCAAATTAATCAGTCACAGTTAACAACACGAGATCCCAGAGAGACTCTGTGAGAGACTCTGAATTCTTCCAATTGAGCAGCATCAAGCGGAGGCTCGCAGCCGATGTCCCGCCGTGTGCGTTGATGACTTAACAAAAATGTCAAAAATACAACAACGGCTATGAGAGATAACAAGGAGGGACAAGGTAACAGTCAGGGGGGGAGGTAGGGAGGGTAAAGTGCCCTTGCCAAAATGAAAAGCAGTGCGATAGAAATCGAAATGTCAAATACACTTGCAATTAAGACATTTGAAATGTTTCCAGCCGATCAAAGTTGAGTTGCAAAGTGAATATACCCTTTAAATAGGGAATGATTCGTATCCCTAAAGTTTTTTTTTTTTTTTTTTGGCTAATTGTGAATAGTTGAAATTTTAGCTACCGTTTCACATTCGATTTGAAAAGGCAAAATGTAATTGTTATACAAAGAGAGTGCGCGAGATGGACTGGAATGATCGGTGGCGAAGGGTGGGGGCAGGGGGGAGGGAGGCAAAAATTGTCTTCAAAGAGGTTGATAGGTAGGTTCCCATCAATAAACCTAACCGGACTGGAACGGGAAATTGTCTCGCATGAATGTTAATTGAAATATGCGTATGAATGATGGACGGCCCGAAGCTCAGCAATCGAGAGAACGACAGACAGAGAGAGGGAGACAGAGAGAGAGAGATAGAGAGAGACAGAGAGAGAACGTATGTACTACAGATGGACTTTCACAATTTATTGATTGATTTATTGATTGAAATCTCCGCAGCAGCAGCAGCAGCAGCAGTCGCACTTGGCTTCCTTTTTTCTTCTCGTTTATTTGTTTGTTTTTCTGTTTGTTGGTGTTTTGCCAACTTTTCTTGCTGATTTTGTACAAATTGTTCAAGTCCAAGTTCGTTGCCTATGTCTTTCGAGCAGGCGCCCAGCCGCGCCAACAGCAACTACAACTACAACTACTACAACAAGAACAAAACGAGTGAAACAAAAATGAAAAAAAAAAAAAAAAATAGTGAGTGAAAAGAGCAAGCGCAAAGCCAAACAATAAATAATTAAAGCAATTAAAAACTCTAAAACAAACATTTAACAAGCAGCGGCAGTTTGAAAAACATTTTTTCCTCTCTTTCTTTTCCTTTTTTTTTTTGTGTTTTTTGTTGGTATGGAAAACGTTACGCTATTTGATTATGGACCACAATAATACCCTGGCAAGGAAGACAATCAAAATACTTAATTAAGTGATAGGAAAAAAGAGCAAATATCACGAATGTTTCTAAAAAATTATTCCAAAATACAAACAATTGAAGGATTTTTTAAAATTCTTTCAAATCTGTTATTAAAAAGCAAGAAAATAATAAATAATAAAATAGATTGATACTTTTGAAAGTAAATTTGAATCGCCCTAGGCTTGTTACATATTTAGAAAGTAAGACACAAAATAAATATGTCCTTTATATGTCCAGTATATTTTGGTATCGACCTCTTTTATCGGAAAGTTGCAATTATTTTCGTTTTCGTTTCTTGGAACTTCAATTCACAACGCTTCCAAAACAATATTACGTAAGGCGTTCGACTCAAAATGCGTTACGTAAAACTGGAACGGGTTCTTAAAATAAACTGACCAACAATTAGAACGAGAGAAAACCATTGTCGGAGAAGAAGTTGACGAAAAAAAGATTATTTTAATATTTTTTTGCATTATTCGCATCTGTAAAAATTTCAATAAATTATGAATTGCATATGGATAGTGATTATTCAATTACTCAGTATTTGTATATGTATGCAAATTGAATTATTTCATCATGCCCCTTCTTACCCATTAGTTAAAGTAATTTCGCATGCTAACAAAAAAAAGCCATCTCTTTATCTTGCCCCCAAATCGCGTCTAAATGTTGCACATTTATCAAAAAAAAAATGTTGTGGAGACGAAGAAAAAAGCCCAAGCCCCTCTGCAACCCACCCCACCCCGCCCCATCGCCCCTCCTCTCCCTCAACCATCCCTCAGAAAATGAAAAAAAAAGGTCAACGCACAGTTATGCGAGGCTCGATCCCATCAGCTTGTTACAGTTGGGTGTTTCGTGTTGCCCCCCTTCCCCCTTACCCCTTACCCCTTACCCATTCCCCATTTTTGTTAGTTTCATTGGGGTAAGGAGAGGGGGGGGAGGGGGGTACAAACTCTATTTCCGCTCGGCACTCGTAACTCACGGCAAGTACAAGCAAAATTTGCGCAAAACTACAATTAGAATTCTGTTTTTTTTTGCCTTCTTTTTTTCTTGTTTTGCAAATTTGGAAATCTAATTCGGTTTCTTAAACATTTTGCCCTTTTGTTTTTGCAATTAAAACGAATTTTGTAAGTCCAATCCAAGGTGGACGGATACAAGAAAAGGAAACCTCGTTCAGCCCCCCCAAATACACACACACACACACACACACACACACAACCAACCCATCAGCCTGTCAGTGAAAAGGAGAAAAGGAATTTCGTGTGGAAATTGGGGCTTAAAGAATTTGAAGTCTGCGCGACAGTCGGCGATTTAGAGAGCCCATAGCTTTTAAGATTTTCGATTTCAAAAGCGAACCATCGAATGAACGAACGAACGAAACGAGGCCACCTTTTAGTTCCAATAATTTACCAATTAATCATATTACTCAAAACATCTCCTTGGCCCCATGGCAGACAATAGGTGCTGATTGCTGCCCACCTCCTCATGGAAATGGGAACAGGAGAAGAACCAGCACACAACACAACAAGAATGCAGACAGTTAAAATATGAAGAGAGTGAGAGAGAGAGAGGGGGGGTGGGGGAGATGGAGAACCTGCGTGCGAGCATCGTGTGACGTGATAAATGATTTCGATTAGTTTGTTCTTGTAATTCGACGCCTATAAATGGGTCTATGATTGAGCGACGATGACTTCGTTTACGTTGGAAGCTGGAAGAGAACGCCTGCCATCCAGCCAGCCAGCTATCCAGCCATGCCACGTTCCCTCTCTCCCCATCACCATGCACTCCTTAGTCATCTTGTGCTCTTCTTCTACTTGCTGTTGTTGTTGTTGTTGTTGTCTGGCATCTCTCCTTCCTTTTTTGAAGTCATTTGACAAATTGTCTATAATTGAAAGATTAGCTTTCCTCAGGTAAACTTATACCACGTCGTTCGACAAGATGTTCCTTATCAGTTGTCTTGCATCTGCCTGTGTCGGTGTTTCTCCGTCCCTCTGTCTCTCCGCCCCTCTGTTGTGTGTTCTTTTCCTCTTACCGCTTTGGTGTAACGTTTTATTAATCAAATTCACAAAATGGTTTTAGGGTGGAGCCAGTTTACATAGGCCAGGCCAGCCTCCTTGTAATTGGAAATGGTGTGAAATTCGCGTGCCACAAGCTCCAAAAGACTGAGGGACCTGAAAACACTTCGATGCGAATGGGGGATGGAGATGAGATGAGAACGAGAACGAGAACGAAAACTCGAATGAGAATGGGAATGGGAACGAGGGCCAAGGAGTCACACAACATGTTGACAGAGATCTCTTTGGGGGGCCCTTACCTCTTACCTCTTATCCACACCGACGCATTGCAGCTTTTTCCCCGTGGTTTTTCGGTTTTGTAATGCTTGAAACATGTCAGCACAATGCGATAGGCTTATCGCTGTCAATTATTCAAGCCGAGACCCGAGTGTCGATCGGGTCTATGGTGTTAGTTGGGTTGGGTTAGCGTAGAATCGGAGTCTTACAAATTACCCTCTTAACTATAACAAACCCGAGCAAGGCGCGAGACAAGCGTGCCAAATGGTTCCAGGGTGCGGAGCACCGAGGGAAGGGGCAATCATTCTGATTCAAGAGAACACTATATAATGAACGAATCGTGTATATATGTACATATATACGACTGATGATTAATAGTGAAACTCAATTCGATCTATGCACATAAAACATGAAAACTAACACAATATACCCGGAAAAACAAAAACATTTATGCTGATCAATTTGTATTGTGAATCCAATATAATATGCAAAGAGAAGATTTAAGATATTCCCTTTCACACCCAGTGGTTAATTCTGCCCTTGCTTCCTATTACATACATTTTGGAGATTTCTGTATAAACACATTTCATCCACAAGGTGAGCATATATTTACGTGAAGTGGTTCCTGGATAAACAAAGGCCAAAAGGAAGTCTTAGTTACTTGAAGGATTTGGTCTGGTAGCTTATCTGGGCGGGACACTTCCGGTATTTCTCCGCCCTAGCTCGATTCACACTGAATTTTGAATAGATTTGTTAGATTAGTGGCGAAAATTATTGAGTTGTTGATGAGCCCCTCAGTTGCCCTTAAAGGAAAGTCGCGGAATAAAAAACAATCATACGACATGCAGTACGCCTAATCGAATAATAACATGCATTTTTCTTACCGATTTTCGAAAGTGTCCAACCACGACTACATTTGTCTAACTTCTAAACCATGGGAAAAAATTATGCTTCAACTTTTCGAAAAATAATATAAACTCATCTTTTTACTGTAGTTATGTGTCATCGAGTCAAAATTGTGTAAGCAAATTGATTCTAAAATCCTTATTGGTCTTTTATTTCAAATATTTTCCCGAAAGTATATAATTTTTTATGTCTATTTCGATTACACAGATCCGATTAACCCGATATATTCTATTCGATTTATTCTTTAAATAATAAAAAAAACTAAAGAAATATTTATCAAAACTTGACACAATGCAATTCAATTTATTTATTTTCCCCTAATAAAATGTAATAATAATAATAAAATGTAATAATATATACCCAACATTTAACATAACTCTAAAGTAATTATATTTTATAAGCATACCACTATTATAACAAATAGATGCAATAAATTGAATTGAATTGAATTGAATTTATTAGTTTTTCTTATTTAATACTGAGTATTTAAAATCTTCTTATACTACACATATGTATATATAACTTATTAGATAACTATGTATTTGATTTAGGTAACAGAATCTATATATTTTTATTTTCGCGAATTATGTAAGTTTGATCCCTTTCAATTTCATTTTTTAAAAGTAGCTATAAAACATTAAATCTAACAATATTATAACTAATTATTGGGCACTGGTGTCGAGACCTTCATCAATTTTTATTTGTACGGCCCTAATAAGGGAGATCGAAATTGAGAAGAAAAGAGTCTTAAAGTTATTAACAATTAGTAGGATATGTATAGTAAATAATACCCCTACTGTATATAATACCCATAATGTATGTAACAACGCTAAAGAATATAATAATCCTTATGTCCCCAAAGTACTGATATTTACTTACACAATAGCTATTAAGTGATATCGATATCCCGTATGTTTAATCAGCTTAAATAAATCGATAAATAATCGATAAAAGTCATTTCGATTAAAATAAAGCGATTTCTTGGTAATTGTTAACTTTGACCACTTCGCGCCCAAAACTGCATTAATTCCAAGGAATTTGGCATTAAACGAAAGGGAAAAATTGCAATAGCAGAACATTGAGTGCTCTGATGCTTTGCACAATTAACAAATAAAAATGTAAATAATTAGCGGGGGAAGCTAGATTAATAGCTAAATATAGCTTTTTACAGCCGAAAGAGTGATGTCGAATTTAAAATTAAAATTAGCAATATTATTGCGAGTTCTTTTTCAAAATGAATAAATGTAAATGCAGAGCCGAATTTTGACGCTTACCTACACTGGTCTATGAAGCCTAGCCCTTTCCTGCTTTTGGCTTTATCCAACACTGAACCAAAAATTCTCTTATTCTCTGTGTCCGATTCTGAACAAATTTATCGGATGACGAATTGAGATTTGTTCCCAAATTTATTGGATCCAAAACGTAGTTGGAAACTTAAACAGGAGTGATAATTCATCCCAAAATAAACTTGCATTTTAGTACCAATTCTTTCCAATATTTTTCTAGATTACAAAAATCTCATTGTCAGATTCTTATTATGGGGATATTAATGACGATCGATCCTCAGACATGAGTATCAGGTCTCATAACTACTTGGCAAATGGACAGATTATTGAATGAAAACTGAAAATGTCAAAAAATTAATTACTATTTGTTATTAAACCTAAATCGACAGAGATTTCTTCACTTATCCATTTTAATTACACGATATTGTTGCACTGTTTTCTCTCAGAGATTACAAATTTATTGTGCTTCTTTATTGAATGAATTTCCACTTTTCATATTTTTTTCAATCAAATGCGGTGAGAAAAATCAATTTTCTCTCTGCCCGGTCGGAGCAAAGCTCATTCATTGTTCCTATTCAAATTGAGCAAGTGAAAAACTCCAAATTGCTACCCATTAATTTAGCCAACGTTTGGCATCTTCATTGAAAACTATTTAAGCCAAATTGTTGCGCTATTTTGTGCGCATGATTGTTACAAATTGTTCAATTAAAGGCTTTACGAAAAAAAGAGAGAGACAGACAGAGAGAGAGATAGAAGAAAAACTAACCCATGTTGGTAGCTCTGGTTGGGAGCTGGCTAGTAACTGGGTAACTGGGCAGTCAGGCCAGATGGAAGCTGGATGGAGGAGCCAGCCCAGGGGCCGAAACTCTCCTCTTTTTAACTGATAATGGATGTGCGTTTAAGCAGACCCATGATAAATTGTCCTACCGAACAGCAGGTGTTGCGCCGCTTTAGCTGTCCGGGGTGCGGGGTGCGGGGCGCGGGGCGAGGGACGCTGGCAAATGAGTGTGTGAGAATTATTTTTGGTTTTTCGTTTTTCCTTTTCTGATACGTAGAGAAAATGCATATAATCGTCGTTATATGTGTACAATGAAAATGAAAATATGTAGAAATAAAAACAAAACTCAAATCAACTCAACTCAAGTCAACTCAACCCAAGTGAAGTCAAGTCAACTGCCATGACCTGAAGGCTTCTCTTCTCTCCTCTTCTCTGATTGTGACTGCTGTTGTTGTTGTGGGCAATTAGGGGCGTGATTTTTCCAGCCATTTATGCATTTTAGTTAGCCATAATGAAGGTGGCGAGCAATAAAGTGTTAATTGGTTTTGTGTTTGTTGCAATTTTTGCTAGCGCTTGATTTAGTGCAACCAGCTGAATAATTTATACTCAAATTATGCTTAAAGGCCGGAGCAAAAAAAATACCCCCCCGCCCCCCTCGCCTCTTGAAATATGTACGACTCTTCTCTCAGTGCTCTACAAATTCAGTGTCCAATATTCAAGGCCAAGTACAATCCAATCCAGCTAATTATCTATCAAACGAAATATGGTTTGAAGTCTCTATTAGCCGAAATGGAGTTGTATCCCATTCCATCTTATGTTAGATCAAAAATTTCCCCCTTTTTAAAGCATTGATATAAAACACAGTACTAAGACTTACATGCTTAGGCAGGTTTGTTCAATCAAAAGTCATGTGATTCATAATAATTTGTCGCCTGGAACTCCATAAGTTTCTTCTTGGTCTTCGAGGATCAGCCTTGAAGCCCTCCTCCCTCTCAGAAGACTCCTTTGCGTAGACTAAGACCGAACTAGAAACATTTGACGCTTCTTGGCATTGATCTGGACTTGATTTGAAAACTTACCCGGGATCATCTATCGATAAAACTCAAATCCACAGTCATTTTTTGAGCTATAATTGCTTTAATTGTATAATTGGGATATTATATTGAATGCAATGTGTTCGATATATCGAAAACTATTACGACATATCGAATATTAGGAAGCATTTTCTCAACCTGGCTCTTTTTTTTACCGCCGATTTGGATAGCCAAAGCAATCATGCTGCAGCACTATGTCTTTTATAGGTAAATGTCCCATCAGCAAGTCAATCTTTACTAAGTTCCATTATTTCTCACTCCCTCTTATTATTTACCAAACACCTTCTTCATTGGGCAACTTTCAAATATTGGTCATTTTGTTTTCACATACATTTTTATTTTTATCCGATTCTACGGAAATTCCGAGGAAGAATAAATAATGCAACGTGCAAGCAAATTCAAAAAATAAACCAATTATAACTTTCAAATACAGAAATTTGTTAGTTGGATGTACATACATTTCCATATAAATATAAAGTCTTCTAAAAACATTTTTATATTGCCATTTTTCCAGAATATTTAATATTGTCGATATATGTATGTATGTATATACCTATGAAAGAAGTCTTGACTAAACTTTCACAACAATAAATACATTATTTCTGGAATTTCAGAATAACGTACCATATAAGGGCTCCTAAGTTTGGCAGAACTTTGAAAAAGTTAATGGAAAATCGTCTGGTAATACCAGTAACCTGAGTTTCTCATACACTCATAGTAAATTTTGCCTTAGCCTTAAAGACGAAGTTATCTCTTTCGTAAAAATTAAGTAGACCACTTTTATAATTACGTTCAATTATAAATTGTAAAACCTTAAGAACTTAAAAGCTAACTTTGTTGTAAAAGCTGTCTGAAGCTGAGGCAACAATATGAAAATAAATTAAATGAAAAAAATCTCTTTTGTTACGTTTCAAATTTTGTTAAGTTGTATCCAAATTAACAAATGATATAAAAAATGCATTTAAAACGCTTTTCATTCATTGTTTTTTTTATTTATTAAAATCAAAAACTACAGTTATATTTTAAAAAAGAGTTTCGATATTAAGTATATCAATTTCGAAATCGATATCCACGATATTGAACGCGATATGATATTTAATGCGATATTATCGATGATTTCGCTATTTTTTTCCCTACTCTGAAATGGACATTCTGGAATTTACTTTGTTGGGAAATAAATTTAATTTATTGGTTCGCACAGACATTCCTCACATTATCACTAACATAGCTGCTCGTTTGTTCGAAATCTTACCGGAAATTCCATAGTGAAAAATTTCGCACTTGAATTTGTGCGGAACTGGTACCGTTAATCGTTTCCTGAGCAAGCATTTCCATTTATTTCAAACTTATGTTTTAAACATGAAATCTCAGAGCCAACAATTAAGAAACCTTGTGTCTATTCGATTGATTGGGAGTGTATATAATAGGTAGATAGACACACAGGTTAGTAATCCTTTTGATCATTTATTTATTATGCCATCTGCTGGTAATCGATCGATACGATCGATACGATCGAACAGAATTATGAGCTCACCCACGAAAATAAAATGCCAGAAGGAATTTCCGTTGCCATTGCCATTTTGGTGCGTGTCAAAACGAAGGCAAATCTTTTGAATTTGCATATTTAATGAAATTCAAAACCACAAAGACCAAAAAAAAAACAAAACAACCGATAACCTCCTCTACATTATGTACTCTAATTTGGTTGTCAAAACGACGCGACTTCACCTTTTTTTTCTCCTCTTATCGTTTGTTGTTTTTGTTGCTTTAATGAGAATTCCAAAAAAAACCAAAATAGACAAAATGTTTCGGTGTTTTGTTGTTGGCTATTTAAAAGTGTATAAAATCATATTATCAACAAGATTTATGGTATCAAAGCAGCATAAAGAAGGGGAGAACAGCAACAGCAACAACAACAACAACAACTACAACAGCAGCAACAAAATACAAATATCGTTTGGTAAATATATAAATTTTAATTAGTCCAGATTGAAATCGTGAAGCTTGTTTCACTAATTAAGCCAAAATGGGTGCTGGGGTTTTTTTTTTCTTTGGATTTTTTCTCTTTTTTTTCTCTCTCTTTGTGTTTTGTTGATTTTTACTTCTGCTGATCTTCTTGGCATGATCTTTAATAATTTCTGAAAATATTTTCACTGCATTCTGCACTGAAACTGAACTCAACTGATCCATCCACCAATGGGATCCGATCCGATCTGATCTGATCTTAGCTGATCTCGCTCTCCCGCAGTGTGAAATATACATTTGATGAGAATTTATCATTTTTTCCTCGGCATGCCAACACCCTAGTCTCAGTCTCAGTCTCAGTCTAAGTCTCAGTCTTCGTCTCAGTCTCCGTCCCAATCTCAGTCGTTGTTGCGTCCTCTTCTCTCTCCTTGTCGATCATAAATTGGTGCAGGGTCTTGGCGCAGTCACCTCCTGTCTGGCTGCTGCTGCTGCACTAGCCTGATAAGCATCTCCAACTCAATTCTTGTCTCCATCCCCATGGCCTTAAGAGTGGCTGCTGCTCCTGCTGATTACTTCGCCGACTGTCGCCTTCCACCTTGGCCTTCGTTCATGATGCTGATGCTGATGCTGATGATGAGGCTGAGAAAATGAGCCTGCATCATGGAGAGAGAGAGATAGATACCTCAGCCCCCCACACACAAAAACAATTTCATGAGTTCCTAAGACAAAGATCAAATAATGTGTCTCCTACCTTTTTTTTTGCCTCAGTTTAGTTTTCCATTCGAGGCAAGTATATGAGAAAATTGTATGTAATTTAAACTTTCTTTAATGAAGAAATCACTGTGCCGCACCGTATTTAGCAAATTTACATTTTAGATTATATCATTCATTTTTTCGTTGCGAAAATAATAACAGAACATCGTGAGAAATCAGACTTTTTATCTAAAATTCCCCATTTTTTTTAATCTTCTAAATTTTTAAAGTTGTTCTTACATGAGCTGGAGAAACTAAGTTTTGTTAAATTAATATATTTAACTTTAAAATGGAGTTTATCTTTTCTATTTCAAATCATTTATTAATTTCTAATCAACTAGTTGAATAAATTAAATCTCATTATTTATTAACCAAATGCGAAATAATAAAAATAAAGAAGTTGTACCTATGTTTGTATACCTCTTTCATTGACAATTTTATATGTTTTATCAATCTGTGTCTTAATACGATGATGCCATACAAATAAATGGCCCTCAAAAAATTACTCATCTTGCCTATCTATTCGAACACGATTTCCTCCGCTTCATAGGCAAGATCTCTACCCACTAAGCCATCCAAGTTCCAGCATGGTTTAGTTTTTGAACAATTTCTATATGTTAAAGTGGTTGGATCAGGCTAATTTCGACAAATGTGCTGTATACAGCAACAAAAAAGCTTAAATAGGAATTGCCATTGTAATAGCTAAAAAATAAATAGACTATTTTGCATAGAAACAGACGGACACAGATTAATTTTATTATATTATTTGCAAGGGTATGAAAATAAATAAATGTTGCATGGACCTTGGGATTTTGAAAAGCTTAAGTGAAGTAGTGTGTAGTGCTCTCGGATATTCATTAGTTTTTTGACAACTTCAGGGCAAAAAATTGTAACCAAAATGGAACATTTGCACTAAATTATTTTCCTATAGCAACACTCGCCAATTTGGTTGATCGAGGTGCAGGTTGAACCCCAACAGGTGATTCACAAAATGGAGTTATGGCAACAATCCTTAAGCCCTATGCTAGTGCCACTTCCTTGTCATAGTCTGCGGATCTCTCTAACGTCTAGTCACTTCTCCATTTAACGACACTCTCCTAGGGTAAAATAATCTGAGGGAGAAGAGGCCCAGTAAATTAACCTACAAGTTTAAATTGTGTTAATTGTAGTGGAATTACCAGAAGACAAATGAAAATGTACCCAATAAAACCAGTTTCACTCAAATGTCAGAAAAAAAATTAACTAATTGATGAATTTTAGTAAAACGTTTAGTAGAAATATTTCACTAATAAAAGAGCAATAAGGTATCTTTCGATAGATTTGAATGGCAGTGACATCCCCTGGGAAAAAAGATTCGCTACCTAGGAGTTATACTAGACGCAAAAGTTAAGTTTAAGGACCATAGAGGGTATACAATTGATAAAATTGATTTCCTTACCAGAATACTATATCCCTTTATCAATAAATGCCTATTGAAAACAAATTATACTTGTTCAGGCCGATATTCCAGTCAGTTATGTGTTACGGAGCTCCAGAGTGGTCGGATATAGCCAAGTGTCATACAAAAAGATTGCAAATAGCCCAAAACAAGCTATTAAAAATGATATTCAAGCTTCCTTGGCACTATCCAACCTCAGACCTTTACCTCAAAGCGCAGGCAGAGACAGGATCAGATAGACTACTTAGACTGACAAGCAACTACAATGATAGATGTAGGTACTCAACCTATTCCCACATAAATGAATTAATAATGTAGATATAAGTAGAAATAAGTTTTATCGAAGGGTTTTTCGCTAAGTTTTCCCCTAATATAATGTAATAATAATACTGAAATGTAATAACAATATACCCAACATGTAACATAGCAGAAAAGGTCATTGGCCCTGAACTCTAAAGTAATTATATTTTATAAGCATACCACAATTATACCAAATAGATGCAATAAATTGAATTGAATTGAATTGAATTGAATTGAAAAATTGTTCAGTAGAAATATAATAAGTATTAGAATAAAACCAGAAGGACGTGGTAAATTCGACCATGCCGAAGTTTGTATACCCTTGCAAGTTTTTGCGTTACTCAGTCCCTAAATGGAGATCGCAAAATGGAAACGGTTTTGTGAAAAAACCTCAATCCACACGCTATAGCACGGCACGCATACATGTGCATTTATGTAGAGATGCAGCATGCAGTTTGCCATTTGTTTGTATGACAGCTATATCATATTGTTATCCGATTTGGATCAAATTTGGCAAGATTATAAATTGTTATGTGCAATGGTTATTTACCAAATTTGGTGATGATCGCAAAAGAAACAAAAAAGTTTTTAGTTTTTTGGTCCGATTGTTCCTATGGAAGCTGTATGATATAGTAGTCTGATATTGCTCAAATTTCGCACAGATGTTTGGATGTATAGTAAACTGCCAAATGTTAAGTTTTATAATGATCAGGTGAGAAGAAAACGAAGTTATTGATCTAAAACTCATTTTTTGACTGATGGTTCCTATGGGAGCTATATGATATAGTCGTCCGATCCGGATGAATCCGAGATATACAATGCCTGCAGTATATACAAGACTCCATGCGAAATTGCAGCTCTGTAGTTTTAGCGGTCTAGGAAGAGAAGCTGTTGATCCAGACAGACGGACAGACAGACAGACAGACGGACAAACGGATTTGAACTCGCCTTGTCATGCTGATCAAGAATATATATACTTTATATGGTCGGAGATGCCTTCTTCTATGCGTTGCACACTTCTGACCAAAATTAATTTACCCTTTCTGCAAGGGTATAAATATCTACAACAATTCGGTATGTAAATTCATGCTGCGATGAGGTTCCCAGATTATTTCTTATATTTGATTTCTCACTATTTCATTGAATAGGAGATTTCGGGAACATCCCAAGGAAGTACCGAGTCTCCTCTCGGAAAGAGGAATCCCCATGAGATCACTTGGTGAGTGATAAGTTTTTCCCAGTCCCAAGGATTAAATATTGTCAGTTTAATAGTTGTCTTATCTTTTGTTTCGAATCGATCTTGTCTCAGTTATTAGCTCGCCACGTACGTATTACCTTTTCTACTTGATCTTAAGGTGCTTCATTTTCACACAAAGTTGCAGTCGCTGGCATTCAATTTATGTTGTCATCTCTGTTCAAGACTCAATCTGTCAATTATATGCAAAAATGTCGCAATGATATAAAACCACATGGGACCACATGGGACCATGGGACCGAGCAGATTCACGGATAATGACAAGCGAACAAAAAGTTTGCAATAAAATCGGGTGCGGTCCATCCAGAGGATGGGGGGTGGGGGGGGGAAGAAAAGCAAAAAGATTTAAAATAAGGTGTAGGGGAAGGGAAGGGGGTGGGTAAATTTTCACCAAAATAATAAAAACATGTGAAATATGTTCGAGCAAAGACAGCAGGGAAAACGACGATGAAGCAGCAGCAAGAGGAGGAGAAGGGAGGAGGACAAGGAGGAACAGAAGATGAGCGTCTATACCGATTTTGAGATTTTATGGCCTATTAAAAAGCCTGAATCATTAAGCGTTTTTTTCTCAACCCCTTCCCCTTCCCCCCTTCCGCTCTTCCCCACTGTGCCAGGCATCTCTCTTTTACTCTTGTGATCTTTCGTAGAAGACCAAAGAGGATAGCATTTCGCGTGTCCCGTGTCTAGTCAGTCTCCAGTGTCCAGTGTGTCCAGTATGTCCGTCTGTCCCATCTCTATCTATTCGCATCCTAATTGATGTTAGTTCATAATTTTCTTTTGGAAAATGTAGCAATTAATTGCATTGCCAATAAAACGCTTCGATGCCCCACTGTGCAAAGCCGCACATTGCGCAATGTATTCGCACATGTATGAAACTTGGCCAAAAGCCAAAAGCGGGGCAGGAGCAAGAGAGAGGCCAATAAAAGTTTTACAAGACAGTCGAAACAAAATAAAGAGCATCGAATCTTTGGACGATGAAACCGAACGAAATTCGTTTTGCATCACTTCGATCCTTAAATGCTCTTTAAAACTAGAATAAATATAATCAGAAAGTATTTCAACAATAAACAATACTTGGGAATTTTTAGCTCAATTTGTATTAATAGTTCACAAAAGTAGGCTAGGAATAAATAAAATAAATAAATAAATAAATAAATAAATAAAATAAATAAATAAATAAAAAACTAGAATAAATATAATCAGAAAGTATTTCAACAATAAATAATACTTAGGAATTTTTAGCTCAATTTGTATTAATAGCTCCCAAAAGTAGGCTACGAATAGCTGAATTGAGATAATTCAAAATTCATAGAATTCATTTTAGAAAATAGCACAATCAAATTTAATAGAACTTTTGTAAAAATATCTAAAATGAATTTTAAATCAATTAAAGTTAATAAGAAATGCTAATAAGTATTATAATTTATTACTTAAATATTATTTGTTTGATAAAACAAAATGTGAAGCGGCACAAAACTTGTCAAATAAATTTAATTTCCCTTAAAACAATTGTGTCCAATAAAAAAACAAATGTTTAACACATACAAAATTGATATATGTAACTAATACAATTGCAACAACATTTTTAAAAACGTTTTAAAATACAAAATGGTAATACTGAAAATTGGTTAATAGAATAAACTTTTTAAAAACTAACCAAAATTTATATCTTTAATTAAATTTTAATTTTATCAATGAAAATGTATTTTTTTTTGTTTATAATTCAGTATATTAAAAAATACATGTACTGAAAACTAATATATAAATTAGTTTTTTACGGTAGTAAATTTACTGTAGTAGATCAAAATAAAACTAATGTTGGATAAGTGGATAATACCTAGTAGATTTTTCGATGAAAAATATTAATGAATACTGAGAAATGTATTTAAACTTAAGCATTTATAAACATAAAGAGACAAGAGAGAATACATATAATAAAATCAAACATAACTAAAGTAGATATGGACTGAATGGAAATACTACAAAATGGATACTACTTCGGTGAAAAATAATAATGAATACTGAGAAATGTATTTAAACTTGAACATTTATAGACATAGAAAAACAATAATAAAATCACACATAACTAATGGAATTTTCGATTGATGTGGAACAATTATAACAGGGAAAACCCGTATGCAAATAAGAGCCAATTCCAAATTTTAGAAAATCATATAAAAATATTAAAGACATACAGATATAATGTCCCAAAAGACCAAGTCGAATGCGGGGGAAATATCGAAGGACAAAATGGATGGCAAATTCATGGGACCTTTGACGATCTTATTGATTTGGGGAGGGCATATCGAAAGAATATGACTAACACAACATAATGTTTTTTTTTTTTTTTTGTTTAGGGGGCGTAACCCAAACATGTGTGGGCTTTACGATTTTCTATACGTTGCCAAGTCGGTAATTAGAACAGCGGCAACAACAACAGCCAACACGAATACCAACAACATGTCATAGATTATGATTATTATTATTATTATAAAGATTTTTCCATGATTTGTATGGCGAGAGAGAAGGCAAGTTGGCAAACTGTGCTGGCCGTTTGCCTATTTATGATACTGTGGATCATAATGAACATTAAAATCATGATGATGTCGGCGATGATGCCAAGGCTCCGCTCTAGAGAAACTCTAAGATAGACAGAGAGAGAGAGAGAGAGAGAGAGAGAGAGAGAGAGAGAGACTAAGCAAAGGTAGCTTCTACTAGATCAGCTAGCTTCAAGGTGATTTATTGAAAATTAAATTTTTCACCAAACCAGAGGTCGCAAAAATACTAAAACTTTTGCAAAGAAAAACAAAAAGGCAGCAAGTTAATTATGACTGCGGTTTGGCTAAGTGTATGAGAGAGAGAGAGAAAGAGAGAGGATGAGGGGGAAGATGCACATAAAGTTGGAGAGAGAGAGAGAGAGGTAGATGGCGGTTGTTGGCGTTGTCTGTTGCTGAAGGTAATGCAGGTGAATGGAGGAGGAGGAGGGGGAGGAGCAGACGGAGGAGTCTACAAACAAGTGCGCCAGGTTATTTTGCTGTTAATTAGTCTTACGTGATGAAACTTCATTGCTGAATGGGTGGTGCCTATGTGATGGAGGGGTCGTAACCAAAACAGATGGCAATGGCATGGGCGAATTTCTCTCTCTCTCTCTCTCTCTCTCACTCTCTCCCTGGAGATGTAAGCCAACAAATTGTGCACAATTTTCACCAATTTACAATTTGATGATGCGCAATTGCAGCAACAACAACTAAAACAAGTGAAAATAAAATAAAATAGATGAGAAGAGAAGCACGAGAGAGAGAGAGAGAGAGAGACAGGGAGAGAGATGAAAAAACTTCATTAAAGCAAATATTGCAAATAAAATTTATGTTGCCAATTTAAATACAACGAAAGAAAAACAAAACCAACAAAAAAGATAAATAAATAAATAAATAGGAAAATAATAAAAGAAGGTGTAAAGACTAAAAGACTGTGTAGTATCCAAAGCCGCCAACAACAAACAACAAACAACAACAACAACAACAGCAACAACAACTAATCGAACTGGTCATCAATTGGCCAAAGCCAGAGCCAGGTAATGGTCGGTCACCAGGCACACAGTCTGACCAGCCACACCAGAAAAGAAGACGACCCAAACGATCGATCCGACGAACGACAACGACCTGAAACGGGCAACAGGCTGTGGATGAGTAGACGATCGATCTTGGCAGCCGCCGCTGCGTTAGATGATGATGCAGCAGCAGCAGCCAGACCAAACCCCTACCTCCCTCCCCACACCCCACACCTCTTCTCGGTGAAGAAAAAAAGTGGGTGAAGCGAACGACTGGCGAGCTGCAGAAGGTTGAAGGCGGGTGGCCAAAAACAAACGCAGACTTCACATACGCAACACAAAAGGAACAACAACAACAACAGCAACACCAACAAAAATAAAGCCTACACAAACAGTGGCAAAAATCACGAAAAATTCAAACAAAATCGCTAAAAACAACACGATTTACATTTCAATAAAATTGCCCATTGAGAGGAATGGAATGGAAGCCTTTTGGCGAGAATTTGAAGCAAAGTATGGGCTACAAATATATGTCAGAATGTATTATAATCAAACAAATAAATATAGGCGCCATCTGGAACACCAATATCTACAAACTTTTCGACAAAACCTTTGCGAATAATTCAATGTTCCAATGGGATTTAATCACTTAGATGAATTATGTAAAAAAATGGACGACAATTTGCACGCCTTTCAAGATCTATCCTTAGCACAAACATATGGAACGCTAGCTACGAAAAATTCGAACGAAATCGCTAAAAACAACACGATTTACATTTAAATAAAATTGATCCAAGATGAATTGCCCATTGTATTATAATAAAACAAAGAAATATAGCCCCCATCTGGAACACCAATATTTACAAACTCTTCGAGAAAACCTTTGCGAATAATCCAATGGGATTAAATGTCACGATCCAGTCTTAGTCAACTTGGATGAATTATGTACAAAAAATGGACGATGCCTTTCAAGATCTATCCTTAGCACAGACATCTGGAACGCTAGCTACGAAAAAATCGAAGAATAGAGTTGCCAGATTGGAAGAGGCACAGCTAAGACTCAAGCAAGCTATGATAAGAAACCTGGACACGGGTTGTAATATCTAATTAATTAATTTTAATTAATAAATGCGCTTTATGGCTCTTTGATAATACAATGTTCTTAAAGCTATATGTGATAGAGAGATTTACAGAGTTATAGCAATTGCTTTTCAGCTGAGAAATTTTTATATACATAGTTATACAAGTAGTTTGATGTAGGAAAAATGAGCGAAAACCTTTAAAATATGCTTTAAGGTAATATCTTTTCACCATGCCGAAAGCCGAATTCTGCCTTCTTCAAGGTCCCTTTTATGGACGAACTCCACTGCATAAAATGGAAAAGAAAGACCCTGCGACTCCTCGAAATAAGTATTATAAGAACCAAGCTTAAAAACTAAGAAAGCTGGAACCTGCCAAGCCCTTACATCAAAGTTAAATTGCGCATGAAAAAGAAGGATCAAGATCCGAAGAACAAGGCCCCTAAGCGGCGCAGCACAAATAAAAAGGGTCTGAAGGGATGCAGAATAACGGAAAGATCACAGAGGGGCCTCATTTCGAAGTAGTCGCGGGATCAAACCCGGTTCCTTGGTGGAAAGAAGCCCCAGAAGGAGGAGGTATTTTAGTCGGAAAACGTTTTTACGTAGCCTGATATTTTTTCGATTCGATACTTTATAAGCTCCCCAAAATTAGTTTGGAAAATATTAATTGTTTACGAGCTGGTCAGAAATAGATCTCAATTGATATAAACTAGGAAGTAAAAAGTAGGCCTATAAAATCTTGAGAAACCGCAAAAGGTAAATGATTTCAAATCGCCATAACGTGAGAAATAGAGGAGTATGCTTATTTTTTCCACCTTTTGTTGAAGCAAATCCTAAGGAAACAACTTTTCATAGAAGAATTTGAATTTGAACAATTTAATTAAATAACTATTGATTGCTAACTAATGTTATTGAGATCTTTCAAAAAGGGAATTTTCAGCATAATCGGTAACTAATCGTTTATAATAAAAGCTGCTTGGACTGTTTATCGAAATTTTCCATTTAATTTCCATTTTATTTCATTTGAGTGGGACAAGTTTTCGAAGCGACATTTACCTTAATCTTAGTGCGAAAGTAATGGCAATTTATCAGGACAGATATAGTCTATTAACTAGGAACATTAAATAGAAAAATATATATAATTTAAGTACGTTAGTGATCTGCAGCAATAAAGTCTCTCACTATATTCTCTTCAAAAACGTACTAAGTAAATCAAAATACTTTTCCGATTCCTCTTTGTTAAATGAATTGACTCGTTATGAAATTTATAACTCTCTGTGGGAATATCTCTTCAAAATGTTAGATTTATGTCTAGGAAGAGTAGATTTTTGCCTTAACCGCATTTAATTGTTTCCACTGTGCGGAGTTTTGGCCCATTCGTTCAGCCTCGCCCGTTTGTGTGCTGCCTGCCCATCGAATCGACATCTCGACATCATTTGGCACATGTGAACGCCAAAAAAAAAAAAAAAAAAAACAGAAACGCAAGACCTGAACTCACAGCTCGACTCCGACTGCGACTCTATGGATGGATCCCTGTATGGGGCAAAGAAGTCAACGGGCGGCCTGGCCGAGTCGAGGCAAGCCAAGCCAAACCGATTCACCTGTCGCAGCCAAAGTTTTAGTTTTCTGTTTGCTTTTTGCTGTTTTGAGAGACGACGACGACGACGACGACGCCGCCGAGAAGAAAATTCCATGAATTTGATCATTTTTGGTGGAAGCGTTTTAGATATGTATTCACTGTTGACTGACAGACAATGCAACTACACCAACATGGAGAGAGCTGAAGAGCAAATGGCAGAGCAGAGGAGCCAGATGTATGTTTGTATGTATGCATTCGGTTGAGGTCAACTCACACACATTGACCCCGCAAAATGATCGATGGAATTGGCCAATAGGCAAATAAAATGGATTATAATTATTATTATGCATTGCATTGCATGGAAGACAACTCTTCTGACATTGACTCCAACTTGGCTTTGGCTCACTTTTATTGTCAACCCATAAAATAGTCATGGAATCGCAGAGAATCCAGCACAGCAAAGAAGATGGAATTGATTTGGCCCTCAGCGGCTATTAAACAGCAACAATGAAGAAGAAAAACCCTCTAGATATTTTTTGATGATCACCATCAACATCATCATCATCATCATCATCATCGTTCTCATCGTCGTCGTCATCATCATGAGCATGACCAGGAAAAGTGACAATCAGGTGCAGGCAGTTACAGTAGAGACCAACTACTGAGGAACTATTACGAAAATTACAAAATCTCATAGATGAGAAATCCATATTTAAGCTTCAATAAACGTTGCCTACTTTTCGGCTCAATATGAAAAGACTTTTTAGATATTTTATGGAAAAATCTTATTTCAAAAATCAAGTAATTCAGAAAACTCTAGAGATTTTGGCGTCGTTTTTTTGTAAAACGCCAAAACGAAACGTTGGTATCTTGGAAATATCCGACGTTTCAATTTCGAAAACATTTTCGGACCCACAGCTACCAATTAACAAATCAGATGACTCAATTCATTGCCGATAGCAGCTATTTCGATTGTGGCAAAAAAACTTAAAAAAAAAACAATGTTTGGAATGTTTTTAACCGTTTTTCGTAACCGAACAATTATTCTCTATGTCATATAACAAGAAAAAATTGACTTCTCTTTTTTGGAGGTACAGCAGCACCAAAATTTGTACAATAATTATCGATGCATTGACAACATTACATTTTTGCAACTGTAAGCAAATTTAGGTAAATTAACCAAAAATTAAAGCAGGTACCCCAGAATTCTATTTCGGCTATGCGATTTCTAGGTATCAGATCGATTCAACATGCCACTGGATGCAAAACTGGCGGGAATATTATTGCTTTCTCTTTTTGGCAAGTATTTTCCACTCTGCACAAATATTCAATTAAATTGAAATTAATTAAAATTCCATGCACATAAGTATTCGAATGGAAATTTAATTATTTTTACTCGATCATATCTATGAGAAATTCAATAAATTTAAATGAAATTTCAAAAGGCGGCAACTTCATTTACATTTCTTTTTATTCTTTGATCAAAGATCAAAACAGGTGAATTTTTCCGATGTTTTCATTATTATTCCCTAATTTAACTAATTAATTAATTTTGTCAATTAATGCTTTGTTGCTGCACATAAGAAATATAAAATTAAGATCATAAAATTTTAGTCTGAAAATTAGATTTATCGATTTCCAGCAGAATGGCAACTTTGCTTTTGGAGTTTTCGTAAACTTAAAAATTTTATATGAAATCCAATATATTCAGCAATTTTTTAAATGAAATTCGATCAAAAAACAATCAAAATTTATTTCAACAGTACTTTATTTTTAAAAAACTTGGCTAAATGCGCAATATTAACCAAATAAACTCTTAAATTGTCAAAAGAGGTTTCCGGACGATAGCGATTTCTGTGACACCCCCTAATTGCAATAATTTAGTCTTAAATGTTGTCTTAGAAAATCACACATGAAAAAGTATTTCAAATTCTATTTTAGAATTAATTATGAAATTACATTACCGAAAATGGAAATAAATTTTGTTGTTGAAATCATGAAACTAATTATTTAATATTGATAAATAGTGAACAAATAATTGTATTTCTAAAGTAATGGTCATAAGAGAATTCCTATTTACATAATCTTAAGGATAATTCCAATAAAATGCTTAAAAAATTTCTTGCAAACTAACAATTTATCTCAAACAACATACTTATTATTATCACTTATTATTTCATTAATTCCAATAAAGTATCCAATTTTACAATATTACATTTTTGAAGTAAAATAATTGTCATAAAGCAAATACTATTTAAAATCTAATTGAACTAAATCCATCATTAATAATTATTTTTATAAGTACCAATGAAAATTGGTTTACTGATTCTAATTGAATTACTTACAGATGTAATTAAACTGTGTTTGTTAAACTTGATGTTGAGTAAAAGTAAATACAAGTTTTATTATGGCTTCATTCAAGTCTCGGGCAAATATTTAACAAAGTAATTGAATTCTTGGAACGCAATAGAGAAGCTCAACTGTAGTTTATAAGAAATTCCAGTGGAACCTTCAGCAACAGCAACAACAACAACGAGGCGCATGTAACAACATAAACAACAGAATACTATTTGGCCTTTTGCACTTTTTTGGCATGAACAACTTTTTTTCGATTCTCCTTCGAGATGAGATGAGTGTGTGTGTGTGTGTGTGTGTGCGAGTGAGTGTGTATTTGCGGAGATCTTTATTTCGGGTCAGAAACGACGACGACAACGCCCCGAAAGGCACAATTAAAATTTCACGCTTTGACAGAAGGCGGGAGGGGAGTATGAGGTGAGGTTGGACGACATGGCTTAACCCCAAAAGGGGACACCCTGACCATTTTTGGGATTATGTACATACATACATACAAACATCCGAAACAACAACCACACACACAACTCAAGTAGCAAACGGCGGCATTTTTACTTTGAGGACACGAATCGATCCCAGAGTGTGCCACGCGTGCAATTTGCCCACGTTTGGGGAATTGGCAACACCAACACACACCACCAGACACCACCACACCACCACACACACACACACACGCAGAGGGAGAGCCAGCAAAACAACAACATGGCTAATACCTCTTCAGAAAGTGTTAATTAGCAGCGCGCGTGCTAATTACCAATGGACCACGATGTCAGGCAAAATGTCAAGCGGCTGGATATGTGTGTTGCTGGTCAGGGGAGCAAAGTCTGGCGGGTCAGGGGGGTGGGGGAATGGTGGGCTGTCAGCCAAGTAAACTGAAATATCAATTCAATTAGATGCGGAATTAATTACATGTGCAATGTTTGCACTGGGAATCTCAACTTGATCGTGCTTCCAACAGATCCATGGAAACTAGTCACCAACTAGACCAACATCAGATACCAATAATGCCAATCGATTCTCTCCTCATCCTGATTCAAATTCGAAACTCTATCAATCTGAGAAATAGTCAAATCCACGAGCAATGCAATTCGTTCGTCTAGAGGTAATGGCAAAAATATTAAAACACAACAAAAAATATACATACTTAGTTTTGAAATTTGATTTACAGTGACTCCAACTATTTGATCATGCAAATTCACCAAAGATCTGTTATAAGGAAAATCTGTAATATTTTAGCAGTTGCTATTAATTTGTTGATTCGGACAGAATGTGTAGTTATTGTAATATAAAATAAAGTAAGTAAGTCACTGCATCAAGTGAAAATTCAAATATTAAATTTCTTTCACATGCTATCTCGCTCACTCTTATGTTCACACGAGCACTTTAGAAAACGTTTCTACGTATAACTTCATTTTCATTCCGCAATTTGATGGAATGCCAAAATAAATTACTCTACAATAAACACAATATTGCGGGAGGAAATCGATTTATCGAATTTCGGAGGCAACAGGGGCGTGGCAGAAAAAAACTCGATCTACATGTAGAACAAACGAGTCTACATTCTAAATTTGATAGCTCTAGCTCTTATAGTCTCCGACATTTCGATGATCCTACAGACGGACATGTCTCAATCGACTCGGATTTTTATATTGATCAAGAATATATATACTTTATAGGATCGGATATGCTTCATTCTTACATTCATACATTTTGGCGACTTTAATATACTATTTTATGGTATAAAAATAAAAACCAAAGAAAACTAATAAGACTAAAACTAGAACATACGAAACTAACACCGATTTCTTCAAAATAATCCCAACCACTCTCATTTCTGCAACACAAACTCTGTCATTAACGCATGCACGGTATTTCAAAGCCTTCGAAACCATATCTCAAATCAAAACCTTATCCCACCTCTATATAACCCAACCGCAGAAAATCTAATAGAAATATTATGAACCTCTTATAAGATAATCTAATATATGAATAATATAATTTATACTAAGCTAAAACTATATGAACCAGTTATAGCTGTCCCCCTCCTTTAGCTTTAAATTTATCTACTTATAACTACTACACTGTAATAATAATAACAATAAAATAATATTGTGAGCTTCAAAATTCTAGGAGGGCAAACGAAAATTAATAAAGAAAGTAAGGCGCCGGGTCGACTTTGGTATACCCTGCCTCAAGTAAAAGTAAAGTAAGTCTTCGCGCCGACTTTTATATACCATGAACTATTACGCGCTAGAAATGAAACAAGTTCTACAAAATTTGACCCCACTTTAAGCCTTCAAACAAAAATGAACATTAAATGAATTAAATTGGTAGAACAGCCTTTTAAATTGGCCACTTGACGAACATAGAAAAACATGGGCTAAGTCTTACCTCCTATATTCTTGGGCCAATTTGCTCTATGATAAATTCACCATCTAATCATCTGTGTGGATACTTGAAAAACATTTTGAGAAACTTGGCAACTTCTATGTTCAATGTCAGCTGTGCAATAGAATTCAAGGAAAAGGTCAATAACACGCAAATAAAAGACTGTGAACGTCTCGTATCGATTGAGGTAGTCTGAGTGTTTCCTAGTGTCCAAGAGACACAGCCAGTCGAAATGGAGCGAAATAGAGCCATACACCAAGCTTATGTTTTTAGGGCTCCACGGGATCACAAATTATTGCGGACATCATTATAGAAGATATTCGTGAAGAACACGAATAAATAAGTGGACGACATATTCCCAGTAACAAAGGAGAAAGACATTGACAACATATTGACGACTCTAAATTCATAGCATAAGGACATTCAATTCGCCAAGGAATTGGAAGTGGAGGACAAATTACTTTTTCTTGACTAATTGTTGTAGGCAAGATGTAAAAGTTTCTCCGATATGGACGGCAAGCATATTTTTCCGGCTACTGGTGATAATACCATATCCGGAGGCCTACGATTTATTAATTATAATTCGCGTACATCACCGGAGATCTACAATATTTGAATACAGATACAATCCTCTACCCAAAACCCATACATCTGAGTTACCTCAGATATTTTGGTGGACTCCTTCCTTGGCCCTGCTTGCACCGTAGCATAAAAACGGAATTCTTTATGCATCCTTTGTCCTACAGGATTGCTGCAACAACATCCAAAATTTAAAAACTAAACTCCAATGATAGATAGATATCTGTGAATAAGGCATCTTAATAATAACATAAGTTATATACCCTTATCGCAGAGTACAAGCTAGTCAGCTGATTCAAATTTACATCAATAGCAAAAGGTAAAAGGTCGTTGTCCTATAATAAGTACTGGACTGAGTTCTATTGTTGGCCAATTTTATTTGCTACACTTAAACAGATTATGCTTACCAAAATAAACAAAAATGTTGATTGTCTTTTCAATGATTTCACCGAGATTTTTGTGACTTTTATTCTTCGCTTCTTGTCTCTTAGCGTTAACGACTACAACAGAAAATGTTTAGAAAGGAAGAAATGGCGGCCAACCTCCTTTATATATCCCCGAGATTTTCACCTTGCCCTTGTGGACATCTTTCTTCTCCATTTCACTATTGACCCCTTAACCTGTCTCTTATAAAGGATGGCTCCTGCTATTCCTTACCGATTTAAAGAGAAATTTTGGCTATCCAAAACTGCAGCATACTTTCTGCCGGAACCCAAAAATAAATGTTGCTGATGAACATTCAAATACAAGAGAATCAGCGATGAAGTTTTCCATCCGGAAAACCAAAACCGATATTTTGCTAAGTATGCGTAGAAAAATTGACTTCCCCAAGAAAATTGTTCAGACGATGATAGACTCACACGGAAAATCTAATGGACAAAGAGAGGATGTTAAAAAAATATACTTATGTATAAGTGGTTTAAAATATTACCATTAGCTGGAAATTATATTTTAATTATATATAATTAAAAATATGAATAACAAAGATCAATGTGCGTAGTTTTTAATGTATAATAATCCTTTTATGAGTTTTCCTACGATTTGAGCGCTGTGTAATAGCCAATTCATGTATTATTTTATACAAGGGTGTCACAAATTTTTGTCCGAAAATAACATGTATCCTTTTCCAGCAGGATGGCAACCTTGCTTATGGGTGTTTTGGGCAAAAACGTGTCTTGCTTGATTTTTTCACAGGCGTTTTCGTAAAATAATTAATTCAATATGATAACAAATATTGTCAGCAATTATTTGAATGCAATTCCATCCAAAAATAATCAAAGTTTATTTCGATACCATTTTGTTTCAACATAACCTTGTAACTTTTCAAAACTGTCAAAAGAGGTTTCCGTGACACATTTGCGTTTGGGGCGATTTTGGGGCGTTAGCGATTTCTGTGACACCTCTGATAGAGAATTTGATTGTGTCCCCTGTGTTTCGTGGAACTAACGAACTGAGGCCTGCTGACATAAGTTAATTGCATTAGTTTGTATAAATGTCTTTGATCGCAAATTAATAACTTTTGCCCGTTTTGGTCCCTTTTCCAGTAATTCGATAATATTCAGGAAAGTTAGAGTTCTGCCTTTGCACATTGGGCCAGATTCCCTTTTTTTGGCATAAACTCTAAAAATATAGTAAGGCATATTTCATATTTCACTTAAAATTTTGAAAGTGAATACATTGGAGACATCGAATGGATAGAAGAAAACATTTTAGTGGCAGCGCTGCATTTTTGACGCGCTTCCAAAGTTCAGTGTTTGATCAACTTTTTGTTTCGACAAAATTGACTGCAATTTTTAACTTAACTTTGCGCTTGTCCAACAAAGTGGTAAATAAAGGTCAAACTATGTTAAATATATTGTAATTATATGATTTTGAATTATACCTACAATGTTGCAGTTGTGGTTTGTCTTTGTGATGTCTTGTTTTAGAAAAAATCTAACCGATGTGTTTGTGTATTGTAGAGTGAAAAAGCAATTTCTTTCAAGTTGTGCCAAAAAGTAATTATGCAAATAATTACTCTAGTCTGTGCTTTCAAACATATTATTAATAGTTTTTGCCCAATTTTGCCCATTCTCTTCATATTTTGTAATTTAAGGCAAGCTTAAAGTAAGCCATTCTGTCCTAGTAGATGCTTAAGTTAATAAGATTGGAAGTCAAAAGGACCTATTTGAATTGATTATTGATGAACTGCATTTAAATGATGTATAAACTAAGTTAAAAGCTAAGAAATAAGGAATTTCCACCTGAGAATTTCCCCCAACTGAGACATTTCAAAGGAAGCTTTTTTCAAGTATGATTTTTGTCGCGATCAACATCAACAAGACCGTCCCAAATCATCAAATTATAATCGCCGCGAATGTCTTAGGGATCAAAATAGTTCCCGAACAATTAGAAATAAAGCCTAAAAGTATGCAAAATGGTTGAATTCTATAGTTTTAATCGATTCGTAGTAAAAACATGATCCAATTGCATTTCTTTGTATTTTTGTCCTTTTAATCTGCATGCAAAATTTCAGTTCTCTAGCATTAAAACTGTAGTTTATGCCAACAAAAAGTGATTCTGGCCCATAGTGCATTGCGAACTTTGAGGTTCTTAACTCATGGACCATTCTGCAGTGATTCAGAAGAGCCAAATATGGAAAAAACATTAATTTTAGATTATCTATTATCATCTTATAAACTTTGAAATTTTAAAAAAGACTCCGAACAATTTAAAATTAAGCCTAAAAGTATGCAAAATGCTCAAAGTTCTTTAATTTTGATCGAATTGGGATAAAAACGTGCAAAAGAAACAACGAAATTTTAGAAGCAAAACTATTTTTGGTCCGATTGTTCCCATGGGAGCTACATGATATAGTCGTCCGATCCGGATGATAACACATACACCAACATATATTATACTAATTCCATTTCGCTCACTCTTATCAGCACGCGAGCCCTTTAGCCACGCCCCACAACGGCCAACTCTGCCCTTGCGTCCCGTTGACCACAAAATGTTTCTACGTATAACTCGGTTATTTTCACTCCGAATTTTATAAAATTAAATGGAATAATAGATACTCATATCATGTATTAGTCTACATTCCAAATTTGTTAGCTCTAGCTCTTATAGTTGGTGAGATCTCGATTGAGACAGACGGACATGTCTCAACCGACTCGGCTATTGATCAAGAATATGTATACTTTTTTAGGGTCGGATGCCGTCTACCTTTTACATACATTTTGGCGACTTTAATATACCATTACATACTATAATACATAGTTATAAATATATGTATGTATATATAGTTGGCTGTTATATTTTTTTTTAAATTATTAGCAGCCATTAAAAAGTGATTAATTAAAAAGCAGGTGAGTGCTGCCACCTGCGTCAAAAAACGAAAGGAAAGGAGAAGAAACCAGGAGCAGCACTGTGCGTCACGAAATAAGCAAAAAAAAATAAACCACCAGGAGGCAGCACTGTGCAAAAGAAAAAAATGTATAGTTCAGACGAGAGCCGCGAATCGAAGTTTCGCATTTCGGAATTAACCGATTTGTAAAATTTTCGAAACTCGATTTGGGTAAGTTGTTTAGATTTCAATCATAATGTCAAGTGAACATATAAAAAGTTATATTTCATAAGCTTTATTAATCAAATACGAAATCTATACCATGAATGTACATCTACTAGAAACTTTATCACTTTATCTTTAACTCGCTGTACAACAAACTATGCTTTGCATGAACCCTTTCGGGTACTAGGTGCTGATTATAATCGGGCTTACCGTGTGGTAAGTGTACGGAAAACGTATATTTTATGTTATCTAGCTTGTAATTAGCTTTATTTATTCGATTATTTGTTTCTTGTTTTCGTCCCATAACGTGTCGGACATACGACTGAAAAAAAAATAAAAAATAACCAAGCAATGAGTCGAGCTTTTTACTGATTAAGCATAAAGTATAAAAATTCATGGTGAAATATTCAAACAATTTTATGAATTATTAATATTGAACACTTGAGAGCGGGAAAAAATTTGTTTTATTTGTTTAGCCTTGCAGTCCTTAACACTTTATTATATATTAAAACCCTTTTTCTGTAAGTTAATACTATGACCCCATACAAAAAAGACACTAAAAAAATAGTCATCGGCCTTCGTGGGATTCAAACTCGCGTCAATTCACTTAATAAACAAACAAAAAAATAAAGCACTAAAAAAAACTCCATGCCACGAGCGGAGTTCGAACCTTCCGCCCATCGTTGTTCTTATTCCTGGAGCATTATGCTCCTTCAAAGTTATCTCTCTTGCTCGTCATCCCTTCAGATGTTTAGCTTTCGAAATAACACGATGAACAGTGGATAGACTAGCATTGACCAAACATTTTTGGCAGATTTTCGTCAAAGACTCGTGAGAATAAGATGCTTCTTAATAGGTATAGTATAAGGCGTATTTTTGCATTGGTAAGCACACTATGCGTGCGACGTTTTATGTTATTCCCATAATCAGATTTATGACTTAAAAATTCTCATATCACATGGAGGCTCCTATTGATTTTCGGGCTATTTTTGCAATAGGCCAGAATTCTTGTATGCCTTTATTTGTCCTTTTTCCACCTCGGTTAACGTTTTCCCACTGCCCGATTCAATTTTGTATTAAAGACAATAGTCGAAAATCACAATAACTTTTACCATCAAAAACTTTGTGTGCACGTGCCAAAGTAGAAGATCAAACTAAACGCATGTTCCATTCAAGTGATACAAAAACATTGAGCCAATTTGGAAGGATTCAAACATAAAGCAAGAATAAAAGTATAACGGCCCTTTCCCAGAACTTGCGATTAATTTCTGGGACAGATAAATAAATGCGCAAAGAAAACTTGCAAAAATAACTTTATTTCATCATTTCGCCTTTAAGTTACAAGCAATCATAATTTGTGTGTACATATACATGACGTTTTTTTCGCTAAGTCAAAGTCAAACAGATCACTGCATTCTTCGCTTAGTTGTAATAATATTGACTTCTAGATAAGATCTTATCAAATTATCTTATCTTTCTTATTTTCAACTGAACTTTTAACGATGATCGCTGTTATCAGATGTACAGTGGTAAAAAGTTCGACTTATTGCTTGATGACTGGATGCTGGAATTGGATTAATGAAGCTTATGAAATATGTATAACTGAACCAGAAGGTCGGGCTGTCTTTGAAGTTTCTATACCCTTGCAAGTTCTTGTGTGCCTCAATCCCTAAGTGGAGATAGCAAAATGAATAAATGTATATTAAAACGATATATACAAAATTTCAGGGAGATCAGTCAATAACTTTTGAAAAATACAGTTTTCAGACAAACGTGCTTAAAGTTTGAAAGTGCTTGAACGCTAAGTATAGAGTCATCAGGGTTTACGCTCTGTAATTTAAGAACTATTTAAAATTATGTTCTAAGAATTCGGTAACGTATTTGGAAAAGATTATTATATAACCAGAAGGCCGGGATAACTTCGGCCATGCCGAAGTTTGTATACCCTTGCAAGCTCTTGTGTTACTAGATCCCTAAAAAGAGATATCTAAATGTAAATACCCTGGTGTAAAAATCCGTTTTTACACACCATAGCACGGTACGCAAACATATGCATGTTTGTAGACATGCAGCATGCAATTTTTTCATATGTTTGTATGACAGCTATATGATATAGTCATCCGATTTTGATCAAATTTGCCAGAATTATAACTTTCTATGCGAAAATGTTATTTCCCAAGTTTGACGATGATCCTTCAAGAAACAAAAAAGTTTCTAGAAGAAAAACTGTTTTTGGTCCGATCGTTCATATGGGAGCTATATGATATAGTAATCCGATCTTAATCAAATTTGACATGGATGCTTGAATGTATAATAAACTGTCAAATGTTAAGTTTTATGATAATCGGGTGAAAAAGAAAGAAGTTATTGATCTAAAACTCATTTTTCGACCGATGGTTCCTATGGGAGCTATATGATATAGTCGTCCGATCCGGATGAATCCAAGATATACAATGCCTGCAGTATATACAAGACTTCGTGCAAAATTGCAGCTCTGTAGCTTTAGTGGTTTCGGAGGAGAAGCTGTTGATCCAGACAGACGGACGGACGGACAGACGGACAGACAGACGGACAAACGGATTTGAACTCGCCTTGTCAAGCTGATCAAGAATATATATACTTTATATGGTCGGAGATGACTCCTTCTATGCGTTGCACACTTCTGACCAAAATTAATATACCCTTTTTGCAAGGGTATAAAAACAGTGCTGCGCTCGCATAGGCTCCCGGATCTGAAGACAAAATGCAAATCTCATGTTTAGGAGCGAAGCAATTGCCAAAGTCGTCACAAAAATATTGAAGAGCGTCAAAACTGAGTGTCAATATTTTTGCGTTTTCAACATAATAATTGAGCTTCTAATAATTAACTCCATTTATTCTTGTTTTATGAAACCTACAAATTTGTTGCATTTACAGAAAACGCATAAATAATTTTTGGTTCCAAAATATATTTATTTTTGTTTTGGTATGAACATTGCACTCAAGCCCAATCAAAATGGCTGCTATCGGTAATCAGCTCAGCTGATTTTCTGTGGGTCAGAAAAGTCTCCGAAAATGAAATGTCGGCGATTTCCATGACGAGTTTTTGAAAACAAACTGTCGCCAAAATCTCTAGAGTTTTTCCAATTTATCTATGTGATATGGAAAATGGGAACAACCCACAATATATATATCTGAGAGCTTTTTTAAGCTCTGTTAAGTTGAACAGAACGGTGAATTGAGCTAACAGAAACGCAAGCACGAGTTTACAGAGAGCTCTGTGCTCTCACGACGTCAATAGATTGTGAGCGGTCAATTCAAATATCTTAATTATTTGCTTAAAGATGAACCATACGCCATGTTGGCCAGGCCATTCATCCGAAGTAACTTACAAGTAACAGACATAGGGAAAACATAGTTTTTTTTTTGTAACTGCGCATTGCTTAAATGCACACAGCGCGCGTGTTGGGCTCCATCAACAACAAGATCGCGAGAGGCAGAGCGTACGAGCTGCAGAGAGCCAGTGAGACAGGAAGACAGCGCGAGGTGGTGAGCGTGGGAGAGCCCCAGAGGCCCCTCACCAGTATTCAGTATTCAGTTAACCGTCAACTCGAGCTAACGTGTGCGGACCACAGCAATAAAAGAAAAATATATCAAGAAAAGACCAAAACACTCACACAAAAAGTAAAAACAAATCGGAAACACAAGCATAACTTTATTTATTTATTTTTTTTTTATTTGTAATTTGTTTGTTTGGTTTGTTGGCCAACGAGAGAGAGAGAGAAAACTAAAACCAAAGCATTAAATACCCAAAAAACCAAGAAAAAATCAAAATTGAAATAAAATTTACCATGTAAAACAACAACAACATACAAACAAAATCCAAAAAATAAAAACCAAACAAAAACCACACACACAACTCACAACAAAAAATCAACCAACCAAAAAACAACGAAAAAAGGTACGAACAAATCTCAGAGCTTGCCCCAATTTCGCAGACTTGAAAACAAACCATATACATACATAGATACATACATACATATGTATGTTTATATATGTATATGTATGTATGTAGGTACATACCAATATAAAATAAAATATATTTAATTTTTACAAATGTGCGCCGCAATAATTTCTTCTCACATGTGTGGTTGCTGCTGTTCTTTTTTTTTTTTTTTTTTGTTTTTTTTGCCTATGACTAAGACGTCATTATAGCGTTTGGCCTTTTCTCTTCTTCTTGTTCATCATCGGTTTCTTCTGCCTCTGAGTTTGGCTTCTTCTTAATCATCATCATCATCATAATGATCACGATCATCGGCTTTGTCAGCCTCTCTGTGTATTTCTGCCAGCAGCAGCAGAAAAAAAGAAACAAACTCCGATTTTTGATCACCCCCCCATCCCAATCCCTCTACTCCATATACTTGTACTTCGAATCGGCGGTGACTATAGTTTAGAATTTGAATATAATGTTTGATTGCTTATCGCTTTCCTCAGTTTCTTCTTCATCCTCAAGAACCCCATCCTCAAATTGTTTATCTTCTTGTTCTTTATGCGACTTCTTTTGTGTGTGTGAATTGAAGGTTTTGCAAATATTCCTTGAATTTTGTATTCTGTGATATTCGGCCAATTGAATTTATAGTTCGATCCTTTTAGTTTTCAAAGATAAAGTAAGGGTACAACTTTTTTACCTAGGCACAAATTACTTCTCCGAAAATTGAAGTTCTTTCTATTAAAGATGGCAAATTTCCAATCTTATTACTGCGTGATGCATTTTTTCTTCATCTTCGTCCACACTTTTGTTTATTTGAGTATAATCTTTAAAATGTTTGTAAATAAACGTTAAAAAAAATTTATTTTAATTCCCAATGGCTGCAGTTGAATCATCATAAGGCTTTCTTATCCACAATAACTTCTCCTACTGAAGTGGGACAACTAAAGCCCACTTTTTTTATTTTATAGATTCTACTTATTATACAGGCCCTACTCCTTTCGCTCATAAGATAACCTAACCATAAAAACTAGATGCACTAAGCTCATTCGAAGTGTTTTTTTTTATATACATATGCAAATATATGGCATAGAGGGAAAACAAATTGTAGAATTCTGTGACAAGAATTTTTTTCGAGTACTTAAGTCTAAGAAAAGAATCACATTTAGTTTGTTTAACTGATAAGTGTTTCATTTTGAAATCTTTATTTCTACAAGTACTTAATGTTATATGTAGCCCAGGAAACAATAATCTTATTTAATAATATTTACGTAAATTGTCTCTTTTCATACTGATCAGATGACGTCCCAATATTTCGCTTCATTCATTTATAATTCCCAACTGGTTTAAGCGTTAAAAGAGTGGTTTGTAACAGCAATTCTGTTGATGAAAGAACTAGATTACCTTAGCACTCCAATAATGAAATATTCTTCGCTTCTTTTGAAACGTTGTTTACCCAATTAAATTAAATTTATTTATATATTTTTTTCTGCTTCTTTGGTTATTTTTCGTTATTACAAGACAACAATTTGACATAAATTAGTTTTTATTGTCCAAGGGATCTATCAATTCGCAACAATATACTTTGAATAGTTTACTTTTTATTATGCAAATGAAGTGCATTCCGAATTTTGCACACTTTCATTTTAAAACTGGTGGGGAATTTCCTTTTGTGGTTGTTATTTTTGTTGGTTTTTGTTGATTATTTTTCAGACATTAGCTCGAAGATTTCTCACCTTTCTGTGAGATTTGTTTGCTTAACCGAAAAGAAAAGACAACATTTTGTTGTCTCTCCCTGTGGTGGAAAAGTGTACAAAAAATAAAGAAACAAAACCATAACTTCCATTCCATGTTGAAACACAATATTTGGCATTGGTACAACAAATATTGTAGAAAAAAAACCTTAAAGGTCAGTGTTTTTTTTTTGGGAAAATAAACATTGAATGCGGTGGTTTGTACCCTTCACTATGGTTTTTGACGCGTTTCTTTTTTTTATGTTCTTTTTATCAGGCTGGCTGGCTCGTTTATTTGTGTGTCTACAACGTTTGTTTCAATTTTTTTTTTTTCTGCTTCTCGTGGGTATATGTGTATTATTTGTCGATTCGGTATAGATAAGTTCTATACACTATATAACAAGGCAACATATGCCAAAACTGATTGAGCTGATAAACTTAAGGCTGCCTTCTAGCTTGTGATATCAGTCGGGCAGCAGCAGCAACCGAAACTGAAACCGAACCCAGCCCACACGTTAATAACAACCGAAAAAGGGGTGGGGAGAGAAGGGGGGAATGGGAGTTGCAGACACAAATTTTTTCCTTTTTTTCCGTCTCTGTCTTTCTTCTTATTTCTTTGTATTGCGGCGCAATTAAACCTGCTGATTGCAGTTTTTTTTTTTGTTTTTTTTTGTGGAAAAGGGGAAAAGTTTTCATTTTTGGGGGGTGTGGGGGGAGGGTGGTAAGGCAACCAAATACTTAAACACTTGAACAAAATTACAATGAATAATCAAAGTTTATAATAAGTATAAATATTTTCTTTGTTTCATAGGATCTCATATTCAGGTTGCGTTTGTGCGGCATCGATCGATCGGAACCTACACCAACAAAACGCACAACAACAACAGCAACAACACAAAAACTGATTTATATATAAGTACAGATACAAATAAATATATATATACAATATAGAAAATTCAAATATGGCTGGCCTCAAGATTGCCAAGTTATTGGTTATCTGCTTCCTAACAGTTCAGCAGACACACACAGGTAAGCAACAATAATAATTTAATTGTACTTTGCATCTTTGAGATACATTTCACTAAACGAAAGGGCGCCCCACACTCTCGTCCCACTGATATTCCAAACATTCGTTCCCTTTCCCTTTATTGATCTACAATTGGAAATATGTAGATCGGCAAACCAATCAATGAATGAACTCATCATCATCAAGTGTAAAATAAATGAGTCATCAGCCAAGTGCTTAAAGACCTTTTTAGCTGTTGTTTATGCGATTTATGTCTGTACTATATATATTTTTGTGTATAATCAGCCAATCTCCTTCACATCTCTATATTATTACGCATCGACATTCCATAGAGCATTTTGCTTCAGAAACTACGTCACGAAACGACGGCATCTTTTCTTCTCATTTTTTCACATGGTTCACTTGTCTTCTATGTATATCGGCATAGTCTATATATAGTTATTCATATATATAAGTCGATATGTACATACTTATACATACCTTATTATCTAGTGACGTCAACTATAGATTTTGCATAAAACTCAAGCGATTTTGTCTTCTGATCTTTTCTATCTATCCCATCTATATATATACTATTGCCGATGCCCGAAAAACGTTTTTGTTTTTGTTTATATTTATATTTTCGTATCAAACACATGTTGCTCTCCCTCTTTATGTATACCCTGTAGCTGTGGAAAGGTATATACACTGCAAAAATAAAAACAAAGCTACAAATTCGAAAACAAAAATTAACAACAAATTCTACAACATTTTCTGTACGAAAAATGTTTCATAATTTTTTTAAATTGCATCTCACTTGTGATTCCCAAGTGGTTAAAGCGTTAGGGAAGTGCCTATATCTGAAACACAAATTTTTAAGTTTTTCCAATGACAATATATATAATCCAAACAAAAAGTATTGATGATGAGCATGTGGAATAGAGAAGGCATTGTATGTATATAGCTATTCCCAAGCCGCATCTGTCCTTGCATACCTTTTGATCGTATGAAATATGTGATTTTAAGACATTGAAGTGACGTGATCCACTGAGATGCTATCAAAAGCACTAGGGGTAAAAATGCAACGAATGAATTGCACTTGTTTTTGCACTTACAGGGTATCTCAGGGTGCGGTGTCCCCCACTAATGTTTTTCTATGTTTTTTTTCTTGCTTGTTTTTGTTTTGTAAATTTTTTTCCAATTTCTTTTCTATCTGTTTTTTTTTTTTTTTTTTTTGTTATTGGCGGTTTGTGTTTTTATTCGAATTTTTCGTTGTTGTTTTTATTATTATTATTTTTGTATTTTTGGGTGTTTTTGTCTTCATTTTAGGTTATTTCTTTGGTTTTTTTGAAACAATTTCATTGATGATTTAGAGATAGCGTCATATGTATATGCAAGTGTGTATGTGTATGTGTATGTGTGTGTGTGAGTGTTTGTATTTATTTTTGCGTTTTTATTTTATTTTTTGATAGGGCAAACCCCCCACCCACACCCCTCAGCACCCCATATGCGATTCAATTTGTTTATTTATTTTATTTGTTTTGTATTTTTCTCTTTCTTTCATTTGGGATTTTCGGTGTTTTTGCGTAAAAAATAAAATGTCTCACGATTTGACCCAATTACATAAATTTAGTGATTTTATTTCAACAAGCTGAGATTACAAACCGAACGAACGAACGAACAAACAAACAAACAAAGCGAAATAATAAGTAGATAGAGTGCGATAGAACGAGGGAAAATTAACTCGTTCGCCTATTTTTGCTCCCATTCTTCCACTCTAATTCTCGGTATTGTGAAAATAAGGAAGTGCATCATATAGATAGTATATAGATTCGTGATCCAAGATATCAAGCTTTATTTTTTGTTTGTTGTGGAATCTCATTTTTGGACATATTTACTGCGTTTTCCGCAATACATTTTCTTTTTTGAAAATCTTTATTCCATTTTTATTGCACATATATGTACATAAAGCTCCATTTCTCAAACCTCGTGGTGCAATAAACAAAATCAGATAATATTATTATATACATTTATTATAGTCTCTTCCACCATCATATTTCTTGTTTGTGCTTCTCTTTCGTCTCGTCCTACTTTATGTAGCTGCGCTTTTTCATATACATATATATTTTTCTATAATCTTTAATTTATCTTGATTCGTATTCATTCATTTGCTTGTTGAATCATTTATTTGATTATTCATCTACGTTTTCTGCTGCTCCGGTTTCAACTCAAATTTATTACTCTCTTATACAAAAGCTCAGTGTCATTTGTGATTCCATTGATGGTTATGTTAATCGTTAACTTATTTTTTGCTACCCCTTTTTGGCCCCTGTTGGCCATTGTTGTTGTTGCTACTCATCTTTTTTCTAGACACATACAAAATGACTCTACAAAACTTAGAAATTCCACTTTAAAATCTCTCAGACATCTTGCCGACAAAGTGAAGTGTGTCAGATTGTAAATGTTTGCATACTGCATTTTTCTGTTTAATTTTTCTTTAAACAAGAGTTACGTATAGTTTGAAAATCTTATCAAATTCAGTGCAAATTCACACTCGTTTAATCACGGTTATAAAATTGAAGAACTAAAGAAAACTATTTAAAAGAAAATGTAAAATTTATTCAATCATTACAGGAACAATTTATATCCGATTGGCATTGTTTTCCCATGAAACGCCAAATAAAAATGCGAGTTTTCGCTCATTTCTTGGTCGTATTTTCGCTTTTTCATGCATTTTAGAAACAGAACTGAAATCTAATGTTGGTGTGCCCGAAAAGCTACCTCTCTTATCTGTTTATTTATAAGTAGTCATCAAAACGCAGACCAAAAAAAAATTTGAGGAATTTTGTTTAGTTACTTGTATTATCTCTGTATTATCTCTGGTATAGTCTTATAGTCAAGTCACGGGGGTTTGTTGGAGGTGAGGCCAAATAGTAAATAGTTGAAGAATTTTTAGATTCCTTTTGCTTGACAATTTGTTTTGCCAGATACAAAGATATATTCTATCTTTTATATAGAAACTAGCTCCCGGTTATCATCAGTCTTCACGATAGTAATCAGTTCTTGCTTCAAAATCGTTTAACTATAATGAATTTCGATCGGAAACTGAACTAAAGATATTGTTTTGAAGCGAAGAAGGGTATTTAATCTTCTTTATGAAGCATTCTTTAGGTTTCTGTTTTTTTGGCTATGCTTTTATTTTGTGTGTTTGCTAATTATTATTGTGGAACAAATGTTTAGCTAATAAATTCTTGAACTATGTATTATGAGGCATCCACAATTAGATACAATTAGATAGACTGACAGACTGAGATGAGTTATGTATGACGGAAATGCTATAAAGTGATGCAAAAAAAAAAGTGAGCGTTTAGTTTGATATTGTGATTCATGACCTACATATTTCAAATGGGGGCAGGGGGGGGACGATCGATAGTTGAGGGGTTGACTATATGCAAATTGAGGGGGGCCAACAAAGGGTGAAATTACCTTTCACCACTCCCCAATACAAACCAACTTCTCTCTCTCACTCTCTCCCTCTCTCGGTCTCTCTCTTTTGACTCCACTTTGTGGTTGGTTGGGGTTACACCAAAAAAAAAAAAAAAAAAAAAATAACACTGCGGCAACCTAACCTTGAAGAACCTGACTAAGGCATAAAGTGAACTCTGGACTTTCATTTCGAAAGTAACTATGAGTATTTTGGCTGTATTACTCACACTCGCTCAATAAATTTCGTTGCCAGGTGGGGTGAAAGAAGAGAGCGGAAGGGGGGGAGGGGGGCGTGGGGAAACTGGAGCAATTGCTATACAATTTCAATTTACTTTGTATTACCTTGTCACCTTTCCCTCTCCCCTCCACTCCCTTTATCATTCGCAAAGTGAACTTTGCTTTTCGCTAGAAGAAATGTTACTTCAATTTGGCCAACATTGCATATTAGCCTTTCGTTCGTCTCGTGCCAAGGAGGCACTACGGAAGTTGGTCCCTTCGCATTAAAAAAAAAAAACCGATTCATATAAAAAAAAAAAAAAAATCGTTATGGGGCCCGTCAATGTTCCGTGTTTGGTTTATCAGAGAACTTGACTTCTCTTCAATGGCTGCTCCAAGTGGCGTTGGGGATGGGGTAAACTACGTAATTTCTTTATTTAATTGACTTTTTCTAGCTAATCTAGTCTGCACTTTATTTACACTCGCATACCTACACTACGTATTGTAGTATACAATACATAAGTATATCTCACAAAACAAATTTCCTTATCAGAGCTCCTTATGAGAGCTAAGGCATTCCAAAGACATTCGTCATAGTTATATTTTGTGTTCTTCTTGTTTTTGTTATTTGTTGTTGCTCTTTGCTTAGATAATGTTATTTATTTAATGCAAAATCTTGTGAAATTTATATATATACACGCACATACATACGTTTAGGTAGCAGGTTAGGTATAAGTATATGTATTCTCCATTAGCCATTATGTCCGATATTATGACTGACGCCTAATCACCTCCACATTGGCGCTGGCCTTAATCAGGGCCACATTTTTATCCGCATAGAAATCTATTTTCGTATTGAACTTCATGTCCGGCATGTAGGCTGGAAAGTGATCCGGATTGAGTGCAAAATGTGTGGAGGTGTAGTTCACATTCTGCGGAAAGACGATCAATAAACAATAAAAACAAAAACAAAGCAAAATTTATATTGTATATAACTTAATTTAGCATTCTCGTATTCATTGAACCAACAACCACTCAGTGAGTTCTCAATTGCTGCAATTCTTGCCCTATATATTCCAAATTTTTAGATCGTAGATCTTTAAATGTATCCATTAACCTTGTTTTTGCTGACTTTGTTGTTTTTTTTTTGTTTTTTTTTTGTTTTGTGTTGATAGCATTTATTTATAAACATTATAAACATTGTGCAAATATAATGGAGAAAATGAAGAGATAACTTTTTGTTTTGATTTGGGCTTGGTTTTTCGGTGTTTTTGTTTTTTTTTTTTCGGCGGAGTGATGTTGTGGGGGTGTGTGTGGTGGAGGTGCTGGGGCCATGCGAAGATATCACACGAAAACCATAACTTTATCAATTTTATTTAATCAGCTGAGAATTGGTTTTGATTTGCCACAAAAAGTAGAATATGCCCCCAAGGGGAGGAGGTGGTGCAGGTTGTAGATATAATAATAATATGGAGAATAAACTCAATAATTTTGGGTCGTGGTTGAAGTTAAGTGACAGGGAATTGTTATACTTCTGTTATACGCAAAGATTTTCGTATCTGTTTGTCGTTTTATAATTCAATTATTGAAATGACCTGCAGAGCTGTGTTTAAGCTATTAAACAAACTGTTATCCAAGTTTTAATACAAACTGTTATACACACTCTTATAGGAATTGTTATACCTCTGTTATACGCAAAGATTTTGGCCGTTTTATAATTCAATTATTGAAATGACCTGAAGAACTGTGTTTAAACTATTAAACAAACTGTTATCCAAGTTTTTATACAAACTGTTATACAAACTGTTATACATGCTGTTATACACACGGTTATACACACGGTTATACACACGGTTATACACACGGTTATACACACGGTTATACACACGGTTATACACACGGTTATACACACTGTTATACACACTGTTATAAAAATTATCCTAAACCTTCTAAATCTACGTATTATGCATATAATTTTAATTGTTAAGAAATCTGTTATACTTCTCGAGTATTACTGGTATCTGAGCAATCGATTCACAATGCAGATTCTCATATTTGCTCTAGAAAATTGCCAGAATTACCATTACCACACATCAAACATCGAAAACCTTTGCATTTTGCATTAGCCTACTCTCTTTGGTTGTCATAAACTTTTGATTACACATAAATGGATTGGTTTTCACTTACCGCTAACAAAGGGCACGATTTTGGATAATTGCCCGATTGCAATAGCTTTTTGATTACCGCATTCAAAACACGATTCTTGCTCCGGTAATCGAAAAGATGGCACCCATCGACACGAACTTTAAACAACTGCTGAATGGCAGCGGCGCGCTCCTTGGGCATGCCCACGCTCAGTTCCACCCACATTTTGGGCACTACGCGTCGGAGGTTCCAACGTGTATTCAGAAAATTTCCCTGCTTCTTGGCCATTTCGATAATGTTGCATTGAAATTCGCTCGTCACATTGAGGTCGATGGCCGTGCAATTGATGCTCTGCCAACGTATCTCGAAATCGCGCTAAAGACGATGATGACGACGAAGAGGAAAATGAAAATAATAAAGTAGCAGGAAAAGAAGGCGGTGGCAATTATACTACATATATGTATGTAGTTACATCTGTTATACTTATGTTTGTATAATTTTAACGTACAGTTGCCGCCAATGGCTGCCAGCGAACGGCACTAATTATGAATAATCCCAACAGCAGTGAGTTCTGCATGATACTACAATCGAATAGATTCCGTGTCGGAGTCGGAGTCAGAGTCGAAGCGAATCGATGAAAGTATGTATGTAGTTATTAAAATAAATATAGAGTTAAGTTGAATATCAGCGGGACATCTGTGCGAAAACAGAAAACAGAACCGAATACAATACAATATTTTATGGCTGCCAAGGGAAGTGGGGCTTAGTAGGGGGGCGTTCGCTTTGGCATTCATTCTGTCCATTAATCAGACATTTTACGCTTTTGCCCACATAATTCAATTATAATTGTGCAATTTTCTATAAACAATAATGCGGATAATTACCAGCCGAAATCCCAACGTGATCTACACACCCAAATGATATGATTTCCATAGTGACAAGAGATACATATATATACATATATTCACACGATATACGTACATATGGACGACTTTCTTCTTACCATTTGGTTTGATTTCATCAGATTTTCTAGCTTAATTAATAGTTTTTTTTCTTTTCGTTTTGTGGCAGCATTATAATTGATCTATAATTAAGATAAGGGTCTTACTACGCTTGTCACAAAGCAACAAAAGAAATTTTCGCTTTGTTTACGCAATTCAAGCGAAAAGCTAACCACATATAAATTTATATATATTTATGTATATACTTATATATATTTTGCACAACCACAGATAAGTGTCGAGTGCTTGAGGTAGAACAAGAAAATAACAAAAAAAGCAAATTGTTCGACTAGTTTGTTGAAGGACAATTTTAATTGGGTAACTATGCGAAAAGTTTGTGTGAGTCAAAAAGCAAATAAATGTGACAGACGATTAAATGCCCTGCTTAGGCATGATCGCTGACTACTGCTCTATGAGAATTAGGTGATTAAGGCCAAATGACAAATCGATGATAAATTACAGTGCTAAATTTTATTCAATTTAATGGAAGAAACCCAAATCGAATTGATTACAAACTGTTTTAAGTGTTTAAGCACCTATTTTGTCTATGGTTATTATTATATTCTCTCCATTTAATGTGTTTTATACCCCATCATTATAAACTGTTATACATGCCCCTGCCCTGTTTGTTATACACATTAAAATCAACTTAATGCTTCATGACAATTTCCAAACATAAACACAACGCAAAAATTATCAAAAATTCCCATCAAATTATAATCACCATTAACAAATTATCCAAGTACTCTCTGATTGACGTGAACACAAATATGTACGAGTACCAACCAAAAATCTCCTCTAAACTCTAATTACTCCATCAACGACATTCATGCGAAATACCCTTAAAAAAACGACAAAAGAAATATGGAATATCTACTTTCATCAGAAGTTTGCAACTGCAAAAAGTTTCAAAATAAGAAAGGATGATAGAAGATCCTTCATCAATATGATGAGGCTAATAAATATTTAAGAAACTTAAATAACGTATTTCAGGTAGAAATAAAGAAATATGGTCCGAAAATTTAAAATTTAAAGGTTTTGGGAGCATAACTTTGGGAATTATAAACAACTTTGAATCATTTTTCACAAAATTATTTATTTTAGAAGTTTTTAAGCAAACAATTCCTGGGAATTAATGGGGTTCTTGTATATATTTAACAACCCCTTCAAAATTTTATTTCTTCCATATTATTCCATATAAATAAATAAAATAATGCCGACTTTCTTCGATATATTGTAAATAAATAAAATAAAGCCGACTTGGATAAACTGTGCATCAAGTGAAAAAACTAGTTTTAAATTTATTAAATTATTTAATCACATGACAAATTTCGTTTTCATGCCGCAATGGCTAACACTTGCTATCTCGCTCACTCGCCCATGCACCTCTTTGAGTACAAAACGTTTCTACGTATAACTCGGTTATTTTGAATCCGAGTTATATAAAATTTGGTGGAAAATTAGATGTTCATAAGATGTACCAAATTAAATTAAAATACGATACACATTGAGGGATAATCTTGGCAAAAAAACAAAAATAAACTTGGCCAGCGTATATATTGTAAAAATATAAACCAAATTTAAATTTGGTATCTCTAGTTTTTGCAATTCCTGAAATCTGTACACTCTTACGGACCGACTGATCAAGAATATATATAGAATATATATTTATAGAGTGGTTCCTTCTGCCTGTTACATACATTCTGGCAACTTTAATATACCATTTCATCCTATGGATGCATGGTATAAAAAGAATTTTTTAAAATCGCAGTTTGTTTAATTTTATCAAAAATTGTGAATTAAATACTTTCTAAAAAGTTTTATGCGTAATTTCTTTCCACAGAAAATGCTATTTTTCAATTCCCAAAAAACACAAGTCGAAGGAAATGTACATAGAGATAATAATTTAAGCTTTTGCTTAGCAGATACTTTTATATTATAGAAATATTAATTTTTATTAGCCCAACTGTGGAAGGATACAGAAAAAATATGTATAGATCGACCGAATTTATTATTTTTGAATGGTTCAAGTCATAGGAATCTTCGCAAGAAAATGACAAGTTCCACTACAGTTTTTATCACAAATTGTTAATGATCAAGCTAAACGAGATAATTTATATTTTTGCCGTAATTCGAACGCTGCAATTCAAGATAAACTAAACCAAAATGTTATAAAGAAATGTTTAGTGTGTTTTAATCGTAAGTCTAAGTTTTTGGCGTAACTTTTAATAGTTTTTCAATGAAAACTTATCTTCTTTGATGTCCCAGGCTAGGCTTTTGACCCCCTCGAATGGAGTCTCAGAACCCTTTGAAAAGTTCACACATTAGTCGGATCCCCGTTTAAATATTTCTAATTTTTGTTTTCGGTTTTTTTTTTTTAATATAATTATAATTTTTATATTTTTGTTTCTTGCTGCTTTGTCCACCTCAGACAGTGTGACAAAGTTGTAACCTCAACCACTTGAGACGACCTCCACCTCCTCGAGAGTCGATGTTGTCTTCTTCTTGTTTTAAGTATTCCTTTTATTTGGTGTGTGTGTGTGTATTTTTTTCTGGTATTTTTCACTATGTTTTAAGTAACTTTGCATGTCAGCAGCGTGTCAACAAAACTGACTGCTAATTGTACTAAAAATTTATTATTTTTTGTGTTCACTCAGTTCTCGTTGTTGTTGTTGTTGGTTGTTGTTGTTGGTTGTTGCGGTTGTTATTTTTGAGTGATGCCGCGCTTGAAGCTAAACAGAATTGCATTTTTGCATGCAACCTTCGACTGTAGATCAATCAAAAAAATTAAAAACAAACGTAAAAGAAGGAACGAAATATGGAATTCTCGTTTTGTGTGGAGTGACGCAATTTAGCACCCGAAACGGGGGGTGATCCGCCATCTCATCTGCGCTAATGAGAGCGACCCAATTGCCAACAGAGACGACGACGACAACGACGAGGAAGGGGAAGGGGAAAGAAGATGAAAATGGAGACAGAGACTGAGACGCAGACGAAGACGGATATGTATCTAGGTAATTTGCATTGAATTGGTCAGGGTTTTTTTTTTTCATTGGAGGGGAAATATTGGGAGAGGGGATAGGGGATACGGGGGGTCTGAAAGACCTTTGGACCTGGCCAGTTAGTTCCCTTTCCGTCTGCGTATTTATTTACCTGCTTAAACTGCGTATCATATCTTTCTTTTCAATTCGGTTGTGGTGCTTTTTTTTTTTTTTTTTTGGCTTATTTTGTTGACTGAAATTCTGCTGACCAGCGATAAATGAAATGAAAAAGAGAATACTACTACATACATTTTGGGTCAACAAACTCCAGCGAGTGCAAAACACAACAACAAATAATAATAATAAAAAATAAAAATAAAATAATAATAATGATACATAAATGAAAGCCATATATAGAGCTGTTTCTAGATCGCATTTTCGTCTAGCTAAGCACAAGAATGGATGGATGGATGGATGGATGGACGGATGGATGGATGGATGGACGGATGGATGGATGGATGGACGGATGGATGACTGGAAATATCTCTGTATCTGTGTTTATCAGGCCGCATTTAAACATGTGTGTGGGGTACAATACGTAATCAGTGCAAGGTTTCGCTGATTATGTCAAAACGAAAGATCTATTAGCTACCTTTTAACAACATTTCATTGATTAAACATTAGAAGGAAAAAATCAAATCCAAATTTACGCACTTTTCTGATGTTCTTATCTTTAATGGCGATTGCGATTGCAGTTGCCAACGATTCGTTCTAATTTTGTTGTAGATTTGGTTAACTTCCAGATTCAACCACAATCAAAGCAGTTCCCACAATCAAAGCAGTTCGTCTCTATACGTCCAGAATACCCTAAGGGGGGTGGGGGGTGGATTATCTACCCAACTCTCTAGTTCCTTGGCTTTCTATTAAACAATTAGCTCGATATAAGCCAAACATCTTTTGTACCAACTTAAATCCCCCACCGATAGACCGATAGATAGAAAAATACAGCCCTGATCTTCATTCAAAACTAGTTTCAGACAAAAGTCGGGATATTTTCTCCCGATTTCCATGACATTTTCATGCCCTTCCAAAAAATTTAAAGAGAAAAATTATGAAGGGAGGGGGTGAAAGGGGGTTGGAGGGTGGTGGTAATTGGATGGGTAACAGAAAACAAGACGTACATATATCTATTTTAAATTACGTTCAATTAAATGCGCCGTATGAAGCTCTTCACCTACGACATTGTGTCTACGGTTTGTTTTCGTTCGTTATTACTTCATGACGTCAATTTCGAAACAGCAAACAAACGGCACACTAAAATATCAAAAAGAATAAAAGCCAAATTCTATAACCTTCGATCACGATCACGATCGAATTGGGGGCCTTTTGTAATGGAATGAAGGAAAGTTTATTTTTCCTCCATGTGCGTGTGTGTGTGTGTGTGTGTGTGTGTGTGTGTGTGAACGGCGCGGCGTAAAAAAGGGCAATAAGTAATAACAATAATAATAATAATAACAATAATAATTGGAGCAATCCACCAAGAACAATGTGAAATTGATTCAATGATGTCGATGCCGATGCCGATGCCGATGCCAATGCCGATCATATCATCGGCGATCAATGCGATCGACTCGATCGACGGTGCGAAGAAGAATTTCACATTTATATCCCCCTCATCTCCCCCATTGCCCATTGACCCCCTCGTTTGCCTAAACGCCAATTACTAATTCAATGATAGAATGTCAAAAATCAATAACAATAAATAAACGATAAACGAGAGGAGGAGGAGTGAGTGGGAGAGAGGGGTGGGGAGGGGACGTTGGGTGGGAATAGAGAGCAAGCAGCGAACTTTGGATTCCCAGATTTCTATTTAATTTGGTTCGCGTTTTCTTTTTGTTTTCTTTTTGTTTGGCTTTCTCCAAAAACATTCTCAAAAACCATTTTGTACATAATAATTAAATTGCAATTTTTATAAATTTATTTGGCAAGAAGCATCATCGATCTTTGACTAAATACTTATCAATCCATATATTTCTTTTAACTTTTGTCATTGCAGCTTCAATATTGCCAACGGATAAATGTGACTTGATCAAGTGTCCCGATAGCGACATTTGTCCCACAGACAGTTTCCAAGCACAAAGACACCAACCGGTGGACGAGGATATAATCGATTTAGAGGAACTGTACAAGGGGGAGGGGGAATTGTACAAACGACGTAGACGAAATCTCCGTACACAGGATATTTGCTGTACGCAGGAACGTTGCATTTGCAAGCAGTGTCCCGAGCCCACAGCCGCCGATTTTCTCAATTGCCGGGACGGCGAAGTTCTGTTGATTTCCCAGCGGGGAAATGACAGACCCGGCAGCTGTTGCGATCAATACAAATGCGGCAAAAAGCCGCAATGTGTGGATGGCCGTAATCCCATCAAATACTACAAGGAAAAATGCATTGTATGTGATCCGTGTGCAAATCCCCGCTGCATGGTGCTCCCCTGTAGGGATACAGAGACGGAGATTGGACACTGCTTCTCAGAGACGAAGGAGGGCAAAAGGAATGGCACAGTGTGGACCGAGCAAAACGGCTGCATGGAATGCCAATGTGTCAACGGCAAAAGGGAGTGCAAAAGCTATCTGTGTCAGCCAAACGACTGTGAGAATCCCCAACGGGTAGAGGGCACGTGTTGTCCCGTGTGTCCAAAAGACATAGACCCTCTACCCATCAATATTGTCACAGAGACAGCGACCCCAAAGTACACTCTAGAGGCACTGAATGCGACGGACAGCACCGTGGCGCCATCGACGAGCGATCAAAGTACTTTCAAAATTCAAGATGAAAATACTACCGATCAAGCGATTACAGATAGTGAGTCCACTACCATGCAGCAGCAGCAGCTCGAAACGAGCTCAACTGATGAAAATGTGCCGCAGAGTTCTTCCACGGAACTGCCTACAGATGGCACTACAGTTGAAACTCCAATTGAGATATCAGAAACGGAAAGTGATAACATATTGGATGACATTTCAAGTACCGACAATCCAGAGGATACGATCTCATTCTCCTCCTCCTCCTCCTTCTCCTCCTCCACCCTTTCGTTCTCATCATTGTCGTCAACCACAGAAGCAGAAGAAATGGAAACTTTCAGTAGTAGTAGCACAACAGATGCTCCATCTTCCAGCTCCATGTCCATATCGACTAGCTCACCAGCTATTTCTATTCCGGATCCGATCAGCCAGCACAACGATACCATGGATCGCATGTATCGAATGGTGCACGAGAATCACAGTAATGCCAAATCGATATACAATTCAAATTCGATTATAATAGGTGCATCTGTGGTGTTCTGTGTCATCGTTTCGATTATCATTTGGTTGGTTATTAAAAAAAAGGGACCTCCAACAGAGAAACAGATCCTGGAGAAGAAGGAGAAGAGGATTTACTCGCCAGTGCCCTCAGATCCGAATCTAAGTCAAATCACTGAGACTTCGTCGCTCTACACTTGCCAGTGCGGAACCGAAACAGATAAGGAGTGAACGATCCATTACATAAATGTATTTCTTGTTAGGCATTAGAAAAAAATTCGAACACCCAACACACACACACACATACAGACACTTGATTAGAAGAAAATCGAAATTATCAAATGTCCGTAATTTTCCTCAAATCCCTATAATTTAAAAAAACAAAATTAATTTATTGAAAATTACGCTAAAGACAAAACACAAAAGAAAACAAAAAAAAAAATTTCATTTGATCTTACACTACATAAAAAAAAACCAGAAGGCCGGGCTAACTTCGACCATGCCGAAGTTTGTATACCCTTGCAAGTTCTTGCGTTACTCAGTCCCTAAATTTGTTTGTATGACAGCTCTATCATATAACTTTCCGATTTTGATGAAATTTGGCAGGATTATAATTTGTTATGTGCAAATGTTATTTACCAAATTTGGTGATGATCGCAAAAGAAACAAAAAAGTTTTTAAAAGCAAAACTATTTTTGGTGCGATTGTTTCTATGGGAGCTATATGATATATTAGTCCGATCTTGATCAAATTTTGCACGGGTATTTGGATGTATACTGCCAAATGTTAAGTTTTGTAATGATCAGGTGAAAAAGAACGAAGTTATTGATCTAAAACTCATTTTTTGACTGATCCTATGGGAGCTATATGATACAGTCGTCCGATCCGGATGAATCCGAGATATACAATGCCTGCAGTATATACAAGACTCCGTGCAAAGTTTCAGATCTGTAGCTATAGCGGTCTAGGAAGAGAAGCTGTTGATCCAGACAGACAGACAGACGGACAAACCGATTTGAACTCGTCTTGTCATGCTGATCAAGAATATATATACTTTATACGGTCGGAGATGGCTCCTTCTATGCGTTGCACACTTCTGACCAAAATTAATATACCCTTTTTGCAAGGGTATACAAATTTCATTTGATCTTACACTACATAAAAAAAAAAAAGAAAAAAGCAAAAAACACGCACAAGAAACGAAAACAAGAGGAGAAGTCTCTGTATACCCTTTGCAAATTGTATCAGTTCAATTGATTTGTCATCCGATATTAATGCAACATCAACTTCCACCTCCACCCCCACCTCCAATTTAATATCATTCTCAAATCCATCAAACTCACCGATAGCTTTATAAACCAAAGGGTTACCAACGACAGACGACTGACCAATTTACATTGAGAGTCTGTCCGACCTGATAGATACTACTACTAACTAATTGGAGATACATGTCTAAATATACATACATAAATCATTCTGACCACTTTTTGCAAGGGTTAAAAAAAAAAACAATTTTAATGCGTCAATTCTTATTATACTATTATTATATTATGTTTATTTATTTCCTTTTTATATTTAAAAAACAAAACAAAACAAAAAGAAAAACGTTTTTATCTATCGTTTTTATCGTGATAGAGTAGATAAACATGATTTTTTTTTTCCCCCCACCAACCCCCTAGCCCAAAGTTTTAAAAGAATAATGTAGCAGAGAAGACGGTCAGAGGACGTACGCAAAAATGTTGGCAAAACTTCACTAAAAAAGCAACAACAAATACCACACACATTCCTTTTAAGCCATTTTATCAATTATGTACATTTATACTTAATATAATTACATTAGTAAAACACAACAACATCAAAATGTAAGCAAAAACATAGAAAAAATGTAAAAAAAAAAATGAAAAACAACATAAAAAACACACACACACAACACGAAAAAAAAGCCAAAGTTCTCATACGTAGCGTTTGCTGACCACATTTCGGTTAAAATGTAATAATAAAAAAAAAAAACAAAAAAACAAAAACTATAAATGAAAAAATGAATATGACCATGTCGTTTTAATTGCGTTTGCTGGGATTTTGAACCTTTACCTTGGGCAACTCGAGCATTTACGTATTTACACACTTACACAATAAAACCCTTTATTTGTAATAAGATATAACCAAGAGACAGGGCCGTGCGCAACTCCCCCAGGGGGGGTTTTGAAGAAAATTTCATGATTCTCCCTTAATCATATCCCCCATACTTTAAATCATAATCATATATATTATAAATTTAATTCGCATGTCGGGCTAGCTAAAACAAGCTAACTAGCTCACTTTTATGAACACAGGAGCACTTTAGCGCCACCCATCGGACAACGCCGGTCTTGCAAACCGTTTTTACGTATTACTCGCCCATTTTTATTCCGATTTGTATGAAATTTGGTGGAATGATTGATGTCCATAACATGTATAACTGTTCCAAATTAAATTACGATGCGATGAATATTGCGTGAGAAAATCTCTGTTTATCAAATTTTTTGATAGATCTAGCGTTTATAGTTCCCGAGATCAAGGTGTTCAAAACTTTGTTGTTCAAATATCGTGAGGCGCACACGAACTAAACCAGTGTACACTACACTACACGGGGTTACATTCCAAATTTGTTAACTCTAGCTCTTATATGTAGTCTCTGGTGACTGACTCATTGCTAGCTGAAATTTAAAAAATTAAGCTTATGAAATATAACTAAAATATTGTTTATAAATACATAAAAATTTATACTAATACACATTTCGTAGGAAACTACAAATATAGTAAATTTAAATTTAAATTGTTACAAAACATAAAATAACTTAAATTCTTTAATGTTAATTTTTGAAAATTAGATTTTATCGGTGAAACTATTTAGCATAATATTATCTCCATTTATGTAGAAGTATCGAATAGAAAAATTCAAATATTTTAGAAACCTGTAAGAAAAAACCAAAAAATTTGGAGTAAAGATTTGATTTTTTCAACATTTTGACTGAAAGGACCCCCAAAACATAGATTTAGGGACTTGGTGTCCTACCAACTATTGTAGCCTGGTTAATTCTAATAAACTTTGGTAAAGTTCAAATATTGAACATCTCTCAAGTTAGGTTGGAAATGTTCGAATTTGGGCATGTCTTTTTTTTAATTATTACTTTTGAAGTTAAATTTCCAATTAAAAAAAATCGTTAGGTTGGGGTTCGCAGCCATTAAAAATTTACAAAAATTTCAACCATGGACGCTTGTTACTCGTTGAGTATAAATAAATAAATACCTATAAATACCTTAGCATTTATGTGACTTCTTTTTTTGGTAGAAAATTTGTTTCACGAGATATTCACATATATCAAAAACATGTTTTTTAACAATATCTCGAGAAAAATGGAAGTAATTGTCGTGTTTCTCGACCTAAAATTATTTAATAAAAGTCTTTCTTTTCAAGGTTCACTCGAAGACCATTAAATTTGTAAACTAGTATTATTTGTCGGGATTTCCGAACCATACTTACGATAATTTCGAAAATATTTCACATTTGATTTTGAGGCAATTAAAAATACGCTTTTAGATTTGTTAAGTTTCTATTCGATAGTTAAGTTTCGACAGTTATCGATGGTATTCTCAAGTAACAAAAAAATTTGCTTCCACTAATTTTTACCCTCTATACGAAATTTATTTCAAGTTTTTAAAATGAAAGCAAGTACCGATAGTATCGTCGATAGCTTTACAATTTTATTTGAAACATTGAATTTAAAATTTTTGAAGAGCTTGGCAAATAATTTTTACGAAAAAAACATCTTATACAGATTTAAAAAAAATTCAATTTTAACAAAAATCGTTTATCACCAGAAAAATATAGATTTGGATATGTGCATATGTATGTCTATAAATGAATTGAAAGTTGACAGTATCTAAATTTAAATTTTGTTTATAAAACTTTATCTAGTTCATTATGGGTATACAAATAGCATATTTACCAGGGACGGATGATTATTTTGATTTGATCATTAACTTCTAGTAACTTCAGGAGAGCGAATTCAATTTAATTCAAATTTGCAAGTTCGAATAAAACTCAGAGAGTAAAAATTATTTTTCAGCGAAAACCCGAACTTCTAGTTTGATAATCGAATCCCCTAGTTTTTTCGATTTCGATTTCGATTCTAGAGAAACAAATAACGCATTAATCTTCTTCCCATTTTAGAGACGGGAGACTTTAATTGCTCTCTAACTTATTATAGTTACATAACTTCAAATTATTGCGAAAAGCATCTAAAACTATTTGCTTATTTATTAACTTTAACTATGACATACCTAATATTTAAAAATGCAATGCAATCTATAATGTACAAAATTGAAATAAGATTAAGAAATATCGCAAATACATATATTTTTTAAAGAATTAGGAATTATACATATTATGGTTTTGGATTTTTGACATTCCACGTACTATTTTCTAAAATAAATCTGTTGCGTATACGCGCACATAATCGACTAAAAGTTTCGGCGATTTCCATGTGGATTCCCAAAGTTCTTTACTTTGCCAAAACTGCAATTTGGCCTGAGGATGCGCATTTCTCCAAGGCTTCTCATAGTTTGATGTCCGCAAATTGTCCACGAAATCTCCAAATCCGCCGACGGAAACTCCCAACGTGAGGTAAAACTGAACATAGAAAACATATTTGTTTAAAATATTGAAACAAAATAAAAATAAAATAAGTAAGTCGCCGGGCCGACTTGGATATACCATGCATCAGGGGAAAAAAACTACATCGAGTTTATAAAACTAAATTCATTTATTAAATTTCTTCCGATTTTTATGAAATTATCCATAATTAATGGGCTAAACGAGCGGGAATCTTAAAAATTTTTAATTTATCTAACAGTGAAGGAAGAAGGAAAGAAAATTGTATTGTCTTACTTATTGAAGATACACTCCTCCACACCTGTATAGGACAGCCCTTGGTAGTGCTTATTTACAAGTTTGTGGCAAATTAATTAAACTAAAATTAATTTTAGACCAATGTTCTGAAGGTGTAATATTTAAGTGGCGAGAAGTGTTTACGAAGAAAAATGTTTTCTTTTTTTGTAATCACATGCAAAAAAAAAATATTTACAAATTATTCATAACATTTAGAAACATAAATGATTTGTTTTATTCGATGGAAAATTAAATTGACCACGAATAGGAGAAGCTACTCTAACTCTAATGAAACGGAAACAAAAACACATAAATCAAAGGTGTTGCTAATTGGATGACGCGCAGTGTACAATGCGTACCGAAGTGAATCAAATCATTTGATTGACAGAAATTAAGACAAAATAAAGTAAGTAAGTCGCCGGACCGACTTGGATATACCATGCATCAGGTGAAAACTCATATATTAAATTTCTTTCAAATGCTATCTCGATCACTCTTATGTGGACACGAGCACTTGCTATCTCGCTTACTTTTGTGTGCACCACCTTTAGTAGAAAACATTTATACGTATAACTCGCCCATTTTTACTCCGATTTTTGTGATATTTGATGGGATGATAGATATTCGTAACATGTATTAATGTGCCAAATTAAATTACTATACACTAAAATGTTTCGGGTGAAAATCGAATTTCGGAGGCGAAAGGGGGCGTGGCAAAAATTTGAAATAAACTTGATCATACTGCACACATCTACTGTCCAAATACGATAGTTCTAGCTTTTATAGTTCCCGAGATATGGAGGCTCAAAATATTGTTTTTCAAATAGCATGGGCGTAAGGGGGCGTGGCAAAAAAAAACAACAAACTTGATCAGCGTACACACTAAACGAGTCTACATGCCAAATTTGGTAGCTCTAGCTCTTATAGTTGATGAGATCTAGGCACTCTATCGGACGGACAGACGAACATGGCTATATCAGTTTCTCTTCTCATGCTGATCAAGAATTTATATACTTTATAGGGTCGGAAATGTTTCCTACCGGCCTGTTACATACATTTTGGCGACTCTAATATACCATTTCATCCTATGGGTGCGCGGTATAAAAAAGTGTGGGTACATTCCCTAGTTCTTGTTATAAAATAAGTAAGCGAACGAGTTGAATTTATAATGATGCAAATTGGCCGGAATGGGGGGATTTTGTTGACAGGTGACTCACCATGCGATCAAACGGCGCCATGGGCCCACCTCTCCGCCACGATGGATTGAACTCGGAGGCGGCAATGTCGGCTATTGTGTCGCCATAGAAGACGCCATCCACGGAGAAGCGTAATCCCTGGCTGGTCCAGTCCAGGCCATAGACATGAAAGGCATCCCCAAAATGGCTTTTGCGCCGTTGTGTGGCCCAGAAGTCTTCGCGATGGCGGGCCGCAGTGGTTAGCACTGGTCCAGCGTATAGAGAATGGCCATCGATGGGCTTGCCACGTGGCAGACGCAATTGCGAGTTGCCTCTGGCCATGGCTATGCGCAGTTGTCCGGACTCGTAGCCCGTTTGGCCATACCACTCCATGAACGGCTCCAGCAGCAGCAACGGGACCAGCCAATCGCCCTTGGGCAACTTGGCTCGGATCTCGATGCGTCCGTACTTGAAGGCAAACGACTCCTTGGTATTTAGACGAGGCACCACAATCGGAGGCATAATGCCACTCGGTCCACTGCCGAAGGTCTGCAGGATGCACTCCTTCTGACGGTTGTGGGTGCCCGTGCAACGTTCCGAGAGATCCAAGTGCGAATCGTTTATACTCAAATCGGGACGATATGTGGACCACAGCATTGGTTCAATGACCAAATGGCCATCCTCGATCCTGGCGCGACCGTCGTACAACACAAACTCGGCATCGTTGGTATCCAAAGGGAAGCGCACCTCGTGCGACCATCGCGACTCGTTAAGCGTATCGAAATTCTCCTCGAATATCAGTTGATCCTTGCACAAGGGAGTCGCGAATCGCGGCGATGATATCTCCGTAATGGTTGGCTCACATTTCTCCGGAGTTCTCTGAGGGGGCGGCGCCTGCGAGTCAGCATCCTCTACAGATCCCAACGTGTCGTCAGATGTGGTCGAGCAGTCCTTGGGCACAAACTCACCGCCCAATTTGCAGACCTCCAGCGGATTCTTAAAGTCCCGAAACAGTGCGTTCTCATGCTGGACACTTGTCCAAATGTGCAGGACATCGTAGGCCTTTAGATTATCCGTTTGGAAATCATAATACCAGAGTCCTTCCTGCGGTTCCCGCAACTGATGACTGAATTGACCCTGAGTGAATGAGGTGAAATTTCGATTGCGATTCACATTGAACGCCACACGCTTTACACCGGGCTCATCTTGATGAAATGACAAAGCATCATCCACATATCAATATTTGTGTGTGTGTCTGTGTGTGTGTGCTTTTGAATAATTCATTCAATTTATTTACCTGGTATGGATACACGAAACCCATTGGCTAGCAGCTCCACCCTGGCTTGGGGCACCTTATACCCATCGATGGCAATACACCAGAGAACTAAAAATATCACAAAACTTAACTCACGCATCGCGTCTCTATACACGTAGTTAATCTTCTCCCCCACAAGTCTCGATGGCAAATGAGCAAGAATCTCAACAGGCGGCACTGGTTACGAGGGTCTTTGTTTTTGGTATTTGGATTTTGGATGCGAGACCGGTTCTCTCAGTAGCGGGTTTTTGATTCTGTATGCACTTATCAGCAGTGTTTTGCCCGATGTACATACATACATATGTACATACGTATACTCGGACAATTGATAGTTGTTTGATTTGTTTTGAGATGATGAGTGTCTTCTCTTCGAATCACTATCTTCTCTCTAATCGTAAGAGTAGAACAAATCACTTAAAGCTTAGAATTTGAATTCTCGAAATCAAAGCATTCAATAAATAGATTGAAAATAATCTATTTCGAAATTGCTAGCTCGATTCCACTGATAACAGCATCCAATGGACGAACGACAAAAGCTCTCTCCGTTCGAAAGCTTTTTCGAAATTCAAAAGAGCAATCCGACAGCACTTTAACTGGTTTTCAATGCAGTTCAAGTGCAACGCTTTCCGGGAATAGGTTCTAGTTAATACATCTATTAGTATTAAATAGATTTAAAAGTTGTTTTTTTTTTTTGTAGTAACAATTAAAACTGCGTCATGTGGTTGGGAAATTTACTCATTTTATTAGTTTCGTGCGTAAGTTGGGCCTACAAGATACCAAATATTGAATTCGAAATGCTCAATGAACGAGGTTTCGAAGTCTCCATACCGGGTAAATTGAGAGAAAATCGGACATTTTTTTCCAAAGTTCATGGTTAATCGGTTAATACATAAATATACTATATATAGATGAACCTGGCATGCAGCGAGTTTTCTATATGCTTCAAATCGATGGCAATTGTCCGGCACTGATGGACTATATTACCGCTGCCAAGGATGGCAATTGGCTAAGCAAACAGAAGACTAGTCTACAAAACAATGATAAATTAAAGATATCGGTTTTGGTGCAATACAACGATGAGATCTATGAGAAGACCGAGACGCGAGTGATACTCAATACGCGCCTATTGACCACCCACGATGGCCAATCGAATGGCATTAAGTTTCCCAACAACGACGGCGAGTGCCAGGCCCATTTGGCCTCGCAGAAGCAACAGAAACACTGTAAGCCCGCCCAGAGTCTGGTTAGCTCGGGTCGTCGCACCTGTCAGGGGGAACTGCTCTTTGAGGACAACTTCAATGAGCTTCAATTGAATCGCAGCATTTGGAAATATGATATACGTCAGCGTCTATATCATGTCGAAGAGGAATTGGTTGCTTTCGGCGATGATCCACGCAACTCTTTTGTCAAGGAGGGACAACTGAATATTGTTCCCGTCATCGCCAGTGATGTGTTCGATGGCAGCTTCAAGCTGGGCGATCGCTGTACAGCCGTGGAGAATCCCGAACAGGAGTGTAATATAGCCCAGAATAGTTTCTACACCATTAATCCACCAGTTTTCTCGGCTCAGTTGCATACACGGGATTCATTTAGCTTCAAGTATGGCAAAATTGTTGTACGAGCCAAATTGCCAAAGGGAGATTGGCTATTTCCATGTAAGTGCACCGGAACTCACCCTAAAGACAATTATATAAATATATTGTGTGCCTACAGATATAATGCTTCAACCGATTTCTACATATGCGGAAACCCATTATGCCAAACAATTACGTAAGTTGACACCGAAATACTACTGGGAAAATATTAAAGATTATTATTGATTAAAGAATTTTTTGCATTTTCTTTTATATCTAATTCACTCCCTATATTCAAACTAATTCCCAACAAATTCAAGAAATTTTTAATGTTTATCAAAGATGTTGTCGAATTTTGAACGATTTCCCTAGATAAATTATTTTAATTATTTATGTCTCACCACAATTAAGTCTTATCCTGATAGAAATTCGTGTCTAAGAAATGAGATTTGTACATGATACTTATTAGGCCGAGCTGTAGAATATACATATTTGTCCCTATCCAAATAACAAAGCAATTTAAATGTAAACTCGAATTTTCCGATAAACCTATATATTCTCAAGTTAATCTATTTTTAAATAATTGCAGGCATTGCATTTGCCCGAGGCAATCTTCACTTGCGTAACACTAATCAGGAGGATATTTCTGGAAGTCATTTGTACGGTGGCATGGTAATCTGGCAACATGGTCGTCCAGTCCAATATCTTAAGGACAAATTGATTAAGGAGCACTATGGTGATGATTTCCACAACTACACCATGATCTGGCAGAGGGATAAAATCACCCTAATGGTCGATGAAGAGGTCTATGGTGAACTATACTCAGGTCTGCCCTATTTCAATGAGAAGTGTTTCATTATATTTGGTGTTACGGTTGGCGGTTTCCTAAATTTCGATGATAGCACATTGCCCAAAGATGTCAAACCGTATAAAAATCGTGAGCCAAGAGCGGCCTTGGCATTCTGGCAACAACGTGAAACTTGGGCTCCAACTTGGGGTAAACATAGTGCCATGGCTATTGATTATGTTCGAGTTTATGCGGAATAAATCGACTCACTTCCAAGAAACCTCGATCATTGGATGAAGCGAAATGAAATTGTTGTACTTATTTAGGCCTTATTGGAGCTGGTTTGTAATTCAAATCCAATGTAATAATAGAAGCGTAACCGGAATATATATATACATATATGTAAATGCATTTGCCTTTCTGTTAAGTTTTTTTATTGAGAATGTCTTTTAGTTTAAATGGTCGGCTTTAGGTTACCCTGTACTAAATAAAATTTGTTAAAACATTAATTTAAATTCGTTTTCCTATCATCTATATAGCATTTTTTTAATATATGTAGGTATCTGTTTCTATATTAAAAAAGTTAACTAATATTTTTTTCATTATTTAAGACTTATTAACTATAAATTTAAAAAGTTTTAGATACACATTAATACCAACTTAAGTTCTATTTAATAGAGTAAACCATTTAGCATTTAGCTACAAATTGTTTATTTGCAGCCCTGATAATTCTTTGGTATTTTTTTTTAAATTTTACCGCCTTTTCCCCATTAATTCCTTTGCGCGGTATTTTGCGATTAGCCAAATGCGGTAACACTGAAACTACCTTTTCCCATTTCGCGTGTCTGGTCACGCTGCTTGCGAGTTTTTGCGGAGCGGAGAGTGCTGTGTGTGTGTTGAAAACGAAATCGAGAAGGAAAGACAAACATTTCATTTTCATTCCACTCAATTTTCAAACGGAAAACAACTCGTAGTCAGATTAACAACTGGTAGTAAGAACACATAAAAGCGGCAAACAATGCCTTCGGCTGCTACCACAATCACCAACAACAATAGCAAGGAGAAACGCGCCTCGGTCAGCTCAATTGGTGGTGGCGGCGGAGCAGGCGTGGGTGGTGTCGTCGGTGGAGGAGTCACCAATGGACCGCAGCAGCAGCATTCGAGTCAAACCAATTTGGCTGAAAAGTCACAGGCAGCTGGTGGAAGCCAAACTGACTTGACCAACAACAACAATGGCAAGTCATTGAAGGGTGCTGCCGCTGCGGTTGCCGCTACCGCTGCCATTTCGGAACCGTATAATCCGCTCAAGCAAATGCTGGTCACCATTGAGCACAAGATACGCAATCTGGAGAAGCGCAAGGTAAGTCTCAAAGAAATCTAACATGGAACCAGAAATCTCTAGAAATTCCAGTTAAAATGAAGGATTTTCGTTCGTGTTCGTGTTGTTGTTGTTGCGAAAATTCCACCATTTTTATTTTCGGTTTTTTTTTTCATTCTCAACGTTGCTTTGTTTCGTTTTGCTTGCCTTCCCCTACCCCTGGCCCTGCCATCCCCTCCCCTCTACCCTCTCCGCCGCCCTACATGCTCGTGCCTTTTTTTTTTTTGCGACGCCATGTTTTCTAGATAGAGTTGCCAGCCCTGGTTAGGGTTAAACCAGCCGGTTTGCATTACTGCTGCATTTTAATCAAATATTTCATTTTGGTGAACAGAAAGAAAAACCAATAATCTGCATATCTATTTCGCGATTCTTTAATATAATAATTTAAACGTAGTACAAAAAAAAAGAATTCATAAAACTAATCACATACAATCTGGCAACACTCTGTCCTCAATATCGAAAAATTTTTATGCTTTTCCTTTTATCGATTACAAAATATATATAGACCAAATTGGAATCGTATCGCGCCATTCAGTCCAGCGGAAAGGAATTAAGCTCCGACCAGGCTTTAGCTGTTGCCAAGTACGATGCCGTTTTGGCCAATTTGGATTTCGCCCGCGAGATGGCCAAAAACTTCCAACTGCAGTCCAAAGAGGTCGAGAAAGAGCAAAAGAAACAGGCCCGCAAGGTAATAAAAAAAAAAAACCAATTTTACATAGCCAATGCCGAGAATTTGACCAAAACTATTTCAAATACTTCCACAGGATAATCAAGCCAAGGCTTTAGCTGAATTGGCTAAGATTCGTGAAGTTTTGATCATGCAAAATGTACTCAACTGTTTTGGCGATGACCAGGTGCGAAACGATTTCCTGAATGGCGAAAATGGAGCTACCAAGTTGGAGAGTGTTGATGTGGAGACGTTGGAAAAATTGTAAGTGATCAAAACGGTTAAGTCCAAGGTCAAAAAGTGTGAGTCCGAAATATGTCAAGTTGTTTTTCTACAATAGCAATTATTAAATAGTGCTTAACATTGCTTACAACATACTAAATATATATTAATAGAATATTTCATAGGTGAAACTAAAATTTATTTATTAGGAAATTGACAAATACTTTTCATTCCACTTATTAATAGTCAAACGATTTGAGAACGCAGTCCGATCATGACCAATTTATTCGGAACCGAAACCGCGAATAGAACTAAATAAATTGCAAATATTCTCATATTTTGAATTACTTTTAAACTGTATAACAAAGTTATCAAAGTTATTTAGCTCACAGCATAGAAATAATCTTGTGAAATGAATGAATTTTGTATTAATTTCTCGAATTTGTTTGGATTTGACTTCTAAATCGTAGAGTGTGCACATGGAAATGGCTAGATTTTAAAATTTATTTCTGATTTTTCTATTCTTATTGTGTTTTTTAGCTGCTGTGACACTCAAATTCGACGCCCGGAAACTGCTGATGATGGGAGCTTCAATGCCAATGCACAGAAATCCGCGGAATTGTTTGCCATGACGATCAATGCCCGAGCCAAGCCGTATGGTGAAGTGACCTTTGATAAGTTGCGTCTAATCTTCCAACAGATCCAGGACAGTGGCTATTTGGACAAGTATTATCTAGTGACGGAGCAGGGCAATGTAACGACCATGGCTAATAGCACGGACAGTGGCACAGGAACGGGCACGGGCTTGGAGAGCGGCGAGAATATTGAGCCGAATGATAATGCCATTGATCTGGAAATGGAGCTAAATTCAGAGCCATCAGCTCGCAATTCCATCGAAGAGGGTTTAGACAAATTGAATTTGGGTCAACAGCAGCAGCAGCAGCAGGTAGTTGAAGTGGAGACGCCACAGCAACATGAGCGTCCGCCCGCTCCCCAATTACTGGCCGTGGAGCATCAGTTGCAGCAATTGGTGGTGCCACCGCAGGTTTTCAATGCAGCTGGTGGAGGAGCAGCTAATGCTCCACAGGTTACCGCTGGCGGCGGCGGTGGCGGCAATGGCACGACTACAACACCAGTTCATGTTTTGTATGCTTCAGCGCCACCGCCAAGTCAGCATCCCCATCAGCTGATGAGCAGTCCCGTGAATCTCCAAGCCATCCAGGGAGCTGGCGGAGCACCAGCACCGCCACCAGGGGTACCAGCACCTCAGCAATTGTTGCCAGTGCGAGCTGTGGAGCAGAATTATTTTAAGCATCCCCAGCAACAAGCGTCTGCCCCACAACCTCCACAACAACAGCCACAGCAGCAGCAGCAACAACAACAACAACAATTCATGCAGCAATTGCGTCCTTTGGCCGAAGTTCTTGGTGCCGGCGCCTTCCATTTTCTGCAGGACAGCGAATTGGATAATCCCGAAGTGTCACTACCACCGCCAGGGGCCAATCCGAATTTGATCTTTGAGCAGCAGCAGCAGCAACAGAATCATGTAGAGGATCAACAATCACAGCCACCACCGCAGCAGCCACAGGCCATACAATCGCTGACCTTTACCAATCAATCGTTTCCCAAGCCGCCTCAGCAACAACAGCAGCAGCAGCAGGGACCACCAACTGCTTCCAATCCCAACCAGCAGCAGCAGCAACAATTGTTTTCTCCCGTTCTGATTCACGAGCAACAACGTCAACAGCAGCAGCAGCAGCAACAACAACAACCCATACTTATAATGGCACGCCTACCGCCCCAGCAACAACAACAGCAGAAGCAGCAACAGGCGCCGCCTCCGCCTCAGGGTATTGGGATGAAGCCAGGTGATGTTACCGCTGCCTTTCCCTATGACAACTATGTCAGCTACGAGCAACAATTGCAACAGCAATTAAAGCAACAACAAAAACCCCAACAACCGCTGCCCGTTGAGGAGCAATCTTCAGCGTCAGCTGGTGCTGGTGGCGACGAATGGCATAATAATACAAATGCAGCAGCCACAGCCGCTCTCAATAGTGTGCTGAAGAGCCAACAGCAGCAGCAGCAGCAACAACAACAGCAGCAGCAGCAACACCAACAAAAACAACAGCAATCGCCATCAGAAGCTGTTGTTGTCACCAACAAATGGAGCTCAGAGATGAATGCCTCGGCAGCCGCCAGCTCGAATGGCAACAAAGAGTGGGCACCACCGCGTGATCATAGCACAGAGAACGAATCGAATCATTGGAATAACTCGCAATCCCAAGATGGAGTCGGTGCCCCACGAAGGAATTCGGGCAATTATCAACGTCGCAGTGGCGGCGGCGATGAACGGCGGGATGGCGGAGGACGCAATGGCGGTGTGGGCGGCGGCGGCAACTATCGATCCCGTCAATATGGCAATTCAGCCAATCAAAATGGACGCACTGGGGGCGGCAACTCTGGTGCCGGCAGTGGCGTCTACTTCCGTAACAATGAGACAGGCAACGGCGGTGGCAACAATTACTACCAAAATGGCAGCGGCGGCGGTGGAGGAGGTAATGGTGGCGGTGTGGTCTACAACAAGGAGTCGCGCTATGAGTCCTCTGGAGGCGGCGGCGGTGGTGGCCCTTATCGCGGCCAACGTGGAGGTAACCAGCAAAGGAACAGCAACGGTTCATTCGGCGGTGGCAGACCAATGAACGATCGCGGTCGCAATGGTGGTCCTGGTGGTGGAAGTGGCGGCGGCGGTGGTGGCAGCGGTGGCGGCTACATCCCACGTCAGCAATCCCAACAGCAGCGTCTGCCTCTTGGATTGGAGAATAAAAACTGATTTGAGAGAGGAGGATAGAAGAAATCTTGTATTAAATATACATATAAAAACTAATTCATACAACAAAACAAAAATTCATACAGAGGAAACCAAGGCGAAGAAAAGAATCATCCACATACACACACACCTCATACACACACACACACCCACACATATATATACGCATGAAACGTAGACGTACAATTTACATTTACGTGTAAACTCTCCAAAAAAAAAAAAACAAAATGAAAACAAGCAAGATGAATGCAAAGTTAGGGAAAGAAAACAAAAAGAGCGGAGAAAGAAATTGTTTTGCGCATTTTTTTTGTTTTTTTTTTTATATATATTTGGAATACAATTTATAATTTTATTTTTTATCCCCGCCCCCAAAAAAAAAAAAAAACTATATATATATATAATTATGATTTAATTAATTATATGTATTCATAATAAAACAAAAAGCAAAATAAACTAAAAATGAAACAAAAAACCAAACAACAACATACAAGAAATCGAAAAAAAGAACAAAAAACAAAACAAAATGCTAATTAAAATACATTTAAAAATACATAACTACAGGAAAATCAAAGCTCTAAAAGGGTTTCTAAAACTCTCTCATCCAAGAAAGAAAAAATGCAGACGGACAGACAAGAAGCAAGAGAGCCAAGTAATTCAGAAAAGTCTCCAAATCCATTCCCCATCCCCCCTCCTCCCCGTACTCCTCGTACATCCCACAAAACCGAATATATACATACATACCTACATACTTTTCTGAGCAAGTATTTATACGTCTTAGCAATTAATATACAATTTCGGGAAATACAATTTACAATTACTATTACATTTATATATATATATGAAATATATATATTATATGAATCAAGCAAAGGAAACCGAAATAATTAAATATGTGTATGTGTTTAGTTAACGCGTTCTAATATATCCCATTTCTACATATACTTTTCCTTTACTTCCTTCCTATTCTTAGCCCTGTTTTGTGTTCAATCCACACACGGAAAAATAGAACACAGCAACAACAACAGAAAACAAAAACACATTAATTATATAGTTGTAATTTTAATGAACATATTGATAAATGGATAAAATGGAATATAATTTGTGTACACTCATTTGTGTATTATAAAAATGAAAAATCAACAAAAAAAAATTATGTATTTGCAAATAGTACATTAAACAAAAAATGATATAAGAAAACTAGCATACAAATTCATTTATCTATCATTCCACACTACTCCCAATGCAAATATTGCATGAAAATATAGAATATAGTTGCCGCAAACAGTTATTGCAAATTTTTTGTTTGCAACAAAATGTTTGCACTCGTGCAAACGTGCAAATTAGATCAACTTGCTGCAAATTGTTTGCATCGTGTGCGAAATACAAAATATTTGGAATATTAGGCAAACCGATAGTGAAATGAAACTTATAAAGATTGCCAATATGGAACCAACGCACTATTAAATGCAACGGAAATTTGGCAAATCTTGGTGAAGAAATCCTGTATCCTTGGACAATAGGATCCTTCTTTAAAAACCTTATAGCACTCGTTATCTCAGCAATGTTTACCTGATGATCGTGTTCAGATATTAGTCTTTAAAATATTATTCGCTACTCTTTTTCAGTATATCTTGCTTCGTGTTCTCCTCTGATATCTGCTTTATCAAGTCTTATGCAGTTACGGTAAGAAATACTTCGATATGTAATTTATACTGTAGTAACCATTGAATAGAAAGAGATGTAGATAGAAGTCACTTGAAAGAAAAAGAGATGGCATATGTCAGAGTAAGAGAAAGACATAAAGTTGAAAATTGCAAAAAATATATAGGCTTCCATCTGGTCAAAATGTAGGATTGGGTTCTTCTAATCAATAAATACCAAGTGAAATGGCCATTGATAAGACTCATAGATGGGCCCAATTCGAATTTTACTCCAATCTAGGAAACCAATATCGAATTTGTCTTGACTCTCTAGTGACACTACAACTCCATTTAACAATTTGGGTTAAAAGTCGGTAAGAACATTTTTGCAACATCTATTATAAGTATATATGATTCAGCTATTGATCGTTATCGAGAATGTATATATGTATATCATTCATTGACTTTAGACCATAGATGCAAATCGTTTAAAATGTTAGAAACTGTTTTAGAAAAAAAGGTTATTAAAGCGGCTTGAAATGCATATTCGCAAGGGATTATGATTTCAAATCGACGGAGTTACGAAAATACAGAATTAAGTGATTTAATAAATAAGAGTTTTAGTTTTCCTTGAAGGTAGCTCCTGCTGACCATTCGGATTGAATTCGTTAGGATTGTTTTAGAGGCTTTCACCTGGTTTTGAGCCACTACAACAGGGTGGTATATATGTATCCTAGCAATCATCCACAATATCCTTAGAACGTAGGCGTATCCTGGTAAGTGGTTGCCAATCTATATTCATAGCTAACTGACACAATTTTAGGTAAGTTTGCTGCTTTCCTATGAGTAGGAACGATGTGTTCGTTATCGAATTTGTTACTTTAGATATATCAATTTATTTACATACTAATATCACATATTTTGGCAATCAGTAATGATGACTAAATGGCTTTCTTCTCCGATCCCGTGTCCGTAGCATTTGTATCGCAGAGAAACCAGAGACCCGCCAATATGAAAGTGATTCCCATAGCTGACAAAGCACTCAATGGTTCTTTATAAACAATTGCACCTAAAATAAACTAATATCGACACCTCGATTCGATAAAAATTAAAGGTATAGAATGCAACGGAAATCACTCACAGATAGAACGTAATTGGATGCGGCAGTCAAAACAGTCGCCGTCAGAGTTTGCGGCGTCATCTGGAGGGCCTTGAGAAAATAGCGCAAGTTGCAGACATTGCAGAATAGCATAAGGCCTAGTGGTAGAAGTTGCAGCACTACGAAATCTACATAGATGTGTTAACAATTATTCAAAGGCAAGAAAGAAAAGTAAACAATGCAAAAGTTCAAACCAATTGTTGGCAATCCGAACTCCAGCGGCTTTAGGTGGCTTGGCATTTTGCCAAAGAAACTGCCGCCTGCAGCAAACGCACCAGCCAGAAAACTATAACGATAACTTAGTAAAGATTCCATTTCATAACAAACGGAATTAATTGTTATTCTTTTCCTTTCTACACAAAAGCCGGTTAATCAGCTGCTAGTGTTGACTAACGTTCCGATGGGTCAATTGGGCAATTAGAGTTGAGAGCGTGTTGTCTTATGTCTTCGTGACACGATACACGAAAAACTTCACCGTTATTATTATTTTCAATTTAACCAATTAGCAAATGGAAAATATAAGTAAAATTTTAGTATGTGAGTCCTTATTTAACATTACCCCTAAGGCAGAGCCGGCCAAGCATAGCCCCCGGGGGCCGAAGTCAAAACGCGAAACTCATGTATACGAGCCGAGCGCTTGCCGAAGCCATCACAAAAAATATTTGAGAACGTGAAAACAAAATTAGTCTCTCACAGCATTTCGATCCGAGCACTTCTGTGTCGCTCTGCTGAGAAGCTGCACATGAAAAAATGGATCCTTGCTTTGTTTTCTCTTTCTTTCTCTTGCATTTAATCGTCGACTGCGCTCGTTGTCTTCATTGCGACGAAATTAGTTCACTTTTTATTTCGCGCAGTGTAAAGCAACATTGAAATGCACAAATACAAAGATACTTTTTGTGGGCTCTCTTTGTGGCCGGCTCTGAATTAGACCATTAGTAAATTTAAAATATAATTTATTTGATGAACACGAAAACGCATTTATGTATATACATATGTATGTATGTACATTCATATGCATGTATAACAGACTGTTGCCATTTGGAAGATTGTTTTAACAAAAATCTCCCTGATGCGTCTATTTTGAGCCTTAAGGATTAATTTCGTGCACCACTGAACGAAGACTCGAAAATAACTTTTATATATTTGATTGATGATTGTGATTTATTAAAAGTACAATAACAAAATGCAAAGCAATTGATCATACAGAGGGATTATAATATAACTATTTTGACTATTGGTATGCAGTCCCGTCCCAAACGATCAAAAACTGATTGTAATCTCATTGATCTTATTGTAACGGAACTTTTCTTATTAGTGTGAGACGGTTACCATGATTTTGTAAACAAGAAAGATACATACATATATGTATATATACAAATAAATTTATCACTAATATAAATAATACATACATTGCAAGCAAACGATGTGGAATCATGTTACTGAATAAAATACTGATCATTAAAAAATATTTGTGTATTATTTGGTTGATTCGTTTTCTTTTTCTTTTAAAGATGTGAGTTCATAAATAAAATTTTGTCCCTATTCAAGTGCATGGCAGTGCATGGCAGTGTGTGAAGCAATTAAAAAAAATATTTTACATTTTTATACCCTTGCATTGTATATCTCGGATTCATCCTGATCGGACGACTCTATCATATAGCTCCCATAGGAACCATCGGTCGAAAAATGAGCTTTACATCAATAACTTCTTTCTTTTTCACCCAATTATCATAAAACTTAACGTTTGGCAGTTTATTATACATACATCCAAACATACATGCAAAATTTGATCAATATCGGATTACTATATCATATAGCTCCCATATGAACGATCGGACCAAAAATAGTTTTTCTTCTGCTAGCGGATTCCCAAATTAGTAGTTTGTAGTAAGTAGTTGGAATTAGATAATAAAATATGTATGTCAGCATAATATTTAAATCGGTCTGAACCTGACCGCATTCACTAAGTTGCAAATTCGAGATCCACAATGTTTTAGTATCTTGTGGGTTCTTTGTACTAGAGAGCTGCATGGCTCCATTCACAAGAAACTTAAAATGAATGCATTCGAAGTGAGTTGAATTGAATGAGTGTCAGGCACACAATGAAACGAATGTGTATGAATATGTGAGTTTGTTACGTCTCATAGCATAAGTCACTCAGTGAAATGAATGAGAATAAATGAAATGTCAAACGCAATGAAAAATTTGGCAAAGCCTATAACATTCGAGTTAGTCGAATAATTCGAATGGGGCTAGTAGCCTGTAAGATGTGTTCTATTACCTTTAATTTGTCGGGAAGCACATCTAACCTAGTCAAACGTAAATGTTACTTCCCGTATCGGTGTAATTTGTATTAAATATATGGTATGGATAAAAACGGACACATTTTACATTGATTTTAGTTTTTCTTTATTTTTGATTAGGCATTCGAATGCATTCGAAACAAAGCATCTCAATAATTCGCATTCTCACTCATTCAATTCGTTTGTGTTCCGTTTAAATGTTGTGCGACTGAGTTTTACGTCAGCTCACTTATTCATTCAAACTAGTTCGGCTTCTCACTCAATCCATTTAATTTATTTTGACAATTGTCAATTCGAATTTGATATTTTTGTCTCTCATGCAGCTCTCTACTTTGTACGAACCCTTCTCTTACTCCAGATTTTGGTTTATTTTATATCCAAGCAAGCTGGTGTGCTTGACGGATTCTGAATCGTTTTATTTCCACTTTTTATTAACAGGTCTAGTTATGGACCTTGTTCTACGTTCGTGGGGGTTTTTTTTTTAGGAAAGTAACTCTCCTTCTCTATTGTGTACCATTCCAAGGAATGATTACAAATTACACTGTGATAGTCGAAAAAAAAGACATGACCAAACTCGATGGTTTCCTCCTATTTGAGGTCCTGCGAATCGAACTGCATCATTACTTTTTTCAGCTGTAACTGTGGTTTCCTCTAAAATGTTTAAAATAAGATTTCGACCAAAGTTGCTATGTTTTGAGGCATGGTACACTTTTCTTTCGTGTTTAACGGCGAAAGTGTTCGATATTTTGGATAGCTTTCTTCGGCAAAGTTTTTCAGAATAAATAAGAGAATAAGTTTTGGGAAGACACCAAGCTCCTATTTTCATGTTTTGATTACCCTTGGGTCGAAATGTAAAAAAAATCCAAACTTGACCCATGTATATAATACATCTTTCTATGCCAAATAGCATTAGAAATGAAATTATGCTGATCCAATCTAGCTTAAAACCAGAAGGCCGGGCTAACTTCGACCATGCCGAAGTTTGTATACCCTTGCAAGTTCATGCCTTACTCAATCCCTAAATGGAGATCGCAAAATGGAAAGGGTGTTTGTGTAAAAACCCTTATCTACACGCTATAGCACGGCACGCACACATATGCATGTATGTAGATATATGTATGCTGCAGCATGCAATTTTTCCATCTGTTTGTATGACAGCTATATCATATAGTAATCCGTATAGTAATTTGCTAAGTTTGGTGATAATCGCAATAGAAACAAAAAAGTTTTTAGAAGCAAAACTATATTTGGTCCGATTGTTCCTATGGGAGCTATATGATATAGTAGTCCGATCTTGATCAAATTTGGCACGGACGTATAGATGTATAGTAAATTGCCAAATGTTAACTTTTATAACAATCAGATGAAAAACAACAAAGTTATTGATCTAAAACTCTATTTTCGACCGACGGGTTCTATGGGAGCTATATGATATAGTTGTCCGATCCGGATGATTCCGAGATATACAATGCCTGCAGTATATACAAGACTTCGTGCAAAATTGCAGCTCTGTAGCTATAGCGGTTTAGGAGGAGAAGCTGTTGATCCAGACAGACGGACAGCCGGACAGCCGGACAGACGGACAGCCGGACAGACGGACAGCCGGACAGACGGACAGACAGACGGACAAACGGATTTGAACTCGTCTTGTCATGCTGATCAAGAATATATATACTTTATATGGGCGGAGATGACTCCTTCTATGCGTTGCACACTTCTGACCAAAATTAATATACCCTTTTTGCAAGGGTATAAAAAGAAAAATTTGTAAACAAAAATAAAATATTTTTTTTATATAAAACAGTATACATGGGTCAAGTTTGGATTTTTTTAGGTACATAGATATACCGCCATCTTGCTCACTTTTACTTACGGGTCTGTCGCCACAGTTCGATGCATTTTGTGGAATACTTTCTTTTTTGAAAATATTAAGTGATAGTCCAATTGAAAAACCTTTTGGTTAACACAGCACATGCTATGCTGATCGTCTCGCAGCCAATTTGAATCTCTTCACCAGGGATTTGGCCAAAGCGGCTGAATCCACTGGATGACAAATATATTTATTTAAAATTATTTGAAATGTTTTAAAAATTAAATTTAAATTCCCTGTGCGATTTCGTTGTAAAAGCTGCCAGAAGCTAAGACACAAGGAAAATAAACAGAAATTCTCGATATTTTCACTTTAACCACCAACTCTTTATGAAAATTAAAAAAATCCATTTAAATTTGATTTCGCATTTATTTTTACAAAAACGTTTTTTATTATTATTAATAATTTGTTGTTGCTTCTAATGCCAATAGATCGAAAGAAAGTCTCATTTTGCTAATTGCGCGTTGTATAATTTGTGTTTGTGTGTGTGTGTGTGTGTGTGTATGAGTGGTTGTGTGTATGTTTCTTTTTTTGGAATTGTGTTTTTATATTATATATATATATATATGTATATACAAAGAAATATTTAAGTAAATCAATTTATAAATATAAATAATACAATTCATCATATCTAGTCACCAAAAAGCAGAGCAAAGTACAAAAAAACAAAAACTAAATAAACAAATTTAGAAAGATTTAATTTTAATTTTACAGTTGGACAGAAAACAATGTGTACTCCATGTAATTTAGACAATTTCCATATATGAATATTATTCAATTTTGTTGTTTGTTTTTTTTTTCTTTCGTAAATTGCTTGCGTTGCGATTGCTTTGCTTTGCTTGACTTTTCTAGGTTTTTTTTCTCCAATTTTTAACTACAATTTTTGCTATCATATATTTATTATTTTTTCCGTTGTTTTATATTTTTCATGCATAATACTTTGCTTTACTTTTTGTTTTCACTTTCATTTACCTAAACATTCAATCGAAGCAAAACCATTTTTTTCTTGCTTGCAATTAGCAATAGTTCTTGACAATTTACATACATAAATACATATGCATTTATGTATATGTATACATTTACATTAATAATAATATATTTTCTTTTGTTTAAACTAAATTCAACTGTTCACATTTAAATTGCGTTCTCGTTTTTTTTTCTCTACATAAGTATGTATATATTTTAGATTTTTTTATGTGTGCCTAGGAAAATGCGAAACGACTTTGAGTCGTTCTTTCGTTTTCTTTTTTCTCTCTCTCTCTTTCTTCCTCTCTCTCCCTCTATCAATCTCTTCTTTGAGCTCATAGAATTGAACTCGAAAAAAAAAATTTGTTTTGTATATTATATATATATATGTAGGTATAAGTTTTTTTTTACATACAATTCTCGAATGAATTTCTTTCCAAGAACAAAAAGACACTTTAATTTGCTGGCCATCGCAATATATATCCATAAAACATTTCCCAATTTTCGTATAGCTAAAGTTACTGTTTGATACTGTTTCGGTTCGCATTTGCATTCTGCTATGAGAACCTTTTAAAATCGAGAGATCGTTTCCCGAGATGAAACACCATCAGTGGCGATCTCTTTGGTTCCGATTTTGGTCAAATGTGATAATATCATGGAAAGTATTTCAAATTTGCGATTACTATATGCTATAGTAATCTGATTATAACCAAAATCTGCTAAAAAGCTGATTATAATCAATTTTTGGACAAGAAAGAAATGATTGAATTGAATTTGCATTCACTTTGGAATATTGGAATGAAACAAAATAAACACCAACGCCTAGTTAGCTTATACTTTAGTCATACGATAATTGGAAAACATGATATTTGGATTTGCGACTCTTTCTCCTCCTTCTCCTCCTCTACCACCATCTTAGTAGAATTCTCTAATATTCTCATAATTTTCTACATTAGGATACAGCATTTGCGACTGGAACTGGTGCTATCGCTGACCACATCGCCAGTGATGCCGCTGAATTTATTTACCGAATTGCTGGCTGCTGTTGCTGATGATGTTTCGAATTCCAAATAGCTTGGACTCATGTGACCCAAGCCCAAGGGTTGTGTGGCGATTGGTCCTCCTGCTGGAAGAGGAGGTCCTCCTCCTAATCCTGGTATGGATGATGATAGCCCTCCTCCTGCACCAGATGATCCACCTCCTGCATTATTGTTATTGTTGTTGTTGATATTGTTGCTGCTGGTGCTGTTGCCGTTGTTGTTGTTGCTGGTGCTTAGGTTGTTGTTGTTCACTGTGGTGGCGGCTCCTAAAACAGAACCATTAGTTGTTGTTGTTGCTGTGGTTGTTGTTGCTGCTGCTGCTGCTGCGGCGGCGGCTGTTCCTGCATTTGTGGTTGTTGCAGATGATGTTGTTGTTGTTGCAGATGATAAATCAAAATTATTGAGGACATTGGCGGTGCGTGAAAGCGAGCGTTGCTTTTTCAAATTTGATAATGTGGCAGCACTATAACCATCCATGGCAACATGTTGCTGATGGTGATGCTGTTGCTGTTGCTGATGTTGTTGATGTTGATGTTGATGTTGCTGATGTTGCAGCAATAATGCCTGATGTTGTTGTTGTTGTTGATGTGGATGATGCTGATGATGCGTGCTGTTTGTGTCTACATGAAGTGAAGTGGGTGGGTGGGTGGTTAAGTATGTTGTGGGTGGTGAGGTGGTTTGTTGTTCATGTTGTTGTTGATGTTGTTGTTGGTGATGATGATGCAGGCGAGCGGCAGCGGACGACACAAGAACGGGCGATACGAAAATGAAAATAAAAACAAATACAAATAAATACAGAAAAAAACAAGCAAAATTTTACTTTATTTATATACACACACCCACACACATCTATATACATACACAAATATATATATATATAAATATATATAAGTATACATACATTATTATTTACATATTACTCATGCAGCTTGAAGAGTTTTAAAGCTTAAAAGTTAAAAGTTTTCTTTTCTTTTTTTTGGGTCGTTTGCTTAGAAGTATTTTTTGTTTTAGCCAATCTGCAGAATTTTTTATGAAATTCAGTGTAAATATTGAATCACTTGGAATCGTTAAACCTTAATGACACTTTCTTCCATTAAGTAGACAAAATCTCGCCTTAACACAAAAATCTACACTAATTCGGGAACTCAAACCATTAAGCAGATGCAGTTTCTAAAAGTATTAGTTATAAATATTGTTTGACTAACAAAAAAAATCTCTATTAACAACTTTTCACTAACTTTTCTTGTTCAAATGTTTGTTTTCCTAAAATCGTACTGTAATGTTAAGTAGCTCAAATTCTGTAATACAACTTCCACTTTATCAATGTGTGTAAATTATCTATTCTTTTTCTAACTTCATTACCACAGAGCTGTAGACTGTAGTTTTTAACTGATTGAAACTTTTAAAATTAAAATATCAAAAAAAGCTAATTTTGGTTATGCCGAAAAAACAAACAACTACAAAAAAAAAAAAAAATCTATCCCACAAACGATTTGAGCCCACATCTTTTGTTCTATATGCAAACATCTGACCAATTTTATAAAACTCTCTGCAAAGGTTAAAAAAGCATCTTAAATAAAAATATAATAAATATATTTTCCCTAATCTTTTGTTTAAACAAATTGTTTTGCTTCTTTGTAAGCCTTAAAATAGGTTGGATAACCCAAAAATACTACACTCGAAATTAAATCGACGAAAATTCGAGATACTTTTCAAAATTGTGGTGAAATTAATTTGAATGCTAATAAATTAAATTAATTTCAAACTATTCTGAGCATCAAAATGTATATCGAATTTTATTATTAAAATTTAATTATATTGTTTTCAACATTCGACAATTGACATTTTATTTTTACGGCAAACGGTTTGAAACCGTTTAAAATGATGCGGAATCGTAAATGGGAACGTTTCTGACAAATTTTTCGTACAAATCGTTTGCCAACCTTCTGGAGAAGGTAAATAAGTCTTTATTTACATTTCGTTTTTTTTTTGCAATTAAATTTAGGATTCAATTTAAAACGATGGATGTATGCGATGTATGGCACTTTAAAAAGTATTGGAGAAATGTTTTTCAATCCAATAAAATTGATTCAATTGAAATAGTTTGGCTTTATAGTTTTTTTTTTTTTCAAATAACAAAGAAGATAAGAATCAATCAATCAAGAATCAATAAAATTGATTCAATTTCAGTTTTTTTTTTCAAATAGCAAAGAAGAAACCGTTGAAATTCTCAACTAGTTTTAGCGCTGAAGATACTTTTGGTATGGTCATTGCAATTCTGGAGTCTTCAGCAAAGTTCGCTGATGATAGAACTCGATGGTTCTTGAAATAGACAGACGCCCTTTTGAATTGCTAATAATTTTAGAATCTAACTCAAGGTTTGATTGAAAAATAAATTATTTTTCAAATTAAAAAGCCTTCGTGCCTTATTTAATCAAAGTTTGGCGTTCTTTTGCATACTTTAAGGAGCAATATTTCCGTGAATTATACTGAATTTGCAATTTTATTTGCACCATCTTGAATCTAAAGCGATCTACATATAAATGAAGAGGTAAAGAGTGGCCTCAATAGCCTCGGGAATTGCTCCTAGATACAGGTAACTCTAATAGTCGACTAACTACGTACATAGAAAACAAAAGAATCTTTCATCTTGTCTTTGCTGGCAGTTGTTTCTGTTCATTTTTGCATTTCTGCGATACATATATGTATGTCGTTTTAGTAGGGTCGTTAAAAAAACATTAAAACATTGACACAAACACAGAAACAGAGACAGAAACAGAGACAGAGAGAGAGAGAGAGAGATAGCAAAAGCTGTTGAGGTGTTTTTGTTGTGGGTGGTGGGGTGGTGTGGGTGGCGGGTTGAGATGTGTGTGCGTATGTGTTTGTGGGTGAACGGGGTGGGGTGGGTTGGGTGGTTTTGATTTGTGAAATTCGATTTTGAAGCTTACCCACTAAAACAGTGACCTGGACATTGATTTTGCCATTGGCAGCCTCCTTGGATGATTGAATTTGTACGGCCTCGGCACTGGCTGCCGTTCCCTTGTCGGTTAGAATAACAGCCGCTGCCGAGGTGGCACGTTGAAGCTCACCTGCAACTGCACCAGCCGATCCAATCGATTTAAATTGCTGCTGCTGCTGATGCTGCTGTTCGGAATCGTTCTCCCGGCCATCGGGCGGACGTCTTGGTAAATAGGAATGTTGTGTATTGTCTACCGCATCGGCCGATTTCGAATGCGGCATCAATTGGCCATTTAAACTGGCCGTCGAGGGACGCTTCTCGCCGCCGCCATTGTTGTTAATGTTGTTGGTATTATTATTAATATTTGTATGTGGATAGCCGCCGCCATAGCCATTGGGCAAATCGGTAGCACCCGATGGAGCAGCCCCACCCCCCTCCGTGGTGGCGGTGGCCTCCTGTGCCTGCAAACGCAGGCGAGTCTCTTCGACGGCATCTTTTTTGGTTGTCAGTGTTTTATCGCGCAAACTAGTGCGACGCACCGATTGGGCTCTATTCAAATAAAACAAAATAAATATGTCAATATCACATACCACGACGCTTGTAATCCAATGATCGCATGTACGTACCTGGTATTATTGCTCTGTGAGCGTCGAACGCGCCTTCTTTGCGCCTCCGCCAGTCGTTTGCTCTCCTGTTCCGTTTTCAGCTGCTCGATGCGTTCCCTTATCTCTGGATCTTCACAAATATCTGCAAAATTGTTTTAATCAAAGATTACTTTAGCATGCAGATAGTGTTCCACTTAATTATTATCATCTATTTACCCGAGGGCGTCTCATCGTCTTTGTTGCGTACATTCAAATCGGCGCCACATTGGGCTAGCATCTCTAAAACCTCGAGCTGAAGGCAAATAAAATTAAATAAGTTATTTAAACAGAGTGCATAATAAAAATAGCAAATAAACAGAAATGGGAACATCATTTATATAGTCATTAAATCACCTAACAAGGTGCATCCCACGGTTTTTATACCCTTTTGTATCATCGAAACTTCCCTTTACTAAATATCAGGCATAGTTTGCCTACAGAAATTAGTTTGCTTTAACTTGAACTCGTTTTTTTCTATCGAAGTAATTTCCTAAAAATGAAGCAATTGAAGCAAATCCGATAAATACGATATATAGCCAAATTTGTGAAATGGGATTTATGGTGATTTAGTTTTTTGTTTTGCTTACTACTCATTACTTTCTCTTCAAACGTTTTGTCAAGAATCAATATTTTCCAGTAACTGTAATCATTGCGAGTTTTATTTTAAAACTTCATAAATAAAAATTATTTCTAATTTTTAATCAATTGATTAAATATTAATCATCGATTTTGAGCATAAAAATAAAATTCACAACATAAAAATTATATTTGAGCAAACAAATAAAAATAAAAAAATAATGATTATTTCTTGAGTTTTACTTTTACGCTCAAAAATAAAACTCAACATGATTTTCTAGCTTTTCTTTTTCTTAAATTTTTGGCTTAAATAGACATTTTTTTTGAAATATTTATACCCAAACATGTGGAAAATATGTCAGTCAAAGGATATATTGGTTCAAGTTTGCCTGAAAAGCCAGAAAATCATATTGAGTTTTATTTTTGAACGAAAAAATGGTAAGATGTTTGTAGCGCAGAGAAGGAATCATTTCCGACCTGCTCGATCAGCATGACAAGATGAGTTGATATATCCATGTCCGTCTGTCTGTATGCTAACTAAAGCCACAGTTTTAGAGTTATGGCTTTCAAAGTTCGTATCCTAGATGCATTATGGGAGATTTTCAAAAAAATCGGACCACTATATCATATAGCATAGGAAAAATTTATCTTAATGCGAATAACTTCTTCCTTGTTTCTTGAAGAATCTTATCCAGACTGAATGAGTACATAAATATATATACAATAATTCATATTCCTGAGAATCGGATAAATATAACGCACTATATATTGAACATTGGATTGAGGGAGGTTTACGTAGTTATCAACTAAAAAAAAATGCAAGATAAAGAGCGATAGAGATATAACATTTAATGAGGAAGAAGAGAAAACGGAATAGCCTCAAAAATACTCAAATGGAAATGGGAAATCGCTTTTCAATGTTATTTGAGATTTATTCAGTAAAATGCAGTAAAGATTTAAAGTTGTGCTCCTAAAGTGTTAAAGTGTTGCTCTTTTTGGCCGCATGGTGCGCTCAATGTTCTTAAGAGTGAGCGAGATGGCATGTGTTTGCTCTTTCGGCATGTGAATTTAGTAAATAAATTTGACCTTATGAATTTGAGGTAGCTTTTGCACTTGGTGTAGAGTATACCCAAGTTCGAGCGACTACTTAGATACTTAATTAAAATTTAAATTTATCCATTGGGATATCTATCTATTGGATACAGATAAAGTCCGATTTCTTTCTTTATAGATATACTTTACGATTAAATGAAATCACTCACATGCCCCCAACATGCTGCCGCATGCACCGGCGTCCACAGATCCTTGTCCATGGCATCGACATTTACGTGTTGCTCTAGTAGGAATTCGACCACACGGACATAACCATTGGCCGCAGCGATATGAAGCTGAAATTGGAGATAGATTAGAGATCAGAGAGGGATCAGGGTTGGCGATGGGGATTTACCGGAGTGGCACACTGATAGTCCGGCTCTTCGAGATCACCGCCCGTGCGTGCCAATTCCATGAGATCTCTCAGCATGACGCGCTCCGTGGAGGAGCGAGTCTCGTCGATTAGCTCCTGGGTGACGCCGCGTTGCGCCATCTCGCCCTCGATGAAGTCCAGGGTGTTCTCATCGTCGCACAGGTCGTAGGGCATATTGCCATCCGTGTTGACGGCCAATAGATTAGCACCATGCCGTATGAGTATGCGCACCAGCTCCAAATGGCCACACGTGGCCGCCGCATGCAGCGGCGTCCATTTATCACTGTCCTGGGCATCCACATTGGCCCCGTACTCGAGCAGGAGACGCAACATATCCACATTATTGTCAATGCACGCCTGATGCATGGCCGTCAGCCCATCCTCATTGGCCGCATCCGGTGTAATGCCGTGCTGCAGCAATGCCGCCACCTCGGGCATATCGTTCCGCGACGCGGCCTCCAATAGCACCACACTGTTCTCAAAAGAGATGTGACGGCGACCGCTTAATGTGGCCGTGCCATTCGCATGCCGGAAATGGTGAGTTGTATCGCCGGAGCCATTCAATAGCTGGCTATTGGTCGAACCACCTCCACCGCTGCCACTGCCACTGCCACTCCCGGTGCCTCCGCCTCCTCCACTTCCAGTATACCCTTTCGACCGCTGCAATTTAACCCATTCCTTTTCCTTTTGACGGGCCAACTTCAATTGCTGGGCACGCCGCCTGAAATGGCATTCAAATGAGACAAAGAGTTTTAAATTCCATTTTTATTCTATTTAAATGGTGCAACACCTCGTATACGTAATCCTATATCTACTTATGTACATACAGTGATTGGCATATTGGTTTTATGACAACCAAAATATCAATTTGAAGACAAAGAACCTTTTTTTGCTTCATAATATTAAATATTTCTACGAAAAGTTTTGTAATAATTTTCTTGATTCAATAGAGAAAATATTGACCAATTGTAGAGTGAAATAAAAGCAAATGATTTACCAGCTCAAAGTGTTAGCAACTTTACCATCAATCAATTTTCAAATTCCTTTAACTTGAAGTTCGCTATACACTGCCAGCCACTTGAATAAGAACACCCCAAAATTTATTTTTATTCGTTCTGGCATGTCAAAACTCTTTATACTATTAACTTTGTTTTAATTTTTTAAGGATTTTCCATGAGAATACATACATAAAGTTGCCAATTTATCAATTTGTTTAATTAAGAAATAATAATGTATAGCAATTTGTTCTGCTTATACGAAAAAAAGTAAGCAAAACCCACGACAAATGAGATATTGGATAATTGGATTATAATTGTTATATGAACAGAGGTAAAAATTGCTTATATCAAATATTCCCAAAAAAATGAACAATTCATAATTATTTGTTAATTTTTATCAGACTTTAAATCATTCAATTCCTATTTATGGAGTTGCATAAGCAAATAGTGCAAATTCTATTGATATTTTATCGACTCCCGACTAAAGATATAAAACATTTTTAAAATATCGTAATAAGAAGTGAAATATCAACAAAAATTACTGAGTATTTTATGTGAAGTCCATTTAAGTCAGCTTATGTGATAGTATTAAGGTTCTAATATATAAGAATAACGAGTGCACATATTTATTTTGCATATTTACATATTTATTTCGATTAATATGCATCAAGCGTCCCTACGTCTAATTCAAAGGACAAAAAAACAAAAAAATCCTAAATAGGTAAATCGGCAAGTAAATATTTCGATGGAAAGCTAGTTTCCTTAGGCAACTTTTTTTCCGATTTAAGAATAATAATACTCGATCTCAACAATCAGCATTTTGTGAAGATACTAGAGACAAATTCGTGTTCGAGAAAAGATTTTAGAAAATCCACAAAACAAGTTAAACTATAAATGTCTCTTATCTTTATCGATTTTTGAATTTTAGCTGTGCCACATATTTTTGAGGAATTTAATTATGGAAAAATGTTTTTCTGATTTTGAAAAATTGGATGGTTCGCATGAAGTGCTTGGAGCATTTTTTTTTGATTTTTTTTTTAATATTTTGGAAAGAATTTTGAAGAATTAATGTTGCAACTACTATTTTCTAAAAAGTAAAATATAAGGAAATATTTTCTATTCGTTTTCTGGCCTCTTTATTGATTATGATGAATTCAATTAACTCTCAGTAAATTCTTAAATAAAAGAATTAAATTTAAAGTAAACATTTCATTCATTTTGATTAGTTTGTTTCCCATCATTCATTCTCCATCCACATTCACTCTATAACAATAAAACTCTTCTTTCGGGTGGAATATTTAAAGAACAATTCGCTGAGTAAATACTTTTAACTATGACTGTATGCATATGTGTGTCCATTAATTGCAATTCAATTTTTTATACATTCAATATTTGACAGGTTTTTTTTTGGTTTGTTTCTGACGCATTCGATGAAATTCATGACCAATATTTGCCAACTGCCCATGAAAGAGAGACTCTTCTTGCATTTTGAGGGAGGGTGGGGGAGGTGGAAAATGGGGAAAAGAAAAGCGATTTCATTCTTAATTAAAATGAAAAGTTTCGCTTTAAATTTAGTGTGTATTTTTGTTTAATTACAGCTTTAAGCTGTAGTTGCAGCTGTAATTTGCATGGCAAATGCCCCAGGGAATGCAAAAACAAACCGAAGAAACCCTAAATACACACACATGCATCCGCCTTTGAGTAAGTGCCCGACACAGTTCCCACAGTTGAGACGCAACGATGGAGTGATGGGGTAGGTTGGAGATTCTATGTGTCAAGTAGAACAACCTCAGTTGCCATTGTAGTTCATCTAGGTCTATGTTTTTTGACTACAAAAGCGAAGCGAGTCATAGCTAAAAGGGCGTGTTTTGATTACACATGCGAAGGCTCGTAAGTCTATCAGTTCTCAGGCTGAAAAACGCACAAGCAACTGAGAGACCCTCAAGAAACTAAGGAAAGCTTCGGAGCGCAACCTTCGGACTCTTCTTTGTGCGCCCCTCAACCTACAAACAAACTCAAGATCGCGAACCTTTTTGCTTCTCGTCTTCCTAGGAATGTCCTGAAATGTCAAAGTCGAGAAAATTCGACGAACATTTTTTAGATTTAATGGGAATAAACAAAAGTTTTCGCTTTTGCGCTTCAACAATAGATAATAATTATGAAAAACTTTAGTTTTAAGAAATTGGAAAGATTTTGGTGACTCTTTTCAAAATAGAATAGCTACAGGATGGAGATTTGCGAGCTTCCACATTACAACCTGTTAAAGAAGTATTCCTCAGTATGCCCAGATCTTTGACCTGACATCGCATGGACGACTTGAAAGCACTGCGTCAATTAATTGACGGGTCGCTATAGAACGAAGTCATTGTTGCTTTCTAAATCGATTGCAATCTGTTATTGTAACATTTTAAAATGAATAAAAAACATTTGCCAAAGGCACAGCGAATTACCTCACTAAAACGCTAAGGTTAGGAAAAAACGCATCCGCACAAAAATTCAAGACGCATTTGTTTCAAATAGATTACATTAGGTCTATCAGCAGGGATAGGCGAAGAAACGCTTTGAGAGAAAAGTGTAGATGACGGACGCTTAGGATTCGTCGATTCGCCAAGGCAGTACACATACTACCGCACTCAAATGCTAAAGCATGTGCGCTGGTATCGAATACATTCGATTTTTCGTCGATTTGCCAAGGCACTACACATACTACCGCACTCAAATGCTAAAGCAAGTGCCCTGGTATCGAATACATTCGATTTTTCGTCGATTTGCCAAGGCACTACACATACTACAACACTCAAATGCTAAAGCAAGTGCGCTGGTATCGAATACATTCGATTTTTGGGTTCTACAATATCATTAATATTCTACTTGTGTGTGTACTTACAGTCTCGCCAATTGCAATCTCTCGTGTGTCGGTAGGCTCTCCACGGTTTGCATTTCGGCCACCAGATCGGCGTGCTCCATTTTAAGTTGCTTCGCATAGCTCGCATCCTCCTGACTTTTGCGCTGTATTAGAATGCCTTTGATCATTTTGTTGTTTTTTTTTTATTTTTGTTGTTGTATATTGTTGATATGTAATTGAAATGTTTATTTCTTTATTGAACAATTTAATGCAATATTTCTACAGCAATTGTCCAATTGCTGTCGCTGTCGCTGTTGATGATGTTGCTGTTGCTGTTGCCGTTGCTGTTGATGCTGCTGCTGCCACAATCGGTCGTCGTCTTCCTTGTCGTTTGCAAATTTGTATGCAAATTGTAATTTGCATCTTTGAATATGATTTGGTTGTATGCATGCATGTGTATGCGGGATTGGATTTTATTTCATTGTTTTCATTGGGGCAGCTGCTTTGGTAGTAGCTGCTGCTGCTGCTGCTGTTTATGTTGCTGCTGCTGTTGCTGTTGCCACAACTGATGTTGCTTCTGCTGCTCCCGTTGAACTCCCGAGGCAACTTTCATGTCGTTGTCGTAGTCGTTGTCCTTTCTGCTCTTTGTTTACTTTTGATTCTGTTCCGTTTTGGTTCACTTTTCAACGACTCTGCAAAAGAGATAAAGTAAAGTGATTACATACACATACATACACAATTACTTTCATACATATATAAACTATATATTTTATTATTCTATAACATTTCGCCCAAGTTTTCTCTATGCAAAAGGGGAGCAGCGAGGGAAAGACTCACTTCATGAAAATGCACCAGATTCAAATCAAATTGCATGATAAACTCAAGTAAGATAAATGATGGCAGCATGCATCGGGGTCTAGGGTTAGCTCAGGTCAGGGCTGAGATAAATAGCAATAGCGTTAGGTTAGGGTATAGCCAAGGCAATTGTGCTAATGGATCCCTCCCCATCCTCACTCTCTAATCTTGCTTGTATGACTCTTGTCTAAACTTCCTCTCCATTCATTATGATTTGTATACTCTTTCTTCTTAATTTCACCTTAAAAATTTACTCTAGCATTTAAGCAGGTCTATCAAAGTAATTTTAATAATTTGTAATTATAATTTAATAATAATAATTTTTAACTTAATGTAAGTTCAAATTAGCAGCTCAACATCTTGCCGATAACCTGGAATTTATCGATTGTCAGTATTTTCTAACTAGAGATCGTTTTAAAAGCAATCTAAGGGTTGTATCTTAAACAACTTTAATTTTAAAATTTTGATTTACAGTTTCAGTTAGAAATCTCTTTGTATTTGTAGTCGTTGGAATCTTCGTTTATTGTTGATTAAGATTATTTTATAATTCAAGGCTAAAACTAGTTTAGAATTACAACTTGAAAACTATTTCATCTTTTATCAGAGTAATGTTTTCTGTGTTCCTTAAAACTTGAAGCTAATTCCCCTTTCTCTTTAAAAAGAATTAAACCATCAAAACTTTTTTTTTTGTTAATTTTATGAGATGAATTCATCTAAATAAAATGGAATTTTAAGTGAGAGAGATGCTTGGAATGATTTCAACCATGGTAAAGAGTATTTGCACTTTTCTATGGTAGCTTTTCTGGTTTCCGAAGCGTTGAAGTGAAAGATGTGTGCGATGTGCGATGTGTTGACGAATGCCTCGTGCTTTTTGCGACCCCTTCTTCAGCAGATTTGGCGGAGAAAAGCTTACGCTGACCTGACATTGATGTTAGCAAAAGTTGAATGTGAAGGCAAAGCGAAGATGGGGATGGAATGTGATGCGATGCGATGCCTTAAATAAGTTTTAGCCACCGCTTAAGTTCAAATTGCATGCCATCCAACAAGCCAGCCAACCATCATTGAGAATTGAGTTTATTTGTCTTGAGGGCCACTTAGGAACTAACTTGAGTATGTGCAACTCAACGACCAACTTGCACTTGCACATTGTCTGTCTGTCTGGTCACCTCTGTGTCCCTCTCTCCTCGGGCTCCCATCGTGCTGCATGTTCGAAAAAAGGGAAGCTCACAAAGAGAATTTCAAATTTCCTAAGCTACATCTATTTTTATTTTTTTTTTCTTCTTGCGGATAACGTATGTGTGCGAAAATGGTACTAAGTCGCTAATTTACTATGCTATCTTCCAGCCGGTACCCTCTTCCCCTCTCCTGGCCAAAAAAAAGGGAAAGAAAAGTCAGTAAATAATGAAAAAGAAAATGCGAAATTGCTGAGAAAAGTTGAGAACGCTGGGAAATGGTATGTACGGGATTACCTTTTGAGTGCCGACAGGGGGCGGGGCGAAAAAAAGTTATACATTATTTAAATTGTTTAAAGAAAGTTAAGGTAAGGAATATTTAACACAAGTAAGGACCAAACCCATAAGGTTCAATTAAAAAGTTTAGATTGCACACCATTTACAGCGAACACAGCTGAGACAAATTTAATATTTCTATTAGATATATATTAGATATAATGCTCAGAAAGCAAACAAAGTTTGAATTAATTTTTCGAGTCCTATGCTTTTTTCCCATCTTTTAATAGTATACCAATCGGTTGTGCTTTTTAAAGATCTCTTCGATTTCCATAGCTCTCTCTATTTAGTCTTTCATTGAATGAGAGCAATCACCGTTTAAATTGTTCTCGATAAAGTTGATCCCCATAGATTTTATTAAAAACTAGAGAGGAGATTATTATCGATAAGTTTGTTATCGACAGAGTTGATCCTCATAAATGTTATTGACAATTTGATCGCCTCAAATTACTCTTTTGAAGTAGTACATAGCTTGATTCCGAATCAGTGCTGCCAGTTTAGCAATTTAGTTGCTAGATTTAGCAACTTTAAAAAAAATTTGCAACTTTTTTTTTTAAATGCTATTAGCCACAAATCTAGCAATTTTAATTATTTTAGCAGTTTTATTATAAAAATAGCAATTTTTATATTTTCCGCCAGGGTTTTTGCATTTTGTTTACCTTTTTGTCATCGACTGCAAAATTCCGATTAATAGTGGTTCTACTCGATCAGTTTAAATTTGAAAATCTTAGAAAATTGACATTTAATTGTTACACATACAAAACCACAGTAAGCTTCAATGTATAATTCAATCTATAAAATGTTTATTCAATAGTAAAAGACAATCACAATTCGGATTATTTTTTTTAATACATATATTTGTATGTGTACCTGGTTATCATTTAAACATTGATTTTTGAAAACCACGAGTAAGAACTACATGTGAAGCTGACGAACCAGATAGTATTTTAAGTATTCTGTAGTTAAATGTAATTATAATTGTTTAAGATCATGTTCCTTATTAATTTAAGAGTTTTGAATTTTTATTTTTATTTTTGTATATCTTAGTTTGTTAACCCATTAGGGTTAAGAAATTTTTTTAGGCAATTTTTCTTCCCAAATGTAGCAATTTTAGCTTAAAAGATTCTAGCAGCACTTTTCCGAATACCAATTTTTTATCTGTAAATGCAGAGCAACAGATCGGATAGCATATTAATGCCGATTTTGTATATATTCTCAACTTGTCATAACAAGTTTCAAACGATTTTCATCGATAGATCGATAAAAAAAATCTCAACTCGGATACCAACTCTAAAAAAAAATATCGCTGGCATAAATGAAAGATAAACAAGCTGAGAAGGCATCAAAACGAACTATAATACAGACAATCAATCGGAATTGAAACATTCTCACAACATTGAAACAACTTGCATTTAATGTATTACATTCTAATAAGATAAAGGACAAAAATGTTGCAGTTGAATGAAATTAAGTTCTTATTTAATATACTTTTGTTCGAAAAGTTTTGCTCGAATTCATTTCAAATGTGTTTACACTCTGCTCATTGAGTGTAAATTTGTTATGCAAATTTGGCAGTTTTTTGCCAGGTCCCCCTTCCCCCCACAACCCCCCGTTTTATACATATGTTTTTTTTTTATTGTTTTTTTGTTTGTTGTCGTTTTGCTTAACTGAGTCGAGGAACTTTTACTTGTATTTCATAGTGAATTGCATTCGAATTGTGCATTCAATGCATTTGACACATGCGAGAAAATGAGAAAAAACAACAAAAACTCACATAGTACAAAAACAGAGGCCATAACGACATCATCATCATGAAAAATCATGCCATTAAGAGCGAGCAAATTTTAATCGAATATCGATTATACTTAAAGGGGGGCCACGGGTGTGGAACACGCAGGGGGGAAAGGGGGTGCAACATGTACACGCTCTTTTCGGCTTCCTGTTGTGCTAGTTATAAATGTATGTACACGTATCTACAGTAAAAGCTCACAAACTATAACAAAAGATACAAAAAAAAAAATTAAATATTTGCAGCTTATTTTTCCATTTTTTTTTTTTTTTAGCCCATTTCGTGGCTATTTACTTTTCGCTTACCTCAGAAGAACTAGCTCCAGTATGTAAAGTCTTTTGTTTTAAAATCATAAATCTTAAAATAAATTTAAAAGGCCCTCAGTACTTTCCCCCTTCTAAAACAATAGCATACAATTTTGAAATTAAATTAATAAATTTAAAAAAGTATTCCTAAAAAGCTTTAACTTCCTTTTGGCATTAAGTGTAAGTACAAAAACTTTAAAAAGAACCACTTTGAGGTGGCATGAACTTATGGGTAATCTAGTTTTGACAAAATGAAAAAATTACCTCATTTTGTTCATATTTTAATAGTACGTATATTTAGGAATATTTTCAAATATTTCCATATTTTTCAAAATTTGAGATATTTTAAAAGTTATAGACTAACAAGTGTCGTGACAACTCAGCAGCTAACTTGAGCGAAACAAAAAACTTTAGAAGCGTTTTTCTCAAAACTACTTTTCACAAGACTGAAATCTTAAGTTCTAATCATTCGATTGACTTGAAATTTGCTACAAATATTCCTTACTTATTCCTCTGGCACGAGGGAAACTAAAAACTCATAAGTTTAATATTTAACTATTTCTAAACAAATTTTAAAGCCAAAAAATTAGTGTAAAAATCAATAGGTCAGATTGAGAAGGAATCGTTTACCCGACCCGATAAAGTATATATGTTCTTTATCAGCATGAGAAGACGAGTTGATATACCCATGTCCGTCTGAACGTATGCTAACTACAGTTTTGGAGATGGCTTTTAAAGTTCGGTCTTAAGTTTTTTTACACCTCAGTCACATTATGTGCGACTTTCAAAAAGATCAGAGCACGTTATCTGCGATTTTCAAAAAGCACACAGAAAAAGTTTATTAAAACATCATAGAATGCAATGGTCAAGGAGTGCAAGGGTATACAAACTTCGGCATAGCCAAACTTGGCTTCTTTGAAATTTGAAATTTTTTATTTTATGCATTCGCGAGATATTAATAAACAAATAATGAAAATATGGGTGTTCAAAATATTTACTATTTTTTCTAGACAAAGGTAATTTCGTTAGAGGAAAGTTAGCTGATTTTAATAGAAGGAAAAGTCTATAACAAAATGCCGGAAAATTTGAGTAATTGGAAATCTGGATAGGTCGATTTATTTTATTACGATGGAGAATAATTTAATTAGCGCAAAACTTGGAACATTTGAGAATTCAAACCATCTTAATTACAAAGTGGGTCTAATTTGTGAGCCACTACTGTACCTCATTTTGAGTGAAAGAACTGACTGAAAAATTTGACAAAGTCTGTGGAAAGTTTTCTTTCTTTTGATTTTGTCTTGTCTTCTCGATCGATCAAAGCGAGTTTTCACTGTACTTGTATTGTAAGAGTAGAACTTTGTTGTTCTTGGTGCTTTCCTCTTGAGATGAAGCCGCCAAATTGAAAGATATCGAAGGAGGTGGGTGCCGGAAAACGGAGGAGTATCAAGGATATTGCAATGCAATTTTCATTTATGAGCCTCGCACAAAAGAGGAATTTCCTGTCTATGTCCATGTGCTTGTTTGTGTGTGTGTGTGTATGTGCGTGTACTTGTGCTTGTGTTTGTGTGCGTGTGCCAAAATCTGTACTTGATACGTCTATCGCACACAAACACACACACACGCACACCGAACACATGCCAGTAGACCGACCAGTGTTGCACAAAACAAAAACAGAATCCATGGCTGGTTTCTCTTCAATCTTTGTCTTTTTGAACAAGGATCATTTCTCCCCCCCTCACTCTTAGTTATACAAATATTTTGCCTGATCTTGGCTCTTGAGTGATGGGAATACTTCATTCGAAATAGTATTGAAAGCATTTCAAGCGTGTTCCAACTCATGTATTCTCGATTTATCTTGTACACTTATTTCATAATTTTTATAATAAGGTAAATATCAATAAAAACTTATAATAAAATGTTCCTTCACCCATTTAAATATTAACTGTTTAACTAGCAAATTCTTGTAAATATTAAAGCTACATATAGGGAAAAGCAATTCCCAAACTTTCACTAAGAGGTCTCTTTTATGTGGATTTTAATAAATGAAATCAGTCGAATTGCATTTTGGGGTTTAGTTTACGCTAGATGTGTCTGGGTGGGGCGGGGAAAAAAAGGCTAAATTGGCAGCTCTGACGCAGAGTTTTTGAAGAGCTGTTCATCACGGCGTATGCGTGTTATCTGCGGTCAGGCAAGCCCCAGTGTGTGTACCCCTCCCCTCCCCTCCCCTCCCCTCCCCTCCCTTCTCTCCACACACGACTCGACTCTCCTGTTTGCTTGCGCCCATTCTTGTTTTTTGGGATTTGGTTTAACCATTTTGCACGCCCTCTTTTTATTTTTTTTATTTTTATGTGTCTGACGTTGTTGCTTAAGCTCCAGCTTGATATTTATTCAACTATTTAATAAATAAATGCTCAAAGCAAATAATTTATGGCATTAAGACATTAGAAGCGATAAGATAACAAGAAAAGGCAAAGAAACAAAAAAAAAAAAAAACGGCAAGCAAAAAATGAAAAAGGTGAAAAACTCTTAAAGCAAATTTTCGTTCAAGTGTTGCAACATCAAGGCAAGTGACGACTATAACGACGACCTAAAGAGTAGACAGTAGGCAAAAGGACTGGGAGGGGGAGTGGGAGGGGGGGCGTTGGCCTGCTACAAATGAATGGCACTCGACAGGCGCAATGTGCAACATGAGTCCAACAGTCAACAACAACAACAACAACCATGGGGCACACACACGACGGTACTCAGAGGAGTAGGTTAAAGGGGACGCTGTGGGCGGGGGTGGGGAGCGAGAGAGGTGCCAAAAACACCTTCTAGGCAACAGACAAACTGGCAGTTGGCAGTTGGCAGCTGGCATCAGGTCGGGGGTTTTTTCAGTTCAACCAGTAAGACAGAGAGAGAGAGCAAAAGAGTGGGTCTCTGCCCGGACATGGACATCTAATGAGTGCGCCGACCAAACAACTGCCAATGCCAAAAAGCCAAACAGTAAAGCCTGACTAAATCAGCAAGCGAGTTAGCGAGAAATCATGCTTAAGAATTCACCTTTTCAAGGTATTCTTTCAGTGAATCTGAAGCGTCTGTATTTATATGGACAACAACGTGGTCCAAGTCACAGAGCAAAGTTAACTACAAGATCCCACCGACTTGCGATCCTAAAAGTGCCATCCCTAGCGATGGCTTTCAATTTTGTCAACAGAGGTCGCTGTAAGACTTAGAGCAGCAGCTCGTAGTTTGTTCCATTCCACAATTAATAAATTGGTATGTAAAGGCATCCTTGGGAGACGCGCACTTCAAGTTCTTAATTTTCAGTTTCTGTATGTATTTATCTTGGGAGAAAGTTGTTTTAAGTTGGTAATTATTGTTAATTGAGTTTTACTGTAAATTGGGGAAGCAGCTAGCAGTTCGGCTGAGGACAGCTGCGATTAGAGATGAGCAAAAAGCAAAGCAACACTAATAGTGTCGCAAATATCGTCCATCTAGGCATTCACGAGAAACCCTATTTGAATGGTACTAACATGGCCCTAGCATCGTTGTAACTTTGTTCATTTATCATTAATCTAGGGATTCACTTCGATATCGAAGGGCAGAACACCTTTATGGAGGATGATCGCCTAGTGTCGTTGACACCTAAAGTGACCTTTTATTTTCGAATTGACCGTAGACCTCATGGTAAGCCTTTTCGCTGCACTACGCCTTTTGAATCATCGAATCTCGTGAGCAAACTTTTTGCTCTAGGATCGTCTTGAGTTTGCCTACGGCTTTTCAACAATATAATAATGATTCGTCAAAAATCATAATAATCCCCATTATTGAAGTCATTTAATAACTTCTGACCGATTCTGATTTTCAATCAGACTTAAATCCGATCCGATTCAATCAGACTTAGTCCGAGAACAACCGTGTGCATTGCTCGTCTAGGAATTCTGATTGCGCTCGACCTATGAGCATTATTTTTCCCTCTTTTTTAGGCTTTTCATTCTCGGACCGTTTGGTCTAAAGTTGTGTGGGTTCTACGCGTCACATGACCGTTTGCGTTGATTTTCAGTCAATTGATCTTTAAGTAAGTCTCTTTGTGTCAGCGTCATTCGCATCTTTCATTGTTTGATGTTCGGTCGTAAGAGAGCGTCTCACAAAAAGCTCAACGTAGAGAAGGGGTCGGCACCGAAAGCCCCCGGGGGCCGAAGTCACATGTATAGGAGCCGAGCGCTTTGCCGAAGCCATCAAAAAGAATATTTGAGAGCGTCAAAACTAAAGTCTTCCGGAGCATTTCGATACGAGCACTTCTGAGTCGCTCTGCTGAGAGGCTACACATGAAAAAATGGATCCTTGCTTTGTTTTCTCTGTCGTTTCTCTTGCATTTAATCGTCGACTGCGCTCGTTGTATTCATTGTGCCGAAATTTGTTCACTTTTTAGCAGTTTACGCACACAAGCAAGCGAACGCATACAATGATAACTTTTGCGGCTCTCTTTGTGCCGATCCCTGACGTAAAGCGTAGAACAGAAAACCAGAGAGAGCAACAGTTATTTGCGGGCTATGATTCTGAGTTGAAACTGTTCCTGTAATTTTAGTAGAAATCGAAAATGAGGTTGCCAGATCGCTGAAACGACGTCGAAAGACCCTTCCGTCCACAAACAAGTAACTTTTCCATGGGCACCAAAGAGTTCCTAAGCTAATAAGGGTTAGTGTACAGCAATCGGTAATTAAAACGCGATCCAACAGTGACTTCGTGTTAATGAAAAGAAATTGTATCACTGTGACTGTGATAAATTGTTTGGCGCATCTCTGTCTCTCTTTCACGCTGCAGCGATGAAGGTTCCGTTTTGGCTCGGGCCTCTACTTGGTGGCTCTTACAAGTGTCGGTTGCCTATACGTGTACGTGTGTGTGTGTGTGTGTGTGTGTGTGCTGGAGGGCAGCGAATTATGTGCTTGCATTGAGTGCATTAGCACCCATTTCAGAAGGATGAGAATGGGCTTTGGGTTGAGGTTGAGCCTTCTCGGCCTGGATGAGGATGTTAGTATTAAGCGTTGGCCCAAGTGCCATAGCCGCCGCACAGCGAGGCCAACGCAAACACACACACACACACACACACAGTGACTCAAAAAAACAAAAACAACGGAAAAACAAAAAAAAAAAAAAAAGGCGAAAGAGAAAAACCCAACAAGGAAAATGAAAACTATGCCACAACCGGCACACAGTGAAAATACAGGGCATGGAAAATTATAGTTACTGACTTCTTTTTGCTCCTTCTCGTTTTGTTGTTGTTGTTGTTTTCTTTGTTGCTTTTGCCCCAAAAATGAAAATCAAATAAAGCGATTGCACGTGAGCCAAGTTGAGCCCTTGGCTGAAGAATTGGGGGATTTCACATACATATACATATACATATAAGTATGTATGTATGTAGGTATGTTTGCCCAGTAAGTAACTTCCATTTGGGGTAAACAAGGCAAGATATAATAAAGAACATATAATATATAATAGATATAATTAAAAACAGGGAAGAAAAACAATTACAAAACATAACTCTAAAATCAAACTTTGCTTCTTGAGAAATATTTAAGTTAAATCTTTAGTTTATACAATTCCCCTGAAGAAAATTGTTTCGACTCCTTACTGACATGGTACACAGGGTATTTAAATAGTCGGCTCCTATACATTTTCTAGTTCTTGATGGTTTGCAATTGTTACGGCAGGACGAAGGATTGAGGAAGAAAAAGGAGGACGTAGGCCAGGCAGCAACTTTGTTGTTGTGTGTTACCAAAACGGAGTCTCAGCTTTTGGCCCCAATGCAAATTAAATTTGAGTGCTGATTGTCTGCATTCCCAGCAGAAAGCGAAGCAGCAACAACAGCAATCAGTAGCAAAGGAAAAGGGTCACAGGTGTATTTTGTGCCAGTTTAAGTTTCAGAGAAAGCCAGAGAGAGAGAGAGGGGTGGAGAGAGAAAGGGACGAGGGCAAACTTGGACATCGACTTGCTTCATTCCTGCTGAACTTGCAAACTTGGCATAAGCCAGACGAGAGGAGAAGAGTCTCGAATCGACTCGAATCACTCTGACTGACTCTGAGCTAAAATACAAAATAATGAGGGGATCACATGAGATTTCAACTCACTTGTAATGAGAATTGACTTCGCAAAGAGTTGCCAAAAAAAAAAGAAAAGTTACAAATTTAACAAAGGAAATTTTGTTGCACAACAATGAATGACAAAATTTGTGACCAAGTAATCCTGGTGATTGTTCCGCAATTCTATTGTAGACTACTTATACTCGTCGTCACTTGAATAGGGCACTATGTCATCGATCTTTTTGTTTTTAACTACTAAAGTCTCTTCTGAAAATATTGTTAAAGGAATTTTTTACTAAATTAAATATATAAAAAACATTTAACAAATGATTTATTTTTAATTAAATTTTTCTGTGAGGAAACACTTCATCAAAAGGTATCCTATTCAAGTGCTTAGAAGTGTAGTGTACTATAAAATTTTGAACTTATATCTAGATTGGGCACAAATAGAAATAGGCAAAGAAAAATCGAAAATTAAACCTGGTAAAATAAGTTCGAATTGACTCTATTTACACGACCATGTGTGGCCCCGGGCGAGGCAGAAAATACTCTAGGGGCACTACGGTAAAGCTGAAGGAAAAGGAACAAAAGGAAAAAACATAATTAAGAGAACAAACATGGAACTCATTGAGAATGAACTGATGATTAAACTGAGATCGTAAAAATTCGAGACTTTAAAAGCGATAGTTTTGGGTTATCGATAAACGAATAAACGAAAATCAAGAAGCTGGCAAAACTAAATCTTTGTGTTGTGCCTTCAACATTATTTTCGGATTCTGAATTACTAAAGAAAACCAAAAGGGGTAACGAGTTCTATTATGTTATTCGTAAGATTGTCCTCGAGTCGGCTAATATTAAACTTGGATAACACATTATAGATCTATATATATATATAGATAAAAATAATAAATGTATACAAATGTCACTTATTGCGAGGCGATTCATTATAATTGACATCCGATTTTAATGGAAAATACATCACTGGACGGGGAATTTAAATCCTCTATTTCGTTCTTTGAAGAAAATAGTGATTTAGTGTTAATTAGTGCCGTGACTCTAAAACTCAATTTGGGGAGAAATTTTAAATTTCTGGTATGCAATTTCTTTTAGTTTTACTAGATCTTTAACTTCTTGTAAGGGTCCAAAGGTGTAGCGTTAATATTAACGATTCTGGAAAAATGTGCCAAATATTTGTCCACACAAAAGGGAGGGGGGGGTGGTTTCGAATCAAATGCACCTGGGGAAAAAGCGGCTAAAGCTAACTTAATAAAAGTTACGGTGCATCATCTCAATATATTGACAAACACAAAATTTGTTTGATAAAATTGTTAAACAATCGAGAAAATCTGAATTGAATAACGTCCAAAAATGTGTGCCAAATAATTGGCCAACACTGTATATACTATATACCTATATAAACAAATTAAGCTTCATGTCACCGGGTTCAGAGGAGTAAAATAAATAGAAGGGTCGAGGAAAATGCAATATTAATTATTGTGGCTTTACCTTCAATCAGATCTAGATCTATAAAGAACTCATCTGATATATACCTATAAGAAATTTAAGGAAACAAAAGCGAATCTCAATAGATGCAATCTCCACTTCTACAAGATAGTTTGTTTAGAAATTTGACCAAATGTATCTTTTCCACTGATTTAGACGAGTGCACAAGAGGCGTATACGTAATTTTTGCAAGTATATGGAGATGAATAGAAATGTTTGAACTTTGTCTTGTATACATTAGTTTATTATATGTATTTATTTCCATTTATTTATTTTATTAATTCTTCGCTACAATTAAATAAATAACAAAATTATATGTATATGACAACTATTGCTTATAAAAGCAAGTAAGAGTTAAAAAATACATTTTGTCTTAGAAGAAATGGGAAGAATTATTTGAAAATATTTTGTAAAAATCGTGAAGAAGAATTTTAAAACAATTAGGTTAGTCTTTATTCCTGATGCTAAGTGTATATACACTGATAATTATTCCATTTAATTACCTAATTTAGGTATTAAACGAATCTCTCTTGTAAAACTTTAATTAGGTGGTAATAATTAAGTTTATTAATTTATTTATGTTCCGAATTGATATTGGTTTTGCAACATATTGATTGGGAAAAGCATTTAATTGTTAGTAGGTAAGTTAAAATTTTTTAATTTCCTTCTGACCATCATTTAGTGGCCGACCAGCGAATCATCGTTATATATGTATATATGCCATGATGTACATTATATATAAGTATATGTATATGATGATTTGGCTGAATTAATTACTTGGAAAACGCTTTATTTTCTTATTTTGCGGCTTCCATAATTTCTGATTGTGCGAATTATTCGCTCTCCATCTCTCTCTCTCTCTCACTGTCTCGCTGAATAAATAATTATATTTTTGTATGTATATATTAATTAATTTATACCACGTCAGGCAAAAGTATTTACAGGATTTATTATACTCATTTTGTTGTGTTGTGTATGGATAATTCCATTTGAATTGTAAATTCATTGATAATGGAAACGTGAATGTTCAGCAGCTGATTATCAATTAAGTTGCCCTTCACAATGCGAATTTAACTTGGACCTTAAATTTGGTTAAGCCATTCTCGTCGAATTCAGCAACTTTGCACCTTCTTCTTGTCCTCGAATGCCAAAACTGTCCTCAAACTGATTATCATGGTGAGGCTGGGGGAGGGGAGGGAGGTAGCTAAATCACATTTGCACTGCATGATGTGTGTGGGTGTGTGTGTGTGGGTGTGTGTGTATAGTGAACGAAGCCAAACTGAGCAGTCAACTGACCAACTGGCGCACACAATTTAACAGAAGCTTTGGTCATCTCTCAAAATTTAGCACTTGCAACACCCACCCGCCCATTCATCCTTTCAACCACCCCCCCCATATCGCACACTCCACACTCTACACACACACACACACACACACACACACACACACACGCTCAATCAACTTTGTTGATGACATAACCGCCCACACTTTCCTCACAGCATGAGATGACAAAAATCTTGTGTTGTGTCCTGATCCTGACGCTGTCATTCATTTCTGTTTAAGCTGTACTGTAATTTGTATATCCTACAGTCCATAGCAAATGTAAAGCTTGGGTATATTAAGTTCCAAGAAACTTCCATCGAGTCGAGAGAAATGAAGTCATTATCTTCTAAAGAGTGAAAGATGCTTCTAATTTTTGGTCTTGGGAGAAATATGGCTTTTATTAACTGTAGTCGAAAGTCTTGGCTATTCCATTTAGATTAAATATTTTATTTATCAAATTATATGCTTATTTTCATGTTAACCTTTTCACATTGGGACACACTGCGTATGCGTTATGTTAATACCAAAATTTGTATTCAAAGTGGAAATAACTTTTAACGATACAAAAAACTAAAGCAAAAATAATTATCTATCTATCTATGTAAGTATATATCTATCTATCTGTACATCTCTCTATATATCTAGGAAAATATCCGACTATCCATCTATGTATTTATGTATCTTTCTTTTTATCATTCTGTAAACGTCCCCAATACTTGCAATGTGAACGTTCACTCTATTCCCACGCCCTTATCTGCCGTGGGCTGGCCTCTCTAGTCTTTGCTATATATGGGCACACAGCCCGGGTATGATCGTGTTATCGATATTTGGGCACACTTAGAATAAGACAAGAATGAAGAAAAAACGTGCGTTAGCAATAAGAAATTAGATCTGAGAATAAATGAGCAATCCTTTGGGATTTTGGGATCATATTACAATCCTATGAATCTTTCTTTTCTATCTTTCTACCTTTCTACTTATCTCTGTATTTATCTTATATCTTAATACAAGATTTCAAGTAAAGAAGAGTTGAAAAGAGCCTTGCTGGGGGAATGGGCCAAAATTACTCCCAGCTACACCCAAAAGTTGGTCGATTCAATGCCAAATAGATTGCAGGCTTTAATTAAAGCTAAAGGGATGCACACAAAATATTAAAATAAGCACTAACATTAAATTTAAACATTTTACTAACCCCGTATCAAATAAGCTGTGAGCAAAGTTTTGGAGTTCTTTTTGTTTTTTTTTTGCTGTTGAACAGCTATATTTTTAATTAATATCTTTTGTTTTTGAAAACTTTAAGTTGTCCTCTTTAAAATGGCATACAAATAATTTCGATATTCTTTATAGTTTTTGAATTATGACACAAGCAATTTTAAAAAATGGGCTGTATCAAATAAGCTGTGAGCCACTGTATATCTGACTGGAGGGTATGTTCCAAAAGTCAGACCAAGTTGCACAAAAATCATTGAATTTTTTAGAGTTGTTTTTTCGTTATTAAAAATAGAATTCTTTCATCGTAATTAGATCAAAATGAAATAATTTTTTAAGAGTTTGTGCCATTTGGAATGGCTAATTTCGTTTGAGTCAACCAAAAGAAAGGAATAAGAATTTTAAGGCCTTTTATTGCCTACAATTCATACAACTTTAGTTTTAAAATACGACCCCATTTTATTTCTTTCTACCTATTTTAATTTTAAACCGTGTCAAACTATCATCTATCATTAAACCAAATTTGGTTTCATTTGAGGAAGAACGTCGCATAGAATTATGAAATGTCGCAGCATGGCCTATATTTTTGTATCATCATTTTTAGACTGAAAACTTATTTTAAATATATGACTGTGTATATACATATACATATACATATATATGTTGCATCATTGTAATGGCATAATACAGTGTGGCATCATAAATATTTATTAACACCACACAATTAATCTTACTAACAATAATTATTAATACTTTTTTCAGTAGTAAATATATTAAAAACTAAATCAAATTTTGTTATTTTCAAAACTAAAATATTATTGAAACAAAATTTTTGAAAATTTTTCAGAACTTATGGAAGTTGAAATTAAAATAACTAATTCATAATTTTCTCTTTTAAGTTTTGTTTTTTGTCCCAAATTCCTCTTCTAATGGCATAAATTATTGTTGTTGTTTATTTCTGGTATTATTTTTTTGCACTATTAATTCTGAGAGAATAAAACCCCGTAATAAAAAATTAAGTATCTTTCTGCATAGAGATTTCATCATAATGTTTGCGGCAAAAAAAGCATATAAAATTGTAACAATAATTCTAATTATAATATGTGCCATTTTCATGACCTTGAACTAAACATTAAAAAGGTCTCATATGCAATTTCCCTCTCCCCTCCCCAAAGGCAACGTGTTTTTTTTTTTTGTTTTATTACCAGTTAGAACAAGGAGACAAGTAAAGTTTGAGTTTACAAAATTGTTCCGACTTTTAAAGTTGTTTGTGAACTTTCTTGAAAAGGCACAAAAATTGAAATTTTCTTTCCGCTTTGTTTGATTTTTGGAAGCAAAGCACAAAAAGAAAGAGTATTTTTTACACGGCATCTTGTGGTCGATACTTTGATTTTTCCTCTCTGTGTTCTCTGTGTGTGCTTTTTATTCTTCGTGTTTATTTTGAACCATAAAAAAAGCGATGCCGTTCACACTTTTACCATTTGCGGTTTCAATGACCTTAAAGCAACCGATGGACACACGCCCACGACCACACCCACCTACATATAGTTCAATTGTTTGCGTATTGGTTTAATTATTGCCATTTGGCCCGTTTTTTTTTTTTGTTTTTGTTGTTCTCTCCCTCAACCAACCCTTCATCAGGCCGCTTTAAGCCCTTTTCCTTTTTCCTTCCTCAGCTCATTTATTTATATTTACGCCCGCGGCTTATTTTCATTTGGCTGACCCACTGGCACCTCCTACTTTTTCCACCTCTTCTATCCACTTCCCCTCCCTCCCCCCCGCCCCAAACCAGAGGACGCACCATCAACCAGGCCGTGTGTATGTGCTTGGCGGCTGCATTTTTATTTATGTGAGCGCCAAAGAGGAAAATTGTGTCGACATTGCCAAGTTGCCGCGTTCCGTTTAAAAAAAAAAACAACAACAACAACAACGAAAAATATATAAAAGGGAAAAGACGGGGAAGAAGAAGAAGAAAAACGCGTTCTTTTTGTGCTTCTCGCAGGTGAAATATTTTTAATTAAAAAATCTTTTATTTAAGCGAGTGTCAAGCGTGTTAAGCGTTGTCGTCAACAACATTATTTTTTGAGTAAGTAAACTTGTATTTCGTTGGCCATAAACTATTTTGATGCACTGTGTACTCGTGTATTTATGCAGCAAGTAATTAAATGTGGGACGAAAAAAATTATATATCTATGTACATATATATGTCGAGTTATTAAGCGCAAGTGCAATCAATGCGATGACTAAAATATGTTTAATTTTTCCTCTTTATGATTTAGAATGGAATTCTCATGGCTGAAATAAACTGCACTAAAAAATGCATTTCATCTTCTCTGTCAATCTGATTACTCACTAGCCCCACCCAGGAGAAAAAAGATGAATCTCTCAATCTCCTATCTTCGATATCTCAACAGTTGGTTAAGCCAGCTTCCTGATGACCTGAAATTGTTGTTGAAATTACACAATATTCTCAAAATTATATAGATACAGAAAAATTCAATATTCTCAAATTCTAACAAATACCACGGTACTCGGTATAGGTGGTAATTCCATAGTTTAACCAAACCGAATCGCTTGAAAGTTGGTAGAAATATTCATAAACCTATTTTCCCTTTTATAAGCACACGATTACTTTGGCGCCCCCCATCGGCCAACGTTGTCTTTGCTCTGCTTTGATTACAAAACGTTTCGACGTACAACTTGGCCATTTTCGATTATTATGAAATTTGGTGGAATAATAGATATTTATAACATGTATTAGTGGGACCAAATTAAACAACGATACGATAAATATTAGGAGAGAATATCATGTTTTATCTAATTCTGGGGACGGAAGGGGGCGTGGGAAAAAAATAAATAAACTTGATCAGCCTATATACTAAACGAGTCTACACTCCAATTTTGGTTGCTCTAGTTTGTATAGTTCCTGAGATCTGTGCATACCGACGGACGGACATTGCTACATTAGTTTCTTTTCTCCTGTTTATCCAAAAAAAAAATATATATAGTACTTTATGGGGTTGGAGATGCTTCCTTTTGCTTGTTACATCAAACATGGAGGAGGTAGAATCATGTGTTGGGGTGCATTTTTTTGGCACGGTGTGGGCCCGCTCGTAAGGATTGAGGGTAGGGTAATATGGACAAATTTCAGTATTTGGATATACTAAAAAATACAATGGATCCTTTTGCCTTCGACAACATGCCAGTGAGATGGACATTTATGCAGGACACACATCAAAAATCGTTAAACGCTGGTTTGAGGAAGTCCTGAATCCTATCGAAAATCTGTGGAACGATGTCAAAGTGGAAATTTCAAAGAAAAAGTTTAAAAATTTTAAAGATTTGTGCTCTGGAGTCAAGGAAGGACAAATATCAGAAGCTAGTGGAGAGTAAGAACAGAATATGTCGGGCAGTCATCGAAAATAATGGATATAGTACGAAATACTAGTATTAAATGCTGTTTTCATCGGACAATTATAGTTAGTTTTTGTAAAAAAAATTATTCTGTAAGATTTTGTGCCAATTATGTGTCCAGGCAATTTTTAAGTTTTTTATTAAGTTTTTGAGTTTTTATGAGTTTTTGAATTTAAATTAATGTTTTCTTTTTTTAATAGTTTAGTCAAACCTTGGGCTAGAAAATGCCATCCAATATGTGTTCCTTTTATTTATTATATAATAAAACATTTTTTGTGCCAATTATGTGACCATAGCATACATTTTGACGACTTTATATACGTAAAACCATTTTGTACTCAAAGCGTCGCTAGAACTGGGAAATCTATCGAAATCCATCGATACTGGACTTGGACCTTTCTTTTTCGATTCCGATACATTGATTTATTTGTAGTCTATTTTGTACAATCTAAATCTAAAAGTGCTTCAAGTAGCTTGTAAGTGTAAATAGTAAATTGTAATTAAAGTGGCCAAAATGTCTTCTTTTTTTTAACTTTTATAATAACTATCTCTTCTCTCTATAAATGATCTATAATGAAACATACCCTTTTATTTACCAAGTAGAGGTAAATGAAAGTTTTAAAATTCAAATGTTGTTGTGACTTCTATTGACTTACCTAAAATGAAAAGAAAACAGTGAAATGAATTAGTAAACACAATTACATAATTTGATGTGACAGTAAATACTTAGAGCAAAGAAATAAATCTGTTAATTTGATGAATTAATTATGAAACCTGTTGCCAGAGAGACTCATAAAGAATTTACCCACCCACAGCCAAGGCAATCAAGGGAATAGGTCGGTAGCTACACATAGAAGAGATGGGACAAGGCAAGACAACTTTCAAGCACTCTATCCCAAGTACGAACATGTGACCCTTAAAGCTTTTTCATTACATTTTTAAATTATATGTGTTTATTCTTTATTTATTATATTTTATATCACAGGCTTATTACTTATTTTATTTGTTTTACAGCTTTTACTTTAACGTCTGTCTTCTTTGATCGTAGCCTATCGAATGAATCTCTCTCTCCGTTCGTCTGTCTGTCTCTCTTCTCATTATTTAGTGTTAATCAACGTGCACAGTTGTTTAAACAGTAGTTTAAACTAGTTATCCTACTACAATTTTTTCCCAAAAACTTTGATATACAATTATAGAAAATATATCTACTACGTATACAAAAATATAAAAATCATTATCCCAACGTTAGGTGGTGTCAGGATGTTGATAGACTAGTGAAATTCAATATAATCCGATTCATTCAAACAGCTGACATTTAATAAATTTCGATTAAGTTTATTTAGTGTTTCATAAGATTACCGTAACATAGTGGTAAGTAGTTATTTGTCTTTTTTTCACTTTTGGAGCACACCTCGTAAATGTACAACTAACTTTTCATACATCCCTAATGTCTGACTAACTGTGATCCCTAACAAATTGAATTCAAAAACTGTCGCTTCATTTCTTATTCATGAGTGAGTAAAATTAGTTAACCCATGAATGATGCATGGTAAATAGTGTAATGGTAAATTTACATTTGAATGAATAAGAATAAAGTCTTTAATAACAACTAAATGAAATATTCCAATTTCCCAAAGACTAAATCTTGATGCCTAATGCTTTGCTTAATGAAACGGAAGACCATTAATTAATTTTCAATATTTCTTTTGTTAAAGATAAAATCAAAAGCCATAAATCTTAGAACTAGACAGTAGTCAAAGGCGACTTTGGATGAATTGGTATTTGAAAACCAAAGTAGAATTCTACATAATAAGGATCCTCATGCGTTGGGGATTTGTTGGGGCTGTCTCTGTTTTTCTTTAATTGGTTATTGGATAATGGGGGCCAAGTGTAACTGGTTTTTGGCTAAATGGATTTTCGTTTTTACGATGAAAAAGCTTCCTGACATAAATAATAGTGTTACCTGCTTTAATGCTTCCTTTGCAACACTGCAACAAACATTCACACACATTTTAAGCCTTACACACACACACATACACCCAAAGTTATCTTTAATGCAGTTTCCTTGTTTCGCTTGAACCCTCAAAAAGGACACAAAAAATAGAAAAATGGGAAAAACATGAAAGCCGAGAAAGAGAGCGAGAGAGAGAGAGAAAACACAACAACAAAATGAATCCTTTGAGTGCATCCCTTAGTGTATCCCTTAGTCGAGCACCTCTTCAACTTGTGGCCTAACAAAAAAAAAAGAAAAAAAAACAAAGTAGAGAAAAAAGTTGCCACTCGTTTGTTGTTCATTTTTTCTTTGTTTTAGCATGTGAATTTCCCCCCACCCCCTCTACCCACTATCCCCATCCCACCCGACAGCATATGGATGTGTGGCATATCTGTGCGTTCCAGTTTTTAACAAGGTTAGCACACACACACACACACACACACACACACTGACACCTACACCCACACCCACACATAGCCAAAAAAGTTTCCATTTCCTCCCCCAACGTCCTTCCCCCCTTCGTCTGTGTGTGGCAGTGTTTTTTGGCTTGTTGCTATTTCTTTCTCCTTTTTTTTTTTTGGTCATTTGCAATATGTGCGCCATTTTGTAGTGCTTTCACCTGGCAGTGAGCCACTCTCTCACTTCGTAGTTTGTCGCTCTATCGCGAAATGATTTCCCTACCACCACCACCACCCGTACCCCTCCCTCTGTCCATGTCTTTCTCTCTTTGTGGGGTGCCTTTTGCGAAACGGTGTCAAACGGATATGCATGTTGATTTAATTTGCACCTTTCGTTTAAATGCTCGAACGCCGTATATTGTGTGACCCCCCAATCCCCCACTCACCACCCGCCAATCCCCCGATGCCCCGTGTCACATGCTGCATGCCCCCATCCTCCATCACTCCATCCTACCAATTCCTGCAAAAGTAAATTATTTTTGCGCCAGGGACCGTAAATTAGACCTATATATAAGGTCGTCGTCGTCGTTTTTCGCTTTGCTTTCGAAGTCTATGGTGTTAGCGACTGCTCTAGTTCCCTACAAACACACACACACACACACACACACACACAGACACACACACACATGCATGTATGTATGTCCTGTGTGTGCGAAAAATCAACGCCAGCTAATTGCGCGATTTTTATCAGGCCATTCTAGGGAACCTTCCTCTCCCTTCCTCCTCCCCATCTATAAACGAGGTCGCTACATTTAAAGTGAAAATTGAAGAGGCAAAACTAAACTGGTTCAATTAAAATCGATGTGGCGTAAGCAAGGCAAACAAATCGTAATCAAAGAACATCAATTTCAAGCTTGTATCAATAAAAATTACTCAAAGGACACATCTTAGACACATCAAATGTAAACAGGTGCTAACTGACTTGTTTGTTAATTTTTTGTAAATAACTTTTATTTAATTTAATTTAATTAATATGCAGTGGGAATTGTCGTTCAGCATTTGGTTCTCACAAAAACTAGATATATAATTAGAATGTGACTTTAGAAAGTAAAATTTTAAAATGTTTTTTATTCAAATTTAATTTGAGATAATTTTCCAATTGCCTTATTATCTGCGAATTTATATATTATATATTTTATAAATAGAAAAATTAAATAACTAAAGATTAATTAACCTTATACAAAATTATAATTCCGCATTAATAATAAATATTGATAACTGAAGAATATATAATTGATCTAATTTGAAGGTAAATCTTGTTTTGAAAACAAGGAATCTAAAAAAATTACAACTATTTCCTAACTGAATCGATCAAATGTACTCAAATTTTTGATGATCGCAAAAAATGACAACGAAAAGAGGAATAAGAGGTAAATCTATTTTAAATTACTAAGATCAAATTTATTAAATTTTTTTCCTATGCGGTGAGAGGTAAGACATGCTATCTGTGCTCACTCTCATACGAGCACTTTAGCGCCCCTACCGGCCAACTCTGTCCTTGCGTCCTTTTAAGTACAAAAACTTTTCTACGTATAACTCTGCCATTTTTATTCCTATTTTTTATGAAACTTGGTGGATGGATATTTATAACATATATTGTCATTAAATTGCAATCCGTTTACAATTGCGGGAGAAAACATTTTTTTAAATCTAATTAAACAAACTTGACCAACATTCACACTAAACGAGTCTACGTTTCAAATTTGGTAGCTCTAAAATTCATAGTTCCCGAGATTTCGATGTTCATACATAAGGACACGACTGCAGATGCTGATCAATAATATATATATTTTATAGGGTCGGAGGAATTACTTATTTCTGCCTGTTACACACATTTTGGCGACCTTATTTTATAGATGCATGGTATTAAAAGCTACACCATGAAATGTTAAAAATGCATATTAATAAGATATTTTCTATTCCGTTTCACTTGATGATTTTTTATTACATTCCCATGGGTTAAAACTTGACAAAAATGTGTGACTCACTTGAAAGATTTTCACACGTATTTAAATTGTGCAAAATAAAGAATTCTGTTAAAAAAACTTGTGGAGAATATTTATTTAAAATCCAGAGACGATATCCTCAAGCACTTAAATTAAATGTTTGTCTCTTAGTAACTGCAATCATTTTCTCCATTGTTTTGTTTTTTATTTTTTTTTCAAGGAATATTTGAAATAGTTTTTCCCACACAATATTGTTGATTTAATTTTCAAAATCAAAGCAAAACCACAAATTTTGATATAGATAAAACTCAACAAGTTCTTATTTTAATTCTCTTGTTATCGAGATGCATTCGACTTTGCTTCTTTTCGATTGAATAGGTCTAGTAAAATGCATATTTCAGAAGAAAATTCTTTGTTCAATTAAAATAAATTTTTGTTTAACAAAGTAAACACACACACACACAGAGAGAGAGAGAGAGAGCGAGTGAGGGGGGAAAATGCAAATTGATGCTTTACTTTTATGAACACAGATGCCAGGCAGCCAGGCAATAGGCAATTGTAATAAAAATCGAACCGAAAACAATTTATGATAGAGTTTTCTTTTGTATAGTATATATTTTTGCTCTATTTTGGCCATTAATTTAAATATTCATTTGAGTTAAATTAAGCATAGAATGGAGACACTTTAAGTGCAGAAGAGTTTGATAGGAAATAAAGTTTCCCATCCTCATCAGCATCATCATCATCATCATTGAACAACAACGATTTTCAATCATAACAGGAAGTACAGTTAACCACAAGTAATTTTAGTGTCCCTTGGCGTCAACATAAAGTCACAACTTGCCTCTCTACTACGTGCCATCATCTCGTCTTTCTCTCTGTCTTTCTCTTTCGCTCTTTTGATATCTGCCCGAACATATTAAGCCCACATAAGCTGCCCTTAAACCCTTTTTGTATGAGCTGGACTCGGCCTGAAGTTGCCCCCTCCTTCCTTCTTCATTCCTCATCCTCATCCGCATTCGCATCCTCATCCTTACCTACATTTAATACAAATTTACCAGTTGGTGTGTGCCTTCGTACTCAGTGTACTCTCTCAAAAGCCAATTACGTGCCTTAAATGAAAGTTGAGAATGGTCAAGAGGAGCAAAATGAGAATGAGGAGAGCTGTATGTGTGCTACACACACACATACATACATACATACTATACTTATAGGCAGGCTCATGGCGGCATAAAGAGAATTGAGCAAAACTGGTCATAACATTTATAAGATCACGTGCTCAATTATTAAGCCACTAAATAAATAAATAGCGGACTGCTGACACGTGCCATGGCCGACCTCCGAACCTCACACAACCTGCCCAACCCCCTCCCTCCCTCCCTTCACCCCTCTGCGGCTTCAGTCAGAAACCTCCCTCTGCCTTTACCTAAACCAGGCTTCATTCCTGACATTTACGAGCTCATGCTGGGCTCGTCATAAACACACAAACACACACACACACACAAAGAAATTGTAGTCATGCTCATTACTCATACGCCACGTTGGTCTGCAGGACTGGCCGGGCCCAAAACTGAACTGAACTGAACGGAACTAAACTGAACTGAACTCTCCTCTCAATATTACCGCCTACATACTATAGAACACGTCATTATATAAATCGTTTTGGGTTTATACACAATTTAATTAATCAGCACACTGAAATAATGACGACGGACAAACAAAAACACACACACACACACAAAAAGGAAATAAAAATCTGCAGAAGATTAATTGATATTTAAACAGGAAGGTAGAAAAATCTAAAAAAAAAAGTTCAAGTTTTTGCTTTTATTTAAAAAAAAACTGTTTGTATAAGGCCCATCTACTTCTCCTCTATCTAATAAGATTGAGAGGTTTTTTTGCAAAGCAAACAAACATATACATATATTCGGTCAATCAAATCATAGTGGAAATAAGATCAACGATAGCTTTAACAGTTGTCCTAATGATACATACATATGTACATATTTGCATATTGATTGACAAATAGTTAGTTAAGCTTAAGCTACCTTAATAGCTTTTAATGTTAATTAAATATCTAATTAAAATATACACCTAACAATCTCTTCATATTCTAAGCGATTAAACGTTTACCTGCAATAACTAATTATAAATACAAATAATTTAATTCCCAATAAATAAATATTCATTGTAAAACGTTATGGTTCAAGTGACAAGTGAAACAGGTTCTATGCATATTTATCGTTTTCTAATTGTAATTTCTTTAATTAGAGATAAAGATTAAAGATTATTTGTGATTCTTGATTGATAGATCATTATAAAAACTTTGAATCGAATTAAATTTAGGTTTCCATACAAAGGTGCTACAGAAAACTCTAAAGATTTTGGCGACGTTCCAATTGTAAATCGCCGAAACGAAACGTTGTTGTCATGGAAATACCCGACGTTTCATTTTCGGAGACATTTTCTACCGATTGGCAAATCAGTTAAATCGATTTGCGAAATGATATTGAAATTCTGTAACTGAGAAGAATTTTAGTGTTGAAGGTTTTCGATGAACATTTCCGTTTGGATTTAGCACTTAAAAAAATTTCAATCTTCTTGCAATTATTCTAAAAGGGTCACACTTTTTCGTGTACAGTGTTGGTTAGGGGTTCATTTTTCTCATTATTTAAAAGTGCAAAAACTAGTTTTTATATTTTCCATTGGGTATTTCCACTTGGATTAAAATCTTTTTCTGTTTGCCTTTGATGTGAAAAAGTCTTAATCCACTGCTATAATTAATGACGTCAATTGCTTTCGCTTTATCTTTATTATCTTTGCTATCGATATCAACATATTTGCTACTTTATCTATACTATAATACTTATCAAACATTAGAACAAAACAAAAAAAAAACGAGAGAAAGAGAGGAACACAAATACTAAGCTTTGAATAAAAAAGAGCGGGCTAAACAAAAAACCAGAATGCCGGGCAGACATCGGCCAAGTCGAAGTTTGTATACCCTTGCGATTTCCTATCTTACTCAATATCTACGTATATAGCCTTATGTGTACTCCGATTTATTATGTATAAATAGTAATTACCAAGTGTGATGATAGTCGCAAAGGAAACAGAAATATCTTAGAAGCAAGATCATTTATGGTCCGATCATTCCTATACAGTATATGATATAGTAATCCGATCTCGATCAAATTTGACACAGATTTTTTAATTTGATATATAACAAACTGACAAATGCTAAGTTTCATGATCGTCGCGTGAAAAAACACGAAGTTTTTGATCGATAGTTCCTATGGAAGCTATATGATATAGTTGTCCGTTCGAAATTAATCCCAGATATACAATGCCTGCAGCATATACAAGCCGTGGACTCTAGTTTTAGTAGTCTAGGGAGAGAAGCTGATGATCCAGACAGACGGACAAACGGATATACCCCTTTTGCAAGGGTATAAAAATGCTCACATACAATTCCCGCATATTCGATTCGTTTATCTCCTTTTACCTTTTACTATTTTACTGCTTAACGAGCTTTTTTTCTGTTTCGTATTTTTTGTTGTGCAAGCTATCAACAAAAATAAACCAAAAAAAAAAAAAGTAGGAAGAAGGCATGAGTAGAAAGAACTGAGTGAAAAAAGAAAAACTTTCTTTATAAAATCGAAGCACTCACTTCGAGATACCCTATTCCAAGAAGTAAATAAAACAAGTTGGATTTAAATTAAATTAAATTAACAGTAACAAGTTGGATTTAAATTAAATTAAATTAAATTAAACCAAACCTTTATTTCAACGAGGCTATATTTTGATACAATGATGACAGTTGGATGAATGAAAATGGCCATTGCCTCATAGGCATTGAATATTACATAATTATAGTGTTTATCTGAATCCTTTGCTGACTAATGCGAGTCCTAAAATAAGGATCCAATGTATGTACATACATATATGTAAGTATATAGGGCATAAAATCGAATAGTGAAATGATTAATTAAGAAATTTTGAGCTTAAAGAGTTATGCACAAACATTGGAGTCTAATTCTGATAAAATCGGGCTTATACTAAAATATAATTTATACTCTTAAACATAAAGGAAATTTTAGATTACAATTTTAAATTCAACTGGGTTAATAAGTCCTTTCTTTATTATAAGGATATAAAATAAATCTTAAATTGTAATGTAACCCTTTCGGATCTATTATGATTCTAGCTTAATCGGGTATATACATTAGAGATTCCTATATAATAATACTGCAATCGGATACATATGAAATCGAATCGAATAATTCTTATCTCAAATGAACAATCAACAATAATTTCAATTCTAATCGGGAGACTCAATTGATTCTTAGTTTCATTCATTCTCAATTTTAAGTAGAAAACTAATTGATAGATAAAAAGATAATAAGAATGATTTACATGGCGTAATGTAGAACTTGACTTTGGTATCGGATGATTCAGGGGCTTCTTGTGTCAAAGACTTATTTCTTGAGTTCGCCCAATATAGCCTTCTCTCCAATGGTTTACACTGTAAAACTTTACAGGATTCGGAAAAGAAAGAAATACGAAGAAAAAACTGTTGGCACATGGCGCCAAAATGAAATCAACCCAAATTTGGGCGAGTTTTCTTCATGCTTTTCTTTTTTCTTTTTCTTTTTTTCGTGTTAGGCGACGTTTTTTCGCTTTTGTTGTTATCAGTAGAAAGAGGAGACCGAGGTGAGTGGAGGGAGGGGAGAGGGGGTGGATAAGGTTGAGGTTGGTGAGTTCTTCTACGTATTTAACTGCTTTGAAGTCTTAAATTTACCTTGGTTAGAGATATACATATACACAAGGCTTAAATTTACTTGCTTATATGTATGTGTATGTACTTGAAACACGCACACACACACACACACACACATAGAGAGGCACGCACACTCATACTTAGAAAGAGAAACACATACAGACACACAAAGCCAACTTCCCCCTTTTTATTTCTCCCTTCCTCTCCCTCTCTCTCTCGTCTCTCTCTCTCTGTCTCTCTCTCGTCTCACTTCCGTTAGCCACACAATGCACTAAAATAACTGTAAATAACAATTTGCAAGTGGGTGTGAAGATACACATACACAAACATACACACACACACACGCATAGCACATATGCATGCGCCTGCATGTTCATTGTGTGGGCGTGCCCAGACATGGTACAAAAGAGAGAAGGGCGCCAGCGACGAAGGAGGGACGCTATGGGATGGAACGGAACGGAACGGAAAGACGATGAATGGGTCTATAAAAATTGCAAGGATGCAGCAATAAAATGTCAGCAAAGGAAAAAAATCGAAAGAGAAAAAAAAACAACAACAGAGTACAGGTCGGCGATTTAAGCCACAGGGTGGTCCTGGACAGGAGGCCCAGCAGCATACATACACACATACATACATATGTGCCGATGCACAGGGTTATGCGGCGCCTTGGCCAAAAGCGGGTCGTTACGTTGACAACGCACACCAACACACAGACACACACAATTGCATTTTGACCCACATTTGGAGGCGTGACAAGAAACAGAAGAAACCTCACTTCATCTCTCCTTTCATCATCATCATCATCATCCCATCCTCTTCCCCTTTCTTCTCCTCCTTTTTGCCAATTCTGGCATGCCTTAGCCTTTATATTGAAAAAAAAAAATCAGACAGACAAGTCACATATTTTCGTTTTTTTTTTTTTCTTCTTCGCTCTCTCTTTTCAATATGTCAGCAGCCGCCCCTAAAGCTGTCGCATTTATTGTTAAAATACTCTAACCAAATGGTTGACATTCCAAACTAGACTCACTCAGCAGCTTTAGTGTTTCCTTGAAATTTGTTAAGCAAATATTTTTCAAATTCAATTCGATTCCTACCGTTGTAAGGAGAAAGAATCAGTAGAAATCTACAAAATAATAACAATAATAATCAGAAGGCTAAACAAATCTTATTTATCGAATTCCAATTATTATAAATATTTTTATATATATTATTTTTATATATATTATTTTTATATATGTTATTTTTATATATATTATTTTTATATATATTATTTTTATATATATTATTTTTATATATTTTATTATTTTTATTGGAATCCTGAAAGATTTATTTGGAGTGCTCTGTAAATATTATTTTTAAAAAAATTAATTTAAAACTATAATATTTATTTATATACTCCAAACTCAGATTGCACAACAATAAATTATAAATTTGGTAAAATATTCTAAAATCTATTATTTGAACTAATTTTGAAACTAGTTTTTCCATATTTTGTTTTGAATTCTTAAGGCTAAAACCTGTGATTGTGCCCACCTGTGTTGCGTTTGGGGCTAATGGCTCAACAGTGTAATTATTCATTACTGTCCTGTGGTCTCTGGGATACATTAAATTGCATAATTAACTAAAGTTAGTAAACAATTAGAATAATGAAATAATAATTCGATATTTATGCTATATTGCGCCTTGCTGGCTGGCATTTCATAATTTGTTATTCAATTTTTATTTAAATTATGGAATTTCGTTTCACAAAAGTATAAAAGGAACAATTAGCTAACTTTAAACGGTTAATTAACTCATACAATTTAAGAACCGTCCTACATTGAGCCTGTTAAACTGGGGATAGAGAAATCGCAATACATTATCCTTTAAGATTTCATTTATTTTAGATTTATTTAAAAATCAAGTAAGTAAGGCGCCCTTCACCAGGGCGCTAAAATGCTAAGAGTGAGTGAGATGGCATTTGTGGGAAATCGCGGCATGCAAAAGCCATTTATTATATAAATTTAATTTTTTTAAATTCAAGTATTTTCAATTTTCTTACTTTATCTATAAAATTTTTGGTATGGAATAATCAATAAAGGGACGGAAAATCTATACAATTTAAAATTCAGTAATTATTATTATTCCGATTAAAAACACAGCAAGTTAATTGAATAGAACACTAGCTTTTGGCTACTTTCCTGACCTGAGTTTTTCCTTTAAATAAAAAAAGTTTCTCTTGATATAGAAAGAAAAACATCTGGAAACTCAAACATTTCAGTAATTGGTTCTAAATTTGGCACGTGTTGAATTTGCTGATTTTGTTGCATGTGTCCAGTAGGGGAAGACTTTTCGGGAGGTCTTAACTAGATTAAAACAAACAAGTTGTTATAGTGAAAACCATTTATATTCATCTGAAAGTGCTTCGTTTGGCTAATGAGATTACTTATAAACCGAAATGAAGAAAAATTACACGATTGTGGAAATACAAATTTGATGTGTTCGTTTGGCTCTTTATTAATCAATCGATATTTAGTGTTTATTCTCTTTGATTTTGATAAATTCCCATTCCATTTCATTTTTCCTTTGTGTGTTGCCGTTGATTATGGTAAATCCCTTGAGTATTGCATTATCTTTTGGTTATTAAAGTTAATCTAGCGTCTCGAATATTGGCATCTTAAAGTTTCTTTCTCTTTATTTTCGCTTGTTTTCTTCCGCCGCTTTTGTTGGTATTACCAGCGATTTACAGGCGTTGCATAAAATTGACAGCCCATCAACGGGCTATCAAGCAAGATGATCAATAAGCCAAGTCTTCTTTCCATCCAATCTTCGTCCCTCCCTCCATCCTCTCTGCTCTCTTTATTCCTTTCATTGCCATCAAATGGGCAATTGACAGGCGACAAGTAGACACTTTCCACCTACACCTCGAAGAGAAGCCACCCAATGGCTTCTCCTTCTCTCTTGCCCCTCCTCCAGCTATTTACTTACTTTTGTATAAGTGTATCTCTTATTTTGGCTTTAACCGATGTTTTTGCGGCTGCAATGATTTTACACAAAATTCTAGCGGCTCGTTCATGTGGAAAAATAGCAACCTTCTAGACGACAAAAAGCACTCCATTAAGAGGCCCACAGTCCGTCCCATGGAAAACTCATTTATCAAACGCGACCGAGCGACCAAACCGCAACAATAACAAACAAATGTTTTAAATTAATCCACTTAAGGCCGTCCACTCAAAAGCCCACGATTCATGCTCCTGTCATAGAGCAAAAAAGTATGCTATACTTCCGAGAGAGAGTGTATATATGTACACACACACACACACACAGACACACACACACACCCATACATACACGCACATTACTGGGATTATGTGCAAAATGGCATGCGACTGGGTTAAGTGGGCGACAACAATTTTTTATGCGCCACCCTGCACACACCCACCCATCCCCCCTCCCATGCCACCTCAAACCAAATTACGATTTCAAGTATGCGTAAAAAAAAAATAAAATATGAAATGATGGAACCAGAAGGGCGGGGCGACAAGAGGCACAAGCAATATTTGGTTGCCCACAGGGGGAATGAGATTTTTTCAATAACCAGAGAATGGCCAGAGGATTCGACTCAAAAACATGTGTTTCTCCGTGTGTTCTCAATGAATTTTTGCAATATTCCTTTGCTCTGCCCCAGAAGCAATTGTTCAAGCTAATTTTAATAGAAGTTTGGCCAAGTTCAAATGGCCATTAGTCTAATATGTCAAAAGGGCTTTGCTTTTGGGTTGTTACGCCAATTATACAATCTAAAAGCGATCCAATTCTTCTAGAGAAATGCCCTGCTGCATTGGGTCGGACACATGTCGGCAAACAAATGAATTTTTAAACAGTCAAAACAACGAGTTGATTACTCATCCGCCCTGCAGTCCCGACTTGACATCAACTGACTTCTTTTTATTCCCTCACATCTAAAAATAAAGTAAGTAAGTCGCCGGGCCGACTTGGATATACCATGCATTAGGTGAAGAGATATATATTAAATTTCTTACAAATGCTATCCCTCTTTTGTGGAAACGAGCACTTTAGCGCCCCCCGACCAAATCGGTGATTTGCAGCATATGCTATCTCGCTCTTTTTCGCGTGCATCTGCCTTGCACCGCTATGAGTGAAAAACGTTTCTATGTATAACTCGGCCATTTTTATTCCGATTCTTGTGATATTTGGTGGAATGATAGATATACGTGACATGTATTAGTGTGCCAAATTAAATTACGATACGATAAATATTTCGGCTGAAAATCGAATATTTCGAATTTCGGGGGCGGAAGGGGCGTGGCCAAAATTTGAAACAAACTTGGTCTGCGTGCACACTGCACGCATCTAATGTCCAAATCCGAAAGCTCTATCTTTTATAGTTCCCGAGATATGGAGGCTCAAAATATTGTTTTTCAAATAGCGGGGGCGGAAGGGGGCGGGGCGAAAAAAAAAATAAACTCGATCTGCCTGCAGAGCAAACGGGTCTACATGCCAAGTTTGGTAGCTCTAGCTCTTATAGTCTCCGAGATCTCGATGATTCTTCAGACGGACAGACGGACAGACGGACAGACGGACAGACAGACGGACATGTCTCAATCGACTCGGCTATTGATACTGATCAAGAATATATATACTTTATAGGGTCGGAGAAGCTTCCTTCTCCCTGTTACATACATTTTGGCGACTTTAATATACCATTTCATTCTACGAATGCATGGTATAATAAAGTAAGTAAGTCGCCGGGCCGACTTGGATATACCATGCATTAGGTGAAGAGATATATATTAAATTTCTTTCAAATGCTATCTCTCTTTTGTGGAAACGAGCACTTTAGCGCCCCCCGACCAAATCGGTGATTTGCAGCATATGCTATCTCGCTCTTTTTCGCGTGCATCTGCCTTGCACCGCTATGAGTGAAAAACGTTTCTATGTATAACTCGGCCATTTTTATTCCGATTCTTGTGATATTTGGTGGAATGATAGATATACGTGACATGTATTAGTGTGCCAAATTAAATTACGATACGATAAATATTTCGGCTGAAAATCGAATTTTTCGAATTTCGGGGGCGGAAGGGGGCGTGGCCAAAATTTGAAACAAACTTGGTCTGCGTGCACATTGCACGCATCTAATGTCCAAATCCGAAAGCTCTATCTTTTATAGTTCCCGAGATATGGAGGCTCAAAATATTGTTTTTCAAATAGCGGGGGCGGAAGGGGCGGGGCGAAAAAAAAATAAACTCGATCTGCCTGCAGAGCAAACGGGTCTACATGCCAAGTTTGGTAGCTCTAGCTCTTATAGTCTCCGAGATCTCGATGATTCTTCAGACGGACAGACGGACAGACGGACAGACGGACAGACGGACAGACGGACAGACAGACGGACATGTCTCAATCGACTCGGCTATTGATACTGATCAAGAATATATATACTTTATAGGGTCGGAGAAGCTTCCTTCTCCCTGTTACATACATTTTGGCGACTTTAATATACCATTTCATTCTACGAATGCATGGTATAAAAACACTGAGTTGAAGAGTTAACAAAATGTTTTGGAGAGGAATGCGAAAACTGCAATGGCAAATGGTTGGAACGAGTGATCATCATGGGGAATATTTTGAAAAACAACAAAACCATTTTCATTTTCAAATTTTCGTTCTTATTTGTTCTCGGTCTGCTATTTTTGAAAATTGGCAATACTGATGTCAATACTTAAAATCTGGCAACGCCATAATAACTGTCATTTTTTACAAAGTTTTTATGTAGAATTGGTTTTGGTTTTTTTTACAATATAGTAAGTTAAAAAAATTAATTTAGCAAAAAAATTAAAACTTCTCGAAATGGTTTTCGTTGGATTATTTTCATAACTTTCGATGTGGATTGTCCCAACAAGAATGTGTCGATGAACTTAGTAAAAAACAACAGTTCATCGCTGGTTTGCAGAATTTAATTGTGGTCCTAGTTCAGTTGCTTACGAATTCGTTTCGAAAACGTTTATAAAATCAGGACAGATGATGAACTAAATATATTTCAGCTCAGTATCTATATAACTCAATCTGTTACTGGATCAACAAAGTCAAAAGTGGCAGCTCTATAGGTGCATATACAAAAATAGACAAATCAGTCGACTGACCATAATCTAGTTCTATCCCGCAACTCGCTCTCGCTCTCTCTCCCTCTCTCTCTCACTCTCTCTCACTCTCTCTCTCTCTCGGTTGACAATAACTGGACAAATATTTTCAATGGCATTTTGAAACGAAGCGAAATCTTTATGGAATTTGTGGAGCTTTGGCAAAGCTAAAATGCTAACAAAAATATAAAACACCAAATACATACGCAGATGACATGCCAACCCCGAAAGTATGCTTCAACATTTTATTTTTTCTGCTAACTTAATGGAATTTATTTTTGTTTATTTCTGTACAATCTCTAAAGCGCCAGCCGATTCGCGTTCACTCTAGCCATTGTCCCCCCTCCCACCTCCCATTCCCACTCCGCTCTTAACTCTCGCTCGGCCCCTTTGGCATGCCACGCTCACAAAAGTCAGAGGCTTAATAAATACATAAAATTTTCTAAGCAAGAAGCACGCTTCTAATTAGCGCAACCAACAAAAAGTGAAGTGAAAAATTTGAATGGCAAGCGAAAAACAAAAATAAAAATAAATAAAAAATACAAAATTCCAAAAATTGAAGCGGCATAATTAGCATAATACGGATAAAGCCGACAAAGCCAAAAAAATACTAAAAAACAAAAACACAAAAAAAAAAAAAAATGCAAATTTCATCTAAAAAAAAAAATGCTCATCATAAATAGCAGAAAAGTCCTTAAAGCTGAACTCAACTGTCAGTGGAATGGAATTTTTGCGTCAACAAGGACACTGCGAAGAGCGTCAGCATAAAAATGGCGGTCAAAATGGCAACAAATTGGCAACAGATTAGCCAACAGGCGCACCGCAAAAACAGTTGGCCATTTTGTGGTCAACTACAAAATTGCAAACAATTGCAGGGAAACAGAAACGAGCAACAAGAGAGAGCAAGAGAGAGAGACGATGGGTCAACAGATGGGGTTGGGATGGGGGTAAAGCAATTTTTCCGGAAAACGGAAACGGCTGGAAGCTGTGAGAGCAGTTTCTCGTTTCCGCTTGGCCAACAGCCCGTACATAAAATACAAATTACGTGCGGGTGCGGCCACGGGTGCGGGGGTCACCTAAAGCGACTGAGAGTGTAAAGAGTTAAAGAGCTCAGAGCTTATCGGTGATAAGAATCTTTGCCTTTCAAATGCTCAAATGCTTCACCTTTCAAGCGATTGCCTCTTGCTTCTAAACTAGCCACGGACCACCACCAATGAGGCAACCTCAAACGTAATCAATAAGTGGCCCATAAATTATGGAGCTGTCAGTAGAAATTGCAGGGCGTACATACAAAAAAATACAAAAAAAATACAAAAAAAAAAAAAAAATAAACAACCTTCTTTTCTTAAGTTGCAGCACCGACCCTTACATACCCTACACAAAATTCATTAAGATAATAGAACTGAAAAAAAATACAAACAACTATTTAAATATAACAATAAAAAAATAAAAATAGGTATTCAAAAAGTCTAAGAACAATTTTAAAATAGTCAATACATACAAAAAACAAAATCTAAAAAGTTTCAAAAAATACCCAAAAAGTTTTTAAACAAGCGAATATTAAAACATAAACAAAATCAAAATTTTAAAAATTAAGAAATGCCTAAAAAAAAACTCAAATTAAGAAATAATATAGAAAACTATAAAAGCAATATAAGAAGTTATGAATATAAAACAAAAAATATTCAGTAATAATATCCAAAGTTAAGAAATTATATGAAGTACAGTAGAGGTCGGTTATAACGATACTCATATAGCATCGATATCGATAAGAAGTACCATTAAAACAGCTCAACGGGAATACAAAAAAAATGTTAAAAAAGATTTCTTTAAATAAAAAACGATTTCTTTCATAAATTTGTAGAAATAAAATTACTATTAAATAAAATTGTTAAAAATTACAAAAAATAACACAAAATTTTAAGAAAAAAAATTGGTTAAAATGAGAAAATATTTTTAACCATAATGAATGAACAAAACAATAATCACAAATTATTCAATTAAATAGAAAAATCTTAAAAGATTTTATTTCATTTTGCTGTCTCAAATGTCTCTCATTCCTATCGCTCCAGGTTCCAGGGTATAAGAAGTATAAAGAAAATCACAAGAAATCCACTTGGTCAATGGTCACATGTGAATGAATGATTTCAGCTTATATCACACACATACACACACACCCAATACACACACACACACACTTACATGATCAAACATTTTTCGGTTGGTTTTGGCCAATTGAAAAAGTTATTTTTTGCTCCTTGGGTTTTTTTTTTTTTGCCTTCTTTTCACCTACCAGCTGAACTTTCTTGTCGAAGCCAATTTAATGGCATAGTTTATTTGAGCCAGTTGTTGTTTTTGTTGTTGTTGACGTTGTTTGTGGAATTTGTTTTCCTTATGGCTCATTGTTAGTTATGAGAAAAACTTATGCCAAAACCAAACCAAAATTGAAGCATTTAAAGTTCGAGAGGGAACGAAATATGAAACGCCATTAAGTCGCGTGATTAGCTTTGCGTATTACGTATAAGCAACGTATAGCTCCTTACCAAAACGAGAATTGAATAAAGTAAGTAAGTCGCTGGGCCGACTTGGATATACCATGCATTAGGTGAAGAGATGTATATTAAATTTCTTTCAAATGCTATCTCTCTTATGTGGAAACGAGCACTTTAGCGCCCCCCGACCAAATCGGTGATTTGCAGCATATGCTATCTCGCTCTTTTTCGCGTGCATCTGCCTTGCACCGCTATGAGTGAAAAACGTTTCTATGTATAACTCGGCCATTTTTATTCCGATTCTTGTGATATTTGGTGGAATGATAGATATACGTGACATGTATTAGTGTGCCAAATTAAATTACAATACGATAAATATTTCGGGTGAAAATCAAATTTTTCGAATTTCGGGGGCGGAAGGGGGCGTGGCCAAAATTTGAAACAAACTTGGTCTGCGTGCACACTGCACGCATCTAATGTCCAAATCCGAAAGCTCTATCTTTTATAGTTCCCGAGATATGGAGGCTCAAAATATTGTTTTTCAAATAGCGGGGGCGGAAGGGGGCGGGGCGAAAAAAAAAAAATAAACTTGATCAGCGTACACACCAAACGAGTCTACATGCCAAATTTGGTAGCTCTAGCTTGTATAGTTGCTGAGATCTAGGCACTCTATCGGACGGACGGACGGACGGACGGACGGACGGACGGACGGACGGACGGACGGACGGACAGACAGACGACGGACATGTCTCAATCGACTCGGCTATTGATACTGATCAAGAATATATATACTTTATAGGGTCGGAGAAGCTTCCTTCTCCCTGTTACATACATTTTGGCGACTTTAATATACCATTTCATTCTATGAATGCATGGTATAAAAACTTCAAGAGCACAAAATATAAATATTTTCTTGCATTTATTTTCAGTTTTTGCATTGCGTCACGAGTTTGTCTAGTTCTAATTTCGCCAACATTTGCCTATTAATAGACATTTTTATACCCTTGCAAAAAGGGTATATTAATTTTGGTCAGAAGTGTGCAAGGCATAGAAAGAGGGATGTCCGATCATATAAAGTATATACATTCTTGATAAGCATGACAAGACGAGCTCAAATCCGTAGACGGATAAACCTCCGTCCGTCTGAATAAACAGATTCTCCTCCTAGACCGCTTAAGCTACAGAGCTGAAATTTTGCACAAAGTCTTGTATATACTGCACGGTTTGCATATCTCGAATTCATGTGGATCGGACGACTATATCATAAGCCTCCCATAGAAAAATAGTTTTCCTTCTAAAAATATTTTGTTTCTTATGCGATTATCAAACTTCGTATTTAACATTTATTCGTAATAAATTATAATCCTGCTAAATTGTATCAAAATCGGATGACTATATCATACAGCTGTCATTGCTATGACAGGGAAATACGTGTTTTTACACAAAGGTCTTTACATTTAGCTAACTCTATTTAGGGATTGAGTATCACAGAAACTAGCAAGGGTATACAAACTTCGGCATGGCTGAAGTTAGCCCGGTCTTCTGGGTAAATATACATAAGTTGGTATATTAATATTTATACCATGCATCCATAGAATAAAATGGTATATTAAAGTCGTCAAAATGTATGTAACAGGGAGAAGAAAGCATTTCCTTCCCCATAAAGTATATATACTCTTGATCAGCAACAATAGCCAAGTCGATGGAAATATGTCCGTCTGTAGGACCATCGAGATCTCGGAGACTATAAAACCTAGAGCTACCAAATTTGGAATTTATACTCGTGTGGTGTGTACGCTGATCAAGAATTTTTTTTACTCCGCCCACGAAATTAGAAAAACAAAATTTTAAACATCTATATCTCGGGAACTATAAAAGCTAGAGTTGTTGTATTTGGACAGTAGATGCGTGCAACATGCACGCAGAATAGGCTTATTTTAATTTTTTGCCCCGCCTCTGAAATTTGATTTTCTCATGCAATATTTATCGTATCGTAATTTAATTTGGCAGATTAATACATGTTATGAACATCTATCATTCTACTAAATTTCAAATCAGAATAAAAATGGCCGAGTGAGAGCGAGATAGCATTTGTTAGAAATCTCGGCATGTGAAACAAATTTAATATATGAATTTTCACTTTTCACTGGTATATCCAAGTCGGTCCGGCGACTTACTTTATTTTTTTTTGCACCTACAAACCAATTTGAATTATGTTTTTTTATACACAAATATTTTTAGAAGGCATTTGAAAAAGCCAATTAACACTCTAATAGCAATTTTCATAATTGATTTTTTTATCCGAAAGTAACATAAATGGTTGGCAAAAATTATTTTTAAATAAACAATTAAATTTCAGATTTTGTATTAAGCCCGAGAATCATAGGCTAGCAAGTAAGTTTCTTTGATTCACCTGGAAAATTCTTTCCTATTACTTAGTTGCTTTGAATGTTTTTTAATTGGACTGCATTATTTAAATGGCAATTTAAATTAAATTAATATGAATTATGTTTGTCATATTTCTGAAATTAACGTTTTAGATATAAATACCCATATTTCAAAATAAAAATTTAAAAGAATCAGTATCCACATTCTATAATGAACACATATCAAAAAGACTCTCTCAGCATTGTAAGCAATTAATATTAAGTATATAAGATAAATATTATGAATTCTATTTATTGTCACATTTAACAAAGTTATTCTTAAATAAATCAGGGAATTAGAAGAAAACTATATTTTTGAACGATCCTCCTATTCTATTGTTAGCCAGAAGAGCGAGTTCCATAAACTTTTTCTTCGAGAAGTCTTTTTCTGTGTCTTATTATATGAATAATAACCACACAAAAATATTAATAATTTATTATTAAACCCGAAATTCTTTAATATTGAGTCAATTTGTGGCAAGAAGTAACTTTAGTTTGATTTTAAAAATATCATCTTAAAATTTAATCAAAATCAATTGTCAAAATACTTCTTTCAAAAAGCATTTCAAATGAGATTCAAATGAGATCCGAACTTTTATTAGTCTATAAAAATGGTTTCTTCTTATAACGAAGACACAGGAAAAATAAGAGTTTATACGGTTCTTTAATACAAAAATAAGATCTAGTTAAGTTCTCCATGCATCCATAGGATGAAATGGTATATTTAAGTCGCCAAAATACATGTAACAGGCCGAAGCATTTCCGGACCTACTTTATTTTGAAAATACAGCTATTTATCTATTATTTCTCCTGATTCAATAAACTAAACCAAAACTTGATAAATGTATAAAATTTATTTTCTTTTTTAAAGTACATTTTCTTCGTTGTTTTTTTTTTTTTTTTGCTTGTTAATTTCTAACTGATTTATGTCCATAGAAAATCGTAAAGTAAATTTTAATTATTTTTTTTTTCGACAATTTTCATTTGTCCAGAGATATTTTTAACATACAGTATATAAGCTGCTGCTTCTTATAGCTGCTGTCAACGAATCGCAATTAATTCGCAAATCAAGATACTCATTAATTGGTCTGACACATACATATGGGGGAATTGGAAAATTTGTTCACAGGCGATCGAGCGAAGGAACGGGAAAGTGCCAAGAATGTTGAAAATTTCAATTGCAGAACTAACACGAAAAAAAAGTACAAAAAGTACATCGAAGGGTCGTTATAAATATACCTCGTAATTTGACATATAACAACTTTAAATTAAAGATTTGGGGAGGGACTTATGTATGTGGTTACCCAGGTTTTGATTAACAATATATACACACATATTTATTTCTTTCTGCATTTTGTGAATGTTTTATATACTCTTATGGCCAAACGGTAGCAAAACTATGTAAGAAAAACCGACAAAAATTGACACATAACAAAACGAACAAGATGAATGACAATTTTTTAATGACATATTTGTTTCGTTCCTATTTCCACAAAATACCGAATCTATATTTGTAGCAAGTGTTTGTACAAACGATTTTAACACTATTTTCAACACAATTTCTGATTGATGTTCAGCTCTTGAATTGGTTCAAAAACTGTTTTCAAGGTTTTTCAAATTTTTGGTTTACTATAGATAATTTATCTCATAGTTACATCGATGTTTTATTTTTAAATAGATTTCAAAAAGGTTAATAAGTTAATTTGTAGTTTTACAAACTAACCAAAAACGATTAAGTAATCTATTAAACAGGATTAAAAAGTAAATCTCAATTAGTTGAAAGTATTTTTGATGTAACTGCATATCTCGAAGGTATAAACAAAAGAATCCTATGAAATATATATACATTTATATATATTATGAATACTTGAAGGAATTTTTATTTTATTAGGGATGAATATATAAAAAGAAACTTGAGTAAGTGAAGTATTTTCAAAGATTACTAATTTGGAGTGTTTTTTTTTTTAAAAGTATTAAGTTCTCACGCTCCCTCGCTTTCCACTTATTTCACTCATTTTACGGTCACCTAACTGGAACCTATAAACATTTCTTTAAATTCGAGCTAATAAGCATTGAAATAAATAAAACATTTGAATTTTCTATTGAAGTTATAGAAAACGAAGTTATTGAATAACCTATATAATCTATAATATTACCTACATATGTTTATTTTTTAATTTTTATTTTTAGTATATCTAATTTTCGAATTTCCTTAAACATTTTCTTTATATTTTCAATTTGAAGCCAGTGTATACCGGAATCGTTTAAAGTCTGTTAATATGTTTGGATTCAGTTCAGTTTTATTTACTTAATTAATTTGCTGTTGTTGTTGTTGCTATTGTTGAAAAATAAGCTTTTAATTACCTTTTCTATTTGGTTTTCTTCGTTATTCCTTTGTTTTTGGTCTCGAATACGGTTCGGTTTTTTGCCTTTGTTAATAACTTTTAGTTTTTATAGTGTTTATTGCCTTGCTAATATTTGTATTGGCATTTTTATTTTGTGCGCCTTCTTTCCCCTTGCTTCCTTTATTTCACACAGACACACACACACACACACTCACTATTTTCATATTCATATATCCATATCCATATCGACATTCAAATCGACATCGATACGAATATCAAATGAAATCGACAATTTCCCTAACGTTTCCTGTTTGTCTCCTCCACCTGTTTTTGTGTCTCTGCGTCTGTGTCTGCCTCCTCTAATAGTCATGTACCACACACTCTAGTCACAATCTAGCGCTGTTCGTTTTCTTCTATTTTTTTTTTTCTTATCTTATGCGGCGTTGCACATCACGTGAAAAAAATAATAGTAAAAAAAAAATTGGTAGATATTACAATTTTATTTCATTTGTTTTTTTTTTTACTATGTTGGCCAATATTTCCGTATTGTTTGATGGTCGGCTCGCATTCTTATCGACATTGATTTCTAGTTGTTGTTGTTGTCGCTTTATCTCTCTGTTATGCCTGAGCTGCTCATTTTCATTTCCATTACCATTTACATTTTCATTTCATATTTGCCATGTCTTGTGACACACACACACACACACACACACACTGTCGCACACAAGTCAAATAAATTGCCAAACAAATAGCAGAAAAGGCAACAGCCACACGGCGGCACGCGGCGTATACGTAATATAGAAATTTCAGAATTTTGCTCACGTATTTTTTTTCTTTTCGGATTCAGTTTTGCGCTTTGCGCCCCCAAAAAAAATTCTCGTTCAAAATTCAAATTGGAATTTAAATTTCTTGAATTTTGTATTCGTTTTCTTGCTGTGTTTTGCTGTTGGTGTTGCTGCAGCCACAGAATTGAGACTGACTGAAAAACTTTACGTGAAATATGGCTAAAGCGCCAAAGCATGGCCAAAATGCCGCAGCGGCAGCGTCGACGTCGTCGTTGGCGTCGTCGTCGTTGGCGTCGTCGGTGTTGGTGTCGGTGTCGCAGTCCGAGCACCAAAAACATTCGAGCTCAGTTCTCTGCCTGCCAATACAGCGCAGACAGGGCAGCAGAGGCGGTGTGGTGGGCGTGGCGGGGAGGCAATAGTCTGGCTATGAATGAGTGAGTGCCGTATGATAAGTGGGCGGCAAACCAAAACAGCGAGAGAGCTAAAGAGAGAGAGTGGGGAGAGAGAGCAAGTGAACGGTGAATGGGAGAGTAAAAAAAAAGCCGAAAGCAAAAGCCGAATGCCAAACAATGCGACACGAAGAGCTTTCTCTTACGCCCTCGACCTCCCTCTCTCTCACTCTCTATCGACCTCTCTTTCCACATTCGGTGTCAGTACAGTGGTTCAAGTCATGTTGAAGAGACTGTGAAATTGTTAAAATAACGTATACGCAGGGTGTGCCAGCTAAGACTGTTAATATTCAATAATAAAATGTGTCAATTGAAAATTTCAGAAAGTTTGCAAATTGGATTTTTCAAGGTCAAACAAAGATTTACAAATTTTCCAAAAACAGCTTCTGAGTATATCTAACTGATTCACATATAAAGACTCACAAGAACTGGCTTAAAAATGGATTAGGGACATTTTAGTTTGCACATTTTTACCTAGGTTTTTGCAGGGTTATAGCAAATATATGGGGCAAGACATTTCATAATGCTACAACCTTCTGGTTCGTGGAAACATTTTTATACCCTTGCAAAAAGGGTGTATTAATTTTGGACAGATGTGTGTAACGCACTGAAGGAAGAATCTCCGACCATATAAAGTATATATATTCTTGATCAGCACGACAAATTCATATAGCCATATGTGCCTGTCTGAATCTACAGCTTCTCTTCCTATTTCATACAGTTCCCATAGTCGTCCTGGCATTTTTGATTAAGATCAGACCACTTTATCATATAGCTTCCATAGAAACGATCGGTCCAAAAATAGTTTTAGGTCTAAAAACTTGTTTGTTTCTATTTTTTGTGTTAATACCTCTATTCATGATAAGTATAATACATACATACTTCTGAGTGCCGTGCTATGGCCTGTAGATACTGTTTTTTACACAAAAGATGTTTTCAGTTTGCTATCTTTTTTTAGGTATTAAGTAACAAAAAAACTTGCAAGAGTACACAAACTTAGTCCGATCCTCTGGTTGGACATATTTTTGGCCACTTTTGTGGAGACTTACCATAAGTTTTCGATTCTACATTGCAAATTGCTTAGCTTTGGCGTTTATAGTTCTCGATGTTCAATCGATTGGTATACACTTTATGGGATATACATAGATATGAATATGCCTCCTTCTGCCTGTTACATATATTTTGGCGGTTTTAATATACCATTTCATCCTAAGGATGCATGGTATAAAAATAACTAAATTACAAATAGCTGCTCTTGCGATCCATTTTATTCATCAGTTTCGGTAATCAAAGGTTCGTTCAAAATCAGTTCAATGACTTTCTGCTTAATATGGATCGTTCTTCCGATCGATAGTGCTATTTTTCGCCTTATTATTACTAAGAAGCTGTGAGTTCTGGTTTAAATTAAGATTGTTAAAAGCGGTTTAAACTTTTTCCGATGAATGAGTGCAAAAGTTTTTAAGGCGAAACCCATTTCCCGATTGCTTTACCAAAAGGAAGATTATTTATTTATTTATGGCCTTAAATTAATAATTTGAAGTTTGTTTACGTTTCCGTTCACATTTGAGACTATGGTTTACGGTTACGGTTATGGTTTTTGATTATACCTTAAGTGCTTTGTTTTCGGATACGGTTATGGTAAAAACGAGAAATATTAACGCTAAGTGATTTTCGATGGAACTCATACCACAGTGGCATTGATGCATTTTTGCGAGAGAGAAGGAGGAGAGAGCATGTATAAGTAAGTTTCGTTCTCCCTCGTTATGATTCTCTCTCACTTCTCTCTCTCTTGTTTGGTGTGCTCTCTGACGGCGCCAAAAAACAGCTGCTTAATGTTTATTTGTTTGTTTGGTTTTAGATGCCGCATTGATGCCGCTACGACACTGCCGATCCGCCCCGCCCGCACTCCCTCCACGTACACTTCTCCTCTGCAGCATCTAACTTTGGCTTCGTCTTCGACTTGGACTTGGACTGTGTCATGTCACAGTTTCACCTTGGTTTCCTCCTACTACTACAGAGATGTCGCCTCTTCCTTAACGACAGCGGGAGGACGTGAACGACTACTACGACGACAGCGACGCCGCCATCAACTTTTATGGCCTTCAAATTGTTTCCGAAACGTTGAGCCATTGGCAATGTCTGCGCCTGGGGAGGACTTCGCTGGTGTTTGCTGCTGTGTTCTCTATATAGTATGTATGTATGTATATATCTTGCCCACTTTATCAATTGCCGCCCACTCGGGCGCATTAAAGCTAAAAAGATTTTCCTATATTTCATTTCATTTGGTTGGCTCTGCCATGGATTCGTTTGCTCATTTTCCGTATTCTGTTTGTATGTGCGCTGCTTTTATGATTATTTTCATTTCCTAAGCACTTAGGATCACAGTGGGGCCAGGAATGGGGAGTGGCTAAAGCAGCCCAAAGGGGGTAAGTAGATCATTAAAACAAAAAATAACAAAAAACCAAAAGGAGTAGAACTAGCTTCCGTTTTTTGTTGTTTTTGTTACTGTTTGTGTTTTCCTTGACCTAACCATAAACACTTAAATCTTAACTATATTATATAATGTTAACAAATAAGATTCATTCAATTAAATCAACCAAAATATTATTATTAACGATTTATACCACGACGTGCAAGTTCTTTAACCAGTTGGGAATTCTAAGGTCATGTGAAGAAATCTCCATTTAGTTGGGAATGAGGAAAATAATAAAATTGCATAGTATGAAAATCCTTGATAAGTTGTAAGGAATGCATTCTAAAACTAGAATTGCACTAGGCAATTCTAGGAACGCCAAGTGGAAAGAGCCTTATTCATTGTAAATTCTAGAACTATGCAATTAGGAATCAAAAAGCGCCAATCTAATACATTGTTTATTGTTTGTATAATATACGAATGATACAACTGTGAAGAGGTCCTTAATTAGTCGTCAACTCTAAGGCAATATTTAGTAGTAGTAATAATATTAAAACCAGTTGAGAGCCATAAGATACTCAAGTGAAAAATACTGAAAATTTTAGAACCAGTTGAAAAAACTAAAAAAAAAGGTCTCATTGGTTTTAAGTTTGGACAAGGAATGCCTAAAAGGATTAAAGTACCGTTACAGAACCAGAATCTCAAGAAATCGAACGTAATCGCATGTAATGGAATATGATGAAATCTAAGAACTTCTTCATTATCGTATTAGCATTGGGAAAGGGTATTCATGCTTCGTTGATTCAAACTCATTGTTGGCTTAATCTTCTTGAGCTTCTTCTTCTAGTCTGTGCTATCTGTTAGAATGGCTTTCTTTCTATCTTTCTCTTGTTGTTGTTGTTGTTGCTGGTTGTTTTTTGTTTTGTGCTGGCAGCTTTAAGTTATTTTTCGCCTTAATAGTTGGCAGTAAATTCAACTTGAAGCTGGCTAACACTTCTGCAAACTTGTTTTAACGGGGCCCTGCAGTTGTTGCATTTCCCTCTCACCTCTCCCAGTCCCAGTCCCTGACCCTCTCTCTCACTCTCTGTCTATCTCTTTCACTGTTGTGTTTGCTCTGTTTGTTCGCTACAAACTTTCAACTTCCTTTTGCGCATCTCGTTGCTACTCCTCATGCACATTGTTTACATTCCTCTTTTTGCCCTCTCTGTGTTTTTCTTTATACTGGCTATTTATTTGCTTTACGAGAAAACACAACGGAAATTTGCCTGCTGTTCTTTGCTATTGTTGCTTTTCTTCTTGTGTTTTTTTTTTTTTTGTTGGTCGTTCTCTCCTCTCGCTTTGCGCGAATTTTTTTTATGGGGTGTTGAAAACCATTTTGTTAAACAAACTTGTAGCATTTGTTGCTCTTGGGTCCGACGAAAAACCAAAAATAAAAAAAGGGACACGTTTTTTTATCAACGCATTTTTTTTATTTTAAATTCTATGCCACCTTTTATCAATTCTATTTCACGATTATTGCTAATTATTTGATTCGCGGTAAGGGCAAAAATATTGTGTAAATCTTTTATTCGTGACTTTCATTGTAAAGCTATTACCCCCACCCCCATACCCCAAACCACCGCCCCCATAATGAAAATGGTGAACTTACTGCGAGGGAATGTCCGTCATTCCATTTGACTGACACCAAGGAATGCTTCTTAGTGGCGGAACTTTGGATGCTTCTTCTTTGTTGGTCGGTTGGTCGGTCGGTTCGTTAGTTGGAACAGCTGGAAATGCAGGAGTTTTCATTAACTAAGCATTTTGGTAAATGATTTTAATTAGAAATGATAGGAAAGTAGAGGGTAAATATTTAATTTAATTTATTAAGTCTTGCCCGCGAAATGCCCTTGACTTGGAGGGTTCATACGATGGTGGGGGAACGGTCTGTCAAAAATTATGCTACAGATCATTTAACTGTTTTCTTGCTAGTAATTAAAAAACCTGCGTGACATTTATTAACTTTCAGTTTTAAAACGAATTGAGAGCATAAATATTCTACTACTCCCAGAAGTTTCATACTTTTTTACAAAGTTCCAAATAGAAATCCTTAAAACTGCCCACAAAAAGAACTTTCAATATATACATTTTATAAAACCATTCGTTCAAGATAATGAATGATCTTACTAATAATGACATTTCCGCCGCAATATAATTGTTTAACAAAATACCAATATATAATAAAGTCGTCAGATCCGGATGACATTAAAGATCAGGTATATGTATGATTTGCACATTTCCTCACCAAAATTAATGTATTCTTTTGCCTCTTTGGGTATTTCACCAAAAATATTACCATTTAAGCAATTAATCTAATAAATAATCAAAAACAATCTGTAAAATAGTTGTAAAATAGTTGGTTGTGTTGCTTAGTTTTATTTAACATTCTGTGTGGGAAAACATTTTTGGAAAAGATGATATTGCATCAGTCGCATTTTTCGAAAAATTTGTATTTTATATGATAGTGGTAAGTGAGTCAGGAAGCTACCGGAAAAGGGGTGGTTCCAAACATACAGTTAAAAAAAACTTTTTAAGTTAAATTTAACTTGTGTTAGAGACAAAATGTTAACGTTGTTGTTCTAAAAACTTTTATATTCAAATTACATAACATTTTGTAGCTTTAATTTTTCCGCACCAACGTTCTTTTATACAAATTTTCAGTCTCATCTGATTGTTGTGCTTCAAATAGAAAATGAAGGAACCCTTTTCATACAGAAAGGTAGGACTTGTCTCAATCAACTCGGCCTTTCATGATGATCAACTTTATAGGGTCGGAGGAAATGGTATGGAAAAATATATATTTTTTTTAACGAAATTAATATTTTTGGTACAAGCAAGTTGGTTCTTGCTGTTGATTCAATTGAGAAACGAAACAAAAACTTAAAGCCATGCAGAAATGACATATTTGATGTCTATTTTGACATATCCTTTCCTTTTGTATCCAACAAAATATATACATAGGTGTATGATAAACCAATATAAGTGATATCGCGACAGCTGTCTTACGACACATACATAGCTGGGCGGAGCGACGTGGAAGCTGATCGTGTGTGAATTTAACAAAGATATCATATTTCTCGGCCAGTTTGTTGGGACTCGTATTGGTCGCGGAGTTATCCGGTTGCCCTGCTGTGTGCCAACGGTTTGTGTCTTTTGATTTGATTGTGAAGACCGTCGGCCACTTGGTCTGGTGAGATTTTAGATGATGTGACTTCTGAGAAGTGACTCACGTCGTCCTTTGGCAAAAGACTTGAATCATAAACTATTAAATCCATCATAATCGAAATAAGAACTAGAGCAATAACGTTTCGCAAGACATTTGTCCAGTGTTTTCCAGGTGAATGAGAAGACATTTCTAAAATTAGTTGGATCTTAACCAAATCTTATATATGTATTTACTTTTTTATTTCTTTGGAATACGTTATATTATTTTCGATTTCGACGAGACGAATCTCAATTCGAATTGTGATATTGCTTGAGCAATAATTCAAAGGCCACTACTCTTTGAGAATCTATCTCGTTTTCTGAGATCTACTTTTTTTCAACTACAAAACATATGTATGTATCTCTAATGCGACCATCGACTGTGAAAAAGTGTGTAATTTAAAGTCAATTACAAAGTCGCAAAATGCCATGATTCATATTCATTCCGAATCTTATCATCTATGATATTATCAGTTTGAATGTGTAGAGTAGTGGGTATGTACATGCAATGCAAGTTTAGAGTAAACTGTAATTGCAGTTACTTTGTACGCTTACATCACTGAATTTTACGATTAAAGTTGAACAATTTCTGGAAATTTCTTTGATTAGATTTTTCTCAGACTTTCTCTCGGTGGAGATATGAAACGATCTTTGTAAGTCGTTGTGTGGAAAAAAAATAGAATACATACATAAATTAATTTGGCCATTAAGATTATAAACATTTAAAATATTCTAACATATTTATAAGAAATTTATCTAGTTCAATTGATCTGTAAAAAATAAAACTTTACCCTAATTCTTTTTCTCAGACTATCACTGAAAATGTTCGATTATCTAAGTTAATAAATAAACCAATTTCAATGAACGTCAATAGCTTAGAAATTATTTCCCAATATATTTTCACAAATTTAACTAATTTAATTAGATCTCTAAAGAATCATATGAATAAACATTGTTAAAATTTTGAAATTTATGTATGTACATATGTACATACATATATTGTAATCGATTTGTATTGGCTTTTAGTATTCAGTAGCAATTAATTTTCCAACAGTTTGGTGTAGTTTGTCGAAGTTTATTCGATTCCAATTCGATTTTACTGCAGTTCGTAACCCAGTTTTCTCTCCTCCATGCGTTCATTCGTTTGTTCGTTCAAGAGCTCTCAACAGCTCTAAGCAGCCGGCATAAATTTCCGAAACAAACAAGAGATACTATACGTACATATGTATGTACATACATATGTATCTACTACAAAATGTATCTTAACCGAACTTGAGCCAAGTTCAAGCCATTGCAACCAAGGAGAACCCCCTTTGGCATCCCATCTGCACTATGTATGTATAGTTATCATTCCAACACCACGTGCCACTTTTTTAAGGTCAACCCCATGTGTTCTCTCTCTCTGTCTCGCACCGTGTGTCCATGTGTGTGTGTGTGTGTGTGTGTGTGGGTGTATGGAGGATTCTAGCTAAAACCTTTCAAGCGCAACATGTCGCATTGTTTCCATTCTCATTCTTTTTCTTTTTGTTTTGTTTTTCTTTCGAACTGGCGCCGCGTTCTCCCTTTCGGTCTCTCTAACCTTTCTCTTTCTCCTGTCGCTGCCAGTGTCAGTTGTGGCGAAAGAAGAACACGGTGGAGAGGAGGGAAGGGGATGCCAGTGACTCCAATGTGGTGTGCCTTGTGGGTGCTATCAAACTTTTGTTGTTATTGTTGTTGCTGGTGTGCGTGGTCGCCGCTGCCTGCCATTACATTGTTTGCTTTTTGTTTAGCCCTGGTTAGAGAGAGGATAACATCGCACCACACCACACCTCACCACGCCCTACCTCACCACACCGCGCTTAACCTCACCTTATCACAACTTAGTCGGGCAACCCGCTAAAAACCGCTTCTCCCCTTTGGGCTATGCAGCTGCGGCAAAAGTTTCCTTTTTTTTTATTCAAATGCTTTTACAATGCTCCTAAGAGAGGGTAATCGTGGGTACAATAAATCCGTTCTAAGATTTGTCCTATCAACATAAATTTAGCTTTTAGAATTATTTACTCTTATGAGTAGAGAGAGGAAAAAGACCTTTATCTCTGTTGATAAACATCATTTTCAGAGAGTTTTGAGATTCTTCCACGTCAACATTTCCTATTAGATCGGGATCTATTTGATATAGTAGTCCGATCTTAATAAAATATGCAAAATTTCAGCTCTAGCTTTAGCGGTCTAGGTGGAGAAGCTGTTGATCCAGACAGACAGACGGACCAACGGGTTTGAACTCGTCTTGTTATGCTGACCAGGAATATTTACTTATACTTCTGACCAAAATTAATGTACCTTTTTTTCAAAAGTATCAAAACTATAGTTTCTTTTACAATAATAACAATATTATACAATATATATATTTGGTTCGTAATTTCTTTTTAATTTTAACAATTTTTTAAGTCTGTTTTTAAGTTTTCAATATGAATAATTTGTACAACATTTTGATTAAAATATTCATCTGTGGTTTATAAAAAGAACAAGATTCTTTATATTATTTAATACATGAATATCGTCCTTTTAAAATTCATATATGTAGGTAACTCGAGTTTACAGCTTAAAAAAATATGCAGAATATTGCGGTTTTGGTGGACACCCAAATATCTCTCAATCTCTTAACTTTCCTGGATATAAAATGAAAGATTTCTATTTTCGTGATACATTTGAAATCTTTGATATATTTGTGACTAGATTTTCGAATTGGGGTCAATTATTGTCTTAGTTTTAGTGGGATTAAGCTTAGTACCTTCTAAAACCAATCTTGCAAGGGTATAACATGGTCGGTTTATTCAACGTTAACTTGGCATTTTCGACTTATTGTTTATTTTTGGCCAAAAAGTTAGTTGCACTACAGACAGAGATAGAGAACTGCAACACAATGTTGCCAGTTGTTTTACCAAATATTTCTGCATATATACATACATATAAGTGGAAAGTGCAGTCCAAACACTGGGAAGCTGTTACATGGGAAATATTTGTACAACATTGAAGAGATACACCAAAGAGAGAGTCGTTCGGGGAGGCAAGGGGGTTATGCAAAAATATGTTACACCAGACGGTGTGTTTCTATGGCAAAGGCAACGCGACCGACAATAATGATTATGATGACTATGATGATGGCAATTCACTTATTTTCTCCTCTCTCTCTCTGTTTTTCTCTGTGGCTGTTTTTGTTTGTGGGTGTGTGTGTGTGGATAGTTGGAAAATTGTTTTTCCGGCACGCGTTTAGTTTTCAGTTTCAGGTAGGTTAGTTAACTGGGTTAACTGTGGTCAAACCGACATAACCAAAATCGCTTGAGTATTTTTTAATTATATTTTTTTTTCCTCCCCTTTTTTCCCATACATATTTAAATTCAGTCCAGTCCAGTCCACTCCAGTGTGTTGTTATTATTATTATTTATATTGGTAAGGGCAGAGAGTTCATTAAATTGCATAATGTACGAATATGTAAATATATATACATACATATATAGCGCAAATATCAGCAATCCATTGACATTAATGATGAGCTTTTTCGTATTTTTTTAGCTTTGCCAAACAAACAACAAAAATGCTTTTAATTGAATTTAATTTGCTCGCAGCTCGACTATATGAAAATTGCATTTTTAATGTTTTTCCACACTTGTTGAAATTTTCAGCACTCTCTCTCTCGCACAATTTTGTCTACCCTATACAATTAGGATAAGAGACCATATTGCGAAATGGAGTATACCAACATTCTTTAAAGAAACTCATAGACATTCCAAAAAAAAACAGTAAAAAATTTCTCACACCCAATGAAAAATATACAATGTCTACAGTTTTATAAAAAAAAATACTTGTTTTTGGATTTTGTTTTAATGATGAAAGAAAAATACTTTTTTTTTTTTTTTTTTAAAGACGAAAAATCAATCTGTATTCCTTAGAAAATATAAAAATGAATGTTGTTCCTTAGTTTTTTCTTTTACTTTCATAGTAAAAAACAAAACACACAAAAATAGTTGTTTTATTTTTAAAGTAATGAAATTGTAAATCTTATCTATATTTAGGGACAAATTCTCATGGCAGGGTAGTGCAAAGTCGTTGCTTTAATTTACAGTTAGCTAACTGGACTGTATTTTTGTCGACATAAATATTTGATTATGTGATTAACGTTGATTGTCTCTCAATTTGGCATTACAATGGGCATTGAGAGAATTGAATTCGCTTGTGATTTATTAATTAAGAAATGATTTCCATATTTTTTTATTGGCATTCTAATGTACATACATATGTATATACACTTTCTATTTGCATATAAACTACCCCTTTTGTCTCCCACCTCTCCTCCAGTCTCTTCCACTCTATTCTTGCTCATTTGTTGAAGCTTTTCCTATCGTTTAACTTTAGCAATTAGCTTTCTGAGAGGTTTTAAACTTCCTTGCCTACTTATTATTATTACGTGTGTTTCTTAGGGTTTAATTTTTTCTTGCTGTTTTAAGTAGAACTTTATTGTTTATAATTTCTTTTGGCCACAGCAAACTTGTTCAACATTAAATCTCCGCCCCAGGGAATCCTCCATCTCCACCCCTCCTTCGTGCCATTAATCAAACTTCTAGTCTTTGTTCAATTTCTTTTTCTTTCTCTCTCTCTCTCTCTCCGTTTTTTTTTTTTTGTATTCCCTTCTTCAACCTTTTCTGTTTTTTATATTTTTTTATGTTTCATGTTTCATTTTCTTTTTTAAGGCTTATTATTGTTGGTATTTATTATTGTTACGGCCATAAAGTTTTAGCCAAGAGAATATGGCCAGGGGGCTGACTGGATGACTAGATGGCTGGCTGGTTGGAGTCCGCCGACTGAGTTGATGACCCCGCACGCAATCTAGCCATTTTGCCATCTCTTTCTATTCCCCAACTCTCTTGCTCCCCCTCCCTCCCTCCCTTCTTCTCTCTTTCATAATTCACGCGCTTTTTAATTTTTTTTCCATTTTACTGATTTGCGATAGTGGCCAGAAGAAGAAGAAGAAGGGCTGTCAGCGTCGGCAGATAATAGAATTGAATAGAATTGTTTTTTTTGTGACTATTTAACTGTTTTTTTTTTTCTAGCATGTTAAAACAAAGGCATGTCAGCTTTTGGTCATATGTGTTTGAGATATGAAAAAAAAGAAGCAAACTGTTTGGAATGTCCAAATGAACTTTGCTGCTCGACATTGAAATCGACCGATTACACAATAAAATTGATTAAACGAATTACTTCTGAAGGTCTAGAAGAAGATTCAAGTAAAGTTTACTTATTTGTTAGAAATTGCAGATAATAAACTTTAGTTGGTATTTTTGAATCCCTCATTAAGATTCTAGGCCAAATCCAGGAGTCATTATGATTGGACGTATTGTGTGGGCACTTTTTGATTGTTACATAATTTTTTGTGGATTTTGTGTGTTTTCTGTGTTAAATTTTGAATGTGAATAATGCTTAAGCCAAATAATTTGGACTTGTAGAGCAGAGCTTATCTACTTATCTAAGTGTTAGAAACTTCTCCGAAAATACGTGAGCAATAAATACCAACTACTTCTTGGTGTCCCATGACGGAAGCTTAAAAGTGACCTCCACTTCAGAGATAAATACAAATAAAAGTAATGCTTTCAATAGATAAACATATCAAGAATTTCTGAGTCAACTGTGGCAATAGATAGATAATTTTCACCTAAAATATGAACAGAATCAAAATAAACGTTTCTTATGTACTTCTATTTCGCAAATAATGATCGAATAATTGATGCAGTAACATCGATAGACAGATCGATATGTATCTAATAGATTATCGAATGTGCCGATATATCGGAAATCAAATTTTCTATCTTTTGTATAAGAAATATTCGTAAATGTGGCACCACATCAGTTCTACTTGGGATCTCCCTGTGCAAGTTCATCGGCTTTACCTAACCTAGCCCAGATCTTAAGGTAATTAATTCGATTAAAAGTTGTAGTAGAGTTGGTTACAATTTATGTGCATAGTTTTAATTTTTTCACTCATTTCTATAGTCTTAAAACATGATTTTCTTGCCGATTCAGCAAGGTTACCACTAACATGTTAGCGGAAAAAATGATCGCTTATAAAAACTCATTACCCATACTACCATAAGGGGCTAGACAAGTTTTGCAACACTGGTGATAATGGTTTTGAGGAACTCGATGAAACTAAAGTTCGATAGGTTTGCTATCGATACAAAATAAATAGATGAAAACCTTGTCATCTCATTTCTTAAAGTTTTATGATAATAACGACAATCTTCTAGGTACTGGGGGTACAAATACTGACTTTAAAATGCGAGTCTACATATATCTTCCTTTTCGAATTCCACAAATTAAACTACACACAATTATGTACAAACAAGAAATGTGTTTGCCGTTTAATTATATAGTTGAAAAAATGTATTGTCAATGAGTGAATCGAAAATTGCATATCAGGCAAACAATTATATATCACAATATAAACACAGTTGTCATAATAGAAGCAAGACCAAACGGCCGCCTCCTCACCACTGCTCCCCCCCTTCCCACCCCGTTCAATTCATCTATATGAAAGCAGCTTGACAGTTCCAGCAAATAACAATAAAAAGCAACAATTCAAATTCAACTTGTTTTTTTTTTGATTAGATCATTGAAGCAAAAATATATCCGTCAATGTGTGGCGACGGCGTCCTCCTGCTTCTTCTTTTCACCTGCGATAATTAACTGAAATAGACCCGTGACTGAGTGAATGAATACATAGATACACACGCACACACACACATACATAGGCAGATGCAGATACAGATACTTATAGAGGCTTCTCTATATATGTATGAATGTGGGCGCTATTTTCTCCCCCTTTTTTTTTGTGTTGTACTTGGAGCTGCAATCGCAGTCAAGAGAAGTGAGACAACAATATAATGGGCTAGTTAAAAAGAAGTAAGTAGAAGAAGAGGAGGAAATAGAGGAGGGGGGCTGGGGCATAAAACTTTCTTGGTTGAGAGAACTCATTCAAAAACTTTTTACCTTCTTTTAACTCAGCCAGGTGCCCGATTATTCGTTTTTCGTTTTTTTTTTTTTTCCTTCTTTTGCCTCGTTTTTTCTTTTCTTTAATAACTCACGACTTGGCCATGGCTTTGACAAGCTGTTAATAGCATTAAAAAAAAAATAAAAGCACAATCTAGGCAGAAATTCTTTGAAATTTGTTGGCCATTTAATGAAAAAAGCAATTTGCCAGCAACAATTTTTTATTTTATATAAATTGTATTTTATTTAGCCACAAAACGTAACTGCCATCCAGCTATACATATATATATATATATATGTATATAAACTTTTGTGTATGTGTGTGTGCGAGTCCTAGGCCACATTTTATGTGAGTGAAAAAAATAGAAACAAGTTTATGGGATCTCAGAGCCAAAGCCAGCCCACTAATTGGCCATTAAATGTTATAAATTTCACATTTCGATTGGTTTTTCCGTTTTCGTGGCCAATTAGTCACCTTTTTGGCCAATATATTTGCTGATATGTACATATATATATACATATACATATATTAGGTATATGTATCTGTATTTATTGTAGTTTTGCTTGATAAGCATTCCTCTACTGATAATTGAATTCGCCTCGATTCGTAGTTGCGTTCGGTTATAATAATACATAAATCATATTTGGTCGCTGGCAGCATGTAACAATTTTTCCATCATAAATTATGAGTTTCATTTTAAAGTTTAATTAAATGTCACAACTATGACTCAGATAATTAAAAAATAACAAAAAAATTACAACTATGTAACCACAATTGGTAGCTGTGAAACACACAGGCAACAAAAATATTGGAAATAAATTCCCATTCACACCTGAAAATCAGATGGGTTTTAGCAGCAATCTGAATATGGATCCAAATCGTTAAGAAAAGTCACATTGTGAAATTAAGACAAACCCAAAAATTTATTCTAACTATGTATATTTTGCACTGATTTCTCTAATGTCAACTAAATAATATACTTATACTTTGGAATTGAATTTAATTGAAATAAAATAGATAGTTGTAAAATCCAATTAAAAACAAATCTCAGTGAATAAATTCATATTTTCTTACTAACATTTTAAATTTTTTTCAATACATAAGTTACATATTTTTTAAGCGAATATATTTAAAAATATTTTGAGAATTGTTTATATCGAATTTTTGGTAGGAAATTTACAACTATTATTTTTACAAATTTATTTTATAAATTTATTTATAAATACATTAAAAATCAAAGAAGCTAACTTCGGCTATGACGAAGTTTGTATACCCTTGCAGTCCTTGACCATTACATATTAAGATGATTTAAAAAATTTCTCCTATTGATATCTAGGATTAAAATCTATTATGTTTATATTGATGAACGGAATCAGTAAGGATAAGATTCTTTAAAAAATAGAGAAGTTATTCGCATTTTACAGTCGTTTTTGTATGGCACCTATATGATATAGTGATCCGATCTTTGAAAATCGCAGATAATGTATTTGGAGTATAAAAAGGTGTATATACGAACTTTTAAGGCCATACCTCCAAAACTGTGGGAATAGTTAGCATACGTTCAGACAGACAGACGGACATGGGTATATCGTCTTTTAATGCTGATCAATAATATATGTATGTATATAATTTATGGGGTCGGAATCAATTCCTTTTCTGCGTTACAAACATCTGACTAATTTTATAATATACTCTGCAAGGGAAAAAAATTATTTCTATTTTGATAGTTTCCCCTTAATACACGAAATCTTTAATCAATCGATTCTGATGCTGATCTAATTCATCAATAAAAGTGTGAAGAAGATTAAATAATAAATTGTAGTCCTGCTGAATTTATTCAAATCGGATGACTATAAGATGTTTTAGTGTGTAGATACGGGTTTTTACACAACTGTCTTTTAATTTTGCTACAGGTTTTGACGAACATAAAAACTGGCAAGGGTGTACAAACTTCGGCATGGCCGAAGCTAACATGGCCTTCTGCTTTTTTATATTTCCTCTTATTTAAATGGTCTTTCCACGCATGTTGTGCATTTAAAAAAGTCAACAATCGTAAAAATTTTCATAAACAATTGATAATTAATAGTCGATATTTTTCACACAATTTTAATAATTTTCTTTTTAATAATTTGCATCCATTTCATTCAGTGGGAAAGCTATCGATTTTAATGTTGATATTTATTAAATTTTTGTTGCTGCCAAAAACAATATTCGCCTAATCGATGACAGATACAATGAGAATATCATTTACTCATTTATCATTTTATTTAATTTTATTTTAATTAATATATCATTTCATTAAATTTGAATTATGGCTTCTTTTTCTACGGTGCGTTTTGGGCGTAGAGTTGTGACTTTAATTCAAAAAGTATTTTAATAGTTATTTATTTGCCCCAAAGATGTATCAAAAGCGGCCTGAAGTTACAATTTTCTGGTGTGCCAATACCATTTCAACTCACTATATGTCAGTTTTATAAAATTCATATAACTTCGGTGTTTTAAAATTACATTTACCACCCAAAATTAAAATATCTTAAATAAAATTACGATTATCTCACTATCCATCACTCCCTTTTTCCCTCTCTCTCTCTTTCTCTCACACTCTTTTTGTGTGTCTCTGTCTCGGATTGGACTTCTCGCATAAATGTCAAGAAACTTTTTGCCAACAACAAGAAAAAGTGGAAGAAGTAGTAGAAAAAGGTCGTCAAATGAAAATACGAGTAACTTTCGAGCTATTAGCTGGCAATTAAAACGGCAAATGAACTTTCAACTCTCTGGCCAAAAACAAAAAGGCCAAAAACTAAACCAAGCCAAAGAAAGCAAAATACAGAGAAACAAAAACAGAGAGATAAAGTCAAAGCCAAAGCTAACAAAAATCAGCCACAAATTGGTAAACAAAAGTATACACAATTGTTTGCTATTTGTCTTGTAGTTTAGGACCCAGCAAGAGGGGTTTGGAGAAGAGGCATGGATGTGGGTGTGGGCGTGGGCGTGGGAGTTTCACCCTAGAAATGAGAAAGAATGTCAAACTAGAAAAACTTGCGTTATTTTTGTAGTTGTTGGGTAATTTCATGGGTATGGTGGACAAGGGTGTCTGTGTGTGTGTGTGTGGGGGGGGGGAGAGGGGTAACTGAATCGAGAACAATGCAAAATGAAACTGTTACAAAAAGTTTATTGTTGTTGTTCTTTCGGTTTTTGTTTCTTTTTGGCCAATTCGTGTGATAATAAACCGGACCCCAAAAAAGGCCCCACAAGTTGCAGGTCTTTTATTTGGACAAGTTTTTCGGCTAATTTGAAAGAGTTTCTACTGTTCCGTAATATTCTGTTGTAATACCCTGTAATTATAAGGTAAGGGGGTAAGTTAGCTACGATATTTACTCGTACACACCCTTCTTTTTATGTCATAAAATTGAATTTACGACATTATTGACAAAAGAATGTTTTTTATATATTGTATAAAACAATTATGCCGAATCGAGACATAAAATGTAATAAAAACCTTTCAGCCTATCCTGAAATAATATATGAATGTATTTGACATAACTTTCGAAATTCCCTATTTGCATATTGAACTATAATCCATTGAAGAAACCTTTAGTTTTGTATTGGTTTATTTCTCCAATTAAATAAAAATACTTATACATATGTATGTATGTAAACAAGTATGTATGTATGTTTAAAACAAAGACTAGAATTTTGAAAACTACAATTTGATTCAAAACATTTCTTTCAATTTCTTCATCTAATGATAGAAGCACACTTTCATAGATATAACTTCGATAAATATCGCAAATCACAAATTAAAACGACAACCAATATCTAATAAATTCAAAGAAAAGACGATATTAATTGATTAAAGTGCAATTAAACTGAAGGCAACCAATGATATCACATTTCGAATTGTTAAAGAGCCAACATAAATATTATAAAGTGAGTTAAGCCGAAAAACGAAAAAAAAACAAACAAAATGAAATAAAACCTCACTCACTTCCACTTTACTTATTCTCTCAGTTTACATTTGGTATATTGGTATAAATTCTTAAAAAAAAAAAAATTAAACAAATTTCCAAGTCCCATGATGTTTGCTTTTTTGAAACCAAATGCTGCATGTTAAATAGGCGGCACCGACTTTGAGATACCCTGTATTAAGTAGAAGCCACCCACCAATCCTAATGTGGCACAGTATTTCTTTTTGCCGTGTTATTAAGCTCGGATTAACTAATAACTTTATCGAAAAATGTTCCATGTTCATGCTGAAAACTTAATTGTTCGATCAAATTTGTAAAGCAATTTTCAATAATTTTTTATATCAAATATTAATTTTATTTTTTTTGACTATTGAAAAATTTAATTACTTTTTTCAGAAAGAAGACATATACATATATACATATGTATGTACATATGTATGTATATACATTTACTACAGTATAACATTTACGACTGAACCTAATGAAATCTGTTAATTTTTTAAAATACAAACTGTACATTTAAGAGAATTAGAATTAGTTTAAAATTTATTCAAAACTGTCAAAAATAATCCTAAAAGCAAGAAGAAATTTATTAAAAGTTAAAAGAAAAAAAATAGTTTATCTTATCAATGATTGTGAACTGTTTTCTTTTATTGTATTTACTTTCGTAACTTTCAAAATAAATAGCCAAAATTGCAGGAAAAAGTAGTCGCAGTAGTATTGGCACAGGAAATCTGTATACCCGTTTATATAATGCATTTTTGTAGGGTATAGAAAAGGACTCTCGCTTGGTCACGTAATCATTTCCAATGCATACACAATGGACTCTGACTACCCACTAACTTTCCTTTGTCTCCCCCTCCCCCTCCCCCTCTCCTCCATCACTCTCTCTCGTCTCGTCTCTGTGTTGCTCCTTTTGTCTTTTGTGTCTGTCGATCTCTTTCCTCCGTGTTTACTGCATTTGGGCAAGTAATTCACATGGCACTAATTGAATTAGTTGTCTGATTTCTCATCTTGTACTCCTTCCATCTGGCTAACACTCTACCCCCCCCAATCCCCCGCCAAACCGCACGAATCCCTTTCATTCTGTCAGCTACCGTTTATGGAATTATACCGTTAAGTCGGACGATGATGAACTTGCAATAGAATGCAAAGTGCGCAATTAACAAGTTGTAGGTAAGAAGAAAAAAAAAACACCAAAGCAAAGACAAAACCGAAAGGGAGCAAAAAAAAAGCAACGGTAAAGAGAGCAAAAACGTTTAATAAGCAAAGTCAAGGTGGGTAAGGGGTGGGGCGGCTGGCATGTCTCTCTCTCTCTCTCTTTGTGTGTGTGTGTGTGTGCGTGTGCAAGTTTGTTTAGTTTAGTTTTCTGGTCTTCTGTCTCACTTAACACAGCTGCTACTAATTAAACAGCTGGAACTTCCCTTTTCCTTGTGTGGAACGGTAAATACGATCACACACACACGCATACATATGCATATAGAATCAATTTCAGGCCAAGGCATTGGATTTCATTTAAATACACACACATACATATGTACATATGTATGAATGTACATCCAGACGTATGTCTTGTTCCAACTAATTCCCAGACGTTTCTATCCCCCCACTACTCCAATCACTTTTTTACTAATAAATTCAATTTCAAACACTGATTAGTTAGTTATCGATTCCCCTCGCGCTCAGGTAAATAAGAAATTTAACAAAAATTACGTCAAAGCAATAAAAAAAGAAGAGAAGCAACAACAAAAAATTTGCCAATCAATGCAAATGAGTTGACAAACAAGAAACGCAAAAAAATAACAGCCAAATGACAGAGGTGATAAAACGGTGGAAGGGGAGAGGGAATGGAGGGCGTATTGCCAGGAAAAAGCAACAACTGAAACAGAAAGCAAAATTAATTAGGCAAATTTGTGTGTGTGTGTGTGTGTGGAGCGATGGGGGGCGACAGAGGAAAGATGGAGACCAACCACAAAAGATGTCAGTGTGTCACAAGGATGCCAAAAGAAACGGGTTTCGATTTTTAAATATATTAGATAAATTGAACATTTTTTTTTTGTAAAGAGACAACAACGAGAATAGCAAAACTGGAAAAACAAGAAAATTTGGAATATTGAGAATGAAAAGATAGAAAGTGAGAGGCAGGCGACAAGAGCAAGAGAGAGAGATATAGAGAACGATGAAAGGAAGCAAACAAATGACCAAGAAGTTGAAATACTCTCATAACATAAACGACAAAGGGTAATTGGTTAGGAAATTGCAGAAAAAAATCATTAATATTAAATATGTATATCCACTGATTTTATTTTAACATAATTCTATTCCTCATTCAATTATAAAATAAACCAAAGTAGTTGTAATAATGGACCCATAAAACAAATACATAAGTCAGTCTTATAAGTATTCGTCGCTCAGAATGTTTTCGAGTTTTGCGTTTGAAATCGGCTAAAATTTTCATACATTCATAAAGATTCACACAGATTACGAGGAAACCTTCTCCGACTTTTAAATATTTTTTCCGATCATCCGATTTAGATGAAATTTAGCAAGATTATAATTTATTATAAGTTAATGTTAAATACGATGATTGTCGCATAAGAAACAAAAAAGGTTTTAGATGGCAAACTATTTTAGGTCCGATCGTTCCTATGGTAGCTGTATGATATTGTAGTTAATATAATGACGTTAATATAATAAACTGGCAAGTATTATGTTTTATGATAATCCCGTTTAGGAGGATTAGCTGTTGAACCAGACGGACAAACAGAATTGAACTCGTCTTGTCATTGAACTATATAAGTATACTTTATATGATCGGAGATGCCTCCTCCTATGCGTTGCACACTTCTGACCGAAATTAATATAACTTTTTTACAAGGGTATAAATATAAGTTGAATTGGATTTCAAAGCTGATCAAACATTTACTTTGTGTGACTATTTTCAACTGTTTGCTTAATAGTTTCTTTAGCTGCAGTGTTCAAAGAATTTTAAAGAAACATGTAATCGATTTTTCAATTTTGAAGTTATTTAAACCTGGTTTATTTGCAAACTTATTTTTGGAGCAATTATCAGCGCTTTGCTTTTGCGTTTGAGTAAAAAGTCAGTCAAGTTTTAAGTTATTAATTTTTCAAATTGACTTTACGTGTTATGTACTTAAGTTAGTAATAACAAAATAAATATACATATTCAAAAAAAATATATGAAATTTTGAAACTGTTTTGCCAGATTAGTGCAATTAGAATTTTATATATGTTAATAATACAATAGTATTATTACAAATAGTACTTGTTTCATATATAAGTTGAATATAAATATTTTTTCTCCTTTTTATATTGTCTCGACTGGAACTCTCTAGCGGGGCAACAAGTTGTTGCACCGTCTGCTGCTGCAGTGGCTGTTGCTGCTGCTGTGCAACGATGCATGCTAGAGGGACGGAGAGGGCAGGAGAGAGAGAGAGAGAAAGAGGGGTGGGAGGAGAAGAGGGGAAGGCGGATCTGGTGCCTACATATAATGCTTTAGAATTTTTAGTTTAATGATTTGTAACCGGTTTTTTGTGAACAACAACAACAAAACAAGTTAACTCCCATGAGAGAGTCTGCAATGTCTGTGTTGCAGAGTGTTGATAGAATATATATATTTTGTATATGTATATGTATGTACATATATGTATAGATATATGTACGTATGAATGTGCTTTACTTTGTTTGTCTGTCTTTGTGTGGTCTTTGTTTAATTACACTTTTTTTTCTATGTACTTCGGTCTTCGAGTGTAGCGGAAGTTGTACAAAAGCCGCAAAACAGGCCGCAGCAGAAAAGGGTTGATAAGACAGATGCAGTACTAGCAGCACAAATGGGGATAGGCAAGGGGGGAGGGGGGATAAACAAGTTTAACAACATGAAAATTTCATTACCAGCCGACGCGAAATGCCAACTTATCACCTTAAAAATACAAAAAAAAAACAAATAAATAAAAAAATTAAAAACAGGCTTACCTTAACATAGAGAAAAAGTTAGTTAGTTAGTTAGCTGCCAATTCCAATAGCCATCGCTTTCAAACTAGGCTAAAACACAAGCCATTTCGCACTAAAAACACAAAAAAAAAAAAAAACAAACAAAAACAAATTGAATTTATTACACTGTGCAGCACATTTTAGTTTTATCAAAAACTGGGTTGGGGCGACAAAAAATAAAATAAACACAAAACAAATGTTTTCTATATTTTTTTGCGGAGGGTGAATAGCATGGGAAGGCGGGAAGGGGAAGGAGACCTGACTCCGTTTATGTTGCACTTAGAAATAAAGCGAATTTACAAACAAATTTCTATTAACAAAAATATATCAAAAAAAAACTCTGAAACAATATGACAAAATATACATTACAAATATTTTGTTCAACCAAACGAGCAATTAAAAAATGAAACTTTTAAGGAAACAAATGTTTTATCAAACATTCGAACTTTTAGCTGATCGTTCAGGTCGTAAAGCCAATTTCTAATTACTGAAAGGTTCGAATTTTAGAGAGCACTAATTGGCGAGCTTCAAATTAATGTCGGTTTTAACAGAGCTAAATTTTTAAATTTCATAATATTTAAGAAGTTAAAAGAAATAGAAATACAAAAATTGTAATCAATTGATATCTAAAACTTATTACAGTGTAATCCTCTTAATTAAAATCAACATGTTTAATGAATGACAGACGTTTTTTTAGTTGATCAAAATGATTTTTACGACTTCTAGTGGTCCCCGCCAGTTTGTAGTGTCAAAATTCTTCAAACAGGTGGGGAATTGAATTGAACATAATTAAAAAAGTTTTCCCAAAATGTTTGCTCCATTTTCTTGACACAAATTGAAAAGATATTTCAATGGTTGGTGTAACCAGATGGACGGCAGTGTACATATTATGAGATGAATTTGACATTCGTTATGATAAAGCCACAGGAAATACTATTCGCTCTTTGTCGGACAATCTCAGTGTCCGCTTGAGGGAGATCTCACTGTAAATATGTACATATGTATCTAACTCTTTTGATTTTGCCATTTGCGAATATTTGTTGGATAGTGTTGATTAGGCACTTTGCTCCACAGACAGATTCCGAATCAGGCACACGCACTCGCACACACATGCAAACGCATATGAACGGTGAAATTAATTGACTAGCGATTTTCCTTCTTCTCCATCTTCTTCTCATCTGCTTCTCCTCCCCCTTTCTTAGCTTTAAACAGCTGGCTAACTCCAACTATGTACATATGTGTAGTTTTGTTTCTTTTTTGTTTTTTGCCTGGACACCCATAAAAAACTTTCGCTCAAAAACGGATGCAGTCTAGTTGGACAAATGAATGGGACCATGTGGAGGGCGGATTGGTATAGGCGGGGGAGGATCAGTTTATGGCTAACTGGTTTTATTTTTTCGGTTGTAACAGGATTTCTTTTTTTTTTTTTTTTTGCACATTTCCGTTTTGCTGTGATTTTTCTTTCGCTGGTTTTATGTATTTTTGCTTGCTTGATGTGTTCTAATTTATTTATTTGACCCACATCTGGATAACAAAATAAATTTCTTCTATTTATCTCTCTTTTTTGTGTTTCATATTCCGCACTTTCTTTCGGCGTTTGTTTTTTCTTGTTGTGTGTGTGATCTTCTTTTGCTGCTTCTTCTCTTCTTTTGCTATATTTATACCAGAACGAAACACGCACACGCACTCACAACAGAAACAAACAAACACAGCAAAAAAAAAAAAAAAAAATATCCAACTCACACACACACAGTTATACACGTTCGAAACACTGCAATATACACAGGTGAAAATTGGTGCAGAAATTATTTATTTTTTAGCCCAAACTGTTCAAAGTTCTCGTAGTTGTTATTGTAGTTATTTCTTGTTAAAATTTAAGTCATTTGGATTTTGCACTCACGCACGCATAAACACATAAACAAACACCGACTCAATGAAAAACAAAAAGTTAATTTTAATTTTTTGCTTTGTTTTATTAATTTTGCATTTTTATTTACTTTGCTTGGCTTTATAATTGGATAATTGCAGGGTCAACAGGTGAATATCCACCTGCTTTTATTAGGCAAATCGAAACGCGTCGTCGGTTCTTCTAGTTTAAGTCAAAACTTGTCGTTTTATTCCGCGCACACACAACCGACGTTCTTCACGCTCAAATACAAAAAATATCGAAGCAGAATCGATATGATCGATATATTTGAAATTTGGCGATATATCGATTCGTTTTTCTTTATATCTATATATCGGGAAAATGGTCACATTTTATCGGAAAAATGGTCACATTTTGCTTTGGCGTCACTCGAACCTATTCAAACCTCATTAAACCAGAACGAACTTCATTAGTCCACCCGAACCTATTCAAACCACCTTCGAACTCACACCATTAGACCCAACATCGAGCAAAAGAGGCGAACTTCGAACAAAAGAGGCAAACTTCGAACCATTCGATCGAGCAAAAGAGGCGAACTTTGAACATCGAACATAGGGCCCAACTCGAGCAGGTTGATCAAACCACCTACGGCGAAATAATTTTGATCAAATAGTGGTTCAAATACTGGGAATATCACTCACAGTATTTAGAACGTCCGTTCATAAACGTAACGTAACGCAACATAACCCAGTTGGAATTTTGAGTCTCTCGTATCCCGCGCACTTTAAACTCCCAATAATCCTGATCTACAGTGATTTAAGTCGCATCTATGAAAAACAATTTTTCTATTGATATAGCAAACTGAAAATCTCGGTCTATATACTTATTAAATCAGATGAGTTCAGGAGGTGGAGAGAATATAAAAGCAGAAATCCTTAGACAAAGAATTTAGAATTAAATCCTTTTAGCAAAGTTAAGGTTTATTGTCAACATTTGTCCCTCGATTTTTAAATCCATTGATGAATCTCAGATGAGAGAGTGAAATTATCGAACAAAGTCGAGTCATTCAGTGTGAATAGATTTGAATTAGTCAATCAAGTAGCCCTTGAGGTTTAAAGTCGAATGTCGAGAAGTCATACCCCTGTTTCAGATAGTAAACAAAATCACTTTTCATCGTCAACACAAGCCAGAACAAGTTAGAATTTTATAAAGCACCGTTTTTCATAGTTTTATTGGTTAAATTATAAGTTATTTTACGCTAAATTTTATTTGGTTTTTCATTTTAAGGCAAAATTTTTCGAAATAAGTGAGTAATGGACTAAAGCCATTGAGTTCCAACAGTTTCCTTCCTCTACCCCTTCCATTGTGTCCTCGCAATTTTGTTTTAATTTGGATTCTTAATTAATTTACTTAATTTTCAGAAACAATCATGCAGTGGGCGTTCGATAAAGATGTTTGCAGGATGTGCAGAAGCGACGACGTACCCACACTTGTCCCCATATTTGAGCGAGTGCCTTGGGATGTAGGTCCGTTGGAGCCATTGCCTGATATGTTGAACGAGTGTGTGAATAGTCCCATAAGGCGAAAGGATGGTCTGCCTCAAAAAATATGCCTCGACTGCATCGAGCTTGCCCAGCAGTCATTTGGCTTTAGGAAAATGTGCGAACGGAGCGATATGGTTTTTAAGCATAGGCTTAGAGCCGGAAACCTTAATTATTTGGATCTCGCACCATCGCTACTGTCCTTACCAGTAAGAGGTGACGAAGGGGACCCTATGGAAATACCCAAAGTGACAAAGAACAGCAGGAAAGAAACAAAAATATGGAAGTTGGTGGAGCCAAAAACGAGTCCCACAACATCGAAAACTCTACCCTATGTCTGCCCAATTTGCCAAAGATCTTTTCTCTTGAAAAGTCGTCTCGTCAACCATTTGGTTCTCCACGGCGATGTACGTCCTTCCACATGTCACGACCGCTCCTTGGCTTTCACCCTTAATAATCATCGTAAGCATCGCCAAAAAAATCAATGTCCGCACTGCTCTCGAAGGTTTACGCTGCGCTCTGATCTAACCAGGCATATCCCGGTGCATAGGGGCAACACTAAAAAACGCATGGTGCCATCGACCGACGACCTCAATGAGACGAATCAAAAGTAGTCAAAGTTGTAGTAATAAAATCTCTTAGACCTTTGGAAAAATAAACTAACATTACCAACATATATTCTATGTATGGATGTGTATTAAAACCGAAGTAATTATTCACTTGCTCATCCAATTAAATCAGACACGCAGTTCGTCTCATAAAAATCGGAACTCCTTAGTTTCTACAAATAAAAGATGTCAAAACCCTTCAGTGTCTCAATTATATTACATACCGTATTCTCGTGGATAGTTGGTTGATACCCTGTTTCAAACGATTTAAGAGTTGCCACTAGTCCCAATGGGTCGTACAGGGATGATGCGGTTGATAATAGCGAATTCCTTGATTGATTTGTCGTCTATAAAATTCGTGTGATTGGAGTGTCATTTATCCAATCGACAATCCTCGTCGAAGTATTTCATTGTCTTCCGTTTTTATACCATGCATAGAAAGAGTCATCTCCGAGTTTTAGAGCAATAACTTCTTTCTTTTTCACCCGATTATTATGAGACTTAACGTTTGGCAGTTTACTATACATCCAAACGTCCTTGCCAAATTTGATCAAGATCGGACTATTAAATAACAATTTGTTTCTTTTGCGATCATTACCAAACTTGGTAAATAACATTTGCACATAATGAATTATAATACTCCCAAATTAAGTTCCAATAATTATAATCGGATAACTATATGATATACAGTCAGCACAACATTTATTCGGACACCCCGTCATTTCATCTTATTTCGTAAATAACTCGGCAACAAAAAATTTTTATTTCATTTTGTAGATCCATGTTACTAGTTCTAATTATAACTATAAAAACAAACAAAAAATGAATTGGCGTAGTAAAAAAATTGATTTTATAAAAAAAGGCACTTTTTCACGCACAACAATTATTCGGACACATTTCGGTTATTCGCTTTTCTAAGTAAGTGAAACGGTAATCGGTGTTTCTTTTTGCGTATTTCGTTTAAGTTGCAGCTCCTTATGCTTTCTGATCTGCATTTTGTTGGTTTTGTAGCTGTCATACACACGAATGAAAAAATTGCATGCTGCATATCTACATACACTGCTCGCCACTAGAATAGGACATCTCTAAAGTCGGGTTTCTACAGTCCATTGCTGCTAAACCAAGACATCTAGGAAAATAATTTTTGTTTTCTTATAAAGTTTATTTAAATGTGGAAATTTTACATAAATAACAAAATTATTCAAAAGTTTTAAGTCTACGAAATACACTGTTAACCAGTGTGTACCCAATTATGTGGTCTTAAATTTGCGCCACTTGAATAGGACACTTTAACTAAAACCATTTAAACATTTTTCAATCCTTTTGAAATAACAATTTTACTTAAAACAATAATTAATAACATGCATATGAATGCGTGCCGTGCTATGGCGTTTAGATACGGATTTTTACACAAAAGACTTTACACTTAGATCATTTTTTTTAGGTACAGTTGGACCTCGATTATCCGGCCACCCATTAACCGGGCACCCCAATTATCCTATTATCGAACTGTCATCTTAAAAAACTTCATGTCACTCAAAACAAATTACTTAAAATGATTCATAATCTGCCCTGGCATTTTTCCACAAGCGAATTTCACCATAGAGCAAATGTTGAACTAGTTGCGGTGAGACTCGAACGTCTCCACAATAATTTTGTAAATAGATGTTTGAATTCAACGTATCCTCATATAAATATCCTAGTATAATTCCTAGTTTTAGTCGTAAGTTTTATCTAAATGTATATTCAAGGGGTTTTTTAATTCAATTTTCTCCCCAACTCATCTCATAATATATGTATTATCTTTAATCATCAATGTCTAGCTAATTATTATATATTTAAGTAGAAAATGCCAATGCAGCATGAACTCTTAACCCTTAGAATATTACTCACACATATCAAATGTATGTATCAATATTAGTGAATAAATGAATGAATGAATGAATTATCCTATTATTCTGACTGTTAACCGTGATTAACCCTATTATCTGAATTCGGGGCTTCCCCGTTTTAGTTTGCCATCAATAAGAAACACGCGTGTGTGTATGTATGCACATATTAGATATTTTTATGGAGGAAACTAAGAAACATTTGATTGTGGATTCATTTAAAGATATGTATGGATGTACTTATAAAATTTCAAGTACGAAATACGTGAAAATTTTGCTCTCGATTCACCGCGTTTTTCGATTTTTCGTGATGGCTCTGGTCCCGACAGTTCCGGATAATCGAGGTCCATTTAGTAACAAGAACTTGCAAGGGTAGCGCGGCCATCTGGTTTTTAAATATGTACTTTTTAATGGTAATCCACTTCAAATCCAAAACAGAATTGTGAAAATTGTAAACAATTTGATTTCGAGTGACTCATAAAGACATCTTAAGATTCTCAAACCTGGCAGAGTTGAGAACCATCGAAAATATTCAACTTCTGTATAATAATTGAAATTATTCGAAATTTGAACAGCTTTAAATTTTGATTAGTTTTTGAAGGCCTAGAAAGTGCATACAATATATATTGTCAGAGAATCAATAAATGGGTGCATATTTACCACATAATTTTTCCATTAAGTATCTCAGAAAGTTCCGTTTAGGTATATAGAAAGATCTTGAAAGGAATGTTGCGAAAAGTCGGTCGTGGTCCTTGGATTCTCCTTCTCCAAGCTCCTTTAGATATCGGTTACCCATTTTTCAGAATCAGCTTATCAAAATAAAATAAAAACACAAACAAAAAAGACATCCAGAGGACTTCGGTTTGGAGTATCCTGGGGGTCTGCTTCAACATAATAAACATAATAATTAATTTGAACGTTAAGAATGTTTTAAGACTCAGGATTATCAGGCGAATCACGTGATTCTGCGATACGTTCTTCTTTTGAATCTGGACCATTTTCATTTTTGTCAACTGAACTATGGCTATTAATGTCCTCTTTACTCTCGATATCCTGAGTACTATTATTATTCTCGATCACTTCAGTAGCATTATTATTATTGACCTCTGCATGATCCTGATTTTCATTAAGTGTAGTATTTGAACGACGAGTCCTTGGCCCACGAGTGGTATAAGGCACCACACGGTTTCGCAATTTCATATAAATTCGTCCTTCTTTCATTATTAAAAAATATATATATATGTTTGTGGGATATTCAGCTTCGATTTTCGGTTTAAATCAGTTTGAGGTATGTTTTATAATGTTTTGAATGAAAGATCAAACTTATATATCAAAGCAAGTGTGACGAGGAAAATTTACAGTAAAATTGTTCGTGTTTGATCATTATTTCTCCCCTTTTTTCCACTAAGATAATTTCAATTTCACTACCAAAAACTTTTTTAAAATATTAAGAATAGATCATTTAAATTTCAAAACGATATCAGGTTTAGTTTATAGTTTTTTAAGGTTTTTTCTCTCAGCTTTGTTTGATTTGATTATGATTAGGATATACAATATGTATTTTAATTATAATGTAAATGCTTAGAGCTATAGGTATATATATATATGGAGCCAGTCATAAGTAGGTAATCAGATAGATATGTGAATGTGGTTCCTTTGATTCTTAAGCCCGATATTACTGATTTATTATTATTTAATTCATTTTTCATTTTTTTTTATTTGCAATCTGTCTTATACTAACAATAAGCAAATGTCTTAACAATAACTAACAATCACCGGATGGTTTGAGCTCCAGTGAAATCAATTCATATATTTACATATTTACATTTTAATAATAATCTATTCCCTATTTGGCAACTCTATGACGTGAATCTTTTTAAGCGCCGACGACTGTTATTAGAGTTGTCGAGGAGTCCCAAAGCTAGAACATTGCCGTGTAGCCTATTTAAATATCTTTCTGCGCTATTTTGTATTTCTTCTTCAATAAGAGGAAATTTAAGATCTTTATGGATGTCATAGTTTGTCATATACCAAGGAGCACCTGTTATTGTTCTAAGGGTTTTTGATTGATAACGCTGAATAATTTCAATATTTGATTTGCTGGCTGTTCCCCAAAGCTGCATCGCGTAGGTCCATACTGGTTTTAGAACGGCCTTATATAGCCGTAATTTGTTTTCAGGGCTTAGCTGCGACCGCGGACCTAATAGCCAGTAGATTTTTTTTGTCTTGATTTTAAGTTGCATTTTTTATGCGTTTATATGCTGCCTCCATGTAAGCCTCCGATCCAAGTGCACTCCAAGATATTTTACTGATTCGGTAACTGGATCCATTGAGTGAAACTGCAGGACATTTTCCGCGTCTGAGAGCGAATGTCACTTGTACAGACGTTTTGGGAGTTTACCACTATTCTCCACTTATTCAACCAAGCTTCAATTAGACCAAGTTCTTCTTGAATCAGGTTACTATAGATGCCACAATTGGGTTAGAGCTCGTAGCAATAATTTATTATTGTTATAATTATTCAAAGCGTTGCTTATGTCAATCGAATTCGAGATATTGATTGTGTGTTGATGACAACAAAGATATCATAAGTCAAATCGGAAACGATTCCATTATCTTAATTCCAATCTTTGATCGATGGTTAAAAAAAAAAAAAAATAGAAAACGAAAGTCTAAACAAGCTTAGGAATCAAAAAGCTTAGACACATATATATATATATGTATTATGTTATAGATATAGTAATATATATATGTAGGTACTAACATATGGTTATTAGAACACGGTTACAAAAACTTGACTTTCATATTAGACTTTACCAATTTGCAACTTGTAATTACCAAAAGAAATCTGTAAAATGTCCATTATTGACACACATGTGTGTATAGATGTGTGTCTTTGTTTGTGTGTGTGTGTGTGTGTGTATACATATATCTAAATCATATCACAGATAAATGTGCCTCAAATCGTACATTGGGATAACAAATATTTAATCTAGATGTACATATATAATATTGTATTTCCATTTAACTAAACTAAAAATCGCTGAAGGATTTTTTCTTTTTACTTTTGTATGTGGGGGATAATGAATTTAGCTTTTGTTGACTCAATTCTGCCACCAGAGGGCGCTCGTGTTCCAAATTTGACCGTACGACGATCGGACCAGAAAATAGTTTTCCTTCTAAAAACTTTTTTTAACACAAACTTCTTTACATTTAGCTAAATCTATTTATGGCTTGAGTAACACAAGAACGCGCAAGGGTATTCAAACTTCGGCATGGCTGAAGTTAGCCCCGTCTTCTGGTTATCCTTTTGAAGAGTTGCGATCTGTTCCGCAAAGTAGATCGTCGACATAAAACGATGACTTAACAATCGATCGAGATCTTCATAATCCTTCATCTCAAAATGGATATACCCTTTTTGCAAGGGTATAAAAATATTTCAACTTTTATTGATGGTGATGCAAAATATTTGGTCTTGCTGTTACAAAAAATCATTTTTCAACAAGATAATGACCCAAAGCATACCTTCCAAAGAGCCTCGTCAAAGAATGACTCGAAGGTCAAGTCAATCTCCGGACATGAATCCGATTGAAAATTTATGGAGTCATATCAAATGACACGCCCTCCAAGCGACATGATAGAGTTGTGGGAGCAGGTTAGAAAAATAAATCAAGAGTGTGCCCAATCTTATGCAAACTAAAGTATACAATTTTTTTTGTTTTAAGTTTTGTTCATTAATTTCATTGGAATACATAAATAATATTTATTAAATATGTTAATACAATTATTTATTCGATTTAAAAGATATTGGAATATATTTTTAGTTTCCAACTGAAGTTGAAAAAAAATATAGCCTTTCCTCACTAAAGAAGCATTCGATTAATAGCTAAGGTTATCGATAGCAATGCGATAATCTGTCCGAGCTGTATGTAGTTTTAACATTCGCATTCTCAAGACATCATAAAAAATATTTGCCGAAGAAAAATACCGCTCGCCTCCTGTTTGTGTAATCGCCGATCGAAAATCGAATTTTCTTTAATTTCTTATCTTATCGATATCGATATTTATATCGGCGAGTTTAACCGCCAAAATAATCTAGTGGGTTTAGCGGAAGTAGAAGCATTCAGTGTTAGTTTACCACTAACTTTCCATATGAAATACATTTTAACCAAAAGCATCTTCAGCGAACAAGCCAAGTGCGAAATGTCAAAATACAGACGAGTATATCGAGCAGGAAAAATGATCAGAAAATAGATTGAATCATAATTGCAAAGTGGTTTTCACCCTGAACTTGCTTTCACCCTCTCTCCCCTTGCTCTTTGAATAAATTGAACGAAAACAAAACAATATTGCTATAATCTCAGTTATTTGCGCGTAAATTGAAAAATTACTCTCTGATATGGTGCTGTGCCTCCTCCCCCACCGACCACCCACCCACCCACACACACTCACACACTCACACACACACATAACATGAATAAACTATTTTAGGAATTTAGTATCATACGAATATATTCCATCAAAAATTGCTCATTTAGAAGTTGATGTGTTGTGATGACTGCTGATTTATTTATGAAGTGGAAATTGTGCGGAATGAGAAATTGAGAGCAAACATAGTATTAGACGGCGAGTCGGCATCAGTTCACTGGGATCAGTTGACAGTTGACAATTGTTCTTGGTGTCTAAAGGGTTCTCGTTCTGGTTCAGCAGATCAAGTAAATATATATGGACATACATACCTCCTATACATAGAGTGAAATATTGAAACTTTGTGCCAAGAGTTTTTATATTCATTTGGTCAAAATTCCATAAACTATTAAATTTAAAATCGATTTTGTTTCATTACGTTTCATGTATCGGGCCTATCGAAAAAACAGGAAAAAACGAGAAATAAATTTTGAAAACAGACCAAACTCGATAATATTAAGTGGATTATTTTTTAATTTAAAGTTTTATATCATGCATCCATAGGATGAAAGCATTTCCGACCCTATAAAGTATATATATTCTTGATCAGCATGAGAAGAGAACTTGATATAGCTATGTCCGTCCGTCTAAGTGCACAGATCTCAGCAACTATAAATGATAGAGCTACCAAATTTAAAATGTAGACTCGTGTAGTATATACGCTTGTCAAGTTTATTTTTATTTTTTTGTCACGCCCCCTTCCGCCCCGTAAAAAAAGTAGAATAATAAAAAATCAATAGTGATTTTCTCTCCCAATATGCACATAATGAACATCATTCCACAAAATATCATAAAAGTCGGAATAAAAATAACCGAGTTATACGTATATAGAAACGTTTTGAACTCAAAGTGATCTAAGGGCCTATTTGGTGTGCTCATAAGAGTGACCGAGGAAGCATGTGTTAGAAATCGCGGCATGCGATTAATAAATGAATTTAGATTTATGAATTCAAAGTAGTTTTCCCTCTTGGTTCACGGCGACTCACTTACTTTAGTTAAAATGGTTTTCATTGAGTTCTCAACATATTTTAATTTGAATATTTTTAAAACAATATTGTTGAGTCATTACGGACTAAGTGAAGTGATTTTAGAATCGTTATTGATGTTTTCTTTTTTCAAAATGTATAATTTTCTATTTTCTGCATTAAATTAGGTTGTGAGTAAAAGACACAATATATTTTTTGTACATCGACTGGATTTAGAACATTTATCGTTAGTCTAGGAATGTGGAAAGAAATCATTCACAAAAAGATTCCCAGCTGCTTATTATACCGAGGGACAGGAAAGCGTGGCGATTGATGGGTATACAAATGTTTATATACACTGCTCGCCACTTGAATAGGACATCTCTAAAGTCGGGTTTCTACAGTTCATTGCTGCTAAACCAAGACATCTAGGAAAATAATTTTTGTTTTCTTATAAAGTTTATTTAAATGTGATAATTTGACGTAAATAACAAAATTATTCAAAATTATTTAAGTCTAGAAAATGCATTGTTAACCAGTATGTAACGAATTGTGTGGTCTTAAATTTTCGCCACTTGAATAGGACATGCATTTTATTTGGTCGGTATCGTTGCCATGCGTACACAAATTGTGGTTTACTTAAATTTTTTCATTTAATTGAAGTGTGTAAAATTAAAAAAAATTAAAATGGGGCGTGGCACTTCATTATCTGAGTCGGAAAGAGGAAAAATCCAAGCTTACAAGGATTCTGGCCTTTCTATTGCTGAAGGTGTGGAGCATTATTAATAACAAGTCGTATGTGCCATGTGTTGATCATTATGTTGAGTAAGTTGAGTAGCCCTTTTCTTCCCAGATGCATTTGAATGCAAAAACTTCCAATTTGATTTGGGCATATTGATCCAAAGTTCTCATTAATGACTTATGAACCCTTAGATAACCTGTTGGTCTTGTAAAACTAAAAGAAATTGTATACCACAATTGAATAATTGCACAATTGCTTAATTGAAAGTGTGATTTTGGCTCCTAAATTTGAGTCTTTGATTCGAAATTACTATTTATTTTCATAAGAAATTTGGAAAACATAAATTGCAATGCGCAATTCATGATATTTTGAAGCGACATGCCACATACTTCATCCATTTCTAACAAAGTTTGATGCTTCTTCCAAAAACCACTTTCAAAAATATGGGCTCAAATTTGTATTTGGGTATTTGGGTTATGCCTGCCGAATATGTTTATTTAATGTCCTGCTAAAAGAATTGATATACATAAAATGAAATACGACTATAATTCAAACATTCAAAATTAATGAAGAATGTGTTAGGGGGGGAGGGATCATGATGGCTTGGCCAAAGTTACCCCAGTCTTTGGTTATTTTATTCACTCAGTTTGCTTTCGAACTTACAAGTTAGCTCTTCAACTTCTTTGGCGATATCCTTGCTCAATCGAGTCTTTGGTTTTACCAGGGCAACGATCTCCTTCATCCTTCTCCGAAAAGCTTTGAGAAAATCTTTCTCATGATTTCAGTTTCAGTTTACAATTTATTGTAAACATTATAAATTAGCAATTGCATCATTCCGATAGAATAATCATTTCTTTTTTCATGTCTCGAAAATCCGATTGAATATGAAGTTAGATGAACCTCCCAAAAAAATAGGAGTTTTTCACCTGGTAAATAGTTTTTCAAAGTGTCACTTTAGCAAATATTTGGCTCGGTGTTGATCTTGGAAAGACTTTCTTTCCTCAATTCATTACGCGGACCCTTGAATCACCTCTCGTAGACATTTTTGTTGCCTCTTTTGCGAATATTAGTTAGCCGGAAAACGTTTTAAATGCGGATTTTTGGTTTTCTGGCATTCTTGCAGGTATTTCCAGGTATTTTTACATTTCCGCATTGCCCATAGACAGAGAGAGAGAGAGAGAGAGAGAGAGCGACGTGCATTCGACTCGATTAAATTGGAGCCACTACGAACAAGAAAAAAACGGTAAAAAAGATCTCCCACTAATCTGAGTTGTGTTTTACACTCAGTTATGCTAGATAAGCGGGCCTAATCGCTGCGTGCAGTGGGCCTACACAACTCGTACAACTCACTGTCTCTATTTTGGTTGTGTTTTTTTTTTTATCAGTTTTAGTATTTTCTATTTTTGAGAAATATTTAAATAGTGTGCGTTTCGCACGTTTTGTTGTCTCGCCTCAGGTTGTCTGGCAAAGTTGGGTTTGGAATTGCACCGCCACCCCCACCCCCTTACCCACCTTACCCCTCCTACCGAACAAATTGTATTTCAATGCTGAATGTTAAGCCACGATCATGGCCAAAGTCACTCGAACAGTTTAAACTCAAAAAAGCAAGTTACGAGATCATTTCGGTTTTTTTTTTTTTGTTTTTTTTTTGAGTTGAGTTGTGAGTGAAATGTGTTTAAAAATGTTTTAATTGAATTTTGCCGCCCCAGATGCAAGTATTTCTTTCATTCTGTGCCTGTCAATCTGCGGGCGAACAACGCGTCGTATACTTAATCTCAAACTCTCTCGTGTTATTGTTTCGTCTCCATTCGAATGTCTGGGACAATGACTCTGGCGGTGATTAGTGGAACTACGGGCCAGACCTGTGATATTGTAAGTTCGTAATCGAAATTTATCAGTGCTAAGATTAGAGGCAATGAATTTGCCTAATTGGATTATAAATCAATTGTGTGCTATAAAAAGAATCGAAACCATTCGTCAAAGTTCGCACGAAACAAAAGTTGGACAAAACTAACTATGCCAGAATCGTGTTGATATATGTCTAAATCTAGATTTGTGTTATCTCTCTCTCTCTCTCTCTCTCTGTTGAATTGTATATCATTTTTGGAGATTGTAATTAAATAACTGTAAACAACAGAAATGACATTTTAGTTTGGGCCATGTTATCTGCAACATTCAGTTTGATGACTATTTGATTTGGGTTTATGTTCATTAAGCCAAGTTACCAAGTTACTTACCAACAATTCGCAGTAGTCGTTGGCCTACTGTTTACCCGTCTGGTTACCTAACAAACATTATTTCTATTCTATGCGAGGAGCGGTCGACAAATCTCTGTGTTCCAAATCCAAAGTGGGTGTTATTTTGTGCATAATCTGTTTAGTGCTCGTTCAACTTGAACTCAACGACAATTAAATCTAAAAAAGGCTTCCGCTAACACCCATTAACCAGATTCAGTTACATATGGTTGAAAGCATTCGCAAAGTATCTCAAAACGTCATCGAAAACTATCTCAATTGATTGCTAGACTGACTTTTCAATCCCCGTTCATAGACACGAGATGTTGGATTTCGTTTTGACCTTAGTGCAAAAAATAAAATATATCTCAATTGTTCACTCAAACGTTCTAAGCAATGTTTTAATTGCCAACCGAGGGTTGCCACTTACGTTCCTCCCCTCCCACTACATGTTTTATTGTGTGCCACTTGAATTGAATTTCCCACCCACTTCGATTAGACTTGAACAATTTCTTAACTGTTTTTTAAAAATGTTGATGCAGATTTTTTAATTTAAATACAAGAAAATTATTGAAGCCGAAAGATAACCGTTTTAAATCTACAAATCTAAATATATTAAATATTTAAACAAATCTAAATATATTAGAACATATATGAAGGGAAACTGACTATTTCTATGAAATTTCTACCATCCAAAGTTCAAAGTCAATCAATGCCAAATCGAGATTTTTGAGATTAATTTTATTTTCACCAGAAAGTTGTCGAAAAACTCTTTTTAACATATATAGTTTTAGAATGAACGATAAATAATAAGATAATAAATTACTTGAATTAAGAAAATAGCTAAAAAATAATTTATTTGAGATACCAGAGGAGTAGTTTAATATTTGATGACGACTAAATACTTATTAAGTAATTAAAAAGAACTTTTTTTCTATACGAAATCAGCAGATTTTAGTTTAAAATTTAATTGTTTAACAACAAATTCACACATTCGAATAATTCTTCAAATTTACATTTTGTTTACATTTATATTTATATTTACATTTATATTAATATTACATTTTCAACCAAAAAATTGGGGATTTCCTTAACGGTTTTTTTTTACATTTTTGAGACTTATATGGAATATTTTTTGTCTTATTATCTATAAAGTTGCATGGTTTTTTGTTTCATAATTTACTTTTGCTAAAATAAGTCATTCAATATTTACAAAAATGTTTCACAATTTGACAAAATGTGATATTTTCACGCAATATTAATCGTATCGCAATCTTCTTTGGCAGACTAATAATACATACTATTATCTATTATTCCACCAAATTTCATTAAAATCGGAACAAAACTGGTCGAGTTTTACGAAAGAACGTTTGGCACTTGGCAGAGTTGGCCGCTGGGGGCGCTTAAGTGCTTATAAGAGTGAGCAAGATAGCATGTGTTGGTTATCTTTATCTGGCAGGAGTTCCAAAGTCCTTTTATTTTTACTGTTTTCATACAACAATTTAGAAAACATTCGATTCGGCTCTATATAAACGATCGATTGATAAGTTTTTCGATATTTCTGAGATTCTCTTCTTTCTATAAGTGTACGAAATGCTCAACCATCAATTTGAGTAGCAGCCCTCGTTATAAATAAGCATACATAAATTCTCTATATATTACACTAGTTTACATAACAAATTAACCTTCGTATAAAAATGTTTATTATGGTCTTTTCAAGTCGAGAAAAACGTTTTTGAAATATTGTCAAAAATCATGTTTTTCGGCACTTCTTGCAGATATCTATGAATACGTTGTACACGAAGTTATTCAGCTATTTTTCACTCAACAATTTTCGTTTGTGTTCAATTCCCTTAACTACCATCATGCCTTTGACCCCAAAATTTCTATTTTTCAACTATTGCAACTTAGTTGACCAAATATTCACAGATATCTATAGGAAGACAGAAAAAATATGATTTGTTTTTGACAATATCTCGAATATATTGTATCTTAAGCTCCGTATTTTTATTTTTTTTTTTTTTATCTAATGAAATAAACTAAAAATATATGAAATATCTAAAAATAAACTACATCAAAATCCGACCAGGTGCCATATAAAGGGTTAAGAAAAAAATCAACGAATTATTCCTGGCCTATGTACATTTTAGAGCATTATATATACTTGTTCAATGTTATTTCTTTTCATCGTCATCTTGGACCTCTTTGTATTTGATAATTAAATTTCACTCATTTCGATTTTTAATATTTAGTGCCTGGTTTCAAATATTTGCAGAACATTCGACATAGTGTAGTTCATTGTAGTTATCAACGAACTATTTAAATCGTATAAGTCCAGTGGTCCGATCTTTTAAAAAGGTTATAAACGAACTTTGAATACCTTAGCTCCAAAAATGTGAGACTAGTTAGCATATGTTCAGACGGACAAACTGACATGGGTATATCAACTCATCTTCTCAAGCTGATCAAAAATATATATATGCGTTATGGGTTCGTAAACGATTCCTTCCCTCATTACAAATATCTGACCAATTTTGTAATACGATCCAAAATTTCTTTATTCAAAATTCTTATTTTCAAGATTCACTCGATGATCATTAAATTTGTTAACTAGTGTCATCGAGAAGGAATGTAGATGCACCTTCAATAGATAGATATGTGGTTGGTATTTTTCCTTTTGGGATATGGTTTTAGAAACTCTTGATTTATTTTTATCATCGAGAAATTACCAAACCACAGCTTTGGATATGAGAGTTAAAAATAAATAGAAAAGAGAATACATTACTAAAGCGGGCCTAACTTTGCGTTCAGTCACATTTCTACATAAAAGTTTTCAAACTCAAGTGTTTTCGAATGACACATGGTATCGTATATAATTAAAGCACTTTGTAGAGAGTTTTTCAAGTAACTTTTCCATAATATATCTAAGATATTAGTCACCTCAAAACGCGTTGGGCATTTAACTATCGAAATGAATCACATTCAGAGTGCTTGTCTGTCTGTATGTATATGAATCAGTTGAGAGCCTAGAGCCATAGAGTATTTTTATTTCAAATTTATAAATCAGATAATTTGTCGGAATTGAAATACATGGATTTTTAATTAAATCAACAACGAATATTCCCTTTTGTCTGGCCCGACACCAGTCGTGTGACCGTCCGTGTCGGCCCACTATGATCTATATATATATCTATGTATAATTTTCTTTGGATATCAACAGACCTAAAAGGCAAATGCATGTATGTATGTATGTATGCATGTAGAGATAATATAACGTCATTGAATATTGAAATTAATTGACACTTTGTACCCATCCATTGCGGATATGACTAGATATTGACTAAAAGAAGGTCTTATCCATTCGAAATTCGATCGCAAAAACGTTTACTTGGCAAGCAAAAATCGGAGACTCGGAATTAGTTTGGTTTATTGGGCCAATTGTGTTGGTCGATCGTCCATCCCATCCCGTCTTTCCCCGTTCTTTTTGTTGCTACCTGAGCTAATTGAAAGGTGAGCAATCGAAGGATTTTTTTCGATTTCAAAGTGAACTGAAAATCAACTCAACTCAACTGAACTGAAGTGCAAGTGGAAGTGATGTGAAGTGAAGCTTAGCTCGCTGTTATTTAATTTCTTCAAAGTCAACAACCTTTTGAGTCTTGAAATCGAAAACGATATCTAAAAAAATGCTTTATGTGAGGGGGATTTTTTGGTTTGTTTTTTTTTTTTTGTTATGGGTTTTCCCTCTCCCGCTATGCCAACAAAATTTTTAATTATTTGTCGAGAATTATTCTCAACAATGAGTGTTTTTTTTTTACCCAATTTAAAGAAATTTTTCTCTTGTTTTTGTGCTCTCAAAATTGTATGTGAGTCAAAACCAGTTTAAGTGAACATTGATTTTTTTTTGTTTTGAATGCATTTTGCAATATGCAAATTTGTTGTTCTTTATTTTTAAGTTCGCTTATTTTGAAACAAAAGTTTTCAATTCACTTGAGATTTGCAATTAATTGGGATTCAAGTACAACTTGATTTTAATATGAATTTCGTTGTTTATCTTGAAGCTGAGTGACAACAATTGCAACATTTTGCGCAATTACAGATCATAAAACTATAAAACGAGTAGCTCTAGCAGTATTTAGCTCCAAAGATATGACTTATCCTACATATTGCATCATTAGTTCGACGTGGGATAGATAATAAAGATAAATTTCTGTAAATTATCAAAAACTTCACACAGAAGAACAGTCGACTACTGTCTCTGGATGGAGACTGAATGAAACTACAGTGGAAAAGTATACGAATTTATTGCTTAAAAGTGAAAGTTAGTGAAGTGATCGATTATGTTCTATCTTCTGTTTCTTTAAATAAATCCAGTAACGAAAACTTTTTTAAAAATTGTTTTGTTAAGGAATGACAAACTAAGGATCCTATTTAAAGATAATACACTGCCCCCTTTGTCCCCACCACCCCTCGATTAGATAAACTTCAAATGAACTTCAAACAAATGTTTAAAGGGATTTCGCGGGGTGTTCTATTCAACTGGCAGGCAGTGTATGGCTAGATAGATGTGTTCTTATCTTAATAGTAATAGAAATATTTTTAAACTTTTATCTGTTCTCCCTAATTTTTTGAGGTATTTCCCATTTTCACACATTTTTAACTGTCTAATGAATTTTTTGAATTTGGAATCAGATGATGGATGATTAAGCATGTCAAATTGTTACATTAAGAAATGTAGTAGAAAAAGTCATGAGTGAATCAAATAATCACTAACTAACTTTTGGTTGTTCTATTAAGAGGCTGGCAGAATTTTTATCCCCTTTTCGAGTAAATCGAAATAAATATAATATATTAGAAATTTATACATACATATATTTAATACGAAATGTAAAAAAAGAACAACCAAAATTAAACTTCATTCGATTCACTAAATTAATCGCAAAAATTAATTTCATTCATTCAACTTTTTAATATCCCATTTAAAGAATATCTCAAAAAGAACGAAAAGTTTTGTTAATTTTGAAATGTTCGAATCAAATTTAAAAAAGAAACTCATTGTCACAACAGATCCTAACGGTGTAAATGGAGGGAAAACTGAAAATAAATAGAGTACAATTTATCAGCAAGCAGTGTAGCAGAATCTCAACCTAACAAATAAATGCTCAATTAATTGTCTATTATTGTAGTCGGAAAAAATACTGCTTTCAGTTTTGTTGGTAAATGTAACGGTCCAAACTGCTTAAAGCACTGGCAAGCAGTGTAAACATTGCCGCACACTGCTTGCAACTTACTTTCGTTTAGGGTGAATTTTGCAAGCAGCAGAAAAGTATGGAACGAAATGTTCGCGCTTACCGTTAAAGATGACTCACCAAAAAAGCAGTTAAATTTAAAAATCGAAGCAAAACTCATTTATTTAGTTTTATTTGGCAAACATTTCTTTCAGCCATTTAACGTTTTTTTTTTAATAAATGTCACCTTGGGGCTTTTGCAATCTGATCTCCATCTGATCTGCGACTCATCCTCTGCGGCGCAACTCAGCCAAGGTTACTTCAATCTAATCCCGCATATTCATTTAGTTTAGTTTAATTTTTTTTGATTTCAGATTTTGATTTGAGCGCAGAAGTCGGTCAAGTTTAAGCAAATTGGTTTTTATTGCGCGCAAAATGGGAGAAGAGAATTTAAAATGAACAAAAAAATTTCCATAAATATGAGAAAGAAGGAATTTCAAGGAATAAACCGCTTTCAACTGGTTTCTTCAGAAGGAACAGTTCAAGTGACTGCTGATCGATGGTGATCGAAACGTTCGCAGCGTGGGGTCAGAAGGGTGCGGGAGGGCGAAGGGGTGGGGGGGGCGGTCTATTTGTAGACTGCTGCAGTTGGCGCACGTTTCAAATTACACACACTTAAATAGAAATAAATGCGACGCAAAAATTGAAATTGATTTCAATTTTCCCTTTTTTTTGGTTTCGCCGTTTCTTTTTTATTTTCTTCTCAAAATTTGTATTTTTGGAAAGTTGAGAGTTTTGACACCCAGTAGTTTAATTTGGGTATACTAAAATAATACTTGAGAGTTCTGCTTAAACTCTGATTCCTATTATATTCTCTTGACCTGAAATTTCTTGAATTATTTCTTGAATTTTCCAATATTTTTGATAAATAAAAAGGTTATTCCCTTGAAATTTGGAATTGTCGGAATTCGATTTATACTCTTGGATGCCAATTGTGTATATTCATTAGCCTCTTGAATAATATGTCACGTTCGTCGTGTCCAATTCGACCGAAATAGTTATTACATATATGTAGTTCAAGTTTATTTTTTTTATCAAACAAAATGCTTGTTTTAAGCACGATATTGTGATAACTATTTGGGCTTTATAATTATCCCTAAATTCGCTATTTATTCATTTTTCACACGAATTAGAAATTCGGATTTTTGCTATCACATTTTCTTTCTATATAGCATTCATTTTTTTATGCATTTTATTTAAATCTGGAAAGGATTATATTTAAAAGCTATATATTTAGTGTTAGAAAATGTAACAAAATAATTTTCAGTTAAAATTTTACCTTTTCAATTACAAAATTGTTTTCCTTTGCTGTTAAAATAATCAAAATTGCAGAAATAAATTTTGGGGGAAAAAAATTTAATTGGTGAGACCGCTAACCGTTAGATGGCGCCAGTGTCAGATTTACAGGGTATCTAAAAGACGATGCCTTGGCCCTGGTCTTGAACATTTTCGGTAGTCTCTTTATTTTGGCAATTGATGTTGGGTCAATGTTGGGTCACACACGTTTCAATTGGCTGACAATTAAGCGAAAGCATCGAACGGAGCCGGAGCCGCCGTCGATTCTTATCTCTCTCATACGATATCAATTAATAAGCTTTAATGGTTTCATTCCTTATCTAAATCAAATATTATCTATCTATCTATCTATCTGTCGGGAATATCAGTTTTGTAATTTTTTTTGTGCTTTTTGGCAACTGATTCATTAATTGTGACGCATTGAGCCTGCCTGGCTGTTGTTTTTAATGTTTTTTGTTAGCGGAACCTGACACTGAAAATGTCTAGAGCAAGTTTCCTTTTTAATTATCGGGCTCTATCCAAGGTGGCTAGAGACTAACTCTACTCACATAACGGCAAATGCTTTCGCTCTTCCACTCATTGTCTCCCTCTCTCTCTCTCTCTCCCACTTCAACTAGCCATACATAGTTGTGCTTAATTTAAAAGGGGTAGCAACTATTTTACTCCCCTAACTGGATTACCCTTAGCCGATTTACAGTTTTTTTTTCATTTTGGTTTGAAGTTCATTTTAAGCAAAAGCTTATCTAGTTTTTTTAGTAGATTAGTCAATATAAAAAATTATACTACCAAACGGTTTATTTTTAATCCTTTTAGTCATTTTGTTTTTACATATTTCTGTGCATATGATCGCACTTTAAATGATCTTCTCTTTTTTATTTGGGAATGGGTTAAAAAAATTCACCAAAAAGGTTAAATGAAATTGAGAAAAATGTACAAATGACAGCACTTTAAATAATTGTTGTTTTTGCCTTAAACAAATAGGACACTTAGGATACATAATATCTCATATGTTAACTTTAATTCACTTGAATTAAAATTATGCTCATTGTATTTAATTATTTACTATTTGCTCACTTTTCTTTGCTACTAATAAATAATGTCGAGCTTGTTTAATCGGTCGAAAAAACTCTCAAATTACATATTACATAAAAATCGTTTTTACATTTTAAATAGTATTTGAACTTGGGAATTTATTTATTTGATTATTTACTATATTTATTTCGAATTATATTCATTTATTATATTATTTTAATTTTGTAACGCCTTATAAAATTGTCTATATGTAATTTCTTGAATACATTTATTCAATTCTTAGTAATTTGACGATCATATTCCTTGCATCATTTTTTGAATTCACTTTTGAACAAGATTTATTCCAAATTTATACCTGGTTAACACCCTTTTTCAAAAAATAAAGCCAATAATTTATCATTTTGATTTGATTTTTATTGTTTTGGATAAGAAATCGTAAAATAATCATTTAAATGTTGGGAAAATTTCGAATTTCGATATGTTTTTTAGAGAGGAAAAGGGGAGGAAAGGGTAATTTGACGAACGACTTTCCCATCATATTCCTTGCATCATTTTTGAATTCACTTTTGAACAAGATTTATTCCAAATTTATATCTGGTTAACATCCTTTTTCAAAAAATGAAGCCAATAATTTATCATTTTAATTTGATTTTTATTGTTTTGGATAAGAAATCGTAAAATAATCATTTAAATGTTGGGAAAATTTAGAATTTTGATATGTTTTGCCTCAAGAAAAAGAAAAGGGGAATCCCAAACTGAATTGTCTTAGAACCGATTCACAATTTTCTTCTGGTAGGAGTCATCCCGTTGCTCACTACGCCCATGTCTTTGTCATATTATGCACTCCCTCACTCTCACTCTCTTTCTCTCCGTCTCTGTCTCTCTCTCTCTATGTGTAGTTTCTTACTCGTGCATGTGTGTGTGCGTGCGTGTGTGTGTGTGTTGCGGGGTTTTACTCGCTCGTTTCAGTGCAAAGGTTGGCATTCTTGTTCTGTTTCTCAAAGCGTGCGGTTGTTCAGAACTTTCCCAAAAACAAAAAAACAAAAAACATATCGAGAAAATTTTTCAAAAAGCAAACAGAAGAAATTTTGCTATAAGTTTTCCTCCACCATCACCCCCGTCCGACCCGCTCCCTCATCAATTATCCGCCCCCCACTCGTCTCGGCTTGAAACGCCTCGCAAGTTGCATTATTAGTAATATTGCATTAATTAATCTACATATAATTTTTTTGTCCTTAAAAAAAAAAAAAAAGATAATTTTTTGAAACGTAAAAAAAAAATTGCAAAAATTTACAAAAAAATTTGTTTTCCCAAAAATATTGAGTCTGAAAATTGCCTCAAAATTTATCCATACAATTCTATATTTTGTTTGTTGTTGTTGTAAACAAGTGTTTGGCAATTGTACGAGGATAACCGAAGGATATCAGCGGCAGTCGCCACAGGATTACCGCACTGCAAACGATTGCCATAGCGGGTCGCTAGCTCGTCATCGAGTGCATCAACATGAGTTTCCACAAAAGCGACTCGCGAACGCCTTTGGCGCCGGCTGAGTACACTGTAAGTAAAAGCAACAACCGAAAAAAAAAAAAACCCAACACACGACTCTGGGGGATTTGCACTCTTCATTTTGAGGGCTTGCCCACATAAGAGCCACGGAGCCAAAGGACATCCGTGGGTCCGGCTTTTTCAGTGTAATGTGATGTGATGTGATGTGTGTTGTATAGTGTAATTTTATCGATTAAACATCGATAGGAATGGGCAAAGTTCTCTTTGTTCTTCTCGAACTTTCTTTGATCACCTATTTATTGATACTTCATTTTACAACACTGGCTAAAGCCTAGTGATCCTCTTTCTTCTATCTGTTTGGGGGCTTGTTTCTACAATTTTAATTCCATTATTTCACCATTTTGGAAATTCATTTGCATTTTTTTTTAAGGTTATTTTTTAAATTATTCTCTACGTTAGATTTTGAAGTGCTTGTAATTAATTGGCATTTATTTTTGTCATTTTTCTTTCTTTGCATTACTTGCCCCAAAACATTTGACTAGAACTTGGAGAATATTTAATTTCGACACCGTGAAATATTTAACATTGAAAAGCGCCTAATAACATTTTATATCGGTTAAGAACAACTTTAACTAAACGAAAAGCCAAAATTTAAGATGTGATGCTTCTAACTAACTTAATGTATTTCACTTTGAAAATGTTTTGAAATAGTGTCTTAAAATCTTTATTTATTATTTATTTATTATTATTATAAGGTGTAGAAAAGTCCTGTCAAAATGTTTTAGTTTTCAAATGTTTTTTAACTCGATTTTTCTATGTTTTTGTTAAATTTTATTTGGATTCCGTGTCCCATTTTTCTCTTTTACCATTTCCACATTTCTTTGCTATCTTCCAATTATTTAATTTGATCCTAACTCCTAACTCTTTTCTAATCTCAATTTGGGTTTACTTCTTTCAAAGTTCTTCCGACTCATTCACTCTTTGCACTCCAAATAGAATATTTTGGGAGTTTATATGACAAATAAAATAGAAGAAACCATCCATCAAATCGCTCGCAAGTAATCCTGACTATTGTCTATAATAATCACCGTTAGATCCCCAATTATGAGATCATATGATAACGGTTAATGTATCTCTTTCTTCGATTGTCTTGGAAAATTTCCATAATGACTTGCCAAGTTTCGAATTGACATGTGATTCGATACGCTAACCGGCCATTAGCCAATTCTTCCTGCAGTCGGGTCTTAACCCTCTAATTCCCCCTTCTTGGTTATTTGGTTATTGATCGATGGCCTTTTTTTCGGTTTTGGTTTTGGTGGGTTTTTTTGGTTTTGTTTGGTCTAATTGCCTATGCAAATCTTGTTGTTTGTTTCAACAAACTTGAAGCCTAATTTCGGGGATGTTTTTTTTTCTATTAAGTTGATGTTGTTGTTTTTGTTGTTGTTGTTATGAGTAACCGCATAGCGTTATTCCACCCTCACTCCTATAGGAGCAAAAAGAACCTCGAGTGGAAATTTCCATTCCAAACATTTACCGACTCTCGAGCCTTGCACTTTTATGTTTGCCCTATCTCTGTCTCTGTCTCTCTGAGTCGCTCTGTCTCTGTTTCCATTTCGGGCGGATTACCTAGAAACGGAGTGCCTAGATATGGCACATATAGGTACCTAGATATATATGTAGATATATAGTATTTATATGTAGAATCTGTTTGTTTTTTAGGGTGTTGGCGATATCTCTTGTCTCTCTTTCGTCTACCTACTTATGTCAGCATTTTTCAAGGGTTTCGATTTGCAGCATTTTCCAACTTTTTGCACGTCTACAATTTCGTGGCAATATGCACAAAATTATCGCATTTCTATATACGTAAATGTGTATGAAGAATGCACCCAAAAAGCGTGTGTTCATACATTTACAATATCATTTTTGCATTTTGCGTTTTTCGTTTTGAGGTTTTGGTTTTATTTATTTATTTGTTTTTTTTTTTTTGTTATTTTTTGGGCTGCTGCACAAATTGCGCTGAGTTTGCATTTCGTTGCGGAGAGTTCGACAAATGTCTGGTAATTTTCCATGGCATTTAAAGCAGAGCGCATTCATAGGAATTGTGTGACCAATGCGAGAGACTCTCTCGTGCTCCCATTTCTCTCTCACTCACTCTCTCTCTCTCTCTCATTCTGTCTCTACTTTCTCTCAGAGAATTTCTCACTGTGTTGCAATTGAAATTATCAATTGCATCAGAATGCATTTGATAGTTGAACCTAAATTGATGAGTATTAGGCCAGGTAAATAAATTATCTAGCATTTCGCTTCGAATTTCCATCGAAAGAATGTTTTGAATTGAAATAGTTTGAAATTTTGATCCATTTGGATCAATTGACTATATGCAATAAGAGACATGCCAATTGCAACTGGTTTCAATTAAATATTCCTGTCGAAACTGGCACAAAACTTGATGAATATTTATGATATGATCGCCTGGCCACATTGGCCTACAAATTCAAATTTGAAAGAGATCCCAAAACACTTTAACCAATACCCGAATTTTTAAACTAGATTGAGTTTTAATTGTAAAATATTAATATTTTTTTCCCAAGAGTTCCTTTGCAAACATTTTTATAATGAAATATAATTTTATGTTTTTTTACATGGAAGAAGTTAGTGTCCAAGAATTAATTTAATATATTTCTCTGGGTTAGTTTGCAGAAAAATATTTAATAATTCAAAAACAAAATTTCCAAAATATATGATTAAATAATTAAATAATTAACACAGTTTGGTTACACATAAAAGTAAACCCTAAAAATGACGACAAACCCTTTTTTTTCAAATCATGGTGAAAATTATTAGATTAAAAAGAAAAAAAAAATGGGTAAAATATTTACAGGAAATATCTCATTCGACGGGAAATCTCGTCTATACCTTGGTAAAATAGGTTCTCGATATGAATTAGTGTTGTAAAGCGACATCAAAATCGATAAATTCGAAAAGGAAAAATTTCAAGTTCTTTTAGCTGTCTTTAGTCTTATAATCAGGTATAACGATTTTTTCCCGTACAACAATAAGGCAAATAAAGGTTTAAAGATTTAAATGTTTTACATTTACTCTTGTAAATTCAAGTCGATAACTGCATTTTACTAAATATAGCTTCTTCATAAATCGAAATCAGCTTATTTAAATTAAATAAACTTCTTGCCACAAAAAAAACTTTTATTTTGTTGTCCTGTGTAAAATATCAGTAATATGTCTACTCCTCCACCATAATCGCTTAGAGTTAATTATCATATATTGATTTATTTTGCTTAATTATTGGACAGTGGGATCGGGTTTGAAACTCAATTTTAATATGTTTCTATTTGCATTTTGTCAAAGTACTAGATTTGAAAATTTTCAAAGTTTTCGTTTAGATTTGATCGCTTGTTAAAGTTCGACACTCAGAGGTCTCCCTAAACAAATGGATTTCATTACTTTCATTATTATATTTAAATATTTAATAGATGAAATAAGTATTGCAAAATGATTTTTGAAACTACTTTTCTTTTAAAAAATTAATTACAATAATTTTAAATCTTTTACTTAAGAATCAACTAAAAAGTCCATGCTATTTCGTAAACCAATTAAAGAAAATATGGTTAATAAAGTAAGTAAGTCGCCGGGCCGACTTGGATATACCATGCATTAGGTGAAGAGATATATATTAAATTTCTTTCAAATGCTATCTCTCTTTTGTGGAAACGAGCACTTTAGCACCCCCTGACCAAATCGGTGATTTGCAGCATATGCTATCTCGCTCTTTTTCGCGTGCATCTGCCTTGCACCGCTATGGGTGAAAAACGTTTCTATGTATAACTCGGCCATTTTTATTCCGATTCTTTTGATATTTGGTGGGATGATAGATATACGTAACATGTATTAGTGTGCCAAATTTAATTTCGATACGATAAATATTTCGGCTGAAAATCGAATTTTTCGAATTTCGGGGGCGGAAGGGGGCGTGGCCAAAATTTGAAACAAACTTGGTCTGCGTGCACACTGCACGCATCTAATGTCCAAATCCGAAAGCTCTATCTATTATAGTTCCCGAGATATGGAGGCTCAAAATATTGTTTTTCAAATAGCGGGGGCGGAAGGGGGCGGGGCGAAAAAAAAAAATAAACTCGATCTGCCTGCAGAGCAAACGGGTCTACATGCCAAGTTTGGTTGCTCTAGCTCTTATAGTCTTCGAGATCTCGATGATTCTTCAGACGGACAGACGGACAGACAGACGGACATGTCTCAATCGACTCGGCTATTGATACTGATCAAGAATATATATACTTTATAGGGTCGGAGAAGCTTCCTTCTCCCTGTTACATACATTTTGGCGACTTTAATATACCATTTCATTCTACGAATGCATGGTATAAAAATACATATGCCAAATCATGTTGGCAATTATTTTGACATATTCCAGAGATATTTGCTCAATTTACTTACTATTCAAAAGTGCATTAATAATTTCTAATGTGGTGAAGCTTAGTTCTTGAACTTTAAATTTATTCTAAACAAAGTTCAAAAAATTATGAAATGTTATTCTTAAGCAATTTATTGCATTTATTTATAAAACAATCTGATATAAACTTATATACATACATAAGCATAATCCCAATTTGTTCTTTTTGTTACGTACGAATACGAGTTCTTATTATATGAATTTTCGATTAAATCTCATATTTCCTTTTATTCACAAATCACATGTTTAAATTTGGAATATGATTAGTAGTTTTTATTTTTGATTTATATTTTATACTTATATTTAGAAATTAATTAACGAAAAGGTACAACTTGCTTGGAACTTAATTTTTGCATGCTTTTTAATTGAATTAACTTGGGATTTACATACATACATATATATGATTAATCACTTAATTTACTTTTCTCATTCGAAATTGTTTAAGATGTTTTTGAGTTCACTTGGAAAACGTAAAAGTTAAGTCCTGATTACGTGAATCGATGAAATTTATCCACTGCGCACAAATTTGCCTTGCATATTAATTAATTTTATCTTATCTTCTGTAATTGTAACGGCATATTGTTAAACGCACGACACACCCCGCCCCACCCCACCCCACCACCCTCTCGCCCTTCTTCGATAGTTCGATCTTCCTTCAATTTGGCTAATCACTCGACAGATTGCAGTCAATTTTCATTGGAAATCGAGCTGAGTTATTGCAAATTATTTTGTTCTGCCGTTCGGGGTTGGGGCACACGGCGGATGGGGAGAGGGGGGCCACGTGATTTAATGCTGAATAATCGAAGTGCAGTTTTTAAGCAAAAAATCGTAAAAATTTCCACTACAAAAAAAAATTGTTGGCGTTTGCCGTTTTTTTTTTTTTTCGTTTACTGTTCTACTTCCTCCGCTCTCCCCAGTAGTTGTTGCTCTCTCTCTCACGCTTGCTCTCCCTCACTCTTCCCCCCCTCACATTTGTGCTTATGTAAGTTCAATGGCATGTTTGTTGCTGTTGTTGTTGCTTTTGTTGCAAAGTCAATTTTAATGGTTGACAGTTTCAATTAGAAATATTGATAGAGATTTCGACTTGGCTTCAACTGACTCAGCTCAAGCAACAAAAAGAGAGGGAGAGAGAGAGATAGAGAGAGACAGAAAACCCCCGTGTAAATACCTGAGCTTCAATTTCGTCATAGCATGCAAAAAGAAAAAAACACATTCGAAATTGCCTTAATGATCATTGAAGAAAACAAAAATTGCTACTTAAATTTAGTCAAGATTAGTTCTTATCAATGGGGGGAGGCGGGGAAGGGGAGGGGAGGGCGCCAGTTGTAAACTATGGGGAAGACCTGCCATATAAGTGCATGGGCGAAGCATTTTTCGATTGACGGAATAAATGCTTGGACTTATGTCATTTCTGATATCAAACAAAGTGCTACCACTGTGATTTCAAGCTGATAATGCATTTGGCAAACTACACTGAGAAAAACATTTTCAATTCGAGCACATTTGATTGATCTATTGTTAAAGTTCTGTTCTACATTTTTTTTCCGAGTGCCCTTATTCGATTATTTCATCGAAATACCTGGAAAATGATAAGCAATTTCTGAAAGAAAAGCTTTGTCTAGGTCAATTTAATCTTTATTTTCATTGTGATTCGAAAATACAAAATCTTAAATAATAAAGATTGTTTTAGGGCTTACTTTCTTGCTTACAAAATACTAGTTTTTATTATTTCCACGATAGAAACTTAGTTTTTTTCATGTCGATGCATTTTTCGATCAATTTTAAAACATAGTTATTTCTTTTTTGACAGATTACCAGATAACATAAATTACAAAATTATTGCAAAATTTTTATTTTAATCGAGTTTGGAGTTCCCTTTAAAAATACGAAAACTTAAAATATAAAAATTTATTTATATGATTTCTTTTCGAAAAAGATTGTTAAAAGTAGGTTTTTGTGAACAAATTTTAAAAAATCAAAATGCCAGAGAAATGTTTTATTAATAAAACATTTTGAATTTTTTGAAAAAAGAATAACGTTTCGTTTATTAAATTGTTTTACACTTAAATTGTTAAAATTTGCCGATTAACTCACATTTGATGAGCCAAAACAGTTTCAAAAAGTTTGCAACAGTTTTTTTTTTTTTAACTGGAACAAACATATAAATTTTTAATCAATATGATATTGACTTAAAATATACATTTCAAATTGTTCAATTAAATATCGTTTGTAGAAACCAGAATTATGGATAAATATTAATGACCAAGTTTGATAATGATCGCATAAAATAAAACGTTTTCAGAAGCAAAACTAGTTTTGGTCCGATAGATTCTGGGGGAGATATATGTATGATATAGTAGTCCGATGTTGATCAAACTTGACACGGACATTTAGATATATAATTGTCTGCCAAATATTTAGTTTCAAACTAAAGTTATTGAACTCAAACTCTATTTTGCACCGAAAATGGCAGCTATACGATTTAGTAGTCCGATCGGGATACATTCGACAAGACTTTGATTTCTCAACTTGTCTTGCTAATCAGGAATATATATACTTTATATGGTCTCTTTTTCCATGCGTTGCAAACTTCTGACCAAAATGAATATACCCTTTTTGCAAGGGTATACAAACATAATTGTTCCATGTCAATCGATCACAGGGGAAAGCCGCAATTCGTCTAACTCTGTTTAAATAAATTATTTATTTATTTATTTTATTTATTTTAATTTAGGATATAGATGTAAACTATCAACCTAACAATTTTTACAAGCACTAGCAACTATGGCCATCGGCTTAAAATAAATTATATATTCTGACTTGGTCTAGAAATATTTCAATTGAAATGAAATGTCGATTCAATAAGAAATTTTCTGGTTAGTTTTTCAAAATTTCATTTATTCTAAGTACAAATTAGTCTCTACCACAATCTCTTGTTTAGTTTTCGATTGATTTCAAAAATATTTATTAAATATGTTTAACTGTTTGAAATGTGTAAAACAAAAAAGCCTTTTTCCAATAGCTAAACCAAATAATTGTGTGGGGTGACGCCAGTCCACTTGTAGTGACTTCACTTTTAGGTATTTAGATGAGTTCCAGGTGAATAAGTTCTTCAATGGAATGCTATCTCAATATTGCAGTAGATTTGATCACTCATGTGGCAAAAGTTGCATATTTTACTATGTCATTCAATAAATATTTGTAGATCTTAAGCAAACTTCGCCCTACTTCTTCCTCGCTCCCTCTCGCTTTACCACTGCTTATCAGTCGCCCCCTCTCTTCCTCTATCGCCTCCTCTGTTGCTCTCGTATTCGTCACAGAGTGAACTTGAACTTGGAAATGAGCCAATGCGACACGTGTTTCCCTCCACACACACTCTCTCTCTCACTCTCTCTCTCTCCCTCTCTATGCAATTTTAAATGCAACACTGTTTGCACACATTTTGGTTTTTTTTTCGACTCGTGCTCGTTTTCGTTGTCGTTCTTCCTCCCCGTTCTCCGATGATGTTTGCTTAGTTTTGTTGGAGAGAAATATTCCCATGCAACGCAGTTTTCGTTAGTTTTTTTTTTTGCACTTCCAACTTTCCCTAACTTTTCCGCGTCAATTTTATTGCATGCAATTGACAGATTGAATAACTGTCAGCTTGCCTGCCGCCTCGCCCCGCCTGAATGTTGTCGTTTTGTCTCCATTAGTTTGCCATGCAGCTGTCTAATTATTGTCTAATGTATATTTTTAGTTAGAACTTAACATTCATTTTTTTTTCTCACTGTTTGCCTTCTATTTTGTTGTTGTTGTTGTTGTTGTGTGCAATTTGCGCATTTCAAATATTCTTGTCTGTGGTCCATAACTAATGTTAACTGAGGCGTAAAACCCCAAAAACAAAACCAAAAAACATTTTACTTTGGATTATTGACTCTTAAAAGTAACCAATAAAGCGTGACAACAGAGCATTGAGATGGAGCATCGCTTTTCAGTGTAAATAGTAAATGTAAAACGTGAATCACTGAAGTGATTCTTAATTTAAGCTGATCTTAACTGCTTTTCATTACAGATTGCAGAAAAGAAAGTTTGCTCTTCTAGTTAGCAAAAGAAAATTTCATTTATTTTCAATGCATTTCAATGTAAATTTATATTGTGCCAATTTTTTAATGTTTCAAGCGGCTTCGGCTAAATTGTGTAGCATACTTTTGGGTAATTAACAAAAATTAAATCAATTTTGTACAATTGTCCATTTTCCACATTTGTTGTGCTATTATTTAAATTTAAATTTGAATTTCGCGCTAGTTTAAGCAGTGGATGCAAGCAGTTACACTTCTTACAAGGCAGTTTGGGCGCCACTGTGCTGACCTAACTATGACGCCAAGCAGTGCGATTCGGTAACCTACTGCAAGCAGTACTACATATCAAGCATACGCACTGTTTGACTTCAATTTAAAACGATTTTTGAAATGGTCAAAGGGGGAAATAAAATAAATTGTGAACTAAACAAGATTAAAGAGAAACCAAAATCAGCGAAATTTCAAAAGGGGGAAAGGGAAACAATTTATAAAATTATATTATAATTTTTTTGAAATATTAATAAAATGTTCCTGTCCCCTTCCACCATAATAGATATTTTGCCAAGCAATTTTTCAATTCAACGGGTTGCCATGATTTTAGTCAAGTTGCAACAAATAGATACATATACGTATATACAATTTATTTTCTGTTTTTATGTGGTGACACAAATTTGCAATTTCCTCATTAATTTCGATCTGCTTTTGTTGCCTGCCTCTCACCGAAACAAACAAAAAAAAAAAGAGAACAAAAAACTCGGAGAAAAACGAAACGTAAATCGCATTGGCAAAGCACGTGCGAGATATGAGGAAACAATGCGATCAAGTGACGTCACTTGAGTCCCACACCCAATCAGAGCTCTTCAATCTCTTAGATCACGCGCAGTTATTTGATGGCCAACATTATGAACAGATCTTGCACTTTTCCCAAAATCTGTATAGTATTAATTGAATATATTGAAAGAAAAAAAAAAGAGAATTTCACCTTTTTTTTTCTTTTGTGCAATTTTACTCAATTTGTGCTTGTGTGTTTTGTGGGTGGCGATTTTTGGCGTCGATTCGCCCCTCGAAAAACAACACGATGATCATGATCACAATGATGATGATCATGATCATTGTTTTCGTTGTCGCTGTTGTCGTCGGTGTCGTTGTCGCTGTCGTCGTCGTTTGACTGCAACGCCTGAGATTTATATTCCGATTTAGTTGTATTTGGTATTTGGCTAGAGCCAGAGGCATCTGTGTTTTTTGTTTATTCTTTCTTATTTTGGGTAGTCCCGGTTTCTGGGTTCCGGTGCACCACTTCCCCCCCATCCACACCCATTGCAGATGTTTTCAAGCTGAACGAGCCAAAGGGAAAACCACCTTTGCCGCCTCGTCGCGAGCAACAGCAGCAACAGCAGCAGCAGCAGCAACAGGAGCTAAGCTCCTTTGGGCCGCCGCATGAGACGCGTCTATCGAGTGCCGCCTTGAGTCGCCACAAACTGAAAATGTCATTAAAACGAGGCGGACCACCCCCGGCTGCCTCTAGTGGGGCTGCCATGATGATGACCACCTCATTGAGTGGCATCAGTTTGGATAAACAGGTGATGCGAGGCGATGGATGGATGAATGGATGCATCCCACATCAAGGTCGCACACATTTTCGATAGAAAATTGTTCGTATTTCGTGGTGGTCATAAAACTGCAATGAACTTGTTCGTTGATCTTGTTGTTATTTGCGTGCCAGCCAAGAAAAACCGAAACGAAACAAAACGAAACGAAGAAAAAATATCGATTCTGTAGTCACTTTGCAGCTGATAGACAAGATGATGAAGATCCAAAGGGGAGATGGGGAAGGGGGGTATAATCATGATGATGATGAGAGCTTTTACATAATTTAATACTCTCTTCTTTTTATATTGAGAATTAATTTGTTCATTTCTTTTACCTCTCTGCTCTTTCTCTTAGAAAATTCCCTCGGTTGTTTCATCGTCGTCGGTCTATGACAGCGAGAATAAGGCAAACGGCCAAAGGAATATTGCGAATATAAGCAAACCAAAGTGAGTAGTAGTCCACGTATTTTCCCTTATTCAAATCATTCGTCTCAGTTCGGTTGACTAGTGCAGTGCCATTCAAATTACATCTAATTAATTAGAAATGTACAAAAATATTGATAACAACTCATCGACAACAATGTTTGAAATGTATTCATCTTCGGATAGATTCATTAGATCGGATATGGCTGACGTGCCCGTACAACAGGCTGCCGGATCGACATTACCCTTGGTAATAACGAGGAAAAAAGGCGGAGGCGGAGATGATTCCGAAGATGGCAACTATAATCCATTCGAGCATCGCAAAGTGGAGCATCCAACATCGTAAGTACTCAAACTCAAAGTGTTTATCGAAATATTATCGCACTTGAATGGTTCAAAGCAAGGTCACACTACAAAATCAACTTAATATCAATCCGAATTCCACGGAAATAGGGGTGAAATTGGTAAATGGAAAATAAATTGATTGGATAGGTCAGTTCAATGCAAGAAAGGTGAAATCGATCAACTGAAAGATATGTCGAAATTATATTAACAACTCAAATTTAGAATTCAAATTCTTTAAACAGTTTTACGATGGATATATTATATACTTATATATTCAATAAAAATATAAAACAGATTTTTTTTGATTTGAACATAGTAAATAAATTAAAATTTCATTCAATTAAAATTGGAAACAGCTTTAATTAATTTTTACTTACATATATTTGAAAAGTTGACCATTTTTAAAGCATTTTTGCACATTTAGTAACTCAATTTATATAAATTTAGAATATTTTAAAATTAAAATTGTTAACCTTCTTTTTTTCACTAAGAATATTCTTTTACATTATATTAAAGAATCGATCCAATGACTACAACTTTAGAATAACAATCACTTTTAATCTCCAGATAATTATAAAATCTTGGCCTAATTAAAAAATTAACGAAACGAGCGAAATAATTAAAAATCATAATTTCTATTGGGAAAATCTTTTCCAATCTTTCTACTTTTTTTTCGATCTTTGCCCTCACGTGTTGCTTATATAAACAGCTGATAGTTCCAATACATATAGATATATTTATAATATAATCAATTTCAATGACTAACGAAATTCGAAAAAAAAACAACAACAACAACAAAGTGAGAATTGCATTTACGTCATTGAACTCTACCCAAGAGACTTTGAATTTACCTAATTTCATCGTACAATAACAAACAACAAAACAACATTTTTCTTTCGTTTCGTATCGTTTCGAATCATTTTCGATTTGAACGGAAATGCAATTTGAATTGACATTGTCCTTGGACTTTTCAGCTGGCAATTGCTTCCATACTAAAAATAAAGTAAATTCATGTAATGCCGAAAAAAAAAAAATTATATTTGTGTGTGTTGCTCTTGCTCATTTGGTTTCGGTTTTTTTCGGTATTTTTTTTTTTTTTTTGTTGCAGTTTGTTTCGCTTCTCGATTCATTTAGTATGCGAAATTTTTGTTGTCTATTTATATGTAGAGACAGAGTGAGAGTGAGAGGGAAAGGCAGGGAGAGCGCGGGGATGCTGAGAGGACAAACGCTTTATGGCTAAAACAATTGCCAATTGAGATTTCAATTGAAATCGGTTAGATAGTTTATAACAAATGCAATTAACAATCTTGATTCTCCATGATTTTTCGCATTTTTGCCTGTTTTGTTTTGTTTTTGGTTTAATCAACCGTCAAAAAAAAAAACAAAAACAAAACAAAAGGAAAAGTTAAACTACATTTACATGACACAGTAGATACCCTTTAGGATATTGGAATTCGTATGAATCTCTCTTCTCATAAGATCTTAAATTTTTATTTTAAAATAAATTATTTAGTATTTAGTCTTCTATTAAATAATAATAAATATGTAGCCAATAATTTTCAAGGTACTGCGGCCTAACATACCCTTTCCAATCAATGGGTTTAAAGGGTATCATCAAGATGCACATTGTTGAAGAACGTAAAAGCAGGAAAAACACAACAAAAAAAAATACAATCAGCTTTTTTTTTTTTTTTGCTTTATTGTAATTTCTAGTATTTTTACTCATCAGATTTTTGGCAAGAGAATTTTTGTATATAGGCGGATAATTGGATGTGGGAAAAAAACGTCAAGCGAAACCTCTATTAGGGAGGCGGGGGGAGAAAATTAAGATTTGGAAATTAAAGGCGTATTTTCAGCTAGTTTCTTCACGTTCTCTCATTGTAAAAAAATTAATGACTTAAGATCTCGGAAGTGCAGGCGCGACGATCTATATAAATACACTGTGTGTGTGTGTGTATGTGTGTGTGTATACACCCCCTTCACTATAAATTCTATAAACAGTGTTCAAATATCCGTGAAATCATGTCAAAAGGCGATAGTTTTTAGCGCCCTCACTTTCAGTAGTCAGCTGCTTTTTTGTTTATGAGTACAAAATTATATTTATGGACAATGCAATTCATAATAATTTAAGTTAGTCGTCGGGCCGATTTGGCTATACCATGCATTAAGTGAAAATGAATTTATTTTCCAAGGCGCGTGTTATCTCGCTCACTTTTATGAGCACTTTGCCGCCCTCCATCGGCCATTTGAGTATAACTCGGCCATTTTTATTCCGATTTTAATGAAATTTGGTAGAATGTTAGATGTTCATAACGTGTATTAGTGTTGCAAATTTAATGACGATACAATAAATATTGCAAAGTGAAAATCGAAGCTATCGAACTTTGGTCCGATCGTTCGTATGATATGTAGTCCGTACTGCTGATTCCGACATATGTGTTGTGGGTATGGTAAAAAAAAATTATAATCGAACATTCAAAAGCAAAACTCAAAAAATTAGAGACTAGTGTGCATAGAAACAGACAGCCAACCGACATGGACATGGTTCCGAAACCCTTCTCTAACTACGCTACGCTATAATAACAAAAGGAATCAAATAGAGTTTGACACTGACATTTTATTATAAGTATTATATATTCTAGTTGCTCGTTTGTGACCTGTTAACTCACAAACTAGAAGACTAAAAACCAAAAACATACTGATTAGATTTCCGAACTAATCTGAAAATTAATTGAACAATCTTGCAAACAGTTACCAACTATAAATATCAGAAGAATATGCTCCGAAATGCTCGACCAAATAAGACAATGTAACACCTCAAAGATGCTTTACTTGAAGAATGAAATAAGAAAAGCATTTTCCTCTGGAAACTTGAGAGATTCCATGCCCAAATGTGTAAATGGTGTCCAATAAATATATTAAATATTAGAAGATCAGAAGATAAAGAAAAGTTTAAGGAAAGTCTCAAGAAACGGGAAACCAAAAATTTCTTCACCAATAGGAAGCAGTTCTTAGAGAAGGTTTCACAATTTCTTTAAAGTTTTTCATTGGGAAATAGTGCTAAAACATTATTTTAGCTTTTCATTAATTTTGCAATTTCCGTAAATGTTTGTCAGCTGTTTTTTGTTCATGTTTATTGTAAGGCAAAGAGCTATTCTAGATTATAGTGAACGGTTTTTGTATTTTTAATAATTATTTATATATTTTAAAACTAAAAAAAAAACCAAATTTTAAAATTAAAATTGCCTTTATTTAAGCCACAGCTACTTCTATATTATTTTGACATTTTCTTTTGAAGTAATGCGAATATAGATATATAGGAAATGTCAAATTTATACTTAGACTGATTAGACTGATTGTAATTGAAGTAAAATTAAGCATAAGTAGGGGTATTCCCCTATGTAGATGTTGGAGCACCCTTAACATTTGAGATTAATGTCATTTCATAACCCTTTCTCATTGCTCTCTCTCTCTTACTCGCTCTTTGCAGGGATCTGGAGACATTTGTGCATCTGCTGAAAGGATCACTGGGCTCTGGCATCCTGGCCATGCCCATGGCCTTCATGAATGCCGGTCTTTGGTTTGGATTGGTGGCCACTTTCGCCGTGGGCACCCTGTGCACATACTGCGTCCACATATTGGTGAAGTGCGCCCACATTTTGTGCCGGCGCCGCAAGATTCCCATGATGGGATTCGCCGACGTGGCCGAGCAGGCCTTCCTCGATGGTCCGCCATCGTTGAATCGCTGGTCCCGCTTCATACGCTTCATGGTGAACACGTTTCTGGTGATCGATCTGCTGGGCTGCTGTTGCATCTATCTCGTCTTCGTGGCCACCAACGTGCAACAGGTGGTCAATGTCTACTTGGATACGCAGTTGAGTGTTCGCATGTGGATTATGATTGTGACCGCTCCGTTGATTCTCATGTGTCTGGTGCGCAACCTGAAGTTCCTGACGCCCTTCTCCATGATTGCCAACATCCTGATGTTCGTCGGCATTGTGATAACCTTCATCTACATGTTCTCCGACTTGCCGGCGCCAGCTGAACGCTCCGGTCTGGTGTCGCCTCTCCAATGGCCGCTCTTCTTCGGCACGGTGATCTTCGCTTTGGAGGGCATCGGTGTAGTCATGTCTCTGGAGAACGACATGAAGAATCCCTCACATTTCATTGGCTGCCCCTCTGTCCTGAATTTCGGCATGGGTCTCGTCATTGCCCTCTACACTCTGGTCGGGTTCTTTGGCTATCTGAAGTACGGCGACGAGACAGAGGCCAGCATCACCTTGAATCTGCCCCTGGAAGACAAGTGAGTATTCAAATTGATTCAAACCCAATTCAAATGAGATATAGCCAATTGTCAGGAGTCTTCCTGAAATCTGATAATAGAGTGAAAAAGTTTTAAACAATAGTTTTATAAATAGTTTTTAACGAACAGAAGAAGAATCTCTACTTAATTGAAATATTAGTTAGAAAAAGGTTCCAGATTAATGATTCAACAAGTTTTCTGACTCTACCAGATCAGTTTATTCCTTTTGGTTGATATAAAATGTGTAAACACAGAAAACTATTCGTCATAGCCAAGAAAATCGCAACGTAAACCACTAAAGAATAGAATCTAGTGCTGCCAAACTATCGATATTTTATTTTTCATACAAACTACTGTAAAATATCGATTTTTTAGCAGCACTAATCGAATCTCATTCTTTAGAGAGCCCACAAAAAGTATCATGGTATTTGTGTATTTCAATGTTGCATTACACTGCGAAAAATAAAAGGAACAAGCGCAATCGACGATTAAATGCAAGAGAAAGAAAGAGAAAACAAAGCAAGGATCAATTTTTTTATGTGTAGCCTCTCAGCAGAGCGACACAGAAGTGCTCGCGTCGAAATGCTGTGAGAGACTAATTCTGTTTTCACGCTCTCAAATATTTTTCGTGATGGCTTCGGCAAGCGCTCGGCTCGTATACATGAGTTTCGCGTTTTGACTTCGGCCCCCGGGGGCTATGCGTGGCCGGCTTTGCTTTAGTGATCCCAGTGCACTGAAAAAGTTGCTATTATTCTGCCCGAATGTTATTCACAGCATACTTTAGGGAGCTACATTCACAACAAAGATGAACGGAACGGTCCAAGCTCCAAATATTCGGAAAGGAATATTTTCATTGCCAAATGACCAAATGCGATAGATGGATTGGAGCTGTGCTTCGTTTTGGTCCACTAGTTCGACCGAATTCTCTCTTCGTATATCCACCCAATGTGGCGGAAAAAGTTGAAGAGTCCGTCCAGTGACACTATGCACATAGAGATCGGTGTGTGGTCTCATAAGGCCAATCTCCGGCCTTTCCTCCATCTTGCAGCTCCTGGGGTTTCGATTTGCCAGTGTCCTGTGATGACCGCAGACGATCTTGCGATGTCCTTCTTAGCTTTACTCAGCTAGTCTGCGTGTTTAATTGATATAGTGCTGTTCAGTGGGGGATATCCCAAGCTTTTGATTGCTCAATTCTCACTTCATCCTCCGCAGTGCCCCCCTTCCGTCAGTGTCTGCACTCGGACATCAACTTTGAGTTGAGATAATTTGAGCTTAGAGACATTATATCCTGCTAGGATTGTGATGTTTCTGTTTCTGTTTCCAATCTCTTTTTTCATTGAGATTTGTCAGACTTCGAGTATAGCAAGTCATGCTTGGGAGACTTCTGAGCACATTTCCCATATAATTCTTCATATCTCTCTTCACATATTCTAAGCCTTTACGACTTAACCCGTCATTAACCATTAAAGGTTATAATGTGTAATATCTGGGAATATCTGAAGATATATGTATGTATAGTGGATTGGAAATATGCCTTTTTATTTTACATGACTTTGTCTCAGACTAACGAGCTAGCCTAAGAAATGGCATGCCATTTTAATCAGAAACAGAATAGATAAGCATGCAAAAGCATTGCCAAAAGCATGCAACGAACATCTAAAGTAACTTTAATTTCAACTTATCAATTTAGTAAAATATAAATATAATTAATAATTAGTAAAATTAAATGTAGAACTTGAAAGAAACTCATTTTAATAAGTGATTTAAAAAGGAAACTCAAATCGATAAAAGCCCCCTAAAGTATGCAAAGAATCACTTACTAACAAAGTAGTGAATAATTTAACTAAATTTGCTATATGTCTATCGCTTCATTTTGAAAATTCAAAATATTAAAGATACCTTGAGGTAATTGGACTTTACATATGTAATGAATATTTATGAAATTTGTTTCAAATTGAATAGTTCAAGAATTTGACGGTCGCATAATAATTTTACGTTTTTTACGTCGATAAAAATGATGGATCAAATTTAATCTATGTATAATACCTTAATTTCTACTTTTCGTTTATTGTTTAAGAAAAATTGGTGCTTTAGAATTAATTAGAGACTTAATGCGGCGTTAAGCTGCAAGACTTCAAAATAGGATCAAAAATTACAAATTTAGAATAATATATTTTTGGGATAAATTGAATATTTCTTGTTCACGATTTCAAGACTTCAAAATAGGATCAAAAATTACAAATTTTAAATAATATTTTTGGGATAAATTGAATTATTTCTTGTTCACGATTTTTCTAACGGTTCATGAAAGTATCGGGAGTTTTAGAAAAAGAAAAAGAGATCGATAATCGATTCAAATCGATGAATTCGTAACGATAAGTTATCGATTTGAATTAGAATTGTGTTACTTTAATTTGAATCTATTTATTCACTTACAGACTGGCCCAATCCGTTAAGCTGATGATTGCCATAGCGATCTTCTTTACCTTTACGCTGCAGTTCTATGTTCCCGTTAGCATTCTGTGGAAGGGAATGGAGCACAAGATCTCACCTGAACGTCAAAATGTCAGCGAATATGGTCTGCGCGTGTTTCTAGTGGTGAGTAGCCGAATATATCGATTAATCAAATCGATTTCTAATCTCGTCTCGTTGTAGATCCTTTGCGGCGCTATTGCAGTGGCGCTACCCAATTTGGGTCCCTTCATATCGTTAATTGGCGCTGTGTGCCTCAGTACGCTGGGTATGATTGTGCCAGCGACCATTGAACTGGCTGTCTATCACGAGGATCCCGGCTACGGGCGCTTCAAATGGAGATTGTGGAAGAATTCGGGTCTGATATTGTTCGGTGTGATTGGCTTCATCACGGGAACCTATGTCAGTATACGCGAATTCCACGCCGAGTTCAGTGGTGGTCATTGAGCAGCAAACAAATTATTGCTAATTTAATTTAAATTAGTTTTAAATACACACACACACACGCACACAACTAAGCACATATGTACACACACACACGCACACACACACACACACACACAGGGATGTCTAAGCTAAGTTTTTAACTAATTTTAGGGCTAAAGTTTTTGATTTGTAAGAATTTCAACTTGTTTGTCTACCCCGCCCTAACAACCCACACCCCCCCCCCCCAAAATCCATACCACTTATCCATCTAAATATCCCCCGCACTACCACATCCCCATATCCCCATTTTCCCCCCGCCAGCCATGCGTCTCATCAGGTAGAGAAAAGTAACAGAAAAGTATTTCAATATTTAGTTAATGCCATTCATTTGGCATTAGACAGAGACAGAGAGAGAGAGAGAGAGAGAGAGAGAGAGCGAAGAGTGTGTGAGAGAAGTTAGAGAATTTTGCATAAAAGTGATTTTTGTAAACGTAGTGATTCTATACATTTTTTTTGTTTTTTTTTTTGTTCTAACTTGTTTTGACCAACAATTTTAAAATACAAAATACATCCTAGTTATTAGTAGTAATTTTAGTTCCTGAGCTAACTAAATTAGTAGAAACAGACAACAACAACAACAACAAAAAACATTGAGAAAAATATGTATTCGTCTATATAGATATAGACATATCTATTTATATAATAACTTTTGTTTTTCTCTTCTTATTTAAAGATCATCTGATTTTTTTTTTGTTTTTCTTCTGCTATCTTTTTTTGACCCCCTTTTTTTCAACTTGTATCTTATGCCCAATTTTTTCAAACTTTAATCATGACATATATTATGTATAAAGATAAAAACAAAACAAAATCAAAGACCAAATTGCATAAATTTTAAGCAAATGTGCAAATACAATCAATAAACATTTCTAGAAATTAACAATAACTGCTTGAATAAATCTGTGAGAATTCAGAGACAAATTATTCTCAATTGCCATTTAGATGTAGATGAATTCTTATCCAGTTGAATTTATCGGTATTCATGATGGATTTACTTATAAGTAATATTTTCATGTACTTAATTCATTTGTTAACTCTTTTGCTCATAGAGGATAGTCGAGAAGTGAGCCCTTAAAACAATATTCAATTTTCGCACAGTCCAACTCTAAAATATCTGGATCACCTGCTATACTACATATAGCTATTTGTAATCGATCCCAAAAGGTAACACACGGAATGAACTTCTGATCTGCTATCCCTGTAAATCCGGATCTTAAACAATGAAACAACACAGATAGAAAAAACATTTTCATTTAATATTTATCAGATCTAATTCTTATTCTTTGTGTGCTTTATTTCCAGTAGTATAAATGTTTTATTAAAACTAATGTTTAAGTAAGGCTAACAGTGTTTTTAGGCTCTTCATCTGTGACATTCAAATGTCAGTTCGACTAAAGGCTTGTAAAAATAATTGATATGTTGTTATAAAGGAAAAAGGAAAGAAAACCTTTAATGTTAATTTAATTTAACTTCAATTTAGCGGCTTAGTACTAGAACTAACAATGATTGCAATGTGGAATGTTGGTGATAATATGCCCTTAAACAATCAAGGAGATTATTTAAGAGAGGTGATGCTCAAGAATTGTAATTATTTATTGATTTAAGACCTGTCGAATTATAGAGGCTAGCTGGTAGATCTAACAAGAGTTTTAGAAGCTTTTTTCGCACACATCTGATGAATTGATCAATTAATTTCAGTTTCTGAAAATCTCTTTTGATGTTGGTATAAAACATTATAAGCGGAGATGTTTGCGTGGTTGAGGTTAAGGGAAGAGGCACGGGTCAATCTCCATGAAACATCAAATTCCGGATCGGACGACGATATCATATGGATCCCATAGAAACCATGGGTCGAAAAATGAGTTTTAGATCATTATTTTCGTTTTTCTCACCCGATTGTCATGAGACTTAACGTTTGGCAGTTTACTATACATCCAAACATGCGTGCCAAATTTGATGAAGATCGGACTATTATATCATATAGCTCCCATAGGAACAATCGGACCAAATAAAGTTTTGATTTAAAAATCTTTTTTGTTTCTTTTTCGATCATCACCAAACTTGGTAAATAACATTTGCACATAACAAATTATAATCTTGCCAAATTTGATTAAAATCGGATAACTATATGATATAGCTGTCATACAAACAAATGGAAAAATTGCATAAACGCATATGTATGGGTGCCGTGCCATGGCGTGTAGACACGGATTTTTACACAAAAACCCTTTCCATTTTACGATCTCCATTTAGGGATTGAGTAACGCAAGAACTTGCAAGGGTATACAAACTTCGGCATGGTCGAAGTTAGCCCGTCCTTCTGACCTTTGTCGGAGTTAAACTAAAAATCCAGCCAATTTCGTCGAAACAAACAGTTGATCTAACTTTGAAAGCGCCTCAAAAATGCGATTCGATGTCTCCAATGTAAAATTTGATAATTGATTTACTACATTTTTTGGCTTTAGCCCAAAGCGCATTGTTCAGGCTGCTTTTAGAAGTGGCTAACGTAAAAATGATCGTGGCATGTAATGCATACTTTTTGGCATATTATTTATTTTCGATTGAACTCCATTGTGATGGAAAGTAAATCTTCTTGTAAGATGTTTTTATCCATCGATCCTTGGTTACTACTTAGTTTGGGTAGGTAGGTAAATAAACCGGGTGTGGTCCGTAGTGATATCATGGAGTGCCTAGTGCCTCGGTATATCTATAAGGATTTTAGTACGTTTGACGTAGGCCAGAAGTTCGTCACCGCTGGAAGAGATTCCAGTAGTTATGCACCCAGGATACATAGGAGGTGCTCGAGGGTCTCCAGGACTCCTGGTTTCATGCATTTTCTAGATCTGTTCCTATGTTCGTGCACCGTCATGAGGCAGTGTTTGGAGCGTTCTTCGGGTAGCTCCGTCCCCTCGTTTCCATGGATGGTACTGGTGGCTCGGTACCTTTTCCTAGTGTTTAGTTCATCTACGGCGCCTTTTCTTGCCAGGATAATTCTGGATCGAATGTTCGCCGACTGAATGGGTTGACACATGATTTGCTTCCTTATTGCGAAGGTTTTTGGATCTGGAAAATGCTGCAGTCATCGGATGGATATTGGCAGTACATCGCTGCTTAAAATCCTGCATCCATCTTTGATCCATCTTTGTTGACTACCCAGTGGCTCAGGCCCACTTCCCAATGTCGTTAATTCTACCAGGTGGTCTGGGACTGTGACCCAAAGTTCTGGCTATTGAGGTGTGTCCGTCTCTTTGTATCCAAAATGGAATACAAGACGGCCATTAGCCTGGCTAGAGTGTTTGTTGGATTGACTCCGCATGAGCCTCATTTCTAGAGCTCTCTTAGGGATGCTTCTTAAGGCGCCTGTTATGCACAAAAGTGCCCACCTCTGCATCTTATCTATATAACTACCGATTCCAATGAGTTAGTCTAGGTGAGACGCTCCATCCGCTCAACATCCGCTGGATGTGTAGAGAGCATTGTTTGCCCCCTCTCCTCCACATTGGATTTCAACGACAGCTTTCTGTCCATAATCAGTGCGAGATCATTTTGGGTGGGATCCATTGGGGCACTAGTTAACTCGGGTCACGGCCAATTCGCCAATCTGTTTATCATTTGCATGCATAAGGGAATCCGATAGTTATTAAATGCAGCTCTGGGCTGGATCAACGATAAAGCGACGCCAAGGATCAAGGATTTTATTAGTTAAAGTGTCTAGTATTTTTTATATATATATATATATTTGTATTTACAATCTGTCATTGGATAATAAGTAAATTTGCAGATACATTAATTTTAACAGGAATAGTTGACTCCAAACTATTATATATAAACTCTAGGTTGCACAGTTAAGTCATTAAATCTACTTGATTATTATATACAATTATTATATGAGACTAAGTTTAATTTTATAAACAGTTATATATATTAGATTCAAAGTCTATTCGCAAGATCTAAAATATGTGCTCTTTTTAGTCTTCTTGTTGATAAGCTATTATCAAGTAAACTTAGGGCTAACGAGTAAGTATTCTACTATTTGACTCTTGGTTAGTCGAAAATATCCGAATATTTATGTCATCAAATTGAATATTATTAAATCAAGCTTAAACGATTTCCCAATCTGATTAATTAATTAATTACTGTTATTAGTTCATAATTAGTTTTATGGAATATGAAACATTTTTAGATGAAATCAATTTGGAATTTCGCCTAAAAGTATGCAATGCCGATCTGATGACTTAAAAGCGCACTTATTCCGTGGCATTTCAATTTAATCCGTTGAAGCTAAATTATGAAGGATGTCGTCGTCTGTCTCAGGATTATGAAATCAAAAAGGCTTGGAAACTAGTCTCAAAATCGTCGGTCGTACATTGTTTTTTATTCCTAAGACATGTCTCAGTCAATCGGTAGAAGAATTTCATCACAAACCGACGATGACATTTGGAGAAACATTCAAATTTCAGCCAAAGACCGAAATAGAAAGTCCTACAATAAAAGTAGGCTCAATTTGGCTCTTTACCAAAATAATAGGATTGGATTCACTTAAGGGGGCTACAATTTTCACTTATTCTAAAGTTTATACCTTTGAGAAGGATCTGTAATTTCAAGGCAACCTTCTAAAGAGCATCCATTTGTAGGTATAAGTTGCTTATTTAAATTCTTAAGTACATTTTGTCCATAACGAACGAAATTTATCTAATTTACTGTCATTCTAACTCAAAGAGAAATAATCCGAGTGCCTTGAAATTTAAACTCGATACTCTTGAATATACACATTTTCTATACAGCAGTCAAGGACATTTTTGATTGGTTGAAAATTAATAAAACAACAAAAAATTAAGTCTTTGAAGTCTGAAGTCTTTTTCGTTTTCTAAAAAAAGTACATAAAATAGTAACAGTAAAATATATGTATAATATATGTGCGAAATATTTCTTTCAGTCCTTATTTTGTACATCAAAAAATCACCAAAACTTTTAGCGTTCGCTCTTTTAGCCCCTTAAGCTATCGATTTTATTTTCGATAGAAAACTCAATCAGAATTGAATGAAATGTTTTTTTCCATAATTATTATATTATAATACATGGTTTGCGCCCACCTGAAAAATCCGCCCTTGCAGCACTTTGAGTACAAAACGATTTTAGGTATAACTCATCTATTTGTATTCCCATTTTTAGGAAATTTAGTGCAATCATAGATAGATCTATAGTAAGTTTTAACCCTACAGGGTATAAAAAAAGCTTAATTATTTGTCTTCTGAGCATTTTCATTATTTATATTTAAAAAGATGAGCGATTCCATTCTCGGTGTAACATTTAGACGCACTAAAAGGCTCATAACAATAAGATTAAAGTTATATTTAATCATTTTTTTTGTTTAAATTTATAAGCAAACTAAGAAATAAAGTTTTTTAAGTTTTTATCGAATTTTAAAAATATAAAAATTCTATGAAAACACGATTTTGTGTTTGAACGTTAATTTATGCTTTTTTTTAACAACACCCACTTTAATTTTGACACTAAAAACTTTTTTTAAAGAATTAGGAATATATATTTTAAAATTCAATGCGATATCTAGTTTAGTTCAAAAGATACAGATTTTTGCCAGTAACTTCAGCGATTAATTAATTAATTAGTAATTTAATTACTTTTATTTAAACATATAGTTTACATTTTTTTTACACATTTTTATACCATGCATTCGTAGAATGAAATGGTATATTAAAGTCGCCAAAATGTATGTAACAGGGAGAAGGAAGCTTCTCCGACCCTATAAAGTATATATATTCTTGATCAGTATCAATAGCCGAGTCGATTGAGACATGTCCGTCTGTCTGTCCGTCTGTCCGTCTGTCCGTCTGTCCGTCTGAAGAATCATCGAGATCTCAGAGACTATAAGAGCTAGAGCTACCAAACTTGGCATGTAGACCCGTTTGCTCTGCAGGCAGATCGAGTTTATTTTTTTTTTTGCCCCGCCCCCTTCCGCCCCCGCTATTTGAAAAACAATATTTTGAGCCTCCATATCTCGGGAACTATAAAAGATAGAGCTTTCGGATTTGGACATTAGATGCGTGCAGTGTGCACGCAGACCAAGTTTGTTTCAAATTTTGGCCACGCCCCTTCCGCCCCCGAAATTCGAAAAATTCGATTTTCAGCCGAAATATTTATCGTATCGAAATTAAATTTGGCACACTAATACATGTCACGTATATCTATCATCCCACCAAATATCACAAGAATCGGAATAAAAATAGCCGAGTTATACATAGAAACGTTTTTCACTCATAGCGGTGCAAGGCAGATGCACGCGAAAAAGAGCGAGATAGCATATGCTGCAAATCACCGATTTGGTCGGGGGGCGCTAAAGTGCTCGTTTCCACATAAGAGTGGAATATAGTGGATATAGCATTTGAAAGAAATTTAATATATATCTCTTCACCTAATGCATGGTATATCCAAGTCGGCCCGGCGACTTACTTACTTTATTTTTACATAATCTGATTTTTAATGTTATTTTTGCCACTTTAAAAGTCCTTATAACTGGGCTATTTTTAAGACGATTTGGATTCTTTGGTCAGATTGGAATATGCAAAAAAAGTCCTGTAGATGACACCAATTTTTTGTAATTTTCTCTTGGCTTTTAAGGTTTTTTATGCCTTCCAAGCCTAACAATATAGGCAAATATTGTAATTTAACTAACATTGCATTTTAACAACTGATTTAAGTTCACCTTTTATTTTAGAATCTTAGAATTATTTATATTATCTTAGAAATTTATTTCCTTTGTAAAAAAGAACTTTTATACCATTTTTGTTCGCGGGTGCAACCATCGACTCTGAGTTTTTAATTAAAATTATTATTATGGTAATTTATAGGGTGTTAAAATTATTAATTTATTATTTTAATAGAGTTATAGATCGGAATTAGCAAAAGGAAGGTTAATATGTAGATTGAATACAAAAATAGAATGCGCATATTTAAAATCAATTAATTAAACTGTTGATTCGTTGAAATTGTATTTTTACTGATTGATACAGTTGTCTATTAATAACGAGATATTTATGTATGTTAAGAAGGATAAATAGTTAAACAGAAAAACAGTTTTAACAGCAGAAAGCAGACAGCGAATATTGGTAAAATGACAATGTGATTTTGACAAGTCAGAGATATGGCAATCGAAGGAAGAAAAAAGTGCTGTACTGACAAGAGCCGGTCCTTCTACAGACCACATGCCAAAGGCACATCTTTTATTTGTTTACAATGTACATAAGTACTATATATGTATATATTTTGAACAATATTTAACCAATAAATATAAATTTGTATCTTAGAATTACCCAAACATACATTTTTTTGGCATTTTAAATTAATTTTGGCTTTTTTTTTGGCTAACGAATGAACTGGTGGAGGCAAGGGAGTAAATAGTCTAGCTTTTTAGGGCTAGATTTTAGGCGCACCCAGCTGGTGAAGTCGCCAAAATGTCTCCAAGCATCAAAATACATACAAATATTGTAAATCATGTAATTTGGATAGCTCTCAATATCTTTCTTCTTACTTTTACAAAGTTTCAGAACGATAGAAATGTATTCGGGTGCTATTTTAACCCAAAATACTTGCTAAATACAAAGAATTACTTACATAATTTTGCACATTAAGACGAATTAATGTTCTTACCACGTGGTAACTGGTAAAAAATATAAGCTTAAGCTGCCGGTGACATCTGATCTACACAAATGTCGCCGGATATGAGTTGGAAGGGTGAATCATATGTCAACTTTTCATACCAAGTGGTAATTAGTGGTAAACTGTGAGTTCATTGCAGTTGCAGGTGGCAGCTGATCTACACAAATATGGCCAGATAGAACCTTAAAATCACATGGGAACTTTTTAAGGGCTATCAAAATTTTAACGTAAAGTAAGATACGAACAAATGTATATTTAACAATAAATTTAGACCTTCTTCTTTCCACTGATATCAATAGACCTAATAAATACTGCGATTTCAAAATTGAAATCTAGTATTTTATCTTTGCCTTTTGACCTCATTAGCAAGTTTTTAAGCAATTTGGAACTTTTCTCCAATCTAATAATTGTAATAAATTTTCGAATTTTAGCTAACGAAACCCATCCAAGTTTTTGCGACGAGCCACCCCTGCAAAAATTGACAATGAGCTTTAGATAAATCAGACAATACGATTTTCTGGGAAACAGTTTCGGTCATTGGGCTGTGTTTGCCGCGAAGATAAAAGATATAATAAAAAATATTGCTGGCAAATCAAACCATAATTTTCACAAAAATGAAAAAAAAAATCTATATTATGGGATTTATTGATAATATGAAATTCGATTTTATTATTGACATTTCCCAGTGCCTAGTTGAATAGGGCAAACATCAATGAACACAAACATCAACGATTTTGTCTATTTGCTTTCCCCTGATAACTGATTCAGCCAATTGGCCGAAGAGCAGTAAATAATTTGAATAATTTTTGCAATAATTTGTTTCTTTTCTTTTGCTGTTGCTTATTTTGATTGTGCGATGTTTTTTTTTTTTTTTTTTGGGCTTTCCCACGCTTCTTTCAAATGACTATATATAGTACATGAAACCGAATCGAAACGAAATGAAACTCGGTGATAAGATATTTATTCAGGTGCTTGTCTCACCCACAAAACAACAACAACAACAACAGCAACAGAAAAAAGGGCAAAAAAAAAGAGACTGAAGGGAAATGTGCAAACGCAATTTAAGTCTGAGCAGCAACTGAAAAATGAACCGTGAGAAAATTACACCCACAGATAACCGAAAAGACGAGAAAAAGAAAAAGACTCATCATAAGTAAGTAAGTATACATTTATATGTATGTGTTTATACAGTGTATCCACAAGATACTTTTTTTTTTATACTCGATAAGCGTCGTTTTGCATTGTGACGCAATATGAGAGTGTAGTGTAGTAGGAAGAAGCGAACTGAAATATGCGATTATGTGTATTGGGAGTACGAGTGTCCGTCCGTCCGTCCGTCCGTCCGTCTCTGTCTGGTCGCCGTCCCATCTGTGTGTCCGTCCGTCTGTCTATATGTGTAAGTACAATTGAAAAATTACTATTTACCCAGCGAGAGAGGAGTTTAAAGTTGAGAAATTGTGGAATATCCAAGAGTCCGAGAGTCCGAGAGCCTCTCGATAAGCGACGCATCGCTCAGGCGGCAAGAAGCATGTGAAGCGTGTGAAAACCAATCAGACATTGAGCTGACCATAGAGCGTGTGTGTGTGTGTGTGTGCGTGTGTGGGTTGGATGCACCTTTCACGCCGTTTAGACATTATCTACAGGTTGATGGATTTATCATTCGATACACACATAGTTCGAACAGTTCGGTCACTTTTATTGCATTTCAACAAAACTGAACGAAATCTTAATCGTATGTAGAAATGCTTATAATAAAATATATTTCTATGCAAATACAAATTGGAAAAATGTTATCCGACCCCAAAACCGATTCACAATGAATTTACCATTCATCCATCCATCCATTGATTCCGGCTACTAAGTGGTACACTCTGAGAAATGTTTTGTTTTTTTATTTTTATGGTCTTTGCGATATGAATTAATGTCCTGCATCTGAAACCTAAATAAAAACCACTCAAAAGTATGTTGATGTAAATGAAGTGGAAGGCGTTACTCTTCCCATTAGAATTCAATTTGTATCTTTTATCTAAAACAAAAAATTATTCCATCATAATTATAATCAGAACACTGAAAGAACCCTTTTTTGTGTTCCTTACTTGGAATTAATTTTTACTTTTTGTACTCTTTATACTCAAGGAACGGACCATTAATAATTTAAAACAGTTGAATTTAACAAACTTCATTTTGTTGAACAATTGGGTTAATTTGTGCCGATAAACATGCAACTTGTCAGATATATTTCACAACAACCGAGTTGATATATCGATGTCCGTCTGTTTCAATCACTCTCAGGCTCTCAGTTGAAAAGCTATCTATATAAAACTCGGTGATTTAAGCCAAGTTCTTCAACTACTACATTATAAGGCTGTCATAAGAACAATCAACCGATGAGAAAATAAATCTCAGTGACGAGTTTAGTTTGAATTGTTCTCACATAGATTTTTTTTGTTGACCGATCGTTCCTATAGCAGCTATATAATATTTGATAGTTGGATTCAACGCATCTCCCACGTATATTAAATAGAAACTTTCCTTCAAATATTTAGTTATACATATATTAAAGAAACAGACAGACGGACAGATTTCATCAATTTTATTATAACCTTTGCAATGGTAAAAACTTTTATTGAAACGATTTCGAAACTAGACAATTTTTGCGAGAACTACCAAGTTCTCTCTTTAGCAGATTTCGCTTACAACTAGAGCTGGGAAACTATCGATGGCACTATCGATTGTTTTTGGCCACTATCGATAGTATAACAAAACGCTTGGATAGAGTAAAATTTATGTTAATAGTTTTCTTTTTATTTTTTTGTTTTAAGAGTATCTAAAGATATCGTTAATTTAATTTTAATTTAAACAAAATGAAAATGAAAAGTCAAATTTTTTTGTCGTTAATTAATATAAGTTATATTTATATAACTTAAAAGGCTGAAAAAATATAATTTTTGTTATCAACAGGTTAAGCAAAATTGTATTCATTTTTTGAAAAATCATACTTATTGTATTTAATTTCTTTTATTTTTATTTTGAACTTTTTTTGTTTCTTTTTGCTCCATTACAAATAAAATTCAACTTACTTATTTTATTGATAAAAAATATTACATTTGCAAATGATACAAAGTTTTTGTCAATTTTTTCCAAATTTTGTTGAAACCTATTAATAAGGGTTAAAAAGCACTATCGAAAGTAGCACTATCGATAGTATCGAATGGCGCCACTATCGATAGTTTCAGCTCTGCTTACAACCCTAGAAATGCAACGCCATATCACTACTTCAACGCTAAAACTAGTTGGGAATTACAACTAGATAAAGCGAAAAAAAGGAGACGCAGCTTACAACTCCAACTCTAACTTCTTGTATGCATTTCCGAAAGATGTCGATATTATTAATTTTGGGAAAAAACGACACACAATTTGCAAGTTTATCGGCACAAAGAAAGAATGTCTAAGAAATACTTACTTGGAGCTGGTAAAATTATTCAGTATTCATATGTTTCTTATTAAATGATTAACTTTGCCATTATCAATTCAATTCTGTCATTGTTTATCCTCTTTAGCCATTAGTTCGATCCATTTTAGATCAATGCACAATGAACTCAGGCCACCAAAGTTAGCGGGAAATGCCATTAACTGTCTACATTGAATAGGTCTGTTTACAGTAATTTAGTGTCTTGAGAGAACAGCATATAAATTTGTTTACCTATTAAAAATGTTCATTAAAATGGAGCAATCTCTGTAACTGAACTGCTAAGCACTGCACTGGAAACACCCCCAAAAGTGTTATTAATATGTTCTTAAAAATTTCACCACGGATCATTTATGATGTATCAGGAACCTAGCTCTCTTGATGTTTACCCTTACCCAGCACAGTGATCGACTTGGTCAATCTGTTAAACAATAATTTAAAATTCTACTTTCGAACTAAACCCATTGTTAGTTACTTCGATTTTTATACAATTTGTTTCTAAATATTCTTTTAAGTATAAAATTTCGGTAAATAAAACTTCCCCGGACAATCATCCAGTAACAAAATCAAGTTGCTGCTTTTTTCTAAATTTTTAGATTGTGACAAAAAAAAAAAAAAAACAATTGCAAAGCACAGCGAAATTATAAAAACATATTTCATAAAATTAAAAAAAAAGATTATGGAGAAGAAATTCTACCAAGAAGCACTGTATTACCCAATAAATATTTTTGACCAAGTTTGTTGTTTGTTTGTATTAAAAAAGGTAGGTTGGGAAAAATTGTTAGAAAACCCTCAAGAAATTTATTTTACATGTATTGAGCCACATAGTGACCCAAGTGTGACCCTCCGATTTGGCAAGAGATTGGTCAAAAAAGCATTTACTCTAGAAACCAACGATTACTAGCCTAAGACCTTTAAGGGCTTTTGCCGATTTCTATAATTTTTAATAGTTTTACATATGATCTATTCATCCAGCTTCCAGGAGTAGCGCAGAGAGTCACATCAGTTTTTCGGAATCGAGAAAATTGTGATTGAATTTTGGCCATAAAACTAGTCAAAAATTAATTGGGATCTGAGATAACTGAAAATCGATTGAATCCGGTTTCCATTTTACTTTCCTACTCCGAATCAGTCGATATTCTTGATTTGAATGCCTTGATAAATGAGTTTTTCAGGGTAAGGGTATCTAGAAATCGATGTCCGTAACTTGACTTTGGCCATGTTTTTTGTTTTTCCTTTTTTCGTTTTTCGTTTTTGGTTTTTTTTTTTGATTTTGCGATTTGAGTTAACTATCGTAAATGTACAATTTATGTTTGAGTGGTGCTGGCCGAATCGATTGGTTACGCTTCCAATTTCTATGCTTAAGTTTATGACTTGGTCATATCTCTTTCTTTCTCCCTCTCTCTCTGGGTGTCTCTCTCTTTCTCTGTGGCAATCTCTTTCTAGTTGGCCACTGATCGATGCCCAGATAAATGGCATTTTATTATACTTAAAAGCAAAGACTATCGACTCTAGTATCGATACTAGACTCGACTTGCTTAGATGGCAGCTTAATGTCAGTGGCACAATGTTTGGGCCATGTTTATTGGGATTAGTTTTGCAACGAAAAATTATGACCAATTTGTCGGGGTGCAATGAGATGCAGTAGCAGTAGCTAAAGCGAAGGAGACGGAAAAGGAGAAAGGGGGAGTGGCAAGGGAAAGATGGAAGATGGAGTCACGAGTCACAAATGTGTTGTATATTCTCCACGCGGCCTTTCAAGTCAATTGCATGCAAATTGAACCATAGAAGGCTTCCTTATTTTGCGTACACTTTTGGCGACCAAAAAAAAAAAAAAGAAAATATACATATATATAAACATAAACATAAACATAAACATATATATTTATATGTGGGTAAAATTAAAGCCTTAAACAGATAATGCCTAAGGCATTGGCATTCAATGCAAATCTGCAAACGGCGTCTCGTAACCAAGTTAATGGAAAATTTATAATGCCACGAGGACCATAAATTTTCAGTTTCGGTCTCAGTCTCTCGAATAAGGCAAGCCAAGACTCAGCCCAACCAGAGCGCAGGTTATAGCCACCCACTCGGACACACACCTCGCACACACACACACACACACACACACCTCGCCAGTCTGGGCAAATAGATAAAGTCAAAAATCGTGTGGGAAAAGGAGTGTGAATGGGGGGTAAGAGGGGGAGGGTTAAGGAAAGGAAAACTGTAACACGAACATGTTGTAATTTGCAGTTGACAAATACGCAAATAAGCCTTTTCGGAGGAGTCTCTCTCCCCCCCTCTCCCCCTCACCCACTCACTCTCTCTTAGGCGAGACTCTAAAAATTAACTCATATTGCAATTGCAGTTGCAGTCCCCATCAGAAGCCAGGGGGCAGGAGACAGGGGGAAGGGGGTGGGGGCTATGACAAAGGTGGAAAGGGGACAGAAAGACCCGCTTAATGATTTATATCAAACGAAAATGTACATATAGCAGCCAGCAATGCAATGCACCATGGGCAAATAAATACATTTTGATGGCACAAATAAAAAATACTTCAATATTTAAAAAAAAATCGTTTTTTAAATCCCTCAAGACAAATAAAATGATCAACTAGTTATATGAAAATTCGATAATGGAAATCATTTTCAGATTTCAATTGTCAATCGAAATAAACAAAATTCAAAGAATATAAGTAAAGTAAGTATAGTAAAAAATATAAAATTTCATTTGAAATTTTTATCACCAAAGGAAAAAACTTGAAATTTTTATTAAGTTTTGTATCTTCGTACTCTAGTTAGTTTAAAAAGTTTTTAAATTGGTCGATTTCTTTAGAATATGTGCAACATTTTGGTCATTTTTTAAATCGTAATTCTTTAATTACATTTTCAAGTATTTTTCTATAAATGAATTAAAAAAAACGTGAATATTAAACGTATCGCAACTTACTTATACATACTTATATAAACTTAATTTTGTTAACCGCATTTTCTTATTATTAAACAGTATCACCAAGTGTTCTTATTCAAGTGACCGAAAATCGTTTTCTTGTACTTCATTCATAATTATTTTTTTCTTAATTAAACAAATTGATAAATTGGCAACTTTATGTATGTATTCTCATGGGAAATCCTTAAACTTTGATTATAAATTAAAACCAAGTTAATAGTATAAAGAGTTTTGACATGCCAGAACGAATAAAAACAAATTTGGTGTGTTCTTATTCAAGTGGCTGGCAGTGTACATGTTATAAATATCTATTTTTCCACCAAATTTCATAAAAATCAGAATACAAATAGCCGAGTTATACTTGGAAACGTTTCGAACGCAAGCGACACTAGGGCGGAATTGGTCGATAGGGGCGCTAAAGTGCTCGTGTGCCGATAAGAGTGAGTGAGATAGCACGTGTTAACTATCACGACATGCGAAAGGAATTTGTTTTAATGAATTTCAAGTAGATTTTCCACATGGAGCATGGCGGTCCAATATTTTCTGTTTGAGAAAAACAACATTTTTTGCATATATTAATTTAAATATTTAATAAAGAAATATTATTTATTTAATATTTAATAAAGAAAGATTATTTATTTAATATTTAATAAAGAAAAATTATTTATTTTATAAATGATAAAGAAATATTATTTATTTAATATTTAATAAAGAAACATTGTTTATTTAAATATTTAATAAAGAAATATTAAATAGGTTCTTTGGAATTGTTGTGAATTAAAAATTCATAAAACGAAAATAAGATCGAAAATGAAAATGATTGTAACTTTTAGTAAAAATTTTCACTTGGGTGTTACAGAATTTTAAGGATGGTGGCGCTTTTTCAAAGATATGAGAGACTCAAAAATCTTTCAAAATCGAACGGCACCTAAGTATTGTGGGCAAATGGGACTATTCGCTAGTTCAGATTCAGATCATAAAAGCCGCTACTAAAAAAATCTGGGACTTTAAGACGAGACATTTTTTTAAGTTTAGCGTTCAGATTTCATATTTAATATTTCTGTCCCCTTTATTTGTTAGAAAAATATCGAGCATTGAAAAGCATTGACTCTGGACCAGCACAAATATGGCAGAGATAACTTTTTATGGTTTTAATTCGAACACATTGAATCGGTAAGCTCATTTACTCGTATTTATAATGAGTTTTAAGTTTATAATCAATGAGAAAATTAAAAATAAAAATCAAAGAAGTTAACTTCGCGTTATATCGTCGAAATCAGGCGTTATGTTTATCCGATTGTTTTGAAATTCACGCATATGATGTAATCCCTTTTTTATTTACATACGTTATCAGTTTCGAAAATTGTTCAAAAAATAGAGAAGTTATTCGCATTTAACGTTTGTATTTGTATGGCAGCTACATGATATAGTTGTACGATCTTATTCAAAATCGCAGATGTGCATGTGGCTGTATAGAAAAGCTTATATACGAACTTTGAATGCCATAGCTCTAAAACTGTGGGACTAGTTTGCGTAGCACCAGACAGACAGACGGCCATGGCTATATCAACTCGTCTTCTCTTGCTGATCAAGAATATATATACTTTATGGGGTCGGAAAAGCTTACTTTTCCCTGTTACATACATTTTGGCGACTTTAATATACCATTTCATCCTATGGATGCATGGTATAAAAAGAGTTTTTCTCCATAGTGCAGTCGTGATAGTGGATTATGGTGGGAGTCAAGAGTGGGTTAGAGAGGGGAAACAGAGGTAGAGACTCTAACAATTGCCATGGGGTTGGGTTGACTTGAATTGGGAATGGGATGGGATGGGATGGGAATGGGGTTCGGTGGTGGTAGAGATGCTGTGGTGGTGGTGGTGGTGATGCTCCTACTCGTTCTACTCCTACCTGTTGGTGTAGTTGCTGCTGCTGCTGCTGCTGCTGGTGCCTCGCCCCAGGCAACAATTGTCTGCTTAAAAGCGTTCATTCTGTCCACAATGAAGCCACATAACTTGGCTGTGTGGTTACTCCTGCCTCCGTTGGCCTGGCCAGCCAGCCTTCGATGTGATGATTTATTGTGGCTGCACGCCTGCAGCTTCAATCTGTCCCAGCCCAGTGTCCCTTTGGTTCTTCTGACCAGCTCTCAGCACGGTAGCGTTTCTTTTCTTCTTGTTGCCGTTCTTCTCTCCTTCTGTTCGCGTCGCGTCTCATCTCTTCCCGTCCTTCTTATTTAATAAGTCCATGTTATTTGTTAACAGAGAGCGCACAAGGGCCGCATTGTATTGAATTATGTTGGAGTTAGTTGAAGTTCTAATGCTGCAGCAGCACCATCAGCAGCAGGTAGATTGGCCCAGAGGGGGAAGGGTCATAAATCAGTTAACATTTTGCTTAGGCGTGGGCGAGAGCCCCACACTCCAAGGCTCCAAGGCAAGTTCATTAAGTTGAGCAACCTTTTCTCCGATGCGCGGAAAAAAATGCAAAATTTTATTGCTGCCATTCACAATGTTCATGTTCGAGTCGCGGGCTCTAACGATTCCCAAGATTCTGTCGAGTAATTGCTTTGGCCAAATCTTTTAAGTTATCGTAAAAAACTACTTTGTTGGCAATCAGAAATCAATATGCAAATTACCATAAACTCTTCAATATTCTTTTCATTTTATCACGAGATCTTTACGCTAATTTTGATTTGATATTTGTCTTGATTAGAAGAAAATAAATCTCCAAAAATATAAAGTGCATTATTTTTGATCAGCACTTAGATCGGGGAATCAGCCGGACTATATCATATATACTTATATATATGATCCGTCGAGAAACCCATTTTAGATCAATAACTTTGCTTTTGTCTTAACTTGGCACTAAATTTACATTTTCTTTGGTCAAATCAAATCTAAAAGTGTTATTCGAATTGTGCTTGAGTTTGTATTCAGGATGAAATATCCAACAAGAACCCAAATTTTTAACAGTTCTTGCACGTAATCAGTCAAATTGTCAAAGATTCGATCTTTCTAAATGTTAAATTATATATCAAAGTCGCCAAAATGTAAAGTTTATATATATTCTTGATCAGCATGAGAAAAAAAGAGAAGAGAAATCGCTATAGCCATGTCCGTCCGTATAAGTGCACAGATCTCAGGAACTATAAAAGCTAGAGCCACCAAATTGAAAATGTAAACTCGTGTGGTATATACGCTGGTCAAGTTTTATTTTTTTTTGCCACGCCCCTTTGCGCCGGAATTCGATAAGAGATGATTTCTTGCGCAATAATTACGGTGTCATAATTTATACATGTCATTTCATATCTATCATTCAAAAATGACAGAGTTATAGGTAGAAACGTTTGGTACTCATTGCGACGCAAGGGCAGAGTTGGCCGATGGAGGGCGCTAAAGTGCTGGCATGTGTTAGCTATCGCGACATGCAAATGATATTTAATATATAAATCTGTTATTATGAATAACGATAATTCGTCACATAAATTTCGATAGTACTTTACAAGTTTTCACTCAAATCGATATGGTCTATGGATAACTTTCCATTTGTATTCCCCGTTGGCACTCTGCAACTTTTCTCGGTTCATTCCCGTGACTTGCAATTTGTTTTGAAGTCACTTTTTCGAATGGTTTCCAGTTTGGATGATGTCTTATTAGTTAAATTTGGTCATAAATTAAGCGCCAGTTCAATAGGTCGACTGCCACGCCTCCCACCTGCAGCTGCAGTTGCTTCCCTCGGTCGATGGCAGAAAGATCAGAGAGAGAGAGAGAGAGAGAGAGAGCAGAAGAAGAAGGATGCATTATCGATGACGATGATGTTACATTGGCATTGGCATTGGCGTTGGTAATTCCCTCATTAGGTGGCTGCCAGTGGCACCAGCAACAGCAACCGGCAGCAGCTTGGCATGTGGCATGGTGGCATGCAACCTGCTTGAAAACTGAAACTAAGACTGAGTCTGAACTGAGCCTGTTTGTCTGGCCAGGCAGCGAGGCAGCCAACGAGCCAGCCAACGAGCCCCACTTAACGATGCTCCGGAATTTATGCCGATATGGTAATGCATCCTACGGTCCGCCGACAACAACAGCAACGACACTGCACACTGCACACTGCACACTGCACACTGCACACTGGAGGCACTGCACCGCAGTTGCCACCGCCGCTGCCGCCGCCGCCTCATTATGCCATTGATGGACTGACTAGGCAGCGTTTGGATTGCGTAATTTATTGTTCGATGCCTTTCGGACTTGATAAACCCCAATCCAAAAATGGTCAATGGGTTCGCATGAGCTTGTAGTTTGTTGTTTGTTTTTTTCTTTGTTTCTTTGTTTATTTTGTTGCACTTGCCAACCAACGCCTCACTTTCTGTCAAATCCGCCGAGACACTTACTCTGCCCGGTTGACTTTGGGGGATTGGACATTTATGGCTCTAATTAGAGACGTCGATGGCATGCAAAATCAAAGTCATCCTCCAAAATGGATATTGGCTAATGATTTCAATAGAAAAACCTTACCCAAGCGACCACAAGGAGGCACACGTGTGGCGGGTTCAATAGGTTAAACACTGGCCAAAAGGATTGCAAGTTCTTGCGTAAGATTGCGAAACAAAAGTGCCACAAATCATTGCCAGTTTTCGTTCCTCCCTCCCCCCACCGCACTCCGCACTTGCCCATCTCCGAGTCACCGAGATCTTTTGAGGCAACCAATTTGTGTTCCGTTGCCTTGCCGTTTGTATAAATCAATTGGCTAGGTGGACTCCGACTCCAACTCCAACTTCAGCTCCAACTGCAAGACCAACTTCGACTTGGACTTCGACTTCATCTCTGGGACGCGACAACCCGCTGTGCGGTGTCTATTGCCTTGGCCATCCTATAAATTGCATTGCCTCTCATCTCTCTTCTCTCCTCCTCCTCCTCGCCGCACTCTATTCCTGATCCGATCATCATCAACTCAGTCCCACTACGAGTCCTGGCTAATGCCTTATGTGTGTGTTTGGTCTATGATTTCTGTTCACTTGTTTTCCAATGCGTGAGGTTTTGCCCCTTTAGATTGGTCTATAAATTATTTGGTTTATGGCCTACGAACGCCCCCAACGACACTGATGGATTACACACACACACACACACACTCATATTGGTTGGTCTTATCAAACAGAAAATAAAAAATAAAGTCTCTGACAAATATTTGTTTATCGAAATATACATTTTTGTTTCTTTTTTTTGGGAAATATTTGCACAATTTAACGGTCAACTGAAAATAAATAAACAGAAGAAGAAGAAACAGCGATAGCATGAAAAGGGGAGGGGGGAGGGGGTGAGGAAAAGGAAATAAAAGGGTAAATTCAATGATAAAGTCAGTGGCAAGGCCTTGACCTGTACACGAAATGAACAAGACCCTTCCTCCATGCCCCTCCTCCACCGCCCTCCCCCGACATGGCCTAAGGTGTGCCCAAAAGGAAAGGAAATCGAATCGGAGTCCGTGTCAAAGCAAATGTCAGTCAGTTGTAGCAACGAAAGAAAGCCAAACAACTTGACATTGGCATTCAAGAAAACCAAATTCATGTAGTACACTTAAAACAATTACTAGAGACCATCATCGATTATGTGCCAAGAGATTTGAAATTAACTAAAAGGGAATCAATAACTTTTACTCTTCATACTTAGTTTCAGCACCAACATTTTGGCGACTTTAATACCCTATGGTAGAAAAATTACAGAACAAATTAAAGGCATAAAAGGACAAGAAATTTCTTAACTTTTTTAAATATGATTTACAAATGAAAATTTTAAATTATTAAAATATAATTCATATAATAAGAAGAGAATAAGTCAAATAATTAGACTTAATGGCAATGAAATCCCTAAAAAAGATAGCGTAAAATACTTAGGACCGCATCTTGAGCGCCGACTTAATTGGAAATAGATAAGTATTAAAGATTAAGTATAAGTATTAAATACACTCGCCTCAAAATTAAGATATGTCTAGAAAATGAAATACGAATTTATCAATTGATAACTAAAACCAATTTTCACCTACAACTTACAACTTTGAGGAACAGCAAGTACATCAAATATTAAAATCTTATAAAGATCTCAGTCTGTAACTAGAGATGAAATTCAAATCAATAGTAACTTAGACACAATCTTCAAACAGTGCTAAGATTTTCACGTGCTAGATGTATCCTTCCGACTTTAAAGAGAATTTTTGGAATTTTGTTTAGTGTAGAAATGCTTCAAGTCTGATCAAGTTTGGTCACTCTAGAATGGGTTCTCTGAGTTTCAAACGCCTTGGGAATTCGCTGTTTTGGCAAAAGTTGCCCGAGTTAAAAGTTTATACGAGGAATAAAAGTAAACTGAATTCCAAAATAGTGCGTGAAAACGTGAACATTAACCCAACATATACAGCTGTATTCAAAAATATAGTAGAGCATCACCTTGCAATATTTATATTAATTTTTCGACATGGTAAACATTAAAAATTAAATTTTTATTTCAAATATTTCAAGGATTAAGATACAAAGAAGATATTAGTTATTAGATTCCTTTTAGTTTTTCTTTTTGTATGACTTTTTTTATGACTTTTGGATAAAAGACAGAAAAGTGCCTGTTCATAATTATAGTAGTGGTTGAATAAAAATAATTTCTTGTATAGTCTTTATTTTTATACCATGCATCCATAGGATGAAATGGTATATTAAAGTCGCCAAAATGTATGTAACAGGGACAAGGAAGCTTTTCCGACCCTATAAAGTATATATATTCTTGATCAGCATGAGAAGAGAAATTGATATAGCCATGTCCGTCTGTCCGTCCGTCCGTCCGTCCGTCCGTAAGAGTGCAGAGATCTCAGCAACTACAAATGTTAGAGTTACCAAATTTAGAATGTAGACTCGTGTAGTCTTGGCGCAGACCAAGTTTATGTTTTTTTTTTGCCACGCCCCCTTCCGCCTCCGGAATTTAATAAAAAGTTATTTTCTCCCGCAATATTTATCGTATCGAAATTTAATTCGGCACACTTATATATGTTATGGACATCTATCATTCCACCAAGTTTCATCAAAATCGGAATAAAAATGGCCGAGTTATGCATTGAAACGTTTTGCACTCAAAGCGGTGCAAGGGCGAATTTGGCCGGTGGGGCGCTAAAGTGCACACACATAAGAATGAGCGAGATAGCATATGTTAGAAATCGCGCATACGAAAGAAATTTAATATATGAAATAAGTTTTATAAACTCAAGGTAATTTGTTTTCCCCTGATGCATGGTATATCCAAGTCGGCCCGGCGACTTACTTACTTTATTAATAATGGCATCACATCGGCGGGGCATCGAGTCGATAAGGTCCTGACAACGCTTCAGGGGGATTTGCGACCATGCTTTCTTAACTATTTTCCAAACCTCAGCTTTGTTTGTTGGGTTTGATATTGCTACAACCCGTTTAACGACTCCCCCTAAGTTCTCGATCGGGTTAAGGTCTGGGGACTGAGGTGGCCATATAACGTCGATATTTTCCGAAGCAAACCAATCCTTCGCGAGCTTGCCGGTATGCTTCGGATCGTTATCTTGTTGGAATGTCGATTTTATCAGCATTTCCCAACTGGCATATAGCCGATGATCACAATATTTTAAATTTCCCGGTATGATTTGCCTTTTGCTCTTAGGTTGTTACAAACTCTATGAAAAAACATTAATTACTACATTACACTTACTATTGAAGATTTTTTGTTGCACTAAAAAGTTATTTAAATTGATTTGCAACCACTTACACCGGGCACTACTATAATTATGAACAGGCACTTTTCGGTGTATTTGTCAAAAGTCATAAAAAACTTTAACACACCAAGGGAAAACTAACGGGATCTAATCGCTATTCTCTTCTTTGCATCCTATTCTCAAAAAATAATAGAACACGTGTTCATTTAACATGTTCTAACATGTCGAAAAATGAATATATGTATGTATGTATGTGTTGTAAGGTGATGCGCTACTATATTTTTGAACACATTTTTGTATATAATTTTTAGCTATATATAATTTTTAGCTATAATACAATTAGAATATGCCTAAAAATAAAATTTATGGCAATTTATTATATGTTATTTCTCAATTTATACCTTTATTGTTGCACAATGCAATTGTTTTTACTAAACAAAAATCTTATTTAGCCAATTATTAAGCTTTCTTTATTCAAAACCTTTATTTTCCTTGCAGAGGAAGAGTATATCAACTTTGGTCAGAAGAAAGAGGCATCTCAGACCATATAAAGATATATATTCCTGATCAGCACAACTAGACTAGTTGTGTTTCCTTTTTATTTTTCCACCGACCATGTTTTATTTGAAAATTTATTAAAGCAGGCTTTAATGTTTAAAGAAGAAGTGAACTCTGGAGTTGTTAGCTGTGTCTACTATTTTCGCTTTATCCTAGATGTAATTCCCAACTAGTTTTAGCGTTGAAGTAGTGATATGGCCTTTCAATTCTAAGGAGAGAACTTCGCGCTGATACAGACAACCAGCTCACTTTCTATTTGCTTTCAATAAATGACCTGAAGACTGCCTGAAATGAATCAATGCAAATAAGAATGAGTAGTTTCTGGCAGTGTACGATGAATTTTGTCAATGATTTGACCTGACTGACTGAATAGAGTTTGTCTGTTAGAGCGGTGACTTTAATTGCCGAAATTCAAGCAACAAAAAGCCGCCAATGTATGGATGAAATGTCAGCCCAAGCTCATCCGCAACATGGAGCATTGTTAACGCCAACACACAGCGACAGCAGCAGCAGCCAACAGCAGCAGCAACCGCCAGCAACAACGTCTTCTACAACGTCAGACAGCGGCAGCATTAATATTAATTAAATAAACGTTAATTCAGCGCATTAATGCGCAATAAATAATGCTCGTTTTGAGACAAAAATTAATGCATAAAACGCTACTTATCGCTGACAATGCCGACGCCATGCGATGCCGATGCCACGCACTTTTATCTGTGTCAACACAGAGCGAGAGAGGAGAATGGAGATGGAGATGACAATGGTGATGGTGATGGTGATGGAGTTGCAGTTTGGTGAGGGAGCGGTCCACATGGACATGGCGATGGAGAATGAGAACGATAGGGGGGGGGGAAGGCGCTTGACAAACGCATTGTCAATAGCATTATAGATCCGTTTGGTTGCCCACAGAGTTGAAATCGGAATTGAAGTCGGCCGAGAGTCGGGAGTTGGGAGTCGGGAGTTGGGAGTTGCGAATCGGCGGCGGTTTGGCCGTTGCCGCCGCGTAGCAATTACATGTCTGTGACAAGAATTTTAAATGAAAATCGCTTTGCAGTTGGACCATTGGACAAATGATTCAAACTTTCGCATTACGTGTGGAAAATGTTTAAAATTTGTGGCGGCTACAAAAAAACACACACGCACGAAAACAACAACAACAAAAAATTGTTCAATGAAGGCGCCACAGGCCTGAGGTTGATATTTTTTTCAGTTGTTGCTGTTGTTGTTGTTGCTGTGCGCTTTGCATGCCCCTCGAAGTAGAAGCGGCAACACCGCTGGCAACACTGGCAAACAGTCGCATGGCGACGCATGAAATTAGAAAGGCATTATTGCAAATCTTTTGGTTTATTTATCAGCAATTTGTCGAGCCAGTCAGCGGCTCAGATTAAAGTGTCCGTGTCCCCACATGGACTTTCTAATGCAATGCAATTGACAAAAAAAACCAAACACAAACCAGACAAGAGGCATAGAGGCGAATGGAATGGAATCGGAGGGGAGAGGGGAGGCGGAAGATATCTATCTAGAAGGGTTTATTACTCGAAACTATACCAATATGAGAGATTCAGTTGCAACTTCCGGCGGTTGCATGGTATGGGCCATGACATTGAGCAGCGGATCACTCCAATATAAGCCATGGGCTCTCGACGAGCCGTCATTGTGTCCACCGTATTCGTCGATTATCTGAAGGACTGCCGAATAGCTGCCATAGCCCAGAACGATGAGGCCGAACAGAATCAGGAGAATGTCCTTCCACAGTTTCCATTTGCCCCAGCCGTAGCTCTTGGGCTCTCGATAGTACAAACTGATTTCCATGCAGGCGGGGAACACGAGATTCAGCAGAGATATGGAAAAGGCCCCGACCAGAGCCAGCAGGGGGCCCAAATTGGGGAAGGCAATGGCGTTGAGGGTGCCAGCAAGGACGAACAGTATCCTGACTGCATACTCCACATAGTGGGGATGCTTCAGTTCGCGATCCTTGGCTATATAGCGATTCAGGATAATGTCAACGGTCACATAACCAGACAAAGGATACGACAAGAAGATGGCAATGGCAATCAGAGCCTTCGACAATTGGGAGAACCTTAACGGAAGAAATCATTAGCAGCATTCTCTTCCGCGAGAGAAAGGGTCACACTCACAGCTCATCGGTGGGTATATTGAGGGTTATGCTGGCCGCTATATCGTCGCCATAACGCCAATAGCCCATAATGCCGAACACGATGTTCGTTATGATCACAAAGACCGCCGCCAAGTTGAGTATGCCAAACCAGCCCAAATACTTCTCGGGAGTCTTCATTTTCGCCTCTATGGCCAGCATCTAGATGGAGTAAAAGTGAGAGAAAGAGAGAGAGAGAGAGTGGGCGATACTTACCACACCCACCGAGGTGACGGCAAAGAGAACTATACCAAAGAATAGGGGCAACTTGACTGGATCGCCAAACATGGAGCGATCCCCAAACGATGGGAGACCTCTAAAGAGATACACAATTATAATGATGAAGCCCACGTACATGAGGATGTTGGCGCAAATATTGAACGGCACCAGATACTTGAGATGCCGCACCAGAAACAAGGGCAGCACCAGCAGCCCCACCACGGCAATAAATATGCGAAGGTCCACACTGTGGCCATGGAGGGCCGTGAGCAGCTGGCGGCTGTTCTCGGCCACAAAAACAATGTAGACAACAGTGACGCCGTAATGGCATAGCCCCAAGACGCCATCGACCACATAGCCAGAAGCCTTCGAGCAGAAGCGACACCAACGTGGACCCACGCTGAAGGCATACGTCATGCTTTCCGGAAACGAACAGTACGCCATCTCCTGCCTCCGGCTCGCTTCCACCATGCACAGAATCTGCAAAGCTCAAATGACTCTGCGATCGAATCGAATCGAATGCGTCTCTTACCAGCAAATGTATCCCATGGATGAGCACAATTGTGGTCAGAATGGTCAACACTGTGCCACCGACCATTCCGGAATAGAGGTACGCCATAGGCATGGCCAGGATCCCGGTGCCAATAACACATTTCAGCAACGATATGAACGCATCGACATTCCTGGAAAAAATGGAGGAAATAAATCGACCGTGGACTCCACTTTTACGGCAGACTTACGAAAGGGGAGCAAATACACTGCGATGCTCGTACGGATTGTAGGAAGGACCGCTGTCACATAAATGAGAAGATTTTGTCATAGGATTTCACATATCATTACTTACCTTTCCGCCATAGTGCTTCGATCTCTCTCTTTCTCTCTCTCTCTATCTTTCTCTTAAAAACGAATCGCTGGACAGTATTTTCCAAGCATAATAACAAAGACTCACTTACAAGAAGAACCACAAATTTTCGTTCAAACTTCCAAACCAACAAATTACAGCTCAGTATCAAAAATAATGTACGAATGATATGACAGTAATGACAAAACACGTTAAGTTGACGGTTTGCCGTAGACTACAGTCGGATCATGATACAAATATCATTTTTACTCAAATACTTCATCTATTTGTTTATTTGTATTTTTGGCCATCTCAAACCCCAAGGGCCAGCGGAGGGTTAATCAACACACTGTATAGTCGTTTCATTCGCACTCACTATACAAAGTGCCTTTCACTCACACTTATTGTAAGCAAAGCTAAGACAGTTCTGCTATTGTATCATGAGTCGGATTAGGCGAAATTGAGGTGTTAGGATCGTCCTACTCCCGGTTAGTTCAATCATGAGCAAAATCACAGATCCAGAACATCCAGGAACATCAGTTTCTTGAGGATGACTTGGGAGAAAGTTGGTAAATTTGTAATCTTTTTGAATTTTTCGTTATTTATACGACTATTTAGTTAATTTATTATAATTTTGATGAAATAACATTAAACACACTGAATAAATGACTCCACCAGCTTCACTCTCATCTCCCTTTCCACGGAGTCAATCTTCTCATCAAAGACCAAAAATTTCGATAGGAAAATTAGGAAAATTTAGGCTTCAAATCTTTGGAACTTGGGATATTTTTTCATTACCATGAAAAAAATAGATTGTAATTATTACTTACTTATATTTTAGATACTTAAAGTTCACAAATCAAACGCACACATTGAAAATTTCCATGAAATCGTAAAACAAAAATTTGAAAAATTTGTTAAAAAACTCAAAAACAATGCAAAATATTGTATCTATAAAAGATACCTTCAATATTCGAGGGAAAAAACCAATCCAAATTGTATGCAATATTGTGTCATTAGCAGACTTATCAGTACTTTTAAAAATTTGATTGAAAAACAAATAGAAAACTTCATTAAACTCAAATTTTATAAAAAAGATATCAAAGAAACTAGCTGCGGCTTTTGTCGCAGATGTGCTGCCTGGGGTATAGAAAAGCTTATATACGAACTTTGAATATCCACTCGTATTCTCTTGCTGATCAGGAATATATAGTCGGAATCGATTCCATTTTTGCGTTACAAACATCATACCAATTTTATAATACCCTCTGCAAGGGTATAAACAGAAGAAGTTGTTCAAAGTTTTCACATTGGTGGCTCTAGATCTTCAGCCAAATCCATTCAATCTGGTTGCCCTCAGGGATCGTGTTTGTCGCCCTTATTATACAATATCTATATGGCGGATTATCCTTGCCCCACAGACAATTCAGCCTATATTTTTGCGGATGATACTGCAATTATTTGCTCACAGTCACAGAAAAATAACTTTAATAAATGGAAGACAGCAAGTGATGTATATTTCGATAAGGAGAAAACCTTCTTTCCTGCCATCCAGTCATATAAACTTAGTTAACTCCGACATAGCTTGGGAAAAGAAGGTTCGGTATCTAGGTGTCTAACCTTAGCTTTAAAGACCATATTCACCATACATATATCTAACAAAGTTTACAACCTGACACGAACCCTTTACCCCTTATCAATAGAAATTCACGCCTGAATATTGAAAATAAAATGTATCTATAATACAAGCTATAATATTCTATGGTGCTCCAGTGTGGTCGGATATTCAAATCTTGGAGTACAAAAATCTTAAAATGATTCTCAGGTTGCCGAGGCACTACTCTGCAATAAACTTAAATAGTCAGGTATACTATTGAAAAATAAAATAATTAAATGCTCTCAGTATTCCTATATTTGAGATATTATAAATAGTCATAGTCCCTAATCATAGTTGGTAAAATTATCTCGGGTGGGTTATTTTTAAAAATTTTTTCCCACAACTAACATAACGTACAATATTATAACATAATGAAAAAGTCAGCCTAAACTCTAAATGAAAATGTCATAAGCTTAAGAAACTATAAAATCAATATGATTCATTTTGGCATTCTTTTTGGTTGTTTTTTTAATTTTTAAGTTCTAAAAATGTTATAAATACATTTAAAAAATAAATTAAGTCATATTTTATATTTTAAAACAGTAAATTATGTACTTGCATTTACATTTTTTTGATGTCGCTTTTAGTTTAGATTTTATGGGAAGACAAACTTTTTTCAGGGTGCTGGTTGAAATAAGCTGTGAGCCACTGTACATATCGGGATCGTCTTCATGTTCTGATTCAGTATTATCATCACCATTATCATTATCACTATCATTATGATAATCATTAGATACAAGCTTGAAGTCAAGATATTTAATTCAATAAAACTATTAGTATTCGTTGATTAATTGCAAAAGATGTAAAATTGTCGCACGTTTTTTCACAATCGAAAGCTGCTAGACATTAGCCGGTTTTACAGAGTTGCCACAAGAAGAGGGTTACCACCCTGATGAAAAAAAATTGTCCTGCTCACTAAATAGTTTACTTTTAATAAATAATAGCATCATTTGAATATTTTATCACGGGTTTGTTTCGGAATTTCGCGCATAGTGCAATGATTCGAAGGAATGCAAATGAAATCAGGGGGAATATTTTGAAAAACCATTTAAAACCCTTTTATTTCGAAATTTTAGTTCTCATTTGCTGATGCCGAAATTGAAATTAATCATATCTATGTGTGATTGGGAGTTGGCTAGAAATCGTCATGGGAAATAGTAACCGGATTCGAGACGTCGAGAACTTTAGGTTCGTGCTTGTACTTTGGATGGTACGTGTGTATCATATTCATCGTGCCACTGTAGAGACCATGGACAAGGATTGACAAGCCCAACATGGCCAATAGGATGTCCTTGATGAGGAGCCATTTGAATCTTCCATAGGATTGGCCATACAGCAGACACATCTCAATGAAGGCTGGAAAGATGAGATTCAGCACCGAGAGGGTCACAGAGCCGACCAGCGAGACCAGCGGAGAGAGTCGTGGGAATGCCATGGCCGTAATGGTGCTCAAGAGGACGAAAATAACTCTTACAGTGTACTCAATCAGATGGGGATGTCTAAGATCGCGAGCCTTCAGTAGCCACTGATTGACGATAATGTCAATGGTCACATAGCCGGACAGAGGATACGTCATAAAGATGGCCAGAGCGATGAACAATTTGGAAAGTTGTGCAACACTGAAATAGAAGTGGATTGGATTACTATGTATCTCCCTCCTCCTCTGTTGGTTTTTCTCTGAACTTACACTTCGTCTGCGGGTAAATTCAAGGTGACACTACTTCGAATAGCGTTGCCATATCGCCAGAAGCCCAATATACCAAGCAAAAGATTCGAAATAACCACAATGATGGCAGCAACGTTCAAAATGCCGAACCAGCCCAGATACTTTTCCGGCGTTGCCATTTTCGATTCAATGGCCAGCATCTTAAGCGAGAGAGAAATATAGTGATGGAAAATGCTAATGATATGGAGGTCCGTACCACTCCCACCGAGGTGACTGCAAACAGAACAATGCCAAAGAACTCTAGCAACTCTTCGAAGTCACCAAACATCTTGCGATCAGCCATCGAGGGAAGGCCTCGAAACAAATAGTAAAATATGAACAAGAAGCCAATGTACATTAGAATATTGGATACCACATTCAAGGGCACCAGATACTTCAGTTGTCGGACCATGAACAAGGGCAACAGCAACACACCGACCACAGCTACAAACAACTCCAAGGCGAAGTACCCGAAATGATGGTGGATCAACTGTTGGATGTTCTTCGCCACAAACAATATATAGACGACGGCAATGCCATAATGTGAGAGGGCCAACACCATGTTGACCATAAAACCAGCCGCCCTCGAGCAGACCTTACACCAACGTGGACCCATCAAGAAGGCATACACCATCGATGCGGAGTACGTGCAATAGGGAATCTCTTGCTGACGAGCACTCTCCACCATGCATTTGATCTGAGTGCAAAGGAATCCGAGAATTAATCCAATGTACCTAAGTAGCTCTTCGCAGCAACCCACCAGCAGATGCATGCCATAAATTAAAACAACGGTGGACATAATGGTTAGCACAATTCCACCCAAAAGACCAGCGTAGGAGAAGGCTTTAGGCATGGCCAGAATCCCAGTGCCCACAACGCACTTAAGCAGTGAGATGAAGGCATCCAAGTTGCTAGAAAACAGGCAGATTAAGTCAATCATTCGAGAGCCTTCCTCAACGATAGCGTCAACTCACGTTAGTGGGGCTTCAACCTCCCGATTCGCATAAGGATTATATGGCCTAGATGAAGACGTGAGCAAATGAGTTCAAAGAATCATGAGAATCATGTACCTACCCATTGTCCATTCTAAGAGAGAGGGAGAGAGAGAGACTGACCAAACAATTTATAAGAAAAAAACAAATGGATTGATTATGATTGATTGATTACACTGTGATAGTTTTTTTCAAAAAAAAAAAGACATGACCAAACTCGATGGTTTCCCCCTATTTGAGGTCCTGCGAATCGAACTGCATCATTACTTTTTTCAGCTGTAACTATGGTTTCCTCTAAAATGTTTAAAATAAGATTTCGACCAAAGTTGCTATGTTTTGAGGCATGGTACACTTTTCTTTCGTGTTCGATATTTTGGATAGCTTTCTTCGGCAAAGTTTTTCAGAATAAATAAGAGAATAAATTTTGGGAAGACACCAAGCCCCAATTTTCATGTTTTGATTTCCCTTGGGTCGAAATGTAAAAAAAATCCAAACTTGACCCATGTATATAATACATTTTTCTATGCCAAATAGCATTAGAAATGATATTATGCTGATCCAATCTAGCTTAAAAAAAGAAAAATTTGTAAACAAAAATAAAATTTTTTTTTTTGTATATAAAACAGTATAAATAATTATTTAATTCAAGGTAAAAAACAAAAGAAACAAACTAATTTTTGATCATCAAAATGAAAGGTAACGAATTGTTATTATTTCGTTTCACATTAAGCTAACATATTGATCGGTTAGAGCCTTGAGAGATGCCAGTGTGCCTGCAATGCCGCCACATAGACCCACAATTATGAAGACGAAGGAACGCAAGAGTTGGATTTTACAGCGTCCATAGCCATTCTCGTAGCGCACACACAAATGCACAATGCCCGGATAGATCAGTCCCAGTTGGGCCAAACAAAACGAGCCGACAAACGAGAGGAGTAGTCCGAAATCGGGATAACCGATGGCAAAGAGAACCGAGCCAACCACCAGGGCAATACGCACGAGATACTCCAGCGAATTGGTGGCATTCTCCTTCAATCGTGGCTCCATGTAATAGCGCCAAATGATGTCCATGGTCACATAACCCTGCAGGGCATAGCTGAAGAATATCCCAAGGGCAAACATGGCGATCACACATTGAGGTAGACTAAAAGTGGAAGTGAAAATGAAGTAACAAGTTTCTACTTATAAGGTGATGATCTTACTAGTGTTGAACAACGCCCTTTAGAACAACTCACTCACTTGCTCGCTGAATTTAAAGATCCCACTATTTTATTGTTGAAAAATAAAAAGTGGAAGTGAAAATAAAGTAACGAGCTTCAATTTATAAGATGATGATCTTACTAGTGTTAAACAACTCCCTTTAGAGAGCAAACATGTTCACTTAACTAGTTCTTTTTTGACTCATCTCAGTTGTTGCTCACTGAATTTATTTTATTATTGAAAAACAATTGAAAAGATGTACTCTTTGTAGGTTTTATTTTAATTAAATCTTTTCCATTGTTTTGTTTTTCATTTTCAACAATAATATCTTTAAAGTGAGCAAACTGCACAAGTGAGTGAGCAACTGAACAAGTGAGTGAGCAACCGAACAAGTGAGTGAGTGAGGTGCTGAACTGGTTCACTCATCGAAAAGTGAGTGAGCCTACAAACCTACCGTTCATTCAGGGGCAAATTGTTCAATATGGAGCTGGCTGTACTATCACCGAAACGCCAATAACCGATAAAACCGAATAGAGTGTAAAATACAATGACTAAAGCCATCGCCCGATTGAGTACACCGAATGGACCCAAATAGTTCTCTGGCGTTAGCATATTTCGCTGCAGAGCCAAGATCTAAAACAGAGAAATAAAATGAAAAGGTACTTGTCTATATATATGTGGAATAAGACTTGCCACGCCCACCGATTCGATGGCAAATAGAACCGTTCCAAAGTACAATGGATACTGGGTCCAAGGTTGGCTAACATGTCGTTGCTGTAAGCTCGGTAAGTTGCCAAACAAATAAGTCAAAATGATGCCAAAACCTAATAGCAAGCAAGCAAGCAAAGTTTTAGCCAAAGAAGAGCTTTCGATTATTAATTAGTCACTTACTAACTATAATCAGGATATTCGAGATGATTGCAAATGGCACTAAATACTTTAGGTCCCGGATTAGAAATGTCAATATCAGTGGCAAGGTCAATAATGCCATATAGAGTCGTATATCCAGAGGATTGAAATAAATATCACCCAAATGTTTCAGATTCTTGGCTATGAAAACCACATAGACACAATCCACACCAAAATGATAGACACAAAGAAATATATCCACGATATAACTAAAAGAGAGAGAGAGTGAAAACCAGTTGGGAATTACAAGAGGATTAAGTTATGTGAAGCATCTGGTCACACTTTTACGAAACGGCAAAGAAAGAGAGGCGCTTAGACCAGTTGAGAATTACAATTCTTCAAGTTGGAAGAACTGGTCACACTTTGCAGATCATTTTAAACGATTCCAAGCTATGCTTTTGACCTTTTCCCTGTTCTCTTATTTCCTGAATTACAATTCTTTAAGTTGGAAGAACTGGTCACACTTTGCAGTTGATTTTAAACGAAAAACTGTCGATCCAAGATGTGCTTTTGACCTTTTCCCTGTTCTCTTCTTTCCTGAAGATGCTCTTTACTCACCCAAACGGTTTGCTCATGGGCTGCACCCAATAGGGACCACAGAGAACGGCCAATTGCATGGTCTCACTATAGTTCAACAGGCCGATTCCATAGCGTCTGCATAGATGATTGATATCATTCAACTGGCAACACACACAGAAATACTATCTGGAGTCGGATTCATAAAATGTTCAAATACATTACCAGGACATGCATCGCATGGACCACAAAGGAGCCAATTAAAATGGTGCTTATCAAGCCTACCAGCCATCCGGCATTATAGTAGGCTCGCGGCATGGCTAGACAACCAGTTCCCAAGGCGCATTTAATCAAATTGAGAAAGGTCTCAAAGTCCCTACGGAAAAAAGGAACGAAGCGATTAATGGAATGAACGTGGACCCTGGGACTCGAGCTGCTTACGTCATGGGATGCTCAATATCCCGATGGATTTGCGGATGAAAGGCCAGGGTGAGGCTAAAATGATACTTAGTTAAGTGACTCATCCGTAGTGCTGCTCTAGCAACGCATTTACCCGAAATTCCTTTGCCCCGAGCTGAAGGCTCGGCCATGCAAGGGTTTTTGGATCAGCTCCTCGTTGATTCGTATGGACAAATGCTGGCGATTTGATGGCCTCTTGGACGGCATTGTTTAGCATAAATATGAAATATAAGTATTTAAATAAAATAGTTCTCGTTCTCGTTCTCAAAGCCAACTTTCTGATGCTCTTCCTGTTGAGTGAGAAGAATTTGAAAGGCAGAGTATTTGCTACTCACTCTCTCGCCCTGTCTCCCTGTATCAAGTTAAGTTCTTTTTGAATATTTAACATAGCCCTAAGCAAATCGATTCAGTTCCAGGAAATTAAGACCGAACCACGTCGTCGTCTTGCCGTCTTGGCCAGGTCTTTTGCGCTTCTGTGTGTGGGCGTTTTAAGCCAGGCAAAAATTATCCCCACAAAGGAATTTGTTATGCGGTGGCTACCTAAATTATGCAATCGCCCAAAGGGTCTCTGGCCCAGACCAGGAATCCTACATCACTCACCAGAAGAAGCCTCCTGCTCCCCCTGCGAAGACAAACTAATTAGTGTGGCCAAAGCATGCATTTTTCAAATGCCTAACAAATGGCATTCGCCCATAAATTGCTAAACAAAAAAAACGGAAAAAAGAAAAGAAAAGCGAAGAATAAAAAATAAATAAAGTACAGTTTCTAGTTAGGCATCGATTGAATGGAGCGGAGTTGGAGTTAGACTTGGAGACTTGTTGTTGTTGGGAGTTGTTGCTGGGAGTTGGAGCTGGATTGGAGTGTCGGCTCCCGCTGCTTTTTGCACATTTACTTTTTATGTGTGTCTATGTTACCGGAAAATGCAAATGCAAATTTCTTTTTAAGTGGAAAAATGTTCCATCTCAGGGGTCAGTTGAGTCAAATAGGAAGATTTCAATGAGTTGCAAGTGTGTGTGCGAGTGTGTGGAGGGGTTGGGGGGGCTTACAATTTCACTTTTACATAATTAAAAAAAACACACACACAAATAAAGGGCAAATAACCAGATCTGACCCTATTGCCCAGTGCCTTTTCCTGTTGCTCTCTTCCTGCTCCAAGTGGGTCAGTCAGTCAGTCGCCGGCATATAAGTAGTAGGCCTGGGCATTCGCAATTCGCATTTGGTTCAATAATTCGCAACAGTAAATGCTAAACTATGCGCATAGATTGTCAACAGCAACAGCAGCAGCAGCAACAGTCGCTGCCGCAGCGGCAACCGCAAGATGTTCCAACTGATTGCCGAGGAGTCAGAGTCTGAAGTGGCGATAGTTGCTGATAGCAGTGCGACCAGCAGACAGGTTGCAGCTGGGGAAGTGCTTTGGGTTTCTTGGATGGCTGGCTGGCTGGTGGCGCATCATTAAAGTGCAGACAAATGGCAACGGCATGTGCGGCACATGTCAAACTCGAAGCGGGGCATCAAAATGGCAACAGGTGAAAATGCTGGAATTCTGATTATCTGCTGCTTGCTGCGGTGATTGGCAGCAGCAACCAACAGCAGCAGCAGCAACTTAAACTGTAACTTTCAACGATTTGTCGTCGTCGTCGTCGTCGTTGTCTGTTTGCTTCCACTTTAGATGTTTGGCCACAAAACTATCAACTTAAAGACACAGCAACAGCAGCAGCAACATCAACAACATACGCATAATTATTTTTTCTTTCCTCCCATCAGCAACTTGGGTGCAACATTCCATTTGATTTTTACTTCGTTCTTTTACCTCTCTCTCTTGCTTGGTGATGTGTTCCTTTTTTTTTTTTATTCGTACCCTGGACCACGCCCACAATTCAATTTACAGCCGGAAGTGTGGGTGTGTATGCCATACATATTTGATATAGATTCATGTTCTGTTTTACAGACATTATTTCTCCTTCTCCTTCTCCTCTTCTGCTTGTTGGTTGCTTTGTTTTTTATTTTGGGTTTTGTTGCCAACTCATTTGTTGCTTCATAAATCAAAAAATTGCAGCAGCAACTCCCGCATAAGAAAAACGAAAATGAAAGACTGAAACTGTAATGATTGGGGAACGGCAGCAGCAGCAGCAGCAACAGCAACAATAACAATATAATAGCCCCATCTAGAGGTAACATTCACGTAGCAGCAGCAGCAGCAGCAGCAAAAAGTGGGAGGATGCAGTGAATTTTCTCTTTTGTGATATTTTTTTTCTTCCTTTTATATACATATAACTACCCAATCGAAAGGGCATACACATTTTGGCAAGACATTTGATCACGAGGTGACGAACGGCAGCAACATCCACGACAAATTTGAAGTGACTTAACGAAAAGATTATTACTTAATTAATTAATTAATTATTACATGCACTTTTCAATTCAATAAAAAATGAAATTGTTGTAAAGTAGTTAAGTGTTAATTTGAAAATTCTGTTCTTTGGTAGAAAAGTTCTGCTCTAGAGTATTTCAGTTTGGGTGTGTCTGTTTTTTTTTTCTCATTTTTTTTTAGTTTGTAGTTCACCTTCTTCTTTGGTAGGCTTCCTTTTTTTTGCCTTAATGCCATTTGTTGTTGCTGTGGCTGTAGTAGCTGCTGCTGCTGTTGCTGCTGCTGCTGTTGTTGCTGCTGCTGTTGTTGTCGGGACGTTTGCCTTTTTGGGGCCCATGAGGCATTCGCCTAAGCGTCGCAGAGATTCCGCTGCCTTGGTCTCAGCCTCAGCACCATCGCACGAGACGTTGACTGCATTTTTAAGCGCGCTTTGCGCATAAAATAAAAGCAGATTGCAGGTCTCCTGCCTTCGGGGCATCTTCTTCTTCATCGTCGTCTTCGTCTTGGTGGTTGTCGTTCAATGAATCGGGTAAAAGTGCAGGATGCTTTTGTTGTTGTTGCTGTTGTTGTTGCTGTTGTCCTGCCCTCCCGCCCATTGCAAAACAGCTTCTGCAGATACAGCAGCTAATTTTCGTTGAACAGCAACAGCAGCAACAGCAACAGCAGCATCAGCAACATCAGCAACAAAACACAACCAAGATCTTTGTGCGATAATGATGCAAGTTAATCATTAGCCTGGAACGTGTATTATGCGATTATTAGTTTGGCCAAAGGATTACCCAATTTCTGCCATTTTTTTTCTTCTTCTTCTTCGGTTTTTGCTCTCCTTTTCTTTTTTCTTTTTTGTGGGCGTTTTACGAAGTTTTTAAAGTAATTTTCAATTTCCGCTTGCTTGTGGCCAATTTGTCAACACGAGAGCCAAAAGCCACCAACAACATCCGAGCCGAACAACTCGTACTCTATGTAAAAATGTCAAAGTAGCAATTCGATATGGCTTTGCCCGCCTTCTGGCTGCCGTCCGTCCCCCCCCCCCTTCCCCCCAATCCCCCCGTCGTCTGTCAGTAACGACGCCCCACCTAGGCGAAAAAAAAATAGTTTGTTTATGGCCACACAAGTTGAGGCGGCCTTGAAAGTACTTTGCAGCACAAAATTTAAATAAATAAAAACATATAGAGGAACAGCGACAGAGAGGGGGGAGGGGGGGGGGATGGGGCACACACACATATTCTTTGGCTTTACAACAACTGACGTGCAACATGATTTTGTAGGCGTGCAACATGCGCATGCGCAACTTTATCAGATTTGCCATTGCGCTCAAGTGGCAGCAGCCCAAAGTTCTTCTCTTTTCTTTTTTTTTGTTGTTGTTGTTGTTGTTGCCTTTCCATGCAGCATGTTGTTGCCGTTGTTGTTGACTGTCAATTGTTTGGTGGGCGTTGCAGGCAGCACAGCCACCAACAACAGGCAGCAACAACCAACAGCAACAACCAACAGCAACAACTGACAACAATATGCATGGCCTCTATAGTTTTTAACCTGACTTTTGAAGCTATATCAATGTCAACAGCATTATCACACAACGCTGTCAATATGCAAATGCCCCCTAGACCAGGGCCCAAGCAAACAGCAACAACTAAGACAAATAAATGTTGTGTGTGTGTGTGAGTGTGTGACACTCGTTAACACGAAGCGAAAATGCGCGAAATGCGATATTTCACACGATTTATGCACAAAGCAACGACAAAAGTTGCAACTGGCAACGACAGCAGCAACAGCGACAGCAATAGCAATAGCAACAGCAACAGTAACTGCATCAGCAACATTAAGTTGGCATATGTGACTGAAGGACCACACACATTGTCTGTGTCCATGGGGGAAGCTTAAGATGAAGATGCTCTTGCTGCTGCTGTTCCTGTTCCTGTTTTTGTGGTTGCTGCTCCTGCTGCTGCTGCGGCTTCTTAATGTGTTGGCAACATTTTAATGTTGCCAAGAAATGGCAAATCCAAATTCATTTAATTTACTTATTAACTGATAAATATTGCAATTTAAACATTATCAGAATTATATTATTAAGTCGGAATAATTATTTGACCGTTTATGATGTAATAGAATTGAATATTTATGATTTTTTACCATTTGATTAGGTAAACGATTTCACACCATTCACTAAACTTCATACGTTTTACCTTTTCTGACTTTTTCCCACGTAAATATTTAAACATACTCCTAAACCAAAGACTAATATTTTAATGAACACAAAAGGAAAAACTAGCCCAAAACTTAGCAAAACTAAAAGATTTTTTTTTGTTATGACTCTAATTCATTTTACAAGAATAATTTCCATTCTAGATCAAACTTTCTTCAGAACGTGTATCCAATATTTCCAATTTGATGTCGATTATTTTCGCTTAACTAATTTCAACCAAAGACGATAATTCTAATTCATCAAATTCTAACTCGTTTAAATCATATTTCTGAAATTGAATGAACTTTCTGAGGTTTCTAAATTAATTATTTGCAAAATCCACAGAAATAAAAACCAGAAAGCCGGGCTAACTTTGGCCATGCCGAAGTTTGTATACCCTTGTAAGTTCTTGTGTTACTAGATCCCTAAAAAGGGTTATCTAAATGTAAAGACCCTGGTGTAAAAATCCGTTTTTACACGCCATAGCACTGCACGCATACATATGCATGTACGTAGACAGGCAATTTTCTCATATGTTTGTATGACAGCTATATGATATAGTCATCCGATTTTGATCAAATTTACCAGAACTATAACTTTCTATGTGAAAATCTTATTTACCAAGTTTGACGATGATTGCTCAAGAAACAAAAAAGTTTATAGAAGAAAACCTATTTTTGGTCCGATTGTTCATATGGGAGCTATATGATATAGTAATCCGATCTTGATCAAATTTGGCATGGATGTTTGGATGTATAATAAACTGCCAAAAGTTAAGTTTTATGATAATCGGGTGAAACAGAAAGAAGTGATTGATCTAAAACTCATTTTTCGTCCGATGGTTCCTATGGGAGCTATATGATATAGTCGTCCGATCCGGATGAATCCAAGATATACAATGCCTGCAGTATATACAAGACTTCGTGCAAAATTACAGCTCTGTAGCCTTAGCGGTTTAGGAGGAGAAGCTGTTGATCCAGACAGACAGACGGACAAACGGATTTGAACTCGCCTTGTCATGCTGATCAAGAATATATATACTTTATATGGTCGGAGATGCCTCCTTCTATGCGTTGCACACTTCTGACCAAAATTAATATACCCTTTTTGCAAGGGTATAAAAACTGCATTTCGAGTATCTGAAGTTTGATGGACGTTTCCTTTACGGAATTAAAGTAATTCTAGTTCTAATTCTAATTATTTGAGAGCTCTAATTCGCAAGCTTCTAATGGCTTCTGATCAGAAGTAAACGAAGTCTTTGTGAGAGAGAGAGCGCGCTATCTGATCGGAAGAACGCTGCAGCGTTGCCATATCTTGCGCATGTTGCTAGACAAATGCCAAATGCTGCTGACTAATTTGATGGACAGGGACAGGAACAGGGACTGGCAAGACATATACATATGTATGTATGTATGTATGTATGTGTGATGGCCCGAGTCTGGTTAGAATTCTATGCATTGCCAATTGGCTGTGCCAACATTTGCCCATATACATAATTGAAATGTAATAAATTCTACAGTCGGCATTTTCGAGCACAATTAGCGCATTTTTAGAGACTCACTGAGGACTGACTGATCGACTGACTGTCCATAGTAGTTTCTCATATTTAGTCTGCTGATGATTATTAAATACACATAATTTCATACTTGATGCTTGCTGCTGCCTTTTTGTTGCTGCCTTTTTGTTGGTGATGTTGCTGCTGCTGCTGCTGCTGCTGGTTGGTTTTACAAGCTGTAAAGTGCGAAATCAACACGCTTCATGCCAACTACAGGAGAGCTGAGAGAAGTGTCCAAGTGTCCACAATGTTAGTTGTCAACAGAAATGGCAATCGGCGTTGATAAATTGTTTCTCTGGTTGTTTGCTCTGCTGTTGCCTTGGGCCAATTATAACCAAGTTTGGTTATAGGTATTTGGCTTTCAGCTTGTTGCTGATTTTGTAAGACTCTTTTTTATGCAGATCGCAACAACAACATCGCAAGAAACAAGCAACAACAACAAAAACACAAAACAGTTTCCTGGGAAGCCCCATCAAAACTGATTTCCTTTTGTCACACTTCCTTGTCTTTCAGTCTCCCCCTCTCTCCCTCTCCCTCTCTCTCTATCTCTGTCGTGTGTGGGTGCAACAATGTATTTGTATCAAAATCCCTGTAATCCGATATGATTGAAAATCTCATGGTTTCAACTCTTTTGCTTGAATAATTTGTTAACAGAAAGAAGTAAGAAGTAAGCCGTACCGACTACGATATACCCATGCATCAAGTGAAAAAAAACTGAAAAACCTAATGCAGATTTTCATTTTGCATGTCGAACTAGTTGGCACACTTTTATTTTATTTTGGCCACATTAAATTACGATACGATGGGTATTGCGGGGTCGTGGCATAAAAATAAATAAACTTGACCAGCGTACACCCCACATGAGTCAATATTCCAAATTTGGTAGCTCTAGCTTTTATAGTTCCTGAAATCTCTTCGAACAGACAGACGGACAGACATATCTCAATCGAAGAATATATATATATTTGATAGGGAAATGCGAAAATGTTTCCTTCTAATATACCATTTCATCCTATGAATGCGTGGTATAGAAACCTAAAGGAAAAAGGGCGCCAACTTGGGACACGTGCTACAAACGAGAGCTGAACGAACAGGAACAACATCCAACACCCTCGCACCTGAGAACTGAGACTTTCATGACATACAATCTGAAATCTGATCGAACGGTTCCTTCCTCCCCCCCTCTCTCTCTCTCTCTCTCTGTCTGTCTTTGCTGCCGCCCTCGCCATCAGCTGTTCGTCTTGGCGCGCGTTCCTTCCTTTTTTCTTCTCTTATTATTATTATCATCATTATTTTCTACGGCCCGGTGTGTTTTCTTCTTATACAATAACATCTAATTTCCTACCTAGAGACCTACATACATAACTGCCTACCTACCTACCTACCTATGTACCTACTTTCCAAAGATGTCTCTTCCACCGCTGTGGCTCTGATTTGTCTTCAAAGGAAGAAAACAAACATTAAGAATCTGATAAAAAGGAAGAAAACACACACACCCGCATCCCGCAATTCTCAATTCTCAATTCGGGACTCTGAAGTAGCAAATGTTGCATATTTGTATTCCACGCTAATGACATTAAATGTTGAAGGCAGGAAAAGCATCGAATTCAAAGGCGATGCCCCTGATTGCCAGAGATAGAGGACACAGGACGAAGGGAACTTTTTTTTTTTCAACCTAAACTGTTTTATATAACATCAAACTAAAACCAAAGCCCCAACACGATTCTATTGCACCATATGCGACTATATAATTGAATTAATTGGAATCGAAAGAGTTTTAAATGTCTTGAGATGAGAAAAATTGCAAAGATCGCAAAGGAAGAGTTCATAAATTCGTACTTATTAGCCAAACCATTCAGAAATTAATCGTCAATTGAATCGATTTGTTGATGTGAAAACAATAATGTGAAAGTTAGTCCTTGAGAAGGTTCACAGCTATGTACAAAACGAAGAATTGGGAGTTGTGAGACAGGACCGTCTTCGTGATATTTTACATGTTTAATTCTAAATTATCATTAAGAATGTAAAAATCTTGTTGGTTTAAGTTTTTTTTTAATTTTAATTTAGTATAGTTTTATGTAGTTTACTTTAATTTACTTTAATTAAATTATGAAAATAAATTAGTACACTACAATTTATAGAATGTTTTTTTATTATTAAAATATGCAAGAATGTTGAATTTTGAGGATTATCGAAATAGAATCCTGAAAATAAAATATATTTGCTGTCTAAATTATATATTTAGCTTCTGATCAATTGTTACTTTTAGTGTTACAAAACAAAGAATTGGGAGTTGTGATATTTTACATGTTTAATTCTAAATTATCATTAAGAATGTAAAAATCTTGTTGGTTTGAGTTTTTTTAAATTTTAATTTAGTTTAATTTTATGTAGTTTACTTTAATTGACTTTAATTAAATTATGAAAATAAATTATTACACTATAATTTATAGAATGTTTTTTTTTATTATTAAAATATGCAAGAATGTTGAATTTTGAGGATTATCGAAATAGAAACCTGAAAATAAAATATATTTAATAATAATAATATATATATATAATAAAATATACTTAAGTAAAATATATATATAAATTATCTATTTAGCTTCTGATCAATTGTTACTTTTAGTGTTAAGTAGGTTGAGACAAAAGGATGTCTTCTTGAGTCTCATAAACTGCCAAAACTACTCCACAAATCATAAGCTAATGCCCAACATTCTATATAAACTGTGTAAAAATCTGCTTTAGAAGATAAGTTAACTAGAAATCTAAGCAATAAACTGAATCGAATTGAATAATATTTATCTGTTTGCGTGTTGCACTTCTTCAATTGATTGATTGATGAACTCGCAACTATCTCGACCAATCCAAAGAGAGAGACTAGTCTATTGCCCACTGGAACAAAATCATTCACCAAGTTTATTAAATTCCCACTGTTAATTAAGAAATAGCTAAGTTTAGTAAGAGTTACTTAAAGAGACTTAGTAGCCACGAAAATGTATGAGGATTAAGTCTGCCAAATGACTGAAACACACTTAAAAAGGGTTAAAAGATTTCATTCATTGATTTTAAGCTGAATCAAATTGTAAATAAATATTCGAGTATTTAAAACAAATTGAATAATATATGGTATCATTGAATTTTCAATTTTCCTGTTAATTATATTATTATAAGTATATAGTATTGTTATAAATTTTAAATAGATTATAAAAAATGCATGCTAAATTTATGTGAATAAATGAATTGAAATAAATACTCTACTTAATTTTATTCAATATTTTTCTAAATTAAAATAAACTAACTATGACTTTTAGGGCAACGCAAATCTGAATCAAATTGTAAATAAATATTCGAGTAATTAAAACAAATTTAATAATTTATACTAAAATTGAATATTGTCGGTTTCTGTTAATTATATTATTATAAGTATATATATTGTTGTTATAAATTTCAAAAAGAAAATAAAAATGCATGCTAAGTTTAAAATAAATACTATACTTAATTTTATTCAATATTTTTCTAAATTAAAATAAACTAACTATGACTTTTAGGGCAACGCAAAGCTGAATCAAATTGTAAATAAATATTCGAGTAATTAAAACAAATTTAATAATATATAGTATAATTGAATTTTGCATTTTCCTATATATTGTATATATATATGTATTGTTGTTATAAATTTCAAAAAGAAAATAATAGAATTGAAATAAATACTATACTTAATTTTATTCTTTTTTTTATTTTTTAATTTTTCTAAATTAAATTAAACTAACTATGAGTTTTAGAGCAACGCAAAGATTTTGTTATGTTTTAATAAATTGAATTAAAGGTTGATGTAATTATTTTTTGCTTTTCACGTGGTAAACTGAATTTGTTTTGTTATTGTTTGCTGTCAGTTTTTGTTCAATGGTTTTCGGTTTTCCGTCTCTCTCTTTTCGCACACAGAAAGTCACCCCGAGGCTGAGATTATTGACCTCTTGACAAATATCGGGCCCAAGACGGAAAGGTTGCCAGGAGCCTTTGTTCTGGCTGCTGCTGCTGCTGTTGCAGTAGCACAGCACTCGAACAGCTGGGCAAAGGATCAGCAGACGTCTTTGGCGCGCAGTTATTGGCCAAGGAAGCGAAGGAAAATCTCTAGCTCTGAACAGCTGACAGATGAAAAGGGAAGAAGCAGACAGAGCAGAGGAGAGCACGAGCCAAGACACAAGGTTAGATGAAATTAAAGAAGGAAAAGGCAATTGCGGTTTAGATTCCACATCCAGAGCGTGAACAAATGTGCGAGAATTGTCAGCTGGTTAAGACGAAGGAGGAGGCAATTGTTGGAGGAGGCAAAGGATCGGGGAAACAAGTGGCAAGACCTTTTTACAATGACATATGCAGGACGCCCGATGCCCGATGCCAGACGCCAAGGGAAAAAATCGATGGCGTGATCAGACGTGGGCCAGACGATGAAAAAACTGAAATTCGGCTTAAATACCGTTAGCAGCACAAATGGCACACACAACTGGAATGATGATTTAAAGAAACATTTAAAGAAATTCAAATGAATTCGTATATATGTATGTATGAACGAATGGCCCCAAGGTGCACGCCCACTTAAATTGCGTGCCTTCATTTCGTCAGAAGGACTGGAGAAGAGGAGTCTGCGGAGAAGAGGAGTCTGCGGGGAAGCGGAGAAGCATTCTCTCTACAATTAAATTTGCATTTGTATGATATTTTTCGCTCGCTCTCTTTGCTTGGTTTCTTTTCGTTTTTCTTCAGTCTTTGTTTTCATTTTTGTTTTTGTTTTTGGTGGCTACTGCCGCGGGTGAAATACCTTGGCGCGTAGGAAACATTTATCACTGCCTCCTCCACCTCCTACTCCTCCACTGCCAACAACAAGAACAACAATAAAACTAAAGCGTTTATAATTTCATATGAAATTTTTATTCTCCAACTATTAGGCACGGCCGGACATGCAATTGGCCAAGAGGCAAGAAGCACAACCGACTCCGAGTTCAAGTTAATCACAGGGTATGCCCAGGCCTGAATGGCCTAAACGAAAATGCTTAAATTTAATGACATAAATATACACAGAGACACCCATACACACAGACAGCAGGAGGCTGTCGAGGGGTGGGGAGGGGAGGGGAGGGGAGGGGAGGTGGAAGAGATTGAGTGGCTGGTTGGATGGTTGGTTGGAGGACACAAGATGTCTCTCTGGAGGAAATCTAGCGTCGTTGTGTCGTCATCCCATGGCAAAGGCGGCAGCTGTCCATTTAGGGAAAACGCGTTTGCCAGGTAAGATTGAATTTTTCACGTTCTTTGTATGTCGCTTTATCGCAACCCACCAACCACCCTGGTTCTGGTTCTTCCCCCTCTTTGTTTGACTCGTACATAAGTCTTTTGCGCATTTGCAAGTATGCTTAAAGATCCTTCGAATCCTTCGCCAACGCCGCCACCCCATTCGGTTGAGTCAAGCAGGATAGACCGGCCTCGAGGGCTGCTCCTTTTTGTTACCATCTACCTCCTACCACCACCCTTAAACCACCCTCCCCCCACCCTACGTACCTCCTTCTTTCCTCCCTCTTTGGTACTTCAATTTGCGTCGCATCAAAGAAGAAAAAAAAATACAATATATATTTCTTCTTCTATGAGAGAAAAGATAATGCCAGCTGCGCATGGTTATATGGAGAATTAAGGTTCTCTGATGCGCAATTGAATCGGTTATTTCCAGCCGTTCCTCCGGGACTCTGTTGCCGGGCAGCTGGCTACAGGATTTGCATTTGTTGAGCTTTTCATTTCCATTTGGGGGGAATGTTCGTCTTAGCCCTTTCTGGAGCAATTAATTCTCTAGTTGTTTTTTGTTTCAGAGATCTTATCCACACAACACTTTGCACTTCCTCCCCAACCAAGCGAAAACAAAAAAAAAACGTTTGTTGTAGTTTTGCTACCAACATGAGCTTAAATCACGCGCACGCCTCGAAATCTTGGCCAAGAGATCTTCTCTTCTCTTTTTTTTTGGTCATTGGGAAGACAAATCTCAAATGATTTACCTACAGCGATGAATTTTTCAGTCTTGCGGGTTTTCGGGTTTTTTCTGTTGCTGCTGCTGGAGCTGCTGGGCGGGGGCTGATTTCAACTTCATTCACTAAAAAACTTCGTTTGTCTTAATGAAAATCTGGCCAACAAAAAAAAAGGCCAACAGAGAGCAAACTAAATTAGAAGGTCGCCTTAACCCAATCCCCGACAAAGTTTAATGACACAAGCCAGGGGAGTAGATGAAGGGAAAATGGGGACAACATGGGGGGGATTCCTTCTAAAAAGTAACTCAGGATCGAAATTCAAATCAAATGAATTGTTGAAAGATATTTGTTAGAAAAAAGAGAAATTCTTTTTTGCTTTATTAAAGTCGTTTGCATTTTGTCCAAAATGTTACTCAACTTTTGCATTACTAATATTAAGAGAATTAATTAAATATTTATTTTATTATTACTATTTATTATTTGTTTATTATAATTAATTCTACTTTACAATGTTTATTTACAATGTCAGAGCAACAAAGGCTTTCAGGCTAAAAATATTTAAACAAGGTCAAACACCTAAAAAAATATATATTATTCATATTCTACGAGTGCGAAAAATATTGAATAAAATATTTAAAAAATTGTTTATATGTTGAGCGGACTTTTAGGTCAATTATTTTGGGTTTTTAGAAAAAACAAATTATCACAAAAACACAATTTAAGAAATTATTATCAATTTTTTTTCTAGCTAAAAAATATATTTTTAGAGAGAATAGAACTGGAATATATATATATGTACATATGTAAAATAAATTACTATTATTCAAAAATATTGAAAACTTACAAATTTGAAACAAATTTTCACAAAGGTCACCAACAAAAACACAATTTAAGAAATTATTATCAAATTTTATTGTAGCTGAAAAAAGGTAAAAAGAGTTTAAAAAAATACCAAAAAACTAAATATATATTTAGAGAGAATAGAACTGGAATATATGTAAAATCAATTACTATTATTCGAAAATATTGAAAACTTTTAGAATATGAATAGAAAATAAATGAATGTAAAATAAATCACTATTATTCAAAAATATTGAAAACTTTTAGAAAATAAATGATTGCATATTAATATATTCTACAAAGACACCTAAAAGTAATTAATTAACAATATAGAGACTTTATTTTTATTGAATGCAATAAATTTTATATTTTTATTTTATATGTTATTCGTTTTTGTTTCTCTTAATTTCTTGTTAATTTCGATCTTTTTGGCAAATTGTCTTTAGGGCATTTGAATTTTGGACTGAAAGTAAATGTATTTTGGCTTAAGACGTTGTTTCACCTACTTTTAGCTTTAGGCATTAACAGAGAGAGAGAGAGAGAACCGAAAATCGTTCTCTAATATTCGATCTAATGCGTTAGATAGTTATTTTATGTCCCCGCTAAAATGTTTGTTCCTGCCTTCTCTGACTTCTCACACCACTTGCTGTTGTTGTTGTGGTTATTGTAATTGTTGTAGTAGCCACTGGTGTTTGTTTAATTGATTTTGTTGTTGGTTTAGTTAAGCTGAAAAAAAGAAAATGAGTTAAAGAGTGTGTGTGTGAGAGAGAGAGAGAGCAAAAACGTATTTATTACAGTCATTAAATGAAATCATTTAATTTCTTGTGTAGGCAGGTAGTTGCTGTTGTTGTTGTTGTTGTTACCCTTCTGGTCTATTGTGGGGTTAGGGGGGGGGTGTCCCCCTATTCTTTTTCTTTGCAATTTCTTAATCAAAAACCTAGCAACAACATCCGCTCGAACCGCTTCAACAGATTGGCAGATTTTCTCACGTCGCCTAAATGGCTTAATAACCCCAATCTCTTCCTCCCCCCCTCTTGGGCTCCCCCTTTCAGTGCATTTTGTGGCTAAGCTGAGCTTTTGAACGTTGTAAACGCGCTTCCGGTCTGCGGTTTTGTGTGTTAGAAATGCCATAAAATGGCTTAAAGAAGTAGAAGAAAAGAACAAGAGAGATGCAACAGCAACAGCAACCATAAAATTGATTTGATTGCCCTACTCATTCATTTGGTTGTCGGTCAGTCAGTTCGAATGAAGTCCTACACCCGCTCCTCCCTCTCTCGCTCTCTCACACACAATACGCCTCCTCGTAAAATCTGCACAGATCATCCAGTATATAGCCATATATCTGTATCTGTATCTGTATCTCTGTATTTGTATCTGCATCTGTTTCTGTGTCTGTTTCTGTGTCTGTTTCTGTATGTTTGTAGTTCTTTCCTATATAGGCCGAGGCACTTTGCTTCCACTCGCCACATTTAGAGATTAACTGGTTTTATGTCTCGGATTGGCTATAATATCATTTATTTACGAGTTGAGTGAGCTAATTTGAATTTTCAACATTTCGTTTGTTGCTGCTGCTGCGGCGGCGGCTGCTGCTGCCTTCTCTACAATTTTTGTTGTTGTTGTTGTTTTTTTCGTTTTCGTTTCTATTTTGGATGGCGATTCCCTTCTGTTCGCTTTCCCACACTTTTACACACTCAGCCACAGGTGAATGGGCATCGATGGGCAGTCGATTTTGTGAAAGATTTTTTATCGCATGATTGTTATATTTTATTATACGGCTTATACACACACACACACACAGACACACACATGCACATTTACATACATACAAACAGACATCGAAACATATTGGAAACGCTTCAGTTTGTCGGCCTTTAACCGTCGTGTGTGTCGAGTATGTTAATCGTTTATGAGTTTCAGCTTATTTCTGCCGCGTCGAGGGGCATCCGAGGGGGTGAAGGAGTTCAGTGGAGTGGGGTGGGGGGAGGGGGAGGAAAAGCCATTTAATAGTTTAATTTTTATTTGAATGAACAGTTAATTTTCGATGGCAAGTGGCAAAAGGTAGCCACGGTTATTTCGAATTTGATTTTGATTTTGGAATCTCTTCTTTTCGATCTTTCAGTTTGTGGGAGTCTCTCCCCTCTCTCTCTCTCTTGCTCTCTCTCTCTCTCTCGGTGGGTCTTTAAGACCCTTAATGCCATGTTGTACAAGAAAATTAAGCTGACTTAATGTTTCTGCTTACCATTCAACAATAAATTATGCACTTGCCCTGCGCCGCGTTTTGGAATTCAAAATCGAAAGACTTAGGCAACAAACTCGATGGACAAAACTGCGTTTATCTCGGTATCTCGGTGGATAGATGGATCGATGGATAGATGGGCAGGAGGTAATGATGTTTTTCAATAACCAAACTGTGCGCCTTTTTTTGTTTTTAGTCTGTAATCGGATTGAAAAAACTCTCATCGAAAAATAAGCTCGGAATCATTTTCTTTCACTTTTAACTGGAAAAATTTTTGTGTTTCGAGATTTTATTGCAAATAATTCCATATAAACTATGCGTGTATTTTGTTTTTCAATAACTTAAGTAGACAATCAAGGGCTCTTATAAGTTAATTAATTTTAATTTAATTTATTTAATTATGGAATTATTATTTTTAAAGCGTAGTTTTTCAATGGGCTTCCACAGTTATCGGTAAGGACCTACTTTCTAACGATAACTAATATATTTAGTCTTACACATTTTTCTTCACAATTTTTTCTTATTTATATTTCTTGCTTATTATATTTAATAAACAACAAATTAAGACTTATTTAAATAAATTATGAGGCAAATTCCGAAATCCATTGTAAGTCAAGATCTTTGTGCCACTTAAACTTAAGTTTCAAATATTCAATTTGAATTATTTGATTATTTTATTTATATCGTTAAACCAATAAATATTTCTAGGCCAATTGTTTTTCAAACTATTCAAAATAGAAACTTTTGTCCATTACTTGGAAGTTATTGAAAGTTTTCTTTAAAATTTTCGATCTTATCATTTTTCATCGATGTTGAATTTGATTTTATGGCATAATCTTTGTGTATTTACAGTTGCCCATCATTAATCAAGTTTTCATATTTCTAGGGTTGGGGGGTGGGGGAGGGGATTCCCCTTGCTCTCTTCTTTAAACAAGATTAGTTCCATAGATTTAAAAGCAAATCAGAGCATCTTGGATGAAATTCATTAAATCATCTTTCACAGTTTTAATTATTTTCTCTACACTTTTTCCATTATTAATAATTGCAGCAACAACAGCTGGCTTAGATTAATCATAGAGCACGCACACACACATACACACACACACACTGAGACTCTAATTAAAAGAAGGCTTAAGAAAAGACAATTTCAAGTGACAGACAGAGAGAGAGAGGGAGAGAGAGAGATAGAGAGATCGGGGAGAGAAAAATCATCGTCCATGGCGTTTATCCATGAGAATCTCATGCAAATTAGATTTAGTTTACTATTTTTTTGTGTGTTCTCTCTGTTTTTAATTGGCGACAACACGATGCAGCAGCAGCAGCACCATCAGCAGCAGCGGCGTCAGTAAAAAATGTGGCAGTGGCAGCTGCAGTTGGCGTCTCTCAGGGGAGAGTTGCCAATGTCATGACATTTGCTTTTATGGTTATTTCGACTGCATGCATGTTGGTTGCATCGAATGTCAATGCAAATGCAATTGCAATTGCTTTGACATGGGCGTACACTTACTGCTTAATTGAAGATATATATATATAGTTTTTTTTGCATAGTGAAAGTCATCAAAAGACTACGACGCTGACGATGACGTCGCCCGCCGTGCAAAACGTCCTCTCGGCAACATCATTAAAATCTGTGCGGCAAAGAAAAGGAAAGGAAAGAAAAGAATACGCCACGGAACGAGCACGAAAAAGGAGCAGCAGGAGACTTCAGGTAATCGCCTAGGGGTGGTTCCATTATAATCTCGACGATGATGATGATGATTATGGGTGGTGGTGGCGTGGCGTGGTGTGGTGTGGTGTGTGGGGTGGAATTGAGGGAATCGCAAGATCCCTTCAGTCTCTTGACTGGCCTCTTTTGTTGACGACCAAAGTTTCCAGCGAAGACGTTTTGCGATGTATTCCCGCCAAAAGTTAGGGGGTTGCAGACACCGCAGGCGTCTTTAGGTTCAGTTGGGTTGGTGGTGGGTTGATGCTGCTGCCGCTGCCGCTGCTGGTTGTGGTGGTGGTGGCGGTGGTGTTGGTGGGGGTTGGTTGCTTTACTGAGAAAGAGAAAAAAATAAATAAACCGTGGGAAGATTTCCTACACAAAAGGCCAAATGCAAAGGAATTTGCTGTGATTGCAGCTGCAGTGCTGCGGCATTCTCTTGCACCACACCCCACCCCACCCAACCACCCCACCTAGCCTACCCGCTCACATTGAGAGACTGTCGCACGTAGGCAATGGCCGGCTCAGCCTGGTCCGTCTACACAATGTGACACTAAAATCTACTTAAATGTTATCCGCGGGATTTGCATAAAACAAGCAGTTGTTGCTGTCCGCCCCACAACCAGCAGCAGCAGCACCGCCAGCGCCAGCAACAGCGCCACTCGCTGATACTACTACGCACTGGAAGCAGCAGCAACAACTTCATCAGCAAATCAGATGTCGCGTCATTTGTATGTTGGCTTGGGCCGACGGTCGTCAACACCTTCGCGATTCTCCCGACTACTCACCAATAGAGCCCCCACACACCATTTTGGTTTTATTTGTTGCTGTTGTTGTTTTTGTTTTTTCGGTTGTCTCATTTCAATAAGTTATTGTTGTAGTTGTCCCACACACACACACACATACACATGGATAGAGAGACACACACCTACACATAAAACAAATTTTCTGTACGAATCGCGTTAACGCGTTTTTGCCTCATTCGTTCATTTCACCCTGCCCACAATTCACAGACACCAACGCATTTGGCTCTCGGGTATCGTTGTGTGCATGTGTGTGTGTGTGTGGGTATACTGCTGTGTGCTACTATTCGTTCATTCACAAAATGAGCTGCGGCTGCGGCTGCTGACGCTGCTGCTGGTTGAAGTTTTTGTTGTTTTTTTTTTCTTCTTTTTCTCATTTCGGTTTTTTGTTTTGTAAACAACAACGCGCGCTCAAGCCTCGGCAGCTGCGTCGGCATCGCACACACACACACACTAATGCACTCTCACACGAGCGAGAGGGAGAGCAAGGAGAGAGATCTCTCTCTCTCAGCAACTGCATCGGTATTTCAAGTTCAAACCGTACAAACCGAAGGTATTTACCGGCATTTGGCCAAAGAAAGAGAGAGAGAGAGAGAGAGTGAGCGAGCGAGCGAGTGAGAGCAGAGAGTAGGTGTTCGTGCTAAGGTGGCCTGCCAGTGTGTGTGGACTTGTGTGTCCGTGTGAGCTGAGAGAGAAACAGCAAGAGATTGTTGGGTTTTTATCCGTTACTTTTTATCCGCACTGCGATTTGTGGGTGATAATCCGATTTTCTTATTGTGCACTTTATCGCTTAATCGCTTTTTCGAAAAATGTTTTTCAAAATAATTAAACTGCATAAGCAGCAACTAGGAAATTATCCATAAAGGAAAATTATAGATACTATCTGATATTCGGATACCAAACTAAACCATAAACGCAAATACATGATCAACTGCATCTACTTATCAATATATGAAAAATATAGTTTATTATATAACATTAAATACTTAAAATACGAATGCATTAGATATGTACATACATTCTAATTTCTAATTGATGCTATCCAAAACTTTACTTATTAGATAGTCTATATTTATAGTTTAGTCCTCAATAACACTTTTTGTTTATGTTTTCTACACAATGAAAATCTCATTTTAATTGTAAGTTCTTCCTAATAAAAAGTTAACAATTGCTGAACATATCCAAGCAAATGTTATTGCCAACGCTTAATTACACAATGAAAGCCACAAAAATGAAATGTATCTAAGTATGTATTTGAAAAATCGATTTATTTGAAATTACTGTAACATTTAACTTTTTCGCGTTAAGCTTTGTGTTAATATGAAAGACTTAAAACATTGGGCAAACAGAAATCAACAGTTAAACATTATTACTGTGAATTTGATTGAAGTTCGAGATTGTAAACTTGAGTTACAGCTTTTCTCGTTAGTGTAAATATGAATAGCAAACAAAGATAGTTAATCTCAAAGTTATAAAAAACCGATAAAGATCTGCAAATTTAAAGTTCCTCCGATTTTCCACTTTTCCATTTGTTTTGCCTTTTTTTTTTTTAGAAATATATTACGGAAGAAAATCTTACTGAGACAGAATTGAAAGATAGTCACAGGTGCTGCCTGATTTTCAAAGGAATATTGTGAATTATTGATACCAAACGTGCAAAAAATATGCATCTTGATTATGTCATTCCATGGGATTTCAGGAAGCAATAAAAATGAGTATTTGGAAAAAATGGATTTCCATTAGAAAAATTGAAGTTCAAAACTTGATTTCTAACTAAAATTTGGCACATTCCTACTTAGCAAGCCTAAGGCATTTTCTTAATAAATTATGCAATATTTTAAATTTCTCAATAATAATAAATAATGTGTTTGTTTATGAGTATTTGATTTAATCCACGAGTTTGGCTATGGATTCGGCTTTCCCATTTTTTTTACCGCAGAAAATTTATATCACAAACAAAACAAAACATTGGAAACATTGCAAAAATATGTTTTTCAGTAATAGGAGTTAGCAGATTCAGAAAATCGCAACCAAAATATAGTAATTATTGTTTGAATAGAAATTATATTCAATATTGAAAAATTTGGGGACAATTTGTGAGCAATTTGTTAAACAATTCGGTGATGCGTTTTCCCAGCAAATGGAATTGGTCCGCTGATGGCGATTTGTCATATTGGCTACTCAGATATCACACCCCCAATTCGGTTTCCGGGCCTAACACAAGCTCTCATCCAGTTCACATTCATTCGAATCGAATCAAGGCGCAAAAACAAAAAACAAAAAAATCAACAACAACAACAAAAAGGCGAACGAGAAGCGTCAAAGCAAAGTGGGAGGCGCCTATTCCAGAGCTCCAAATGCAACGAAGTCTCCTCATTGGTATAAAAGTTTGAGCAATTAGAAACCCACGCAGCCATAAACAACACCAACAACCAGCACATGGTGTGGCATAACGTTGAGTGGGGGAGGTCGGCAGTGGCAGCTGCGCCAACTACAACAGCGCCAACTACAATTGCAGCAGCAGCAGCAGCGTTAGGCACCTCCACACAACAACAACAACAACACCAGCAACACAACACACACAGCTGAGCTGACAATCGTGGAGCCCCGAAGAGATAAAGAAAAAATAAAAAAAAAAACATTTGTGCAAAAAAAAAGAAGTCAAAGAAAAGAAAAGCAAGCAACAACAAAAACAATACGAAATCAGCTTTTACATTTTGCACGTGCTGCGCTCTCTCGCTCTCGCGCTCTCTGCCCAGCCGATTATCCGGCGAATGAGAGGCCAACATTGCCACTCACAAATCGGGTCTCTGTTTGCGTTGGCGTCGTCGTCGGCGTCGTCGTCATCGTTGTCGTCGTCGTCGTCGTCGTTCAGCCTATTCTACTTAGAAATATTTTTCGGGCCAGTGTCTTGCTGGGCAGTGTCGGTTCAGGTTCAATATACCGGAGAGAACCGCACGCGTGAGCCTTTTACCTTATTTTATTTTGTTTAGCCGTAGTTAAAACTGTCGCCGCAAAACTTTAAACGATCTAAAAAAAAGAAAGAAGCAAAATTTGTAATGCGAAAATTGTTAGAACCAAAAATAAAACAACAACTTTTGTCCAAAACGCGGCAAATTGTGCGTAAGCAATTGCCATTCGTGGCCTCTCCACACCTCTGTCTCCCTCACTCGCACTAACTCTCTCTCTCTCGGCCTCTGGACCGGGACGCTGCCTTTTGGAGTTGGAGTTGTGTTGTGTTGTTGTGGTGGTGGTGCAGCAGCAGCAGCAGCAACAACAACAACAACAATAATAGTACCGAAACGAAGTCCGAGCGACGACAACCACAACTCCACCGACGACGACGACTTCGAATTTGACGACGACGACGCCGACGACGACGCGACGACGGAAAATCTCTTGTGCAGTGAAAATTGTTTGTCGTAACGTTTTTCGTTATTTGTTATTCGCACGTTGACGCGATGAGATCTTGAGAGATCGGCTACGGAACTCGCGACTTACAACCAACGGCCAACCGGAAGAAACCCACAAGATAGATCGTGCGTGCAACAATAATAACAATAAAACGGAAAATTCTATTAAAAAATAAAAAACACAAAACAAATAATAATAAATAACAAAACAAAACAAAAAAGAAATACAAAACGCTTTCTTAACGCACTGAACTCTTAACTCTAAAACGGTTCATCTTTTAGTCACTATTTGCTCTTGCTCACAAAACTCAGCTCAATTTTTTACTCAACTTCTAAAAACAAAAACAAACTTGCCAAATTTTTCCTAACACCAACAACAACAAACAACAAATTAATATAATAAAATAATCCAATAATCTTAGAAGAAAAGAAAAATCAATCTTAGTAATAATAATAATCAAGTTGAAATTGAAATTGGAATTGAAAGAAAAAAGAAAAGAAAAGAAGAAAAAATATCGTTCTTTTTTTGTAAATTTTTTTGGTCATCTTTTTTGCTCCTTTAAGCAAATTCAAGTGTCTTAATCAAGAGAAATGCAACAACAACAAAATAAATAAATAAACAACACGCAAATAAAGCATAAGGAAAATTGTGATATATATATTTTTTTGATATTAGCAATTAAAAGTTTATACAACAACTACACTAATAGTAACACAACAACAACAACAAGACGAAAGTTTCTTAAATTAAAATTAAACAAATGTGTGCTTACAACAACAACACCAACAACAAGATCAACAACAGCAACAACAACAACAAATGCCATTATTGGATAATGCTTGGATAATAGTTTTTTTAAAAATACAAAAAGAAGATATATATATATATATATATATCCATATCTATATATACAACAAAAATCTACAGAAATTAACAACAACGAGGTGAGTGAAGAACCAAAAAAAATTAAGTTTTTTTTTTCTTATTAGTGTGTGTGTGTTTTTTTGTTGTGTTTTTTTGAAATTTATTTTTGCCGACGGCTACGTCTTTGGGTCGGCTTAGGCGCCACCATCGCCAGTTAATCAGTTTAAACCACTCAGCATAAACATTTGTGTCAAAACGCTTTTAGATCTAATTACCAGATCGGCTTACCAGCCCATGCTATATGGCTGATATCAGCATATATATATATATATATATATTTAATGGTATATGATGCACTTCGTGTGTGTGTGTGTGTGTGTGTGTATGACTGATAAGTCAGTTCATATCATCCATCACCCAAGCCCCCAAACAGGCATCGGAATATCTGTGAATGATGAAGATGATGATGCTCCTCCGCTTGCCCCAATCAGCAGTTTCCAAAGTTTGACGTCAATTGTCGATGTTGTCGTTGTCGTTGTAGTCGTCGTCGTGTGCCAGGCAAATTGACTGACGCACACAATCAATGCATTTGCAATCGATCGATCGATCTCTCCTCCCTCTCAAAATAGAAGAAAAAAACTTTTTCTGTGCAAATGAGATGAGTTTTCTATTAAAGGAGCTACTTCTATGTGAACTATGCCAATTGTCAACTGACAAATTTGTATGCACGCACTTTGAAAACGTGCAATATTAATTAATTCCAACAACAGCAGCAGCAGCAGCAGCAGCAGCAACATCAGCAGCAACAGCAGCAGCAAAAACTGATCTGTATGCGCAAGAGTTGCCTGTTTTGCCAATGGTCGGAGATGGCAGTGGTGGCTGCTTAGTCTGGGCAATTAAATTGTATGTCATTCATTGGTAATTTATACCATTTAAAGGCATCCATGGCAGACTCTTTCGCCAGCAGCAGCAGCAGCAACAGCAGCTGCAGGAGCAGCAACCATCATCAACACCATCATAAACGTTGTGAAGGCTAATGAAGGCTCCCAGTTTAGGATATGTTTGACAGGATTTTGTTACAAATATTTCTTCCTCGTCTGGATCAGAGAAATATATATATACACTCTCTATATATAGTGGAGATTACTCTAGGTTAAAGGAGATTTAATAGTTTTCCCCCATCTTAAGATTGGGAGCTTTCTTTCTTTTGTTGATTGCAATTGGTTTTTAGTGCGGTTTCCTGTGGTTTTTCGAGACCTTCGGTAATAGCGCGGTTTTCAAAATAATCTACTACTATATATATATATATAGATTATTTTTTTGTGGTACAATTTGCATTCGCTTTGTCAGGTGGTTTGTACTATTTCTTCTATTTGCTGTGCTAATTTTAATATTTAATCAATGTATTTTTTTTTTTTCTCTTGGACTCACACCTAGTAATTAGCATGTGACGACGATGAGTAAGATATATGTACATATGTAAGATATATATATAAAAATCTATATATATATTGAGATTGAAAATGCTGTATCGTTTTGCTCTGTGTGTGTGTGTGTTGTGTGTGTGTGTTTTTGTTTGATTTTATTTTGATTGACCATTTGATCGATCGTCTCAATGTTTAGACAGCTCAGAGCTGAGAGCTCAGTGTGCTCTGATCGAGGAGCTCCAACGATCGAGGAGCGATAAATGCAACTTGCCATGAAAAGTGATGCCTTAAATGGGCATTAAGCTATTGCACATTTCTCAATATGTCGCTCGAGTGTACCAAGTGATTTTTTTCCACCAAACAGCAGACGACTACGACCAAGTCCGTCTGCTGCTGCTGTTGTTGCTGCTGTTGCTGCTGCTCTCCTCTGTTGGCTTTATACGCACCGAGCCTTATATGACGAACGACGACGACAACAGCGACAACAGCGACGGACGTCTGCCTCAATGTTTGGCATATAAATCAGGCGTAGAAGTAGTAGAAGAAGTAATACATACAAGTTGAAGGTGGAGATCTAAACAGCGGATGGGGGAGGTGATGGAGATGGTGGGGTGGGGTGGGGGCTGTTGCAGGTTGCAGACTGCCAACGTCACCCGCGCCATTTTAATGTGGGCTATCGCCCATCGTCACCAACTGCAATTTGCATTTTGCAACAGCAACAACAACAGCAACAATCGAGCCTTTCTCACTCTCACTTACTCCATTGACTATCCGTTTGTGCTTCTCTGTCCCTCTTCCACTCGTTCACTCACTGTGTGGTGTGTGTGTGTGGTGTGGTGTGTGGTGCGGTGTGGTGTGCGGTGGTTTTGTGGGGTTTTGGGTCTTGGCTTTTGCTTTTTGGTTTGCCCCGGTTCATTGGTTAATTTATTTCTGACACAGCCTTAAATTAACAATTTTAATACAAGCGCGCATTGAAATTGAGACGTTCGAAACAACAACAGAAACAACAGAAACAACAGCAACAACGGCAACAACGGCAACAAAAATGCAAGCCCGTAAAATAAATTTACAGCAAAACAAAAGCCAGCGAGTGAAACAACAACAGAAAAAGAATGTGTAAAGTGAAATAAAAACAACAACAAAAATTCTAAAGCGTTAATTAACTTTAAACGATTGAAAACGAATTGATTTCGAGAAGCCCATTTGATTTGGATTAGTTAGGCTTGCTTTAGAGCGCAGAGACATAGACAGAGACGGAGACAGAGCGACAGAGACATAGCTCAGAGGCGCAGAGACCTTTAGAGAAACAAAAACAAAATTCGAGAACAACAACAACAACAGAAAAAAGAAGAAAAAACTAAAATTAAAATTTAATCATCACGTGTGCGTCAAAAAAAAAAGGAGACTTGCTAATTAGCATGCGTTAAACAATAAAACAAAGAAATTCCCTTACTCCTCCCCCTACTCCAACCCCGTCCCCCCCTCACCACTCCTCACCCCTCACGAGTCAAACATGAATTCCGTACACAGTCACACTGACTAACCGATACCCTCTATGAACATTTGTTATCGATTAACGATTAACGATTGGACAACCCTGTTTGGAGGATCTCCCTTCTAAAAAAGATCACCTGCAATTTTCATCTCCCCATGATCCATGGAGAAATGGAGAAATCAAAAGATCCATCTCCAAATAGTTGCTCCCGATCGTTGATATGCCCTCGATTGCAGGGTATTGGGCATTAAGAACGGAACTGAAATGGAAATGGAGATGTCTGCTATAGTTACAAAGAGTTTAACACCTTTTTTGTGGGCTTTATGGGGGGGTTGACATTTGATTTCTGATTGGATTTGTCGTGCATTTGATAAACGTTTTGTTTTTTATAGACGACTGTACTCTCGATCGATCACAACACAAACACACACCCCATTCAATTAGCAGGCGTTGGATAAAATCTTTCGGTGTCTTCTCTTTTTAAAATAATCGTTGTTATATCCTACACACACACACACACGCACAACAATTTGTTTTTATATTTTTACAAACATTTTTTTGTTTTTTTTTTTTTACGGTTTTTGCGGTTTTCTTGAGTAAAATGTTCCCAGGCTTTTGAGTTTGGTTTCCGTTGGCTTATCTCTTTTTTTTCTGGTCTCATTGATAAGAGGAAAATAAATATTATTTAAAATATTAATATTAAAAATATATATATGAAAAAAAAAAAAAATTTATTATTATTTTTTCATATTTGGTTTTTTTCGATTTTATGTTGTCCTCGCTCTTCTTCTCCCCCTCCCCCTCGCATATGCTTCTCCACCTTCACCTAAACACCGCTCTGGCTCCTCCTGCTCCGCTCTTTGGGGGCGCACTTGAAAACAACTTTTAATCTCAAGTAGTTTCAATTAACGTCATTGGACTACATAGATTGCTGATTATATTCCTATTCGCATTTCGTGCGACTTCACGCTCATTGAATGAACATTAAAAATCAAATTGAAAACAAAACGAACCCAAACGAAACGAAACGAAAATAAAGGCAGCTAAATGATATTTTAAAACAGATTGTGACCACCCACCGCCGCACATGGTCAGGTTTATCAATTTACGTCACTCAGCAGGGTCGCAATTCATGAATTTATTTCTTCGTTTTTGTTTTCATATTACTTACTTACTTTTTTTTCTTTTTTTGCTTTAAGAATTTATAATATAATTGTATTTATTAGACTCTTTGGTAAAGGTTGCTGCTTCTGCTGCTGCTGCTGCTGCTGCTGCTGCTGCTGCTGCTTCTGACGCTCAAACAAAAAAAAAACAAAAATGATAAGAGAGTGATAAGTGATAAGTCAAGTGCGACGCAACGGATAAGTGTGTGAGTGTGTGTGCGAGTGTGTGTGTGTGTGGGGGTGTTGGGAAATTTATTATTGGTCTGTTACATAAAACTAAAAATAATCTCATCCAATAAACTGACTCATTCTCAAACAACACAATCGAAATCAATCTATAAATCTATCTTCGAAACGTTGTCTCAATTTTATAATTCAACAAAAAATCAGTTTGGAAATTTTACAATCCATAGATTCTCTTTAAAACTGAAAGATCAAGCATTAGAGAGTTTTTTTTTAATGATATTTTGATATCTATAGGACACAAATTGTATTTAAATCGCAAACTTTTGGTTTTCAATTGTTTTTTCAGCTTAATAAAATGAAAAATCATTTGAAACCTTTGAAATCATTTTCAATTTTAAATTAATCTCTCTAATATTATGAGTTAAAAAATTCCCCAAGTTATATGCAAGTAATTTTGAGTAATTTTGTGAAGTTTTGAAATAATTAAAAAAAAAAAAACTTGCTTTTTGAATGTATTCCTGTATAAGTTGCCTGACAAATGATATTCCATCGAGAGAAACATGGAAAATATTATAAAGTTAAAGCGTTTTATTTATCAAATTAAGCGATTTATCGAGAGCTATATCAAGCGATTCGAAAACTCGTGTTAGGGTATTGAAAAAGTCGTCGTGTGTGCCACAGAATTTGTATTTGATTTGTCGAATTGCAGTTTTGTGAAGCATTTGACAAATCAATACAGTTAATCATCTTCCATGAACTATAAAGTGAAGTGAGGTTTTTTTTTTAGTAAGCGGCGCTTCATTAGACAGACTTGGTGCTGCCCCCCCTCCCCCCTTTATGTATGGTGGGTTGGGGTGGGGGGGGGCATAAACCTGTTGCTGTTGCACGCAAAGAAGTTGGTCACAAAATTGAACCCGGGGCCCGTTCGAGCATATGCAACTGTCTGCACTTAGTGCTGCCTGTCGCCAATTTGAATGTATATATCTACCGCCCCCTCCCCCCACCAATCCCCCCCGTCGCTCCACATTGACTTGACGCACTTTCTGCCATCTGGTTATCTTTGAAATTTCAGGCATAATATTTTAGTGGATTTTATAAGCAAACACACACACACACACACACAGAGAGAGAGATATATAAATGCCTGTCGCATAAAAATTAATTGTAATATTTGTTTATGTGTTCGGCAAAATGTTGTACAAGTTTGTTTGTTTTTTCTCTCCCTCTCTCTCTCGGTCTGTCTCTGTCTCTGTCGAATATTCCAATCTTTTGTGATTTATTTTTGTTTTTTTTAAGCTAGGTTTTGGGAACACGTGCCTAGCATTTGCCTTCTCTTTTCAAACAATTAACAAAAAAAAAAAAAAAAAAAGACATAGAAATATGCATAAACATAATAATAACAATAATTTGCATATTCATTTCTCCTCTTCTTGTTGTTGCTGTTGCTGTTGCTGCTGGGTCTGAGCTCATAAGTCAGAGGAGAAGAGGAGGCTAAAGGCCAGCAGGCAGAAGCAGAGAAAAAGGTTTTAGTTTTAGTTTTTTCTCTGTTGGCTTTTTCTTCTCTTTATTTTCGGATATATTGAACTTATTTGCCATCAACATGTAGAAAGGCCAAAAACTGTAAAAATAATCGCGCGACAAATTTATGATTAGTAGTCGAGTTGCCTTTGTGATTGTCATCATCGATTGGTTTCTTGTTGCCTCATGCCAGCTCCATTGTTCCCCACCAAAAGATGTTTTTAGAAGCAACAGCAACAGCAACAACAGCAACAGCAACAACAATAAGAAAAAGCGGCTTACACTTTGTTTACAATGTTGCGTGGTATTTTTACACAGATTTGTATACCCCCTAATACATAATGTAATGCGGGTATATTAGGTAGTGGGGAAAAAAGAAACCAAAAATTTAATCCATGACAATTAATTAAACGAAAACGATTCATTTGGAATTTTGTGAAATATTTTCGAAATAGAAAATGATCAAACTCATCATTTCTCATAGATTTTGCAAATGATTTTTGTTGAAATAATTCTTAGAATTGTTATGAACATTTGTTCGAATCCTTGGATTCGGAAGATCGTACTGAGTAGCTTGTGGTCGGTATCGTTTGGGATAAAGTTGGTTCTCCTCTTCTTTTTCTGGTTGCCAAGTCAATATTGATCAATAAATAACCAGACCCAGAGCCGGGCTAGTCCAGCTACAACAACAACAACAACAACAGCAACATTAGACATTCGGCCAGCGGTCACGTCTCAAGTGAAAATGCTTTTTAAGTGCCTTGGGCCAGGTGAAAATTAAACTGTCCCCTGGGCACGTCAAACAAAACGGACAACTTCTTTCTGAGAGAAAGAGACAGAGCGAGATGAAGAGAGAGAGAGAAGGAGGAACAGAGAGCCTGGCTTAGTCGTTGATGGGGATGGGGATGGGGGGGCAACCCTTTTTTCCCAAGCCGCCGCCGCCGCCAAAAAAAAAACCCAGAACCAAGAACCGAGAAATAAAAGAAAAAACGAGAAAAAACCGAAAAGTGTCAACTCTAATTGCCTTTCGCTTGGCTTGGCTTAAACTCGGCTTGACTTGGCTGAGATGATCCTCCGCCTACCGGCCCGCCCTCCAACTGCCCCCCATCTGCCGCCCCTCCCACTTCTCGCCACTATGACGAGGCTTTGGCTTTTGTCAAATATTTAACTTGACTTTGGCTTGCGCTTGCGCAAATACTAATAAAATTTCGGTTAATTTTTTTTAAGTTAACACTCCAAAAAGAGTGACAGGGACAGGCATACAGGCGAGACAGAGACAGCGAGAGAGAGAGAGACTGAGTGGGAGACGGCGGGTTGGGGGAGGAGATACATTTGCTTTTATTTATTTGTTGTCGCACTTGACTGTAATGGATTTGTTGGCATGAAGATATTTCTCTTCAATTTCCAGACACTTAAACAACGAGTTTTGAATTTTTTTTCAACCATTTTTCGTTGTTGTTGTTGTTTTTTTGGAGGCGGCTAAAGAAAGTCAAATAACAACAATGAGAATTACATAAATTAAACAGCTGTAAGTGGACAAAAAGTTTTTGTTTTCTTTTAATAATTCATGGATTTACGAGTTTAATTAGCTGCCATAACAACATGAGTGAAACTTTCTAAGATTTAACACATTTTGCTTTTTGTATCTACTATACAAATATATATATGTATATATATGCTCTCTTTTGTTGTTGTTGTATTTGTTTTGCACTAACCTGAGACACAGAGACAGACAGACAGGAAAAGGGAAGCCTGTTGAGTGGCAAACTGATTTCCGTTGACAACAGCAGCAACAGCAGCAACAGCAGCAACAACAACTAGAGAGTCAGGCCAACATTTTGCAAAATGACGAAATTTGAATACCCTTTGAAAGTAAAACTAATTGTATTATAAAGTCATTCTTAAAAATGATTTCAAATGACAATCGATCGAACGATCGTTTCTTAAAGATTTAATATCAATTTAATAGCAAATGTTTCGAATAGTTCTATTCAGAAATTAGATTTGATTAACTAATTCTTCGTTAATTATTTTAATTCAATTTAAACCATCAACTAAGCTAAGGTGAAATCAACCTCTTCCTTTTTTTTTTTTTTTGAGTGAGTGTATCAAAGACAAAAGCTGCAAAAAAAAGGAAGAAACGAAAAGATTTTATATAAGAATTCCAGCAAAGAAATAACACAGAAAAAAAATTGCATTGCAAATTGCAAAAAAGGAGTTAAGAGAGAGAGAGAGAGAGAGAGATTGTGAGGGAGGTTTTTGATTTTGTGACTTCATTTCTCACGCTCTCGTCCTCGTGCCTATCGATCGATTGATCGATCGCTCGCTCGATCGATCGCCCGCTCGTTCGCTTAGAGACGATGATGACAAAAACAATGGTCAGAGAAATTCATTGCTCAAAGCGGCTTTTGGCGACCAATAAAGTCTGATTATATACTCATCAATTCAGCAGCAGATAAAAGTCAAAAACTTTTCAGATCTTCGTCTCAGTCTCAGTTGTTGTTGTTGTTGTTGTTGTCGATGATGCCGACTAAAGGCACAAGTCAGATAAATTATAATTAAAGCAGACGAAGAAACGTTGCCGATCGCATGAAGCAGCAGAGAAAAGGTGGAGGAGATGAAGATTCCGATTCCGATGCTGATGCCGATGCCGATGCCAATGCCGATGCTGTTCCCGTTCCCGTTGCTGTTGCTGTTGCTGTTGATGTCAGAGCGTATTTAAAATACGAGTAGAACAACTTGCATTCAAACGCCGACGCCACACGACCAAAGCGGATAAACAGATACAAATAAACAAGAGAGTCCAAACCAAAACCAAAACCAAAACCGAACCGAAACCAAACCAAGCCGGAGACGTACACGGAGTTAAAGTCGAAGTTGAAATCGGAGGAGATGGAGATGAAGATGGAGATGAAGATGAAGGCGGAGTAGGAGGAGAAGGCGGTGGAGGTGGAGCAGACGTCGCATAGAATTGAGCTTCAGTCAGCGGCAAGAAAACACCTGTCAAACTGGTCCAAAAAAAAAGAGAAAAAATACATATATACAAAAACAAGAAGACACAACAACAACAACAAAACAAACACAAGAACGCACACCAAAAAAAAAAAAAAAACCAAGAACAAACAACTGAATCGAACCTAAGCAAGGGAAGAGTCACCCTTCATCAGTTTTGGTATAATGACTTGGCAAAGGAACCCAACACAAAAAAAAACTCGGAAAAAGGGACTTTATATTAGAGGGGAACGGGAGGGGGGGAGTTCCCCCTGATTAGCCAGGCATTGATTTAATTGAAACTCTTAAAACGGAAGTTATTACGCAAGATGCAATGTGATTTCATTTGATTAGATGATGATGCAAAAAAATCGGACTGGAAAAGCTAATTGACTGAGGAAAAGAATTAGGAAGGAGGAGGAAGGTCGCTCTCCCTCTCTCGCTCCCGTTTCCCAAATGACTTGAATGTTTTTCACTTCCCCCACCCCCAATCTCCCTAAAACGCCAAACTAAGCAGGAAACTGCCAGCAAGGAGGAGAGAAAGAGAGAGAGAGAGAGGAAAAAGAATGTTCAAATTCCATTCCATAGCCATGTAAAATGTAATGTGATTAAAAAAAAAACCAGTGGAAAAATAGAAAACTGAAAAGTGAAAATTTTCTATTGATAATTGCCCAAGAAAATGGAAATGCAAATCAATTGAAATTGAAATTTAATAGGAACAAAAATTTTAAAATTATTCAATTGAATTTAAGTTGCAAAATTCTTCTTTTGAAACATTTTGCAAGTGAATTTTTCATGAAATTTTCTTACTTTAAATACTAAAAGTATTTTATTTAAAATCCATTTTAAATCCATAAGCAAAAGCAAAAGAAACTTTATAAATTTTTCATGAAATTTTCTTACTTTAAATACTTAAAGTATTTTATTTAAAATCCATTTTAAGCCCATAAGCAAAATCAAAAGAAACTGCATTATTTTGCCAGTTTCTAACAGCTTTAAAAATTAAACTTTGAAATTGAAAGACATTTCTGGAGCCATTCTAATTCGCGCATTTAGTGTCATTTTGGGGGGTAAGGAGAATTTTGTGACTTGTTTCAATTAGCAGGCACGCAAAGGTTCAGAGTCGGAGGATTAGACACGAGAGTTGAAAATTCGTTGCTTCCTTTTTTTTTGTGGGTAACAACTTAACTTCACTTTTTGTATGGCATAAAGGGTTAACTTATAACTTATAGTTACGAGTAGTGTGTGTGTGTGTGTGTGTGTGTGTGTGTGTGTTTGGATAGAAAACAAGGCAATCAAATTACAAAACTAATCGCATGCAAGCGAGCAGGCAAAAACAAGTTGAATGTCTCGACGGAGGCCTCGCGGTGTGGATTACAACTTGGCCAAGTTTTGCTCAAGGTGCTTCGGGGGGTGGAGAGGAGAGGAGAGGGGAAAGTGAAAAGCAGGTGGGTGGATATGCAAAACAACTGCAATGCGTGCGGCAATCGGCAATTGGCAAAAAGGAGCAAAACTTTTGCCTTTTGCCGGGACTCAACTCGACTCGACTCGACTCGACTCGTCAGTCAGTTGCATAGGTCGACAGGAAGTGCGCAAAATGCCACAACTTACGACCGCATTGTATCTGGGCAAAAAAAAAAAAACCATGCCAAAGAAGAAGAAGAAGAGAAGGCAGGAAAACTAAAAAAAAAAGAAAGAAAAAATTGTATCTGTTTGTATCTATTAAAGTTGTTGCATGTTTAGAGCTTGTAAACAAGCTTGTCGCAAGGCAAAAACAAAACAATTCATACAAAAAAAGAAGGAAAATAATTATTAAATTAAAAGTTGAAGCTACTCGAAATGCCGATCGAGATGATGATCATCATGGTCATCATAATGAAGTAGAAGAAGAAGAAGGCGTCTTTTCAAGCCAAGGCGTGACTCCACCCACCAAATGGACAGCAGCAACATCAGCAACAGCAGCAGCAGCAACAGCAGCAACAAAAGGCAATGGAGCAAAAATGCAGCCAGCCTGTAAGCTTGTAACTCTATGAGTGTGTGTGTGTTGGTGTGTTGGTGTGTGTTGGTGTGTGTGCATAATTATGGAGTCTCATGACGATGACGATGGCGATGACCACAGCGACTGGTCATTAACTGCCTGATGAGCCAAGTGAGGCGGAGGTGCTTCTCACTGCCCGCTGGAGGGGGCGAAACAGTAGCCAATGCCACAAGTGGCAGACCAGTCGCCAGTCGCCGGTTGCCAGTTGCTGTTACTAGTTGCTGCTGCAGCAACAGCAGAAGCGGCATTATAAATAATTATTAGCAATTGTCTGTTGCAGGTGCAACAAGCCAGGCCAACTTTAATACCTAATTGTTGACTCAAAAATTTCTGGGAAAACAAAAACAAAAACAAAAGACTTAAGCAACAAACTTGTTTAGCAACAAAATCTCCACAAACAGCGAGAGAGAGAGAGAGAGAGAGAGCGAGGGAGAGATGCAATCTAAAGATTCTAAAATTTCCAAGATTCAAAAAGAAGTTTTTCCAAATTTTCATTGCACTCCAAGAGAGATGGAGAGAGAGAGATAGGAGGGGGGAAGGGGGGTTCATATCGTTAAGGGGCCACCCAGGCTCAATCAGAGATTTTCCATTCCCCCAGTTGATTTTTTGGCCGCATTACACCAACGCATTCAACTCGTTCAGGTAGCCAAGAAAAATACAGACTCCAGACTTACTCCCCCGCCCTCTCTCCCTCCTTCCTGTTGCTCCTCTTCTCCGTTGTCTGTTGTAAACGTCAAAAAAAAGAAACCACTCAAAAGTTGAAGGAGTAGAAGCCGAAGAAGGCAAAGAAAAATTATTAACTGACATTTTAATGATGATAATGATGATGCCCCGTTGACGTTGCCGGCTGCCGCTGCCGCTGCTGCAACTGCGTCGGTGGCTAGACAGAGAACCCTTTTCAAGGGGGAGGGGGAGGGGCAACGCAGGTAGAGATGAAATTATGCTTCCATGTTTGTTGTTGTAAGCGGCGTGATATTTATCAGCTAAAGTTTTAGGCATTTCGAAAAAGAAACTGGCGCCAGGCTTTATGTATTCCCCAAACTTCAATAAGTGGGGAGAGGGAGAGAGAAATGGGGGAGGGGGGAGTAGCGAAGGGTTGGACTGAGTTGGGTTAGGGGGGCATTCTAGTCTCTCTCTGCATAAGTGTGGCTGCTAAGCAAATCAATTGGCTATGAATTTTAATTGATTTTCTTTTTTTTTCTTCTCTCTCTCTCTGTTCGTTCGTTCGTTCACTCGCTCGACTGGAAGTTGTATTTCATTTTGCAGCTTTCGTTGCGCTTGTAAAAGTCATTTTCGCCTTTCGCAGATCAAGCATGAAAATAAGTTTTGCCTCGTAGTCTCCGCTCCTCCCCTCCTCCCCCTCTCCATCTCTTTCTCTTCGCTTGCTTTCCATTGTGGCTAATTTTAAAAGGCACCCACAATTCGCTGCAGCAACAGCGGCAGCAGCAGCAGCAGGACTCAGACTTTGCAGTGAAGTGAAGTCTGTTTGCAACATGCTTAATGTCATGCAGCGGCAACTGCAACAACAGCAACAACAACTGCAACGCACTGTCACTGTCATGCATCATCATCTTGGTGGAGTCCATGTTGTCTGCTGTTTGAAAATTATTGCATGTCTCAAAGCTCAGAGCCTCCTGAGCCTCCAAACTGAGCTCGGCTTCAGCTCGAGATTCCATATTGCCAAAGGAGCGCAACACTTGTTGGCATTGGCTTTGGCTCTTGGACTTTAGGCCAGCCATCCAGCCAGCCATCCTTTCAGTGAGTGATGCGATTATCTGCAAGATTCGCTTATCTACGGTGATCCATCAGCTGCTGCTGCTGCTGCTGATGTTGCTGCTGCTGATGTTGCTGCTGCTGATGTCTGCAGTGGCTAGTGTGGCACAGTGCAACCAACGACACACGCATGCCTCAATGTCTGCTCCTTTCAGACTGTAGACTCTTTCGGTGGGTTTTGCCCCACTGTGCTTGGGCAGGTTTCTTCAGATTTCCTTTTCGTGCAAAAATGCGTAGCCTGCGCGGGCGTCGTCTCCATATAAATTAGAATGTGAGTTGCGTATTTCTTATATGTATTTCTTGTTTTCTTCCTCCCCTCCCCTCATCTCCCCTCCTCTCCTCTCTCTCCTGTGTGTGTGTTTTTTTTTAATTTACTCTTTACCAGCCATCTCCCACGGTCGAGCGGACATGGAGACTGGGTCTGAGGCCGCACCAGCACCCGCTAGCAAAAGCCTTGCGGTTGCTGCTGCTGCTGTTGCTGCTGCTGCTGCTCTTGTTGGCCAGGAAGCAGGCTTTTGGGTTTGGATTTGAGTAAAGTAAACCACAGTGGGTTGCCTTCTTGATACCTTTTTTTTTTTTGCTTCTCAGTTGAATTTTTCGTTGTTTTTTTTGTTGACTTTGATTGAAAGTTGACACAGCCAAGCGTTGAAAACCACATCCGTGGTGGGGGCACAGCAGCAGGAGCAACAGCAGCAACTTTAGCTTCTTTTTATGTCTCTCTCTCTCTGTTTTCTGTGCAACATCTATGCAAATGCAATTAGTTTTTGATTAAGTTGTAGGCACCCAAAAAAAAAAAAACAACACAAAAAAACGGAATTAGAAGAGTATTTCTACTTGTGCAGCTGCAGTGTTGCTGATGTCGCTGTTGTTGCTGTTGTTGTTGCTGCACCCAAAAGTACACTTAAGCTTGCAAAAAAAACGAAAAACGAAAAAAAAAGGAGAAAAATACCAAGCGACAGACCGTTAAATTGTTGCAATTACCAAAGTTAGTTGCTGGCGTACAAGCGTACGAGCAGCGCATAGAAAAAGTGTTGCTAGTGTGCATGTTGCTGCCGCCATATTTGAGTGTAAAACAATATGCAAAAGTCTCTAACTGTGTGTGCGTCTTTTGGGTGGGTGTGTGTGTGTGTGTTCGTTGTAGTTGTTGTTGTTGCTTGCAGCAATTGTTTAGCACGCGCTGCTAATTTTGGTTTTGCCTGCCAACAGCAGCAGCAACAGCAACAGCGGCGACAGCAACACAAGCAACATCAGCCTAGCAATTTCTATGTTGCATGCACGCCTCGTTGATTGTAGTAGGTGGGTACCGCCCTCCTACCCCTCCCCCCACCACTCCAATCATTTTAATAACAGTTTTTTCCCAACAACTGTGGTCAGTCTTTTTCTAGGGTCTCCCCGCCTCCCACCTAGCCGTAGCTAATTGCATTTGAAAGTTTAACTGCAAAAGTCAAACGATTTTCAGATATGCATAAGAAACCAAAAACTACAAAAACTACAAAATCAAACATTCAAAAACCAAAACTAGACAAGCGATTTCGCCTCATTTCAAATTCCTCTGAAACGAAACGAACAAGCGAAAGAGAGAGGGGAAAGGGAGTGGGGAGAGGGAGAAAAATGATGTTTATCTGCTGCTTGGGGTTTTTGTAGTTTAGTTTTTTTTTTCGAGTAGGCGTTGGTCTAATTTACGCATAGATAGAGCTGACTTTTGGGGCCAAGGTTCAGGGGCGATAAGGGGCGAGCCACAGCTCCAGCTCCAGGCCCAGCCCCAGCCCCAGTCCCAGCCAGAGGCATCTTCGCTTTGCTGGTGAGCTAAATGAGATTTTGATTTTTTCCCCCTCCCTCTTCTTCTCCTTCTCTTTTGTAGTTTTGTTTGTGGGTTGTGGGTGCCAGATAAGATTGAAAAAAATAAAAACTAAGCAAAAAACGCAAAGCCAGAGTTTATCAGCAGCGGCAACTCTGGCCACCAAACTGGCGGTTGGCGGCAGCTGCAACTCAACTTTTGAATACACAAAATTGTTGTTAGGCTAATAAATTCATGTGCCCCGCCGCCGCTGGCCATTGAATACACTGAAAAACTGAACAAGTTATGTTTTTTTATTTTTTTCTGTGGGGCGGCGGTGGCGGCATTTTTGTGAAGGTCGCACAGCTGTGCCACAGTAGCCAAAAAAACGAAAAAAAAAAAAATAACAGCAACAGCAACAACAAAACTAGCTGCTGGTCATATGCCACATGCAACGGCAGCAACGGCAACAACAGAACCGCAACATGCCATGTTGCATGCCTAATTTGCAACAGGTGGCAATCGATTGCTGCTGCTGTTGCTGCTGTTGCTGCTGTTGCTGCTGCTGCTGTGGTTAACAAGCATCCGCCCCGCCAGCAACATGTCACTTTTACCTCCTCCTAACTACTGCTACGTCTCCCCACACCAAACCGCGCCACCCCCCCCCCACCCCTCTCTGGCAATTTATGTAAATCATTTTGTTGACAATTTCAAGTGTCTGATAAATGTTTACAAATAATTAGCAAATAATAGCAAAATGCTAACAAACCAAAACCTAAAAAGGCTAAAACCACAATTGCTAGTTGACATTTTGATTGTTGCTAAATAATTAATGAGCAAAAAATTATAATTTATTTAAAGCAAACTACAAAACTCTCAAGCTGCTGCTGCTGTCCCCCCCACACCACACCACACCACTCCCCTCCCGCCCATTAATCAGTTTCTGCCAAGTTGTTTTTTGTTGCCTTCAATTTCTATTCGAAATACATAACGTAAAAAAACGAACAGAAAACAAAAAAAAAGCGGCTAAGCTTTGTAGTCTGCGGCCACTGTTTGACCACGCCCACCTAATTGGTATACATATATATATATTTTAAGGGGGGTGGCCCTCTTAATTTTGCAACTAAATATTAAAACACTTCAATCAATCAATGTCCAAAGACATTGAGAGAAGTCTTTGGCAATGGAGGGGGGAGAGCGAGGGAGAGCGAGAGAGAGGAGAAATTTTAAGGCCTATCGAAAGTAGTGGCTTATCGATATAATCATTCATTCAACTCATGAATCTATTTGCTTTTGTTGCAACTTATAAATATTTATTTATGCGAGTAAAATTCTTTGCCGCGCTTTGATTAATGATAGCTCCCGATTCGTTGAGTCGACGACTGTAATTACCACAGCAATTAGCAGCTTTTGAGCAAACTTTGACTTCCATTTTACAATTTGTCTTTAAAACATCAACAAAATGTTCAAATTTTCCAATAATTTTGCGTTTTTGTTAATTTATGGTTTCTTTTTTTTGTTTCTGTCTCTTTGCAGAACATGCCAGTATCCGAGAATTTTTAGAGAGACCCGCAAAGTCTAACTGGAAACGAGGTAAGTCTTATTTAAGAGTCTTATTTTTTTTTTTTTGGCCGACAATGACAACCCTGGCCTGGCATGGCATGGCTTGACTTGGCCAATGTCGGCTCACGCACTCTCAACCACAACAACAACACAAGCTGGGCAACCTTCACAAAAAACACACACAAAAAATGTTCAAAAAAAAAGAGAAACAAACTAAAGTAAAGCTGAAACGCATTTTGAATTTAATGCGTGAGATGCTGAGAGGGGGTGGGTGACGGCGGCGACGGTGGAGGGATCGATCATGTGCGCCTGTCCAGCTTGCAACATTCAAGTGTCGTCTTGTTGTTTCGCTTGAATTTTCGACTCGAATCTCTTTAAGAGGTGAATGGATGAATTAGCGATGGCACAATGGCTTACGATAGTTCCCCCCACCCACCACTCACCACCCGCTCATCCCTATTTTTAAAAGGTCATTGTAATCACAGCAAAAGTTTTGATTTGTTATCGATTTGCAATCGATCATTTGTTAATTTCTTGCCATCTCTAATGCAAGTTGCGGAGTGGTCAAGTTGCGGGCGTCTCGCAGGCTCTCCAGATCAGCAGCGACGACCTTCTAAGTCTCGGGGCCGCCAAGGAATTGCCAACTGCCATTGAAACTGAGTGAAGTTGAACATTTTAGACAGATTGCCAAGTTTTGTCATATGAAACAGCAACAGCAACAGCAACAAAAAACTCCAAACTGCTGCAGCTGGACGAGACTTTTGAAGATTAATTGCTTGCGACAGTTCGCTCAGCTGCTGCTGCTGCCGTTGCCGTTGCTGTTGCTGCTGCTGCTGATGTTGACCATATAGAATTGCCTGCCATTGGTTGCTGGTTGCACATAAAAAAAAAAGTAAAATTAACATGACGTCAACTCCAACTACAACCACAAAACTACAACTCAATTTGGCGACCTTTTGGCGATTAAGGCCAAATGGTTGGTTTTTTTTTTTTGGCTGGTTTATTTGTTCAACAAATTTCTTTTGACACGCCCCAACAAAAGCGAGTTTTTGGGGGTACGAATCGCGAATCGCCACTCGCACTTTTGGTGTCATCACATTTGTTTTTTGGCCATTTTTCTGTTTTTTCTTCATTTAATTCATTTTTTTGTGTTGCTGTCGCTCTTTATTCATAAGCTCAACACATGAAATACAGCTTAATTAACAGAAAGAAAAACAATCTGAAGCGCACTCTCTTGCGATTCATTCATTCATTCCATTCAGAGATCGAGTCAGAGTCAGAGTCGGCAGCAACAAGTGTTATTTATGTTGACAAATTTATCACAATATTGTTTCACATAATTGGCCAAACAAAACGGTTCGGTGACGGTGAGTTTTTTGTTTGTGTTTGTGTTTTTTTTTTTGTTTTTTATCGAGAATGAACGGTGAATACCATTCGCTTCCATCCATCCACAATTCGAACCAATAAACAAACGAATCAAATTACAACAAGCGAATGAAATGAAATCAAATTAACACCTGGGCAACCAACCAACCATCCGACCGACCTCCCTCCCCCCTCCCCCCCTCTCTCTCTCTCACCACGGGGTGATCGATCAACCCGAGAGTCCCAAGTGTTGCATAAATTAAGCATAATTGTATGTGTTCTTTATTTTTTTTCGGTTAGAGTTTGAAAATTAGCATATCAAATACAACATAATTGCGCGATAATCGCTCAAAAGAATTAACAAAGAAATCATATTTTTTGTGTTTAAAGCTATTGATTGTAGACAAAGGAGGGCAACGGTGGGCAGGGGGGAAGGGGGATGGAAGTACTTTTTAAGTTAAAGAAGAAGTTTCAAGGATAATCAATGAAATTGATCCTTAACCAGAAATCATATAAATTTAAGCATTTTTCTAGTATGTTGCTGGCGGGAATTTGGGTGTTTGGGGCAGGTGTGGGAGAGCGGGGTAGGGGGCTGAATTGTTTAATGCAAAGTGACAGCAACGGCTTGTAGGCAATCAAAATGCAAGGCAAAACACGCGCTCCAGCTCGAAGCACACCAGCAACAGCAAGCAGCAACAGCAACAGCAAGCAGCAACCAGCTGGCAGCTGGCAGCAACTGGCAAATTGAAAGAACTTGTTGCCAGTCAGTAAGTCCGCCGGGGCAAAGGAAAATAAAAATTGAATGCTTTTTGCACTTGCTTTTGCTTCTCTGCGGTTTGCTGTTTGCCTCTTTTACTCCTTTTTTTTTTTTACATTTTGCGTTTCGTTTGGTTTTCTTTATTTTTTTTTTTTGGTGGTTACAACTATTGATTACATGGCAAGCACGCAGGGTTCACATTACCTTGGTGTGGATGCGGGTGAATATCGAAATCGGAATGAAGTTGGGCAACGGGCGACGGGTGACGGGCGAGGGGCAACTCCAGGCAACTTGCAACGGAGTCTGTAATTAATGCGGGAGCTTGGGCTCTGACATTTTTCAGAAATTTATTGCACCAAGGTGGATTTATAGTCGGCGACATTTTGATAGTTTTGCCCCCTTGTGGTTAAACTGGAGCCAAGGATCCATCGATCGATCTGTTGCTGTCGTTATTGCTGTTGCTGCTGCAACAACGGTTACCCTTAATGCTCATCATGTGCGCGCGCGCATATATAATTTGGCTACCCGATAATGATCGGCCTTTGGCATAATAAATTTTACAGAAATGCCGCAAAACGTTTCTCAGTGCAAAAACAAAACTGAGAAACGACTTTCGGCTGCTACCCCCAACCGAAACGGAGCACTTGCAGCAGTTGTTGTTGCTGTTGCTGTTGTTGTTGCTGTTGCTGTTGCTCTTTGGCTGTGTATATATATCTTCTTCAGTCAATCTATATTAATTTTTATATAGCCCTCAGATGATCATTGTATGATCATAATGATGAAGAAGAAGCAGCAGCACCAGCAGCAGCAGCAGCAACAGTCACGCTGCACTTTCATAAATGCCAAAAAGACAACACAAAAATTTCACCTGCTTTCACAAAGATGATTAAAAATAAATATGCAGCGACGTCGTCGTCCTCAGCAATTCTGAAGGCAAAAGCGAAGGTTTTTCTTCTTTATTTTTTCTTTTCTTTCTCTCGATAATTTCGTTCTGATAATGTAACGGACAGGCAATGTCTGCTGCCGCTGCCGCTGCTGCTGCTGCTGGGAGGGATAGGTGGTGGAGATTGCACCGCTTCTTGACCCAGATGAGCAGCGGCAAAATGCGTGAGTGTTGAGCCAAAAATCGTTTAAGGCTAATTGCAAAAGATCGCTTGATGGTTGATAAACCAAAAACCAAAAATCAAAAACCAAAAAAAAAAAGAGCAACATTAACAACAACTGAGAAATTCAGAGAGAGGGAGAGGGGGCGGGGGGGGGGACCCGGGTGGTCATATAGTAGGTGGACGAAATTGCCTCTTGGCGCTGACCCAAAACCTTTTACCGAAATCAAAGACGAACACAGCTAAAACAAATGATGATTGCTGGCCCCTAAAGGTTAAAAATTAAATAAATTTTTTCTCTCTCGAGTGTGTGTGTGCTGGTGTGTGTGTGTGTGTGTGTTGGTTCAGAAGGTTTTTGTAGTCTAGCCAAAATGGCGGGCGGTACGTACGTCTATGGCCAACCATTCATTTGTGGCCATATATAATTAGCATGAAATGAGTAGGGATTTTTAAGTTAAATATTTCAAGAGTTTTGCTTTTGGCGTTCCCCCTCCCCCATTACCAAATCTCCCTCCCCCCGTCACTACTCTCCCCTCTCGCATCTTGTATATGTTAATTTTTTGGCGCTTAAGCAATTAGGCAGCAAATCGTGTGGCTAATTATGATAAACGTTTGAGAAACCCACCAAAAAAAAAAAAAAAAAAAAAGAAACATAAATGTTTAAAAATTGGCAAACGGGAAGTGTTAGTTAGTTAGTTAATTCTCTTTTGTTGTTGTTGTTGTTGCTTTCAAGTTAACATAAATGGCGCAAAATTGTACTCGATTTCGTCTAGTTTTTTAGCACCTTTTCAATTTGGAATCGAAAAGGCTTTACAATGGCCAGTTACAAGGCCCAGAACCAGTTTGAGGCACAAAGAAAAAGAGCAAAATTATGGTATCTTTGGCTACTCCTTTTTGTTTTCCGTTGCCATGGCCCATTTCATGCCCATTTGGGCAACAGGCAGGCGCCTGACCAGGCCGATAAGGCGGCAATGGTTTAATTTAGCTGCACCAGCAGCGGCAGCAACAACGGCAGCGGCAGCAGCAGCAGATGACGACAGGATCGTTGCAATAGCAACAACAGCAAAAGAAGAAGTAGCAGCATAAAACAAATGTGTCTGTATATCGCAACTAAATTGACTTTGATCACGCGATCCCCCTTGGCCCAGGCTGGCTAAGGCGCGGTCGGCCTCAAACGGAAGTATGCTAAGCAACTTGTTGCTGCCCCCAGTCGATGCAGCAGCACCAGCAGCAGCGGCAGCAGCGGCAGCTGAAGGTGTATATTGCAAAAATAATTACATTTGATTGTAAAAGGCCACAGACGCGTCTCTCTGGACTCTCTAGCTTGGACTCGGCCCAAAGAAAAATGTGCAACATGATTGCAGTTTACAGCCCCAGCAGCAGCAGCAACAGCAACAGCAGCAGCAGTAGCAGCCAGCAACAACAAAAACCAACAGATAAAATGCATTTACAATTGAATTTGAATGTAATTTTATTTAAGTTGCGGTCAGCCAGGGGCCGCGTGTGTGTGTGTGTGTGTGTGTGCTGCTCCTTGCACGGCAGCAACAATTGGCCAAGTGGCAGGAAATTGCCATTATCTGGCATTATCCACTTGGTCCGACAGTAGCAAAATAGCCAACGTAGTTTGGGGCGTAGGTTGTTGCTGTTGTTGTTGCTGTTGCTGCTGTTGTTGCTGTTGCTGCGACGTCAATCTGAAGATCAGAGGTTTCAATGACTTCTCTCTCTCTTAATTAATGATTTTTGAACTCACTTGCAGTGTGTGTGTGTGTGTGTGAGTGTGTGTGTGTAGTTACAACAATTAGCATATCGTTAGCTTCAACAATATTGACGTCAAATTTGGTTCAAAACGTAAATCACATTCAATAAATTACAGTGATCAATTTAATTGCAATGCGCCAGCAATTGCATCGGGCCAAATGAGACAAAGTCGAGCGAAAAAAAAAATGGTAAACAATTGAATGTTGAGGGATTTATTTATTTGTATTTGCAGCAGCAACATGTTGCTCATTGTCATTGGCTGGGCAACTGTTGTAGGCGTACCTCTAGCTATCTATAAAAATAAGTTGTTTGTGTGTTTTTTTTTATCACATTCACTTTGTTCTTCTCATTCCCCTTTCTCGTTGTTGTCGTTGTTGTTGTTGCCGTTTTAATGTAAATGGAGTTTTATTTTATTAGCCATATTTCTGCCTTGTCATGCTTTGTTTGCTTTAGCGTTGCTGCTGCTGCTGCTGCTGCTGCTGTCGCCGCTGTTTGCTGCTGTTGTCTTTGCACTTGTGATTGAAGTTGTTGTTCCTCCATTATCAATGCATATCACGTTGACTTGGCTGAAGTGTGGCTTAAATGGCGTCAGAGAGACAGAGGGACAGAGAGGGGCATGTGGCAGGGGCAGGCGCAGGGGTACATACATTTGCCCGATTAATATGGCTGACCAAAATGTAAGCCAACAATTTTTGTTTAAATAGCAAAGAGTCTCCAACATAACTCAAATCAAATCCAGTCAGGAGACAGACAAACAGACAGAGATAGAGATACGTTGACAGCGAGTGAGAGAGAGACCAACACACAATGACTGAGAGAGAGAGGGACAAATTGTTTACATTTTAATTTCTGCAATTTTTGTTTGGTTAACGCCATGGCACGAGGCTTATCGCCCGCCTGGCGACATCATACAGGAAGAGAGGTGTGGGACGGGGGACGGGGACGGGGGTCTAAAAACTTCATCAAGTTTTGTGTGTAACAAGCGTGACAAATGCTAAGCAAATACAAATGGAAATGTCTGCCTAATGGCAACTCCATTTGAGTCAATTAAATGGAGAAAAAAAAAACTCTCGAATCGCAGGTAACAAATTTTAAGTTGAAAACTCACAAAATTACAATAATTGATGGGTATAGAGGTAAATTTAAATTGCTTAGCTTAACACGTTCTTACTTTTTTCCCTTACCCCCCCTCTCTATCTCTCTCTGTTTGTCTCTTTTCTTTTTGGCTTTTGTCACTTGCATTGTTTTATTTGGTGTTAAATTTGTTGTCATTTAATTATGTTGCAAAAAAAAAGACCAAGAGAACAGAAGGCAGTGGGGTAAGACAGGGAGAGGGGGGGGGGGGCAAGTGACAATGAATCATATTTCCCTGGCATTGCACATTTTCAGTTGCAGTTTTCTGGCCAGTTCAACAATGAAACCAAATCCAGAGTTGGCAAAACACACAAACAAAACCAACAAAAAAAAAACGCAAGAAACGCCAAGCAAATGATGCAGTTTTCTTTTTATTTTTTTCTTCTTTTGTATTCTCTGCCTTTTATTTTGCTTCGTTTTTTTGAGCGCCATTTCCTCGTTTATTGTTTAATGTAATTAAGCATTCGCACTTTGCATTTTCGCATTTTAGCTTTTTCGCACTTGTGTATCTTTTCGTTTGTTTTATTGTCTTTTTTTTTTTTTTTTAGCTTTTTACAGATCATTTTCTTGTGTTTTTATTAAATGGAATGGCGTTCCAGATTTTTATTCGAGAGCCAAACATTTGCTTACAAGCATGTTTTGCTGTCTGCCATTCGAGACGCCTCGCCTAGCCTCACCTCGCCTCAACTTTTGCCCCAAAATGGCTAGGCGCCATATTTTTGGTTGCTGCTCGCCCCTCACTCTCTCCCCTCTGAATAAATGGCTGAAGGTTTTCCAAAAAACAACAAAAAAAACTTGGACTACTGGAATCATTCTCACATGGACCTTAGACAATGCTAACTACAGTAGGAAATTCATAGAAACAAAAGACCAAAATTCATTTGTAATTTATTTTACTTCAAAATATTGAAATTCAATATTGCTTTGGGCTTTTTTTTGGGTTTTCAAAAGCCCATGTTTCTTTTCCATATTTTTTCTTACTTCACCGAAAGTTATGTTATCAATGATAAAACTTTTAATTTATAATTCTTGACCAAGTATTCCCTTTTTTAAATCCGAACATTATTCATTTGATTTTATTCCAAAACTAATTTTTTCGTTTTGAAATCAACTTTTCCAATAGAAACAAATTATTTTTATTATATTTCAAAAATATTTTTCCTTTAAAATTTTTAATACTTTTCTTTTAAATCAAAAGTTTTTAAATATTTTTCTAAAGCCTCTGTTTTTTTCCATTTTTATTCTTTTGTATATCAGAGTTACTTCAACGAAAGTTATGTTATCAATGATAAAACATTTAATTTATAATTCTTTACTAATTATTCCCTTTTTTAAGTCCGAACATTATTAATTTGATTTTATTCCAAAACTAATTTATTCGTTTGAAATCAACTTTTTCAATAGAAACAAATTATTATTATTTTATTTAAAAAATATTTCGTTTGAAATCAACTTTTCTAATAGAAACAAATTATTTTTATTTTATTTCAAAAATATTTTTCCTTTTTCATTTTTTAAAACTTTTCTTTTAAATTAAAATTTTTAAATATTTTTCTAACATTAAAATAAAATAAAAAAGTAAATTACCATGCATCAAATCAAATTGCTTTCGCATGCTATCTCGCTCACTCTTATGTGCACAGGAGCACTTTAGCGCCACCAACGGCCAAATCCGCCCTTGCGCTTTTGAGTAGAAAACGTTTCTACGTATAACTCGGTTATTTTCGTTCCGATTCTTATGAAATTTGAAAGAATGTTTGATATTAATGACACGTATCAGTGTCCCAAATTGCGATAAAAATTAACTTGACCAGCGTATATACTACACGAGTCCACATTTTGTATCTGGTAGCTCTATCTTTTATAGTTCCTGAGATCTGTGTACTTATACGGACGGACGAACATTTCTTTTTTCATGCTGATTAAGAATATATATACTTTATGGGGTCGGTGATGCTTCCTTCTGCCTGTTACATACATTTTGACGACTTGAATATACCATTTCATCCTTTGGATTGCATGGTATAACCATAACTCGATTCTTTATTGACTCAAGATAAAACTTAAGAACGAGTAGTGTGTAAATTTCCGTTTATTTGGAGCTAATCAAAAGTATTAGCTTCTCTACATTTATTCATATTGAATATGGCAAATGTTTATATAAGAGTTACTGTTAGACTTTCTCTTCCTTTCACTAACGTTCTTAAAAGGCCACATTAAATGGGTTTTAATAGTTTTTTCAAAAGCATTTCACATTCATATTTAGTGAAGCGAAAGGAATTCTAACTTGCAACTCGATGATTTCTATCTATCCATAATTATTCAGATTATAAATTCTATATTTCATGCGAGTACGATGAAACTTTTGCATCCTTTATGTTGTCGTTGTTGGATAATCTGGCATAATCTGGTTAGGGCGTTGAGAAATTAACACTTCATTTAGCCATAATTTGCACACCATTGTCAAATTGCTACTCCTTCGACTCCTCCCACCAGCGGGCCATTATGTAATTTATTTTGTACGCTTTGTTCTTTATATTTCGGGCGAACGTTTTTTTTGTATTTTATATACATACATACATAAGTATATGTATCTGTATATACAATATTATTTCAGTCTGCAATAAATCACCAATCTCGACTCGACAATTCTCCTTCTACCTTCCTACCGTCCTCCCTCCCCGTATCCCCGCCTGCCTACCATCCTTCCGCCTTCGCGTGCTAACAAGCAGAACCTTGGGCCAGAAGTCTCAGGCGTCGTCGCGTGAAAATTTATGTTTTTTCCTCCGATTTTTTTCCACCATTTTTGTTTCATTTTTTTTTTTTCTCTGCTTCATTTTGGGCAGAAAAAAGTTTTTCGCATAGTTGTCAGCACTGCGTTGTTTAATTACCCTAATTAAGAATATTAATTGCTGTTCTTTATACCCCCCTCCCCCCCACACTATGGTTCGTTCGTGGGGTTTTTTCTTTATTTTTTTTAAATAGAATATGAATTATGTTATGAGGTGAAAAGAAAAAGTTTTCTGTTTTCCCATTTAAGTTGAAAATCGAAAAAGTTTAAAGCAAAGTCATGGAGTCAGAGTTGGGAGCCATAGGACAAAGGACACGCACTCCATTAAGAACTAGAGGGGTAGAGGAGGTGAGGGAGCGACAGGACATACAATAACAATAACAAACCACTAACTGGCACGGCAAAGAGGAAGTGGGCGATGGGGAGGGGGGAGGGTTGGGGGGTAGATAGGACACAGGTGTCCATGTCGTTGGGCCATCAACACTTCCTTCTTCCTTGCCTTGCATTTCCTTTTTTCGCATTTATTGTTGTTGTTGTTGTTGTGTTTTTTTTGCTGCTTTTGCCGAGTCCAGCTCTTTTCATTTTCTCAACACGTAAAGCAAACACGTGACCGTTAAGGACATGGACACAGTGGCCAATCCCCGACCCTCTCCCCTCTCGGTCCACCTTCATGCAGTGTTGTAGGCGCAAATTGCAAACAGAAGGACAACGACAACAACAAGGACGCAACCCCTGGTCATAAACTGACGGCTTATGGCAGACAACAGACAAAAGCTGCTCCACTGCCTTCTTCTTCTCCTCCTCCTCCTCCTTCTGCTGCTGCTGTTGCTGCTCCCGTTCAGAGTCAAGTGAAGCGTGCGGCATACAAGTTGGCCTCCACCTTCTGTCCTGTTCGGCTCCTCCTTTGACTCACCCTCGTTGTGTGCGTGTGTGCACAATATTCATATATCACAAGGATAAGCGCAATGCAGCAAACGTCCTTCCAGACGTGCTGTCGTCCTTTCCTGGGCTTTGCCAACACTGCCACCACCGCCGCCACCGCTTCCACTGAACACTTGCTGAAGTTGAGTTGAGTTTTTGTGCCACGAAACTTGCACTTCATTCTCACATCCTCACATCTGCTGCGGTCCTTCGCCTTGTCCTGCTCCATCCGATCCGCGCCATGTGTGTGTGGTAACTTTTAATTATTTGCGAATGTTGGCGCCAGACGTCGACGAGGACTCCAAATCCAAATCCAACTTTGTCCCCTTCATTGATTTGCTGACCAAAAAGTTTAGAGGGATAGAAGAGATATGTATAGAGATGAGTTTTTGGGCGATGGTCAAGGCAAAGTCATAAACTTGAGCGCGCCATAAAATCTGCTGGCAGCGCAATAAAAATTCCACAGCGGGAGATGCGCAACGGATTCGACTTCCACACACACACACACACACACACACAGTGCCAGGGCGTGACCAGGAACAAAACGCATAAAACTAACGCAGCGTAAATGTCCACAGTTTCACAATAATGCTTCTTCTTCTATCCTCAAGTTGGCAGCCAAAAACAACAAAAAAAAAAAATATTTCTTATTCCATTTTAAGTGTGTGTGTGTGTGTGTGCGTGTGTGTGTTTGTCTTTTAAATTTGTTGCAATTGCCTTAAATATGTTGATATTTGATTGTGATTGCAGCCCTAGATAAATGCAAATTATCAATAGGCTCAAAAGTGGGGGCGATCTGGCAACTCTCGCCACGTGCGCGTGCCAAAGCGAGACGAATATATGTATGGGGTCAGTGGGAATTTCTTTTTCTTTTTCAAGTTTTGCACGGCAAAAGAGAAGTTCGAAAAAGTTTGCAACAAAAACCACGCAAATTAAAAAAAGAGATTTTGTGATCAGAAAGAAAAGTTTAAACTTTAAATTAGTTAACAATTGTCGCCAAAATGGTAAAAAAAAGCTTAAATTTCTCAAATGCAGTTGTTGTTTTTAGTGTGTGTGTGTGTGTGTGTGTGTGTGTGTGTGTGTGTGTGTGTGTGTGTGTGTGTGTGTGTGTGTGTGTGTGTGTGTGTGTAGCCACCCCGAATATTTATTAATTATAGCCATTTTCTCTCTCTCTCTTTCTTTCGTTTCGTAGGAGTCGCAGAGATCTCAGCAGCGCAATCGCAAGAGCCCAAATCCAAGGAAACTTTTATGTCAATTGTCGACTTCGATTCAGAAGAAGATTTGGACAAGCAAAAAGAACAAAAAAGTTGACCTAATGACGATGGCAGAAGGCACCGACCCCATGGGGCATCATCATCACGCCGCCGGCTCGCACAATCCCCATCATCATCATCATCATTCGCATCCCCCACACCATTCACATTCCCATCCACATCATCACCATCATCCACATGCCCATCACCATCCCCATCCGCATCCCCATCCACATGCACATGGCCATCCACCGCCGGCGCCGCATCCACATCCACAATTTCATCCGGCCGGTGCTGCCGCCGTCTATGGAGGACCGCCGTCGTATGGACAATTGCAGTATCCGCATCCATCGCATGGCTTGCCGCAGCATTTGCCAAGTTTGGCATTGAGTTTGCATCAGCAGGCGACGGCAGCAGCAGCAGCGGCGGCGGCAGTTGCAAGCAACAACAATCAGCCCTATGTGACCAACAACAACAACAACAACAACATTATGCCATGGAAGCAGCGCAAGCGCAAACGTCTCTCAGCAGTTCTCGACAAGTTGCAGCACAATAATAATAACAACAACAACAACAATAATAACAACAATAATAATAATAATAATAATAACAACAACAACAACAACAATCTGGTGCATGAGGAAGAGGAGCAGCAGCAACAGCAGCAACAACAACAAGAGAACGATGAGGCTGAAGAGAGCAACTGTAAGACAGAGCCAATGGAAATGGATGACGATGTGGACAGAGAGGGCGGCATGACCGAGGGCGACGATGAAGAGGAGGAGGAGCAGGACGACGATGATGATGATGATCACGTGGAGGAACGGCAGCAGCAGGAGGCTAAATTCATCAAGAGCGAACAGCTGGCAGCTAGCGAGGATGATGATGAGCAAAATGAGAATATCTCTGGCGAGGATTTGGATCACTCGCTAAGCGACAATGATCCCGATGCCGATGCGGATCAGGATGCCGATGCAGATCAGGATAGTCCTCGTATTAGCATGAGCCCATTGCAATTGGCGGGTGCCACGCCCAAAATGATGGACCCATCACAGTTGGCCAAAGAGAATCCCCTGCATGTGGATATCAAGACTGAGATGCCCAGCCCATATGATCGCTACTTTCCCATACCTTCGCCATTGTTTGGTTACTATCTGCATACCAAATACTTGAACGAAGTGTTCCGTCGTCGCCATGATCTCTATCCGTCGCCCTTGCAGCATACACCCTCGTCGATAGCCTCGTCATCGGAGACGGAAACATCCCCCAATGGGGGCGCTGGCATCGATACTCATCACCATCATCAGCAGCAGCAGCAGCAGCAACAGCAGCAAAGGAAGGCAATCAGTCAGGCTCTGCCACCGGCTCTAATAGCCAATGCCTCGCCGCCGCCATCGCTGCCCTCGCCGCCACGCAGTGAGTCCTCGGTGAGCCAACGCCGCTCCAGTCCCAAGATGAAGCAGGCCGCCAGCAAGAAGGAGAAGCAAGGCAAGGAGAAGCCCATGCCGCCGCCCCAGGATCGCCCACTCGATTTGTCCTGTGTGCGCGGTGAGTTGGACCCCAAAAAGTACAAATGCTCCTCTTATGCTATGTCGTCGGGGTCACCACCATTAGCAGCCAGCCACCATCATCGCCACTCGCTGATGCCGCCGCCAGTGGCCAGTGGCGGCTCGATGAGTGCCGCCAGCAGTCTGGAGAGCATGAACGCCTTGTCGCCCGCCTCGAGCACACACTCCAGCACCTCGCTGACGAACGCGAACACCAGCACCACGCCCACATCCAGTCAAGCGGCAGTGCCGCCGCCCCCGACCCCCTCGGCCTATGCCAATGTGATGTCAGCGGCAGCTGCCCATGCAGCAGCAGCGGCGGCAGCAGCAGCCGCCATGATTAAAATGGAAATGCCCCTGCATCCGCTGCATCATTCGCATCACCATTCGCACCATCAGCAGCAGCATCATCACCATCACCAGCACCAGCACCATCAGCATCAGCATCACCATCAGCATGTGCCCACCACCACAGTGGGTGTGCCCGTGATCAAGGGGGATGTGGCCTCGCCCACCACCAAGGAAACGGTGGCCTGGCGCTACAATCTGGACGTGTCGCCGGTGGTGGAGGAAATGCCGCCCGGCTCGGATGTGGCCTATGTGTGCCCCACCTGCGGGCAGATGTTCTCCTTGCACGACCGCCTGGCCAAGCACATGGCCTCGCGCCACAAGTCGCGCAATCCCGCCAATGATATAGCCAAAGCGTATTCGTGCGATGTCTGCCATCGCTCCTTTGCCCGCTCCGACATGCTGACCCGCCACATGCGTCTCCACACGGGCGTCAAGCCGTACACCTGCAAGGTCTGTGGCCAGGTCTTCTCGCGCTCCGACCACTTGTCCACCCACCAGCGCACCCACACGGGTGAGAAGCCCTACAAGTGTCCGCAGTGTCCCTATGCGGCATGTCGCCGCGATATGATCACCAGGCACATGCGCACCCACACCCGCTACGAGTCGCGTGGCGGTGGTGGTGGAGGACGCGAAAATCGTGGTGCTGGAGCCAGAGGAGGAGGAGGAGGAGGTAATGGTGGTGGTGGAGGAATGGGAGTGGGTGATGAGGGCAAATCACCGCCATTGCCGCCGCTGTTGGATATGAAAATGAATTTGCCGCTGCAAATGAATCCAATGAATCCATTGAATCTGCTGCCCGAGGAGCTATTGCAGAAGTCACCGTCGTCGGCCAATCACTTGTCGGTGGTGGGCGGAGGACCCCTGGGCGGACCCATGCCCATTGTGGTGAAAACGGAGAGTGCTTAACGGTATCTCCACTATGCGGCCGCAGCGAGGCAGTTTATGACATTTTAATTTTAGTCGATTAGTGGATAGAACATTTTTTTTTGTTTTTGTTTCTCTTTTAGAAAGAAATAGAAGAAAATTTAAAAGAGTAAGCAACACAAATAAGAAGAAACAACAACAACAACAGCAGCAACAACAACAACAAGAGAAAAGAATAGAAAAGAAATGAAGAAAATGAAACAGAATACCGGAAATCTCTGCGAAGACTGAGAACCTAATTACTACCTAAAAACAAAAACATATATTAAAAATTAATATATATAGCTCTAAAATAATATACTAATTTTTACTCACACACACACATACAGAGAAAGAGACAGATAGACAGCGAGAGAGAGTGAGCGAATGAGAGGGATAGAAGGAGTTAACTCAGACCACCCAACGTATTAGCACTTAATTTAGTTGTTAACCTTTTTAGTTTTTAGCTACTTATATATATAGTATTTCGATTTTCGATTGCAAGTCGTGTGTGTTGTAGAGCAACAAGAAGATGTTTGATCGATTAATCGATCGATCGATTGATGGATACAGCTAGCAATTCCATGTTCCACAAATTTAGTTTATATAGAACAAAAGTCGGACACGCATCCGGCAGCATTTTCTTTTGTAATTGTATGCGTCAACATTTTGAAATTATTTAGCTAGGCTATCGAAACGAACGAGCGAACAGAACAAAACGGAAAACAGAAAGAAACAAACAAAAAAAAAACAAAAAACACAATTGTCTTAATTTATTTTGTAATTTTACCAATTTAATTTATTTACTTTACTTTATTCTACACAAAAAAAAAAAAAACACGTACATACATACATACAACATATACATATATACACACAGATATCATGTAAAATCTTTATATACAACAAAATTTGTATTAACTTAATTCTAGTTAATTAATTTCTCCTACGACTCTTATCATTCTTTCCCACAGTGTGAGAGAGAGAGAGAGAGAGAGAGTGTGGGAAAAGGACACAAAGAATTCTCCCTAGGGCACAAATGAAATCCAATCGAAAAAACATTTTCACACTTTTCCCCAACAAAAAAAAAAAAGAACAAAAGAGAAACGCAAATTGATTTTGAAAATTTATATTTCACTTGCTATTATACTTATACTATTATTATTGCTACAATTATTATTATTCGCTATTATTATAATTATTACAATTATTATTTCTGTTTTCTCGACTTTATTATTTTCACTATAATCCTTTTTTTTTCTTAACAAAAAATACTCGTTTCGTTTTTATTTTCCTTTTTTTTACATTTTTGTTTCTTATTATTTTGTTTAACAAAAGAATACTGTTTCAATTGATTCATGTAATGAAATAAAAAACTTTTACGTTTTTACCCCACCCCCTAACCCTGGGCATTTCCCGTTCCCTCCACCATTTGAGAAATGTTTGTTTAATTTTTTGGAGATATTTGCGGTTAAAGTTGAAGTTTTTCGTTATTTATTATCACAAAAAAAAACAAGAAAAAAGGAAAAAAAAAAAATTCTTATTATCGAAAAGCCTATTAAATATTATTAGTTCATTAGTTGTAATTTAGGACTTAATGTTAGATTTAATTAAATTATTATCATGTTTTTTTTTTTTTTTTTGGTTTGAATTCATTATTTTTTTTTTTTTTGTTTTCTTTTTAAGAAATAATTTATGTAATAGTTGGTTATGATTAGTTTTTAGTATACAAATAAAACAAATGAAAAAAGACAACAACAAATACAAAAGAAAGAACAATGAACAGAAAAACACATACACAAATTGTTTAAACAAATATTGAGTTTTTTGAATTATTTCTTCGATAATTATTATTTTTTTTGTGTGACATTTTCATATGATTTTCAGTGAATATTCGATTTTGGGTTTCCCTCAGTTTCCCCAGTTTTTCAATCTAACCGAATTTGGACCGGAAAATGGCTTACAAGCTTTTAGGCAATTGAAATTTGCTTACAAGAAAGTCAGCGGCCGACACGAAATGGCACTAAGGCACGCAGCACTCCTCCACTCCAGGAGAGTGGAGAATGGGAGCGGGAATGGGAGTGGGAGTGGGAGTAGTTTTTGGCAAGTTTTTCCCACGCTTTTGGCGGCGGGGGTGGACCCCGGACAAGACCCGGCCACAAGTCGACAACATGGAAATTTCTTTGGGGGTCTTTAATGGCCAGACGACACGAAGGACCAGCCAGATGTGTGTATATATAGTGGGTGGGTGTTTATCCCACTGGGTGTGGGGGTGTGGGTGTGGGTGTGGGCGGGGGCGTCTCTTCCCCTCTCTTTTGTGTTTCTTTAGCTTGTTCTTGGGCTCTTCTGGGATTGCTGCAATGCAGTTGGCGGCTAATGTTTGACCTTGTTTTATACAATGACTAAATTAATTCCTTAATAAGTGCAAGTGGAGCTGTATGGGGGATAGTAGGGGGGCAATTGCAAACACGAACCGAACCGAACCAGCTGCAGAGTTGCACCAACTGGTGTGGCACAGTTTGAACTTTTGAGGCGCCTCCTACTCCTCGCCACCTACTGCTGGTGCATAATTAAGCAATGAAAATGCTTTTGGTGGCAACTTTAATTGACAGACTTTGGTTTGGTGTTTGAGTTGTTGTTGCTGTTGCTATTGCTGCTTGCTGTCTGCTGTTTGGGGGCTCATAAATCAGGGTAAAGCGAGAGTGGCCTATGTGTTTGTATGTTGCATGTGGCACCACTTTATCACCACAAAGCAAAGGAGTTGGGTGCATTACCAGAGAACTACAACCAGAACCTAGGCCTATCCCCCCCACACCTCCATCCCTCGCTCTCTCTCTCTCTCTCTCTCACTCTACCTTTTGGCAATAGTCTTTTGGATGGGATGCCGCATTGCATAATCCGCGCTAGGTCGTGCATCATTTTGCCTGCTGCTCGTTGACATTATTTGCAGCTTGCAACGGAGCAACGGATTTTTGCACGCATAAATCTCTAAACAAGCCAAGCCAGGCGAGCGCGTGTCGCCATCGCCATCGCCATCGCCATCGCCATCATCATCCACTCCTTTTGTCTCCTCTCCGTTCTCCCTTTCGCCCTTCTCCACGCGAAATTTATCGCCATCATTTGTAATTGTAGCGCGAAAATTGAGTTTGAAGTTTCGGAACTTTATTGTTTTCATCAACATTATTCTTTAGACTTGTTGTTGTTGTTGCTGTTGCTGTTGGACCCATTCCAGCAAAAACGGAACGGAAGAGCAAGATTTACGGCCACAAAAAAAAAAAAAAAAAGCCACGAACAAAAACTAAAAAAAAAAAAAAAAAAAACGAAAAGAAGAAGGTAGAACTAAGCCTGGGCCCATAATGTTAGCCAGATGAGATTGAAATGATATTTTGTATAGTATATTCCCCTATATATTTCCGTCACACGGAAGTGCCTTACAAATACATACAAAAAAAGAAGATAACGTGTTTTTTTTTGTGGTTTTCAATACTCCACTCACAGTAAATTTAAAAAAAAAAACTTCGGAAAACAATATTATAAATAAAAATTGAAGAACACACAAAGAGAGAGAGAGTATGGATAACTTTATCTATATATACCTACATACATATATGATATGTCAAACTATTTGCATTGTAAATTGTGCGATTTTTGCCTGAAATCAATTTTTTTGACTAATCAATAAATGGATCATAATTATACATACAGTATATATAGACTTACAATATATTTACCTTAAGATTTTTCAACTTAATGCTTCTGAGAAGTTAAAACTTAGCATTAAATGCTGCCGCATCTAAACAAAAAACAAAAAAAAAATCACAAAATATTAAAAAAAAAAAACAAAAATATATATAACAATTTTCATTCATCTTCAAAATTTTACTCAAATTGCTTAACTAAAAAAAAAAACATAAACAAAAAATACAAAAAAATGGACATATTTTTATACCGCTTTTCGAATTTTTAACATAAAGAAACAAAAAGATAAATTGTAAATTAAAGCAATAAATTTACATATATACAAACATGCATACACATATACACAGATATACATATATATATATACGATATATATATAGAAAGACTTTTTCAAAAATCTTAGCTTACATTTTGCCTTTTAGCATCTAAGAACTTCAAATCAAAGATTTATGCAAATTAAAAAATATTGACTATATACATACAATACATACATATATTGAGAATACTGAATATAAGAAAGGATATTTTAGTTTTTAAGTTCGTGCAACATGAATGCGAAGAAGAAGAAAACATGATGGAAAAATAAACGACGGATAATGGAATCAGTGAGGCAACATTGTGATATTAGTTGAGAAAACAAAATCAAGTTATCTTCCAAATGCTATTACCATTATAATTTTTTCGAATTTGTTCCCCCCCCTCCGTCAAACTCAACCTAACCCCAAGAGATTTATTATGATTATACATACGTAAGTCTTTTCACTTATCGTTTTATGGTGCTATGTGAATGGAAACAGGAAAAGAAGAAAAACAAACGGAAAAGCCCAGACACTTTTGCTTAATTCAGTTCAAGTTTTCTTAGTCAAATAAGCGACAATCCTTAGCAGCTGTCAAAGGCGAACCCAAGTAAGAAAAACAAAATAACAAAAAAAAAAAGAATAACGAAATCGAATAAAACATACAACAAAGCAAAATAAAGGAAATGCAATTCAATTACTACAATTAAATTAGAATGGAACAGACAACTAGAACTTTTTAAACTCTATGCATGCAAATGAAAACCAAAACAAAACAAAATAAAACAAAAATCGAGAAATTTTTCAAATCGAACCTAATTCAATTATCTATAACTATTTGTATTATAATCTAATTAGTTTAACTTCCAACTAGTTACAACTTTTCAAACCATTTCGAACCAAAAACCAAAAGAAGATGACAACAAAACTAATAAAATGAATAAAATAATATGAAAATAGAACACTAAGAAATAATGGATTATCATTTGGGAATTTTGGCGGAAGACAATCTACTTTTCAGATCTTATTTAAAAGTTATTTGATCATTCTCCAAATTAATTGAAATTAAGTTTGGTAGCTATGGAAAATAAAGGTAAGTGATGTGAGATAAAGTTTTCGCTTCAATTTGATTTGTGTTTCTTTGGTAATTAGTTCATCTTAAAATACATACATACTTGTATTTTGTGTGTCCAAGAATTCTTAATTAAGATTACGCCTTTCGATTTTAAATAATTAAATAAAATTGCCCCATTAATTGTCATTATAAAATATTTAATCGTGAAAAATTTCATCATAGTATTTAAATTTTGTGTTTAATCATTAAAATCATGATAAAGACTTTTTAATATTTAATTAAAATGGTCAAACAACATAAGAAACTGTTTATTTGTTAACCAAAAATTATTATCGATATTTTCAAACAAAAATATATTTAAGATCTCCATAAATTGGTTTTTATTTTTCGTGATTGAAAAAATAAGTTTTCTATTCCCACTAAGTATATATTCAAGATCGCAATCAAAATCTGATGGTGGCTTTAAAAATTCAAGAGATTTACTTAGTAAAAGTGCCTCTCAAAGTCAAAATTAGAGCTGCACTTGGCAATATTTTACTTAGTTGACTGATATGAATGGGTTTAAGTGATTGCACAATCGTCGATTATCCGTCGATTTTGCCAGCATTAAGTCGCAAAATTATACCTTGGCATTAAGCAAGCTCGAGGTCAATCTTACAGATAAGATTTACAATAATTTGGCAACATAAAAAAGTAAGCGATGCTTTTACACTAATTCTGATATATGTAATTTTTATACAAAGTATAAATAATATAAATATATAAATATTTTTGAAAAATATTTTAAATTGGACTTTACATTTATTTTACTCGATTTCTAAGGACATTTTTATACCCTTGCAAATAAGGTATATGGAACGCATAGAAAGAGGCATCTCCATCCATATAAACTATATATATTTTTGATCAGCATGACATGACAAGTTCAAATCCGTTTGTCCGTCTGTCTGGATCAACAGCTTCTCCTCCTAGAGCTAAAATTTTGCACGAAGGCATTGTACATCTCGGATTCACCCGGATCGGACGACTATATCATATAGCTCCCAAAGGAACCATCGGTCGAAAAAGAGTTTTAGATCAATAACTTTGTTCTTTTTCACCCAATTATCATGAAACTTAACAATTGGCAGTGCTATACATCCAAACGTCCTGGCCAAATTTGATTAAGATCGCACTACTATATCATATAGCTCCCATAGGAACGATCGGACAAAAGATAGCTTTGCTTCTAAAAACTTTTTTGTTTCTTATGCGATCATCACCAAATTATAATGGGCATGGGACTCCTTTTTGAGGCACGACACGGCCCAAGCACGGATGTAAAATATTGAGGCCCAGCACGCCCAAACACGGATATTTTTTGAGAGGCACGTGAATACACGGGTGAGTTAAAATGCAGCGAAAGAAATTTTGAGGGATTTATATACAAAGTTTAGTACATTTTTTCATATTGTTATCTTATCTAAATTACTGCTTGTTAGTCTACTTAGTTAGTTTTTTGTTTTTCAACTAAAATGTGTCCATGCATATGTAGAAAAAAGCGTTCGCTCGTTGTTGATCTTACGAGAATGTTTAAAATAGTTCGGGATAATGCTTAAAAACTTTTTCAACTATTGTTGTCTTGCCAAAAATGCAAGACATTCGTTACGGCTAAATATTTTTCAACTTCTGCATCTTCAGGATTTATTTAATAAAATGGAATCCATGAACTTTCGAAAGGCGCTTGCAATTGGTGCGTCCGTGCCTTTAGACTTCGACACGGGTCACGCACGGGAAAAGCAAAGTCCCGATATTTGGACACGAAGTACGGTTTTTTTTTTGGTAGAGGTATGGCCCAAGTCCATCCCTATGGCTATATAAAAAATTTGAATTGAATCGATTTCTAAGACCGAATTGTATTTATGTAGTATGTATAAGGTTACTTTATTATATTGTATAACTTAGTTGCTTGCAAACGCGTGCTAAGTCCTAGTTATGTACATTGCTCGGAACACAAACAAATTTGTTAGATTCAGCAACAAAACTAAACAACACAGAGAAATTTCTAATGCCTCGAAAGCAACCCAAAAGCAATTGCCGTAGCGAAATATGTACATACATATGTATGTATAAAATAAAGTATTTACTCTATGAAATAAACGTTGATTATTTTTGGATCGAATTGATTTTAAGCAATCGCTGAAAATATGTATTTGTTTTCATATTGAATTGATTATTTTAGACAAAACGTCTCTGGCAACCATAAGCGAACTGGGCAACCTACTAAAAATGTGACACACGTAAGCACAAATTAAATAAATAAATATTTAATTTAAGAAAAGTTGTTCAATTGTATTTTACGGATGAATTTAATGTAAGAAATCAAAAAAACTGCACCAAGTTGGCAACCCTTTTTTGGTCTCGACCCGTCAAAGAAGAAGAAGAAATGTAAACAGCTGAAATTGTCGTTTTTCCTTAAATTTTATTTCAACTTGTTGAAATGATCATCTAGATATATTTAAATTTCGATTTGAAAATTAAATAAATTCTAATTTTGTTTTAAAGATTTTAAAGTAATTGAAAATGCTTGCCAAAAAGAAGCAAGACTCTAGATGAAATGAAATATCAAAAGATGTAGTTTCAATCCTTGCGAACGACCTGAAACCTGAAATATCGAACTCTTTGGTACCTTGTTCAGTAGAAAAACGAGTGTAAGCTTTTTAACGCCCGCCTATTAAAATCATTGTTTTAAGTTTTTTTTGGTTTGTTTACTTACACTTTTTATACCATGCATTCATAGAATGAAAAGGTATATTAAAGTCGCCAAAATGTATGTAACAGGAAGAAGGAAGCTTCTCCGACCCTATAAAGTATATATATTCTTGATCAGTATCAATAGCCGAGTCGATTGAGACATGTCCGTCTGTCTGTCCGTCTGTAGGATCATCGAGATCTCGGAGACTTTAAGAGCTAGAGCTACCAAACTTGGCATGTAGACCCGTTTGCTCTGCAGGCAGATCGAGTTTATTTTTTTTTTCGCCCCGCCCCCTTCCGCCCCCGCTATTTGAAAAACAATATTTTGAGCCTCCATATCTCGGGAACTATAAAAGATAGAGCTTTCGGATTTGGACATTAGATGCGTGCAGCGTGCACGCAGACCAAGTTTGTTTCAAATTTTGGCCACGCCCCCTTCCGCCCCTGAAATTCGAAAAATTCGATTTTCGCCCGAAATATTTATTGTAATAAAATTTAAATTTGGCACACTAATACATGTCACGTATATCTATCATTCCACCAAATATCACAAGAATCGGAATAAAAATGGCCGAGTTATACATAGAAACGTTTTTCACTCATAGCGGTGCAAGGCAGATGCACGCGAAAAAGAGCGAGATAGCATATGCTGCAAATCAACGATTTGGTCAGGGGGTGCTAAAGTGCTCGTTTCCACATAAGAGTGAGCGAGATAGTATTTAAAAGAAATTTAATATACATCTCTTCACCTAATGCATGGTATATCCAAGTCGGACCGGCGACTTACTTACTTTATTTAAAACTGTTTTTGAAATTGTCAAAATCAATTTTCCTCAAAATCCTTGAGAATTTCTCTGACACCCCCGGTATTATTCATAGATACCTTGGGGAAGTCATCTATTAAATTCCTATCCTTTAGTTACGCTTACTCTTATCCGCATACGAGCACTTTGTCGCACCTAGCGGCCAACTCTGTCCTTTTGGTGTTTACAGTTATAACGATTATTAAATTCTTTCTTTTGGACATTTTGGCGACTATAATATACCCTTTTTACAGGCAATATTTGAAATAGAGTAAGTTATTGTTGCTTTCTATTTGAATTGCGAGGCTTGAAATCTCAGTTGATTTTACAGAGTTGCCATACCTATTTCTACCTTGCAAGTCGCCAGTGCACTATGTTCCATTTCGATAACAATAAATTTTCTTTCTTTTCGAGGGACATTTGATCTTAATTTGATATGATATGAGGGAAATATTTTGAAAGATGTTGCCCCAACCATTGAGGAATATATTCTTGTAATTTTCTTTCGTTCGTCCCAACTGCTGTGGTTGGTTTCTTTTTTCATTTTTGACCATGGTGGACTTTAAATGCAATCAGCAGTGGTGGGGGGCAGTGGGGAAAGTTTCCTACTGAAGGGTTGCAGAAATAATGCGCGTAATAACAAACTGCAGGCGTATCTGAAATGCCAGGCTACTGCGCATTTGTCCAAGTAACTTCATGGCCAGGAGATGGGTGATGGGCAATGGGCAATGGGCGATTGGCGATGGCGATGGCGAAGGCGTTGGCCAGCGATGGACGGACGGGAGGCGCAACTGCGGTAATTACAATTGCCGCCGGACATGGACAGGCAGCAGCAGCAGCATCACCAGCTGAGAGAGAGAGAGAGAGAGAGAGGGATCCTCTCCAGCCACCAAAAGACAATTATATGCTGCCAAAGACGCATGCGCGCAGCTTCCTGGGTTGCAGTTTGCCTTTTCGTTTCGTTTCGTATTTTTTTTGTAGGTTTTTTTTTACGTTTTTATTTGAGCAAATTGCTGGCAACTTTGCGCTGTGACTGACTGACTGAATGATAGACTTACTCACTGCCTCTGCCCAATGAATCTGACTGGAACTCTAACTCCAACTCGGACTGGGACTCGGACACTGACTGACTGCCTGACTGTCTGACTGCCTGACAGTTAGTTGCTGCATGTGGCCATTGGGTGCACCTCCTGCTGCCGTAGCTCCTTCTATCTTCCTGCCTGCCTGCCCCCAAAATGACTACGTGCGGGCGTTTTGCTCAAGAATGCTCAACGGACTCAACGATAATGATGATTGCAGTCTAAATTATGATGATGCTGATGCTCAGGTACGTACAGAGAGAAAGTGTAGCAGCAGCAGCAGCAACCAACAACTGACTGAGCACAACAGAAGCTGCCAGCAACATCATCGACATGGACAACATGGCAACAGCGAAAGGGATTACACTTGATGCCAGGAGCGGACTGTCAGTCGGCAGCAGCCATGGAAGGTCTCCGCACTCCGCTCCTGCCTATGCAGGCAGCTTTTATTTAGCATAACTCGCATTGCCTTTGCGGAAAGGCGGCAATAAAAAAACCAAAAACAAAAGGGAAAAAAATCTCATAATTGCAAAGCAGTTTGCCGCAGGTGCGCCACCCGCCCTGGACCCTATACATGCATAGTGGAGAGGGGGGGGGGAGGTCAATAGGAGGAGGACCTGTGTATATGGTCGCCCCGATCCAATCCGGGGTCCAACAGATGAGCAACTCTGATAAAACAACAAACTGCAAGTAAAGTGTAGTAAAGTCTCTGTGTGTGTTTGCAACATCCGATGGCAACGTCTCGTTCTCGTATTTAATGCATTTGATCCTTGATGCTGTTGAAAATGAACTGAGCTCGAACATGCAATCAAGTTTGCCTCACTCACTCCTTGCAACACACACACACACACCACCATTTGGGGCAATTTCATGAATGAAAACTTGACTCGTTTTCGTTTCTTTTTTGCTTGTGTTAACTTTTTTTTGGACTTTGCATGTCTTGGGCTTGCAACACGCACACCCACACGACTGCGAGATGGATAGGGGGGAGGGGGGGTGGATATGAGTGTAGCTAGCAACATTTTGCGTTTGCTGTTGGCGACGCTTCAGTTTGGTTTCCCCCCCGCCCCTGCCACTGCCCACCTCTTTTTCCCTCTCTCTCTTTTCTGGTTGCAGCTGCAGCGCATTAACCTCGTTCATCGTAGCTGTAGACGTCGCCGTCGTCGTCGTCGTCGTCGGTCTCTGGGCAAGCAAAATATTTACCAAAGTGATTAAGATGCCTGAGTAATTTTTAACACAATTACGCTGCCAAACAGACGACTCGCAGTCGGAGTTGGAGTTGGAGATGGAGTCGGAGTCGGAGTCCGTGGTGCTGCTGCTGGCTACTGTACTTACCCGGCAGCAACACATCTCCACATCCCCCATCCCAGCAGCAGCAACAACGATTGTTGCAGCTGCAATGCTGCTAATGACCAGGCACAGACAGTTACCTGCTGCTGTTGCTGCTGCTGCTGCTGCTGCCGTTGTTGCACTTGCAATATAAACTGTGGCATTGTCTGACTTGAAATGTTTCATCTCTCACCCATCTCTCTCTGTCTCTCTCTCTCTGTCCCAGTCAGTCCAAGTGCCATCACGCGCCATCGGAACGAACACCCAAAGTTTTGTTGGCCTTAACCATTAGCATTTCCACACTACGTTGGCTTTAATCGTAGCGAGGCGGCGGCGGGTGTCTACGCATCAATGTTTTTTGACAGCTTTTTATTCTTGTTGCTGCTCCCCTCCTCTCCACCCTCAGCGACACCATGATCACTCCCTCAAAACCAACATGCAGAGACAGGAAAGAAGACTTTAAACTCAAAGTTAATTTTTTTCTCTTTTTTTTCCTTCTGTGATTTATTGTGTTTATGGCTTTTTGTCAGGTGTTGAGCCTAGGGAACGGCAACGGCAACGACAACGGCGACAGCAACTGCAGCATCAACAACATTTGGTTACCCCATTCAACGCACGACAAAAGACAACAAAAATCGTGCTGCATTTGGTTTAGTTTCGTGTGGCACGACTTCTTCTTTTTGTTGTTGTTTGTTGGCGCTAGAGAAAGAGACAGAAACTTTGGCAACATTGACAATGTTGCATATGAGCGCGTGTGTTGCAGCAGCAGCAGCAACAGCAACCGCAATGTACATGTTGCTGCGGTGTTAGAAGTTATTTGTTAGCAATATTTATTCGCCTTCTTGAATGGGCATAATGACTTGGTCATGAAGTTAGCCATATGCATAAATATGGCATACTTAGTTTGCGTCTCATCATTTAAAGAGGATGTCACAATTAAATGGTTTTCTCCCCTCTCTCCGCTTTGGGTCTTAACTGAAATGAAAATGAAAATCAGCTCGGCACGCGTTAAGCTGGCGCACGACTGGAAAATTGCAGAAGCAACAATTGCAGCGGCAACACTCGCTTGGCTGCACTTTGGCTGGTGGCTGGTCGCTGGTGGCTCTGGTGACTGAGCCACGTGTTGCGCATGCGCTTTTTGGCCTGGGCACGACGCCCTCAGACGTACTCAGCGTTTGTCAGGGTCGACTGCGCACCGCAGCAACATGAAACTGAAACTGCATCGTGCCTTGCTTAGTTGCAATTGTTCTATGTTGCACGTTGCAGCACTGCAGTGAACCGAACTGAACCGAACTGAACTGAAGTGAAGTGAAGTGCATGGCGTGTGGTAGCAGTGTTAGCCACAGCAACACCTTCACTCTCTCTCTCTCTCTCGCTCTCCCCCCCTCCCCCCTCTCTCCACTCCGGGGAACACTCTATCCTCTGGCCGATTGTAGGCGTCAACTCACGTTTATGCTTTGTAGACATTATCGCGCCTGTTTATCTTTAAATTGCAAGTAAATTACTTTTGGCTCGCGAGTGGATGATAAATTGTTCGCTTTTCCAGCGGCTTGTTGAAGGCCTCACTGAGTGATTTGATGAACTTCGGATGAAAATAAATATGAGAAATATTTTACGGCAAAAACAACAAAAAAATGCAACTCGTTTATTCGAGTGATTTAACAAGAATAGTAATAGAAAAAAAAACATAATCAGAAACTAAACTAAACTTAAGGCTTAATAAATTAGCAATTGGATGGATGGAAATGGGGGGATGGGTGGAAGGGGGAATCTCTCTCTCTCTCTCTCTTTGGGGATTAGTAATGCGTCTCTGTGATCCTCACTTTGCCGTATTTGCCGTGCAAATGATGTTTGGCAAAGGACAAGAGATTGGCATGGCTATGGACATCCAAATGGGCTGGATAGGCAGCACGATGGTGCACCAGGGACGAGTGACTGCTGTGATGATGGACCACGGGAGCGGCATGCAAATGGGCAACATGATGATGGCCATGGTCATAGAGCGCGTGATGGCCATGATGGAGTTCGCTGTGTGGCAAGTCGGCGGCATGGACATGCTCATCGATGTGGGCATTCTGGTGGACGACATGGTGATCGACCACGGGATTGGTGTAGTGCAGGAAGTGATGGGGCTCATGGTGAACCACTTTGGTCACATGATGCACTGGCTCCACCTGATGGATGCTCTCGTGATGGACGATTTTAGCCGGAGCTGGTGCCACATCCACATGATGGTGATCGACAACGTGATGATGGTCATCGTCATGATGGTACACCGGATGATCCACATGATGATCGTCGTGAATAATGGCCGCATTGTGATGTCCCAAATGAATGCCGTCCGAGTGGTGAATGTCCGCATCAACGAAATGTGGCACATCCACATCGTGATGGCCATGATGGTGCTCCAGATGGGGCAGCAGACCACCCTGAGCCATGCCCACAAGGGCCACAAAACAGATGAAGAACTGCGCAAGTCACGAAAATGAAGGATTATTCCCGCACTTCAAACATATCCGAGCCTACGTACCTTCATAGTGAGAGATTCCTTGCTTAGGTTGAGGTTATCCAAAGAAATAAGTTGGCTTTGCCGCTGCTGTTTGTTCGCCGCTGTTGCTGTCGTTTGACTGTGATTGAATCGTATCGAATTCCCTGATTTTATAATGCTTCCAAAACCAAAAAAAAAAAATATTGGCCAACTGAACGTGAACATGTTCCATGCGATATAGTTGGTAGCTACACATGTGCTTGAAAACTAACGAAAACCCAACCCAACCCCCTCCCCTCCTCTCCCCCTTCGAATGAAAGCGAAGAAGACACGTGCCCGGAATCCCTGAACGTTTTGTCGTCACTCAATCGAAAGGGCCCGATCGAACCGCGACCCATCATTATGTAAACCTTTTCCAGGTGCGTCGCTGCATTTGGTCATGTCATAATTTCATTTGACCATTTAATGAGATGGCTTGGCAAGGCCGCCGCCGCAATCCGCCCACTGAATTCCTCCAATTCCCTTCTCACCCTAAAATGTTTGCCAACCAATTTGGCAATCAAACTGGTCGCCTAGGTGAAAGCCAGCCGACACATTGCCCCATTTGCATGGATCGCACACGAATAAAAATTCAATATACTCGAAACTACGTGCGGAATTTCGCCAAAATCAAAAGCCAAAACAAATGCTTGGCGACTCTTGGTCAGATCTTGCATAAATGTGTTAAAATTCAATCACTTGTCGTGGGTGTTGGCTGGACTGGACAATGGAAAGTGCTAAAAATACTGAGAATCACCTCCACCTAGTCATCTCGGCTGTTTAAATAGAATAAGAATAAGAATAGCATCAATATGTCAATATTGGGGATCAGACCGAGGCTCTAATCAAATGGGCCGTGTGTCCAATCAATCAAAATTTCAATATCAGTTCGGAGCATAGCAACAGTCAATTGGTCCAACGTCAGAGGGCTCGACCCTTTAAGCCGAAAGAGCTAAGCTAACTTTGGCCACGCCGAACTTTTAATACCCTTGCCTCCTTGGCGGATATATAGGTAACGATTTTGCACTAACTTTTCCTCAAAACACTCAGCTAATCGTACAGAAAATTATAGAGTTTCAGTTTAGATCATTTGACAGGAAGAGAAACAATGAAAGAAATCCGGAAGAAAGAATAAATAGATTTCAATTAGCCAATCAAGTAGCCTTGAGGCTTAAAGTCGAATGTAGAGAAGTCATAACCTTGTTTCAGATAATAAACAAAATCACTTTTCGTCGTCAAACCAACCACTCAGTAATCAAATTTTATAAAGACACCGTTTCCCATAGTTTTATTTGTCAATTAGAAGTTACTTCTCGCCAAATTCCATTTGGTTTTTCATTTTAATCCAACATCTATTGAAATATGTAAGTAAGTAATGGACTAAAGCCAAAATGGGATATATTTCTAACAGAGTTCTAACAGTTTCCTTCCTCTACCCCTTCCATTATGTCCTCGCAGTTTTGTTTTAATTTGGATTTTTTATTCATTTGCTTTTCAGAAACAATCCATGATGCAGGGGGAGATCGATCAAGATGTTTGCAGGATGTGCAGAAGCGTCAAAGTGTCTTCGGATGGAGGCATGTTGAAGAAGACAAAGTGACAAAGAAGAGTATGAAAGCAGCGCAAGTAAGGGAGGAGGTGGAGCCAGGAGCGAGTTCAAGAAGATCGGAAACTGTGTCGGAAAATACCTGAGGAAATGCAACCTAAACAGGCATATAAAAAACCATACTGACCCCGAATCATCATCTTAAGGATCACCTAAAAATGCAATTTCACTTCGCACTGCCCTCGAAGTTTTACGCTGCGCTGTGATCTAACCAGGCATCGGGATATGCCGGTGAACTGCTTCGGAGGATAAAGAACTGCTTATATTCCCCTTTAGAAAATCTCCCTTTCCAACCTTCGCAACTCCTTCATTGTCTCTCCAATGTAAGTCTACCAGATTTATCATAGTCATCGTATCGTATCGGATTAGGTTCTGTGTCCACCTCTTTTTGCCATCTGGCTAAATTCTTGGCTTTGGCCTCAGTTTACGCAAACTTTTTTAAAGTGCCACCACGTGGGGTAGCATCAGCAATCGTTTTGGTATCGATAGGCAACATATCGCACATCCTCAGAGAGCGTTCTGAATAAGCAGCTCACCCTAAGTGCGCATAGGCGGTCTTTCGGCCCGAATCTGTGCAGCATCCTGTTCTCCTAATTGAAGCCCCGCGTGGTAAACATGATCCTAGACAGAGATCGTCCTGTTTAGGAGCTCTTGACCTGCTCCAGATCACACCTGAAGCACATTCTTGTGTCCAGCCGTACTCTCAAGCATCCGATTGCCTTCTTTGGGTCATTTGGAGTGCCTTCTACGATTTTACGGCCTCCACAACTGCGACGTCTTCCGCGTCTCCCCACTGCCCACTCCCCACTACTCCCAAATGGCTACACGAGAACATTAACATAACATAAACATAAAAACATATAAAACATAACATAAAATTTTTGTAAAACACGAATCTTTATTATGATGTGTATGTATATGTATATCTTTATTATAAAATGTGTCCTTCCACAGAATGCTATATTTTTCTTAAAATTATTAAATGCCTTCACAATTTAAATTAAAAAAAAAGAAAGAAATTGATCACCTGGCGATTCCTTAATTAGATATTAGGTAATACATATATTCCAAGATGGATCAAGGACCACTCACAAGCTACCAATCGGCTTGTTTCTCGCAGAATCCGTGTTGCACTATAGTAATTCGAAATTCTGGGACATCCGTCGAAGCAACTAGTAATTCTTACCCTTAAATTATTTACCTCATTTTTCAAAAGCATTTTATTTTTAGTTTTCCCACGGTCATTGCTCAAATCACACGTTCGCTAAATCATTTGAATAATCAAACGGACTTTGAAAGATTTTCCATCACTTGTTCCATTTACCACGATTTAAATCAAATTTGATAGGCGTAAGTCGAGTCCTTAGCTGAGGTGAAATCCATCCATAAACATAAACAGGCTCCTAATATCCTTTCAAAAATGTTGCTGAAATTTGCATTCTCTTTTATGCGAACAAAAGGAGGAATTGTAGGGAATCCGCATCTAAGTGAATATGTATTTGTTATTTCGATATAGTTTATTTACTTTTATATTTGCTTAATAAAAAAATGTTTTTTATTCTCCTCTCATTTAATTCGACTTGCATATGTATGTATGTATGTATGTATGTATGTATGTATGTATGTATGTATGTATGTATGTATGTATGTATGTATGTATGTATGTATGTATGTATGTATGTATGTATGTATGTATGTATGTAGGTAAAGGCAATTTGCATTTACTACTAACTTGACCAAAGTAACCAATAACAAATTCATAATTCCCCCAATTGGTATTGGTTTCGGATTTTCATAAGTTTCCCATTCATTTTTCGTGTGCATTTTGCAATCATAGCGGCACTTCCTGTCGACAACGTGCCGACAAACATGTGCCACAAAAATTTATGAAAAAACCATGTGATATTTGTGAGTGCCTTTGGAAACCTAGAAGCCAATCGACCCACCAAACACCGACCACCAAACAGATAAGACTACCTCACCAAGTGGGTCAACTTGCGGCTACTAATTACATAATAATTTGGTCAATTAAACGACAACAAACTAATGAGCAAAGCAATATGCGAGGTGGGTAGTCACTCACTCGCTCGCTCACGGGAGTGGTGGCGGCGTGGTGGGGACCTAAGATTTGTTTGAGGGACGTCGAACTTAAAAACCACCGCCAAAATATTAGTTAAAATGCTAGACAGGTGCCCGATGGTCGGTGGTCGCTGGTCGCTTGCCCACACGTACTCGCATTTCGAGTGCGAAATTCGTTTCGCTAGAAAACGCAAAACGCGAACGCAATTTGTAGTGACCTGACAAATGTATCGGACATTTCCCATGTTCGCACAGAGTCGTACATAGATTCGTGATAATTGTTTGTATTTGGTCACTAAGACACGAGTGCCACCCAGTGATCCATTTTGAATAAAAGAAAAACAAAAAGCACTAAAAAAATAAAGCCCGCCCCGCTTCGCCCTTAATCTTTATTTCTGATCGATCAGATTGTCCCAGTTTTATGCTATGGATCCAGACAGTTAACAAAACACTTTAACAGCTTATACCTTATTTTTTAATTGACTCTAATTGAATGTTACGAATGTTAAAAGGCGTATACGAAGGCACTCCAATAATTAGACAGACATAGAATGAAATTTAATTTATATTAAAGTTAAAATTAGTATATAAATATCTAAATGGCACGGAAAACGCCATGAAAAATCCATTAAAACTATTATTTTCAATTCAATAATTTTTAAAATTGAAATTAGAACTTTTGGACTAGACTTAATGATGCGATGCCTTAGCGGGGACAACTTGACATGGATGACTGAAGTGGAGTTTTTTTCTGGTCAACTTGCAACCGCTTCCAACCAATTAACTGATTGAGAATGCCAAAAAAAAAATTTCGACTCGATTTTTGAAAATATTGGCAGTTTATATTTTTTTCAAAAATCTCGTCGAAATTTTTGAAAATTTTGGCAGTGTATATTTTTTTTAAAAATCTCGTCGAAATTAGTTTTTAAGATTTGAATGCCAATTTATAACTCACATTCAGAGCAGCAAAAAAAGACATTACATTTTAAAACCGTGCAAAAATTGGCATAGTTAGACATTTGCAAAGTTGAGGTTTTTACAAAAATTTTGGCACAGGTATTGAAATTCTTTTGGTCAAAATTGAAATTTTCCTAATGCTGTATTTACGACAATTTTCTATGTACATTGATAGATATTTGTAACTATATTTGTATTAATTTGCCAAATTAAATTACGATACGATAAATATTCGAGTTATTTATTTATCGGGAATTATTTATTCGGGAATTTATCGAATTTCGGAGGCGGAAAGGGGCGTGGCGAAAATTTGAAACAAACTTGGTCTGCGTGCACACTGCACGCATCTAATGTCCAAATACGATAGCTCTATCTTTTATAGTTCCCGAGATATGGAGGCTCAAAATATTGTTTTTCAAATAGCGGGGGCGCAAGGGGGCGGGGCAAAAAAATAAAATAAACTCGATCTACCTGCAGAGCAAACGGGTCTACATGCCAAGTTTGGTAGCTCTAGCTCTTATAGTCTCCGAGATCTCGATGATCCTACAGACGGACAGACATGTCTCAATCGATTCGGCTATTGATACTGATCAAGAATATATATTCTTTATAGGGTCGGAAAAGCTTCCTTCTCCCTGTTACATACATTTTGGCGACTTTAATATGCCATTTCATCCTCCGGGTGCATGGTATTATGTGGTTTTGAACTATTATGTAGAGTTATATGTAAGGCTGAATATCTTAACAAGCACCCTATCCTCCAGATGTTTTCTCCCTAAATCACATTAACTTTACCGATGTATTTAAATACGTATTTAAATATCTGAATAGTTTAAGCCAATTCCGGATAATTGGAATTCTACTGTGTGTTATTTTTATATGTTTTTTCAAACGATAAAAATTTAAACAAAAAAAAGGTGTACTCTTGCAACACAAAAACAAAATAAACTAGTGCTTTTGAGTAGATTTATTTAAAAGTGTAATGTAAGTGAAATTAACATTTCAAAAACATTTAGAATTGGAAACTTTAAATCAGGGACTGCAATCATTATGAGTTTTATTTTAAAACTTGAAAAATAAAAATTGTTTCTAATTTTTAATCAATTGATTAAATATTAATCATCGATTTTGAGCAAAAAAAATAAAAGCCTAAAATTTAAGAAAAAGAAAAGCCAGAAAATCATTTTGATTTTTATTTTTGAGCGAAAAAATAAAACTCAAGAAATAATCATTATTTTCTGATTTTTATTTTTTGCTCGAATATAATTTTTATGTTGTGTTTGAAAGAAAATAAACCATGAACATCGTTTTGAATACTGTGATGATAATGTGATGTAATGGGATTATTGACTATGTACACATGATTGCTGTACACAAGATGTTTAACAATCGTTTGACTTGATGGCAATGCAAAATCTAATAAAAAGGACAAAGTGAAAATCATAATTTCTCTTAGCAAAGTGAAAGAATTGGTAAGTGGTGTGGGGGAGGGGGATGAAACAGATGACAAACGACAGGACGGGAATGTGGTTCTTGTTGTTGTTGCTGTTGTTGTTGGCGGCGGCGGCGTCGGCGTTGTAATTGAGTGCATCGTTAGCCGAAATGGGAGACGGGGGATGGAAGGAAGACAGGTAGCATTGCTGCCAACAACTAATTTAATGCCAGCGGCAACAACAGCAGCAGCAGCAGCAGCAGCAACAACAACAAGAGCGACGGCAACATGTCAACAGCAAACGCCTAGGCCAGGTTCGAGACAGAGACAGAGAAAGACAGAGCGAGACAGAGCGAATAATGTTGTTGTGTGGGGTGCAGTGGGTTGGTGTGAGGTAGTGCAATGCAATGCCGTGTAGTGCGGTGCGGTGTGGGGTGGGGTGGGGTGGGGTGGGGTGCTCTAATGTGCATGTGCATATTTTATGCCTTGCCAGCATTGTAGGCTGAGACTATTTTATGCATATTGCTGCGGCTGAAATCATTTTTGCCTCGACATTTTTGCGACCACAAATCAACGGAATGAGAAATTTGATGGTAATTAATATTGTAAGCGAAATTAATGACGATGCGGCACTATATTTTAAATTTCATGCATACAAAAACTATCCAACTAAACTACTTATGTATGTACATATGTATTAGTTGCACTCACACAAATGTCATATAATTGGAGTTTTCATTTATTCATTTTTAGTATTTGTGCCACAGAAATGATTCAGTAAATTGCAATGCATCCAAGTATTCTCCTTGCAGTTTGTCTGATTGATTTGGGGGTATAGCCCCCTTGCGATTCCCCCTATTTCTTCAAGCAATTGAACAAAAATTAATTTCCCCCCACTTGGCTGTAATCAAGGTAGCCTGTGATTAGCCTTTTTGGCTTCCTGGGAACTTCATCAGCAAGTAAATGTAGATGGAGATGGCTGGAGTGCACGGTAGCTCCCCCAGATTGAAGATGTTGCAGGTGTTTTAGCAGGGGCCACTGTTTCAATTTGTACTCGGAATGTTTTTTAATCATTTATATGTGCGAGTGAGTGTGTGCAAGTGTGTGTGTGCGAGTGTGTGTGTGTGTGTGTGTCTGCCCCCGAATCAAAAACAAATTGCCTAGTCGAGTCCATTTTCGCCGTTCGTAATGAAGTTCAACAAAAAGTTAATCGGAAAAGCGCAAGGCCCCGCAACTAAATAGACAAATGATACGGAACGGAAGCTGCCGATCTGCTCCCCTTCGCAGTTCCTGCTGCTCCCGCTGCCGCCGCTGCTGCTGCTGCTGTTGATCGGCCAATTGTGCGGTGGGTTTTGCTTGCACATTAGCGGCTATAAATTGTCTTAATACCTGCAACACACACACAGATACAGACACTTGCACTAGCACACACACAGATGCAGATGCAGATCTTGAGGCAAAGGAGAAACACTCACATATCCCAATCGAAGTAGATCGAGTCTGTGGCAGTGGCAGTGGCAGAGGCAGAGGCAGAGGCAGACCCCCTGAATGGCGGCAAAGATCTGACTACGAGACTCTCGATGCCGAGACTCGAACTTGTTGTATGATTTTTGCCCAACCTGCGATTGAGCTGCTGCTGCTTCGAGAGCTTGGGAGCGATGGCCATGATCGTGATCATGGTACGAGCACTACGAAAACAGTTCTCTCAAAAACCACCCAAAAACATTTCGAATTTGCAGTGTGAAAAATGATGAAATGGTTTCACAAGTTGGACGGTGCGCCGACTTGGCTATACCCTGCAGCAATTCTATAATACACTTTCTAGATTCTAGATTCTCTGCCTGAGATTTTGACTTTAAATACGCTAAAGAAAAGATGTGATAAAACGAAATTTGCTATTTGTTTTTCGAATCAGATCTTTACGTAATATTTTTTGCCAATTAAGTTTGGGTTGGTGACCTTTATGTAAGTTTTGTTTAGGTATTGAGCGGGCTTTTAGGTCAATAATTTTGTTTATTTTAAAAAGAAGAGAAAACAAAAGAATTGTACTTATATTCAATTGGTTTTTTTGATTCCGATATATTTCGGTTACTCAACGATAACCATCTTCAGGGCAACTAAAATAAAAACATTTCATTAAGCACTTAACAAACATAATATTAACAAAGAATTTATTATTATTATTATTATTATTTTTAATTTAGGATATAGTTGTAAACTATCAACCTAACAATATTTACAAGCACTAGCAACTATGGCCATCGGCTTTTTAGACGATAACTACATCCATACACTAGCCTGGGATTCGAACCCGGATCCTCGTTGTTCAGAAGAATTTATTTATTTATAAGTACAGTTTAAGTGAAATCCTAAAAGAATTTTTTTTCCGTTTTCTCCATTGTTAAATTTTTGTTTAAACCAGCTAGAGTTAATTTTTGGCATAAAAACCGCAATGCCAGGTCACCGTTTCAATGCTAAAACTAGTTGAGAATTACAACTAGATAAAGCGAAAAAAGTGGAGACCCAGCTTACAACTCCAAAGTTTCGACTTATCATGCTTTGCTTTGTTTTTTATAAGGATCAAAATATCGATTTTGTAATAAAAACTTAAGATTCTTGGCCCACTAAATTTATATGGACATTCCATCCATTGGAAAGTGTTGGAGTGAAATTACGAGATGTTATTAAACGAATCAAATTTAGGCAAAACTAAAAAAGATTAATGAATTAAATGAATTTTTATTCTCAAAAGTGATTTGCTCTCTTTTGAATTAAAATGTTTTTTGGCTTTTAAAATGATAGAAATCAGTTTGAGAAGAAGGATATCAATTATAAATTATCAGCGATTGTAATCATTATGAGTTTTATTTTAAAACTTGAAAAATAAAAATTATTTTTAATTTTTAATCATTGATTTTGAGACAAAATAAAATACACCTCACAACATAAAAATTTTATTTGATTAAAAAAATAAAAATCAAAAACTAATGATGAATTTTAAATTATAATTGAATAAATTTTCGTATTGGAGAATCTTTCCATTGCTTTCACCAGTCACTTGCTCATCTCTAGTCGCCATTCAGAATCTGATTTTCATAAGCCGAACGCTGAGGGGTATCTGAATAGATATCTCCACTCCACTCCACCCCCCTCTCTCTCTCTCTCTCTCTCTCTGTGGCGATATCACTGGACAGTATCGAGCTTCCTTGCCCCATTCTCCGCGAACTGACTGGCTGCCTGCAACTTATGCAACTTGAATATGGGGGCCGGTGATCTTTGGCATATCCAATCGCTGGAAGATTGTGAAAATTGTAACGTTCGATTGAGAGCTCAAACTTTGGCTGCTGCTGCTGTTGTTGTTGCTGTTGCTGTTAATAATATTGCACAAAAGGCGGCTTGGCCACTTGTTGTTGCTGCTGCTGTTGTTGCTGCTGTTGTTGTTGCGAAAGCGACGACGGCGGCGACAGGAGAACAATGGCCAGGCGCACTCAATTGAGTGTTGGCTGGCTTCGCTCTTCGTTTCGGTGTTCTTGTGGCCATTGTCAGTTGATTTCATCTGAAATAGAAAGCATGCAATTTTCATGCCACGACCGTGGCAGCAATTGATCTGCCGATATCTTTCAGAGAGCTCTCTCGGATTCAGATCGATTGAAGGAGTTATTACACGCGAACAATGCAGCACCAGGCACATCAGCAACATCGGCGGCAGCGGCAGCAGCAGCAGCAACATCTAGTTGGAAGCTATTGCTCTATTAGCGTTTGGGCCAAATCGAATGGATTGTAGCATAATGATTTTGCGGAATTTTTTCTATCTACAAAATGGACCACAGGACGGGCTTGAGCTGAATAGACAGAGACAGCGACAGGTGCTAATTTCATAGAACGGCCAATTGAAATGCCTGAAAACAAAACGCAGGAACAATCTTCAGAAGCATGCCGCCGACATAGAGAGTAAGCAACCTGGAAAGTATCGCCAAGTGCGTGGATAAAACTCAATACCAAAATTACACTAGACTCGAGGTGAATTGAAATTCACTCAAACTGATATCGAAAGCGGTGAGGAGCGAAAAGTTGCCCATCAATTTTGTTGGCCAGTGTACAAATCAATTGTGCAATTGGCAAATCGAGCCACCAATTGGCCAATTGACTTTGATCTAACGGATTGATTCGGCATCCATTCATTCATCCGCATTGACAAAACGTTCTTTGCGTTTAATTGCCTTGAAATGGGGGGGAAACAAAGAGGAACGGAACAACAACAGCAGCAGCAAAACACCTGCTGCTCATTCTGATCACTCAAAACTGTTTCGAAAAATCTTCAAAATCTTCTTCTTCTATGATTATTGCCGTGCTAGCAGCAGGAGCAGGAGCAGTAGCAGCAGGTAGCCCTTTCCCATCCATAATGCCACACAGAAACACACACAAAAAGGAAAAAGAAGCAAAAGGATACGTAATATTAGGTGATAAGGATGTGTTTTATTGCCTGTTCACCTTTCGAGGTTTTCCATTTTCCATTCCCATTCCCATTTCCATTTTGTCTGTCTGCTTTTTCCATCATCTTTTGCTGTGGACATAAATTAGTTGCTGATGGTTGACGGTGAATGAAATCGATTGAAATTGATTGAGTTTAACTGTAAATGCATTTTTAAGCGTATGTTTTGCTTGTGTTTTGTCCAAAAGAGAGATACGAGATTTGGACGCCGCCGCCGTTGCCGCCGCTGCCGATGATGTTGCTGTTGCGCCCTCGATGTTGCCGCCGTACTCTCTTATCAAAGCCAAAATATCTAATTGGCTTTGTAGTTCGTTTGTATCGGCGACCCTGAGGTCTTTTATGGTCTCCGCCTGCATATCGATTCTGTTTTCTTCTTTTCAGTATTTTTGTTCGGTTTCTTGCCTTGTAAATCTCTGCGTATGCCATTAATTTTTCTCTCTTTCACTCGGCGTTTTTTTCTCTCTCTCTCTCTCTTCTTTTTGGCTTGTAAAACTGTAATTTTAAATTAATAGCCGCATATTACAAGCAGTTTATATGCGCAGGCGTAGGAGGAGATCGGCCCCGGCGGGGGAGCACAAAACTGAGAACCTGAAACTGAAAACTGAAACCAAACCGAACCAAACCGAACCGACCGGAGCACCTACAATGCTGTATGTATGTATGTATACCGCACTCCATCGTCGCCACTTTGGATGTAGGGTTTTATCTAAGGTGTTGAAATCAACAGCTAGTCCAAACTCAATAAGAATTTATAGCGGAATTATGTGACAGCTGCTGCCAGTCGATGAACAAAAGTCATCGACGAACTTAAACTTGAAGTTGGAGTTGCTGTTGGTGTTGGTGTTGGTGTTGCTCGTGGTCGTGGTCGTGTCCCTTCTCCAGTTTCTTACGGCATTTCATTTCATTTCAAACGCATTTCATTCGATTCGATTCATTTTGATTTTTGATTTCTTTTCTTTAGGGCTCTAAAGCTGCTGTGCTCTTTAATTTTCACCTTTGAGCTCAAAGACGCGTTTGGCTAATTTATGCAAATGTATATTTAATCGTCGTTGACAGTTAAGGCGTTTGGACTTGAATACAATGCTCTGTGATAGGTGAGAGAGGTAGAGGCAGAGGGGAGAGGGGGGGAGGAAGATCGTGAGGCTCTTTTGTGCGATGATAGATGTTTATGAGGCGGCAACACCCACCGTAGATAGTGTTGCCCATGATGTGAGATGCCAATCGATGAGTTGATGTGCCTGCAAATTTGTTGATTGCACATGTTGTGCATTACAAATATGCATTCTCGCTTAGATGCATCTCACCATTAATGAAGCCATTTGAATTTCACTCAATTGCCACTAAATAGCTCATATAAATCATATCAAATTGAATCTCTGCCTTAATCCCGGAATTTATTAGACGCAAAATATGCCCAAACACATGGCATTAAAATGAAAGTTACTACCTGAATTCCGCAATAGCATAAAAACAAAAAACGAATCACCAAAAAAACGAAAAACTGCAACAACAAAATTGCGTGTTGCCAATTTTCCTAACAACTTTTGGTTACCCTGTAGAAAAAAGGTTTCTTTGGGGATAGAATCACTTCAATTGGACGATAAGATTGTCTCTGGATCACCGAGTATTCGAGTATTTTCATTGGCAATTTAGCAGACTTTGCAACACTAATTTTCAGAGCTAAAACTAGTTGGGAATTGCAACTGAATGAATATTTAGAACGCAAGCAAATCGAATTACTGTCTCTGGACTTTCGAAGGCTTTGGTATACCCTTTTAGCCGCTGGGTAGATAGGGTATTACAACAACTCAATGTATGTAGTCATGTTTATAAAGCAAATCATAGACAAAAGAGCTGCTGCTGCTGTTGCTGCTGTTGTTGCTGCTGCTGTTGTTGCTGTTGCTGATCGCTTGAATGGCCGCAAGTGTCGTGGTTTAGGATGCAGCACGCGCTTCGCTTTGGCTATGGCTTTTGCAGATGGAGTTGGAGTTGCAGTTGAAGTTGGAGCTGGAGTTGGAGTTGCCTTCGACTTTGGCTCCACCATTCGCTAAATATCAATAACATTTTTATTTATTTTGTTTGCGGGCATTTTGGCATTTTTGAGTGCATTTATTTTAACGTCCTAAAACGAATGAACGTAAAGCCGCACTGCCCACTGTCCGGTGTCCAAAGTCCCCCCAGTCCAATGTCCAACATCCATTCTCATTTTCGTTCATTCCGTTCCCCTCGAACGAATGCACGCCGAGATTTCACAGTAGCTGCTGCTGTTGCTGCTGCTGGTGCTGCTCCTGCTGCTGCTGCCCTGGTCCAATGGCTCGTGTTGCAAGTTGCAGCTGCACTTGTCTCGATTTCGATTCCATTGGCGATGGCAATGCCTCCTCTTCTTTTGGCCAACAATAAATAATAAACCTTTTGTGGTGGCGGTGGCGGTGGCGGTGGTGCTGATATTGGTGGTGCCGGCTACCGATCGGTTTAAGATCAAAGCCTTCGGCCGCCTTTTGTTTAGGCTGGGCAAACGTGAAGTTGGATGCCAAAAGTGAAGCCATTGCCGAAAGAGGCAAATAAAACAATCGCTTTATATACACATAGACAGAGAGAGAGAGGGAGATAGAGAGAGAGAGTGAGAGAGAGAGAGAGAGAGGTAGGAGTGGGAGTGGGAGGATGAGGCGGAGTTTTGGTTGGGTTGGGAAAGCATTCTTAGACAAGTGCTAAATTGAAGACATTTTCTTCTTCTTGTTGTTGTTGTGATTAAATTTTAATTAAAAATAAGAAGAAGAAGTAACCTAAAAGAAAAACAAGAGAGCGGAAGTCAACCAACTAGGCCTATAAAATCTACAAGAAAAAACGGTGGCAGTTTCGGTTTCACTACCAAAAAAAAAAAAAAAAAAAGATACCTACAGTACCTACAACAAAACACATAAGTAGTAGACGAAGAAGCAGCGGCAGCAGCAGCAGCAGCAGCAGGCAGCAGCAGCAAAGGCTTGTCGGCATCGTAAAATTCTTAAAACATATTTTATGAGCCAACAACAACAGCAACAACATGAAGAAGAAAAATACTCTCTACATAGGTTGACAAATTTGAGGGGCCCAAAAGAGGTCGCCGTCGAGTAGGCGCCCCCGTTCGCCCCCTAAAACGTAAAAGGGAAAAGCAGTGTCATAAACTGCGGCGATTTAATTTAACGATTCTCATACTTAAACTGAAAGGGCAAAACACAGTTGCACAGTTTAGTTGAAATTTTAACTGGAATTGGCCATGTGTCAACAAACGAAGGAGTTCAAAGATGATTGGGCAAGCGAGCGGGCAAACGGACCAGGCGGACACAGAATGAAAGGGGAATGGGGCAAGGGGCCAAGGGGCAAGGGCAAGGGAAGCCACCCACATAAACCAACTGGATATGTCGGCAACATCTCTCAACCTTCATTGTTTCAGGCGCTGAAATTCACTTGAAAAAAGAAAAACACAAAACTAAAGAGTTTGGTAAATGCCGAAAACACACACACACACACACTCAACACACACACACACAACACGAACAAACAGGAATGCGATGAGAAGATGAGGCCAATTCCAGGTTGGCCTATGGCCATAGTCGACTAGCATAATGCGGCTTATTCATAGAACGATCGACTCGACTTTTTTTGAATGTTAAATAAATCAACACAATTAAACAAATATTTTTGAAGTGATCATCAGCAAGTTTTTGAATAATTTATGCACAAAATGCACAATTATATTACTTAAATTATATACAAATATATTTCAATACGTTCAAAAATAAAAACTTTATACATTCAGTTCTATATAAAATAGAAAATCAAGTTAATTGAAAGAAAATAATACTAGAATTATATATAAATATATTTCAATACATTTAAAAATAAAAACTTTATACATTCAGTTCGATGTAAAATAGAAAATCAAGTTAATTGAAGAAAAATAATACTAGAATTATATGTAAATATATTTCAATACATTTAAAAATAAAAACTTTATACATTCAGTTCTATATAAAATAGAAAATCAAGTTAATTGAAAGAAAATAATACTAGAATTATATATAAATATATTTCAATACATTTAAAAATAAAAACTTTATACATTCAGTTCTATATAAAATAGAAAATTAAGTTAATTGAAAGAAAATAATACTAGAATCTAGATACTAGGTTATGAACTAAAATAATGTACACCACTTTTATAATTAAGTCCAATTATAAATTGTAAAACCTTAAGAATTTAAATTTTAACTTCGTTGTAAAAGCTGTCTGAAGCTGAAGCAACAATATGAAAATAAATTGAATGAAAAAGATACTAGAAAAATTCACACACTGTTTTGAGTATTTATTCAAACTTTTATTTGCTAAATGATCAAAGAAAAAATCTATCTATATTTATTGTTAATAATCGATGAATAATCAATCTATATATGTTGGTAGTGCTTCGGAATGTCAATAAAGATATGGTGACAAAAGTCTGGAAAAAAGAAAATAAAAATATAAATATTAAAAAGAAAAAGTAAGCTAACCAATTGTCAATTAATTATTTACTAACTAAAAATTACATACATATAAAGAGATGGCTAAGGAGTGATGGATTTTTATAATTATTGGATTGTTTATGGTTATTTGTGAATGACTTTTAAAACTAAACGTGAATATAACATTTATTTATTTTATTTAGTATAGGATATAGTTGTAAACTATCCACCTAACAAGTTTTAAAAGCACTAGCAACTATGGCCATCGGCTTAGACAATAACCACATCCATAGATTAGCCTGGGGACTCGAATCCTCGTTGTTCAGTTGCCATTATGACATGGCCACTTATGAATACAAAATTGTTTATCACAATTTCAAGCTTTATGATACTCAATTATTGGACTATTTATTACATTGCGAAAACCCCCAAATTAACGCATCTCTAAAATAATAAAATTATCAAATTAATAAATATTTATTGGATTAACATTTAAATACATTTCGATGGCCAATTGAGTTAAGTTCATTTTGAATAATGGACTTAGGATGTTATAAATAAATAGTTTTATAGTTTTTTGAATTGTGTTAATAATTAGAACATTTGTTTATTGTCAGGAAATAAGTCCAAGCTTCTAAACCAGGGATGCCAAAAAGTCGAAATAGCAGCAAAAATAGTTAAAAAATTTAATGTTTGTCTTCATTTTGATCACAAAAATTTAAATATTTGATTATTTTAATGGGAAATGCAATCAACCAATTAAACCATTTATATCTAAAATTTAAATAGCCAAATTTAAATCTTTTTGGACTTAGATGACAGAATTATTATTTATGTAGGAGGAGCTCCATTTAATTGATTCGAAATTGCATTTGAAAATTCTTTCCGGAATATTTACAGTTAGCTGGTTCACGTCAAATATTCCCAATCGCATGTACAGGGTATTCATTTAAACCAAAATCCATAAAAAATGCTATTGAAAAGCCCTAAAACGAAAGCAGCAGCCAACTTCTGCACCAAAAAAAAGAAAAAAAAGAAAAGAAAAACGACAAACGAAAAACGAAAAGAAAAAAAAACGACCGAAAACAACCGAACCCGACCACAGATCAACAACGTTGATCACGCGCATGCGACGACATTCGATGTGATTTCGTTTGAAGAGCCGCGCTCATGCGCGGGAGCAAAACAATCGCTCGACGACAGTCACCAAAGACGACGACGACGACGACGACTGCGACGACGACTGCGACTGCGACGATTGGGACGATGAACAGCGATGACAATGTCAGAGGCGTCTTGGGGTAAACTGGGTCATTATTGGGCTGCTGTTCGATGCGCTTAGCCGAATGTTACCCCGAAAAAATGCTGCGGCGCCACTGTGGATCGATCCGATCCGCTGTCCTGTCGGCTCCTAGATTGCCTTTGCTTAATGTTACCTGAAACGTTCGTTGTGTGCGCCGCTCAAAAAGTCAAAAGTGAGCCAGTGCAATCTGATAATAATCTGACAAACTGTCGCTGGCGTTTGATGGCGCACAAAAGCGCACAAAAGAGCAGGAAGAAATCAAATTTAGAGGGAAGGCCATAGCCACAGCCATAGCCATAGGTAATAGCCAAAGCCAGAGTTGCAATTGGAGCCGGAGCCGGAGCAACGGAGAGCGATAGAGAGAGAGAGAGAGAGAGCGGTATCGATTGCCTTTTCCTAATGATGACAATTTGAGCTGAAGCTAAAGTTGCAGTTGGAGTTAGAGTACAGAGTTGGAGTCAAAGTCGGGAGCTTGTGTTGAATTTTGAATGATTAGTTTGATTCGCCAGCGATCGGGCAGCAGATTGAGTCTGACTTTTAAATGTCGAATCGGCAAAGACACGACATCTCGGCTGCTTATTAGCCGGACTAAATTGCACTAGGGACCCAATTCCGAGACCAATTCCACCACGACGACGACGGCGACGACGACGACTGCGACGACGACGTCGCAAACGAAAAATGTAACGTGTGTCAGTTTTAAGGCAAGCGTCAACTCTAATGAACTCTTGTGTGAATAGGCCCAGGCACTGTATATCAATTAAACTGGCTACCAGCTCCAGCTCCAGCTCCAGGTCTCAGTCTCTTCTCATCTCATCTCATGTGACGCCCACTTGATGATCAATGGAGTCCAACTCCCGACTCCAAATCGAAATGGAAGTGGAAGTGGTTGCCATTGCCGTCTAACCACATTGAAGCACGTAGTGAGTGAGCTTGCTGCTTGTGTCCCCATGTCAAGTGCAAACAATTACCAGAATGGAAGATTGAAGAGATCTTCCACCACCAGCACAACTTCCTCCACACTGACCATCGACCATCACACACACACACACGCAGACATAGCAAATTGTGTAAGAACATTATCACGAACAATCATAATCAAGATCAATTGCAATTACAAGACACAATGAATGTATATCTACTGTGACTAAGAAAAGAACTGCTTACTCGTACATACAACGTACATACATATATGTAAGTATGACTGCCAATCGATCTACTCCTAGCTCCATTCCCCCCCCCCCCCCCTCCTCCATCTCCAGCTTCGTTCTCCTCAATGTGGCCTGCTGTAGGCAGCAGACAGTCCCCTCTTTTATTGCATTTGTCCTTTTTGCTTGCCCATGAAGCGACTAATGCGTAAAATTCACACAATCCATCATCATTGGATAGACCTGACTGCACTGCGCTGGACTCGACTTGATTGGATTGGACTGGGCTGGACTGGACTGGAGTGGAGTGAAGTGCTTGGACACTAACAAGCCAAAATCATCTTTACAGCTAGAATGGGATGATTAAAATGCTACACTGGTTGCAAATTGAATGAAAGAATCAAATTAAGTAATCGAATCATCAGGATATACGATATTGTTATTAAAGTCAATCGTCTATCTATAATCGGACTAATCTGTATGACATTTATCCAATAATCAGACTGAATTAGGACTTGGCCGGTGTTCATTCGTCTGGTTTTAATCTTCAATAGATATCACTTAACAAATGGCAATGTCATTGGGCTAAAATTTCCATTTATCGATAAATATAGAAGAGTAACCCCAACGAAATATCGGCAAACAAAGGAAATGTTTTTAGATATTGATCATTTGACTAAGAATATACTTAAATTTGCATACCGAATCCCATAAAATGTAGCCAACTAAGTATAATACCAACCGATTTTGATCCAACTTGACAGAATTATGCATCTGACATAGTTGGCCGATCCGTCAGAAGCAAATAATGATTTTCGTATTGACCAAAACTTTTTTTTAATTTTTTCTTGCAAGTTTACAAATTAATTTCAACTCTACCTATTTTTCAAAGAATCGGTTCGGAGTCAATATATGTAATTTTCTTATTATTTTTAATTGTAAATTAAAAACAGGAATCAGATGGAATAAAATGGTTCTTCAATATAATTTTCTTATTATTTTTATTTATAAATTAAAAACAGGAATCAGATGGAATAAAATGATTCTTCTGAAATGAAGATATTGATGAGCTAGATATTTCTCAATCATTATCTTTATTACATGCAAAAATTTGTTCCATTTATTTTTTATGGGTGCCTGGAATCGATTAGAAAGAATCTTTGTTCTGAAATTTCGTTTGAATATACTGAATCCATCAAACTTTCGCCATTTACTTATAGCTATTTCAAGAGCCACCAAGTTCTGCCATCATCGCTTGGGCTATAGCACTAGTTCAACGCGAAAACTAGTTGAGAATTACAATTAGATCACGGGCGGATTCAGAGGGATCTGTGAAAAAAGGAGGCATCACTTACAACTCCAGAGTTTACTTCTTGTTCGCATCCCCGTCAACAGATTAGTGTCAAAACAATAGTGAAAGCTCCCATTTGGAGGCACTATGCCGCACTTTTTGGATCACTGGAAATGGTTCTGCCAGAATTGCTTTATTCCACGCGATCATCTATGATGATTTGGTCCCTTGAGTGCTTCTTCTGTGTGCTCCTTCGACTCTGAACCACTGTTACCAGTATTTATCGACCATTGGTTCCCATTTGGCCCACCCTGTATACAGAATATACATAGTGTTTTTGTTTTAGTCGTTGGTATATTTGCTATATTGGGTAGGCGCCTTAATATGGATATGACAGTAGTCGATTTCACCAGCATTATCATAAATCTGATGCAATTTTCATTTAGGTGTAGTACATTGGAACACACTACTTACATATACTTACAAGCATTGTGGAGTTCGCCACAATGTTTGCGTTGGCGTTTTCTGTGCGTAGGCCACTTGAGTTCCTCTTACAATGATTTCTTGTGTTTTGTTTTTGAATTTTTATTTGAGAAAATTTGTAGCATTTTGTGATTTCCGCGGAATAGATACATCTCAAAAGTCAGAAAGTTGTGAGCGTACATATGTATGTATGGGTTTCGTAGTCTATAAAGTGAGTAACGAACGTCCGCCCGCCAAAGTAGTACGTAGTAGTAGTGCCAGTAGTTGTCCATCGAACGACGGACGGTCGTCGCCGGCTCCGACTCTTGATGTCATTTCGTAGAAGAGCCGCAAAACCCAAAAACCTCTGTTGCTGGGCCATTGCGCGGCACACATACATACATATGTATGTACATATTGCGTACGAGAGCATTGCGCGGTGGGTACAACTCCGCCACCACCAGCGCTGACGACCTCCGCGCAAGCTCACTCTAGTCTCTCTCCCTCTGTCTCTCTCATCATTTCATTGTGGCCATAAAACTTGCATTTATGATGACCAGCGGGTCAGTTTTTCCTTTTGTTTTTCAAAAAAAACAACCAAGAGAAAAAAAACCAAAGCACTTAATGTCGCACATGAGTTACAAATGCGATGGGCTATGGCTCCTCCACACACTTGAGGCGGCGGTGGCGGTGGCGGCGGCGGCGGCGGCGTTGGAGTCAGAGTCGGAGTTCGAAGCCTACGCCTGATGTCCGTCGACTCCGATTCTCCGACTCTGCGACTCTCGGAGTCCATGTAGTTTCGGTAGTATTTTGTGTGAAGCGAAATCGCTTTGCCAGTTTCCAGTTGTCAGTTGAGTTCAGTAATGTGTGTGCGAGTGTGTGTGTGTGTGTGTGTGTGCGTGTGTGTGTGTGCTGCTTGGTTGTTTGTTCTTTTGTGTTAACCTTTTGTTTTTACCTGATTTCGACGTTCACGTCGCCCTCAATGTCACAACAACAACAGCTGGAATGGCTTGTCGTCGTCGTCGTTGTTGTTGTTGTTGTCGTCGTCGTTGTTGTTGTTGTTGTAACATTCGTAGAAATCACAAGTGCCAAGCGCGCTTCTTCATTGTGGGAACTTGGTTTGATTTTGGTTTTAGTTTCTTGTATGTCGATTCAAGTATGTTTGCCCTGCCCCTCCTACAAATCTCTTACGCCCATCTCACTCCTCCTCTTCACATACACACACACACACACACACGCACTCTCTCTCGCACACACACACACTGATATTTACTCTAATATCCTTTTGTGTACGTATTCGATGAACCATCTATCCATCTAACGATTCGATCATTCAGTCAGTCGATCGATCGATCGATCGATAATGATAATGAATATTTATTAACTCAAATATTCCCACACTAATGTCTCGTCCGCATGCCGTAAAAATCAAAATCGAAATCATCACAAAATTTATTTATAAATATATAAACTTTAAGTTCTCTTAAAAACCAAAAAAAAAAAAAAAAAAAAAGACAGTTGCCATTGGGTGTTTGGCTGGTTGGCTGACGACAACCGAAAATTGGAATACAAATACAGTTAATTAACCGCTTCAGTTTTATGACTCAATTTCGGTAGTAGTACAATTTAGTTATGAAAAATAAGTGTAATAAAAAATACACACAAAAACAACCTATTTGCATAGATTCGTTAATTAGGCAACGAAATGTTTATCTCGAAATCCCAAGTCCAAATCCAAGTCCAAATCCCAAATCCAAATCCAAACCCAAATCCAAACCCAAATTCAATCCAATTAAGTTGCATATATGTATGCCAAACTGAGCACAAGTGATAAAACGTCTCTTCTTGTTTTTTATGAAGCAAATTTTATGTGGTGGAAGTTGGAACATAAGTTGATGATACTTAGCTCGATAGATAGATAGATAGATATACTTATGGATCTTTAAGCCTCATCAGCTTAACGGAAACATCAAAGCTTAGCAACGGTTATTAACTAAAGAGGAAATGGGTTCAACATCATCAACATCGGCTCGAGTGTCATAAAATTCAATACTAAGTCAATACTAGATATGAGTATGGGGAGTAGATTTTTGTATCACTTTGATTGCACTTTCAAAAGCCGAAACACCGATGATGCAAATTGTGGAAAAAGAAAAATAGAAATTAAATCTTCATCTATAACCGATTTATCTAAAGGAACTATATACATACATATATCTTGTATCTCTCATTTTACTACATACTATTAAACAAATCAATTATTTACATATCGATTTGGTTATCGGAAAACAGTTGTTTCCAAACTATTTTGAAACCGAAACTACTTTCATACGAATTTTTAAGTTTTAGTATTAATAAAAACTAAATAAAAATATTCAAAGGTAGCTGTAATTATTCCAAATGAATATATATACATATTAAAATTAATTTAATAAATTAGTTAAACTTTTTTTTTCAAAAAATATTTTCAAAATAATAATTATATGCGGTCCTTGATTAAAACCCAATTTATTAAATTAATTTAAATATAAAATTTGTAGAATTAAAGATTCTAATTGAAATATTTTATTTTAGATTAAAATATTTGGATTTTCAGTTCGAATTAGTGCTTCAACCAATATATAGAATTTATTTCAATTTATATTAGAAGAAACATCTTGAAAAAAAGATACAATTAAATCAATCTTCCAGGATTAGATGCGATTCTCCATTACGCATAAAGAATTTTACACTGTGACCCTTAAATTTCCAGCGGTCTTAGGACTCTGATATTATTGTGTTTTATTTGTCACGTCTTTCAATTAGTTCTATTGAAGCATAAATGGCCATTTAATGTCAAAACATGATTTATAATATTTTATTATATTTTTAAAAAGGATTCATCAAGATTTAACTTGGGAAATATTTCGATTAGGGTGAAAATAAACGTCTTTCTTCTAATTAATAATGGTCAAAACAATTTTTTAAATGGTTTTATTTCAATTGATTTTTTACCATTTTATTTGTGCTGATTTGAAATTTTAAGAATTGCTCAATTGGTTATAAAAATAAAATAAGTAAATCGACTCGCCGCCTTTGGATCTATTTATATTCTCTAGCGTAAATGAATAAATTAATACTGATATTTTATGTATATCATACAAAATTATACGAATTTATATTTAAATAAGCAAACACTGATTCTTATAGAGCTCTCTAGACTTTGGTGAATTTATGATTATAGCTTTATTTTATGAATGTGATTTAATTTAGTTACCCACTACTTTTAAGTATTTAATAAATTTAAATTTAAAGTTCTTACGCCATTATTGAATTATTCAGAGACTTATATTTATCTGCCTGAATCGGTCCTGCTTGACTTGGCAAAGTGATCGAAAATTTTGAAATGTATTTCAAAACCTTTTTTAGAAATGGGGGGAAAGAAACCAAAACAGAATTTTTATTTAATTAAAAGATGCTTCATTTGTTTGATGATATAATAATTGGCTAATAGAAAAATATTGAGATTAGTCTAAATAAGCTTTTAATTAATTATTACTTTAAAGTTAAGAGAAATTGCTAAAATTTGAAGACATTTATTTAAACTTTTTTTTGAGAAAAGAATCACATTCGTTTAGTTTAAGGGCCTAGCTAAGTTATATACTAATTAGGTAGTTCCAATGCAATTGGAATCGCCTGAAACCAAAGTTCGAAGTCCTCAAAAAGACTTCTCTAATCAAGGATCTTCTCTTCGCAGCCCTATACCAATTTTCTATGGTCTACAGGTTGACCTAGTTGAGTCCCCTTGTTGACCTCATCATATGTATATATGGTAAACCAAGTGACACGTGTTTGTTTTGATCAATAATATCGTATTATTAACTGAAGATTCAATATACACTTTTCAATATAAACAAAGAGCCCCCCCAAAGGGTTTTACTTTCACATTATTCCTATTAACGCCTACAAATTTGGTTTTCATAACTGGAAAATTGAGCCCCGCCTCTCCAAACGGGCGGATGCGATGCGGTATGACATTACTATTAAGTCCAACCATTCAAACGCCGGATATATAATTCAAGCACTTTAGTGAGAGACTAAGTGAGTGAGGATGCACCACGGGGAGGTACATAATATCGAAAAACCGAAAAACGATATTGGCATTTGAATTTTGGAGAATTTATACAATAATATAATATGAGAGAGCTGAGTTGGCTTAGTTTAGATTTGGTTTTGGTTTCGGTTTCGGTTTTAGTGTTAGTGTGTTCATATGCATTAGCATAACTATGAAATTTATCACAACGCACAACTCTAAATGGATGCTGATTGAAACTCATTTGGCCCTTCAGAGTGTTCTTTATGACACACACACACACACACACGGACACACAACTGTTCAAACAAAAGGCAGTTTTAATAAATAGACACCATATGAAACACGACAACTAACACCATTAGCTCCACTTTAAATTGTTAAATTATTCAGAAAAACAAAAGCAAAACCAACAAACGAAACGATGAACAACGAACGAACGATAAAAGCCAATTTGTCTGTCATTTTTGGTCAATTTCATATACACAATATTTTAGTGGTCATTTTGGCCAGTTCACAGTCAGTCCGACAGTCCCCAGTCAATGTTTGCTCTAAATAAACGATAACTATATACAAATACATATACATATATATATATACATATGTATATATATATAGATCTGTGTATGAATATGGGCATTATGGGCAGCACATTTAGACTAGACATCAAACAAATTAGTTTATCAAAAAGCCAAAATGGAAACAAAAACAAAAGCAAAAAAAAAAAAAAAATGGATAGATAGATAGATAGAGAAAAAAGAGCTGTTGATGAACTGATGATTATGCGGTCTCTCATGATTGTGTGTGCGAGTGTGTGTGTGTAGTATCTCCCTCCCTCGCAATTAGCATATGAAGACGGGGTGTGGTTGTTGAAATTTGTCTAAACCAACCAGCAACTGGCAGTCGGCCATAAAATTGAAGACCACCAACAGCAGCCACATCACGATTATTCGTATATTAACCCATAATGAGAAATATTTATATTTAAATTCAATATTTAAGGCCTTTTAAATATGTCTTTACATTCAGGTAAGGATCAGGTTTCCATATAATGCAAATATAACCATGTAATATATATTATTAATTGAGGGATTTGCTTGAATAGGGCAATGAAAATGTCGACTAAATGATTATAAACAATTCTAGAAATTCAAAAGTTCAATATTTAAATATTTAAGTGACCTTCATTTATTCCTTTTTTTATAAATTATCAAACTTTATTTAATAAACTAACTGTCTAACGCAATTCTGCAATTTCTTCAGCCTATCCACTAAGGAAAGATTAAGATTACCACTAATCTTTGGAAAATCATCATTTGAGTAAGGTAGTTCGTAGTGCTCTATCTAGGTTTCAGGTTTATTGCCACTTTAAGCACAGGTAATGAGTCTGATGGAATATTTCGGAGTACTATTCTTCTAAATCTCGTCTAATATTATTTTCGAAATGAGAAAATGATGAAAAAGTTTGGTATAACTATTTCTTGATGGCCGATAACAACAGCAGCTTAGGGTTAATACTAATACCTGGTCCCACATGGGTTAATTTACAATCATTTGTAGCTTCTTTTTGGTCTCTCTCTTTCTTTGTCTTTGTCTCTGTCACTCTCTCCCTCTCTCTCTCGCTCTCTGTGTCGTCTTCGATATATTTTTATGCGACATAAAATATATTTTTATTAACAAGGGAAATTAGTAAGAGAAATCATAATTTCATAGTTGTTATTTGGTTGTTGTTGTTGTTGTTATTGGGCTTTTATTGTTTTGTCTCCTTTGTCATTTCTATTTTTATTGTTTGTTTTCTGTGTTTTTTGTGTTCCTTCTCACGAATTGACTTGGTTTTAAGTATTCGGTAATGGTGTAATATGAGACTGCACGACAAAACAAAACGAACGAACCAACCAACATATTGATAACTATAAATCTCTCTTTAGGGTTTTATAATACATATTGTAAAATAAACCTCCAGCGAAGTATTTTTTTCGGTTGTTTCTTATTCCAAAGTGACCCTTAAATTTTGACATTTATTTCTAAATTAGAAAGCTTTTGGAAAACCAAAAAAAAAAAACAAATTAAACAAAAAATATGATATTTTTATTTTTGATGTTGTCGATGGATGGCGGACACTGCGAGAAGGAGAAGGAAAAAGAGATCTTTTAGCTTAGATAAACTATATTTTAGCTTTAAAACGGAGCTATTCAACTGCTAATTTGATAGATAAGCCGGCAGACAGACAGACAGACAGACACCCATGTACGAGGTGTTTCCAAACAGTTTCCATTCGATTGCTTTTGCATGGGGCATCGAATGAATTGTTGTGAAATTTCACTAGCACTAGAAGTTTCTTCAAAGCGATAACAAAGCGGAAGAGCAATCGATTCGATTTCTGATTTCGATAGGTTTACCGAACTCACTTCAGGGATGCGAATATGTATTTGAGTGCGGTAGTGTTTGGTATACTTCTTTGGCAAACCTCGGATCTCTCTATGCATCTATCCATCTCTATTTATAGACATACTCGCATCTAGCTAATACGAGACACACTTTCAAAGGAGTTGGCTCTTGTTTTGTTTATAAATAATAAAGACATAGTCATATATTTATGCTTTAAATTGGTTTCACGTTATGCAAAGACAACCTGTTTTTCTCTCGTTTTCTTATCGCTCTTTTCGTTTTTCAAACTTGTTGTAAAGCTTCACAAACTATAATTTTGTCAATTTTTGAAAATTTATTTTATGAGCCCACAATTTTTTTCATATCAGTGTTTTTTTCTGATTTTTGTTGTTGTTGTTGTTGCTTCCAAACTAAAATTAAACCCCAAGTAGTCACATAATTCATGCAAAATTCGCTCTCTGTCACAATTATGCAAATTTTTAATTGAAAGATGCCGATGGATGAATATTTCGTGTGTGTGTGTGTGTGTTTTTTTTTTTGTTTTCAAATTTGTATACATACATATTTCTTTTTTTTGTTTTTTTCTGTGGTCGTTCATTTGTTGTTCTGTTAAAAAATCAAGGTATAATTAAAGTATACCCATGGCACTCGCGGCCCAAGCGTGAAACTGTCAAAATATTTCCCCAAGTTTGTTTCTTTTTTGCCTGATTTGTTCCTCTTGGGTCCGAGAGCATCGTTATCTAGGCTTAGGCATAATGATTAGTCCGGTCATTAGCTTAAGAAGAAGACTCTCGGTTTTTCTGTTGCCAGGGATTCATTTGAAAAGCCTTTAAGCCAAAATGTTATTTTGGATTTGGGTTTTTTGTCTATACAGTTTTTCGTTTGTTGTTTTTTTTTTGGTTTTTTTTTTTTTGGGTCTGGTATGTGTTTAGCCGGGGGTGCAGCAGCCTAATGATGCTACAAATTTTATGCACAGAGAGAGAGATGTGGAAAGAAGACTCTATAATTATGTGAGACTTTGGGCAGGCACCGGCACCCACTACACACACACACACCAGACACACACACACACTGTTCGGACACTCAGCAGCAGACAATGGCTTCGCTTTGTTGGATCTGCCCTCTGCATCTATTTATGTTAAATAAGCTACGATTCCAAAATGCTCTTGTCATTTTGGAATTTTTATCCAGTCTTCCTTTGGTTGGTCTCCACAGATTTATAGCGCAAAAAAATAATTTGAAAATCAATTAGGCGACCAAAAGTCTAAGAGGTCTTTCTTCTCTCTTCTCTCCTCTCTGATAAGCAAGTGACAACATTTCAAAATCAAATACTAAAAAAGCATTTTCGATCAAAAGCATTTTCTGTTATGCTTGTCAATAAATAAATTAAGTTACATCTCTAAATGTGCATGGGCGTAGTCGCAAAGGGTTGACTATGACTCCTCCAAACGATTAATGGAGCTGGAGAGTGGCCAATTTCTATGCGAGATTTCACTTTGACCCCATTACGAAAGGGGCCTGGGAGTACCCTCTCCCCGCGATCCCCCCATGCGAATGACCTTTTCGACCGAGACAAATCTGTGCATGGGAATCCTTTGAAATTTGTGAATTTGCCACTCTTCCTGTGTACATGTTGGAGATAATTTAGCTGAAATTCCTCATTCTTCCCTTTTCTTTGTTAACATTCACACATTCTTTGCCCCTGCCCCTGCCCCTACCTCTGCTTGGCTTGGATTTTCAATATAAAGTTATAGTGTTTTTTTTTTGGCCATTGTTGTCGCTGTCTTTAAGCTCCACTCGATTGGGGCTATCTCGTTGTGCATATCAAATTTCATTGATTTTGATCCGTTAGCTAAATTTCGACGAGTATCAAGCCAAAGCAAGCAAGCAAGAAGAAGGTGCGCAACTAAATCGAAATTAATTAATGATCCCAAGAGACACTCCTCCCGCATAATGAGAAGGGCGGCGATGTTGCTGCTGCTGCTGCTGCTACTAATGTTGCTGCTGCTAATGTTGCTGCTGCTGCTGATGGTAAGGCTTAAGTTTATGGCGTTGTTCCCAGGGTAGTCGAATCGATCTATCGATCGTTTGATCGGCCTTTGTTAATATTATATTAAATTAAATATGTTGTTAGTGTTGTTTACGGCACGTTTCAGCAACTGTCTCTCTCTAACTCTCCAACTCTATTTGGGCCTTGTGACTACCGTTAGAGCTAAATGAATTTCCAGACACCACACAAAAGACACAGAGTTGGCAAGCGAGAGAGCGCGGAGAGAGAGAGGGCGGTAGGGGGAGGGGGAAGAGACTGGCCAAAAAGCCAATCAAATCGTGATGAACCATTTATATGCTTTTATGCAAATTTGGCAACGTTTGTTTTTGCTTCATACGAAAATAAAATAAATGTTTATGAGCTTTTAATAAAACGCGTTACAATAAAATGCTTGAAATTTATATAAGCTGATCAGAGATCAGAGATACGCGACAGCGACCACATCTAGTTATGCTAGACATTTTGGCATCGGGCGAAGGCAACAGCAAAAACAAATAAAAAATAGAGAAGAAGAAGAAGAAATAGAGGGGAATCACTCGATCATAGATTAAACAGAATATCAGCAAAAAAAAAAGAGTGAGACAGAGAGAGAGAGAGAGATTGCAGCTTTAAGCTGACCGGCGGAAATCCAATGTCAGTCTATCAATATCAATCCCAATAAAGTGAGTGAGAGGTGGCTAGAGAGAGAGAGAGAGAGAGAGAGAGAGAGTGGGAGAGGGAGGCAGACGAGACGAAACAAAGACAAGCATCGATCGCACTTGCCACGCAATTTTTAAAGCCTCCGACTTGCTCGTCGACTCGTCGTTGTTGTCAGGTGTCAATGTTGTCGTCGATGTCTTTGGGCTTTGGTCTTGATCTCCACATGCAAATGTCCCCCGAAAATGGGTGTGGACGACGACAACAACAGTAACACCAGCAACAACACCAGCAACAGCAACACTAAAGACGACGACGACAACGACAACGACGATCTCTCAATCGCCTTGTGAAGATCTCTTGGCCTTGATATCGGAATCGATGCTTTGGTGTTGCTTAATTAAAATAATATGCCTACTCAGGTTACGTATCAATAAATTTAGTTTCTTCTCTTTATTTTATTTTATTTTTTTTTTTGTCGTATTTGCATTCTTCACTTTCATCTGATCGGTGATCGGTGAGCGGTGATCGTTGATCGCTGATGATGAGTGTTGATCAGTGTTCAGTGATTACACTGTGCGACAACTTTCGCAGTCAGTGAAATGATTCACACATTAATTATGAAAAAAACACACAAAAAAATTAAGTAAATCAGTCGCCGCACCGACTTGGATATACCATGCACCAGGTGCTAAGAAGAAGACAAAAAATAAACTTTACCGAACGAATAGCTTTCGGAATTGCTTCCTTCTGCCTGTTACATACATTTCGGCGACCCAAATATACCATTTCATCCTCTGAAAGCGTCAACACACATGTGTGTTTGAAAGGTGGCCAACAAGTTGTGCGCCCACTACACAAAAACCACTAGAAAAAATACATACACAAAAAGAACAATCACAAATGGCAGATCTATTGATCCCAGATTCCCAATCAAGCCACGAACAATCGAATATTTTAGTTTCTTTCTTTTTTTGTTTTGTTTTTTTTTTTTTCGGCAACGACAAAAAACACTGTGAAAGGGAAAAGCCAAATGATCGACTATAAGTTGATGTGGAATGAAGTGTCGGGGTCAACAGACGCTTGACTAACTAAGAATAATTGATGTTTTTATACAATGGTGACCCCGACGCTTGGATATTTAATACCAATGCTAATAGTAACAAAAATTTGCCATCATATTGACATATATGTACAAAGGTGACCCCGACGCTTGACTATTTAATAGAATTTTTAACGTACGTATGTATATAAATTGCTTTAGTCATATATGACAGAAACTTACAGGGAATTGAAGATTTAACAAAGCAAATGCCTCTTGCTTTATACATAATGTTTTTTTTCTTTGTCGTTTTTTTTTTCCTCTCTTTTCTTTTTTGTGTGTATGTCTGAGTCAAGCAGCGCCTCCGATTAACTTACAAATTGAGATTAGCGGGACATCACAAGGGGCAACAGCAGCAGCAGCGGCAGCAGCAGCAGACAGACTCTAACTTCAACTCCGTCTGCAACTCGGCAGGAAGCCTCGTGGAATCTTGGAGGCCCTAACCGAAACATTAGCACAATTAAACGCGCGTTCTACGCATTCATTTTTCATCATTTAACACGCTGCGCCCCCGCACAACGAACACACCACTGAAGGGGGGAGGAGGGAGGGGGGGTAGAAGGGTTTAAGGCCAGACTTGACTCAACTCTCATTAGATTTTCCATATCTAATTATGTTGGAAATATTTGATTAATTGCTGGCGGCTTGATTGATTGTGAGGTAAGCGATTGGAGAGAGAGAATAAACGAAAAAACGGAAAGAAACAAAAAAAAAAAAAAAACCTTGCTACCAAACAGAGAGCAACTTAAAGGCAGTTGCAGACGCCACAGCTTGCCACCACAGCTTGCCACCACCACCACCAGCACCACCACGAGCAACTGTTGCTGCCAGACAGACTGCCTATTGGTAGTATGCAGTTACTGTATGTCAATAGCCGATGTTGCCCATGTTGCCGATGATGCGGCAGCTGTTTGATTGATTGCCAATACAATGATTTTTGTGCCACAAACAAAAGCTTCGTTTCGATCGGTTGTGTCTCATGTGTGTGTGTGTGCGTGTCTCATGTGTGTGTGGATTAATTCATATTATTTACAATTCACGTTTACTTAAGTGATCCATATGCATAGCACAAGCAAAAACTACAAAAATGAGCAACAACAATTTCCGGTCCTGTCCGGTCCAGTCCGTTCACTGGCAAATCCGTTTGACAACAAAATAAAAACTATGCCTGACAGCAGGCACCAAAGGCGTAAAATTTATGGCCTGAATCTCAGAAGAGAATAACGAGAGAGAGGGGAGAGAGAGGGGAGAGAGAGAGGGGACACCGAAAACTTCGGACATCCGTTGCCTGACATGTTAAACGACTGCAACGAAACGGAAAGAGAGATGGAAATCCATACCAAAGGGATTGCAGCCCGATCGTCGTATTCAGTTCGATTTGGCCAAGAAGAGAAATACAAATTAATTAAGCAGCATGCTAACTTAATCTATTTGAGCTATAAATCAAATTGCTAAGCATCTGCTGCTGCTGCTGCCACTGCCGCTGCTGCTGCTGCTGCTGCAGGGTAAGGTGTATCGGGCTTGGAATCTAAATCAGAATCTGGATTGCAATTGCCAAACGCGGTTAAAAGGCACCGCCAACAATGTGCGTTGTCAGCGAATATTTACTGTAGCGGAGAGGGGTGAGAATTGCTGCCTGGATGTTGTCAATTGAAATGGCCATGTTGTTGTTGTTGCTGTTGTTGTACAAATATTGAAACGAGTTTTTAATTTCATCTGATATCTACGAGATATATGTGTGTTATCAAACAGGCTTCAATTAGTATGAAAATCCATAAAAGTATCAAGCAAATCTATTAGATAATTATCAAACACAACGTTATCTATGGAGAGCAACAAGCAACCACCTACCACCAGCAGCAGCAGCAGCAGCAGCAACAGCAACAGCAGCAGCTAGAAGCGACTCCGCCATAATCACCATAATCATCATCATCATCATCATTAAGAGCCAGCAACATTTCGCTTAGCTCTTCAGCAACATTTGCTGTTGCTGCTGCTGCCGTTGCTGCTCCTTTTGCCTGCTTCCACTATTTACAGCATGATTCTCTTCTATTTTTTTTTGGTTTGGTTTGGTTTGGTTTTTTTTTTTTTTGGTGTCTGGCAGCAACACTTAGCGTTTGTTTATCGCACCAGCACGAAATGTTGTTGCCAGGCGCTGTTGCAGTTGCTGTTGCTGGTGGTGGTTGTGCTGCTGCCGCCCACTTTGAGTTGAGATTCAGGATTACCGTTAGTTTTGCCACCGCCGCCACGCATGTTTGGCCACTTCACGCGTTATTTACAGTTGGCTGTGTTCTCTTCTTCTTTTCGAGGGCAGGCGGGAGTCAGGCCGTTAGATGTCGGCTGATGTTGCTGCTGTTGCAGTTGCATGTTGTCGTTGTCGTTGTCGTTGTCGTAGTGACGCTGCCGCCGTTGCTGTTGCTGTTGCTCCTCCATCACATGAATCACAACGACTACGACTACGACAACAACAACAGCAACAACAACGACGACGACGACGCACAACGAACATTGGAAATTGAGGCAATTTGTTTGCTGTTGTCGCCGCATCCTGCGGGTAATTAAAAAAGGCGCAAGAACACCACATAGAAAACTGGTCACTGCAGTGGCAATTTGTGGCAATTACATGCGGAGCCATTTACATTTAGATTGAAGGGTATTTATCTCCTCATCTCTAACTTGGCCTCGGCAACAGGAATGAAATTTGCATAAATCAACACAAAAAGGCACAGCAGCAACAACAGCAACAAAAACGTTAAATAACTTAACCGAAAAAGAAAAAAAACACCGAGAGATAGAGAAGAGAAATAAGAGTAGTAGCAGAACGGGGGGAAAAAAACGCATTATCAAATGTTGCGTTGGCGCTACGCTAATGAAGTCTCGTGGTCGCTCCCTCTCCCCTTTCCCCTCTCTCTCTGCGTGTGTGTCTTTGTCTCTGTCTCTGTCTCTCTGTACAAAATGCTAACAAGTTGTTATTATAAATCGACATGGAAATTAGTTTACACTTGGAGCCGTTTGCTGTTTGATTTATTGCCGCCTGTCACATGACTGCCAGCTGTCTGCCTACCAAAAAGCGAAAACCCCAGACTGAGACTAAAACTGAAACTCAGACTCAGACACCCGACACTCGCCCAGTCGGAGACGGCAACAGCAACAGCAACAGCAACGGCAACAGCAACAACACGGGCGCGTGGATCCTACTAGGCAGAGAGCTTCGATTTTGTTTCAGTTTCTGTCTCTCTGTCTCTCTAGCTGTCCGTCCGTCCGTCCATGGGGCCCCACTCATAGGTCGTCGTGGTTGCTGCTGCCGCTGCTGCTGCTGCTGCTGCTGCTGTCCGCCCAATTGCCTAGCTACATATTCACTTATAATTCATTGCAATCGCCGCTGCAGCAGACTTGCATACAACAAATAAATTAAAACGTAATAACAAATAAGGCGTTGTCGTTCAGTTAAAAACTGAAATTGAAACTTACTTTGCAGCTACAGTTAAAGCGCCTACGCATAGGCTACACTATGTACTTATTTATACCCTATACTCAAATGGCATTTAAGGGTGGGCATATTAAGTCGCAGACGATGGACACTACAAGTTCCACCAGCCACACAGATGAAAGGACAACCATAAAGAATTATTATTATTTATTTCTTATTAATTGTTATTCATTTATTAGAGCATTTACATAGGAAACTTATTTAACCATTAGGAAGATGTCGTGCTAATTCTACAAATATCGCTCGTTTAAGTTCCCGCTTATTTCAGAGAATCAATTAGACTGCTGCATCGATAATCCGATAAAAAAGAAATCGAAAATAACAGTTAAATACTGAAAGAATTGCCAAGGTTTTGCCTCTTTGAATTCTACTGCGGTGGAGAGCAGAGAAGAAAGACCATTTGAGAGATAAACAAATAAATATTTTATATTACATACGATAATCAGATAAGAACAATACCTGATAAATAGGTTTACATATTCCTAAAACTAACAATAAATGAAACACATTTCTCTACCGCTTTTAAAGGACAATAAGCAAACTAGAATATTTTACTAATCAGGACTTTACTTTGGCAAAGAGTAAGGATAACTCCAAAACATCCAATGAATCAGGAATTTATTCTCATACTAGCCAACGCAATGTTTTGGCCAATAACAGTAAAATTAGCTTTAAGCTTTTTTAACTTTGATATTTGGTGTAGGGATTAGTAAGTAGATTTGATGGCTTACAAGCCCGAAACTTTCGAATCCCTTAATCTCTAACTTAAGATAGGCAACAAGCTGCATAGTGTCATTCAAGGACTTTTCTTCTTTATTTTACCACGTTTTTATTTCAATTCTGAAAAACAATTTGATGAGACTTCATCTTAAATTGAATGGAATTATTAAAAGAAAAAGTTAATGGATTTTCACCTTAAATTGAATGAATTATTAAAAAGAAATTATAATGGAATTTCAGCAAAAATTGTCATTTATTGTCATAAGACAAAGCCCGTATAATCTTTCCTCTCCCATCGTACTTCTTAGCCACGTTTTCCCCCTACGAAGTGTTCTACAGTAGATGTTGCACATGCCACCAACATTCAAATTCTACAGCTTTTGGGAGCATTCCGAAAATTTAGAAAGCAAATTAATTGGATGTAGTTTGAACAATGCAAAAGCGGGTGTGTTATCTTTCGAAAATCGTAGCTCCCAAGCAGCAATTAGTTCATCCAAATAAGGAATAACTTCTATCCTAGTTTTTTGCATTTTCGAATTTTGTGGCACGATCATGACAGGTCCTTGATCGCTTAAAAGCGTGCTTGCTTTCAGTATAAATTCGTCGTAAATGCTGAATTCGATCTTTTTTTAAGGTTAATTGATAATCGAATCAACGGCCATCGATTAATTAAATATTTGCTGTTGGCTCTAATAATATGAAATATTTTTTTGTTGTGAATTTGTCTTAGATTTTAAAATGTTATTCAATTTAAAATGCTTCACAATGCACATTGGGCGCAGATGCCGATTTACTGGCATAAACTCCAAATTTAACTGGTATAGACTTGAAATTTTGCAATTATGTTAAGATTCATTTTTTACAATTTTGGATTTTCTTGTTTTGGAATTTTGACCACGCCCACGCAAACTGTATTCTCTGTCGAGGGCAACATCAAGAGCGCAATAACTTATTTTGGTAGAAACCGATAATGAAGGGTCAGATGAGTCCAAAGCTCTGTGAAACACGTCCGTTAGGTTATTTTTGCGCTGTTTTTCCTAGCGTTAAATAGTCTATCACGCTTATAATATTTATTCCGTGTCTCAGAGGCGTTTTCTCCCAAGCAACCGACAGGAAGCACAGAAGATTGAATGCACCATGAACTAAATTCTTGAATACCACGGATATTTCGTTAAAAACAATTGAAGAGTTTCCTCACAAATCTTAAATTTAATTACAGTCAGTTGCAAAAATATTCGCCTCTAGGGTCGCTTACATTCATACTCGTTTTTTCTGGATATTCAACAATAAATTCAATCGTTTTTTTTTCACAGGATGAGGTAAATAAAATATTTATCTAACTCAATTTAACTTAATTTTATTTAAAAGTTCAATATTTTAGATTTTTCAAACTCGCATGAAATAACTACTAAAATTGTTGAAAATGTACATCTTACATATGTACAAGCAAAAGTCACATCTTTACGTATAAATCTGAATTCGATATTGAAAACGGGACTTCCCCGAAAATGCTTTCTTTCTACTTTGTCGCTTGTGTGAGCGTCAGTATAGGTTCGAGAAGTTAGTTAAGCTCCGACTGCGAGTGCGTTTGGTTCCTTGAAATAAATTGATTATGAAAACTAATAACAAAGTGTCTTATTATTTCAAGTTGGTGTTGAGTATATATACAACAATGAAATAGTATAATTTTTCATAAAAATCCATTGCAATGGATCAACAGTCTGATCAGAAATCCGTTGAATGGTTTCAGCCCTGCCGTATAACACCAAATGGTTGATATATGTATATATGTAAGTAGGAGTCGCAATTGTTTAATACTTATTTACTCTTCCAGGTTTCGGATGGTTTCGAATATGATCAGTTTGTTAGCGTGGACCGATTCAATGATCTACTCGAGAGTTGCCTAAATTTGGCGCCTCAAACTCATTCGAATTTTAATTGCCCGGATTTAAAATTTATTCTTTAGAAAGAAAACCCTGCAGTCTGATTTTTATGACAATAGAAGTTTCTAGAAGCGAGGTGGAAGTTCACCATAAAATTCACCTATTTTAACAGAAATCAATCTATAAACACGAATGGATTCTAATCAAAATTTGTATTTTGCCGCTCACGTTGTTGGTGATTATAAATCGGCAGTTAGTTTGTTGAAATTTACATAAGGGGATTTTCGAAAACTCTCGTTTTCAAATGACGTTGGAGAATTGTTGAAGAAGACTCACCTGGAAGAAAGACTTCGTTTCGTTTGACAACTGTTGCATCAATTGTTGCCTATTTTTCATCAATTTGGATTGAAAGAAGCTATACAAATATGAATTAGAATAAATTGATGAAAATCGTGAATCGTGAAAACCTTTAACAATCCCAAAAAAGCTAAATAACAACACTAACATAAAAATTCAATTTGATTGAGTTTCATTTAGCGAATCGGAAATTTTGATTCCTTTTGTTAACAATCTAGCATACTTCTGTTGTTTTCTTTAAGCTTGATTTTAATTGGTAGATTTCTTTAATCAGATTTCTTGCACACACACAAGCAAAGCTGGAGGAAGGAATTGGTCTGATAAGGAGAGGGGACACGCAGAAACGAAGCATTGTCCATTGGGCTGTAATAATTTATCCACCTTGTTATTTTAAGCTGTCAATTTTCGGCCACTCTACGTCTGTTAAATGCCTGCTTAAATGCCACGCCCCTCACTCTCAGGCCAACTGTCTGTAAATAAACGCTTAATTACATGTCATTACACACACACACAAACACACACACACACCAACACACAGAACATACAGAACCTACAGAACACAGGAATAAAATGAGGCAATGAAGCAGCAACAACAACAACAGCAACAAAAGCAACAGCAAAAACCTCATAAGTAATAAAGCACGTAAACCGCAACCTGGAATCGGCATACGGAGCTACCAACTTCAGAGTTAACCAGTCCATAGACTGCCAAATTGGTAGAAACTTTCATTAGCGATGACAACGTGAGCGGCGCTAGATCCTGCATCCTGCAGATTTATGTTTAAACTATCGAGATCTTTTCAAGTTGGAAGAGAGAGTCTCACTTATGATTTCTCCAAGACCCGTCATTCAGTCAATTATTAAGTCAATCGATCAATTTCCATATCCAGGAAAGTTCCAAAAATCAAATTAATTTACAATTTCTGAATATTTGCTTTTTAAATTTAATTTTGGTTTATCCTTTGAGATCTTTAAGCTAAGTATTTGTGAATTCCAACAGATGCACTGTTACTGTTATGTCTCTTCTTGTCAGTGTGACCATTTCTCTTATTGTTTTCATGCTTTTTAATGTGACTGCTGTCGAATGAACATTTCGTAACATTTATAATCAAATATCTATATATTTGGATTGGTTAATGTACATTCAAACAAATAAAAATGAAATTTACGTTTGCTTAATCATTTGTTTTTTTGAATAAGCAACTAATACTGAGTGATGGTTAGTGATGGACAGCTCTTGGCTTTTGCGACACGCTGCCATCTCTAGTTCCCACTGACAGCTGGCCTGTTACGGCGTGTCTCGTTTCGGGTCATGTCACATTTAGTGCATAAACTATGAATCAATTTACAGACGGCAGCAATTTTGCATTTCAGTATTTCAGTCAGATGGCTGGGCGTTTATCAACATAATGAGGAAACAGCATTTTTGACTTATCAACTGTTTGCTGGGGAGTTGGAGACGGGAGACGCAGCCCGCAGCCCCTTTGGCTGGATGTTGGAGTCGGAGTCGGAGTTGAAGTCACTGCGCCTACCTGTCAGCCTGTACCACCGAATGGATGTATGTATGTATGCATGGATGTAAGCTACGCCTGCTGGCGAGCAACACACAAAAGTGTTGGTTAAAGTGTCAGAAATTTTCATTATCGCACCGCCGCGCGCGAAAAATGTCGTGCGGCATGCAATATAACCGAAACTCTGGTAGATGAAGAAGGAGCAAGATACGGGGCATAGCCAGGCAGAGTAGGGCAGGACCGGGCAGGTATGTATAAGGCATAATGGAATGGGAGAAGCGAGGCTCCGCCCGTGTCTGCAGCATTTATGCCAAAATGAGATACAAATAAAAATTCACAGCGAACAACAGCAACAACAAAGAGTAAAATAAAATAACTGAAGCAATGTGTGATATAAAGGTAGGCTGATCTGGTCTGGTTCGCTGCTGATATTATTAAAAAACTGTCAAAAACGCCTGCGCACCGGTCCAACTGACTGTGCGTGTGCCCCGACTTCAAGCTGCAGTTGGTGGAGGGAGAGGAGACTCCACCAAAAGCTGGCTGCGAGTAGGAAACGATCTGAAGGGGCGCAACGAGGTGCGGTGCGCCGTCTGAATCGGAGTTTGTAGTTGCTGCTTGTTATACATAGCATATCTGTAGCACATTTATCATTTTCATTTCAATTTTAGTCGCATTATTCTTGGCAAAAATGAGCAAAAGAGAGAACTAAATATGCTTCGAATGTGGGCGGACAAGTGTCTGATTGGCGCGTTCCACATGGCGTATGAGCAATGTGCCACAGTTTGACTTGTGCCGCTCTCCGCCTCATAATTCTCTTTCTCATTATGGCCAAGTTTCACGCCTGCAATATGAGAACCAAACATCCATACATACATATCTATTTCTATGTGTGTGTGTGTGTGTGTTCGTGTCATAAAACAGTTTGAAAACCCATAAAACTGTCAAAGGCAGTTTCACTCGTGCTTCGAATTTTCCATGCAGGAAGTGTCAAGACACAAGTTACATTCGACCAACAAAGTTGGCCGAGGCAGAAGGCACACGAGGGAGGAAGTGCTGCGAGCATGGGAAACTGCCGACCAAAGATTAGCGTAAATTTTGCTTTCAACTTGAACTTGAATGAGCAGCAAATAGAAACCATAAATATTCAATTAATCGCCAGAATTAAGAAACTGCCTCAGCCATTTCTAATTTAGTGAGAAGTTTTGATTATTTCAAGAATATATTTCGATTCCTAGATTAACTCCGGCCTAGAATGTGTGCAACTTCTTATTATTTGTGAATAATATAGAACTCTTAAACAGCATTCTTTGCCTATTTTCAAAATAAAGTGAGTAAGTCAAGTGAAAAAACTATTTTGAATTTATTATTATTATTATTTCAGATAAATTTTAATATTTGACAAGTGTGGGTGATTAACATGAAACCAAAAATTAGACTTCAGTCATTGCTCTTTTCTGCTTAAACCGGGACTCTAATCATTATAAGTTTTATTTTAAAACTTGAAAATAAAAAATTATTTCTAATTTTTAATCAATTGATTAAATATTAATCATCGATTTTGAGCAAAAAAAATAAAACTCACAACATAAAAATTATATTACATAAAAAATAAAAATAAAAAAATAATGATTATTTCTTGAGTTTTATTTTTGAGCGATTTTGTGGTTTTTCCATAGAGTGTTCAGGCAAACCTGAACCTATATATTCTTTGACCGACATATTTTCAAAATGTTTGGGTATTAATATTATAAAAAAAATTTTAATTTAAGCCTAAAATTTAAGAAAAAGAAAAGCCAGAGACTCATGTTGAGTTTTATTTTTTTTGCTCATAATCGATGATTAATATTTAATCAATTAATTAAAAATCCCAGAAATTTGAATCATAGTGAAATATCACAATTTATGCATAAACAACATTGGTCTATTTTTGGCTCTTCTAATGTAATTAGAAGTGGATGATTTTTTAAATTAAAAAAACCAAAATAATCATTATTTACCGTCCCTGGCTTAAACAATTAATACAAATAATACATAATGAAATTTATTGTAAGGAAACATATTATGAAAGGGCAAAAAAATATACAAAAACCCCCTTTTTTTAGAAAACTAAATTCATATATTAAATTTCTCTCGCATGCCGCAATGCTATCTCTCTCACTCTTATGTGTGTGCACACGAGCGCCTCCACCGGGCAAATCAGCCCTTTGCACCGCGTTGAGTACAAAACGTTTCAACGTATCGCGCATTCAAAAGAAATTTAATAAATTTAATTTTATAAATTCGAAGTAGTTTTTATCCCTTGATGCATGGTATATCCAAGTCGGCCCGGCGACTTACTTTATTTTATTTGATCCGATTTGAAATTCTGTGGAATGATAGATACTCATAAATTAAAACACGACAAAAAATGCTATATCTCATGTTGATCAAGAATATATATACTTTATAGTGTCGGAAATTCTTCCTTCTGCCTGTTACATACATTTTGGCGACTTTAATATGCCATTTCATCATGTGGATACTTGGTATAATGAGTCTTACTGAATTTATTAAAAGAAACATTTATTTTATTTTTTGAGTTTGTTAATCTTTCATTGATTTAAATGAGATGTTGGAGATATAATGACATTCCATTTGCCAAAAGATAGACAAATAAGGCTAAATGAAGAGAAATATAGTGAAACATATTTCTGATTCAGTCAACTCATAATAAAAATGTTGAAAACTATCAAATAAGAAATACAATGTTTTCCATTAAAACTGATTTTAAATATATTCTATCCGAAATCATATCAAAACCCTTTAAAGCTTGAGTTGTACCCAACTTAAGGATGAAGTCACTCGGAGGACATCGACTCAGAGATCTGTCCTACCATCTCGAAGCAAACCACTCCTATCTATCTCTTTATTCATTAACTAAAATGTGTCTCAGTTAGTGTAAGACTTGCATTAAAAATAGATAGATATTATATAAAATATTTTACTCGAATTTGACACAGTTTTCTTTTGAGGTTTCTGTGTGTTTCTTGATTGCAGTTAAAAGTTAAGAACAATGCAGAAAGAAAATCACTGGGCCAGCAGTCATTTGGTTCACTTGATCTAAAAAAAAAAAGAGGAATTTTTCACATTTTCCATCCATCGTTGGAACTTGTGACTTTGCTTCCTGTTTGTTATGCATACATTCATATGCTATTTTTTTTTCGCTTGCATTTTTCTATAGTTTTTCATTGGGTTTTTTATTTTGTTGTCCTTTAAACTTTATGCAAAACGGAAGTCGGAAAGAGACGCAGCAGTCGAGTCCTGCCAAAAAAATAAGAAGGCAATGAACGGCACCTACGACCAAGAGCAAGACCAAGACCAAAACGAAGACGAGAAAATATGCCAAGAAAACTGCAATGCCAACAAAAGTCAGTCAAAATTATGCAATTTATGCGACTTACGTGGCACAAAGGGGTTAACCAAAAAACACACACGCACACACACACACACACACACACACGCTCACTTGGCGCCAGATCCTGGTCCTGATCCTGGTCGTGGTCCTGGTGCTGCTGCTGCTGCTGCTACTTCTCGATTTTGGCAACATAAATTTGCTAACCACGTACGCGGCGACTTTGGCCCTGCAATGCAGTGCTTTGTGTTGCTGCTGTTGTCAGGAGTTTTTTGCCTCAACTCAACGACTTTGGTCGCTTTTTGCTTTCTTCCTTTTGTTTGCTCTCCGAAATTGGCCAAAGCCTGAACAAAATGTATTAGATTTCGCACAGATAGGCTAGACGACTTTAGCGGGCTTGCTGAAGCGTAAAAATGAGCGGCTATCAAGCAAATTGTATCAGCAACACGTTCAATGTGCTCTTGCTGCTGTTGTTGCTGCTGCTGCTGACCCACGCCTTGGCGTCCACATCATCTAATGTTCGCCAAAAGAGAGAGAGAAGAAAAAAAAGACTAAAAACACTTTGTCTGAAATTCAATGCCAGCGGGCGTTGTTGTTGTTGCTGTTGCCATTTCGCACCTCTTTGACTTGCAGCTACCTGAAGAAACTGAAATAGCACCTGTTGTTGTTGCTGCTGTTGTTGTTGTTGCTAGAGTATTGCTATTAGCCGGCAGTTGAGCGCGTGCCCCCCACAAAAGTGCGATTTACGATTGCCTGCAAATAATCAGCGCAAACGAATCACAGAATGAGGCCCAGTCAGGCCAAGTCAAAAGGCAATAAAATGCTTCCGGTTACAGCAGCAGCAGCGGCAGCAGCAACAGAAACATGTTGCTGACGTTCAACTGATGCATGAAGATTATCATGCGATATGTTTTAGAACGCGTGGACGGTTTTAGCAACAGCAACATTTTGGAAGAGTTTCCTCTCTCTCTCTCTTGAACTATGCTGCTGCTGTCCCATCATCATGTTGCTGTTGCTGTTGCTGTTACTGTCGCTGTTGTCGTCGTCGTTTATCAATGGCAGCTGATCACACACAGAGAGAAGAAATTGTGCGCTGCATTTGATGATGACGCGAAGAATGAGCTTACATGTGCCACATTATCTTAATGTGACTGCAAAATAAATGCGTCTGAAAGGCCATTAAGTAGTGCTTGACCAGAGCCAGCAAGTTGCCAGTTGCCAGTTGTTTTGAATGCTGCAACTGCCCCGTTGTTGCTGCCGTTCGTTCATTCGTTTGTTCGGTACTTTCTAAATGTAAAAAAGAAAATGGCAACAACAACAAAAATTATACAATTTGAATGTGGAATAAATTCGTTAAGTAATTAAACCAAAGAAATAAAATGCTTACACGAATTTTCAACACAAAAATTTAGCAATCTGCACACTGATTGGTCCACATAATTTTTTAGATTTTTCTTCGCCTTCATTTTCTTCTTGTTTTTTGCTTTGCCCAGACATTACGCATACGACATGTGGAGTCGAACATATGAGAAATAACTCATTAGTTGCTGTCGTGCGTGTGTAATGTGGCTGCTGCTGGTGGTGGTGCTGCTGCTGCTGCTGCTGCTGCTGTTGTTGGTGTGGTCTTGTCTGGTCATAATCTGGCATTTGGCAGCTGGCAATTTGCTTAGCACCCGCAATGAAGATAAAGCGTTTATTGTCTTGTAATATTTAATCATCAATGCAAAGGCAATTTGTGCACTTGTTGCAAATAGCAACAACAGCAACAGCAACACCAGCAACATCACCAACAAATGAGTCATCAATTTTGGCCGCTGCACCATAAAGTTGATATTTAAACTCACCCACAAGCAGACAGGCGGACCGGACAGGACGTTCGGACGGACGGACAGACAGACAGGCGGATGGTCAGGCGAAATGTTGATCAGATAAAAGACTTGGCAATCAGCAGCGTCATAATTTTTCCAGCGATAAATGAGTTGCGATAAGAACCAGGACGAGCATCGTCGAGAGCCATCGAGTGAGCACCAGCAGCAACAGCAACATCAACATCACCAGTGTGTGTGTGCGTGTGTGTGTGTGTGCGTGTGTGTGTGTGTGTAATTAAATGTCGTCAATTAATCAAATGTCACAATAAAAATAACCGAGTATAAAAATCCTGAAATTAATATGCGTTAAAATGGAAATGGCCTCAACAACAGACACAACGACAACAATTGCTCGTGTTGTTGCTCGTGTTGTTGCTCGTGTTGCTGCTGCTGTTGCTGCTGCTCCTGTGGTCACCAGCAATATTCTTGGAACACAAAATCGTGGGAGCAATTATAATTATTTTTAATACACACTCACGCACTGGCAGATGCATATGCCACAGCTCTCTCCCCCTCCCCCTCCGACCCACCGACCGACCGAAGTCGTCTTCGTCGCATCTCTTTGTCGTATTTCATGGCAAGGAGCAAGAGGACAAGTGTGTGGCATCTGCGATTTTTATCGCTGCCAGCGCATATAATAACAATAATTCTTAAAGTGGGGGAAGGTCAACAGAAACTCGCACACACAATGCCAGCAACAGCAACAGCAACAGCAACATGCAAAAAGTCACACAAACAGCAGCAGCAGCAGCAGCAGCAGCAGCAGCGGCAGCAGCAGCAGCTGAGACCCAAGAGTCATGGGCAGAAGAGGGCTGAGAGAGTCTGTGACTGTGACTGAGACTGAGACAGCGGCCGAGCGCTTAAACTCAACAGCAACATTAATTTGCAGCCACGGCAGCAGATATACATATTTACATAAAAGCCCATAGAGATGGCCCCACAAGCCCCACGAGCCCCACGAGACGTGACACGTGACAGATGCCCCCGATTTGTGGCATAAACTTCAACTTTATTTCATCTATTTTCCAAATTGAATTAAATGAAACTGATTCCAGTAGAAATGTTAGAGTCCCTTTTAGGTTTATATGGAAATAAATCAAAATATTTAGTTATACGATTTATTTATGGCTATTTCTAATTGTTGAGACAGCCAATGAATAAACTTTGTTGCTTTATATTTGTTAATCGAAATGCCAAGTCTAGATCGGAATCGAAATCTGAATCTGCATAATGCCCAAGACTAAGCCTGGAAAACTATTTTAATAAGCCGATGATTAATTCATTGTGTGATTTATTTATGTGTATCGGTGTCCCTGATTGCTGATGCACTCACTGGGAAATTTGTATTTAAATGAGTCCCGAATGCCACCTCTAGCCACAGGGCTGCTGCTGGTAGGTCTGCTCCAACTTGTCCACAGGCAGCCAGCGCTTCTCTCTCTCCCTCTATCCGACTGTTCGTTTTTGCCTCCTCCTTCGTTTTTTTGTTCCTTTTCTTTTGCTGCACAAGTTGTAAAATGATATCATAATATGCGCCATCAACGGTTGCAAAATTTATAACTTATTTCGCATAAGGCGAGGAGCAAAGTCGAATGCGGGAGCATTGGCGGCGCCACGGAGGGGCAACGGCGGCAGCAGCAGCAGCAGCAGCAACATAAACGGCAATGGAATTGGGCTTTAGCTACGGACTTGCATTGGGGCATTGGGGATTGGGGATTGGGATCAAGACCCCCTGCAGTAGTGCCAATGAGCTGTTAATGTGAGCGGCAAGGATTTCATTTCATTTTCTCTTGGCCTTAAATTTGTGCCTTCATGTTGTGGGTGAGATTGGATTTTGATTGCATTTGGTTGCTATTCACCGATCCGATATATATGTATATATGCTTCTAGATACGTATGTACATATAAATAGTTTGGCAGTTGGCAGCCCAAGGCGTTTTGGTGTCAACAGCATGTCAGACGAGGACAGCAAAAACTGGGCAGCAGACATGTTGCTGCTACTCCTACTGCTGTTGCTGCCGTTGCTATTATGAGTTTTCCTTTTGGCCAAGCTTATCAAGCTGCATTATTGGCTGAGAGTAAACTTGAACTTGACTTGCTGTGGGCAGTTGTTGTTACGCTTGTCTGTCTGTCAGTTTCGAGGGGGCTGAGTTGTGGAGGGGTTTGGGTTGTCTGGGCGTTGCCGATAGTCAGCAGCAGCAGCAGCAGCAGCAGCAGCCACTTGGCTAGACATTTTGCCTTACTTAGTTCTTGTTCCAGTTGTTCTTCTTTTAAAGTGTTTGCTGGCGGAGCAATTAATTCATAAGGCTGCCATTTATCACATTTGCTTTGTTGAATCAATTAAAAATTGAAAACAATTTTGCACCTAGAATTTAGCTTTTTTTTTGTTTAGTATCTGCAAATTGATCAGTGTGTGATAATCTAGGCTTAGTTGATAAATACTTGATCTTTCCCCTTCCCCTTCCCGTAACCAACTAACGGCACTTCGTTTTGACCATCAATCTTTTGGTCAATACTTCGCTCTTGACTTCTTCCTTTAGCGCAATGTGGTAATGTTAATTCCATTGGACCATTGGATGGCGCACAAAGACGACAAAGTTGCCAATGATTTAGTGGAATTTTTATGGCAAATTTATTTGCAGAAAAACGAAGAGAAAGATATTTTAATTGATTTTTCAGCAAAAGTGTGGGAAGACAGCAGCAGCAGCAGCAGCATCAGCAGCAGGAGTTGCCACTGCCTCAAGACTCGCCCCAAAGCAAAAAGGCATTCCGGCAAAGAAGAAGAAGAAGAAGGCATCCAAAGAAAGTAAACCGAAAGCCAAATGATATATTGATTTGTGCGCTGTTATTAAATGCTTGTGAGCAAAAGAGACAACGCCAAGGCAAAGTAGCAGCCACATCAATTTCTGGTTTCGAAACGGCCTCGACTTGAACCGACCCGAGGACATGTGGGGGAATCTCTCGAACTGGGGTACACACCGAGGGGGAGGTATGTAGCTGCAGCACCATCAGCAGCGAACGCATAATTAATGCGAAAACCAACGCACTTGATGCGTAAGGCCAAAGACGAGGAGTACACAGCGGGAGCAGGAGTTGCAGTTGGAGCTGGAGCTGGAGCAACTGGTAACAACTCCCCACGCAACTGAAACAGACCTGAAGGCAGACCGCAAGCGCACTGAAAGAAACCGAGTGAACTCAAAGCCCACATAGAGTCTTAGTTCACAGCATAAACAGGTTAACAAAAGGTCTCACTAATGGATGACCTAAAGAATAGATAATATCCTTTTCTTTCTCAGCCTAAAGAATTTCAATGTGTACGAGAAAGAAGAAAATCCTATTGGGAAATCATTAGCCATCGCATTTGCAAGTGTTATTTTGAAGATCTCACGGAGGAAGCCACCGAAATTGTTCGTGTACTTCATTTTTGTCCTTTTAGAACGAATTAACGAACGAATTAGCGACGAACTCTCAAGTTGTAACCTCTGTGTGCTTTCCTTTTTCGCTTTTCGAGTTGTAATTCCCAACTAGTTTTAGCGTTAGAGTAGTAGAATGGCCTTTCAAGTCTAGAGTCGTTGCTACCTCTCTCTTCCTTCGAAAGTTTCATTAAAAAGGTCGAAACCAAAATTAAATTTGAAGTTGAAAGTCTATGCGGACGATGGGTGCCGCGAATACGTATCTTTTGTGAGAATTCGAGCGATCCGAAGATAGTTTCAGTGGATCCAACGTTACAATTCAAGTCGTCTAAGTAGTAGATCTTGTTTTCCATTTTCACGCTATTCCGAAACATGTGCTCTCTATGAGGACTCACAAAGCTCTTCGCGCAGTGTAGCATAGTATTCATATCAACTCTTTTCGCCCCCCTCGCTGACGCAAAATTCCGGAATTTTTAATAATTGCACTTGTTGCGCCAAAAAAAAAAAAAAAAAAGAAACGAGAAAAAAATAAACGAATAAATAAAATGAAATAAAAAACGCAAGAGAACAGAAAGAAACAAACACTGGGAACAGTGGGAGCCGGCTTAACTCTGCCGCAGAGCCAAAAGACAAGGCGACGATGAAGACGACAACGACGTCGACGACAACAACGCAACGAAGATGACGCGGCAAGGCTGCAGGTGCAACGAACGAACGAACGATGGAACGTTGGAACGAACGAGCGAACGAGCGAACGAACGAACGACTAGACGACTGGACGAATGGAACGAACGAAAAAAAAAAACGAATCGGTAAAGACGTTGCGTTTGCGTGGTCATGCTAGTGCCACCTACCTGCCTACCCCCTACCGCACTCCACCCTACCCCATCGGGCCCTATCACCGCGATGGCTGCTCGTTGGCGAGATAAATTATGTCGCTAATGCAAAGTGCTCCGCTTTATGCAGCAGTCAAGAAAGACTTCAGCAGAAGAAGAAGAGGAAGAAGAAGAAGAAGATGAGGAAGAAGTAGGAGGAGCAGGTGGAAGAGATGGTTGAGGGTGAGCAGGTGGACGGGGGATGACGACAGCAACAGCGACTACGACGACGATGACGATGTGGAAGAAGAAGCTGGAGAAGAAGACGCACTGCGTTTGGCTTTTATCTTGTCTTGAAGCTGACTTTGCGACTCTGGACTCCAACTTGGACTTGGACTCGGACTTGGTCTCGAACTGTGGAGTAGGCGTAGGCCATATTAGCGGTACAACTTGCAGAAGCACAGCCACAAGAGCCACAAAAAGAACAAGAAGAAGATGAAACTGCTGTAGAAGTAGGAGCAGCATGAAGGGTTGGGGCAGGGGGGGTTGCGGCTTGAAGCAGGAGGCAGGGGGGGATTGCAGAAAACCCGCTGATAAAGTGACATCGTTAGGTTCTGGCTCTGGCGCTGTCTGGCCACGCTAATTACTCCCGGCCCGGCGTTTGAGGCGTGGGAAAAATTCGAAATAGAGAAAGATAGAAAGAAAAAAAAATTGCCATTCACAAAAACAAAAAAGCAGAAATCCAAAGAGGAAATAAACTTGACATCAATTAGGCCAACTCCAAGGTCCGATCTCCTCCAATTGCGGTGGAGTGATTCCAAGTGAACGAGGAGCGTCAAAATTTCACCCATTGGGGCATTGGGGCTTTTCCTTTTCTTTTTTTGATGGTCATAAATCTTGAACAATCGACCAAACACAAATATCGTTTTGCTTGCCGCAAATTCTAATACCGCCCCCCGCCTCCTACTCTCCCTCCCTCTCTTGCTCTGCCTGTTGCTGCCGCTGCATAGGCGATAAAAAATTGGCCTGGTCTGGGCATCCCAAACGCGCCATGTTTCGCCTGCCGACAACAGCGCCGCCGCCCCTGCCACCACCTTCATCAGCACCACCTCCGACGCCGCCGCCGCCACCGCCACCGCCACCGCCGCTTTATATCTCTCGATTCTCAATTCTTGGCAAAAGAATCCGGCGAACAAGTCGCAAAAGTTTACGTGAACAGAGATTAATATGTCCAATTACTGTGACAAAATCGCAAAATGTCGTCTGCATTCTCATTCGGCTGGGGCGTTAGTTTTGTGCCTCGTTTTTGGTTTTTGGCCAAAAACAGCAACACCAACAACAACACCAACAACAACAACAACGAAAATCAACTAACAAAAAAATGATATAATAAGTGCGCGAGAAATTCGAATTTTGCGATGGCGGCGACGGTGGCGCGTGCTAATTAACGTCAAGTGGCAGTTTCCCCCCTCAAAAATATATAAAAAAAAACAAACAAAAAGAGGAAGAAAACTAATTTGTGGAAAAGGCAAGTCTACACGTTGCAATTGCCACCCCAAGTCAACCCCCATCCAAAAAGAGAAATGAAAACAAATACCGCCAACAAATTGAGGTAGACGACTTGAAAGATACCCTGTATAAGCTTAAATTTATATCTTGTCCGATCACAAGTTATCGAAGTTATCAGATCAGCTATACTTCATCTGGCGTGGGATAATTCAGTGAATCAAAAAAGTTATTCCATTAAGTGGTAAAAGAATTCAAGGGAATACGATACATCAGTTGCATTATTAATATATATCCGATATCCGATCGATTTTGAAGCTGGCAAGAATCGGTGTGCTAATCGAAATGAAAAGTTCGCTAGAAAAATACTTTTTTTTGAATTATATATGGTGATGTAATATGTAGATCAATTTTAAATTTAATTATTTATTTATGGTGATATAATACATAATTAGATCAATTTTAAATTTAATTATTTATTTATGGTGATATAATAATTAGATCAATTTTAAATTTAATTATTTATTTATATAATATAATAATTAGATCAATTTTAAATTTAATTATATATTTACTAAGAAAATAATTCCGATAAGAAAATAATTCCGATAAGAAAATAATTCCGATAAGAAAATCATCGTTGATAACTCTACAAAACTCCAAACTATTGAATATTGTACTTAAAAGGTTGAAGATTAGAAGATTAGATATGTGATTTCCATTTTGGTAACTAAGTATTTTTGTTTCACCGACTAAGATGAATTTTGAACCTAGGAAAACGTCCTCTTAAGTTTAAAAGGTTCTTCAACATGGAGAATTTGAAGAACTCCACTTGAATGTTTGAATAAAGGGCATGAATATGGAAATCTCCCATGAGTGTTTTTTTTTTTATTAAAGAAAAGTATTAAAAACAGAAGGCAGAATGCATTTTGTCACCTCAAACTAGAATCAAATATTTTTCTCTCATCTTTCGAACTTGGTTGCTCTGTGGGAAAGATCAGCTTGTGGTCCTTGAAAAAAGTCAAAGATTCTAGCCTCCATTCCATTTCTCTGATTGCAAAAACCTTTATCGTGTGATCAATTTCAAGAGCATTTATTTATATTGATTTTTACAGCCTGGAGACATCCATCAGACAAGTCTAGTTCAAGGATTCGTGTGCCATTCGTGTCCTCCCCATTGTAGCCATATGACTTACTGGCTTTGACAAATCACTACGACTTTGCGATACCTTTCATTTCCACAACGTAAGCGTAACAGGGTATGAAACCAAAGAAAAAGAGGCAAAAAATCACAAAAAGGAAAAATTATTTAAAATTTTCCATGTCACGTTTTGTTGCCGCAAAAAGTTTGACAATTTTTCGCTTGTTGTTCCTGTTGTTGTCGTTGTTGTTGTGCATTAAATTAATTTCGCCTTGTCTTTTGTTGTTGGCCACCCTCCCCCCCTCACACACACACTCCCCTCATTCTTCCACTGACTGTTTCTTTTACCTAAATGGTAATAGAAAATGAAAATGGCTGCCACAGCCGGCAAAAGATTTTCGTAACAGCTGCAGGAGGCCGTGCTCTCATTTTTATTTCGCGTCAGTTTCGTTTGTTTCGCCGCACTCTGCACTCCTACCTACCTCCCACCCTCCCTCCACCCCCCCCCCTGTTGTCATCAAAGCACAATGTTTTTGTTTGTCATTTCATTTGCAAGAGTTTTTATTAGTTGTTGTTGCTGTTGCTAATTTGAACATTTTTGCCGGCTAGGCGAAAGTAAACAAGAGTCGCACATGCTCGGCAAATGTTTGAATAAATATTTTTAATTAAAATTTTACACAAAGGTAAAGCGCAAAAAAAAAAAAAAACAAATAATAGCAAAGCAGAGCAAACAAAAAACAAACAGGTGAGAAAGGTTACGTGCCAGAAAGGAATAAACTAATCAATTATTCCAACATTTCAAAATTTTTTTGTTTGTTTCTGAGAGTTTTGAAATGAACTATGGAAAATATCCAGATATGTTCAAATGGAAACCAGACATGGATCGGACGAACAGTATTATCATTTAGATATTAGGGGTATTCTTTTTTCAAAAGTTCATATTTTAGCAAGCGCCACAGCTTTTTCCATTTTGAAAGAGTCATCAATTTGATTCACCTGTTTGTCCCCCCCTGTATTATAACGGGGAATGATTTTGGGAACCACCGATAAACTGTCGTTTTAGATTTAAGTTCATCCATCGATAATCGTTGCAATAATCCACGTCGAATGTTGAGAAAAATAATCCAACGAAAACCCTCGCGAAAAATGACCATTGTTTTGCCAAATTATTTTTTTTAAACTTATTATAAATACACAAAAACGTTGTAGGTACATATGTATGGGCTAAAAAAATTACCGTATCGTTATTTAATGTAGCACACTCATTCTTGTTATAAATAGGAGGAGGTGTAGCCAGGAACGAGTCCAAGAAGATCGGAAACTGTGTCGGAAAATACCTGAGGAAATGCAACCTAAACAGGCATATAAAAAGCCACTCTGACCCTTAATCATCATCTTAAGGATCACCAAAAAATGCACACTGGCATAACACCATTTCAATTTCAGTTAGCACTGCCCTCGGAGTCTTAGGCCGGTGCATAGCGGTGAAGAAGAAGGAGAGAGAACTGCTTATATTCCCTCAGGAAATCTCCCTTTCCAACCTTCGTAACTCCTTCCACCTCTGTATGTGTCCACCTCTTTTTGCTACCTGGCTAAACTCTGGGCTCTGGCCTTAGTTTACGCTAACTTTTTTAAAGTGCCACAACGTGGAGTATCGTTTTGGTATCGATAGGCAACATATCGCAGCGTCCTCAGAGACCGTCCCGAATAAGCAGCTCACCCTAATTGCAGCTTCCTTTTCTCCTAATCCTAGACACAGACCATCCTGTTTGGGAGCCTTTGTCCTGCTCCAGGTCACACCTGAAGCACATTCTTGTGTCCAGCCGTACTCCCAAGTATCCGATTGCCTTCTTTGGGTCATTTGGAGTGCCTTCTACGATTTAACGGACTCTTCCGCGCATCATATAATTTAGTCTCCCCACTGCCCACTCCCCACTACTCCCAAATGGCTATAGGAGAACATAAACATAACCAAAAATTATTGTAAAACACGAATCTTTATTATGATGTGTATATGTATATATTTATTATAAAATGTGTCCTTGCACAGAATGTTATATTTTTCTTTAAATTATTAAATGCATTCACAATTTAAAAAGAAAAATCGATCACCGTTGAATTTTAGAAGACTGGCGATTCCTTAATCATAATATTAGGTTCGATATATAAAACGATATAATCGGCTTTTTCCTCGCAGAATCAGAGTTAAAAATACCCCAAAAATTTCCAGTAATAGATTCTTCTCATCAATTATAAATAAATTCTTATCTTATATTTTTTCCTTATCTATTTCCTTCGGAAGGATCGCATTTATTAGTCGCAACCAATTGAACTCAGGACTCAAGAGATTCTTGATTCATTTTCCTGGTGCTTTTTCAATCAGATCTCTACTCACTTCGTTTTCGTTACTAAAAATTAATAATTTCATCGAAATATATTTAGGTTGAGAGTTGTTGGAGTAACGTTATATCAGGATATCAGGACGACTATAACGATTTTAGAGACCTATGAATTTAAAGCTTATTTTTATGCCGAATGGCGATCGATTTGGGAGCACTTTTCCTTTGATTTCGTGGCTGTCAATTGAATGTGAAATGAGTTATTCTTCCTACAATATGTTTGATGTTTCCTTTTTCCCCTTTTGATTTGTGGACTTTATCGTTCGTTTTGCTGGAGAAAAAATGCACATGATGTCTGGTAAAGTCTTTGTTATGGACTGCAATGCAATTTTCAGAACGAATTGCTAATGAAAATGTCATTTGAAAATTGCGGCACGTACATCTCTATCTCTTCACATGGCAATTTGTTGCCACCGCTGCTGCCGCTGCTGCTGCTGCTGCTGCTGCTGGAAGGATGTTCCGTTTAGGCCAAAAAAAAAAAGAAGGTCTCTTATCAGTTTCTCCCTCTCCCTGCCTTCTTCACTCCGGCGGTCACTTCTCTAGGAAAACCGCATTCACGTTCACCCCAAAATCGTTTTGGCGATTATCGCATTTTTGCATTTCTCTACGCCGCCAACAAAGTGTAAAATTATTTAATGGATTGCGCGTTGGGAGTGGGAGTGGGAGGGAGAGAGGGAGGGAGGCAGGGAGGTGGAGAGGGAGGGTGGCTTAAGCAATTGATGAGCATGCAGCGATATCATTTGGCATTCCCCTCGACCATCTCTCTGCCTGTTCTCTTATGTTTGCTGCATTTTATTTTGTAGGTGTTGCTGATTGCGGCACGTAGACGCGGCGCGTCCGCACTTGAAAACCGAAACTGAAACCAACTGCATGGGTGGGGGGGAGGTGGAGGCCAGATGATGCAGGCGAGGCAGGTGAGGCTCAAATTCAATTTAACTTATGCAGCAACAGCAGAAGCAGCAGCAGCAGCAGCATCAAGCGAGGCTGTGCTTGTGCCACAGCAGATGCAATCAGGCAAAAAGTCGAGGCAAAAGCTATCGATATCAGTTTGTTGCTGTTGCTGTGGCTGTGGCTGTTGTTGTCGAGTCAAAGGCAATCGTGCAACACGGCATGTAGCAGCTTGTTATTGCTTGATTGCCGCTAAAATTAAGTTGGTGCTTGGTGAGAAAGAGACTTCCCAATGATAAATCACTTAATTGCACAGCGAACGCGTAAAATGGAAATTGAGCATGGTCAAATACACAGAAACGGATAGGGGGTGGTGCTGCTGGTGGTGCTAGAGGGGGGGAGAGGAATTGCTTGCAATTGGGTTGCATTTGATGATGGGTTGGGGGTTGGGGGATGGGGTTGATTCACCCGCATCCATAAACACTAATGATTGCTCTGATTGCTGCCTGCCCACGAAAACAAAATCGATGCTATCGAAATCAATGCCTGACAAATTGACACAATTGAGCCGAGCCGGCATGAGTCAATTGAGCAAAACAAAATCAAGAGAAAAGCAAATCAAAAAATAAAAGTCTCACACCAGCAGCAGCAGCAACAGCAACAGCAGCAGGCAACAGCAACAGCAATTGCTTTTGCCGTGCTGATGATGACGTTTGTTGCTGTTAGTGGGTTGCTTGCCCACCGATGTTGCTGCCGTTCGCCACTTTATTTTATTGTTTCCCAAAGGCAAAACGAACAGCAACACACACAGAGAGAAATGCGCACAGTGGGCCAACAATTGTTAGAAATGCTTCAATATATCTAATTGGCACTTTTCCACACATTTTGCAACCACTGTGCCTTCGTTTTGAAAGTGAAATAAATTGCCAGCCACAATTCTAACTGTGCGGCACACTCTTCTTCTCCGACAGCCAACGACATCATCGATAGCGACAACGACAACATCAGCAACATCAATTAAACCAGCAGCAACAACAATACAAACGCCTCACTTTATATGCGGGTGTAAAAGTTGGTGTTGCCTTTTATCGGTTTTTGATTTTTGTTTTGTCACTGATTTCATTTTAATTTTGATTGCAAATTGAAATCAATTATTACCCCTTTTGTGCATAATTTGTGACAATTTGTTGAATATGTGGAATTTAACTTTCCCATGCCCAAACAGACAGACAAACAGACAGACAAACGCATATCTAATTAATAGCCACCTGACTTAAAATCTGATATTATTATTAATAAACCAACTAAATAAAATGAATCTCCCCTTAACGACCCACGCAAAGACGACCAAACCAAAAGCAACAACAAAATAAAAGAAGATCAAGTTAAGAGCCAACTAACTGACTGTGGCGACTCAATTTAAGCAAACGACTCTCCGAAATGACTGATTAAAGCTAAAGCCAAGGAGGGGCACAGCCAAATGAATACAAATACATACAACAACAACAACAACGACATTCAATAAGAAGAGATATACATATAAAAAGCAACAACAACAACATCAGTGGTTCATTTAACTCTAAAGACGATGAAATGCTCTGTAAAAATCGGTTCAAATGAATTTACCATCCAAGTAGTTAGACAAGAAATTAATGAGAGAACTAAAAATTAACTGGAATGCACAATTGAGTTTCATTTACTTACCCAAAATCAATTGCAATCAAATGGAATATAAGAATTTCGATTTAACACAAGAAAAGGGAAGTTGTAATTCTCAACTAGTTTTAGCTAATGATAGATCTATGTGGTTCTTGAAATAGCCAAATGCTGGCTAATACCTGGTTAGCCATTTGGGCTAGAACAGGGATTCGTGCCGCAGCTAACTTGGCGAGGAAGAAATTCACAAATAAAATACTTTTCTTTTGTTTTTTGCGTAGATAAAAAGGAAAGTGGCTCTGAAATTAGAATGGATTTCATTGATGATATGTGCCACTTGCATTGAAAAGCTATAATACCCGCTTTAAGGTAATCAACGACCAAAGAGACGAGACGAAACACAAGCAACACACACAAATTAGCATTTCCCTTGTTGTTCCAGCAGCAGCAACAGCAGCAGCAGCCAACAGAATTGACGACACAGAGTCGGCTGTCGCCGTTGTCGTTGAGGCTAAGACAAGCCCAATTCCGAGCCTCCGCCGAGCCTCTCCTTCCTCCAGAGACAGAGACACAGAGTCAAAGTCGGAGACGACTCATCATTAAAATGTGTCCCAAAAAAAAAAAAAAAAAAAAAAAACAGAAAACTGAACTTGATAGCGACATTCGCCTGTCGTCGTCAATGTCGCTGACAAAGGAAGCCGCCGAAGAGAAAAATGCGAACGACCTGCATACTCCCACTGTGGACAGTGTCTGCACCTGTCCTCCATCTCCATCTCCATTTCCATCTCTCCATCTCCATCTCCATCTCCGTTGCCTCCTCCTCTCTGTCTCTGTCTCTGTCCTGTGTGCGTCCTGGGCACGTCATTTAAATTACATTAAATTGTTTGCGCTGACCATGAGAGTTGCGGCAAATAAATTCGTTAAAATAACTGAAGCCAAAAAAGAAAAAAAAAGAAAAGAAATATATATATATATATATATATATATATGTGTACAACAACAACAAAACTCTCGGCTATAGAGCGAAAGATTTGCTGCCAAAGTGGAGCAACTGCAACAGCAATTTATGCGACGGGAGCAACAGTTGCTGCTGCTGCTGCTTGTGCTGCTGGCGGGCATTTGATTTGCAACACAAACAATGACAACGGCAACAAATTTCATGAATGAAAGATTGCGGTGGACAGGAAGTGCATAGCATAACGGACGCGGAGGTGGAAAGGATGTGGTTGCTGCTGCTGCTGCTGCCGTTGCCGTTGCTGTTGCTGTTGCTGTTGTTGATTGTCTGTCGATAGGCGCGTTGTTTTGTCAGTGGGTTGCACAAAAATGTTGCTCAATCAGCATGCATAATGCAAGAGGAGATGCAGGAAGAGGTGGAGTAAAAGGAGTTCGACAACGACAACAACAACAACAACGACGACGACGACGAGGAGGAGGAGGTGGAGACGTATGTAGTTAAAAGGAAACTGGACTTGACAACGAGGGTGGCTTTTGTAGTTTAACAGACGTCTCACAAATTGCTCAAGTCAGACAGAGACAGACCGCAACGTTTATGCGGGCAAAATAATGACGAATTGCAAATCGAGAGGCGAGCGGCTAAATGATATCCAGCGATCCTAAACTTTCAACACGCATAAACGTAGTTGCTGCTGCTGCTGTTGCTGCTGCTGTGCTTGCCAATTACACAACATGGACATTGACATTGAGGTTTTGTCTTCATGTTGCTGTCCATCCTTCATACTATCCAGGTATATTCTCGCCCCTTCACACACCCCCTGCACACTTCCTCACCATATAAGGGTTGCACTTTAACGAAGCGCATTTATATTGTAATTATTTGTGGCCTTTTGGCGTTAATTTTCGTTGACCGAAAAATTGCAGAGGCAGGCAGGCAGGCACCTGCAAGACAGTAGCTGGAAAAAAAAGTTGCCCAACCACCAGCAGCAGCAACATCACCAGCAGCAGCAACAGAAGTTTGCAATCATTTTAATTCAATTTACAAGTTGAAGTGTTTGCCTCTCTTGCCAACACTTGCCAAAGGAAATGGAATTTGCTTTTGTTGCTGCTGCTGCTGCTGTAGTTGCTGCTGCTGCTGGTTCTGGTGCTAGTTTGCCTTTATTTTGGCGCTGCTAAATTAAGATTCCATTAGTTTTGCGGGCTGACTTTGTCTTTGCCAAATGGCATCTTAGAAATGCTTGCCTCAGGCAACGATAAATCTCCCAAGTGTCAAATGATGTGCACACACACACTCACACACACTCACACACACACCGAGAGGGAGAATGAAATAAGCTGAGTAGTCAGTAGTCGCCTCCTCCTTTTCGCTAAGTGCCTGGCAAAAAGGCGAAACAATTCCCTCAATTCTTCGTCTCAATTTCTCTAACAATTGAAACGTGTCGTAGACAATAAATTCCAAACTACAATAAATTATTGCTATAAATATTTCGCCAAAGGTTTCTTCTTCTCTCTCTCTCTCCCCCTCTTTCTCTCTCACTCTATCTCTCTCCCTGTTTCTCACTCTGTGAAGTGTCAGACAACCCAAAAATTGCATTAGCAATTGAGGGAGCAGGCAGCTAAACAATAAATCGGTTGAAAAAAACAAAAACTAAAAGAGAACGAATTGAAGTGAGATTCGTTTGTGTTTTTTTCTTTACACTCTTTTTTTTTTTGGTCGAATTTCTCTTGTGCTCTCAGTGAAAAGGTGACCAAAAAAAATGCATTGACAATAAATCGCTCATCGCTTATGACAAGAAGAGAAGAAGGAAACTGTTGACCAAAACCGAAAGCCCAATCCTTTTATGGTCAGTCTAAATAAATCATCACAGGCCGCACAATGATGAAATTATTATTTATGCAGTGCAGTTTCCTCTCCTTTTTTCCAGCTATCTCCCTCGCTCTCCGTTGTGCCCCTCTCTCTGTCGCTCTCTTGCTGAGAATAGAATAAGGGACAAAGGGGAGATTGGGGGGAGGGATTGGAAATTATGCCTGTGTGCTCCAGTTAAAGTTTAAATGCATATGTGTGTGTGTGTCAGATTGAAATTATTTCCCAAATACCCATAACTAAATATGTACGTTTTAAATCTATTTCGACTAGAATTAAGACTTGCATTCTCACTACTTCAATGAGCTATAAAATATTTAGAGTCTCAATGAGAAATCACATTTGGAAATTCATCAAAAAATTATCGTTTCATCGTTCTATGAAAGACTAACCCAATTTATTTACATAATAATAATAATTCAATTTATTGCATCTAATTGTTATAATAGTGGTATGCTTATAAAATATAATTACTTTAGAGTTCAGGGCCAATGACCTTTTCTGCTATGTTACATGTTGGGTATATATTATTACATTTTAGTATTATTATTACATTATATTAGGGGAAAACTTAGCGAAAAACCCCACGGATTTATTTACATATATATACATCATATTTTAACGTTCCGAAGTTCTCAATTTTCATCACTTTAGCGCGGTGAGGTTACGATTTTTCTTATACATAAATTCATTTTTGCTTGAAATTTTATTTTATTTTAATTTGGTAGCTCTAGCTTTTATAGTTCCTGAGATCTGTGCACTGTTACGGACGGACGGACAGTCAGACAGACGGCTAAATCAATTTCTTTTCTCATTCCGATCAAGAGTATATATACTTTATAGGGTCGGAAATTCTTTCAACGGATGCATGGTATAAAAAGCGATGTGTCCGGTTTCCAAGGTTTGAAAAAATACGGAAGAATATGCTTTATTGGGTCGGGAATGCTTCCGTGAGCCTTTTGCAGCCTTTTGGACGATAATTGCATTGAACGATATCAGGAATTAGGAAACTAAAACGATTTTTGTCGCCATGGAAAAAATAGGTAAATAATGAAAGGGCAAGAATTGCTATTTGCTTCTGCTCTAACTTAATTTTGAATTTTAATTCTAATTATATACTAAAGTGTAACTCTGATTCTGCGAAAATCAAGCCGATTTGTAGTTTGTGAGTGGTCCTGATCCATCTTGGAATATATTTATTACGTAATATCTAATTAAGCAATCGCAAGGTGATCAATTTCTTTCTATTTTTTGAGGCATACCATCCTTTGGCTATATTACACAATCCGCACACTCGTGCAACATATCAGCCACTGGCTTCAACAGGCCTCCATCCGAAGACACTTTGACGCTTCTGCACACCCTGCAAACATCTTGATCGGATTCCCCCTGCATCATGGATTGTTTCTGAAAATTAAATAAATAAAAAATCCAAATTAAAACAAAACTGCGAGGACACAATGGAAGGGGTAGAGGAAGGAAACTATTAGAACTCTGTTAGAAATATATCCCATTTTGGCTTTAGTCCATTACTTACTTATTTCAATAAATGTTGCCTTAAAATGAAAAACCAAATGGAATTTGGCGTGAAGTATTGTAACTTTTGATTTGACCAATGAAACAATAAAACAAAAAAACTATGGAAAACGGTGTCTTTATAAAATTTGATTACTGACTGGTTGGGTTGACGACGAAAAGTGATTTTGTTTACTATCTGAAACAGGGGAATGACTTCTCGACATTCGACTTTAAGCCTCAAGGCTACGTAATTCAAATCTATTCACTCTTGCACTGAATGACTCGACTTTTTTGGATAATTTCACTCTCTCATCTGAGACAAATGTTGAGCATAATCCTTAACTTCGCTGCCGTCCAACTAAAAGGATCTTCAGCTTGTGCTACGATACTTCGAAAATGTGGTAAAACACATTTATACGGACAAATTGTCACAGTAGAAGACAAAATTATTCTTCAGTAAACTTAAGTCGACATACTTATAAGTGTACGAGGTACAGTGTTTTCTGAAGTCCTGTATGGGTTCTTGAAAGGAATTAAATTTTTTCTTTCGCATGCCGCAATGGCTACACATACTATCTCTCTCACTCTTATGTGTGTGCACTTTACCGCCCCCACCGACCAAATGCGCCCTTGCACCGCTTTGAGTACAAAACGTTTCAACGTATAGCTCGGCCATTTTTATTCCAATTCTTATGAAATTTGATGGAATGAAATATCATTCCATAACATGTATTATTTTTTCGAATTCCGGGTGCTGAAGGGGGCGTGCCAAAAAACAAAAATAGACTTAACCAGCGTATATTCTACACGAGTCTACATTCTAAATTTGGTAGCTCTAGCTTTGATAGTTCTTGAGATTTTTGGTCTCGTACGGACGGACATGTCTCGGCCTCCCATGCTTCTCTTCCATTGCTTCTGCCTATTACATTACATTTTGGCGACTTTAATATACCATTTTATACTCTGGATGCATGGTATAAAAATATAAAGGGCTCAAATAGCAGAAGATTAGGTTTGTTGGAAGTTTTAACTGTTTTTTATCCTATTTATAAGTGCATGGATCTATCTAGTGCAAGATGTTAAACTCGGCCAATTTCTTGGGTTTCGATATATGTTTCTCTCTCTCTCTCTCTCCCTCTATATATGTATGTACATATGTACATATGGAGAGATGTCCGTCTCTGTGTCGCTTTATCTCTCTGCCTCGATGTTGTTATGCTGTTCCGCCTTTTCTCCCGGTAGCACTGAGATTTGTTTTACCCACTTGTTGCTGGTTGCCAATGCATTGGCTTGTGCCCTGCCTCCTTTTCTGCGTTCAGGCTTCCTTCTGTCTGTTTTTTGTTTTTGTTTTTCTCCATATTTTTTTCCCATTTTGTATTTTTTTTTGTTGCTTTCTGTTTGCCATGAAATTATTGCATGCAACATTTACCGTATTAATAAATTATGAGTATTTATGTGCTGTCAGAAGTCGTGACGGCAGAGAGCGACACACAAAGTGATAAAATTAGCACACAAAATATAAAAAAAAATAAATAAAACAAAGTGTATGTTTTTTTCTGCCTCTCTCTCTCTCTCTCTCTCTCTTTCTGGCTTGGATTTTGGTTTTTGTTTTTTGTTTTTTGGAGTCATAAATAAAATAAGTATGCGTATGTCTTCATAAAGCGGGCGACAACAATTGGAAATTTATGCTCGGGCCTTATATGAAGCGAAATGTATATAACTGTAACAACAACAACAACAACAGCAACAAGTGAAACAGAACAGACACACATAGGTAGGTAGGTAGGTAACAGGTGCGGACAGACTCCGACTGCAACTCCATCTGCATGTGCAACACCAGCAACAGCACCAACATCAACTTGCAACTCCATTGCAGACCATGTAATACGTCCTGCTTAACCAACAGCAACAACAACGGCAACAGCAACAGCAACAACAACTTGTCTTTTGACACTTGGCGCATTTGACACTCAACGCGCGCATTCACTTTAAATCGAAATTTACTGATATCTGCGTACAAAATAATATCAACACCGGCGACAGCACCAACAACACTAACAACAGCAGCAGCAGCACCAGCAACACCAGCAACAGCAACACCAGCAACAACAACAACTAGTTGCAAACCAAACCGAGACGTTCGAGTAACGAACGACCTTAGAGGTAATAAACATAAATAACGCCATTGAAACGGCAAACGGAGCGCTGCGTCGCGACGCAAAGAGCGGTCTGGAGTGGAGTGGAGTGGAGTGCAGTGCAGTGCAGTGCAGTGGAGTGGAGTGACGCAGGCGCAGTTAAAAACGATCGAGACTCGAGACCTGCAGGTGATGGGAGAAGGCCGAAGAGTGGGAGAAGTGCTTGGCCAGCTAGAAGTGGGAGTGGGAGTGGGAGAGGGAGGTGGGAGGTGAGGTAGCGGGTGTCAAGTCTGTCTGTGGTTCAGTCTGTGGCTTTAGCTTGTTACATACTTCTCCGACTCCGACTCTGACTCTGACTCTGACGCTGGCTTTGGCTATAACTTTGGCAGCTTTTCTGTGTACTCTGTGGTGTGTCTATGGGGCGGGCTTATTCCAAGTGTGTGCCTGAGTTTCAGACCGAGTCCGAGTACGAGTACGAGTCCGCGTCTGGGCAGGCAGGCGAAGGTCAACAGATTGTTGCTGGCAAGTAACGCCACAACCAGAGTCAGAGTCAGCGTCAGAATCAGAGTCAGAATCAGAGTCGGTCTCCGTCTCCATCTCCATCTCCGCCTCCGTCTCGGTCTCGGTGGTCAATGCAGTTGGTGGTTTGGTCAGTGGTAATGCTGCCAGGCTTAGCTGTGATAATTGTTTCTTGTCCATTTTTTTTTTTCGCCAATTTGATTGCAACTAATGAACTCTAATGAATAAGTTGCACAACGAAAATCATTTCAACTTCAAGGAACTTCAAAAGCGAACGAAAAAAAAGTTCAAGGCAACTTTATGTAGTGATCTGCTCCACATCTGACGATGATTGATATAACTTTATCGATTTCCGATGCTCCAAGCAATGCAATTTTCTAAAAAGCCAAACGAAAACATCTCTTTTAACTGGGCTTAAAGCGGTGAAGAGATCGACTCTTCGCGTTGCTGATTTTTGCTGGAAGAAATAACTACAACTAATATATTGTTTACAAACACACAGAAATATCACACATTATATAATTACATATTATTACAAAACATAAAAGAACTTATATCTCCATTTATGTCCAAATCTCGAATAGAAAAATTCAAATATTTTAGAAATCTTTAAGAAAAACCCAAAAAATTAGCGGTAAAGATTTGATTTTTTAACATTTTGGCTCAAAACATAGAATTAGGGGCTTGATGACTTTCCAACTATTGAAGTATGGTTAATTCTGAGAAACTTTGCTGAAGGAATCTAGTTAAAATATTGAACATCTCTAAAATTAGAGACTGAAGAAAAATGTCCCTTTTCTATAAAAATGGCAACTTGCTTGGAAAACTTTAATAAAACATTTTGTATTTAAGTCAAAAAACTCAAAAAAAGACAAAGTTCAATTCGTACGACCCAAAACAGGGGAAAACCATCGATTTTGGTCTTTTCTTTTTTTTCTGGCTATCACAGTGTTATTATAGAGATCGAAAATCATCGAAATATCTAATGAAAACTATTAGCTGCAATATGATCCATAACAAAATCAAATGTATTGCAAGTTCTGCATTAAGTTTCCTTGATTTTCTTAAGACTATTGGAGAGGTCCAATAAGGTCTTCCTCTAGCTTTCTGATCGGAATTCCACTGCATCGATTGTTCCTTGGATTCTGCAATATATGATGATGGATTATGTATTATTAATTGTTAGTTTGAGAAGCTCTTTTCCATTAATATTTTTACTTGGATCTTCCATTAACTTTGGATGTCCAATTTATACCAAACTAATTATTTTAATTACATTCAATTCAAATAATGATTTAAAAAAAAAAACATTTTTTCAGAAACCCATGAAATTGTGGAAAATTTTTTACGATTATTATTTTATGTCGATAATTTTTTCATTTTAAAAATATTTTTTTAAGGGAAAAATCGGTATGCATGAAAATTTAAAGCGAATCCGATAAATATTTTTCGAAATATAGCCAAATTTGTGACACGTGAGCCGCTAGGACAAATTTTCGAACGCGTTTTTCTGGAAACAACGTTTTTCAAATCGTATTCATAGAATGAAGTGGTATATTAAAGTCGCCAAAATGTATGTAACAGGGAGAAGGAAGCTTTTCCGACCCTATAAAGTATATATATTCTTGATCAGTATCAATAGCCGAGTCGATTGAGACATGTCCGTCTGTCTGTCCGTCTGTAGGATCATCGAGATCTCGGAGACTATAAGAGCTAGAGCTACCTAACTTGGCATGTAGACCCGTTTGCTCTGCAGGCAGATCGAGTTTATTTAATTTTTTTGCCCCGCCCCCTTCCGCCCCCGCTATTTGAAAAACAATATTTTGAGCCTCCATATCTCGGGAACTATAAAAGATAGAGCTATCGTATTTGGACATTAGATGCGTGCAGTATGCACGCAGACCAAGTTTCAAATTTTTGCCACGCCCCCTTCCGCCTCCGAGATTCGATAAATTCCCGAATAAATAATTCCCGATAAATAAATAACCCGAATATTTATCGTATCATAATTTAATCTAATACAAATATAGTTACAAATATCTATCATCCCACCAAATATCACAAGAATCGGAATAAAAATGGCCGAGTATACATAGAAACGTTTTTCACCCATAGCGGTGCAAGGCAGATGCACGCAAAAAAGAGCGAGATAGCATGTGCTAGAAGTCACCAATTTGGTAGGGGGGCGCTAAAGTGCTCGTTTCCACATAAGAGTGAGCGAGATAGCATTTGAAAGAAATTTAATATATATCTCTTCACCTAATGCATGGTATATCCAAGTCGGCCCGGCGACTTACTTACTTTATTTTGTTTTAAAGTCAAAATAACAACACATTTTTTCTGTAAAATGAAATTTTTGAAAATTATCTTGAGTTTTGAAATCCAAATGCAAACCAAAGTTTATATTTTGTTAAAAAAAAATTTTGAAAGTTTGGTTAGGTGACTAAGTAACGTGATTAAAATGATTTGCATAACATTTCTGATGCTACACGAAGAGAAATCACGATTAAATGTTTTTCAACATTTTGCAATATTCAAACCTGTTCTTCGAAAAAATTTTAATCCATTGAAGATCCATTATACTGACGAAAAATATATTAATAAATAGATAAGAGTTGGATTTTGGCCTTTTTGGCCTTTTAGAATCCCAGGCTAGTGTGTGGATGAAGTTATCGTCTAAGCAGAAATGTATAATAAAAAAATAAAACAAAACACTTTTAGATAAATAAAGCCATAATGATCAGTTTTAAATAGTTTTCCTTTAAAAATAGCTCTCTGGTCAGGCTTCTAGGTCTAAATGTTGCCTAATTTGGATATTGGTTTTTGCTTAAAATTGTTCAAAATTTACTTTACATCCTTTTACTTAACCCTCTACTGCATGACCAAAGAAAAAAAAAAAAACACAATTTATTATACCATTTTCTTGAATATACTCATCATGGACGCGTTACTGCATGTGGAGCCATATAAAAAACTTCCGCAGTTTTTTGCATAAATTAGTACTTGTGATGCTTACCTATACTCAAATTATTTATTTTTATAAAATAAAACATATTCTTGAAAAATAAAATACTTTTCAGCGACGAAAGTGTTTTTTAGTAGAGCAAATTAAGTTTTGAATTCATCAAAATTCACTTTCGTTCATCTGCTTGAGACGCTTGCACAAAACTGATTGAAACTTGCGATGAGGCAAGTTCCCTATCTTCCGCATGATAAGGCGGTCTGCCCGTTTGTACATTTTTATACCCCTGCAGAGGGTATTATAAAATTGGTCAGATGTTTGTAACGCAGAGAAGGGATCGTTTCCGACCCCATAAAGTATATATATTCTTGATCAGCAAGAGAAGACGAGTTGATATAGCCATGTCCGTCTGTCCGTCTGTCCTTCTGTCCGTCTGTCTGTCTGGTGCTGCGCGAACTAGTCCCACAGTTTTAGAGCTATGGCATTTAAAGTTCGTATATAAGCTTTTCTATACAGCCACATGCACATCTGCGATTTTGAATAAGATCGGACAACGATATCATATAGCTGCCATACAAATACAAACGTTAAATGCGAATAACTTCTATATTTTTTGAACAATTTTATCCAAACTGATTACGTACATAAATAAAAATGGATTACATCATATGCGTGAATTTCAAAACAATCGGATAAACATAACGCCAGATTTCGACGATATAAAATTTGCCTATATAAGCAGTGCACGCATAAGCAGTGAAGCACATATATGTATGTGCCAAAATTGCGTTTGTGTGTGTGTTAATTTGAATATCAATCGCTACATTGTCTTGGCACGCTTACTATTTGGCGATTGGCTGGCCCCAGCCAATGTATTTAAAATATTTCTTTATTGGATTAAGAAACAAAAAATTTTTTAGGAAATAAAATGTAATGGTCAAGGGCTGCAAGGGTATACAAACTTCGGCATAGCCGATGTTAGCTTCTTTGATATTTTTTTTACGCTCACCTCCACCCTTTGCCTCAAGTCGGCCCTCGTTTTTGGCGCGATTGTTTTCCTTGCATTTCCACCAATTCTGGAACAGATTTTCCAATTGATGATTGTACAATATCAATTGGACTATGTCAAAGCTGAATCTTTTTCCTGTCATTTTAAAAATCAATTATTTTTGCCTATTGCAAGCTCACTCAACAAAATTTCGAGTCCCAATAAAAACGAACTCAAAATTAGAACTATACTAAGAAATTCTGGAAGCATATCTAATGGTAAAGTTCCAATTTTTCTAAGAACGAGATCAAAACAGATGGCAAAAATGAAATGTGTAAACACTTTCTTGGCAGTGTCAGAAATGTTTAATCTCAGTTTTTGTTGTTTCTTTTTCGTTCGTTTTTTCATAGTTAAATTAAGTATTTAGTATTAAACTATAATCAATTAAAAAAACATTGTTAAAATGGCTAAAAACCAGTCATTTTTCTATTTAAAGTGAAAAAAGTTATTTTTTTCCAAGTGTGTAAAGTATTTCTTGACATACTGTATGTATGTACTTACACACACCAAGGGAAAACTAACGGGATCTGATCGCTATTCTCTTCTTTGCATCCTATTCTTAAAAAATAAGTGAGCACGTGTTCCTTTAACATGTTTTAACATGTCGAAAAATGAATATATGTATGTGTTGTACTATATTTTTGAACACAACTGTATGTACTACATAACATATGTACATATATCTTTTCTTGAATGAAAAGTTGGAGCGGTAAAAAACAGATGGGCAATTGATGTTTTATGCTTTTTTATTTTCGTAATAAGTAGATGAGCATTGTGGGAGCCAACATTTGGGGAGCTTGGGGAGTTAGTCGATTGGCCGAGGAGAATACCTGCTTGATCCAATGGCGATGAAAGAAGACGCTAATGAATATGATCGGATATTGTCGATCACAGTGAACGCCACGTGACACTATGCCAGTCAGCTGATCGCCGCAGAAGAGCGGCCCACCCGAATCGCCGCGACAGGCGTCCTGTTTGGCCTCCGGGGCGACCATGGCACAGATCATGCCCTGGCCGAAGGTCACCGGGAATGTGCTGTGGCAGGATCTCTTCGGCTGCAGCCGGAACGAACGCTGCATGAGGAGTTCGGCGAACTGGGCATTCACCAGATGATGTGGACGACCCCAGCCCAAGACGAAGCAGGTGCCACGCCTTGGCGGCGGCTGACGCGGCAGATCGGCAATGCCCAAGCCGCGTGTGAGATTCAAGTCCATCATCTCGCCAAGACGCAGCAGGGCGAGATCGTGTCTGGCCGAGATGTGATGCCGGGCAAAGGGATGAACTTTGCGTATACCAAAGACGTGAGTATTTTCTGTGGGTCGCAAGCGATTCGGTGATCCGGCCACAATGACAATTTCCTCAGGTAGCAGCAGGCGCGATTGACTGATGGAGAGAGACGGAGGATGAGGGTGCATCCGGATGGTTAGTTTCTACTCACTTCCACCTATCGAAGACACAATGCGAGGCGGTGAGGACGTAGACAGGAGCTACAATCGTGCCCACGCAGATGTGATTGAAGCCAAAGAAGTGGGATCGAGGCCTCGTCGTTTGAATGGACACCACAAACTTGGCATATGGACACGGGCTGCTGTCCGTTTCGGCGGCCAAAGTATTTGGCAAATAGTGGACAAACGAGCAGGTGCACCATGGCGAGATGATAAGCAACACGATCAGGATCAGGAATTCCATTGCCTCCTCTCGTGTTTGTTTGTCGTCGTCGCAAAGATTGATGGCTCGTGACAAGCCTACTACAACTTAAGTGTAACTAAAGTCACTTTCCGTCTGACGAAATGTCAACAATGGCAACAAGTCTATCAAACAGAATCACTAGCCAAGAGACGAGGGACAAGAGACGAGCTGAGCCCCACTCTGACACCCACATGGCCCTGAGGCAATAAGCACACAATTTGCATAAGCTGCCAGACGACGCACACATCCGAGAACAAACGGCGAGGCAGATGGAGGAAGGTGAAGTTGGAGGCGGGGGTGGGGGGTGGGGGTGGGGGAATGAGCAACAAGTAAACGGCAGCCTGCCAGCCATGCAAAGGCAATCACCAAGACAGCCAACGTGCTGGCTGCAACATCTTCAGTCTGCCACAGATTTTGTGGCCAAAAAATCACTGTTTACTCAGCATCAATGAGCCGACAAGCAGATACTCTTTATGCCCTTCAAAGGGAACTAGAAGCTTCTTCGTTTTTCTTAGCTTTCTCCAGTTTCGATTTTCAATTTGTTTTCCAAATTGCATCCCCCGTGCGCCCCCCTCGCTCGATTGTTGGGCCTTAATCATGATTCCCTCTAATTGTCAAGAGGGTATTCAAGTGTATGAAAAAATTACCTCAGAATTTCTGCTTCTCCCCTCCGCTTCCCGTTTTCCCTTCAACGTCTTCTCTTTGCTCGGTTTCTATTTTTTTTTTTGTCTTTTTGGCGCACAAGATATAATAAAAATCTCTTTTATGGCACTTAAGTGTTTTGTGTGCGGATTGTGGGTAGCATTTTACCTTGACTACAGCAGAGATCCAACTCTATTTCCAACAACCCCCCCCCTGCCCCACTCTCTGTGCCGTCTCTGGAGCCACGATTTATGCGACTTTTGGCCAAAGTAAATTGCGCATAAAAAAAGCTAAAGCTGGCTATGCTCATGCATTTGATGATGAAGTGCTCAAACAAAAAGAAAAAGGACTGACTAAGAGACAAAGAGCGGTAGAGAGGGGGGAGAGGGAGATGGGAGTATATGTATAATGGCAGAGCTGGCGGAAAATTTACTAAGTGCAAGAGTTGAATTTATTAGACGAAAAACTTTACTGTTTACGAGCTGTTGTCGTCTCTCGAGCAACAGTTATCAAGTCCCGGCCATCAAAGAGGCCAAAAATTATGGGTCTCCCCCCCCCGGCCACCCCGCTCCTTAACTACAAATAAAGTTTGTCTGAATAACAGGTGCAGCATCAGGCATAAGGCAGTAGCGTTAGCCTCAGGTCAAAAAAAACAACAAAAAAAAAAAAACAGTTTTCAAGTTCAGCTAAGGAAAAGGTGCGCTCCCACGATACTGGCAAATTACACACATGGCAAAGAGGCTGAGAGGCTGCGGATGATGACGATGATGGCAATGGGGAGTAGGAGTAGAAGGGGGAGGAGGAGGAGGAGTGAACTGGCAACATTCAAATCCCATCAGCCACGCAATGCAATCATCATGATCATTATGAGCGGAAATGCAGGAAAAGTAGGAGGTTTTTAACAGCCACCGACTGGCGATTGCCATCGCATTCTGTTGTTTTGCAATTGTACAGGGTATCAAGTGTATGCTCGGCAGCACGACACTTTCATTGATGAGCAGAAAAATCAGACGCATCCTTGGCAATGCTGAAAACACTCTAGATAAATAAAAGGAACTGGACTTTAAATTAATTCAAAATGAATTCCTCTCCACGGCCAAGAAGAAGTTGTAAAAAGGAATCGATTGGGGTTAGATTCAAAGATTTATTTCTTACCAAAAAACGAAAGCCATGTTTTCTACCTACCTCTGAGGCTTGAACTGAACGGAACTAAAATTTGTATGGGAGGAATCTGTTAAATATTTAGGAATAAGCTTAGACAAAAAACTGTTATTTAGTGGCCATATAAGTAACACCATAGACAAAATTAATGAAACTGCATATTCTAGGGGTTTTTTAATTCAATTTTCTCCCCAACTTATCTCATAATATATGTATTATCTGTAATCATCAATGTCTAGCAAATTATTATGCAGCATGAACTCTTAACCCTTAGAATATTACTCACACATATCAAATGTATATATCAATATTAGTGAATAAATGAATGAATGAATGAATGAAAACTGTTTGTATTCTCTATCCATTCATCAGCCGTCATTCTAAACTCTCAACTAAAACTAAGTTAACAATTTACAAATCAATAATACTTCCAATTATATATACCTCAGCATTAACCCATTTGAGAAAACTTCAAGTTGCCCAAAATAAAACTTTCAAAATGATCCTCAATCTACCACGATATCAGAGAACTATATCTCTGCATAAAATAGCGAATGTTGAAACGATTGCTCAAAAGCCAATTTTAAAATTAAAAAATCATATTTATCTCAAGATATGATTTAATAGGGTTAATAGAGTTAATAGTTTTTAAATAGTAATGCCAAAAGTGTTTTCTCTTGTAGTTTTAAGATAGTATTTAAGTTGCAATTAAAGGTTTTTTCATGCATTTTCCTTTACAACCTAAATTTTAAACAACAAATTCAAAATTAATTCTATGTACATATAAAATCTCAGCTAAATAAATAAGCCAGCTTTAAGCTAATTATAATGTTATGGAAATAAAGCATATATTGAATTGAATTGAATTAGGGTTAGATCGAATTATTGGTGAGATAGATGGAAGGTTACCTTAATTTTATCCAAAAGCTTTCTTAACCCATTCTCAACCTTTTCATAGTATTCCATAGGATTGAAAGTATATATATTCTTGATCAGTAGTCGATTGAGATATGTCCGTCTGTCTGTTCGTACGTAAGAGACCAGATATCGGGCCATTTCATACAAATCCGAGTGAAAATGGTCAATACGAGTGAGCGAGATAGCATGTGTTAGCTAAATATATATAATATTTAGTTGTAACTACAGTAACTCTCAGTTAGTTGACACACTGAGTTCCATGGAATATTTATTTGTAATTAATGTGTTGCCAGTGTTGATTAAGATGGCAAACCAGTTGCAAATAACAGTGCTGGAAATTGTTATACTTAGTGAGCCAACTTGCCACCTGGCAATGCTCTCTCTCTCTCCCCTACAGGGTATACTTATAGTCCCGCCTTTTGCTTCCTACACAAACATTCCCCATCACTGGTTTTCGTTTTCTCTCTCACACCATCTCTCTCTCTCTTTCTTCTTCTTCTGTGCAGTTTGTCTCTGGCATCCTGTTTGGTTCTTCATCTGAAACAAAAACAAAAAAAAGGCCGCGCGGCATGCAAAAAGTGCCGACGACGACGACGACAACGAAGCCGCCGACGCCGCAGCAATGGCATTTTATGTCGCCATTGCCACAGCAAATGACTTTAATTGCATTTCTCAATGCAGAGGCAGAGGCAGCGGCAGTGGCAGCGGCACCGACCGGCAGAGAGACTTTTTTTTCTGTTGCGCCCCTCCTCCGTGGAGCAACTCAGAACAGACAAGGCGGCGACTGAGCAGGCGAAGGAACAAAAAACACAACCAAAAACGCCAAGCACCAAGCAGCAAGAAGAAATTTCAACTCTCATCTGCACAAATCTTGATATAAACAATAATTAAATGGATTAGCTTAGATATTATTGACCATTAGAGGATCGCAGCCGCCGATGTTGCTGCTGCTGCTGCTGTCGGCAACGCCTCCAGAGGTGAGAGATTCCTCAATGGCGATTAGAGGCGATTGTACAAACAAAGAAAAGGAGCGAGCGGATTGCGCTTGCGCTCAATTAATTAATGGCAACTGCCCATGAAAAGAGCTGCGATCCGCCGCGCACAGATTGCTATCGAAAAAACATAGATACTCACACACACACACGCATACATGCGTGCACTTTACATAGACACTTGAAGATGCGACGACGACTGGCGATGGGACAGAGGCGAGATCCTCCTCTCCGCAGATGTATCAGGAGGATGAGGAGGCCTTTCACATGCCGCCAAATGGACAACCAGTCTGCGGCTAAGCAACAGTTTTATTCAACTTTTGGCCTTTCCAATTTTATTGATACTCTTTCTTGTTCACTTTCAACTTTGTTTCTACTCAAAATTTACCCCCCTCCCAAACTTTCAACAACTCTGCGTAGCACTTTCACACGGCCATCCCTCAACCAACCAACCAACCAACCGATTAATATCTCGGTCTCACACTGGATAGATGACTTAATTGGAACCCAGTTGAACCTAAAGTAAATTAAAATCCATTAGGACACCTTTGGAGCACAACTTCCAACTCAAACATAGAGATTCGTAGAGGCTCCACTGTCATACACAGAGACCTAGAAATGACCTCCATAGGGTTCGAGATTCAAGACCTCAGCGAACTTAAAAAACATGAAAATTATCTGGCTCTAAGTCTTATGGACAACAATCAACACTTCAGATTATTAAGACGATGCTCCAATTAGGCAAATTGTTGCCTATTATTAGTTTAATAAAAATGCATAAATACCAGAGTCGTTCCTAATGCATTACATTTTTAATGCATTGGTCATTTCATTAGCATTGAAAAAAAAATATTGGTAATGCAAATTTTTTCATTAGCGTTAAAAAATAAAGTAAGTAAGTCGCCGGGCCGACTTGGATATACCATGCATTAGGTGAAGAGATATATGTATATTAAATTTCTTTCAAATGCTATCTCGCTCACTCTTATGTGGAAACGAGCACTTTAGCGCCCCCTACCAAATTGGTGACTTCTAGCACATGCTATCTCGCTCTTTTTTGCGTGCATCTGCCTTGCACCGCAATGGGCGAAAAACGTTTCTATGTATAACTCGGACATTTTTGTTCCGATTCTTGTGATATTTGGTGGGATGATAGATATACGTGACATGTATTAGTGTGCCAAATTAAATTACGATACGATAAATATTTCGGGTTATTTTTCGAATTTCGGGGGCGGAAGGGGGCGTGGCAAAAATTTGAAACAAACTTGGTCTGCGTGCACACTGCACGCATCTTACGTCCAAATCCGATAGCTCTATCTTTTATAGTTCCCAAGATATGGAGGCTCAAAATATTGTTTTTCAAATAGCGGGGGCGGAAGGGGGCGGGGCGAAAAAAAAAATAAACTCGATCTGCCTGCAGAGAAAACGGGTCTACATGCCAAGTTTGGTAGCTCTCCGAGATCTCGATGATTCTTCAGACGGACAGACAGACGGACATGTCTCAATCGACTCGGCTATTGATACTGATCAAGAATATATATACTTTATAGGGTCGGAGAAGCTTCCTTCTCCCTGTTACATACATTTTGGCGACTTTAATATACCATTTCATTCTATGAATGCATGGTATAAAAACAATGCTAATGAAATTTTTTTTCATTGGCAATGAAAAAAAATAATTCTAATGAAAATGTTTTCATTGGCATTGAAAAAAAATAATTTTAATGAAAATGTTTTCATTGGCATTGAAAATGAAAAGTAATTAAAAATGTTCGTTTGGCATTGAATAATGCTAATGAAAACGCAATTTCATTATCATTACTATTAAAAATATCACAAAAATTTTGGAAACATTAAGAAAAATTAAAATCATTTTTTTTATGTGAATGTTTAGTTATTTTTTCATTTTAACATATGTTATCAAGTTCTTCTAAGTGACCATCGGTTAAGTTTTGAGGTTTTTTCCCGTCGACCATACCGGCATAACTAAACAGCCGATCCACCGAAGCTGACGATGGTAAAGGGGTATTATATGTATTTCTCACTATTTAACATTTTCCCTGATATCGTTTTGAAATTTAAATGATCTATTCTTCGTATTTTAAAAAAGTTTTTAGTAGTGAAATTGAAATGATCGTAGTGGAAAAAAGAGGAGAATTAATGATTAAACACGAACAATTTTACTGTAAATTTTCCTCGTCACACTTGCTTTGATATTTAAGTTTGATCTTTCATTCAAAACATTTTAAAACATACCTCAAACTGATTTAAACTGAAAATCGGAGCTGAATATCCCACAAAACATATATATATATATATTTTTTAATAATGAAAGAAAGACGGATTTATATGAAATTGCGGAACCGTGTGGTGCCTTATACCATTCGTGTCCCAAGGACTCGTCGTTCAAATATTATACTTAATGAAAATCAGGATCATGCAGAGGTCAATAATAATAATGCTACTGGAGTAATCGAGGATAATAATAATACTCAGGATATCAAGAGTAAAGAGGACATTAATAGCCATAGTTCAGTTGACAAAAATGAAAATGGTCCAGATTCAAAAGAAGGACGTATCTCAGATAATTCGGCTGATAATCCTGAGTCTTAAAACATTCTTAACGTTCAAATTAATTATTATGTTTATTATGTTGAAGCAGACCCCCAGGATACTCCAAACCGAAGTCCTCTGGATGTTTTTTATGTTTGTTTTATTTAATTTTGATGGGCTGATTCTGAAAAATGGGTAACCGATATCTAAAGGAGCTTGGAAAAGGAGAATCCAAGGACCATGACCGACTTTTCGCAACATTCCTTTCAAGATCTTTCTATATACCTAAACGGAACTTTCTGAGAAAGTTTAATGGAAAAATTATGTGGTAAATATGCACCCATTCATTGATTCTCTGACAATATATGTATATTGTATGCACTTTCTAGGCCTTCAAAAACTAATCAAAATTTAAAGCTGTTCAAATTTCGAATAATTTTAATTGTTATACAGAAGTGGAATATTTTCGAGGATTCTCAACTCTGCCAAGTTTGAGAATCTTTAGATGTCACTCGAAATCAAATTGTTGTTCATCATTTTCACAATTCTGTTTTGGATTTGAAGTGGATTACCATTAAAAAGTACATATTTAAAAAGCAGAAGTTCTTGTGTTAATAAATACCTAAAAAAAAATAAAGTAGGTAAGTCGCCGGGCCGACTTGGATATACCATGCATCAGGGGAAAAAAAAACTACATCGAGTTTATAAAACTAAATTCATATATTAAATTTCTTTCGTATGCGCGATTTCTAACGCATGCTATCTAGCTCACTCTTATGTTTGTGCACTAAAGCGCCCCCACCGGCCAATTTCGCCCTTGCACCGCTTTGAGTGCAAAACATTTCAACGTATAACTCTTGTCATTTTTATTTCGATTTTTATGAAACTTGGTGGAATGATAGATGTCCATAACATGTTATGAGTCTGCCAAATTAAATTAGGTTACGATAAATATTGCGAGAAAAAATCACTTTTTATTGAATTCCGGTCGAGGAAGGGAGCATGGCAAAAAAAATTAATAAACTTGATCAGCGTCTATAATACATGAGTCTGCATTCCAAATTTGGTAGCTATAGCTTTTACAGTTCCTGAGATCTTTGGTCTCTTACGGACGGACATGGCTCTATCAATTTCTTTTCTCATGCTGATCAAGAATGTATATACTTCATAGGGTCGGAAAAGCTTTAATATACCATTTCATCCTATGGATGCATGGTTTAAAAAGCACAATACCATAATGGAGTATGAAATTGGAACTAATATTAACTCGATATGTTTAAGTTCTTTAATTGCAAGAAAAGCTCTACATCATTTTTCAAATAATTGTAAGCAGTCTTCAAAACAAATTCGTGTGGATAAGTGAAACGGAAAAGAAGCCTGCTTTAATAAATTTTAAAACAAAACATGGTCGCAAAACTTGTCATAAAACAAATCTGAAAGATGTTGTAATTTTGGATGCAGTATGTACAATATACGGAAGGATTGGTGAGTTTAAACGATATTTCCTACGATGTTGTCATCTTTCGGGAATGCAAACGAGAAGTGAACTCTGACGTTTGTAAGCTGTGTCTTCGCTTTTTCGCTTTATCTAGTTGTAATTCCCAACTATTTTTAGCGTCGAATTCTAGAATCGTTAGAGATGAGAGAACTTGGCAGTAGAGTTGGGCATGGGCCAAATTTGCGCACCCAGCCCGACCCAGCCCGTGGCCCGAAGAGCAAAACTTTACCCTTACCCCATGGCAATAAAAATTATATAACCTGAGCCCGTCCGCTCGAAAAACTTTAAAAAATTTACGATAAAATTGTTTTTATTTTTTTAAAACAACAAAATTACATGTTTTTGTACAAAAAAAGTTTTTTTGGGTTGAGCAGCTAAAAACACGGCCGAAAAAAGAGTTCAGCAATCAAGAAAATAGATAGATAGAGATATTGGATATTATTGGCTTTATCGAATTCCTGGAATGCAGCTATCAACAATTTCTCTGCAAACTAACTAAAAAACTGTGTTGAATCAGTTCTTTGGAAGGTATGTATGTATACTTGATATTGACATTAATATATATATAGGTATAATATCCTCTTTGATTCCTCAATTATTATTAGACTTTCTTAAACATTAGTATTGGGCATTTAATAGATCTTGTTGTATTTCACAGTGTTCTAGCGGGGATCACAGGATCTTAAAACAAAGGGAATATGAAAACCCAAAAAAAGAGGCGCTAATTCAAGGAATCAGCATACCGAATCTTCATTCCATTCCATTTTTAGTTTACTTCTATTATTCTGTCCAATCAAACTAAATCGATCGAAGGACATCAAAGGATGATGATGATGATTCCGTTCTTCGATCTTTCGCATTTTGCTGTTTTCTTCGTAATTTGTTCATTTGGAATTCTTTCGCTCAGCACTTCCTTATCGCCTTAATGAAGTCGGCAGCCAAAGCTGTCAATTCAGATTACCCATACGCCGTGTGGTCTTTGGTTGTTCTAGGCAATTGCCGTGCCCAGATGTTTACTTTAATCCCCAACGAAATCCCAAAAGGATTTAAAGGCAGACAAACAAATGCCCAAAAAGACTTGCATATAAATTTTCTCGCTCTCTCTTTCTCTTTATTTAGTTTTCCTCTCCCTGTTTTATGTTTTTTTGCGAGTCTACTCTACATAATTAGAGAAGGGAGACTTCTTTTTTTTTTTTGTTATTTTTATTTTTTATATTTTTTTGGTTTTTTTTGCATTTTATGCTGTCGCGTTCGTCATCATCGCGTGTGCCGAGTGGAAATGAGAAGGAAAAAAAAGGAAAAATTAAATTTTTATTTATGTGCTGCTGTTAATGTTGTTTTTGTTGTTGTTGCTGTTGTTGTTGCTGCTGTTGTTTTTCGGGAGTTGCCTAATATATCAGGGGGCGGCAATTTGCGCTAAGTGGATAATGTGCATAATGGTAGTTAAATTTAAATATGTCATAAAACACTTCATTTTGTTGGTTGCTCCCTCTGCCGCCGCTGCTGCTGTTGCTGCTGCTACTTAGTTCGGACTGTTTAAACGGCCAAAACAAAAAACTGTCAGTTGCAGTTTGTTGTAAGTTTTTTGATATGACAGAAACGGACAAAAAAAAAACGTCGGTCCCAAAAGTCATGCAATGTCTGTTATAGCCCAACCAAGCTAACCTGGCTAACTTTGCCTGCGCCGCAGATTGTATACTCTAACAAAATGTCGTTCAAAAACTAAGACTCAAAACACTCAAAATAGTCATGGAAATTGGTTTAATCGACATGCCCTTTCGCACACTGAGTATAACTCCATAGAGTATTCATAAAGGCAAGGCAAACTGTTACCAAAAAAAAAGACATAATTATATACTCTCGTTAAAATACACAAGAAACCGACAGAAAAGCGGAAATCAATTTGCTAAATATACACTTTACGTAATCAGATTTTGATTCTATATATACGGAGAGAAAAAAATCAACATTGTGGCCATATGAGAGTTGTGGCAAACAAGCGTGGTTCATTTATTTATTGAAAGACCGAGGAAATCATTTTAGTTTGGCGAGGAGGAGGAAAAAACGAAGGAAAATGTTAACACGAAATGCAAACGTGGAAGTATAAAAATCAAATTAAATTATTAAGTCCATCCAACTTATTGGAAAAACCTCTTTTATATCGTGAATACTTTGGAGATAGCCAAACGAGAAGACCTTTGTGTATAGTTGTAATTCTCAACTAGTTTTAGCCTTGGTAATATAACTCGGTGGTTCATAATCTTACGCCTAAGCTTGACCTCTAAACTTAATTGCCGGCTTGATTGATCAAATTTAAGAATTTCTAGTCAAATAAATTTAATTTTTACTTGGAATACAATTACTCCAAACTATCTTTCGTTACGTAAAAGCTTTAAAAGGGTAGAGAAAATGTTGTTTTAATCCTCTGGCCCATTCTAATTTGTTTAAATTAATAAAGTCTTTATTAATTATTTCACACTAAATGTAAGATTTGCCGCATTATCCAATTATTGTTGGGATAAATATTTCTATATTGATTTTGAATATATAAAAATCAAATTAAATTATTATTAAATTATTAAGTCCATCCAACTTATTGGAAAAACCATTTTTTATATCATGAATACGTTGTAGATAGCCAAATCGAGAAGACCGTATCAATATGCCAGAATACAGCACATTAGAATTTGGTTGTAATTCTCAACTAGTTTTAGCCTTGGTACTCCTAAGTTTGACCTGTAAACTTAGTGAATTTAAATTTGATTGATCAAATTTAAGTATTTATAGTCAAATAAATTTGCTCTTTACTTACAATTACTCCAAATTATCTTTCATTACGTAAAAGCTTTAAAAGTGTAGAGAAAATGTTGTTTTAATCATATGGCCCATTCGAATTTGTTTAAATTAATATATGCGGCAATATCCTTATTAATTATTATGTAAGATTTGCCGCATTAACCAATTATTGTTGGGTTAAAAATATCTCTTTATGCAATCAGAATAATGACAAATAACTAATCGGATGCGGATGATCGTTTCGACATATGTACATATGTATGTACCTATGTGTCTGTGGAAAGCCATCAAACGATGTTGTTTTGGTTGCAAAGCTAAAGCCCACATAAAGATTGCTTTTATTCTAATATTCACAGGTTGTCAATTGGCAGTCTCATTTCCATTCGCCTTGGGCCTGACACAATCATGCGAATAAAAAAAAAAAGTAAAGAAACAAAGCAGAAATAAATAAATCCGCAATTGATTATTGTCCAATAATGCAATATAGTTCAGTTTGACACGACCTTGGGGCAACATAAAGGTAATGCAATGAAATGCAATTACTACATATAAGAAAAAAAAAAATAATAAAAATATTTCTATATACATATGTATGTTCACGACCCACACAGAAATATTTGTTGCAAGTATTTCACTCTTGGCCACACAAGAAAATCTTGTGGACACGAACTCAAACTCAAACTCGAACTCAAAATTCTCTGGCTTTGGACTCTACGCATGCGCAGCACCGCGTGAGCTCTGGCGATAAATCGAAATTGTTTGTACTGCCAAAAACCAAATAAATGCATCAAGGTGGGGGGGGTAGAGTGGTGGGGTAGTGGGATGGAGCCAGCCAGCTAGCTGCCAGCAAGTTATGGAATTATGTGTCAAATTGGCTCAGCAACAAACAAGAGTTAATGGCCTCATCCGTCCGGGACCGTCCCTGGACCTCTTGTATCGAATCTCCACTCAGTTCAGTGCAGTTCAGTTCAGTTCGGTGCTTGGTTGTGGCTCGGCTGCGTTTTTTGTTTGAACCTTAATGGAAATCGGTTGAAACGCTGCTGAAGCCTTTTGCCTATGTGTGTGATTTTCCGCACATTGAATGTGTTTTTAATTACCAACCAAATGCCAGCGCACACGCTGCACTCATAGATAACAATTTAGCGGCGATTTAGGCATGTCCATGTCCATGTCCATGCTCCTCGATGACGGGGGACTGGCCAAGCGAGGAGGTGGGGACCCCAAAAGCCAAAGCACCCGCGATGCCAACAGCTACTGACTGCCTGACTACCGACTCTGACTCTGTCTCTGTCTCTGACTCTCCTGACTCCACTGACTCCACTGACTCTCCTGACTCTGGAGATGATAGCGTGAATACGAAGGAACTGGAAAACAGAAGATCTTAACTTGATGTCTCGCAATATATTTGAGATAGATTATTCCTTAAGCCTCCTTTTGACTCGTAGAAAGTAATTATCGTTTCGAACAGATAAGGGAAAATTACTTTCTATTCTTTGATTGAACACTTCTTTGTGATCGTTTCTTTGTGCTTCTCTTTCGATATCTCTGTATGGGAATGGTTCTCACGAAACTGGCCTCTGCACGGTGTCATCACTAACTGTTGGCTACTGTGCTAAAAGTTTAGCATGCGGAAAATTAACATGCGACTCTCCCTTCTCCTACTATCTTTCCATATGTCTCTGCTAAAGTTTCCTGGTTTTCAACGAGAAAGACCCAGAGTGGGAGAGCTGGTGGGGGGGTGGATGGTGAAAGAAAGAGATTTCCCTGGTGCGAAAAGCCAACGGGGCAGTGGCAGCCAGTCACTTGGCAGCAGGCACCGGGCAGCAGGCAGCAGGCAGATTGAGCGAGCGTGTGACCAAAGTCAAGTGCAGTGAAAAGTAATTAACTTGAATTTGGTTAAAGGCGCAAACACAATGGGTGCCCAGCAGTAGCACTCCGGCTTCAGTCATCGGCTTAGCCTAAAACATAATAAAGAAATGAAAAAAACTTTCGAAATATTTGAAATTAAATTAATTCGTGTGTGGCTATCTCTATGGAACACTAACTAAGAGAGATTGAGAGAGAGAGAGAGGGAGATTAAATCGAAATCAATTCGTTTGGCAGTCGATTAAAATATATGATTTGACCACCCAAAGGTAAGAGCCAGCAATTCTCCTCTCTCCTCTCTCTCTCTCTCTCCTCTCTCTGTAAATTGAAACATAAAATTCGTTTCACTTTATGCCTAAACTAAATGAAGTGCCTATTAATAATCAGACATATATCTTTTTTTCTGAGAAATTTTCCCAATCTAATGCAATTTGACATGCAACAAGGCAAAATATGTTTACTCCAGACAGCAAAAAAAAACAACAAAAAATGAGAAAAAAAAGTTCGTCGAAGAAACCTCCCCCACAAAAAAAAAAAAAGAAAAAAGAAAACAAATGTCAGAAGAAAAAAAAGAGGAAGGCAAGGAAAAACTTTTGAAAATTGGACTTGGACCAATGCGGCGTTTTGTTGAGGGTGAGGAGACACTTGGCTGATGCTGCGACATCTGTTGGCTGCGATTTTGGAAAATGCATATCAAGCTCATTACATTGGAAATTTCGCAGACTAAGAAAATGTTGCAACTGCAACAGCAGCGGCAGCAGCAGAGCAGCATCGCCATCGGCAGGACAGACACAAATAGTTTGCCTCTTTTTGCATGTGAGATTTGTCGCTAAAGTTCAACAGACTTTACAGATCACTGATCTTGGTGTTTCTGATGCGAGCGAGGGTTGCTCCTAACCTAATTGAATGCAAATTTCATTGACTGTTTATTGAAACTGTATTTAAGTTGTCAGTCAATCTTCAGCAAATGTTTTAATAAAGATAAATGTTATCTCAGTTACAGAATATATAATAAATAGGTAATACTTACATATATAACACTAGCTTACACGACAAAATTAACCTCTGTAGAAAAGGGCTTGTAAGGGAATTTTTGGGTCCATTTCTTATTCTTTTCTGAAGCAACGTTTTCGAAATGCACAAAAACAGATATATCGAAAGGTCTTAAAATGTTCTTTACGATGATATATAATATGTGTATATTTAGTCCAAAGATATCTGTATTCACAGGTGTTCTCAGATGAAGAAAGTGCCGAAAAACAAGTTTTTGACAATATGTATCTCGAAAACGGTGGCATTTTCGTGTTTCTCGACCCAAAACTATAAAAAAAAGTCTTTATTTTCACCATTCAATTTGTTAACTATTGTAATAGATAGATTTAGATGATAAAAATACTCATAATAAGAGATAACAAATTTATAACCATTATTCTTGTAGGTGTATAACACTTACATATGTATTACAGTTATTATTAGATTATGTTCATTACTTGTTTCTTTTCCATAATTTTGTATTATACCTGTATATAACAGTTGTTTTTACCTGCTTTGAATGTCAGTTGCATTTAACACAGTCAACACATTCTGTATAACAGTTTTAGATAACAGTTGTGTAATACAGGTGTGTATAACAGTTGTGTATAACAGTTGTGTATAACAGTTGTGTATAACACTTGTGTATAACACTTGTGTATAACAGTTGTGTATAACAGTTCTGTATATCAGTTGTGTATAACAGTTGTGTATATCAGTTTTGTATAACAGTTGTTACAAGGGGTTGTGTATGACTATCTCTTATAACAGTTTCATTCAGCACATTAGAAAACGTACAATTGTTTAACAGTTGTGTATAACAGTTGTTTATACCAAATGTGTATAACAGTTGTGTATAACAGTTGTGTATAACAGTTGTGTATAACAGTTGTGTATAACAGTTGTGTATAACAGTTGTTTATAACAGTTGTGACAAAGGGTTGTGTATGACTATCTCTTTTAACAGTTTCGTTTAGCACATTACAAAATGTACGTGTATAACAGTTATCTCCACCATCTTGTAACAACTCAACTGGGATAGCCTCCTTCAAGCTTTCTTCCCAAAAAGTTATCTCTGCAGCAAAGAATTTTCCGGTTTCCCTTGGAACGGCCCTCGTCACCGATTGTGGCACTCCACTTAGCTTGACAACTGACTCGTCTTTCATTTCACTTCTTATTTATTTTGTGTGTTTTCCTTCGGTTTGTTGGTTTTTTTTTCTCATCTCCTTTTTCGTTTTGCTTTTTTTGTGTTTTGTTTTCGTTTTCGTTTTTTTTTTGTTTCTTGTGGTAGGCGCGGGTGCCTGGCATCCATTCTATGTATATAAAAATCTGCAGACAATCTGTGGAACAATGTGATAAATCTTATGCTGCGGACTGCGACTGCGACGGCGACGGTGACGGTGACGGTGACGGCGACTATGGTGTGATTCGCGATTGCCAAGTGCAACAAGCCCCTCTCTGGGTGGGAGTGTTTTTGTGTGTTGCCTCACCAGGCGTTGGTCTGGCCGCCACTCTGCCACACCAACGCAGCAGCAGCAGCAACCAGCAACAACTTGTACATCATTTTCAATGCTAAGACAACATGGCAATGGCCTTTAGCTCATATGGCTTGCAGATTGTGTTGTTGTTGTTGTTGTTGTTGCCGTTGCTGTTGAAATAGTTGAGCGAACGAGCGCAAATTACAAATTCAAATTTAATTAAGTAAAAAATTAAAGAAACATGCAGACGTACAATATCTGTGCAGCAGCCACAAAAGCAGCATAAGATGAAGACGGCATCGATGGGGATTGTCTTGCTCTTGGTCTTGGTCGTCGTCGTCTGTCAATGCGACAGGCGACAAGCATCTCAACATGGCGCAGTCCAATGCAAATCAATGGCAACGACATCTCCATCGGCACTTCAATCGATTCAATTGCTAAAAATGTTTCAATTAAAATAAAAATAATATGCCTACTCGACTTACTTGACTCGCCTTTTATGGTCAGCCATCCAGCCAGTCAGCCAGCCAGCCAGCCAGCCAGCCAGCCGGTGAGTCGCACAACTCGAATGTTGCAGTTGCAAAGTTGGAGGTGTTTCACCGCATAATTGCCTAGCTGGAGCTACACTATAACTTATATACCACATGGACATGAATTATGAACACCAATTGCCGGCTACCTGCTACTCCGACATCTTCAGCGCAGCGGAACGCGGCGCAATGTAAACCTCTCCTCTTGGGCCCACCATTAGGTAGGTATTAGGTATCAATTTAGCAGCAGGAAAATGCAAATACAGTTGGCCACACACTCAATTTGAACCAATTTCAAACTTATGCCATATAGAATTTGCATCAAATTTGACAGCAGGTGGAAACTACGCTGTGACAATTATCCAAAATTCATGTCCATTGATTTTTCTAACGATCGATTGTACACATAAATCTAGCATTTATTTCAATCATTTCATTCTATTTGGTATTTACGGATCCCTACAACTGTAGCACAAATTAGAGTCTACTTTTGGGAGTTTTCCTCTTTGAACAACGAGTACCATTTTATCCATATATTAACACTAATCCAAATCAGCTGGCATATCATTTCTTGAGTCCCATAAAACGAGGTTTCACGAGAAATACTTCTCCATTTGTTTAAATTAATTTCGAAAGTAGTTTTTACACTCCTTTAGTCCTTTATTTGACTTGTTTTATATATAGTCGGACTGAACTTCAATTAAATCGTATTAAAAATAGAAATTCGCATACAATTAGAGTAAAACCCTTTCCAAAAAAAGCTAGAAAAGTATCGTAGCAAAATTAAATTAAAGTCAATTAAACAATTGTAGCAATAATAATTTCGAAAAATGCATTTCTGTAACCACAAAATTTGGAAGAAATTAAGTTCTAGTTGTACGTTTTTCGTAGTCGTTTGATCTTGAACAAATTCGCCACATTTAAAGAAATATTCATCAGCAGTTTCCAATTGAAGATGGATTCGATGAACGTACCTGGTTTCATCCACATAGTACTAGGATCGATCGACAGTTTTAGATGGCTAGATCGATTCGGCTGTTCAAGAATATACTTATATACTAGAGAGCTGCATGAGTGACAAAAATATCAAATTCGAATTAACAATTGTCAAAATAAATTAAATGGATTGAGTGAGAAGCCGAACTAGTTTAAATGAATAAGTCAGTCGCACAGCATTTAAACGAAACACAAATGAATTGAATGAATGAGAATGCGAATTATCGAGATGCTTTGTTTCGAATGCATTCGAATGCCTAATCAAAAAAAAAGAAAAACGAAAATCAATGTAAAATGTGTACGTATTTATCCACATCATATAGTATTTAATACAAATTACATTGATAGGGGAAGTAACATTTATGTTTGACTAGGTTAGATGTGCTTCCCGAACGGTGCAAAATTATTTTAAATATGTCTTTATTTCCAAAGTTCACTCGATGACCATTAAATTTCGACGAACCTTTCATGTTTCATCCACATAGTGCTAGGATCGATCGAGAATTGGATATGGCTTGATCGATTTGACTATTGATGATGTTCAAGTTGTGTCCATTGATGGTTATAATTTTGTTTTTCAATCTCATTCAGAGTATTGAATCTCGAACGACTCAAAACCTGGTTAAGTTGAACAACTGAAGAATAAGAGGATAGTGGAAATGTCGATATACATATACTTAATTAATATTTGTGTTCTCAAAAACTCAAAATTATTGTAAAAGTGAAAAATATTAATATTAGGTTCTTACCAGGGTCGCTAAATAATGATTATTTTGTTTTTTTGTTTTAATTAACAAAATCATCCACTTCTAATTACTTTAGGAGAGCCAAAAATAGACTAATGTTCTTGTCTATGCATAATCAAACAAAAATAAACAAAAAATAATGATTATTTCTTGATTTTTATTTTTTTGCTCAAATATCATTTTTATGTTGTGAGTTTTATTTTTTTGCTGAAAATCGATAATTAATATGTAATCAATTGATTCAAAATTTGAAATAATATTTATTTTTCAAGTTTTAAAATAAAACTCATAATGATTACAGTCCCTGATTCTAACATAAGTATTTCACACTTTTTTCCTTGTGTTTCGAGTCTTTCGAATCGAAATCAAATAAGTTTTCGTCGCTTGGATCGAGGAAATCTACCTAACGAGAGTTGGAGTTGAAAAATATCGAATCCATTTTACTATGACAATCGGAAGTGGAGGAGATCACCAGGGATATGGGAGATCAGTTATCGATATCGAAATGGATCCTTCATATTTTCCAATTTATTGTTGTAGAGAATTTCATTTATTTGCAATTCTTTAGTTTTTCATCATCATCATCAGCGGCGGCAAACAAATCGCCATGACTAATCACAGTTCAGTGACTTTTTTTTGCCCACCGACTCCAACTCCAACTGCAAGTGCAACTGCAACAACAGTTTTCCGCCATCCATCAGATGCGTTGCGTTGCGTTGCGTTTGCGTTTGGCTTAGCCAGTTGCAAGTGGAAAGTCAAAATGCATTTGCATTTTGCATAAAGTTGGCAAGTTGGCAAGTTTGCAACGTTTTTGGCCTGCAGGGCGAACATTTTCGCATCGTATTGTCAACGGTACTTTGTGCCATAAAACGTTTAGCCAATCGTCTAAATGTCTGCACGATGAGCCCATGGAGGCTGATGGAGCCTCCGGTGGGATGGGGGAGGAGCGAGGAGGTTACTCTGAAGATGGGTGCTGATGTGTCAACGTTTTGCCACAACCTGTTGTTGCTTTTGCTTTTGCTGTTGCTGTTGCTGTTGCTGTACTCCGCGTGTTGTTGTCTAATTATGAATCAAATGCATCTGTGGCGGCATATTTAAGCATTGAGTTTATCGGCGGCACCTACATGAAATCATCATTAAAATGTTGCAAACTCGTTTGCCGCAATTTGTGGCAAAATGTCAATGTTGCAGACGTGCCTGCTCCATCCCCACCAAATTGATTTGACTTCCGCTCTGATGGCCAAAAAAACCAAAAAACCAAAAAAAAAAAAGGAAGTAGCTCAAGACAAGCAACAACGAGAAAAAAAAAAAAAAGAAGAAATCTTGAACCTTTTTCGGTTTTCTTTCAATATAAATCAATTGCCATATTTTCTTTCTCTTCTTCTCTGCTCTGTTCTCCGTTCTGTTCTGGTTTTCTTTTTTATCCGGAACTTGCCAACCCATACGTCAATAGGGAAAGGCAGTTGTGAATTTTCCTCTTTTTGCTCGTTTTGCTGCTTTTATTTTTTTCTGTGTGCCAAAAGAGCAAATGCTGAAGAAAATCTCAAGACATTTCAAATTTCAAATGCAATGTTTCCATAGCCACACATATGCCAAGTCAAATTGAAAGGATAATTCGCCCGCAAACACCCTCCTGGGTCCTTTTCTACACACACACACACACACATCGAAACACACATGGGTGTGTGTGTGTGTAGATTGCCCCGCCCGGAGACTCAACTCGACGCCAAGTGGAAGTCTACTTTGCTGATGGCATGCTAACACGCCTTTGAATTTGCCAATTGCTGTTGGCGCACGTACAAAACACTTAAATTTTCACCAAGCCAAGGAAGAAGACCCAGGGCCATGCCCGTCTCATGGAGTCAGGGCCACAGAGTCATAGCCAGAGTCAGAGTCAGAGCCTGGCTGGCCGGCTGACTGGATGGCTGACTGGGTGGCTGAATGGCTGCTCGCAGGATTGCCAGCAAAAAGCACGTTTAAGAAATAGAATTTTTAAGCAAGTGCGCCTAAGTCAGTCGAGTGAGTTCAAGTCGTATGTATGTACATACACTCGTCCTCTTACGCTTACTCCTATTCTCGTATTTGTTTTTTTTGCCATCCAACTTACATCTCTAGCATTTTGTTTAACTTCCTCTTCAATAGTGGGTATATTAGCTAGGCGATCATTGGATCGTATCAATTTTAACTCATTTACCTAGAAGAGAGAGCCCAAATATCTAATGGCATTAGGTATATGGCTTTAATATTCTAGGGAAAGGGAGGGGGAGACCCTTTGGGACCCTTTTTATACAGTTAAACCAAAGGTTTATTTACTGCAAACAAAAATGGTCCTAAAAGTATGCAACATTTCAACATTAAGTAGCTAAATTCTATAATAGGCAAGTCTTATGGCAATTTGAAGTCACCTTTTGTCCACTTGTAGAGTGTTGTAACTTTCTCATATGTCGGCTGTAAGTCGTCTGTCTGTCTGTCTGTCTTGCCCAACTTCCAACGAGGTGAAACATCTTGGTGGTGGCCGCAGAAACTAATGAATAGCTCCCGGTTCAATATGATTTCTTGCACGATTTGTTTGTTAAAAAGCAATTAGTTGATAAAGCCACGTCCAGGCGGCGCGTTGTCTACTGACACAAACACTTTTTGCTCCCCACACACACGCCGCACACACACACACCGCACACACACTTCCAGAGTGTGAGAGAGAGAAGAGAATTGGTGGCAACTGCTGCATAATAAATTCGCTAACCACGTAATGCTGCAGCTGCAGTGCAGGGATTTGGAATACATTTTTTATGCCAACACCCGCCATGGCACAGACAACTACCAGGATCCTAGTGGGACTCCAGGCGAACTCTCCAGCTCGTGCAGCACTCCTAGGGTGCAAAAGTTTAAGAAAAGTCAACAGTTAACAATGCGGCCAAAAAAGGAGACTACAAGGATACGACCGCAAGGACCGCACACACACACACACGCACATACACACACACAACGAAAAGTTTCCTTTTGCCTTGTCTAATACAAGAAGAAGCAGACGACTTTCCGTTGTCAGCTTTTCCAGCTTCAAGTTTTCGTTGTGTCACTTTAATACACACACTCTCTGTGTGTGTGTTGGTGTGTGTGTGTAGAGAAAAAGTTTTGCTGCTAATTGGATTTGGTGAACTCAATAAAAACTGAATTAAATGCATTTTACATGGCGTTGACCAAAACTTGGCAAGCATTATGCATATCCCAAAAGGTTCAGTGTTCAGTGCTCAGTGTCTCTTTTTTTTCGGTAAGTTGAAACTTTTGCATATTAAAATGACATAAAAACCGATGGCCACAATTTCCTTTGCCAATTGCAGTTGGCAGTTTTATGTTGTTGCATAAACCGAAAAGACAACGCGACGTATAAGCAATTTTTAAGATAAAATGTCATTAAGCTAAAGTGCAACAACATACAAAAAAAAAACAAACAAACCAAAAAAAAAAACACACACAAAATTCACGCACCAAGGAGCAGGGCAGCAACAGGGGAGGAGAGGGCGCAGAGATGGGGGAGGTATGTATAGACGGAACGATGGAGTCCAGCTGCCCACACAGTGGTCAAGTCCATTGCGTGACGACGCCTTCGCATGCCTTTGCAACAGCAGGATATGAAGACCGCTCAACCACCACCTTCTCTCGAGACTCTCCCCCCCCCCCCTTGCTCTCCTTCTTCCACCATCTCCTGTTGGCCAAGATTACGCGCACGATATGCTAATTTACATGCAGAGTATACAAAAACAAAACCGAGTTCGAATTGAAGTCGGTGCTGGAGCTGGAGTTGGAGCTGGAGGGGCTCTACGCTTGTTGTGGGCGATGACAAACCAAAATACACTAAGAGAAATGAAAAAACTCCAAAATATATACATATAGATTGCACTTTCCTATCAATCTGAACAAATTAAATTAAATCTAACATCAGAAGATGTAACTGAAATGATAATTCTGCTACCCGAAATCATAGAAATTATTAATACTATCGCAAATACTATCATCCATCTCGAATAGTTTCAAACATAATTTTTTTAATATTCCAATTATAACATAATATTACTAATTTTCTTTTTTACTTTATTAGGGAGTATAAATTTAGGAAACTTATTACTAAATGCGTACAATAATATTTTCATATTTTAATAAAAAAACCAAAAAAAAAATTAATCATAATATATTATTAATAAAATTTAAAAATAAAGGTAAACTGGTTACTAAAACATCCCAAAGGGCGAGCGTTAGAAAAAGTCATCTTTTCGCCTGTTAGTTAAATATAATTAAATATACTTAGTAAAGTTTGGCCATATTTTCTTTGGTCGATATAAACTGTTTGGAATCTATCTATCTTGGCCAATTTCTTTGATTGTTGAAAAATATCTACTGTATTATTCAATTTATACTAACAAGGATTCGAAAATCGCAAACTAAATGAATTAGAAGAACAATCGCATTGGCGATACAGTTTCCAAAATGTACAAATATTTCGATCGAAGCCCACAGATAGTCCCTATTACTAATTTATTATTATTTATTATTTTAAAACCCTTACACATTTCATATAAATAAGACAAGAATAGTCAATTTAATTGGTATTAATCGCAAAATGTTGTAGATCGAGTTAGACTATGAAAAAAAAAATAAAACAAATTTAATTAACCTGATATATAAAATAGTAATTAATTTTACAACTTAGACGTGCGCTTTAGCTTTTATGTCTCACCATTTTCTGCAGTACATAAGAAATGAAAATGAAGCAAGTCAGACCGACTTGGTTATACCACGCACCAAGTGAAAAAACTGCTTCGAATTTAGAAAACCATCATATAGTAAATTCTTTTTGCATGTTGCAATGGCTACCATATGCTATCTCGCTCAATTGCTCACTCAGCACACGAGCACTTTAGCGCCACCACCGGCCAAGTTTTCCCTTGCGTCGTTTTGGATACAAAACGTTTTTGCGAATAACTGATCGAGTTAGAAAAGTCATATAATGGATGCGTTTTTTATTCCGATTAAAATCCGATTTATTCCGAGTAAATGTAATCAATCTGATTGATAGGAAAAAAAAAGCTGATTATATTTTCTACCTGATTATTTAAAAAGTAAGATTTCATGATAATTTAATATGAGCAATCATATGAATAATTTTAGAGAAATAAATTGCAAGTGGAAAGGAATTTCCTCTTATTTATTAGATAAAATAAAAATAAATTGAAATTTAGTTTTAATTTGAAATTGTTTAAAATTACATCTACATCCTTGTAATGTATATCTTTCTTAATCAGTCAATTACTAAAATTAAAATTTAAACTATTTATGCACGTTTGTATTGGTATACCCTAGAAGAGGGTATTATAAAATTGGTCATGGTTCCGACCCCATCTTGATCAGCAGGATCATATACCCATGTCCCATCTGTCCGTCTGGCTTTCAATGTTTGTGTAAAACGCCAGGCACATTATCTGCGATTTTCAAAAGGATCGGACCACTATATCATATATTATCTGCGATTTCCAAAAGGATCGGACCACTATATCATATAGCTGCCATACAAAAAAGAAAATTAAATGCGAATAACTTCTCTATTTCCTGAAGAATCTTATCCAAACTGATAATCTACATAAATCTATACACAATACATCATATTCCTGTATTTCAACCAAATCGGATAAACATAACTCCTGATTTTGACAATACAAAATTCACCTGAATACACACCAACACACACATAAGCAGTAAAGCATATGTATATGTCAAAATTATGATTGTGTGTGTGAATATGTCAATACTTAGTTTTTTGTCGATTGGCTGGACTGCAGAATGGAGACGCGTTGGCTTGGTAGATAGAGGTCTAGTATATGAAACGAAAGATGCGGGTTCAAATCCCGTTAGTGGCATATAACATTTTTTACCTTTTTATCCTTTTTTTTTTTTTTTTTTTTTTTAGAATTTCGATTGGACACACAATAATGCAATTTTTCTCTGCGTGTAGAGTACCCAAAGCACTCGATCGAGATATCAGTGAACGCGGGGAAAAGACCTGCGGTAAGTACAAGTAATCGAGTTGTAATAAATTTTAAGTGTAGAGCACCCGCGCTCCTCAAAGAGAAGAAAAAATTGCAAGGCAAACTTGTTGCACGCATATATTGACACACGCATATAAGGCAGAGGCCCTGACGAGAAAGAGGGTAAAGAAAAAAATTACAAAAAAGAGGAAAAAAAAACAAGGCGTTAGAAAGGCCAAAGCGCCAAAAGTCGTTGATTTTCTGGCAAACATTTCACCTGTTTACCACGTTACCTGCTCGTTGCTATTGCTGTTGTTGTTGTTGCTGTTGTTATTGTTGCTTGTTGAAAGTTGCGCCTGAGGGGCCATTTGCCAAGTCCAAGTTGCGGTTACGACCACTTAAATATCGGCTGCCTGCTGATGTTGCTGCTGCTGCTGCCGCTGCTGGTGCTGTTGGTGCTGCTGCTGCTGGTGGTTGTAGTAATAGTTGTAGTTGTTGCATGCAACAAGCGTCAATCACCCGCACACAAAAAAATAAGAAAGAAGTAAAAACCCCATTGCCGCCGTTTCCCTCATTTTCACCCATTGCAACGAACCCCCTTCCCCACCTGCCCACCTCCCCGCCTCCCACAGCGTTGCCTATTTTGTTATGGAAAATTGTTGATTTGCCGCTTGATTGAAATGAAGAGAAGGGAAAGAAAAATAACAACGGGAAATGCTTGAAAGAAAATCATGTTTAGTGACAGGGGAAAAAAACCTTAGACAAAAAACATTTGGGTGTTTTTTTTTTTTTGCCTACCTTTGGTCACTTCTATTCCGAATCCCTAATTGAATTTGAATAAGTATTTGTAAATGGTGTGTGTGTGTTTTTTTTTGGGCAAATTTGAGCACTTGGAGTTCGATTCACAGGTTTTATGACACACATTTCCTTCTTCTTGGTTTTGTTTCTCATCTTTCCCTCTTTAATGTGGCGGAAGTGTGCCCCATGGCTTTGTTTGTAGTTTGCCCCCCAACTGGGTGTCGGACAAAGACCAAAACCGAGACCAGGAGAACAGTCAGCCAAGTCCGGCAGACAGTCAGTCAGTCAGTCACATAACCTGCCTGCCTGGCTGAATGCCTGCCTCATATGTACAGCCTGGGAACGGAAGCTGACTTTTCTTTTTACTGGTCATTAACAGCTCTCTGACTCTGTGTGGCTAATTAAGCGTTACCCCATGGCCACAACTCATGGCCCGAAGGCTAACTGAAGCTCAACTGAACTAAACAGCATCCTTTTTGGCAAGGCGGCGGGGCGCTTCGGGGGAGAGATACTTACGTATGTACATACATATGTATGTATATCGATTCATCGAAAAGCCACAAAGTGTTGATAGAAATCGGTTTTTTATTCCTTAATTCTCTTTGCTCTATGAATGTCATAATACTTATTCGGTTATTCATTGATCTATTAAAATAACTTTCTCCATCAATTTTACTCTCGTTATTCGCATTTTACTACTGGCCATTGAATTCAGTTCAGGTTATCGGACGGAGGCGGAGAATATCCAATTGCGCAATAGCGAACGATAGTTTCACGGTATAAAGTGCCACCTTTCGAATAGCGCACTGGGGAGTCACTGGGTAGTCGCTAGATGAATCCTTTAGATACCCCAATTGGATCCAGCTTGAACTCCCTTCACATAAGGACACTAGAGCTGGGAAACTATCGATGGTGGCGCCATTCGATATTTTCGATGTTTTGAGAGCAAATATTCGATACTATCGATAGCGCTACTTTTGATACAACAAAATTTTTTAAAAATTGACAAAAACTTTGCATCATTGGCAAATGTAATATTTTTTATCAATAAAAAAAGTAAATCTAATTTTATTTGTAATGGTCACAGGAGCAAAAAGAAAAAAAATGAGTTTAAAATAAAAATAAAACAAATTAAATACAATGAGTATAATTTTTCAAAAAATGAATACAAATTTGCTTAACCTGTTAAAAACAAAAATTATATTTTTCAGCCTTTTAAGTACTATAAATATAACTTATCTTAATATAACTTATCTTAATTTAACTTGTTTTGATTTTGTTTAAATTAATATTAAATTAATTCCTCCCAGTCCTCAGACTTTTAAATTTATGGAGATCAACTCTTAAAACAAAAAATAAAAAGAAAACAAAGAAAAACAATTAACATAAATTTTACTCTGTCCATGTTATGTTATACTATCGATAGTAAATACTCGATAGTGGCATCGATAGTTTCCCAGCTCTAAAGGACACCCTTCACAAGGAGTTTTCGTTAATTATTTATTTACCTACATAAACATATTTTGATTTTGTTCGACATTCTACAATTTAAGAGTTTCTCACAAGTTGCCCGCGGGAAAGATTTCGCTTTCGCATGGCGAGCCTTTGCTTCCACTTGATAATGGTGCAACCCAACCTTGCCACCTCCTTGTAGAGTTCGTTGGCCAATCGGGGAGGCACTTCCGGATCCGTAGCGTATTTGACAATCATTTGCTTAAGCTGTACATTGATTTGGCTTACGACTCTCTGCACCTTGGTTAGGGGCAAAGTGCGCTCAGCTGTCCTTATCAAATGATCAAGTTCGGGACAATCGTCATAGATTGTTTCGTCAATGGCATTCTCGATCACCCGATCGATGGTCTTCAGCATGACCGACTCTATGGCTGCCTCACAACAGAAGCCAAAGCAGTCGCAAAGGAGTTCAGTTTTCGCAATGGAACGTTGATCCTCACACGTTTCCATTGCACAAAAGGATATTGCTTCGCGTTGATGGTTTTCCATATTTCGGATTTCCGCTCTCCAAGATATTTGTACAAAAATTTTGTTTCAAAAAAGAGACTATTCTAATAAATTAAAGAGTGTTTTTTTTTAAGTGATTTCAATGTTTTCACTGAAATTTTATGAATGAATAATGAAACTAAAGATTTTGACTTGATATAGAAATCAGTGTTAGAGTGATCAAACTCAAATCAAATTTCCCACATTATTTCCCTAACACATCTCTCCACAGCAACAGTCTGGCTCAATTTTCATTAGCTAATTAATACCCTATCCATTGAAAATGAATGAATGATGAAAAATTTCAGTAGCAGAACACTGGATGCTCTGCACAGTGGGCGAAACGGCTGACTTAGCTCCGATTAATTTAAATTTGATGTTAATCTTGGTGCGAAAATCGTTTTTGCAATCGATTACTAATACATATATTCGAAAACCCAAAAATATTAATCGCTTCGATTTTCTTTCAATATTCGAACAGCTGTGAAGCTTTGAAGACAATATATGTTTCGTCAGCTTTTGCTATCAGATTTCTTGCCAATTCTGATTGCGTCTAAGAAAATTGCATATAAAGTGGTCTTATTGATTTTAATTGATATTTTTCCTGTTAATTCAAGAAAAAGGTATGTAGTTACTAACAAAATAAATGTTTGTGACCTGTGATTATGTTTCGTGCCAAAATTTAATATTCATTTTGGTACTTTTGTGTATCTTAACATTTACTAATAAACTGAACTTTAAAAGAGTGAAACTTTTAAGGTTCGAGTGCGTATTACGAAGTGAAATCTTCCACAATGAGCTGCATATTCCCGCATATAATTTTAGAATTAATTTTTATAGCAACAGCGTCAGTGTCCAAACGAGTACTTTTTACAGTATGCAGTATAGTACAGTATTATAAATATGGAGCGCAATGCTTCAAATAAAACTTTTGCGGTAGAGACATACATACATCTACAGTGTAGATTCTACACCAATATTATTGATAAAAATAAATCCGAAGACCTGAAAATAAAAAATCTATCTATCTATATATTGTATGATTTTATAAATGTATGTTTTAAGAAACAAACAATTTTTTTTGGTCGATTGAACATTACTCTAACTGAACATGCGCGCATATCCGAGAGAAGATTACATTTCAGATGAATTTTTTCTTATGAAATATTGTGCAATTAATTTGATTTTTTTTGATGATGTGTATTATATATATTTCTTAAATAATAAAAAGAAAAATATTTTAAAAATTTGTAATAAAATGCCTTAAAATGGAAACATCGAATAGGATAGGTTTACACTATCATAAAAACATATATATTTGCACTAAATTTCTTTTTACATTAATTTTGATGTGTAATATATTTATCTACAAAAAACAATTATTCGTACAAAAATAGCACCATTTTTACAGAAGTTATTAATTAATCGGAGCTAAGTCAGCCACAATTCACAAATATAAATGTAAATTTTTAGCGGGAAGAAATAGCTTAATTTATCTTTTTAACGCCGAAAAAGTGCTGTCAAATTTAAAATTAGTTCTGTAAATGAAATAAATATTGTGCGGTTTTTTTTAAACAATAAATGCTGCCAGAGCGGGCAAATATTCCTCGACTTTATGAAACTAAATGGTCGTAGCGAAGTCATTTAAACAAAATATTTTAGTCCAAATTTAAAAAAAGCAGGTATTAATTTCAAAATTTATGAATACTGGTATTTGAAACCTAGCATTTTCTCACCTTTGGCGTTATCAAACAATGAAATCTCGAGGTGGTCAAAGTAAACAATTACCGAAGTTGTAATTTTGTATTTAGTATACAGTATATTTTAGTATACAAATAGTATAGCACAACGGTTGGTGAGTTTGAACGATGTACACTGATTCGTTGGAGTTGTAAGCTGCGTCTCCTTTTTTCGCTTTATCTAGTTGTAATTCCCAACTAGTTTTAGCGTTGAAGTAGTGGCTTGGCCTTGCAATTCTAAGGTCGCTAGCGAACTGACGAGAGAATCTGGTAGTTCTCGAAATAGCGCTATACGGACAACCTGCTCACCAGACTGTTTGTTATCATGGATCTAATTGGTCCCGTAAGACTATAGTCTATATATTAAGAGGTTATAATCTGAGGCAAAAGGTTTGCAAAAGAACCTGCGAACTTAGAGTTTTAGCCACAAAGTACACAGAGTACAAATCTTGATCCTCTGTTTTAATTTCATAATATTCTGTACTTCTCGAGGAGGGTCTCTATGAAAGATAAGCAAGACCAAAGCTTGATTCAGTAGGGATTTAATGAAGGTAGTCTACCTTAGCGCGGGAGAGTCCATCGGGTATCCACCATCAATGTTGTAAACAGGACCTAGAAACACTTCAAACTCTTGGGAAATCAGGACTAATGCTTAGGGCAGGACTCCGTCGATCGTTTATCCTTTAACTTTGACACGATAGTCTGTTTGCAGCAAACGTTGGGCAATTCGATGTGCAATCACCTGTTTACACCCATTAACGAAAACAATAAAGACCAGTGTGTGTGTGTTTCAATAAAACATATGCAAAACACATACATATGTACATAAATGCCACCGTTGTATGGGTCTGCTCATTTGTCTTGATTTTCCTCCCATTGAATTTCAAGTTGAGCATTAATAGTTTCTGCAAACAAACGTTCTCAACAGACTTAAATTTGCATTCCTACAGCTCATCATTACTTTTCAACAGCAAAGCAATAAATCCAAAGAGATCCCAATCCCCACATCTGGGCGTGCGCAAGCCAGCCTCCAGCAATATTTTGCAATAGAGTGTGAGTGAGTGTGTGTGTGTGTGTGAGTGAGTGTATTTGTGTGTGTGAGTGCGTCGTCTTCTTGACAAACGATGCTCAAGCCCCCTGCCCAGGTATGTATGTATGTACTAACAGAGAGCGACGAAGTAACGGAGCGACGCAATGACGAAGTGACGTAGCGACCATGCTAGACGACCCCCAAGAAGTGATTTCTAGGCACCCACAAGCCATAATCTAACAGACATTCTCTAGCTTGAACCCAAAGAGTCGCGCTGGCGACGCAGTTGATGATGATGCTGACCTTAATCACAAATTTGCATGAGCTTCGGTGTGCAAGGTGCAGGTGCAGGTGCAGTTCGACTGGAGTTCGACTCAAAGTTGGAGCTGGAACTCAAGCTGAGGCTGGGACTGGGCTTGGGCTTGGGTAGTTACACCCACACACGATTCCTATGTATGACAAGCTGATGCTCATTGATTTAACATGATTGCAATGCAAAGTCATAAATTTTGTGCTGCGCGCATAGTTTCTAAGGTCGTTTGTTTTGTTAGTTTGTGGGAACCCAATCACAACAAACGACTAACCAAAACACCCGCAATTCCGATATGATTCTGATCATTTTTTGCTCGTTGTTTGTTTTGGTCTGGTCGTTGGTTTTTTTTTTTTTTCGGGTGACTTGCAGCTGCAATTGATTTATGCGACAAGAACGGCCGCACGAAGGTCGTTGCACATATGGCTCACACAATATTGTCAACACATTGCAAACTGGCCATAAAAGCAGCGTCGAGATACAAAACGCGATACCAGATACCAATAGAGTTAGATACTAAGAGAGAGGGGACCGACCGACCGACCGACCGACCGACCGACCGACCAACTCGTACATATGACTATGACCACACTAATCAACACATACTGATCATATGCAAGAGGTAAGTGAGCGATGGTGGTCAGGGGAGACAGAGACGGAAACTGTCTATTAATTAAGCGGCCGCAAAAAACGTAAAAAAAAACGTAAGTAAGTCGCTGGTCCGACTTGGATATACCATGCATACCAGTGAAATTTCTCGCTCACTCGTATGAACGCACGAGCACTTTAGCGCCGCCACCGGCCAAATCCGCACAAGCACCGCCTTGAGTACAAAACGTTTATACGTACATATATCACGGCCATTTTTATTCCGATTTAAAGGAAATTTTGTGGAATGAAAGATGTTTATAACATGTATATACGATATGATAAATATTACAGGAGAAAATCACTTATTATCGAATTCCTGGGGCGGAAGGGGGCGTGAAAAAAAGTAAAAAATAAAATTGATCTGCGTACACACTACACGAGTCTACATTCCAAATTTGGTAGCTCTAGCTCTTATAGTCTCCGAGATCTCAATGATCATAGAGACGGACAGACAGACGGAGGGCCGAAAGCACTTCCTTCTGCCTGTTACATACATTTTGGCGACTCTAATATGTACCATTTTATCGTATGGATGCATGGTATGAAAACACAAAGTTTTGTGCTGCCGTTTTCGGTCGGTCGGTCCACACGTTCACCCAACTACAAATTGCTCTTGCCACTTTGGTGCGCCAATCGCTTGTGGATCGTTGTCTTTGTCGCCGTTCAGCCAATATATACACCTCTATATACATATATGCTTATCGTTCAATCAGAGAGAGGCCACAGCTACAGCGAGTGCCAGCGAGGACCATAGTTCCACAATGCTCCACCACTCCACCTCCGTTCCGAGGACAATGAAAATGGACAGCTATGGCATTCCATGAGCGAACCAACTCCATCCATCTATCTGAAGCTCATAATTTATATGCAGGGCGCGGTGGCGATCACTCCAGCATCTATCTATCTATCCATACATATTTGTAGCATATAAAGAATGTCGTTTTTCTGCGAAAAAGGATCTCAATAAAGGTAATCTTTTTTATTTCGGAGAGAAAGAGAGAGAGAGGCAGAGAGCGAGAGAGTTGCTAAATCATTATTTCTCAAGAATCAAAGACTATAATAAGCTATCTATTGTTATACTTATTTGTTTCGTTTGGATAGGGATTGTTTTAATTGTTTCCATCAAAAGACAACTAGAAAGAGACATCATCTATCAAAATTGCTCCAAAAATATTGCTTAGACGAAGTTTCTATACCCTCGCAAGTTCTTGTGTTGCGAGGAGAAACTGTTCAACATGATCAAGAATATATGAACACTTTATTCAATTCAATTCATTGTGTGCTTTATTTCCAGTAATATAAATGTTTCATTAAAGCTAATGTCTAAGTAAGGATAACAGTGTTTTTAGGCATAGGCTTTTCAACTGTGACATTCAAATGTCTGTTCGACTAAAGGCTTGTACAATAATTGACATGTTAATATAAAGGAAAAAGGAAAGAAAACCTTTAATGTTATCTTAGACTATCTTATTTCTAGGATCCAGATACTAAAGGAAGCTAACTTCAATTTAGCGGCTTTAGTACTAGAACTAACAATGATTGCAATATGGAATGTTGATGATAATATCCCCTTAAACAATCAGGGAGATTATTAAAGAGAGGTGATGCTCAATCACCTAAATCAATCATTTATTGATTGTTTAACAGTTTTAAGACCCGTCGATTCGTAGAGGCTAGCTGTTCTGGTGAAGTATGGTAGATTTAGCAAGAGTTTTAGAAGCTTATTTTCGCACACCTGCAATTTACTGATGGGCGTAGCAGCACAGATGCCCCAAGTGGAAGAGCCAAACAGTAGAATGGGCATAAAAATATTTTTAAAGATTATTAATTTGTTATGGATTGATAGCTTAGACTTTCGGTTTATCAGTGGGTATAGAAGACAAATAAATTTATTAATTTTGTTAATTGTAAGTCCAATGTGGATTTTGAATGTAAGCTTTTTATCAAACGTAATTGCCAAGTAGCGTACTGAATCTACCCATTGAATCGGGGAGTTGCAAATATTTAAAGAGTCATTGTGGAGAAAACAGGGTTTTCTTTTTTTTGGTGAAGAATATAGCGTTGGTTTTGATTGAAGTGACTTTAATTTTCCATTTGTGGTAGTATGATTCAAGTATGTTGAGTGCTGTTTGAAGAGAAAACTTAATGTCAGCATATTGGGCATTAGCACAATAGATATGAACACTTTATATGGTCGGATATAGCATACAAATTGTTAGTTGCTACCGAGTTTAAAAGCAAACTTGATGTATTTGCACTTTGAATAGACCAGCTAACGCTAATGTCACTTTGACAATCTGATTTCGGGTCCAAGAAATTTGTGAGCCAAGCGTAAAGCGAACTTCCTTTCTAATTTCTTTTCTAATTAGCAGCCGCGCGGAGGGGGAGTCAAAATCTTATTAGTTTGTTTTTAAATGGTGAAAATCCATTTAATCAAGTGATTACTAATCTATATTAATTAAGGCCATCCGCAAACCTTTTATTTCGGTTAACAGGATTCGTTCTCTTTTTTTCTGTTTTGTGTTAGTGCTGCTTCCATTGTCGAATTGCCCCCGAGAGACTCGATCGTAGTCACAGTTAATCATTTGTCCAAAAAAAGACAGTCGGCATAAATGGCAAAATTATTAGCCATCGCCCCAAACCACATTGGGCCAGATTCCCTTTTTTTTTGGCATAAAGTCCCAAAGTTTAGTAAAGCATATTTAAAATTTCACTCAATATTTTGAAAGTGAATACATAGGAGACATCGAATCGATAAAAGAAAAAAATTTAGTGGCAGGGCTGCATTTTCAAAGTTGCATGTTTGATCAACAAAATTGGCTGCAATTTGTAACTTAACTTTGCGCTTGTCTTGTGGTAGCACCGTTTATCTAAATCTTTGCCGGCAAAATGGTAAATAAAGGTCAAGGTATATCGAATATATTGCTATTACATGATTTTGAATTGTACCTTCAGTGTTGCAGTTGTGGTTTGTCTTTGTGATGTCTTATTTTAGAAAAAATCTAACCGAAGTGTTTGTGTATTGTAGAGTGAAAAGGGAATTTCTGGCAAGATGTGCCAAAAAGTAATTATGCAAATAATTACTCTAGATGGTGCTTTTAAAAATGTTATTAACAGTTTTTGCCCAATTTTGCCCACTCTCTTCATATTTTGTAATCTAAGGCAAGCTTAAAGTAAGGCATTCTGTCGTAATAGATGCTTAAATTAATAAGATAAGAAGTTAAGAGGACTTATTTGAATTGATTATTGATGGATTGGATTTAAATGATGTAAAAAACCAACTTAATAAAGTAAGTAAGTCGCCGGGCCGACTTGGATATACCATGCATCAGAGGGACATCGAGTTTATATTTCCTATGCGCGATTTCTAACATATGCTATCTCGCTCACTCTTATGTGTGTGCACTTTAGCGCCCCACCGGCCAAATTCGCCTTGCACCGCTTTAAGTGCAAAACATTTCAACGTATAACTCGGCCATTTTTATTCCGATTTTTATGAAACTTGGTGGAATGATAGATGTCCATAGCATATATAAGTGTGCCGAATTAAATTCTGATACGATAAATATTGCGGAAGAAAATCACTTTTTAATGAATTCCGGAGGCGGAAGGGGGCGTGGCAAAAAAGAAACATAAACTTGGTCTGCGCCAAGACTACACGAGTCTACATTCTAAATTTGGTAACTCTAACATTTGTAGTTGCTGAGATCTCTGCACTCTTACGGACGGACGGACGGACAGACGGACGGACGGACGGACAGACGGACATGGCTCTATCAATTTCTCTTCTCATGCTGATCAAGAATATATATACTTTATAGGGTCGGAAAAGCTTCCTTTTCCCTGTTACATACATTTTGGCGACTTTAATATACCATTTCATCCTATGGATGCATGGTATAAAAACTGAAATCAACAAGAAAATAAGGAATTTATACCTTTATAGTGCAAGAAATCTATCTAAATGTAATCGCACAACTAAGATATTTAAAAGGCTGCTCAACGAGGTTCCGGGTTCGAATCCTAGGCTAGTGTATGGATGTAGTTATCGTCTAAGCCGAAGGCCATAGTTGCTAGTGCTTGTAAAAAATTGTTAGGTAAATAGTTTACAACTATACCCTATACTAAATAAATAAATAAATAAAAAGGATGCTATTTTTCAAGTATGATTTTTGTCGCGGAGAGAAACAAGGATGAAAATCAATAAGACATCTTAAACTATCAAATTATTATCACCGCGACTATCTTGGAGATCCAAATAGTTCCCGAAGTACTAGATATAAAGCCTAAAAGTATGCAAAATTGTCAAATTCTACAGTTTTGATCGAATCGTAGTAAAAACATGATCCAATTGTAAAAAAAAAAACGAAATTCTATTTTAGTCCTTCTAAAGTTCCTGCAAAATATCCGTTCTCTAGCATTAAAACTGTAGTTTATGCCAAAAAAAAGTGGTTCTGGCCCATAGTGCATCGCCACATTGCTTTGTGTTTGTGATTATAAAATAAATTACTGCATTTCTCTTTGCCTTTAGAAAAAACAACAACGACAGAAGGCAATAGAAGCCAGCGTTGCCAGTAGGCGTCAATTCTCGTTAGCTTTGGCTTTAGATGGAGCTTTTTTGGGTCGAAGTTGTGTCATCCGGAATCCGGAATCAGCAATCCAAGTTTCATATATCAATTTTCATTTTTCCTCTTTCAACTTTTTAAATCTCATCCAGATCGAGCACTTGAAAATTAGTGTACACACAACTGTCGGCAAGATAAATTATATATTTTCTGTATAACTCACGGGGAAATCTCTCATGGATCGCAGCTTGGATTCCATTGGCAGCTGTTCACTCGATGTAGATGCCGACTCATCCGAAATATCAGATCCAACGCCACTCCCTGTGAAGGATATAACGCGAGAATTCACCGCCAACAAACGAGAGCGTTGCACGCTCCGATCGCCGCAGCAGCCGCAGCAGACGACTCCAGTTACGGGTCAAGTGCGCATGGTGCTGTCACCCCCCGCCGCCGATGTCAATGCTGGAACAGATGACGTGGACCACGCTGTTGTCGCGTCTGAGAAGAAGCCAAGTTATCTGAATGTGGCCTGCTGTGCCAAGGGCTACTCCAATTTGACCACCTACGACTCGAAGATACGGCAGGATATCGACAAGTCGCGTGAGGTCTCTCCCATGCGTCCCTCCACCAGCAGTCTGCAGCATTGCAAGCGTCACAAATCGCTGGCGGCGCCACAATTAATTGCTGGCGGCATGCCACACACAGAGCAGCCCCCCTCTACGGGATCGTTGGTGGAGGCCAACAACAACGAATTCAGCAAGGATTATGGTGAATTTCGGAAGAAGCTGCAGGACAACTGCATCCGAACGGATGCTGAAAAAGAGCAGGAGCGAGGGGAGCAGCCGGATGCAGAAAAAGAGCAGGAGCGAGGGGAGCAGCCAGTGGAAGGACCAGTCAAGAATGGCGATGTGGAATCGGCATCCTATCTCTTGGATGTGGTCGATCATGAGCCGGTGAAAGTGTCGCAATTCAGTTCGGAGGAGTATGTGGCCACAACGAAGAAACCTGAACCAGCTGCTCCTCAACCATCGAAGGATGGTAACCATTTTCTACAAGTCCTTAAAGGTGAACAGGCTCGTCTCCTGGCCCTGGCCGCTGTCGCTGATAAGTATACCGATGCCTTGCAGAATAACCCCGATATAAGTGAAGACGTTTTCGGGCTGCTGCGATCGGCCTCTGGAAAGGCCCGCTTGTTGGTCTCGAAAAAAATGAAGCAGTTCGAAGGTCTTTGTCACAACAATTTGAATCGCACGCCCGAAGATGCTTTTCCCACCACCGTGGATGACTTGCAAGGCTTTTGGGATATGGTTTATCTGCAGGTGGCACAGGTCGACTCCATATTCGAAGGCATCGAGCAGTTGAAAAACAATGACTGGAAGCGTATTGCTGAGCTTCCCAAGGCGGAAACTGCACCAGCACCCAAACTGGTATCAAAAGCCAAATCCACTGGAACGACCAAAAACGCAAGTGTAAGTGCCGCCAAATTGGCGGCTGCCAATGCATTGAAACGAGAGGTCCAAAGGAAACAACTGATGGAGATGAAACGGCAGCGCCGTGTGGCAATGGCAGCTGCTAACAAGAATCAAACAACATCCTGTGATGGCGCCACCGAGTTGCAGGACTCGATCGGTGACGGTAGAAAAACTATTAACAATGAGCTCAACAACTGCAAATGAATTGTGCTCTCTAATTATACATGTATTTTATTTTAATTAACACACTACACACACACACACACACACACACACACACACACACACACACAATGCATACAAAACATATGCTTAGAAATTCCTAGTTGAATTAATCCTTAACTAGACGCAGGCAAAAATAGTATACATACAGAGCGGAGCTTCTAATTCTAAGCGCAATGTGTCACAAGATGTCACAACCAAGAAAAATGCATAAAGCAAACCTACACAAAAACAAAAGCCGAAACAAAAAACAGTGTTTGCCTTATCTGGGTGTGTTTTCGCTCGTTAAATAAGTTTGCTGTGCACTCTTAAAACAAAATCAAATTGTTTGTAATTACATTATTCATTATTACATTTATAAAAGACATTTATTCTTGTGTAACAGAAATTTAAATACAACCACCGAAAACACCAACAACAATTGATCTTTATGTATAAAGTTTTTTTTTTTTTGCAAAGGAAACGAATCTAATACAGAGATTACATGATCATGTCATGAGATTTATTATTCTCTAAGTTAAGGAAATCTCACTCTCAATTAATTTATAATATTTTGTAATAAATTATTTTTCACTTATACTGCAAGAAAAAAAAAATAAAAGTAACTATTATGTGATCTATTGGCAGAAGTAAGTGGAAACGAAAATTATGTATGTTCTTTTCCAAATAAAAATCTAAAAAATAATTAGCAAGTCTATGTCAAAAGTGCAAGAAAACGAAAAGACACACGAACAAGTGTAAATTTGTATTAAAAGTCAAAGTAGTTGGCAAAAAACGTTAAAATCTGCGATTAACGCGAATCAAAGAATGTAAAAATAACATTAAGAAAATAAAGAAAAACTTGAAAGGTGTTCGAAGACCTTATCTCATTATAAATTAGATAGTAGTTAAATTCTTTTAATTATTGTGAATTTTGAACCACATTGTGCAGAAGGAAAATTGTTTTGTCACCCAAAATCATGATATACATACACTGCTCGCCACTTGAATAAGAACACGTTTGTATTCATATTGCTCTGTTTTTTTCTGTTCCGTCTCTATTCCAACGAACTTTAATTATTTACCATTTAAAAGTACCGTTCATTGGCTATTAATAAAACCCAAAAAATGTACGAAAAAATTTACAGTTAGATTCGCACATTGCTTAGAATGCAGCTGGTCAGAAAAAATAGAGCTTTTTATGCGTCACTTGAATAAGAACAGATGACTTATTAGTGTCTCGTGAACATTCGCTTGAGTTGTATCAACAACAAAACAATATGAATAAAAACGTGTTCTTATTCAAGTGGCTGGCAGTGTATACTGCTCGCCACTTGAATAGGACATCTCTAAAGTCGGGTTTCTATAGTTCATTGCTGCTAAACCAAGAAATCTAGGAAAATAATTTTTGTTTTCTTATAAAGTTTATTAAAATGTGTTAATTTGACGTAAATAACAAAATTATTCAAAATTATTTTAAGTCTACAAAATACATTGTTAACCAGTAGGTAACGAATTGTGTGGTCTTAAATTTGCGCCACTTGAATAGGACATGCATTTTATTTGGTCGGTATCATTGGCAAGCGTACATAAATTGTGGTTTACTTAAACTTTTTCATTTAATTAAAGTGTGTAAAATTAAAAAAAAATTAAAATGGGGCGTGGCACTCCATTATCTGAGTTGGAGAAAGAAAAATTCCAAGCTTACAAGGATTCTGGCCTTTCTAATGCTGAAATAGCAAACAAAAAAAATCGAGAAGAGCCGCCACGTCATAACAAATTTTTTAAGTAGTGAGGCTAATTATGGTAAAAACATGAAAAGGCGCACCCACAGTGTGCTTACTATCGCGGACAAGCAACTTATATGAAGAGGAGCCTCCAATGTACCCTACAAAAAGCAAATATATAAGTATATATAAAGTGTATTTTAATGATTAAGACTTTGGTAACAAATGTAGTTACATTTAAATTAACATCTAGCCTCAACAGCATTTCTAGATATGTAGGTGAATTTGTATCAATTTTTTGTTCTTGTTACCAAATGTATTATTCTATTGAATTTAGATGTGAAGTCATATGTAAATTTAAATTTTTATTGATTGAACTAAAAATTGTAAAAATAAGTTATATTTAATTGTATAAAATGAATTTCGCTCACTTTTTTGTATTTGGGAGAGAATTCGTGTTATGTTGCTTAAAGAAAAATGCATTTTAAGCATGGGAAAATTGTGTTCATATCTGAATAAAAATACATTATAATGAATTTAACCTTTTGATCGTTTCTTTGCGGTGAGACAATTGTGAATTTGTGTGTTTTAACTGTTTAGGGATTTCCCGCTAAAATTGCTACATAAAATAATCGTAGTTACAACATCATCGAGTAACTTCAACCTCATTATGACTCTATTCGTCTACTTTCTTTTGTTCGATTCTATCATTTCTTAGTTTAACTTCTTCTCATACATCCAGAGATTTATTTATTTAATATACTTAGCATTGGGTCTATAGTTGTTGAGAGTCAAAGAACCTCTCCTGCTGTCTATCGTTAACCAAGATAACTTCCGATAAGTCCCAACCGAACAACCCTTTGCAATTACCTACTTTACAAGGAGATCTTTCAGGAACTGTAATAGCTGAACTTGAGATTGTTAGATATCTTGGGTAGGAGCCCGAGAAATTTCGGATATATTTGCCATTTCGCTAGCATGAACTGCAGCACTTAATAAACAGAGAAAACGACATTAACCTGCAAACTATATAAAGAAAAGTACAAAAAGGAAGCATAATGTGAAATAAGTTTGTGAAGAAATCTCTAACTTTCCTAATATTCCTTGTTATTATGACGAAAAAAACGAAAAACCGCTAAAATTGTACGACCTATCGATAGCCAGTAAATACCATTGAGCCATCGCCATTTTGTAAAACATCGATACTATCAGATCGATAGGCATCGACAGAAACAGTAACCCTTAGAGCTGTTGAAACATTGATGTTTGGCCACATCGATGTTTCGATGTTTTTCAGGGAAGAAAAGGGATGTCCGCGATGTGGATGTTGGCAGGCGTGGTTCGTCGCAATGGCGAGAATTCTGTGCGTTGAAAGAAGAAAGCTCGTTTTCCAAGTGTTTTTAAGCCTCAGTGATGTTGAATGGTGAAGCTCTAAGATATCTAGCCATTGTAAACGCTCCCAATAACTCCCAAAATTACGTTATAGATTTTACTGCGTTTTTTTCTCAGTGATGGAAAAACTGACAAAAACATCGAACATCGGCGAAAATAATCGATGTTTTTTACGAAAGGATTTGCATCGATGTATCGATACTACATCGATGTTTCGCACAGCTCTAGTAACTCTTAATCTACACTAGTTGGCATATGTGTGAAATGTTTGCATTTTCGATATGTGTATAATAAAAACTCTGCTATTAAAACTAACAATAAACATAACAAAGAAATTCTTTAGTTTCGCCGAAGACGGTTACCTGAGAGAGAGAAGAATCAAAACCAATCGAATTCTTTCTTAAAACTAAAACTTGACCTCGAGCCAAAACAACATTTTCGCATGTATTATACATATGTATGTTTATGAAAAGGTCACTAAATATATCGATTTGGAAAATCTTTAGTTTCTATGAATTCCAATTACTTATGTAGTGCATAAGAACCTTCAAATCTTATGGGTCACTGAGTTGTTGGAGACCAGCGTGTCCAGTGGAGACTTCGATTGCCAAAGACTGGTCATTTAATGGCATTTTGATGGCCAACCAGACCGTGCCATTATCCGACTCAAGCTATTTACATAGATCTTTCGCCTGGTTTCCCCTTGATTATCGGCCAATTGCAATAGCGCACTACGTCGTCACTCTATCGAAGGATATCTTATGGCATGAGGAGACGACTCAAAAGTTCAGAATCTTTCCATTTGAATGTGTTCCGCACAAACCAGAGCGAAATCCACCCACAAAATAATTTGACGTAACATTTTTGTGGCTTGGCAATTGGTTTGATTTGGTTTTTGCTCTAGCTATTCCTTTTTTTTTTCCTTTGCATTGCTCCCAGACTATTTGAGACAAACTTGCGGCAGTTAACGACAAATGACGTTCCGAGAGCCATGAATTTTATGGGCAGCTCGCAGCTCGCAGCATGAATGGATTGCCAATGCATTGGCATCGATTCGAACGCAGACAGTGATGTGGTGGGCGGGGGGATGGAGTGGATCGACCTATGCGGGTGCCCAGACCTGATCAAGCAGGTTTTTCCACCCAGGCTCTGCCCCTTGGCCCCTAAAGCCCCCACCTTGGCCAGACAGCCGACCAGCCAGCTCACTCTGGTGTAATTAATGCGGCAGCAGCTGCGCTTTAGTCAGCCACTCCCCCCACCTACCCCCCCCCCCCCACAGCTTCACTCACACCCTAACGGGGCCCTCTCTAAACTTTATTTGATGCTTGCATATTAAAAAAAAAAAAAAAAAAAACTAAAAGCGAGAGACAAGATAGAAAAAAAAAAACTTTTTTTTATAGTCTTTTGCGGTTTGGCATACAAAAATGTCGCTGAATTTTGTTGTTGTTTTTGTTGTTTTTGGTTGTTTTTGTTGCGTGAGTGTGGGAAACGGGTGAAATGAGCGATTCCAATCTTGTTCGAGAGGCGCTGCCAAACGGACCGCAGCGGCAGACCGATTGGAATCGGTAAAACATTTGACAGCGGCAGAGACGGCAGCCTCCTACAAGTTTTTCTATACATATTGTACATATATTGCTTAGGTATTTCTGTTGCTTTGGCTCTTTGACAATTTGCAAAAATTTTTATTTAATTTCTAGCCGCCTGCAGCCGTCGCCCGATGAGCCAGATGATATACAAATGATAAGAGGCAACTTGGCTCAAAATTGCAAAATTTCATTTGCGCCCAGAAAGAAAATTTATGTACCTACACCAGACCAGAAAGACGAAATACGGAATACGGCATACGAATGGAAGAGGCATGCAAATGGCTATGGCTACAGCTACAGCTATGGCTATGGCTATGGCTATAGCTGACCGAACTGAACCGACCGAACCGTGGCGAGGCAAGGCAAAGTGCAAGTGGAACAAAAACTCTTTTTGGCTCGGTGTCATCAGCATCAACATGATGATGGCAAATGCTCCCCGGGCTGTGCGGCTCATAAAACAAGAAAAAGAAGAAGCAGCGCCAGCCAAAATCATGAAAAACATCATCCAAATGACTGGATGCCCTTGAAAATTGGCCACCTTAACATAGAACTCCAATTTCAATTAGTAAAACGTTACGATTTCCACGTATGCGGAGGATGGTTCAAACGACGCGTTGCGAAACTTCTTAAGAATCATTGTAACAAAAATGAAAACAAACATAATTGTAACTTTTCTGTGAAAATTACAGAGATGAGGGGTTAGGGTCAAAAATCTAGAAAATGCTAGACAAACATATAATTAATTACTAGTTACAATTTAAAAGCAAACAGAATAAATCAAAGTGACTGGCAACAACATTAATCGCCTTACAACAATCTAGCCATTTTTTAAAATTTTCCAACACTTAATTTCAAATTGATTTAATTTAACTTAATTTAGTTTTTAATGGTAATTGTAAATATTTGCCTTTCAATTTAAGTATTAAACAATCAAACAATATTAAACAAACAACTTTTTGGAATTTTATCGATCTCGAATTGGTGGTGGAGGCCAAACCGATACATTCGCTTACAGTTCTTGCGCAGGGTTGCCAATTATCACAAAAAGTTAATGCATTTGCCTTACAAGAAACAGAGAGTTATTGGTTCGGCTGAAAGACTAAGTAAACTCAAAATAAACTTTCTTAGAAAGGATAAACATAGTTTCCGATCCAAAATTGTTCAGTTTCCCTTGATGTACATATATGCAACACAAAGTGTAAGCAAAAATTACATACGGAAACGTTGTAATCCACTGATAATCGATTCCGGTGGTACCCTTAATGTTATCATTTCCTAGGAATAACCTGTTTGTTGCGATAGATTTCGCAGATCTTGATCCAAATTGTTCGATTTCCAATTTTTAATTAGAGCATGTGTGTTTTCAAATAGTTTTTAGTGTCTTGGCCTAGTTTGGGTTAGTGATTTAATGGAGAAAGGCATTAGTTGGAGGTGAGATGATTGGAAACTTTTACCAGGAAGTGCTTGTTAAACTGTCACATGTTACATGTGAAAAGATTTGAGTCAACTTCCTCAAGGAAGTTTATATACCCGTCAATCACAGCATAACAAGGAAAGAGTCCTGATCCTGCTGCTCCTGCTCCTTCTGCTGTAGTCTAGTAGGAAAAAGTGCTTCCAATTTGTGCGGCTTGTCGTAAAGTTTTAGGTTTTTTTTCTCTTCTTGTTGTTTTGTTTCTCACAGGGTGCAATGCCAGCCATTCATTTGGTTTTTATGAGCCGAGTCGTCGTCCTCGTCCTCGTCTGCTGCTGCTGCTCTTGTTGTCCTGGGCCTGACTTGATTAGAAGCAACGAGAAGCAGGTGTCTTGGTGCTGCTGCGGTATGTCCTTGTTGATTTACGCTCTAGCTTATTGCATTCTGCTAAAACCCACAAAAACAGCAAAGAAAAGAAAAAAGAACGCCCACCAAGAGAAAGAGAAGAGGGAGAGAGAGGGAGAGAGAGCTGCCATCTCTGGCCAAAGACAAATTGCTTGACAAAATGTTTGGCTTTGGCCTGTTAATTGTGCAATTAATCTAGCATTCGATGCTTTTCGCTGCTGCTTCCTTAGCTACTGCTGCTGCTGCTTGTGGTGCTGCCGCTGCCGGCGTTCGATAAATTAACAATTGGCAACGCAATTACAACGCAGGAATAAAAATATAAATTGGGGCCAGTTGGCCTTGATCGTGCCGCAGACGGCGCAACGCTGCGCCTCCTCTCTCGATCTCCAGTTTCTGACTCCAACTCGGACTTGGTCTCAGCTTTTGTCAAGTGTAGTGAAGTGAAGTAGAGTGAATGAATGATGGAAGATTGCAATCGCCAGGCAAGGCAACTGTTGATTGCAACTGATACTCACGTATATCAATATCAGAAACTGAGCCAACTTTTAGCACCTGCAACTCAGCGTCTGCGAAAGCGAATTGAGCGATGCATCTTCTCCTCTCTTCCTCTGATTTGCTTTATTAAGTTGTAAAAATGAGATAAAGTGAGAATGCAAAGCTGGATTAAGGCATACACACGGAATGCACTATCTGCAACTTTAAGCTCTCCTTTTCCTGCCATTTCATACCATGCATCCATAGGATGAAATGGTATATTAAAGACGCCAAAATGTACGTAGCAGCCGAAAAAAAGCACTTCCGAACCTTTTAAGTATCAGCCGAGTCGATTGAGACATGTGATCATCGAGATATCGGAGACTATTGGAGCTAGAGCTACCAAATTTGGAAAATAGACTCGTGTGGTGTTTTCTCTTTTCGCAGGAATTTGATAAAAAGTAATTTTCTCCCGCAATATTTATCGTATCGTAACTTATGTCATCTATCATTCCACCAAATTTCATAAAAATCGGAATAAAAATGGCCGAGTTATAGGTAGAAACGTTTTGTACTCAAAGCGGTGTAAGGGCGCATTTGGTCGGTGGGGGCGCTAGCGTGCTCGTGTGCTCTAACGAGTTAGAGAGAAAGCATGTATAAAAATGCGAAAGAATTTGAATATATGAAAATAGTTTTTTCACTTGATGCATGGTATATCTAAGTCGGCGCCCCGACTTACTTCTTTTTTTTTTTGTTCTTTTTTTTTGCATCTAGAGAGTATTTTGAAAAAATTGACTCCATAGAGCGTAGAAAGCTCTATTTTATTACATACCTTAATTCCTCTAAGAGCCGTGAGATCCTAAGACACTTCGATGCCGTTGTGAACAATATTTGTATATTGTGAAAATTTCCCATTGATACTTTAGACACTTTCTGAAAATAATTCATCGCCTAAAAAGAGATGGAACTGTTAAGAAGAGCTATTAAACTATCGTAACAATCGCAACCTGGACACCGAAATATACATAGATCGCAATTTCAAATTTGAGATGCAAAAATGTGATCGTTTGCGTCCCTGAACAAACAAATCCGGGCATATAAGGGTCATGAAGGGTCCTTGTCGATGTCGCAACCCTTTCAATTTCTTTTTGTCGAGATGTCAAAATATAAAAGTACTCTCGTAAAATCATGATCATTATCTACATAACCGACTTTTTAAAACTTGCACTAAAATATTTTATTTAAATGACTTCGGTAAATTTCGTGTATTATTTCTGCGTCTTCTGAATACCATTGGGCTTACAACAGTCTGTGAATATCTCGGCAATTTATTCTGTTTAAAAGTATCAGTGTATTATTTAATCAGCTTTACCTACAATGTGACATCAATTATTTAATTTGCATCACTAATTTTTTTAACTTTATTGCACACTTTCAGCGGTAAAAAGCGAGGTTTAGCTGTTTATCGATATTTTATGGCTACTTTTATTTGCACAAATACTTAATTACACTTTATTCTTTTGATTGATACCAAATTCATGAACCTTAAGACGGTCAAAGTAAGCATTTACCCCTAGAATATTACAACAACTTGTATACGAATTGTTATAGAACAACAATTTGGACTTTATTATTAATAATATTAAATTAATATCATATTTCTGAAGCTGTAATTTTTGAAGTGTGCCAAATCTGAAAGAAAAACTTCAAGTGTATTCAATTCGAAGAACTTTTTGGGAAAGTGTATGCACATTGAATCTTGAATTTCACACCAGCTGCTCCCTTTTCTTTTTCCAGCGAGTGTGTAGTGTGTGTGTGTGTGTGTGTGTTGGGAAGGGAAAGGAAGCCATCATCGCAACGACGCGACGCTTAAATGTGGTTCACTGAGTCAATTCCGGGGATTGTGTGCGATGGAGAGAGAGCGTGTGAGAGAAGTCATCAGTTTTAAGTAGGCCTTGACAGCTGGCACCTGAGTTTACGCATTGATTGCGCATACGCCGCGTGCAATGAGCGAAATATGTTAGCAACTCTGATGATGACGATGATGATGATGATGATGATTGCAAAACAATTTTTAATAATTGACAATTAAACTAACAATAATTGACAATAAATATTACAACTGGGGCCTGGTTACCTGCGCCTGGCAATTAATGGCGCGTTTTAGCCATATAAAGTCAACTAGCCGATCTCATAACGTCATCGAAATGACGCCCAATGACAGTCATGACAGAGACAGTCGGTGTGAGAGTTCGCCCAGAGAGCGAGAGAGCGTAGCTTAGAGCAGAAGAAGAAGCCTTTTCATTTCTATTTTTGCCTTATATAACTCAATTAGCTGGCCAACTGAAGTCGATAAATCAATCACAAACGATAAAACGATAGAATGAGTGGATGAGAGGGCGAATTGAGGAAGAGATTCCTCTGTTTTCCATCTCAACCATCCATGGCCATCCCGCAGTCAAGATGGAGCTGGAGCTGGAGCTGCTGCTGCTGCTGCTGCTGCTGCTGCTGATGATGATTTGCGTGCCGCCTGGCCATTTCTCACATCCGGCGTTGGCCAACATCGAGAGCCTCTTACCCCAAAACTTAATTGAAACATTTTTTCGTGCTCAAATAGAGTTGGCTGAGTCAGCTCAAGAGATCTGACCCACGCAGCATTTTGTTAGAAGGAGTTTTACTTACTTCTGTCCTGGACAGACAGAGTAACGGAGGGAGAGAGTGGTGGGGAGGGGGCGGGAGAGAACTACCCAACCCACCCCAGTTGCATATCGCATCCCGTTTCATTACTCTCTCTCCTCTTCTATCCTGTCTTTTCAGTTCCTGCCTTTTTGCTTGTCACAAATTGAAAACTACAAGCGGCAAGTACACGATTTATGTGGGCCGCAGATCGCTTGGGCTCCACAACACTGACCGGCTGACTGGATGGTTGGCTGGCAAATGGTTAATCCAACAGGCCAACACAGCAACGTGGCCATGAACGCGCCGCCAGTTTATGGCATTTTAATGGTCACTTAATTTTGTTTATGTTTAATGGGCGCGCCTCTGGCAGCGGCAAAATCAGCCAGCTCCTGCTACTGCCCAATTGGAGTTCTCTCTCTCGCTCTCTCCCTCTCTCTCTCACTTACACGAATATTGATTGCCGATTAACCGAAACGACAGAACGACCGATAGGGAAAGAGAGAGGCCAATAGACCATCTAGCCATTGTTTGGCCAAATTGCGCATCATTTTCTAGGTAGCTGAAGCGATACGATACGAAACGGAACTCTTCTCTTTTTGTGTTAAAATATTTGATCAAAGCTTTAAGCAATTTTAATAAGCCTTCGTTGCTTTTTTTGTTTGTTTTGTTGCTGTTGTTGCGCCACAAAGTTGTTTCCCACCATCCCAAATGTTGGCAATCTATGGCTAATGGAGTCAGGGGTATGGATCAGAGGCGCTACTCAAAAGGTTGAAGATATTTACCTATTCTCTGACCAACAAAAAAAATGCATATAGAAGATTTTCCAACATCTCAAATTATTGATTTAATTTCAAATACTTTATCGAGCTGCGGATGCCCCTTCCAATGAAAAGTCTCAAACCACGCCTGTTGAATTTGATGTCAGGGAATTAACAAAATCATAAAGCAAATAGTAGGACCATATAGGTGGACTCCTTCCACCAGCTCCATCTCCAGCTCCATCTCCAACGCCGACTCTAATGATGATGAGCACAACGCTTTTTCAACGCAAATTGCAGACGCATTTCCTTTGTCGGCTCACACCTCACAAAATCTTTTCAAGTATCCAAGTATGGCCAATGGCCCGGACCCGGTCTGGCCTGGCCTGGCCTGGCCTGGTCTGGTCTGGGACCTGGCCTGCCTGTCCTCCTAAACGCGGATATCAGCTGCAGTCATAATGATTTATTAGCCATGCAATTTCAACAACATTTTATTGCATTTTAATTAGCGCAATATTCTACACAACACAATTTTTTTTTTTTTTTTTTTTTGCACAATTTTATAGACGGGGGAGTTTGGAGCAAGCATCTGAACAATCTTTTGTTTGCCAACGACTTATTAAATCTCTGAAACTTACTCCTTCCACCGTGCCTTTGAAAACCAAAAAAAAAAAAAAAAAAGAGACGACGCCGAAACAAAAAAGAAAAAGTTAGGCCACACCTACGCAACATACTATACGACGCACAAAGACGCCCATCATAAATTTACCAATTTAATAACTCAACGAAATGCATGTAAATGCAAACAATATAATGTGCCACATATTCTCAATGTCGGGAGGAACACACAGCTATAAACGAAAAATAAACACACAACCAAACAAAACTTAACTGGAAAATTGGTAGAGAAAATAGTTGCAAATGCCCAAAATTGAGCTGGCTCATCTCGGCAAATCACTCACTTTTAAGTTTGAGTAAGGTAGTGCATAGTGCTTTCATGCATAGAGACACTACCAACGCACTACAGCAGCTCGAATTGAACGATAATGAGTTTTGGGTATTGGGATTATAATTGTGCTAAATCAACCACGATAAAGCAAAAAGCAGTGTTTGAAGAAGCGCTCTTAACGTCAATGGTGAATGATTTACTCTAGCCACATACGACAAAGTCATCCTTCTTTTTTCGCTTGGCAAAACGATGACAAATTGCATGAAACAATATAAATTTTGCAGTCAAGACAGTAAAACTGTCGTCTGGCTTTGGCTTTGGCTTCGGCTTGGCGTTAAGAGTGAGTGGAGGAGGCATTTTTGAGAGTCTGGCAGCAAGTAAACTGTTGTTTTTCATGACGACGCGCGTGTCACATTGTCCACCCACAACGAAGAGACCGACCAGACGGCCGACGACCGACGACAGGCCAAGACCAAGGCTCAAACGCGAACCCAAAATCACAAGCGTGGCAGACGGAATGAAGTTACTCTAGATGAAGAAGTGAAATTTGCATAATTTGTTGTCTAGAGTCGGGCACCCACGTCTCCTCCTTCCTTTCCATCGGCACTCTCGCTCTATTCCCCTATGCCTAAGTCTATCCCACTTCAGTCGAGAAGTCTCCCGCATGCCCACATGTTGACTCGTTGTTATTGTTACAAATTGATCAGCAATCCGCTTGAGCTTCATCTCATTAGACGCATAGTGATCAATAATAATATTTAATACTAATTGTGTAACGAATTTCTTATTTAATTTGTTTAAATTAGAGTGAAGTATGTGAAGCATAATAAATCTTTTTGTAAATTTATCGTTATCACCTAATAAAATGTCACTAGACCGCTCGTCCAATAATAAATTGTATTGAAGAAATTTTGCAAATTACTGAACGAACGGCCGAAACAGCACATGCAAAAAATGGATCAGCCAGCAATGTAAATGGAATTACTATTCAACTGATCAACAACGACTGCGAAATGCCCTGAAGAAAGTGATTCTATCGAAAGTACACTCATGGTAAAGCTATACAAATGGCGTATCCTTACTTAACTGTACCTTACCTACGCTTACCTAACGTTACCTAACCTTGCCTAACCTTACCTAACCTTACCTAACCTTACCTAACCTTACCTAACCTTACCTAACCTTACCTAACCTTACCTAACCTTACCTAACCTTACCTAACCTAACCTTACCTAACCTTACCTAACCTTACCTAACCTTACCTAACCTTACCTAACCTAACCTTACCTAACCTTACCTAACCTTACCTAACCTTACCTAACCTTACCTAACCTTACCTAACCTTACCTAACCTTACCTAACCTTACCTAACCTTACCTAACCTTACCTAACCTTACCTAACCTTACCTAACCTTACCTAACCTTACCTAACCTTACCTAACCTTACCTAACCTTACCTAACCTTACCTAACCTTACCTAACCTTACCTAACCTTACCTAACCTTACCTAACCTTACCTAACCTTACCTAACCTTACCTAACCTTACCTAACCTTACCTAACCTTACCTAACCTTACCTAACCTTACCTAACCTTACCTAACCTTACCTAACCTTACCTAACCTTACCTAACCTTACCTAACCTTACCTAACCTTACCTAACCTTACCTAACCTTACCTAACCTTACCTAACCTTACCTAACCTTACCTTACCTTACCTAACCTTACCTAACCTTACCTAACCTTACCTAACCTTACCTAACCTTACCTAACCTTACCTAACCTTACCTAACCTTACCTAACCTTACCTAACCTTACCTAACCTTACCTAACCTTACCTAACCTTACCTAACCTTACCTAACCTTACCTAACCTTACCTAACCTTACCCAACCTTACCTAACCTTACCTAACCTTACCCAACCTTACCTAACCGCATCACAAAGCGGTGATACCCCAAGCAAAAGTCCGAAGACCGAATTCACGATTCTCATTCCCATTTCAGTTATCATTGTTATTTCTCCTGCTACACATTTTCACACACCGAACGATGATTCAACCGGCAGCTGCGATAAGCAGAGAATTAAATAATTTTACACTCCATGCGATTATCGGTACCGATTGCCATAAGGATACAGATTCTCTATACATATATGCTAACGAGCTGCCGGCCTATAATTGGCCCAAGGTCCACTACCAGGCCCAGACTGAGAGGCCCAAGACCAAGCCCCAAACCGAAACCCAGGCCCAGGCCCAAGCCCAAGCCCAAGCCACGCGCTTCGTCGTCTTCGGCTTTTCTTTATTTTTTGAGCTTCGACTCGGGAGTCAAGTAATTGACAAACAATTACCTTTAACGCAGCATTGTTCCATGGAGATGCACCGGCAACAGCAACAGCAGCAGCAGCAGCAGAAGCAGGCGAACGCAGGCGAATGCGAATGCGAACGCAAACGGGAACGGGAACGTCTTTGATCCGAGCAGTCGGCATTTTGGCTTTCAAGTCGGGCCTAAAAGAGAGGAGGCAAACACCTCAATTTTGGTAGCTGCTTTGCCTATGTTCGGGCACCCCCAACAACAACAACGGCAACAACAACAACAACAACAGCAACAACAACACCTGCAAAAGAGATCTAGGTGGAAGAGAAAAGCGGCCCTGGACTTCTCCCATAATAATAAATATTTCATGAAGCTGTCAGCAACAAATAATCTAAAAACTGCACACAACAACAAAAGAAGCCGCCAATATGGTACAAACACAATGGTTCTTTTTCCTTACGACGATTTCTAGACGAAGGTTTTTGTTGTTCTCCACCAACCCACCTCCTCCCCTCCCCTCCCCTCCTATCCATCTCTCTCTCTGTCAACCTTTTTTTTTTTTTTGGTTTGTGGGTGTTAACCCTAGTCCGACTACCGAATGTGGAATGCGGAAAGCTATAGGCTGAGGATAGAAACTAGCAAAATAAACGATTCGGAGGGGGAGGGGTGGGCCTTAGGCGGGAGGAGGCAAGAAATGTACATTTATTAAACATAAATTCATTTCGAAATCAATTCAAATGCTGCTCCTACTTCGCCCAGTTGTCTGTGTCTGCATCTGGATCTGGAGCAGAAACCGCGACTGTGCGAGTGTGTGAGTGTGTGTGTGTGTGTGTGTCTCGTCTATGCGCACTTCGATGCACCTGTCAATACATTTGACATAAACCGGTCGCCATTTCGCCTGCCGCTGCTGCTGCTGATCTTACGCACTACTGGGAATCGTGACATGGACTCAAACGCCTCGATGGCGACTGCGACGCAGAAAATTTTTTATTATTATTATTATTATTACTATAACTATTATGACCATTTTTACTTGGACACACATACATACATAGATACTATGTCGTGCCTCTTAAGCTGTACGACTTGCGCCTGCGCAGCATCTGGCCAATAAATTGTGACGCTAATGTAAAGTGTGGCAAGCCATTAGAGAGAGCTTCAGGTTACTGAACCGCCAGGATAGAAATCAAAAGACGAGACAAAGATTGAAGATTGAAGACTCAAGAGAAATGCATATACATATGCATTCTTGATCGGCAAGACGTGCTGCATCGATGACACAATGTCCAAAGCTCAACTTGGATGGAACCATCCGAAAGCATCTGTAGGAAAAACAATCCGTCGGAAGAAGACATTACATAGACCCCAAAGGCTCCAACGCCAATTATTTATTGCTGACTAAAAATTAAGTTTTAAATGTTAACATGAAGTTCTCAAAAACTCGACATTTCATGACCATCGACTTTCAAAACTAACGCAAGTCTTAAATGTCCTGATTATAAACAGATATTTTTCTTCTGTATTTCTTTTTAAAAGCAATTTTTTTACATTTTGAAGCACATTTGAATTTCATATTGACAGACACAAATTTATACTAAAATTTATTTCATTCTTGAAATCAAGCAAGGTGACAAGCTTTCTTAGGGCTCTGTCTAGCTGATCCGTTAATTTTGGAGACATTTTCACAAAATTAAAAATTTAAAATAGTTAATGTTCTACCCCCAACATAAATTTGAATGAAATATTATAGAAATTTGAAAAGAATTCTTGAAAGCTTTTAAAAAGAAAAGTGTTGCACCCTGACAATTGTTTTTTATTTCTTTGGCTACTTTTGTTTGTTAATTTACTCTTTTTTTTAGTCATTTATGTCGCAAAATGTGATATCTTTTATTTCTGTCATTCAAAGCTTCCAATTCAATACAGTTTTCTTTGGTTTTGTTTACAGTGTAAGAACGAATGGTTGTGAAATTTCAACTAAACAAAACGAAGCTCTCAGGCCACATCAAACAAAATAACAAACAGAATAACTTAGGGATAACTTCAACCATTCCGAAGTTTGTAAAGCCTTGCAAGTCCTTGTGTTGCTTAATCCGCAAGTGCAATAAGCAAATTGTAAGGACCTTTAATGTAAAAACCCATATGTAAATCATATAACACGAGATGCAGAACTTCTCTTCTTAACATTCGCCACTGTATGAGAGCAAGGAATTCCAATGTAAATCAATGTTTCGATTTGTAATTTCATAAATCAAATTGGGACTTCTGTCAATACTTGAAAGGTTTAGTCAGGAGCACGATTTTTATACCCTTGCAAAAGGGGTATATTAATTTTGGTCAGAAGTGTGCAACGCATAGAAGGAGGCATCTCCGACCATATAAAGTATATATATTCTTGATCGTCATGAAAAGACGAGTTGAAATCCGTTTGTCCGTCTGGATCAACAGCTTCTACTCCTAGACCGCTATAGCTACAGAGCTGAAATTGCACGGAGTCTTGTATATACTGCAGGCATTGTATATCTCGGATCGGACGACTATATCATATAGCTCCCATAGGAACCATCAGTCGAAAAAAGAGCTTAAGATCAATAACTTCGTTCTTTTTCACCTGATTGTTATAAAACTTAATATTGAGCAGTTTACTAAATATCCAAACGTCCTTGCCAAATTTAATCAAGATCGGACTACTATATCATATAGCTCCCATAGGAACAATCGGACCAAAAATAGTTTTGCTTCTAAAAACTTTTGTTGTTTCTTTTGCGATCATTACCAAATTTGGTAAATAACATTTGCACATAACGAATTATAATCTTGCCAAATTTGATCAAAATCGGATAACTATATGATATAGTTGTCATACAAACGAATGGCAAACTGCATGCTGCATCTCTACATACATGCATACGCATGCGTGCAGTGCTATAGCGTGTAGATTGAGGTTTTTTCACAAAAGCCTTTTCACCATTTAGGGATTGAGTGACGCAAGAGCTTGCAAGGGTATACAAACTTCAGCATGGTCGTAGTTAGCAAGGCCTTCGGGTTGTGAAATAACTTTGGATTTCCAAGTTTAGTGATTTATTAATAGTAATGGTAACTAAAAACAATATGAACTGTTCTTAATATTCACAAAAATTAAATGAGCACAAGTGTGGGATGAAGAAATTAACTGAAATAAAACATAAGTAACAAAATGCAGACCATTGAATCTAATCTTCCAGCAGGGCAATGGGATGTGGAATACATTGAATACAATATTTAATTGATACGTTCACTGAGGAGCCACATCATGTCTTGGGGATGTCAACAAATGAATCTGCCACAAGGTGCATAAGTATGTATGTACATACTAACATTGTAAGTGCTTTTGAAATTTAAAAAGGCAATTTAAAGTGGTCGTTCATCTGTTGTGTTTTTTTTTTTTTGTCTACCCACGTTATTTTCACTGTTTTTCTTTGTTATCCCCATGTTTTTTAACCATAAAATTGTTTCTTTCTCTCGCACGTTCGTTCTCGTTCTCCTTGCTTCGGTGTCCTTTGGCTGCTTCATGAATTTAAATGAACTACTGGAAGCGCCCGAGACCAGAAGACCAGCGGACCCACCTCCCAGTCACTAAGTTACAATTAATTGACTCTTGGCTATGTGGGAACATTGAAAAGCAATTGGAAAATGTCGTTGTTGTTGTTGTTGCAGGTGTTTCTCGGTTTTGCTCGTAGTGCCAGATTTTAGTTCTTATCCTATAATTACTTATCAGCCGAGGCAAGTTTGAAGCGTGTGCGAACTTACAAAACGGTCGTCACCAAATCCTTCTCTAACTTAACTATTTTTTCCATTTCGAATGGGTTGAGGGGGGGTGACAACATATTGTCCTGCTGGTGGGGCAGGAGAACAAAGTCAAGCCAAAGGAGAGTCACCTACAAACGCAATTTGGCAACTGAGAGAAATGAAGGGAAAGACAGAGACACAGAGAGACAGAGAGAAAGAGAAGCACACAAAACACAAAAGCCAGAATTATACAATTTATGCGATTTACGAGCTTGGCTTCTGGCGTCCTTTTGCTCCCTTTTTGTATTCATTTTTTTCCTTTCTTCTTCTGGTTGCCTCAAAACTATTTCTATTGCTGCGGCGCACACTGGAACCGCGCCGCATATCTAATACTTGGTTTAACTATCGACTGATAACCTATCGTAATATTCATTAAAAACGTAGTCTCTCTGAATCTTTAGAGAATAAAAAACATTTTTCTACAATTTTACGATCTGCCATTTCTATTTACCGACTTGTCAAAGTCAGCCAAAAGGACAGAGAAAATGTTTTTTCGTCTTTCAGCGTGTTGAACAGTTTTATTGCTAAAACATCAACAACATGAAAAAAAAGTAAATATTAAAAAAGTTGGCAAAATTTCTCTTAACTATTTCTTATGTTTAACATTTTCCACGTGTTTCTTATGCGAGTAACAATTATGTTTGTGGAAAGTTTAGAAAATGATGCCAACTAAATTTTAGTCAAATATTATTTGAAACATGTTGATCAGAATTTGAATTGAGAACTTACATATGACTTGATGTAAGTTAATTTTGTCAGCTTTTCGATTTGATTTGGGCACTCTAAATCATAAATAGGGGGAACGAAAAGGCTATTGAACTCTTTTTGGGCATTGAAAGTCGATCATTTGGCCCAGTGTGCGGCGCCTGGTCTAAAGAGGCCCGGCCGGTCCGGGTCCTGGGGTCTAGGATATGCCGTATTTCCGTTTACATAATAAATTTGCTAACCACGTTCTGTCGTTGTCCTGTCCAGAATGCGGCACTGCCAGTGCCACCACCAGCGCCGCCATCGCTTGGCATCAAGTGTCTTGTGGTTGCCACTTTTTTCCTTGTCTCCCTCTATTGCTCTTCTCTCTCTATGTGTGTGTGTGTGTGTGCGTGTGTGTGTGTGTCTCTCGCTCTCTCTCTGCGGTGCACCTTACGAAAAAGAAAGAAAACAAAAACTAAACAGAAGAAAAAGTAGTAGGAAAAAAAAAACGTGATAAAACTTTAACTCGGTCTCTCAGCAGTTTTGCAGTTTGCTTTTTGATTGACGGAAGTTCCAACCACTTTTGCTTAATCATTGGGCGGCCTTCTCGCGGAATTTTTGCTCTCTAATTAATCTATTAAAGTTGGAGGTCCCAGCCAAGCCTCGATTCGAGGAAGTTGTGCAGTTGCGTCTCGACTTGGTCGCAGGTCCAAATAAACTGATCGCTTCCGTTTTCCGCTGGAAGTGAAATCAGAGCTCAACCTGCCTCAATATGCCCGCCAACAACCTCGGGCGGATGTCATAAAAATGCCAAAAGGTGTCTCTCTCGCTCCTCCTCTCTCTCTCTCTCTCTCTCTTTTACTCTCTCTCTCTGTGCGGCTGCAACTTGGAATTGGAGTTGGAATTGCAAGTTGGTGACGGAGTGGGAGTGGGAGGAGGTGGAAGTTAAAATAAATATGAAAAATCGAATGAAAAACTCAATTTACGCAAATGATAAAAACATACTTGCAAATTGAAGTTTATTTTAAATGAACTGGTTCTGCACTAGCAGAACTAGTTTCACATTTTATTTATTCAAGTGTTTTGCACTCGGTTACCAACTCTTTTTAGACGACCACCCCCCACCGCCCACCACCCACAGCTGTAAATTAATCAATATTTAGTGTCTTCTGTTTTGTAATTATTACAAATTATACTTAAATAAATAAAAGTTTAGAATTCCCTATCGTATATTCTTGTTTCAAATTAAGATACATAGAATAAAGGACAAACAAATGTCGAAAGAGTTGCGGAATGGGACAAATTTAGCATTTCCCTTTTAAATTGAACAAACGAATTTTTAAGCATCAAAGTATTTAGATATTTCCATAATAAAATGATAATCTTGCATATCATTATAGTATGTGAGCATCGAATCTCTTAAATAACCATCCGAATTTCAAAATGCATTTATTCTCATTTCTAGTAGTTAGCTCCCTATAGTACCTGAACTCTAGTATTTATTTAGTTTAAGAAGTCTTGAAGGTTTTCCTTTTTTTTTTATAATAATTAGTTTCATTAGTTTAGCAACCAATGTCACAGATGAAAAAGCATAAGCCCAAACACTGTCACTCTACTTAATTATCAGCTTTAAATGAAACGTATGTACTTTAGGAAATAAAGCACACATTGAAACGAAAATATTTAAACTTAATTAAACTTTCGCATGAGCAACAGAGCAAGTTAGCGTTATTTCAAGAAACATTTACTTAGTTCACTTCTTCAACGATAAAACCAGTTGGGAATTATACCTACATACTATAGATAAACCAGAATAAAGACGCTCACACACGATGCAAACAATTTGCAGCAAGTTGATTGCTGCAATCAAATTTGCAAGTTTGAACACGACTGCAAACATTTTGCCGCAAACAAAAAATTTGCAATAACTGTTTGCGGCAACTATTTTCTATATTTTCATGCAATATTTGCATTGGTGTGAACATTTGTGCAAAATTTTGCTGCAAATTATTTTCAACTTGCTGCAAATTGTTTGCATCGTGTGTACCTAGCTTAAGAAACCACAGCACAGGGTTCACTTTACCGTCACGTTTTTTTGTATTTGTAGTGTATTCTACTAAATGAAAAATAATTATTGCAACGAAGTTCCGCATCCTTTTAGTATTTCCACTTACTTACTTCGTTCCAAGTGTTTTTCAATTCACCTGAATTAATATCCTTAAAAGTTTTTTGTAGACATTTGTAGCTTTTAAATTGTCATTTTGATTTTATTGCATTTTTATGAAAAAACGCAAGTGAAATTATACTTTCAATTTGTAGTAATACCTTTCGCCTGCCGCAATAACTGGCATATGCTATCTTGCTTACTCTTATGAGCACACGAGCACTTTAGCGCCACCACCGGACAACTTCTCCCGAATCACTGATATTCAAAACTTCCACTGGTGTGCCAACTAATATTGGGCGTTTTTATTTTTTTTCGCGGATCTTACTTAGTGATGCTTAAAATGCTTATATATTTCTTTGCATTACGAATCGGAAAAGGGTATTACTTACGCTGTCTATAAAGTATCCAATTAACCACTTTAAGTTTACACTATATACCTGTACAATTTAAATTGATTTATCTAAGTTTTATCACCTCATTTGGGTTTTCATTGCAATTTTTATCTATGTATTTGCAATGAAGTTCGATGGTTTGCCAATTTAAATTGAACTACTTTTTTACAATTTTAGTAAGAGGCCCGATCAGTGTAACCGACCAAAGATTAGATATAAGTGTACCCTACTATATCTAGAAACTAGTCCATATCAACTTATTTATCTAAATCTGTTATATTTCTTTCAAAATAGATTCTCTTCAGAATTCTCACTCGAAACATTGATCGAAACGAGAAAAAATCACCAAGGATCAAGTCTTCTGAATAAGATGTCCATTTTCATTGGTCTAAATTGAATATCTATGTATTTTGCCTAATTGATTTCACTTTTTAGTAAACATCCAAAACCTTTTTCGTTAGATTGATCCTCTACGATGTTACATACGTACGTAGAAAAATATATTCAATATCATTGCTAAGACATAAACTTATTGACTTAACTACAGTTGTTTTTTTTACAGTTACATTTTATAGGATAAAGCTTTGTTATTTGATCACCTGATTCAGGCTTATCCAGATCTAAATTGAGTGATTGATTAAACTGAATATTATATGACTTTACATGGAAAGAAATAAGTATAATACGGGGTCACTATTTAATGTGATTTTTACTATCAATCGCAGTTGGTGTTTTTGTTTTTTTGCGAACTAAATTTATTGCACAATTAGCCAACATTTACAACATTTACGAGCGTTTACAAAAGGCTCTCAATGAACTTTTTATGTGGCGTAAAAATTAAACTAGTACAACGAATTCAATGGTTAATTGACATTCGCTTCCAAAATCGATTGCTAGACCAGAAAACAAAACAAAAACACCATTGTTGCTAATAATACAAAGAAATATTTTTGAAAAATTTCTTTTTTTCCGCAGATTTTCATCATTTTGAAAAGCGCCTCCAAAGAAATAGCAAACACAAGCCGAAGCAGAAGACCAGTCGCACATGAATTTCTTCCTCTTCGCGTTTCTCGAAGTGTAACTGTAAGAAGAAATAATATTTGAATTAAGTGGAATCTTAAAGGTTGGTCAATTAGTTTAGTGAATTTCACAAATATATGAATACTCAATATTACCAACTTTATTTTTTTTTTTTAATGAATTTAAATCGAAAAGTTTCATCTTTCCTAGATATTAAATATTTAACATTTTTTTTTTCGTCTTTTTACGATTAAAAATCTCTTTGAAATCCTAAAAAGAATTCAGAAATCAAATTACTAGCTTTTCAGTTTTCGAAAAACCAAAGTAAATTTATGGTTAATTTTCTTTAAACTCCAAAGTATTTAATATATTGAGAAGAATATTTACAGGTCGAAATTTAAATACCGTCAAAATATTTGACATTTTTAATTCAGAGATGAACATTCAATATGGATCAATTATTTTATGAGCTTTATTATATTACATACTTTGTAATTTAGCTTAATTACTTAATACATTAAATTTAAAAATCGGTCTAATTTGGAAGACGATTCAATGTTAGAGAACTTTCGATTGTTTAAGGCTCGCCGTGAAAGAGAAAGAGGTATAGAGGGACTTCAAATGGCCAAAAAACTAACTGTCAGTAAGTTTTTCATATAATTTTCAATGGTAGTCTAAGCGACGCCGTTGTTTAAATGTGCGGCATTAAATTTATGTGTGCAACAAAGAGGGGAAAGAGAAGGAGAGGCTAGATATGGAAGAAGAAAGAAATTGCCATTGATCGATTTTAAATCGAGTGAAAGAGCAGAACCAATTCAATTCAATGCCAAGAAGGACAAAAAAACGCGTGTTAAACTATTTAGCACTTCTGCATGAGCACCCAAAAAACTAAAACAAAAAACCCAAGAAACAGAATATAAGAAGAGAAACTTCAAATCCAAAAAACAAACGAAAAGCGTAAAGAATGTTCACAATTCATTTAAGCAAAGGGACACGAAAGGGAGGCAACTCAAAAAAAAAACCTAAGAAAATGCCAAATGCATTAAGAAATAAGCAATTTTCCAGTCACAGGGGGCAGAGATCAAGCTTGGATGAGGAGGTGTGGGTTGGGTTTGGGGTGGATAGATGCAGAGGCAGGGGCAAGGTGGATGCCAAGGACACACAGCAGTGCCACGCCCCCCAACTCTTACACAGTAAGTAGTTGTATTAAAAGCTCAGGACAAAAACAAAAACAGAAAGAGAAACATAAACCGAAACAAATTCAAGGCAAATTTTAGTAACTCGCAAAATCCTTGGCCATAAAATTGTTACCCCATACCCCCCAGTGTTCCCCTCTGTCCTACCCTGCCGCCGCTCTGCTCGGTTTACTTTGTTGGCAACGAATCAAAGAAATTTGTACGAGACTGTAACTTGGTTTTTCGGTTGGAGCACTATAAATCATTTCGATTTAGCTTGAAACATTCCCAAAAAAAGATGAGAAAAAAAGGAAAAGAATAACCCAAAGGTCTGTCAAGCGAAAATCTTGTAAATTTTAAATCCACATCGTGTGAATGCCTTTAGTCAACTTTTTGGCGCTTGGTAAGTCAACTTGTTATTAGAGCTTTAAGCTTATGCTACCTGTTGTCTTACTCAAAACGGAAATTACCTAAGGAAATGGAATTGATTTCTTTTCTGTTTGTATTTTTCCTTTTATTTCGAATTAATTTGCTTTTTATTTTCATATGACATATAAATTTTATATTTATTTTCTCAGGTCCAGCATCGACCTCTTAAATTCAACGGAAATTTAAAAAACAAACGATATTTTTCAAAGGTTCAAAAGCTAACAGCTATTGCAAAATTTAAGAAAGTAACGGTCAGCGTAAAAAAACTGAAAAGAATTAACACTTTAGAAACAGTGTAGAACTAGTTTGTGACAAAAATCAGGTGAGCGCTGTTTTAGTTTATTTAATTTCATTTTAGAACTCAATTTCATCTGAAAATTTAAATATTTCCTATTCGATAGTTTATTTTATATAAAATCGCAATGAACTAGTGCTAAGGCCTAACAGAGTTTGCCGTCATCGCATTTCGTAGATAAAGTGCAAAGCTGGAAATTCGATGACGATAAGCGAATACTGGTTTTTAAGCATCAAATACAGGTTCTATAAGGCCCTGAGGTTCGAGTCAGTGTTGCCATTTTAGACCATTTAAGGCTAAATATAGCTTATTTAAAAACCAAATACTTGTAGCCTTAATTCTAGCTTATTTAAATTGAAATTTCAAAAAACAAACATAGCAACTAACTGTCTACAAATTCATTAAACTCAATATGAAGTATATGGTTTGTTTTATAAGTATTTAATTGTTTGATATATACTAATAATGTTCTGTAAAATTTTACATATATGGACTGGGCAGTCAGAACAAATATTGTTATACCTACGAAATACCTGAAAAATATTTAAAGTTAATTACGTTCCAGCGAAAAGTATTTTAATTCCAATGATAATTAACTCGATATAATAATAAATGCTTTTAAGTAAAATGGAAAAATAAATAATTTTGTTAGCCTATTCTAGCTTGTTTTTTTTTTTTAATTTTGACTATGTTTTTGTTAAAAGTCTAGCATCGCCCGGTCTCTGTTGACATCATATACTGGGACTGTATAAGGTGTTCGATGGCGGTTCGTGCATTTTTTATGAGCAAAAAAAGCCAAAAAAGCTGAATACAATAATATGAGTTTTTTTAAGCAATGTTCCTTGCTCAAAAGCACTTATTCAAGGTTAATGAGAGGCTGCTTTTTGGAATAGTATTTCTACCGACTAAATCCATATAATTTGGTAATAGCATTAAATAGAATTTGTACTGGTCGACCAGCCCATACGACCTGTGTTCAGGTCATCATATATAATCTGAGCAAATGTTCACTGGGATAATCGTAGTATGCTGGGGTACGAAATGACAAAAAGCAACTTCGTGTTCAGTTATTTTACTTGGAATTTCCAAACAATTTATTTTGCTTTGCAGAAACTTCAAATATATCCAGGTAAAGTCTGACAAATCTTTTCTAAGCGAAACGTGTCTTACTTTTTGCTTATGATCTTCATTTTTGCATTGAGATTTTAGATTTAGAACTGGATTTTTTATGGAAATTTTTCACCTTTCAGTGTCAAACTTAAACAAATTCTTTTAAATCGTGAAAAAAAAATAAGATATTTCGAAAAAAGCGGAAAAATTAATATCAATATTTAAAAATTCAGAAAAGTCAGAATTCCCGGTTACCGCCGTTTTCGAATTTTTCGCGCAATCGAAACGCAATCATACTTTTAACAACCCAGATCTAGCGGGAAAAAAGTCAAAGTGGCATCACTGGGTGCATGTTTCTCCAGCCCTATTTACAAACGGCAGCAAAAAGCGGTCTTACGGCATAACGCGCGCGGCGCGATATAACAAAACAAATAAAAAACGTTTAGTTCATCGTCCCAAAAAGAAGAAAATAAAATAGTTTTCACAACAATAAAACGGGAAACGGGTAAACCGCTGTCAACGTGTGTAGCAGCAGAAATGGAAAAGAAAAACGCATGTGCTTTCGGCTCCAGATAAGGAAAACTTCAAAAGTCGGCAACGACGACAAAACAACAAATACAACAACAAAAAAAAAACGGAAAGCTACAAGAATTGCAACGAGAAAGAAAATAATACAACAACAACAAAAAGCAGCAGCTCAAAAATTCTAACCGTACTTTGGAAAGCAGGAAAGGACAAAGAGACCGATTGACTGCAACAGACCCCTCTCCCTCCCTCATCCTCCTCATACACACACACATAGCTCAACCTCTCTCTCTCTCTTTTTAACACACACACACACTCTCTTAATCTCTCTCCCACACACACTCTCACAACCAAAAACAACAACAACATGCAACCATTGCAAAAGTAGTTAAATAATTCTGCCCTGTCTGCGCTTTATTTCCTTTTAATTTTTTACTTTAAATTATTGTATATCTTTTTTTTTAATTTTCAACAAGTTTCTGTTTTTTTTTCTCACCACATACATACTTACACACACACACACACACTCCCCCACACCTTCACTTTACCACTTGACGCGCAGTTCTTTTTTCGTTACTTCAACAACAAATCTACACACACACTCAGACACAGACATACACGTACATACATATAACAGAGCGCAAAAACGAGACAAGACACGAACAGCAGACCAAAAAGCACCTGGCAAAAAAAAATAAAAATAAGAGAGAAGAAGAAAAAAACGTCGGCACGAGATCACGACCGGCTACCGGAATTCACATACAAACAAACCAACAAACACACACACACACTTGTTGCAGCAGCGCAGCATTTTTACAATCTTCTGAAAGCAACGTTGAATTTTCCATTTGGCGCCGTCGCGTACTTACACAACCCAGCAAAAACGTAAGCCTTCAAAAGCCTTTCCAGATGTTGGCCCTAATATGAAATATACACAACACAACCAAACATTAAATTTAGTTGAAAAGAATTCGATCTCATCTCAAACGACCGGACCGCCCCGCCGGTGCCTCTATGCGGATGCGGAGAATGTTTACTCGAAGTGCAAGTGCAACTGGAGCTGCTTGGCTTGGTTTTGCATTACAGTTGTCAAGTCAGCCTCCTCGATCTATACATGTTCCTTCGGTGCCCTCCGCTCCTCCATCTGTTTATCTGCGTTTCTATGCAAACTTCGTTCAAAGTCCTATGTCTCTCTACCAAATAAATCCGGTAACAGTTGGTTTTAGAGATTTTGTGTAAGGGGGAAAATAAGTTTACTTTCAAGAAAAGTAAATAATTATTCAAGTTATCGTCTTTCAATTTTCCATTTCTATAAACATCATTGTGCAAAAGTTACCTAAAACCGAGACGGACATATGTACATACATATGTAAACACTTTGGTGCCATGAATAAGAGTAAGATGGCAATTGATATTGCAACAGGAGCACGGAATTGGTTTCTGTTTTATGTTTTGTTTTTCTTCGCAAAAAGGAGACGTGAATGTGAGTGAGACGGCATTTCATTTTGAAGCAGCAACAGCAACGGAATCTCGCCAATTATTATCGGAGTGTCCATAAAAAATAAAGTTTTGTGCCCTCAAGCAGTTGTAATAAACCAATAGAAAGGTTAAGGATAATTAATATGTGCAATAATCCAACTATAAATACATATGAAAGCTCCCTATAATACAATACTCTGTACTAGTGCCTTCTAGAATCGAATCTTCCGTGTCCGCCTAAAGCACTTATATCAGCTTTAAATCAGAGTGCTTTTTCTTTGGAAGCCCTCGCTTCACAGTAACAAAGACTTCCTGTGTTCCTTTGGCTAATCTGACACTCCAGGATCGGCGTAAATCGAATTTCATTCACATAGTTTTCGAACTACATACGTTCATAGATTAAAAAGAATATAGTATGTATCCCTTCTTCTAGTACTCTTCAAGTACTCCCGTTGTTTTGCTATGTTTTTTTACGCCAATCAAGGTTGCTCTCTTGCCATGACAAGCTAATTCCAGTAACAGCAAACGGGACCTGGAACACAGCACCAGCCAGACCAAAACCCAGACCCCAGACCGACTGCCTATGATAAGGTCTGCTGGGGCACTGCAATTAATGCCGGCTTTGTAATCATTTCGCATTCGTATCAGATGATAAGAAGAGTGGAATCACGATTCTTATGTGCCCGCACAATTCAAATTAAACGCGACAGCCATAAAATGATAAATTGAGAGCTTGGGCCAGTGGTTCTGTGGGGCGCTTGTGCGTTTTATCAGTTATCAGTTTCACCATGTTTATAAATATATATTGTACATATAAGAAATACGATTGAGAGTTAAGACATTTTGCCGATTGCCGGTCGACCTGTAAATCAGTTTATTAACTCACATGTTTTATTTTTATTTCAAACTCATTTCAGATGGTCAAGGAGAAGCCCAATTCGACGCGCATCTATGATAAAGATGGATTCAGGCGCCGTGCCGCCTGCATTTGTGTGCGCTCCGAGAATGAAGCGGAGGTGAGTATATTTTAAACCTTTTTTGTTTTCGCTTAAACTGTGCTAATAAATCTTCACATAATCCATATTAGGTGCTGTTGGTCACTTCCTCACGCCGTCCGGAGCTATGGATTGTCCCGGGTGGCGGTGTAGAGCCCGAAGAAGAGCCTTCTGTCACCGCTGTACGTGAAGTTCTGGAAGAGGCTGGCGTTGTTGGCAGCCTTGGTCGCTGTTTGGGCGTATTCGAGGTAGATAAATGAGAATGTCTAACTGAATCTGTAGTTCAAACTTCGAACCTAAAGGAAGAAAACCCATTGCAACGCGAACTTCACAGCTTACATATGTGAATGTTTCTAACAAACATTAACAAAACATTAGTGAACAAGGATTTCAAAAGCAATTTTCACTTTTAACTCTCTTGTTCAAAGTCTGTAATAGATTATTTAGTAAAATGTATTCTGATATCAGTGAAGCAAGTCAACGCATTTCCCCCCATTAGTTAAGCAGATTAAGTTATTCACAAAAAAGTATTTAGGATTCTATGTATATCGTTCCACCTAAATTTAAAAAAAAAATTTTACAAAAATATCTATTTGTAAGTTGGTTTCCGCACTTTCTTCACTTCATATATATATAGTCTTAGTTCTCGTAGTATATTGGGACTTTAAAAATCACTAAAAAGTTGCAACTACATGTACCATAAAAAAAGATAAGAAAAAATAGCATTCCCACCTACGATAAAAACTTTTTTTTTCTGATTTTATTGATGCTTAATCTAGGAAGGAAAGCAAACAATCTTCACAAATAGCTCTATTTTTGATCCCGTGAAGCAGGTCTAGGCTAATTTAAATTTTTTTGATTTTATTGAGCTGTGCCCCATAAAATTAGGGATTGCCGTATGTATAAAATTAATTTGTGCCTTTAATTGAGAATTATTGCCTAAACTTGACATTCACCTGATTTCATGCTACTAAAAGGCATTGTTATAAATATATCAACTGTTTGTTTATAACTAAATGTAAAGTAAACCAGTCCTACGTAACTGTATTCCATTACATTTGCTTTTAAAATAACAAAAGGGTTCTGGCTTTACGACTGCAAACTTTCTTTACAAAGCGATTCTAACATCAAATAATGTGTCAATATTTATATATTAGTATCAAGGTTTAGTAGAATGGCAGCTGCAAATGCACTTAGGTAGTCCGTAATAGAGTAATTTTTAGTCAACACGAATCGAGTAATGCATTTGGCTCTATATAAATATTGAAATAGAGTTATGCAATTGATTTTAGATGAATTTGTTTCATAAAATTAAACTAAATTAACTTTCTTTGGTTTTTGCAGAACAACGATCACATGCATCGCACTGAGGTGTTTGTAATGAATGTGACCAAGGAGCTAGATGAATGGGAGGATTCTCGCAACATTGGACGCAAACGTCAGTGGTTCACAATCGATGATGCATTGTCCCAGTTGGCATTGCATAAGCCCACACAGCAGCATTATCTAATGCAGTTGATGCACTCGAAGACGCTCGATAATACAAATCGTGTGGTGAATGCTACGCATCCACCAACAACAACATTGACCAATGCGGCCTGCAGTGCTGCAGCAGCATCGCCAACAACGGCATAAAGACAGCTAAACACACACAGACACCCCTCTATACACACACATACATACATTTGACACATTATTTGTTCGGTTAATAACATTTATATATATATATATTTTTTTTATTTTTGAAATTTACAATTAGGCAGGCAGTTTGAAATTATTAATTTTTCCAATTTCTTCAAATCATTTTTGAGTTGAAGTTTTGTATTCGAGAGCAAAATTCGATCGATATGTAATGTACTTTAGCAAAACATAAACAAAAACAAAACCAAAATCAACTACAACAACAAAACAACAACAAGAAAACATATGTAATAATTTTTGAGCGAATAGCACTTTTGCAAAAACAAAACAAACAAAAAAAAAACAAAAATATCTATTAGATTTTTCTACTCTTTTTTATAATTTACTCAAAAAAAGGATAAAAAAATTAACATAAACCTCCCCAAAAAAAGAAACAACAACAAACAAAACAACAAGAAAAATGCAAAAAAACTTAATTGGCGCTAAAGGAAAAAAGAAAAACGTAACAAACAAAACATAAAGGAAAATTTTTTAAATTAACTAAGCTAAGTTTCTGTTTAGCAGAGCAAAACACAAAAAAAAAAACGAGAAAGTTTAAATTAACAAGAGATGCCTATGCAAATAAAACGTTAACTTATTGTAAAAAAAAACAAAAACGAAAGAGAAAACAAAAAACAAAGAAAGCGAAACGAAAGAGAGAGAAATATAGAAGCCAGCAGCAGCCGCCTATAAAAAAAAACCCTAATCCTAAACCTAAACCTAGATACATGTGCAGTTTGTACTTTCAGTAAGACTAAGAGAACAAAACTAAAACTAAAAAACAAAACGATAATAACAACAATAACAAGAACAAAAACAAGAAAAATGCAAAAGCCAAACGGAGTTGCTCTGAACTTCGTTTCGTAATTCCTCCGAAACTTGAACACTTGAAGCTACACACGTTCTCATGCTCTCAACAACGCTAACTTAACTAAGAGATGGTTGGCTTTTGCGTCGCTCATTATCATCATATACAATTTTGATCAAATTTGAATCAGTCGGAAAGTACATTAAACTCAAAAACAAATCGATAAAGTTTTGGCGAAGCTAAATCCAACAGGAAATCCAATCATTGTACGAAAACCATTATTGAATTGAATTTGAAAGAATACAATATAGTCTAACCAATTAATGATCAATCTTATTTGCCAATACAGTTGACCGCGCAAAATTCGGGGTCGGGTCGGGTCAACTGTATATTGAACTGGAACCAACTAAAGGGTACTGAAAAAAAAGAGGGATAGCTTGCGGCGCCTCAGTAATGACATCAGTTTGGCTGCCTTCACCTTTCTAAATGTGGATAACAATACCCAGCACCCATTCTCTTTAGAATATAGTAAATAATTTTGTTCATTTGGCAGAGCTCCCTCGAAAACGATATATGTAACAATTGTTTGCTTCTGTTTCGGTCAATTTCGTGAAATCTTCAAAGCGTTCTCATTGTGATTCTTGGAAACTTTCTCAAGTTCCCAACTCGAAACTTTTCCCCATATTTATTTGTGAATTAAATGGTTTTCGGTTTTTTGAAAGTTACTGCCCGAAAACCATGTTCTATATTCTTTTGCGGTTTGAAATCGAAAAATATTATCACAAAACCGTTGCCACAAAATAAAGCAAAGGAAAGGGAGAGACAACAAAATTTAAAACCACAAAAAAGTTTATTATTTTTCAACTATTTTCTAAGCAACAAAAAAAAAAAAAAATTGAAATGAAATGAAATGAAAAAAACGAACGAAAATTTGTCTAAAATTATAACTAAGTTTGTGTTTGTTTGGCTACTTTTTCAGCTGGATGCGAGTAAACGGATGAGCCTCAATATAAGCCAATCCCCTCAGAATGTAATCAGGAATTGGAGGCGGAGTGGGCAGATGGGCACCTCTTGGCTGATAACCATGCTCATCGGCCGTGTACTCCAATTGTATGGCCTGGCCATCGGGTGCCACATATTTCACAGATCCTGCGGCATAAGCGCTGCCCACACCACTCTCCTGGGCCTGTATCTGATTCGATGTGCCGTAGGCCCAATTGTAACTGCCATCCGACTTGATCTCATTCTCATATTGGACTATCACCGCCTGGGACTCATCTTCAATGGCCTGCACCTGCATCACCAGGCAAATGGTGCTCAAAAGGGTCGCGACTACAGTCTAAAATCAAATCAAATCGATTGAGAACTGAGCATTATCAATTATTTTTAGCTAACTTACAATTTTGTGCATTGTGATTTGTGAGTTGTTAGTTGTGTCTGTATGTGTGTTGTGGATAACTGTTACTGATTTCGAAACTTGATTTGCAATCGGTTTTTATATCAATTCAGACTGACCTACACGTACACCTACACCTATGTGAGAGACACACAACACAATATTCCAATTGATTGCTCGAAATTATGAATTTGACCGAGTTTTACGATCAAAATTCAGTCAGCTTATTTGTTTTCATTATACACACATACACACACACACACGGGCACACACAGCCTCACTATCTGTATAGATACATACATATGTAGACAGATGGGTAAAGCGTTCGTTTTTTTGTCTTACATTCTTCTTAATCTCGAAAGAAAAAAATCATAAATGCAGATTTAGATTTATTCACATAAATTCCAAACTAATAATGTTTTATATTTTCATATCTAATCTTGACTTAAATTCATAATAAATGCCATTAGCAGTGCAAAATATGTTGAAGATCAGCAAATCGAATTAACGAAGACTTTATACTCTTACAAATTTTGTAACCCATCACTCGAGATTTCCATTTCGTTATGTATTAAATGAAACAAATGTTTTTGTATTTAATTTGAAACAATCTTTTTTATTTTTATTTAACATAAAATATATCTAAGAAGTTGTATACTATTGCAGCAGTCCTTGACCTTACGACCATCTCTCTGTGTCAATAGAGTCAAAATAGTCATTGACATACGTGGGGTGCGAACTCGCGTGCCTTCGCTTAATAAACAAAACAAAGAACTAAAAAAAATGCGGTTCACAAAAAACTGAAAAGCGACTTGAAATATTTGTGTATATTTTCCGTTCTTATTCCCGACCTAAATTTCAAAATTATCTCCCTCCCTCTTCATCTTATATCTCTTTCTATTCAATAATTAAGTCTCCCTCTATCCGATTTTCGATATTTAGTTTGCTATTAAATAAACCATATTGTAGTGATCGTACATCAACGAACTATTTAAATCATGTAAGTCCAACAGCAATTTCGTTGGTTCTCACGATCTCCCACAACTATTTAGCCTGTGCAGATTTTTGCTAGAAATATTTTCCTTTTTTACACACATTATGATATTTTATATGAATGTTCTTATGTGTGTGTGCAGGTAATTTTTATATCGTCGAAATCTGACGTTACGTTTTTTTGATTCTCTTGAAATCCAGGAATATGATGTGTTGTGTATATATTTATGCACATAATCAGTTTCAATAAGATTCATCAACAAAGAAAGAAGTTATTTGCATTAAGACCAATTGTTCCTATGTTAGCTATATGATATGGTGGTCCCATTATTGGAATGTGTCTAAAGTAAAAAAAGAAGCTTATATACGAACTTAGAAAGCCATAGCTTCAAAACTTTAACTTCTGTATGTCTGTCTGAACATATGTAAACTAGATATGACCAAACATACAGACGGACATGGCTATATCAACTGCTCTTCTCATTCATGACCAATTCTATAGAGGGCGTTATCAGATGTTTGTAACCTAAGGGTATAATACATAGTTCCTTCAAATGCTTCACTTGGTTACCACATATTATGTGCATATATTTATTTACAAATGTATAAATGAATTCTTTATTGTATTTCTTAAAAAGTTTAAAGAAAGTCGAATTTGTAAATCGCAACATTAAGAAAAATGTCCATTACACATAAGGAATTGACTCTAACAGGGATTGGAGTATATAAATAAATTAAATCTTGAAAATAGATTCCTAGAAATTTTGACAATTCCTGACCTGTAGTTAAACTGTAACATTCGAAGCAATAAGACTGAAAATCAGACAAAATAAAAATTTCAAATTAAACATGATTTATAAGAGAAGACCAATTCCTTAGAATTGTAAGATATGGAATAACCAGAAGGCCGGGCTAACTTCGACCATGCCGAAGTTTGTATACCCTTGCAAGTTCATGCCTTACTCAATCCCTAAATGGAGATCGCAAAATGGAAAGGATTTTTGTGTAAAAACCCTTATCTACACGCTATAGCAGGGCACGCACACATATGCATGTATGTAGATATATGTATGTATGCTGCAGCATGCAATTTTTCCATCTGTTTGTATGACAGCTATATCATATAGTAATCCGATTTTGATCAAATTTGGCAGGATTATAATTTATTATGTGCAAATGTTATTTGGTAAGTTTGGTGATAATCGCAATAGAAACAAAAAAGTTTTTAGAAGCAAAACTATATTTGGTCCGATTGTTCCTATGGGAGCTATATGATATAGTAGTCCGATCTTGATCAAATTTGGCACGGACGTATAGATGTATCGTAAACTGCCAAATGTTAAGTTTTATAACAATCAGATGAAAAACAACAAAGTTATTGATCTAAAACTCTATTTTCGACCGACGGGTTCTATGGGAGCTATATGATATAGTCATCCGATCCGGATGAATCCAAAATATACAATGCCTGCAGTATATACAAGACTTCGTGCGAAATTGCAGCTCTGTAGCTATAGCGGTCTAGGAGGAGAAGCTGTTGATCCAGACAGACGGACAGACAGACAGACAGACAGACAGACAGACAGACAGACAGACAGACAGACAGACGGACAGACGGATTTGAACTCGTCTTGTCATGCTGATCAAGAATATATATACTTTATATGGTCGGAGATGACTCCTTCTATGCGTTGCACACTTCTGACCAAAATTAATATACCCTTTTTGCAAGGGTATAAAAAGACATCGAAATAAAGTAGAACTCTGTGGAAAATTTCAACTCCAAAACGTTGGGCACGAGAGAGGATGTAAGAAATTTTGATATAATTATTGAAAATCGAATAGTATACCTAGTCGGATATGCTTTTTTGCCCTGCAAAACTTCTGTTTAAAATAAAGCTAAACCGTTGTCAGTGGCTTATAATGTAAAAAGACTAGAAGTGACATTTGAATACCCTGCAAAATGGATTTATCTAATTATTTAAAGCCAAAATATGAATATTCTCAACAGGTGATTTTCAATTCATTCATTTTACTTAGTTCATATATGTAGCTACTAACTATTTATAGTTTTGGACAAGCCAATTTGTATCTCTGTGGAGTCTCCCGCTGTTAGGGTACACGATGAAATAATGAATAAACATTTGTGGAGGCGCCAACACGCGTTCGGCTTGTCATTTCGGTTAGGTTAGCGGCTTTTGTTATTAATTAAATGCGACTACGACCATCGCGATCGCGCTAAAGAAAAGATTCGTAGAGAGAAAAAAAGAAGACACAAACGTCAGTCTTAGACTTGAACGTGAAATACATTTCGAGTGTCATCGTAAATTTTCTACCTCACTTAGAGCTTCTGTTCGTGTTTGTTTGTTCAGGCAAAAACTAATGGGCCCTCAAGGGTGTCAAATACAGAATGTGTACATATATATTTATTTTGCATCATCCAAAATCATTGAAAAATGTGCAAATTTGTATATTAATTTTGCAAGCATTTAAGGATGTGGCCAACAGAGTGAACCAAGAGTCTGCCATACAAATATTGCAATATTCACTCTTCATGGTGATGTGGATTTGACCCTAATCTACACATGCCACCCAGAACTCATCCTCCAAATGGTAATTAAAATGCACAATCCAAACAAGAATCACCAAAATATCAGCGCGATGAGCCAACATTTTTGCCAGTATAACAGCTTTTAGTTTAATCAATTGGCTAATCTAAGGCCTAAAAGTATGCCACTTAATTAAACGAAACTCACACAAAAATGTATTGACCATTTCACGAGGGACGTGTAACACATCGGAAGAGTATGCGTCTCTCGCTGGTCAATCCAAATACACATACCATGCATCCATAGGATGAGATGGTATATTAAAGTCGCCATAGTGTCTGTCCGTCCGTCTGTATGAACACCAAGATCTCAGGAGCGATAAAAGCTAGAGTTACTAAATTTTGAATGTAGAGCTGTGTAGAATTTATGCTGGTCAGATTTACTCCTTTTCCAAGCCCCATCCACCCTTAGAGTTCGATCATTTCCCGCAATATTGAGCCTATCGCAATCTAATTTCATACACCACTACAAACTATGAATATCTAACATTCCACCCATTTTTGTAAAAATTGAAATAAAAATGGCCTAGTTATACGTAAAAACGTTTTGTACACAAGAGCAGAGCGAGCCGGTTGGGGGCGCTAAAGTGCTGCTATGCTAAAATGAGCAAGCGAAAATTCATTATACTAATCTAAGTAACTAAAGTTTAAAAAATATTTTTGAAATAAAATAAAAGTGACTTAAATTGTTAGATATTGAACGATTTCAACGCTAGAAAATCAAATGAATTCTACACATTATTAAAAAATGAAATATGAAAAAAAGTTGATATTTGGATTTAGTGGGTTTTATTGCTTCTAGGTCAATCTATTGAAACATTTCATATCCTTTCAATGAGCGGGCCAGAATTTTCATTGTTCGATTCCACTTTAAGCCCCAATGTAAATATTCCTGGATTTTTCGGGGTATACATTGTGTCAATTGTATTATTTTTTAACAGCTCTGAACAACTTTTTTGATAAAAGGAAGAAGGTAGCAAAATCCCCATCATGTAAGACAGAATTAGTGTTAACAGAGCGATATCTAAGGAACGACCAGGTGTATATTGGCTTTTTACCTTTCATCACAGAAACATCACAAACAACATCAGTTGTTATCAGTCGCTAAAGATTAATTTATCCTAAAAATTGTCATACCTAGCCCAAATCAGATCACAGTTTCCTTATGTTAAATAAGTTCAAAAAAATATTATTTTAAGATCGCTTAGCTAGAAAAGATGGTAGCTATCAAACATTTGTCTAAGGTGTGTTTAAAAAGTAACGAGACTTTGTATGGCTGATCAAGGAATCATAACTTCATCGGAATACGCCTTATACGATCGTGAGACCTTGTGGAAAGTCCGTTTGTCCGCCCATCCGGATGTGTGTCTGTATCTCAGGAACTATAAAAGCTAGAGCTACTAAATTTAAAATGCAGACTTGTGTAGTATGCACGCTGGTCGAGTTTATTTTTTATTCGCCACGCTCCCTTCTGCCCCCGGAGTTTGATAAAACATGATATTTACCGTATCGTAATTTAATTTGGCACTACTATAAGTATGTATGTTATGACTCCATCAAATTTCATCTAGCCTTTGAAAAAAGCTATAAATAGGCTGTGCAGAATCGGCTGAAGTTGACTTGTGTTTAGCAGTCTTGACATCGATGTTTCAAATGAAAAAGTTCTATCACAATTTGGCATCATAGAGCATAAAAATATACGAAGTTACCAGATGTTTCAAAAATATAAAGTAAAGCTAGTTTTTCTTGAAAAGTAGCTATAATTCCCGCTAGCCGCTATTTCATTATCCCGCATTTCCTCGTTGCAACACACTAGATCTAGTGGGAAAATAGCTAAATTGGCAGCACTGGGTGTCAGATGGGGAACGCCAAAATGCTTGTGTGCTCATAAAGTGAGAGAGATAGCACGTGTTGGTTAGCTCGACATGCGAATATATGTACGAATTTGGTTTTATAAATTTGAAGTAGTTTTTTTCACTTTCTGTCAAAAATGAATTAAACCTGTTAAACGTTTAAAATATTGCTCGAAAATGTTATAGAAATTTGGAACATATCTTATGAAATGAAAAAGATTTTGCCCTTTATTAATAGGAACTTTCGTTTATCTATTGAGAACAAGTTATACCTGTTCAGGTCAATATTTCAGGCAGTTACATACATATGTTTTAAGGAGCCCCAGTGTGGTCGGATATGGCCAAGTGTCACTTCAAAAAGCTTCAAATAGTCCAAAACAAGCTCTTAAAAATGATATTCCAACTCCCGTGGAACCATCCCACCTCAGACATGCACAACAAAGCTAAAGTGGAAATGCCATCAGACAGATTATACAGACTGAATGCTAACTTCAATAATAAATGCAGATACTCAACCTATAATAATTATGTAAATATAGATGTAAGTCGTATTAAGTTTTATCTTAAGTAAGATGGGAATTTTCGCTAAGTTTTTCCCTAATTTGCTGAAAAGGTCCATAGATCTGAACTCTAAAGAAATTGTTGTTAGAATCATACTCCTATTATAACAAACAGATGCAATAAATTGAACGAATCGAACGAAAAAGATTTTGTTTCCTCATAAAGTTTATTAAAATGTGGTTATTTGACGTAAATAACAAAATTATTCAAAATTATTTTAAGTCTACAAAATACATTGTTAACCAGTAGGTAACGAATTGTGTGGTCTTAAATTTGCGCCACTTGAATAGGACATGCATTTTATTTGGTCGGTATCGTTGGCATGCGTACACACGATTGTTGTTTAAACTTAAACTTTTTCATTTAATTGAAGTGTGTAAAATTTAAAAAAATTAAAATGGGGCGTGGCACTTCATTATCTGAGTCGGAAAAAGGAAAAATCCAAGCTTGTAAGGATTCTGGACTTTCAAAAAAAAATCGAAATATTAACATCGTGAACTACATAGACCGATGATTATAAAGACCCATTCAACGCAACATTTGCAAATAAATATTCTGCAACATGCGGAATGTTTCGTTTTTCGACAGAATGGATCGCCAACTGCTGGGATCATTCCCAAGCGCCTACTTCAACTCCCAAGATCATCCTGGCACAATATTCACACAATTCACAGCGTCTTCAAATCCCAATCTCCACGACATTCCTTTCAATGGACACCATTAATAAGATGCGGCAAGTGAAGTTGTAATTATTATTTAGAGGTCCACCATCTGATGAACATCGATCCATCAGAATCAAGATCTGCCTTTTTTGCTTTTTTTAGTGGGTTCTGAAATTTGTAATCGTAATCGGAATCGTTTTTCTTTTCAATTATATCAATAAAGCTTTTATTCCACAAAAAAAAAGGGATTTCTTAACGAGAACACATCCACATTTAGCAAATTGTTTTTAACCGGTGAAGGACTTGAGGAAACCCAATCGTCCAACGGACCTGCTGCCCTGCTGGCGTTCCTCGTATTGGGGATGAGTGCGGATGTATTCCAGACTCTTCAGGATGGCTGCTGGGATTGGTGGTGGGGTTGGGAGCCAAGCGCTCTGTGGCTGGTAGCCATTCTCATCGGCCACATAGCTAAGCTGGACCAGTTGACCTTCCGGTGAGTACCAGGAGTTGCTGCCAGAGGCGTGATTGCCGCCAATGCCCGATTCCTGGGCAGCAATGCCATTGCTGGTCTCATAGGCGTACTCGTATCCACCATCGGGACGGACATCGGCGGCGGACTTCACCACGTAGGCGCTGTAGTCACCGGGGTTGGCAGCCAAGGCGCAGGCCAAAACAGCGGATGCAATAAGCACCTAAGGAAATCAGAAGAGAGAGAATATCCGTATAGTGACTCCGTTTGAACTCCACTCGACTCCTGGATTACTTACGAATCGGAACATCTTTGACAAGTTGCTGGCAGTTGTTGCTCGAACTGTTAGACAATTGGATATGATGACTTTGACTGAGCAGACAAACGATTTTATAGTAAAATATCGAAATATAGTTGGCAACCCGATCTAGCAAGCCAAACCAAACAACTTTTACGGCCAACAGCAACAGCAACAAGCAGCGACTCGAAGTGCAGGAAATTAATCTAAATAACAATAAAAGAGTTGAAATTTTGGGCAAACTAGAGCGAACACGCTAAACCCATCAATATCATCATCATTTCATCTCATCATCATTATCATAGAAATAAAAATTAAAAGCAATCGCCCCATGCGGCAATGTCAATGTCGGATCAGAGTGCGGCACACCCAAAAAAAGGCAAAACCAAAAAAAAGACGACCAAACCGAAACTTGATTAAATGCATTTTAAGCATACTATTTTGTGTACGTCTTACCTACGCCAAACCAAAACGACAAACTACAATTTATTTTTTTTGCATAATTTATGGTACCCACTAGATCATAGCGTGTTCGGTTTTCACATTTTGTTAGTTTTTCGTTTCCAGTTTTGAGTTTCGCGATTTTGCAGACGACTTCGCGTCACGAGCCTGAAAATGTGTGCGTTTAACAAATTGGGCCATAAAATTGAGTTAATACTTAATTAATAGTCAACACAAGATATAGATATGTATCGTAAAAGCGAAACAGGATTTGTCTCTCTGGCCTCACCTTATCGGAAAAAACAAAACGTCTGCGGCACCTTTTTATAATTTAGAATTTTAACACCTCCCAAAACAGTGGGTCAAGTACAATAGAACTTGACCAAAATGCCATCACACATTTTTATAAAAATTCTTCCGCATGAACCGAAACTGTCATAGCTCCAGGTCGCCCTGTAAATATTTTTTTTTTGCTCAGAACGTTTTTTAAATAAGAAATTTAACATTATTTTTCATATTTATGGAATGGTTTTTTTTCTTACAATTCAATATAAATTTATGCAACAAAAATGTTTAAAAATTTACACAACATTTTCACCCCAAATTGGCTCAACTGAATATGTAGGTTAAAAAAAACCACCAAAGATTAAATAACTTTTCAAAATTAAGTGTTTTTAATTCATTAATTAATTCGTAACATGAATCACGTTAAGCCATGGATCGAAAGGCTTATTTTAAATCTGGCCTAAATCAACAAGAAATTACTTAACAATATATAAACATTTAGTTATGAATTTTATTCGAAATAGAACCATTTAATCAATTAAAATAAATAACAACCATTTTCCATTTCATTTCTGTATAACCAGACCCGATTTGTTAAATTATAGATCTAAATTACTTGAAATTTATTTCATATCATATCACATATTCATTCACATAATTTAGATGTACACATTAAGCGTCTATGCTGCCTTCATTTACATATGAATTTATACAAATGATAATAACAACATAGCATAATAACATACTAATAAAGAAAGATAAGTCTACCGAAAAACCATGAATATATATGATATTATTTCATTTGGCCACCATTCAATATGACGATATGTATTCCATCGATAATGGTATTTCAAATGATATTTCTCTCGTTTATATCAGGGATTTACTCCATTGGTAGAGTATTTCTGTAATCGATTGCATTAGAAATAGAATTCATCGAGTTTTCTAAAGTTTCTTAGAAGTTTCCATTTTATTTCATAATTTATTTATTTATTTTTCGTTTTTAATTGAGTTTTGATCCAATGTACTAGTTTGAAGTGATGCGACAATCTGCCTAACTCATCGCCATAGGAGGTCTCTTATGACCTTGAGAATCTTCCTCTTCTCGAACTGATCTGGGAACGAGAACACGTTAATTTAGGCATTCACATCAAATCTATAGAAAGTGAAATCATTGTGAATAGATTCCTCCATATGTACATACATATACATATGTTAATCAACTAAAACCACAGGGCCGGGGCTGGAGCTGGAATATTAAAGACAATAAATGGTCGATACCAACTTATTTGGTTTTTACTGCCCACCAGTCTGTCAATTTGAATTTTATGACACCCTTTTTGACATTGAAAACTTTCGAAGTCTCACTTTGAATAAAGAAAAAGGTAAATCTCTCTAATGCACCCCTGAAGACGCATCAAAAAATTGAGTAGCTACTTAAATCAAATGATTAAGTGACCAAAACGAATTTGATTTTTATTAGATGAAATCAAAGGCGTATTCAAAGGGGGGAATGTAGATACAGCGACAAGGGGAGAAGGGGGGGATGCATTGACAAAAATAGCTACATTGATATTAAATTGTTTTCATTAATGGGAAGCTAATTACCATGACAATATTTGCTAAAGAGCAAATACTTTAATCTGGTATTTGTAGAAGCCTTTCCTTATTACCTTTTCAAGAATGAGATACAAATTTTATTTGCTTATGCTATTTTACGATTTAGTATTCTTTATAAGCTAAAATTTTTACTTTATAATATAATTTCGAGGAATTCAATTTCACTTATTTAATCAAATTGAATGAATTGGAGCTCGATCATATTTATTTATATTTATTTTTCACAATAAATTATTACTCCTTTAATTAACAAACGATCAGATAATCTATTAAATTAGGTAAAAAGCTTGATTGGAAAAAACAAAAAGAAACAAACTAAATAATGACAAAGAGGTTTCTTATCGTTCGGTATTTTAATAAGTAATTTTATAAAGAAGTTTTTATTCTACAATTTTTTTCTTCGAGTACTAAGCAACATGCCCTTTGGCAAAAATTGGTTAAAATCGGGAGTGTTTTGTGCAATTTTCTCAAAAATCCATCCAACTATGAAAACAATATGAACGGATGCAACGAAATCACATTTTATCATTTGAATTTTATACCAAATTTACGTAGAGTTTTTTCTTATAATAATATGTGAATAATCTAATGCATATCTAAATAATAATAAATGTAGAAAAAATACTTGGATATATCATGGTATTTTGAAAATGAATCTCAGTAAGTTTGAGATTTTCTCAGCAATTTTTCAACATAATTCTAATTTTTGTCCTTTTGTAAAATTGTTATTCTAAAATATTTATGTGTTGGTTCGTAGCAGAGCATCTCCGGAGGTGCCTCGAATAAAATTGGTTCAGAGTGGGATACCGGATCATTGGAGAAATAAAAACATAAAAGCCAAAAAGTAACAAGTGCTACTTAATTTTTTCTTAATTTTCTTCTTTTTTTTTTGAGCAGCGAGTTTATAAAAATTTCAAAGCGATCAGTGAAGTAGATTTCTTTCTTTCGCATGTCAAATTAGTTAGCTATTTCGCTCACTCTTATGTGCACATGAGCACTTTGGCGCCCTCCACCGGCCAACTCCGCCTTCCGCTGCTTTGACTAGACAACGTTTTAACGTTTTACTTGTCCATTTTTAATCCGACTTTAATGAAATTTGGTGGAATGATAGATAGTCATCTCAAATATTAGTGTGCCAAATTAAATAACGATACAACTAATATTGCGGCAGAAAATCATCTTTTTCCGAATTCCTGGGGCGGAAGAAGGCGTGTCAAAGAAGAAAAATAAACATGACCAGCGTGTATACCACACGAGTCGACATTTTAAATTTGGTCGCTCTAGTTTCTATTGCTCTTGAGATCTGTGCACTCATACGGACGGACAATATCATGGCTATATCGATTTCTCTTCTCATGCTGCTCAAGAATATACAGTGGTGCTGATAGACTTAAGCCACAAAACTTCAACCAAGAATTTAAACGAAAATTAAAAAAAGTATTACTTTCACAGCTCCAATTTTTTGTGTCACATTAGTTCTATATGTCAGTGTTCTAATAGAAGAATAACCAAGTAATAAAAATATATATTGAACGAAAAACTTAAAAAATCTGAGACCATCTCCAAAATGTCCTGCTTATGTCCTTAAGCCACCTGGAAAAAAATGGTTAAAAAAGTTAAAATTTGCCCAATATTCCTTATTATTTTAATTAATTTACTTTTATATTGAGTAGGATGACCTTTCTGCTTAAGAACAGTGGAGCAACGCTTTGGCATTGAATCCACAAGACGTGCACACTGTTGAGGGGTGATTTTCTTCCACTCTTCCTGCAAAATTCGCCACAAATCGTTTTTTTTGCTGGTTTTTTTTGGCCAACGACTTGTTGTATATACTTTATAGGGTCGGAAATGCTTCCTTCTGCCTGTTACATTTTGGCGACTTTAATATACCATTTCCTCCTATGGATGCATGGTATAACAACTCTTAATGAGTTCGATAAAGATTCTCATGAAGTTTTTGCTCCAAGCCACATGACTTGAAGGAAGGCGTGGCACACCATGGGATTTGACGATGAAAAATTCTAATTACACTTTTGTAACGGGGAAATTCAAAAATATTTTAAAGAATTGTAAAATAATTAAAGTTTACTCTACTTCTTTTGTAATAGTAAATAAAAAGCAAATCATAAGCATAGAACTCTCATAACCATAACTGTCGAATTAAGATCTTTTCGAACTAAATTACTATCATTATTGATGTCATTAGAACACGTCTAACATTTATATCTGTCAAATATCTATCTGTTGACCAAAGTCCATCATTTATTTCCATCGTGGGAGCTTGGAAATATTATGCAACATGTGGAAGGTTTCGTTTTTCAACTTTGAAAGTCGTTCGATTCCGTTGAACTGCTGGGATCATCCCCAAGCGCCTCCTTCCACTCATAAGTATGATCTTATACGTATTAAGCATCCAAGCACAATATTAACACAATTCACAGCGTCTTCAGATCCCAATCTCCACGACATTCCTTTCAATGGACACCATTAATAAAATGCGGGAAGTGGAGTTGTAATTATTATTTAGAGGTCCACCACATGACCATCTGATGAACATCGATCCATCAGAATCGGGATCTGCCCTTTTTGTTTTTAGTAGGTTCTGAAATTTCGTAATCGGAATCGTTTTTTCAATTATATCAATAAAGCTTTTATTCCACAAAAAAAAAAAGGGATTTCTTAACGAAAACACATCCACATTTAGCAAATTGTTTTTAACCGGTGAAGGACTTGAGGAAACCCAATCGTCCAACGGACCTGCTGCCCTGCTGGCGTTCCTCGTATTGGGGATGAGTGCGAATGTATTCCAGACTCTTCAGGATGGCTGCTGGGATTGGTGGTGGGGTTGGGAGCCAAGCGCTCTGTGGCTGGTAGCCATTCTCATCGGCCACATAGCTAAGCTGGACCAGTTGACCTTCCGGTGAGTACCAGGAGTTGCTGCCAGAGGCGTGATTGCCGCCAATGCCCGATTCCTGGGCAGCAATGCCATTGCTGGTCTCATAGGCGTACTCGTATCCACCATCGGGACGGACATCGGCGGCGGACTTCACCACGTAGGCGCTGTAGTCACCGGGGTTGGCAGCCAAGGCGCAGGCCAAAACAGCGGATGCAATAAGCACCTAAGGAAATGTGAGGAGAGAGAATATCCGTATAGTGACTCCGTTTGAACTCCACTCGACTCCTGGACTACTTACGAATCGGAACATCTTTGACAAGTTGCTGGCAGTTGTTGCTCGAACTGTTAGACAATTGGATATGATGACTTTGACTGAGCAGACAAACGATTTTATAGTAAAATATCGAAATATAGTTGGCAACCCGATCTAGCAAGCCAAACCAAACAACTTTTACGGCCAACAGCAACAGCAACAAGCAGCGACTCGAAGTGCAGGAAATTAATCTAAATAACAATAAAAGAGTTGAAATTTTGGGCAAACTAGAGCGAACACGCTAAACCCATCAATATCATTAGCATAGAAATAAAAATAGAAATTGGAAAACATTACAAAGAACTGCAATCGTTTGTTTAAAATTAATGGAGGCCTACTATACGAATTGATTTATTTAACTCTGAGATTTTACTTTTAAAGCTTAAAATTATATCTTAAATTTATATCCATTTTAGCGGCACATCTTTTTGGAATGTTAGACTTAAGCCCCAGTATCAATACTAATTATAATAATAATATATAATAATTCCGAAATGTGGTCTATATAATATCTATATCTCTAAAGAACTCAGAGATAAACGATTTTATACTCTTGCAGAGGGTATTATTAAATTGGTCAGATGTTTGTAACGCAGAGAAGGAATCGTTTCCGACTCCATATATATTCTTGATCAGCAAAAGAAGACGAGTTGATATAGCCATGTCCGTCTGTCCGTCTCTCTGTCTTCTGCTATGCAAACTAGTCCCACAGTTTCAATGTTCGTATATATGCTTTTATATTTCCCAAGCACTTTATATGCAATTTTCAAAAAGATCGGAACACTATATAGCTCCAACATATAGCTCCAAAATAGAGTTTTAGATCAATAACTTCGTTGTTTTTCACGGGATTATCATAGCAGTTTACCGTATATCTAACATTTGGCAGTTTACTATTTATCTAAACGTTCGTAATCAATTTTATCAAAATCAGACTAATATATCATATAGCTCCCGTAAGAACGATCGGACTAAAAATAGTTCCGCTTCTAAAAACTTTTTAATTTCTTGATCGATCATAACCAGACTTAATAGTTTACATTTAACCATAATAAATTGTAATCCTGCTAAATTTTTCCCAAATCGTATGACTATACTACATATAAAACAATTGCATGCTGCTTGCATACATACACCCATGGCCAGAATAATAGGTGTGAATTTCTTTGTAAATTTGCTCCACGTAGTAAAGAACTTTGCGTGTAATTCTCCCATGTAGATAAGTAATAGAATTTGGTGAATAGTTGGTGTCTCGAAGACGTAAAAGGATCCCGTTTACCCAAGGTGACTATCCGGGAATCGTCTCTCATGATAGTTTTCCCAGGTGAAACCTGCTTCTCAATATTTTTTTTTGGTTTTAGGGCAAAGTTTTGTGATCGTCCCATTAGTGCGGCAATGAATTTATGTGTTTTCCCCTCGTCCCGAAGTTTAAGAATAAGTTTTCTCTCTTCTGCATTGTAGTGAACTCCACGATCCATCTAATTTCATTAAAATGTTACAAATAAATGGTTTTATGCTTCAATCTAATTATAATCTCTAAAAATATTACCTTTGATAAGTGAAAAACTCTTTAATTTTTTATGTGTCCAGATCAATTTTTGGGTAGAGAAGGTATAAATAATAGCCGAAACTTGTTAACGAGTAAACTGCGGGAATTTACAAATTTCATTTTCATAAAGTGTCGCCAAAAGCATAAAAAAATAGTTTTGCGTTACACACCTATTAATCTGGCAATTAGTGTACATGCATATGTATGCGTGCCGTGTTATGGCATGGAGATACGGGTTTCCCACACAAAGGTTTTTCCATTTAGCTAACTCTATTTATGGATTGAGTAACACAAGAACTTGCAAGGGTATACAAACTTCGGCATGGTCGAAGTTAGCTTCTTTGATATTTTTAATTAGTTTGTTCTTGAGATTGAAAAATTTGCGTCATATTCAAATGATTAAATTCATAATTAAATTGCTTTCGCATAGCTACATGCTATACATGCTATCTCGTTTTTACTTATGAGCACTCGATCACATTAGCGCCCCCAGCGGCCAACTACAACCTTGCGTCCCTTTGAAGACAAAACTTTTCCACGCATAACTAGGCTAGATATTCATAGCATGTATTAGATTGCGGAAGAAAATCACCTTTCATCAAATTGTAATGGCGGAGGACTTCAAAAAAATGAAGACCTAAATATACAATTTTAACCCTATTGATGCATGCTATAACAAAATTTTGGGGGAAAAACTCTAGAACATATTTAGTGGGCCAACAATAAAAAACTTTCACGTTGTTGCTCAAATATTTTCTAAACAAAAGGAAACTACACCTCAAATTATACGCTAGTGTAATTTTTAGATATATTTTAGTAAATAGATCCTATTCAAGTAAATACTAATGTATGAATTTACATATGCTCGGCTACGATCGAGTTGCAGAAGCATTTAAAGCTGAAAAACTAGTTTCCCATTGTACTGCATAATCGAAAAGATCTTTTTTTCTTCGGTAATCAAATTAGGTTTGATTTTGTTGTTGGTATTGAGTTTCCAATTTTGGCGGTTATAATAATTCACACTGATTCCTGGGGCCGGCTAATTGCCATATCATTTCTCAAGTCTATTAAATAATGCAAATAAGGGGCGAGGTGATGTTTTTTTTTTGTTGCTAAAATTTGTTTTTGCAATAAATTGTTGTCAAGCAGATCTTATAATGTGTATCGTTTTTATAATGATAGAAAACTATCATGAAGAAATCAATGTTACGAAACTTGAATGCCCTAACTACTTGTGACAAAATAAAGGAATAAATAATTTAAAGAAATATTTATAAACAAATCGAGGACAAACTCTATTTCATCCGGGATTATTGGTAACAATTTTGGGGGATTATAATTGCATTTAAAGGAAATGCAGGAAATGTATCTAAAATTGAGAAAAAGTGAAAGATAAAAATATAAATTATTTCAAATTTAAGTCAAAATTACATTTTATTCCCATTGTAAGTCTAAAAATATTCTAAAAGTATCATAACATTACCTTTTAGTATCATAACATGGACTTTTATGTATAGACTTGGATTGGAAATAATTTCAGCACGTTTGGTGTTTTTTATGGAGTATAAGCGTGGTCGTTTGTTCTGGGCCAATTTTTTAAAAATCTGTTTAAAGGTAATAAAATTCAAATAAAAGTATCATTTAAAAAGGGTATTGCGAAAAATTTGAATATGAAATTTTTGCATTTTGACAAATCAAACATGACGCACAACTTGACATTTAACATTTTAGTAATAAGATATGTTAAAAACAAAAAATACACATCTCTTCCGGAATGTATGCATAATTATAAATGCTTTTAAATTATGGATCCAGTAAAAATTATAGACGTATTATATAAAAATTAAGATATTTGAATATGTATGTATGTGTGTATGTATGGGCATGTGAAACTATTATTAACATTGAAGTTCTACATATTCGGTACATGTTTGTTTTGTTTTTTAAGATTTTTATTGTGAGAGTAAGTTGGCTACGAATTAAAAATTACAAGAAGCATCATTTATGAACCAAAACTAAATTCATTATAGAGAAAGAGAGAGAAGCGGAACAAAATTTACAGCAAACAAACATTTCATACGAGTAAATTTAAATGAACGCGCATTAAACATATGTTTGTAACGTCCATTACTCTTACGTTGCGTTATTTAATTACGCTACCAACAGCATCAACGTAGACGCTTAACGTTAACTATCGGACACTGTTACCATCTCTTTTTTTGTCTTACGATAACATACATTATAGTAAAATTATTAAAAGTTGGCCAATTTAAGAATAACAATTTTTAAATTAAAATCACAGTGCAAGAGGAAGTGGAAGCTCAACTGGAAAGATGCTGGCCAAGCGTGTACATATATGGAGGGCAGCAAATGCTTGTCGACTAACCGCACAGGTAAGCGCTGCATCTTGGGTAGCGGGAGACGGGGGAAAAGAATGTATGACATAACCTAAAATTCAAAATTTTGAATTTTACAAACAGATCTCGGTCAGCAGCAGCAATGGTTCTAATAAGAGAGACATTCATTTGGCGATGAGATCGAGCACAAGGTCCGCGCCTTTGGCCCTGCCACCACAGTTCCTGCTGTCCTCCTCCGTGGGACTAGGTTTGAGTCAACGATTTGCCAGTACCACAACGCCGGTAGCTGAGGCATTGCCCGAATCCATTTCTACTAAAGAGCTGGTGGACTTACCTGATATACCAGAGCCTCCAGCCATACCTGCCGCCACCGAATTAGTTAGTTCCACCGGAATAGATGGAACAATGGAAGCTCTCAGTGTAGCTGCTGAGCCCACATTCGCCTCGATTGGATTGGGTGGATACACCCCAGTGGGCATTGTACAGAATTGTATGGAAGCTCTGCACTGCACTTGGGATATACCATGGTGGGGAGCCATTGCCATTGGCACACTGGTTGTTCGTACTCTGATTTTCCCTTTGGTCATTGTGGCCCAGAGGAATTCAGCGAAAATGAGTAATAACATGCCACAGATGCAGTTGCTCCAGCTCAAAATGACCGAGGCTAGGCAATCGGGTAATGCCATTGAATCGGCTCGCTATGCCCAGGAAATGATGCTGTTTATGCGTGACAAGGGGGTCAATCCCCTCAAGAATATGGTTGTTCCTTTGGCTCAGGCTCCTCTATTCATTTCCTTCTTCATGGGACTAAGGCAAATGGCCAATGCCCCAGTGGATTCCATGCGAGATGGAGGACTCTGGTGGTTTCAGGATCTAACTCTTGCGGATCCTTTTTATCTGCTGCCTCTGATCACATCGGCGACACTCTATTTGACAATTGAAATTGGCACGGACAGTGCTCGTTTGTCGGCGGCCAATATGAATACAATGAAATATGTCTTAAGGGCTCTTCCTCTGGTGATTTTCCCCTTCACCATGAATTTCCCAGCGGCAATTTTGACCTATTGGGCGTGTAGTAATTTCATATCCCTTGGTCAAGTGGCCATATTGAGAATTCCTTCTGTGCGAGATTATTTCAAAATAGAAAAGATGCTTACACATGCACCCAGTGCCTTGCCAGCAAAGAAGAAGGGATTCGTAGGCGGAATGAAGGACTGTAAGTATAGCCAGTATACAGTATATATCAAAATTGTTTCATATCTCTTTAACTTCGTCTATAGCCTGGGACAACATGAAAATCACCCGAGAAATAGAAGAACGCCAACGTTTGGATGAAATACGCTTTGCCAAGGCCGGCAAGGGACCCATGGTTAAGACGTTTAAGCATGATCCCACTAAACCAAAACCAGCCACTGCCACCACCACCTACGCCTCCCCTTCTTCTGCAGCCTCCGCCAGTAATGTTCAACAGCCTCATACTGGCCATACTGTGGGTCGTGTAAAGGATCCAACGTCAACGCCGCCCAAGCAGAATTAACAATATATATTGCAATAGTTCATAGTTACACACCCCAAACCCAAATTCCCTTTCCTTATCCCCTCACTACAAGTGCTGTGTTTTGTTAAACGTTATTTTAGACGATAGTTTGGAGAAATGAAAATATACATACATTTTTTTAAACATAAACAAAGCTCACTGTATCCCGTTTTTGCATTTAGATGGAGTTATTAAGGTCCGTTTCCAATTAAGACCCGTTTTTGCTTTCGAACCAGGATACGCGAATCCCGTGGAAATTCTCAAATACATGTATGTTTTATATGCCAAATATTAATCCTTTTACATTACGATTTATTTACAAGTGAGAAATCAAAATTCAGATATGAAAGAGTACTTAGTTAAACAATTCGGAAACAAGAACATGTTTATATATAATATATCCTTGGAAGGGACATGGCAGAGCCAGTGGTTGTCCCTGGTTTTTCCGATAAAACGATGGACGTCGGAAAAATATGAATCTTATATCCAAACTTACAGATACATAGATCAACGGATGGTTCTTAAAAAAGTTGCAAAGGTATCATTTGGGGCGTACACATACATGAATTGAATGTACGATTGACTAATTTTCGGCTATAACAAATTTATTTTACATATATTATAAGTAAGTTTTTGTTATTGGTAAGTTGCATTATTATTTCCTACCTATAATTCTACCACTAAAATTTTACCTCTCCTGTTGTTCTCCGTCTCACTCTATTCCATTAACCCTTTGCCCTGGCTGCTGATATACACTGATTGATAACCTCAGCTAAGTGTTTGTTCTCCAAAGCAGCTGCCACACGCTCCTTGTCCGCCAGCTGCTTGTTGACAGCCAATTCGGAAGCATGAGTGCCGGGAGTAATCTCCACAGTGACCTTGAACCGTGTGGGTAATGACCGCAAAAGTTTAACCCTTATGGACAGGCCGATCAAAGTGGCCATCGAACAATGTGGTATGGTGGGAGTAAAATTGATGTAGACCGAATTCTGCGCATCATTGATACGTATCAGTTCCTCCTGGACAACATGCAGCTCCTCGAGTGTTAGCGGATGCTCCGGGTCATTTATGTGGCGGATGAGATCTTGGATATGGACAGATTTAATCATTATTTTCTGATTACTGATTATTGTTGGTTGTTGTTACCAAAAATCTCCCGTTTATCGAACGGATCTGGAACATTCTCATCTGCTTCGATTGCGGTGACCGTTCGCTCCTTGATCTTCCCGTACACATTGGGATTCAGATTTTCAATTTCGGTAGGCATCTTTATTTCGCAATTAAGTTGCACGTTTTGTTATTGTATGTAATAAAATGAGTTTTATTTTTCTTTGAGATTCTGCAGTGTTGGTAAACGATGTCTTATGTGCAAACACGTTTGGCCGTTTTGCAGCACATTCAATGTAATGTTACAGTGGTTAAATACTGGTTATTCAAAATTCCATCTGTGAAACACAATGAGTGAAAGGTATACTTCTTAAGAAAATTTAACCGCCTTATTAATTGTAAAGCTCAACTCAAAATGGTTTTTGAAATAGCTATACAGACAGGTTGGCTCACTTTTTAGAAAATGCTTTTTATTCTTATCCCACCACTGCAGAACTTTAAACTGTTCCGACATCGAAATTTAAAGGGACATGTACATACATACATGTATACGTCTGAAGTTTGGATTCTATGGATCCAGTTATACTGTCAGTACTAGAAGTAGGTAACGATTCCGAAAATTTTTCTAGCTGTTCTGGTTCCTCATATTTTTCTTTTACTCAGTAAGTTTACAACCAATAGGTCGTTATCAAATCCTTACACAATTGATTTATACGTTCTTTTTCGGATGCACTGAAAGGCAACAACTTGTTTATTTGTGGAAATAAAAAAAAAACAATTTTGTGATAGTCCGTGATATGGGAATACACAACTGTTTGAAGCAGGTCAGTGAAAAAAGACTTTAATTGGCTAGCTCAACCAGTGTCACTTAAATTAAATGTACTTTTTCTTTTTAAATTAAGCATTTTTATCCTATGGATGCATGGTATAATAAACTTGACCAGCGTATATACTACATAAGTCTACATTTTAAATATAGTAGCTCTTCCTTTTATAGTTCCTGAGATCTATGCACTCTTGCAGACGGACATGACCATATCAATTCTTTCATGTGTGGCCTCTCATCAGATCGCGTCGAAATGCTGCGAGAGACTAATTCAGCTATAAAATATTTTTTGTAATGACTTCGGCAAGCGCTCGGCTCGTCATGAGTTTCGCGTTTTATCTTCGGCCACCGGGGGCTATGCGTTCCCAGCTCTGATTTAATGCTTTGATCAACTTGTAACGCCTTTTGTATTTGTTAATAAAAACAATTGATTCATTCTATCATTGGTGTATATTTGTTATATTTTAGCATACTGCTCCATTTACCGCCTTCAGAGGTTTCTGGAACCCTCCAACAATGTTTATTAATATTTTCTGGCCTTGTGCCTGCTCTTTGATTTTTTCTACATATTCGGTACATACATACATACATAGTTTTAGTTTTAATAATGATTATAGCATCCATTATTTTGAATTAATTCGAATAAGTGGTTGGGCATACTCGAAATTAAATTTTACGGCGGCTTTCAGGTCTCGAACTGTGTCGTATTGTTTATTATTTAAAGATCCGCCTCCGTTTCTCTTAGAGAAATATCTTGGATCCTTACGCAAATCCCCCCAATATCCATTGAAACCATCGCGACCATCCAAATTAAACTTTTTTTCGGTAGAAAAAATAGTCTATAAAGATACAATAATTAAAATTAAAAACCTGATGTACCAAAAATGTTTTCTTAATTTATAGCACATTTTTCCAGCCCCTTGTCATGTTTATCCTGGCAAATTCCAGGCGATTTGCGATGTGTCTGTCAAGCAACCGAGGTGCTGGTTGAAGCTTTTGTCTTTTAATGACAATTAACTTCTTTAAAACCTTGTGAATTGTCACATTCATCGGCGATTGCACGTGCCGTCATCATCGAGTTGCTGGCAGAACTAATGATCCGTCGCTGCGATCGTTCCGAAATTTTGGGTTTGGGGCCTCATTACGCAATCAGAACGGACGCATGGTCACTCGCAGTGAAGATGTCGCCAATACATAACGGCAGCGCTTTAGCAAGTGCCCCACTGGCAAACGTCGGTTCTACTTAATATGGAACAAGTAAAAATCAGCACGCTTAATCTGTAAGCGTGTGTGTTATGCTCATTAAGACCGGTTATTTTTTATGGCAGCTATGCATATGATATTTTGGAATATATGAACATACGTATTGTAAAAAAGCTTATAACGGAAGCATTTCCGACCAATTTATATATATTCTTGATCATTATGAGAAGAGAAATTGATATATCCCAGTCCGTCTGTCCGGCCGTAAGAATGCACAGATCTCAACAACTAGAAATTATAGAGCTACAAAATTTAGAATGCAGACTCATGTAGTATATACGCCGATCAAGTTTTTTTTCCGCCCCCGGATTCCAAAAATTTAATTTAGCACATGGTATGAACATCTATCAATCCACCAAATCAATCCATTCAAATCGGAATTTTGTGAGCGAGAAAAAAATCCTAAATTAAGATCATAATCAAATCATCATCCAGAGTGTTCACTTTGCCGTTGCATAACAGATCCTTGACAATTGCAAATTCGCAATACTAAGGATGCTAAAGAGTCCACTATTTCATATTTCGTCTATTTGGTTTGGTTCTAAGTAGTTTTGGCATTGTATTATTAAATGGAAAAAAAAAAATGTGGAAGAATTGTTGCCTAATAGAGTCGACAGGTTTTGGTTTTTTTTTCTTTACAAAGAAATCCATTTACTCTTGGTTGGGAGATCACCAGAATCAAAACAAAAATGGTAAAGTAGAATCGTTTTGTACTTAAGGCGATGTGCTTAGACGATTATATCATATAGCTTCAATAGGAACGATCGGACTAAGAATAAGTTCTAGTGATAAATGCAATAATTAGTTTGATATTAATTATTGGATCTACATATGTAATTAATAATAAAATTGTCTGTCAAATTTAATCAAGATCGAACTACTGAATAAAGTACTCAACCTTTAAGTGATTTCGATTCGAAAAAGAAGATTGATGCCGATCATCTGTATAACATTGACCTTCGAATTATCCGCCAATTAAAATAGGCCAGCTAACTGTCTCAGAGCTTTTGCCCTAGCATGACCGAGGGACCCAGTCCAGTTGAGAGACGAAATACTTAAAATACTTTAATTTTAAAATAACTATGATATTAATATTTATGGCTAACAAATTAGTGGCACAATTAAAATTAATCACTTGGGGGAGTTTTTTTCCTAGAAAGAATTCAATTTAATATTCAAGAAACATTTTGACATCTTACGTAAATTGTAATTGCATGTAAATACTGCGTAATTTCGATTTTATGTGCATTACAAATTAGTTCTCTGAAAATCATCTCAGTATATTTCGATATACATATACACACATACATACATACATATGTATATATGTATGTAGTATAGTAGTACAGTTTGCTTCCCTTTTTTGCGATAATGCGATAAGTGGCAACTATGACTAACGGATCTCTCTTGCTCTCAGCCTCTATAAATAATATGTTAAATAAAAATCTATACATCTAGTATTTTGCCATTGGAGATGTTGTTGTCGTTGACTGACTAACTAACTAACTGACTGACTGACTGACCTAAGCCTTGAGCCCATTTTGTTGTCTAGGTTGCAAAATTGTTCATCTCAATTCCGATATTTGCCATATTTTAAATTTTGTTTTGTTTTTTGTTTAAGTGATTTCAAGCTTATAATTAACTTTGACTTATCAATATCAGTTATAGATTGAGATGAGAAAAATCATATTTACATATAATATATGTACATACATCTGAAAAACGGGTTTTCACTCGACATGCACTTCCACTCCACACCAAACACACACACACACACACCCACCTCCCACACCTGCACACCTCCACTTCCAGGTCCAGCTCCAGCTCCATCCGTTTTAAGCCCCATCTCGGTTAGACGAAGCAATTAACACTGAATTACAAACTGGTTAACAACAACAACAAACAAATGGAATCGGGAATCGGAATTGGATAATAAAATGGACCGACTTGCCGGTATCTAGCATTAGTTGGGGTGAAATTTTCAAACGGTCAACATACATAGCTCCGCAATCCAATTCCATATATACACGAATTTCGAAAATGAAGCGACTCGTAAGTTAATCAAAAATAATCAAATGTCATGTCGTGAGATTGATTGATTAAGGATGTTTTTCCTTTCTAGTTGATTTTTTTGGCTCTGCTTGTCCTGAGCCTGGCTGCTCCGGCACCTCAAGAGGAGGCCCGAGGCCTCACCCATTTGAGTCGCCAGAAACGTGACGAACAAGCTCCAGCCAAGCCCTCAAGTGTGGTAGCAGCAGAGCTCCTGCATCATGATCCTCAACACCAACAGGAAGAGTCAACGAAATTAGCTGGAGTGACTGAGCCTAGTAAGCAGCACAAGCGTGAAGCCCATCATGAGGAAGGACATGATGAGGATAAAGAGGAGAAGAAAGAGGAGCCCCTAGTACTAGCTAGTGTGCCCGCCGTTGCCCCTGTTTCCAAGCCCAAGCGTGAAGCTAACGAACAAGCTCCAGCCAAGCCCTCCAGTGTGGTAGCAGCCGAACTCCTGCATCATGATTCTCATCCCCAAGAAGAGAAAACTGCGAAATTAACTGGAGTGACTGATCCCAGCCAGCACCGACAGAAGCGCGAGGCCCATCATGAGGAAGGACATGATGAGGATAAAGAGGAGAAGAAAGAGGAGCCCCTAGTACTAGCTAGTGTGCCCGCCGTTGCCCCTGTTTCCAAGCCCAAGCGTGAAGCTAACGAACAAGCTCCAGCCAAGCCCTCAAGTGTGGTAGCAGCCGAGCTCCTGCATCATGATCCTCAACACCAACAGGAAGAGTCAACGAAATTAACTGGAGTGACTGAGCCTAGTAAGCAGCACAAGCGTGAAGCCCATCATGAGGAAGGACATAATGAGGATAAAGAGGAGAAGAAAGAGGAGCCCCTAGTACTGGGTAGTGTGCCCGCCGTTGCCCCTGTTTCCAAGCCCAAGCGTGAAGCTAACGAACAAGCTCCAGCCAAGCCCTCAAGTGTGGTAGCAAGAGAACTTTTGCAGCATAATCCGCATCGCAAAGAGGAAATCGCAAAGCCGATAGCTGGTGTGACTGAGCCCAGTAAGCAGCAGCACAAGCGTGATATTCCGGTGCCTACTGAGATTAAGACAACCGTTTCGCCGTCTACAACCAAAGCAGTAGAGGAAGGAAGCACTACTCCGGCTTTCCCATTGCGTCATCGGCCCAAGCCAGTGGCTGAGCTTTTCCACCAACAGCAACAGAAGCCCACACCCACATCAACCCACTCAAGTTCCGAGTCAAGCAGCGAGTAGAATGGCACCTTCTTAGGTTCAACTTTCTTCAGATTAAGCAACCACTCTCTGTTTCGACCTTCTTCCTCCTTCACTAATTAACGCAATCAACGTGATCGAATACAAACAAAGCCGTTAAAAAGAAAAAAAAATAAAGAAATATGTATACCAAATACAAAAAAAAAAGGAAAACAATTTATTGCTAATTACCCTTTAAATATTACACCTATCACCCGTCTATCTCCGCCCTCTTCTCCTGACCAAAGTAGTCATCGGAGTTGAAAATGGGCACCGCTTGGAATTCCCCATCCAGTAAATTGCTCTTGGCCAGCTGACCAGTTGACTGGGGGCCTTCTGTAGTGCCCACCAGTTTGGCTTTTAAGGGTTTCAAGAGCAATCCTTTTAGACTATAGTCGGTGACATTCAATTCCTGCTCTGCCACATCTACAGAATGCTCCACTAGATTGAGATTGGCCTGCACTTGTCCGACCATTAGCTCCAAATTGTCTATGCGGTTTTGAAGTTGCTGGAAATTTTCGCCAAAGCTGAGTATGCTGCAAACATGATTGGCCATGATTCCATTGGACTCGGCACGTACCTAGAGTAGCGGCAACAGGTTAAGTGAAGATGGAAAAAATAAGAATTTCCTTCAACTTACCGAAGCCAATAAGGATTCAAATTCGTCCAAACGCGCCAACATATCCTCTATATTGGTGCACAATGGATTAATTTCTCGCTCCAAATCCGCGCTACGCATAATTCTGGCATAATCCTGGCCTAATGTCTCAATATTTGAGGACGACGGCATAATTAACTAATTTACAAATTGTTTACTCTTCAATGTCCAATTGCTGTTATCATTTGAGAGCTTGTTCAAATCTAACATTATCATTTGGGAGCCTCTATTTTTTGTCGAGTGGCAACCCTAAGCAAAATAGCGGCAAACTTTGTGGTAATCCCGCTATTTACCCCATCATCATCCCGGTGTTTAATTTTAAAGGGCCTGCATTTTTTTTTTATTGATTTTGAGAAATCCTTTAATTGTTTTTTTTTTACAAATTTTCAAATTACACTTGTGCTACTTACGAGGATGAGTAACTATCGTGGTATAGGAGGCGGAGGATTCCCGTATCGTAAGCCCAAGACAGCCAGCTCTGGCAATAATATGAATGCAGTGCCGCCGCCGCCAATGTTAAGTGGTGGCTATCGCGGGGGTGGAGGTGGCGGAGGAGGTTTGTTGTTGTTGTAGAAATCATGCCCAGGGCTGTTAAAATTTGAATTAAACCCCCATTAAAGGAGCAGGAGGAGGAGCTGCAGCGGGCAAAGGCAAAGGTGGCAGCGGCTCAACTGCCGGCACATCCAAATATGGCTATTCCACGCTGGACTCCATTAGCCAATATACCAATTCAACGAATTTTGTTGGCAAACGAAAGCAGCATACGGAGGATGATTATTTCGATGATGACGACGAACCCGTACAGCAGCAGCAGCATCGCCATCAGAGCAAACAGCATCAACAGGAAGAGCTGGCATATATTCCAGCGCCTGGATCACCTGGAGCACCACCACCACCCAACCGCAACGACGACGATGATGAAGATGATGATGACAATAGGGATAGAAATAGGGATAATAAGGACAATGATGATGACGATGAGGATCCATTGGAACAATTTATGGCAGGAATCCAGCAGCAAGTGGAAAAGGAGAAGAAGCAACAGGAGCAGCCGCAGCAGCAGCAAAAGCAATCGACGACAAAACGCACCGACATCGACGATGAGGATGACGAGGAAAGTTATTATCGCTACATGGAGGCGAATCCCCTCAAATCGGCAGCGGGCGATGATGGCTCCGATCAGGAATTGGAATACGATGAGGATGGCAATCCCATAGCGCCTCCTAAAAAGAAGGATATTGACCCATTGCCCATGATATATCACTCAGAAATCGAATACGAGCCATTCGAGAAGAACTTCTATGTGGAGCATGAGGATATTTCGGCACTCAGTGAGGAGCAAGTGCGGGATTTGAGGAACACGCTGGGGGTTAAAGTGTCCGGACCGGCACCACCTAAGCCGGTGACATCTTTTGGTCATTTCGGTTTCGATGATCAGTTGATCAAGGCAGTGCGCAAAGCGGAGTACACTCAACCCACTTCTATACAGGCGCAGGCTGTGCCCTGTGCCCTTGCCGGCAGAGATATCATTGGTATTGCCAAAACGGGCTCGGGCAAAACGGCTGCCTTCATCTGGCCCCTGTTGATGCATCTGATGGATCAGCGAGAGCTAAAACCAGGCGATGGACCCATCGGCCTCATTTTGGCACCCACCCGTGAGCTCTCGCTGCAAATCTATAATGAGGCGAAGCGTTTCGGCAAGGTCTATAATCTTCGGGTGGTTTGCTGCTACGGTGGCGGATCCAAATGGGAGCAGAGCAAGGCATTGGAGCAGGGCGCTGAGATTATAGTGGCCACACCGGGTCGCATGATCGATATGGTCAAAATGAAGGCCACAAATTTGAGGCGAGTGACTTTCCTGGTCCTGGATGAAGCAGATCGCATGTTTCACATGGGATTCGAGCCTCAGGTGCGCTCCATTTGCCAGCACGTTCGTCCAGATCGTCAGACGCTGCTCTTCTCCGCCACCTTTAAGCGACGCATTGAACGCCTGGCCCGCGATGTCCTAACCGATCCCATTCGCATCGTTCAGGGTGAACTTAACGAGGCCAATCAGGATGTTACTCAAGCGGTCTATGTCCTGCCGAATCCGCACCAGAAATGGAATTGGCTATTGTGTCATCTGGTTAAATTCCTAGCCGAGGGCAGTTGCCTCATCTTCGTGACGAAGAAAGCCGATGCGGAAACTGTGGCCCACCAGCTGTTGGTCAAGGAATACAATTGCCTGCTGCTGCACGGTGACATGGATCAGGCGGATAGAAATAAGGTGATTATGCAATTCAAACGCAAAGAATGCGACATTCTGATAGCCACCGATGTGGCTGCCCGAGGATTGGATATACCACATATACGAAATGTGGTCAACTATGATATTGCCCGGGATATTGATACCCATACCCATCGGATTGGACGTACGGGCCGTGCTGGTGAGAAGGGCAATGCTCATACACTGGTCACAGAGAAGGATAAGGAATTCGCCGGTCACTTGGTACGCAATCTGGAGGGAGCCGATCAGGCTGTGCCCACCGATTTGCTCGAACTGGCCATGAAATCCTCATGGTTCAGGAGTTCACGCTTCAAACAGGGCAAGGGCAAGAAGGTAACGCCAGCTCACTTGGGCTTGGGTTATCGGGAGCGTGGTGGCGGCAATCCTTCTAATCCATTCGCTTCCGCCCCCCCACCATCGTCGTCGCCGACGACCTCACCTTCCTCTTCCACGGCTGCGGTCAGTAAATCTGGCCAGTCTGGTGGACCAGCTACCGATCGATATTCAGCCATGCGTGAAGCCTTCCGTTCGCAGTATACCAGCCAGTTTCGTGCCTCCAGTGATCGCACTTGGGAGCAAACATTGCCGGAAACGGGAGCCTTTGTCGCTCCTTTGCCCCCGCCGCCACCATCAGCATCCTCATCATCACTATTTCCGTCGACTGCAAATCAATCCTCATCATCATCATCATCGCAGGATTCAAAGCGTGCCAAGAAAAGTCGTTGGAATTAAATTTCATTAAACTAACTCTATACCATAGTTCGTTTAGTTCGTTTCTTTCTCACTGTGTATTCAATTTAAATATCAAGATTTAGTTTTAAACAACAAAAAATTACCTACATATACTTTTGCAATTATAGAAATTGTTTTTTCCGAAATAAAGTTCAATATTTTCCACCAATTTTTCGAATTTTATCCACAACAAATGAATTATCTTTGTTCAAATGAAAACTGGTTTTCCTTTGGTGAGTTTGTTGTGTAGTCCGATTTCGGAAATATAGCCATAGTCGGCTAAAGAAACAAAAGCAAAATGTTTATATTTACGAACTGACGATTGTTTTGGAAATCCATTTCGAAATACCAAAAGAAAATTTGAAAGGAATCTATAATATATAGTATATACATATTGTTTATCTGCAAAAAGGGTATATTACTTTTGGTCAGAGGTACGCAACGCAAAGATATATAAAAAAGTATATATGTATATTCTTGATCAGCACGATGAACCTCAATACATATGTACAAGTTTATTATACTTATATCTGAACATCTCTGCCAAATTTGATCAAGATCGGACTACTATATCGTATAGCTCCCATAGGATTGAACGGACCAAAAATTGTTTTGGCTTTAAAAACTAGTTTGTTTCTTACGGTTTAAAATTTCTAAATAAAATTCTGCTGAATATGATCAAGATTGGTTGACTATGTGAAATAACTTTGTTCGATATGCCACTAATGAATCCAATAAATCCCAAATCCGAATACCACTTAAAGAGTAACGCGAAAGCTACAATAATTCGAGAAGATTTTAGAAAAATAATAAACCTTGTTATACCCTTGCAAAAAGGGTATATTAATTTTGGTCAGAAGTGTGCAACGCATAGAAGGAGCCATCTCCGACCATATAAAGTATATATATTCTTGATCAGAACGACAAGACGAGTTCAAATCCGTTTGTCCGTCTGTCTGTCCGTCTGTCTGGATTAACAGCTTCTCCTACTAGACCGCTATAGCTACAGAGCTGCAATTTTGCGCGAAGTCTTGTATATACTGCAGGCATTGTATATCTCGGATTCATCCGGATCGGACTACTATATCATATAGCTCCCATAGGAACCGTCGGTCGAAAATAGAGTTTTAGATCAATAACTTCGTTGATTTTCATCTGATTGTTATGAAACTAACATTTAGCAGTTTACTATACATCAATACGTCCGTGCCAAATTTGATAAAGATCGGACTACTATATCATATAGCTCCCATAGGAACAATCGGACCAAATATTGTTTTGCTTCTAAAAACTTTTTTGTTTCTATTGCGATCATCACCAAACTAAGTAAATAACATTTGCACATAATAAATTAAAATCTTGCCAAATTTTATCAAAATCAGATAACTATATGATATAGCTGTCATACAAACAAATGGAAAAATTGCATCCTGCATATCTACATACATACGGCACGCATACATGGCCGTGCTATAGCGTGTAGATAAGGATTTTTACACAAAAACCCTTTCCAGTTTGCGATCTCCATTTAGGGATTGAATAACGCAAGAACTTGCAAGGGTATACAAACTTCGGCATGGTCGAAGTTAGCCCGGCCTTCTGGTTTTTTGTTTGTTCCTACAAGTGACAGAAAATTTGAAAAGGTGACAGAACTATTCTTCACAAATCTTACCGTATTCATCAACATACATATATGTAGCCTTATGTGAATTGTTTTTGTTTTCCAGGCGATAAACATTAGTTGTTTAATATTCGAGATCGTTTTTGAGGATAGAATAGAAATTGTAAATTTAAACAAAAAATTGAAACGGATTTACGTTTTATTTCTGTGTGTTTTTATTTCCATGTTTTCTTTTCTGTTTTTGCGATTTCCCTTCATTTAAAATTACACAACTTATGCACTAAGAATTTCAATATATATTCATATATGTTTATCCATATATATTTATATCATTGCATATATGTATATATATTTATCCATATACATTTGTATGTATATATGTTTATTATTTAAATTAGTTTTAAATACTTGCGTATGTACAGTTTTTTTTTTGTTTGTTTTTGTTTCATTTTTATTTTGTTTTTAATTTGTAATTTTATTTTGAATAAAATCACATTTTGCGCCATTTTCCGTTTTTTGGTTGTGGAGTGTTTTGAGAAGCGAGAAAGGATGAGAAAATTGTTTTGAGTGTGTGTGTGTGGGTGTATGCGTGGAATTTATTTTTGATACCCTGGAATTTCACTTTGCTGTTATTCTTTTGGGTTTAATTAAAAAAAAAAAAAAAATAAAAACCAAGCAATTGCAGGCACACTCCTACATATACATAAGTATTTCTTTTGTTGTTGTTGTTGTTGTTCTTTGACAATGAAACCACTACGTTTTTTGTTTTTATCTTTTGTGTGTATTTTTTTGTTTTTATCTTTTGTTAAATTTATCCCATTAGGGGTAGTCGTTGAAGTGATTTTGACCCCGATTTATGCCCAATTAACACTAATTTTGAAATTGAATATTCGAACCAAGCGTTTTTGGAAAAAATTGTAATGGATTTTACTTGGGTTAATTTGTTTAAGTTACACTATCCAATGATACTACTTATGCCCATACGACACTAGACTGAATTGTATGTATATATAATATAGACTCAAATCAAAAATCTCCACTAAATCTTCCATCACTTCTTTTACTGCCCCTACAAATATTCGGTTTTTCTTTGTATTTTAGTTTTAAGCAATACGGTTTTTTGTTTTTTATTTTTGATAACATTGAGAAAAAAAATATTTTTTTGAAGATTCATTTAACTACCACATTAAGTTTTTCTTTTGTTTTTTTTAGCATAAATTGAAGCTTGATTTTTTTTGTCATTTTGTTGTTGGCAAAAAGCAAATTTTCATTAATTATTCGGTGTATTAATTGTTAAATTTTGCTATATTTGATTAATATATTTTGTATTTGTTTATATATATATATATATATGTGTGTATATATATAATGAAATTTGTTCGGTGTTTTTTCCATTTTTCGTTTTTCTCTTTTTTTGTTTTTGTTTTTTTTGTTTTGTTTTGTTTGTGGGGGTATCAAAAATTGGTCCATGTTAACCACCAAAAAACTGAAAAAAATAAAATCGAAATAAAGTAAACAAAAAAATATGTAAAAAATAATGTGTAAAACAAAAAACTTCCTTCTTGATTTTTTTTAAAATACTTTTTGTTTTTTTTTTGTTTTTATTTATGCCATAATTAATTAATTAGGGTTTTTGTTGTTGGTTTTGTGTTGCGTGTGTATAACATACAATAATTCCATATATACAATATATTTTTTGTTTTTGTTGTTTTGTTTATATCTATCATTAAATTTGATTTACATTTTTAATAGTTTTTTCCTCCGTTGTTTTTTTTTTTTGTTGTATTTTTTGTGTTTTTTTGTTTGTTTTGTTTTTGAATTTATCTTAGTTTATGTTAATATTTCTTAATAATTTTCTTTATGTATTTTTTGTTGTTTATACCAAGCTAAATTGTAATTTTTTTCTTTAAGTGTAGATAGGCTGTGGTTTTTTGTTTCTTTAAAAATTAAATTAAAATTATGCAACAATTAAAATTTAAATGTTTTTTATTTTTCATTTTGTTTTTCATTTTATAAATGTAATAAAATTGTGTGGGTATTCTTTCTTTTTTCTCAATGTTTATTTTCTGTTTTTTTTTGTTTTGTTTTTGTGTTTTTTTTTTGTTTTTACTGATTTCCAATGATGTTTAATACCAAGGATTATACAGAATCAAGAGTTTGCTTTCAAAGTTGCTTTTCAGATGCTGATCCGAACCGGTTAGAAAAAAAAAAACGTTAAAAATTTAATAAAAATAGGTTTACCCTTTATAATTATTTCATTTAGGTGAGCGCTTGCAAACTCTAAAATGAAAAATACAAATAGTGTTTTTTTAACTTTTAATTTCCTTTTTTTAGGCGTTTGCAAACTCTGGCATTCCATTTTCCTCTTTTTTAATACTTTGTACAATAACAGAAAAATTAAGGCAAAATTAAGTTAAAATTTAATTGAAAAAAAAAAAAATTAAACGAATTACATATATAGTTTTTTTTTCCTGGGAGGGGGCGGGGTAGCCTGAACGAAAATTACACATTTAAATTCGTAAATTTCATTTTGAAGGAATTATGTATTTTATTTAAACTGAAATATTTATGTTTGTTTTTTTGTTGTTGTTTTTTTTAGTTGGTATAATGACTGTTTGTTGTTGTTTTCCATTTGTTTTTTTTTGTTTTGTTTTTTAAATTAAATGCCAATTATTTTAATTAATTAATTTTTAAATCACATTTCAAGGTTTTTTCAACATCGGCAAAAATTGAAAAATTCAAATTTTTTCTTCTTCGAGTTGTTGTTGTTGTTGTTGCTGTGTGAGGAAACGAAAATGTATGTTTTGTTGTTGCTGTTGGTTTTTTCTTCTTCTTCTTCTTCTCTTCTCTCCTTTTTTTTCAATTGTTGTTGTTTAAAATTAATAATACTATATACACCATAAATTGTTTTGTTTTTGCCATTCTTTTTTCGTATTTCTTGTATTGTTTGTTGTTGTTGTTGCTGTTGTTGCTGTTGTTGCTGTTGTTGCAGTTGTTGCAGTTGCTGCTTAATCAAACAAAGTGGCCAAAAGATCGTCGCTGGCATTGTTGTTGCTGCTGCTGCCGCTGGAGGGAGGCGTATTCAGATCCGGCTGTGGCTCCAAATACGATAGAATTTCCATGGGATCTACATCATTTAGCAACTAAATAGGTAAAGTAAATAAATTGTGCGATTAGTTACGATGTACATATAATAAATATAATAATTTAGTGGTTTAGAGTGGCGCACTTACATTCAGATCATGTGTCGTATCATTGACAGCCGATTCGAAACTCTGCAGCTCGGCACTTAGATCACTTTCGGTGAACTTCAGTTGCGTCTGATTGCTGCCAGTGCCGCTCATCAGAGAGTTGAGCAGTTGCTCCTGTTGCTGTTGCTGCTGGTTGTCTGCCGTTGAGAGACTGTTGCTGCTGCCGTTGCCCAGACGATTGGGTGTGCCAGGCGTTTGGGGGGAACTGTGGCCCGTATTGTTGCCATTGTTATTATTGTTGGGTGTGCCGCTGCCATTGCCGCTGCTGCCGCTGCCGCCAATTGGCTCATTGTGCGCCGAACTGACACTGGGCGGTCCGCCAGGAGTCATTGGATGGCTGGCACCAGGTGTATGGGGCGTATGTGGCATCTATTTGACAAATTCAAGTGTTTCGATGTTAATAAACGAAACTATAATCAATTTGTTGTTGTATTTTCTTACCTGATCACTGAGCGATTTCTCCATGGCATTTAGCTGATCGAGGGAATTGACAACGCCACCGCTGGCATCGCCACCACTGCCATCGCTATGATTGCCGCCGCCGCCGCCACCGCCACCGCTGCCAGCTCCAGTGCCTCCGCCTGCGCCGGTGAAGTTATCAAAGCTGCCGCGATTACCCCTTTAAAGGATTAGAAATAATGTTGTGATTAAGTTCGCTTTTTCTTTCGTTTATCTTTCACTTACATTTGCTGTCCATTGGCCATCATATTGCCATTGGCTATGGAGTTCATGTCGTGCATATTGTAAGGACTCATCGCCTGCGAGTTGTCCCAAGTGGGCAATTGGGTGGATCCCGGTGACATGACCTTGGCAATATCATCGCATAGTTCCTGTTTAATGGCTGGCAAACTAGTAGGACCACCGCCGGCTCCAACCGTGTTAGTGGTGACAGGATTCGCTTGGGCAGGATTTGGTGCATTCGGCATGCCACCATTATGCTGCAAGGCTCGCCAATTGGCCGAGGAATCGATGATCACCTCATCGACATCCGAATTGCTAAGGGTATTGAGAATGGCCCAGATATATTGATCGATCTCCAAAGTATCCGTAATGGCCGATTTACTGCATTCGGGACAGCGCCATGAGCCCCGCTCGCTATTGATCATCAGATAGGCTTCCAGATCAAAGCATTGGACATGCTTGCATTCATGTCCGCGTGCAGGAAGGCGTATTCGAGATTTGGTTATCGGACATTTCAATGAGATCTTGGCGCACTGCTGCTGCTGCTGCTGCTGTGTGCTCTCTGTTCCATTGCCCGATGCTGCCGCCGCTGGGTTCGCCTCAGTTGGCATGCTAAGATTACGCTTAATCTTCTGCACACTATGCTCCAGGGGCAATAGATTCCTCTTGTGCAGCGTCTGCAGCACTTGACGCACCGATGGCCGATGGACTAGTTGCAGCACAAACAGATGGGACTAACGAACGGAGGAAGAACAATTCGATAAATATTGATGGTCGATTGATCGATCGATCGATCGATCGATTAGTGGTTACTCACACAACAACAGGAACTGGCGGTCAGTTGAAGGGTATTGCGTCCAGGCTGGCACACAGCCTTCAAATATAATGGACGCAACGCAGTGCTATTCTTCTCGGAACGCTCAATGTTGAGCGGTGTGGCATTGGCGGAGACGGTAACGGTGTGCGGCCAATTTGTATTCATTTGGCGATCATCCTGATGGAAGCATTTCAATTGCAGCTCCAGATCGGTGCTAAACGACAAAAGGACAAAAGTTTGATAAGTTCTCTGATTGGGATTGGATCCGGGGGGGGAGGGGGGTCCATCTTGTACTTACCGGCACATTAACGTATTGTAGACATTCTGCTTCAAATGGAACACATGATTGCTCACGGAGAGATTGTGAAGCAGACGGAAGGGTGCCAATATGATGCCATCCCTCACTGGGAATGTCAGTCTCATTTCTTCGCCTTTGGAAGGGGAGAGGGAGAATTAGAGATGGTGTCAAGGGAGGGATCACAGGATGTGGTCTACTCACTGTTATCCATTGGCGGCTTAATGTCCGGATTGGGGCTAACGTAGGGCACACTGCAGGCTGGTGTCAGCGGCGGCGTTGGATTGCCAGGAACTGGACTGTGCTGATAGTTTTGTTGGAAACCTTGATTCTGATACGGATGATTGCCACCGCTGGCTCCAGTGGCTGTGGACACAATGCCACCAGGACCACCAGCACCTACACCCGGTCCAGCCGGGCACATGCCACCAACGCCACCACCCTGCGGCGGCATTCCAAGGCCGCCGGGATAGAATTGTCCACCATTGCCGCCGACACCGTAGCCCATGCCGGGACCACCACCGGCTCCGACCCCACCACCCTGTGGCATGAAACGTTGCTGCTGGCTCATGCAGCCTGGTCCGGCGCCGGGACCTGGACCCATTGGTCCCATAATTGGACCACCATTCGGACCCATTCCTGTACGTCCATAGCCGCCTCCGCCGCCGCCATTGCCCGCATTGGGACCCATGGGACCGCCGGCACGGCCATATCCACCATTACCGCCGGCCTGCATGGGCAATGGGACACCACCGGCTCCCACTACACCCATGCCGGCTCCTGCTCCTGGATGCATTTGCTGCTGTCCACCGCCATACATTTGCGGCGGTTGCTGTTGTTGCTGCTGCTGCTGCTGCTGCAGTTGCTGTTGCTGCCCAGGATTCGGATACACGCCAGCTCCGGCCCGCTTTTGGGCCATATGCATTTGCGGATGCGGATACGGGGCCATGCGGCGCTGTTGCTGCTGATGCTGCGGCGGCATTTGCTGCTGCTGTGGATGATAGCCACCATTGGCCATGCCCTGCATTTTGGCCATGGGATTCATGCTGCCAGGCATGCCGCCGCCAACGCCGACGCCGACGCCACCAACACCAACTCCACCGCCGGGACCCATTGACATGTTTTGCATTTGGTTCATTGGCGTCATCTATAAGAAGAAGAAGAAGAAGGAACATAGATTTAGCAAAGATTTCGCTCAGTGTAGATTCATTTTTTCCCCCATTTTTTTTCAAGTCACTAATTGGCCAACACTTTGTTATTTCCATGTCACCAGCTGCTTCGCTTGCAATTAGCCATGCTGATCGTCCACACACCGCCCCCCCCCCTCTTCCCTTTCCTCCTCCGACCGCCCCCCTCTGCACACTCTCTTGCCACCTCTTGACTGCACTTTGTGCCCACAATGCAAACAATTAAATTTGTTATTGAAAGCGCATGTAAAAAAAAAAAAAAAAAAAAAAAAACAGCTGAAGCTTTGCTTCAAATTGCGCAGCAAATGGCAGTGGGTAGACGGGTGCGGGGGGGAGGATAAAACGAGATAACTCAAGCTCAAGCTCAGCATCTCAAAGGATCGATAACAAGGCCCCACGTTGGGCGCCAATTCTCTCTCTTTCTTTTTGAAAATGCATCCAACCGATCACTCTGACTGGGATTTTGGGTTCAAAAACACTTCAATTTCGATATCTCGAAACTGTGTGTGTAATTATGCACATCGAAATGGAATTTTGCCTTTCAAAAAAAAACCCCAAACGATAAAAACGAAAAAAAAAATTACGAAAGAAATAAATAAATATATTTGTCATCCAGATTTTACTGTTTCGGCTTCTGTTCTGAGCCCAGAGTCTGTCTGTGTCTCAATTTAATGGCGAAACGAAAACACAAACAAAATACAAATCGGTTTATGGACTAACACTCAGAAAAATGGTCACAAGTTTGAGAAGCTGAAATCATCCATCCATTTAGCCTTCCCATTACGACTACTACTACGACTTCTACTCACTTGATGATGTCTTTGTGGTCCGCCGCCGATGCCGCCGCCACCATAACCCATGCCCATGCCCATACCGGCCATGCCCATGCCGCTGCCGACGCCGCCTTGACCTGGATTATAGACGCCGCCGCCTGTCTGACTGCTGCCGCCATTCATATATTGGGCATTGCCATTACCCATCATGCCACCATTTGCTCCAGGATGCATGCCACCGCCGCCCATCTGAGAGAGAGGGAGAGAGAAAGAGAGAATACACTGTAACTACTTTTGTTTTTGTTTTTGGCCCCCAATCTATATAAATTTCGAACTAAGTAGAACTCCTTATCGTTATTTGCTTGGCGATTCTCACCTGACTATAGCCACCCATTGCATCCATGTTGGACATGTGTTGCTGCTGTTGCTGATGATGAAGATGTTGCTGCTGCTGCTGTTGCTGTGAATGTTGTTGCTGCTGCTGCTGCTGTTGCTGCTGTTGTTGTAGTTGTTGCTGCTGCTGTTGATTGGCTGCCACCATATTAGGATAGACACCAATACTCTGAGCACTTTGACTGCTCGATGAGCTACTTAGGCCGCCCAATGAACTCGATGAGCTGTTGCCACTGAGCGATGTAAATTCCGAATTGGGACCAAAAGTATTATTTAGGCTGCGTAGGCTATCGCCGCCGACGACACCAGAGAGTTCATTGCCTAGCATAAAATTGCCACTGCCGCCACCGATTCCTCCGACAACAGATCGTTGTTGCTGCTGATGCTGCTGATGCTGCTGTTGTTGTTGCTGTTGTTGCTGCTGCTGTTGCTGCTGATAGGCCAAAAAACTTTCGCGTTGTTGTTGCTGTTGGTATTGTTGCTGCTGTTGTTGTTGATTGTAAAACTGTTGCTGCTGTTGCAGATCCAAATTGCTGGTGTTGTTGTTGTTAATGATGTTGCTGCTGGCGTTGCTGTTGTTGTTGTTACTTGTACTACTGCCACCTGGCGGTGAGATTTGGCCCCCTGTGGCTGGCGCCCTTGAGGAGCCCGCCTGCTGGTTCATTTCATCATTTTTCCTATAATAATCATAATAGAGATAATAACACGAATTAGTTGGAATCATTGCAAATGTAGCCGACGCCCTCCGCAAAGTGGGCGTGACAGCAGCGGGAGTGCGAACAACTCCTGGCAGCATTCTTGCCACACATTTATGCCTTTATGGCATAAAAAAAAAATAAATAAAAACAAAACAAAAACGCGAAAGTTTTTCTACTCCTATCAAATTTTATTATTATTATTTTATCTATTTTTTTTTTCTTATTTTGGATGGTTTTGTTTTTCGAGAATAAATTTTGAATAGAAAGAAAGTGAAAAATGTTGTGAATATTAAAATATATGACAGGTGAAGTAAAGTGTGTGCTTGTATTTCAAAGATACGGAGAAAATAGATTATAATCAGTCGCCACGTTGGGCGCCAAATTTTTGCGAATGTTTCAAATCGTAAAGTTTTCCACAAAAATTGTGACTAGAGTATAAATAAATATGAAAATTGCCACGTTGGGCGCCCAATTTTAGTGGAATATACTAAAGCTCTTCGAGGTCAATCCCATGCTTCAGATAAACAAAAACTAACGTGAATTGTTATATTCTAATGGTGTATAAATACAATCAGTCACCACGTTTGTTATTGGGATAAGATTTGTATTTGGGGTATTTGGAATATATCGAGGTCAATCTAATGCTTTAAATTGTACAGTTTTTCAAAAGAAGTGAATATCGTTGATGATGTCATCACTATACATATTGAATCCATATTGGGGCCTCCATTTCATCATCTCGTCGTCGTCATCATTGTCAACGTCATTCATTTCTATTGCTATTGTTGTTGTTCTTGTTATTGCTGCATATTTATTGGTATTGCAATTGCAATTGTAGCTCTCTCAGTGAAACAGCCCCCCCCCCCACACACACACACACACACAATCTGGCTGGCTCTCTTTGAGCTGGGGGTTTTGCTGACATTTAAGCGCCTAAAATGTCAAATGGGCTCAGGGCTTAGGTTTTCGTTTGCTGCTGTTGTTGTTATTGTTGTTTTCGCATTCGTTTTGATGGCGCGACTTTTAAGGTAAAAATAATTAAGCATATTTGCCAGCCCCACCAGACACAAACAGCATTCGAAGCGGCAAGAGAATATATATGTATGTATGTATGTACAACACACAACACACAAAACGCAATGCGAATTGGAAAAATGGAAATAAAAAAAAAAAACATACATAAAGTAACACGCTCACAATAATTGCGCATCTACAAAAAAGCAGCTCAACACAGAACAAAAATAAAAAATGAAAAGCAAATACACAGAATAATAACAACAAAATGGCAAAATGCAAATAAATAGCACACACTAAGCGATTGGCTGATAATCGCATGACGAAAACCATGAGAAGAGAGCCAGCCAGCCAGCCAGACGTACGACGCCAAGTACTGTACACTAGAGAGCGACCGAGAGATGAGAGAGAGTGAGAGAGAGGGTGTGGAGGAGGATTGGGGGAGAGGAATAAGATGTGTAGGAGAGGAAAATACTGAACCTGTGATTGCTACGGCTGCTGCTGCTGCTGCTGCTGCTTGCATTGCAGTGCGAGACTGTGACGATAAATTAGCATTGGAACATTGGAGAATTTAAAGAGTAGGAAACGAAGGAGGCAGGAGGGTGGGAGGGTGGTAGCGTAGTGGAAGAGGAGTAAAGTGGAATAATGGAGAGACGTTAACAGCAATACACACACACAAACACACAAGTACGTATAGAAAATGCGGGTCAGCAGGTCAGTTTCTGCTTTGCTAATCTATAGCATACTTCAAGGCTGAAGTGAATAAAAAATGACCTGTGGATTACGCATTCATTCAGCATTCAGGGTACTCACTACCACACCACATCACACACACACTGCCTAACATTTGGGTAAAATGAAAACTTTTGGTCACTTTGAAGTCAGGTTTTCGAAAAGTTGATTTTAGTTCTAGTAAATAGATAGAGAATATAGCGATAGAGACGTTTATCAACACTGTTCACATAAACAGTTGTTTATCAACAAAACTATCTTGAGTAACTAGACTTTGCTATGTAAAGTTTGTGTCAAGTGTTGATAAATAAGTGTTCATTTGTTTTAATGTTGTTGAGTTTAGATAGAGTAAAACAGTGTTGAAGAGTTTAAATGGAGTAAGTCAGCTTGCTTTTAAGTGTTGGGTGGCGCTCAGCCAATGCTGTACACTTTAGATATAGTATTAAATTATGATTATTTGCATATTGTATTGGTAAATCTATGGACACTATCTAAGCCATTGCATACTTCAAGGCTGCTCAACACAGTTCATCTACGTGCCTACCTATCTATGTACATACATATCTACCTAACTATGCACGTACTTTTGTATGTACGTACGAGTATAGTATAATGAAATCGATGCGCGCACAAGCAAATCAGTTCTAATTTGGCCTCAAGTTGGACTCAAAGTTTGTTCTAAATACATGGTTATCTAACAGAACAACTTCCTGTCAACCTTCACCAGAGTTACGATAAAAAAAAAATAGCAGCCAACAACAACATCTATATAACGAGACAAGCGTTCAAAAAAAACGTGATCTTCACATAGATAACACACCACACACATAAAAATTGAGAGAGAGAGAGAGAGCGAGAGAGAGAGTCTAGGGGCGCGAGACTGCGTGATAAAAAACAACAACAACTTAAACTATTTTCTGTGTGTCTGTGTGTGTGTGTTTATTGAAAAACTTTCAACTCATCATATGTGTATAATCATCAAGTTTTCTAGGTTGAGATGGAAATATTTATTCACTCTATACAATTATTCGGTGCCTTTTTTTTTTTTGCCTCGTTTAAGTGATTAGATATAAATTTCTTCATTGATTAGATAAAAAACAATGTATCTGAGAACAATGGAGAGAAGAGACTATCTCTCTCTCTATGTAGTTCTCCTACCTGTATCTCTCTTTCTCGGTGTGTGTGTGTGTAAAAGTGAATATAATGCGCACTTTGATTTGCTTTGGTTATAAAAAAAAAAAAAATAAAACAAAACCTGTGTTTCGCTTTTTTCCTCTCTCATTTGGCACTTAAAATTGTATTTCCGTATGTCACATAGCAGCAGCAGAGGCTTCGTTTTTAAGGGGTACAGGGAGGCAGGGCGGGGTGCGGTGCGGTGGGCTGGTGTTTAAATAGTTTTGCGTGCTGCAAAAATCTAAATAGAATAATTGCCATAATTTTGCTATTAATGAAGTATTTTTGCCATAGGTTCACAAAAGAAAAGAAAACCCATACGAAAGTGTGTTTTTTATCATATTTTTTTTTTCTATGTTTTATTTTTTTTTCTTTCTGCTCTTTTTTTTTGTTATTATTGTTTGCGTGTTGTGTGCTTTTTATAGACGACATTTTGCGCTACATATGTACATCTGTATGTAAAATACGAAAACGAAAACCAAAAACGATGTTGTATAAAAATACATGGGAAGGCCGTGAAAAACAACAAAATTGTCAGACACGTGCGTGGAAACGTTATAAGTTTGAAATCAATATGAGTTTTGGGTGTGTGTGTGCGTGTGATGTGTGGATTTTTTTATATTTATTTAAACCAACACAGAAGCAGTACCCATCCCATATTATCGATCCATTTTCAAGTTCACTTAACCATAGATGAACTGTTCTTGAATGCACAGTTAATTTGATCAAGACAAATGAATGCGAATGATTTAACACTAGAGACAAATGAACATATTATTCGGAATGAAAAATGTTCATTGTCTAGTGTTATCACCCCCATATAGTAGAGAGAATATCATTGATTGAAAATTTTCTGTCTCAACTGGTCAATTTTATTGACTTTTTTTAAGTGTGTCAGTAGAATCAGTAGAAACTATATACATATGGATGATATATATATATTTTTATCTTTTATTACACGAAAAACAAAGAGTTGAAGAGTTGGCCTTTTTGTTTTGCTTTCCATGGCAGCGCCTTTAGGTAGGCAACACTTTGTGTTCAAATGTTTGTTATAGTATTTGTGTGTGGGTGTGTGTACGTTTTGTGTGCTCTAATTTCCATTTAAATTTTCTCGACTCCCAAAAAATTGTATGAACAATTTGCTGATTATTGAGATCAGGAACCGTTTTTTGCCGATTTTTAAACACTTTGAAAAAGATGATAAAAAAAAACTAAACTAAGAAGAACTGCATTTACAACATTTCCAATTTATCCCCATAACTCGTTTTGGGGCTTATTGAAATTGTGATTTTTACATCTATTTTTAGGTCTTTATTAATTATTTATTATTTAGGTCGATATTAATCGATCTTATAGTGCTGTTTTCCTTCGAGAATCAAAATATAAAATTTTGAAAAATAGTGTTTAATATTTGCTGAGTTTAATTAAAGGACTCTGCATTTAAATGGACCTGAACACAAAAACGGCTACAACTAATATACACCAAATATATGTACATACGTTTCGTTATCTGAATACAATGACCAACACAAAGCCAAATAATTTTGCGACAAAATTATTTGTGAGTGAAGAAAATCGACCTCCGTGACCACCACTGTATAAGTATACATATATGAGATTTTCGCTTGATTTTCTTCATCAGGGGCTATAACTCATGTTTGTCCAAACAGCGGACGACTCCATAAATTGCTATGAAAATCCAAATAAATCAGCATAATAAACTCTTTTGCCCAAAAAAGGAAGCAAACAAAAATAAATAGCAGCAGCAGCAGCAACCACCCTTCAAACATTGAACCAAGGGGTCGATTTCGAAATCGAACAGCAAGACAATCAACCAAAATATACAACATAAAAAATTGAACAGAGAGACAAAGAGGCAGAGAGCCAGAGAGAGAGAGAGAAACAGTGCAGAATTTTTGATTAAAAAAATCCCTGGCAAATAATACAAAACGGTTTAAAAGAGGAGAATGATATATGGAGAGTATGTATGTATGTATGTACATATGAAGCGAAACATATTTAAATATTGGCAGAAAATGTTGTGTGCAATTTTATTTTATATATAGAGTTTGTGTTGTGGCCAGAACCTGTTAGCAGATGTTTTATTTTGACCATCAAATTCGTATAAATTGTGACCATATCCGAAGCAATTAGAATATCAATGATAAAGTAGTTTGATTTTGGCTAATTTATACATACATGCATATGTATGTGTGTACATTAATACATTGTTAAACAAAAGCCATTCCAGGTGCTGGAAATTTGGATTTAAATGTTTAACTGATTCATCGATAGATCACACAGTGTGACAAAATCAATTGAGTTGTAATTTGAATTTATATTATGAACTTATTATCCTGTATTCTTTCTTGTTTTATCAAAATGGTGTGCATATTTTTGGGCTGAGTTCTAAAATTTTGAACCACTAGTGACAATATTTATGGGGTTACGAGGATCGCACATTTTTGACGTTGTGTGTCCTTTTGTTATGATGTAACTATTAACTGTTACCTATTGGCCATCATTTGTCATGATCATGATGATGATGGTGGTCCCGTCTGCTCGTGTTGGCGATAAAAAGCAATAACTAAATACCAAAATGTTGACTTTGTTGTAACACACGCGCTAATCAGGGGGCGACAAAGTGCCAGGTCCAACCGCCAACCCCTCCCCAACCCTCATTCTCTATCTCTATCTCTCTCTCTCTCTCTCTCTCTCTCTCGTTGTGTGTGTCTATCTCTTCTTTTAACTAACTATCAATCAGCGCTAGTTTTGCGCACCTTGCGTCCAGGCCAGGGCAAAGCCAACAGTCGTTTTGTCGATCTGGTGTTATCTTATCTTTCTGTCACCATTTTGCCGAGCTGAAACAAAATTTATGCCAGTCAAACGAAGAGAAAAGCAACTCTGATGCCATCTAGTTAGTTAGTTAGTTAACTTCAACTCTCCCAAAAAAAAAAAAAAAAAACCGAAAGCAAACATCTACCAATGGGTAAAGACCAGTTAAATACCCTAATGCAGAAGCATGTAATTTGTCATTATGAATATATGTACGTATATCATATGTTGGACATTACAAAGCTCGAAATGAATAGGGTGATGGGCGAAATTCTTCGACACACACATATACCCCACATGTGGTAGGGTAACAAACTCTATTAGATAATTCGTCATTTGCTTTTATCTAATCGCCAATTAAAAACAATCAGCCGAAAAAAAAACAGAAAAAAAATTCATAAACAATTAGACAGACATAAACATTAAAAATAAATCGAAGGCTGACGCTGTCAACAAAAAATAAAAAAACAATACAAAACGAAAAAAAAAAAAAGAAATTAAAAACCAAAAATAAAGACAAAAAATAATAAGAAAACAACAAAAAAAAAAAGAAGCTGCAATAATTTTTGCTCAAGTGTCTACATACATAAAACACAACAAATACATAAATCACATTTAAAATAAAACAACACAAAAATTGCAAAAACAACAACAAAACGCATAAATCGTCAAACCGAGCGATGGCAGCGAAGTCAGCGCCAACGTCAGCGTCAACTGCAGCTTCGTACTTGAAAACCTGTTTCGACCAACAACAACAACAACAAAATGTCTACTAAAGTACAGCTAAGCAACAAACAACAACATTACCTGCCTGCCTGCTGCAGCAATATCCAAAAAAATATATATATTTAAAAAAATTTAATTTTGCAAGACTTAACCAAAAGACAACAAAAAAAATACAAGACTTTGAAAGGGTTTCGAATCAGAGATCGAGGCTAAGCTGTGTCGCACTGCGTCCATCGAATGCATCGCATATTCTCTACGATTTTTAGGAAAATGATTTAAAGATAAAATAACGCAGACTTTTCAAAATACTTAGCCTGAAAAAACTTAAGTAGTCTGATTATAATGAACATAATTCGGAAAACTTATTTAAAGGAGAGGTATAATTGATCGAACACTGATCGCACATCATTATCACATTTTCGCAAACCATTATGAAATCTCAAGGCTTTTAGTAGGATAAACAAAATGCAATAAAAGAGCGACCATGTGTGAAGATCATTTGAAATGTGAAGTCAAACTATCAATGATTTGAACTGATATACGAATAACTATCGAATATACATATATTTAAATAATTATTCAATATTCGAAATATTGAATGGTTTAACTGATATTTTCCCAATTTCCAAACGTTATTAATCTACATATCTGTTAAGAACCCTTCAAATTTAAATGTCTGAGAAATCAATCAGCGATCTTGATAAAAATTAATAACGAATTATTTTTAACTTCAAGTCATTAATATGCGAATTAAATACATGTATGTATTTAAAAATTAAAGTACCGAAAACTGTTAATAATTAACACCCTATTTGTGTATGTACATATGTATGCCCAACAGGCAAAAATCACCCGTTCTGAATAAATGTGTATCACACCCCCTCCATTCGCATGCAAAACTACAACTAAATGCACGAGACATCAATCAAATCAACCACCGAAAAGGCAAGAAGAGACGAGAGACCAACCAACAAAAATCAAAAACCAACAGCAGCAGCAACAACAACCACCGCAACAACAGATGTCTGAGGTGCAGAGCGGCACTCACTGTGTAGAGTAGAATGAGTGATGAAGAGAAGGAAGGCTCTTCTGCTTGTAGCGCGTAGTGCATGTACTTCCTGTTCTTTTTTGTTCACACGGGAAATAAAAATGTGATACAAAAGAGTAAAATGACAGAAAAACAAAACCTAAACGCGGAAAACCATTTGCAAATCGCCAAAAACAACAATAACAACAACAACAACAGCAGCAAGAACTGAAGCAGCAACCCTCTTGGGAGAGCGAAAGAGCGTAGACAGCATAGAGAGGGAGAGTGAGTGCGTGGAGAAAAGAGAACAAATATACGTAGTGTTTATTGCTTTATCGAAGGTCCTCGAGACTGAGACCGAAACCTCCCGATATTAATAAACCCATCAGGGAGGCAGGCAGGCAAGCAGGGATCGTCATCGCTGCTCACAACCCCCGTCGCACTTACATACATATGTACATATGTAAAACGCGCCGCGCGCTGGGCAACCCCTAAATCATTCATTTTTCACCCCATCACAATTGAAGGTCATGCCGCACACAACCCAAAACCGAAAGCAAGCCGACACGATGATCACCACCATCATCCAATCCACATCTTGCATATCTAATCATGAAAATTTAAATTTGATTAGACCATTAATGGGTTAAGAGTTTTGACTTTTTGATTGTTGTCCTCAAAACACCTTGAAGAGAAGAAGTTGAGAATTGTGTCGTTTTTTGTCGTCGTTGTAGTCGTCACATGATAAATACGTAAAAATACCCAAAAAAAAAAAAAGAAAACAAAAAACAACCATTTTAACGACCCAATTAAAAAGCCCCTGAAAAGCAAACTGATATGAAGTACCTAGCTAGCTACGTCTAGATATAGAATAGTAAAATATATGCTTAAAAGAAACCCATACCGAATACCGAGATAGATAGTCGTTGATAGAAAACGCTGGTACCAAAAATCAAAGGTAACCAACACTTATCAGTAGTGATTGGAGTGACTGACTGTAGGACAGAGTTTTCATTTTCGGTTAACAAATAACGACGAACACCACCACAACCTAATTATAGAAGAGATCGAGCGCGTCGGTCGTGGTTCGCGTTTTAGGTACACCTTCCAAAACAAAACGACTAGAATGTATGGAACAATGGAAATTTTGTTCATTCAGCGAATGGTGGACGTTCGTACTTTCGTATCACTATGTATTTTGCGCTAAGGTATGCAGAAAATTTGTCAGTTATCGCTGAAGGTAACAGGTAGGGTAGAGTAGACGCACCCCTCCCCTTCTCCCCCCCCCCCCTCACACCCACACTATTCCACAAAAAAAAAACCGAAGAAAGGTAGTAATGTGTGTATGTGGGGGCGACTCTCGACAAAATGGTTGATTGCCTTTTTTTGTGAATGGAAATCGACGAAACCAGTGCAAAAAGCAACAAACGAAAATCGATGTGTTGTGAGGGAAGTGAGGGGCTTGACCTGTATTTTTTACCAAAATCGTATCAAACCAAGGGAACCAATGAATGAGTAAAAGATCGCGATCGCGAACACAATTAAAGATGAGGACGTCAAAAATTAAAGTGGATAAATTTTAAAATCCAAAATTTGCGGCCAAAATGATTGTGGGAGACTCGACAGTTTAATATTACGCGTTCCCGTTCCCCTCTGTGCCTCTCAACAAAATTGTACTTTTATGACGGTTACTTGCGAAATAATAACAAAACGAGCTCTGGATAAGATACTCCTCAACGCATTTGAATTAAACTATGAATATCGATAGATTACAAGAAATTTCTAGAGGAAGCCGAATGCAATCGGCAATTTGCATAGATATGAGCTGAACGGTTCCCGAAGTCATCTCTCTCTAGATTTGCGGAGAGAGGATACATTTGAAGAAAAATTGATCCTGGCTTTGTTTTTGCTATTTTTCAATTGTCTCAATTTCGTAATTTTTTAACTAACTGACTAACTTAACTACATAACTTCTTAACAACCCCCTCCCTGCTCTAGAGTCTAGACCAATTGTGAAATGTTTATCAATGGAATTCAACGATTTCTTTTACAATTTCGCGTACATTTTTGGGAAATTCTCGACAAACTTATGGCAAAAACTACCTGTCTCATTTCGTGCAAATGGGTTAAGTTTTATCAGTGTGTGCGTGTGTGTTTGCGACTCGGCATTTGTTTTAAACTTCTGTTAACTGTAAAAGATTTGAACCTTTTTTTCTGTCTTTCTTATTTTTGGTTTCCTCCTTCTTCTTCTTCTCATGATGATGAATTACAAGCCAACCGAAAAAATGTAAGGAGTGAAGGGGAGGGGGAAATATGCGTGACATGTGAGAAAAAATACAAAAAGCGGCAAACAAAATACATACAAGCATGGGAAAGAGGGAGAAGGAGAGGGGAGACGAGTGTAGGTAGACCAAGTCGAGATGAAGCCTGTTGTAAGTGACCTTTTTTCTTCTTCATCATCTTCCCCCCCAATTTTGTTTGTGTGAGAAAATGGGCGAAAAGACGGTGAGAGAGGGAGAGAGATGGAAGGGGAGAGAAGACCGGGGACTGACGAAATGCCGAAACGAAGCGGATTGCATTGTCTCTGGGAAAATTTCTTTCTTGCCATCGATATGTCTGTGTGTGTGTGTTGCCTTCGTTCTACAAAAATAGTTCAATGGAAAACTCCAGCAACAGCAGCAACAACAACAACAACAAAGCAACAGCAGTAGGTCGAAAAACTGAAGACAAAAGTCGACAAAAACGAACGAACCAAATTTTTTCTCTTTTCTTCTCTCCTCTACTTTTTTCTGCTTTCTATGGGTGACTGACTTGGTACTCTGCTGGGCTACGTGCCATAGTCTGAGAGTCGTGTGTGTGTGTGTGTGAGTGTGTAAGTGTTTGAATCAATTATGGGTCAGCTGTGCGTGAGCGAGAGCTACTTGAATGTGTAAGAGAGCAAGGGAGAGACGGTAAGCAGGAGAGAAAGAGAAAAAGTAAATAGCTTGGTTTCGGAGAGGGGTGAAGTGCGGTATCTAGTCACAGCTGATGTGTGTGTTTTGGCGCAGAGGGCAGGGTTAGGGGGATGGTTTTTTTTACATTTTTGTGGGTGACATCTGTTTGACTTTTATTTCGATTATGATTTCGTTAAAGTTGGGGAATTCTTTTTTCTTTCAATTTTATCGATTAACGAAGAGTTTTCAAGTTGATAAAAACTTTTTGATGGTTTTAAAGCAAACTTTTTGAGTTTATGTCAAAGTTATTTCTGAAAGTTTATTGGAGCTACATTCAGGAGGATTATCTTTTCGACAGTCTTTTCTTTGCTAATTTTACTAATTAAATAAATAGGAATTCAGTGACTTCAAATAGCATTAGCTTTTCAATTAAATAATCTTTCGCTCAAGATAATGAATATTGCCCAAAATTTAGATGTACATTTTTCGATAGATGTTTCAAAAGATATATGTACATATGTAGTTTAAAACTAGAACTACAAAATAAATTTTGTAAGCTAATAATAATTTTTTAATTTTTTGAAAAACATCGACGTTTTGGAGAAATAACAAATTTTTAACTCTCTTAAAACCGTGTTGAAATTTTGTGCACAGTTTTATTTGTAACTTTAAATTAATTCTAATCTAACAATCCAATTCATGGTCTGTATTGAAATTAAATGCAGAAATCCAAATTTTGTTGAAATTTATACACATACATACATACATAGTCCACTTTATATATTTTTACAAATATAAATTTTAAAAAATATGCAGAAAAAATGCGTTTTTAAATTCCGAATGAGATTCTTAGCTTTGCACATGAAATTTCTAATCAACTTCTAACTTGATCAATTTCATAAAACAAACAATAAACAAACAAAAAAAAAACCCAAAAAAAATTACAACAAACAATTGTTTATTTAAATTTATCTTCTTTTTTTTTTGTTGGACACTCAATCAACACTTAAGCACTACAAACAACAAACAAATCAACAAAACAGAAAGAAAAAAAAAACAATTTACATAAAATATCTAAAAATCACTCGCAGCAACAGAAAGTATCTAGAAGTTCGTAAAAAAACGGTATCTAGCAGTAGTAAAACACAAAAAGCCACAACAACAAAACTTGATGGCCATTCAGATAAAGTATTTACTTTTTTAAAAATTTTTTTGTTTTTGTTTTATTTTTAGACACTAAAAAATCTTTGTTTTTTCAATATTTTACCTAAGTTTTTCTTTAGTTTTTTTTTGGTTTTGAGTTGTTGTTTTTCTTGTTGTTGCTGTTGGTTATTGTTGCTTTTAATTGATAATTATTGTTGTTGTTGTTGTTGCTTGATTGTTTGTTGCTTAGTTGTTGCTTGGGACAGGTGCAGCACACCGCCCGCCACACGCCGCACACACCGAAGAAGAAGCAGATGGAAGAAGAAGAAGCAGCAGCAGCAGAAGAGTTGCTTTCTCTCTCTTTCTCTCTTCTCCTCTCTCTTGCTGCGGCACAAACACGGGCACACACAAAACTGTTTGTCGCAATTTTTGTTTGTTTACTGTTGATCTTGGTTTTCTGAATATTTGTGGTCTTTTTGTATCTGTATCTTTAGGATGCACTTTCTTCACTTGATTTTATGTTGAGTTTTATTTTTTGTTTTGGGGAACTTACTTTTTGGAATTGCGCTTCGTTGTTTGTTTGGAATACATGGGAATTTTGTCAACAATCAATTGCATGGCATCAACAAATTAAACATGTGGGAGAGAGACAAAAACACTTGTCTAATGGAGTTTTTTTAAATTGTTGTTATTAAGTTCTTTTTTGTTTGTTTGTTTATCTTTCTGCAGTTCACTGAAACATTGTATATTATCTTCTTTTTTTTTTTTGGTAGCCTAGCAAAAAAATGGTTGTCTTGTTTTTATTGTTAAATTTCTTTCACTTGTTAAACATTTACACAAAAAAAAAAAAAATTGTTTTGATTTGTTTCCCTTTTCGTCCGGCTGTATTTTGTTTTTTAATTTTTGTATTTGTTTGATTTTTTGTAATACTGTTGTTCGTAGTAGTAATCCAAGTTGTTTGTTGCTGCTGGTGTTTGTTTCTTTTTTTTTTTTTTGTTTTAGCTGGAGGAACTTTTTGCGAAGCACTATTAATCAATCCAAAGAGATGATGATCACTTAGATAATGCTTTCTTTTCTTTCTGTATGTGTGTGTATATGTTTCTTTTTAATATATATATTTATATGTATATATATTTTCAAAACTTTTTCTTGTTCAAAAACTTAAAAAAAAATGTACGTGAATTTCAGAGATGTTGTGTTGTTAGTAGCCGCATTATTGTAGGCAACACTTTTGCTTTTGTGCTTTAAATAATATTGCCTCGCGTGTGTTCAACCGACGACAACATTCGACGACGACGGCAGCAAGAAAGGAACTGAACCTGAAGCCCTGACACGGCGACTCGAAACTCTGACACTGACTGACACGCAAAAACACGACACGACACGCAAAAACCTGCTTCTGCCTGTGGCTGCCGTTCAAATGAGCGAAACTCATGAGCGCAGTGTAAACGACCAATCAGAGGCAAGTACGATTACCCGTCAGTTGCATGTTGCAGCGAACTCCCTATATTTCTCTCTCGAACATCCGTTTGATTCTCAAAACCCGTTATTTGATGCCACAAACCCGATATTTAGTGCCTACTTTTTCCCCATTCCCGCTATTCGATGCCAACATCGAACTCAGAGCCCAACATCGAGCAAAAGAGACGACGCCGCTCGCTACCTTTTTGTGTGCGGTGCACCCACACAGATACAGTGCCAGAAGACAGAGCGAGAGAGAGATTAAAGGAAAAGAGAGAGAGACATAGTGAGAGAGATAGAGAGAGAGTGATGGGTACAGTTGCTCGGCTCTGGCTCTCGCTCTCTCGCTTGATTTATTTCAGGTCGCCCGTTTTGGGTTTGCGCTGTTTAAGGGGCGACGACGCGCGAGCACTTAAGTAAAATAATAATTATGTATACGTATGTCAATTTGTTTGACTTCTTCTTTTTCGTTTTCGTTTTGGTTTGTGATGTTTTTGTTGTTGCTGCTGCTGCATCGTTTTCTGCTACGTTGTGGATTTGGTAGTAGGTAGTAGGAAGCGTAGTACATTTTCTACTACTATTTCGTTTGTGCTGGTCTTTGCCACATGCTGACATTTATTGGGTTTGTTAGTTTGTTATTTTTTGGCATACTTTTTTTAAGACAATCAAATAGTGATAAAGGAAACCTTTTTTTCGCTCAATAATCTTTAAAAATACTGTTGATCCTCAAGCTTCAATTGTAGGTTAGGTTTGAACTGTGGACCTTGCGACGGAAGTCCCACCTGATGTGGTCCGTAGTGATCATGGAGTACCGAACGGGGTGTATCTGTAAGGATATTTGGTGTGGGCCAATAGTTTGTAGATAGTCCGTTTGGTCATAGCTTGAAGCGATTCCAGTAGGTATGCACCCAAGTACCTACATATGTTTGTATGTATGTCTAGCAGCTGCTAAGGCTGGGCATTCACATAGCAGGTGCTCGAGGGTCTCCTGGACTCCTGGTTTCAAGCATTTCCTACAGGTAGCGCGATGACCTGATGGCTCGGTAACCAGTAGATGCACACTATTTTCATAGTGTTTAGTTCATCTACGGCGCCTTTGCTTGCCAGGACAGTTCTGGATCGGATGTTCGATCGCTTAGCCACCTTGCTCCTTCAGCATGGCCCTAGGAAGAGGGATCTCGCCTTCCGCATGGGCGGAATGCTACCTACCAGGCCGGGCTCTATTCCACTAGATCCACTCTAGGATAGGATCATCGTTGCTTTTAAGGATTTTGAACCCATTATACCAACCCTCTGTTCCATATTTACTGTTCATCTGGTGTCATGGTTATTTAATAATCTAACGTCATCTTTAACCTCTGTTCCGGTGTTATCTTTCAATAATGTTGCTAATCAGCATAATCTTGAGCACTCAATTCAAGAGGTTTTCGAAAATTACGACTTGCAATCTCAAGAGATCACCAAGGCCTCGTATAACCAATTAATTGGTAGAATAATGACAACCCCAACGATGGAGGTAATAATTCTACATATGTACTTATGTATATGCAGCATAGCAGAAGAAAGCAATGCTAATTGAAACCTTCAAAAGGATCCCACATACACATCATATGGACGAAAAGTCAAAGCACCATTGAAGGGTTTCAAAACAAGAAACAAGAACGAATAAATAATGCCAATTTTTGAGAGTAAATAAGCCCATCTTGAGCTTCCTAGCTCAAAATAAACGTTAATACACATTAGATAAAAAGTCGTTTAACTATCTTGCTGTTTGATTATTAAAAAATAAAATAATATTTATGTGAACGTATGTCAATTTGTTTGAATTATTTTCGTATTTGCTGCTGCGTTTTCTGCTACTTGTGGTTGTAGTAGTAGGTAGTAGGAAGCGTAGTAGATTTTCTACTACTATTTCATATGTGCTGCCTTTACCACATGCTGACATTTATTGGGTTTGTTTTGAAAGCGCGTTTAATGGGCTTGTATCTGTATCTACGCTTGTATGAGTGTATCTGTGTGTGAGAGGCGAGGAGAGCTAGCGCTAAGTAGATTTTTCAGCACATTTGTCTTAATTGTTGTGATTTGTGGTTGATATATTTTTTGTTTGAATGATTTATGATCTAGATTTTGAAGTGTGGAATATGCAAATTAAGTGACATATAGAGTATTTGATATTTATACATCAAAATTTATTGTTTATATTACACATTATGTGTCTCATTAATTACATATGTATGTTTTTGAATTATTTTCTTTTTTAATTCTTTACAAATATTTACTGCTAATATATCTATTAATTTTTATCATTTTCAGTTTCTTTCATTAATTTCAAATGCAGCAAAAAAAAGAAAAAAATTTTTTTTTTTTGAATACTTTAATTACCCGAATCAAAAAACCAAATAAAAAAACATTTAACAATTTAATCTGACTATATCAATTGCCTCACACATACACACATACGCGCCGACACACAGACAAACACACACACACGCACTCACTGGCTGCTTACATTTTTCACGCTCTCACGCTCTCTGCGGCATACGAAATCCACTCCCAATTTATCACTCAATTAGCACAAAAAAATGTAGTAGTGTATTTACTACTACTCGCTCTCTCTCTCTCTTACTCTTTCTTTGTCTATCTCCATCTCTGTCTATCTTGTTCCTCTCACTCTCTCATTTAACGCCAAGCTTTCGCTCGCTCTCTCTCTCTCTCTCTCTGTCTCTGGAGTTCAGCTGCGTGAGAAAACCCCTTGGTATCGGGTGTTCATCTCAATGAAATTGTAGCATATTTGTTGCCATATCGAGATTAAATTTTCAAAACACAAACGAGACAAAGAGCATGTGAGTGAGAGAGAGAGATGGAGATGGAGGAAGAAAGAGAGAGAGCAAGAACGCGAGAGCAAGAACGAGAGAGAGAGCCAGCCAACGAGTTGTTGTTATTGTTGCTGCTGCTGCTGCTGCTGATGGGTGGTTGGTTGCTTGATTGGGTGGGTGACGGTGGCTGGGTGGTTTTTGGCTTCGGGTTTGGGGTCGCGATTTATTGATGACGTCGTCGTTGACGTCGGCGGCAGCGTTGGCTTCGCTGTCGGCTGTGTTAATGTGTTTGTTGCTTTTGGCATAAAATTATGTTTTATTTTATTTAACATGCATTTCGTTTTGGTTTTTTTTCTTTCTTCTATTTTTCATTCTTTTTTTTTCGGCAGCCCAACACTTTGTCCTGGGCCAGAGAGAAAAAGGAAGTCTCGCATTTTTGTTTTTATTATGTACATATGTATGTATGTATGTATTTTCTGTTTTTCCTTGCCTTTCCTTTTTTTTTTTTTGTCGTACAATCCTCGATGATGATGAGGCTAGGCATTGGGTTTGGGTTTTTGGGTTTTGGGCTGTGCGCCTATGCTCGCGTGTGTGTGTGTGTATGTGTGCTTGTGTTTGTGTATGTAAAAGGAAGTGTAGTCGTCATCGGGCATCGGTTTTGTGCACGTGTGATGGTGAGGGAGGGTCGGTCGGTCGCTTGTCGTTGTCGAGCCCTGGCACATAGCCTGTATCTGTATCCGTATCTGTATCTGTGTAAATGCGTTGGTTGTTTGGCTTGTTCCCTGTTCCTTCTTCTTGGTCCTCCTGCCTATTCTGGTGGCAGCATTTTGTGTATGTGTCATGCCTGCTTATGTGCGTGTTGGTTCCTGTGCCTGTTCCTGTTAGCTGTGAGCTGGGAGCCAGTCACATCATACAGGGTGTTCTTTCATTGCAGACTCTTGTCTTTATAAATTTGCTCTGTAGAGTGCGCTATTAAGAAATAGTCATACGAGTATTTTTCGATGATTGGTACTAGAAACTAAATACATACATATGTACATCCATATGTATATGTACATATGTATGTACTTATATTAAGTATTTTTTTTATTAAGTATACTTTTTAACAGGGTGCTATATTTGTTTTGTTAACTCCGTTATTTTGAATTTGATATGCGTTTTTATATTAGCCTTTGGTCAATTACAAACAGGGTGTCACACCCTTAAGTTACCATTTCGAAAACTATGACACTAACTTAATATAGAGGTTTTTGGATACTGTTTTGCTTCAATTTGGAAAACTAGACTTATCGTATTTCTTTTTAATTTATTTTAAATTTTTGAGATATTTAACTAATACAAATCTAAATATGAAACTCTTTGGTTGGTTTTGTTTAAATTGAATATTGATAATCAGCTAATAACTTTTCAAATACAGGGTGTTTAGGCGAAAGTGTGTTTTATAATTGATAACTCCTTTTTCTAAGCCAAAAGTATTGAATTATACACGGTGTCTAGAAAAATAAAAATTGACGAACTGTTGATATTCTATGTATGTATGTATGTATGCATGTACATATATACATATGTATGTATGATTTTGGGATGGGAGATGCACCCTGTATATATCGAAACAAACAAACCAAAAAAGACGGCTGTAAAAACAATTTAATGCATAAAACGACAAAAATCTGGTTTTTGCACAAACCCAAAACCCAGAGCCACCAAACCAACAAGCGACGAAAGCGCTTCCCGGTGTCATGGTGTGGGAGGGGGTTATGGGGAGGGAGGGAATAGGAAGTTGCTGGTGCTGCTGCCTGCTGTTGCTGGAAGAACACTCAAACACACAGCAAAACATAGCAAATGTTGAGATTACACTAAAAGTAACTGCCAGGCTAAAGCAGTAGCAGCAGCAGCAGCAGCAACAGCAACAACAACAGCAAACGGAGTGCAGCAATGAGAGAGCGCAGCACTAAAATCAATTATGTAGCCAGAGCAGCAGCAACAGCAGCAACAACAGCAACAACTGCAGTTGGCAGCAGCAGCGTGAAAATAGTAGTGGAAAAAAGGCATCAACGGGATGTGAGGGAGTGAAGCAGAGGGGGTGGCAAGAGATGAGTGTCGTTCGTTTTGACGTTTCGTCGTTCGGTCAGTCGTCGTTGTCGTCGTTGTTGTTGTCGTTGTAGAAGTCGGCAAATATGTTGCGCATTTGTGAGCGAAAAAGAGAGCGTCAGTCGGTCGGTCGGTTGTAACTGTTGTTGTTGTTGTTGCTGTTGCTGCTGCTGCTGGGTGGTGATGGTGGCGGTGGTGGGGTGGTTTGGGTCGGCTGGTAAAATGCGTGAGAAGCCTCGGAGAGAGGCAAAAGTAAACGATGAACTTTGCTTTAGCTCTGTTTGGTTGCTGATGTTAGTTGGTCGGCTGGTTTGAGGCAGACACCTTTCCACGTGCAGGCAAAAAGCAACCTTCTACTACTACTACTACTACTACTGCTACCACTACCACCGTCGCCGCCCACCCTCTTTGCCACCTTGTTTGGCAAAATAATCAGCGAAAAACGTAGGAGAAAAAGAGCGTGCAAAATTATGCTGAGTGCTTGGCTTGCTGCCACCACACAAAGTGAAAGAAAGGAGAAGGCAGCGACGACGACGACGACGACGACGACAACGACAACGACGACGACAACGTTGACGATGACTACAACGACGAGTCTTCAACCTGCCCGGCTCTCTGGGCAAAAAGGAGGAAAATCAACGGCGCTTTGAGATTTTATTTCGCCTCATCTTCATCTTCCACTTCATCTTCACCCCCCACCCATCCATCCCGCCCAACCACGATGGCATCAACCTCACCCTCACCTCGGTCGCCCCTTTTTGCATTTTATCAGTCTTTTTGTTTTTATTTGGGTTTTGGTTCGACGTTTCGACTGTTTCGGTTTCTGTTTCTGTTGTATCTGTATCTCACACAGTGTGTGTATCACTTTTTTGTATCTTTTAGCGCTGTTTTGAGTTAAGCAATTGATGGATATGGTTTATTTATAACGCTTGGCGACCGAATATCGGAATGTGCCGACCCAACCGAACGTATTATATGTTTGTGTATACATATATATGTATATGTATGTATGTATGTTTGCGTATGTGTGCAACATATACATATGTACATATGAGTATGAGTATGAACCAGCGACAACGCACATCAAGTACACTTAAAAAATAATTGATGTAATTATGATCGTAACATAATTTTCCATGGAGTTTTAAGACTATGCATATTTCAGTCCAGAATTCCAGTTCTTCTAAGTATACATATGTATATTAAGAAACCCGATTCTCTGAATTCAAGATCAGAGACAAATTTTATAAAAATTTCAAACAAGAATTCAATACTCGAGTGTTAATACTTTTGAATCGGTTTGTGACGACGGATTGACAATAATTATACATATTTTCCATTAGTTTTCAATTTTTTTTCAAGTGCACGTCTACGTATCTGAGTATCTGTAAGATATACACTCGTTCGCTCTCTCCTCCATATACGTTCGATAAGCGTAAGCGTAATAATATTTTATTGAAATTTGTTTTCTTTTTTTTTTCTTCTGTTTTTTTTTGTGTTCGTTCGTTCGTCGACATGCTCATGTATGAGTTTTCTTTCTTTCGTATTTTTTTTTTTATATATTTTAGACAGAGAGAAAGATAGAAGGAGATAGCGACAGATGGAGAGGGCCTTCATTTCTTTCAGTTGCTTTTCTTTGTATTTGTTGTTGTCGTTGTCGACGTCTTCGTCGTTGGTTGGTTTTTTTCTTTTTTTTTTTGCGCTATAAGTATCTGTTGGATAAATATGAGGTTAAAGCGTTGCCTTCTGTAGTTTTCTTCCACTTTATGTACCTGTGTGTATCTGTTGGTATCTTTTGCATCTGCTTGCGTCTTCGTTCGTCTCGTCTCTCCTGGCCACTACTCTTCGCTTCTTCTTTATGCATGTGTCTGTATGTCGAGAGTTTTGATTGTTGGCTTGCCTTTTGATGAAAACATAAATATCAGCAGGCCAGGCCACCAAAAAGAAGCCAAAAACGCAGGCTGAAGATATCCAAGAAGTGGATAGATGGATGGATGGAAGTAGCATTGGAATTTCCTCGCTCTCAACATGCCTCCATCCCTTTCTCTCTCTTTCTCTGCCTCTTTGTGTTAGTTGTGTGTGTGTTTTTTTTTGTTGCCTTGTGTTTTCGGGATGAATGAAAATGTTGTTTGCTTTGGTTTGCTCTGTGTGTGTGAATGTGCGAGCGTGTGTGAGTGCGTATGTTTGTTACAACTTCTTTTCGGGGCGGTAAATTGATATGGGCGTATGACTTTTATTTAATACTGTTTAATTAATCATATATTTAGCCAAAAAGGATATGCCTATTAGGGTTTCAGATTGAATTTCATTAAATCAATGAAAATCAATTTAAATCAAATTTTAAATGATCAACAAATTAATTACGATCATAGAATGACCGAATTTAGAAATTTTTTTTTGGTCGATTATCCTTAGCCCGCAAAAGTGTGCTAAATTGTTATAAAGCACAAACTTGAGAAAATTTTACAATTGTATACAGTGTATCTCACTGAAAATCCTACACCTACTTTGTATTAATAATTTGTTTAATAACTTTTAAAGTAGACTGTTTTTGCAAAAAATTATATGTTCATTAAAAGGGCGATGCCACTCCCAATTTTTCTAAAAATGTGCCAACGCTCCCAAATGTGCGAAAATATGCTGCCACTAAAAATCGTACAGCTGATACTTTTATTGAAATGTTTCGTATATCTATTCATTTGTGAATCAAATTCAGGTTTAATTTCTTTTTTTTTAATGAAGCAATCAATTTTAAAAGAGTGAGAATTAACAATTTGCATTCATTATACGGACAGAACTTAAGCATTTCAGAAATTATAACCCGGATCATCAGAAATATTTCGTACATCGTTCTGGTGAACCAATATTTAACGTATTTCTAACGGATGCAAAACAAATGTTATTGAAAAAATCAAAGAAAACTTTAAACACAGTAGATTTTCGTCCGGCTGTTTACTGTGTCGGCATTGTCGGTGATTATAACAAGGAAACGTAAAAACTATTGCTGCAAATAAGGAACCCAAAGCACTTTTAAGTCATATGCAGACAACGACCCTAAGCACGGCGGATACATTGTTCGCAAGCGGACGTTGTGTAATGATCAGATATGAATGTCCTAGAGCATCTTATGCATATTTTAAAACCAAAAATTTAAAAGCATAAAGTATTTAAGGGCCTCAAATAGGCTCTTCAAAAGGATTCGCAGTTAATCAGCGTACAAAATGTTAATCCAAAGTAGGTGTACCATTTTTAGTGACACTTAATGTAATTGAAATATGAAAATAGAATCTTAACGGTCTTTTATTCTGGGAATTGCACAGTTTTGATTGGTCTTTAGTTCAAATTGTACCACCATTCAGTGTTCTGTAACGAGCAGAACCGGTTTGAATTCATTCATCGAGCCATGTGTCTTAAAACTCGCAGACTTTAAACAACTTTGACTCTATAGAGAATTGACATGTTGTATGAATCGAAGAAGAACAAAAAAAGTTTCAGGCTCCCGACAGATTCTTCTCGCTTCAGTTTTGGTCATTTCATATTTTTTTTTTTAGCTACATATGTAGCTACATACATATTTCAAAGGTAATACTTAAATTTCTCATCCATAAGATTATTTGTTATTTTTTGTATGGTGTATAGAAATGTTGTTGATCATATAAAATGTTGTGTTCATTTTACAGTGGTTCAAAATTTGATTTTCCAATTTCATCAATTACTAGTTAATCAAAGCAAAATTTTTGGGAACTTTTCTTGTTTATTTGTTCCAAATTCTATAAATAAATTATAAAAACCGAGAGTAAATACAATTCCGATGAAACAATGGAGCAAATGAAGAAGACGAGGGCACCCAAAAGAGGAGATATCACTTCCTCTTTAGGTACCCTCTTCACTCTGTGATCCTATTTCTTCTTCTTCTTCCGCCCCCCATCTCCTTCATCTGCTCTCTGTTTTGCTGTGACTCTCTGTCTCATATCTCCTCCTCCTCCTCTTGCCACCCATCGCCCCTATCACTCCCCCATCGCCACTATACATATAACTTAATAATTATTCATGCAAGTTGCCTTCAACGCAATTACAACAACAAAGTGGAGGATGATGCCACATGCCCACGCTCCAAAAAGAGCAAAACGAAATCGAAACGAAACGAGACGAAACGAAACCGAACCGAATAAAACAAAAACAACAGCAACAACAACAAAAACATGAGAACGACAATACTTTATATATGTATGTATGTACATACATATGTATGTATGTATGTAGTTGAATGACTGAACGACGAAACAAACCCGTCAACCACAGCAACCAACAGCAGCAGCAGCAGCGGCAGCAGCAGGCACAAAAATTAACACAAAAAATACTTATACGCAATAACACAGCAACAACAAAAATTACCTTAAAAACACCAAACAAACTGAAAGAGAGAACAAAAAAAAAAGAAAAAAAAACAACAGCAACAACAAAAAAACCAACAACAACTCAAAGCTGAAAATAAAAATACATTAAACGAAATAAGATGACTACCAAACAAATAAAAAAAATTTATGCACTGCAAGGGAGGGACAATCAACGTGCGGGAGCGAGAGAGATAGAGATTCAGCAAGACTAAGGAGAGCGAGCGCTATGCGGAGGAGGGTGGAGGCAGCGAGGGAGATGGTGAGCAGAGGGAGGACGACCGTACGAACGGTGGATGGCGAGCAGAATGAGGGGGAGGCCATCTGAGAAATTATGCCACAATCAAGTACAATGCAACAGCAGCAACAACAACAATAAATACAAATGAAAAATCCACAAGTACGCCGGCTGCCAGATGAAAAATGTATGCGAGATGCGATCGTGATTACTGAGCGTTGATCAAATTCCATTCATTTAGGATTGCATTTCGATCGATCGCGTTTCCAAGGACCGGAAACTATCACCTGGAGGTTATCCTTTACTTTATACATATGTATGTCCTTGCCGATCTTTTAATCCATCAGATTCGCCTGATAGTAATTTACCTAGTTTTAGTTTATAGTTTATTGAAGTCCGATTCCGACAGGAATGAACCTTAGAAGTAATCAATGAAAATAAACTATGTAGTTATTCTTGCTAAGACTTTAATCTTAACAAATTAATATGACATAACAGCTAGTTCGATGAGAAGCATAACTAATCAAATAATAATTTTATTCTTTATTGATTTATCATTTGAAAGATATACTGAAATATTTTACCTCAATTTGTTAAGACCGATCGACTCTATGGGAGTTATCTACTCTATGAAAAATTTTAGACCGATCTTTTCCATAAGATTTACGTGACAGTTTTCACAATAATAATTTTTTTTTTATCGATTAAATGTAATGGAATTCATTAGCATAACTTGTTTCAAGTAAGTGATAATATATTGAATCAATTTTTATTATTTGGACCCTCGAAAACTAAGATGATCATTGGATTTGTTTTGATTTTATTAAAATGTAAAGAGATTGACTGAATGATATAGATGCTAATCGTTTAAGTCTATTAGTGCTTTGAAATAGAGAGAAGGAGGATTGGGAAGCAAAAAAAGAGAGATGCAAATCTAGACAAATTCAAAATATTGACAGTAAGTTGAAGATAGTAAGTATAAGAAGAAGCCAATGAAAATACGTTTATCACATTTTATTGTTGTTGAATTTTTACCTTTAGTAATATCGTGTCACGTGTCGATCTCTAGATCGGCTACGCTACAGAAATACTCCCAGATGCCCGATGATGGCGACAACGACTGCCTCTGATGTTTCGCTTGGATCATGATCATTATTATTATTATTATTATGATCATCGGTCAATGATGATAATAATGCCGTTTGCATGTTGAATGGTCGAATCTGAGTATCCGACAACTGTGTTTGCTCTGCTCTGTAAATGTATCTGTGTTAATGTAAATGAAATGTAAATGTATCTCTATCTATGTATGTATGTATGTATGTAGCCGCATCTGCATCTGCATCTGTATGCTAGAAGATGCTCGAAGAAGATGCATTCCACAAAATACACAAAAACAAAAATGCGGCTACAATAAATAATAATATCCAAACACAGACATACATACATACACTAGAAACAAAAACTCAAAGTGAACCAGAAACGTACAGAGACCGAAAAAGAGATGATAGGAAGAGAAAGGGAAAGGTGGAGAGAGAGTGAGACAGAGACGCAACGAGGTTGTTCTTCAAAATGCATACCCAAAATAGGACAATAGACATTGCATCTACTCAGAAGAGAAAGAGCATTGGAAAATATTCCAGAAGGCCAGAAAAACTGTTTAAGCTGTTGTTCTTGTTGTAGTGGAATATTTTAATGCTCTGACTTTTAATTAACCGTTTAACTTATCTGAATCAAAGAAGAAGGCCCAGACTGTTCCTCTTTGCCCATTTTAGTGCGCCTAATTGAACAACAAAAACCTTCAATTAAACACTTCAAAGAGCTTATTACAAACCAATAAACCGCTAAACCGCAATGAAGCGAAAGCCCAAAAGAATGCCCCCCTTACCTCCCCTGTACTGTATGTCATGAATTCGAAAAGTGTGTGCAAAGGGAAGCTCCTTGTACAAATGTCAAGGATATAGTACTACAGACAATGTACTACCGTGTGACGAAGACAACGAAGAAACGTATGTATCTACAATAGATAGGAATGACAACGAGGACGACACGCTTCGACTCCGTCACCGCTATCGCTTTACACATGATAAGTACCGAGTTCTATGAGAGGAGGGAAGGCCCCGATAATTGTCTGTTGATAATAATGATGTACACACACACACACACACTCACATAGTTCTCTCTTTAGTCAGTAGAAACAAACATGCTTTTGCCACGGTGGTGGAGGACCACAACGCTCTCCAGAAACTACCTACGACATACTACTAGCTTGTGAGTTTCGTTTTTGCAACCACTTTGGTGGTTGATCTCGTTGGAAGCGAAACATTTATTGGACTTTTAGTGGTTCTAATGTGCATCCTGTTGCGTTTTTTGCAGTAGCAGCAGCAGCAGCAGCAGCAATAACAGCCGCTTATACAGGGTGTCGTGTTGGTCGGTTGGTCGCTCGATTGTTCGCTCGTATGTACATACATATTGTACATTTTAGCAGCTACCTGAGCAACTTCCGGCTTCTTCTTTAGCTAGGAGAGAGCCTGACATTATCTTTGGTTCATTTGCATTGGTCTTTTGGGCTAGGTAAAGGAGAGGTAGGATTGAGAAACGGCATCTTTCTTTCATCATAATCAGTCTCAGGAGTGACTCACGTCTCTATGCAACATACAGAAATCCATGTACACATGTAAAGGGGTTAAATGGCAGTCCGTTCCTGGGAAGGTGTGTGGGTAGAACGGCACTCCACCATCTCCAGCCAGGACTTCGGGGTTATAATTCCTTCCTCCTTTTCGTTGGGTTCTCCGTCATCGTTTGTGATTAAATATAGCAAAAAAAAAAAAAAACTTACGGATATATCCTACATATGTATATATACAAATTTATGTATTTTTATTCGAGCTTTTACTTTTCATCAGCTCGGCTTGTTGTTGTATTTTTTTTATTCGTGCTTTGTTCAAGAAATCCTTTTTGGGGCGGTTTGTACTCCGGGTGCGTACGCAGAATTTGAACCTTTTTTTCATCCTATTTTTTTTCTTTCCAAATGTAACCTCAAAGGGTTAAACACGCAAAAGCCGAACAAACTGAGCAAAAAAAATAATAATACGAAAAAAGCAAAGACGAACAACAGAAAAAAGGATAAATATGAAAAGCAATAACAAGCCGGGAGGCAAAAAAAAAAAAAGCAACCCAGGACGAAAAGACCGCAGGGACATTAGAGCATAGAGAGACAGAACATCGGAACATATGTAAGACGAATGGGAATAAAAGGGGTATGATGACTAATCGATGTACCGTTTGATTTCATCACAGAGAGATCCCTCTCCTTTCAACGCACTGCATCATTCCAAATATTAAATTAAGTCAAGTTTACAATTAGCGAAAAATTCAAAATGATTGTCATTTGCAAAATATTCGGAAATTTCATAATATTCAATTTTCGTACACTTTCTTGTCATCTAATGTTTAATGTAGTTGATGAGATAAATTTCTGATAAATTTCTTTCGCATGTCGCCTAGTTATCACATGTTATCTCGCTCGCTTTTATGAGCACACGATCACTTTAGCGCCCCTATCGGCCAATACCGTCTTGGCCTTTTTATTTTTAAATAAATTAGTAAAGTTTTCTATCTTCTATGCTTTTATGTTACATATCTTATTATATTTATACAAATTTATGTTCTTCAGTTTTCTATGTATGAATCAATTTCAATCTTACTGATTAATTTTTCCCACCATTTTTATAATAAAAATATTTTTTTCTTTTTAATTTTTTGCTCTTTTAATTTTTTATTTACATTTATCATGTTAAATTTTTTTATTGAATGTTTATATCTTTTGAACTTTCTTGTCATTTATGCCAAATTTTGATTTCAATATAATTTTTGTTTATCTATATTTTTATTTAATTTTATAAGTCATTTAAAGATTTTTTTTTGTTATTTTATTTGTTTGTTTGGGTTTGTTTATTTAATTTTCTTATGTCGTATGTCTAATTGCTAATTTTTTTGAGTTCACTGGAACTAAATCTATTTTTCACAACAGTGTTGCGCCTTCAAATGATCGCACACATTGTATAGGGTATTCATCAGATAATTAGGTGAACAATACAACTCAATTTATCTAAGCGAAAATATCATTATTCTGTTTTTTTTTTCATGTCATCGAAATTCCACCACTAACCTTAACCATAACAAACAAAAAAAAAAAAAAAACAGAAGAAAAGATGAAGGCACCCCAAACGAAAGCGAAAACGAAAACCCTTTGACAAAATTTGTTCGCCAATAGAATTTGAAAAGAACATTTTCTATGCTTCATTTATTTATTTATCAGCTTTTTTTCTCGTTCTCTTTGTCTCTCTCTCTCTCCCCCCGTACTCGAGAATATTAAGTATATAGAGTCGCCGTGGGCTTTTGTTGTAGCGGGATTTCAGTGCTGTGACAACTTGCTTGCAAAGATTATCGCACGCTGCTTGGGGTTAAAAACCAACCTACCAATTTAAATTCAATTTCCGTGCAAAATGGTCAAAAGTCTCGGCGACAAATACAAAGCCGAAAGAAATGAAACGAATAAAATGTACGAGAATATATGGGTATATAATATGTATAAAAAAGCAGAACCGAAACCCACCACTTAAGGGTTACAAAAAGGAGGAAAGGAATATCAACCGGATATCAAACACACACACACACACACAGAAGCTCGTACTCTTGCTCTCTCTCTGTTATAGTGACAGGATGCATGACCAGGAACGTTGAGGCAAAGTCACTTCATTATCGAGATTATCGGCGCAAGTTCAACCCTCAGCAAAAGGATAACACAACAAGAACAACAATCAAGCAAGCATCATTCCACATCCTTCCACCATCCTTCAACATCCTTGTGGTGCATACGTTCGCGCGTCAGCACAAATGTCAAACCACTCAGTTTCAGCTCAGCTCAACTCAACTCAACTCCACTCGGTGCCTTTCTGTGTTTCTGTGGGGTTGCAGCCTCTACTGCTGCTGTGCGCCTGTCTGCCAGTATCCTTGAGCTTCTCACTTGGTTTCTCTCTTCTCTGGATCTGGCTATGGCGCTGGCTATGGCGTTGGCTCTGCCTCTGACTGTGGCATCCTGTGTTTCAATGTGTGTGTGTGTGTTTGCCCCGAGGACAAGCTAATAAAATTTGCCAAAACACACAAAATCCTTAGACCTACAACAAAAAACCGTGTTGACGAATGTTTCAGCCTGAGGCAATTGCCATGCGATTCTACAGTCTCACTTAATTATACCCTTGCAGAGGGTATTATAAAATTGGTCAGCAGTTTGTAACGCAGAGATCGAATCTCTTTTCCGATCCCATGAGAATACAAGTTGATATACCCATGTCCGTCTGAATGTATGCTAACTATTAGCACAGTTTTGGAGCTATGGCTTTCAAAGTTCGTATATAAGCTTTTTTATACCCCAGGCACAAAAAGATCGGACCACTATATCATAAAGCTGTCATATACATACAAAAAAAAAATGCGTAAAATGCAAAAACCTTATTTTTTTCTTCACGAAACTTATCCAAAATGATTATGCACATAACTATATACACAATAAATCATATTCCTGGATTTCAAGAAAATCGGATAAACATAACGCCTGATTTTGACGATGGCTGCAACGTTTTGGCATGCTTAGTAATTGGCGATTGGTTGGACGACAAAACTGAAGCGCGGTGGCTTTGCAGATAGAGGTCTTCTCTATGAAATGACAGATGCGGGTTCGTAATCCCATTCGCGGCATAGAGTTTTTATATCTTTGTTTCTTGACAACAAATTTTGCAGTGCATTTATTGCGTCATTGTATTAACACATAGAAAAAGTTTTTAAAACATCATAAAATGTAACGGTCAAGGGCTGCTGCAGGGTATACAAACTTCGGCATAGCCGAAGTTAGCTTCTTTAATATTTTTCTTTCGCTTTTTGTTTTTTCGTTGAAAGCGATTTGTAACTCCAAAACAAATTAAGAATGTGTTGAAAGTCAGTTCAAATTCTAAACTCCTGATAGTTGATTGCCAACTGAGAAGGGCTACGAGGGGGATGTTTCATCGTGTGATAGGTAATTCGAGATTAAATGATGTCATTTGACTTAAATTGAAATGTGAACCTATCGAATTCACACTCGGTATGCCACAAGTCGATGTCTTGAAATCAAAATACGATATGAATCAAAGGATCAACAGTTGTCAGTTTGTAAAATCAATCAAATTAATTAGTCAATTGAGATACATATCGATCCATATCGATTATAGGGCATTAATACGAAAAATATATGTAGTTAATTATCCAAAGTTTTGAATATATGTAGAAATGTGACATATTTTGAATTGCATTAAAAAGTCACTTGAAAGAATTGCAATAAAAACCTATTTCTGATTAACATAACCAAAATATTTCAAAAATCTTTGATTAGACGAATTTTAAAAAATTGTTTGTGTGCTATTTTTATATCTTTAGATCATTTAAAGTTTTTATATGGTAATATATGAATTTAAATGTTATATTTCAATTATAAATTTGGAAAACAAAAATTTTAAAACAAAAACAAACTATTTATACATACTTATACTTGCCAACATATTTTGAATTATTATTTCACTAAGTATATTAAATACAAATTAGAATGTACCCCGAGTTGAAAAATGTCGTTCTCCAGAGAATCAAATTAAAGTTTTTTAATACTCGAACATCGCGAAAGCTATTTACAAACAAATGAAGGATCCTTTGAAATGAAAGATTTCCATATCCTAAAGAGGATTTGCGTTCTTTATTATTTTCACACTTTCAAAGAGATTTTCCACGCTACTTTCTTTTGATAACAAGGATAAATTAAATAAATATCCTTACATGGCATTGCCCTTATGGTCATATCGAACAACAAAGCAAAAGGTGAAGGGCAGAAGACGATGTTATTGGCGATAATTTGGCTCTTACTAAATAAAATCTGAAAGAGTTCATAGATTAAATATTAACCATAAATAATAATGACAAACGATACACGGAACAGAGTCATATGCGTAACCTCCGAAACGAACCACATAAATGGCAATAAATGTGCACTTAAGGGTTAGAGAATGAACAGCGAGCGAACCAACGAACATCTGAACTCAGACCCAGAGTCGACGGAGTTCAAGTTGCCAGAGCCCAGCGGGTGACCGAAAAAAAAACATACTGAAAACTTAGTGGAGAAAAAAATCCATTCGAAATACATAAATTCGAAATGGCTGCCCCCTGTTTTTTTTTTCTTTCTGTTTTTTTTTTGTATTTGAATTGTTGTTATTGTATTTTGTAGCTGTTTATGTAAAACATGCAATTTCGATTTGGCATATAATTTTTTAATATTGCAAGACGTGAAGATTGAGCGGAGAGTCGCCGCCGCGCCGCGACGCGCCGGTCGGTCAGTTGTGGTGATGGTGATGGTGGTGGTGGTGGAGGTCTGCCAAGGACTACCCGCTGATATTTTGGGTGACAAAAATGTCAAATGCGTAGAATGTTAAGCGTCAGCGGGTGGCAGCAGCCCAAGGATGGAGAGGTACATACGAGTATTGTAGAATGTACATAGAATAGGCGGCAGTAGGTAGCGGGAGGCTAATGCTGACGCAAGCCTCCATCAGAGACTCAATGCATCTCTCGGTGTCTCCAACATCCGTCTCCCAGTCACCGCTGAGCTGTGCTCAACCGAACTGAAGGTGAGGGTCTTTTTACTTATTTCATCGTGTCTTGAAACGATTTTCATATTCATGAGGCATTTTCTTTGCTAGATTTCTCAAAACCTATTTGGTGGGATGGTGGGACGGTCGGATGGGTGAGCGCTGCCGAGCGAGTGACGGGGTAGTTCGAGCCACATCCCGTTGCACGTGTCAATTGAAATGAATGTCGAGGCAGCCAGACAGTCATGGCATCCCGCAGTCGTCACCCCCAACTAGTTACTTTGTATGACTAATCTTTGGCGTCACCGTTGTCATTGTCGTGTGCCTTCAACACAAAGGAAAAATGCTTTAAAAAACACTGAAAAGCGGATCTAGCAATGAGTAACTCGGCTTGAATCTCAAAATAAATAATACACTGCAAATAAATACCTATGTACATCCTGTCTTTGAGAAAATTGGTGATAAAGAAATAGTCATGAAAGTTTAACAACACTTGGGACAGGATTAACGAACGATTGGGAAATATATAGAGTTAGAAAATTCTCAGTTCACTAAGATTATATTCGAAGCTATAAAAAATTATAAAAGTTGTTGTTGTTGTTCGCTTTATATTAGAATATTGAAATATAGGTTACTTAACTTATTTTCTATAAACTAAATTACAGATTCAGTGCAAGTCCAGACAGAGTTTTTAAACTTTCGACAGATTTCGATTTTGCTTCGTTTCTTGAAGTGAAAATCTAAATACAAACCATTTATATTCTGAATTTTTATATTTTAATTTTATTAATTTGGCAAATGTTTAAGAACATAAATGAATGCATCCTTGCCAACATAATCAACCCTATCAGACGCAAAAGATAAACATTTATTTGAACAACGTATGTATACCCTTCGGCAATACAATCGCATTATCACATCTGAAAGGTAATAAAACTAAATACGCAGTTAATGGCCTTGTAACACCTCTAAAAACATAAATTTTTACCAAATTTGATTTGATCTTAAAAATAAAGTAAGTAAGTCGCCTGGCCGACTTGGGTATACCATGCATCAAGTGAAAATTCATATATTATATTTTTTTCACATGCTATCTCGCTCACTCTTATGTGCACACGAGCACATTAGAAACTTTTACACGTATAACTCGGCTATTTCTATTCCGATTTTTATGAAAGTAAGTGAAATGATAGATGTTCATAACATGTATTTGTGTGGCAAATTAAGTTGCGATACGATAAAAATTGAACATCGAAAATATTCGAATTCCGGTGGCGGAAGGAAGCGTGGCAAAAAAAGAAAGTAAACTTGACCTATGGATGTATGGTATAAAACCAACAATAAATAAACAAATAAGAAGCATTTTAAATACATTTTTGAAACATCAGCGAAAAAGGGTTTAATTTTAATTTTAAAATAAAAATCACTTAAAGAATCGATTAATATTATTTTATAGTTGACTTGGGGGAAAAATCAATTCCAAAAATTTCGCATGTGTAAAAATTTTATAAATTTTTCCATTTTTTTTTTATTAATTGTTAACAAAAATGTCATATACATACAAAAAAAATGCGTAAAATGCAAAAACCTTATTTTTTTTAAATTTCATAGTTTTTAAATGTCCTTGCTTAAAATATTTAATCACGGATTTTATCCGCTGGAAATAGTTAATCGTAATTTATATGGAAAGTCTGGTGCAAGTCCATGTGGAAAGTAAGTGTACTGCTTTTTTTATACTCTATTTAAAGGAAAATCACATAAACCACACACGCAAAAAAAAAAGAGACGGAAAGAGAGGTAGAGCAAGAGTGGGAGAGAGATACATTTACAGAGACTTTTGGCATATGCAATTGCCCATTCGAGGGGCAGAAGCAGCGATTGATTCCACCTTCTCAACATTTATATTGTATATGTATGTACATACATATGTACATATATATTTTAACCACCAAAAGTAGCATAAAAATTGCGTCGCAGTCCGTCAGTTGAGCTCGTCAGTTGTCGATTTACGTATAAATACAGATATATATACATATAAGTATGTATATAAAACCCCCTAAAGACACCCTTAAGCGCCCTCAAGTATTTACATTTGAATTTCACACAAATAAAGTCTGCTGCTGGTCCGCTGTTTGCCGTTCGCTCAGTCGAAAGGTCGGTCGGTCGGTTGGTCGGACGGTCGTTCGGTCTTTCGGTCTTTCGGTCGGTCGCATCCCTTTTTGTTGGCATCCAAAAATTAATAATAACAATAAATTGAAAATGGCTGCACCCAGCAGAAGCAGAAGCAAAAGCAGAAGCAAAGCAGCTAGAAGGCATTTTAGCATTTTGCCCATTACACAATTGTCTGTGCCCTCGGCCTCACTGTGCCTCTGTCCTCGCCAATTCCCTCTCCTCACTTCTCACTCCCAACTATGTACATACATACATACATACATACATACATATACGATGTCTGTCTGTCTGTCTGTCTCTTTGTCCGACTGTGTGTCAACAATTTTTAGTGACTGTGTGGTAGCTGGTGGTTGACGGCTTTTGGCTTCCATATTGCAATTGCATTTTGAGTTCACAAAAGGCACGATGATTCTGAGGGTGGAGGTGGTGCAGGGGCAAAAGAAGAAGGTTCGAGTTGGCTCGTTCCTCTATTTGACACTTTGCCTCTGTGTATTTCAGTTATGCTTTTCATATTGATTTTCGTGTGTGTGTCTGTGTGTGCCTCAGCCCCTCTCAGTCCCCCTCTCTAGCACTCTCTCTCTCTTTCTCTTTCACTCTTTGGTGGATTCTCCACCTCCAGCTCCACCTCACCCTTCCCCTTAACAGTCAGCTCTGGCTCGTGTTTGTGTATTGAATTTCAAATGAATCGATTAGCTTGGTTGCCTTCACTTCACCCAGTCAGTCAGTAGTCGGTAGTCAGTTGTTGTTGCTGTTGCTGTTGTTGTTGTTGCTTTTGTTGCTGTTTTGTTATTCTCTTTTTCCGTTTCCATTGCTCCTCTGTTAAGTATTTTTATATTTTTCTTTCTTTTTTTTTTTTGCTCTGTCTTTTTGTTTGTTTTGCACTGCATTTAATTAACTTTTAAGCGATTTTTGTTGTTATTCGAAAATTCAATTAAGGGTATTCGATGATGATTATTGAAGCTTCTTACATACACATGAATACTTTATGTACAAGCCAACCACAAGTATCCCACATGTTTCCCCGATAGCAGATCAAACCAAATCAGTCCAGTTAAGAACTATTTGAAAATCGCTTTTAGAAAATCGATTTCCAAGAAAGTATAAAATTAAATTATTATCCATCTGGAGGTGGATTTTAACTTTTTTGAGGCAACTCCAAAATTTAAACAGGCAGCGATGATCCGTAATCGAATCCCAGTTAGTAATCGTCTAATAGTAGTTGGCCATAGTAGTTGCTAGAGCTTGTAAAAGTAGTTAGGTTGAGCATAAAACTTAACATTTCGCAGTTTAATATACATCCAAACATCCGTGCCAAATTTGATCAAGATCAGATTACTTTATCATACAGCTCCCATATGAACGATCGGACCAAAAATAGTTTTTCTTTTATAAACTTTTTTGTTTCTCGAGAGATCTTCGTCAAATTTGGTAAATAACATTTCCACATTGAAAGTTATAATTCTGGTAAATTTGATCAAAATCGAATGACTATATCATATAGCTGTCATACAAACATATGAAAAAATTGCATGCTGCATGTTTACATACATGCATATGTATGCGTGCCGTGCTATAGAGTGTAGATACGGGTTTTTTCACAAAAGCCTTTTCATTTTGCGATCTCCATTTAAGGACTGAGTAACGCAAGAACTTGCCAGGGTATACAAACTTCGGCATGGTCGAAGTTAGCCCGGCCTTCTGGTTTCACTTAGTATATCCTAGGCCGACAGGAGCGCTAAAGAGCTAATTTACTGAATAAGAGTGAGCGAGAAGGGATGCGTTTGCTGTTGCAAATTGAATATGTGAAATTCTCCCTATGGCCTTGCAGTAGCTTTCACACTGATCTTTTATTTTTGGGGTGATCGGTATATGTAGGTTCCCATGAATTCGTGCTGTTGTTTCTGTAATATAACTAATATTAAGTGCGATTGGGAAAGATAAACTTTATTCGACATTTGCAATTTACTTAAAGTATTTTTATGTTTGTTGTTCTTCTCATCTCATCGCATATCAGCTCATCTCATAGTCGTACTCAATTTTAAACATTTTCGAATTTTTCAATAGATTTTGTGTTGGCTTTTTGTATATTTTCTAAGGCCACACAGAAAAAATAAAACAATTTGTTTATGAAAATTTACTTGGATTTTTTTTTCTTCTCTTTTTCTCATTGCTTTGATATGGGGAAAATATTTTTACAAATAAATTAAAGCCATCTGGCATTAACAAATCGTTTCGAATTTGGTCTTCTTCTTTTCATCGAATATCTATATATTCGATATAGGTATGTACCTATAAAATATACATATATGTATGTAGAAGAGAACGTGAATGTGTGTAATATGTATGTATGTGCATATGCCTATACATAGACGATTTGAATGCCAATGAGTTGCGGGGCAAAGACAGGATATAGTCAAGTCGTGATTTCGAGTAACAAGAAAACTGACCTCAAGAGCTTCCGCCTTTGGGCGGGTTACAACAATATTTATTTTTACTCGACTTCGACCGACCGACCGAACGACATTAACTGGGGTTTTACCATACCCAGCACCCATTGGGTTGAATATAGGGTATATTAAGGTCATCAAAGTGTGGACTAAATGCAACTAGAAACTGGGCAAATATATATACTCATGATTTATAGCAATATTTAAGTTAATTTGAAACCATTTAAAATTTAGTTTCAAGACGTTTTTTCATCAACTATTTTATGGAAATAAATTCAATTTTCAAAAAAAAAAAAAAAACAATGTACTTCAATATATTGATGTTAATTTATGACAAATATTTAACAAACTACACATTTCCAGTTGTTTTTGTTCGTGGTTAATTTGTTTTCCATTTGATGGAATTAAGTCATTAAGTTGCTTGTTGACTTAGTATACTGGCAACAGGTGAAGAGATTTATTTGAGTTCATGTAATAGGACACCCTTTTGGGTTGCTACAAGGTATTTCGCTGTCGGTATCCCCCTCTGCCCTACCTAATCTACGGAATATTTTTCAATTAAATTCCAGGCGCGTAATTTAGTTAATTAAGTCATTTCAATCAGAGACAGAGTCTCTGGACTGCCGCCGACCGACCGACCGGCCGACCGACTGGGCTAGTGAGTGAGTGAGTGAGCGAGTGAGTGACAGGCAACAACAAAAATGAAGAAAAAGAAATACAAAATGCTTGCATACCATAAATTATAGAACAAATTATGCAAATCACAAGGCAAAAGTAAACAAAACCGACCCATAAGACGAAAAGTCACTTGTCGATGTCGCTGGCGCTGCCGCCGCCGCCGACGCCGCTGCTGCTGAAACTGCCACTGCACTTCGAATTAACTGCACTTGGTATTTGATACACACACACACATACATACATGCACACATTTATAGTTGATGGGTTGGGCGGTTCGATGAGGGAGGAAGCAGTGGGAGGCGAGGATGTGATAGCAGGCGGAACAATATCATAAACAGAAAATGCAGCAAAAAAAAAGCACAAACACAAGGGACAGAAACAGAGAAACAGATAGAAAGGGAAAATGGAAAATGAGAGTAAGAGAGAGAGAGAGGGGGTGACAAGAACCCGCTAGCCAGTCGGTCACACAGTCGATTCCTCCTTCATGGCGTTCATTATATGATTACGATAATTAATTGCTTCAATTATACAATGGTTCAGTAATACATTCGATCATATTGATGATTGAAGCGAAATTGACATCGAGAATAAACCAACTTAACAGTAGTCAGCAGGCACACACACACACACACACACAACTCCAGCAACAAGTGGCAGCTGATTATACAGAGTTCGTGGTAGCAATAAAGTGTGTTCCTAAAAAACTTTAGAATGAGGTCTTTAATATAATGCACAGGATCTACAGATATGGACAACCGTGAATAATTATATATTATAAATTGAACAAATTTAAATATTTCTGGAAGGAAATTGGAGGAAAATTTGTTGATATTTAATTACTAATGTTAAACTTAGTAACTTAGTAGCGAAATTTTATTATAACAATCATGATTGCATGCAAATAAATTGTAATTTATCAGAATGGATGAAGATAAATATCCAACTATACAACCCTCACCCCGATTATTAGGTATGGCAAGTTTATTTTCGTAGTTGCAATTTCAAGGGCTTGTTTTTTTATGTCTAATTCATCATTCAATAGCAAAAAATTCTTTTTGATCACGATCGTAATTTTTATTTCTGCATATTGTTGGATTTGAATTTTCAAATATATGTATAGAAAAAGAAAAATCGCTTCATAGAGAGCATCAGGTGACACTATTCCAATATTTTCTATGATATCATTATGACTTTTATCCATTTTTACTGGGCTAGTTTTTCATACGAGAAGTTTTTCGACTTCGACGTACTTTTTAAGAACCTTAATAAAGTACCTATAGGTCTCATACAAAAGATCTGCCAACTCTTTTTTTCCATATCCATAGCGTCAGTTGTTGGCGAGTATCGTTTGAGTAAGGTAAAGCGTAGTGCTTTTATTGAATTTTCATCAAATTTTAGTCTTTTAGAATATTTAGTATCTCACAATATTGAATTTTTATAAATAGAGAGTATATCTATTGCATCTAATTGAAGTAGAGTGGAGGATCTATCCAATTGGTTTAGATTACTCAATGGTTTTGTATGATATTCAGAGATATTGTTATTGAGATCGATCTAGACATGTCAATTGGCAGATATGATGATTCATCTACATATTTGAATTTTTAAATTTCACTAGGCAAATTTCTGAATGGGACTGATTTTATTTTCAATTAGGTATTTTATTTATAGCAGATATTTTGACATTAACATTATGTCTATTTATTGCAAATTTCCATTTTAGGAATCTCTCTATTTGCATATTTACTTGTGGTGTCTTCGTTTCACTGGTTAATAGGTCTGTTTAAACTTCAAAAATTCCACTTAGTTTGGCCCATTTCACCTTACAAACTTAATAATAAACAACGTTTTATAAATTTGTTTAATGAACAGTTTTGGCCACTTTAAAAAAGTTTCCGTGCCGTCTAGTCTAGACGTCGAGCTACCGTGTACCAATTACAGGTGAGTCAGCAAGCAGTTTTTAAAGTGCTAAAGGGTTCTTTAGTCACGTTAAAGAATCTCATTAAATATTTTAGAGAATTTCTATTGCCAGAGATATCTATATAGTTCATACCCTCTCAATCTGTATGTGGGCAGGGTACGAAAACAAAAATGGAATATAGAAAATGCTCAAAGGCATTAACATTGACTTTTTCGCATAAATTCTCTATGGTATCTCGCCACAACAATTATTATTATAATTCTTTTTATATTTTCGTTTTTCGGTCGCATAAAATATTACATTTCCACTACTAAATTAAAAACAATTTGCACTCATTTTGTTTAACCCTGCCAAAGGGTATAAGGATTATGGTATAGTCTTTGTTACACATAGCAAAAATCATTTATCTCCACAGCAACGATAAAAGAGAGAATTTATGGAGCGGTTATCGATAGAGAGGATAGAGAATGGGAGCAGTTATCGAACCACAGTGGGTTTATCGGAACTCCAGTGACTCCAGTGGGAAAATAAATTTATAATGCGAAATGTTTATTTTGCCACAATGAAATTTAATCTATTTATGTATCTAACATTCTATCAGTATTTGTATTTTAATATAATTAACTGAATAAAACCAAGTAAATTTAAAACAAAAGGATCGCACAAAAGATCAAAGAAAAAGGTTTGTTATCGACAACTGTTTCGCGTAAATTTTGAAGTATCGGTTCGGTTTCGGTTAGATCGATGTGCTATAGCTTTCATTCATCGATTTCTGATAGATTGCTAGTGTAAATAGATATCAGTGTGTTGTAGTTAGTTTGTTTGCTTTTCTAGTTCTTATATTTGTTCAAAAAGAAATATCTTCTGTGGTTGCACAACAAATTATGTATATATGCATACTTATATATATATATTTATGAGAGAGATGATACATAGATATATTATAATTTGTATGAAATATTCATGTGCGAACTGTGAATTGTGACAATTCAATCAGAAATAGAGATACTGAATGTAGATTTAGGTGTGTGTGTGTGTGTGTGCGTTTTAAAATGCAATCTTTATTATTTAATTTGTCGTTTTTCTGTTTCACTATTTCAGTTTTTGTATTCATTTTTTTTTTGTTGCATATGGAAATGGGCTTGCGTAGCGAAAAGGACAGTATTGGATGCGGGGAGGAGTAGGAGGAGGTTGGTGTTAAAATTTATGCAAATACGATTAAATGTTGCCATTTGAATTTCTCCACATTAATGCCATTATTGAAATTCAGCACGAAAGATTCTATATATACAACTGCCATTTGAAAAATCGTTCAACATTGAGAATTTATCACATTTTTAAGGCAGATCTAATTGTGAAGGCAAAGAAAGACCTTGAGTAAAGGAAATCTCAAATCATATATGTAATTATAAATAAGAAAAACTATATATATAAAAGGAAATGTGTTTGCCAATAATTTAAAATACAAAATATTTATTGAATGCTTAAGGATTTCCTCAGATAAATAAGTACATATTTTTTTTGATTTTATAACATAAATTTTCGAAAGCGAATCTTTGCGATTTCCGACCCCCAAAAATCAACGGGTCATACAGCAAAGAAAAGAAGAAGAAAACAACAAAACAAAAAGAAAATAAACTAAACTATCCACAAAAAAAAAAAAAAAAAAACTATATATTTCCATTGCGCATAAAATTAATTTACTAATTGATGAGGCCCTGATCTCAATACGCAAAATACCCGACGACGAATTATCATCGACAATGCAAACAAGTTGAAATTCAATTACGACGACGACGACGACGACGACGACGACGACGACGACTATGATGATGACGATGAAGATGATGAAGATGATGATGATGATGATGATGATGATGAAGAGTGAGCAACAAGGAGGCGGCAAAATGCTGAGAAAAACAAAGCAAAACCCCAATGCTTGGCGGAATGTGCGATGAGATGAGGTGGAGGAGTGGATCGGAGAGTGGGGAAGCTAGAGCAAATATAAGTAAATAAATAAAACCGAATAAACTGAAATTTATTGAAGAAGCGAACACAAAAGGCGACATGCCAGATAAGCGGGGGGAGGTGGAGGGCTGTGTCTTGGTTGTGGGGGTACCTAACTGAAATCGGTGGCGTTTGTCGATAAAATGTGACTTAAATCTCACACCCACTATGGCCGATGAAGATGATGACGCCAATGACAACGGCAGCAACAACAACAACAACAACAACAACAACGAGGAGGAGCAATTAGAATAGAGTCGAGTCGAGTCGAGTTGACTTACGTTGAATTGAGCGGCAACTGTACCTCCCACCCCGACCTCCACCACCTCCCTCTGTACACACACACTCAAGGTTTCTCTCATCTCGGAGCGATTTCACAATATTTAATAAATAATTTCATAATTGTTTTCTTGCTACAAAAATTCAAATGAAATGGAAAGGCGCCAAAGAGGATAGACGGATGTTGCTGCCGTTGCTTCTTTGCTCACATAATTTAATTTTAGTATTTTTCTGTTTCTTCTGGTTCTTTTTTTTTTTTTGTTCTTTGGTTTTGTTTTGTGTACTCAATTAAAAGGCAAAGAAACGTAAAGAGAGAGAGAAAAAAAAAACGAAAATTAAAAGCATTAACAAAATGGAAAATTATTCCGAGAATCTTTACGAATTGCCGGGCGACCCCAAATACAATTAAACGATTTTCTGCTTTTGCTGTATTTTTGAGTTGATTCAAAGATAATGAGGTGGTAGGTGGAAAAAAGCACAAGAAACAAAAGGAGCAGAGATGACAGAGATGGAGAGATGGAGAAGTGGGGGAGTTGGGTCGAGAGAACTTTACTTTGTTTTTCAGGGTAGATGGAGTTGAAACTCATTTCAAACTTTGCTAATTATGTATTTAATCTTTAATTTTTTGTATGCAAAACTTTTATGGTTCACAAGTTCTGAAAGTTGAACTTAAAGTTTGATTTACCTAAAGATATGTACATATAGTGGAATGAACCCAAATAGAAATTAAATGCAAATTCCGAGAGCAAAAGAAATTCAATTTGTACTATTCAAGTAATTGATTAAACCAAATTTTATTCCATGGCATTTAGATGCCGGTATTTAAGGCTAAACTAAGAAATTATTTTGATGATTTTTTACTAAAGATTACCAATATTTTGTAGTAGTTAATTAGTAGTTCTTTAATTACCTATTAACTGCCTGATTTAGAGCCTGGAAAATCCTGCTTTTGAAGGTCAATATTAATGTTTTAATATTAAGCTTTTTGGATGAATTTTTTGTCAAGTAAAGTTGATCAAAATTAACCTAAAAATTGACTTTTGTCACTCTATGTAAGCCTTTTTTTTGGCCACTTCTGTCTCATTTAAATGCTTTGCTTCTCCCATACTTAATTCATTTTCCTTTCATATAACTCAAAGTTAATCAGACTAAATAAAATATAACTTTAATTGCACACAAAAATCAAAAAAATCAAAATTCCAGAACTTGATGTTTGTTTTTATAATAAGTGTTAGAGCAGAAGTATCATAGAAAAATATTAAGAGCATGATAGGGATTAACAGTTACTTGTTATTTGCATTTGCAAAGGGCTAATCGGTTTTCGCCCAGTGTATTACACAATTTTACATTTAAATGATCGATATCGATTCCGTATGTACAGTGAAGACAGGGAAAGCACATTCTTTTAATCAATACTCTTACTTTTATTTTTGGCGATATCTCAAACATTTTTTAAACAGTTTTCCAGCTATTTATATATATATATTAAGAGATATTGTATTCAAGAACGTTTCAATTGATCCTCAAAAGATTATATTTGGGGTCTTTTGGCTAAATATTTACGTTGAATAACAAAAGAAAGGCGATTTAATAAAATTGTAGGAAAATAAAATCGTTTTTCAAAAAAGTTCAAAAGTTTAAGTACAATGAAATGAAAACCAGAAGGCCGGGCTAACTTCGGCCATGCCGAAGTTTGTATACCCTTGCAAGCTCTTGTGTTACTATATCCCTAAAAAGAGTTATCTAAATGTAAGGACCCTGGTGTAAAAATCCGTTTTTACACGCCATAGCACGGCACATATACATATGCAGACATGCAGCATGCAATTTTTTCATATGTTTGTATGACAGCTATATATATAGTCTACCGATTTTGATCAAATTTACCCAAATTATAACTTTCTATGTGAAAATGTCATTTACCAAGTTTGATATATGATATAGTAATCCGATCTTGATCAAATTTGGCATGGATGTTTGGATGTATAACAAACTGCCAAATGTTAAGTCTTATGATAATCGGGTGAAAAGGAAAGAAGATATTGATCTAAAACTCATTTTTCGACTGATGGTTCCTATGGGAGCTATATGATATAGTCGTCCGATCCGGATGAATCCGAGATATACAATGCCTGCAGTATATACAAGACTTTGTGCAAAATTGCAGCTCTGTAGCTATAGCGGTTTAGATGGAGAAGCTGTTGATCCAGACGGACAGACGGACGGACGGACAGACGGACAGACGGACAGACAGACGGACAAACGGATTTGAACTCGCCTTGTCGTGCTGATCAAGAATATATATACTTTATATGGTCGGAAATGCCTCCTTCTATGCGTTGCACACTTCTGACCAAAATTAATATACCCTTTTTGCAAGGGTATAAAAATATTACTTTTTTGAGGTGATGAAAATTTTCCAATTTAATACTGTAGTTTGAAATGGTTAAAGTGTTTGCAATGATCCTTAACTTCATGAAACGAACCCAAGAACAGGACATACTTTGTAGGATCGTTTCATTTCTTGCAGGACTTTTAAATTGCATTCAAGTATTTTGAAAATTTACCAAAATAATAAATTTTACGATGCTCTAAATGCTATTTCTTAGCCGATCAAAGAGAAGTTACATTTATCTCTGATAACTTTTAAACTTAAGTTTCTTAATTTATACATTTCTAAAATTAGTTGAACTAAGTATGGAGCCTAAAAAAGAAGTGTGATGAAGGAAATGGGATTTACGAGAGTATTCAAAATTGGACGAGGCCCAAATCGAGCAATGTATTAGATATCTGTGATATTTGATGGGAATTGTAAGATTGATTTAATCGGATAGAAGAATACTCGAGGGTTACGTTTGCCTGTGGTTTGGGAATGGAATTAGCTCGAAAATGTAATTCATGTGTGTAATTGCACACATTGAAAAATCTTGCGAAAATTGTTTGTCTTATTTATGATCAATAATAAATTAAAACATAAATACACACACACACAAACATACATACATACATATATATATATTTAAATAAACAGATATTAATTATGCACAAGTTTCATGTTGGCCAGTGCCAGTGAGACGGCTTATTGTGGTTATTGCAATTGCCAGTAGCCAAAAGTTGAGGCCAACCATCATCATCATTATCGTCATCATCATCATCATCGTCTTCTTCATTATGATCATCGTAATCATCGTCTCTTGTTATTTATATCGAAATAACAAGGTAATAACTGCACACTTAAATATGCAAATGGCCGAAAATCTTAAATGCATACCAAACACCTATACACACACACACACACACACACACACACACCACTCACACACTAGATAGACAGAGACAGATGTTTGTACATGCAAATGTTATCATATGTGATTAGTTACAGTCTTCAAATGCTAATGCCTAACCCAACAACAACAACAACAATAACAATGAAACCGCAAGACAGCTCAATGTGTGTGTGTGTGCGTGCGTGTGTGTGTGTATTTACATTGACTTGTCCTGGCTTAAGCCTTTTGCTTCCTTTCAACCAAAGAAACCAAAAATTAAGTTTTCCAAAATTTAAATTATTTATTTTAACAATTTATTTGCAACTACATCAAATGCAAAAAAAAAAAAAATAAACACACACACACATACATATTCTCGTCTTTTGTGATTGTTGTTTGTCAATTTGCCAATTGACATGTTGATAATTATTTAATTGCTTATGAAGAATGTTGCATACATATTTATTGATATATTGACAGACGGACATACATAAGTTTATGCAGACTTAAAGATGCATACCGGAAGCCAATAACAGCTCAACAAGGCTCAAATGAATGCATAGAGTTGCCAATTAGAGCATTTTTGGCCATTTAAATACTTTTAAAACGATTAAAAATCAGTATAAATATATAATCAAAAACCAGAGAGTAGCACTAAATTCGGCCATGACGAAGTCTGAATACCCTTGCCAGTTTTTGTCTTCATCGAAATGGAAAGACCTTTTGCCCAAAAACATGGACACATTTATGTATGTATATGTAGCAAGCAATTTTCGAACGATGGGTCCTATGGGAGCTATATGATTTAGTAGTTCGATCCGCATAATTCCTAAATACACATCACCTGCAGTATATGTATAAGAAGCCTACATGCAAAATTTCTATGAGGTCTACGAAATTTTGTGTTGATTTAAACAGACGGACATGGCTACCTAAATTTGTCCTGTCGAACTGATCACAAATATATAACTCTAAATCGTCGGAGATGCTTCCTTTTATGCGTTGCTCAGTTCGCTTTCAAAACAATTACCGATAAGCAGATTTAGCTTGATAGTGAGCTAAAGTTAGATTATATGCGAATTGGTTATGATTTCTTTTATTTCATAAGCTTGAGCAAAGCTTATCGGATTCTGTTCGTTTACTTATATTTTCTTTTCCATCTGTATTTGTATCAGAGAACATTAAAATTCCTCTGTAAATGTTTCCTCTTTTTTGAGGCTACTGCAAATATATTAATAATAAATTCCTACGACAATTACATTGAATCAAGCATATTTAATTAAGTCTGGTAAGACATTTCTTTACTTATAGAAAATTACGCATCCGCAATGTTGACGCACCAGATAAAGGGCGGTTTGAATAGGCGTTTGCCCTTAAGTTACGTTTTTTATAATTACCAAATTCAACAAGTTTGGTAAAGTGTCTCAATAGGTAATATTTTTCCCGGGAGATCGCGAAATATTGTAAACTATTGTAGTATAAGTTTTAAAGAACATTCAGTTTTCATTATTATAAGTTATCGCCGGTGTAAAACGGTGCTCTATTTACATATAAAAAGAAGGTGACCTTGAGATGGTGTTGTCAAGGACGAATGAATAAAATAGCCTCCAATGAAACCTTTTAACGATAGTAATTTATATTTATCGATATAATTGAGTTTTTAAATGATATCGATAAATACTAAACAGACAACTCTGATGCGCTTTCCTTTGGGAAAAACCCTTATTAAGACAGACGTGTGAATGGGAATAATGCTTAACTTTAAATATTTAATTTACCCTTCTAAATGAATGTTATTACAGCAATGTCCTTAATAGAAGCCATATAGAAGCTACAGGGACGGATTTGGGGCCCTCACATTCAAAAAAAATGTATAAAATAATATAAACATTTTTTGTTGGACTTTTTGGAAACGAGATAATTTACTTCAGACATTTTGCAAATCTCTTCCCAAGAGGAGAAAAGGAAACAATCTGCAGTTTATGTTTAAAAACTCAGATATTATTTTACCTATCAATGGTGGCAACAATTTAAACAAGTAAAAGATCGCTCTCCAAAGTGAAGTTAATTATAAACCGATTTCAAACATATGTATATGGGGGAAGAGCGACTAATTAATTTGTCCTCTTGAGCTCAGAAAAATATTTTCCGCGTGAGCTAAATTTTAAAAATATTGTCGAAATATTTGCAGCCCAAAAATCTCGAAAAGGACTTGAGAACTTAGTTTGAAACATTGTATGACGTGTACATAAACAGTTTGCTTGATCATGATATAAAAAGTATTCGCGAAAAATAAAATTTTTTATGATACTGTCAAAGAAGGGCCCCACAAGTACCTGGGCCCAGGGCTCCCACATCTTTAATTCGGCCCTGTATTTAAAAAAATTGTATTTAAAAAAATTGGCAAGCAAAAACCAAAGCTGAATTCAAAAATTGATTAAGATTAAGTTAAATAATTCTATTAGTCCAATGTTAAATGGGTTTCGGACTCCCCATATTAGTCTTTATTTATAATGTTTTGAGGATTTGCTTTTGTCCAATAATTTTAAACACGACCTCATACCTATAAAAATGTTCAAATGAAGTAATTTATACAAATAATGCTAGGAATATACAATATGTAAATGTTTTCATTGAATTTGATGGGTTTGGTTTTTGGGATTGGGATGGGACTTACTTGTCACCGAGCTTGAGGGCCTCTTGCAGCTGCTTTAGGCATCGATCAATTTTCCTTTCACGGACTTGGGATCCGTACTTGGATGAGGCATACGGATCGAAGAGAAAAGGAAAATAAGGATGTGTGTCGAAGGTGAATAGACAGGATGCATTTTCCCTAATAATTTTCACACTCGTCGGTTTCTCTGTGGAGTTTGTATCAGTTGGAGTTGAAGGAATTTTCGATTGCTCCTGCTTCTTTTGCTCCATTTGGTTACTCATTTTCGATGGATTACGCATACGCCGCGTTGCGCACTTTGCGACACTTTCTTGGCACACTTCCTAATGCATTGAAATATAAATTGCAACTGCTTGTGGTTGGACTGGCTGACCACTCTGCTAGCTTCTTGGGCTTCTTTGTTTAGACTTTGATTTGATTTGTTCGCTTTTGTTTTCGATTTTGGTGTTTTTTTTGTACATTTTTATATGGCAATCGGGCTTTGGTGCCAGGTATAGACAGAGTTATTGCAGTTGGTCGACAATTAAGTCATCATCATCGTCATCATTATTGTCATTATCAAGCAGAAGGCAGAAGGCCGTCTGCCTGGTACACAATTTGTTCTATTACTTATTGAAAATGTGATAAATATTGCTATTATCGAAAGTTGAAAAGCTTTTTTACATATGACGTATACGTCATGTTGTCGGCCTGCCTACTAGTAGCTGCTCACATTTCACTTCTCCGTAATATAGCTAAAATTCCTTCAATTGCCATCCGATCCTCTATTGTTTATTTCACTATCAACTCATTTGTTTATTCAGTCAGCGAAATGTGTAAGCCAATGCAGCAAAAAGCGCAACGTTCACAAGAATGAGTTCTCGATATGCGAATGCATTTCATTAATGGATACATAAGCAATTTGTCAAAAGAATTTCCCTAAATCTAATGGTATACAAAGACTTTAAGATTTTCATTTCTTCTTCAACTACAACAAACTATTTGCTAATGCTTTCGAGTGCTTCTTAGTTCATAAAGATTTAGCTTAATGTAAATTTTTATGTATTAGCTTATCTTAGGTAGTTAATATTGGCTAGATTTTGTTTGGTTATTTATGGTTAGGTTAGATAGCAGTGGGATTTTGATTAATAAATTGTTTTCGATAGTTTTTGGAACACTGTAAATCCATCCGTTAATGATATGTTTCATATTTATGTAAATGTTGGTATTATTTTGAAGGAATTAGTTAGTTAGTTTCGTTAGTTAGTTTCGTGTTTCATAATCTTAGTCTCATTAGTTTTGTTTGCGTTTTTCTAGGTACTTGAGTGAGTTCTAATTTCTTAAGATAGTCCTCAACATTGGAATTGATATCTGCTAAATGAATAGTGAATTTAAGTCGGAGAAGTCGCTTTTAATGTATCTGTTTATTGGGACAGATTACGAAAAGCGAATTCGTATACTAAGATGTCTAGGGACCTATTTGAACCTATTGGTATAATACTAATAAATTTGATTAGAATTAGGAATTTCGAATAAAGTAATGTTTTTGGACCGATCTTTCCTTTGGAAGCCATATGATATAGTAATCCTAACGTGATTAAATATTATTTTTCAACTAAGCCAGATATCATTCTGAAATTTGATTTATTTGTTCTGAGTAGATATCGAAATTTAAGTGGGCGTGGCAAAAAAATGTGCCTTAGTGAATGGTGTGGTGAGGGTTTATTTTAGTACATTTTAAATACGAACTAAGTAGTTTGCTTTGTTTAGAGATTTAACTCCGATAAATAGTATAATTAAGCAGGTAGAATTTTTATTATCGTTCTCCATTCATATGGACCTACAGTGCGATATTTGTAATTACAGAATTACGTACATTATCTCTGGGTCATATACAGTTGATTTATATTCCAATTAAGATTAGCTTTAAAGTTGATTTGTTTTTTTTTTGTAGGAAAACAATAAAATCTGAAGACAAGTGTGATTATTTAACTATCATCTGTTAGGTGGTTAATCAAGTATAAACATATGTATATACAATTTCCATCTATTATTAGTCGATACACGACTGCCCACTTCATACTTCTTCCAAAAAGAAAAAAAGGAGGCATCTCCATCAACCCATGATTTGGGCTATTCTTTCTCAATTCCCCGCTCTTTCATTCCATTACTCCGGCCCGCACTCCCCTCCCCCGGTGCTCATCGTATGGCAAGCCCTTACAACTTCGAAATGAACGAAATGAAAGCCAGACGCAAATAAACGATAAAAGCGCAGTCGTTTGCTAACAAACAGTAACAAATAAGTAGCGAGTGGGTGAAAGCAGCCCAAAACACCCGCCCCCGCCACCCTTCCCCACGACCATCAACGATATGGAATGTCGCACCGACTCACTCACTCACTAACTAACTCACTCACTAACTAACTAACTCACTCACTCACTCACTCACTCACTCACTCACTAACTCGCCAACTCGTTCGCCTGTCGTTCGATTGTTCGTTGGTTCGTTGGTTCGTTGGTCCGTTGGTTCGTTTGTTCGTTTGCTCGTTGGTTGTGTTCGACAAACGCGGGAGTTAACTGGGCGCACAGCAATGAGCGAAAGCTAAGTTCAACTGCAAATGTCTAAGGGTGTTGCGAGAGAGAGAGCGAGCGAGCGAGCGAGCTAGAGCGAGGCAAAGTTGAAAGTTAAATTGAATTGAGGTGGTCCAGGAGGGGTGGTGGAAATGAGGTTAGGGTGACTTTCAGCATGTGGAAGCCGCTGCTTAACATGTTTCCTGGCTCCTGTCACAGGCCACGTGCGCAGAAGAGCAGGCAAGAGCGAGAGCGTACATTAGAGCGAGCGAGCGAGAGAGAGAGACAGAAAGAGAGAGAGATACCAAATGAGTAAGAGAGAGAGACCATTTACTCGCTGTGAAAATGAGGCGCAAATTTTGTGGCCGGAATGGAAAAATAAAAGGTTCAACAAATGGTTTGCAACCGAAACGTAACGTAACGTAACGAAACGAAACGAAGCCCAAGCCCAACTTTTAGACCCCCCTCTCCACCTCCACCTCCACCCCTCTTGGTCTCTCTCGCTATTTAGTAATGACATAAAGTCAGGGCGCAAAGTGGGTATATGTGGGTACTTTCAGTCATCGTCCTTTTTGTTTTGTTTCTGGGAGCTCAGAAATTTTAGAAACTTTTCTCTCTGTCTTTCTGCAGCTTATGTGCCGCGGCTTTCTCTTTCTAAATGCTCTCTCGCTCGCTCGCTCTGCCTGGCATAGATGCTTGAAAATTATGTCAACGAGCTCTGTTGATTTTCCCATTTTCCTTTGCCCCTCTGCCATGTCTTTTGTTTTTGTTGTTAATGCTTTCTGCCACCCGCCTTTAGCCTCCTGTTTCGTTCGGCCTTCTGCCTTCTGCCTATTGCCGTGTGCCTTCTCCATGCTTCTGGTACTTGGTTAATTACATTTTACAAAATTTGCTGTCAAGCAGTTAAGTTGGGTTAACTCGAGCAAACGTTGACTGCTGAGGCTAGGCTTGGGGTAATTTAATATTCGATTTTATAATTTTTATGCGCTGACCTTTTTTTTTGGTACCACCCCGCTCAGTAACCCCCCCCTCCCGCGCAACCACCTACCCCGCTCCTTTGTTTGTTGGCGAGTGGAATTTTCTTTTTAATTATTTATCAACCGCAGTGGGTGGTTTTTCCTGTGTTTTGTGTTGTCCGCAGATTAAACGAAAATCATTTTGGTATTTAATTATGCAGACAGGTGCTTGTAATTCGCTCGGTAAATAATAATTAATATCGCAAATTTGTGGAATTAAGCCAAATGTAATATTTAGACACAAGTACATTGTGTAAAAACACTGGGATCAACATTTTTCGGAGCGAAAACAGCGAAAAATTGGGTAAAGCAAAGGAAAAAGAGAATTCAAATAATCGAAATTAAGACCACAGAACAACACACAGAAGGTTAAGTGTGACCATCTAGTTGCGGTCAGTTTGTATATGGTAAGATTAATTCCATTAATTAGTTAGTAAGTATCTTTGCTTAAAGGAAAGTGCCAATGAGAATGTCCCACAGATTATTCTACAAAAAGAACCACAGAAATTAAAAATTGACTACTTACTATTACTTCTTTTTACCAAGAAACCAAAAATAACATTAATAAATTTGAGTGTTAAATGGAAGAGTGGAAAATTGTGTCATTCAATCGATGAATGAAGATCAATTAATATTAACGAAAAAAGTGGAGAAGATGAGAGAGAGAACATGGATCTTCCAGCAGAAGAAAGCGATTAAAGGGATGGCATTGAACCACTAAGCCCAAGGTGAAACTTTACTCCAAAAATGTGACTTATATTTTATATATAAGCCAGAAGTCTGGACTAACTTTGGTCATGCCGAAGTTTGTATACCCTTGCAAGTTCTTGTGTTACTCAATTCCTAAATAGAGTTAGCTAAATGTAAAAACCTATATCTATACGCCATAACACGGCACACATACATACATATGAATGTATGTACATATGTATCTGTAAAATCTGTGGGTATACAACAAAGATTTAACGAATTAAATTTAGGGATAATTGCTGTTTGTACAAAAGTTTTACCTCCTCCTGGGTGAGCCTTTAAATAGAATACATTGCTACAAGTATCGGGATGCAAAACTTCGCGTAAAACGTTATCTATAATAACACGTTGTTGATCAATAGCACTCTTCACGCGAAATTAACTTGCTCTCTCGCCACTTTGCGTAAGTAACGAACACATACAAAGCTAAGGAATATGAAAAGCGACAACATCTCTCTCTGCGCACACAAATCATTTATATGAGGAGGGAAAAGAGAGCGAGTAAATAGAGACACGATTGATCTCTCGCCACTTTGCTTAAGAAACGAACACACACATACAAGGCTAACGAACACATACATAAAACTAAAGACCAACAACAACAATAACAGCTCTCTCTGCGCACAATAGGCAATTCTCTGTTGTTGTTGTTGTAGATAACTTTGATCGCTTCTCCTGGCCTTAGCAATTAGGATATCCTAATCAAAATAGGTACAGGTCATCTAGAGTCAAATGCCAACATCACATTAAAATTTTTTTAAAGTTTTTTAAGTTAAAAATTGTAGGCTCTAGGGCTGTCACAAGATAGTTTAATTATTTAAAACAGTAAAATATCTACTTTCATTTAAATTTTTTTGATATCGCTTTTAGTTTAGTTTTTATAGGAAGACAAACTTTTTTCAGGGTGCTGCTTGAAATAAGCTGTGAGCCACTGTATGTAGATAAGTTTGGTGATTGTCGCATAAGAAACAAAATTTTTAGCATCAAAACTATTTTCCACCGATTGTTCCTATGGGAACTATAAGTTATAGTAATCCGATCTCGATTATATTTGGCACATTTGTATATACTTATTATAAGCTCACAAATAGTAGTCCAGTGAAAAACACTGAAATTATTGTACAATATGTCATATACAATGCCTGCAGCCTATGGAAAATTTCAGCACTGTAGCTTTCGGGGTCTAGTAGAAGAAGACAGACAGACAGACGGACATGGCTATATGAATTCGTATAGTCGTGCTGATCAAAAATGTGTATACATACTTTATAATACCAAAAAAGTATGTAAAGTGAATTTTTTTTTGATTCTACTCTTCAAAACTTTGGCAGGAAGCTCATTAGAAGTCGGTGCATCCTGACCAAATCTTCTAATTGGCAACTGACTTAATATTTTAATTGCTTCCATATCCAATAGGATCAACAACCAAGAGTGATTCTACAAAATATTAACAATTATTCAATTAAAATTAAATAACAATTTTTAGAAAAAAAAACAACTTTTTTTATCCAATGTCAACTTTCATGCTCGAGGTCATTTTTGCGGTGCACAAAAGGTTAACAGGTTGTCTGCATATCACCATATCGAGAAACACTACATAGAAAATAAATAGAAACATTTTTTAAACCGTTTTCTTTGCCTTTTTTAACTGGTCGGAAACCGACAAAGTTTTAAAAATTTAATTGTTTTATTGAATTGTAGACAAAGTTTTAAAATTGTTTTTAATTTTTATTTTTATGACGTTCTCAGACTGGAGATGAGCATTTTAGGTTGGATTTTTAATTGCTGAGAATTTGTGAAAAATATATAAAAGCCTCAATCAATAAATTTATAAATTTGCGATACCTTGATGCGAAACTAGAAAAATTTTGCAAGGTTTTATCAGTATTAAACTGGTAGATAATACTGATCCTGAAAATTTCCCTCTTTTAAGTGACTGTGTATATTCTTGTAGTTCTTAATGAAATGTATCTAACGAATGATCCTTATTCCCAACATTCTTTCTATTGCGAAGTACATAGAGAGATAGATAGAGCTGGGCAAACAACTTACAAAGGCGGAGAAACGGAGAAAACCAACAACAACATGAACAAAGGGAAAAACGGAAAACCGAAAAGGGAAAAATTGTGGCGCAAAATGTTACGCTTGCATCACTTTACGAGAAGAAGGCGAAATGTAGAAAGAACATTGAGGGGGGAGTGGGGGGGGGGGAGTAGGGAGCATGTTGCTCCTATAATGACAGCAGAGCACACAGGCTGCAACATCAGGCAAAGGACGTCGGGATGTAGATGTAGAGGAGATGGATAGAGGTGGAGCTGGAGGAAGAGGGTGTGGGGGTGCGGGGGTGTTGGTGGAGTAAAAACAAGATGATGGCAAAGGCATTAAGCTGGCTCCCACATTCAGCAGGAGACAACAAGGCGAAGGATGCGTTTTGCCATGAAATACGCACACAGATACCCACACACACAAACACACACACACACACACACACAGACAGGCGACATACTTTTACACACACACACACACACACACACACTGAGAAGCCAAAGCAGAGCACAAAACTCTTGGCAAGAAAACTTTTTGCGCGCGGCTTTTGGAGCCATGGAGCATGGATATGCCAAAAAGCAAAATGAAAAAAAAGAATACTAAAAAGACACACACACACACACACCCAAATATACATATACACGTACACAATCATACATATGTATGTATGTATATAACTGTATGTACAAGGAAAAAAAAAAAAGATGGAAAGAAAGAGGGAAAATGGCAACATAACTGTAGTGAAAATGTCAAGAGAGAAAAGATATTAAAACGTATTTGACTTCTGTGAGTTGGGCGAAGGCGAGAGAGAGCGAGAGGGGACGCAGCGGCGGCGGCGGCGGCAGCAGGACGAAGGACATGAGCAGGATGTGCGCCAGTGTGGCACAATGAAAAATATATAAAGCGCACACACACACACACACACACACACACACACACAGGGACAAACGCGGTGCGGCTTATGACAAAAAAGAGAAAAATAAAAATAATAATAAAAATGGCTCAAGAAAAGAAAATGGCAGAAAAAACCGAAGCAAATGTAAAATAAAAGTGAACAGAGGAGAAGAAAAATACAAGTATAAAAATGAATTTTAGATGACAGGCAAAATAAGGGGCGTGGCAAGGGGCGGCCAAGAGAAAATGTCAGAAGATGGCGATGGTGATGATGACGATGAAGGGCTAGTGGGCGGGATGCGGGGGGGGGCGGGCAACAGGAGAGCCTGGCAGGTTTGTCTTTGCAGTTAAGCAGACGAGTAAATGTTGTCCTTGTTGCCTGACTGACGAAGAGACGACGATGAGGACGAGGGCGAGGACGACGACGAGGATTGAGGATGAGAAAGGCGTGGCGTGGCAGTAGCAGCATTGCAAAAAAAAAAAAAAAAAATGGGGAAAAAGTAGAAAGTTTTATGGCCAACAGCAGCAAAAATTGCAATATACCCAAGGCATGGTGAGAGGAGGTCGGATAGGGAGGGGGGTGTGAGCGGGGGGAACTGGGGTGTTAGCCTGATGTTGATGGCTCTGACAACGAAGCCAAGGCAAGGCAAGGCAAGGAAGAGCCAACAACGAGACGAGACATGGCAGAGTACAACAAAAAAACACAAAAAAGCATAAAAGGGAAAGAGACACAAAATGAATGAACAAAAAAAATACAAAAAATACAAAAAAATGAAAATGAAAATGGAAAAAAAGGATGCAATGGAAAACCAATTTCAAGTGGCACCCCAGATATGAATACACTGAGAAAAAAAAAACAACAACAATATCCATGATACCTAATATTTCAATGGTTAAAACAAATTTTCATAACCACAAAAAATGTTCGCCTCCAATCCAAGTAAGTCTTCGAGGCATCTACAATTGGATGAGGTCAAGGTCTCGCCGAATAACTTCCGAATAATTTCCGAATAACTTAACTTAGTTCCGCATAGTTTTTGAATTAAACGCTCTTATTTTCGAAAGTACAAATCCTTTCGAATTGGGGAAATCTTGAGTAAATGTTTGTTGATGTGTTTTTGAAGTATTTCGATTTATCAATATTAATTTCAACACTCAAAACACTCAGAACATACAATTTTAAATCGATTTCGAAACACAACATTTGACATTTCATGCCCAATCCAATCTGAAACTAAATATTTTATTATGTCAACTCCAACTTTCCAAAGCCAATATAATTAAACATATCTAAAATAATCCAAAATAAATCATGAATAATGATTCTTTAAAAACCATAACTCAACCTACTAAATATTCATTTACACTTAGCCAAAGTATCGCGCAACCAGAGATAGTTTAAATTAGTTATAATAAAATACATTGTGATATACATACAAATATTTGTACACTATATGTGTATAAGGTGGGGGTACGATGCGACGATGCGACACAGCAAGTCGCCGAAAATTCATATATTAAATTTCTCGCTCACTTTTATGAGCACACGAGCACTTTGGCGCCCTCCATCGCCCAACTCCGCCCTTGCAACGCTTTGAGTACAAAACGATTCTACGGGTAACTCGGTCACTTTTATTCCAATTTGAATGAAATTTGACGAAAGGATCAATACTTATAATATATATTAGTTTGCTAAATATCAATACGATATGATAAATATTGCGGGAGAAAATCACCTTTTATCGAGTTACGGAAGCGGAGCGGCCAAAAAAAAATAAATAAACACGATTAGCTCTAGCGGACAGGTGGACATAGCTATATCAATTTCGATTCTCCTCCTGATCAAGAACATATATCGGTGATGTTTTGTTCTGCCTGTTACATACGTTTTGGCGACTTCAAGTTGAAGTTTTGAAACTAAATACATTTACTACAATACCAGGGAAATTATATTCGAATTAATCTTTCTCTTTGGAATTGAATAACGACCTTGCCCATTATATTTAAGTTCAATATTGAAACAATGTGAATTTTTCAATCATAATAAATATCTTACGAAAAAAAACAAAATTGTAACTCTTATTAAAAATTTATATTTCTCATTGTTCTCGTACAAAAAAGTAAAAATAAATATTGCTTAATAAAATCACCAATAAAAAAACTAATAAAATTATTAATTTAAAAACCAAAGAAGAAAATCATATTATATTAAGCTTTATTTATTCTATACAAATTATGTATAATTTCTGATATTTTAAACAAAATTAATAAATCCTTATAAATGTCATAAACTTCTTGATGACAAAATCAAAGACTGTAAATAATATAAGATTAGTTTGAAAAACTTTCATTTAATTAAAAAACAATAATTCATATGATGTAAAAAATTAAAACTCACAAAATAATAATTTTTTTAGGGAATTCAGGTGAACCCAGTTTACTTACTTAGACTTACTTGTTTTAAACATTTTTGGGTATTTATCTAAGCAAATTTGATAGTGTGAATGATAAAGGATTTGGAGTTTGTGTGGTATATAATTTCAGAAATTTATTATTTTGCAGGCGCTTAAGTTCAGATCGCGGGAAAGGCATGGAGCCAGGAGTTCTGGAGAGGCACTTGCGAGCCTACCTACTGTGGGCAAAAGGACTTTCCACAAATTATTGACCTACGCTAAACTGTCACTTATCCTGAAGGAGCAGCTTTTTGACCACTGTCAGAGGGATTACGCTTCATCCAGAGTGGACGAATATATTGAATACTTCATTTACATATTCCAATAGACAATGCAATAAGCTTTGATTCAAAATTTTAATTTCTTTAGACCAGAGAGCAATTAGACGAACCTTTGATTACATATAATATGGAAAGTGCAATAAATATTACTGCTAAAACTAAGTAGAAAGGAGTTTGAGGTGATTTCCAAGAGCACATGTTGACAATTTAAAGTAATTTCTTTAGCCATATTAAACAAAAATTATGTTTTTTATGTTGTTTTTTTGTTAGATCTCTAGAGGAGAGGAGATAGAAAGGCGAGGCTCGGAGTTAACATATGTTAAAATCCCCAAAGAGGATAAAACTTAGCACATATCCAAGCTCCCGACCCCATGCCGAAATATTCAACACCAACCCAAAACAGAAAACCCAAAAAAAGAAGAGAAAATAATAAATAACATAAAAATAAATCATACGCCTCATCGGCCCCATGAAAGAGAGAGCCAATACCGTAACCATTATCCCCAAACGTTGGCAAATCTTTCCCCACACCTCTTCCCCATCCGCGTCCACCTCCCCCCCCCCATCCATCTCCTTCTCCGTTGGCTTGCCCCTAGCTCATGGCGCTAATAAATGCTTATCGAAGACGCATAAAGCGAGTAAATTCGCAGCCATTAAACGGGCATAAAACTCAATGCTTTTGGCAGCCAAGCAGCCAGCCAGCCAGCCAGTCAGCCAACAACAAAATTGAGGGGCCGACAAATCAAAGTACAAGCCAAACAACCCCCCATATCTGCTTACCCCTCCCCCTTAACCCACAATCGACCCATCTGGCTGCCTATTTCTAACGCCGCAAAAAGCTGTGAAATAAAACCGAAGCAACAATGAAACCCAAAGCGGCTCCCAGGCGATTTCGGTCCAAGGAATCAACCCAAAGACACCGCCCCAACCTTCAACCCCCTGGACCCCTGGACCCAAGGACCAACGATGTTGACAGCATACAAAGTAACTTAAATCGAAACAATAAAGCGGCAACTTTGTTCAGTAAAAAAAAAAAAAAAAAAAAAATCACGAAAAGAAAAAAAATAAAAGAAAGTAAAAGAAGAAAGCATAAAAAAGCACGAAGAAGCGCATAAAAGTTGCCAAAGATGGGGCAAAAAGGGGGAAGCAAAACAGAAAAAAAAAAAAACAAAAAGGAATGTAGAAAAGCGCAAATAAATGAATGAATAAAAGCTGCAAGTAGGCAGAGGATGATGGCAGAAGCAGAAATAAGAGCATGGAACCAGACTTCAACAAAGGAATTACAAAAAAAAGAAAGAGAAAAAAAAAAACAGATATAAAAAAACCAATGAAAAAACAAAGAAGGAGGAAAGGAGAAAGGACAGCAGCAGCAACGTTGAAAATATATTAATAAATCCAAGCCATGGGCCATGGTAGGGACTCTTGAGTGCCTTCTTCCATGGCTTGGCTCGTACAACGGGGCGTATGTGCAATATGTACATACTATCTACTTGATGGCGAGAGAAAACGGAGGAAGCGGAGGAACGGTTGAATGCAATAAATAGAGAATGAATATGTGCTTAAAGGTGAGAGCTCGTTCATCATTCGTTCGTATATTACATCTGTTCAGAAATCTTTTATCATACAAATTGTCACAATGCAATTATATCAACTTTGAATCATCACACACACACACACACACTTACCCCAACAACGCCCCTTCCCCTGGCCCTTGCCCACTTTCAATGGCACATTGCCTTCTAATCATAACGATAACACCTAATCAACCGCAAACCGAAACTCTCTCACTCTCTCCATCTCTCTTATCTTCACTGTAGCCAAGGCCGAGCCACCCACAAAAGATGCGAGTGTGAGAGAGAGAGAGAGAGAGAGAACCAAAAAAGGTTTCAGGCTAAATTAAATGAAACGTTGATAAGGCGCAAAAGGGCGCACACTAAACGATTAAATCGAATCGAGGCGAGCAAATGAGTGAGTGAGTGAGTGAGTGAGTGAGTGTTGTGTAGTGCTTTGAGTAAGTGGGTGAGCGGGTGAGCGGGTGGCAGGAGTTAGGTTAGGTGCAACCCCCTCTCAATATACAATAGTGACCTCGCCGGCCGGCATTGCGGACGTGCCCGACTGACTTTCGGCACAAGTGCGCAGCGATGGCGAAAAGTGAATTTTCCGCTGAATGAGTGAGTGAGTGAGTAAGTGGGAGGAGCGGGGAAAAATTCTTACGCCACTGAAGGAGAAAGATACAATGTGATAGAGTGAGAAACAGCGAGAGAGAGAGAGAGAGAAAGCCATTGTTTTATATGTGTAAATCGTTCAATCGTCGTGCATTCGTTTCATGTCGCTCGTCGCTCGTCGTTCTTGCTCAGAACACTTCACGTGCCATTGCGCATGTTGGGTTAAGGAAAGCAGTAATAGTAGAGTAGTGCCTTGAGGTTATTTCTGTGCGCCTGTTCCACAGTCGCCGCATTGCGTTCGTGTGTGACGTTCTGTGTGCGAAAACCTCAAACTGATTGAGTGTGTCTCTTCCACCCCCCCATCCACCCATCCCCCCATTATTCAACCATCATTCCCAGTTGCCACATTTTTTCAAGTGGACTTGTGATTTTCGGGTTCAGATGTACATTAAAAATTATTCAGTGTCTTTTTTATTTTTTTCGATCCTTCCCATCTCTCACGCTTTCACCCCCTCGCGCTCTTTCGCTCTCACGCTCTCCTTTGGCCCGCTCGTTCAGTAGCGTAGTGGCACTTCATTACGCTTATCCTTAGCCATTTATATGTATAATATTTATAATTTTTTGACCATTTCTATAACAATTTATTAACATTTTTCGATAAAAATTAACTGATTATCAAAATATTTGACTTTATCTAATTGATTGGCTTTTTCCTTGGTTCTTTCTATTTTCTATCTCCCTTTAAAGTGAAGTGAAAGTTGTTTTTGACCCACTGTTGTTGTTGTTGTTGTTATTCTTGGGCACATCTGGCGCGCTGGGTAACTGGCAGCAGCTCTCTATGAAAATGATGTAAACCTAATTAAATTTCCAATAGCCCCGCCCACCATCAGCTCCCCCCCGCCCCCATCAAACAGCTAAAAGTAAACTTTAATGTTTGAACACAGTCAGAAGATAATTGCTCGATTGCGTCATGCGAATGACTCCAAGATAGCCAATCCTCCCCAATTTTTTGAAACGTTTCTGGTACGGGAAATGGGCGAAATCGGTTGGACTGGACTGAAGGCCACTGGGATCAAGTGTGCGTGTGTGTGTGTGTGTGTGTGCTGCCCTGCAGTGCCAAATTAGAAATTAAGATTAACATTTCCCTCACATTCTCGCTCCAAATTAAGTGTTTGAAGTGCCTAGTCTAAACTCCAATTAGTCGGACAAAAATTGATCATTGATATGACTATGTATAATTTATAAACCGTAATCCATTACGGATACAACTAGTCACACTCAGAGTTTTTCATTCAGAATGTTTAAAATTCCACAAGATAATTTTTTGCAATAATTAAATTACCGAATCATACGCAAGATTTATCTAATCATTTATCTAAATTTAATCTAAAGTTGTATTTTTGTAAATAATGAAAAAAAATTTAGTGCAATAGATTGCAAAACTATAAACTTCTGTAAAATCTGTAATCTTTTTTACTCATCTGTATTCCAGTTAATTATTCAATTATTTAAATTGTTAAACCATTATATTTATAAGCTCAAATATGTGATAAAACAAATCAAAGGTAAGCAACTAATATAAACAAATGTTGCATTAAAATTTTTGATATTTTATGATTGGTATTTTAAAATAAGATTTTGAGTAATTTTAAATGGCATTATTTTTTGAAAATCAAGAACACACATATCGGTATTTCTATATACACCTATATATATATATACATATACCTAAGAATTTAGAATTTTAAGATTGAACAATTATTATAATTTGGTGGATGTTTGGTGGTGGATGTTCATTAGATCTATGAGTGTGCCAGATTAAATTACGATACGATAAATATTGCGGGAGAAAATCACTTTTATTAAATTCCGAAGGCGGAAGGGGCGTGGCAAAAAAAATAAATAAACTTGGTCAGCGTCTATACTACATGAGCTTACATTTTAAATTTGGTAGCTCTATCATTTGTATTTGCTGAGATCTCTGCACTGATACGGACGGACATGGCTCTATCAATTTCTCTTCTCATGCTGATAAAGAATATATATACTTTATAGGGTCGGAAATGTTTCCTTCTGCCTGTTACATACATTTTGGCGACTTAAATATATAATCGAATAATAAATAAATTATTAATTTGCATCCTACATAGCAGCTTTGGAAATGTAAAGAATAAATTTATAAATATTACATAACTTTAAGTAGTGAAGCTTTCAGACTATTTGTTTAGAAGATTCTATTCATTGATTGCTAAATATATCTTAATTGTTATCAAAATATTGTCATTATTACATTTTTCACCTATTGTAATAAGCAATACAAGTGTAATTTTAAATTGTTTGACTATCTATTTATACTTCTCCAAATAGCTTGTTGTCCATGATTAGACAGATTACAGATAAAAATTCCTACAAGTGTTAAGTAATTACTAGTCGCAATCAGCTCAACTTAAAACATCCTCCATTGCAATTTCTACGCTGTAATTCCTTCAATTTCAAATTCGAGATGCAAAAACGGATCTCTGGGCATTAGATCTTTATAATTGAAGAGCAATAACGAGATAATCAAATGGGAAATAAGTCCTACTTCCAGTTCATCTATTCAACAATTGTTCTCTATCGTTTCCGATCCGATAAAGTATATGTATGATCAGCATAAGAAGACGAGTTGATATACCCATGTTCGTCTGTCCGTCTGAATGTATGCTAACTAGTCCCACAGTTTTGGAGCTATGGTTTTCAAAGTTGGTTTGTATTATTAATATTTATTTGCTCTATAAAATAATTCGTTTTTATTTTTTTATAATTAAAATCGATAAGTTCGATCAAGAATCTAACGCAGTTTTCACAATTTTCGTAAGATTAATTTATTGAATTTATTGTTTTGATTGATTGAGCACAAATCATATTTCGAGTCGTCATCGCGGGCATTTAATTAAACCCTCGAGCTTAGAAAACTTTCCAATTTTTGTCAGTGTTGTCATAAAACGAAAATCTAATAACCAACTGGGCGCAAATTATCGAAATGACAAAGATGCTGTTGTGTGAGAGTAAGTGGACCTACACACACACACACACACTGATACACACTCAATAGACACACACAGGACACAATTCTGTTGAACGTCTCCATTCAGTATTTATTGACGATTTTCTTTACATATATATGTGTTGTATATGGGAACCCAAAAGACAAACACAAATTGAATTATCCCTTAGACCAAATGGTTCTACTTTGTGTAAAGATGTGTATGTATGTGTGTGTGGATGGGTGTATGGGTGGGTGGTTGGGTGGGTGTATCTGTGAGACGTCAAAGTATCTTAATTAAATTTCATCCCTTAGAAAAACATAATAAAAATGTGCAGCAATTTTGTCTCTGCGTTTTCACACACCCACTCACACACACACACGCACACATACACACATACACCGACTGACTGACTAATAGACAATTTACGCCCACATATGTAGTCTAAGCACCCAAGACCAAAACCAAGCATAAACACCCACCCATAAGTTTTACCGTTTAGCAACACTGGTTATCGTGAAGTTGCAATGGGTAAGGGTATTTAGGTGGCTGTGGGGATGGGGGAGTGGGGAAGTGGGGGAATGGGGTGGACAAGTCAACTGTTATGCCATTAAATAAAGTTGGCAACACTTAATGCACAACAACAAACAAACTGTTGAGTGAGAGAATCAAATTGCTGGGCTTCCAGGGGATGGGTTGGATAGGGGAGGGGAGTGTGCAGTGGGCTTAAAGCAAAAATCTATAAAATGCAGCAACAAAATGGTAAACCAACTTTATATATTTTTGTTTTTTGTTTTCGTTTTTTGTGTAGTTTTGTAGGGGAACGGCTGGCGAGCAAAGGCACCCTATAAACATGCCACATTTAGTCTACGCTACGTGCCCAGGCAGTTAAGATTGCCAACGGGGTGACGGGGGAGGGAATGGATAGGGACGCTTTCAGTTGTGTTGACTCGCGTTGAGTTGGCTGCATTTGCCACCCAAAACATGTGGATTTGCTGACGCCTACCAACAGCAACACCAACTAACCTCCCCACCACTCCCCCTCCCCCCCCCGCTGTGTCGGAGTTAACCTTCTCTACCCGACCAAAGTACCGCAATTTGCGCTCAGCAACAACGCGTGATATCCTTTACATTCACACACACAAACACAGAGAGAGAGAGAAAGAGAGAGAGAGACACAACGAAGAGGGAGATGGTGGGGAATGGTAGTGGGGGGGGGAGGTCTCTCCTCCTTGCTGGTTTTTGCACACTGTGAACAATTTTCGTTATCCGTTAGGAAGCTACCACTCACAGCTACCGTTCCGAATTGAATTAAACTCAAACTTTTACCAATTTACAAAAGCAACACACACACACACACACAGAGAGAAAGAGAGAGGGAGAGAGGGAGTGGGAGAGGCTAAGACGCCGACAACTAAGAAGAAGAAGAAGTTCGAGAAGAAGTTGAAGCAGAAGGAGCAACAACAACAACAGCAGCAGCAGCTAAATAAGAGGAAGCACAGCTAGAACTATAAGAATCGCCCAAAGTAGAAGTAGTAATAGTGGTGGTGGTGGTGGGGGAGGGTGGCTTGGGGTGGGACGGGGTAAAAGAAGCAGCTAAGAAAGCTAACCCGAAACTTTTGCACACAAAAAGCAGAAGCAAGTTTTCAGCTTATTTTCTGCAACGTCTTTTAGTCTCCTTTTCTTGTTCTTGCCTTTCTCTTTTTTTTGTTTTTGTCTATATTATAAGCAGTATCACAAACTACAGGGTATCTGTAGGGCATATAAAGGGGCCCCCCAATCAAATGAACCTCGATTATTAAACAAAAAAAAAATATATATACATATATATATATCAAGGAAGCTAGAAGTTTGAATACCCTTGCAGTCACAGTCCTCGGTGGGATTGGCTTAATAAACAAACAACAAAAACAAACCTTTCATAGAGAAGACCTCGACCTGCTAAGCCACAGCGCTTTAATCGCCAAATGCTAAGCATGCCAAAACGTTGCAGCGATCGACAGGCGTTATGTTTATCCGATTTTCTTGAAATCCAGGAATATGATGAATTGTATGTATATTTATGTACATAAACAGTTTAAACAAGATTCGTCAAGAAAAAAAGAAGTTATTCGCATTTTAGGCATTTTATTTTTTTTTTGTATGGCAGCTTTATGATAAAGATGTCTGATCTTTTTTCAATTCGCAGATATGATGCCTTGTGGATATAAAAGCTTATGTACGAAAATTGAAAACAGTTTTCCCAAAACTGTGGTACTAGTTAGCATACATTCAGACAGACAGACGGACATTATGCCGATCAAGAATATATATACACTTTATGGGGTCGGAAACGATACGTTCTCTGCGTTACAAGCATCTGACCGATTTTATAATACCCTTAGAAAAAGTAAAATAAAAACAATAAAGTACTTACATCTTAATACCTTGAGTATACATTGATGCCACAATGATTTAAGTAACATTCTGTTGATTGTGGTAATATTAATATTATTCTCGTAATAAAAAAATATATATGCTCCCACCGTTAGCTTAATTTTTGTGAATCATGAAATCTAATATGTACATACTATTGATAATTGAGGTAGATGACACTTGCTAATTCAGGAGTGAGTTTCTTTCATGGTAATATTCATAATTTTTTTAGAGGTCTTGTTCATTTTCACCTTTCCAATCGTAAATCATATTTATGGATATTTTTAAACTTGAAAATTCTAACTTATGTCGAGCTTTCCAAAAGTGATGTTTATAATAATTCATTCATTCATTTATTCACTAATATTGATATATACATTTGATATGTGTGAGTAATATTCTAAGGGTTAAGAGTTCATGCTGCATTGGCATTATTTATAATAATGTTCTTCTTATAAGTATTCATTTTCAAAGAATAAACTTTTTCATTCAAAATAACAACGAATAAAATATACGAAACTTTGAATGTAGCTTTGAAACTTACGAAAACCCATTAAAAGCACTTGTTGAGTTTTACTGTATTTATTGTGCAATCGAAGATAGATAATTATCGTATTACTATTATAATGAGTAAATTTAAAGAAACTGTAATAGCCAGATTCCAAAATGAAGTTGACTATTTTATAAAAAGTTACTTACTCAAATCAATTTTATCTATATGTACATTCTTATTCCAATTTTCTACTCCAATTTTATATATGATTCAAAAGGAGCTACAAATATCAGTTTGGAATTTATCTAGGAGATCTAATGAAAATCTTTTAATTCCTTTGATTGTTAAGCTATTTACTAATAAATTGGAGGTTCATATTTTTATTTAAATGAGTAAACAAGAACGAAATGAAAATATTTTTGAAAATTACTAAAAAAATATATTTTCAATTACAATTAGTAGCCATACAAATGAAAACCCGAAAATTTCGATACTTTTAAACATTAAATATTACAATTTAAGCAAAATTCAATATAAAATATGATTGAGTTTTAGACCAAATAATATTTGAAGCTCCTTCTTCAATTATTTATTTTTTTTTGCGCCCTTCGCGTGGGATTGAATTCGATAAGTTATTCATTTGGCACTTGTTTGATTACTGAGTACTTGTCGTAGTCGTTCTCATTCTATTATAATGGTAAACCTTTTGCCAGTTGCCCTCCCCCCCCCTACTCCAATGGCATGACCATCCTTCTTCTATTCAGTCCATCCTCCATCCGCCATCCGCCGCCATGCCATGTAGAAACACAATCTGCCCCTTAAAAGAGCTTAAACCCTGTCAAGCCACCCATTAAGAGAGCCAGGCGAACATTTTGCGTGATGGCATACCAAACAGGCATACCAACACAAGGATAGCAGAAAGGATATATAGTCGTGGTCGTGATGGGTGCGGGTGTGGGTGTGGGTGCGGGTGTGGGTGATGGTGGTGGTGGCAAAGGACAACTTTGAATGAGCGGGGATGAGGTGAGGTGGGGTGAGGTGCGGGGCAAGCTTTTGCTCGCCATGGGTCTTAGTTGTTTGTAGTTGTTGGGATTGTTGCTTTTCCCTTTTTTTTTTTTTTTTTTTTTGGTTACTTTTGTTGGTTTTGTTCGGCTTGTTGTTGGTGGAAATTATAGCATGTCCTTTTTGGACTGGCATTGCTATGGTTTTCCTTTTCCCCCCCCCTCTCTCTCTCTCTTTCTCTATGGTTGATGGGGTGGGAGGGGAGGCGGAACTGTGCAGGGGGCATCAGGTGGTTGTGCTTTGACTTGGCTTTAACTGTGGCGCTATGTTTGTCATTTGCCTCTGAAATATAATCGAGTCGAAGTGAATGCCAAAAAGCAGAACATACCTACAATAAGGGGGGTTGGGGGGGGAGGGGCGGGGTTATGATATGATGTTGTTATGATAGATTATGATGGCATATGATTTGAAATTGGCCCATCGACGAAATGTTATTCGAATGAGGTTAATATTATGGCCAACTGAATCTGATCTTGGCTAATATTTACATATGTAAATACATATATGTACATATATTTATTGTTCAGTTATCGTATATATGTACATTCCATATTATTGATGTGTTGTTGAGTTTGGTTTTCTCGATTATTTGGATTAAATGTTTTGTGTCTTTAAAAGTGAAATGTGTTTTTAAGTTAAGTTCTTCTTTCTTAACTACCCTTATCATCCCCTAAATGAATACCATTGTATCACACACACACACACACACACACCCAAATCATTTTCCACAATCATTTTTCGCCCCTCAAACTGGCGACACTGGAAAAGCGTCACCCCTTCCCTCACCCTCACCCTCACTCTCTTTGCCTGGGTCTTGGTCTGGTTTTGGTCATCAGTCTCTGGCGACCAGGTCACAGTCAGAACAGGACAGAACAGGACAGGACAGATATGGTCTGAAGGACTTTGGGGGGGAGGGGTCGGAAAGAAAAAGTAGCTAAAACGAAAAGTTAATAGAGAAAAGCAGCAGAGACAGTCGAGAAACGAGAATGTGGGGCCAAGGCAACACAAAATTGTTGTGGATGGCTATGGCAGCCAAGAGAGATGAGATGCAGGGACAGACGGTCCAAGGACAGACATTGCTCCACGTCCAGTCAAGGCAAAAAAGGTCGTTCCGAAAAATGGTCAGCCCGAAAGTTGGTTGGATGATGTTGTTTTTTTTTTCTGTCTTTTTCTTTCTTTTTGGGGCGGACGACGAACGAAAATGTACAAACAAATCGAGCAGACATCGAGCAGTTGCTGCTGGTGGATGGGGGAGGGGGAGGGGAAGGGGGATGGAGAGGCGAGCAACAAACAAACAAAATAGACAAACAGACGTTGACCCAAAAGTTGAAGTGCAGATCTAAAAGGACCTCCACCATCATCATCAAAGAAGAAAAAAAGGAAAGAAAAAAAAAAACAGAAAACAGAAAACAGAAAAGTTTGATTTAAGCTGTGAGGAACTTTCCGAGTATATCACGCATACGCACTGTGGCCATGCCCTCGGTTCTTGGTCCTCAGCCCTCTTTATCTCACTCTCTCTCTGTCTCTGTCTGTCTCTATCTCTTTCTATCTTTCTGTGTATATAAGTACGTATATATGTATATATATATTTTTGTGTTGAATTTCAACATTTTGCCAACTTTTGGGCAAAAGCCAAAAGTTTGCTTCTGAAAAGTATAAAAAGAGTTTATGGCTCTAAAGTGACTGAAAGAGGTAGTCGAAGGATGGGATAGGAAGGGGTGAAAGGGTGCAAAAGAAGGTTGCTTCTTTGCCTTAGACGGTTGCCTCCGATTTGATGGCAAAAAAGGATTTTTGTGTGGAGCCATTGCCGTTGGCAGCATAATATTTTCTGCTAACGCAGTCACTTTTCATAAAATTTCCTCCACCAACAACAACAACAACAACAACAACAACAACAACAACAACAATAACAATGAAAACTCAAACAGCAACAACTTGTGGCAAAAAAAAGGCATCTAAAGCAAAAAGGATTATAGAAAATTGCCAGCAATATGAGCACGAAGGCAACTGGGCGATCCAGAGAATGGTAGTGGAAAGGAGGGGAGGGGGGAGTGGAGAGGCGGGAGGGAGACTCGACGACTCTGACGCGACTTGCCAGTGTTTTGAAGTGGATTGGGGCCTGTTGGGTGGATGTGGCAAGATGCGACGCATATTGTCAACTGTCGTTGGGGCGTCGAGGACATCGTCGTCAGCGTCAACGTCAGCGTCAGCGTCAACGTCAACATTGGCGCCGGCATCGTTCTTCTCGTCATTGTTATTACAGCCCTCTGGCAGGCCTCATACCCAAACACACACAACAAACTTGTTGTTCCTGCTGTTGTTGTTGTTGTTGCTGTTGTTGTTGCAACCACCCATCATATAAGCGCTGAATACCCTCTCTAAGCCAACCCAACCCAGCCCACCCACGCACATGCCTAAAAGCCGTCAACGCAATATTTAGCTTGGAGTTTGAGTAGCATTCGCGACAAAACCGACATGGCACAGTGGTCTGAAAGTGACAAAAAATTATAAATAATTGCACAGTGCAAGAAATTGTTAAACTCTCTTAGAGAACTTGCACAACATGAACAAATACGTTAAATACATATAAAGAACATTTTTTCGTTAGCTTTATTTTTATCCGATTTTCCTACTCTTTCCTACTCTGACGATGCACTTCTTCTTTTCCTAAATTGAAAGCTAACTAAATGACAATAATATCGGATTCAACTTCATACTGTTTTACGAATTTTCATAATGGCTCTTATTAATATGTTTCCTCAACATTTCAATCTGATTTTGCAAATCGCATTTTAAAAAGATCAATATCAAAAAAAATTGGGAATAATAATTCTAAAAAAATCATTTAATTAAATTAAATAAATATACTATTGCCACGAGACAGTTCAAAAATACATTTTCGAGTCCTGGCCGAACAGCAGCAGCTATGGGTTATCGATAAGTCATATATCGATAGTATTAGTATCGATGCCGAAACTTCAACGAGCGATATACATACATTTCTCATCACTTGAAGAAGTTTCTGTTGCGTTCTGATAGATGTGAATAACTGCTAAAAGACAACCGTTAATTCATCATTTTGCTTTTGAAATACAAAGAGCGTACAGGCGGTCCTATTTAGGTGATGAGGAGTGTATACAAGAGTCCAATAGATAAACAAATATTTAAATCTCAAATGAAAAAATGTATGATAATTTATATATGATGCGAAATTCATTGAAAAATGTACAGTTTTATTTTGTTTTTATTTTTTCCACTATAAATATTGAACATTATAAATACCTTTTGGTTCTATACATCCATAGGATGAAATGGTGCATTAAAGTCGCCAAAATATACATATGTAACTGGCAGAAAGAAGCATTTCCGATCCTATAAAGTGGATGTATTCTTGATCAGTATCAAAAGCCGAGTCGATTGAGACATGTCCGTTTAAAAATAGCAGAATAAAACTGGAGTTAAACGTGGAAAGACGGCGTTGTCCGGTAGAGGGCGCCAAAGTGCTAGTGTGCTCTTAAAAGTGAGCGAGATAGCATGTGTTAACTACCATACCAATATTTAAATTAAGTTTGGAGCATGATATAATATCCAAGTCGGTTACTTTCTTTATTTAATATCAGAAATAAATGCCAAATACAAATGATGAACTGCTCATGAGTGAGTGAGCAACTTTCTTTAATGCGTGAGTGAGCAACATGCTCACTTATTATTTATTTATAGTCTGAATTGAAACCGTAATTGCAAATAAACCTAGCTATAGCTACTAGGCCTTAAGCTAAAATTGTGCTAACTAGTTAGAAATATATTTACAGGATTATAGATATGTATGTGTGTATGTACAAAGTTTAATATGTATTATTGAAAGTTGATATTTTGGTAACTTTGATCCAGATGATTGTATAAGATGGGATAGGTTTGCTTTTTGGGGGAATTGTTTAATGGAAAGGACGTTGGAGTCACTTAATTGAGTGATAACAAGGGAGTCTGTGAACTGAGTAAGTGAACTGATTCACTCATTGAAAAATGAGCCATTTGACCCAACACTACCAAATAATTACCATTGATTTGAATTACGTAATGTTTAAGGGAGAAAAACTTTTAAACACAGATTTAATTGTGTTAAATATTGTTATTAGTTTTTATACCCTTGCAAAAAGGGTATATTAATTTTGGTCAGAAGTGTGCAACGCATAGAAGGAGGCATCTCCGACCATATAAAGTATATATATTCTTGATCAGCATGACAAGGCGAGTTCAAATCCGTTTGTCCGTCTGTCTGTCCGTCTGTCCGTCCGTCCGTCCGTCCGTCCGTCCGTCCGTCCGTCTGTCTGGATCAACAGCTTCTCCTCCGAAACTGCTAAAGCTACAGAGCTGCAATTTTGCACGAAGTCTTGTATATACTGCAGGCATTGTATATCTCGGATTCATCCGGATCGGATGACTATATCATATAGCTCCTATAGGAACCATCGGTCGAAAAATGAGTTTTAGATCAATAACTTCTTTCTTTTTCACCCGATTATCATAAAACTTAACATTTGGCTGTTTACTATACATCCAAACATCCGTGCCAAATTTGATCAAGATCGGACTACTATATCATATAGCTCCCATATGAACAATCGGACCAAAAATAGTTTTTCTTCTAGAAACTTTTTTCGTTCTAATGCGATCATCGTTAAACTTGGTAAATAACACTTTCACATTGAGAATTATAATTCTGGTAAATTTGATCAAAATCGGATGACTATATCATATAGCTGTCATACAAACATATGAAAAAATTGCATGCTGCATGTCTACATACATGCATATGTATGCGTGCCGTGCTATGGCGTGTAAAAACGGATTTTAACACCAGTGTCTTTACATTTAGAAAACTCTTTTTAGGGATCTAGTAACACCAAGAGCTTGCAAGGGTATACAAACTTCGGCATGGCCGAAGTTAGCCCGGCCTTCTCGTTTTTTATTGCAGTCCAAATGGAAAAAGTCTTTGCACTTAGAGATGGAAAAATGTGATGTGCAATCATCGATAGTCCGATAAAAATGCTGAAACAAATTTAACCAATCAAAATCGAAATGACAATATGAGTTGGGAAAAATAGAAAAGAGAGAGAAAAGGCCAAGAGAAACCTGCGGAAATGCTTGGCGAATTGATCTAATATTCCTTTTTTGATTTATCGATTGATTGATTGATTAAAGTTCAAGAACTTCTGAGAGTTCAACTAATTAGCGATTAAGTGAAAATGATTTGTTGATTTTGTACCACTGTGCCTGGGCTGGATATACTTATATATATGTATGTACATTCGTATGTATGTAAGCACCGAAGGTCGTTTAGCGTTGATGACTTGTCGGGCATTCGACTTGTGCGAAAAGGAGACAACAACAATAGCCGCAACAACAATAAGGACAAGCCGAGCGATGGGGGCGGAGGGGGCGATGGCGTAGGGTGCTCTGGTTTAAGGGCGTTGGAAATTTTCAGGTTTTTGATTGTGTAAAGTCATGTCAAAATAATAGTCAACTCACATGCCACAGCAGCAGCAGCGACAGCAGCGGCAGTGGCAGTGGCAGCGGCAGCAGCCGTCGTCAATTGGTGAGAACAGGAACGGGATGGGCAGGCGGATGATGGCGCTAGGGGGAGGGGGGGAGGCCGTTTGCCAGTTTCAAATTACCCACAACACCCAAAAAAAAAAAAAAAAAAAAATTAAATAAAAAGGCAAAGAAAAAGAGAGATATACACGGAAGAGAGAGAGCGTAGAGAAGTTGAAAGATGACGAAGCAAAGTTCGAGCTGCTGTTGCCGCTACTTCGGTGGCTGCCGCTGCTGCTGTTAAGTGGCAGCAACTTTGTTGAGAATCCTGTGGCTTTTTATTTCGAAATTTGGTTTTTTATTTTTGTCTTTGTATCTACTATTTTGCTGTTGCCGCACCTCATTTGCATTTACGCATATTTGGCATATTATTTTACAGTTGCTTTTGACATGGCCTGATGGCAGATGGGCGTGGATGGGTGGGTGGATGAGTGGTTGGTTGGTTGGTGGGTTGGTGGGTTAGGTGGTTAATTTTATTTGCTGGGGGTAATTTTTTGGACTCTCTTGACAAGCTGCCGGGATTTTTCGTTTTCATATGTAAAAAAAGAAAAAAAAATGAAAAGAAAAGAAAAAAGAAATACAAAACGAAAGGAAAAGGCCATGTCATTGTCATCAGACGTTCGTCATTGCAACCCCCAGACAGAAAACCTTCACCCACACTCCGAGCCCCCCTCAGTCCCCCCCAGTCACCCTTCTTCATTCACCCACTCACAACTCACAACTCACAACTCAAACTCAAATCGCTTGTATTATTTTCTTTTGTCATTGTGCGCTTTTTCTTTTTTTCCTTTTTTCGGTTTTTTTTTTGTTGTTTCGCCGTTTTGTTGCTCCGTATGATTTTTCTTTTGTATTTGTATAATTTTTTCTGTCGCCTGCCAACCCCCTGGAACTGGAATACATATATACATATACTTAAGTTGGATATGCAACCACCCAGAAAGTATACGAAACCAACCCACCTATCTACTTCCCCCCCACCCCCTACCGCCCACTGATTCTCTCACACTCTTTATTCGTCCTCGTCCTCGTCCTCATCTCTGTTGTCTGACACGTCTTTTCGTTTCTTTTTCTTTCGATATTCCTTTTTGCTGTAACTTTTAGCCATCATCATCATCATGGTCGTCCTTCTCGTCGTCGTCTTGTGTGCCCCCCCACCCCATTGCCACCCAATCCTCCACTTTACCATTTTTATTGTTCTTGGCACACACAACTTCATTTTTAGCCCACTTTTTGGGTGGTTTAGTTTTATGGCTCCATCCCTGGATCCCAGACCCCACACCAGACCAGACCAGAGCAGAGCAGAGCAGAGCAGACCGTTTCTTGTGTCTCTCACGAGTCGTTGAATTTTTGTGCTATTTGCAGGCTCACACCCTTCCCACCCACTCAACCTTATTCCCCTCCTCACCACATTCCGAACTTTACCTACTTCTCTTTCGTATACGATTTTTCGGACTTCGTGTGTTTTTGTTTTTTTTTTGGTTTTGACTTTGATGAGATTTTTTGAGGTTAATCCCTTGTAGTGCCAGGACCAAAAGCGTCAAGTCCAAGTCCTTCGCATGGCTTTTGTCCTCTGCGTGTGTGTGTGTGTGTGGGTGTCTGGGTGTGGGTGTGTGCGTGGGTGATTGTTCCTTGGTGTGGAGTGGAAAATTAGTACATGTTGAAAATACTGCGATTGTTCCTGCTCCTGCTCCAGGTCCTGCTCCTGCTTCTGTCAAGGAGACGCTCGACTGGACAAAGGAGGCCAAAGAGCGTGAGCCGAGCTTGGGGTGCGGAGGATTGGGTTGGGGAGAGAACATGCTTGCCTTCAGATAAAACTCTCTGCTTGGTTGCACCTTTTTTAACATTATGTTGTTGTACGAAAATTAATTTTGTTACTTACCAACTGCTGCTCCTGACACCAGAAAGGGAACTCTGCCAGAAGTGTGGACCACCGACTCTGTGGAGTGGGGGGAGGGGGGAGCCGGAATGGTTGAGCATCCGGAAATGACACCTTGAGAAATGCTTTGGCAAGAGATGATTGCGGACAGCAAAATGCTGAAAATCTGCAAATATTTACAAGAGAAATGACACAGGAGAGGGCAAAGGAGCGAAAAAGTATGAAAAAAGCAGAAGAAGAAGAATAATGATTGGGATGAAAAGATAATGCAAAAGTTAAGAGTTTTGGGAATTAGGTCTGTGAACGTGTCCTTCTCCAGCTCGGAAATGACAAAACGTGCAAAATTTATATTTCAGAGACGGAGAAATTCCAATTGTTGTATTTGTTTTCTCATTTTTAATTGTTGCATCCTTACATTATTACTGAAATGATTTCTAAATTAACAACAAGTATTTAAGTAATTACATAAGTACTCGATGTTTATGAAATGTGTGAGTAATTTATATTGAGTAAAAATATTTAAGTAATTATGTATGAAAGTTACTGACTCAATATTTAACTAATAATTAAAGTACTTCATAATGTAATTGAAGTGTTTAAGTAGTTATAGGTATCTACTTGAAGTATAAGTATACTCTAATTATGCGTTAATAAATATTTGGGATCAGTAGTTATCTTAATTGCAAAATATCACTATATACATATATGTATGCAAAAAAGCAGTGATTAATTAGTTAATTAATTAAAGCATGTAATTAATTTACAAATTAATTAATTAATTAAGTAAATGCGAATGTAATTACCATTTTAGTTAATTCAATTAATAAATAGGAATTACGAATTAATTAATTAAAATAAATGCGAATGTAATTGCCATTTTACTTTAAATGCATATAATTATACCCTTGCAAAAAGGGTATATTAACTTTGGTCAGAAGTGTGCAACGCATAGACGGAGGCATCTCCGACCATATAAAGTATATATATTCTAGATCAGCATGACAAGACGAGTTTAAATCCGTTTGTCTGTCTGAATCAACAACTTCTCCTCCTAGAATGCTAAAGCTCCAAAGCTGCAATTTTGCTCGAACACTTGAATATACTGTAGGCATTGTATATCTCGGATTCATCCGGATCGAACGACTATATCATATAGCTCCTATAAAAACCATCGGTCGAAAAAAGAGTTTTAGATCAATAACTTCGTTTGTTTTCACTCGATTATCATGAGACTGAACATTTGGCAGTTTTCTATACATCCAAACTTCCCTGCCAAATTGGATCAAGATCGCACTACTATAATATATAGCTCCCATAGGAACAATCGAACCAAAAATAGTTTTGCTTCTAAAAACTTTTTTGTTTCTTTTGCGATCATCAGCAAACTTGATAAATAACGTTTGGACATAATAAGGTATAATCCTGCCAAATTGTTTCAAAATCGGATGACTAAATCATATAGCTGTCGTAACAAGTGATTAACAAGTGATTAACACAAGAACTTGCAAGGGTATACAAGCTTCGGCATGGCCGACGTTCGCCGGCCTTCTGGTTTTTAAATAACTTTTAAGTAAATATTTATTTCGTTTTTGCTTACTACTGCTCTGAAATGTGACTTTGAACTATGAATTACTAATAAGATTTTCACATAAATTAAAATTACCAAACATTCTTGTATATTTGGAATTAAATAAACAAAATTTAAATAAAATTTCCAACTGAATAATATAATTTTTAATGGTAAATTGATTGTCCTTTCTGGAGTTGATAGATTTTCAATTGCATCCAAATGATCAGTACTGCAAAAAAGGACCCAATAGGGCGCTGTAGGTACAGTAGGCACTATATCAAGGTGAACTAAAGAGAATTACGAATAACTAGAGGTAATAATGTGCAAGCTAAGATTTACTCGGAAAAGATTTAATACACGACACGGTTCATGCAAAGCATAGTTAGCGGTACATCGTGGCAAAGATAAACGATAAAACCTCCAAAATTCGACAAAGGACCAGCGCAATACCATCAGGTCCTGGCGAGTACAGCGGCTTGAAAATATTAAGCTCGCCGAGAAGTGAACTTTCATCAATCACAGGATTAAAAATACAATTCGGAATTTTTAAATTATAAGGATACGGAAGCTTTCATAGGATGTTTCTAAAAAATCAGCAAAATAGATCACGATAAGGTTTCCGTATAAGGATAAGGATCAGTATAAGGTATGTTGTTTTCAAACATATATCAAATTGCTTAGAATCACGGGAAAACTAAAGTTCGCAACACCGAATCTTGAACGGATCTCGAGCAAATCTCCCTGTAACGATGAAAAATTATAGTTTTGTTCCCATTGATATATTTCGAAATAGAAGAACTCTTATCGAGTGATAAAGGGGCAGCTGGGAAGTCCATCGATGGCTCCATCGATAGTATCGATGAAAATTAAAAAGTGCGATAGATCGATGGCAATTTTTCGATAGCGATGTATCGAACTTAATTTGTGCGTGGTCATGTGTTTCGTAAAGTACAGCGCCGGAGCAGGTGGATCTTTTGCAATGATTTGGATTAGCTGCGTTTTGATCTTGGTAGTATGGACAAGTATTTCCACACCTCCCGTAAGTATTTTACCCCGATAGTTTATTATCCAGCATAATAAGTAGCTGTAAAAGACTTATATAATTTTAAGTTATCTAATTGAGACTGAAGATCTTAATCAAGTTTGTTTTTGTTTGAAAATTAAGTTTTTGTTTTTTTGTTCCAAATGTTAATTAAATAAATTTAAAAATGCAGTCCTCGGTAGATGAGTTGGCTGTGGCCCTGTCATAAAGGCAACTGAACAACGAGGATCCGGTTTCGAATCCCAGGCTAGTGTATGGATGAAGTTATCGTCTAAGCCGAAGGCCATAGTTGCTAGTGCTTGTAAAAAATTGTTAGGTTAATAGTTTTCAACTATATCCTAAATTAAAATAAATAAATAAATAAATTTAAAAACATAAAGAACCATTTTGTATTTTATTTGAATAATAATTCGAATAACCCTTTTAAATTTCCGATGGAACCATCGATAATATCATCCATTCATCGATGGAAAAATACTAAACCATCGATATTATCGATTTTTCCCCATCGCTGAAAAAAACCATCGAGGGGGGAGACTATCGATGGATTCCCAGCTTCAGAAGAGGTCAATATGTAGAAAATGAGGATCTCTTGTTGTCTATGGTAACTTTTGGGTTTGTTTTTGAGTACAATGCTTACACTCACATAATACCAACATATGGCACATAAGTTTCTTCTTGATTTTCATGCTATAAACAATAGTTTTCCCCTTTATGGCCTTTGATACTCTCCTTCTACTTCCAATTCCATGTGTCGCAATTTGCAACTGAGCGAGTTTTGAGGCAAAAACCTTTTTGGTCGAAATACACTCGAGACGTGAAAATGTGTGTGTGTGTGTGTGTGTGTGTTGTGCATGAAAACTAAAATTTAACTACGAGTTGGTTATAAACAACAAAAAGAAAGAAAACAAGCAAAAAGTAGTTGGGGGGGATTATGAGCAAAAAGCATTTCACCCCAAACGAATAAACCTACAAAATGGGGGGCGGGTTAAAAACTATTGCCCTTACCTCTATGACTATACGTACTTACATACATACATACACATGCATATTTATATGATAGGTATATACGTATATATATATATGTATGTATATGGCTTTCTGTGATGCAATTTCTGCTTTTTTACCGTCAAATCTGGCTCTTTTAAATATGCGAATTTTGGCAAATAGATTTTTAGTATTTTTATGGATTTTTCAAAGATGTAAGATTTTTAGGAAATACTTTTTCTAGCATTTTAGCACTTAGGAAATGAATAACTTAAATCTTTCAACAAGAAGTAGTAATATATTACTAATAAGATCCTTTAGGCATCTTTTTTTCTGACCACTTGACGTATGCATTAGTCGCATTACGTATACGACATGTACTACTTTAAGAACTTTCTGAACGAGAACGTGGAACTACCAAAAATTTAACCGTCAAGAATTATGTAAAACTAAAAATCTATTCTGATCGCTAAATGTGAGACAATTCAAAATATCGCGAAAAGAAAATCCATAAACTTCATGGTTAGAAAGGGAATCAAGGCAGGAAGATATTTAATTAGTGATAAATAGTAACCAATCGAGGTTCGAAGATAAGTTGGAAGACTGATGAAAAGTTGTTTTTAGACTGTCTTCGACCTATTGATCGTAAAAAAAGAAAAATACTGAAATATTTACATGTGTAGGAATGAACTAAGATCAAGGCCAGGAACTAATCTAATTATCCCAAATGAAGTAGCTCGGGAATAACCGGTAACTTTTAGTTCTGAAATTACAAAGGTACAAGAACTAACAAGATGATATAGTTCTTTACACTTTCCTGTTATTTGGCAATTAATTTTATAATTTTAAGTTACCCCCCTTTTTGGGCGTGGGCGGAAGTTGCTTACCTGAATATCGCTTTGGAGATTTTTAATCTATCCATGAAAAAATTCAGTATGGTAAGACAAAAAACAGTTTCATCTGTTATTAAACCTTAGATGGATCTTGCGATATTTTGTCTAGGTCACAAGCAACGTTAAGGATTAAAATGGATTAAAAGAAAAACTATTTCAAATTCATTGTGTTTGTAAGAAAATAGAATAAATCTCACATTTGAATACCGCGAAGTTCCTCAACTAATTATTACTAGCTTTATATTATTAAATAAACAATTGGATGTCGAATTTCTAATTGTAGAAATTGTTCCACATTTAAAGCTCTTAAAATTTGTATATTTAAGTAATATTAATATGTGTTTTTTTTTTGCCATTTTGCTGTCTGTTTTTTGTGTGTATTTATATAGCTAGAAATGCGCAACACTGAAAGGGTATATATAAGTATATCTATATATATGTATGTAAGTATATATATATATATAGATATATATAGGTAGGTACCTGCATGCTTGCTAACTCGTGTTAAACACTGCGTATACTTAATATATGAGTATATGGCTGACACACACTCAGTCGTACACATAAATATGATATTTATGACGATAAGCGAATGCCGCCCACGCACACACACACACACACACACACTCGTAAAAATACCCACATAAACACACACACACACACATACACATACAGATAGAGACAGGACATACACATTAAATGGCAGATATCCTTTTAACACTTAAAGCGGTGAAAATATTAAAAACAAAAACCACAAAGTCAACAGCAACAACAACGGCAGCAGCAACAACAACAACGGCAGCAACACCACACAACATTTTTATTGATAAATGCGCAGACAAGCACACACACGTGCAATGTAGGCGGTCATATAAAAAGGAGGGGGCGTGGCAGCTGGTTAACAGGCCAGGCAAGCCAGGCAACTAAGGGTATGGGGGGAAACCGAACATGGTATGATAATGGTGTGCGTGTGTGTGTGTGGGTGTGTGTGTGTATTTATGTGTGTCTATGCCGAACCGCAAACGCAGCGCAAAGCAAGTGTATAAAAAATTATGAAACAGCTCCATACTCACACCACTTTAGTTGTCCAATCCAAGCCCCCAATCCTGCCACCCCTACCAGCTCCTGTACAAGTCTCGACCCTCCCTCTCCCCCACCGCCACCGCTACCCGCCAGCAACCCAATGATATGCGCCTGACCATTGCACAGTGGCAGCAAATTGATGGAGAATTCCAACTATATTGCAAACTGATTTGCATTCAACGAAATGAAAACATTCGTTTTCGAGGGTTAAAAAGTTTTCCAGCAGCTATTGAGATACTTACCAACACTAATGTGAACCGATTCAAATGGGACGGAACAAAACCGGAATTTCCTAGAAATAGTAAAATGTATAATTAGCAGGGACTGTAATCATTATGAGTTTTATTATAAAACTTGAAAAATAAAAATTATTTCCAGTTTTTAATTAATTAATTAAATATTAATCATCGATTTTGAGCAAAAAAAAATAAAACTCTCAACATAAAAATTATATTTAAGCAAAAAAAATAAAAATAAAAAAATAATGATTATTTCTTAAGTTTTATTTTTTCGCTCAAAACATGATTTTCTGGCTTTTCCATAGAGTGTTCAGGCCAACTCGATATATATCCTTTGACCTACATATTTTTCACATGTTTGGGTATAAATATTAAAAAAATAAAATTTAATTTTAGCCCAAAATTTAAAAAAAAGATACGCCAGAAAATCACGTTGAGTTTTATTTTTTAGTGAAAATAAAAAAAGTGATTATGTATCGAAACGATATTGAGACCAATTAGCCAATCGCAAATTCAATAATTATAAAGACACTAAAAATCAAAATAAAGACTTAAAATCAATGTAAATTAAATAAAAATGTGCACTTTATGCAAATAATTAATTTTGTAAGCATTGTAGTCTTATTTTAAAGTGACTTTTCATTTTAACTAAATTTCCGAGTCCAAAAAGTAGATATACATAAAGGTAATACATCCGTAAACGGAACAAATATATTTTTATCGCATGGTGCCGTATTCTAATTTAATACAGAAAATGAATTTAAAAGCTTAGTTAAACGTAGAAACATAGAGCAAAGTTGGCCGATAGTTGCGCCTAAGTGCCTGCGATTAATTAAAATAATAATAGTCGGTAAATGCAAAGTTATCGCTCGCTATCGAGTTCCATCGATCAGTTAATTAAGCAAATAAGCAAATGTGTGTAAAAGTATTACTTTCCAATAATACCCCAATAATAGTTGATGAAACCGAAACTCTCTTGTCTTCTAATGTACGCTTTACAACACTAGTGTGTTCCACTCAACCAAGGATGCCAGATGATTGTAATAAATAATTCTAGCCAATTCTTTCTAATTTAGATATTTTTTGTTACAAATGGTTTTTGTTCGTACATATATTGCTCCACTGTACTTTTAGCCATGTTCGTCCTTGCTGTTCTCGCATAATAATACACACACATATCCTCACACTCACACACACACACACACACACACATATCACACACATTCTGCTGCCTTCTGACATGGTTCCGGCTTGTTTGTTTGGTTTATTTTATGACCATAACCAACCCAACCGACACCAACCGACCGACAGAAGATGAGCAGGGGAAAAAAAAGAGGGGGTAGGTTTGGTAGTCCAGGGTGGGGAGGGGGGGGGAGGGGCTGTGTGGGTAAAGAGGACTCCATGCCTATGCACAATGGAGGATCTGCTGCAGGCCATGTCGGGGTGTCCCTCTCCCTCTCCTTTCCTCTATCTCTCGGTCTCGTTGTATGTGTGTTTAAGTTAGTAGCTTTTGCCGCCTGTTTGACTCGGTTTAAGTTCTCTGTTTGTGTGTGTGTGCCAGTGTGTGTGTGCCAGTGTGTGTGTGTTTTTGCCACGCATATAAATTGCGTTGCTCTTCTGCTTCTTCTTTGCTGCTCTCTGCTGCTGCTGCTGCTGCTGCTGCTGCTGCTGTTTCTCTGTGTGTTGGTAGTCTCTATGTGCGCTTAGCCTGGTTGCTGGTCCCAAAAACGGCTTAAATGCCATTTGTATGCATTGAATAGTGCATGTGCGCCCAGCATAATTCTCTTTTTCTCTTCCTCTTCCTCATCCTCTCTCTCTATTTCTGTTTTTCTCTCTAGCTCTATATCTCGTTATCTCAAAAAACAAAAAAGAAAAAAAAAAGAAATAGGAAACATTCGCGTAGCATTGTTGCCAAATTTCAATTTCATTCCATACACAAGCAGCAACAAGCCTGGCAACTCTGCCTTCATATTTATATTTCTATTTTCGTTGCAGCTTTTTTAAGCCACAGAGCAGCTAAAATATGTTTTTTTCCTCACACTCACCCCGACTAGCCGAAAAACTTTCCATTTGCTATTTTCTGATTCGCTTGAAATTTATTTTTTAACATGCCAACACACACACACACAAAAAACCTTTCCCCCTTTTCCACCACACTCCACCCCAATTCCAACCCATTCCACCACTATCCAACACTACTACACACAGTAGTTGTACATTTAAAAATTGTTTTTGTTCTTTTCCTTTTTTGTATTATTTGCTTCTTCCTCCTTTTTTTTCCTTTGCACTTTTACTTTATTTTACATTTTGCCACACTGCGAATATTTCCACTCCCAGTGTGTGTGTGTGTGTGGGTGTGGGTGTATGTGTGGGTGAGTGGGTGTTTGTACTGGGAGTCCACAGGACATGGGTCATGGACTTGACAGCAACAACGATCTCGTTTTGCCCCTTTTTCTGTCCAACTCTTACCAAACACATTTTTTTTTGTTCGTATCAGTTGAGTATATATATTTTCCAACTTGACATTTAAGTTCCAAACATTTACAGAGCGCAAAACCGACGGCAAAATGATCCCCAAAGCTGAGTGGCCAAAATATGAGGGAAAAAACTTTAAGTAAATCGGAAACTTTTGATGATAAGAGTCTATATTACCGATCTGAACTGAAGATTTGTCTAAATGTTGAAACTAGAATTCAAAAATGGAAATTCATTAAAATTAGCTTATAACTAAGAGTGAAAATTAGGTATTTGAGGGAAGCTAATGTGGAAAATGTTAACAAAACTCGTACTTGGGGGGTTCAAGCGGTGTGTTCCCATTTCCGCATTCAAACAGCTAAGACGGAAGTGAATCGCTAGTTGTTCCCACTTACGCAAACACATTTTAAACAATTTGTCATTTAAAAAGTCATTTTTTCCCATTAATCTTTAATTATATTAAGTATTTGTGTTTAGATTATGCAATTTTTTGTATTTACAACGCATCTGTGTGCAGTCAAATGTGAAGTAAATTTTATGTTTAAAAATGTATTTATTATAAAATATTTGAACAGAAGTCTTTTTTTATGCACGATTTTGAAATCTGTTGTTTCATGAATCATAAAGTTGTGGAAATCGGAGTTCTAAAATTCAACAGTTGAAGGCAATACCCTTATTATTTTCTTGAAGTTTGTATCTATAACATCATCATTCAGTTTTAATCCTTAGAAGATCCTTAGAAGATGTATTTTATTTTATTTTTTATAGTACTTATAATAATTTATTATTTATTTATTCTTTACACAATAAGTATATGAAACTCATTTATTGTTACTATTAATTTCAGAAAGTTCAAAAACCACTTGAAATTAACGGTGGTCAGGAACGAGAATTGAGAAGAATTGATGATACAAAAGTATCTTCAATTGCACTCAGCTGGGAGAGTTAAGTCAAATATAACACCTTCATATTGTAAGCTCTTACTATATTTTTATACCCTTGCAAAAAGGGTATATTAATTTTGGTCAAAAGTGTGTAACGCATAGAAGGAGGCATCCCCGACCCTAAAAATATATATATATTCTTGATCAGCATGACAAGACGAGTTCAAATCCGTTTGTCCGTCTGTCTGTCTGTCCGTCTGTCTAAATCAAATCCTCCTAGACCGCTATAGCTACAGAGCTGAAATTTTGCACGGAGTCTTGTATATACTGCAGGCATTGTATATCTCGGATTCATCCGGATCGGACGACTATATCATATATTTCCCATAGGAACCATCTGTCAAAAATAGAGTTTTAGATCAATAAGTTCGTTGTTTTTCATCTGATTGTTATAAAACTTAATATTTGGCGGTTTACTATACATCCAAACGTGCGTGCCAAATTTGATCAAAATCGGACTACTGTATCATATAGTTCCCATAGGAACGATCGTACCAAAAATGGTTTAGCTTCTAAAAACTTTTTTGTTTCTTTTGCGATGCTATAGCGTGTAGATCGAGGTTTTTTCACAAAAGCCTATTTATTGTGCGAGCTCCTGAGTAAGGGACTGAGTAACGCAAGAACTTGCAAGGGTATACAAACTTCGGCATGGTTAAAGTTAGCTCGGCCTTCTGGTTTCGCTTTATCTAGTTGTAATTCCGATTTAGTTTGAAGATATGGCCATTGCAATTCTGAAGTGTTTAGAAAACTCTGCTGATGATAGAACTTGGTGTTTCTTGAAGGAGCTCAAAAAATCAAACTATTGAAAACCCCAAAAATACGTTTTTTTATTTTCGAAAAAGTTACCACAAAAAAGGATATATGTACGTACCACTTTTAAAAACTATAAAAAGTGATTTCCTCTCGCAATATTTTCGCAATCAAATTTGACACACTAAGTCATGGTATGAACATCTATTATTTTACCAAATTAATCCAAATCGGAATATAAATGGCTAAGCTATACGAAAAAAGTTCTTGTACTCAAATAACCGCAAAGCAGTGTTGCCAAATCAGCTTTTTTCCCGTCAAATCTGGCTGTTTTGATAATCCATTTGCGAGAAAAATTTCGAAACAGCGGGCAGCGGGAATTCTGTTTTTTTTTTTAATTTAATAAATAGCCTTTTTTCCGCTTTTTAATTTTCTAAGAAATTTATAATATTTTAGCGATAAGTCGTGCTAACAATAATAGTTGTTCATTGTAGTTCATTGTAAGCGAACTTATCGATAATAGAGTGGAACCCACTGAACTAGAATATGATTAGTTGAACTAGAATAAAGAACTTAGTTCGTTCTAATAGTTCAATTGATCTTATTGTGAACGAAAAAAATAAAAATAAAACATTTACAAGAAGAAAAAAAAACATCAGCTTTTTTTTTGGATTTTTCTTTAAATTTCAGTTTTTTTTGTATTTTTTTAAATTTGAGTTTTTTTTAGTTTCCTCCCGTCAAAAACAGCTTTTTTTGGTCGACAAAAGTTGGCAACACTGCATGAACCTAATTTTATGTGGTTTTTATATATGTAAATTTTTAAGTAGCTTTTTCACTTGGTGCATTCATTGTATATCCAAGTCGGCCGACTCACTTTTTTATTTTTGGAGTAATATTGCTTAATTCTAATGAAGATTATATTTTACCAAAAGAGTCATGTATTACGGTATTAGAATAATATATATTGATTCTCTATCTAATTGCATGATTAAGAAGGCGTCGTCACCCATCTACTTCGTCTCGGGCTCCCAATCTCAATTCCCCAATCCCATCCAGCAATCCCTTGCTTGTTCCCGAACCCTTTACTCCATCCCAATGGCAACCCACTTATTTTATATTTTACTTAATGCATTCCCTGCTTATCCTTGGCTTTTATTAGTGTTTCAATATTCGTTTTCTGTACAGTTTTCTGTGTGTTTCTTTCACTTTGCTTGGTTGCGCTTTTTTGCTTTGCCCCATTCCCTCCTTCTGTTTGCTCTGGGCGGGGAATAGTTCTAGTCTTGGAGCTGCTCCTGGTTCAGCTGGGTTCGCTTCGATTCAGTTTAGTTCAGTTCGGTTCGGTTCGGTTCGGTTTTTGGTTCTACTTTTGGCTCGTTTTTGCCATTAAATGGACAAATGAGGGATATAAAACAATTCGCTTTGGCTTCCTTTTTTTTGTTCAGGTCTCCTCTTTATTTTGTGTGTTTTTTCCTTTCTCCTTTTGTGCCTTTGCTTACTTATTTTATTATTATATGTATATATATATATATCTCTGGGTGTGTGTGTGTGTGTGTGTGGGTATTTCCTTTTTTCTTTCATGGTAGACCCTTTCTCAGGGTTTGGTCACTTTCATTTCGTTTCTTCTTTTTTTTTTGGTGTGTTTTTTTGTTTCGCTTCTTTCCGATGCAAAAGTGTATCCTTTTTGCGCCTTCAATTGGGGGAAGGAGATGGGCTTGGAGCTAAAGATGGGCTTGGGCTTCGGTTTGCTTTTTTTTTTTTTTTTTTTGTCGGGTGCGAGTTGGATTTATGCTCATGTTGGGTGTGTTTGTTTGGCCCCACCATGTTCAGGTCCTTTCGTGTGTCTTGTGTTTATGTAATCGCCCACATTAGTTTCTGACGCCGCCGTCGCCGCCGCCGACATCGCAGTTTGCCTTTCGCCATTTTGCCATGTTTGCACTTGCCATCGAGGAAGGAAGGAAGGAAGAAGACCAGAAAGAAGGTGGAGGAGGGTTGGGTCAGGAGTTGAAGTATATTCGTTACCTTAATTTTCATTCAACTTTGCTATTTTCTTTAGAAATTCGCCAATTTCTTTTTTTCTGCCTCCGTTTCGTTTGCTGGCTCATGGAAAATGAAATGAAAATAAAATGATACTCATTAATTTGATAAATCGTTGGGCCAGCAACAACACAAACATCTTTATATACTTTACTTATACATACATACATACATACATATATAATATACAAAAGGCATCTTCAGTCCAAAAAAGATTTTTCTTTATAAATGACCATGTTGCAAATGAAAAAGTTGACCTTTACGAGCCACGGAAGATGGAAACAGCGTGAAAGAGAATAAGTACGATATGAGAGGGATGGGGAGGGAAGAAGGAGGAAAGAAGAAGAAGGTCTCCTTGTATTTTTCAGTAATTTTCCTTTTCTTCCTTTTGACGCTCTTGAGTTTTTCAGTCATTGGAAATATTTCTTCTTGTTTTTTTTTTCTTTTCACCAAACATTACGCACTTGGTCAGGTCTTTGTTAGCCCCCCCCCCTCCCCACTTCCACTCCTCCTGCTTGTTGTCCTGTTTTCTCTTTCCGCTTACCGCATTGTACCTTCATTTATTTCGTAGCTTCGAAACTTTTATTAGCACACATTTAATAGGGTCACGCGTGTTAGGCTCCACACCTCTCTCTCTCTCTCCCCCTGCCGTCTGCCATGTCCTGCTTCGCATTGCTTCTCTTCCTTTTTTTTTTTTTGTTTTGTTTTTTTATTATTATTAATTTTCCAGCAAGTTACATGAACACAAAACAAAGGCAGGAAGAACAGCTACAACAACAAGCAGAAGGTGGAGTAAATGGGCGGCAAATCTACAGCCCAGCAGCAGCAACAACAACAACAACAACAAAATACGAAAGGACACTTAAATGTGGAGGAAACAGAGAAAACAAAAAACCAAAAAAAAAAAAAGACCCCCAAGTAGGAAGAAAGGAAGGAAAATGAGGTTCTCTCGAAATGAGGTCACTTTTTTCGTTCCGTTCGTTTCGTTTTGTTTCGTTTCATTTGCTTGTTGTACACTTGTATTTCATTTTTTTTTTCTTTTTGACTAGGAGACACGTTCGTTCGAATATAGGTATATATATATATAAGATATATATTGAAGACATAAAAGCGGCAAATGTGGAAAATATCCATAGATAGATTGATGCCAAAAATTGCCTCAACAATTTGGCCAAAAACTTAGTTTCGAGGGAATTTGTTGTCTAAGAAATCACTTAATAAAGAAATATACAGAGGGGCAAATAGGATCTTGGATTGATTAATTCTAAACAGCTATACCTAGAGATCCCTTCTTACTTCCGATAATGTTGAAATAGTGCGTTCTTTATGCTCTTTCACTTCCTTTTCCTCAACAGATCGCTAACGATCGCGTGGGCTCACATTGCGGATGTGTAATTTTCTGCATAAGTTCCACGTTGTTAAGCAATTTAGGCAACAAAGATATTCATATATACCTTTGAATAAGTTTGAAAATATGTAATTTACTTACGAATAAATTCATTAAGCTGACATATCTATTTATGCATATGTATTGCACGTGCAGTTTTTGTAAGAATTTAAAAATTAAATGAAGAGATCGAAAGAATAAGAGTATGAATTTTCACTTGTTGAATTACCAGGTTTACTATATTTAAATACAAATTGGGAGACAGTTAACTTGGTTTGTAGTTTTTATAGCTAGGCTTTCTCTGTCTTATTAGGCAAATAAACAAATAAAAATTAATTTATAAAAATTAATTAGTCGATTAGAATACAATATTATTTTCATTCATAATTTTATAAGTATTTTTGGATTAATTAATTTTCCTTTTTTTACCCATTATTTCTTTTGTGTATAAATATTGCATCTATAATAAAAATCGCAAATATTAGTTTAGCAGCATTATTTTGATTGTTCATTTCACAAGTAAAAAATATAATGAAATATAATAAAATCTCTAATATTAATTTAGCATTATTTTGATTGTTTATCTTACAAGTAAAAAATATAATAAAATATAATAAAATCCCAAATATTAATTTAGCAGTGGTTAGCATTATTTGGATTCATTTTACAAGTAAAAAATATAATGTCGAGGAAATAGTCAATAACAGAAATTTAAAAAAGCCTTTTTGGGGTTTTCTCTTTCTTTGGTTTTCCCCCAAATTTTTATGTCATTTATACGCCATATGTTATGTCTCTATATAAATATCTAAGAGGAAAAGGCCTAGTTCTTAGTCTAAACTCTTAAATCATTTATAAGATACTTGCCAAAAAAATTTGGAATTATAACAAAAGAGTGAAATAAATTGAATTGAATTAAAAAAAAAACATTTCTATCAATTTTTGATCTCTAATTGACAGTTTCTTTTTTTAGCATTTATTCTTCGCTTACATATAACCCTAAAAAGTATGCTAGGATTACGATAGTGCTGTTATTTTTAGGGGTGCCAATTAAAAAACGGTATATTCTGATTGGGGACCGTTTAAAAAAATACCTAAACCTATCTAAAATGTCTTCGTTTAATTTGCCATCTTTAATTGAATTTATTTTCGAAATACGTGATTTTGAAGTAGTGTCTCACAACTCCCAAAAAATGTTAAGCATCCAAAAAATCATTGTTTATTCGATCGATTAAGCGTTGTAAGTGTGAACTAAGCACGAATGGATCACAAAGTATTTATATTTGCTACGCTCATTAATTAAGTCTTTAACTTTTAGGGAATTTCAACAATCGAGCTCTATTTTCGTACTACTTTAAACTAGTTAGTTTTGCAGAGTGTAGCTGAAACATCAGTTTTGATTCTGCGTTTAATGTTTCGTCAACAATTAAAGGTCTTTGTCTCTAAAGAAGGTGCGAACTTTCAAGGGATGGATGCAAATTTAAGTTACATCGAAGGTCTAGAAGTGACTGTACCCAAATCTTTCTGGTAGGAGTCTAGTGTAGAATTTTCTAGCAAGTGAAACTGCTCAATGAGCGAATCCCTGACAATAGGTAATGACTTCATTCATAAAGACAATTCAAAAGAAAAGCGGAAAAGACTTCAAAAGAAACGAACAAACAAATAGCGGAAAAGGAACCCGCAGAAAGCAGTCCAAATGAGGCAAAAGAGACAATGATTATTGAAGAGGTGTCGATTAAAGTTAGATTAAAAGAACAACAAAAAAACTGAGGGTTGGAGAGGAGAGGCGAGGAGAGAGGAAACTAGAAAGAGTAAACTTGTTTTTTTTTCTTCTTAATTTACGGACGTTTGATTTCATGGACAGTTGGCAAATTCAATTGCCAGATCCGCTTCTCTTCGAAGTCGAATCCTGGGTGGTTGATGATGATTCCGATTTGAATGCGGATTTGGAGACAGAGTCTCTACGCAGTTTCCTCAAGGGTTGGTTGTCATGGTCACTCGATTGCTGCAATTAATATTAAAAATGAAATCATTTTTCCTCTTTGAATTTTGGTTGGGGTATCTCTCTCTCTCTCTCTCCCTCCCAGTGAAGTCCTTCCGAATCGTGGGTCTGTCTGTCGGCCTGTTCTTGGCATTGTGGGTGGTTGATTGTTGCGCCGTTTTGGGTTCGTTTGGTCTGTCGGTGTGTTAATGCATATTTCAGACACGTGCGTTCTATGCCTTCTTTGATTTAGTGCACTGAGTGAGCCAAGGCGCGGGACGTGGAGTGGATAGGAGTGGGGTGGGGGGGTGACGAGGCAATGATGAGCGGCTTAAAATATTTGTAAAGACCTTTTTTTATGTATACCTAACATTTATACATATGTATAGATCTATTATTAAAAACAAAAAAGCGGGTTTAAAGATTATTTATTTGTTTCTGAATGGAATGAAAAGTTGTCTGGGTTGGCATTGGGCATGAGATTTTAATTACGTCTTGGATGTCTGTGTGTGTGTGTGTGTGTGTGTGTGTGTTTATTGAATGCTTTGATCCTTGACTTATGCAGGAAGGAAGCAGGCATAGAAAACCATCGAGAAAAAGGGTAAGTACGACATTAAGGTTCATGATGACGAGATGATGGGAATGAGAACGAGAATGAGAATAATGATGTGGGATGGTGGCAACAAAACTTTTCTAATTGGGGATGAATTTGAATAAATGTAATTAAATCATTTAATTTTATTAGGAACGTGCTAGTCAGACTATTGTTGAAGACCTCAATCTTATATACCTCAATAAATCATATGGTAAAGTACAATTGCTCAGATCAAATCAACATTCTTAGAATAGAAACTTAATCTATTAATACATTGAAATCAGATTACCAAGTATATTAATAAACACTTGGAAAATCAAAGCTCAAATCATTAATCAGAGAGGAGGGAGAAAATCTTAATCGACTCTTTAAACAACACAATGATTCGTTTGGTTTATTATTAAGTATTATTTGGTTTTTCTTTTTCTGCTTCTGTTTTTGTTTTTGTTTTTGTGTTTGTTGTTGCTTTTGCTTGTGGGTAATTGTTATGTATGTATAACAGCCGGCAGCTATATTGTAAATTTGATGAAGTCACAGTTCATTTTTCTCCACTTTGCAATTCCCGAATTCATGTTCGAATGCATTGCTATGAATTTCGAATGTTTAGTTGAAGAGTCGACTAAGAGATACCCTACACCCAGTAAGTGAAGAAACTCAAATGAAGTTAACAAACATTCTATAACAAAAGGATTAGCATATCTCTGAACATTAACCGATGCATACATATCTTTGACGTGATTCATTATAGAGAATTATGATTATTTACTTCGCTGTTTCCCTAAAAAAGAGAACTAGGGAAAGAAAATTGTTCAGTAGCTACTTCGAAAATCAGTTATTTTTAGGCCAAAGACAACTTTGAATGACAACAAATGTCAATTTCGTTTTTATACCATGCATTCATAGAATGAAATGGTATATTAAAGTCGCCAAAATGTATGTAACAGGGAGAAGGAAGCTTTTCCGACCCTATAAAGTATATATATTCTTGATCAGTATCAATAGCCGAGTCGATTGAGACATGTCCGTCTGTCTGTCCGTCTGTCCGTCTGTAGGATCATCGCGATCTCGGAGACTATAAAAGCTAGAGCTACCAAACTTGGCATGTAGACCCGTTTGCTCTGCAGGCAGATCGAGTTTATTTTTTTTTTTCGCCCCGCCCCCTTCCGCCACCGCTATTTGAAAAACAATATTTTGAACCTCCATATCTCGGGAACTATTAAAGATAGAGCTATCGGATTTGGATATTAGATGCGTGCAGTGTGCACGCAGACCAATTTTGTTTCAAATTTTGGCCACGCCCCCTTCCGCCCCCGAAATTTGAAAAACTCGATTTTCAGCCGAAATATTTATAGTATCGTAATTTAATTTGGCACACTAATACATGTCACGTATATCTATCATTCCACCAAATATCACAAGAATCGGAATAAAAATGGCCGAGTTATACATAGAATACATAGATAGCATATGCTGGAAATCACCGATTTGGTCGGGGGGTGCTAAAGTGCTCGTTTTCACATAAGAGTGAGCGAGATAGCATTTAAAAGAAATTTAATATATATCTCTTCACCTAATGCATGGTATATCCAAGTCGGCCCGGCGACTTACTTACTTTATTTCTTACATATTTTCAGAAATAATTTGATTCCAAATCGAATACATGGCTCCCAGCCACTTAAAAAGCACATCTCACCCATTAGAATCCTTCAAATGTTGGCCAAACCAACGAAAAGATGATTTTGAATATTTCTGTATTCATTTATTAAAAGATATTGAAAATCCATTTGATTAACTCTGAAGTGACTCTGTTTGTGATTCAAAAATAATCATCATCGATATTAAATCTGTTATAAAAAAGTTAACAGAAAAATCAAAAGAATAATTGAATAATTTATAAACATTGTTAAACAAAAATGTTCAACGATTTGCGTTATATTTAAATGAATCTTTTAATTGAAGAACTTCAATGGAGAGATCAATCCATCCAAAAGTAACTGTAGTAACTCTTAGTTTTATTCTATATACTATATTATGTACACCGCCGCTCAACTGAATAGGTTCATGATCTCAGAGGTAGGAATTTGTCCATAATTCCTAAACCAGTATTCCGATTTACATAATTTTTTTTTGCTTTAATTCTTAAATCATATTAGAAAGAACCGTTCGCTAAGTACCGTTACTTTGCATATTCTGTTTTATTATTTCTTTCGCTAATTAATGTGCAATTTTTTGGCTCAACTGAATAGGTTCAGCTGAAAGATTTTTAGTTTGCGGTATAACTTGGCGATGTGGCGACCCATTTTTGATGCAAATTTTTAATTCAATATATTTTCTTTAAATTTAAAGAAAAATGGGACGCTTGAATCAATTATCCGAGTATGAAATAGGCCAAATCGAAACCTATCGCAAAAGTGCTCAAAAAATTGAACGGAGCCAAAATGTTGTGAGTCATTTTTTAAGAAACAAGTCAGAATACAGCGAAAATACCTCATACTTTATATATATATTTAGTCATATGATATTTCAGATTTAAATATCTTAATAATATCTAATAATAATATCTAATACACTTAATGACATCCCTACATATGTCTAGCGTATATCCCTTTATAGGGTATAAGGATATAGTCGATACACGCTCTCAGATTCCACATGGAAATCCCTTCTCTGACTGACTCCCTCTCTCTTTCTGTCTCTCTCTCTCTCTCTCCATTTATCTTTCTCATTCTCTCCTTCTCTCTGGCTTTCTGTCTGTCAATTACAATGCAAACTATCAACAATAAAATGCAATTTCCTCCACCGCAGTTATGAGAGGTGGGTGATGACCAGGCACAGGACTAGAACCAGGACCAGAAGCACGAGAGGAGGCTGGGTGAAAAAAAGGGGTTGGGCAACGGGTAGGGGGGTGGTGATGGGTGGTGGGTAGAAGAGTTGTAGTGTAATAATAATTTTATGTTTTATTTTGTATGTGGGTCATGTCCTTATAAAATATTCAAATGTCCTGAATTACGTATTTATGCCATTTCCACTCATTTTTTTTTGTGTTCTCTTTTTGTTTTTTTTTTCTTCTCTCATTTCTCATTTCTTGTTGTTATTTGTTTGTGCTGTTGCTTTTTATACATTTCTCGAAAATGAATTGTAAATGCGAGTGTGTGGAAATGAGGGTGGAGGTGAGGGTGAGGGTGGGGGTGGGGGTGGCTAAGTGGTGTGTATGAGTGTGTATTTGTGTTTCAATTTCGTTATTGAAAATTGACCAAATATGCGAGTGAAAAAAAAGGAGGGTAAAGCCAGTTTGGGTGGACAAGTGACAATGACAACAAAACCAGAGCAGAGGGCAATAAAAACACAAAAGCATAAAAACAAATAAATTGGTAATATTTTCCATATACACACACATAGTCACACACACACACAGGGAGTCGCACACGCACAGGAAGTTGTGCTTTTAAATCAATTTTGATTGATTTTTCTCACTGAACGGCAGGGAAATGCCTTTTGGGCACACACACAGGAAACCTCTCTCTCTCTCTCTCTCCCTCTCTCTCACACTCTGTGTGTGTGTGTGTGGTTGAGTGTAAAAATCAAATCAAATTGTAAATTGTAAATAATCGAGTCGAAATCGTTCTCGTTGCCATCGTTTGTTTTATTTTAGTTTTGCCCTTTGGCCGATTTTCTCACATAAAATATATTTTTATTATTATTATATACATATTTTTTGAAATATATATATATATTTTTTCCCATTGTATTTGTACAGTTAAAATATTTGCACTAATTATTTTTATTTTTTGATTTTATGCTCTCTTTTATGAAAAGAAAAATAAGCATTTTACACTCTCGCATTGACATTTTTAATGCAAAATCAATATATATATTACACATACACATACACACATATATATATATAAAATAAATAAAAGCAACTATATACACACACACATAAATGTGTATTTGTGCAGCCATTTTTATGACTGCAGGGCTAATAAAACAAAATGCAAAAAATGGGCATAAAGTGGCCTTAACAACAGCATGAAGCCAAAAAAAAGAGGGAAAGGGGAAAGGGGTGGGTGCAAAGGATGACTGCGTACATGGGTATTGGGGATTAAGTGGTCCATCATCTACTGCTCCATAAGCAGCATATGTAAAGCCACATTCCATGCTATCACTCGGTCCAGTTTTATGACTTCTGCTTGGGGCCATAAAAGAGCACTGCAAGTCAAAGAATGACTTCGAAATCAATTTATTACCACTCTGTGAATCATCGAATCGAATCAATAACTGAAATCGCCCAAAGAATTCTTCTGTTCATAGATTTAACATACATATTTAGTGAAAAGTTTATCCATTTCTATACACAATCTCTAAGTAGGACTTGTAATATGTAAACTGTGAATCTTCCTCTGATTCAACCATTTTTAATAATCTAACAAAAAGTAAATTTTATTTAGTTTCAGAAATATTTTTTTCATTTCTTATTCTTAATTCCATCTAACAAATTAATAGTTCGCTTTTTTTCAGAATTATTTTTTGGAATTATTCACATCTTTATCATAAAATTAGATTCAAGACTAAAAACTTAATTTATTGTTTGCAAAAAGAGGGAAAAGAAGAAATAGTCCCGCCTTCAATTTGGAAAAAAAATTCTCGAAGAATTACGATTATTTTTCCTTTCCAATTTGTTGTTTTTTCAATTTGTGCTTTATTTTCTTGATATGACATTTTTATTTAGAGTTCAGGTTAACTTTTGCCTTTTCAACTATATTATGGCTATATTCATTTGGTAAAGGTAAAAAACATTATGTTAGTTGGGGGAAAAAATTGAGGTGGATATAAAACATTTCTGAAATTTTTTCTGAATCTGTTATATTGTGAAAATGCTGTGAAAAGTAATTAAATCAAGACTAACGAAAACATTCCGAATCAAGCGACAAGGCTGGATATTCGAGCATAACAAACTAATTCTTTGGCCAACGAAATTACTCAAGTCGGTGAACATCCTAGCTCAAAATCTTTTAAACCGATCTATAAACAAAAAAAACACCTATAAATTTAATGAAATGTTGGCCAAAATTCGAAAACCCAAAGGATTTCTTTTTTTTGCGCTGTAGCATTACCATTTTTTTTCGATGATCCGGTAAGTTGTTCATCGTTTTAGACTCACCTATATAACTATGTATTTTCAAATGAAAATTCTAACAAAATAAATGTCTTATTTAAAATAAATCGTCCTATAAAACTCATATATCTAAAAATATCTTCAAAATGTGGCTTTATTTGGTAGAATAACAATCAGTCCAGAAAAGTTTGAGTTCAAATATAGAAAATAAGTAGAAAATCTATTTAAAGTAAATTATTGTAAGATAAATTTATGTATTTAATTCCTTTTGCTTGCCCACTCTTATGAGCGCACGAACACTTCGACGCCACCTAGCGGCCAACTCTGCTTTTGCAAGCCTTTGAGTACAAAACGATCTAATGTATAACTCGGCTATTTTTATTTCGATTTCTATACCCTTGCAAAAAGGCTATATTAATATAAAGTATATATATTCTTGATCAGTATGACAAAACGAGCTCAAATCCGTCTGTCTGTCTGAATCAACAGCTTCTCCACCTAGACTGCTAAAGCTAAAGAGCTGCAATTTTGTACGAACACTTGAATATACTATAGGCTTTGTATATCTCGGATTCATCCGGATCGAACGACTATAGCATATATGACCACTGATCGAAAATAGAGTTTTAGATCAATAACTTCAGTGTTTTTCAAGGAATTATCATGAAACTTAACATTTAATTATTATATATCCAAATATCTCTGCCAAATTTAATGAAGATCGGACTACTACTAATAAACTATAGCTCCCATAAGAACGTTTGGACCAAAAACAGTTTTGGTTTTAAAAACTTTTTTGTTTTTTATGCGATTATCAACAAAGTTAGGCCGGCCTTCTGGTTATAATGATAGATATTGATAACATGTATAAGTTAGAGGTGGTAAACTATCGATAGTGGGCACCATTTGTCAGCTATCTTACCACTTCTAGTAGAAGTGTGCTGAATAAAATAGACGTGAAGTGCTGTGGGAAAAAATCACTTCGTTCTTAGGTACAGGGGGTCAAAAAATAAAAATAATCTTAGTCTGCAGGAATACTTCATAAATTTACATGCCAAATATAATAGCTCTAGGTTTTATGGTTCCCAAGGTATAGGTGTTGAACATTTTGTTTCTTAAATACCACGAGAGGAAGGCGCCGTGGCAAAACAAAAAAGTAAACACACTACGCAAGTCTACATTCCAAATTTGATAGATATAGTTTCTATAGCTCTTGAGATCTGTATGTACAAACAGACGGACATGGCTAGACGAACAGTAGACAGACTTCGGCGGACGAGCCAAAGTTAGACCCGCCCTTTAGTTGCGAGTTTAAAACGTATTTCACCGAACACTTCTTGAAATTCTACTAATTATTTAACGATCGAATCTAAATCCTACTACAAGTATGGTCTTAATGTCAAACAAGGTATTTCGGAATATTGTACTTGATTTATGACTAGCCCGACAACTCTAAGAATCAAAAGTTACGAGTGTTTTTTGGAAATTAACCCAAATAGAATTCGTTATTAATGAAGTGGTCAACATTAAATTTGGCGTCTTTTTGATGGCCAGTTTCAGTGAGTAGGTCTCAGACCACCGCCCATCAATGGCAAACAGAATAATTGCCTGGTTCCGACAATTTTGGCACCACTTGGCGGCGATGACGATGACGACGATGATGATGATGATGATGATGATGATGACAACCACCTGACGACAAACCTGATGCCTCAAAAACCAGACAACAGACAACAAGAACAACAACGACTAAAATGAAATCCTCATTCACGCCAAGAATCATTCAGTCAGTCAGTCATATCATTTACAACTGATTGGCATTGACAGACATCGACAATGTCGATGTGAACGTGAACGTGAACGTGGACGCACTTCTTGACGCCGCGCCGTCGACTGCAATTTCGTATCTTGATAAATTACTTATGACTCGGACAGGCATTGGAACACCCTCTGAGGAGGGGGTAATAGCGGGGGCTAGGGGGGCGGTGGGGGGAAATAGCGCACCTGAAAACATTTAAGCGATAAACAAAACTGCAAGCGAATCGAATTAGGAGAACGACGCGTCGTGGGCGTCAACTGTATGGAAAGCCAAAACGGGGCAAGGAAAAGCATTTCAAAGAAAATACCAGAGAAAAAAGGGTGCAATGAACAAAGTGTCGCTAAACAACAAAAACAAAGCCAAACAAAACAAATGAAAAAAACAAAAAATAATAAATTAGTAATAATATTTGTGCATACACTTACCTTGCCTTTTTGCAAACGTTTTGGTTTTTTTGTTTCTTTCTCTTTTTGCCATATTTATAATGATGTGTTTGTGTTGTTTCTTCTCTTCTCTCTTTCGATTTTTATACCCTTGCAAAACAGGGTAAATTAATTTTAGTCAAAAGTGTGTAACGCATAGAAGGAGGCATCCCCGACCTTAAAAAGTAGATATATATTCTTGATCAGCATGACAAGACGAGTTCGAATTCGTCTGTCTGTCTGAATCAACAGTTTCTCCTCCTAGACCGCTATAGCTACAGAGCTACAATTTTGCACGAAGTCTTGTATATACTGTAGGCATTGTATATCTCGGATTCATCCAGATCGGACGACTATATCATATAGCTTCCATAGAAACCACCGATCGAACATAGAGTTTTAGAGCAATTACTTAAGTGTTTTTCAAGGAATTATTATGAAAGTTAATATATGGAAATAATATTTACGTCCGTGCTAAATTTGATCCAGATCGGACTACTATATCATATAGCTATATAGGCACCAAAAATATTTTTGTTTCTAAAAACTTTTTTGTTTCTTAAGTAGATACGGTTTATTACCCTAACGTCTTAATTAAGAGATTGACCAAAAACTTAAACTTGCTAGGGTATACAAACTACGTCGTGGTCAAAATTAGCCCGGCCTTCTGTTTTTTTTTTTACATTATTTTGTTGGTTGCGTTTTGGCAGCCAAACAAAAGGAATCGGGGGGAGGAGTGGGTCGAAGGAGCTTGTGATGGAAACGGCGACAGCGACGCCAAATCGATGAGACGACAACGGCAACGGCAACTTGGAGGCGTCATTGAGGTCGGTGAGGGACACAGTTAATGGCGACAACGGGCGTCGCACGTCTGGGTCTGGGTCTGGGTCTTGGTTATAGGGTTGGGGTTGGGCAATGGAAGTGTCATCGACCGTCGACCAGACGACCAGTCCAACAGCGACACATGCAAGAAGAAAGCAAAACACATTTTCATACCTCATACTACTTAGTACAGTCAAGTCAAGATTTATCGAGCAATAATCGACCAAATTTATCGATGAGAGAGAAAGAGCGAAAATCTTTACCAAATAATATGCTAGAAAAGTTTATGTGAGATTTTATAGGACTAGTTCAGTCTATCATTATAAAGAATCATGATTATTTAGGGTCGATATCTTTCCAAAAAATCATGAGTGCAATAAATTGTAAAATAGAACTCAGACTTGATGGGTATCTTTGAGTTTTCTATATTTTCTGAAAAAGTTCACTGAACAAGTAGTGAACTCTGGAGTTGTAAGCTGTGCTTACTTTTTTCGTTTTATTTGGTTGTAATTCCCAACTAGTTTTAGCGTTGGCCCAACTAGGGGCTCGCTTTCGAAATAGCGCTTTGTTTGCTTTTAATAAATGACCTCGAACCTGCTCGAATGTTTAATGAAATATTAAAACGATCAAAATAAACTTTAATTTAAAAAAAGTTCAAATTATATTTAACTAAAAACTAAAACGCATTTTATTTTATTTTTATACAGAAAATAAATACTCTCAAAATAGTACTCAATTGAGTAGAGTATTTCATCCTGAGTATTTCCTACTAGAAAGACTTTCAAATCAGTTTTATTCTCTGAGTAAAAAAATAAATTATTTTTGAGTAATAACATAAAAATCATTTTTCATTAGAGGAAAGTTAATCAATTTTTACTTTGAGGGAATACATATAAAACTCAAAAATTATAATTCGAATTCGAGTGTATCAATATTACTTTAACCCTTTACAGTCTCTGAGACAATCCAACAACAACATTGGGAATGCCCAACGAATTAAACTTTCTTTTTTAACCACACCAAGGTATTATAAGTAGAATAAAATAGACTAGTTTATTTGGTAAAAAGAATTCAAACTCTAAATGCGATTAAGGAAATCGATATCGTGAAAAAAAATCAAGAAGTTATCGCTTAGCAAAAACAATTATCCCTTCTTTTGTGTTTTTGTCATCCACTTCTAATTACGTTAGAAGAGCTAAAAATAGACCAATGTTCTTTTCTATGCATAAATTATAATATTTCACTATGATTTAAATTTCTGCGATTTTTAATTAATTTATTAAATATTAATCCTCGATTTTGAGCAAAAAAATAAAACCCACAATATAAAAATTAAATTTGAGCAAACAAATAAAACTCAAGAAATAATTATTATTTTTTGATTTTTATTTTTTGCTTAAATGCAATTTTTATATTGTTGCTCAAAATCGATGATTAATATTTAATCAATTGATTAAAAATTAGAAAAATTTTTTTTTTTCAAGTTTTAAAATAAAACTCATAATGATTACAGTCCTTGGTTTTTGTTTTGGATGGATTGTGCCTACGGGAGCTATCTAATACATATGTATACATAGATCTATAAGCTAATATAATTGGGCTGATTAAAAATTGTACTTGGATTTAAGATTGTGTGTGAGCAGTTTTACAAAATTGTTTTTAAAGTCCTTTTCTGTTTCATGAAATAGAATTGGAATTTTTGAATAATTCATTATTCAATAGTTTAATCATTAAACTTTAATGTATGCTATAGAAGGCTAACTAGATGTTCAATCGACTCTCGTCTACAATATCGGCCCCAATTTGTTAGTTTCACCTAGAGTAAAACGGTCTAAAAAACACGATATTTATTTAATATTTAAGTTTATCGAATATCGAAACGGGAAACAAAATAATAACAAATTTAATTGCAAGTAATTTTCTTTGGCTTTATCAGAAGCCATTCATCTATATAATCTTGTTGATTGCTCAAGATTTGTTTGTTCTGTCAACTGACTCTTCCCCCTGCTCCCCCACTCCCCCACTCACTCACTCTCTCTCTCTCTCTTGCTGTCTTTCTGTTTGACTGTGTGTGTGTTTTTTTTTTTAGAACTTTTTCAATAATGAATTTCGCAATGCAAGCGTCGAGGGGCGCTTAAACTGTTTGCCTTTGGCTCATTGATTGTGTTTGGGGAACTGCACACGCGCCGCACAGTAAACACACTTGAAGAAGGAATCATCGCTGGTACACAAATGTCGCTCATACTTCAGAGTGTTCTTCCTGCTACATTTGGTGGCTGTTGTTGTTGTTGTTTTTGGTGTTGTTTGTGTTGTTGTTGTTGTTTGGCAAACACGCAATTTTCCACTTTTTTAACACTGCACGTGCAACAACTACAATGCGTACAGAGAAGAAGAAGAAGAAGAAGTAATAAACAAACAACATTCAGTCAATAAGTAAAATTAAAATAAAAACAAAATATTTTTGAAAAGAGAAGGAGGCACACATTCGGTATTCCCCTCCCCCCCCTGCTCACCCTCTTCCCTGAAAATCTTCCATCTTCACACTCTCAGATAAACAGCCACACAATTTGTTTGCATTGAATGGAAAATTTCCTTCCATTTAACTCATAAAAATAATTTTCTCTGTCTCTGTGCTTCATTCTGTTTCTTTATATAAACACCAACAAGTTGACGGTTAAATGGGTTAAATGTGTTGAGAGCGAGAGGGAGAGAGATAGAGTGAGAGAAAGATCATGAGAAGGGGTTAAGGGGAGTAGGGGTAAAAATAATGCTTGATGATTGCCTCTATTTTTTATAATTGCGCAATTCTTGGCACAATCGAAACAAAACCAAATACAAAAAAAAAACACCCAATCACCCACACACTTTCCTTCCAAGTAAATCAATACATAACATCCATCAAAATAACAAATTCGATTTCTTCTCCCTCTCCCCTCGCTCTTTCTCTCTCTCTCTCTCTGTCTGTCTCTCTCTTTCTCTGTTTTATTTCTAGGGAATGGAAAAGCAACGGTAACCCAAAAAGTTCTACGCTTCTTTGCACACACTTTACTTTTGCACTCTTACAAATGAGTCGGGTATGTACATTATGTCGACTGGCCAGCAAAAGGTAGTGTATTAATATAGTGTATATTAACTTGTAAATATTATTGTGATTTATGAACTTGATAATTGATACAAATTACTTAAAAACTTACCTCCGATAAGGGAAATTTGCTAAGAAAACTTGAAAACTTTTCGTATCATCCGATTCATCCAAGTTTTTCCGTATTATCCGAGCTGTATTAGTCCGGCGGATATGGGCTTCTTCCATAATGCTAAGTTAAAGTAAAAACTATGTATTTAATGCCATTTTCCACATCAGTTGCCTTCGATAATTAGCTAAGATTATCGATAATCATCCTGAAGTGTCTCTCCCAATCAAACTAATAAGTAGTTGGTCACACAAATGGCACAATTGACTCCTCCAGATGGATGACGACGCTCGTTTTTACCCATGTGCGATTTGAATTCAAGTGTTACATTAGCGATTTCAATATGCCCTAAGTATTAGAAGCAGCGTATAAAAAACTCAATATTAAGACATTCGCTTCGATAAAAATAAAACAATTGTAAATACGGTGGGCGTAAAGTGAATATACATTTATTATTTATGGAGGATAAAGGTTGAGTATCTACACCTACATATCCCTGAAATTATTATTTATTCCTGAAAGTCCTTGTACGTATCCTTGTCATGTAGGTCATTCGTAAATTTAAAATTGTTTTCGGTATTTTCTTTTCTGGGTATTTTAAAGTGACCTTCCTTGCTTAATTTATACGAACTTTGCCAACTTAAGGTAATCGAATTTTCTTTTCTTCTTTTATTATTTGAGTCCAAGAACAACAATCGATGACTCATTATCAGCGTGCTGGAAGCGTGCACGAAATAAGTGGAAAACTAAACAATAATTAATTTTGTTCACATGTAATTAAGGGCCGACTACAGAAATAACCCTTTGAATATCATTAAATATATAGAACATTACGTTTCTACGTTTAAATGCTAACTAGGCAAAGGCAAAGGATGAAAAACAAAGCGTGTAATGATTATTTGAAATTACTTATTACAACTTAAACTATCGAATTGTAATTACAACTAGATAAGACGGAAAATGGCGGCTAAAAATTAGTATTTAAGAAACGGAAAACCTAAACAATTCACATTATTACAAAAAGCATGAAAAGAACCACAAAATTCACGACAAGAAATATATTTATATGGTGTCATATCGGTCGACTTGGGAGTATATATGTATTGAGGGTAAATATGCTTCGAGACAAGTCACTCGAATTTTTCTCGCCTCCTTTTTGGGTTTTTTGGGGCTCTAATCAAGTAAGCCGAACACGTTCTTTGGTTAGATTTATATGGAAAATATTTTTATATTGTACATGCAATCCAATTGGAGTCCCTTTGACTCTTTTTCGCCACGGTTCGCTAGCCGAGGGGGCGGAAGGGGGTGTAGGGGGTGGCTAGACATTTGCCTTGCCATGATATTTTTACATATTTTCCAACAGTTTTATTTTCTTTTTCGTTGTTGTTGTTGTTGTTGCTTTCCCTTTTTTACATTTTCCTTTTTTTTTTTGCATTTGCCCTTTTCATTTTGTTATTTTATTACTTAACGCTTAAGTGTGTGTGCGGTGTGTGTGTGTGTGTGTGTGTAAGGAGATGGAATTTCTCCAATGAATCTGATTTACCCCCGCCCCTCCCCCGGCCACTTTTTTCCTTTCTATTTTTTCTGAAATTGAAAAGTTGAAAAAGTTTTTTTTTGTCCTTTTTCAGAATTAAACACTTTTTTCTCTTCTGATTAAAAACTTTTCTTTTTTATTTAACAACAACAAAAAAAAAAAAAAAAAACATAAAATGAAATTAAAACAGAACCACCACGCATTTGTAGTGGTGGGGGAGGGAGGAGGGTTGGGTTGGGTGGGGGGATGGAATTGTAGATGAAGACAATGAAATGTGAGGAAAATTGGCAATGGACGAGACTATCACAAAATGCTGCTGGGCTTACCAGCCGCCACCTCCGCCCGGCTGAGCCCAGCCACCACTGGACGATGAGCCACCGCCTCCATAGGACCAGCCCCCGCCCAAGGAACCGCCTGAAGACCATCCGCCAGAGGAAGCGCCACCGGAAGACCAGCCACCAGCATCACCGCCAGCTCCAGAATCGCTTTCCGATATGATTTTGATGATCTTGACGGCTGCCACATCGCCACCGCCACCGCCGCCGCCACCACCATGACCACCTCCGGAGGACCAACCGCCAGAGGAGCTGCCGGCGGAAGACCATCCACCAGACGAACCACCTGAAGACCAACCGCCACCATGACCTCCCGCTGGCTGCTGTGAGATGATTTTGATGATTTTCACTTCCTGGCCACCGCCGCCATGACCACCATGTCCACCTCCATAGCCGCCGCCGCCACCATGACCACCATAGCCGCCGCCGCCACCGCCAGCTGACCAGCCACCGCCGCCAGAAGGAGCGCTTTCATGTATAACTTTAATTATTTTGACAGGAACTGCAGCGCCTCCTCCTCCGCCGCCACCGCCATGATGCTGATGCTCATCACCACCAGCAGAGGCATAACTGTAGCCACCGCCACCGCCGTGAGAGGAGCCACCACCACTATAGCCGCCATGTGATGATCCTCCTCCTCCTCCTGCTCCACCGCCAATGAATCCTGCATTGACTGCACTTAGGGCCAGCAAGCAGAGAAAGATTTTCATGTTGAACCAAAAAATGTCGATGACGACTGATGCCATTGCCAACATTGTCTGAAGCTTTTATAGAGCACAAGAGACCCAAACCTGAACCCCATGAAATCAGCAGCAGCAACAACAGCAACAACAACAACAACTACATCAGCAACTACATCAACAAAATCAAATGTGGGGTTAGGCCCCAACGCCGGAAGACCAAAAAGCGCGAAATGTGCTGCAGCAACTCCAATCCCAAACAGCCGCCGGCCACGGCAGATGGCAATGGAGATGGAGCCAAAGTGGTGGCAGTGGTTGGTTGGTGGCTCAAGTGGAAACGAAAGCGGGCTCACTTGGATCATAAGATGTGCGCTGCACACAAGTGGGAGAGTTACGTGGAGCTGGCCCCCAGTAGTAGTCGTAGTCGTAGTTGAAGTTATGCATGAATCAGAGTTTTGTCAATTTCGCTGTGGGCAAAATGTTTGTGGAAGTAACCACTGAGTTGGGTATATACAACAATGGATCGATCTCTATATGTACATACCACCATAGGGCAGATAGCAGTTACATAACCTACTTTTGGGGGCATTTCTTTCGACAAATTGTTTATATCTTTCTCATTTTCACGAAATTTTAGGAGGGATTTAAAATTTTACGAAGGATTTTTCACTTTCAATACCAATTATGGGGACCTGCCATACGAAAGAAGCATGTCTACCTTACTTTTAGGGGCATCTTTTTGTAGATTTCATGTATCCCTCTGATTTTTAGAAGTATTTGCGTGATTTTAAAACAATTCGTTTACCAATCGATCAATTTTTGCATTTACAGTAAATGCATTGCCTACCTTTGGGGGCATTTATAGATCAAGCTGTCCTTGTTTTTGGAGATATATCAAACTTTGTTTACATAGAAAAATGTTGAAAGGTTTCCCATGTCCCGGAATCTATTAATTAGTTATGATTTGAAAATTTATTACTTATTTGGTTAATTACATGGACACTAGAAACGATGTTAGAGTATTTGAAATGCTGTATTCGAAAGTTTTCAATGAGTGTTTTGTTTTCTTAATGATTTTTTTGTTTTGCTTTTTTTTATTGTTGTTATGAATTTCATGCAGTTTATTATGTTTATTATGATTATGTAATGAAACAACAATCACTTTTTTTTTGTGTGTACTTTTTTTTTTTTGGTTTGTAGAGCACTTTAGTTGAAGTTTCACATTGCTTGATCATCTGCATCTTCAAACTCTGATCGATTGGAATGATTAATGAGCGAGATAAAGTGATGACTCTGTCTCTGTTTCAGTCTCTGCGCTGGCCCTGACATCGTTATTCAAACAACAGCAACAACAGCAACAACAACAACAACAGAAAACGGCTACCGTTCAAAGGTGTTCAATATGTTATGCCCTCTCTGCTTCCTCTCTCTCTGCCCTCAGTGTCCGTGTCTGTGTCCTTCCTGTGGCATTAAGCATACGCCTAGTGTGCATCGCTTGCCAAATCCATCCATCATTGGACAGCAACAATAACAACTCGTGAACCGGAAAGTTCTCAATGAAACCCGTATATTTCTTTCATACTCGTTCACTCATTAAGACAAAACAATATTTAATATTGTTTTTGGTTTTTGAAAATCAATTAATCAATTTGTTTTGCCAATAAATATGACTAAATATGGGCAATGCTCTTCGTGATGATAAATCATCAACATTTTGGCTGCCGCTGTTGCTGCTGCTGCTGCTGCTCTTTCTGCGTTTCGTACTCGGATTTCAGACTTCCCAATCTTTTTATACCCTGCATCCATAGGATAAAATGGTATATTAAGTCGCCTAAATATATGTAACAAGCAGAAGGAAGCATTTTCGATACTATATAACCTTGATCAGCATAAGAAGAGAAATTGATATAGCCCTGTCCGTCCATATGAGTGCACAGATCTTTGGAACTATAATTGATAGAGCTACCAAATTGAGAACGTAGACTCATGTAGTATATACGCTGGTCAAGTTTATTTTTGTTTTTTGCCACGCCTCCTTCCGCCTCTGGAATTCAATAAAAGGTGATTTTCTGCCGCAATGAATATCGGATCGTAATTTAATTTGGCAAGCTAATACACGAAATGACCATCTATCATTCTACCAAATTTCATAAAAGTCGGAATGGAAATTATACGTGTAAACGTGTTTAACTCAAAGCGGCGCAAGGACGGACTTGGCCGTTGGAGGGCGCCAAAGTGTCGTGTGAAAGAAATTTAATATATGAATTTCCACTTAATGCATGGTATATCCAAGTCGGCTTGGCGAATTACTTACTTTATTTTTTCTTTTTTTTGGCATTTTGACTCGACCAAAGAAATTCAATTAACAAGAGCAACAACAAAAATGCAAAATTTCAAAAGACACGCATTGAAAAAAATCCGCAAAAACAAAAATTAACGTGGGAATATTTTCGCTTTTGGTGTTTGCCAGGCATGACAAAAAATATGTGCCCCACCTGCGTCCCCCCTCCGCTCCACCACGGCACCGCACCTAACACCCAACAGTTTTGGACTCCTCTCACAAATTAGGAATGCACTGCAAAAGCAAAAGCAAAAGTGAAACAAATTTTTGAAAAATCAGAGCAAACGACGCGTGCAACACAGATACTCACAATCAGATATTTTTTTTGTGTACGTTGCCGCTTGTCGATAGTTGGCAACATGTTGCCAACACGCGTCGCCCAAAAACACAAAAAGTTGCTGCGGCTGCTGCTGCCGATGCTGGAAAAAAATGTTGTTCGAGACGAAATATTTGTATGAAATATTTCCACAAAATATTTGTAATTACAGCACTCGCACATACATATAGGGTTAACGGCATCTTAACCACTATATCGCATATAGTCGAGAATTATGTGGAAAATCTTCAAGTCTATTTTCCAATTACCTTTATTTCGAAAGCGATGCAGATAACACATAATTTTAATACTTAATAAGCACAAAAAATGCAAATTCAAATTAAACTATCCATAGTTAATATGCATAACTAAGTGCAGTAAATGCGTATAAAAGTGTGAGAAATTCAATTAACCAAATTGAATCCTTTTAGATTACAGTTATTAACTCTAATGCAAATTATATAATAATTTCTATTTCTAATGAATGAACCGCATTTGTGAAGAGTCGAAAATCACATTGATTTCCTCCTAATTTCAATTATTTCTCTAAAATTAAACTAATATCATTTAGTTCATAAAGGTAATTGTAATTAATAATGCCAAAGGATTGCTAATTTATTTATTAGATTTCATTTCTCATCGCTAATTCACGTTTTCGCTTCTTCCGAGTCCTTATTCCAAGATTTCCACAAAAAACTTCTTCCATTTCAGTCGATCAATCCAAAAATGGTGACTAAATGTTCTAAAACAATATCACTGTGATAGTCGAAAAAAAAGACATGACCAAACTCGATGGTTTCCCCCTATTTGAGGTCCTGCGAATCGAACTGCATCATTATTTTTTTCAGCTGTACATATCTATGGTTTCCTCTAAAATGTTTAAAATAAGATTTTCACCAAAGTTGCTATGTTTTGAGGCATGGTACACTTTTCTTTCCTTTTCAAATAAGTAACTATTTCAAAGGATATGATTGAAGCAAAGGGAAAAATTACCATTCTTAATACATATTACAAAAAAATTTGATGAGCTGTAAAGTTAACTGTGGAAAAAAACCGAGAACTATATTAAAACAATTAAATACACAAGAAAATAAAGAGAGTTTTGAAATATTGATCTCCAAGTGTTTATAGATGCTTAAAAACAATTTTCCCTTGTTGGACAAAGCTAAAATTTATAAACAAAGCTAAGAGAGCTTAAAAAAGGAAACACATTTTAAGCCATTTAGAACGATTGTCACCAAATTGGGTAATAAGCAGGGACTGCAAATATCCGCAAATAACGCAACTAATGCTATCATTAGATGTGTGTAGTTTTCTTATCTATGGTTTATTATTGATACATAAAATCAATTTCCGATCAGAAGTTGTTATAACTTAGATCCAATTATTAAAAAACTCATATATTTACATAAGCCATACAAAATAATAAATTGAATATTTAATTAAATTATTAACTCATTATTTTTTAAATGTATTAATTAGAAAAATAAAATTGGTACTGGGGGGTAGCTTTATGGCTTAACACAGAAGCAGTAATTTACTGTTAAGTTTTATTTGAGCGAAAAAATTAAAAAATCATTAATAATTATTTTTTTTATCAACAATAATTTTTAAATTTTTTTAATTTTATTAAATAACTCAAAAATAATGATTATAATTAAAGAAGAACTTATAAAAATAGAACTTTTAAAATAGAACTTGAAATGATTACGGCCCCGTAAAAAAGTATCATTGGCTTCTAATCTACCCAAAAAAGCAATTGTTACGATTAACAAAAACAAAACCAAATGCGAATCATGGAAAAATAAACATTTGTCAAACTTTTTCTGAAGTGACGAAATAAAAATAGAACGGTTGGGTAGTGATGTCAAGATAAACAAATACTTATAGCAAATATTTTGACACAAATTCATAGTGAATTTTGAATTTCGTTTTTTGACACTCCGCAAACAACATCCTCGATAGTATAGTGGTCAGTATCCCCGCCTGTCACGCGGGAGACCGGGGTTCAATTCCCCGTCGGGGAGAGTGATGTGAGTTTTTTTTTTTTTTTTAGTTTTTGTTATTATTATGAGCTATTGTCCACACAATAATTTTTTAGAAGTCTTGCACAAAACTAAGTATTACGGACTACAGTGAAAAATCTTTTTGTCCATCCAAGAGGGTGACAATCACGAAAAGTCGAAAAACAATTTTCTGAGCGTGGAGATTTAGTTAAATATTTTTCCTTATGTCGCAAGTTAGTTAGCAAGTAGTTGAAGAACATTTAATATTCAACTGTAAGTGAGGAAAAGAGCGTATACATGTTGCATTTTCATGGGGGAAAAGAAAAGAAAATTTTGAGCTGACCATGTGAGAAATTTTCCGTACGAAACTTTTGCTTTCGCTTCGTAACCAAACCCTTTTTTTTATTTTTTCGTTTTGTCTGCTTATTAAATTTAGTCACTTTGACATTTTGACGACTTTTTGGTTATAATAAAAAAGAAATACACACATACTTCAGTGTGTGTTTGTGTGTGTACCAAAAACTCTAAAATAAAGTTGCAATTCCTGCGATTGCTGTCAAAATGTGGTCGCTGGGTTGCTGCCTGCAACTGCAACTGCAACCTGCCACAACAGTTCCCATGTGAATGCTTATATGACTTGCTCTGTCTGCTGTCTGCTGTCCCATTCCCAAAGCATAACTTGAACTCAACAGTTTTTGGGCTAAACAAGAAAAACAAAAAATAAAAAGGAAACAAAAACCAAAACCAAAAGAAAAAAAACAACCAAACATTTCGACAGTCGCGCATTTTTCACGCTGTCTCATTTGCAGCGATTTTCAATGCGATTGCTGCTAGTGTTGCCACGGTTGCTGTTGCTGCTGGTGCTGCTGATGCAGCAGCGACTGTTGCTGCTGGTTCACATAACCATAATTCCTCATGGCACCTTTTCACATACTTACACATATCTGAACAAAACGTTTTTTGGTTGCTTTTTGCCTTTAGGGATCGTGACACAGAGTTGTTGCAGACTTCCCGCGATTAGCAGCTGTCCCTAAATATATAAATACATATGTACATATATATATATGTATATGCCTCTCCACCTGCCGCCCCACCTCTCTCTTTCTTCCTTTCTCTTCTACTGCATATGTCATGGCATGCAATGCAATGGGCTATGATCTGTGTGTGTGTGTGTGTGTGAATGTTTGATGGGGTCACTCCAAAACACTATTGAGCAATTTTCCTGTAAATATAATATTTTGTTTTTTGTTTTTTCATCTTTCGGTATTGTTGGCATTTTGCCCAGCGTTAACCAGTTTGAAAATAAAACTAGTACAGTGTTGACCCATTAAGCTAGCCAAATTGAACAAGCAACAAGCAAGAAACACATGTAAGTCCAGTGGTCAAAAGGCTCATTACGCAGTTTACTTTGGTGGATTTGCATTGAAATCGCAACCGAAATCGCAACCGAAATCGAAACCACAATCGAACCCATTCGCCTTTGATTTGTGTGGCATGTGGCAAGAAAACCAAAATCGCCCCAAACCAAGCCGCGGCGTCGACCCATGATTACCCAGTCACTAACAGCGATAACATATCGATAACGTTTTAATAGAGTCACTTTCCTCTAAGAGGTAGAAATCTTTCTATTGCTCGAATTATTTTCTCTTTTTTTTAAATTTGTCACAATGCTAATTAGCTCGACAGATAAGTGGTGACCCCGACGTGACCAAACAAATCATTCAGTGTTTGTTAACGCCTATTTTTCTGCGTAGAAGGAGGTATAAACGTTATTTGGTCATTGTTAAACATTAGAAATAGCTTGCAAAATGGTTTACATTTTAACCCATTGATAAATTCGGAAAACTTCTTTTGTTTCATGCGATTTGTAATTGTGAAACTCGCACAGTTTCGAATGGGTTAATCAATTTATCAGATACTTGTCTCTATATTATGTCGGGCTGGCAATAATTGTCATATATGTATGTATTTATATATATATTGACTGGCTGCATTCCATTTGGTAAGGTGATTGTCGATTGGCACTGCTTAGGCTTTTCAATCGCGTGCTTGGTGGAACACGATACAAAATGTGTATAATGTGTACTACACGGCGTATGCGCAATGCAACTCTCAACTTAACTTAAGTTAACTCAACTCAGCTCAGCTCAGCTCAGCTCAACTCAATTGAATTGAACTACAACTCTCATGGCATTCCACAATTTGCCTTGTTCTTGTCACATTCGCTTTTCGTCTCAACTCAGTTCAACTTCGAGACGACAAATTGTGCACCTTTGACAGTTGGAATTTAACTTTTTGATTGACAACTTTTCAGATATAGCCAAACTCGACTGTGCTCAATTTTTTTCCGCTTGGTTTTTTTTTTTTTCGTTTTGTTGTTTTTGTGGGAGGGACAAAGCATTGCAGGTTTTGGTGTGTTTCTTTGGTTTTTGTCGACCTCCAAAATAAACAAAATTCAATGAGAAAACACAGGAAAAAAAAAAAAAGAAACCCACAACGAATACTGCAACAAAGCGACAAATATCAAAGTGTGACGTTCTTGCCCCCTTCAATCGACTACTTTGCCTCCTTCTGTTGCACACTCCACTCTTTACCCTCCGTCATCATCTGAAGAGAAACACAAAAATTGGCAAAGTGAGCGACAGCTAGGCCAGGCTAAAACGGGGCATGGCTATTATGCTTGAGTTGGAAATTGCCAAAACTGATCCAAAAACCAAGTGAAAATCAATTGCAGCTGCATTAGATAGAGAAAAACTATGTGTGTGTGAGAGACAGAGAGAGAGAGAGAGAGACAATCAGAGCTAGAGGGGGATGCAGATAGCGAGAGAAAGACATTAGAGATTGCCATTCTTCTTCAGGTTAACTCGTCAACTTCTTTTTCTTTCTCGTCTTCGGGTCTTCCACTTGGGGCTGCTGCCAGGCCAGCTGACGTTACAGGTTTTCAAATCTGGCACATTAATTTCAAAGACAAATGAAACGAAAATAATACAAGCTGAGTGCAAAGATTTACCTTTCAAAAGCCGAATTCTCAATGCTCTTCAATATCTCAAATAGGCAATAAGATCGAATGATCAATATTAGCACAAATGGAAATAAGTCCAATTTGATAAAAATAATTTCCCTTAAAATCCTGGAATCCTCTACTAAACTTAACTAAACAAACCACCTAATATATATATTAAGAATTTTCTTAGTTAAAAAGTTAGTTAGTCAATGCAGATATTATTATTAGTTTTATAATAATAATTTTATTTGTAATAAATATGTCAAACGTTCAGCTAGAGAGATCAAATTTGAAAGTTCAAAATTTGAAATTTCTAATCTTTGAAAATTACAATTAAAATAAAATTTTCAAATTATTTAATTTGATGAGTTGATGAGACTTGGATAAATTTTTAAGAAGGATTTTAAGAAATCCTGCAAGCTAAAGTTTTAACTTATGCAGGGCACATTTTACGGATTAAATATACATAAGTATTTATTTGGGTAAATAAATAGAAAATTATATTTGCTTTATATTTATGGTTACAAATTAAAATGAAATTAAACTATTTAAATCTCCAAATAAGCAAATTAACTTTAACTGTTGTTTTTACTAAACATTTAGGTAAAGGTAATTAAGATTATTTATTCCCGATAAGAAATTAATTCCTATGTTAAAAAAAGCATACATATATTTTGCAATGTAACTAATCTCAATAATTTTTAAGTATTTTAGCATATGTGACATTTAAATTATTCTCACTTTTCGCTTTATATTAGTAATTTACATTTAAAATTAATTGATTACTCAACTGCAACTTTTCGATACTATCTGAATGTGAAAAATATTATGCTAAAATATATAAATAAATTATTGTAAAATTATATTGCAGGTAAAACCAAAATTTAGTCATTTAATAAATTAAAAAAAAAATACAAATAATATAACAAATAAAGAAAGAAAAGAAAAATTATTTGTTAACCCTTTGTTTATTTTTTATTAATTTTATAGGTTTTTTAAATAACCAACAACTTTTATAATTTTTCAGTATTTATTTTTAAAATTTAGTCTTCCGCATTAAGAATTCAGAAATAAAGTTAAAGCTAATATGGAACAGATACTACGTATTTTATTTATATTTTTCAATTATTTTGACTGACTATATGTATATGTATATATTGGCATGCTGATGCTATAGTTGGCCAACTCGTCGATAATGGAAGCGTATAATAACGGGCTCACCTCGATGCTAGATGGTGGACCACCTTGTGCGACCTTCTTTTTGTTTTTTTAGATGCCGCACCGCCATCAAGCAAAACAAAAACCCAAAAGCGGCAACAATTACTAACAGCAACAACAATAATAAGTAATACTACTACTACAACAACAATAGCAACAACAACAACAAGTCACAGATAATAATGGCACAAACAAATACTCGATACTCGAATTTCAAAGCTTGGCCAAGAAGAAGAGTTGGTCAGGCCAACAACACATTTTGCTTTGACTTTGAGTCGCGCTATTTGAAAGTTGCGAACTGAGCGTCAAAAAGTCAGTTAACTTGAGCAGCAACCCAGATGGGGGGACGACGAGAGGGGCTGAGAGTGGGTAGGGTATGCAGAGAGGCCCCCTCTCCTTTTTCCTTTTATTTATATTTTTTTAGCTTCGTTTTTTTTTTTCTTTCTGTTGTTTTGTGTGTCACTTGCTGCGAAAGTGCGCAATGTGAGTTGCGAGTTGAAAGTTGAACTGAGCAATGGATCGCCGTTTGTTGTGGTTTTTTGATGTCTTTTGCTTTTGTTTTTCACACACCGAACACATTAGCCATGGATTAATATTCCCTGGGAGGAGGTCAGAGAGCCCACTTTTGGCTATCGTTGAATTAATTAGGCAAGAAGTGAATGGATTATAAATGATTGGAACCGCATTAAAGACGCTAAAACAGATGGGGCAACAGGGTAAGGAGAGACCGTTAAGAAAGAGAGAGAAAGGGTGGGGGACAATCGCTCTACGAAGTTTTCCCAATTCATTATTTTACTAGTTTCACTGATCATTTTTCGGGTCAATGTTCTGTTGCTCATTGTTTTACTACATTTTTCTATTAAGTACAATTATACAGGGGTGTCACAGAAATCGCTAACGCCCTAAAATCGCCCCAAACACAAATGTAGGGTGTCACAGAAACCTCTTTTGACAGTTTTGAAAAGTTGCGAGTTTTGCTCCAACGTTTGGTTAATTTCGCGCTTACAGCAAATTATATTGAAAAAAGAATGGTGTTGAAATAAACTTTGATTATTTTTGGATGGAATTGCATTCAAATAATAGCTGGCAATATTTGTGTTAATATATAATTTATTATTTTACGAAAACGCCTGTGAAAAAATCAAGCAAGCGTCGTTTTTGCTTAAATCGCCCATAAGCAAGGCTGCCATCCTGCTGAAAACGGCAGAAACTAATTTTCGGACAAAACATTTGTGTTTCCAATTTTACTTTGTTATATGCCACAAGTAAGCACAAATTTTATAGATTACGACCAAATTTAAGAAAGTTTTTTAAATTGTGTGTAAACAGATAAATTTAATGTAAACGTCGAAAAAATGCACCAAGTTGACGTCTCTGTTTTTATCTTGGCCAGCCAAAGAAGAAGAAGAAATGTAAACAGCTGAAAAAAATGCAATTGCAGTTGCCGCCCTTTTTAAAATGAATTGAATTTTTTTGGATTTCTGATGGATAAGGTTTCTAATATGATCGAATAAACTTAATTACATTTGCATTTGAATATGTACATCGAATTTTTAATTATTTCACTTGTAATTGAAGATTTGTAAAATGGAAATCGCTTGCTAAAAAGAAGCAAGAGTCTAGATTAAATAATATTCCCAACGATTTCGCTCACATTTGTTCTAAACACCTCCAGGTCTGCATCCAATGACCTGTTGAACAGAGCTAATATGTATGTACCTAGAAATCGCATGGACGAAATTTTATTCTGGGGTAAAACAGTTGCCATTGTTGCGAAAAATGAATTGTGTAGAAAAGAGAATGTAGGCTTACAAACGCAATAGTTAGCAGTTATCGATGCATTGTATTCATCTTGTTGTATTTAATTCATTGTTCTTCAATTTTTGGTTAATTTGCCAAAATTTGTTTACAGTTACAAATTTGAAGTAAATGTAAACAATAGGGTTGTCAAAGGACCGACAATATTGCGCGCGATAATAATTTTAAAAATTTTGGTGTTGCAGTGTGTTAACTGTACCTCCAAAAAATAAGTGCATTTTTTCTTGTTGTATAACATAAGCAATAATATTTGGTTTACGAAAAATGTATAATAATTTTAATTCCAAACGTTAGTATTTTTTTTTTTTGAATTGCACAACCCTATTTCACTTATCGACAATCGAAATACCGAAATAGCGGCGATCGAGTTAGCCGATGTGCCAACCGGTGGCTGTGGCTCCGAAAATGTTGCCGAAAATGAAACGTCGGAGATTTCCATGACACCAACGTTTGGTTTCGGCGTTTTACATTTCAAACGTCGCCAAAACCGCTAGCGTTTTCTGTGACACCCCTGATAATTACATTCTTCAGTGAATTTCGAATAATAAAATTAGGAACTTCTGTTTCTTAAGATATTAACTAAGTTAATCAATATTTTAATGCTGTATCCAAAACTTTTAATTTATTCCAAGCCTCTTAGAATTATGGAAAATATATTGCAGTGAAATATTTTTTATTGATCAACTCCGATTGGAGACTGTAAAAATCACCCAGTTTCTGTCATTATAATTGTAATAATTTTGAATTTTTGTTCTCTATTTGGTAACAAATTTTTTAAAAACAAAGATATAATCATATTATACGAAAGGAAAACTCTTTGAAATTTTTCTTTCAATTTTTAAAAATGTTAATTAATTTCACTAAAATTCTTTTTTATTTATTTAATACATAATACATACATTCTTATCATTTTTAAGTTTATATTGATCTTTTTAAACTTTATCCATTTGTGCTAATATAACATCTTTTATTAATTTTTTTTAAGTATAAGTTAAATTTTGAAGGTCATAAATATTGCATTGTAATTTTTCAATAGAACAAAGTTTTTTCCAATGAATTTGCTTTAGGTGTAAAAAAAACCCAACTAAAAGATAGAAATTTATGAATCATGTTTCAAAGATAAGAGACAGCTAATAATAAGTACTACGTACAAAACCTGTGTTAAAATCAGTTCGATTTGATTTGAACTTGCTTGAAAATTATAATTATGTGAATATGAATCTGTCTAATTTTGGCCAAATAATATATCCTCAAGTTTGTTTAGTACGCTTCTTGTATTAAATCACACCCAATTATAAAACCATTGAGAAGAGGTTAATAGATTGTGATTCGGCTGTTTATTCCTATGATGATTAAATTTGATATACTGAATAAGTATTACTTTATATGTAAGTGCGTGTTTTAACAAAAATATGTAGATTTATAATATGATATTGTAAAAAAAGTTTCATGTAGGTACTTCCTATGTTTCATTTGTAATTAAGTAAGTAAGTCGCCGCGACGAATTGGATAAACCATTTATAAAATCAATCACATATCGCGATAGCTAACACATGCCACGGTATTAAAACTTTGTAACGATGCACAAAAATTTGACTAATACAGAGATTATTTTTTGTTTTTTAATAAGCATTGAGATCATTATCAGATTATTAGCTTAAGCTTAAGTATAAATAAAGAAATTTTTCAATCACTTTTAAACTTATTGCATTATCTTATGTAAATTCACGATATTCGAGGCTTAAAAATGATTAAAATACTAGAAAAGGACCAAATTAAAGAAGAACTAAATGTTAATTCTATGGACCAATTCAAAAATTAAATTTACCAGGTAAACGTCGCGACGTTTCCTCAAGGTAATTCTTCCAAAGGAGATCTGGCAACCCTAATGATGGGCAAATATCGATAACAATTTAAAAGTTCTCACTTTTTACTTTATACCCATCCTTATAGTCCTATTCATTATGCATTTTAATAAGAATACTTTCGGATTCAAAAAAAAAACACTACGATATAACATCAAAATTTGAATCATCTAAAAATTAGAATTATAGTTTTTACAATATTAGTATTAAAATTTATAATTTCTAAGCATATTCTATTTGTTTTGATTTGTCCATAGGAATTCCTTTACTTTGTTAAATTTCGCTTGAGGAAAGTAATGCTTAAATGGGGGATTGCTAAATTATCTGTGAATGTTGAAAATAGATAATATAATGAAAACTTGACTTAGGTGTTTAAAGGGATTTTGATTTGAAAATCTGAATACAATATCCAGAACGAAATGGCCATGGTATCCGGTTTTTTGTGCCATCCATGGGATGAAATTGTATATTAAAGTCGCCAAAATTTATATAACACGCAGAAGGAAGCATTTCCGACCCTATAAAGTATCTGTATTCTTGATTAGTATCAATAGCCTAGTCGATTGAGACATGTCCGTCTGTCTGTAGGTCTGTAAAGATCTCAGGAACTATAGAAGCTAGAGCTACCAAATTTTTAATGCAGACTCGTGTAGTATATACGCTGATCAAGTCTTTTTTAACACCCCCCCTTTTTTTGCCTCCTGAATTCGATAAAAGGACCTTTTTTGTGTCAAATTTTTATCGCATTGCAATTTATTATTTATTTATTTATTTAATTGCAATTTAATTTGGCACACTAGTACATGATATATGTATGTATCTATCATTCCACCAAAAATCGGAGTGGAAACATTTTGTACTCAAAGTGGTGCAAGGGTAGACTTGGCCGGTGAGGGCGCTAAAGTGCTCGTGTCGTTAAATATGTATATGAATTTTCACTTCTAAGTCGTCCCGGCAACTTACTTGATTTTTATTTTGTTGGTCGAGTTACCTCGTTTATTTGTAGATTTTTCACAAGTTAGAGTTCCCTTCAAAATAAAGTGGTGTATATTAGATCGGTATATACTCCACTCTCGTGGTCATTAAAGTCTCAAAAGGCGTTATCCTTTACCGTATGTGTAGGGTATTTAAATTTGACAATTGTCACACTTTTTGCTCTTTCTGTCTCTCGCTCCCTTCCTCTGGCTTTCTCCCTCTCTCTGTCTATCTTTCTCTTTCTCAGTACTTGTATATACATACATACATATGTACATATGAACATATCTTTATCCAGCCAAGATTTGAGCATTTTCCCACTCGAAATATCTCTTTAGCTTCTCTAAGTTAAACTTCCCCCTCCCCACCCCACACTTCGCCATGTTTCTCGCTCGCTTACTAACTTTGCTCGGCTCTGAGATAATTTGCCATCAGCAAGCGCCAAATGTAATCCGCCATATAACCGTCTAACGGTAAGCCAAAGCAAACATAAATATTCGCAAAGCAACAACAACAATCAAGCATACAAACATTTTTGCTTTTTCTCTGTTTTTCCTATTTTTTCGTTAACTGTATCCACAATTTTTCATCCAAGTGCAGTAACAACAACAACAACAACAACAACAACAGGTAACAATGCGAGCTAGAAAGAAAACGATGAAGGAGGTGGAGGGGTCCGCTGCGAGGTGTAGGGCGATGGTGTGCCGGGCAGTTGGGTGGTGACAGGAGAGCGGGTGGGGTAGTGGTGGGTGGGGGTCGACACTGCCAAGCAAACAAACAACTTCATGGGCGACGTGCAAAAATTCAATTGCTACAACGTCAACGTCGCAGTCGTCGCCGTCGTCGTCGTCGTCATCGTCAGCACAAATCACTGGCAAATGCTTGCAGCTCCAAGAGATCTTTCGAGATCTCTCTCTCTTCATCTCGCTCACACCATCTATCATCTCACTCTATCTCTCTCTCAGCGTCAAGTTTTATGCATTTGTCAGGCTACATTCGTTGTCAGAAACTACAAAAAAAAAAAAAAAATAGAGAAAAACAAAAACAAAAAAGTGCCGTAAAATGTCAGTCAGGCAGCTGTTGCCCCACCCTCTCCCCCTTGTTATTATTCGCTCTCTCTCTCTCTCTCCGTCTCTCTCTCATATGTTTTGTCTCTCTTCTATGTGTAAGCTTGCTCTTTGAGCGCTTTCTTCCGTCACAATTTGCTGTCTGTCACCATGTCTGTTGTCTGCTTTTTTCCACTTTGGAGTTGCTTTTTAGTTAGTTTTTGCTTTGTTTTTTCTTTTTGACAAGAGTTGAAATGTATCTTTCACCAATGCCAAAGCTCTTTTTTAGAGATGCGAGTACATACATACATACATATATATGTACATATGTATATAGCTGGGGTGACCCCGACGTGCTATACAGTCTGAGCCTATGAGGAACAAACTATACTCTATGAATATAAGTTTTCGATTTTTTAAATTTTAATCAAACAGGTAGTTGACTAAATGCCTTAGAGCCCTTGGATTATTGACTCTGCGCAGATCTTACAGGTAAGACATATCATACCGATACCTTCCTCAGCAATTGGTTGAAGTTTTTAGTGTAAATCGTTATGGATTGATGAATATTGATTTTTGTAGGTCCATTCCTTGTCATGCTCTCTCTACCGCACTAATATGCTAATAGTTGCTCGTTCCCATATGCACAAGTACTACTATGTACAGCCTTAGTTCAAATCGCTGGTTCCCAATTCTCATTCAGAATGCACCGCACACACACACACACACACACTTCATCTTCTAACTTTGCGCTTCGTCGCTGTTGTCCCTCTGTCCCGCTCAACCCGTTCCTTCCCAGCATGTTAGCTTTTTGCTCACTCTATTCGAAAAAGAAGAAAAAAAAACATACATTTTCTCCCCAGCTCCAATCGACGCTCCACTTTTTTTTTATGCTCCAACTTCAACTAAACAATCAACTTTTCAAACAGTGTTTATACCATGCAATCATAGGATGAAATGGTATATTAAAGTCGCCAAAATGTATGTAACAGGCAGAAGCAAGCATTTCCGACCCTATAAAGTGTATAAATTCTTGATCAGCGTGAGAAGAGAAATTGTGTTAGTTATGTCCGTCCGTCTGTCCGTCCGTATGAGTGCACAGATCTCAGGAACTATAAAAGCTAGAGCTACCAAATTTAAAATATAGACTTGTGTAGTATATACGCTGCTCAAGTTTATTCTTTGTTGCCACGCCCTCAAATTTAATAGAAGGTGATTTTCTTGCTCATTCAAATCGGATTAAAAACAACATAGTTATACGTAGAAACGTTTTGTACTCAAATCGTTGCTAGGGCGGATTTGGCCGGTGGAGGGCGCTCGTGTCCACATAAGAATGAGCGGATGGGAAAGAAATTTAATATATGAATTTTCATTTGATGCATGGTATATCCAAGTCGGCCCGGCGACTTACTTACTTTTCATTTTTTGTTGTTGTTTCGGTATTTTTTTTATTTCTTCTTTTCTTTCTTTCTTGCTTTTCCATTTGTTGTAGTTGTTGTTGGCTGCACTTTTTGACGGCTTTTATTGTTTGCCAATTTCTGGCCTCCGTCGAGACCAACGAAGCATTCGAAGCGACTCGACGCGACGCACCGACCGTCAACTGCAGCAGCACTAGCGTTGCTAGCACTAGCTCCTCTTCTTCTCCTGCTTTCCCTCTGCCTATCTCTTTCTCTCTGCCCATGTTTCGCCCAATTCAAGCGTCTAACTGGTTAGCTTAGGCAGTGAACTCACTGCTGGTCTCCGCTCCACCGACCTCCAGCTACCTCTCCTCTACCCATAAGCATGGTAAATCCGCTATGCAAGAGTTGAGGAAGCGTTTTGTTTAGCTTGTTTGCTGATCGAAGAAAAGGTATGGGATGCAGGGCAGGGCAGGGCAGGGCAAGGCAGGGCAGGACAAAATAGTACAGAGACGGGCGCTGCGGAGGGGAAGAGGGTTGGGAAGATAATGGTGGTCTCCTTGTTACTTGTTTGCAGCAGTTTTCTCTTCTATTTATTATTGCCAATGCAATTGACTTATTGTTGTTGCTGTTACTGTTGCCGTTGCTGATCGAAGATCTTTCATGTTAAGAAAGAGTTGAAGTAAATCGAATTGGTTGCCGTTAACCTCTCTACTAGCTTTCAAATTGTTTCAACAGATTTCAATGCAGTCCATTTATTTTCCAGGAATTAGTTGCCATGCCAGAAAATTGATTTTCATTAGTTCTACAAGACAAAAGTATCGCTACTTACCCGACTCCAACCATCTGAACGTTGTGGTATGCCACCGTATAGAGTGGCACAACCCAGTCGAATGAGACAACTATCAACTCGCAATCTGTACTCCCTTCGGCATTACATATGTACAAGATAATATATACATTTCAAATCTGATAGTTGCAACTGCATATTGCCAAAGCCCATTCGAATGGTATTTCTCTGGGGCACATGAAGTTTATGCACCCTTGTAATCTCTTTATACCATTCATCCATAGAATGAAATGGTATAGTGAAGCTGCCAAAATGTATGTAACAGGCAGAAGCAAGTATTTCCGACCCTATAAAGTATATATATTCTTGCTCAGCATGAGAAGAGAAATTGTTTTAGGCTGCTTTAGGTCCGGATCCGACTTTTAACATAATTTTGTGTAAAATTTTGGGAAAAGATACTGGGTAATAAATTAAAGAAACTGTAACATAATTTTATATTACAGAACACATTAATTTATGTATGTTTGTAGGTGTCTGATTTTATATATGATTTCTTATATTTTGTACGGCATCTATATGTTGACGTGGTTCGATTGCTTCGGCTCAAGAACTTAATCTATTAAGGTTAAAAATAAGTTGAAATCGAAAATTTCAGGTCAATACCTATTATACTGGGAGCGTGGAAGTTACTGAAACAGACGGACAGAGACTTGGGTTTATTGGCTCGACTGCTTATGGTGATCAAGAATCTATGTATATACTTTATGGGACCTGAACAATTCCATAATACCCTCTGCTTAGGTATAATAAATGGTTTTTAATGCAAATTTGAGATGTTCTAACACTACTTGGACATGGGCCTAGAGTTAATATATAGTATTGAGTCCCGGTGGGGTTTGACTATTCCTGTTAAATGATTCATCTTAAAATTTAGGTAATATCCAAGGACAGATTGTAACTGCAGATAAGTTCCCGCCTATGCTATCGCGCTCTTTATATCACCTGTCGCCCTTTTGGTGTGTCTAATACCAACCCGTTTCTACGTTTAACTTGGCTATTTTCATTCTGCTACATATTTACGAAATTTTATAAATGAGATTACGATACTTCAAAAACTGCCTAAGCAATCCGTTTTTTCGAATTTCTTTACGGGTGGAATATTCGTTTTTTCGAATTTTTTTACGGGTGGCATATGAAAAATTTCAAATAAACTTGACCATCTTACATACATATACATACCTTGATTGTAGATACCAAATTTAATGACTTTATCCACTGTTCGAGAGTACATATATTTTTTTATAGGATTGCATTCTTGCATCCTTCGGCCTGTCGTGTTTACTGGATGTTTTAATTATCGGAATTTGAAAATTAATTTCGCTTCCTCTGAATTTTGTAAAGGGTCGGACAATGGAACTATCGTCCACCGCCTTTCAAATAGTTATATAAATATGTCACTGATCAGCAAAATCCATTTCGATCGGATACTATCACGATGCCTATAATCATTATACATAGTTTTGGAGCGCTCTGGTTGGGTCGCTGTCTGTCTCCCTTCCCGCCTTGCCCACCCGTATGTTTGTACGTTAGTTCTTTTGCAACAGTTGGCCGATCCTATTGGGACTCTTGGCGCAGTGGGCGATTATGCAAGTGTTTTGCAAATCAATTGGTTAGACTAATTAATAGATGATCTAATTGCTGATTTGGCTTTTGGCATTTGAAACTTAAAAGCCATAAACTTTGCATGCCTCGACAGTTCGTAAATGATTTTAAAATGTTTTAAGATAAATTTGTGCAAGAGAGTTGCTGCTTGCTTGTTCGTTCGTTCGTTCGTTCGTTCGTTTGTTTGCTTGTTTGTCTGTCTGTCTGTTTGTTTATTTGTTGTTTTTATTAATTAACAAGTGTTTAAAAATATGCAAATTCTATCGATTACCGGACAGAGTTTAAATCTTATAAGTAGTAGTAGTAGTAGGAGAAGAAAACGATAGAAAATTATATCTTGTCTGCTTTTGTTGCTGCTGTTGTGGTTGTTGTTGTTGTTGTTTTTGTTGGCTTATTCTGAATGTCGGTCCGTAAACAAAACTGGCACAACCAAAGCGTCGAGTCGAAAACAAAAGATAAAGACGATGATGACGATGATGATGATGACGATGACAATGATGATGAAGAAGAGGAAGAAGTAGGAGAAGATGAAGCAGCAGCACCAGCAACAGAGGAAGAAGAAAAAACTATTTACAGTTAGTTGATTGTGCCCATTTCTTGCTCATTTTTTTGTTTCTTATTTTTTTTGGTCTGTAAGCTTTTAGATTGTTTTCCCCGACGAACAAACCAGCGACACACACAGACAAAAGAAGCCAATGAACGCACTGTCTCCAAAAAAAATAAAAAAAAAAACAAAACCCCAGATGAAGTGCGAGGGTGAGAAAGAAAAGTTCCTCAACCTTAAGTCGTATCATCGACTTTGAGATACTCAGTACCAATAAGCCAAGGTTAACTCAATTAAATAGTCAGAAACAGAAAGTTTACAGTATCTTCTGCAGAAAAGATTTGCCAACACTGAAATGTGACCCCGACGTGAGTACTGTTAATCGAAAATTGTAATTTAAGTAGCTAAAGTTGTGACCCCGACGAGCTTCATGTTACTCCATAATAAAGTAAAGGGTATGCCATGAATGTGAAGCTCTTCTTTTAGCCTCTGTTCGAATTATGAACCAATTTACAAATTACCATGGCATAAGAAAACCAAAAATTAACAGAGTCTAAGAGTCTGGGAGTTCCAGTTCTAGTCGAGAGTTAAGAGACGGGAAGTCAGGGGCCGGGAGATGGGAGTCGCCCCATTCTAAGCTGAAGAAGCCATTGACCAAGTAACGAGTTGCCGCAGATTTGATCCGTTTGTGTGTTTTTTTTGTTGTTTTCTTTTTCTAAAACCTGAGCACTTGATGCGTTTATGGAATTTCATCTGGCTTTTGTTTCTTATTTTATTTCCATTGTGGCACAACTGGTAAACTCTGTTAATATGTTGAGACAAAGGCATTTCATAAAGGAATTTGTATAAAATTTATATTAATTATAGTTATAAGTAGAATTATGCAAAACAAAGACCAAAGATTCTTTGACACAATATTACTTGGTGTCTACCACAAAACCGGCTAGATCGAGACTTTAAAACATTTTTGAGGTAAATTTTGATGAAATGTTTGCCTTCTTAATGGGTAATCAGATGTTGACGCAAAGGAAAAAGTAGACTTTGTGTGTATTTTTTGTTGAAAATTTTCAACCGATGTGAACTGCGATTACTTTTAAATGATTTGCTTTTAAGGGAAGCTCCAATTCAGGACACAATGTCACTTAAGCTAATAGGATCTTGTCATGACCTCGACCCAGTCAACATTTTAAAGCTAAAGATCGTCAAATACTGTAAAATATATTTTTGAAATACAAATCCTAGTGATATTTTATACAAATTTCAGTAAAAACTGTCTTGTTTAGTAATAGTTACATGGATACGCACTTTCAAAATCAATTTTATTACCTAATTAATTTGATTTTGGGTGAAAAAATATTCTCACCAAAACTTAAAAATAAAATAAGTAAGTCGCCGGGCCGACTTGGATACGATATAAATTGGGCAAGAAAATGACCTTTTATCGAATTCCGTGGGCGGAAAGAAAATCGACCCCGTACGAGTCTACATTCGAAATTTGGTAGCTCTAGTTGGTAGCTCTAGCACAGATAGTTCCTGAAATCTGTGCATTCTTACGGACGGACATGCCTAAATCAATTTCTCTTCTAATGCTGATCAAAAATATACATATGTACATACATATATGTACTTAATGGGAAATCCTTCCTTCCTTCTGCCTGTTACATACATTTTGGGGACTTTAACAAAAGGTTTAGTCGTTAAAATTTTAATTGTCCTCCCAATTTTTAGTTTTAGTTTTTTTCTTAATTTAGATCTTTATATGCTATGAGACTCAAGGTGTATGTAGATTCCATGTAGCTTTTGTCACATATCTGGGACTAGTATCTATTAAAGGTCCAAGGGCTCTCAGCGGACAAAAGATTGCTGCTGTGAGACTCAAGATACCAATATTTTTGTATGTTTATGTATATATATTCAAGAATTGAAGCATAGCATGGAAAAGATAGGTCAAGCCGTCTATTGAACGTATTTCATTTGTGCCTTTGCTTTGTTATTGTTTGCAATGAGCCTAACCTATAAGTAATTGTGTTTCAAAAATCGGAACTAGTTAACCTTCTCATAGCACCTTGAGTTCCTTACAACATTTTTAATTTAGGGGGCTAAAAAATTGTTTTTGCAAATTAAATTACATTTTATTAAGTAAGAGTGCAGCAATCAGGAGTTTGCAAAATTTGAAATGCGATTTTAGGCAAGTCTTCCTTGAATATATTGATTGAACCTACAGGAGTTTTTTGCGGAGTTTCACTGTGTTTCACCTTAAGTGCCTTACCTGCATGCTACAGGGCATTGTGAAATGCTTTTTAACGATTATTAGCTTGTCGTAATTTCACAAATAAATTCACACTCCCATGAGATAATTTGGAAGAAATGATTTAAATGGAAGGAAATATGAATGAATTAATTTTCTTGACTTAATCCACACAAAAGGTGTAAATCTAAACTAAGTAAATATAAGACAAATTTCCGAAGATAAAAAAACTTGTCAGTTTGGGAATGTGAAATTACCAATTGGAAATTGATTAAGTAAAGTTCAAAATCCCATAACAATTATCTTAAAAAGAAAACATTTTATTAATAAAAATAAATAGTATCTAAAAGATTTCAATATCGAGTGGAAAATGGTTTTCATGAATTTTTACTTCCATGAATTGGATTTCGGAATGTTTTGCGATTGTATTTTACCAAATCGAATTATGGGATTTTTTTTTTTGGTTTTCGTGGAGTAGGTAAGTGCCTCTCATTTAGACATCAGGCAACAAGAACAAGGACCTGACCGAAAAATCAACTGTACAGAAATTGAAGATGTGTGTATATAAACATACATATGTATGTATGTATGTATACAAAATATATTCTTGTTTTATCCCCTTCCTCCCACTGCCCCGTCCTTATCATCGAATTGGGCTCTTCCTCCTCCGCTTTATCGTTCTGGTTTTGTGGTGTCTCTTATTATTATTTAGCCGATTTGCTCATTTTCTTTTCTTCTTTACATTTGTGTTTTTTTTTTTTTTTTTTTATATACTCATTTTATTTGTCTGGGCTTGGGCCTGGGCCAGGGCATTTTGGTTGGGCCTGTCGTCGTCGTTTACCGACTTTATGCTTTATTTTTTACATACATACATATATATGTACTTATATATTTACATATATATATATTGGTATGTTTGGCTGGATACATATGTACATACATATATAAGTAAGTATATCTGTGGCAAGTTCTTGGAAATTGTGGTCTGCCAATTGCCGGGTCTCCATCTGCTCAGTCTCTCTCTCTCTCTCTCTCTTTCTCTCTGTCGGTCTGTCTTTCTCTGTGTGTTCAGTGTTCTGTCTGTTCACCTCGCGAATTCAATTAAAATGCCGCTCCAACTTGTACCTCCCCTTGCCCCCCCCACCCCATTGCCGTTCCTTCCGCCCATTTGGATCCAAGCACCAAGTGTGTTGAACTCTCGCATCTCGCAGATATTACAGATTCTATATGCTCTCTGCCAAGTTCAAGTTGCTTCTGCTTTTCTGCCACACCCCCCACCACCACACCACCACTGCCCCCCCCTTAGCCATCATCCCCTCTTGCTATCCAACTGCCACTGTTGTTCCAGTGTTATTAATTTGTGAAAGTTCTTCTTGACTTGCCTTGGCTTATGAGCCACGCCCCAAAACAGCAAAAAGACAGTCAAACAGCAGGCAGCCACCTGCCCCTGCTGAGGTCTCTGCTCAAGTCAGATCGTTTTGTTTGTTTGCAACCTGCCACATTTGAATTACTAAATAAAAGCTGTTGTTGTTGCTCTTGCTGTTTCCACGTGCCGCCGCCGCTGACAACACTGAATACAAATATCCAGGTCCGGATCACTGTGAGCACCCATTAACCGCACCACCTCCACCTTTGTGATCATAAAACACATACTACATATGTAAATACATATATGCAGTTGAGCTATCAGATCTATCCTTTTCTTCACTTACACTTTATCCGGAATTCTTAATTAGATAATTATATTTTCGAATCAATTTTGATTAAATAAAATTATGTACAGTGGTTCCAACGCCAAATCGGACAAGACTTTGTGTTTATTTTAAGTTTTAACATTTTTCCTTAAATTTATAAAGGCTTATCTTACTGAAACAAAAAAAAAAAATCCAAATTTCAAACATTAACATTTTTTAAAAAGTGCAAGAAAAACAACTAAAAAACTACTGAAAAACTTTATATTTAATACTTGCTTGCAAAACCTTTGTTAGCTATTACAGCCTGCAAGCGATTGGGAACTGATTTGACCAGATTGGAGCAGATCTCTGGCTCTATCGAATTCCAAGCTGCCAGTAACCAACTAATCGGTTGGATTAAGTTTTATTTGTTGAATTGAGTTAGTTTTAGTTAATGTTTGTAAATGTTAATACATAAATAAATCAAATCGTTCTTGTTCTTGTATTTCTAGCACGCTTGCCAGATCGTCGTTTCTTTTCATGGCTCACTCTGGCAGGGCTGGCAATTTGGCCTTGCCAGATCATTTCTACAGTATCGGAAATAATACGTAATGATAGCAATGGATAAGTCATATTTCGGGGCTATCAAAATTCAATATTTTCACTTAACGAGTTTCTTTTTGAAACTATTTCCTAATTTTTTGCTATTTTTTTATGTTTATAGGCGAATATTACTTTATTAGAGTTAAATTTATGTGAATTTCACCTCTCAATATGTCAATCTGACAAATATTGTCTTATTAGTTTGTCGATCATAAAAATTGAAATTTCAAAAAACTGCATTTTCAAGTGAAAACATTTCAAGAGCAAACACAAAAGATAATAATTAAGATCTTTGCTATTTTCTTTCGCTAATTTTAATGATCGTCTCAAAAGTTCTTAATGGAATTTCAAAATATTGAGATTATTATTAAGAAAATGGAAAAGTAAGTTCAGTTGCAGTTCGATTTGAAGTTACATTCAAAGAGTGATGCAAACATAATTCTATGATTGATCTTATTCATTCTTACATACATATATCTTTCGAATAGGCTCATAAAGTATTTGATGGAGTCTGTCATGATCAATGAATCAGATTATTTGCAGTAGAAACAAAGAGAATCAAGACCATTTGCAATTTATATTTACATTATTCAAATCGAACAATTCAAACAGCGAAACAGTGAGGCCATTTCATTTGTTGTGAGAGGGAGGGGTGGAGATGGGGGCCTTCAAAAGACACACACATACACGGAACTTGTGAGAAGTCTCGTGTTGCCTCTCGTCGAGCCGTTGCCGGATTTAGTTGATCTTGTCTTGTGCATTGATTAAACTAATTTGCTGACACTCACGATTTTCATTAGGTCACCTCGGCAGCGATTTTGCATACATATATGCTACTCTTGGGGCATATCGTCTTGAAAATATCTTCAATTCCGTTCGATTTTGTTTGCCATTCTGAATTTCATCATAATTACTCAGCGCAAAAATTGTTGTAGAAAAAACAATTGTGTTTTTGTTGAGTTATCTCTTGCGGCAGCAGCAACAGTAACAGCAGCAGCAGCAGCTGATAAGATTCAGTTTGATGACTCAACAAAAGCTTTGAATTTGTTTTTAGGTTTTTTGGTTTTCGGTTTCGTTTCCCTATACATGCCTCATATTGTACTTACAAAGAAATGGACAAACATACATACATATATTGCAACAAACCACAAAACTAGTTTTTAATAATTTTTTGGACCCAAACAAGAGAGATACCAAAAGTTGCAGCCTACAAATACATACAGACAAATGTACATACATACATAGATACATGTGCGTGTCCATGTCTTTGAGATTGCTCATTGCGCAGTTAATTTGTTCATGCGCTCAATGCGTCAATACAATTTGACTTTCACTTATAATTTTATTTTTCTTTTATACACAAACATATAATATCATAACCCACAATGGGACAGACGGAAGCGTGAATATAGTAAGCTTGGATTACACAATTCAACTCAGCCTTCAAATGGGATGACGCCAAATGAAGCAACTAGAAACGAAACTCAACGCATTGAAGTGAAATCGAAACTATTCTCAAATCACTACATAACAGTGCGCTTTGTTTATTTAAGAGGACATTTGGCGTACAGTTAAAAATTCTTTTCAATAAAAATTCATGAGTTAAAACGATTTCGATACGAGAAATACATAAATAAGTATTTGTAAATATTCAGTGCCCCATATAGCCAATGTGTGGTAAACAAAAGTTTTGTTTGTGACACTTAAAACACTTGAGTTATTCCTTCGAATATGAAATTTACACAATTTAAGTGCGTTTTCATGCCTTTTCTGATTTTTATACCATGCATTCATGGAATGAAATGGTATATTAAGGTCGCCAAAATGTATGTAACACGCAGAAGGAAGCATTTCGACCGATTGAGTCGAGTCGATTGAGACTTACTTGCTTTATTTTTCTTTTTTTAGAGGGCGTGGCAAAATATTAAAATAAACTTGACCTGGCTACACATCATATGAGTCTAGATTTTATATTTGGTAGCTCTACCTCTTATAGTCTCCGAGATTTCGATGATCATACAGACGGACAGCCGGACTGACTGACAGGTCTCAATCGACCCGGCTATTGATAGTAAGAATAAATAAATAAAATGTTTCCTTACATACATTTTGGCGAAATAGAATGCTAAAAGTAAAAGGTAAACTAACAAACGAATTTTTAACTGAAACACTGAACAAAATATACAAATTTTCTTTGAAATCGATGCATATATAATAAACTTAATGCATTAAATTCTTGTAAAACTATAAAATTATGATAAAATAGCTAAATTTCTAATGAAAATAATCTATATTAAAAGCAATATTGTTTTAAATATATGTATTAGACAGAAACTAATGTACTAGACGCTTAAACGGACTGATTGTTGAACGGAAATCCTAAAAGATTTGTAGTAAATATACTAAAAAAAATTTACCAAATCCCTAGCAGATTGTATCAGATTTAGTAAACGAAATGTACTTATTAAATTCTCAGTAAAAATACTTAAGTGAAAAAATATCGCATTAAAATATATATTAAACAAATTCCCTTTGAAATTCTTATCAAAACACATTGAGTTGAGCCCATGTGATTAATTTCCAATTACATTGTAAGTAGTTATGTATATAATTAAAGATTCTTTAAATTGAAATAAATAAAAATACTAGTAAATGTGGCAAATGTATGTATAGAGAACTATTCGAAAACTGTGGGTACTCAATTTGATTCCAAAATTGAACCCAATTGAGTATTTTCATTTGTAGTTTCTGACGTTTGTATCTTGGGGTTTTCCCCCTCTGAAATTCCCATATGTGTACTTATATAGTAAAACACATTCATACTACTTATAATGTGTGATTCTATATACTTACATATGTATGATTCATATCTTAAATATTTCTTTTACCCTCTCTCTTTCTCTCCCTCTCTCTCTCAGTGTGAGTTATCTGTAAAGTCTAAATAGCAAACGCTTTGACTTCCAGCTTGGCTGCAGATACAGATACGACAGAGCAACAGAGTAACGAAACTTTTTGAAAACAATCTTACAGATACGATTTCTTTTAGGTTTGTTTTTTTTGTATTTCGGGTCGACGTTGTTGTTGTTGTTTGGCGCGCGCAATTGATGTTGTAACATGGCTACCACGAGTGCAACATTGTCCACCCCCTGATCCCCTCGTGGACTGACACTGGTACAGGCGGCACTCCACTCCCCCAATACACAAAATGTGTGACATAATCTGTGCAGCCTTCGAGTGCTGTTGTTGTTGTTATTGTTGGAGTTGGAGTTGCTGTTGTCTCAGTCATTCAATAATTCAGTCAGCAAACGAAGTCGAAGCCTCAGTCGCAGTCGCAGTCCACCATAAGAAAGAGAGGGGAGGTTCAATGAACCGATCTTTGCCGCTTAATTTTTTTTTTTTTTTCTTTTATTTTCGATGTTGCCTTTTCATTTTGTACTTTTTGTTTGTAAAAACAAAAAGCAAAACTTAAATATTTTTGCCAAGTTTTTGCCGAATATGTTACAAATTTTTGTTGCTGTTAGTTTTACAGCGACGGCTGCTGTGAAATCACTTACTGGTTTTTATTCGGCCAGCTAAAACATAAAAACAGAAAAAGCCACAAAAAAAAGTAACAATTTGGTTAGCAGACGTCAACAACACCAACAAAACTGTAAGTTTGTTGGTCATATTTGCTCAGTTTCGCACTTTTTATCTCCAAATCAGATTCCTAACTAAACAGAGAATTGTCGAAATAAAATTATTTGGCTAGACTTAGTTCACTTTGATGATCAATTAGTTGCTCACTTGCTATTGCGAATTTATAATCAGTTATTTACATGCTCACTCGATTACATTATCTGTGCAATTTTATTATAACAAAGGGAAAGAGAAAAGCAAAAGGCCTCCATCACATAAGTTTTCTCAGTTTAAATAAGTGAGCTACATAAGTATCTAGTATCTATCACCTCAATTTGGAGTGTAATAAGTCATATTAGACTAAAGAATAACAAAAGGCAACAACATTATTTCTAACACATGCTATCCCGCTCTGCATACGAGCACTTTAGCGGCCTCTACCGTCCAAATCCGCTCTTGCATCGCTTTGAGTACAAAATGTTTCTACGTATAACTCGGTTATTTGTACTCCGATTTGAAATTTGATAGATACATATTGTTATTAATATTAGTGGGCCAAATTATAATGATATAAAAATATGTCCAGTGAGTTGGCTGTCGACAAAATGCAGACACTTAATCCAAGGCAAGAAATATTCAACCGACAAACGTAATATTGGATCGATTTTACTCCAGTAGACTTCTTTTGATTAACCGTTCTTCTCTTATTGACCATAGAATTATAGAATTATACTTGGTAAACGGTAAAATAGATTTTGGTTTTAGGTTAATCTATGTATCTGTACCATGTAGACCTACTAGAAACTTTATTCCTTTATCTTGTGCTTTCCATGAACCCTTTTGAGTACTTTGTGCCGACTACAATCGGTTGTACCGAGCGATCACCACAGAGTCCTCTCTTCCTTTACTAAAAACGTTTATTTTATGTTACTTAGCTCGTAATTGGATTTGTTTTTACGATCGGGTGGGCGGAAAGTGGGCAAAACGTCTGGAACTCGCCCAAACAAAAAAAAAACAAAAATTCAGCGGAACTGAACTAAAAATTTTTAAGGAACAAGGACCAACCATCGAGTACAACCATTTTCTCTATTAGAATTAATATGTAAAAACAATTTAGTGGATGCATTTCCTAACCTAAGCATAGCCCTTAGAATTTAAGGCAGCAAAATTAAAATTATCAACAATTATTTACGCTCCACAATGTCCAAAGAGCGGTTTGTTGTCAATATTATCGATTGAAAATAAGTATTAGCTGTTTATATTTTAATATTATCAATTGAAAATAAGTATTAGCTGTTTTAATTTCAATCGATAATATTGACAAATCCAATTTGCCAGCCTTAATGGAAGATTTGGCTAAAACAAAATCCATAAATTGAGTCGATGGCCTTAGTAGCTAGCACTCCTTACCCGTTAGTTATTATATTATTTTGTATAATAATTCATAATAAATAAATAAAAATCCATAACAAATAAACCTTTAGATTTACTTTTAATTTTGTTATTATAATTTAAAAACTTTTAGAAAAATCTCTTAAGTTTGTGTATTTACATTTATTTTTTCTAGAGGGCCTTCTGCATGTTAATGGGAAACCCCCACAAATCAGAACAACATAACAATAACAAATATGTTAAAGAAATGCAATTTGTTAAATGTATGTACTACATAGTTGCTAGTACTTTTACTTTTTAAATACAATTATTGTATTGTGACACATTTTGTGTTTAACAATTCATGGATAAATAAATAAATTTAAGAAAAGATCAAGAAGTGATTGAAACACTTCACTAGCCTTGGGAGGTTTGTGTGGATGCTGATCAGTATAATTGTCTTTATTTTATGGTTCTCTCTCAGTTATTAAAATGCCTTTCAGATAGTTTTTATCTGCATTCCATACCTGAATTTTAGAACTGTGAGAAATAGTTTTATGCTTGGTATTTACAACATTCTTAATAGATTTGTACTCAGACATTGTCTATATACATACTTACATATTCGGTTGATTTAATGTCGACAAAAGAAATGTATGAATTATCTTTAACTACAATTGAATATTAAAATCGTTGAAATCATGCAGAAATGCGGCTTTTGTATTTTTTATGCTCTTCTTTCTCTGGTTTGAGGTCACGTTATAATTCTTAGTTTTAATCCAATTTTGATATGACTTCTAAAAGATCTTTAATTTTTGTTCATTCCAATACCAAATTAGTGTTTTGTAGCCTTTGAAAATATTTAACATTGAGATGTCATTGAAATGTACTGCAACTTATTTTGTATTAAATGCAAAATGAAAAAAAATATATATATACATATATGTATACTTATGTTTATTTATTTGTCATTTTCATTTTTTTTTTTATTATTGCTGTTGTTGTTGTTTTCTATAATTACTAAACAAATGCTATCCAATGTCAGGCATTGGCAATGCAATCATAATTATGTTTAAGTAAGTCTTGCCCATGTCAGTTTGAAGCGGTTTTTTAGCTGCAGTTTCACACTTTTGTTTTATGGAGAAAAAATATTCAGCCAAACAACAATTGTTGTTGTTGTTGTTGCTGCTGCTGTTAGTTGGTTGTAGATTGAAAAACATTTCAAAAAAATAATTGTTGAGAAATTTGTATGGTGACATAGGAGAGAGAGAGAGAGAGAGGGAACCAGAGCGACTAAGATTGAGAGTGAGAGAGAGCGAGAGAGGGGGAGCAATTACCAGCAGCGCCAGACCCAAAACCTAAGACACTGCCACAGACAGAGGCACAGAGACACAGCTGTTGCTGCCCTCCCTCCACATACCTCCTCCTCTCCTCCGCTCCTGCCCCTCTCTGCACCGCACTCCGCTTAATGACCCTATTTTAATTTCAAGCATCGCTTGTCCATCGCACTTTGCGGAATTTACATTATACGCATACAATATTTCTCAGTTTGTTGCTTTTTGAAAAGCCGCCAACGACTATGCACAGTGAAACCAGAGCAATTTGTTTTGTGCCAATGGAACTTTCAGCGACGAACCAATTGTGAGATATTTTTACCACTTAAACTTAAGAGTTGCATAAGCTAAATAGCAATTCTCCAAATTGAATGAAATTTTTAATTTTAAAATATTAACTTCGCCACTTTAACGTAGATCTATGTATTGTATAAAGAATGTTTTGTATAAGAACATATATTGTTTCGGTTACTGTGTTCTTTAAAAATAAATATCGAAGATTTTAGTCTATGAAAACACCGCCTAATTGTTAATATTTTTGGAAATTTCTTTATTGTATTGAAACATTATTTGTATACTTAATATGAATTCTCATCTACAAACGGAAAACATAGAGTACTAATTATGGAAAATTACTGAAGGTAAAAATTACGATTAACAAAATCTACGTAATAAGCTTCACAATAGATAGATAAAGTTAGATTAAGATATTCTCTACACATCACAAAAAACACATATTCCTAAAAATCACTGTTCCTTAAATTAAAAAAATCTATAACTAAGAATAATATTTATTATATAATTAGGTTAATTTTTAGTGTCTTTACGATACTTTTAAAGCATATAGAAAAATAGTAAACTTGGCATAAACTATTGAGTCTTTGTTTTTAGCTTTGCATTTCCTAAGTCCCCGTCAAAGAGAAGTATAAATTATGTATTTTCCATTTTAATTATTTGGGAGATTAACTTAAATTGTCATCAAGTTCATTGGAATTCTCCTTTTTTGTGGGTTATATGCACTTTCTTTACCTCAATTAATTTTATCCTAAAAAGCATTTTAAATGATTTCTGCAATAATTTCAATATTTCAACTAAGGCATACTTAGCTAACAATTTTATACACTTTTGGCCCTAGCAGCTAGTACGTTTTCTTGCATTTATATTTTTATATAATTTTTAATAAATAATAATAATAATTTTATACATACATATAGTAGATATATTTTTCGAGACCTGCGTGCACTGTGCATAGTTTTGACGTTGAAGAAGCGACGAAACAACGTTGACTTTTGGACGCTAATATGACGACGATCTTGGCCTTTGGGTGAGGCAACAATCGACTACAGCAACAGCAACAGCAACAACAATAACAATTCGAGTAAAGGGAGCCTGAAAAACGTTGTTTTCGTTAAAACAATGGAAATTCATTCGGTTTTCGGTGAGGCCGATGTAAGAGACAGACAGACGGACTAGAGTAGAGTAGCGTAGAGTAGAGTAAAGTAGAGTCACTGTCTCTTTGAGAGACTACTTCTTGGCCAAAGGCAAGGTCTTGTGCTCTGGTGTCTTCTTCACTTATGCTGAGAAATTAGCTGCTTTAGTTATTATCATTGTTGTTGACTGGGCAGGCGTATCCATATCTATATACGATCGTCACTGCCACTTCATGTTCAGCTTTCAACTTGTCCGTCTGTCTGTGTTTCAGTCTCCTTCTTTGTATTTCTTTTTGCATCCGTTTCCGCAGCCAACAATTATAATTGTTGCTGTTACCCAAGAGAAGAAGAGGGTTTGACCTCAAAACTCACAGAGGTTGCAAGAAATATTTAATCTAATGTGAAAATCGACCAAGTGACAACGAGACAACTTCTGCTACGCTTTAACTTAAGTTTGCGCTCTCATACGAAAGCGATAACATTTACTTGGAAATGCTTTTCAAGAATATATTGTACCAATATATGGAATACATATTTCATTTCCACATAAATCACATGCACACACACATTCCACAAGCACAGAAACACGCAAACACACACACACACACACACACACACACACACACACACACACACACACACACAATTGTACAAATTCAAAATGTTAAATATTATTTTCGTTGTCGATTAGTCATACGCATAAATATGTATAAAAGTATTTTTTTGTTGCATCGAACAAAAATCAAAAGCTCAGAGATTTTAATACAAAGACAAAATATCACGTAGAATGAATAAAAAGCATCGCACTCGAGATACCCTGCAGCATTTGGCAAAAATCTAACGAAACTCTGTGAAATCAAATGTGCATTCACTTGTTAGTCTCTAATTAGTATTTAGCCCATTATCCGATAACAGGCCAATCGATTGTTGTCTCCTCTCTGTCTTTTTTCCTCTTTATCCTCGACGATAACAGGCCAATCTAATGTTGATCTCAACGAAACTCTGTGAAATCAAATGTGCATTCACTTGTTACTCTCTAATTAGTATTTAGCCCATTATCCGATAACAGGCCAATCGATTGTTGTCTCCTCTCTGTCTTTTTTCCTCTTTATCCTCGACGATAACAGGCCAATCTAATGTTGATCTCAACGAAACTCTGTGAAATCAAATGTGCATTCACTTGTTACTCTCTAATTAGTATTTAGCCCATTATCCGATAACAGGCCAATCGATTGTTGTCTCCTCTCTGTCTTTTTTCCTCTTTATCCTCGACGATAACAGGCCAATCTAATGTTGATCTCAACGAAACTCTGTGAAATCAAATGTGCATTCACTTGTTACTCTCTAATTAGTTTTTAGCCCATTATCCGATAACAGGCCAATCGATTGTTGTCTCCTCTCTATCTTTTTTCCTCTTTATCCTAGACGATAACAGGCCAATCGATCGATAAATTAATCCGAAAACGGCATTTATGTGTCGAAATATTCTGGCAACATTATTAAAGAAGACCTGGCAACACTAAATGTACGTACATAGATGAAAATTTCCATTCTCTAGATATATAGAGAGCAAATAAAATATTAGTTGAATAGGAATTCGTCAAATTGAAACAAACATAACCACAGTAGCGGCTCGCAGTAGCTAAAATTGCAATCCTTTACGATCTTACGATCTTTGGAATGTTAAGTCGACTGAATATTTGTAAAGACTTGAGTATACCCAGCTGACAAATGGGTATTGAAAACCACAGTCATATGATGTTTGACCGCACATGCACTTCGCCCGCACATGCAACTTGGGTTTGAAACTAAAATTGGATTTGATCATGATCACGATCCCTGAGCTTGGTCATCGTCATCATTGTCATGTGAACATTTGACTGATATATACAATAAAAACAACGCAGGAGAGTGTATGAAGGGGGGTCGAAGAGGGGGTTTGGATTGAGGCCTTGCATTTGCGCAATTTTCATAAATATTTACATTTGTTTCAAACCAATTTGCGCGATTTGTGCAGCTGCTTGAGAAAACAATCTAGGAGAGGAAAGCAGCACTGTGAAGTGCGGAGAGGGGCAGGTTAAAGGGTGGGAGGACGGTGAAAAAGCAAACTGTGCGAAATATTCTAAAATTTGCGAGGGTTAATGCAAAGTATGGATGTCAAAAATCCGCCCAACTAACACGAATCGAAAGCGAGAGACACGCAAAATAAAGTTCAAGATCATCGCTTTTGTGTTTTAAAATAGAATTTTTATACCATTCCTCCATAGAATAAAATGGTAAGTGTATTAAAGTTGCCTAAAGAATCTCCGACCCTATATATTTTTGATCAGCACGAGAAAACAAATTGATGTACTCCAAAAGATCGTTTTTAGCCGTTGCAGGGCGCCAAAGTTCGCGAGATTGCATGTATTAGAAAGCATGCGAAACGAATTTAATAAATAGATCAATTTGGTTTTCATAAATTTGAAGTAGTTTTTTCACTTCGGGGTTGGTATATCCAATTTATTCGAACTACATACAATTTATATTTCCGTTTTTAATTTAATTCAAGTATTTTAATCAAATAAATGGAACAGATTAATTTCAAAGAATACAAAACAAGAAAATACAAAATTTAATGACCATCGGGTGAAGCAATGTTAAAAAGGACTTTATTCAAACGAACTTTTTTGATCATATGTAATATGTATATCTTATGGAACTATGCATATTAGAATCACAAATATCGAAATTGAATACTGACACTTGCTTTAAAAACAATACATTTATTTACCTACATTTATTTACCTACGAAATGCTAGTATTAAATGCTGTTTTCATCGGACAATTATAGTTAGTTTTTGTAAAAAAAACGATTCTTTAAGATTTTGTGCCAATTTTTGAGTTTTTTATTAAGTTTTTGAGTTTTTATGAGTTTTTGAATTTGAATTAATATATATTTTTTTTAATAGATTAGTCAAACCTTGGGCTGGAAAATGCCATCCAATATGTGTTCCTTTTTTTATGATATAATAAATAATTCCCCTTAAAAATATAAATTTTTTTTGTGCCAATTATGTGACCATATGTAGCTGTACATATACTTATGTACATCTCTATTAACTATTTAAGACCTATCGTTCGTAAGGGATCCATAGGATTAATACAATTCCGATTAGACTCATTATAGTCTTTTCAATGTAAATCAGCAAGGGAAATTTTCGAAAATCTTACAATATCAAAATATTGGTACATTGCATTTAAACAAAAAGAGCAACAGGGACGGATAAAGTGTTAATAACCAAATACATTTTTTTTTTATTTGAAATATTTGATAAAAGGGGTTTTTAATTCAATTTTCTCCCCAAATTATTTCAAAATTATATATATTATTATATATTTAAGTAGAAAATGAAACTGAATTGAACTCTTAACCCTAAGAAAATTACTCACACATATCAAATGCATATATCAATATTAGTGAATAAATGAATGAATAAATGAATGAAAAAGTAGTATTTTGAATAAAATTAAGTTCTTTATTTTGTTAAAATACAAATATTGAGTTATAACAAATTAGTAATACATATATAATACATATCTATGTACATATATTATTAAAAATGAAATGTAAAACAATACTAAGAGTTTTCAATCAATTTATCTATCTATATAAGGTCAAACTGAATTTAAGGCAAATTAAATGAAAAATTGTCGATTTTGAAAATAAAATTAATTAGTTCTTAAATACAAAAGATAGTATTTTAAAATGCTTCAAACATTCGATTAAACATTTCAATCAACTCTCGCTGTGACTTTTGTCATGCTATTTATTTATTTGTTATTTTTGTCATCATCGCTTTGATTTGTCGCGCGCTGCTCATTTGGCTGGGCAATTGATGCCATTCAGAGAATCGAAATGGAAAATAGTGCGAGATGGTGGTGGTGGGGGAGGGGGGCTTGTGGGGGTGAGGGAAAATTGTTCGTCTATTAAAAAGTTGCCAAGACAAAAGTCAACCTCGACATGCACACGTGGCTCGGGCTCGGCCTGAGATCAGATGAGCAGTGATGAGATGAATGTGACTCAAATGGAAGCCCTGCACTACGACGTACACACTTACCACCCCACCCATTTGAATCATGTGACAAGCAGATGTGCGATTAACAGATAAGTTTCAATTTACGCCTCGAACAACAACCAACTCCCCGTCATGCCACCCACCCTCCAGCCATCCATCCATCCATCCAGTCAGTTTTTGCTCCCCATTCGTTGATCGTCTTCATTGATATCTTGCCATGATCTATTTTTATCAATTGGCATAACCAAAATTGGAACAAACTCAAAAATACAACTGCACGGAATGAAACGAAATGAAGCAAAGCGAAACGGAACGGAACAGAAAAGAACAGAACAGAAAGCAGAAAATTGAATTGAGTAGAATTGAATTGTTCGAATCAAAATTGGAATTGGTATCCATTGCGTGTAGCTTAAAAATAGTCAAGAATGCAACTAAATTTAGGCAATACTTGCAAAGACAATGTAAGAGGAAGGGAAATTCTATGTACAAAGAGTGAAAGAGAAAACCAAAGACCACTTACACATGTTCTACACACACACACACACACACTCGCACTCGCACACACAACTCACATCAGACGAGGGCGCGAGACTCTCGTATCGTATTAATAAAAGAAAGTGCAATGAATTCCCAAATATGTTAAATTGTCTACCAAACAAAGAAAATTCAAAAATGAACCAAATGGTGGAGAGGAGTGAATAGGAGGCGTTTGCCGACCATTGGGGGGAGGGGCAGGGGGTGGGGGAATGGCAATGCCGTTGGCCCCCAACAACCACATATGTGCAACAGATATGCCCAAATGGGAACTTTTTTCTTTTGCCCCAACCCATCTCCGATTGGGGGTGCTCCGCTTGGCTCTCTGGGCCGGGACATGGAACGGAATCTCCTCTATGCTGGATCGTAATTAAAATTGAAGTGGAGGCACTAAATTTAACAGCCCTCGATGAGAAGGAGATGAGGATGAGGTCGAGTCGTCCAAGTCTATTTTGAAGAAATCAGAAAAGAAAACCAAAATGAATGTGAGGGCAAAAATGTTGCATACATATGTAAGTATGTATGTATGTACATAGGTATTTACATACATAAATAGAGCGCGAGTGATATGTAATAATATGTAGAACGATAAATGGGGGAATGGGGGATGGGGCATGGCTATTAAAATGCGATCTTGCAGTTGAACAACTGTGAAATTGCTCAAGTATCGGGAAATAAATGTGTGAGCACAGGCAAAGATGCATCACATTTCATTGATCGAGGAAAAGTCCACAAAGCAATTTGTTCTCTTTGAAGAAAAAGAAAAAAAAAGAAAATGAAGTAACTCCTATTTTCATTATCGATTAGGTCTATCAGATGCTCTTTTAAAATTCCTGTTATACACAATGATAATTCAAATTTAATCAACACTTAAGGAAGGCCGTCTACTTAACCACAAGTCCTTCATTCCAGAAAATTATGTTCATACATATGTAAGTTCATAAACAATCAATTTTATTGAGGTAAGGTAAGGTAGCAAACGAAGGGCTACTGATGATAACACTATATCGATAGCTTTATCGAAAATGTAGCGACTGGCGAAATGCGACAACATCTATACACTTCCGTTAACTTTTGTTTGTCAAGAGAGAAAAAAGAAAATGGGCGCTTGCCAATTAAATTAAAAAACCAGAAGGCCGGGCTAACTTCGACCATGCCGAAGTTTGTATACCCTTGCAAGCTCTTGTGTTACTAGATCCCTAAAAAGAGTTATTGAAATGTAAAGACTCTGGTGTAAAAATCCGTTTTTACACGCCATAGCACGGCACGCATACATATGCATGTATGTAGACATGCAGCATGCAATTTTTTCACGTGTTTGTATGACAGCTATATGATATAGTCATCCGATTTTGATCAAATTTACCAGAATCATAATTTTCTATGTGGAAATGTTATTTACCAAGTTTGACGATGATCGCATAAGAAATAAAAAAGTTTCTAAAAGAAAAACTATTTTTGGTCCGATCGTTCATATGGGAGCTATATGATATAGTAGTCCGATCTTGATCAAATTCGGCATGTATGTTTGGATGTATAATAAACTACCAAATCTTAAGTTTTATGATAATCGGGTAAAAGAGAAAGAAGTTATTGATCTAAAACTCATTTTTCGACCGATGGTTCCTATGGGAGCTATTTGTTATAGACGTCCGATCCGGATGAATCCGAGATATACAATGCCTGCAGTATATACAAGACTTCGTGCAAAATTGCAGCTCTGTAGCTATAGCGGTTTCGGAGGAGAAGCTGTTGATCCAGACAGACAGACAGACAGACGGACAGACGGACGGACGGACAGACAGACGGACAAACGGATTTGAACTCGCCTTGTCATGCTGATCAAGAATATATATACTTTATATGGTCGGAGATGCCTCCTTCTATGCGTTGCACACTTCTGACCAAAATTAATATACCCTTTTTGCAAGGGTATAAAAAATGAATAAAGAAACATTTTAAAAGGCTATTAAACCAAATGATGCAATAAGAATATTTGTGAAAAAGGATGACGCGAAAAGCATCGTATGCACAAAATTTAATATTATTCAATACGGAAGTGAAAAACAAGACTTCAACTTGGCGTAGTGGCCAAAGATTTCCACTAATTGTAGTAGATGTTGAGTTATCATCTAGTTTCTCGACTAGAGCCTTCTTACATATTTTATTCACGTTTTCTGATTTAGGTGAAGGCTTCCAGGAGTTTGGATGTAGGCGCAGCTGTTGATGACCTAGTAGCACTGACTACTACCGTTATGACAAGCGAGTATACGAAACTTAAGGACCAGCTGAAGAGTGATTAAAATTATGAATACCTTGCCAGAGGAATTTTATTTCATTAAGTGATACTATGATACACTTATTTATGCAAATTTTGAACTAAAAGTTGCCTCGTTGGGGGATCCAGAATTTTCGGATGACAAAAAAACCGGGCAGAACATCTTTAACAACAATAAAAAAGTTTTAGAAGAATTTGATTTGTTAACTATTCTCTTTTAGTAACCGATAATGGAAAAAATGTTGTTTCATCTTTTAAGCCGTTTAAGAGTATTCCTTGTGCCTGTCGCAACTTAAATTTGGTAATAAACGATATTATGGAGGAAAAAACGCTCTCCAGAAATTCAAGCTTTAGTAGAATGTTTAAGGAAACTTGTAGAGTATTCAGGGCTTAACAGCAAATTATCAAAAACTTTAAAACAGGAAATCAAAACTCTTTGGAATTCCAGAATGCATTTTTGAGGTTCATCGAGAAGTCAAAAGCTTGTTAGTGGTTAGAAACAAAATCTGTCGTATTGCGAAATTAGATTTTATTATACCCTTGCAGAGGGTATTATAAAATTGGTCAGATGTTTGTAACGCAGAGAAGGGATCGTTTCCGACCCCATAAAGTATATATATTCTTGATCAGCAAGAGAAGACGAGTTGATATAGCCATGTCCGTCTGTCCGTCTGTCTGTCTGGTGCTGCGCGATCTAGTCCCACAGTTTTAGAGCTATCGCATTCAAAGTTCGTATATAAGCTTTTCTATACAGCCACATGCACATCTGCGATTTTGAATAATTGATCGGACGACTATATCATATAGCTGCCATACAAATACAAACGTTAAATGCGAATAACTTCTCTATTTTTTGAACAATCTTATCCAAACTGATTACGTACATAAATAAAAAGGGATTACATCATATGCGTGAATTTCAAAACAATCGGATAAATATAACGCCTGATTTCGACGATATAAAATTTGCCTATATAGCGTGCACTGCTTATGGCAGCAGCAGTATGCAACAGTACTGCTGCCATAAGCAGTGCACGCATAAGCAGTGAAGCACATATATGTGTCAAAATTGCGATTGTGTGTGTGTGAATATGAATATCAATCGCTACATTGTCTTGGCACGCTTACTATTTGGCGATTGGCTGGCCCCAGCCAATGTATTTAAAATATTTCTTTATTGGATTAAGAAACAAAAAATTGTTTAGGAAATAAAATGTAATGGTCAAGGGCTGCAAGGGTATACAAACTTTGGCATAGCCGAAGTTAGCTTCTTTGATATTTTTACTTGAAAGGATGATTGGGTTTCTTAAAGATTGCTCCGAGAAATTAAGAATTTTTAAGTTTATATTTTTAAGTCCTCCGTATAAGGAAATGTTATTTTTGCCAGGAGAAAAAGAGGACCAATCTCCTGAAAATCAACGATCGCAACAAAAGTAAGTAGATTTTCGAAGTTCATGGATTCCAATTTTTCCAACAAGAGAAAAGTTTAAATAAGTCCTGAAGATGGAGAAGTGGACAAATATTTAACAATGACTGGACGTATATCTTGTGATAGGAATGTGTAAGATTTTTGGAAAGAAAACAATAGTCTGAAAAGGAAGCAAGCATTGTCATCTGTCATTGACATCTAGAAAATCCGCGTTTGTCCTCAATATTTCTCATCCATTCTTGGGCCGTGCCTTTAAAAATAGGCCAATGCCCATCTCTAGTATAGAATGACTAGAAATTTCATGAACACAAAAAAATATGGAAATTAAAAAATAAAATAAAGCTACTTGTAATCAGAATACCAGATTTCTCTAAATATACAAATCAATATTTGTTTCTTGAATGAGTTTATGTGTTCTTTATAGACTCTGAAACGGTAAAAGATAGGAAAAAACTTGGCAAGAAAATTTGCTTATTTTATATGTCGATAAAATGAATTTAACATTTTAGACAATTCGAAAAGCAAATGCGGAACGAAGTTTGCCTCGTGCACTTAACAATTCTTAAAAAAATAAACCAAATTCGAACGTGAAAAATGGTTATTTTTTGTTATTACCAAATATTATTGATTATTTTGAAGGGTGTTTCTAATATTAATATTTCAGGCCTGAAGTTTCAGTTCGATAGCTTGAAAATTGGGAGAGTTTGTATAAGTTAGACACAGTTGAATACGATGGTGATTATAAAAGTGTACGTCCTTGAATAAACACACCAAAAGAAAAGTATTTTAGAAAGTTTATGGTGAGAGTTCATGAAAATTATCATGATGATGGCTAACATTGGTCATCATTATCATCGTGATTTCATACTTTCATTTGAAAGGTCTTAATCCAACTAATGTTTAAGCAAAGCTAAATTCTACACGGGGAATGGAATTGAGAATGTTTCTCTGTGTACATCAAAATAAAGTAATAGTTTGAAGCCCTGTGGATTGGAGAAATGATTACCAACAGAATTGACATAACTTTGTTAAACTGTAGTTGATCTAAAGAAACTTAAAAACTTAATTCGCTTCAGCTTAGTATTAGTTATTGGTATTAGGGTTGGTCGTAATAGTAAAAATATCAAAGAAGCTATCAACTCGTCTTCTCATGCTGATCAAGAATATACATGGTGTCGGAATATCTGACCAATTTTATAATACCCTCTGCAAGGGTATAAAAACAAACAAATTTCATACCTCAATTGAAAATTCTACAAATATTGGGATCGTTAATTATCAATCGTTTTCCCAATTATGCTATTTGCCGGTTTTATCCCACTCATCGTCAGACTATTTTCATTTTTAAAGTTTTTCGAACGAGCAGTCATTTATTCGTAGAAACCGCAAAGTGAGCAGGTGTCTGTGTAGCTATTTCCAGAACCACCAAGTTCTATCATCAGCAGACGATTTGAATGAAATTTGATGGAATGATAGATATGAGTAACATGTCTTTTAGTGGGCCAATTTAATTACGACACTAATTTCGGAAGCGGAAGGGCGAGTGGGAAATAATCAAAATAAACTTGATCAACGTATACACCACACGAGTCTACATTGCAAACTTGGTAGCTCTAGATCTTAAAGTTCTTGGGACATGTCCCAATCGACTGATCAAGAATATATATACTTTATAGGTTCTATGCATTACACACTTCTGAGAGAAATTAACATACTCCTTTTGGAAGGTTATAATTATCAATAAGTAAAAGAACTTGCCTGATTCGGTTTGTATAAACCAAGATGTCACTTAAATTAAACTAAAATTTATGTAAAACAAATAGCTTAATATGTTTTTTAAGCAATTTTCAAATAGTTAGACTTATATTTCTTCTTATAAAATCAGTTGTTTTTGTTGTTTTTTTCTTTTTTCGTAGTTTTAAGATACAAATTATGGATTTGTCCCACTTACTTATTTCGTTTGAAAATATTTTGTTTCATTTTTCATTACATTTGTTTATGTTTTTTTTGATTCAATTATATTGAAATATGTATATTGATCATTTTATTAAGTTTAAACATAAATTTTTGTTTTTTCAATATATTGATGTGTTCAATTTTTATGTCATTTAACATAGTGTCCCACTTACTTTTTTCGCACACCTTGGAACCCGTAACATGGCAGACTCTCTCGTTCCTTTTGTGACTTCACATCGAGATGTACATTGTGTTTATTATAGAGCAAAATTAGACTTTAATAAGAGTTCCATTACCATTTTTAATTCAATCGGCACATTCGAATCATCATACGACATAGCCACACAATTTGGAAAGCGATTGTGAGTGTCCTAAGATCGCTTAGTGGTAAGCCTTTGAAATAGTTTTAGAATCATTGTTAATAATTCTTATTTTGTGTATGTGTGGGGTGTTTTTCTGAAATACGTTTGAAAGTACTTAAATCAATGGGATGGTCATTTAATTAGCTTAAACTTAAGCTAAAAACAGTTTGCCAAACAATTCTCCTCACACTCATTCGATATGTGCCTAAATTAGGGACGAGTTGAGCCAATTGGCTCCACTTTGCCCAAGGATAGACACCTGCCTCCACTGGAACCTTCAGTGACTCGTTAAATACATATGTACATATGTGAATCTTCCTTCTTCTGTGAGTTTCTCAAGTGCTTAATTTTATTCGTAGGCCGTTGACTATTTATTTATTATCATTTTCATTTTGCGGCTCAAGGTCAGGATAAAAAAAAAAGACAAGTCTTCGCTGCTTATAAATATGCATACTTAAATATTACATGCTTATCTTATGAAAAACACCCCACACCTACACACACATGTGAGAGTATGGGTATGGGTATGGGTGTGGGTATGGGGTATGAGTATTCCATATGAATACAAGTACTGAAACATTCGTAAATAGTTCATTGCTCCGCTTAGAGCGAGACTTGGCGAGACACATGGAAAAGTGGAATGAAAGCGGTAAGGGGGGGGTACGGGCTCAGGGCACATGACGGGAGGGGGATGGATGCAAGACGAGTGGCGACTTCGAGACGACTCCAAGACACACTCTCTCACACACACACACACACACGCACACACACACCGACAGCGACTGCAGTTCATAAATCTTGGCCCTTTGCCTCGACTTTTCTTTTTGTTTGCGTTGTTGTTGTTGGTGTTGCTGCTGCTGCTTCTTCTTCTTCTTCTACTTCACATTGTACATTGTTTCAAGGCTTTTATCTACAATTTTATTATGACTATTTTAATATTAAACTAATGAATGCGTCGCAGGCATGCCGACGACTGACTAACTGACTGACTGACTGACTGACTGACTGGCTGACTGACTCCTCCCCTCCCACCCCCCTCCCCATTCCCCTGTCTGTTCAGTTCGCGCCCTCAAAGATATGTACATATGAATTTTTCTTCTTTTACTTTTTCTCTCGGTTTTTTTTTTGGTTTACAAGTGACGACTAGACCCTTTCAGAAATTACAGACCATTGCTAATTTATGCGCCTTTTGTATGATTTTCAGTTAAAGTTGTGTTTTTTTCTTGTAGGTTTTTGGCAGTTTGTTTATGCCGCATGCATCGAAATGAAAAGAAAAACGCAAAAAAATTGAAATAAATGGGGAAAAAATATAAAAAGGGGCCAGAAGACTGTAAGACCTAAAACGTGTATGTGTGTGTGTGTGTGTGTGTGTGTGTGTGTGTGTGTGTGTGGAGACTGGGTAATTGTTTGATAGAGCATGCATATGGGCGTGGCATAATTTGTATATATTGTTGTTAATCATGGAATACGCAAAAGAGAGACAAGTGGAACTAAGGACCAGAATAGCAGAGCAAAACAAACAAATTTAAATAAATACATTTTCACATTTGCTTAAAACGACACCGATGCACCAATACCCTCACAGTTGAGAGATATGATAATAGGATAAGATAAGCTACCAATCTCTTTTGAGGGTCACAAAAAAAAAATTAATCACTTGATGTTTGGAGAGTCGACTGCGAGATACTCTAGTTGGAAAATAAAAATTCAACATTTTTGAACTAAAATAAATAACCGAAAGCTGGTTTCGAAAGTGTTTTTGGCTAAAATCAAATTTAAAAAAATGTGACAATTTTGTGACCATTAAATTAAAATTAAAAATTAATTTTTAAAATTTTAAGAAATGTTTTTTAACCAAATTTGAAAGTTTTGGTGGTTTCTACATATTCCAAAACTTATGGTAAATTTTGAAATAATTGAATTTGAGGAAAGCCCAGCTTTGGGTATTGGTATTGGTCTATTTTTTGTTGAATTTTTACTTACAATATTTATAAAAAATGCATAAAAAAAAGATATTGGAAATAGTTATTTCATTATTTGCTTAGAACCTTTCTTTTTAGGTACTTTTCGAAATATCGGTTAAGTTTTAAAAAAAGGGTCGTTTGTGCGTATAGAATTGAATTTATCTAGCGATTTGAAAATTTGAGTTTTTATTAAATTTAACCAATATCAAGTGGCTATATACAGATACATATCTAGCTGCCAAAATATATTTTAATCAGCTACAAAAAAATTATTAAGTTATTAACACCAAATTTGAATAAAATAAATAATCAAAAAATCATAAAAGTCATAATGATAGGTAGTAAACTATTTTATTATCCGTATTACCTACTAATTACCTACTATTACCTACTAATTATTTTGCTTAAATCAGTTAAAAAAGAACTTGGAATGGTATAAGATCTTCGGAATTATTTTGTTTAAAGCCACGAGTTTTGAAATAATGTCTTTATAGTTGAGCAAATATTTCACAGATATATGTACCCATTTAATTTTGATTAAAGTCCATTTAAATCGTATCCTTTCGTTCATAAGTTTTCCCCAACTGCAAATGCGAAAAAAGAGTATGAAATGGAATAGAATTCATTTAAATATTCATTTTCTTTATGCTTTTCGCAACTTCTTTTTGCACTCATAATTATGATAATTTGCATATTTAGCAATAATTAAAATCAAAAGGTGCAGACAAAAATGAAGAAGAAGAAGAGCAAAATAACAACAACAACAATCAACGCTTCAAGTTCTCTTCTAAGACAGGCAACAATCGAGTTGCAAGTTGGCAAGCGCAAAAGTTGCATTTGGTTGCAAAGTTTTTAACCTCAAGCAAATGAGGATGATAGATCAATTGTGTAGAAAACCTTCCCTTTTAGCCATTTTCGTTGGCATTCAAAATTACACAGACAGACCCAAAGAGAGAGAGAGAGACAGAACGTCAAAATATCATCTTCTTCTTCTTCTTCTGCTTTGCGCTTACAATTGTTTAACCCTCACCTCACCCTGCCACTTGAACCACTCCTTCTTCATCTTTCTATTCCTCATCGTCTTCGTTTTAGTTTTGGTTTTTCTTTGCTCCAGTGAATTTTGCTGCTGCTTGTTGCTTGGTCTTTGGGCTTTTCACCTGTCCATCGAGTGTGGAAATCATGTGAAAACATGTGACCAGTCAAGAGCAACAACAACGGCAACACCAACAGCAACAGCAACAACAGCAACAACTACAACAACAGCAAATTAAAGTAATTTCCTACCCGCAAAAGTTTCCACTTTTTCTTTTCATTTTGTGTTAATTAGGCAATCTTTTTTTTTTTATTTTTTAGTTTGTATTCTTTTTTTTCCAAAGATAAAATTTGTCTCATTGTCATCATCATAGATTTAATCGCTCATAAGCATAAATAACACTGTCCTACCGAAATGATGAAATTTTTATGATTTTCAAGCAGAAAATTGTTTAGGATGATGTAGTCAGAGAGAGAAACTTACTAGACCAACTGAATTTAATGTAAAATTTTATTTGTTTACTGGAAAATGAAGATACCAGAAATCGGAGTAGCTGACACTTTTATTTATACACATTTTTAGCTAAAGCCTAACAAAAATCCTTTCCATTAACTACTGAGTTAATGATACAATATATTTTCAAGTCCAAAAAAAACTTAAAATTAATTTTGGTTTTTCTCTGGGTTTCTCTCCTTAAAATTCTATGAACAGGTGTGTAGGAAAGTACCGTTGCGTTTTGTGGCACTGAAAGGAAAGGTGTCAATGCATTTTGTTGTTGGCTTGTGTAATAATAGGCCAGTAATTGAAAGTATTGCTTGAAGTTTGGTTGCCAATGTTGATTTTCTTTATCATTTATGGTTTTCCAGTTATGCGTCACTAGGGGCAGGGGCAGAGACAGGGGAAGGGAAGGGAAGGTATACATATTTGTTTTCGTTTTTCGGTTTTCGTTTTCATTTTTGTTTTTTGTTGTTTTTTTTTGGCGATAGGCGTGGCTGTAGCTCTCTGGCTCTCTACATGCAACGTTGACTGACATTTATCGCTAGTTTTCGAACCGCGTTCAATTGTTGCAACAGCGTTGTGTTGAGTTGAGTTAAGTTGAGACAACGACGACGACGCTCAACGTTTCGGAAAATTTAGCACAAGGTTGCAATTGTGGCAACAACAACAACAACAGCAACAATAACAACAACTACAAAAGCCGATGCCGAAGCTGCAACTTCAATACATGCATTCAAATTGTTGATAGTTGCTGTTGTTGTCGTTGTTGTTGTTGTTGTTGTTGTCATTGCCCAAAATTGTAAATAAATAAATACTTAATTATGTTGTTTTGTCCGCGCACCGTTTTTGGTTGGGCAAAGAACTGGCTTGCAACAAAAAAAAAAAAAACAACAAAAAAGGGGGAAAAAAGAGAGACAACTGCAAAAATATTGCGCATACGCCAGGTCAATCGAGTGGGGCGAACGAATTGACATGTTAAATTTGTGCAACTTAACAACATGCTAACAAACACAACAACAACAAACAACATGAACCACATAAATTTGAGCAGAGATTTCTGCTAAAATAGTTTCTTATCCGTGTGCGGATCAATCATAATAAAGTTAGAATAAAATGTGTTGAGTTCCTTAATTGCAAATAAAAAGTAAATCATTAATTAAAATTTATACAATTAATGTCTTCTTTATATAGTAGTAATATCAAAGTGCTTGTTCAGATTCCAATTGAAGATATTTTAAAAGATTCTCCATGCCATTTGGCATTTATAGCTAAACTTGATAAGCATCAGTTCGCCTCATGATCCAGAATTACTTAAATATTTCCATCTGATATTATTAAACTCTAACTTATTTGTGTTGGGGGATAAAATTACTTTCTTTTGGTCAGTGAAATGAAATTTGAAAATTCTAAAACGTTAATAAAGTCAAAGAATAAAAAAAAATCAAATGGGTTTCAAAGAAAAACAAACATTTTTAACATCGAATATATGTATGTTATGATTGCACCATATTTTTATAGTAAATGTCATGTACAGTGGCTCACAGCTTATTTGATACAGGGCAATTTTTTGTCTTTACATCGAAAGTTCCAGGTTTATCGATAAATTGATTAATGGGTTTCCCGGGAATTTCTGTTTTTGGCGAGAAAGGCAACAATTACGGGTAGACGTGGAATTTAGTGCTCTCAGCTTATTTGATACAGACACTTTGATGTAAGTAAAATGACAAAATTTGAAGTTTTTTCGATCTAACTAGCATTTCGCTATGTTTAGTCAATATAGAAGACGTTTTGCGATTTGGAAAAATTCAGATTCACAAGAGACTTGAAATTCACAAGAGATTCAAAATGGGCCCACGAACATCCATTGAGAAGCGTGAGCTTGAAAAAAGGAGATACTCTCCGGAAAACTGCAGAGCTGGTGGATTTAAGTGCCTCTACTGTCCAACATATTATAGAGTGCTTCAAACACGAGCATCGGATAGAAAATAAGAACATAAAAGCGCCAAATAAAATTTTTAATGAGTCCGACGAGCTCTTTATCGTTAGGAAAATTAAGGCTAAGCTCAAGCTATCGGCTCCAAAGTTTCCAGAGGTGGAAAATGAGCTGTCCAACGTGTGCTGCACGACCATGACTTCCACATATACTTATATCCACAGTTATTTTTTTAGTTTTACCAGTCTTGATCCAAAATCCTGCAATTTATGAAAATTAGTCATAGTTTGCACTTCAATAATTGAAATAAAATCGTTTTAAGAAAATTCTTTGTTATGTTCTAGAGATGTATCTCTCAACATTCGTTACTAATCTCTTAGTATTAAATTAATTTAGCAAATTTTATTTACTTTGGATACCATTTAATTTAATTTAATTAATGCAAAACGGAGTGCTAATTTTTGTATTAAATTACATTGGAATATACAAAGCTATTAGACTAAGCAAGAAAAGGTCATCGTTGTTTACTCCTGCCTATCGGTAAAACTCTAGATTTTATTTTGAATGACCATAAAAGGACCAATGTGAGTGTTCATTTTGAAAATAGTCCCGAAAAGCTTTTAATTGCCCTGAATTCTAAGAAATTCCATACTAAAATTTTCAAATAATGCATTAAGTTATTTGATTATAGAAATTATAAGTACAAAAACTCTCGATTTCCCTTGCCAATTTGGTATGATGCAATATTAAAATTGCTGACAGTTGCTATTCCCCCAATTGAATAAGACTCGGCCGTTCATTTGATTTATAATACTTATAAGTATTGATAGTATTTCCTTATCAACATGCAACCCAATGAGGAAATACTTTTACCTTTTGCCAAGGCAAAGGCACAAAGAAAAAAGAGCAAACTCAAATCGTTTAACAGGTAGAACTTTATCTTCTAACTGCATTCAAATTTGCAACTCCTTTTAGAGAAGTTATGAAATTCCATTCAGCTTTAAGCATAGACGACTGGTTGCAACTCCAACACAGCATCCGCTGCTGTTGCCACTGCCACTGCTGCCGCTGCCACTGCAAAAGCAAAAACAAAAGGTGTGTGCATAGGGAGGTGGATGAATGGATGGCGGCGTCTAAAGCCAACGACCGCAAACGTGCAACGGCCACAGCAACAACGATGCTCCAAAAACAAAAAACAAAAACGACAAAAAAAAAAAAAAAAACAAAAACGGCAAGGAAAAAATGCACCAACAGCAGCAGCAGCCGCAGCAGCAGCAGCAGCAGCAAGCAAGAGCCAAACAAACCACTCAACTGGGATCGGATTCCTCCCCCGCTTGGCACCGACTGCTCCTGCTTCCCAACTGTCATCATCTTCATCGTCGTCGTCGTCGTCGTCGTCACGAACCGGAAGTAAAAAACGCAAAAACAAAATAAAACAGCACACAAAAAGGAAAAATGAAGGTTGCTGACGGCGCAGCTGCTGCTGCTGCGGCTGCTGTTGGTGCTGGAGCTGGAACTGGAGCTGGAGCTGCATCTGCATCTGCGGCGCTCTTTTGAGCAGGAAAACAGCAGCAAGTGCACAGCGTTTTCTGCATTCTTCTTTTAATCGAAGAACGCCCAAACATACATAGTTATGTATGTATATGTAGCTCGATGTATAGTTAGCAGTCTAGTGGCATGGAGAAACTTCTAAAAACGAAAAAAAAACAAAAGCTCAAATCCAACGGAATTGCAGGCACCCAATAACATCCAAAAGCTAAGCAATTTCGCATTGGGAAATTTGGAGAGAAGCTGAGAAGCCGAGAAGAAAATCATTTTCAGAGTAGTCGCCTACGGAATACGTTTCGTTTCGTTTCGTATCGTATCGTTTCGTTGTGTTCCGTTTCGTCTCGTTCGGCTCGTTTCGTTTCGTTTCGTTTTGTGTATTGCTGGACGCCTGGTTGAATTTTAAGCTATTTTTATTGAAAATGAGCGACATTCTCTGCTCCACAGAAAATACAGACAAAAAAACCAGCAAGAGAATTCAGCTGGAGAGAATTAGGAGCGAGAGAGAGACAGAGCGCGCGAGAGAGAGAGAGAGAGAGTTAGAAAGTCAAAGAACTGAGAGAAAGAGAATCGTCATGAAACTGTGTTAAGTGCAATTCCATTCCGAAAAGGGTGGCTGCAACCGGAATAACCAAGATGATGACGAGGATGATGATAATGACGTTTGAGACGATGGCTTCATTGTCTCTCTTTGTTCTCTAGCTGCCTTCCCGGCCCCACGAATTACTTTAGCCAAATGACACAGAGTTACTAGCTGATGGAGACTGCTTAAAGAAAGTGCCAATGCACTTATGTACATACTTTTGGTGTTTGGGGAGGGGAGGGAGAAAGGGGGGTAATAGAAATGCCGTTTGAAATTTTGCGTTAGCTTTATAATTCCCAACTGGTTCGCAACAGCAAATAATATAAAAATATTTCTTGGCACAGATATGGAAGTTTGCTCCATATATTCAGAAGCCCTCTTACGATTCATTCTTTTAGCACAAAGTGCAATCAACATTGCATAGAAAAAAAACCCCTCACCGAGTTCCTTCGCTTCCATTTGTACATCTATCTTTATATATGTATCATTATTATTATTTTTTTTCACAAACAGCGCTTATTACTTGCCAACGACGCATTAGAGGCATCTCCACTGTGAGAATTCGGCGTGTTTTTTGAGAGCATGGAGAAAATCTGAGCCCCAAAACGCATCGACCAGGTGGAGGAGGGGGGAAAGGGAAGCCACTGAGACGAGTGGCACAAAGTGGCAGCCGATGTCGAATGCATTTTATTGCTTTTGTAGCTTTGTTTTCACAGCTCTGCCCAGTGGGACCGAAGCAAAAACTGAGACACGAGATTATGGTAATGGGTTATATGTAGGTACAGTAAAAATTCGCTTGAATGAAAGTTTACTCGCATATCTGATCCGAGTAACTCGAAAGCATATTGAAAGCATGTGAGATAGAGCTGGAAAAACATCGATCTTTGCAACCGAAACCAATACGAAACCATCGATAGTATCGATGTTTCATCGATGTTTTTCCAGCTCTAATGTGAGATTTAGAAATCAAGGAATAGCTCGATCCTTTAGCAATTGTCCACTGTGGTTGCCTTATTTCGATTCATTTACGCTGGCTACCAAGTGGGGGCTCGGGCTCTTATTCTCCATTTCAGCTAGAGTCCCATGTCCATGTCCCTGTCCCTGTCCATGTTCCATTCTGTTTTGTTTTGTGCCTGGCGCTTCTTTCATCTTGTCCTTCCTTCCTTGCGCCATTATTTTTGTTTGAGCCTCCACCATTTCCATTTCCAGTTTTTCGCACATTTCGTCCCATAGTGTGTGTGTGTGTGTGTGTGTTGGTGTTGGTGTGTGAGTGTGTGTGTTGGTATATTTGGCAACTTGTGTGTGCGAATGCGACGCGCTCCGAGTCCGACATCAACATCGAACCCGAGTTGCGACCACCCCTCCACCTCGCACCTCTGTGATTCTCATTCTCACTCTCTCTCTCTGCCTCTCTCTCTCTCTCTCTCTCGCTACCTTTTCACACACCACTGCCCCGCTATCCCCTTGAGCGACAGCCTTTGGGATCTCAGTGAGTGCGAGTAGAGCGCACTCTTTTTGGGCTTGCTGCGCGCCTGTTATGAAACGACTCAAACTGAGAGAGAGATAAAAGCATCTTTTGCCAAGATGATGCTTCTGTGTTGATAAGGCCCCAGTTTATTCTATATGTATTCCTAGTTGTGTGTGAAAATTGAGCACAAAATGTCTACACACACACACAACCAGATAAAGAGAGAGAGGGAGAGAGAGAGAGAGGCAGAGAGGGACAGGCAAAGCGACAGACAGACAGACAGACAGACGGACAGGAATAGCAGGAAAGTATCTCTCAGATACATGGTGCTAAACCTACTTAAATGTATTTGCTTGCCAGTGAGAAGGAGGCAAGCCGAATCGTAGGCCGAGGTTGCAAGAAAAACTCTGAAGCTATCAATTTATTGTTTATTTTTTTATATGTTTCTTTTTTTTTTTTGAGTGAATTATGAAGTTGTCTTTGTTTGTCTCCCAAATGTGTGTGTGTGTGTGTGTGTGTGTGTGTGTGTGTGTGTGTGTGAGTGTGTGGGTGGTTACTGTGTCTCGTCTCGTCTTTTTTAAGTCTCGATTTATTGTTATACTTAAGACAGAACCAAACCAAAGTGAACCGAAGCGACCCAACTGACTCCACTCGGCTCCCCACTCCACTCTCCGCTCCACTCCATCTCTTGTTTGACTGTGTCTCCTCATTCAAATCTAGGTTTCATTTGAGGCGTTGAAAAAATGCATTTAACCGTTAGCTTTGTCTATTGGTCATCAAATGGAGAGAAGAACAAGAAAGAAACCAAACACGGCGACTTTGAAATGCAGTAAATGCAACTGACACAAACACACCATCGCAAACACACACCACACACACACACACACAGACAGAGAGCGATCACATTGATGTTGATGCTGGTCATATGCAAATGCAGCATTCTTTTTGTGCAGTCATCAAGTCCACTTTGATGATAACTATATAGACTATGATAATGATAATGATGATGACAATCATGATGATGATGATCACGATGATGATGATGATGATGCAGTCGTTGGTCTCGGTTTTGACTTTGTCTATGCGATTGCCTCTTGTCATAGCCCACAAAAAGAAAACGTAGTTGAATATCAGATACTTTGCGAAATAAGAATATATACTCTATATGTTCCTGATAAATCGTGTTTGCAACTATATTTTATTTCCTTTAAATTGCTAAAGTTCCTATTGTTAGAAACACATTTCAAAATAGTAATTAATCGTCTTGCATTATCAAAGATCTTCCAGAATTATCAATGGCAACAATCTGAAGCTATTATTAGGATGCTTTGAATCGAAATTTCTACAATTTTCCACAAATTTATTTGTCAACGTCATCATCACTTTCTTTTCCCCTGACCTTATTGCTTCCCTTTGTCCTTTGACATATGCCACATTGGCCATAATTGGCCAATTGCCATGAAGTTCAGTTCAGATTTTTGGAATGCAATTTACCGTGATACTCGTACCTGATGCAGTTGCAGTTGCAGTTGTAGAGGCTTTCACTTTGCATCTGTTTTTTTTTTTTTTGCTTCATGCAGTTGCAGTTGTTGTTGTTATTGCTATCTTTTTCTTTCCCTCTGCTCCAGTCATAAATTATATCTAATTATGGAGCATCTTAGGCAAAGATTAGGCAACTACTCCTGAGTTAAGAGGCAACGCAATTTTGCCTATGCAATTTGTTGTCCATGTGGCTCGTCATGTGGGTTTTGTTTACCCTCCATCCATAAGCTAAATGGGTATATTAACTAAAGTATTCATGTGGCATATACACTCAATACTGCTAAGGATTTTTGAGCAAACAAAAAGAGTTATTCACAGTAAGATCGATCGTTGATATAGCAGTTATACGATATACATATATACTTATGTATATACGATATTTCATGTTCATAGCCCAAAAACTGAGAGACTAGTTTGCATAGAGACAGACGGACAGACGGATTATTGATTAAGAACCAGGATGATGATGAGTTTATTCCCAGTTACTTAATTGTTTTGGCTTTATGTTTTTTATAATCAACGAACAATATGGATGAGAAGGTCATTTTTCATCTCAGGATCTAAGTTATATAATATGGAATTTATAATTAAGCAAATGAGTAAGTGTAGTAGGAATAGAACGTAACTAAATAGATCATATTTCCCTCTTATGCCGCTCTTACATAACTACACTAGCAAATCACAAACTCATTTTTCTATTATTTGAATTCTCTTGATTAAAAAACAAGTGTTAAACCTAAAAGTTACTAAAGTTCAGAACCGCCAGAGTAGTTTTTCTAAAGGGTATCACACAGAAAGATCTTTTCCAGGATCTAAAGAATATCTGAATATTTTAAGTATTCAATTTCTTTTGCTATCTTCAATTATCTCTGTTAGTTATTAGCTTCTTCTCGATTCTCGTTCATTTCTCTCTTACTTTAGATAATATGTATTTTGATATGAGAATTTCAAGGGTATGTAGACTTCGATCTTCCGTCATATACTTATGTATACGAAATTTGGATTTCTTTCTAAGCCAAAATCCAAAAGTTTGTCTAAGCCTATAATAACTTGGTGGCTCTTTGTGCTGTTGTTGGCTAAGAGGGTGCACTTACAAAATGTTTCTACTTTCATTTTTTGTTGGTTTTTTGCTTAGTTTATAATTATTGGCCAGGCTGCATTTAAAATTAGCTGCAACTTTCAGCTAACTAAAGGCAAAAACAAAAAAAAGAAACAAGCAAACCAAAACAAAACAAACACTCTACGAAAAACAAAAAGGAAAGTTACCAGGTTTTTCTCTCATTTTCTTTTCGAGCTGAAACAGGATCTGGTTAAGGTTTGCAGCAGTCGGTGGGTGGGGTGGTCGCATAGGTCTGCCTTTCTCAAGGTCAAAGCATAATAAACAGAGTAAATATGCTCATTCTCATCAAATGGCATGCCTTGAATTCTTTTCTCTATTTTTTGTGTTCAACTTAATTAAAAGGCAAACAGCAACGCCACCTCATACATACATATATACGAAGAAAACTGATAAAAAAAATACAAAAAAAAAAAAAAACAGTTTTATCAGCAAACCAAAAAAAAAAAAAAAAACGCAACCAACAGTCGAGACATTAACCACGATAATTATACAAAAACATGTGGCCTATTTTTGGTTTTGTTTTTGGACTTGGCCAGACAATCGGAACGAACCGAACGAAACCAAAGCGAACAGAATAAGGCAAACCAAGAGTCGACATAGTTCCCAAGTGATAAGCGACGGGGGCACGTGTGGTATGCTTTATGTACATATATATTTATATACTACATACACACATACATATATACCCTATAGATAAAATTCAAAGAAAACGACTCGAAAGAACTCACCATCTAGTCGAGAGGAATTGCGATTAAGTTTCTATACAAAACTTTTTGTTTAATTTGCTTATAAATTTGATCATAATAAAAGTTTTATGCTCTTATCAATGCCAAGAGATAAGCTTTTCAAATTTTCTCTCTGTTATATAAATAAATAAATGAGTTTGCAATAATTTGCCTAATTTAATTATCTCATAATGAAGACCAAGCCCAAAAGTAGTAAACTGAAATCAGACAACTATTTATTATTAAGATATCAACTTAAGATAAGCTGGGATAACCGAAAAATTGGATCTACTATTAGAAAGGTGAAAAGGTAAATTCATTTTGATCAGAAATAATTACTCTAGAATGAATTGTCGAAGAGATAATTAATACTGTAGATTCTTTTTTAAGAAGAACTGTTTCAATAATACCACAAAACTTAATCAAAACGTTTGGCATAGGAACTTTTAAAAGGACATTTTTATACCCTTTGATCGAGATAGTTCTCATATACATATATCTTTTAATCATCGCTATAAATGTACCCATAAATAATACCTACTTGTAAAAATTCGTTAAAATTTCTAGGCCTTTCTAGCTATCCCAATAAGTGACTACTGAAAACTCACAACACTTTGGTTACCCCAGTGTGTTCATGGTCATTTGACCGCAAATTTATACTTGGACATTGACATTGAAGTTTTTTATTTGTTTTGCATTTTTTCCTTTTGTTGAATATTAAATATAACAAAGCTTTATCGAAAATCCCGAAAATGTTAGAGAACAATATTTAATTTTTTACTTGATTAATAGGAAAGAAAACCAGAAGGCTAACTTCGACCATGCCGAAGTTTGTATACTCTTGCAAGTTCTTGTGTTACTAGATCCCTAAAAAGAGTTATCTAAATGTGAAGACCCTGGTGTAAAAATCCGTTTTTACACGCCATAGCACGGCACGTATACATATGCATGTATGTAGATTTTTGCAATTTTTTCATGTTTGTATGGCAGCTATATGATATAGTCATCCGATTTTGATCAAATTTACCAGAATTATAACTTTACAAGTGGAAATGTTATTTACCAAGTTTGACGATGATCGCTGAAGAAACAAAAAAGTTTCTAGAAGAAAAACTATTTTTGGTCCGATCGTTCATATGGGAGCTATATGATATAGTAATCCGATCTTGATCAAATTTGGCACGGATGTTTAGATGTATAACAAACTTACAAATGTTAAGTTTTATGATAATCGGGTGAAAAAGAAAGAAGTTATTGATCTAAAACTCATTTTTCGACCGATGGTTTCTATGGGAGCTATATGATATAGTCGTCCGATCCGGATGAATCCGAGATATACAATGCCTGCAGTATATACAAGACTTCGTGCAAAATTGCAGCTCTGTAGCTATAGCGGTCTAGGAGGAGAAGCTGTTGATCCAGACAGACAAACGGATTGGAACTCGCCTTGTCATGCTGATCAAGAATATATATACTTTATATGGTCGGAGATGCCTCCTTCTAAGCGTTGCACACATCTGATCAAAATTAATATACTCTTTTTGCAAGGGTATAAATATCAACGCAATCATTTAAACTAACTAAACTGTGAGTCTTCTAAAAACCAAGGTGTTAGCTTTCCTAATAATAATAAGTATCAAGATCCTTTGATAACAGAAAGTCAAGTGTAATTGAACGTTTCGTTAACAAAGGAATTCAATCGCGTATACCTTTAATGGGTTAAATGTGAGACCCCGTCTGTGGAGCATTCTGCAAATTGCTCTTTTAGCGCCCCACACCCCCTTCTGCGTCTCATTATCATCCAACATGCCACAGACAATCGCACTGCACTCCATGGCATCGCATCGCATCGCATCACATCGCTTCTGTCACCAAACAACGCACACGCCCATGGACACAGATGGACACATGGACACAGATGGACACATGGACAGATGGACACATGGACTGAGTTTGTCTCAGAGACTCATCATCGGCTTTCAGCCCAATTCGACGTGTGTGGCCCTGTGCCTGTGTGGACTGCCGTCTTGGGACTGGGGACTGGGGACAGGGTCTTGGACGTCCCCCTCTCTCTCTCCCTCTTTACTCTCTCTCTCTGCTGATGGTGGACAATTTGGACGGCGGCGCCAATGGAATGTTGTTAGTTATAAAATGGCCACAAAACCATAACGCGGGCGTGGGCATCGGCTTTTTAGCTTTACCATCGGTGGGAGTGAGAGAGACAGGTAGGGGGAGGGGGCGGGGGGCTCTCCTAGTAACCGAAACCCCCAAACCTGAACCTGAACCTGATATTGATGACGATGACGAGTTGTTGCCGCTGCTGTCTGTCCCCCCTCCCCCCTATCCATTGGGCCCAATGGGTCTCATCTGCCATCCCATTCCCCACGCATTTTTATGTCTCGTCTGGACTTTTTCAGTTCTACCGCCGCCGTGGCCATAGAGTGTGAATTAAAATGTTGTTTTTTTTTTTTTTTTGGATGTTGAGTTTTGCTTTTTACATGTATTCCTCTTTCTATGCAATACGAAAAATCAAATCAAAACTCGTCGTCGTCGTCGTCGACGTTGTCGTTGATTGTGTTTTTATGGATTTTCAAAAAACAGAACTTGTTTTGTTTTTACTCTTGTCTCTGTTTGTTGTTCTCGTTATTATTATTTTTTCTATATGTATTTCCAGGTGGCGTTGGTGGCTCGCTTTGAATAATGATGATAAGAGCCGCGTCTACAACCTTCCATCGATCCATTCAGTCAACCATCCAACCATCCATCCATCCATCTGTCCATCTGTCCCTCTATCCATCTATCGTTCTCTTTTTGATTATTGATTTATTGTCTTCTTTCGTTTTTCCATTTTGTATTTGAAATCGTCGCCAGGTACAATATATATCGACAAGATGAGATGATGAGAAATCATCATGGATATGCCAAAAAGGCAAAATAAAAATGTATCTCGAAAATGTACATACATATATTCAGATACATTTTGAAGCGCACGCTTGTCCATCTCGATGTTGTTGTCATCAATTTAACAACACCAGCAACATCTAGAAGAAGAGTCAGAAATTCTTTTTTTCTCCATACCCTGTAAATGAGGCCTAGAAAGGTGTATAGATTGCAGATTCGTATTAGAAACAAATGGAGCATAGAATTAGAGAAAGAGAAATAAATAAGTATATAGAGAAATTAAGTTAGAAATTGAGATTGACCTAAGAAGACTTCCTCTAGGTAAAGAGATATAATAATAATGGAGATAACAAATAACAGATAACTTTTATATAGTTTACTTTTATTTCTCATCTCAGAGGCTAACCTCTCTAGTATACAAAACTTTATAAAAATAATCAATATATTAAAAATCTTAGAATAATTGTAAAAATTGTATAATTGAGCCTTTGTCCCTCTGGCTTCACAACTCATTGCAACTGAGAATTAATTCTTTTTTGCAATTAAATAATAATAATAATAATTTAGAATTTGCCTGTTTTAGGGTAATTGCAAGTCGTTGCTCCCAGAACTGCTGAGTGAATCCAATATACAAAAATTTGTTTCCAGTTGTCGGCGTCGTCATCCATCGGCTTGATCTCTGAACGTTTTTCTGTTCTCATAATTTGTTTGCCTTTCCATTCTTTGGCCCTTCGTCGTTTGCTTTACTCTTCTGGCCTTTTCCATTGGCGACTGACTGTGAGAAAAGATTTTATTTCGTTCAAGTGGTTTTTGATTTAACACCAAAAACACCAACAACAACAAGTCAAAGAAAATATTTTAATGATGCAACTGATGCAACCGATTTCTAACTTGTTTGGTGGCCTTTCTTTTTTTCTTCTTCTTCTTCTTCTTCTGTTGTTTTGTGTGTGTGTGTGTGTGTGTGATAATTTATTTTCTTTTCTTGTTCTCAATTTTGTGGTTCATGCAATCGATTGATTAGCTCTCTGGGAAAAGCAACGCTTATAAACCATTAACTTGATCATTTTCAGATCATAAAGTCTTGCATTGTCTTTGTCTTTGGAGGAGAGAACTGGATGTGTTGGGTCCGGGGACTCACCCCAAAAAAAAAAGGTCACCAGAGGAACGGAGAACGGCAAAAAATAAATGAAATAAAAAAGGGTTAGCTCAAGTGCGCAGAAATCCAAAGACACTCGACAAGCTGCCAATTGATCCCTGTTTCATATATACATACATATGTATATGTATATTGATGTGGTTTAACATCTGTCGCAACTGCTTCCTGGGACAGCAGAAACCAAGAGTGCTTAGGACTACTTATTATACAGGGCACCGAACAGCTTTTATGCGAGCCATTTACCATAATTGCCAGGAATTTGCAAAAACAACAAAATCAAGGAAAAAAAGGGTATTTTCGACTAGAACATAATTCCTTTTCAATAAATCTTTAGGCAAACACTTTAAAACACAGATACAAACAAACTTAAATTATTATTATTAATATTATTAATATTATTATTAGAGAAATAAGAGAAATTAAGCTAAAGCAACTAAGGCCTTAAGCTTAAAAGTAAAATAATCTAGTATTAATATTATTATGTACATTTTCGTTTAGTATTTAATATTATTTGTATAGACTATATGGCTAAATTAGATTGTAGATATTGGTAGCTTTTAGGAATTTGATAGTTTCTTCTAAATTTTGGTATGACGTTATTTCTTTTATCGTTGTTTTAAGAAATTGCATGTTATTTTAAATTAATAAGTCTAAATATTGAAAAATAAAGAAACTGTACTCACTTAAGCCATGCTTAGGCGCGAATTGACATTTGACTACATTCCACAGTGGGCGGAACGGCTGATTTAGCTGCGATTAATTAATAACTTCTGTAAAAATGCTGATATTTTTGTACGGATAATTGTTTTCTGCAGATAAATATATTATTCATCAAAATTAATGTAAAAAAATTTTTCATTTAGTGCAAATATTTTTTTTTTTAATTTGTTTTATGATAGTGTATGCATCCATGACAAATATTTAGCAAGAATTTTTGCTAAATTGTATTTCAAATTTGAAACTCATAAATTTTTGTCAAGGAAAGTTGGTAATAGAAGACTTTCTGATCATTTTTACCCCAAAATTTCTAAGTCTTAATTGCATAGAATCTGCTAAATGTTAAAAGTCATTTCATTAAATATTTTTATTTATATTTTATATATTATATATTTTATTTATTTATATTTAAATTTTTTGAATTTATCTTCAAATTTACCCCAAAAACTAAATATATGCTATCCAACAGGGACCAAAAATTGGTCATATCCTGAAGTTGGAAAACCGAATATTTTTTATTTGATTCTGGAAAGTAGTCGGATACCATTTTTGGGTGGAAATGCCTAATTTTCAGCAAGATAACGCAAGAGTCCTCGTCAGCCGAGAGACAAAAGTTTGGCTTTCCTCCAAAGGGATTAAAGTTTTAGAGTGGCCTGCCTGTTCCCCGGATCTGAACCCAATGGAAAGTCTATGGGGTTTACGCGCCCAATGATTTAATATGAAAAACGAAGCACTTTTCGAAGATCGATGCGAGTTTGGTAACCAACCTTGTTGCAAGTATTGAAGGGCGCATTAAAAAGGCTAATGGCTAATTTGTTTATCTAATTTAAGGCATTATGATTTTATAAATATGCACGAAGACTTAACTGAAGTTTGGTTTGGAGTGAGCCAATTCTATATATATATATGTATATATATATATGTATATTATTTTTGTTTCTTGTTTCTCTCATTTTCGTAGTTTTCGAAATATTGTTTTTGTATTTAAAGGTAGCTCATTTGTGCTATCATAATCCGTTTTATTTTTTATTTCCTTTTATTGTTTTTATAAAGATACAAACATATGTATGTATGTATGTGTGTTTTTATCGTATCCCAATATTTATTTAATGACGCAAATATGCAAAAATTTCATCCTTTTGATTGCTTTTGAATTGATGTCGCCGCCAATGCGCCTGAAAGCGTTTGTTGTTCCCTCTGTCGTCGCACCTTTGCGAACCTTTGCCTGCCTCTTATTAATTTGACACTAATCATGTGACCTCGAGTGTTGCTTCGCTGCGTTTTTTATGACCGCTTTGCACGCTGTTTACACACTCGCACACACATGCGACGTCAATCCGACAGAAGTTCTACAACATTCTCGACCAAATAAAAGGAAATGCTCAACGATCCATTCATAAAAATGCTTTCTTCTCTTTTTCTTTTGTTTAGGAAAAACTCATGGAGGAGAAATGGTACCTAGGTAGGTAGGTAGGTAGCTCGATACATACGTAAATGCAGCTGAACTGGAGAAATAGATAGAGAGATCGTCGAGAAAGAGAGACAGAGAAACAATTTCACCTTACTCTGTCTGTGCCTGCTGCCGCACTCAAAGAGTATGACGCGTGTCAGCAGGGGCAACCAATTAGTAGAGAGACCAGAGTGGAGAGTGGAGAGAAGAGAGTGCAGAGTGAAGAGCGGTGAGAGGAGATATCGCAGAGAGCAGTTGTCAGCGGGTGCAACCTTTTGTGTTTTGTATCTTGTATCTTGTATCTTGTTGCTGTTGTTGATCCTCCCGGTGGCTGACACTGATGAGCCGCAAACTGCTCACCGATCGAAGGAAGCTTCTTCTTTTCTCTTACTCTTCCCATCATTCCCATTCTCATTCTCAATTCGTTTCTCAATTGACAGGCGGCATTTAGGGGATAATAATTTTTAGGGGCATGTGTTTGGGTTATCCCCCCACCAACACTCGCAGCAGGACTCGCTCCAACAGTTCATTTTTTTTTTCTTCGTGCTGCTGTTGTTGTTGTTTTTGTAACAGCTGCCTCTACCTTTTGTGTTGGCCAGTATGTACATATGTATGAAAGGAAGGACATGTGCGTTTTTAGTTATTGAAATTTTTACTTGTTTTGTCTTCGACTCGACTATGTGGACTTTTGTGCATTGAGTATTTAATTGCAGATAATATCGACGACAACAACATAAGCAACAACAGCAGCAGCAGCAGGCCAAAAAAAGGATGCACAAGGAGCAGAATCAACAGCTGAATGTGGCCCGGAAATGCATCACAGAGGGATCACACAAGGGGGGACTGAGAGCGGGAGCAGCGCAGCAAGTGAGTGTGTGTGCGTGTGTGTGTGTGTGTGTGTTTGAGTATGTGGAGGCGCGCACGTGTCAATAATTGTCCCAGAACCCAAAAGAGACAAGAAAAAAAAACTCAAAACTCAGCTGTCGATTCCGGAGACAAGGAAATGTCAAGATATGCCGCTTCCTTAGATCCTACAGTTATCTGCATAAATATGTACATACGAAGGAAACTTAGTAAATGCAATTTGCATAGATTCGACTATGACTATGCCGGTCACTCGATTAACCCCACCACTTAGCTTAACTATTTAGTCAACAGACTTTGAATTTTAATTAATTCTCCATTAAATTTCGCTGTAGACTAAATTACAAAATTAACGCTTACATAGATCATAAGAAATTTATTCAATTATGGCCAATTTTGCACCTAATAAATTTGACGATGGAAAAGAATTATGAATTTGTGATAATATCGTTAATTCTTTAAAGTGAAACTCCAAATAGGACTGCAAAATATTCCAGAAATTCATTCATTTCGGTATTGCTACATTATAGTTTGGTTTTGCATTACCTTTCAATCGGTTGTCACTTGAAAAATAATTTCCTTAACTTTCCTTTATTGCCAAGATGAATCGTAATTGAAAAATAAATATTAAAATAAAAAAATATTGGTATAACCCAAAAGTAGCATTTGCAAATATCTATTGGATCCAATATTCAATTGGATGAGAATAGTTTGATTGTTATGTATATATATAATTTGTGTTATATATTTCATTTTAATATTTCTCACGCTAAAATGCTTATGCACGATCCTTTAGATTAGCTATATTGGAGCAAATTGCAGTCGAAACCGATATAGAACAGAAATGAAGTAAATAAGTCGCCGCGCCGACTTCGATACACCGAGCACCAAGTGAAAAAATGCTTTAAATTCATAAGATCAATTTCATATACTTAATATCTTTCGCTTGCCGCGATGGCTAACTTTAGCCGCACCACAGTGTTCTCTCCACTTTGACCTTACACATTAAAGCACCACGGATACCTGTCACTCTTGACATATATTCGTCTTAACGCTTTTTAAATCGCTTCATTAGTTTAGAAGTTATGATGAACAAAGTCCCCACTGTGCGCCGCTTTGAGTACAGAATGTTTCTAGTTATAATTCGACCATTTTTATTCCGATTTTTATTTTATCTTTATGAAATTTGGTGGAATAATAGATATTTATAGCATGTATTATTGTGGTAAATTAGATGTCGATACGATTAATATTGAGAAAAACATCGTTTATCGAAACTAAAAATAATCTTGACCTGAGTAGGCATTACACGAGTCCACATTTTAAATTTGGTAGCTCTAGTTATTGTAGTTCCTGAGATCTAAGCGCACATACAGACGGACATGGCTATATCGATTTCTCATGCTGATCAAATATATATGTATATACCTAATAGGGTCGGAAATTCTTCCTTCTGCCTGTTACATACATTTTGGCGTCATTGATATGCCTTTTCATGCTATGGATGATTGGTATAATGAGCATATTATTTGAGGCCCAATGATGAAATATATGTATATCAAAGATTAATCGAATATCTAAGCATCAATCAAATAGCCTGAGGAATTTGGTATCGTTGTAAATGCTTTAGTTGCAGTTGAATGATTTTGCAACAGCAGCAGCAACAACAACTGCCAGACACACAAGATTGCTGACGGCATCAACAGCAAGAGCAACAGCAACAGCAGCAACAACAAAACTTTACAAAACACATTGTGCTGTCTGCTAATTATTTCAAATTTTCATTTTGATTTAGATTGAACCTTAGAGCTAATGTTGCTGCCGTTGTTGTATCTGCTGCTGCAACTCTGGCAATGCCAGCAGCAACATCGGCAACAACAGCAGCAGCAGCAGCAACAGCAACTTGATTTGGCCTCATTATGTTCAAACATATTTCATATGCCAGCAACAATAACTACAATAACAAAAGCAACTCTGCTACGCTTTTTGTTTTTTTGTTGCCTTTTTTTATTGTTTTTTGTCTTGGTTGCTGCTGCCGCTGCGACTGTTGCTGCTGTTGCTGCTGCTGTCCGGTGAAAGTAATCATCAGCAACAACATTAAGCTGAGGTAAACAAACTAAACAAAAATTTAATGTTTTTTTTTTTCGTTCGTTTCTGTTTTTTTGAGAGAGATACCAAACCAGAACCCGATTATGAAGATTTCTAATTGAAAAATGTGTTGTGAATGTAGACAAAATGAAATTTCATTAAGAGGAGAAGCAAAAAAAAAAAAATTAAATAAAATGAAATGCTTGCAAAACAGAGTAGCTAAAGCAAAGCAAAAAAAAAAAGAAACTGAAACGAGGTCATTTGAGGTCAACACTTCATGTTTATGTACCTCCCCGCCCGCTTCCAACCCGAACTACTTCATACTCTACTAAATATTTGTATGACGACGACGACGACGACGATGACGACGACGACAGAGACGACGGAGACGGAGACGCAGAAGACGGGAGCATCGGACTGGAGGGCCCAGAGATTCATTTATGGTGAGTTTTCTCTGTGTATTGGTGAATGGGCGCTTGGAACTGCATGCATGGCCAGACCAGGCCAGAAGAGAGGCCAAAAGCATGGGAGGATTGGGGGCGGCAGTATGGAGCCTAATGTGTGTGTGTGTGTGGGGATATGAAGAGGGTTGGTGACCGGGAGGGGGGGGGGCAGGAAGGGGGGTGTGGCCTGTGAGCATAAACTAAATCAAACAAAAGGCAAACACACAGAGCTAAATGTGGAGCGACAACAACAACGATGATGACGCCGACGTCGATGCCGACGCCGACGCAGAACGTCGACGTCGAGCAAGCAATGGGACTACTTCAATTGAGTTTTACATAGATTTGTTGTTGGTGATTTGATTTCCAACTATTTTTCTCTCAGTTGTTGGCGTCTTTTTTTTTGTTTTTTTTTGTTTTTGTTTTTTTGAGGGCGACAAATGGACAACAACAACAAATAAACAGCGAAAACTCGCTCGTTGCCGTTGCTGTTGCTGTTGCTGCTGTGGTGTCAGGGCGGCGGCAGCAACATCTCGTCGTCGTCGTCGTCGGTCGTCATGACTTGGCAAATGCGCTCGCCAACATTATCGTCTTGACCATCTCGTGAACTTCATTTGCAAGCGCTCTGCACGGGCACGGACATGGGTAGGGGTAGGGGTAGGGGAGAGGTGCTGCGGGGTGACTAGGTTGGTTAGGTGAACATATTTCATTTGTGTTGCTGTTGTTGCTGCTGCTGCTGCCGCTGCCGCTGCTGCTGCTGTTGTGTGTTGGCATAGCAAGTGTTGCCAACTTTATGGCATTTTACAAACACAATTACATTAGCTGGACTGACTTTGGTTTTGGCTTTGGGCTTTGGCTTCTCGTCTCATCTACTACAATTACTTCTCTTTCTATGCCGTCTTCGACTAGTTAGTTCTTCTGCTTCTGCCTCGGCCTCTGCTTCTGCCTCTGTCTCGGCCTCAGTCTCTGCTTCTGTCTCTGAGTTTTGCTATTTTGTTTTGCCGTTAGTTGAGTCGAGTTGAGTTGAGTTAACTGTTGACCAAGTGCTTAACTAATTTACATTTTGTTTTGCTTGCAAAATGAAACTTTGAATGTGATCTTAAGTGCAATTAGCACGTTTTAGATTCGACTTGAACACCATCAGCCAAACCCAGAGACAGAGACAGAGACAGCGAGAGAGACAGAGACAAAGACAGAGCCAGTGCATTAAATTCAAATTCAGAATTTGTTTTTGATTTAATGAGCAATTTCATACACTCATTTCCCCTCACAAATACAAACTGTACATAATTGAGGCACTTTGAGTGAAAGTTCGGTATTAGGATAAGTAATTGTTCATCAAAAAGTCCGTCCTTCTTATGTAATCACCTAACGAATACTTATGACATATAATTTCACAATTATCAGACATCGAACGAAGAACTGAATAGCTATTGAATAGTCTCATTTGATCCGTTTAAAATTGTCAGCAACATCGCCAGTTGGCATTATTGAAATGATAAGCCTTTGTTTATCACCATTTTTAGGGGTCAATTTGCTAGTCAATTTCTCTTTCCTGTTCTAAATAATGTTTTTATAATTGTCCCGAAGCAAATTTTATGGACATTAAAATTTTTATTTACTAATTGTCACAACTCGTTTCTTTATGTTAAAGGGAGTTAACGATACAATTCTTGATCAGTTTTTGCATTAGTTATGTCTCTTTAGTTCCATATATAATTCCTAGCATTGATTGAGAATTGAGAACTTGATCGATCTGAAAATGCGGTGCGATCTATTTAATTATTATTATTATTATTATTATTATATACAGTTTACTTATAATGTAAAATTATTATATTATTATTATTATTTTCTAAGGTTTGGTTAAATATGGCGATCTATTTAAGTTTTTACTATTGTAAAGCTTACCTCTATGGCTTTTATTTCTTATTTTTATGAAGACGATTTCCAAATGATTTCTACACAGCTCAATAAATTTAAAGAAGTGAGTCTGAGAATTTGAAAAATATTTTAGCTATTTCAACTGGCCAACCTAAAAATTTAGATATCGATTTTTCGTTAATATTTGATACAAAGAAAATTAAATAATTAGGATTGTGTATATTTTGTAAACATCATTTTAATGATTAGAATAATTTTAATAAGAAATTAATTTAAAGGCAAATATACCTGAGTAAATAAAGTTAAAGTTAAGAAAATTATTCTAATTAACTAATAAAATCATCTACATATTTTGTGTATTAACAGTTGAGTAAGTAAAATACCAAACTATCAAGCTATAAACCTAAATTCATGTAATAAATTTCGAACTATATCTATTTCGCTAATATCCCTTTATCAGCGCCCTCTATCGGCCAACGCCGCCCTTTTATCGTAGGGATGCATGGTATAAAAATTAAGGAAATTAGAACACATGTGTATGTGTAATTGTTTAAGAATATTAACAGATGTTAAGTCTTAGATTTTAGTTAAGATTTGGGATAACATTTGATGATCTATCAGTTTCAATAGATGACTAGATTGTCATTTTTTAAGATGTACGATCATTTCGTACAATGAGAATTTCACTCAATTCATTCCGATGGAAATGTTGCACTTAATGAATCACCGAAGAACAAGAATACTCTTCTCTGACAAGATTCTATGTACATAAATGAAGCACAAATGTGTGAATGTCTGCCATGGCACAGTGGAGACACCTGTCAGCAGCAAATCCTCGGTTTGAAAGCTTTCATTAAGGATTTCCAAACCCATATCCACATATCCTTACACATACCGACATTTTTGTGATTTTCGCTTTTTCAAATAAATGTTGTTTTTCTTTTCTTATTTCATTGAATTAAGTTAAATATGTCACACATATTGTCAGTGTGACCAAAGTTGTAAGAAATGTTTTATTCAGATTTGCCAGAGGTGGAAAAGGTGCGACTTTTCGATTGAATTCTTTGCAAGAAATGCAAGAGAAACTATATATTGTTGTTGTTTTATTACTTTTTTCTAAATGCGGGTTAATCTTTCACGCCCTCACACCTTCACCTCCTCCACCTCCACCTCCTCTTTTTTACTGTTTGTCTCTCTCTCTCTCTCTCTCTGTTTCTCTTGCATTGCCATACTTTCTATTTCCTTGGCACGCAAAAGAAGTTAAATAAAAGCAAAACCGTTAGGTAAATGAATTTCAGTGGCAATACCAAACAGAAAATGGGTTGGCGTGGTTGGGGTGGTGGCTGGGGGAAGCAGTTGACATGCATCTCATATAACGCGTACATACGCTCAAATCCATCCAGCGATGTCTTTTTCGGTTCACGTCCACCAAAAGAGATTTCATTGTACCCACGCTGCCGTTGGCGAAGCGACAAGCGGAAATGGTAAACATTACCTACACTTAGGAGGTGGAGGTGGAGGTGGAGCAGGGGGTATGGGCAATGGGAAGCGAAGAAGAAGACGCAGAAGAAAAAACCAAAAACCGAAAGAAACAAAAAAAAAAACAGTTAGTTATGAAACCAAAGCATCACTCAAAGAGCTAGCCGCCAAAAGACGCCCGCACAGGCATAGAAAGGTTTCGGATATTTTGGATGGGGTGGGCAAGGGGGGGAAGATAGAGGGGGCCCAAGTGACAGCAGTTGCTGCTGCTGGGGAAGCTAAAGCAACTTTCCAATACACACACACACACACACACACACACACACACACACACACACACACACACACACACACACACACACACACACACACACACTTTGTATATTATTTCATTATGATTATTGTTTCGCTTAGTTTTTGCCCAAAAAAAAAAAAAAAGAAAAGAAGAAAGAAAAGTAATAAAAGTTGCATGGGGCATGGGGGAAAGAGTTGAAAGAGTTTTGAGGCTATGCAACAAGCAAACCAGCAAACCACCAAAACACTAAAAAAAAACTAAAACCAAAAACAACAACAAACGTTAAACAAACGCAAACGCAGCTCAGCTCAGCCATAAAAAACAAAACAAAACCCCGTTTCATTGTTTATAATCAAAATAACTAACTTTAGTTTGTTCGCTTTGCAAATTTGTTGTAGAGAGAGAGGAGACGAATTAATTAATTGAAAGCTCAAAAGATGAGCAGCGACCACAAGAACGGGCAAGTGGGAAGGACCGCAGCAACGATTGCCACTGCCCACGGCAAAAATGCTAATACTACATATGTAGTTCGGACCCTAGTGGTAACTATTGCAGAGGTGAATTACCTCATTTCATTTGTTAGTCTTAGATCACTCCTATTGCAATGGTTTAGTCGAAATATCGACAATTTTTTTGATGATATACTTATTGTATGTAATAGACAGCTGCATGAGTGACAAAAATATCAAATTCGAATTAACAATTGTAAAAACAGTTGTCAGAAAGACAATCACACTCTACTTGTTGCAATAAGGAAGAAATAAAAATTGCCCATGAACCTGACAATACATTAAGATACATGTTCAACAAGACAAAATCCAAAACTCAATTGATGGACAAGCATAAATCCCATGTAATGGAGACAACACGGAGCTGTGCTAAAAAGTATATATAGGGACTACAAAATCAAAACTAAAAACCAGATTATCTCAACATAGATAACCCCAAAACTGCACTCATGACACACTGTGCCAAGAGCGGACACTCTCCCAATTTTGAGGACACGAAGATCATAGGACAGGAGAACCATTACAACAAACGTTTCACGATGGAAATGTTGCATATAATATAGAGCTGGTAATCCATCGATGTCTGCCCCCTCGATGGTTTTGTCAGCGATGGGAAAAAAAATCGATAGTATCGATGGTTCAGTATTTTTCAATCGATGGATGGAACCATCGATGTTTCCATCGATCGTTAAAAGGGTTATTCGAATTATTATTCAAATAAAATACAAAACGGTTATTTATGTTTTTAAATTTATGCAATTAACATTTGAATCAAAAACTTTAACTTCAAATAAAAACTTCATTTTGAAAGAAAAACAAACTTCATTGAGATCTTCAGTCTAGATAACTTAAAACTATATAAGTCTTTTACAGAAACAAAAACAAACTTAATTCAGATCTTCAGTCTCAGCAACTTATTGTGCTAAAAATTATATTATAATAAATACACCGACAAATATAAGACTGAATTGCAAAAATGACTCTGACAATTGCGCACACTTATACAGACACTTATTAGAAAATAATTAGTCTAACACTCCACGTCCGACGTTGCAGACGTGTGAACTATGTATGTACGTTCCGATTTTTTCTTTGTTAATATTATGTTTGTTAAGTGCTTAATGAAATGTTTTTATTATAGTTGCCCTGAAGATGGTTACCGTTGAGTAACCGAAATATATCGGAAGGGGGAAAAAACCAATTGAATATACAATTCTTTTTGTTTTCTTTTCTTTTAAAACAACCAAAATTATTGACCTGAAAGCCCGCTCAGTACCTAAACAAAACTTATCATAAAGGTCACCAACAAAAACACAATTGTAAAAATAAATTAAATGGATTGAGTGAGAAGCCGAACTAGTTTAAATGAATAGTTTTTACACTCCGCATGGTCCCTTATTTGACTTGTTTTATATATAGTCGGACTGAACTTCAGTTAAATCGCATTAAAAATAGAAATTCGCATACAATTAGAGTAAAACCCTTTCGTCCACATAGTACTAGGATCGATCGACAGTTTTAGATGGCTAGATCGATTCGGCTGTTCAAGAATATACTTATATACTAGAGAGCTGCATGAGTGACAAAAATATCAAATTCGAATTAACAATTGTAAAAATAAATTAAATGGATTGAGTGAGAAGCCGAACTAGTTTGAAAGAATAAGTCAATCGCACAACATTTAAACGAAACACAAATGAATTGAATGAGTGAGAATGCGAATTATTCAGATGCTTTGTTTCGAATGCATTCGAATGTCTAATCAAAAATAAAGAAAAGCGAAATTCAATAAAAAATGTGTCCGTATTTATCCATATCATATATGTATTTAATACATATTACATTGATAGGGGGGAAGTAACATTTACGTTTGACTAGGTTAGATGTGCTTCCCGACAAATTGAAGGTGATAGAACACATCTTACTGGTTCGAATCATTCGAGTAACTCGAATTTTATAGGCTTTGTGAAATTTTTCATTGGGTTTGACATTTCATTTATTCTCCATGTGACGTAACAAATTTACATATTCATACACATTCATTTCATTCAATTCAACTCAATTCGAATGCATTCATTCTAAGTTTCTTGTGAGTGGAGCCATGCAGATGTCTAGTGTGTAAGTAGTAGTCAGATCGTTTAAATATTATAGTTATCAATCCAAAACTGTTATTTTGTTTACTATATAATATAGTAGTCTGATCCGCATAAATATTCAATGAATTGAGAGCTCTAATGGGAGATTCTTTTCAAGAGTAAAATGATTCGCCTCCTCTCCAAGTCGAATAAGACCAAATTTGTTTAGTGATTAGTTATTTGCATTCGCATTTTCCGGGCTTATGTAAATTAAAATTGCATTTCTGTCTTTTGGTGGCATTTTAAAGTTCTTGTCTCTTATTTGGGCATTTTAACAACTGTTGCTCATTTCGAATAGAGGTAGAGAGAGAGAGGTAGGGGGAGGGGGGAGGGTGAAAAGAAAACACACAATTCAATTTCAGCTATGGACAGAACATTTCACTCAAAATCCAAACCCAATCTCCCAATCCTTAACATGTTAAATGGAAATGCATTTGGTTGCAAGCAACATGGTGCAAGAGAGTGGCAAACAGAATGTATCAGAGGGATGTGAGAGATGTGGGGGAAGAAGTGGGGGAGTAGTGGGGTAAAATAAAACCAAATAGATGGAAAATGGTTAACCCCCCCCCGCAGTCCCACCCCACTCGTGTCTCGACGAGTTCATTGCATTTTATGGAAGGCGACGTTGCAGCAGGTAAAATGCAAATACAACAACAGCAGAAACAAGGATAACAATATGCCAGGACTACGCACTCAATAAAAAGAACAAAAAAATAACAAAAAGAACCATGCATATACGATGGGAGGATTGGAGGATTGGGGGCTTGGAAGATTCGGAAGGATTCGGAAGGATTCGTGGGTGGATTTTTGCTTCTGCTTCTGCTTCTTGCTTTGTTTGCCAACCATCGCATGTTCGAGTCAGAGAGCCCGACATGGGCATGGGGGTTTCAATAGAGTTTGGGCTGAATCCTTCGCAACCAAAAAGGCCAAAACACAATTTTCTCACCAAGGCGAGTTTTTGGCGGGACTAAAACGACGGAGCACTGCCAACCGGCAACTGGCAACGGACAATGGAGAGGATGGGGAGGATGAAAAGAGGAGCCAACACCCGCTAAACAAAAGGGAGAAACGTCAGCTCATTGAGTCTGACTTTCGTTCAAACGAACGGCACACACATGCAGCCCTTCCGCCCATCCCGTCTATGTACGTATGTAGGTATGTATGTACTTCCTACCATTTCCCCACTGCTTTTGCTTCTGATTCTGCCTGCTCCACCAAGAACCAAGAACAACAACAAACTTAATCGAGGCATTGCAAGTCATGGCCACAGAAAACAAATCTCAAACATTGATCGAGGCAATGTTGACAAGTGTGTGCGCCGAATGGAGGCACAACAGGGTAACAGGACCAACACAGAGTGAGGACTGAGTTCTGAGCCGTGTGCCTGCACTTGTGTATGTGTGTGAAATGATAGCACGGATGCGGAGACCCGGTGCAAACAAACCATAGCGATGAGCAATGCAATTCCACTGAGATTGAGATGCGCAAAACGATTTCACAGTCCACATTCCATAACTCGATTAGACTCACAATCAAAATAATTACCCAAATAAAACTACTGTTAAAAAAATCAACATTGCCACGATGCCGAAAATAAAGACGGTAGAAATCCGCTAAAAATCGATAATGCCTATCGATATTTAGACACCTTAAATGATGCAAACAAGATTTCTTTGCAAAAATAAAGACGGTAGAAATCCACTAAAAATCGATAATGCCTATCGATATTTAGGCACCTTAAGCAGAAATTAGAGCTGCAAAAATATCGCAGAAATATCGATAATATAGATCTTTTTCATACAAAATACTGCAAAAAATCGATTTTTTTCAGCTTTAGCAGAAATGATTCAAACAAGATTTCTTTGCTAAATAAGTTCGATTTCATTTTAGAAATAGTGGAAATGGGAAAAGCTTATCACTTAATCACTCAATTTAATATAAAATCGAATGAAGCTCAATCGAAACCAAACTAAGCTGATTTAGCAGAGTTAATTTCTTTTAAGTTCTCTCTCTCTCTCTCTGTGAAGATTCTGAATATTTCTAGTATTCCCTTAAACCTCATATAAACCCTTTATACTATTTAATGTGAATGTTTTTTTTGGAGTAACAAAGTTTTTTGGAAAGATCATAAGTTGATCGCAAAACTTGATCAATTTAACAGCGATGTCAATCGAGAACTCCTTGATTAAGTGTGTTGTAGTTAATTTAGTTTGTGTCGGATGCCTTGATTAATACTTGAATTCGCTTTATTATATTCAACACGTCTTTCGCCTGCAGCTCGTCGGAAGGAAGTGAGCTTCAGAGTTGTCCCTCTTATCGATATCCGCTTAAGCATAAGTAATATCGATATATCTTATTCGCTATCTTATAATCGGTTATCACTACGATGAGACCTTAGGACTATTAACTACATTAGGGTTTTATATACCTTAGGAGTTTTATATACCTTAGGAGTATTATATACATTAGGGGTATTATATACAGTAGAGGTATTGCATACTATGCATATCCCACTACAATCAATTTATCAATTGATGCACTTCTTACACTTAGTTAATTCTTCAATAATCTTCTATATAACCAATCGAAATTAGCCACGACTATAAAAAAAAGGAAAAAACAATTTTCTGTTAGTTGGCAAATTGTTGCAACATTATTAAAAATAATATTAATTAATATCTAACAATATTTTCAAATATTTTAAAGGAGCAGAGTTGATAAGCATGCAAAAATCCTTAACACGATGCATCGAACTCCCCGCTATCCAAATATTGAGTTGGAAAAACATTTGGAATTAATAAGCGATAAATTAAAAAAAAAAACTCGTTGGGTAGACATACATACATCGAGAAGGCTCCAAGCGCAATGTCCTTTATTTTCGTTGCTCTCAGATGCGATGAGATCCTTCCTCTATGGTCCTGGATTGTGAAGTCAATTTCAGTTTGGTTTCAATTTGAAAATCATTTCATCGGTATTATGGTTGATTCAGAACATTTAGTGGATAAGCGTGTGATATCATCACATCACTAACCTTAAATATGATACCACAAGACCTACACACACGCACACACACACACACACACACACACACATACGCAGGGCTTAAAATCTGCATGAGGCACAAGCACAGGATCTAAAGACCAAACCCTTTTTGCGGACAGGGCAATGCAATGTTGTTCCTTTCGTTGTTGTTGTTGTTGTTGTTATTTGGTGTTCTTTTTTTTTTTGCTGTTTTTTTGTTGTTGTTTTTTTTGCTGGTCAATGGACACATGGAGATGGAGCTGTACAGTGCAGTTTCTGGCCCGCAGCAGAAATCATAAAACGAAAAACGAGTTACAAAACTGCTGAAAATTCCGCCAGCAGAGAATCCAGGAGAGAAAAACAGGTAGGCAGGCAGGCGGTCAGGCGGAAGGGTCAGGAAAGCGCAGGGGTATGAATGGGGGAGAGAGACAGTCAACGGGCAACTGGGCGACTTCGTTTGTGGAATGCAAACTAAAAATAGGAAGCCAAGTTATGTGAGGAGAGGAGGTGGGATGCGGAGAAGTAGCAGCAAGAGGGGTCGGAGGATAGACCAAGCTCTATTTATGTCTTCTGTAAATGTGTGTGTGTGTGTGTGTGTGTGTGTGTACAATGCCAAAGTCAGACTAAGGAGCTAGAACTCTGGAGAAGCTGGAGGGGACCAGGGCTAGAGGGACCAGGGCAGAGTCCGACAGTTTAGTTCAGTTCAGTTCAGTTGAGTTCGGTTTGCTTTTGGGTTTGGGTTTGGGTTTTGGTTCCAATGTCTGCCCATCGTCGTTGCCATTATATCGTTAGACAAGGCATAACCTTCCCACTTTTCTCTGCTCTATCACCGTTTTGCTCGTCCTCTCAGTCCCCACCAGACACCAGACCAAGAGCCACCACTAAGCAGCCAACCAACAAGCAGTAACCAGCCATCAGCCACCATTTGGGTGTCTCGTTCTTGTTGGCGTCGCCAGTTTTACCCAGTTGACTTTGATTGCAAAGTTTACATGGCACCAAAGTGCATTTTCAATAAAAGAAAATATCAAACTTCAAGCCAACCAATGCAAACACACACACACACACACACACACACACACACACACACACACACACACACACGATATGTATATGTATAGAATTTAGCTAAAATTTCGAGAGGAAAAAGCCAAAAAAAATATAAGCTAAAACAGAATTTCAATTATATAGTATTTTTATTGGATCTGGAAATAATGTCGTCCATATCATCTTCGGTTGAATCTTCATATTTTTCAGAGGATTACATATTTCGACGGTTCGGCATAGTTGTGAATCTACATCAGTAAATTTTACAAAATAAAATCGTCAGTTTAACATTTGAAAAACAAACCTTATACTTAATATTCAATTTACAGATTTGAGCAGTTTTGTTATTACAATATTTATTTTGCTAAAAACTCTTTCGACCAAGGAAAGGATAATATTTGTATCGCAAAGAGCGCAAGTTGCTTAAACGACTTATGGTGACCCGCATCCTTATATGCCAATACCTCAGACCAGAAGTTAGTCTCGAATTAAAATGACGATTATTAATACATTCATTTAATCAGATCCAATAGAAACTTACTTGTCTCAGAATTGAAGAATTAGCTCCTGTAAAAAATGCTGTAAACTATTTTCGGCATTTATACCATCAATTTACATTTATACAAAATATTTTGAAATACCAAATACTCCGACAATTCTCAAAAATAATGACAAAAGTAAATCACAAAATCCACAAAAAATAATTTTTTTGAGCAAAAATAAAATTTTAATTAGCTAGATTTAAAGCTATAAGAGTTTTCGAAATTTCTATTCGCAAATATACTAGATCTAGTCTTAGATAAGCTAAATTGGCAACATTGCGACGCAGGACAATAAAACCTCGTCGGCCGACATACAAGCAAAAACAACCCTTATTTTTGCCTATTTTGTTGTAGCGATCTCGAGAAGAATCATTTGCGATCCGCCATAAAACTCATGCATGATTGTTGTAGCCTGTGGTTTTTGTCTTTTTCGGACGCTGATCGCTCGCGATTTTATTGCCCATTATAAAACTCCGAGCCGCACACAAAAATGTGCGCATCGACCTCTTACCAAGCTCTGTCTCACTACGTGCCTACTTCTAGTTATACCCTTGCAAAAAGGGTATATTAATTTTGGTCAGAAGTGTGCAACGCACAGAAGGAGTCATCTCCGACCATATAAAGTATATATATTCTTGATCAGCATGACAAAACGAGTTCAAATCCGTTTGTCCGTCTGTCTGTCCGTCCGTCCGTCCATCTGTCTGTCTGGATCAACAGCTTCTCCTAGTAGACCGCTAAAACTACAGAGCTGAAATTTTGCACGGAGTCTTGTATATACTGCAGGCATTGTATATTTCGGATTCATCCGGATCGGACGACTATATCATATAGCTCCCATAGGAACCATCGGTCAAAAAATGAGTTTTAGATCAATAACTTCGTTCTTTTTTATCTGATCATTATAATACTTACCATCTGGCAGTTTTCTATACATCCAAACATCCGTGCCAAAATTGATCAAGATCGGACTACTATATCATATAGCTCTCATAGGAACGATCGGACCAAAATTAGTTTTGCTTCCAAAAACTTGTGTGATAAAAGCCATTTGCACATAATAGATTATAATCCTGTTAAATTTTATCAAAATCGGATGATTATATGATATAGTTGTCATACAAACTAATGAAAAAATTGCATGCGTGCGTGCAGATTCAGGTTTCTATACAAAAGTCTTTTCACTTTACGATCTCCATTTAGGGAATAAGTAACGCAAGAACTTGCAAGGGTATACAAACTTCGGCATGGCCGAAGTTAGCCCGGCCTTCTGGTTTAGGTATGTATGTACATTTATCGTGCCTTTAGCTTTTGCACTTGTTTTCCTTCCGTTTTGCCCCTTTTTCCGTGGCCCTTCGTTTTTTCTTTGCTTCAACTTCTGCCTCAACTTGTATTTTTTGCGACAGGACATAGAAAACCTACTGGAAAATTCTGTGACCTCGCGCTGTGAGGAAACTTGTCGCTAACTAAGCTCCTTTCAGCCCACCAGCCCCACCCCCGTCTCTCACACCTCTCTATACTTTTCTTGTGCACTCTCCTCGAAGACATGCCAAGTGAACTTTGTATATGTAAACGTACATAGTCTATGGCAATGGGGAATAACAATTCCTGCAACCATGAGGGAGAACTTAACCTTTGAGACACATCGACGGAGCCGACTGGGGTGGGAGGGGCTACACATACATACATACGGAATATTTAGCTAATCTAATGCAACCGTTATATGTATTACCGAATAATCGATAACATCTACTGCTGAAATTCAATAAAACGACTAAACTACTCAATAGAAAGTGATACAAATGTTACGGTTAATTATTTCAATAATCATTTGAATACTTATTGTTCCAATGCAGAATGGCGTCTGTTTCAATTTTTTTGCTCTAACCATTTTTCTAACAAGAAAACATAAACCATTTCAATAATTCAATTTCCAGATTATTTAGCATTTTTATGTGGTAATTTTTATTTAAGTATATAAAAACATCAAACACATTTTTATTATTTATCGAAGTTACACTCCTCATCACTTGAATAGGACACTTCCAACGTATGTTTTTCATAACACACTGCTCCCCAACCAATAAAGCTAGCGATCCAATTTTTTTTTAATTAAAGATTATTTAATAGTTATGTTTTAAACAAATAAAAAACTTCATAACACTGCTTTAGTTTATAACAAAAACTTTTTTACAATACACCAAATTTTGGCATTCAAATTGTATGTCACTTGAATAGGACATCTCAACAAAAATACATTTTAAATTCGTTTTAATGTTTTTACATATGCATAACTTTGTTTACATAAAAAATAGAGAATATTAAAGTAAAAAAAAAGATTTCCAAGACTTCAATCATCCTGTTTGGAAGAGATTCATACAAACTGGCCAGATAATTCAAAGAAATGGAATTCCAATCCAATTCGATTGCTTTTATTAATTCCGGAACACTTGAATATTGTTTTCCTAAACTATAAATCTCCCGTGTCAGCCATCCCCACACATTTTCGATTATATTTAAATCGGATGAGTAGGGCGGTTAGCTTAGGAGGTCCACATTTTGGCTCTTTATGAACGATTTTATAATCCGAGCTGTATGTATTGGGGCATTATCTTGCTGATACATCCATGGGATATATACCATTTTATTTAGACACCGGCAAAAGAATCATTTATTAATCATAATTTGAATAAAAGTTAATTAAATATTACAGAAGATTGGATATCTATGAGACATGGGTAATGGAGTTTTTCAAAATTTAATATTTGAAAACGTTTGCAAAAAGTTTTTTGATTGTACAAAATATAAAAATAAATCAACGAGTCATATAAAAGCGACCTAATGTTCCAATGACTAATTACAAATTATCATCAAACGAAAAGAACTATCTTTGGCAAACATAATGCCAACTTATTGAACATGTACTTCGTTATCTCTGATCTTCAGGAAATAGCATATTTATACCCTTGCAAAAAGGGTAATGTGCAACGCATAAGAGTGTTTTTATTCTTGATCAGCATGACAAGCCGAGTCCAAATCCTTTTGTCCGTTTGTCTGTCCGTCGTGATCAACAGCTTCTCCTCCTAGAGCGCTAAAGCTACAGAGCTGAAGTTGTGCACAAAGTCTTTTACATACTTATATATACTACCAGCATTGTATAAGTATCTCCGATTCATCCGAGTCGGATGACTATATCATATAGCTGCATACCTACAAATACGGATTTTGACACAAAGGTCTTTTCATTTAGCTAACTCTATTAAGGGATTGAGTAATACAAGAAATTGCAAGGGTATTCAAACTTCGGCATGGCCTTCTGGTTTTAGTTACTTTTTGTCTTAAAAGGACTCTCATTTGCAAATTAAAAAAATTTAAGATTTATGCAACAAACGACCTTCAGTCTTTCTGTGAAAATAAGTTTATGCTTTTTCCTTTGGACTAATGAAAAAAAAGAAACAAAATCGATGCTAACTTTTTGAAACACTTAAATGTGAAATTTCTTCGTTGGTGGTCTATTTGAAAATTCAAAGCCGTCAAAGCCATTTTCAAGGTTTCGGAATGCTTTTGGAAAAATGCACGCGGATGTGTCCGGCTGAGAAACTTATTAACTAATTGCAAAATTAAAAATTTCAAGAATTGAATCGAGAGACTTGCAAGAAATTTCTTCTGATTTCTCTTGCCCGGATGTCCGGCAAAGCAGTTGTTCTTGAAGTTGAAGGTAGTCGGTCGGGTCGGTCGGTCGGGTCGGTCGGTCGGTTGGGTCTGGTCGGTCAGTCAGTCGTTTGGATGGTCGGTTGGACCGACCACGCCTTGTCGTCATCAAAAATTCACTTTAACTTCATTATCATGGTTATTGTTTTTTATTTATTCCACCTTCTGTTTCGCCTCAAGACACTTGATCGCTCAATTGATTGTTGTTGCCGTTGCTCCTTCTTTTTGCTCCTCTTGCTGGTTGCCCAGTTGTCCGATGCCCGTTGCCCGTTGCCCGTTGTCCAATGCCCGTTTTGCGCTCTTTCGTCTTCTTTATGGGTCTCCGGCCCCTCCTGCTGCTTTTTGACGGTTGCGACGTTGCGTCTTCACATCCACATCCACATCCAAGTCGTCGTGGTCGTCATCGTCGTCGTCTTCGTCGAGTGTTGCGTTGGTTTTGCCCTCGCCTGGGCTTATTGTCGACACTTTATTGACTACTTTTCTGGATGAATATTTGTTGGTTTCTTAATTTTGTGCTGTGCTCATTGTTCGCTTGCTTGCTGGCTGGCCGTCTCTCTGATATCATTCATACGCCCCGCTGATCCCCCGCTCCCTTTTATAATTTTATTATACATATGTATATACATACATACAGACGTAGATATATGTATATTTATTATACCCTTGGAAAAAGGGTATATCAATATATTCTTGATCAGCATGACAAGACGAGTTCAAATCCGTTTGTCCGTCTGGATCAACAGCTTCTCTCTCTAGATCGCTAAAGCTACAAAGCTGAAATTTTACACAAAGTCTTATGTATAAGTACTACAGACATTGTACATCTCGAATTCATCCGAATCGGAAAACTATATCATAGAAATCATCGGTAGAATGTAGAGTATTATATCAATAGCTTCAGTGTTTTTTAAGGGATAATTGGAAGTTTAAAATACTATATCTTAACGTCCATGTCAATTTCGATCGGACTACTATATCATATAGCTCCCATCGGATCCATTATCGGATCAAAAAGGGTTTTCCTTTTAAAAACTTGTTTGTTACTTATACTTTGCATTTAACTTTTATACATAATTAATTATAATCCTGCTGAATTTCATCAAAATCGGACGACTTTATCATATTAGGGATTGAGTAACACATTAAGAAATTGCAAGGGTATTCAAACTTCGACATGGCCGAAGTTAGCCCGGCCTTCTGAATTTTTTCTCTTTTCTGTTTTCGTTACTTATGTGTTTAATTTTTTTATTCCTTTTTTTTCCTTTATTTTGCGGCCCAGACACAAAGACAGAAACCCAAAGCAGACAACGTTGGCGACGGCAACGGCAACAGCAACAGCAACGTTGCATATAAAAGAAAAAAGAAGCAAAAGCAAAACACAAAAAATCAAAGAAGAAAGAAGAGACAAAAAAAAAAAAAACCCCAGACATACCCAAGCTCTGATTTAGCTGACTTTAAATATGAGTTGAGGTGTTGTCCTCGCTTAAATTAGCTCCAAAGAGGAGCAACTGGAGAGCAAGTGGTGGAGTGGGGGAAGAATCGGGGAGGGGGGGAACGGGACGGGTCTGGTACCAACATCGACTTGTGTACTATATATTATAAAGATGAAATGACTAAAATGACTCTTCTGCTTAGTGCAGTTCTTTCCTTGTTTTTTTTTTTTTCGTTTCGTTGTCTTCTTGAACCGATCGATGTCTATAAATCAGTTAGGTTCATACATATATAACTTTGTGTATTTTTGGCTTTATAACGGTTCATTTCCATATCTAGATATATATACACACACACACACAAACACACACATACTGTGTCAGATACGAATTTCTCATTGAATCGCATACAAATGTTCATCAAAGTGTTAAAAGTAACATAAACATTTAATTGCCATATAAAACCTGACCACAAATTGTCATTTAAATGATCATAATACGAAAATTGTAAAACAACACACACACACACACATACAGAGTGAGAGAGTGAGAGAGAGAGAGCAAGTGAGCGAGTGAGAGGGAGAAAGAAAACAGGGTAACTTGATCACTTAACAAGATTGATGCAAAAGCATTATGGCATGTCATATAAGTTTTATAGACTTGAAATGATAAAATCAGAAGTAAACTTGCGGCAAGGATGCAGAATATGAAGTGTTGACTTATCTTATACGATGTGATAAATCATCATAATGATCTTTTCAGCTGATCCTCATTTAATGCAATACAAAATTACTGGGCAAGAAAACAATTATTTACCCGGCTAAAATTTCCTTTATTCTCAACCAAATTGTCTAGCTAATGGAGGCAATGATCCAAGAGCATGTAACTCAATTGGAAACATTAAATATAAGTATTATTTCAATTCAAAACTACATAATAAATTAAGGTGATCAGTAATCACATGCCAAATGATCAAGATAAAAATGAGTAGCAATTAGTATTGGTCAAAAATTATATGAATTTGCTCACTTTTGTACTTTAGTATAGGAAAAGTATTGTTATATTCGAATAAAAGGCATTCTCAGTAGTCAAACACGAATTTTCAATTGTTTTACAATTTTAGTATTCAAAATTCGATAGAAAAAATAAAATAAAATAAAATAAAGTAATATACAAAATGAAAATTATGTAGTGTTATTAATTTCTTAAAGTACAGATCGATAAACAGGTTGCTTTAATAGTCGAAGATTTTTTACAATAACTTCAGCGAACCGAGGATTGAAAAAACTAACTTTTTGACTAATGAGTATTTCAAAAATGATGAATAAAAAAAAACAGCAAACAACACTTTTATACGTTGAAAATGAAAGACTTCCGGTCCCTCGACTGTCACCTGTAGGTAGGCCTTGCTTAGGTCAATCTTCTGTGGCCTCAACACCCTGCATCTCCGCCAGCGAGCCAAACAAGCAACATGATAATGACGATCAAGTTGAAATACCCATATTTTGGTTGACATGGATTTGACAATTTGGAATTCAATACGGGTACAAGAAGCGAAACCGAAAACAAACCAAAAAAAGCAAAACCAAAGAAGGGGCATCAAAAACAAAAAAACCAAGAAAAATGGAAAGAAACACTGATCCTTAGCCATGATCTTCACCTAAGGCTTCTCGCTCTCGCTCTCTCTCTCTCTCTTGCATGATCAATTTTGCAATTTCAAGTCATAAATTGCCACACAGAGCTTACAAATTTGTATGTCCGTATGTATATATGTATAAAGAATGTTATGCCAATGTCAGGGTTATCCCATAAGACAACAGACGAGGAGCAGTAGGAGGCGGAGCCATGCCAATGACAACGCACCCAACAGCAGCAACAACAGCAACAGAATTAACAACAACAATGACAACGCACTGGTTTACCTTCAGTACGGTCAGAAGCAGTAAACAGCACTAGCTATATATATATATATATATATATGTAAGTATCTGTACATGGATGTCTAGTCCAGCCTGGGTCTGGGCCACCACACATACTCCCCCCCACCCCCTTTAACGAAAAGACAAAGACACATTGCCAGAACCCTAGGAGCAGACCCAGACCCACACCGAGACTGGGATCTCACAAACCAAGAACCCAAATCCAGAGTCAGTGCCAGAGACCACACTATAGTCTAGTGGAGACCAAATGCCTTCTTGACTTGACTCGGAATGCACAAGGAAGGGTGAGCGGATGGCGTGGCATGGGATGGGAGGCAACAGCAACTGTTGTCTGTAAATTAACGCGGGCGTTAAAATTGCAATTTTTCACTTAATGCACACAGGAGACAACAACTGCAACAGAGAGACTGACAGAGAGACAGATAGAGAGAGAGAGAGAGAGGGATTGACATTCATGTCTTTAGCCCATTTGAGACATTGCCCTGTCAGTCCATGGACTCATGAGTAAAGTAATCAAACTAGAGGTGAGAATGAATTTAAGGATATTGTCAAACTCTCGCAACATTCGAAATTTAATTAATTTATGCAAGTGAGAAAACAATTCCAGCATCAAGTACGAATCTCGACACAAATAAATCAAATTATAGTTAACCAAAAATAGAGTTATTAATTCAAGACAATTTGTGAACGTGAAAACAAAATATAACAAAATACAATCGTAATAATAATAATGATTAAATATTATAGGAGTGAAATCAAATCAAAACCAGAGAACAAAGCCAAATTTACTACATTTTTCTATACAATTGTAAAACTAATAAGTTTTGCCTTTTCACCACTTAACAAGAAAGCTATTCAATTTCCCACTCAACCGAAATTTTTATTTACATCATCGTAAAAGTTGACCAATTTAGCTTAAGGTCTAGCAGCCAATTTCAGGGCTGACAATAATTTGTTATAAATAAATATACGAAGATCAGGACTAAGATTATGAAAAAAACACAAAATCACATTTGTGAATTTTGGATGGCATCCTGGGTGGCAAACCATTCAGTTGTAGAGACCCTTCTGATACATTTAAAAGGTATCCCAACATAGTATTCAATTGAATGATGAAAATCAAACCATCAAACAGAAATAATTACCCCAATTATTATGAAACCAAGAATTAAGATATTAAGCAACCTGAGCGGATACCCGAATAAAAGGCAAGCAATTAGAAATCGTTAGCAGAATTAGATTTCCAATTTCCTATAATCGTTCCAACATGGCAATATACATAGATCATATGTAATGCAATCAATCTAGCTAGATTGTTAGTTTTTAAAGGTCAAAAACATGTGTTCAAAAGTGTTAAAATGGTGTTAATTTACATAAAATGACTAACATTTTGTATTTATGTCATATTATTGTAACAAACAACCACAAATCCCTTTTTTTTTTTGCTTTTCTCAGCAAAGTGTAAATAATTTTCAGATAATAAAAATTAAACTTTAAAGAATAAGACTTCAAACTATGATAAAATTGCATATTTCCAAATTATTCATAAGAGCTTTTACTTTTTTACTTATGTTCTTTAGGGGCTTAGTTATTCTGATGAGCACTTTCTACTTTTTGTTGAGTTTGAAATTACATAAAGTTTCTGTATAAAGCATTTAAACCAGGGACGGTAAATAATTATTATTTTTTAATTAAAAAAATCATCCACTTCTAATTACGTTAGGAGAGCCAAAAATAGACCAATGTTCTTGTCATTGCATAAATTATGATTTTATACTATGATTTAAACATATGCGATTTTTAATCAATTGATTAAATATTAATCAAAGCACAAAAATAAAACTCAACATGATTTTCTGGCTTCTTTTTCTTAAATTTTGGGCTAAAATTACATTTTCTTGTTAAATATTTATACTCAAACATGTGGAAAATATGAAGGTCAAAGGATATATATCGGGTTTGCCTGAACACTCTATGGAAAAGCCAGAAAATCATGTTGAGTTTTATTTTTGAGCGGAAAAAAAATTTGAAAAATAATCATAATTTTTTTATTTTTATTTTTTTACTCAAATATAATTTTTATGTTGTGAGTTTTATGTTTTTTGCTCAAATTCGCTGATTAATATTTAATCAATTGATTAAAAACTAGAAATAATTTTTATTTTTCAAGTTTTAAAATAAAATTCATAATGATTACAGTCCCTGATTTAAACTGTATCGATATATCCTTTTGAGTAGCACAAACACTTGATTTGGTAGTTTAGCTCCTAACTTTTCGAACTCTGAATTCCAAAATTTACCTAAAATGTATACCATTCGCTCACTCTATTTGACAAGAGGCATAAATTTATCCTGCTATATGTCTATATTTAGCATTTTTAGACAAATAGGTAGAGATGAAACATGAAAGTATGCAAAATGGGGAAAAAAATTAAGGAAAGTCTCTTTGTCACGTTGTCATCTCTAATGCAATTTGCATTCCAAAACTTGTTTACTTGATTTCTTATGTAAAGTGTCCTTGAAATAATTGTAAATTATTTCGCCTGCCTCCTTTGAGGGCTGACTAAGTGAATATGAACGAAGTGATCTCAGCAATCTCAGAGGTCGGACATCGATTCCCCACCTCCCACTCTCTGTCTCGCACACTCTCACACACTCTGTGGTGTGTGTGCGTGTGCGTGGGTGGTTTTAAGGTTTATTAATAAATTTTAATAAAACTGCATTGCCATGTGGCATATTTGCGAAGCATATGTCACCCATTCAACCACACAGCAAAGGAAGCAATGGCAAATGCCTTCTGTTTAATTGAAAATAGCAACAAAAAAAAAAGAAAATTATGATCAGTTTTGTTTTTGGCCACCTTTCGCTCTCTATGCGCAATTGGCAAACAAATAAACAGATAGATATCTATTAGATACATATCTGAGAAATACATGCATAGATAGATAGATGTATCTCATATATGTAAATTCTAGACCAACCTGTTTAATTTCAACGCTTTCTGCTTGTTTCAATCATTTATTTATTTGACCAACAAGCAGAAAAGCACACACACACACACACACACACACACACACACAAGGAGAGTGGGAGAAACGAGAGAGAGGGATAGAGAAACGATTCTCGGCTAGCCAAATTATTTGGCGAATAATCTTTCTCTGCATTTTCGACGGCTTGCAATTAAAAACTTATTTTTAAAAAACCGAAACATACAAATGAAAATTTTTGTTGCCTCAGCGAACAGACTTCGGCCACTGAGGAGATACATCAAGAGGTAGCGAGCTGCTGTGGGGGTGTGCGGGGGGGCGGTAGGATGCATGTAAATTAAATGCACATAAAATGAAGGCAAAAGCCAGAAACCAGCCCACATGCAGCAGCAACTTGTGCACAATTGAGTCGCAAATTTATTTGCAGAGTGCCCCCAAAGGGTGGCGGGTAGTGGGGATGGGGATGGGGATGGGGATGGGGGAGGTGGGGCTGGGAAGGCTGATTGCAGTGCGTTGACGCTTGAAATTGTTGAAATTTGCATTTCGTAAATAGCCAAACGCAAACATTATAAATGCCAAATTAATATATTGCGATCACTAGAAAAATTCACATTTTTATTTCAGTTTTATGTGCGATTCAATTGAGAGTGCTCTACATCATATTAGACATTTGCGAAACAAGCAAACAACAGGAAGAAGACTTTAATGCAGAGGAAAATGATTCTTATTTGGGTTTAACTGGAGTACTCCACCTCTTTCTCTCTTCCCCTCCCTCGACCCCTTTCAGAAGACTTGGCAAAATTTTGAAATCCAAGAAACTGAATGAATTAATATATATTCCCTAAAAGTCTACATCTACTTATATATAATGTTCCTGAAACTAACAATTTACTTTTATCCATATATTATAATCCTATATATACTATATATTACATGAACTTTAGGGAGAGCTGAGAGGTGGCTCGTTCAAGTTAGAGGATTGAAAAAATTTTAGTTTTCCACCTGGAATTTATACCAATTTCTACAAATTTTACAAATCTTAAAATATGCAATTATATTGCTTAAAAAGCAAATTTCAAAATTATAGATTAACAAACTGGAGTTACATTTCGTTGTGTTGGGATCAATTTAAATATAAAAACATGCACTAAATTAATAAATTATTTGTTTGAAACCTTTTATGTAGTTTTAAGAAAGTTTCGAGATACTAATTAAATAACATAACAGTGCTTTAAATATATCTTATAAATAAAAATGATTTCTTTAAATACAAATTATGATTTTCAGATTTCCAGACAGAACATAAGAGATTGGGAAATGGATTAAAGACATGATTCGGATGGTTATTATTTTGGATCGTTTGTTAGTCGCGTGAAATATTAAGATCGAAGACTTTGTTCTTCATCTATATAAGTAGTTTGACATCTCAGCTTCAAAGGTGAGTGACAGAAAGATCGTTTCAGTTCATATAGATTTTCAATATTAACTTTCTGTTAACCCTTTGGCAGTATTTTCTCTATGATTGAGCACATACTATCGATATGTGTATGATATGGCGATGTTGATCCAACTTTTGTGTTTTTCCATCAATTATTTATAATTTCGCTGGCAAATATAAATACATACATGCAAATAGTATAAGGCGAATGAATATGTGCGGTAATAAAAAAGAAAGCACAAAAATCAAGCACACAGTTTATGTTTCTATATGATATTTGTATTGTATTTTCGCTGGATGTTTTGCCCAACAGCAATTTACCCACCCCCCCCCCCCCCCCACACTGGTCCCTTGATATACAATACATACCATATAGTTATATATACATAAATATATATATGTATATATTTTTTGCCACTTTGCCGCAGCAACAAAACCAAAAAAAAAAAAAACAGGCAAATGAAAAGTAGTTCATTGAATATTTTTCAACTTGATTTTATTTTGTGGCTGCTTAAATGATTTATACACAGAGCGATACAAAGACAAATACAAATATACAAACACATGTCATTCAATTGAGGCAGATATATTGATATACCATACACATGTATATACTATGTATATGTATGTACATATATTCTGTTATATATGTATCTGTATTGGCGCACATTTGCGGCTAATAATAACTTTAAAAACCAAAAACTATTTTGTTGCCTTTTATTCGATGTGTGGTGGCTTTTAATATGATTATTGCATTTCAAGTGTTCGTGTGTGTGTGTGTGCGTGTGTTTCTGTTTTTTTCCTTTCCTTTCCTTTTTTTTTTTTTGGCTTGTTTTTTTTTGATTTTGCATTTGCATTATAATTTCCCAAAGCAAATATCTGTATGTATACAAATATATATTTAGATATAACATTATTCATTTAGTTCCTGATTGTTTGGCAAATTTTCGTGGGCAATTGAAATTTAGGGAATTATACTTGTAATACCCAGTAGCCGATAGTAGCCGCATAAAAGGGTATATTGGAGTCGCCGAAAGGTTTGTAAATCCTACGAATAAGTGTACCCATAATCATAAAATGAATTGTAAATTAACTAATTGAACAACACTTAAAAAAATAATTGAAATAATATAATAATAATAATCAAAATAAAAATTTACTTTAGCAATAAAAAAACGACATATTCTCTAAAATAAAAGGTAAAGGTTTTTGCTATTTATTTTAGAGTTATTTTAATTCTCTCCAAATCGCCAAAGATTAATACGTCTGATAAGCCAGATTTGGAATGAGTTTTATCTACAAAAAACTTTGAAGATAAATCAAATCTTTTTGGTTTTCTTGTCTATAATTTTGTTCAATACTTTTCAACCTATTTTTAAGATCGTCTTGCGATATTAATATTACTCCTTGTATGATGTATTTATGAAGGCAAAAGCGTAATCTTTTAAATATTACCTATCACTATCATCCTAGTGATTGAAAAAGGGCTGAAATGGTTTTCTTATAGTTAAGATTCAAATGACACAAAAGTGAATGAAAGTGAATAAATTTTCGCTTTATCGGAGAGTTCAAGAACTTTAGAGTTTATTTGTTAGAACTTGTCATTTGTTAAATAACTTTTTTAGGGGGTATTTCAAAGTCGATGCTACTAAAGATTGCTGACATTTTCGTTGTTTTTGCCGATTGCCAATGGAAAACATTTTAGCACATTTTAAATGAAATTATTTGCGGGGTGTACACGGCGTATGAGCAATATTCTGAAAGAAGGCGGCGGGCGACTAGGTGAAGAGATTTCTGTTGCAATTTGTTTTGGAAATTGTACATTTTGTGGCTTCTCGTCTGACAAGTAGTATTGATGAATTAATCCTGTTCGATCCTCAACGTAGTGGACAAATGAACCTGTTTAAGCTATTTCACTTCGCTGATAATGAAATTGATAACCGATCATGAGACCCTCGGATAATCCAGTATCTGGCCGACTATTGAGTCCTCATTCTCTGCCTTGGAGCATTACTGGCAAACAGTTAAGAGGGGATTCATAATTTTATGATGGATCTGGATCTATCCCACCACAGAGACCGGTTCATCCGAGTGGTGTGAAGCTGGAAAAGGCATCTGACTAAAGAAACATTCTGATTGTTTAGCTATCAAAACTCCAGAGATACATAAATCGAGTAGATCGACATTAATAATCTATTTTGAGAGTCATTCCTTGGTCCTGATCGAATTATGTGTCCTTCGATCAACAATTATCAAAAATGTGCACATTCAATATTAACAAAGAATTTAAATTTAATTATGTATTCGTTTTGCTGCTTGCCACAAAAGATGTAGCAAATTGACTTGTGGCAGTTTGAGTGTGTGTGTGTGTATGTGTGTGTGTGTGTCTGTGTGTTGTTGTTGTTGCCTTGGCTAATTTAAATCCATCGGGCGCAACAAATTGATTTGATGTGACGACAACTTGTTGACGTCATTTTCTGTGTGTTGGACACGCTGTTGCTGCTGTTGCCGCCAACATGCCACGCCTACCCATTTGACGGATGAGGTGGGGCAATTAAAAACGCCTACCTCAAAACCAACGGCAGCAGCAGCAACAGCAGCAGCCAAAGCAACAACAACAAATTAATATGCATGCAGCATGCAAAAAGTGGGCGTGGCAACATTGGCAAGTGCCGAAAATTTATGCGCCACATTAGTTATAGATACAGTATCTGTATCTCAGTTTTTGTATCTCACAAAGATAGTGGCGAGCGGCGACAGCCCCAAAACGCCTCAACCATTAAAATATTCGAAACAAAATAAAAATAAAACAACAACAACAGCAACAGCAACAAACGAAAATATATAAAAAAAATTATTTATTAATTTGCTAATTCGTTGTTTGTCATTTTGCGGCTTAAACGTTTCGTTCTGCTACAAAACACATAAAATTTATGGGCCCCCACTGCGAGGCAGAGTGAGAGAGAAAGAGAGCGCAAAACTCAGCGCGAGAGAGAGAGGGAGAGAGATCGCCACGCTTCGGCTTTGCTTCGGGTCTCGCTTCGGCTCGTCGCTCGCAATTAACACGCCAAATTAGCGACGTCGACTGCCGATTTCGTGCTCTCTGCTCGCTTGATAAATGTAAATGCGGCATACCCTACATATATATGTATGTATGTATGTATGTATGTATCCCTGGCCCTTTGCCCCCCACCCTCACCCCCGCCAAACGACAAAAGGGTATATGCTGAAATTGTTGTCACTTACATATGTGAAAATTGTATGTGAGCCTCTGTCCTAGATCTCTCACCAAATCTTTTGCCATCCGTTCCATCCATTTATGTATTTATCTGGCCACTTGGATACAGTCTTCGTGTATCTGTCTTAACACGATTATCTCTCTATCTATTTGCCTACACTTATCTGTCTAAATATCTCTCCACCTTCGCATCTGTATAGCCCATGAATCTACGTGCCTACTTAGCTTAAGTATTCATTTGACCATTTGCATATACATACACTCTGCGAAATTAATTAAAGGCACTCTATTTTTCTTATGTCAAAAATGATGAATAAATTTTTTTGGTTTTAAATAATATTTAGCACTTGTATATTTCTTCAAAAAACTAAGTAAAGTCTCACAAAAAAAATTCCTACACTTTATAAACAATGTTTTTTTAAAAAAACAGGCCGAATTCATTAAACTGCAGTTCCTATCTCGGAAACAGCTACAAGACAATGCCTTTAATTGAATTTCGCACCAAAAATTGCCAAAAATGAGGAAAATGAACAAAGCAAATGCAAAAGTAAACGGTAAAAAAAGTTTCTGAAGCTTAAAATAGACTACGAACCAGAAAAACAAAAGAAAGTATCAAATAAATGGTACCGTTATTCTAGAACACTATTTAACTGGTAAAAATAGGGTGCCTTTAATTGAATTTCGCAGAGTGTACATATGTACATATACCCATCTGCATATCTATATTTTGTACGTCAGTTTATATACTTACATACTTCTATCTATCTTCTAACTATCTATGAACCTTTTTATTCATATCTATAAATTGTGTATTCACAATCTATTTATCGTATTAGCAATTTATATTTGTAGTCTTTTAACTAGATAAATAAATTTGTATCACAAAATATATCGATCAATTAATCATCTGCCAATCTCTATCTCTCGATATATGTATATATATAGACAGTCTATCAGTCTATCTATACACCTATTTATCTTTATCTGTCTATATATATGTGCCTCTAAGTTACTACCCTATTTAATAGAGTGTATCTCTGCGTCGTCATTCGGCTTAACCGACGGCTTTATTTTTTGTGTTAAGTTGTTTTGCCTTAAGTTTTTCGGCTCTACGAATGAAAAACTTGTTGAGCATTTTTATTATTATTGATACGTTTTTCGAAAAGATTTTTTCAAGAATTTATTTTATTTATTTACAGATTTATGAGCTCGTTTTCGCTGCTGCTGCTGCTGCTGCTGCCGCCGCTCGGCCATAGCCAACAGCCAAATATTTGTAGAGTTTATTTATGGCATGAGCGAAAAAATCAACATCCAAATACAAAAATTTATTAGCTAACTTGAACTGATGATGAAGAGATGAAGATGAATCTGTTGCGATGCCATCAGTGGACGGCGCGTGGGGGAACATTTGGTTTGGGCAAGGTGACTGATCTTGTTGGTCTCTCAAATGTGTCAAGTGGTTGTTGTTGTTGCTGCTTGCTGCTGCTGCTGCCGCCACTGAATTTTCGGATAAATAATTGTGGATAAATCATTTCATTTTGGGTTAGAAATTAGGGCGAAGATCGCAAAATAAATAACCAAGTTGAAATAATTTGTTTAAATTTACATAACATGTTCAAAAGCAATATAATAATGTAAGCATTTCTACACATGCTATCTCGCTCACTTTAATGAGCACACGAGCACTTTGGCGCCGCCACCGGCCAAGCCCGGCCTTGCGACACTTGGCTTGCAAAACGTTTCTACGTATAGCTCGTAGATTTTTGTTCCGATTTTTATGAAATTTGATGGAATGTTAGGTATTAGTAACATGTATTGGTGTGCCGAATTAAAAATCACGGGAGAAAATCACCTATTATCGAATTCAGGGGGCGGAAGCGGGCGTGGTGCAAAATAAAACACATAAATACTGTTTAAAACAATTCATACTTATCCTATATCAACCAAATAGATTTTAAGAATGAAACGAACAATTACACAGGAAAACCAAAAGAAATTTTTCTACCGTGTTTAATAAATTGATATCGAAACTACCCTCAGACCTTTGTAAAGTAGCTTTATTTAGTGGGATAAAATAAGAAATTGGAAGAAAAATATTGCAAAAGTGTTCCCGAAATTGGAAAATGGGAAATTCATTTTGGCGTTTTCGATGGACAGCATATAGGAAAGTTAATAGATGATTCAAATTGTACCATATACCAATACCATAAGACAGTTATTAAGAAACGAGCATTGAAAGAGTTTGCTTGGGTAAACACAATTTATTTGGAATTTATTTGGAAAAAGAAAAAACACCTTTTGCAGAATTAATCAAATTGTATCTTAATTTAATTATATTATGTACATGAATATTTTAATTTTAGTTGCAGCAGTCAAAGACTTAAAACCTACTTTAAATCTCAATGAAACTACTAAAAATAAAATAAAGAAAAACGTTTCAAGTTTGTATTGTCATTTTTTAGTCTAATTAAGTTTACAAAGAATAAATTTGGAATGTGAGGAATTTCCACAGCAATCTGGAAGCATGAGCTTGGCATGTTTAGTAGAATAGTTGTGGACTGAAGAAGATGAGAAGGCTGACTACCACCGGATAAATATATTTGTGTCGATCAAGATGAAACCAAGGAACCACTGTGGAATGGATGACCAAAAAGCCTAGGTATAGTAGACTAAATTCAACCAAAGATACGGAAATCTAATTATTATTATTATTATTATTCAACCAAATTAGTTTCGTGTACCAATTCAAAATTCGTGATTATACAATATTCCAAAGTACATGAATTTCATCAAAAATCAAAAAGGTAAAAATATAGCCATACTTTTAGGTCCAGGTGTAATTAATTTACGATTAATATACGATGTTTACACACTAAGTAACAAATTAATTCATGAGTAGAATAGTTGTGGGCTGAAGAAGATGAGAAGACTGACTAAGAAAAAGGCAGATACCGTCGTATTATTACGTAAGAGAAATGTGTGGATTAAGATGAAAATCAAGAAAAAATAAAATATAAAAATAAGAATAAGGAGAGAAGACGGTGTTGGCCTTTCGAATGCCAACAATCAAGTGAGAAAGTCTGAGAGAATTCCTCAGCACAATGACTTTGTTTTGCTTGCTTTGATGAAACTACGATTGTGTTAGGCAACAGTGTTGGAAAATGTGTTCTGTGGCACTATTTATCAGTGTTGTTTATTAAAAAACCATCGATGGTTTTACCATCGATGTTAAAAACAATCGATACTATAGATAGTACTATCGGAAATTAATATAAATTTGAATTTTTTATTTCAAAGTCTCCATTTTCAGAATCCCAAGGAAAATAATAAAAAATATAAAATATAATAAGCTTAACTTGTTTTTAAGTCCGCATTTAATTGTCAAGTTAGCAACAATTAAGTAAACAATTAAATCAACAACATATTCAAAGTTTATACTTTAAGTTAAGAAAGGCAACGATATATGTTTCAAACTTAAACAATTATCAGCTTTTGATCAAGGGAGATCAACAAAATATTCCAAGTTCAATATGAGATCTTAAACTGAGATGCTTTAAATGTGCATTGTCGGTTACAATAGTAACGATTTTCGGTTATAAGTACCACTCATCAGCAATCTCTTTAATAGTTTCCGCTACATTTTGACTCCCATGGTTTGTTTCATCATTAAGCGGTCTGGCTGAGAGTACTGCGGACTTCAGACAAGAATTTTGCACAAAATGGCATGTAACTGTAATGTAACTTATATTGCTCTGGGAAGTCCATAGATCTGTAGTTAATGAGCAATAATCAATGTCATTAAGAACGTTTTTCAAAGCCTCAACCAACCTTTTGGTACGAATACTCCTGCCAGAGCAACCGAATATTCCTCGACTTTATAAAACTAAATGATGGTACCGAAATATTTTAATCCAAATTTAAAAAATGCGGGTTTAATTTTTTAAAGCTTACCAACACTGGTCTTCCAAATCTAGCATTTTCATGTTTAGCGTTATCGAATACTGGAATCGCGAGTAGTCTAAGTAAACAATTACCATAAATACTTATCCATATTGCAGGTATGCCTCAGATATCATCAACGGATACTCCCACTGATAACGAGGGAAAAAACAGAAAATCAACAAGTAAAATTGCAATTTGGTAAACAATCGATAGTCCAGAAATACTATCGAGGTATCGCCATTTCGTAAAACCATCGATTGTTTTGCAACCCTATTCGCCAGTTAACATGTTTCTTCCACTAAAAATGTAAAATTTAACCAAATTAATTATTGCGTATGCAGCACTGTTTTCGAAACTATGTATATGATATTTAGAATAGTCTGGCAACTCTGCTTTGCAAGCGACTAACAAAAACGTCAATCTTGTACACTCGCTTTTATTAAGCCACCAATATCTTCTAGATTAAAGTTACAAATTCTATGTATGTATGTACATACATAAAAGATGCTAGAAAACCTGATGATATCACAGGGAAAAAATAATACTTTTTCTGTTTCTACGAATTAATGTTATAAAACAGCCTCAAAGTCGATAAATTAGAAGGAAAAATTGAGATTTCAAGTTCATTGCCATCTAGGACGACCTGTTCTCTTTCAAACCCAGCAAAAATAATAGAAATCGGTTGAAAGATGTTCATGTTATGCATTAACTTGCATTATATATATATATACTATATGTACACTGCGATTCACTTGAATAGGACACTTGGCATGGTGAATTTCATTGCACTTTTATTATTTATGAGAAACAACTAAGGTAAAAGTAAATTTCATGAAATTTAAGTTATGAAATCAATTTTAATAATGGGTATAACCTTTGTTGTTTAAAATTACTCCAAAGATCCTATTTGGCAAAGAATCGTAAACTTTTCTGGCCAACCAACCCCAAGCATTTTCGATCCTTTTAAGGACCGCCGAATATGGAGATTGACATTTTTCAGAGCGATTCACGATTTCACAACATGACTTTCTAGTGAGGGAAAAGCCTTTGCCCAAACTCCAAGAATTGAAGAATAATATTCAAAATTAACTATCGAGTCGTTGGCCTTAGTATAATAATTAATAATAAATAAATAAATAAATAAAATATATGCAAAATAATCTATTCTTTCAACTTCAAATCTAAACCCAAATGTGCTATTCAATTGAAACAAAAATTGCATTGGAATTCCCAGCAAACTAAAATGAAAAGAGCAGAATGGTAAACTTCCAGTAGATAAGCAAATATAAATAAAAGATTGGTGTGAGCCATTCAAGCGAAACGCTGTGTATATAAATAACATATCAACTAAACATTCTTGCCATTTTATATAGGTTTTTATATAATGGGAGATTCCATTCTCGCGGGTGCAACATTTAGATGCACTTAAAGGCTCATAACAATAAGATGAAAAATATTTTTAATGAAATTTGTTTTTTGAAGGTCTAACCGATCTACTTAAATACATTAAAAATAATTACAATAAAACATCCAAATAGACTGGGTTGGGGAGGTCGTCAGGAAAGTAATAAAACTTAAAATCTAAACAAAGAAAATTAAAAAACATTGAAAAATTAATTTTTTAAGAGATCGCTTAACTTACTTACTTACTTAACTTACGTCTTACTTAACTAATTATTCATTCACTTATCATAACACAATATGTTAATTATTTTGTTTCAAGTACTTCAATAGCGGACAAATCCTCTATGAATATATTTTTGCCATAATCTGGTTTTTAATGTTGTTTTTATCGCTTCAAAAATAAACAAAAAACCACAAAAGTCCTTACAACTAGGCCATTTTTAAGATGATTTGGCTGCCCATTGGTCAGATTGAAATCATTTTTGATTCGAATCGATTGATCCTGACACATCCTTCGGGAAACTAAGAAGAAAGACATAATAAAAATAATCCTGCATATTTAGATGACACTTATTTTTTTTTTTTGCCAATCGATACGGATCATCAAAGACATCCCAAAAAACCATGTCTTTTTGTTCTGTTTTACATTAAAAAAAATACATTCAAATATTATAAATCATATAATTACGATTACCAATGTGAGATCGTGATTATTTTAGTTTAACTAACATTACATTTAAATGGAAAACGGATTTAAGCTCGCCTTTTATTTTCTCATACTTTATGAAAGCGATAAAAAAAACGAATTTTAATATAATAATAATTAATATAATTACAAATAAATACTGACATATTTTTGCAGATTAACAAAAATTAATATTCATACCACGTGGTAATTAGTAATTTGTGGTCATTTTCAAGCGCTCCGAAAATTGTACTGTTAGGTAAAATACAAACAAATTATATTTATTATATATTTTATTAATTATTTATATTTTTCAATCAATTTATACCTTCTTCTCTCCACTGATACACAACAAAACTAATAAATGCAGTGATTTTAAAATTGATATCGAGATTCTTCTACAGCAGAATCGCCCAAATACTTAATATATGTTTTTCTGGTTTTTCTGGTATGTATATGGCCAAGGTATTTTCACGATCTTCATTTATTTTCCTATGGTATTTTTCATTTTTAATTAAAGTTATATTCCGATCTTTGTATAATTTTAAGAAAACAATGAGTTGGTTTATTTTTCCTGGAAATTGTTCAATTCTCCATAATTAATATTCAAGTAATTTTTATTCCCATTTCGTAGATACATTCTTCATTTTCAATTCTGTTGGCAATATCAAAACACTAATGTGAGATGTGACATTTCCATTTTTCCCCACTCGTGCTTCCCCCCACGATCCCTTCTGTCACATGCAAGACATTTACATACATGATATATGTGTATGTAAGGGTGTGCGTGTTTTCTTGTCTTTTTTTTTGTGTGTCACTGCGTATACGTAATGTGACAATTGCTCGCTTCGCTTCTGTTTCACATAGCAACTTTGTTTGCTGTCTATCTGTTTCCCAGTCTCTGCCCTTTCTCTCTCTCTCTCTCTCTCTCACTCTCTCTCTCTCTCTACCCCTCTCTCGCTGTCTATCTATCTATATATCTTTATCTCTGTCTATCTTTGTCGTTTCTTCACAACATCTTGTACAATTTTATTACGCTTTGCATTGCATTTTGTTGACAGTTTTGTCAACAAGCGTTGAAAATTGGCTAAATATAAATATATGTGCATGTGTCTGTCTCTCCCTCTTTGGGTTTCCTTTTCCATTTTCGTTTTGTGTTCTCTTTTTGTTTGTTGTTTGTCGCAATGTGCACAATATTTATTACAACGGCAACTCGTTGGCATCGTTTATTTATAAATGCGAATATAAATAGGTGGAAAATGCACAGATTTTTCTTCGTCTTTATCTCATTCAGCGAAAGAGAGGGCGAGCGAAACAACAAAAATAATTCAGGGGTGCTCAACACTCAAGCGAATTTGCAGCAAGCATGACTTGTAAATAACTGCAAGTTAAGTATCTGGCAAAGTGTAAAGTAGTTGCCAAGGCGCATCACCAGACAGCCTCATCCTCATCCCCAACATCCTCATCATCATCAGCATGCCCATACATACTCTTTCATATGCTTCTGCTGCTGCTCCTCCTCATAATGGACTGGGCACACGCATTTTGCTTCGCTCGGCAGTGGCATGATGATATATGTGCAGCTGTACGAATAGATTCGCCTCATGCAACAAATGAGGCTGGAGCTCCGGCTGGGTGTATGGATGTAGGTATGGCTATGGGTGTTCCTCAAAGGGTAGAGATGTCTATGTCTATATGGCTAACCGAAATTGCAGCAGACACATTTGCTAGAGGTGGTGCTGGTGCTGCATCTGATGCTGATGCATCTGCTGCTGCTGCTGCTGCTGGTGCGGCTGGGACTGGCCTTTATCGCTTTTCCAAGAACTCAGGAACGTTGAATGCTTCCGCATCCAATTGAATGTCTGACGAGTGTTTGGAGATATCAAAAAAATTTCCTAGACAACAATTTAAGGGAAAAACTGAAGCTATGGAAAATTCTTATATCCACAATTGCAAATGGCAAAACATTTCAGAGTTTTCAATTGATTTATTTTTATACCATGCATTCATAGGATGAAATGGTATATTAAAGTCGCCAAAATGTATGTAACAGGTCGAAGGAAGAATGCTTCCAGTTTGACCCTATAAAGTATATATAACCTTGATCTGTCCGTCCGTAAAAATTCATAAATCTCAGCATCTATAAATGCTAGAGCTACCAAATTCAGAATGTAGACTCGTGTAGTATATACGCTGATCAAGTTAATTTTTATACCCTTGCAAAAAGGGTATATTCATTTTGGTGAGAAATGTGCAACGCAAAGAAGAATGTATCTCTGACCATATCTCGGATTCATCCGGATTGGACGACTATATCATAAAGCTCTCATAGGAACCTTCGGTAGAAAATTGTATATCTCGGATTCATCTGGATTGGACGACTATATTATATAGTTCCCAAGGGAACCATCGGTCAAAAAAAGTGATTTAGATCAATAACTTCGTTCTTTTTCATCCGATTATCATAACATTTGGCTGTTCACTATATATCCAAATGTCCGTGCCACATTTAATCAAGATCCGACTACTATATCATATCAGCTCCCATAGGAACGACGGGACCAAATATAGTTTTGCTTTTAAAAACTTTTGCCAACTTTTACCAAACTTAATAAATAACATTTGCACATAGAAAGTTATGATTCTCATAAATTTTATCAAAATCGGATAACAATATGACATAGTTAAATCAAATAAATAAAAATTTTGCATGCTGCAATGCATAAGAACAGTAAATCTGATCAGTTTATGATAAACTTTATTAATTTTTCGCTTTGAAATCAATTTCAAAAGATGCAAATTCGGAAACAAAAATCATGGAAAATATTTCTCAAGCATTATTTTCACCAGCAAGTAGTAACTCTGATCCTCAAAAATGGGGGAGTACATTGTTTTTAAATGGGCTTCAAAAACCAAAGAACTCTGGAAGTTACTCGAGATAGATAGATAACGTGAGAAGCTAATGAAAATCTTAAGAGAAACTGCTGCAGCACCATTGTCTTCGTGGAGAAGACTTCTTAACATTTAATATTTCACTTTTTTTACTGAACCACTGTGGAATGGGTGACCAAAAAGAGTAGTAGACTAAATTCAAAGCACTGTGGACGGAAAGCCCAATTTTTTGGCACAAAGTCTAAAAAGTCATGGAACGATATGGTGCCTTTTGTTATTTATTTAGAAACTAGACACTCTAAGCACAATATATCGATGAAATATCGATTAGTTGTTGCAGCCCTGCATGAGAACCAGGGCCACTTTTGAATTCAACAATGCACAGTTGCTTGATATATGGCGCAACAACACAAACAAAAAAGAAGCAATTTATGATTGGATTGTTGATAATATCGGCAGCAAAAATATAGACGATCAACAAAAAGATTCGGTAAATAAAAAAGCTGCTACTATTCACGACTTCATTCGAAAAAATTGGACGAAATATCATAGAAGTGTGGCAAACTTCAAAAAAAACATTTCGATTGGCTATTAATAACATCTTGAGTCAATAGGAATCCCTACAAACCATCTACATTAAAAAAAAAAAAAGGGCTATGAGGAAAAAGGGCTATGTGGACTATGAGGAAGCTGGACCAAGACCGGAAAGAAAATTGGCTAGCAACATGGCAGATTATAATTCTACAAACTTCAAACCGACGAGCATATTTTTGAACAAAAGATCGCAACACAAAAGAAAAATATTACCTCCAGCTGTTATTAACTTAAAATCTAATTATTAATTAGCAAATCAGTTTCGTGTACCAATTCAAAATTCGCGATTAAACAATATTCCAAAGTACATGAATTTCATCAAAAAAGGAAAAATATTAGCCACACTTTTCAGTCCAGGTGTAATTTATTTACAATTAACTTACGATTTTTACACACTAAGTAACAAAATAATTCGTGAGTAGAATAGTTGTGGACTGAAGAAGATAAGAAGGCTGACTAAGAAAAAGGACAGATACCGTCGTATTATTACGTATGTAAAATGTGTGGATTAAGATGAAAATCAAGAAAAAATAAAATATAGGAATAAGGAGAGAAGACGGTGTTGGCCCTTCGAATGCCAACAATCAAGTGAGAAAGTCTGAAATAATTCGTCACCACAATGACTTTGCTTGCTTTGATGTGCTAGACAATAGTGCTAGGCAACAGTGTTGGAAAATGTGTTCTATGGCACTATTTATCAGTGTTGCTAAATAAATGATTTTCTTGTTGCACTTATTAGCCACAATTTTAAGTGTCCAGGTGTAATTTATTTACGATTTTCACACACTAATTAAAAAATTAATAAATGATCTTTTAAAAGCATGAATTTGGCATGTTCAGTAGAATAGTCGTGGACTGAAGAAGATGAGAAGGCTGACTATCACCTCATAATTAAGTTTGTGTCGATCAAGATGAAACCAAGGAACCACTGTGGAATGGGTGACCAAAAAGCGTAGGTATAGAAGACTAAATTCAACCAAAAATGATACGGAAATCTAATTAATTACCAAATCAGTTTCGCGTACCAATTCAAAATTCGCTATTAAACAATATTCCAAAGTACATGAATTTTATAAAAAATCAAAAAAGGAAAAGTATAATTAATTTACGATTAATATACGATGTTTACACACTAAGTAACAAATTAATTCATGAGTAGAATTGTTGTGGACTGTAGAAGATGAGAAGGCTGACTAAGAAAAAAAGACAGATACCGTCGTATTATTAAGTATGTATGTAAAATGTGTGGATTAAGATGAAAAGCAAGAAAAAATAAAATATAAAAATAAGAATAAGGAGAGAAGACGGTGTTGGCCTTTCGAATGCCAACAATCAAGTGAGAAAGTCTGAGATTATTCCTCAGCACAATGACTTTGCTTTGCTTGCTTCGATGAAACTACGATTGTGCTAGGTAAGTGTTGGAAAACGGGTTCTGTGGCACTATTTATCAGTGTTGCTAAATAAATGATTTTCTAATTAACCGTTGTATTGAATATAATAATCGATAATTTCAATCGATTTTTAGTATCAAAATAGTTTTGAGCTGCCATCAGACCGACCCGTGTAGGATGGCAATTGGCATTGGGAATACGTTTCCTGGATTGTAGAATGTGCCACATACTTCTTTCTTATTTACATGTAAATACTATTCGAGTACTATTCGTTTTATAAAAAAAGTGTCTTATGTGTAGTTACTGGCCACATGTGATGAATCCGCAAGTCTAGGCACCTGACCATATTGTAGTGAGGAAATTGTGATTTTTTTTGGATATGGCTATTGACAAATGGTCAATTTGCTCGAAAAATGGCCTGAAATCGGCTTGGTTAAAGAAATAGGGTTAATCTCCAAGAAAAGCTCTGGAAAATTAGTAACTTTAATGGAAATGTACTAGAGAAACTCCAAAAAACAATACAAAAAGCATTGGCAAATGTTAAATTTGAAGTTTGAGTCCTTAGAGCAAACAATTATTAGAAATGGACGGAGAAAGAAGGCTTCTTGTCCTTTTACTGTACTTATTTAGCCGCATTTTGTTGATTTTATTTAATGTGATTAAAATTACTCGACAGGCGTAGAAAATATGTAGAAGATAATAATAAATAAAATAATCCCCATTTTAATTTTTTATTCGTTTTTTTTTACATCCCACTATGAACTCAACTCAATTCGAATGTATTCATTTTAAAGTTCGTTGTGAGTGGAGCCAAGCAGATGTCTAGTATGTTAAACTTATATGTATGTAACTACACATAAGACACTTTTTTTTAAAACGAATAGTATTCGAAAGAATCAATCCCTGTGAATTTGGGGATTTGTACAATGTGTACATGATATATGTAAATAAGAAAGAAGTATGTGGCACATTCTACAATCCAGGAAACGTATTCCCAATGCCAATTGCCATCCTACACGGGTCGGTCTGATGGCAGCTCAAAACTATTTTGATACTAAAAATCGATTGAAATTATCGAAAGTCTAGCAGAATCGTAGTTTCATCAAAGCAAGCAATGCAAAGTCATTGTGCTGAGGAATAATCTCAGACTTTCTCACTTGATTGTTGGCATTCGAAAGGCCAACACCATCTTCTCTTCTTATTCTTATACATATATTTTATATTTTCTTGATTTTCATCTTAATCCACACATTTTACATACGTAATAATATGACGGTATCTGTCCTTTTTCTTAGTCAGCCTTCTCATCTTCTTCAGTCCACAACAATTCTACTCATGAATTAATTTGTTACTTAGTGTGTAAACATCGTATATTAATCGTAAATAAATTATATTTTTCCTTTTTTGATTTTTTATGAAATTCATGTACTTTGGAATATTGTTTAATCGCGAATGTTGAATTGGTACACGAAACTGATTTGGTTGAATAATAATAATAATAATAATAATTAGATTTCCGTATCATCTTTGGTTGAATTTAGTCTACTATACTTACGCTTTTTGGTCACCCATTCCACAGTGGTTCCTTGGTTTTATCTTGATCGACACAAACTTAATTATCCGGTGATAGTCAGCCTTCTCATCTTCTTCAGCCCACAACTATTCTACTCATGAATTAATTTGTTACTTAGTGTGTAAACATCGTATATTAATCGTAAATTAATTGCACCTGGACCTAAAAGTATGGCTAATATTTTTCCTTTTTTGATTTTCGATGAAATTCATGTACTTTGGAATATTGTTTAATCACGAATTTTGAATGGGTACACGAAAAGTCCAATTTTGAAGACACAGAGTTGAACATTGGTACAAGTGACACTCATACAATATATAGTAAGCCTTTAAAATTTGAAATGGATCTGACCACGCCCACTCAGACCGCCCATATAAGTAATCTAGCAAATGACCTTTTTTTCAATTTTAATTATGTGCTTCTCTTAGTATACTAAAAAATTTATTTAAAAAACATATTAACAATAAAAAACATTTTAAAATCTTAAGCATTTAAATATATGGATTATAGTGTGACTCGTCATCGCTAGCATCATATTTTTAACCGTCAATGGTTTCATTTCAATTAAATGAGGGTTTTTCTAAAAGGTTAATAACACCTGGAGTTAGTATTTTTGTTTTGTTGTGTTGCGATCTCTTGTTCAAAAATAGGCTCGTCAGCAGAGGATACGATGTATCGATTGCTCTGTTAAAAACATCCATCAAATTGTTTTTTCGAGTATTCTACCGAGCATTGCAGAGACTGTCGCGCTTATAATGTTTATTTCGCGCTTCTGACGCATTTTCACCCAGGCACCCTACTGGCAGAATAGAGGCTTCCCTTATTTGAAATCCATGTAGTAAAATTTTATGTACTGTAGGAGACATTTTTTACATCCCACTATGAAGCTCATAACTAAAATGGGGATTATTTGGTTGGGCTATTACCTTCAACTTTTCGGTCAGTAAATTTCGACTCCAAATGTAATATATTACATATATTTTAATGAATTAATTAACTCGCCGTTGCATGGTATAGAAATTGTTCATTCGAATATGATTTTGTTGTCATTGTCATTATGTATGTACCTACATACATATGTATTCTAAAGTCGATCGAATATATACATATGTATCCACAAATTGTCAAGTACAATTTTAATTGTATTTATATGGAAGCCGATTAAAATTTAATGGAATTAAAAGTGAGTCCATTTTGCACTTTCGTTTCCGTTTTCCTTTCCATCGAAGAATCGAGTTTTAGACAAGCCAAATCTTTGGAACTTCTGAAGTACCTAGCAACACACAAATGTGTAAAGTATATCTTTCACACTTTTGGCCATATTTAGTTTAAAAATAGAATTCCACGCCCTCTTCGCCTTCGTAGTTCATACGAGTGTTGTGTGTTTGGCTGTCAAAATCAGTTAAAAGCACCGATTCGCCATCTCATCGAGCGGATCAACGACCAGAGAGACTTGTACTCTTTTTCTTCAGCCCGTTCACTCGTACGTATGTATGTACGTACATACATACATATGTACATACACATGTACATACGTTCTGTGTATGTATTTTTTGTGTGCTGTCTGTCTTCTATGTGAAAAAACAAAAAATAAAATAAAACCTCAAAGACAACTTTCAGGTGAAACACAAACAACAAACGTCGCAAAAAAATATTTAAATATTTTCAGAGCGATGACCCAGAAGCAGAACCCAAAAACACAAAAACCAGCAACAACAGCAAAAAAACAGAAGAATAAAAACAACAAAAAACCCAAGTAAATGAAGAACCAAAAACAAAAAGCGAGTAAAAGAGTTTAATTTTGTGAGAAGGCAACCAGAAACGATGATAAGAATCTATATACGAAAATATTTAAGCAAAGTTCAAACTTAATTCAAGAACTTTCCGCTGACATTGACGAATTAAATATTGAATGTTGCTCGCAACATGTTTCCAATTAGTGGCAACATGTTGCTGGGCGTTTTGGCATTGGCTGCCATAAATCTTCTTCTGTCCTCTCTATCGCTCTCTCTCCCTCTCTCTCCCTCTCTCTCTCTCTCTGTCTTTGTTGTTAGTTTTATCGTGAAACACTAATTGGTATTAGGCTTTAAGTTCTAATGCTGCCGCCAACGTCGCTGCCGACTACCGCTGCCAGCGCCGTCGCTGCGTCGATTAAAAAAAAGCGATTAAAAAGCCAACGGTTCAATGGATTAAATGGAGTTGCCTTTACCTTTTATGGCCTTTGACTTTTGGCGGTACGAGTTGGCTAGCAAGCGGCAGCAAAAGGCGTTCACAGGTGGGCGTGTCGTGCTTGTCTTAAACCAGTTGAAGTTGCTGTTGCCTTCCAAGGAAACAGACGGCGCTGGAGGGGGAGAGAGGAAGCGAATGTGGGTGGTCAAAATGGACTTTTGACAGGAATATTTTGTTGTTTTTTTTATATTTTGTTTTTGTGGATGCCATCATTTGCGTAATTTAAGTTAGATACCCTACCAAATGAGGCATAATAGCGCTTATGCGTGAAAATATTTATTGACCGTCCAAACTAGACCCTAGATCATTCGTGGATCTATTTAATCAATACCTTCTTGAAGAAGTTGCAGAAAAAAAAGCTCGGGGTACCACAACTCTGGAATTTTGAAGAGGAGTCATGAGTCGCTGATGTTTTGTAGGAAATGCACAGTCCAGGACCTACGATGTTCAATACGAAGTAAAGATTCTGATCCTAGATATAAAAGACTTAATCTTGGTACATTATCAACCCATCATTCATTTAGAAATTATAGCATTTTTGGGCTAGAAACAAAATCCAAAATGTTTCTTATAGATATCAATAATTAAGAAGCAGAAAAAACGAATTTGAGTATAAAGCAAATCACTACAAAAAAAAGGATTTTATCAAGTTAATGCTATATTTTAAATATCGAAAGCTTCGAAACAGTAGCTCAACTGTGTAAAAAATTTTAAATAATCATTCTCCATTTTTTTGGCAGCGAAATTCACAATTTAATTACAGCAGCACCGAAAATTTGAAATTTTACCAAATTAATGGTGGTAGAAAATGCGATAGTATTCGATCATTTTAATCGATATTTAGTTTTAGTGCTATTGTTATGAAAGCATCTGATTCGGAAGCGGTTTACAGTCATTTTGGCTGTTAAAATCATTTTTTAAAAACGTTGATTGGATTACCGCATTTCGACTGTGAGTGTATAAAAATATAATAGGCACACGTCAAGTCGCAGCCTAACAAACATTTATTACAATTTACAATAACAAATAGTGAAAAAACCCCAATAACAACAACAACACCAACAACAACTGTTGCAACACTTTCCGAAGGGGGAAGCGAGTTCAACTTAATTTACGAGACAGCGTAAATTTTGTGATTATCAGCAAAACGACGCGACGCGTGTTTCTGGGAAAGGGGTGAGATGAGGTGAGATGTAATGTGGTGTGGTGAACTGAGGTGGGAAAGGGAGTGGCAAACAAAATATAAATGCAAATGTGATGGCGACAAGATGTCGATTAGTAAAATGTAAACACCTAACAAAACAAAAAATTATATACATATGTATGCAAATACAGAACAATATACACACATATGTACATATATCTAAATTTGTATAAATGTAAATTGCTGATACTTATGTACATGTATGCATGTGTGTATATATGTAGCTACATTCATACATCCATATATCATCAGCACCCCTCATAACAGTCACAAATTCCGAATGCATTCATGATACTCACATTTGCCTCTTTGCCTATGCAAATTAGCCTGTCAAAAGGTCAAAAAGTGTTTTAGCTACTGTTTGTCTGTCCGTTTCACTGTTGCATAAAATATTCCAAAAATTTTAATTAACCAGCGTGAAATTTATGGGAATTCCCACATATATCTACATTTTGTATACATGTATTCGTATATTTTCAAAATGATTTACAAAAAAAGAAAGAAAAAGAAAAAGAAAAAAAAAGCAAAACAAAAAGTATATATACAAAACATTTATGTATGTTAATGCATTCATTCATATAAATCATCATTTGTCAACAAAAATTTCATTATGCAAAATTAAATTGTTATCTTTTTTGGTTTTGGTTTTTTTTTTTTTATTATTTTCATTTTTTGTTTGTGTGCATTTTGTGGCTTTTGTTTTGGCCATTGTTTAATGTGGCTAAGTGACAAGAAGGGGCGGGGGGTGACAAAAATCTTTGACATTTTTCAATTTGCGTTTATTGATTGATATACGAGTACATGTAAATACATACATATATTTTCGATCTACATACGTGTATCGAAAATATTGTCAAATAAACAATTGTTCATTATTCTGATTTTCGATTTGCTATTTCAAGCAATTAATTTGTCAGAGTGACGAAACGCAGATACCATATGCTATGTAGGAACGAGGTTATTAAAATAAACTATTTGCTGTCGTCACAAATATTCCATTCATTCATGGATGACATCTCAAGTCAACCCAAATTAAATTAGCACTAAGAAGATATTCATACCATGCATCCATAGGATGAAATACCATATTGTAGTCGCCAAAATGTATATAACAGGCAGAAGGAAGCATTTTCGACCCTATCAGGGGTGTCACAGAAATCGCTAGCGATTTAGGCGACCTTTGAAATGTAAAACGCAGAAACCAAACGTTGGAGTCATGGAAATCTCCGACGTTTCATTTTCGGCAACATTTTCGAAGTCACAGCCACCGATTGGCACCTCAGCTGGCTCGATCGCCCCTATTTCGGTATTTCGATTGTCGCTAAATGCAATATGGTTGTAAACAAATTTTGGAAAATTAACCAAAAACTTAAGAACAATGAATTAAATACAACAAGAGAAATACAATGCATAGATAAAGGGGACTTAGGGCTAACTATTGCTTTTGTAAACCTACATTCTCTTTTCTACACAATCTGTTTTTCGAATTGTTTTACCCCAGAATTAAATTTCGGCCATGCGATTTCTAGATATTAGCTCTGTTCAACAAGTCATTGGATACCTTGGACCTGGAGGTGTTTAGAACAACTGCGAGCGAAATCTTTTGGAATATTATTTAATCTAGACTCTTGCTTCTTTTTGGCAAATATTTTCCATTCTTTACAAATCTTCAATTACAAGTGAAATTAATTAAAATTACATGCACATGTTCAAATGCAAATTTAATTAAGTTTATTCGATCATATTGGAAATCATATCCTTCGTAAATCCTATTAATTTCAATTAATTTAAAAAAAGGCGGCAACTTTAATTGCATTTTTTTCAGTTGTTTACCTTTCTTCTTCTTCTTCTTTGGCTGGCCAAGATAAAAACAAAGATGCCAACTTGGTGCATTCTTTCGACGACACACAATTAAAAAAACTTTCTCAAATTTGGCCATAATTTATTAAATTTTATAACAAACTAAAATTGAAAACACAATTTTTTTCGCCGAAAACAAGGTTTTCCCATTTCCAGCAGGTTGGCAGGAATGCTTTTGGGTGTTTTGGGCAAAAACGACTCTTGCTTGATTTTTGCAGAGGCTTTTTCGTAAAATAATAAATTGAAAATGGAAACGCATATTTTTAGCAATTATTTGAATGCAATTCCATCCAAAAATAATCAAAGTTTATTTCAACACCATTTTTATTTCAACATAATTTGCTGCAAGCGCTGAATTAACCAAACGTTAGAGAAAAACTCGTAACTCTTCAAAACTAGTACATATATATATTCTTGATCTTGATCAATGTCCGTACGTCCATTATATGTACGTAGAAACGTTTTGTACTCAAAGCGATAAAAGGACGAGTGAGTGAGCGAGATAGCATGTGTTGACAATCGCGGAGAAATTGAATATATAAAATTTCACTTGATGCTTTGTATATCCTTATTCGCCCCGGCGACCTACTTTATTTTGCTTGAAATTGAACATTATTACTGCCACAAAAAATTTTCGAAAATTATTTATTTTTTTTTTTTTATTTTAATTTAGGATATAGTTGTAAACTATCAACCTAACAATTTTTACAAGCACTAGCAACTATGGCCATCGGCTTTTTTAGACGATTTATTTTATTTAAATCAAAAGTATAAAAACATTATAAAATGTGGAAAAAATTCAAATCGGCAAATTTCAATTATTATTTATACACATGTCATCAAAAACTGAGTTGATATAACCCTACTTATCTTTCTGAATAATACCAATCGAGTCCCATGGTTTCGTATGTTGCAAACTCTTTCTCACATTTTTTTCAAAACCCAGAGATTTCTCTTTTTTTTTAATGCACTGATAAGTACCTTAAGGAAAAAAGCAGTTTCAATACACAAATGTAATTTTATGTATTTTTAAATTGTTGTATACAAAATTTTTACTGCAAAGTAATTAAATATTTAATTTTAATGGATAGAGGAAACATTTAGTAGAACTTAAATATTGTTGGTTTTGGTTCTTATGTGGATAGCTTCATATTGAAATTTCGTCTTTATCTTTTTTCCAAAGGCATGTAGGCTTCAAATTGTTATTTATTAAATTATGTGGGTTTGGAAGATAAACCAAGTTCATACAATCATTATAATAGGAATTATTTTATACCATCTGTTACCTAATGGATGAAGACTTGAGTATCATATGAGTACAAACAATATCTTAACTAACTAAACAATCCGAAAAAGAAGTGAAATTTGGCTTCTCCGACACTGAAAAATTATTTTGATAGCTTTTTATGCTTGATTTCAATGATTTCACAAATGAATAAGATAAAATTTTTTCGACTATAGATGGTCGATCTTAATTTTGATTGGTCATATTAAAACAATTAACTATAGAATGATATTCATTTCATTTACTTAAAATCGCCGAACGTTATATCTTTTGGATTTTGACAATGCGGAATGAAATGAAGGAATGCAATACATATACTGGGCTAGTTACACATAAAATCTTTATAAATATGTAGTCTTAATTGTATTAACCCTCTGACTGTATTTGGATTTGCTTGGGACTTATTTTCTAACCGCTTCACTTCCTTTATTTCTCTTCCATTGTATTTTGAATTATATTTTTGGTTGGTTCATTGTTTCTTTTTTTTTCAATTTTCCATTTGGCTGGCCATGGGTCCCGAGTGTGTGAATGGCTTCAATGTATTTCTGCACTTGTCAAATTTATTAATTGTATCTGTCAAATAATGCCCGCTCATTAGCATAGAGAATTTATGTTGTCTTTAAGAAAAGAAAACCCCAACAAATAAGAAGAAGCAAAGGTGATGAAAGAGATAAACTTTCCTTTCCTAACATTTTGTGTTATTTTAATACATTATTTTCCCTCAGATTGTCACAGACCGAAATTGAGTTAATAATAAAAATAGGCAACAAGCTGACAAAAAAAGCACCAGAAAATTGGAACACGTCAAAATATTTCAAATCAAAAGAACTTGAGACAATAAAGAACTAAAAATGAAAGCGTGTGGTTTGATTTTGTTAAGTTTCTTGTGTTATTCTTCGTTTAAGACAAAAAAAAAATGATGGCATTATTAATAAAGTGGCAGTTTAACAATTTTCACAGGTTTCTCAAAAAACAATAACAAAAAAATGTATAGAGAGGGGGAATTTTTGAGCATGTCTTTATACCCTGTACTCATGTGTGTCATGGTATATTACATCGAACGAAATTCAGACAAAAGGTCTACATTTTTTATAACATTATAATAAACTTTTCGAATTTGGAGAAAAGGTGCTCAACTCACAAGGAGTTTAGTATAAGTCAGAAAATAGCCAAATTGCTGATTCCTATGCCTCCACATTTTTGGTTAACAGAGTTCCCCAAATAAGTATTATTACTAAGTACAATATGTATAGTGTAATAACTTCATGTTTGAAACAGTTTTGAAAAAAGTAATGAAATAGAGTAAAAATTGGCTAAAATTGTTCGATATTTATATACATATATGTATATAATTTACTTATGGTTAATTTAGAAGCTTCTGAAAAATAGTTCGAATATTTCGCCTATCTCAATCTTTCAAATTTCAACTAATGGGAAAGTGTTTAATAATTTAGGATAATATCTTAAAAAGAAATTTAAATGATAAAAAAGCAGAGTTCTCTTTAGTTTTGACTGCGTTTGACTTGTAAAGTAATCCAATTAAGTGATTAATAATAGGGTATCCCGTAGTCGACTCTTTGAGCTTAGCTACATACACGTTGGCTTCTTTATTTTGTCATGGTAAGGGGGATTCGGTTTATGACAAATGTGTTCTATTTAGAGTTATGGCAGAGAATAATTTGGAAATGTTCTTCACCTTCACAAGACAATCTTTGCCCCTTTCCAACGGATCCCGAATAAAAAATAAAAAACAAAAAAAATAAGAAGCAAAACCAAAATTCAAATCGAACAGAAATCTTTACATACAAAACATACATACATATGTACACCGAAAATTGCCCTCCAGGGTTGAATATTTAAACGAGCTACAATATTTATTTATTTATGCCCATTCGGTTCGGTCGGTTCAGTTTGGCTCTGTTCTGCTCTGTACTGTTCTCTTCTGTTCAGGCATTCAAAGTCTAATTCATAATAGATTCATGTGTCTATATACACATATACTTACATATATATGTATACAGATATATATACTATATATATACATATACTTACATATGTATGTATCTATGAGAGTGTGTGTGTGTGTGTGTTCTCGATTCCCTTTACTTTCGTTCTCTTCACTCTCCTACGGGGCGTATAAGTAATAAGTTTTTATTTGGCACTTGCCTGCCAAAGCGATTTGTTTTTGCTGCCGTTGTTGTTGTTGTTATAGCTGGCGTCATTTAATGGCTAACCAATACGATGTATCTATATCTTTGGCGGGCTATCTTTAAGATACATTTCGCTGTATGTATCTGGCAATCTAAAATTAAATATATATTTTTTTTTTCTGTACGGAAATTGAGCTGCAGAAACAAAAACAAAAAAAAAAAAAAAAAAATAGAAATAATGCGTGATTCTGTAGCCAGCAAATTACGAGAAAATTAAATGTTGATTTAATTTTGAAAAGCAATTTTTCATTTTTAGCAGCGTCCATCGTCTTCATCGTCGCTGTCGCTGTCGCTGTCGGCGTCGCCGTCAACGTTCACGTCCACGTCCACGATGTTCGCAATTGACGTATGCATGTACATACATGCATTCACATGTACATACATACATACATACATAGATGTTTCGTTGGGCATTTGCATGTGTCCCTGCCTGCCCCCTTTACCGCCAGCACCCCCCGCAACAACCCACATACATACATACATACATATGTCTCCGTTCTGTACGTTTGTGTGTTTGCATTTGAGTTACACATTTTTTTTTTGTTTCGTTTCGTTTGTTTCGTTCCGTTCTTCGTTGTACGCTATGACAATAAATCGCACTTTGCACGTCGCAGAACGTCGTCGCCTGATTTGGTTAAGTTCGTTGCCAGCTGCAAGCGAATACATATGTACATATGTATGTATGTATGTATGTATTTGAATGTACTTACACATATACGTACGTTCATCCAAATACACACATCTATATGTATGTATGACGTACTTAAACACATTTTTGCAAAATGGAATGAACTAGGCAAATCAATTGCATTTCGATCGTTTAACACCTTGCCATCCGCTCTGCACCCGCACCCGCAACCCTACCCTCCTCCCCACCATTTATCATCCTTCAGTGGCAAAAGTCGTCGACTGAATTAACGAACTTTGAGCTGCGGTCAGCCGAAGGCACCCGAACGATGTTCGGCTAATGAAAATGTTCAAATTAGTCAAGGACATTTGTTTGAAATTCCTCTGGACATTTCGCTTTCTTCCATGCAATGTTATGTCCCAGGGATTTCCTTTGGGAATGCTTACTGAAGGATATCTAGTGGTTGTGAAATGTTATGCATACCCTATGGCAGGGATCAGCACCCATAGCACCACCCGTGCGGGCACTTTTCTTCGGCAACTCATACAGAAACGCGCTCTTTGTGCCGACCCCTGCCCTATGGTATTTTGTTTCTCTCCATACTAGCCATAAGCTGACATCGAGAATCGGGATAGAAATAACGAAAAACAGCAAGACTTCATTTTTAAACCACACTTTGTGGGATAAACTTCAATTTGGGTGGTTTTTTATAGGGCCATTAATACGAACTAAGTTAGTAGGCTGCATTTGTTGCCAATTAGTGGAATTACTATAGAATAACATAATTATTACTTAAATAAAGTAATTAAGTCGCCGGGCCGAACTTGGATATACCATGCATCCGGTGAAAATTCATACACTTTGTTGTGCATCGGCACCGCTTTGAGTACAAAACGTTTATACGTATACCTCTACGTATAAACTTGGTCTGCGTGCCTACTGGCCTCATTTTCTATCCAAATACGATAGCTAGAGCTTTTATAATTCCCGAAATATAGGGGGCTAAAATATTGTTTCTCAAATAGCGTGGGCGGTAGGGGGCGTGGCCAAAAAATAAAAGAAACTTGATCGGCTTACACACCAAACGAGTCTACATTCCAAATTTGGTAGCTCCAGCTTTTATAGTTGCTGAGATTACATAACAGTTGCCTGTTACATACATTTTGGCAACTTTAATATATGTACCATTTCATCCTATGGATGCATGGTATAAAAAAATGAAAAGTATACAAAATAAAAAAGTCTGAAACAAATTCCAAACATTTTCTCAAACAAAACTTTTTGAATTCAAACTAATTCTATTTTTTAATCGAATTTCGAAAACAATAAAACTATTAGACTCTCGATAATTAGGTAGATGAAAATATATTATTTTTGCAAGGACCAATTTGCAAAAAGAAAACCACTGCAACGCAGTTTTCGGCACATTTGTTCGTTAATTGACACAGAAATTGATTTGAATTTAACTTCCAATGAAATGACATGCAATTACAAAACTATTTATTTAGCAACACTGATAAATAGTGCCACAGAACACATTTTCCAACACTGTTGCCTAGCACTGTTACCTAGCACTATTGTCTAGCACATCAAAGCAAGCAAAGTCATTGTGGTGACGAATTGTCTCAGACTTTCTCACTTGATTGTTGGCATTCGAAAGGCCAACACCGTCTTCTCTCCTTATTCTTATACATATATTTTATTTTTTCTTGATTTTCATCTTTATTCACACATTTTACATACGTGATTGTAAGACGTCCTTGTTCTTGTTCTTAGTCAGCCTTCTCATCTTCTTCAGTCCACAACTATTCTACTCATGAATTAATTTGTTACTTAGTGTGTGAAAATCGTATATTAATAGTAAATTAATTACACCTTAATTCCTTTTTTGATTTTTGATGAAATTCAAGTACTTTGGAATATTGTTTAATCGCGAATTTTGAATTGATACACGAAACTGATTTGGTATTTAATAATTAGATTTCCGTATCAACTTTGGTTGAATTTAGTCTACTATACTTACACTTTTTGGTCACCCATTCCACAGTGGTTCCTTGGTTTTATCTTGATCGACATAAACTTAATTATCCGGTGATAGTCAGCCTTCTCATCTTCTTCAGTCCACAACTATTCTACTGAACATGCCAAACTCATGCTTTTCAAAGATCATTAATTGATTTTTTAATTAGTGTGTGGAAATCGTAAATAAATTATACCTGGATACTTAAAATTATGGCTAATATATTGTAATGCCGATGAAATGGCAATTGCAATGAGATAATCATTTATTTAGCAACACTGACAAATAGTGCCATAAAACACATTTCCAACACTGATAAATAGTGCCACAGAACGCGTTTTCCAACACTGTTGCCTAGCATACTTGTAGTTTCATCGAAGAAAGCAAAGTCATTGTGCTGAGGAATTATCTCAGACTTTCTCACTTGATTGTTGGCATTCGAAAGGCCAACACCGTTTTCTCTCCTTATTCTTATACATACATATATTTTATTTTTTCTTGATTTTCATCTTTATCCACACATATTACTTATGTAATTGTACGACGGTATCTGTCTTATTTAGTCCTCCCTATTTGTTTTTATTCTCAGTCCACAACTACTTATTCTACTCATGAATTAATTTGTTACTTAGTGTGTGAAAATCGTAAGTTAATCGTAAACTAATTACACCTGGACTTAAAAGTGCGGCTAATATATTGTAATGCCGATGACATGGCAATTGCAATAAGAAAATCATTTATTTACCAACACTGACAAATAGTGCCATAAAACACATTTCCAAAACTGATAAATAGTGCCACAGAACGCGTTTTCCAACACTGTTGCCTAGCATACTTGTAGTTTCATCGAAGAAAGCAAAGTCATTGTGCTGAGGAATTATCTCAGACTTTCTCACTTGATTGTTGGCATTCGAAAGGCCAACACCGTTTTCTCTCCTTATTCTTATACATACATATATTTTATTTTTTCTTGATTTTCATCTTTATCCACACATATTACTTATGTAATTGTACGACGGTATCTGTCTTATTTAGTCCTCCCTATTTGTTTTTATTCTCAGTCCACAACTACTTATTCTACTCATGAATTAATTTGTTACTTAGTGTGTGAAAATCGTAAGTTAATCGTAAACTAATTACACCTGGACTTAAAAGTGCGGCTAATATATTGTAATGCCGATGACATGGCAATTGCAATAAGAAAATCATTTATTTACCAACACTGACAAATAGTGCCATAAAACACATTTCCAACACTGATAAATAGTGCCACAGAACGCGTTTTCCAACACTGTTGCCTAGCATACTTGTAGTTTCATCGAAGAAAGCAAAGTCATTGTGCTGAGGAATTATCTCAGACTTTCTCACTTGATTGTTGGCATTCGAAAGGCCGACACCGTCTTCTCTCCTTATTCTTATTTTTATATTTTATTTTTTCTTGATTTTCATCTTAATCCACACATTTTACATACGTAATAATACGACGGTATCTGTCTTTTTTTCTTAGTCAGCCTTCTGATCAAATATACCAAATTTCTGCTCGATATGTGCGTTATTCGAATTTATGCCACTTATTTGGAAAATCCGCCCAGTGTGCAGTGTTTCGCCTTTCAATGAAAAGCATGTTTAAAGAAACTTATACGTGAACACCTACTAGTTACATTAAATTGCGAGAAATATTAAAAAATGGGTCGATATCCGAATACTAATCCTCAAATTTGGAAAATCGCAGTCTTCGAGAAATTGAAAGATTGGTGAATAGGCCACGTTCGATAGTGCAAAGTATTGTAAAAACTTATACGAGCACTGGTCAAATCATGTGCTACCATGTGGTAGCTTCTGTGGTCCAAAAGCCAAAAGTGAGGCTGCAGTTCGCTAAACTGTATTTGAATAAGCCAAATTCCGTCGGAGAGAATGTCTTATTTAGTGACGCATCAAAATTCAACATTTTTGAACATGATGGACCATCAAAAGTATAGCGAAAAGTGAATGAAGCCATGAAGGAGAATAATGTAATTCCCGTCGTAGAGCATGGCGGGGGAAATGTGATGGTCCCGAATATCCGTATATTTATAACGCCACCAATACGTATATTATTTTCATTATTGGTCTAACGGTACAACTTTCGTTGACGCAATATTCTACCGAAATACTTGTTGAGACACAACAACAATGTATACGAACTTTGGGATTAGTGGGGAAAACGGTACTTTTTAGTTTGAAAGAATTCTATTTTAAACGTGTTTCATAATTATACCGCCACTTTCAATCAATGAGTTTTCTGAAGTGCCATCATTATTATTTTTTTTTCGAAGAATTTATCAAATTCAATTGTGAGTAAAACAGACTGTGAAATGGGTCAAATAATTGCCTATAAAGATGAAGGATGCAGTGGCATAGAAACTGCGCGAAGAAACTGCGAAAATTTTTTAAAAGATCCTAACGAAGGATAGATCCAGGAAGAAAAAAAAAACACTTTCTAAGCGAGATAATCGAAGAATTATAAATAGTGCCTGTCATAGATGTAGACTTTGTAGAGTTTGCGTGACTTGCAAGCATAGGTGGACAAAAATGTTAGATGTACCACCGTTTGGCGGACACTAAATAGATCCAATTTTATAAAAAAAATAAACAAATGCGTTGCGTTCCACCTTTTAAATCGGAACATAAAATTCCTCGCATGAATTTCGGGCGTAAAAATATGGAGACAGAGTGGACTTTTGTAAGTCACACAAAATAATAACCCAATTTTATTGCAAAGATACAAATTTCAGGTAATTTTTTAATGGAATTTAGATGGTCCTGATGGTTTTCGAAGATATTCGGAGGAGAAAATATGATGGTTTGGGGAGCTATCGTCAGTTCAATACAGTTCAAGAACTGAAAAATGCGATAGAGATTGAGCCAGTTCAAAAATTTAGTATTAAGTATGCCAAATAAAATATTTAATGTTATTGCCAAAAATGGAAAGCAAATTTAAAATATTTACAAATAAATTTATCACTAAATGCTAACATTTTAAGTAAAAAAAAACTCATTAATTGAAAGTGGCGGTATAGATTTCAAATGTAAAACGCCGAAACGAAACGTTGGTATCATGGAAATCTCCGACATTTTGTTTTCGGAGCCACAGCCAACGATTGGCACATCGGCTGACTCGATTGCCGATAGCAGCTATTTCGATTGTCGCTACGTGCAACAGGGTTTAAAAAAAAAAAAAAATACTACTGTTTAGATTTAAAACTTTTATACGTTTTTCGTAAACGAAAAATTTTTGCTGTTATACAACAATAAAAAATTGACTTATTTTTTGGAGGTTCAGTTATTATACTACAAAACCAACATTTTTTCACAAATTTATCAAGCGCAATATTGTCGTTGTATTGATAACCCTATTGATTACGTTCACTTCAAATTTGTAACTGTAAAAAAATTCAAGTAAACGAGATGCACAGGGAGAAACTCAAAGCAAGGTGAAGGTGGATACGTGATGGTCGAATTATTTATGTATGTTCCAGTTTTGACTCGGTGTCAATCACCAAATGGTTTTTAAAGCATCAAGGCGTGCTATAAATATTGCAAACACCAGGCCTATAGGTTGTACAATAGTTGCCAAAGATTTGAAGCCATTACAACAACATTCGCTCTAAAATCAGAAAGATAATGAAAATATTAAGGGAGCTATTGAAGTCATTTTACAATGGCAACTAATTTATGCTTATAGCATAAATATAATTGCCATGATTCTAAGTGTAAGGGAGGAAAACTTGTGGACTGAACAGGAAAAAAAGAATAGCTACTGCCGCATGATTCCGTTTCTGTCGATCAAGATAGGAAACTGGGAACCACTGTGAAGTGGGTGACAAAAAAGCCTAGTTAAAGTAGACTAAATTCAACGAAAGATGATACGGAAGTCGAATTAAAATTTATCAAATCATCAAAAAAAGAAAAGTTTTAGCCATACTTTTAAGTCTAGGTGTAATTAATTTTCGATTAACTTACGATTTTTACACACTAAGTAACAAATTAATTCATGAGTAGAATAGTTGTGGACTGAAGAAGATGAGAAGGCTGACTAAGAACAAGAACAAGGACGTCTTACAATTACATAAGTAATATGTGTGAATAAAGATGAAAATCAAGAAAAAATAAAATATAAGAATAAGGAGAGAAGACGGTGTTGGCCTTTCGAATGCCAACAATCAAGTGAGAAAGTCTGAGATAATTCCTCAGCACAATGACTTTGCTTGCTTTGACAACATTGCTAGGCAACAGTGTTGGAAATTGTGTTCTATGGCAATATTTATCAGTTTGGAAAATGTGTTATATGGCACTATTTATCAGTGTTGCTAAATAAATGATTTTCTTATTGCAATTATTAGCCATAATTTTAAGAGTCCATGTGTAATTTATTTACGATTTTCACACACTAATTAAAAAATCAATTAATGATCTTTGAAAAGCATGAGTTTGGCATGTTCAGTAGAATAGTTGTGGACTGAAGAAGATGAGAAGGCTGACTAAGAACAAGGACAAGGACGTCTTACAATTACATAAGTAATATGTGTGAATAAAGATGAAAATCAAGAAAAAATAAAATATAAGAATAAGGAGAGAAGACGGTGTTGGCCTTTCGAATGCCAACAATCAAGTGAGAAAGTCTGAGATAATTCCTCAGCACAATGACTTTGCTTGCTTTGACAACATTGCTAGGCAACAGTGTTGGAAATTGTGTTCTATGGCAATATTTATCAGTGTTGGAAAATGTGTTATATGGCACTATTTATCAGTGTTGCTAAATAAATGATTTTCTTATTGCAATTATTAGCCATAATTTTAAGAGTCCATGTGTAATTTATTTACGATTTTCACACACTAATTAAAAAATCAATTAATGATCTTTGAAAAGCATGAGTTTGGCATGTTCAGTAGCATAGTTGTGGACTGAAGAAGATGAGAAGGCTGACTATCACCGGATAATTAAGTTTATGTCGATCAAGATGAAACCAAGGAACCACTGTGGAATGGGTGACCAAAAAGCGTAGGTATAGAAGACTAAATTCAACCAAAAATGATACGAAAATCTAATTATTAATTAACAAATCACTTTCGTGTACCAATTCAAAATTCGCGATTAAACAATATTCCAAAGTACTTGAATTCCATCAAAAAAGGAAAAATATTAGACACACTTTTCAGTCCAGGTATAATTTATTTACGATTAACTTACGATTTTTACACACTAAGTAACAAATTAATTCATGGGTAGAATAGTTGTGGACTGAAGAAGATGAGAAGGCTGACTAAGAAAAAGGACAGATACCGTCGTTTTATTACGTATGTAAAATGTGTGGATTAAGGTGAAAATCAATAAAAAATAAGATATAAAAATAAGGAGAGAAGACGGTGTTGGCCCTTCGAATGCCAACAATCAAGTAAGAAAGTCTGAAATAATTCGTCACCACAATGACTTTGCTTGCTTTGATGTGCTAGACAATAGTGCTAGGCAACAGTGCTAGGCAACAGTGTTGAAAAGCGTGTTCTGTGGCACTATTTATCAGTGTTGCTTAATAAATAGTTTTGTAATTGCATGTCATTTCATTGGAAGTTAAATTCAAATTTTATTTAAGTTGTTCATTATCTTAAGTATTGATCTCAAATCTTTTTCGTGTTGAGCTCGGCAAGCACACAGCTAGCAACACTCGTTTTTCTGTGTCAATTAACGAACAAAAGTGCCGAAAACTGCGTTGCAGTGGTTTTCTTTTTGCAAATTGGTCCTTGCAAAAATAATATACTTTCATCTACATAATTATCGAGAGCCTAATAGTTTTATTGGTTTCGAAACTCGATTAAAAAATAGAATTAGTTTGAATTCAAAAAGTTTTGTTTGAGAAAATGTTTGGAATTTGTTTCTGACGTTTTTTATTTTTTTTTAAAAGATAAAAAATGTAGATCCTTAGTGAGCTATTAATGAGGTCTGGGTATAATTTCAAATATTTACCTGAAAAAGCGCCAAGAAGTGACAAATTGTGTAAGCGATGAGCTTACGAGTTGAATGGCGTAGAGAACCGCTGGAAGTTGCAATTAACAGGAAATGTATTTTTTTGGAGACGACCCAAAGAAATGCCGGTATATTTTGGGTTATAGCTCTCCGGGACCAAGAAACGACGCACTGGGAAGACTACATTTAGGTGAACTAATTGATCTTTGCGAATGTCATTTCGGCATAAATTTGTTTTGCATTTTAATTTGTGTTTCTGCTGCGCTGCTGGGATAATGGAGGATATCGGAGAAGACTGAAACTGCCAAATTGAGTATCTAGTTGCCTCTGTTGGCGGACAGATCAGCAGTTCTCTAATATCCATTTTGTAGTGGAAACAAGTTTGTCTGAACAAGTGACAAATTGCCGCCGCATATGACAATGATCATGACGATACATACATACATGTGTATATTTTCGCCTTCGTCTCCATCTTCGTTGTCCGCCCTCTGTGCTCCGTCTTGGTGAGTCTTGTGCCTATGCCCATAATTGGCAGCCACGCGTCGTCATCTTCACAGCGGCGCTCCATGTTGTAGCCATGAGGAATTTGTTAAGGGGAGCGGAAAGTAAATGTCATTCACATCCACATAGTCCATTATCATCTTTGTCGTCATCTCATGAGGGGGTGGGTGAGAGGATTCTCTTGCCTGCCTGGCCTTAATCAATTTTGACATTAATTTGCGTTGGCAATTTTGTTAGCTTTGCCCTTTTTATGCCCTTTTTATTGTCACATTGTTTTCAATTCCTTTGGCTGCCTCGTTGTAAATCATACGAAATTCGTTGTATTTGTTTTGACAGGGCGACGAATGTTTCATAATATTTAACAATAATTGTCTGAAATTGACTCATAAATTATAATAAAGTTCCATGGGAGTCTCAAAGAGGGGTAACCGTCAACCCCTGGCAAAAGCGATCGGAGATTGTTAGCTAAACTAATTTAGGCTAACAACATTCAAAAGATTTTGAATTTAATCTTCACTCCTTATGAAGAGAGATTTTATATTATTTATAAATGAAAACTAAATCTTATCAAACAAATAGTTCTTATCCCATTCTAGTCCTGGCTACGCCCTTGATATTTGAAAAGTTTCTCATGCCATATTTTGCGTGGGTTGGCCAAAAAGTAATTAGCCTGTAACCCGAAACAAAATACACAAGAATACGCCAAGAATTCACAATCTATCAGATCGGTGATGAGTTTAGAGCCTTAAGACACTTCTGCACATCTGGAGAAAGTTGATGGAAAAAATGTCAAGTTTATTATGCCGAAGTTTGGATACGCTTGCAGTCCTCAAACATTACATTTCACGATGTTTTAAAAAAAAGTTTTCTGTGCGTTAATACAATGACGCAATACTGTAAATACACTGAAAAATTTGTCATCGGTTTCCGTTGAATTCGAACTCGCGCCTATTCGTTTAAAAAATAAATAAATGACTAGAACCCTCATCTTTCGCTTTATAGAGATGATTTCTATATATATATGTTCATCCGATTTTCTTGAAATCTGTGAATATGATGTATTGTTTATATATTTATGAACATAATCAGTTTGGATAAGATTCTACAAGAAAAAAATAAGTTATTTGCATTTTACAGTTTTTTTTTTTTTTTTGATATAGCAGCTATATGATGTAGTGATCCGATCTTTTTGATATTGTGCCTGGGGTATAAAAAAAGCTTATATACGAACTTTAAAAGCCATAGCTCTAAAACTGTGGGACTAGTTAGCATACGTTCAGACAGACAGACGGACATGCGTATATCAACTCGTCTTCTCATGCTGATCAAGAATATATATACTTTATGGGGTCGAAAAAGAGATTCGTCCCCTGCGTTATAAACTGCTGACCAATTTTATAATACCCTTTACAAGTATTCTCTAGGTAAGATCAATTTCCTATAACGTAATTATTGATAAGTTAGTTGTATTTTATTTTCTTCTATTTATAATTGAGAGAATATTTATATTTTTTAAAGTATTGCAATTGTTAAATTTTCCGGAAGGATTTCAAAGGCTAAACACGATTTAATTGACAAATGATTGATTCTAAAAGTTTAGTTTTTTATTGATTACTTCTCTGCCTGCCCTCGTATTGGTATGCCGATCATGTTCCAAGATTACCATATAGTCACTCTATAATCGTGATTGATGATCCGATTGATGAATGTTCCGTTCCGTTCCGTCTTTCGGTCTAGACTTCATGTGCAAATGAAATAATTTGATTATCATTTAATTCATTCTCCGCAGAGTTCACAAATTAAGACAATGAAACGCTTATTTTGTGGCATGATAAAAATCAACTTAAACACCAGAAACAAACAAACAAACAGCGACGTCAGCAGTGGCAGAGACAGAGGCATAGGCCGTGGCAGTGGCAGAGGCATAAGCAGTGGCAGTGGCAGCACGCTGTGCAACGCCAAGCTCAACAAAATGTGTGAACAATATCGGCGTGCTGATCTCTCTCCCGCTCTCTATCTCTCTCTCTCTCTCTGAAATTTAAAGGAGAGCAAGAGGGAATCGGAGTGGGAGTGGGAGTGGAAGAGAGAAGACCTGAGAGACCTGTTCACAAAAACCTGTTGGCCCAGACCGACTCAGTTGAGAGAGACAGACTGAGAGAATGCTAAGGAGAGAGAGAGAGAGGGACAGACACAAAATGTGAGAGAGAGGGAGAACTGCATTTGCTGCGCTTTTTGGAGCTCCTCAACTGAAGCTGTACTTTCGGATAGCCATGGGATGAAGTTGTTGCCTTCCTTTTTTTTCTTCATCAAACTTTTTTGTTCTGTTTTTTGTTATAAAAAAATCCATCCACATACATTTTCCTAGCGCAAAAAAAAAAAAAAAAAAAACACATACCAAATGACCCACAAAAAAATGGGAAAAAATAAACCTCAAATGGAACGCACACAAGCAATTTCAATTCGGAAAACCCAAAAGCAACCCCAAGCTCCCCATCGCCACCCACACACCACCACCACTTCATAGCTAGCCATCTGCCTGCCCATCCGCCCACTTTGGAATCCAATCAGCCACGCGTTGGTGATAAAATGCGTTAACAATACGTGAAAGCTTTGCTAACAGTTTTTCTTTTTGCCCCACCTCATCCCACAACCCCCCACAATCCCCGTTCATCATGTTCCTTTGCGGTATCTAACAGATTTTTGTGGGTTAACTGAAGGGACGGGGTTGCAGGTTTTCCTTTTGAGGTGGGTGGTAAAGTTTTCCTGCGGAAAGGAAGGGATGATGGGGTGGGGGGATGTGTAAAATTGGCACAGGCAATGTCTGTTTTTCTTTGAAATGAGAACGTGTGAGGGGGTGTGAGTGACTGTGGGAGGTGGGGGCTTGGGTGGAATTACATACCACACATCTCACACCTGATTTGAGTATCGCTTGATACAATATACAATAATACAAGGTGTTTAATTTTAAGGATTTCAAAGGACACACATTTGATAAGCTTAGTTTGAAAGTTTCGATCGAATAAAAAAGAAAAACAAGTTGAAAACATTAAACACGCAATAAAGGGTGCTTGGCATTGTTGTTGTTACAGTTATTTGCAATCCAAAATATTTCAAATGTATACAACGGATTTTACAAAATTGGGAATGTTGCTCAATTTAAAAAAATCTTAAAAATCTGATCACATTATGAAAATAAGATAAATGTTAAAAAGTTTTTTGTTTTTTAGTTGTCCTGCACGAAAACAAAAATCTTTTGGCAAAGTTAACTCAAACTAATATTTATTATTTGTAATAAGTTAAGATCCTGTGCCGAAAGTTGTGTGTCCCGACAACCCTTAAAGGGATTCATTCATTGTGCACTAGCTACCCAAATCTTCTATTCAATTTTTTTTAAAGGGATCCCTTTCGATTGCTAATCTTTCTAACTCTTATTTGACAGATTCTTGGTATTCATTATCCAGCTGTATTTTGTTATACACATGGATGTATATTAAATATGAATTTATATGCATATATACACCAACAATATACAGGTTTTTAGGATGTTGCTTAAACAGGGTTGCTTTGTTCACCGTTATTTAACCGTTCACTTGCTTATGTCCATACATACATATGTAGGCTAAAGAAAGGATACCCCTGGACACTGTATACAGGTCGAATGCGCACCGCAATGTTGATTTCAAGCAATTTTATTAATTAATTGCGATCAATTTATATTTTATATTTTTATCACACACAAGATAAGAGCTCACCATAATACAAAAGTGCTTAGGGGGGATACCTTCATATTTACATACATATGTATGTACTTATCTATGCATAGTCCCGGTTGTTTTTATTGAAGGTAGTTACCTATCAATTATATCGATAATTAGGTGCTATTTAAATCACTTAACAATCATGCCAATTCATGCAATGCGTACAGGGTGCTCCAAACAGTACTAAAATCAACATTCTTAAACAATTACCAAAGTTAACATAATTCCTGTTATTCAAAACCTGAGCTTGTCATCATAAATCACTTTAGCCAAACCAAACATTCATCCCACCACCACCAGGCACACGGACAGATACACACACACACACACACAGATACATACACACACACATCTATACATACATACGCCCTGTATAAGGCCAAAACAAAACAAAACGCAAAAAAAAAAAAATTGTCCACAGGCCAAAAGCAATGCTCAAATAAAAAATAAAACAAAACGTACAAAATGAGCGAAGCGAACTTTTTAAGCAAAATCAAATTCAATAAGCAGCAGCCCCAGCAACAAAAGCAACAACAACATCAACAACACGCAGCAACAGCAGTTAGCAGCGGCAGCGACAGAGCAGCCTCGACGGACAGCAGCAGCGTCGAGCATGACGAAAGTCCTTTCGCACATTACCACATTTTTGTTGTAGCCACCCAGTCAGCCAACAACAACAACAACAATAGCAACCAGCAACACGAAAGACAAAAGCTAAAAGCGACAAATGAAATAATAAGAGAGCTTAAATAACTCCACACGGAGAGCGCACATACATACATACAAACATACATACATACATACGTACATATACATGCATACAAACTTACATGTTTGTTGTTACATTGACTTCCGATGACTGCCAACTTTGATGGGCAGAGACTCCCGTTTCTCCCTCCGACCCCGGCCCTTCCACCCACTCAGCAGAGCAGAGAGTAGCAGCGGCTAGCAGCGTCGCCAGCGTCGTCAGAAGCTGCGAACTTGTTTGCTCAATATGTTTCACATACACAGACACACACACACACACACGCACACATACAAAGCTTTTACATTGCACGCTAAATAATGACTGACAGTATGTTGGTGCCCCCACCCATCCCTCCATCAGACCACTTCACCTCGCCACCATTCTCTACCGAAATGGTGACCCCCAATTGCTCGCTCCCACAATGAACGAACCGAACCCGAACCATACCGAGAGAGTGTGTGATGCGAGAGAGACCACGAGTGAGAGAGTAAGCAAATGTACAAATTGAGAGCAGAGTAGAGCACCTTGCGCTCTGTTGTTGTTGTTCTTGTGTGCAATCGTCATCGTTGTGTTGACGTATTTTTTTTTTGTTGCTGTTGTCATGCTTAAGCCCTGTAGCAACAGCGGCGCCGCCGACGACGACGACGGCCACGATATGTGTGCCTGTGTCTCTGACTCTGTGTGTATGTGTGTGTGTGAGTGAGTTTGAGTGCTTTTGTGTGATATGCTCGGGCCAGAGTGTGTCGACACCCACTTCCCCTTCTGACCACCCGGCCCCACCACTCACTTCTCTAGCCACCACACGCAAAGCCAGGCAGTCACCGCATTCGACCGCAAAGCGCTGGGGCCATGTTTTCACACAGAGCTTACACACAGATATGTACAAACAAACAAGCGCACACACACGTGTGCCGACATACATACATACACACATAAGTACATACATACATATATATGCGACATATCCATATATACACATTAACATATCAAAATCCAAAAACGAACAAAACCAAACGAAGCGAAGCGAATACTTCGCTCTTATTTTTGCAAATTAACTTTTATAATTTTTTTTCTTTGTACCCTTTGTACAAGTAAAGGGCATACTAAAGTCGTCCAATGCAGCATTTGCTACCCTCTAATGTGGTTATAAAAATTCGATCCTCCGATTCAATCTAGGTACATATGTATGTATGTATATGTATGTATGCCTAACGACTTGGTAACAGTCCTCAATTTGCTAAAGTGAGAGAGAGAGTGAGATGTTTGGCAACAGAAAGGGGTATCGCCAAGTCGACTCCTTCCACTTGATATTCGAAATATTTTGCTTTTTGCGTTTTAATTTTATGCGATAATTGTTTGTTGGTATTAATTGCAAAAAAAAAAACGCGAACATATTTATAACAGAACAAAAAAATGGAAGAATTTTGTTCTTATTTTAATTTATGGCTAATAAAAATTATAAATTATGGTAATTCAATAAATTCGCCAAAATCAAATCTTTAAAATGTCATCTAAATCAAAAAACAAATTTACATCAATTTTAGATACATACATACATATGTACAAATGTACACACATATTTAATTCTTTTATTGTTCTGAGATCAGAAATCATTCAAAGAGTTGCCGTATTGATTGACCAATTGCGATTCTTTCCCTCTCTTTTCGGGGGAATCTGTCAAAACTATTTAATCTAAATAACAAAATGCCACAACAGCAACCTCCCAGAGGGTCGTGGGTTTGGGAGGGGAAATGTGGGGTCAGCAGCAACAACGCAAAATCGCACACCAACGCGCACAAACAGCAGCAACAACAACAACAACAACAGCAACAACAATCAGCAACCAACAGGACAAAGCAACGGCGGCGGCAACGGCAGCAGCAGCAACAAGAGCGCAAACACCGCAAAATAATAAACCAGCTCGACAAGTCTAAATCACACTCATTAGCAAAAGCCCTCTCCCACACCGGCTACCTTACCCACTGCCCACTGTCCGCTTCCCACTACCCTTCCTACCGCTCCACACCACCCATTCAAATAAAAACGAAAATACATATCTACAATATATAAAAGGGTCGTCGCAAATAATATCCTGTAATAAGTTATACATACCACAAATAAATTTGTAGATAAACTGTTGGAGAAACCAAAGTTCCTCTGTTCTACGCGCCCACAAAATACCTAAAATAAACTTATGTACAGTCGAATTACCCAGCTGTATTACTGTATATCCCAGCTAAATCTTCTGTAATTCGTAATGAATATTGTCTTCTTTGTAACTTTCAATTATCGAGATACGACTGTTCATGCACACATATTTTAAGTTCCGCAACTTATATTGAAATTCAAAAATGGCCTTAAGATTAAATAAATCAAATAAGTCGTCGGGCCGACTTGGATCGTACCATGCAAAATTTCTTTCGCATGCTGCGATTTCTAACACATGCTATCTCCCTCACTTTTGCCATTTGAGTGCAAAACATTTCTATGTATAACTGCCATTATTATTCCGATTTGAATGAAATTTTGTGGAATGATAGGTATTTTTAACATGTATTAGTGTGCCGAATTCAATTATGATACGGTAAATATGGCGGATATAGAAAGATATCTAGGTTTTCAAAATACTGTTTTAAAATATCGTGGCAAAAAAATTAACTTTATTAGTTAATAAACGAGTCTACATTCCAAATTGGGTCGCTCTAGCTCATATAGTCCTCGAGATCTCGATGATCCTACAGACGGACACGTGTCAGTCGACTCTCCTATTGATACCAATCAAGAATATACATATGTATGTATATATGTATGTATCCTTTCGGGTCGGAAATGAACTGAAACTACTCCAAGATCACAATATTCTTGAAATCTAAAAACTCTAGATAAAAGTTTTTTGCAGCTAATGGCACAATCTTTACATAGTTAAACCATAGTTTCGAACTTGCGAACATTTTTCGTTGTTTTGCAAAAACTAATTGAAATCAATAAACAACTATAAATTTTAAAGATTATTTTTTATTCATGAAGTGTATTCATATTTGTATTCGTGTAAGGATAATTTTTTATGAAAAATTCAAGCTTGATCGCAAACATAGCATACTTTTCAGCTTGTTTAATACGGAATATTTAAATAACTAAACGATAAGAAAAACGGTTAAAAATCGACCAGAGTTCTGAGAAAATTATTAAGATACACTTATTGTATCGAGTTTCCATGAAACTGTTGACTCAAAAAATATACGACTGCACAGTTTATAGTATTATCTAACTCCCAAAATACTTATGTATATATATGTACATATGTACACACCTGAAAATTCCGCCACAGTTATTGACACAAAGGTATGCCCATGTCAAAGAAAAACTGTGTGTGTCAAATATAAAAAACCGATTGATTTGTTTGTACTAAAAAACTTAAAAAACTAATCAAAAGTATCTGAAAAGAGACTATTCGAATACCTGTTAGCCTAGTGTAGTAGTAAAAGTAAAATAAGGGGAAAAGTGTCAGGTCTCACATCTCCATACTAGCAAATTAATTGAGTTTAATATACCCATTTACCCTCTTGGGTAGAGGGTATAACAACAAAAACAGCAACAGCGCACACGAAGTGTGTCCCCCTCTTGGGCAGCAGCAGCGACGGCCGGCCTCAGTCAGCGGCAGCAACAGTGGGCAGAACAAAAATCAAAATCACTCACACTCAAACACAGATGTACCCATCCACATCGGTACAAACATACACACAGATACACTTACAGACACTCACACACACATACAGAGAGAGCTGACTGCTCCCTCATCATATCTCAAATTGTTAAACGATGAGAATGAGATGAGAACCTAATAAGAAACCGAATACAAAAGATAAACACAAGCGTAAACATTTAAGTAACAAAATTGGCTTTTTGTTATGCTGCTGCCCGAAGGGGGACGAGAGAGAGACTGATACGGAGAGAGAGAGAGAGAGAATGAAGAGAGCGTAAGACGAGCGAGAGAGCGCCCACGAGAGCCAAAGCGTGACCGCAGCTCGGCCACACTGTGCACTGTTGAGTTCCGTGAGAGTGCAGCTCGACAACACCAAAATAGAGAGTGAACTGTTTCTCTTGCTCTCTGGTTAACTCTTGCTCTCTCTATCTCGCTCGCACACTCACTCACTCAAGTAACGGCTTATACGTGTTGTCTGTGTGTGTGTGTTGGGGCTATGCAATTGTTTTTTCAGTGGGACAGATTGGCAATTGATTGTTGTTGTTGGTGGTGGTGGTGGCGCTGTTGCTGCTGCCGGCAGCGCTGCTTGAGGCATGCTGCCTCGCTGCTCTCTGCTCGTCTATTTGGCTGTATGTGCGTGTGTGTGTGCATTTGTATGAGGCTGTGCGTTGCCTTCTTTTCGTATTTTCCATTTCCATATGTTGGCTGTCCTTTTTTTTTTGTTTTCTTTTTTTCTTTGCTTTCTTTTGTTGTTGTTGTTGTTGCGCAAAGTTGTTAATATACAAATTTATATATACGTATATACATATATCTATATATTTGTAAAATGAAATTCATTTCGAAATTGCTGTTTGTTCTTTGGGCGAGAGTGCTGGATGGGTGGAGAGAAGAGGAGGGAGAGGCAGTTGACTTTAATTTGCATAAACTGTAGATTTCATTTATGAGTTTGTCACAAAACATTGGCCAAATAAGTTTTAGTGTAAATGCAAATTTAGTACAAAATTTTTATACAATTGGTTGGACATTAAAAAATTAAAACAAATGTTCATGGTTTTTTTTTTTTATTGATTTCAATTAATATAATTCTTTTACACATTAATGGAGCAATTACAATTACGACTATATTCTATTTTCTAGAAATACTTCATTTATATCCCATATATCAATTACTTAATATTCGATCAAATGTTTTAATTAGCACAAAGCTTTAACTAAAGTTTGTAATTTTATGTCGTAGAGTTTATTTGTTTATGAACTTCTGCAGCAACTTGTTGGTTTTGGATATGTCTTTGAAAAATTATGCTTCAAATTTTTGTACATATGTACATACATATGTACAAAACACCGCAGATATTTGGCAAACAATATGAAACTGATTTATAAAGTCAGAAAACCAATCTTTTTAAATGTTTGTCACAAAGTTTTTAAGCTTTTACTCTTTGCTTAGAAGGGTTTGGAAACTTGATTTATATTTTGCAAAACACAAAAAACCATTGGATTAGTAATCAAATTAATTCTTTGAACAAGTTTGTCCAAAATTTTGTGTAAAGTGTGCGATTTAGATTTCACTTTGTATTGGAGTTTTTATATTTTTTTACGATATTTTAATCCAATAGCAAATTAACAATTATATAATAGCTGTCAAAGCAATGGCCAACAAAAAAATCATAAAAAAAGATATATTGCTAATTTTTTGACAACAAATTTGTGTGCGGGGGAAGGCTAAACAAAAAAATAAAATAATAATAAAAATAAAACAGTATCAAAAAAACCTTTTGACAAGTCAAAAAGCGAATCGAAACGAGATGCCCATGTGAGTGCGTGGGCCGATACTCTCAATACACACACAAAATGGGGGAAAAAGCGAAATAAAAATTCATCAAAAATTCAAATATTTCAAGAAAAAGAAAAAAACTGAAAATAACAAACAAACAGAAGATGGAAGAAAAACAAATCACAAAAAAGATCAAGCCATAAAAACCGGCTTGAAACTTTTTGACTTTGGGCTATATATTTTTCTAGTTTATTTTGTTGTTTTGGTTTTGTTTTTTTTTTTTTTGTCTTCGGTTGAATGCCTTAAGACCATTTACACCCGCCAAGTGGTGACCCCGACGTCAATAACAACGACAAATAAAGTAAGTATGTCGCCGGACCGACTTGGATATACCATACAAAAAGTGAAGAAACTTTCTTAAATTTTTAAAAACAAAATTGATTTGTTAAATTCCTTTCACATGCTAGGTATTTTATTTCGATTTCCGAAATTTGGTGAAATGATATTCAAATTACGATAAATTAAAATAAACTTGACCTGCGTATATACTAGACGAGTCTACATTTTAAATTTGGTAGCTCTAGCTTTTATAGTTACGTAGAACTGTGCACTCTTACGGACGGACATGGCTATATTAATTTATCTTCGCATGTTGATCAAGAATATACTTATGTACTTTATAGGGTCGTTCTGACTGTTACATACATTTCGCCGACTTTAATATACCATTTTATATGAAAACCACAATGTTGATATTGATGATGATGATGGGGGGAAAAAATATGGAGCAAATTCAAAGCACTCGAGGCTCTCTATTACGCATCGAGTTAATCGAGCCAAATGCTTTTAATAAATATGTTTTTTCCTAGCCATAATAGGCCATAAACCATCCACTCTCCGCATTCATATTCACGCTCGCACTAGCACTCGCACTCGCACTCGCACTGGCACTCACACTCATTCATTTCAAACACAGTTCATTGAAAAAGGCAATGACACAAATGCCATCATGCCATTCGTCTCTTTCTCGTATTTCCTTCTACAGAAAATGCATTTCTAATTAAGTTAATTGCGGCAAATGCTAAAACTTAAGTCACTAACCTAAATTAATAAAAGCCAGGAACAGGCAGAATAAGACAAAGTGTGAGTCCTAGTGCGAATGTGAGTGTGAGTGCTGGTGTGAGTGCTAGCGTGAGTGTTTGCGCGATAAGCCATAACTACCAGTTAGAGTTACGATTGCCCTACAACCAATTCTTTAGTTGTGCTTTCCTCCTGCTCAAAGCACTTTGTCGTTAACCTAGGTGACGACCTTAAATATTTTATCAAGCAATTTTCAAACAACTCGATAAGCAAGAACAAGAATTTAAAAATTTATTTAACTAAGTAATTTACCTATCGGTAATTTTTAAAACAATTTTTTTTTAGCCTTATTGCTGTGCTAAAAAATGTTTTCCAACTTAGATTAATTTTCCACAAATATTAATGTTTGGTTAATTCTCTATCAATTTTAACTACTACATAATTTTTTTTTTAAATATATTAATGGTTTGTTAATTCTGTATCAATTTAAACTATCACATAACATTTTTTTTTCAAGAAATTGTTTATTTTACCTGCACTAATTTTGTAACACAAATATTTGTTAAACTTTTTAGTGATTGCTTTAATTCTGTTTTATTTTGTTTTAATAGGTAAATGTAATGTTTAAAGAAAAATATTTGAGTTTATTATAATTATTTTTATTTACGTAAATTATGCTTCAATTAAAATGATAAATAGCTTCCCATAACTCATATTGAGTTTAATATTTTTAATTTTAGATATTGGTATCTTCCTTTTTTGTAAATAGAAAAATATTTTAAAATGTTATTCTTTAAATGTTAATAATATGTTTCTAGCAAATTTAGCAAACAAAAGAATAAATAATAATGTTTGAAGCTTTTCTCTAATATTCGCAATTTTTTTTAAACAATTTTTTAATGCTTACAAATTTTGTTGAAATGTTGCTTGGGTAGTGCATTAAATGTTCTTTTATTAGTATTTTGTGTGTGCTTTAAATGTTGTTGCCTTTTGGTTTTGTGTGTGTGTCTTTTTTTTTCTTTCTGTTTGTTGTAATTTTATTTAATAACTGTTTTTGTTGTTGTGTATGGGAAACATTTGCCGACGGCTGTCGCTTCACTTCACACACTTCACACGAACACACACACACACACACACCCTAAAACACACACACACACAGGCACGCAGGCATACATTCTGCTAAGCGGAAGAGGACAAATGGACGAAGCTTGGGTGACGCCTGGTCCGCCCTCCTGTGGTGTCAACAACGGGAGTTGCTTTTGTTGTTCCTCTCTCTCTCTCTCTCTATCTCTCTCTCTCTCTTTCTTTGTTGTTGTCGGCTTTCATTCTTTTTTTTGGTTTGGTTTTTATATTGTTCCACTTTTCATGTCAAAGTTATTGTAATTGTGTTAAGGCATTTCCCGTGTATATCCTTCGCACACCCAATTCTCGTCTATAAATAAAAATTGGTTAGAGTTAGCATTGTGTGTGTGTGTGTGTGGGCGAGTGTATGTATGTATGTAGGTGCGGAAGTGCGGAGCTTCTATAGTTGTTTTTTTTTGGGTGTGTGGGGTAGGTTGAGGTGGCGTGCGACACTTGTTTGACTTTGTCATGGTCGCCATGTTTGTTAGCAGGCCTTCCTCTTCCTCCTCTTCCTCCTCCTCCTCCTCCTGACTGTCTCCCACAGTCTCTGTATCGCTGTCTCCCATTTCCACATCTTTGTCGTAGTCTGCTTCCCTATCACTTTTTCTCTCTCTTTCTCTCTCTCTCTCTCTCTCTCTGATCCCATTCGATGGCTTTTATGTATTTTTTGACGCACATCATTATCATTCCGTTTGTGTTTTGAACGGGCGCTCAGCATTTGAGAGTAGCACGGAGCTGAAGGACGAAAAAGCATCATCATCATCAGTATGAAGCAGCTTTTATTGCAGCCCTCTCTCTCTCTCTTTCTCTCTCCCACTCTCTCGTACATACACACACAGGCACAGAGAGTCCTTCTCTCTTTCACTCGCTCTCTCATTCTCTTTTTCCTGCTGGTTGGAAGAGAACATTCATTTTTTCCACAAGTTTGCAACGCAGAATTTTTGGATTCAACGAATCTTGTACATATTAAATAAATAAAAAATAAAAATCGGATAGCATATAGACTATAGATATATAGAGGAATTTTAACTTTCATCTTTTTACTTGATAACGATCCAAACACAATTAAGAACCAGAAGGCCTGGCTAACTTCGGTTATGCCAGTTTTTGCGTTACTCAATCCCTAAATAGAGTTAGCTAATAGTTAGTTAGTAAAGACCTTTGTGTAAAAACCCGTATCTACACGCCATATGCATGTTTGTAGGTATATAGTCAACCGATTTTGATGAAATTTAGCAGGATCATAACCTATGATGTATAAATTAAATATGAAGTTTGATGATAATCGCAAAATCAACAAAAAAGTTTTAAAAAGAAAAATATTTTCGACCGATGGTTCGTATGGGAGCTGCATTATACATATAGTTGTCCGATGAACCAGAGATACACATCATGTGGTCGGACATGCCTCCTTTGATGCGTTGCACACTTCTAACCAAAATTTCTAACCCTTTTTGAAAGGCTATAATAAAGTAATAAAGTCGCCGTGCCGTCTTGGATATACCATGCACCAAGTGGAAAAAGTACTTCAAATTTTTAAAACTAAATTCATATAATAAATTTTGTTCGCATGTCGAACTACTTAGCACATGCTATCTCGCTCACTTTTATGAGTACTTTGGCGCCCTTCACCTGCCAAATCTGCCTTGCGGACATTTGAGTACCAAACGTTTTTAGGTATAAATTGGCCATTTTCGAAACGGTTTTTATGAAATTTGGTGGACTGATAGATATAGTGACCAGCCTGCACACCACATGAGTCTACATTCCACATTTGGTAGCTCTAGCTCTTATAGTCTGCAAGATTTCGGTAATAATACAGACGGACATGTCTCAATCGGATTCTCATGCTGATCAAGAATCAATACTCTATGCTTCTTTTTGCCTGTTACATACATTTTGGCGACTTAAATATAACATTTTATCCTAAAAATCAAATTTGATTTAATTTATTAAAATATATACAATACATAATTCAAATATTGAGTTTAAGTTAATAAAAGAGATTTCTGTATTTTATATAAGTATATTATTTATAAAACTATTTAACAATTTTATTTGACTTTGTTTTGACTTGCCTTTATTTTATTTCCCAAGCAATGCCAAATAAATGTTATTTAAATTTAAACATGATTGGTAAAAAAAAAAAAATTAAAATAAAAAATTAAAAGTCATCGATATTCTAAGAAAAAAACATTTTTAATTTTATATAAATGTATATAAAGACAACTTTATAACTTTTGTTCAAAGTTAATGAAATATTAAGAATTTTATTTATCAAAGTTCCTTATAACTGGGTAAAAGAAAAGAAAATGCATATAATTTATAAATATTATATTACAATAAATTTATGAATTGTAAAAAATAGAAAATTGAATCAATTTTTGCAATATTATACAAATATATAAGTATATTATTTATAAAAATATTTGACAATTTTATTTATTGGATTTATTTAGAGCTATTTCTAGAACATCTTTGCCCCCGACCCTAAAATTGCCATGCCACTACTTCAACGCTAAAACTATAAAATATTCCATATAATTGTATAAAAGAAATTTGATTTTCTAAATTTAATAATTACTCTAATTTTTAATATTAAAATTAATTTTACTTTTATTTTCGCCAATCGCTTGGGTACGTCATAGGAATATAATTTGTACAAAAATCAACATTTTCCAAGAGTTTCGAATTTTCCGTGTAGACCTTAGATTTATTTTTCTTTTTGCTTTTGCTCGGTTTCTGCCTGTGTATGTGTATATGTGCCCATATAAATGTAGATACATATATACGAATATATTCATGTATGTAAGTATATAGCAAATAACAAAAGGATAGAACAAACTCGAACAGAAAGTTTTGACACTTTTATACTTTGGCTTTGCAGGCGACCTGAAACCTAACCCAAGCCCAACTCCAACCAACGCCAAAGCTCAACCCAAGCCAGCCCAACCCAATTCAACCCAACTCGACCCAAAGGCACGCCTATCCTCACATTTTCCTTTACTTTACTTTTGCCACCTTCTTTTTGGGTGTTTAATGGAGCTTGGCGCGGTTTTCTCCTTTGAAAAGTCGACTACATAAGAGGGCATTGGAGTGTGGGATCACCCCTCTCCCTCTTCCTCCTTCTCCTCTCCTCTATCTTGTGTGTGTGTCTGTGTGTGGAAATGGGTCTATTTGGGCTAATGTTATCGTTACTTATGATATCCAGAAAATAAGAAGTGCTGGGGGCAACTTGAAGTTGTTGTTGAGTCCTTCCATGAGAAATTCAAGTATTTCTAAATAGTTATATATGTATGTAAATACATTTTGAAATTTAGTTTTAAAAAAACAATCGAAATCATTTGATATTTCACTAATCAAAAGTTAGACTAGGACTATAGGACTACACTAATTGATTCTAAAAATTGTTTTATAAAAATGTAAAATTCAAATTTAATTAAAGTGAGTAAGGAGCCGACTTGGAAATACCACTCACTAAGCGAAGAAACTTCCAAAGTCAAATTACGATCAAATAAAATGAACTTGACCAGCATATATACTAGACGATTCTACATTTTTAATTTGGTAGCTCTAGCTTTTAGAGTTACTTAGATCTGTGCACTCTTACGGACGGACATGGCTATATTATATATACTTTATAAGGTCTGGAAGGAAATGTTTTTTTTCTGCCTGCTATTTACGTTTTGGCGACTTTAATATACCCTTTAACCTCATGGTTTAAAATAACGGGATGATCATATATAAATGGTAATTGATTGATCATAGTTATTATAAAGGCTCTTATCTTAGATCTACATACGATATTTAATCTTATCTATGGCTAGAATTTAAGGTATAGAGAGGTATTTAATCATTTATGCAAATATATTTAAATTTATAGTTAATAAAGAAATATTTATTCAAAGTTTTTAATGCATATGTCCATACTAATTTCCATTTTCGATAGCTCAGATCTTTGCTGTTCTATTTCGGTGGGAATCACCTAAAGATTTTTCTGAATTACGCACATTTCAAAATATCTTCCATGAAGATATCCTAAAAATCCAAGAAGCTTTAGCGATTGAAAATAGTCCAGTGGACTGAACAGAAATTTACATTTCACTCGAAAGAAAAACATTTTTAATACGATATGCAAGATAACTGCAATTAATTTGTAATCGATTCTTTTGAAAGCTGGTACAAATAATCTTAAGCATATTCACCAAAAGCTGCCATATCAATTAGATTAGATTAGATAATTTTAACAATTGTTATTCATTATTTTTAGATACACATTTTGGGACAAAAACATTGAAAAAATATCAATGAAGCTACTTGTCATCGACCTTCGTGGGATTCGAACTCTAGACTATTCGCTTAATAAACCACAAAAAACAAATATTAAAAAAAAACCTCTATGCCACGAGCGGGATTCGAGCCAAGTCGCTTCAGCGATTTATATATTCACACACACAATCATTATTTTGACATATACATGTGCTTTACTGCTTATGTGTGTGTGTGTGGGTATTCAGGTAAATTTTGTATCGAAATTAGGTTATGTTAATCCGATTTTCTTGAAATCCGGGAATATGATGTATTCTGTAAAAATTTATGTATAGAATCAGTTTGGATAAGATTCTTCAAGAAAAAGAGAAGTTATTCGCATTTAACTTTTTTTGTTTGTATGGCAGCTATTTGATATAGTGTTCTTTGAATATCGCGGATAATGAGCCTGGGGTCTAAAAAGCTTATGTACGAACTTTGAAAGCCACAGCTCCAAAACTGTGGGACTAGTTAGCATACGTTCAGACAGACAGACCGACAAGGATATATCAACTCGTCTTCTCATGCTCTCAAGGTTATAATAAATGCAAAATGCTCCCATTTGTCCTTGTTTTTGCCTCATTTTTTTGGAAAATTGAATTAGCTAAACAAAGAGTAATTTTAAAATTAAAATCAAAAAAGCCGGAGTGATTTATCTCCGGTAATCAACGACTACCACGTTTTTCAGATATCTTTTTTTAAGTTCCAGGGCTGCCACATTTAGACATAAAAAATGTGCAATTGAAATGCGATGCGATTTTTAAAAGAATCTTTGTTAATGATTTCGAGTGCTTAGCGATAAACGTTCAAGGATTCGTTTCAGTGTGGAAATATGCAAGTTTTATAACAATAAACTGGAATCCAAATTAAACTCTTGATTTTAAAGACTAGGTCACACCGAAAAAACCAAGCAATCAAAAAACAAAAATAACAGAAAAACCTGAAAAATGAAAAAATTGAAGTGAAGCAAAAACAATAGATGGAGATGATGATGCTGAAGAAATAGTAGAGATGGCGACACCCCCGCAGATGCTGTCTGCTTGTGCAAAATTAGCATAACTTGTCATAAGTTGAAAAATCTCATTAGGCCAAATTTTTGTGTGTGTGTGTGTGTGTTTTTTTTTTGTCATTTTCTGTGTCTGTTTCGGTTTTGGTTTGGTTTGGTTTGGTTCATTTTGGCGTCTCGTGCATCATTAAAAAATTAACATTTATGGAGACGCATTGAAAGGTTTTTTGTTCCGCTTGTTTTATTGGTCGATTCCCTTCACTTCTCCAGACATCAGCGGCAAATGAAATTCAAAGCCAAACCAATTAATTTGCATATCTAAACAAATGCAAAGAAGAAGATTTGTGATAGGGTCTTCCCCCCCTCCCCTCTGTGTAACGCATTCCATTCCGATCCATTCCTATCAAATAAAACCGCGAATCGATTCCGATGCCGATAATGGCGGGGGCGTCGATTTGGTTAATAAACCTAAACGATATCGATTAATTTGCATTTGCTTTTTCTTTTTTGCCAGTGCAGACAGCGAATAAAACTTACGTACGTTTTGTAATTAAAACACCAAAAGGTGCCACGCCCAGTAGCCGTAGCCGTAGCCATACTTAGCTTTGGATTTGGAATGAGAATGTTTTTAAAATGTCTGGCAAAAGTTGGCAAAAAGAAAGAAAAAAAAACAAGAAAGAAAGAAGCAAAACCAAAGTAAAGGAAAGCAAAAGAAGTCAATGCTTGAAGAGGACAAAGTTTTATGGAGCCAAAAGTAATAGGCAATGGCCAAGTATAAGACGTAAAAGTAAGCAGCAGCAGATTGTTGGGCTGAAAGTCAAAGCCAAAGTGGGAGAAAGCAAGGAGGCGGGAGGAGGGCATGGTAGGAATATTGAAGCAGTCGGTAAGTCGTAAGTAGCATTTAACAGCCAACTTATGGCCATTGGCCATGGAGAGCTACAGCCACAGCTCCAGCTACATATATAGCTAGAGGCACTACGAAGGCACGAGGGGAAAGAGATGCAGAGGCAGAGAGAGTGAGCGAGAGAGAGATAGGACTAGCTTTGGTACGTAGTCAGCCATGTGAAATCCTGTGAAAAGTTTTTCAAGCCTTCCAGCCTTTTCCACTTCCCATTTACCGCCTATCCCACTTCATTCTACTTGTCTCTATCTCTCTCTCTCTCTCTCTCTCTCTCTCTCTCTCCTATCTACGCAATCAAATGTGAAAATTATGTTTCATACTTCAGTGAAATTGATCCGAATCGAAGAGTCGAACAATTGTATCCTTGTATCCTTTTAAAACATGTGTAAATGCTTGTTTGTATAATTTGATATTATTACAATTTATATTATGCGAACTGGCATAGCCGTTTAATATTAGGTTAAGGGTTATTTAAATTAGTTATAAAACAAAAATTAGGGTTTTCTATTTCTTTGGTTTTTTCCCCAAATTTTTATGTCATTTATACGCCATATGTTATGTCTCTATATAAATATCTAAGTAGAAAAGGCCTAGTTCTTAGTCTAAACTCTTAAATCATTTATAAGATACTTGTCACAAAAAATTTGGAATTATAACAAAGAGTGAAATAATTTGAATTGAATTGAATTATGCATTTTATTTTGAAACTTCACAAACATTGATGAACAAGATTCGATAGGTACAGTTTTATCGATTGTTGCTTAAAACATTTAGGTGTTTGAAGCTCGATATCTAAAGAGCAATGAGTAATCATAATTTATCATATGAAAGCAATATTTAGGTTGCCAGGAATTATTTACGATCGTCGAACCGGATTTTCCATCAATTGAGCTTATAGTAAAATATTTTCTGGCTTGACTAAATTATGATTATCTTTTAATCACCTTTTAAACGAAAAAATCAGATAGACCAGGACGATCTATACTTGTAGCAAGAGGGAAATAACTTCTCCAAAAAAATTGTTGGAAGATGGAAAAACAGATTGAGACCCCTAATAATCCGAAGCTATCTTAGCAAGGTGCTAACAGGTGCTACACAAGGATCACGGATAACATTTTTCAATTAATTAAAGCGAAGATCAAACTCTGTAAATTATGACTTCATATGTAAAATCACTAAACAAATAATTACGTATAAATTTCGAAAATAGTATATCCTAATTTTTTAGAAATGGAATCCTTTTTTATACCCCGTCAAAAAGTGTATATTACTTTTGGTCAAAAGAGTGCAACACATAGAAAGAAGCATCTGCGACTATATCAATTTTTATATATTCTTGATTCGTCCGTCTGTCTGGATCAGCGCAATCTCCTCCTATCTCACTATCTTCTAATTTTTCTAATTCATATTAACAACATCGCAGTGAGCTTCAATTTAGAATGCGTTAGACTGAAGAAAATAACTGTTTTTTTGTACCCATAACTTCCAATAGGATAATAAGTATATTATTGGTACTGTCAACGAACTGTGTTAGCAAAAAATAAATTGTTTAGAAGGATAACGGTACTGATTTGATACTCAGTATATTCAAACTAGATATTTCAGTATATTCAAACTAGAGTCCCTAAATAGGAAAAGTCGATAATCGCTTTTGCCAAACATGCAACCCTGTCATTCTGATCAAGCTTCAAAGTCAGCTGATTAGTCAGCTGCGACAAAATTGGCGGGAAATTTTTATTGACTTTGAGCGCTTGGCAAATTCACATAAAAGAAAAATAAGATATTGTAAAAAATGGATTTTGGAGGTCAAGATATGCAGAATAGATAAAACAAAACAATTTTGTGTTAAAATTTATTATATTTTATATATGTGTACTGTTTTGTATTGTCCAAAAAGATAGAAAACCAAACATACGTGTTCGTTTTCTGTGGAGTAAAAACTGACCTTCTGTATATTTTGTGCGATATGTAAAATAAAGTAGAGAGTGTGTATAAAAAGTTAGTAATAATCTTGTTTGCGGCTTTTTGCGGCTCTGGCGGTATTTTGAACTTGTAGATCACATTGAGTTCTCTCATTCAACGCTGCTGGACGTATGGATCGACAGCGGCCGCAACTCTGCCGTTCTTGCAAACTGGATATTTGGCCAATTTAAGAATTTAATCATAATAAATATTATATTACTATCACTAATACACAAAAAATATGAAAAATGTTGTACTTTATATATAGTTCTCACACTTTCCTTTGTGATTACGTATACGCATTGTTGCCTTATATGGGCTATTGGGGTAGGCGTGGTCAAATGAACTTTAAATTTTGTTTCAATATTTAGAGTGCTATTCTTATCAAATATACCAAGTTTCAGCACGATATGTGCGTTATTCGACTTTATGCCACTTATTTGGCAATTCCGCCCAGTGTGCAATGTATAAGAACTATGTAGATACATATATGTATAGATATATACTTATATATATATGTATGGATATGTACAATATATACTTTTTTTAAATTCAAAACTATGGCAAACGAAGGTGTGAAGTGATGAGGGAAGCGTCCAGGGTGTGTGGTTTTATGTTTCTAAAATGTTATATAAATTCTACTCTTGTCATGGAAAAAACAAACGATACTTCGGCCGAATTCTGAGAGTCTTACCCACCATGGATGAATCTATTTATTTGCCATCATGCATACCTCCTTCTAATAATGAGTTGGTCTCGTCTTTATATCTGGGGACAAAAGATAAGGGTTATTCACTCGTTTTTTCTGGTTAGGTGCCCCACAAAGTAGGCAACAAATTCTATTCGAAGAATTTTCCGATTTGCAATTTCGATTTAATTTAATGAAATCGCCAATGCCCTGAAATTGCACCAAACGCAAATATAGGGTGTCACAGAAACAACTTTCGATAGTATCAAAAAGTTTCGAGCTTCTTTTCAACCTTTGGTTAATATTGCGTTTGTTACAATTATTTTTGGATTAAATTGCTTTTGAATGGTGTTGAAATAAACTTTGATTATTTTTGGATGGAATCGCATTCAAAAAATCGCTGAAAATATTTGTTTTCATAGAAAATTTATTACTTTACGAAAACGCCTCAGAAGATATCAAGCAAGAACCGTTTTTGACCAAAGCTCCCATAAGCAAGGTTGCTATTCTGCTGGAAATCGATAAATCTTATTTTCGGACTAATATTCTATAATTACAATTTAATTTTGTGATGCTCCACAACAAAGCATTAATTTAGTAAATTAAGCCCCAATAAACAAAGTGTTGTAGAATTGTGTTTTACGGATAAATTAAATGAATACATCGGAAAAATGCACCAAGTTGGCATCACTGTTTTGAAAGAAGAAGAAAAAATGTAAAAACTGTAATTAAAGTGGCCGCCTTTTTTAAATTTCGTCTAAATTTATTGGATTTCTCATAGATGAGATCGAATAAAAATAATTTAATTTCCATTCGAATATGTGTATGGAATTTAAATAAATTTTAATTGAAGATTTGTAAAGAATGGAAAAAGCTTGCCTCGCATTTCCGAAATCAAATTCTGGGATATCATGTTTAGAAAAACGAATTGTGTAGGAAAGGAAATGTAGTCTTATTACGTCAATAATTAATTAACTGGAAATTCCATTATTGATGCATTGTATTTAATTTATTGTTCTTTAATTTTTGGTTAATTTACCCAAATTTGTTTACAGTTGCAATATTGAATTAAACGTAAGCAATAGGGTTGTCAATGCAACGACAATGTTGTTGTAGTCTAATAACTGTACCTCCAAAAAATAAGTAAATTTTTAATAAATAAGTAAACTTTAAATGCAAACATTCGTTATTTATTTACTTTTTTTTTTTTAAATGCACAACCCTGTTCCAATCAGCCATAATCGAAATAGCTGCTATCGGCAATCGATTCTGCTGATTTGCCAATCGATAGATGTGGTTCCAAAAATGTCGCCAAAAATGAAAGGTCGAAGATTTCCATTTCCACCAACGATTCGTTTCGGCGTTTTACAATTCAAAAGTCGCCCAAATCTTCAAAGTTTTCTGTGATATATAAATGATTGACATACATACATAAATTTTTTACGAAATATTTTCAGTCCAAAGTCCTGTCCCCCCTCACCCCTATATAGGTCACGCAAAATAAGCTTAATCTAGTGGACAGCATCAGCATGAAGTGCATGGCTGAGCTGGCTAAAGCGGTCTCTGTTCAGCCAGTTGGCTCGAATCCTTATGGATCCTGGGCCACTGGTTCTAATTCTCGAGGTTCACTGGCATTCCAAAGCAATGTGGAATTTTCACTGTAAATTTCTTTATCAAGATCAATTAAAGAGGCATTATATATATTTATACCATGCATCCATAGGATAAAATAGAGTGTATTAAACTCGCCAAAATGTATGTAACAGGCAGCCGGCAGTCTCGATTGAGACATTTCCGTCTTTGTGTCCGTCTGTGTGATCATCGAGATCTCAGAGACTATAAGAGCTAGAGCTATCAAATTTGGAATGTGAATTCGTGTTGTGTTGACGCTGATCAAGTTTAATTGAGAACATCTATATGTAGTGACCTATAGAAGCTTGAGCTGAATATATGAATTTTCACTTGATGCATGGTATATTCAAGTCGGTCCGGCGATTTACTTACTTTATTTTATATAAGTGCCTGCCTTTCTTCCTTTCGCTCTCTATCTTTCTCTATCTCTATCTATTTGGCTGCTTTCTTTTCAGCTTCCTCTTCGCTTGAACATGAAAATTTCATTTAGTTTCTTTTGCACACAAAACTTTTTACTAGTTGAAGCTGCCTTACTTCTTCTTTTATATTTTTTATTTTGTTTGTTTTTTTTTTTTCTATTTTCTTCATTCTTCTTCTTTTTTTTCTTTTGGTTCCCTTTAAATTTGTCTGGCTTTGTCGTTGTTGTTGCTATTGCTGCCTAGGACTCTTTTACAAGAAACAGCATCCTTTCACCGTAACCCTCGCCTCCCCCCTACACTCACCACACCGCACCGCACCGCACCACACCTCATCTCATCTCACCCAGGAGGAAAACTTTGTCTGCATTTTTCGGGGCGCCTTACAAGAAGCAAGTAAGAAAAACTTTTGCCTGCTTTTTGTCATATTAACAGCAGCTGCAAATGGAGGATGGGTAGGGTAAGTGGGGGGCGATGGGGGAGGGGGGCTGAAGTTTTGGGGGTAGTTATCAGACAGACAAACGTTGATGTAGCATGGCGACTGCTAAAAATTATTTCTTTTACAGTTTTTTTTTTTTCTCTTCTTGAATAAAATTTCCTTCTCTTCCTTCCCCCTGCATTAGCGAGTCCAGTATTGGAGAACTTAAAGTAAGTATATATATGTACTTACATATATATGTTAAATTATTGACTTGCCACTAAAGCAAAAGTACCACAAGGAATCTTATGGCATAGCGAGGACAAAAGCTGCAACACATTCCAAAAGGCATTCAATGAGCCCATTTCTCTCTCTCTCTCTCTCTCTCGCTCTGGTGTCTCCAGCTACATTTTCCTTGGAGAAGAGTGCATTGGCGTCTGTTGTCCCTGCCAGCATCTCACACACACACACCAATAGAGAGAAAGTGCAGTGGCAGGCAGCTTCCTTTTGGCTTCCTTCAACCATTTTCTTGTGCACTCTGAAGATACCCCACGTGCCCCGCCTCCGTCTCCGCCTTCGTCTTCGTATTTTCCTTATTTTTTCTTGGTACTCTGCTGGCATGTGAATGTACTTCAAGCGTTTCCGGTGCACATTACAGACGAGGACAACGACGCCATTGTTGGCAACCTCCAAGCCATTCCTATGACCCCGCCACACCTTCATCCTTCTTCCCTTCTCCACTCCACTCTGCTCCATCCCTCTCTTTGTCTGTATGTGTATCTTTCTCTCTTTCTCTAGTAGTAGAGAGTCAACTTTTTGCGCTTTCTTCACTTTATTGCACAGCAAAAACAAAATGTGGAAAAAAATTATCAATTTAATTTTGTAACTTAACTTCCGCTTACTGCTTGGCTCGACACGCCCACAATGCCACCCACTCTTTCCCAAATTACTATTTCTCTGCTTCTCTCTCTCGCTCTCTCTCTCTCTCTTCTTCTCTTTGTCTCCGTTTTCCTACCGCTATTTTTTTTCTTTTTTGTATTTTGCTCGCTTTTTACGCCTTGCACATTGTTGACACTGCCAGGCGAACCCTTCTTCACACCTCTAACATGGTCCTCGTCCTCCTAGCACATACAGCACATTCCTTCGCTTCTTCCCCCCCTTCCCGCCGCACTCCCTTGTGCTCTGACTCTGCTGTGCTGGTTACATAAGAGGTTTTAACAAAAAATTGCTCGCTTGCCAACAGAATGCAACGTATACGCAATATTGTGCAAATTACGTAAACGTCGTGTGGGCAAATATGTTTTACTATATGTATATTTTTTTCTTTCTCTTTCTCTTTCTCTTTCTCTCTCTCACTTTTTCTATTTCTCTTTTACTTTTTTAGTATTAAAAATGCATGAAAAGAATAAGTTGGTATGCGAATTTTTTAGATGACGAAAAAAAGAGAGTTTACTGCGGGTTCAGTTAACTAAGTTGAAAGTCCTTAAAACTAGAAGAATTCCAAGTGTACGAATATGCTAAAATTGAATGGATCTAAATGAAATTAAGGAAATTAAGTGGAACGAAACATCAAGTTGGCGAAATAAATCGACATTAAATGGGAATGCAACAAATAATGAAAAAGAATTTTTAAACTACTAAATAAAAGTGTGAAAGAATTTAAGCAAATCGGAATGCAAAAATTGGAATGAAAAATAATGCAGTTTGAAAATGATTTAAAAGTGATCAAAAGTGTGAAGTGACAAAAAAAAAAAAAAAATGAATGAAATCAAACGAAAAGGGGGAATACTGAGGGATAACTGAGTGAAAACGAAAAGCCAATGGGCAAAAGGACTGAAATACATAAATAGAATAAACAACACTGCAGTGAAGTGCAATTTTGGGACAAAAACAAAAAGTTGAAGGCAATTAAACGCTTTCTTAAGACAAATTATTTAGTTCTTGCTATTTTGACGCTCAATTTATTAAGAATCAGAAATAATGGAAACGAATTAAAGTCAATAATTAAGTTATTTAAAATCAGTTTTTACTATGCACTATGGGAAATTTTGGCATTTTATGAGCATTTAATTCAAAAATCCATTGTAAGCAAAATTTGAGGTATTTTATTATTGCTCAATGTAATAAATATAATTTGTAAACATTTTTGGACATAATGGACAAAAAACCGAATTTTATCCACATAAGTATGCTATAAATTCGATTTCTTTTGCTACTCGACATTTTCTTCAATTGCAAGTTCAAAATTCATTGGAAAATCTACAAAATGTTCATAACATTGGTCAATATCATTATCATCGCCATTAACAATGCCTATAAAGAGGCGACAGAGAAATTTCAATTCTTCTTGCCAATAGAAAAATGGACGAAACTAAGGCTGAAGGCTAGCAAATTCATTGAGGTTACGCAGTAAAAAGTTCAATTGCAAGAAAATTTGTGGCAATTTGTGGCCATTGAGGCTTTCATATTTTACACAGAATTAATGGTACTACCTATTACTATAAGTTTCAGACTGGAAACAGGTAGAAATTTTTTTAAAACTCTCCCTAAAGTGAAAATTTATTTCCAAAGTTTTTCTTTGAGCATTTCTTAGACTTTCAGACATATTAAGACACTCACGTTTAATTTCTGCAAAACAAATTTACCATCACGTAGTACAAACCCGACCTTTTCAAATCCATGTTGAGTTTAATCGATAACTTTTTTGAATCAAAAAATAAATACACTCAAAGTCGAGCAACAATTTTCGCCAAATTGAATGAAGGAATTAAGTTTTGTTCCAAACACGTTTTTTCATCAGCAGTTTTCTCACCAGTGTTGGACAAAGTTGAAAAAACTAGTATGCAATAATTTGCATTGATGTTTTAACTATTATTCGGCATCAAAACTTTTCGAATTCATACACTTTTAAATATTGAATTAAATGCTCATAAAATGGCAAAATTTCCCATAGTGCTATGCACCTTTGAAAATCACAGAAATAGTTGCTATGTAGTAAGGAGAGTCCTAATAAAGGAAGATAAAGTGTATAGGGAATCACTACTATCTCAGAGACTCAGGTCCAGATGGCTCAGGCCATGATTTTGGAGTCATTGGATCGCTTACGAACCGTGGAGCCTTGAAGAGACTGGGACACCACGAGATCTTCCCCAGGCTGATGCCAGAAGAAAGTCATCAGACTAAGCCTGGCTGGAGAATATTGCTGCCCAAGATATAGAAGAGGAGTCCCGAACATCAACCCGTCTGGTCGAGCCGGCGATCCCAAGGTACAATTTTGGTGACAGATTTAAAGAAGTTCCCTTAGAAAGTGTAAACAATGAATCAGCTGTTAGCTGTTCAAACCATCCTGAATCTCAACGAAGAGTAGGACGATTTTAGATCGAAAACTATCATGAGCGATGACGTGAATGAACAAAATGCTCGTTTTTGGGGCATGGAAAATCACGTACGAATCGACAGGTCTTAAAACTGTTAAACAATCAATAAATAATTACAATTCGTGAGCATCACCTCTCTTAAATAATCTGCCTGATTGTTTAAGGACCTAATATCACCAACATTCCACATTGCAATCATTGTTAGTTCTAGTGGTAAGCCGCTAAATTGAAGGTAGCGTCCTTTAGTATCTAGATCCTAGAAATAAGCTAGTTCTAAGATAACATTAAAGGTTTTCTTTCCTTTTTCCTTTATAACACAATCCTTTAGTCGAACAGACATTTGAATGTCACAGATGGAAAGCCTATGCCTAAAACACTGTTATCCTTACTTAAACATTAGCTTTAATGAAACATTTATATTACTGGAAATAAAGCACACAAAGAATTGAAAAGAAATTACCCACTAAGGGCCATTACACATTTACTCAAATGGACTCAAATTAATGAATTGGGAGCGGAGAACATGTGATCCAACAGGACGATGCCCAAGCCACAATCGATATTCTGAAGGAAGCCTTTCCGAGTCTCTCTCGTTTTGGTGATTTGCACGGATTAGCCAGATCACCCGAGTTGACTGTTCCAGGCCCCTTTCTATGGGGTTTTTTCAAATCTTGGACTTACATTAACAAGCCTCTGATTCCTGAAGCCCGTAAGGAGAAATGCGAGAACCTGTCGTCCGAAGTTCTTTCTTTCTCGACTTGATGGAATAAATTGTAATGGATTAAATAGACAAATTCTACAACCAGAACCAAAGTTAATCATTAAATATCAAAGAAGCTAACTTCGGCTAAGCCAAAGTTTGTATACCCTTGCAGCCCTTGACCATTACATTTTATTTCCTAAACAATTTTTTGTTTCTTAATCCAATAAAGAAATATTTTAAATACATTGGCCGGGGGCAGCCAATCGCCAAATAGTAAGCGTGCCAAGACAATGTAGCGATTGATATTCAAATTAACACACACACAAACGCAATTTTGACACATATATGTGCTTCACTGCTTAATAAGCAGTGCTTATGCGTGTGTGTATATGTATATAGGCAAATTTTATATCGAAATCAGGCGTTATGTTTATCCGATTGTTTTGAAATTCACGCATATGATGAAATCCCTTTTTATTTATGTAAGTAATCAGTTTGGATAAGATTGTTCAAAAAATATAGAAGCTATTCGCATTTAACGTTTGTATTTGTATGGCAGCTATATGATATAGTTGTCCGATCTTATTCAAAATCGCAGATGTGCATGTGGCTGTATAGGAAAGCTTATATACCAACTTTGAATGCCATAGCTCTAAAACTGTGGGACTAGTTCGCGCAGCACCAGACAGACAGACGGACAGAAGGACAGAAGGACAGACGGACAGACGGACATGGCTATATCAACTCGTCTTCTCTTGCTGATCAAGAATATATATACTTTATGGGGTCGGAAACGATCCCTTCTCTGCGCTACAAACATCTGACCAATTTTATAATACCCTCTGCAAGGGTATAAAAAATATTATATTTCAATTTTGACTTTATTTCACTCTTTGTTCTAATTACAGTTTTTTTTTTTGTGAATGGTATCTTACAATAATTAAAGAGTTTAGACTAAGAACTAAGCCTTTTCTGCTTAGATATTTATTTAGCATTATGACATGGTATATAAGATGACATAATTATTTGGGGGAAAAATCAAAGAAATAGAAAAAATTATGTGACAAAAAAATATCTGGTGATTACTTTTTGCTCCACCTTGCACTTATTTTCCTTGTTTCGCTAAAATATCCTAACCAGTGAAAGGAATCCTGTGGAACTCCAGTTAGCCAACACAATTAAGGAAAGAGATTTTGTGATATATTTAAGTTTAGTTTTAAAACAGTTTAAAAATAGTTTCAATCAAGTTGACAACTTAGTCTTTTGCCTTGCGCTTAATATAAAATACGATTTTAAGTATTCCTCAGACATTTAGTTTGGTTGAGCGAGATCACACAGAACTGGAAAAAAAAGGAAAACAGAAACTCCTTGAGGGGAATCTCTTTTTCATGGCTTTCTCTTTTATATGGTGCGTGTTTTTTATGACCCATTCCCTCTTTACCCCCCCTCCCCGTCCTCACCTCCTGCCTAAGGCCTCACTCTTCTAACTAAAAGTGGCAGATAAATGGGGAGGGGAGGAGAAGGGGGATGGGTTTAGTGGGTGTCGGGGGCAAGGGTATGAGACAAGTTTCATTTTTCATTTATGGGGCGAACGAAAGAAAATTTTTACTGCTGGCAATTTTGAACGTTTTTGCTATTTTCTAGTTTGCCTTTTGCCACTGCCAAAAGGGTATTTTCTGTGTAAGGGGCGAGGGGGGGAGAGAGAGAGAGTCGGATGAGTGACTGAGAGAGAGAGAGAGATGGTCGAGGATTTTATGCGTTTACCAGGTGGCGAAGGATTTTGCGAAACCCACAAGCATAAAACATCAGTTTCACCTACAAATCCTGCGGCTCCTACTCCACTACCCCATCTCTATATTTATGCCTTCTCCATCCGAACCCCCCTCCCACCTATCTTTCTGCTTCTGCGTTTTCTCTGTTTTCCACTTTACGAGCACTGAATACGAAATGGATTTTTACCTCCTGTCCTCTAATGCTCCTTTCCTTACACCCTCCCCCCCATGCTACCCCACTCTACTATTATCCACTGTGGCAAGCTTGGCGCGTGAAATTGCCACTTGCTATACACGCTTCTCGCCTGTTCAACTTGGCCTCCGTTGTCGGTGGCAGGACATTTTGTTCCGTTCTGCCCTGTTTCCCCCCCATAGTCGGCCCCGACTACCACAGCCCACCACAGACCACACCATCCCCCCCTCGCCGCGCCGCGCCTCGCCTCGCCATAGAAAGTTTATTTCATTTTCGCGCACATTGCGTTCGGTTGCCTCATCCCTGTGTCCCTTGCTTCCTTCCTCGCTTCTCGCACTTTTCATCAGCACAAAAATCATTTTCACCATCAAAATGCAAGGCAATGGAGGTTGGGGGGAAAGGTGGGGCAAGCGTTGGGGGCTGTGTTTACTTTACAATATGTGCTTGAGTTGCCGCTTCATTCCTTCTACATTTTTTTTCTTTCGCCATAGCATACTTTTATGGGCAGCCCCCAATGAAGAGAATTGCAATTCCATTCTCTATCCCTTTCATCCCGCTCTCTCTCTCTTTCTCTCAGTTAGCCAACATTTAACCAACAATGAATGAAGCAACAAAATTATATAGCAACACACACACACACACACACACACACACACACACACACACAAATAAAAGAAAATGTAAAAAATACAACAACAAAAAGAATAAGAGAAAAAACGAAATCCGGAAAATGCTGAAAAAAAGAACTCAAGCAAACAAAGAAAAGAACAAAACAAAGAAGGAAAAAGACACAAAAAATAACAAACACGCCCACACACAAACAGGCTGACAGAGACGACAGACAGAGGCAACAGCAGCAGCAGCAACAGCAGCAGCAGCAACAGCAGCAAAAAAACAACACACACACATGCACATTCAGACACAGAGTCTCTGAAAATATGCAAAAGGAAAGCATGGAAAATCATAAAATAAGTAGTCGGAAAAAGTTTCATCAATTCAGCAAGAAAAACGTTCAGGCCAAACGCCGACTAGGCAATGCTCTTGTCAGGAGTCATTGATATAGATTAGAGCTGGGAAACTATTCGATATTTTCGATGTTTCGAGAGCAAAAATTCGATACTATCGATAGTGCTACTATCGATAGTGCTTTTTAACCTAGGTTAAATAGGTTTCAACAAAACTTGGAAAAAATTGACAAAAACTTTGGATCATTTGCAAATCTAATATTTTTTAGAAGACTACGTCGACGATATATTAATACGCATCATCCAGGCGACAAGGCATTATGGCAAGAAACGAGTAAGAGGCTTAAAGAGGCGTTACAACTTCAAAAGACTTGCTTTTTTGAAAAAAGACTTGAAGCTATGGATTATACTGTAGATTCTGGGTACTCTCTATGGAAGGCTACGAGATCTTTAAAGCGGCAGCCGATGAGAATAGTACCCATTAGGCACCCACTAGGACGTTTCTGTAGATCAGATGATGAACAAGCATCAGTCTTCGCTGACCATTTGGAAAATCGTTTCAAGCCTTTCCAGATTGCTGACCCAGTAGTAGTTGAGGAAACTCTTAATGAATTAGAGACACCTTTGCAAATGAGTCTTCCAATAAATCCCATCCGATTGGAAGAGGTCATAAAGATAATTAAGGGTTTACCAAATCACAAATCTCCCGGCCATGACAGGATCTGCCATTACACTCTGAAAGCTCTGCCCAAGCGTGCACTGCTTTTTATTGTTTTAATATTTAATGCAATCTTAAGACTGCAGCATTTTCCAACACAGTGGAAACTGGCTCGAGTCATCATGATTCACAAGCCAGGAAAGCAGGAAGATGATCCAGAATCTTACCGCCCAATTTCTTTGCTACCCTGTGTCTCAAAAGTATGGGAAAAAGTAATGGTGACTCGAATTTCTGAACTTCCAAACATGCAACTCATCCCAAATCACCAGTTTGGATTTAGAAAGGGACATGGCACTGTCGAACAAGTGCACCGAGTCGTAAATCATATTCTGACGACGTTTGACAAAAAAAAGTATTGCAATGGAGTCTTCGAAGATGTAAAGCAAGCTTTCGATAGAGTCTGGCATGTTGGCCTTCTTGCAAAACTGAAGAGAAAGCTGCCTGCTCCTTTCTACCTCATTCTACGCTCCTACTTGGAACACAGAAAATTTCAAGTTAAAGTAAGATCTGTAGTCTCCAGTGTTCATAATGTGGCTGCGGGCGTGCCTCAAGGAAGTGTTCTCGGTCCTCTACTATACACGGTGTATACTTCTGATATACCCAGGCCTGAGGAAGAAAACAACTCCTTAATAGCTTCGTACGCAGATGATGTCTGTATGTTTTATTCCTCGTCCTGTGAGTATTCTGCTGCTGATGGAGTGCAAGAATATCTCCATCTGCTTGAGAGCTGGGCTCGCAGATGGAATATAATGCTAAACGAGGCCAAATGTTTAAATATTTGCTTCACACTGAGAAGAAAGCATCCTCCCCGTGTATGGCTTAACGGTAAGGTGCTACAAACAGAAGCAAAGGCAAAATACCTGGGAGTAGTCCTAGACAAACGCCTTACTTTTAAAGATCACGTCGAAGCCTCTCTAAAAACGTGCAGAATCAAATGGTCGAAACTAAACTGGCTGACAAATGGCAAAAGCAAATTGCCACTAAGATGCAAACGGGCTCTATATAATGCCATAATAGCTCCTACTTGGAGATATGGAGTCCAAATCTGGGGGATGGCTGCAGATTCCAATAGAAAAAAGGTGCAAACTTTTCAAAACAAAGTTCTGCGGCAGATGACAGGGTGCCCATGGTTTATCCGAGGCGCCTCACTACACCATGATCTTGACGTGGAAACGGTAGAAGATCAAATAAATCGCCACACCAGCAGGTACAATGACAGGCTGCAGACACATGCAAACCGGCTGGCGAGACCCCTTGCGAGCCAAAGGACCATTCAAAGGCTAAAGAGAAGGCAATACCTTACAATGATACGCTAAGTTGCTGACTGATTTGTTTAACTAAATAAATATAAAACCACTAAAAATATAAAAATTCACTGTTAGTAGTAACTGTTTGGCGTATTACATTATGTTAAGTTAAAAGTTTTGTTAAGATCATTTGTGAATCGATTCCTTGCTAAAATAAAAAGTAAAACAAAATGCTCCATATATAAATGGATGCAGATTGAAAAAAAAAAAAAAAAAAATATTTTTATCAATAAAAAAAGTAAGTCTAATTTCATTTGTAATGGTCACAGGAGCAAAAAGAAAAAAAAATGGTTCAAAATAAAAATAAAAGAAATTAAATACAAAAAGTATCATTTTGTAAAAAATGAATACAATTTTGATTAACCTGTTAATAACAAAAATTATATTTTTTCTGCCTTTTAAGTACTATAAATATAACTTATCTTAATTTAACTTGTTTTGATTTTGTTTAAATTAAAATTAAATTAATGCCTCTCAGTCCTCAGACTTTTAAATTTATGGAGATCAACAATCATCTCTTAAAACAAAAAATAAAAAGAAAACAAAGAAAAACAATTAACATAAATTTTACTCTGTCCAAGCGTTATGTTATGTTATACTATCGATAGTGGCCAAAAACAATCGATAGTGCCGCAAAAAAGTAAATATTCGATACCTCGATAGCGGCATCGATAGTTTCCCAGCTCTAATAAGAGCTATAATAATATGTATGTAGTTGAATCCAATTAAACGTAGATACAATATCCACTCACCTCACACCTTCTTAACCTTCTTAAGTGCAAACTTAATAGTAGAAAGCAAATGGCTATTGTATACCCTTTCTTTACAAACTGATCAACAGTGAATTTCTTTTTGATTTCCCTTAATCGTTGTATTCCTTCTTTCCTGCGACTTTTTGAGGAGTCTTTTCATCTTTTCCCATCTCTATTTGTTACTTTTTTCACTCCCTGATCTCTTTATAGCGACCTTGGGTTATTATCTGACGATCTAGGTTTAGTAAGGTATCAGGACTTGCAAAATCGACTTCAAGATCGTCAGATCATCTCACAAGATCAACGATGTCAATAAAACTTAAGCCAAAGATACTCCAGCTGGACAATTAAAATAGGGGAGACTGGGGTTAATGGTGGGGCTAGATGGCCATCTATCTACATATCTGACGAGTTGCGTCTTCAGTGACCGCAAATGTGTCTTCTCGACTTAAAAGTTAATATTTGAAATTCCTGATTTTTTGTTCTCGATCTTGGATGTAAACCAAAAATTTGATGCAATACCATCACATTGCACTATGGGAAATTTTGCCATTTTATGAGCATTTAATTCAATATTTAAAAGTGTATGAATTCGAAAAGTTTTGATGCCGAATAATAGTTAAAACATCAATGCAAATTATTGCATACTAGTTTTTTCAACTTTGTCCAACACTGGTGAGAAAACTGCTGATGAAAAAACGTGTTTGGAACAAAACTTAATTCCTTCATTCAATTTGGCGAAAATTGTTGCTCGACTTTGAGTGTATATATTTTTTGATTCAAAAAAGTTATCGATTAAACTCAATATGGATTTGAAAAGGTCGGGTTTGTACTACGTGTTGGTAAATTTGTTTTGCAGAAATTAAAGTGATTGTCTTAATATGTCTGAAAGACTAAGCAATCCTCCAAGAAAAACTTTGGAAATAAATTTTCACAGTCTAAAACTTATAGTAATAGGTAGTACCATTAATTCTGTGTAAAATATGAAAGCCTCAATAGCCACAAATTGCCACAAATTTTCTTGCAATTGAACTTTTTACTGCCTAACCGTAATGAATTTGCTAGCCTTAAGCCTTAGTTTCGTCCATTTGTCTATTGGCAAGAAGAATTGAAATTTCTCTGTCGCCTCTTTATAGGCATTGGTAATGGTGATGATAATGACATTGACCAATATTACGAACATTTTGTAGATTTTCCAATGAATTTTGAACTTGCAATTGAAGAAAATATCGAGTAGCAAAAAAAAAATCGAATTTATAGCATACTTATGTGGATAAAATTCGGTTTTTTGTCCATTATGTCCAAAAATAGTTACAAATTATATTTATTACATCAAGCAATAATAAAATACTTAAAATGTTTGCTTATAATGGATTTTTGAATTAAATGCTCATAAAATGGCGAAAATTTACATAGTGCATTGGAGAAAAAAGCTAGAGAACAAATCATTTAAAGGACTCCGCCAAAGCGATAAATTTGCCTCGTAGCATGGCACATTTTCCCCAGGTATCGGAGCAATTGATGCCAAGCAGAGGTAGTCTCACAAATTGAAGCTTTATCTCAGGTAAATGTGGTAAAAAAAAGAAAAGAAAAAATGGTTTAAAAAACTAGTACTTTGTATCATTGTAAAATTACAAACCTCATCGTTTTATCCATAAGGATGTGCCCATCAAAAATCGGCAAACTCGAATGGCTCTCATTAGCCTCGGTCTCCCGGTCAAGTTGCAATTTGTCGCTTATCCGTTTATAAATAAACTTAATTCTGGTCTTTCATGGAGCTTTGTGAAATTATTTATAGGTAATCAACTTTGAAGTTTTCAAATAAGAATTTGTCTCTCAGTGATCTTAAATAGAGTTGGTTTAATTTTTACTAATCCTAAAAAGTGCCCGGAGTTTAAGTGATTATATCGCAATTTTAGTTACTAAACTACTTAAAAGCGTCTTTATAGGAACCTGCTTCGATCCATTTTGAGTTGAATCTTCAACGAATTGTGCGCGTATCCTTCTTCATGGGAACTAAGTGTGAAGACCCTTCTTCTACCTTTCTTCTTCTTTGAGTAAATACAGTAACAGTTTGTCACCTTTTCTACCTTTCTTCTTCTTTAAGTAAATACAGTTACAGTTTGTTACTCTTCGCTACAACTTTGTTTCACCCTTTCGTCCAGAGACGAACTGCTACTTAGAGAATCTCTAGTTTCTGCTTTTCTTTGAATTGTCTAAGGCAGAGCCGGCCACAAAGAGAGCCCACAAAAAGTATCATTGTATTTGTGCATTTCAATGTTGCATTGCACTGCGCAAAATAAAAAGTGAACAAATTTCGTCGCAATGAAGACAACGAGAGCAGTCGACGATTAAATGAAAGAGAAAACAAAGCAAGGATCCATTTTTTCATGTGTAGCCTCTCAGCAGAGCGACACAGCAGAGCTCGCGTTGAAATGCTGTGAGAGACTAATTCTGTTTTCACGCTCTCAAATATTTTTTGTGATGGCTTCGGCAAGCGCTCGGCTCGTATACACGAGTTTCGCGTTTTGACTTCGTCCCCTGGGGGCTATGCGTGGCCGGCTCTGGTCTAAGGCAGGGATCGGCACAAAGAGAGCTGAGAAAACGTATCATAGTATGCGTGCGCTTGTTTGTGTCGGTAACGGAGCAAAGCGACATAGACATGCTCGCGTGAAAAGTCGGCAATGCACTGATTGACTTTTTATGCTCAAAAAGACTGCTTCGTGTTGACTTCGGCTGCACACAAATAGCAACACGAACCTTGCTGTGTGAACTGCCGAACAAAAGTGCCCGCACGGGCTATGGGTTGCGATCCCTGGTCTAAGGTTCTTTGCTAACTGTCACTGTTGCTGTCAACAGGGAGAAACTGAGAATCCTTTGACAATAATGTATATCTAACATTTTCATTTCACCCCGTTCTGCTTGCCCCCTAATATATCAGTCTTAACTTGTTGTCGGAGCTGTAATAATCATTTCTCTAAACTAAATTTTACAAATTATTTTCGAACGAAGAAAAAATTATTTAAAATTAGTTGAATTATTTTTAGTTGAATTTTTTTATTTGTGTGTGTGTTCCTGTTGAGTTGAAATGGAAAACCATGACCCAAATTGGCATGAACTCAATCGACGCGATCGAATGCATTATTTACTGGAGACCGGACACCTGTCGGACTGCAGCTTTCTGGTCAGTGATGATCTCGGCGAGAGGGTCCAAATTAAATGCCACAAGTTTATATTGATGAGTGTCTCGCCGGTATTTGAGCGCATGTTCCGCGGTGATTTCCAAGAGGCGATTGTCTCCGAAAATATCGTCCTCGAAGATGTTTCGGCTAATAATTTTAAGGCGTTCGTCGAATACCTATACTCTCAGGAAGAGGCCCCAGTGGATGCCTGTGACATACAAATGTTGTGCTCCTTCATCTACCTAAGTAAGAAATTTTTGGTCACCTATATGGAGAAAATGTGCTTGAAGAACGTATGTAAGCGAGTATCGACCAAGCTGACTCCTAACGAGATCGTTGAGCTATATGAATATGCCCAGGCGATGGACAGTAAGGAGATTATAAGCCGAATTCAAGGCAAAATACTAATCTATCCAAGCCAGTACCTGACCTCAGCAGCTGTGTATAAATTGGACTGGGACACATTCTACAAATTCATAAGCGAGTTCTCGTCCCTAACTAGCGAAAGGGTTCGTTTTCATGTCATCGAACGTTATTGCAATTTGCATGGTTTGACTCAGGGCATACAATTGGCGATCAGCTTGGATGATTTTGACCATATAAAAGAAATGACTCCAGGTGAAGAGACGAGTTTGGCTCTAGTCAAGGTAAAATCCTTCGCTGACCTTAAAACTCAACAGGAAGTGAGGCTGGCCTCCCAGAGGACATTCGTTGCGAAGTTGTTGAATTCCCTGAATTACACTACGATGTCATCCTTCGATTTTTGTTGCGGACCAGGATCATCAAAACTATTGACCATCGAAAAGAAATTCGAGTTTTTATCACGGATTTGTATCGCCGAGCACAAGACTCGCACTTTGAAGTTGTGCTCGAACCCATTCGCTGCACGCGATTCTTTATATTTTCATTATTAGAAATTTGTACTTTCTTTGAAAATTACAAAGGCCTTATCCTGACTAAAATACGTTTAAATCTCACTTGGCTTTCACTTGTGTAAAGTTCCATGACATTATTGTGATCATTTGTTGTCGTTGCTATGGGACAAAATCCTTGAATTAGTCCTCGTATATACATATACCAAAGATGTGTGGCTTAAAGTTATAGACATATGTATATATATATGGTATATGTGTATTTTATAATATTAATTCGTCGAACAAAGTCACCGTTGCCATCATAAAATGCAAAGTAGAATGAACTTCACTCTGTTTTTGCTTATGAAAAAGATATAGCTCCCGAAAATCATAATAATCGTTTCGATTAGTAAGAATTTAAAATTAAGAGCGAAACATTTCCAAGTAAAATTGTTAGCTTAATGCAAATTCATATGCACTTCTTCCTACTTCCACAATTAATTGGACTAAAGTGACACACAATCACCTGAGTTCAATCGGTCTGTCACTTAAGTTCGGTTTCAATTACACCTCAATAGACAATTATTGTTCTCTTTGTAAGCTCAAGCTTGGGTTGGAGGAAGTCCAGCAGCCCGGTTATTGATATAAGCCAATCAACATCAGTCTATGTAGATTAATTGAACTACGGGTCAAGATGCAGCACGTGAAGGCTCATAGTAATTTGAGGACTACATAAGCTCAAAGGCTTCTTTGTTTGTTCTTACTAAATTTTAATCACAAATATCTCCTTGATGTGAGCAAAAAATTTATTTTTGTTTGTTGCACAAGGTAAAAAGAAAGCTTAATCGGTTTGGTTTTTGAAATAGCGCCTCAAAAACCATCATGTTCTCTCATCAGCAATGGTCATTCCACTCGTTCAATGCTAAAACTAGTTGTGAATTACAACTAAATGAAGCTTGTTGACTTGTGTTTGAACGAAGCAATGATAAAATGTTTTGAGCCTGCGAGAAATTGTATTGGTACATATATTTTTTAAAGATGTATTCCTTAAGAAGATGACCAAGAAGATTGTATAAAAAGATCACCGACTGTTTGAGAAAAGCGTGTTAAAAGCACAGTTCTTGGATTTTCGATTTCTCGATTCTTTGTAGATTCTAACAGCTTCTATGCCCTTCATAGAACAGGGATATAAAAGGGAATTAAAATTATCTGACGATGCTTCTCAATTTCGATTAATTTCAGATCGATAAATTCTCGATTGTCCTATTTAGCAACGATATTCAATAAGTTGATAAGAGAGAAGTGCTTCATTCATTTTGATTTATATATTTACTAATCTATTGTTAATTTCCATTGCTTTGCTTATAGTCCAAATACCTTTTCTATACCTTTACCACACACACATACACGCGCACAGACACTTACACACACACTCACAGCAAAAAGCGGATCTCACTTACAACAACAACAACAACGGAGCAAAAAGCGAACGAGCAAGAAGCAGAAAAGTTATGTGAGTGTGAGAGAGGGATGGCGTGAGGTAGGGCGAGAGGGTGGGAGGGAGGGTGGTGGCAGCGATGGAAAGGCAAAGCCAAAAGCTGTCGAGGAGCTCAGCACACACAAGCAAACGCAGTCAGAGTTGAGTTGGCATAAAGGAAGTGGAAGGGAAAGAGAGAGTACGAGAAAGAAAAAGAGAGATAGAGTGAGAGAGAGAGAGAGGGGGACGACGATGGAGAAATGTGTTTTTTCTTCTTGTTCTTTTTGTTGTCGCCGCTGTTGTTGTTGTTGTTGTAGTTGTTCTTGTATGTGTGTATTGTACCACTGGGGCATTATAACGTTATCCTTCTGGTTATGTTTCCGCTTGCCTGTCAAGACCAAGCCAGTGGAGAGGTGAGCAAGGGGATGGGGATGGGGATGGGGACGGGAGGTGAGGTGAATAGGGTGTGAGTAGCAACAATGGCTGACTGACTGACTGCCAAGAGACATACAAACGCACACACATACACCCACACCCACACCCGCACACACACACACACTCTGCTGCTGCTGGCAAGCTCATAAAATTTATAACACAACGTCCTTGCCGGCTCCTTCGGCTCCTTTCAGCGTCTTCCTTGCGGCTTTAGCTCTTCTTTCTGCTGCTGTCTCTATATATATACTTAAGCACACATACATGTGCTTGTGCGTGTGTCCGTGTTTGCTTTTTCATAGCATTTTATGCTTTTTGTTCTCCTCTCTTCGTTTCCTTCTCCGCATCCCCGTCTCCCCGTCTCTCTTATTCAAGCAGATTTGGCCAAAATGTCTTAGCGAGAAAACTGAAGAAGACGAGGAAACAAGAAAGCAAAATGCCGCCCACTTAAATTGCTAAGTGGTGGCAGTTCCATTGAGGGGAGCCCCACCAAAAAGGTAGTGCGGTAGTGGGTTCGAATGTTGGTGTGGGTGTGGCAGTGGGTGTGGGTGTGGGTGTGGGTGTAGGTGGCATAAGTTGATGGTAAAGCGCGCACCTGTCATGTATATAATATGAATTTTCCTTTGGGGTGCTCAAAAAAAAAGAAGAAAATTCCACCCACACACACACTAATACTTAAAAAAAAGATATTGGCGAAAAGCCAATATCTTAGTTTCTCTTTTTTAGTTTTTGTTCAACATTTGAGACAAGTTGAAAAGATTTTTTGATGAAATTTCTAGGTAGGCAACTAGGACAGGTTGTTATACATATAACTAATTAATTCTAAGATATAACCTAAATCTTTGCGGAAACTACGGATAAGAATTGCTTTACTCTTCCATTTATCACTCACGATAACAACGACTTTTGTCATAGAAATGGAGTTTTTTAGAAGTACTCAGAGTAGAGTGCTCACTCAATTTGCTTTCAATTGTAAGGAAAAATCAGATCACTTCACTAAACCGATATTCCATATATTTCCTGAGCATCATGGTTGTGATCTGATACCAACTTTTTTACTTTTTCACTTTGCAAATATTGTTGTTAAGCATATTAATTTCGTGTGGTATAAAATGAGTTAAATTTGTATAATATGGCACACAAATACAAATATACACTGCCAGCCACTTGAATAAGAACACCCCAAATTTGTTTTTATTCGTTCTGGCATGTCAAAACTCTTTATACTATTAACTTGGTTTTAAGTTTAAGGATTTCCCATGAGAATACATCCATAAAGTTGCCAATTTATCAATTTGTTTAATTAAGAAAAAAATAATTATGAATAAAGTACAAAAAACGATGTTTATTTTCGGTCACTTGAATAAGAACACTTGGTGAAACTGTTTAATTATAAGAAAATGCGATAAACAAAATTAAGTTTTCATTTTTTTAGAGTAAGCTTACAATATTTATAACGCTTTAATAGTGGGTGGACCCGCCTTTATTTACTATTACATCGTATATATACGATATATCGAATATATTCGATTATGTGGTATAGGCTATTTAGATAATTCAGAGAAATTTGCCACCCTGCAGCTTTAATGGCCTCTATTAGCGACTCCTTTGTGTCGTAATGTTTAACTGATCCATAAACTATATAAATATAAGTTGCATTTCCACATCTAATTTAAAGCGTTTTATTTTATAGATTTAAATAAAAACAGAACGACAATATTCATAATTTGAAGTTTCAAAACCACTATTGAAATCAGTTTCAACTCGATTTTTAAAATATTTTTTGAGAATAACATATTAATAATAACAAATTCATTGATAAGATTTATTTTTTAAGTCACGGCTTGAGTTTTTTCTGGTTGCATAAAGCTGTTAAATTAATTGTTTCATTTATTGTGAAATCTGGTGAAAAACTCAAAGACTCTATGGATAAACAAAAGTCTCGAAAAAAGAAATCAAAAATTAAAAGCTGAAGTTTAACATTGACTTTTTTCTCTCTCTTCTCCCGTCTATGTTCAAATTGTGTTCTCTTTTGACTAAGATTTCTCTTTGCTTTTGAGCGCAATTTCCCTCAAACATTTATGCTAAACAAAAAATGAAAGAGTCAACTAACACACACACACACACGCAGACACACACACATACATTTGTTCGTGTTGGCAGAGAAAAAGTTAAAAATTTTTGCTTACAAAATGCCAGGCGAACATAAAGTCGAAATAAGTGAAACCAAAATGTACACGAAATGAAACGAGCAACAAAGTAGGACACAAACAGGACGAGACATGGTTGGAGTATGTACATAGTTGGTGGTGGAACGGAATGGTATGGAATGGAATGGGATGGGATGGGATGGCATGTTATGGGATTTTAGGATTGTTTGGTATGTATGCTTTTCGATTTTGTGGCCCAAACCAGAAAGACATCGAATCACATCAGCAGCAAACGAGAGAAGAAGATGGAAACAGTTTGGGGAGTTTTTTGGAATCAATGAAATTTCTATGATATTTGAAATTAATATTAAGCGTTGTCACCGAGAAATGACGACGATGATGTTGAAATTACGTCTGCTTTACATACAAAAAATGAGAAGGAGCACCAGCAGCAGCAGCAGGATCAACATTTAGCAAAAGGAACAAAATACAATAAACACAATACATGTAAATACAAGTAAATCGACGCGCCGACTTGGATATACCCATGCACCATGCACAAAAAAGTTTCTAGAAGAAAAACTATTTTTGGTCTGATCGTTCATATGGGGGCTATATGATATAGTAGTCCGATCTTGTTTTTATGATAATCGGGTGAAAAAGAACGAAGTTATTGATCTAAAACTCATTTTTTGACTGATGGTTCCTATGGGAGCTATATGATATAGTTGTCCGATCCAGATGAATCCGAGATATACAATGCCTGCAGTATATACAAGACTTCGTGCAAAATTTCAGCTCTGTAGTTATAGTGGTCTAGGAGGAGAAGCTGTTGATCCAGACAGACAGACGGACAGACAGCCGGACAAACGGATTTGAATTCGCCTTGTCATGCTGATCAAGAATATATATACTTTATAGGGTCGAGGATGCTTCCTTCTCCCTGTTACATACATTTTGGTGACTTTAATGTACCATTTCATCCTATTGGATGCATGGTATAAAAGCACATGCATACGTATGTATGTATGTATGTGTGTATGTATATCGTTATACAAATTGTAACTGTTCTGTGTATGCCACACGTACATTTCGAGCAACCCCACACCCTTGGCCATCCCTCTGATCCTTTTGCACCGCACTGAAAGGAAACTTCAACTCACAGACAATGTGTGCCCATATATGTATATATATCTCACTCTATCTATCTCCCACATCCATTTCTCTCTCTCTCTCGCTAGACCACTCTCTCAGTTTGTGTGCGTGTGTGTGTGTGTGTATGTTTGCATAAATAGACAATGAGCAAACAGCTTGCACGCTGAATGATAACGTAGGAGCAAGTGGAAACAAGGGCACCCAATAGCAGCAACAACAACAACAAGAACAATAACAAGAACAGCAAGTCAACTCCGTGGCCCCATTGTGCCATGTGTGCGGCAGGCAAAATGGCAACAACAACTACACAGACAGAATCTCATACGATTATATGGAATCGCTTGCATGTCACCAAACGTTGGCAGCCCAACAAGCTGCTCCTTCTCATCCCTCCTCCGCCTCCTTCTCTACGCCCCATCCACAGTTAAAAACTTCTGTTACCTCAAGACAGACTAAATAAAAATAAGCAAAACTTTTCGAAATCGATAGATACGAATATTAAATACTCTCATATATAAGTATTTAATTTCCCAGTTAACCATTTGAGTGAAACGACCAATTATCATGAAGGAAATGAGTGTTAAACAATGCTGCAAATTTTTACCAACACTATCATAAACTTTCCTTTAGGATGGTTCATTCAAAAAGTTAAGGATCTTTTTGGGCGGGTCGTGTATTAGTACTTAAATACCTTAAATCCCTTGTTTCTTCTTCTTATTTATTGACAATCTTTTCGTAGTGAGGGTATAACTCATAAAGAGGGGGAGTACAGATTTACAATTAACAATAAAAACTGATTTTGACCGGAAGTTTCTATACTCGTATAGTTCTTGACTCTTATAGAATGGATCCAATATTAAGAAAGTCACCTCGACGGACTTCATTTTCATTTAAATATGGACAAAAATCGTTATCCTATTCAGATCCTTGATTTTCAACCACAATGTTGCTTGCTTTAAATTTGGCTCCTTTCCGGATTAGTGAGACTTTTTTTTTTTAAAGACTTCAAACATACTTCATACTCCATAGAGCTGGAAACCCCATCGATAGTATCGATGGAAATTAAAAAGTGCGATAGATCGATGCGAAAAGTTCGATGGCGATCTATCGAACTTGAATTGTGCGTGGTCACATAAATAACCGTTTTGTATTTTATTTGAATAATAATTCGAATAACCCTTTTAACCATCGATGGAGCAATCGATGGTTCCATCCATCGATTGAAAAATACTGAACCATCGATACTATCGATTTTTCCCCCCAGCACTGACTAAACTATCGAGGGGGCAGACCATCGATGGGTTCCCAGCTCTAATACTCCATTTACAAATCTATCTTTTTTAAAATTTGAATTGTTTTTTTTTTTGCTAAAACTCTTGGAAGATAATAAAAATTGGTGGAATTTTTCATTAACCCTTTTTGAAAGTATTAATGGCTTTCTAAATTGGATTTATGAGCACAAATCAATTAATTACACGTATGTATTTAACTCAGAGACCCCAACAGTTTTGAGTTTTATTTGTCAGACTCACACTCTAACAATTATTCTTAAGTTGTATTTATTTAGTGATTTGGAATCTGCTAAATGTATATGAAAGATTAAGTGCACCTGGGTTAATTTTAAACGGACAATTATGATAATCAAAATTCACATATCAATTACATACACTGCCGCTCAACTGAATAGGTTCATGATCTCAGAGGTAGGAATTTGTCCATAATTCCTAAACCAGTATTCCGATTTACATAATTTTTTTTCTTTAATTCTTAAATCATATTAGATTAAAACGCGCTAGTAAAGAACCGTTTGCTAAGTACCGTTACTTTGCGTATTCTGTATATTGGCTATGAACAGAAGACATTTTACGTTCTATATCAAGTACTTTATTAGTATTCGATTTGTTTTTGCTAGTCACAGGCAATATCTTACTAATTTATAATACAATTTATCAGGGACGGTAAATAATGATAATTTTGTTTTTTTTAATTAAAAAAATCATCCACTTCTAATTACCTTAGGAGAGCCAAAAATAGACCAATGTTCTTGTCTATGCATAAATTATGCTTTTTCACTATGATTCAAAAATCTGCGATTTTTAAGCAATTGATTAAATATTAATCATCGATTTTAAGCAAAAAAAAAAAAAAAAACAAAACTCACAACATAAAAATTATAATTGAGCAATAAAATAAAAAATAATAATTATTTCTTGAGTTTTATTTTTTCGCTCAAAAATAAAACTCAACATGATTTTCTGGCTTTTCCATAGAGTGTTCAGGCAAACCCGACATATATCCTTTGACCTACATATTTTCCACAAGTTTAGGTATAAATATAAAAAAAAAAATTTTTAATTTAAGCCAAAAATTTAAGAAAAGTAAACAAATTTCAGGAACATTTTTTAAAGATTTCCGTGACTTCGAGAAACGTGATGAATTTAGTAGAAGAGAAGTACGATCTACTTAAAACTAAAATCATAAATTGAATTTATACTTAACAAAATATTAAGTATATTCAAAAATTGTTTTTCGAGTTGACTTGATTGCCTAATCGGCTTGTCGCACTGTTTATAATTAATATTTATCTATATATAGTACATACATACATACATATATGTATGGATAAATGTGTGTATATGCCCTAACTCCGAGTAACAGCTGCCATTGTTGTTGTTTTTTGCGTCTCCTTTTTGGAAATTTCATCTCACAATTTTTCCTTCTCGGTTTTTATGTATTTTTTTCTTCATTTTTTTTTTCTTCTGCTGTTGTGCTTTAATTTTCATAGATTTTTTTTGGGACAATGTTTCGGTGTGTGTCTGTGTGGAAACTTTTTGGCATTTTTGCTGCTCTGCTTAAACTTTTATGCGCTGTGCCACATGCATGCATAGATGTGTTTGTGTGGGTGTGTGTGTGTGTGTGTGTTTGGATGTGGGTGTTGGGTGGGTGGAGAGTGGGTGTGTGTATATGTATATTTCCGTGCAAAATTGTATAAATGTTGGTTGTTGGTTTTTTCTTTTTTGGCAGCCTCTAAACGGCAAGCGCAGGAAGCATCACCAGCAACAGCATTCGCCTGGCACAATTTACGCCTCTTGATAGCAGAGAGGATGAGTGGGTGGGTGGGTGGTTTGGGTTGGGTTGGGTTGGGGTGAGATGAAATGAGGTGTGGTGCGGTGAGGTGAGGTGAGGCGGTGTAACAGGAAAGGGTAAGATATGTTGGTTAGAGTGCGGGGGTGGAGGTGATGCTGCTGCTGCTGCTTGTGTGCTCGACGGCCTTCGCACAATGTGGCGTATGCGTAATAATTAATACGCTTGAATTCATTAGTTGAGCAGATTTTGCATGCCAGGACAGAGAGTGAAGTGGGAATGGGTATGGGTATGTGTGTGTATCGGTGTGTTTATATATACATATTACGAATGTGTGTGTGTATGTGTGTGTGTCTTCAAGGGGGAAAAAACCCAAAAAATGTTGTATAATTATTTAAGTGAATTAAAGCATTTTAACCAAGTTTTCAATGCGAAGAGCGAACAATTTATTGAAAAACAAATCGAAATCAAATCATAGCTTCATCACGCCGAAATTTGCATACTCTCATTGCCATAAAATATACATATGACACAATTATTTTTTTTGAAAATACAAACATTTTAAGTGTTTCATAGTTAGCCCCTTTTTATACCATGCATTCGTAGAATGAAATGGTATATTAAAGTCGCCAAAATGTATGTAACAGGGAGAAGGAAGCTTCTCCGACCCTATAAAGTATATATATTCTTGATCAGTATCAATAGCCGAGTCGATTGAGACATGTCCGTCTGTCTGTCCGTCTGTCCGTCTGTCCGTCTGTCCGTCTGTCCGTCTGTCCGTCTGTCCGTCTGAAGAATCATCGAGATCTCGGAGACTATAAGAGCTAGAGCTACCAAACTTGGCATGTAGACCCGTTTGCTCTGCAGGCAGATCGAGTTTATTTTTTTTTCGCCCCGCCCCCTTCCGCCCCCGCTATTTGAAAAACAATATTTTGAGCCTCCATATCTCGGGAACTATAAAAGATAGAGCTTTCGGATTTGGACATTAGATGCGTGCAGTGTGCACGCAGACCAAGTTTGTTTCAAATTTTGGCCACGCCCCCTTCCGCCCCCGAAATTCGAAAAATTCGATTTTTAGCCGAAATATTTATCGTATCGTAATTTAATTTGGCACACTAATACATGTCACGTATATCTATCATTCCACCAAATATCACAAGAATCGGAATAAAAATGGCCGAGTTATACATAGAAACGTTTTTCACTCATAGCGGTGCAAGGCAGATGCACGCGAAAAAGAGCGAGATAGCATATGCTGCAAATCACCGATTTGGTCGGGGGGCGCTAAAGTGCTCGTTTCCACATAAGAGACATAGCATTTGAAAGAAATTTAATATATATCTCTTCACCTAATGCATGGTATATCCAAGTCGGCCCGGCGACTTACTTACTTTATTTTTATAGCGCGCTGATTTTTTAAGGCCATTTATGAATTAGTCATGCCAGAGGCAGTTGTACATTCCAGTTTTCAGGACTAGTGAGAAATGTATACCGATTTTTTAAAATACAGTGAATTAGATGGTAAAAATTACATTTTTAGAAACTCAAATGTTATATTTTGGAATGAACGTTCACAAACTGAGTTTTTTTTTAAACATTAACGATATTTAAATAATGAATTAGCATGATATAAGGAAAATAAAGTAAATAAGTCGCCGACCAGTTTTGGACAGAGTGAAACTTCTTATATTAAATTTCTTTCGCATACCGCGATTTCTAACACATGCTATCTCGCTCACTCTTATGTGCCCCAATGGTAAAATCCGACCGTGCAGCGCTTTGACGACAAAACGTTTCAACGTATACATAACTCGGCCATTTTTATTTCGATTTGAATGGAATTAAATTACGATACGATAAATATTGCGGTAGATTATTATATTTAATCGAATTACGGGTGCGGACGTGGGCGTGTTAAATAAACTTAGTCTGCGTGCATGTGCATGCACGAATCCACTGTCCAATTAGGACAACTCTCGATAGGACAACTTTGGATACATGTAATCGATAGGAAATACTTTAAAGATTATAAAGTTGGTCACTATTTTTTTAATTGGTTAATAATCATGGGTGCTAGAGCTCCTCGAGTTTTCTGAGTACGAATTTAGACGATTCAACGAGTGAAGAGAAATGCTACGAATATGGGATTTCTCCGTTGCATTGCAGAATAAAGTGTATGGAATTTATTCGGATCCACTTCTTACAGGTAAAATATGCTCGAAATACATCTTAACTTTGAATATTAAATTACCTCGTATACGTATTTTTTATTAAGTGCTTTTCAAATTTTTTAAATCGCTTTAATAGTTTAGAAGTTACGATTTTTGCAATGCAGAATGAGCAAAGGTCCCACTGTGCGACTTTTGTTTTGTAAAACAAAACGAAACTTTGGGGCCATGGTAATTTCCTATGTTCCATATTTCGGACCTACAGATATCGATTGGCACATTAGCTAAATCGATTACCAATAGCAGCTATTTCGATTGTCGCTAAGAGCAATAGTGTTGTGCAAAGAAAAAATAAGACAATGTTTGGATCTAAAATTTTGGTAATTTGACTACTCGGAATTTCAGTGTTGGATAACGCTAAAAGTGGAAAATGGCTATGTTTCAAAGGCCAGTGTTGGTAAACTTAAAAAATTAAACCCGCATTAAATTTGAATTAAAATATTTTATTTAAATGACTTCGGTAACACCATTTAGTTTCATAAAGTCGAGGAATATTGTGTACTAATTACCGTGTATTTTTCCCAAGTCGAGGAATATTCGGCTGCTGTGGTATTTTCATTTGTTAATTGTGGAAAAACTACACAATAAATCACAAAAGCCCAAGGTTGTGCTCGTGGAATTTTTCCCTTTCGTTTGATACCAAATTCGTTAATTAATGCAGTAAAGTAAACAATTACCAAAATTTGTAAACGTTTTTCGTAATATAAGCAACCAGAAAAAATGTACTTATTTTTGGGAGGTACAGTTATTAGACTACAACAATATTGTCGTTGCATTGACAACCCTATTGCTTACGTTTAATTCAATATTGCAACTGTAAACAAAAAATTAAAAAACAATGAATTAAATACAATGCATCAATAATGGGATTTCCAGTTAATTAATTATTGAGGTAATAAGACTACATTTGCTTTCCTACACAATTCGTTTTTCTAAACATGATATCCCAGAATTTGATTTCGGCCATGCGAGGCAAGCTTTTTCCATTCTTTACAAATCTTCAATTAAAATTAATTTAAATTCCATACATATATTCGAATGGAAATTTAGTTATTTTTTTTCGATCATATCTATGAGAAATCCAATAAATTACATTTACATTTTTTCTTTTTCTTTAACGGTTCAAGATCAAAACAGTGATGCCAACTTGGTTCATTTTTCCGATGTTTTATTTACTTTATCCGTAAAACACAATTCTACAACATTTTGTTAATTGGGGCTTAATTTACTAAATTAATGCTTTGTTGTGGCACATCAAAAAATAAAATTGTAATTATAAAATATTAGTCCGAAATTAAGATTTATCGATATCCACCAGAATAGCAACCTTGCTTATGGGTGCTTTGGTCGAAAACGATTTTTGCTTAATATTTTCCGTTTTCGTAAAATTATACATTTTATACGAAAACAAATATTTTCAGCGAATGCAATTCGATCCGAAAATAATTAAAGTTTATTTCAACAGTATTTTATTTTTTATTTAAAACATGCTTTGCTACAAACGCAATATTAACCAATCGCAATATTAACCTACAATTGCGTTTGGTGCGATTTCAGGGCGTCAGCGATTTCTAGGATACAGAATTTTTAACTTAAATATGTACTTTGAAATTGAAAGAAAAGTGTATTTTTTATAAATTTCAAATTTTTATGACTGGGGGCGGATCAAATTCCTAAATGTAATCCATCTGACGAATCCAATAAATTAAAATAAACGACTGTGTAGGAATAAGAAAATAAAGGGAATAAAAGGTCATCGAATAGAAGCAGCAGACTACGCGAAAACACGGTCAAGCTAAGTGAAGAGTTTAAAAAACTTTCAAAATTATTAAATTTTTTTAAATGAAACTAAAATATTTTTCTTTTCTTTTCTAACCATATGACATTTTTAGTACTTATTATAAATATATTGTCATTTATTTTTATTTTACTATTTAAGGGTATTTAAAGTACACGTTGTCTTCCTAATAAGTTAGGAAATCTCCATAGCGATAGCTTTTAATTTCACTTTTCGATAATTCTTTAGTTCGGTGGAACAGAGTTAAATAGGTCTTCTGGTTTTGTTTAAGAAATCAGAGAGAAGAAAAAAGGCAAAGATTATAAAGTTTTTGGATTAACCATTTAAGCTAAATTTTTTGTTTTGTTTTGAAAAAATTTGAAGTATTGGTTTTTTTAATAAAGTTAAGTTAAATTGAGTTAGATAAATATTTTATTTACCCCATCCTGTGAAAAAACGATTGAATTTATTATTGAATATCCAGCAAAAACGAGCATGAATATAAGGGACCCTAGAGACGAATACTTTTGTGACTGACTGTAAGTAAAAAAAAAAAAACAAAACTAGTAGCGACAAGCGAATTCTTCTGCTTCTGAACGTTTCTATGGTTAATCGTAATAGATTTTTCAAATTAAAGTTTTTCTTTTAAAGAAACTCCACACCTTTAGGAAAATAACTTAAACTTGGTGGTTCAATTTCCGTAGACCATACTAACTTGGTTCAGACTCTATAATATGGAGTATATACATATGTATGTAAAAAACCCCACTCCCCCCTCCAATCCCTCTGGCACCGCACCAAACAACTAAATAACAATGAGTGAACTCACTTTACTCATTTAGCCATTCGGTTAGCTGTTTTAGCTGGTTTTAACCCATAGCCTTATCACCCCACCGCCCACACCGATCCACCTCTCTCCCTTTCACCACTCTATGCCACTCAATTGAGCGGCGTTGAAGGCGTTTGCAATGAAATTATTATTTAAATGAAAACAGCAACAGAAACGAGACAGCAGCGACGACAATAATAGCAACAACAACAATAATCAAGGCAAGGATGATAATGTCAACAGAGTGACAACAACAAGGACACATAGCACACGAAAGAGGTGGTGGGGGGTTGGGGGGGGGCAGTAGCAACAACAACAAACATAACAATAATGCAGCATAACAGCGTAAATGTTAATAATTACATAAATAACAACAAAAGAAGCAGAGTGAGACAGAAAAAGACCAGAGAGAGAGAGAGAGAGGGGGGGATTTCCCCTTTTTTAAACATTTGTGTGTGTGTGTGTGTGTAACAATAAATGAACAAGGAAGTGCAAAAGGGATGAGGGGGGGAAGGGGGGGGGGGCGGTAGCGGGTCGAAAAATGAAATTGTGTTGGGTGGTTTGTCATTGTTCCAGGCGATGCCAGCGCCAAAAGTGACAGCGCACAATATGTAATTATGTTTCATCTCATACCTACACACACACAGCGAGCGCGAGAGAGAGAGAGAGCGAGCGAACGCGAGAGAAAAAGAACGGTAAAAGGCAAGCGAAAGAGATAGAGGATGAAACTGCTAGAGAGTAAAAGAGACAGAACAGTGAAATATGGCAAAGGATGCAAAACCGTTGGCAATTTGTGTCGCGTTTTTAAGGAAAAAAAAAAAACTGAACAGAAACGAGAACAGAGAAGATTGAAGGAGGAACCCCCACCCCCACCACTACCCCAACCTCCACCTCCACCTCCAACTTTCGCCAGGCAAGGACTCGACTCGACTCGGCACAACCATTGTAAAACGTAGTCTTGGGGGCATGAGATGAGATGGTGCCCACCCATGTGGGTGGCTTCCTTCAAAAATATAAAAGGCAATATAGAGAGACCTCGCCCCGGCTGACACCCCTCCCCCCCCCACCCCTCACTAAAATCGGGGAATGAGCAACACAAAAGAGAGAGTCAAAGAGGTGAAATGCGTGTGGCTTTTATTGCTCTTGGGAATTGGAGTATTCTTGGAGTTGGTACGGGAGCAACAAGAAGAAAAAAATTCCAAAAAATACGTACAGGAAAATTGGCGACAGGTTGCGCTGTGTCGTTTTTGTATGTGCGTGTGTGGGTGTGTTGACAGGACACAGAAGTAAGTAAACAAATGCTATAAACGCGAGGGTTGACTAAGGCACATTGCATTCTCCATTGCACATTGTCATAGTAAGCCGAATAGAACTAGTGTGTCTACGAAGTTAGTTAGTATTAGCTTTCAATTTTTTTGAAAAACCGTAGTAGACCCGCACAATTCAATCTGCCCCTTCTCGAAATAAGAATACAAATCTTTAGATTTGTGATTTATTTGGCTAGGATCCATGTGGATTACCAGGCAAAGTCTGTGGTTCCCAGGATCCATTCTGGTTCAGTCGCCAGGATTTAGAAAAGTTTGTATAATTTTTAAAAATTACCTTTTGAACACTGTTAGTAAAATCTCTGCACTGCTACCATACTGCAATATCAGTTATTGGCCAAAAAAAAAACGATTAAGAATAGACGAACTTGAGCCTTGATGGCTAAGTATTGAAATGTATAAAAATTCGCCAAATCAATTTACATATTTGGAATAAACCGCGCTATCGATAAATAAGTTGAAACTCGATAACGACTACCCTAAAAATACTACTAAGCACAAGAAACTTTAATAACCGTTACGTTTTGCAAACGATGCCGATTGCAGAAAAAAGACAACGTCGCAATGTTGGAAAGGTACCGTTTAGAAGCTCTGTTCACATGTTTTTTAAAGCTGCATAAGGGGCGTGGTTTCATTTCGATTTGGCCTGCTGAAACTATAAGTTCATATTTCAAAGAGCTTGATAAATTTGTTAAGTAATTGTGCCACGTGCTAAAAAATAACCACCCAAGTGAGATTTAATTTGTGAACGAGACAATTATTTCGGAAGTCAGAAATTGCTTGTTTTCTTTTTTGACGATAAAAAGGTGACATTTTATTAGGTTTCCTCACTACTAGCAATTAAACCAAGTCTATTGATTTCACAGTACCCAATACTTATATCCTTCGGGAACTTGCGTTCATCTTAGCGCTGGGAAACGGCATAAGAACCGTTCGTAGAGGAGAAAATCTTACGGAAAGGAAGTACAAGGCACGCATTGAACCTAGATATCGAGGATTCACACTTTTCCTGTGGAAGGGAGTGCTATTTGGAAACCTTAATTTCTATCTTAGGGTCGCGTAACTATGTTACCTCCCACGTGTTGCTCATAGGCCAACCAAATGTATTAGAAACTAAAAGTTCTTCAAACAGATGACCAAATTATGTTGCCAGTGCTCATATATCTTTCATTGATTGCAATTTCATTATCTTAATATATATAATCTATATATATCTTGGATTTAATGAAGCACTCTTTACGTTGAAATATGCGTTAATTTGTAAATAGAAGCTTTAATTAATTTTCGTAAAACTCTCAAATATCTTTTTTTCTGACATTTCATAGTATTTAAGTAAGTTGAGATTTTGAAGGTCTTTTGTTTGTTCTAATGAAGCGATATGAGTAAGGTAACCTACGGAGTATATTTCTAGTCCTTGTTGCATATTTCGTCTAAAGTTTTGACAACGATAACATGAGTGCTATGAAACAAAGTAAAGGGTGAGTAATAACAAATGAATTGATTTTTATATGTTTTTATCCATATGTATACATAATTTAGCATTGCTGATATATCCTCCTTACATCCCTATTCTACCGCGAGCGTTCTTATAACCATGAATGATAATTAAGTTAAGTTACTCTCGTTGAATTGAAAAAGTTGGAAGTTTGTTTTTTTAATAATTATAAGCAAACAGAAACAGAAATGATATATTAAATTAAGTATATATGGTCTGTCGAGTACTTATGTTGAACGTTTACAGGATCTCATAAAACAAAGGTAAATAATCTTTGTATAGGGACAACACCTCTATATTAAACAGTTGTCATGGCAGGGTGGGTACAAAATTCCCTCTTCCTTTGTTTAGATCAGAGCCGGCCACGCATAGCCCCCGGGAGCCGAAGTCAAAACGCGAAACTCATGTATACGAGCCGAGCGCTTGCCGAAGCCATTACAAAAACTATTTGAGAGCGTGAAAACATAATTAGTTTCTCACAGCATTTCGACCCGAGCACTTCTGTGTGGCTCTGCTGAGAGGCAACACATGAAAGACGAAATTTGTTCACTTTTTATTTTGCGCAGTGTAAAGCAGCTTACAGACACAAGCAAGTGCACGCATATTATGATACGTTTTCTCGGCACTCTTTGTGCCGATCCCTGGTTTAGATCAAGAAGGTCATATCGTTTCTTTTGTAATGGTAAATCGGCACCTCCGTATTAATAACAATTTACTAATACAAATGTCATTTTTTCGCAGTTTTGTCAACGAGCATTAACATTATTAATGATAGTGTTTGTGAATAGGGGAGAAAGAACCCCGACCGATCCGAAGAGCTAGCTCCGACCATAGCCAGAATGCGCACCTTCAATCCTGATCACACTCCTGGCTAATACCAACGTTCTTTTAACAACTATGGGACAGATATTTATCACTACATTGTAATTAAACCTTTTACTGTTTCGGATTTTGTCTGCTATGTTCTGTCGAAATTCTCGAAGCAACAACAAAAACCGATTGAGAGAACAGGGATGTTTTGAAGACTATGCGATTAAATCCTGGGATATCAGCTGCGAAAATTGGTCAGGATATTAGGCAGAAGTTTGGCAAAGATCTCCATACCGACACAGTCCGAAAAATATTGAAAAACGAAGACTTACTTGCTCGTGTTCCAAGAAAGAAGCCTCCCAAATCAGATGCAAACAAAGTCAAGCGAATGGATTTCGCCAAAGGAAAGTAAATTTTGCATTTTTTGCATCAAAGGACGCAAACTTGGATGGCGTACACCTGGCACGGCCTTTGATGCACAAAATCTTACTCCATCAGTTAAGCACGGTGGTGGCGGTGTGATCGTATGGGGGTGTAGGCAATCTTGTTTTCATTGAAACAATGGACAATAAGGCTTATTTAGACATATCGAAGACCAATTAGCATGGAATTAAGCCTTGGTGAAGATTTTTGGTTCCAACAGAATAATGACCCAAACATACAGCACATAATGCCAAGTTGTGGTTGCTGAATAATACAAAAAACCAGCTGCACTCACCACCCGGATTTGAATCCTATTGAACATCTTTGGGATTTTCTGGAGCGAACCATTACGTTTAAGAAGATAGTAAAAAATGTCATCATGGAGGAGTGGCTTCGAATTTCGCCAGAGATCAGCAATGCCAAAACGATTGGCAGAAACTATAAAAAGAAAAGGTATCTCACCTCTAATAAAACTGAAATTCTGAACTGAAATTCGTTGTTTTTTTAGTTTTTTAAATATACAAATGTAAGTATAATTGAAAATGGAGAAAAACCTTTCATATATCATTTATTAACAGTGTGCTAGTCATTTAAAAACCAGAAAACCGGGCTAACTTCGTCCATGCCGAAGTTTGTATACCCTTGCAAGTTCTTGCGTTACTCAGTCCCTAAATGGAGATCGCAAAATGAAAAGGCTTTTGTGAAAAAACCTCAATCTACACGCTATAGCACGGCACGCATGCATATGCATGTACATACATGCCATTATATGGCCATATGCCATTTGTTTGTATGACAGCTATATCATATAGTTATCCGATTTTGATCAAATTTGTCAAGACTATAATTTATTATGTGCAAATGTTATTTACCAAATTTGGTGATGATCGCAAAAGAAACAAAAAAGTTTTTAAAAGCAAAACTATTTTTGGTCCGATTGTTCCTATGGGAGCTATATGATATAGTAGTCCGATCTTGGTCAAATTTCTTACGGATGTTTGGATGTATAGTAAACTGCCAAATGTTAAGTATTATAATGATCAGGTGAAAAAGAAAGAAGTTATTGATCTAAAACTCATTTTTTGACTGATGGGTCCTATGGGAGATATATGATATAGTTGTCCGATCCAGATGAATCCGAGATATACAATGCCTGCAGTATATACAAGACTCCGTGCAAAATTTCAGCTCTGTAGTTTTAGTGGTTTAGGAGGAGAAGCTGTTGATCCAGACAGACGGACGGACGGACAGACAGACGGACAAACGGATTTGAACTCGTCTTGTCATGCTGATCCAGAATATATATACTTTATTGGGTCGGAGATGCCTCCTTCTATGCGTTGAACACTTCTGACCAAAATTAATATACCCTTTTTGCAAGGGTATAATAAGCTAATTTTAATCCATCATCGTTCATATCACCTTCCTCTCAGAGGATTATATATTTCGACGGTATGGCATAGTTGTGGCAGCATTTTAAAATATTCATTTGGCTAAAAACTTTTTTTTTCCATATCCATGGTTTTATATGGCTTTAACTGTCCATAAAATTGCCGAAATTATACAGGGGTGTCACAGAAAACGCTAGAAATTTTAGCGACCTTTGCAATGTAAAACGCCGAACCCTCCGACGTTTCATCTTTGGAATCACAGCCATCGATTGTGGATTGCTGGTATATCGATTGTCGCTAAGTGCAATAGGGTTGTGCAATTCAAAAAAAAAAAAAAAATATTAATGTTTTGAATTACTATTTTTTTCCATTTTTCGTAAACGAAAAATTATTGCTAATGTAACACAACAAGAAAAAATGAACTTATTTATTAAAGGAACAGTTATCATGTTGCAACAACAAATTTTTAAAATTATTATCGCACGCAATATTGTCGGTGCTTTGACAACCCTATTGTTTACATTTACTTCAAATTTGTAACTGTAAACAAATTTTGGCAAATTAACCAAAAATGTAAGAACAATGAATTAAATACAACAAGATGAATACAATGCATCGATAACTGCTAACTATTGCGTTTGTAAGCCCACATTCTCCTTTCTACACAATTCGTTTTCGCAATAATGGCAACTGTTTTACCCCAGAATAAAATTTCGTCCATGCGATTTCTAGGTATTAGCTCGGTCCAACAAGTCATTGGATACAGACCTGGAGGTGTTTAGAACAACTGTGAGCGAAATCATTTGGAATATTATTTAATCTAGGCACCTGCTTCTTTTTGGCAAGCATTTTCCATTCTCGACATGTCTTCAATTAAAAGTGAAATTAATTAAAGTTCCATGCACATATTCAAATGCAAATTTAATTATTTTTATTCGATCATATTAGAAATGAAGTAAGTAATCTGCTTGCATACTGCACACATCTACTGTCCAAATACGATAGGTTTAGCTTTTATAGTTCCCGATATAAAGGGGCTCAAAATATTGTTTCTCAAATAGCGTGAACGGAAGGGGGCGTGGCAAAAAAATAAAACAAACTCGATCGGCTTACAAACCATTTCATGCATGGACCATTTATGGATGCATGGTATAAAAATATGAAAAGTATACAAAATAAAAAAGTCAGAAACAAATTCCAAACATTTTCTCAAACAAAACTTTTTGAATTCAAACTAATTCTATTTTTTAATCGAGTTTCGAAATCAATAAGACTATTAGACTCTCGATAATTAGGTAGATGATAATATATTATTTTAGCTAGGACCAATTTGCAAAAAGAAAACCACTGCAACGCAGTTTTCGGCATATTTGTTCGTTAATTGACACAGAAATTGATTTGAATTTTACCTTCCAATGAAATGACATGCAATTACAAAACTATTTATTTAGCAACACTGATAAATAGTGCCACAGAACACGGTTTCCAACACTGTTGCCTAGCACTGTTGCCTAGCACATCAAGCAAAGTCATTGTCGTGACGAATTGTCTCAGACTTTCTCACTTGATTGTTGGCATTCGAAAGGCCAACACCGTCTTCTCTCCTTATTTTTATATTTTATTTTCTCTTGATTTTCATCTTAATCCACACATTTTACATACGTAATAACGGTGTCTATCTTTTTTCTTAGTCAGCCTTCTCATCTTCTTCAGTCCACAACTATTCTACCCATGAATTAATTTGTTACTTAATGTGTAAAAATCGTATATTAATCGTAAATTAATTACACCTGGACTGAAAAGTGTGGATAATATTTTTCCTTTTTTGAATTTTGATGAAATTCAAGTACTTTGGAATATTGTTTAATCGCGAATTTTGAATTGGTACACGAAACTGATTTGGTAATTAAAATTTAGATTTCCGTATCAACTTTGGTTGAATTTAGTCTACTACACTTACGCTTTTTGGTCACCCATTCCACAGTGGTTCCTTGATTTCATCTTGATCGACATAAACTTAATTATCCGGTGATAGTCAGCCTCCTCATCTTCTTCAGTCCACAACTATGCTACTGAATATGCCGAACTCATGCTTTTCAAAGATCATTTATTAATTTTTTAATTAGTGTGTGAAAATCGTAAATAAATTACACATGGACTCTTAAAATTATGGCTAATATATTGTAATGCCGATGAAATGGCAATTGCAATGAGATAATCATTTATTTAGCAACACTGATAAATAGTGCCACAGAACACATTTTCCAACACTGTTGCCTAGCAATGTTGTCTAGCACATCAAAGCAAGCAAAGTCATTGTGGTGAGGAATTATCTTAGACTTTCTCACTTGATTGTTGGCATTCGAAAGGCCAACACCGTCTTCTCTCCTTATTCCTTATACATACATATATTTTATTTTTTCTTGATTTTCATCTTAATCCACACATATTACTTATGTAATTGTACGACGGTATCTGTCTTATTTAGTCCTCCCTATTTGTTTTTATTCTCAGTCCACAACTACTTATTCTACTCATGAATTAATTTGTTACTTAGTGTGTGAAAATCGTAAGTTAATCGTAAACTAATTACACCTGGACTTAAAAGTGCGGCTAATATATTGTAATGCCGATGACATGGCAATTGCAATAAGAAAATCATTTATTTAGCAACACTGACAAATAGTGCCATAAAACACATTTCCAAAACTGATAAATAGTGCCACAGAACGCGTTTTCCAACACTGTTGCCTAGCATACTTGTAGTTTCATCAAAGCATCGTTTAAAGAGAAAGCTAAAATGCATGCATATGAAGACTTAAAACTTGCAATATCTGAAAGTATCGAAAACTTTTATATAATTATTTGCGTAATAAAACGGGACATGGTCGAAATTATAAAGACAATAAAGTGATTTCCAATATGAATGCAAACTCGTATAAAAGCGTAATAGAAATGGCTTTTCCCCATGTGAAAAATATGTTTTCAAATCGGCAATGACATTTTCTCACAGCCCCAAACTATGTACGTAATCAGTTTGGATAAGATTCTTCAAGAAATAGGGTATAGAAAAGCTTATATGCGACCTTTGAAAACCATAGCTCTAAAACTGTGGGACTAGTTTGCATAGTACCAGACAGACAGACGGACAAGGATATATCAACTCGTCTTCTCTTGCTGATTAAGAATATTAATACTTTATGGGGTCGGAAACGATCCCTTCTCTGCGTTACAAACATCTGACCAATTTTATAATACCCTCTGCAAGGATATAAATATATAAGAAAAAACAATTTTGTTTTCTTAACAAATATCAATTATAACGGCAATATATCATGCCGGTCCCTTGAGAATCGTTACAGACGGCATCTAGTGATTTGACATTAGTGAAAAATCAAACATAAGTAGACAAATCTAATTTTAGTTTTATATCTTTCGAGCACATTTCCTAGTCACCGCAGTAATATTTGCCAGCGACGCCAAAAATAGTATTCTAGTCATCGCAGCAAAGGTTGCTAAGCAACGCAGCAAAATGGTATCATGTTGGCTCGGCACCTTGTCACAGTTCACTGCTGATCCGGGACCTAGTCACAGTTTACTGCTGATCCGTGACCTATTGTACATATGTGTTAATCCATGTTGTTGCGGTGAATATCAATTGAGCTTGCAGTGAAGACATGTTGTTGCTATTAGCAATTTGCATAAAATCAAAAAACAAATAAATATACTTCAAAAACCGCCCTCGCCATGCAATATGTACACACACATTTATATGTACTTATGTATGCATGTGTGAAACGTATTTTCTAATTAAAAGTAAGATTACTTTTTTTCCATTAACATTTGCACCGTTAAATGAATAGGGGAAAGAAAGAGAGAGACGGTACAAGTATAAGCAAAATGTCAATTTCAATTGATAACCTATAACCTTTTGTGCCCATTTTTACAGCCAGCAAGTGCTGCCTGCCTCTTGGAGGCAGAGTTGGCTCTATTTTTAGACTTTGATGTGGGCGATCTAAATAAGTGGGCGGTTTGTTTCCAACAGACAATACTCAAACTTTGACGTCATTGGAAAATTAGTAATCTTATTACGTCACAGTTGCCTGTCCGAATTGTGAGTTTGTGACGTCATGTGGCCAAGAGCGAAACGAGTCCCAGCAAACGCCAAAATGTAGGCAATACAAATTAAAAATTCTTGTTCCCTGCCTTCTTTTACTTCTACCATTTCCACATCGTCTTGTCATGCATATTTATTAACCTTCAGCCAACACATAAGCCACAGACACGGCCCACACAAGGATAACATAAAAAAAACACACACACACACACACCGAGAGGGAGAGACACAGACACAGAAAAGGCTTATTGTTAACCTTCGCCAGTTAACCAGGAGACCGAGACCTAGCCCATCTAAACGAGCAGCCAAACGACCACCCGCCCGTCCACCCACTTTTCGCCTAGCTTAACCTTCGACTCTTTTAACGGTCTACGAGCAGCCTCGACCCATAAATACAGAAAAACCTGCCTCTGTCGCAGTCGCCGTTGCCGTCGTCTCCCTCCTCTTCGCTTCCCCTAAACGCTGTGTGTGTGCGTATACACACAAAAGAAACCTCAAACTTTGGTTAGGTGGGCGCTGCGTCTAACCCACACAAATAGGTACCACATTCCAGCCCCCCTCCCCCACCCAATTCTAGTCCCAAGGCCATTGAATACATTTTCCAGCCTGACACTGTCCTCAGTCAAAAATACAAAAATAATTATAAAAGAGATTTCAAGGAATTCTTAAATTGTGAAAATTTAAATAAAATAAATAAGTCGAGCTAACCAACAAATGCCATCTCGCTCACTTTTATGAGCACACGAGCACTTTGGCGCCCTCTACCGGTCAAACTCGTCCTTGGGCCGCTTTGCTTACAAAACGTTTCTATGTATAACTCGGCCATTTTTGTACCGATTTATATGAAATTTTATACACTTATAGCGTGTGTTAGTGTGTCTATATTCCAAATAGCTTTATGTCTAATGGTCTCCGGGATCTCGATAATCCTACAGACAAACAGACGGACGGACATCTCTCAATCGACTCGGCTTTTAATACTGATCAAGAATATATACTTTATATGGTCGGAAATGATTAATTCTGTGCATGGTATAAAAATTGTCTAAAAACAAGCGAGTAATACGTAAAGATGTTTTTACTCAAACGGAGAGTAAGCGAGATAGCGATATATCAAATATTGAGGCAGGCAAAGGAACTTAATACATGAATTTGGTCTTATAAATTCAAAGTATTTGTTCATGTGTTTATTTTTATATATGTTTTAATAAAATTAAATATTAAAACTTTAACCAAAAACATTTGTTTAAGTATTTCTTTCTACATTTAAACAAATCATTTTGAGTGTAAGTGTAAATAATTTTGATTTAAATGTGAATAAGAGAAATTTTTAAAACTCTATTTAAAGATTGAATGTCGCGTGGAAAAAAGGACTGAATATTTTAGTGGATTGTGATAAGAAAAATTTGGTCTTATAAGTTCAAACTATTTGTTCATGTGTTTATTCCTATATAAACTTTAACCAAAAACATTTATTTAAATATTTCTTTCTACATTTAAACAAATCATGTTGATTTAAGTGTAAACAATTTTGATTTTTAAAACTCTATTTAAAGATTGAATGTCGCATGGAAAAAAGGACTGAATATTTTAGTGGATTGTGATAAGAAAAACTATTGTAGAGGCAAAATTAATAAAGATTAAAAAAAATATTGAAAATGAATGATAAATGATTAGACCAAAGGAAAATATCAGGGACTGTAAACATTATGAGTTTTATTTTAAAACTTGAAAAATAAAAATTATTTCCAATTTTTAAATTAAATATTAATCATCGATTTTGAGCAAAAAAATAAAACTCAACATGATTTTCTTTTTCTTAAATTTTGGGCTTAAATTAAAAAATTTATTTTTATTTTTATACCCAAACATGTGGAAAATATGCCGCTCAAAGGATATATATCGGGTTTGCCTGAACACTCCATGGAAAAGCCAGAAAATCATGTTGAGTTTTATTTTTGAGCGAAAAAATAAAACTCAAGAAATAATCATTATTTTTTAATTTTTTATTTTATTGCTCAATTATAATTTTTACGTTGTGAGTTTTGTTTTTTTGCTCAAAATCGATGATTAATATTTAATCAATTGCTTAAAAATCGCAGATTTTTAAATCATAGTGAAAAATCATAATTTATGCATAGACAAGAACATTGGTCTATTTTTGGCTCTCCTAACGTAATTAGCAATGGATGATTTATTTAATTAAAAAAAAACAAAATAATCATTTTTTACCGTCCCTGGAAAATATGCTAAGTGTTATATGTGCATATAAATATTTAGGATTATGCTTTTGTCATCTTTGATGGATTCTATTTTGTGTCTTTCCTAATGAATGTCCAATTCTTTCCATAGAAAGGCTGATTTATGTGCCTTCTATGACTTGAGGTGCATATAGATTTATGCAGGTGAGGTGATGTGAGTGTTATCAATAATTTACGTCTGCCTACTCCCTACTTTGAACTCAAAAGTGATAATTTTTTGACACTTATGTGGTACATATCTAAATTTTGTGCAGTGAACAAGCTTATTAAGAACGCGGACTGCTTATCGGTTACCAGAAGCGCACTAATTCCAATATAAATAGCCACCACGGCCTCGACTCGACTTGACTCGAAACCGAAACCATAACCAAAACCAAAACGAAAACCAAAATGCTGGCTAACCAATAAAACCAGTCCGATAACTGTTCATCGACGATTAAGCCGCGGCAGGCGGCAACGACATGGCAACAACACGCAAAGGTAAGGCAGGTTGCCTGACTGAAGCTTACCTGGTGAAGAGGTAAAAGATGCAACAGTTGTCGCTCCGCACTGTGTGTGTTTTTTGATGAGCGTGAAATACAACAAAGTCGAGAACAGCAACAAAACATGAGTGTGTGTGGAGAAAGGGGAAAGGCGGGCAAGGGGTGGACCTGCTGCTGCTGCTGCTGTCCAGTTCTCTTCTTGGCCTGCTGCTGCTGCTGCTGCTGTCGCTGACAAAACGATCGTAAATAATTTTTATTTCAACTTTAAGATACTCGTACGAAAGAAACTAGTCTGCCTCGGCAGCGCAGCGCGTCAGTTGACGTTGCAAAAAAAAAAAAAAAACATATATGTATATATATATACATATACGAAAAAAAAAAAAAAATGAAAAAGAATTTAAGAAAGTTTTGCTCATAAAAAGAGGAGCACCAGTAACAGAAGTAGCAGCAGCAGGGGGAGGGGTTAGGTTGGCTTAGCCTCCAGCCAGCTCCGACTAATGATAGCCCTTGCTTCATCTCTCTCCCCTCTCTCTCCCCCTCTCTCTCTCTCTCTCTCTCTCTCTCTCCACTTCTGGTCTGGATCAAGCACACAGAGAGCAGAGCAAAAACACAGGTGAGCCAGTCAACAGCAGTCGGCAGGCAATCGGTGGAGCCAAAGCAAAGTTTGCATAGATCATGAGCCACAAGTGACGTTGGCCTTGCCTTTCAGTCTTTTGCAGCCTTCCTCTTCTTCTTCTTCTTCTTCTTTCTCCATGTGGCTTGGCCGGGGACGTGTGACCCGTGTGCGCTTCTTGTGTCAATGGCCGCTAAGCCTGAAGACACATGAATCTCTGGCGTTTTTTGGATTTCGGTGGTGGCTTTTCGAGAGACACGGGACACGGGAGACGGCGGCCTGAAACTGAAACTAAGGCCGAGCCTCAATCCTGGGAGCCGTCGCGCAATTGAAATGAAAATATTCGCAAATTGGCTGCGCCCTGCGATCACTGCGCGATCTGTTTCTTCTCTCTCCACACAGCCACACAACACTTTTTCCCCCCACAACCACCCCACCTCCAATCCACAGCAATCGCTGGACACTAAAGAAGAGATTCGTTCAGCATCGTTGGGCCATTCCATAGGACAATTGAAGGGTATTTTTGTGTAGTTTGGTTTCTACCTCATCGGTTGCTTTTTTGCTATGAGATTGTAGCAGTAGCAGATCAGTTTGCCAATTCAGATATTTACCAACACTAGTGGCAAACAGTTCAGAGGTTGCAATATTTAACAACACTGTTAATAAAGAAACTCTGCCTCTCAGATAAAAGAATATGGAATAAGAAAACAATTTGTAAATAATGAAAAAAACAGCATCGTAAATTCTTAAATTAACGCGAAAATGCTTTAACAAAAAATTGAAAAGCTCAAGAAAAGAAATGTCTATAGAAGTCAGTAGTCCAATATCCAACGATAAGTTTTGAAACAAACGACTTAATGCCAAATTAAAAACTCGATAAAAATTATGAGATTAATGATTTGAAAAATAATAATATGGGAAAAATTGCAATGCAGATCTCAAAATCTCGAGATCGGAACCCAGGAGAACACTGGGCCCGGGGTTACAAGTCCAAAAACCCCCTCGACGACCCTGATTATTATTATTATTATTCATTATTATTCATATTTGATATAATTTTGCTTGGCGATTTTTCATTTGGTTCTACAAATTTATAATATTCTACGATATTATGTTTCTTGAAAATATGTGTCAACTGTATGGTATTCTCCTACAGGATATGTTACAAGTCGACTAACTTTTTCCTCTTTTTTTTTTGCACACAGAACACAAAAAAAAAAATGGATCCTTCTTCTTATCGTTTGTTGTGACTCTGACTGTGGTAGTTGTTGTTGTTGCTGTTGTTGTTGTTGTTGTTGCTGTTGTTGTTGTTATTGTCCCTCTCATGTGTTCTGTGAATGTTTTCATTTCCAGGCGACCATGTCGATTTATTTGAATTTAATCTCTGCCTTTAACATGCTGCTGTGGTCGTTGGGTCTTGGTCTTGGTCTTGGTCTTGGACTTGCAGTTGGAGTCGGAGTCGGAGTTGAAGTTGAACTCAGTGATGCGAATCCGATTCCGAATGTTTCTTTTGGGTTGGAAGCTGTTTGCATTTTTTGCTTAGTTTTTATTCTTTTCTTTTTTTTTTTTTTTGTTTTGTTTTGTTGTTGTCTTGTTTTGGCATTCCTCAAAGTTTATTATAAAGCCTAGGACATCGACATCGATCGACACTTAGCAGAGTTGAGGCTAGTTTTGGTTTTTGGCGCCCAATGTGGGGGCTTTGGCAATTTCCGTCAACGACCTCTGAGGAATTTGATTTATTTTATTTGGCGTTAAAAACTAAAGCTAAATGATCATCATCATCATCGTGATCATGATCATGATCATGTGTATGTATCTGTATATCCAATTGGACACGGATAGCTCAATAGACAGAGGCAAAAAGCAGAAGCAACTGCAGCAGCATAATCTTGGTTTAGGCTTAGCTTATTAGATGAAGGCATATAATAAAAGTGTTGCGGCTGCTGTTGCCATAGATGGCAATTGGTGGGGGTGGGGGATGAGGAAAGGGAGGGGGTGCTGCAGAGTGGACACAAACCAGTTGGCAACGAAAAGAGCAAAGCAAAGCAGCTTAGATGCATTTTTATACACGGCCAAGTCTTTGGGCAGGTTTCGTCGACAACGTCGACGATATCTTCGTCTTTGCCTCCTTGCCATCTCTTCTAGCCCGTTCTTCTGCCATCGTTCGTTGGCTTTAATTTTTCCATTTGTTTTGGCATTTAAAAATGCGCTTCCTTATGTTTTTGTGGCCCAGGGTTTTTCTCTCTGCTGTATGCGGAGTAGAGGAGTCATCTTCCTTTACCACTTTTGCCTTGGCCTTAGCCTTAGCTCTTGGGCATAAAATGCAAAAAAAAAAAGGAGAAAAACAAAACACATAGAAGCCATTGAATTCCTCTGGTACTATTGACCCCGGCAATAGAAATTGAAGTAGAAGCCTCTAATGATGCGGATGCTGCATTTTGTTGTTGTTGTTGTAGCAGTTGTTGTTGTTGTTGTTGTCTCTCGTTTGTCTCATTTAAATTTATTAAATTATATTTGCTGCCTTTTGTTGTTGTCCGCATTTATGCATTTGCGAATTTCCAAGAATTTTTAAGCAGCTGCTTCCTGTTGCCACTTTTTGTTGTAGCTGTTGTTGTTGTTGTTGCTGTGGTCTCACAGTAGAATGTAAATATTGCCACAACACAAGATACAACATACATATAAGATACAAGATACAATGGTAATGATGACGATACACGTATCTCTGAAACGATTTGTGTGTGTGTGTGTGTGTGTGAGTTTGTCTTATTTGCTGATTGATGATGAGTTGCTCATTTATGTGATCGGCAGAAAAGTGGAAATTATCATGCCCCTGTCAACACTTATCAGAAATGATCAAAATGAACGAAAACCGAAAACCGAAAGCAGGACTGTACTTTCCCCAAATGAATTGAATTTTTGAATTTTTTGAAGTTGCGTGCAATATCGAAAATTGATCGGGTTCAAATTGAATGATAACCTCAACACTAAAGTTAGATAGTCAATATATAACCACATAAACGAAGTAATTTACATACTTATATACATAATTATTATATGAGTACATATTTTATTAGTAATAAAATTGAAAATAATAGTAAAACCTGTATTTAACAGCAGAAAAGGTAGAATCAAATTGTATTCTAAAAGCATACATCGAAATTTATTTTAAGTATGCATGCAGCAAATAGCGATAACATTTTTTTAATCAATTAGAAACTTTTTAACAAAAAGAAACAAGCTAAAAATAACTGAATTATTCTTTATCGTTCAGTATTTCAATCATGAACATCAACCAAAATATGAAACGTTGTTTTTGTTCTAGAATTTTTTTTGTTCGAGTACTACGAAAAATGACTATACTTAGCACTTGAATAGGGACACGTATGATTTCATCTTTCTAAGTGAAAAGGCACGAGTTAATGCTCGTATTCCGTATTGATATGTATTATAAGGTTGGGTATGTCATTATAGGGCTCGATGAAGCTCTTGTGATGGAAGAAAAAAAGTAAAATATTGTCGTACATTGACTGTAATCTTTCATACAGGAAACGAACTGCCTGAAGACTAAAAGCTCAAAAAGTGACGAGTTCGGTCAAATTCAAATGAACATAGAGGTTTATGAATAGCTGAGTATCAAAATAATAATAAAACTAGAAAAAACAAACTTTTAACATGATTCTCGTGAAGTTTTTGGCATAAAGGAAGTGGATATCACACCCTGTCAGGGAAATCGCTAACGCCCCAAACGCAAAAGTAGGGTGTTCCAGAAACCACTTTCGATAGTTTTGAAAAGTTACGAGCTTTTCTTCAACGTTTGGTTCATATGGCGAAGCATGTTCAAAATAAAGTGTTGAAATATCATTGATTATTTTTGGATCGAATTTCATCGCTGAAAATATTTGTTTTCATATAAAATACATAATTTTACGAAAACGGAAAATATCAAGCAAAAATCGTTTTTGCCCAAAGCAACCATATGCAAGGTTGCCATCCTGCTGGAAAACGATAAATGTTATTTTTGGACTAAAATTTTATGATTGCAATTTTATTTTCAACAAATCATTAATTATGTAAACAAAAAGTTGTAGAATTGTTTTTAACGGATAAATTTAATAAAAACATCGGAAAAGTGAACCAAGTTGGCATCACTGTTTTTATCTTGACCCGCCAAAGAAGAAGAAAAAATGTAAACAGCTGTAAAATGTGTAATTAAAGTTGCTGCCTTTTTTAAATTACTTCTAAATTGGATTTCTCATAGATATGATCGAATATAAATCATTAAATTTCCATTCGAATATGTGCATAGAATTTTAGTTAATTTCAAATTTAACTGAAGATTTGTGAAGAATGGTAAATGCTTGCCAAAAAGAAGCAGGTGTCTAGATTAAATAATATTCCAAATGATTTCGCTCATAGTTGTTCTAAGCACCGGAATTTCCCTTATTGATGCATTGTTTTTTAATTTTTGGTTAATTTACCTACATTTTTTTACAGTTGTCAAATTGACTTCAACGTATGCCATAGGGTTGTCAATGCAACGACAAAGTTGTTGTAGTCTAATAACTGTACCTCCAAAAAAAAAAAACATTTCTTCTTCTTGTAGGATATAAGCAATAATTTTTCGTTTACGAAAAACGTATACAAATTTTAAATCTAAATATTGGCTAATTTTTATTTGTTGAAATTCACAACCCTATTGCACTCAGCCACAATCGAAATACATTGTTGTGCGTAAACATGCGCCTTTTTTTATATTTTTAAGTTTTTTTTCATATGTCAAAAAAGGTTTCTTTTGTTTTTATGTTTTTAAATTAGTATTAGTAATATAAATTTTTAAAATGAAATAAAAATTTTTGTTTAAACTTAAATATTTTTCAAGTTATTTATGAAGAAAGTTCAAAAGTACGGGTGACCGAATAAATGTTGTGCTGACTGTAGCTGCTATCGGCAATCAATTCAGCTGCTTTGCTAATTGGTAGCGTTGGTTCCAAAACTGTTTCGGAAAATGAAACGTTTTTCCATGACAGAACAGAAAGTGTTCCTTCTTCTGAAAGTTAAAACCATTATATCCACTCAATTGAAGCGCTTTTTATTCACACAAACTTTAATAATAGATGTACATATTTAACGCATTCGTATATTGATATCCTAGCACAATAACTATTCAGTTCTAGCCGTAAGTTTTTTTAAAAATCTAAATACATGGGTTTTCTTTGATAACATTTAATTTTTTATCTTTCAGCAACAATATCAATAATCTATTTTCGAATATCTAAGTGGAAAATGCTTAAATTAAGTGATTTGTGGCGCTCTCTCTCTGTTATGGTGAATTATCGAATAAAATTCCTGGGATCTGATTTTGTTTTGTTCCAATTTTGCTCATTAGTAATTATTAGGTAAATATTGAATTTTCTAACATTTTTTGAATAATTCTCTAGTTTATAAAAAGTGAATAAAAATATGTTTGTCAGGCTTTGTTTTGAACTGGTCCTTCGTCCGGTCATATTGTAGGTCGTTATGGTTGGGGATATACAGCAGATATGTATGTATATATTTTTTTTATTTATTTTTTTGTTTTGTTTTGCAATTCTTTGTGTTGGATGCATTTTGGAGGGCATTTAATGACCGATGGCCAGGTGAAATACGAACAGTTGCCACAGTTCGAAACGCAGACGCAGACAGGTAAAACAGAACCAAAAAAAAAAAAATAAATAAATAAATAAAAAAAACAACAGCACAAAAAAAAAAAAAAAAAAATTGACCATGGAGGATGCACAGCAACACCAACAACAACAACAACAGCAGCAACAACAGCAACAGCAGTCAATCGAAGGTGGAGGCGAGCAAAGCGAGCGCCTGGAATGCTGAAGGCTTGGGACAGCAGAAGGAGACAGGAGACAGGAGACAGACGACTTTGTTTTAAATATTTAAACTTGGACTGAGACTGGGACTGGGACTGCGGCAGCGCAAGGATCTTCGATGCTCTGGCAGACGGATCTTTGATGTTTTCTGGCCGATTAAAAAAATTTATAATGAGCGACGGCGGCGGCGACGACGGCGGCGTTGGATGAAGGACGAAGGCCGGCAAGAGAGGGTGGAGGAGATGGATCGCACTGCAGTATATATACATAAGGTATAAGTATTTTTACCTCTCGATTTTTCGTTCGTTTTCGATTTCGCATTTAGTCTCTGTTGGATCTGTTGGATATCTGCTTGGGTTCCATTTCGTTTCATTCTTCTTGGCACTTAGTCAGTCATTTAGTCATTGGCCCGTCGTCGTCGTCGTCATCGTCGTCGTCATCGTCGTCATAGCCGTCTCTCGTCCCGTCGTCCCGTCGTCCATCGATATTTTATGTGCTTTTCCTTTTGTCTTTTGCACCAATTTCTACTACACACACGCACATTCGACACAAGGAGAAAAAAAAGCAACAAAGCAACCGACAAGAGAGACAAAAGCCGAGGCCAGTTGCAGTCCCACATATGTATGTATGTATGTGTGTGTGTGTGTGTGTGTGTGTGTATGTATATAATGATTCTATATATTCCATGTATGTAAGTATATATTTATTGCACATACATATATTACTTCTCTTTTCATAATCCACTTTAATTTGTCTTTTTGCTGCTGCTGCTGCTGCTGCTGCCTCTGTCTGACTTGGTTCTGGCCACTTTTTGTTTCAAGTTTTCTCTGTGTGCGTGCGTGTGTGTGTCTGTGTGTGTGTGCTTTGTGGTTAAAGGAATTTTAATTGAAACGAGTTTGAGCTGGGATTGAAGTATGTAGAAAAAGGAGTATCTATCTACAGTTAGCGAGAAGCGACACTATTCCAAGTACATATCTAAATTATTAAAGCAAAACAATTTAAAGATTTAATTTGCATTTCTTATGCTATACTCAAAAACACAAAGTCCATTTATATATTTCTCAGAATTTGACTTACTGGCTTACTATATGTAATACTGAATGCAAGAACCTTCTCTTCCATGCGTCTTAATTTTTGAATCCTCCCAAGTAGTAGATCAAGTAGTCAGGCCAGAGACCAGAGATATACCCGATATCCCAATCGGGATACATTAAGTCACACCCAACTGAATTGAAGTGTTAGATACCTGGGATAAAAATTTACTTTTAAGTAGCACCTTCATCTACCTATTTAGATCTATCTTCTAATCAGTCATTTCTATGGAGTTCAGCTATGGGCAGACGTCGCCAAATGTCATGTTAAAAAACTACAAATCGTCTAAAACGTGTTATTAAAAATTATTTTCACTTTGCCCTGTGAATAAAATGAACGAATGAATAAATAACATTTAGTCTTATGGTTTAATCGAAAAACAAAAGTCGCTCTCATCAGATTCACTGTCTTTGACATATGGTAATATCTATTTTTAAGCACATTCAACGGACAAAAAGATATATTAAAGTCAGATGGAAGCATTTCCGACCATATAAAATGAATATTTAATCAATATTACCATCATTCCAGAATTTCCCGCACACAATTTACTAAATGCTTAATCTATGACATTGCTTATATTGTAGAACTTCTCCTAACTTAATTTAATATGTTAACTTATTACTCACAGAAATTTAGAAAAAAAAACAGAAGGCCGTGTTAACTTCGACTATGCCGAAGTTTGTATACCCTTGCAAGCTCTTGTGTTACTAGATCCCTAAAAAGAGTTTTCTAAATGTAAAGACACTGGTGTAAAAATCCGTTTTTACACGACATAGCAGGGCACGCATACATATGTATGTAGACATGCAGCATGCAATTTTTTCACATGTTTGTATGACAGCTATATGATATAGTCATCCGATGTTGATCAAATTTACCAGAATTATAACTTTCTATGAAAATGTTATTTACCAAGTTTGACGATGATAGCTCAAGAAACAAAAAAGTTTCTAGAAAAAAAACTATTTTTAATCCGATCCTTCATATCGGAGCTATATTATATAGTAGTCCGATATTGATGAAATTTCGCATGGATGTTTGGATGTATAATAAACTGCCAAATGTTAAGTTTTATGATAATTGGGTGAAAAAGAAAGAAGTTATTCATCTAAAAATCATTGTTCGACCGATGGTTCCTATGGGAGCTATATGATATAGTCGTCCGATCCGGTTGAATCTGAGATATACAATGCCTGCAGTATATACAAGACTTCGTGCAAAATTGCAGCTCTGTAGCTATAGCGGTCTAGGAGGAGAAGCTGTTGATCCAGACGGACAAACGGATTTGAACTCGTCTTGTCATGCTGATCAAGAATATATATACTTAATATGGTCGGAGAAGCCTCCTTCTATGCGTTGCACAATTCTGACCAAAATTAATATACCCTTTTTGCAAGGGTATAAAAATATATATATATCAGTCCTCGGTAGATGTGTTGTCTAAGTGGCCCTGTCATCAGGATCCGGGTTTGAATCCCCCAGGCTAGTCTATGGATTGTACAAAGTTGTCGTCTAAGCCGATGGCCATAGTTCTAGTGCTTTTAAAAATTTTTAGGTTCTTATGCTAAATACTCTCTCTACTCATATATGTACATATGTATATACAGATATATCTATACATGTATAGAGCGCTTAAGCGCCCTCCAACAGCGCCAGCGAAGCGTTTCGGACATGTGTCGTATCAATTTCCCTTCTTTAGCATCAGAAGAGAAGAAGATATAGGGTCAAAAGTACTTTCTTCTACCTTCATACATACATTTTGGGCGACCATTTCATGGTATAAAAACTATAATTTCTCCATGTGAAAATGACTCGAAGAATTTCGGGACGTTGATTTTCAGTAGTACACCATGCATTTCCATAAACATTCGACAATACATAGTTTTAACTATCAAACAATTACGAGCAACTAATTTCAATGGTATCACAAAACAAAGATATATGGATATCGACTAAAATATGAATGAATTGGATGGAGCCTTATTAATTGTAAGTTTAGAGTTCATTGAAAACCATATGAACCTTCGACTATGAATTTGGTAAAATGTTATTTTCAATAAATTATCAGAGTATCTAGCAGTTGCTTAACTAATTAAGTGTGGATCATAGTGTATATTGTAATCTGTATAAATTGTTTTTAAGAAAATCTTAATTAATACAATTAAATTGGAATTTGTACTAAACATGTTGTTTCCTTTGCATTCAAACAGCATATAAAGAGATGAATATTTTTATGTGATTAACCTTTTGAATTTTAAATCGTTCGGAAAGAGTGAAAACTTTATGTAATTTTATAATGGCCAAAATGAACATTTAAACTTGTTCTTACCCGTATTTGTAACGTATTTTTCTTTTTCTGATTTAGAATTTCCTCTTTTTAAGAAACAACAATGCCAGAGAGTAAAATGCATGGTGTAAATATTTGATGGCGTTAAGTGCTTTAGTATCTACATACACACTGTCCTTCCTAGTCGAAGAAAAGCGGCTTAGCAACTTCTGCAGTGAGCCGGAAAAATAGTCGAAACGCAAATATAGCTGACAAAATACGCCGCCGCCGACGCCGACGCCGACACCTGAGATGATCGAGCTGGCCGCAAAGTAAACCGCAGAAGAAACCCACCAGAAGAACAAGAAGAAGGCAATGACAAAAAGAAGGAGGCAATTTGTCTACAAAAGAAAAGAAAAGAAACTGGTCTACCTCACGTGCTTAGATCTCACTTAATCGCTCTCTCTCTCTTTCTCCGATTCTCTGTGTTGGTCTCTCTCCCTCTCTCTCAGGTGACCTCAAACTGGAAACTGTATAAGAATTCGAGTGCATCATCATCATCTGCTTGATCATCATCATCTTGGCCTTTCACATGAATTTTCTGCTAATTGAATTCCATTGCCAATAATATTTTGTCTTATTATGTTATTACTCTGCCATCGCTGCTGCTGCTGCTGCTGCTGCCCTTCATTTTCTTGAGCCACTTACTCAATTGGCAATTGGTAAATAACTTCGAACTTTCTTTCGGCATTTTGGATCTTTTTTTTTTTTTTTTTGTCCATTCTCTCGCTCTCTTACTCTTTCAATATCCATTAAATTCTCACCCGAAATTGTTGAATGAAGAAAGGAGGCAATCGGTAGGTGGCAAGGGGTATGGGGAAAGAGTGTGTGTGTGTGGGGGGGGGAGAAGCAAGTGGAAATTATGTTGTAATGCCTTGTGGTAATTACAATTTGTGGCCAGGTTAATGCGCATGTGCAACACACTCACAACACGCACTACCAGAAGGAATTGGCCAGAAAATGAAAATGAGGAGAAAGGGGATTGCATGGTAAATGGTAATGGTGGGGCAGGTGGCAAAGGTGCAGGCGCAGGGGGGCAACGGAAATTTAAAACTGAAATTTGAAACCTGGCCATACTTGTAAAACGCACCGAAAAAACATGCGGCAACTGGCCAACACCAAAATGCCAAAAGCTCCTTACCGATCAGGCGACAATATTTTCGTTTTGCGACTCGATTCTTTTTTTAAGTTCAGGACTGCATTCACCCTCATGAATGGGCGCCCAGAACTGAAATATTATTTACCAGAAACATTTCGCTATTGAAAATGTTATGTAATTCAGATAAATTCAATCATTCTTAATTAGAGAGACAATTTCTTAAAGATAAGTCTACTAAAATGCGATCCCAAATTGAAGGTCTGGCTACAGCAGATTTTTAAATAGCATACTTTGAAAAATTGTTATTCGAAAATAGCAAAATTTGAGTTATATGAATTTTACATATATGAAGTATCAAGTCTTTTGGTGTTCGATTTATTAATCACCTATAATTCTTAAACCCAGTGATCAACAAAATCAGACTATTTGGTTTGTTTTTCAAAAATTCTTTTTAGTTAAATTTCAAGTATGAAACAAAATCTTACATCGATTTACAACTAATAGATTCTCTTATTAAATATTTACTATGTTAGATAAATATTTTATTTACCCCATCCTGTGAAAAAAACGATTGAGTTTATTATTGAATAACCAGCAAAAACGCGCATGAATAAAAGGGACCCTAGAGACGAATACTTTTGTGACTGACTGTATGTGTGTTTTATTTGGATTTTGATTTTTTTCAATTCTCAATTCAATTTATTGCATCTGTTTATAATAATAGTGGTATGCTTCTAAAATATAATTACTTTAGAGTTCAGGGCTAAGTTACATGTTGGGTGTATTTGTATTATTACATTTTAGTATTATTATTACATTATATTAGGGAATTTCGTTTTTAATAATAAATAAACTTAATCTTTTAGAAAAATCTTGTAACTTTGCATGCGCAGATCTTCATAATTATATCTATGGCAAAAATATCGATGTGGTGTTAGTTATCGAAAATAAAAATGAAAATTTTGTATATTCTATACCAGATTGACCAGAGCCTGAACCTCTCCTGGGTAGCCTCGCACTGGGAAGTGGTTGGTTGAGGTGTGTGGTACTGGCAGACAGCAGACATCTGCAGCAGCTGGAGCTGGGACTGGGAGCTGAAGCAAGCCATGCAGCTCACCTCACCAAGTCGGTGGCACGCAGGTGCTGAAAACTTAATTATTGTATAACACACAAACGACTGCCACAAAGGCGACTACCAAGACGGCGACGACAACGACAACTACAACGACAACGATTACGACTATGACGGGAAGCAAGTTCGAGTTCGAGTTAATTTATATTTCTGTCTTGTTGTTGACTGCAAAATGTTTTATTAATTTTATTAATTAATATTGGTCATTGAGAGCGTTGTTTTTTTTTTTTAATTTTTTGCAAGAAATGTTAATGAGCTAAAGAATTTCTCCACGCTCTTTCCTTTCAAATTTTTAAGAACATGAAAACTAAACAACAAAAAAAAAAACACTAAATTAAACCAAAGTGAAGAAAAATGTGAAAACTGGTTTGGCGTTTGCCGTTTGCCGTTTGCGTGCCCAGGCGACAAAGTCCATGTTGAAACTAATTGAAGGACAGCAAAAACAATTAGCCCACACAACACTGTGCACTGTGCAGTTAATTTTGTCTTTCTCTCTTCGATCGTGATAGATTTCGCAATAGTAATACTATATAGTATCGGCTAATAAGTGCCATTTAATCGCGCACCGCGGAATGCCAGTGATATCGATCGATGGTAAACTAGTATTGATTGATCACTCGACTGATTGATGATTGCAAGGTCTCTCTCATCTGCTGCTGATGTGTTCACAGTGTGTTAATTATTATTTATACAACACAATCGCGCCCCTCATTGCTGTGTCACACTCCATCTGCTGTCTCTCTCTTTAGTAATCTCCCTACTCGCTCCCCCGTCGCTCTTGTTGACATTAATTATGCATAAATCAACGCATACAAATCGATGCTTAAAAACTCCTTTTTAATGCAATTAATTTGTAGCTCAGTAGACCACCAGCAATAACAACAGACGGTCACCTACCCCAGTCGCCACTCCCCCGCCTTGCCGCCACCTCTTGGCTCTTGCCACTTGCCACTTGTTCTCCCCTATATATATGTATGTATATGTTCAAGTGTGAGGTTTTGGGTTTTCGGTTTCGATTCGGTGAAAATAAAGGCAATAAACTGCAAATTTCATGGCATGCTATCTCAATGTTTGAATATACACAACCTGCAGGGTATCTCACAATCAATTCTCGGGTATATAGGACAAAAACAAATAAGTGATAGAAAAATAAATGGACTCCAAATAATGGTCAAACCCTGTACTAAATAAATAAGCGATCAAATGATCTACTAAAATATCACTTTGAGTGACATTGTCTGAATAAACTCAAAATTTCCAGGAATTCTTTTCACAATCCTCAAAAAATATGAAACACGTTTTCAATTTTCAATTGCAAAAATAGCATTCAAAGTGCTTAAGTGAATTCGAAGTGAAATCCTGTTTCCAGACTATAGAATAGATTATTTCAGGGCCATTCGGCAAAAGTTGAGATAATTCTAAAGTCCAAATATTTTTGAAACTACTTTGTTGTTTGACGTAAGAATCTTCTGTATACCATCGCAAAGATAGAGAATATTTATTTCGGTATCCGACTGTACAAGGTCGTATGTATGTATGTTCATTAGGGGTGTTCTTATTTTCAAAAAATGGAATTTAATTTTTTTTGTCTTTTAGTCTAACAAAAATCTCAAAAAAATTTGGGGCCGATCGGATAATGTTTAATGGGCGCGGAACTCAGCTAAAATTTTCAGTTTGATGCTCCCATATAAGCATACATAGCACCATACAAATATTATAAGAGTGAGCGAGATGGCATTAGACTAAAAGGAAAAAAAAAATTCCCTGCACTTAAAAAAATATTCATATTTTTTTTCCCCCATACAACTAAGAACATATCTAATGTACATATTTTCATGTTCTGCATGAGAAGCTGGCGTCAATGCCAATCTATATATGAAAACTTATTTTTTGATCAATATATATAATTTCGTTCCCAAGTTTTAAAGTTTACAATGGCAGATACATCTTTTGTAACATCCTCAGAAAGATGATGTCACCATGTTAAGATTTACATCATGTGTTAACTATGAACATTTATATCAGTCCTCTGGTTAAATAATTATTTATGATTTTAATATATACTCCTCTAATAATTCTTTTGCACATTCATAAAAGCGATTTCAAGACTCCAATCTCAGATTTCCAATTTATGCAGATTTGTACAATTTGTTGAAATTTACTTACAGTAAAGATATATATAAATATATTGAACATAAGGAAGGATATAACTGATATTACATTCTAGAAACTTAAATTTTAATAGTTATTTTTGAGTTTCATATACGGTAGAAGAAAGTATTTTATGGTCAATTAATGCCGTAAAAAGACGCCAAACCGAAAGATCGAAAAATACGAGCAAAAATTAAATGTTGCGCTAAATATAGTAAATACAAATTTAAACATTTTAAATAATCGTGTTTTATACTTATTTGCCGTGTTCAAATTGGAGGTCTCTAAATATAAATGCACCTGAAAAAAACGGCTAAGGCTAAGTACACTGTATTTTCGTCAGAAGTGAAAATTATACATATTTGATTTTTAATTAATTTGTCAATATGTACAGTTATTCAATTCAGATTATCTCGAGTGTTAAACAATTTTTTCAAATTATTTTTTTTGCAATGTGTTTGTCAATATATTGAGATGATCCACCGTAATTTTTGTTAGTTGATTTAGCCGTTTTTTCCCAGGTGCATTTGATTGGAAAAACGCTCTCCTTTTGTGTGGACAAATATTTGGCACACTTTTCCTGAATCGTTAATATTAACGATACACCTTTGGAAAAAGTTAATGATTTAGTAAAAGTAAAAATAATTGCATACCAGAAATTTTCAATTTGTCCCCAAATTGAGTTTTGAAGCCAATTGAAGTTGCGATTTTTGCTCCTAGATTTGGGGCGTTTCGCTTCCCGCCGTTTTACGGCGCTAATTAATTATCTTCAAAGAGGTATCTTGCATTTAAATCGGAAATCAATTAGATATAATGAATCGCCTCGCAATAAGTGACATTTTTATGCGACACGCCTTATTCCTTATAACCCAGTCTTCCCTCTCTTTCTTTTCCGTGCATGCAAGGACGTTACTTAGGTAATAAGAGACAATGCCCTCATGTACCTCGATTTCATAGCCAAATAATGCTCACACAAGCCGTACGGTGCATCATCTCAATATATTGACAAAAAAAAATGGTTTGAAAAAATTGTTTAACACTCGAGAAAATCTAAATTGAATAACGAAAAAAAATATGTGCCAAATAATTGGCCACCACTGCATGTAACAGGCAAAAAAAAACATTTATTGTATTGTAATCCAATTTGGCACACTAATACATATTATGAACATCTATCAAATCACCAAATTCCATTTCGTCAAAATCGGAATAAAAATGGGCGAGTTATACGAAGAAACGTTTTGTACTCAAGGGCGGCGTTGGTCGGTAGAGGGCGCCAAAGTGCTCGTGTGCCCACAAAAGTGAGCAAGATAACATGTGCTGCGATAGAAATTTACTATATGAATTTAGGTAAATGGATTAGAAGTAGTTTTTTTAACTTGATGCAAGGTTTGGATATACCGGATATACGGCCCGGCGAATTGCACACTTTATTTTTAGAACCACAAAGAAAACAAAACGTTTATAGCAAATTTTTGCACATTTTCACGAATTTATATCGTTAGGGGATTGACATTTCCTTCACCCTGACATTACTTTTCGATTTATTCAACGCTTTTCGCACTTTGGAGCCCGTGCGACCGTGTGAGTACGAAACGGTTTTCCGTATAACTCGTTTATTTTTCGTCGGATTTTTACAAAATTCGATAGATTATTAGATATTCTTAACATCTGCTCAAAAAATTAACTTTTTTTGAAATACAAGGGGCGTGCACCAACCTGCATTCTAAATATGATAGATCTAGTTTTTATACCATGCATTCGTAGAATGAAATGGTATATTAAAGTCGCCAAAATGTATGTAACAGGGAGAAGGAAGCTTCTCCGACCCTATAAAGTATATATATTCTTGATCAGTATCAATAGCCGAGTCGATTGAGACATGTCCGTCTGTCTGTCCGTCTGTCCGTCTGTCCGTCTGAAGAATCATCGAGATCTCGGAGACTATAAGAGCTAGAGCTACCAAACTTGGCATGTAGACCCGTTTGCTCTGCAGGCAGATCGAGTTTATTTTTTTTTCGCCCCGCCCCCTTCCGCCCCCGCTATTTGAAAAACAATATTTTGAGCCTCCATATCTCGGAAACTATAAAAGATAGAGCTTTCGGATTTGGACATTAGATGCGTGCAGTGTGCACGCAGACCAAGTTTGTTTCAAATTTTGGCCACGCCCCCTTCCGCCCCCGAAATTCGAAAAATTCGATTTTCAGCCGAAATATTTATTGTATCGTAATTTAATTTGGCACACTAATACATGTCACGTATATCTATCATTCCACCAAATATCACAAGAATCGGAATAAAAATGCCCGAGTTATACATAGAAACGTTTTTCACCCATAGCGGTGCAAGGCAGATGCACGCGAAAAAGAGCGAGATAGCATATGCTGCAAATCACCGATTTGGTCGGGGGGCGCTAAAGTGCTCGTTTCCACAAAAGAGAGATAGCATTTGAAAGAAATTTAATATATATCTCTTCACCTAATGCATGGTATATCCAAGTCGGCCCGGCGACTTACTTACTTTATTATAGTTGCCGAGATAAAGGTGTTCAAAATATTGTTTTTCAAATATCGTGGGCGAAAAGGGGCGTGGCAAAAAATAAAAAATTTTGTCAAGCGTAGACACTACACGAGTTTTCGTTCCATATTTGGTGGCCCTGACTTTTATAGTTCCCGAGATATAGATGTTCATACGGACGGACGGAAGCTTTAAAATCCACTATACGTATATTATATTTAAAAGTTAATAAATTTAAAATTGAAGTCGCTGTAGCTATATTGATTTGTCATTTGAAAAGGGGAGAAGACCATATTCCAGGGTATTTTCTAGTCTATAACGAAATCGTGTTTACTTTAGCATTTCCCTCTATATGTTTTGCGTTTGCCACTGATAAAAGCATTTCTACATATCAGACACACACACGCAGGATGCGCTTACAACGCACACACAAAGACACATGCACTCACTCACACTCACACACACACACACATGCACACCCTCAACGCATGAGGGGGAAAGAGAGAATGGGACAGAGCGAGGCAGACACGTAGTTATCCTGACACCGACACGCAGTCGAATGTAAAATGCAAACAGAAATTGCATGATGCTCCACCTGCCATAACGCCTTCCCCGACCACTCCTCTCCCACCCCTAACACCCCGTTTACACCACCATGCCGCCCCGCAGTTGTCCCCTCTTGTTTACTCGTATGCTGTGTGTATAAATACGAATTTTATGTTATTTACACAAACGTTGTGCATCCTCAACTGCCTCACCTGGCCTCTGCCCCACAGTGTGTGCGCCCCTCCCGCTCTCTCTCTCTCTCTCTTTCATGCTCATTTTCTATCTATCTATCCATCTCTCTCTCCGGGTCTGTGCATCCTGGCATTGCCAACGAGCAAAGTTTGTCATTTGCATAACCTTTTTCTGGTTTCGTCCTGCACTTGCAGCTCCCCAACTCCTACATTCCACCCTCCTCCTCTCCCTTGTCTCCTGCTTCTTCTCTTTCTTCTTCTGTTTCACTGGCCGCTTTATTTTAAAGCAATTTAAAATATTTAGTTACAATTACATGTCAAAAAAAAAAAAGAGACTTATTTATTTATTGCAAAAAAAAGAGTCAAGTGTGAGGGAAGAAAAAAACTCGTTGATTTGGATTGATTTAATTTTGTAAAATTTTTATGTTGCTTTTCCGTCGTAGTATTTCTTATTTGCACATCGAGGCGTCGATGATTAATTTAAGTTTGCTACAGACAAATATTAAGTATACGACGTGGAGGCACAATAAGGACTAACTGGGTAACAGGTTAAGGGGGCTCACGTTACGCCACCCAATAGACACAAGTCTAGACAATGACAATGATGGCGGAGACTATTGGAAAAGGATGCCAGAACTCTAAATGATTAAGGATGACACCGTGACAACGATGACAGGAGAAATCTCATTTTATAAAACACCGAAAACGTCACAAAATTTGGCTACTTTTCTGAAAATATTTGTCAAACCCTCCACCAAAAATAAATCTTCCTTAGTATTTTAATAATGATTATAACCATAATACGTTTTCGAAAACCTTCTCTGAATTGTTCGACTAATATCAATATCAGAGGTTATAAAAAGAATGTGTGAGGCTTTAGTCTTTGCTATGTTCCTATGTGTGTAATTCTTTTTTCTCTCTCTGAGGCTTTTATCCTGTTCATTTTCGAAAAAGACCAAATTGAGCCCTGATGAGAAAAGAATAACTGACCCAGCCCATCATGAATACGAAGTAAAATAATCTTTTTTAACCATTTGAAGTTGCTTTTCATTTTTCCCAAAAAAACATCAACACTTGCGGTAAACACTTGTCAATAATATTATATTTAACTTTAGAATATTCAATCGAAAACTTATAAATTGAATGAAAAATTGCTTTGGCGATATTAGTTTACGAAAGACATTATAATAAGTTTTGAATTATGAATCTCGATTTGGATTAAAAGTCGAAGAAGATACCGAAGAGATAAAGATATATATGGATAGAACCATTATTCAGAAAATTTATTTAAATATTTATTTATTTTTATTTATTTAAATAGAACCAAAACTGGCTTCAAAATAAAAGCCTTCGTTAGGTAGGTGTAACTCCTTTCTTGGTAATCTCAAAAGTATCGTTAGTCGGAATATAAGTAGAAGAACTATATAAGTATAAATTCAAATGAATCAAAAGTTGCTAAGGTTATATCCAGGGGCGGTAAATAATGATTATTTTGTTTTTTTTTAATTAAAAAAATCATCCACTTCTAATTACGTTAGAAGAGCCAAAAATAGACCAATGTTCTTGTCAATGCATAAATTATGATTTTCACTATGATTTAAAAATCTGCGATTTTTAATCAATTGATTATATATTAATCATCAATTTTGAGCAAAAAAAAATAAAACTCACAACATAAAAATTATATTTGAGCAAAAAAATAAAATCAAAACAATCAATGATTATTTCTTGAGTTTTATTTTTTCGCTCAAAAATAAAACTCAACATGATTTTCAATTGATTAAAAATTAGAAATAATTTTTATTTTTTAAGTTTTAAAATAAAACTCATAATGATTACAGTCCCTGGTTCTATCTATTATACCAAATACCGCGAAAGCTTTGATATTTAATTGTATTTGAAACTGTTTTATACTGGTTTTGACAGTTCTGAATATTAATAGGTATTTTCTTTATTATTTTTGTCATTTAATTTATTAATAAATTAATTAATTATTACTCTACAATCCCTAATAACCGATATATGATGTAGTGTTAGGGACTTTGTTTTGTAATTTAATGCATCTCTTATAGGAATAGAAGTTGTGTTCAATTTGGCATCGTGACACGGGATTTGCGTTAGATTTCGACACCACCGAGTGAAGGACTTAATGGCAATGTTGTTCCTGTAATGGTGACTGCTACTGCTTGTAGGATATCTGTGTGTGTGTGTGTGTGTGAGGATGCATCAGGCAAATATAAATACACACAACAAACCAAAACCGAACCCCCACCAAAGAAAGAAAGAAAGAAACGAAAAAAAAGCAAAACAACAGCAACATCAAAATGGGGCAACAAATAAACGCCCAAGCAAAGGCGGGGCATAGAGAGTCGAGAGTCGAGAGGCCCCTTTCAGTCGCCGTTTCTGTTGTCTGTTTGCCACCACATAGAATGCCAGAGATGGAGTTGGAGATGGAGCAGGAGCAGGAGCAGGAGTCCTGCATATGCATATATGTAAGCATCCTTTGTACATAGCATCTACCTCACTCCCATCCTCTTGCAGTTCATCCTCCAGTCTTTCTCTGTCTATATACAGAGTCCTAGGATAGGGCATTTACTTAATGTTCGTTTCTCCGTGTATATCCTGCCAAATGGCAGGTAACATTCAACGCAATTTCGCTGCCAACACAAAACAACAGCAGCAACAACAACAACAACAACGACAACAGCAAAAAGAAAACGGTAAAACAGCAGAATAAGAAGAAGGAACACCAACAACATCAACAACCAGAAGTGCGGGCTAATTTCGGTCTGCTGAAGTTTGTATACCCTTTGCGAGTTCTTGTGTTACCTAATCCCTAAATACAAATGGCAAAATGAAAAGACCTCCGGTTTAAAAACCCGTATCTACACGGCATTACGTGTATGCAAAATGCCATTTTTATACCACGCATCCATAGGACGAAATGGTATACAAAAGTCGCCAAAATGTATGCAACAGGCAGAAGGGAACATTTCCGACCCTATAACGTATAATTTATTCTTGATCAGCATGAGAAGAGAAATCAATATAGCCATGTCCGTCCGTTAGAATGTACAGATTTTAGGAACTATAAAAGCTAGAGCTACGAAATTTAAAATGTAGATTCGTGTAGTATATACGCTGATCAAGTTTTGTTTTTTTTTTGCCACGACCCATTCCGTCCCCGGAATTCGATAGTAGGTGATTTTCTTGCCCAAACTAATACATGCTATAAACATCTATCACCAAATTTCATTCAAATCGGAATAAAAATGGCCGAGTTATACTTGGAAACGTTTTGTACTCAAAGCGGTGCAAAGACGTAATTGGCCGGTGGAGGGCGCTAAAGTGCTCGTGTGCTCATAAGAGTGAGCCAGATAGCATGTGTTAAAAATCAAGACATGCGAAAGAAATTTAATATAGTTATCCGATATTGATCAAGTTGACCAGAATTATAATTTATTATGTATTAACGTAATCTAAAAATTTTGATGATGATCGCATAAGTTTTTAGAAGCAAGACTATTTTTTGTTCCATCGTTCCTATGGGAAGTTATAATAAACTTACAAAGTAATTAAGTTATTGATCTAAAACTCGATTTTCGACCGATGGCTCCTTTAGAAGGTAAATGATATAGTCGAATCCGAGATATAAAGGGTTTTTAAATAGGGACGCTACAAATGTAGACCAGAGCCGGCCACAAAGAGAGCCCACAAAAAGTATCATTGTATTTGTGCATTTCAATGTTGTTTTACACTGCGCAAAATAAAAATTTGAACAAATTTCGCTGCAATGAAGAGAACGAGCGCAGTCGACGATTAAATGCAAGAGAAAGAGAGAGAAAACAAAGCAAGGATCCATTTTTTCATGTGTAGCCTCTCAGCAGAGCGACACAGAAGAGCTCGGGTCGAAATGCTGTGAGAGACTAATTCTGTTTTCGCGCTCTCAAATAGTTTTTGTGATGGCTTCGGCAAGCGCTCGGCTCGTATACATGAGTTTCGCATTTTGACTTCGGCCTCCGGGGGCTATGCGTGGCCGGCTCTGTTTTACACTGCGCAAAATAAAAATTTGAACAAATTTCGCCGCAATGAAGACAACGAGAGCAGTCGGCGATTAAATGCAAGAGAAAGAAAGAGAAAACAAAGCAAGGATCCATTTTTTCATGTGTAGCCTCTCAGCTGAGCGACACAAAAGTGTTCGCGTCGACATGCTGTGTGAGACTAATTCTGTTTTTACGCTCTCAAATATTTTTTATGGGTTTTTATGTGGGTTCGGCAAGCGCTCGGCTCGTATACATGAGTTTCGCGTTTTGAGACCGATAAACAGCAAATGACGCCATATTTTTTCCCGCTCTCTTGACATTTCTCCTCAGTAAGATTTGCCATTTCATCATGGAAAGATATACCGTCCAACAACGAGTCGTAATTATTACAATTTACTACCGAAACTCGCAGTCTGTGGCTTCAACTTCAAGAGCGCTGCGTTCAATTTATGGTCGTCATAATCGTCCTAGCAGATCAAAAATTGAGAGTCTAGTGGAAAAAATTGAATCCAAAATGTTCCCGTGCCAGTGAGACAAAGAAGTGTCCGTAGTTTCGAGAATCAGTCTGTCACAAGTCGTTCTCAAGCGTTGGACTTCTCTGTAACGTCGATGAAAATTATCCGGATTTTCATCGAAAAATCATCTTCAGCGATGAATGCCTCCAGTATATACAAATCTTCGTGCGAATTTCAGCACTGTAGCTTTATTGGTGGCTATATGAATTCGCCTTGTCATGCTGAACAGGAATACATATACTTCATATAGTCGGAGATGCGTTGCACAAAATTAATATACCCTTTTTGAAAGGGTATAAAAAGAGAAGTATACAAAATACGAAAAATAAAACCGAAATCAAAGAAGAACGAGAAAACTTCCTTCGACTTTTTCTCAGGATTCAGGACTCTGGGTACATATGCGTGTAAAAGTGTGTGTGTGTGTGTTGTAGGTTATTGCAGTTAGTTGTTGGTATTGTTGCGGTGTCTGTTATTGTCTGCTTTAAGTTTCGAGGCTGATAAGTGAGATACAAATTGGAAAAGTTTCGACCAAGGTAGAAAGACAATTTAAAAGAATGAATTACCAATAATTGAAATACAAAATGAAAAGCATTGATTAAAAGCCGAAAGTTTTAACACGACAATCAGCGTTTACTACAACTTGCAACCAAATCCAATACGATTCGGGTTACCTCCAGTGTAATTTGTATAAAATAAAGTAATTCACCGGGCCGACTTGGATATACCATGCATCAAGTGAAAAAAACTACTTCGAATTTGTAAGACTAAATTCTTATATTAAATGAGATTTTTAACACATGCTATCTCGCCCATTCTTATGTACACTGGAGCACTTTAGCGCCCTCCACCGGCCAATTACGTCCTTGCACGGCTTTGAGTACAAAACGTTTCTACGTGTAACTCGGCCATTTTTATTCCGATTTGAATGAAATTCGATAGAATGATAGATGTTCATAACATGTATGAGTGTGTTAAATTAAATTACGATGCAATAAATATTACGTAAAGAAAAAGAAAACTTGATCAGCGTATATACTACACGAGTCTACATTCTTAATTTGGAAGCTCTATAATTTATAATTGCTCAGATCTGTGCACTCTTACGGACGGACAGACGGACATGGCTGTATCAATTTCCTTTTTTCATGCTGATCAAGAATTGAATTCATTATATATTAATGTTAAACACGAAGTTTGATGATAATCACATAAGAAACAAAGAAAAAGTAGTTTTGGTTCGATCGTTTCTTTGGTAGCTATATGATATAGTAGTCCGACCTTGATCAAATTTTGGCATGAACGTTTGAATGTATAGTAAACTGCCAAAGGTTAAAGTTTCTAAAACTTTTTTTTCGACCGATGGTTCCTATGGGACCTATATGATATAGTCGTCCGATCCGGATGAATCCGAGATCTACAATGCCTGCATTATATGCAAAATTTCGTGAAAGATTTCAGCTTTCAGTTGTTCTGACCAAAATTAATATACCCTTTTGCAAGGGTATAATAAGGACTTTTTATACCATGCATCCATATGTACTTATATAAAAGGCAGAGGGAAGCATTTCTGACCTTCTGAAGCAATGCAGAGATCTGCGAAACTATAAAACCTAGAGCTTCCAAGTTTTTTTGCCATGCCCCGTTCCGCCTCTGAAATCCGATTTCATAAAAATAGGAATAAAAATGACCGAGTTATACGTAGAAACGTTTTGTGCTCAAGGGCGGCGTTCGTCGGTGGAGGGCGCCAAAGTGCTCGTGGGCCCACAAAAGTGAGCGAGATAACATGTGCCGACTAGCTCGACATGCGATAGAAATGTACTATATGAATTTAGGTTAATGGATTAAGTAGTTTTTTTCACTTGGTGTAAGGTTTGGATATACCGGATATACGGCCCGGCGAATTGCACACATTATTTTTAGAACCACAAAGAAAACAAAACGTTTATAGCAATTGTTTGCACATTTTCACGAATTTATTTCACGAATTTCACGTTAGGGGATTAAAATTTCCTTCACCCTTACGTTAGGGAAAAATGTTTTTTTCGACCAATATGAAATATATGAAAAATGTGACAGTAAAAAGCATTTTAATACCCTTCGATTTATTCATATTTTCAATGCTTTTCCGACAGTAACACATGCTATCTCGCTCACTCTTATCAGCACACTAGCACTTTGGCGCCCCCACGGCCAATTCTGCCCGGTTTTCCGTATAGCTCGGTTGTTTTTTGTCCGATTTCTATAAAAATTGGTGGAATGATAGATATTTATATGCCGAATAAGATTACGGTACGTCTTAAAAAATTTTTCAGACGAAAATTGTAGCAAAATCAAATTATAAAAATTTCTAAACCAAATGATTTGGCCATATTTCATTGTTGCAATATTGCTGGCTTAGTCAACTTTGGTTTCTAATTCAATTTGAAGATGTTTTTCGCTAATGCCATGGCCATGGCCCTTAATTGCATTCTACTCAACCAACTTCGTTATTTTAATTTATGGTTTGTATGTAATTTAACAATAAACCAAGCAGCAGATGTCACAGTCCCCAGGCGACAAAATTGCACAAAATACAAAACAAATACAATAATAACAACAACAACAACAACAGTAACAACAGTCAAAATACGAAATACATTTACCATTTTGTAATATTTTGAAAACCGCAGCCAGAAAAAATACAGGAAAAAAAACCAACCAAAAGCAAAAAACAAAAAATGGAAAACATCATCATATTGCCACCAACAACCCGTAGCCAAACCAGAGCATGATATCCTTGTCATACGCAACGCAATGCAGCAACAACAACAACCCACTAGCATCCGCATCCGCATCAGCAGCAGCAGCATCATCATCATCATCATCATCATCCACACCGAGACCACACCAAAATGACAGCCGACACAGGGACTTATTATGTGGAATTTATACGTTTCGGCAAACCCTTAACCCAGCGGCAGCAGCAGCAGGAAGAGATGGAGTTGGAGATGGAGGAGGATGAGGAGGAGTCATGTAAGGGAGGGGCTGAACTGGGCTGGCGCTGGGTAAAATGTTATGCAAATTTGCAATCGTGCCACGTGTGTAAATTGTTGTATGCATTGTTACCTTATAAAAACAGCGTAATTATACCATGCATCCATAGGATGAAATGGTATATTAAAGCCGCCAAAAAGTATGTAACAGGCAGAAGGAAGCATTCCCGCATTTATTTGTTTATAATGCTAGATGAAATATTAATACTAGACGTAAATATAAATTCTGGATCAGTATCAATAGCAGAGTCGATTGAGACATGTCCGTCTGTCTGTCTGTCTGTCCGTCTGCATCATCGTAAAGATCTCGGAGACTATAAGAGCTAGAGCTAACAAATTTATAATATAGACTCGTGTAGTGTGTACGCAATCGATTTTTTATTTTTTTTATTTTGCCATGGACCCTTTTGCCCCCGGAATTCGATGAAATGTAATATTCTTGCACGAAAAATTTGTAATGTAATTTAATTTTGCATACTAATACAAGGTATGAACATCTATCACTACACCAAATTTCATTCAAATCGGAATAAAAATGGCCGAGTTATACGTAGAAACGTTTTGTACTAAAAAGCGGTGCAAGGACGTAATTGCCCGGTGGAGGGCGCTAAAGTGCTCGAGTGTACATAAGAGTGAGCGAGATAGCATGGTATATCCAAGTCGGCCCAGCGAATTACTAACTTTATTTTTAAATAGATTCTGTTCTCTCCTTTTTTTGTGCCAGGCAAAAAGTGATTTTCCATACAAATTAACAAAAAAAAAAAGCCAGAGAGGGAAAAGCGAAAAGCAGGAAAAAGTGAGTGCGAGTGCATGTGCGTGTGTGTGTGTGTGTGTGTGTGTGTTCTTTATTTGTGCGAAAAAAGTTGAATTGCAATATGGATATTTACGTGTGTATATGGATATGTAGGTGTACATACATATGTGGAAAAGCGAAATGATATTAATTAAGTCGCATTTTGGGTATATCAACTTTTTAAAAATTAACAAAACTTTCACTTTGTTGCTACTTACGGTCTGTAAAATAAGTTTCTTCTATGGAGAATAAATATAGGTTTAAATTGTAATGCAGAAAGTAAAGATCTTGAGTGAAAAGGTATGACTTTGCTCTTAATATCGTTAATATCGTATTGATATCGATGGATAAGTATAGAACAGTTCATCTGTGATGCACCTGACGAAAGTCGTAAAAATCTGTTAATCTTATTTATACATTGAAATGTAGATATGTCTATGGCTAGGGTAAAACTATCGTGTATATTTCTACAGACTAGAGTATATCAAGAAACACAAAAAAATCAGTTTTTCACCTTTAAAAGAAAAAAACCTGTTTTTTTTATTATTTTAACAATGTTATTTTAATTGATTATAGTTTAATACTAAATGCTTAATTTAACTATGAAAAAACAAAACAAAAGAAACAACAAAAGCTGAGATTACACATTTCTGACACTGTCAAGAAAGTGTTTACACATTCTGTATGTAAAGTATAGATAAATTTTACTGGTATAACTTTTTACAGATTTATAGGTGAATATCTTAGAAAACTATTACAGCAATAGTTCCTACTTAATTCAAGAAAAATCTACTTATCATTTAAGCATAGAAATATTTAAAGTTCTTTTATTATTAAAAACTTTTATACAGTTTATTCGAAATTTTATTATTACCACCTAATTACCGTCTATCTTAATCACTGTGTGTTTTGAGAGAATTCATTTTTAAAATTTAAATTAATTAAAATTAATTTTTAAAACAAAAAAAACTTATAGCTAAAACATTAACATAATTTCTTTACGCTAAGTAGTTCTTATGATCTTTGTTAAATGCTACTTATAACAATCCAAAACGTATGTGTTTTCGTTTAAAAAAAAAACAATATCATCTGAAAATTCGAATAATAATTTTTGGCGTATGAGTATTATGCTTTCAGAGGGCAACTGGGCGAAGATAATTCTATGGTAGTTCGGCATAACATCCATTAGATACAAGATCTGCATCTGAATACAAAGGATGTTATTTACATTTCGGGAATTGGCTACTATCGAAACGTAAAATCTGGCAATGTAGAATTGGTTTTTGTTTTATTTACAAATAAGTTAAAAAACTATCAACAGTAAATTCTTCAGAGGGTTGGATTTTTTCTCACAATGATGAACTTAGTTCTTTGTATGGCGAGAAGGCACCATCAAAAACGACAGTTTGTCGCTGGTCTGCAGCGTTTAATCGTGTTTAGTTGCCGACGTATTCCGTGAAGGTCATGAGATAGAGGCATGTGCCATTGATCCAACAAATGGTCGCCTATTTCTTCGGAAGATTGGGTCATGTGGCCACTTATCCGCGAAGATTCTTTGGAGAAATTCGCAAAACCAACAGCCGAAGACGAATCATTTTTAGGCAGTCAAAACATCGAATTGATGACTGATTCATCCTACTGACCTGACACCGAATGACTCCTTTTTACTCCCTCACAACACAAACATATTCGAAGCAGAGGAAGAAGTGAAGTGAAGTGTCTCAAGAGGAACGGAAAAACTGCTATGATCAATGGTTCGATCGATTGCAAAAGTGTGTCAATCGTCAGGGGGAATATTTAAAAAACGACATAAGAATCAATAAAACCTATAGGATTCTTTGTCATTTTATAGAGTATAAAACTCATTTAAATTGCTGGCTTTTTATGCCTTTTTCAGGAGTTACAGCAGATTGCCAATTGGTCAAACAAACAAACAAACGAACACACAAATACCAGACAGTTATGTACATACATATATACAAACATCTGTGTATGTGTGTGTGTAGTTACGAAGGCTGTGAAACGTTTATTTAAACAAGTTGAAATGTAATTATTTTGGAATTTATTATTGAATTAATTTTAATTGTAATAATGGCGCATATTAAAATGGCCAACAGCCAACGGACTCAGAGTCGAGCCGAACCAAACCGAACCGATCCGAGCCATGTGGTTTTTATTGATTTAAATTTATTTATTTAAGCAATTTGTTCCTTTTCTATATATATACACACATACATACATACATACTTACATATACATATGTATGTATTTTGTTTTTGATTCTGTTGGTTTCATTTTTATTATGCTGCTTTTAAAATGATTTATAGAGAGGCAAGAGAAAACCACACACAACAATTTTTAGCAATTTTCTCAATTGTTATTAGGTGAGATTTGTAAACAAAAATTCTTAAAAGCACCTTTCTTCTCTGTCTCTCTCTCTCTCGGTCACTCTCTTTCTCTATCTCGCTTTTGTCTGTGTGTGTGTGGAATATTTTTCACAAGATTTTTTGTGTTGCTTACTTTCAGGCTCGGACATTTTCGGACATTTGCTCGTTAGGCCAGAAACGGACGTGCTTAAAATTTCATGAGCATGTGCGTGTCTGTGCCTGTTTCGATGTGTGTGTGTGCGTGTGTGTGTGCGTATCCTTTATGGATTAAATCCGCATGCCTGCGGTTGGCCACAAGATCAACTGTTGGCAGAAGTGTGTCAACAAGGAGCCTCGGGTTCATGTGAGGCAGGCCAAAACACAGCAAGTGGTCATAATGGTCGACCCCGCCCCCACCCTCTGCTTTACCACCATCTGCCACCTGCCACCTCACATCACTTGGCCCCCTTGCTGTGCTAATCATGACGCTTTAAGTGCGTATGTGTGTGTGTGTGTGTATGAGAGGCTGCTTGAAATGTTACAACAACAAGGAGAGACAAACAGAGTGAGAGTGAGAGCGAGAGCGAGAGCGAGAGAGAACATTAAGGAGAATCCGACAACAAAAACAACAACATCCAGTCAATTGCAAACATTTGCTCTTTGGGCATCCTTGTGGCAAATTTTAAGCCCTAAATAACTCAATTAAATTTTTGCTTGTTATTCGAACAAATATCAATTTGTTTCCCATTTCATTTTATGTGATGGCCATAGAATTCGTTGCGTATACGTAATATTTGTTTTCATTTATTTCATATGATTTATGCATTTATTTTGTGTAATTGACAAGATAAGAAATGCAATATATTTCACATTTTTATTCAATTGAACAACAATTGAGTGTGAAATTGTCGGTAAAAGTTGCAGCGGCGGCGGCAGCGGCAGCGGACTGAAATGTTATTAAGAGAAAATCACCAAAAGAAAATGTGCAAAAACAATTCAAATTGTACGGAACCACATACATATGGCAAGAACACTTGATTTTTCTTGTGTTTTCAAATTGTAGGTATGTCTGCCCATTATTCTCTCCTGCTTCTTTTTCATCGTCATTCGTTGGTCTCTTCGTTTTAATCTCTACTCATTATAATTTGAACGTCTTTTGTGATCAGTTTTCTTTTTATACCCTTGCAAAAAGGGTATTCGATATTTTCGATGTTTTGAGAGCAAAACTTCGATATTATCGATAGTGCTACTTTCGATAGTGATTTTTAACCTATATTAATAGATTTCAACAAAATTTGGAAAAAATTGACAAAAACTTCGGCTCATTTGCAAAAGTAATATTTTTTATCAATAAAATAAGTAAGTTTAATTTCATTTGTAATGGTCACAGGAGCAACAAGAAACAAAAAAAGAGTTCTAAATAAAAATAAAAGAAATTAATTACAATAAGTATCATTTTGAAATAATTAATACAATTTTGCTTAACCTTATAATAACAAAAATTTTATTTTTTAGCCTTGCAAGTTTTATAAATATAACTTATATTAATTAACAAAAAAAAAAATTTAACTTGTTTTGATTTTGTTTAAATTAAAATTAAATTAACGTATCTCAGTCTTCAGACTTTTAAATTTATGGAGATCAACTGTTAAAACAAACAATAAAAAGAAAACAATTAACATAAATTTTACTCTATGTTATACTATCGATAGTGGCCAAAAACAATCGATGGTGGCGCAAAAAAGTAAATATTCGATACCTCGATAGTGCCATCGATAGTTTCCCAGCTCTACTTCTGTGTCCTGTAAATGTATCCTTGCTTTGTTTTCTTGATCAGCATTACAAGACGAGTTCGTCCGTCTGTCTGTCTGGATCAACAGCTTCTCCTCCTAGACCATTAAGGCTAGAGAGCTGCAATTTTGCACGAAGTCTTGTATATACTGCGGGCATTGTATATCTCGGATTCATCCGGATTGGACGATTATATCAGTTTTAGTTTTAGATCAATAAATTCCATAATTTTCACCCGATTATCATGAACACTTAACATTTGGCAGCCCACCATATACCCAAAACTTCCGTGCCACATTTGATCAAGATCGGAAAACTATATCATACAGATCCCATAGGAACAATCGTACCAAAAATAGTTTTGCTTCTAAAAACTTTTTTGTTTCTTATGCGATTATCGTCAAACTTGGTAAATAACATTTCCAAATAGTAAGTTATAATTCTGTTTTTGTGTTTATATTTTTTTGTAATGTACTTTATTTTTAACTATTATCTTTGACCTGTTGAGCCGTCAAAAACATATGTTGCTATCAACTCTAAGTCTGCACTTATATTTATCATTTTCAAAACTTCATCTTGCAATGTCATTAAAATATTTTGTAAGAAAACAATTGCAACACATATATTCGCAGGTCTCCATTTTTCCTCTGCCTTAATCGCTTGCTTGTAGCTCGGATATATGTCGCAACTACGACTTTTATTCTACAGCTTAATGTGTGCATATCAGGAGTAAACGGAAGAGGACTCTGGGCCAAATTCTGCTTTCTTATTTCACTTGCATACCCGCTCTCTGTTTTCTTTAGCACGAACGATGCATCGCAACTTTTTGGCTTTTTTGCCGATATTGCAGCAGAATGGACAATTAAGGATGTGTTGGGGTTTTCCTTTTTAGCGATCATTTCCATCAGTATAGGATATACGTGGACGTTCTACTTTATTGAATGGTCTCATCAGTTCACGACTGCTGACTTCGATTACCATCTTAGGATGAAATGGTATATTAAAGTCGCCAAAAAGTATGTACCAGGGAGAAGGAATCTTTTCCGACCCTATAAAGTATATATATTCTTGATCAGCATCAATAGCCGAGTCGATTGAGACATCTCCGTCTGTCCGTCCGTCCGTCCGTCCTATAGAGTGCCTAGATTTCAGCAACTATACAAGCTAGAGCTACCAAATTTGGCATGTAGACTCGTTTGCTCTGCAGGTAGATCGAGTTTTTTTTATGCCCCGCCCCCTTCCGCCCACGCTTTTTAAAAAACAATATTTTGAGCTTTTAAAAATTTTTCTGTTTCCTTTGCGATCATCACCAAATTTGGTTAGTAAAACTTGCACAAAACAAATTATTATCTTGCCAAATTTGATCAAAATCGGATATTTATATGATATAGCTGTCATACAAACAAATGGAAAAACGGCATGCTGCATATCTACATGCATATGCATGCGTGCCATGCTATAACCTGTAGATACGGGTTTTTACACAAAAGCCTTTTTATTTTGCGATCACCATTTAGGGATTGAGTAACATAAGAGCTTGCAAGGGTATACAAACTTCGAAGTTAGCCCCGCCTTCTGGTTTTTGAATACTTTATAATGGTAATTCAAATCCAAAACAGAATTGTGAAAATTATATACAATTTGTTTTCGAGTGAGTCATAAAGACATCTTAAGATGCTGGTGGTTCTCAACAAAATTGCTTTTAGTCAAAACCTGGCAGAGTTGAGAATCATCGAAAAATAGGTTTCCATTTTTATTTTGAACAGCGTTAAATTTTGATTAGTTTTTGAAGGCCTAGAAAGTGCATACAATATATATTGTCAGAGAATCTATGAATGGGTGTAAATTCACTACATAATTTTTCCATTAAGTATCTCAGAAAGTTCCGTTTAGTTATATAAAAAAGATCTTGAAAGGAATGTTGCGAAAAGTCGGTCATGGTCCTTGGATTCTCCTTTTCCAAGCTCCTATAGATATCGGTTACCCATTTTTCAGAATCAGCTTATCAAAATGAAATAAGAACACAAACAAAAAAGACATCCAGACGACTTCGGTTTGGAGTCTCCTGGGGATCTGCTTCAACATAATAAACAAAATAATTAACTTGAAAATGAAGAATGTTTCAAAACTCAGGATTCCATTCAGGATCAAATTCACTTGATTCTGAGCTACGTTCTTCAAAAGAAGCACTTAGTTGGAGCATTAATTGCACCAATGGATCATTTTCATTGGTGTCATCTGAACTGTCCTTGCTTTTCTCGATATCCTGAGTATTATTATTATTCTCGATATCCTGAGTATTATTATTATTCTCGATATCCTGAGTATTAATATAATTCTCGATATCCTGAGTATTAATATAATTCTCGATATCCTGAGTATTAATATAATTCTCGATATCCTGAGTATTAATATAATTCTCGATATCCTGAGTATTAATATAATTCTCGATATCCTGAGTATTAATATTATTCTCCATATCCTGAGAATTATTATTATTCTCAATATCCTGAGTATTATTATTATTCTCGATATCCTGAGTATTAATATTATTCTCGATATCCTGAGTATTAATATTATTCTCGATATCCTGAGTATTAATATTATTCTCGATATCCTGAGTATTAATATTATTCTCGATATCCTGAGTATTAATATTATTCTCGATATCCTGAGAATTATTATTATTCTCGATATCCTGAGTATTATTATTATTTTCGATTACTCCAGTAGCATTATTATTATTGAGCTCTTGATGATCCTGATTTTCATTAAGTGTATTGTCTGAACGACGAGGCCTTGGCCCACGAATGGCATAAGGCACATTACGATTTCGCAATTTCATATAATTCTGTTTTTCTTTCATTATTTAAAATATATATTATTTTAATTATATATATTGGATGTTCTGCTTCGATTTTCGGTTTAAATCAGTTTGAGGTATGTTTTAAAATGTTTACTAAAACTTTGAATGAAAGATCAAACTTAAATATCAAAGCAAGTGTGACGAGGAAAATTTCCAATGAAATTGTTCGTGTTTGATCATTAATTCTCCCCCTTATTATACCATGAATCTATAGGATGAATGGGTATATTTAAGTCGCCAAAATGTATGTAACAGGGAGAAGGAAGCTTTTCCGACCCAATAAAGTATATATATTCTTGATCAGTATCAATAGCCGAGTCGATTGAGACACGTCCGTCTGTCTGTCCGTCCGAAAGAGTGCCGAGATCTCAGCAACTATAAAAGCTAAAGCCACCAAATTTGGAATGTAGACTCGTTTGGTGTGTACGCTGATCGATGTTACGAACACATGTTACGAATATCTATCATCCCACCAAATATCACAAAAATCGGTACAAAAATGGCCGAGTTATACATAAGTAGAAACCTTTTTCACTCAAAGCGGTGCAAGGCGGATGCACACAAAAAAGAGCGAGATAGCATATGCTGGAAATCACCGAATTGGTCGGGGGGCGCTAAAGTGCTCGTTTCCACATAAGAGTGAGCGAGATAGCATTTAAAAGAAATTTAATATACATCTCTTCACCTAATGCATGGTATATCCAAGTCGGCCCGGCGACTTACTTACTTTATTTATTTTATAAAAAGAGAAGAATTTTAGTTTTAATAAGAAAATAACACACACGTGTTCCATTTCAGATCGGCTCAAACTATCCACGTCGAATTTTTTTTAAAGGAAGAAAAACCAGAAGGCCGTGCTAACTTCGACCATGCCGAAGTTTATATACCTTTGCAAGTTCTTGCGTTACTCAGTCCCTAAATGGAGATCGCAAAATTAATAGGATTTTATGAAAAAACCTCAATCCACACGCTATAACACGGCACGCATGCATATGCATGTATATAGAGATGCAGCATGCAGTTTGCCATTTGTTTGTATGACAGCTATATCATATAGTTATCCGATATTGATCAAATTTGGCAAGATTATAATGTTATGTGCAAATGGTACTTACCAAAGTTGGTTTTCATCGCAAAAGAAACAAAACAGTTTTTAGAAGCAAAACTGTTTTTGGTCCGGTTGTTCATATGGGAGCTATATGATATAGTAGTCTGATCTTTATCAAATTTGGCACATACGTTTGGATGTATAGTTAACTGCCAAATGTTAAGTTTTATAATGATCAGTTGAAAAAGAACGAAGTTATTGATCTAAAACTCATTTTTCGGCCGACGGTTCATATGGGAGCTATATGATATAGTCGTTCGATCCGGATGAATCCGAGATATACAATGCCTGTAGTATATATAAGACTTCGTGCGAAATTGCAGCTCTGTAGCTATAGAAGTTTAGGAGGAGAAGCTGTTGATCCAGACAGACGGACAAACGGATTTGAACTCGTCTTGTCATGCTGATCAAGAATATACATACTTTATATGGTCGGAAATGCCGCCTTCTAAGCGTTGCACACTTCTGACCAAAATTAATATACCCTTTTTGCAAAGGTATAAGGATTACTCCGCTTGTTGTGTCAACGTACATATTTATCTTATCACCTGACAATCTGACAGCGGAAGCGATTTCGATGACCCCAACAAACTCTTCTCATGGGCATGTATTTGATTGAAAAGAGGATTCCAATCTGTATATAGTATATCCAATTTGTATATAGCCTGGTCCTTTACATTAACGTAGATTTATTTATTACTATATTTAAATTAAAAACTTAATAGATCTTTGTTGACAAAATAATAACTCTGGAGAAAGGAATTTCGTTAATTATTTGTACTATAGAGCAAATTGGGCGATACATTGGTGCATCCATCCATGAGTAAACTGCCATTGGCCAACTATTCAAATCGATAATTTAAACGCAATTCAAATCGGTATTCGATTGCAAATCTCATCATTAACCCTTCGCATATCTAGTGAATTCCACACAGACTAACTGTGGACGCAATCATCATCGCATGGCCGTTGGGCCAATAAGTTTATTACTTCGGTGCATTCGCCCCATCAATGAAACATACAAAAGTACAACGTACATACTATCGATGTATGTATTTATGTATGTAAGTTGTGGCTGAAGGCAGAAGAAACAGAATCCTTGAGCAGGAAGTGCTCACCCACATGTGTGTATGTATGATATATGTGTGTGTGTGTGTGTGTATTGTGCCCACTTGCACACATCCTTGTATAATTCATGAAATGCACATCATTGCCTCAATAATGATTACCGTTACATACATTCACATCCACACACACACAACACTCCAATGAATGGGCGTGGATATACAATATTTTGCCTGTCATGGTTGGAGCTCCTCACCCTGCAGACATACCTACATACATATATGTATATTTACAGTGTACTTATGTGCTCGGTGGTACTTGGGATCTGTGAGTACATCATCATATGATAAAACACAAATTAATGCATATTATGTGCGACTGAACGAAGTCATTTGCGATTTGAGGAAGCTAGTTTACTTCAATCAGTTAGTTAGTTTCTTAATACCTTTCATAGGCAAGCTTACAAAATTGCAGGAACTTGTGTGAGAACCTAAACTCCCTTTCATGTGAATACTCTAAGTCGGATTTTACACGAATTTGTACCCATAGGATGAAATGGTATCTAATTATTAGATTAGATTCTAATAGAGCTGTTGAAACATCGATGTTTGGCCTAGAGCTGCCAAAAAATCGATATTTTACAGTATTTTGTATGAAAAAAATCAATAATATCGATACTTCTGCGATATTTTGGCAGCACTGGTTTGGCCACATCGATGTTTCGATGTTTTTCAGGAAAAAACATCGAAGTAATATACTACATTTTTTGATTTTCTCACTATGATTCCAGACTTACTGAACATACGTTCGCTTTCAGTCGAAGTTGCTGGGACACTTAAATATTTTTTGCGGCAATCTTGAAATGCTTTATCTGATGAGATCTGTAATAATAAAATTTAATTATTAAACATATTTAAACGCTGGAATCGGCATGTAAAATACAACCTTCCAATAATCTAAAGCAGAGCCGGCCACAAAGAGAGCCCACAAAAAGTATCTTTGTATTTGTGCATTTTAATGTTGCTTTACACTGCGCAAAATAAAAAGTGAACAAATTTCGTCGCAATGAAGACAAAAAGCGCAGTCGACGATTAAATGCCAGAGAAAGAAAGAGAAAACAAAGCAAGGATCCATTTTTTCATGTGTAGCCTCTCAGCAGAGCGACACAAAAGTGTTCGCGTCGACATGCTGTGTGAGACTAATTCTGTTTTTACGCTCTCAAATATTTTTTGTGGTGGCTTCGGCAAGCGCTCGGCTCGTATACATGAGTTTCGCGTTTTGACTTCGGCCCCCGGGGGCTATGCGTGGCCGGCTCTGATCTAAAGGGTTGTCTAGATTAAAATATTGACGAATTGATAAAATGGAGTCAACTCTATTAGTTTTATGTTTCAAACTTTTGTTTTTTTCCAAAAATTGAAAAAGGGATGTCTGCGATGTGAAGGTTGATATTGAAAGGTTGTGCGTTGAAAGAAGAAATAACGTTTTCCAAGTGTTTTTGAGCCTCAGTGATGTTGAATGGTGAAGCTCTAAGACATATATCCATTGTAAATAGTGCTGCAAAAATATCGAAGCAGAATCGATATTATGAAACTTTGTCGATATATCGATTCGTTTTTCTTAATATCGATATATCGGAAAAATGGTCACATTTTGCTTTGGCGTCAATTGAGTAAGTAACACATTTATTAAATTATGCAAATATTTTTTTAAAATTGAATTCTTTTAGTTTAAATGAGTGAAAATGTAAAGAATGGACCAGTTTATAATCAGAAAACGTAAGTATGATTGACATACCGCAATGAAATGACATGAAAATAAAGTTTGTGTTCGATTTAGGCGCGGCGGTGGATGAAGCAATTGATTCCGATCAGGAGAATAAGCACGAGGGAACACCAAAAAAATCAAAAGTGTGCAAGTTTATTGAAAAGTCACCCGCATGCATTCATCTCTGCAAGAGAGTGAGCTACCTGCCATATCCGGTACCATTGTGCCTTCTATAAACAAAAAATACGAGGCAACGTCCTCACGAAAACAAAAGATAGACGACGCGTTAGCCGAATTTTATATTTTTGTTTGAAGATGATGAAATTGAATTTCAATAATAATTTATGTTTGTTTTTGTTTGCTTGCAAAGGTTCTTATTTTATCCCTAAACACAAAAGAAAAGAATTTCTTCTCTGCTTTACAAATATCTAACCAATTTTATACCACCCTTTGTAAGGGTATACAAAAATGTCGATATATCGATAATATCGATCTTTTCCCCTCAAAAGATCGACAATATCAATACTTCAGAATATCGATTATTTTGCAGCACTAATTGTAAACGCTCCCAGCCAACACCAAGAACTCCCAAAATTACGTTATAGCTTTTACTGCGTTTTTTTCTTAGTGATGGAAAAACTGACAAAAACATCGAACATTGGAGAAGAAAAATCGATGTTTTTTACGAAAGGAGATGCATCGATGTATCGATACTACATCGATGTTTCGCACAGCTCTAGTATCTATTATTCCACCAAATTTCTATAAAGTCGGAATAAAAACCGCCAAGTTATACGCAAAAACGTTTTGTATTAAATTGAAAATGAATTGCTTCTTATGTATTGCAGGGTGTACCTGTGTATGAGACCGTAGATTGCGACCTCCTTGAAATGCATCAAACCTTGGGTGCAAGGTCCCAGTTATCTATTGTCATGAATTTAATATTGACTCATTTCAATGGACGCCTGGAGTACTAATACTTATAACTAAGTACGACCGACAGCTGACTACTGACAACTTACGATCTCTCCAGCTTCTCGTTGCTCGATCTTGCCACGGATGCCACACAGTCGCTGTATTTAAACTTGCCACAACATAGGTTATTCAAACTTTGGAAAACATAATGTAAGTCGCCGAGCCGACTGGGATATACCATGCATCAACTGAAAACTACTTTTGAATTTATTCAGATTTTTATGAAATTTAGTGTAATGATAGATGTTCGTAAGAGTGTGCCAAATTAAATTACGATATAATAAATATATTCCAGGAAAAAATCAATTTTTATTGAATTCCAGAGGCGGAAGGGCGCGTGACAAAAAAAAACTTGGTCAGCGGCTATACTAGACGAAGTTACATTCAAAATTTGGTAGCTATAGCTCTTACAGTTCTTGAGATCTTTGGTCTCTTACGTACGGACGGACAGACGAACATGCTGATCAAGAATATATATACTTTATAGGGTCGGAAAAGCTTCCTTCTCCCTGTTACATACATTTTGGCCACTTTAATATACCATTTCATCCAATGGATTCATGGTATAAAAAGGGGAAGGATTAATGATCAAACACGAACAATTTCATTGGAAATTTTCCTCGTCACCCTTGCTTTGATATTTAAGTTTGATCTTTCATTCAAAGTTTTAGTAAACATTTTAAAACATACCTCAAACTGATTTAAACCGAAAATCGAAGCAGAACATCCAATATATATAATTAAAATAATATATATTTTAAATAATGAAAGAAAAACAGAATTATATGAAATTGCGAAATCGTAATGTGCCTTATGCCATTCGTGGGCCAAGGCCTCGTCGTTCAGACAATACACTTAATGAAAATCAGGATCATCAAGAGCTCAATAATAATAATGCTACTGGAGTAATCGAGAATAATAATAATATACAGGATATCGAGAATAATAATAATACTCAGGATATCGAGAATAATAATAATAATCAGGATATCGAGAATAATAATAATACTCAGGATATCGAGAATAATAATAATAATCAGGATATCGAGAATAATAATAATACTCAGGATATCGAGAATAATATTAATACTCAGGATATCGAGAATAATAATAATACTCAGGATATTGAGAATAATAATAATTCTCAGGATATGGAGAATAATATTAATACTCAGGATATCGAGAATTATATTAATACTCAGGATATCGAGAATTATATTAATACTCAGGATATCGAGAAAAGCAAGGACAGTTCAGATGACACCAATGAAAATGATCCATTGGTGCAATTAATGCTCCAACTAAGTGCTTCTTTTGAAGAACGTAGCTCAGAATCAAGTGAATTTGATCCTGAATGGAATCCTGAGTTTTGAAACATTCTTCATTTTCAAGTTAATTATTTTGTTTATTATGTTGAAGCAGATCCCCAGGAGACTTTAAACCGAAGTCGTCTGGATGTCTTTTTTGTTTGTGTTCTTATTTCATTTTGATAAGCTGATTCTGAAAAATGGGTAACCGATATCTATAGGAGCTTGGAAAAGGAGAATCCAAGGACCGTGACCGACTTTTCGCAACATTCCTTTCAAGATCTTTTTTATATAACTAAACGGAACTTTCTGAGACACTTAATGTAGTAAATTTACACCCATTCATAGATTCTCTGACAATATATATTGTATGCACTTTCTAGGCCTTCAAAAACTAATCAAAATTTAACGCTGTTCAAAATAAAAATGGAAACCTATTTTTCGATGATTCTCAACTCTGCCAGGTTTTGACTAAAAGCAATTTTGTTGAGAACCACCAGCATCTTAAGATATCTTTATGACTCACTCGAAAACAAATTGTATATAATTTTCACAATTCTGTTTTGGATTTGAATTACCATTATAAAGTATTCAAAAACCAGAAGGCGGGGCTAACTTCGAAGTTTGTATACCCTTGCAAGTTCTTATGTTACTCAATCCCTAAATGGTGATCGCAAAATGATCGCATTTCAAATCGGAAAATTTCAGAAAATGTTAGTAGAAACAAAAACACGGTGGAAAAATTACTTAAAGACCCGGAAAATTACGAAAAAAAAAAACCCGTTCTGGACGCCCACAATTGGTTGACAACCGCGACAAAAGGCAAATAAAAAATCTAGCGGTAAAGGACAATATCAGCACATGTCAAATTCGTAGTGCTTTGTCTCTACCAATATCCACTAGACGTATTCAGCAAATTTTGAAGAGCTCGGACTAGGTTTCGTATGAAAAAAAACTGTTGATACCGGAGCTATTGCCTAGGCATAAAGTTGCTCGAATACAGTTCGCCAACAAATACAAATTTTGGGACAATGAATGGAAAAATATTATTTTCAGTGATGAAAAAAAATTTAATTTAGATGGCCCTGATAGCTATCGCTATTACTATCGCGATGTTCGAGCAGGTCCATGTGTCCCGAAATTTTCACGGAGGGTCCTTGATGATATGGGCAGCGTTCGCTTTCAATAGAAAGACCCCAATGTGTTTCATAACACATAAAATGAATGCACAAAATTATATAGAGTTGTTGGAGACAGTTTTAGTGCCTTCTGGAGAGGATGTTTATAGTGACGATTGAACTTTCCAGCAGAATAATTCACCCATCCATACAGCGAAGGTGACAAAAGAATATTTTAAGGAGTGCTAAATTCCTAAATTCTAAATTTATTTTTCATTACATTTGTTTAGGTTTTTTTTTATTCAATTATATTGAAATATATTGGTAATTTTATAAAGTTAAAATACAAATTTTTGTTTTTTCAATATATTGATGTGTTCAATTTTTATATCATTTAACATAGTGTCCCACTTACTTTTTCGCACACCTTATGCGATTTAATGCTGTTAGATAAGGAAAAAATGTATTCATAATTTTAATAAGGGACGCCGCCAAACAATCATACTTATATGTATGTATGTATGTACATATGTATTGCTAAATCATTTTGATAAAAAATAAAAGAAACAACTTATGTAATTGCAACTGTTGATATTAAGTTAAGGATACGTAGTTCCAGTTGCTCATCTCTATCAGCAGGAGGCCATGCAGTTCGGGCCAAATGTGGCCATATCAACGCCAGCATCGTTAAATGTGGAACTGTTAAACAGATAATGACCGCACAAAGAGGGAGACAGAGAGACCCAGTGAGAGAGAGAGAGAGAGATAGATGGAGTCAACATACAGTCTGTGGATTGGATGTGGAAGTGAGTTGACCAAAAGGCTTTTGTTATGAGGCCCATTTTCTGCCAGTTCCCTTCCCACCCATCACCCCGCATCCTTCCTCACCACATACATACATAGCTTCTTCCTCTTTGCTCTTGCTATCCTCTCATAACTGTATCAATTGTTGTAACTGCTGTTTGTGCCATTGTTGTTGTCGATGCTGTTGTTGTTCATGTTGCTGTTGGTGGTGCTCTTGTTGTTGCTGTTGTTATACGGAAACCAGACAACTGTCATGCCTGAAATTCTGATGCATTGAAATATAATTATTGGGAAATGTGCGATTGTCGTTCGGTTTCCGTTTTACGTGCTTGATTCTAGGCTCTGAATGTCGTATCCATGTGTGTGTGTGTTTGTTGTGGGGGATATATTGATTCAGTGTGTGTGCGTGGCTACCTCATCCTCGCATACATACATATGTATGTATATATTTATATGTTTGTATGTACATATATATATGGAACTGAAATCATTATTTATGCAAACTGTACGACAGCTCCATGTACATACATACATCTACCCACACACACACACACACACACATACAACATTATATACATACATACATTATGTACTACATATATTTTAAGGTGCACACATACATATGTATGTATAGGTTTATGTATTGTGTCATCATCCATAACAATTATCATATTAACTACAGCTGCAACTAATTAACTAAATTTCTGGAACAACAAAAACTCAAACTCATCAGCCAAGTAAGTTCGTTGGCTAAATGCAAAACTGATTCGATTTGATAACAATATCGATATTTGTATATACGATCAATGCTAATACATTTCGATAGATGACGACTGACTTAAAAACGTTTTCAAACGGAAAACAAATGGCACTGATAAAAAAAAGAGTTGCACTTGTCGGAGTTCCAGTGGCCCAAACTAAGTCGACGAACCACTAATTGGCTCAAATCTTCCTTGTACTTATCAACAAATCAAACTTTTCCAATTTTCTTACATATTCCATGCAGCGCACACTGCACTATGGGGCAGAATCACTTTTTTTTTTGTCATAAACTAGTTTTAATGCTAAAGAATTGAAAACTGCAGGAAGGACAAAAATACATTTTCTATTTTTTTATTTTTGCAATTGGATCACGTTTTTACTACAATCCGATCAAAACTATAGTATTTTACAATTTTGCATACTTTTAGGCTTAATTTCTAATTGTTCGAAAACTATTCGCGATGGGACGAGTTGTGACGTCCCCTTGATGTTCGTCGTTGTTTCTCTCCGCGACAAAAATCAATCATGAAACTTCAAGGCCGGGCTAACTTCGGCCATGCCGAAGTTTGTATACCCTTGCAAGCTCTTGTGTTACTAGATCCCTAATATAAAGGTGGAAATTCCCTATTTTCTTGTTAATTTTAGCTTTTAAGTTAGTTTGTACATCATTTAAATGCAGTTAATTTAAAATAAGCCATTTTGACCTTTATTCTTATTAATTAAAGCATCTAGTAGGAGTCCTACTGTAGAACAGAATGCCGAAAATGACGATCAAAACAAAACGGTTAAGTTTGCACTTGCAGCAAATGCTGTTGAAATAAACTTTGATTATTTTTGAATGGAATTGCATTCAAATAATTGCTGACAATATGTTTACATATAAAATTTATTATTTTACAAAAACGCCTCTGAAAAATCTAACAAGAGTCATTTTTGCTCAAATCACCCATAAGCAAGGTTGCCATTCCGCTAGAAATCGATAAATCTAAAAAATTAATTGAAATTTTATGAGTGCATTTTTATTTCCTTATGTGCCCTAATTTACAAAACGCTGTACAAAAACATTAGCAAAATGCTCTAAGCTGGCATCACGGCTTTGATTTTGACCCGATAAAAAGGAGAAGAAACGTAAACAGCTGTGAAAAATGTAAGTTTAAATATTTCATTTGCCGCCTTTTTTAAAAATGTTGTATTTATTTATTGTTTTTTCTTATTTAGGGGAAAGCATCGTACCGCCGAACAGGAAGCTAACCTGCTGGAGTTTATGGAAAGGCACCCTAACATAGCCAAGGTCTGTGTTAAAGGGGATAGGGTGGTTGTGGCGAAGGCTTAAGACGAGCTGCAATCCGGGTCAAATAGTATCGGTCCGCCGGTAAAAACAACGGATGAGTGGCGTCGTGTAGCTATTTAAAAAATAAAGATACAATCAGATCTAAATTTTTTCGTTCAAAGGTGGCCAAAAATACAAAGAAAGGAAGACCCACTGGCGGCGGTCCGTGCACGATCAATCCTCTAACGGCTATAGATATGCATCGGTATGCATCGTTGCGGGCCTCTACACGTTGGTGGGTGGCGTATCGGGTGCCTCCTCGTTCGGCCTGGGCAGTTGGGCTCAACAGACCATAAGTAAGTTTTAACAAAAACCGTATCAGAAAGAGAATTAATATTTATTAATTTTTTTATAGGAACACCAGCACAGCAAAAAGAATGCGCAGCATGAGTGGTAGCAACAGTAACACCGCGATGAGTTTCGAAACTCCGGAACCCTCCGATGATCGGCCTGCGTGTTCTAAGCGGGGCCAGGAGACGATTGTGGCCTTGTGGAGAAAAATGACATATTTCGGAATATGGTGGACGAGCTGAGGGAGCTGAACAACTGAATCTACGCAGCTCGAGAAAAGAAAAAAAATTCCTTATTAAAGTTGTTGATTTTTTTGCAAAAATTAACAATTTTTTCCGGGTTTTCAAAATTTTTTTTACTGTATTAAAACCATTTGAAACACTTAAAAAAATATTTTAGGGTCTTCATTTGACTTGTTGATTTTTTTGCAAAAATAAAAAACGTTGCTCAAAAAAGTATGTTATGGTTTTTGGAAATACTTGTTTCTCTTAAAAATGTATCGCCTTTTTAATTATACCATGCATCCTTAGGATGAAATGGTATATTAAAGTCGCCAAAATGTATGTAACAGGGAGAAGGAAGCTTTTCCGACCCTATAAAGTATATATATTCCTGATCAGTATCAATAGCCAAGTCGATTAAGACATGTCCGTCTGTCTGTCCGTCTGTAGGATCATCGAGATCTCGGAGATTATAAGAGCTAGAGCTACCAAACTTGGCATCACCAAATTTGGTTAGTAACACTTGCACAAAACAAATTATAATCTTGCCAAATTTGATCAAAATCGGATATTTATATGATTTATATGATATAGCTTTCATAGAACTTGCAAGGGTATACAAACTTCGAAGTTAGCCCCGCCTTCTGGTTTTTGAATACTTTATAATGGTAATCCACTTCATATCCAAAACTGAATTGTGAAAATTATGTACAACAATTTGTTTTCGAGTGAGTCATAAAGACATCTTAAGATGCTGGTGGTTCTCAACAAAATTGCTTTTAGTCAAAACCTGGCAGAGTTGAGAATCATCGAAAAATAGGTTTCCATTTTTATTTTGAACAGCGTTAAATTTTGATTAGTTTTTGAAGGCCTAGAAAGTGCATACAATATATATTGTCAGAGAATCTATGAATGGGTGTAAATTCACTACATAATTTTTCCATTAAGTGTCTCAGAAAGTTCCGTTTAGTTATATAAAAAAGATCTTGAAAGGAATGTTGCGAAAAGTCGGTCATGGTCCTTGAATTCTCCTTTTCCAAGCTCCTATAGATATCGGTTACCCATTTTTCAGAATCAGCTTATCAAAATGAAGTAAGAACACAAACAAAAAAGACAAAGAGTGTCCTGGGGATCTGCTTCAGCATAATAAACAAAATAATTAACTTGAAAATGAAGAATGTTTCAAAACTCAGGATTCCATTCAGGATCAAGTTCACTTGATTCTGAGCTACGTTCTTCAAAAGAAACACTTAGGTGGAGCATTAATTGCACCAATGGATCATTTTCATTGGTGTCATCTGAACTGTCCTTGCTTTTCTCGATATCCTGAGTATTAATATTATTCTCGATATCCTGAGAATTATTATTATTCTCGATATCCTGAGAATTATTATTATTCTCCATATCCTGAGTATTAATATAATTCTCGATATCCTGAGTATTAATATAATTCTCGATATCCTGAGTATTAATATAATTCTCGATATCCTGAGTATTAATATGATTCTCGATATCCTGAGTATTAATATAATTCTCGATATCCTGAGTATTAATATAATTCTCGATATCCTGAGTATTAATATAATTCTCGATATCCTGATTATTATTATTATTCTCAATATCCTGAGTATTATTATTATTCTCGATATCCTGAGTATTAATATTATTCTCGATATCCTGAGTATTATTATTATTCTCGATATCCTGTATATTATTATTATTCTCGATTACTCCAGTAGCATTATTATTATTGACCTCTTGATGATCCTGATTTTCATTAAGTATATTATCTGAACGACGAGGCCTTGGCCCACGAATGGCATAAGGCACATTACGATTTCGCAATTTCGTATAATTCTGTTTTTCTTTCATTATTTAAAATATATATTATTTTAATTATATATATTGGATGTTCTGCTTCGATTTTCGGTTTAAATCAGTTTGAGGTATGTTTTAAAATGTTTACTAAAACTTTGAATGAAAGATCAAACTTAAATATCGAAGCAAGTGTGACGAGGAAAATTTCCAATGAAATTGTTCGTGTTTGATCATTAATTCTCCCCCTTTTTATTCCACGAATCCATAGGATGAAATGGTATATTAAAGTCGCCAAAATGTATGTAACAGGGAGAAGGAAGCTTTTCCGACCCTATAAAGTATATATATTCTTGATCAGTATCAATAGCCGAGTCGATTGAGACACGTCCGTCTGTCTGTCCGTCCGAAAGAGTGCCGAGATCTCAGCAACTATAAAAGCTAAAGCCACCAAATTTGGAATGTAGACTCGTTTGGTGTGTACGCTGATCGATGTTACGAACACATGTTACGAATATCTATCATCCCACCAAATATCACAAAAATCGGTACAAAAATGGTCGAGTTATACATAAGTAGAAACGTTTTTCCCTCAAATGGATGCAAGACGGATGCACGCAAAAAAGAGCGAGATAGCAAATGCTGGAAATCACCGAATTGGTCGGGGGGCGTTTAAGTGCTCGTGTCCACATAAGAGTGAGCGAGATGGCATTTGCAAGAAATTGAATATATGAATTTTCACCTGATGCATGGTATATCCAAGTCGGCCCGGCGACTTACTTACTTTATTTTTAATAGGGTGACCTTCCATCTGAATATAACAATTCAGAATTAGAAATCGCCTCCAAGCCAGTTGATGAAACTCTTGTAGCAAGCAGACTCAAGTGCTTGCCAAAAAACTGTAGACTAGGAAACACTAGTTTAAATATCAATGTTAAAATGGTTGACAGCCCATCAGGCGTACGTGATTCAAAGCGTAGTTGCGACCATCATATTGGTACTGTTAAAGTGCAGCAGTTCAAACAAATTGTGAATGAATGCTGCTCTTTATTTACTCAAAAAAAAAACTATACTTAATGCGAGAGAATTATGCTTGCTATCTTTACTTCAATTCTATACGAATTAATAAATGTAATTTCGTTGCATATGGGTACTGCAAAGATCCATCTTGTAACAAATTTAAATTTATTGGCGATTTCGATGATAATGTTAAAGTTCTTTCAAATCACTCTGCCTATGACATAGGTCGCTTTTTATGCGACCTTAAAGTTTCATGTAAGAAACATAAGTTGCGTGCACCACTCTGAAAACGCATCGTAACTGATATAAGTTTTACTATTATTAAAGCAGTCCTTAAGGAATACTGTAGCTGTACTCTTATAGAGTACAATGTAATGTGCTTTCAAATTTTGCACCAGCCACTATGCAAAGATAATGTGTGCTGATATAGACAGTACGGTTGGATTGCAAAATATTGAACTCAGAGCTTTTTTAAGAAATGCTCCACATAAAAGACTTTGAAGAATGGTTCCAGTATTTAGCTGCCATAGTTCTGTCTCCTACTGAAAATGAAATGGTTCGCAATGCCATCTTATATTTCACAGATGATCGTCCAGTTAACTTTGATCTGGACGAAAGTGAGCTGCTTAGAGCTTTCCAGTTTTGGTGAGCATAGCCTTAAAACGGTAGCTGAATAGTAGGTTTAAAAAAGTTTCGCCAAATTTGCAACAGAAATCGCGGATAGGATTTCAATCCTTCCAACTGAGGACAAATGGACTAATTTAATGGGTATTTTTATTGATAGTTCCAATAAAAGACCCAGTAATGGTCCAATTCTGTAGTAAAACAATTAGAACTTACTTATACAGAAAGCATGCTCCCACCAATTACGCATGGATCAGTTATAAAGGGTAGACCCAAGAAACGTGCAGCTATTGTGAAGCCAGTTTTAACTGAAAAGTCCAGGAAAAAGCTTTTCAATTACATGGAAAGCTGGTACAAAAAGCGCATTAAAAAGCTCAAATGTGGCTTGTTTAAAGTTGATTTTACCGGACCAAGCAAAGTTCGGCGTGTGTACATGGTAAAAATAGCAAAGCTTTTCTATACAATATCGAATTAGAAGATATTGTTACTTTGCTACATAATGCATGGCTGTCGAGCTTCATTGTTGATGCAACCTTAACTGCTATAATTTTTTATCAGCGCGATGAGAGAATCAGCAGTGTTCCATGCCAATGCGATTTTAATACATTTAAAAATGTAACATTATTATTCAGGGGTGTTTTGGAATTGCATTCAAATAATTGTTGACAATATTTCTTTTCATATAAAATGTAATATTTTACAAAAACGCCTCAGAAAAAATCAGGTATGAGTCGTTTTTGCTCAAATCATCATAAGCAAGGTTGCCATCCTGCTTCAAATTGATAAATCTTATTTTCGGACTAAAATTTTATCGCAATTTTATTTTCTTATGTGCCACAACAAAGTATTAATTAAGTAAACTGAGCCCTAATTTAAAATAAGTTGTAGAATTGTGTTTCACGGATAAATTCAACGAAAACATCGGAAAAATGCACCAAGCTGGCATCACGGCTTTGATTTTGGCCCGCTAAAAAAGAAGAAGAAAAATGTTGTATTTATTTATTATTTTTTCTTATTTAGGGGAAAGCATCGTACCGCCGAACAGGAAGCTAACCTGCTGGAGTTTATGGAAAGGCACCCTAACATAGCCAAGGTCTGTGTTAAAGGGGATAGGGTGGTTGTGGCGAAGGCTTGGGACGAGCTGCAATCCGGGTCAAATAGTATCGGTCCGCCGGTAAAAACAACGGATAAGTGGCGTCGTGTAGCTATTTCAAAAATAAAGATACAATCAGATCTAAATTTTTTCGTTCAAGGTGTGGAAAGACTGGAAGCTGCAAATAAAACTGAAGGTCGCCAATAATAAAATAGAAGGAAGAGCCACTGCCAGCGGTCCGTCTTTATTCAAATTGTTGATTTTTTTGCAAGAATAAACAACTTATGTTAATTTTTCATTCTATTTTTTTTAGACTTAAACAATAACCATTAGATATGCCTTGGAGGAGACAATTTCTAGTGGCCTTTTTAGCTCTAATTTAAAACTATATATATATATTTGCGAATCGCAAATATAATTAATAAAAAATTTAGCGATAGGAGTCAAGTTTTTAAAGTAAACGGCTCGTGCGAAAAATGGCGATCTATGATCAATAAAAGCCAGAAGTTATTTCAGCTGAACTTGAGACAAACATTCCAACGTTAATGTGTTAAGGTGTCCTTCCATCTGAATATAACAATTCACAATTAGAAATCTCCTCCAAGCCAGTTGATGAAACTCTTGTAGCAAGCAGACTCAAGTGCTTGCAAAAAAAACTGTAGACTAGGAAACACTAGTTTAAATATCAATGTTAAAATGGTTGACAGCCCATCAGGCGTACGTGATTCAAAGCGTAGTTGCGACCATCATATTGGTACTATAAAAGTGCAGCAGTTCAAACAAATTGTGAAAGAATGCTGCTCTTTATTTACTCAAAAAAAAAGGTATTGAGCATTCAATGAAGAGAAGAGAAGTATTGTTTAATGAACAATGCTTCCGTTCCTTACTTCAATTCTATTTTTATATTTTAAAATTAAATTTATTGGCGATTTCGATGGTTATGTTAGAGCAATATCGAAATTCGCCACACGATAAATTTAAATAAACCTTCTCAATGCAAAGCTATGAGTCACTTTATTGAGAAGAACGAATTAAAAAGAAGAAGATTTGGCTCTGATGGGTAATAAGCAAAGAAAAATCATGGGGAATGATCAAATGTTAAACAAACATTTATCGTATTATCGAAATACTTATGAAATCTGAGGTAAATGCTAAAGATGATTTCGATAAAGATGCATTTAAAGATGCCTATGGGTTTCCCCATTACATTCAACACTTGTCTACGAAGTTCGAAGTTTCTTTGTGGAACATTGACCATACACGGCTGTTTCAAAAACATTTGAATATTCACTCTTTGCATATACATAGATGCGACTGGATGTGTTGTGAGACCGCTTAAAATAGCGAAAAAAATAATATTTCTTCATTTTTTAGTGGAACACATTCCTGATATGTCGCTAACATGTGGTTTGGCACATGCGATTCTTTCAAATCTTTCTGCCTACATATGACATATGTAGGTCACTTCCGAAATATCTCATGTAAAAAAAATAAGTTGCGTACAGCACTCTGCAAACACATCGTAACTCGTAAAAAATTGGAAAATAAAGGAAGAAAAGCTCCAAATAAAATTAAAATGCCACAGACGAACGGATCATTGTTCGTAAAATTAAAGGAAATCCAAAGATTTCGGCTCCAAAAATGGCAGTTGAGGTGGAGGAAACGCTGGGTAAATCGTGCTCTGCTGAAACTATACGAAGAGTTCTGAGAAATAACGACCTACATGGAAGAAGCCATTTTTAATTAAGGCCAACCGACAGCGCCGCCTTGAATTCGCAAAAGAGCACATAAACAAGGACAATACTTACTGGGAGCAGGTTATTTTTGCTGATGAGTCCAAATTCAATATATTTGGCTCTGATGGCTTACCCTACGTCTGGCGAGAGGCTAATACTGAGCTTCATGACAAAAATTTGAAACCAACTGTTAAACATAGCGGTGGCAGCGTCATGGTTTGGGCCTGTATGTCTGCAGCGGGTGTCGGAAGGCTCGAATTTATTGAAACTACAATGACCAAGGATATTTATTTGGACATACTAAAAAGAAATTTGGTTCAAAGCGCTGAGGATCTTGGTGTAAAGGACAATTTCCGATACTACCAAGACAATGATCCAAAGCACACATCTGGCATAGTGCAAACTTGGCTAATCTGGAATTGTCCCCACGTCATCAAACCGCCAGCACAGTCACCTGATTTGAATGTGATCAAAAATCTGTGGTCGATATCGATTAATCCTACAAAATTAAAAAAAAATCAAAATAAATGAAAATTAAATCTTTTAGTTTAAACATATGTAAGCAAATAATTCTGCATTTGTTTTTTAAAAAAAAGTTATTCTGATTTTAAACTTAAAATACGAATTGGGTCGAATAAGCTGTGAGCCGCTGTATGTAGAGTTTCTAGACGGTGTTTTGATAGACTTCGCGGGAAATCTTTATGGCGATAATTGGACTTATTAGCAAGACAATGCTTCAATCCACGCGCCACAGGTCACCAAAGACTTTTTTGAAGGAAGGAAAAAAATTGAGTCCGGACCTTAATCCCATCGAGAATCTTTGCGCCATTCTGTCGGCTCGTGTTTTCAAAAAAGGAAGACGGTTTGAGACGGTACGACACCTTATTGGCTATAAAACACGAATGGGCTAATATTGACGCATCTGTTCTACAGTCGTTGGTCAATTCTTTGCCAAATCGTCTCAACTTAGTCTTAAGTAAGGAAAAAGTATTGATTATTAGCATAATTAATAATTCAAAAATACCAATGTTAATTACTTTTAAGAGACCAAAAGGCAAAGAATGACATATAATTATTTACTATGAATATAACTAATTTTTAATTTTTTTTTAGTTGAAATAAAATTTAAGATTTTTGTATTTTCCTATCTTATATTTATTTAATTTAAAAATACTACACGACTTTTTATGACGTATTATCTACGAATCTTCGATTTCGGCAATATTTACGGATGTCAATCGATTCATTTGACTTGCTGTTAAGTACAATTGAAAACAAAATAAATTATCCGAGATCAACAATTTCTGCTGAAGAACGATTGGTTTTATTCATTGCTCGCAAATAACTGTTGACACTTTTTCGTTGTCTGCAAATAAGTGTCTTTCACTCACACAATAAAAAAGACTCAGGCAGAAACTGTTTTTGTCGCGTCTGGCTTAGCTCGCTCGTGCTCTGAGCGAGACAGTTATTTCTTTTTTCGTTTCGCTCAAGTCAAACACTAATCGTTTGCTTGAGTTAAATGAAGCAAATTGTCTTTTGCGTATGTATGGGTAAACACTATAACTCGCAAATGAAAGTTGATCGTTTTTTCTTATATGCTCTGCTTCGTAACATAACCGAAAAGATTGTGCAGACATTCGTGTAACGCTCTCAAATGAGTGTCGCATAAAGAGGAATGAGATTCTCAGCTATAGCCACCAAATTTGGAATGTAAGCTCGTTTGGTGTGTACGCTGATCGAGTTTGTTTTTTGTTTTTATTGCCACGCCCTGTTCCGCCCACGCTATTTGAGAAACAATATTTTGAGCTACATATATCTATATCTCGGGAACTATAAAAGCTAAAGCTTTCGCATTTGGACAGTTTCGCAAGTTTGTTTCACGCCCACGCCACGCCCCCTTCCGCCTCCGAAATTCGAAAAATTCGATTTTCACCCGAAATATTTATCGTATCGTAATTTAGACTAATACATGTCACGTATATCTATCATCCCACCAAATATCACAAGAATCGGAATAAAAATGGCCGAGTTATACATAGAAACGTTTTTCATTCATAGCGGTGCACGGCATATGCATGCAAAAAAGAGCGAGATAGCTAAAGTGCTCGTTTACACATAAGAGTGAGCTAGATAGCATTTAAAAGAAATTTAATCTATATCTCTTCACCTAATGCATGGTATATCCAAGTCGGCCCGGCGACTTACTTACTTTATTTTTAATAGGGTGACCTTCCATCTGAATATAACAATTCAGAATTAGAAATCGCCTCCAAGCCAGTTGATGAAACTCTTGTAGCAAGCAGACTCAAGTGCTTGCCAAAAAAACTGTAGACTAGGAAACACTAGTTTAAATATCAATGTTAAAATGGTTGACAGCCCATCAGGCGTACGTGATTCAAAGCGTAGTTGCGACCATCATATTGGTACTGTTAAAGTGCAGCAGTTCAAACAAATTGTGAATGAATGCTGCTCTTTATTTACTCAAAAAAAAAACTATACTTAATGCGAGAGAATTATGCTTGCTATCTTTACTTCAATTCTATACGAATTAATAAATGTAATTTCGTTGCATATGGGTACTGCAAAGATCCATCTTGTAACAAATTTAAATTTATTGGCGATTTCGATGATAATGTTAAAGTTCTTTCAAATCACTCTGCCTATGACATAGGTCGCTTTTTTATGCGACCTTAAAGTTTCATGTAAGAAACATAAGTTGCGTGCACCACTCTGAAAACGCATCGTAACTGATATAAGTTTTACTATTATTAAAGCAGTCCTTAAGGAATACTGTAGCTGTACTCTTATAGAGTACAATGTAATGTGCTTTCAAATTTTGCACCAGCCACTATGCAAAGATAATGTGTGCTGATATAGACAGTACGGTTGGATTGCAAAATATTGAACTCAGAGCTTTTTTAAGAAATGCTCCACATAAAAGACTTTGAAGAATGGTTCCAGTATTTAGCTGCCATTTTTCTGTCTCCTACTGAAAATGAGATGGTTCGCAATGCCATCTTATATTTCACAGATGATCGTCCAGTTAACTTTGATCTGGACGAAAGTGAGCTGCTTAGAGCTTTTCCTTTTGGTGAGGATAGCCTTAAAACGGTAGCTGAATAGTAGTTTTAAAAAACGTTTCGCCAAATTTGCAACAGAAACCGCGGATAGGATTTCAATCCTTCCAACTGAGGACAAATGGACTAATTTAATGGGTATTTTTATTGATAGTTCCAATAAAAGACCCAGTAATGGTCCAATTCTGTAGTAAAACAATTAGAACTTACTTATACAGAAAGCATGCTCCCACCAATTACGCATGGATCAGTTATAAAGGGTAGACCCAAGAAACGTGCAGCTATTGTGAAGCCAGTTTTAACTGAAAAGTCCAGGAAAAAGCTTTTCAATTACATGGAAAGCTGGTACAAAAAGCGCATTAAAAAGCTCAAATGTGGCTTGTTTAAAGTTGATTTTACCGGACCAAGCAAAGTTCGGCGTGTGTACATGGTAAAAATAGCAAAGCTTTTCTATACAATATCGAATTAGAAGATATTGTTACTTTGCTACATAATGCATGGCTGTCGAGCTTCATTGTTGATGCAACCTTAACTGCTATAATTTTTTATCAGCGCGATGAGAGAATCAGCAGTGTTCCATGCCAATGCGATTTTAATACATTTAAAAATGTAACATTATTATTCAGGGGTGTTTTGGAATTGCATTCAAATAATTGTTGACAATATTTCTTTTCATATAAAATGTAATATTTTACAAAAACGCCTCAGAAAAATCAGGTATGAGTCGTTTTTGCTCAAATCATCATAAGCAAGGTTGCCATCCTGCTTCAAATTGATAAATCTTATTTTCGGACTAAAATTTTATCGCAATTTTATTTTCTTATGTGCCACAACAAAGTATTAATTAAGTAAACTGAGCCCTAATTTAAAATAAGTTGTAGAATTGTGTTTCACGGATAAATTCAACGAAAACATCGGAAAAATGCACCAAGCTGGCATCACGGCTTTGATTTTGACCCGCTAAAAAAGAAGAAGAAACGTAAACAGCTGTGAAAAATGTAAGTTTAATTATTTCATTTGCCGCCTTTTTTAAAAATGTTGTATTTATTTATTGTTGTTGCTTATTTAGGGGAAAGCATCGTACCGCCGAACAGGAAGCTAACCTGCTGGAGTTTATGGAAAGGCACCCTAACATAGCCAAGGTCTGTGTTAAAGGGGATAGGGTGGTTGTGGCGAAGGCTTAAGACGAGCTGCAATCCGGGTCAAATAGTATCGGTCCGCCGGTAAAAACAACGGATGAGTGGCGTCGTGTAGCTATTTCAAAAATAAAGATACAATCAGATCTAAATTTTTTCGTTCAAGGTGTGGAAAGACTGGAAGCTGCAAATAAAACTGAAGGTCGCCAATAATAAAATAGAAGGAAGAGCCACTGCCAGCGGTCCGTCTTTATTCAAATTGTTGATTTTTTTGCAAGAATAAACAACTTATGTTAATTTTTCATTCTATCTTTTTTAGACTTAAACAATAACCATTAGATATGCCTTGGAGGAGACAATTTCTAGTGGCCTTTTTAGCTCTAATTTAAAACTATATATATATATTTGCGAATCGCAAATATAATTAATAAAAAATTTAGCGATAGGAGTCAAGTTTTTAAAGTAAACGGCTCGTGCGAAAAATGGCGATCTATGATCAATAAAAGCCAGAAGTTATTTCAGCTGAACTTGAGACAAACATTCCAACGTTAATGTGTTAAGGTGTCCTTCCATCTGAATATAACAATTCACAATTAGAAATCTCCTCCAAGCCAGTTGATGAAACTCTTGTAGCAAGCAGACTCAAGTGCTTGCCAAAAAAAATTGTAGACTAGGAAATACTAGTTTAAATATCAATGTTAAAATGGTTGACAGCCCATCAGGCGTACGTGATTCAAAGCGTAGTTGCGACCATCATATTGGTACTGTTAAAGTGCAGCAGTTCAAACAAATTGTGAAAGAATGCTGCTCAAAAAAAAAAAGTATTGAACACTTAATGCGAGAGAATTATGCTTGCGATCTTTACTTCAATTCTATACGAATTAATAAATATAATTTCGTTGCATATGGGTACTGCAAAGATCCATCTTGTAACAAATTTAAATTTATTTTGGCGATTTCGATGGTATGTTTTACTTAGTTTACTCTATCAACATCGAAATTCGTCACCCGATAAATTTAAATAAGCCTTCTCAATGCAGAGCTATTAGTCGCTTTGTTGAGAAGAACGAATTAAAAAGCCGCACAGCATTTGAGTACAAAGAAGATTTGGCTCTGATGGAGGATAAGCTAAGAAAAATGATTGGAAATGATCAAATCGAAATATGAAATCTGAGGTAAATGCTAAAGATGATTTCGATAAAGATGCATTTAAAGATGCCTATGAAATGTTATGTAATGGGTTTCCCCATTACATTCAACACTTGTCTACGAAGTTCGAAGTTTCTTTGTGGAACATTGACCATATACGGCTGTTTCAAAAACATTTGAATATTCACTCTTTACATATAGATGCGACTGGATGTGTTGTGAGACCGCTTAAAATAGCGAAAAAAACAATATTTCTTCATTTTTTAGTGGAACACATTCCTGATATGTCGCTAACATGTGGTTTGGCACATGCGATTCTTTCAAATCTTTCTGCCTACATATGACATATGTAGGTCACTTCCGAAATATCTCATGTAAAAAAAATAAGTTGCGTACAGCACTCTGCAAACACATCGTAACTCGTAAAAAATTGGAAAATAAAGGAAGAAAAGCTCCAAATAAAATTAAAATGCCACAGACGAACGGATCATTGTTCGTAAAATTAAAGGAAATTCAAAGATAAAGTGCTTTCCAACACTACATGTCAAATATAAATTTTTCATGCCGAGGCATCCATACATTTTTTTGCTTTTTTCTTAAAAACTGAATGATTGGAAATTTGACTATTAGGAAATGCTCTTGAAAGTCTTTCCAATGTTTTGCCATACCGTGCATTTACAGCCGCTGACTAGATATTGAGTTGTTGGCCGACAAAGTCAGGGGTTATTTTGCACATTTTGTATGGGACAAAAGTGAAGGTGGGTTCACTTAAAGGGATTTTCTCAAAAACTGTCCGAATGATCCCTGATTGAAATATGTGGAAATATAGGTGAATAAGTGGGGCTTAATCTGGCATACCGTTCATCCACAGCCGCTCCCTGATTTGGGATCTGGACTCCAAAATGTGGGGTGTGGGAAAAAATTGAACTTTTCATGCACCATTTTTTTGTACCTGGAACGCATAAAACCCCCAAAAAGTTAATAAAAACAATAGATAATGCAATTATTTATAAATTTACACTTTATTTTGTTTTCAAAGGGTCATAAATAAAGAAATAATTTGATTTCAAAAATATACAAAAAGCTAACAGAGGACCGTCGCTAACTCAACTTTAACATCGTCGCTATTTTGACGGACATTGTTATACAACAAGAAAAATGTACTTATTTTTTGGACGTACAGTTAACATACTGCAACACCAAAATTTTTAAAATTATTATCGCGCGCAATATTGTCGGTCCTTTGACCCTATTGTTTACATTTACTTCAAATTTGTAACTGTAAACAAATTTTGGCAAATTAACCAAAAATGTAAGAACAATGAATTTAATACAACAAGATGAATACAATGCATCGATAACTGCTAACTGTTGCGTTTGTAAGCCTACATTCTCTTTTCTACACAATTTATTTTTCGCAACAATGGCAACTGTTTTACCCCAGAATAAAATTTGGCGATTTCTAGGTATTAGCTCTGTTCATCAGGTCATTGGATGCAGACCTGGGGGTGTTTAGAACAAATGTGAGCGAAATCATTGGGAATATTATTTAATCTAGACTCTTGCTTCTTTTTAGCAAGCGATTTCCATTTTTACAAATCTTTAATTACAACGCTTTACAGCGTCATATCTTCGCCGTTTAAAAAGCGACATATCTCCGCCAGAAAAATGTACTGGGCGGAGATACAGTCAGCACAACATTTATTCGGACACCCCGTCATTTCATCTTTTTTTCGTAAATAGCTTGGCAGATAATTATGTTAAACAAAAAATTTTTATTTCATTTTGTAGATCCATGTTACTAATTCTAATTATAACTATAAAAACAAACAAAAAATGAATTGGCGTAGTAAAAAAATTAAATTTATAAAAAAAAGGCACTTTTTCACGTACAAAAATTTTTCGGACACTTTTCGGTTATTCGCTTTTCTAAGTAAATGAAACGGCAATCGGCGTTTCTTTTTGCGTATTTCGTTTAAGTTGTAGCTTCTTATGCTTTCTGATCTGCATTTTGTTGGTGGTTCTGAACGAATGGAGTTTGGAGCATCATCTGTATAATTATAATTATTAACTTTGAAATCCCATATAATAGCGCTTAAGAATATGAAATGTTAATCTTAGTTAAGCATATCATATGTAGTGTAATATTGTCATCCCCAATGTAATGTCATACTGGCATCCCTAATCGGGTATCGATCTGCAAGGTCACACTGTCAATCATATATCGAATATCGATATAATACTCGATCTCAAGGTGAGCTTTCTTTCTTCCGTTTCCGTCGTTGTGCACAGTTCTTAACCCACAAATCATCAATTAATAAATCGGCGAGATCGCCTTTAACAGTCATACTAGGCAGTTAATTCTTTGTCAGTTGGTTTTGATGTTAGTTTTCCTTCTGATTTCGTTTACCGTGGACAAAATGGGACGAGGTCAAGATTTGTCATTAGATTTGCGGAAAACGATTCTAAAATTACATTTAGAAAATCGCAGTGTACGCAAAATCGGAAAAATTATTGGAAAAGCATATTCCACCGTGCATAGTGTTATTCAAACCTACATTAACACTGGAGATTTGGCTGCAAAACACAAGTTGGCTGGAAGGCCCAAAATTCTTACTCCACGGGAAGAGCGAAAAATCGTGTCAGATGTCGAAAAAAATCCACGAATTTCGTCCACAGCCCTTCGTCACAATATAGAAGAAAGTTCCCAAAAAAAAAGATGGTGCCCAAACTGTTCGCAACTGCCTTCATAATGCCGGCCAGATTTAAATAAGCCAGATTCTTTTTGGGAGACGGTCCTTTCTAGCGACGAGTCCAAATATAATATTTTTGGACATGATGGCCCCGCCAAAGTTTGGAGAAAGGAGAATGAAGCCATGAAAGAAAAAAATCTCATTCCAACCGTGAAGCATGGCGGTGGTAATGTCATGGTTTGGGGGTGCGTGACAGCAGCTGGAGCTGGTCAAATGGTGTTTATCGATGTGAAAATGGATAAGCACATCTATAAAAAATGTTTTGAGTGACAACTTGATGCCTAGTGTCACCAAATTAGGGCTCGATCCACAGAAATTCTTGTTTCAACAAGACAACGACCCTAAACACTCGTCATATTTGGTTCAATAATGGCTTTTATACCACTGCAAGCAACTAAAAACGCCGCCGCAATCGGCAGACTTGAACCCAATAGAGCACGTTTGGGATCTGGTGGAAAAAAGGATTCGAAAACATAAAATTTCGTCCAAAGAATCCCTAAAGACGGCTCTTCTAGCAGAATGGGAGAAAATAGACCCCATAGAAACCAATAACTTGGTAAAAAGTATGCGCCGACGCCTACAAGCCGTAATTGATGCTAAGGGTGGCCCCACAAAGTACTTATAGAAAAACCGATGCCAACAGAACGGATTTTTGGTCTAAACCGAAATGTGTCCGAATAATTGTTGTGCGTGAAAAAGTGCCTTTGTTTTATAAATTTAATTTTTTACTACGCCAATTCATTTTTTGTTTGTTTTTATAGTTATAATTAGAATTAGTAATATTGATCTACAAAATGAAATAAAAATTTTTTGTTTAACATAATTATTTGCCAAGTTATTTACGAAATAAGTTGAAATGACGGGGTGTCCGAATAAATGTTGTGCTGACTGTATGTCGTCGGAGATATGTCGCTATGCCAAAAATCAGCTCATGATCATTGAGCCATGAATCGTGTGTATGCACAGCCTTCGTTACACATAGCGGAGATGTTTTTTTGTTTTTGCTGTTTCTTTTTGTTTTTAAGAATGCTCGCAATTGCAGGTTGAAATGAACAAATTTAATACGCACAATGGCCTACAGCAGAGACGGCCACGCATAGCCCCCGGGGGCCGAAGTCAAGACGCGAAACTCATGTATACGAGCCGAGCGCTTGCCGAAGCCACCACAAAAAATATGTGAGAGCGTGAAAACAGAATTAGTTTCTCACAGCATTTCGACCCGAGCACTTCTGTGTCGCTCTGCTGAGAGGCTACACATGAAAAAATGGATCTTTGCTTTGTTTTCTCTTTCTTTCTCTTGCATTTAATCGTCGACTGCGCTCGTTCTCTTCATTGCGGCGAAATTTGTTCAAATTTTATTTTGCGCAGTGTAAAGCAACATTGAAATGCACAAATACAAAGATACTTTTTGTGGGCTCTCTTTGTGTCCGGCTCTGGCCTACAGTTTGGCGGCTGGAAATAAGAGAAGAAATGACGTCAAAGTTTTTGCAATCGATTACTCATACATATATTCGAATATTAATCGCTTCGATTTTCTTTCAATATTCGAACAGCTGTGAAGCTTTGAAGACAACATATGTTTCGTCAGCTTTTGCTATCAGATTTCCCGCCAATTCTGATTGCGTCTAAGAAAATTGCCTATAAAGTGGTCTTATTGATTTTAATTGAAATTTTTGCTGTTAATTCAAGAAAAAGGTATGTAGTAGACATCTGTAGGAACGCATCCAAAAGGGCAAATGAATCATTCATTCTAAAAACGTGTACACCTTTTTTGTGTACAATTTTAAATGGGTGCAAGTGTATACTGTACAAATTTTTTTGATCGACAGCTAGACTTCTCACTCACTTTCATGTTGTACAGCAGCTATTGAGTACACTAAAGTTGCTGTACAGCACTTTTACTGTACACTATATTATATATACACTATTATATATTTGATGTTGGAAATGAATACATTCATGCAGACCTCTAGTATGTAGTTACTAACAAACTAAATGTTTGTGACCTTTGATTATGTTTCGTCCCAAAATTTAATATTCATTTTAGTACTTTTGTGTATCTTAGCATTTACTAATAAACTGAACTTTAGTAGAGTGAAAATATTAAGGTGCGACTGGGTTCGGAATCGTCCGTAATGCTGCATATTCCCGAATATTATTTAAGAAATAATTTTTTTTAGCAACAATGTCAGTGTCCAAATGGGTACTTTTTACAGTATGGCATATGGAGCGCGATGCTTAAAAAAAACTTTTGCGGTAGAGACATACGAGCCCAAACCACTATTAATTCGAACAGCATGTTTTTTTTCAGTGCGCAATGTTTAACACATTATATTATCAATACTACTAAATATAGCGCATACCAATGTATTTTGTCTTAAAAAGAATTTTATTCTCTTAACGATTAAAAAAAGAGATTTGTTCGCTTTACAGTTTTGCCAATTTTCTGCGACCACTCAGAAGCCAAATTTCTCAAAGATTGGCGACGATCAGCCTTAACAATTTTGGCCAGTTGTCTTTTGTCGCGGGGTGTTATTGCTGATGTTCGGCCTCTATTTTCAATGTTATTTTCAATATTCCCAGTTTTTTTTTAAATTTTATCACTCCATGCACAGATGATTTAGACAAATTTAATTGCTTGCTGATCTCCGTAAGTTTCTTCCCAGATTTATTCGTTGCAAATAGGCTTACCACGTACCATCGTTGCTAAACTTGCACTAAATTGCAGCAATTTTTAAATTTTTTGCATGCTGTGATATTATTTGCAGATTATAACTGTAGATAGCGATTCCGTTACATTGGTTGCTTTTGTTTTGCTCTTCTTTTGAGATAAAGGTGGGTTTGCGCAGCGTTCGAATTAATAGTGGTCATTTTTTTCTTTCGTTTGAATAAATTACTCATATTGTTGTTGTTGTTGGATATAGAACAAATTTCTTTTTTTAATCGTTAAGAGAATCAAATTCTCTTTAAGACAAAATACATTGGTATGCGCTATATTTAGTAGTATTGATAATATAATGTGAAAAAAAACATGCTGTTCGAATTAATAGTGGTTTGGGCTCGTGTGTATGTACATCTCTACACCAATATTATTGAAAAAAATAAATTCGAAGACAGCCAATAAAAATAAAAAAAATCATAAAAAAATTGATTGTGATAAATTGAACGATTTAATAAATGTATGTTTTAAGAAACATTTTTTTTTTTAAAGTTACAACTATTTTTTTTTGAACCTTACTTTAGCGGAACATGCACGCATATCCGAGAGATTACATTTCAGAGGAATTTTTTTTTATGAAATAGTTGTTCAATTTATTTGAATATTTTTGAAGATGTATATATATGTTTTCTAAATTCCTTATCCATATTTATAAATTCACTTGAAAAATAGCAATATTTCCAAAACTACTAACTGTAGCTCAATACGGTTTATTAAGAAAGTGAAGAGGAAAAAGAAAAAAAAATAAAAAACAATTGGCTTAATCCAAACTAACGGTATTTTTAAATATACACTAAAGCTAATTCTTAATGTTGCATATTTACAAAGTCACTGAGTTTTTTGTTCTTATTTTGACTGTAGCTTAAAATTAATTAAAAAAAACAATTTTAACTAACAAATAACATCGCCTCGGGAGCCAATAACCTTTTCTATGCGCCCTTGCATACTTGCAATAATGTTAGCTACCTAACCGGCATCAATTTTCGCCCACTCATCGAAAAGAGCATCCTTAAGATGACTCAAAGATGAAAACTGGCGATTTTCAGCATATACTCTCTGGGTGAGTATCCCCCATAGATTCTCCATGGGATTTAGATCGGGAGAACAGGCAGGCCACTCTAAAACTTTGATTTCTTTGGAGGAAAACCATGCTTTAGTCCCTCGACTGACATGGACTCTCGCGTTGTCCTGCTGAAAAGTATGTCGTGCATAGCCATTTTCATCTAACAATGGTACCAGACTACTTTCCAAAGTACGGGTGTAATCGACGCTTTTCATTCGGGATGATGCCACTTCTAATAAAAGGACACCACTTATGGAAAATGCACCCCACACCATAATGCTCCCACCACCAAAATTTCTCTTGGCACATTGGAGTGGTCTCTTCCGAATATCATGCCACTAGCTTCGAAAACCATCTGGCCCATCCAAATTCCATTTTCTTTCGTCAGAAAAAATCATCTAAAGAAGAACTGCTTAAAAACTTTCGAGTTTAAGATATCCTTGATTTGGGGTTACCTTGTTCCATATTGTACACAAATTGCCTAATGCAAAATTTAATCTGGCAGTCTTATGACGTGCCAATAGCTTGGGGACTTGCTTTATTTTACTGGAGTATTCCGGAATGTTTAAGAATCCGGGAAATCGTGGAAAGTGATACATTTAGCCCATTTGTCGAACGCAAACGTGATAATGACATTGAGGAGTTGCTGGCGTTTCGCAGAATTTGCCTTTCCTCTCGCTTGTCGAGGTGCTTTTTACGTCCTGTTCTTTTTATAGAGCGATACGAAGATGGATTTTTTAAAAAGTTTTGGACAACGGATTGACTACGCCCAATTTGACGAGCAATACCTTGACCACTGACACCACCATCGCTTTAGGCTATAATCTTTCCCTTGTCAATATCACTTAGACATTTTCAACCAGGCAATTACGCAAATTTATGGTTGTCTTAATTAATTCGTCCAAACTCCGCCAAATCTAATCGCAAACTTCATCAGAAAGCTCTAATTCTAGGGCTGACTTTATAAATATGCAACAATAAGAACTCGCGACCATTCGATAAACAAAGTACCGTTAGTTTGGATTAAGCCAATTGTTTTTGTATTATTTGTTTCTTTTTCCTCTTCATTTTCTTAATATACCGTATTAAGCTACAGTTAGTAGTTTTGGAAATATTGCTATTGGACTCGCACTCGGAGAACAATCGTTTTTTTTTTTTTCGTTTCTTTTTCGTCTCAGTTAGACTGGGAGTATTTGTTTGAGTGAAATGAAGCAAAACGTTTTTAAGCGTGTGATGCTTATTAGCAGAAAATCTAAACTCTTTATTAGTCATTAAGCTGAACAATAAATAAATAAAAATGAAATATTTTTAACTTATTACTTACATTAGGAAAAATGAACAAAAAAAAACACAAACTAAAAATTAAGTATTATTTACTTAAAAAATCCTTAAAGAGTGTTTGAAAGACTTTTGAATTAACTTATTCATCCATTCACTCACTCACTGAGTTTCAACTCGCGAGCGACAATTTTATCACTTCCGAAAAGAGAATCGTTAAAAGATTTCAATGCGAAGAACTCAACAACAACGCTCAAGCGAAAACCAAAGCAAAATAGAAAAAACTCTATTGCTCAGAGTGAGAGTAAATTTTTTTTACTTCTGTTCAGAGATTGAGCGTAAAGGAAAAAACACTCAATTGTTATTTGCAAGCTATGTTAAGGATCATTGAACCCTTTAGTACTATACCTCGTGGGCTGAGGAACGCACAAGCAAATCTTGCTTGTGCGTCACTTCACTCGCGAACCTGAGGCACTAAGCCGATAGGAATTCAATTTCAAATTCATTGCAGGATCAGATCACCAATTTACTTGCCATGCGTTAAATATACATTGATATACATATAGGTTTTTGTGTGCGCATCAGTGTGTGTGTGTGTGTGTGTGTGTGTGCGTAATCGACGAGCGTTTTTTTTTAAAGCGTTTGGATTGGCTATTCCGATTCGCTAGCGACGCAATCGCTGGGCATCCATCTGTTTGGGATGTCCGGTACCGTCTGCATTTCATGTGTACAAGACTCAACTCGATCAAACATTGAAAACTCTGTGTCTGTGTGACATGGAATAGAATGAGATTTCATTTCCATTGAAGATCCTTCTTACTTACAAATACATATTGGAAAACGAGTATGCAATAGGACCCAAGTGTTTGAAGTATAAGGAAAACGAAAATTGATTCCAACTCGTGTTTAGTAGTTCACTGTGGATAAAAATGTCGACTAATTCGGAATTGAAGAATTTCTTGAAAATTGTCAAAATAAATTTACTTTTGTGTTTTTTTTTCTCTCTCCAATTCTTTTTCACTTAAAATTTAGATTTTTCGTTGTTCAAAACGTTGTTGCCTGCTCCAGGTGTGAATGTTAACTGAATAGAATGAACGCATGGCTATGGGGCGTTCAAAAATTTATGACATTACACTAGTCGATGCCTACTTGGAGAAAAAAAAATTAAATTTATATGATTCTGAAATGAACTTATATCACTGTCGAACTTTTGTCACGAATGCCTCATATATGTATGTACTGTGGTGGTCAATTCGGATTTTCTCGAGTGTTAAACAATTTTTTCAAATTGTGGGTTATGGGTTATGGTCAGTACGTGCAGCAAGCTGGTCAAATTTTTTAAAAAATCGGGAAATAATTTATCAAAAGTTTTTGCCCCACACGTTCGAACACAGCTTACTACCTGCTTAAATCATTTGAAATTAATTGGATAGAACTGACAACAATATAAAAAGATAAGAACCAGACTAATAGAATCGAAGGTATTCACATCAACCACTTATGTTCCGTTGTTCAAATTCTAAGAGTTCGAAACCATTTCAAAAAAATTGGAGGCAACCAAAAGTCCAACAACACATTTAATAATTCCAAATGTAAACAAATTAAAGAAAACCTGTCTATCCGCGAGGTACACGTTGCCAGTGTCTCTGTACAAAAAACTGTTAAATTGAAAATTTTCGGGAAGCGAAAGCATGAGCCAGTACGTGAATGAGTTCATTGAAATAATTGATAAGCTGGCTGAAATGAACAATGAAAAAAATTATGAGTTGAAAGTGATAATTTAGCTATCTAGTTTGAGTACCGAAACGCTGTAAACGATGTAACGCTGTCAGTTGCATTATAAAAACGCAGCATGCATTAGGCAGGTAAGGTTGCTAAGCTTGGCGGCAAGCAACATTCAATTAATTGGCAGCTGTGGGAGCGAATCGGTGAAAGTAAAAGTCCGAGAAAGGCTAACACTCTCGCAAATACTCACGCCGAAAATGGCGCTTTTTTCGCAGCTAGCAAGGTGACCTCTACAATTTGGCCGCAGGGTCGAATGAGTATAGATTGACAGACGAAGAGATCGGTCCTGTAGTGGAAATCAAAATCAAAATTCAATAAATTGGCAGCAAATTCAAAAAGTGTGAAAAGTTTAAACTTAAATATTTTTGAAAAAGAATCAGAGACAAAAAAAGTTGTCCTAACGATTGGACAACATATCTGTGGCTAAGCCCTATTGTTGGGTAAGTTGAGAAAAATTCATAGCACTGACCTGAGACTGTATGTCTAAGAGTTTTTTTATACCCTTGCAGAGGGTATTATAAAATTGGTCAGATGTTTGTAACGCAGAGAAGGGATCGTTTCCGACCCCATAAACTTTATGGCATAAAATATATATATTCTTGATCAGCAAGAGAAGACGATATAGCCATGTCCGTCTGTCTGTCTGGTCCCACATTTCCCACATTTTTAGAGCTATGGCATTCAAAGTTCGTATATTCTATACAACCGCATGCACATCTGCGATTTTGAATAAGATCGGACAACTATATCATATAGCTGCCATACAAATACAAACGTTAAATGCGTTTTCGTAAAATAATAAATTTAATATAGAAACGCATATTTTCAGTAATTATTTAAATGCAATTCCATCCAAAAATAATCAAAGTTTATTTCAATATCACTTTTTTAACGTAATTTGCTGTAAGCGCAAAATTAACCAAACGTTGGAGAAAAGCTCGTAACTTTTCAAAACCGTCAAAAGAGTTTTCTGTGACAAATTACATTTGCGTTTGGGACGATTTTGGGGCGTTAGCGATTTCTGTGACACACCTGTATATATTTAATAAGTGGTGTTCCGAGTCAGGTGCAAATCCAATCAAGATTTAAAGCATTTTCCAATCTTTGAAATTAAAAATAGAGAATGATGGCTATATAGTGAATGATGGCCACTTAGGAAAACGCATTGATTACTGCTGCAAGAGAATTGCTATATTTTGGCGTGACTGCAAACGAAATAAAGCATTCGTTTTGGAAAAGCATACGGATTGGCTTTCGACAAATGAACAGTTTTCATTTAAATCCGATGTACTTATTACACCTGATCGTAGCATTGAGCGTGGCCGTCCAAAAATTAGTTTTTCTGAGTGTTCAACCCGAACCAAGAGAAGACGAATTGCCTAGATTGCTGATTTGGATTAGTCCGCTGCTGAATATTTGCGTTCTGCTGCTTATCCGGAAAAATTACAGTTAGTGAAGCACCTGCAGAAGTGGAGCTTCAAAGTTTATTGGACCATACAACAAAGCGCATTATCGAGTTGCAAGAAAGTGTTATAAGTGATGTCGCCGTTCCTATTTGCAACCTAAAACTAATAGGGAAATAATAGAGCTGCCGTCGAAGCCCGCTCTAGGCACAGCGAATACAAAAAGTGGAGAACAATAATTTGGAAGACAGTCACTTGTTTGTCACGTCATATGTTCCGCTTGTCCTGTTAGCAACTGAGGATACACGATATTGTCGACCTGTGCGATTTCAATTTATTAAGGAATCAACTGAGTTAAGTATAGAGGAGGAAAAATATTTCAAGGGCAAAATTAAGAACCTTGTTCCGACGGAAATAGCTGTTGGCAACAAAACATTATCTGTTGAGCATATTTTGCAACTCACAATGGTTGATGGTAAAATTTGTAATGCCTTAACCCAAACATCATCCTCAAAATGCTATATATGCAACGCCAGGCCCACAGAGATGAACAATATTCAGAAAAGTTTACAAAGGGAAGTTTATCAGGATCGGATCCAATTCGGGTTGTCATCTCTTCATGCATATACATACATATGTACATATAAGATTTTGTGAATATTTCATTCATTTATCTTACAGACTTGATGTTCAAGTCTGGCAAGTTAGAGGGGAAATGGAACTGGAAATGGATGTGAAACATCGAATGATGGAAACACTGCCAGAAAATTCTTTAGCAATCCTGGGTTATCCGCCGAAATAACCTTCCTAAATGAAGACCTTATTGAACGGTGTGCAACAATATTGCAAGCACTCTGTTCAGGATACAAAATTAATGTGGAAAAATTTAAGACATTTGCACTCCAAATAGCGACAGATCTTACAAGGACATATTCATGTTATTATTTTTTGCCTACTGTTCATAAAATTTTAATTGAAATCGCTCTGGTGTCGATTGGGGAGTTGTCAGAGGAAGTTGCTGAGTCGAGAAATAAGGACATTAAGAAATTTTGTCTAAATCATACGAGAAAAATTTCTCGAGTAGCAACAAATGAAGATCTACTCAATCGCTTACTTCTTTCTTCGGATCCTTTCCTAACGGGACAACGAAAGTTACCCCCTAAAAATAAGTCTGTTCTTAATAAAAATGTTTTTCATCTTTTAGAATAATATATTAAAGAATAACCAATAATAAGAATAAGTCTGTTTTTAATACAAATCTTTTTTATCTTTTAGAATAATATATTAAATAATAACGAACCATATGTGAAAAAAATTACAAACAAAATCATTATTTTTTATTATGAAGAATGGAGCAGAGTGTATAACTTTAGTAGTAGAAGGTGCTGAATATGAATGAGTTTTTTGAGTTTTTTATTTTATTTATTTATTTAAGAGCTAACTTCCCTGCAATACGCGTCGACGGAGACTCTCCGCGGAGTTTTCGGGGACATGTCGACTGTCCTGAGGGACAAAGCGGCGACACGTCCATTTAAATTGCGGCGACATTTAACATTGGAGGCCTAGCAATAGGGACAATCGGGACAACTGAGCGACAAACTCGCCTGTATGTCCGGGGTGGTTTTTCGAAAATGTTTCAAGGGACATTTGCAAAAAAATTTCCTCTGAATGTCGCTCCATGCAAAATTTAACAAAACTAAAATACGAAATTTCCTTTAAATTAATTTATTAAATTTTTATTTTACAGGAATTTTATGATAGTTTTTACTACTTGAAAAATGCAATTTATTATATTAAATTCATATACTTCCAAACATCCATGCCAAATTTGATCAAGATCGGACTACTATATCATATAGCTCCCATAGGAACAATCGGACCAAATATAATTTTGCTTCTAAAAACTTTTTTGTTTCTATTGCGATCATCACCAAACCTAATAAATAACAATTGCACATAATTTTATTAAACCAAATTAGTTAAAAATTAATAATTAATGAATTTAATATAATAAATTGCATTTTTCAAGTAATAAATAGTATCATAAAATTCCTGTGAAATCAAAATTTAATAAATGAATAAATTAATTTAAAAGAAATTTTGTATTTTATTTTTGTCAAATTTTGCATGGAATTCCCGAGGAATTTCAATGGACAATACCATCGACATTCAAAGCAAATGTCGACAGAACGGCCTCTGAAGTAGAGCTGGCAAACTATCGATGGTACTATCGAGGTATCGAATATTTACGTTTCTGCGCCACCATCGATATTTTTTATCCACTATCGATAGTGAACAAATATAACCGCGATGCGTTTTTTTCATATCACTTGTTCTGGCGCAACACATGGCGAATGAAAACTAAAATTTGGGTAAGTGGAAGTGTTAAAAAATTTGTTGGATTACTATTTAATCCTGTATAATAACCTTTATTATTTAGTGAATCTTTCGTTGCTATTGGAGGTGGTTTTGGAATGGACAAGTTTCTGATTGACAGTAACAAGGGTGATTATTATATTTTATTTTATTCTTAGAAACGTGAAACTAATTTTATATGTACATACATATGTATAGATGGCGGCATCTGCAATGTGGAAGCTGAAAATACGGTGGCCAAAAAACCACGCATTGGCAAATCAAAAGTTTGGCAATTCTTTACAAGAATTAATGACGGTAAATATGCAAAGTGTCGTTCATGTGGTAAGCTATATAAGACAAGTGGAAATACCTCTAATTTGTTTGACCACCTTAATCGTATACACCCAACACTGCAAATAAATGAATTGCCAACAACGGTTAACAAAATCGACAGCTACGTAAGCGCGACTTATGATTCTTCAAACAAGCGTAAAAAGGAGCTTGATATGGCGCTTATGGAGTATATTTCATCAGATATGCGACCATTCTCCGTTGTTGAAGATGAAGGATTCATTAATTTTATTAAGCTCATAGACCCACGATATAAGTTACCATCAAGGAATACTTTAAAAAATGTGATGATGGTTGAGCTGTACGAAAATAAAAAATCAAAGTTGCAAGACTATTTACGCAAATGCAATTATTGTGCCATAACCACTGACATGCTTGTGTTTTTACAACATAACAAATGGATCTCCCAGTAACTTTTTAGTTAACCATGTATGTTATTTTTACCAAATACTCTAACTTTTGTTACTTTTCATAATAAGTATGAAAATACATTTGCAATGAAGCAATATAAAATGTTATTTTTACCAAAGTACTATCATTTTTGTTTCTCTTCATATATACATTATAAAATGAAAAATTTTTAATTTTTGAATTCAAATGAAAATAAAAGACCGCAAATATTTCGATAGTATCGATATATCGAATTTTTTCACTCAAAACATCGAAAATATCGAATGGGCCCACCATCGATAGTTTGCCAGCTCTACTCTGAAGTGCATGAAAAGAAGTCCCGCCGACCAATGCAAACGTCGATGGAACGTCCTCTGAAGCGCATGAAAATAAGTCCAGCCGATCAACGGTCCACATTGAAAGCAAATGTCGATAGAACCTCCCCTGACGCGCATGCAAAGAAGTCTGGGCGACAAACGAGCGACATTCAGAGAAAATTTCTTTGCAAATGTCCCTTAAAACATTTTCGAAAAACCACCCCGGACATACCGGCGAGTTTGTCGCTCAGTTGTCCCGATTGTCCCTATTGCTAGGACGTCCAATGTGAAATGTGTAACTTAAATAAACGTGTCGCCGATTTGTCCCTAAGGACAGTCGACATGTCCCCGTAAATTCCGCGGAGAATCTCCGCGTATTAAATAGATAAAAATTAAAAATTTTTTTACTAACTTCGATGTTTAATCGATACATCGATGTTTTCAAATAAAAAACATCGAAACATCGATGTGGACAAACATCGATGTTTTGCCAGCTCTAGTAGGAAATATGATTTGATGGTATCGGCTTCATTTGTGATGGCAAAGGTGGTGATAGTGTTGTTTTGGGATCCATCTGTATAGATGTATGTGTATTTGAGCTTGTCAATGGTGTTAATTTGAGTGAATTCGGCTCTGTATGTTTGTGGGCATGTGTTTTTATACCATGCATCCATAGGATGAAATGGTATATTAAAGTCGCCAAAATGTATGTAACAGGGAGAAGGAAGCTTTTCCGACCCTATAAAGTATATATATTCTTGATCAGCATGAGAAGAGAAATTGATAGAGCCATGTCCGTCTGTCCGTCCGTCCGTAAGAGTGCAGAGATCTCAGCAACTATAAATGATAGAGCTACCAAATTTAGAATGTAGACTCGTGTAGTATAGACGCTGACCAAGTTTTTGTTTTTTTTTTGCCACGCCCCCTTCCGCCTCCGGAATTTAAAAAAAGTGATTTTCTCCCGTAATATATATCGTATCGTAATTTAATTTGGCACACTCATAGATCTAATGAACATCTATCATTCTACCAAATTTGTTTGGCCACGCCCCCTTCCGCCTCCGGAATTCAATAAAAAGTGATCTTCTCCCGCAATATTTGTCATACACTCATACGTGTTATGGATCTCTATCATTCCACCAAGTTTCATAAAAATCGGAATAAAAATGGCCGAGTTATAAGTTGAAATGTTTAGCACTCAAAACGGTGCAAGGGCGAATTTGGCCGTTGGTGCGCTAAAGTGCACACACATAAGAGTGAGCGAGATAGCACAATCAAATCGCGCATACGAAAGAAATTTAATATATGAATCTGATTTTATAAACTCGATGTAGTTTTTTTCCCCCTGATGCATGGTATATCCAAGTCGGCCCGGCGACTTACTTACTTTATTTTTTTTTTTGTATTGTGGCTGTTTCTTTGTTTATGTTTGAGCTTAATTTTAGTTGTGATGAGTATTCTTCTGTGAGTTTTGAAAATCGTTCCCAGTTGGCTTTGTCGGGGATGGAAATGGGTTTGGAGGAGACGCGTAGTGCTATTGGGACCATTGTTATTATACAGGGGTGTCACAGAAAACGCTAGCGATTTTGGCGACGTTTGAAATGTAAAACGCCGAAACCAAACGTTGGTGTCATGGAAATCTCCGACGTTTCATTTTCGGCAACATTTTCGGAGCCACAGCCACCGGTTGGCACAGCAGCTGACTCGGTCGCCGCTATTTCGGTATTTCGATTGTCGATAAGAGCAATAGGGTTGTGCAATTCAAAAAAAAAATAAAGTAAGTAAGTCGCCGGGCCGACTTGGATATACCATGCATTAGGTGAAGAGATATATATTAAATTTCTTTCAAATGCTATCTCTCTTTTGTGGAAATTAGCACTTTAGCGCCCCCCGACCAAATCGGTGATTTGCAGCATATGCTATCTCGCTCTTTTTCGCATGCATCTGCCTTGCACCGCTATGAGTGAAAAACGTTTCTATGTATAACTCGTCAATTTTTATTCCGACTCTTGTGATATTTGGTGGGATGATAAGACATACGTGACATGTATTAGTGTGCCAAATTAAATTACGATACGATAAATATTTCGGGTGAAAATCGAATTTTTCGAATTTTGGGGGCGGAAGGGGGCGTGGCCAAAATTTGAAACAAACTTGGTCTGCGTGCACACTGCACGCATCTAATGTCCAAATCCGAAAGCTCTATCTTTTATAGTTCCCGAGATATGGAGGCTCAAAATATTGTTTTTCAAATAGCGTGGGCGGAAGGGGGCGGGGCGAAAAAAAAAATAAACTCGATCTGCCTGCAGAGCAAACGGGTCTACATGCCAAGTTTGGTAGCTCTAGCTCTTATAGTCTCCGAGATCTCGATGATTCTTCAGACGGACAGACAGACGGACATGTCTCAATCGACTCGGCTATTGATACTGATCAGGAATATACATATATACTTTATAGGGTCGGAAAAGCTTCCTTCTCCCTGTTACATACATTTTGGCGACTTTAATATACCATTTCATTCTACGAATGCATGGTATAAAAATACTAACGTTTGGAATTAAAGATGTTATACATTTTTCGTAAACCAAAAATTATTGCTAATGGTATACAACAAGAAAAAATGCACTTATTTTTTGGAGGTACAGTTAACATACTGCAACACCAAAATTTTTAAAATTATTATCGCGCGCAATATTGTCGGTGCTTTGACAACCCTATTGTTTACATTTACTTCAAATTTGTAACTGTAAAAAAATAAAAGTGAACAAAATGAAAAAAATGATGGAAAAATGCCTGCAGCCGCAATTTTTGCTTTATCCACAACAAGAAGACAATTCAGCGTAGGAGTCTGAGAAATGCATCTAATCCTCTTACCACATCCGATGAAGCGTAAGAAGACTTTTATTTTGGTGGGCCAACTTTTAAACGTTTTCTTCTTTTTCAGTTTTCGATATAGCTACCGCGTGGATAAGCCTACGTTCATTTTGCTTCTTAACAAGATACAATCGGAGGTACCCGAAAGTTCAATTTCAGTCGTGCTTCAGCTTGCGGTAACCTTGCGATTTTTGGGCGTCGGATCTTTTCAACGGGTCATTGGTAAGGATTTAGACTTGGCGGTGTCGAGAACGACTGTCACTAAAATCTTGTGGACAATCAATCCATTGTTGCAAAATCATATTTGTTCGGAATTCAGAAGATTCAATCAAAGCAATGATCGAATATTGGCATCGAAGGCACACTTTTATCAAAAATTTGAAATTCCTGGTGTTATCGGATGCATTGATGGCACCCACAATAAAATAATGAAACCACCGGACAACGAATCTCATTACCTAAATCGTAATGGTTATTTTAGTTTAAATGTTATGGTTGTGAGTATCGAATGAAGTCCACTTCCATTTAAGATATTTCATAGAACTTTTCAAATTCCAGATTTGTGATTACTACATGCGAATTATTTGTTGCCTGGCGCAACACACGACTCATTTGCATGGAATTTGAGCGATGGGAAGAAGGTAGTCGAAGTTCTTGCCTACTTGGGGATTCTGGCTATCCACTAGAACCATTTCTTCTGACACCGTACAGAAGTCCAATAGCGGGCACAGTACAACACATATTTAATCTGAGGCACTCATCTGCGAGAAATATAATTGAACGGACAATTGGTGTTCTAAAAAGCAGGTTTCGATCGATTCATGGCTGCCTTTTGTACCATCCAAGAAAGGTGTCGCAGATTGTGAATGTGTGTTGTGGTCTACACAATATCTGCCTCGAGCGGAATAACCCCAATTTTGAATTCGATGGGCCTGTCGATGACCCATTCGATGAACATAATGGCGAGGACAATGTGGAAGTGGCTGCCGAAATGCAATCTGGAACCCGTGATGAAATCGCTTTCAACTTGCATAGAGCAAGATAGATATAAATGCATATGTATTTATAAATATGCCTCAACCCAAATAAATTTGCATAAAAGATTTAATTCAATCCATTTTATTTATGAATTTCTCAAACATTACATTCTATTTTTTCCGTTCCTCTACCTGCTGCTCCATATTGGCCAGCAGCAGCTCCTTCGTCGCTTCGTTGGACCTGTTGAGCTCCCTGAGCTCATCCACCATGTCGCGAAATATCGCGTTCTGCTCGATTAACAGGGCGACCATATTCGGCTCCTGTGGAACACCTCTCCTGGAACACCCAGGCCGTTCGTCGACGGTTTCCGGGGCTTCCGGAGTGATGGCTGTGGTTCCGCCCTCGCGGACTTTGTTAAGACTTACGAATAGTAGGCTGAGCCCAACTGCCCAGGCCGAATGGGGAGGTGCCCTTTACGCCATCCACCATTGCATAGAGACCCGCGACTACGCATAACGCCTCCTCTGTTGCCGTTAGAGGGTCCAACCTGCACGGACCGCCGCCAGTGGCTCTCCCTTCCTTTTTATTTTTTGCCACCTTCGCCTTGACCTGGAGCTTTCAATCTTTCCACACCTTGAACGAAAAAATTGAAGAAAAAATTTACATCTGATTGTATACCTGTATATTGCAAATACCTACACGGCGCCACTCATCCGTTGTCTTTACCGGTGGACCGATACTGTTGATTCCGGCTTGCAGCTCCTCCCAAGCCTTCGCCACAACCACTCTGTCCCCCTTAACATACCCCTTGGCTATGTCGGGGTGCTTTTCCATGAATTCCAGCAACATGGCTTCTTGTTCTGCGGTACGATGTTTTCCCCTAAATAAGAAAAACAATGTAAATATTTAATTTTTGAAAAAGGCGGCAATTGAAATAATTCAACTTACATTTTTCACAGCTGTTTACGTTTCTTCTTCTTTTTTTGGCGGGTCAAAATCAAAGCGGTGTTGCCAGCTTGGTCCATTTTTCCGATATTTTTGTTAAATTTATCCGTAAAACACACTTCTACAACTTTTTTGAATTAGGGCTTCATTTAATTCATTATTACTTTGTTTTGGCACATAAGAATAAAATTGCGATCGTAAAATTTTAGTCCGAAAATAACATTTATCGTTTTCCAGCAGGATGGCAGCCTTGCTTATGGGCGATTTAAGCAAAAACGACTCTTGCTTGATTTTTTCACAGGCGTTTTCGCAAAATAATAAATTTATTTATTTCAACACCATTCTTTTTTCAACATAATTTGCTGTAAGCGCAAAATTAACCAAACGTTTGAGCAAAACTCGCAACTTTTCAAAACTGTCAAAAGAGGTTTCTGTGACACCCTACATTTGTGTTTGGGGCGATTTTAGGGCGTTAGCGATTTCTGTGACACCCCTGATAAGCAGGGACCGTAAATAATGATTTATTTTTTTTTTAAATAAAAAAATCATTTACTTATAGAGGACTTAGAAAAGAATAGCTTACACTAATATATTTAATTCGATACCATCTATTCATTTTTGGAAAGATTTTTAAAAATTCAATTTTTTCCAATTTTCCTCAAAAAAGATCATTAATTTTGAGTAATTTAATAAGAATTATCCATAAAAATCTTTTATGATCAAAAAAAATAAAAATCAAAAATAATGATTAAAAATGATTTTTATTTTTTTCGCTCAAAATATAACTCACTTTTAAAAAACGGCTTCTGTGTTCAATATTTTCAAAATGTTGTGAGGAGCATAAAGATCAGACCATTATGCACCCCACAACATGCTGTATACAGCTATGGTCACATAATTGGCACAAAAAAAAATTTGCTTTAAAGACTTTTTTTTTGGGAAATTTGGTCACATTTTTTACAAGTTTTTGGATTTTTTATTTTATTTAGCTCATGCTCTTTAAATGTAACGGACAATTGTTCCGTTACATTTATTGGTTTTGTTTTGATCTGCAGTTTCTTAGAACAGCTTGGTTTTTTGTTGGACATAGAATTGGCACAAAACTAGGGAAAGCACGTTTTTCTCGTAAAAAAGGCGCATTAGTTGAATATTTTGGGATATTTTGCTAAAATATAACCAATTTAATAAATTTATTAAAAAAATGGGTAGTGGAAAGACGTGTACCATTGAGGAAAGAGCAATCATTCACCGGCTAAGTTTGTCGGGTAAAAAGCCAGCAGAAATCGCTGAGCTAATGAAATGTTCCAGAAAAAAGGTATACAACGCACTGGCATTGGTTAAAAACAATCCCAAATACCTAAAAGAGAACAAGACCAGGAAGCCAAAGCCTCGAAAGACTGGCCCCAACATCGACAAGGTCATGGCGCGCAAGAGTAAGGCTGATCCTTTTAAGTCTGCACGGGACATTATGGTTGAAATCAACGAGGAATACGACTTAAACGTATCCAGAAGACTGGTATCAAGGCGTTTGAACGAAAATTCACTCTTTGGGCGCATGAGCATGAAGAAACCGCTCCTGTCAAAAGCCAATATTCAAAAACGATTGCTTTTCGCAAAGGCCCATAAGGATAAAGATGGCCAATTCTGGAAAAACGTGCTCTGGAGTGACGAAACTAAGATTAATAGAATGGGACCTGATGGAAAAACATTTGTACGTCGCCCAAAAAACCAAGCCCTTAATCCCAGGTACACCACTAAGACCATCAAACATGGAGGAGGTAGAATCATGTGTTGGGGTGCATTTTCTTGGCACGGTGTGGGCCCGCTCGTAAGGATTGAGGGTAATATGGACAAATTTCAGTATTTGGATATACTGAAAAATACAATGGAACCTTTTGCCTTCGACAACATGCCTGTGAGATGGACATTTATGCAGGACAACGACCCCAAGCACACATCAAAGGTCGTGAAACGCTGGTTTGAGGAAGAAAAGCTGCATGTTATGGAATGGCCACCTCAAAGTCCAGACCTTAATCCTATCGAAAATCTGTGGAACGATGTCAAAGTGGAGATTTCAAAGAAAAAGTTTAAAAATTTGGAAGATTTGTGGTCTGGAGTCAAGGAAGCGTGGTATTCCATACCTAAGGACAAATGTCAGAAGCTAGTGGAGAGTATGAACAGAAGATGTCAGGCTGTCATCGAAAATAATGGATATAGTACGAAATACTAGTATTAAATGCTGTTTTCATCGAACAATATAGTTAGTTTTTGTAAAAAAACGATTCTTTAAGATTTTGTGCCAATTATGTGTCCAGGCAATTTTTCAGTTTTTTATTAAGTTTTTGATTTTTTATGAGTTTTTGAATTTAAATTAATTTTTTTGTTTTTTGAATAGATTAGTCAAACATTGGGCTAGAAAATGCCATCCAGTATGTGTTCCTTTTTTTTATTATATAATAAATAAAGTAAGTAAGTCGCCGGGCCGACTTGGATATACCATGCATTAGGTGAAGAGATATATATTAAATTTCTTTTAAATGCTATCTCGCTCACTCTTATGTGGAAACGAGCTCTATAGCACCCCCCGACCAAATCGGTGATTTCCAGCATATGCTATCTCGCTCTTTTTCGCGTGCATCTGCCTTGCACCGCAATGGGTGAAAAACGTTTCTATGTATAACTCGGCCATTTTTATTCCGATTCTTGTGATATTTGGTGAAATGATAGATATACGTGACATGTATTAGTGTGCCAAATTTAATTTTGATACGATAAATATTTCGGGTGAAAATCGAATTTTTCGAATTTCGGGGGCGGAAGGGGGCGTGGCAAAAATTTGAAACAAACTTGGTCTGCGTGCACACTGCACGCATCTAATGTCCAAATCCGATAGCTCTATCTTTTATAGTTCCCGAGATATGGGGGCTCAAAATATTGTTTTTCGAATAGCGTGGGCGGAAGGAGGCGTGGCAAAAAAAAAAATAAACTTCATCAGCGTACACTCCAAACGAGTCTACATGCCAAATTTGGTAGCTCTAGCTTGTATAGTTGCTGAGATCTAGGCACTCTATCGGACGGACGGACGGACGGACGGACGGACGGACGGACAGACAGACGGACATGTCTCAATCGACTCGGCTATTGATACTGATCAAGAATATATACACTTTATAGGGTCGGAAAAGCTTCCTTCTCCCTGTTACATACATTTTGGCGACTTTAATATACCATTTCATTCTATGAATGCATGGTATAAAAATTTCCCTTAAAAATATAAATTTTTTTTGTGCCAATTATGTGACCATAGCTGTACATCAGCCAGGTCGCCAGCAAGTACAGCAACAAACGATGCTAGCAACACATACAGCCAGCAACATATGCAGCTGGCAACATGTATACACACCGCAGGCCGTTTGCCGTCGGCAGAACAACAGCAAAAGAAAATATTCTGCACAGCAGCAACACGCAATTTTTTCTTCTTTTGTCCTCATTTTCATTAACTATGAACAACATGAACAACAACATGCACAACAAAAAACATGGCCAAACGACGAATGGCGGAAGGGGAGGTGAGGCACCACGGACCCAAGATGGGGCAGATGGCGAAGGGGCACCATCACCAGACCAGCAAGGTGGCCCGGCACCCCCACCCCCGTTCACCCCTGGCCCACCCCGAAGGGACCAGTGAGTGGAGTCTGTGCGGGTGGGGATTTTCTGGGTATACCGGGCCACCACGGTGTACCAATGGGCAGTACCCGACCAACAACCACATTCCCAGCAACAACAACCACCCCAGCAACAACACCAACCACATCCCCAGCAACAACAACCACCCCAGCAACAACACCAACCACATCCCCAGCGACAACAACAACCACAGCTCCAGCAACAACAAGCCCAAGAGCCAAGGGACCCGCGGTTGAGGACAAACGGTCCAAGTCCCTGGGTCTGGCCGCGCCCAATGCTGCAACGGCAAAGCTCGCTGGCGGAGCAACAAGCGGCCAGACCCAGGCCGACGTTAGGACGACAGCGATCATGCCCGGTGCCAGTGGGGCATGATAGATGGGTCGAAGTAGAGGCCGAGGAGTGGCCGATAAATGTATTTGAGGCAGTTGAGGAGATGGTGCGACAGGGGGGCACGAGAAGGGTAAGGGTGGTGTGGGCAGGGAGGCTGCGATATAGGGTGAGGGTGGCACGGGGTAACGCCAGGGTATTTAGGGAAAGGGTCTAGACAAATAAGAGAATAGGGAAGGTTTGGGAAATATCCTAGAATCAAGCGGCAGGGAGCAAGAAGTAGGAAAGGAAGTATCCTGGAGGAATATTTTGGACTCAGGAAGTATCCTTGAACCAAAATAAGGACCTCAGGAAATATCCTTGAGGGGGAAAAGTTCAGGAAATATCCTTGAACAGGGTTTTGAACATACGGGAAGTATCCGGGAGGAGTATTTTGGATTCAGGAAATATCCTTGAACCAAAATAAGGACCTCAGGAAATATCCTTGAGAGGGAAGAGTTCAGGAAATATCCTTGAACGTGGAGATTGGGGTAGAAGCAGAAATCAGGAGAGCATAGGAGTGTACAATGAACAATATAGTAACACTTTTCAATGAAATGGTACATGCCACGATCATTTTTATTTCAATCGTGGAGTGCGACGGTTGTCAATTGAGCCTGATAGAGTTCTTAAAAATGGATGAAGCGGAAATTTATGATTTTCTGTTTGCTCATGGAGCGCTGAAATCCAATTTAAACTGCAAGATTTGCGATAAGCCGGCAATTTTGAATAAAGAATTTAATTTGCGTTGCCAACGTCAACGCCGATTTATGAAAAATCGGCGTGCAGTCATGGAACGGTGCAATTTCATGCAAAGCGCCAGAAAAAATACTTTTTTGTATTGGGAAGATCTTCCATTTCGTGGGAATGATGGTAGCGGGGAATTGCAGCCAACGTTTTGCAAGGGATGAGTTTGGGATGTCCAGTAAAACAATTGTCGACTGGAAAAATTTCATTAGGGAGGTTTATATGAATGAGGTCAAAGAGAACCTAAAAGAACCTCCGGGAGGTGAAGGACAGATCGTCGAGGTGGACGAGTCCAAATTCGGGAAGCGGAAGTATAATCGAGGCAGAATAATTGACGGCCCGTGGTTGCTCGGTGGAATCGGAAGGGGGGCGAAACGGTGTTTTCTCGTAGTAGTCCCCAACAGATCCACCGCAACGCTGCTTGAGGTGATCAAAAAATAAATATAAAACCGATTCCCACCATTATATCGGATTATTGGAAGGCATATAAATGTGGGTTTGTGCATCAAAGGGTAGACCACTCAAGAAACTTCGTCGATCCTGTGACGAAAGCACATACCCAAAATATAGAGAAAATATGGTGAGACGTACGGCCTTTGGAAGACTGTTTTAACAGAAATCGTCTTGATGAGTCTTTTTTGAGTCCCCTTGACGATTAAAAAACGACTAATGTCCTGGGCGATCGAAAGAAGACTCATAAATGACCCTTCCATAGGCTCAAAGTATGCGCACTGAAACTTATAGGTTAATTAATTTTTATTTTTTCATATTTTTGTCTATATATAAAAAATACGCGACCTGTGCAGGCGCTTTTTAATCGAGCAGAAAAAATGCATACCATCGCTCGACGTTGCTACTAGGTGGAATTCTAAAAAATTGCTCTACACTGACTTCTTTATTGTTTGGATGGAGTTAAAATTAAAATGCAACAACAGCCAAAATCTTCTTAAACAAAAAATTATTGGCGCAAATTAATTAAGGGAGAGTAAGTTGCTTGAAAACGAAGCGATGTTAGCCGGGAATAAACAACAAAAATGGTTGGCAAAGTAAAGTTTAAAAAAATTGCAAAACGCATAGTCGATTTGAGAAAAGTAAGATGAAATATGAATTTATTTCAGGTCCTGTTTTTACATGTTAGCTATTTGTTGTTTTGTGTTATTATTCTTAGTTCGGCGACACACATAATGTACATTTTAAAGAAACGGCTGTACAGAAAGATGATCGTGAGTCTCAGTCTTTATCCTCGTCCGCGGAAGAATCTCTTTTTTCTGCATTCTTAGATGACGCTCAAACAGTTTCTTCAAAACTTACTCAAACTCGAAAATTTCGACATGGCGTATGGCCGCATTTGAATGCGCTGGCACAGATTGTGCTGACCACACCAGCAACTCAAGTTTCTGTAGAAAGGGAATTTTCAGCATTCCATTTTATTTCGAGCGAAAGGCGCGCTCCAATAAGCGCATTGAATTCTTTACTTATTATTAATACATGCAATATATGTATATATACTTATGTATGTATATAAATAAAATATATATAATCTCCATTTAATAAGTGTTCTTAATACTATTGGGGTCAACATGATACTAGTAAAATATAGAACAATAATGTCTAAAATATTTTCAAATAAATAAATTTTATTTAAAACAAAAACATATTTTGGATTTAATAAAAATTATATTTCAAATTTCAGCCATTCATCTAGCCTTAAATTTACTGAGCAACACAGCAAAAAACACTTTGCGCTGAGTTTTTTTTTTCAAAAGACAGTTATTGTTTGAGTGTCAACTGTTTCGCTCTCTTTTTGTTCCTCATTGCAAGACCTTCTCTCAAATCGCTCAAACGGTATCTCTCAACAGACAACCGAAACGAAGAGAGCCGAAGCGTTCGCCTCAGAGCGAGACCGCATGTGTACAATTTTCGCAAGGGTATAAAAAATATTATTCCCTTTATCAATAAATGTATGGACATTTGAACATTTCAAATGAAAACTGTCAGTTGCAAGTTGGTTATAAATTTTTAATACTGCTAAAATCAATTATTATAAAATAAAAATACTTTTCACATTGGACGACTGCACTGGGGACCGAACCCTCATCATGTCGATCGTCAGGAACAGACGGCAGAGCCACGGCGACACTTGCACACTGGTTGCGCTTATATGGGGCTGGTGGCCAAAAATACTTTCCGTAAAGATAGAGAGCTGAAATTTTTTTCTGGGTATTAGAGATGAATTTAGATAGCATACAGTAAATATTTGTGAAAGAGAAACTCCCCGACCCCTCCCTCCGCTCCAGCAATAAATAATTTTAAAAATTCGTGATTCCATTTTTTCAATCATATATAACAGCAAATACTATTTAATTATAAGATAATAAAAATGATAATAAATAATAAACAAGGTTAACATACGTCATCCAATAAAGCAAATGTAGATGATAAAAAAGTGGATTTCTGATTCTTTGGCAGATTTCTTTGACCTGTTATAAAAGGGTCTGATTTCAAAAGAAGCATTTTAATTAAATCTGTATTTGTCAGTATACGAGACATCTTCCTAGTATGCTGCAGCCGGCACTTTTTTATTTCTTTATTGTTTGACTCTGCAGCTTCCTCTGAGAGCTCTCCTATCGAAACCAAAGCGTGCTCTATAACCTTTGGTGCATGAATTAGAATTTTATGCACTGTTCCTGGAAGGTAGTACCATGGATACATTTCAATTAATTTATTCGCTGTATCTAGGGCGAATTTTTCGAATTTTTTTATATTTATTTTGTATCCTGATGCTAAGGCTTGCAGTATCGTAGCGCATCGGGCAATAACTTCTTCATCAATGCCTGTAATCTGAGATGCTAAGTTTGGGTTGCTGAAAAATTTCCTGGCAGTATTGCCATCGTTGGAGTTTCCTTTACCTCCATCCTTTGGCGTATCGACCAGTAACCCCATTTTCTCTCGAAACTCCGCTTGAATTTGATGTTTTTTCTTTAATACAATGGCCTTGAGTTCTCCCGATCGTACTTGCCAAAGCTTTACATCCAGCTTGTACGAAATGTGCAAGAAATATTCGAAGAACCGGATATATGAATGAAGTGGTGATAGCCCGAATTCAAAATACTTTTCTTGCACTTCTCTTCCAACACATTCTTCAATATTATTCATTTCTGTGGGCTTTGCTCCACATATAAAGCATTTCATCGAGGACGTGTTGCTTAACGCGTTGCAAACTTTACCATCCACCATGGTTAATTGAAGGGCGTGCTTTATAGAAAATGTTGTATTGCAAATTTTATACTCTGTTGTCTTCAAGTTTGCTATTTTCTCCTTGAAGTAGAGCTCTTCTTCGACGGAAAGTGCGGCGGTCTCCTTTTTAAATTGAAGCCTGAGTGGCCTACAATATCGGGTAGACGATGGCCTGGGATTTTCCATATTACTTTAGAGTCGGTTACAAGCTGAAGTGGGACGTATGATGTGACAAATAAACTTTTCTCGTCATTAATACCGTTGGAAAACTTTTGTTTATATTCGCTGTGGCCAGTGCTGCCATCGAATCCCCATTTTCCAATTAATGTTAAAGTTTTTTCAGTTTCATCCAAACGTTCTTCAATTAAATTCTTTTGAAGCTCTAAAATACTTGAAGCCGTGTTGTCTAAAAGACTTTGTAGTTCCACTTCTGCATGTGTTTCGTCTACAACAATATTGTTTGGATATCTCAATGTTTTGAACTTAAGAATTTTTTCGTAACTTGGCAATAAGTTATAGGAAACTTCTGAATTTATAAATGATCTAATGACCAAGTATTGGTGTTTGGACAACCCAATATCGACGACAAGCGACAAGACCTTTTCAATATTCATTTCAGTTGCATTAAGGCTTGACTGAGAATCAGATGAGCGCAACACAGAAGCTGCAGACTCATCATGCTTTTGTAGTAGGGCTATTCGGCGACGTTTCGTCCTTTTTGAGGACTCAACAAAATCCATTTTGGGCCGTCCACGACTAGAACTCATATCAATTTGTTGAGCACTACCAGTAGGCTTCAGGACAATAAAAACTTTAGTTTTTAGCCATTCGGATTGGTATTGTACAACTAAACTTCTAATTCTTTTGTACTGATTCCAGAAGGCAACTATCTTTTGCAAATGTACTGAATACATTTCTTAAGGTCAACCGTATTGACTTCGTAACCTTTGCTTTTTATGTTTAGTGCCAGCAAATTATTTATGCCTTGCATTTTTTCGGCATTCGTGCCTTTTTCTTTGCACCAAAGATCAAAAATGTGGATGCGTGAAAACACACAGTTATAAGATGCTCCTATCCAATCAAAACAAAATGTGCAAAGCAAACATAAATTAGTACAGTAAATTTAATGTAAGAAAAGGTACAAAACAAACGACGAAAACGAAAACGAAACCAATAACACAAAGATCAACTGATAACAGTGGATATTTGTCCCATGAAAATAAATAAGACCACTTTAGTTTATTTATGAATATAAGCTAATTAGCAACTTTTAGCAACTAAACTTTTCATGATTATTACCTTAAAACATTGACAAATACAGTGATGACACTCTCAAGGGGGGCATCCGGGGGCAACACAACTAAAACTTTTAGTAAACATAAAAAGGACGTACACAAAATGCACAAAAAAGGTTAAGACGTTCAAAATCAGACAAAAATATTTGACTTGATCAAATTAATCTTTAAATAAACATTTATTAAAGTAAATACCTTCAATTACAAAATCCATTTTAAATTATTAATATCGGACCACTTTGTCAAACGTTTGATCACTTTGAAGTACGAATTTGCAATGACAAAGTACAAACAAAGCTCAGACGGGCTGCAAAAATGTACACAAGTTCATTCTTTCAATGCTATTTTTAGAAAGTTCCGTTAGATTTGCGGAAAACCCGGTTTGGCGTTTTGAAGATTGAACATTTTAGTGTCAATTTGTGTACGTTTTGTCCAAGTATTTTGTGATGATATTTTTGATTTTTGGCCTATGGACGCAACCAGTGTGACTTGGAATCTTGCTGCCAAAATCGCTTGATGTACTTTCCACAGGGGAATGTTTTCTTCCCATTGTCCCGGTTTTGTCAAAAAGTAACAATTAGTGTCGAGCGAGCTATTGAAGTGGATCACACACACTACTATGTATGCGTGCTCATATACCGCGGTCGACGCCGGCAGAATTTATTTCTGCTGACGTCGGTATAGTCGACGATGCGGGGACAATTGGTACTGGAGGGCGACTTGTGCACGCATACATAGACTGAGCGAGATCACACACATAGCCGTGTGTTCGTCGTTCTGCAGTCTGTGCGAGACTAAATCGGAGTCGGCCACGCATAGCTTGCAGCTGGATTGGTATCAGCAACATTTGTTTAGGGGTACCGGCGAAAAGAATGCTGTAAATTAAGATAGCCATAAATTTCTCTTTCGGGGGAGGAAATAGAAAGAGGCGCTTATGAGAGACAGGTTAAAGGGCATGGTGAAATGGAAAAGAATGCTTAACGCAAAGGTAAGGTGAAAATCGTGGATATAAATAGAAGAGGTTGGCCGCCATTTCGGTCTTTCTGTGGCAGTGCAAGTCTATATAATCATATATGTATGTACACTCGCGCTCAAAAAAAAGCCGATTTTTCTTTCTTTTCTAGAGCTTTTTCAAAGAACCGTTAGTTTGCGGAACTTTTTTGGTTTGCTTTATGCATATTCGTAGTTCAACTAATAAAATTGCACTAATACGATCAGTTTGGTAAGTGCAGTTATTAAAGCAAGTCGATTTGCAGTGAAAACGATAGTTTTGTCAGAAAAACAAAAAATTGATATAATCAGTTTAAAAACCCAAAATTGGTCAAATGTTGCGATTTCGGTTCAAATTAATTGCAATGAATCTACGGTACGACGATTTTGGGTCAAATACTTAAAAACAAACAGCTTAGGTCGCCAGCCAGGAAGCGGGCGTCCAAGGATAACGGATGAGCGCGTGGAGAGAAGTTTAGTACGAATATCTCTTCGGGACCGATTTAAAACAGCTTCAGAAATTGCTGCAGAGCTGATAGATATCCATAATGTTAATTTAAGCACCTCTACAGTAAAGCGCCGCTTACAGGATAATAATTTAAGTGCCCGACGAGCAGCTAAAAAACCGCTCCGTATCATATCATGTCTAAAGTCGTAAAAGTGAATAAATTCAGCTGTGAACAAAAGAGGGAAAATCGACATATTTATTTGGTAAGCATACAACAAAGAAAAGGCAAGAAAAAAAAAACAGAAATTATTATAGGGCAACGCCAGCATCGTCATAAGATTCCACGGCAGACAGATTCGCCTCAACATCTCACTATCCCCGGCAAGAAGAAATTGCTAGAAGCCAGACGAGGCGCGAGTCCAACGCGCCGAAGGGACTTAAATAAAATAAAACTCGGCGGTGTTATTGGTGAACCAAAGATCTTGGCAGAAAAAAAGGGAAGAGAGTCGACCCAGGAAAATCAAATTTTCGAAAATCAAGAAAAAAGATAATAAACCTCGCAAAGACGCAGCATACGAAGTTTGAAAATCAAAAACAATTACATACATATGTATATGAATACATTAGATTGCAAAACATCTCAAGAAAAAAAAAAAATCAAAGGAAAAAAAAAGGCATAGCTCGCGATCCGAAAAAAAATCTGCAATTACCCTCCCACTTTACCCTTCCGCACTTTACTGTCTTTCCCTTTTCCTTAGCTCTGTCTCATTTGCCGCAGTGCATGAAGAAATAAATAGAAAAAAAGAATAGAAAAAAAGACAACAACAACAAGATAAAAGAATAGAACAAGTGTCAAAACTTTGATAAAAAGTTTTGGTCGATTTCTTTCTTTCCTACGGCAACACTGATCAGTTTTTTATGTTTTTTTTCTTTTGTGCGAGTGAAGCGGCCAATTGCCTTTGATTTGCAGAGACCGGATTCATCGAAAGCGCTTCATCGATGGACCGAGATACCCTCTGGTAAGTGAGCATATTTGTTCTCTAAACTATTATTTGCCATTTTTAAAAGAAAATTCATAAATGAAAAACTAACCAGTTTTTCTTTAAAAAAAAAAAGAAAAAAAATAATTTTAAAAAAGAACGGAAAAAAAAAATAGTAAAAAAAATGTATTTAAACTTTTATTGTTGCGGATGCTAAATAACACAAAGAAAAAGAATAAAAAAGAGTAAAAAGAAACTCGGAACTAACTACGATCACACATATTTGTCCACATGCACTAAAAATGCCTACACTTTATACATAACATATTACCTTTGCATACCTATACTTATTTTTATCATGCATACACTTATTTAAATTCCCATTTGCCTCGTCCCTATCACCATTTCGTTCGGTCGCTATGCTTAATGCAGTTTAGGTAGAACGTTTGTTCGATTGTTTTGCGATAGAGAAAAAGTAAAAGATAAACAGCTGACTAGCTTTATATTGGAAATAAGGAGGGATTCATTTTTGTTAATTTTAAGAATGCCGTAAGGCCGAAATGTTATTAAAATAATGAAGTTTAGTTATTAAATACAATTGTATAATGTCTTGTTAAAAACTTATGTTTGATCTCCTGTAGGCTAAGTTAGTGGAAAACGAAAGGGGCCTTGCTTAAATTATGGTACGGTGCAAGCAGGGCCAAGTAAGGGTGGGCAAGACGAGACCTCCTCAACAGCTGAGGGAACTCGCATGGTTTTCGGGCTGACAAGCGTCGGTATAGGGTTTTTCTAACTTAAATTATTGAAGCTCTCCGGTGATCTTCTGGCAAAGCACGCGAATGTACATAAATTAGTTAATAAAACGTAGGCCTCCGTATATGGCAACAAAAATAGGAAATCACACTCGTGGTCGACGAGCCAGTAGCCGGACAAATATGCGTGCCGTCCATATAGGTGAAAAGTACCATCTTGCTTACAACTAATGTTACAGGTTATACCCCCGGGGGCCGAAGTCAAAACACGAAACTCATGTACACGAGCCGACCGCCGAAGCCATCACAAAAAATATTTGAGAGCGTGAAAACAGAATTAGTCTCTCACAGCATTTCAACGCGAGCAATTCTGTGTCGCTCTGCTGAGAGGCTACACATGAAAAAATGAATCCTTGCTTTGGTTTCTCTTTCTTTCTCCTGCATTTAATCGTTGACTGCGCTTGTTCTTTTTATTTTGCGCAGTGTAAAGCAACATTGAAATGCTTTGTGGCCGGCTCTGCTCTGCACCATGATGAAATAAGTTATTTTGCCTTGCCGACGGGACCACCTTATATTATTTCAAATAAGAGACATACACTGAACGTATGCTTGCAATAAGTGCGAATGAAAGGAAGTAGACTACTGAGTGTCGTATTGAGTCGTAACCCTTAGCATCAGCGTGACCGAATATGGTATTTTGTTTTATTTAAAATACCATATTCTGTCACGCTGGTTTGCGTGATTTAAAAGATAATAGTTTTTTGGCATAAGCTTCTCAATAATCTATAATAAATGGGATTAATCATCTGTTAAGTGCGAACCAGCGTGACAGAATATGGTATTTTAAATAAAAAAATAAGTTAGCATGTCCGTGGGGTTTGAATTAACTTATAATATTAATTAGACAAAATTATTTTTAAAGTTTTATTTTTAATAATTTGGAGTTTCCAAATAACTTTTGTTTTCAAACTAATGTTTTCAAAAAAAAATTCGTCCGCACACAACATTTCCTCTCAACAAGCAAACGTGCACTGAAGTTAAGTATAGTGATGTAAAGAAACATCGATGCATCGAACATCGATGATTTTTTAGCAATGTTTTCCGATGTTTTATGACATACCGATGTTTATCGATGCATCGATGTTTGACAGAACATCGGGTGTTAAATTTCACAACATTGCAGAACATATGGTTTCAGTGCCACACGGAAAAATTCGCGAATTTGTTTTATTTATTTACCCTGTGTTTGCAATGTCAAAGTAAGTAAATTGTGGAAAATATATATAAATGTATTTATTCTAGAATAACAACAAGGACAAGCTTTTGCTGGAGGCACTTTACAAAAATTGATGGAAATAGCGCAAAATGCAACATTTGCGACAAAGTTTTAAAGACTGCGGGTAACACGACCAACATGAAGGACCACCTGCGGTCCCTTCATAAAATAGATCAAAATGTTGAAGTGCCTCCTGCAGTACTTAATACTAGCGGTGTGGCACAAATTTCTATTGCTGAAAGCTTTCAAAATATGGCGGAGTTAGAGGTGGGGAACTATCGATAGTGGACAATAGTAAATTTTAAACCATCGATAGTGGTCGATAGTGCCATCGATAGTATAACACAAACAAATTTATTTTCAACATATATAGGAAAATTGTGCTTTAATATAGCCAATAGTTACGATTGAGAAAGAGCAGAATGTTTACATTTTTTTCTTTGAGTCGGGTTCGCCTCTCCGAAACAATTTGGCCCGCCTTGCTGAAGGCCCTTTCAGACTCTACGGACGTATCGGGAACGCAGAGGTACTTTCCGAAAAGGCTTTTGATGGAGGGAAAATCAGTTTGATTAACCTGGAAAAAAATTAGTATATTTAATTATATAGAACTTATAATATGTTTTTAGGCATACCTTTATCCATAGCAAAGGGTCCGCATCTTGGGTGGCAATTGCCCTCCCCAGATATTGCCTTTTCGTTATAATAGCATCCACTCGTGAATTTGCAGCTTAGTTTGTCGGACGCTCATCCAAAAAATCAAACAACGAGTTCTCGGAACTTGTATCCGGGGCAACAGTCAAATTAGTTAATGATTCTTTGACGGGGAAATTTGCCAATTCATTTTCTAAAAATGTTGATGCGTGTTCAGCGTTCGAACTGTATTGAAAACCTTTTTTTTTTGAAGCGTGGATCCAAAAGCGTAGCCTTCCTGCAGATTGTCCTTTGCTCATAAATGGATAGGCGCTTCTTAATTGATTCCGTTAATATTTTTTGCAAGCTATGCACTGTCCTTGCACTGTCAGCACTGACAATTTTTCGGGAAAGTCCATATGCCGTGGGTATAATAAGCGAAATGGTTACGTACTTTCCTCCTGAAATTTTTTCGCTTGCTTGCTGAAAGAAAGCTAATAATATTTCTATATCTTTAAGAACAAGTATTTCTTCAGCAGTAAATGGCTGCGGTGCATTTCTTGTTGACAATAATACTTTGGAAATAGCATCGTTTGTTTTAATAATTCGCTCAATTATAAAGTAGAAACTGTTCCATCTGGTGGGTGTCTCTTGCAGCAAGGTATACTCTGAACCTTCTTGAGCTACTTTAAATTTTTCGTTAGCTATCGTGCAATTGATTTGCACTTCGTAAATAAATTTTGAAGCTCTACGTCATTAACTTTCAATGCATCTTGCACCACCAGATTAACAGTATGCGCAAAGCAAGGCAGATTGCGTATCTGTAAGATCTCACATGCTTTGACCATGGAGCTGGCATTGTCCGGCACAATGCAAACAATTTTGTTGAGGATCTTCCAATCGACGAATATTTCTTTTAATGTGTCTGCAATGTTTTGCGAACAGTGGTTTGTTGGGAATAATAGTTTTTTTGTTGTCAAGGATGCTGTTTTTAATTCGTAATTATATACGAAATGACCGGTCACGGTCAAAAAACTATCATTGGCACATGACGTCCACAAGTCGCTTGTTATAGCTATATCCGACACATCTCGCAAGTGTGTTTTACTTGGCAATCTGTATCTAGGATCCAAAATATTACTGTACTTTACAAAGCCTTCGTTTTCTACAATATTGTAGGGCTGCACGTCTTTGGCAATCATCTGTGTTAAAGCTTTGTCAATGTCGACCTTTCGTTTAGAATTTGTATCGTACATGACAGCTCTTTCAAAGTACGACGCTACAGAATTCATGCTCGATCTGCTACTGCTTACAATGTCGCTATTGTCGATTTATCATTTTGCAAACATCGATGAACATCGACATCGAAATTTCGACCCAAATTTATATCACTAGTTAAGTCTATACTTCGGTAAGCTTAGGCTTCCGACGGAACCACCTAATGTTATTTCATCATGCTCTGGACCAGAGCCGGCCACGCATAGCCCCCGGGGGCCGAAGTCAAAACGCGAAACTCATGTATACGAGCCGAGCGCTTGCCGAAGCCACTACAAAAAATATTTGAGAGCGTGAAAACAGGATTAGTTTCTCACAGCATTTCGACCCGAGCACTTCTGTGTCGCTCTGCTGAGAGGCTGCACATGAAAAAATGGATCCTTGCTTTGTTTTCTCTTTCTTTCTCTTGCATTTAATCGTCGACTGCGCTCGTTGTTTTCATTGCGGCGAAATTTGTTTAATTTTTATTTTGCGCAGTGTAAAGCAACATTGAAATGCACAAATACAAAGATACTTTTTGTGGGCTCTCTTTGTGGCCGGCTCTGCTCTGGACCTTATTATTTTTCGTACATTTCCGTCCTTCTCTGCATTACGCTCTCATTGAGCTTATGAGCGCTCGGATTTTTGCCGAACGCCTCTGCGGCAGTGCTGTCAATTTAGCTATTTTATATAATTGACTCGGATGCGAAAAGCAATCCATTTGATTTCTGTGATGAATCACACTCAGAAATTTCTAGATTCCAGAATGTACGTAAACAGGCCGCAGCCAAAAATACGAGCACGGATTTTGCAGAAAGCCCAAATATATATGAAAATATCGGCAACTCTTTTAAAAACGTTGATGCAGATATATCAACTAATTCAATGAAATTTTGTCCCAATCGCCTTAAAAAAAAATCAAAATGAAACGCATTATAAAAAAATGTCTAAAAATCTTAAGAGGGAAATAGAAAAGGTCAGATTATGTAACAAAAAGATTAGACATTTCAGAAATGTTCTGCGAACCGAAAGAGCAAGAAAACTATAATATTTAAAAGAAAAAAAAAAGAAAATAGTAATATATATAAAATAATTGACAAGAAGTGCCTTTCAAAAAATTCTAACACTGTTTGCAAAACATTAATGAAAAACAAGCAATCGTGGAAAGAAGAAAAAAAATAATTGCTCAAAGCATTAATTTTTATTTTTCTAAGGCCTATAATTTTATGCGTGAATATCTGGAGTTAAATCTCCCAACTTCCACTGGACTCTCTGCCTCTAAGCTAACAGAACTAGCAATTGCAAATATTAGAGCCGCACGAAACTTAGGCCTAATTATCAGAGCAGTGGTTTGCGATCAAGGCCCAAACAACCGAGGAGCATTCAACAAATTTGGGATAAACAATGAGGCACCCCATTTTACAGTTGATGATCAAAAAATATATGGCATATACGATGACCCCCACTTCATAAATATAATAATGCAAATTTATTTTGAGCCTCCTGATGATAGAGTCTCTTGGCAAGTAGTTGTTAAATGTGTCCAAAAATTGTTCCGCAAGAATGTGCCCAAATTTATCCCAAAAACACATATACCCAATTCTTTTGAGAAAATGAAGGTTAAATATGCAACGCAGGTATTTAGCCAAACGGTTGCTGCTGCACTCAAAAAGTTAATACAAAACGGCACCTTTAATGACTGCGAAGATGTGGCAATAGCTATGTGTAAATTTATTGAAAAAATAAACAAGTTGTTTGATTGCTTAAATAGCAATAGTTTGTATGATAAAAATCCTTTTAAATCAGCTATTCAAAAAGAAAGTGACATAGAAAATTACTTAATTGACATGAAAGACTAATAATCCAATGCTATTTGAATTTAACGCAATAATTTCGAAGATGTTGTCAATGAAAGTAATTACTTCAAACACAACAACAGGATATTGCGAGCCAGATGAAGACATGCTCATAAATGTGATTCAAGAAACAAATGCCATGATGAACTGGGTGTATTGCGAAGACATTAACATTAGTTTTGACCTAGACAACGAAGATATGGAAGTAACCGAGGCAGATGCAATACAGCCCAGAACAATTAATATAGCTACTGAAAATGCATTGCGATATTTTACAGGATTCGCGATACATAAATCACAACAAAAGTTCAATTGCGATAATTGTAAAAAACTTGTGAAAGAAGAAATTGTCTGTTACCAACAATCCAAATTTTTCATATTTAATAAAAACTTTAAGATTTTAAATAATAACTTAAAACTCAAAGATCCACAAGACGAGTTTTCCAGTGTAATTAAGCTGCATTATAATATTTTTCATGCATTTTTTACAAAATTCCCTCATGCTAGAAAAAATGTTTAATGATTGTATTTTCCGTAAGGAAAACGACAAAAAATACAAAGATTGGTTTTGTGAAACTAATAAATGCATAGAGCATCGAAAACATATATTAAATTATTTTCTCGAAGTCTTGCTTAAAAAAATTAGCATATGGCTCATGGAAAAATTGTGTGGAGCATCTGAAAAACATAAATGTATGCGGAAAATAGAAATTTTACAATTATATTATAGCCTAATAATAAAAGAAAAATCGCAAAATATTATTTCCTTTATCAATAAATGTATGGACATTTGAACATTTCAAATGAAAACTGCCAGTTGCAAGTTGGTTATAAATTTTTAATACTGCTAAAATCAATTATTATAAAATAAAAATACTTTTCACATTGGACGACTGCACTGGGGACCGAACCCTCATCATGTCGATCGTCAGGAACAGACGGCAGAGCCACGGCGACACTTGGAATCTTGCTGCCAAAATCGCTTGATGTACTTTCCACAGGGCAATGTTTTCTTCCCATTGTCCCCGTTTTGTCAAAAAGTAACAATTAGTGTCGAGCGAGCTATTGAAGTGGCTCACACACACTACGATCTCTGCTCATATACCGACTTGTGCACGCATACATAGACAGAGCGAGATCACAACCCTGCAGTACCAAATGTCCCCGGTCGACAATGTCGCCGCATCGTCGACTATACCGACGTCGGCAGAAATAAAGCAAGAATAGAAAAAATGCAGCATCAAATAATATTTATTTTCATGACGGCTTTTCCATACCCTTGTTACTTATGGGTGAGGAAAAAATTTCAACATTATTACCATACACATATTATTTTTTATATATACATAATTTGTCAATAACTTGTTACTTATAAATTGATCATTAAATAAGCATGTTCTTTTGATGTGAAATATATGTAAATTTCACATAATTTTACATGCATCGTCGGTTATGGCCAAGCATACTCTGTGTTTTCGGCACGCGACAAAAAGGAAGACAAAAAGAACAAAGTTAAAGCGGAACATTGCATTGTTGTTTTTGTTTACCATTTCGGCACGCGTCGCTTTGTTATTTTCGTTTCTCTTTGCATTTGATTTACAATTGCGTGCTAGAAAGTTAGAAAAGTGAGCAGTTAGCAACTTTAAAGTGATATTGCAGTGAAAATAGTTATTATTAAAGTTAATCAAAATATATAAAGGTAAGTTTGCATGCATTTCAAAATAAATGAAATAAAGTTTCGTTGAAATACATTTTTAAAATAGAAGTGACAAATTTTAATTTTTTATGTTGGACGTGGCATACATTTTTTTCGCTTTTGCTTCCATTTACACTTATTATAACAATATTTATATTGTGTGTTAATTGTTATTGTTATTAAAAGTGGTGTTGTTAATGAAAAATACGCGATTTATTATTGCATTTAATAAGCAATAAGAAAAAGTGGACACCAAAAAGAAGAAAGCAAAAGTGAAAAAAATTAGTGTACATACGTTAGCTCAATAACCGCGTTCGATACACCGTGCCAAATAATTTTATTGAAAAATGTTTAGTGATATAGAAAGAACTTGAAAGGGTACACAAACTTCGACATGGCCAAAGTTATAATTTTTAAAAATTTTTCTTCTCTCGGGTGTGTAATAAAAAACACGAACATAATCATAATCAAATTAATCAATCAAATTAATCAATCAATTTGATTGAACAATTTATTGTAAATTATGTTCGTGTTTTTTATTACACACCCCGAGAGAAGAATAATTTTAAAATTATAACTTTGGCCATGTCGAAGTTTGTGTACCCTTTCAAGTTCTTTCTATATCACTAAACATTTTTCAATAAAATAATATAAATAAATAAAAAATAAAAAAACACTCTCTTATAATAATACACCAAGAAAATATGCGTTTACATCTAAATATTCGTTTTTGCACAACTTATAAATTTCCGCGAAGATTTTGACATTTTCGATTTTTTTCGTTTTACTTCAATGATATTCATTATTATTGACTTATTTAATAAAATTAACTAAGTATACAATCTGTGAAAATGATTTAATAATTTTAAACATGTGATTTAATCCAAAAATAAGTGGCATTTGAAAATCTTAAATTTGTTTTTAAAGATTATAGAAATGTGGACATTTCTTATAAAATTATTTATAAATTTGTTTCATTTTTCTAGTTTAATATAACTCAACAATAATAATCATTGAAGTAAAAACACAAAAAAAAATTAATATTTAATCATTATTATGCCTTTTTTAAAATTTCTTTCAATCATACGATTTTCATAAAACTTTCGAAAATTTTTAATTACTTTTCATTTCCAATGCCAATGAGAAAATTTTCATTTAAAAATTTTTTTCCTTATGATAATGAAAAAGTAATGATAATGCTTAAAGGCACAACTCTGATACATACTTATACAAGAATGAACTATCAAGTTTGGTGATGATCGCATAACAAACATAAAAGTTATTTTGTTACTTTTTTTTTCTCGTGTGTATTTATTTACTTATCTAATAGTACACTACCATTTTTTGCAGCTTTTTTTACGTTATACAAAATGTTGAGCAGTAGACAAATGCGTAGATTAGTAAAGCGTGAAAGGGACGCTTTGAATACAAACAATGAGTCTTTAGGAGTAGAAAGTGTAGAAGAAAGTAGGGACAATGGCGACTTCACCGGTTATATGTCAATTGATGAAGACGTTGTAGTCCATTTAGATAGGTAGTCAAGAAGCACAGGCCAACGTTGGTGATGATTTAAATCAAGGCTGGGCACGTAGTGGCTCACTTGGCTCACTTGGCTCACTTCGGCAGAGGTTGGGACTGAGCTTCGGCAGAGAAAAGGGACAAGCTTGTGCGCTCGAGCTCGAGTTTTATGAGGGGCAATAAAACCTTTTTAGGGTCGAAAATTGAGACTCGACCGATCCTCGACCCAAAATTACAAGAAACACAAGGAAAAATTACAAAAACACCCAGCAGCTCGAAAAACAAAAAAAAGGGACAAGCTCGAGCTCGAGTTTTATGAGGGTCATAAAACCATTTTAGGGTCGCGAAATGAGGATTGCTTGTGCACACTGCAAAAAAAGTGGCGTAGCAAAGAAGTTTAGTCAATCGCAATATCGATCATTTCGTCAAAATGTTTGAGTTTTGTCACTCCACTTTTTTTCAGTATACACAAGCAATCCTCATTTCGCGACCCTAAAATGGTTTTATGACCCCTCATAAAACTCGAGCTCGAGCTTGTCCCTTTTTTTTTTTTTCGAGCTGCATGGGTGTTTTTGTAATTTTTCTGTGTGTTTCTTGTAATTTTGGGTCGAGGATCGGTCGACCCAAAATGGTTTTATGACCCCTCATAAAACTCGAGCTCGGGCGCACAAGTTGACCCTTTTTTGTTTTTTCCGAACTGCATGGGTGTTTTGTAATTTTTCTGTGTGTTTCTTGTAATTTTGGGTCGAGGATCGGTCGAGTCTCAATTTTCGACCCTAAAAAGGTTTTATTGCCCCTCATAAAACTCGAGCTCGAGCGCACAAGCTTGTCCCTTTTCTCTGCCCAAAAATTGTTGTAATCGGTTTTTGTTGTTCTGGCTCACTTGTGACATTTTCGTGCCCAGCCTTGATTTAAATACAAAATTGAGAAATTGGTATTTAAAACATAAACCAAAACGGAGCTGTGCTATTGATTTAGTGAATATTTTAAATTCACATAAGTTGAATATAAAGCCCTTCTATAAGTTCAATTGCTCCGAAAAGCCTGATATCACTGAAATAGGGGGTGGCTTCTATTTACATATCGGCTTATCGCAGCAATTGAGTGAACTTTCAGTTTTAGCTAGGCTTCCCGATGTATTAAGCATCGACATCAATATTGACGGACTCCCGTTATTTAATAGTTCGCGTGCTCAATTGTGGCCCATTCTTATTCGAGTGAATAACGTAATTAAATGCCCTGTCTTTCCGATAGGCGTATTTATGGGTCACAACAAGCCACTAGTATGCGAAGAATTTTTGTCCAAATTCGCAATAGAGTTGTCCGAAATGATTGAAAATGGCCTCACCATTGGCGAAAAAAAGGTTCACTTGGAACTTAGGGCTATTGTGTGCGACGCACCTGCAAGAGCATTTGTTACTGGCGTGCCTGGTCATACTTCCAGTCACGGTTGTAGCAAATGCATTCAGGTGGCTCGAAAAGTTGACTCAGTTTTAACATTTAGCACTCGCAGTGCTGAGTTAATAACTGATGCAAACTTTTACAATAGAAAGTACCCTTGCCACCATAAAGTCGAATACCTTCATACTCAGTCTGCTTTTGAAAAACTTGGAGTACTTATGGTAACTCAAGTTCCATTGGATTGCATGCATCTTGTAGAATTGGGTGTCATGCGCAAATTTTTGAGTAGAGTAAATAGTAATAAAATTATTACTAAAATTTCGAAAGTAAAGAAAGACAACATTTCCGAAATATTAATGTCGATGCGGAAATACATTCCTAACGAGTTTGCGAGGAAACCAAGAACATTGGTAGAGCTTCCTAATTGGAAAGCAACTGAGTACAGGCAGTTTTTGCTATATACTGGGATTGTAGCTCTTAAAGATACAATAAACGATGACCAGTATTATGAATTTTTATTGCTGCACTGTGCTTACAGATTGCTATGCTCCCAGACACAAAGAGACACTAATGTGGAAACTTCTCAACGAATGTTAAACTTGTTTGTTGAGAATTTTCCTCTTGTGTTTGGGGAAAATAGTGTTTCCTACAATGTTCATGGTTTACTACACATAAAAGAGACTGTGAATCAAATCGGAGATCCGGTTTCAGGGTCTTCTTATTCGTTTGAAAATTATTTGCAAACTCTGAAAAGATTTGTCCGAAAACCTACACAAATTTTACAACAAATATATAGGAAAGTTGTAGAAGATACTTTCGATGTAGGGAGGGAGGAAAAAACAGAATTAGTTAGAAATGTCCTCAAAATAAAGGGATGCACTCTTACCAATAGAAGGCCAGATAATTTTTGTTATGTTGCAGAAAACATCCCAATTCAGATAGTTTCATTTGAGGAAGAGTTAGGAGAAATATATATTTTAGGTAAGAGATTTCTTAACATCAGTAGCTTTTATAACGAGCCCATAGTTTCATGTAGTGTAGGAATTTATTTAGCAGAATTAGAAATGGCTCAATCTGTAGAAATGTTTAGAGTTTCCGATTTCGTAACCAAAGCGGTTGCAATGCCTTACAAGGATAGTTTAGTGTTAGTTCCATTTTTGCATTTTTAGTAGGTTCCATTTTCAATGGAGGTGTTTAGTCCGTAGGCATATTTTCATTATGAATCGGGCATACCTAATGCGACGGCGCATTAGGCATCTTTTAAAGATTCACCTACCATGGTTCGAATACTTAAAAAAAAAAAAAATTCCTTGTGTGTTTCATTATTCACTGTGGAAATAGAAATCAATACATTTTTTCCCTTTTAAGTAGAATGGCTGGACAAGGAACACACCCGAAAGTTATGCGCTTGAGCTTCGACGCACCAGCATCGAGTAAGTATTACAATGACTTTCTAAAAATTATTCTAATACATTTTCTTTGAATATATTTCAGAAAGCATCGTTGGTCAACCGAGTAAGTATTTCAATAAAATACCCAAATATTCAAGTTGTTGTAAAATTTTATTTGAAATTTATTTCAGGCAACGCCGATCTGTTAAAAAGGATGGAGCAAATGGAGGCCAATTTTGGGAAACAAATGGATGAGATGAGGAGCCATCTCAATAATGCTTTGGCGACACAAGCTGCCTTAACAAAGCAGTTAATGCGGATGGTTAGCGACAAGCCAGACGACAACTCCGCTTTATTTCCCTTGGAGTCTGTGGAAGACTTAGTAAAGATGGAGCATAAGATAACACCGGACTCTAAAAAAATTTTATGTACATACATATGTATTCTTTGTAGCCTCTCTAAGTTATTATAAATACCTTTAGCGAATCCGTGTAGATATCAATCAATTTCTATTCAGAAGTAGTGTCAATCACAGATATTTACACGGATTCGCTAAAGGTATTTGTAATAACTTAGAAGCCACATATATTAACATATAATAATTTTTTGTATCAATTTTATTTTCTTCTTTGTTCGCAGATGAAAAGGATGAACACGTTCCTGACCCAAGCGGCCATTACAAAATCTATCCGAAAGGTTATTTCAGACGACCTGCTTAAATCCCACAACCTAGATGGGAAAAATGGGAAGCTAAGCCTTAGAGCTTATCCCCAGATTTTAAGCTGCTTACTAGGTAAAAATACAACTTTTCGTATTTTAATTTTTATATATCTCTATAAATATATATTTGTCCTTTCAGAAGCCATTCAGATGTCTGAAGGAGGACAGCCGGCGGAGAAGGTGCTCCGAAATGCCATCGGATGCGCCAAAAACACGGTCAACAAAATGAAAAATCGTCGTACGAAGGCATTAGAAAATACATAATGTATTCTTTATATTCATTATTAATTTATAATTTATTAATAATAAAATAATAAACTCTGAATATTCAATGTTTATTGTAATTAAATAAATAATTAGTTAAAAATAAATAATAAGTAAATGTAATATAATAAATTACATTATTCAAATATTGCTGTGAAATAAAAATTTAATAAATAAATTGATTAAAAGAAAATTTTGTATTTTGTATTTCATTTTTGTATGGACAACACTATCGACATTTAACGCAATTGTCGACAGAACTTCCTCTGAAGCGCATGAAAAGAAGTCCCACCGACCAACGGTCGACATTCAAAGCAAATGTCGACAGAACGTCCTCTGAAGCGCATGCAAAAAAGATCCGTCGATCAACGGTCGACATTCAAAGCAAATGTCGACAGAACGTCCTCTGACACGAACGCAAAGAAGACCTGCCGACGTACGGTCGACATTCAGAGGAAATTTCTATGCAAATGTCCCTTGACGCGTTTTCGAAAAACCACCCGCGGACATACCGTCGACTTTGTCGCTCAGTTGTCCCGATTTGGCGACTTTAATATACCATTTCATCCTATGGATGCATGGTATAACAAGTAGGCAGTAGACCGACCAAGATCGCAAAAATAAAATAAGTATACAGCTCACTTCTCGGTAACCATTCGATGGTTTTTAAGGTTCTTTTAATATCATTGACAGAAATATAAAAATAAGATAACATAACCAAATCCAAAAATAAAGAAAATAAAAACAAAATTTTGCACATCGAATTACATTACTATTATTTAAAACTAGCTGAGAAACAATATTTGAGAAACAATATTTTGAGCCCCTATATATCGTGAACTATAAAAGCTAGAGCTATCGCATTTGGACAGTAGATGCGTGCAGTGTGCACGCAGATCATGTTTATTTCAAATTTTGGCCACGCCCCCTCCCGCCTCAGAAATCCGATACATTCGATTTTCACCCGAAATATTTATCGTATTGTAATTTGATTTGGCACACTAATACATGTTACGAATATCTATCATCCACAAATATCACAAGAATCGGAATAAAAATTGCCGAGTTATACGTAGAAACTTTTTTCCCTCAAAAGTCCAAGGTCGGATATGGCCGGTGGGTCGCTAAAGTGCACACACATAAGAGTGAGCGAGATAACATATGCTGGAAATCACCGATTTGGTCGGGGGTGCTAAAGTGCTCGTGTCCACATAAGAGTGAGCGAAATAGCATTTGAAAGAAATTTAATATATATATATCTTTTCACCTGATGCATGGTATATCCAAGTCGGATATTGTTTGTTTTTAAGAATGCTCGCAATTGCAGGTTGAAATGAACAAATGTAATACGCACAATGGCCTACAGTTTGGCGGCCCGAAAAAAGGGAAGAAGCTTTGTGTGGAATATTTTAAACGAAATTATAAAGGAGGACGCCTGCCTGGCAATGGTAATGCTGCAAAAATGCCGTCAAAGTTATGCATGTGCAATGCCCCACCAGCAAACCTTGCTTGTGCGTCACTTCACTCGCGAACCTAAGGCACTAAGCCGATAGGAATTCAATTTCAAATTCATTGCAGGATCAGATCACCAATTTACTTGCCATGCGTTAAATATACATTGATATACATATAGGTTTTTGTGTGCGCATCAGTGTGTGTGTGTGCGTAATCGACGAGCGTTTTTTTTTAAAGCGTTTGGATTGGCTGTTCCGATTCGCTAGCGACGCAATCGCTGGGCATCCATCTGTTTGGGATGTCCGGTACCGTCTGCATTTCATGTGTACAAGACTCAACTCGATCAAACATTGAAAACTCTGTGTCTGTGTGACATGGAATAGAATGAGATTTCAGTTCCATTGAAGATACTTCTTACTTACAAATACATATTGGAAAACGTGTATGCAATAGGACCCAAGTGTTTGAAGTATAAGGAAAACGAAAATTGATTCCAACTCGTGTTTAGTAGTTCACTGTGGACAAAAATGTCGATTAATTCGGAATTGAAGAATTTCTTGAAAATTGTCAAAATAAATTTACTTTTGTGTTTTTTTTTCTCTCTCCAATTGTTTTTCACTTAAAATTTAGATTTTTCGTTGCTCAAAACGTTGTTGCCTGCTTCAGGTGTGAATGTTAACTGAATAGAATGAACGCATGGCTATGGGGCGTTCAAAAATTTATGACATTACACTAGTCGATGCCTACTTGGAGAAAAAAAAATTAAATTTATATGATTCTGAAATGAACTTATATCACTGTCGAACTTTTGTCACTAATGCCTCATATATGTATATACAGTGGTGGTCAATTCAGATTTTCTCGAGTGTTAAACAATTTTTTCAAACGATTTTTTTGAAAAAGGCCGTACCTGAGCTGGGTTATGGTCAGTACGTGCAGCAAGCTGGTCAAATTTATCAAATTAAAGGATACTAAATGTATAAATGTGCCGTGCAGCACAAACTTCGATGCATTGGCTTGGTGGGACATGCAGCAAAAATTTTTTCCTTTATTGCATAAAGCAACTTGTATTATTATACCATGAATCCATAGGATGAAATGGTATATTAAAGTCACCAAAATGTATGTAACAGGGAGAAGGAAGCTTTTCCGACCCTATAAAGTATATATATTCTTGAGACTATATACAGAGACATGTCCGTCTGTAGGATCATCACTCGTTTGTTCTACAGGGACATGTCTATTTATTATGCCATTAATCATATGGATCGGGACAACGCCATTGTAGGAAAAGCATGCCCATATCATAAAGCTGAGGCCACCATGCTTAACCGTTTTTTTGGTGTACCTAGGGTTATACTCAGTGTTTGGTTGACGTCGTACATACTGCCAGACCCTGTTTCGCCAAATAACACAATCTTGCTTTCGTCTGTCCATAATATGTTTCTCCACTTTACTTTTCTGGGACTTCTGGTATTAAGATTTTCCTCTATTAGGCGACGACTGACTGTGACATCACTGACCGAGAGCTTCAATTCTTTTTTGATGTGCTTAGATCAGAGCCGGCCACAAAGAGAGCCCACAAAAAGTATCATTGTATTTGTGCATTTCAATGTTGCATTGCACTGCGCAAAATAAAAAGTGAACAAATTTCGTCGCAATGAAGACAACGAGCGCAGTCGACGATTAAATGCAAGAGAAAGAAAGAGAAAACAAAGCAAGGATCCATTTTTTCATGTGTGTAACGCGAAACTCATGTATACGAGCCGAGCGCTTGCCGAAGCCACTACAAAAAATATTTGAGAGCGTGAAAACAGGATTAGTTTCTCACAGCATTTCGACCCGAGCACTTCTGTGTCGCTCTGCTGAGAGGCTGCACATGAAAAAATGGATCCTTGCTTTGTTTTCTCTTTCTTTCTCTTGCATTTAATCGTCGACTGCGCTCGTTGTCTTCATTGCGGCGAAATTTGTTCAAATTTTATTTTGCGCAGTGTAAAGCAACATTGAAATGCACAAATACAATGATACTTTTTGTGGGCTCTCTTTGTGGCCGGCTCTGGTTTAGATCAGAGCCGGCCACGCATAGCCCCCGGGGGCCGAAGTCAAAACGCGAAACTCATGTATACGAGCCGAGCGCTTGCCGAAGCCACTACAAAAAATATTTGAGAGCGTGAAAACAGGATTAGTTTCTCACAGCATTTCGACCCGAGCACTTCTGTGTCGCTCTGCTGAGAGGCTGCACATGAAAAAATGGATCCTTGCTTTGTTTTCTCTTTCTTTCTCTTGCATTTAATCGTCGACTGCGCTCGTTGTCTTCATTGCGGCGAAATTTGTTCAATTTTTATTTTGCGCAGTGTAAAGCAACATTGAAATGCACAAATACAAAGATACTTTTTGTGGGCTCTCTTTGTGGCCGGCTCTGGTTTAGATCAGAGCCGGCCACGCATAGCCCCCGGGGGCCGAAGTCAAAACGCGAAACTCATGTATATGAGCCGAGCGCTTGCCGAAGCCACCACAAAAACTATTTGAGAGCGTGAAAACAGAATTAGTTTCTCACAGCATTTCGACCCGAGCACTTCTGTGTCGCTCTGCTGAGAGGCTACACATGAAAAAATGGATCCTTGCTTTGTTTTCTCTTTCTTTCTCTTGCATTTAATCGTGGACTGCGCTCGTTGTCTTCATTGCGGCGAAATTTGTTCACTTTTTATTTTGCGCAGTGCAAAGCAGCATTGAAATGCACGAATACAATGATACTTTTTGTGGGCTCTCATTGTGGCCGGCTCTGGTTTAGATGATGCTGACGGCCTAATCTTGCTGAAGCACACAATGTGTCTATCTTCGACAGTGGTTGTTTGGCGTTTTCTACCCCGATTTTCTGGACTTATTTTGTAGTGGATCGCATTAAATATCATTGTGGGTGAGCAGCCAACAATATGTTCCATTTCCCGGTATAATCTGCCTTTTGCTCTTAGGCTAACTATTAAATCTCTTTTCTCAGCCGTGCAATTTTTTCCCCTGCCCACTATAATAAAAAAATTGTTACAAACTGTATCAGGGGTGTCACAGAAAACGCTAGCGATTTTGGCGACGTTTGAAATGTAAAACGCCGAAACCAAACGTTGGTGTCATGGAAATCTCCGACGTTTCATTTTCGGCAACATTTTCGGAGCCACAGCCACCGGTTGGCACAGCAGCTGACTCGATCGCCGCTATTTCGGTATTTCGATTGTCGATAAGTGCAATAGGGTTGTGCAATTCAAAAAAAAAAAAAATACTAACGTTTGGAATTAAAATGTTATACATTTTTCGTAAACCAAAAATTATTGCTAATGTTATACAACAAGAACAAATTTACTTATTTTTTGGAGGTACAGTTAACATACTGCTACACCAAAATTTTTAAAATTATTATCGCGCGCAATATTGTCGCTGCTTTGGCAACCCTGTTGTTTACATTTACTTCAAATTTGTAACTGTAAACAATATTTGGCAAATTAACCAAAAATTTAAGAACAATGAATTAAATACAAGATGAATACAATGCATCGATAACTGCTAACTATTGCGTTTGTAAGCCTACATTCTCTTTTCTACACAATTCTTTTTTTGCAACAATGGCAACTTTTTTACCCCAAAATACAATTTTGTCCATGCGATTTCTAGGTATTAGCTCTGTTCAACAGGTCATTGGATGCAGACCTGGAGGTGTTTAGAACAAATGTGAGCGAAATCGTTGGGAATATTATTTAATCTAGACTCTTGCTTCTTTTTAGCAAGCGATTTCCATTTTTACAAATCTTCAATTACAAGTGAAACAATTTAAAATTCGATGCACATATTCAAATACAAATGTAGTTAAGTTTATTCGATCATATTAGAAACCATATCCATCAGAAATCCAAAAAATTGCAATACATTTTAAAAAGGGCGGCAACTGCAATTGCATTTTTTTCAGCTGTTTACATTTCTTCTTCTTCTTTGGCTGGCCAAGATAAAAACAGAGACGTCAACTTGGTGCATTTTTTCGACGTTTACATTAAATTTATCTGTGTACACACAATTTTAAAAACTTTCTTAAATTAGGTCGTAATCCATAAAATTTGTGCTTACTTGTGGCATATAACAAACTAAAATTGGAAACACAAATGTTTTGTCCGAAAATTAGTTTCTGCCGTTTTCAGCAGGATGGCAGCCTTGCTTATGGGTGACTTAAGCAAAAACGACGCTTGCTTGATTTTTTCACAGGCGTTTTCGTAAAATAATAAATTATATATGAACACAAATATTGCCAGCGATTATTTGAATGCAATTCCATCCAAAATAATGAAAGTTTATTTCAACACCATTCTTTTTTCAACATAATTTGCTGTAAGCGCAAAATTAACAAAACGTTGCAGCAAAACTCGCAACTTTTGAAAACTGTCAAAAGAGGTTTCTGTGACACCCTACATTTGCGTTTGGGGCGATTTTGGGGCGTTAGCGATTTCTGTGACACCTTTGTATAAAATGGTATTTAATAACTAAACTTCATTATTTTAATAACATTTCGGCCTAACGGCATTCTTAAAAATAACAAAAATTAATCCCTCTTTATCGCGAGCTATGCCTATTTTTTTCTTTGGTTTTTTTTTTTTCTTATGATGTTTTGCAATCTAATGTATTCATATACATATAAAATTGTTTTTGATTTGCAAACTTCGTATGCTGCACCTTTGCGAGGTTTATTATCTTTTTTTCTGGATTTTCGTGAATTTGATTTTCCTGGGTCGACTCTCTTCCCTTTTTTTCTGCCAAGATCTTTGGTTCACCAATAACACCGCCGAGTTTTATTTTATTTAAGTCCCTTCGGCGCGTTGGACTCGCGCCTCGTCTGGCTTCTAGCAATTTCTTCTTGCCGGGGATAGTGAGATGTTGAGGCGAATCTGTCTGCCGTGGAATCTTATGACGCTGCTGGCGTTGCCCTATAATAATTTCAGTTTTTTTTTTTCTTGCCTTTTCTTTGTTGTATGCTTACCAAATAAATATGTCGATTTTCCCTCTTTTGTTCACAACTGAATTTATTCACTTTTACGACTTTAGACATGATATGATACGATATACATACATACATATATGATTATATAGACTTGACTTCTGTGGCAGTAAATTTTTAGAAAGACCGAAATGGCGGCCAACCTCTTCTATTTATCTCCACGATTTTCACCTTACCTTTCTTTTCCATTTCACCATGCCCTTTAACCTGTCTCTCATAAGCGCCTCTTTCTATTTCCTCCCCCCGAAAGAGAAATTTATGGCTATCTTAATTTACAGCATTCTTTTCTCCGGTACCCCTAAACAAATGTTGCTGATACCAATCCAGCTGCAAGCTGCATTTTACAGGGCTATGCGTGGCCGACTCCGATTTAGTCTCGCACAGACTGCAGAACGACGAACACACGGCTATGTGTGTGATCTCGCTCAGTCTATGTATGCGTGCACAAGTCGGTATATGAGCACACATACATAGTAGTGTGTGTGATCCACTTCAATAGCTCGCTCGACACTAATTGTTACTTTTTGACAAAACCGGGACAATGGGAAGAAAACATTGCCCTGTGGAAAGTACATCAAGCGATTTTGGCAGCAAGATTCCAAGTGTCGCCGTGGCTCTGCCGTCTGTTCCTGACGATCGACATGATGAGGGTTCGGTCCCCAGTGCAGTCGTCCAATGTGAAAAGTATTTTTATTTTATAATAATTGATTTTAGCAGTATTAAAAATTTATAACCAACTTGCAACTGGCAGTTTTCATTTGAAATGTTCAAATGTCCATACATTTATTGATAAAGGAAATAATATTTTGCGATTTTTTCTTTTATTATTAGGCTATAATATAATTGTAAAATTTCTATTTTCCGCATACATTTATGTTTTTCAGATGCTCCACACAATTTTTCCATGAGCCATATGCTAATTTTTTTAAGCAAGACTTCGAGAAAATAATTTAATATATGTTTTCGATGCTCTATGCATTTATTAGTTTCACAAAACCAATCTTTGTATTTTTTGTCGTTTTCCTTACGGAAAATACAATCATTAAACATTTTTTCTAGCATGAGGGAATTTTGTAAAAAATGCATGAAAAATATTATAATGCAGCTTAATTACACTGGAAAACTCGTCTTGTGGATCTTTGAGTTTTAAGTTATTATTTAAAATCTTAAATTTTTATTATATATGAAAAATTTGGATTGTTGGTAACAGACAATTTCTTCTTTCACAAGTTTTTTACAATTATCGCAATTGAACTTTTGTTGTGATTTATGTATCGCGAATCCTGTAAAATATCGCAATGCATTTTCAGTAGCTATATTAATTGTTCTGGGCTGTATTGCATCTGCCTCGGTTACTTCCATATCTTCGTTGTCTAGGTCAAAACTAATGTTAATGTCTTCGCAATACACCCAGTTCATCATGGCATTTGTTTCTTGAATCACATTTATGAGCATGTCTTCATCTTGTGTTTGAAGTAATTACTTTCATTGACAACATCTTCGAAATTATTGCGTTAAATTCAAATAGCATTGGATTATTAGTCTTTCATGTCAATTAAGTAATTTTCTATGTCACTTTCTTTTTGAATAGCTGATTTAAAAGGATTTTTATCATACAAACTATTGCTATTTAAGCAATCAAACAACTTGTTTATTTTTTCAATAAATTTACACATAGCTATTGCCACATCTTCGCAGTCATTAAAGGTGCCGTTTTGTATTAACTTTTTGAGTGCAGCAGCAACCGTTTGGCTAAATACCTGCGTTGCATATTTAACCTTCATTTTCTCAAAAGAATTGGGTATATGTGTTTTTGGGATAAATTTGGGCACATTCTTGCGGAACAATTTTTGGGCACATTTAACAACTACTTGCCAAGAGACTCTATCATCAGGAGGCTCAAAATAAATTTATTATATTTATGAGGTGGGGGACATCGTATATACCATATATTTTTTGATCATCAACTGTAAAATGGGGTGCCTCATTGTTTATCCCAAATTTGTGAATGCTTCTCGGTTGTTTGGGCCTTGATCGCAAACCACTGCTCTGATAATTAGGCCTAAGTTTCGTGCGGCTCTAATATTTGCAATTGCTAGTTCTGTTAGCTTAGAGGCAGAGAGCCCAGTGGAAGTTGCTACATAGCTTAATACAAACTTCCAAGCCCATCTTCGTAAAGACGATTTGCATGGGAGATTTAACTCCAGATATTCACGCATAAAATTATAGGCCTTAGAAAAATAAAAATTAGTGCCGTGAGCAATTATTTTTTTTCTTCTTTCCACGATTGCTGTTTTTCATTAATGTTTTGCAAACAGTGTTAGAATTTTTTGAAAGGCACTTCTTCTTTTTTTTTCTTTTAAATATTAAAGTTTTCTTGCTCTTTTGACTCGCAGAACATTTCTCAAGTGTCTAATATTTTTGTTACATAATCTGACCTTTTCTATTTCCCTCTAAAGATTTTTAGACACTTCAAAGCATTTTTTTTTATAATGCGTTTCATTTTGCTCTTTTTTAAGGCAATTGGGACAAAATTTCATTGAATTAGTTGATATATCTGCATCAATTGTATCTTGTACAATTGTCAATTGTATATAAATTATGGTCATCAATCAACAATAGAGTTGGTATAGCACCTGCCTTTAAAAATTTTTTACCCACAAATTTTTTCTCAAAGTGTAAATTGCAAATCAATGCCTTCTGAATATTGTCGTCACGCAAATTACACTTTGAGACCCATTGACGACGGACAAACTCATTTTTGGGAAACTTAAAAAGTCTCGCAGGAAAGTGCTCTGAGCCATCTCCATAGCTTCTCAGGCACGAAGAAATAATACACTTCCAACCACATTTTCTACTGTCACTGACCTGGTTTTTATTCATTTTGTCGAAAACTATATGACTATAAAATTAACACAGTTTTAATTTAACTACACCCAAAAAATTATGCACGCAGTCAGACAATCGGACAAAATGAAAGAGAATAGGAAAAGCGCGGCAATTAGTCAGCTGGTCAAAAATAGTGCAAGAGGGAAAACAAAAACTGCAAGAATCAAAACAAAAGAAAATAGCACACGCCAATAAACAAAAAAAAAAAAAGAGATGACCCGCGCTAAATCAAAACAAAAGAGATGGCACGAGCCAAAACTTTTGATCAACATTTGGCAAAAAAATTTAAATATACAGTTTTGTCAAAAATATAGTAGCGCATCACTCTACAACACATATATTCATTTTTCGACATGTTAAAACATGTTAAATAAACACGTGTTCAATTATTTTTTAAGAATAGGATGCAAAGATGAGAATAGCGATTAGATCCCGTTAATTTTGCCTTGGTGTGTGTAAGTTTTTCATGACTTTTGACAAATACACCGAAAAGTGCCTGTTCATAATTATAGTAGAGCCCGGTGTAAGTGGTTGCATTTAAATAACTTTTTAGTGCAACAAAAAATCTTCAATAGTAAGTGTAATGTTTTGGTGAACAATTTTCATACAGGGCACTATGGTCCAAAATCCAGATTTTGTGGCATTAACTATAAGGAATGCAGTTACCGAGTTAAAACTTTGCACATATAACCATGTTAGGATGCATAATAAAAAAAAAAAAATTGGAAAGATTTGACCACGCCCTCTTGACCTCCCATACTAGCCCACGCAGCGTATACGTAATGTGATTTAAATTAATTTGGGATTAAAATAATTATAGCTATTTAAAAACAACAAATTAAATTTTAATATTTTATTTTGAACTGTTATTAATAAATTATTCGATTATTTCTCGCCCAAACCTCCAAAAGCGAGGTGCGGCAGAAGTCAAACTTGGCTAAAATAAATGATAATATAAATTTACCTCGGAAAAACTCGGAAAAAGTAATCATAACATAATTTAATACATACTTTGAGCTGTAATTTACTATAATTACAATTTCGCAGAAATTCACAGAAAGTTAGTTTTCACTCCACAATAGACGCACACATGGGTTAAGTTTTCTTTATTTTAGGACATAAACAATCATTACACAAAAAAAACAATTAACAAATACAAATTGAAATTTCGTGCAGTATTTACATTCTGCATACCTTGATTAATATTATCCATTACAAAAGTTATTTTAAAATTTGTTTGTTAATTTTTTACACTGGCTCAAAGTTTGCCTACAATTTCCCGCTTTTTTTGGCAGAGCGAACAGCTGACTTTAAAAGTGTGCCAAAATTTCAGGGGTGCAGTAAAAACAAAAATATTTTTATATTCGATATATTCAAAGTATTCTGTCCAACAAGAAATTGTTTGAATACGATTTTGTTTCAACAAATTTTTTAGGTTAATGCCACAAAATCCGGATTTTGGACCATAGTGCAGGGGTGTCACAGAAATTGCTAACGCCACAAAATCGCCCCAAACGCAAATGTAGGGTGTCACAGAAACCTCTTTTGACAGTTTTCAAAAGTTGCGAGTTTTGTTGCAACGTTTGGTTAATTTTGCGTTTACAGCAAATTATGTTGAAAAACGAATGGTGTTGAAATAAACTTTCATTATTTTTGGATGGAATTGCATTCAAATAATCGCTGGCAATATTTGTGTTCATATATAATTTATTATTTTACGAAAACGCCTGTGAAAAAATAAAGCAAGCGTCGTTTTTGCTTAAGTCACCCATAAGCAAGGCTGCCATCCTGCTGAAAACGGCAGAAACTAATTTTCGGACAAAACATTTGTGTTTCCAATTTTAGTTTGTTATATGCCACAAGTAAGCACAAATTTTATGGATTACGACCTAATTTAAGAAAGTTTTTAAAATTGTGTGTACACAGATAAATTTAATGTAAACGTCGAAAAAATGCACCAAGTTGACGTCTCTGTTTTTATCTTGGCCAGCCAAAGAAGAAGAAGAAATGTAAACAGCTGAAAAAAATGCAATTGCAGTTGCCGCCCTTTTTAAAATGTATTGCAATTTTTTGGATTTCTGATGGATATGGTTTCTAATATGATCGAATAAACTTAACTACATTTGTATTTGAATATGTGCATCGAATTTTAAATTGTTTCACTTGTAATTGAAGATTTGTAAAAATGAAAATCGCTTGCTAAAAAGAAGCAAGAGTCTAGATTAAATAATATTCCCAACGATTTCGCTCACATTTGTTCTAAACACCTCCAGGTCTGCATCCAATGACCTGTTGAACAGAGCTAATACCTAGAAATCGCATGGACAAAATTGTATTTTGGGGTAAAAAAGTTGCCATTGTTGCAAAAAAAGAATTGTGTAGAAAAGAGAATGTAGGCTTACAAACGCAATAGTTAGCAGTTATCGATGCATTGTATTCATCTTGTATTTAATTCATTGTTCTTAAATTTTTGGTTAATTTGCCAAATATTGTTTACAGTTACAAATTTGAAGTAAATGTAAACAACAGGGTTGCCAAAGCAGCGACAATATTGCGCGCGATAATAATTTTAAAAATTTTGGTGTAGCAGTATGTTAACTGTACCTCCAAAAAATAAGTAAATTTGTTCTTGTTGTATAACATTAGCAATAATTTTTGGTTTACGAAAAATGTATAACATTTTTAATTCCAAACGTTAGTATTTTTTTTTTTTTTGAATTGCACAACCCTATTGCACTTATCGACAATCGAAATACCGAAATAGCGGCGATCGAGTCAGCTGCTGTGCCAACCGGTGGCTGTGGCTCCGAAAATGTTGCCGAAAATGAAACGTCGGAGATTTCCATGACACCAACGTTTGGTTTCGGCGTTTTACATTTCAAACGTCGCCAAAATCGCTAGCGTTTTCTGTGACACCCCTGATACAGTTTGTAACAATTTTTTATTATAGTGGGCAGGGGAAAAAATTGCACGGCTGAGAAAAGAGATTTAATAGTTAGCCTAAGAGCAAAAGGCAGATTATACCGGGAAATGGAACATATTGTTGGCTGCTCACCCACAATGATATTTAATGCGATCCACTACAAAATAAGTCCAGAAAATCGGGGTAGAAAACGCCAAACAACCACTGTCGAAGATAGACACATTGTGTGCTTCAGCAAGATTAGGCCGTCAGCATCATCTAAACCAGAGCCGGCCACAATGAGAGCCCACAAAAAGTATCATTGTATTCGTGCATTTCAATGCTGCTTTGCACTGCGCAAAATAAAATTTGAACAAATTTCGCCGCAATGAAGACAACGAGCGCAGTCCACGATTAAATGCAAGAGAAAGAAAGAGAAAACAAAGCAAGGATCCATTTTTTCATGTGTAGCCTCTCAGCAGAGCGACACAGAAGTGCTCGGGTCGAAATGCTGTGAGAAACTAATTCTGTTTTCACGCTCTCAAATAGTTTTTGTGGTGGCTTCGGCAAGCGCTCGGCTCATATACATGAGTTTCGCGTTTTGACTTCGGCCCCCGGGGGCTATGCGTGGCCGGCTCTGATCTAAACCAGAGCCGGCCACAAAGAAGCCCACAAAAAGTATCATTGTATTTGTGCATTTCAATGTTGCTTTACACTGCGCAAAATAAAATTTGAACAAATTTCGCCGCAATGAAGACAACGAGCGCAGTCCACGATTAAATGCAAGAGAAAGAAAGAGAAAACAAAGCAAGGATCCATTTTTTCATGTGTAGCCTCTCAGCAGAGCGACACAGAAGTGCTCGGGTCGAAATGCTGTGAGAAACTAATCCTGTTTTCACGCTCTCAAATATTTTTTGTAGTGGCTTCGGCAAGCGCTCGGCTCGTATACATGAGTTTCGCGTTACACACATGAAAAAATGGATCCTTGCTTTGTTTTCTCTTTCTTTCTCTTGCATTTAATCGTCGACTGCGCTCGTTGTCTTCATTGCGACGAAATTTGTTCACTTTTTATTTTGCGCAGTGCAATGCAACATTGAAATGCACAAATACAATGATACTTTTTGTGGGCTCTCTTTGTGGCCGGCTCTGATCTAAGCACATCAAAAAAGAATTGAAGCTCTCGGTCAGTGATGTCACAGTCAGTCGTCGCCTAATAGAGGAAAATCTTAATACCAGAAGTCCCAGAAAAGTAAAGTGGAGAAACATATTATGGACAGACGAAAGCAAGATTGTGTTATTTGGCGAAACAGGGTCTGGCAGTAACCCTAGGTACACCAAAAAAACGGTTAAGTATGGTGGCCTCAGCATTATGATATGGGCATGCTTTTCCTACAATGGCGTTGTCCCGATCCATATGATTAATGGCATAATAAATAGACATGTCCCTGTAGAACAAACGAGTGATGATCCTACAGACGGACATGTCTCTGTATATAGTCTCAAGAATATATATACTTTATAGGGTCGGAAAAGCTTCCTTCTCCCTGTTACATACATTTTGGTGACTTTAATATACCATTTCATCCTATGGATTCATGGTATAATAATACAAGTTGCTTTATGCAATAAAGGAAAAAATTTTTGCTGCATGTCCCACCAAGCCAATGCATCGAAGTTTGTGCTGCACGGCACATTTATACATTTAGTATCCTTTAATTTGATAAATTTGACCAGCTTGCTGCACGTACTGACCATAACCCAGCTCAGGTACGGCCTTTTTCAAAAAAATCGTTTGAAAAAATTGTCTAACACTCGAGAAAATCTGAATTGACCACCACTGTACATACATATATGAGGCATTAGTGACAAAAAGTTCATTTCAGAATCATATAAATTTAATTTTTTTTCTCCAAGTAGGCATCGACTAGTGTAATGTCATAAATTTTTGAACGCCCCATAGCCATGCGTTATTCTATTCAGTTAACATTCACACCTGGAGCAGGCAACAACGTTTTGAGCAACGAAAAATCTAAATTTTAAGTGAAAAACAATTGGAGAGAGAAAAAAAAACACAAAAGTAAATTTATTTTGACAATTTTCAAGAAATTCTTCAATTCCGAATTAATCGACATTTTTGTCCACAGTGAACTACTAAACACGAGTTGGAATCAATTTTCGTTTTCCTTATACTTCAAACACTTGGGTCCTATTGCATACACGTTTTCCAATATGTATTTGTAAGTAAGAAGTATCTTCAATGGAACTGAAATCTCATTCTATTCCATGTCACACAGACACAGAGTTTTCAATGTTTGATCGAGTTGAGTCTTGTACACATGAAATGCAGACGGTACCGGACATCCCAAACAGATGGATGCCCAGCGATTGCGTCGCTAGCGAATCGGAACAGCCAATCCAAACGCTTTAAAAAAAAACGCTCGTCGATTACGCACACACACACACTGATGCGCACACAAAAACCTATATGTATATCAATGTATATTTAACGCATGGCAAGTAAATTGGTGATCTGATCCTGCAATGAATTTGAAATTGAATTCCTATCGGCTTAGTGCCTTAGGTTCGCGAGTGAAGTGACGCACAAGCAAGGTTTGCTGGTGGGGCATTGCACATGCATAACTTTGACGGCATTTTTGCAGCATTACCATTGCCAGGCAGGCGTCCTCCTTTATAATTTCGTTTAAAATATTCCACACAAAGCTTCTTCCCTTTTTTCGGGCCGCCAAACTGTAGTCCATTGTGCGTATTACATTTGTTCATTTCAACCTGCAATTGCGAGCATTCTTCTTCTGTATATATATTAAATTTCTTTCAAATGCTATTTCGCTCACTCTTATGTGGACACGAGCACTTTAGCACCCCCGACCAAATCGGTGATTTCCAGCATATGTTATCTCGCTCACTCTTATGTGTGTGCACTTTAGCGACCCACCGGCCATATCCGACCTTGGACTTTTGAGGGAAAAAAGTTTCTACGTATAACTCGGCAATTTTTATTCCGATTCTTGTGATATTTGTGGATGATAGATATTCGTAACATGTATTAGTGTGCCAAATCAAATTACAATACGATAAATATTTCGGGTGAAAATCGAATGTATCGGATTTCTGAGGCGGGAGGGGGCGTGGCCAAAATTTGAAATAAACATGATCTGCGTGCACACTGCACGCATCTACTGTCCAAATGCGATAGCTCTAGCTTTTATAGTTCACGATATATAGGGGCTCAAAATATTGTTTCTCAAATATTGATTCTCAGCTAGTTTTAAATAATAGTAATGTAATTCGATGTGCAAAATTTTGTTTTTATTTTCTTTATTTTTGGATGTGGTTATGTTATCTTATTTTTATATTTCTGTGAATGATATTAAAAGAACCTTAAAAACCATCGAATGGTTACCGAGAAGTGAGCTGTATACTTATTTTATTTTTGCGATCTTGGTCGGTCTACTGCCTACTTGTTATACCATGCATCCATAGGATGAAATGGTATATTAAAGTCGCCAAAATGTATGTAACAGGGAGAAGGAAGCTTTTCCGACCCTATAAAGTATATATATTCTTGATCAGCATGAGAAGAGAAATTGATATAGCCATGTCCGTCTGTCCGTCCGTCCGTAAGAGTGCAGAGATCTCAGCAACTACAAATGATAGAGCTACCAAATTTAGAATGTAGACTCGTGTAGTCTTGGCGCAGACCAAGTTTATGTTTTTTTTTTTGCCACGCCCCCTTCCGCCTCCGGAATTTAATAAAAAGTGATTTTCTCCCGTAATATTTATCGTATTGTAATTTAATTTGGCACACTCACAGATCTTATGAACATCTATCACTCCACCAAATTTTTTTTGCCACGCCCCCTTCCGCCTCTGGAATTCAATGAAAAGTGATTTTCTCCCGCAATATTTATCGTATGGTAATTTAATTTGGCACACTTAAACATGTTATGGACATCTATCATTTCACCAAGTTTCATAAACATCGGAATAAAAATGGCCGAGTTATGCATTGAAACGTTTTGAACTCAAAGCGGTGCAAGGGCGAAATTGGCCGGTGGAGCGCTAAAGTGTGCCACATAAGAGTGAGCGAGATAGCATATGTTAAAAATCGCGCATACGAAAGAAATTTAATATATGAACTTATTTTTATAAACTCGATGTAGTTTTTTTCCCCCTGATGCATGGTATATCCAAGTCGGCCCGGCGACTTACTTACTTTATTTTTACATTGATTAGGTTTTCGTATCAACCGCTTTCTTTGCGTGTTGTGCCTTTTGAGTTCTCTTTGATACCGATCGGGCCACGTGGATGCGGGCTTCAAGCTTAAGCTGCTATCAGCTGCGAAATTCTAGCTTGGTGGGTCCAAAGCCTCGAGAGACAACTTTCAAGCTTGATATCACCTGTGCGCTGCGCGAGCTTTAAAGGTTTAAAGCTTTATATGATAACTTATATTATTATTTAGATATTATTATTATATTATATTATTATTTACATATTATTATTATATTATTATTTAGATATTATTATTACATTATATTATTATTTATTTTCTTATAAATTAATTCTAATATCTAGTTTTAGTTGTAAAATTTATATGTATGTATATGCCTTAATATATATTTAAATTTTCTTATACAAAAATTTAATTTTCTTTATCTTTTAAAGTAGGTTTTTTTGTTTTCAAATTTTTGTTTCGCCAGTCGATCTTTTGTACTTTAAAGCAGCTACGGATGGTCGATATGTAGCACTTTTCCGTCCATACTTCACTTTTAATGGCATCTGTTAATTAAATATTATTAATTATTATCATCAAAAATAAAATTGAAATTATTTATACATACCAGATAGAGCATCGTTCAATGCCTTGAACTGTTTGAATGGCTCTTTCCCATTTAGGCCATCGTAATTCAAATCGGGGATTATATTTCTACCCACGATGCAATCAAAGTTTTTCACGACATTTCCCCTTATTACTTGTCGCATAATTGTTACCTGTTCATATTTATTAAAGAAAAAATTATTAAATGCAAATATATTACACAAAATACATTAGATATTTACATATGTGGCTTTGTCTGCTTTGACAAGCTCATTCACTTCCTGCAGGTCTTCCATTTTACATATGGGGAAAATGTTACCAATTTGAGGCATATCATCCTGCGTCAGTTTTTTCAAAATTGCCAACATTTCCACTTGCCTCTTTTCTATGCTTTCGAGGGTTTTTTGTTGGCTTTGCAGACAATTTTTGAGTTCCTCCACATCGTTTTCCAACTTCGCAAATCGGTAATTTTTGCCGTTGTCGTCATTGAACTCCGAGGAAATCCCACCAAACTGTTTCTTAAACATAACTGAAATAAATTTGAATTAGCTGCAAATACTTATGACTGAGAGTGTAAAATAGGAATGAAAACTAAATTTTCGTTACATGGCAAGCAAACGTATTTATAACTTATTATGCTAAGAGGTACAAGTTCTTCCTCTAGCATTTTTTTTTGTTGTTTTCACAAGACCTATTGTTTGTGAATTTATGGGCTCAGTGTAAAATGGCTGAGGATCTTCAAAGCGTCGACATTGAGCGAACTTTTAATTTTCAATTTCTAGGAATTGAACTATGGTGGCCGGAGAACAAGGTGGGATGCAGCAATAATTATTAGGAGATATTGTAGAAAAAGTCAATTTTTTACAAATCCACTTGGTTATTTGGCTTTTTTTATTCCTCTGGATCGACACATTTACTTTTTTTTTTAATGAATTTATTATAAATTTGCTGCGGTATATTAATTGGACACTTAACAGATTTTTTAACTTGTTGCATAATATTTTCAAATTTATATGCAGTTAAGTCCTGAACATATCCCATTTCTCGGACGGACTCACAAATGTGTAAAAGGTTATGAACATTAAAAGAAACATTTTGATTGCCATATTTAAAAGCAAACGTGCTCACAAAGTAGTCGAAAATTTGTTGAATGCAATCTATATTAGTATTATAATCTGATTTAGTTAGTAACAGCCTATAACCAGTGTGCAACAAAAGAAAATTATAATAAAAGTTTTCGGGAACTAAATCTTTAAGGAGAACTATTGAAGTATATAAAACAAATAGCCTAAATTCGGTGGCTTTCCACATGCTTAATTCTTCTAGACTTCTGGGTTTCCTATGGAACTCGGACGGAATAAAAACTGCAATTGAAAGGCTGCGTCTATTGATTTCCATTTTACATTCATTTGAAAATATACACTCTTTTACGGAATTATTATAAATTCATTTTACAAATTTTTTAGTTACTCCTAAATCTATTAGATGCATTGCATATAAAGGAAACTGTGTTATCATACCAATACCAATTTTTTCCAAAATCATTTCGTTTGAAAGGAAATAGTTTTGATGATAATCTACATATTTCCTCGACGTGTAGTCACTGTCAGTTTTTTTAATACCTCTTCTTGTGGAATATGCTGTAAAATTTCCTATTCGTCTACCGACTTGGGTGCATTTCATACATCCATTGAAGGATGAATGACCTTTCAATCCACATATAAAAGATTTGGCGGGGGCATCGCATATAAGCATTTAAGTTTAATTTCTGTCATCCCTAACTTAATATCTTCTACCTTTATGCGTTCCAACTCCTGAGCAAAATCATATAAAAAGACATTTGGATTGGCGGGCTTTTGCTTTCCTACAAATGTTCCTATCATGAAGACTTTACTATCTTCAACATTTGCAAAGTGCCCTAATATCGGCCAAAGCCCCATGCGAGAGCTTTTAAAAAGAGGCAACCTGTCAATGCCAACATCCACTTCGAGATTTGAATATCGTTCGAAAATGTGCTTATTGGTTTGTACATAGTTCTCGATGCCTAGATGTAGATAGTTTACCGGGGCTACTGTCCTTAAAACAGCTTTCCCCCGACGGTTAACTAAACAATCCACAGAGCCAGGAACATCGATTCCAGAACTAACCAAAATTTTCAGTAGTGTACGATCACAGCTTCTAGCTGGACTGAACTTTGTATACCAATCCCGAAGTTGGTCATTTAAGCTTTAACTTTCACTTTCAAAAGTGCTTTGCTGAGCATTATTATCAAGCATGGGCACGGCAATATCATCCAAAATGTCATCTTCATGAAATGCACAAATACAATGATACTTTTTGTGGGCTCTCTTTGTGGCCGGCTCTGCTCTGGACCAGGGATCGGTACAAAGAGAGCCGAGAAAACGTATCATTGTATGCGTGCGCCTGCTTGTGTGCGTAAGCTGTTTTACACTGCGCTAAAAGCAAGTGAAGAAACGCAAACAAATTTGAATCTCGTGAAAAAAGTTATATTTCCTAATAATTATTTTTTTTAAAACTGTATAATTTCATTCAGCTCTATAATATTTGGTTACCACTTTATGCGCGTCGGCGGCCACGGGTGTCAGATGTAACCCTTTCTACCTAAAGTAGGCATTGTTTGAATACAAAAAAACCCAACCGGAAAAGTCATAAAACCCTTTTTACGCAATGCCTTTCTGTTGCACAACAATTTGTCCTCAATTCTTTTTGCCCAAAAGTCATAAAAAAGAATTTTAATATCTGGCGGCGCCAAGATATTGCATTTAATTGTAAAATATTTCATTATAAATATAAATATAGTTGTAGAAATACTTTTTAGCCTATAGGTACAAAATATAAATATTTGCAACATTTTTTCAAAGTCGCCATGAAACAAATATAAGCATTCATTTTTTCTTCTGTAGTCAACGAATAAAGCGACATAGACCTGCTCGCGTCAAAAGTCGGCAATGCACTAATTGATTTTTGTTGTTCAAAAAGTCTGCTTCGTGTAGACTTCGGCTGCACACAAACAGCAACACGAACCTTGCTGTGTGAGCTGCCGAACAAAAGTGCGCGCACGCGCTATGGCTGCCGATCCCTGCTCTGGACTAAATAAGAGCCGGCCACAAAGAGAGCCCACAAAAAGTATCATTGTATTTCTGCATTTCAATGTTTTCAAATAAAAATAAAAAGTGAACAAATTTCGTCGCAATGAAGACAACGAGAGCAGTCGGCGATTAAATGCAAGAGAAAGAGAAAACAAAGCAAGGATCCATTTTTTCATGTGCAGCCTCTCAGCAGAGCGACACAGAAGTGCTCGGGTCGAAATGCTGTGAGAAACTAATTCTGTTTTCACGCTCTCAAATAGTTTTTGTAATGGCTTCGGCAAGCGCTCGGCTCGTATACATACATGAGTTTCGCGTTTTGAGTTCGGCCCCCGGGGGCTATGCGTGGCAGTGTTGCCAAACTTTTTCAGCGAAAGTAGCTAAAGCAAGTTCTAAGAGTAGCTAACTTTCTTAAAAAATAGCTGAAAAAAGTAGCTAAAATGAAAACAGTTTTTTTTTATACAAATTCAACTTATTTAATTCAATGTTGTTATTACTATATTTCATCGATGACCACCAACTCACCATTTTCAACGCTTTAATCGTTTTTATAATTCATCGTGGAAACAACATTTTCCCTGTCGGCGTAATCCATATCTATAAGTCAAATCTCATATTAATATGTATATCAATATTTAAAATAGTTGTTTCTTACCTTATAGCCAAAATAGAGCTTAGCACCGTGCAGCTCATTCTGTTTCTTAATTTAGTTTTAATTAAGTTCACCTAGCTGAAGAGGCGCTCTACTTCAGCGTTCGACCAGGGAAGAGACAAAATTTTTAGTGCGAGGCAAGCTATCTCCTTGTATGGATTGCAAAAGGTCGAGTCTTTATAATTAAAAACTTCGGCCCAGAACTTCTCCGTATTTTCAACATTTTGCCAGGTATTTTATTGCAAGTTATAATATTGCCTTTTTAAGTTGTCTACGTCTTCCACTTTAAAAAAAATTAAAAGTTTAATAATTCTTTCTTTCCTGGCGCGCAATACATTTTCGACCGAAAATAGGTCAATTTTATTTAACACTTCAAAATTATCTGGAATTCTAAAAAAAAAAACGATTAAAAATGAATTTTGCATAAAATTTAAAAAAAAGCTTACCTTTTTCAGTTGGTGTATTAATTCTATACAAAAATAAAGTAAGTAAGTCGCCAGGCCGACTTGGATATACCATGCATCAGGTGAAAAGATACATATTAAATTTCTTTCAAATGCTATCTCGCTCAGTCTTTTGTGGAAACGAGCACTTTAGCGCCCCCCGACCAATTCGGTGATTTCCAGCATATGCTATCTCGCTCTTTTTCGCGTGCATCTGCCTTGCACCGCTATGAGTGAAAAACGATTCTATGTACAACTCGGCCATTTTTATTCCGATTTCTGTGATTTATTGGTGGGATGTTAGATATTTGTAACATGTATTAGTGTGCCAAATTAAATTACGATACGATAAATATTTCTTATTTTTCGAATTTCGGGGGCGTGGCAAAAATTTGAAACAAACTTGGTCTGCATGCATAGCTAGCTTTTATAGTTTCCGAGATATGGGGGCTCAAAATATTGTTTTTCAAATTGGGTGGGCGGACGGGGGCGGGGCAAAAAAAAAAATTGGTCTACCTGCAGAGCAAACGAGTCTACTTGCAAAGTTTGGTAGCTCCAACTCTTATAGTCTCCGAGGTCTCGATGATCCTACGGACGGACATGTCTCAATCGACTCGGCTATGGATACTGATCGAGAATAATATACTTTATAGGGTCGGAAAAGCTTCCTTCTGCCTGTTACATACATTTTGGCGACTATAATATACCATTTCATCCTATGGATGCATGGTATACAAAATTGAACGTAACCGACAATTTTTAACTAAACTCTCGCAAAGTCTAGCCGCAAAAATAACGTAAGCGCCAAAATAATGGTAATTTGAGCAAATAAATTCCTGAAACGGATATAATATTTGTATGAGACCTTAAAAATACTACCTTTTTTATTTCAAATAAATCTACTTAACGAATTGAGAAATAATTCATAAAAACGCTCTCCTGTAAAATTGCTTTTTGGCGCATAAGTTATTGGCGCACTTAGGGCTCGATATGTATGTATGTATGTATGTACATATGTGTGAAGATGAAATTCAGTGGGTTGTACGCGTCAGTTTGCGAATATGACTTGTAAACTGTGCATTCACTGCAGTAAGCGAATTAGAAAAAAATGTAAACTTATTATTAGTTGTTAGGCTCAATTCACAATAAATGAATTAGTTACAAAACTTTATTTTGTATTGTTTATTTTGTGAAATATTGAAATTTATCTGGAATAAAGTATTCCTTATAATAATAATAAAACTGTCTCTGTCCGAACTTCACTCGTACCTCTCTTTGTGTGATGTTCGGTAAAAGAGCGTCTCACGACATCTCAACTGAAAACGAAAAGAAACGAAGTCTGATTTTCAGAGAGAGAGAGCGAGTGTGCATGTTTTTCGGTTAACAGTTATCTCTTTGATTTTTAATCTTTATTCGAAATTCTTCATCATTTAATAGCTTGCGAGAGTCCCGAACTTGTCACAGCATGACAATTGTTTGAATTTCCAAGCGAAGTATTTTGGCCACCATTTCCATATAGTACCGTCCACTGTGCCTCGGTCGGTTGGGCAGGAGGTGGGCGGAACGCCTAAGACTCACGATAGGAGCAATCTGAAACAAGTTCTATTACTATTGCAGAAGGAAGGATTGTTTGGTGGGTCAGTTGACAGCTCAGGCGGATCGTCGTAGCGATCAAGCAAGAGAAAAAGATGAGTGCAAGGAGACTGGAGAAAGTGTTTCTGCAGCCAGCAGTAGTAAAAATGACAAAAAGGTCCTTGGTCTCAGCTTAAGGTAACCGATGAGATACTGAAAAAAGGGCAATCAGCTGTAAGGTGAGAGTTAAGGATGGCCAAGCAATTGTCATAGAGGAGCCAGCTGAACAGTAAAACACAATGGTAGATTTTATAAGCTCCAAGCAAAAACTATGTGTACAATCCCATAATGATCTGCCAATTCCCCAGCAAGCATTTGGAAGACTGTTTTGATTTAAAAACGACTAATCTCCTGGGCGATCGAAAGAAAACTCATAAATGACCTTTCCATATGCTCAAAGTATGCGCACAGAAACTTATAGGTTAATTAATTTTTATTTTTTCATATTTTTGTCTATATATAAAAAATACGCGACCTGTGCAGGCGCTTTTTAATCGAGAGAAAAAATGCATACCATCGCTCGACGTTGCTACTAGGTGGAATTCTAAAAATTTGCTCTACACTGACTTCTTTATTGTTTGGATGGAGTTAAAATTAAAATGCAACAACAGCCAAAATCTTAAAAAAAAATTATTGGCGCAAATTAAGTTAAGGGAGAGTAAGTTGCTTGAAAACGAAGCGATGTTAGCCGGGAATAAACAACAAAAATGGTTGGCAAAGTAAAGTTTAAAAAAAATTGCAAAACGCATAGTCGATTTGAGAAAAGTAAGATGAAATATGAATTTATTTCAGGTCCTGTTTTTACATGTTAGCTATTTGTTGTTTTGTGTTATTATTCTTAGTTCGGCGACACACATAATGTACATTTTAAAGAAACGGCTGTACAGAAAGATGATCGTGAGTCTCAGTCTTTATCCTCGTCCGCGGAAGAATCTCTTTTTTCTGCATTCTTAGATGACGCTCAAACAGTTTCTTCAAAACTTACTCAAACTCGAAAATTTCGACATGGCGTATGGCCGCATTTGAATGCGCTGGCACAGATTGTGCTGACCACACCAGCAACTCAAGTTTCTGTAGAAAGGGAATTTTCAGCATTCCATTTTATTTCGAGCGAAAGGCGCGCTCCAATAAGCGCATTGAATTCTTTACTTATTATTAATACATGCAATATATGTATATATACTTATGTATGTATATAAATAAAATATATATAATCTCCATTTAATAAGTGTTCTTAATACTATTGGGGTCAACATGATACTAGTAAAATATAGAACAATAATGTCTAAAATATTTTCAAATAAATAAATTTTATTTAAAACAAAAACATATTTTGGATTTAATAAAAATTATATTTCAAATTTCAGCCATTCATCTAGCCTTAAATTTACTGAGCAACACAGCAAAAAACACTTTGCGCTGAGTTTTTTTTTTCAAAAGACAGTTATTGTTTGAGTGTCAACTGTTTCGCTCTCTTTTTGTTCCTCATTGCAAGACCTTCTCTCAAATCGCTCAAACGGTATCTCTCAACAGACAACCGAAACGAAGAGAGCCGAAGCGTTCGCCTCAGAGCGAGACCGCATGTGTACAATTTTCGCAAGGGTATAAAAATATTATTCCCTTTATCAATAAATGTATGGACATTTGAACATTTCAAATGAAAACTGTCAGTTGCAAGTTGGTTATAAATTTTTAATACTGCTAAAATCAATTATTATAAAATAAAAATACTTTTCACATTGGACGACTGCACTGGGGACCGAACCCGCACCATGTCGATCGTCAGGAACAGACGGCAGAGCCACGGCGACACTTGGAATCTTGCTGCCAAAATCGCTTGATGTACTTTCCACAGGGGAATGTTTTCTTCCCATTGTCCCGGTTTTGTCAAAAAGTAACAATTAGTGTCGAGCGAGCTATTGAAGTGGATCACACACACTACTATGTATGCGTGCTCATATACCGCGGTCGACGCCGGCAGAATTTATTTCTGCTGACGTCGGTATAGTCGACGATGCGGGGACAATTGGTACTGGAGGGCGACTTGTGCACGCATACATAGACTGAGCGAGATCACACACATAGCCGTGTGTTCGTCGTTCTGCAGTCTGTGCGAGACTAAATCGGAGTCGGCCACGCATAGCTTGCAGCTGGATTGGTATCAGCAACATTTGTTTAGGGGTACCGGCGAAAAGAATGCTGTAAATTAAGATAGCCATAAATTTCTCTTTCGGGGGGAGGAAATAGAAAGAGGCGCTTATGAGAGACAGGTTAAAGGGCATGGTGAAATGGAAAAGAATGCTTAACGCAAAGGTAAGGTGAAAATCGTGGATATAAATAGAAGAGGTTGGCCGCCATTTCGGTCTTTCTGTGGCAGTGCAAGTCTATATAATCATATATGTATGTACACTCGCGCTCAAAAAAAAAGCCGATTTTTTCTTTCTTTTCTAGAGCTTTTTCAAAGAACCGTTAGTTTGCGGAACTTTTTTGGTTTGCTTTATGCATATTCGTAGTTCAACTAATAAAATTGCACTAATACGATCAGTTTGGTAAGTGCAGTTATTAAAGCAAGTCGATTTGCAGTGAAAACGATAGTTTTGTCAGAAAAACAAAAAATTGATATAATCAGTTTAAAAACCCAAAATTGGTCAAATGTTGCGATTTCGGTTCAAATTAATTGCAATGAATCTACGGTACGACGATTTTGGGTCAAATACTTAAAAACAAACAGCTTAGGTCGCCAGCCAGGAAGCGGGCGTCCAAGGATAACGGATGAGCGCGTGGAGAGAAGTTTAGTACGAATATCTCTTCGGGACCGATTTAAAACAGTTCCAGAAATTGCTGCAGAGCTGAAAGATATCCATAATGTTAATTTAAGCACCTCTACAGTAAAGCGCCGCTTACAGGATAATAATTTAAGTGCCCGACGAGCAGCTAAAAAACCGCTCCGTATCATATCATGTCTAAAGTCGTAAAAGTGAATAAATTCAGCTGTGAACAAAAGAGGGAAAATCGACATATTTATTTGGTAAGCATACAACAAAGAAAAGGCAAGAAAAAAAAAACAGAAATTATTATAGGGCAACGCCAGCATCGTCATAAGATTCCACGGCAGACAGATTCGCCTCAACATCTCACTATCCCCGGCTAGAAGAAATTGAGAGAAGCCAGACGAGGCGCGTGTCCAACGCGCCGAAGGGACTTAAATAAAATAAAACTCGGCGGTGTTATTGGTGAACCAAAGATCTTGGCAGAAAAAAAAGGGAAGAAAGTCGACCCAGGAAAATCAAATTCACGAAAATCCAGAAAAAAGATAATAAACCTCGCAAAGGCGCAGCATACGAAGTTTGCAAATCAAAAACAATTACATATGTATATGAATACATTAGATTGCAAAACATCATAAGAAAAAAAAATAAAGTAAGTCGCCGGGCCGACTTGGATATACCATGCATTAGGTGAAGAGATATATATTAAATTTCTTTTAAATGCTATCTCGCTCACTCTTATGTGGAAACGAGCACTTTAGCGCCCCCCGACCAAATCGGTGATTTGCAGCATATGCTATCTCGCTCTTTTTCGCGTGCATCTGCCTTGCACCGCTATGAGTGAAAAACGTTTCTATGTATAACTCGACCATTTTTATTCCGATTCTTGTGATATTTGGTGGGATGATAGATATACGTGACATGTATTAGTGTGCCAAATTTAATTTTGATACGATAAATATTTCGGGCGAAAATCGAATTTCGGGGGCGGAAGGGGGCGTGGCAAAAATTTGAAACAAACTTGGTCTGCGTGCATACAGCACGCATCTAATGTCCAAATCCGATAGCTCTATCTTTTATAGTTCCCGAGATATGGAGGCTCAAAATATTGTTTTTCAAATAGCGGGGGCGGAAGGGGGCGGGGCGAAAAAAAAAATAAACTCGATCTGCCTGCAGAGCAAACGGGTCTACATGCCAAGTTTGGTAGCTCTAGCTCTTATAGTCTCCGAGATCTCGATGATCCTACAGACGGACAGACAGACGGACATGTCTCAATCGACTCGGCTATTGATACTGATCAAGAATATATATACTTTATAGGGTCGGAAAAGCTTCCTTCTCCCTGTTACATACATTTTGGCGACTTTAATATACCATTTCATTCTATGAATGCATGGTATAAAAAAGGCATAGCTCGCGATAAAGAGGGATTAATTTTTGTTATTTTTAGGAATGCCGTTAGGCCGAAATGTTATTAAAATAATGAAGCTTAGTTATTAAATACAATTTTATAATTTCTTGTTAAAAACTGATATCCTGTAGGCTAAGTTAGTGGAAAACGAAAGGGGCCTTGCTTAAATTATGGTACGGTGCAAGTAGGGCCAAGAAAAGGTGGACAAGACGAGACCTCCTCAACAGCTGAGCGAACTCGCATGGTTTTCGGGCTGACAAGCGGTGATCTTCTGGCAAAGCACGCGAATGTAAATTAGTTAATAAAACGTAGGCCTCCGTATATGGCAACAAAAATAAGAAACCACACTCGTGGTCGACGAGGCAGTAGCCAGAAAAGTACCATCTTGCTTACAATTAACGTTACACGTTACACCCCCGACTCATATATTTTTCTTATTTTTTTATAATTTTTGTTAAAAAGCAACTAAAGGGATCTCATTGTTAATATTAAATAAATTTGTTTTGTTTTTCTATGACTTCTAGCGTTTATAGCATGGAAAAAACTTGTATTTCATTTTCCAAAAATTTAAATTTTAATAGAAAAAATTTTCGATGGAACTATCGATAATATCGATGGTTGAAACCATCGAACGAAAAACTATCGAGTAACGCCACTATTGATGGTTCTCCACCTCTAATCAGGGGTGTCACAGAAAACGCTAGCGATGTCACAGCCACCGATTGGCACATCAGCTGACTCGATCGCCCCTATTTCGGTATTTCGATTGTCGCTAAGTGCAATAGGGTTGTGCAATTCAAAAAAAAAAAAAATACTAAAGTTTGCAATTAAAATTGTTATACAACAAGAAAAAATTTACTTACTTTTTGGAGGTACAGTAAACATACTGCAACACCAAAATTTTTAAAATTATTATCGCGCGCAATGTTGTCGGTGCTTTGTCAACCCTATTGTTTACATTTACTTCAAATTTGTAGCTGTAAACAAATTTTTGGCAAATTAACCAAAAATTTAAAAACAATGAATCAAATACAAAAAGATGAATACAATGCATCGATAACTGCTAACTATTGCGTTTGTAAGCCTACATTCTCTTTTCTACACAATTCATTTTTCGCAACAATGGCAACTGTTTTACCCCAGAATAAAATTTCGACCATGCGATTTCTAGGTATTAGCTCTGTTCACCAGGTCATTGGATGCAGACCTGGAGGTGTTTAGAACAAATGTGAGCGAAATCGTTGGGAATATTATTTAATCTAGACTCTTGCTTCTTTGAAGCAAGCGATTTCCATTTTTACAAATCTTCAATTACAAGTGAAATAATTTAAAATTCGATGCACATATTCAAATACAAATTTAATTAAGTTTATTCGATCATATTAGAAACCTTATCCATCAGAAATCCAAAAAATTTCAATTCATTTTAAAAAAGCTGTTTACATTTCTTCTTCTTCTTTGGTGACCAAGATAAAAACCGAGACGTCAACTTGGTGCATTTTTTCGACGTTTACATTAAATTTATCCGTGTACACACAATTTAAAAAACTTTCTTAAATTTGGTCGTAATCCATAAAATTTGTGCTTACTTGTGGCATATAACAAACTAAAATTGGAAACACAAATGTTTTGTCCGAAAATAAGTTTCTGCCGTCAGCAGGATGGCAGCCTTGCTTATGGGTGATTTAAGCAAAAACGACGCTTGCTTGATTTTTTCACATTCGTTTTCGTAAAATAATAAATTACATATGAACACAAATATTGCCAGCGATTATTTGAATGCAATTCCATCCAAAAATAATCAAAGGCCACACTGGCCTCAAAAATGTATGGGCACACAGACCGGATGTGATCGGGTTAACAAGGTATGGGCACACTTAAGAGATAGAAAACAAGAAGTAAACTTGTTTTAGGAATAAGAAATTAAATCAAACATAGCCCGCCGAATCGCCGTGAGCAACAGTTGTGTTATTCAGTGTGTATTGGGGAAAAAAAAAAAAAAACTTTATAAAGTGTACTGAAAAAGACATTGTGTTAAAAAATATATATACTTTTCCACTGAGTGGAAGAAAATAATTTACTTTTTCTTTAACAAACAAAAATAAAAATTAAATAACCACCAATTAAAAAAAATAAAACCTTAAATAAATAAAACGGGTAAAATTACCCATAAAACTATGGCCTCTGCGGCCAGGGGTAAAGGCCCCACCTCGGAGCTAAATAGTTTTAAAAAACCAAAACTATCTCCGATCATCAGAAAAAAGAAAACGAATAATAAAGAAGTGCAATCAGAATCAGAAATAGAGGAAGTGGAAATGAGAGAGGTCAAGCAGCCAACATGAAAACAACGGTACAACAGAGACAGCATCCAACGGCAAGTCAAAAACTAACGAACTTCTTTATAACAAAACACACAAGGGTCCATTCGTGGTGTACATAGACAAATTAGACTTAAATAACAAAGAAGAAAACACAAATAGAATACCTATTAACCCGCTTGAGCTCAATGTAGTTCTGTTCAAACTTAAAATCAAAGACATTATTGCTGTCAGCAAAATAGGATATGGACGATGCAAAGCTGAGTTTAAGTCAGCTGAGGCAGCCAACAATATTTTATCCTCAGACCTGAAAAACAATGGTTATGAACCAAAAATCTTAAAACCCTTCCTATATAAAACTGGAATTATATTTCAAATTCCAACTAAATTTTCCGACTCAGAACTCAACAACTTCATTTCCTCGCCAGTTTCTATACATGAGATTATTCGTGTACGCATAAAAGAAAAAGAAGAACTTGTACCAACAGCAAGAATGAAAATTGTTTTTAAGGGATCACAGATCCCATCAGAAATAGTTTTTCTATATTCAAAAATTAAAGTAAATCCGTTTATACCCTTTAGCCAATGTTTTAGATGTTTTAGATTCAATCATTTCGCTCAGCACTGCAAACAGGCAGAGCAAAAATGCAGCAAATGTTCACTTACACATGAAAAAGAAGAGCAGTGCACACAAGTGATGTGCATTAACTGCAAGGAGAAACACCTGCCACCTCAATTGATTGCCCCGCTAGAAAGAAAGCTTTTGCAATCCAAAAATGTATGACCGTGGAAAATTTATCCAGGAATGAAGTCAAAATTAGATACCCTGCCTTGTTTTACAAACAAATTGAAATAGACACTAATGACACTGCTCACTTCCCCATCCCATCATGCCAAAAAAAATCATCAATCCCAATACTGCAAAATAACACTAAAATTGTAGCGGAGCAAATGCACGCACACATCCCATTTAACAAAACACTTAAAAACACACAAAATAGACGAAACGAAGAGAGAAATTCTTATGAGACGATGAACAGCTGGAAAGCTGCTTTAGGCGATCATAAAATTTCCCTTAATGAAAAATTCGTTAATATGCACGCAAACCATTCTTATAACCCAAGACACACACCCACCACATCCAATCACCACCAGATAAGCGAAAGCTCTTCAGCACTTGAAACTGCTGAAAACAGTTTGTCGCAAATAACCACGGACATATCTGCATATTTAATAAATTCTAACAACACATTAATTCCAGAACACCATAAATTTTTAGAGACTCTTAGAAACAAGATATCACAGACTAATACCAAAATAGACCTTTACAAAATCAATCAATCAAATTAAAATGTTATCAACTTAAAAAACTTAATTAGTAAAATCACAGCCAAAAACTTCTCTACTCTATTCAAATGAAAGTACTACAATATAACATACAAAGCTTAACCGCCAACAATAACAAACAACTCTTAGAACTATTTTTAGTAAATAACAATATAGATATAGCCATTTTATCAGAAATTTGGATCAAAAATAACGCCAGTTGTAGCCTAGCAAACTACAACTTCGCCTGCAAACCACGAGCAGATGGATACGGCGGAGTAGGCATTTATTTAAAAAAACATATTAGATTCACACAAGTAAGCTGCGATAGCGAAGTAGAAGCAATATCTGTTTGCACAACAAACTTAACCAAAACTGTGAGAAGTGAAAAAACTGAAGAAGATCACAGAATGTTTCTGAACCAAATTGCCAATGTACCTGACACCCTAGGTTGTATGCAAATGAATCCACCAGAGATAATCTTTTATTCCCTACCAGCACTTCAAACTTTACAGACAGTGCATTAATTGACTTTCTAAACTCCCGCAACCCCAACTCAGCAATGGGTCTAGACACTATATCATACAGAATGCTCCTAGCACTACCAAAAACGGAAATCCAAAATCTGGTATCCCTGCTAAACGAGATTTTAGACAATGGAGATATACCAAATAGCTGGAGAAAAATAAAGGTTGTTGTCGTCCCCAAAAAAAATCTAAACTCCACAATAATAACTAACAACCGACCAATCTGCCTACTAAGCGTTGTGCTAAAAAGCTTAGAAAGACTGATAAAAATGGAAGAACATATAACCAATAACAACCTGCTTCCCCCCAGATCATACGGTTTTCGCAAACATTATTCCACCTCTCACTGCATTAACGATGTAATTAACAATATAGCCAATCTTAAAGCTAAGGGCATGCATGTAACTGCATCAGTACTAGACCTAAGCAAAGCCTTGGACGCAGTTAATATTCCCATTTTGGGTAACAAACTCGTCGAAATGGGCTTTGATCACACACATATAAGATTTATCTGCAACTACCTTAAAGAAAGAGTCCTAACTTCGGGAAAAGCAGAACAAACAATAAAAAAAGGAGTGAGTCAGGGTAGCTGTCTCAGCCCCATACTATTTAATTTGTATACAGCCGATCTTCACAATATAAACAACGAACAAAACAGTATATTATTTCAATATGCGGACGACTTTTTATTAATATGCTATGATAGGAATTTTACAAATGCCAAAAACCTTTTAGAAATACAAGTAGAAAGTTTTAGTGAAAGGTGCAATAAAATCAACTTATATTTTAATCCTGACAAATCTGCATTTAAATCTAAGACGTAGGCCTCTTAATATAATTTGCAATAACATAGCCATAAGAGACGTAGATAAGGTAAACTACTTAGGTAGAATTATAAGTTCTAACAATTCGTCAACACAACATATCAGAAACACTATAGCTAAGTCAAATCAAACTAATATGTTTTTACACTTGCTCAGTGGATGCCGATTTGGTACCCATCCCAGCAACGCGTTGCACTTCTATAAAGCCTTCACAAGAAACCGGTACGAATATGCGTGCTCTTCCTTTGCAAATGCATCCAAAACGGTAATGAATCACCTAAACACCCACGCGAACCTACACTTGAGAAAAGCGCTAGGTCTTATTAAATCTAGCCCAGTTAATTTAATCTATCACATATCGGCGGAACTTCCCCCTGAATTCCGAATCAAGTTCGCCACAGCTAAGGAATTAGTTAAAATCTTCGCCTACAGACTACCAGCAGCGTCGCTTTGGTCCGATTCCTTCTTAGCAAGCAAAACAAGCTACGCCAAGGTTTATATAGAATTCAAAGACGTGTTTGACAATATTACTCCAGTAAGGACTTCATCTATCAGTACACGAAAAATCTCAGTAGACGTAAACTTCTTTAAAGGCACCTGCAATAAAAAACAAGATGCAAATAATTCATTAATACACTCACTATACAAGGAAAAAATAAACAATTTAAAATCAAAAAACTATGAACTTATCTTCACAGATGGTTCAGTCTCACAGAGATATACAGGAAGCGCGTTTATACATTTAAGTTCAAACGCCGCACACAGTTTTTACAACAATAGGAAACTCTCACACACATACGCATGAACTATCCAATACTAACAAAATATAACGATATATATAGCTTACTCTCCCAAGAGTCTATCGCCAATTACAAATCGATAACAGAATTTACGCAAGCCGCTAACATTGAACTTTAATATTATACTAATACAACAAAACAAATAATAATTACCAATAATAATCAGCTCACAAACACATCTACACAAGTAATTTAAAAATAAAAAAAACATCGTTGCAGTACAAAATATAACCAAACGCGAAACCTAAAACGACGAATTCGCTGTGGCGTTAACCTGTACCTTACAGGGAGGCCAAATAAATCTTCCTCTGAAAGCAACCTAATACATATATAAAAAAAAAAAAAAAAAAATTAAATCAAATAATAAATAAGCAATCCTTTTTGATTTTTATAAAAAAAAACCCTAGCATATTACACTTGCTTAATTTTTTCAAGGCTTTTTCGTAAAATAACCTACATTTGCGTTTGGGGCATTAGCGATTTCTGCAACACCCGTGATAACGTTACAAAGCTTAGGACCAATGCCCCAATGTTCGAGACGGCAAATCACTGCATGTAGCCCCATGCGATCGAAGGCTCTTTCAAAAATCTGCCGCCAGAATGGAAACATGATTTTTGGTAGAAAGGGCGTTTGACACGAAGTGTTGAATGCGTAGTAATGCGTCCATTGTGCTGTGTTTTCTCTTAAAGGCTACCTGGGTATGCGAGATTAATTTATGGCGCGTGATAAACCACATCAGTCGGCACGCAATTAATTTTTCAATTGTTTTACCCAGGCAAGAGAAATTGGTCGGAAGCTGCATATTTCGTGTGGGAATTTATTTGGCTTTACTATAGGAATTACTTTGGCGAATCTCCATATGTGTGGGTATATTCCAGAGTTGCAATTCCCAACTAGTTTTAGCGTTGAAGTAGTGCCATGGCCTTGCAATTCTAGGGTCGTTAGCAAAGTCTTCTAATGATAGAACTTGGTAGTTCTTGTAATAGCTACATACATAGACAACCTGCTCACTTTTGTTAATCATCTCCATCATGTTTATACCCTTGCAAAAAGGGTATATTAATTTTGGTCAGAAGTGTGCAACGCATAGAAGGAGGCATCTCCGACCATATAAAGTATATATATTCTTGATCAGCATGACAAGGCGAGTTCAAATCCGTTTGTCCGTCTGTCTGTCCGTCTGTCTGGATCAACAGCTTCTCCTCCGAAACCGCTGAAGCTACAGAGCTGCAATTTTGCACGAAGTCTTGTATATACTGCAGGCATTGTATATCTCGGATTCATCCGGATCGGACGACTATATCATATAGCTCCCATAGGAACCATCGGTCGAAAAATGAGTTTTAGATCAATAACTTCTTTCTTTTTCACCCGATTATCATAAAACTTAACATTTGACAGTTTATTATACATTCAAGCGTCCATGCCAAATTTGACCAAGATCGGATTACTATATCATATAGCTCCCATATGAACGATCGGACCAAAAATAGTTTTTCTTCTAGAAACTTTTTTGTTTCTTGAGCGATCATCGTCAAACTTGGTAAATAACATTTTCACATAGAAAGTTATAATTCTGGTAAATTTGATCAAAATCGGATGACTATATCATATAGTCATACAAAACATATGAAAAAATTGCATGCTGCATGTCTACATACATGCATATGTATGCGTGCCGTGCTATGGCGTGTAAAAACGGATTTTTACACCAGAGTCTTTACATTTCAATAACTCTTTTTAGGGATCTAGTAACACAAGAGCTTGCAAGGGTATACAAACTTCGGCATGGCCGAAGTTAGCCCGGCCTTCTGGTTTTTATTTCAGTCAATCCAGTCTATGGAGATGGCTGGTGCTGGCGGAGATGCTGCTCGTTGTTAGATTTAGGCTGTAGTTGCCTTTGTCTTTTGTTGTTTTTAAAGCTGTGCATGTTGTTATTGTTATTAATTGTTTTTTTTAATATTTTTTAGATTTGCAGTCTGGAGCGGGTGGAGGTATCCCCGTCATTGTGTTGCCGCTGCTGGCATTGGCTGAGACTGGTGAAGGTGTGTCGTATTAGTCCGTCTTGTATTGTTAAATGTGATGCTTCGAGGCGTAGAAACTGCATGTTGAAATGGAGGTGCGGTCAGGTTGTTCTAAGAAACCAACTCAAAGGACAAAACAGGACATAGGGTGTCCTGAGACATCTGGATTTCACTTTAAGGCCGTCCGACGTGTAGTGAAGGCCATTGGAGAAGAAAAATTTTGGAAAAGCCCAAGGAAGTCGTTAGGTTTTTTTCCTCTTCCTCTCCTTCATGCATTTTGCCTTGGGGCGACATAGTTGGCTTATTATTAAATGAATAAGGTCATTAAAAATTGTGAAATTATAATTTTATATTATATTTTTATGTTTGGTGCGATTTGTGTGACACCCTTAATAGTGAGTTCCATCTTGTTGAGCACGTTGTCTTGAGTAAGTGGCCGTTTAGTAATTACCTCTTCCAAACACTCGTAGCCTCTCGTTCAGCTCTTTATCAGACTTTACGATATTCGCATGGTCTATGGTAGCGAGTAAATTTATCATGTGACGTTCACACCTATAGTGCTTCGGCATGCGAATATTTGGCAATTCGACGGACTGGAGATTCCGGTCATCTTGGTCGGAATCATCATCTACAGACACATTTTGCATTTTTTTTGTCAAACTCGCACTGTTGCAAGGCATCTGTTCATCAACGCTTCGCAATCTCTAAGAAATTTACTTCAGGCGCATAATGAGTGGTGCACGCAACTTATGTATGTTTCTTACATGAAACATTTAGGTCGCATAAAAAGCGACCGATGTTAAGGCAAAGTGATTTGAAAGAATCGCATGTGCCAAACCAAATGTTAGGGACATATCAGGAATGTGTGCCACTAAAGAATAAAGAAAAATTCTTATTGTTGTATGTAATGGGAAAACCCATTACATAACATGTTTTAGGCATCTTTAAATGCATCTTTATCGAAATCATCTTTAGCATTTACCTCAGATTTCATTCTTCGATTTGATCGTTTCCAATCATTTTTCTTTGCTTATCCGCCATTAGACCCAAATCTTCTTTGTACTCAAATGCTGTGCGGCTTTTTAATTCGTTCTTCTCAACAAAGCGAGTAATAGCTCTGCATTCAGCAGGCTTATTTAAATTTATCATGTGACGAATTTCGATGTTGCTAGAGTAAACTATAAGATTACTATAAAATAAACATATTTTTATTTTATTTTTATTTTTTGTATTTTAAGGATTATTGTAAGACTTTTCAAATAATTCAATTGAAGACAGGTTCAAAATCTGAAAAAATAAATTCAATATTGCTAGTGCTTTCAAATACTAACAATGCGTTGCACAGTGGTTTGCTGGCTGCAAAACTGAAAGTAAAAGTGGGAGGGTGGAAAAAAATAAACTTAGTTTTATTTTATTTTTATTTTTTGTATTTTAAGGTTTATTGTAAGACTTTTCAAATAATTCAATTGAGAGCTAATGAATATTTTTAATTTAAAAAATTAAAACATGTTTTTATATTAACTAATATTAAATATTAATAAAAGAAAACTTGACTTTTATTATAGGTTACCTTAAATAATTAAATTAAAACAAGATGAAATATTAAAGAAAAATTGCAATAAAATGTTTTTTTATTATTTTCCACAAAAATTAATTTAAATTGATTATAATAAAATAAAAATTATCCAAACTCGAAATTAGAAAAAATTGAAATATAACATCGTAAAAAAAAAATTTTACCAAATATATATTTATTTATATTTTAAATTGATTAAAATATTTTTGTAAGTATTTGCTAAATTTCTGTTAAACTCATTTCCGCACCACCTTGAGGTAGAGTTTTTGGCGCGCTTTTTTTAAAGTGGTTCCCCAATAGGCCTAGTCCACTTATGGTCCTTTTTTTAAAGTGATATCCCACCATTAGGTATAATCCACTATGAGAGGAATGGCTGTTCTTTAATAGTGATATCCCACCATTAGGTATAATCCACTATGAGAGGAATGGCTGTTCTTTAATAGTGATATCCCACCATTAGGTATAATCCACTTTTCCACATGGCTCTTTTTTTATAGTGATATCCCACCATTAGGTATAATCCACTTTTCCACATGGCTCTTTTTTTATAGTGATATCCCACCATTAGGTATAATCCACTTTTCCACATGGCTCTTTTTTTATAGTGATATCCCACCATTAGGTATAATCCACTTTTCCACATGGCTCTTTTTTTATAGTGATATCCCACCATTAGGTATAATCCACTGAAATTTTAAGGTATTCTTATACCTCACATATTTTACAAATTGAATTTGTATTTATGTCATAAAGTTTTGCAAACCACTTAGTGCAAATAAATCTTTTACATCTATCACAACTTATGCATTGTAATGTAGATGAAATCCTTGAACAATGCAAACAGGTATTGAATACTGCATCACTGCAGGTTATTAAATTGTTATACATTTGCCTTCTAAATATAGTAGGGGATGCTAAGTTTGTTAATGCCATATTTTTGACATAGCATTCTGCAAATTGGAGTATATATATACCACAATTGTAGGAATCCTTTTGGATATCGTGACTAATTGCGATATGCCTATAGGTACTCAGCAATCTGACTGCACAAATGGATCTATAAAAGTAAATTCTATTTTTTCTTTATTTATCATAAGTATATAGAAATGACTATTATAACAATGAGGAATAATAATAATGTTTGGAGTGCTTTCCAAAGCATTTTTAATAATTACCTCATTCTTAAATGCAATAAAATTGCATTGGCATGGAACACTGCCGATTCTGTCATCGCCCTGATGAAAAATGACAGCAGTTAAGACTGCATCAACAATGAAGCTCGAAAGCCATGCATTATCTAGTAATGTTACAATATCTTCTAATTCGATATTGTATTGAAAACCTCACCAAAAGGGAAAGCTCTAAGCAGCTCACTTTCGTCCAGATCAAAGTTAACTGGACGATCATCTGTGAAATATAAGATGGCATTGCGAACCATCTCATTTTCAGTAGGAGACAGAAATATGGCAGCTAAATACTGGAACCATTCTTCAAAGTCTTTTATGTGGAGCATTTCTTAAAAAAAACACCGAGTTTAATATTTTGCAGGCCAACCGTGCTGTCTATATCAGCACACATTATCTTTGCATAGTGGCTGGTACAAAATTGTACACATACAGGTGGAAATGTTGTGCTTTCATTGTATATAAGTTGAAAAAAATTTCATTTTAATCTACAGCAACAGTATTCCTTAAGGACTGCTCCAATAATAGCAAAACTTACATCAGTTACGATGCGTTTGCAGAGTGGTGCACACAACTTAAGTTTCTTACACGAAACATTAAGGTCGCATAAAAAGCGACCTGTCATAGGCAGAGTGATTTGAAAGAATCGCATGTGCCAAACCAAATGATAGCGACATATCGGGAATGTGTGCCACTAAAGAATAAAGAAAAAAATCTTTTTTTCGCTATTTTAAGCGGTCTCACAACACATCCAGTCGCATCTATATGTAAAGTCTGAACATTTAAATGTTTTTGAAACAGCCGTATATGGTCAATGTTCCACAAAAAAACTTCCAACTTTGTGGACAACTGTTGTATGTAATGGGAAACCCATTACACATGTCATAGGCATCTTTAAATGCATCTTTATCGAACTCATCTTTAGCATTTACCTCAGATTTCATATTTCGATAATACGATAAATGTTTGTTTAACATTTGATCATTTCCAATCATTTTTCTTTGCTTATCCGCCATTAGACCCAAATCTTCTTTGTTCTCAAATGCTGTGCGGCTTTTTAATTCGTTCTTCTCAACAAAGCGAGTAATAGCTCTGCATTGAGAAGGCTTATTTAAATTTATCGTGTGACGAATTTCGATGTTGCTAGAGTACACCACGTTAACGTAACGTTACCATCGAAATCGCACATAAATTTAAATTTGTTACAAGATGGATCTTTGCAGTACCCATATGCAACGAAATTATATTTATTAATTTGTATAAAATTGAAGTAAAGAACGCAAGCATTGTTCATTAAAGAATAATTCTCTCGCATTAAGTGTTCAATATTTATTTTTTGATAAATAGACTTTAATAGTACCAATATGATGGTTGGAATGTTTGTCTCAAGTTCATCTGAAATAACTTCTGAGTCCTTCACAATCCTAGCATTCCTTCTTAATTAAATGCGCTTATGGCTTTTATTGATCACAGATCGCCATTTTTCGCACGAGCCGTTTACTTTAAAAACTTGACTCCTATCGCTAAATTTTGTATTAATTATATTTGCGCTTTGCAAATAAGAAAATTGAAAAAAGACTCTATATAACGCTATAACGCGGCAAAAATTGTTTATTGTTTAAAAAAATTCAAAGATTAAAAAATTTAGTTGTGATATAAGCGGGATTCGAACCCACGACATAGACAAGACAGAGATCTTCCCTACTGAGCCATTGACCTTCTTTTTGCAGCTACATATGTGAATATTGATTTATATACCTAATTTATTCAATAAATTATTTAAATAATAATAATAAATTATAATTGATGTATTTTACTAAATTATTTTAATACTTATTTGAATAAGAAGAAATAAAAAACTAAAAACATTGATACCATGCCTCGAGCAGGATTCGAACCGCTCCATTCCCCAGGCAACCAGGTACGCCATCGATCGCTTGATTGGTGGACTATCTGAAAACCCACCCTACCATGCTCATAAATTAAGCAGTAGTTCTAATTCAATGAGACAGACCGACAAAAGGGCTGACGGACAGATGGACAGAAGGGCTGATGGACAGACGGACACCATTTTTTGAGTATTTAAAATTAATTGTCAATGGCTGCAAGGGTATAAAAACATTTGCACTAAACTAAGTATACACTACATATACTCACATTTTATAATGGTTCATACTTTTTATTTATTATTAATTATTAATTGTTTATTTATTTGTATCACTTCACTTCACTTCACTTCACACGTGCACTTGTTTTTGTTTTTTTTTTTTTTGTTTTTAAATGCCAACCAAATAACAATAAATATTTTAGATATGACACAAGCGTAGATCATATTTACTAAGGGGGTTCATAAATAAATTTAATTGCATTTTGCCAAAATCTTTACATTTTACTTTTAATCAATTCCTTTTAGAGCAAATGGCTTATTTTAGCTGAATAAAACAATTATGTCTCCTGTTTGTGGCGATTATAAGTGCGAATTTATAAAGTCGTCAAAATTCCGCGGAAAAAGGGGTAGGGTTGCCACACTGCAATTTTGACGCCCCTATTTATGAGCAACTTTTTTTCATTTCAGGGTCCATATTCGGACAGTTTTTGAGTAATTTGCATTTGATTAATGCAAATGATCATAACGGGTTATCGGCAATAGGGGCAATAATATGGGCTCAAGAAGAGTTGCTCATAAATAGGTGTGACAACCTTACCCGTTTGGCCGCGCAATTTTGACGACTTTCAAAATTCGCACATATCATCGCCACAAGCTATCTCTTGTTTTTATACAAGTTATAGTTTTATACAACTAAATGAAACAAAGTTTGCCATTTGCTGCTTAAACAATTGATTAAAAGGAAAATAGAAAGGTTTTGGCAAAATGCAATTGAATTTAAACATGAACTCCCCTAGTAAATATGAAAGAAGCTAGCTTCGGCTATGCCGAAGTTTGTGTACCCTTGCAGCCCTTGACCATTACATTTTATGTTTTTAAAAATATGTTCTGATTGTTAAGCCAATAACGCAATATTTTAAATTCACTAAATATACAAAAGAAAAAGTCAAACAAAATCTTAATATACCCATTTCCGTTTGTCCGTCAGGACTTCTGTCCATTTGTCGGTCAGTATTGTTGTATGCGAACTAGTGCCTAGTTTATGAGCATGGTAGGGTGGGTTTTGGGTACATTCTTATTCAAGCGATCGGTGGTGTACCTGTTAGCTACGTTACCTAAGGAATGGGGTGATGTAGTTTTGGACCCTGCTCGAGGCATGATTTTAATGTTTTTAGTTTGTTTAGTTTTTTTTTTATTTTTATAAAAGTAATTTAGTAAAATACATCAATTATTATTTATTATAATTATTCAATAATTTATTAAATAAATAATGACACAAGAGATCTGTCTTGTCTATGAAATACGTGAGTCGTAGGTTCGAATCAAACTTATATTACAACTAATTTTATTTTCAAATCTTAATATTGTAATTTTTTACTTCTTCATTTCTTCCATTTTTTCTTTTTATTTTTTTTTTTTTTTGCAAAAATAAACAATTTTTGGCGCATTTAAAAACAAGAAATCAGAAAATAGGAAAAAAAATATTTTTACAAATCCTGAAAAAAAAAAAAAAATAGCGGGATGGCCAAAAAATAGTACATGGCCACACTAAATCGTCGCTATCTTTCTAGGCAGCGGCTGTAAATGCACGGTAGTGCCTTCGATTCGCAATCATTCAATCTATATGCCATGCAAATTTCAGGGTCCGTATTCGGACAGTTTTTGAGAAATTTGCATTTGATTAATGCAAATGATCATAGCGGGCTATAGGCAATAGGGGCCCAATAATATGGGCAAAAAAAGTTGCTCATAAATAGGGGCGTCAAAATTGCAGTGTGGCAACCCTACCCCTTTTTCCGCGGAATTTTGACGACTTTATAAATTCGCACTTATAATCGCCACAAACAGGAGACATAATTGTTTTATTCAGCTAAAATAAGCCATTTGCTCTAAAAGGAATTGATTAAAAGTAAAATGTAAAGATTTTGGCAAAATGCAATTAAATTTATTTATGAACCCCCTTAGTAAATATGATCTACGCTTGTGTCATATCTAAAATATTTATTGTTATTTGGTTGGCATTTAAAAACAAAAAAAAAAAAAACAAAAACAAGTGCACGTGTGAAGTGAAGTGATACAAATAAATAAACAATTAATAATTAATAATAAATAAAAAGTATGAACCATTATAAAATGTGAGTATATGTAGTGTATACTTAGTTTAGTGCAAATGTTTTTATACCCTTGCAGCCATTGACAATTAATTTTAAATACTCAAAAAATGGTGTCCGTCTGTCCATCAGCCCTTCTGTCCATCTGTCCGTCAGCCCTTTTGTCGGTCTGTCTCATTGAATTAGAACTACTGCTTAATTTATGAGCATGGTAGGGTGGGTTTTCAGATAGTCCACCAATCAAGCGATCGATGGCGTACCTGGTTGCCTGGGGAATGGAGCGGTTCGAATCCTGCTCGAGGCATGGTATCAATGTTTTTAGTTTTTTATTTCTTCTTATTCAAATAAGTATTAAAATAATTTAGTAAAATACATCAATTATAATTTATTATTATTATTTAAATAATTTATTGAATAAATTAGGTATATAAATCAATATTCACATATGTAGCTGCAAAAAGAAGGTCAATGGCTCAGTAGGGAAGATCTCTGTCTTGTCTATGTCGTGGGTTCGAATCCCGCTTATATCACAACTAACATTTAAATTTTTTAATCTTTGAATTTTTTTAAACAATAAACAATTTTTGCCGCGCTATAGCGTTATATAGAGTCTTTTTTCAATTTTCTTATTTGCAAATCGCAAATATAATTAATACAAAATTTAGCGATAGGAGTCAAGTTTTTAAAGTAAACGGCTCGTGCGAAAAATGGCGATCTGTGATCAATAAAAGCCATAAGCGCATTTAATTAAGAAGGAATGCTAGGATTGTGAAGGACTCAGAAGTTATTTCAGATGAACTTGAGACAAACATTCCAACCATCATATTGGTACTATTAAAGTCTATTTATCAAAAAATAAATATTGAACACTTAATGCGAGAGAATTATTCTTTAATGAACAATGCTTGCGTTCTTTACTTCAATTTTATACAAATTAATAAATATAATTTCGTTGCATATGGGTACTGCAAAGATCCATCTTGTAACAAATTTAAATTTATGTGCGATTTCGATGGTAACGTTACGTTAACGTGGTGTACTCTAGCAACATCGAAATTCGTCACATGATAAATTTAAATAAGCCTGCTCAATGCAGAGCTATTACTCGCTTTGTTGAGAAGAACGAATTAAAAAGCCGCACAGCATTTGAGAACAAAGAAGATTTGGGTCTAATGGCGGATAAGCAAAGAAAAATGATTGGAAATGATCAAATGTTAAACAAACATTTATCGTATTATCGAAATATGAAATCTGAGGTAAATGCTAAAGATGAGTTCGATAAAGATGCATTTAAAGATGCCTATGACATGTTATGTAATGGGTTTCCCATTACATACAACAGTTGTCCACAAAGTTGGAAGTTTTTTTGTGGAACATTGACCATATACGGCTGTTTCAAAAACATTTAAATGTTCAGACTTTACATATAGATGCGACTGGATGTGTTGTGAGACCGCTTAAAATAGCGAAAAAAAGATTTTTTTCTTTATTCTTTAGTGGCACACATTCCCGATATGTCGCTATCATTTGGTTTGGCACATGCGATTCTTTCAAATCACTCTGCCTATGACAGGTCGCTTTTTATGCGACCTTAATGTTTCGTGTAAGAAACTTAAGTTGTGTGCACCACTCTGCAAACGCATCGTAACTGATGTAAGTTTTGCTATTATTGGAGCAGTCCTTAAGGAATACTGTTGCTGTAGATTAAAATGAAATTTTTTTTTCAACTTATATACAATGAAAGCACAACATTTCCACCTGTATGTGTACAATTTTGTACCAGCCACTATGCAAAGATAATGTGTGCTGATATAGACAGCACGGTTGGCCTGCAAAATATTAAACTCGGTGTTTTTTTAAGAAATGCTCCACATAAAAGACTTTGAAGAATGGTTCCAGTATTTAGCTGCCATATTTCTGTCTCCTACTGAAAATGAGATGGTTCGCAATGCCATCTTATATTTCACAGATGATCGTCCAGTTAACTTTGATCTGGACGAAAGTGAGCTGCTTAGAGCTTTCCCTTTTGGTGAGGTTTTCAATACAATATCGAATTAGAAGATATTGTAACATTACTAGATAATGCATGGCTTTCGAGCTTCATTGTTGATGCAGTCTTAACTGCTGTCATTTTTCATCAGGGCGATGACAGAATCGGCAGTGTTCCATGCCAATGCAATTTTATTGCATTTAAGAATGAGGTAATTATTAAAAATGCTTTGGAAAGCACTCCAAACATTATTATTATTCCTCATTGTTATAATAGTCATTTCTATATACTTATGATAAATAAAGAAAAAATAGAATTTACTTTTATAGATCCATTTGTGCAGTCAGATTGCTGAGTACCTATAGGCATATCGCAATTAGTCACGATATCCAAAGGATTCCTACAATTGTGGTATATATATACTCCAATTTGCAGAATGCTATGTCAAAAATATGGCATTAACAAACTTAGCATCCCCTACTATATTTAGAAGGCAAATGTATAACAATTTAATAACCTGCAGTGATGCAGTATTCAATACCTGTTTGCATTGTTCAAGGATTTCATCTACATTACAATGCATAAGTTGTGATAGATGTAAAAGATTTATTTGCACTAAGTGGTTTGCAAAACTTTATGACATAAATACAAATTCAATTTGTAAAATATGTGAGGTATAAGAATACCTTAAAATTTCAGTGGATTATACCTAATGGTGGGATATCACTATAAAAAAAGAGCCATGTGGAAAAGTGGATTATACCTAATGGTGGGATATCACTATTAAAGAACAGCCATTCCTCTCATAGTGGATTATACCTAATGGTGGGATATCACTTTAAAAAAAGGACCATAAGTGGACTAGGCCTATTGGGGAACCACTTTAAAAAAAGAAAGAAATGAGTTTAACAGAAATTTAGCAAATACTTACAAAAATATTTTTAATCAATTTAAAATATAAATAAATATATATTTGGTAAAATTTTTTTTTACGATGTTATATTTCAATTTTTTCTAATTTCGAGTTTGCATAATTTTTATTTTATTATAATCAATTTAAATTAATTTTTGTGGAAAATAATAAAAAAAACATTTTATTGCAATTTTTCTTTAATATTTCATCTTGTTTTAATTTAATTATTTAAGGTAACCTATAATAAAAGTCAAGTTTTCTTTTATTAATATTTAATATTAGTTAATATAAAAACATGTTTTAATTTTTTAAATTAAAAATATTCATTAGCTCTCAATTGAATTATTTGAAAAGTCTTACAATAAACCTTAAAATACAAAAAATAAAAATAAAATAAAACTAAGTTTATTTTTTTCCACCCTCCCACTTTTATAAATATAATAAAAATAAAATAAAAATATGTTTATTTTATAGTAATCTTATAGTTTACTCTAGCAACATCGAAATTCGTCACATGATAAATTTAAATAAGCCTGCTGAATGCAGAGCTATTACTCGCTTTGTTGAGAAGAACGAATTAAAAAGCCGCACAGCATTTGAGTACAAAGAAGATTTGGGTCTAATGGCGGATAAGCAAAGAAAAATGATTGGAAACGATCAAATCGAAGAATGAAATCTGAGGTAAATGCTAAAGATGGTTTCGATAAAGATGCATTTAAAGATGCCTAAAACATGTTATGTAATGGGTTTTCCCATGGGTTTTCGGGTTTCGGTGGCGGAAGGGGGCGTGGCAAAAATTTGAAACAAACTCGGTCTGCGTGCATACTGAACGCATCTACTGTCCAAAAACGATAGCTCTATCTTTAATAGTTCCCGAGATATGGAGGCTCAAAATATTGTTTTTCAAAATGGCGGGAGCGAAAAAAAAATAAACTCGATCTACCTGCAGAGCAAACGAGTCTACATACCAAGTTTGGTAGATCTAGCTCTTATAGTCTCCGAGATCTCGATGATCCTACAGACGGACATGTCTCAATCGACTCGGCTATTAATACTGATTAGGAATATACATACATATATACATACTTTATAGGGTCGGAAAAGCTTCCTTCTCCCTGATACATACATTTTGGCGACTTTAATATGTATACCATTTCATCCTATGGATGCATGGTATAAAAATCATGTTTCCATTCTGGCGACAGATTTTTGAAAGAGCCTTCGATCGCGTGGGGCTACATGCAGTGATTTGCCGTCTCGACCATTGGGGCATTAGTCCTAAGCTTTGTAACGTTATCACGGGTGTCGCAGAAATCGCTAATGCCCCAAACGCAAATGTAGGTTATTTTACGAAAACGCCTTGAAAAAATTAAGCAAGCTGGGTTTTTTTTTTATAAAAATCAAAAAGGATTGCTTATTTATTATGTGATTTAATTTCTTATTCCTAAAACACGTTTACTTCTTATTATCTATCTCTTAAGTGTGCCCATAACTTGTTAACCCGATCACATCCGGTCTGTGTGCCCATACATTTTTAAGGACAGTGAGGCCGTTTACACAAGAGTCGTTTTTGCCCAAAACACCCAAAGGCACTCCTGCCAACTTGCTAGAAATGGTACAACTTTATTTTTAGACAAAAAATTTGTGTTTTCAATTTCATTTTGTTGCATAAACCAGTAAGCAAAAATTTCAAAAATTATGGCCAAATTTAGGAAAGTTTTTTAAATTGTGTGTACGGATGCATTTAATGTAAAAAGAATGCACCAAGTTGGCATCTCTGTTTTTATTTTGGCTAGCCAAAGTAGAAGAAGAAATGCAAACAGCTGTAAAAAATGTAATTGAAGCTTTTTTTTTTTATACCCTTGCAAAAAGGGTATATTAATTTTGGTCAGAAGTGTGCAACGCATAGAAAGAGGCATCTCCGACCATATAAAGTATATATATTCTTGATCAGCATGACAAGACGAGTTCAAATCCGTTTGTCCGTCTGTCTGTCCGTCTGTCCGTCTGTCTGTCTGTCTGTCTGTCTGTCTGTCTGGATCAACAGCTTCTCCTCCGAAACCGATAAAGCTACAGAGCTGCAATTTTGCACGAAGTCTTGTATATACTGCAGGCATTGTATATCTCGGATTCATCCGGATCGGACAACTATATCATATAGCTCCCATAGGAACCATCGGTCGAAAAAATGAGTTTTAGATCAATAACTTCTTTCTTTTTCACCCGATTATCATAAAACATAACATTTGGCAGTTTACTATACTCCTAAACATCCGTGCGAAATTTGATCAAGATCGGACTACTATATCATATAGCTCCCATAGGAACAATCGGACCAAAAATAGTTTTTCTTCTAAAAAATTTTTTGTTTCTTGAGCGATCATCGTCAAACTAAGTAAATAACATTTTCACATAGAAAGCTATAATTTGGGTAAATTTGATCAAAATCGGATGACTATATCATATAGCTGTCATACAAACATGTGAAAAAATTGCATGCTGCATGTCTACATACATGCATATGTATGCGTGCCGTGCTATGGCGTGTAAAAACGGATTTTTACACCAGGGTCTTTACATTTAGATAACTCTTTTTAGAGATCTAGTAACACAAGAGCTTGCAAGGGTATACAAACTTCGGCATGGCCGAAGTTATCCCGGCCTTCTGGTTTTTTAATGAATTGATATTTATTCGATTTCTGAAGGATATGATTTCTAATTTGATCGAATAAAAATAATTAAATTTGCATTTGTATATGTGCAGATTAAATAATATTCCAAAAGATTTCGATCACACCGCCAGTGTGAACCGAGCTAATCAGGGGTGCCACAGAAAACGCTACCGATTTTAGCGACGTTTGGTATGTAAAACGCCGAAAAAAAACGTTGGTGTCATGGAAATCTACGACGTTTCATTTTCATCAACATTTTCGGAGCCACAGCCACCGGTTGGCACAGCAGCTGACTCGATCGCCGCTATTTCGGTATTTCGATTGTCGATAAGTGCAATAGGGTTGTGCAATTGAAAAAAAAAAAAATAATACTAACGTTTTTTGGAATTAAAATTGTTATACATTTTTCGTAAACCAAAAATTATTGCTAATGTTATACAACAAGAAAAAATTTACTTATTTTTTGGAGGTACAGTTAACATACTGCAACATCAAAATTTTTAAAATTATTATCGCGCGCAATATTGTCGGTGCTTTAACAACCCTATTGTTTACATTTACTTCAAATTTGTAACTGTAAACAAATTTTGGCAAATTAACCAAAAATTTAAGAACAATGAATTGAATACAACAAGATGAATACAATGCATCGATAACTGTTAACTATTGCGTTTGTAAGCCTACATTCTCTTTTCTACACAATTCATTTTTCGCAACAATGGCAACTGTTTTACCCCAGAATAAAATTTCGTCCATGCGATTTCTAGGTATTAGCTCTGTTCATCAGGTCATTGGATGCAGACCTGGAGGTGTTTAGAACAAATGTGAGCGAAATCGTTGGGAATATTATTTAATCTAGACTCTTGCTTCTTTTTAGCAATCGATTTCCATTTTTACAAATCTTCAATTACAAGTGAAATAATTTAAAATTCGATGCACATATTCAAATGCAAATTTAATAAAGTTTATTCGATCATATTAGAAACCATATCCATCAGAAATCCAAAGAATTTCAATTCATTTTAAAAAGGGCGGCAACTGCAATTGCAATTTTTTTCAGCTGTTTACATTTCTTCTTCTTCTTTGGCTGGCCAAGATAAAAACAGAGACGTCAACTTGGTGCATTTTTTCGACGTTTTCATTAAATTTATCCGTGTACACACAATTTAAAAAACTTTCTTAAATTTGGTCGTAATCCATAAAATTTGTGCTTACTTGTGGCATATAACAAACTAAAATTGGAAACACAAATGTTTTGTCCGAAAATTAGTTTCTGCCTTTTTCAGCAGGATGGCAGCCTTGCTTATGGGTGATTTAAGCAAAAACGACGCTTGCTTGATTTTCACAGGCGTTTTCGTAAAATAATAAATTATATATGAACACAAATATTGCCAGCGATTATTTAAATGCAATTCCATCCAAAAATAATCAAAGTTTATTTCAACACCATTCTTTTATCAACATAATTTGCTGTAAGCGCAAAATTAACCAAACGTTGCAGCAAAACTCGCAACTTTTGAAAACTGTCAAAAGAGGTTTCTGTGACACCCTACATTTGCGTTTGTGGCGATTTTGGGGCGTTAGCGATTTCTGTGACACCCCTGATAGTATTTTATCCGTGATCACACAACAAATTTTTCAATGTGGCGCGCCTCGCGTTGGTCTTAGAATGGCCAAGCTAACGGTGGAAAGCACATGTGTGTGGTGTGCATTCGTGGGGTTTTGTTGTTACCCTTTCTCTACCCGTCCCTTATCCGTTAAACCCTCTCACCAATTAAAACAAAACAAAAGAAATTAAATTTTTTGATTGGCTATGGATGTGTCGCCTTCATCCATCGCGCATTCCAATTCCTTGCCTGGCTTATCTTTGCCACTGGCTTTGGCGACGGGCTTCCCCTTTGTAGTGGCTTTGGCGACGGGCTTCTTTGCATTGGCTTGGGCGACGCGCTCCTTGGCCTTAAATTGCTGGCGTATTACAGCCCTTCCGGATTGCTTCGGGGTCTGCTGGGCCACAAAGACTTTACTGCCTGCCTAATAGATTTGTACGTTCTGAAAATAAAAAACATAATAAATTGGAAAATAATTCATAAACCAAAAAAATTGCTACAAAATTTACTTATGCAGTTATTGAACTCCATTTTTCAATTGCGGCAACACCGGTAGGGTTGCCACACTGCAATTTTGACGCCCCTATTTATGAGCAACTTTTTTTGCCCATATTATTAATTTAATCAAATGCAAATTTCTCAAAAACTGTCCGAATACGGACCCTGAAATTTTCATGGCATATATAATAAATGATTGCGAATCGAATGCACTACCGTGCATTTACAGCCGCTGCCCAGAAAGATATCGCCGATTTAGTGTGGCAATGTGCTATTTTTTGGCCATCCCTCTATTTGCCGATAGCCCGCTATGAGCATTTGCATTAATCAAATGCAAATTACTCAAAAACTGTCCGAATATGGGCCGTGATATTTTCACACAACATGCAATAAATGATTGCGAATCGATTGCACTAGCGTGCATTTACAGCCGCTGCCTTTTTAACTTGTAGGCTTGGAGGACCAGAGCCAAGTGGATGGCTCCCGAAGGAACCAACCATCTTTTATTGTTTCTTGCCCCCTATCAGGGGGCATATACAAATGCAAATACATAAAAAAAATTGTTATAAATAAAAGTAGTTATTAACATTAACAGTAATTTCCAGGCTCAATAGGCAATCGATAACAATATTAAAGATTTATACATGAAATAAATGTTTTCTGGGATGTGTAACATGTAAACAATGGATACAAATGGCAAATTGGAATTAATTTTGTTAAAATTTAGTAGTTACAATGAGTTTCAAATATTAAAATTTACTATCGTCCACTATCGATTGTGCATACTATCGATAGTTCTCCACCTCTACTATCGTACACTATCTATATTTTTTTTCAAATTATTTCCTCAACAATTTTGTTTGCTGCATTCTTTTCGGTAGCCAAATGTGTTTCAAGGTGGACATTGGATCGTTTGGGCACCGTCGGCTAACCTCTGCTTGAAAACGCCGGCAGAGTTTGTTTTCTCTAAGGCTGACGTCAGAGTGGCCGCGATAAGCGATGCGATAATATTGAGCGACAATGCGCGAGAAAGCTCTGCATGCGTATGTACGTCAGAGCCGCCCACAAAAAGTATCATTGTATTTGTGCATTTCAATGTTGCTTTACACTGCGCAAAATAAAATTTGAACAAATTTCGCCGCAATGAAGACAACAAGCGCAGTCGACGATTAAATGCAAGGGAAAGAAAGAGAAAACAAAGCATGGATCAGCAGTGCTCGCGTCGAAATGCTGTGGGAGACTAATTCTGTTTTCATGCTCTCAAATATTTTTTGTGATGGCTTCGGCAAGCGCTCGGCTCGTATACATGAGTTTCGCGTTTTGACTTCGGCCCCCGCGTGCTATGCGTGGCAGTGTTGCCAAACTTTTTCAGCAAGGTCTAAAAGTAGCTAACTTTCTTAAAAAATAGCTGAAAAAAGTAGTTCAATTGAAAACAGTTTTTTTTAATACAAATTCAATTTATATAATTCAATGTTGTTATTATTTCATCGATGACCACCAACTCACCATTTTCAACGGTTTAATCGTTTTTATAAGCCATAGTGGAAACAACATTTTCCCTGTCGGCGTAATCCATATCTATAAGTCAAATCTCATATTAATATGTATATCAATATTTAAAATAGTTGTTTCTTACCTTATAGCCAAAATAGAGCTTAGCGCCGTGCAGCTCATTCTGTTTCTTAATTTAGTTTTAATTAAGTTCACCTAACTGAAGAGGCGCTCTACTTCAGCGTTCGACCAGGGAAGAGACAAAATTTTTAGTGCGAGGCAAGCTATCTCCTTGTATGGATTGCAAAAGGTCGAGTCTTTATAATTAAAAACTTCGGCCCAGAACTTCTCCGTATTTTAAACATTTTGCCGTATTTTAAAAAATTAAAAGTTCAATAATTCTTTCTTTCCTGGCGCGCAATACATTTTCGACCGAAAATAGGTCAATTTTATTTAACACTTCAAAATTATCTGGAATTCTAAAAAAAAAAAAACGATTAAAAATGCATTTTGCATAAATATTAAAAAAAGCTTACCTTTTTTTAGTTGGTGTATTAATTCTGTACAAAAATAAAGTAAGTAAGTCGCCAGGCCGACTTGGATATACCATGCATCAGGTGAAAAGATACATATTAAATTTCTTTCAAATGCTATCTCTCTTTTGTGGAAACGAGCACTTTAGCGCCCCCCGACCAATTCGGTGATTTCCAGCATATGCTATCTCGCTCTTTTTTGCGTGCATCTGCCTTGCACCGCTTTGAGTGAAAAACGTTTCTATGTATAACTCGGCCATTTTTATTCCGATTTCTGTGATTTTTTGGTGGGATGTTAGATATTTGTAACATGTATTAGTGTGCCAAATTAAATTACGATACGATAAATATTTCTTATTTTTCGAATTTCGGGGGCGTGGCAAAAATTTGAAACAAACTTGGTCTACATGCATAGCTAGCTTTTATAGTTTCCGAGATATGGGGGCTCAAAATATTGTTTTTCAAATTGCGTGGGCGGACGGGGGCGCGGCAGAAAAAAAATCGATTTACCTGCAGAGCAAACGAGTCTACTTGCAAAGTTTGGTAGCTCCAACTCGTATAGTCTCCGAGATCTCGATGATCCTACGGACAGACATGTCTCAATCGACTCGGCTATTGATACTGATCAAGAATAATATACTTTATAGGGTCGGAAAAGCTTCCTTCTGCCTGTTACATATGTCCTTTTTGGCGACTTTAATATACCATTTCATCCTATGGATGCATGGTATACAAAATTGAACGTAACCGACAATTTTTAACTAAAATCTCGCAAAGTCTAGCCGCAAAAATAACGTAAGCGCCAAAAAAAAAAATAATAATTTGAGCAAATAAATTCCTTTTGCTTTTTGGCGCGTAAGTTATTGGCGCACTTAGGGCTCGATATGTATGTATGTATGTGTGAAGATGAAATTCCGTGGGTTGTACGCGTCAGTTTGCGAATGTGACTTGTAAACTGTGCATTCACTGCAGTAAGCGAATTGGAAAAAAATGTAAACTCATTATTAGTTGTTAGGCTCAATTCACAATAAATGAATTAGTTACAAAACTTTATTTTGTATTGTTTATTTTGTGAACTATTGAAATTTATCTGGAATAAAGTGTTCCTTATAATAATAATAAAAGTGTCTCTGTCCGAACTTCACTCGTACCTCTCTTTGTGCGATGTTCGGTAAAAGAGCGTCTCACGAACATCTAACTGAAAACGAAAAGCAACGAAGTCTGATTTTCAGAGAGAGAGAGCGAGTGTGCATGTTTTTCTCAGTTATTCTCGCATACGGACGGCAAGGAAAAAATCGGTTAACAGTTATCTCTCTGAATTTTAATCTTTATTCGAAATTCTTCATCATTTACTAGCTTGCGAGGGTCTCGAAGCATGACAATTGTTTGAATTTCCAAGCGAAGTATTTTGGCCACAATTTCCATATAGTACCGTCCACTGTGCCTCGGTCGGTTGGGCAGGAGGTGGGCGGAACGCCTAAGACTCACGATAGGCGCAATCTGAAACAAGTTCTATTACTATTGCAGAAGGAAGGATTGTTTGGTGGGTCAGTTGACAGCTCAGGCGGATCGTCGTAGCCATCAAGCAAGAGAAAAAGATGAGTGCAAGGAGACTGGAGAAAGTGTTTCTGCAGTCAGCAGTAGTAAAAATGACAAAAAGGTCCTTGAACTCAGCTTAAGGTAACCGATGAGATACTGAAAAAAGGGCAATCAGCTGTAAGGTGGGAGTTAAGGATGGCCAAGCAATTGTCATAGAGGAGCCAGCTGAACAGTAAAACACAAGGGTAGATTTTATAAGCTTCAAGCAAAACTATGTGTACAATCCCATAATGATCTGCCAATTCCCCAGCAAGCATTTGGAAGACTGTTTTAACAGAAATCGTCTTGATGAGTCTTTTTTGAGTCCCCTTGACGATTAAAAAACGACTAATCTCCTGGGCGATCGAAAGAAGACTCATAAATGACCCTTAAGTTAACCCTCTAATGCTGTTTTCTAAACTATTGGAGGAAAATAAGAAGAACAATTTTTTTTTAAGTAAATAAAGGCTTCTAAACTCAAAAATGAAATCAGAAAAAATCTAGAAGTTTTCGTTTAGCTGCCAGGTGCAAAAAAGGTAATAAGTGTCTCAAGGCACTCTTGGGCATCTGAGCGTAAAAAAAAGTATTGAATAGAAATGTTAAATTTATTTATTCGTATGGTATACCTTTCAACCAAATATATTGAGCTGGATTGCTTTTATAGATTTTTTATTTAATTTTCTGCAAAACACTACATGCAGCAGATAAAATTACACACGCGAAAAAACACATGTTTTGTGTTTATTAAGAAAAAAAGTATCGTTAAAAGCTATGGAGAGTTTTTAAAGATTTTTTCTTAATATTGTGGTGTGATTTATTAACGATCAAAAAGTATTTTAATGGCCAAAAAGCTCAAAGTTTTTTTCTAAATTAAATAATAAAATAAGTGTCTGAAGACACTTTTGAGCGTTAGAGGGTTAAGAGAGAGTAAGGCTGCAAACACAGTGCACGCTGAGACGAAGACGAAGATGAAGACGAAGATGAAGACGAAAAACAGTGCAGAACAAATCATATGAATTCGCTCGCTCGTAAGCATAGTGCGCGCTGTGACGAAGACGAAGATGAAGACGAAACGTAAGCAATCAGCTTCAAACGCAGCTGTACTGATTTCGAAGACGAATCGCTTGCTAGTTACCGTTGTTTTTGCTCGTTTGTTTTGTGTATGCTTCGGCACGTGTTAAAATTTAGTTGCGATTTGTGATTTGACCGAGGCATATCGTGAAAATGTCAAACGAAGAGTTGATTGCAGCAATTTTTAAAAAACCCTGCTTGTGGGACCAGCAAAACAAATTGTACCACAACAGGCAAATCATTGACAAAACTTGGAACGAAATTTCAAGTGAATTGAATGTTGATGGCAAGTAATTTATTTAATTTTAATCCAAATAAAATAATAATAATGGAATGGAAAATTTAAATACTATCAGCATTTCTATGGCTGCAAACATAACTACGGAACGTGTCTCTGATTAATCGACCTCTTTTCTTTGAACTTTCCAATATATTTTTTGGTTTGTTGCTTATAAATTTTTCTCCCTCTGTCAAATGCGTGTCCAGATCTTCTAAATCTAACATTGTATTATGCAATATACAAATTGCTTTAACAATAATTTCTGCGTTAGATGGCGTCGTTTCAATTGGCTTCCACAATATTCTCCATTTCGAGTTAATAATGCCAAATGCACATTCCACACACCTTCGCGCTCTGGACAAACGACTATTAAAATATTCATTTTCCAATGTTAGATTTCTTCTGGCATATGGTCGAAGAACCCAGTCCAAAAGCGGATAAGCTTCATCTGCAAGCAACACATATGGCATAGATATTGTGGTATTGGGCAAATAGGAATCCTTCGGAAAATTTAAGTCTCCAGAATTTTTCATTGTGTAAATCGCTGAGGAAGCAAAAGTTCCACCATCACTCTGACGTCCGTAACCACCAACTTCGATGGTAACAAATTTACATTTTGCGTCAGCGACTGCCTGCAGCACTATTGAGAAAAATTTTTTATAATTATAAAACATTGATCCTGAATTCGCTGGGCATTTTAGACGTATATGCTTTCCATCAATAGAGCCAACACAATTTGGGAATTCCCAAAGATTCCAATACTGATCCGCAACTTTCTTTAAATTTTGTTCTGTGGGCACAGCCATATGTATCGGCTGCAAAACTGTCCACAAAGCTTCACATGTCTCTATAACAATAGAACGAACCGTGGAAGCACCCATTCGAAAGTTAAAAGATATTGATCTAAATGAAGTTCCAGTAGCGAGATATCTAAAATAACAAAACAATTTAAAAAAATGTTATGCAACTAATAACATTTTGATATGTATTTTTCAGCTATGGTTTTGAAGAAAAAATGGAAGCAATTGAGGGACACGTTTCGAGCAGAATTAAAGAAATGTCCACCGGACCGTTCTGGCGACGCTGGCGACTCAGTCAACGAGATGAGTTCTCAATGGACTCATTTCGAATCCATGAAATTCATAAAGGACCAGATAAAGTGCCGCCAGTCTTCTGGAAATTTGATTCGTCAAAAAACCAATGAAGTACAAGATATGAACATTAATGAAGATGTTAATAGTCTTGATATAGAGGCGCCGCAATATGAGGAAGAAGGCGACATGAGTACGTTTGAAGTGAAAACGTCCACCCCACGATATCCTCCTAAAAATATGAAACGCCGTCTTAACAACAAAGAAGATGAAATGCTGAACATCGAGAAAAAAAAGTTGGAGCTGTTAGAACAGAAAGCAAAAAACAAGATTTCAGCCGACGATGAAGACATGGCTTTTTTTTGAGCCTATTGCCACATGTTAAAAGATGGATCCACAAACAAAACTTTTGTTTAGAATGGATATGCAAAAATCGGTCTATAATCACGTGTACAATGTGGGGCGCTCTTTTAATCTACAACATATTGAGAACCAAGCTTCTTATATATCTGTACCATCACCGACGATACTTGAATCTTCATCAAATCAATACTCGGATAATGCCTTATCCCCACAGGATCCGAGCACTTTTCTAACTTCAGGAAATGTGTTCACTTTTTCAAATTAATTGAATGAGAATTTCAAATCAATAAAATGAATAAATCTAAATATATTTTAAATTATTTTTTACCTTAACGTCACAATTAGCCTTTCAGCACATAAAATTGGCGTTTTATTAAAATTAGTCCAATTTTTAATAATAAGTGGCTCAATTTTAATTAGAATGTAATCAAATGTGCTAATAGTCATTCTTGTATATTCCACAAATTTCTTTTCATCGTGGCGCAGCTCATGATACAAATGATGAAATTCACCAAATGCATCTCTTCCCAAATTTATAGGGTGTACTTTTTTATTTACTTTTAAACGTTTTAATTTAAAATATAAACTTTGCTCAATCAGCAGGTCATCATCTGATGAGGAATCCATTGCGACTAGCATAACAAAAGCGCAACGAATTCGTCTCGCACTGTGCAACCTATTAGCTTACTCGCAACGCAAGCAATTTCTCTTCAGCTTCGTCTTCATCTTCGTCTTCGTTTCAGCGTGCACTGTGTTTGCAGCCTAAGTTGCTTGAAAACGAAGCGTTGTTAGCCGGGAATAGACAACAAAAATGGTTGGCAAAGCAAAATTTTAAAAAAATTGCAAAACGCATATTCGATTTGAGAAAAGTAAGATGGAATATGAATTTATTTCAGGTCCTGTTTCTACATGTTAGCTATTTGTTGTTTTGTGTTATTACACTTACAAGTAAAATTGTCCTCGTCAAATAAACAAATTGAAAAAAATAAATTGAAAAACAAATGTTAACTTATTTTTAATTTGGTATTCTTAGGTCGGCGACACACATAATGTACATTTAAAAAAAACGGCTGTACAGAAAGATGATCATGAGTCTCAATCTTTATCCTCGTCCGCGGAAGAATCTATTTTTTCTGCATTCTTAGATGACGCTCAAACAGTGTCACAAGCCATAGAAGACCCGGTTTCTTCAAAACTTATTGACATTTATAATGACATCGAAAATTTCGACATGGCGTATGACCGCATTTGAATGCGCTGGCACAGGTTGTGCTGGCCACACCAGCAACTCAAGTTTCTGTAGAAAGGACATTTTCAGCACTCCATTTTGTTTTGAGCGAAAGGCGCGCTTCAATAAGCGCGGAAAATTTGAATTCTTTACTTATTGTAAAACTGAATGAAAATTAATTAAAAATAATACACGCATTATGTATATGTACATGTCATAACGCCCAGTGTCATAAGGCCCATGGGCGCTAAGACACACATTTTTGCGACATAAAGCCCACGGGCGCAATGACACTTTTAAATGTGAACTAGCGCCCACTCCAAAAGCGAAATAGCGCCCGAGGGCGCTACGACACAATTATAGTTAATATAGTAATTACCATATAGTTTTCTTAGGTCGAGGAATATTCGGCTGCTCTGGCAGCCGAATATTGTGTAGTAATTACTATATAGTTTGTTTTCTTATTTTTTAAAGCCCTTTAATCGTGTCATAACGCCCATAAAAAAGTGAAATAAAGTCCGGCGTGCTTTATGTCACATTTAAAAGTGTCATTGCGCCCGTGGGCTTTATGTCGCAAAAATGTGTGTCTTAGCGCCCATGGGCCTTATGACACTAGGCGTTATGACATGTACCCATATATGTATATACATAAATAAAAGAAAATATATAAAATTCATTTAATAAGTGTTCTTAATACTATTGAGGTCAACATGATACTAGTAAAATATAGAACAATAATGCCTAAAATATTTTCAAATAAATAAATTTTATTTAAAACAAAAACATATTTTGGATTTAATAAAAATTATATTTAAAATTTCAGCCATTCATCTAGCCTTAAATTTACTGAGCAACACAGCAAAAAACACTTTGCGCTGAGTTTTTTTTTCAAAAGACAGTTATTGTTTGAGCGTCAACTGTTTCGCTCTCTTTTTGTTGCTCAAATCGCTCTCTCAAATCGCTCAAACGGTATCTCTCAACAGACAACCGAAACGAAGAGAGCCGAAGCGTTCGCCCCAGAGCGAGACCGCATGTGTACAATTTTTGCAAGGGTATAAAAATATTATTCCCTTTATCAATAAATGTATGGACATTTGAACATTTCAAATGAAAACTGTCAGATGCAAGTTGGTTATAAATTTTTAATACTGCTAAAATCAATTATTATAAAATAAAAATACTTTTTACATTGGACGACTGCACTGGGGACCGAACTCTCATCATGTCGATCGTCAGGAACAGACGGCAGAGCCACGGCGACACTTGGAATCTTGCTGCCAAAATCGCTTGATGTACTTTCCACAGGGGAATGTTTTCTTCCCATTGTCCCGGTTTTGTCAAAAAGTAACAATTAGTGTCGAGCGAGCTATTGAAGTGGATCACACACACTACTATGTATGCGTGCTCATATACCGCGGTCGACGCCGGCAGAATTTATTTCTGCTGACGTCGGTATAGTCGACGATGCGGGGACAATTGGTACTGGAGGGCGACTTGTGCACGCATACATAGACTGAGCGAGATCACACACATAGCCGTGTGTTCGTCGTTCTGCAGTCTGTGCGAGACTAAATCTGAGTCGGCCACGCATACCCCTGTAAAATGCCTCTTGCAGCTGGATTGGTATCAACAACATTTGTTTAGGGGTACCGGCGAAAACAATGCTGTAAATTAAGATAGCCATAAATTTCTCTTTCGGGGGGAGGAAATAGAAAGAGGCGCTTATGAGAGACAGGTTAAAGGGCATGGTGAAATGGAAAAGAAAGCTTAACGCAAAGGTAAGGTGAAAATCGTGGATATAAATAGAAGAGGTTGGCCGCCATTTCGGTCTTTCTGTGGCAGTGCAAGTCTATATAATCATATACATATGTATGTACACTCGCGCTCAAAAAAAAAGCCGATTTTTTCTTTCTTTTCTAGAGCTTTTTCAAAGAACCGTTAGTTTGCGGAACTTTTTTGGTTTGCTTTATGCATATTCGTAGTTCAACTAATAAAATTGCACTAATACGATCAGTTTGGTAAGTGCAGTTATTAAAGCAAGTCGATTTGCAGTGAAAACGATAGTTTTGCCAGAAAAACAAAAAATTGATATAATCAGTTTAAAAACCCAAAATTGGTCAAATGTTGCGATTTCGGTTCAAATTAATTGCAATGAATCTACGGTACGACGATTTTGGGTCAAATACTTAAAAACAAACAGCTTAGGTCGCCAGCCAGGAAGCGGGCGTCCAAGGATAACGGATGAGCGCGTGGAGAGAAGTTTAGTACGAATATCTCTTCGGGACCGATTTAAAACAGTTCCAGAAATTGCTGCAGAGCTGAAAGATATCCATAATGTTAATTTAAGCACCTCTACAGTAAAGCGCCGCTTACAGGATAATAATTTAAGTGCCCGACGAGCAGCTAAAAAACCGCTCCGTATCATATCATGTCTAAAGTCGTAAAAGTGAATAAATTCAGCTGTGAACAAAAGAGGGAAAATCGACATATTTATTTGGTAAGCATACAACAAAGAAAAGGCAAGAAAAAAAAAGAAATTATTATAGGGCAACGCCAGCATCGTCATAAGATTCCACGGCAGACAGATTCGCCTCAACATCTCACTATCCCCGGCTAGAAGAAATTGAGAGAAGCCAGACGAGGCGCGTGTCCAACGCGCCGAAGGGACTTAAATAAAATAAAACTCGGCGGTGTTATTGGTGAACCAAAGATCTTGGCAGAAAAAAAGGGAAGAAAGTCGACCCAGGAAAATCAAATTCACGAAAATCCAGAAAAAAGATAATAAACCTCGCAAAGGCGCAGCATACGAAGTTTGCAAATCAAAAACAATTACATATGTATATGAATACATTAGATTGCAAAACATCATAAGAAAAAAAAATAAAGTAAGTCGCCGGGCCGACTTGGATATACCATGCATTAGGTGAAGAGATATATATTAAATTTCTTTTAAATGCTATCTCGCTCACTCTTATGTGGAAACGAGCACTTTAGCGCCCCCCGACCAAATCGGTGATTTGCAGCATATGCTATCTCGCTCTTTTTCGCGTGCATCTGCCTTGCACCGCTATGAGTGAAAAACGTTTCTATGTATAACTCGACCATTTTTATTCCGATTCTTGTGATATTTGGTGGGATGATAGATATACGTGACATGTATTAGTGTGCCAAATTTAATTTTGATACGATAAATATTTCGGGCGAAAATCGAATTTCGGGGGCGGAAGGGGGCGTGGCAAAAATTTGAAACAAACTTGGTCTGCGTGCATACAGCACGCATCTAATGTCCAAATCCGATAGCTCTATCTTTTATAGTTCCCGAGATATGGAGGCTCAAAATATTGTTTTTCAAATAGCGGGGGCGGAAGGGGGCGGGGCAAAAAAAAAAATAAACTCGATCTGCCTGCAGAGCAAACGGGTCTACATGCCAAGTTTGGTAGCTCTAGCTCTTATAGTCTCCGAGATCTCCATGATCCTACAGACGGACAGACGGACAGTCGGACAGACGGACAGACAGACGGACATGTCTCAATCGACTCGGCTATTGATACTGATCAAGAATATATATACTTTATAGGGTCGGAAAAGCTTCCTTCTCCCTGTTACATACATTTTGGCGACTTTAATATACCATTTCATTCTATGAATGCATGGTATAAAAAAGGCATAGCTCGCGATAAAGAGGGATTAATTTTTGTTATTTTTAGGAATGCCGTTAGGCCGAAATGTTATTAAAATAATGAAGCTTAGTTATTAAATACAATTTTATAATTTCTTGTTAAAAACTGATATCCTGTAGGCTAAGTTAGTGGAAAACGAAAGGGGCCTTGCTTAAATTATGGTACGGTGCAAGTAGGGCCAAGAAAAGGTGGACAAGACGAGACCTCCTCAACAGCTGAGCGAACTCGCATGGTTTTCGGGCTGACAAGCGGTGATCTTCTGGCAAAGCACGCGAATGTAAATTAGTTAATAAAACGTAGGCCTCCGTATATGGCAACAAAAATAAGAAACCACACTCGTGGTCAACGAGGCAGTAGCCAGAAAAGTACCATCTTGCTTACAATTAACGTTACACGTTACACCCCCGACTCATATATTTTTCTTATTTTTTTATAATTTTTGTTAAAAAGCAACTAAAAGGATCTCATTGTTAATATTAAATAAATTTGTTTTGTTTTTCTATGACTTCTAGCGTTCATAGCATGGAAAAAAGTTGTATTTCATTTTCCAAAAATTTAAATTTTAATAGAAAAAATTTTCGATGGAACTATCGATAACATCGATGGCTGAAACCATCGAACGAAAAACTATCGAGTAACGCCACTATCGATGGTTCTCCACCTCTAATCAGGGGTGTCACAGAAAACGCTAGCGATGTCACAGCCACCGATTGGCACATCAGCTGACTCAATCGCCCCTATTTCGGTATTTCGATTGTCGCTAAGTGCAATAGGGTTGTGCAACTCAAAAAACGTTTTGAATTAAAATTGTTATACATTTTTCGTAAACCAAAAATTATTGCTAATGTTTTTGCAAATTAACCAAAAATTTAAGAACAATGAATTAAATACAACAAGATGAATACAATGCATCGACAACTGCAAACTATTGCGTTTGTAATCCTACATTCTCTTTTCTACACAATTCATTTTTCGCAACAATGGCAACTATTTTACCAAAAAATAAAATTTCGTCCATGCGATTTCTAGGCATCAACAGGTCATTGGATACAGACCTGAAGGTGTTTAGAACAAATGTGAGCGAAATCGTTGGGAATATTATTTAATCTAGACTCTTGCTTCTTTTAAGCAATCGATTTCCATTTTTACAAATCTTCAATTACAAGTGAAATAATTTAAAATTCGATGCACATATTCAAATGCAAATTTAATTAAGTTTATTCGATCATATTAGAAACCTTATCCATCAGAAATCCAAAAAATTTCAATTCATTTTAAAAAGGGCTGCAACTGCAATTGCATTTTTTACAGCTGTTTACATTTCTTCTTCTTCTTTGGCTGGCCAAGATAAAAACAGAGACGTCAACTTGGTGCATTTTTTCGACGTTTACATTAAATTTATCCGTGTACACACACGTAATCTTAAATTTGGTCGTAATCCATAAAATTTGTGTTTACTTGGAAAATTGGAAACACAAATGTTTTGTCCGAAAATAAGTTTCTGCCGTTTTCAGCAGGATGGCAGCCTTGCTTATGGGTGATTTAAGAAAAACGACGCTTGCTTGATTGCTTGATTTTTCACATTCGTTTTCGTTAAATAATAAATTATATATGAACACAAATGTTGCCAGCGATTATTTGAGTGCAATTCCATCCAAAAATAATCAAAGGGCACACTGGCCTGAGAAATGTATGGGCACACAGACCGGATGTGATTGGGTTAACAAGTTATGGGCACACTTAAGAGATAGAAAATAAGAAGTAAACGTGTTTTAGGAATAAGAAATTAAATCAAATAATAAATAAGCAATCCTTTTTGATTTTTATAAAAAAAAACCCTAGCATATTACACTTGCTTAATTTTTTCAAGGCGTTTTCGTAAAATAACCTACATTTGCGTTTGGGGCATTAGCGATTTCTGCGACACCACGTGATAACGTTACAAAGGCTAGGACCAATGCCCCAATGTTCGAGACGGCAAATCACTGCATGTAGCCCCACGCGATCGAAGGCTCTTTCAAAAATCTGCCGCCAGAATGGAAACATGATTTTTGGTAGAAAGGGCGTTTCTCATCTTCATTGGCCACTTTTGGAGCCGATAATCTTGGGTTCTCGTTTATTTTCCGAACAATATAGCGCTCGTCCGATGGATTAAAAATTTTGTTTGGAGCACTTCTACCCTTGTCATGGGTTCTATTTTCTCGAACAAATCTGTAAATGATGCTTTGGACTGTGGAATCACTAAGTCCAACCATCTCCCCAATTTTCCTGCGAGAATAACCAAATTTAAAGTGTCTGAGGACAAGTTCTCGCTTCTCGATGGTTGTGCGTGGTCCCATTTTGCCTAATGAATTTTTGTGCAAGATCTACTCTCCAAATTCATCAGAAATATATTCTACAATACTGAGAATAGAACGACTAAAGTATAGAAAAAGAAACTACCGTTGCAAAGTAAAATAACGGATCATTGCTCAGCTACAAAGTATGTGGTTGAAATAAGCTGTGGCAGTCTTTTTTGGTTCATTTTTTAGTTTTTAAGTTCTAAAAATGTTATAAATACATTTAAAAAATAAATGAAGTCATATTTTATATTTTAAAACAGTAAATTATCTACTTGCATTTAAATTTGTTTGATATCGCTTTTAGTTTAGTTTTTATAGGAAGACAAACTTTTTTCAGGGTGCTGGTTGAAATAAGCTGTGAGCCACTGTATATAGACAACCTGCTCACTTTTGTTAATCATCTCCATCATGTTTTTTATTTCAGTCAATCCAGTCTATGGAGATGGCTGGTGCTGGCGGAGATGCTACTCGTTGTTAGATTTAGGCTGTTGTTGCCTTTGTCTTTTGTTGTTTTTAAAGCTGTGCATGTTGTTATTGTTATTAATCGTTTTTTAAAATATTTTTTAGATTTGCAGTCTGGAGCGGGTGGAGGTAGCCCCGTCATTGTGTTGCCGCTGCTGGGATTGGCAGAGACTGGTGAAGGTGTGTCGTCGCCAATTTGTATTAGTCCGTCTTGTACTGCCAAGTGTGATGCTTCGGAGCGTTGAAACTGCATGTTGAAGTGGAGGTGCGGTCAGGTTGTTCTAAGAAACCAACTCAAAGGACGAAACAGGACATAGGGTGTCCTGAGACATCTGGATTTCACTTTATGGCCGTCCGACTTGTAGTGAAGGCCATTGGAGAAGAAAAATTTTGGAAAAGCCCAAGGAAGTCGTTAGGTTTTTTTCCTCTTCCTCTCCTTCATGCATTTTGCCTTGGGGCGGCATAGTTGGCTTATTATTGAATGAATAAGGTCATTAAAAATTGTGAAATTATAAATTTTATATTATATTTTTATATTATATTTTTATATTTGGTGCGATTTGTGTGACACCCTTGGTAGTGAGTTCCATCTTGTTAAGCACGTTGTCTTGAGTAAGTGGCCGTTTAGTAATTACCTCTTCAAAACACTGGTAGCCTCTCGTTCAGCTCTCTATCAGACTTTACGATATTCGCATGGTCTATGGTAGCGAGTAAATTTATCATGTGACGTTCACACCTATAGTGCTTCGGCATGCGAATATTTGGCAATTCGACGGACTGGAGATTCCGGTCATCTTGGTCGGAATCATCTTCGAAATTCTAGTTCACTATTGTACAATCAAAAATACCCAGTAAAAGGTAATATTAATACTTAATTATAAAAATACCTTCCACGTCGAATTTCGTAAATGCTTTAACAAAATTGCTTGGTCAACCAAATATCTGTCGTCGTACAGACACATTTTGCATTTTTGTTGTCAAACTCGCACTGTTGCAAGGCACCTGTTCATCAACGCTTCGCAATCTCTAAGAAATTTACTTCAGGCGCATAATGAGTGGTGCACGCAACTTATATATGTTTCTTACATGAAACATTTAGGTCGCATAAAAAGCGACCGATGTTAAGGCAAAGTGATTTGAAAGAATCGCATGTGCCAAACCAAATGTTAGGGACATATCAGGAATGTGTGCCACTAAAGAATAAAGAAAAATTCTTATTGTTGTATGTAATGGGAAAACCCATTACATAACATGTTTTAGGCATCTTTAAATGCATCTTTATCGAAATCATCTTTAGCATTTACCTCAGATTTCATTCTTCGATTTGATCGTTTCCAATCATTTTTCTTTGCTTATCCGCCATTAGACCCAAATCTTCTTTGTACTCAAATGCTGTGCGGCTTTTTAATTCGTTCTTCTCAACAAAGCGAGTAATAGCTCTGCATTAAGAAGGCTTATTTAAATTTATCGTGTGACGAATTTCGATGTTGCTAGAGTAAACTATAACATTACTATAAAATAAACATATTTTTATTTTTTGTATTTTAAGGATTATTGTAAGACTTTTCAAATAATTCAATTGAAGACAGGTTCAAAATCTGAAAAAATAAATTCAATATTGCTAGTGCTTTCAAATACTAACAATGCGTTGCACAGTGGTTTGCTGGCTGCAAAACTGAAAGTAAAAGTGGGAGGGTGGAAAAAAATAAACATAGTTTTATTTTATTTTTATTTTTTGTATTTTAAGGTTTATTGTAAGACTTTTCAAATAATTCAATTGAGAGCTAATGAATATTTTTAATTTAAAAAATTAAAACATGTTTTTATATTAACTAATATTAAATATTAATAAAAGAAAACTTGACTTTTATTATAGGTTACCTTAAATAATTAAATTAAAACAAGATGAAATATTAAAGAAAAATTGCAATAAAATGTTTTTTTTATTATTTTCCACAAAAATTAATTTAAATTGATTATAATAAAATAAAAATTATCCAAACTCGAAATTAGAAAAAATTGAAATATAACATCGTAAAAAAAAAATTTTACCAAATATATATTTATTTATATTTTAAATTGATTAAAATATTTTTGTAAGTATTTGCTAAATTTCTGTTAAACTCATTTCCGCACCACCTTGAGGTAGAGTTTTTGGCGCGCTTTTTTAAAGTGGTTCCCCAATAGGCCTAGTCCACTTATGGTCCTTTTTTTAAAGTGATATCCCACCATTAGGTATAATCCACTGAAATTTTAAGGTATTCTTATACCTCACATATTTTACAAATTGAATTTGTATTTATGTCATAAAGTTTTGCAAACCACTTAGTGCAAATAAATCTTTTACATCTATCACAACTTATGCATTGTAATGTAGATGAAATCCTTGAACAATGCAAACAGGTATTGAATACTGCATCACTGCAGGTTATTAAATTGTTATACATTTGCCTTCTAAATATAGTAGGGGATGCTAAGTTTGTTAATGCCATATTTTTGACATAGCATTCTGCAAATTGGAGTATATATATACCACAATTGTAGGAATCCTTTTGGATATCGTGACTAATTGCGATATGCCTATAGGTACTCAGCAATCTGACTGCACAAATGGATCTATAAAAGTAAATTCTATTTTTTCTTTATTTATCATAAGTATATAGAAATGACTATTATAACAATGAGGAATAATTATAATGTTTGGAGTGCTTTCCAAAGCATTTTTAATAATTACCTCATTCTTAAATGCAATAAAATTGCATTGGCATGGAACACTGCCGATTCTGTCATCGCCCTGATGAAAAATGACAGCAGTTAAGACTCCATCAACAATGAAGCTCGAAAGCCATGCATTATCTAGTAATGTTACAATATCTTCTAATTCGATATTGTATTGAAAACCTCACCAAAAGGGAAAGCTCTAAGCAGCTCACTTTCGTCCAGATCAAAGTTAACTGGACGATCATCTGTGAAATATAAGATGGCATTGCGAACCATCTCATTTTCAGTAGGAGACAGAAATATGGCAGCTAAATACTGGAACCATTCTTCAAAGTCTTTTATGTGGAGCATTTCTTAAAAAAACACCGAGTTTAATATTTTGCAGGCCAACCGTGCTGTCTATATCAGCACACATTATCTTTGCATAGTGGCTGGTACAAAATTGTACACATACAGGTGGAAATGTTGTGCTTTCATTGTATATAAGTTGAAAACACATTTCATTTTAATCTACAGCAACAGTATTCCTTAAGGACTGCTCCAATAATAGCAAAACTTACATCAGTTACGATGCGTTTGCAGAGTGGTGCACACAACTTAAGTTTCTTACACGAAACATTAAGGTCGCATAAAAAGCGACCTGTCATAGGCAGAGTGATTTGAAAGAATCGCATGTGCCAAACCAAATGATAGCGACATATCGGGAATGTGTGCCACTAAAGAATAAAGAAAAAAATCTTTTTTTCGCTATTTTAAGCGGTCTCACAACACATCCAGTCGCATCTATATGTAAAGTCTGAACATTTAAATGTTTTTGAAACAGCCGTATATGGTCAATGTTCCACAAAAAAACTTCCAACTTTGTGGACAACTGTTGTATGTAATGGGAAACCCATTACATAACATGTCATAGGCATCTTTAAATGCATCTTTATCGAACTCATCTTTAGCATTTACCTCAGATTTCATATTTCGATAATACGATAAATGTTTGTTTAACATTTGATCATTTCCAATCATTTTTCTTTGCTTATCCGCCATTAGACCCAAATCTTCTTTGTTCTCAAATGCTGTGCGGCTTTTTAATTCGTTCTTCTCAACAAAGCGAGTAATAGCTCTGCATTGAGCAGGCTTATTTAAATTTATCATGTGACGAATTTCGATGTTGCTAGAGTACACCACGTTAACGTAACGTTACCATCGAAATCGCACATAAATTTAAATTTGTTACAAGATGGATCTTTGCAGTACCCATATGCAACGAAATTATATTTATTAATTTGTATAAAATTGAAGTAAAGAACGCAAGCATTGTTCATTAAAGAATAATTCTCTCGCATTAAGTGTTCAATATTTATTTTTTGATAAATAGACTTTAATAGTACCAATATGATGGTTGGAATGTTTGTCTCAAGTTCATCTGAAATAACTTCTGAGTCCTTCACAATCCTAGCATTCCTTCTTAATTAAATGCGCTTATGGCTTTTATTGATCACAGATCGCCATTTTTCGCACGAGCCGTTTACTTTAAAAACTTGACTCCTATCGCTAAATTTTGTATTAATTATATTTGCGATTTGCAAATAAGAAAATTGAAAAAGACTCTATATAACGCTATAGCGCGGCAAAAATTGTTTATTGTTTAAAAAAATTCAAAGATTAAAAAATTTAAATGTTAGTTGTGATATAAGCGGGATTCGAACCCACGACATAGACAAGACAGAGATCTTCCCTACTGAGCCATTGACCCTCTTTTTGCAGCTACATATGTGAATATTGATTTATATACCTAATTTATTCAATAAATTATTTAAATAATAATAATAAATTATAATTGATGTATTTTACTAAATTATTTTAATACTTATTTGAATAAGAAGAAATAAAAAACTAAAAACATTGATACCATGCCTCGAGCAGGATTCGAACCGCTCCATTCCCCAGGCAACCAGGTACGCCATCGATCGCTTGATTGGTGGACTATCTGAAAACCCACCCTACCATGCTCATAAATTAAGCAGTAGTTCTAATTCAATGAGACAGACCGACAAAAGGGCTGACGGACAGATGGACAGAAGGGCTGATGGACAGACGGACACCATTTTTTGAGTATTTAAAATTAATTGTCAATGGCTGCAAGGGTATAAAAACATTTGCACTAAACTAAGTATACACTACATATACTCACATTTTATAATGGTTCATACTTTTTATTTATTATTAATTATTAATTGTTTATTTATTTGTATCACTTCACTTCACTTCACACGTGCACTTGTTTTTGTTTGTTTTTTTTTTGTTTTTAAATGCCAACCAAATAACAGTAAATATTTTAGATATGACACAAGCGTAGATCATATTTTCTAAGGGGGTTCATAATTAAATTCAATTGCATTTTGAAAAAATCTTTACATTTTACTTTTAATCAATTGCTTTTAGAGCAAATGGCTTATTTTAGCTGAATAAAACAATTATATCTCCTGTTTGTGGCGATTATAAGTACGAATTTTGAAAGTCGTCAAAATTGCGCGGAAAAAGGGGTTGCAATTTTGACGCCCCTATTTATGAGCAACTTTTTTTGCCCATATTATTGGGCCCCTATTGCCGATAGCCCGCTATGATCATTTGCATTAATCAAATGAAAATTTCTCAAAAACTGTCCGAATACGGACCCTGAAATTTGCATGGCATATAGATTGAATGATTGCAAATCGAATGCACTACCGTGTATTTACAGCCGCTGCCTAGAAAGATAGCGACGATTTAGTGTGGCCATGTACTATTTTTTGGCCATCCCGCTATTTTTTTTCTTTTTCAGGATTTTTAAAAATATTTTTTTTCCTATTTTCTGATTTCTTGTTTTTAAATGCGCCAAAAATTGTTTATTTTTGCAAATTAGTTTCATTTAGTTGTATAAAACTATAACTTGTATAAAAACAACAGATAGCTTGTGGCGATGATATGTGCGAATTTTGAAAGTCGTCAAAATTGCGCGGCCAAACGGGTAAGGTTGCCACACCTATTTATGAGCAACTCTTCTTGAGCCCATATTATTGCCCCTATTGCCGATAACCCGTTATGATCATTTGCATTAATCAAACGCAAATTACTCAAAAACTGTCCGAATACGGACCCTGAAATGAAAAAAAGTTGCTCATAAATAGGGGCGTCAAAATTGCAGTGTGGCAACCCTACCCCTTTTTCCGCGGAATTTTGACGACTTTCAAAATTCGCACTTATAATCGCCACAAACAGGAGATATAATTGTTTTATACAACTAAATTAAGCCAAAAGCAATTAATTAAAAGTAAAATGTAAAGATTTTTTCAAAATGCAATTGAATTTAATTATATTTGGTTGGCATTTAAAAACAAAAAAAAAACAAAAACATGTGGCACGTGATGTGAAGTGGTGCGTTATAAAAAGTGCAGAGACAAAAGACTACATATATTAGAAAATTAATTATATTACGAATTACATACATATATATAAAACAAATTAAATATAAAAGAAAATGAACCAATACAAAATGTGAGTAAATGTGTAGTGTGTAATTAGTTTAATGCAGATGTTTGCATACCCTTGCAGCCATTGACAATTAATATTGACATTCATAAAATAATGCAATATTTGAAGTACACTAAAAAAATGCTGTCCGTCTGTCCATCAGCCCTTCTGTCCATCTGCTTTCCCTTTTGTCGGTGTGTCTTGTTGAAATAGAACTACTGCCTAATTTATGAGCATGGTAGGGTGGTTTTTGGGTACAAGCTCAATGAAGCGATCGGTGGTGTACCTGTTTAAAAAAATTGTATTCACTTATAGGACCATTTGCTAAAAAAAAAAAAAATAGTTTTTTTTTCGATTTTCGTCATTTTTGCAAAAATAAACAATTTTTGCCGCGTTTAAAAAAAATTGTATTCACTTATAGGACCATTTGCTAAATTTAAAAAAAAAGTATTTTTTCGATTTTCGTCATTTTTGCAAAAATAAACAATTTTTACCGCGTTTAAAAAAAAAATTGTATTCACTTATAGGACCATTTGCTAAAATTTTTCTCAAAAAAGTATGCTATGTTTAATTTTTATAGCCTGGGCACTATGGGCAAAAATTAGTTTTTTACGCTTTCTTAATTTAATAATGCTCATTATATTAGTTTTCAAAGCCACTTAATATATTTAGTTACATAAATTTTTTCATTTTTATTAATTTTGTTTTTTTTTTTTAATTTTTTTATCCAAAAAACAATGGACATTGGAAATGCCCTGGAGGAGGCAATTTCTAGTGGCCTTTTTAGCTCCAATTTAAAACTAAGTAGTGAGCAATATTTGCAAATCGCAAATATAATTAATAAAAAATTTAGCGATAGGAGTCAAGTTTTTAAAGTAAACGGCTCGTGCGAAAAATGGCGATCTATGATCAATAAAAGCCATAAGCGCATTTTATTAAGAAGGAATGCCAGGATTGTGAAGGACTCAGAAGTTATTTCAGATGAACTTGAGACAAACATTCCAACGTTAATGTGTTAACGTGTCCTTCCGAATGTCCTTCAGAATTAGAAAGTATTGAACACTTAATGCGAGAGAATTATGCTTGCTATCTTTACTTCAATTCTATACGAATTAATAAATATAATTTCGTTGCATATGGGTCTTGTAACAAATTTAAATTTATTGGCGATTTCGATGGTAATGTTATAGTTTACTCTAGCAACAACGAAATTCGTCACACGATAAAATTAAATAAGACTTCTCAATGCAGAGCTATTACTCGCTTTGTTGAGAAGAACGAATTAAAAAGCCGCACAGCATTTGAGTACAAAGAAGATTTGGGTCTGATGGCGGATAAGCAAAGAAAAATGATTGGAAATGATCAAATGTTAAACAAACATTTATCGTATTATCGAAATGTGAAATCTGAGGTAAATGCTAAAGATGAGTTCGATAAAGATGCATTTAAAGATGCCTATGACATGTTATGTAATGGGTTTCCCATTACATACAACAGTTGTCCACGAAGTTCGAAGTTTTTTTGTGGAACATTGACCATATACGGCTGTTTCAAAAACATTTAAATATTCAGACTTTACATATAGATGCGACTGGACGTGTTGTAAGACCGCTTAAAGTAGCGAAAAAAAAAAATTTTTCTTTATGCTTTAGTGACTCACATTCCTAATATGTCGCTAACATTTGGTTTGGCACATGCGATTCTTTCAAATCACTCTGCCTATGACAGGTCGCTTTTTATGCGACCTAAATGTTTCATGTAAGAAACGTTTTATTGATGTAAGTTTTGCTATTATTGGAGCAGTCCTTAAGGAATACTGCAGCTGTACTTTTATAGAGTGAAATGAAATGTGTGTTTAATTTCTATACAATGAAAGCACAACATTTCCACCTGTATGTGTACAATTTTGTACCAGCCACTATGCAAAGATTATGTGTGCTGATATAGACAGTACGGTTGTATTGCAAAATCAATCCTTCCAGCTGAGGAGCAAAATTTTTATTACAATCCCAAAATGGCAGAAGTAGTTTTGGGAAAATATGTAGTGTTCGCTCCGTTTTGGACAAATTTAATGGGTATTTTTATTGATAGTTCCAATAAAAGACCCAGCAATGGTCCAATTGAGTCACTTTTTAAGACACTTAAGCATAGTGTCATAAAATCGAAGCAGGGCATGAAACTGGGAAGGTTTATTCGAAAAATGGATAAACTCTCAAATTCTGTAGTAAAACAATTAGAACTTAAATATACAGAAATCATGCTCCCATCAATTACGCACGGTTCAATTATAAAGGGTAGACCTAAGAAACGTGCAGGTATTGTAAAGCCAGTTTTAACTGGTATGTCCAGTAAAAAGCTTTCCAATTACATGGAAAGCTGGTACAAAAAGCTCAAATCTGGCTTGTTCAAAGGTGATTTCACCGGACCAAGCAAAGTTCGGGAATCACACATTGAAAATGATCACGAATTGCAACGGCCAGAAGAAATGGAAAATGAATTCTTGAACTTCTCAGTCCAATCTGATCATTCCTATGCCTGCAACTATGAACTGTTTGGAATTGAAGAAGAGTATAAGCATATGCTTCTTACAATTAGTCATTCCAAACTTAATAGTTGCATTGAAAAGAATGTACACTTTTACATTTTGAATTGTAAAACTCTTTTTGAGCGTGTACATGGTAAAAATAGCCAAGGTTTTCAATACAATATCGAATTAGAAGATATTGTAGATATTGCATGGCTTTCGAGCTTCATTGTTGATGCAGTCTTAACTGCTGTCATTTTTCATCAGGGCGATGACAGAACCGGCAGTGTTCCATGCCAATGCAATTTTATTGCATTTAAGAATGAGGTAATTATTAAAAATGCTTTGGAAAGCACTCCAAACATTATTATTATTCCTCATTGTTATAATAGTCATTTCTATATACTTATGATAAATAAAGAAAAAATAGAATTTACTTTTATAGATCCATTTGTGCAGTCAGATTGCTGAGTACCTATAGGCATATCGCAATTAGTCACGATATCCAAAAGGATTCCTACAATTGTGGTATATATATACTCCAATTTGCAGAATGCTATGTCAAAAATATGGCATTAACAAACTTAGCATCCCCTACTATATTTAGAAGGCAAATGTATAACAATTTAATAACCTGCAGTGATGCAGTATTCAATACCTGTTTGCATTGTTCAAGGATTTCATCTACATTACAATGCATAAGTTGTGATAGATGTAAAAGATTTATTTGCACTAAGTGGTTTGCAAAACTTTATGACATAAATACAAATTCAATTTGTAAAATATGTGAGGTATAAGAATACCTTAAAATTTCAGTGGATTATACCTAATGGTGGGATATCACTATAAAAAAAGAGCCATGTGGAAAAGTGGATTATACCTAATGGTGGGATATCACTATTAAAGAAGTGGTTTGCAAAACTTTATGACATAAATACAAATTCAATTTGTAAAATATGTGAGGTATAAGAATACCTTAAAATTTCACCATTATACCTAATGGTGGGATATCACTATAAAAAAAAGAGCCATGTGGAAAAGTGGATTATACCTAATGGTGGGATATCACTATAAAAAAAGAGCCATGTGGAAAAGTGGATTATACGTAATGGTGGGATATCACTATTAAAGAACAGCCATTCCTCTCATAGTGGATTATACCTAATGGTGGGATATCACTTTAAAAAAAGGACCATAAGTGGACTAGGCCTATTGGGGAACCACTTTAAAAAAAGCGCGCCAAAAACTCTACCTCAAGGTGGTGCGGAAATGAGTTTAACAGAAATTTAGCAAATACTTACAAAAATATTTTAATCAATTTAAAATATAAATAAATATATATTTGTTAAAAATTTTTTTTTTACGATGTTATATTTCAATTTTTTCTAATTTCGAGTTTGGATAATTTTTATTTTATTATAATTATTCAATTTAAATTAATTTTTGTGGAAAATAATAAAAAAAACATTTTATTGCAATTTTTCTTTAATATTTCATCTTGTTTTAATTTAATTATTTAAGGTAACCTATAATAAAAGTCAAGTTTTCTTTTATTAATATTTAATATTAGTTAATATAAAAACATGTTTTAATTTTTTAAATTAAAAATATTCATTAGCTCTCAATTGAATTATTTGAAAAGTCTTAGAATAATCCTTAAAATTAAAAAAATAAAAATATGTTTATATTTTTCCACCCTCCCACTTTTACTTTCAGTTTTGCAGCCAGCAAACCACTGTGAAACGCTTTGTTAGTATTTGAAAGCACTAGCAATATTGAATTTATTTTTTCAGATTTTGAACCTGTCTTCAATTGAATTATTTAAAAAGTCTTACAACAATCCTTAAAATACAAAAAATAAAAATAAAATAAAAATATGTTTATTTTATAGTAATCTTATAGTTTACTTTAACAACATCGAAATTCGTCACATGATAAATTTAAATAAGCCTGCTCAATGCAGAGCTATTACTCGCTTTGTTGAGAAGAACGAATTAAAAAGCCGCACAGCATTTGAGTACAAAGAAGATTTGGCTCTGATGGCGGATAAGCAAAGAAAAATGATTGGAAACGATTAAATCGAAGAGTGAAATCTGAGGTAAATGCTAAAGATGATTTCGATAAAGATGCATTTAAAGATGCCTAAAACATGTTATGTAATGGGTTTTCCCATGGGTTTTCGGGGTTTCGGGTTTCGGTGGCGGAAGGGGGCGTGGCAAAAATTTGAAACAAACTCGGTCTGCGTGCATACTGAACGCATCTACTGTCCAAAAACGAAAACAAAATAAACTCGATCTACCTGCAGAGCAAACGAGTCTACATGCCAAGTTTGGTAGATCTAGCTCTTATAGTCTCCGAGATCTCGATGATCCTACAGACGGACATGTCTCAATCGACTCGGCTATTGATACTGATTAGGAATATACATATATACATACTTTATAGGGTCGGAAAAGCTTCCTTCTCCCTGTTACATACATTTTGGCGACTTTAATATGTATACCGTTTCATCCTATGGATGCATGGTATAAAAATCATGTTTCCATTCTGGCGACAGATTTTTGAAAGAGCCTTCGATCGCGTGGGGCTACATGCAGTGATTTGCCGTCTCGACCATTGGGGCATTGGTCCTATGCTTTGTAACGTTATCACGGGTGTCGCAGAAATCGCTAATGCCCCAAACGCAAATGTAGGTTATTTTACGAAAACGCCTTGAAAAAATTAAGCAAGCTGGGTTTTTTTTTATAAAAATCAAAAAGGATTGCTTATTTATTATTTGATTTAATTTCTTATTCCTAAAACACGTTTACTTCTTATTATCTATCTCTTAAGTGTGCCCATAACTTGTTAACCCGATCACATCCGGTCTGTGTGCCCATACATTTTTAAGGCCAGTGAGGCCGTTTACACAAGAGTCGTTTTTGCCCAAAACACCCAAAGGCACTCCTGCCAACCTGCTAGAAATGGTAAAACTTTATTTTTAGACAAAAAATTTGTGTTTTCAATTTTAGTTTGTTGCATAAACCAGTAAGCAAAAATTTCAAAAATTATAGCCAAATTTAAGAAAGTTTTTTAAATTGTGTGTACACGGATGCATTTAATGTAAAAAGAATGCACCAAGTTGGCATCTCTGTTTTTATTTTGGCTAGCCAAAGTAGAGGAAGAAATGCAAACAGCTGTAAAAAATGTAATTGAAGCTTTTTTTTTTTTAAATGAATTGAAATTTATTCGATTTCTGAAGGATATGATTTCTAATTTGATCGAATAAAAATAATTAAATTTGCATTTGTATATGTGCAGATTAAATAATATTCCAAAAGATTTCGATCACACCGCCAGTGTCAACCGAGCTAATCAGGGGTGCCACAGAAAACGCTACCGATTTTAGCGACGTTTGGTATGTAAAACGCCGAAACAAAACGTTGGTGTCATGGAAATCTCCGACGTTTCATTTTCATCAACATTTTCGGAGCCACAGCCACCGGTTGGCACAGCAGCTGACTCGATCGCCGCTATTTCGGTATTTCGATTGTCGATAAGTGCAATAGGGTTGTGCAATTCAAAAAAAAAAATACGAACATTTGGAATTAAAATTGTTATACATTTTTCGTAAACCAAAAATTATTGCTAATGTTATACAACAAGAAAAAATTTACTTATTTTTTGGAGGTACAGTTAACATACTGCAACACCAAAATTTTTAAAATTATTATCGCGCGCAATATTGTCGTTGCTTTGACAACCCTCTTGTTTACATTTACTTCAAATTTGTAACTGTAAACAAATTTTGGCAAATTAACCAAAAATTTAAGAACAATGAATTAAATACAACAAGATGAATACAATGCATCGATAACTGCTAACTATTGCGTTTGTAAGCCTACATTCTCTTTTCTACACAATTCATTTTTCGCAACAATGGCAACTGTTTTACCCCAGAATAAAATTTCGTCGATGCGATTTCTAGGTATTAGCTCTGTTCAACAGGTCATTGGATGCAGACCTGGAGGTGTTTAGAACAAATGTGAGCGAAATCGTTGGGAATATTATTTAATCTAGACTCTTGCTTCTTTTTAGCAAGCGATTTCCATTTTTACAAATCTTCAATTACAAGTGAAATAATTTAAAATTCGATGCACATATTCAAATGCAAATTTAATAAGGTTTATTCGATCATATTAGAAACCATATCCATCAGAAATCCAAAGAATTTCAATTCATTTTAAAAAGGGCGGCAACTGCAATTGCAATTTTTTCAGCTGTTTACATTTCTTCTTCTTCTTTGGCTGGCCAAGATAAAAACAGAGACGTCAACTTGGTGCATTTTTTCGACGTTTACATTAAATTTATCCGTGTACACACAATTTAAAAAACTTTCTTAAATTTGGTCGTAATCCATAAAATTTGTGCTTACTTGTGGCATATAACAAACTAAAATTGGAAACACAAATGTTTTGTCCGAAAATTAGTTTCTGCCTTTTTCAGCAGGATGGCAGCCTTGCTTATGGGTGATTTAAGCAAAAACGACGCTTGCTTGATTTTTTCACAGACGTTTTCGTAAAATAATAAATTATATATGAACACAAATATTGCCAGCGATTATTTAAATGCAATTCCATCCAAAAATAATCAAAGTTTATTTCAACACCAATCTTTTTTCAACATAATTTGCTGTAAGCGCAAAATTAACCAAACGTTGCAGCAAAACTCGCAACTTTTGAAAACTGTCAAAAGAGGTTTCTGTGACACCCTACATTTGCGTTTGTGGCGATTTTGGGGCGTTAGCGATTTCTGTGACACCCCTGATAGTATTTTATCCGTGATCACACAACAACAAATTTTTGAATGTGGCGCGCCTCGCGTTGGTCTTAGAATTGACAAGCTAACGGTGAGAAGCACATGTGTGTGCATTAGTGGGGTTTTGTTGTTACCCTTTCTCTACCCGTCCCTTATCCGTTAAACCCTCTCACCAATTAAAACAAAACAAAAGAAATTAAATTTTTTTTATTGGCTATGGATGTGTCGCCTTCATCCATCGCGCATTCCAATTCCTTGCCTGGCTTATCTTTGCCACTGGCTTTGGCGACGGGCTTCCCCTTTGTAGTGGCTTTGGCGACGGGCTTCTTTGCATTGGCTTGGGCGACGCGCTCCTTGGCCTTAAATTGCTGGCGTATTACAGCCCTTCCGGATTGCTTCGGGGTCTGCTGGGCCACAAAGACTTTACTGCCTGCCTAATAGATTTGTACGTTCTGAAAATAAAAAACATAATAAATTGGAAAATAATTCATAAACCAAAAAAATTGCTACAAAATTTACTTATGCAGTTATTGAACTCCATTTTTCAATTGCGGCAACACCGGTAGGGTTGCCACACTGCAATTTTGACGCCCCTATTTATGAGCAACTTTTTTTGCCCATATTATTAATTTAATCAAATGCAAATTTCTCAAAAACTGTCCGAATACGGACCCTGAAATTTTCATGGCATATATAATAAATGATTGCGAATCGAATGCACTAGCGTGCATTTACAGCCGCTGCCCAGAAAGATATCGCCGATTTAGTGTGGCAATGTGCTATTTTTTGGCCATCCCTCTATTTGCCGATAGCCCGCTATGAGCATTTGCATTAATCAAATGCAAATTACTCAAAAACTGTCCGAATATGGGCCGTGATATTTTCACACAACATGCAATAAATGATTGCGAATCGATTGCACTAGCGTGCATTTACAGCCGCTGCCTTTTTAACTTGTAGGCTTGGAGGACCAGAGCCAAGTGGATGGCTCCAACCATCTTTTATTGTTTCTTGCCCCCTATCAGGGGGCATATACAACTACAAAAAAAAATTGTTATAAATAAAAGTAGTTATTAACATTAACAGTAATTTCCAGGCTCAATAGGCAATCGATAACAATATTAAAGATTTATACATGAAATAAATGTTTGCTGGGATGTAACATGTAAACAATGGATACAAATGGCAAATTGGAATTAATTTTGTTAAAATTTAGTAGTTACAATGAGTTTTAAATATTAAAAATACTAAGTATTGTTTCTTTGCAGGTCACTAAAGCAGCCCGCAGCATCATTGGAGACGGCAAGTCCACCGAAGCAGTGTAATGAAGGAGTAAACATTTTCGTATTGGTACAAGGTACATAAGTAGCAAATATTACATTTTTTGTCAATTTGTTTTTTATATATACATTAATTTATACATATATTGTTTGTTTTTTTGCAGGAATGGGCCCTAGGAGGACTCAGGAGGAGGATCGCATACATCTTTCAGGAGGAGACGGCCCCCAAGAGTGTATTGAAGGCGGAAAAAATTTTCTCGCAGGTGTAGCAGCGGGTGCATGGTCATTGACCATTTGGGCAGCAGCATAAAAGGAGAGAAGAAGAGCTGTTGTGGTTTTGCTGTTTCTTATTAGTTGTTTATTTCCTCTTTTTTCGCAGGTATGGCCCTATTGATGGACCTTCGGCTGCCAAGAAGGATGAATTTTTGACAGAAGGGAAGGAGAACGTTCCTGTTTGGCTGCCTTTCACATGTCAGGTTGATATGCTCTGCCTGAAGAGGACTGTTTGGAAGCGGGAGGTCCAAATGCCCTCGAACGTACTGTGGAGTTCGAGCAGGCATCATCTGGATGGGAGGTCCATATGGTCCACCTGCGTGCCAAGCCTGGAGCAGGACTAGGACTTGCTAGCTGAAAGTAAGTAAAGGTATTAGGGGTTTTTTTTTGCACCTTCATGGGTGGTAATATCTTTTTATTGTTTTTTTTCAGCTTCATTGCTATGGTCGATCTCACTCAGGAGCTCTTTTTAAGATTTGCTCGAGATTCTTTGGAAGCAGCTGGTCATCGGTGTAGCTGCAGTTGAGTGCGTTGCTGCTTGTGCTTGTTTGGACTGCTGCTGCTGCCCTGCTGGTCGTTTCTGCTGACTTGTTGGACGTTGCTGCTGACCTGCTGGTTGTGATTTTTAAATGCAGATTCAGACAATAATTGCTACACCGCCCTTTTTCTGCCAGAGGAGTGGCAAGCAAGGTAAGTGAGGTAGCCGTTGAGGTGTAGTTTGCTGTTTACTAATAGTTCGTTAAGTAACTTTAGACAATAAATAAGCTGTGAGTTGATTTATTTCTTTATTTTTAAATTTCAGCAACTGAGAAATGAAGTCCAGCCTCGTTGATGAACTTTGTGAGGGCCTCTATTTGCTTCTGCAGCTCCCTCACCATGGTTTCTGCTGCTTTGAGGGCAGCAGGCATGCTTTTATCAAACGGTAGTAGGGAATCTGGACATTTAAGAGCTTCCTTAGGAGGATGATGCGGCTTTACAGGAGTTTGCGATTTGCATGGCCTATGGACGTCCGCCTTAACCATCAGCTGGTGCTGCTCAACCTTCTGGCATGTGTCGCCTTGACTCTGGAGCTGCTTAGTTGGTGTGAGAAAAAGCGAGCGTCGAGCCGGTTTCTCACATTTCTCCTGGCTGGGACTCCGATTTCGCTTGAGGCTGGGTGATTGGACTGCTGTTTGGACAAACTTTGTCCTTCTTGCAGGAACTGGTGGAGGTGGACGGCGCATTGAGCTGCCTTTTTTCTGGCTGGAGTTTTGAATGGATCTTGGCACTCTAGATGGACTTCTTGAAGCAGATAAGTTTTCATTTCCTTTGATTTTGTCCGCAAAACTAATTTGTTTTGTCTTTTGTGTTTGCTTTTTTAGGAAAGGATTTGAGTTTTCCTGCCGCCTTGCAGATCGCGACTCTGAAGGAAATGGACTTCTGAACGGGTTAGTATGGCTTTTTTTGGTTTGTGGAGTGACTCTGTTTGCTAATCTCCTTTCTTCTTCCAGGAATTTCCTCAATTCGGCTTTATAGAACGGACATCCTTTCCAGCTGGCCACATGCTGCCCTTCACAGTTTACACAAACTGGATTGGGTATACGTTCCAGATTGCAGTCTTTTGTCTCGTGGCCGGATTTGCAGCACTTGAGGCAGATAGGATCGCAGCTGCAATAATTCCTAGTATGATTCAATCCTTGGCATCTGTGTCACTGAGGCAGCTCTACTTTCCGCCTCTGAAGTTCAACCTTGATAGATTGGACCCCAAAGTACTTGAGGCTAAGGATGCTGCTATTGAAGTCATCTGTTCGAGGCTCAAGCTCGAGTTCGAATATGTTCATCGGTTTATTTGTCCTGTAATATCTTAAGCATCTAACATATCGAACTGTGTACCCTAGATTGTTTAAGCCTTTCCTAATTTCATCACAGGGTGTGCTGTGATGAAGATTCTTAAATACAACCCTATACCTACGGTCCTCCTTGGGTTGGTGGGTATACATTTCATAGTTATTGTTTTTTAAGTATTCTTTGGTCTTCATGTACGTATCCTTATCGGCAAAAGTCAGTCTGACAGTGCCATGGTGCTGAGTCCTGGAAAAAAATTTGCTATTTTCCCCCAGATAATTTAAGAGAGTAGAAAACAGTAGTTGAATAGAAGAGACATGTCTCAAATATATGGGAGGAGGATTATTTATTTGTTTTTTTCTTCTATTGATTACTTTTTTCCATGTTTCAGATTCATTTGGCTTTACAATTTGATCTTGATTTGGATTATTTTCCGGGTCAGCAGCAGAACTGACGTCGAAACGAGAGGAGAGCAGCATCCAATGCAGGTATGATTAAGGGTAATTCGTCAGCTGGAAAGATTTCAGGTGACTTTTCTCCTTTTTTAGCAACTTCAGATGGTTCAATTTTCCTATAGGATTTGCCAAGAGCGAGACGGCACGGAGTACGACGAACCATATTTTTCTTGCCTGCAAATTTGTATTGCTTCAGCTTTGGCTGGAGCTTTTTTGTCGATCTATCCATTTTGGGCAGTATCAGAGCAACAGTGGGCGATTTTGGCTTTATGTCCTCTTTGGCAGGTTTAATAGGGGTCAGCAGCAGCAGTGGTGATTTGGTTTTTTCCTCTGTAGCAGGTATAATGTCCTCTTCCATCGCTATATCAGCAGATTTAAGGATTTTAGTGGGGTATGGGCTGGGACTTTTAATGAAATTTTGCGATTTTCTCCATGATTAGAGTTGACTCATTTGATGAGCAGTTAGAGCAGATAGGTGAGCAGTCCCTGGTGTTATTTCCAAGGAGAAAGGAGGAGCCCGTAATGTTAAAGAGATCGCTGTTGAAAATGGCGTCAGCGTTGTCCATTTGGTTGGTTTTTTTTTCCAGGTTTGCTTTTGTCTTCCTATTCACAGGCGGCAAAAATTGTTCCTCCGATGTATTGGAGTCATCTGATAGGATTACCGGAGAGGAGTGGCGGGATTTTTCCATGATTTCTCTCTGGTTTTCCAGGGGTTGAAGAGAATTTGCTTTTATTGTCTGTGAGTATGGGCAGCAGACAGTATGGCGCCAATTGTATTTTAAAGAGTACAAGGTTTACTGATATTCGCCGCTTAAGTATTGTCGAGAGCAAACTCACATATACATGCTGTAAACGTTCACTCTATTCACAAATGTGCCCGTCCAATGCCCGTTATTGGTACATCGTGGGCTGGCCTCACTAGTTGTGGCAATATCGGGTTAGCGAGATTTGGGCACACTGATAATAAGCCAACAAGAAGTGAAACGTGTTTGTATCAAATAAGAAATTAATCTTAAAATAAATAAGCAATCCTTAGGGATTTTATAATAAAAACCTGCGAAGATTACAATGCAAAGCTTTTGTACAAAGCAAGAGTATATAAGTAGGTCAAATCTTTCTCTTAATAATAAACATAATAAATTATAAAGTAATTGAAAAAAATATCAAAAAATTTACATACGCAGTTGTGGAATTCCATGTTTAAAATGCGGCAACACCGGTAGGGTGTTGCAATTTTAGCGCCCCTATTTATGAGCAACTCTTTTTGCTCATATTATTGGGCCCCTATTGCCGATAACCCTGCATGACCATTGGCATTAATCAAATGCAAATTACATGTCCGTCAAAATAGCGACGATGTTAAACTTGAGTTAGCGACGGTTTTCTGTTAACTCACTGTTAACTTTTTGTATATTTTTTAAATCAAATTATTTCTTTATTTATGACCCTTTTTAAAGAAAATAGAGTGTAAACTTATAAATAATATATAATATATAAATAATTATAAATAAACTAATAAATAATAAATATAATCGTGCATGAAAAATTCAATTTTTTCCCACATCCCACATTTTGGAGTCCAGCTCCCAAATCAGGGACCGGCTGTCCATGCACGGTATGCCAGATTAAGCCCCACTTTTTCACCTATTTCAATCATGGATTATTCCGACAGTTTTTGAGAAAATCGCCTTTAAGTGAACCCACCTTCACTTTTGTCCCATACAAAATGTGCAAAATAACCCCTGACTTTGTCGGCCAACAACTCAATATGTAGTCAGCGGCTGTAAATGCACGGTATGTCAAAAGATTGGGAAGACTTTCAACAGCATTTCCTAATAGTCAAATTTCCAATCATTCCGACAGTTTTTGAGAAAAAAGCAAAAATATATGGATGCCTCGGCGTGAAAAATTTATATTGGAAATGTAGTGTTGGAAAGCACTTGATTTCGGAATAAAACTAGCGCCAGCCATATACGGCGTCACAAATTCGTCGCTATCTTTTTAGGCAGCGGCTGTTAATGCGCGGTATTGCATTCGATTCGCAATCATTTATTCTATATACTATGGAAATTTCAGAGCCCGTATTTGGACAGTTTTTGAGATATTTGCATTTGATTAATGCAAATGATCATACCGGGCCATCGACAATAGGGGGATGGCCAAAAAATCATACCGGGTTATCGGCAATGGGGGCGCATTAATATTGGCAAAAAGAAGTTGCTCATAAATAGGGGCGCCATAATTTTAGTGTAGCAGCCCTACCCGTTTGACCGTTCAATTTTGACGATTTTTAAAATGCTCACGTATAATCGCCACAAAGAGCGAAAGGGGGCGGGGCGAAAAAAAAAAAAAAACTCGATCTACCTGCAGAGCAAACGAGTCTACATGCCAAGTTTGGTAGCTCTAGCTCTTATAGTCTCCGAGATCTCGATGATCCTACAGACGGACAGCCAGAAGGACATGTCTCAATCGACTCGGCTACTGATACTGATCAAGAATGTATATATACTGCGCGACAACCGATTAGCACACACTGTTACCTATCTATGCAAATGCAAATAACAATTAACTGTAAATATTTTTCATGCTCTTTATATTTTTTCTATCATTCTTTTGCACTTATTCTTATTATAAAAACAAACATCATGTTCTGGAAGACTACCGTTAATTAGTTTTAATTTTTTCTGTCGGATCTGAACAATTAAAGTTATTTTTTATCTAATTTGATTAACTTTAAATTAAATCCAATCGGAATTACCTAACTATGGGAAAAGCAAAGCAGTTAAATGAGGCAGAAAAAGGCAGGATAAAGGCTTACATAGAGTGCGGGCACTCCGTCTCTCAAATATCAAAAAATATTAACCGCAGCCGCAACATGAAAGGTTGGCCCTCATCGGTAATATCAGCGGCGGACAAGCGACTTATACTGAGAAACGCGTCCAACTCACGGGACTCCTCGGCAAAAATCAGGTGTGAAATCGAGTGTGCGGACTGTGCAACGCGTTACAAAAAAATGCGAAAAACATAAAACGCCCAAAATTAAAAAACCTCTAAACGCAAGCAGAAAGATGCAGCGGCTCGAATCAAATATGACCTGGACCAAGGAGTGGCAAGGTGTAGTCTTTTCTGGTGAAAAGAAGTTTAATTTAGAGGGTCCAGATGGCTACGCATACTACTTTCACGATCTCAGAAAGGAAGAAGTCACTTAAGATCGTTCGGGGGATTGGGGGGCAATTAGCTATTATGGCACAATTGAGGTTCAATTCCTGACCTCTCGAATGAATGCCACAGCATACAATGGGGTATTGCAAACAGCTTTTCCTGCAATTAATGAAATTTTTGGACCCTTGAAATGGAAGTTCCACCAGAGTCGTAAAATCATGAATTGGACGTCAAAACGTACCTTTGCTAAATTGGCCCCATACTCACCTGATCTAAATATCATTGAAAATGTTTGGGGATGGCTGGCTCATATTTACTCATTTTCGAATGAGTGTGCTAATCGGTTGTCGCGAAAATTAAAGTCAATTTCTTGTATTAATTTACATAGTATGCTGTTAAAACGTTATTAATAAATAAATTATAATAATTAATTAATTAATTAGACCCACCAACATATGAGCGACATTCAGAGGAAATTTCTTTGCAAATGTCCCTTGAAACATTTTCGAAAAACCAACCCGGACATACCGGCGAGTTTGTCGCTCAGTTGTCCCAATTGTCCCTATTGCTAGGACATCCAATGTTAAATGTCGCCGCAATAAGCGATTGAGTAGATCTTCATTTGTTGCTACTCGTCAAATTTTTCATGTATGATTTAGACGAAATTTCTTAATGACCTTATTTCTCGACTCAGCAGCTTCCTCTGATAACTCCCCAATCGACACCAAAGCGTTTTTAATTATGGATGGAATTAAAATTTTATGAACAGTAGGCAAAAGGTAATACCATGAATATGTCCTTGTAATATCAGTCGCTATTTGGAGTGCAAATGTCTTAAATTTTTCCACATTAATTTTGTATCCTGAACAGAGTGCTTGCAATATTGTTGCACACCGTTCAATAAGGTCTTCATTTAGGCCTGTTATTTCGGCGGATAACCCAGGATTTTCTGGCAGTGTTTCCATCATTCAATGTTCCATTTCCAGTTCCATTTCCCCTCTAACTTGCCAGACTTGAACATCAAGTCTGTAGGCTAAATGAATGGTATATTCACAAAATCTTATATGTACATACATATGTATATGCATGAAGAGATGACAACCCGAATTGAAACCGATCCTGATGAACTTCCCTTTGTAAACTTTTCTGAATATTGTTCATCTCTGTGGGCCTGGCGTTGCATATACATATAGCATTTTGAGGATGATGTTTGGGTTAAGGCATTACAAATTTTAACATCAACCATTGTGAGTTGCAAAATATGCTCAACGAATATTGTTTTGTTGCAAACAGCTATTCTCGTCGGAACAAGGTTCTTAGTTTTGCCCTTGAAATATTTTTCCTCCTCTATACTTAACTCAGTTGATTCCTTAATAAATTGAAATCGCACAGGTCGACAATATCGTGTGGATGCTGGTCGTGAGTTTTTCCATACAATTTTGGACGTATCGTCAGTTGCTAATAGGGCAAGCGGAACATAAGTATGACGTGACAAACAAGTGACTGTCTTCCAAATTATTGTTCTCCACTTTTTGCTTGTATTCGCTGTGCCTAGAGCGGGCTTCGACGGCAGCTCTATTATTTCCCTATTAGTTTTAGGTTGCAAATAGGAACGGCGACATCACTTATAACACTTTCTTGCAACTCGATAATGCGCTTTGTTGTATGGTCCAATAAACTTTGAAGCTCCACTTCTGCAGGTGCTTCACTAACTGTAATTTTTCCGGATAAGCAGCAGAACGCAAATATTTAGCAGCGGACTAATCCAAATCAGCAATCTAGGCAATTCGTCTTCTCTTGGTTCGGGTTGAACACTCAGAAAAACAAATTTTTGTGCTCAATGATCAGGTGTAATCGGATTTAAATGAAAACTGTTCATTTGTAGAAAGCCAATCCGTATGCTTTTCCAAAACGAATGCTTTATTTCGTTTGCAGTCACACCAAAATATAGCAATTCTCTGGCAGCAGTAATCAATGCGTTTTCCTAAGTGGCCATCATTCACTATATAGCCATCATTCTCTATTTTTAATTTCAAAGATTGGAAAATGCTTTAAATCTTGATTGGATTTGCACCTGACTCGGAACACCACTTATTAAATATATACAAATATATACATATATAAATCGCCCCAAACGCAAATGTAATTTGTCACAGAAAACTCTTTTGACAGTTTTGAAAAGTTACAAGTTTTTCACCAACGTTTGGTTAATTTTGCGCTTACAGCAAATTACGTTAAAAAAAGTGCTATTGAAATAAGCTTTGATTATTTTTGAATGGAATTGCATTTAAATAATTGCTGAAAATATGCGTTTCCATATTAAATTTATTATTTTACGAAAACGCCTGTGGAAAAATCAAGCAAGAGTCGTTTTTGCCCAAAACACCCAAAAGCATTCCTGCCAACCTGCTGGAAATGGGAAAACCTTGTTTTCGAACAAAAAATTTGTGTTTCCAATTTTAGTTTGTTATATGCCATAAGCATAAATTTAATAAATTATGACCAAATTTATGAAAAGTTTTTTAAATTGTGTGTACACAGATAAATTTAATGTAAACGTCGAAAAAATGCACCAAGTTGACGTCTCTGTTTTTATCTTGGCCAGCAAAAGAAGAAGAAGAAATGTAAACAGCTGAAAAAAATGCAATTGCAGTTGCCGCCTTTTGTAAAATGAATTGAAATTTTTTGGATTTCTGATGGATAAGGTTTCTAATATGATCGAATAAACTTAATTAAATTTGTATTTGAATATGTGCATCGAATTTTAAATTATTTCACTTGTAATTGAAGATTTGTAAAATTGGAAATCGCTTGCTAAAAAGAAGCAAGAGTCTAGATTAAATAATATTCCCAACGATTTCGCTCACATTTGTTCTAAACACCTCCAGGTCTGCATCCAATGACCTGTTGAACAAAGCTAATACCTAGAAATCGCATGGACGAAATTTTATTTTGGGGTAAAACAGTTGCCATTGTTGCGAAAAAAGAATTGTGTAGAAAAGAGAATGTAGGCTTACAAACGCAATAGTTAGCAGTTATCGATGCATTCTATTCATCTTGTTGTATTCAATTCATTGTTCTTAAATTTTTGGTTAATTTGCAAAAACATTAGCAATAATTTTTGGTTTACGAAAAATGTATAACAATTTTAATTCCAAACGTTAGTATTTTTTTTTTTGAATTGCACAACCCTATTGCACTTATCGACAATCGAAATACCGAAATAGGGGCGATCAAGTCAGCTGCTGTGCCAACCGGTGGCTGTGGCTTCGAAAATGTTGCCGAAATGAAACGTCGGAGATTTCCATGACACCAACGTTTGGTTTCGGCGTTTTACATTTCAAACGTCGGCAAAATCGCTAGCGTTTTCTGTGACACCCATGATATATATTTTTTGATCACCTCAAGCAGAGTTGCGGTGGATCTGTTGGGGACTACTACGACAAAAGACCGTTTCGCCCCCTTCTGATTCCACCGAGCAACCACGGGCCGTCAATTATTCTGCCTCGATTATACTTCCGCTTCCCGAATTTGGACTCGGTTCTTACTTTAGGTTCTCTTTGACCTCATTCATATAAACCTCCCTAATGAAATTTTTCCAGTCGACAATTGTTTTACTGGACATCCCAAACTCATCCCTTGCAAAACGTTGGCTGCAATTCCCCGCTACCATCATTCCCACGAAATGGAAGATCTTCCCAATGGTTAATTTACTATGGTCAAAATAAGTATTTTTTCTGGCGCTTTGCATGAAATTGCACCGTTCGATGACTGCACGCCGATTTTTCATAAATCGGCGTTGACGTTGGCAACGAAAATAAAATTCTTTATTCAAAATTGCCGGCTTATCGCAAATCTTGCAGTTTAAATTGGATTTCAGGGCTCCATGAGCAAACAGAAAATCATAAATTTCCGCTTCATCCATTTTTAAGAACTCTATCAGGCTCAATTGACAACCGTCGCACTCCATGATTTAAATAAAAGTGACGACATTGAAAAGTGTTACCATGTTGTTTATTGTCATTACGTAAGCTTACGGAAATAAGGTTAATCTTGACATATTGCAGTGTGTACATAAAAATGATAAAAGTCTGTAGATAAGTATCTACACGTTACGACACGGCATCAGGGACCGTAATCAATTTAAGTTCTATTTTGAAAATTGCATAATAATAATTATGCGAAAACATTGTTTACTTTAAAAGTTATTTTTACGTCCAAAAATGGTTGAACGATTTTCAGTGAGGCCCACTGTATATCATATATTCATTCGATTTTCATTTGCAGCAACGTAAATAAACAAGCAATATGTACTCTTTTCATATTTTTATCAATAGTTTATAAAATTTAAATATCCCGCCAAAACAAACAACATCCCGCCCAAGCCACAGAACCAATTTGAATATCCCGCCCAAGCAACCAACTAATTTGAATATCCCGCCAATAATTCATAATGTAACGCCTTTTTCATGTATCTGGCAGCCCGTTTTGTTAGAGGCTGGCCACACTATTTGTAGCAGAAAAAGGCTAAATTTAGCTATTAATCGAATTTTTCCGATAAAAATACACATTTTCATTTGTTAATTGTGGAAAAACTACACAATAAATCGCAGATGCGCACCCAAGGTTGTACTCGTGGAATTGATACCAAATTCGCTGCAATTAATGCAGCTTTGGGCGCGAGTAGTTAAAGTAAACAATTACCCAAAACGCACAAAGACGATAACAGAGACGAAGGCGAAGACAAAGACGATAATTGCAATACACATCACAAAAAGCACAGTTACACAAACGAAAAAAGTAGCACGAAAGCGGCAACACTGCTTTGGTTTTTTCAAGGTTGCGCAGCGGCTAGCAAAAACTAGCAGCTGAAACTTGCTCAAAATAATCTGTAAATATAAGTTAATATTTCAGTATAAGTTTGATCGTTAACTTCGATTAACTTCACAATTAAAAGTCTAAGTAAAATTTAAGTTAACATATAAATTGTTAGTAAAATTGCGGACAAAACTCTTCGTACGACCCCCATTTCTTAATTTCTTCTGATTTAAAGCTTTTAAAAAAAATGTAATGATGGAGTTTTGTTTTAAGTCTAATTACAAAACAAATGTAAAAAAAATTTATTTTCAGTATGTGACTGAAGAGTTATTCACGGAAAACAAAAAAAAATGCACTGACAAAAGTGTACATACGAACTTAGAATATACGAATTATGTAGGAAAACTAATTAAATTCGAACTTCCACAAGAAAATTAATATTTGGTTGGGTAACCACCAGCATCAATGACTGCTTGCAAGCGCCTGTGCATTGAAGCTGCTAAACTGGCAATGGAGTGCTTCCGAATCTTTCGCTCCAAAATTTCCCACACATGCTGAATAATGTTCAAATCAGGGCTTTGCGGAGGTGAATATAGTTAACGTGGAGCATAATAAAGCAGCCAGTCCTTTACGATTTGCCCAATATGCTTCGAGTCATTATAACAATTTGAGACCTCTCGACTACCTTCCGGGCCAAATCAGTAGCATGTATTTTCGGATTCTGATCCACTGCTTTGCGAATAAACGACACATCTCTCCGGTTGAGCTTCTTGAGCCGGCCACTACGAGGCTAACTCTCCAGAGAATTGGATGTTTGAAAGTTTTTACAAATAGTTTGTACCGTAGACTTGCTTAAATGTAATAATTCAGCAATTTCGCCAAAGGGTTTCTTATTATACCATGCATCCATAGGATGAAATGGTATATTAAAGTCGCCAAAATGTATGTAACAGGCAGAAGGAAGCTTTTCCGACCCTATAAAGTATATATATTCTTGATCAGCATGAGAAGAGAAATTGATATAGCCATGTCCGTCTGTCCGTCCGTATGAGTGCAGAGATCGCAGCAACTACAAATGTTAGAGTTACCAAATTTAGAATGTAGACTCGTGTAGTATTGGCGCTGACCAAGTTCTTTTTTTTGTCACGCTCCCTTCCGCCTTCAATTGGGCACACTCATACATGTTATGGACATCTATCATTCCACCAAGTTTCATAAAAATCGGAATAAAAATGGCCGAGTTATGCATTGAATCGTTTTGCACTCAAAGCGGTGCAAGGGCGAATTTGGCCGGTGGGGCGCTAAAGTGCAGACACATAAGAGTGAGCGAGATAGCATATGTTAGAAATCGCGCATACGTAAGGAATTTAATATATGAACTTAGTTTTATGAACTCGATGTAGTTTTTTTCCCCCTGATGCTTCTTCTTTATTTTTAATTGCTCGGGAACTCTTTAGAGTCCCAAAGCATTATTAAGTCATCCAGATTACGTCCACATATACATATCACCCATTTTGAAACACATTTTAAATTTGTTGTTATTTTTTACATTTAAATATAAATGAACTAAATTCATATTAATCTTCATTTTTTGTTTTCAAATCCAGGGAAAATAAGTTATTGTTTTCATCATCCATATCCGAATCGCTATCATCGCTGCTTAAGAATTGTTCTGTATTTTAAAGCTCAACATTTGGTGTTTGAAGAAGGTCAATAACATTCTTTGGTAGTGTTTTTTTTTTATTTTTAGCCAATCTTTTATTTATGTAAAGGCTCGACATTAAAGGGTTCGATGAATCCAATGATCGATTAAACACATCCCTTAGGTTGTTTATACGAGAATTTCGTCTCGCATATGATTGTCTATCACGCTTGTAAAGTTTATTTCTGGCTTCCGAAGCGTTTTCCCCAAAACAACCGATAGGTTGATGCTATTATTTGCGAGCCGTGAGCTAAAACTTTGTGAACAGTTGCTGACATTGGATACCAGGAATACTTTTGCAAGTAGATGGACGCAGTTTCTTGCCAAAATTGGGCGAAATTATAAATATTTACGTGAAATTTACAGGATATAGTTATTAAAATAATATAGAAACGGTGTAGAATATCATAGTTCAGTCCCAAAATTGATGAAAGTTGCTTTGTGCTTTGAAAAACTTTTCTTGCGGTATTGCCATCGTTGGTATTTCCCCTTCCGTTCGCTTTTGGCTTATCCACATGTAATCCCAACTCACTCCAAAATATCTTTTGTATTTCCACTTTACGGGCAGTTATCATGACTTTTTCTTCTTTATCTCTTACTTGCCACTTCCGTATATGTAGTTTATATGAGATTTTCAGTGCGAACTCAAAAAATCTTGTACATGCATGTAGGGGACTGATTCCGTGCTGAAGATTTTTAGACTTCGTCTCAAACTTTGAAATATCGTAAGTGCTCATAATCTTTAGGACTGGCTCCACAGATAGGACATACTTGACAAGAATTGGTTCCCGTTAAAACATTTAACACCTTACCATCAATCAAAGTCAAATAAAGATTAAAAGTCACGGTGATTTTTCTGTCAGCTGAGTAGTTGTAAATAAAAGCTGTTAGGTTTTGTATTTGTGATTCCAAATCCGACCTTTCTGTTAGAATAAGATCTTTGCTGTCCTTAGCGAATTGAAGCTTTAGTGGTCTGCAAAATCTAACTGATTGGGGTGTTTGATTTACCCATAAAGGCACCCCCAAATTATCCGAAACTTTTAGTGGAATAATGCTCGTAACAAATAAAGAGTCGTCTTTGCTATCACAATTTTCTCGTAGGAATTTCTGTTTGTACATAATCTGTCCTGTAGAACAGTCAAATCCATAACTCGCGATTAGTTTGACATCTGTTATTTTTTCATGTACCTTTAGTACATCCTCTTGCATAAGCAAAATTCGGCTGGCCGTGTGATTAAGCAAATTTTGGAGTGATACTTGGGCTCTTGTTTCTGTCACTTGGACTTCCGCAGGTCTACACATCAATTTGGCTTCTCTTACCTTATTGTAGGAGGGATATATATTGCAAAATTGCACTTTATTTATTGTCCTCATGTTGTTGTATTGTGATTTCGTTAGTGAGCTGTCAATCATAAATGCAAGCCCTTGACTTGGTGTGAGTGGTACAGGCTCTATGAATGACATTTTTTTTCTGATCTAACTCGATGCACTTGAACTAGAGAAGCAATTTTTCAAGACAAAAGCAGTATCGCTTAATTTGGCCTTTTTTGCTGAAAGGGATGCTGCATGCACAAGGAGACTTGTATCATTTTCTTCCGTATCGGCCAGCTCCGATGCAATTTTTCTTTTTAGCCGGGATCCTGCATCACCGTAAGATAGTCGCGGTCGTCCCATTTGGTTGTCTGAGATAACTTCATTGTTATCTTTCTCTGCGACAACAATCATACTTAACGAAAGCCAACTAGAATGTTTTTTTGTTTTAAGTATCTATTGTGCGATTGCATTTGGGTAGATTTTTTTCACATAAAGGTGGAAATTTCTAATTTTCTTGGTAATTTCGTCCTTTAAATCAGTTGATACCTCATTTAAATGCAAATCATCGAAAATCTATTCAAATAGAGCCTTTTCACTTGGATTATTATTAATCCAAGCATCTAACAGAACAGAATGCCTTACCTCAGACAGGCAGCACATCGAACCTAGTAAAACACAGGTGTTACTTAGTTAATTCAAGCAAATCTCTAAAAACTATGTATGCCTCTTCAAGTCAACGCAGCGACAAAAAAAGAAGCCATTGTTGTCATGTCTGAACGGGTGGTAAAGAACTGTCATCCATTTAAAATAGTAGATGACTCAGGTTTTAAGAAGGTGGGACAGTTTTTCATTAATGTTGGGGCGATGTTTGGATCCAGTGTCGACGTAGAAAAATTGGTACCACATCCAACAACAGTTTCCCGAAACATAGCAGCTATCTGTGAGACTCATTTCGGCCCAATTAAAGAAGAAATACAAAAATATGAAGCCTTTGGATATGCTCTAACAAGTGACATATGGACAGACAATTATTTGAAAGCGTCGTATTTGTCGCGCACTTTCCACTGCATAAAAGATGGAGTTCTTGTTGAGCGTCCAATGGCCATGAAATCAATGAAGGAAACGTCCTGCACTGGATGTTATAAGTATAAGTTGTACAAGTTAAATCGAACTTATCAGGGGTGTCACAGAAATTGCTAACGCCCCAAAATCGCCCCAAACGCAAATGTTTTCAAAAGTTGCGAGTTTTGCTGCAATGTTTGGTTAATTTTGCTTTTACAGCGAATTATGTTGAAAAAAGAATGGTGTTGAAATAAACTTTGATTATTTTTGGATGGAATTGCATTCAAATAATCGCTCTCTTTCGGAGGGAGCTTAAAATATCCAAAACCAGAGCTACAACGGAATTCACCTCCACAATAGAACAGAACACCCCCTCTCACAAAATCTGGGCCAATATCCGACGCTTTTACGGACTTAACCCAATCAAACGAATCCACTGCATAAAAAACCCAACCAACAACTTACCCACAACAGACACATCCTCCATAGCCCAACTATTTGCCCAACACTGGTCAGACCAATCCAAAGACAACAATTTCAATCCAACCTTTATTACTAACAAACACTCAAATAAACCATTTAACTATATACCCCACCCCTCAGCACAAATAATAGAAGCCGACATAACCCAAATTGAACTCCTATCCGCACTTCACTCCCTTAAAGGAACCACACCGGGCCTCAATAGAATATCCTACCCTATGATAAAAAACACCTCTAACACAGTCAAAACAAGAATTACCCACCTCTTTAACAATGTATTTAAAAGTTTCATCCCACAGTCATTTAAAACCAGTCTAGTCATCCCCATTCTCAAGCCTACCTCCAACAAAACATCTATTACCAACTATCGACCAATCTCCTTAAACTGCTGCCAACCCTTCTCAGCAATTAACGGTACTGGATTTAAAAAACTTGCAAAATTTTTTATAAATATTGGAGCAAAGTACGGGGAAGATGTGGACATGGACGACATGCTGCCTGATGCAACAACGTTGTCACGAACAACGCAGAAGATCGCGGACGACAAAAAACAAAAACTGAAGGATGAATTAACCGACATTGTTAATAACGGCGGAGCAACTGCTACCATAGATTTGTGGTCTGACAACTATGTCCATCGAAACTTCCTAGGAGTGACTTTGCACTTCCAAAAGGAACAACAGCTCTTCGATTTGATTTTGGGCCTCAAATCCATGGACTTCCAACGCTCAACGGCTGTAAATATTTTGATCAAGTTGCACACACTTTTTGGCGAGTTCGGGATTGATAGTTTGGACAAAATCAAATTTGTAACGGACAGAGGCAGCAATATTTTGAAAGCCTTGCAAGGGAACGTCCGATTGAACTGCAGCAGTCATTTGCTAGCAAACGTCTTGGAACATTCTTTTAATGATTCGTTGGAGGTAGCTGAGCTAGTCGAGGCATGCAAAAAAATTGTTCGCTATTTAAAAAAAGCAAACTTGCAGCACCAACTGCAAACTTCTTTAAAAAACCATTGCCCGACAAGATGGAACTCCAATTTCGCAATGTTTAAGTCCATTGTCGATAATTGGTTTAATGTTAATACGATTCTGAAGTTTCCTTCAGAAACCCAACGACTATTGCTTATTAATATTGTAGTGTATTCACATAGTCGCCTATCATTCACACTTAAAGTATAGCTCAACTTGTAACACTTTGTTGCAAGCATAAACAATCTTTAATTGTTTGTACATATGTATGTATGTACAGGCATGCACATACATACATACTGATTATGCATATGCGTAATATGAGCTAGGGCTAAGAAAGCGTGTGACCGCTGAGTCAGCACTTTGGCCGCCCAGACTGTGAGCGTCCAACTATGTGAGTACACTCGTTCCGCATAAGCAAGAGCTGATTTTGACTCAATGCTAACTTTTGTTCAGAGAGCGGAATTGAGTGAGAATTTGGTCGTATGAGTAAATCAAGAAAAAAGTGAATTTTGCAGATCTCTGCTATGCAGACGATTATTTCCTTATAGATTGAAGGTTTGGTTTTTTTCTCTTTGAACCCCCTTTTTGCAAACATCCAAGAATGGTGCTCATACTCTGGAGCATCATTATCCCTTAACAAATGCCAACACCTGCACATTTGCAGGAAACAAAACTGCAATTGTACCCTATCCTCCAACAATATAGCAATCCCCCTAGTAACCCAACTCAAAATACTAGGACTAACAATAAACAATAAATACAGATGGGACTCACACATTAAACACATCCAACCATCCCTTAACAACAAACTGAACATAATAAAATGTTTAGCAAGCCCCAAGTTCAACTGCAACACCCACACACTTGTAAACATAACAAAGGCAACACTCATAGCCAAAATAGATTACGCCATATTCATTTATGGCCACGCACCTAGGTCTACGCTAAACAAATTAAAAACAACATATACAGGGGTGTCACAGAAAACGCTAGCGATTTTGGCGACGTTTGAAATGTAAAACGCCGAAACCAAACGTTGGTGTCATGGAAATCTCCGACGTTTCATTTTCGGCAACATTTTCGGAGCCACCGCCACCGGTTGGCACATCGGCTAACTCGATCGCCGCTATTTCGGTATTTCGATTGTCGATAAGTGAAATAGGGTTGTGCAATTCAAAAAAAAAAAAAAATACTAACGTTTGGAATTAAAATTATTATACATTTTTCGTAAACCAAAAATTAATGCTTATGTTATACAACAAGAAAAAATGCACTTATTTTTTGGAGGTACAGTTAACACACTGCAACACCAAAATTTTTAAAATTATTATCGCGCGCAATATTGCCGGTGCTTTGACAACCCTCTTGTTTACATTTACTTCAAATTTGTAACTGTAAACAAATTTTGGCAAATTAACCAAAAATTTAAGAACAATGAATTAAATACAACAAGATGAATACAATGCATCGATAACTGCTAACTATTGCGTTTGTAAGCCTACATTCTCTTTTCTACACAATTCATTTTTCGCAACAATGGCAACTGTTTTACCCCAGAATAAAATTTCGTCGATGCGATTTCTAGGTATTAGCTCTGTTCAACAGGTCATTGGATGCAGACCTGGAGGTGTTTAGAACAAATGTGAGCGAAATCGTTGGGAATATTATTTAGTCTACACTCTTGCTTCTTTTTAGCAAGCGATTTCAATTTTTTCAAATCTTCAATTACAAGTGAAATAATTAAAAATTCGATGCACATATTCAAATACAAATTTAATTAAGTTTATTCGATCATATTAGAAACCTTATCCATCAGAAATCCAAAAAATTTCAATTCATTTTAAAAAGGGCTGCAACTGCAATTGCATTTTTTACAGCTGTTTACATTTCTTCTTTTTCTTTGGCTGACCAAGATAAAAACAGAGACGTCAACTTGGTGCATTTTTTCGACGTTTACATTAAATTTATCCGTGTACACACAATTTAAAAAACTTTCTTAAATTTGGTCGTAATCCATAAAATTTGTGCTTACTTGTGGCATATAACAAACTAAAATTGGAAACACAAATGTTTTGTCCGAAAATTAGTTTCCGCCGTTTTCAGCAGGATGGCAGCCTTGCTTATGCAATCGCTGGCAAATATTGCCAGCGATTATTTGAATGCATTTCCATCCAAAAATAATCAAAGTTTATTTCAACACCATTCTTTTTTCAACATAATTTGCTGTAAGCGCAAAATTAACCAAACGTTGGAGAAAAACTTGTAACTTTCTGTGACACCCTACATTTGTGTTTGGGGCGATTTTGGGGCGTTATCGATTTCTGTGACACCCCTGATTGTCACTGATCGCGTGTCGAACATGATTAGGGCCTTTCAGAACTCGGAGAAAATTCATTGTGTTAACCATCTACTTAACAACGCTGTGGAAAAGGCTATTCCTGCTGCTGTTCCTGAGATGGGCTACATCATCTCCACTTGTAGCAAAATTGTTAAATACAGTGATGCTCATTGACTTAAGCCACAAAACTTCAACCAAGAATTTATACGAATTTTTTGTGTCACATTAGTTCTATATGTCAGCGTTGTAATAGGAAGAATAACCAAGGTGTTAAAATACATATTGAACGAAAAACTTAAAAAATCTGAGACCATCTCCAAAATGTCCTGCTCACATACTTAAGCCACCTGGAAAAAAATGGTTTAAAAATTTTAATTTTGCTCAATATTCCTTATTTTTTTAATTAATTTACTTTAATATTGAGTAGGATGACCTTTCTGCTTAAGAACAGTGGATCAACGCTTTGGCATTAAATCCACAAGACATGCACACTGTTGAGGGGTGATTTTCTTCCACTCTTCCTGCAAAATTCGCCACAAATCGTTTTTATTTGCTGGTTTTTTTTGGCCAACGACTTGTTTAAGAATTCCCCACAAGTTCTCTATAGGGTTCAAGTCTGGGCTCTGCGGTGGCCATTGCAAAACATTGATTGCCTCTTGGTTAAGCCACGACTTGACTATCTTGCTGCAGTGTTTCGGGTCGTTGTCCTCTGTACATTTCGCCGTTCATAATGCCTTGTATCTTCACTAGGGGACCTGCGCCCGATGCGGTGAAACAGCCCCAGACCATAATCGAAGCGCCACCATGTTTAACGGTCTTCTTCGTGTATTTGGGGTCCAATTGTTTATTGGGAGGACGTCGTACATCACTCCCAAAGACATTACACTTGGATTCGTCGCTCCAAACAATCATATTCCAAAAATTGGGACCTTTTTGAATATGCTCTTTGGCGAATTGAAGGCACTTTTTAACATTTTTAACGGACAGCAATGTTTTTTTTTGGGCAATGCGTCCATACAACCCGAATTCATTTAGCCGTCTTCTTATGGTCTGAGCTGACACATTCACGCCATAATCTGCCACCATTTGACCATTACTTTAATAAATCTGGGATGAATTCCTCACAAGGATTTTCTTTGAAAAGCTTTCGCGCGACTAGATGGAATACAGTTTATTACCTATTGAAATCAATTCAAACAAATTGGATTGAGGTGACAACAATTCTCAAAGACAAAAATCAAACAGGTCGAATCGAAGGCATCAACATAAACCATTTAGGTCCCATTGTCCGAATGCTGGAAGCTTTTGAAAATGTTTCAAAAAAACTGGAAGCAAGCAAACGTCAAATTATTCACCTCATTGCCCCAAACATAAATAAATTAAAGAAAGAATGCCAGACGGAATTCGCTGATATTGATTTAATTAAGTCACTTAAATCCAAATTGCATACCCAAATTTCATCCACAAAAGTCCCTAATTTAACTACATACCATAACATAGCCCCTCTATCTTTTTCCACCCACCAACAAACTCATGCAATTTTCGACTCATGCTTTTTTCGAAAAGTATTATGCATTTGTTTTTTGAAGATAATAATTGTAGCACGACCGAAACATCCATAGCTATAGACGAATTTGCCGTTTTTATAGAAGTCCACCCAGTTGACTTTAATAGGAACCAAGTTGAACAAGAAATTATTTGTTATTCTAATATTAATGTTGCATATATCATTAATTTTAATCCAGTGGCTTGGTGGAATATGCATCAAAATTTTTCCCCACTTCTTTATAAGACTAGCTGTAAAATATTCTGCATTCCAGCTAGCAGTGCGGCTTCAGAAAGAACATTTTGAAACGCCAGAAACCTTATAGCTGAAAAACGTTGCCCCATTGCAACTAACCCAGAAAATATTAATAAAATGATGTTTTTACATTCTAATATAAATTAAGTATATAAATATGTGTATATATAACTTGAAAATAAAGAATATAAACATAAATACAAATCACATTTATTTTCATTTCTTTCTTTTCTTTTTTTTCTATTTCATTTCGTTCTTTGCTTTTTTTTTCTATTCCCATTCATTTCGTTCTTTGTTTTTTTTTCTATTCCCATTGAGTCTACATAAAATAAAGTAAGTAAGTCGCCGTGCCGACTTGGATATACCATGCATTAGGTGAAGAGATATATATTAAATTTATTTTAAATGCTATCTCGCTCACTCTTATGTGGAAACGAGCACTTTAGCGCCCCCCGACCAAATCGGTGATTTGCAACATATGCTATCTCGATCTTTTTCGCGTGCATCTGCCTTGCACCGCTATGAGTGAAAAACGTTTCTATGTATAACTTTTTATTCCGATTCTTGCGATATTTGGTGGTATGATAGATATACGTGACATGTATTAGTGTGCCAAATTAAATTACGATACGATAAATATTTCGGGTGAAAATCGAATTTTTCGAATTTCGGGGGCGGAAGGGGGCGTGGCCAAAATTTGAAACAAACTTGGCCTGCGTGCACACTGCACGCATCTAATGTCCAAATCCGATAGCTCTATCTTTTATAGTTCCCAAAATATGGAGGCTCAAAATATTGTTTTTCAAATAGCGGGGGCGGAAGGGGGCGGGGCGAAAAAAAAAAAATAAACTCGATCTGCCTGCAGAGCAAACGGGTCTACATGCCAAGTTAGGTAGCTCTAGCTCTTATAGTCTCCGAGATCTCGATGATCCTACAGACGGACAGACAGACGGACATGTCTCAATCGACTCGGCTATTGATACTGATCAAGAATATATATACTTTATAGGGTCGGAGAAGCTTCCTTCTCCCTGTTACATACATTTTGGCGACTTTAATATACCATTTCATTCTATGAATGCATGGTATAAAAACGTATATATGTATGTATTTTATCGTGATACAACAACAAATTTTTGAATGTGCGCGCCTCGCGTGTTTCTTAGAATGGCCAAGCTAACTGTGGAAAGCACATGTGTGTGGTGTGCATTCGTGGGGTTTTGTTGTTACCCTTTTCCTACCCGCCCCTTAGACGTTAAACCCCCTCACCAACAAAACCCAGCCACCCCACTAATTCAAACAAAACAGAAGAAATTAAATTTTTTACGGTTTTTTTATTTAATTTATATTTAGCGCCTCCATCGGTGCAACGGCTGCATCGCTTTCATTCAATGCGTCGCTTTCATCCATTGCGGCGGGCTTCTCCTTGGCTTGGGCGACGGGCTTCTCCTTTTTCGCTTGGCCGACGCGCTCCTTAGCCTTCAATTTCTGCCGAATGACAGCTCTTCCGCTTACTTTGGGGTGAGGGGTCCGTTGGGCCAAAAACACCTTACTGCCCGCCTGATATATTTTTTTCACGTTCTGAAAACAAAAAAACATAATAAATTAGAAAATAATTCATAATTAAAAAAAAATTGCTACAAAATTTACTTAGGCAGTTGTGGAACTCCATTTTTAAAATGCGGCAACACCGTTAGGGTTGCCACACTGCAATTTTGACGCCCCTATTTATGAGCAACTTTTTTTGCCCATATTATTGGGCCCCTATTGCCGATAGCCCGCTATGATCATTTGCATTAATCAAATGCAAATTACTCAAAAACTGTCCGAATATGATGTCCGTCAAAATAGCGACGATGTTAAAGTTGAGTTAGCTACGGTCCTCTGTTAACCCTCTGTTAAATTTTTGTATATTTTTTAAATCAAATTATTTCTTTATTTATGACCCTTTTTAAACAACATAAAGTGTAAACTTATAAATAATTGCATTATCTATTGTTTTTATTAACTTTTTCGGGGTTTTATGCGTTCTAGGTACAAAAAAATGGTGCATGAAAAGTGGAATTTTTTCCCACATCCCACATTTTGGAGTCCAGCTCCCGAATCAGGGAGCGGCTGTGGATGCACGGTATGCCAGATTAAGCCCCACTTATTCACCTATATTTTCACATATTTCAATCAGGGATCATTCGGACAGTTTTTGAGAAAATCCCCTTTAAGTGAACCCACCTTTGTCCCATACAAAATGTGCAAAATAACCCCTGACTTTGTCGGCCAACAACTCAATATGTAGTCAGCGGCTGTCAATGCATGGTATGGCAAAACATTGGAAAGACTTTCAAGAGCATTTCCTAATTGTCAAATTTCCAATCATTCGGACAGTTTTAAAGAAAAAAGGAATAAAGTAAGTAAGTCGCCGGGCCGACTTGGATATACCATGCATTAGGTGAAGAGATATATATTAAATTTCTTTCAAATGCTATCTCTCTTTTGTGGAAACGAGCACTTTAGCGCCCCCCGACCAAATCGGTGATTTGCAGCATATGCTATCTCGCTCTTTTTCGCGTGCATCTGCCTTGCACCGCTATGAGTGAAAAACGTTTCTATGTATAACTCGGCCATTTTTATTCCGATTCTTTTGATATTTGGTGGGATGATAGATATACGTAACATGTATTAGTGTGCCAAATTTAATTTCGATACGATAAATATTTCGGCTGAAAATCGAATTTTTCGAATTTCGGGGGCGGAAGGGGCGTGGCCAAAATTTGAAACAAACTTAGTCTGCGTGCACACTGCACGCATCTAATGTCCAAATCCGAAAGCTCTATCTATTATAGTTCCCGAGATATGGAGGCTCAAAATATTGTTTTTCAAATAGCGGGGGCGGAAGGGGGCGGGGCGAAAAAAAAAAATAAACTCGATCTGCCTGCAGAGCAAACGGGTCTACATGCCAAGTTTGGTTGCTCTAGCTCTTATAGTCTCCGAGATCTCGATGATTCTTCAGACGGACAGACGGACATGTCTCAATCGACTCGGCTATTGATACTGATCAAGAATATATATACTTTATAGGGTCGGAGAAGCTTCCTTCTCCCTGTTACATACATTTTGGCGACTTTAATATACCATTTCATTCTACGAATGCATGGTATAAAAATATATGGATGCCTCGGCATGAAAAATTTATATTTGACATGTAGTGTTGGAAAGCACTTTATTTCAGAATGAAATTAGCGCCAGCCATATACGGCCTCACAAATTCGTCGCTATCTTTCGATTCGCAATCATTTATAGTATGTTGTATAAAAATTTCAGAGTCCATATTCGGACAGTTTTTGAGTAATTTGCATTTGATTAATGCAAATGCTCATAGCGGGCTATCGGCAATTATGGGGATCGCCAAAAAATAGTACATGGCCACACTAAATCGTCGCTATCTTTCTAGGCAGCGGCTGTAAATGCACGATAGTGCATTCGATTCGCAATCATCTATTGTTTTTATTAACTTTTGGGGTGTTTTATGCGTTCTAGGTACAACAAAATTGTGCATGAAAAGTGCAATTTTTTCACGCGGGCTGCTTTAGTGACCTGCAAAGAAACAGTACTTAGTATTTTAAATATTGAAAACTCATTGTAACTACTGAATTTTAACAAAATTAATTCCAATTTGCCATTTGTATCCATTGTTTACATGTTACATCCCAGCAAAAATTTATTTCATGTATAAATCTTTGATATTGTTATCGATTGCCTATTGAGCCTGGAAATCACTGTTAATGTTAATAACTACTTTTATTTATAACAATTTTTTTTTTGTATTTGTATTTGTATATTTGCCCCCTATCAGGGAAACAATAAAAGATGGTTGGTTCCTTCGGCAGCCATCCACTTGGCTCTGGTCCTCCAAGCCTACAAGTTAAAAAGGCAGCGGCTGTAAATGCACGCTAGTGCAATCGATTCGCAATCAATTATAAGTTGCTCATAAATAGGGGCGTCAAAATTGCAGTGTGGGAACCCTACCGGTGTTGCCGCATTTCAAAAATGGAGTTCAAAAACTGCGTAAGTAAATTTTGTAGCAATTTTTTTTTAATTATGAATTATTTTCTAATTTATTATGTTTTTTTTTTTTTTTTTTTTGTTTTCAGAACGTTAAAATATATGATGCGGGCAGTAAGGTGGTTTTGGCCCAACGGACCCCTCACCCCAAGGAAAGCGGAAGAGCTGTCATTCGGCAGAAGTTGAAGGCTAAGGAGCGCGTCGCCAAGCGAAAAAGGAGAAGCCCGTCGCCAAAGCCAAGGAGAAGCCCGTCGCAATGGATAAAGGCGACGCAATGGATGAAAGCGACGCAGCCACGATGGAGGCGCTAAACAAAAAATAAATAAAAAAAAACTCTAAAAATTTAATTTCTTTTGTTTTGTTTGAATTAGTGTGGTGGCTGGGTTTTGTTGGTGAGTGGGTTTAACGTCTAAGGGGCGGGTAAGAAAAGGGTAAGAACAAAACCCCACGAATGCACACACATGTGCTTCCCACCGTTAGCTTGGCAATTCTAAGAACAACGCGAGGCGCGCCACATTCAAAAATTTGTTGTTGTAAACCTCTTTTGACAGTTTTGAAAAGTTACAAGTTTTTCTCCAACGTTTGGTTAATTTTGCGCTTACAGCAAATTATGTTGAAAAAAGAATGGTGTTGACTTATCGACAATCGAAATACCGAAATAGCGGCGATCGAGTCAGCTGATGTGCCAACCGGTGGCTGTGGCTCCGAAAATGTTGCCGAAAATAAAACGTCGGAGATTTCCATGACACCAACGTTTGGTTTCGACGTTTTACATTTCAAACGTCGCCAAAATCGCTAGCGTTTTCTGTGACACCCCTGTATATGTTTCTGAAAAGTGATAATATTATACATACAAAATATATATATCCAAAATTTCGGAACGATCGCAGCGACGGATCATTAGTTCTGCCAGCAACTTGATGAAGACGGCACGTGAAATCGCCGATGAATGTCGACAAAGTGTGTCCCGCTGGACAATTCACAAGGTTTTAAAGAAGTCAAATGTCATTAAAAGACAAAAGCTTTCAACAGCACCTCAGTTGCTTGACAGACACATTGCAGATCGCCTGGAATGTGCCAGGATAGGGACAAGGGCAAGGGACTGGAAAAATGTTCTAAAAATTAAGAAAACATTTTTGGTACATCAGGTTTTTAATTTTAATTATTTTATCTTTATAGACTATTTTTTCTGACAAAAAAAAGTTTAATTTGGATTGTCCCGATGGTTTCAATGGATATTGGAGGGATTTGCGTAAGGATCCAAGATATTTCTCTAATAGAAACTTCGGAGGTGGATCTTTAATGGTCTGGGGTGCATTCGCAGTTAATGGCTGCTTGGAATTAGCATTTCCCAGCACCCGAATGAATTCTACGGAGTATGTAGAAGTGTTGCAAATGAACTTGCTGCCTTTATTTAGACAAAGCGGGGCGAGGAAGTGGGTATTCCAGCAGGATAATGCTGCTGTGCATCGAAGCCGGCAAACGTTACAGTGTACGGCAACGCAAAAAATTGGCGTTTTGACATGGCCATCATGCTCTCCCGACCTAAATCCAATAGAGAACCTATGGGGTATCCTGGTGCGGTCCATTTATGAAAAAAATAAACAATACGACACAGTTCGAGAGCTGAAAGCCGCCGTAACAACAGCGCTTGGGAACAAATTCCAATAAGCACCCTCGAAAATGTAATTTCGAGTATGCCCAACCGCTTATTCGAATTAATTGAAAATAATGGAGGCTATACTCAAAAAAAAAAAAAAAAAAAAAAAAAAAAAATAAAAATGTTGATGCAGTCTTAACTGCTTTCTTTTTTCATCAGGGCGATGACAGAATCGGCAGTGTTTCATGCCAATGCGATTTAAATGCATTTAAGAATGAGGTAATTATTAAAAATGCTTTGGAAAGCACTCCAAACATTATTATTATTCCTCATTGTTATAAGAGTCATTTCTATATACTTATGATAAATAAAGAAAAAATAGAATTTACTTTTATAGATCCATTTGTGCAGTCAGATTGCTGAGTACCTATAGGCATATCGCAATTAGTCACGATATCCAAAAGGATTCCTACAATTGTGGTATATATATACTCCAATTTGCAGAATGCTATGTCAAAAATATGGCATTAACAAACTTAGCATCCCCTACTATATTTAGAAGGCAAATGTATAACAATTTAATAACCTGCAGTGATGCAGTATTCAATACCTGTTTGCATTGTTCAAGGATTTCATCTACATTACAATGCATAAGTTGTGATAGATGTAAAAGATTTATTTGCACTAAGTGGTTTGCAAAACTTTATGACATAAATACAAATTCAATTTGTAAAATATGTGGATTATACCTAATGGTGGGATATCACTATAAAATAAGAGCCATTCCTCTCATAGTGGATTATACCTAATGGTGGGATATCACTTAAAAAAAAAGGACCATAAGTGGATTTGGCCTATTGAGGAACCACTTTAAAAAAAGCGCGCCAAAAACTCTACCTCAAGGTGGTGCGGAAATGAGTTTAACAGAAATTTAGCAAATATTTACAAAAATATTTAAATTTATCTGAAATATATACATATTTGTTACAAATTTTTTTTTAAGATGTTATATTTAAATTTTTCTAATTTCGAGTTTGCATAATTTTTATTTTATTATAATTATTCAATTTAAATAATAAAAAAACATTTTATTGCAATTTTTCTTTAATATTTCATCTTGTTTTAATTTAATTATTTAAGGTAACCTATAATAAAAGTGAAGTTTTCTTATGTTAATATTTAATATTAGTTAATATAAAAACATGTTTTAATATTGTGAATTAAAGAAATTCTTTAGCTCTCAATTGAATTATTTGAAAAGTCTTACAATAATGCTTAGAATACAAAAAAATAAAAATAAAATAAAAATATGTTTTTTTTCCACCCTCCCACTTTTACTTTCATTTTTTCAGCCACCAAACCACTGTGCATTGTCAGTATTTCAAAGCTATTCTTATTTTGTTATTTAGGAGGTAAGAAGGTTCGCTTTGCCTAAAGGAGAGCAAACTCCGGTTCGAACTCGCGGCACTCTCTTTTGTCAATTATTTATATTTATTAATTAGTTTATTTGTTTTTTTTTTCAATTATATCACTATAAACTATTTGCGGATAAAATTATATATGTATGAATACGTTTAAGCAGAATTACATTGCGCATTAATTCACACATGTGAATTTTTAAAAAGATTTGCCAATAACGCCATTATCACTCTATTATCAACATTTTTTTGTGCTATTTTTTAAAATGTGATACATTTGAGTATTCGAGAGAGTGAGGATGATACCCAAAATAGTGTAATTTTGTGTATTAAGGGGTTACACCACTGTAACTGTCTTGTTTTCAGCGTTTTTTCGCGATTTTTTTTTGCCTTCGCGGCACGCAGCATAAGTGGTGTAAATTTGATCCTACAAGGAAAAAAATTGTGTCGATCTTAATGACTATATCTAGTGAAACACGTACGGATTTTAAAAATTTTGATTTTTGTGGATTTGGCGTAGGTTTGAAGGACAAAGTCGTACTTGAACCTAAAAAACCACAGTTTTTTGATGATTAAAAATCACCTAATTAATTAAGCGAAAAATCCGCACGTGTTTCACTGCGTATTGGCGTTCTGAAGATATGGTCAAAATATGAAGAAAATTTTGAAAACTGTTTAAGTTGTGCTGCGTGCCGATTTCAAAAAGTGTGTTTTGAGATAAACGCGTTCAAATTTTCAACATGTCATATCTTAATATGGGGCGCTTGCCCAAAAAAGGTCAAAATGAGGGGGAAAAAACATTTTTTTTTGGTCCAATTTTTTTTCAACGTGTTCTAGGATACCTAAACTATTTTTTAAGCCGATAAGAAAAATCGATTTTTTGAAAATTCTACAGTGGTGTTACCCCTTGATCATTCATAAATGTATGAAGATATGTACATATGACGTTTGAAATGTAAAACGCCGAAACCAAACGTTGGTGTCACGGAAATCTCCGACGTTTCATTTTCGGCAACATTTTCGGAGCCACAGCCACCGGTTGGCCCATCGGCTGACTCGATCGCCGCTATTTCGGTATTTCGATTGTCGATAAGTGCAATAGGGTTGTGCAATTCAAAAAAAAAAACAAATACTAAAGTTTGGAATTAAAATTGTTATACATTTTTCGTAAACCAAAAATTATTGCTAATGTTATACAACAAGAAAAAATGCACTTATTTTTTGGAGGTAAAGTTAATATATTGCAACAGCAAAATTTTTAAAATTATTATCGCGCGCAATATTGTCGGTGCTTTGATAACCCTATTGATTAATGAAATACTTATATATGTATTTTATCGTGAGCCTTATGATAATCATACAACAACAAATTTTGGAATGTGCGCGCTTCGCGTGTTTTTTAGAATGGCCAAGCTAACGGTGGAAAGCACATGTGTATGGTGTGCATTCGTGGGGTTTTGTTCTTACCCTTTTCCTACCCGCCCCTTAGACGTTAAACCCCCTCACCAACAAAACCCAGCCACCCCACTAATTCAAACAAAACAGAAGAAATTAAATTTTTTACGGTTTTTTTATTTAATTTATATTTAGCGCCTCCATCGGTGCAACGGCTGCATCGCTTTCATTCAATGCGTCGCTTTCATCCATTGCGGCGGGCTTCTCCTTGGCTTGGGCGACGGGCTTCTCCTTTTTCGCTTGGCCGACGCGCTCCTTAGCCTTCAATTTCTGCCGAATGACAGCTCTTCCGCTTACTTTGGGGTGAGGGGTCCGTTGGGCCAAAAACACCTTACTGCCCGCCTGATATATTTTTTTTCACGTTCTGAAAACAAAAAAACATAATAAATTAGAAAATAATTCATAATTAAAAAAAAATTGCTACAAAATTTACTTAGGCAGTTGTGGAACTCCATTTTTAAAATGCGGCAACACCGTTAGGGTTGCCACACTGCAATTTTGACGCCCCTATTTATGAGCAACTTTTTTTGCCCATATTATTGGGCCCCTATTGCCGATAGCCCGCTATGATCATTTGCATTAATCAAATGCAAATTACTCAAAAACTGTCCGAATATGATGTCCGTCAAAATAGCGACGATGTTAAAGTTGAGTTAGCTACGGTCCTCTGTTAACCCTCTGTTAAATTTTTGTATATTTTTTAAATCAAATTATTTCTTTATTTATGACCCTTTTTAAACAAAATAAAGTGTAAACTTATAAATAATTGCATTATCTATTGTTTTTATTAACTTTTTGGGGGTTTTATGCGTTCCAGGTACAAAAAAATGGTGCATGAAAAGTGCAATTTTTTCCCACATCCCAGCTCCCAAATCAGGGAGCGGCTGTCCATGCACGGTATGCCAGATTAAGCCCCACTTATTCACCTATATTTCCACATATTTTAATCAGGGATCATTCGGACAGTTTTTGAGAAAATCCCCTTTAAGTGAACCCACCTTCACTTTTGTCCCATACAAAATGTGCAAAATAACCCCGGACTTTGTCGGCCAACAACTCAATATGTAGTCAGCGGCTGTAAATGCACGGTATGTCAAAACATTGGAAAGACTTTCAAGAGCATTTCCTAATATGTAGTCAAATTTCCAATCATTCGGACAGTTTTTAAGAAAAAAGAAAAAATATATGGATGCCTCGGCATGAAAAATTTATATTTGACATGTAGTGTTGGAAAGCACTTTATTTCAGAATGAAATTAGCGCCAGCCATATACGGCCTCACAAATTCGTCGCTATCTGTCTAGGCAGCGGCTGTAAATGCACGGTAGTGCATTCGACTCGCAATCATTTATTGTATGTTGTATAAAAATTTCAGAGTCCATATTCGGACAGTTTTTGAGTAATTTGCATTTGATTAATGCAAATGCTCATAGCGGGCTATCGGCAAATAGTGGGATGGCCAAAAAATAGTACATGGCCACACTAAATCGTCGCTATCTTTCTAGGTAGCGGCTGTAAATGCACGGTAGTGCATTAGATTCGTAATCATTAATTATATATGTCATGCAAATTTCAGAGTCCGTATTCGGACAGTTTTTGAGATATTTGCATTTGATTAATGCAAATGATCATACTGGGTTATCGACAAATATGGGGATGGTCAAAAAATAGTACATGGCCACACTAAATCGTCGCTATCTTTCTGGGCAGCGGCTGTAAATGCACGGTAGTGCATTCAATTCGCAATTTTTTGTTTTATATGCCATGAAAATTTCAGAGTCCGTATTCGGACAGTTTTTGAGTAATTTGCATTTGATTAATGCCAATGCTCATACCGGGTTATCGGCAATAGGGGCAATAATATGAGCTCAAAAAGAGTTGCTCATAAATAGGTGTGGCAACCTTACCCGTTCGGCCGCGCAATTTTGACGACTTTCAAAAAATTCGATCATATAATCGCCACAAGCTATCTCCTTTTTTATACAAGTTATAGTTTTATACAACTAAATGAAATAAAGTTTGCCATTTGCTGCTTAAACAATGGATTAAAAGTAAAATAGAAAGGTTTTGGCAAAATGCAATTGAATTTAAATATGAACTCCCCTAGTAAATATGAAAGAAGCTTACTTCGGCATAGCCTACTGCCCTTGACTATTACATTTTATGTTTTTAAAAATTTGTTCTGATTGTTAATGCAATAACGCAATAAAAAGTCTAACAAAATCTTAATATACCCATTTCCTTTTCTCCGTCAGCACTTCTGTCCGTTTGTCGGTCAGTATTGTTGTATACGAACTAGTGCCTAGTTTATGGGCATGGTAGGGTGGGTTTTGGGTACATGCTTATTCAAGCGATCGATGGTGTACCTGTTAGCTGCGTTGCCTGAGGAGTGGGGTGATGTGGGTTCGGACCCTGATCGAGGCATGATTTTAATGTTTTTAGCTCGTTTAATTTTTTTTTTTATTATTTATTTATTTATTATTTTTTATTATTATTATTCAATAATGTATTAAATAAATAATGTATATAACTCAATATTGACAAAGGCGCATTAAGGAGGTCGATGGCTCAGTAAGCAAGAGATCTGTCTTGTCTATGAAATACGTGAGTCGTAGTTTCGAATCAAACTTATATTACAACTAAGAACTTTATTTTCTAATCTTAATATTCTATTTTTTTACTTCTTCATTTCTTCCATTTTTTCTTTTTATTTTTGTTGCAAAAATAAACAATTTTTGGCGCATTTGAAAACAGAAAATCAAAATAACCGGGAAAAAAAATATTTTTATAAATCCCGAAAAAGAAAAAAAATAGTGGGATGGCCAAAAAATAGTACATGGCCACACTAAATCGTCGCTATCTTTCTAGGCAGCGGCTGTAAATGCACGGTAGTGCATTCGATTTGTAATCATTAATTATATATGTCATGCAAATTTCAGAGTCCGTATTCGGACAGTTTTTGAGATATTTGCATTTGATTATTGCAAATACTCATATCGCGCTATCGGCAATTATGGGGATCGCCAAAACATACTACATGGCCACACTAAATCGTCGCTATCTTTCTAGGTAGCGGCTGTAAATGCACGGTAGTGCATTAGATTCGTAATCATTAATTATATATGCCATGCAAATTTCAGGGTCCGTATTCGGACAGTTTTTGAGATATTTGCATTTGATTAATGCAAATGATCATACTGGGTTATCGGCAAATAGTGGGATGGCCAAAAAATGGTACATGGCCACACTAAATCGTCGCTATCTTTCTAGGTAGCGGCTGTAAATGCACGGTAGTGCATTCGATTCGTAATCATTTATTATATATGCCATGAAAATTTCAGAGTCCGTATTCGGACAGTTTTTGAGATATTTGCATTTGATTAATGCAAATGATCATACCGGGTTATCGGCAAATAGTGGGATGGCCAAAAAATGGTACATGGCCACACTAAATCGTCGCTATAATTGCAGTGTGGTAGCCCTACCCCTTTTTCCGCGCAATTTTGACGACTTTCAAAATTCGCACTTATAATCGCCACAAACAGGAGATATAATTGTTTTATACAACTAAATTAAGCTATTTGCTCCAAAAGCAATTAATTAAAAGTAAAATGTATAGATTTTTTCAAAATGCAATTGCATTTAATTATAAACCCCCTTAGTAAATATGATCTACGCTTGTGTCATATCTAAAATATTTACTGTTATTTGGTTGGCACTTAAAAAAAAAAAAAGAAAACGAAAACAAGTGGCACGCGGTGTGTTAAAAAAAGTGTAGTGACAAAAAACTGCATATTTTAGAAAATAAACAATAAAACAAAAAAAATAAAACAAATTAAATAAAAAGCGAAATGAACCAATACAAAATGTGAGTAAATGTGTAGTGTGCAATTAGTTTAATGCAGATGTTTGCATACACCTGCAGCCATTAACAATTAATATTAACATTCTTAAAATAATGCAATATTTAAAATATACTAAAAATAATGCTGTCCGTCTGTCCATCAGCCGTTCTGTCCATCAGCCCTTCTGTCCATCTGTTTTCCCTTTTGTCGGTCTGTCTTGTTGAAATAGAACTAATGCCTAATTTATGAGCATGGTAGGGTGGGTTTTGGGTACAACATCAACAAAGCGATAGGTGGTGTACCTGTTAGCTGCGTTGCCTGAGGAATGGATAGGTGTTGGTTCGAGTCGTGCTCGAGGCATGGTGTAAATTTTTTTCCTTTTTTATTTCTTCTTATTAATAATAATTATTAAAACAAATTACTAAAATACATCAATTATAATTTATTATTATTATTTAAATAATTTATTGAATAAATTAGGTATATAAATAAATTTATACATAGTTTCTAAAAGGAGGTCGATGGCTCAGTAGGCAAGAAATACATGGGCTCGAATCCAGCTTATATCACAAGTAACATTTAATTTTTTTAATCTTTGATTTTTTTTACTTCTTTCTATTTTCTTTTCTGGTTTTTTTGTGTTTTTTATTTTGCAAAAATAAACAATTTTTGCCGCGTTTAAAACTAAATTTTATTTACTTATTAGGACCATTTGCTAAAATTAAAAAAAAAATAGAGTCTTTTTTCGATTTTCGTCATTTTTGCAAAAATAAACAATTTTTGCCGCGTTTAAAAAAAAATTTTATTTACTTATTAGGACCATTTGCTAAAATTAAAAAAAAAAAAGAGTCTTTTTTCGATTTTCGTCATTTTTGCAAAAATAAACAATTTTTGCCGCGTTTAAAAAAATTTTATTTACTTATTAGGACCATTTGCTAAAATTAAAAAAAAAAAATAGAGTCTTTTTTCGATTTTCGTCATTTTTGCAAAAATAAACAATTTTTGCCGCGTTTAAAAAAAATTTTATTTACTTATTAGGACCATTTGCTAAAATTAAAAAAAAAAATAGAGTCTTTTTTCGATTTTCGTCATTTTTGCAAAAATGAACAATTTTTGCCGCGTTTAAAAAAAATTTTATTTACTTATTAGGACCATTTGCAAAAATTAAAAAATAAAAAAAAAATAGAGTCTTTTTTCGATTTTCGTCATTTTTGCAAAAATAAACAATTTTTGCCGCGTTTAAAAAAAATTTTATTCACTTATTAGGACCATTTGCTAAAATTAAAAAAAAAAATAGAGTCTTTTTTCGATTTTCGTCATTTTTGCAAAAATAAACAATTTTTGCCGCGTTATTAGGATCTTTTGCGAAAATTTTTCTCAAAAAAGTATGCTATGTTTAATTTTCATAGCCTGGGCACTATGGACAAAAATCAGTTTTTTACGATTTCTTAACTTAATAATGCTTATTATATTAGTTTTCAAATATTATTAATATCATATATTTATATACTTAATATACATAAGTTACATAAATTTTTTCATGTTTTATTAATTTTGTTTTTTTAAATTTTTTTTAGCCAAAAAACAATGGACATTAGAAATGTCGTGGAGGAGGCAATTTCTAGTGGCCTTTTTAGCTCCAATTTAAAACTAAATAGTGAGCAATATTTGCAAATAGCAAATATCATTAATAAAAAATTTAGCGATAGGAGCCAAGTTTTTAAAGTAAACGGCTCGTGCGAAAAATGGCGATCTATGATCAATAAAAGCCATAAGCGCATTTTATTAAGAAAGAATGCTAGGATTGTAAAGGACTCAGAAGTTATTTCAGATGAACTTGAGACAAACATTCCAACGTTAATTAACGATGATGTTGTCAATTGTTCTGCTGAAGGTGTCCTTTCATCTGAATATAACAATTCAGAATTAGAACTCTCCTCCAAGCCAGTTGATGAAAGTCTTGTAGCAAGCAGACTCAAGTGCTTGCGAAAAGACTGTAGACTAGGAAACACTAGTTTAAATATAAATGTTAAAATGGTTGAGAACCCATCAGGCGTACGTGATTCAAAGCGTAGTTGCGACCATAATATTGGTACTATTAAAGTGCAGCAGTTCAAACAAATTGTGAAAGAATGCTGCTCTTTATTTACTCAAAAAAAAAGTATTGAACACTTAATGCGAGAGAATTATTCTTTAATGAACAATGCTTGCGTTCTTTACTTCAATTCTATACGAACTAATAAATATAATTTCGTTGCATATGGGTACTGCAAAGATCCATCTTGTAACAAATTTAAATTTATTGGCGATTTCGATGGTAATGTTATAGTTTACTCTAGCAATATCGAAATTCGTCACACGATAAATTTAAATAAGCGTTCTCAATGCAGAGCTATTAGCCGCTTTGTTGAGAAGAACGAATTAAAAAGCCGCACAGCATTTGAGTACAAAGAAGATTTGGCTCTGATGGCGGATAAACAAAGAAAAATGATTGGGAATGATCAAATGTTAAACAAACATTTATCGTATTATCGAAATATGAAATCTGAGGTAAATGCTAAAGATGATTTCGATAAAGATGCCTATGACATGTTATGTAATGGGTTTTCCCATTACATACAACACTTGTCCACGAAGTTGGAAGTTTTTTTGTGGAACATTGACCATATACGGCTGTTTCAAAAACATTTAAATATTCAAACTTTACACATAGATGCGACTGGATGTGTTGTGAGACCGCTTAAAATAGCGAAAAAAATAAATTTTCTTTATTCTTTAGTGGCACACATTCCTGATATGTCGCTAACATTTGGTTTAACACATGCGATTCTTTCGAATCACTCTGCCTATGACATAGGTCGGTTTTTATGCGACCTAATTGTTTTATGTAAGAAACATAAGTTGCGTGCACCACTCTGCAAACGCATCGTAACTGATGTAAGTTTTGCTATTATTGGAGCAGTCCTTAAGGAATACTGCAGCTATACCCTTATAGAGTACAATGAAATGTGTTTTCAACTTCTATATAATGAAAGCACAACATTTCCACCTGTATGTGTACAATTTTGTACCAGCCACTATGCAAAGATTATGTGTGCTGATATAGACAATACGGTTGGATTGCAAAATATTGAACTCAGAGCTTTCTTAAGAAATGCTCTTGGTGTGGGATATAATATAACCCACATAAAAGACTTTGAAGAATGGTTCCAGTATTTAGCTGCCATTCTTCTATCTCCTACTGAAAATGAGATGGTTCGCAATGCCATCTTATATTTCACAGATGATCGTCCAGTTAACTTTGATCTGGACGAAAATGAGCTGCTTAGAGCTTTCCCCAACAAGAGCTATGGTGAGGATAGCCTTAAAACGGTGGCTGGCAATAGTAGGTTGAAAAAACGTTTCGCCGAATTTGCAACAGAAATCGGGGATAGGATTTCAATCCTTCCAGCTGAGGAGCAAAATTTGTATTACAATCCCAAAATGGCAGAAGTAGTTTTGGGAAAATATGTAGTGTTCGCTCCGATTTGGACAAATTTAATGGGTATTTTTATTGATAGTTTTCAATAAAAGACCCAGCAATGGTCCAATTGAGTCATTTTTTAAGACACTTAAGCACAGTGTCATAAAATGTAAGCAGGGCATGAAACTGGGAAGGTTTATTCGAAAAATGGATAAACTCTCAAATTCTGTAGTGAAACAATTAGAACTTAATTATACAGAAAGCATGCTCCCATCAATTACGCACGGTTCAATTATAAAGGGTAGACCTAAGAAACGTGCAGGTATTGTAAAGCCAGTTTTAACTGAAATGTCCAGTAAAAAGCTTTCCAATTACAAGGAAAGCTGGAACAAAAAGGGCATTAAAAAGCTCAAATGTGGCTTGTTCAAAGGTGATTTCACCGGACCAAGCAAAGTTCGGGAATCACACATTGAAAATGATCACGAATTGCAACGGCCGGAAGAAATGGAAAATGAATTCTTGAACTTCTCAGTCCAATCTGATCATTCTTACGCCTGCAACTATGAACTGTTTGGAATTGAAGAAGAGTATAAGCATATGCTTCTTACAATTAGTCATTCCAAACTTAATAGTTGCATTGAAAAGAATGTACACTTTTACATTTTGAATTGTAAAACTCTTTTTGAGCGTGTACATGGTAAAAATAGCCAAGGTTTTGTATACAATATCGAATTAGAAGATATTGTAACATTACTAGATAATGCATGGCTTTCGAGCTTCATTGTTGATGCAGTCTTAACTGCTATCATTTTTCATCAGGGCGATGACAGAATCGGCAGTGTTCCATGCCAATGCAATTTTAATGCATTTAAGAATGAGGTAATTATTAAAAATGCTTTGGAAAGCACTCCAAACATTATTATTATTCCTCATTGTTATAATAGTCATTTTTATATACTTATGATAAATAAAGAAAAATTAGAATTTACTTTTATAGATCCATTTGGGCAGTCAGCTTATGAAACGAGTTTTATAAAATATTATAAAACATTGCTGAGTACCTATAGGCATATCGCAATTAGTCACGATATCCAAAAGGATTCCTACAATTGTGGTATATATATACTCCAATTTGCAGAATGCTATGTCAAAAATATGGCATTAACAAACTTAGCATCCCCTACTATATTTAGAAGGCAAATGTATAAAAATTTAATAACCTGCAGTGATGCAGTATTAAATACCTGCTTGCATTGTTCAAGGATTTCATCTACATTACAATGCATAAGTTGTGATAGATGTAAAAGATTTATTTGCACTAAGTGCTTTGGAAAACTTTATGACATAAATACAAATTCAATTTGTAAAATATGTGAGGTATAAAAATACCTTAAAATTTCAGTGGATTATACCTAATGGTGGGATATCACTATAAAAAAAGAGCCATGTGGAAAAGTGGATTATACCTAATGGTGGGATATCACTATAAAAAAAAGAGCCATTCCTCTCATAGTGGATTATACCTAATGGTGGGATATCACTTTAAAAAAAAGAACCATAAGTGGACTAGGCCTATTGGGGAACCACTTTAAAAAAAGCGCGTCAAAAACTCTACTCAAGGTGGTGCGGAAATGAGTTTAACAGAAATTTAGCAAATATTTAAAAAAATTTAAAATATATATAAATTTATATTTGTTAAATTTTTTTTTTTACGATGTTATATTTCAATCTTTTCCAATTTCGAGTTTGGATAATTTTTATTTTATTATAATTATTCAATTTAAATTAATTTCTGTGGAAAAATAATAAAAAAAACATTTTATTGCAATTTTTCTTTAATATTTCATCTTGTTTTAATTTAATTATTTAAGGTAACCTATAATAAAAGTCGAGTTTTCTTTTATTAATATTAGTTAATATAAAAACATGTTTTAATTTTTTGAATTAAAAATATTCATTAGCTCTCAATTGAATTATTTGAAAAGTCTTAGATTAATCCTTAAAATACAAAAAATAAAAATAAATAAATAAATAAAATAAACATATTTTTATTTTTTTCCACCCTCCCACGTTTACTTTCAGTTTTGCAGCCAGCAAACCACTGTGCAACGCATTGTTAGTATTTCAAAGCACTAGCAATATTTAATTTATTTTTTCAGATTTTGAACCTGTCTTCAATTAAATTATTTGAAAAATCTTAGATTAATCCTTAAAATACAAAAAATAAAAATAAATAAATAAATAAAATAAACATATTTTTATTTTTTTCCACCCTCCCACGTTTACTTTCAGTTTTGCAGCCAGCAAACCACTGTGCAACGCATTATTAGTATTTCAAAACTATTTATATTTTGTTGTTTACTCGCTTATTAACATTATCTATGCCGTGAGTAAAACAGAAGTTTGGTGCTGTTGGTAAGGAGGTTCGCCTTGCCTTAAAAGGGAAGAAGATCAGGTTCGAACCCGCGACGGGCGATTTTCTTTTGTTAATTATTTAATTTTTATTAATTAGATGAATTGTTTTTTTTTTTCAATTATATAACTATAAACTATTTGCAAATAAAATTTACATGTATGAATACGCTTAAGCAGAATTACATTGCGCATTAATACACACATGTTAATCATTTTTTCAATTTTTAGCGACAAACATCAATAGGCAACGAAGATTGCCAAATATCAATGAGGCGTTGTGGTGCTGCTTGTTATGTTGACGTCTCGGAAATGAAATGGTAATATGTATTTCCAAGGTTCGAATCTGCAAAGGGGCTTAATGCGCAATGTTATAATTTTTTTCCCCTCCAATAATGATTTCAATATTTTATTCTTTATTTTAATTATTTTAATATAAAACGAAAAGGTTTTTACTTTTTTTCGTCAATCTAATAAATATTTATAAAGAAAATATAACAAATATATCGTGAGCCTTGCGATAGATAATCATACAACAACAAATTTTTGAATGTGCGCGCCTCGCGTGTTTCTTAGAATGGCCAAGCTAACGGTGGAAAGCACATGTGTGTGGTGTGGTGTGCATTCGTGGGATTTTCTTGTTACCCTTTTCCTACCCGCCCCTTTGACGTTAAACCCCCTCACCAGCGTTGGATCAACGTATTTCGAAGGTGATCCACGTATCAACGTACGAAGAGACTAAAACTACGTACTTTTAAAAAATATTGCAAAATACCCTAAAAACTCAAATTTTTGGGTAATATCAATATATTATGAATTAAATAAAAAAAATAATATGATTTATATTGGGTTAGCAGCACTAAATGCCATTTTCAATGGGTTAGCAGCGCTAAATTGCAAAAATATTGGCAGCGCTTACTTCAGAATTTGTGCTTGAAATTGTGAAAAATGGAAATTTTTAAACAATGTAATTTGCGTTCTAAAACGACAAATGATATTAATAACAACGAAGTACAATACAGTTCATTTAAAAATTGAATAGTTTATTTATTATTTTAATTTATTTTTAAGCCCTCCATTGCTGTTGCGACGGGCTTCTCCGCAACGGGCTTCTCCGCAACGGGCTCCTCAGCGTCGGGCTTCTTGGCGACGGGCTTCTCGGGCTCCTTTTTAGCGACGGGCTTCTTTTGGCCATTTGCGACGGGCTTCTTTTTGCCATTTGCGACGCGCTGCTTGGCTTTTGATTGCGCCCTTATGACCCCTCTTCCGCCCTTTTTTTCTTGAGGGGTCTGCTGGGACACAAACGTTTTGCTCCCAGCGTTGTGTATATGAACGATCTGAAAATAAAAAAAAACACAAATTAGAAAATAGAAAATAAAATTGCTACAAAATTTACTTACGCAGTTGTAGTTGTTGAATTCCATTTTTAAATGCGGCAACACCGGTAGGGTTGCCACACTGCCATTTTGACGCCCCTATTTATGAGCAACTCTTTTTGAGCCCATATTATTGCCCCTATTGCCGATAACCCGGTATGATCATTTGCATTAATCAAATGCAAATATCTCAAAAACTGTCCGAATACGGACCCTGAAATTTGCATGGCATATATAATTAATGATTACGAATCTAATGCACTACCGTGCATTTACAGCCGCTACCTAGAAAGATAGCGACGATTTAGTGTGGCCATGTAGTATGTTTTGGCGATCCCCATAATTGCCGATAGCGCGATATGAGTATTTGCATTAATCAAATGCAAATATCTCAAAAACTGTCCGAATACGGACTCTGAAATTTTCATGGCATATATAATTAATGATTACGAATCTAATGCACTACCGTGCATTTACAGCCGCTGCCTAGAAAGATAGCGACGATTTAGTGTGGCCATGTACTATTTTTTGACCATCCCACTATTTTTTTTCTTTTTCGGGATTTATAAAAATATTTTTTTTCCCGGTTATTTTGATTTTCTGTTTTCAAATGCGCCAAAAATTGTTTATTTTTGCAACAAAAATAAAAAGAAAAAATGGAAGAAATGAAGAAGTAAAAAAATAGAATATTAAGATTAGAAAATAATGTTCTTAGTTGTAATATAAGTTTGATTCGAAACTACGACTCACGTATTTCATAGACAAGACAGATCTCTTGCTTACTGAGCCATCGACCTCCTTAATGCGCCTTTGTCAATATTGAGTTATATACATTATTTATTTAATACATTATTGAATAATAATAATAAAAAATAATAAATAAATAAATAATAAAAAAAAAATTAAACGAGCTAAAACCATTAAAATCATGCCTCGATCAGGGTCCGAACCCACATCACCCCACTCCTCAGGCAACGCAGCTAACAGGTACACCATCGATCGCTTGAATAAGCATGTACCCAAAACCCACCCTACCATGCCCATAACTATGCACTAGTTCGTATACAACAATACTGACCGACAAACGGACAGAAGTGCTGACGGACAAAAGGAAATGGGTACATTAAGATTTTGTTAGACTTTTTTTTGTGTATTTAGTGAATTTAAAATATTGCGTTATTGCATTAACAATCAGAACAAATTTTTAAAAACATAAAATGTAATAGTCAAGGGCAGTCGGCTAACCCGAAGTTAGTTTCTTTCATATTTACTAGGGGAGTTCATATTTAAATTCAATTGCATTTTGCCAAAACCTTTCTATTTTACTTTTGATCCATTGTTTAAGCAGCAAATGGCAAACTTTATTTCATTTAATTGTGTAAAACTATAACTTGTATAAAAAAGGAGATAGCTTGTGGCGATTATATGATCGAATTTTTTGAAAGTCGTCAAAATTGCGCGGCCGAACGGGTAAGGTTGCCACACCTATTTATGAGCAACTCTTTTTGAGCTCATATTATTGCCCCTATTGCCGATAACCCGGTATGAGCATTGGCATTAATCAAATGCAAATTACTCAAAAACTGTCCGAATACGGACTCTGAAATTTTCATGGTACATAAAACAAAAAATTGCGAATTGAATGCACTACCGTGCATTTACAGCCGCTGCCTAGAAAGATAGCGACGATTTAGTGTGGCCATGTACCATTTTTTGACCATCCCCATATTTGTCGATAACCCAGTATGATCATTTGCATTAATCAAATGCAAATATCTCAAAAACTGTCCGAATACGGACTCTGAAATTTGCATGACATATATAATTAATGATTACGAATCTAATGCACTACCGTGCATTTACAGCCGCTACCTAGAAAGATAGCGACGATTTAGTGTGGCCATGTACTATTTTTTGGCCATCCCACTATTTGCCGATAGCCCGCTATGAGCATTTGCATTAATCAAATGCAAATTACTCAAAAACTGTCCGAATATGGACTCTGAAATTTTTATACAACATACAATAAATGATTGCGAGTCGAATGCACTACCGTGCATTTACAGCCGCTGCCTAGAAAGATAGCGACGAATTTGTGAGGCCGTATATGGCTGGCGCTAATTTCATTCTGAAATAAAGTGCTTTCCAACACTACATGTCAAATATAAATTTTTCATGCCGAGGCATCCATATATTTTTCTTTTTTCTTAAAAACTGTCCGAATGATTGGAAATTTGACAATTGGGAAATGCTCTTGAAAGTCTTTCCAATGTTTTGCCATACCGTGCATTTACAGCCGCTGACTACATATTGAGTTGTTGGCCGACAAAGTCCGGGGTTATTTTGCACATTTTGTATGGGACAAAAGTGAAGGTGGGTTCACTTAAAGGCGATTTTCTCAAAAACTGTCCGAATGATCCATGATTGAAATATGTGGAAATGTAGGTGAATAAGTGGGGCTTAATCTGGCATACCGTGCATGGACAGCCGCTCCCTGATTTGGGAGCTCGGCTCCAAAATATGGGATGTCGGAAAAAATTAAATTTTTCATTCACGATTTTCTTGTACCTAGAATGCATAAAACCCCCCAAAAGTTAATAAAAACAATAGATAATACAATTATTTATAAGTTTGCACTTTATTTTGTTTAAAAAGGGTCATAAATAAAGAAATAATGTAAATTAAAAAATATGCAAAAAGTTAACAGTGGGTTAACAGAGGACCGTCGCTAACTCAAGTTTAACATCGTCGCTAATTTGACGGACATAAATAAAAGTGGTTATTAACATTTACAGTGATTTCCAGGCTCAATAGGCAATCGATAACAATATCAAAGATTTATACATGAAATAAATTTTTGCTGGGATGTAACATGTAAACAATGGATACAAATGGCAAATTGGAATTAATTTTGTTAAAATTCAGTAGTTACAATGAGTTTTAAATATTAAAAATACTAAGTACTGTTTCTTTGCAGGTCACTAAAGCAGCCCGCGTGAAAAAATTGCACTTTTCATGCACAATTTTGTTGTACCTAGAACGCATAAAACACCCCAAAATTTAATAAAAACAATAGATGATTGCGAATCGAATGCACTACCGTGCATTAACAGCCGCTGCTTAAAAAGATAGCGACGAATTTGTGAGGCCGTATATGGCTGGCGCTAATTTCATTCTGAAATAAAGTGCTTTCCAACACTACATACATGTCATATATAAATTTTTCACGCCGAGGCATCCATATATTTTTGCTCTTGTCTCAGAAACTGTCTGAATGATTGGAAATTTGACTATTAGGAAATGCTCTTGAAAGTCTTCCCAATGTTTTGACATACCGTGCATTTACAGCCGCTGACTAGATATTAAGTTGTTGGCCGACAAAGTCAGGGGTTATTTTGCACATTTTGTATGGGACAAAAGAGAAGGTGGGTTCACTTAAAAGAGATTTTCTCAAAAACTGCCCGAATGATCCCTGATTGAAATATGTGTAAATATAGGCGAATAAGTGGGGCTTAATCTGGCATACCATGCATCGACAGCCGCATTAATAGAAAAAAAATTCCGGTCGGAAAATCTAATTAATAAGTGAAGATAATTAAAATATTTTTGAAAAAAATTAATTGAAGAAATTTAACAAAATTCCATATCATAAAGTCCCTAAATGTCAACTACGAGCAAGAATAAAGAAATTTAATTAATTAAATTAATTGCAATACTTTAATTAATTAATTAAAAATAAATATAATTATTGGGCTAATTAATCAATTGACAATTAATTTTAATTAAACAATTAATTCAGCATGAAAAACCTATAAACTAAACTGAATAATTAAAATAATTAACGGAATAATCAAAATAATTAATTAATAAAATAAACGTCAATAAATTGGAAATGAATTTGCCATCGGCAAAACACAATCCAGGCAAATTCAAATGCAACGGTCAAACAGAACAATAAACAACATCAGTTCTGATTGGCCAAAAATAATTTACGATATTCGCGAGGAGAGAGAGCAGCAACGGCACATAAAGAAACACAATGAGCAGCAACGGCACAGAAAGAAACACAATGAGCGAGAGCTCACAGATTCATATACAAGAATACAAGAGAAACAAAATGTTTTACATGCATACGATTAACACATACGGGCGAAAAACTAATTTGGCACAAAAAAAGACAAGACAAATGAGCGGAAATTACTCTCAGAGGGCGCGCTCACACATACATACAGGCAACTAAAACTCTCGCATCAGCGCATCGGGCATGGCGAGGTTTCTTGGATGCAAACATACAAAACATCGGCTCACTCAAATTTATTTGTCACAGGGAAAGGAAGTCATCGGGAAAATTTGTTTTTTGTTACCATCTATTATTTATCGTTTGCGCCAATTATATTTGTTTCAATCTTTGTTGTTGTAACTTTGCATATTTTGTGTTTGTTGTTGTTGTGTCTTTGCATATTTGTCTTTGTTTTCATTTTCGTGGGCCTTCGTTTTGCCGACGGCGACGTGTGCATGCTTTCAAAAGTTTTGTGCCAATTCTATGTCCAACAAAAAACCAAGCTGTGCTAAGAAAATGCAGAATCTGCGCACACACACACTGTCAAAAAATTGCGCGGCAATTTTACATATTTCTTACCATAACACATGTTGAATGCGCTTCCGGGTGCTTGTTCCTCAAGTGTGACAGGAGATTACTAGTGTTACCACTTGATTCGATAACTTTTGAACAAAGGCTGCAGGTGGCATTTTGTGCGTTTATTTTTATATAAAAGTTTTTTGCCGCGCTCATCTTTCTTTAAGATTTCTAAGTGAAGTGTGACCAGCCATAATATCAAAAAATATATTTCCAAATAATATCGATATGCGATATATCACGGAAAAAAAATATTTCGATATAAATATTTTTTTTTTTGTAAAAATATCGATATATTTTTATTTTGATATATTATCAACAACCCTAATGCAGATCAAAACAAAACCAATAGATGTAACGGAACAATTGTCCGTTACATTTAAAGAGCATGAGCCAAATAAAATAATAAATCCAAAAATTTTAAAAAATGTGACCAATTTTCCCCAAAAAAAAGTTCTTAAAGCAAAATTTTTGTGTGCCAATTATATATGTGGCCATAGCTGGCCTCTGGAGTCATCTATTGCAGTACCGCTATACAGACAGTACATTTCCATCGGCTCCTACTTTCACCCACGCACTTTCGCTGTTGCAATGCGTGGTGAAAGTCCCGCATATTCCTTTATTTTCCATGCGGCCACTTTCTCTGTCGCTGCCCATACCTTTGCTTCTTTCCGTTTCCTTTGCACTCCTTACGTTTACATTGGTGACGTCGCCGCTTCTTTTCCCTCCTTCTGCTCCTTTTTGACCTCCAACATCGCCCTATGAGCCCTTTTTGTATCGTTATTGATCTTATATATTCTTCCTTATGTCTAATTAATTCATATATCTCTTTTTCTTCAACATTCCATTTGTATCTATTGCTTATACCATATAATTAATTATAATTAATATTTATTTTATATATAAAATGACATATCGTATGTATCTTGGGCTTCCCCAACGACATACCCCTTGATCCCATTGGTTACCCCGCCATCCAGCCTCGCTCTCGCTTGTTCTGCATACATCATCCCCCGTTTCTCCCCTTTTGACAAGCATATCCCTCGATGTTTCGATGTTTGCGCGGTATTTTTGAAATGCATTTATTTCGCGGAATTTTTAAAATCATTCATTAATCTCAATGTTTTTAAATTCATTGTTCGTTCCGCTTCTTCTCTTTACCTAGCCATTCATGTCTTAACCTAAATTTCATGGTTTGTCTCTTAACCTAAACTTCATTGTTTGTATCTTACCCTAAACTTCATTATTTTTTCTTATTTTCTACATTCTTACCCTACTTTCTTACTGTCTAGTAGAGCTGCAAAACTATCGATGGTTGCAACATTCAATAGTTTCGATGGTTTGGCAACAAATATTCAATAGTATCGATAGTACTATCGAAAATATTTTCAAATTCAAAAACTTAATAAACGCATACTTAACAATAAAAATTAACATTTTAATAAACATTTCATATGTTTCATATGTTTAACATAATGAAATCCTTCATGGACATAGTAAATCAAAACAAATTTGAATAAAATTAAAATTAAGGATCAGTCTTCTGCCAAGATCCGAGAATTGTGACTATGAAAAAGGAGCATGTCCACATGCTTAGCTTTTAAGGCAGCTCTTCGTTCCGTTATAATTTGTCCAGCTTTGCTGAACAATCGCTCCGACTCTGTCGATGGAATGCAAAAATATTTGCAAAAAAATGTATGGTAATGCCACTATCGATAGTGAACAATAACCATCGATAGCGACGCAAAAATATAAAAATTCGATATATCGATAGTGCCATCGATAGTTTTACAGCTCTACTGTCTAGACCCTTTCCCTGAATACCCTGGCGTTACCCCGTGCCACCCTCACTCTATACCTCAGCCTTCCTGCCCACACAATAAATAAATAAAAACAAAGCGATTAAGCAAGATTTGGGTTTATATTTTAATTGTAAACTTTAATTTAGTACAATATAACAGTAATTTTCAAGTTTTTTCGTTTTGTTACTTTTTTTTATAAAAGTAATACTTTCGTTTAAAGTTCATGCACGAGTCGTCCGAAACCTGAGTCGTTCACAATACTGAATGGCTGTACATCCAATCATTTGCAATACTATTCTATCCATTTTTTTTTTTTTTTTTTTGTCGAATTATTTGCATATTAACTTTTTTTCAAATATTTATCCATAACAAAATCAAACTCACGCGTTCCATTGGCCTTAGCTTCCGGATGAATTCGATTCAAATGGTCCCTCAGGTTTGTCGTATTGCCGCTCGATTTGTAAGTTTTGCCACGCAACGAAGTTACTAGAATTGTAAAAATTTTTAATTTATTACATAAAAATGTTAGCTGATTGTATTAAAGCATAATTGGTACATACATATATATATATATATGTGATCATATAGAACATAGATAAATACATATGTACATACACATATAAATGCATGATACTCGTGGTTTTTTATACCATGCATACATAGGATGAAAATGCGCTGCTTGTTGCGATTGCTGAGAGTACTTTCCCTTTGTGTAGGCTCGCTCATTTTTCTATCGGCTTATTTATAAATAAAAATAAAATTTACACTCTTTTATGGAATTATTATAAATTTAATTTTTTTAGTTACTCCTAAGTCTATTAGATGCATTGCATCTAAAGGAAACTGTGTTATCATACCAATACCTATTTTTTCCAAAATCATTTCGTTTGAAAGGAACTAGTTTTGATGATGATCTAAATATTTCCTTGACGTGTAGTCACTATCAGTTATTTTGGCAATTCCATCATCGTTCAATGCACATCCTCCCATATACTTGTTTTACAAGAGGGATAAACCCCGCGCAATCAAAATTTTGCGCAATTGTCTTTTTAACGGGTTTGCTCCCACGCCCATTTCCGGCGTAGGCAATTTCATCTACAGGAGGCGTTTCTGTAGTGATGACTGGGGCTGCGGGAGGTTCACGCCTTGGCAGCCAGTTATTAGTATTCCTGCTCCGTTGCTGTTGTGAAGGAGCGGCTTGCTGCATGGCTTGCTGAGAGCGGTCTTCCAGCTCCATCTGCCCAGCCGAATTTGTAGCACCAAATCGTTGATTAAAACTAGCCATTCTGCTGACTTCTCTGATTATTTTGCCCTTGAGGGGCAGTTGTTTGTTGTTGTGCGGGTATTCCACGCTGATATTGATTGTTAAACGCCATTATAAGCTTACGTTTGCTGTCTGTTTAAAAACGGCTGTCTATGGAATATGCTGTAAAATTTTCTATTCGTCTACCGACTTGGGTGCATTTCACACATCCATTAAAGGATGAATGACCTTTCAATCCACATATAAAAGATTTGGCGGGAGCATCGCATATAAATGACTCGCATTTAAGTTTAATTTCTGTCATCCCTAACTTAATACCATCTAACTTTATGCGTTCCAACTCCTGAACAAAATCATATAAAAAGTCATTTGGATTGGCGGGCTTTTGCTTTCCTACAAATGTTCCTATCATGAAGACTTCACTATCTTCAACATTTGCAAAGTGCCCTTATATTGGCCAAAGCCCCATGCGAGAGCTTTTAAAAAGAGGCAACCCGTCAATGCCAACATCCATTTCGAGATTTGAATATCGTTCGAAAATGTGCTTATTGGTTTGTACATAGTTCTCGATGCCTAGATGTAGATAGTTTCCCGGGGCTACTGTCCTTAAAACAGCTTTCTCCCGACGGTTAACTAAACAATCCACAGAGCCAGGAACATCGATTCCAGAACTAACCAAAATTTTCAGTAGTGTACGATCACAGCTTCTAGCTGGACTGAACTTTATATACCAATCCCGAAGACCAACTTTAAGCTTGAACTTTCACTTTCAAAAGTGTTTTCCTGAGCATTATTATCAAGCATGGGCACGGCAATATCATCCAAAATGTCATCTTCATTGGCATTGTTTGAGCTATGTACACTACTAACCTCATCGACTAACAAATTACTATCACCCCTTTCCCTGGCAATAAGTCGGCGTATATTGCGATTACTAAATCCTCTTTTTGTAGGCATATTGCAAAAATAACACTAGCCGAAATACACACTGAAAAACTGAGCCTACTGAAACCACACTTGTAAGCACACTGAAATTACAAAAAAAAAATATCAAAGAAGCTAACTTTGGCTATGCCAAAGTTTGTATACCCTTGCAGCTTTTGACCATTACATTTTATTTTCTAAAAATTTTTTGTTTCTTAATCCAATAAAGAAATATTTTCAATACATTGGCCAGGGGCAGCCAATCGCCAAAGCGATTGATATTCATATTCACACACACACAATCGCAATTTTGACACATATATGTGCTTCACTGCTTATGCGTGCACTGCTTATGGCAGCAGTACTGCTGCATACTGCTGCTGCCATAAGCAGTGCACGCATAAGCAGTGAAGCACATATATGTGTCAAAATTGCGATTGTGTGTGTGTGAATACTGCTGTGAGTACTGCTGCATACTGCTGCTGCCATAAGCAGTGCACGCTATATAGGCAAATTTTATATCGTCGAAATCAGGCGTTATGTTTATCCGATTGTTTTGAAATTCACGCATATGACGTAATCCCTTTTTATTTATGTACATAATCAGTTTGGATAAGATTGTTCAAAAAATAGAGAAGTTATTCGCATTTAACGATTGTATTTGTATGGCAGCTATATGATATAGTTATCCGATCTTATTCAAAATCGCAGATGTGTATGTGGCTGTATAGAAAAGCTTATATACGAACTTTGAATGCGATAGCTCTAAAACTGTGGGACTAGATCGCGCAGCACCAGACAGACAGACGGACATGGCTATATCAACTCGTCTTCTCTTGCTGATCAAGAATATATATACTTTATGGGGTCGGAAACGATCCCTTCTCTGCGTTACAAACATCTGACCAATTTTATAATACCCTCTGCAAGGGTATAAAAACCAAGCTGTGCTAAGAAAATGCAGATGAAAACATAACCAATAGATGTAACGGAACAATAGCTGTATAGGCCTCCTGGCCTCTGGATGCATCTATTGCAGTACCGCTATACAGACAGTACATTTCCATCGGCTCCTACTTTCACCGTCTCCTTGCGCTTACATTGGTGACGTCGCCGCTCCTTTTTGACCTCCAACATCGCCCTATGACGCCTTTTTGTCTCGTTATTGATCTTATATATTCTTCCTTATGTCTAATTAATTCATTTATGTCTTTTTCTTCAACATTCCATTTGTATCTTTTGCTTATACCATATATTTAATTATAATTAATATTTATTTTATATATAAAATGACATAACGTATGTATCTTGGGCTTCCCCAACGACAAACCCCTTGATCCCATTGGTTACCCCGCCATCCAGCCTCGCTCTCGCTTGTTCTGCTTACATCACCCCCCGTTTCTTCCCTTTTGACAAGCATAGCCGTCACTTTATTTCGTACAAGACCCCCTTCACACCCGCACCCGTCTTTTGGGATTTGCCGTCGGCAAAACAGCACTTGGCAACGTATGCATGTTGCTATGGTTAATGTTGCTAGCCGTCTATGTTGCTAGCACTGCTTGCTGCTCTTTCCGCTGGCAAAATTTTGGCTGGTGCCTGCTGAATGTTGTGAGGTGCATAATAAGTTGTCTTTTATACTCCTCACAAGGACTTTTCTAAAAATCAAACACATGGTACCGGATCAGAAGTATCGTATAACAAATGCAGCTAGAACATCTACCAAGTTTGGAGCCTGCATTGTTCTGCAAGTAAGCGAACAACTGATATTTTTACAAAAAAAAAAAATTATAATGCTATGCAAGATGATACTCTGGCGGCCTTAAATAATGGGACATTTGAAAATTAAAAAGTAGAATTAAGTAAAAAAAACATAAAAATTTTGTTAACCTTCAAAAAAAGCGTTTGAGAAATATAAATAAATATAAATCTTTTTCTTATATATAAAAATGAATTGCTAAATGTGTTGGTAAGCGCATAACTCAAGAACGCCTCGTCGAAGCTCAAGGAAAAAATACAAAAAAATTGTCTGAAAAACCTTAAAAACAGTCCTTTTCTTTATCTTTCCGATAGTCCTGCCAGGGGCTGAGATATTAGGGATTTTGCGATTTTGTCATTTTTTTGGCCGCCCGGTACATTCTGGGAAAAAAAACGCAAATACTTATAGTGTCCTGCATCCTTAGATAACTCCCACTTTTTTTGACGCCAATCGATGTGGCTCTTCAAGGACATTCGAACGCACCATGTCATTTCGTCCTGCGGCAGGATTTGCGGATCTTAGAGCTAAAAAACCATTTCATTTAATATATGTGTGAAAATGATGAAGATGAGTATCATTTTTATTTTTTTTGGTTGCGTTTTTCCTCACTCATGTAAAACTCCCTATCTAAATCGAAAATATTAGAAATGTACGTTGAGCATTGAACTTTAAACCATTTCATCATGTTCAAGCCCATAATTTCGCTCTAAAAATATGCAAAATAAATATTAAAATCTGCATTTTTCACACACAATAGAAATAAAGTAAGTAAGTCGCCGGGCCGACTTGGATATACCATGCATCAGGTGTAAATTCATAGATTAAATTTTTTCAAATGCTATCTCGCTCACTCTTATGTGGCACGAGCACTAAGCGCCCCCCGACCAAATCGGTGATTTCTAGCCTATGCTATCTTGCTCACTTTTGTGTGTCTGGCCGTTGCACCGCCTTGAGCCCAAAACGTTTCAACGTATATGATAGCTCTAGCTTTTATAGTTCCCGAGATATGGGGGCTCAAAATATTGTTTTTTCAATAGCGGGGGCGGAAGGGGGCGTGGAAAAAAAAAAAAAAACTTGATCTGCCTGCAGAACAAATGAGTCTACATGCCAAATTTGGTAGCTCTAGCTCTTATAGTCTCTGAGATCTCGATGATTCTACAGACGGACATGTCTCAATCGACTCGGCTGTTAATACTGATCAAGAATATATATGCTTTATGGGGTTCGTAAATGCTTACTTCTGCATGTTACATACATTTTGGCGACTTTTCATCCTATGGATGCATGATATAAAAATGGCCAAACGACGAATGGCGGATGCGGAGGCAAGGCACCACAAGCCCATGAGGGAAGGGTGATGGGGTTATGAGCGCTTCAGAGGACGTTCCATCGACATTTGCATTTAATTTCGATAGCGTTGTCCATAGAAATTCCTCGGGAATTCCATGCACAATTTGACAAAAATAAAATACAACATACAAAATTTCCTTTCAATTAATTTATTCATTTATTAAATTTTTATTTCACAGGAATATTTGAAAAATGTAATTTATTATTATATTTATTTATTTATTATATTAATTTGTTATTAATTTTTTAACTAATTTGATTTAATTACAATAAACATACAATATTCAGTGGTCATTAATTTATTATTCATTTTTCATTTCTATTATAATACGCCTACAATAAACCATGTATCTCCTAATGCCTTCGTACGGCGATTCTTCATTTTGTTCACTGTATTTTTGGCGCAGCCGATGGCATTACGGAGCACCTTCTCCTCCGGCTGTCCTCCTTCAGACATCTGAATGGCTTCTGAAAGGACTATATATTTGTCCTTTCAGAAGCCATTCAGATTATAAATATATAAAAATAAAAATAGCAAAAGTTGTATTTTTACCTAGTAAACAGCTTAATATCTGGGGATAAGCTCTAAGGCTTAGCTTCCCATTTTTGCCATCCAAGTTGTGCGAATCAAGAAGGTCATCTGAGAAAATCTTTCGAATTGATTTTGTGATGGCTGCTTGCTGCAAAGTGTTCATTTGTTTCATCTGCGAAAGAAGGGAATAAAATTGATACAAAACATCATTATATGTTAATATATGTGGCTTCTAAGTTATTACAAATACCTTTAGCGAATCCGTGTAAATATCTGTGAATAACACTACTTCTGAATAAAAATTGATTGATATTTACACGGATTCGCTAAAGGTATTTATAATAAAATTTTTTGGAATCCGGCGTTATTTTAAGCTCCATCTTGAGCAAAACATCCACAGATTCCAAGGGGAATAGCATTGAGTGGTCGAGTGGTACTCCTTCTCGGGAGTATAACAAAAAACACGAAAATAATTTAGAATAAATTCTTCAATCAAGTAATGTGAAAAATAAATTGTAATTTATTATTTACATTTATTTGGCACGGGGTATCGAACGCGGTTATTTAGCTAATGTACACGAATTTTTTTCACTTTTGCTTTCTCCTTTTTGGTATGCACTTTTGCTTATTGCTTTATTAAATGCAATAATAAATCACTTCTTTTTCATTAACAATACCACTTTTAATAACAATAACAATTAACACACAATACAAATATTGTTATAGTATAAATGAAAGCAAAAGCGGAAAAAATGTATGCTATCTGCAACATAAAAAATTAAAATTTGTCACTTTTATTTTGAAACTTATTTTAATAATATGGATTCAAACTTACCTTCAATATATTTTTATTTAACTTGATTGAATTTAAATCAATTTCAACTTATTTAACTTTAATTTTGCAAACTTTTCAAATTCCTCACAACTCTCAGGACGCGAAATATAAATGTCCCTGGGAGATTTCAAGAAATTTACAATACATTGCACAAATTGGGATAATATTGAATACATATAATTTATTAAAGGGAACAAAATTAAGCATTCTCTGAGTCATCTTTTTGGTGCCTATTTTTCATCTTATTAACGGTGTTTTTTGCACATCCACATGCTGCTCTCCACAGTTTGCGCAGACTGGATTGGATACTCTTTCCAGTTTGCAATCTTTCGTCTCATGATCAGATTTGCAGCACTTCAAGCCAACAGGATCATAGCTACAGTAGTTTTTTGTGTGGTTGAAACCTTGACATCTATCGCACTGTGGGAGCTCCAACTTCCTCCTTTGGAGTTCAACTCTGATGCTTTGAACACCAAAGTACTTTAGACTAAGAATGTTATTGTTAAGAACATCTGATCTAGGTTCTAATTCCAATTCAAAAATATTCATTGCATTGTTAGTTCTGTAATTTCTTAATCCTCTTACATATCTAACTTTGTAACCTAGATTGTTTAAGACGTTTCTAATTTCATCACAGGGTGTGCTGTGATACAGATTTTTGAATACAATTCTATACCCACGGTCCTCCTTGGGGAGGTGTGTGTACATTTCATAATTGTTGTTCTTTAGGTAGTCTTTAATCTTGAGGTAAGTATCTTTGTCAGCAAATGTCAGCCGAACCGTGCCGTGCGGTTGGCTTCTGGAAAAGAACTTGCAATTTTCCCCCAAAATATTAGAAAGAGTGGTAGACAGCAATTGTGTGGATGTGACATGTCTTAAGTAAATAGTAGGTGGTTTATTTATAAATTTTTCTCTTTTACTGATGACTTTTGTTCATTTTTCAGGAACATTTGGATTTACATTTGGGTTTGGATCTTTATCTGGGTCAGCAGCAGCGTCCAAGGCAGGTATAATTTGAGGTATCTCATCTGCTGGAACGATGTTAGGTGTCTTCGCTTCTTTTCTGGTATGTCCAGCAAGCTCTGCTGGTTCAGTTTTTGCATTAGATTTACGAAGAGAGAGACGGCACGGGGTACGACGGGCCATGGATTTGTTGCCGGCACTGTTGTACTGTTTCAGCCGCAATGGTGGTAGCTTTTTTGTGTATCTGCCGAATAGCACGATCTGCCGGCTGTCCGAAAGTGATTTGAATCGCCTCTGAAAAGAAAACGGGGAAAAAATTATAAAATATCAACTTTGATTTTAATTACTTGCCCAATAAACAAGATAACAATTTAGGATAAACTGATAAGCTCAGCTTACCATTTTTCCCATCCATGTTGTGTGTGTCAGAGAAGACCTTTCTCATTGTTTTTAATCATTGCGTTCGGCCAACTACCAAAGACAACTGCTTGACCTGCGAAGAAATGAAACATTTAAATCAGGGACCGTAAATAATGATTATTTTTTTTTTTTAAATAAAAAAATCATTTACTTATAGACGACTTAGAAAAGAATAGCTTACACTAATATATGTAATTCGATACCATCTATCCATTTTTGGAAAGATTTTTAAAAATTCATTTTTTTCCAATTTTTCTCAAAAAAGATCTTTAATTTTGAGTAATTTAATAAGAATTATCCATAAAAATCTTTTATGATCAAAAAAAAAAATAAAAATCAAAAATATTGATCAAAAATGATTTTTATTTTTTTCGCTCAAAATAAAACTCACTTTTAAAAAACGGCTTCTGTGTTCAATATTTTCAAAATGTTTTTGCACTTCCTTAAAAAGGAGTTCAAGGACTACCCCTCTATAAAATTTTTTTTTTTGATATTAGTATATTCAAAATATTTTTACATTTTGGTTGGTTGAAATTTTATTATTTTTTTATTATTTGCTGTTTAATTTGACAAAAAGCAGTTGTTCCAGTGACTTTTCGGCGAGGTTACATCGTTGATCCGTCAACATCATTTTAAGGGCTGAAAACGCTCTTTCGACACTCACTTGTGTTGCGGGAACCGAGTGCACCACTTTGGCCAGCTGATAAAGAGTTGGGTATACGTAGCGCTTTTCCTCCCAATACTCCATTATATTGGAGGACAAGGAAATTGTCTTCGGACTATAGGCTTCAATTTCCGCATACCCCTTCTTTAGCAGATCTGATCGCTCACCATCGTCAGTTTCGTCTTCCGAAGCTACCTCAATGTTTTGCAAAAAATCGTTCAACAGAGAGCAGGTGTTTGAACTTTGCGTTAATGCGATGTCTGCCTCAAAGGATGTGGAGCAAGGCACTTCTGTTGCAATAATCTGAAATATAAATAAAATTATTAGTATTCTTTTTATATATTTCAATGACGGAAAAACTTACAGGTTCTTTCAAATTAAATATTTGCAGAAAAAGCTGCTTAAGTTTGCTTTTAGCTAGCATAACATGTAGAGGGTTTTGCAGCAATACCCGTCTTATCCGTGGATCCAAGTATATGCTGCAAATCACCGAGTCAGTCTGTAAGAGGCCAACTTCCCTTTCAGCGATGCACTCACTCAAAGCATTACTTTCAGCCGTGTTTACTGCTGCAGTAGTAAGTTTGAGCTCCAACCACAGCTTATAAAAGTCACCCATAAATAGTTCGGTGCTTTGTAGCTTGAGAGTAGCTGTGTATGCCGGTTCCAGGGTAGTAACGAGTCTTTTTAAGTCATCCCACTCAGTCGTTGTAAGCTTCATTGAACAGTTGAGGCGCCTTTCACAAAAGTCCTCAAAGTTTTTAAGCTGACTCAACATACTATAGGTGGAATTCCACCGAGTCGCGACATCTAAAATTGGTTGTGGCAATGACTCCTCCGTTATTAAATACCTACACTCAAAATAAAAAAAGTCATAAATATTTAATTATAACTATAATTGAAATCAATCTTACCTATATGCTGGTGTCCTTAAAAGCTTCACAATCTTCCGTGCTTTGTTAATGAAGCTAGCAGATTCGTGGCGTTGAAAAAAATCCTTCACCGCCAGTTGAAGCGTATGTGCTGCACATTTGATCGATCGTATTGAATAAATTTTAAGATCATTTAGCAGTCCATCATCATCAAAGTCCTCAGCAGCTTCTTCTTCATCTTCGGAATCATTGTTGAGTAAATCCACTGCCTTTACCATGTTTCGACCATTGTCGGTTGTGATGGTATACACTTGTTTTCGGGATATACTGAAATCACTCAATATCGACTTGATCTCAGCACATATATTTTGGGATGTATGCGATGCTTTCAACTCGATTAATCCCAATGTCTTAATGCACATTAAGCCTTCATCAATGTACTGAACATTTACACCGAGCACTCCGCGGTTGCACCGTGTGGCCGTATCCACTTTGAGGCAGAGGATTCTGTTCTTTAAAGCTTCGACCATTTTGCTCTTAATTTGGCTATATTTCTCTTCAACTAATCTCATAACATTCCTTGAATTAACAGTTGGCATGTTTAATCCTTGAAATATTTGAGCTGTTAGAGTCAATTTTAAATAGTTATAAAAACAATTTAATGGTTCAATACACATATTTGTAATTAATACTTACATAATATTTGCGATTTTCCGGGTTTATTTTAAGTTCGAAGCTCATCAAGTCAGCCACCGATGCCAAAGGATAGCCCACTTTGGTTTATCGGATGCAATTTTTACAAGCTGCTTCTTGATAGCAGTCTGGATCGCCATGCCTTCCTATATATCGCTAGCCCTGCCATTACGGATTTTAGGTTAGCCTCATTTTGGTCCAATTTCTTCATCAAGTCAGAATTGCCTGAAAAATAAAGTAAGTCGCCGGGCCGACTTGCCGACATACCATGGCGTCAAGTGAAAAAAACTACTTCCAATTTATAAAATTAAATTCATATATTAAATTTCTTTCGAATGAGCGATTTCTGTCATATGCTCACTCTTCTGCATTCTAAATTTGGTAGCTCTAGCTCTTACAGTTCCCGAGATCTTTGGTCTCTTACGGACGGACGGACAGACGGATATGGCTATATCAATTTCTCTTCTCATGCTGATCAAGAATATATATACTTTATAGGGTCGATTACTGAAATAAATACGTTGAAAAGATTTGCACTTAAAGCAGTACAAGGGTGGATTTGACCGGTGGGGCGCTAAAGTGCACACACATAAAATAGCATGTGTGCGAGATAGCATGTGTTAGAAATCGCGCATCCAAAAAAAATTTAATATATGAATTTAGTTTTATAAATTCGAAGTAGTTTTTTATAGACTTGCAAAAAGGGTATATTCATTTTGGTTAGAAGTGTGCAACGCATATAAGGAGGCATCTCCGACCATATAAAGTATATATATTCTTGATCAGCTTAACAAAACGAGTTCAAATCCGTTTGTCCGTCTGTCTGTCTGTCTGGATCAACAGCTTCTCCTCCTAGAGCGCTATAGCTACAGAGCACGGAGTCTTGTATATACTGCAGGCATTGTATATTTCGGATTCATCCGGATCGGACGACTATATCATATAGCTCCCATATGAACCATCAGTCAAAAAATGAGTTTTAGATCAATAACTTCGTTCTTTTTCACCTGATCATTATAAAACTTAACATTTGACAGTTTACTATACATCCAAACATCCGTGGCAAATTTGATCAAGATCGGACTACTATATCATATAGCTCCCATAGGAACAATCGGACCGAAAATAGTTTTGCTTCTAAAAACTGTTTTGTTTCTTTTGCGACCATCACCAAATTTGGTAAATAACATTTGCACATAACAAATTATAATCATGCCAAATTTGATCAAAATCGGATAACTATATGATATAGCTGTCACACAAACAAATGGCAAACTGCATGCTGCATCTCTACATACGTGCATATGCATGCGTGCCATGGTATAGCGTTACAAAAGCCTTTTCATTTTGCGATCTCCATTTAGGGATTGAGTAACGCAAGAACTTGCAAGGGTATACAAACTTCGGCATGGTCGAAGTTAGCCCGGCCTCCTGTTTTTACTTGATGCATGGTATATCCGGCAACTTGCTTTATTTTTTCAATAAATTTACATGTTGCTATTGCCACATCTTCGCAGTCATTGTGCCGTTTTGTATTAACGTTTTGAGCGCAGCAGCAACCGTTCGGCTAAATACCTGCGATGCATATTTAACGTTCATTTTCTCAAAAGAATTGGGTATATGTGTTTTCGGGATAAATTTGGGCACATTCTTGTGGAACAATTTTTTGGCACATTTAACAACTACTTGCCAAGAGACTCTACCATCAGGAGTCTCAAAATAAATTTGCATTCTTATATTTATGAGGTGGGGGACATCGTATATGCCATATATTTTGCTGCTCTCATAATTAGGCCTAAGTTTCTGTTAGCTTAGATGCAGAGAGTCCAGTGGAAGTTGCTACATAACTTAATACAAACTTCCAATTGTCATATACATGAAAACACATGTTTGCTTACACAAAACATAAGTTTTCTCAAAACCATCATCCACAAAACCTTCCACTTCATCTCTTTGGGAGTTATACTGCAGCCCTTTTCGTATTGAAATTTCATCAAAAACTCATACGGCATTCTTACTCTTATTGTCCATCTTTAAAAAAATTGATTTTAAATTGTGCAATAAATATTCATTTAGACTTGGAACCATGTTTCTAACAGGAGCCCATCTTCGTAAAGACGATGTGCATGGGAGATTTAACTCAAGATCGTCACGCATAAAATTACAGGCCTTAGAAAAATAAAAAAATTAATGCTTTGAGCATGTCCGTCAAAATAGCGACGGTCCTCTGTTAACTATTTGAATTTTTTTATTTTCAATTATTTCTTTATTTGTGACGCTCTTTGAACAAAATAAAGTATAAATTTATAAATAATTGCATTATCTATTCTAGGTAGAAAAAAAATCTTGCATGAAAAATGCAAATTTTTCCCACATCCCACATTTTGGAGTCCATCTCCCAAATCAGGGAGCGGCTGTCGATGCACGGTATGTCAAAACATTGGGAAGACCTTCATCCATACGTTCTAAATCATTTTTCGATAAAAGTAGAGTTTTTATTTCTTGCTGTATTAAAAAATGCTTTCAAGCTTAATAAATATAGAATTCTTTAAGCGGCCTAAACGACATCCGCGCGCGGGTGCCAACAATTAAAATTAACTTTTATAACCAAAATAAAATTTATATTGCAACTTTTTTTCCTCCGCGTCATGTTGGTACATAGTCATTCTAAATATAGAATAAATTTACTTATCAATGTGATCAACAGTATGTGTGAGTATATTTTCTTACTTTTTGGTCCATACAATAAATCCTTATAATTCGATTTTTGAGATGTGTCCTAGCAAGCACGATTGTTAGAGGAGCCTGTAACAATACTCTTCTAATTCTGGGATCCAAAAATATGCTGCTGACAACCACCGGATTTTCCATTAATGATTTCTCTCTGTTTACAACACACTCGTGAAATATTGAATTGAAATAATGAATCCGAGATATACAATGCCTGCAGTATATACAAGACTTCGTGCAAAATTACAGCTTTGTAGCTTTAGCGGTTTCGGAGGAGAAGCTGTTGATCCAGACAGACAGACAGACGGACAAACGGATTTGAACTCGTCTTGTCTTGCTGATCAAGAATATATATACTTTATATGGTCGGAGATGGTCTATGCGTTGCACACTTCTGACCAAAATTAATATACCCTTTTTGCAAGGGTATAAAAATCACAACAATGTGTTTAGCGTTGTAAATGTTGAGTTCCAACGCGTTGCAACATTAAGCTCGGGCTTAGGCAGTGACTGAGCCGCAATTTGAGTTGTGAATGAGGGTGTTCTTAAGACTTTTATAATATTTCGCGCTTTTTCGACAAATTTTAGAGAATAAAGTCTTTTACGACAAGCTGAAGGGTATGTGCTGCGCATTTCATTGAGTTAATTGAATATATTTTAATTATTAGTGTGATAGTCATCTTCGTCTTATTAGTTTTCAATTTGCAGGTACTGAGGAGTAGGCTTGGTGTTGGCCAATTGGGACCAAATTGGACGACCAGGACGAAAAAGGACTAAGGATGTCCTGAGACATCTAAGGTTCATTCTGTGGCCGTCCGACGTGTAATGGAGGCCATTCCAGGTGAGAAAATTTTGAATAGTCCAAGGAAGTGGCAGTGTTTTTTTCTCTTCTTCTTCCTTCTATTTTTTTGACTGCAGGCCAGTAGCAGAAGTAGGTGCAGTCCAGATGTGTTGCAACAAGGCGTAGCTCGCTTTGCATTTTGATTTAATGGCGGCAATTTTTTAATAATTTTCGCCAGTTCCTCCTTATAGGCCCTGCATCCTTTGTAACTGGAGATGTGGTTACCCTCACAGTTGGCGCACTTTGGATCTGGCACTCTGGCAAAATTGCAGTCCTTGGTCTCGTGTGGACCTGCACACTTCATACAAACGCATGGACGATGGCAGTAATTTTTAGAGTGTCCATACGCTTGGCATCGGTGGCATTGGACAGGTGCAATGCGTCTTCTTCGTCTTTCTATAGAGACCTGTTGCTGGCCCAATTGCCGAATTTGGAGGACCTGTGCGCTCTCGTCTTCAGAAAGTGGCTCTAGTTCCAGCTCAAAAATGTTGTAGGGGACTCTAGTGCGGCCATTTTTCATAGGACTGATGTAGCGCACCGTGTGTCCTATTCTGTTCATCTCTTTTTTAATCCACTCGCACGATGTGGTGTGGATTAGACCTCTAATAATGATTCGGAATCCTCTCATATCTCTATTTTGGTATGCATTATTATTTTTTCTTTTTTTCAGGATTTCTAGCGCTGCTTGGAATGAATTAACATCAACACAGGTGAGTAATTATACCCTTGCAGAGGGTATTATAAAATTGGTCAGATGTTTGTAACGCAGAGAAGGGATCGTTTCCGACCCCATAAAGTATATATATTCTTGATCAGCAAGAGAAGACGAGTTGATATAGCCATGTCCGTCTGTCTGTCTGGTGCTGCGCGATCTAGTCCCACAGTTTTAGAGCTATCGCATTCAAAGTTCGTATATAAGCTTTTCTATACAGCCACATGCACATCTGCGATTTTGAATAAGATCGGACAACTATATCATATAGCTGCCATACAAATACAATCGTTAAATGCGAATAACATCTATATTTTTTGAACAATCTTATCCAAACTGATTACGTACATAAATAAAAAGGGATTACGTCATATGCGTGAATTTCAAAACAATCGGATAAACATAACGCCTGATTTCGACGATATAAAATTTGCCTATATAGCGTGCACTGCTTACGGCAGCAGCAGTATGCAGCAGTACTGCTGCCATAAGCAGTGCACGCATAAGCAGTGAAGCACATATATGTGTCAAAATTGCGATTGTGTGTGTGTGAATATGAATATCAATAGCTACATTGTCTACTATTTGGCGATTGGCTGCCCCCGGCCAATTTATTTAAAATATTTCTTTATTGGATTAAGAAACAAACAATTTTTTAGAAAATAAAATGTAATGGTCAAGGGCTGCAAGGGTATACAAACTTTGGCATAGCCGAAGTTAGCTTCTTTGATATTTTTTTATTGTTGTTATCCGTGACTAATTTTATTTTATTTTTCAGATTTTCTGTGTTTAGGAGGTTCGTCAAGAGGTTAAGGTCAGTAGCAGCGTCAATACAAATGGTCGATATTTTGTTTTTTGGTGTTAAAGCTTTTTGTTGTAGTTCAGGTACCTGTGTGGGCCCTTTTGTTTGGCCATTTGTACCCTGTTGTAGGCTGACTGCTGGAGCCTATGTCTGCTGCTGCTGGTGTGATGCCACTGACACCTGTGTGACGTCTCCAACTGGAATGGAGTCATCCTGTTCGTCGACTTCCATGCCGTCGTAGCTGCTGCCAGTGCTGTCATAATTTAATTTTTTTTTGTCACTTTGCGCTTTTTATTTGAATTTGTTGCTTTGTAGTTTGTGAGTTTGTAGTCAGGTTTGTGTGTATTTATTTGTCGTTTTAATTCGCCCGCTATTGTTTTTGCCGGTCTTTTTATTGTTGTTTTAAATTGTGATACTTTGTGTGTTATATTTGTTTTAATAATGTCTTTTTTATTTTCTTTGGAATTTTTAGCTTGTTGCGCGGGGATGTTGGCACTTTTGACCCACTCCTCGCATCTAGTGAGTGGCGAGGTTATTATGTACTGGAGTGGCCAGCAGAGAGGACCGGGCTCACTGTGTCCACACACGATTTTTCCACCACCGTAGTGTTAATTGAAATTATCTCGTCATAGTTTATTGCACTTTTGGATTTGTAGTTGTCAGGAATTTCTTTTTTAATAAATAATCCTTTGTCAATAGTTCTTGGGTCGCGAGTTATTTTTTTTATTTGGGTGCTAGTTGCGTTATAACTTGAGAAATTCCCGCTTAGTTCATCGTTTGGCGCCATTTCTCCTTTTCCCGCTTTTTCTATTTTTTTTATTGGAGAAAGCGCGCAATCTTCGTACTCCATGTTCTTTTTTTTCTCTCGCTGCACACCGGGAGTATATGTATGTATGTGTGTTCCTTATGTATAAGTGTACATATACATAGGACACAAAGGGCGGCAGGCCGTCTATAACTATGATATGGACAAAATTTTCACGAACACGAAAACTTCACATATAACAATTATTTACACAGATTAAGAAATAACTGGGGACGAATGAAATTACAAAAGTTTTAATGTTTGTCAAGTTAGCGCTTTTTTTCGGTTTTATATATATTTGTCATCACTAATTTTTTCGTTTTGTGTTTTGTAGCGGTAAACCGAAAAAGGAAAAATTTTTTAATTTGTTTATGTGTTTGTGGTTGCTTGTAGCTTTTTAGTTAATTGTTGAGTTGCCGGCACTTTTATTAATTTTTATTTTTTTTTTTTTTTTATTTTTTACTTCTGACTTTTTTTATGTTTTTTTTTTATGTTTTTTTATGTTTGGTGTGTCGATGCATCACCGTTTGCCAAGCAACTGATCGTTGCGAGGCATTTTTATTTGTTTCTACCTTGACATAGGTCTTTACAAATTTTTTGAATAAATATGGATCTCATTATGAGTCCTACGAAACATATATACTAGACATCTGCATGAATGTCAAAAAAGTGACATTCGGATATACTACTCTCAAATTGAGTTGAGTGAATATGAGTGCGAAACGGAATAAGTATAAGTGAGTGGATAGGCTTGCTTTATACTCGGCCGTACAATGTTAAAACAGAGAGTATAAGTGAGTATAAGTAAGTATGTTTCGAATGTATCCGAATGACAGGTGCCGACACAGCATTTTTGTTGTTTTAAAAACGAAAGCAAATACATAGATAGATTACATTTTAATATTCATTTCATATACTTATTTACATATATACTACATTTAATTCAAGTTTGAGTTCAAGAACATTATTTTATTAATATTATCTGCGTTTGCAGCAATTAAGCAGCGTTTTTCAGTAATTAAATTTCTTGCGTTTGAAAAGGTTCTTTCAGACGCCGCGCTGCTTGCCGGTATACAAAAAATATTGCAACTTGCTTTGTGCAATAAAGGAAAAAATTTTTGGTGCATGTCCCACCAAGCCAGTGCATCGAAATTTGTGCTGTACGGTACATTTATATTGGAGTACCCTTTTATTTCTTGGTCAATTTGGTTATTGTTCGGGTCAACTTTTTGAACCTCTACAAAATCAGCAAATTCGTCATTTGCTATTTGTATTTGTAAAGTGTTAGACCCACTGTTTTTTAAAAAACGTTCCATAATTAGTTTGCACTCGTCAATTACGGTTTCCTTTTCATGCGGAGAAAATTGTACCAATTTGTTTGTGGGTGGAAATAGAAATAGGGCTATTTTGTGATATTTTGATAAATTTGGTTCAATTGTCGATAAAATTTGAGTATACAATGCGGACTTTAGAGCTTGAATAATTACAATATCATTGGAATCGGACAGACAGATTTTCTTTAATTTGTTTAAATTTGGAATAATTAAATGTGTTGTTGGACTTTTGGTTGCCTCCAATTTTTTTGAGACGGCTTCGAACTCTTTTAGAATTTGTACAACGGAACCTAAGTGGTTAACGTTAATACCTTCGATTCTATTGGTCTGGTTCTTATCTTTTAATATTGTTGTCAGTTCTATCCAATTAATTTCAACTGATTTAAGCAGGTAGTAAACTGTGTTCCAACGAGTGGGGCAAAAACTTTTCAGCGTAAATCCCAAAGATGAGTTCTTTCCCGATTTTTTAAAAAATTTCACCAGCTTGGTGCACGTACTGACCATATAGCCCAGCTCAGGTACGGCATTAATACCTTTTTCAACAGCATTATTGAGGAGATGGTTGACGCAATGAATTTTTTGCAAATCGTGGAAAGCTTTTACCATATTTGACCCACGGTCTGTAACGATTACGGGGTTGTCCAATTCAAGATCACATTCAAAGTTTTTTAAGATATCGCCTATTTTTGCCCGAATATTTGCACCTAGTTATGGAAAAATTTATTAAAATCATGTACACTCGTTCATTAAGTTAACACACCTGTGCAGGACATTCCTTTCATTGATTTCATGGCCATGAGTCTATCAACAAGTACTCCTTCCTTTACATAATGCACAGTGCACGATAAATATGAATCTTTTAAAAAGTTATCTGTCCATATATCGCTAGTGATTGCGTATCCAAAAACTTTGTATTTAACAATTTCCTCTTTTATTGGAACAAAGTGCGAGTCAAATATCGCTGCTATGTTCCGGGAAACTGTTGTTGGATGTGGTAACAATTTATCCACGTCTACATTTGGACCATAAGTTGCACCAACATTAATTAAAAATGATGCAAATTTGTTTAGTCCGGAATCTGCTATAATTTTTAATGGGCGGCAGTTCTTGACTACCCATTCAGTGGCAACAGCTACGCCTTCCTGTTTAGTTTCTGAACTCACATCAACCGGGGAAGATTTTTGAGTTTTGCTGGCATTGACTATGTAGCATTTATGCTTCGTTAAATTTGAAGTGCTACCTGTGAATTTCAAGACTGACAAACACATCTTGCAGGCTACAAGTTCAACTAGCTCATCTCCATTTTCATTTTTTATTCTTGAGAAAAATTGCCACACTTCGCTTCGACCCCTCTTTTCTATTAAACTATACAATCCAGAATGCAGATTCTCCTTTATTTCCTGTGCAAGGATCTCTCTTGTGCTCGCCGCTCTTTTAACAACCTGTATATTTTAATTGAACTAAATTAAATCTGAAAGAAATTACACAAAAAACATTTATGGACAGGTCACAAGCTAAGCAGAAAGATATATGCAATATTTGACTACAGCAATAACAAAACAAACGAAAACAACAATAACAAAATACGCTTTAAATTACATACTTTCTCACTTTGGGTAGTTTTTCCTCCTTCCATTTTTGCGACTGCTGTGTTTCAACGATGCAAAGAAAATAAATACACAAAATATGTACTTTGATACTTGGATAACTCGAAAGTTTTTAGATGTGTCAAATTTGACACTCCGTTTTACTGAGTACTCAGTCAGTACTCAGTGTCATTCAATTTGCTTTGTATGAGTACCAAAATATACTAATACTCATACACACTCACTCATTGTGCGTCTGTCACTTACGCAATTCAATTCTATCCTAGTATACACTATTTTACTCATTATGTGATTGAAGTCATGCAGATGTCTAATATATACACATCCTCTTCTTCTTCTTCCTCCGAGGCTATGCCCGACTCCTCGTCCGTCTCCCCCTCCTCGTCATCCGATGAGATGACGATGACCGGTCCCATGACCACCGGTCCCTCGTCACCGGACTCCTCATCGGATACATACGGCGATGCCAATAATTGCATCGCCTCTTCTTCCTCTTCTCGTGGGCCACCACGCCCACTCATCCCCTCCTCTTGGGCCCGTGGTGCCTCACCTCCCCTTCCGCCATTCGTCGTTTGGCCATGTTTTTTGCTGTGGATGTTGTTCATAGTCACAACCAAAATGAAAGGAAAAATGTGGAGAAAAAGAAAAAAATGCGTGTTGCTGCTAGGCAGAATATTTTCGAATGATTACATTTTCTGTTTGCGAGTTAGCACGTAACCTCCAAATTGGCAAGAAGTGGCAAACAAATAAAATAAACTTCATCTGCCTGCAGAACGAACGAGTCTGCATGCCAAATTTGGTGGCTCTAGGTCTTATAGTCTTCGAGATCTCGATGATTCTAAAGACGGACAAACAGACGGACAAGTCTCAATCGACTCGGCATTGATACTGATCAAGAATATATATACTTTATGGGGTTCGGAAATGCTTACTTCTGCATGTTACATACATTTTGGCGACTTTAATATACCATTTCATCCTATGGATGCATGGTATAATAAAGTAAGTAACTCGCCGGGACGACTTGGATATACCATGCATTAGGTGAAGAGATATATATTAAATTTCTTTCAAATGCTATCTCGCTTATGTGGAAACGAGCACTTTAGCGCCCCCCGACCAAATCGGTGATTTCCAGCATATGCTGTCTCGCTCTTTTTCGCGTGCATCTGCCTTGCACCGCTATGTGTGAAAAACGTTTCTATGTATAACTCGGCCATTTTTATTCCCTATTCTTGTGATATTTGAACGAAATTTGATATATGTATATCTTTTCAACTGATGCATGGTACATATACCCAAGTCGGCCCGGCGACTTACTTACTTTATTTTCTGTTCCGTTTGAAAGTACCGTTCATTGGCTATTAATAGAACCCAAAAAGAGAACGAAAGAATGTACAGTTAGATTCGCACATTGCTTAGAACGCAGCTGGTCAGAAAAAATAGAGCTTTTTCTGCATCACTTGAATAAGAACAGAGGACTTATTATTGTCTTGTGAACGTTCGCTTGAGTTGTATCAACTTAATTATTTTTTTTGACAATAAAGTCATATTTCCTATAAACTGGAATGCACTATGGGTCGAAAAAATTTGCTGACCACCGAAGGAAGAGGAAAAATATTGGCATATAAGGACATGAAAATGTCTTATCGAGAAATTGGGAAAACAATTGAAAGGACAACAATTGCACTATCTAGAGTTTCCCACTCCGACAGTGGACTGGGAAACAACTAAACTGCAACTTTCTGCTTGAATGAACCACATTAAAAAATTTATTTCACTATGAGAAATTATTATGTTAAACGAAGAATTTCATCTAAGATCCTAAGAAATCAATGTCTAAGTAATGAAATTATTTTAATATTTAAGTTAAGTGTTTGCATCTGCGTTAACCATTTCCCTTTAGCAAGCGTAGTAAAGCCACTTGAAAATGTTACTCAAAAATTGTCAAACTTTTCATAGTTTTAATTTATATCTCTCCATGAAATTTTGAATTTGGTTAAGTATTTCCCGAAAATAGTTATCGAGGGTTATGTATGATTTAGTATAAGTATATGTATATGCTCTCAAAACTCGATAATAAATTTGTTTTTAATAAATACGGAAATTTCACAAAAATCGGAATAAAAATAGACGTGTTACACGTAAAAACGTTTTCTACTCAATGTAACGCAAGGAAAGAGTTGGACGGTGGGGGCGCTAAAGTGCTGATACTTTCAGAGTGAGTAATATAGCATATGCCAGCTTATTTGGTCTTATGGATCATTTTCACTTAGTGCAGGGTATTCCAAAGACGGCGCGGCGATTATCTTTCTTTCTTTTAAGTGCATTGGTGTATATGTACTCATATTTATCTAGCAGGACACAAAAACTAGTTATCTCTAAATAAAATGAACTTTTTAATTGATCGTCTTTTTGGAATAGCACTGATATGTGTACGAATTTGCATTTATAGAAACACGCAAGCGGATAACCTCAATATTGATATTTATATATTCATATTTAATGAAAAGGGCTAAGATTGGGCAGATCGGAATGTCGTATGGTCAATAAAGCTAATGACCACGAAGTTAGGAGCAGTTTGCAAGAAACATCGATTCACATTTTCAACACTACGCTTTTAAACGCTTCACACAACGTTGTGCAACACTGGATTTTGCTATTTCCATAATCAAATTGCATAAATTGTGACACTGATTTACATCTCAGAGTTTTACGTCATAAATAGACTTGTCACAGAATTTAATTCCACATTTGTAAAATAAATATCTGGGACTTCTCTTGATTGTTTCGTTTTCAAACTCTGATTAGCTCATAACTGTGCAACGCTTTCACTCTCAACTGGATTCTGTAGGTAATTGTCTGCCAAAATAGTTTGACTTGCCAATAATTCTTTTTACCTTCCCAATTAGAAGGGTTTGAAAATATGGAAAATGAAGATGTTTCGAAAACCTCGGGCAGTGGAAATAAAACAAAAGACGACAAGCCATTGCGTATTCAGGTGAAGAAATACAATGCCGTGGCACTCTGGTCCTGGACCATTGCCGTGGATGAGTGCTCCATTTGTCGCAATCACATGATGAATGTGTGCATTGAATGCCAGGCCAAAACATCATCGAAGGTCGACAAAGACGACTGTCCCTTGGCCCGGGGAACCTGCAATCATGCCTTTCACTACCATTGCATTGCGCGTTGGCTGAAAATGCGAAAAGTGTGCCCACTCGACAATTGTGAATGGAAATTCCTTAATATTGGACGCTAAAATTGTTCAATAAAAAAAAAAAAATAGCTCACTTACCGGATTTAATGTGGAGTTGAAGTAGCCCAATCAGAGGAGTGTCGCTAATTGCCATTTCGCACTCCTTGCACAGGCTCATGGTCAGGGCCATCACAAAGAATGGCAGCCAGCAGACAACAAAGGCTCCCGTGATGATGGCTAGTGCTTTGGCTGCTTTCCGTTCCGGTTTTGGTTGTTGCCTTGCCCTGCTGTTTGGCCAGGGCCACCAGGTGGGACCCTGTGGCTATCTGACTAACGCCCGATGTGCTAGGGGCCTGCAAAATAGATACAAAGAGGGTAGAGAGGTGAGGAGTGAAAAAGGGTTTCCATTTCATCATCTCGTGTGGCAAGTTAGCATTTTAAATCTGCGCCACAGACCACAGATCATTTCCATTCGATTCATAAATTTATTTATAGCTCCCGGGGTCAGTGCTGCCAGAATCTTTTAAGCTAAACTTGCTAGATTTGGGAAGAAAAGTTGCCAAAAATTGCTACAATTTTTTAAAAAATTGCCAAAAAAATTGCTAAGCCCATTATTTTAATTTGTAACAAATTAAGATATACAAAAATAAAAATCGAAATTCAAAACTATTAAATTAATAAGGAACATGATCTTAAACAATTATAATTGTCAATGTCTTGACATTTAAAATATTCCAGTACATTGACAATGTCCTTACTTTTAGATGGTCTCGACATATTTTTAACGGAAAATAAATTGACCTGTTGCATAATTTCAATATTTTCCGGCAATCTAGAAATACAAAAATTTTAATATCGATACTACGATCAAATCAAGCATATTACCTTTCGCGGAGTTGGATTATTAACTCCTTAATAAACTTCATGCACTTTTGTCTTATTTCAAACTCGAGTGCTGCGGTAAATTGGGTTTCTTTAATTTTGTTTTCGAACGCATCATCTTTATACAGTCCGTGGAGAAATTGTGCTTTGTGACACTTTTCAGATCTAGCTGCTGGTCCAAATTGCATCTTCAATTCTGTCCATTGATTCACGATTCGGGAAACCGCACTCTCTATTGACAACCATCTGGTGTCACTTACTCTCCGTATTTTCAAAGGATTCTAATGAAATTAAAAAAAAAAAATATCAAAGAAGCTAACTTCGGCTAAGCCAAAGTTTGTATACCCTTGCAGCCCTTGACCATTACATTTTATTTCCTAAACAATTTTTTGTTTCTTAATCCAATAAAGAAATATTTTAAATACATTGGCCGGGGGCAGCCAATCGCCAAATAGTAGACAATGTAGCGATTGATATTCATATTCACACACACACAATCGCAATTTTGACACATATATGTGCTTCACTGCTTATGCGTGCACTGCTTATGGCAGCAGTACTGCTGCATACTGCTGCTGCCATAAGCAGTGCACGCTATATAGGCAAATTTTATATCGTCGAAATCAGGCGTTATGTTTATCCGATTGTTTTGAATTGATGTAATCCCTTTTTATTTATGTACGTAATCAGTTTGGATAAGATTGTTCAAAAAATAGAGAAGTTATTCGCATTTAACGATTGTATTTGTATGGCAGCTATATGATATAGTTGTCCAATCTTATTCAAAATCGCAGATGTGCATGTAGCTGTATAGAAAAGCTTATATACGAACTTTGATTGCGATAGCTCTAAAACTGTGGTTGGAAAATCTTAGAAAATTGACATTTAAATGTTACACACACAAAACAACAGTAAGCTTCAACGTATAATTCAATCTTTAAATTGTTAATGCATTAGTAAAAGACAATCACAATTCGGATTATTTTTATACCCTTGCAAAAAGGGTATATTAATTTTGGTCAGAAGTGTGCAACGCATAGAAGGAGGCATCTCCGACCATATAAAGTATATATATTCTTGATCAGCATGACAAGGCGAGTTCAAATCCGTTTGTCCGTCAGTCTGTCCGTCCGTCCGTCCGTCCGTCCGTCCGTCCGTCCGTCCGTCCGTCCGTCCGTCTGTCTGGATCAACAGCTTCTCCTCCGAAACTGCTAAAGCTACAGAGCTGCAATTTTGCACGAAGTCTTGTATATACTGCAGGCATTGTATATCTCGGATTCATCCGGATCAGATGACTATATCATATAGCTCCCATAGGAACCATCGGTCGAAAAATGAGTTTTAGATCAATAACTTCTTTCTTTTTCACCCGATTATCATAAAACTTAACATTTGGCAGTTTACTATACATCCAAACATCAAGATCGGACTACTATATCATATAGCTCCCATATGAACGATCGGACCAAAAATAGTTTTTCTTCTAGAAACTTTTTTCGTTCTTATGCGATCATCGTTAAACTTGGTAAATAACATTTCCACATTGAAAATTATAATTCTGGTAAATTTGATCAAAATCGGATGACTACATCATATAGCTGTCATACAAACATATGAAAAAATTGCATGCTGCATGTCTACATACATGCATATGTTTGCGTGCCGTGCTATGGCGTGTAAAAACGGATTTTAACACCAGTGTCTTTACATTTAGAAAACTCTAGTAACACTAGTAACACCAAGAGCTTGCAAGGGTATACAAACTTCGGCGTGGCCGAAGTTTGCCCGGCCTTCTCGTTTTAATACATATATTTGTATGTGTACCTGGTTATCATTTAAACATTGATATAATTTTTTAAAATTCAATTGTCGACTACAACTTTTTGAAAACCACGAGTAAGTCTCGTGCACAAGAAATTTCAGGTTTTCAGGTATTACTTCACAAGACTTTGTAACGGCTAGCTATATAAAATATAAAAATTGCTATTTTTATAATAAAATTGCTAACAAAAATAATTGAAATTGCTAGATTTGTGGCTAATAGCATTTAAAAAAAAAAGGTTGCAAATTTTTTTTAAAGTTGCCAGATCTATCAACTAAATTGCTAAACTGGCAGCACTGCCCGGGGTTGGTCTGGGTCCAAAGTTTCATTGAGGTGCTTTTATATGTATGTACTTACATATGTATATACATAACAAAAATTGATGCTGCTTAAAAAAAATAAAGTCTAGCCACGCTCAACTTAAACCACCGACCTATATCCTAGTCCCTGTGTGTGTTTCTTTTTTTATATTCTTTATTAAAAATAGATCAAAATTAGTGAATGAAATATATAACCATTAAGGAGCTGGATCCTAGGGGACCTCCTCGTGGGAATTGCTTCCTAGGGTCGATAGCTCGCTTTACGATTCTCCGGCTCTTGCTAGCTCAGCTTGCCGCAGATCCTGCATCACATATGCTGCGAAGCTGTTTGTAGCCTCCCATGTGTGTGGACTTGCCATCATGGCGTCCACCAAGTTGAACTCCGATAGCGTGGTTCCCGCGATTTCTCCTAGCTGCTGCCTCTGTTGCTCGTACCGCCCGAAGCCGAATAGAACATGCTGGGCGTGCTCTACGCTGTTGTCTCCGCAGAATGTGCACAGCAGTGAGTCTTCATGGATAAAACGATGGAGATATTGCCTGAAGCAACCATGGCCGCTCAGGATTTGCGTCTGATAGAAGTTAACTGAGCCATACTTCCTTTTGACCCAAGTTTTGATGTTTGGGATGAGAGAGTAGGTCCATCTCCCATTTCGGGAGTCGTCCCATCTTCTCTGCCAGGTTATTAGGATACAGCTCCTAGCGCCAGCGCGGGACAGTTTTCTCGAACCTCGTTCCGGTGTGGCGTTAAAAACGGCTGTGTCTTCCACCGCTTGGATGTCCAGTGGCAGCATCCCAGCTATTACAAGCTATTAGAATCGGGGAGTGTCAGCCTCAGGACGCCGTCATACATCGCATTCCAGAGCAAGGGCCCCGGATCCATGGGGTACGCCTCCAGTGTCTGACTCATATATCAGCCTCCTTCGGCCGAAGTAGCTCCAGATGATCGCGTGGATGTAGTCTGGGACTCCAAATTGCCGCAGAGCATCTAGGATAGTTCCCCAGTTTGAACGCATTTTTTATGTCGAGGGTGACAACTAGGCAGTATTTTTTTGCCCCTCCTTTCCACCTTACGCCTTGGATCGCTTGCGAGAACGTGCCGACCACCCTTGATATGGCATCAACTGTTGACCTCGCTTTACGGAAGCCATAATGGTTGGGTGACAATCTGCCGCCTGAGATGGCTAGTTCCGTAGGCTGCTGGCTGTTGCCAACCGCAAAACGGATCGCCTCGTGGTCACTTGCTGTGTAGAAGTTGCCGATTTTCCATTCGGAGAGCCTAAAAATACTGCTGCTGACAAACGTGAGATCGTTAACTGACCCAGCTGTTTAGTAACTGTTTAGTAGGGCGATATCCAGAGGTGCAAAAGCCTCCCACTCTGCTAGGCCTCTCGCGTTGTTGGACACGCTTCCCCACTCTATGGACCAGGCATTGAAGTCTCCAGCTATGATGAATGGAGTATGACTACGTCCATCTGTTGCCAGGTGGTAGATAGCTCTGCAGAACTCCCCATACGAGATGCTGGTAGGAAGGTAGCAGCTATACACCCAAAACCGGTCAATCTTGGCACAAAGTGGCTGGTAGACCATATTTGCAGTCATATGCAACATTTTCCTGCCTGTCAGCATATTTGCAGTTTTGCGGTTCACGCTGCAGGACACACCGCTGTTATTTTGAAGCCTGGATGGTTCACTGAGAATGACCACATCAGCATCTTTCTCGACAATTGTTTGCTTCAGCAAGTCATGTGCTGCCTCGCGGTGGTTTAAATTAATTTGCAGCAAATTAAGCATTCGCTGTTCTTTGGTGTGTAAACGCTTTCTGAGACCTGTGTGGTCCTTCAGCCCACTTGTTGCTGCCAATGTGGTTCGTGCTCAGCCCCTTTTCGGCGCAAAGAATCATTTTGCGGCTGTTTCACAGTTCGCTGCTATATGACCTGTTTCGCCGTACCTATAGCAGCACTTCGACCTGCCCACCAGGCTGGAGCATCGAGCGGCTATGTGTCCTACTGCCAGGCATCTGAAGCACCGCATTGGTTGCGAATCCAGTAGCTTTATTCGGCAACTGCTCCATCCAACAAGAACTCTGCCCAGTGCGAACATTTTTGCGGCGACTGCTTCCGTTGATCTGATGATAGCCGACTGAGTTCTACGAAAGCAAGGCCGGAGGCTTTTGAGAGCAAGTGCATTCACGTCGATTTGGGCCTGTTCGGCCAGTGCCGCCAGTAGCTCCTCGGGCTTGACGGCCTCATCCAGATCGTGGATTACCACAGCTTTTTGGCTCATGAGTGATGTCACACCAGCAACCGGCTGATATCGTCCTTGATCGATTGCGTGCTCTCGGCCGAGTCTCTCCGGAGTTCAAGGAGAAGCCCGTCCTTGGCACCGCGTCTGACCTTAGTGACGTGCTCTCGGACATGCTGTAGCTTGCCGTCGGTACGCCTCGTCACAAGTTCCAACACTTGGCTGTAACTAAGATCACCGCTTGCTTCGATTAGGATGGCTTCTGGTCTTGGTCTCGGCATAGATTTGGGTTTGCCTACCAGCGTCCACCCGTCGCCTTTCTGCTGCTGTTGGTTGCCCGGGTTTCGGGTTCTCTCGGTGCAGCTTGTGAAGTTTGCGTCACCTGCGACTTCGAGTTGGTATTTACATACGCTGACTTTCTGGCTTCCAGCATCGTTGGTGACGTCACAACCGTTTGATGCCCATAACCGGTGTTCTGGCGACGGCCTGCGTCGTGTATACATGTATACAGCATGTTGTGGGGTGCATAATTGTTTGACCTTTATGCTCCTCACACTCCCCCCTTTCTTCCGGAGGGAGGTACCCTCCCCTGTCCCTTGTTCCTTGTTTTGCGTTTTCATTGTTTGATTGGTCTGTGCCTTTTTTTTTTCTTGACTCAGTTCGCATCTTTTGTGGCCATTTTGACATCTTATAGTGGCGATTGCTGAGTATCTTTTCGATCATTTTGGCGGATTAGAGCGTCTTTTCTGTGCTGCACCGGACATACGCCCATATGCATGGCTCGTTCCGCTTCTTCTCTTAACCTAACATTTCATGTCTTAAACTAACTTCATGCTATGTCTCTTAACCTAGACTTTATTGTTGTTTCTTACCCTAAACTTCATTGTTGTTTCTTACCCTAAACTTCATTCTTGTTTCTTATTTTCTACGTTCTTAACCTACTTTCCTAATCTCTACACCCTTTCCCTGAACACCCTGGCGTTACCCCGTGCCACCCTTACCCTATATCTCAGCCTTCCTGCCCACACCACCCTCACCCGTCTTGTTCCCCCCTGCTGCACCATCTCCTCCACTGCCTCGAATACGTTGACCGGCCACTCCTCGGCCTCTACCTCGACCCATCTATCATGCCCCACTGGCACCGGGCATGATCTTTGTCGACCTAGTGTCGGCCTGGGTCTGTCCGCTTGCTGCTCCGGCAGCGAGCCTTGTCGTTGCAGCATTGGGCGCGGCCAGACCCAGGGACTCGGCCCGTTTGACCTTAGCCGGGGATCCCGTGGCTCTTGTGCTCGTGGTTGCTGGAGCTGTGGTTGTTGCTGCTGCTCAAGTTGTGGCTGGTGTTGTTGCTGGGGTGGTTGCTGTTGCTGGGGTGGTTGTTGTTGCTGGAGTTGGGGTTGTTGTTGTTGCTGTTGCTGAAGTTGGGGTTGTTGTTGTTGCTGGGTTGGTTGCTGGTGCTGGGAATATTGTTGGTGCTGTTGTTGGGAAGGTTGTTGTTGCTGGGCATCTTGTTGGTGCTGTTGTTGGGATGGTTGTTGGGCGTCGGGTACTGCCCATTGGTACACCGTGGTGGCCCGGTGTACCCAGTAAATCCCCACCCGCACAGACTCCACCCACTGGTCCCTTCGGGGTGGGCCAGGGGTGAACGGGGGTGGGGGTGCCGGGCCCTCTCCTCGTCTGCCGCCGGTCCTTGCTCCGCCTCCGACCCGCAATGGTCCCGCATCCATTGCGTGTCCACCGACCCACTCGACATTCTTCGACATCCTATTCTAGACTTCATACTTTATCTTTTAACCTAACTTCATTCTTTATCTCTTAACCTAAACTTCATTATTTGTCTCTTAACCTAAACTTCATTATTTGTCTCTTAACTTATAATTTCTTACCCTAATCCCCATTTACTTAAACCCTTTCCCTAAACACCCTGGCGTTACCCCGTGCCTCCCTGCCCACACCACTCTTACCCTCCTCGTGCCCCCTGCCGCACCATCTCCTCAACCGCCTCATACACGTTTATGGGCCATTCTTCGGCCTCTACCTCGACCCATCTATCATGCCCCACTGGCACCGGGCATGACCGCTGTCGTCCTAACGTCGGCCTGGGTCTGGCCGCTTGTTGCTCCGGCAGCGAGCTCTGCCGTTGCAGCACTGGGCGCGGCCAGACCCAGGGATTCGAACCGTTTGTCCTCAGCCGCGGGTCCCTTGGCTCATGGGCTTTTTGTTGCTGGAGCTGTGGTTGTTGTTGTTGGAGTTGTGGTTGGTGTTGTTGCTGGGGTGGTTGCTGTTGCTGGGAATGTGGTTGGTGTTGTTGTTGGGGTGGTTGTTGTTGCTGGGAATGTGGTTGGGCGTCGGGTACTGCCCATTGGTACACCGTGGTGGCCCGGTGTACTCAGAAAATCCCCACCCGCACAGACTCCACCCACTGGTCCCTTCGGGGTGGGCCAGGGGTGAACGGGGGTGGGGGTGCCGGGCCACCTTGCTGGTCCGGTGATGGTGCCCCTTCATCATCTGCCGCTGGTTCTGATTCCGCCTCCGACCCGCAATGGTCCCGCATACATTGCGTGTCTACGGACCCGTTTGACATCCTCCGGTGTGGCGTCGGCGGTCTCACCGGATTCCACCTTGAGGGTGGGGGTGCTACTTCGGTGGCGTCGGAGTCTCCCCCGTCGTCCACCACCACCACTTCCTCCTCCTCTTCCTCTTCCTCCATCCCAAATTCTTCTTCATCTACCTCCTGGTCCTCATCCTCTTCTTCCCTCCCATAGTCCTCTCCTTCCGAGGCTATGCCTGACTCCTCGTCCGTCTCCCCCTCCTCGTCATCCGATGAGATGACAATGACCGGTCCTATCACCATCGGTCCCTCGTCACCGGACTCCTCATCGGACACGTACGGCGATGCCAGCAACTGCATCGCCTCTTCTTCTTCTTCCTGTCGTGGGCCACCACGCCCCCTCATCCCCTCCTCTTGGGCCCTTGGTGCCTCACCTCCCCTTCCGCCATTCGTCGTTTGGCCATACTGCTTATTTTGCATGTTCATCATGTATAAAAATATATAAAAAAATATATAAAAAATATATAAAAGAATTAGATGTTGCTGCTGTGCAGAAAATTTTCGAATGAATCCATTTTCTGTTTGCGAGTTACCATGTAACCTCGCATTGCACGCTGCGCTGCTTGATGCCGTATTTCGGGGCCCATTCTCTTCGTGTCGGCTCGCTCATTTGTTTGTTCGTTTCTTTGTTTGTATGCGTGAGCCGCGTCTTGCGGGGTCTCTCTTCATTCTGTCTTGCATATCTTCTTAATGTTTCCTTCTTATCCATGTATATATGTTTGCTTTTGTATTACATGTTAATTTATTATATGTTGCCCATTAATTTCTTTATATGTTTATTTTCCTTTGTATTTTGCCTGTGTAAGTATATGCCGCCATTTATCTCGTTTGCACTCTTGCATGTATGCGTGAGTAAATTTCCCTTTTTATCATGTGAGAGAATTTCCCCTTTTGCTCTCTCGGTTTTGTTGCGCGTGTGTGCGTTGGTTCTGCTCTCGCGCGTTTTTATGTGTTGGTGATCGTCTGCTGTTCTTTGAATATAGTAAATTCCGCCGCTCTCCCATTTTGTGAATATCGTAACTTTAGTCGACCAATGGGAATTACATTTCCCTCTTCCGTGAAATGGCCGTTGGGCTCGAATTTTTTTTTGTTTTCTATTTGTGTTTTGCCGACGGTAAATTGAGTTTGACTCGAATAATAATTAATTTGAAAAAATTTGCTGATGCAAATATTTTGATTTTTGTTTTTATCATTTTTACATGTTGTTTTCTGTCGTTGATTTAATTATTTTTATTTTCAAAATTTATTATATTTATTTTTTGATTATTTTTCAGTTGTTGGTGAATTTATTTTGGTTTTTGTTTTTCGACATTTTTACCTGTTGTTTTCTGTCGCTGATTTAATTATTTTTATTTTCATGTTCCTGATGTTGTTTCCTGCATCTGTGGTTTTATTTCACTGAGGTGGGCTTTCCTTGTGCACCCGTCTTGCAGGTGTTGGACCAGGCGATGGGAATCCGACCACTTTATATGGTCCCCCATATTTTGGTGCCAGTTTGGCCGCAAACCCTTCTGCCGCTTTCGATAGGTAGTGTTCCTTGACCCATACCGTATCTCCCAGTCTTGGCCTCCATTCTCTTCGTCTCATATTGTAGTGACGTGCTTGGTCCTGTGCCGCCGTTTCCATGTTTCGTCTTACGATTTCGAACAGCTCTTTTAACTGGTTTTCCCGCTGTTTTGGCGTTAATGTTTCGACCCCCGATCCTGTCGTTATTTTGTCGTAGATCGTGCCGGGCAGTCTTGGTTCCCTTCCTTGTACTAGGAACGCTGGTGTGAATCCTGTTGACTGCGATCTGCTTGTATTCACGGCCAATGTGATCTCTGGCCATTTTTCGTCCCAGTTTCTCTGGTTCTCCCCTGCGAATTGTGCTATCATTGTTTTCACCGTCCTGTTTGTTCTTTCTGTAGGGTTTTCCTGCGGTGTGTATGGTGCTGTGAGCTGATGGTGGCTACCCCATTCTGCCAACATCTTTTCGAAAATTTTGCTAGTGAACTGCACTCCGTTATCTGTAATTACTGTCTTGGGGGTTCCAAAGCGGGACAGAATACGTTCTCTGAAGGCTTTTACTAAATTTTCTGCTGTTGCTTTTCGCATTGGGATGAGTTCTGTCCATTTTGAGAACCGGTCTACGATTACTAGTAGCATAGAGTTTCCGTGTTTTGACCTTGGTAGTGGTCCTACAAAGTCTGCGCAAATCGTTGCCCACGGCTCCTCCGGTATTTGTGTTAGCATCTTTCCGGCAGCTTGTTGCTGATTTGGCTTGTACTTTAAACACACTTCGCATCTACTCACAAACATTCGGATGTCTCTTTGCATGCCTGGCCAGAAATATTTCGCTGCTACTCTCGCTATCGTCCTTCTACTGCCTGTGTGTCCTGCTGTGGGCGTCGAGTGGTTTTCTTTTATGATGTTCGGTCGTAGTGCTTTAGGCACGCACATTTTCTTTATCTTCAATAAGCCTTTTGCACGTTTCGAGCGGTTGCCTTGACAGAGCGTCTGCCACTACGTTTAATTGGCCTTTTCTATATGTGATTTCGAAATCGTATTGCTGTAGTTCCAGTGCCCATCTTGCTATGCGTCCGGTTGGGCTTTCGATGCTGTTTAGCCATTTTAAGGCCATATGATCTGTCACGACCTTGAAGTGATATCCTTCCACATATGGTTTGAATTTTCTAATTGCCCACACGATCGCCAGACACTCCTTTTCTGTGGCTGAGTAGTTTTTCTCTGCTGGGTTCAGTGATCGGCTTGCATATGATATGACTCGTTCCCCCTCATCCGTGTTTTGAGTTAAAATCGCCCCCAGCCCATAGTTGCTAGCGTCTGTTTGTAGAATGAACATCCTTTCAAAGTCTGGGCATGCTAGTATTGGGTCGGCTACCAACTTCTTTTTGACCTCTTCAAACGCGGCTTGGTGCTAGTCGCCCCATTGCCACTTTGTTTGCTTTTTGAAAAGAGAATTTAATGGTTGCACCATTGTCGCAAATCCTGGCACAAATCTTCTGTACCATGATGCTACCTCCAAATACTGCCTTAACTCCTTCACGCATTTCGGAGGCTTTATTTCTGCTATCGCTGCCACCTTTTCTGAATCCGTTCTGATTCTCTGTTCTGTAACTTGATGGCCGAGAAATTGCAGCTCCTTTCTGAAGAATTGACATTTTTCAGCGTTTATTCTCAGGTTTGCTGTTTTTAGTCTCTGGTCCTCTCTTGATTTGCTCGCCACTATGATGTCGTCTTGGTATGCGAATGCATGCGGCATCATCTCCGGGCCTATAACTTGATCTAGCGCCCTTTGGAATGTTGCTGATGCTGAGTGCAATCCGAACGGCATCACTTTCCATTGGAGTAGGCCTCTTCCTGTCACTGTAAAAGCGGACATCGGTCTGCTATCGTCCTCTAGAGGGATTTGCCAGTATCCGTCTTTAAGGTCCAAACTGCTGATGAATTTTTCCTCTTTTAACTGGTTTAGTATATAGTCGATACGAGGCATTGGGTATGCGTCCTTAATCAACTTTTCGTTGATCTGCCTAAAGTCGACGCACAATCGCCATTTTCCTGTTTGTTTTTTCTTTACCATCACTATTGTAACGTTGGGCGCCAGTAGAAGAGCAACGGGCTCTTAATAGTTTACGACAATAATATTAGGACACTTGGACAGAATCAGAATACAGTAAATCATAGGGCAAGACGATCCAATCCAGTAGTTAGAAACTTAGAACAGGCAGTAGACACTCGTCGTCGGTCCGATCGCCGACAAAACGCGAACTACAGGACAAACGAACAGATTGAGAACACAGTAGAGCATAGGGAAAGAAGAACAAATCAAGTAGTTAGGGACTTAGAACAGGCAGCTGACACTCGTCATCGTAGGATTCATAGGCATACGCAATTAAGCCAGAGAATTGTAGGAATAGGAGAAATGCAGATCTGAGGGCTCTTGAGCGGGCACGCAACACATTGGCACGTCAAAGTTCGAATAGCAGCTCAGCAAGCGAACCGCGACGCTATTAGCAATCATAGTCAGCGAGTTAGTCGGCTTAGGAGTGTTACTGAAAATAGAATAGCAGAGAACAGGCGGCATACATCGCGTAATAGAGAGGAACGTGCGAATACTTTTCTGGATATTAGGATTCGAAGTCGTCAACCCAATTTAGTATTTCGAATAGAACAGTTTAACAGATCAGTAAAGCTTGGTCCAAGTCAGATTTGTTATTCTTGTAAGGGTCTTTGATTTCTTCACAAACTTAAGACAAAGTCTCCTCTCCTAGTTTCCTCCCACTGATGACAATTTTACGTTTTGTTCTACGTGCTTTGCCCACATTTCGAGAAACACCATGCCCAAATTTGCCATAGCACTAGATTTCACTAGAATTCCCGAATGCCTATTAAGTTTACCTATTTTAGAGGAACGAGTAATTTCTCCTCGTCTTCCTCTTATGATTATTAGGGCAACGGGTCATGAGCGTCAAAGTGCAATTAGAGGAGCAGTAGTTAATGTCCCCATCCCAGTCAGTACCATAGTTACATGGCTTCCTCGAGCATTTAATGAGACCGATGTTATTGAGCTCCACCTCAAGATTAGAATGGAATATGGTCACGATTTCATAGCTGAAACCGTTAGGCCCACTAGAATCGAAAGGGCACTTAGATTTTTAGTTAATACTGAATTATACAGGAAACATAATATTATTATTAATGAGCAGAGGCTTGATTCCTATGCATCCGAAACAGTTCCATTTTATGCTAGTGAAGAAGATATGGAATTTGTGGAAGAAATTCTACACAGAAATGAGGAATCTACTCTTTCTGCTAATAAAGTCCATCCTGAAGAGGAAGCCGAGGAGCTCAATCCCGGTGGACAGGAAACCATGCTCGAAAATATTTAGATAGATGATGCTGGCATTCAAAGAATAACAGTATCTCCAGAAGAAGGGCAAAAGCCGTTAGATATGATTTTAGATTCAGACCACTATTTATGCCGGCACTAAAAGGAGGACTTCAGCTAGTTATGCAACCATAGTTACATCTGAGCTTAGGAATGTAGATAGAAGAGGTTGCAGGACAGATAAATTATTCTTTGATTACAAGAAGTTAGAGCTGATAACAATTCGGAATAATACTTCCATATTTTTACGTAAACATAGCGATCCACGCACGACGACAGCTTCTAACATTCTTAGGGAGGATTTCGTTAATAATTTAATTAGCCATGACGAAGGTTATAGGGTTCTGAAAGGTATTCGTACATCTCCAGCTCATTGGGAGGACGAGATAAAAAGTTATGGCAATAATTTGCCAGTTCGGGCTTCCCACATTTTTTATAACTTTGTCAGCTGCCGAAACAAAATGGACAGAATTGTTAGTAATCCTAAAGAAAACAGTTGATAGAGTAGATATTACAGAAGAAGAAGCTTCAGTTTTATTATTCAGTGAAAAAGCTCAACTCATTAGATCAGATCCTGTTACTTGTGCAGGGTATTTTGAACATAGGTTTAGAGAGCTACTGAAAGCAATGAAATGTCAGGGAGGTATTTTTGGTGAGAACTTTGTAATTAAACATTATTGGAAAGTCGAATTTCAGCAAAGAGGCTCTCCTCATATTCACGGGATGTTTTGGCTGAAAGATGCTCCTAATAATGAGGAGTCTATTCCCCCGGTAGTAGATTTTATTGACCAGTTTGTTACCACAGATGTAACAAATGCAGATGTAGCTCCCTTTTTAGTATACCAAACCAATACTCACGGGTTTACTTGCCTCCGAAAAGTTAGGGGACAAGAAATTTGTCGATTTGGCATACCTAATCCCCCTTCCCCCAAACAGAAATTTTGAATCCCTTTTCCGATTCAGCTGAAAATATATATCGTCATAGAGAAAATTTTCAGTGAATTCAACATTTTCTTAATACTAGTTTTTCCTCGGACATTGTTTCCCACCTTAGCAATTTTGAAAACTTTCTCTTACATGAAAATGTCAGCCTCAACTACGAGGAATGCAAACTTGCTATTGGGTCTAGCTTGAAAAAGCCATAAATATTTCTTAAAAGATCTTTCGCAGAAATCAAAGTTAATGCTTACAATAAACTTATCCTTTCGATGCAACGCGCCAATATGGACATTCAGTTCATATTGGATCCTTATGCTTGTTGCAGCTATATAATTAATTATATTAACAAATCCCAAAGAGGCATTTCAAAGCTAATGCGGGAAGCTGTTGCCAGTGTTGAACGAGGCAACTTAAGTAAAAAAAATGACAAAATTACTTAAAAATTACAATATATAGGTCACAAATTCATTTGCGGCACTGAGATATCTGCTCAGGAAGCTGCCTATTGCTGTCTAGGAATGTCAATGTCTAATATTAGTCATAAAGATAAATTTATCAATACTAGTTTGCCAGATCTTCGAGTTAAAATGCTCAAACCTAGACAGCAATTGCAAAGTTTGCCTCAGGATTCAACTGACATCTTTGTAAAAGGGTTACTCGACCATTATATAGAAAGGCCAAATATTCTAGAAGATCTCTGTTTAGCTGATTTTGCAGCTAATTATGAATTTAGTTTCAGGTCTCGCCGAAATGCAATGAGCATGAGGAAATTATTAGGGCAGGTTTTAACAAATACAACATATTAGACGATTTAGAAGACGCACTAAGGGCCATGGCAAATGAAGAAAGAGAGACAGAAGAAAATTTAGAAGAACAGGAAGTCCTTGATGAGGACTTTAGGGTGTTAGCGTTTCCTGAAATTAGCTCCCAGCTTAATTTATTAAATTTAAATGCCAATGACCAACCTGCAGATACCGCCAATGATAGCCGAGTCATTAAACTCCCTCCCATAATTTCGCCAGAAAATCTGGCAAGCGTTGCAAGGTCCCTAAATTTGAAGCAAACCATATTTCACAGCGTGAAGAATAATGAAATTTTTCATGAGTTCGTTGGAGGCGGGGCAGGTGTCGTCAAAAGTAGGCTTATTTCTGCAATTTTTCAGTCCCTCTGTGTAGTGTACAATCGCAGGATAGGAAGCGACCCAACGACGGCTAAGATTCTTTTATGCGCTCCTACAGGCAAAGCTGCTTTCGGAATTGGAGGTTCAACTCTCCATTCCATGTTTTCTCTTCCCATTAACCAGTCTGGGTTTGCTTTTTAAGATTTGAGTTCCGATCTACTGAATACTCTTCGAACAAGGTTAATAGATCTAAAACTCTTAATTATTGAAGAAATTTCTATGGTTGGTGCAAAAATGTTTTCCTATTTGGATTCTCGCCTTAAGCAAATTTTTAGGAATCGGGATACTCCCTTTAGGGGCATTTCTGTCATCGTGTTCGGCGATCTCAGACAACTACGCCCTGTAGGTGATCGATGGATTTTCCAATCCACATCTTCGTCGCATGATCCGTACAGCATTCTTGTTGGACCTTCTCTGTGTGACCGTTTTAAGTTTTTTGAGCTCACAGAGATCATGCGACAGCGAGACGACCAACCCTTGTAATGGCATTAAATAACATGGCATCCGGCCAAATGTCGTCAGTAGATATTGATGTATGTAGGACAAGAATTTTCGACGCTAGTCAAGTTCCAGATGAAGCGATTCATCTGTTTCTTAGTAATAGGGATACAGATTTTTACAACAGCGCCAAATTGACTTCTATTCCCACAGAGGAATATATTTCTGAAGCTTTAGATTGCATCAAAGCTGCTCATCTAAATGAAGCAGATAAAAACAAATATTTAGATGATGTCAAAGGTTTTAAAACCTCTGATACTCAAGGTTTGTGTAGTCGTCTCATTTTAAAAACCACTGCCAAGTGTATGAAGACAGTCAACGTCGATTCGGCAGATGGACTCGTGAATGGAGCCACGGGAACTTTAATGGACATAGATTTTAGCACATCCAATATTCCCATAATTCTTTGGATAAATTTCATAGATGACAGCGTAATGCGTAATGAAATGAAAGACTATTTTAAGAAATGTCAATATCCTGGAAGAATTTTTTGTATACATGGAATAATTCTATCAATAAATTCAATGCTAATGTTATCGCAAGATATTTGGAGTGAAGGGACAGGTGTATATTTTCTTATGTTGTCACGGCTGAATCAAGATGCTCTCAAACACCTATTTTACTTAATAAGAAGTAGAGGTGGCACAAATAATAATCCAATGCTGTTTGAATTTAACGCAATAATTTTGAAGATGTTGTCAATGAAAGTAATTACTTCAAACACAACAACAGGAAATTGCGATGAAGACATGCTTATAAATATGATTCAAGAAACAAAGGATGAACTGGCAATTGATAACGTAAATGACCGAGATCGGGTGTATTGCAAAGACATTAACATAAGTTTTGACCTAGACGACGAAGATATGGAAGTAACCGAGGCAGATGAAATACAGTCCAGAACAATTAGTATAGCTACTGAAAATGTATTGCGATACTTATAGTATTTTACAATATTCGTGATACATAAATCACAACAAAAGTTCAATTGCGATAATTGTAAAAAACTTGTGAAAGAAGAAATTGTCGGTTACGAACAATCCGAATTTTTCATATTTAATAAAAACTTTAAGATTTTAAATAATAACTTAAAACTCAAAGATCCACAAGACGAGTTTTCCAGTGTAATTAAGCTGCATTATAATATTTTTTATGAAAAAATATCAAAGAAGCTAGAAGTTTGTTTACCCTTGCAACCCTTGACCATTACATTTTATTTCCTAAAAATTTTTTTGTTTCTTAATCCAATAAAGAAATATTGTAAATACACTAAAAAATTGGTCATCGACTTTCGTGGGATTCGAACTCGCGTTCATTCGTTTAATAAACAAAAAAAAAAAATTAAATTAAAGAAAATTCTTATATCGCAAACGAGATTCGAACCCGCACCTTTCGTTTCATTCGCGAGACCTCTATCCAGCCAATCACCAAATAGTAAGCGTGCCAAGACAATGTACCCTCCAGTACCAAATGTCCCCGGTGGACAATGTCGCCGCATCGTCGACTATACCGCCGTCGGCAGAAATAAATTCTGCCGGCGTCGACAAGCAAAGACAAGCCGACGGTGCCCGAACGATCGAATGTCGTCGTCGAAACACTTTCGGCTACCGAAAAGAATTGAGCAAACACAATTTCTTGAAAAAAATTGACACAAAAAAAAAAGGCAAGAATAGAAAAAATGCAGCATCAAATAATATTTATTTTCATGACGGCTTTTCCATACCCTTGTTACTTATGGGTGAGGAAAAAATTTCAACATTATTACCATATACATATTATTTTTATATATACATAATTTGTCAATAACTTGTTACTTATAAATTGATCATTAAATAAGCATGTTCTTTTGATGTGAAATATATGTAAATTTCACATAATTTTACATGCATCGTCGGTTATGGCCAAGCATACTCTGTGTTTTCGGCACGCGACAAAAAGGAAGACAAAAAGAACAAAGTTAAAGCGGAACATTGCATTGTTGTTTTTGTTTACCATTTCGCACGAGTCGCTTTGTTATTTTCGTTTCTCTTTGCATTTGATTTACAATTGCGTACAAGATAGTTGTCACAAAAGTGAGGAGAAATTACAGTGAAAATAGTTATTATTAAAGTTAATCAAAATATATAAAGGTAAGTTTTGCATGCATTTCAAAATAAATGAAATAAAGTTTCGTTGAAATACATTTTTAAAATAGAAGTGACAAATTTTAATTTTTTATGTTGGACGTGGCATATATTTTTTTCGCTTTTGCTTTTGCTTTACACTTCCCTGTAGTACTGGAGGTGGCGATTGACCATAGTTGAACTACCTTCCCCACTAGTCCTAACATGGGTACTTACTTCACTGACCCTATGGTAAGCGAACGCCGAACCACCGAGCAACAAAGTATATGCACGAAACGGCAGAAAACATAAACGAAAAAAAAACAGTTCTAACTTCCCCACTAGTCCTTACATGGGTACTTACTTGACTGACCCCATGGTAAGCGAACGCCGAACCACCGAGCAACAAATTATATGCATGAAACGGTCGAAAACATAAACGAAAAAAAACAGTACTACCTTCCCCACTAGTCCTTACATGGGTACTTACTTCACTGACCCTATGGTAAGCGAACGCCGAACCACCGAGCAACAAAGTATATGCACGAAACGGCAGAAAACATAAACGAAAAAAAAAACGGTACTATCATCACATATATTTTTGGTGTTTTGCGAATAGCGCATAGGTGAAGGAAAAAAACAATCTTCGCTTTCTGTCGCTGTTTCTTTCCTAATTTACAAAAACAATTGTTATGGAAGTACCGTTTTTTTCGTTTATGCTTTCTGCTCTTCCTCGATGTTCGAAGGCTGCTGCGTTCGCCGGTTGAGCAAATACAATCAAGCATTGCAAGTGAAGTTCTGAAGCAGCAACAATCGTAAATATTCGAACAAAATTTAACCAAATTATAATTAAAACAATATGTATAGTGAAGGCATTTAAGAAGGCTCAAACAGGAGCAGAAAGCAAAATATATAAACAAATTAAATTGTGCCGCGACATTAGAAAATCTAAATTTAGCTGACCAAAAAGTGACACAAGAAAAAATCGAGGTCCTTGTAGAAGCTTCCTCCGAGCAGACTGCCACCATAAAAGGAATGACAAAGCAGCAAGGACAAGGGCAAAAAGTGGCCAAAAAATTCCCAATTCAGACCGTGGAAGGCCTTAATGAAATAAATATGGAAATAAACGACACAAACCGAGAGCTTTATGTTAGTATAAACACAGTTTCAATTGTTTCTTAAATCCTAATTCCTATTTTGTTTACAGATTGATGCGATTAGGACCCATATTATGGCTGGGGAATTTTAAAAAACCTTAAAAATATTATGGCTAATCCTGTAGTATTAGCATACAATGTTGATGGCGTTCAAGGCAAAGCAGCCTTGAAAAACGAGAGCACTTTTTATGAAGTATTACTTGGTAGGTATTATTTATTTTATTGCCGATTTAATTACAAAATTTAATCTTCACATTTTTTCCCTAGATGCAATAAATTTGGTTGATGGCAGTGGATCACCCGAAGAACAACTGCGAAAGGCCATGCAGCTGCAGAAGAAACGTTTCTTTAAAAACAGTAGCGTGAACAAAAAAACAAATGAAAATAAAACGGATTTAAAGTGAAAAAATTTATTTTTAAATAAAAAAAAAAAAAATTTCATTAAAACTATTTTAACTTTTTTTCATTTCTTTTCACCACCCCTGGATTGAGTACCCATTTCACCACCTCTGGCATGGGTACCCATGTAACTAGCCCTTTCATGGGTACTCACATCACCACCTCTGGCATGGGTACCCATGTAACTAGCCCTTTCATGGGTACTCACATCACCACCCCTGGCATGGGTACCCATGTGACTAACTCTTTCATGGTGACCCAATTCGCTAGTTCGCGGTAAACGATGTGGTGGCGATTGACCCTTTTTGCGGACATTTCATACAAGAAACGAAATGATAAAATGCATTGCCTAGGGTCAGCAAAGTAAGTAATGGTGGTACCCTAGTAAGTAGTGATTTCACCAGCTACGAACTAGTTACCAGTACTAGAGGGTTATTATAACAATATTTATATTGTGCGTTAATTGTTATTGTTATTAAAAGTGGTGTTGTTAATGAAAAATACGCGATTTATTATTGCATTTAATAAGCAATAAGAATAAAGTAAGTAAGTAAGACTTACACCATCTACAGATGGTGGCTCCACTACGGCACATGCCATTAAGGGACCCGAACTGACCAAATACCTGATCAAGCGCGGCATACAAAACATTGTGAAGAGCATTGCCCTCAAGGATTCGGCATCATCCACATCCACAAAAGCCGGCAGCAACAATAACGCAACGACCACAGCGACCGCGGCCGCGACCAACACTAAATCTGTGCTGGAGCAATCGCCAATTAAATCGCTCTCGAATCTCGTCTCGAGTCCCATCAAGACGACGGCCATTACGAACATTCCCATGCCTAGCGCCAGTACCAGCAATACCAGTTCCAGTTCCAGTCCCAGCACCAACAACACCACCACCACCACCAGTTCCATCAATTCTAGTAGTTCCTTGTCCTCATCGTTGGCTTGCACCAGCGGTGGTTGTCAACAGGATCCCATAGCAGCCAAATTAACATCGTGTCTTTGCACACGTCTATCCACACCGCCAGCAACAGCAGCAGCAGCAGCAGCACCACCAGCAGCAGCACCAACTACTACGGCTCCCGCTCCATCTGGTTCGGGTGGCAAATGTTCGATTGCACCGGGTGCCAGTTTGACATTCTCTGGAAATTCCATGTTGCATAAGACAAGTAATAATCGGATTGCTCGTCCCAAGCATCATCGCCATCATCATCACCATCATCATCAGCAGCAGCAGCAGCAGCAACAACAACAACAGCAACAACATTTGTATCATCATCAGTCAACTGCGGGCAGTACAACTGTCGTCCAAGCACCAGCAAATTCACGCAAAACGTCGACACAAGAGGATATTATCGCCACCAGCACAGATCTGGACTCATTGGCCGTCTCCGATACGCGCACTCTGGCCGAAGCTTCACGTAATCTTACCCAGACACTGCGCAAACTCTCCAAAGAGGTATTCACCAACAAGATCGATCTCTCCGGGGCCAGTAGCAGCAGCGGCGGCGGCGGCAGTGGCGGTGGCGGCAGTGGTCTCGGTGGTGGACACCATCATCATCACCACCAGCATCATCATCACCATCACCATCATCACAATCACAACTCTGGCAGTAGCAACAGTAGTTGCTCCAGCGGCAACGGTGCTGGCAACGATGAGGCGCCACGCAAAAATGGATCTGGGGCTGTCATTGAGTCGATGAAGAATCATGGCAAGGGTATCTATTCGGGCACATTTTCGGGTACATTGAATCCGGCTCTCCAAGATCGCTTTGGCCGGCCCAAGCGTGATATATCCACTGTTATACATATACTCAATGATTTGCTTAGTGCCACGCCCCAATATAGTCGTGGGGCACGCATTAGTTTCGAGGCTCCCACCACTAGCAGCAGCAGCAGCAGCAGCGGCAGTTCCAGTGGCTCTGCCGCCTCATCCTCATCGTCATCGTCGGCGTCGTCATCGGGAGGTAGCTACAGCGGTGGATCATCTGCCAACAGCAATCATGGACTACATCATGGTTCACGTAGCAGCAAAATGTATTCGAGCAAACATCATAACTGCGCCAAATGCAATAGTCGTGCCCAGCAGCAGCAACAGCAGCAACAACAGCAGCAGCAACAACAAGCTGCTGCCGCCACAGCCGCTGCATTTGCCTCATTGCGCTCTTGCGCCTACGGAGAATGCAATGGACACTATGTAACCAAAGCCGCCTCCTCCTCCTCCACCTCATCATCATCGTCATCGTCGTCGTCGTCGTCATCAACACCAGCCTTGTCATCCTTGTGTTCCTCAAACTCCTCTTCCAAATCCCATGGCGGCAATTGCTGTGGTGAATTAAATGCCGTCGCCAACTCGAGCAGATGCAATAATTGCAGTTGCCGTTACGGACGCAATGGGGAACGTGAGCAAATGTGCCAAAAGTGTACAATGGAGATGGATAATCAAAAGACCAAATCCAAAATGGATCAATTGCGCTTGGTTATGCAGCAGCGAAAGCAGAAGCGTGAGCCACGCAAATTGAAAAGTGGTCCATATGCAGCAGTCAATGTGAATGGTCAAGCAACTAATAATCCCATAGATGCAACAGCAGCAGCAGCAACAGCTCCTCAATATAGTGGAGTAAGTGCCCTAGTGGCCACACCATTGCAGCAGCAGCAGCAGCAACAACAACAGCAGCAACAACAATCGTCAGCAACAACAGCGGCAACAGCGGCGCCAATTGGCAACAGTTGCACCAACAATACCAATGGAGCTGCATCAGCAGCAGCAACCACCACCACAGCAACAACAACAGCAACCAATACCAACAGTGAGGTGCCACCCAATCATATAGTTGAAGAGGTGGATACGGCAGCTTAAAGAGCAGCAACAGCAGGAGCAGCAGGAGGAGCAGCAACAACTACTGACTGGAACCTCTTTGTGTAGCATTTATTAGTTACTACCTACTACAAACAATTGATGCAAATTTAAAACAATTTATATAACAACCAACAACCAACAACAAAAACCCTATTGTAATTCTTAATTTTAATCTAAACAACAATTCTTATACTACATATTTACGCTTAGTACACTCTCCAAAAAAGAAAAGAAAAGAAAATGCAAAAGCACACCCACACCCACACCCACACCACACTTTTTTCTACTCCTACACCACCTACAGCTTACCCCTTCTTCGTCTTCTTCTCGTCCTCCTCACCATCCTGCTTATCATTCTTTTTCGTTTTTGTCATAAACGAGAGTGAGAGAGAGAAGAGAGATAGAAAAATACAAAAACCTTTAACTTTAAATGTTGTAAATGAAATTTAGCAAAATTTTGTGTAGTACCTCACGAAAACCCACCCCTTCCCGCCCCACCTTTTCCCCTACCTACACCAAATACCCGCTGTTTTTTTTTCTTGTTTTTGTTTATGAAAAAATGTAATAATATAATTTAAAGAGAAAAACAAAGGAAAATGAAAACCTCAATTTTTGTTTATTATAATTAACTGTATATGTATGTATACAACATATACATATAAATAATTTTCATAATTTTTTTTTTTTTTTTGGTTGTTTTGAAAAATTGAATACTACAAATATAATGTGTAAAAGCCAAAGCAATGACAGATTTTGGGCTATAAAATATATATATATATATATATATATATATGTATATGCATAGATTTAGACACACATACACATACGCTAATGCGAGAACTTTTGAAACACACACACACACACACTTACAGCTCCTCCACCCCCCACCCTTCCCGTAGTCACTTAGCAGCTTTGCTTTATGTTACTTGTTTTTTTTTTTTTTCTTTTTCTTTATATTTGTGTCCTCACATTAACCATTATCGGCGGCATTCATCGATTTTGAGACAATTTGTCGTTTTAAACCTAATTTGCCTTAATTAGAGAATCGTAAAGCTTTCAAATTTCACCCCACACCAATTCCCACATTTATTGTAATCAATTAAATTTGAAGTGTTTTTTTCTGTTTGTGGAACAGTTTTTTGCTGCTTTCTTGATAATTTGTCAATCGGTTAAGTTAAACTTATGGGATTTTTTTTGTTGATTATAAAAAGAAACCACAAATAGTGGGTTTCCTTCATTTCGTTTGTTGAATATTTTTCAAGGGAAAGAACAAGCAAGCTAGGATGAAAGAATATGAGAGGAAAAGTGAAATGCAATTAGTTTCTTGTTGAGTTTCAATGAAAAATTTGCAATGAATTTTGATTTCATGCGACTTTAAACATATTTGAATTTACTTTATACGTATGCTTAATGTTTATTATTTTGCAGATTAATGCGCTATTTTATTTTTAATAAATATTTAGTAAATGGTTTAGTAAAAAAAAACATAAAAGTTATTTTGTCACTTTTTTTTTCTCGTGTGTATTTATTTACTTATCTAATAGTACACTACCATTTTTTACAGCTTTTTTTACGTTAGACAAAATGTTGAGCAGTAGACAAATGCGTAGATTAGTAAAGCGTGAAAGGGACGCTTTGAATGCAAGAGTAGAAAGTGTAGAAGAAAGTAGGGACAATGGCGACTTCACCGATTATATGTCAGTTGATGAAGACGTTGTAGTCAATTTAGCACAAATGATAGGCAGTCAAGAAGCACAGGCCAACGTTGGTGATGATTTAAATACAAAATTGAGAAATTGGTATTTAAAACATAAACCAAAACAGAGCTGTGCTATTGATTTAGTGAATATTTTAAATTCACATAAGTTGAATATAAAGCCCTTCTATAAGTTCAATTACTCCGAAAAGCCTGATATCACTGAAATAGGGGGTGGCTCCTATTTACATATCGGCTTATCGCAGCAATTGAGTGAACTTTCAGTTTTACCTAGGCTTCCCGATGTATTAAGCATCGACATCAATATTGACGGACTCCCGTTATTTAATAGTTCGCGTGCTCAGTGGCCTATTCTTATTCGAGTGAATATCGTTATTAAATGCCCTGTCTTTCCGATAGGCGTATTTATGGGTCACAATAAGCCATTACTTTGCGAAGAATTTTTGTCCAAATTCACAACAGAGTTGTCCGAAATTATTGAAAATGGCCTCACCATTGCACAAAAAAGCATTGCAAAGAGCATTTGTTACTGGCGTACCTGGTCATACTTCCAGTCACGATTGTAGCAAATGCATACAGGTGGCTCGAAAAGTTGACTCAGTGTTAACATTTAGCACTCGCAGTGCTGAGTTAATAACTGATGCAAACTTTACAATAGAAAGTACCCTTGCCACCATAAAGTCGAATACCTTCATAGTCAGTCTGCTTTTAAAAAACTTGGAGTACTTATGGTAACTCAAGTTCCTCTGGACTGCGTGCATCTTGTTGAATTGGGTGTCAATCGCAAATTTTTGAGTAGAGTAAATAGTAATAAAATTATTACTAAAATTTCGAAAGTAAAGAAAGACAACATTTCCGAAATATTAATGTCGATGCGGAAATACATTCCTAACGAGTTTGCGAGGAAACCAAGAACATTGGTAGAGCTTCCTAATTGGAAAGCAACTGAGTACAGGCAGTTTTTGCTATATACTGGGATTGTAGCTCTTAAAGATACAATGAATGATGACCAGTATTATGAATTTTTATTGCTGCACTGTGCTTACAGATTGCTATGCTCCCAGACACAAAGAGACTCTAATGTGGAAACTTCTCAACGAATGTAAACTTGTTTGTTGAGAATTTTCCTCTTGTGTTTGGGGAAAATAGTGTTTCCTACAATGTTCATGGTTTACTACACATAAAAGAGACTGTGAATCAAATCGGAGATCCGGTTTCAGAGTCTTCTTATTCGTTTGAAAATTATTTGCAAACTCTGAAAAGATTTGTCCGAAAACCTACACAAATTTTACAACAAATATATAGGAACGTTGTAGAAGATAGTTTCGATGTAGGGAGGGAGGAAAAAACAGAATTAGTTAGAAATGTCCTCAAAATAAAGGGATGCACTCTTACCAATAGAAGGCCAGATAATTTTTTTTATGTTGGAGAAAGCATCCCAATTCAGATAGTTTCATTTGAGGAAGAGTTAGGAGAAATATATATTTTAGGTAGGAGATTTCTTAACATCAGTAGCTTTTATAACGAGCCCATAGTTTCATGTAGTGTAGGAATTTACTTAGCAGAATTAGAAATGGCTCAATCTGTAGAAATGTTTAGAGTTTCCGATTTCGTAACCAAAGCGGTTGCAATGCCTTACAAGGATAGTTTAGTGTTAGTTCCATTTTTGCATTTTTAGTAGGTTCCATTTTCAATGGAGGTGTTTAGTCCGTAGGTATATTTTCATTATGAATCGGGCATACCTAATGCGACGGCGCATTAGGCATCTTTTGAAGATTCACCTACCATGGTTCGAATACCTAAAAAAAAAAAAAAATTCCTTGTGTGTTTCATTATTCACTGTGGAAATAGAAATTAATAAATTTTTTTCCTTTTAAGTAGAATGGCTGGAAAAGGAACACCCCCGAAAGTTATGCGCTCGAGCTTCGACGCACCAGCATCGAGTAAGTATTACAATGACTTTCTGAAAATTATTCTAATACATTTTCTTTGAATATATTTCAGAAAACATCGTTGGCCAACCGAGTAAGTATTTCAATTAAATACCCAAGTATTCAAGTTGTTGTAAAATTTTTTTTGAAATTTATTTCAGGCAACGCCGATCTGTTAAAAAGGATGGAGCAAATGGAGGCCAATTTTGGGAAACAAATGGATGAGTGAGGAGCCATCTCAATGATGCTTTGGCGACACAAGCTGCCTTAACAAAGCAGTTATTGCGGATGGTTAGCGACAAGCCAGACGACAACTCCGCTTTATTCCCCTTGGAGTCTGTGGAGGACTTAGTAACGATGGAGCATAAGATAACGCCGGACTCTAAAAAATTTTATGTACATACATATGTATTCTTTTTAGCCTCTCCAAGTTATTAGAAATACATTTAGCGAATCCGTGTAGATATCAATCAATTTCTATTCAGAAGTAGTGTTATTCACGGATTCCCTGAAGGTATTTCTAATAACTTAGAAACCACATATATTAACATATAATAATTTTTTATGTCAAGCGGCCATTACAAAATCTATCCGAAAGGTTATTTCAGACGACCTACTTGAATCCCACAACCTAGATGGGAAAAATGGGAAACTAAGCCTTAGAGCTTATCCCCAGATTTTAAGCTGCTTACTAGGTAAAAATACAACTTTTCGTATTTTAATTTTTATATATCTCTATAAATATATATTTGTCCTTTCAGAAGCCATTCAGATGTCTGAAGGAGGACAGCCGGCGGAGAAGGTGCTCCGAAATGCCATCGGATGCGCCAAAAACACGGTCAACAAAATGAAAAATCGTCGTACGAAGGCATTAGAAAATACATAATGTATTCTTTATATTTATACCCTTGCAAAAAGGGTATATTAATTTTGGTCAGAAGTGTGCAACGCATAGAAGGAGGCATCTCCGACCATATAAAGTATATATATTCTTGATCAGCATGACAAGACGAGTTCAAATCCGTTTGTCCGTCTGTCTGTCCGTCTGTCCGTCTGTCTGTCTGTCTGTCTGTCTGTCTGTCTGGATCAACAGCTTCTCCTCCGAAACCGCTAAAGCTACAGAGCTGCAACTTTGCATGAAGTCTTGTATATACTGCAGGCATTGTATATCTCGGATTCATCCGGATCGGACAACTATATCATATAGCTCCCATAGGAACCATCCGTCGAAAAATGAGTTTTAGATCAATAACTTCATTCTTTTTCACCCGATTATCATAAAACGTAACATTTGGCACTTTACTATACATCCAAACATCCGTGCGAAATTTGATCAAGATCGGACTACTATATCATATAGCTCCCATAGGAACAATCGGACCAAAAATAGTTTTTCTTCTAGAAACTTTTTTGTTTTTTTAGCGATCATCGTCAAACTAAGTAAATAACATTTTCACATAGAAAGCTATAATTTGGGTAAATTTGATCAAAATCGGATGACTATATCATATAGCTGTCATACAAACATATGAAAAAAATTGCATGCTGCATGTCTACATACATGCATATGTATGCGTGCCGTGCTATGACGTGTAAAAACGGATTTTTACATTAGGGTCTTTACATTTAGATAACTCTTTTTAGAGATCTAGTAACACAAGAGCTTGCAAGGGTATACAAACTTCGGCATGGCCGAAGTTAGCCCGGCCTTCTGGTCTTTATTAATTTATAATTTATTAATAATAAAATAATAAACTCTGAATATTCAATGTTTATTGTAATTAAATAAATAATTAGTTATAAATAAATAATCAGGGGTGTCACAGAAAACGCTAGCGATTTTGGCGACGTTTGAAATGTAAAACGCCGAAACCAAACGTTGGTGTCATGGAAATCTCCGACGTTTCATTTTCGGCAACATTTTCGGAGCCACAGCCACCGGTTGGCACATCGGCTAACTCGATCGCCGCTATTTCGGTATTTCGATTATCGATAAGTGCAATAGGGTTGTGCAATTCAAAAAAAAACCAGAAGGCCGGGCTAACTTCGGCCATGCCGAAGTTTGTATACCCTTGCAAGCTCTTGTGTTACTAGATCTCTAAAAAGAGTTATCTAAATGTAAAGACCCTAATGTAAAAATCCGTTTTTACACGTCATAGCACGGCACGCATACATATGCATGTATGTAGACATGCAGCATGCAATTTTTTCATATGTTTGTATGACAGCTATATGATATAGTCATCCGATTTTGATCAAATTTACCCAAATTATAGCTTTCTATGTGAAAATGTTATTTACTTAGTTTGACGATGATCGCTAAAAAAACAAAAAAGTTTCTAGAAGAAAAACTATTTTTGGTCCGATTGTTCCTATGGGAGCTATATGATATAGTAGTCCGATCTTGATCAAATTTCGCACGGATGTTTGGATGTATAGTAAAGTGCCAAATGTTACGTTTTATGATAATCGGGTGAAAAAGAATGAAGTTATTGATCTAAAACTCATTTTTCGACGGATGGTTCCTATGGGAGCTATATGATATAGTTGTCCGATCCGGATGAATCCGAGATATACAATGCCTGCAGTATATACAAGACTTCATGCAAAGTTGCAGCTCTGTAGCTTTAGCGGTTTCGGAGGAGAAGCTGTTGATCCAGACAGACAGACAGACAGACAGACGGACAGACGGACAGACAGACGGACAAACGGATTTGAACTCGTCTTGTCATGCTGATCAAGAATATATATACTTTATATGGTCGGAGATGCCTCCTTCTATGCGTTGCACACTTCTGACCAAAATTAATATACCCTTTTTGCAAGGGTATAAAAATACTAACATTTGGAATTAAAAATGTTATACCACTAATCAGAATATATCATAGATAGTGCAAACAGAAGATTTTTTGATTGCAAACGCTAGCCTAACCATGGAACCCCAGAGGCGTTCGGCAAAAAGCCGAGCGCTCATAAGCTAAATGAGAGCGTAACGCAGAGAGGGAGGGAGACGTCCAAAAATTATTTAGTCTCGCACAGACTGCAGAACGACGAACACACGGCTATGTCGCTTGTGATCTCGTTCTGTCTATGTATGCGTGCACAAGTCAGTATATGGGCAGATATCGTAGTGTGTGTGAGCAACGTGAAGTTCGACAACACCGAACTTCAATAGCTCGCCAGACCCAAGTTCTGAGTTTTCGACAAAGCAGACACAAGGGCGATGAAGGCATTTCCCTGTGGAAAGTACATCCGGCGATGTTGGCAGCGGGATTTCAAGTACCGTCTTGGCTCTGCCGATAGAGTGCTTGTTTGACGTTCTGCATGCTGCGGGTTCGATCTCCAGTGCAATCGTCCCATGTAAAAAGTATTTTTAATTTCCTTTTTATAATAATTGATTTATTTTATTTTTTCTGTTTTTATGCAATTTTGAATAAATCTAATATAATGATATTATTGAAAAATGAATATTATAAAATAGAAAATATAAAATAAATCAATTATTATAAAAAGGAAATTAAAAATACTTTTTACATGGGACGATTGCACTGGGGATCGAACCCGCAGCATGCAGTACGTCAAACAAGCACTCTATCGGCAGAGCCAAGACGGTACTTGAAATCCCGCTGCCAACATCGCCGGATGTACTTTCCACAGGGAAATGCCTTCATCGCCCTTGTGTCTGCTTTGTCGAAAACTCAGAACTTGGGTCTGGCGAGCTATTGAAGTTCGGTGTTGTCGAACTTCACGTTGCTCACACACACTACGATATCTGCCCATATACTGACTTGTGCACGCATACATAGACAGAACGAGATCACAAGCGACATAGCCGTGTGTTCGTCGTTCTGCAGTCTGTGCGAGACTAAATAATTTTTGGACGTCTCCCTCCCTCTCTGCGTTACGCTCTCATTTAGCTTATGAGCGCTCGGCTTTTTGCCGAACGCCTCTGGGGTTCCATGGTTAGGCTAGCGTTTGCAATCAAAAAATCTTCTGTTTGCACTATCTATGATATATTCTGATTAGTGGTTATACATTTTTCGTAAACCAAAAATTATTGCTAATGTTATACAACAAGAAAAAATTTACTTATTTTTTGGAGGTACAGTTAACATACTGCAACACCAAAATTTTTAAAATTATTATCGCGCGCAATATTGTCGCTGCTTTGGCAACCCTGTTGTTTACATTTACTTCAAATTTGTAACTGTAAACAATATTTGGCAAATTAACCAAAAATTTAAGAACAATGAATTAAATACAAGATGAATACAATGCATCGATAACTGCTAACTATTGCGTTTGTAAGCCTACATTCTCTTTTCTACACAATTCTTTTTCGCAACAATGGCAACTGTTTTACCCCAAAATACAATTTCGTCCATGCGATTTCTAGGTATTAGCTTTGTTCAACAGGTCATTGGATGCAGACCTGGAGGTGTTTAAAACAAATGTGAGCGAAATCGTTGGGAATATTATTTAATCTAGACTCTTGCTTCTTTTTAGCAAGTGATTTCCATTTTTACAAATCTTCAATTACAAGTGAAATAATTTAAAATTCGATGAACATATTTAAATGCAAATGTAATTAAGTTTATTCGATCATATTAGAAACCATATCCATCAGAAATCCAAAAAATTTCAATTCATTTTAAAAGGGCGGCAACTGCAATTGCATTTTTTTCAGCTGTTTACATTTCTTCTTCTTCTTTGGCTGGCCAAGATAAAAACAGAGACGTCAACTTGGTGCATTTTTTCTACGTTTACATTAAATTTATCTGTTTACACACAATTTAAAAAACTTTCTTAAATTTGGTTGTAATCTATAAAATTTGTGCTTACTTGTGGCATATAACAAACTAAAATTGGAAACACAAATGTTTTGTCCGAAAATTAGTTTCTGCCGTTTTCAGCAGGATGGCAGCCTTGCTTATGGGTGATTTAAGCAAAAACGACGCTTGCTTGATTTTTTCGCAGGCGTTTTCGTAAAATAATAAATTATATATGAACACAAATATTGCCAGCGATTATTTGAATGCAATTCCATCCAAAAATAATCAAAGTTTATTTCAACACCATTCTTTTTTCAACATAATTTGCTGTAAGCGCAAAATTAACCAAACGTTGGAGAAAAACTTGTAACTTTTCAAAACTGTCAAAAGAGGTTTCTGTGACACCCTACATTTGCGTTTGGGGCGATTTTGGGGCGTTAGCGATTTCTGTGACACCCCTGAATAAGTGAATGTAATATAATAAATTACATTATTCAAATATTGCTGTGAAATAAAAATTTAATAAATGAATAAATTGATTAAAAGACAATTTTGTATTTTGTATTTCATTTTTGTATGGACAACACTATCGACATTCAACGCAATTGTCGACAGAACGTCCTCTGAAGCGCATGAAAAGAAGTCCCACCGACCAACGGTCGACATTCAAAGCAAATGTCGACAGAACGTCCTCTGACGCGCATGCAAAAAAGATCCGTCGATCAACGGTCGACATTCAAAGCAAATGTCGACAGAACGTCCTCTGACACGAACGCAAGAAGACCTGCCGACGTACGGTCGACGTTCAGAGGAAATTTCTATGCAAATGTCCCTTGACGCGTTTTCGAAAAACCACCCGCGGACATACCGTCGACTTTGTCGCTCAGTTGTCCCGATTGTCCTTATTGCTAGGCCATCTAATGTTAAATGTCGCCGCAACTTAAATGAACGTGTCGCCGCTATGTCCCCCAAGACTGCGGACATGTCCCCGTAAACTCGACGGAGAGTCTCCGCGGACGCGTACTGCAGGGTAGCGATTGATATTCATATTCACACACACACAAACGCAATTTCGACACATATATGTGCCTATATAGGCAAATTTTATATCGTTTATTTAAATACAACAAGAAGACAACAAAAGAAAGAGGAGAGAATTCGTCGTAGGAGTCTGAGAGATGCATCTAATCCTCTTACTACATCAGATGAAGCGTAAGAAGACTTTCATTTTGGTGGGCCAACTTTAAAACGTTTTCTTCTTTTGACTTTTCGATATACATAGCTACCGCGTGGATAAGCCTACGTTCATTTTGCTTCTTAACAAGATACAATCGGAGGTACCCCAAAGTTCAATTTCAGTCGTGCTTCAGCTTGCGGTAACCTTGCGATTTTTAGGTGTCGGATCGTTTCAACGGGTCATTGGTAAGGATTTAGACTTGGCGGTGTCGAGAACGACTGTATTTGTAAATATGCCTCAACCCAAATAAATTTGCATAAAAGATTTACTTCATTCCATTTTATTTATAAACTTCTCAAACATTACATTAAATTTTTTCTCTCCTCTACCTGCTGCTCGATATTGGCCAGCAGCAGCTCCTTCGTCGCTTCTTTGCACCTGTTGAGCTTCCTGAGCTCATCCACCATGTCGCGAAATATCGCGTTCTGCTCAATTAACAGGGCGACCATATTCAGCTCCTGTGGAACAGCTCTCCTGGAACACCCAGGCCGTTCGTCGACGGGTTCCGGGGTGTTTGTGGAGGGGCGAAAAACTGCTGGCAGTCGTATATGTAGATGTGTATGTATGAGTGGTTGGCGGGTGCCAATATACTTCCTTCTCTTGTGGTGGGTGAGTCTGTGGAGCTTGGTTTATTAAAACGCACGGTTCTTTCGGTTAATTCAAGTATCTTTATTTCACAGAACTCGCGAAATGGGGAATTTCAAATGGAATAAAAAACTTTTGGGTAAATTTCGGGGGTCGAACGCGTCCGATTGTAATGGCGGTGTTCACTAATACTGTCGGTCATTTAGCATAGTGTGACCGCCCTCGCGTTGGCCCGAAATCCCCCTCCCTGCTCCTTGCTGGTCACGATCTGGCGTGAACATGCCGCCCCCTTGCAACAAGTTGCAATTGCCACTCTGGGCATACATGAAAGGATGAGGAGCGGCCGCGTTCTGGATCGCCTAGATGCCGCAGGAGCCGGAAAGAATCCAGCCGAAGACGGTGCTTTGGGCGGCTGGGGTGCCGCTCTGCCCCGGCACACATCCTGGTTGGATGACCTCAGGATAGAGGTCTGCACCAAGCACTACGGAGACGGATGAGGGGCGGTGGAACTCCGGGTCTGCCAGCACTAGATGTCGGAATTTTCCACGCACCGAGTCGGATACCTCCCGGATGGGGGTACGAACTTGAAGGTCGGGCTCCACCTTGAAAACGACCTCCTTTTGGAAGTCTGGGTCGGTCTTTGACCCGAGCACGGCTGTGCACGCGCGGTCGTTCCCGACTGGACCGATGGCTAGACCCAGAGCCTTCGCGAACGAAGCGTTGACACGGCTCATCGGGCTGCACGCGTCCAGGAGGACCCGGGTGTCAAACTGCTTGACTCCGTTGCCTAGTCGCACCACGGCCGTGGGCATCACTACAGTCGACCTGGACTGCAGGAGGGAGTTCAGCGTGGGCGCTTGGGACGGATCGCGAGCGGAGGGGGCTTGTCGGAACGCCGCTGGGAGGAGCGCTGCCGTGAAGGCTGGTCATCTGACCGCCTGGGGGACCGACGTCTTGGGGTCTGGTCAGCCATGTGAAGGAGCGTGTGGTGGCTCTGCCCACACCGTCGGCATCCGTCGGGACTGCGGCAGGACTCGCCCGAATGCTCGTGGGCCAGGCAGTTGGGGCAGTACTTGTTCACAAGTACTGCACGCAGGCGCTTCTCCGCGCGTAGGTTTAAGAATCGCCGGCACTGGCGGAGGGCATGGACTCCTCGACAGACCCGGCACCTATAGGAGTCGACTCCGCGGATGCGGTGGGTCTCCTCACGGGTGCGGGTGGTACGCCTTGGGGCCATTGCGATTGGATTGTAGCGAGAGTCTAGAATGGGAGCAAACTGGGTTAGTTATTGTCGCGGAGACGGACACAGGACATTGAGACGATGACACGCAACGGAACACAGGATAGGTAGGAGGACGTTACGGCTTGGAGGTGTCCGGGACGAGCTCGCTATCGCTATGTAGAAGGATAAGCTTCGCGACCGGTCGTCGGATGGACCCGCGCGAAGTCCTAACTTCAACAACCCGGACCAGCCCGTCGGCACCGGAGTGCAGACCTTCCACTCGGCCTAGACGCCACTCGGTTGGTGGCAGATTGTCTTCCGAGACGATAACGAGATCGCCGATCTGCAGGTTGCGATCCGGGGCCTTCCATTTGTGCCGTTTTTGGAGCTCTCGAAGGTACTCCTCCTTCCAACGACGACAAAAGTTCTGGTGGAGTGCCTTCAGACGTTGCCACCGGTTGATCACGGACATGGGATCGACGTGAATCTCCGGCTCCGCAATGGATATGAGGGGCCCCCCACGAGGAAGTGTCCGGGGGTTAACGCCAACAAGTCTGACGGATCCTCACTCATGGGGGAGATTGGACGTGAGTTCAAACATGCCTCGATCCGACACAGGAGTGTGGACAACTCCTCCATAGTGTACCTCATCGTCGAAGACCCCTTGTAGAACAAGGCCTTGAAGCTCTTCACCCCCGCTTCCCACAATCCGCCCATATGGGGTGCGCCGGGTGGAATGAAATGCCAGGAGAGGATGTGTTGGCTGAAGGAGTTCAGTATGCATCCTTTGGTGGCGTCCAGGAAGTCCTTCTCTAAGGCTTTGGAGGCTCCAACGAAAGTCTTGCCATTATCGGAATAAATGCGCTGAGGGCACTGGCGACGGGCTACGAATCGGGAGAATGCAGCCAGGAATTTTTCGGTGGTGAGATCCGACGTGGCTTCGAGGTGGATTGCCCTGGTACTGAAGCACACAAAGACGCACACGTACCCTTTGGTGATGAGGCAGGCTCTGCCAGTGAAATTCTTGATTTCGAATGGACCCGCGAAATCAATACCGGTATGGGTGAAGGGTCTGGAGAATGTGGTGCGCTCACGAGGGAGGTCTCCCATCATCTGGGTCAGCTGCCGTCGCCTGTGGAGGATACAGGGCTTGCAGCCTCGGATGTGGGCCTTGATAAGGTTCGCAATCCTTGGAATCCAGAATTTTGCACGAAGATACCGTATCATCAGCTGATTGCCTCCATGCAGAGTGACGCGATGCGCGAAATCGACGAGCAGGCGCGTCAGACGGGCGCCGTACGGGAGCAAAATGGGATGACGCTCATCGTACGTTAAGGATTCGGACGCCCGAAGCCGCCCACCGGACCGGAGAATCCCATGTTGATCCAGGAATGGGTTGAGGTTGAGCAGCTTGCTTGAAGACGGAAGTGGTTGCTTCTCAGTGAGACGTCCGATTTCCGTGAAGTACTCATCGCGCTGGGTGGCCCGAATAAGCACTCTCTCCGCTGTCAGCATCTCTTCCTTGCTGAGCTGGGTTGTGGGGGAAGCGAGGCCCTCGGCCGCATGAATCGCTGGACGTATGCGATCACCCTCAGGGCTCTGCCGTAATTGGAGAAGCGCTCGATGACGCCCCCCGTCGGTGTCGTCGCGGATATGTGACACTGGATTCGTTGCTCGAGGTCTGTGTCAGGGACGTCGGATATGGATGTAGGCCAACTGTCGGGGGGTTGCAGCAGCCAGTGTGGTCCGTGCCACCATAGCTTGCTGGCCGCCAAGTCGTCAGCGGAGACTCCACGGCTAGCGAGATCCGCCGGGTTGTCTTCGGACCGCACATGAGACCAATCCTGGATGTTGGTGCTTCTAGATATGGAGGACACTCGGTTAGCAACAAAGGTGGACCAGCTGCAGGGGGGCTTGGCTAGCCAAGCCAACACAATGGTGGAGTCGGTCCAGAAATGGACGTTGGAAGGCGAGATGGGGAGATTGGGGACCACCGCTGCGCACAAGTCTGCCAGGAGGACCGCGCCGCACAACTCCAGTCGTGGCAGGGAGACCGTTTTAACTGGAGCCACTCGGGTCTTGGCAGTTAGCAGATGGACGCTCGCCTCATTCTGGTGCTGAACCCGCACGTATAGGGCTGCTCCGTACGCCTTTTGAGACGCGTCACAAAAGCCGTGTAGGTCCCACTTCAATTTGGTGCCAATTCCTAACCACCGAGGGATACGTACTCGGCTAAGACCTGGATAGTCTTGGAGAAGCCAGCGGATGCCCAATGTCTTGGCCGTGCTTGCATCTTCTAGCTCGAGAAAGTCGGCATGGAGCAGGTGCTCCCTAGGAATGGCGTGGAGCACCTCCTTCTTGTTGGATGTCCATTTTCGCAGCGGGAACCCAGCTGAGCTGAGTGCTGTCTGGAGTTCCTGGATGATGGCGCGTGCTTCCGCCATCGTGTGAGCGCCAGCGAGGACGTCATCTACATACATGTAATGACGGAGGATTTCACTTGCCTTTGGATATAGCTGTCGCACTTCGTGCGCCAGCTGCAGCAGGACTCTGATCGCCAAGAACGGGGCGCAATTAACGCCGAAGGTGACCGTTTGGAGCTCGTAATCGTTCAGAGTCCCGTCGCGCTCGCGGTATAGGATCCGCTGGAAAGGCGTGTGTTTGGGGTCGACCAGGATTTGTCGATACATCTGCGTGATGTCTGCATTAAAGACGAATTGGAAGAATCGCCATTTGAGGATCTGGAGCGTCAGATCAGCTTGGAGTGTGGGGCCGGTATGTAAGGCGTCATTCAAGCTGATCCCTCTGGTGGATGGACTTGAGGCGTTGAAGACGACTCGAACCTTAGTGGTGGTGCTCTCGGGTTTGAACACAGCGTGATGGGGGAGATAAAAGTTGTCACAAGTTGCGGGAGGAGTTACCCGAATCATGTGACCCAAATCGGCGTAATCTTGCAACACGGCATCGTATTGCCTCTTTAGCTCTGGATTTTTCTGGAGGCGAGCTTCGTTCCTCAGGAATTGAGCCAAGGCGATGGATCTGGAATGACCCAGCTCTATATGCTTTGGATCCTTGAACGGGAGAGAGACCACATAACGCCCATCCTTCCTTCTCTTGGTCGTCTCTTGGAACATTCGCTCGCAAATTCGATCTTCTTCCTTTTCCGGCTTCGCTGGGAGATCTTCCACCTCCCAAAACTTGGTGAGAAGCTCATCAAGTTTTGCCTCTGGCGGACCCGTCTGAACGGTGTAAACCGGCCGCGGATGGTGTGAGTCGGTCAGGATAGCCCCACACACCACCCAGCCAAACATGGTTTCGATCCCGATCAGGCCGCCTCCGATATCCTTCTTGATGCGTTCGCCGAGGATCGACCGGAAGGCATCCACACCGATGATCAGATCGACTGGTGCTGGCTTGTTAAAATGCGGGTCAGCCAGAGGAGGTCGAGGGTACTGACCTGGATCGGATCAGGAAGGCGCATCTCGGCATGGTGCCAGTCAACTTCGGCAGGACCAAGGCTAGCACCTCGATCTGGAAACCTCGATTGCATGGAGCGGATAGGGTCAACAGACATGCCTTCTCTGCCCCGCCGGCGTCGCATTCACCCATGCCGGTGATGCCTGCGCGGAACGGGTAGTGTGGAGGCCGGACCAAATTGAACACACGTTCAGATAGAAAGCTGGAGTCAGCTCCTGAGTCAACCATTGCACGGACATGAAAAACTTCGCCTAAGTGGCTGAGGGTCACGATTGCAGTGCCTAGCAGACCCCTGCCTGGGGTGGACGCGATATACCCTAAGGCGTTTAGCGGCTGCTGGCTGGTTGACGGACCATCACCGGAATCGGGTCGCTGTAGATGCGAAGCGGATGGCGCACTGGGAGGGTGGTCAATATGCAACAAGGTATGATGACGCTCCTTGCAAATATGGCAATTGTGCGCACTGGAGCAGTCCTTGACCTGATGACCACGCGCAAAGCAGTTTAGGCATAAGCCTTGTTGCCTTATGGTCTCAGATCGCTTGGGGACGGCCATGTCGTTGAACCGTGGACACACGCGTATCGGATGGTTCTCCTTGTTGCAGAGTTTACAGGAGGCCGGTTTGGGAAGGGCCTTCGCGGGAAATGCCTGTACTCGCACGGCCGCGGCGGACTTGCGAGGGACGAATTGGGAGACCGGAGCGCTCTGAGTCGACTGATGGTCATCGGTGGCCTCGAGCACACGATAACGATCAGTGAGGAAATTATTCAACTCTTCCCATGAGGACACTGCTGTTTTATTCGGAACGGATTGTTCCCACAGCAGGATAGTGGATTTGGGCAGCTTACTGGTACAGATCGCGATGAAAAGGATATCCCAATTCTCTGTACTGGCCCCCGAACGTTCAAGGGCTGTCAGACACCCTTGAAACGTCGTTTGCAGTTGCCTAAGAGCCTTCGCTGACTCCTGAGCAACTACGGGAATTTGTAGGAGCTGCTTGGCCTGCGTCATGATGAGCAGCCGACTGTTCTCATAACGCGCGGAAAGGTTCTCCCATGCGGACTGGAAGCCTTCATTAGTCAAAGGGGATTTGGACACGATCCCCCGGGCTTCCCCTCGTGTTTTGGAGTTTAAGTGGTATAGTTTCTCCACTTCCGCTAAGCACGGATTGTTGATGTATATGGCCGTAAAAAGGTCACGGAACGTAGGCCAGGCCAGGCTATCCCCTTCGAAAACCTCAACCTCACATGGAGGCAATCTATGGCCTTGGGATGGCGGAACGATTGGAGGTCGAGAGGGGGCGGGAGCGTTTAAAGCGGACAACTGCTCGATTCGCTGCCCGAACGCTGTAGCGCCACGCACGTACACCATGTAGCAGTACTCGTGCTTAGCCTTCACCGTACTGAGCATTATTTGGCTCTCCTCATCGTCTTTGGCCGTGAAGGCCTTATGGCAGCGCGCATATTCGGATTCAATATTGGCCCAGAGTGACTTGATTTGCTCCATGTGTATCTTGAGGGAGTATAAAGGCACATCTTGTTCAAGGCCTGCGCTCTCTCGCGCTTCGAAAATAGTCAAAGCGTCGCATACGGCAATAAAATCCGTCAGAGCCATGTCGGCGCGTGCGCGAAATTCTTGCGAACGGGATCGCGTGATCACGGGTGACTCAGGAGAGGTCACGACTAAGGAGGGAACGCGAGAAGCGGATTTGGCGAATCCCGATTTGCCGGAGGAGGAGCGCGAAGTAGGAGATGCGCTGCGGGGTCGCGATGCAGACGGAGAGCCGGAAGGGTTACGCCTGATGGTGGATGGCGTGCTAAGCGCCTTGGGTTTAGAAGGCGGGGTGGAAGGGGACGCGTTGCGGCCCGGAACTGGGAGGCTAGCTGGTTTCTTGCTCGCCTTGGAGGGGTCGATTGACATAATCGACGTCGTTGAGCGGGATAAGGGCTACCGAGAAAGGGTATTCTCTGCCCTAGTGGATATCGGAATGAAGGAGAGACGAGTGGACTGTATGTTTTAATGAACGTACGCGAGTATACACGTCGAAAATCGGGGATTATAAGGAATATATAAATATAGGAATATTATAATAGGCTGGAAAGGAAACGTTATTTTATATTATAAATGTGGAGGAAAGCGCCAATTTCGCTTATAAGGATATATAATGAAATTTGTTAGTTTAATTTATAATATAAGTATGGACAACAAAAACGTGTATCTTTCCTACAAGGATATGTAGGCGTATATTGAAATATTCGGGGAAAATTTTATTATAAGGATATATAATAAAAAAGGGATTTTTTTTTGTAGGTTAATTTCGAAAACAATCTTCCTTATAAGGATATATAAGGAAATATTCTTCCACTACAAAATAAAAATATCGCTGCAAGGGATGTCGCTTGGATTAAAGGACGCACTAATGAGCGGCTCGCAATGGGTTTGAGCCGGTCGGTGGTGTGGCGTGTGCTCGGGTTGGATTAAATTTGGTGGTTTTCTTTTTTTGTCTCTTAGTACCTCAGACGTTATTTTTTTGTTTTATGTATTTATTGTTGTGTTGGCGAGTTTGGCCGGAAAAAAATAGGTCTAAGGTCGCTAGGATATGGCGAGTCCTTGGGATAATTGCCGATAAAAAATCTTTTTATAACAAAAAGGAATTGGAATTATTTACTTCGGACTTGATGAAGCGCCAAAAAACACCAAATATTAAATTTTCGCACTTTGTTCGCCGTTCACACCGGAACCGAATATTTGTGGTTTTTTTTTTTTTTTTATTTATTTTTACTCAAAGTGGCCAATAATATTTTTTTGCGACAATGTAAATTAATTTTTAAATTAATTTAATTATTTCTGAGTCAAAAATATGTGACTTAGCAGAAAAAGGCTAAAGTCGTGACTCAGTCACGACTTGAACTCGCGAGCCACCACTAACAGCGAATCAGCTGGTAGGCCTTTGTTTGGACTTTAAGTGTGAAACAAAAATTAATTTTTATCGCGTTGTGGAATATTTTCGTTGTGTTGCGTCGAAATTAATTGCGGAAAGCCAAAAACGGAGTGGCTGCAATAATTGTTGGACCGTGGTGCGAGTGGCGGAGCAATGGAACGACACTGGTGCACATATGACAAGTGTGTCTGCCGGTGTTGCGCAATTGCGGCCGCGATTTTTTTTTCGGACTTTAATTTTTTTTTTAGAATTTTGGATCGCACACGGATTAAAACCACAAGGATGCACAACACAATTAGCCCACGGTAAGTGGCTTGAGAAACACACAACGCGATATTAATTTTTTTCACACTTTGCAGATGGCGACTGCTGGACATATATGTATGTAGTGATGTACCGATGTACATACATACATAAATATGGGAATGGAAATTGGAAGAAACGCGCACTTTATCACGATGGACAGACACAGGATAGGTCGGAGTGGTAAAGTGAGACCTTTGGAGAGGTCACGTATGGGCATACAAGGGCTTAAAAGGTGGAAAGGTCGCTATAGAGGAGCGAAAATTCTCACCTTTAAGGGTGTATGCGGGTGAGTGTTAGTCAAAGGAAATAATAATAAAGTGTACTACTTAACAGATTTCCACCGATGCGATGCTGGCTGAGCGGAAGGAGATCCGGCTCGAAGGACCAATGTTTGTGGAGGGGCGAAAAACTGCTGGCAGTCGTATATGTAGATGTGTATGTATGAGTGGTTGGCGGGTGCCAATATACTTCCTTCTCTTGTGGTGGGTGAGTCTGTGGAGCTTGGTTTATTAAAACGCACGGTTCTTTCGGTTAATTCAAGTATCTTTATTTCACAGAACTCGCGAAATGGGGAATTTCGAATGGAATAAAAAACTTTTGGGTAAATTTCGGGGGTCGAACGCGTCCGATTGTAATGGCGGTGTTCACTAATACTGTCGGTCATTTAGCATAGTGTGACCGCCCTCGCGTTGGCCCGAAATCCCCCTCCCTGCTCCTTGCTGGTCACGATCTGGCGTGAACACGGGGTTTCCGGAGTGATGGCTGTCGTTCCGCCCTCGCTCATACTCCTAATCCGCTTTGGTGGTGGTGTTCCTATAAAAAAAAATAAATATTACTTCTTACTCTTATAATTTATTTTGTTAACACTTACGAATAGTAGGCTGAGCCCAACTGCCCAGGCCGAATGGGGAGGTGCCCTCTACGCCATCCACCATTGCATAGAGGCCCGCGACTACGCATAACGCCTCCTCTGTTGCCGTTAGAGGGTCCAACCTGCACGGACCGCCGCCAGTGGCTCTCCCTTCCTTTTTATTTTTTGCCACCTTAGCTTTGACCTGGAGCTTCCAGTCTTTCCACACCTTCAACGAAAAAATTAAAGAAAAAATTGACACCTGCATATTGCAAATACTTACCCGACGCCACTAATCCGTTGTTTTTACCGGCGGACCGATACTGTTCAGTCCGGCTTGCAGCTCCTCCCAAGCCTTCGCCACAACCACTCTGTCCCCCTTAACATACCCCTTGGCTATGTCGGGGTGCTTTTCCATGAATTCCAGCAACATGGCTTCTTGTTCTGCGGTACGATGTTTTCCCCTAAATACGAAAAGCAATATAAATATTTAATTTTTGAAAAAGGCGGCAATTGAAATAATTCAACTTACATTTTTCACAGCTGCTTACGTTTCCTCTTTTCTTTCTTTTTTTGGCGGGTCAAAATCAAAGCGATGTTGCCAGCTTGGTGGATTTTTCCGATATTTTCGTGAAATTTATCCGTAAAACACAATTCTACAACTTTTTGTAAATTAAAGCTTAATTTACTTCATTAATACTTTATTTTGGCACATAAGAAAATAACATTTATCGTTTTTCAGCAGGATGGCAGCCTTGCTTATGGGCGATTTAAGCAAAAACGACTCTTTCTTGATTTTTCACAGGCGTTTTTGCAATATAATAAATGTTAAATGAAAACAAATATTGTCTGCAATTATTTCAATGCAATTTCATCCAACAATAATCAAAGTTTAGTTCAACGTAATTTCAACATAATTAACTGCAAGCGCACAATTTACCAAACGTTGGAGCAAAACTCGCAACTTTTGAAAACTGTCAAAAGAGGTTTCTGTGACACCTTATATTTGCGTTTGGGGAGATTTTGGGGCGTTAGCGATTTCTGTGACATCCCTGATAGTTAGGTACATATGTCTGGCCGATCATTTGTGGGTAGTTCTTCAAAATCTAGATTTTTGTTGAATTTTTTATAAACAGGAATAAGTAGGTGTAGGTGGGGAACATGGAGATAATTGAATGATAAGCGTTTAATCAGCTCAAGTCGACTCGAAGGTCATTCTTTAATGACCCCATTGCTTTTGCAATGGCCTCCTCGTGGTGTTCCCTGTATACCGATTTATACATATGTACACATTCAGGGGTGTCACAGAAAACGCTAGCGATTTTGGCGACGTTTGAAATGTAAAACGTCGAAACCAAACGTTGGTGTCATGGAAATCTCCGACGTTTCATTTTCGGCAACATTTTCGGAGCCACCGCCACCGGTTGGCACATCGGCTGACTCGATCGCCGCTATTTCGGTATTTCGATTGTCGAAAGTGCAATAGGGTTGTGCAATTCAAAAAAAAAAATATCAAAGAAGCTAACTTCGGCTATTCCAAAGTTTGTATACCCTTGCAGCCCTTGACCATTACATTTTATTTCCTAAACAATTTTTTGTTTCTTAATCCAATAAAGAAATATTTTAAATACATTGGCCGGGGGCAGCCAATCGCCAAATAGTAGAAAATGTAGCGATTGATATTCATATTCACACACACACAATCGCAATTTTGGCACATATATGTGCTTCACTGCTTATGCGTGCACTGCTTATGGCAGCAGCCATGCGTGCTGGCAAATTTTATATCGTCGAAATCAGGCGTTATGTTTATCCGATTGTTTTAAAATTCACGCATATGACGTAATCCCTTTTTATTTATGTACATAATCAGTTTGGATAAGATTGTTCAAAAAATAGAGAAGTTATTCGCATTTAACGATTGTATTTGTATGGCAGCTATATGATATAGTTGTCCGATTATTCAAAATCGCAGATGTGCATGTGGCTGTATAGAAAAGCTTATATACGAACTTTGAATGCCATAGCTCTAAAACTGTGGGACTAGTTCGCGCAGCACCAGACAGACAGACGGACATGGCTATATCAACTCGTCTTCTCTTGCTGATCAAGAATATATATACTTTATGGGGTCGGAAACGATCCCTTCTCTGCGTTACAAACATCTGACCAATTTTATAATACCCTCTGCAAGGGTATAAAAATACTAACGTTTGGAATTAAAATTGTTACACATTTTTCGTAAACCAAAAATTATTGCTAATGTTTAACAACAAGAAAAAATGTACTTATTTTTTGGAGGTACAGTTAACATACTGCATCACCAAAATTTTTAAAATTATTATCGCGCGCAATATTTTCAGTGCTTTGAAAACCCTTTTGTTTACATTTACTTCAAATTTGTAACTGTAAACAAATTTTGGCAAATTAACCAAAAATTTAAGAACAATGAATTGAATACAACAAGATGAATACAATGCATCGATAACTGCAAACTATTGCGTTTGTAAGCCTACATTCTCTTTTCTACACAATTCATTTTTCGCAACAATGGCAACTGTTTTACCCCAAAATAATGTTTCGTCCATGCGATTTCTAGGTATTAGCTCTGTTCAACAGGTCATTGGATGCAGACCTGGAGATGTTTAGAACAAATGTGAGCGAAATCGTTGGGAATATTATTTAATCTAGACTCTTGCTTCTTTGAAGCAAGCGATTTCCATTTTTACAAATCTTCAATTACAAGTGAAATAATTTAAAATTCGATGCACTTATTCAAATGCAAATGTAATTAAGTTTATTCGATCATATTAGAAACCTTATCCATCAGAAATCAAAAAAACTTCACTTCATTTTAAAAAGGGCGGCAACTGCAAATGCATTTTTTTCAGCTGTTTACATTTCTTCTTCTTCTTTGGCTGGCCAAGATAAAAACAAAGATGCCAACTTGGTGCATTTTTTCGACGTTTACATTAAATTTATCCGTGTACACACAATTTAAGAAACTTTCTTAAATTTGGTCGTAATCCATAAAATTTGTGCTTACTTGTGGCATATAACAAACTAAAATTGGAAACACAAATGTTTTGTCCGAAAATAAGTTTCTGCCGTTTTCAGCAGGATGGCAGCCTTGCTTATGGGTGATTTAAGCAAAAACGACGCTTGCTTGATTTTTTCGCAGGCGTTTTCGTAAAATAATAAATTATATATGAACACAAATATTGCCAGCGATTATTTGAATGCAATTCCATCCAAAAATAATCAAAGTTTATTTCAACACCATTCTTTTTTCAACATAATTTGCTGTAAGCGCAAAATTAACCAAACGTTGGAGAAAAACTTGTAACTTTTCAAAACTGTCAAAAGAGGTTTCTGTGACACCCTACATTTGCGTTTGGGGCGATTTTGGGGCGTTAGCGATTTCTGTGACACCCCCGATTGTACATTTTAATCGGAAGCAAATTCGATCGGCGACCTTTATAGCCTAATAAACAAAGAAAAAATCGCAAACTGTTATTCCCTTTATCAATATGTGATCATCACTAAACTTGGTAAATAACATTTGCACATAATAAATTATAATCCTGCCAAATTTGATCAAAATCGGATAACTATGTATATGATATAGCTGTCATACAAACAAATGAAAAATCGGTTAGGCTAGCGCTTACAATAAAAAAATCTTCTGTTTGCAACATCTTTATTTGTATAGTTATTGGTTGCACCTTATAATTAATGGTTATAAATAATAATACGTATATTCTGTAAATTATATAAAGTATACGTATTATTACTTATAACCATGTAAGTCATTGTTATATGGAGAATAAGGAACTACCTAAATTAGAAAATGTGGTTCAAGTCGACTCGAAGGTTTTTAATACTTATTTTGCTTTAACTGTGTTCTAAGAACATTTAATATCAGTAATGAACCAAACTTAAAACCTCGCATCAACATCCTGTTACAACATCAGAAGTGGTCCATATCCACACAATGTCTGACGCAATCGAATTATCGGATTTCTCCGTTGTTCAGCTAAAACAGTGGCTAGCTGCGCTAAACATGCCAACTAACGGCTCTAAACATTGTTTCAGTCGAGACACGCGGCAGTGCACCATTTGGCGACGACGGACGTAAATATTCAAATCGCACTCCAGACGACATACAGTTGCTACACCCAGACGAGTCACTCGAAGCATCACGGCGCCAACGGAAAAACTTCGAGCAACTACGCAGTTCAGGAAGAAGCGGTAAATTCTGGCTTCAACAACAACAACGTGCCGACAGCGCAACTGCTACAACAAGTATGTCCGTCATAATAGCGACGATGTTAAGCTTGAGTTAGCGACGGTCCTCTGTTAACCCACTGTTAACTTTTTGTATATTTTTTAAATCAAATTATTTCTTTATTTATGACCCTTTTCAAACGAAATAAAGTGTAAACTTATAAATAATTGCATTATCTATTGTTTTTATTAACTTTTGGGGGGTTTTATGCGTTCTAGGCACAAAAAAATGGTGCATGAAAAGTGTAATTTTTTCCAACATCCCACATTTTGGAGTCCAGCTCCCAAATCAGGGAGCGGCTGTGGATGCACGGTATGCCAGATTAAGCCCCACTTATTCACCTATATTTCCACATATTTCAATCAGGGATCATTCGGACAGTTTTTGAGAAAATCCCCTTTAAGTGAACCCACCTTCACTTTTGTCCCATACAAAATGTGCAAAATAACCCCTGATTTTATCGGCCAACAACTCAATATGTAGTCAGCGGCTGTATATGCACGATATGTCAAAACATTGGAAAGACTTTCAAGAGCATTTCCTAATAGTCAAATTTCCAATCATTCGGACAGTTTTTAAGAAAAAAGCAAAAATATATGGATGCCTCGGCATGAAAAATTTATATTTGACATGTATGTAGTGTTGGAAAGCACTTTATTTCAGAATGAAATTAGCGCCAGCCATATACGACCTCACAAATTCGTCGCTATCTTTTTAAGCAGCGGCTGTTAATGCACGGTAGTGCATTCGATTCGCAATCATTTATTGCATGTTGTATGAAAATATCAGGGTCCATATTCGGATGTCCGTCAAAATAGCGACGATGTTAAGCTTGAGTTAGCGACGGTCCTCTGTTAACCCACTGTTAACTTTTTGTATATTTTTTAAATCAAATTATTTCTTTATTTTTGACCCTTTTTAAACAAAATAAAGTGTAAACTTATAAATAATTGCATTATCTATTGTTTTTATTAACTTTTCGGGGGTTTTATGCGTTCTAGGTACAAAAAAATGGTGCATGAAAAGTGCAATTTTTTCACGCGGGCTGCTTTAGTGACCTGCAAAGAAACAATACTTAGTATTTTTAATATTTAAAACTCATTGTAACTACTAAATTTTAACAAAATTAATTCCAATTTGCCATTTGTATCCATTGTTTACATGTTACATCCCAGCAAACATTTATTTCATGTATAAGTCTTTGATATTGTTATCGATTGCCTATTGAGCCTGGAAATCACTGTTAATGTTAATAACTACTTTTATTTATAACAATTTTTTTTTGTATTTGTATTTGTATATGCCCCCTGATAGGGGGCAAGAAACAATAAAAGATGGTTGGTTCCTTCGGGAGCCATCCACTTGGCTCTGGTCCTCCAAGCCTACAAGTTAAAAAGGCAGCGGCTGTAAATGCACGCTAGTGCAATCGATTCGCAATCATTTATTGCATGTCGTATGAAAATATCACGATCCATATTCGGACAGTTTTTGAGTAATTTGCATTTTATTAATGCAAATGCTCATAGAGGGCTATCGGCAATAGGGGCCCAATAATATGGGCAAAAAAAGTTGCTCATAAATAGGGGCGTCAAAATTGCAGTGTGGCAACCCTACCGGTGTTGCCGCATTTCAAAAATATAGTTCAACAACTGCGTAAGTAAATTTTGTAGCAATTTTTATAAATTATGAATTATTTTCTAATTTATTATGTTTTTTTGTTTTCAGAACGTTCAAATATATCAGGCGGGCAGTAAGGTGTTTTTGGCCCAACGGACCCCTCACCCCAAAGTAAGCGGAAGAGCTGTCATTCGGCAGAAATTGAAGGCTAAGGAGCGCGTCGGCCAAGCGAAAAAGGAGAAGCCCGTCGCCCAAGCCAAGGAGAAGCCCGTCGCAATGGATGAAAGCGACGCAGCCGTAGCCACGATGGAGGCGCTAAACAAAAAATAAATAAAAAAAAAACTCTAAAAATTTAATTTCTTTTGTTTTGTTTGAATCAGTGGGGTGGCTGGGTTTTGTTGGTGAGTGGGTTCAACGTCTAAGGGGCGGGTAGGAAAAGGGTAAGAACAAAACCCCACGAATACACACCACACACATGTGCTTTCCACCGTTAGCTTGGCCATTCTAAGAAACACGCGAGGCGCGCAGACAACTTAATGCGGACCACCACAACACCACACATTCGTTGTTGAATATTAATTTGCTGGTCGCTAAATAGATTTGGAGTTTACAAGTATATTTGTTATATTTTCTTTATAAATATTTATAAGATTGACGAAAAAAAATAAAGTAAGTAAGTCGCCGGGCCGACTTGGGTATATGTGCCATGCATCAGTTGAAAAGATATATATCAAATTTCGTTCAAATATCACAAGAATCGGAATAAAAATGGCCGAGTTATACATAGAAACGTTTTTCACACATAGCGGTGCAAGGCAGATGCACGCGAAAAAGAGCGAGATAGCATATGCTGGAAATCACCGATTTGGTCGGGGGGCGCTAAAGTGCTCGTTTCCACATAAGAGTGAGCGAGATAGCATTTGAAAGAAATTTAATATATATCTCTTCACCTAATGCATGGTATATCCAAGTCGTCCCGGCGAGTTACTTACTTTATTATACCATGCATCCATAGGATGAAATGGTATATTAAAGTCGCCAAAATGTATGTAACATGCAGAAGTAAGCATTTCCGAACCCCATAAAGTATATATATTCTTGATCAGTATCAATGCCGAGTCGATTGAGACTTGTCCGTCTGTTTGTCCGTCTTTAGAATCATCGAGATCTTGAAGACTATAAGAGCTAGAGCTACCAAACTTGGCATGTAGACCCGTTTGCTCTGCAGGCAAATGAAGTTTATTTTATTTTTTTGCCACTTCTTGCCAATTTGGAGGTTACGTGCTAACTCGCAAACAGAAAATGTAATCATTCGAAAATATTCTGCCTAGCAGCAACACGCATTTTTTTCTTTTTCTCCACATTTTTCCTTTCATTTTGGTTGTGACTATGAACAACATGCACAGCAAAAAACATGGCCAAACGACGAATGGCGGAAGGGGAGGTGAGGCACCACGGGCCCAAGAGGAGGGGATGAGTGGGCGTGGTGGCCCACGAGAAGAGGAAGAAGAGGCGATGCAATTATTGGCATCGCCGTATGTATCCGATGAGGAGTCCGGTGACGAGGGACCGGTGGTCATGGGACCGGTCATCGTCATCTCATCGGATGACGAGGAGGGGGAGACGGACGAGGAGTCGGGCATAGCCTCGGAGGAAGAAGAAGAGGAAGTGTATATATGTATGTTTCGTAGGACTCATAATGAGATCCATATTTATTCAAAAAATTTGTAAAGACCTATGTCAAGGTAGAAACAAATAAAAATGCCTCGCAACGATCAGTTGCTTGGCAAACGGTGATGCATCGACACACCAAACATAAAAACATAAAAACATAAAAAAAGTCAGAAGTAAAAAATATAAAAAAAATAAAAATAAAAATTAATAAAAGTGCCGGCAACTCAACAATTAACTAAAAAGCTACAAGCAACCACAAACACATAAACAAATTAAAAAATTGTTCTTTTCGGTTTACCGCTACAAAACACAAAACGAAAAAATTAGTGATGACAAATACATATATATAAAACCGAAAAAAAGCGCTAACTTGACAAACATTAAAACTTTTGTAATTTCATTCGTCCCCAGTTATTTCTTAATCTGTGTAAATAATTGTTATATGTGAAGTTTTCGTGTTCGTGAAAATTTTGTCCATATCATAGTTATAGACGGCCTGCCGCCCTTTGTGTCCTATGTATATGTACACTTATACATAAGGAACACACATACATACATATACTCCCGGTGTGCAGCGAGAGAAAAAATAAAAGAAAATGGAGTACGAAGATTGCGCGCTTTTTCAAATAAAGGGAGTAGAAAAAGCGGGAAATAGAGAAATGGCGCCAAACGACGAACTAAGCGGGAATTTCTCAAGTTATAACGCAACTAGCACCCAAGTAAAACAAATAACTCGCGACCCAAGAACTATTGACAAGGGGTTATTTATTAAAAAAGAAATTCCCGATAACTACAAATCCAAAAGTGCAATAAACTATGACGAGATAATTTCAATTAACACTACGGTGGTGGAAAAATCGTGTGTGGACACAGTGAGCCCGGTCCTCTCTGCTGGCCACTCCAGTACATAATAACCTCGCCACTCACTAGATGCGAGGAGTGGGTCAAAAGTGCCAACATCCCCGCGCAACAAGCTAAAAATTCCAAAGAAAATAAAAAAGACATTATTAAAACAAATATAACACACAAAGTATCACAATTTAAAACAACAATAAAAAGACCGGCAAAAACAATAGCGGGCGAATTAAAACGACAAATAAATACACACAAACCTGACTACAAACTCACAAACTACAAAGCAACAAATTCAAATAAAAAGCGCAAAGTGACAAACAAAAAATTAAATTATGACAGCACTGGCAGCAGCTACGACGGCATGGAAGTCGACGAACAGGATGACTCCATTCCAGTTGGAGACGTCACACAGGTGTCAGTGGCATCACACCAGCAGCAGCAGACACAGGCTCCAGCAGTCAGCCTACAACAGGGCACAAATGGCCAAACAAAAGGACCCACACAGGTACCTGAACTACAACAAAAAGCTTTAACACCAAAAAGCAAAATATCGACCATTTGTATTGACGCTGCTACTGACCTTAACCTCTTGACGAACCTCCTAAACACAGAAAATCTGAAAAATAAAATAAAATTAGTCACGGATAACAACAATAAAAAAATATCAAAGAAGCTAACTTCGGCTATGCCAAAGTTTGTATACCCTTGCAGCCCTTGACCATTACATTTTATTTTCTAAAAAATTTTTTGTTTCTTAATCCAATAAAGAAATATTTTAAATACATTGGCCGGGGGCAGCCAATCGCCAAATAGTAAGCGTGCCAAGACAATGTAGCGATTGATATTCATATTCACACACACACAATCGCATTTTGACACATATATGTGCTTCACTGCTTATGCGTGCACTGCTTATGGCAGCAGCAGTATGCAGCAGTGCACTGCTTATGGCAGCAGCAGTATGCAGCAGTACTGCTGCCATAAGCAGTGCACGCTATATAGGCAAATTTTATATCGTCGAAATCAGGCGTTATGTTTATCCGATTGTTTTGAAATTCACGCATATGACGTAATCCCTTTTTATTTATGTACATAATCAATTTGGATAAGATTGTTCAAAAAATAGAGAAGTTATTCGCATTTAACGATTGTATTTGTATGGCAGCTATATGATATAGTTGTCCGATCTTATTCAAAATCGCAGATGTGCATGTGGCTGTATAGAAAAGCTTATATACGAACTTTGAATGCGATAGCTCTAAAACTAATGCGTACTTACCAAAATAGAGATATGAGAGGATTCCGAGTCATTATTAGAGGTCTAATCCACACCACATCGTGCGAGTGGATTAAAAAAGAGATGAACAGAATAGGACACACGGTGCGCTACATCAGTCCTATGAAAAATGGCCGCACTAGAGTCCCCTACAACATTTTTGAGCTGGAACTAGAGCCACTTTCTGAAGACGAGAGCGCACAGGTCCTCCACATTCGGCAATTGGGCCAGCAACAGGTCTCTATAGAAAGACGAAGAAGACGCATTGCACCTGTCCAATGCCACCGATGCCAAGCGTATGGACACTCTAAAAATTACTGCCATCGTCCATGCGTTTGTATGAAGTGTGCAGGTCCACACGAGACCAAGGACTGCAACCTCGTCAGAGTGCCCAATCCAAAGTGTGCCAACTGTGGAGGCAGCCACATTGCAAGTTACAAAGGGTGCAGAGTATATAAGGAGGAAATGAGTAACATCATCAAAAACTTACCTCCGCTAAATAATCCTGGAAAGCATCACTTTAATCGTCAATGGCAAGCAGCGAAAAATCCTAGAAATGAGAGACGCAACAATGTGAATTGGAGAAGGCACACATTCACCAATCTCGGCCAACCCCACCAGCAGCAGTCCAACTCCATCTATGCGCCAAACCTGGAAAACATAAAAAAAACAATTAATAACATGCACAGCTATAAAAATAACAGAAGACAAAGGCAACAACAGCCTACAACTAACAACGTGCAGCATCAGCACCAGCAGCAGCAGCACCAACACCAGTTCCAACAGCAACAGCAGCCTTCAGCTCCACATCCTGGATTGGCTGAACTGCAAAACATGATGGAGATGATAAAAAGACTGAACGAGCAAGTCAACACACTCACCTTGACGGTACAGCAGCTCAGCTCGAATAAGCTCCTCTTAAAAATTCATACCGATATTGGCGCGTCTTCCATCTCTAATATTGTGAAATTCGACTGCGTAAAATCATTTGTAAATTGCAATGCCCAAAGAAAATTATAAGCAAAAAGTGCGAGATGTTTGGCTGCGGGCTGCAGAATTTAAGGCTTGGCTCAGGAAGGACCCAACCGACGCCACACAGGCATATTGCAGTTATTGCAAATGCACCATTACAGCCAAACTAAGTGATTTGCATGCACATGGTGCTACCAAAAAGCATGCTGCATCAATGGAGGGGCCATCTGCAGCAGAACAAAATACCCTTTCTGGTTGAATTGCCGTCAAGAACAATTGAGCAGGAGGCAGCGCTTTGCCTATTTGTGGCCCAACATTGCGCAATCACCTCCGTTGATCATTTAAGTAATATTTGTATCAAAAAGTTTGATGACAGCAGCTCTGCGTCGAAAATAAAACTACATCGTACAAAATGTACATATATAATTAAAAATGCATTGGCACCCCACTTTAAGGATGAGCTTTATAAAGACATTGGTGGTTCCAGATACAGCCTACTTTTGGATGAATCCACAGACATTAGTGTCACAAAATTCTTGGTAAGAAATTATTATATAAACATATTTATATGTACTTTTAATTGTTTAAAATGTCATTATACCATGCATTCATAGAATGAAATGGTATATTAAAGTCACCAAAATGTATGTAACAGGGGGAAGGAAGCTTTTCCGACCCTATAAAGTATATATATTCTTGATCAGTATCAATAGCCGAGTCGATTGAGACATGTCCGTCTGTCTGTCCGTCCGTCCGTCCGTCCGTCCGTCCGATAGAGTGCCTAGATCTCTGCAACTATACAAGCTAGAGCTACCAAATTTGGCATGTAGACTCGTTTGGAGTGTACGCTGATCAAGTTTATTTTTTTTTTTGCCACGCCCCCTTCCGCCCACGCTATTCGAAAAACAATATTTTGAGCCCCCATATCTCGGGAACTATAAAAGATAGAGCTATCGGATTTGGACATTAGATGCGTGCAGTGTGCACGCAGACCAAGTTTGTTTCAAATTTTTGCCACGCCCCCTTCCGCCCCCAAAATTCGAAAAATTCGATTTTCACCCGAAATATTTATCGTATCGAAATTAAATTTGGCACACTAATACATGTCACGTATATCTATCATTCCACCAAATATCACAAGAATCGGAATAAAAATGGCCGAGTTATACATAGAAACGTTTTTCACCCATTGCGGTGCAAGGCAAATGCACGCGAGAAAGAGCGAGATAGCATATGCCGGATATCACCGATTTGGTCGGGGGGTGCTAAAGTGCTCGTTTCCACATAAGAGTGAGCGAGATAGCATTTAAAAGAAATTTAATATATATCTCTTCACCTAATGCATGGTATATCCAAGTCGGCCCGGCGACTTACTTACTTTATTTTATATTAAGTTTGTTATAATTTGCGTACATTAATGTCTATACATATTTATATTATTCAAAATTAATGTTTAGGTGTGGTCATTAACTACTTTTCTGTAGAACGGGGAGTAGTAGTTTCTACATTTTTAAGTTTAGTTCAACTTGAAGGAGGAGACGCATTGTCAATTGCAAACAGTCTCAAAATAGAGCTGAAACGTCTAAAACTAGACGTAAATAAATTAATTGGAATTGGCACAGATAATGCCAGTGTAATGATTGGCAAGAAGAACAGCGTTTACACACATTTGCAGAAAGATGTGCCAAATCTTATATTAATAAAATGTGCTTGCCATTCAGTGCAATTGGCTGTCAATTACGCGTGTAAGAATTTTTTCCCTGACGATTTGGAATTCTTGGTTTACGAAACCTACAATTGGTTTTCAAAAAGCGCATTGCGACAGTCGTTGTATAAAAAAGTATACGAGTGTATTAATAATGAGAAGGTATATTTTGTAAAAATGAATGTGTCCGTTTTTTATGTGTAGTTACTGTTTATATGTTTTAATATTTCAAAATCTTTCCAAGAATTTAGTTTTTACTAATGCCAAGTGATTGTTTATCTATATTAAGTGTGTAATGTATGTGTGATTGTCCCAAACATTTAAAATATTACAACAAATTAATTTGCATATTTTTTTTTACCAAAAGGCGCCGCTTAAAATTCCCAGAGTTTGTGACACTCGATGGCTGTCCATTGAAATGGCTGTAAGTCGTATTTTGGACCAGTGGCATGAACTTAAAACTCATTTTGGGATTGCTGGTATGGAAGAAAAATGCAAAAGAGCAAAAATTTTGTACCAATTGTTTTCTGACGAGAAATTACATTTGTATCTTCTCTTTTTAAAACCCATATTGCAAGAAATGCAAAATGTAAACAAATGCTTTCAAAGCAATTCTGTAAATGCGGCGAAACTGCTAAATGATCTGGTCATCGCTATTAGGTCATTAAAAGATAAGATCATTCCGTCTAATAATGAAGTGGACATTATTGCTGACGATGAGTTCGAACACCATATCAAAACCGATTTATATCTCGGATATGAATTTGAGAAACAGTTGAAAACAGTGAAAATTTCAGCTGCTGAAGAGACAGCAATAAGAGAATGCTGTGCTAGTTTTGTTGTGGACTTAGTCAAACAGCTAAAACAAAGGTAAATATTTTCAAAATTATATTTTAATTGTTATAAATAAATTTTCTTTTTTAATTTCAGGTTACCGGACAATTTAAATATTTTGCAACAGATTGATGCGTTTTCTGTTGAAAATATTTTAAATATCAGGAAAAAAAGCATTACTCCACTTCTGGAGTATTTTAATACTCCGAATATAGACCTAATTGAAAGGCAATACAATCGCATTTCACTAGTAAAATGGGAAAATTCGGATGATACGTCCAAATTTTGGAGTGAAGTGTTAAAATATCGAGATTCAGGCGGAAACTATCAGTTTCATGAATTGTCTGCGGTTGCGCTTAAAATGCTTTCACTGCCTTGGTTCAATGCCGAAGTGGAGCGGGTTTTCAGCCAGGTTAATATTGTGAAAACAAAGATCCGAAATAGATTGAACGTTGATACGTTAAACGCAATTTTAACGATAAGGTACACAATTGAATATATATTTTTTAATTCGAAATTAATTTTTTCCATTTTAGATATGGACTGCACCGAAACAATAAGTGCTGCTTCGGCTATGAGCTACCAAGTAGCTGCCTTACATCATTAAAAGTAAGGGATTTCTACCCAAACAATGTGGAAGAGGAGTCCATTGACGATTTGCTTAATATAATGTAAAAAACAATATCATTTATGTTTAATAAACATACCGAATGTATGGTATATGTATATAAAATTAAATCCGCTTTTTTTTCAACTTTTTTTTCTTGAAAACAGCTTTTTTCAGCTTTTTTTTTTCGCTGTTCCAGCTTTTTTTGCTCAAAAAAAAATGACATCACTGCTCCTCATCGGATACATACGGCGATGCCAATAATTGTGGTGCCTCACCTCCCCTTCCGCCATTCGTCGTTTGGCCATGTTTTTTGCTGTGCATGTTGTTCATAGTCACAACCAAAGTGAAAGGAAAAATGTGGAGAAAAAGAAAAAAATGCGTGTTGCTCCTAGGCAAAATATTTTCGAATGATTACATTTTCTGTTTGCGAGTTAGCACGTAACCTCCGAATTGGCAAGAAGTGGCAAAAAAATAAAATAAACTTCATCTACCTGCAGAACAAACGAGTCTACATGCCCAATTTGGTGGCTCTAGGTCTTATAGTCTTCGAGATCTCGATGATTCTAAAGACGGACAAACAGACGGACAAGTCTCAATCGACTCGGCATTGATACTGATCAAGAATATATATACTTTATGGGGTTCGGAAATGCTTACTTCTGCATGTTACATACATTTTGGCGACTTTAATATACCATTTCATCCTATGGATGCATGGTATAATAAAGTAAGTAACTCGCCGGGACGACTTGGATATACCATGCATTAGGTGAAGAGATATATATTAAATTTCTTTCAAATGCTATCTCGCTGATTCGGTGATTTGCAGCATATGCTATCTCGCTCTTTTTCGCGTGCATCTGCGTTGCACCGCTATGAGTGAAAAACGTTTCTATGTATAACTTGGCCATTCTTATTCCGATTCTTGTGATATTGGGTGGTATGATAGATATACGTGACATGTATTAGTGTGCCAAATTAAATTACGATACGATAAATATTTCGGGTGAAAATCGAATTTTTCGAATTTCGGGGGCGGAAGGGGGCGTGGCCAAAATTTGAAACAAACTTGGTCTGCGTGCACACTGCACGCATCTAATGTCCAAATCCGATAGCTCTGTCTTTTATAGTTCCCGAGATATGGAGGCTCAAAATATTGTTTTTCAAATAGCGGGGGCGGAAGGGGGCGGGGCGAAAAAAAATTAACTCAATCTGCCTGCAGAGCAAACGGGTCTACATGCCAAGTTTGGTAGCTCTAGCTCTTATAGTCTCCGAGATCTCGATGATCCTACAGACGGACAGACAGACGGACATGTCTCAATCGACTCGGCTATTGATACTGATCAAGAATATATATACTTTATAGGGTCGGAGAAGCTTCCTTCTCCCTGTTACATACATTTTGGCGACTTTAATATACCATTTCATTCTATGAATGCATGGTATAAAAATAAGAAAAATATTTACACCTTTGTCAATACACATGGGAATTTAAGAGAGGCTTTTTTTCGTCAATCTAATAAATATTTATAAAGAAAATATAACAAATATACTTGTAAACTCCAAATCTATTTAGCGACCAGCAAATTAATATTCAACAACGAATGTGTGGTGTTGTGGTGGTCCGCATTAAGTTGTCTGCGCGCCTCGCGTGTTTCTTAGAATGGCCAAGCTAACGGTGGAAAGCACATGTGTGTGGTGTGCATTCGTGGGGTTTTGTTGTTACCCTTTTCCTACCCGCCCCTTAGACGTTAAACCCCCTCACCAACAAAACCCAGCCATCTCACTAAATCAAACAAAACAAAAGAAATTAAATTTTTTATGGTTTTTTTTATTTAATTAATATTTAGCGCCTCCATTGGTGCTATGGCTGCATCGCCTTCCTCCATCGCGATGGGCTTCTCGTGGCCTTTGGCAACGGGCTTCTCCTGGCCTTTGGCAACGGGCTTCTCCAGGCCTTTGGCAACGGGCTTCTGTTTTTTTGATTGGCCGACGCGCTCCTTTGCCTTCAATTGCTGTCGAATGACAGCTCTTCCGCTTGGTTGTGATTGGTTGGGGTGATTGGGCCGTTGGGCCAAAAACACCTTACTTCCCGCCTGGTATATTTGAACGTTCTGAAAACAAAAAAACATAATAAATTAGAAAATAATTCAACATTAAAAAAAATTGCTACAAAATTTACTTACGCAGTTGTTGAACTATATTTTTGAAATGCGGCAACACCGGTAGGGTTGCCACACTGCAATTTTGACGCCCCTATTTATGAGCAACTTTTTTTGCCCATATTATTGGGCCCCTATTGCCGATAGCCCGCTATGATCATTTGCATTAATCAAATGCAAATATCTCAAAAACTGTCCGAATATGGACCGTGATATTTTCATACGACATGCAATAAATGATTGCGAATCGATTGCACTAGCGTGCATTTACAGCCGCTGCCTTTTTAACTTGTAGGCTTGGAGGACCAGAGCCAAGTGGATGGCTCCCGAAGGAACCAACCATCTTTTATTGTTTCTTGCCCCCTATCAGGGGTCATATACAAATACAAATACAAAAAAAAAATTGTTATAAATAAAAGTAGTTATTAACATTAACAGTGATTTCCAGGCTCAATAGGCAATCGATAACAATATCAAAGACTTATACATGAAATAAATGTTTGCTGGGATGTAACATGTAAACAATGGATACAAATGGCAAATTGGAATTAATTTTGTTAAAATTTAGTAGTTACAATGAGTTTTAAATATTAAAAATACTAAGTATTGTTTCTTTGCAGGTCACTAAAGCAGCCCGCGTGAAAAAATTGCACTTTTCATGCACCATTTTTTTGTACCTAGAACGCATAAAACCCCCCAAAAGTTAATAAAAACAATAGATAATGCAATTATTTATAAGTTTACACTTTATTTTGTTTAAAAAGGGTCATAAATAAAGAAATAATTTTATTTAAAAAATATACAAAAAGTTAACAGTGGGTTAACAGAGAACCGTCGCTAACTCAAGTTTAACATCGTCGCTATTTTGACGGACATATATTTTCATGTCAATTCATTGCGGTATGTCAATCTTACTTAAGTTTTCTGATTATAAACTGGTCCACTCTTTATGTTTTCACTCATTTAAACTAAAAGAATTCAATTTTAAAAAAATATTTGCATAATTTAATAAATGTGCTACTTACTCAATTGACGCCAAAGCAAAATGTGACCATGTTTCCGATATATCGATATTAAGAAAAACGAATCGATATATCGCCAAATTTCAAAATATCGATAATATCGATTCTGCTTTGATATTTTTGCAGCACTAGTCCCGTGCTATGGCGTGTAGATACGAATTTATACACAAAAGTCTTGACATTTAGATAGTTTTTTGTAGGGATTTAGAAACACAAGAACTTGCAAGGGTATACAAACTTCGGCATGGTCGAAGTTAGCCCGGCCTTTTGGTTTTTTTTTATCTTTCCACGATTGCTTGTTTTTCAGTAACATTTTGCAAACAGTTTTCTTTTTTTTGTTTTTAATTTTACCTTTTCTATTTCCTTCACAAAGCAATTTTTTTATAATGCGTTTCATTTTGCTCTATTTTAAGGCAATTGGGATGAAATACCATTGAATCAAAGAGTTGCCGATATTTTCACTTTTCTACTTTTGGACTTTTTCACTTTTTGGACTTTCTACAAAATCCATGATCGTATTTTCGGCTGCGGCGTGTTTACGTACACTCTAGAATCTAGAAATTGCTAAATGTGATTCATCACAGAAATCAAATGGTTCACTTGTCGCATCCGTGTCATTTAAAATTAACAACAGAGTTGGTATAGACCCTGCCTTTCAAAATTGTTTACCCACAAATTTTTTCTCAAAGTATAAATTGCAAATCAAAGCCTTCTGAATATTGACATCACGTTGCAAATTACATTTTGAAGCCCACTGACGACGGACAAACTCATTGTTAAACAGTCTCACAGGAAAGTGTAGCTTCTCAGGCACGAAGTAATTATTCAACCACTTTTTCTACTATCACTGACCGGGTTTTTATTCATTTTGCTGAAAATTATACTGCTATATAATTAACACTGTTTTAATTTAACTACACCTAAAAAATGGAAATACCACGCATCAAGTGAAAAAACTACTTCGAATTTATAAAACTAAATACATATGTATGTATGTACATTCATCTTTTGGATGCATCGTATAATTATGCACGCAGTCAGACAAACATTCAAAATGAAAGAGAATAGAAAAAGCGCGGCAATTAGTCAGCCGGTCAAAAATAGTGCAAAAGGTAAATAAAAAATGCAAGAGTCAAAACAAAAGAAAAAATCAGACGCCAATAAACAAAAAAAAAAAAAAGATGACCAGCGCTAATTTAAAACTAAAGAGATGGCACGCGACAATAACTTTTGAGTTGATGAATTAAAAACATTTGGCATCAAAATTGAAATTTATGGACATATATTTATATGTACACATTGTACATTTTATTGGGAAGCAAATTCCAGCAACTCGGCTTTTTGCCGAACGCATCTGGGGTTACATGTTAGGCTAGCGTTTGAAACATCTATGTGTAATTGGTTAGTGGCATTATGAAATAATGACTATCATCTAAAAAGTCAGTAACTTTGTTCCCAATTAAAAGGGGTAAAAGCTACCCGTTTTCCGGCCGCTTTGCTACGCCCATGGTAATAACGAAATACAAAGAGACAGACATATGTACCTCGCGGCAGTGTTACCGTTTGTACATTTTTTCCCACTCATGCCTGGTACTAGAGTGGCAACACAAAGTTTTGACCCATTATGCATGTACATATACATACATACATACATGCCGCCATTAAGGCAGCGAAAGATTGTTTGGAACATAATAAGATTCAAGGATTGGGTATATTAATTTTGGCATAGCTTCTATAATGTTTCTTATGTAAGTCTTTCATTGAATTACATTTTCTCTTTTTATACCCTTGCAGAGGGTATTATAAAATTGGTCAGATGTTTGTAACGCAGAGAAGGGATCGTTTCCGACCCCATAAAGTATATATATTCTTGATCAGCAAGAGAAGACGAGTTGATATAGCCATGTCCGTCTGTCCGTCTGTCCGTCTGTCCTTCTGTCCGTCTGTCCGTCTGTCCGTCTGTCTGTCTGGTGCTTCGCGATCTAGTCCCACAGTTTTAGAGCTATCGCATTCAAAGTTCGTATATAAGCTTTTCTATACAGCCACATACACATCTGCGATTTTGAATAAGATCGGACAACTATATCATATAGCTGTCATACAAATACAATCGTTAAATGCGAATAACTTCTCTATTTTTTGAACAATCTTATCCAAACTGATTATGTACATAAATAAAAAGGGATTACGTCATATTTCAAAACAATCGGATAAACATAACGCCTGATTTCGACGATATAAAATTTGCCTATATAGCGTGCACTGCTTATGGCAGCAGCAGTATGCAGCAGTACTGCTGCCATAAGCAGTGCACGCATAAGCAGTGAAGCACATATATGTGTCAAAATTGCGATTGTGTGTGTGTGAATATGAATATCAATCGCTACATTGTCTACTATTTGGCGATTGGCTGCCCCCGGCCAATGTATTTAAAATATTTCTTTATTGGATTAAGAAACAAAAAATTTTTTAGAAAATAAAATGTAATGGTCAAAAGCTGCAAGGGTATACAAACTTTGGCATAGCCGAAGTTAGCTTCTTTGATTTTTTACCTTAAATTTATACAGTGGCTCACAGCTTATTTCGTGCAGCGGTACAGAAAAACTTTAAGAGAGCGTACCCGCTAAATTATTGAAGATATCTAAAAAATTTAAACGCAGTTTTTTTTTTAGTAGTTATCTATAATATATTTAGGCATTGTTTTCATTGTTTTTATATTCGTTGAATTAACGACTATAACTTAAAAATATACCTTAAAAAAAAAATACCAACTATAACCTTCAAAAGTTCTAGATACTTATGTTTATCCATGGTCCCGTCTATGAAAACCAGGTTTCCAACTCCCGAAGCCGCAATGCATGTCCAAACCATCACACTGCCACCACCATAGAGCTGGGAACTCCATCGATAGTATCGATGGAAATTAAAAAGTGCGATAGATCGATGGGAACCATCGATACTATCGATTTTTCACCATCACTGACAAAACTATCGAGGGGGCAGACCATCGATGGATTCCCAGCTCTACACCACCATGCTTCATAGTAGGTTTTAGGTTTTCATGGGACGAACGAAATGGGGCGGCCAACATCCTCCTTGGAAAATTTTAGCCTGCATTTCTGATTTTTGGCATTTATGAATGGCTTTTTTCGAGCCACCCGGCCGTTAAAATCATGGTCGCGTAATACACGACGGACTGTCACTGCGGAACATTGTTTTCCCATCTCAGCCTCAACATCCGATACCAATAAAAATTTTATTAGGTGCATTTCGGCCCTTATCTGCCACACGATTTTCACGAACAAAGCGTTCAATGATATATTGTACTGTGCTGGGAATCAACTGTACAATTTCAGCAATATTCCTTTGGGATTTGCCATTTTTAAAATACAAAAAGGACTAATTTCCGCAATTCGATGGTTGTACGTGGACTCATATTTGTGATTTCCTATAAAAATTAAATTTTAGTGTGACTAGACCCATAAAATCGAAATAAAATTCACTAGACATGTCCTTAAATAGATGGAACTTAAAACCGCGACAAAAATACCGAATTTTTCGAAATAACGTCATTGAAAGTGTAGTGCACGAAATAAGCTGTGACATGTTTTAAGTTTTAAATGTTATTTGAAAACAAAAAATTATAATCAAGTGCATATAAAAACTATCGCCATGTTGAGTAATTGTTACAGCAAGTGCACTATTTGTATAAAGTTTCATTAGCTCTTGCAAATCTCGTTAGCGCTATTGTGTTTCTTAAGAAAGCATTGAAACTAGTTTCTTCCAAATGTGGTTTGCATTCAGGATCTCAGTCAAACATCTCTTAACCAAATGCTTAATGATTTTACGCTATATATAAATTATATTTTTGTATATAAATTTTATATTTTTTGGACAGCCATAGCTGCTAAGGCTTTCGGCTGGTTTATGTTTAGATATTCATTCTTTTAATACAATTCATGTAGTTTTTGCTTAGTCTAGATTATATTTTTTTTTAATGTTATCTTATCTTATAGGAGGTTCATAATATTGGCTAGATTCAGGTATTTTATAATTTCTCTTAGGTTTTCAGGGGTTGGTTTGGATAGGAGGTAGGATAAGGTTTTGGTTTGGAATATGGTTTCGGAAGCTTTGAAACACCGTGCATGTGTTCATGATGTGCTCTATATTCATAATAGAGTTTGTGTTGCAGAATTTACAGTGGTTAGTGGGATTATTTTGAAGGAATCGGTGTTCGTGTGTTAGTCTCGTATGTCCTAGGCGTAAAAAACTTATATATGTATGTATTTATTTTATCGTGATACAACAACAAATTTTTGAATGTGCGCGCCTCGCGTGTTTCTTAGAATGGCCAAGCTAACGGTGGAAAGCACATGTGTGTGGTGTGCATTCGTGGGGTTTTGTTGTTACCCTTTTCCTACCCGCCCCTTAGACGTTAAACCCCCTCACCAACAAAACCCAGCCATCTCACTAAATCAAACAAAACAAAAGAAATTAAATTTTTTATGGTTTTTTTTATTTAATTAATATTTAGCGCCTCCATTGGTGCTATGGCTGCATCGCTTTCATTTAAGCCTTCCTCCATCGCGATGGGCTTCTCGTGGCCTTTGGCAACGGGCTTCTGTTTTTTTAATTGGCCGACGCGCTCCTTTGCCTTCAATTGCTTTCGAATGACAGCTCTTCCGCGTGGTTGTGATTGGTTGGGGTGATTGGGCCGTTGCACAATGGTTGATTTTGCCAATTTAGGCGGCCAAAAACATTTTTTCAATAGAATACAGTTTAAATAGAAAAAATAATTAAATATTATTGTTTCCTATTAAAATACATTAATTTCCTATTAAAATACATTAATTTAATTTTTTTTTTAACTTAATATTTTAATAAATTTTAATTTTAATAAAATGGCAAAGTTTTCTATTGAATGTGGGCTAACTTTAAATGAAACATTACAAAAGTTAACTTTATCTATTAGATTATATTATTATTATTAAATTCAGAGTTACAAATTATTATTTAAAAAAAAAGAATATGTTTATTCTGCTTCCGAGTCCAAATCGCGATGCTCAGCACTATCATTTGGCTCAGCAGGAATGAGCATATTTATGGTTTCCCTTAAAAATGGTTTATGAGATTTTTGTTTTGTTGATTTCATACAGCTTATGAGTGGGTCGGAAGTTAATAACAACCTTTGATAGATGTCGCGATTGCATTCTTCCCTTGAAAACTTTCTTGCAAACATGAAAAAGACGTTCACAAAATACACAAAAAAGGTTAGGTTCTTCAAAAATACACAAAAAATATTGAATTGGTCAATTTAATCTTCCAATAAGAATAAATTAAAGTAAATACCTTCAACTTCAAAATTCATTATAAATAATATTTTTCTGGAGTGCTCTGTCACACGTACTATCCCTTTGAAAAGCGTTTTTGTTGTGGCGAAAAGCAAGCAAAGCATAGTCCGGCTTCAAAAATGAACACGTGTTCATGATTTCAATGGAATTTTTCGCAAGTCCCGTTAGATTTCCAGAAAAATCCGGTTTGCCATCAAGGTTGTTATACAATTTGTATACATTTTGGCAAAATATTTTGTGATGGATATTTTGATTTTTGGGCTACGGCCACAACCACTGTGCACAGGGTCTCGAATTTTTTGTTTTTTATCGGCGCGTAAAAACTTTGACTAACTATATTTCGTGAATAGGTGGCTATAGGTGGCCAATTATAATTTCATGTAATTATTGAAACTATGAATAAATTATTAAATTAAGAAATATTACAGGGACGGACAGGGAAGGTACTTATAAGCCCCTTTGAAATTTTTTTTTAGAAAAATCTGTCTCAAAAAATGTGGTCTTTTATAACAATGCTAATGTATGCAAAACATTCTTAAAATTGGTGAGTACTATATAACACATAAAGATACATGTCTGGACTATTGATATCCATCACAATTACTTTGATAGTAACTTTGCAAAAATAAATATTGACTTTGGAAAAATGTATCACTGAAAACGGCGAGAATTAAATATGAACACTGTGAATGATAATCGAAGTTTGACTGCCTGTAATTCGGCGCGGGCGCTATTTTGAAAGGTGGGAATGATGAGGTTAGTTGCTCGGAAGTATCTCCTAACAATGTGCATCAATAGTTTGTTCTTAAAATGATTTTTTTTTTTTACTTTTGGCCGCCTAAATTGGCAAAATCAACCATTGTGCGTTGGGCCAAAAACACCTTACTTCCCGCCTGGTATATTTGAACGTTCTGAAAACAAAAAAACATAATAAATTAGAAAATAAATCATAATTACAAAAAACTGCTACAAAATTTACTTAGGCAGTTGTTGAACTCCATTTTTGAAATGCGGCAACACCGGTAGGGTTGCCACACTGCAATTTTAACGCCCCTATTTATGAGCAACTTTTTTTGCCCATATTATTGGGTCCCTATTGCCGATAGCCCGCTATGATCATTTGCATTACGAAAAAAAAATTACGAAAATCGAAAAAAGACTATATATTTTTTTTTAAATTTATTAAAAAAAATTTTATTTTCAAACGCGGCAAAAATTGTTTATTTTTGCAAAATAAAAAACACAAAAAACGAGGAAACAAAAAAGAAAGAAGTAAAATAAATTCAAAGATTAAAGATTTAAAGATTAAAAAAATAAAATGTTAATTGTGATATAAGCTGGATTCGAATCTACGACCCATGGTATTTCATAGACAAGACAGACATGACTCTTTCCTACTGAGCCATCGACCTCCTTTTTGAAACTGTGTGAAAATTGATTTATATACCTATTTATTCAATAGATTATTTAAATAATAATAATAAATTATAATTGATGTATTTTATTTACTTATTAATTAATTATTTTAATAATTATATCAATAAGAAGAAATAAAAAGGAAAAAAATGTATACCATGCCTCTCGAGCACGATTCGAACCCACACCGCTCCATTCCCCAGACGAAGTAGCTAACATATACGTCATCAATCGCTTGATTGGTCAAGTATCCGAAAACCCACCCTACCATGCTCATAAATTAAGCAGTAGTTCTAATTCAACAAGACAGACCGACAAAAGGGCTGACGGACAGATGGACAGACGGACACCATTTTTTTTTAGCGTATTTAAAATTAATTGTCAATGGCTGCAAGGGTATAAAAACATTTGCACTAAACTAAGTATACACTACATTTACTCACATTTTATAATGGTTCATTTTTTATATATTTTTTATATATATGTATGTATGTAATTCTTTATTAATTTTTACCACTTCACTACACGTGCACTAATTTTTGTTTTTTTTTTGTTTTAAATGCCAACCAAATAACAGTAAATATTTTAGATATGACACAAGCGTTGATCATATTTACTAAGGGGTTCATAATTAAATTCAATTGCATTTTGACAAAATCTTTACATTTTACTTTTAATCAATTGCTTTTGGAGCAAATGGCTTAATTCAGTTGTATAAAACAATTATATCTCCTGTTTGTGGCGATTATATGTGCGAATTTTGAAAGTCGTCAAAACTGCTCGGTCAAACGGGTAGGGTTGCCACACTGCAATTTTGACGCCCCTATTTATGAGCAACTATTTTTGCCCATATTATTCGGCCCCTATTGCCGATAACCCGGTATGATCATTTGCATTAATTAAATGCAAATTTCTCGAAAACTGTCCGAATACGGACCCTGAAATTTGCATGGCATATAGATTGTATGGGTCAAAAGTGAAGGTGGATTCACTTAAAGGAGATTTTCTCAAAAACTGTCCGAATGATCCATGATTGAAATACAGTAAAATCCGGTTATATCGACTCCGCTTATAGCCTTCGTCCGGTCATTGCGACGAAAATTCGATAACTTGTTTTGTCCTCATACAAACTTATATGAAAGAGCCTTCGCTTAGTATGTTTCCGCTTTTAGCCACAAACCGCTTATACAGGGGTGTCACAGAAATCGCTAACGCCCCAAAATCGCCCCAAACGCAACTGTAGGGTGTCACAGAAACCTCTTTTGACAGTTTTGAAAAGTTACAAGTTTTTCTCCAACGTTTGATTAATTTTGCGCTTACAGCAAATTATGTTGAAAAAAGAATGGTGTTGAAATAAACTTTGATTATTTTTGGATGGAATTGCATTCAAATAATCGCTGGCAATATTTGTGTTCATATATAATTTATTATTTTACGAAAACGCCTGTGAAAAAATCAAGCAAACGTCGTTTTTGCTTAAATCACCCACAAGCAAGGCTGCCATCCTGCTGAAAAAGGCAGAAACTTATTTTCGGACAAAACATTTGTGTTTCCAATTTTAGTTTGTTATATGCCACAAGTAAGCACAAATTTTATGGATTACGACCAAATTTAAGAATTTTAAATTATTTCACTTGTAATTGAAGATTTGTAAAAATGGAAATCGCTTGCTAAAAAGAAGCAAGAGTCTAGATTAAATAATATTCCCAACGATTTCGCTCACATTTGTTCTAAACACCTCCAGGTCTGCATCCAATGACCTGTTGAACAGAGCTAATACCTAGAAATCGCATGGACGAAACATTATTTTGGGGTAAAACAGTTGCCATTGTTGCGAAAAATGAATTGTGTAGAAAAGAGAATGTAGGCTTACAAACGCAATAGTTAGCAGTTATCGATGCATTCTATTCATCTTGTTCTATTTAATTCATTGTTCTTAAATTTTTGGTTAATTTGCCAAAATTTGTTTACAGTTACAAATTTGAAGTAAATGTAAACAATAGGGTTGTCAAAGCACCGACAATATTGCGCGCAATAATAATTTTAAAAATTTTGGTGTTGCAGTATGTTAACTGTACCTCCAAAAAATAAGTACATTTTTTCTGGTTGTATAACATTAGCAATAATTTTTGGTTTACGAAAAATGTATAACAATTTTAATTCCAAACGTTAGTATTTGTTTTTTTTTTTTGAATTGCACAACCCTATTGCACTTATCGACAATCGAAATACCGAAATAGCGGCGATCGAGTCAGCTGATGTGCCAACCGATAGCTGTGGCTTCGAAAATTTTGCCAAAAATGAAACGTCGGAGATTTCCATGACACCAACGTTTGGTTTCGGCGTTTTACATTTCAAACGTCGCGTTTTATGTGACACCCCTGATAAATTTACTTATACAATTGTTGAATTCCATTTTGAAAATGTGGCAGGGCTGCCACGCTGCAATTTTAGTGCCCCTATTTATGAGCAACTCTTTTTGAGCCCATATTATTGCGCCCCTATTGGCGATAACCCGGTATGAGCATTTGCTTGGTGCATTTCTCCAATGTTTTTATTAAATTTATCCGTTAAACACAATTGTACAGCGTTCTGTATATTATGTTGACGTCTCGTAAATAACGTGATCTTTTGAAGGTTCGAATCTCCAAAGGGGGTGATGCGCAAAATTTTTGCGCTATGTTTTTTTTTTTCCCAAGAATGATTTCAATATTTTATTCTTTATGTTAATTATTTTAATATGAGACGAAAAGGTTTCTACATTTTTTTTGGTCAATCTAATTAATATTTATAAAGAAAATAACAAATATTATAAGAACTTGTAAAATCCAAATCTATCTAGCGACCACCAAATTCATATCCAACAACGAATGTGTCGAAATAACTACCAATTAAAACAACGAAATTAATTAAATTTATGAAATTATTGTTTATTAATATTGAATTTTTTCATATTTTCCGACGCCTCGTCGGCTTCTGGTATCGGGGCTTCGGGGCTTTAATTCGCCTTTAATTTTTGGCGCACTACAGACCTCCACGAGATCTTTAGGGGTTGGCGGGTCCCCCAAAACACTTTGCTCCCTGCCTGGTAGATTTGCACGTTCTGAAAAGAATTTAAAAACATTATAAACTAAAAATTATTAAAATAAATTACAATTAAATTATAAATATAACAACTTACACAATTGTTGAGCTCCATTTTTCGAATGCGGCCAAATCAGGACAAAGTTTTTAAAACATAACATGTAATGGTCAAGGGCAGCAAGGGTATGGAAACATCGGCATATCCGAAGTTAGCTTTACTTTTAAGTACTACACATTTACTCACATTTTGCATTGGTTCATATTTAATTATTTTGTTTTAATAGATATGTAACATATATATATAATAGATATAGATAATAGATAGAATGTCTAATATAATCTTTAGTCTTTTTGCACTTCACTTTTTACACCGCACTTTGCCACTTCACGTGCCACTTGTTTTTGTTTTTTAAGTTCCAAGCATATAACAGTAAATGTTTTAGATATGACACAAGCGTAGTTCAAATTTACTAAGGAGGTTCATAATTAAATTCAATTGCATTTTGCCGAAATCTTTCAATTTTACTTTTAATCAATTGTTTATGCAGCAAATGGCAAACTTTATTTAATTTACCAAAAAAATGCTGCTAACAACCACTGGATTTTCCATTAATGATTTCTCTCTGTTTACAACACACTCGTGAAATATTTTGCTATGGTATGATTTAGTTGCGCTGACGGCAAGATTGAGCTCCAACCACAACTTATAAAAATCACCCATATACAATTTCGTACTCTGTAGTTTTTGGGGGGCAGAGTGTGCTGGTTCTAACGTGTTCACGAGGTATTTAATATCAACCCATTCTGAGTTTGTCAGTTTCAAAGTTGCCTTAATGTGGTCAGCACAAAAGTCCTCATATTTTAACAATGTGTTTAGCTTTGTAAATGTTGAGTTCCAATGCGTTGCAACATCAAGCTCGGGCTTAGGCAGTGACTAAATCGTACTTCTCTTCTACTTACTAATACTTCTAATTCATAACGTTTCTCGAAGTCACGGGCGGCATATCAAGTCCAGCAAATATTTGAGAAGTTAACGTTTTAAAACTGTTGGAGTTCAATACAGAAAACGGCATTTTTTCGGTGGTCACGAGATCAACGCATGTCCAAGCTTGATGCATCCTCTCGAGAAAAAACTGGAAATTGGCTGTACTCGTTGACTTCGGGAATTATTAACTAATTACTTGCCTGTACAGACACGACGACGCTTGTGGCTGGGGCTCGTAGTTACTTTGTAGGCCTGCACGGAGAACGCACATACATATGTACATATATACATGTAAGTGCAGAGGTCGGACTGTCGACATTTGCTTTCAATGTCGACCGTTGATCGGTTGAACTTATTTTCATGCGCTTCAGAGGACGTTCCATCGACATTTGCATTGAATGTCGACCGTTGGTCGGTGGGACTTCTTTTCATGCGCTTCAGAGGACGTTCCATCGACATTTGCGTTGTCTATAGAAATCCCTCGGGAATTCCATGCTAAATTTGACAAAAATAAAATACAAAATACAAAATTTCCTTTTAATTAATTTATTCATTTATTAAATTTTTTGTTTCACAGGAATATTTGAAAAATGTAATTTATTATTATATTTATTTATTTATTATATTCATTTGATATTAATTTTTAAACTAATTTGATTTAATTACAATAAACATACAATATTCAGTGTTCATTAATTTATTATTCATTTTTAATTCATTCATTTCTATTATAATACGCCTACAATAAATCATGTATCTCCTAATGCCTTCGTACGGCGAGTCTTCATTTTGTTCACTGTATTTTTGGCGCAGCCGATGGCATTACGGAGCACCTTCTCCGCCGGCTGTCCTCCTTCAGACATCTGAATGGCTTCTGAAAGGACAAATATATATTTATAAATATATAAAAATAAAAATAGCAAAAGTTGTATTTTTACCTAGTAAGCAGCTTAATATCTGGGGATAAGCTCTTAGGCTTAGCTTCCCATTTTTGTCATCCAAGTCATCTGAGAAAATCTTTCGAATTGATTTTGTGATGGCTGCTTGGGTCAGCAAAGTGTTCATTCGTTTCATCAGCGAACAAAGAAGAAAATAAAATTGATACAAAACATTATTATATGTTAATATATGTGGCTTCTAAGTTATTACAAATACCTTTAGCGAATCCGTGTAAATATCTTATAGAAGGGCTTTATGTTCAACTTATGTGAATTTAAAATATTCACTAAATCAATAGCATAGCTCCGTTTTGGTTTATGTTTTAAATACCAATTTCTCAATTTTGTATTTAAATCATCACTAACGTTGGCCTGTGCTTCTTGACTACCTATCTAAATGGACTACAACGTCTTCATCAATTGACATATAACCGGTGAAGTCGCCATTGTCCCTACTTTCTTCTACACTTTCTACTCCTACAGGCTCATTGCTTCTATTCAACGCTTTACTAATCTACGCATTTGTCTACCGCTCAACATTTTTTCGTAAAAAAGCTGAAAAAAATGGAAGTGTACTATTATATAAATAAATAAATACACACGACAAAAAAAGTAACAAAATAACTTTCATTCTTCAGAATATTCTTCTATAAGTATAAATACAAAAAAAAGTACATATACAAAATTTCAAAATGTTTGCGGAAACTTATAGATTGGGCAAAAACGAATATTTGGATGTAAACGTATATTTTCTTGGTCTATTATTATAAGAGAGTGATTTTTTTTTATTATTTATTTATTTTTATTTTTTGATTGAAAAATGTTTAGTGATATGGTAAGAACTTGAAAGGGTATACAAACTTCGACATGCCCAAAGTTATAATTTTTAAAATTTTTTCTTTTCTCGGGTGTGTAACAAAAAACACGCACATAATTTAGAATAAATTGTTCAATCAAGTAATGTGAAAAATAAATTTTAATTTATTATTCACATTTATTTGGCACGGTGTATCGAACGCGGTTATTGTGCTAATGTACACGAATTTTTTCACTTTTGCTTTCTCCTTTTTGGTGTCCATTTTTTCTTATTGCTTATTAAATGCAATAATAAACCGCTTATTTTTCATTAACAATACCACTTTTAATAACAATAACAATTAACACATAATATAAATATTGTTGTAATAAGTATAAATAAAAGCAAAAGCGAAAAAAATGTATGCCACGTGCAACATAAAAAATTAAAATTTGTCACTTCTATTTTCAAAATTTATTTTATGAAACTTTATTTGATTAATTTTGAAATGCATGCAAACTTACCTTTATATATTTTGATTTATTTGAATAATAAATATTTTCACTGTAATTTCACTGTAAAGTTTCTAACTCCTCACTTTTGTGACAACCATCTTGTACGCAATTGTAAATCAAATGCAAAGAGAAACGAAAATAACAAAGCGACTCGTGCGAAATGGTAAACAAAAACAACAATGCAATGTTCCGCTTTAACTTTGTTCTTTTTGTCTTCCTTTTTGTCGCGTGCCGAAAACAGAGAGTATGCTTGGCCATAACCGACAATGCATGTAATATTATATAAAATTTACATATGTACTTATGTTTTACATCAAAAGAACATGTCGAGTCGACCGCCTATTTAACAATCAATTTATAAGTAAAAGGTTATTGACAAATTATATATAAAAGTAATGATATATATTGGAAATAATGTTTAAATTTTTTCCTCAGGCATAAGTAACAAGGGTATGGAAAAGGCGTCATGAAAAGGAATATTATTTGATGCTGCATTTTTCCTATTCTTGCCTATTTTTTTTTTTGTGTCATTTTTTTTCAAGAAATTGTGTTTGCTCAATTCTTTTCGGTAGCCGAAGTGTTTCGACGACGATTTTTGATCGTTCGGACACCGTCGGCTGATCTTTGCTTGTCGACGATGCGGCGACATTGTCGACCGGGGACATTTGGTACTGGAGGGTATATACACACATATATATTAGACATCTGCATGACTTCAATCACATAATGAGTAAAATAGTGTATACTAGGATAGAATTGAATTGCGTAAGTGACAGACGCACAATGAGTGAGTGTGTATGAGTATTAGTATATTTTGGTACTCATACAAAGCAAATTGAATGACACTGAGTACTGACTGAGTACTCAGTAAAACGGAGTGTCAAATTTGACACATCTAAAAACTTTCGAGTTATCCAAGTATCAAAGTACATATTTTGTGTATTTATTTTCTTTGCATCGTTGAAACACAGCAGTCGCAAAAATGGAAGGAGGAAAAACTACCCAAAGTGAGAAAGTATGTAATTTAAAGCGTATTTTGTTATTGTTGTTTTCGTTTGTTTTGTTATTGCTGTAGTCAAATATTGCATATATCTTTCTGCTTAGCTTGTGACCTGTCCATAAATGTTTTTTGTGTAATTTCTTTCAGATTTAATTTAGTTCAATTAAAATATACAGGTTGTTAAAAGAGCGGCGAGCACAAGAGAGATCCTTGCACAGGAAATAAAGGAGAATCTGCATTCTGGATTGTATAGTTTAATAGAAAAGAGGGGTCGAAGCGAAGTGTGGCAATTTTTCTCAAGAATAAAAAATGAAAATGGAGATGAGCTAGTTGAACTTGTAGCCTGCAAGATGTGTTTGTCAGTCTTGAAATTCACAGGTAGCACTTCAAATTTAACGAAGCATAAATGCTACATAGTCAATGCCAGCAAAACTCAAAAATCTTCCCCGGTTGATGTGAGTTCAGAAACTAAACAGGAAGGCGTAGCTGTTGCCACTGAATGGGTAGTCAAGAACTGCCGCCCATTAAAAATTATAGCAGATTCCGGACTAAACAAATTTGCATCATTTTTAATTAATGTTGGTGCAACTTATGGTCCAAATGTAGACGTGGATAAATTGTTACCACATCCAACAACAGTTTCCCGGAACATAGCAGCGATATTTGACTCGCACTTTGTTCCAATAAAAGAGGAAATTGTTAAATACAAAGTTTTTGGATACGCAATCACTAGCGATATATGGACAGATAACTTTTTAAAAGATTCATATTTATCGTGCACTGTGCATTATGTAAAGGAAGGAGTACTTGTTGATAGACTCATGGCCATGAAATCAATGAAAGGAATGTCCTGCACAGGTGTGTTAACTTAATGAACGAGTGTACATGATTTTAATAAATTTTTCCATAACTAGGTGCAAATATTCGGGCAAAAATAGGCGATATCTTAAAAAACTTTGAATGTGATCTTGAATTGGACAACCCCGTAATCGTTACAGACCGTGGGTCAAATATGGTAAAAGCTTTCCACGATTTGCAAAAAATTCATTGCGTCAACCATCTCCTCAATAATGCTGTTGAAAAAGGTATTAATGCCGTACCTGAGCTGGGCTATATGGTCAGTACGTGCACCAAGCTGGTGAAATTTTTTAAAAAATCGGGAAAGAACTCATCTTTGGGATTTACGCTGAAAAGTTTTTGCCCCACTCGTTGGAACACAGTTTACTACCTGCTTAAATCAGTTGAAATTAATTGGATAGAACTGACAACAATATTAAAAGATAAGAACCAGACCAATAGAATCGAAGGTATTAACGTTAACCACTTAGGTTCCGTTGTACAAATTCTAAAAGAGTTCGAAGCCGTCTCAAAAAAATTGGAGGCAACCAAAAGTCCAACAACACATTTAATTATTCCAAATTTAAACAAATTAAAGAAAATCTGTCTGTCCGATTCCAATGATATTGTAATTATTCAAGCTCTAAAGTCCGCATTGTATACTCAAATTTTATCGACAATTGAACCAAATTTATCAAAATATCACAAAATAGCCCTATTTCTATTTCCACCCACAAACAAATTGGTACAATTTTCTCCGCATGAAAAGGAAACCGTAATTGACGAGTGCAAACTAATTATGGAACGTTTTTTAAAAAACAGTGGGTCTAACACTTTACAAATACAAATAGCAAATGACGAATTTGCTGATTTTGTAGAGGTTCAAAAAGTTGACCCGAACAATAACCAAATTGACCAAGAAATAAAAGGGTACTCCAATATAAATGTACCGTACAGCACAAATTTCGATGCACTGGCTTGGTGGGACATGCACCAAAATTTTTTCCTTTATTGCACAAAGCAAGTTGCAATATTTTTTGTATACCGGCAAGCAGCGCGGCGTCTGAAAGAACCTTTTCAAACGCAAGAAATTTAATTACTGAAAAACGCTGCTTAATTGCTGCAAACGCAGATAATATTAATAAAATAATGTTCTTGAACTCAAACTTGAATTAAATGTAGTATATATGTAAATAAGTATATGAAATGAATATTAAAATGTAATCTATCTATGTATTTGCTTTCGTTTTTAAAACAACAAAAATGCTGTGTCGGCACCTGTCATTCGGATACATTCGAAACATACTTACTTATACTCACTTATACTCTCTGTTTTAACATTGTACGGCCGAGTATAAAGCAAGCCTATCCACTCACTTATACTTATTCCGTTTCGCACTCATATTCACTCAACTCAATTTGAGAGTAGTATATCCGAATGTCACTTTTTTGACATTCATGCAGATGTCTAATATATATATATATATACATACATACACTGCGCGTCATCAGGATAGCACACCTTCATAAGCGCAATATGAGTGCTTCTAACTTTGTTCATCCATAGGATGAAATGGTATATTAAAGTTGCCAAAATGTATGTAACAGGCAGAAGGAAGCTTTTCCGACCCTATAAAGTATCCATATTCTTGATCAGCATGAGAAGAGAAATTGATAGAGCCATGTCCGTCCGTCTGTCCGTCCGTAAGAGTGCAGAGATCTCAGCAACTACAAATATTAGAGTTACCAAATTTAGAATGTAGACTCATGTAGTATTGGCGCAGACCAAGTTTATTTTTATTTTTGGCAACCCCCCTGTCCGCCTCCGGAATTTAATAAAAAGTGATTTTCTCCCGCAATATTTATCGTATCGGAATTATTTGGCACACTTATGTATGTTATGAACATCTATCTTTCCACCAAGTTTCATAAAAATCGGAATAAAAATGCCCGAGTTATACGTTGAAGTGTTTTGCACTCAAAGCGGTGCAAGGGCGAATTTGGTCGTTGGAGCGCTAAAGTGCACACACATAAGAGTGAGCGAGATAGCATATGTTAGAAATCGCGCATACGAAAGAAATTTAACACATGAATTTAGTTTTTATATTCGATGTAGTTTTTTTCCCTCTGATGCATGGTATATCCAAGTCGGCCCGGCGACTTACTTACTTTTTTATTTTAAAAATCTATTCTCAAATCAATGGCATTTTCGACATGATAATGCTCCAATCCACAGAGCCCGAATCATTAAATCGTGGATTGAGCCACAAAATGTTGATTTGTTGCAGTGGCCACCTTACTCGCCGGACCTAAATATAATAGAAAACGTGTGGGGATGGCTGTCCCGCAAAGTTTACGAATCTGGAAGACAGTATTCCACCAAAGAGGATTTGATTCAAGGAATTAAAAGCGCTTGGTCAGCCATTTCATTAAATTATATCTGAAAGTATATGATGGAGGGTAATAATGGAGGGTCAACTCATTGTTAAAATAAATTAGCGAAAACTATTAAATACAGAAGTGTGGTATCCTGATGACGCGTCGTGTTCCTCGACGCAAGCCTTTCATATCGAAGGTCAACAAGCAGAATAGGCTAGAATTTGCGAAACAACATCTGAATAAGCCACATTCATTTTGGAACTCAATTATATTTAGTGATGAGTCAAAATTTAATTTATTTGGATCTGATGGAGCGCAAAAAATCTGGCGGAAACCCAATAAGGAGCTTCAAGAAAATAACTTGCTCAAAACGGTAAAACACGGTGGAGGCAATGTGATGGTTTGGGGGTGTTTTGCTGCTTCTGGAGTTGGTTACCTGGTGTTTATTCATGAAACAATGGACAAGCATCTTTATAGAGACATTCTCAATGATAATTTAAGTCCAAGTGCTGAAAAACTGGGTCTCAGTGGCACAAGTTGGCAGTTTCAGCAAGATAATGACGTCTTATCTTGTGCAGGAGTGGCCCATATATCATGCCATCTCGTTCACTCTTATGATAATTGTATGGTGCTATGTATGCTTATATGGGAGCATCACACTGAAAACTTTAGGCGAGTTCCGCGCCCATTAAACATTATCCGATCGGCCCCAAATTTTTTTGAGATTTTTTTTAAATAAGAACACCCCTAATGTATATATATATATATATATACATATATACTAGAGGTCTGCAAGAATGTATTCATTTCCAACATCATAGTACTGTACAGTAGTTAAGTGTTCTTAAAAATACTGTACTCATTCTCTGCTGTACAGTATATTCGAGTAGCTATAAGAACCGAGTACAGTAAAAATACTGTACTCACTTAGAGTGAGTGACAGTAATAAATGTACTCTTTGTAAGTGAGTACAGTATATGTCACTTTTTTTTCATGTCGTACACTGCCAAAGAAAATGACGCAAACGCAATAAATGCGAACGTAAGCGTAAGTTTTTGCTAAAATAAAATTATATATAATTTGTTAATGTTAAATTACAAAGAAATTTGTTAAATTAATAAATAATTGTGTTCGTCTCAATTCGTCTCGTAATTGTATTTGCAAGGTTATACATATATGTGTGAAGTCGCAAAGTCTCACGAATACCTGTGTTTGTCTGTATGTATGTATTTATGTATATATCGCCATTATTTCGCTTCAAGTGTTTTATCATAAATGTAAATATTCAACAAGTACTCATCGTTGGACCAATATCAAATTAAAATTATTGGCGAACGAACTTAAGCCATCGCTTAAAAAAAGGTCGAAGCAAAGTTTGGGACACCTTTTCTCGAATAGTGGACGAAAGCAGCTTAGAAAACCCTGACGTAGTGGTGTGTAATACTTGCAAAAATGTGTATAAATTCGAAAAAAGCATATCGAATTTAGTAAAGCACAATTATTTATTATTGAAAATGAATTTTATAACCCTATTGTTTTTAGGTGACAGAATTAAAAACAAAATTGAAAATATTTTACGCGAATTTGGGTGTGATTTGCAAATGGATGAACCAATAATATTCACCGACCGAGGCACTAACATGAAGGCTGCATTTAGGGGGCTAAACACGTTGAACTGTGTAAACCATTTGATGCACAATGTTATTGGTAAAGCTGTGGATGAGGTGCCAGAATTGGAGAAGACAGTGGATCGCTGCAGCAAACTTGTGAAGTATTTTAAAAAGTCGGGTCAAAATTTCTTTTTAAAAAGCACCTTAAAGGGCTACTGTCCAACACGTTGGAATACGATATTCCACCTATTCAAATCAATTGAGTTGAACTGGATGGAAATATACAACCCAATAATTGAGAAGAATGAAATAAGTAGGATTCAAAACATGAATTTAAGCGATGTAAGCGCATTGGCAAAACTTCTGGCTCCTTTCGATGCGTGTTCAAAGAATAATTTAAAAAAAAATTTAACACCTAGTGATAACGATGTGGAAATGGTGGAAAAATGCAAGCGTGCAAGTTTCATAATATTGACAATATTCCGCCGACAAATAAATTGTCACAATTTACTGAATTGGAGAAGAAAAAGACTATCCAAGACCTTGAAGCAATTATGATAGATATTCAGCTTAGAACTCAAACTGAACAATGTTATAACATTATTCCATCCAGCCAAGAAATAGATGATATTTTCGCCGATTATGTACAACCCATCCATAATAATAATATTCAATCTATTACAAGTAATGAAATTCGAACATATCAAAATGTAAATATTCCATATAACGCAGACTTTGATGTTCTGAGTTGGTGGAAAAACAACAATCAGCAATTTCCCTTACTTTGCTTGCAAGTTATTAGCCGTTCCTGCGAGCAGTGCAGCATCAGAAAGGGCTTTCTCTGTTGCCAAAAACCTTATTCATTACAAACGCTGTAAAATCGCAACCACAGATGATAAGGTGAATAAGATTATGTTTTTGCACTCAAATGTTGAAGTTTTATATAATGAGTTATTTTCTGAAATAAATTTGTAATATTAAAATTTATATTGGCTAACTTTTCTGGCATATGACATTCTGATTTTTTATTTATTTTCTTTATTTTTATATATTTTTTTGATTTTTTTAAGCAAATAATCTTAACTGACTGTACGGTACTTTTATGGTAATTTTAGTGTATTCATTAACTGCTGTACAACATGAAAGTGAGTGAGAAGTCTAGCTGTCAATCAAAAAAATTTGTACAGTATACACTTGCACCCTTTAAAATTGTACAGAAAAAAGGTGTACACATTTTTAGAATGAATGATTCATTTTGCCCTTTTAGATGCATTCATGCAGATGTCTAGTACATATGTACATAATACATACACTTACTTACATACATATGTATGCACTTACATGTATGTATATATTTGCGTTCTCCGTGCAGGCCTACAAAGTAACTACGATACGTGGATATACTACAAAACGTTATGCTTCCATATTCCTCTTGGGATATGACACTAAAATGGACTTTCCAATAGGACAATGATCCAAAGCATTCCAGCAAACTTTCCAAACAGTGATTTGCAACGGAAAACATTGACGTAATGCAACGGCCAACTCAGTCCCCAGATCTCAACCCGATTGAAAACTTGTGGGAGGACGTTAAACGAAGTGTGGCCTAGTCGAAACCGTCAAATACAGGGGTGTCACAGAAAACGCTAGCGATTTTGGCGACGTTTGAAATGTAAAACGCCGAAACCAAACGTTGGTGTCATGGGAATCTCCGACGTTTCATTTTCGACAACATTTTCGAAGTCACAGCCACCGGTTGGCACAGCAGCTGACTCGATCGCCGGTATTTCGATTGTCGATAAGTGCAATAGGGTTGTGCAATTAACAAAAAAAAGAAATACTAACGTTTGGAATTAAAATTGTTATACATTTTTCGTAAACCAAAAATTATTGCTAATGTTATACAACAAGAAAAAATGTACTTATTTTTTGGAGGTACAGTTAACATACTGCAACACCAAAATTTTTGAAATTATTATCGCGCGCAATGTTGTCGGTGCTTTGACAACCCTATTGTTTACATTTACTTCAAATTTGTAACTGTAAGCAAATTTTGGCAAATTAACCAAAAATTTAAGAACAATGAATTAAATACAACAAGATGAATAGAATGCATCGATAACTGCAAACTATTGCGTTTGTAAGCCTACATTCTCTTTTCTACACAATTCATTTTTCGCAACAATGGCAACTGTTTTACCTCAGAATAAAATTTGGTCCATGCGATTTCTAGGTATTAGCTCTGTTCACCAGGTCATTGGATGCAGACCTGGAGGTGTTTAGAACAAATGTGAGCGAAATCGTTGGGAATATTATTTAATCTAGACTCTTGCTTCTTTTTAGCAATCGATTTCCATTTTTACAAATCTTCAATTACAAGTGAAATAATTTAAAATTCGATGCACATATTCAAATGCAAATTTAATAAAGTAAGTAAGTCGCCGGGCCGACTTGGATATACCATGCATTAGGTGAAGATATATATATATTAAATTTCTTTCAAATGCTATCTCGCTCACTCTTATGTGGAAACGAGCACTTTAGCGCCCCCCGACCAAATCGGTGATTTCCAGCATATGCTATCTCGCTCTTTTTTGCATGCATCTGTCTTGCACCGCTATGAGTGAAAAACGTTTCTATGTATAACTCAGCCATTTTTATTCCGATTCTTGTGATATTTGGTGGGATGATAGATATACGTGACATGTATTAGTGTGCCAAATTAAATTACGATACGATAAATATTTCGGCTGAAAATCGAATTTTTTTTTTTTCGAATTTTGGGGGCGGAAGGGGGCGTGGCAAAAATTTGAAACAAACTTGGTCTGCGTGCATACTGCACGCATCTAATGTCCATATCCGATAGCTCTATCTTTTATAGTTACCGAGATATGGGGGCTCAAAATATTGTTTTTCGAATAGCGTGGGCGGAAGGGGGCGTGGCAAAAAAAAAAAATAAACTTGATCAGCGTACACTCCAAACGAGTCTACATGCCAAATTTGGTAGCTCTAGCTTGTATAGTTGCTGAGATCTAGGCACTCTATCGGACGGACGGACGGACGGACGGACAGACAGACGGACATGTCTCAATCGACTCGGCTATTGATACTGATCAAGAATATATATACTTTATAGGGTCGGAAAAGCTTCCTTCTCCCTGTTACATACATTTTGGCGACTTTAATATACCATTTCATTCTATGAATGCATGGTATAATAAAGTTTATTCGATCATATTAGAAACCATATCCATCAGAAATTCAAAAAATTTCAATTCATTTTAAAAAGGGCGGCAACTGTAATTGCATTTTTTTCAGCTGTTTACATTTCTTCTTCTTCTTTGTCTGGCCAAGATAAAAACAGAGACGTCAACTTGGTGCATTTTTTCGACATTTACATTAAATTTATCTGTTTACACACAATTTAAAAAACTTTCTTAAATTTGGTCGTAATCTAAAAAATTTGTGCTTACTTGTGGCATATAACAAAGTAAAATTGGAAACACAAATGTTTTGTCCGAAAATAAGTTTCTGCCGTTTTCAGCAGGATGGCAGCCTTGCTTATGGGTGATTTAAGCAAAAACGACGCTTGCTTGATTTTTTCACAGACGTTTTCGTAAAATTATAAATTATATATGAACACAAATATTGCCAGTGATTATTTGAATGCAATTCCATCCAAAAATAATCAAAGTTTATTTCAACACCATTCTTTTTTAAACATAATTTGCAGTAAGCGCAAAATTAACCAAACGTTGGAGAAAAACTTGTAACTTTTCAAAACTGTCAAAAGAGGTTTCTGTGACACCCTACATTTGCGTTTGGGGCGATTTTGGGGCGTTAGCGATTTCTGTGACACCCCTGATAAAGAGCAACTAGCTAATAAGGGGTTCACAACCAAGTATTAGTTCATAACTAACATAGTTAATATAATATATGAAGTTATAAACTAAATTTAGTTGACATATTTAACATTTTCGATTTTTGCTGCTATTATTTTGCACAGAGTAATTTCGGCATTTTTATCATTTTTTACTTAAATTTATAAATAAAATAAGTTTTTTGATAAAAAAACATACTAATTTTGTTTAAAATTAAATATAAATACTAAATTGAAAAAAAAAATTTTGGTCTGTAGTCAATATGATGTATTTTATCAATCTTAAAGTCAGAGCTTATATGCGCTGCTATTATTTTGAACACAACTGTATGTGCGTTCTCCGTGCAGGACTACAAAGTAACTACGAGCCCCAGCCAGAAGCGTCGTCGTGTCTGTACAGGCAATTAATTAGTTAATAATTCCCGAAATCAACGAGTACAGCAAATTTCCAGTTTTTTCTCGTGAGGATGTATCAAGCTTGGCCATGATTTAGCATCTAATTTTTCTAACTTCTAATTTCTACCCTTGCAGCTCTTGACCATTACATGTTATGTTTTAAAAACTTTGTCCTGATTTGGCCGCATTCGAAAAATGGAGCTCAACAATTGTGTAAATTGTTATATTTATAATTTTCTTCTAATTTATTTTAATTAATTTTTAATTTATAATGTTTTCGAATTCTTTTTCCTGCCTGGTAGGCAAGGAGCAAAGTGTTTTGGGGGACCCGCCTACGCCCAAAGATCTCATGGAGGTCTGTAGTGCGCCAAAAATTAAAGGCGAAAGCCCCGAGGAATCCATTTCTGGCGCCACCGAAGCCCCGATACCAGAAGCCGACAAGGCGTCGGAAAATATGAAAAATTTCAATATTAATAAACAATAATTTCATAAATTTAATTAATTTCGTTGTTTTAATTAGTTGGGTGGCTGGCAGGAGGGTTTAGTGGTTAAGGGGCGCCTAAAAAAATCCCACCAATACACGTAAGCTTGCGGACCACAACGTCTTCATACATATGTAGTTATTTCGACACATTCGTTGTTGGATATTAATTTGATGGTCGCTAAATAAATTTGGATTTTACATATAATATTTTTCTTATAATATTTGTTATTTTCTTTATAAATATTAATTAGATTGACCAAAAAAAAGAAGAAACCTTTTCGTCTCATATTAAAATAATTATAATAGAGAGTAAAATATTGAAATCATTCTTGGGAAAAAATAATCACATTGCGCAAATATATTGCGCATTACCCCCTTTGGAGATTCGAACCTTCAAAAGATCACCACGTTATTTACGAGACGTCAACATAATATACAGAACGCTGTACAATTGTGTTTTACGGATAAATTTAATAAAAACATTGGAGAAATGCACCAAGCAAATGATCATACCGGGTTATCGCCAATAGGGGCGCAATAATATGGGCTCAAAAAGAGTTGCTCATAAATAGGGGCACTAAAATTGCAGTGTGGCAACCCTATCGGTGTTGCCACATTTTCAAAATGGAATTCAACAATTGTGTAAGTAAATTTACCAGGGGTGTCACAGAAAACGCTAGCGATTTTGGAAACGTTTGAAATGTAAAACACCAAAACCAAACGTTGGTGTCGTGGAAATCTCCGACGTTTCATTTTTGGCAAAATTTTCGGAGCCATACCCACCGGTTGGCACATCAGCTGACTCGATCGCCGCTATTTCGGTATTGCCATTGTCGATAAGTGCAATAGAGTTGTGTAATTCAAAAAAAAAAAACAAATACTAACGTTTAAAATTAAAATTGTTATACATTTTTCGTAAACCAAAAATTATTGCTTATGTTATACAACAAGAAAAAATGTACTTATTTTTTGGAGGTACAGTTAACATACTGCAACACCAAAATTTTTAAAATTATTATCGCGCGCAATATTGTCGCTGCTTTGGCAACCCTATTGTTTACATTTACTTCAAATTTGTAACTGTAAACAAATTTTGGCAAATTAACCAAAAATTTAAGAACAATGAATTAAATACAACAAGATGAATACAATGCATCGATAACTGCAAACTATTGCGTTTGTAAGCCTACATTCTCTTCTCTACACAATTCATTTTTCGCAACAATGGCAACTGTTTTACCTCAGAATAAAATTTGGTCCATGCGATTTCTAGGTATTAGCTCTGTTCACCAGGTCATTGGATGCAGACCTGGAGGTGTTTAGAACAAATGTGAGCGAAATCATTGGGAATATTATTTAATGTAGACTTTTGCTTCTTTTTAGCAAGCGATTTCCATTTTTACAAATCTTCAATTACAAGTGAAATAATTTAAAATTCGATGCAAATATTCAAATACAAATTTAATTAAGTTTATTCGATCATATTAGAAACCTTATCCATCAGAAATCAAAAAAACTTCAATTCATTTTAAAAAGGGCGGCAACTGTAATTGCATTTTTTTCAGCTGTTTACATTTCTTCTTCTTCTTTGTCTGGCCAAGATAAAAACAGAGACGTCAACTTGGTGCATTTTTTCGACATTTACATTAAATTTATCTGTTTACACACAATTTAAAAAACTTTCTTAAATTTGGTCGTACTTAATAAAATTTGTGCTTACTTGTGGCATATAACAAACTAAAATTTGAAACACAAATGTTTTGTCCGAAAATTAGTTTCTGCCGTTTTCAGCAGGATGGCAGCCTTGCTTATGGGTGATTTAAGCAAAAACGACGCTTGCTTGATTTTTTCGCAGGCGTTTTCGTAAAATAATAAATTATATATGAACACAAATATTGCCAGTGATTATTTGAATGCAATTCCATCCAAAAATAGTCAAAGTTTATTTCAACACCATTCTTTTTTAAACATAATTTGCAGTAAGCGCAAAATTAACCAAACGTTGGAGAAAAACTTGTAACTTTTCGAAATCAGGCGTTATGTTTATCCGATTGTTTTGAAATTCACGCATATGATGTAATAACTTTTTATTTATGTACGTAATCAGTTTGGATAAGATTGTTCAAAAAATAGAGAAGTTATTCGCATTTAACGTTTGTAGTTGTATGGCAGCTATATGATATAGTTGTCCGATCTTATTCAAAATTAGATGTGCATGTGGCTGTATAGAAAAGCTTATATACGAACTTTGAATGCCATAGCTCTAAAACTGTGGGACTAGTTCGCGCAGTACCAGACAGACAGACGGACATGGCTATATCAACTCGTCTTCTCTTGCTGATCAAGAATATATATACTTCTCTGCGTTACCAACATCTGACCAATTTTATAATACCCTCTGCAAGGGTAGGAAATAAAGGAAATAAAGAAAATTTAGGAAATAAAATGTAAAGGGCTGCTAGGGTGTACAAACTTTGGCATAGCCGAAGTTAGCTTCTTTGATATTTTTAGGTTATATTTCTAATGCGGCTGTATTGTTCTTTGTTTGTGTTTTGGTTTGTTTTGCTTCGTGTTCGCCATTTTTGGTTGTAACATTATGCAATTTTTTTTTTATTTTTCGGGATTCGATTTTTTATTATTAGGTTCTTCTTATCAGTGCGAATATTGATCCTGATCCACACCACACCTTGCGAGTGGATTAAAAAAGAAATTAACAAAGTGCGATACATTAACCTAATGAGAAATGGCCGCACAAGAGAGCCTTACAATCTGTTCGAGCTGGAACTGCAGCCACTCTCTGAGGAAGCCAGCGCTCAGGTCCTCCCAATCCGGCAATTGGGCCAACAGGAAATAACGATTGAGAGACGGAGATGGCGCATCGCACCGGTACTATGCCATCGATGCCAGGCTTTTGGTCACTCCAAAAACTATTGCCACCGTCCATCCGTCTGCATGAAGTGTGCAGGCCCGCACGAGACCATAGACTGCAACCTAGCAAGAGTGCCCAATCCGAAATGCGCCAACTGTGGGGGCAACCACATCTCAAGCTACAAAGGGTGCAGAAACTTACCTCCGCTTAATCATCTTGGAAAGCAGCACTTCAAACACTTTCACCAATCTCGGCCAATCTCAGCAGCAGTCTAACTCCATCCATGCGCCAAACTTGCAAAACATCAAAAAAGCAATTAACAACATGCACAGCTCTAAACACAACATAAGACAGAGGCAACAACATCCTACAACTAATAACGTGCAGCATCAGCACCAGTCCAGACAGATTGGATTGGCTGGTCTCCAAAGTATGATGGAGATGATTAAAAAATTGAACGAGCAAGTCAATACCCTCACCTTGACAGTACAACAGCTCAGCTCCACACGCGCTCAACTGTAGAGCAAAGGCCAAATCCTGGTTGCACAAGCACGTGGTAAAGCTGAAACTGTGGTTAATGTAAAAAAAATTGCTGAGTTTTGGCTAAAATACAAGCGCAACAAAGTCAACTTTTAAAATACCAACGTACATTGAAGAAAAAGGAACTGATTCACTGCATGGTGTCGCTCAAATTGCAACAAGCTCAATTCGAGGACGCCAAAAAAATGTTTGTTGAGAGTTCCAATAGAACAAAACGACGACGGATTGCCGAAATTTCTAAATTTGACGAATCTGCAGCTTCTGCATTACAATCGGGGATCAAACTACCTGAAGCGTGTTCTCCAGTAAACATAGTCGAAGTTGTATCACTAATAATTGAAACAAATTTGTCAAAACACCAAGCTACGAAATAATCTTAAAAGCGAAGGCGTTAAGTTACCCTGAAAAAATAACTGTAAGTGAGTCTGGAGGAGAAATGGATCTTCAAAGCTTACTGGATCATACTGCATCACAAATTTTGAAGCTGCAAAGCGAGGTTTTGAACAACATTAACAACGATTCAGTTAATAATTTAATTCTAATAGGAAAGTGGGGATTTGACGGTAGTAGTGGAAATTCTGAATACAAAAAAAAAGTGTCAAATAATAACTTGGATGATTCGAATATAATAATTTTCTAAATTTTTGGTGAAAATTTCATTGCGATATCACCACTAGAAGTATTTTTGGCCGCGGCTCAGTGCAAGCGCAACCACTGTGCAAAGGTGGCAAGGAACAAAAAGGAAGGAAGAGCCACTGGCGGCGGTCCGTGCAGGATTGAGCCTCTAACGGCTACAGAAGAGGCAGTGTGCGTAGTCGCGGGCCTCTACGCTATGGTGGATGGCATAGAGGGCGCCTCGCCATTCGGCCTGGGCAGTTGGGCTCAACCAACCATTAGTAAGTGTTAACAAAAAAAATTAACCGAAATAGAATTAAAATTTATTTTTTTTATAGGAACACCACCACTAAAACGGATTTGCACCATGAGCGATGGCAATGGAACCACATTCATGAGTCCGGAAACCCCGGAACCCGCGGATGATCGGACTGGGTGTTCCAAGAGAGCGCAAGAGCCGAATATGGTCGCCCTTTTGGTGGAACAGAACGCGATATTTCGCGATATGGTGGATGAGCTCAGAGAGCTCAATAGGTCAAACGAGGCGACAAAGGAGAAAAAGGAGAAAAAAGTTAAACATAATGTTTGAAAGATTTATTAATAAAATGGAATGAACTAAATATTTTATGGAAATTTATTTGGGTTGAGGCAAAATAATGATTGGTGAACAAAAGCAACCCTTGTATATACAAATACATATTTATGTCTATCTTGCTCCATGCAAATTGAAAGCGATTTCATCACGGGTTCCAGATTGCATTTCGGCAGTGACTTCCACATTGCCCTCGCCATTATGTTCATCAAATGGGTCATCGACTGTAGAGCTGGGAATCCATCGATGGTCTGCCCCCTCGTTAGTTTTGTCAGCGATGGGAAAAAATCGATAGTATCGTTGGTTCAGTATTTTTCAATCGATGGATGGAACCATCGATTGTTCCATCGATGGTTAAAAGGGTTATTCGAATTATTATTCAAATAAAATACAAAACGGTTATTTATGTGACCACGCACAAATCAAGTTCGATAGATCGCCATCGAACTTTTCCCATCGATCTATCGCAATTTTTAATTTCCATCGATACTATCGATGGAACTATCGATGGAGTTCCCAGCTCTAATCGACTGGCCCATCGAATTCAAAATTGGTGTCATTCCACTCGCGGCAGATATTGTGTAGAGCACAACACACATTTACAATCTGCGACACCTTTCTTGGATGGTACAAAAGGCAGCCATGAATCGATCGAAACCTGCTTTTTAGAACACCAATTATCCGTTATATTTCTCGCAGATGAGTGCCTCAGGTTGAATATTTGATGTGCTGTTCCCGCCATTGGACTTCTGTACGGTGTCAGAAGAAATGGTTCTAGTGGATAGCCAGAATCCACAAGTAGCCAAGAACTTCGACTACCTTCTTCCCATCGCTCAAATTCCATGCAAATGAGTCGTGTGTTGCGCCAGGCAACAAATAATTCGCATGTAGTAATCACAAATCTGGAATTTGAAAAGTTCTATGAAATATCTTAAATGAAAGTGGACTTCATTCGATACTCACAACCATAACATTTAAACTAAAATAACCATTACGATTTAGGTAATGAGATTCGTTGTCCGGTGGTTTCATTATTTTAATGTGGGTGCCATCAATGCATCCGATAACACCAGGAATTTCAAATTTTTGATAAAAGTGTGCCTTCGATGCCAATATTCGATCATTGCTTTGATTGAATCTTATGAATTCCGAACAAACATGATGTTGCAACAATGGAATGATTTTCTTAGGGCGGGTTTTTTTTTCCTTTAGTGTATGTAATTGTGGCTTTAGTTGAGCTGATGTATTTTGCTAGGTTGCTTTGTTTAATCACAAAGGTGTCGCAATGCTCTTTGTTGTCAGCATCGGAGCCGAAGTTGGAGGACAGTGTGAGTATCGTTTCGTCACGTGGAGGAGTCGCTAAGACTGCCTTAGGTTTTTCTGTTAATTCCTCACTCTCCTTACCTTGTGCCTCAGCGTCCACTTCTTTGACAGGAGGAGGATTTGGAGTGCGAGGATGGTATCTGGGGCCTGGACCCTTTGGAGAGGGCTCCGTTTTATCTCTCCCCATAGCATCATGTATCCTCACCCATTCGTTGGTGTCCAGGGGAGGTGGATCATCAACGCATCTCAGTTCGTCAGTGTCAGCTGTCAGACAAGCTGACGTGAAAAACTGAGATGGCTTGTAGTGGGTGCCCTGGCTTCCAATTGGAGATGGGCCTGGTCGAGCAATGGGTGAAAAACCCCAATCATCCATAATCAGGGGCAACTAGCTTGGCAAGTTGTCAAATGAGAAGAAAGAAAATAAAAAAAAAGAAAGGCTCCAAAGAGAAAAACAAGGACAAATGGGGTAGCAAGAGGAGAATGCAAAATCAAAATGGTCCAGTGGTGGTTTTATTTTTATTTTGTTTAGTATAAATTTATTTTTTTATTGTTTTAGTATGTGTTTGTAGCATTTTTATATTCCTCAATAGTGGGTGTTATCGCCATTTAATTTTTCAATCCATTTTCTTAGCTCCTGTGATGTTGCTGTTGTTTTAACTCTTTCTAATTCTTGATTGCTTTTGATTGCTAGTTCAAGAGAGTACATGTTAAGATGGCGGCTTCTCTCTTAGCAATTTTGGTTTTGGTGTGAGAGCGCAATAAAAAGATGGCGATGTTTCTCTTTATGTTCCAGTTTTTTTTTAGTGTGTAAGAGAAATGTTAAAAATGCCGGCTATGTATGTTGCCAATACATAAGGATTTACATTTATCTTTAATTTTTCCCTTTTATTTGTCAAAACTTGAGTAATTGGCACACTTTTACATAAATTAAAACTGGACATTACAAAGGTGACAGGATACATATAATTTGGAGGCCACAGCATATATTCGTCATAAGTGTTCCTCTCCGTTAATTAGGTGCAGATTTGCTTATATTGCTTTATGTTTTACATAACCAAAATCCTTTTGATTATGTCAGCTTTTCTTAGATTTTTATCAGGGACCGTAATCATTATAAGTTATATTAAAAAACTTATTTGATAATAATAACATTTCGATTTTTTCCAATTTTCCTCAAAAAAGATCATTAATTTTGAGTAATTTAATAAGAATTATCCATAAAAATCTTTTATGATCAAAAAAATAAAAATCAAAAATAGTGATCAAAAATGATTTTTATTTTTTTCGCTCAAAATAAAACTCACTTTTAAAAAACGGCTTCTCTGTCCAATATTTTCAAAATGTTTTTGCACTTCCTTAAAAAGGAGTTCAAGGACTACCCCTCTATAAAATTTTTTTTTGATATTAGTATATTCAAAATATTTTTACATTTTGGTTGGTTGAAATTTTATTATTTTTTTATTATTTGCTGTTTAATTTGACAAAAAGCAGTTGTTCCAGTGACTTTTCGGCGAGGTTACATCGTTGATCCGTCAACATCATTTTAAGGGCTGAAAACGCTCTTTCGACACTCACTTGTGTTGCGGGAACCGAGTGCACCACTTTGGCCAGCTGATAAAGAGTTGGGTATACGTAGCGCTTTTCCTCCCAATACTCCATTATATTGGAGGACAAGGAAATTGTCTTCGGACTATAGGCTTCAATTTCCGCATACCCCTTCTTTAGCAGATCTGATCGCTCACCATCGTCAGTTTCGTCTTCCGAAGCTACCTCAATGTTTTGCAAAAAATCGTTCAACAGAGAGCAGGTGTTTGAACTTTGCGTTAATGCGATGTCTGCCTCAAAGGATGTGGAGCAAGGCACTTCTGTTGCAATAATCTGAAATATAAATAAAATTATTAGTATTCTTTTTATATATTTTAATGACGGAAAAACTTACAGGTTCTTTCAAATTAAATATTTGCAGAAAAAGCTGCTTAAGTTTGCTTTTAGCTAGCATAACATGTAGAGGGTTTTGCAGCAATACCCGTCTTATCCGTGGATCCAAGTATATGCTGCAAATCACCTCGCCTATGACCCCTTTTATGCCCTTGTGGATCTCCGAATATTTTCCTTAATTCTATTACAATGATTTCATGTAATTTCTCTAACAATTCATACATCTCCTTATATCTATTTATATACATGTTTAAATAATTAATTATTTACTTATTTATACACCCACCCATTTCCTTCTATCGTACGGGCTGCCAATTCTTATCGTAACTTGGCCTCTCCAACGATATTCGCTTTGTTCCCTTTGGCCGCCCCGCCATATGACTCTCGCTCTCATACGATCTGCCACTGTCACCCCCCACTACTCCCCTTTTGACAAGCAGAGCCCTCACTTTATTTCGTTCAAGGGCCCCCTTCACACCCGCACCCGTCTTTCGGGCTCGCTAGCCCTCACTTTTGGTGCTCTCGGTGCCCACGTTCCGAAGTGCGCTTCGCGGTGATCGTATTGCATTCACACGTACAGTGTACGTGTGAACGGCCGCTCTCGCTCTCTGGTGACATCGCCCTTTGCTTTCCGTTTGTTCGTTTGATTTGGGCTTCTGTTAAATGCTTGGGGCTCAGCAACAGCCGGCGCTTTGCATTTTTGCTTATGCCCAGCTGCCTTTGTTTTTGTTGCAGCTCTTCGCATTTGTTTATGCTCAGCTGTTCTTGCGTTTGCGTTATTGCTTGCATTTATTATGCTGCTGGGCTTGCTTCACTTGTTGTTGCTGTTTTGCGTTTCGTTTTATATCTTTGTTATTGCTGTGTTATTTAATGTATTTGCTGTTTTATATATTTGTTATTGTTGTTGCATTTAATGTATTATTATATATTTTATATATAATCATACATAATAATTTATTGTATTTGTTGTTGTTGTGTTGCATTGAGGTATTTGTTATTATGCATTTTGTATATAATAATATATACTAATTTCATGTATTTGTCGTTGTTGTTCTTTGTGCATTATTTCTTTCTCCTTCCGTTGCCGTTGTTTTGCCGACGGCAAAACAGCCCTTGGCTTTGTGTATACATGTTGCTAGCTTTGTATATTTGTTGCCGTTGTTTGTTATATTTTCTTTCGCTGTTGTTTTGCCGACGGCAACACGGCCTGCGCGAGTTTTGTTTTGCCGACGGCAAACCAGCCCTTGGCTTTGTGTATACATGTTGCTAGCTTCTTGTGTTGCTGGCTGTGTTTGTTGCTAGCAACTTTGTTGTTGTTCTGATCTGGCTGATGTATACAGCATGTTGTGGGGTGCATAATTGTTTGACATTTATGCACCTCACACTCCCCCCTTTCTTCCGGAGGGAGGTACCCTCCCCTGTCCCTTGTTCCTTGAGTTGTTTTTTTTTTCTGTTTGGTCTGTGCCTTGTTTTTTGTTTTTTTTTTTTTTTGTGACTCAGTTCGCATCTTTTTGTGGCCATTCTGACATCTTACATTGGCGATTGCTGAGTTTCTTTTCAATTCTGATGGCGGATTAGAGCATCTTTTCTTTTCTACATCGGATATATTGCCCGATGCATGGCTCGTTCCGCTTCTTCTCTTAACCTATTTATTCATGTCTTAACCTAACTTCATGCTATGTCTCTTAACCTAGACTTTATTGTTGTTTCTTACCCTAAACTTCATTGTTGTTTCTTACCCTAAACTTCATTCTTGTTTCTTATTTTCTACGTTCTTAACCTACTTTCCTAATCTCTACACCCTTTCCCTGAACACCCTGGCGTTACCCCGTGCCACCCTTACCCTATATCTCAGCCTTCCTGCCCACACCACCCTCACCCGTCTTGTTCCCCCTGCTGCACCATCTCCTCCACTGCCTCGAATACGTTGACCGGCCACTCCTCGGCCTCTACCTCGACCCATCTATCATGCCCCACTGGCACCGGGCATGATCTTTGTCGACCTAGTGTCGGCCTGGGTCTGTCCGCTTGCTGCTCCGGCAGCGAGCCTTGTCGTTGCAGCATTGGGCGCGGCCAGACCCAGGGACTCGGCCCGTTTGACCTTAGCCGGGGATCCCGTGGCTCTTGTGCTCGTGGTTGCTGGAGCTGTGGTTGTTGCTGCTGCTCAAGTTGTGGCTGGTGTTGTTGCTGGGGTGGTTGCTGTTGCTGGGGTGGTTGTTGTTGCTGGAGTTGGGGCTGTTGTTGTTGCTGTTGCTGAAGTTGGGGTTGTTGTTGTTGCTGGGTTGGTTGCTGGTGCTGGGAATATTGTTGGTGCTGTTGTTGGGAAGGTTGTTGTTGCTGGGCATCTTGTTGGTGCTCATGTTGGGATGGTTGTTGGGCGTCGGGTACTGCCCATTGGTACACCGTGGTGGCCCGGTGTACCCAGTAAATCCCCACCCGCACAGACTCCACCCACTGGTCCCTTCGGGGTGGGCCAGGGGTGAACGGGGGTGGGGGTGCCGGGCCACCTTGCTGGTCCGGTGATGGTGCCCTCTCCTCGTCTGCCGCCGGTCCTTGCTCCGCCTCCGACCCGCAATGGTCCCGCATCCATTGCGTGTCCACCGACCCACTCGACATTCTTCGGTGTGGCGTCGGCGGTCTCACCGGATTCCACCTTGGGGGTGGGGGTGCTATTTCGGTGGCGTCGGATTCTCCCCCGTCGTCCACCACCACCACTTCCTCCTCCTCTTCCTCTTCCTCCATCCCAAATTCTTCTTCCTCTACCTCCTGGTCCTCCTCCTCTTCTTCCCTCCCATAGTCTTCTCCTTCCGAGGCTATTCCTGACTCCTCGTCCGTCTCCCCCTCCTCGTCATCCGACGATGACCGGTTCTAACACTATCGGTCCCTCGTCACCGGACTCCTCATCGGACACATAAGGCGATGCCAGCAACTGCATCGCCTCTTCTTCTTCTTCATGCCGTGGGCCACCACGCCCCCTCATCCCCTCCTCTTGGGCCCGTGGTGCCTCACCTCCCCTTCCGCCATTCGTCGTTTGGCCATGATGCTTATTTTGCATGTTCATCATGTAAAAATATAAAAAAATATATAAAGATATGTAAGAGAATGAGATGTTGCTGCTGTGCAGAAAAATTTCGAATGAATCCATTTTCTGTCTGCAAGTTACCATGTAACCTCGCATTGCACGCTGGGCTGCTTGATGCCGTATTTCGGGGCCCATTCTCTTCGTGTCGGCTCGCTCATTTGTTTGTTCATTTCTTTGTTTGTATGTGTGAGCTTAGGAAGCAACCAAAATAATAAGCGGTGACAAATATTGCACGGCTAGTATGGACATTCCTATTGTGAACATTTTAAAGGAGAAATTGAAAAAATTAAACGACAACACGCCTGAAGCACAAGATATAAAGGAATTCCTGCTTCTCGAAATTGACAGGCGTATGGGATCATTAGAGCAGGTATATTTTAAATATTATTAAATTGTTATTTCCTTAAATATAAACATATTTTGTAATGTATTATTTTAGGTATCGATTCTGGCAATGGCCACGTTGCTTGATACAAGATTCAAAAAGATACATTTCAAAGACCCTCCTGCATGTGACAATGCACTTATGAAGATAAAATCTCTCCTAAAACCGAAGGACAACAATGAAGTCATACTACCCAGTACAATAAACTCGAATTCTTTTTGGGACCACCATTACCAGCTAGCTCAGTCTCACAACCCAAATAGGGATATGGATGTAGAGATGAGCGCATATCTGCGAATGCAGCTATCTCCATTCGATAGTAACCCTCTAACAGTTTGGGAAGGTATTAAAAGTACTTATCCAAATTTATATAAAATAGCGATGCTATTTTTGCCGGTAATGGGATCTTCGGTTCCCTCTGAACGGGTGTTTTCAGCGGCTGCAAATATATTAAGTCATAAACGAAACAGACTTACTCCTGAGCGACTAAGTCGCATTTTATTTTTACAAAGCATTGACAAAAAATACTTTTTTTAAATTATTTGTCTCCTTGAAATGTAAAAGACTGCTATGAAAGCATAAGTTTTTTGTTATGTTACATACTTATTAAGTTAAAAGTCTGTTGAAATTTAAAAGACTGCTCTGAAAAGCATACGTTTTTGTTTTTTTGTTCTGTTAAATACTTTTATAGTTAAAAATCGGTTTGCTATAATAACGCTATCAAATCACTTGTAAATAAACTTAACAGAAAAAATTGATTTTTAATTAATTGGGGATATTTTAAAACATCGAAAAAACATCGATGCATCGATGTTTCGACCCGATGTATCATCGACATCGATGTTTTCACTCAAATTTACATCACTAGATTACATCATATGCGTGAATTTTAAAACAATAAAACAATGCTGCATACTGCTGCTGCCATAAGCAGTGCACGTTATATAGGCAAATTTTATATCGTCGAAATCAGGCGTTATGTTTATCCGATGCGTGCACTGCTTATGGCAGCAGCAGTATGCAGCACTGCTTATGGCAGCAGCAGTATGCAGCAGTACTGCTGCCATAAGCAGTGCACGCATAAGCAGTGCACGCATAGGCAGTGAAGCACATATATGTGTCAAAATTGCGATTGTGTGTGTGTGAATATGAATATCAATCGCTACATTGTCTTGGCACGCTTACTATTTGGCGATTGGCTGCCCCCGGCCAATGTATTTAAAATATTTCTTTATTGGATTAAGAAACAAAAAATTGTTTAGAAAATAAAATGTAATGGTCAAGGGCTGCAAGGGTATTACAAACTTTGGCTTAGCCGAAGTTAGCTTCTTTGATATTTTATTTTTTATAGGAACACCACCACCAAAGCGGATTAGGAGTATGAGCGAGGGCGGAACCACAGCCATCACTCCGGAAACCCCGGAACCCGTCGACGAACGGCCTGGGTGTTCCAGGAGAGCTGTTCCACAGGAGCCGAATATGGTCGCCTTGTTAATCGAGCAGAACGCGATATTTCGCGACATGGTGGATGAGCTCAGGGAGCTCAACAGGTCCAACGAAGCGACGAAGGAGCTGCTGCTGGCCAATATGGAGCAGCAGGTAGAGGAACGGAAAAAATTGAATGTAATGTTTGAGAAATTCATAAATAAAATGGATTGAATTAAATCTTTTATGCAAATTTATTTGGGTTGAGGCATATTTACAAATACATATGTATTTATATCTATCTTGCTCTATGCAAATTGAAAGCGATTTCATCACGGGTTCCAGATTGCATTTCGGCAGCCACTTCCACATTGTCCTCGCCATTATGTTCATCGAATGGGTCATCGACAGGCCCATCGAATTCAAAATTGGGGTTATTCCGCTCGAGGCAGATATTGTGTAGACCACAACACACATTCACAATCTGCGACACCTTTCTTGGATGGTACAAAAGGCAGCCATGAATCGATCGAAACCTGCTTTTTAGAACACCAATTGTCCGTTCAATTATATTTCTCGCAGATGAGTGCCTCAGATTAAATATGTGTTGTGCTGTTCCCGCTATTGGACTTCTGTACGGTGTCAAAAGAAATGGTTCTAGTGGATAGCCAGAATCCCCAAGTAGCCAAGAACTTCGACTACCTTCTTCCCATCGCTCAAATTCCATGCAAATGAGTCGTGTGTTGCGCCAGGCATTGTAGAGTCGACGTAAATAATTCGCATGTAGTAATCACAAATCTGGAATTTCAAGAGTTCTATGAAATATCTTAAAAGAAATAGCTCATTCGATACTCACAACCATAACATTTAAACTGAAATAACCTTTACGATTTAGGTAATAAGATTTATTGTCCGGTGGTTTCATTATTTTATTGTGGGTGCCATCAATGCATCCGATAACACCAGGAATTTCAAATTTTTGATAAAAGTGTGCCTTCGATGCCAATATTCGATCATTGCTTTGATTGAATCTTCTGAATTCCGAACAAATATGATTTTGCAACAATGGATTGATTGTCCACAAGATTTTAGTGACAGTCGTTCTCGACACCGCCAAGTCTAAATCCTTACCAATGACCCGTTGAAAAGATCCGACGCCCAAAAATCGCAAGGTTACCGCAAGCTGAAGCACGACTGAAATTGAACTTTCGGGTACCTCCGATTGTATCTTGTTAAGAAGCAAAATGAACGTAGGCTTATCCACGCGGTAGCTATATCGAAAACTGAAAAGAAGAAAACGTTTTAAAGTTGGCCCACCAAAATAAAAGTCTTCTTACGCTTCATCGGATGTGGTAAGAGGATTAGATGCATTTCTCAGACTCCTACGCTGAATTGTCTTCTTGTTGTGGATAAAGCAAAAATTGCGGCTGCAGGCATTTTTCCATCATTTTTTTCATTTTGTTCACTTTTATTTTTTTACAGTTACAAATTTAAAGTAAACGTAAACAATAGGGTTGTCAATGTAACGACAATATTGCGCGCGATAATAATTTTAAATATATTGGTGTTGCAGTATGATAACTGTACCTCTACAAAACAAGTACATTTTTTCTTGTTGTATAACATTAGCAATAATTTTTCGTTTACGAAAAATGTGCAACAATTTTAAATCCAACTACTAGTATTTTTTTTTGAATTGCACTTATCGACAATCGAAATACCGAAATAGCGGCGATCGAGTCAGCTGCTGTGCCAACCGGTGGCTGTGGCTCCGAAAATGTTGCCGAAAATGAAACGTCGGAGATTTCCATGACACCAACGTTTGGTTTCGGCGTTTTACATTTCAAAAGTCGCCAAAATCGCTAGCGTTTTCTGTGACACCCCTGTATATGAACTTTCATCATCCAAAAAAATAATGATTGACAGAGCACTAGCTCGAATGATATCTAGAGATGTGCAGCCCTACAGCATCATGGAAGATGAAGGATTTAGGATATTTAATACATGTCACATTGGGCCAGCGAACCGATAGTTCGACGAAAATTAAAGTTTTAAAGCTACGTTCTTGAAATTTGGTACATATGATAGTGTCGATGCACATAAAAATATATCTAAGTTTCAGACCGATCTGACCACGCCTTCCCTAGCCGCCCATATGAGATAGGTTTCCTCTTATTTATACTTGTACGGTAATTAATAAAGCTGGCACTCGTTATTTTCATAAAAAGTTTTTAATTCATTTTTTTTACACTTAATCTTAATATTAATAAGTAAAAATAACAAATTAATTAAGTACAAGTACTTAATTATTTTTAATTAAGTACTTTTTCGATTTTTCGGGGCCGAAAAGTACTTAATTAATTTTAATTAAGTAAAAGTACTTAATTATTTTTAATCAAGTACTTGTACTTAATTATTTTTAATTAAGTACTTGTACTCAATTAATTTGAATTAAGTACTTTTTCGATTTTTGGGGGCGAAAAGTAATTAAGTAATTAATTAATAAATTAAGTACTTTTACTTAATTAATTTTAATTAAGTACTTTTTCGATTTTTGGGGGCGAAAAGTAATTAAGTAATTAATTAATAAATTAAGTACTTGTACTTAATTATTTTTAATTAAGTACTTTTCCGGTTTTTCGGGGCCGAAAGTACTTAATTAATTTTAATAAGTAAGTAAAAGTACTTAATTAATTTTAATTAAGTAAAAGTACTTAATTAATTTTAATTAAGTACTTTTCGGCCTCGAAAAATCGAAAAGTACTTAATTATTTTTAATTAAGTACTTGTTCTTAATTATTTTAAATTAAGTACTTGTACTTAATTTATTTTAATTAGGTACTTTTTCGATTTTTCGGGGCCGAAACGTACTTAGGTACTTTTAAAATATTTAAGTACAAGTACTTAATTAAAAATAATTAAGTACTTTTCGATTTTTCGAGGCCGAAAAGTACTTAATTAAAATAAATTAAGTACTTTCGGCCCCGAAAAACCGGAAAAGTACTTAATTAAACATAATTAAGTACAAGTACTTAATTAAAAATAATTAAGTACAAGTACTTAATTAAAAATAATTAAGTACAAGTACTTAATTAAAAATAATTAAGTACAAGTACTTAATTAAAAATAATTAAGTACAAGTACTTAATTAAAATTAATTAAGTACAAGTCCGCCGGTAAAAACAACGGATTAGTGGCGTCGGGTAAGTATTTGCAATATGCAGGTGTCAATTTTTTCTTTAATTTTTTCGTTGAAGGTGTGGAAAGACTGGAAGCTCCAGGTCAAAGCTAAGGTGGCAAAAAATAAAAAGGAAGGGAGAGCCACTGGCGGCGGTGCGTGCAGGATGGACCCTCTAACGGCAACAGAGGAGGCGTTATGCGTCGCGGGCCTCTATGCAATGGTGGATGGCGTAGAGGGCACCTCCTCATTCGGCCTGGGCAGTTGGGCTCAGCCTACTATTATATTATAAAATTGGTCAGATGTTTGTAACGCAGAGAAGGGATCGTTTCCGACCCCATAAAGTATATACATTCTTGATCAGCAAGAGAAGACGAGTTGATATAGCCATGTCCGCCTGTCCTTCTGTCCGTCTGTCTGTCTGGTGCTTCGCGATCTAGTCCCACAGTTTTAGAGCTATGGCATTCAAAGTTCGTATATAAGCTTTTCTATACAGCCACATGCACATCTGCGATTTTGAATAAGATCGGACAACTATATCATATAGCTGCCATACAAATACAAACGTTAAATGCGAATAACTTCTATATTTATACCCTTGCAGAGGGTATTATAAAATTGGTCAGATGTTTGTAACGCAAAGAAGGGATCGTTTCCGACCCCATAAAGTATATATATTCTTGATCAGCAAGAGAAGACGAGTTGATAGAGCCATGTCCGTCTGTCTGTCTGGTGCTTCGCGATCTAGTCCCACAGTTTTAGAGCTATGGCATTCAAAGTTCGTATATAAGCTTTTCTATACAGCCACATGCACATCTGCGATTTTGAATAAGATCGGACAACTATATCATATAGCTGCCATACAAATACAAACGTTAAATGCGAATAACTTCTATATTTTTTGAACAATCTTATCCAAACTGATTACGTACATAAATAAAAAGGGATTACATCATATGCGTGAATTTCAAAACAATCGGATAAACATAACGCATTATTTTGACGATATAAAATTTGCCTATATAGTGTGCACGCATAAGCAGTGAAGCACATATATGTGTCAAAATTGCGTTTGTGTCTATGTGAATATGAATATCAATCGCTACATTGTCGTGGCACGCTTACTATTTGGCGATTGGCTGGCCCCAGCCAATGTATTTAAAATATTTCTTTATTGGATTAAGAAACAAAAAATTTTTGAGGAAATAAAATGTAATGGTCAAGGGCTGCAAGGGTATACAAACTTTGGCTTAGCCGAAGTTAGCTTCTTTGATATTTTTAAACAAATATTCTTCATACCTTGGCCTTTCTTTTCCATAATTTTGGTGAAAATAGTTTAATAGTTTACTTTGAAGGGCTGCCAAAATTCCAGGGATATATCAAAACAATTAAAATTTTTTGATTCATCTTAATCAAAGTATATACTATTCAAATTTTTTTTATTAAAATGGGTTTACTTTCAATAAAAAATTTGAATTTTCGTCGAACTATCGGTTCGCTGGCCCAATGTGCATGTGTTGGATCCACGTTATATATTGCCAAGTCGCACAACGCTGCAAAATGTGCATATTAAAAATCTATATGAAGAAATCAAAGCTAAACTACACAATCAGCTAAGCCAGGTGAAGTATTGCTCTATCACAACGGTTGGTTGGACCTCGCAAAGTGGCAATAATTATTTGACCGTGACATGCCATTATATTTTGAAATTCAAGTTAAAAACATTTGTGTTAGCAACACAACCTTTAATATGCGAATTTAACCATGGCAGCCACAACATATCTAACAACAAAGGCGGTAACAGTGTCATTGATGATACCAACGGTAGTTGGCTTAATAGCCAAACTGGAAAAACTGAAAACGCATATGAAGTCAGGCTAGGGGTCCGAAATATGTGTTCTTCTTACTAATAGGGCAAAACATAGACTTTTACCCTATGTCAACAGATCGGTACCAAGGATGGCAACTATAATCGATCCACGCTTTGAAAAAGAAGGATTTTGCAGCTTTAATGCAGCGCAGCAGGCTGCAAATGCTTTAGAAACGGAACTAACGTTTCTAAAGAAGGATGACAATCAATCTTCCAATATGAAAATGTAAAGCAAATTCGCTAATGACCTTTTCGATTTCGTTAATGAAAATATTTCACAAAAATAAAAAACCAGCAGAAGGGTCGACGCAATTTTAGTGATGCGACAATTTTTGGAGCAACAAAATGCTGCGCAAGATGTTGATCCGCTCACTTATTGGAAGGTAGGTTTGCTTCATATTTTAATGTGTTAATTTTCATATTTTAAGGTGTTAACTTTTTTCCAGAGTAATGAGTGTCAGTTTGGTGATATTGCTGAAAGGGCAAATAAATATTTATGCGTTCCCGCCAGTTCAACGGAGTCGGAACGCATTCTTAGCAAGGCAGGACAAATAATTTCCCAAAGAAGATCGGCATTGAAGCCAAAAAATGTAAATATTTTATTGTTTTTAAACAAAAACGTTTATTTACAAGATGAAACATCTCATTAATTATAAGTTCTACAACAAAAAAAAAAAACTGAAAGAAAACGAATGGTTTTTTTAGTATTAATAATTATTTTTAAGAAACTAATGAATATTATTATACCATGCATTCATAGAATGAAATGGTATATTAAAGTCGCCAAAATGTATGTAACAGGGAGAAGGAAGCTTCTCCGACCCTATAAAGTATATATATTCTTACACATGCATATGCTGCAAATCACCGATTTGGTCGGGGGGCGCTAAAGTGCTCGTTTCCACATAAGAGTGAGCGAGATAGCATTTAAAAGAAATTTAACATATATCTCTTCACCTAATGCATGGTATATCCAAGTCGGCCCGGCGATTTACTTACTTTATTTTTAGTGATTAAGACAACCTGTGAATTGTAATGCAACCAAGAATCTCATTACCATTAATAGTTAGAAGTTTGCAATAATGGATATTACTAACTTTTTAATTTTAATTATAAATAATAACTTATATAATATATCGAAATAAATAAAAATGTATGGAAGATAGATTTTTATTTAAATTTTATTTGTTTTGAAGCTTTTTAAAATTTCGATAGAACCATCGATACTATCGATGGTTTTGCAGCCCTACTAAGCGGCTATGCATTCGACAAAAACACACTATCAGGGGTGTCACAGAAAACGCTAGCGATTTTGGCGACGTTTGAAATGTAAAACGCCGAAACCAAACGTTGGTGTTCTGGAAATCTCCGACGTTTCATTTTCGGCAATATTTTCGGAGCCACAGCCACCGGTTGGCACATCGGCTGACTCGATCGCCGCTGTTTCGGTATTTCGATTGTCGATAAGTGCAATAGGGTTGTGCAATTCAAAAAAAAACAAATACTAACGTTTGGAATTAAAATGTTATACATATTTCGTAAACCAAAAATTATTGCTAATGTTATACAACAAGAAAAAAAGTATTTATTTTTTGGAGGTACAGTTACAGCAACACCAAAATTTTGAAAATTATTATCGCGCGCAATATTGTCGGTGCTTTGACAACCCTATTGTTTACATTTACTTCAAATTTGTAACTGTAAACAAATTTTGGCAAATTAACCAAAAATTTAAGAACAATGAATTAAATACAACAAGATGAATACAATGCATCGATAACTGCTAACTATTGCGTTTGTAAGCCTACATTCTCTTTTCTACACAATTCATTTTTCGCAACAATGGCAACTGTTTTACCCCAGAATAAAATTTGGTCCATGCGATTTCTAGGTATTAGCTCTGTTCACCAGGTCATTGGATGCAGACCTGGAGGTGTTTAGAACAAATGTGAGCGAAATCGTTGGGAATATTATTTAATCTAGATTCTAGACTCTTGCTCTACGTCAACTAGGTGCATTTTTTCGACGTTTACATTAAATTTATCCGTGTACACACAATTTAAAAAACTTTCTTAAATTTCGTCGTAATCCATAAAATTTGTGCTTACTTGTGGCATATAACAAACTTAAATTGGAAACACAAATGTTTTGTCCGGAAAAGTAGTTTCTGCCGTTTTCAGCAGGATGGCAGCCTTGCTTGTGGGTGATTTAAGCAAAAACGACGCTAGCGACAAATATTGCCAGCGATTATTTGAATGCAATTCCATCCAAAAATAATCAAAGTTTATTTCAACACCATTCTTTTTTCAACATAATTTCCTCTAAGCGCAAATTTAACCAAACGTTGCAGCAAAACTCGCAACTTTTGAAAACTGTCAAAAGAGGTTTCTGTGACACCCTACAGTTGCGTTTGGGGCGATTTTGGGGCGTTAGCGATTTCTGTGACACCCCTGTATGTTCATTTGAGTTACATTTGCTGCGTAGTGGAATATTTTTTTGAATGGGGAAATTTGTATACTCCTCTTGTGTATGAGGATACCGTTTATATAGGTTTCATACACTTTGTTCGAAAAGTTTAACATTTTTAATTGAATTCGTAAAAACTTTTCTGTCTTTTTATTTGTCATGTAAAAATATTTGTATTTTAATATCCTTACATATAATATATATAAGATATGTCAATGCAATTTTCCTTATAAATTTATTTTTGAAACAACGGACCGGTTGATTTGGCAGGTTCGTCTGATGTAAAATGTATGTTGCATATATGTATTAATTCATTTCGCGTTGGCGTATATGTCCAAAAATACTCTGTTTTCGGCACAGTCCAAAAGGGGGACGGAAGACAAAAAAGACAAAGCAAAGACGGAACTTGCATTGTTGTTTTTGTTTACATTTCGGCACGCGTCACTTTGTAATTTTCGTTTCTCTGTGCATTTGATTTATGTACATTTGCGTTGTTAGAGTGCAATTAGTGAGCTAAATTGTGAAAAGAAAGTTTTGGTGTTTTTTTTAGATAAAAGAAATAATTATTCAAGGTAAGTGAACATTAAACATATTTATTATTATCTAACACAATTTGCATAATTATTTGAAACGTTCGGCTGTAATAAACATTTCGTATAGTGAAGAGATACTATACTTTTATACATTCATATGTGCATACATAAGTAAATTTGCATAAATTTCTTATTACTCTTGCTTTCTCGAATAATTAAATGAGTGTTGTGGTTCTGTGTTTATTATTATTATTTTAATAGGTATAATAAAGGAAGGCATGGCAACTCAGACTGCTATTATGAAGCAGCTAGTAAAACTCGTGTCAGATAAGCCAGAGGCTCATCAAGTTGGTTACCCTTTGAAGTCGGTGGGTGAATTGATGACCCGCGAACTGAAAATAAATGCAGAAAACCGAAAGTATTATGTAAGTATTCATTATAAATATGTGTATTAAACCATTGAATTGTTTTTATAACTATTTAAATGTTTCCTTTTTTTTACAGATCAAGCAGTTGTCTTTGGTAGTTGGCCAAACCCAATTAACCAAAACAATAAGGAAGGTCTTCTTCGAAGTTATAGACACCCACAATATGGATGGGAAAAATGGTAAGCTGAGCTTCTCAGCTTACCCCCAATTCCTATCGTGCTTTTTAGGCAAGTATATAAGTTAAAGTTGATATTTTATTGTTTTTTTATTATTTGTTCCCCGTTTTCCTTTCAGAGGCGATTCAAATCAATTTTGGACAGCCAGCAGATCGTGCTATTCGGCACGCGCTAGGATGCGCAAAAAACACGGCGAATAAAATGAAAAATAGGCGCCAAAAAGATGAGTCGGAAATGTCCTAATTTTTGTGTACTTTGATAAATTACATTTATTAAATTTTATCCCAATTTATGCATTGTATTTATTGTAAATTTCGTTAAATCTCCCCCTTCCTCGTCCATCACCATAACCTCCAACTCCTCCTCTTCCTCTTGTTCCTCTTCTTCGTCTTCCCTTTCCTCCGCTTTTTCTTCTTCCCTTTCATCCTCCTCTTCTTCTTTCCTTTCTTCCTCAGTGGCTATGCCCGACTCCTCGACCGTCTCCCCCTCCTCGTCATCCGATGAAATGACGATGACCGGTCCCATGATCACCGGTCCCTCGTCACCGGACTCCTCATCGGATACATAAGGCGATGCCAATAATTGCATCGCCTCCTCTTCTTCTTCGCGTGGGCCACCACGCCCCCTACTGCCCTCCTCCTGGGCCCGTTGTGCCACGCCTCCCCTTCCGCCATTCGTCGTTTGGCCATTTTTTTTCATTGTTGTTGGTGTTCATGACCAAAAAATAAAAATCAAAAAAAATTAAAGTTGATGTGGGAAAGAGTGCGTGCTGCTGGTTTGAAGATAATATTCGAGTGATTCGATCTTCTGTTTGTGAGTTAGCATGAAACCTCGCATTGCATGCTGCGCTGCTTGCTGCCGTATTTCGGAGAGCCATTTCCCTTCGTGTCGGCTCGCTTAGTTTCTTTGTTGGTGTGTGTGAGCCCTCTCTTGCAGGTTTTCTTTTCCTTTTCATTTCTGACGTATTTTTTTTTTTTTGTCGTTTATTTCGGTTTTATATTCGTATATTGCCGTTTGCCATGCTGAACGAAAATAAAAATCTTTATTTAATAGTGCCGCCTTATCGCAATGTTTGCAGTTCAAATTTAATTTGAGCGCACCATGAGCAAGCAGACATTTATAAATTTCTGCTTTATTACTGAATAAATACTTTATACTTACTCTCCTATATTAATACTCAATTATCTTATTTACCTATAGTATATGTATATACAATCTTACTCTTCTATATAAATACTCAATTATTTTACTCTCCTATAAAAATATTTAATTATCTTATTCACATATGTTCATTAAATCAACTATACTTAACTATATTGTATTCAAAAGGAAAATATTGTTTTTTTATTTTTTGTTTTTTTTAATGTTTTTTTTTATGTTTTCTTGAGCAATTAAATTGATTAAATTTGTTCGTCTTAGTGCCAATTTTTACATGACTCTTTTCTTTGCATACCTCTAGTCCGCCCATTCATATTTAAAAAACCCACCAAATTCCTCAATTCTGCCCTTTACCAACACTAGCTTTCACACCTATCATTCCCGCTTTTCATGTTATCCAACACTGAAATCCAGAGAAGTCAAAGTAAACAATTGCCAAAATTTTAAATCCAAACATTAGTATTATTTTTTTTTCTTAAATGCACAACCCTATTGCCATCAAAATAGCTGTTATCGGCAATCGAGTCGTCTGGTTTGCCAATCGATGGCTGTGGCTCCGAAAATGAAACGTCGGAGATTTTCATGACACCAACGTTTCGTTTCGGGGTTTTACATTTCAAACATAGCCAAAATCTCTAAAGTCGGTGGTGCCACAATCATTCCATGCGAATTATTTACCGCGACTCTACAATACCTGGCGCAACACATGGTGGCGCAACACATGCATGGAATTTAAGTGAGGCCAAAGATTTTTTAAAACAACGATGGGAAGAAGGTAGTCGAAGTTCGTGGCTGCTTCCGGGCTATCCACTAGAACCATTTCTCCTGACACCGTATAGAAGTCCAATGGCGGGAACAGCACAACAAATATTCAATCTGAGGCACTCATTTGCAAGAAATATAGTTGAACGGACAATTGGTGTTCTAAAAAGCAGGTTCCGATCGATTCCCTGATTTGGGAGTTGGACTCCAAAATGTGGGATGTGGGAAAAAATTTAATTTTTCATGCTCGATTTTGTTGTACCTAGAACGCATAAAACCCCCCAAAAGTTAATAAAACCAATAGATAATGTTATATATAAGTTTACACTTTACTTTGTTTAAAAAGGGTCATAAATAAAGAAATAATTCAAATTAAAATAAAGTAAGTCGCCGGGCCGACTTGGATATACCATGCATCGAGTGAAGAGATATATACAGGGGTGTCACAGAAATCGCTAACGCCCCAAAATCGCACCATACGCAACTGTAGGGTGTCAAGGAAACCTCTTTTGACAGTTTTGAAAAGTTACAAGTTTTTCTCCAACGTTTGGTTAATTTTGCGCCTACAGCAAATTATGTTGAAAAAAGAATGGTGTTGAAATAAACTTTGATTATTTTTGGATGGAATTGCATTCAAATAATCGCTGGCAATATTTGTGTTCATATATAATTTATTATTTTACGAAAACGCCTGTGAAAAAATCAAGCAAGCGTCGTTTTTGCTTAAATCACCCATAAGCAAGGCTGCCATCCTGCTGTTTTTTTTTTTTTTACTTGCACAACCCTATTGCACTTAGCGACAATCGAAATACCGAAATAGCGGCGATCGAGTCTGCCGATGTGCCAACCGGTGGCTGTGGCTCCGAAAATGTTGTCGAAAATGAAACGTCGGAGTTTCCCATGACACCAACGTTTGGTTTCGGCGTTTTACATTTCAAACGTCGCAAAAATCGCTAGCGTTTTCTGTGACACCCCTGATATTAAATTTCTTTCAAATGCTATCTCGCTCACTCTTATGTGGAAACGAGCACTTTAGAGCCCCCCGACCAAATCGGTGACTTCTAGCATATGCTATCTCGCTCTTTTTCGCGTGCATCTGCCTTGCGCCGCTATGAGTGAAAAACGTTTCTATGTATAACTCGGCCATTTTTATTCCGATTCTTGTGATATTTGGTGGGATGATAGATATTCGTAACTATATTATGTGCCAAATTAAATTCCGATATGATAAATATTTCGGGTGAAAATCGAGGCGGAAGGGGGCGTGGCAAAAATTTGAATCAAACTTGGTCTGCGTGCATACTGCACGCATCTAATGTCCAAATCCTATAGCTCTAGCTTTTATAGTTCCCGAGATATGGGGCCTCAAAATATTGTTTTTCAAATAGCGTGGGCGGAAGGGAGCGGGGCGAAAAAAATAAACTCGATCTACCTGCAGAGCAAACGAGGCATGTAGCCAAGTTTGGTAGCTCTAGCTCTTATAGTCTCCGAGATCTCGATAATCCTACAGACGGACAGACAGACGGACATGTCTCAATCGACTCGGCTATTGATACTGATGAAGAATATATGTATATACTTTATAGGGTCGGAAAAGCTTCCTTCTCCCTGTTACATACATTTTGGCGACTTTAATGTAGCATTTCATTCTATCCCAGTGGGTTAACAGAAGATCGTCGCTAACTCAAGTTTAAAATCGTCGCTATTTTGACGGACATATTATATTTCAGTATATTCAAACTAGAATCCCTATAAATGAAAATTCGATAATCGCTTTTGCCAACAATGCAACCCTGTCATTCTGATCAAGCTTCAACTCAGGTGATTAGTCAGCTGATGCCTGGGACAAAATTGGCGAGAAATTTGTATTCACATTTATTTGCTTTTAGCTTCTAACCGATCACGGCCCTTCCCGTGGCCTTGGTGGGCTGGCGGGTGCTCATAAAGCCCTTGCTGCCCGCCTGATAAATTTGTACGTTCTTGAAAGAAGAAACATAATAAATTATAAAATAGTTGAAAAAAATTATTAAAAAATTTACTTACGCAGTTGTGGAATTCCATTTTTAAAATGCGGCCACACTGCAATTTTAATAAATTAAAAAAATACCCATTAAACCCCTACCCCCTACCCCCAACAACTAAAATTACATTTTTCAATATTTTTATACCATGTATCCATATGATGAAATGGTATATTAAAGTCGCCAAAATGTATGTAACAGGGAGAAGGAAGCTTTTCCGACCCTATAAAGTATATATATTCTTGATCAACATGAGAAGAGAAATTGATAGAGCCATGTCCGTCTGTCCGTCTGTCCGTCCGTAAGAGTGCAGAGCTCTCAGCAACTATAAATGATAGAGCTACCGCTGACCAAGTTTATTTTTTTTTTTTGCCACGCCGCCTTCCGCCTCCGGAATTTAATAAAAAGTGATTTTCTCCCGTAATATTTATTGTATCGTAATTTAATTTGGCACACTCATAAATCTAATGAACATCTATCATTCCACCAAATTTTGTTTGCCACGCCCCCTTCCGCCTCCGGAATTCAATAAAAATGATTTTCCCCCTTCCGCCTCCGGAATTTAATAAAAAGTGATTTTCTCCCGTAATATTTGTCGTATCGGAATTTAATTTGGCACACTTATACATGTTATTTGGCCGGTGGAGCGCTAAAGTACACACACATAAGAGTGAGCGAGATAGCATAATCAAATCGCGCATACGAATGAAATTTAATATATGAATTTGGTTTTATAAACTCAATGTAGTTTTTTTTCCCCCTGATGCATGGTATATCCATGTCGGCCCGGCGACCTCCTTACTTTATTTTTTTTTTCAATTTGTTTCCCTTCGGTGTTCCCTGCATTGTTTCACTTATTGTATATTTCCGCATGTTTCGTTGTCAAATGTCGTTTTAAATTTGTGATATTAACTCCAGCCAATTTCGAACCGCAAACATTACATATCGATTTATTTTTTCCGGATTAAATTTAAAGAATTTATGCAATTTTTATACCATGCATCCATAGGATGAAATGGTATATTAAAGTCGCCAAAATGTATGTAACAGGGAGAAGGAAGCTTTTCCGACCCTATAAAGTATATATATTCTTGATCAGCATGAGAAGAGAAATTGATATAGCCATGTCCGTCTGTCCGCCTGTCCGTCCGTCCGTCCGTAAGAGTGCAGAGATCTCAGCAACTATAAATGATGGAGCTACCAAATTTAGAATGTGGACTCGTTTAGTATAGACGCAGACCAAGTTTTTTTTTTCCACGCCCCCTTTCGTCTCCGGAATTTAATAAAAAGTGATTTTCCCCCGCAATATTGATCGCATCGTAATTTAATTTGGCACACTCATAGATCTTATGAACATCTATCATTCCACTAAACTTTTTTTGCCACGCCCCGTTCCGCCTCCGGATATCAATAAAAAGTGATTTTCTCCCGCAATACTTATCGTATCGGAATTTAGGTTGGCACACTCATATATGTTATATCATTCCACCAAGTTTCATAAAAATCGGAGTAAAAATGGCCGAGTTATACATTGAAACGTTTTGAACTCAAAGCAGTGCAAGGCGAATTTGGCCGGTGGAGCGCTTAAGTGCACACCCATAAGAGTGAGCGAGATAGCATATGTTAGAAAATTATGAATTTAGTTTTATAAACTCGATGTAGTTTTTTTCCCCTGATGCATGGTATATCCAAGTCGGCCCTGCGACTTACTTACTTTTTTATTGTATTTCAAACCAATCACACTTTGAGCATATGGAAGGGTCATTTATGATTCTTCTTTCGATCGCCCAGGAGATTAGTCGTTTTTTAATCGTCAAGGGGACTCAAAAAATACTCATCAAGACGATTTCTGTTAAAACAGTCTTCCAAATGCTTGCTGGGGAATTGGCAGATCATTATGGGATTGTACACATAGTTTTTGCTTGGAGCTTATAAAATCTACCCTTGTGTTTTACTGTTCAGCTAGCTCCTCTATGACAATTGCTTGGCCATCCTTAACTCCCACCTTACAGCTGATTGCCCTTTTTTCAGTATCTCATCGGTTACCTTAAGTTGAGATCAAGGACCTTTTTGTCATTTTTACTACTGCTGGCTGCAGAAACACTTTCTCCAGTCTCCTTGCACTCATCTTTTTCTCTTGCTTGATCGCTACGACGATCCGCCTGAGCTGTCAACTGACCCACCAAACAATCCTTCCTTCTGCAATAGTAATAGAACTTGTTTCAGATTGCTCCTATCGTGAGTCTTAGGCGTTCCGCCCACCTCCTGCCCAACCGACCGAGGCACAGTGGACGGTACTATATGGAAATGGTGGCCAAAATACTTCGCTTGGAAATTCAAACAATTGTCATGCTGTGACAAGTTCGAGACCCTCGCAAGCTATTAAATGATGAAGAATTTCGAATAAAGATTAAAAATCAGAGAGATAACTGTTAACCGATTTTTTCCTTGCCGTCCGTATGCGAGAATAACTGAGAAAAACATGCACACTCGCTCTCTCTCTCTGAAAATCAGACTTCGTTTCTTTTCGTTTTCAGTTGAGATGTTCGTGAGACGCTCTTTTACCGAACATCGCACAAAGAGAGGTACGAGTGAAGTTCGGACAGAGACACTTTTATTATTATTATAAGGAACACTTTATTCCAGATAAATTTCAATATTTCACAAAATAAACAATACAAAATAAAGTTTTGTAACTAATTCATTTATTGTGAATTGCAAAGGTTTCTGGGTAAATTAGCAGGAAGGTCAATTCTGCTGCCTGATGGGTTAAATGCCGTATAGCGGTGGCTAAATTCAGTCCATGTTTATTGCCTGTCCTTTATGACATGTTGTTTGATGAGGCGTTTAATATCTGTACTACTGGTCGGTGTAAACAGAAAGGATGGTGAAGCGTCCATTGTACGCGCGGCTCGGTCAGCGTTCTCGTTACCGCTAATTTCTATTTGGCTAGGGACCAAAAAAATTATATTTTATCCATGACATTGGCTGCCTATTTGACGGATTTGTCGAATTGTAGGGTCATTGTGATAAGGCCTCTGTAGGGCGGAGCGTAATGTTTTTAGCGTAATGACAAGCACTAAGTATAGCAATACAGAGCTAAAATTGGGTAGTAATCCACACTTAACGATGGAATTGTTGCTGACCACGACTGCAAATGATGTGTTATTGTTTGTCTTTGAGCCATCGGTATAAAGCCAAGTCCTATTGGCCAATCAATGAGCGAGCCTACACGAAGGGAAATGCTCTCTGCAATATTGCATCAAGCAGCGCAGCAGGCAATGCGAGGTTTCATCGTAACTTGCAGACAGAATATCAAATCACTCAAATATTTTCGCCGAGGAAACAACACCACAAATTTATTATTTTTTCCCCAAACAAAAAAAAAAACAACAACACAACATGAATAGCAACAGTTATGCAAATGGTCAAACGATGAATGGCGGAAGTGGAGGCGTGGAACCACGGACCCAGGTGAATGGCAGAAGGGGGCGTGGTGGCCCACGCGTAGAAGAAGAAGAGGCGATGCAATTATTGGCATCGCCTTATGTCTCCGATGAGGAGTTCGGTGACGAGGGGCCGGTAATATTGGGGCCGGTCATCGTGATCTTATCGGATGACGAGGAGGGGGAGAAGCGAGGATGGAGGAAGAAGCGAGGATGGAGGAAGCGAGGATGGAGGAAGATGAGGAAGCAGATTCGGATGACACGGAATTGGCCCCCCCACCCCCAAGATGGCGTCCAACGAGGCCACCAACTCCGCATAGGCGAGCCTCGGTAGACTCACAGTGGATGAGGGACCACGGCGGGTCGGAGTCCGAGGCTGAAGGAACGGCCCAGGCTGATGATGCACCTCCACCGAACAATCAAAGTGGCCCACCCAGAAGGAACCAGTGGGTGGAGTCTGTGCGGGTGGGGATTTACTGGGTACACCGGGCCACCACGATGTACGAGTGGGCAGGGCCGGTGCAACAGCAACAGCGTCAGCAACAACTGCAACAGCAACTAGCCCTCCAACGAACACCCATGCAACAACAACCACAACAAGTACAACCACACCAACCACATCAGCAACAACAAAGGGATCCTCGTCTGAGGGCAAATGGCCCGAATCCGAAAGTATGGCCGCGCCCGGCGCTGCAACGGCAGAGCTCTCTGCCAGAGTGGGATAAGTTAGATTAAGGGAAAAATAATGAAGTATAGGTTTACGAAAAAATAATAGATTTTACGGTAAGGATCAGTAATGGAATTTAGGTTAAAGGTCAATAATCGAGTTTAGGCTACGACGAATTGTTAAAATATATTAAATGAAACACAATTAGCACAACAGCAACAAATATAAATACAAGTATCACAACAACAACAAATATATCAAGTGAAACACAAATATCACAACAACAATTGGAACAAGACATGCAGCATAAGAAATATAAGCAATTAGTAATGCAAAACTCAAGAACAGCTGACCATAAACAAATGCGAAGAGCTGCAACAAAAACAAAGGCGTCTGGGCGTGAACAGAGTGCAAAGCACCGCGGGCTGCTAAGCGCCAAGCATCGAAAACAAACGAAAGCAAACGGCAAAACAAATGGCATTGTCGCCATATGGGAGAGTGAGAGCGAGAGCGGCGAGCCACACGTATAGTGTACGTGTGAAGGGAAATACGATCGCTGCGAGATGCGCTTCGGCGGATCGACACCGAGGGAATAAAAGTGAGGGCTAGCGAGCCCGAAAGACGGGTGCGGGTGTGAAGGATGTACGAAATAAAGTGAGGGCTCTGCTTGTCAAAAGGGGAGAAGCGGGGGGTGATAGCAGCAGAACAAGCAAGAGCGAGATCGTATGGAGGAGCAACCAATGGGATCGAGGCGTATATCGTTGGCCCAGATTGCTCTTTTACTGTTGGTACCATGTGTTGCAGCGATCTACATATGTCATTTTTATACCCTTGCAAAAACGGTATATTAATTTTGGTCAGAAGTGGAAGGAGGCATCTCCGACCATTTAAAATATATATATTCTTTACTATACAGTTTACTATACATCCAAACGTCCGTCCAAATTTGATCAAGATCGGATTACCCATAGGAACAATCGGACCAAAAATAGTTTTGCTTCTAAAAACTTTATTGTTTCTTTTGCGATCATCATCAATCTTGGTAAATAACATTTGCACATAATAAATTATAATCCTGCCAAATTTGATACAATTCGGATAACTATATGATATAGCTGTCATACAAACAAATGTCAAACTGCATGCTGCATCTCTACATATGTACACGCATATGCATGCGTGCCGTGCTATAGCGTGTAGATTGAGGTTTTTTCACAAAAGCCTATTCATTTTGCGATCTCCATTTAGGGACTGAGTAACGCAAGAACTTGCAAGGGTATACAAACTTCAACTTAGTCGAAGTTAGCCCGGCTTTCTGGTTTGGAAAATTTCTGGGGCTGTGTTGGGCTTACTAAAGTTGTGTAGGTAGATGTTGATGGTGGAATGTGGAAATAGCCATGGGGGTGTGGTTGTTTTTTTGTTGGGTGGTGGAAGGTAGGGGATGTTGGGTTCTTTGCAGGTTGAAGTGATTTTTTCTAATTTGGATTTTAGTTACTTATTATTTTGGTGTTTTATTTTATCGGTATATTTGTGGATTAGAGAGTTAGCACTGTAGAGCAATGTTTTGGATGCTTCATCAAATTATATATTTTCTTCATTTCATTGAGTTAAACAGATATTTTGCTAATCGAAATTAAAACTAAATTCGTTGATATTATTTTGCTCAATTACAAGAAAACAAACTAAAATTGATATCACAGAAGTATTCGTATTTTGATAAATGTTAATGTTAATACTTAAGAGCTTTCACAGAATATATTAATTAAGTAAGAGCTAATAATAATAAGAGCTATTAGAGCTGTTAAACGATTTGGCATTGAGTTCATCAGATTGGGGCATCTTCAAAAATTTGCGACCATTCTCCAAGCAAAGCCTTTTTAATTTTTTGAGTAAATCTTGTTTTCCGAACTTTTAACTTGAGGTGGGCCCACAAATTTTCAATAGGATTGACGTTAATACTTTGAGGTGGAGTAAGGTACTTTTAACATTTATAACGCCACCAATATATGTACATACACTTGCCAGACAGGAAAAATCATACTTATAATTAAGATATTTTCAAAAAATTTTTATACCATGCATTCGTAGAATGAAATGGTATATTAAAGTCGCCAAAATGTATGTAACAGGGAGAAGGAAGCTTCTCCGACCCTATAAAGTATATATATTCTTGATCAGTATCAATAGCCGAGTCGATTGAGACATGTCCGTCTGTCTGTCCGTCTGTCCGTCTGTCCGTCTGTCCGACTGTCCGTCTGTCCGTCTGTCCGTCTGAAGAATCATCGAGATCTCGGAGACTATAAGAGCTAGAGCTACCAAACTTGGCATGTAGACCCGTTTGCTCTGCAGGCAGATCGAGTTTATTTTTTTTTTTCGCCCCGCCCCCTTCCGCCCCCGCTATTTGGAAAACAATATTTTGAGCCTCCATATCTCGGGAACTATAATAGATAGAGCTTTCGGATTTGGACATTAGATGCGTGCAGTGTGCACGCAGACCAAGTTTGTTTCAAATTTTGGCCACGCCCCCTTCCGCCCCCGAAATTCGAAAAATTCGATTTTCAGCCGAAATATTTATCGTATCGTAATTTAATTTGGCACACTAATACATGTCACGTATATCTATCATTCCACCAAATATCACAAGAATCGGAATAAAAATGGCCGAGTTATACATAGAAACGTTTTTCACTCATAGCGGTGCAAGGCAGATGCACGCGAAAAAGAGCGAGATAGCATATGCTGCAAATCACCGATTTGGTCGGGGGGCGCTAAAGTGCTCGTTTCCACAAAAGAGAGATAGCATTTGAAAGAAATTTAATATATATCTCTTCACCTAATGCATGGTATATCCAAGTCGGCCCGGCGACTTACTTACTTTATTTCTTTAATGATTAGCACAGTATTTACTGATACTCAAAAGTTTTTTCTCCATTTTTAACAATACTTATGTACATTAGTAAACTAAAAAAAACAACGAATTTCAGTTCAGAAAAAGTATGCGTAAAAATTAAGAAGTCAAGTCCAAGCCACGTTTCGGAAGGCCATCTATTCTGCGGTTAAATCCTGGCAGATCCTGTTGTTGAGTTCTTCGTGTTGAACTCTTTTACGGATTCTCTTTTCGGGAGTAATATCCCTGCAGTACGCGTCCGCGGAGACTCTCCGTCGTGTTTACGGGGACATGTCCGCAGTCTTGGGGGACATAGCGGCGACACGTTCATTTAAGTTGCGGCGACATTTAACATTAGATGGCCTAGCAATAAGGACAATCGGGACAACTGAGCGACAAAGTCGACGGTATGTCCGCGGGTGGTTTTTCGAAAACGCGTCAAGGGACATTTGCAAAGAAATTTCCTCTGAACGTCGACCGTACGTCGGCAGGTCTTCTTTGCGTTCGTGTCAGAGGACGTTCTGTCGACATTTGCTTTGAATGTCGACCGTTGGTCGGTGGGACTTCTTTTCATGCGCTTCAGAGGACGTTCTGTCGACAATTGCGTTGAATGTCGATAGTGTTGTCTATACAAAAATGAAATACAAAATACAAAATTGTCTTTTAATCAATTTATTCATTTATTAAATTTTTATTTCACAGCAATATTTAAATAATGTAATTTATTATATTACATTCACTTATTATTTATTTTTAACTAATTATTTATTTAATTACAATAAACATTGAATATTCAGAGTTTATTATTTTATTATTAATAAATTATAAATTAATAATGAATATAAAGAATACATTATGTATTTTCTAATGCCTTCGTACGACGATTTTTCATTTTGTTGACCGTGTTTTTGGCGCATCCGATGGCATTTCGGAGCACCTTCTCCGCCGGCTGTCCTCCTTCAGACATCTGAATGGCTTCTGAAAGGACAAATATATATTTATAGAGATATATAAAAATTAAAATACGAAAAGTTGTATTTTTACCTAGTAAGCAGCTTAAAATCTGGGGATAAGCTCTAAGGCTTAGCTTCCCATTTTTCCCATCTAGGTTGTGGGATTCAAGCAGGTCGTCTGAAATAACCTTTCGGATAGATTTTGTAATGGCCGCTTGGGTCAGCAACGTGTTCATCCTTTTCATCTGCGAACAAAGAAGAAAATAAAATTGATACAAAAAATTATTATATGTTAATATATGTGGCTTCTAAGTTATTACAAATACCTTTAGCGAATCCGTGTAAATATCTGTGATTGACACTACTTCTGAATAGAAATTGATTGATATTTACACGGATTCGCTAAAGGTATTTATAATAACTTAGAGAGGCTACAAAGAATACATATGTATGTACATAAAATTTTTTAGAGTCCGGCGTTATCTTATGCTCCATCTTTACTAAGTCCTCCACAGACTCCAAGGGGAATAAAGCGGAGTTGTCGTCTGGCTTGTCGCTAACCATCCGCAGTAACTGCTTTGCTAAGGCAGCTTGTGTCGCGAAAGCATCATTGAGATGGCTCCTCATCTCATCCAATTTTTCCCAAAATTGGCCTCCATTTGCTTCATCCTTTTTAACAGATCGGCGTTGCCTGAAATAAATTTCAAATAAAATTTTACAACAACTTGAATATTTGGGTATTTCATTGAAATACTTACTCGGTTGACCAACGATGCTTTCTGAAATATATTCAAAGAAAATGTATTAGAATAATATTTAGAAAGTCATTGTAATACTTACTCGATGCTGGTGCGTCAAAGCTCAAGCGCAATACTTTGAGGGGTGTTCCTTGTCCAGCCATTCTATTTAAAAGGAAAAAAATGTGTTAATTTCTATTTCCACAGTGAATAATGAAACACACAAGGAATTTTTTTTTTTAGGTATTCGAACCATGGTAGGTGATTCTTTAAAAGATGCCTAATGCGCCGCCGCATTAGGTATACCCGATTCATAATGAAAATATGCCTACGGACTAAACACCTCCATTGAAAATGGAACCTACTAAAAATGCAAAAAGGAAACTAACACTAAACTATCCTTGTAAGGCATTGCAACCGCTTTGGTTACGAAATCGGAAACTCTAAACATTTTTACAGATTGAGCCATTTCTAATTCTGCTAAATAAATTCCTACACTACATGAAACTATGGGCTCGTTATAAAAGCTACTAATCTTAAGAAATCTCCTACCTAAAATATATATTTCTTCTAACTCTTCCTCAAATGAAACTATCTGAATTGGGATGCTTTCTCCAACATAACAAAAATTATCTGGCTATCTTCTATTGGTAAGAGTGCATTCCTTTATTTTGAGGACATTTCTAACTAATTCTGTTTTTTCCTCCCTCCCTACATCGAAACTATCTTCTACAACTTTCCTATATATTTGTTGTAAAATTTGTGTAGGCTTTCGGACAAATCTTTTCAGAGTTTGCAAATAATTTTCAAACGAATAAGAAGACCCTGAAATCGGATCTCCGATTTGATTCACAGTCTCTTTTATGTGTAGTAACATTCTAGGAAACACTGTTTTCCTCAAACACAAGAGGAAAATTCTCAACAAACAAGTTTAACATTCGTTGAGAAGTTTCCACATTACAGTTTCTCTGTCTCTGGGAGCATAGCAATCTGTAAGCACAGTGCAGCAATAAAAATTCATAATACTGGTCATCGTTCATTGTATCTTTAAGAGCTACAATCCCAGTATATAACAGAAACGTTTTTCACTCATAGCGGGGCAAGGCAGATGCACGCAAAAAGAGCGAGATAGCATATGCTGGAAATCACCGATTTGGTCGGGGGCGGTAAAGTGCTCGTGTCCACATAAGAGTGAGCGAGATAGCATTTAAAAGAAATTTAATATATATCCTTTCACCTGATGCATGGTATATCCAAGTAAGCCCGGCGACTTACTTACTTTATTTTTTTTTTTTTTCAATTTGTTTCCCTTCGGTGTTCCCTGCATTGTTCCACTTATTGTATATTTCCGCATGTTTCGTTGTCAAATGTCGTTTTAAATTTGTGATATTAACTCCAGCCAATTTCAAACCGGATTTCCGGATTCAATTTAAAGAATTTATGCACTTTTTTATTTAGCTCTCTTCCCATTTTGCATTGACCGTACGCACTCACAAACTCAATTCACAATATTTGGCATGAATACAGATTATGAATACGCTGCTCGCGAGTATTTTTTTCATATACTCAGTAAGGAGACTTATTTCAGGACGTCGCAAAACACTCAATTGTTATTTGCGAGCTATGGTCAGGTTGTTAAGCAGAAGTTTGGCAAAGATCTCCATGACGACACAGTCCGAAAAACATTGAAAAAGGAGGACTTACATGCTCGTGTTGCACGGAAGAAGACTCTCATATCAGATGTAAACAAAGTGAAGCGGATGGATTTTGCCAAAAAATACAACCAAGTCCCTCCAGACTTCTGGAATAACGTCATTTTCAGTGACGAAAGCAAGTTTTGCATTTTTTGCATCAAAGGACGCAAACTTGTATGGCGAAAACCTGGTACAGCCTTTGATGTACAAAATATTGCTCCACCTATTAAGCACGGTGGAGGTGGTGTGAGGTGGTGGAGGTGTATGTCAGCAAACGGAGTGGGCAACCTGGTTTTTATTGAATCAACAATGGACCATAAGTCTTATTTAGATATCTTGAAGACCAATTTGCATGAAAGTGCAAGAAAATTGGGCCTTGGTGAAGATTTTTGGTTCCAACAGGATAATGACCCAAAACATACAGCACATAATGTCAAGCTGTGGTTGCTGTACAACACCAAAAACCAGCTGCACTCACCACCCCAGCCGCCAGATTTGAATCCTATTGAACATCTTTGGGATTTTCTGGAGCGTAGGATTCGCCAACTATTACTAAATTTTGTTTTTGTTTTTAAAAAAGTGCTTTATATCTTAGTTTGTTTAGTTTGTACGCATACTTTTTCTGAACTGAAATTCGTTGTTTTTTAAGTTTTTTCAATATACTAATGTAAGTATTAATAAAAATAGAGAACAAATTTTTGAGTATTATTAGTAAATACTGTGCTAATCACTAAAAAAAAATTTGGAAAATATCTTAATTATAAGTATGATTTTTCATAATTATAACGCCACTTTCAATTAATGAGTTTTCTGGAGTGCAAGTGATACCATCACTATTATTTTATATGAAAAAGTGATCAAATTCAACCAAAATTTCTGGAAAGATCATAACTCCTATGGATGTAAAACACGCCCAGGAAAAAAATACTGTCTATCCGAGAAGTTTGCGCGACTTGCAAGCAGACGTGGGCAAAAATGACAGTCGCAGCACCGTTTAGCGGACACTAAATAAATCCAATTTTATAAAAAATAAACGGATGAGTTGCGTTCCAGCTCTAAAAGCTGAACACAAACTTCATCGCATGGATTTTGGGCGTACAAATATGGAGACACAGTGGTCATTCGTAATTCACACAAAAAAATAACCCAATTCGTTACAATACAAATTTCAGGTAATTTTTTTGGAATGCAAAGAAATGGAATTTAGATGGTCCTGATGGCTTTCGAAGATATTGGCATGACCTAGGAAAAGAGCAACAATTTTTTTCCAAACGGAATTTCGAAGGAGGAAATGTGATGGTTTGGGGAGCTTTTTCCTCAGCTGGATGTTTGAAGCTGAAATTTCTATCGAATGAGAAATGCAGATTATATCCTATGGTTGGAAAACCATTGTTGAATGAAAATGAAGGTAGAGACTGGATTTTCCAACAAGATAATGCGGCAATCCACGTCAGCAGAGAAACAAAGTTCTGGTTTACGGGAAGAGAAATCGCCCTTGATTGAGAATCTGTTGGGCATCTTTGAAAGTAAGGTCTACAAAGAAAATCGCCAGTTCAATACTGTATTGTATCACGAACTGAAAAATGCGATAGAGGAGGCTTGGCTGGAGATCGACCCAGAAATAATAAAAAATTTAGTATTAAGTATACCAAAAAGAAATTTAATGTTATTGACAAAAAAGCAAAGCAAATTTAAAGTATTTACAAATAAAGATATCACTAAATGTTAACATTTCTAATAAAAAAAAAAATTTGAAAAAATTGAAAGTTATAAAAAACGCTTAAAATAGAATTATTGTAAACAAAGAAGTACCGTTATTCCCACTAATCCTAAAAATCGTATACATTGTTGTTGTGTCCCAACAAGTATTTCGGTAGAATATTGCAAAAACGAAAATTGTACCGTTAGACCAATGAAAATACATTCATGTATTGCTGGCGTTAGAAATGTGAAACGTACCATATGAATCTGTTTGGTATTGTCGAACAACCACATTTTTATGTTCCAAGCTGTGTGCTTCGGGTCATTATCTTGCTGAAAAAATAGAACTATTTTTTTTCGAGACCCATTTTAGCTGCACTGGATCACATGTTGTCCTTAAACATATTCAGGTACATTTCACCATTCATTATCCCTTCGATACATACCAAATTTCCCACACCATGCAGACCCAAACTAGCCCTGATCCTCCGCCATGCTTAACCGTTGGTCTGACATTTTCAAAAAAAGCTCTTTGCAGGGCTTACCCAGACTTTTCTCTCTCACAATACAATTTTCTTTTAAAATCGATTAATGAGGAGGCAAGGCAGTAACTGAAAGACTGTTTAAATACTCAATCGAAAATTTATGTTCACGTACATCATCGCTGACAATTTTATGTAAGCTACAGTATATTAATATCTTGACTAAAAAAACAATAATCATTTTTTGGACCCACAACAACTGTGCTTAAAATTTCTGAAGAGAAACTAGATATACCACTAAAAGCTGTGGGTATACAACGAAGATTTGACGAATTTATCTTACGGATAATTGCTGTTTGTACATACTTCATATATACAATTACAGTTACATACAGTTTCTTCCGACTGAAAGCATTGAAAAGAAATACAATGATGCCGTTTTGTTTTTTTAAGTCTAATTAATTAAATAACAAATGTAAAAAAAATTATCTAGGAAAACTGAAAATTAATACTTTATTGGGCCACCACCAGCTTGCAAATTTCAAACTCCTTCTTCGAGATATTCTGTCATTCCTCCAGCAACTTCTCTTTGAGGATTGGAGCACTAGATGATCCAACTCGAGCCTAGGCCTAGTTTGTCCAAGGATGGCATCAGGTTTTGTTCTAAAATGTCCAAAAAACAGATAGACGGACAGACGACGAATAAACGGATTTGAACTCGTCTTGTCATGCTGATGAAGTATGCGTTGCAAACTTCTGACCAAAATGAATATACCTTTTTTTGCAAGGGTATAAAAATATGCAAGAATAGGAAAAATGCAGCAGCAAATAATATTTACTTTCATGACGACTTTTCCATACCTTGTTATTAATGCATGAGGAAAAAAATTTAAACATTATTTCCAATATGTATTATTACTTTTATATATAATTTGTCAATAACCTTTTAATTATAAATTGATTGTTAAATAGGTGGTCGACTCGGCATGTTCTTTTGATGTAAAACATAAGTACATATGTAAATTTTATATAATTTTACATGCGTTGTCGGTTATGCCCAAGCATACTCTGTGTTTTCCGCACGCGACAAAAAGAACAAAGTTAAAGCCGAACATTGCATTGTTGTTTTTGTTTACCATTTCGGCGCGCGTCGCTTTGTTATTTTCATCTCTCTCTGCATTCGATTTACAATTGAGTCGCTGAGAGTTGTGTAAAAAGTGAAGAATTAGAAAATTATACAAAATTCAAGTTTAAATTAATTAATTAGCTTGAAAATAAAAGTGACAAATTTTTAATTTTTTATGTTGCAAGTTGCATAAATTTGGTTCGCTTTTGCTTTATGTTTAAATTTCTAATATTTTTTATTTATTTATTATTAATTATTATACAAAATAATATAATAACTAACGGGTAAGGAGTGCTAGCTACTAAGACCATCGACTCCAATTTCTAATATAACAGTATTAGTATTTTGTGTTAATTATTATTTTTATAAACAAAAGTGGTCCACTATTGCATTTAATAAAGCAATAAATAAAAGTGGAACAAAAAAGAGAAAGCAAAAGAGGAAACCGGAAGGCCGGGCTAATAATTAATTAATTAATTAATAAAATAAACGTAAATAAATTGGAAATGAATTTGCCAACGGCAAACCATAATCCAGGCAAATTCAAATGCAACGGTCAAATAGAACAATAGACAATTTCAATTCTGATTGGCCAAAAATAATTTACGATATTCGCGGAGAGAAAGAGCAGCAACGGCACATAAAGAAACACAATGAGCGAGAGCTCACAGATACATATACAAGAATACAAGAGAAACAAAATGCATTAAATGCATACGATTAACACATACGGGCGAAAAACTAATTTGGCACAAAAAAAAGACAAGACAAATGAGCGGAAATTACTCTCAGATGGCGCGCTCACACATACATACAGGCAACTAATACTCTCATGGGAATTTTTCGAAAAACAATGCAGCGCATCGGGCATGGCGAGGTTTCTTGGATGCAAACATACAGAACACCGGCTCACTTAAATTTATTTGTCATAGGGAAAAGAAGTCATCGGGAAAATTTTTCTTTAAATATGAATAACTACAACATTAATAAAGTAAGTCGCCGGGCCGACTTGGATATACCATGCATCAGGGGAAAAATAACTATATCGAGTTTATAAAAATAAATTCATATACTAAATTTCTTTCGTATGCGCGATTGCTAACATATGCTATCTCGCTCACTCTTATGTATGTGCACTTTACCGCTCCACCGGCCAAATTCGCCCTTGCAGTGCTTTGAGTGCAAAACGTTTCAATGTATAACTCGGCCATTTTTATTCCGATTTTTATGAAACTTGGTGGAATAATATATACATACATAACATGTATTAGTGTGCCAAACGATAAATATTGCGGGAGAAAATCACTTTTTATTGAATTCCAGAGGCGGAAGGGGGCGTGGCAAAAAAAAAATTTGGTGGAATGATAGGCACACTCATACATGTTATGGACATCTATCATTCTACCGAGTTTCATAAAAATCGGAATAAAATGGCCGAGTTGTACATTGAAAAGTTTTGCACTCAAAGCGGTGGATATGGCCGGTGGGGCGCTAAAGTGCACACACATAAGAGTGAGCGAGATAGCATATGTTGGAAATCGCGCATGGGAAAGAAATTGAATATATGAATTTAGTTTTATAAACTCAAGGTAGTTTTCTTTCCCCTGATGCATGGTATATCCCAGTCGGCCCGGCGACTTACTTACTTTATTTTTAACTAATTTCATTTAATTACAATAAGCATACAATTTCAATATAATACAAATGCAAACGCCCCAACCCAAATAAATTAATCATAAAAAATTTTTCTTATTCCATTTTATTTGATTGATGCACCGCCGCCAGTGGCTTTATTTTCGGAAATATTTTGTGGATTTTTTTTTGTAATGCAGCCATTTAAAATGCATTAATTTCGAAAAAGGAAAAAAATGTAAATTAATTAAAATTTATTTAAAAGGCCAATTTAATGAAAAATATTTAATAATTAAAAAAGGCTGCAACATTTCTTAAAAATTTATAGAAAACTAAAAATAATATATACGCATTTTACTGTATTATTATAAACTAATCAATATTTTCATCAACACTCACACACAGTTTTGTTTTGCTTTACAGTTGTGTTTAAAATGACTTTAGATATAGAGAAAGTTGTCAAAATAAATGAATACTGTTACAATGAATCGCTAATCGTGGAATGTTAATAGGAGCCATAAAATCCATCGAGATCAGTAAGAATGTGTCGTAAAGTTCAAGTTGCATTTGGGATCACCAGTATACTATGACTTGTGATCAAATTAGGGTAGGAAAATACCACCAAGCACAGGGCAACCTAATCCAACTGACAAGCGAGAGTCAGTCCTTTTTTCCTAGCATCGAATGCATTACTTTTCCGCACGCGAAAATAAATAAAGTATCCCACCCCAAACTGCCTAGCGAGCCAGTAGCCGGAACCACCGCGTGCACTCATTACAGTACGCTACACTGTCTTCTGACTACTTGCAGCAACCTCCACATTTTTCGTTGTAGGTTGCATGCTACATTACACATTATTTAATTAAAATAAAGTAAGTAAGTAAGTCGCCGGTCCGACTTGGATATACCATGCATTAGGTGAAGAGATATATATTAAATTTCTTTTAAATGCTATCTCGCTCACTCTTATGTGGAAACGAGCACTTTAGCGCCCCCCAACCAAATCGGTGATTTCCAGCATATGCTATCTCGCTCTTTTTTGCATGCATCTGCCTTGCACCGCTATGAGTGAAAAACGTTTCGGGTGAAAATTTCGGGGGCGGAAGGGGGCGTGGCAAAAATTTGAAACAAACTTGGTCTGCGTGCATACTGCACGCATCTAATGTCCAAATCCGATAGCTCTATCTTTTATAGTTCCAGAGATATGGAGGCTCAAAATATTGTTTTTCAAATAGCGGGGGCGGGGCGAAAAAAAAAATAAGCTCGATCTACCTGCAGAGCAAACGGGTCTACATGCCAAGTTTGGTAGCTCTAGCTCTTATAGTCTCTGAGATCTCGATGATCCTACAGAGGGACAGACGGACATGTGATCAAGAATATATATACTTTATAGGGTCGGAAAAGCTTCCTTCTCCCTGTTACATACATTTTGGCGACTTTAATATACCATTTCATTCTATGAATGCATGGTATAAAAATCTAATTAATGAGTGAAGATAACTAAAATATTTTCGAATTAATTGAATAAATTAAACAAAATTCTACATCATAAAGTGCCTAAATGTCAACTACGAGCAAGAATAAAGAAATTTAATTAATTAAATAAAATGGGGTACTTTAATTAATTAATTAAAAATAAATATAATTATTGGACTAATTAATCAATTGACAATTAATTATACCATGCATCCATAGGGTGATATGGTATATTAAAGTCGCCAAAATGTATGTAACAGGGAGAAGGAAGCTTTTCCGACCCTATAAAGTATATATATTCTTGAACAGCATGAGAAGAGAAATTGATATAGCCATGTCCGTCTGTCCGTCCGCCCGTCTGTCCGTCCGTCCGTCCGTAAGAGTGCAGAGATCTCAGCAACTACAAATGTTAGAGTTACCAAATTTAGAATGTAGACTCGTGTAGTCTTGGCGCAGACCAAGTTTATGTTTTTTTTTTGCCACGCCCTCTTCCGCCTCCGGAATTTAATAAAAAGTGATTTTCTCCCGTAATATTTATCGTATCGTAATTTAATTTGGCACACTCATAGATCTTATGAACATCTATCATTCCACCAAATTTTTTTTGCCACGACCCCTTCCGCCTCCGGAATTTAATAAAAAGTGATTTTCTCCCTTAATATTTATCGTATCGGAATTTAATTCGGCACACTTATATATGTTATGGACATCTATCATTCCACCAAGTTTCATAAAAATCGGAATAAAAATGGCGCTCACAGCGGTGCAAGGGCGAATTTGGCCGGTGGGGCGCTAAAGTGCACTCACATAAGAGTGAGCGAGATAGCATATGTTAGAAATCGCGCATACGAAAGAAATTTAATATACGAAATAAGTTTTATAAACTCAAGGTAATTTGTTTTCCCCTGATGCATGGTATATCCAAGTCGGCCCGGCGACTTACTTACTTTATTTTAATTAAACAATTAACTCAGCATGAGAAACCTATTGACTAATCTGAATCATTAAAATAATTAACGGAATAACCAAAATAATTAATTAATAAAATAAACGTAAATAAATTGGAAATGAATTTGACAACGGCAAACCACAATCCAGGGAAATTCAAATGCAACGGTCAAATAGAACAATAGACAATTTCAATTCTGATTGGCCAAAAATAATTTACGATATTCGCGGAGAGAAAGAGCAGCAACGGCACATAAAGAAACACAATGAGCGAGAGCTCACAGATACATACATATACAAGAATACAAGAGAAACAAAATGTATTAAATGCATACGATTAACACATACGGGCGAAAAACTAATTTGGCACAAAAAAAAGACAAGACAAATGAGCGGAAATTACTCTCAGATGGCGCGCTCACACATACATACAGGCAACTAATACTCTCATGGGAATTTTTCGAAAAACAATGCAGCGCATCGGGCATGGCGAGGTTTCTTGGATGCAAACATACAGAACACCGGCTCACCTAAATTTATTTGTCACAGGGAAAAGAAGTCATCGGGAAAATTTTTCTTTAAATATGAATAACTACAACATTAATAAAGTAAGTCGCCGGGCCGACTGGGATATACCATGCATCAGGGGAAAGAAAACTACCTTGGGTTTATAAAACTAAATTCATATATTCAATTTCTTTCCCATGCGCGATTTCTAACATATGCTATCTCGCTCACTCTTATGTGTGTGCACTTTAGCGCCCCACCAGCGAAATTCGCCCTTGCACCGCTTTGAGTGCAAAACATTTCAACGTATAACTCGTCCATTTTTATTCCGATTTTTATCAAATTTGGTGAAATGATAGATGTTAATGACATATATAAGTGTGCCAAATTAAATTTCGATACGATAAATATTGCGGGAGAAAATCACTTTTTATTAAATTCCGGAGGCGGAAGGGGGCGTGGCAAAAAAAAATAAATAAACTTGGTCTGCGCCAATACTACACGAGTCTACATTCTAAATTTGGCAACTCTAACATTTGTAGTTGCTGAGATCTCTGCACTCTTACTGACGGACGGACAGACGGACATGGCTATATCAATTTCTCTTCTCATGCTGATAAAGAATATATATACTTTATAGGGTCGGAAAAGCTTCCTTCTGCCTGTTACATACATTTTGGCGACTTTAATATACCGTTTCATCCTATGGATGCATGGAATAAAAATAAGCTTGAAAATAAAAGTGACAAATTTTTTATGTTGCAAGTTGCATAAATTTGGTTCGCTTTTGCTTTATGTTTAAATTTCTAATATTTTTTATTTATTTATTATTAATTATTATACAAAATAATATAATAACTAACGGGTAAGGAGTGCTAGCTACTAAGGCCATCGACTCCAATTTCTAATATAACAGTATTAGTATTTTGTGTTAATTATTATTTTTATAAACAAAAAGTGGTCCACTATTGCATTTAATAAAGCAATAAGAAAAAGTGGAACAAAAAAGAGAAAGCAAAAGAGAAAACCAGAAGGCCGGGCTAATAATTAATTAATTAATTAATAAAATAAACGTAAATAAATTGGAAATGAATTTGCCAACGGCAAACCATAATCCAGGCAAATTCAAATGCAACGGTCAAATAGAACAATAGACAATTTCAATTCTGATTGGCCAAAAATAATTTACGATATTCGCGGAGAGAAAGAGCAGCAACGGCACATAAAGAAACACAATGAGCGAGAGCTCACAGATACATATACAAGAATACAAGAGAAACAAAATGTATTAAATGCATACGATTAACACATACGGGCGAAAAACTAATTTGGCACAAAAAAAGACAAGACAAATGGGCGGAAATTACTCTCAGAGGGCGCGCTCACGCATTCATACAGGCAACTAATACTCTCGCATCAGCGCATCGGGCATGGCGAGGTTTCTTGGATGCAAACATACAAAACATCGGCTCACTCAAATTTATTTGTCACAGGGAAAGGAAGTCATCGGGAAAATTTGTTTTTTGTTACCATCGATTATTTATCGTTTGCGCCAATTATATTTGTTTCAATCTTTGTTGTTGTAACTTTGCATATTTTGTGTTTGTTGTTGTTGTGTCTTTGCATATTTGTCTTTGTTTTCATTTTCGTGGGCCTTCGTTTTGCCGACGGCGACGTGTGCATGCTTTCAAAAGTTTTGTGCCAATTCTATGTCCAACAAAAAACCAAGCTGTGCTAAGAAAATGCAGATCAAACCAAACCAATAGATGTAACGGAACAATTGTCCATTACATTTAAAGAGCATGAGCCAAATAAAATAATAAATCCAAAAATTAAAAAAAAAATTTAACCAGTTTTTAAAGCAAAATTTTTTTGTGCCAATTATGTGACCATAGCAGTATATGTAGGCCTCCTGGCCTCTGGATGCATCTATTGCAATACCGCTATACAGACAGTACATTTCCATTGGCTCCTACTTTCGCTGTTGCAATGCGTGGTGAAAGTCCCGCATATTCCTTTATTTTCCATGCGGCCACTTTCTTTGTCGCTGCCCATCCCTTTGCTTCTCTCCGTCTCCTTGCGCTTACATTGGTGACGTCGCCGCTCCTTTTCCCTCCTTCTGCTCCTTTTTCTTAATCGACATGCGTATGCAAGTGTCGGGCATACTCTCTAGCACTGTATTCAACAGTTCAATTTCTTGTAATACCATAGCTTCATATGCGGCATCATCGTCCGGACCATCGGACCGGAGATCCCAAATCAAATCAAAAGATTCCTTTACGAATTCAGCTACAGCGGGCTGATTCCAATCCGTAAAAAACTGTCTATGGTGTGTAATACCATTATTTGCAAGCTTAATTTCATTATCCGCACGCCCAAAATAGTTGAATAATGGACGTGGATCAATACTGAAGATCGTTTTCAATCTTTTCAAAACAACAAAACACTGGTGAAGTCAACAATGTTGGACCCCCGGTTTAAAAAATTATATTTATCGCCGCTCAATGCTCAAGAAGCTATTCAATACATTATCACCGAGGGATCGGCAGACATCACTGAAAAACGAGTATGTAAAATTATGTTAAAAACATTATTAACACCACTTTGAATTAACTTTTAACTACGAGCTTTAGTATAATATTAATTAATCTAAACCTAATATATTTGACAATAATAATAACTATCTTTGTTTTAACACAACATTAAATTAAACTAAATCTATTGTTTGAAGAGATTGAGAGAAGATCGACTTTGGGGTGAGAGTCAATTATTTATTGTTGACATTTATATAAAGATTTTTGCTATAGTATATTTTCTCTTTTTTTCTGTAGAACTCAATGGACAATGGTCCAAACGGAAGGCAACTTGATGAGATGAGGGAAGTAGAAACAAACGAAAGCTTCCTAGAGGCCCATAATAGATCAATTGCCATAAAGCCAAATACAGATGCCATGGAAAATACAGAAATAAAACTATTTTTAAATTTACCACTCGCTCCCTGGGAGACAGATCCCTTAGAGTTTTGGAAATCCCAGGGAAACACTTAACCGAAGTTATCAAAATTGGCCATGAGTTACCTTATAACACCAGGTAGCTCGGTTCCTTCAGACATGACAGATGTTCATATAAAACAAAGAGTTTTTTTTTGAAATCCTTAAAAAAAGAATTTTGGAGGTAAAATCATGTTACATATATATCTAATTTTACTTAGACCACTCTACAAACCTGTAATTAATTTTTCATTGTTTAAAAAATGAAATGAAGTCTTTTAAGTTTTATTATTTTATTGTATCCTTACTTCAACCTTAAGATCTCTTTAATTGAAAAAAGTTTATTGTTTTATTTTTAATTAATAAACAAAAATTAGAATGCATTTAAAGTTAATGTTATTTTGGGGGGTTTAAGATTTTTATAGAGAAATAGAAAAAAATCAGAAATATCCGATATATCGATCGGATTTGCATTGCATGTCGACCGTTGGTCGGCGGGTCTTCTTTGCATGCGCTTCAGAGGACTTTCTATCGACATTTGCATTGAATACAAAATACAAAAATAAAATACAAAATTCCCTTTCAATTTATTTATTCATTTATTAAGTTTCTATTCTGTTGGTATTTTATTATAGTTTTCATTATTATAAAATTAAATTACATTATCTTTTTTTATTTATTTCTTTTATTCATTTATTTATTATTCACTTAAAATTCTTCATTTTATTCACTGAGTTCTTGGCGCATCCTATGGCATTTCGGAGCACCTTCTCCGCTGGCTGTCCTTCTTCAGACTTCTGAATCGCTTCTGGAAATAACATTGTTATGAATAGGCAAAACAATAAAAATACAAAAGGTTGTATTTCTTACCCAGCAAACATCCCAACATTAGGGGATAAGTCCTAAGGCTTAGCTTTCCGTTTTTCCCATCAACGTTATGGGAATCGATAACTTCATCCGAGAGCACTTTTCGGATAGATTTTGATATTGCCGTTTGCGACAACAAAGTGTTCATTTCGTTTATCTGCGAAGAAAGGTTCAAATAAAGTTCATTAAAAACATTATTCTACTAACAATATATGAATTTCTCCATTTGAAATTTGTAATTTTTATGTAAGTTTTTATAAATATCTTTTGCGAATCCGTGTTAATATGAATCAATCAATTAATTGTATTCAGAAGTTGTATTATTCATAGATATAATCATGAATTCGCTAAAGATATTTATAAAAACTTACATAAATAATGAAATAAAAATAATACATGCGTACATAAAAGTTCCTATTTTCCGGAGTTATTTTTAATTCGAATTGGACCAAATCATCCACCGAATTTATGGGAAAGGCGATGTGTACCTCCCTCTTCCCAAATAACAATCGCATTATTTGTTTGTTTATTGCGATTTGTGTCGCCATAGCATCTTTGAATTCGGCCTGCATCGCTTCCATCTTCCTCATGAGATCGGCGTTGCCTGAAATAAATTGTAAATTAAATTTTAAAACAATTTGAATATTTGGGTATATCATTGAAATATTTACTCGGTTGACTAACGATGCTTTCTGAAATATATTGTAACGATCATTTTTCGTCCTTAGAGTCGTTGATGAGACTTTTCAGGGCTAGGTTCGGCACAAAAAAAATTTATTTTGTGCCCCGATAAATAAAAACGCTTTTAGATGTAATTTTGGCACAGACCTTACTTTTAAGGTCTAAGTACTTTTTGCTTTTATTGATCTTTTGGAATTCTCTCGGGGTCCTTGGCGAGTGTTGGAGGTCCTTTGTGGTCCTTGAATCCTTGATTCTGTTTTGATTGTGTCTTCGCTGTTCTTCCTCGTTTGACTTTGCTTGATGTGGTTGGCTCATTTTCGCTTGATTTATTCTTTGCTGACTCCTTGATGACGACGCAGATGACTCAGCTCCTTGTGTTTGCGCCGGTGCCGTCGCCGGTCCTTATAGTGGCGATTGCTAAGTGTCTTTTCGATCATGTTGGCGGATTAGAGCAACTTTTCCGTTCTGCACCGGACATCTGCCCAAATGCAGGGCTCGTTCCGCTTCTTCTCTTAACCTAGCAATTCATGTCTTAACCTAAATTTCATTATTTGTCTCTTAACCTAACCATCCATGTCTTACCCTAACTTCATTACTTGTCTCTTAACCTAAGCTTCATTATTTTTCTCTTATCTTATAATTTCTTACCCTAATCTCTTATTTGCCTAAACCCTTTCCCTGAATACCTTGGCGTTACCCCGTGCCACCCTTACCCTGTATCGCAGCCTCCCTGCCCACACCACTCTTACCCTTCCTGTCGCACCATCTCTGGCCGCTTGTTGCTCCGGCAGCGAGCTCTGCCGTTGCAGCACTGGGCGCGGCCAGACCCAGGGATTCGGATCGTTTGTCCTCAGCCGAGGGTCCCTTGGCTCTTGGGTTTCTTGCCGTTGTTGTTGCTGGAGCTGTAGTTGTTGTTGTTGCTGGGGCTGTGGTTGTTGTTGTGGCTCAGTGGGCACTGCCCATTGATACACCGTGGTGGCCCGGTGTACCCAGAAAATCCCAACCCGCACAGACTCCACCCACTGGTCCCTTCGGGGTGGGCCAGGGGTGAACGGGGGTGGGGGTGCCGGGCCACCTTGCTGGTCCAATGATGGTGCCCCTTCATCATCTGCCGCTGGTTCTGATTCCGCCTCCGACCCACAATGGTCCCGCATCCATTGCGTGTCTACGGACCCGCTCGACATCCTCCGGTGTGGCGTCGGTGGTCTCGCCGGATTCCACCTTGGGGGTGGGGGTGCTACTTCGGTGGAGTCAGAGTCTCCCCCTTCGTCCACCATCACCACTTCCACCTCCTCTTCCTCTTCCTCCATCCCATATTCTTCTTTCTCTATCCCATGGTTCTCATCCTCTTCTTCCCTCCCATAGTCCTCTTCCTCCGAGGCTATGCCTGACTCCTCGTCCGTCTCCCCCTCCTCGTCATCCGATGAGATGACGATGACCGGTCCCATCACCATCGGTCCCTCGTCACCAGACTCCTCATCGGACACGTACGGCGATGCCAACAACTGCATCGCCTCTTCTTCTTGTCGTGGGCCACCACGCCCCCTCATCCCCTCCTCTTGGGCCCGTGGTGCCTCACCTCCCCTTCCGCCATTCGTCGTTTGGCCATTTTGCTTGTTGTGCATGTTCATTATTAAAAATATAAGAAAAATTGGGTGTTGCTGCTGTGCAGAAAATTTTCGAGTGATTACATTTTCTGTTTGCGAGTTACCATGTAACCTCGCATTGCACGCTGCGCTGCTTGATGCCGTATTTCGGAGAGCCATTTCCCTTCGTGTCGGCTCGCTCAGTTTCTTTGTTGGCCCGTACGATTTCTGCCTTATCTTCAATAAGCCTTTTGCACGTTTCGAGCGGTTGCCTTGACAGAGCGTCTGCCACTACGTTTAATTGGCCTCTTCTATATGTGATTTCGAAATCGTATTGCTGTAGTTCCAGTGCCCATCTTGCTATGCGTCCGGTTGGGCTTTCGATGCTGTTTAGCCTTTTTAAGGCCATATGATCTGTCACGACCTTGAAGTGATATCCTTCCACATATGGTTTGAATTTTCTAATTGCCCACACGATCGCCAGACACTCCTTTTCTGTGGCTGAGTAGTTTTTCTCTGCTGGGTTCAGTGATCGGCTTGCATATGATATGACTCGTTCCCCCTCATCCGTGTTTTGAGTTAAAATCGCCCCCAGCCCATAGTTGCTAGCGTCTGTTTGTAGGATGAACATCCTTTCAAAGTCTGGGCATGCTAGTATTGGGTCGGCTACCAACTTCTTTTTGACCTCTTCGAACGCGGCTTGGGGCTAGTCGCCCCATTGCCACTTTGTTTGCTTTTTGAAAAGAGAATTTAATGGTTGCACCATTGTCGCAAATTCTGGCACAAATCTTCTGTACCATGATGCTACCTCCAAATACTGCCTTAACTCCTTCACGCATTTTGGAGGCTTTATTTCTGCTATCGCTGCCACCTTTTCTGGATCCGTTCTGATTCTCTGTTCTGTAACTTGATGGCCGAGAAATTGCAGCTCCTTTCTGAAGAATTGACATTTTTCAGCGTTTATTCTCAGGTTTGCTGTTTTTAGTCTTTGGAATACTTCTTTGAGGTGTCGGATGTGGTCCTCTCTTGATTTGCTCACCACTATGATGTCGTCTTGGTATGCGAATGCATGCGGCATCATCTCCGGGCCTATAACTTGATCTAGTGCCCTTTGGAATGTTGCTGATGCTGAGTGCAATCCAAACGGTATCACTTTCCATTGGAATAGGCCTCTCCCTGGCACTGTGAATGCCGACATCGGTCTGCTCTCCTCCTCCAGAGGGATTTGCCAGTATCCGTCTTTAAGGTCCAAACTGCTAATAAATTTTGCTTCTTTTAATTGGTTTAAATTATAGTCGATCCGAGGCATTGGGTATGCGTCCTTGATCGACTTTGCGCCCACCATGATGGACATCCTTTCTATCAGTCTTCCGTTTTTTATGGTGTGTCCTCCGCATAGGATTGTTGTCCCCATTGCTTTCAAAAAGTTCCACCCTAGTACCATTGAATCAATTCCATTTGGTGCTAAATAAAATGTATTAGAATAATTTTTAGAAAGTCATTGTAATACTTACCCGATGCTGGTGCGTCGAAGCTCAAGCGCAATACTTTGGGGGGTGTTCCTTGTCCAGCCATTCTACTTAAAAGGAAAAAAGTGTATTAATTTTTATTTCCACAGTGAATAATGAAACACACAAGGAATTTTTTTTTTTTTTAAGTATTCGAACCATGGTAGGTGAATCTTCAAAAGATGCCTAATGCGCCGTCGTATTAGGTATGCCCGTACATAATGAAAATATGCCTACGGACTAAACACCTCCATTGAAAATGGAACCTACTAAAAATGCAAAAATGGAACTAACACTAAACTATCCTTGTAAGGCATTGCAACCGCTTTGGTTACGAAATCGGAAACTCTAAACATTTCTACAGATTGAGCCATTTCTAATTCTGCTAAATAAATTCCTACACTACATGAAACTATGGGCTCGTTAGAAAAACTACTAATCTTAAGAAATCTCCTACCTAAAATATATATTTCGCCTAACCTTTTCTCAAACAAATCCATCTGAATCGGGATGCTTTGACTAACACAACAAAAATTATCTGGCCTTCTATTGGTAAGAGTGCATCCCTTTATTTTGAGGACATTTCTAACTAATTCTGTTTTCTCCTCTCTCCCTTCAACAAAACTATCTTCTGCAATTTTTCTATATATCTGTTCTGAAATTTGAGTAGGTTTTTGGACAAATCTTTTAAGAGTTTGCAAATAATTTTCAAAGGAATAAGAAGAGGCTGTAATCGGATTTCCGATTTGACTCACAGTCTCTTTTATATGCAGTAAACCGTGAACATTGTAGGAAACACTTTTTTCCCCAAACACAAGAGGAAAATTCTCAACAAACAAGTTTAACATTCGTTGAGAAGTTTCCACATTAGTGTCTCTTTGTGTCTGGGAGCATAGCAATCTGTAAGCACAGTGCAGCAATAAAAATTCATAATACTGGTCATCGTTTATTGTATCTTTAAGAGCTACAACCCCAGTAAATAACAAAAACTGCCTGTCCCCGGTTGCTTTCCAATGAAAAAGCTCTACCAATGTTCTTGGCTTCCTTGCAAACTCGTTGGGAATGTACTTCCGCATCGACATTAATATTTCGGAAATGTTTTCTTTATTTACTCTTGAAATTTTAGTAATAATTTTATTACTATTTACTCTACTGAAAAATTTGCACATGACACCCAATTCAACAAGATGCATGCAGTCCAGAGGAACTTGAGTTACCATAAGTACTCCAAGTTTTTCAAAAGCAGACTGACTATGAAGGAATTCCACTTTGTGGCAAGGGTACTTTCTATTGTGAAAGTTTGCATCAGTTATTAACTCAGCACTGCGAGTGCTAAATGTTAAAACTGAGTCAACTTTTCGAGCCACCTGAATGCATTTGCTACAACCGTGACTGGAAGTATGACCAGACACGCCAGTAACAAATGCTCTTGCAGAAGCGTCGCTAGTGTGCCCTAAGTTCAATAATTTCGGACAAAATTCTTCGCAATCTAATGGCTTATTGTGACCCATAAATACGCCTATCGGAAAGACAGGGCATTTAATTACGTTATTCACTCGAATAAGTATGGGCCACAATTGAGCACGCGAACTATTAAATAACGGAAGTCCGTCAATATTAATATCGATGCTTAATACATCGGGAAGCCTAGGTAAAACTGAAAGTTTACTCAATTGCTGAGATAAGCCGATATGTAAAGAGGAGCCACCCCCTATTTCACTGATATCAGGCTTTTCGGAGTAATTGAACTTATAGAAGGGCTTTATGTTCAACTTATGTGAATTTAAAATATTCACTAAATCAATAGCACAGCTCTGTTTTGGTTTATGTTTTAAATACCAATTTCTCAATTTTGTATTTAAATCATCATTTGTGCTAAATTGACTACAACGTCTTCATCAACTGACATATAATCGGTGAAGTCGCCATTCTCCCTACTTTCTTCTGCACTTTCTACTCCTAAAGGCTCATTGCTTCTATTCAAAGCGTCCCTTTCACGCTTTACTAATCTACGCATTTTCTACCGCTCAACATTTTTTCGTAAAAAAAGCTGAAAAAAATGGTAGTGTACTATTCGATAAATAAATAAATACACACGACAAAATAAAGTAACAAAATAACTTTCATGTTTTTTATATTCTTGTATGAGTATGTATAAAAAAATTAAAAATTTGCGAAAGTTTTATCAAAGTTGTATGATTGAAAGATGGGACCGTAATTATTATAAATTTTATTTAAAAAAAAAGCATAATAATGATTATATATACATTTTTTTGTTTTTCTTCAATGAAAATTATTAAAAATATAAAAATAATTTTATAAAAAATGCACACAGAAATGCATAATCTTTAAATGAATCTTTAAAAACAAATTTATAATTTTCATATGCCACTTCTTTTTTGATTAAATCACATTAACAAAAAGAAGCAAAACATCTTAATAATTTAAAATTTTAAATCATAGCTGAATTTTCACAGATTGCACACTTTTAGTTTTATTAAATACCTCAATAATAAAGATTATCATTCAATTAAAACGAAAAAAGTCTGAAATTTCAAAATCTTTGCGGAAATTTATAGATTGTGCAAAAACGAATATTTGGATGTAAACGTATCTTTTCTTGGTCTATTATTATAAGAGAGTGACTTTTTTTTATTATTTATTTATTTTTATTATTTTATTGAAAAATGTTTAGTGATATAGTAAGAACTTAAAAGGGTATACAAACTTCGACATGCCCAAAGTTATAATTTTTAAAACTTTTTCTTTTCTCGGGTGTTTAACAAAAAACACGAACATAATTTACAATAAATTGTTCAATCAAGTAATGTGAATAATAAATTGCACGGTGTATCGAACGCGGTTATTGAGCTAATGTACACGAATTTTTTTCACTTTTGCTTTCTCCTTTTTGGTGTCCACTTTTTCTTATTGCTTATTAAATGCAATAATAAATCGCTTATTTTTCATTAACAATACCACTTTTTATAACAATAACAATTAACACACAATATAAATATTGTTATAATAAGTGTAAATGAAAGCAAAAGCGAAAAAAATGTATGCCACGTCCAACATAAAAAATTAAAATTTGTCACTTCTATTTTCAAAATTTATTTTAATGAAACTTTATTTGATTTATTTTGAAATGCATGCAAATTTACCTTTATATATTTTGATTTATTTGAATAATAAATATTTTCACTGTAATTTCACTGTAAAGTTTCTAACTCCTCACTTTTGTGACAACTATCTTGTACGCAATTGTAAATCAAATGCAAAGAGAAACGAAAATAACAAAGCGACTCGTGCGAAATGGTAAACAAAAACAACAATGCAATGTTCCGCTTTAACTTTGTTCTTTTTGCCTTTCTTTTTGTCGCGTGCCGAAAACAGAGAGTATGCTTGGCCATAACCGACAATGCATGTAAAATTATATAAAATTTACATATGTACTTATGTTTTATATCAAAAGAACATGTCGAGTCGACCGCCTATTTAACAATCAATTTATAAGTAAAAGGTTATTGACAAATTATATATAAAAGAAATAATACATATTGGAAATAATGTTTAAATTTTTTCCTCAAGCATAAGTAACAAGGGTATGGAAAAGGCGTCATGAAAAGGAATATTATTTGATGCTGCATTTTTCCTATTCTTGCCTATATTTTTTTTGGGCCTTTTTTTTCAAGAAATTGTGTTTGCTCAATTCTTTTCGGTAGCCGAAGTATTTCGACGACGATATTCGATCGTTCGGACACCGTCGGCTGATCTTTACTTGTCGACGCCGGCAGAACTTCAGTTTGGAAGTTGGAAGTTATTCGCATCTAAATTTATTTGTATGGCAGCTATATAATATAGTGGTCCGATCTTTTGAAAATCGCAGATGTGTATTCTAGGGTATAGAAAAGCTTATATACGAACTTTAAAAGCCATAGCTCTAAAACTGTGGGACTAGTTTGCATAGTACGAGACAGACAGACGTACATGGGTATATCAACTCGTCTTCTCTTGCTGATCAAGAATATATATACTTTATGGGGTCGGAAACAATTGCTTCTCTGAGTTACAAACATCTGACCAATTTTATAATACCCTCTGCAAGGGTATAAAAATATTTCTGTGATGCATGTCAAAAATAATTTCTGATTCTGGTTGTAGTGAGCAATATGTGTGCAATGAAAATGCTATCAAAAATAATTTTCAATACCATTTGAGGACAACCAAGCATAAGAACAAATGTTGTGTTTTCCTCAATGGTGGACTTGATATGATCGATGTGAAATTTTCGGAAAGAATCACAACATATAGACATGAAAACAAATGTGACAGCATCATTGTACCATCAGAGTTTCTGAACGCAGCGAAGCCATTTGTTGAAACTCAAATCATTGAGGATTTGGAAAAACACATTTCAATTAAAATAAATTTTGAGCTTCATGCTTCGTATATCGAATTGGCAGCACTGGACCCTAATGCCTCTGTCATATTTAGCGACATTACAAAAATGCAGATTGTAACAAAGGCAAAAAATTGAGCTAGCATGCATCATCATAACTCGAAAAATTACTGAATTTGAAGGTGAAGGAAGTGGAAGGAGTTTAATTAAAATAAATTTTCCGGACATGAACATAAATCAGTATTCTCCATTGAAGGGTGCAAGCTTCTTCCCATTACCAAAATCTCTATGTCAAAATAACATGCTGTTTTAAATATTGAGAACTCGGATATTTTTTGTTTCAAATGGGTCATCATCGCAGCTTTGACTAATGTTAGTCAACTTCATCCTATGGAATACCGAACATTGCTGATCCAATCATAAATTTTCCAAATGGGGCAGTTTTAAATTTCTCTGGACTCCAGATTCCATTTGACTACAAAAGAAATGAAGTAAGTCGCCGGGGCCGACTTGGATATACCATGCATCAGGTGAAAAGATGTACATACATATATTAAATTTCTTTAAAATGCTATCTCGCTCACTCTTATGTGGAAAAGCACTTCTATGTATAACTCGGCTATTCTTACTCCGATTCTTGTGATATTTGGTGGGATGATAGATATTCGTAACATGTATTAGTGTGCCAAATTAAATTACGATACGATAAATATTTCGGGTGAAAATTCGGGAATTTCGGAGGCGGAAGGGGGCGTGGCAAAAATTTGAAACAAACTTGGTCTGCGTGCATATTGCACGCATCTACTGTCCAATTACGATAGCTCTAGCTTTTATAGTTCCTGAGATATAAGAGCCCAAAATATTGTCGGGGCAAAAAAAAAATAAACTCGATCTACCTGCAAACGAGTCTACATGCCAAGTTTGGTAGCTGTAGCTCTTATAGTCTCCGAGATCTCGATGATCCTACAGAAGGACGGACGGACAGACAGACGGACGTGTCTCAATCGACTCGGCTATTGATACTGATCAAGAATATATATATGCTACTTGGCGACACAAGCTCGAGGATCGGCGAGAAGAGTCATAAAGACAAATAAAATTAATTTAAATGATTAAATAAATAATTACGAATTGATCTTTTGGAGAACCCTTGAATGTAAAATGCCCTTAGAATGTAAAAAGAGCTTGTAAAATAGAAACTTAATAAATGAATAAATTAATTGAAAGGAAATTTTGCGTTTTGTATTTTATTTTTGTCAAATTTTGCATTCCCGATGAATTTCTATGAACAAACCATCGACATTTAAAGCAAATGTCGGTAGAACGTCCTCTGAAGCGCATGCAAAGATGTCTGGGCGACAAACGATCGACATTCAGAGGAAATTTTTTTGCAAATGTCCCTTGACGAAAAAACAACCCTCGAAATTACCCTATTACACCCTGCAGTACGCGTCCGCGGAGACTCTCCGCTAAATTTACGGCGACATGTCCCATGTCATAAGGGACATTCAACGGAAAATGTATGAACAAGTTGCGGCGACATTAACACATGGAGTTCCTAGCGTCGAGGAAACGCGAAATATAAATGTCCCTAGGAGATTTAACGAAATTTACAATAAATACAATGCACAAATTGGGATAAAATTGAATAAATGTAATTTATTAAAGTACACAAAAATTAGGACATTTCCGACTCATCTTTTTGGCGCCTATTTTTCATTTTATTCGCCGTGTTTTTTGCGCATACTAGCGCGTGCCGAATAGCACGATCTGCTGGCTGTCCAAAATTGATTTGAATCGCCTCTGAAAGGAAAACGGGGAACAAATAATAAAAAAACAATAAAATATCAACTTTAACTTATATACTTGCCTAAAAAGCACAATAGGAATTGGGGGTAAGCTGAGAAGCTCAGCTTACCATTTTTCCCATCCATATTGTGGGTGTCTATAACTTCGTCTGAGAAGACCTTCCTTATTGTTTTGGTTAATTGGGTTTGGCCAACTACCAAAGACAACTGCTTGATCTGTAAACAAAAAACAACATTTAAATAGTTATAAAAACAATTCAATGGTTTAATACACATATTTGTAATGAATACTTACATAATACTTTCGGTTTTCTGCATTTATTTTCAGTTCGAGGGTCATCAATTCACCCACCGACTTCAAAGGGTAACCAACTTGATGAGCCTCTGGCTTATCTGACACGAGTTTCACTAGGTGCTTCATAATAGCAGTCTGAGTTACCATGCCTTCCTTTATTATACCTAGCTCTGCTACTACCTATTTTAGCGTTGCCTCATTTTGCTCCAGCTTGTTCATCAAGTCTGAATTGCCTGAAAACAATAATAGAAACATTGAATACAATAATAAAACAATTTTGATTTTTGGAGAATGCATTAAAATACTTACTCGGTCCATGCTCAATGTCGATTACTGGAATAGATATTTGAAAATATTACGATTGTAGTTTCATACAAAATAATTTTAACACTTACTCGGGCTTGGCGCATCAAAGCTTAGTCGCATCACCTTCTTGGGCGTTCCTTGATTGTTTGCCATTCTAAAAGAAAAAAGGATTAGTTTCTATGCGATATTGAATAATTTAATGCGATGTTTTTTTTTTTTTTTTGGTGTGCGAACCATGGTAGGTGAATCTTCCAAAGATATCTAACGCGCCGTCGCATTAGACATGCCCGATTCATACTTAAAATATGCCTACGGACTAAAAACCTCCATATAAATTGAAGACTACCTATATTCCTATAAATGTAAGAAAGGAACTACGACTAAACCTCCCTTGTACGGCATGGCTACCGCTTTAGTTAAAAAATCTAAAACTCTGAACCTTTCTAAATCTGGTGCCATTTCTAAATTTGCGAAATATATTCCTACACTACTTGAAACTATAGGCTCCTTATAAAAACTACTAATCTCAACAAATATCCTACCTAAAATATATATTTTGCCAAAGTCTTCCTCAAATGAATCTATCTGAATTGGCATGCTTTCTCTAACATAACAAACATTATCTGGCCATCTATTAGTAAGAGTGCATCCCTTTATTTTGAGGACATTTCTAACTAATTCTGTTTTCTCCTCTCTCCCTTCAACAAAACTATCTTCTGCAATTTTTCTATATATCTGTTCTGAAATTTGAGTAGGTTTTTGGACAAATCTTTTAAGAGTTTGCAAATAATTTTCAAAGGAATAAGAAGAGGCTGTAATCGGATTTCCGATTTGACTCACAGTCTCTTTTATATGCAGTAAACCGTGAACATTGTAGGAAACACTTTTTTCCCCAAACACAAGAGGAAAATTCTCAACAAACAAGTTTAACATTCGTTGAGAAGTTTCCACATTAGTGTCTCTTTGTGTCTGGGAGCATAGCAATCTGTAAGCACAGTGCAGCAATAAAAATTCATAATACTGGTCATCGTTTATTGTATCTTTAAGAGCTACAACCCCAGTAAATAACAAAAACTGCCTGTCCCCGGTTGCTTTCCAATGAAAAAGCTCTACCAATGTTCTTGGCTTCCTTGCAAACTCGTTGGGAATGTACTTCCGCATCGACATTAATATTTCGGAAATGTTTTCTTTATTTACTCTTGAAATTTTAGTAATAATTTTATTACTATTTACTCTACTCAAAAATTTGCACATGACACCCAATTCAACAAGATGCATGCAGTCCAGAGGAACTTGAGTTACCATAAGTACTCCAAGTTTTTCAAAAGCAGACTGACTATGAAGGTATTCCACTTTGTGGTGGCTAGGGTACTTTCTATTGTGAAAGTTTGCATCAGTTATTAACTCAGCACTGCGAGTGCTAAATGTTAAAACTGAGTCAACTTTTCGAGCCACCTGAATGCATTTGCTACAACCGTGACTGGAAGTATGACCAGACACGCCAGTAACAAATGCTCTTGCAGAAGCGTCGCTAGTGTGCCCTAAGTTCAATAATTTCGGACAAAATTCTTCGCAATCTAATGGCTTATTGTGACCCATAAATACGCCTATCGGAAAGACAGGGCATTTAATTACGTTATTCACTCGAATAAGTATGGGCCACAATTGAGCACGCGAACTATTAAATAACGGACGTCCGTCAATATTAATATCGATGCTTAATACATCGGGAAGCCTAGGTAAAACTGAAAGTTTACTCAATTGCTGATGTTTGTGGAGGGGCGAAAAACTGCTGGCAGTCGTATATGTAGATGTGTATGTATGAGTGGTTGGCGGGTGCCAATATACTTCCTTCTCTTGTGGTGGGTGAGTCTGTGGAGCTTGGTTTATTAAAACGCACGGTTCTTTCGGTTAATTCAAGTATCTTTATTTCACAGAAATCGCGAAATGGGGAATTTCGAATGGAATCAAAAACTTTTGGGTAAATTTCGGGGTCGAACGCGTCCGATTGTAATGGCGGTGTTCACTAATACTGTCGGTCATTTAGCATAGTGTGACCGCCCTCGCGTTGGGCCGAAATCCCCCTCCCTGCTCCTTGCTGGTCACGATCTGGCGTGAACATGCCGCCCCCCTTGCAACAAGTTGCAATTGCCACTCTGGGCATACATGAAAGGATGAGGAGCGGCCGCGTTCTGGATCGCCTAGATGCCGCAGGAGCCGGAAAGAATCCAGCCGAAGACGGTGCTTTGGGCGGCTGGGGTGCCGCTCTGCCCCGGCACACATCCTGGTTGGATGACCTCAGGATAGAGGTCTGCACCAAGCACTACGGAGACGGATGAGGGGCGGTGGAACTCCGGGTCTGCCAGCACTAGATGTCGGAATTTTCCACGCACCGAGTCGGATACCTCCCGGATGGGGGTACGAACTTGAAGGTCGGGCTCCACCTTGAAAACGACCTCCTTTTGGAAGTCTGGGTCGGTCTTTGACCCGAGCACGGCTGTGCACGCGCGGTCGTTCCCGACTGGACCGATGGCTAGACCCAGAGCCTTCGCGAACGAAGCGTTGACACGGCTCATCGGGCTGCACGCGTCCAGGAGGACCCGGGTGTCAAACTGCTTGACTCCGTTGCCTAGTCGCACCACGGCCGTGGGCATCACTACAGTCGACCTGGACTGCAGGAGGGAGTTCAGCGTGGGCGCTTGGGACGGATCGCGAGCGGAGGGGGGCTTGTCGGAACGCCGCTGGGAGGAGCGCTGCCGTGAAGGCTGGTCATCTGACCGCCTGGGGGACCGACGTCTTGGGGTCTGGTCAGCCATGTGAAGGAGCGTGTGGTGGCTCTGCCCACACCGTCGGCATCCGTCGGGACTGCGGCAGGACTCGCCCGAATGCTCGTGGGCCAGGCAGTTGGGGCAGTACTTGTTCACAAGTACTGCACGCAGGCGCTTCTCCGCGCGTAGGTTTAAGAATCGCCGGCACTGGCGGAGGGCGTGGACTCCTCGACAGACCCGGCACCTATAGGAGTCGACTCCGCGGATGCGGTGGGTCTCCTCACGGGTGCGGGTGGTACGCCTTGGGGCCATTGCGATTGGATTGTAGCGAGAGTCTAGAATGGGAGCAAACTGGGTTAGTTATTGTCGCGGAGACGGACACAGGACATTGAGACGATGACACGCAACGGAACACAGGATAGGTAGGAGGACGTTACGGCTTGGAGGTGTCCGGGACGAGCTCGCTATCGCTATGTAGAAGGATAAGCTTCGCGACCGGTCGTCGGATGGACCCGCGCGAAGTCCTAACATCGACAACCCGGACCAGCCCGTCGGCACCGGAATGCCGACCTTCCACTCGGCCTAGACGCCACTCGGTTGGTGGCAGATTGTCTTCCGAGACGATAACGAGATCGCCGATCTGCAGGTTGCGATCCGGGGCCTTCCATTTGTGCCGTTTTTGGAGCTCTCGAAGGTACTCCTCCTTCCAACGACGACAAAAGTTCTGGTGGAGTGCCTTCAGACGTTGCCACCGGTTGATCACGGACATGGGATCGACGTGAATCTCCGGCTCCGCAATGGATATGAGGGGCCCCCCCACGAGGAAGTGTCCGGGGGTTAACGCCAACAAGTCTGACGGATCCTCACTCATGGGGGAGATTGGACGTGACATGCCTCGATCCGACACAGGAGTGTGGACAACTCCTCCTACTTAAAATATGCCTACGGACTAAAAACGTCCATATAAATTGAAGACTACCTATATTCCTATAAATGTAAGAAAGGAACTACGACTAAACCTCCCTTGTACGGCATGGCTACCGCTTTAGTTAAAAAATCTCAACCTCTGAACCTTTCTAAGTCTGGTGCCATTTCTTAATTTGCGAAATATATTCCTACACTACTTGAAACTATAGGCTCCTTATAAAAACTACTAATCTCAACAAATATCCTACCTAAAATATATATTTTGCCAAAGTCTTCCTCAAATGAATCTATCTGAATTGGCATGCTTTCTCTAACATAACAAACATTATCTGGCCATCTATTAGTAAGAGTGCATCCCTTTATTTTGAGGACATTTCTAACTAATTCTGTTTTCTCCTCTCTCCCTTCAACAAAACTATCTTCTGCAATTTTTCTATATATCTGTTCTGAAATTTGAGTAGGTTTTTGGACAAATCTTTTAAGAGTTTGCAAATAATTTTCAAAGGAATAAGAAGAGGCTGTAATCGGATTTCCGATTTGACTCACAGTCTCTTTTATATGCAGTAAACCGTGAACATTGTAGGAAACACTTTTTTCCCCAAACACAAGAGGAAAATTCTCAACAAACAAGTTTAACATTCGTTGAGAAGTTTCCACATTAGTGTCTCTTTGTGTCTGGGAGCATAGCAATCTGTAAGCACAGTGCAGCAATAAAAATTCATAATACTGGTCATCGTTTATTGTATCTTTAAGAGCTACAACCCCAGTAAATAACAAAAACTGCCTGTCCCCGGTTGCTTTCCAATGAAAAAGCTCTACCAATGTTCTTGGCTTCCTTGCAAACTCGTTGGGAATGTACTTCCGCATCGACATTAATATTTCGGAAATGTTTTCTTTATTTACTCTTGAAATTTTAGTAATAATTTTATTACTATTTACTCTACTCAAAAATTTGCACATGACACCCAATTCAACAAGATGCATGCAGTCCAGAGGAACTTGAGTTACCATAAGTACTCCAAGTTTTTCAAAAGCAGACTGACTATGAAGGTATTCCACTTTGTGGTGGCTAGGGTACTTTCTATTGTGAAAGTTTGCATCAGTTATTAACTCAGCACTGCGAGTGCTAAATGTTAAAACTGAGTCAACTTTTCGAGCCACCTGAATGCATTTGCTACAACCGTGACTGGAAGTATGACCAGACACGCCAGTAACAAATGCTCTTGCAGAAGCGTCGCTAGTGTGCCCTAAGTTCAATAATTTCGGACAAAATTCTTCGCAATCTAATGGCTTATTGTGACCCATAAATACGCCTATCGGAAAGACAGGGCATTTAATTACGTTATTCACTCGAATAAGTATGGGCCACAATTGAGCACGCGAACTATTAAATAACGGAAGTCCGTCAATATTAATATCGATGCTTAATACATCGGGAAGCCTAGGTAAAACTGAAAGTTTACTCAATTGCTGAGATAAGCCGATATGTAAATAGGAGCCACCCCCTATTTCACTGATATCAGGCTTTTCGGAGCAATTGAACTTATAGAAGGGCTTTATGTTCAACTTATGTGAATTTAAAATATTCACCAAATCAATAGCACAGCTCTGTTTTGGTTTATGTTTTAAATACCAATTTCTCAATTTTGTATTTAAATCATCACCAACGTTGGGCTGTGCTTCTAGACTGCCTATCATTTGTGCTAAATTGACTACAACGTCTTCATCAACTGCCACAATAAAAATTCACAAATTTGTATTGAAATTAATATTAAAGTACACACGACAAAAAAAGTAACAAAAGACCTTTTGTGAAACTTTTACGAAACTTGATAGTTGAGAATTATACACAATAAGTTACAATTTTGCCAAATTTGATAAAAATCGGATGATTAAAAGCAGGCACCATAATCATTATACTAAAATTCTATTTTAATAAAGTTAGTAAGTCGCCGGGCCGACTTGGATATACCATGCATCAGGGGAAAAAAAACTACATCGAGTTTATAAAACTAAATTCATATATTAAATTTCTTTCGTATGCGCGATTTGATTATGCTATCTCGCTCACTCTTATGTGTGTGCACTTTACCGCTCCACCGGCCATATCCGCCTTTGCACTGCTTTGAGTGCAAAACGTTTCAATGAATAACTCGGCCATTTTTATTCAGATTTTTATGAAACTTGGTGGAATGATAGATTTCCATAACATATATGAGTGTGCCAAACTAAATTCCGATACGATAAGTATTGCGGGAGAAAATCATTGATATCCGGAGGCGGAAGGAGGCGTGGCAAAAAAAGTTTAGTGGAATGATAGATGTTCATAAGATCTATGAGTGTGCCAAATTAAATTACGATGCGATCAATATTGCGGGAGAAAATCACTTTTTATTAAATTCCGGAGGCGAAAGGGGGCGTGGCAAAAAAAAACATAAACTTGGTCTGCGTCTATACTACACGAGTCCACATTCTAAATTTGGTAGCTCTATCATTTATAGTTGCTGAGATCTCTGCACTCTTACGGACGGACAGACGGACGGACAGACGGACATGGCTCTATCAATTTCTCTTCTCATGCTGATCAAGAATATATATACTTTATAGGGTCGGAAAAGCTTCCTTCTCCCTGTTACATACATTTTGGCGACTTTAATATACCATTTCATCCTATGGATGCATGGTATAAAAATTGCATAATAATGATATATACATTTTTTTAATGATAATTATTATTTTTGAGTTATTTAATAAAACGAGAAAATATAAAAATTATATCGGTGAAAAGATTAACACAGAAGCCGTAATTTACTGATAAGTTTTATTTTGAGCAAAAAAAATAAAAATCAATCGTTAAGAATATCTATCATTTCACCAAATTTTATAAAAATCGGAATAAAAATGACTGTTATCTGATCACATATCACTTGTCTCGTTTTGCCAAAGCTCTTGATAAAGTCGGAGTCCACACCATTATTAATCAATTAATAAAATGACAATGCGGCCCTACAATAATAAATTTCATTAAAAACTTCATGGCCAATAGACAAATCAGAGTGCGCGTCAATGAAAATTAATCAAATTCCAAGTCTCTTCAGAACGGTATTCCCCAAGGATCACCGCTATCGGTTATACTGTTTCTAACAGCGTTTAATAGTCTCTCTGAGTTAATAGCAAGGCACAAAAATATTAACTTCACTGCATACGCAGACGACTACAACATATTAGTTGATCTCAATAAAGAAAAACAAAGCACAATAAAATTAGACAATATATTTGAAAACATTGACAATTGGTGCGAAACTTCGGGCGCATCGCTGTCTCTCACAAAATGTAAACAACTACAAATTTGTAGAAAACAAAACTGTCACCCCCAAGTGTCGTCCCAATCAGCCACTATAGAAAACGTCGAGGAACTAAAATTGCAAGGACTCTCCTTTAGCGCAAAGTACAAATGGCAGTCCCACATAAAAAATTTGCAAAATTCGATAAATAAATCTCTTAATATTCTAAAATGTCTCTCGAGCCCAAAATTTACCTGCCACACATACACATTAGTACAAATAGTCAAAAGCATATGCCTCTCAAAAATAGATTATGGCCTACCGATCTATGGTAGGGCACTAAACACAGCATTGCGAGCCGCTCTTCGCTTTCCGCTCGACGCCAATAAATCATTTATATTTTGAAACAAACATCCCAACCATTGAAAGCGGAACACAACAGCTATTGACCAAAATGATTAACCCAATCCTTTATTCGCACGACACTAAAGAAAAATAATAGCAAGGCGTACAGAGATTCGACCTTACAAAAATGCATAAATTCTTGCTTCAATTTGGGTATTACACCAACCCCAATAGAAATAAATTAAGCAAGTCGCCGCGCCGACTTTGATATACCATGCATCAAGTGAAATGAATTAAACAAGTCGACTTGCATAACATATAACATAATCGCAAAATTTAGATATTAAAATGAAATGGAAAATAGCAATAGAAATTATTTTTTTTAGTTTTAAACCGCCGCTCGAATTTGCTACCGACCTAATAAATTTGTCGGTACCCAGGCAACACCACGTGGAGGCTTTTGAAAAAATCAATTGGGTTACCAATTAAAGCAAAATATTGGAAACCTTCGAGTCAACTTGAACTACATTTTCCAGTTCAAGTAGTTCCTTATTCCCCATATAACATGGTTATAAGTAATAATACGAATACTTTATGTAATTTATTATACGTATTATTATTTATAATCATTAATTATAAGGTACATAGCCCTACCTATTTAATTATTCGAAATCTTTAATGCTAACAGAAATTCCCCTATGATAACTATAAATTGTTTCAAATGTGCGCGCACTAGCCCTACCACTTGGAATATTTGAAAAACCCAATCAATATGGGTATTACCGTTGGTTGTTGACAAATTCAAATCTAAAAGCGAATTAAAGTTAATACCACTAACAAGAAAGTCATAGATACTTCTACCACAGCTTGAAAGGGATTGAAGATTTATGTTGAAGTCTCCTAAAATTAAAGAACTGCTGCCCAACACGTTAGAATTTTCCTGAATTAATCTCTCAAACTCGACCTTAAATTTTGACAAAGTATATCTGGAACTTATATAAACTACTAAAATTCTTAAGGACTGATATTTCAACAGGGCAAATTCGAAAACTGGGGCAGTCAAGCCACTGGATCCGGCATAGAATCGACCACTAGAACAAAGACTAGTATTCCCGAACATTTCATTTTTAATAAATATGAGAATACTTCTTTTGGGTCGCGCACCGCTGGCCAATGAAGGGCAATCTAGACGCACTGCAATAGTGTAACCCGGAATTTCATATGCTTCGTTAGCATATGTAGAAGCCTCAACAAAACACCAAATTTATGATTGCAGCATTAGCTGATTGGAACATACATCACTAATATGACAATGGAGACTTTCCGTATTATGGAAGAAAATATTGAAATTGGAGCTGTCAAATAGTGGATTGAAATGTGTTTGAAGGGCTTTTTCGTTGCGTAATTTTTGCAACTCTAGTTCGGCTAAAGAATCTTGGCCAGATCTTGGAGGGACGAATTGTCCTACAGTATAAAGTCCTGCGGCACTAGTTGCCCTACTACATGCTACATATAATGCTTCTCGCTGCATTCCTGAACTTGTGTGGACCACTACCCTTTCATATGTAGCACCCTGACTTTTATGAATGGTTATAGCTTCTGCAGCTATAACCGGAAACTGTTTCCTATTTATAGTGACTTGCTCATTGAATTGGGGTCCAGGAATTTTGGGCACGGTGGCGAAACTTTGCTCAAGCATTCGCTTCTACACTTTCATCTAAGAGTTTTATCCAAAGAATTATGGGAATATTGGATGTGCTAAAATCTATGTCCATTAAAGTTCCCGTGGCTCCATTCACGAGTCCATCTGCCGAATCGACGTTGACTGTCTTCATACACTTGGCAGTGGTTTTTAAAATGAGACGACTACACAAACCTTGAGTATCAGAGGTTTTAAAACCTTTGACATCATCTAAATATTTGTTTTTAGCTGCTTTATTTAGATGAGCAGCTTTGATGCAATCTAATGCTTCAGAAATATATTTCTCAGTGGGAATAGAAGTCAATTTGGCCCTGTTGTAAAAATCTGTATCCCTATTACTAAGAAACAGATGAATCGCTTCATCCGGAACTTGACTAGCGTCGAAAATTCTTGTCCTACATAAATCAATATCTACTGACGATATTTGGACGGATGCCATGTTATTTAATGCCATTACAAGGGTTGGTAGTCTCGCAGTCGCATGATCGCTGTGAGCTCAAAAAACTTAAAGCAGTCCCACAGGGAAGGTCCAAGAAGAATGCTGTACGGATCATGCGACGAAGATGTGGATTGGAAAATCCATCGATCACCTACAGGGCGTAGGGGAGTATCCCGATTCCTAAAAATTTGCTTAAGGCGAGAATCCAAATAGGAAAACATTTTTGCACCAACCATAGAAATTTCGTCAATATTGAACAGTTTTAGATCTATGAACCTTGTTCGAAGAGTATTCAGTAGATCAGAACTCAAATCTCTAAAAGCTGACCCAGACTGGTTAATGGGAAGAGAAAACATGAAATGGAGAGTTGAACCTCCAATTCCGAAAGCAGCTTTGCCTGTAGGAGCGCATAAAAGAATCTTAGCCGTCGTTGGGTCGCTTCCTATCCTGCGATTGTACACTACAGAGAGGGACTGAAAAATTGCAGAAATAAGCCTACTTTTGACGACACCTGCCCCGCCTCCAACGAACTCATGAAAAATTCCATTGTTCTTCACGCTGTGAAATATCGTTTGCTTCAAGTTGAGGGACCTTGCAACGCTTGCCGGACTTTCTGGCGAAATTATGGGAGGGAGTTTAATGACTCGGCTAGCATTGGCGGTATATGCAGGTTGGTCATTGGCATTTAAATTTAATAAATTAAGCTGAGAGCTAATTTCAGGCAACGCTAACACCCTAAACTCCTCATCAAGGACTTACCTGTTCTTCTAAATTTTCTCCTGTCTCTCTTTCTTCATTTGCCATGGCCCTTAGTGCGTCTTCTAAATCGTCTAATATGTTGTATTTGTTAAAACCTGTCCTAATAATTTCCTCATGCTCATTGTAAAACTCCTCACGATTTCTGCGAACTAATTCAACTTGCTCGTCTCTCCAAGGAAAATACAACATTACTAGTTCCCTAAAATAGTTTTGCCTATCCGTATTTATATTATATTTCCTAAATCTAATTGTGCAAGGCCATCTCCTTTGCGTGATGTAGCCACTACCATCGCTACCTTCTAAAACCTCACTATCTTCGTCATTTCTGGAATTTTAGCTGCAAAATCAGCTAAACAGAGATCTTCTAGAATATTTGGCCTTTCTATATAATGGTCAAGTAATCCTTTTACAAAGATGTCAGTTGAATCCTGAGGCAAACTTTGCAATTGCTGTCTAGGTTTGAGCATTTTAACTCGAAGATCTGGCAAACTAGTATTGATAAATTTATCTTTATGACTAATATTAGACATTGACATTCCTAGACAAATGAATGAATTTGTGGCCTATATATTGTAATTTTTAAGTAATTTTGTAATTTTTGTTACTTAAGTTGCCTCGTTCAACACTGGCAACAGCTTCCCGCATTAGCTTTGAAATGCCTCTTTGGGATTTGTTAATATAATTAATTATATGGCTGCAACAAGCATAAGGATCTAATATGAACTGAATGTCCATATTGGCACGTTGCATCGAAAGGATATGTTTATTGCAAGCATTAACTTTGATTTCTGCGAAAGATCTTTTAAGAAATATTTGTGGCTTTTTCAAGTTTGTATTCCTCGTAGCTGAGGCTCACATTTTCATGTAAGAGAAAGTTATCAAAGTTGCTAAGATGGGAAATAATGTCCGAGGAAAAACTAGTATTAAGAAAATGTTGAATTCGCTGAAAATTTTCTCTATGACGAGATATATTTTCAGCTGAATCGGAAAAGGGCTTCAAAATTTCTGTTTGGGGGAATGGAGGATTAGGTATGCCAAATCGACAAATTTCTTGTCCCCTAATTTTGCGGAGGCAAGTAAACCCGTGAGTGTGGGTGTGGTATACTAAAAAGGGAGCTACATCTGCATTTGTTACATCTGTGGTAACAAACTGGTCAATAAAATCTACTACCGGGGGAATAGACTCCTCATTATTGAGGTCTACTAAAGGAGCATCTTTCAGCCAAAACATCCCGTGAATATGAGGAGAGCCTCTTTGCTGAAATTCGACTTTCCAATAATGTTTAATTACAAAGTTCTCACCAAAAATACCTCCCTGACATTTCATTACTTTCAGTAGCTCTCTAAACCTATGTTCAAAATACCCTGCACAGGTAACAGGATCTGATCTAATGAGTTGAGCCTTTTCACTGAATAATAAAACTGAAGCTTCTTCTTCTGTAATATCTACTCTATCAACTGTTTTCTTAAGAATAACTAGCAATTCTGGCCACTTTGTTTGGGCAGCTGATAAAGTTATAAAAAATGTTGGGAGGCCGAACTGCCGAATCATTGCCATAACTTTTTTCTTCTCATCCTCCCAATGAGCTGGAGATGTGCGAATACCCTTCAAAACCCTATATCCTTCGTCATGGCTAATTAAATTATTAACGAAATCCTCCCTAAGAACGTTAGAAGCTGTTGTTGCGCGTGGATCGCTATGTTTACGTAAAAATATGGAAGTATTATTCCGAATTGTTATCAGCTCTAACTTCTTGTAATCAAAGAATAATTTATCTGTCCTGCAACCTCTTCTATCTACATTCCTAAGCTCAGATGTAACTATGGTTGCATAACTAGCTGAAGTCCTCCTTTTAGTGCCGGCATAAATAGTGGTAAATGCTAATTCTTCGCAATCTGAATCTAAAATCATATCTAACGGCTTTTGCCCTTCTTCTGGAGATACTGTTATTCTTTGAATGCCAGCATCATCTATCTAAATATTTTCGAGCATGGTTTCTTGTCCACCGGGATTGAGCTCCTCGGCTTCCTCTTCAGGATGGACTTTATTAGCAGAAAGAGTAGATTCCTCATTTCTGTGTAGAATTTCTTCCACAAATTCCATATCTTCTTCACTAGCATAAAATGGAACTGTTTCCGATTCATAAGAATCAAGCCCCAGCTCGTTTATTGTAATGTTATGCTTCCTATATAATTCTGAATTAACTAAAAATCTAAGTGCCTTTTTGATTCCAGCGGGCCTAACGGTTTCAGCTATGAAATCGTGACCATATTCCATTCTAATCTTGAGATGGAGCTCAATAACATCGGTCTCATTAAATGCTCGAGGAAGCCATGTAACTATGTTTTTGACTGGGATGGGGACATTAACTACTGTTCCTTTAATTGCACTTTGACGCTCATGACCCGTTACCCTAATAATCATAAAAGGAAGACGAGGAGAAACTACTCGTTCCTCTAAAATAGGTAAACCTAATAGACATTCTGGAAGTCTAGTGAAATCTAAGCCATGTGCAATGGCAAACTTGGACGTGGTGTTTCTCGAAATATGAGCAAAGCACGTTGAACAAAAAGTAAAATTGTCATCAATGGGGGGAAACTGAATAGCAATTTCGAAAATAGTTTCCCTAAACTATTAACTATTGCCTTAACTTTGTGAGGAAACCAAAGACCTTTACAAGAGTAACAAATCTGACTTGGGTCGAGCTTGACTATTCTATTAAATTGCTTCTATGCTGACTAACTCGCTGACTAACATTGCTAATAGCGTCGCGATTCGCTTGTTGGGTAGCTATCCGAGCACTTTGTCGTGCCAATGTGTTGCGCCTGCGCTCAATCTCCCTACGATATAGTCGCGTCTGTCTTTGGTTCGCCCGACGAATAGTGTCAACTGCCTGTTCTGCGATTTTAACTTCTGGATTCGATCTTCTATTCCTATGATCCTCCGTATTTTGAGCTTGCTCAATTGCCCTATTGGGGGGTTGACCCTACGACTAGACCGACGAATAGTGTCAGCTGCCTGTTCTGAGATTCTAACACGTAAATTCGATCTTCTTGCCCTATGATCTTGTGCATTTTGATTTTGCTCAATTGTCCTATAGACGCTATTTGTTCTACGAGTTGATCGACTTACTCTATTAAGAGCCCGTTTCTCTTCTAAATTTTCTACACTAAAGTTAGCCCTACGAGCTTGCTGATAACCTAAATTTCTTTGTCTCCCTGCCTCTGCTGCATTGTCCCTATAAATCCTATTTCTGAAGCTTATTCTCTGAGATGCTGAAGATCTACTCAAACGTAACATATTGAAAAAAGAATAATACAAATCTAACCAAAAACTTTTTTAAAAATCAAATAAAATGCTAATTATAGTGGCGAATAAAAATGTCGAAAATGTAAATAATATGTATGTGAAATAATGTATGAATTTTAAGTTAGTAAAATAAAATAACAAGTTAAAATATGTAGATAAAAAAATGAAATACAGAAAACTTTTGAAAAAAACTATTTTTCTATAAGTAAAAAGAAATTTGGAAAAAAGAACGACTTACAATTTTCAAAAAAAAATCTGCGATAGCGGAAACAGCAGAAGCTATTTCATATCAAAACACTCACAACTCGACAGTATATAACGCGGGCGCACTTTAAAACAGTACTTTTCACTTTTGCACTATATTTTTGGAAATCGAAGCTCACTTTTTAACACACTTTCAAAATTTTAAGACAAGGCCACATCACGATGTTATCACTTTGAAGATAAAATTATAATGATTTGCGCGCAGATCCTGAATCCGCGAAGAAGTCTTACTTTTAGGCAATGAATGGGGAAATGTATTTTCCAATGACCATTGACTCAAATGCAGGTACATACAATGGTAAAAAGAGTAACGTCCTTGTTATTGCCATGCGGAATTGCGCAACAGGTACTCAATTCGGGTTTTTTCCAAAATTTTAGACAACACTTTTTTGCATAGGTACCTAGCTAATGGCAATTCACAAGGGCGGGTTTTCCAAACCTGGGTATCCTTTGTTTATTGGTCCTAAGCTGCCGAAAATGGAACCTTGCTTGCTCTGTGATTTTAGTCACTGCGCAGAATCTAGGTGCTTTATCTGATATATCATTATATTAATATATACTAATAGCTTAATACTTTCTCATGCCTGATACGTACAACTTGATGATTTTAATATACTCATTCAAACTATATTGGGTATGAAATGTATTTTAAATTAGTGAGACCAAATTTATACATTAAAATAAACTAAGTAAGTCGCCGGGCCGACTTGGATAGCTCTTATAGTCTCCTAGATCTCGATGATCCTACAGACGGACAGACAGACGGACATGTCTTAATCGACTCGGCTATTGATACTGATCAAGCATATATATATACTTTATAGGGTCGGAAAAGCTTCCTTCTCCCTGTTACATACATTTTGGCGACTTTAATATACCATTTCATCCTATGGATGCATGGTATAATAATTTAACTAATGCAAAAAAAAAAAAATTTATGGCAATAAACTTACGATTAATTAAACTTTAAAATGGATAAATAAAAAAATATAATATTGTAATGCATAAGTATGTATAAGGTAAGGGATAAAAAAAATAATGCTGAAGCAAAATTTATATTTGGTTAGGGCATTTCAAAATCATGAAAAAAAATGCTTTAAGCTAATTGTCTTCCACTCGAGCCGTAGAGCAATATCGTAATTTGAGTGGTTCTCGCTGGTCAAAGCGACGATCAAGGCAGTAGCAAAGAAAAAGACTCAATCGGTCAAAGCAACGTTTGCTTCACTTTTTGTTGTTGCTTTTTTTTCAAATTGTATTCTAAGTCTTTTTTTTCCCCTCTTTTGTTTTGTGTTAAAATTTAGACAATGCTCAAATTACGAAATTTTCTCTATTTTCTATCGAATTTTCAATATAATAATTTTTCTTTTGCCTCACTTTTTTTCTTTTTTTTGTTCTTTTCTTTTAATTTGTAATCTCTTAATACCACAAAGAGGTTAATAAAATAAAAAAATAAATTTTCCACTCGCCGATTTCACTTCAAATCCATCGTTGAAAGCGCTTCCAGGACGTTAAGAGTAGTTAGCTGAAAATTTTGTTTCATCTAGGCAGAGAAATTTTAGGTTTACACCAAAAAAAAAAAAAAAAAAAAAAGAGCCATTTATATATATTTTCTTCTACCGATTCCCTTTCTTTACTTTCTGCTTGACCATTTCTTTTATTTAATTATTTTTGTATACCGAGATTCGACACTTATTCTTCTTTTCCCAAATCTCTCTTCACCATCACTTTTCGTCCTTTTTTTATAATAAATAGAATTAAACAATTATTCAAACGAAAAAAAAAAAATATATTTATATAACAGTCGACGGCATAACTATTTTGACAAAAAATATGTCAAGCGTCAGGGAACTGACTCAACCAAGTTACGGGTTTTTTTGATCATAAAAGATTTTTATGGATAATTCTTATTAAATTACTCAAAATTAATGATCTTTTTTGAGGAAAATTTGTAAAAATAACATTTCGATTTTTCGATTATCAAATAAGTTTTTTAATATAACTTATAATGATTACGGTCCCTGGTTTTAACATCAAACTAAGAACCGTTAACTGTGCGAGCTCATCAACACAAAACGGAAAACAGAGCAACGAGATTTGTCAAAATAGTTATGCCGTCGACTGTATGTATATGGGTCATCTCCTTTCTTTCTCCTCCTTCTTCTCCACCAATTTTTTTTTTTTTTTTTTAGTTTACATTGCCCCTTTGTTTCCTACTCCAGGTTTCCGATTATCTTATTTTTTTTTCTCTGGGACTAGGTGCCGAATCTTTTCACCTTTTTAGTTCGAACTACTTGTTGGCCAGCAATTTACAAAATTTCAAAAACAAAAGCAAACAAATTAAATACGACCTTTGGAATTATGCGTATATATTCTGCACCCGCTCGATTTGTACTGCCGTCGCTGCTTCGTCGCTGCCCCTCCTCGCGAATATCGTTTTGCGAGCTCTTTCTTAGGGAGTTTTTTGGTTTCCCCCTTCGAGTATTTTTGAGCGACTTTGTCTCTTCATTTTTATGTTTTAAGCCTTCCGCTCGGTAAAGAAGTCGAAGTTTGTTATTTCTTCATGTAAATAAAGAAAAGAAATTTGGTTAGTTCAATCCAAACAATACATATCGAAACCGGTAGAATCGATTGCTTGTTCACTCTTTTTAAAAAACCGATTAATTTTCTTCCATTTGTAAATAGAGATTAACTATTTGGCTCATCTCTGACTAGTATTCCTCAGCTAGTTATCAAATATTGAGATTTATGGAGAAATTTGCAGCTATCGTTCTATCGAGCCTAACTACCGATAAGTGAGCAATGTGAACCACTGTGGTTCGCATTAATGAACCAGAGTTCACAGAACGAGTTCAGCCTGAATAGTATAAATAGCCGAGCAATTGCCTACAAATCTCATTCACTTTCGGCTCGCTCTGCCATAAAGTTATTCTTATTCCTCATTTTAATCATTTTTATTCTTTTGTTAATTTTAATCTTACCTGTATCTAATTTTACTCTTCCAATAACACTTCGGCAATGACACGACCGACATCTTGTTCAAATCCAAGCATGAAATGTGTATCCTCGATTTATACTTTATTTCTTATTATTCTAACCATGGGACTGTTGCCCTCATAACTCTCCTTAATTATATTTACAACCTTCAGTTAAAATTTTTATTATTTCAAGGTACATACTTATATCTGAATAATTCGAAAATTTGTTCTTGAAAGTTTTCGCATTTTATTTTCCCAGTTAATCAACTGATTTATAATGTTGATTTCCCTCTCACGTAATTTTCCGCCAAACATTTTTCATTAAATTTAACCGTTCTTACATTATTTTGAATCAAATGTGCAAAAAAGAAAACTATTACTACTACTACCACAACAACAATAACACAAAGCAGTAGTTGTAATAATAATGCGTTTGTCTTTATAATTATGTTTTTCATCATATTATTTGATTTGATCCCGCGTAAATTATAGTCCGCTCCTGTGTGTATGTGTATATAAATTAAGAATTTTCTTTGTATTGATTATAAGAAAAATAATATTTTTATTCAAATTATCTTGTGATTATATTAGTTATGTTCACTGGAAGATTTGTTGAATACCGGAGAACTCCTGAGTTCAGAACTGAATCTAAGACTGGGTGTAAAGTAGTTAAGACTGAACTCTGGCAGCGAAGTTGCCAGGGTCCATGGTCCAATTTAGGCAAATGTATTTTTCGGACATCGTGGGATTGTTTATGTCTGGTCTTCCAGAGCGGCAATGTTGACTTACTCCACTTCAAGTACGTTTAAGTACATTGCTGATCTTGCAATCCTGGCGTGGGATCGTGTGACAAATGTTTTTGGGGATGGTTCATTTGGAGGCGTTTGAAGTGTTATGCAATGTTTAGAATTATGTAATAGTAGGCAGTATATAAATATGGGCGTATGTTTATAATTTAGTAAGGGTGAATAAGGGTGTGTGTTAACTTATATAAATCAATTGTATACCGCAAACAACAACAATAACACAAAAGTGAAGAAGTGAAACCAAAAACAAATATAAATAAAAGTCACAAGTAAATTTGTGCAAGAATGAAACAAAAGCATGGTAAAAAAATATATAAATGTATAATAATAATAAATGACAGCCAAAAAGCCAGCAATTTTCCCATAAAATATCAAAGAAGCTAACTTCGGCTATGCCGAAGTTTGTATACCCTTGCAGCCCTTGACCATTGCATTTTATTCAATTTAATTCAATATATGCTTTATTTCTATAACATTATAATTAGCTTAAAGCTAGCTTATTTATTTTTACAGAGTTTAGACTTATTTTATATCTGTGTAGCTGAGATTTTATATGTACATAGAATTTAATTTGTTGTTTAAAATTTAGGTAGTAAAGGAAAATGCATGACAAAACCTTTAATTGCGACTTAAATACTATCTTAAAACTACAAGAGAAGGCACTTTTGGCATTACTATTTAAAAAAAGTAAGTAAGTCGCCGGCCCGACTTGGATGTACCACGCATCAGGTGAAGAGATATATATTTAATTTCTTTTAAATGCTATCTCGCTCACTCTTATGAGGAAACGAGCACTTTAGCGCCCCCCGACCAAATCGGTGATTTCCAGCATATGCTATCTCGCTCTTTTTTGCGTGCATCTGCCTTGCACCGCTATGAGTGAAAAACGTTTCTATGTATAACTCGGCCATTTTTATTCCGATTCTTGTGATATTGTGGGATGATAGATATACGTGACATGTATAAGTGTGCCAAATTAAATTACGATACGATAAATATTTGAAAATCGAATTTTTCGAATTTTGGGGGCGGAAGAAAAAATTTGAACTTGCGTTGAAAGATGCGTGCTGTATGCACGCAGACCAAGTTTGTTTCAAATTTGGCTTTCGTTTTTTGGTACAAAATAGAGCTTTTTTTCATATATAGAGTCAAGAGAGTTTTGTAAACTATTGTGAATATCCGAGTATTGTGTACCAGAAGAAAAAAGTATAGTATCATCAGCAAAGATTAAAGCTTTGCATCTTAAAGTCCTGGGAAAATCAAAGGTGTTAATGTTGTACAGAATAGGACCGAGGACAGAACCTTGAGGGACTCCGGCGCAGATAAATTTTTTTGCAGACATAGTTTCGGTCATATATACACAGAAATGTCTATCAGTCAGGAAACTTTTAATTATATGGATCAGATAAGCTGGAGTGTTACAGGCTCTCAATTTGTGGATTAGACCATCATGCCATACAGTGTCAAAGGCAGCTTCAACATCCAAGGTTAACAAGCCAACGGATTGCTTTTCAGCGAACTTGGCTTTACATTACATTTTATGTTCTAAAAAATATTTGTGTGTTATTCCAATAACGCAATACTTTAAATACACTATAAAATTTGTCATTGGCTTTAGTGGGATTCGAACTCGCGTCTCGCAGCTGTATAGAAAAGCTTATATACGAACTTTGAATGCCATAGCTCTAAAACTGTGCGACTAGTTTGCGCAGCACCAGACAGACAGACGGACAGACGGACATGGCTATATCAACTCGTCTTCTCTTGCTGATCAAGAATATATATACTTTATGGGGTCGGAAACTATTTTTTTCTCTGCGTTACACACATCCGACCAATTTTATAATTCTCTCTGCAAATGTAAAAAAATAATTTTCCCATAGAAAAGCTAAATAATTTGACTTTTTGGCTTCTTTTTATACCCTTTACAAAATTGGTCAGATGTTGGTAACGTAAAGAAGGAATCGTACATAAGCTTTTCTATACCAGAGGCAGCTAATGTGCAATTTTCAGAAAGATCGGACAACTATATCATATAGCTCCCATAGGAATCATCGGTCGAAAAAAGGGTTTTAGATCAATTACTTCGTTGTTTTTTACGGGATTATCATAAAACATAATATTTGGCAGTTTACTATATATCTAAACGTCCGTGCCAATTGATGCCCACTTGATCAAGATCTGATTACTACATCTAACAGCTACCATTGTGAATTTTATATTTTTGTCAAAAGAATTTAGGGCGTCAAGAGTAATTTGTATGAAACGATGTTTTCTTACACTAATCTGTTGTCGTCTTTCACGATTGCAACCAAAAAGTGAACTCTGGAGTTGTAGGCTGTGCCTTCCTTTTTTAAGTTCATCTAGTTGTAATTCCCACCTAGTTCTAGCGTTGAAGTAGTGGTATATATAAAAGCTCTTCCATCAAAATATCAGCGATGACTGGTGAGGTCGGGGATCCCATCGGCAAATTCACAATGGAATTGGAAGAGGATGGAAAATTACCTTACTTAGACGAGGAAACAAGCTAAAACTCAAATGGTACAAAAAAGCAACTTCTTCGGGACGAATAATAAATTTCAACTCGAAACACCCTAGGACAATGATTTTAAATAAAGCAAAAGGCTGTATAAACAGATTATCTCAACATGGATCGGACTACAAATCACGCCATAATACAAATAACCCCTCTCTTTGAGGACGCGAAGATCATAGGACAGGAGAACCATTACAACAAACGTTTCACGATGGAAATGTTGCATATAATAAATCCATCGACATATATAAGACTGAATTACAAAAATTACACTGACAATTGCGAAAAGTTATACAGACACTTATTAGAAAATAATTAGTCTAACACTCCACGTCCGACGGTGCAGATGTGTAAACTATGTATGTTCTGATTTTTTCTTTGTTTTTATGTTTGTTAAGCGCTTTTATGTTTTTATTATAGTTGCCCTGAAGATGGTTACCGTTGAGTAACCGAAATATATCGAAATGACGAAACCAATTGAATATATTTAATTATATATACAATTCTTTTGTTTTCTTTTCTTTTTAAAATAACCAAAATTATTGACCTGAAAGCCCGCTCAATTCCTAAAAGACACACAATAAAAACGCAATCTCTAATAATAGTTAAAATAATAAATAAGGAATACAGCGGAAATACTCGCTTTATTAAGGTATAAATGTGGCAGATTCGAGGGTACAAATTTCATGCTTGGATTTAAACAACCTGCCAGACTTGTCATTGCGTGTTATCGGATGAGTAAAATTAGATACAGGTAAGATTAAAATTAACAAAAGAATAAAAATGAATAAAATGAGGAATAAGAATTACTTTATGGCAGAGCGAGCCGAAAGTGAATGAGATTTGTAGGCAATTGCTCGGCTATTTATACTATTCAGGCTGAACTCGTTCTGTGAACTCTGGTTCATTATTGCGAACCACAGTGGTTCACATTGCTCACTTATCGGTAGTTAGGCTCGATAGAACGATAGCTGCAAATTTCTCCATAAATCGAAATAATTGATAACTAGATGAGGAATGCTGCTAGTGAAAGATGAGAGATGAGAGTATCCCATCCCATATTATTCCTTCCACAGTTGTATCCCATTTGGTGAAATCCTTTTGAATCTTCATTTCCTTTGTATAACCTTCATTTATTTGCTTTAGCGTATATATATTTTTATAATTAGCTAATCTTCATTATTATAATGCCGCGGATCATTTTCGTAAATTGATGAATAAGTCCCAATTTTTACCACTATGCTGAATAATGAATTTCCCATTCGATATATTTATTTCAGAATGACCTAAACGCACTTTTTGATTACTATCTTTATAAGGACCTTATCAAGAACCTTTCTTCGTGTTAATTCACTTATTTTGAGTATTTTTTCAAATTCATGCTTGCTGTCTTGCGTCAGCATAAAAAATGAAATTGAAATTGCCGCCTTTTTTAAAATGAATTGAAATTTATTTGATTTCTGATAGATATGATTTGTAACATGATCGAATAAAAATAATTACATTTGCATTTAAATATGTGTATGGAATTTTAATCAACTTCACTTTTATTTGAAGATTTGTAAAGAATGGAAAATGCTTGCCAAAAGGAAGCACGACTCTACATAGATTAAATAATATTCCAAGAGATTTCGCTCACAGTTGTTCTAAACACCACCAGGTCTGCATCCATTGACCTGTTCAACTAATACCTAGAAATCGCATGACCGAAATTTTATTCTGGGGTAAAACAGTTGCCATTGTTTCGAAAAACGAATTGTGTAAAAACGAGAATGTAGGCAATAGTTAGCCGCCAGTCCCCTTACCGATGCATTGTATTCTTCTTGTTGTATTTAATTCATTATTCTTAAATTTTTGGTTAACTTGCCAAATTGAATTAAACGTATGCAATAGGGTTGTCAATGCAGCGACAATATTGCGCGCGATAATAATTTTAAATATTTTGGTGTTGCAGTATGTTAACTGTACCTCCAAAAAATAAGTAAATTTTTTCTTGTTGTATAACATTAGCAATAATTTTTCCTTTACGAAAAACGTTTAAAACTTTTAAATCCAAACATTAGTATTTTTTTTTTTAAGTATATATTTTTCTATAATTATATACAGATTTACTTTGAGTAAATCCTTTTGTGTTACGTATTCATTAAATATTTGTAGCCTCCTCCAATTTTGTTCTCCTTGAGGAAGGTTAGGGTATGCTGACTACTACAGTACTACAGCATTAGAGCACTTTATTTGCATCCACCGCTCTGTTGATTTAAAACCATCATGTCCAGAGTTCTAACCGATTTTTCTCGAATCATCAGTTTTCCCAATTTGTTTTTCATTGCGTAACCACTTCTGATAAGGTGGTCTAATAACGACTACAAAGGATCCACCAGAAAGGCATTCGCTGAAAGCGAAGCCAACCTCTTTCACAACGTATTCGTTATTTTTACCAACATTTCCATAGGATTCCACAAACTTTTCTCTTCGCTGGAGAGATATTCCGGTTCTTGAAACATGTTGTTGTTTTATGCACAAATGATAGGGATTAACATGAAAACTGTATTTCTGAACAAGGTATATTATCTACCTTTTGATTGCTCTATCATTAAAAAGAGTTTTTTGTGAATTCTCAGATATTGATAAATTCCAGCATTTTTTCCTCAGATACGGGTGTATTTAAATAAAAGATTACTGCGCTCGTCTAACTAGGTTTTTAGATGGATTGTACTCAACTAGCCGATCATGAATAAGAACGCAGCAGGCTTCAGTATTCGCTTCAGTGCTTGAGGTTGCTGATAAGTCAATGCTAATGCGTATATCAATGGGATCGATTTAACAGCTCAACGTTAGAAGTTCTATGGAAACACGACGCCTGCATAGTGTTCCATGTATTTCTTTTATTTTACGAAAGGCATTATTATATAATTTTGTTCACTAGTTTAAAATAAAAGTTAGTTTAAATTCTTTTCGTATACGCTAATATAAATTAAAGTGTGTGAGTTGTTGCCCCAAAGCATATAGAGTTTCTAGAATTTAAAAAAAAAATGTTTTTCAATTTTTTGCGCATGAATAGGTTAAGGAAAAAATGAGTTTTTCATTTAAAATGTTTGATAAAATTTGAAACAGGAAAAAAATTCAAATTTCCCAAAGAAAAATACTCAAAATAAGTACTTGAAGTGAAAATGTAAAATTATTTCCAAAAAAAAACCAAAAACTTTATGAAATTTCCCCAAAGCCTTTCTTTCTCTCATTTAACTTCTCACGTCGCCGAAAGATCTTTCGCCTTTGCACATTGCTAGCAATAATTTTTAGTCATTTATTATTGCTTGGAATGATAAGTATGTTTGAATGTTTTTCGACAAAATGGGCGTGGCAACAAGCCCTCACAGCCAGAAAACTGAATTTTATCCACATAATTATGCTATATAATCTCAATTTTTCGCCACCCTGCATTGCCGTCGGAAAAACAAAGGCATGCAAACTGGAAACAACAAATGCACCTTCTTGGATCACAGCAAAGTGCCTTAAAAATGTAGCTATTAGCTCGGTAGATGATCTGAGAACCTGTTAAAATTTTTCATTATTTCAAGGTACATATATCTGAAGAATAATTCGATTATTTGTTCTTACGTTGGTATCTTTAACTTGAAAGTTTTCGCATTTTATTTTCCCAGTTAATCAACTGATTTATAATGTTGATTTCCCTCTCACGTAATTTACCCCCAAACATTTTTCGCTATAAATTGTTTTTGAACAATTTACCCAAAACACATTTGATCCCCTTTGCCATATTGTTCGCCCTAGATAAAAGTTGAAACTGAATGATGTCATTAAATTTAACAGCTTTACGTTATTTTTAATCAAATGTGCAAATGTTGTAATAACAACTATAATCATGCTTACAACATGCCACCAAATTGTTGGTTTTAACCATGGTCAATAATATGATTTAAACTAATTGATATACCTACCGCAAAATAAGTTTAATATTGCGAGCATATAATCCCCAACTAATAACCAACTCTGATCAGAATTGTTGTAATGTACAAGAGGGGGCCTTATCATCTTGATGATTCTTAAGACTCTAATCATACATCATAGTGTGAGATATCGGCGTTGACATCACTCATCTGCGGGATTCTCATTGCGGCTAGCAAAACAATCGGCTGGGGAGGTTCGTCGATGAACTTTGTCCAACCCACCCACACTTCATAACTTTAAAAAAAGAAGGAGGAATCCCTGTACTAACAACCAGATATAGAGTAAGAAGGAAAGAATAGAAAAACAGTCTTAATGCTAATTTTGACTATAAAGATGTTGTTATAGTCGCGCTCTCTACCCACCCTACCATGATCTTCCTTTCAGCGCTGTCGGAAAATCCCAAAACAAATTACGTCATCACCACTACACCTGCATATCCTACTCAAGGAATTGTATTTGCTCTTACTCCATTATAAAATTCTGTTTATTCACTTAAAATCTAGCATGTAGTCTTCAACAATGTGCGAATTCATGATCGCAGAAAAATGTATGTCTTACAAATCGTGTTCTCATTTAAGGAAAGAAGATATTTCCATTATTATTCGCGAGTGAATCAAGCATGATTCTATTAGGGCAATCGAAACTTGAGATACATGAACTATTCAAGCAAATTTCCAAATATTCTAATCCTATTTCATTATGTACATTTGTTCTTACTAATGTATAATTTGATCAGTTGCGGACGCATTGATATTTATATTAATGTCAGAAAGCAATTGCTTTCTACTAAAGAAAAAAACAGATCGACTACAAAACGATCTCATTGAATTTAATGAATATATTCTAATGGTCATTAAACGTTGCAGTAAATTATCAATTATCAATATCAATTATAAAGGTCATTTTACCTTTTCTTGTATTTATTAAATGATGCGGCTATGCTGTACTTACGACCAGAGTCCAACGATGTCAGCAGGCCCTGATGACTGTTGAGCGCTGTAGAAATCTCTATATAAAGTGTTGGATGTAAAGTTGATATATGATAAGCTGCACGCATGACTATAAGTAGTTGGAAAGTATTTATAGGTATTAATGTTCCACAATAGATTTATACAAAATTAATCTAATCATATTCACGATACTTCGTTCTATCAGAACGGAAAAAAAAGGTATCACTCGGAAGCAAAAATCTTCCAAAGTCTTCTTCACATTGGAAGGAAAACGGATTTAGGTCCAGATGGACTTCTTCGTCTCTCGCATCAAACTAGCAATTTGGTTCTGATGACGGATTGGGAAGGGTATTAAATAGTCTTCCTCCGAAAGGTCCATTCAAATATATTTCTCGATTAGGCATCCAAATTTAGACACGTTTGGAAAATGTCTTGTTCCGCCAGATTAGTATGTTGATTCATGGGGCTCGCAGGCTCGAATCCGAATGTCCAAACTAATCATCCAATTTTCCGACGATGGAAGGGGACAGACAATTATATAAGGCCAGTTCGGAAGCACATGGGTCCTCGACGTCATGGCCAATTCCGAGCAGGTGGAAAAAAGATTATTTGGCCATCCACACTTCTTGCATATATGGATAGCCAAACATATACTGCAAGATAATGAAGTTAACAAATGGCACAACTACATCTCTTCTACACATACCCTTTTTGCCTTTGCTTAACCTCAATGGTCAAAATCTTCACACGATTTAATTCACAAAAAATCCATCGGCCAACAATTGCCTTGTGCATTAACTCTTCGTAAGCACTGTGCGCAAAAGGTTGATGGTTTAATTCAAGGGTCGAAAACTTCGGATTATAATCCAGACCTCGTGGTCGGATTCATGCGGCTAAGACTTGAGTACATACATATATCAGTACAATTGTCTGCACGCGGTTCCGATATTTTATCTATATATCTTTCACTTTCACTTGTGATCTGGCCATTAGTCTTTAATATACTGAAAATCCACTCAAAGACAAATGTGCTCCAATGCGTGGGAGTTGAGCTTGTCCTAAAGCTTTGAGTTCTCACTCAATTCGCCGCTCAAAGCTGTGCTATGACTCAATCTGAGTTATTGCTCAAAGCTAAGCCGTACGCTATTGTAAGCTAAGTATAACTCAAATCTCTGTTATGGTAACTCAATTTCTGCTATGACTCAAAACTGAGCTGTAACACAGTGATGACTAGAAAAATGTTCCCATGCAATAATTGCACCTCACATTGTGTTTCAAAAACGAATGAACTCTCTGAAATGCAATTTTTTTTGAATTTTGCGTTTGTCTTTATAATTATGTTTTTCATCATATCATGTGATTTGATCCCGCATAAATTATAGTCCGCTCCTGTGTGTATGTGTATATATAAATCAATTGTATACCGCAAACAACTTAAATGTCAATTTAACAATAACACAAAAGTGAAGAAGGGAAACCAAAAACAAATATAAATTAAAATCACACGTAAATTTGTGCAAGAATGAAACAAAATCATGGTAAAAATATCAAAGAAGCTTACTTCGGCTATGCCGAAGTTTGTATACCCTTGCAGCCCTTGACTATTACATTTTATTTCCTAAAAAATGTTATGTTTCTTAATCCAATAAAGAAATATTTTAAATACATTGGCTGGGGCCAGCCAATTGCCAAATACTAAGCGTGCCAAGACAATGTAGCGATTGATATTCATATTCACACACACACAATTGCAATTTTGACACATAAACTTGTTCTGAAACTTCGGGACGAGGGCAAAACGTATAAATGCATTGCCACACTAATGGGACGTTCACAAAATTTTGTAACGAATGCCCTAAAACCCAAAAAAAGTATTGAGAAGCGGGGTGCACCTAGGAAAACTAGCGTAACAGACGATTCCCGTATAGTCACCTTGGCTAAAAGGGACCCTTTTAAGTCGTCGAGAGCTATTGCCAGCGAAATGGCAAATATAGTATCCACACGAACTATTCGCCGACGTCTGTTACAGTCAGATCTTCATGGGAGAATTGCTCGCAAAGTTCCTTTACTGCGTGGAGCAAATTTGCAGAAGAGGAAACATTTTGCTGAAATTCATAAAACCTGGTGTGGCTTAGAGGGCGAACGAAAATGGAGGAACATTCTCTGGAGTGATGAAACAAAAATAAATTTGTTTGGGAATGACTCAAAGAGAAACGTTCGTAGACCAAAATGCAAAGAATTGGAGTCTAAGTACACAAAAAAGTCGGTAAAGCACGGAGGAGGAAGCTTAATGGTTTGGGGCAGTTTTTCGTGGCAAGGTGTTGGTCCGATTTATCGAATTGACGGCATAATGGACAGATTCCTGTATAAGGAAATATTGAGCAGTGTTATGCTACCATATGCCGAAGATAACATGCCACTAGTATGGAAGTTTCAACAGGACAACGATCCTAAACACTGCTCCCGAGTTGTAAAGGATTGGTTCGAAGAAAATAATATTGACGTTCTCGTATGGCCAAGTCAATCCCCAGATCTCAATCCAATCGAGAACCTTTGGGGACACCTAAAAGACAAATTGGAAAGACTAGTTGCTCCAATAAGACCCAATTATGGGAAAATATTCAAAAAGAATGGTACAATATTCCTGTAGAATTCTGTAGGAAGTTAATATCCTCTATGCCCAAAAGGATCAACAAAGTCATTGCGAATAAGGGCGGGTATACAGGATATTGAACAAATTCAGCAAAATTTACTAAAATATTCGAAAATATTTCAAAAGTTTTAATTTTTACACAAATTTGCTGAGCACACCTATTATTCTGTCCAACAAAATTTGGAGTATTTTGTGAACTATGCCAAAATTATGTCAAAGATTTTTATTTTTTAAACTTTTTTTTTCCTTTTCTAATTCTAAGATATGCCTATTTTTTAATAAAATTTGTTTTTTTATGTTACGTGAGAAAACACAGTCATCATTATCTTTAAAAAGAAAAAAAAATTACACCTATTATTCTGGCCATGTGTGTATGTGCTTCACTGCTTAACAAGCAGTGCTTATGCGTGTGTGTATATATAGGCAAATTTTATATCGTCGAAATCAGGCGTTATGTTTATCCGATTGTTTTGAAATTCACGCATATGATGTTTTCCCTTTTTATTTATGTACGTAATCAGTTTGGATAAGATTGTTCAAAAAATAGAGAAGTTATTCGCATTTAACGTTTGTATTTGTATGGCAGCTATATGATATACATAGTTGTCCGATCTTATTCAAAATCGCAGATGTGCATGTGGCTGTATAGAAAAGCTTATATACGAACTTTGAATACCATAGCTCTAAAACTGTGGGACTAGTTCGCGCAGCACCAGACAGACAGACGGACAGAAGGACAGACGGACATGGCTATATCAACTCGTCTTCTCTTGCTGATCAAGAATATTTATACTTTATGGGGTCGGAAACGATTCCTTCTCTGCGTTACAAACATCTGACCAATTTTATTATACTCCTGTTTTAAAAATTAATTAAAGCACCAATAGCTCCTGTTAAAGGTCAGGGACTATGATCAACTAAATGAAAAGAGTGATTTGAATGTGTAGACATTAATAATTAATTTACTTCTCTTGAATATAAAGTTCTTAAAACAGCAAATACATAAGATTGAATTATAGCTACAGCTGATTCTAAAACTCATAAAGCAATTTGTACAATTAATAAGATTAATGTTACTAAAAAATATGATATTGAAGGACGAGTATTTCCTAATAATGTTAAAAGTAAATGCCCAGCAATTATTTTAGCTGTTAATCGAACAGATAAAGTTCCAGGACGAATTATATTTCTAATAGTTTGAATACATACTATAAAAGGTATTAAAATAGCAAGAGTTCCTTGAGGTACAAGTATATGATTAGTTCATCCGTAAACTATAAGAGACAATCATAAAGGTAAAGCAAGAGATAAAGTTAATATTAAATGACTTGGAGTAAAAATATAAGGAAATAATCCTATAAAATTATAAAATAAAATTAATGAAAATAAAGAAATAAAAATAAATGTAGATCCATTATGACCTGATGGTCCTAATAATGTTTTAAATTCTTTATGTAGAGTTAAAAGAATAGTATTTCAAAAATATTATAACGAGATGGTATTAATCGATAAATTGAAGGAATTATTAGAAGTCCTAAAAATGTTCTTAATCAGTTTAATGATAAACCGAAAATTGCTGAAGGATCATATACAGAAAATAAATTTGTTATCATTTTCAATTTATAGAATTTAAATTAATATTTTTTAGTTCCGTACAATATGCTGCATACAAATAATATAACGCAACGGTTGGTGAGCTTGAAACGATGTTTTCTTACACTAATCTGTTGTCGTCTTTCACGATCGCAAACAAAAAGTGAACCCTAGAGTTGTACGCTGTGCCTTCCTTTTTTAGCTTCATCTAGTTGTAATTTCCACCTAGTTCTAGCGTTGAAGTAATGGGATGGCCGGGCAAATTCTAATTTTCCATCCTCTTCCAATTCCATTGTAAATTTTATATTTTTGTTAAAAGAATTTAGGGCGTCAAGAGTAATTTGTATGTCGTCTTCTTGTATCACTGCAAATATATCATCTACGTATTTTGTGACTAGTCTAGGTGGTCAAGGTCATATCCAAAAGATCTTCCATCTCAATATCAGCGATGACTGGGACGGCCGGGAATCCCATCGGCAATTTCACAATGGAATTGGAAAAGGATGGAAGATTACCTTACTTAGTAAATTTCAACTCGAAACATCCTAGGACAATGATTTTAAATACAGCAAAAGGCTGTATAAAACGGATGCTCAATATTTCGGACACAAAGGACCATAAGGAAATAAAAAGAGAAATACGTAACATATTAAAGGACAATGATTTTCCATACTATGGTCATCAAAAAAACTTCTTAATACGTTTGACAAAAAGAAACCAATTGACGAAAAACCAAAAAAAAACTATCACACTCTACTTGTTGCAATAAGGAAGAAATAAAAATTGCCTATAAGCCTGTATGTTCTGATTTTTTCTTTGTTAATATTATGTTTATATTTATGTTTTTATTATAGTTGCCCTGAAGATGGTTACCGTTGAGTAACCGAAATATATCGGAATGAAAAAACCAATTGAATATATTCAATTATATATACAATTCTTTTGTTTTCTTTTCTTTTTAAAATAACCAAAATTATTGACCTGAAAGCCCGCTCAATTCCTAAAAGACACCCAACAAAAACGCAATCTTCAATAATAGTTAAAATAATAAATAAGGAATACAGCGGAAATACTCGCTTTATTAAGGTATAAATGTGGCATATTCGAGGGTACAAATTTCATGCTTGGATTTGAACAACCTGCCAGACCTGTCATTGCGTGTTATCGGAAGAGTAAAATTAGATACAGGTAAGATTAAAATTAACAAAAGAATAAAAATAATTAAAATGAGGAATAAGAATAACTTTATGGCAGAGCGAGCCGAAAGTGAATGAGATTTGTAGGCAATTGCTCGGCTATTTATACTATTCAGGCTGAACTCGTTCTGTGAACTCTGGTTCATTATTGCGAACCACAGTGGTTCACATTGCTCACTTATCGGTAGTTAGGCTCGATAGAACGATAGCTGGAAATTTCTCCATAAATCGAAATAATTGATAACTAGATGAGGAATGCTGCTAGTGAAAGATGAGAGATGAGAGTATCCCATCCCATATTATTCCTTCCACAGTTGTATCCCATTTGGTGAAATCCTTTTGAATCTTCATTTCCTTTGTATAACCTTCATTTATTTGCTTTAGCGTATATATATGTTTATAATTAGCTAATCTTCATTATTATAATGCCGCGGATCATTTTCGTAAATTAATGAATAAGTCCCAATTTTTACCACTATGCAAAATAATGAATTTCCCATTCGATATATTTATTTCAGAATGACCTAAACGCACTTTTTTAAAAATAGGGTTGTCAATGCATCGACAATATTGCGCGCGATAATAATTTTAAATATTTTGGTGTTGCAGTACGATAACTATATAACATTAGCAATAATGTTTCCTTTACGAAAAACGTATAAAAATTTTAAATCCAAACATTATTATTTTTTTTATTTGGAATTGCACAATTCTATTGCACTTAGCGGCAATCGATATAGCGGCAATCGACGATTGCTGGCTGTGTCTCCGAAAATGAAACGACGGATATTTCTATGACACCAACGTTTCGCTTCGGCGTTTTACAAAACAACCGTCGCCAAAATCTCCAGAGTTTTCTGTGATGTATGTTTTATTCCCATAACGAAAATGATTAGAAAAACTACTACATACTAACGAGGGCAGCTATTTATATTTAGGGAATTGGCAATACTATTGTCAATACGCAAAATCTGGCAGCGCCATAATTAAGTGTCATTTTTCAGCACATACAGTCAGCACAACATTTATTCGGACACCCCGTCATTTCATCTTATTTCGTAAATAGCTTGGCAGATAATTATGTTAAACAAAAAATTTTTATTTCATTTTGTATATCCATGTTACTAATTCTAATTATAACTATAAAAACAAACAAAAAATGAATTGGTGTAGTAAAAAAATTGATTTTATAAAAAAAGGAACTTTTTCACGCACAACAATTATTCGGACACATTTCGGTTATTCGCTTTTCTAAGGAAATGAAACGGTAATCGGTGTTCCTTTTTGCGTATTTCGTTTAAGTTGCAGCTTCTTATGCTTTCTGATCTGCATTTTGTTGGTTTTGATGTTAGTTTTCCTTCTGATTTCGTTTAAGGTGGACAAAATGGGACGAGGTCAAGATTTATCATTAGATTTGCGGAAAACGATTCTAAAATTACATTTAAAAAATCGCAGTGTACGCGAAATTGGAAAAATTATTGGAAAAGCACATTCCACCGTACATAGTGTTATTCAAAACTACATTAACACTGGAGATTTGGCTGCAAAACACAAGTTGGCTGGAAGGCCCAAAATTCTTACTCCAGGGGAAGAGCGAAAAATCGTGTCAGATGTCCAAAAAAACCACGAATTTTGTCCACAGCCCTTCGTCACAATATAGAAGAAGGTTCCCAAAAAAAAAGTTTGTGCCCAAACTGTTCGCAATTGCCTTCATAATGCCGGCCAGATTTAAATAAGCCAGATTCTTTTTGGGAGACGGTCCTTTTTAGCGACGAGTCCAAATATAATATTTTTTGACATGATGGCCCCTCGAAAGTTTGGAGAAAAGAGAATGAAGCCATGAAAGATCTCATTCCAACCGTGAAGCATGGCGGTAGTAATGTCATGGTTTGGGGGTGCGTGACAGCAGCTGGAGCTGGTCAAATGGTGTTTATCGATGTGAAAATGGATAAGCACATCTATAAAAATTGTTTTGAGTGACAACTTGATGCCTAGTGTCACCAAATTAGGGCTCGATCCACAGAATTTCTTGTTTCAACAAGACAACGACCCTAAACACTCGTCATATTTGGTTCAATAATGGCTTTTATACCACTGCAAGCAACTAAAAACGCCGCCGCAATCGCCAGACTTGAACCCAATAGAGCACGTTTGGGATCTGGTGGAAAAAAGGATTCGAAAACATAAAATTTCGTCCAAAGAATCCCTAAAGACGGCTCTTCTAGCAGAATGGGAGAAAATAGACCCCATAGAAACCAATAACTTGGTAAAAAGTATGCGCCGACGCCTACAAGCCGTAATTGATGCTAAGGGTGGCCCCACAAAGTACTTATAGAAAACCGATGCCAACAGAACGGATTTTTGGTGTAAACCGAAATGTGTCCAAATAATTGTTGTGCGTGAAAAAGTGCCTTTTTTTAAAAAATCATTTATTTTTTTAATACGCCAATTCATTTGTATACCCTTGCAGAGGGTATTATAAAATTGGTCAGATGTTTGTAACGCAGAGAAGGGATTGTTTCCGACCCCATAAAGTATAAATATTCTTGATCAGCAAGAGAAGACGAGTTGATATAGCCATGTCCGTCTGTCCTTCTGTCCGTCTGTCTGTCTGGTGCTGCGCGAACTAGTCCCACAGTTTTAGAGCTATGGTATTCAAAGTTCGTATATAAGCTTTTCTATACAGCCACATGCACATCTGCGATTTTGAATAAGATCGGACAACTATATCATATAGCTGCCATACAAATACAAACGTTAAATGCGAATAACTTCTCTATTTTTTGAACAATCTTATCCAAACTAATTACGTACATAAATAAAAAGGGATTACATCATATGTGTGAATTTCAAAACAATCGGATAAACATAACGCCTGATTTCGATATAAAATTTGCCTATATATACACACACGCATCAGCACTGCTTGTTAAGCAGTGAAGCACATATATGTGTCAAAATTGCGATTGTGTGTGTGTGAATATGAATATCAATCGCTACATTGTCTTGGCACGCTTACTATTTGGCGATTGGCTGGCCCCAGCCAATGTATTTAAAATATTTCTTTATTGGATTAAGAAACAAAACATTTTTTAGAAAATAAAATGTAATGGTCGAGGCTGCAAGGGTATACAAACTTCGGCATAGACGAAGTTAGCTTCTTTGATGTTTTTTTTTTTGAAACAAGTTGGAAAAATAATTTTGCCAAACAATGGAAATTTCTCGAGAGGGATTACTTTTGATGTGGATTATTCCAACAAGAATGTGTCTAGGAACTTAGTTCTTTATATGGCGGAAAAGCATTATTAAAAACGACATCTTATTGTTGACTTGCACAATTTAATCGTGGTAGTAGTTCAGTCGTTAAGGAATTCCATGAAAGTCGTTCAAAATCGGTTGTTGTGCCACAAAACATCGATGGTGTGCATGAACTGATAGTGCAAGATCGTGAAATAGAGGCAAGATTTAGATAAAATGCATTGCGTTGATCACCTAATTAACAACGCGATTGAAAAAGCCATCGATGCTGTGCCCGAGATGGGGAATAATATTACAATTTGCAGCAGGTTAGTTAAATACTTTAAAAAAATCAGGAATGAATTCAGCATTAGGTTTATCTTTAAAAAGCTTTTGCCCCACTCGATGGAATACCGTTTATTACTTGCTGAAATCTATTGAAGTAAATTGGATAGACCTTACAACAACGCTAATAGATAATAATCAAACAGCCAAGATTGAAGCAATAAACATTAATCATTTAAGATCTATTGCAACCCTTTAAGAAGTTTTTGAGAGTGTGTCAAAAAAGCTCGAGGCCAGTAAACGACCAACTATACATTTAGTTTTGAAGAATATAAATAAACTAAAAAAGCATGTCAGTCCGATAGTAATGACATTGAAATAATACAGTCCTTTAAGTCCGCTCTATACAGCCAAATTCTGACTACAGTTATGCCTAATTTAACTAAGTATCACAACATTGCCCTTTTTCTTTTCCCACCCACAAACAAATTAATTCAATTTTCACACACTGAGAAAGAATCAATTTTTGGCGAGTGCATACAAATTATGGAAAGTTTTGATAAACATAACCCAAACCCAACAGAAATTGATTCGCCTAGTGATGAGTTTGCTGACTTCGTTGAGCCACACCATAACGACACAAATAGGGACCCAATAGAACAAGAAATTAAAGGGTATTCTAATCTTAATGTAGCATATACATCCAATTTTGATGTTTTAGCTTGGTGGAATACGAACCAACAATTTTTCCCTTTGTTGTTTTAAGCTACATAGTTAATAACCCGAAGGGTCATTGGCTCCTTTATTGCTGTCATTCAAAAACCTTAGAATCTATAGCATTACATCATTAAATATCAGCTAAAAACATAGGTGCTGAGGGCCAAATTACAAATCACTAAGGAGAGACATAAACAAATAACATAATAATGTTTACAATTCAATCTAATATTCTTATAGAGTCAGCACCAAATCGTTTTAGGCAAATCTTCAAATTCGAGTAAAAGCTCAAAGTAGACCGCCAAACAAGACAATATGGTGTGCCCGTAAGTTAATAGCATGTTGAGAAGTACTCATTAAAGTGCAAAAGCTTAAGTAAATACCATATCAATAGTGAAAAACAAAACAAAGTAAAAGTAAAATAAAGAATGATCATCTAGCTAGAGACCAATTTTTATCTTAATATGACAGTCAGGGTCATCAGGAGGCCGCATTTTACGGTGGTCATTTGTCCACCAGCGTCGCATACGTCTGTTAGGAGGAGTAGCAGGGGTTCTACGAATATCAGCCAGGTCCGGCCACACGTCATCAGCCCTTTCCGTTGGAGTTCCAGGTGAGGTATGGAGCATCGAAAGCAGTAGTAGACCAGTGGCCCACATATTGGTCATGCTTAAGCGTAGACATCTAGATTTGCACGTACCGGCCCTAGTGGGCCTGGCAATCTGCAGGTGGCTGCGCATGGTTTAGGTGTTTTGTTGCCGGTGACGACACAGGCTTCCTTCAACTCCCTCAGAAGGGACGATTAATGGATTCATGTTATGTAGTCGACGCTTCCCAGATGGCCGTCGCGACGCAAACATGTTAGACAAAGATGATTTCTGTAAGAGCTTGAATGATTCTTTATTAGTTTTTGCAGTTACTGATTGTAACTGGTCTTTTTTCTCTATGTTTATTTTTAGCTTTTTGCACCCATCTTTGCTTTTGCAAGGATCTCCGCATTTGCAATTTGGGGCAATATTAAATCCTTCAATATCCGTGTTCCAGAATCTGGCCAGGTTCAGATTATCGTTGTTTTTGAGTGGCGAAGTTGGCAAATCTATTTGGACAATTTCCGTAGCAGTAGCAGCAGGATCCGTAGTGTTATTTGCAGGATCAGTTTGATTAATTAGCTCCAATAACCGGGTTTCAACTTGTTTAATTCCCAAGTTAACTCTTTGATCTTCAGTTAATATAGATGCAATACGTATTTCTCCTCCATTTGGGGGTGGTAAAATTAGCCGTTGAATGACCAAAGGCTGGTTTTCAATACTCCTCTGCATAGATTCTCGTGACTGCATGCCAGTTCTGTAGCTTCTTGCAAGGTCATTAATATACCATCCAGGGATTCTAGGGGCAGGGCCATCCAGTAATCTCCTTTGTCTCGCCACTTCTGCTGTCTCTCCTCCTCTCTCTGTATTTGAGCAGCTTCATCTTGATATATTTTGATTAACGTTGGGATTGTCGGTATCCGCTGAGCAGCCAAACGCACAACATCACCTAATATTGCTCCAATTGTTTGGTGTATCTTGGCCTCAAGATGCGATTGGGTCTGAATGGGTTTAAAAAGAGAATAGCAGCCTCTGGATTAACATGATTGCAGAGTGAACCAAAACGCCGTTCACTTGCTGTATCATAAACTTCCTCAACAGATTTTATGTTGAATTTGTCTCTCAAAATCTGATTCCTTGTGTATCTACTTGCTCCAAAAAATACTTTTTTTCGTAGGGGCGGAAATCTTGGCCTTAAGCTGGGTATGAATATATAATTGGCGGGTGCCAATGACTTCCTTCTCGGATGGTGGGTGAGAGTTTTGGGTATTAAAACACACCCTTTTTTTTTTTTATTTTAAATGCTTTATAAAACTGGGGCTTTCGAGTTGAAAGTATAAACTTATGGATTTACGGAGTCGAACGCGTCCGATTTCAATGGCGGTTTACATCAATACTGTCGGTCATTCAGGATAGTGTGACCGCCCTCGCGTTGGCCCGAAATCCCCCTCCCTGCTCCTTGCTGGTCACGATCTGGCGTGAACAACGTCTAACAGCTTTGTTTTGTATTGCACAGATTTTATTAAAGAGCGTATTCGAAGTAAGAGCACCCCAGATTGGAAGTGCATACTGCCGAATTGGGGCAACCTTCCAACTGAATGCAAAATCTTACTCTATAAACAAATGAGTAATATTTTGCATTCAGTTGGAAGTTTTCTAGGTTTACCTAACAGCCAATTCAACTTGCATTCAACGCCTTTAGTTCTTGATTTTAAATGAGTAACATGGGTTGACATAGATAATTTGCTGTCCAGATGAATTCCCAAAAATCTATAAGATGATGCATTGGGAATTTTCTGTCCCTTAATTGTTGGTGCTAATTTCGCTATAGCTGGTGTAATCGCCTTACGGGCGATGAACTGTTTTCTTGACATTGATAGTTATTATATACCATTAATCATCCCAATTTAAGAATTTGGCAAGGTACTTGTCATTGTAATTAATGGCGTACAATGCATTTTTGTGTTCAGATAAAATGACAGTATCATCGGCATAGCTGGATAGCATCAATTCTCGAGCTCCGCAGTTTATTTGAGGCTCGTTTCTGAATGGGTTACATTTTTCCAGGAAGGGCAGCGGGATGTCTGAGGAGTAAATTGAGTATAAAACAGGTCAAAGTACACTTCCTTGCGGAACACCCGCATTTATGCACCCTGTTCTTGATATTGTTCCATCATTGCAGCAAACTTCAAATGTCCTAGCCCTCAAGTAGGATTCAAGGATCTTATATAGCGGTATTGGCAAGAGCTTGATAAGCTTATGGCAGAGGCCCTCGTGCCAAACTCTATCAAATGCCTCGCTAATGTCAATAAATACAGCCGAGCAGAAGCGATTATTATCCTGTGATTCCAAAATATATTGAACAACTCTGGCCATCTGTTGTTCCGCACTATGCTCCTTGCGAAACCCAAATTGGTGATCCGGAATAGCAGCAGCAAAGGCTTCGCACTCAAACATGCGCTTCATAAGTAATGATTAGAAAAGTTTGGAAAAGCCAGCCAGGAGGCTTATTGGCCGATATGAAGCAACCTCACTTGAAGATTTTCCGGACTTGAGTATCATTTTAATGGAGGCACATTTCCATTGTTTCGGAAAATGACCAGTTCTTAGCAGTTCTTGAAGATGAAGATTGGAAGAAAATTATGGCTTTATTTGGCAAACTTTTAATAATTTGATTACATATTATGTCTTTTCCAGGTGCCTTGGATAAATCAAGACCTTTTACTAAAATTTCACCTTCTGGGAAGTAAAATGTGTCTGAAGATTGGTAAGGGCAGCTCATCTTTTCCAAAAAAATATTAGGCATCCTCTCATCATTTTAAGCTTGGACATCATTTGAAGGGTTTTTTGCCTAAATAAAAATGGAATTCAAAATCTTAAGAGTAATACGGAACGTGAAGTTCCGCAGATTATCGTGTAGATGGTGTTAAGTACGAGATTCCAGGCGAAAAACTATCTAGTTCGCGCTTTTTCCTCATTTGTTTTAGTCCAAATACGTCATGCGGCCGTATTTAAATTTATTGGCTTTTCAAATTTGTAACGTATAACGTTAGTTGTAGGCTAGATGTTTATTTTCTCCTATATGGACGGCACGCAAACTTTTTTCCGGCTACTGGCTCGTCGGCCACGAGTGTGGTTCAATGTTCTATTGCCATATAAGGAGGCCTACTTTGCTATCTAATTAAATTAAATATGCGTGAGAAAACCCGTTCAATCACCGCGATGACTTTGGCAAGAAATTCAAGTAATGGCAAAACTCTAACCACCTAAGGCTTGTCGTTGCCCGAACCATGCGAGTCCCTTAGATGTTAGGGAGGCTTCCGCCCAAAACTTAGCCTGGTATCCTCAACAAACTCCCACTTGACAAAATGTATTCCTTGTTCCCTCTAACTTGGCCTACAGGGTTGCTGCAGGAGATCAAACATAAACTTTTTAAGACGACATTATAAATTTATATTTAATTGCTAAACTTCATTAATTTGACATTATAATGGGCTAAAGGCATTCTTAAATAATATCAATCAGAATAAGATACAAATTTTTATTTCATATATAAAGCTAAATAGACAGCTGTTTTATCTCTTCTATCTTTTCTATCGCAAACAAAACTAGACTGCATTGCGCATAGCGACCGAATGACAGGGGAATAGGGACGAGGAAAAAGGGGATTCTAAACCAGTGTGTGATAAAAATAAATATATGTACGCAAAGAAGTTATATTTTAAGGTATATTCAGGCTAAAAATAGGTATAGGTATGTAAAGTTAATTTTTTCTTTTTTTTTTTTTTATATGTATAGGGTATATGCATTTTTAGTTAATTTGACAAATATGTGTGAATTTGGGTAAATATTTCTTTTATTCTTTTAATTTTTTTTCCTTTACTTATTTTCGAGGTTACTTAGCACCGGCAACAAAATGAGTTTAAATACATTTTTTTTTCTCTTTAAATTACTTTTCTTTTCTTTTTTACTGAGAAAACTGTTTCGTTTTTCCTTTATATTTTCTTTTTAACAAAACGGCAAATAGAAATTTATAAAACAAATATGCTCACTCACCAGAGGGTATCACGGTCCATCGATGTAAGGGCATTTACGATGAATCGCGGTCTCAATGTATCAAAGGCAAATTGCCGTTTCACTGTTACACAAAAGAAAAACATAAAAAAACAGATCTTGTTGCCGCCTGAGAAAGTAAGTAATTTAACCCAAAATATTTAATACACGATTATCATTTTTTTAAATTCACACTAGTCTATTCTCTTATGTTGTTGCTGTTGCTTTTTTTTCTCTTTCTTTTTTTTTTTTTTGTTCTTTGTACTTATTTTTTTTTTTGCACTGGCTAATGAGCCAGAGTTAGAAAAAAAGGGAAAGAAAAGGAAGTGCGGAAGGGAAAAGAGGGGGTAATTGCAAATTTTTTCGGGTCGCTCTATGCCTATTTTTTTTTTCTTTTCTTTTTCTTTACTTTTTGTCTAATAGGCAAACCAATGTATGCATATACATATGTAAATGTTCGTTGAGTTGCACTCTTTGTGTGCTTCGCCTTTCCGAGGTTTATATTAATCTATTTTCACTGGGTTTTGAATATTCTTGAATATTATTTTTTTTTGGGTAGACTTTCTTCCTTTTTTCTTGGCAAGACCTCTGTTTTTACAATAATACCGCCGTGTTTTATCACTTGAGTCCCTCCGACACGTTGGACTCCCGCCTCTTCAGGCTTCTCGCAGCCACTAGTTTTAATTCCCCTTTGCGCTGCGTTGCTTTAGCCAGTCGGGGATAGAGCGATGTTGAGGCGAATCTGTCTGCCGTGGGATCTATGACGACGCTGGGGTTGCCCTATAATAATTTATGTTTTTTTGTTGCTTTCTCTTGCAATTTTTTTGTTATTGTTGTCCTATGCTTACCCAATAAAAAGGTAGATTTTCCCACTTGTTGTTCCAACTGAATTTATATACTTTTACGAATTTCGAATTTACTTTTGTATGATAGGATGTGTTATGTATACTTATGTTGGTCTGCACTGCCACAGAAAATTTTTAGCAAGACCGAAATGGCGGCCAACCTCCTCTATTTATCACCAAGATGTTCACCTTGCCTTTTGCGTTAAGCTTTCTTTTCCATTTCACCATGCCCTTTAACCTGTCTCTCATAGCGCGTCTTTCTATTTCGTCCCCTCGAAAGAGAAATTTGTTGCTATATTAATTCACTGCATACTTTTCGCCGGTACCTATAGACAAATGTTGCTGCAACCAATCCAGCTACAAGATGCATTTTTCAAATTTCAGCGGGTGATTTGGCTCAACTTGTCTTTTGAAACGATTCGTGAGTTTCCACAATTTGGCATAACGATATGTGTCATTAGAGTTTATTTGATTGAACAGATTATTATTTATTTATTTATTTATAAGATTAGAAATAATATACAATATTAAGTCTAAAGGGGGCTTTTGTTAGTGGCTGAGAGTGCTAGTGACTATGACCTTCGACTCTGCAATTTATTTTATAGCTTATCTGCTCTCTTACAAGAGTTAACGAAATCAAATATTATATTGATGTTGTCGGATGTAGGGTTAGTGAGAAGTTCAATAGGTAATAAGTGTTGAAAAACTCGGGCTCTGATACTATTATAGTTGGGGCATTCGATGATGACGTGTTTGATTGAGGTGATAATGCCACAGGGACAGATTGGCATATTAGACCTTGTCAGAAGATGCTCGTGGGTTAATTTAGTATGGCCAATACGAAGTCGGATAAATGCGGACCATTTTTGTTTTGTTATGTTCGGGGGAATCCTTAAGCCTTTGCGATCGGGATTAAACGTCTTGTACCAGTGATGAAAAAGTTGTCCAAACCCTTTCTTTTTGGGAGCCCATGTGTTTGGCGATTTGTCGTTTTAGGGAGGATCCTTCCGTATAAATAGGGGTGCGTGAACTGCGTATTGGGCAGCCTCGTCGGCATTTACGTTTCCTGCTATGCCCATATGACTAGGTACCCAGAAAAGTGTTATGCGGCTGTCGGTGCAGATCACATGCCGATCTTTGTAGGATTCTGCAGCCTTGCACGCATTAAGAATGGCGTGGGCCTCCGCAGAAAAAACTGTGGAGCATTCTGGTAGGATCCCGCAGGAAACGATGACGTTGTCGGAGTCTACTACAGCGAAAGCAGCGGTGTTGTTGCGTAAGGAGCCATCGGTGTATAGCCATTTCCAGTTTTTGTAGGCTTTTCCGGCGTCGATAAATAGTTGTTTATGAACCTCTGAGGGGGTTTTATCCTTTTTGTACTCATGTAGCGTAGTTGAACAGATTATTAAAATATTTTACTCGATCTATTTCTAATGACTTTTTCAATTTCTTATATAGGAGATTGTATGCAATCATGACTTGGGGAGTTTTAATTCTAATGGTTGCCCGTCTCATCTGCCGTTTTTCTCGGAGAAGTCTTCTTGTAGCATTCGAAATTGGAAAATTACGGCTCGGAGTGGAATTTCCTGATGTTCGCCGTTGTTGATGAGTATTAAATGCATGCGATACTATCGATGGAAATTAAAAAGTATATATCGCACTTTTTAATTTCCATCGATAGTATCGATGGAACTATCGATGGATTCCCAGCTCTAGCCTATTGTATAAGGAGATGACTGCTGTTTATGTTGATTTAGTTGATTAGGTAACTGCTGTTGCTTGTTTTGCTGCAAAGGCTGCTGCTTTGCCCATTTAACATGTAGTTTCTTCTGAAGTGCTTTATTTCTGACCGCTGTTTTTGTTGTTTTGTTTTTTGCTGCTTTTTTGTTTTTGTTTAATTGCTCGAAGCTGTTGAGAGACATTATTATTAGTTTGGTGATGAGACAAATTTGAATTTCCATTACCATTACGACTACTATTGGCTGAAATGGGGCGAGATAATATGTTGAGATTTTCCAGAATGGGCTGCAGGGGTTGCAGCCAAGCATTCGGACGAGACAAAGGATACGTATTTCGTTGATTAGTTGTGGACCGTTCCTGTTGTCCTTCCATTGGAACGAGAGGCTAGCTTTTTGTGAAGAGCTTCCTTGTAGGCAGGGCAACCTTTATACATAGCTGGCAATGTGGCCGCCACCACAATTAGCACATTTCGGATTGTCAAGTCTCTTTTGGCAATCAATTGTGGCATGTCCAGCAGCACTTTTAAAGCAAACAAAATTCCTTCGGCAGTAATTTTTTGAATGGCCAAAGCATTGGCATCTATGGCACTGCACCGGTTCCAGTCTTGCGTTTTGTTTTTGCACAATTACCTGTTGCCGGCCAATTTTAGTAATTGAAAGAATATTATTATTAGTCCCATCAACACGCGGCTCAAGTTCCACTTCAAACATATTACTCGTCAAGCGTTTGCGTGGGTGTATAATATTTCTGATAAATCGAACCATTAAACCCAGTTTGTTTATTTCGGCTCTGATCAAATCACATGGCGTAGAAAAATGTATTTTTTTGATGACAACACGATACCCGTTATCATCCCTAGATTGATAGGAATAAATTTGGTCACGGCTGTCTTTCATAGCTTCCATAACCTGCTGGTGAGAATCCATATCATCGCACATAATTTTGATATCTCCATTGCGCTCAGTTTTTGTTGTAATTTTCCTCTTCTGCTTGTTGGGCAGCTCCAGCATTTCGACTTCTTCCACCGGTTCAGGCGTGCTTGGATTTTCCCTAGCAGCCTTGGTCGACCTTTTAGGGGTAGCTGGCAATAAATCACTTGGCGTGGGAGGTTGCTGCACCTCCAAATCCATGCCAATATCCGTATTTGGTAGCATGGTATTTTCCTTGCCCAATGAATCCAAAGCCGCCACATAGCCAGCTTCATTGGGAATTAAAGTATGTGATTTATACATAAGAAGATGTGAAGGCATAAAATGCTCAGAACTTGATGTTTCGTCTACATCGACACAAGAAACAAGAATGCTGTATGTAAGCAATTGGAGAAAAGTCCAGATTATCAAATTTCTGCCCTTCCAGAGTCCTCTCTGAGAGCATTAGCCAATGGCTGCCGATTTCCAAGTACTTTGAAATGATCAGGGGGGGAAATTTTCTCCTTCTCATTGCAGCAATTATTGTGTGCGTGATTGACTCTCCGCTGAATTTACGGCGACATGTCCCCATGAACAAGTTGCGGCGACATTAACACATGGAGTTCCTAGCGTCGAAGAAACGGGACACACGAGCGAAATGTCCTAAGGTTTTCCTTATAGCTCGGGACGCACGAGCGACATATCGGCGGGACATCCTAAGGAGTTTTGCAAACACACCTACAATTGTCATTGCATATTTCCTTGGTATGTCCCTACGAAATATAAGGACAACCTTAGGACATGTCGCTCGTATGTCCGTATGTTTTCTTTACAATTCAGGGGGACATTCTAGGGACATAGGCAAAGACAATTGTAGGTGTCTTTGCAAATTTCCTTAGTATGTCCCGTCGATATGTCGCTCGTATGTCCCGTTTCCTCGACGCTAGGAACTCTCCGTGTTAATGTCGCCGCAACTTGTTCATACATTTTCCGTTGAATGTGCCTATGACATGGGACATGTCGCCGTAAATTTAACGGAGAGTCTCCGCCGACGCGAAATATAAATGTCCTTAGGAGATTTAACGAAATTTACAATAAATACAATGCACAAATTGGGATAAAATTGAATAAATGTAATTTATTAAAGTACACAAAAATTAGGACATTTCCGACTCATCTTTTTGGCGCCTATTTTTCATTTTATTCGCCGTGTTTTTTGCGCATACTAGCGCGTGCCGAATAGCACGATCTGCTGGCTGTCCAAAATTGATTTGAATCGCCTCTGAAAGGAAAACGGGGAAAAAATAATAAAATAACAATAAAATATCAACTTTAACTTATATACTTGCCTAATAAGCACGATAGGAATTGGGGGTAAGCTGAGAAGCTCAGCTTACCATTTTTCCCATCCATATTGTGAGTGTCTATAACTTCGTCTGAGAAGACCTTCCTTATTGTTTTGGTTAATTGGGTTTGGCCAACTACCAAAGACAACTGCTTGATCTGTAAACAAAAAACAACATTTAAATAGTTATAAAAACAATTCAATGGTTTAATACACATATTTGTAATGAATACTTACATAATACTTTCGGTTGTCTGCATTTATTTTCAGTTCGCGGGTCATCAATTCACCCACCGACTTCAAAGGGTAACCAACTTGATGAGCCTCTGGCTTATCTGACACGAGTTTTACTAGCTGCTTCATAATAGCAGTCTGAGTTGCCATGCCTTCCTTTATTATACCTATTAAAATAATAATAATAAACACAGAACCACAACACTCATTTAATTATTCGAGAAAGCAAGAGTAATAAGAAATTTATGCAAATTTACTTATGTATGCACATATGAATGTATAAAAGTATAGTATCTCTTCACTATACGAAATGTTTATTACAGCCGAACGTTTCAAATAATTATGCAAATTGTGTTAGATAATAATAAATATGTTTAATGTTCACTTACCTTGAATAATTATTTCTTTTATCTAAAAAAAACACCAAAACTTTCTTTTCACAATTTAGCTCACTAATTGCACTCTAACAACGCAAATGTACATAAATCAAATGCACAGAGAAACGAAAATTACAAAGTGACGCGTGCCGAAATGTAAACAAAAACAACAATGCAAGTTCCGTCTTTGCTTTGTCTTTTTTGTCTTCCGTCCCCCTTTTGGACTGTGCCGAAAACAGAGTATTTTTGGACATATACGCCAACGCGAAATGAATTAATACATATATGCAACATACATTTTACATCAGACGAACCTGCCAAATCAACCGGTCCGTTGTTTCAAAAATAAATTTATAAGGAAAATTGCATTGACATATCTTATATATATTATATGTAAGGATATTAAAATACAAATATTTTTACATGACAAATAAAAAGACAGAAAAGTTTTTACGAATTCAATTAAAAATGGTAAACTTTTCGAACAAAGTGTATGAAACCTATATAAACGGTATCCTCATACATAAGTAAGAGTATACAAATTTCCCCATTCAAAAAAATATTCTCACTATATAGGCAGCGAGAGAGACTTAGCGGAATGTATATAAACTAATACATACCCATTGGTATTACCGTTTATAAGACAAAAAATAAAATTTTACACGCATTAAAAATTAAACATATACTATACATTTACATACATATATTTGCACATATTAAAAGTTTATTAATGTTCACTGTGGTTTTTTAGGTTTTTATGATGCTTTTGTAGGTTTTGTATAATGTTTGCGCACGCGTACAGGTTATGTAACACACTAGAAAATTTTCATAGTCATTTATTTAATATAATTAATAATTTTTCGGACTTTTTCCATAGTCCACCGTTAGAGAGCACTTAGTTATGATTTTTAATCATTTTTTGGATGATTAATTTTCATTATTTAATAACTTTTTCACAATTTGTGTTGTGACGGTGCACATACTCCATACACCAGGACGTCGTTTCCGCCAAGGCCTCGATGACAAACGTCAGGTCTATGATAGAGCCGGTCCCGGCCCGGGTGAAGGTGTTCTTGCTACCCGAGTTGAGAAGCGTCACGTTGAGGGATGCGAACGCCTCGAGGAGGACGCGTCCCTTTGCATCCGTTCTTGGACAGCCCCAATCCGCTGCCCAGGCATTGAAGTCGCCGGCAATAACCACTCGATGACGGCCTCTAGCATCCTCTACCAACTTGTCGATCTGCTCTCCAAAAAGGCTGAGCGACATGCTGGGTGGCATGTATCAGGTGTACACTGTTAGGTCTTTCAGCCTCGCTCTGCAGAAGTTGTCAAAAGATTCGGCATTTTCCAAGTTCAGGAGCTTAGGCCCGCAGGACCATATTGCCGACTATTTGCATCTATATGACACCCTGATACTAGTATTTCCAATGGTGTAGGGCTCGCTCAGTAGCGCCACGTCCACAGAATGCTCTTTCGTTGTTTGCTCCAACAGGTCCTGGGCCACTCTGCAGTGGTTCAGGTTGAGTTGCAAAATCTTTGGGTACGACTGGGACATTTGGGGGCTGTCGACAACCTTCTAACGCCCACCGGTGGGCGCCTGTTGCTACCCGCTATGTGGTTTGCACTCATACCTTTTTCGGCGCAAAGGACCGCTTTTTGACTCGTGAGTGATTGTGATTGCACAGTCGCCTAGCAGCCGGGGGATATCTTCCTTGATACATTGCGTGATCCCGGCCGAGTCTCTTCGCAGTTCAAGGAGAAGCCCGTCCTTGGCAGCGCGTCTGACCTTAGTGACGTGCTCTCGGACATGCTGTAGCTTGCCGTCGGTACGCCTCGTCACTAGTTCCAGCACTTGGCTGTAACTAAGTTCACAGCTTGCTTCGATTAGGATGGCTTCTGTAGGTCGCCTGGGTTTTGGGCGCTCTGGGTGCGCTTCTGCCTATCGATTTGCTGCAACCGCCTGTGCTGGTCCTGATTCGCCGACTTCAGGGCAACTGGTGAAGTTTGCGTCACCGTCGACTTCAAGTTCGTATGTACATACGTTGACTTCCTGGCTTCCAGCATAATTGGTGACGTCTGGGTGGGATTAGAATATACCTCCGCGGATTCCATTTGCTGCTGGCGGGATGCACCCTGAATTGGCGCCTTACTACACTTGGGGCATGCCACAACCGTTTGTTATCTAGATCCGGTGCCCTTCAGAAGGGAGCTGACCCCCAGATGGAGTTCCCTCAGCCTCTCCACTTTCTCACCGAGCGCAATTGTGATTCTTATAGCATCTTGACTTCACATTTTTCAAATTGGATAACTCCCGAGAGAACCAAGGAGGTCTATTAGAAATCACCTGTCTCTTGAGAGGAACACAATTATCGAAAAGTGAATCAAGTGGACTATAAAAGAAAGAAATAGCTGAGTCTATGTCTATACAATTGTACAGATAAGACCAATCAGTAGAAAGAATGATATTGTTTGTAGGGGGGCGGAAAACTTCTTTAAGTTCGTACTTGGCGGTTGCCAATAAAACTTCCTTCTTGGAATGGTTGGTGGGTGAGTCTGTGGGTTTGGGGTGAATTAACAACGCACGGATTCTTCGTTTTTAATATATCTTTATTTGCAGAACTCGCGTATGCACAAAAACTTGAGACTTTTCGAGTTAAAAATTACTTTGTATAAAAACGGGGGTCAAACGCGTCCGGCTAGTATGGCGATTTGCCCAGATACTGCCGGTCATCCCTCGCAGTGTGGCCGCCCTCTCCTTTGGAGCAAAATCTCTCTTTCCGCTCCTCGCTGGTCACGATCTGGCGTGAACAGATATCATTAAGTCTAGACAAATCTGTTTTACGAAAGCAGCGGGTTCGAGGTATCATATTAGCACAAAGTAATGGTGGTAGAAAAGGTAGATCAATTGTTAAATTTAAAGTAGAATGGAATTTATCTTCCGGAAGAACAAAAGGTTCTATTCTGGAAAAAGCACAATTTGAAGGATCAAGAATTCATTCATTCCAAGAAGGCCATCAACAAAGTCATCTGACGTGGAAGGCAACAGTATAGTGTAGTTCATCCGGAAGGAACCATGCTATAGAAGGCAAATTAAAATCACCTAGAACAATGAGAATATCACGATTAGAAGTCAAAGCAGAGACAGATCGAATAGCCTCTAAATGATTTAAATAAACCACCATGTCTGACTGGGGAGGAATATAAGAACAAGTGATGTAGGCGGAAAAAGAATGATAATCTACCTTAACACTGACAAACTCAATCTCCTGATTATAAGAAGGCTGAATCTGTTCAGATGGTAAAGCAGCATCAACAGCAATCAAAACTCCTCCACCCCCGCGAGGAGTTCGATCACATCTGAATACAGAAAATGTTGAAGCAAAAATAGATGCATCAGCAATGTCAGGTTTTAGCCACGTCTCCGTAAAAGCTAAAATGTTATTCGTAAAAGAAAGGCTATCTACATAGAGATTAGTAAGTTTTGATTTCAGTCCTCTCACATTCTGGTAACCCAGATTGAGGGACGAATCTAGTTTTGACACACCAGCAGATGCTGGTGTGCCCGAAACCGTATTAGTAGCTTGAGCAGAACTTGGCAGGCGAATCGGTGGCCGATTTTTCTTTTTCACAGTATATTCTTTAACTATAATGTGCTCCGGCCAAAAACGTTTATGACATATAGTGTCAAAACTGTTGGCAGAGACACTTATTTTAAATGACGAAATGTCACGGGCGTACGAAAATTTAAACTTTTCCACTGCAATATTCCGGTCTTTAACCACAGAACGAATATAGGCTATAACGTCATCAGATGTGACTTCAGGGGCAAGCCTAGAAACAAATACGTGTTTCTTTGGTGGAACACCAATAAGATCCCTTGGCGGCTGTGCTACAACAGCAGCTGCAACATTGGGAGTTGCAACTGCTGACGCAGCAAAGCCACTAACAGGGCCTCCTATAATGAAACTATCGGCAATTTCCATTCGATTGGAAGATTGCCCGGACAAATCGGATACTACGCCTACTATCGCATTAGATGCGAGGTTACCAGGCGATATGGAAGTAACCTCAATAACGATGTGAGTTGTGATCCGCCAGGGGCGAGAAGAGACGCCGGCGGAGCATGAGATGCACTTCGAGGAGTGGTCTTTTTCCGTTTAGGCGACTCATTCAATAGCTTTAGGCTACTAAACTGAGCCTCCAACGACATAAACTCCGCTTGGAGTTTATTAAAACCAGCCCTCAGAGTGGTAAAACCATCTCTAGTCCGCTTCATAAAAGTCCGCATCTCATTCTCGATACCGCGGCAAGAATCACATCCATACTTCAAGCCTCCACCGATTTTAATAGTGTCTTGAATCTTCGGTGTGGGACCCATGTACGGGATTCTCACACAACCATCAGAAGATATAATCATGACAATCTTTAGCCTCGGTGGAAACTTTGCAGTTTCTTTTAGAGCAGACAGACATTATAATTTTTTTAAAATATAAATTGCAGAAAATAATATAAAAATATAAATATACTGACCAGATCTGAGCACAAGGGTTAATATTTAAAGTTTTCAAACAAAAGCACGTATCACTCAGACGCGAGAAAGGAATAGACGAGAGCGCGAACAATAAGTAATAGGAAAGAGCGGGAGAGCGCGTCAAATTGAACACATGCAACAACAATTTGTACGCGTAGGCGCGAGAGTAAGTTATAACGGGAAGATGTTAAAACGCAAGTGCAAAAGAATTAACAAAAACAACAACACCGCCAAGGGAGATTTTGTTGTATGTTAATAAACGTTTTGTTAAAATTGGATTTTGCGTTTGCACAAGTAAACAACCAAAAAAACCAAAACGCGAAATGAAAATAAAAAATCGGAAATTATTTTAACTATGTCGAATTGAATATAAAGAAATTTTAGAATTTTATATAGCGAAAAAAAAGCAGTATTGAAGGCATTTGGAATATCGAGGGTCACGACAAGGCAGTATCTCTTTGTCCCTCCCTTATAACAGCCAACTAAAACCTTGCCTAGCTTGGGGATCTGCCGCATTACAGATTTCGGTGCCGCGATCTCTGCTACTTGGGACTTTGAGTGCGCACGTCGAGAAACCACCCTCTCCGTCTGCTGGTAGCGGCTCGCGAGTTTGGGTGGGGAACCGCCGCATTTGGCGACCGCTTTGGCGTCGAATCAGCCACATTCGATGCTGCTGCTTCACAGGCCACTTTTTGCACCACACAATCCCCAAGGTAGGGGGCATGTTGCGCAACCGCCTGCTTCTGCGGCGGTGGTGTCCGTTTAATCGGCATTCCAACGGGGGACAAGTATTTCCCCTTGCCACGCGTTGGGAGTTATGCCGCTCTGACTCGGCAACTTCTAGCTGGTATATGGCGCGAAAGATAATGTGGTGCAAAAAAGAGATGGAGTGGTTTGATAAATTAGATTACTGAAAAAAAGATTATTTTATCAGAGAATAAAAAAATCCTCCACAATTCCCAGCAGCGGAGTCGAATACCCTTAAGTCCAGCGACACCGACTGCGTGGCCAGCGCGCTGTGGGCGATTTTGACGATCTAGCGTAACTAAATTAACCTTTTTAATGTCTTGAAAGTTCAAAAATAATGATTCCCGCCGATTACTGAAACCTTGTTTATATTCAATCAGCTGTAAGCTCTCAAACGAGCAGTATGTTGAAACAGCTATTTGCAAAACACTTTGGCGCGCTTTTTATACCATGCATCAAATGTATGTAACAGGGAGAAGGAAGCTTTTCCGACCCTATAAAGTATATATATTCTTGATCAGCATGAGAAGAGAAATTGATATAGCCATGTCCGTCTGTCCGTCTGTCCGTCCGTCCGTCCGTCCGTAAGAGTGCAGAGATCTCAGCAACTACAAATGTTAGAGTTACCAAATTTAGAATGTAGACTCGTGTAGCCTTGGCGCAGACCAAGTTTATGTTTTTTTTTTGCCACGCCCCCTTCCGCCTCCAGAATTTAATAAAAAGTGATTTTCTCCCGTAATATTTATCGTATCGTAATTTAATTTGGCACACTCATAGATCTTATGAACATCTATCATTCCACCAAATTTTTTTTGCCACGCCCCCTTCCGCCTCCGGGATTTAATAAAAAGTGATTTTCTCCCGCAATATTTATCGTATCGGATTTTAATTCGGCACACTTATATATGTTATGGACATCTATCATTGCACCAAGTTTCATAAAAATCGGAATAAAAATGACCGAGTTATGCATTGAAACGTTTTGCTAAAGTGCACACACATAAGAGTGAGCGAGATAGCATATGTTAGAAATCGCGCATACGAAAGAAATTTAATATATGAAATAAGTTTTATAAACTAAAGGTAATTTGTTTTCCCCTGATGCATGGTATATCCAAGTCGGCCCGGCGACTTACTTACTTTATTACACTTGATGTTTTGGTCTGAATAAAAATCAGAAATTAATATTATCATATATTTTTTATAGTTATTGACAATTTAAGGTATGTATTTTACTAAAAAAAAATATTTTGTGACCTGTGCATATGTGTTCTTGTACTTATATGTGGTAGAAATTAACCATCGTGGTAATTGAATTTGTGTAACTTAATGTGAATTTCTGTAGACAAAAACTTAGTGAAGGCCGCATCGGTTCGGATCGAAATTGTATTTCACTGTTAATATGTTTCGTCCTCATTTGAAATTAAGCAGCCTTTGCTGCTCCAAAGTGCTCCTGCTCATAATAGTTGACTTTTTAGGCACCATGTCGGTACGAAAACGTACTCTGTTTGATGTATGGCACAAGGAAAACAAACATTCGCAGAAAGTTACCGCAGTTAACAACTTTGTTTTTTCAAATATAATAGATAGGTCCAAACTTTCGGAAGACCAGTACAACGCTACATTATTGGTAGTATTGGCTTTATTGGTTGATATTCCAATGCAGGGAACAGGAAATACAAATAGTGGCAATACCGCTAGAAGATTTTTCGAGTACCACGACCTGTCTGCTCAAATAACTGGAGTGAATGGAATCCTTATAAAAAATCTTGGAATCATTTTACGTTCTACGGCATCAGGATATGCCATAAACGTCAGCCGATTCCGTGAGTTTGCCTTGGACACGGCAAAGATTTTTATTCAAGAATATCCCTGGTTTTATATGCCTAGCTCGGTTCATAAAATTTTAATTCATGGAGCCGACATTATAAATGCTGTACCTCTTCCAATTGGTATGATGTCGGAAGAAGCCTTGGAAGCAAGAAATAAAGATTTTAGAAACTTTCGACTTCGAAAAAATTCAATGCAGGACCTAATGAACACATTATTAATATCCTCGGATCCTTTAATAAGTAGTTTATGTAGTAGCTCAACACAATTTATACAAAAATATAAGATTTTAGATAAGGAGGTTAAAGCTCTTCTTTTAGAAAAAATTGAAGAAACAGACTTCAGCTCTGACTCCAGCTCTGACTCCGATTAATAAATTTAATATTATTTTAAGTAAAAAAAAAATAAAGTATTATTCACTTGGATATTAATAATTTAAATGGTTTCATTAAAAAAACACCAATATTCTAACACATATCAATTAAGTTACGCTAGATTAGCCAAATCGCCCACTGTGCGACAGGTGCTGTTAGCGCTTGGGGGGGATCGAGTGTTTTGGGGTGATCTGGCAAACCTGTTGCCAGCTGTTGCTTCCCTCGCGATTATCTGGGGAAAGAGTGAAAGTGAGAACAAAAAATTTGTTTGAGTTCACCCCACCAATACCGACGAGGCAGCGATCGGACAGGGGGGCGGCGCGTGTACAGTCGCCCACTACCTCTCCGGCTCTCCAATTCCACCGGGCGCGAGACCGACGAAGAGAAATTTAGCGTAAAAAACCGGGCCTTTGATACACAACCGCAAGTAGCCGACACACCGTAGCGACCAGAATCACTGAATTTGACTTTTCTTTCCAGGGTGAACACAGGATTTGAGGAATTTTTTACGAGAGCAGGAAAAGAACGCGACCTTCCGACCTCTTTGTTTTTCTCTATCATCCTATGTGTGTGCTTGTTTTTATACATTCCTCTTGCTCACTTTTATTTAACCCTTTTCTCGCTTAACTTAAAATCCTCGTTAAACTAACTAATCCTCGTTACTAGCTAAGAAGAGCCGAGGGCAAATTAATCTGCAGCGTCCGAGTCACTTTTAAACTAAAGCCAAAAGGCTTAACTGCCCTCTCTGTGTGTGTGTGTTTTTATTTTATTTTTTTTTTTTTATTTCGGTTTAAAGTTATATATGTATGTTTAAGATATATATGTATTTAGGTTGATGAAGCCGGACCGCCGATGGGACATTGCTTCGCCCGGGTCGATCTCCGTCACCCTCAGACTCTCCTTGCTCTCTCCAAGCTCCTAAGATTTGGCACTGCTCTATAGTTGAGCGCGTGTAGAGCTGAGCTGCTGTACCGTCATGGTGAGGGTAGTGACTTGCTCGTTCAGCTTTCTTATCATCTCCATCATGTTTTTTAGATCAGCTAGTCCAGGCGGTGGAGTTGCAGTTTGCTGCTGCTGATGGTGATTGCTGTACTGGTGCTGGTGCCGGTGCTGCTGGTGCTGCTGCTGCACGTTGTTAAGTTTAGGCTGTTGTTGCCTTTGTCGCTTATTTTTAAAGCTGTGCATGTTCATAATGTTTTTATTTGTTTTTTCCAGATTTGACACCGGGATGTAGTTATGCTGCTGCTGAGATTGGCTCACAGTGGCAAAGGTGTGCCTTCTCCAGTTTGCGTTGTTGCTTCTTCCATCGGTTGGATTTTTAGCTGCTTGCCATTGCCGTTTGAAGTGATGTCTTCCAGGATGGTTTAGCGGAGGTAAGTTTTTAATGATGTTACTCATTTCCTCCTTATATGTTCTGCACCCTTTATAGGTCGCAATGTGGCTGCCTCCACAGTTGGCGCATTTTGGAACGGGTACTCTGGCGAAGTTGCACTCCTTGGTCTCATGTGGACCTGCACACTTCATGCAAACGCATGGGCGATGGCAGTAGTTTTTGGAGTGCCCATACGCTTGGCATCGGTGGCATTGGACAGGTGCAATGCGTCTTCTTCGCCTTTCAATGGAGACCTGTTGCTGGCCCAATTGCCGAATTTGAAGGACTTGGGTGCTCTCGTCGTCTGAGAGTGGCTCTAGCTCCAGCTCAAAGATGTTATAGGGGACTCTGGTGCGGCCATTTTTCATCAGGCTGATGTAGCGCACCGTGTGTCCTAATTTCCTCATCTCCTTTTTAATCCACTCACATGATGTGGTGTGGATTAGTCCTCTTATAATAATTCGGAATCCTCTTTGGTCTCTATTCTGGTAAGTGTGCATAATTATTTTTTCTCTTTTTAGGATTTCTAGCGCTGCCTCAAAGGATTTAACGTCAATACAGGTGAGTAATTTATTATTGTTGTTGTCCGTGATTAATTTTATTTTATTTTTCAGGTTTTCTTTGTCAAGGAGGTTCGTCAAGAGGTTATAGTCAGTATCAGCGTCAATATAAATGGTCGATATCTTGTTTTTTTTTGTGTTAAGACTTTTTGTTGTATATCAGGTACCTGTGTTGGCCCTTTTGTATGGCCATTTGTATTGAGTTGTAAGCTGACTGCTGGAGCCTGTGTCTGTGGCAGCTGCTGTGATGCTACTGAAGCCTCTGAGTCGTCTCCCGCTGGAATGGAGTCATCCTGCGCGTCGACATCCATATCGTCGTAGCTGCTGCTGGAGCTCACATTATGTTTTTTTCTTCTTGTTTTTAAGTTGTGATTTTTTAGATTTAATTGTTGGTTTGTAATTCGTAATTTTGTAGTCCGGTTTATGCGCGTTTGCTTGTCTTTTTAGTTCTCCCGCTATTGTTGTTGCCGGTCTTTTAAGTGTCGTTTTAAATTGTGAAATTGTTACTTTGTGAACGGAATTTATTTTTAACTTGTCATTTTTATTTGTATTCACAGGTGCACTGGTCGTTGTCGTAGCTTGCTGTATTGGAAAAGCATCATTGTTAACCCATTCCTCGCATCTGGTGAGGGATGGCGCTTTTTGGATTGAATTAGTGCTCCAGATTGATTGGCCAGCAGAGAGGACCGGGCTCGCTGTGTCCACGCACGATTTTTCCACCACCGTCGTATTTATTGATATTATCGCGTCATAGTCTATTGCACTTATTTGTTTATGGTCATAGTTATAGTTTTCGGGAAGTTCTTTTTTAATAAATAGTCCCTTGTCAATTGTTCTTAAGTCGCGGTTTATCACTTTTTTTTGGGTGTTAGTGGCGTTGTATCGAGAGAAATTCCCGCTCAATTCCCAGTTTGGCGCCATTTCTCCGTTTCCCGCATTATCTATTCCCTTTATTGGAGAAAGCGCGCAATCCTCGTACTCCATTTTCTTTTATTTTTTGTCTCTCTGCACACCGGGAGTATATGTGTGTGTGTGTGTTTCTTATGTATATAAGTACATATACAAAGAACACAAATGGCGGCAGGCCGTCTATAACTATATATGGACGAAAATTTTCACGAACACGAAAACTTCACATATAACAATTATTAACACAGATTAAAAATAATTGGGGACGAAGAAAATTACACATTTATGTAAGATTAATAATAATCTAGTGTTTATTTAATATTTGTGATTATAGTAAAAGAGTATTGAATTACTTAGATATATACGACTTTTAAGACTTCCAACTTAGCGCTTCTGCTGACCAACCAAGAAAACAAGTGTGTGTCATCGAGAGACCGTCGATAATCAAGTGAGCGAGTCGATACCACACCAAGATTACCCAGCAAACAGTTGAGAAGCTAATGAATGGTATATCATTACCCCTCCGACATCTCCGCCCTTTACATTTATGTTTGGTGATGTCGATGCATCGCCTATAGCCAAGCAACTGATCGTTGCAAGGCTTTTTTTATTTGCCGCTTCCCAATTCTCTGGGTTCTCCAGCATCTTCGCGACCAGGTTCTCCGCAGTGACACGATCTCCGCACCTAAGAAGCAGCCTTTGCCTCGCAGAATCGAGACGTGGGCAGTAGAACGCCACGTGGTTAGCGTCCTGAACAATACCGCTGCCGCACCAGGTGCACTGGTCCTCCTCCTCGTGGTTGAACCTTTTCAGGTAGCTCCTGAATCATCCATGGCCGCTCAGAAGTTGTGTGAGGTGAAAGTTAACCCTCCATGTGTCCTTCCTAACCAAGGGTCGAGCCTCGGGATGAGCCTGTGGCTCCAGCGTTCCTTGGATGACGAGTCCCATCATTGGATAGTCCGGAACTGCCTGGAATTGCTACTTCGCCAGGGCTGGTGTTAGTTACTGTTTTTACGGCTGTCCCCTTCTAAGTCTCTCGAGCCGCCGCTTCTCGATCATTATTTCTGCTGCGAAGTCGCATACGGCCTCCCATGCTATTTTATCTGCAACCATCAATATTGTCAGGATTTCTATCGCAATATGTTGACCAATCCTTCCCTCAAGAATACTTCTCTGCAGGTCATATCGAGGGCAGCGAAATACAATGTATTCTGCGTCCTCACATATGCCAGCCCCGCACCATGTACACTCCTCGCTTGTCTCATGATCATGGTTCGGAATGCACAGCAGATCCTCGTGACGCTCAGTCTAAACGCGGATTCCATCCCTCGCCGATATGACTTCACTTGTAGGGCATTTCGTCACCGACGTGAGGAGGAGCCTTCTCTGCTGCTTGGATCCGTGGCAGTTGAGCATGATCCTTGGGAGTGCTCTTGGCAATCCTAGGGCCTTTTGACTGGCGTTCTCCAGGTGCTCTCGAAGCTAAGCCTCGTGTCAAGCAGAAGGTTATTTATTTGTTGTCTCCACCTTTTTTCGCCTACTAATTAAAACTGCTTCCGTCTTATGGGCAGCGGGTTCCAGTCCTTCAACTGAAAGCCACTGGTTAACCGCTGCAATACCCACGTTGCATTTTGCCTCCAGATCAGGTAGTTCTTTTTCCACGATGTCCAAGGCAATGTCGTCGGCGAAGCGTATGACATCCATTTTGTCATCAAAATCAAGGCGAAGAATCCCATCATACATTGTATTCCAAAGGAGTGGCCCCAGTACAGAGTCCTGAGGGACTCCTGCGATCAAAATAATTCGCCACCAGCTGCAGGATTTTCCCTGCCACTCCGAAACCCCTTAGACTGTCGAGAATGCGGCTCCATTTAGCAGTGTTGAAAGCATTCCGAATATCGAGGCAAGGTAGTATCGTTTTGTCCCTCCCTTCCAACGGTCGCCTGCGGTTGGCTCTCTTGCAATATCCACTACCCATGAGACGGCATCTATTGTAGATCGCGCTTTCCGGAAGCCATATTGCTTTTGTGAGAGATCTCCCCGCGGTATATTGCGACGTTCAGCCTAGCCACTATCAGCTTTTCCAGTATCTTTCCTGCCGTGTCCAGCAGGCAGATTGGCCTGTAAGAGGATGCCTCGCCATGTGATTTTCCTTTGTGCAACAGCACAAGGAACTGCTCCTTCCATTTGCTGGGAAAGGTAGCTTCCCTCAGGCACTTATTGAAGATTTTTGCGAAGGCCTCCGGGTGGAGGTTTACTGCTAGTTTTAACGCTCGGTTGGGGATGCCGTCGGGGCCGGGTGCTTTGCTCGGCTTCAGGTTTTTAACGATTGCTTGGAGTTCTTCGACCGTACATTCCTCGATGTTTTGATTGGCGCTGCTATTTCTGATCCGTTCCGGGAAATGCCGGATATCTAGATCAGGGTCAACAGGAAAAAACCGTCCCACTATGCCCTGGAGCGTTGCTCTGTCGGTAGGTGCTGGTGATCTATTGGCATTCACTCGCTGCACCACGTTTTGGTATGTTTTCCCCCACGGATCCAAGTCGGCCGAGTCGCACAGTGTTAGGAAGCACTCGCGCTAGCTGGAGCTGATAGCATCCTTGAGTTCCTTGCGTCTACGCTTGTATTCTGGAGAAGTTTGGTGAACCAGTACGTTGGTACTGTCTTCGTGCCTGGATACATGCACGGCGGGCATCTGCTATGGTAGTATTCCACCAACAGAGGGGGGTGTGGTGACGCCTGTACGTCTTTAGGCGAAACAATGCTGGCATTACACGCGCGTGTTACCGCCTCCATGGCTCTATTTGCCGACTCCTCAGCGCCATCGGAATCTACAGTATTTTCAATTGCAGACAGTTGGCTGTAAAATATGAGTACATTTAGCATGTCTGCCTTGTATGCGTTACTAATGGCGGCATTGGTCGGGTAGGGGTGGTGTGCGACCTCATGGTCGCTGGCTGTGTAGCAGCCACTAATCCTCCAGCTTGCTCGACGGACGAGAGACTCACTAACCAGTGTCAGGTCGATAACTGATCCTGTACCTGCCCTGTTGAAGGTGTTTCCAGACTCGTGAATGCCTCTAGTAGCAACCGGCCTCTGGCATCCGTTCTTGCGCTGCCCCACTCCGTCGCCCATGCGTTGAAATCGCCAGCAATTATTATGTCCTGGCGTCCTCTAGCGTCGTCAGCAATAAGGTCAATGATCTCCTCGATAAGCTAGGCGGCAAGTAGCAGCTATAGAGCTAATACTTACCGGCCACCCTGGCTCTTACAAAGCCATCCTCCGAACGGATTTCCTCCAAACTTGCAGGGGTAGAGCCGCAGATCCATATGGCCGCCTTATGACTGAGGTCTGAGGCACAATTGTTGGAATTTATCGTTCTGTAAGGCTCGCTGAGTACTGCAATGTCAACTCCTAGCTCTCTCACCGTTTGCTGCAGAAGGTCCTGGGCTGCTATGCAGTGATTCAGGTTCAGCTGGATGATGTTTATATCATTTATAGGCATGATTGGGCCGTTTTATGATTTCCCTTCCCACTCAGAGGGCAGTTCTTGCTGCCAGCTCGGTGAGCTACTCTCTTTTTTCCTTTACTGCTACACAGGAAACAATTTTCTGCATTGCCGCAAGCTGCAGCCTTATGCCCAGCTTGGCCCCACTTAAAGCAGATTCCCGACCTGTCTATTGTGCTTTTACATCTCGCAGCTATGTGGGCCGGCTCTAGGCAGCGAAAATAGCGAAATGGCAGGTCCTCCAGGGCCCTGATTCTGCACACGTTCCAGGCTATTACCACTTTGGAAAACTTTAAAAGTTTTTGCATCGCTTGCTCTGGTGCTGAGACTATGGCAACCTGTGAGCCTCTGTAGCCTGGTCGCAGACTTCTCACAGTGAAGGTAGTGGCATCCAACGTCGTCTTGTCTGCTAGGGCTGACAATATATCGCCTCTCTCCGTCAATTCGTCGAGGTCCCCTATAATCACCGACTTGGTTTTGGTGAGGACTCTTACGGCCGCCGCATCTCCCAGAACTTGTGAGATTTCATCCTTGAGGCTTTGGATATCCCCTGGATCGCCTCCCAGCTCCAGCAACAGCCCATCCTTGGCGGTTCTGCGTACCTTGCTGACCTTTTCGCAGACTTGCTGCAGTTTGCCGTCGGTGCGGCGCGTCACTAAAGCAAGGACCTCGCTGCATGTGTGTGTGTTTTTTTTTTAACTCCATTCAAGCCAACATTATACGCACTAGATTTGCGGTGGACACACGCTCTCCTACAGCATCTTCTAGACGCAGTCATGCTGCCTCGAACCTTGGACAATACAGCAAGATATGCTCCGCATCTTCAGGTATCCCGCTGCCGCACCACGAGCATTTCTCCGAGGTTTCATGCCCCAATCTCCTGAGGTACTGCTTGAAGCAACCATGATCACTAAGGAGCTGGGTAAGGTAACAGTTCACCTCTCCGTGCTTTCGATGGATCCACACGCTTATATCAGGAATCAGTTTGGGGAGCGCTGGGACACCTCCAGCAAGGGAAGATGGACCCAATCTTCCCTTGCTGGAGGTGTCCCAGCGCTCCTGCCACCTGCGCTAACTTTGTTGCCTGGCTAGGCCGCGCGCAGACCCGGAGCTGTCCACGTTGCCGCCTCGTCTGGCGTTGTATAACGCGCTGAGAATCTCCGCCTGCTCATTAAGCGGCATCATCCCTGCGATGACCAATGCCGCGTCATCCGATATGGTGCGGAAAGCACTGCATACTCTGATCGCGTTAAGCCGATGTGTTGCTTCCAGACCGCGCCGGTAAGTCCTCACCTGCATGCCTTCCATCCATGCTGGTGCTGCGTAGAGTGCAGTTGACTTCACCACACTGGAAAGTAGGAGCCGTCGTCCTTGCTTCGGGCCGCGGGTATTCAGGAGAATACGCGATAGCGCGGATGCGCATTTAGACGCTTTTTCGCAGGAATACTGGAGGTGTTCCGTGAAACTTAGCCGAGTGTCGAGAAAAACACCAACGTATTTAATAGTCCTCTTTGAAGCGACCATCGTTTTTCCTACTCGCACTTGGGCAGATTCCACTCGCTTACGGCTACTTACTACCACCGCCTCCGTCTTGTGGGCTGCCAAATCGAGGCCCATAATAATAGTCTGACGTGACAAATTATATTCCTTAGCGATATTTATAACCGAAATACCCAAGTTATGTTTTGTCACAATTTCTGTTCTTGTTTGTTGACTTAACTCAGATATTTTAACCATTTTTAATATCGTGAATGTTTTTGCGACCTTTGTGTTGTTCATTTTGGTGTTTGTCTTCTGGCTTAAGGTCAATATACATATAAATTATCGTCTTCAGGGCAACTACAAAATAATACAAAAAACATCAAATCAATGGAACTATTACTTTAACAAACTTTTTTCATACAATGTTTAACATGTCCGCACTGTTTAACGTGGAGTTGAGTCCTGTTGCAGTCGGGGTGTTGATCATATGCAGCATCTTCATAGTGAATCGTTTGTTGTAGTGTCGCTCTCGATTGGCACAGTGTGTCATTAAAGCTGTTTTTTGGGTGTCAGAGTGATGTCGTATTTTGAAGTCTGATTTATGTTGTGAAATCCTGGTCTTTAATTTTGATTTTGTAGTCCCTATGTATACCTTATCGCATGATGATTTATCAAGTCCAAGTAATTTTATACATTACATATTTTTAATATCAAAAACTCGATAATATGAAAAAAATATTCGGATTAATTAAATCAAAAGAGAATTTCTCAAAAATATTGATCATTTCACCAAATTTTATAAAAATCGGAATAAAAATGGCCGAGTTATACGTTGAAATGTTTTGCACTCAAAGCGGTGCAAGGGCGAATTTGGCCGGTGGAGCGCTAAAGTGCACACACATAAGAGTGAGCGAGATAGCATATGTTAGAAATCGCGCATACGAAAGAAATTTAAATATTAGTTTAGTTTTGTCTGGCATGAACAAACTTTTACTCTAACAAATTGCAACACTAATTCGACGAATTTATCACACAGTTTTAGGCAAATTACAAATATAAAACAACTTGAGCCTAAAAAAGGTTAGAAAAAGGAAATGAAGATTCAAAAGGATTTCACCAAATGGGATACAACTGTGGAAGGAATGATATGGGATGGGATACTGCTTTGGGATTTGTAAATTACTTTCAATTAGTTGAATGGAAAAAGCAAAACGAAACGAGAGCAATTCATTCAACATTCGTTCGTTCACAGACAGATTCCATTATTTGGTAGCACTTTTGCTTAATTCAAAAATATTTTTAGAATATTACAAATTGAAATGGATTGAAAACTTTTTATTCAGCTTCTTTGGAGACACACATTTTTGTTCTCTAATATATTCCCTTTTTTCATCTTTCCATTCAGCACCATTCCTCATCTAGTTATCAATTATTTCGATTTATAGAGAAATTTCCAGCTATCGTTCTATCGAGCCTAACTACCGATAAGTGAGCAATGTGAACCACTGTGGTTCGCAATAATGAACCAGAGTTCACAGAACGAGTTCAGCCTGAATAGTATAAATAGCCGAGCAATCGCCTACAAATCTCATTCACTTTCGGCTCGCTCTGCCATAAAGTTATTCTTATTCCTCATTTTAATCATTTTTATTCTTTTGTTAATTTTAATCTTACCTGTATCTAATTTTACTCTTCCGATAACACGCAATGACAGGTCTGGCAGGTTGTTCAAATCCAAGCATGAAATTTGTACCCTCGAATCTGCCACATTTATACCTTACTAAAGCGATTTCTGCTGTATTCCTTATTTTTTACTTTAACTATTATTAGAGATTGCGTTTTTATTGTGTGTATTTTAGGAATTGAGCGGGCTTTCAGGTCAATAATTTTGGTTATTTTAAAAAGAAAAGAAAACAAAAGAATTGTATATATAATTGAATATATTCAATTGGTTTCTTCATTTCGATATATTTCGGTTACTCAACGGTAACCATCTTCAGGGCAACTTTAATAAAAACATAAAAGCGCTTAACAAACATAAAAACAAAGAAAAAATCAGAACATACATAGTTTACACGTCTGCACCGTCGGACGTGGAGTGTTAGACTAATTATTTTCTAATAAGTGTCTGTATAACTGTGCGCAATTGTCAGAGTCATTTTTGTAATTCAGTCTTATATATGTATGTCGATGTATTTATTATATGCAACATTTCCATCGTGAAACGTTTGTTGTAATGGTTCTCCTGTCCTATGATCTTCGTGTCCTCAATTGGGAGAGGGGTTATTTGTAATATTACGTGATTTGTAGTCCGATCTATGTTGAGATAATCTGGTTTTTAGTTTTGATTTTGTAGTCGCTATATACACTTGTATGAAAACAACTGAGTTGCCAATTTATCTTTTTGTTTAGCGAGCGAACGCACATTAATGTGGTTGTCGCTAATTTTGAACATTATTGACACATCAGACTTAGAGCTTGTTGAATTGTACTCTTGTTCAAGCGCTTTCCGTTTATTTTTAATCCAGTTTCCAAATAGTGGTTACGGACTAATTTTATAAGATGAGGAGCATCCGAAAAAACAAAAATCATCCTATGGATGGCTAAACCAGGCTTTTTCTAAAAACATACAAAAACAATTAACTTCTCTTTGCTTATAATTCCTGTAATACACTTACTTTCTGAAATACCAAGCTCTGTCCATAGTCGTTGGTTTCCGGTGCCCAAATCTGACACAATTGCTACTACTGGATAACCTCTACGGTGCAGCTTCCTTAAAATGGTGTTAAGCGTGTCCATGTCCATCCGGGTGTTGTAATCGAAATAAACTGGCTGCTTCCATGAATTTTTTAACCCGCGCACATTTTCCAGTTGCACTAAGTTGCTTGGCTTGTACACGACGTCCGCTGAGCTGTCATATTCATAAGAAGCTGTAACCTTCATCTCGTCGAAGGCCAATACGCAAAGCTTGTCAGTCTCGTCCACTTCCTCATTTGCCATTAGGTCACTGACCACATCCAGGGTACCAGTCTTTATATCGACGCCTGATAACCATCTGTATAAGGTGGCACGACTCGGTAAAGAAAAGCCTTTCTTGTATAGATGATTATACGCCCGAGGGCCTGCGGTATGGAGGCAAATAGCAGCAGACATATCATCTGGATTGAATAATGTACGTTTGCCACCATTTCTCAATATTTTTATTTGGGTTTCTGTAAATATTTTGCCCAGAGACTCTTTTAGTTGGCGAAACTCCTCAAGCTCTTGTCGTAAGGTCTGCATCTCTTTTTCCATCACATTAATCTTTTGCTTCAGTATACCATTTTCCGTATACAATGTTTTATCTATTACTTTGTCTCTACAATACAGTTACATTATATTTAACATATATGTACATACATATATACATTGTTTTACACTCTTAACTTACGCTGTTTGTGTGCTCGAATTAACATAACCTTCTTTAATAATGATTGGTTGCCACTCTTCTCGTTTTGGAACGGCATCTTGATTTAACCGCCTCCTTTTATAAATTTGGCCGTTTTTAGATGAAAGCGTAAATTGAGATCAACATCAAAATGTGCGTCGCAAATTCTGGAGTTTTCACCAAGGCTGCATCCCTAGGCTTTTCTCCCACAACTGCCTCTTACCGGCACAATTTTGCGACAAAAATATCAATAACTATTTTTTTTTTTTGCTCACACAAGGGTTAACAATTTTTAAAACATTCGTCCGTAGGCAACCTTTTCATTTGACAAGCACGAACGTACTGAAGCTAAGACATCGAAACGTCAAGCCTCTGCTGCCGACGAGACTACCTTATATTATTGTATTATGATCCGAAATACCATCAACATGGATACATTATTACAACGATTCTTAAATCCGATAGACTGCAGATAGACGATTTCTAGATCTGTTGAGCCTCGCTGTTATTCATATTTTATAGAATTAGGTATACCCCTTTATCATCCTACGGTTAACTGGGTATAAAAGTACGCCAATAACAGAGCGCTAGTCCCAGCAAGGGCACTCTCACGCGAGGTCCCAAGCAAGGACGTAGGATGCTACTGATGAGCGTCATGAAGTCAATCGCCACGAGGAGGAGGACCTGGTGCGGCAGCGGTGTCGTTGAGGACGCTAACTACGTGGAGTCCTACTGCCCACGTCTCGATTCTGCGAGGCAAAGGTTGCTCCTTATGTGCGGAGATCATGTCACTGGTCGCGAAGATGTTTGAGAACCCAGAGAACTGGGAAGCGACATGCGAGTTCGCCGCATCCATATCGAAGCAACTTAGGAGCTTGGAGAGAGCAAGGAGAGTCTGAGGGTGCTGGAGATTGACCAGGGCGAAGCAATGCCTTATCGACAGTCCCGCTTGGGCCAGCCCTTATCAACCCAAATAAAAATTGTGTATATATACATATACTTTAACAGTCATAGCTTAAACCGAAATAAAAAATAAAGTAAGTAAGTCGCCGGGCCGACTTGGATATACCATGCATCAGGGGGAAAAAAACTACATCGAGTTTATTAAACTTATTTCATATATTAAATTTCTTTCGTATGCGTGATTTCTAACATATGCTATCTCGCTCACTCTTATGTGTGTGCACTTTAGTGCTCCACCGGCCAATTTCGCTTTGAGTGCAAAACGTTTCAATGCATAACTCGGTCATTTTTATTCCGATTTTTATGAAACTTGATGGAATGATAGATGTTCATAACATGTATAACTGTGCCAAATTAAATTACCATACGATAAATATTGCGGGAGAAAATCATTTTTCATTAAATTCCAGAGGCGGAAGGGGGCGTGGGAAAAAAAAAACATAAACTTGGTCAGCGCCAATACTACATGAGTCCACATTCTAAATTTGATAGCTCTATCATTTATAGTTGCTGAGATCTCTGCACTCTTACGGACGGACGGACGGACGGACGGACGGACGGACGGACGGACAGACGGACGGACAGACGGACATGGCTCTATCAATTTCTCTTCTCATGCTGATCAAGAATATATATACTTTATAGGGTCGGAAATGCTTCCTTCTCCCTGTTACATACATTTTGGCGACTTTAATATACCATTTCATCCTATGGATGCAATTCATTTTATTGCAAATTCATTTTATTTCGAAATATCAAAGAAGCTAACTTCGGCTATGCCGAAGTTTGTATACCCTTGCAGCCCATGAGCAGTACATTTTATTTCCTAAAAAATTATTATATTAAATTTTATATCGTCGAAATCAGGCGTTATGTTTATTCGATTGTTTTGAAATTCACACATATGGTGTAATCCCTTTTTATTTATGTACGTAATCAGTTTGGAAAAGATTGTTCAAAAAATAGAGAAGTTATTCGCATTTAACGTTTGTATTTGTATGGCAGCTATATGATACAGTTGTCCGATCTTATTCAAAAGATGTGTGAGCAGCTGTATAGAAAAGCTTATATACGAACTTTGAATGCCATAGCTCTAAAACTGTGGGACTAGTTTGCGCAGCACCAGACAGACAGACGGACAAACGGACATGGCTATATCAACTCGTCTTCTCTTGCTGATCAAGAATATTTATACTTTATGGGGTCGGAAACGATCCCTTCTCTGCGTTACAAACATCTGACCAATTTTATAATGGGTATAAAAATGCAAGGGTATAAAAATGAATTGGCGTATTAAAAAAATAAATGATTTTTTAAAAAAAGGCACTTTTTCACGCACAACAATTATTTGGACACATTTCGGTTTACACCAAAAATCCGTTCTGTTGGCATCGGTTTTCTATAAGTACTTTGTGGGGCCACCCTTAGCATCAATTACGGCTTGTAGGCGTCGGCGCATACTTTTTACCAAGTTATTGGTTTCTATGGGGTCTATTTTCTCCCATTCTGAATTCTTGCTTGCAGTGGTATAAAAGCCATTATTGAACCAAATATGACGAGTGTTTAGGGTCGTTGTCTTGTTGAAACAAGAAATTCTGTGGATCGAGCCCTAATTTGGTGACACTAGGCATCAAGTTGTCACTCAAAACAATTTTTATAGATGTGCTCATCCATTTTCACATCGATAAACACCATTTGACCAGCTCCAGCTGCTGCCACGCACCCCCAAACCATGACGTTACCACCGCCATGCTTCTCGGTTGGAATAAGATTTTGTTCCTCCATGGCTTCATTCTCCTTTCTCCAAACTTTGGAGGGGCCATCATGTCCAAAAATATTATATTTGGACTCGTCGCTAAAAAGGACCGTCTCCCAAAAAGAATCTGGCTTATTTAAATCTGGCCGGCATTATGAAGGCAGTTGCGAACAGTTTGGGCACAAACTTTTTTTTGGGAACCTTCTTCTATATTGTGACGAAGGGCTGTGGACAAAATTCGTGGATTTTTTTGGACATCTGACACGATTTTTCGCTCTTCCCCTGGAGTAAGAATTTTGGGCCTTCCAGCCAACTTGTGTTTTGCAGCCAAATATCCAGTGTTTATGAAGTTTTGAATAACACTATGTACGGTGGAATGTGCTTCTCCAATAATTTTTCCAATTTCGCGTACACTGCGATTTTCGAAATGTAATTTTAGAATCGTTTTCCGCAAATCTAATGATAAATCTTGACCTCGTCCCATTTTGTCCACCTTAAACGAAATCAGAAGGAAAACTAACATCAAAACCAACAAAATGCAGATCAGAAAGCATAAGAAGCTGCAACTTAAACGAAATACGCAAAAAGGAACACCGATTACCGTTTCATTTCCTTAGAAAAGCGAATAACCGAAATGTGTCCGAATAATTGTTGTGCGTGAAAAAGTTTCTTTTTTTTATAAAATCAATTTTTTTACTACACCAATTCATTTTTTGTTTGTTTTTATAGTTATAATTAGAATTAGTAACATGGATATACAAAATGAAATACATTTTATTTGTTTAACATAATTATCTGCCAAGCTATTTACGAAATAAGATGAAATGACGGGGTGTCCGAATAAATGTTGTGCTGACTGTATGTGCTGAAAAATGACACTTAATTATGGCGCTGCCAGATTTTGCGTATTGACAATAGTATTGCCAATTCCCTAAATATAAATAGCAGCCCTCGTTAGTATGTAGTAGTTTTTTCTAATCATTTTCGTTATGGGAATAAAACATACATCACAGAAAACTCTGGAGATTATGGCGACGGTTGTTTTGTAAAACGCCGAAATGTTGGTGTCATAGAAATATCCGTCGTTTCATTTTCGGAGACACAGCCAGCAATCGTCGATTGCCGCTATATCGATTGCCGCTAAGTGCAATAGAGTTGTGCAATTCCAAATAAAAAATATCAAAGAAGCTAACTTCGGCTATGGCAAAGTTTGTATACCCTTGCAGCTCTTGACCATTACATTTTATTTTCTAAAAAATTTTTTGTTTCTTAATCCAATAAATAAATATTTTAAATACATTGGCCGGGGGCAGCCAATCGCCAAATAGTAAGCGTGCCAAGACAATGTAGCGATTGATATTCATATTCACACACACACAATCGCAATTTTGACACATATATATGCTTCACTGCTTATGCGTGCACTGCTTATGGCAGCAGTACTGCTGCATACTGCTGCTGCCAGGCAAATTTTATATCGTCGAAATCAGGCGTTATGTTTATCCGATTGTTTTAAAATTCACGCATATGATGTAATCCCTTTTTATTTATGTACGTAATCAGTTTGGATAAGATTGTTCAAAAAATAGAGAAGTTATTCGCATTTAACGTTTGTATTTGTATGGCAGCTATATGATATAGTTGTCCGATCTTATTCAAAATCGCAGATGTGCATGTGGCTGTATAGAAAAGCTTATATACGAACTTTGAATGCCATAGCTCTAAAACTGTGGGACTAGATCGCGAAGCACCAGACAGACAGACGGACAGACGGACAGAAGGACAGACGGACATGGCTATATCAATTTCTCTTCTCTTGCTGATCAAGAATATTTATACTTTATTGGGTCGGAAACGGTCCTTCTCTGCGTTACAAACATCTGACCAATTTTATAATACCCTCTGCAAGGGTATAAAAACCAAAAATATAACTTAAAAACTTAGAAATATAACAATAATAATAATAAAGAATAGTGGTTTTATAAGCGAAAAATATTAGGAAAAATACAATTATTATACCATGCATTCATAGAATGCACCCACACACACAGTTTTAGGCAAATTACAAATATAAATACAACTTGAGCCTAAAAAAGGTTAGACAAAGGAAATGAAGATTCGAAAGGATTTCACCAAATGGGATACAACTGTGGAAGGAATGGGATGTATGGGATGGGATACTGCTTTGGGATTTGTAAATTACTTTCAATTAGTTGAATGGAAAAAGCAAAACGAAACGAGAGCAATTCATTCAACATTCGTTCGTTCACAGACAGATTCCATCATTTCACATTTGGTAGCACTTTTGCTTAATTCAAAAATATTGAAAACTTTTTATTCAGCTTCTTTGGAGACACACATTTTTGTTCTCTAATATATTCCTTTTTTTCATCTTTCCATTCAGCAGCATTGCTCATCTAGTTATCAATTATTTCGATTTATGGAGAAATTTCCAGCTACCCTTCTATCGAGCCTAACTACCGATAAGTGAGCAATGTGAACCACTGTGGTTCGCAATAATGAACCAGAGTTCACAGAACGAGTTCAGCCTGAATAGTATAAATAGCCGAGCAATTGCCTACAAATCTCATTCACTTTCGGCTCGCTCTGCCATAAAGTTATTCTTATTCCTCATTTTAATCATTTTTATTCTTTTGTTAATTTTAATCTTACCTGTATCTAATTTTACTCTTCCGATAACACGCAATGACAGGTCTGGCAGGTTGTTCAAATCCAAGCATGAAATTTGTACCCTCGAATCTGCCACATTTAAAACGAGTATTTCTGCTGTATTCCTTATTTATTATTTGAACTAAGTATTATTAGAGATTGTATAAGCATGGATTTAATATTAATCACTTTCCATATCAACGCAACATCTAGCTCCCAATAGTTAGACAACCCCGTCTGCACGATACCGTCTCTCCAATTCGTGCCTTCCCCTCGCGCTGGCCTACACGAAAGCTCCGCCTTTCGACGACAGTACACTTTTGCTTGGCCTGCCCCTTTACACTGACAGTGAAACACTTATCAGCGTTAAGAGTGAGTCCCACAGTAGATAAAAATTCCACTGTGGTGTCCAACAATTTTTGAAGCCCCATGGGAGTTTCCGCAAATAGCACCAGATCATCCGCGAACGCTGCCGCGTTTGTCATAGTGTTTCCGACTTTGGCACCAATCTCTTTGGGGAAAGACCTAAGTAATCGGTCAATGACCAGATTACATATTATGGGAGGCAGAGGATCGCCCTGCTTGACGCCTCTCGCTGATATGAATACCCCTGATCACCATCCTTACCCATTGAGAGTGGTGCCGCCGCCCTCGTACATCTGTTTTACGTAATTGACAAAGTTACTGGGGGCACCATATGACTCTAAAATTCTGTAAACTGCTTGGTGGGATACTGAGTCAAAAGCTTTGCTAACATCTACTGTCACAAGGTAACATGACTTCCACCTTTGATGATGCTCCCGTAAAATTAGGTCGACTAAAGTCGCGTTATCAGCACACCCGTCGGTGAATCAGGTTCATGTTGTCTTTCCAATATGGCTCCATGGTTTCTTGATTTGGCATTACCGACTCATCTACTTCCTCAAGCAAGGATTTAATGCATCTCCCGTTGTGTTTATCCCAATTACGCTGAACCCTTGCGTATTCTTGACTTCTACACTGTCTCCTGTTACGAGGTCTCCGGGGAGGTCTCGTAATTGTGTGTGGTTCATTTGGTGGTGGAAATATATCTAGGAGATAGTTGGATAAGCACTGGAGAGTGGGTTTTTTCCCGGGGTAACTGCTCTATCGATTATAGACTGCAGAACCTCGGCCCTCCATCTGGGATTACATTCTACGGGGTGATAGTCCTGTAGTATCCGCATGATTTCGCAGTTCGACTGTTCTGATAGATTAATTGGAGGCGCTTCCGATCTTGATACTTTGTGGTCTAACTCGATTGAACTAGGGCGACGCTTCTGGGGTGGGAGCAGATTGCCCTCTTATCTGCTCCAGTTTCGCTCTATATTCACCCCTCTTCCGAAAAGATTTTATTGCTTCGGAGCTACGGTGAGTAAAAACTTCCGCTAGCTTTTTATTTGGAAACCTAAAATTACCACTTGCTTCGAGTTCGACCTCCTTTCTCGCCATCATCCACGCTTCTTCCTCGCTCCATCTGAGTTTTACATCTACATTGACGTTGTTCATCTAATTCGTCTTTGTGATGAAGTGACATGTGAACACCGAGTCCTCTTTTGGTATTGAAAAAGCGTTGACATACTGTGCCTTCTGAATTGACTTCTGTACTTGCCTCTATTTGTAACCTGGGGCTGGTAGCCACAGGGCGTTCATTTGTTATCAGAGGCTGTATAAATTGACTTGTAGAACCAAGAGATTCTTGGCTCAGGGGGCAGGTAACCCCAAGAGTTTCTTCGCCGCTCGGATCAGCTACCTTCTAGAAACTAGTAACTAGTCGGCACCCAGGGAACACCACGAGGATGTTCCGAGTCAACTTGACCAATAGGCCCTGTTCCCATTATTCCCTATTATTAGAACTAAACATTATTAGAACTAAACTCTTCGCCAACTCTGTTTACATATCTTATTTTCTCCGGTGGACAGCAAGCATTCAGTGTGTCTGTGTGAAATCGGAAATCATAGTGAATAGGGATTCCGGGGAGAAGGAAAAAATAACCCAAATATTCATTAGTGAATTCAAAACTGAACTGCTTTTATTTGAGAAAGTTCTGAGTTTATATAGGCATTCTTACGCTCTAAGGGGTCACATTTGTGGAGGATCGGGGTATCTTAGTCTAGTGTTAGAACCAATCGCGAGAGCTCATGATCAGCGGCCGGGGTTTGAAATCTATTTTGGTTAATCTCGGCGTTGGCCGTTGCCTGGCTCATGTTTGCCGAGGCTCGTTTAATACATTTGTTATCTATTTTAAGCGGGCCCTTTTTGGTGTTCTCAATCTTATGCTATGTTAGTGTCCTCTATACATAGAGTCCTATTTTATATTATGTTATTGCCATGTACACATTGAGTAGTACTGCGTTTTATTATCAACAATGTTTTTCTCAGCCGCCTCGAAGATTACAGTGTTTATTCTTAAACACATAGCCATAATAACTGAAAAATCAATTTTCGGACAAATAAAGTAAGTCGCCGCGCCGACTTGGATATGCCATGCATTAAGAGAATCGAATTTATAAAACTAAATTCATATTTCAAATTTATTTTGTATGCGCGATTTCTAACATATGCTATCTCGCTCACTCTTATGTGTGTGCACTTTAGCGCCCCACCGACCGAATTTGCCATCGCCCCGCTTTGAGTGCAAAACGTTTCAAGGTATAACTCTGCCATTTTTACTCCGATTTTTATAAAATTTGGTCAAATGATAAATATTCTTAGCATGTATTAGGGTGCTGATACGATAAATATAAATAAACTTGTTCAGCGTCTATGCTACACGAGGCTACATCCTAAATTTGGTAGCTCTATCATTTGTAGTTGCTGAGATCTCTGCACTCTTACGGACGGACAGACAGACGGACATGGCTATAACAATTTCTCTTCTCATGCTGATCAAGAATATAAATGCTTTATTGGGTCGGAAAAGCTTCCTTCTCCCTGTTACATACATTTTGGCGACTTAAATATACCATTTCATCCTATTGATTCATGGTATAATAAGGGGGAGAATTAATGATCAAACACGTACAATTTTACTGGAAATTTTCCTCGTCACACTTGCTTTGATATTTAAGTTTGATCTTTCATTCAAAGTTTTAGTAAACATTTTAAAACAAACCTCAAACTGATTTAAACCGAAAATCGAATCAGAATATCCAAGTATATAAGTATACATATATAATTTAAATAATGAAAGAAAGACGGAATTATATGAAATTGCGAAATCGTAATGTGCCTTATGCCATTCGTGGGCCAAGGCCTCGTCGTTCAAATAATATACTTAATGAAAATCAGCATCACCAAGAGGTCAATAATAATAATGCTACTGGAGTAATCGAGAATAATAATAATACTCAGGATATGGAGAATAATATTAATACTCAGGATATCGAGAATAATAATAATACTCAGGATATCGAGAATAATAATAATACTCAGGATATCGAGAATAATAATAATACTCAGGATATCGAGAATAATAATAATACTCAGGATATCGAGAATAATAATATTACTCAGGATATCGAGAAAAGCAAGGACAGTTCAGATGACACCAATCAAAATGATCCATTGGCGGAATTAATGGTGCTACTAAGTATTTCAAAAGAAGAACGTGGCTCAGAATCAAGTGAATTTGATTTGTGTGCTAATCCTGAGTCTTAAAACATTCTTAACTCTTAAGTTAATTATTTTGTTTATTATGTTGAAGCAGATCCCCAGGAGGCTCCAAACCAAAGTCGTCTGGATGTGCTTTTTGTGTTTTTATTTAATTTTGATAAGCTGATTCCGAAAGAGAGAATCCAAGGACCATGACCGACTTTTTCGAGACATTCCTTTCAAGATCTTTCTGGAGCACAATCATATAAAAAATTCTAAATTTAATCAAAATTTAACGCTGTTCAAAATAAAAATGGAAAACTATTTTTCGATGATTCTCCACTCTGCCAGGTTTTGACTAAACAGAAAAATTTTTAGAAGCAAAACGTTTTTTGGTCCGATTGTTCCTATGGGAGCTATATGATATAGTTGTCCGATCCGGATATACAATGCCTGCAATATATACAAGACTTCGTGCAAAATTGCAGCTCTGTAGCTATAGAGGTTTAGGAGAAGCTGTTGATCCAGACAGACAGACAGACGGACGGACAGACGGACGGACAGACGGACGGACAGACAGACGGACAAACGGATTTGAACTCGTCTGGGCATGCTGATCAAGAATATTTATACTTTATATGGTCGGAGATGCCTCCTTCTATGCGTTCCACACTTCTGACCAAAATTAGTATACCCTTTTTGCAAGGGTATAAAAATACTCAATATAAGTGAATTAACACGAAGAAAGGTTCTTGATAAGGTCCTTATAAAGATAGTAATCAAAAAGTGCGTTTAAGTCATTCTGAAAAAAATATATCAAATGGGAAATTCATTATTTTGCATAGTGGTAAAAATTGGGACTTATTCATTAATTTACGAAAATGATCCGCGGCATTATAATAATGAAGATTAGCTAATTATAAAAATATATTGAATATAACAAATGCTCATAGAAAAAATCATATGAGTAATGCTCAAAAATATGCAAATATAATCAAACCTCTTTTCCCAAGTAAAGCTTTGTTTTCACTACCATTTGTCTCCACAATCACATTCATCTTGCATTCTTACTGGCAATGGCCTACTGAAACTAAATGTGAATAAGCCATATTTTATATATTGGGATGATATCGCATCGCAAACAGCTGGACACAACAATCATAATAACGAAATAATATCAATAATGGAAGGGCTTCGGGTGGCTAAAATTATATATTAACAATCATTATTCAAACGCAAGCTCAAATATGGGTATTAAAAAGTTCGGTCATTTCTCCTTGAATAGGCAGGGGCCTTAATCACAAAGTGTTCACTCAAAATATGATTCAATGCAAAATACTAATAGATCAGACTATAGATAAGAAATTGCAAGTAGCACAGATGCATGCTGCAGACAAAAATGCAGCATTAAGAGCAGATATTATGAGAGAAAATAAAAAACTTTTGGATGACCTAAACAATTTTTTAATCAACTATATTAATAACATAAAGACTGAAATGGAAAAAGGTGTTGTTAAACAAGTGCTGAGTACTAAGAAATTTTGTTGAGTTCTATTTTGAGAATACAGCTAAGTGATAGCTAATTGAAAGTGTTACATTTATATTTATATATATAAATGTTTCTTTTTCAATATGTCCGTTGATAAGTTTGCTCAGCACTCATATGGAAAATATAAATTAGATAGTTTCAAAAAAAATGGATATACATTGGGTCCACCAGCAAGACATTCCCTGAGAGCGATGCCAACCTCTTTCACAACGTATTCGTTTTTATACCCTTCCAGAGGGTATTATCAAATTGGTCAGATGTTTGTAACGCAGAAAAGGGATCGTTTCCGACCCCATAAACGAGCTAAAGTGCTCGTTTCCACATAAGAGTGAGCGAGATAGCATTTGAAAGATATTTAATATATATCTTTTCACCTGATGCATGGTATATACAAGTTGGTCCGGCGACTTACTTACTTTTTATACCATGCATCCATAGGATGAAATGGTATATTAAAGTCGCCAAAATGTATGTAACAGGGAGAAGGAAGCTATTCCGACCCTATAAAGTATATATATTCTTGATCAGTATCAATAGCCGAGTCGATTGAGACATGTCCGTCTGTCTGTCCGTCCGTCCGATAGAGTGCCTAGATCTCAGCAACTATACAAATTTGGCATGTAGACTCGTTTGGAGTGTACGCTGATCAAGTTTATTTTTTTTTTTGCCACGCCCCCTTCCGCCCACGCTATTCGAAAAACAATATTTTGAGCCCCCATATCTGGGGAACTATAAAAGATAGAGCTATCGGATTTGGACACTAGATGCGTGCAGTGCGCACGCAGACCAAGTTTGTTTCAAATTTTTGCCACGCCCCCTTCCGCCCCCGAAATTCGAAAAATTCGATTTTCACCCGAAATGTTTATCGTATCTAAATTAAATTTGGTACACTAATACATGTCACGTATATCTATCATCCCATCAAATATCACAAGAATCGGAATAAAAATGGCCGAGTTATACATAGAAACGTTTATCACTCATAGCGGTGCAAGGCAGATGCACGCAAAAAAGAGCGAGATAGCATATGCTGGAAATCACCGATTTGGTCGGGGGACGCTAAAGTGCTCGTTTCCACATAAGAGTGAGCGAGATAGCATTTGAAAGAAATTTAATATATATCTCTTCACCTGATGCATGGTATATACAAGTTGGCCCGGCGACTTACTTACTTTTTATACCCTTGCAGAGGGTATTATAAAATTGGTCAGATGTTTGTAACGCAGAGAAGGGATCGTGTCCGACCCCATAAAGTATATATATTCTTGATCAGCAAGAGAAGACGAGTTGATATAGCCATGTCCGTCTGTCCGTCTGTCCTTCTGTCCGTCTGTCCGTCTGTCCGTCTGTCTGTCTGGTGCTTCGCGATCTAGTCCCACAGTTTTAGAGCTATCGCATTCAAAGTTCGTATATAAGCTTTTCTATACAGCCACATACACATCTGCGATTTTGAATAAGATCGGACAACTATATCATATAGCTGTCATACAAATACAATCGTTAAATGCGAATAACTTCTCTATTTTTTGAACAATCTTATCCAAACTGATTATGTACATAAATAAAAAGGGATTACGTCATATGCGTGAATTTCAAAACAATCGGATAAACATAACGCCTGATTTCGACGATATAAAATTTGCCTATATAGCGTGCACTGCTTATGGCAGCAGCAGTATGCAGCAGTACTGCTGCCATAAGCAGTGCACGCATAAGCAGTGAAGCACATATATGTGTCAAAATTGCGATTGTGTGTGTGTGAATATGAATATCAATCGCTACATTGTCTACTATTTGGCGATTGGCTGCCCCCGGCCAATGTATTTAAAATATTTCTTTATTGGATTAAGAAACAAAAAATTTTTTAGAAAATAAAATGTAATGGTCAAAAGCTGCAAGGGTATACAAACTTTGGCATAGCCGAAGTTAGCTTCTTTGATATTTTTTATTTTTTTTAATACCAGTATTGTTATAATTAATTAAATAATATAGTGAAAATAAATACGAAATCTATAATAATAGGCTAATAAAAAGAAGAATCCAACTATGAGCAATTGAACAATTCGAAATGCGACATAATAGTATATAGATTTATTTATTTTCTCGTATTTTTGTGATTTGTTTATATCTGAATGTCATACTTTAAAAAAAATGTCACTCATACGACATGTGCTACAAAAAAATTGTGTTTAGAAATATATTTAGTTATTTTTGCGTGTTTTTCAATGATTCATATAGTTTGAAAATGAGTTGTAGTTGGAGTCTATGCATACGTTCATTTGATTTCTGAATACTTTACAAAAATGTATTAAAATATTACTCATACGACATGATGTACAACAAAGTTGTGCTTAGATATCTAGTTGGCATTTTTCCTTGGTTCGCTTTAGTTCAGAATTTGTTTGTTGAAATTCCCTCAAAAGGAAAATATTCTGTCTCAATATGGATAATAATTCAGATTTAGATACTAAAATAAATATTTATATCGAATAGAACGTTTGATTAAGATCGGACTACTATATCATATAGCTCCCATAGGAACAATCGGACCAAAAATGTTTTGCTTCCAAAAACTATTTTGTTTCTTTTGCAATCATCATGAAACTTTGTAACATTTGCTCATAATAAATTATAGTGCTGCCAAATTTGATTGAAATCGGATAACTATATGATTTAGCTGCCATACAAACGAGTGAAAAAATTGCATACTGCACATCTACATACATGCATATGTATGTATATACATGCATGCATATGTATGCGTGCCGTGGTAAAGCGTGTAGATACGGATTTTTACACAAAGGTTTTTAAATTTAGATAACTCTATTTAGGGATCTAGTAACACAAGAACTTGCAAGGGTATAAAAACTTCGGCATGGCCGAAGTTAGCCCGGCCTTCTAGTTTTTTTGCTTCTGGTTTTCCAAAATTGTTCTCTCTGGGCGAAATTTTTGTGTGTAAATTGTTAAATACATTTTCGGACAAACCATTCGAGTATTTAGGGCAACTTGTTCCTGCTGCATGCTGCTGATGGTGTTAATGAATTGTAAGCAAGGATCTGGTTGAGTGCCATCGCACCTAACTTTTGTCTGGCATAAACAAACTGTTACTCTAACAAATTGCAACACTAATTAGACGGATTTATCAACACCCACACACACAGTTTTAGGCAAATTACAAATATAAATACAACTTGAGCCTAAAAAAGGTTAGACAAAGGAAATGAAGATTCAAAAGGATTTCACCAAATGGGATACAACTGTGGAAGGAATTATATGGGATGGGATACTGCTTTGGGATTTGTAAATGACTTTCAATTAGTTGAATGGAAAAAGCAAAACGAAACGAGAGCAATTCATTCAACATTCGTTCGTTCACAGACAGATTCCATCATTTGGTAGCACTTTTGCTTAATTCAAAAATATTGAAAACTTTTTATTCAGCTTCTTTGGAGACATACATTTTCTCATCTTTCCATTCAGCAGCATTGCTCATCTAGTTATCAATTATTTCGATTTATGGAAAAATTTCCAGCTATCGTTCTATCGAACCTAACTACCGATAAGTGAGCAATGTGAACCACTGTGGTTCGCAATAATGAACCAGAGTTCACAGAACGAGTTCAGCCTGAATAGTATAAATAGCCGAGCAATTGCCTACAAATCTCATTCACTTTCGGCTCGCTCTGCCATAAAGTTATTCTTATTCCTCATTTTAATCATTTTTATTCTTTTGTTAATTTTAATCTTACCTGTATCTAATTTTACTCTTCCGATAACACGCAATGACAGGTCTGGCAGGTTGTTCGAATCCAAGCATGAAAGCCACATTTATACCTTAATAAAGCGAGTATTTCCGCTGTATTCCTTATTTATTATTTTAACTATTATTGCGTTTTTATTGTGTGTATTTTAGGAATTGAGCGGGCTTTCAGGTCAATAATTTTGGTTATTTTAAAAAGAAAAGAAAACAAAAGAATTGTATATATAATTGAATATATTCAATTGGTTTCTTCATTTCGATATATTTCGGTTACTCAACGGTAACCATCTTCAGGGCAACTATAATAAAAACATAAAAGCGCTTAACAAACATAAAAACAAAGAAAAAATCAGAACATACATAGTTTACACGTCTGCACCGTCGGACGTGGAGTGTTAGACTAACTATTTTCTAATAAGTGTCTGTATAACTGTGCGCAATTGTCAGAGTCATTTTTGTCAGTCTTATATATGTCGATGTATTTATTATATGCAACATTTCCATCGTGAAACGTTTGTTGTAATGGTTCTCCTGTCCTATGATCTTCGTGTCCTCAATTGGGAGAGGGGTTATTTGTAATATTACGTGATTTGTAGTCCGATCTATGATGAGATAATCTGGTTTTTAGTTTTGATTTTGTAGTCGCTATATACACTTGTATGAAAACAACTGAGTTGCCAATTTATCTTTTTGTTTAGCGAGCGAACGCACATTAATGTGGTTGTCGCTAATTTTGAACATTATTGACACATCAGACTTAGAGCTTGTTGAATTGTACTCTTGTTCAAGCGCTTTCCGTTTATTTTTAATCCAGTTTCCAAATAGTGGTTACGGACTAATTTTATAAGATGAGGAGCATCCGAAAAAAACAAAAATCATCCTATGGATGGCTAAACCAGGCTTTTTCTAAAAACATACAAAAAAAATTAAAACTTCTCTTTGCTTATAATTCTTGTAATACACTTACTTTCTGAAATACCAAGCTCTGTCCATAGTCGTTGGTTTCCGGCGCCCAAATCTGACACAATTGCTACTACTGGATAACCTCTACGGTGCAGCTTCCTTAAAATGGTGTTAAGCGTGTCCATGTCCATCCGGGTGTTGTAATCGAAATAAACTGGCTGCTTCCATGATTTTTTTAACCCGCGCACATTTTCCAGTTGCACTAAGTTGCTTGGCTTGTACACGACGTCCGCTGAGCTGTCATATTCATAAGCAGCTGTAACCTTCATCTCGTCGAAGGCCAATACGCAAAGCTTATCAGTCTCGTCCACTTCCTCATTTGCCATTAGGTCAATGACCACATCCAGGGTACCAGTCTTTATATCGACGCCTGATAACCATCTGTATAAGGTGGCACGACTCGGTAAAGAAAAGCCTTTCTTGTATAGATGATTATACGCCCGTGGGCCTGCGGTATGGAGGCAAATAGCAGCAGACATATCATCTGGATTGAATAATGTACGTTTGCCACCATTTCTCAACATTTTTATTTGGGTTTCTGTAAATATTTTGCCCAGAGACTCTTTTAGTTGGCGAAACTCCTCAAGCTCTTGTCGTAAGGTCTGCATCTCTTTTTCCATTACATTAATCTTTTGCTTCAGTATACCATTTTCCGTATACAATGTTTTATCTATTACTTTGTCTCTACAATACAGTTACATTATATTTAACATATATGTACATACATATATACATTGTTTTACACTCTTAACTTACGCTGTTTGTGTGCTCGAATTAACATAACCTTCTTTAATAATGATTGATTGCCACTCTTCTCGTTTTGGAACGGCATCTTGATTTAACCGCCTCCTTTTATAAATTTGGCCGTTTTTAGATGAAAGCGTAAATTGAGATCAACATCAAAATGTGCGTCGCAAATTCTGGAGTTTTCACCAAGGCTGCACCCTAGGCTTTCCTCCCACAACTGCCTCTTACCAGCACATTTTGGTGCGTGAATGGTTTTCACACCCGGCACATTTTTGCGACAAAAATAGCAATAACTATTTTTTTTTTTTGCTCACACAAGGGTTAACAATTTTTAAAAAATTCGTCTGTAAGCAACCTTTTCATTTGACAAGCACGAACGTACTGAAGCTAAGACATCGAAACGTCAAGCCTCTGCTGCCGACGAGACTACCTTATATTATTGTATCATGATCCGCAATACCATCAACATGGGTACATTATTACAACGATTCTTAAATCCGATAGACTGCAGATAGACGATTTCTAGATCTGTTATTCATATTTTATAGAATTAGGTATACCCCTTTAACATCCTACGGTTAACTGGGTATAAAAGTACGCCAAAAACAGAGCGCTAGACTCAGCAAGGTTCAGTCTTGGGGCCATTGTTATGAAATATTATGTATGACGGTATCCTGAGGGCCATCCCACACCCATATAATCGGATTCGCGGACGACGTTGCACTTGTCATGGTGGCTTAGGAGCTGAAGGATGCGGAACGGTGGTGCAACGAAACCATCGCCAAGATTGGCACAGGCACTGGCTAGGCGCTGCAGGCCTCAGCCTGTCCGCGCACAAAATCGAGGCGGTGCTGGTGAGCAGCCGCAAATCTGTGGAGCACGCCAGGATCATCTTCGGAGATGTGGTGATAAAGGGCACTAAAATACCTAGGGGTGATGCTGGACACCTGCCTAAACTTCAGGGAGCACTTGGAGGATGCCAATAACAGAGCGCTAGTCCCAGCAAGGGCACTCTCAAGCATCATGCTTAACACGCGAGGGCCCAAGCAAGGACGTAGGATGCTACTGATGAGCGTCATGAAGTCAATCGCCATCTACGCCCTAGTCTGGGCAAAAGCTATGGCTGTTAGCTATCGCCGGGGCCTGGAATCTACGTACAGGCACAACGCGATCAGGGTCAGCTCCGCGTTTCGCACAGTATCTGACGAGGCGGCGCTAGTTATAGCGAGCATGGTGCCCATCCACGAATTGGCCGGCAAAGCCGTCCAAGTCGTAGAAGCCGTAGAAGTCTAGCTACAAGCAGCACACCGTCAGAACCCGGCGATCGCCGGACGCTTAGGGCTCGGAGTATCCAACGCTGGCAGCAACGATGCGACTCGTCATCCAAGGGACGTTGGACCCACAGGCTCATCCCGAGGTTAGACCCGTGGATAGGAAGATCTCATGGTGAGGTCAACTTTCCCCTCACCCAGTTACTGAGCGGCCATGAATGCTTCAGGAGCTACCTGAAGAGGTTCAAGCACGAGGAGGAGGACCTGGTGCGGCAGCGGTGTCGTTGAGGACGCTAACTACGTGGAGTCCTACTGCCCACGTCTCGATTCTGCAAGGCAAAGGTTGCTCCTTAGGTGCGGAGATCATGTCACTGCGGAGAACCTGGTCGCGAAGATGTTTGAGAACCCAGAGAACTAGGAAGCGACATGCGAGTTCGCCGCATCCATATCGAAGCAACTTAGGAGCTTGGAGAGAGCAAGGAGAGTCTGAGGGTGCTGGAGATTGACCAGGGCGAAGCAATGCCTTATCGACAGTCCCGCTTGGGCCAGCCCTTATCAACCCAAATAAAAATTGTGTATATATATATACTTTAACAGTCATAGCTTAAACCGAAATAAAGTAAGTAAGTCGCCGGGCCGACTTGGATATACCATGCATTAGGTGAAGAGATATATATTAAATTTCTTTTAAATGCTATCTCTCTTTTGTGGAAACGAGCTATTTAGCGCCCCCCGACCAAATCGGTGATTTGCAGCATATGCTATCTCGCTCTTTTTCGCGTGGATCTGCCTTGCACTGGTATGAGTGAAACGTTTCTATGTATAACTCGGCCATTTTTATTCCGATTCTTGTGATATTTGGTCGAATGATAGATATACGTGACATGTATTAGTGTGCCAAATTTAATTTCGATACGATAAATATTTTGGGTGAAAATCGAATTTCGGGGGCGGAAGGGGGCGTGGCCAAAATTTGAAACAAACTTGGTCTGCGTGCACACTGCACGCATCTAATGTCCAAATCCGATAGCTCTATCTTTAATAGTTCCCGAGATATGGAGGCTCAAAATATTGTTTTTCAAATAGCGGGGGCGGAAGGGGGCGGGGCGAAAAAAAAATAAACTCGATCTGCCTGCAGAGCAAACGGGTCTACATGCCAAGTTTGGTAGCTCTAGCTCTTATAGTCTCCGAGATCTCGATGATTCTTCAGACGGACAGACGGACAGACGGACAGTCGGACAGACGGACAGACGGACAGACAGACGGACATGTCTCAATCGACTCGGCTATTGATACTGATCAAGAATATATATACTTTATAGACTTGCCGTTTCGAGTTATAAATAAAAAACAATGCATCACCAACGTGTATTGAGTATTAGAGTATTGTTTGACTTTGTCTTGATAAATGCGAAAGTCTGCGAATTTGGGCAATTTATTTGATTGAAAATTCTTTTAAACGGTAACTAAATATTGCAGTTTGCCATTTTAGAAATAATTTTAATATGTTACTTACATCTTTGTTTTTTTTTTTAAGTTTTATAAAAAATTTGTAACGTGACTTGAAGAACGTGACAAGATTCCACTTAGGTGGAGAAAGAAATTTTTCATAAATTCATTTTATTTCGAAATATCAAAGAAGCTAACTTCGGCTATGCCGAAGTTTGTATACCCTTGCAGCCCATGAGCAGTACATTTTATTTCCTAAAAAATTATTATATTAAATTTTATATCGTCGAAATCAGGCGTTATGTTTATCCGATTGTTTTGAAATTCACGCATATGTTGTAATCCCTTTTTATTTATGTACGTAATCAGTTTGGAAAAGATTGTTCAAAAAATAGAGAAGTTATTCGCATTTAACGTTTGTATTTGTATGGCAGCTATATGATACAGTTGTCCGATCTTATTCAAAAGATGTGTGAGCAGCTGTATAGAAAAGCTTATATACGAACTTTGAATGCCATAGCTCTAAAACTGTGGGACTAGTTTGCGCAGCACCAGACAGACAGACGGACAGACGGACATGGCTATATCAACTCGTCTTCTCTTGCTGATCAAGAATATATATACTTTATGGGGTCGGAAACGATCCCTTCTCTGCGTTACAAACATCTGACCAATTTTATAATACCCTCTGCAAGGGTATAAAAATGAATTGGCGTATTAAAAAAATAAATGATTTTTTAAAAAAAGGCACTTTTTCACGCACAACAATTATTTGGACACATTTCGGTTTACACCAAAAATCCGTTCTGTTGGCATCGGTTTTCTATAAGTACTTTGTGGGGCCACCCTTAGCATCAATTACGGCTTGTAGGCGTCGGCGCATACTTTTTACCGAGTTATTGGTTTCTATGGGGTCTATTTTCTCCCATTCTGCTAGAAGAGCCGTCTTTAGGGATTCTTTGGACGAAATTTTATGTTTTCGAATCCTTTTTTCTAGCAGATCCCAAACGTGCTCTATTGGGTTCAAGTCTGGCGATTGCGGCGGCGTTTTTAGTTGCTTGCAGTGGTATAAAAGCCATTATTGAACCAAATATGACGAGTGTTTAGGGTCGTTGTCTTGTTGAAACAAGAATTTCTGTGGATCGAGCCCAAATTTGGTGACACTAGGCATCAAGTTGTCACTCAAAACAATTTTTATAGATGTGCTTATCCATTTTCACATCGATAAACACCATTTGACCAGCTCCAGCTGCTGCCACGCACCCCCAAACCATGACATTACCACCGCCATGCTTCACGGTTGGAATGAGATTTTTTTCTTTCATGGCTTCATTCTCCTTTCTCCAAACTTTGGAGGGGCCATCATGTCCAAAAATATTATATTTGGACTCGTCGCTAAAAAGGACCGTCTCCCAAAAAGAATCTGGCTTATTTAAATCTGGCCGGCATTATGAAGGCAGTTGCGAACAGTTTGGGCACAAACTTTTTTTTGGGAACCTTCTTCTATATTGTGACGAAGGGCTGTGGACAAAATTCGTGGATTTTTTTGGACATCTGACACGATTTTTCGCTCTTCCCGTGGAGTAAGAATTTTGGGCCTTCCAGCCAACTTGTGCTTTGCAGCCAAATATCCAGTGTTTATGTAGTTTTGAATAACACTATGTACGGTGGAATGTGCTTCTCCAATAATTTTTCCAATTTCGCGTACACTGCGATTTTCGAAATGTAATTTTAGAATCGTTTTCCGCAAATCTAATGATAAATCTTGACCTCGTCCCATTTTGTCCACGTTAAACGAAATCAGAAGGAAAACTAACATCAAAACCAACAAAATGCAGATCAGAAAGCATAAGAAGCTGCAACTTAAACGAAATACGCAAAAAGGAACACCGATTACCGTTTCATTTACTTAGAAAAGCGAATAACCGAAATGTGTCCGAATAATTGTTGTGCGTGAAAAAGTTCCTTTTTTTTATAAAATCAATTTTTTTACTACACCAATTCATTTTTTGTTTGTTTTTATAGTTATAATTAGAATTAGTAACATGGATATACAAAATGAAATACATTTTTTTTGTTTAATATAATTATCTGCCAAGCTATTTACGAAATAAGATGAAATGACGGGGTGTCCGAATAAATGTTGTGCTGACTGTATGTGCTGAAAAATGACACTTAATTATGGCGCTGCCAGATTTTGCGTATTGACAATAGTATTGCCAATTCCCTAAATATAAATAGCAGCCCTCGTTAGTATGTAGTAGTTTTTTCTAATCATTTTCGTTATGGGAATAAAACATACAGGGGTGTCACAGAAAACTCTGGAGATTATGGCGACGGTTGTTTTGTAAAACGCCGAAATGTTGGTGTCATAGAAATATCCATCGTTTCATTTTCGGAGACACAGCCAGCAATCGTCGATTGCCGCTATATCGATTGCCGCTAAGTGCAATAGAGTTGTGCAATTCCAAATAACAAATATCAAAGAAGCTAACTTCGGCTATGCCAAAGTTTGTATACCCTTGCAGCTTTTGACCATTACATTTTATTTTCTAAAAAATTTTTTGTTTCTTAATCCAATAAAGAAATATTTTAAATACATTGGCCGGGGGCAGCCAATCGCCAAATAGTAGACAATGTAGCGATTGATATTCATATTCACACACACACAATCGCAATTTTGACACATATATGTGCTTCACTGCTTATGCGTGCACTGCTTATGGCAGCAGTACTGCTGCATACTGCTGCTGCCATAAGCAGTGCACGCTATATAGGCAAATTTTATATCGTCGAAATCAGGCGTTATGTTTATCCGATTGTTTTGAAATTCACGCATATGACGTAATCCCTTTTTATTTATGTACATAATCAGTTTGGATAAGATTGTTCAAAAAATAGAGAAGTTATTCGCATTTAACGATTGTATTTGTATGACAGCTATATGATATAGTTGTCCGATCTTATTCAAAATCGCAGATGTGTATGTGGCTGTATAGAAAAGCTTATATACGAACTTTGAATGCGATAGCTCTAAAACTGTGGGACTAGATCGCGAAGCACCAGACAGACAGACGGACAGACGGACAGACGGACAGAAGGACAGACGGACAGACGGACATGGCTATATCAACTCGTCTTCTCTTGCTGATCAAGAATATATATACTTTATGGGGTCGGACACGATCCCTTCTCTGCGTTACAAACATCTGACCAATTTTATAATACCCTCTGCAAGGGTATAAAAAGGTTAGACAAAGGAAATGAAGATTCAAAAGGATTTCACCAAATGGGATACAACTGTGGAAGGAATTATATGGGATGGGATACTGCTTTGGGATTTGTAAATGACTTTCAATTAGTTGAATGGAAAAAGCAAAAAACGAAACGAGAGCAATTCATTCAACATTCGTTCGTTCACAGACAGATTCCATCATTTGGTAGCACTTTTGCTTAATTCAAAAATATTGAAAACTTTTTATTCAGCTTTGGAGACATACATTTTCTCATCTTTCCATTCAGCAGCATTGCTCATCTAGTTATCAATTATTTCGATTTATGGAAAAATTTCCAGCTATCGTTCTATCGAACCTAACTACCGATAAGTGAGCAATGTGAACCACTGTGGTTCGCAATAATGAACCAGAGTTCACAGAACGAGTTCAGCCTGAATAGTATAAATAGCCGAGCAATCGCCTACAAATCTCATTCACTTTCGGCTCGCTCTGCCATAAAGTTATTCTTATTCCTCATTTTAATCATTTTTATTCTTTTGTTAATTTTAATCTTACCTGTATCTAATTTTACTCTTCCGATAACACGCAATGACAGGTCCGGCATGTTGTTCAAATCCAAGCATGAAGTTCGTACCCTCGTATCTGCCACATTTAAAGCGAGTATTTGTGCTGTATTCCTTATTTATTATTTTAACTATTAGAGATTATATAAGCATGGATTTAATATTAATCACTTTCCATATCAACGCAACATCTAGCTCCCAATAGTTACACGACACCGTCTCTCCAATTCGTGCCTTCCACTCGCGCTGGCCTACACGAAAGCTCCGCCTTTCGACGACAGTACACTTTTGCTTGGCCTGCCCCTTTACACTGACAGTGAAACACTTATCAGCGTTAAGAGTGAGTCCCACAGTAGATAAAAATTCCACTGTGGTGTCCAACAATTTTTGAAGCCCCATGGGAGTTTCCGCAAATAGCACCAGATCATCCGCGAACGCTGCCGCGTTTGTCATAGTGTTTCCGACTTTGGCACCAATCTCTTTGGGGAAAGACCTAAGTAATCGGTCAATGACCAGATTACATATTATGGGAGGCAGAGGATCGCCCTGCTTGACGCCTCTCGCTGATATGAATACCCCTGATCACCATCCTTACCCATTGAGAGTGGTGCCGCCGCCCTCGTACATCTGTTTTACGTAATTGACAAAGTTACTGGGGGCACCATATGACTTTAAAATTCTGTAAACTGCTTGGTGGGATACTGAGTCAAAGCTTTGCTAACATCTACTGTCGCAAGGTAACAAGACTTCCATGTTACCGTCAGGACCTGGAGATCCTGACAACTTAATTTTATTTACCCTCAGGTCGCCTACTGTTATAGCTGACCAAACCGGCTCGAGCGAATGTTCCATATGGAACGTGGCGTTTTCGCAAAAGCATGTGCTGGGTGTTGTCATGACTTCTTTTCAATATGGCTCTATATCCTCAAGCAAGGATTTAATGCATCTCCCGTTGTGTTTATCCCAATTACGCTGAACCCTTGCGTATTCTTGACTTCTACACTGTCTCCTGTTACGAGGTCTCCGGGGAGGTCTCGTAATTGTGTGTGGTTCATTTGGTGGTGGAAATATATCTAGGAGATAGTTGGATAAGCACTGGAGAGTGGGTTTTTTCCCGGGGTAACTGCTCTATCGATTATAGACTGCAGAACCTCGGCCCTCCATCTGGGATTACATTCTACGGGGTGATAGTCCTGTAGTATCCGCATGATTTCGCAGTTCGACTGTTCTGATAGATTAATTGGAGGCGCTTCCGATCTTGATACTTTGTGGTCTAACTCGATTGAACTAGGGCGACGCTTCTGGGGTGGGAGCAGATTGCCCTCTTATCTGCTCCAGTTTCGCTCTATATTCACCCCTCTTCCGAAAAGATTTTATTGCTTCGGAGCTACGGTGAGTAAAAACTTCCGCTAGCTTTTTTATTTGGAAACCTAAAATTACCACTTGCTTCGAGTTCGACCTCCTTTCTCGCCATCATCCACGCTTCTTCCTCGCTCCATCTGAGTTTTACATCTACATTGACGTTGTTCATCTAATTCGTCTTTGTGATGAAGTGACATGTGAACACCGAGTCCTCTTTTGGTATTGAAAAAGCGTTGACATACTGTGCCTTCTGAATTGACTTCTGTACTTGCCTCTATTTGTAACCTGGGGCTGGTAGCCACAGGGCGTTCATTTGTTATCAGAGGCTGTATAAATTGACTTGTAGAACCAAGAGATTCTTGGCTCAGGGGGCAGGTAACCCCAAGAGTTTCTTCGCCGCTCGGATCAGCTACCTTCTAGAAACTAGTAACTAGTCGGCACCCAGGGAACACCACGAGGATGTTCCGAGTCAACTTGACCAATAGGCCCTGTTCCCATTATTCCCTATTATTAGAACTAAACATTATTAGAACTAAACTCTTCGCCAACTCTGTTTACATATCTTATTTTCTCCGGTGGACAGCAAGCATTCAGTGTGTCTGTGTGAAATCGGAAATCATAGTGAATAGGGATTCCGGGGAGAAGGAAAAAATAACCCAAATATTCATTAGTGAATTCAAAACTGAACTGCTTTTATTTGAGAAAGTTCTGAGTTTATATAGGCATTCTTACGCTCTAAGGGGTCACATTTGTGGAGGATCGGGGTATCTTAGTCTAGTGTTAGAACCAATCGCGAGAGCTCATGATCAGCGGCCGGGGTTTGAAATCTATTTTGGTTAATCTCGGCGTTGGCCGTTGCCTGGCTCATGTTTGCCGAGGCTCGTTTAATACATTTGTTATCTATTTTAAGCGGGCCCTTTTGGTGTTCTCAATCTTATGCTATGTTAGTGTCCTCTATACATAGAGTCCTATTTTATATTATGTTATTGCCATGTACACATTGAGTAGTACTGCGTTTTATTATCAACAATGTTTTTCTCAGCCGCCTCGAAGATTACAGTGTTTATTCTTAAACACATAGCCATAATAACTGAAAAATCAATTTTCGGACAAATAAAGTAAGTCGCCGCGCCGACTTGGATATGCCATGCATTAAGAGAATCGAATTTATAAAACTAAATTCATATTTCAAATTTATTTTGTATGCGCGATTTCTAACATATGCTATCTCGCTCACTCTTATGTGTGTGCACTTTAGCGCCCCACCGACCGAATTTGCCATCGCCCCGCTTTGAGTGCAAAACGTTTCAAGGTATAACTCTGCCATTTTTACTCCGATTTTTATAAAATTTGGTCAAATGATAAATATTCTTAGCATGTATTAGGGTGCTGATACGATAAATATAAATAAACTTGTTCAGCGTCTATGCTACACGAGGCTACATCCTAAATTTGGTAGCTCTATCATTTGTAGTTGCTGAGATCTCTGCACTCTTACGGACGGACAGACAGACGGACATGGCTATAACAATTTCTCTTCTCATGCTGATCAAGAATATAAATGCTTTATTGGGTCGGAAAAGCTTCCTTCTCCCTGTTACATACATTTTGGCGACTTAAATATACCATTTCATCCTATTGATTCATGGTATAATAAGGGGGAGAATTAATGATCAAACACGTACAATTTTACTGGAAATTTTCCTCGTCACACTTGCTTTGATATTTAAGTTTGATCTTTCATTCAAAGTTTTAGTAAACATTTTAAAACAAACCTCAAACTGATTTAAACCGAAAATCGAATCAGAATATCCAAGTATATAAGTATATATAGTTTTTAAATAATGAAAGAAACACGGAATTATATGAAATTGCGAAATCGTAATGTGCCTTATGCCATTCGTGGGCCAAGGCCTCGTCGTTCAAATAATATACTTAATGAAAATCAGCATCATCAAGAGGTCAATAATAATAATGCTACTGGAGTAATCGAGAATAATAATAATACTCAGGATATCGAGAATAATATTAATACTCAGGATATCGAGAATAATAATAATACTCAGGATATCGAGAATAATAATAATACTCAGGATATCGAGAATAATAATAATACTCAGGATATCGAGAATAATAATAATACTCACGATATCGAGAATAATAATATTACTCAGGATATCGAGAATAATAATAATACTCAGGATATCGAGAATAATAATAATACTCAGGATATCGAGAAAAGCAAGGACAGTTCAGATGACACCAATCAAAATGATCTTTTGGCGGAATTAATGGTGCAACTAAGTGTTTTAAACGAAGAACGTAGCTCAGAATCAAGTGAATTTGATCCTGAATGGAATCCTGAGTTTTGAAACATTCTTAATTTTCAAGTTAATTATTTTGTTTATTATGTTGAAGCAGATCCCCAGGAGGCTCCAAACCAAAGTCGTCTGGATGTGCTTTTTGTGTTTTTATTTAATTTTGATAAGCTGATTCCGAAAGAGAGAATCCAAGGACCATGACCGACTTTTTCGAGACATTCCTTTCAAGATCTTTCTGGAGCACAATCATATAAAAAATTCTAAATTTAATCAAAATTTAACGCTGTTCAAAATAAAAATGGAAACCTATTTTTCGATGATTCTCCACTCTGCCAGGTTTTGACTAAACAGAACAAAGAAACAGAAAAATTTTTAGAAGCAAAACGTCCGTCTGTCTGGATCAACAGCTTCTCCTCCTAAACCGCTAAAGCTACAGAGCTGCAATTTTGCACGAAGGCTTGTATATACTGCAGGCATTGAATATCTCGGATTCATCCGGATCGGACGACTATATCATATAGCTCCCATAGAAACCATCGGTCAAAAAATGCGTTTTAGATCAATAACTTCTTTCTTTTTCACCCGATTATCATAAAACTTAACATTTGGCAGTTTATTATACATCCATGGCAAATTTAATCAAGATCGGACTACTATATCATATAGCTCCCATATGAACGATCGGACCAAAAATAGTTTTTCTTCTAGAAACTTTTTTGTTTTTTAAGAGATCATCGTCAAACTTGGTAAATAACATTTCCAAAAAGTTATAATTCTGGTAAATTTCATCAAAATCGGATGACTATTTCATATAGCTGTCATACAAACATATAAAAAAATTGCATGCTGCATGTCTATATACATGCATGTACAAACATGTACATGCATATGTATGCGTGCCGTGCTATGGCGTGTAAAAACGGAATTTTACACCAGGGTCTTTACATTTAGATAACTCTTTTTAGGGATCTAGTAACACAAGAGCTGGCAAGGGTATACAAACTTCGGCATGGCCGAAGTTAGCCCGGCCTTCTGGTTTATATATTGGGATGATATCGCATCGCAAACAGCTGGACACAACAATCATAATAACGAAATAATATCAATAATGGAAGGGCTTCGGGTGGCTAAAATTATATATTAACAATCATTATTCAAACGCAAGCTCAAATATGGGTATTAAAAAGTTCGGTCATTTCTCCTTGAATAGGCAGGGGCCTTAATCACAAAGTGTTCACTCAAAATATGATTCAATGCAAAATACTAATAGATCAGACTATAGATAAGAAATTGCAAGTAGCACAGATGCATGCTGCAGACAAAAATGGAGCATTAAGAGCAGATATTATGAGAGAAAATAAAAAACTTTTGGATGACCTAAACAATTTTTTAATCAACTATATTAATAACATAAAGACTGAAATGGAAAAAGGTGTTGTTAAACAAGTGCTGAGTACTAAGAAATTTTGTTGAGTTCTATTTTGAGAATACAGCTAAGTGATAGCTAATTGAAAGTGTTACATTTATATTTATATATATAAATGTTTCTTTTCAATATGTCCGTTGATAAGTTTGGTCAGCACTCATATGGAAAATATAAATTAGATAGTTTCAAAAAAAATGGATATACATTGGGTCCACCAGCAAGACATTCCCTGAGAGCGATGCCAACCTCTTTCACAACGTATTCGTTTGTATACCCTTCCAGAGGGTATTATCAAATTGGTCAGATGTTTGTAACGCAGAAAAGGGATCCTTTCCGACCCCATAAACGAGCTAAAGTGCTCGTTTCCACATAAGAGTGAGCGAGATAGCATTTGAAAGATATTTAATATATATCTTTTCACCTGATGCATGGTATATACAAGTTGGCCCGGCGACTTACTTACTTTTTATACCATGCATCCATAGGATGAAATGGTATATTAAAGTCGCCAAAATGTATGTAACAGGGAGAAGGAAGCTATTCCGACCCTATAAAGTATATATATTCTTGATCAGTATCAATAGCCGAGTCGATTGAGACATGTCCGTCTGTCTGTCCGTCCGTCCGATAGAGTGCCTAGATCTCAGCAACTATACAAATTTGGCATGTAGACTCGTTTGGAGTGTACGCTGATCAAGTTTATTTTTTTTTTTTGCCACGCCCCCTTCCGCCCACGCTATTCGAAAAACAATATTTTGAGCCCCCATATCTGGGGAACTATAAAAGATAGAGCTATCGGATTTGGACACTAGATGCGTGCAGTGCGCACGCAGACCAAGTTTGTTTCAAATTTTTGCCACGCCCCCTTCCGCCCCCGAAATTCGAAAAATTCGATTTTCACCCGAAATGTTTATCGTATCTAAATTAAATTTGGTACACTAATACATGTCACGTATATCTATCATCCCATCAAATATCACAAGAATCGGAATAAAAATGGCCGAGTTATACATAGAAACGTTTATCACTCATAGCGGTGCAAGGCAGATGCACGCAAAAAAGAGCGAGATAGCATATGCTGGAAATCACCGATTTGGTCGGGGGACGCTAAAGTGCTCGTTTCCACATAAGAGTGAGCGAGATAGCATTTGAAAGAAATTTAATATATATCTCTTCACCTGATGCATGGTATATACAAGTTGGCCCGGCGACTTACTTACTTTTTTTTATTTTTTTTAATACCAGTATTGTTATAATTAATTAAATAATATAGTGAAAATAAATACGAAATCTATAATAATAGGCTAATAAAAAGAAGAATCCAACTATGAGCAATTGAACAATTCGAAATGCGACATAATAGTATATAGATTTATTTATTTTCTCGTATTTTTGTGATTTGTTTATATCTGAATGTCATACTTTAAAAAAATGTCACTCATACGACATGTGCTACAAAAAAATTGTGTTTAGAAATATATTTAGTTATTTTTGCGTGTTTTTCAATGATTCATAGAGTTTGAAAATGAGTTGTAGTTGGAGTCTATGCATACGTTCATTTGATTTCTGAATACTTTACAAAATGTATTAAAATATTACTCATACGACATGATGTACAACAAAGTTGTGCTTAGATATCTAGTTGGCATTTTTCCTTGGTTCGCTTTAGTTCAGAATTTGTTTGTTGAAATTCCCTCAAAAGGAAAATATTCTGTCTCAATATGGATAATAATTCAGATTTAGATACTAAAATAAATATTTATATCGAATAGAACGTTTGATTAAGATCGGACTACTATATCATATAGCTCCCATAGGAACAATCGGACCAAAAATGTTTTGCTTCCAAAAACTATTTTGTTTCTTTTGCAATCATCATGAAACTTTGTAACATTTGCTCATAATAAATTATAGTACTGCCAAATTTGATTGAAATCGGATAACTATATGATTTAGCTGCCATACAAACGAGTGAAAAAATTGCATACTGCATATCTGGATACATGCATATGTATGTATATACATTTTTTTTTTTTATTCTTTATTAAAAATAGATAAAAATTTAAAAGTAGTGAAAAAGTATATAACCAATAAGGGAGCCGGATCCTAGGGGACCTCCTCGTGGGAATTGCTTCCTAGGGTCGGTAGCTCTCCTTATGATTCTCCTGCTCTTGCTCGCTCAGCTTGCCGCAGATCCTGCATCACATATGCTGCGAAGCTGTTTGTAGCCTCCCATGTTTGTGGACTTGCCATCATGGCGTCCACCAAGTTGAACTCCGATAGCGTGGTTCCCGCGATTTCTCCTAGCTGCTGCCTCTGTTGCTCGTACCGCCCGAAGCCGAACAGAACGTGCTGGGCGTCCTCTACACTGTTGTCTCCACAGAATGTGCACAGTGGTGAAACCTCATGGCCAAAACGGTGCAGATATTGCCTGAAGCAACCATGGCCGCTCAGGATTTGGGTCAGGTAGAAGTTCACTGAGCCGTGCTTCCTTTCGACCCAGGTTTTTATATTTGGGATGAGAGAGTGGGTCCATCTCCCATTCCGGGACTCGTCCCATCTCCTCTGCCAGGTTATTAGACTGCAGCTTCTAGCGCCAGCGCGGGCCAGTTTTCTCGAACCTTGTGCATGTATGTATATACATGCATGCATATGTATGCGTGCCGTGCTAAGGCGTGTAGATACGGATTTTTACACAAAGGTTTTTAAATTTAGATAGCTCTATTTAGGGATCTAGTAACACAAGAACTTGCAAGGGTATAAAAACTTCGGCATGGCCGAAGTTAGCCCGGCCTTCTAGTTTTTTTTGCTTCTGGTTTTCCAAAATTTTTGTGTTTAAATTGTTAAATACATTTTCGGACAAACCATTCGAGTATTTAGGGCAACTTGTTCCTGCTGCATGCTGCTGATGGTGTTAATGAATTGTAAGCAAGGATCTGGTTGAGTGCCATCGCACCTAACTTTTGTCTGGCATAAACAAACTGTTACTCTAACAAATTGCAACACTAATTAGACGGATTTATCAACACCCACACACACAGTTTTAGGCAAATTACAAATATAAATACAACTTGAGCCTAAAAAAGGTTAGACAAAGGAAATAAAGATTTAAAAGGATTTCACCAAATGGGATACAACTGTGGAAGGAATTATATGGGATGGGATACTGCTTTGGGATTTGTAAATGACTTTCAATTAGTTGAATGGAAAAAGCAAAACGAAACGAGAGCAATTCATTCAACATTCGTTCGTTCACAGACAGATTCCATCATTTGGTAGCACTTTTGCTTAATTCAAAAATATTGAAAACTTTTTATTCAGCTTTGGAGACATACATTTTCTCATCTTTCCATTCAGCAGCATTGCTCATCTAGTTATCAATTATTTCGATTTATGGAAAAATTTCCAGCTATCGTTCTATCGAACCTAACTACCGATAAGTGAGCAATGTGAACCACTGTGGTTCGCAATAATGAACCAGAGTTCACAGAACGAGTTCAGCCTGAATAGTATAAATAGCCGAGCAATTGCCTACAAATCTCATTCACTTTCGGCTCGCTCTGCCATAAAGTTATTCTTATTCCTCATTTTAATCATTTTTATTCTTTTGTTAATTTTAATCTTACCTGTATCTAATTTTACTCTTCCGATAACACGCAATGACAGGTCTGGCAGGTTGTTCGAATCCAAGCATGAAAGCCACATTTATACCTTAATAAAGCGAGTATTTCCGCTGTATTCCTTATTTATTATTTTAACTATTATTGCGTTTTTATTGTGTGTATTTTAGGAATTGAGCGGGCTTTCAGGTCAATAATTTTGGTTATTTTAAAAAGAAAAGAAAACAAAAGAATTGTATATATAATTGAATATATTCAATTGGTTTCTTCATTTCGATATATTTCGGTTACTCAACGGTAACCATCTTCAGGGCAACTATAATAAAAACATAAAAGCGCTTAACAAACATAAAAACAAAGAAAAAATCAGAACATACATAGTTTACACGTCTGCACCGTCGGACGTGGAGTGTTAGACTAACTATTTTCTAATAAGTGTCTGTATAACTGTGCGCAATTGTCAGAGTCATTTTTGTCAGTCTTATATATGTCGATGTATTTATTATATGCAACATTTCCATCGTGAAACGTTTGTTGTAATGGTTCTCCTGTCCTATGATCTTCGTGTCCTCAATTGGGAGAGGGGTTATTTGTAATATTACGTGATTTGTAGTCCGATCTATGATGAGATAATCTGGTTTTTAGTTTTGATTTTGTAGTCGCTATATACACTTGTATGAAAACAACTGAGTTGCCAATTTATCTTTTTGTTTAGCGAGCGAACGCACATTAATGTGGTTGTCGCTAATTTTGAACATTATTGACACATCAGACTTAGAGCTTGTTGAATTGTACTCTTGTTCAAGCGCTTTCCGTTTATTTTTAATCCAGTTTCCAAATAGTGGTTACGGACTAATTTTATAAGATGAGGAGCATCCGAAAAAAACAAAAATCATCCTATGGATGGCTAAACCAGGCTTTTTCTAAAAACATACAAAAAAATTAAAACTTCTCTTTGCTTATAATTCTTGTAATACACTTACTTTCTGAAATACCAAGCTCTGTCCATAGTCGTTGGTTTCCGGCGCCCAAATCTGACACAATTGCTACTACTGGATAACCTCTACGGTGCAGCTTCCTTAAAATGGTGTTAAGCGTGTCCATGTCCATCCGGGTGTTGTAATCGAAATAAACTGGCTGCTTCCATGATTTTTTTAACCCGCGCACATTTTCCAGTTGCACTAAGTTGCTTGGCTTGTACACGACGTCCGCTGAGCTGTCATATTCATAAGCAGCTGTAACCTTCATCTCGTCGAAGGCCAATACGCAAAGCTTATCAGTCTCGTCCACTTCCTCATTTGCCATTAGGTCAATGACCACATCCAGGGTACCAGTCTTTATATCGACGCCTGATAACCATCTGTATAAGGTGGCACGACTCGGTAAAGAAAAGCCTTTCTTGTATAGATGATTATACGCCCGTGGGCCTGCGGTATGGAGGCAAATAGCAGCAGACATATCATCTGGATTGAATAATGTACGTTTGCCACCATTTCTCAACATTTTTATTTGGGTTTCTGTAAATATTTTGCCCAGAGACTCTTTTAGTTGGCGAAACTCCTCAAGCTCTTGTCGTAAGGTCTGCATCTCTTTTTCCATCACATTAATCTTTTGCTTCAGTATACCATTTTCCGTATACAATGTTTTATCTATTACTTTGTCTCTACAATACAGTTACATTATATTTAACATATATGTACATACATATATACATTGTTTTACACTCTTAACTTACGCTGTTTGTGTGCTCGAATTAACATAACCTTCTTTAATAATGATTGATTGCCACTCTTCTCGTTTTGGAACGGCATCTTGATTTAACCGCCTCCTTTTATAAATTTGGCCGTTTTTAGATGAAAGCGTAAATTGAGATCAACATCAAAATGTGCGTCGCAAATTCTGGAGTTTTCACCAAGGCTGCACCCTAGGCTTTCCTCCCACAACTGCCTCTTACCGGCACATTTTTGCGACAAAAATAGCAATAACTATTTTTTTTTTTTGCTCACACAAGGGTTAACAATTTTTAAAAAATTCGTCTGTAAGCAACCTTTTCATTTGACAAGCACGAACGTACTGAAGCTAAGACATCGAAACGTCAAGCCTCTGCTGCCGACGAGACTACCTTATATTATTGTATCATGATCCGCAATACCATCAACATGGGTACATTATTACAACGATTCTTAAATCCGATAGACTGCAGATAGACGATTTCTAGATCTGTTATTCATATTTTATAGAATTAGGTATACCCCTTTAACATCCTACGGTTAACTGGGTATAAAAGTACGCCAAAAACAGAGCGCTAGACTCAGCAAGGTTCAGTCTTGGGGCCATTGTTATGAAATATTATGTATGACGGTATCCTGAGGGCCATCCCACACCCATATAATCGGATTCGCGGACGACGTTGCACTTGTCATGGTGGCTTAGGAGCTGAAGGATGCGGAACGGTGGTGCAACGAAACCATCGCCAAGATTGGCACAGGCACTGGCTAGGCGCTGCAGGCCTCAGCCTGTCCGCGCACAAAATCGAGGCGGTGCTGGTGAGCAGCCGCAAATCTGTGGAGCACGCCAGGATCATCTTCGGAGATGTGGTGATAAAGGGCACTAAAATACCTAGGGGTGATGCTGGACACCTGCCTAAACTTCAGGGAGCACTTGGAGGATGCCAATAACAGAGCGCTAGTCCCAGCAAGGGCACTCTCAAGCATCATGCTTAACACGCGAGGGCCCAAGCAAGGACGTAGGATGCTACTGATGAGCGTCATGAAGTCAATCGCCATCTACGCCCTAGTCTGGGCAAAAGCTATGGCTGTTAGCTATCGCCGGGGCCTGGAATCTACGTACAGGCACAACGCGATCAGGGTCAGCTCCGCGTTTCGCACAGTATCTGACGAGGCGGCGCTAGTTATAGCGAGCATGGTGCCCATCCACGAATTGGCCGGCAAAGCCGTCCAAGTCGTAGAAGCCGTAGAAGTCTAGCTACAAGCAGCACACCGTCAGAACCCGGCGATCGCCGGACGCTTAGGGCTCGGAGTATCCAACGCTGGCAGCAACGATGCGACTCGTCATCCAAGGGACGTTGGACCCACAGGCTCATCCCGAGGTTAGACCCGTGGATAGGAAGATCTCATGGTGAGGTCAACTTTCCCCTCACCCAGTTACTGAGCGGCCATGAATGCTTCAGGAGCTACCTGAAGAGGTTCAAGCACGAGGAGGAGGACCTGGTGCGGCAGCGGTGTCGTTGAGGACGCTAACTACGTGGAGTCCTACTGCCCACGTCTCGATTCTGCGAGGCAAAGGTGCTCCAGAATCGCGCTGCGCGCCAAATTACGAACTGCCCATGGTATGTGCGTGGCTCCACAATTCATCGTGATCTCAACCTGCACACAGTGGAGGAGCAGATCGGTAGACACACCAGCAGGTATAGCGACCGGCTTAACAGACACTGCAGTGTCCTCGCAAGACGGTTACTCCCCGCCAGACCTCTAAGACGGCTAAAAAGAATGGGCTTCGCCAAACATATATAAACATAAGTATATAAGCTAACCAACACCAACAACAATATTTATAGTCCTCTTGGAAATACCAATGAGGTTTGGTTCTTTTTGTAAATAATTTAATTGTGTTGTTAAGATACTATTTTTGTATGTATGGATTCAGCGCTTAAATAAATAATTAATTAATTAAAAAAAAAACCTGATGCATGGTATATACAAGTTGGCCCGGCGACTTACTTACTTTTTTTTTTTTTTTTAATACCAGTATTGTTATAATTAATTAAATAATATAGTGAAAATAAATACGAAATCTATAATAATAGGCTAATAAAAAGAAGAATCCAACTATGAGCAATTGAACAATTCGAAATGCGACAAAATAGTATATAGATAACTTATTTATTTTCTCGTATTTTTATGATTTGTGTATATCTGAATATCATACTTTAAAAAAAATGTCACTCATACGACATGTGTTACAAAAAAATTGTGTTTAGAAATATATTTAATTATTTTTGCGTGTTTTTCAATGATTCATAGAGTTTGAAAATGAGTTGTAGTTGGAGTCTATGCATACGTTCATTTGATTTCTGAATACTTTACAAAAATGTATTAAAATATTACTCATACGACATGATGTACAACAAAGTTGTGCTTAGATATCTAGTTGGCATTTTTCCTTGGTTCGCTTTAGTTTTCATATATTTTTCTTAATATTTTTAGATTGCCATTTTGTATAATTACAACATTCAGAATTTGTTTGTTGAAATTCCCTCAAAAGGAAAATATTCTGTCTCAATATGGATAATAATTCAGATTTAGATACTAAAATAAATATTTATATCGAATAGAACGTTTGATTAAGATCGGATTACTATATCATATAGCTCCATTAGGAACAATCGGACCAAAAACGTTTTGCTTCCAAAAACTATTTTGTTTCTTTTGCAATCATCATGAAACTTTGTAACATTGTCACAAAATAAATTATAGTACTGCCAAATTTGATTAAAATCGGATAACTATATGATTTAGCTGTCATACAAACGAGTGAAAAAATTGCATACTGCACATCTACATACATGCATATGTATGTATATACATGCATGCATATGTATGCGTGCCGTGCTAAGGCGTGTAGATACGGATTTTTACACAAAGGTTTTTAAATTTAGATAGCTCTATTTAGGGATCTAGTAACACAAGAACTTGCAAGGGTATAAAAACTTCGGCATGGCCGAAGTTAGCCCGGCCTTCTAGTTTTTTTTGCTTCTGGTTTTCCAAAATTTTTGTGTTTAAATTGTTAAATACATTTTCGGACAAACCATTCGAGTATTTAGGGCAACTTGTTCCTGCTGCATGCTGCTGATGGTGTTAATGAATTGTAAGCAAGGATCTGGTTGAGTGCCATCGCACCTAACTTTTGTCTGGCATAAACAAACTGTTACTCTAACAAATTGCAACACTAATTAGACGGATTTATCAACACCCACACACACAGTTTTAGGCAAATTACAAATATAAATACAACTTGAGCCTAAAAAAGGTTAGACAAAGGAAATAAAGATTTAAAAGGATTTCACCAAATGGGATACAACTGTGGAAGGAATGGGATGTATGGGATGGGATACTGCTTTGGGATTTGTAAATGACTTTCAATTAGTTGAATGGAAAAAGCAAAACGAAACGAGAGCAATTCATTCAACATTCGTTCGTTCACAGACAGATTCCATCATTTGGTAGCACTTTTGCTTAATTCAAAAATATTGAAAACTTTTTATTCAGCTTTGGAGACATACATTTTCTCATCTTTCCATTCAGCAGCATTGCTCATCTAGTTATCAATTATTTCGATTTATGGAAAAATTTCCAGCTATCGTTCTATCGAGCCTAACTACCGATAAGTGAGCAATGTGAACCACTGTGGTTCGCAATAATGAACCAGAGTTCACAGAACGAGTTCAGCCTGAATAGTATAAATAGCCGAGCAATCGCCTACAAATCTCATTCACTTTCGGCTCGCTCTGCCATAAAGTTATTCTTATTCCTCATTTTAATCATTTTTATTCTTTTGTTAATTTTAATCTTACCTGTATCTAATTTTACTCTTCCGATAACACGCAATGACAGGTCCGGCATGTTGTTCAAATCCAAGCATGAAGTTCGTACCCTCGTATCTGCCACATTTAAAGCGAGTATTTGTGCTGTATTCCTTATTTATTATTTTAACTATTAGAGATTATATAAGCATGGATTTAATATTAATCACTTTCCATATCAACGCAACATCTAGCTCCCAATAGTTACACGACACCGTCTCTCCAATTCGTGCCTTCCACTCGCGCTGGCCTACACGAAAGCTCCGCCTTTCGACGACAGTACACTTTTGCTTGGCCTGCCCCTTTACACTGACAGTGAAACACTTATCAGCGTTAAGAGTGAGTCCCACAGTAGATAAAAATTCCACTGTGGTGTCCAACAATTTTTGAAGCCCCATGGGAGTTTCCGCAAATAGCACCAGATCATCCGCGAACGCTGCCGCGTTTGTCATAGTGTTTCCGACTTTGGCACCAATCTCTTTGGGGAAAGACCTAAGTAATCGGTCAATGACCAGATTACATATTATGGGAGGCAGAGGATCGCCCTGCTTGACGCCTCTCGCTGATATGAATACCCCTGATCACCATCCTTACCCATTGAGAGTGGTGCCGCCGCCCTCGTACATCTGTTTTACGTAATTGACAAAGTTACTGGGGGCACCATATGACTTTAAAATTCTGTAAACTGCTTGGTGGGATACTGAGTCAAAAGCTTTGCTAACATCTACTGTCGCAAGGTAACAAGACTTCCATGTTACCGTCAGGACCTGGAGATCCTGACAACTTAATTTTATTTACCCTCAGGTCGCCTACTGTTATAGCTGACCAAACCGGCTCGAGCGAATGTTCCATATGGAACGTGGCGTTTTCGCAAAAGCATGTGCTGGGTGTTGTCATGACTTCTTTTCAATATGGCTCTATATCCTCAAGCAAGGATTTAATGCATCTCCCGTTGTGTTTATCCCAATTACGCTGAACCCTTGCGTATTCTTGACTTCTACACTGTCTCCTGTTACGAGGTCTCCGGGGAGGTCTCGTAATTGTGTGTGGTTCATTTGGTGGTGGAAATATATCTAGGAGATAGTTGGATAAGCACTGGAGAGTGGGTTTTTTCCCGGGGTAACTGCTCTATCGATTATAGACTGCAGAACCTCGGCCCTCCATCTGGGATTACATTCTACGGGGTGATAGTCCTGTAGTCCGCATGATTTCGCAGTTCGACTGTTCTGATAGATTAATTGGAGGCGCTTCCGATCTTGATACTTTGTGGTCTAACTCGATTGAACTAGGGCGACGCTTCTGGGGTGGGAGCAGATTGCCCTCTTATCTGCTCCAGTTTCGCTCTATATTCACCCCTCTTCCGAAAAGATTTTATTGCTTCGGAGCTACGGTGAGTAAAAACTTCCGCTAGCTTTTTATTTGGAAACCTAAAATTACCACTTGCTTCGAGTTCGACCTCCTTTCTCGCCATCATCCACGCTTCTTCCTCGCTCCATCTGAGTTTTACATCTACATTGACGTTGTTCATCTAATTCGTCTTTGTGATGAAGTGACATGTGAACACCGAGTCCTCTTTTGGTATTGAAAAAGCGTTGACATACTGTGCCTTCTGAATTGACTTCTGTACTTGCCTCTATTTGTAACCTGGGGCTGGTAGCCACAGGGCGTTCATTTGTTATCAGAGGCTGTATAAATTGACTTGTAGAACCAAGAGATTCTTGGCTCAGGGGGCAGGTAACCCCAAGAGTTTCTTCGCCGCTCGGATCAGCTACCTTCTAGAAACTAGTAACTAGTCGGCACCCAGGGAACACCACGAGGATGTTCCGAGTCAACTTGACCAATAGGCCCTGTTCCCATTATTCCCTATTATTAGAACTAAACATTATTAGAACTAAACTCTTCGCCAACTCTGTTTACATATCTTATTTTCTCCGGTGGACAGCAAGCATTCAGTGTGTCTGTGTGAAATCGGAAATCATAGTGAATAGGGATTCCGGGGAGAAGGAAAAAATAACCCAAATATTCATTAGTGAATTCAAAACTGAACTGCTTTTATTTGAGAAAGTTCTGAGTTTATATAGGCATTCTTACGCTCTAAGGGGTCACATTTGTGGAGGATCGGGGTATCTTAGTCTAGTGTTAGAACCAATCGCGAGAGCTCATGATCAGCGGCCGGGGTTTGAAATCTATTTTGGTTAATCTCGGCGTTGGCCGTTGCCTGGCTCATGTTTGCCGAGGCTCGTTTAATACATTTGTTATCTATTTTAAGCGGGCCCTTTTGGTGTTCTCAATCTTATGCTATGTTAGTGTCCTCTATACATAGAGTCCTATTTTATATTATGTTATTGCCATGTACACATTGAGTAGTACTGCGTTTTATTATCAACAATGTTTTTCTCAGCCGCCTCGAAGATTACAGTGTTTATTCTTAAACACATAGCCATAATAACTGAAAAATCAATTGTCGGACAAATAAAGTAAGTCGCCGCGCCGACTTGGATATGCCATGCATCAAGGGAAAAAAACTACTTCGAATTTATAAAACTAAATTCATATTTCAAATTTATTTTGTATGCGCGATTTCTAACATATGCTATCTCGCTCACTCTTATGTGTGTGCACTTTAGCGCCCCACCGACCGAATTTGCCATCGCCCCGCTTTGAGTGCAAAACGTTTCAAGGTATAACTCTGCCATTTTTACTCCGATTTTTATAAAATTTGGTCAAATGATAAATATTCTTAGCATGTATTAGGGTGCTGATACGATAAATATAAATAAACTTGTTCAGCGTCTATGCTACACGAGGCTACATCCTAAATTTGGTAGCTCTATCATTTGTAGTTGCTGAGATCTCTGCACTCTTACGGACGGACAGACAGACGGACATGGCTATATCAATTTCTCTTCTCATGCTGATCAAGAATATAAATGCTTTATTGGGTCGGAAAAGCTTCCTTCTCCCTGTTACATACATTTTGGCGACTTAAATATACCATTTCATCCTATTGATTCATGGTATAATAAGGGGGAGAATTAATGATCAAACACGTACAATTTTACTGGAAATTTTCCTCGTCACACTTGCTTTGATATTTAAGTTTGATCTTCCATTCAAAGTTTTAGCAAACCTCAAACTGATTTAAACCGAAAATCGAAGCAGAATATCCAAGTATATATGTAAGTATATACATATATATATTTTAAATAATGAAAGAAAGACGGAATTATATGAAATTGCGAAATCGTAATGTGCCTTATGCCATTCGTGGGCCAAGGCCTCGTCGTTCAAATAATATACTTAATGAAAATCAGCATCATCAAGAGGTCAATAATAATAATGCTACTGGAGTAATCGAGAATAATAATAATACTCAGGATATCGAGAATAATATTAATACTCAGGATATCGAGAATAATAATAATACTCAGGATATCGAGAATAATATTTATACTCAGAATATCGAGAATAATAATAATACTCAGGATATCGAGAATAATATTTATACTCCGGATATCGAGAATAATAATAATACTCAGGATATCGAGAATAATAATAATACTCAGGATATCGAGAATAATAATAATACTCACGATATCGAGAATAATAATAATACTCACGATATCGAGAATAATAATATTACTCAGGATATCGAGAAAAGCAAGGACAGTTCAGATGACACCAATCAAAATGATCCATTGGCGGAATTAATGGTGCAACTAAGTTTTTCAAACGAAGAACGTAGCTCAGAATCAAGTGAATTTGATTTGTGTGCTAATCCTGAGTCTTAAAACATTCTTAATTTTCAAGTTAATTATTTTGTTTATTATGTTGAAGCAGATCCCCAGGAGGCTCCAAACCAAAGTCGTCTGGATGTGCTTTTTGTGTTTTTATTTAATTTTGATAAGCTGATTCTGAAAAAGAAAAACCAAGGACCATGACCGACTTTTTCGAGACATTCCATCTTTCTGGAGCACAATCATATAAAAAATTCTAAATTTAATCAAAATTTAACGCTGTTCCAAATAAAAATAGAAACCTATTTTCCGATGATTCTCAACTCTGCCAGGTTTTGACTAAAAGCAATTTTGTTGAGAACCACCAGCATCTTAAGATGTCTTTATGAGTCACTCGAAAACAAATTGTATATAATTTTTACAAACTAATACTTTCTGAACCCAGACTTGGTCCTTCCTTGTACACTGCCCTTCACTTTGCTTGATGTTGAACCCTCAAGATTGCTACAGGAGATCTTGATCGGATTGGTTCGCCTTGTTTCTTTGCTGCCAGACACTTGATGATACTCCTTGATCTGCTGCGGCTTTTATATAGGCGTCCTGGCCTATGGATGCAGCTATTGCAGTACCGCTATACAGCCAGTACAATTCCATCAGCGGTTACTTTCACCCACGTACTTTCGCTGTTGCTGTGTGGTGAAAGTCCCGTAAATTTCCTTGTTACGCAAGCAGCAACTTTCTCTACCGCTGCATGCCCATCCATTTGCCTATCTCCATCTCACTCGCACTCTATGCTCGGGTCTTGGTGACATTACCACTCCTTTTCCATCCTCCTGCTCCTTTTTGAACTTTCGACCTCCTTGTTGTTTCCTTGTTGTTTCTTATTATCTAATATTTCTTATCCTATTATCTAATATTTAATTATATATATACTTAATTAAATATAATTAATCTTCATTTACATTTCCCATTTCCTTTTCTCGACAATTAAATTTAATTAATTATAAATAATTTTGCCTTATAAAATCAGCAACCTCCATTATCGTATTTCTTGCCTCTGTTGTATCGTAAGTCGGGCTTCCCCAACGATATACGCCTCGATTTCATTGGCCGCCCCGCCATACGGCCTAGCTCTCGTTCATTCTACCGTCATCACCCCCCGCTTCTCCCCTTTTGACAAGCATGGCCCTCACTTTATTTCGTACAGAGCCCCCTTCACACCCGCACCCGTCTTTCGGGCTCGCTAGCCCCCACTTTTTCGATGTTCGCATTCCGAAGTGCATCTTGTACGATCATATTACCCTCACACGTACACTGTGCGTGTGCGGGCTCTCTCGCAATCCCTCTCTTTTACAAAGCGGCTTGCTTTCGCCGTTTGCTTATGTTGCTTCTTATGCTAGGAGCTCAGAATCAGCGGCCCTTTACCATTTGCTCATGCCCAACTGCCTTTGTTTTTGTTGCAGCCTTTCCATTTTTCGCATTTGTTTATGCTCAGCTGTTCTTGACTTTCATACCGCAATGACAATTATTTATCCCATTATTATTATGCTTTGAATGTTGGCGTTTGCTCTAATTGTTATTGTTTTAATGATTCGCTGTAATTATTGTTGTTGTAGTAATTGTGTTGGCGTCTGATTAAATTGTTGTTGTTGCTTTTTATTCGCCCAATCTCAATGTTTGTTTCCCACTCATGTTGTAATTTATTGTATGCTCTTTTTGCTGTTGGTACCCTTTATGTTTGTTTCAATTGTTGTTGTTGTGTTTATTTGCCCATTCCTCTATTCTCGTGTGCAGTTGTTTTGCCGACGGCAAAACAGCCCTAGGCGCTATATTCATGTTGCGGCAGCCAATGTTGCTCGCCGTACATGTTGCGGGCACTTTCGTGTGTCGTCAACATGCTGGCTGGTACATGTTGCTGCGCGTTGTGGCTTTATTTCGTGGATGTTGCTGAATGTTGTGAGGGGCATGTGTTGCTATTTATGCTCCTCACAAGGTAAACCCTAAATCTGCACAAAGCATAAATAATAGCGAGAGTTTCTAATTCAAAACTGTGATACTTCCCTTCTGCTTCGGTCGTGCGCTTTGAAAAATAGAAAATATTTTTTTTCTGCAGTAAAACTGCTCCGAGTCCCAAGGGTCGCAATGCAATTCTATTTCATCCTTATAATTATATATTGCTAGGACTGGTGAATTCATAAGCTTTTCCTTAAGCAATAAAAAACATTTCAATTCTTTCTCCTGAAACACAAATTCCTTCTCCTTTTTTAAGAGATCATATAAGGATTTAGCTAAAAGTCTTTAATAAATCTTCGGAAGTAGGAACATAGTCCCAGAAAACTGCTTTTATTCCTTTACTTGATATTTGGAAACCTAAATATATAATGCAGGATTGCATAAATTCCCATTTGTCTAAGCGTAACTCTAATTTATTGTTTGCTAGTCTAATGAAAACTTCTTTTACAGTTACCAAATGTTCATTTATATCTTTACTGGCAATCATGTCATCCATATACACCACTACCTTATTATACCCTTGCAGAGGGTATTATAAAATTGGTCAGATGTTTGTAACGCAGAGAAGGAATCGTTTCTGACCCCATAAAGTATATATATTCTTGATCAGCAAGAGAAGACGAGTTGATATAGCCATGTCCGTCTGTCCGTCTGTCCGTCTGTCTGTCTGGTGCTTCGCGATCTAGTCCCACAGTTTTAGAGCTATGGCATTCAAAGTTCGTATATAAGCTTTTTTATATAGCCACATGCACATCTGCGATTTTGAATAAGATCGGACAACTATATCATATAGCTGCCATACAAATACAAACGTTAAATGCGAATAACTTCCCTATTTTTTGAACAATCTTATCCAAACTGATTATGTACATAAATAAAAAGGGATTACATCATATGCGTGAATTTCAAACAATCGGATAAACATAACGCCTGATTTCGACGATATAAAATTTGCCTATATAACGTGCACTGCTTATGGCAGCAGCAGTATGCAACAGTACTGCTGCCAAAGGCAGTGCACGCATAAGCAGTGAAGCACATATATGTGTCAAAATTGCGATTGTGTGTGTGTGAATATGAATATCACGCTTACTATTTGGCGATTGGCTGCCCCCGGCCAATGTATTTAAAATATTTATTTATTGGATAAAGAAACAAAAAATTGTTTAGGAAATAAAATGTAATGGTCAAGGGCTGCAAGGGTATACAAACTTTGGCTTAGCCGAAGTTAGCTTCTTTGATATTTATTTTTAATCTTGTCGCAAAATATTTTATTTATAAAACGTTGAAAAATAGCAGGAGCAGTTTTTAGCCCCATGGGCATTCTCAAATATTGATTTAATTGATTCTTTGTTTACATAAACATGAAAATAACCATTCTTAAGGTCTAGTTTGGTAAAAACAGTTTTATTTACCAATTTGTCTAGCAAGTCGTCTATAAGAGGTAACGGATAATTATCTTTGATTAGAACTTTATTAAGTTTTCTAAAATCGATGCACAATCGAATAACTTCTGTTTTATTTTTTGCTAAAACGATTGGTGACGCGTTCTCTGAATCGCTTTGTTGTATTATTCCTTTTCTCAAATAGTCATTTAAGTAGCAAGTGCAATTTTTCTTTTTCTTCATATGAAAGACGTCTAGGACAACAACTAAACGGCTTCGATTTTTCTAAGTTTAAAAAATAGTTTTCGATTATTAATCTCAATTTGTTTTTGGTTTTAAAATTTAAGTCTTCGTCCCAATTATAATCTTGAACAGTGTCTTCAGTATAAATAATGTTTGATAAATCCGTTATGTACTTTTCGAATTATACCATGTTATCCGATTCTCCAACAAACATTGCTCAACCGTATCGTTTCTTTTAGTTTCAGTACCATTTTCACTTATATGATTAATAATCATTTTATCATTCTCTAACTGTGTTCTAACTGTTTCACCTGACTTTAAATTAACTGTTTCGTCTGACTGGGCACTGACTGATTCATCTGATTTTATATTAACTGTTTCATTTAACCGTTTACTAACTGTTTCATCTGTCTACTAACTGTTTCATCTAACTGTCTACTAACTGTTTCATCTAACTGTCTAATAACTGTTTTATCTGATTGTATATTAACTGTTTCATTTTCTGTGGTAGCTGTAGGACTTTTGCAATAGCTTAAACTAGCATTATATGATGTGTCTGTTGTGATTTCAGCATTCAGTTTTTCTATTGTAACCAATTTCAATGGGCTTATATCAAATTTTATGTTACATGCTGTTAAAAAGTTTCTCCCAAGGACAACATAGACTCGTTTGGCACAATATTTAAATAAAAATAACATTTTATTGATCCTTTCAAAACATAACGTTTTTCCAAATATTTTTAATGGACTCTTACTCAATCCGAAATAGCAATCTATTACTGGTTTAAGTACTATGTGACTCGGTACACCCTGTTTTTTAATCAATGAAATTGAACTTCCAGAGTCTAGGAGACACGCTGCAATTAATGGGGATATAGATTTATCTTTAAAAATTATATGTACATTTCTTGATTTTCAGTCGCACTTTTCCTGGCTGGGAACTGTGCAACAAAGTGACCAAGTTTTCTCTCTTCGGTTTGAAACAGTTGACAGCTAAGTGTCCTCTAGCATTGCAGTTCACACAGCGTACTTCTTTCTTGACGCTGCCTGAAGACTTCTCTCGAACTGGTTGTGAAGAAGGTTCCTTCTTCCACTCTGGTAGACGCACTGACGAAAAAGCTCAAGGAATCTGCATTGGATCAGGAAAACATTGAATGCGCGCCTGATCCCGTTAGACTTGAGATTCCAATATTCAATTCAATAATGCGTTCCAATAATTCCTCCACATCTATGTCGATGTCGTGAGCTAGTCGCATCTTGTCCTCAAAATAAACAGTAAACTTCTCACCGACCATCCATTTGCATTCTTGAAATTTGCTTTCGACATTGTATTTCCGAACGCCACACTAAGTTGTTGAAACAGCTGATCAGCCGCTGTTGTGCTTTCCCTTTAAGCTTGGCAATAAATAGCATGCGGGTGCATACTAGAGCTGGCAAACTATCGATGGTGGGCCCATTCGATATTTTCGATGTTTTGAGTGAAAAAATTCGATATATCGATACTATCGAAATATTTGCGGTCTTTTATTTTCATTTGAATTCAAAAATTAAAAATTTTTCATTTTATGATGTATATATGAAGAGAAACAAAATGATAGTACTTTGGTAAAAATAACATTTTATATTGCTTCATTGCAAATGTATTTTCATACTTATTATAAAAAGTAACAAAAATTAGAGTATTTGGTAAAAATAACATTTTATATTGCTTCATTGCAAATGTATTTTCATACTTATTATAAAAAGTAACAAAAGTTAGAGTATTTGGTAAAAATAACATACATGGTTAACTAAAAAGTTACTGGGAGATCCATTTGTTATGTTGTAAAAACACAAGCATATCAACATTTTTTGTTTTAAGGAAGCTCGGCGATCGCTAACTATCTGTCCAGCTTTGCTGAACATCCTTTCCGAATCGATTGATGTTGCAGGAATGCAGAAATTTTTTTTGGCAACATCACGCAAAGAAGAATTGTTGTACTGAAATTATAAAAAGAAATAGGTATTATTTATTAAGCATAGTATTAATGCTCAATGAAAATATTGAAGGGGATCTATTTCTTCAGAGGAGTGCTCTATTCCAAAATATTTATGTATTTCAACAATGGACTCGGAGCGCTTTGTCTTGGGCAAATTGTCAATATTTTTTTTCACATCACCTTGATGCTTAGTACATATTAACTCATCCTGCAATTGTTTTTCTCCTTGGACTGCATTGGTAGGGAATCGAAATCCTTGCTTCTTGAATCGAGGGTCAATTAATGTGGCTATTCGTGGAATTGTCCGCTCTTCATATTTTGTCAGCCTTCTTATTATTGATTCAATTAAAAATGTGCATACTGTAAGACCGCTAGCAGTGCGAAGATTTTTTTTTAAGTTTTCTAAATTGTCTAGCAGACCACATGTTATTGGAATAATTAATGATATGGTTGCTCTCTTGTTGGAAGAAACTTTTGTTGTTGCGTTATCAAAGGGAGAAAGAATTTCTGATAAATCTCGCAGTGTATTGATCTCGTCAACTGTAAGAGGTTGAGGTGCTTTTGACAAATTGAGTAAGGCACTATTGATTGCTTCATATACTAGCAAAATTCTTTTAACCATTATATAGGCACTATTCCACCTTGTTGGAACTTCTTGCTTAAGGCCATATTTGGTTTCAGTATGTTGACAGTCCTGTTGACAGTAATCCAACAAATTTTTTAACACTTCCACTTACCCAAATTTTAGTTTTCATTCGCCATGTGTTGCGCCAGAACAAGTGATGTGAAAAAAACGCATCGCGGTTATATTTGTTCACTATCGATAGTGGATAAAAAATATCGATGGTGGCGCAGAAACGTAAATATTCGATACCTCGATAGTACCATCGATAGTTTGCCAGCTCTAGTGCAGAGCCGGCCACAAAGAGAGCCCACAAAAAGTATCTTTGTATTTGTGCATTTCAATGTTGCTTTACACTGCGCAAAATAAAAATTGAACAAATTTCGCCGCAATGAAGACAACGAGCGCAGTCGACGATTAAATGCAAGAGAAAGAAAGAGAAAACAAAGCAAGGATCCATTTTTTCATGTGCAGCCTCTCAGCAGAGCGACACAGAAGTGCTCGGGTCGAAATGCTGTGAGAAACTAATCCTGTTTTCACGCTCTCAAATATTTTTTGTAGTGGCTTCGGCAAGCGCTCGGCTCGTATACATGAGTTTCGCGTTTTGACTTCGGCCCCCGGGGGCTATGCGTGGCCGGCTCTGCTCTAGTGCATACTTCATCCAAATTATATATTCGCGCAATGTTCTGGACTTGAGAAATCCAAACTCGAGCACATGTCTCACCATTGAAGTCCATTGTGACTTCTTTTGCCAATGAAAGCGCTGTTGTTGGCGACTCTAAAAATTTGTTTCCCGTTAGATTTGGTGACTGTTCAACACTATCTTTTCTGGCATTGCCACTGCAAGCGTTGCCACTGTTGTCGTTGTGACTGCAAGTGTTGCCACTATTAACGTCGTTCAAATTTTCCACAAGCTCAACGGAAATATTTTGTGGTATTTCATTTGATTGGCCGTTCATAAGTTTGTTCTTTTTGTTTCTCAACAATATTAAAGTGGAATCTTTAAATTCAGTGTACAAGTGAGTGATTAAGTGAACTTGTTCATTCATTGAAAAATGTGTGAATGAACTTCCATACAACTCACCATTACATTCGAAAGACAAATGAACATTTAAGTATTTATTTAGTATATGGAGGAAGATCAGTTGATTACATTGATTACATCATTCGGCAGCAACACCATCTGTGATGGTTATCCAAATCGGCTTCAGTTACAATGTCCATCGAGAGGTCTTCAACAAGGTCCAAGGATTCATCCTGTAGTTGTGGTTGATGTTTCACAGCCGGCTGCTCTTCCACGTCGCCAACAGCCTCAAAGATATTTTCTATTAATTGCTGTGACACTGCATGTGATTTGGGTACATATGTCTTCGCTCTGGCATTTAGGGTCGTGACTTGTGGCCTGACTTTGAAGGGGCTCTCGCGCCATATGCAATCATAGCGTACACCGTATGAGACACTTTCTGGATGGGTTGCTGGGCTCCAGGTGCAATAGGGTGGCACTACAAATGGACAAATGGGCGTTATAAGCGAATCTATCATATAATTATTCTCACTCACATTCATCAACGATTTTGTTGGCCAAAATGGTGGCTGTCAATCCGGGCACAAATGCTGGAGCATTGGGATTAAGGCGTTTGTCAATCGTTTGACTTCCGCTCGGCTGTAAATTTCGGTCGTCATGAAAATTTTCCTCTGATCTTGTCTTCCGCTCCCGATAAGACAGATCCACTTCAATCTCATCATTGTCCTGGGACATCCTTTTTGTTGGTAATCCTTTCTAAAATGCTAATGAAAACAAAATTATTAAAAATTCCCATTACACGAAAGTGACAAAAGTTTCGAAGCTACCTCTATTTTTTTAAGCGATCCGCGAAAGACCGTTAAAACGAGAAGAAAAAACGAAATACTTTCGATTACCCGCAGTGTTTTTATACCATGCATTCGTAGAATGAAATGGTATATTAAAGTCGCCAAAATGTATGTAACAGGGAGAAGGAAGCTTCTCCGACCCTATAAAGTATATATATTCTTGATCAGTATCAATAGCCGAGTCGATTGAGACATGTCCGTCTGTCTGTCCGTCTGTCCGTCTGAAGAATCATCGAGATCTCGGAGACTATAAGAGCTAGAGCTACCAAACTTGGCATGTAGACCCGTTTGCTCTGCAGGCAGATCGAGTTTATTTTTTTTTTTTCGCCCCGCCCCCTTCCGCCCCCGCTATTTGAAAAACAATATTTTGAGCCTCCATATCTCGGGAACTATAAAAGATAGAGCTTTCGGATTTGGACATTAGATGCGTGCAGTGTGCACGCAGACCAAGTTTGTTTCAAATTTTGGCCACGCCCCCTTCCGCCCCCGAAATTCGAAAAATTCGATTTTCAGCCGAAATATTTATCGTATCGTAATTTAATTTGGCACACTAATACATGTCACGTATATCTATCATTCCACCAAATATCACAAGAATCGGAATAAAAATGGCCGAGTTATACATAGAAACGTTTTTCACTCATAGCGGTGCAAGGCAGATGCACGCGAAAAAGAGCGAGATAGCATATGCTGCAAATCACCGATTTGGTCGGGGGGCGCTAAAGTGCTCGTTTCCACATAAGAGTGATAGCATTTGAAAGAAATTTAATATATATCTCTTCACCTAATGCATGGTATATCCAAGTCGGCCCGGCGACTTACTTACTTTATTTTGGTCTGGATGTGTAAGTTGCTATTGCAGGAATTTGCTACCCGCCAGTCCTTAGATCAAAATTATTCTTTTGTATCGCATTTGTTGTCTTTATGTTTTGATGATGAACTCACAATCGAAAAATTTAAAATGAACAAAAATCCACAAGGTTGCTGAGTTGGTTGCAAATCAATTGACATCTCACTTTGACATCACCAACACATCGAAAATATTTTCTCTCTCGTTTTTTTTTGTTGGTTGTTTTTTTTGCAATTAAATTTGACGAAAATTAAACTTACAACAATTTTAATAGGCCATATAAATAAATTTATATAAATTTTCTGCCGTCAAACGCAAACCCACTCACATTCACACACACAGCGAGAGGGAAACGGAAAATGGAAAATTTGAATTCCTCGCACTCACCATCATTTGTGTGACAAATTTAATTTTAGTTATTTTATTTTAGTTTGCACAACAAAAACTCTCTCACACACACACAAGTGAGAGAGAGAGGTAGATATAGAGTTTGCTTAAATCTCGTGTATTTTAATTGATTTGCGCTAAATTTATTGATTTCATTTTGGCCAAACAGTTGTTGCCAGAAGAACAACAACAGCAAAAGAACCCCCTCCAGCTAAATCCTTACCCAATTTGACCTCATTGTGGATACTCTCACACAAACACACACACACACACACACCATCAAATGACACTTGGGTTCAATTTTGACCATTTTCAACGATTTGTTAAATTTATGGGCAATTTATTGCGTTTGTGCCATTGGCCATTGGCCATAGCTTAACCCCTAAAACCAACTAATAGCGGGTTTCAGTGTGCTTTAGAGCTCTTAGTTAATTGCACAAATTACTTGCGTTTATTTTGTTTGTTAGTTTGCGGTTAAAGTAAAAATTTGCAAAAAATTAAACCGTTTTTTATCATGTGCGGCCCAGTCGCAATGGAATGACTCGCATGGGAATAGAGAGTGGGAAGGGCTAAACAAAACTCTGACCGGAGACTTTAATGACAACGATCGTACTTAATTGTTTGTATCATTTAATGGGCTCCGATCTGTAGAATATAGAAATCAATGCGCATATATTGTAGATCTGCCTTTATCATAGATCCAAGTGCGCTCAATAAGAAATATTTAAGCCAATGTGCATGCAACAATAAGGAACTTTAGTGACAAAAAGTTAAGCTAATAATCATTTTACTAGAGAACTTCCAGACGTTTCAATCAGCTGTTCTAGCGTAATTTTAATATTATTATACCCTTGCAGAGGGTATTATAAAATTGGTCAGATGTTTGTAACGCAGAGAAGGGATCGTTTCCGACCCCATAAAGTATATATATTCTTGATCAGCAAGAGAAGACGAGTTGATGTAGCCATGTCCGTCTGCCGGTCTGTCCTTCTGTCCGTCTGTCTGTCTGGTGCTTCGCGAACTAGTCCCACAGTTTTAGAGCTATGGCATTCAAAGTTCGTATATATACATATATTATATTTTCTATACAGCCACATACACATCTGCGATTTCGAATAAGATTGGACAACTATATCATATAGCTGCCATACAAATACAAACGTTAAATGCGAATAACTTCTCTATTTTTTGAACAATCTTATCCAAACTGATTACTTACATAAATAAAAAGGGATTACATTCATATGCGTGAATTTCAAAACAATCGGATAAACATAACGCCTGATTTCGACGATATTAAATTTGCCTATATAATCAGTGCACGCATAAGCAGTGCACGCATAAGCAGTGCACGCATAAGCAGTGCACGCATAAGCAGTGCACGCTTAAGCAGTGAAGCACATATATGTGTCAAAATTGCGATTGTGTGTGTGTGAATATGAATATCAATCGCTACATTGTCTTGGCACGCTTACTATTTGGCGATTGGCTGCCCCCGGCCAATGTATTTAAAATATTTCTTTATTGGATTAAGAAACAAAAAAGGAAATAAAATGTAATGGTCAATGGCTGCAAGGGTATACAAACTTTGGCATAGCCGAAGTTAGCTTCTTTGATATTTTTATACCCTTGCAAAAAGGGTATATTAATTTTGGTCAGAAGTGTGCAACGCATAGAAGGAGGCATCTCCGACCATATAAAGTATATATATTCTTGATCAGCATGACAAGGCGAGTTCAAATCCGTCTGTCTGCCCGTCTGTCCGTCTGTCTGTCTGTCTGGATCAACAGCTTCTCCTCCTAAACCGCTAAAGCTACAGAGCTGCAATTTTGCACGAAGTCTTGTATATACTGCAGGCATTGTATATCTCGGATTCATCCCGATCGGACGACTATATCATATAGCTCCCATAGGCACCATCGGTCGAAAAATGAGTTTTAGATCAATAACTTCTTTTTTTTTCACCCGATTATCATAAAACTTATCATTTGGCAGTTTATTATACATCCAAACATCCGTGCCAAATTTGATCAAGATCGGATTACTATATCATATAGCTCCCATATGAACGATCGGACCAAAAAAAGTTTTTATTCTAGAAACTTTTTTGTTTCTTGAGCGATCATCGTCAAACTTGGTAAATAACATTTCCACATTGAAAGTTATAATTCTGGTAAATTTGATCAAAAAATAGAGGATGACTATATCATATAGCTGTCATATAAACATATGAAAAAATTGCATGCTGCATGTCTATATACATGCATGTACAAACATGTACATGCATATGTATGCGTGCCGTGCTATGGCGTGTAAAAACGGATTTTTACACCAGGATCCTTACATTTAGATAACTCTTTTTAGGGATATAGTAACACAAGAGCTTGCAAGGGTATACAAACTTCGGCATGGTCGAAGTTAGCCCGGCCTTCTGGTTTATAATAATTTTTCACTGAAAAGTTAGTTCAATAGATACAAGGTCAACACTAAAGTGATGAAAATTTTTAAATTTATACAGATAATGTAATAACCTCTTCAAAAACAAAAGATATTTCCAGTGTAAATTATTTAAATACAATCTAAAATATGCCGAATGCAACTTCTGATATACATATACCTTGTATCTACTTTTAGGGATAATAAAATTGACACTATTCCATAAGAAAACGATTGTTGATCCTTTAAGAAAATTTTTGGTCACTTAAACGACCGATAGATCCAAGATTTTGTCTTATGGCTTAAGCAGAGATAAATATAGGCAAAGAAAGAGATATAATTGGAACCAAACACTAAATACAGATAAAGATCAAATTTGTTACTCTTACATTATATAGAAATAGTTGTTAAAAAAGAATACCAATTTCTTGGAATGAAAAGAAAATCGTACATTTAACTAAAAAGCTTAGTAAACTTTTTGTTGAGCTAAAATTAGATTATATTCCGAAAATATTTTTGTAAGCTGCTTTGGCCAATTCGCCATCATCATTATTATTAATCAAAGACCAAACCCGGAGTGTTTCTGATTCTTTACTTCCTTCGCATCCCAGCCCATCGCATCGCATCCCATCCCATCCGACTCCCCCTTTCTATCAAGTTGAATGTGCAGCACAAGTGTCTGACCAATGAATGAGTGGGCGAGTGAGTCAGTGAATGAATGAAAGAATGACAAAAGTGTGAAGCCTTCGCCTTCATTTATTTACTTTGCCTCTTGCTGAAACTTGCTAACTCAAGTGTTGTTTGCGACCCTAATTGAGTAACTAATTAGGGTATTTATGATCGCTGTAATGCCGATGTGAGCTAATAGACTTAGCCATATCATACCACCGGAGTACCATTACGGATTAAGTGAGAAATCGAACTAACCCTTCTCCAATTTGAAAAAAAAAATCTATAAACCAATACATAAATAGTTTTTCTCCCAATTAAAGTTCATAAATTAATTACTCACAAAGAAAACAATTATGTTGATGGTCAGTGTTGGACAGGGAATTACTATAATTAATCGATAACACTGCTATCGTTAACACAAACGTATCAAATAAAGCGTCAGTGAAGTCGTGAACCATTTTCGATGATTATTTAATGTCTTTTCTACATTTCTCAGGAAGTAATTTTTCTATTTCTATATTTTCTGTATTTGAAAACTATTCTATGATTATGAAAACTGTGTGGAAAAATAGGGAAGTATTTTTAGCCATTGTCGAATCAAGCAATATCAAAGCTTTGTACATTGAAATCGATAAATATACAGTTCAGATTTAAATTACAAAGCTAACGCTAACAAAATAATTCCTCAGAGAATGTCATTGAGAACTATTTTTTGAAAATTTGTAGAGAAAATGGAAATACTATCGTCTAATAAAGAAAAGAAGAGAAGAAAAATTGATCTTGTAGACTAAGAACTAAGATTTTGTCGAAGTTTCTTAGTATTCTAAGAAAAGAAAGGAAAGTTTCTCGCTTTAAGCGCTTGATTACAAAAATAAACAATTCTCATTTGCTTTGTGATTTTTTGTGGGCCATAAAAACGTGGATTGGAGCAAAGGAAAATCAGAAATTGAAGCGGTTGGGGGAAAGAAGAGAAATCACTGTAAAATTCGAGTTCACTAGACTGCATTCCCTTTTTAGTGCCCCTTAGCAATCAACCTAATTTATTATGCACTTTATTATGCAGAACCGCACAATACAAAACACATCATGGCACCACGCCCACACTTGCTATCCCAAAATACGAACTGTCGTTTATCTATGAATGTTAATAACTGCAATTGCAATGTGGAAATTGCAGCTGCGGTTTCATAATATTTTACATACATTTCGGTTACCTCATCTGCCTCCCACTTTCCCCTTCAGCTGATGCTGATGATGATGCCCTTGAGCATCGTCGTACACCTAGTCAATAATGCAAAGTTGTTATTTTTGATATATTTTTGTGCAATTTATAAGCCGATTTGCTAGGTAAAATAATGTATTGCCTTCCTCCATGTTAGTTATTATAATTAATTAAGTGAAAATAAATACGAAATCTATAATATAATAATAGGCTAATAAAAAGAAGAATCCAACTATGAGCAATTGAACAATTCGAAATGCGACATAATAGTATATAGATAACTTATTTATTTTCTCGTATTTTTATGATTTGTTTATATCTGAATATCATACTTTAAAAAAAATGTCACTCATACGACATGTGCTACAAAAAAATTGTGTTTAGAAATATATTTAGTTATTTTTGCGTGTTTTTCAATGATTCATAGAGTTTGAAAATGAGTTGTAGTTGGAGTCTATGCATACGTTCATTTGATTTCTGAATACTTTACAAAAATGTATTAAAATATTACTCATACGACATGATGTACAACAAAGTTGTGCTTAGATATCTAGTTGGCATTTTTCCTTGGTTCGCTTTAGTTTTCATATATTTTTCTTAATATTTTTAGATTGCCATTTTGTATAATTACAACATTCAGAATTTGTTTGTTGAAATTCCCTCAAAAGGAAAATATTATGTCTCAATATGGATAATAATTCAGATTTAGATACTAAAATAAATATTTATATCGAATAGAACGTTTGATTAAGATCGGACTACTATATCATATAGCTCCCATAGGAACAATCGGACCAAAAATGTTTTGCTTCCAAAAACTATTTTGTTTCTTTTGCAATCATCATAAAACTTTGTAACATTTGTACATAATAAATTATAGTACTGCCAAATTTGATTAAAATCGGATAACTATATGATTTAGCTGCCATACAAACGAGTGAAAAAATTGCATACTGCATATCTGGATACATGCATATGTATGTATATACATTTTTTTTTTTTATATTCTTTATTAAAAATAGATAAAAATTTAAAAGTAGTGAAAAAGTATATAACCAATAAGGGAGCCGGATCCTAGGGGACCTCCTCGTGGGAATTGCTTCCTAGGGTCGGTAGCTCTCCTTATGATTCTCCTGCTCTTGCTCGCTCAGCTTGCCGCAGATCCTGCATCACATATGCTGCGAAGCTGTTTGTAGCCTCCCATGTGTGTGGACTTGCCATTATGGCGTCCACCAAGTTGAACTCTGATAGAGTGGTTCCCGCTACTGCTGCTAGCTGCTGCCTCTGTTGCTCGTACCGCCCGCAGCCGAACAGAACGTGCTGGGCGTCCTCTACACTGTTGTCTCCACAGAATGTGCACAGTGGTGAAACCTCATGGCCAAAACGGTGCAGATATTGCCTGAAGCAACCATGGCCGCTCAGGATTTGGGTCAGGTAGAAGTTCACTGAGCCGTGCTTCCTTTCGACCCAGGTTTTTATATTTGGGATGAGAGAGTGGGTCCATCTCCCATTCCGGGACTCGTCCCATCTCCTCTGCCAGGTTATTAGACTGCAGCTTCTAGCGCCAGCGCGGGCCAGTTTTCTCGAACCTTGTGCATGTATGTATATACATGCATGCATATGTATGCGTGCCGTGCTAAGGCGTGTAGATACGGATTTTTACACAAAGGTTTTTAAATTTAGATAACTCTATTTAGGGATCTAGTAACACAAGAACTTGCAAGGGTATAAAAACTTCGGCATGGCCGAAGTTAGCCCGGCCTTCTAGTTTTTTTTGCTTCTGGTTTTCCAAAATGGTTCTCTCTGGGCGAAATTTTTGTGTGTAAATTGTTAAATACATTTTCGGACAAACCATTCGAGTATTTAGGGCAACTTGTTCCTGCTGCATGCTGCTGATGGTGTTAATGAATTGTGGGCAAGGATCTGGTTGAGTGGTTGAGTGCCATCGCACTTACACACACACAGTTTTAGGCAAATTACAAATATAAATACAACTTGAGCCTAAAAAAGGTTAGACAAAGGAAATAAAGATTTAAAAGGATTTCACCAAATGGGATACAACTGTGGAAGGAATGATATGGGATGGGATACTGCTATGGGATTTGTAAATGACTTTCAATTAGTTGAATGGAAAAAGCAAAACGAAACGAGAGCAATTCATTCAACATTCGTTCGTTCACAGACAGATTCCATCATTTGGTAGCACTTTTGCTTAATTCAAAAATATTGAAAACTTTTTATTCAGCTTCTTCTATGGAGAAATTTGCAGCTATCGTTCTATCGAGCCTAACTACCGATAAGTGAGCAATGTGAACCACTGTGGTTCGCAATAATGAACCAGAGTTCACAGAACGAGTTCAGCCTGAATAGTATAAATAGTCGAGCAATTGCCTACAAATCTCATTCACTTTCGGCTCGCTCTGCCATAAAGTAATTCTTCTTATTCCTCATTTTATTCATTTTTATTCTTTGTTAATTTTAATCTTACCTGTATCTAATTTTACTCATCCGATAACACGCAATGACAGGTCCGGCATGTTGTTCAAATCCAAGCATGAAATTTGTACCCTCGAATCTGCCACATTTAAAACGAGTATTTCTGCTGTATTCCTTATTTATTATTTGAACTAAGTATTATTAGAGATTGTATAAGCATGGATTTAATATTAATCACTTTCCATATCAACGCAACATCTAGCTCCCAATAGTTAGACGACCCCGTCTGCACGACACCGTCTCTCCAATTCGTGCCTTCCCCTCGTCGTACGAGACTTCGAGGGTAGAGCATTTATCCGCAATTTAATTCCGTTCAAATATTCCTTTCCTGTTAGCAAACGCGTGGCTGACTCAAAATGACCAGCTTCACGGAGACCGCAACCATCCACAGACATGTGCAACCTGTTTGCGAAATACGAATCTATCTCTAGACGTGACTGTAGTTGTCCTGACTCCGCCTTCAATCTATCTCGAGCCACGATTTCACTGTGGTGTCCAACAATTTTTGAAGCCCCATGGGAGTTTCCGCAAATAGCACCAGATCATCCGCGAACGCTGCCGCGTTTGTCATAGTGTTTCCGACTTTGGCACCAATCTCTTTGGGGAAAGACCTAAGTAATCGGTCAATGACCAGATTTAATATTATGAGACACAGAGGATCGCCCTGCTTGACGCCTCTCGCTGATATGAATACCCCTGATCTGCATCTGGGAGCACCATATGACTCTAAAATTCGGTAAACTGCTTGGTGGGATACTGAGTCAAAAGCTTTGCTAACATCTACTGTCACAAGGTAACATGACTTCCACCTTTGATGATGCTCCCGTAAAATAAGGTCGACTAAAGTCGCGTTATCAGCACACCCGTCGGTGAATCAGGTTCATGTTGTCTTTCCAATATGGCTCCATGGTTTCTTGATTTGGCATTACCGACTCATCTACTTCCTCAAGCAAGGATTTAATGCATCTCCCGTTGTGTTTATCCCAATTACGCTGAACCCTTGCGTATTCTTGACTTCTACACTGTCTCCTGTTACGAGGTCTCCGGGGAGGTCTCGTAATTGTGTGTGGTTCATTTGGTGGTGGAAATATATCTAGGAGATAGTTGGATAAGCACTGGAGAGTAAGTGCTCTATCGAGTTCGACCTTCGAGTACATCTAATTCGTCTTTGTGATGATGTGACATGTGAACACCGAGTCCTCTTTTGGTGTTGAAAAAGCGTTGACATACTGTGCAGGGGACTTGGCCTTCCAAATTGACTTCTGTACTTGCCTTTATTTGTAACCTGGGGCTGGTAGCCACAGGGCGTTCATTTGTTATCAGAGGCTGTATAAATTGACTTGTAGTACCAACAGATTCTTGGCTCAGGGGGCAGGTAACCCCAAGAGTTGCTTCGCCGCTCGGATCAGCTACCTTCTAGAAACTAGTAACTAGTCGGCACCCAGGGAACACCACGAGGAGGTTCCGAGTCAACTTGACCAATAGGCCCTGTTCCCATTATTCCCTATTATTAGAACTAATCTCTTCGCCAACTCTGTTTACATATCTTATTTTCTCCGTTGGACAGCAAGCATTCAGTGTGTCTGTGTAAAATCGGAAATCATAGCCATAATAACTGAAAAATCAATTTTCGGACAAATAAAGTAAGTCGCCGCGCCGACTTGGATATGCCATGCATTAAGAGAATCGAATTTATAAAACTAAATTCATATTTCAAATTTATTTTGTATGCGCGATTTCTAACATATGCTATCTCGCTCACTCTTATGTGTGTGCACTTTAGCGCCCCACCGACCGAATTTGCCATCGCCCCGCTTTGAGTGCAAAACGTTTCAAGGTATAACTCTGCCATTTTTACTCCGATTTTTATAAAATTTGGTCAAATGATAAATATTCTTAGCATGTATTAGGGTGCTGATACGATAAATATAAATAAACTTGTTCAGCGTCTATGCTACACGAGGCTACATCCTAAATTTGGTAGCTCTATCATTTGTAGTTGCTGAGATCTCTGCACTCTTACGGACGGACAGACAGACGGACATGGCTATATCAATTTCTCTTCTCATGCTGATCAAGAATATAAATGCTTTATTGGGTCGGAAAAGCTTCCTTCTCCCTGTTACATACATTTTGGCGACTTAAATATACCATTTCATCCTATAGATTCATGGTATAAAAAGGAGGAGAATTAATGATCAAACACGATCAATTTTACTGGAAATTTTCCTCGTCACACTCGCTTTGATATTTAAGTTTGATCTTCCATTCAAAGTTTTAGTAAACATTTTAAAACAAACCTCAAACTGATTTAAACCGAAAATCGAAAACCGCGCAGAATATCCAAGTATATAAGTATACATATATATTTTAAATAATGAAAGAAAGACGGAATTATATGAAATTGCGAAATCGTAATGTGCCTTATGCCATTCGTGGGCCAAGGCCTCGTCGTTCAAATAATATACTTAATGAAAATCAGCATCACCAAGAGGTCAATAATAATAATGCTACTGGAGTAATCGAGAATAATAATAATACTCAGGATATCGAGAATTATATTAATACTCAGGATATCGAGAATAATAATAATACTCAGGATATCGAGAATAATATTTATACTCAGGATATCGAGAATTATAATAATACTCAGGATATCGAGAATAATATTTATACTCAGGATATCGAGAATAATAATAATACTCAGGATATCGAGAATAATATTTATACTCAGGATATCGAGAATAATAATAATACTCAGGATATCGAGAATAATAATAATACTCAGGATATCGAGAATAATATTAATACTCAGAATATCGAGAATAATAATAATACTCAGGATATCGAGAAAAGCAAGGACAGTTCAGATGACACCAATCAAAATGATCTTTTGGCGGAATTAATGGTGCAACTAAGTGTTTTAAACGAAGAACGTAGCTCAGAATCAAGTGAATTTGATCCTGAATGGAATCCTGAGTTTTGAAACATTCTTAATTTTCAAGTTAATTATTTTGTTTATTATGTTGAAGCAGATCCCCAGGAGGCTCCAAACCAAAGTCGTCTGGATGTGCTTTTTGTGTTTTTATTTAATTTTGATAAGCTGATTCCGAAAGAGAGAATCCAAGGACCATGACCGACTTTTTTCGAGACTTTCCTTTCAAGATCTTTCTGGAGCACAATCATATAAAAAATTTTAAATTTAATCAAAATTTAACGCTGTTCAAAATAAAAATGGAAACCTATTTTTCGATGATTCTCAACTCTGCCAGGTTTTGCATCTTAAGATGTCTTTATGACTCACTCGAAAACAAATTGTTGTACATAATTTTCACAATTCGGTTTTGGATATGAAGTGGATTACCATTATAAAGTATTCAAAAACCAGAATGCCGGGCTAACTTCGACCATGCCGAAGTTTGTATACCCTTGCAAGTTCTTATGTTACTCAATCCGTAAATGGTGATCGCAAAATGAAAAGGCTTTTGTGTAAAAACCCGTATCTACAGGTTATAGCATGGCACGCATGCATATGCATGTAGATATCCAGATATCCATTTGTTTGTATGACAGCTATATCATATAAATATCCGATCTTGATCAAATTTGGCAAGATTATAATTTGTTTTGAGCAAGTGTTACTTACCAAATTTGGTTATGATCGCAAAAGAAAATTTTTAAAAGAAACTATTTTTGGATCGATGGTTCCTATGGGAGCTATATGATATAGTCGTCCGATCCTGACGAATCCGAGATATACAATGCCTGCAGTATAAATAAGACTTCGTGCAAAATTGCAGCTCTGTAGCTATAGCGGTTTAGGAGGAGAAGCTGTTGATCCAGACAGACGGACAAACGGATTTGAACTCGTCTTGTCATGCTGATCAAGAATATTATACTTTATATGGTCGGAGATGCCTCTTTTTATGCGTTGTACACTTCTGACCAAAATTAAAACGCCCTTTTTGCATGGGTATACAAATTTGCATGCAGCATATCTACATAAATGCAAATGTATGTATGTCGTGCTATTGAGTGTAGATACGGATTTTTACACGAAGGTCTCTACATTTAGATAATTATACCATGCATTCATAGGATGAAATGGTATATTAAAGTCGCCAAAATGTATGTAACAGGGAGAAGGAAGCTTTTCCGACCCTATAAAGTATATAATATATATTCTTAATCAGTATCAATAGCCGAGTCGATTAAGACATGTCCGTCCGCCCGTAAGAGTGCAGAGATCTCAGCAACTACAAGTGATAGAGCTACCAAATTTAGAATGTGGACTCGTGTAGTATAGACACTGAACAAGTTTTTTTTTTTTTTTGCCACGCCCCCTTCAGCCTCCGTAGTTTAATAAAAAGTGATTTTCTCTCGCAATATTTATCGCATCGTAATTTTATTTGGCACACTCATAGATCTTATGAACATCTATCAATCCACCAAGTTTCATAAGAATGTGAATAAAAATTGCCGAGTTATATTGTACGTTGAAATGTTTTGCACTCAAAACGGTGCAAGGGCGAATTTGGCCGGTGGGGCGCTAAAGTGCAAGCACATAAAAGTGAGCGAGAAAGCATATGTTAGAAATCGCGCATTCGAAAGAAATTTAATACATATATGAATTTAGTTTTATAAACTTGAAATAGTTTTTTTTTCCCCTGGTGCATGGTATATCCAAGTCGGCCCGGCGACTTACTTTATTTTCTGTTGTAGCTGTAGGACTTTTGCAATAGCTTAAACTAGCATTATATGATGTGTCTGTTGTGATTTCAGCATCCAGTTTTTCTATTGTAACCAATTTCAATGGGCTTATATCAAACTTTATGTTACATGCTGTTAAAAAGTTTCTCCCAAGGACAACATAGACTCGTTAGGCACAATATTTAAATAAAAATAACATTTTATTGATCCTTTCAAAACATAACGTTTTTCCAAATATTTTTAATGCACTCTTATTCAATCCGAAATAGCAATCTATTACTGGTTTGAGTACTATGTGACTCGGTACATAGCTTTTTTTAAGTAATGAAATTAAAATTCTAGATTCTAGGAGACACGCTGCAATCAATGGGGATATAGATTTATATTTAAAAATTATATGTACATTTCTTGATTTTCAGTCGCACTTTTCCTGGCTGGGCACTGTGCAACAAAGTGATCAGGTTTTCTCCCTTCGGTTTGAAACAGTTGACAGCTAAGTGTCCTCTAGCATTGCAGTTCACACAGCGTACTTCTTTCTTGACGCTGCCTGAAGACTTCTCTCGAACTGGTTGTGAAGAAGGTTCCTTCTTCCACTCTGGTAGACGCACTGACGAAAAAGCTCAAAGAATCTGCATTGGATCAGAAAAACATTGAATGCGCGCCTGATCCCGTAAGACTTGAGATTCCAATATTCAATTCAATAATGCGTTCCAATAATTCCTCCACATCTATGTCGATGTCGTGAGCTAGTCGCATCTTGTCCTCAAAATAAACAGTAAACTTCTCACCGACCATCCATTTGCGTTCTTGAAATTTGCTTTCGACATTGTATTTCCGAACGCCACACTAAGTTGTTGGAACAGCTGATCAGCTGGTTCAAAAATACGTGTAGCGCTGCTGTGTAGCCGCTGGTGTGCTTTCCCTTTAAGCTTGGCAATAAATAGCATTCGCGCAATGTTCTGGACTTGGGAAATCCAAACTCGAGCACATGTCTCACCATTGAAGTCCATTGTGACTTCTTTGCCAATGAAAGCGCTGTTGTTGGCGACTCTAAAAATTTGTTTCCCGTCAGATTTGGTGACTGTTCAACACTATCTTTTCTGGCATTGCCACTGCAAGCGTTGCCACTGTTGTCGTTGTGACTGCAAGTGTTGCCACTATTAACGTCGTTCAAATTTTTCACAAGCTCAACGGAAATATTTTGTGGTATTTCATTTGATTGGCCGTTCATTTCATCATTTTGCAAATTAGGCATCTGCATATATGCAATTGTTGAAGCATATTTTCAGCCGCAATGATTTCTGTACGAAGCTGCTCCAAGATTGCGCCATGAGCTTCTATGACTTCCGGTTGCTCAACACGTGCTCCAGCGGTGGCTTCGTTTGGCGGACAAGGGACTCACGCCTGCTACCCGCAGCTTGCCCCATTCCATTTATTCATGTATCAACGATAATAATAATTTTACTTAATAGGAGAAAAAAAGGGGGGAGAACACAAGGACGAGGGGGTACTTGTAAGTATTGCTTCGCCTGGCCCTGGGTCATTTATCCCTCGTTTCTCAGGCCTTCTAGTAGCCTAAGCTCCTTTATCACGAGCGCCGCTTACAAGCACCGCCTCCGTGTTGTGTGCTGCCAACTCGAGGCCGGCGGCCAGTAGCCACTGCTCTACGGTGCCGATTGCGGCATCAGCGCTCTCCTCGGCCACTTTAACGGTTTTGGCGACCACATCGAGGACTACGTCGTCTGCAAATCCCACGATGTGTACTCCTGGCTGGAATTCCAAGCGTAGGACGCCGTCATACATGACGTTCCACAGTAATGGACTCAGCACCGACCCTTGGGGGACTCCTCCGGAAGTGTTCGCTCTTCCATGCCCTCAACGGTGGTGTAGCGGATGGTCCTTCCCTGGAATTATTGCCTCAGGCAGCTACACAGGTAGTCCGGGACTCCAAAGTTGGCGAGAGCGTTCAAGATTCGGCTCCATCTGGCTGAGTTAAAGGCGTTCCTTATGTCTAATGTGACTATCAGGCAGTACTCCTTAGAGCCGCCCCTCCATCTGGTGCCCGCTTCCGACGCAATCGCCACAACGCCCGATATGGCGTCGATAGTAGATTTGGCCTTCCTAAAACCATACCGTTGATCCGCATTAGGACTTTTCCTGCCGTATCCAGAAGACATATCGGTCTGTAGGACGACACTTCATCAAGGGGCTTTCCTGGCTTCGGTAGCAGAACCAGGTCTTGTAGTTTTCATCTGCTGGGGAACGTGCCTTCCCTATGGCATTTGTTGTAGAGGTCGAAAAAAGTCTCATGGAACATTGAGACTGCAAGCTTGAACACTTGGTTTGGGATCCCGTCTGCAAGATGCAGTCTATGAGAGCCTGGCGTTCCTATTACTCGCTGATAGAGACGTCTCGCTCGGAAGCATGTGCGGCGGACTTCAGCGATGGTGTCGTTCCACCAACATACTGGCGTATGATGGCGCTTGTAGGCCTTGCGCTGGCACATACTTTCGTCGCAGGCCTTCACGAGCGTCGCCATGATGGAGTTGGGTGCCTCCTCGGCGTCCCCTAGGCTCACCGTGTCGACGTCCTGCATCCCACGTCGAAGGCTTTTGATCGTACAGGAGGCCTCATCGATCTTAGCCAGATCCTCTAGGGCTGCGATAAATTGTTGCGCCTCCGCCAGCTCGTCTAAGTCGTGAATGATTGCAGGCCTATCTTGCGATAGGACCCGAACGCCCGGTGACTCGCCCAGAACCTGTGCGAGCTGATCCTTCATTGCCTGTTTGTCCGTTGGAGCCTCATTTAGTTCCAGAAGCAGCCCTTCATTAGCAATGCGTCTCACTTTTGTGACCTGCTCTCGAACGTTCCGTAGCTTGTTATCGCTGCGCCTTGTTACTATTGCGAGGACCTCGCTATAGCTGAGCCCGGACGATGGTTGGACCAGGAGAGCTTCTGGCCTGGCTCTGCGCTGTTTGGCATCTTTTGGGCGAGATGTACGCGTAGCATCTACTCTCCGCCCCCCCTGGGTTGTCTCGGGAACGGGTCGCTGGTCCCGCAACGTCCGCGTCGCTGGAATGTAGTTCCGATTTGTCGCAATTAGGATCGCCGGTTTACTGCGTTTCGCATCCTTAGCACGATCGGTCGACCGTGGTGTCACCTGCGTGTGCTTGACCGCTTTGGTGTCGAATCAGCCACATTCGATGCTGCGTTCCGACTCGGCAACTTCTAGCTGGTATATGGCGCTAAAGATAATGTGGTGCAAAAACGATATGGAGTAGTTGGATAAATTAGATCACTGAGAAAAAAATTCCCTGCAGCGGAGTCGAACACCCTTAAAATCCAGCGACACCGACTGCGTGTCTACCCGACAATCCACCAATACAGTTGGTGATGTCTCGCCAGAACACACACTTGAGCGTGCGGGTTAATTGCGGGTGACAGAAAAACTAAATGGAGTTATGAACCTATTTAAATAAATAATTTATTCTGTGTTTTTTTTAATATTTGTAACGTACAGCTTGGCAGGCGGGGTGGAATCGCAGGTTGAGAGCGCACGCATTACGGTTCCGGCTCTGGCTCGTCGGCTAGTTGGTGTGGTGGTCTTGCTCTGGTACCGCGGGGGCCTTATAACTTAAATTTAATAATAAAAAGCGTGCAAAAAAAAACTAGATATACCGAATCGGAGAGGATAAATCTAAACCAAGGAAAAGTTAGAGGCCTACTCAGAAAAGTGCTTCGGTGGTGTCCTTGAAGCTCTATCGCCCTCCCTACCTTGGCCATTTCGGTCCAAAAAAAACTGATCGAAATGGCCCCTCTGCTTAGACCCTACAATTCCATGGCTAGCGGAACCCCATTAAAATTTAATTTAAGTAAACATTATAAAGGAAGTTTTATTATTTAACATTTACTTTCTTATCGATCCTACTCATTAAGCCAAAAAAAAATTCTTTACGCGAAGCAACTTTAAAGAGTGTTATGCACTCGGCAAAAAAGATTACTTAACCAGAGCATAAAAGAATGTATAAGCTAAACGTTAATATGGATACTTAACTAAAAATTAATATGGATAAAAAAATAAAAAAAATATCATGTGTTGCATAAATGTAAAGATATATAAATACGTAATTAAGGGATAAAACAAAATAATGGTGAAGGAAAATTGATATTGGGTTAGGGCATTTCAAAGTCGTCCTAAAAAAAAATGTCTTTTAAGTAATTGTCTTCCACTCGAGACGTAGAGAGCAATATCGTACGTTGAGTGGTTCTCGCTGGTCAACGCGACGATCAAAGAACAAGCATAGAAAACGACTCAATCGGTCAAAGCAACGTTTGCTTCACTTTCGTATTCCTTTCTTTTTTTTTTCTTTTTTTTTTTTTTTTTTTGTAAAATTTAAACTAATGTTCAAATTACGAAATTTCTTTTTTTCTTTTCAGCGAATTTCAAATATCCTACTTTTTCTTTTGACTCATCCTTTTTTTTTTTGATTCTCTTCTTTTAATTTGTGATCTTTATAATTTTTCCCATATCTCAAAGAAGTAAAAAAAAAAGATAAATTTTCTACTCACCAAATTCACTCCAATCCATCGTTGAAAGCGCTTCCAGGACGGTGAGAGTATTCAACTGAAAAATTTGGTTACACATAGGCAGAGAAATTTGAGGGATTTTTTTTTTCCACTCACAAAAAAAAATGAGCCGCCAGTACTCTTTCTTTTTTTTTTCTTTGCTTTTGCCGATGCTTTTTCTTTACTTTTGCTTGACCATTACTTTTTACTGAGATTCGACCCCTATTTGTTCTTATTTTTCATCACCATGACTTTCGTACTTTTTATGACTATTAGAATTAAACATTATTAGAACGAGCAAAAAAATGAAAAAAAAATATATATATGCATTGGTGACATCTCCTTTTCTCTCTGCGCCTTTTTTTTCCTCCAAGATCTTTTTGGGGCTTACATTGCCCCTATTCTTTTCACTCCAATTTCGTGATTTACAAATTTTTTTCTGGGGACTTAGTGCCGAATCTTTACACCCTTTTTGTTTTAAGTACTATTTGGCCAGCAATTTAGGAAAATTTAAAAAAAAAAAATTTAATACGACATTTAGAACTATTCTGCGTATGTAATCTGCGCCCATTCAGTTGGTACTGCCGTCGCTGCTTCGTCGCTGCGTCTCCTGGCGAATCTCGTATTTCGAGCTCTTTTTTTAGGGAGTTGTTTTTGGTTTCCTTCAATTAATTTTTGAGTGACTTTGTCTGCCGCAAAAGAAAAAAAGAAGTTGCCTTTCTTTTGTGATTCCCTAAACGGGAGCTAGGCCTATCCAAATAAAAGAAAAGGAAATTGACCAAAAAAAACTTTTAGACATACAGTCTCAGGTCAGCGCTTGGAATTTTCCTCCACTTACCCAACAATAGGGCTTAGCCACAAATATGTTGATTCTATGTCGTTATAAATTATTAGGACTTAACCACTTTTTTTACTTTTAACTTTTTTTTTGTCTCTGACTCTGTTTTACACTTATATGAGTTTAAAACTTTCCGCACTTTTTGGACTAATCTCTTCGGCTGTCAATCTATACTGTTCGACCCTGCCGCCAAGTCTTAGGCTGCAAACACAGTGCACGCTGAGACGAAGACGAAGATGAAGACGAAGCTGAAGAGAAATTGCTTGCGTTGCGAGTAAGCTAATAGGTTGCACAGTGCGAGACGAATTCGTTGCGCTTTTGTTATGCTAGTCGCAATGGATTCCTCATCAGATGATGACCTGCTGATTGAGCAAAGTTTATATTTTAAATTAAAACGTTTAAAAGTAAATAAAAAAGTACACCCTATAAATTTGGGAAGAGTTGCATTTGGTGAATTTCATCATTTGTATCATGAGCTGCGCCACGATGAAAAGAAATTTGTGGAATATACAAGAATGACTATTAGCACATTTGATTACATTCTAATTAAAATTGAGCCACTTATTATTAAAAATTGGACTAATTTTAATAAAACGCCAATTTTATGTGCTGAAAGGCTAATTGTGACGTTAAGGTAAAAAATAATTTAAAATATATTTAGATTTATTCATTTTATTGATTTGAAATTCTCATTCAATTAATTTGAAAAAGTGATCACATTTCCTGAAGTTAGAAAAGTGCTCGGATCCTGTGGGGATAAGGCATTATCCGAGTATTGATTTGATGAAGATTCAAGTATCGTCGGTGATGGTACAGATATATAAGAAGCTTGGTTCTCAATATGTTGTAGATTAAAAGAGCGCCCCACATTGTACACGTGATTATAGACCAATTTTTGCATATCCATTCTAAACAAAAGTTTTGTTTGTGGATCCATCTTTTTAACGTGTGGCAATAGGCTCACAAAAAAAGCCATGTCTTCATCGTCGGAAGGTCGCGAAGGTGTGTGGAATGTGCATTTGGCATTATTAACTCGAAATGGAGAATATTGTGGAAGCCAATTGAAACGACGCCATCTAACGCAGAAATTATTGTTAAAGCAATTTGTATATTGCATAATACAATGTTAGATTTAGAAGATCTGGACACGCATTTGACAGAGGGAGAAAAATTTATAAGCAACAAACCAAAAAATATATTGGAAAGTTCAAAGAAAAGAGGTCGATTAATCAGAGACACGTTCCGTAGTTATGTTTGCAGCCATAGAAATGCTGATAGTATTTAAATTTTCCATTCCATTATTATTATTTTATTTGGATTAAAATTAAATAAATTACTTACCATCAACATTCAATTCACTTGAAATTTCGTTCCAAGTTTTGTCAATGATTTGCCTGTTGTGGTACAATTTGTTTTGCTGGTCCCACAAGCAGGGTTTTTTAAAAATTGCTGCAATCAACTCTTCGTTTGACATTTTCACGATATGCCTCGGTCAAATCACAAATCGCAACTAAATTTTAACACGTGCCGAAGCATACACAAAACAAACGAGCAAAAACAACGGTAACTAGCAAGCGATTCGTCTTCGAAATCAGTACAGCTGCGTTTGAAGCTGATTGCTTACGTTTCGTCTTCATCTTCGTCTTCGTCACAGCGCGCACTATGCTTACGAGCGAGCGAATTCATATGATTTGTTCTGCACTGTTTTTCGTCTTCATCTTCGTCTTCATCTTCGTCTTCGTCTCAGCGTGCACTGTGTTTGCAGCCTTAGAGGTCACCTTGCTAGCTGCGAAAAGAAAAACGCATTTTCGGCGTCAGCATTTGCGAGAGTGTAAGCCTTTCTCGAACTTTCTCTTACCCCGATTCGCTCCCACAGCTGCCAATTAATTAAATGTTGCTTGCCTCCAAGCTTAGCAACCTTTCCTGCCTAAAAGCAGCTAAAAAGATCAAAATTAGTGAATGAAATATATAACCATTAAGGAGCTGGATCCTAGGGGACCTCCTCGTGGGAATTGCTTCCTAGGGTCGATAGCTCGCTTTACGATTCTCCGGCTCTTGCTCACTCAGCTTGCTGCAGATCCTGCATCACATATGCTGCGAAGCTGTTTGTAGCCTCCCATGTGTGTGGACTTGCCATTATGGCGTCCACCAAGTTGAACTCCGATAGCGTGGTTCCCGCTATTGCTGCTGCGTCTGTTGCTCGTACCGCCCGCAGCCGTATAGAACGTGCTGGGCGTCCTCTACGCTGTTGTCTCCGCAGAATGTGCACAGCGGTGAGTCTTCATGGATAAAACGATGGAGATATTGCCTGAAGCAACCATGGCCGCTCAGGATTTGCGTCTGATAGAAGTTAACTGAGCCGTACTTCCTTTTGACCCAAGTTTTGATGTTTGGGATGAGAGAGTAGGTCCATCTCCCATTTCCGGAGTCGTCCCATCTTCTCTGCCAGGTTATTAGGCTACAGCTCCTAACGCCAGCGCGGGACAGTTTTCTCGAACCTCGTTCCGGTGTGGCATTAAAAACGGCTGTGTCTTCCACCGCTTGGATGTCCAGTGGCAGTATCCCAGCTATTACAAGCTATTAGAATCCGGGAGTGTCAGCCTCAGGACGCCGTCATACATCGCATTCCAGAGCAAGGGCCCCAGCACGGATCCTTGGGGTACGCCTCCCGAAACCGAGTGCGTCACGCATCCAGTGTCTAACTTATATATCAGCCGCCTTCGGCCGAAGTAGCTCCAGATGATCGCGTGGATGTAGTCTGGGACTCCAAATTGCCGCAGAGCATCTAGGATAGTTCCCCAGTTTGCAGTGTTGAACGCATTTTTTATGTCGAGGGTGACAACCAGACAGTATTTTTGTGCCCCTTCTTTCCACCTTACGCCTTGGATCGCTTGCGAGGCCGTGCCGACCACCCTTGAAATGGCATCAACTGTTGACCTCGCTTTACGGAAGCCATAATGGTTGGGTGACAATCCGCCGCCTGCAGAGATGGTCAGTTCCAGTCTTTTGGCAATAATTGATTCCAACACTTTGCCCATGGAGTCAATGAGGCAAATGGGTCTGTATGCCGAAGGCTCATCGGGGTTCTTGCCTGGCTTGGGCAGCAGAATCAGCTTTTGTATTTTCCAGATCTCTGGAAAATACCCATCGAACAGGCACTGGGTGTAGACCTGAGCAAATATATCAGGCCTTAGAGTCATTGCCAACTTCAGTGCGCGGTTTGGGATGTCATCTGGACCCGGCGCTGGGCTTAAGGGACCTTGCCGACGTTACAATTTCCTCGTGCGAAACGACGCTTGCCTCGCCTGTCAGCGAGAGCATCGCGCATTTGTGGAAAAAGAGCTTCCACTATGCCCTTGAGAAACGCTGGGTCTGTAGGCACCGATTTCTTGTTATCGTAGACGCGCTTCGCCACCATTTTATACGCCCTTCCCCAGGGGTCATGCTCTGCAGAATCGCATAGATCAAGAAAGCATTTACGTTTGCTGGAGTGTATCAGGGGTGTCACAGAAATCGCTAACGCCCCAAACGCAAATGTAGGGTGTCACAGAAACCTCTTTTGATAGTTTTGAAAAGTTACAAGTTTTTCTCCAATGTTTGGTTAATTTAGCGCTTACAGCAAATTATGTTGAAAAAAGAATGGTGTTGAAATAAACTTTGATTATTTTTGGATGAAATCGCATTCAAATAATCGCTGGCAATATTTGTGTTCATATATAATTTATTATTTTACGAAAACGCCTGTGAAAAAATCAAGCAAGCGTCGTTTTTGCTTAAATCACCCACAAGCAAGGCTGCCATCCTGCTGACGGCAGAAACTTATTTTCGGACAAAACATTTGTGTTTCCAATTTTACTTTGTTATATGCCACAAGTAAGCACAAATTTTATGGATTACGACCAAATTTAAGAAAGTTTTTCAAATTGTGTGTACACAGATAAATTTAATGTAAACGTCGAAAAAATGCACCAAGTTGACGTCTCTGTTTTTATCTTGGCCAGCCAAAGAAGAAGAAGAAATGTAAACAGCTGTAAAAAATGCAATTGCAGTTGCCGCCCTTTTTAAAATGAATTGAAATTTTTGGATTTCTGATGGATATGGTTTCTAATATGATCGAATAAACTTAATTAAATTTGCATTTGAATATGTGCATCGAATTTTAAATTATTTCACTTGTAATTGAAGATTTGTAAAAATGGAAATCTCTTGCTAAAAAGAAGCAAGAGTCTAGAATCTAGATTAAATAATATTCCTAACGATTTCGCTCACATTTGTTCTAAACACCTCCAGGTCTGCATCCAATGACCTGGTGAACAGAGCTAATACCTAGAAATCGCATGGACGAAATTTTATTCTGGGGTAAAACAGTTGCCATTGTTGCGAAAAATGAATTGTGTAGAAAAGAGAATGTAGGCTTACAAACGCAATAGTTTGCAGTTATCGATGCATTGTATTCATCTTGTTGTATTTAATTCATTGTTCTTCAATTTTTGGTTAATTTGCCAAAATTTGTTTACAGTTACAAATTTGAAGTAAATGTAAACAACAGGGTTGCCAAAGCACCAACAATATTGCGCGCGATAATAATTTTAAAAATTTTGGTGTTGCAGTATGGTAACTGTAATAAGTAAATATTACAAAAAATAAGTATATTTTTTCTTGTTGTATAACATAAGCAATATTTTTTGGTTTACGAAAAATGTATGACAATTTAATTCCAAACTTTAGTATTTTTATACCATGCATCCATAGGATGAAATGGTATATTAAAGTCGCCAAAATGTATGTAACAGGGAGAAGGAAGCATTTCCGACCCTATAAAGTATATATATTCTTGATCAGTATCAATAGCCGAGTCGATTGAGACATGTCCGTCTGTCTGTCCGTCCGTCCGTCCGTCCGATAGAGTGCCTATATCTCAGCAACTATACAAGCTAGAGCTACCAAATTTGGCATGTAGACTCGTTTGGTGTGTACGCTGATCAAGTTTACTTCTTTTTTTTGCCGCGCCCCCTTCCGCCCACGCTATTCGAAAAACAATATTTTGAGCCCCCATATCTCGGGAACTATAAAAGATAGAGCTATCGGATTTGGACATTGAATGCGTGCAGTATGCACGGAGACCAAGTTTATTTCAAATTTTTGCCACGTCCCCTTCCGCCCCCGAAATTCGAAAAATTCGATATATTATATATCTATCATCCCACCAAATATCACAAGAATCGGAATAAAAATGGCCGAGTTATACATAGAAACGTTTTTCACCCATAGCGGTGCAAGGCAGATGCACGCAACAAAGAGCGAGATAGCATATGCTGGAAATCACCGATTTGGTCGGGGGGTGCTAAAGTGCTCGTTTCCACATAAGAGTGAGCGAGATAGCATTTGAAAGAAATTTAATATATATCTCTTCACCTAATGCATGGTATAACCAAGTCGGCCCAGCGACTTACTTACTTTATTTTTTTTTTTTTTTTGAATTGCACAACCATATTGCACTAATCGACAGTCTTTGCGTTTCCTGTTATTTGGTCATTTCACCAAAATACAGGCCGATGTTGTCCGCGATATGCCTTCCGTTGTTGCATACTCCTGCTGCATGTGTCGTCTATCGTTTTAGAAATAGCTGTGCTGAATACACCGCTGTTATTTTGAAGCCTGGATGGTTCACTGAGAATGACCACATCAGTATCTTTCTCGACAATTGTTTGCTTCAGCAGGTCATGTGCTGCCTCGCAGTAGTTTAAATTAATTTGCAGGAAATTAAGCATTTTCTGTTCTTTGGTGTGGAACCGCTTTCTGACCCCTGTGTGACCCTTGTTGCTGCCTGCGATGTGGTTCGCGCTCAGCCCCTTCTCGGCGCAAAAGAAGCATTTTGCGGTTGCCTTACAGTTCGCTGCTATATGACCTGTTTTGCCGCACCTATAGCAGCACTTCGAACTATCCACCAGGCTGGAGCATCGAGCGGCTATGTGTCCTACTGCCAGGCATCAGAAGCACCGCATTGGATGCGAATTCGGTAGCTTTATTCGGCAACTGCTCCATCCAATAAGAACTCTGCCCAGTGCGAACATTTTTGAGGCGACTGCTTCCGTTGTACTGATGACGGCCGACTGTGTTCTCCGAAAGCCCGGCCGAAGGCTTTTAATGGCAAGTTCACTCCTATTTACTTGAGCCTGGTCAGCCAGCGCCGCTAGGAGTTCATCGGGCTTAACGGCCTCGTCCAGGTCATGAATAACCACCGCTTTCTGTTTTTTCACGCCAACGCTTTCACCAAGCACCCGGGTGATGTCGTCTTTTATGGCTTGCGTGATCTCGGCCGATTCCCTCCGCAGCTCCAGTAGAAGCCCGTCCTTGGCTGTGCGTCTGACCTTCGTGACGTGTTCACGAATATGCAGCAGTTTGCCGGTGCGCCTCGTCATCAGCTCTAAAACTTGGCTGTAGCTAAGCTCTCCGGTTCCTTGAATAAGGATGGCTTCCGGTCTTTTTCTCAATGTATGTTTGGGTTTTCCTACGCTTTAGCTCCTTGCTTTGCTGCTTCCGCTGATCAAGCATCGCCGACTTCCTGGCACCTGGTGAGGTTTAAGTCACCTGCGACTTCGAATTCCCCGACTTCCTTTCATCTATTGGCAATGGTGACGTCTGTGTGGGCTTAGCCTCCACCTGCACCGGCTGCACGATATGTGTCTGCTGCTGACGGGATACACGCTGGGGTGACGCCTTATTACATCTGGGGCATGCTACAACCGCGCGTTGCACTGAACCAATGCCCTTCAGAATGGAACTGACCACCAGATGGAGATCCTTTAATCTCTCCACTTTATCCCTGAGCGCATTGGTGATTGCGCGTTTGCCACCTTCTTTTTCCAGCTTGATTCGTTCTGAAATCTCATCCAACAGCGACCCCATTTCAGCGATTTCTACACATTGCAAACAAGAATTTGCTTGTAACTTCGATCTCTTGGCTGTGCCACTTCCGCTCGCCGCGGAAGCTGAAGTTGTGACAGAGGGGGCGTGCGGGCCAGGGACTCACGCCTAATACCCGCAGCTTGCTCCACATGCACCTCGTCATTCATCGTTTTTTTCTAGGTATTTCCCCCTGCTAAGCAGCGTTGGGAGTTGTTGTACCGCTCCGCCTCGGCTTTAGTTTGGATTGTGGTTGAAAGTGACAGATACTAATCCCAATTGGAACTTAGAAATAATTTCTAAAAAGCAATTTTTGCGAAAAATTGCAATTTGTCCACGCAGCGGGGTTGAACCGGCAATTTTCGCCTTCAAGGCAGACTCATTACCCTGAGGACCAGGGCTGGTGTTAGTTACTGTTTTTACGGCTGTCCTCTTTTAAGTCTCTCGAGCCGGCACTTCTCGATCATTACTTCTGCTGCGAAGTCGCATACGGCCTCCCATGCTATTTTATCTGCAACCATCAATGTTGTCAGGGTTTCTATCGCAATATGTTGACCAATCCTTCCGTCCAGAGTACTTCTCTGAAGGTCATACCGGGGGCAGTGAAACACAATGTGTTCTGCGTCCTCACTTATGCCAGCACCGCACCATGTACACTCATCGCTTGTCTCATGACCAAAGCGCCTAAGATAGCCACGAAAACAACCGTGGCCACTTAATATTTGGGTGAGATGGAAGTTCACCCCTCCGTATTGCCTGTCAATGCAGAGTCCTATATCGGGGATGAGCTTGTGGGTCCATCTTCCCTTTGGTGATGCATTGCCATCTACGGATGCTGCCTGCTCGGGATGCGCTTCTTAGGAGTGCCTTAGCACGGCCGTCTAGTGGGGTTGGTCACGACGCTTTGTAAAGGCTCAGTCTAAACGCGGTTTCCACCCCATATATATATTTCGCCGATATAACTTCACTTGTAGTGCCTTGTTCCATATTGGTGCACCGTAGAGCGCGATTGATTTTGTCACCGACGTGAGGAGCCTTCTCTGTTGCTTGGGTCCGTGGTAGTTGAGCATTATCCTTGAGAGTGCTCTTGCCGATCCCAGGGCCTTTTGGCTGGCGTTTTCGAGGTGCTCCCTGAAGCTAAGCCTCGTGTCAAGCAGGACGCCCAGATATCGTATCGCCCTTTTGGAGGTTATTCATGTTTCACCAATATTTATTGTTGCTGTCTCCACCTTTTTAGGATTAGGACTGCTTCTGTCTTATGGGCAGCGAGTTCCAGTCCCGCCACTGCAAGCCACTGGTTAACTGCTGCAATACCCACGTTGCATTTTGCCTCCAGATCCGGCATTTCTTTGGCCACGGTGACCAATGCGATGTCGTCGGCGAAGCCTATGACGTCCATGCCATCATCAAAATCCAGGCGAAGAATCCCATCGTACATTGTATTCCAAAGGAGTGGCCCCATTACGGAGCTCTGAGGGACTCCTTTGGAGACATTGTATGTTTCCATGCCGTCTGACGTCGCGTAGTGGAGACTTCTGCGACTTCAGGCAGTATCGTTTTGTCCCCCCCTTCCAACGGTCGCGTGCGATTGCCTCTCTTGCCATATCCACTACCCATGAGATGGCATCTATTGTAGATCGCGCTTTCCGGAAGCCATATTGCTTTTGTAAGAGATCTCCCCGCGGTATATTGCGACGTTCAGCCTAGCCACTATCAGCTTTTCCAGTATCTTTCCTGCCGTGTCCAGCAGGCAGATTGGCCTGTAAGAGGATGCCTCGCCATGTGGTTTGCCGGGTTTGTGCAACAGCACAAGGAACTGTTCCTTCCATTTGCTGGGAAAGGTAGCTTCCCTCAGGTGGAGGTTTACGGCCAGTTTTAGCACTCGGTTGGGGATGCCGTTAGGCCCGGGTGCTTTGCTCGGCTTCAGGTTTTTAGCGATTGCTTGGAGTTCTTCGACCGCACATTCCTCGATGTTTTGATTGGCGCCGCTATTTCTGATCCGTTCCGGGAAATGTAGGATATCTAGATCAGGGTCAACAGGAAAAAGCCGTCCCACTATGCCCTGGAGCGTTGCTCTGTCGGTAAGTGCTGGTGATCTATTGGCATTCACTCGCTGCACCACGTTTTGGTATGTTTACCCCCGCGGGTCCGAGTCGGCCGAGTCGCAAAGTGCTAGGAAGCACTGGCGCTTGCTGGAGCGGATAGCCTCCTTGAGTTCCTTGCGCCTACGTTTGTATTCGAGCTGTAGACTGGAGTAGTTCGGCGAACTTCTTGAACGCTGGTACCGTCTTCGTGCCTGGATACAAGCACGGCGGGCATCTGCTACTGTAGCATTCCACCAACAGAGGGGGGAGTGGTGACGCCTGTACGCCCTTCGGCGGGCCATGCTGGCGTTGCACGCGCAGCCACTAATCCTCCAGCTTGCCCGACGGACAAGGGACTCACTAACCAGTGTCAGGTCGATCACTGATCCTGAACCTGCCCTGCTAAAAGTGTTTTGCGTTCCCGAATTTAGGATAGCAAGATCCAGACTCGCGAATGCCTCTAGTAGCAACCGGCCTCTGGCATCCGTTCTTGAGCTGCCCCACTCCGTCGCCCATGCGTTGAAATCGCCAGCAATTATTATGTCCTGGCGCCCTCTAGCGTCGTCAGCAACAAGGTCAATGATCTTCCCGAAGCAAGTGGCAGCTATAGAGCCAATACTTACCGGCCAACCTGGCTCTTACAAAGCCTAACCTAGCCAAAGACCTAACTTATTTTGTTACAGGTTTGTCCACACACAAACTCATTTAATTATAATTATCTCTTGTAACAATTATGAAATAAAGCGAAATAAAGCGTGTCAACACCCACACACATTCACACACATAGTTTTATGCAAATTACAAATATAAATACAACTTGAGCCTAAAAAATTGCTTAGCTACAGCCATTTTCTTTCTTTTTTTTTCTGTACGCTAAAGCAAATAAATGAGGGTAAGACAAAAAAAATGAAAATTCAAAAGGATTTCACCAAATGGGATACAACTGTGGAAGAAATAATATGGGATGGGATACTGCTTTGGGATTTGTAAATTACTTTCAATTAGTTGAATGGAAAAAGCAAAACGAAACGAGAGCAATTCATTCAACATTCGTTCGTTCATAGACAGACTCCATTATTTCATATTTGGTAGCACTTTCGCTTAGTTCAAAAATATTTTTAGAATATTACAAATTGAAATGGATTGAAAACTTTTTATTCAGCTTCTTTGGAGACATACATTTTTGTTCTCTAATATATTCCCTTTTTTCATCTTTCCATTCAGCAGCATTGCTCATCTAGTTATCAATTATTTCGATTTATGGAGAAATTTCCAGCTATCGTTCTATCGAACCTAACTACCGATAAGTGAGCAATGTGAACCACTGTGGTTCGCAATAATGAACCAGAGTTCACAGAACGAGTTCAGCCTGAATAGTATAAATAGCCGAGCAATTGCCTACAAATCTCATTCACTTTCGGCTCGCTCTGCCATAAAGTTATTCTTATTCCTCATTTTATTCATTTTTATTCTTTTGTTAATTTTAATCTTACCTGTATCTAATTTTACTCTTCCGATAACACGCAATGACAAGTCTGGCATCTTGTGCAAATCCAAGCATGAAATTTGTACCCTCGAATCTGCCACATTTATACCTTACTAAAGCGAGTATTTCTGCTGTATTCCTTATTTTTTACTTTAACTATTATTAGAGATTATATAAACATGGATTTAATATTAATCACTTTCCATATCAACGCCACATCTAGCTCCCAATAGTTAGAGTAGGTTCCACGCATTATTCCCTATTATTAGAACTAAACAATTCTTTCATGTAACAACTCTCCTTAATAATCTTCGCCAACTCTGCTTACATATCTTATTTTCTCCGTTGGACAGCAAGCAATCAGTGAGTCTGTGTAAACGGAGACACGGGATGGAAGCAGCAGCAGCAGAAACAACAGCAACAAACAAACTATAAATGTGTTGGGAAAAATGTTTAAAAACAATGTAGGGGAAAAGGTCTGTCTGATAGCCCAACAAACAATAACAACAAAAACGTCAAAAAAGCAACGATACTTAAATCAAATTAATGTGAGTCAGAGTTGAGAAGCGGTTTTTGTTTGCGTATCCATAGTCAAACAGCGTTTGACAAATATCATTTGTAAAAATTTGTTTAGCAGTGAGCATGGACGCGGAAAGTAATAAAATCGTGGCCCTTATGGCAATACACATATGCATAGAAGAAGAGAAAAAAAAAGGCCAGAAAAGAAAACGTACCATTTGGATGAAGGAGTGGTATTTATAGTAGTACCATCCATTGGATAGTACCATCTATGAGGAGCTGTTGGGATTGGTACGCTCTAAAATTGAGCGGATGGACACTCCCATGAGGGCTGCAATAACGCCAAATGAGAGGCTGTCAGCTACCTTGCACTATTTAGCCACAGGTCAAAGCTTCGCTGACTTAATTTTTAACAGGAATTTTTCCTCGGATTGTTGTGGAAACGTGCGAAGCCATAATACTTAGGTGCTGTCCGGACCACTGCATCCCCAGTTGACCTTGAGCAAGAATTTGCTCAATGCGAATTTTGGCAAAAATCTGCTGCTCCGCCGACAGCTGCCTGAACGTTGCAGCCCAAGATTCTCCATACACTTCAGCATTGTCTTTCTTTTTGTTGCTAGCATAATCTAAATGCTGCACAGATTTTTGGAGGAACAAACTATTGTCGTTCTTCCTAAACTTCTTTGACACCTGGAATTGAAAGAAATAAAAATGTGTTAATTGCTATTTCAGCTTCCAACGCATGAGGATGAATGGAAAGATGTAGCATAGATGCAATTGATGGAAAACTCGGGTTCTTTTTATTACAATTATAAAAAAACATTCAGCATTGTTCTGATGGCAATAGTAAATTCAAATTATGAATTTATGTGTATGGAAGTCGGAGCGAATGGAAGGTCATCTGATTCGGGAGTATTTGCTCAATCCGAGTATAAAAGAAGATACGATGAAAAATCTTTGCATTCGCCAAAGGCGAAAACCATTCCTATGACTGAGTACGAGCTCCCATATGTGTTGGTAGGGGACGATGCATTTGCTCTTTCAACAAACTTAATGAAGCGATTCAGTCGCCGTAACTTAACAAGAGAAGAGCTAATATTTAATTATCGTCTTTCAAGGGCTAGGCGTGTTGTTGAAAACGCTTTTGGCATTTTAGCCAACAGATTTAGAGTGCTTTTAACTACAATGTCTTTACAACCAGAAAAAGCATCTATTATTGTGCTATGTTGTTGTTATTTGCACAATTATTTATCGAAGAAAAACTCTGCAGTATATCTTCGAGGCTCCATTGATTCCGACAATTTAGATGGCGCACAGTCTGAACTGCGTCTGGACAATTTACAGCCTGCTAGAAGTAATTCTACGGAAAATGCCAAAAATATTCGCAATAAATTGTGAATATTTTAATACAAGTGGAGCAGTTGCTTGGCAAAATGATCGTTTTTAATATTTTATATTCTACTTAATAAAAACAATAAAAATAAAAATTTTTTACTCTTAATACTTACTTGTTCTTGTTCCAAAAATGATTCCGACGTATCGTCGAAAGTATTGAGCCCCTCCACCATTGACTCTTGGTCATGCAAGAAGCTCAGTGAATTATAATACCAAATGCTTGGCTTGTACACATCATCCGTACCGGCTCCGGACTTCTCGCTTCTTCTTATTTTTGCGAGCTCGCGCCGGTACGAAGCGCAGTGAATTCACTTTTTGTTCAAACACTACTATCCATTGTCAAACACGTCGAAGATAGAACCATTTCTATTTTCGTTCAAACACGAAAATTACTGCAATCAACACTATTCACGTTCAAATTTGCTTCAAACGCTTAAGATATTAAGCTTTAATTAATTAAAGCAGAATCAAAAGACAGCCCATCGTTTGACCGGAAAACTCGTTTGCTCTGCTATTTGAAAAGCAATATTTTGAGCCCCCATAAGTATCTCGGGAACCACAAAACCTAGAGCTATTGTATTTGGACAGTGGACGCGTGCAGTATGCACGCAGACCAAGACCGCCTCTAAAATTCGATAAGTTCGATTTTTTTTCGAATACCCCTGCAGAGAGTATTATAAAATTGGCAGATGTTTGTAACGCAGAGAAGGAATCGTTTCCGACCCCATAAAGTATATATATTCTTGATCAGCAAGAGAAGACGAGTTGATATAGCCATGTTCGTCTGTCCTTCTGTCCGTCTGTCCTTCTGTCCGTCTGTCCTTCTGTCCGTCTGTCTGTCTGGTGCTGCGCGAACTAGTCCCACAGTTTTAGAGCTATGGCATTCAAAGTCCGTATATAAGCTTTTCTATGCACATGGACATCTGCGATTTTGAATAAGATCGGACAACTATATCATATAGCTGCCATACAAATACAATCGTTAAATGCGAATAACTTCTCTATTTTTTGAACAATCTTATCCAAACTGATTATGTACATAAATAAAAAGGGATTACACCATATGCGTGAATTTCCAACAATCGGATAAACATAACGCCTGATTTCGACGATATAAAATTTGCCTATATAGCGTGCACTGCTTATGGCAGCAGCAGTATGCAACAGTACTGCTGCCAAAGGCAGTGCACGCATAAGCAGTGAAGCACACATATGTGTCAAAATTGCGATTGTGTGTGTGTGAATATGAATATCAATCGCTACATTGTCTTGGCACGCTTACTATTTGGCGATTGGCTGGCCCCAGCCAATGTATTTAAAATATTTCTTTATTGGATTAAGACTTTAAGTATATTAAAGTCGCCAAAATGTATGTAACAGGGAGAAGGAAGCTTTTCCGACCCTATAAAGTATATATATTCCTGATCAGCATGAGAAGAGAAATTGATATAGCCATGTCCGTCTGTCTGTCCGTCCGTAAGAGTGCAGAGATCTCAGCAACTATAAATGATAGAGCTACCAAATTTAGAATGTAGACTCGTGTAGTATAGACGCTGACCAAGTTTATTTTTTTTTTTGCCACGCCCCCTTCCGCCTCCGGAATTTAATAAAAAGTGATTTTCTCCCGCAATATTTATCGTATCGGAATTTAATTTGGCACACGAATAGATCTAATGAACATCTATCATTCCACCAAATTTTTTTTGCCACGCCCTTCCGCCTCCGGAATTTAATAAAAAGTGATTTTCTCCCGCAATATTTATCATATCGGAATTTAATTTAGCACACTCATATATGCTATGGTTATCTATCATTTCACCAAGTTTCATAAAAATCGGAATAAAAATGGCCGAGTAATACGTTGAAATGTTTAGCACTCAAAACGGTGCAAGGGCGAATTTGGCCGGTGGAGCGCTAAAGTGCACACACATAAGAGTGAACGAGATGGCATAATCAAATCGCGCATACGAAAGAAATTTAATATATGAATTTGGTTTTATAAACTCCATGTAGTTTTTTTCCCCCTGATGCATGGTATATCCAAGTCGGCCCGGCGACTTACTTACTTTATTTTTATTTATATTTGTTTTTGGTTTCACTTCTTCACTTTTGTGTTATTGTTAAATTGACATTTAAGTTGTTTGCGGTATACAATTGATTTATATATACACATACACACAGGAGCGGACTATAATTTATGCGGGATCAAATCACATGATATGATGAAAAACATAATTATAAAGACAAACGCAAAATTCAAAAAAAATTGCATTTCAGAGAGTTCATTCGTTTTTGAAACACAATTCTGATCAGAGTTGGTTATTAGTTGGCGATTATATGCTCGCATTATTAAACTTATTATGCGAAAATGCGAAAACTTTCAAGTTAAAGATACCAAAGTAAAAACAAATAATCGAATTGTTCTTCAGATATACACTGCGCGTCATCAGGTTAGCGCCCCCCCTCTCTACATGTATTTTCTAATTTTTACTTTCCCATTGCACTGGATTTCGTAAAAGTTTTTTGTTGTTGTTACAATACTCATTTGTGATCATTATGGCAAAGAAGAAAGCTTCTTAGAAGAACCGTTATATATTTTTTCGCGTTTTGCTTTACTCTCGACGAAAAAGCTTGCCCTTTTTGTGCTTCATCAGATTAGCGCCCCCAAAATGCAATTTTAGTTATCTCGCTTAATCTAGCAATCACGGACACCAAATTTTTTTTGTATCACAAGTCAATTGTATTCTTTAGTTTACCGTTTAATATGGGAAAAAATCAATTTTATCTGTGGAAGAAAAATCAAAGATTGAAGCTTACTCGGAATTGGGCCTGTCAGTGCACAAAATTGCCGAAAAAACTGGCAGGCACAGGAAAACTATATCAAATTTTCTTAAAAATAAGGAGAAATACGGAATGAACAATAAAGGGGGAAACAATCGAGTAGTTTCCCAAACAGATAAACGGAGAATTCTACGGGAAGCATCAAATTCGCATGAGTCGGCTGCTGAAATAAAGGAAAAAACTAATGTAAAAGCGAGTGTATCCAGTGTGCTAAGAGTTATTCGGGAAGCTGAACACTTGCAACGTCGGAAACTAAAAAAGAAACCGCCACTTAATCACCTGCGGAAAGAAGCTCGCCTTAATTTTGCCCGAGCCCATATGGATTTGACTTCGCGATGGAAGTATGTCGTTTTTTCAGACGAGAAAAAGTTTAATTTTGAAGGCCCTGATGGGTATAATTATTATTTCCACGATCTCCGTAAAGAGGAACATCATTTGGACCGTTTGCACAGTCGAATCGGAGGTGTAATGGTGTGGGGAGCCATCTCTTATTACGGAACCTTCGAGTTGCAGTTTTTGACATCGCGAATGAATGCGGAGAACTACAAGGACGTGCTAAAAACAGCATTTCCCCAAATAAAAAATACATTTGGGAATTTGCAGTGGTATTTCCAGCACGACAATGCCCCAATACACACCGCCAGGACCGTCAAAATGTGGATGCAGAGCCAAAATGTAGAAGTGCTTGGATGGCCCCCATACTCGCCGGACCTAAATATTATAGAGAATGTCTGGGGATGGTTAGCTAGGAAGGTCTACGAGTCCGGAAAACAATATAATTCAAAATCGGACCTTATAAAAGGCATTAAAGACGCTTGGTCGTTAATTTCATTAAATTACATTGCTAAATTGTATTGAATTTTCGAAGTTATAACAAACAAAGGCGGGACCACCCATTATTAATTTGTTAAAAAATTAAGTATTTTAGTTATAAACTAAAAAAAAAGTGTCTTACTTTCACTAAGATTTATATTTTTATACCATGCATCCATAGGATGAAATGGTATATTAAAGTCGCCAAAATGTATGTAACAGGGAGAAGGAAGCTTTTCCGACCCTATAAAGTATATATATTCTTGATCAGCATGAGAAGAGAAATTGATATAGCCATGTCTGTCTGTCCGTCTGTCCGTCCGTCCGTCCGTCTGTCCGTCCGTCCGTCCGTCTGTCCGTCCGTCCGTAAGAGTGCAGAGATCTCAACAACTATAAATAATAGAGCTACCAAATTTAGAATGTGGACTTGTGTAGTATAGACGCTGACCAAGTTTATGTTTTTTTTTTGCCACGCCCCCTTCCGCCTCCGAAATTTAATAAAAAGTGATTTTCTCCCGCAATATTTATCGTATGGTAATTTAATTTGGCACAGTTATATGTTATGGACATCAATCATTTCACCAAGTTTCATAAAAATCGGAATAAAAATGGCCGAGTTAAGCATTGAAACGTTTGCACTCAAAGCGGTGCAAGGGCGAAATTGGCCGGTGGAGCGCTAAAGTGCACACATAAGAGTGAGCGAGATAGCATATGTTATTTATTTATTTATTTATATTCTGAATTAAAACCGTAATTGCAAATTACGAACAATTCTTAAATCTAGCTATAGCTACTAGGCCTTAAGCTAACATTGTGCTAATTAGATAGAAGTATATTTACAGGATTGTGAAAGTATATGTTTATGTACAAAGTTTAATAGTTATTTATTGAAAGTTATTATTTTGGAAACTTTGGTCCAGCTGATTATATAAGATGGGATAGGTTTGCTTCTTGGAGGAATTGTTTGATGGAAAGGACGTTGGAGTTGTTAAGGGAGCCGAGAGGATTAGAGGGAAGGTATTTCTTTCTTATTGTATTGAATTTGGGACAGTCTAAGATTATGTGGAGGACTGTGTTGTATCTGTTGCACTGAGCACACTGTGGTGGCAGTTCTTTCTTAAAGAGAAACTCATGAGTGAGGCGGGTATGTCCAAACCGGAGTCTTTGGAATCTGACGATGTCGACCCGTGTGATGGGGTTTTCTATTTTATTTGTGAGTCCTTCTGCTGTGGTTTGACTCGGGTTGACTGTCCTGTAATGGTCTGATGTTTTTAGCCATACATCCCTACTGCATCCTTTGAAAGCATTCTTTATATAGTTTATTCCGTCTTTGTAGTTCATATTGGACTCAATTATATTTGGGAATTGGTGAGCTTGTTTGGTGGCCAAGTCCGCTGTTTCGTTTCCCTGAATACCTGTGTGGCCTGGGACCCATACTAGGATTATTTTTGGGTATTGGTCTGTCAGAATATCGCGGGTCATTGATGTATACGGGTTTTGATTAATTGTTTGGCCTACTGCTTGGATCGCTGACAGAGAGTCCGAGCATATTGCAAACGGGTGGTTCAGGCTTTGGGCGTAATTGCAGGCAGCTAGAATCGCTGCTGCTTCTGCCGTGTAGTTCGAGGAGTGGAGTGGTAATAAGGCGGTTTTAATAATCTCGGTCTCTGTTGTTATGCTATAGGACACTCCTAGGTTGGATTTTGACCCGTCTGTGTATATGAAGTTATAATCCCTCAGATCTTCTTTGAGGCTGAGAAACTTCGTTTGGTATAAGCATATGTTAGAAATCGCGCATACCAAAGAAATTTAATATATGAACTTATTTTTATAAACTCTATGTAGTTTTTTTCCCCCTGATGCATGGTATATCCAAGTCGGCCCGGCGACTTACTTACTTTATTTCTATGTACAGTGGTTCCAACGCCAAATCGGACAAGATTTTTTGTTTATTAAAATGACTTTTTTTCTTTAGTACTAAGTTACTTACTTTAAGTTTTAACATTTTTTTTAAATTTATAAAGGCTTATCTTACTAAAACAAAAAATTGTTTCAAATTTCAAACATTAACATTTTGTATACCATGCATCCATAGGATAAAATGGTATATTAAAGTGGCCAAAATGTATGTAACAGGCAAAAGGAAGCATTTCCAACCCTATAAAGTATATATATCCTTGATCAGCATGAGAAGGGAAATTGATATAACCATGTCCGTCTGTCCGTCCGTCCGCCCGTAACGGTGCAGAGATCTCAGCAACTATAAGTGATAGAGCTACCAAATTTGGCATGTAGACTCGTTTGGTGTGTACGCTGATCAAACGCTGTGTAAACTTCATTATTGTTTCTTACCCTAAACTTCATTATTGTTTCTTATTTTCTACATTCTTACCCTACTTCTTACTGTCTAGACCCTTTCCCTGAATACCCTAGCGTTACCCCGTGCCACCCTCACTCTATACCTCAGCCTTCCTGCCCACACCACCCTCACCCTTCTCGTTCCCCCTTGTTGCACCATCTCCTCCACTGCCTCAAATATGTTTACCGGCCACTCCTCGGCCTCCACTTCGACCCACCTATCATGCCCCACTGGCACCGGGCATGATCTCTGTCGACCTAACGTCGGCCTGGGTCTGTCCGCTTGTTGCTCCGGCAGCGAGCCTTGCCGTTGCAGCATTGGGCGCGGTCAGACCCAGGGACTCGGCCCGTTTGACCTTAGCCGGGGGTCCCGTGGCTCTTGTGCTCGTTGTTGCTGGAGCTGTGGTTGTTGCTGCTGCTCAAGTTGTGGCTGGTGTTGTTGCTGGGGTGGTTGCTGTTGCTGGGAATCTTGTTGGTGTTGTTGTTGGGGTGGTTGTTGTTGCTGGGAATGTGGTTGGTGTTGTTGTTGGGGTGGTTGTTGTTGCTGGGAATGTGGTTGGGCGTCGGGTACTGCCCATTGGTACACCGTGGTGGCCCGGTGTACCCAGAAAATCCCCACCCGCACAGACTCCACCCACTGGTCCCTTCGGGGTGGGCCAGGGGTGAACGGGGGTGGGGGTGCCGGGCCACCTTGCTGGTCCGGTGATGGTGCCCTTTCTTCATCTGCCGCCGGTCCTTGCTCCGCCTCCGACCCGCAATGGTCCCGCATCCATTGCGTGTCTACCGACCCACTCGACATTCTTCGGTGTGGCGTCGGCGGTCTCACCGGATTCCACCTTGGGGGTGGGGGTGCTACTTCGGTGGCGTCCGAGTCTCCCCCGTCGTCCACCACTTCCACCTCCTCTTCCTCCATTCCATATTCTTCTTCCTCTATTTCCTGGTCCTCATCCTCTTCTTCCCTCCCATAGTCCTCTCCCTCCGAGGCTATGCCTGACTCCTCGTCCGTCTCCCCCTCCTCGTCATCCGATGAGATGACGATGACCGGTCCCATCACCACCGGTCCCTCGTCACCGGACTCCTCATCGGACACGTACGGCGATGCCAACAACTGCATCGCCTCTTCTTGTCGTGGGCCACCACGCCCCCTCATCCCCTCCTCTTGGGCCCGTGGTGCCTCACCTCCCCTTCCGCCATTCGTCGTTTGGCCATGTTGCTTGTTTTGCATGTTCATAATATATAAAAAATATATAAGAAAAATTGGATGTTGCTGCTGTGCAGAAAATTTTCGAATGATTCCATTTTCTGTTTGCGGGTTACCATGTAACCTCGCATTGCACGCTGCGCTGCTTGATGCCGTATTTCGGGGCCCTTTCTCTTCGTGTCGGCTCGCTCATTTGTTTGTTCGTTTCTTTGTTTGTATGCGTGAGCCGCGTCTTGCGGGGTCTCTCTTCATTCTGTCTTGCATATCTTCTTAATGTTTCCTTCTTATCCATGTATATATGTTTGCTTTTGTATTACATGTTAATTTATTCCAGTTTCTGTTTGCGAGTTACCATGTAACCTCGCATTGCACGCTGCGCTGCTTGATGCCGTATTTCGGGGCCCTTTCTCTTCGTGTCGGCTCGCTCATTTGTTTGTTCGTTTCTTTCTTTGTATGCGTGAGCCGCGTCTTGCGGGGTCTCTCTTCATTCTGTCTTGCATTTCTTCTTAATGTTTCCTTCTTATCCATGTATATATGTTTGCTTTTGTATTACATGTTAATTTATTATATGTTGCCCATTAATTTCTTTAAATGTTTATTTTCCTTTGTATTTTGCCTGTGCAGGTATATGCCGCCATTTATCTCGTTTGCACTCTTGCATGTATGCGTGAGTAAATTTCCCTTTTTATCATGTGAGTGTTTTGACCTTGGTAGTGGTCCTACAAAGTCTGCGCAAATCGTTGCCCACGGCTCCTCCGGTATTTGTGTTAGCATCTTTCCGGCAGCTTGTTGCTGATTTGGCTTGTACTTTAAACACACTTCACATCTACTCACAAACATTCGGATGTCTCTTTGCATGCCTGGCCAGAAATATTTCGCTGCTGCTCTCGCTATCGTCCTTCTACTGCCTGTGTGTCCTGCTGTGGGCGTCGAGTGGTTTTCTTTTATGATGTTCGGTCGTAGTGCTTTAGGCACGCACATTTTCCATGACGTTACATCTTCATCTCCCGCTCTGTGGGGTATATTTCTGTATAGCTGATCGTTTTCCCACACGTAGTCTGGGTACTTCTGTGCGTCCTTCTCCATTTTCATTTTCATGTCCTGAATCCATCCGCATTCTTTGTTGGCCCGCCCTATTTCTGCTTTGTCTTCAATTAGCCTTTTACATGTTTCGAGCGGTTGCCTTGACAGAGCGTCTGCCACTACGTTTAATTGGCCTTTTCTATATGTGATTTCGAAATCGTATTGCTGTAGTTCCAGTGCCCCTCTTGCTATGCGTCCGGTTGGGCTTTCGATGCTGTTTGCCCACACGATCGCCAGACACTCTGTGGCTGAGTAGTTTTTCTCTGCTGGGTTCAGTGATCGGCTTGCATATGATATGACTCGTTCCCCCTCATCCGTGTTCTGAGTCAAAATCGCCCCCAGCACATAGTTGCTGGCGTCTGTTTGAAGGATGAACATCCTTTCAAAATCTGGGCATGCTAGTATTGGGTCGGCCACTAATTTCTTTTTAACTTCTTCAAATGCAGATTGGTGTTCTTCGCTCCAGTGCCATCTTGTTTTCTTCTTGAGCAGTGAGTGTAACGGTTGCACCATTGTTGCAAAACCTGGCACAAATCTTCTGTACCACGATGCTAGCCCCAAATACTGCCTTAATTCTTTCACGCATCTCGGGGGCTTTATTTCTGCAATCGCTGCCACTTTTTCTGGGTCCGTTCCGATTCCTTGTTCTGTGACTCGATGGCCTAGAAATTGCAGCTCCTTTCTGAAGAATTGGCATTTTTCCGCGTTGATTCTGAGGTTTGCCGTTTTTAATCTTCGGAAAACTTCTTTGAGATGCCGGATGTGGTCTTCTCTTGTCTTGCTCACCACTATGATGTCGTCCTGGTATGCGAATGCGTGTGGCATCATCTCCGTCAACCATTACTATCGGGGAACTGTATGGACTTTTTGAATGTTCTATATATCCCATTCTTAGCAGTTCATTCACTTTATCATCGATCTCTCCTTGCATTTTTGGGTTCTTTGGGTAATACCGTTGACGGACTGCTACGTCATCTTTCATTCTTATCCTATGGGTTGCTATTGTTGACGTTCCTGTGATTTTTGCCAATTCCTTTAGCTCCTCCCCTAGGAATGACTCGATAATAGACTGATCGACCTTTTCCTGCCCCACTATGATGGACATTCTCTCTATCAGTCTTCCGTTGAATCTCGTTTAGCGATGGTATACTTATTGTGTGTCCTCCGCATTGGATTGTTGTCCCCATTGCTTTCAAAAAGTTCCACCCTAGTACCATTGCATCAATTCCATTTGGTAGCACCAGGAATGGTATTGACATTTGTTTGTTTCCGAACCTTACTTCTCCCTCCCATTGTCTTTGGATGTTGCTTACGCTACCGTCCGCCATCCATACTTGTTTATTTACGCTGCTCCATATTCCTTTGTGTTCGAGCGTTTCGCTCATCTTTTGACTTATGAAGCTGCTCGTTGCTCCCGAGTCTATGGTGCCCTTCACTCTGCTCCCTGCGAGCTCTACTATGGCGCAGAGCTGGTCCGCCTCTTCTCTTAATCTTCCGACTAGTGTTGAGGAGCTGTTGTCGTCGGTCCCTGCTCGCCCCTTGTAGACTGGAACCGGTTCTCGTTTCCCGTCCCTGTGCAGCAGTTCATTGTCCTTACTCCGACTTTTCCACATTACCAGCAGAACATCAATCTGGGCCGATTGCAGTCTCTTGCCCAGTGTCCTGCTCCACCACATCGCCTACATGCCTGTTTTGGATTCTGTATCCATTTTGTCTCGATATTTCTACCTTGTTGTAGACCATTATGAGTTGGTGGATTTCCGTCGACGTATCTTCTGAACCTCGTGTTTTGTGTGTTATGGGGTATTAGTCTTTGTCCCCCGCTGAAATTTTGCTGCCTCGTTAGACTCTGGTTATGTATCCTGTTGTCTTCTCTTATAAACTCTGCTCTTTCTCGTTCGAGAATTTCATATTCTTCCGCCAGTTGCATTAAATCTTCCATTGTCCTGATGCTTTGCGGCCTGATGAATATACGCAGGTCTGGTGTGCAGTTTTCCATTATCACCTCCAGTAGTTCGAAGTCTGGGATCTTGAGTGGTCGCATCAGTGTCTGCATCTCGATCATGAAATCTTTGAACGATTCTCTTTTGCCTTGCTTTCTGGCCTTTATTTTGTCGGCCAGGTTTTTGAAGTATCCTTTTGGTAAGAAATACTTCCTAAAGCTTTCCGTGAATTCCTCCCAGGTCCTCCATTGTTTGTTGTTGGCAATGTACCATTTTAGGGCCTTGTCCTTTAACAGTTCCGGCATTGCTCGTGGTATCATGTCGATCTCGATGCCATACATATCTGCAGACCATTCTACTTGTTCGATGAACTCTAGAGCTTTGTCGTTGCCATCGAATCTAAACGTCCATTCTCTGACTTGTTTGGCCACCTTTGCATACTCGCTAGATTGATGAAGTTTACTTCTTTTCTCATCTACCACCTCTTCTTCCACTCTTTTCTTCCTTTCATCGATTGTGGTCCTTAGGAGTTGTTTTTCGTTGTCGTCTAGAGCGTTATCGCTGGCCCACCTGGACGTTTTGAAAGTTGGAATGGCCAGCGTTGCGATGTCTATTCCCCTTTAGGGTCCTGTTTCTCTTTGTGATTTTGAGAATTTTATCGCCAGCTCATCTATTTGTTTCCTCCTTGTTTCATCCTCTTCATGCTTGAAGATCCATTCTCCGAATTGCTTCCTCATGTCCTCCACCGTTCCTGTCATGTTCATCCCGAATTCTCTGCCATGTTTCACCAGATCCTCCTTCTTCATATGGTACACCCATGATTTGGTCATTTTGCGTCTTTTTTATCCTTTTTGATTGCTTACGTTATTTATTTTATCAGTACCCCACGTTGGGCGCCAGTTGTAACGATCCTTTTTCGTCCTTAGAGTCGTTGAAAAAACTTTTCAGGGCTAGGTTCGGCACAACAAAATTTATTTTGTGCTCCGATAAATAATAACGCTTTTGGGTATAATTTCGGCACAGACCTTCTTAGTTTTGGTTTTTATTGATGTATTTGGGATTCTGTAGGGGTCCTTGGCGATTGGTTGGAGGTCCTTCGTGATCCTTGTGTCCTTGGTGCTGCTTTGCTTGGGTCTTCGCTGTTGTTTCTTTGCTTGCTGTGGTTGGCTCCTTTCGCTTGACTTATTTTGCCGGCTCCTTGATGCCGACGCAGATGACTCAGATCCTTGATCTGGATTCAACTTCGTCTCTTGAGTTCTCCTACCCTCCTACGCTCTCCTGACTTCTACTTCTACCCCAATCTCTGCGTTCAAGGATATTTCCTGAACTCCTCCCCCTCAATAATATCTCCTGAGGTCCTTATTTTGGCTCAAGGATACTTCCTGAATCCAAAATACTCCTCCAGGATACTTCCTGTATGCTCAAACCCCAGTTCAAGGATATTTCCCGAACTTTTCCCTCTCAAGGATATTTCCTCCTTATTTTGGTTCGAGGATACTTCCTGAGTCCAAAATATTCCTCCAGGATATCTCCTTTCCTAGTTCTTGCTCCCTGCAGCTTGATTCTAGGATATTTCCCCGAATCGTCCCTATTCTCTGTTCCCTGTGTTATTCTCAGAACACTCACTTGAACCCAGACTTGGTCCTTTGAGTACTCTGATTTCGATTTGATGCTTCAAGATTACTACTGGAGGTCTTGAACACTTCACTTTCTTTTCCTCGCCTTTTGAACTCTCAAGATTACTACCAGAGGTCTTGAGATGTCCACTTTGCTTCGCTGCTTGACGCTTGATGATCGTCCTTGTGTCGACGCGTGCCTTATATAGGCCTCCTGGCCTCTGGATGCATATATCGCAGTACCGCTATACAGCCAGTACATTTCCATTGGCTCTACTTTCACCCACGCACTTTCGCTGTTGCCATGCGTGGTGAAAGTACCGCTTATCCCTTTTCCTTTTTCATGCAGCCGCTTTCTTTAACGCTGCATGCCCATTCCTTTGCCTATCTCCGTCTCCCTCGCGCTCCTTGTGTTTGCGCCGGTGCCGTCGCCGATCCTTTTCTCGCCTTCTATTCATCACGACCTCCAACCTCGCCTATGACCCCTTTTGTGCCCTTATGGGTCTCCGAATATTTTTTTCTTAATTCTATTACATTGATTTTATCTAATTTCTCTAACACTTCATACATCTCTTTATATCTATTTATATACATATTTAAGTAATTAATTATTTACTTATTTATACACCCACCCATTTCCCTTCTATCGTACGGGCTGCCAATTCTTATCGTAACTTGGCTTCTCCAACGATATTCGCTTCGTTCCCATTGGCCACCCCGCCATATGACTTCGCTCTCATACGATCTGCCACTGTCACCCCCCACTACTCCCCTTTTGACAAGCAGAGCCCTCACTTTATTTCGTTCAAGGGCCCCCTTCACACCCGCACCCGTCTTTCGAGCTCGCTAGCCCTCACTTTTGGTGCTCTCGGTGCCCACACTCCGAAGTGCGCTTGCGGCGATCGTATTTGCATTCACACGTACAGTGTACGTGTGGATGGCCGCTCTCGCTCTCGCTCTCACTCTCACTCTCTCATCTGGTGACATGGCCCTTTGCTTTCCGTTTGTGTTCGTTTGCTTTGGGCTTCTGTTAAATGCTTGGGGCTCAGCAACAGCCGGCGCTTTGCATTTTTGCTTATGCCCAGCTGCCTTTGTTTTTGTTGCAGCTCTTCGCATTTGTTTATGCTCAGCTGTTCTTGCGTTTTGCGTTATTGCTTACATTTATTCTGCTGCTGGGCTTGCTTCAATTGTTGTTGCTGTTTTTGTGTTTCGTTTTATATCTTTGTCATTGCTGTGGTATTTAATGTATTTGCTGTTTTATATATTTGTTATTGTTGTTGCATTTAATGTATTATTATATATTTTATATATAATCATACATAATAATTTATTGTATTTGTTGTTGTTGTGTTCCTGTGTTGCATTAAGGTATTTGTTTTTATATATTTTATATATAATAATATATACTACTTTCATGTATTTGTTGTTGTTGTTCTTTGTGCATTATTTCTTTCTTCTTCCGTTGCCGTTGTTTTGCCGACGGCAAACCAGCCCTTGGCTTTGTATATACATGTTGCTAGCTTTGTATATTTGTTGCCGTTGTTTGTTATATTTTCTTTTGCTGTTGTTTTGCCGACGGCAAAACGGCCTGCGCGTGTATACATGTTTCTAGCTGCTTGTGTTGCTAGCTGTGTTTGTTGCTAGCAACGTTTGTTGCTGTTCTGACCTGGCTGATGTATACAGCATGTTGTGAGGTGCATAATTGTTTGACCTTTATGCCCCTCACAAAATATTTAACATTTACGGTGAGTGTAAGGGGGGCGCTAACCTGATGACGCGCAGTGTATGTACCTCGAAAAATTTTAACTGGTTCTCAGATCATCTACCGAGCTAATAGCTACATTTTTAAGGCACTTTGCTGTGATCCAAGAAGGTGCATTTGTTGTTTCCAGTTTGCATGCCATTGTTTTTCCGACGGCAATGCAGGGTGGCGAAAAATTGAGATTATATAGCATACTTATGTGGATAAAATGCAGTTTTCTGGCTGTGAGGGCTTGTTGCCACGCCCATTTTGTCGAAAAACATTCAAACATACTTATCATTCCAAGCAATAATAAATGACTAAAAATTATTGCTAGCAATGTGCAAATTATTTGTAAATATTTTTACATTTTCACTTCAAGTACTTATTTTGAGTATTTTTCTTTGGGAAATTTAAATTTTTTTCCTGTTTTAAATTTTATCAAACATTTTCAATTCGCTTTCAGCGAATGCCTTTCTGGTGGATCCTTTGTAGTCGTTATTAGACCACCTTATCAGAAGTGGTTACGCAATGAAAAACAAATCGGGAAAACTGATGATTCGAGAAAAATCGGTTAGAACTCTGGACATGATGGTTTTAAATCAACAGAGCGGTGGATCCAATTAAAGTGCTCTAATGCTGTAGTACTATAGTAGTCAGCATACCCTAACCTTCCTCAAGGAGAATAAAATTGGAGGCAGGCTACAAATATTTAATGAATACGTAAAACAAAAGGATTTACTCAAAGTAAATCTGTATATAATTATAGAAAAATATATACTTCTAAAAAAAATACTAATGTTTGGATTTAAAAGTTTTAAACGTTTTTCGTAAAGGAAAAATTATTGCTAATGTTATACAACAAGAAAAAATTTACTTATTTTTTGGAGGTACAGTTAACATACTGCAACACCAAAATATTTAAAATTATTATCGCGCGCAATATTGTCGCTGCATTGACAACCCTATTGCATACGTTTAATTCAATTTGGCAACTCTAAACAAATTTTGGCAAATTAACCAAAAATTTAAGAACAATGAAATAAATACAACAAGAAGAATACAACGCATCGGTAAGGGGACTGGCGGCTAACTATTGCCTACATTCTCGTTTTTACACAATTCGTTTTTCGAAACAATGGCAACTGTTTTACCCCAGAATAAAATTTCGGCCATGCGATTTCTAGGTATTAGTTGAACAGGTCAATGGATGCAGACCTGGTGGTGTTTAGAACAACTGTGAGCGAAATCTCTTGGAATATTATTTAATCTAGAGTCGTGCTTCCTTTTGGCAAGCATTTTCCATTCTTTACAAATCTTCAAATAAAAGTGAAGTTGATTAAAATTCCATACACATATTTAAATGCAAATGTAATTATTTTTATTCGATCATGTTAGAAATCATATCTATCAGAAATCAAATAAATTTCAATTCATTTTAAAAAAGGCGGCAATTTCAATTTCATTTTTTATGCTGACGCAAGACAGCAAGCATGAATTTGAAAAAATACTCAAAATAAGTGAATTAACACGAAGAAATGTTCTTGATAAGGTCCTTATAAAGATAGTAATCAAAAAGTGCGTTTAGGTCATTCTGAAATAAATATATCGAATGGGAAATTATATCGAATGGGCATTATAATAATGAAGATTAGCTAATTATAAAAATATATCTACGCTAAAGCAAATAAATGAGGGTAAGATAAAAAAAATGAAAATTCAAAAGGATTTCACCAAATGAGATACAACTGTGGAGGGAATGATATGGGATGGGATACTCTCATCTTTCACTAGCAGCATTCCTCATCTAGTTATCAATTATTTCGATTTATGGAGAAATTTGCAGCTATCGTTCTATCGAGCCTAACTACCGATAAGTGAGCAATGTGAACCACTGTGGTTCGCAATAATGAACCAGAGTTCACAGAACGAGTTCAGCCTGAATAGTATAAATAGCCGAGCAATTGCCTACAAATCTCATTCACTTTCGGCTCGCTCTGCCATAAAGTTATTCTTATTCCTCATTGTAATCATTTTTATTCTTTTGTTAATTTTAATCTTACCTGTATCTAATTTTACTCATCCGATAACACGCAATGACAGGTCTGGCAGGTTGTTCAAATCCAAGCATGAAATTTGTACCCTCGAATCTGCCACATTTATACCTTAATAAAGCGAGTATTTCCGCTGTATTCCTTATTTATTATTGTAACTATTATTAGATATTGCGTTTTTATTGTGTGTCTTTTAGGAATTGAGCGGGCTTTCAGGTCAATAATTTTGGTTATTTTAAAAAGAAAAGAAAACAAAAGAATTGTATATATAATTGAATATATTCAATTGGTTTCTTCATTTCGATATATTTCGGTTACTCAACGGTAACCATCTTCAGGGCAACTATAATAAAAACATAAAAGCGCTTAACAAACATAAAAACAAAATCAGAAACATACATAGTTTACACGTCTGCACCGTCGGACGTGGAGTGTTAGACTAATTATTTTCTAATAAGTGTCTGTATAACTTTTCGCAATTGTCAGTGTAATTTTTGTAATTCAGTCTTATATATGTCAATGTATTTATTATATGCAACATTTCCATCGTGAAACGTTTGTTGTAATGGTTCTCCTGTCCTATGATCTTCGCGTCCTCAAAATTGGGAGAGGGGTTATTTGTATTATGACGTGATTTGTAGTCCGATCTATGTTGAGATAATCTGGTTTTTAGTTTTGATTTTGCAGTCCCTATATATACTATTATCTTAATGTATTGTCAGGCTTATGGGCAATTTTTATTTCTTCCTTATTGCAACAAGTAGAGTGTGATAGTTTTTCTTTGGTTTTTCGTCAATTGGTTTCTTTTTGTCAAACGTATTAAGAAGTTTTTTGATGACATAGTATGGAAAATCATTGTCCTTTAATATTTTACGTATTTCTCTTTTTATTTCCTTATGGTCCTTTGTGTCCGAAATATTGAGCATCCGTTTTATACAGCCTTTTGCTGTATCTAAAATCATTGTCCTAGGATGTTTCGAGTTGAAATTTACTAAGTAAGGTAATTTTCCATCCTTTTCCAATTTCATTGTGAAATTGCCGATGGGATTCCCGGCCGTCCCAGTCATCGCTGATATTGTGATGGAAGATCTTTTGGATATGACCTTGACCACCTAGACTAGTCACAAAATACGTAGATGATATATTTGCAGTGATACAAGAAGACGACATACAAATTACTCTTGACGCCCTAAATTCTTTTAACAAAAATATAAAATGCACAATGGAATTGGAAGAGGATGGAAAATTAGAATTTGCCCGGCCATCCCACTACTTCAACGCTAAAACTAGGTGGGAATTACAACTAGATGAACTTAAAAAAGGAAGGCACAGCGTACAACTCTAGGGTTCACTTTTTGTTTGCGATCGTGAAAGACGACAACAGATTAGTGTAAGAAAACATCGTTTCAAGCTCACCAACCGTTGCGTTATATTATTTGTATGCAGGATATTGTACGGAACTAAAAATATTAATTTAAATTCTATAAATTTTAAATGATAACAAATTTATTTTCTGTATATAATCCTTCAGCAATTTTCGGTTTATCATTAAACTGATTAAGAACATTTTTAGGACTTCTAATAATTCCTTCAATTTATCGATTAATACCATCTCGTTATAATATTTTTTGAAATACTATTCTTTTAACTCTACATAAAGAATTTAAAACATTATTAGGACCATCAGGTCATAATGGATCTACATTTATTTTTATTTCTTTATTTTCATTAATTTTATTTAATAATTTTAGGATTATTTCCTTATATTTTTACTTCAAAAAGTCATTTAACATTAACTTTATCTCTTGCTTTACCTTTATGATTGTCTTTTATAGTTTACGGATGAACTAATCATATACTTGTACCTCAAGGAACTCTTGCTATTTTAATACCTTTTATAGTATGTATTGAAACTATTAGAAATGTAATTCGTCCTGGAACTTTATCTGTTCGATTAACAGCTAAAATAATTGCTGGGCATTTACTTTTAACATTATTAGGAAATACTCGTCCTTCAATATCATATTTTTAGTAACATTCCTATTAATTGTACAAATTGCTTTATGAGTTTTAGAATCAGCTGTAGCTATAATTCAATCTTATGTATTTGCTGTTTTAAGAACTTTATATTCAAGAGAAGTAAATTAATTATTAATGTCTACACATTCAAATCACTCTTTTCATTTAGTTGATCATAGTCCCTGACCTTTAACAGGAGCTATTGGTGCTTTAATTAATTTTTAAAACAAGTTATATATATTTATATAGTTATAAATGTTATAAGTAATATATTCTTGCAAAAGATTTAAAATAAGATATTAAGCTTTAATTAATTAAAGCAGAATCAAAGGACAGCCCATCGTTTGACCGGAAGTGTAGCGATCTTCAGAGTTTAAGCATTCGCAGAACGTCTCTTTGTGAGACTCTCATTTTTCCTTTTTTTTTGCATGCCTTTGCCCAAAAAGTTCAATATTATATGGATATATACTCGTATATGTACATATGTATATACCTATAATTTTTTTTCGCACACATAAATTTCCATTTTATGCATTGACTACCCATAATTTTACGTAAATAATGTTCTGAATGCCACAGCAGGGCATGTTAAAGTAAGAACAAATAATCGAATTATTCTTCAGATATATGTACCTTGAAATAATGAAAAATTTTAACTGGTTCTCAGATCATCTACCGAGCTAATAGCTACATTTTTAAGGCACTTTGCTGTGATCCAAGAAGGTGCATTTGTTGTTTCCATTTTGCATGCCTTTGTTTTTCCGACGGCAATGCAGTTTTCTGGCTGTGAGGGCTTGTTGCCACGCCCATTTTGTCGAAAAACATTCAAACATACTTATCATTCCAAGCAATAATAAATGACTAAAAATTATTGCTAGCAATGTGCAAAGGCGAAAGATCTTTCGGCGACGTGAGAAGTTAAATGAGAGAAAGAAAGGCTTTGGGGAAATGAGAGAGAGAAAGGCTTTGGGGAAATTTCACAGTTTGAAAATGAGTTTTAGATCAATAACTTCTTTCTTCTTTTCGATTATCATTAAACTTAACATTTGGCAGTTTATTATATGTACTTTATTAAACTACCAAATTTAAAACGCATTCAACATAAATTTATCAGCCGATATCTTTATTGACAATATTTTATTATGGTCGATCATATTAATGTCGGGTCTCTGCTCTAGAAAAATGTAATGAATTATTTCAAAAACAAAAACAACAAAAAATACATCTTACTTCATGAATGGGAAAACGAATTAAATATTGCTTCGAGGGGGATGCGTCCTTCCGTACTGAAAACAAAATATTGAAGAATTAAATAAATAAGAAAATACTAGTTAAAGAGAAGGTATATACTTTCCTTGTGGCAAAAAATAAGAGAAATAATGATCTAGAGTTGGCCTCTCCTTCTGGACTAAAATTGGAAATTCCCTCTGTGCTGTGAAAATAAATTGATTATATGTATGTATATACCTAACGCGATCAGACCTCCTTCTGCACTGAAAAAGATGAATACATTAAATTATATGTTTATATAATATTCATATGGCGTGTCTATGCCAGAATGCATCCGCTAATTATTGAATAATGGATTTCTATAAGTTACTAGATATGCAGTTTCAAAATGCTTAAATGTTATGACTTGACATATTTGTCCAGGACTTTGCGTTTCAATAGTTCTTTGCTCTAAAACTACAAGGCTCTAAACTACAATAATACCGTTATGTGATCTTCTGTTTTGTTCACTGACGCGTCCATTGATTCTTGCAAATATATCATAGCCCATAATGCCACAATCTTCTTGCTCTCTGGTCCAGCTTTCCACGAAGCATAAAATATCTGCTGACTATAAAAATATATCTGCCATTATATCAGTATTTCGCGAATGCAAACCCTGTACATTATGGTAATAGACCAGTACATTTTCTGATGGTTTGTCGAGAACCCACGTGTGGCAAGGTATCAAAAATTTCTCAGTTCTGAGACTATTTAGCTCAATATACACTGGTTCCGATTTATTCATTTCTCTCGGTGGTGAAAATTTCCCGATAATATATAATCCTGCTGCAGTTGTCGCCCTACTACAAGCTACATAAAGTGCAGATCGACTCATGTCCTCTTGCAAATTTACTGCTACTTTGCTATATGTTGCACCTTGGCTCTTATGTATAGTTATAGCTTCAGCAGGCACCACAGGAAACTGGCAACGCTCTTTCGATATTGAAATGTTCTTAAAACTCGTTCAATTGGCGTCCAATCAAAATGATCGGGATTTCTTTTCTTCGATCTAGCTTCAGCACCTACCGACTCCTCTGAAAACTTAACCCAAGGTGTCGACACCGATATATTCGATCCATTTGGTAATCAGTCAATTCCCATAAGTTGTCCACTTGCTCCATTTACTAATCCGTCACTGGTATTGATATTCACTGTTATCATGTACTTCGCAGTAGTTTTAAGAGTCAGTGTGTATGGAAGTCCTTGGGTATCTGAAGTCTTAAATCCCTTAACATTTTCCAAAATCTTTATTTTATTTGCTGGAGACACCGATGCTGCTTTTATTGTATCGTTGGCTGTTGAAATATACTGCGAAGAATTAATTTGCGCCAATTTAATATGATTATAATTATTTGCCTTTGCATTGGAGTAAAAAGTCTTATCGCTTCATCAGGGATAGTGTTTATTTCCCGAGCATTGACTTCCCTTTCTTTTATTAATTTTACCTTCCGACATATTATTTAACGCGACGGCAAAAGCACAATCTTCGCAAATCCCAAAGCGTAGTCCCTGTAATCACGCTGTAATTGTCTCTAGGGTTGGAACGGAATATCCGTCTATCACCAACCGGGGAAAGTTGTTTTAGGTCTCCAAAGGCAATTATTGAAATTCCACCAAAATATTCATTTGTCCTAAAGATCTGTTTAAGACGGCTATCCAAATACGATAGCATTTTGGCACCCACCATTGATATTTCATCAATTATAATTAGCTTTAAATCTGCAAGCTTTGAATGCATAGTGTTCAGAACATCGTTATTCAAGGGTCTTAGTCCAATAGGCACTAGTAAAAGCTGGAAAAGATAATATTTATTTCTGAAAACTGAAAATATGGTTATTATATATATGAACGGGTCAGCTTAAAAATTTTTTAACAATTAACTGAAACTATTTAATAAAAGGATAGTCTTGAAAAAGACTTAAAGAATTGATTGGGCTATTGCTTGATAAAAGAAGATGAAATAATTCAGTAAAAGGACAGTCTTGAAAAGACTAAAGGATTTAAATGGGCAATTATTTAAAAATAACTTGCAATATTTTCCAGTGTTGGCAGCGTCAAAAGGGCAGCAGGAAATTTATTTGAAGCGCGCTCACTATTTAAAAACACACACGTTACACAACAATTGAAAACACACGAATTTGAATTTTAAGCAATTAACGCCAAAATAACGAGAAATTTATAATTTGAATAATTGAATTCGAGAGTAGCAGAGAAAGCCTTCACCGGTTGGAGAATCGATTAAGACTAAATTGGCAACTAGAGCCATCGATAGTATCGATGGAAATTAAAAAGTGCGATAGATCGATGGAAATTTTTCGATGGCGGTCCATCGAACTTGATTTTTGCGTGGTCACATAAATAACCGTTTTGTATTTTATTTGAATAATAATTCGAATAACCCTTTTAACCATCGATGGAACCATCGATGGTTTCACCCATCGATAGAAAAATATTGGAAACTATTGAACCATCGTTACTATCGATTTTTCCCATCGCTGAAAGAAACCATCGAGGGGGAACCCATCGATGGATTCCCAGCTCTACTTTGTAGTCGTTATTAGACCACCTTATCAGAAGTGGTTACGCAATGAAAAACAAATTGGGAAAACTGATGATTCGAGAAAAATCGGTTAGAACTCTGGACATGATGGTTTTAAATCAACAGAGCGGTGGATGCAAGTAAAGTGCTCTAATGCTGTAGTACTGTAGTAGTCAGCATACCCTAACCTACCTCAAGGAGAACAAAATTGGAGGCAGGCTACAAATATTTAATGAATACGTAACACAAAAGGATTTACTCAAAGTAAATCTGTATATAATTATAGAAAAATATATACTTAAAAAAAAAAAATACTAATGTTTGGATTAAAAAGTTATAAACGTTTTTCGTAAAGGAAAAATTATTGCTAATGTTATACAACAAGAAAAAATTTACTTATTTTTTGGAGTTACAGTTAACATACTGCAACACCAAAATATTTAAAATTATTATCGCGCGCAATATTGTCGCTGCATTGACAACCCTATTGCATACGTTTAATTCAATTTGGCAAATTAACCAAAAATTTAAGAACAATGAATTAAATACAACAAGAAGAATACAATGCATCGGTAAGGGGACTGGCGGCTAACTATTGCCTACATTCTCGTTTTTACACAATTCGTTTTTCGAAACAATGGCAACTGTTTTACCCCAGAATAAAATTTCGGCCATGCGATTTCTAGGTATTAGTTGAACAGGTCAATGGATGCAGACCTGGTGGTGTTTAGAACAACTGTGAGCGAAATCTCTTGGAATATTATTTAATCTAGAGTCGTGCTTCCTTTTGGCAAGCATTTTCCATTCTTTACAAATCTTCAAATAAAAGTGAAGTTGATTAAAATTCCATACACATATTTAAATGCAAATGTAATTATTTTTATTCGATCATGTTAGAAATCATATCTATCAGAAATCAAATAAATTTCAATTCATTTTAAAAAAGGCGGCAATTTCAATTTCATTTTTTATGCTGACGCAAGACAGCAAGCATGAATTTGAAAAAATACTCAAAATAAGTGAATTAACAAGAAGAAAGGTTCTTGATAAGGTCCTTATAAAGATAGTAATCAAAAAGTGCGTTTAGGTCATTCTGAAATAAATATATCGAATGGGAAATTCATTATTCAGCATAGTGGTAAAAATTGGGACTTATTCATTAATTTACGAAAATGATCCGCGGCATTATAATAATGAAGATTAGCTAATTATAAAAATATATATACGCTAAAGCAAATAAATGAAGGTTATACAAAGGAAATGAAGATTCAAAAGGATTTCACCAAATGGGATACAACTGTGGAAGGAATAATATGGGATGGGATACTCTCATCTCTCATCTTTCACTAGCAGCATTCCTCATCTAGTTATCAATTATTTCGATTTATGGAGAAATTTGCAGCTATCGTTCTATCGAGCCTAACTACCGATAAGTGAGCAATGTGAACCACTGTGGTTCGCAATAATGAACCAGAGTTCACAGAACGAGTTCAGCCTGAATAGTATAAATAGCCGAGCAATTGCCTACAAATCTCATTCACTTTCGGCTCGCTCTGCCATAAAGTTATTCTTATTCCTCATTGTAATCATTTTTATTCTTTTGTTAATTTTAATCTTACCTGTATCTAATTTTACTCTTCCGATAACACGCAATGACAAGTCTGGCAGGTTGTTCAAATCCAAGCATGAAATTTGTACCCTCGAATCTGCCACATTTATACCTTAATAAAGCGAGTATTTCTGCTGTATTCCTTATTTTTTACTTTAACTATTATTAGAGATTGCGTTTTTATTGTGTGACTTTTAGGAATTGAGCGGGCTTTCAGGTCAATAATTTTGGTTATTTTAAAAAGAAAAAGAAAACAAAAGAATTGTATATATAATTGAATATATTCAATTGGTTTCTTCATTTCGATATATTTCGGTTACTCAACGGTAACCATCTTCAGGGCAACTATAATAAAAACATAAATATAAACATAATATTAACAAAAAAAAATCAGAACATACATAGTTTACACGTCTGCACCGTCGGACGTGGAGTGTTAGACTAATTATTTTCTAATAAGTGTCTGTATAACATTTCGCAATTGTCAGTGTAATTTTTGTAATTCAGTCTTATATATGTCAATGTATTTATTATATGCAACATTTCCATCGTGAAACGTTTGTTGTAATGGTTCTCCTGTCCTATGATCTTCGCGTCCTCAAAATTGGGAGAGGGGTTATTTGTATTATGACGTGATTTGTAGTCCGATCTATGATGAGATAATCTGGTTTTTAGTTTTGATTTTGTAGTCCCTATATATACTATTATTTTAATGTATTGTCAGGCTTATAGGCAATTTTTATTTCTTCCTTATTGCAACAAGTAGAGTGTGATAGTTTTTCTTTGGTTTTTCGTCAATTGGTTTCTTTTTGTCAAACGTATTAAGAAGTTTTTTGATGACATAGTATGGAAAATCATTGTCCTTTAATATGTTACGTATTTCTCTTTTTATTTCCTTATGGTCCTTTGTGTCCGAAATATTGAGCATCCGTTTTATACAGCCTTTTGCTGTATCTAAAATCATTGTCCTAGGATGTTTCGAGTTGAAATTTACTAAGTAAGGTAATTTTCCATCCTTTTCCAATTCCATTGTGAAATTGCGGATGGGATTCCCGGCCGTCCCAGTCATCGGTGATATTGTGATGGAAGATCTTTTGGATATGACCTTGACCACCTAGACTAGTCACAAAATACGTAGATGATATATTTGCAGTGATACAAGAAGACGACATACAAATTACTCTTGACGCCCTAAATTCTTTTAACAAAAATATAAAATGCACAATGGAATTGGAAGAGGATGGAAAATTAGAATTTGCCCGGCCATCCCACTACTTCAACGCTAAAACTAGGTGGGAATTACAACTAGATGAACTTAAAAAAGGAAGGCACAGCGTACAACTCTAGGGTTCACTTTTTGTTTGCGATCGTGAAAGACGACAACAGATTAGTGTAAGAAAACATCGTTTTAAGCTCACCAACCGTTGCGTTATATTATTTGTATGCAGGATATTGTACGGAACTAAAAAATATTAATTTAAATTCTATAAATTTTAAATGATAACAAATTTATTTTCTGTATATAATCCTTCAGCAATTTTCGGTTTATCATTAAACTGATTAAGAACATTTTTAGGACTTCTAATAATTCCTTCAATTTATCGATTAATACCATCTCGTTATAATATTTTTTGAAATACTATTCTTTTAACTCTACATAAAGAATTTAAAACATTATTAGGACCATCAGGTCATAATGGATCTACATTTATTTTTATTTCTTTATTTTCATTAATTTTATTTAATAATTTTAGGATTATTTCCTTATATTTTTACTTCAACAAGTCATTTAATATTAACTTTATCTCTTGCTTTACCTTTATGATTGTCTTTTATAGTTTACGGATGAACTAATCATATATTTGTACCTCAAGGAACTCTTGCTATTTGAATACCTTTTATAGTATGTATTGAAACTATTAGAAATGTAATTCGTCCTGGAACTTTATCTGTTCGATTAACAGCTAAAATAATTGCTGGGCATTTACTTTTAACATTATTAGGAAATACTCGTCCTTCAATATCATATTTTTTAGTAACATTCCTATTAATTGTACAAATTGCTTTATGAGTTTTAGAATCAGCTGTAGCTATAATTCAATCTTATGTATTTGCTGTTTTAAGAACTTTATATTCAAGAGAAGTAAATTAATTATTAATGTCTACACATTCAAATCACTCTTTTCATTTAGTTGATCATAGTCCCTGACCTTTAACAGGAGCTATTGGTGCTTTAATTAATTTTTAAAACAAGTTATATATATTTATATAGTTATAAATGTTATAAGTAATGTATTCTTGCAAAAGATTTAAAATAAGATATTAAGCTTTAATTAATTAAAGCAGAATCAAAGGACAGCCCATCGTTTGACCGGAAGTGTAGCGATCTTCAGAGTTTAAGCATTCGCAGAACGTCTCTTTGTGAGACTCTCATTTTTCCTTTTTTTTTTTGCATGCCTTTGCCCAAAAAGTTCAATATTATATGGATATATACTCGTATATGTACATATGTATATACCTATAATTTTTTTTCGCACACATAAATTTCCATTTTATGCATTGACTACCCATAATTTTACGTAAATAATGTTCTGAATGCCACAGCAGGGCATGTTAAAGTAAGAACAAATAATCGAATTATTCTTCAGATATATGTACCTTGAAATAATGAAAAATTTTAACTGGTTCTCAGATCATCTACCGAGCTAATAGCTACATTTTTAAGGCACTTTGCTGTGATCCAAGAAGGTGCATTTGTTGTTTCCATTTTGCATGCCTTTGTTTTTCCGACGGCAATGCAGTTTTCTGGCTGTGAGGGCTTGTTGCCACGCCCATTTTGTCGAAAAACATTCAAACATACTTATCATTCCAAGCAATAATAAATGACTAAAAATTATTGCTAGCAATGTGCAAAGGCGAAAGATCTTTCGGCGACGTGAGAAGTTAAATGAGAGAAAGAAAGGCTTTGGGGAAATGAGAGAGAGAAAGGCTTTGGGGAAATTTCACAGTTTGAAAATGAGTTTTAGATCAATAACTTCTTTCTTCTTTTCGATTATCATTAAACTTAACATTTGGCAGTTTATTATATGTACTTTATTAAACTACCAAATTTAAAACGCATTCAACATAAATTTATCAGCCGATATCTTTATTGACAATATTTTATTATGGTCGATCATATTAATGTCGGGTCTCTGCTCTAGAAAAATGTAATGAATTATTTCAAAAACAAAAACAACAAAAAATACATCTTACTTCATGAATGGGAAAACGAATTAAATATTGCTTCGAGGGGGATGCGTCCTTCCATACTGAAAACAAAATATTGAAGAATTAAATAAATAAGAAAATACTAGTTAAAGAGAAGGTATATACTTTCCTTGTGGCAAAAAATAAGAGAAATAATGATCTAGAGTTGGCCTCTCCTTCTGGACTAAAATTGGAAATTCCCTCTGTGCTGTGAAAATAAATTGATTATATGTATGTATATACCTAACGCGATCAGACCTCCTTCTGCACTGAAAAGATGAATACATTAAATTATATGTTTATATAATATTCATATGGCGTGTCTATGCCAGAATGCATCCGCTAATTATTGAATAATGGATTTCTATAAGTTACTAGATATGCAGTTTCAAAATGCTTAAATGTTATGACTTGACATATTTGTCCAGGACTTTGCGTTTCAATAGTTCTTTGCTCTAAAACTACAAGGCTCTAAACTACAATAATACCGTTATGTGATCTTCTGTTTTGTTCACTGACGCGTCCATTGATTCTTGCAAATATATCATAGCCCATAATGCCACAATCTTCTTGCTCTCTGGTCCAGCTTTCCACGAAGCATAAAATATCTGCTGACTATAAAAATATATCTGCCATTATATCAGTATTTCGCAGATGCAAACCCTGTACATTATGGTAATAGACCAGTACATTTTCTGATGGTTTGTCGAGAACCCACGTGTGGCAAGGTATCAAAAATTTCTCAGTTCTGAGACTATTTAGCTCAATATACACTGGGTCCGATTCATTCATTTCTCTCGGTGGTGAAAATTTCCCGATAATATATAATCCTGCTGCAGTTGTCGCCCTACTACAAGCTACATAAAGTGCAGATCGACTCATGTCCTCTTGCAAATTTACTGCTACTTTGCTATATGTTGCACCTTGGCTCTTATGTATAGTTATAGCTTCAGCAGGCACCACAGGAAACTGGCAACGCTCTTTCGATATTGAAATGTTCTTAATACTCGTTCAATTGGCGTCCAATCAAAATGATCGGGATTTCTTTTCTTCAGCACCTACCGACTCCTTCGCAGTAGTTTTAAGAGTCAGTGTGTATGGAAGTCCTTGGGTATCTGAAGTCCCTTAACATTTTCCAAAATCTTTATTTTATTTGCTGGAGACACCGATGCTGCTTTTATTGTATCGTTGGCTGTTGAAATATACTGCGAAGAATTAATTTGCGCCAATTTAATATGATTATAATTATTTGCCTTTGCATTGGAGTAAAAAAGTCTTATCGCTTCATCAGGGATAGTGTTTATTTCCCGAGCATTGACTTCCCTTTCTTTTATTAATTTTACCTTCCGACATATTATTTAACGCGACGGCAAAAGCACAATCTTCGCAAATCCCAAAGCGTAGTCCCTGTAATCACGCTGTAATTGTCTCTAGGGTTGGAACGGAATATCCGTCTATCACCAACCGGGGAAAGTTGTTTTAGGTCTCCAAAGGCAATTATTGAAATTCCACCAAAATATTCATTTGTCCTAAAGATCTGTTTAAGACGGCTATCCAAATACGATAGCATTTTGGCACCCACCATTGATATTTCATCAATTATAATTAGCTTTAAATCTGCGAGCTTTGAATGCATAGTGTTCAGAACATCGTTATTCAAGGGTCTTAGTCCAACTGAAGACTGGTTTACTGGTAATGAAAAAAGAGCATGCAATGTGAGACCTCCAATTTAGTCACTTCTGGGTTGCTACCTGCTATGGTGGTAAATCTCAACATAAGTGACCGATAAATAGTAGAAATAAGTCTACTCTTCCCCATAGAAGGGGTTATTAGCATTCATGCTATGCATAACATGGGCATAATATTGCCGTTGCTTTCTATTAAGTGAGCGTACAAGTTCATATAAATCATTATGAGGAATCAATGGGGGTAGTTTAATAACTCTGGGTCCATTTTTATCAGAGTTACGACTAGTCTCGTTTTGTTGGAATGTGTTCTGATCTCTTGGCACTTCTGGAATTGCAAAACCTCTAAACTCTTCATCTAAAATTTGTGAAGCAGGTATTCCTTGGTCTTCATTATCTTCATTATTTTCTCCTTGAACATCTTCTAAAATTTGATCGAGCAATTCTTCATTCATTGTATCATATTTTTTCCTGTTACCCTCGATTATTATTTTATGAGCATTATATATAGCTTCATGTAAGGATGTTTTCTTTTCCTCATAACACCTGATCTATTTTGGAGTTCATATTCATCAAGTGGTTCATTTATATCGGGATCCTGCTCCATTGTTCCATTATTCTCTTCTGCAGGATTTTCTTCATCATTGTATTCATCTTCTTCTATTATGTTTTCATCCGACACTCTGCGCCTCTTAGACGTCTTACGTTCATATAGTGCCGCAAAATCAGCCAGACATTTATGCTCCATAGATACTGGTCTGAGCACATAATAATCATGAAGACCCGCCACATAGATATTCGTCGAATCGGGAGGGAGTCTTTCCAGTTCCTTCTTCGACTTCATCATCCGAACTCTTTGATCAGGATGTGAGGTATTTACGAAGACATTTCCATTGCTCGTCTCTGACATATGAAGTCCAAGAATATTATACACAGCTTCTTGAGCTGATATTTCTGTTCCATTTATAAACTTGCTACCAAGATGCTGCAGTTTTTCTTTAATTGATCGATCTCGATGGCCACCTGCAGTGATTTCGTCCATGGCTTCTCGTAGCAATTTGGAAACTCCCCGATTTGTTTTATTTATATAGTTTATTATGTAACTACAGCATCCATATGCATCCAATATAAATTGGATATCCATATTTGCTCTATGCAGCTTTAATATATCTTCATTATATACATTCAGCATTATATCAGAGAACTTTCTTCGAAGAATATTTGGGGCTTCTTTAGGCTTGTTCTTATCGATTGAATATACTCATTATAATCAATCCCTAGATGTGTGAGAACATTATCGAAATCATTTAAATTTATTTGCAATTCTTGAATTTCCAAGTTTGGTTATAATTTTCATGAGCAATTTCATCCTCCCCAAATGGATATAAATTCTAGTCTCAGGCATTGGCGGGTAGGGAATGTTAAATCGACATTTGCTTTCTCTATGAATTTCCCTTTTGCATGTAGCGCTATGTTTGTGGTATTGATATCTAAGAACATATTGAAGCTCTTCATTGTCTCCATTAGTAGTGATGAACCTATCAATAAATGTAACCACTTCTTCTGTGTTTAATGAGCCATCAGTATTCTCAATTTTGGGAGCACCTTTCAGCCACGTTGTTTATTTTTAAAGAGCTCCATTAGCTGATGAAGTCGGTGGTCAAAGTATCAAGAGCACGTCGCAGGATCTGAGCGGATCAATCTAGTTTTTTCTGAAGCTGAAAGATTCGACGCGTCATCTTCACTGATAACTCTGTTATCTATTAAAAGTGATAAAATGACCAGGAGCTCATTCCATTTGGTCTCGGCCGCTGAGAGGGTAATAAAAAAAGTTGGCAATCCAAACTGACGAATCATGGCTAGTACTTTTTTCTGGGCAGGCGAAGAGCGCAAGCCCTTGAGGAGGTGGTATCCATCGTCATGCTGGACCAAGCTATTAACGAAGGATTCATCCATCATGTTGGCTGCGGTAACATGCGCTGTGCCTGATTTTTCTCTAAGGCAAATAGAAATCGCATTCTTAATGCGTGTCATTTCATAGCGCTTGTACATGTATAAAATTTTTGGTACTTTTGCGCAGCGTCGTTCGTAATACCGAAATTGGGACTTCGCTTTTCGACCATATGTGGTTTTGGCTTTGAAAATTTGCCCACAAGATATTAATGGAAATGAAAGTTATTCAGCATCTTCATGTACCGTCATATCTACAGGACGTCGACCCTCCCCGGGAGCCATTGCTATTCATGCAATAATTGGATTATTTTCCATTGGCTTATTCTCCAACAGGGTTTCCTGACCACCGGGATTTAAATCATCTTCATCCTCGTTGCGTTGTGGTTCAGGGTCGATTTCCATTTGTTCGGCAAGAATTTGCTCCACAATCGGCCGATCTTGCTGATCAGCAATAAATGGTACTTCTTCATTTTTTCCGAATTCGTTTAGCCATTCTGGTAAAACAGAAATACCATGCTTATGGTATAGCTCAGTGCTTTGTAAAAATCTTAGCGCAGCCATAACTTTGGCCGGTCTAATAGTTTCAGTCATAAAACTGTGTCTATATTCTAACTTGCGCTTTAGGTGTAATTGCACCACATGGGTGTTATCAAATGAGCGTGGCAGAGCCGTTACTCTGTCGGAAACGGAAATAGGAACATTAACCACTGCTCCTCTAACTGCGCACTATCTTTCATAACCTAAGGAAAAAATTCGCATAAATGGTATGAGTGGCGAAACAAGTAATTCTTCCAAGCATGATATCCCTTCCATGCATTCTGGTTTTTCAGCAAAAGCAAAACCTTCTGAAAGACATAGATTGGGTATTTTACCAGTGTATATCGATCTATGACATGTAGCGCAAAAGATATAAATATTATTGGACATCGGAAATTTTACTGATAAGTAAAAGACTTTAGAAATATCTAAACGAAGAAACTTTATAGACATTTGATTTTTATTTAAGCTGTTTACATTGTGCTTAAAAAATGTGCCACCACAGCTTATGCATATTTCTGTTGGGCCCATCTTGATATTTCGTAAATATGTTTGGCGTGCTGCACTTGTTCGCTGCTGCATATGTATGTCTCTCTGTTGCTGCGTCTCTTCTGGTGACATTGCAGCTCTTGCATCTCTATTTCGTTGGGATTGTCGCTGTGACTCCGCTTCACGATTCTGAGAGTTTTGCCGATAATTATTAACCCGTGATTCACTCAGTTCATGGACCCGTTGAGCATTTATTCGAGCCTGCAATCGAGTTACTCTTCTTTGGGATGAATTCGAATTTTGTTCCAGCCTTCTTGTGGTTGAATTACGTCTTGCATTTTGACGTCTATTTGCATCACGGTTGCGCTCTCCTTCTCTATACTCCTCATTCTGCCTCCGAACAATATGTTCAGCAGTATTGGCCGCCTGTTGCAACCGTCCATACACAGGATCCTGTCGTGCAATGGAGTGGGCAAATGCGTCTCTTTCGCGCTCTTCTGCCCTGTACTCCTCATTTTGCCTACGATCCCGATGCTGACTAGTATCGGCCGCTTGTTCCCGCTGTCTATAGGAACTATTGTTTCGACGACGAGAACGTGCCAATGCATCTTGTGTACGTTCTAGCGCTCGTGCTTCCAAATTATTTGCGCGATAATTTGCCGAACGTTCGCGAATCGCATTGGCATTTTGTACGAGTACGATTTACTGCCTCACGTCGACGTTGTTCCAGAGATTTTCTGGATATGCGCGGCATTTTAAATATGTTTCGGAAAAATTTTATTGATTTTTGTTGCTGTAAAAAATAATATTATTTGTCTAAAATCAAGATAATATGAGAATATATAGGCACTAGTAAAAGCTGGAAAAGATAATATTTATTTCTGAAAACTGAAAATATGGTTATTATATATATGGACGGGTCAGCTTAAAAATTTTTTAACAATTAACTGAAACTATTTAATAAAAGGATAGTCTTGAAAAAGACTTAAAGAATTGATTGGGCTATTGCTTGATAAAAGAAGATGAAATAATTCAGTAAAAGGACAGTCTTGAAAAAGACTAAAGGATTTAAATGGGCAATTATTTAAAAATAACTTGCAATATTTTCCAGTGTTGGCAGCGTCAAAAGGGCAGCAGGAAATTTATTTGAAGCGCGCTCACTATTTAAAAACACACACGTTACACAACAATTGAAAACACACGAATTTGAATTTTAAGCAATTAACGCCAAAATAACGAGAAATTTATAATTTGAATAATTGAATTCGAGAGTAGCAGAGAAAAGCCTTCACCGGTTGGAGAATCGATTAAGACTAAATTGGCAACTAGAGCCATCGATAGTATCGATGGAAATTAAAAAGTGCGATAGATCGATGGAAATTTTTCGATGGCGGTCCATCGAACTTGATTTTTGCGTGGTCACATAAATAACCGTTTTGTATTTTATTTGAATAATAATTCGAATAACCCTTTTAACCATCGATGGAACCATCGATGGTTTCACCCATCGATAGAAAAATATTGGAAACTATTGAACCATCGTTACTATCGATTTTTCCCATCGCTGAAAGAAACCATCGAGGGGGGAACCCATCGATGGATTCCCAGCTCTACTTTGTAGTCGTTATTAGACCACCTTATCAGAAGTGGTTACGCAATGAAAAACAAATTGGGAAAACTGATGATTCGAGAAAAATCGGTTAGAACTCTGGACATGATGGTTTTAAATCAACAGAGCGGTGGATGCAAGTAAAGTGCTCTAATGCTGTAGTACTGTAGTAGTCAGCATACCCTAACCTTCCTCAAGGAGAATAAAATTGGAGGCAGGCTACAAATATTTAATGAATACGTAAAACAAAAGGATTTACTCAAAGTGAATCTGTATATAATTATAGAAAAATATATACTTCAAAAAAAAAAAATACTAATGTTTGGATTAAAAAGTTATAAACGTTTTTCGTAAAGGAAAAATTATTGCTAATGTTATACAACAAGAAAAATTTACTTATTTTTTGGAGGTACAGTTAACATACTGCAACACCAAAATATTTAAAATTATTATCGCGCGCAATATTGTCGCTGCATTGACAACCCTATTGCATACGTTTAATTCAATTTGGCAACTCTAAACAAATTTTGGCAAGTTAACCAAAAATTTAAGAATAATGAATTAAATACAACAAGAAGAATACAATGCATCGGTAAGGGGACTGGCGGCTAACTATTGCCTACATTCTCGTTTTTACACAATTCGTTTTTCGAAACAATGGCAACTGTTTTACCCCAGAATAAAATTTCGGCCATGCGATTTCTAGGTATTAGTTGAACAGGTCAATGGATGCAGACCTGGTGGTGTTTAGAACAACTGTGAGCGAAATCTCTTGGAATATTATTTAATCTATGTAGAGTCGTGCTTCCTTTTGGCAAGCATTTTCCATTCTTTACAAATCTTCAAATAAAAGTGAAGTTGATTAAAATTCCATACACATATTTAAATGCAAATGTAATTATTTTTATTCGATCATGTTAGAAATCATATCTATCAGAAATCAAATAAATTTCAATTCATTTTAAAAAGGCGGCAATTTCAATTTCATTTTTTATGCTGACGCAAGACAGCAAGCATGAATTTGAAAAAATACTCAAAATAAGTGAATTAACAAGAAGAAAGGTTCTTGATAAGGTCCTTATAAAGATAGTAATCAAAAAGTGCGTTTAGGTCATTCTGAAATAAATATATCGAATGGGAAATTCATTATTCAGCATAGTGGTAAAAATTGGGACTTATTCATTAATTTACGAAAATGATCCGCGGCATTATAATAATGAAGATTAGCTAATTATAAAAATATATCTACGCTAAAGCAAATAAATGAGGGTAAGACAAAAAAAATGAAAATTCAAAAGGATTTCACCAAATGAGATACAACTGTGGAGGGAATGATATGGGATGGGATACTCTCATCTCTCATCTTTCACTAGCAGCATTCCTCATCTAGTTATCAATTATTTCGATTTATGGAGAAATTTCCAGCTATCGTTCTATCGAGCCTAACTACCGATAAGTGAGCAATGTGAACCACTGTGGTTCGCAATAATGAACCAGAGTTCACAGAACGAGTTCAGCCTGAATAGTATAAATAGCCGAGCAATTGCCTACAAATCTCATTCACTTTCGGCTCGCTCTGCCATAAAGTTATTCTTATTCCTCATTTTAATCATTTTTATTCTTTTGTTAATTTTAATCTTATCTGTATCTAATTTTACTCATCCGATAACACGCAATGACAGGTCTGGCAGGTTGTTCAAATCCCAGCATGAAATTTGTACCCTCGAATATGCCACATTTATACCTTAATAAAGCGAGTATTTCCGCTGTATTCCTTATTTATTATTTTAACTATTATTAGATGTTGCGTTTTTATTGTGTGACTTTTAGGAATTGAGCGGGCTTTCAGGTCAATAATTTTGGTTATTTTAAAAAGAAAAGAAAACAAAAGAATTGTATATATAATTGAATATATTCAATTGGTTTCTTCATTTCGATATATTTCGGTTACTCAACGGTAACCATCTTCAGGGCAACTATAATAAAAACATAAAAGCGCTTAACAAACATAAAAACAAAGAAAAAATCAGAACATACATAGTTTACACGTCTGCACCGTCGGACGTGGAGTGTTAGACTAATTATTTTCTAATAAGTGTCTGTATAACATTTCGCAATTGTCAGTGTAATTTTTGTAATTCAGTCTTATATATGTCAATGTATTTATTATATGCAACATTTCCATCGTGAAACGTTTGTTGTAATGGTTCTCCTGTCCTATGATCTTCGCGTCCTCAAAATTGGGAGAGGGGTTATTTGTATTATGACGTGATTTGTAGTCCGATCTATGTTGAGATAATCTGGTTTTTAGTTTTGATTTTGTAGTCCCTATATATATTTTTTTACACAGCTCCGTGTTGTCTTCATTACATGGGATTTTGTATATTACGTTATGCTTGTCCATCATTTGAGTTTGGGATTTTGTCTTGTTGAACATGTATCTTAATGTATTTTTTTTTTTTTTCGCGCGAGTCCCAGGCGTTCCGCCCACCTCCCGCCCAACCGACCGAGGGGCGCAGTCGCATAACGTACGACACGTTATCGCGTGGACGAAGACAAGAAACATAAAATCGAATAACTAGGGCTAATTACGAGCTAAGTAACATAAAATAGACGTTTTTAGTATAGGAAGAGAGGACTCTGTGTTGATCGCTCGGTACAACCGATTGTAGTCAGCACAAAGAACTCGAAAGGGTTCATGCAGAGCATAGTTAGTGGTACAGCGAGTTAAAGATAAAGGAATAAAGTTTCTAGTAGGTCTACATGGAACTGATAGATTAACCTGAGATAATAACTCAGGCGAATCTATTTCACCATTCAAAAGCTTGTGCATAAAGATTACACCAAGCATAATTCTACGGTTAATGAGAGAAGGAAGGTTAATCAAAAGAAGTCTACTGGAGTACGAAGGCAAATTGGCATTGCGATTCCAGTTTAAGCCACGAAGAGCGAAAAGCAGAAATTGTTTCTGTACAGATTCTATTCTAGTTTGGTGCGACTCATACTGAGGCGACCATACACAAGAACCGTACTCTAGAATAGGCCGTACAAGTGATGTGAAGAGAATCTTGGTTATGTATGGGTCGGTGAATTCCTTCGACCACCGCTTTATAAAACCAAGAACACCCATTGCTTTACCGACCATGTTGGAAATGTGGGTATTAAAAGTTAGTTTGCTGTCCATAAGCACACCTAAATCGTTCATTTCAGTTAGACGTTCCAATGGACTATGATTAAGAAAATAGGTTACCAGTTGAGGAGAAGTTCTATGAAAAGTCATTACTTTACACTTAGTAGTATTGAGGTTTAACAAGTTGAGCCGACACCAAGACTCGAAACTGTTAAGATCGGCTTGTAAGCAAGCAGGCGAAATCATATCTTTATAACTAAAACAAAGTTTAACGTCATCAGCATACATAAGCACACGCGAATGTATCATAACTGAGGGAAGATCATTAATAAAGAGTGTAAAAAGCAGAGGGCCCAGATGACTACCTTGCGGCACCCCAGACGTCACATGAATGGAACTGGAAAAGGAAGACTTGAAAAGTACCTTCTGCGTTCTGTTTGTTAGATACTCGCGAATCCAACAAAGAAAAATTGGCGGAAAGCCAATGTCACTTAACTTAATAAGCAAAAGCGTATGACTAACAGAATCAAAAGCCTTACTGAAATCAGTATATATGACATCAGTTTGTTTTGCATTTCTGAATCCATCGATTGTTAAAGAAGTGAATTCTAAAAGGTTAGTGGTAGTGGATCTACGTTTCACAAACCCATGCTGGGATGTCGAAATAATAGACCTACAGAAGTGTTGCAATTGGGAAGTAATTATCTTTTCAAAAGCTTTAGGAATAGCAGACAATTTGGAAATACCCCTATAGTTTGAAGCTTCGGACTTTTTACCATTTTTATGGAGAGGAATAATATATGATTCCTTCCAAATAGATGGGAAGGAGAACGATTCAACAGACAACAAAAATAACTTCAAAATTGGCTTACATAAAGCATTTGCACAAAACCTGAGTACGCAACCAGGTATACCGTCAGGTCCTGGTGAATACACAGGTTTCACTAAATTAAGCACGCTGAGAAGCGAACTTTCATCAATCACTGGATTAAAAATGCAGTTCGACTTTTTTAACTGATAAGGATACGGAAGTCTTGAATGATATTCCGCTGAGGAGTAGGTAGTCTTGAAAAAATCAGCAAACATATCGGCAATTGCCTGATCAGTGTTAGCTTTATTATTTTCAAACGACAAGGAAGACGGATGCACTGATGTCTTACGTTTAGTATTGACAAAGTTATAAAATTGCTTAGGATCACGAGAAAACTGACATTTGCAACGCCGTAGATAATCCTTATAGCATTGCATATTAAGGACCATAAATCTCGAGCGAGCAGCAGAATACAGAATGAAATCAGACGAACGGCGAGTTTTTTTAAACTTCTTATAGCATCCTGACTTCACATTTTTCAAGTTGGATAATTCCCGAGAGAACCAAGGAGGCTTATTAGAAACCACCTGTCTCTTGAGAGGAACACAATTATCTAAAAGTGAATCAAGTGTACTATAAAAGAAAGAAATAGCTGAGTCCATGTCTATACAATTGTACAAATAAGACCAATCTGTAGCAAGAATGAAATCATTAAGATTAGAAAAATCTGTTTTACGAAAACATCGGGTTCGAGGTATCGTATTAGCACCAAGTAGTGGTGGAAGGAAAGGTAGATCAATTGTTAAATTTACAGTAGGATGAAATTTATCTTCCGGAAGAACAAAAGGTTCAATCCTGGAAACAGCACAATTGGCAGGATCAAGCACAAATATCAGATCTAATGATCTTCCATTTATATTACTCACTAAATTGACTTGAGATAGAGACATCTCAAAAAGGCCGTCAACAAAGTCATGTGACGTGGAAGGCAACAGTATAGTAGATTCATCCGCAAGGGACCATGCTATAGAAGGTAAATTAAAATCACCTAGAACAATGAGAATATCACGATTAGATGTCAAAGCAGAGACAGATCGAATTGCCTCTAAATGATTTAAATAAACCACCATGTCAGACTGCGGTGGAATATATGAACAAGTGATGTAGGCGGAAAAAGAATGATAATCTACCTTAACACTGACAAACTCAATCTCCTGATTATAAGAAGGCTGAATCTGTTCAGATGGTAAAGCAGCATCAACAGCAATCAAAACTCCTCCACCCCCGCGAGGAGTTCGATCACATCTGAATACAGAAAATTTTGAAGCAAAAATAGATGCATCAGCAATGTCAGGTTTTAGCCACGTCTCCGTAAAAGCTAAAATGTTATTCGTAAAAGAAAGGCTATCTACATAGAGATTAGTAAGTTTTGATTTCAGTCCTCTCACATTCTGGTAACCCAGATTGAGGGACGAATCTAGTTTTGACACACCAGCAGATGCTGGTGTGCCCGAAACAGTATTAGTAGCTTGAGCAGCAATTGGCAGGCGAATCGGTGGCCGATTTTTCTTTTTCACAGTATATTCTTTTACAATAATATGCTCCGGCCAAAAACGTTTATGACATATAGTGTCAAAATTGTTGGCAGAAACACTTATTTTAAATGACGAAATGTCACGGGCATAAGAAAATTTAAACTTTTCCACTGCAATATTCGGGTCTTTAACCACAGACCGAATATAGGCTATAACATCATCAGATGTGACTTCAGGGGCAAGCCTAGAAACAAATACATGTTTCTTTGGTGGAACACCAATAAGATCCCTTGGCGGGTGTGCTACAACGTCAGCTGCAACATTGGGAGTTGCAACTGCTGACGCAGCAAACCCACTAACAGGGCCTCCTATAATAAAACTATCGGCAATTTCCATTCGATTGGAAGATTGCCCGGACAAATCGGATACTACGCCTACTATCGCATTAGATGCGAGGTTACTACCAGGCGATATGGAAGTAACCTCAATGCCCGGAATTACCGGGCTTTTAAACGATATTAGGCGCTGGTTACTGGGTGATGATATGGCATGAGACCTGCCAGGGACGAGAAGAGACGCCGGCGGAGCAGGAGATGCACCTCGAGGAATGGTCTTTTTTCGTTTAGGAGACTCATTTAACAGCTTTAAGCTATTAAACTGAGCCTCCAACGCCATAAACTCCGATTGGAGTTTATTAAAACCAGCCCTCAACGTGGTAAAACCATCTCTAGTCCGCCTCATAAAAGTCCGCATCTCGTTCTCGATACCGCGGCACGAATCACAACCATACTTCAAACCTCCACCGATTCTAATACTGTCTTTAATTTTCAATGTGAGACCCGCACACTTAACATGTACGGAATTCTCACACAGCCAACATAGGATATACTCCTGACAGTCCTTAGCTTCGGTGGAAACTTTGCAGTTTCGTTTTGAGCAGACAACCATTTTCACTTTTTTTAAAATTAAGAATTGAAAAAGAGAAATTATTCAAAAATATACTGGCCAGATCGCACAAGGGTTAAAATTAAAAAGTAAAAAGTTTACCTCGAAAGAGAAAAGATTTTTACTAAGAGAAACACAATAAGCAATCACGTATCACTCAGACGCGAGAAGGAAATAGACGAGAGCGCGAACAAAAGAAATAGGAAAGAATGAGAGAGCGCGTCAAATTGAACACATGCAACAACAATTTGTACGCGTAGGCGCGAGAGTGAGTTAAAACGGGAAGATGTAAAACGCAAGAGCAAAAGAAGTAACAAAAACAACAACACCGCAAAGGGAGATTTTGCTGTATGTTAAAATTGTTTTCTTGAAATTTGATTTTGCGTTTGTACAACTAAACACACAAAACAAAAACGCGAATTGAAATTCGGGAATTAATTCAATTTGCCGAATTGATTATTAAAAAAACTGAAGAAGTTAATTTCGCGAGGAAAAGAATAAAAAAGTTTATAAACGTAAAAAAACACGTCCGTCTTCGTCAACGAGTGAAAGCGAATCGTCAGGCTTATGGGCAATTCGTATTTCTTCCTTATTGCAACAAGTAGAGTGTGATTGTCTTTCTGACAACTGTGGGACATAAGTGACGGACATAAATTTCTTTGGTTTTTCGTCAATTGGTTTCTTTTTGTCAAACGTATTAAGAAGTTTTTTGATGACATAGTATGGAAAATCATTGTCCTTTAATATGTTACGTATTTCTCTTTTTATTTCCTTATGGTACATTGTGTCCGAAATATTGAGCATCCGTTTTATATTTAAATCATATATATTTAAATCATTTTATATTTAAAATCATTGTCCTAGGGTGTTTCGAGTTGAAATTTATTATTCGTCCCGAAGAAGTTGTTTTTTGTACCATTTGAGTTTTAGCTTGTTTCCTCGTCTAAGTAAGGTAATTTTCCATCCTCTTCCAATTCCATTGTGAATTTGCCGATGGGATCCCCGACCTCACCAGTCATCGCTGATATTTTGATGGAAGAGTTTTTATATATACCACTACTTCAACGCTAGAACTAGGTGGGAATTACAACTAGATCATGTTAAAAAAGAAAGGCACAGCCTACAACTCCAGAGTTCACTTTTTGGTTGCAATCGTGAAAGACGACAACAGATTAGTGTAAGAAAACATCGTTTCATACAAATTACTCTTGACGCCCTAAATTCTTTTGACAAAAATATAAAATTCACAATGGTAGCTGTTAGATGTAGTAATCAGATCTTGATCAAGTGGGCATCAATTGGCACGGACGTTTAGATATATAGTAAACTGCCAAATATTAAGTTTTATGATAATCCCGTAAAAAACAACGAAGTAATTGATTTAAAACCCTTTTTTCGACCGATGATTCCTATGGGAGCTATATGTTATAGTGGTCCGATCTTTTTGAAAATTGCACATTAGCTGCCTCTGGTATAGAAAAAATTATGTACGATTCCTTCTTTACGTTACCAACATCTGACCAATTTTTAATACCCTCTGCAAGGGTGTAAAAAGAAGCCAAAAAGTCAAATTATTTAGCTTTTCTATGGGAAAATTATTTTTATACATTTGCAGAGAGTATAATAAAATTGGTCAGATGTTTGTAACGCAGAGAAGGAATCGTTTCTGACCCCATAAAGTATATATATTCTTGATCAGCAAGAGAAGACGAGTTGATATAGTCATATCAATCTGTCTGTCTTCTACTATACGAACTAGTCCCACAGTTTTAGAGCCATCGTTTTCAAAATTGGTATATAAGCTTTTCTATACCCTAGAATGCACATCTTTCAAAAAGGTCGGACCACTATATCATATACATAGCTGCGAATAACTTCCCTATTTCTTGAAGAATCTTATCCAAACTGATTACGTACATAAATATAAAGGGATTACATCATATGCGTGAATTTCAAAAGAATCGGATAAACATAACGCCTGATTTCGACGATATAAAATTTTCCACACACGCATAAGCACTGCTTGTTAAGCAGTAAAGCACATATATGTGTCCAATTTGCGATTGTGTGTGAATATGTCAATCGCTACATTGTCTTGGCACGCTTACTATTTTGGGATTGGCTGACTCGAGCAACGGAGGTGCGGTGGCTTAGTGGATAGAGGTCTTGCGTATGAAACGAAAGATGCGGGTTCAAATCTCGTTCGCGACATAGATTTTTTTGAGATTTTTTTTTTTTGTTAATTAAGCGAATAGACGCGAATCCCACTAAAGTCAATGACAAATTTTATAGTGCATTTAAAGTATTGCGTTATTCGAACTGCTGCTGCTGACGAAAGTGAGATCAATAACTGACCCAGCACCAGCTCGTCTAAAGGTGTTCCGATTGCCTTTGTTAAGTAGGGCGATATCCAGAGGTGCAAAAGCCTCCCACACTGCCAGGCCTCTCGCGTTGTTGGACACGCTTCCCCACTCTATGGACCAGGCATTGAAATCTCCAGCTATGATGAACGGAGTATGACTGCGTGCATCTATGGCCAGGTGGTCGATAGCTATGCAGAACTCCCCATACGTGATGCTGGGAGGAAGGTAGCAGCTATACACCCAGAACCGGTCAATCTTGGCCCGTACAAAGTGGCTGGTAGACCATATTGCAGTCATATGCAGCCTTTTCCTGCCTGTCAGCATAATGGCAGCTTTGCGGGTAACTCTGCAGGACACACCGCTGTCGTCTTGAGGCCTGAAAGGCTCACTGAGAATGACCACATCAGTATCTTTCTCGATAATGGTTTGCTTCAGCAGGTCATGTGCTGCCTCGCAGTGGTTTAGATTAATTTGCAGGAAATTAATCATTCGCTGTTCTTTGGTGTGAAACCCCTTTCTGTCCCCTGTGTGGCCCTTCAGGGCACTTGTTGCTACCCGCGATGTGGTTCGCGCTCAGCCCCTTCTCGGTGCAAAAGAAGCATTTTGCGACTGCGTCACAGTTCGCTGCTATGTGTCCTGTTTCGCCGCACCTATAGCAGCACTTCGACCTGTCCACTAGAATAGAGCATCGAGCGGCTATGTGTCCCACTGCCAGGCATTTAAAGCACCGCATTGGTTGCGAATCCAGTAACTTTATTCTGCAACTGCTCCATCCAACAAGAACTCTGCCCAGTGCAAACATTTTTGAGGCGACTGCTTCCGTTGTACTGATGACGGCCGACTGCGTTCTCCGAAAGCCAGGCCGGAGGCTTTTAATAGCAAGTTGACTCCTATTTATTTGGGCCTGCTCGCTCAGTGCCGCGAAGAGTTCATCAGGCTTAACGGCCTCGTCCAGGTCGTGAATAATCACCGCTTTCTGCTGCGTGAGTTTTTTCACACCAGCGCTTTCTCCAAGCACGCGGGTGATGTCTTCCTTGATGACTTCCGTGATCTCAGACGATTCCCTCCGCAGCTCCAGGAGGAGCCCGTCATTAGCAGTTCGTCTGACCTTAGACACGTGATCACGGACATGCTGAAGTTTGCCGTCGGTGCGCCTCGTCACAAGCTCTAGCACTTGGCTGTAGCTAAGCTCGCCGGTGCCTTGAATAAGGATGACATCCGGTCTTGGCCTCGGTGTGGGTTTGGGTTTTCCCACCTTGGTCCAACCGTCTCTTTTCTGCTGCTGCTGTTCGGCCTTGTTCTGCTGCTTCCGCTGCTCTAGATTCGCCGACTTCCTGGCACCTGGTGACGTTTGAGTCACCTGCGACTTCGAATTCGCCGACTTCCTGGCATCCAATGACAATGGTGACGTCTGAGTAGACTCCACCTGCATCGGCTGCACTGTTTCCGTCTGCTGCTGGCGGGATACGAGCTGGGGTGGCGCCTTGCATCTGGGGCATGCCACAACCGTGCGTGACCCAGGTCCAGTGCCCTTCAGTAGGGAACTGTCCACAAGATGGAGATCTTTTAGTCTCTCCACTTTCTCCCTTAGCTCGTTGGTAATAGCGCGTTTGCCTCCTTCCCTTTCCGGCTTAATCCGTTCCGCAATCTCCTCCAGCAGCGATCCCATTTCGGTGATTTCCACGCAATCCAAAAAAGAAGAATTTGGTTGCAGCTTCGACCTCTTGGCTGTGCCACTTCCGCTTGCCACTCCACCAGTCGTCGGCGGAGGAGGCGTGCGAAGCATCCCCGACGAGTTTTACCAGGTATTTCCCCCTGGTGAGGCCCGTTGGGAGTTATACCGCTCCGCCTCGGCTTCAGAGTATGGTGTGTGGTTGCAAAGTGGCAGATACGAGTCCCAATTGGTACTCAGAATTTTTATTGAAATATTTTCTGAATATCAATGGAGGCACTTCGGCCTCCAAGGCAGAATCTCTACCCTGAGGACCACAGACCGTGTTGCCAGCAGTTGGGCTGAGACTCGGGTATACTACAGGTGTTTAAGTGGCCAAAGCAGCTATCAGCCCAAAACTATGCAATGCTTCGCAAAAGCTCCCGAAAGCTAAGCTTTGCGAAGAAGCACTGCCCTAAAGCTAGTTGGCGGCGATCTTGCCGCAGCTTTAGATTAAATTTTCACAGGGTTGACAGCTCTGTGCGCCAGATGGAAAAACAGCTGGTAACCACACCACTCTAATGTTTTTTTTCCTGCTGGAGAAGGTGGGTGGAGAAATTATTTCCCACAGACTGCAGTGATGATTGTTTTGGGTGCCACGATCACCCCACTAACACACGCGTGTGCAAAACGGCGGGGACCAGGGACCAGTCAAGCAACCCGCCCCCTCTTGCCACCGACACCAGCGACTTAAGGAGGGTGCAACCGACCAGCGATTTCCACCCCGGGCCAACGGCGGTCTTTACGACGCAAGCGTGAGTAGCAGCACACCTACTAGAAACGACTTTCACTAAGTGCTTTATTACCAGCGCGAGCCAGGCCAATAATACGGGTTAAAAACGGGCTATAACTCTGCGCGACGGGAGCGACGAACCAACGGCGTGTGCGATGAAGGTGTGTCTCTCTATATATAGCCATGTCCGTCTGTCCATCTGTCTGTCTGGTGCTGCGCGAACTAGTCCCACAGTTTTAGAGCTATGGCATTCAAAGTTCGTATATAAGCTTTTCTATACAGCCACATGCACATCTGCGATTTTGAATAAGATCGGACAACTATGTATATCATATAGCTGCCATACAAATACAAACGTTAAATGCGAATAACTTGTCTATTTCCTGAACAATCTTATCCAAACAGATTACGTACATAAATCATATGCGTGAATTTCAAAACAATCGGATAAACATAACGCCTGATTTCGACGATATAAAATTTGCCTATATATACACACACGCATAAGCACTGCTTGTTAAGCAGTGAAGCACATACACACATGGCCAGAATAATAGGTGTAATTTTTTTTTCTTTTTAAAGATAATGATGACTGTGTTTTCTCACGTAACATAAAAAAACAAATTTTATTAAAAAATAGGCATATCTTAGAATTAGAAAAGGAAAAAAAGTTTAAAAATAAAAATCTTTGACATAATTTTGGCATAGTTCACAAAATACTCCAAATTTTGTTGGACAGAATAATAGGTGTGCTCAGCAAATTTGTGTAAAAAATTAAAAACTTTTGAAATATTTTCGAATATTTTAGTAAATTTTGCTGAATTTGTTCAATATCCTGTATACCCGCCCTTATTCGCAATGACTTTGTTGATCCTTTTGGGCATAGAGGATATTAACTTCCTACAGAATTCTACAGGAATATTGTACCATTCTTTTTGAATATTTTCCCATAATTGGGTCTTATTGGAGCAACTAGTCTTTCCAATTTGTCTTTTAGGAGTCCCCAAAGGTTCTCGATTGGATTGAGATCTGGGGATTGACTTGGCCATACGAGAACGTCAATATTATTTTCTTCGAACCAATCCTTTACAACTCGGGAGCAGTGTTTAGGATCGTTGTCCTGTTGAAACTTCCATACTAGTGGCATGTTATCTTCGGCATATGGTAGCATAACACTGCTCAATATTTCCTTATACAGGAATCTGTCCATTATGCCGTCAATTCGATAAATCGGACCAACACCTTGCCACGAAAAACTGCCCCAAACCATTAAGCTTCCTCCTCCGTGCTTTACCGACTTTTTGTGTACTTAGACTCCAATTCTTTGCATTTTGGTCTACGAACGTTTCTCTTTGAGTCATTCCCAAACAAATTTATTTTTGTTTCATCACTCCAGAGAATGTTCCTCCATTTTCGTTCGCCCTCTAAGCCACACCATTTCACACCATATGAATTTCAGCAAAATGTTTCCTCTTCTGCAAATTTGCTCCACGCAGTAAAGGAACTTTGCGAGCAATTCTCCCATGAAGATCTGACTGTAACAGACGTCGGCGAATAGTTCGTGTGGATACTATATTTGCCATTTCGCTGGCAATAGCTCTCGACGACTTAAAAGGGTCCCTTTTAGCCAAGGTGACTATACGGGAATCGTCTGTTACGCTAGTTTTCCTAGGTGCACCCCGCTTCTCAATACTTTTTTTGGGTTTTAGGGCATTCGTTACAAAATTTTGTCAACGTCCCATTAGTGTGGCAATGCATTTATACGTTTTGCCCTCGTCCCGAAGTTTCAGAACAAGTTTATGTGTCAAAATTGCAATTGTGTGTGTGTGAATATGAATATCAATCGCTACATTGTCTTGGCACGCTTACTATTTGGCAATTGGCTGGCCCCAGCCAATGTATTTAAAATATTTCTTTATTGGATTAAGAAACATAACATTTTTTAGGAAATAAAATGTAATAGTCAAGGGCTGCAAGGGTATACAAACTTCGGCATAGCCGAAGTAAGCTTCTTTGATATTTTTACCATGCTTTTGTTTCATTCTTGCACAAATTTACGTGTGATTTTAATTTATATTTGTTTTTGGTTTCCCTTCTTCACTTTTGTGTTATTGTTAAATTGACATTTAAGTTGTTTGCGGTATACAATTGATTTATATATACACATACACACAGGAGCGGACTATAATTTATGCGGGATCAAATCACATGATATGATGAAAAACATAATTATAAAGACAAACGCAAAATTAAAAAAAATTGCATTTCAGAGAGTTCATTCGTTTTTGAAACACAATTCTGATCAGAGTTGGTTATTAGTTGGGGATTATATGCTCGCAATATTAAACTTATTTTGCGGTAGGTATATCAATTAGTTTAAATCATATTATTGACCATGGTTAAAACCAACAATATGGTGGCATGTTGTAAGCATGATTATAGTTGTTATTACAACATTTGCACATTTGATTAAAAATAACGTAAAGCTGTTAAATTTAATGACATCATTCAGTTTCAACTTTTATCTAGGGCGAACAATATGGCAAAGGGGTTTGGGGGATTAGGGGATCAAATGTGTTTTGGGTAAATTGTTCAAAAACAATTTATAGCGAAAAATGTTTGGGGGTAAATTACGTGAGAGGGAAATCAACATTATAAATCAGTTGATTAACTGGGAAAATAAAATGCGAAAACTTTCAAGTTAAAGATACCAACGTAAGAACAAATAATCGAATTATTCTTCAGATATATGTACCTTGAAATAATGAAAAATTTTAACAGGTTCTCAGATCATCTACCGAGCTAATAGCTACATTTTTAAGGCACTTTGCTGTGATCCAAGAAGGAGCATTTGTTGTTTCCAGTTTGCATGCCTTTGTTTTTCCGACGGCAATGCAGGGTGGCGAAAAATTGAGATTATATAGCATACTTATGTGGATAAAATTCAGTTTTCTGGCTGTGAGGGCTTGTTGCCACACCCATTTTGTCGAAAAACATTCAAACATACTTATCATTCCAAGCAATAATAAATGACTAAAAATTATTGCTAGCAATGTGCAAAGGCGAAAGATCTTTCGGCGACGTGAGAAGTTAAATGAGAGAAAGAAAGGCTTTGGGGAAATTTCATAAAGTTTTTGGTTTTTTTTTGGAAATAATTTTACATTTTCACTTCAAGTACTTATTTTGAGTATTTTTCTTTGGGAAATTTGAATTTTTTTCCTGTTTCAAATTTTATCAAACATTTTAAATGAAAAACTCATTTTTTCCTTAACCTATTCATGCGCAAAAAATTGAAAAACATTTTTTTTAAATTCTAGAAACTCTATATGCTTTGGGGCAACAACTCACACACTTTAATTTATATTAGCGTATACGAAAAGAATTTAAACTAACTTTTATTTTAAACTAGTGAACAAAATTATATAATAATGCCTTTCGTAAAATAAAAGAAATACATGGAACACTATGCAGGCGTCGTGTTTCCATAGAACTTCTAACGTTGCGCTGTTAAATCGATCCCATTGATATACGCATTAGCATTGACTTATCAGCAACCTCAAGCACTGAAGCGAATACTGAAGCCTGCTGCGTTCTTATTCATGATCGGCTAGTTGAGTACAATCCATCTAAAAACCTAGTTAGACGAGCGCAGTAATCTTATATTTAAATACACCCGTATCTGAGGAAAAAATGCTGGAATTTATCAACATCTGAGAATTCACAAAAAACTCTTTTAATGATAGAGCAATCAAAAGGTAGATAATATACCTTCTTCAGAAATACAGTTTTCATGTTAATCCCTATCATTTGTGCATAAAACAACAACATGTTTCAAGAACCGGAATATCTCTCCAGCGAAGAGAAAAGTTTGTGGAATCCTATGGAAATGTTGGTAAAAATAACGAATACGTTGTGAAAGAGGTTGGCTTCGCTTTCAGCGAATGCCTTTCTGGTGGATCCTTTGTAGTCGTTATTAGACCACCTTATCAGAAGTGGTTACGCAATGAAAAACAAATTGGGAAAACTGATGATTCGAGAAAAATCGGTTAGAACTCTGGACATGATGGTTTTAAATCAACAGAGCGGTGGATCCAAGTAAAGTGCTCTAATGCTGTAGTACTATAGTAGTCAGCATACCCTAACCTTCCTCAAGGAGAATAAAATTGGAGGCAGGCTACAAATATTTAATGAATACGTAACACAAAAAGGATTTACTCAAAGTAAATCTGTATATAATTATAGAAAAATATATACTTAAAAAAAAAATACTAATGTTTGGATTAAAAAGTTATAAACGTTTTTCGTAAAGGAAAAATTATTGCTAATGTTATACAACAAGAACAAATTTACTTATTTTTTGAGGTACAGTTAACATACTGCAACACCAAAATATTTAAAATTATTATCGCGCGCAATATTGTCGCTGCATTGACAACCCTATTGCATACGTTTAATTCAATTTGGCAACTCTAAACAAATTTTGGCAAGTTAACCAAAAATTTAAGAATAATGAATTAAATACAACAAGAAGAATACAATGCATCGGTAAGGGGACTGGCGGCTAACTATTGCCTACATTCTCGTTTTTACACAATTCGTTTTTCGAAACAATGGCAACTGTTTTACCCCAGAATAAAATTTCGGCCATGCGATTTCTAGGTATTAGTTGAACAGGTCAATGGATGCAGACCTGGTGGTGTTTAGAACAACTGTGAGCGAAATCTCTTGGAATATTATTTAATCTATGTAGAGTCGTGCTTCCTTTTGGCAAGCATTTTCCATTCTTTACAAATCTTCAAATAAAAGTGAAGTTGATTAAAATTCCATACACATATTTAAATGCAAATGTAATTATTTTTATTCGATCATGTTACAAATCATATCTATCAGAAATCAAATAAATTTCAATTCATTTTAAAAAAGGCGGCAATTTCAATTTCATTTTTTATGCTGACGCAAGACAGCAAGCATGAATTTGAAAAAATACTCAAAATAAGTGAATTAACAAGAAGAAAGGTTCTTGATAAGGTCCTTATAAAGATAGTAATCAAAAAGTGCGTTTAGGTCATTCTGAAATAAATATATCGAATGGGAAATTCATTATTCAGCATAGTGGTAAAAATTGGGACTTATTCATTAATTTACGAAAATGTTCCGCGGCATTATAATAATGAAGATTAGCTAATTATAAAAATATATATACGCTAAAGCAAATAAATGAAGGTTATACAAAGGAAATGAAGATTCAAAAGGATTTCACCAAATGGGATACAACTGTGGAAGGAATAATATGGGATGGGATACTCTCATCTCTCATCTTTCACTAGCAGCATTCCTCATCTAGTTATCAATTATTTCGATTTATGGAGAAATTTGCAGCTACCCTTCTATCGAGCCTAACTACCGATAAGTGAGCAATGTGAACCACTGTGGTTCGCAATAATGAACCAGAGTTCACAGAACGAGTTCAGCCTGAATAGTATAAATAGCCGACCAATTGCCTACAAATCTCATTCACTTTCGGCTCGCTTAAAGGCTGCCATAAAGTTATTCTTTTTCCTCATTTTAATCATTTTTATTCTTTTGTTAATTTTAATCTTACCTGTATCTAATTTTACTCATCCGATAACACGCAATGACAAGTCTGGCAGGTTGTTTAAATCCAAGCATGAAATTTGTACCCTCGAATCTGCCACATTTATACCTTAATAAAGCGAGTATTTCCGCTGTATTCCTTATTTATTATTTTAACTATTATTAGATATTGCGTTTTTATTGTGTGTATTTTAGGAATTGAGCGGGCTTTCAGGTCAATAATTTTGGTTATTTTAAAAAGAAAAAGAAAACAAAAGAATTGTATATATAATTGAATATATTCAATTGGTTTCTTCATTTCGATATATTTCGGTTACTCAACGGTAACCATCTTCAGGGCAACTATAATAAAAACATAAATATAAACATAATATTAACAAAGAAAAAATCAGAACATACAGGCTTATAGGCAATTTTTATTTCTTCCTTATTGCAACAAGTAGAGTGTGATAGTTTTTCTTTGGTTTTTCGTCAATTGGTTTCTTTTTGTCAAACGTATTAAGAAGTTTTTTGATGACATAGTATGGAAAATCATTGTCCTTTAATATGTTACGTATTTCTCTTTTTATTTCCTTATGGTACATTGTGTCCGAAATATTGAGCATCCGTTTTATATTTAAATCATATATATTTAAATCATTTTATATTTAAAATCATTGTCCTAGGGTGTTTCGAGTTGAAATTTATTATTCGTCCCGAAGAAGTTGTTTTTTTGTACCATTTGAGTTTTAGCTTGTTTCCTCGTCTCATTACTACGGAGTCTAAGTAAGATAATTTTCCATCCTCTTCCAATACCATTGTGAATTTGCCGATGGGATCCCCGACCTCACCAGTCATCGGTGATATTTTGATGGAAGAGCTTTTATATATACCACTACTTCAACGCTAGAACTAGGTGGAAATTACAACTAGATGAAGCTAAAAAAGGAAGGCACAGCGTACAACTCTAGGGTTCACTTTTTGTTTGCGATCGTGAAAGACGACAACAGATTAGTGTAAGAAAACATCGTTTCAAGCTCACCAACCGTTGCGTTATATTATTTGTATGCAGGATATTGTACGGAACTAAAAAATATTAATTTAAATTCTATAAATTGAAAATGATAACAAATTTATTTTCTGTATTTGATCCTTCAGCAATTTTCGGTTTATCATTAAACTGATTAAGAACATTTTTAGGACTTCTAATAATTCCTTCAATTTATCGATTAATACCATCTCGTTATAATATTTTTGAAATACTATTCTTTTAACTCTACATAAAGAATTTAAAACATTATTAGGACCATCAGGTCATAATGGATCTACATTTATTTTTATTTCTTTATTTTCATTAATTTTATTTAATAATTTTAGGATTATTTCCTTATATTTTTACTTCAACAAGTCATTTAACATTAACTTTATCTCTTGCTTTACCTTTATGATTGTCTTTTATAGTTTACGGATGAACTAATCATATACTTGTACCTCAAGGAACTCTTGCTATTTTAATACCTTTTATAGTATGTATTCAAACTATTAGAAATGTAATTCGTCCTGAAACTTTATCTGTTCGATTAACAGCTAAAATAATTGCTGGGCATTTACTTTTAACATTATTAGGAATATCATATTTTTTAGTAACATTCCTATTAATTGTACAAATTGCTTTATGAGTTTTAGAATCAGCTGTAGCTATAATTCAATCTTATGTATTTGCTGTTTTAAGAACTTTATACTCAAGAGAATTAAATTAATTATTAATGTCTACACATTCAAATCACTCTTTTCATTTAGTTAATCATAGTCCCTGACCTTTAACAGGAGCTATTGGTGCTTTAATTAATTTTTAAAACAAGTTTTATATATTTATATAGTTATAAATGTTATAAGTAATATATTCTTGCAAAAGATTTAAAATAAGATATTAAGCTTTAATTAATTAAAGCAGAATCAAAGGACAGCCCATCGTTTGACCGGAAGTGTAGCGATTTTCGGAGTTTAAGCATTCGCAGAACGTCTCTTTGTGAGACTCTCATTTTTCCTTTTTTTTTATACCCTTGCAAAAAGGGTATATTAATTTTGGTCAGAAGTGTGCAACGCATAGAAGGAGTCATCTTCGACCATATAAAGTATACATATTCTTGATCAGCATGACAAGACGAGTTCAAATCCGTTTGTCCGTCTGTCTGTCCGGCTGTCCGTCTGTCTGGATCAACAGCTTCTCCTCCTAAACCGCTATAGCTACAAAGCTGCAATTTTGCATGAAGTCTCGTATATACTGCAGGCATTGTATATCTCGGATTCATCCGGATCGAACAACTATATCATATAGCTCCCATAGAAACCGTCGGTCGAAAATAGAGTTTCAGATCAATAGCTTCGTTGTTTTTCATCTGATTGTTATAGAACTTAACACTTGGCAGTTTACTATACATCTATACGTCCGTGCCAAATTTGATCAAGATCGGACTACTATATCATATAGCTCCCATAGGAACAATCGGAACAAATATAGTTTTGCTTCTAAAAACTTTTTTGTTTTTATTGCGATTATCACCAAACTTAGCAAATACCATTTGCACATAATAAATTATAATCCTGCCAAATTTGATCAAAATCGGATTACTATATGATATAGCTGTCATACAAACAGATGGAAAAATTACAGCTGCAGCATACATATAAATACATACATGCATATGTATGCGTGCCGTACTATGGCGTGTAAAAACGGATTTTTACAACAGGGTCTTTACATTTAAATAACTCTTTTTAGGGATCTAGTAACACAAGAGCTTGCAAGGGTATACAAACTTCGGCATGGCCGAAGTTAGCCCGGCCTTCTGGTTTTTGCATGCCTTTGCCCAAAAAGTTCAATATTATATGGATATATACTCGTATATGTACATATGTATATACCTATAATTTTTTTCGCACACATAAATTTCCATTTAACATTTTTGAGTTTCGTTTTTTTTTTTTTGCTGTCTTTTTTAATGCATTGTCTAATGTCAAATATGTATATCGACGCGAAAGCAGAACCGATAACGATTAAGAGAAACGTTTAAGAACATTTCATTTTCAGAAAAGAATGAGAAAGGTGACGATTAATACTTTTATAAACTATTAATCATCCGAAATACCATCAACATGGGCACATTATTACGAAGATTTTTAAAGCCGATAGACGATTTCTAGATCTGTTGAGCCTCGCTGTTATTCATATTTTATAGAATTAACGGTTAACTGGGTATAAAAGTGGAAAACCAAGACTTAGCTTAGCAGTGAGTGTAGGAGGATGGTCGCAAAAGGGAAGTACACATGGCGAAAGAGAGATGGAGATGGGAATGGGGATTTTTATATACATAGGTATATATTTTTGCCAGGCCATGATGAATGGTACTCAGCTCACGAAATTATTTACATAAATACAAATATCAAAGAAGCTAACTTCGGATATGCCGAGTAGTCTGATCTTGATCAAATGCGCATCAATTGGCACGGACGTTTAGATATATAGTAAACTGCCAAATATTAAGTTTTATGATAATCCCGTAAAAAACAACGAAGTAATTGATTTAAAGCCCTTTTTTCGACCGATGATTCCTATGGAAGCTATATGATATAGTGGTCCGATCTTTTTGAAAATTGCACATTAGCTGCCTCTGGTATAGAAAAGATTATGTACGATTCCTTCTTTACGTTACCAACATCTGACCAATTTTTAATACCCTCTGCAAGGGTGTAAAAAGAAGCCAAAAAGTCAAATTATTTTTATACATTTGCAGAGAGTATAATAAAATTGGTCAGATGTTTGTAACGCAGAGAAGGAATCGTTTCCGACCCCATAAAGTATATATATTCTTGATCAGCAAGAGAAGACGAGTTGATATAGCCATATCAATCTGTCTGTCTTCTACTATACGAACTAGTCCCACAGATTTAGAGCTATGGCATTCAAAGTTGGTATATAAGCTTTTCTATACAGCCACATGCACATCTGCGATTTTGAATAAGATCGGACAACTATATCATACAGCTGCCATACAAATACAAACGTTAAATGCGAATAACTTCTCTATTTTTTGAACAATCTTATCCAAACTGATTACGTACATAAATAAAAAGGGATAAAGTAAGTAAGTCGCCGGGCCGACTTGGATATACCATGCATTAGGTGAAGAGATATATATTAAATTTCTTTCAAATGCTATCTCTCTTTTGTGGAAACGAGCACTTTAGCGCCCCCCGACCAAATCGGTGATTTGCAGCATATGCTATCTCGCTCTTTTTCGCGTGCATCTGCCTTGCACCGCTATGGGTGAAAAACGTTTCTATGTATAACTCGGCCATTTTTATTCCGATTCTTGTGATATTTGGTGGAATGATAGATATACGTGACATGTATTAGTGTGCCAAATTAAATTACGATACGATAAATATTTCGGCTGAAAATCGAATTTTTCGAATTTCGGGGGGCGGAAGGGGGCGTGGCCAAAATTTGAAACAAACTTGGTCTGCGTGCACACTGCACGCATCTAATGTCCAAATCCGAAAGCTCTATCTTTTATAGTTCCCGAGATATGGAGGCTCAAAATATTGTTTTTCAAATAGCGGGGGCGGAAGGGGGCGGGGCGAAAAAAAAAATAAACTCGATCTGCCTGCAGAGCAAACGGGTCTACATGCCAAGTTTGGTAGCTCTAGCTCTTATAGTCTCCGAGATCTCGATGATTCTTCAGACGGACAGACGGACAGACGGACAGACAGACGGACATGTCTCAATCGACTCGGCTATTGATACTGATCAAGAATATATATACTTTATAGGGTCGGAGAAGCTTCCTTCTCCCTGTTACATACATTTTGGCGACTTTAATATACCATTTCATTCTACGAATGCATGGTATAAAAAAGGGAAAACATCATATGCGTGAATTTCAAAACAATCGGATAAACATAACGCCTGATTTCGACGATATAAAATTTGCCTATATATACACACACGCATAAGCACTGCTTGTTAAGCAGTGAAGCACATACACTCATGGCCAGAATAATAGGTGTAAATTTTTTTTTTCTTTTTAAAGATGATGATGACTGTGTTTTCTCACGTAACATAAAAAAACAAATTTTATTTAAAATAAAGTAAGTAAGTCGCCGGGCCGACTTGGATATACCATGCATTAGGTGAAGAGATATATATTAAATTTCTTTCAAATGCTATCTCTCTTTTGTGGAAACGAGCACTTTAGCGCCCCCCGACCAAATCGGTGATTTGCAGCATATGCTATCTCGCTCTTTTTCGCGTGCATCTGCCTTGCACCGCTATGAGTGAAAAACGTTTCTATGTATAACTCGGCCATTTTTATTCCGATTCTTGTGATATTTGGTGGAATGATAGATATACGTGACATGTATTAGTGTGCCAAATTAAATTACGATACGATAAATATTTCGGCTGAAAATCGAATTTTTCGAATTTCGGGGGCGGAAGGGGGCGTGGCCAAAATTTGAAACAAACTTGGTCTGCGTGCACACTGCACGCATCTAATGTCCAAATCCGAAAGCTCTATCTTTTATAGTTCCCGAGATATGGAGGCTCAAAATATTGTTTTTCAAATAGCGGGGGCGGAAGGGGGCGGGGCGAAAAAAAAAATAAACTCGATCTGCCTGCAGAGCAAACGGGTCTACATGCCAAGTTTGGTAGCTCTAGCTCTTATAGTCTCCGAGATCTCGATGATTCTTCAGACGGACAGACGGACAGACGGACAGACAGACGGACATGTCTCAATCGACTCGGCTATTGATACTGATCAAGAATATATATACTTTATAGGGTCGGAGAAGCTTCCTTCTCCCTGTTACATACATTTTGGCGACTTTAATATACCATTTCATTCTACGAATGCATGGTATAAATAGGCATATCTTAGAATTAGAAAAGGAAAAAAAAAGTTTAAAAAATAAAAATCTTTGACATAATTTTGGCATAGTTCACAAAATACTCCAAATTTTGTTGGACAGAATAATAGGTGTGCTCAGCACAATTAAAAACTTTTGAAATATTTTCGAATATTTTAGTAAATTTTGCTGAATTTGTTCAATATCCTGTATACCCGCCCTTATTCGCAATGACTTTGTTGATCCTTTTGGGCATAGAGGATATTAACTTCCTACAGAATTCTACAGGAATATTGTACCATTCTTTTTGAATATTTTCCCATAATTGGGTCTTATTGGAGCAACTAGTCTTTCCAATTTGTCTTTTAGGTGTCCCCAAAGGTTCTCGATTGGATTGAGATCTGGGGATTGACTTGGCCATACGAGAACGTCAATATTATTTTCTTCGAACCAATCCTTTACAACTCGGGAGCAGTGTTTAGGATCGTTGTCCTGTTGAAACTTCCATACTAGTGGCATGTTATCTTCGGCATATGGTAGCATAACACTGCTCAATATTTCCTTATACAGGAATCTGTCCATTATGCCGTCAATTCGATAAATCGGACCAACACCTTGCCACGAAAAACTGCCCCAAACCATTAAGCTTCCTCCTCCGTGCTTTACCGACTTTTTTGTGTACTTAGACTCCAATTCTTTGCATTTTGGTCTACGAACGTTTCTCTTTGAGTCATTCCCAAACAAATTTATTTTTGTTTCATCACTCCAGAGAATGTTCCTCCATTTTCGTTCGCCCTCTAAGCCACACCATTTCACACCATATGAATTTCAGCAAAATGTTTCCTCTTCTGCAAATTTGCTCCACGCAGTAAAGGAACTTTGCGAGCAATTCTCCCATGAAGATCTGACTGTAACAGACGTCGGCGAATAGTTCGTGTGGATACTATATTTGCCATTTCGCTGGCAATAGCTCTCGACGACTTAAAAGGGTCCCTTTTAGCCAAGGTGACTATACGGGAATCGTCTGTTACGCTAGTTTTCCTAGGTGCACCCCGCTTCTCAATACTTTTTTTGGGTTTTAGGGCATTCGTTACAAAATTTTGTCAACGTCCCATTAGTGTGGCAATGCATTTATACGTTTTGCCCTCGTCCCGAAGTTTCAGAACAAGTTTATGTGTCAAAATTGCAATTGTGTGTGTGTGAATATGAATATCAATCGCTACATTGTCTTGGCACGCTTACTATTTGGCAATTGGCTGGCCCCAGCCAATGTATTTAAAATATTTCTTTATTGGATTAAGAAACATAACATTTTTTAGGAAATAAAATGTAATAGTCAAGGGCTGCAAGGGTATACAAACTTCGGCATAGCCGAAGTAAGCTTCTTTGATATTTTTACCATGCTTTTGTTTCATTCTTGCACAAATTTACGTGTGATTTTAATTTATATTTGTTTTTGGTTTCCCTTCTTCACTTTTGTGTTATTGTTAAATTGACATTTAAGTTGTTTGCGGTATACAATTGATTTATATATACACATACACACAGGAGCGGACTATAATTTATGCGGGATCAAATCACATGATATGATGAAAAACATAATTATAAAGACAAACGCAAAATTCAAAAAAAATTGCATTTCAGAGAGTTCATTCGTTTTTGAAACACAATTCTGATCAGAGTTGGTTATTAGTTGGGGATTATATGCTCGCAATATTAAACTTATTTTGCGGTAGGTATATCAATTAGTTTAAATCATATTATTGACCATGGTTAAAACCAACAATATGGTGGCATGTTGTAAGCATGATTATAGTTGTTATTACAACATTTGCACATTTGATTAAAAATAACGTAAAGCTGTTAAATTTAATGACATCATTCAGTTTCAACTTTTATCTAGGGCGAACAATATGGCAAAGGGGTTTGGGGATTAGGGGATCAAATGTGTTTTGGGTAAATTGTTCAAAAACAATTTATAGCGAAAAATGTTTGGGGGTAAATTACGTGAGAGGGAAATCAACATTATAAATCAGTTGATTAACTGGGAAAATAAAATGCGAAAACTTTTAAGTTAAAGATACCAACGTAAGAACAAATAATCGAATTATTCTTCAGATATATGTACCTTGAAATAATGAAAAATTTTAACAGGTTCTCAGATCATCTACCGAGCTAATAGCTACATTTTTAAGGCACTTTGCTGTGATCCAAGAAGGAGCATTTGTTGTTTCCAGTTTGCATGCCTTTGTTTTTCCGACGGCAATGCAGGGTGGCGAAAAATTGAGATTATATAGCATACTTATGTGGATAAAATTCAGTTTTCTGGCTGTGAGGGCTTGTTGCCACGCCCATTTTGTCGAAAAACATTCAAACATACTTATCATTCCAAGCAATAATAAATGACTAAAAATTATTGCTAGCAATGTGCAAAGGCGAAAGATCTTTCGGCGACGTGAGAAGTTAAATGAGAGAAAGAAAGGCTTTGGGGAAATTTCATAAAGTTTTTGGTTTTTTTTTGGAAATAATTTTACATTTTCACTTCAAGTACTTATTTTGAGTATTTTTCTTTGGGAAATTTGAATTTTTTTCCTGTTTCAAATTTTATCAAACATTTTAAATGAAAAACTCATTTTTTCCTTAACCTATTCATGCGCAAAAAATTGAAAAACATTTTTTTTTAAATTCTAGAAACTCTATATGCTTTGGGGCAACAACTCACACACTTTAATTTATATTAGCGTATACGAAAAGAATTTAAACTAACTTTTATTTTAAACTAGTGAACAAAATTATATAATAATGCCTTTCGTAAAATAAAAGAAATACATGGAACACTATGCAGGCGTCGTGTTTCCATAGAACTTCTAACGTTGAGCTGTTAAATCGATCCCATTGATATACGCATTAGCATTGACTTATCAGCAACCTCAAGCACTGAAGCGAATACTGAAGCCTGCTGCGTTCTTATTCATGATCGGCTAGTTGAGTACAATCCATCTAAAAACCTAGTTAGACGAGCGCAGTAATCTTTTATTTAAATACACCCGTATCTGAGGAAAAAATGCTGGAATTTATCAATATCTGAGAATTCACAAAAAACTCTTTTAATGATAGAGCAATCAAAAGGTAGATAATATACCTTCTTCAGAAATACAGTTTTCATGTTAATCCCTATCATTTGTGCATAAAACAACAACATGTTTCAAGAACCGGAATATCTCTCCAGCGAAGAGAAAAGTTTGTGGAATCCTATGGAAATGTTGGTAAAAATAACGAATACGTTGTGAAAGAGGTTGGCTTCGCTTTCAGCGAATGCCTTTCTGGTGGATCTTTTGTAGTCGTTATTAGACCACCTTATCAGAAGTGGTTACGCAATGAAAAACAAATTGGGAAAACTGATGATTCGAGAAAAATCGGTTAGAACTCTGGACATGATGGTTTTAAATCAACAGAGCGGTGGATGCAAATAAAGTGCTCTAATGCTGTAGTACTATAGTAGTCAGCATACCCTAACCTTCCTCAAGGAGAACAAAATTGGAGGCAGGCTACAAATATTTTATGAATACGTAAAACAAAAGGATTTACTCAAAGTGAATCTGTATATAATTATAGAAAAATATATACTTCAAAAAAAAAAATACTAATGTTTGGATTAAAAAGTTATAAACGTTTTTCGTAAAGGAAAAATTATTGCTAATGTTATACAACAAGAAAAAATTTACTTATTTTTTGGAGGTACAGTTAACATACTGCAACACCAAAATATTTAAAATTATTATCGCGCGCAATATTGTCGCTGCATTGACAACCCTATTGCATACGTTTAATTCAATTTGGCAACTCTAAACAAATTTTGGCAAGTTAACCAAAAATTTAAGAATAATGAATTAAATACAACAAGAAGAATACAATGCATCGGTAAGGGGACTGGCGGCTAACTATTGCCTACATTCTCGTTTTTTACACAATTCGTTTTTCGAAACAATGGCAACTGTTTTACCCCAGAATAAAATTTCGGCCATGCGATTTCTAGGTATTAGTTGAACAGGTCAATGGATGCAGACCTGGTGGTGTTTAGAACAACTGTGAGCGAAATCTCTTGGAATATTATTTAATCTAGAGTCGTGCTTCCTTTTGGCAAGCATTTTCCATTCTTTACAAATCTTCAAATAAAAGTGAAGTTGATTAAAATTCCATACACATATTTAAATGCAAATGTAATTATTTTTATTCGATCATGTTAGAAATCATATCTATCAGAAATCAAATAAATTTCAATTCATTTTAAAAAAGGCGGCAATTTCAATTTCATTTTTTATGCTGACGCAAGACAGCAAGCATGAATTTGAAAAAATACTCAAAATAAGTGAATTAACACGAAGAAAGGTTCTTGATAAGGTCCTTATAAAGATAGTAATCAAAAAGTGCGTTTAGGTCATTCTGAAATAAATATATCGAATGGGAAATTCATTATTCAGCATAGTGGTAAAAATTGGGACTTATTCATTAATTTACGAAAATGATCCGCGGCATTATAATAATGAAGATTAGCTAATTATAAAAATATATATACGCTAAAGCAAATAAATGAAGGTTATACAAAGGAAATGAAGATTCAAAAGGATTTCACCAAATGGGATACAACTGTGGAAGGAATAATATGGGATGGGATACTCTCATCTCTCATCTTTCACTAGCAGCATTCCTCATCTAGTTATCAATTATTTCGATTTATGGAGAAATTTCCAGCTATCGTTCTATCGAGCCTAACTACCGATAAGTGAGCAATGTGAACCACTGTGGTTCGCAATAATGAACCAGAGTTCACAGAACGAGTTCAGCCTGAATAGTATAAATAGTCGAGCAATTGCCTACAAATCTCATTCACTTTCGGCTCGCTCTGCCATAAAGTTATTCTTATTCCTCATTTTAATCATTTTTATTCTTTTGTTAATTTTAATCTTACCTGTATCTAATTTTACTCTTCCGATAACACGCAATGACAGGTCTGGCAGGTTGTTTAAATCCAAGCATGAAATTTGTACCCTCGAATCTGCCACATTTATACCTTAATAAAGCGAGTATTTCTGCTGTATTCCTTATTTTTTACTTTAACTATTATTAGAGATTGCGTTTTTATTGTGTGACTTTTAGGAATTGAGCGGGCTTTCAGGTCAATAATTTTGGTTATTTTAAAAAGAAAAGAAAACAAAAGAATTCTATATATAATTGAATATATTCAATTGGTTTTTTCATTCCGATATATTTCGGTTACTCAACGGTAACCATCTTCAGGGCAACTATAATAAAAACATAAATATAAACATAATATTAACAAAGAAAAAATCAGAACATACATAGTTTACACGTCTGCACCGTCGGACGTGGAGTGTTAGACTAATTATTTTCTAATAAGTGTCTGTATAACATTTCGCAATTGTCAGTGTAATTTTTGTAATTCAGTCTTATATATGTCAATGTATTTATTATATGCAACATTTCCATCGTGAAACGTTTGTTGTAATGGTTCTCCTGTCCTATGATCTTCGCGTCCTCAAAATTGGGAGAGGGGTTATTTGTATTATGACGTGATTTGTAGTCCGATCTATGTTGAGATAATCTGGTTTTTAGTTTTGATTTTGCAGTCCCTATATATACTATTATCTTAATGTATTGTCAGGCTTATGGGCAATTTTTATTTCTTCCTTATTGCAACAAGTAGAGTGTGATAGTTTTTCTTTGGTTTTTCGTCAGTTGGTTTCTTTTTGTCAAACGTATTAAGAAGTTTTTTGATGACATAGTATGGAAAATCATTGTCCTTTAATATGTTATGTGGGATTGGGTCTGGCATCGCTGTTCAATCAGCCCTGACGAGCAAGGCGAGAGTGGCGAATTAAGAGGAAACGAGGAGCGAATTGAGACGACGACAGAAGTTGAGATCGAGACGTGGAGATTAGAAGTTCACACCGAGAGCAAAAGACGTTAAGTTCGACGTGCGGAACAAAAAGACGAAAAGACGAAAAAGACGACCACGATTTCTTAAATTACTTACTTGTCTACATATTCAATTAACTCTAAAATAATAATAATATAATAATAATAATATAATAATAAAACTAGGTACCACAAATATAGTGGCTAAACCTACAAACATGGGGGCTCAACCTTAAAAAACCCTAAGCAAGACGTACGGAGTAAAGAGGCGCAACCTTAAAAAAAACCTTAAACAAGACGTGCAGAGTAAATTGGCTAAACGTATAGAGTTAAAACAGTGAGTGAAAAAGAGACAAACATACGGTAAGAAAAATATCAACGACGAAAGGTGGCGACAACGACGCAAACGACGAAAAGAAAAAAACGACGCGTCGCCAAAAAACCAGACGACGCCAAAAACCTAGACGACGCCGAAAATTTTTAAATTTTAACGACGCAATACGACGTGCATACTCATCTGTGTCAGTGTGTGTGAGTGTGTAAAGGCAAAGAAAGAACATGAAAAAACTCGAAGATTTTCAGAATGTGCGAGAAGCACTCGGAAAAGAGAAAAAGTCAAATATTGTGCTGCTTCACAAGTTTGTCTTTGAAGATGAAGGCGATCGTGCCAATCGCCAACGATTAAGAAAGTTCGAGGGTTTCGATTTTGGCCCTAACAGTGATTTATATCAAAGCAAAGTCTCCTATGTGGAGCAAAGTTTATCAAATAACGATCTTGTAATAATCTGCAATATTTTGGGTCTGACGCATGATAAAACGGATTTGACTTCACATCTTTTTCGCAATCTGCAAACGGTAAATTTGATGGTCGACGTTAACATGGAACATGAGCAAAACGAAGATGACGATGACGAAGATGATGAACACGAAAGAGATGCCAATAGGAACACGAATAATCAAGACGAAGACGAAATGTTGTCAATACTAAGTGACGAAACCAATTTTAGGACAGCTGCAACAAACGAGAACAGAAGCAACAAAACGAATCACGCAAACTCTACAGTCGCGGTCAACAATGTTGATACCGAAAGTTCGCAAAATGTAAGCATGGTGCAACCGAGATTCGCCTTGAATTTTCGAGATGTTGAAGACTCATTAAGATCGTTCCATGGTGATGACAAATTGTCAGTGGAAGTATGGATTGAGGATTTTGAAGATATGGCTGTCATGATGCAATGGGACAATTTGCAAAAATTTATTTTTGCTAAAAGAGCGATTAAAGGACTAGCAAAAATGTTTGTTTTGAGTGAACGGGGAATAAAGAATTGGACAACCTTAAAAGAATCTCTAATTAATGAATTTAAAACGGAAATTAACAGTGCTGATTTACACAAACAATTATCTGAAAGAAAAATTAAAAAAGGTGAAAGTGTTCAAGAATATTTGCTAAAAATGAAAGAAGTGGCATCACGTGGAAAAATAGAAAACAGTGCCTTAATGCAGTATGTAATAGACGGAATTAATGACCTTAGTATAAATAAATCAATTTTATACAACGCTAATAATTTAAAAGAATTTAAAGAAAAAATCAAGTGCTATGAAAAAATGCGTGAAAAGTCGAAAGATTATGAGTATAAATATGTTCAAAATAAAAGAGAAAATGAAATGAAAGCAGAAAGCAAAGGCAGTAATAACGTGAAATGCTATAATTGTGGACAAAAAGGACATGTTTCTGAAAAGTGTGAAAACAAAAGTAAAGGAAGAAAGTGCTTCAATTGCAATAATTTTGGCCACATAGCAAAAGATTGTTCAATAAAGAAACCTGAAGAAAACTCGAATTTACGTAACATGAATACAATATCGTCCGAGCAAAAGTTTATGTGCAAAGAAATAAAGATTAACAATCAAAAGTGTATAGCTTTCATTGATTCGGGTAGTAAACATAGTATTGTTTCCCAAACGACGTATTTACATTTGAAAAAACCAAAGTTAACCAAAGCCAATGTTCTTCTGTACGGTTTTGGCGACAAGAATAAAAGAGTGAAACCCAGTGGCGCATTCACAGGAACGGTTAATGTGAATCATCTGAACTTTGAAGTAAACTTTCTAGTAGTAGCGACGGAATTCCTAGATGATGATGTGATTTTAGGAGAAGATTTTTGCAAACAAGCTGAAATAATAATCAATCGCGACGGTGTACAAATCAAAGAATACGAAGGTGGTACAAACGAAACGGTAATAAGTTCGATATTTAAAATAGACGTGGAAAACATAGAAATGGACATTAACCCGAGTGCATCAAAAAGTGCAAAAAGAAGTGTCCGAACTTATTAAGAACTATAAACCGGAAAAGCTTAAGACGACAAATGTTGAAATGCGAATTGTTTTAAAAGACGATAACCCAAATGACGAAGAATTAATAGTTGTTCCCTCAGCTCTACAACGTGAAATTATTAAGCAGGCTCACGAAAGAGGTCACTTTTCAGTGAAGAAGACGAAGGAAATAATCGCCAAAGAGTTTTATATTCCAAAACTTGATGACAAGATCCAACACCAAATAAGATGCTGCATACCATGTTTAACGCTAAATCGAAAGCATGGCAAAAAGGAAGGAGAGCTACACCCACTGCCGAAAGAAGAGCTGCCCCTTCAGACGTTTCACATCGATTTTCTTGGTCCTTTAGAGTCAACCCACAAGCAGTACAAGCATATTCTAGCAGTTATCGACAGCTTCACGAAGTTCTGCTGGTTGTATCCGACGAAAACCACATCTACGAAAGAAGTTATATCAAGACTACAGGCACAAAGTTCAATTTTCGGAAATCCAGTCCAAATTATTTCCGACAGAGGCGCAGCGTTTACGTCAGACGAATTCATGCAGTATTGTAAGAGTGAAAATATCGAGCTTCACGCAGTTACGACTGGACTCCCACAAGCAAACGGGCAAGTCGAACGACTTAACGCTGTCATAGTATCCGTCATATCTAAGATGTCCATAGAAGACCCCAGCAAATGGTATAAGTTTGTTGACAAAGTACAGCAAATCATTAACTCAACGTACAACAGAAGCACACACGCGACTCCATTCGAGTTATTAGTTGGAATAAAGATGCACACAAAAGACGACCTGCAGCTGAAACAGATGATACAAGATGAGATGATCCAGACTTTCAAAGACGACCGAGATGACTTACGGAAGCAGGCGAAACAACAGATCCTTCGCATGCAAGAAGAAAATAAAAGAGCATACAATTTGCGTCGCAGACCTGCATCAATATACAAAGTCGGTGATCTGGTGGCAATTAAACGCACGCATCTTGGAGGAGGACTAAAACTCAAGCCGAAATATTTGGGTCCTTACCGAATAACTAAGGTAAAGCCTAGAGACACATACGACGTAGTCAAAGATGCATTGTTCAACGACGGTCCAGGGCGTACTTCTACTTGTGCTGATTATATGAAGCCATGGATTGCACCTGACATAGACGATCAAGATGCATTTGAGGCAAATGCATATTAGGATGGCCGAGTTGTGGGATTGGGTCTGGCATCGCTGTTCAATCAGCCCTGACGAGCAAGGCGAGAGTGGCGAATTAAGAGGAAACGAGGAGCGAATTGAGACGACGACAGAAGTTGAGATCGAGACGTGGAGATTAGAAGTTCACACCGAGAGCAAAAGACGTTAAGTTCGACGTGCGGAACAAAAAGACGAAAAGACGAAAAAGACGACCACGATTTCTTAAATTACTTACTTGTCTACATATTCAATTAACTCTAAAATAATAATAATATAATAATAATAATATAATAATAAAACTAGGTACCACAAATATAGTGGCTAAACCTACAGTTACGTATTTCTCTTTTTATTTCCTTATGGTCCTTTGTGTCCGAAATATTGAGCATCCGTTTTATACAGCCTTTTGCTGTATCTAAAATCATTGTCCTAGGATAATTTTTTAGATTTTTTTAGATTTTCCATCCTCTTCCAATTCCATTGTGAAATTGCGGATGGGATTCCCGGCCGTCCCAGTCATCGCTGATATTGTGATGGAAGATCTTTTGGATATGACCTTGACCACCTAGACTAGTCACAAAATACGTAGATGATATATTTGCAGTGATACAAGAAGACGACATACAAATTACTCTTGACGCCCTAAATTCTTTTAACAAAAATATAAAATTTACAATGGAATTGGAAGAGGATGGAAAATTAGAATTTGCCCGGCCATCCCACTACTTCAACGTTAAAACTAGGTGGAAATTACAACTAGATGAAGCTAAAAAAGGAAGGCACAGCGTACAACTCTAGGGTTCACTTTTTGTTTGCGATCGTGAAAGACGACAACAGATTAGTGTAAGAAAACATCGTTTCAAGCTCACCAACCGTTGCGTTATATTATTTGTATGCAGGATATTGCACGGAACTAAAAAATATTAATTTAAATTCTATAAATTTTAAATGATAACAAATTTATTTTCTGTATATAATCCTTCAGCAATTTTCGGTTTATCATTAAACTGATTAAGAACATTTTTAGGACTTCTAATAATTCCTTTAATTTATCGATTAATATCATCTCGTTATAATATTTTTTGAAATACTATTCTTTTAACTCTACATAAAGAATTTAAAACATTATTAGGACCATCAGGTCATAATGGATCTACATTTATTTTTATTTCTTTATTTTCATTAATTTTATTTAATAATTTTAGGATTATTTCCTTATATTTTTACTTCAAAAAGTCATTTAACATTAACTTTATCTCTTGCTTTACCTTTATGATTGTCTTTTATAGTTTACGGATGAACTAATCATATACTTGTACCTCAAGGAACTCTTGCTATTTTAATACCTTTTATAGTATGTATTGAAACTATTAGAAATGTAATTCGTCCTGGAACTTTATCTGTTCGATTAACAGCTATAATAATTGCTGGGCATTTACTTTTAACATTATTAGGAAATACTCGTCCTTCAATATCATATTTTTTAGTAACATTCCTATTAATTGTACAAATTGCTTTATGAGTTTTAGAATCAGCTGTAGCTATAATTCAATCTTATGTATTTGCTGTTTTAAGAACTTTATATTCAAGAGAAGTAAATTAATTATTAATGTCTACACATTCAAATCACTCTTTTCATTTAGTTGATCATAGTCCCTGACCTTTAACAGGAGCTATTGGTGCTTTAATTAATTTTTAAAACAAGTTATATATATTTATATAGTTATAAATGTTATAAGTAATATATTCTTGCAAAAGATTTAAAATAAGATATTAAGCTTTAATTAATTAAAGCAGAATCAAAGGACAGCCCATCGTTTGACCGGAAGTGTAGCGATCTTCAGAGTTTAAGCATTCGCAGAACGTCTCTTTGTGAGACTCTCATTTTTCCTTTTTTTTTTGCATGCCTTTGCCCAAAAAGTTCAATATTATATGGATATATACTCGTATATGTACATATGTATATACCTATAATTTTTTTTCGCACACATAAATTTCCATTTTATGCATTGACTACCCATAATTTTACGTAAATAATGTTCTGAATGCCACAGCAGGGCATGTTAAAGTAAGAACAAATAATCGAATTATTCTTCAGATATATGTACCTTGAAATAATGAAAAATTTTAACAGGTTCTCAGATCATCTACCGAGCTAATAGCTACATTTTTAAGGCACTTTGCTGTGATCCAAGAAGGTGCATTTGTTGTTTCCAGTTTGCATGCCTTTGTTTTTCCGACGGCAATGCAGGGTGGCGAAAAATTGAGATTATATAGCATACTTATGTGGATAAAATTCAGTTTTCTGGCTGTGAGGGCTTGTTGCCACGCCCATTTTGTCGAAAAACATTCAAACATACTTATCATTCCAAGCAATAATAAATGACTAAAAATTATTGCTAGCAATGTGCAAAGGCGAAAGATCTTTCGGCGACGTGAGAAGTTAAATGAGAGAAAGAAAGGCTTTGGGGAAATGAGAGAGAGAAAGGCTTTGGGGAAATTTCACAGTTTGAAAATGAGTTTTAGATCAATAACTTCTTTCTTCTTTTCGATTATCATTAAACTTAACATTTGGCAGTTTATTATATGTACTTTATTAAACTACCAAATTTAAAACGCATTCAACATAAATTTATCAGCCGATATCTTTATTGACAATATTTTATTATGGTCGATCATATTAATGTCGGGTCTCTGCTCTAGAAAAATGTAATGAATTATTTCAAAAACAAAAACAACAAAAAATACATCTTACTTTATGAATGGGAAAACGAATTAAATATTGCTTCGAGGGGGATGCGTCCTTCCGTACTGAAAACAAAATATTGAAGAATTAAATAAATAAGAAAATACTAGTTAAAGAGAAGGTATATACTTTCCTTGTGGCAAAAAATAAGAGAAATAATGATCTAGAGTTGGCCTCTCCTTCTGGACTAAAATTGGAAATTCCCTCTGTGCTGTGAAAATAAATTGATTATATATACCTAACGCGATCAGACCTCCTTCTGCACTGAAAAAGATAAATACATTAAATTATATGTTTATATAATATTCATATGGCGTGTCTATGCCAGAATGCATCCGCTAATTATTGAATAATGGATTTCTATAAGTTACTAGATATGCAGTTTCAAAATGCTTAAATGTTATGACTTGACATATTTGTCCAGGACTTTGCGTTTCAATAGTTCTTTGCTCTAAAACTACAAGGCTCTAAACTACAATAATACCGTTATGTGATCTTCTGTTTTGTTCACTGACGCGTCGATTGATTCTTGCAAATATGTCATAGCCCATAATGCCACAATCTTCTTGCTCTCTGGTCCAGCTTTCCACGAAGCATAAAATATCTGCTGACTATAAAAATATATCTGCCATTATATCAGTATTTCGCGAATGCAAACCCTGTACATTATGGTAATAGACCAGTACATTTTCTGATGGTTTGTCGAGAACCCACGTGTGGCAAGGTATCAAAAATTTCTCAGTTCTGAGACTATTTAGCTCAATATACACTGGTTCCGATTTATTCATTTCTCTCGGTGGTGAAAATTTCCCGATAATATATAATCCTGCTGCAGTTGTCGCCCTACTACAAGCTACATAAAGTGCAGATCGACTCATGTCCTCTTGCAAATTTACTGCTACTTTGCTATATGTTGCACCTTGGCTCTTATGTATAGTTATAGCTTCAGCAGGCACCACAGGAAACTGGCAACGCTCTTTCGATATTGAAATGTTCTTAAAACTCGTTCAATTGGCGTCCAATCAAAATGATCGGGATTTCTTTTCTTCGATCTAGCTTCAGCACCTACCGACTCCTCTGAAAACTTAACCCAAAGTGTCGACACCGATATAGTCGATCCCCTTGGTAACCAGTCAAATCCCATAAGTTGTCCACTTGCTCCATTTACTAATCCGTCACTGGTATTGATATTCACTGTTATCATGTACTTCGCAGTAGTTTTAAGAGTCAGTGTGTATGGAAGTCCTTGGGTATCTGAAGTCTTAAATCCCTTAACATTTTCCAAAATCTTTATTTTATTTGCTGGAGACACCGATGCTGCTTTTATTGTATCGTTGGCTGTTGAAATATACTGCGGAGAATTAATTTGCGCCAATTTAATATGATTATAATTATTTGCCTTCGCATTGGAGTAAAAAAGTCCTATCGCTTCATCAGGGATAGTGTTAATTTCCCGAGCATTGACTTTTCTTTCTTTTATTAAAGCAATATCGCTATCTGTCATTTTACCTTCCGACATATTTTTTAACGCGACGGCAAAAGCACAATCTTCGCAAATCCCAAAGCGGAGTCCCTGTAATCACGCTGTAATTATCTCTAGGGTTGGAACGGAATATCCGTCTATCACCAACCGGGGAAAGTTGTTTTAGGTCTCCAACGGCAATTATTGAAATTCCATTAAAATATTCATTTGTCCTAAAGATCTGTTTAAGACGGCTATCCAAATACGATAGCATTTTGGCACCCACCATTGATATTTCATCAATTATAATTAGCTTTAAATCTGCGAGCTTTGAATGCATCGTGTTCAGAACATCGTTATTCAAGGGTCTTAGTCCAACTGAAGGCTGGTTTACAGGTAATGAAAAAAGTGCATGCAATGTGAGACCTCCAATTTAGTCACTTCTGGGTTGCTACCTGCTATGGTGGTAAATCTCAACATAAGTGACTGATAAATAGTAGAAATAAGTCTACTCTTCCCCATAGAAGGGGTTATTAGCATTCATGCTATGCATAACATGGGCATAATATTGCCGTTGCTTTCTATTAAGTGAGCGTACAAGTTCATATAAATCATTATGAGGAATCAATGGGGGTAGTTTAATAACTCTGGGTCCATTTTTATCAGAGTTACGACTAGTCTCGTTTTGTTGGAATGTGTTCTGATCTCTTGGCACTTCTGGAATTGCAAAACCTCTAAACTCTTCATCTAAAATTTGTGAAGCAGGTATTCCTTGGTCTTCATTATCTTCATTATTTTCTCCTTGAACATCTTCTAAAATTTGATCGAGCAATTCTTCATTCATTGTATCATATTTTTTCCTGTTACCCTCGATTATTATTTTATGAGCATTATATATAGCTTCATGTAAGGATGTTTTCTTTTCCTCATAACACCTGATCTATTTTGGAGTTCATATTCATCAAGTGGTTCATTTATATCGGGATCCTGCTCCATTGTTCCATTATTCTCTTCTGCAGGATTTTCTTCATCATTGTATTCATCTTCTTCTATTATGTTTCCATCCGACACTCTGCGCCTCTTAGACGTCTTACGTTCATATAGTGCCGCAAAATCAGCCAGACATTCATGCTCCATAGATACTGGTCTGAGCACATAATAATCATGAAGACCCGCCACATAGATATTCGTCGAATCGGGAGGGAGTCTTTCCAATTCCTTCGACTTTATCATCCGAACTCTTTGATCAGGATGTGAGGTATTTACGAAGACATTTCCATTGCTCGTCTCTGACATATGAAGTCCAAGAATATTATACACAGCTTCTTGAGCTGATATTTCTGTTCCATTTATAAACTTGCTACCAAGATGCTGCAGTTTTTCTTTAATTGATCGATCTCGATGGCCACCTGCAGTAATTTCGTCCATGGCTTCTCGTAGCAATTTGGAAACTCCCCGATTTGTTTTATTTATATAGTTTATTATGTAACTACAGCATCCATATGCATTCAATATAAATTGGATATCCATATTTGCTCTATGCAGCTTTAATATATCTTCATTATATACATTCAGCATTATATCAGAGAACTTTCTTCGAAGAATATTTGGGGCTTCTTTAGGCTTGTTCTTATCGATTGAATATACTCATTATAATCAATCCCTAGATGTGTGAGAACATTATCGAAATCATTTAAATTTATTTGCAATTCTTGAATTTCCAAGTTTGGTTATAATTTTCATGAGCAATTTCATCCTCACCAAATGGATATAAAATTCTAGTCTCAGGCATTGGCGGGTAGGGAATGTTAAATCGACATTTGCTTTCTCTATGAATTTCCCTTTTGCATGTAGCGCTATGTTTGTGGTATTGATAGAAGAACATCTTGAAGCTCTTCATTGTCTCCATTAGTAGTGATGAACCTATCAACAAATGTAACCACTTCTTCACTGATAACTCTGTTAAAAGTGATAAAATGACCAGGAGCTCAATCCATTTGGTCTCGGCCGCTGAGAGGGTAATAAAAAAAGTTGGCAATCCAAACTGACGAATCATGGCTAGTACTTTTTTCTTCTCCGCCTCCCAATGGGCAGGAGAAGAGTGCAAGTCCTTGAGGAGGTGGTATCCATCGTCATGCTGGACCAAGCTATTCACGAAGAAATCGCATTCTTAATGCGTGTCATTTCATAGCGCTTGTACGTGTAAAAAATTTTTGGTACTTTTGCGCAGCGTCGGTCGTAATACCGAAGTTGGGACTTTGCTTTTCGACCATATGAGGTTTTGGCTTTGAAAATTTGCCCACAAGATATTGATGGAAATGAAAGTTCTTCAGCATCTTTATGTACCGTCATATCTACAGGACGTCGACCCTCCCCGGGAGCCATTGCTATTCGTGCAATAATTGGATTATTTTATATTGGCTCATTCTCCAACACGGTTTCCTGACCACCGGGATTTAAATCATTATCATCCTCGTTGCGTTGTGGTTCAGGGTCGATTTCCATTTTTTCGCAAGAATTTGCTCCATAATCGTCCGATCTTGCTGATCAGCAATAAATGGTACTTCTTCATTATTTCCGAATTCGTCCTGGTAGTTCTGGTAAAACAGAAATGCCATGCTTTTGGTATAGCTCAGTGCTTTGTAAAAATCTTAGCGCAGCCATAACTTTGGCCGGTCTAATAGTTTCAGTCATAAAACTGTGTCTATATTCTAACTTGCGCTTTAGATGTAATTGCACCACATGGGTGTCATCTTTTAGGAAAAAATTCGCATAAATGGTATTAGTGGCGAAACAAGTAGTTCTTCCAAGCATGATATCGCTTCCATGCATTCTGGTTTTTCAGCAAAAGCAAAACCTTCTGAAAGACATAGATTGGGTATTTTACCAGTGTATATCGATCTATGACATTAGAGCAAAATATATAAATATTATTGGACATCGGAAATTTTACTGATAATTAAAAGACTTTAGAAATATCTAAACGAGGAAACTTTATAGATATTTGATTTTTATTTAAGCTCTTTACATTGTGCTTAAAAAATGTGCCACCACAGCTTATGCATATTTCTGTTGGGCCCATCTTGATATTTCGTAAATATGTTTGGCGTGCTGCACTTGTTCGCTGCTGCATATGTATGTCTCTCTGTTGCTGCGTCTCTTCAGGTGACATTACAGCTCTTGCATCTCTATTTCGTTGGGATTGTCGCTGTGACTCCGCTTCACGATTCTGAGAGTTTTGCCGATAATTATTAACCCGTGATTCACTCAATTCATGGACCCGTTGAGCATTTATTCGAGCCTGTAATCGAGTTACTCTTCTTTGGGATGAATTCAAATTTTGTTCCAAATTTTGAATTACGTCTTGCATTTTGACGTCTATTCTCTATAATCCTCATTCTGCCTCCGAACAATATGTTCAGCAGTATTGGCCTCCTGTTGCAACGGTCCATACACAGGATCCTGTCGTGCAATGGAGTGGGCAAATGCGTCTCTTTCGCGCTCTTCTGCCCTGTACTCCTCATTTTGCCTACGATCCCGATGCTGACTAGTATCGGCCGCTTGTTCCCGCTGTCTATAGGAACTATTGTTTCGACGACGAGAACGTGCCAATGCATCTTGTGTACGTTCTAGTGCTCGTGCTTCCAAATTATTTGCGCGATAATTTGCCGAACGTTCGCGAATCGCATTGGCATTGTTGCATTGTTCAAAAAGATAATATTTATTTCTGAAAACTGAAAATATGGTTATTATATATATGAACGGGTCAGCTTAAAAATTTTTTAACAATTAACTGAAACTATTTAATAAAAGGATAGTCTTGAAAAAGACTTAAAGAATTGATTGGGCTATTGCTTGATAAAAGAAGATGAAATAATTCAGTAAAAGGACAGTCTTGAAAAAGACTAAAGGATTTAAATGGGCAATTATTTAAAAATAACTTGCAATATTTTCCAGTGTTGGCAGCGTCAAAAGGGCAGCAGGAAATTTATTTGAAGCGCGCTCACTATTTAAAAACACACACGTTACACAACACTTGAAAACACACGAATTCGAACTTTAAACAATTAGCGCCAAAATAACGAGAAATTTATAATTTGAATAATTGAATTCGAGAGTAGCAGAGAAAAGCCTTCACCGGTTGGAGAATCGATTAAGACTAAATTGGCAACTAGAGCCATCGATAGTATCGATGGAAATTAAAAAGTGCGATAGATCGATGGAAATTTTTCGATGGCGGTCCATCGAACTTGATTTTTGCGTGGTCACATAAATAACCGTTTTGTATTTTATTTGAATAATAATTCGAATAACCCTTTTAACCATCGATGGAACCATCGATGGTTTCACCCATCGATAGAAAAATATTGGAAACTATTGAACCATCGTTACTATCGATTTTTCCCATCGCTGAAAGAAACCATCGAGGGGGAACCCATCGATGGATTCCCAGCTCTACTTTGTAGTCGTTATTAGACCACCTTATCAGAAGTGGTTACGCAATGAAAAACAAATTGGGAAAACTGATGATTCGAGAAAAATCGGTTAGAACTCTGGACATGATGGTTTTAAATCAACAGAGCGGTGGATGCAAGTAAAGTGCTCTAATGCTGTAGTACTGTAGTAGTCAGCATACCCTAACCTTCCTCAAGGAGAATAAAATTGGAGGCAGGCTACAAATATTTAATGAATACGTAAAACAAAAGGATTTACTCAAAGTGAATCTGTATATAATTATAGAAAAATATATACTTCAAAAAAAAAAATACTAATGTTTGGATTAAAAAGTTATAAACGTTTTTCGTAAAGGAAAAATTATTGCTAATGTTATACAACAAGAAAAAATTTACTTATTTTTTGGAGGTACAGTTAACATACTGCAACACCAAAATATTTAAAATTATTATCGCGCGCAATATTGTCGCTGCATTGACAACCCTATTGCATACGTTTAATTCAATTTGGCAACTCTAAACAAATTTTGGCAAGTTAACCAAAAATTTAAGAATAATGAATTAAATACAACAAGAAGAATACAATGCATCGGTAAGGGGACTGGCGGCTAACTATTGCCTACATTCTCGTTTTTACACAATTCGTTTTTCGAAACAATGGCAACTGTTTTACCCCAGAATAAAATTTCGGCCATGCGATTTCTAGGTATTAGTTGAACAGGTCAATGGATGCAGACCTGGTGGTGTTTAGAACAACTGTGAGCGAAATCTCTTGGAATATTATTTAATCTAGAGTCGTGCTTCCTTTTGGCAAGCATTTTCCATTCTTTACAAATCTTCAAATAAAAGTGAAGTTGATTAAAATTCCATACACATATTTAAATGCAAATGTAATTATTTTTATTCGATCATGTTAGAAATCATATCTATCAGAAATCAAATAAATTTCAATTCATTTTAAAAAAGGCGGCAATTTCAATTTCATTTTTTATGCTGACGCAAGACAGCAAGCATGAATTTGAAAAAATACTCAAAATAAGTGAATTAACACGAAGAAAGGTTCTTGATAAGGTCCTTATAAAGATAGTAATCAAAAAGTGCGTTTAGGTCATTCTGAAATAAACATATCGAATGGGAAATTCATTATTCAGCATAGTGGTAAAAATTGGGACTTATTCATTAATTTACGAAAATGATCCGCGGCATTATAATAATGAAGATTAGCTAATTATAAAAATATATATACGCTAAAGCAAATAAATGAAGGTTATACAAAGGAAATGAAGATTCAAAAGGATTTCACCAAATGGGATACAACTGTGGAAGGAATAATATGGGATGGGATACTCTCATCTCTCATCTTTCACTAGCAGCATTCCTCATCTAGTTATCAATTATTTCGATTTATGGAGAAATTTCCAGCTATCGTTCTATCGAGCCTAACTACCGATAAGTGAGCAATGTGAACCACTGTGGTTCGCAATAATGAACCAGAGTTCACAGAACGAGTTCAGCCTGAATAGTATAAATAGCCGAGCAATTGCCTACAAATCTCATTCACTTTCGGGTCGCTCTGCCATAAAGTTATTCTTATTCCTCATTGTAATCATTTTTATTCTTTTGTTAATTTTAATCTTACCTGTATCTAATTTTACTCATCCGATAACACGCAATGACAGGTCTGGCAGGTTGTTTAAATCCAAGCATGAAATTTGTACCCTCGAATCTGCCACATACCTTACTAAAGCGAGTATTTCTGCTGTATTCCTTATTTTTTACTTTAACTATTATTAGAGATTGCGTTTTTGTTTGTGTATTTTAGGAATTGAGCGGGCTTTCAGGTCAATAATTTTGGTTATTTTAAAAAGAAAAGAAAACAAAAGAATTGTATATATAATTGAATATATTCAATTGGTTTCTTCATTTCGATATATTTCGGTTACTCAACGGTAACCATCTTCAGGGCAACTATAATAAAAACATAAATATAAACATAATATTAACAAAGAAAAAATCAGAACATACATAGTTTACACGTCTGCACCGTCGGACGTGGAGTGTTAGACTAATTATTTTCTAATAAGTGTCTGTATAACATTTCGCAATTGTCAGTGTAATTTTTGTAATTCAGTCTTATATATGTCAATGTATTTATTATATGCAACATTTCCATCGTGAAACGTTTGTTGTAATGGTTCTCCTGTCCTATGATCTTCGTGTCCTCAAAATTGGGAGAGGGGTTATTTGTAATATTACGTGATTTGTAGTCCGATCTATGTTGAGATAATCTGGTTTTTAGTTTTGATTTTGTAGTCCCTATATATACTATTATTTTAATGTATTGTCAGGCTTATAGGCAATTTTTATTTCTTCCTTATTGCAACAAGTAGAGTGTGATAGTTTTTCTTTGGTTTTTCGTCAATTGGTTTCTTTTTGTCAAACGTATTAAGAAGTTTTTTGATGACATAGTATGGAAAATCATTGTCCTTTAATATGTTACGTATTTCTCTTTTTATTTCCTTATGGTACATTGTGTCCGAAATATTGAGCATCCGTTTTATACAGCCTTTTGCTGTATCTAAAATCATTGTCCTAGGATAATTTTTTAGATTTTTTTAGATTTTCCATCCTCTTCCAATTCCATTGTGAAATTGCCGATGGGATTCCCGGCCGTCCCAGTCATCGCTGATATTGTGATGGAAGATCTTTTGGATATGACCTTGACCACCTAGACTAGTCACAAAATACGTAGATAATATATTTGCAGTGATACAAGAAGACGACATACAAATTACTCTTGACGCCCTTAATTCTTTTAACAAAAATATAAAATTTACAATGGAATTGGAAGAGGATGGAAAATTAGAATTTGCCCGGCCATCCCACTACTTCAACGCTAAAACTAGGTGGGAATTACAACTAGATGAAGCTAAAAAAGGAAGGCACAGCGTACAACTCTAGGGTTCACTTTTTGTTTGCGATCGTGAAAGACGACAACAGATTAGTGTAAGAAAACATCGTTTCAAGCTCACCAACCGTTGCGTTATATTATTTGTATGCAGGATATTGCACGGAACTAAAAAATATTAATTTAAATTCTATAAATTTTAAATGATAACAAATTTATTTTCTGTATATAATCCTTCAGCAATTTTCGGTTTATCATTAAACTGATTAAGAACATTTTTAGGACTTCTAATAATTCCTTCAATTTATCGATTAATACCATCTCGTTATAATATTTTTTGAAATACTATTCTTTTAACTCTACATAAAGAATTAAAAACATTAGGACCATCAGGTCATAACGGATCTACATTTATTTTTATTTCTTTATTTTCATTAATTTTATTTAATAATTTTAGGATTATTTCCTTATATTTTTACTTCAACAAGTCATTTAATATTAACTTTATCTCTTGCTTTACCTTTATGATTATCTTTTATAGTTTACGGATGAACTAATCATATATTTGTACCTCAAGGAACTCCTGCTATTTTAAAACCTTTTATAGTATGTATTCAAACTATTAGAAATGTAATTCGTCCTGGAACTTTATCTGTTCGATTAACAGCTAAAATAATTGCTGGGCATTTACTTTTAACATTATTAGGAATATCATATATTTTAGTAACATTCCTATTAATTGTACAAATTGCTTTATGAGTTTTAGAATCAGCTGTAGCTATAATTCAATCTTATGTATTTGCTGTTTTAAGAACTTTATATTCAAGAGAAGTAAATTAATTATTAATGTCTACACATTCAAATCACTCTTTTCATTTAGTTGATCATAGTCCCTGACCTTTAACAGGAGCTATTGGTGCTTTAATTAATTTTTAAAACAAGTTATATATATTTATATAGTTATAAATGTTATAAGTAATATATTCTTGCAAAAGATTTAAAATAAGATATTAAGCTTTAATTAATTAAAGCAGAATCAAAGGACAGCCCATCGTTTGACCGGAAGTGTAGCGATCTTCAGAGTTTAAGCATTCGCAGAACGTCTCTTTGTGAGACTCTCATTTTTCCTTTTTTTTTTGCATGCCTTTGCCCAAAAAGTTCAATATTATATGGATATATACTCGTATATGTACATATGTATATACCTATAATTTTTTTTCGCACACATAAATTTCCATTTTATGCATTGACTACCCATAATTTTACGTAAATAATGTTCTGAATGCCACAGCAGGGCATGTTAAAGTAAGAACAAATAATCGAATTATTCTTCAGATATATGTACCTTGAAATAATGAAAAATTTTAACAGGTTCTCAGATCATCTACCGAGCTAATAGCTACATTTTTAAGGCACTTTGCTGTGATCCAAGAAGGTGCATTTGTTGTTTCCAGTTTGCATGCCTTTGTTTTTCCGACGGCAATGCAGGGTGGCGAAAAATTGAGATTATATAGCATACTTATGTGGATAAAATTCAGTTTTCTGGCTGTGAGGGCTTGTTGCCACGCCCATTTTGTCGAAAAACATTCAAACATACTTATCATTCCAAGCAATAATAAATGACTAAAAATTATTGCTAGCAATGTGCAAAGGCGAAAGATCTTTCGGCGACGTGAGAAGTTAAATGAGAGAAAGAAAGGCTTTGGGGAAATGAGAGAGAGAAAGGCTTTGGGGAAATTTCACAGTTTGAAAATGAGTTTTAGATCAATAACTTCTTTCTTCTTTTCGATTATCATTAAACTTAACATTTGGCAGTTTATTATATGTACTTTATTAAACTACCAAATTTAAAACGCATTCAACATAAATTTATCAGCCGATATCTTTATTGACAATATTTTATTATGGTCGATCATATTAATGTCGGGTCTCTGCTCTAGAAAAATGTAATGAATTATTTCAAAAACAAAAACAACAAAAAATACATCTTACTTTATGAATGGGAAAACGAATTAAATATTGCTTCGAGGGGGATGCGTCCTTCCATACTGAAAACAAAATATTGAAGAATTAAATAAATAAGAAAATACTAGTTAAAGAGAAGGTATATACTTTCCTTGTGGCAAAAAATAAGAGAAATAATGATCTAGAGTTGGCCTCTCCTTCTGGACTAAAATTGGAAATTCCCTCTGTGCTGTGAAAATAAATTGATTATATATACCTAACGCGATCAGACCTCCTTCTGCACTGAAAAAGATAAATACATTAAATTATATGTTTATATAATATTCATATGGCGTGTCTATGCCAGAATGCATCCGCTAATTATTGAATAATGGATTTCTATAAGTTACTAGATATGCAGTTTCAAAATGCTTAAATGTTATGACTTGACATATTTGTCCAGGACTTTGCGTTTCAATAGTTCTTTGCTCTAAAACTACAAGGCTCTAAACTACAATAATACCGTTATGTGATCTTCTGTTTTGTTCACTGACGCGTCGATTGATTCTTGCAAATATGTCATAGCCCATAATGCCACAATCTTCTTGCTCTCTGGTCCAGCTTTCCACGAAGCATAAAATATCTGCTGACTGTAAAAATATATCTGCCATTATATCAGTATTTCGCAGATGCAAACCCTGTACATTATGGTAATAGGCCAGTACATTTTCTGATGGTTTGTCGAGAACCCACGTGTGGCAAGGTATCAAAAATTTCTCAGTTCTGAGACTATTTACCGATTCATTCATTTCTCTCGGTGGTGAAAATTTCCCGATAATATATAATCCTGCTGCAGTTGTCGCCCTACTACAACTACATAAAGTGCAGATCGACTCTTGCCCTCTTGCAAATTTACTGCTACTTTGCTATATGTTGCACCTTGGCTCTTATGTATAGTTATAGCTTCAGCAGGCACCACAGGAAACTGGCAACGCTCTTTCGATATTGAAATGTTCTTAAAACTCGTTCAATTGGCGTCCAATCAAAATGATCGGGATTTCTTTTCTTCGATCTAGCTTCAGCACCTACCGACTCCTCTGAAAACTTAACCCAAAGTGTCGACACCGATATAGTCGATCCCCTTGGTAACCAGTCAAATCCCATAAGTTGTCCACTTGCTCCATTTACTAATCCGTCACTGGTATTGATATTCACTGTTATCATGTACTTCGCAGTAGTTTTAAGAGTCAGTGTGTATGGAAGTCCTTGGGTATCTGAAGTCTTAAATCCCTTAACATTTTCCAAAATCTTTATTTTATTTGCTGGAGACACCGATGCTGCTTTTATTGTATCGTTGGCTGTTGAAATATACTGCGGAGAATTAATTTGCGCCAATTTAATATGATTATAATTATTTGCCTTCGCATTGGAGTAAAAAAGTCCTATCGCTTCATCAGGGATAGTGTTAATTTCCCGAGCATTGACTTTTCTTTCTTTTATTAAAGCAATATCGCTATCTGTCATTTTACCTTCCGACATATTTTTTAACGCGACGGCAAAAGCACAATCTTCGCAAATCCCAAAGCGTAGTCCCTGTAATCACGCTGTAATTGTCTCTAGGGTTGGAACGGAATATCCGTCTATCACCAACCGGGGAAAGTTGTTTTAGGTCTCCAAAGGCAATTATTGAAATTCCACCAAAATATTCATTTGTCCTAAAGATCTGTTTAAGACGGCTATCCAAATACGATAGCATTTTGGCACCCACCATTGATATTTCATCAATTATAATTAGCTTTAAATCTGCGAGCTTTGAATGCATAGTGTTCAGAACATCGTTATTCAAGGGTCTTAGTCCAACTGAAGACTGGTTTACTGGTAATGAAAAAAGAGCATGCAATGTGAGACCTCCAATTTAGTCACTTCTGGGTTGCTACCTGCTATGGTGGTAAATCTCAACATAAGTGACTGATAAATAGTAGAAATAAGTCTACTCTTCCCCATAGAAGGGGTTATTAGCATTCATGCTATGCATAACATGGGCATAATATTGCCGTTGCTTTCTATTAAGTGAGCGTACAAGTTCATATAAATCATTATGAGGAATCAATGGGGGTAGTTTAATAACTCTGGGTCCATTTTCATCAGAGTTATGACTAGTCTCGTTTTGTTGGAATGCGTTCTGATCTCTTGGCACTTCTGGAATTGCAAAACCTCTAAACTCTTCATCTAAAATTTGTGAAGCAGGTATTCCTTGGTCTTCATTATCTTCATTATTTTCTCCTTGAACATCTTCTAAAATTTGATCGAGCAATTCTTCATTCATTGTATCATATTTTTTCCTGTTACCCTCGATTATTATTTTATGAGCATTATATATAGCTTCATGTAAGGATGTTTTCTTTTCCTCATAACACCTGATCTATTTTGGAGTTCATATTCATCAAGTGGTTCATTTATATCGGGATCCTGCTCCATTGTTCCATTATTCTCTTCTGCAGGATTTTCTTCATCATTGTATTCATCTTCTTCTATTATGTTTCCATCCGACACTCTGCGCCTCTTAGACGTCTTACGTTCATATAGTGCCGCAAAATCAGCCAGACATTTATGCTCCATAGATACTGGTCTGAGCACATAATAATCATGAAGACCCGCCACATAGATATTCGTCGAATCGGGAGGGAGTCTTTCCAATTCCTTCGACTTTATCATCCGAACTCTTTGATCAGGATGTGAGGTATTTACGAAGACATTTCCATTGCTCGTCTCTGACATATGAAGTCCAAGAATATTATACACAGCTTCTTGAGCTGATATTTCTGTTCCATTTATAAACTTGCTACCAAGATGCTGCAGTTTTTCTTTAATTGATCGATCTCGATGGCCACCTGCAGTGATTTCGTCCATGGCTTCTCGTAGCAATTTGGAAACTCCCCGATTTGTTTTATTTATATAGTTTATTATGTAACTACAGCATCCATATGCATCCAATATAAATTGGATATCCATATTTGCTCTATGCAGCTTTAATATATCTTCATTATATGCATTCAGCATTATATCAGAGAACTTTCTTCGAAGAATATTTGGGGCTTCTTTAGGCTTGTTCTTATCGATTGAATATACTCATTATAATCAATCCCTAGATGTGTGAGAACATTATCGAAATCATTTAAATTTATTTGCAATTCTTGAATTTCCAAGTTTGGTTATAATTTTCATGAGCAATTTCATCCTCCCCAAATGGATATAAATTCTAGTCTCAGGCATTGGCGGGTAGGGAATGTTAAATCGACATTTGCTTTCTCTATGAATTTCCCTTTTGCATGTAGCGCTATGTTTGTGGTATTGATATCTAAGAACATCTTGAAGCTCTTCATTGTCTCCATTAGTAGTGATGAACCTATCAATAAATGTAACCACTTCTTCTGTGTTTAATGAGCCATCAGTATTCTCAATTTTGGGAGCACCTTTCAGCCACGTTGTTGGAATTCTATTCTCCAATAGTAATGGGATAATTCAAAATCCCCGAAAATATCTTTATTTTTAAAGAGCTCCATTAGCTGATGAAGTCGGTGGTCAAAGTATCTAGAGCACGTCGCAGGATCTGAGCGGATCAATCTAGCTTTTTCTGAAGCTAAAAGATTCTGTTAAATCTGTTATCTATTAAAAGTGATAAAATGACCAGGAGCTCATTCCATTTGGTCTCGGCCGCTGAGAGGGTAATAAAAAAGTTGGCAATCCAAACTGACTAATCATGGCTAGTACTTTTTTCTTCTCCGCCTCCCAATGGGCAGGCGAAGAGCGCAAGCCCTTGAGGAGGTGGTATCCATCGTCATGCTGGACCAAGCTATTAACGAAGGATTCATCCATCATGTTGGCTGCGGTAACATGCGCTGTGCCTGATTTTTTTCTAAGACAAATAGAAATCGCATTCTTAATGCGTGTCATTTCATAGCGCTTGCACTTGTATAAAATTTTGGTACTTTTGCGCAGCGTCGTTCGTAATACCGAAGTTGGGACTTCGCTTTTCGACCATATGTGGTTTTGGCTTTGAAAATTGGCCCACAAGATATTAATGGAAATGAAAGTTCTTCAGCATCTTCATGTACCGTCATATCTACAGGACGTCGACCCTCCCCGGGAGCCATTGCTATTCGTGCAATAATTGGATTATTTTCCATTGGCTCATTCTCCAACAGGGTTTCCTGACCACCGGGACTTAAATCATCTTCATCCTCGTTGCGTTGTGGTTCAGGGTCGATTTCCATTTGTTCGGCAAGAATTTGCTCCCCAATCGGCCGATCTTGCTGATCAGCAATAAATGGTACTTCGTCATTATTTCCGAATTCGAATTCCGAATTCCAGCCATTCTGGTAAAACAGAAATACCATGCTTTTGGTATAGCTCAGTGCTTTGTAAAAATCTTAGCGCAGCCATAACTTTGGCCGGTCTAATAGTTTCAGTCATAAAACTGTGTCTATATTCTAACTTGCGCTTTAGGTGTAATTGCACCACATGGGTGTCATCTTTTAGGAAAAAATTCGCATAAATGGTATAAGTGGCGAAACAAGTAATTCTTCCAAGCATGATATCCCTTCCATGCATTCTGGTTTTTCAGCAAAAGCAAAACCTTCTGAAAGACATAGATTGGGTATTTTACCAGTGTATATCGATCAATGACATTAGAGCAAAAGATGTAAATATTATTGGACATCGGAAATTTTACTGATAAATAAAAGGCTTTATAAATATATAAACGAGGAAACTTTATAGATATTTGATTTTTAATTAAGCTCTTTACATTGTGCTTAAAATCTTGATATTTCGTAAATATGTTTGGCGTGCTGCACTTGTTCGCTGCTGCATATGTATGTCTCTCTGTTGCTGCGTCTCTTCTGGTGATATTGCAGCTCTTGCATCTCTATTTCGTTGGGATTGTCGCTGTGACTCCGCTTCACGATTCTGAGAGTTTTGCCGATAATTATTAACCCGTGATTCACTCAGTTCATGGACCCGTTGAGCATTTATTCGAGCCTGCAATCGAGTTACTCTTCTTTGGGATGAATTCGAATTTTGTTCCAGCCTTCTTGTGGTTGAATTACGTCTTGCATTTTGACGTCTATTTGCATCACGGTTGCGCTCTCCTTCTCTATACTCCTCATTCTGCCTCCGAACAATATGTTCAGCAGTATTGGCCGCCTGTTGCAACCGTCCATACACAGGATCCTGTCGTGCAATGGAGTGGGCAAATGCGTCTCTTTCGCGCTCTTCTGCCCTGTACTCCTCATTTTGCCTACGATCCCGATGCTGACTAGTATCGGCCGCTTGTTCCCGCTGTCTATAGGAACTATTGTTTCGACGACGAGAACGTGCCAATGCATCTTGTGTACGTTCTAGTGCTCGTGCTTCCAAATTATTTGCGCGATAATTTGCCGAACGTTCGCGAATCGCATTGGCATTTTGTACGAGTACGATTTACTGCCTCACGTCGACGTTGTTCCAGAGATTTTTTGGATATGCGCGGCATTTTAAATATGGTTTCACCCATCGATGGAAAAATATTGGAAACTATTGAACCATCGTTACTATCGAATTTTCCCATCGCTGAAAAAACCATCTAGGGGGGAAACCATCGATGGATTCCCAGCTCTACTTTGTAGTCGTTATTAGACCACCTTATCAGAAGTGGTTACGCAATGAAAAACAAATTGGGAAAACTGATGATTCGAGAAAAATCGGTTAGAACTCTGGACATGATGGTTTTAAATCAACAGAGCGGTGGATGCAAGTAAAGTGCTCTAATGCTGTAGTACTGTAGTAGTCAGCATACCCTAACCTACCTCAAGGAGAACAAAATTGGAGGCAGGCTACAAATATTTTATGAATACGTAAAACAAAAGGATTTACTCAAAGTGAATCTGTATATAATTATAGAAAAATATATACTTCAAAAAAAAAAAAATACTAATGTTTGGATTAAAAAGTTATAAACGTTTTTCGTAAAGGAAAAATTATTGCTAATGTTATACAACAAGAAAAAATTTACTTATTTTTTGGAGGTACAGTTAACATACTGCAACACCAAAATTTTTAAAATTATTATCGCGCGCAATATTGTCGGTGCTTTGACAACCCTATTGCATACGTTTAATTCAATTTGGCAACTCTAAACAAATTTTGGCAAGTTAACCAAAAATTTAAGAATAATGAATTAAATACAACAAGAAGAATACAATGCATCGGTAAGGGGACTGGCGGCTAACTATTGCCTACATTCTCGTTTTTACACAATTCGTTTTTCGAAACAATGGCAACTGTTTTACCCCAGAATAAAATTTCGGCCATGCGATTTCTAGGTATTAGTTGAACAGGTCAATGGATGCAGACCTGGTGGTGTTTAGAACAACCGTGAGCGAAATCTCTTGGAATATTATTTAATCTAGAGTCGTGCTTCCTTTTGGCAAGCATTTTCCATTCTTTACAAATCTTCAAATAAAAGTGAAGTTGATTAAAATTCCATACACATATTTAAATGCAAATGTAATTATTTTTAGTCGATCATGTTAGAAATCATATCTATCAGAAATCAAATAAATTTCAATTCATTTTAAAAAAGGCGGCAATTTCAATTTCATTTTTTATGCTGACGCAAGACAGCAAGCATGAATTTGAAAAAATACTCAAAATAAGTGAATTAACACGAAGAAATGTTCTTGATAAGGTCCTTATAAAGATAGTAATCAAAAAGTACGTTTAGGTCATTCTGAAATAAATATATCGAATGGGAAATTATATCGAATGGGCATTATAATAATGAAGATTAGCTAATTATAAAAATATATCTACGCTAAAGCAAATAAATGAGGGTAAGATAAAAAAAATGAAAATTCAAAAGGATTTCACCAAATGAGATACAACTGTGGAGGGAATGATATGGGATGGGATACTCTCATCTCTCATCTTTCACTAGCAGCATTCCTCATCTAGTTATCAATTATTTCGATTTATGGAGAAATTTGCAGCTACCCTTCTATCGAGCCTAACTACCGATAAGTGAGCAATGTGAACCACTGTGGTTCGCAATAATGAACCAGAGTTCACAGAACGAGTTCAGCCTGAATAGTATAAATAGCCGAGCAATTGCCTACAAATCTCATTCACTTTCGGCTCGCTCTGCCATAAAGTTATTCTTATTCCTCATTTTAATCATTTTTATTCTTTTGTTAATTTTAATCTTATCTGTATCTAATTTTACTCATCCGATAACACGCAATGACAGGTCTGGCAGGTTGTTCAAATCCCAGCATGAAATTTGTACCCTCGAATATGCCACATTTATACCTTAATAAAGCGAGTATTTCCGCTGTATTCCTTATTTATTATTTTAACTATTATTAGATGTTGCGTTTTTATTGTGTGACTTTTAGGAATTGAGCGGGCTTTCAGGTCAATAATTTTGGTTATTTTAAAAAGAAAAGAAAACAAAAGAATTGTATATATAATTGAATATATTCAATTGGTTTCTTCATTTCGATATATTTCGGTTACTCAACGGTAACCATCTTCAGGGCAACTATAATAAAAACATAAATATAAACATAATATTAACAAAGAAAAAATCAGAACATACATAGTTTACACGTCTGCACCGTCGGACGTGGAGTGTTAGACTAATTATTTTCTAATAAGTGTCTGTATAACTTTTCGCAATTGTCAGTGTAATTTTTGTAATTCAGTCTTATATATGTCAATGTATTTATTATATGCAACATTTCCATCGTGAAACGTTTGTTGTAATGGTTCTCCTGTCCTTATGGTACATTGTGTCCGAAATATTGAGCATCCGTTTTATACAGCCTTTTGCTGTATCTAAAATCATTGTCCTAGGATAATTTTTTAGATTTTTTTAGATTTTCCATCCTCTTCCAATTCCATTGTGAAATTGCCGATGGGATTCCCGGCCGTCCCAGTCATCGCTGATATTGTGATGGAAGATCTTTTGGATATGACCTTGACCACCTAGACTAGTCACAAAATACGTAGATGATATATTTGCAGTGATACAAGAAGACGACATACAAATTACTCTTGACGCCCTAAATTCTTTTAACAAAAATATAAAATTTACAATGGAATTGGAAGAGGATGGAAAATTAGAATTTGCCCGGCCATCCCACTACTTCAACGCTAGAACTAGGTGGAAATTACAACTAGATGAAGCTAAAAAAGGAAGGCACAGCGTACAACTCTAGGGTTCACTTTTTGTTTGCGATCGTGAAAGACGACAACAGATTAGTGTAAGAAAACATCGTTTCAAGCTCACCAACCGTTGCGTTATATTATTTGTATGCAGGATATTGCACGGAACTAAAAAATATTAATTTAAATTCTATAAATTTTAAATGATAACAAATTTATTTTCTGTATATAATCCTTCAGCAATTTTCGGTTTATCATTAAACTGATTAAGAACATTTTTAGGACTTCTAATAATTCCTTCAATTTATCGATTAATACCATCTCGTTATAATATTTTTTGAAATACTATTCTTTTAACTCTACATAAAGAATTAAAAACATTAGGACCATCAGGTCATAACGGATCTACATTTATTTTTATTTCTTTATTTTCATTAATTTTATTTAATAATTTTAGGATTATTTCCTTATATTTTTACTTCAACAAGTCATTTAATATTAACTTTATCTCTTGCTTTACCTTTATGATTATCTTTTATAGTTTACGGATGAACTAATCATATATTTGTACCTCAAGGAACTCCTGCTATTTTAAAACCTTTTATAGTATGTATTCAAACTATTAGAAATGTAATTCGTCCTGGAACTTTATCTGTTCGATTAACAGCTAAAATAATTGCTGGGCATTTACTTTTAACATTATTAGGAATATCATATATTTTAGTAACATTCCTATTAATTGTACAAATTGCTTTATGAGTTTTAGAATCAGCTGTAGCTATAATTCAATCTTATGTATTTGCTGTTTTAAGAACTTTATATTCAAGAGAAGTAAATTAATTATTAATGTCTACACATTCAAATCACTCTTTTCATTTAGTTGATCATAGTCCCTGACCTTTAACAGGAGCTATTGGTGCTTTAATTAATTTTTAAAACAAGTTATATATATTTATATAGTTATAAATGTTATAAGTAATATATTCTTGCAAAAGATTTAAAATAAGATATTAAGCTTTAATTAATTAAAGCAGAATCAAAGGACAGCCCATCGTTTGACCGGAAGTGTAGCGATCTTCAGAGTTTAAGCATTCGCAGAACGTCTCTTTGTGAGACTCTCATTTTTCCTTTTTTTTGCATGCCTTTGCCCAAAAAGTTCAATATTATATGGATATATACTCGTATATGTACATATGTATATACCTATAATTTTTTTTCGCACACATAAATTTCCATTTTATGCATTGACTACCCATAATTTTACGTAAATAATGTTCTGAATGCCACAGCAGGGCATGTTAAAGTAAGAACAAATAATCGAATTATTCTTCAGATATATGTACCTTGAAATAATGAAAAATTTTAACAGGTTCTCAGATCATCTACCGAGCTAATAGCTACATTTTTAAGGCACTTTGCTGTGATCCAAGAAGGTGCATTTGTTGTTTCCATTTTGCATGCCTTTGTTTTCCGACGGCAATGCAGTTTTCTGGCTGTGAGGGCTTGTTGCCACGCCCATTTTGTCGAAAAACATTCAAACATACTTATCATTCCAAGCAATAATAAATGACTAAAAATTATTGCTAGCAATGTGCAAAGGCGAAAGATCTTTCGGCGACGTGAGAAGTTAAATGAGAGAAAGAAAGGCTTTGGGGAAATGAGAGAGAGAAAGGCTTTGCGGAAATTTCACAGTTTGAAAATGAGTTTTAGATCAATAACTTCTTTCTTCTTTTCGATTATCATTAAACTTAACATTTGGCAGTTTATTATATGTACTTTATTAAACTACCAAATTTAAAACGCATTCAACATAAATTTATCAGCCGATATCTTTATTGACAATATTTTATTATGGTCGATCATATTAATGTCGGGTCTCTGCTCTAGAAAAATGTAATGAATTATTTCAAAAACAAAAACAACAAAAAATACATCTTACTTCATGAATGGGAAAACGAATTAAATATTGCTTCGAGGGGGATGCGTCCTTCCGTACTGAAAACAAAATATTGAAGAATTAAATAAATAAGAAAATACTAGTTAAAGAGAAGGTATATACTTTCCTTGTGGCAAAAAATAAGAGAAATAATGATCTAGAGTTGGCCTCTCCTTCTGGACTAAAATTGGAAATTCCCTCTGTGCTGTGAAAATAAATTGATTATATATACCTAACGCGATCAGACCTCCTTCTGCACTGAAAAAGATAAATACATTAAATTATATGTTTATATAATATTCATATGGCGTGTCTATGCCAGAATGCATCCGCTAATTATTGAATAATGGATTTCTATAAGTTACTAGATATGCAGTTTCAAAATGCTTAAATGTTATGACTTGACATATTTGTCCAGGACTTTGCGTTTCAATAGTTCTTTGCTCTAAAACTACAAGGCTCTAAACTACAATAATACCGTTATGTGATCTTCTGTTTTGTTCACTGACGCGTCGATTGATTCTTGCAAATATGTCATAGCCCATAATGCCACAATCTTCTTGCTCTCTGGTCCAGCTTTCCACGAAGCATAAAATATCTGCTGACTGTAAAAATATATCTGCCATTATATCAGTATTTCGCAGATGCAAACCCTGTACATTATGGTAATAGGCCAGTACATTTTCTGATGGTTTGTCGAGAACCCACGTGTGGCAAGGTATCAAAAATTTCTCAGTTCTGAGACTATTTACCGATTCATTCATTTCTCTCGGTGGTGAAAATTTCCCGATAATATATAATCCTGCTGCAGTTGTCGCCCTACTACAACTACATAAAGTGCAGATCGACTCTTGCCCTCTTGCAAATTTACTGCTACTTTGCTATATGTTGCACCTTGGCTCTTATGTATAGTTATAGCTTCAGCAGGCACCACAGGAAACTGGCAACGCTCTTTCGATATTGAAATGTTCTTAAAACTCGTTCAATTGGCGTCCAATCAAAATGATCGGGATTTCTTTTCTTCAGCACCTACCGACTCCTTCGCAGTACTTCGCAGTAGTTTTAAGAGTCAGTGTGTATGGAAGTCCTTGGGTATCTGAAGTCTTAAATCCCTTAACATTTTCCAAAATCTTTATTTTATTTGCTGGAGACACCGATGCTGCTTTTATTGTATCGTTGGCTGTTGAAATATACTGCGGAGAATTAATTTGCGCCAATTTAATATGATTATAATTATTTGCCTTCGCATTGGAGTAAAAAAGTCCTATCGCTTCATCAGGGATAGTGTTAATTTCCCGAGCATTGACTTTTCTTTCTTTTATTAAAGCAATATCGCTATCTGTCATTTTACCTTCCGACATATTTTTTAACGCGACGGCAAAAGCACAATCTTCGCAAATCCCAAAGCGTAGTCCCTGTAATCACGCTGTAATTGTCTCTAGGGTTGGAACGGAATATCCGTCTATCACCAACCGGGGAAAGTTGTTTTAGGTCTCCAAAGGCAATTATTGAAATTCCACCAAAATATTCATTTGTCCTAAAGATCTGTTTAAGACGGCTATCCAAATACGATAGCATTTTGGCACCCACCATTGATATTTCATCAATTATAATTAGCTTTAAATCTGCGAGCTTTGAATGCATCGTGTTCAGAACATCGTTATTCAAGGGTCTTAGTCCAACTGAAGGCTGGTTTACAGGTAATGAAAAAAGTGCATGCAATGTGAGACCTCCAATTTAGTCACTTCTGGGTTGCTACCTGCTATGGTGGTAAATCTCAACATAAGTGACTGATAAATAGTAGAAATAAGTCTACTCTTCCCCATAGAAGGGGTTATTAGCATTCATGCTATGCATAACATGGGCATAATATTGCCGTTGCTTTCTATTAAGTGAGCGTACAAGTTCATATAAATCATTATGAGGAATCAATGGGGTAGTTTAATAACTCTGGGTCCATTTTCATCAGAGTTATGACTAGTCTCGTTTTGTTGGAATGCGTTCTGATCTCTTGGCACTTCTGGAATTGCAAAACCTCTAAACTCTTCATCTAAAATTTGTGAAGCAGGTATTCCTTGGTCTTCATTATCTTCATTATTTTCTCCTTGAACATCTTCTAAAATTTGATCGAGCAATTCTTCATTCATTGTATCATATTTTTTCCTGTTACCCTCGATTATTATTTTATGAGCATTATATATAGCTTCATGTAAGGATGTTTTCTTTTCCTCATAACACCTGATCTATTTTGGAGTTCATATTCATCAAGTGGTTCATTTATATCGGGATCCTGCTCCATTGTTCCATTATTCTCTTCTGCAGGATTTTCTTCATCATTGTATTCATCTTCTTCTATTATGTTTCCATCCGACACTCTGCGCCTCTTAGACGTCTTACGTTCATATAGTGCCGCAAAATCAGCCAGACATTCATGCTCCATAGATACTGGTCTGAGCACATAATAATCATGAAGACCCGCCACATAGATATTCGTCGAATCGGGAGGGAGTCTTTCCAATTCCTTCGACTTTATCATCCGAACTCTTTGATCAGGATGTGAGGTATTTACGAAGACATTTCCATTGCTCGTCTCTGACATATGAAGTCCAAGAATATTATACACAGCTTCTTGAGCTGATATTTCTGTTCCATTTATAAACTTGCTACCAAGATGCTGCAGTTTTTCTTTAATTGATCGATCTCGATGGCCACCTGCAGTAATTTCGTCCATGGCTTCTCGTAGCAATTTGGAAACTCCCCGATTTGTTTTATTTATATAGTTTATTATGTAACTACAGCATCCATATGCATTCAATATAAATTGGATATCCATATTTGCTCTATGCAGCTTTAATATATCTTCATTATATGCATTCAGCATTATATCAGAGAACTTTCTTCGAAGAATATTTGGGGCTTCTTTAGGCTTGTTCTTATCGATTGAATATACTCATTATAATCAATCCCTAGATGTGTGAGAACATTATCGAAATCATTTAAATTTATTTGCAATTCTTGAATTTCCAAGTTTGGTTATAATTTTCATGAGCAATTTCATCCTCCCCAAATGGATATAAATTCTAGTCTCAGGCATTGGCGGGTAGGGAATGTTAAATCGACATTTGCTTTCTCTATGAATTTCCCTTTTGCATGTAGCGCTATGTTTGTGGTATTGATATCTAAGAACATCTTGAAGCTCTTCATTGTCTCCATTAGTAGTGATGAACCTATCAATAAATGTAACCACTTCTTCTGTGTTTAATGAGCCATCAGTATTCTCAATTTTGGGAGCACCTTTCAGCCACGTTGTTGGAATTCTATTCTCCAATAGTAATGGGATAATTCAAAATCCCCGAAAATATCTTTATTTTTAAAGAGCTCCATTAGCTGATGAAGTCGGTGGTCAAAGTATCTAGAGCACGTCGCAGGATCTGAGCGGATCAATCTAGCTTTTTCTGAAGCTAAAAGATTCTGTTAAATCTGTTATCTATTAAAAGTGATAAAATGACCAGGAGCTCATTCCATTTGGTCTCGGCCGCTGAGAGGGTAATAAAAAAAGTTGGCAATCCAAACTGACTAATCATGGCTAGTACTTTTTTCTTCTCCGCCTCCCAATGGGCAGGCGAAGAGCGCAAGCCCTTGAGGAGGTGGTATCCATCGTCATGCTGGACCAAGCTATTAACGAAGGATTCATCCATCATGTTGGCTGCGGTAACATGCGCTGTGCCTGATTTTTTTCTAAGACAAATAGAAATCGCATTCTTAATGCGTGTCATTTCATAGCGCTTGCACTTGTATAAAATTTTTGGTACTTTTGCGCAGCGTCGTTCGTAATACCGAAGTTGGGACTTCGCTTTTCGACCATATGTGGTTTTGGCTTTGAAAATTGGCCCACAAGATATTAATGGAAATGAAAGTTCTTCAGCATCTTCATGTACCGTCATATCTACAGGACGTCGACCCTCCCCGGGAGCCATTGCTATTCGTGCAATAATTGGATTATTTTCCATTAGCTCATTCTCCAACAGGGTTTCCTGACCACCGGGATTTAAATCATCTTCATCCTCGTTGCGTTGTGCTTCAGGGTCGATTTCCATTTGTTCGGCAAGAATTTGCTCCCCAATCGGCCGATCTTGCTGATCAGCAATAAATGGTACTTCGTCATTATTTCCGAATTCGAATTCCGAATTCCAGCCATTCTGGTAAAACAGAAATACCATGCTTTTGGTATAGCTCAGTGCTTTGTAAAAATCTTAGCGCAGCCATAACTTTGGCCGGTCTAATAGTTTCAGTCATAAAACTGTGTCTATATTCTAACTTGCGCTTTAGGTGTAATTGCACCACATGGGTGTCATCTTTTAGGAAAAAATTCGCATAAATGGTATAAGTGGCGAAACAAGTAATTCTTCCAAGCATGATATCCCTTCCATGCATTCTGGTTTTTCAGCAAAAGCAAAACCTTCTGAAAGACATAGATTGGGTATTTTACCAGTGTATATCGATCTATGACATTAGAGCAAAATATATAAATATTATTGGACATCGGAAATTTTACTGATAAGTAAAAGACTTTAGAAATATCTAAACGAGGAAACTTTATAGATATTTGATTTTTATTTAAGCTCTTTACATTGTGCTTAAAAAATGTGGACCCGTTGAACATTTATTCGAGCCTGCAATCGAGTTACTCTTCTTTGGGATGAATTCAAATTTTGTTCCAGCCTTCTTGTGGTTGAATTACGTCTTGCATTTTGACGTCTATTGGCATCACGGTTGCGCTCTCCTTCTCTATACTCCTCATTCTGCCTCCGAACAATATGTTCAGCAGTATTGGCCGCCTGTTGCAACCGTCCATACACAGGATCCTGTCGTGCAATGGAGTGGGCAAATGCGTCTCTTTCGCGCTCTTCTGCCCTGTACTCCTCATTTTGCCTACGATCCCGATGCTGACTAGTATCGGCCGCTTGTTCCCGCTGTCTATAGGAACTATTGTTTCGACGACGAGAACGTGCCAATGCATCTTGTGTACGTTCTAGTGCTCGTGCTTCCAAATTATTTGCGCGATAATTTGCCGAACGTTCGCGAATCGCATTGGCATTTTGTACGAGTACGATTTACTGCCTCACGTCGACGTTGTTCCAGAGATTTTTTGGATATGCGCGGCATTTTAAATATGGTTTCACCCATCGATGGAAAAATATTGGAAACTATTGAACCATCGTTACTATCGAATTTTCCCATCGCTGAAAAAACCATCTAGGGGGGAAACCATCGATGGATTCCCAGCTCTACTTTGTAGTCGTTATTAGACCACCTTATCAGAAGTGGTTACGCAATGAAAAACAAATTGGGAAAACTGATGATTCGAGAAAAATCGGTTAGAACTCTGGACATGATGGTTTTAAATCAACAGAGCGGTGGATGCAAGTAAAGTGCTCTAATGCTGTAGTACTGTAGTAGTCAGCATACCCTAACCTACCTCAAGGAGAACAAAATTGGAGGCAGGCTACAAATATTTTATGAATACGTAAAACAAAAGGATTTACTCAAAGTGAATCTGTATATAATTATAGAAAAATATATACTTCAAAAAAAAAAATACTAATGTTTGGATTAAAAAGTTATAAACGTTTTTCGTAAAGGAAAAATTATTGCTAATGTTATACAACAAGAAAAAATTTACTTATTTTTTGGAGGTACAGTTAACATACTGCAACACCAAAATATTTAAAATTATTATCGCGCGCAATATTGTCGCTGCATTGACAACCCTATTGCATACGTTTAATTCAATTTGGCAACTCTAAACAAATTTTGGCAAGTTAACCAAAAATTTAAGAATAATGAATTAAATACAACAAGAAGAATACAATGCATCGGTAAGGGGACTGGCGGCTAACTATTGCCTACATTCTCGTTTTTACACAATTCGTTTTTCGAAACAATGGCAACTGTTTTACCCCAGAATAAAATTTCGGCCATGCGATTTCTAGGTATTAGTTGAACAGGTCAATGGATGCAGACCTGGTGGTGTTTAGAACAACTGTGAGCGAAATCTCTTGGAATATTATTTAATCTAGAGTCGTGCTTCCTTTTGGCAAGCATTTTCCATTCTTTACAAATCTTCAAATAAAAGTGAAGTTGATTAAAATTCCATACACATATTTAAATGCAAATGTAATTATTTTTATTCGATCATGTTAGAAATCATATCTATCAGAAATCAAATAAATTTCAATTCATTTTAAAAAAGGCGGCAATTTCAATTTCATTTTTTATGCTGACGCAAGACAGCAAGCATGAATTAGAAAAAATACTCAAAATAAGTGAATTAACACGAAGAAAGGTTCTTGATAAGGTCCTTATAAAGATAGTAATCAAAAAGTGCGTTTAGGTCATTCTGAAATAAATATATCGAATGGGAAATTCATTATTCAGCATAGTGGTAAAAATTGGGACTTATTCATTAATTTACGAAAATGATCCGCGGCATTATAATAATGAAGATTAGCTAATTATAAAAATTGTTATAGAACTTAACACTTGGCAGTTTACTATACATCTATACGTCCGTGCCAAATTTGATCAAGATCGGACTACTATATCATATAGCTCCCATATGAACGATCGGACCAAAAATAGTTTTTCTTTTAGAAACTTTTTTGTTTCTTATGCGATCATCGTCAAACTTGGTAAATAACATTTCTACATAGAAAATTATAATTCTGGTAAATTTGATCAAAATCGGATGACTATATCATATAGCTGTCATACAAACATATGAAAAAATTGCATGCTGCATACAACATACATATGCGTGGCGTGCTATGGCGTGTAAAAACAGATTTTTACACCAGGGTCTTTACATTTAGATAACTCTTTTTAGGGATCTAGTAACACAAGAGCTTGCAAGGGTATACAAACTTCGGCATGGCCGAAGTTAGCCCGGCCTTCTGGTTTTTGCATGCCTTTGCCCAAAAAGTTCAATATTATATGGATATATACTCGTATATGTACATATGTATATACCTATAATTTTTTTTCGCACACATAAATTTCCATTTAACATTTTTGAGTTTCGTTTTTTTTTTTTTTGCTGTCTTTTTTAATGCATTGTCTAATGTCAAATATGTATATCGACGCGAAAGCAGAACCGATAACGATTAAGAGAAACGTTTAAGAACATTTCATTTTCAGAAAAGAATGAGAAAGGTGACGATTAATACTTTTAAAAACTATTAATCATCCGAAATACCATCAACATGGGCACATTATTACGAAGATTTTTAAAGCCGATAGACGATTTCTAGATCTGTTAAGCCTCGCTGTTATTCATATTTTATAGAATTAACGGTTAACTGGGTATAAAAGTGGAAAACCAAGACTTAGCTTAGCAGTGAGTGTAGGAGGATGGTCGCAAAAGGGAAGTACACATGGCGAAAGAGAGATGGAGATGGGAATGGGGATTTTTATATACATAGGTATATATTTTTGCCAGGCCATGATGAATGGTACTCAGCTCACGAAATTATTTACATAAATACAAATATCAAAGAAGCTAACTTCGGATATGCCGAGTAGTCTGATCTTGATCAAATGCGCATCAATTGGCACGGATAGATATATAGATATATAGTAAACTGCCAAATATTAAGTTTTATGATAATCCCGTAAAAAACAACGAAGTAATTGATTTAAAGCTGTTTTTTCGACCGATGATTCCTATGGAAGCTATATGATATAGTGGTCCGATCTTTTTGAAAATTGCACATTAGCTGCCTCTGGTATAGAAAAAATTATGTACGATTCCTTCTTTACGTTACCAACATCTGACCAATTTTTAATACCCTCTGCAAGGGTGTAAAAAGAAGCCAAAAAGTCAAATTATTTAGCTTTTCTATGGGAAAATTATTTTTATACATTTGCAGAGAGTATAATAAAATTGGTCAGATGTTTGTAACGCAGAGAAGGAATCGTTTCCGACCCCATAAAGTATATATATTCTTGATCAGCAAGAGAAGACGAGTTGATATAGCCATATCAATCTGTCTGTCTTCTACTATACGAACTAGTCCCACAGTTTTAGAGCTATGGCATTCAAAGTTGGTATATAAGCTTTTCTATACAGCCACATGCACATCTGCGATTTTGAATAAGATCGGACAACTATGTATATCATATAGCTGTCATACAAATACAAACGTTAAATGCGAATAACTTCTCTATTTTTTGAACAATCTTTTCCAAACTGATTACGTACATAAATATAAAGGGAAAACATCATATGCGTGAATTTCAAAACAATCGGATAAACATAACGCCTGATTTCGACGATATAAAATTTGCCTATATATACACACACGCATAAGCACTGCTTGTTAAGCAGTGAAGCACATACACTCATGGCCAGAATAATAGGTGTAAATTTTTTTTTTCTTTTTAAAGATGATGATGACTGTGTTTTCTCACGTAACATAAAAAAACAAATTTTATTTAAAAATAGGCATATCTTAGAATTAGAAAAGGAAAAAAAAGTTTAAAAAAATAAAAATCTTTGACATAATTTTGGCATAGTTCACAAAATACTCAAAATTTTGTTGGACAGAATAATAGGTGTGCTCAGCACAATTAAAAACTTTTGAAATATTTTCGAATATTTTAGTAAATTTTGCTGAATTTGTTCAATATCCTGTATACCCGCCCTTATTCGCAATGACTTTGTTGATCCTTTTGGGCATAGAGGATATTAACTTCCTACAGAATTCTACAGGAATATTGTACCATTCTTTTTGAATATTTTCCCATAATTGGGTCTTATTGGAGCAACTAGTCTTTCCAATTTGTCTTTTAGGAGTCCCCAAAGGTTCTCGATTGGATTGAGATCTGGGGATTGACTTGGCCATACGAGAACGTCAATATTATTTTCTTCGAACCAATCCTTTACAACTCGGGAGCAGTGTTTAGGATCGTTGTCCTGTTGAAACTTCCATACTAGTGGCATGTTATCTTCGGCATATGGTAGCATAACACTGCTCAATATTTCCTTATACAGGAATCTGTCCATTATGCCGTCAATTCGATAAATCGGACCAACACCTTGCCACGAAAAACTGCCCCAAACCATTAAGCTTCCTCCTCCGTGCTTTACCGACTTTTTTTGTGTACTTAGACTCCAATTCTTTGCATTTTGGTCTACGAACGTTTCTCTTTGAGTCATTCCCAAACAAATTTATTTTTGTTTCATCACTCCAGAGAATGTTCCTCCATTTTCGTTCGCCCTCTAAGCCACACCAGGTTTTATGAATTTCAGCAAAATGTTTCCTCTTCTGCAAATTTGCTCCACGCAGTAAAGGAACTTTGCGAGCAATTCTCCCATGAAGATCTGACTGTAACAGACGTCGGCGAATAGTTCGTGTGGATACTATATTTGCCATTTCGCTGGCAATAGCTCTCGACGACTTAAAAGGGTCCCTTTTAGCCAAGGTGACTATACGGGAATCGTCTGTTACGCTAGTTTTCCTAGGTGCACCCCGCTTCTCAATACTTTTTTTGGGTTTTAGGGCAAGTTTATGTGTCAAAATTGCAATTGTGTGTGTGTGAATATGAATATCAATCGCTACATTGTCTTGGCACGCTTACTATTTGGCAATTGGCTGGCCCCAGCCAATGTATTTAAAATATTTCTTTATTGGATTAAGAAACATAACATTTTTTAGGAAATAAAATGTAATAGTCAAGGGCTGCAAGGGTATACAAACTTCGGCATAGCCGAAGTAAGCTTCTTTGATATTTTTACCATGCTTTTGTTTCATTCTTGCACAAATTTACGTGTGATTTTAATTTATATTTGTTTTTGGTTTCCCTTCTTCACTTTTGTGTTATTGTTAAATTGACATTTAAGTTGTTTGCGGTATACAATTGATTTATATATACACATACACACAGGAGCGGACTATAATTTATGCGGGATCAAATCACATCATATGATGAAAAACATAATTCAAAATTCAATTCAAAAAAAATTGCATTTCAGAGAGTTCATTCGTTTTTGAAACACAATTCTGATCAGAGTTGGTTATTAGTTGGGGATTATATGCTCGCAATATTAAACTTATTTTGCGGTAGGTATATCAATTAGTTTAAATCATATTATTGACCATGGTTAAAACCAACAATATGGTGGCATGTTGTAAGCATGATTATAGTTGTTATTACAACATTTGCACATTTGATTAAAAATAACGTAAAGCTGTTAAATTTAATGACATCATTCAGTTTCAACTTTTATCTAGGGCGAACAATATGGCAAAGGGGTTTGGGGGATTAGGGGATCAAATGTGTTTTGGGTAAATTGTTCAAAAACAATTTATAGCGAAAAGTGTTTGGGGGTAAATTACGTGAGAGGGAAATCAACATTATAAATCAGTTGATTAACTGGGAAAATAAAATGCGAAAACTTTCAAGTTAAAGATACCAACGTAAGAACAAATAATCGAATTATTCTTCAGATATATGTACCTTGAAATAATGAAAAATTTTAACAGGTTCTCAGATCATCTACCGAGCTAATAGCTACATTTTTAAGGCACTTTGCTGTGATCCAAGAAGGTGCATTTGTTGTTTCCAGTTTGCATGCCTTTGTTTTTCCGACGGCAATGCAGGGTGGCGAAAAATTGAGATTATATAGCATACTTATGTGGATAAAATTCAGTTTTCTGGCTGTGAGGGCTTGTTGCCACGCCCATTTTGTCGAAAAACATTCAAACATACTTATCATTCCAAGCAATAATAAATGACTAAAAATTATTGCTAGCAATGTGCAAAGGCGAAAGATCTTTCGGCGACGTGAGAAGTTAAATGAGAGAAAGAAAGGCTTTGGGGAAATTTCATAAAGTTTTTGGTTTTTTTTTGGAAATAATTTTACATTTTCACTTCAAGTACTTATTTTGAGTATTTTTCTTTGGGAAATTTGAATTTTTTTCCTGTTTCAAATTTTATCAAACATTTTAAATGAAAAACTCATTTTTTCTTTAACCTATTCATGCGCAAAAAATTGAAAAACATTTTTTTTTAAATTCTAGAAACTCTATATGCTTTGGGGCAACAACTCACACACTTTAATTTATATTAGCGTATACGAAAAGAATTTAAACTAACTTTTATTTTAAACTAGTGAACAAAATTATATAATAATGCCTTTCGTAAAATAAAAGAAATACATGAAACACTATGCAGGCGTCGTGTTTCCATAGAACTTCTAACGTTGAGCTGTTAAATCGATCCCATTGATATACGCATTAGCATTGACTTATCAGCAACCTCAAGCACTGAAGCGAATACTGAAGCCTGCTGCGTTCTTATTCATGATCGGCTAGTTGAGTACAATCCATCTAAAAACCTAGTTAGACGAGCGCAGTAATCTTTTATTTAAATACACCCGTATCTGAGGAAAAAATGCTGGAATTTATCAATATCTGAGAATTCACAAAAAACTCTTTTAATGATAGAGCAATCAAAAGGTAGATAATATACCTTCTTCAGAAATACAGTTTTCATGTTAATCCCTATCATTTGTGCATAAAACAACAACATGTTTCAAGAACCGGAATATCTCTCCAGCGAAGAGAAAAGTTTGTGGAATCCTATGGAAATGTTGGTAAAAATAACGAATACGTTGTGAAAGAGGTTGGCTTCGCTTTCAGCGAATGCCTTTCTGGTGGATCCTTTGTAGTCGTTATTAGACCACCTTATCAGAAGTGGTTACGCAATGAAAAACAAATTGGGAAAACTGATGATTCGAGAAAAATCGGTTAGAACTCTGGACATGATGGTTTTAAATCAACAGAGCGGTGGATCCAAGTAAAGTGCTCTAATGCTGTAGTACTATAGTAGTCAGCATACCCTAACCTTCCTCAAGGAGAACAAAATTGGAGGCAGGCTACAAATATTTAATGAATACGTAACACAAAAGGATTTACTCAAAGTAAATCTGTATATAATTATAGAAAAATATATACTTAAAAAAAAAAATACTAATGTTTGGATTAAAAAGTTATAAACGTTTTTCGTAAAGGAAAAATTATTGCTAATGTTATACAACAAGAAAAAATTTACTTATTTTTTGGAGGTACAGTTAACATACTGCAACACCAAAATATTTAAAATTATTATCGCGCGCAATATTGTCGCTGCATTGACAACCCTATTGCATACGTTTAATTCAATTTGGCAACTCTAAACAAATTTTGGCAAGTTAACCAAAAATTTAAGAATAATGAATTAAATACAACAAGAAGAATACAATGCATCGGTAAGGGGACTGGCGGCTAACTATTGCCTACATTCTCGTTTTTACACAATTCGTTTTTCGAAACAATGGCAACTGTTTTACCCCAGAATAAAATTTCGGCCATGCGATTTCTAGGTATTAGTTGAACAGGTCAATGGATGCAGACCTGGTGGTGTTTAGAACAACTGTGAGCGAAATCTCTTGGAATATTATTTAATCTAGAGTCGTGCTTCCTTTTGGCAAGCATTTTCCATTCTTTACAAATCTTCAAATAAAAGTGAAGTTGATTAAAATTCCATACACATATTTAAATGCAAATGTAATTATTTTTATTCGATCATGTTACAAATCATATCTATCAGAAATCAAATAAATTTCAATTCATTTTAAAAAAGGCGGCAATTTCAACTTCATTTTTTATGCTGACGCAAGACAGCAAGCATGAATTAGAAAAAATACTCAAAATAAGTGAATTAACACGAAGAAAGGTTCTTGATAAGGTCCTTATAAAGATAGTAATCAAAAGTGCGTTTAGGTCATTCTGAAATAAACATATCGAATGGGAAATTCATTATTCAGCATAGTGGTAAAAATTGGGACTTATTCATTAATTTACGAAAATGATCCGCGGCATTATAATAATGAAGATTAGCTAATTATAAAAATATATATACGCTAAAGCAAATAAATGAAGGTTATACAAAGGAAATGAAGATTCAAAAGGATTTCACCAAATGGGATACAACTGTGGAAGGAATAATATGGGATGGGATACTCTCATCTCTCATCTTTCACTAGCAGCATTCCTCATCTAGTTATCAATTATTTCGATTTATGGAGAAATTTGCAGCTATCGTTCTATCGAGCCTAACTACCGATAAGTGAGCAATGTGAACCACTGTGGTTCGCAATAATGAACCAGAGTTCACAGAACGAGTTCAGCCTGAATAGTATAAATAGCTGAGCAATTGCCTACAAATCTCATTCACTTTCGGCTCGCTCTGCCATAAAGTTATTCTTATTCCTCATTTTAATCATTTTTATTCTTTTGTTAATTTTAATCTTACCTGTATCTAATTTTACTCTTCCGATAACACGCAATGACAGGTCTGGCAGGTTGTTCAAATCCAAGCATGAAATTTGTACCCTCGAATCTGCCACATTTATACCTTACTAAAGCGAGTATTTCTGCTGTATTCCTTATTTTTTACTTTAACTATTATTAGAGATTGCGTTTTTGTTTGTGTATTTTAGGAATTGAGCGGGCTTTCAGGTCAATAATTTTGGTTATTTTAAAAAGAAAAGAAAACAAAAGAATTGTATATATAATTGAATATATTCAATTGGTTTCTTCATTTCGATATATTTCGGTTACTCAACGGTAACCATCTTCAGGGCAACTATAATAAAAACATAAAAGCGCTTAACAAACATAAAAACAAAGAAAAAATCAGAACATACATAGTTTACACGTCTGCACCGTCGGACGTGGAGTGTTAGACTAATTATTTTCTAATAAGTGTCTGTATAACTGTGCGCAATTGTCAGAGTCATTTTTGTAATTCAGTCTTATATATGTCAATGTATTTATTATATGCAACATTTCCATTGTGAAACGTTTGTTGTAATGGTTCTCCTGTCCTATGATCTTCGCGTCCTCAAAATTGGGAGAGGGGTTATTTGTATTATGACGTGATTTGTAGTCCGATCTATGTTGAGATAATCTGGTTTTTAGTTTTAATTTTGTAGTCCCTATATATATTTTTTTACACAGCTCCGTGTTGTCTTCATTACATGGGATTTTGTATATTACGTTATGCTTGTCCATCATTTGAGTTTGGGATTTTGTCTTGTTGAACATGTATCTTAATGTATTGTCAGGCTTATGGGCAATTCGTATTTCTTCCTTATTGCAACAAGTAGAGTGTGATTGTCTTTCTGACAACTGTGGGACATAAGTGACGGACATAAATTTCTTTGGTTTTTCGTCAATTGGTTTCTTTTTGTCAAACGTACTAAGAAGTTTTTTGATGACATAGTATGGAAAATCATTGTCCTTTAATATGTTACGTATTTCTCTTTTTATTTCCTTATGGTACATTGTGTCCGAAATATTGAGCATCCGTTTTATATTTAAATCATATATATTTAAATCATTTTATATTTAAAATCATTGTCCTAGGGTGTTTCGAGTTGAAATTTATTATTCGTCCCGAAGAAGTTGTTTTTTTGTACCATTTGAGTTTTAGCTTGTTTCCTCGTCTAAGTAAGGTAATTTTCCATCCTCTTCCAATTCCATTGTGAATTTGCCGATGGGATCCCCGACCTCACCAGTCATCGGTGATATTTTGATGGAAGAGCTTTTATATATACCACTACTTCAACGCTAGAAATAGGTGGAAATTACAACTAGATGAAGCTAAAAAAGGAAGGCACAGCGTACAACTCTAGGGTTCACTTTTTGTTTGCGATCGTGAAAGACGACAACAGATTAGTGTAAGAAAACATCGTTTCAAGCTCACCAACCGTTGCGTTATATTATTTGTATGCAGGATATTGTACGGAACTAAAAAATATTAATTTAAATTCTATAAATTGAAAATGATAACAAATTTATTTTCTGTATTTGATCCTTCAGCAATTTTCGGTTTATCATTAAACTGATTAAGAACATTTTTAGGACTTCTAATAATTCCTTCAATTTATCGATTAATACCATCTCGTTATAATATTTTTTGAAATACTATTCTTTTAACTCTACATAAAGAATTTAAAACATTATTAGGACCATCAGGTCATAATGGATCTACATTTATTTTTATTTCTTTATTTTCATTAATTTTATTTAATAATTTTAGGATTATTTCCTTATATTTTTACTTCAACAAGTCATTTAACATTAACTTTATCTCTTGCTTTACCTTTATGATTGTCTTTTATAGTTTACGGATGAACTAATCATATACTTGTACCTCAAGGAACTCTTGCTATTTTAATACCTTTTATAGTATGTATTCAAACTATTAGAAATGTAATTCGTCCTGAAACTTTATCTGTTCGATTAACAGCTAAAATAATTGCTGGGCATTTACTTTTAACATTATTAGGAATATCATATTTTTTAGTAACATTCCTATTAATTGTACAAATTGCTTTATGAGTTTTAGAATCAGCTGTAGCTATAATTCAATCTTATGTATTTGCTGTTTTAAGAACTTTATACTCAAGAGAATTAAATTAATTATTAATGTCTACACATTCAAATCACTCTTTTCATTTAGTTGATCATAGTCCCTGACCTTTAACAGGAGCTATTGGTGCTTTAATTAATTTTTAAAACAAGTTATATATATTTATATAGTTATAAATGTTATAAGTAATATATTCTTGCAAAAGATTTAAAATAAGATATTAAGCTTTAATTAATTAAAGCAGATTCAAAGGACAGCCCATCGTTTGACCGGAAGTGTAGCGATCTTCAGAGTTTAAGCATTCGCAGAACGTCTCTTTGTGAGACTCTCATTTTTATACTCTTGCAAAAAGGGTATATTAATTTTGGTCAGAAGTGTGCAACGCATAGAAGGAGTCATCTTCGACCATATAAAGTATACATATTCTTGATCAGCATGACAAGACGAGTTCAAATCCGTTTGTCCGTCTGTCTGTCCGGCTGTCCGTCTGTCTGGATCAACAGCTTCTCCTCCTAAACCGCTATAGCTACAAAGCTGCAATTTTGCATGAAGTCTCGTATATACTGCAGGCATTGTATATCTCGGATTCATCCGGATCGAACAACTATATCATATAGCTCCCATAGAAACCGTCGGTCGAAAAAAGAGTTTCAGATCAATAGCTTCGTTGTTTTTCATCTGATTGTTATAGAACTTAACACTTGGCTGTTTACTATACATCTATACGTCCGTGCCAAATTTGATCAAGATCGGACTACTATATCATATAGCTCCCATAGGAACAATCGGAACAAATATAGTTTTGCTTCTAAAAACTTTTTTGTTTCTATTGCGATTATCACCAAACTTAGCAAATAACATTTGCACATAACAAATTATAATCCTGCCAAATTTGATCAAAATCGGATTACTATATGATATAGCTGTCATACAAACAGATGGAAAAATTGCAGCTGCAGCATACATATAAATACATACATGCATATGTGTGCGTGCCCTGCTATAGCGTGTAGATAATGGTTTTTACACAAAAACCCTTTCCATTTTGCGATCTCCATTTAGGGATTGAGTAACGCATGAACTTGCAAGGGTATACAAACTTCGGCATGGTCGAAGTTAGCCCGGCCTTCTGGTTTCTTTTTTTTTTTGCATGCCTTTGCCCAAAAAGTTTAATATTATATGGATATAGACTCGTATATGTACATATGTATGTATATACCTATATTTTTTTTTCGCACACATAAATTTCCATTTAACATTTTTGAGTTTCGTTTTTTTTTGCTGTCTTTTTTTAATACATTGACTACCCATAATTTTACGTGAATAATGTCCTGAATGCCACAGCAGGGCATGTCAAATATGTATATCGACTCGAAAGCAGAACCGATAACGATTAAGAGAAACGTTTAAGAACATTTCATTTTCAGAAAAGAATGAGAAAGGTGACGATTAATACTTTTATAAACTATTAATCATCCGAAATACCATCAACATGGGCACATTATTACGACGATTCTTAAAGCCGATAGACGATTTCTAGATCTGTTAAGCCTCGCTGTTATTCATATTTTATAGAATTAACGGTTAACTGGGTATAAAAGTGGAAAACCAAGACTTAGCTTAGCAGTGAGTGTAGGAGGATGGTCGCAAAAGGGAAGTAAACATGGCGAAAGAGAGATGGAGATGGGAATGGGGATTTTTATATACACAGGTATATATTTTTGCCAGGCCATGATGAATGGTACTCAGCTCACGAAATTATTTACATAAATACAAATATCAAAGAAGCTAACTTCGGCTATGCCGAGTAGTCTGATCTTGATCAAATGCGCATCAATTGGCACGGATAGATATATAGATATATAGTAAACTGCCAAATATTAAGTTTTATGATAATCCCGTAAAAAACAACGAAGTAATTGATTTAAAGCTGTTTTTTCGACCGATGATTCCTATGGAAGCTATATGATATAGTGGTCCGATCTTTTTGAAAATTGCACATTAGCTGCCTCTGGTATAGAAAAAATTATGTACGATTCCTTCTTTACGTTACCAACATCTGACCAATTTTTAATACCCTCTGCAAGGGTGTAAAAAGAAGCCAAAAAGTCAAATTATTTTTATACATTTGCAGAGAGTATAATAAAATTGGTCAGATGTTTGTAACGCAGAGAAGGAATCGTTTCCGACCCCATAAAGTATATATATTCTTGATCAGCAAGAGAAGACGAGTTGATATAGCCATATCAATCTGTCTGTCTTCTACTATACGAACTAGTCCCACAGTTTTAGAGCCATCGTTTTCAAAATTGGTATATAAGCTTTTCTATACCCTAGAATGCACATCTTTCAAAAAGGTCGGACCACTATATCATATACATAGCTGCGAATAACTTCCCTATTTCTTGAAGAATCTTATCCAAACTGATTACGTACATAAATATAAAGGGATTACATCTTATGCGTGAATTTCAAGAATCGGATAAACATAACGCCTGATTTCGACGATATAAAATTTGCCACACACGCATAAGCACTGCTTGTTAAGCAGTAAAGCACATACACTCATGGCCAGAATAATAGGTGTAATTTTTTTTTTCTTTTTAAAGATAATGATGACTGTGTTTTCTCACGTAACATAAAAAACAAATTTTATTAAAAAATAGGCATATCTTAGAATTAGAAAAGGAAAAAAAAAGTTTAAAAAATAAAAATCTTTGACATAATTTTGGCATAGTTCACAAAATACTCCAAATTTTGTTGGACAGAATAATAGGTGTGCTCAGCAAATTTGTGTAAAAAATTAAAAACTTTTGAAATATTTTCGAATATTTTAGTAAATTTTGCTGAATTTGTTCAATATCCTGTATACCCGCCCTTATTCGCAATGACTTTGTTGATCCTTTTGGGCATAGAGGATATTAACTTCCTACAGAATTCTACAGGAATATTGTACCATTCTTTTTGAATATTTTCCCATAATTGGGTCTTATTGGAGCAACTAGTCTTTCCAATTTGTCTTTTAGGTGTCCCCAAAGGTTCTCGATTGGATTGAGATCTGGGGATTGACTTGGCCATACGAGAACGTCAATATTATTTTCTTCGAACCAATCCTTTACAACTCGGGAGCAGTGTTTAGGATCGTTGTCCTGTTGAAACTTCCATACTAGTGGCATGTTATCTTCGGCATATGGTAGCATAACACTGCTCAATATTTCCTTATACAGGAATCTGTCCATTATGCCGTCAATTCGATAAATCGGACCAACACCTTGCCACGAAAAACTGCCCCAAACCATTAAGCTTCCTCCTCCGTGCTTTACCGACTTTTTGTGTACTTAGACTCCAATTCTTTGCATTTTGGTCTACGAACGTTTCTCTTTGAGTCATTCCCAAACAAATTTATTTTTGTTTCATCACTCCAGAGAATGTTCCTCCATTTTCGTTCGCCCTCTAAGCCACACCAGGTTTTATGAATTTCAGCAAAATGTTTCCTCTTCTGCAAATTTGCTCCACGCAGTAAAGGAACTTTGCGAGCAATTCTCCCATGAAGATCTGACTGTAACAGACGTCGGCGAATAGTTCGTGTGGATACTATATTTGCCATTTCGCTGGCAATAGCTCTCGACGACTTAAAAGGGTCCCTTTTAGCCAAGGTGACTATACGGGAATCGTCTGTTACGCTAGTTTTCCTAGGTGCACCCCGCTTCTCAATACTTTTTTTGGGTTTTAGGGCATTCGTTACAAAATTTTGTGAACGTCCCATTAGTGTGGCAATGCATTTATACGTTTTGCCCTCGTCCCGAAGTTTCAGAACAAGTTTATGTGTCAAAATTGCAATTGTGTGTGTGTGAATATGAATATCAATCGCTACATTGTCTTGGCACGCTTACTATTTGGCAATTGGCTGGCCCCAGCCAATGTATTTAAAATATTTCTTTATTGGATTAAGAAACATAACATTTTTTAGGAAATAAAATGTAATGGTCAAGGGCTGCAAGGGTATACAAACTTCGGCATAGCCGAAGTAAGCTTCTTTGATATTTTTACCATGCTTTTGTTTCATTCTTGCACAAATTTACGTGTGATTTTAATTTATATTTGTTTTTGGTTTCCCTTCTTCACTTTTGTGTTATTGTTAAATTGACATTTAAGTTGTTTGCGGTATACAATTGATTTATATATACACATACACACAGGAGCGGACTATAATTTATGCGGGATCAAATCACATGATATGATGAAAAACATAATTATAAAGACAAACGCAAAATTCAAAAAAATTGCATTTCAGAGAGTTCATTCGTTTTTGAAACACAATTCTGATCAAAGTTGGTTATTAGTTGGGGATTATATGCTCGCAATATTAAACTTATTTTGCGGTAGGTATATCAATTAGTTTAAATCATATTATTGACCATGGTTAAAACCAACAATATGGTGGCATGTTGTAAGCATGATTATAGTTGTTATTACAACATTTGCACATTTGATTAAAAATAACGTAAAGCTGTTAAATTTAATGACATCATTCAGTTTCAACTTTTATCTAGGGCGAACAATATGGCAAAGGGGTTTGGGGGATTAGGGGATCAAATGTGTTTTGGGTAAATTGTTCAAAAACAATTTATAGCGAAAAATGTTTGGGGGTAAATTACGTGAGAGGGAAATCAACATTATAAATCAGTTGATTAACTGGGAAAATAAAATGCGAAAACTTTCAAGTTAAAGATACCAACGTAAGAACAAATAATCGAATTATTCTTCAGATATATGTACCTTGAAATAATGAAAAATTTTAACAGGTTCTCAGATCATCTACCGAGCTAATAGCTACATTTTTAAGGCACTTTGCTGTGATCCAAGAAGGTGCATTTGTTGTTTCCAGTTTGCATGCCTTTGTTTTTCCGACGGCAATGCAGGGTGGCGAAAAATTGAGATTATATAGCATACTTATGTGGATAAAATTCAGTTTTCTGGCTGTGAGGGCTTGTTGCCACGCCCATTTTGTCGAAAAACATTCAAACATACTTATCATTCCAAGCAATAATAAATGACTAAAAATTATTGCTAGCAATGTGCAAAGGCGAAAGATCTTTCGGCGACGTGAGAAGTTAAATGAGAGAAAGAAAGGCTTTGGGGAAATTTCATAAAGTTTTTGGTTTTTTTTGGAAATAATTTTACATTTTCACTTCAAGTACTTATTTTGAGTATTTTTCTTTGGGAAATTTGAATTTTTTTCCTGTTTCAAATTTTATCAAACATTTTAAATGAAAAACTCATTTTTTCTTTAACCTATTCATGCGCAAAAATTGAAAAACATTTTTTTTTTAAATTCTAGAAACTCTATATGCTTTGGGGCAACAACTCACACACTTTAATTTATATTAGCGTATACGAAAAGAATTTAAACTAACTTTTATTTTAAACTAGTGAACAAAATTATATAATAATGCCTTTCGTAAAATAAAAGAAATACATGAAACACTATGCAGGCGTCGTGTTTCCATAGAACTTCTAACGTTGAGCTGTTAAATCGATCCCATTGATATACGCATTAGCATTGACTTATCAGCAACCTCAAGCACTGAAGCGAATACTGAAGCCTGCTGCGTTCTTATTCATGATCGGCTAGTTGAGTACAATCCATCTAAAAACCTAGTTAGACGAGCGCAGTAATCTTTTATTTAAATACACCCGTATCTGAGGAAAAAATGCTGGAATTTATCAATATCTGAGAATTCACAAAAAACTCTTTTAATGATAGAGCAATCAAAAGGTAGATAATATACCTTGTTCAGAAATACAGTTTTCATGTTAATCCCTATCATTTGTGCATAAAACAACAACATGTTTCAAGAACCGGAATATCTCTCCAGCGAAGAGAAAAGTTTGTGGAATCCTATGGAAATGTTGGTAAAAATAACGAATACGTTGTGAAAGAGGTTGGCTTCGCTTTCAGCGAATGCCTTTCTGGTGGATCCTTTGTAGTCGTTATTAGACCACCTTATCAGAAGTGGTTACGCAATGAAAAACAAATTGGGAAAACTGATGATTCGAGAAAAATCGGTTAGAACTCTGGACATGATGGTTTTAAATCAACAGAGCGGTGGATCCAAGTAAAGTGCTCTAATGCTGTAGTACTATAGTAGTCAGCATACCCTAACCTTCCTCAAGGAGAACAAAATTGGAGGCAGGCTACAAATATTTAATGAATACGTAACACAAAAAGGATTTACTCAAAGTAAATCTGTATATAATTATAGAAAAATATATACTTAAAAAAAAAAAATACTAATGTTTGGATTAAAAAGTTATAAACGTTTTTCGTAAAGGAAAAATTATTGCTAATGTTATACAACAAGAAAAAATTTACTTATTTTTTGGAGGTACAGTTAACATACTGCAACACCAAAATATTTAAAATTATTATCGCGCGCAATATTGTCGCTGCATTGACAACCCTATTGCATACGTTTAATTCAATTTGGCAACTCTAAACAAATTTTGGCAAGTTAACCAAAAATTTAAGAATAATGAATTAAATACAACAAGAAGAATACAATGCATCGGTAAGGGGACTGGCGGCTAACTATTGCCTACATTCTCGTTTTTACACAATTCTTTTTTCGCAACAATGGCAACTGTTTTACCCCAGAATAAAATTTCGGCCATGCGATTTCTAGGTATTAGTTGAACAGGTCAATGGATGCAGACCTGGTGGTGTTTAGAACAACTGTGAGCGAAATCTCTTGGAATATTATTTAATCTAGAGTCGTGCTTCCTTTTGGCAAGCATTTTCCATTCTTTACAAATCTTCAAATAAAAGTGAAGTTGATTAAAATTCCATACACATATTTAAATGCAAATGTAATTATTTTTATTCGATCATGTTACAAATCATATCTATCAGAAATCAAATAAATTTCAATTCATTTTAAAAAAGGCGGCAATTTCAATTTCATTTTTTATGCTGACGCAAGACAGCAAGCATGAATTAGAAAAAATACTCAAAATAAGTGAATTAACACGAAGAAAGGTTCTTGATAAGGTCCTTATAAAGATAGTAATCAAAAAGTGCGTTTAGGTCATTCTGAAATAAATATATCGAATGGGAAATTCATTATTTTGCATAGTGGTAAAAATTGGGACTTATTCATTAATTTACGAAAATGATCCGCGGCATTATAATAATGAAGATTAGCTAATTATAAAAATATATATACGCTAAAGCAAATAAATGAAGGTTATACAAAGGAAATGAAGATTCAAAAGGATTTCACCAAATGGGATACAACTGTGGAAGGAATAATATGGGATGGGATACTCTCATCTCTCATCTTTCACTAGCAGCATTCCTCATCTAGTTATCAATTATTTCGATTTATGGAGAAATTTCCAGCTATCGTTCTATCGAGCCTAACTACCGATAAGTGAGCAATGTGAACCACTGTGGTTCGCAATAATGAACCAGAGTTCACAGAACGAGTTCAGCCTGAATAGTATAAATAGCCGAGCAATTGCCTACAAATCTCATTCACTTTCGGCTCGCTCTGCCGTAAAGTTATTCTTATTCCTCATTGTAATCATTTTTATTCTTTTGTTAATTTTAATCTTACCTGTATCTAATTTTACTCATCCGATAACACGCAATGACAAGTCTGGCAGGTTGTTTAAATCCAAGCATGAAATTTGTACCCTCGAATCTGCCACATTTATACCTTAATAAAGCGAGTATTTCCGCTGTATTCCTTATTTATTATTTTAACTATTATTAGAGATTGCGTTTTTATTGTGTGTCTTTTAGGAATTGAGCGGGCTTTCAGGTCAATAATTTTGGTTATTTTAAAAAGAAAAGAAAACAAAAGAATTGTATATATAATTGAATATATTCAATTGGTTTTTTCATTTCGATATATTTCGGTTACTCAACGGTAACCATCTTCAGGGCAACTATAATAAAAACATAAAAGCGCTTAACAAACATAAAAACAAAGAAAAAATCAGAACATACATAGTTTACACGTCTGCACCGTCGGACGTGGAGTGTTAGACTAATTATTTTCTAATAAGTGTCTGTATAACTGTGCGCAATTGTCAGAGTCATTTTTGTAATTCAGTCTTATATATGTCAATGTATTTATTATATGCAACATTTCCATTGTGAAACGTTTGTTGTAATGGTTCTCCTGTCCTATGATCTTCGCGTCCTCAAAATTGGGAGAGGGGTTATTTGTATTATGACGTGATTTGTAGTCCGATCTATGTTGAGATAATCTGGTTTTTAGTTTTGATTTTGTAGTCCCTATATATACTATTATCTTAATGTATTGTCAGGCTTATGGGCAATTTTTATTTCTTCCTTATTGCAACAAGTAGAGTGTGATAGTTTTTCTTTGGTTTTTCGTCAATTGGTTTCTTTTTGTCAAACGTATTAAGAAGTTTTTTGATGACATAGTATGGAAAATCATTGTCCTTTAATATGTTACGTATTTCTCTTTTTATTTCCTTATGGTCCTTTGTGTCCGAAATATTGAGCATCCGTTTTATACAGCCTTTTGCTGTATCTAAAATCATTGTCCTAGGGTGTTTCGAGTTGAAATTTATTATTCGTCCCGAAGAAGTTGTTTTTTTGTACCATTTGAGTTTTAGCTTGTTTCCTCGTCTCATTACTACGGAGTCTAAGTAAGATAATTTTCCATCCTCTTCCAATACCATTGTGAATTTGCCGATGGGATCCCCGACCTCACCAGTCATCGGTGATATTTTGATGGAAGAGCTTTTATATATACCACTACTTCAACGTTAAAACTAGGTGGGAATTACAACTAGATGAAGCTAAAAAAGGAAGGCACAGCGTACAACTCTAGGGTTCACTTTTTGTTTGCGATCGTGAAAGACGACAACAGATTAGTGTAAGAAAACATCGTTTCAAGCTCACCAACCGTTGCGTTATATTATTTGTATGCAGCATATTGTACGGAACTAAAAATATTAATTTAAATTCTATAAATTGAAAATGATAACAAATTTATTTTCTGTATTTGATCCTTCAGCAATTTTCGGTTTATCATTAAACTGATTAAGAACATTTTTAGGACTTCTAATAATTCCTTCAATTTATCGATTAATACCATCTCGTTATAATATTTTTTGAAATACTATTCTTTTAACTCTACATAAAGAATTAAAAACATTATTAGGACCATCAGGTCATAATGGATCTACATTTATTTTTATTTCTTTATTTTCATTAATTTTATTTTATAATTTTATAGGATTATTTCCTTATATTTTTACTCCAACAAGTCATTTAATATTAACTTTATCTCTTGCTTTACCTTTATGATTATCTTTTATAGTTTACGGATGAACTAATCATATATTTGTACCTCAAGGAACTCTTGCTATTTGAATACCTTTTATAGTATGTATTGAAACTATTAGAAATGTAATTCGTCCTGGAACTTTATCTGTTCGATTAACAGCTAAAATAATTGCTGGGCATTTACTTTTAACATTATTAGGAAATACTCGTCCTTCAATATCATATTTTTTAGTAACATTAATCTTATTAATTGTACAAATTGCTTTATGAGTTTTAGAATCAGCTGTAGCTATAATTCAATCTTATGTATTTGCTGTTTTAAGAACTTTATACTCAAGAGAATTAAATTAATTATTAATGTCTACACATTCAAATCACTCTTTTCATTTAGTTGATCATAGTCCCTGACCTTTAACAGGAGCTATTGGTGCTTTAATTAATTTTTAAAACAAGTTATATATATTTATATAGTTATAAATGTTATAAGTAATATATTCTTGCAAAAGATTTAAAATAAGATATTAAGCTTTAATTAATTAAAGCAGAATCAAAGGACAGCCCATCGTTTGACCGGAAGTGTAGCGATCTTCAGAGTTTAAGCATTCGCAGAACGTCTCTTTGTGAGACTCTCATTTTTATACTCTTGCAAAAAGGGTATATTAATTTTGGTCAGAAGTGTGCAACGCATAGAAGGAGTCATCTTCGACCATATAAAGTATACATATTCTTGATCAGCATGACAAGACGAGTTCAAATCCGTTTGTCCGTCTGTCTGTGAATAATGTCCTGAATGCCACAGCAGGGCATGTCAAATATGTATATCGACTCGAAAGCAGAACCGATAACGATTAAGAGAAACGTTTAAGAACATTTCATTTTCAGAAAAGAATGAGAAAGGTGACGATTAATACTTTTATAAACTATTAATCATCCGAAATACCATCAACATGGGCACATTATTACGACGATTCTTAAAGCCGATAGACGATTTCTAGATCTGTTAAGCCTCGCTGTTATTCATATTTTATAGAATTAACGGTTAACTGGGTATAAAAGTGGAAAACCAAGACTTAGCTTAGCAGTGAGTGTAGGAGGATGGTCGCAAAAGGGAAGTAAACATGGCGAAAGAGAGATGGAGATGGGAATGGGGATTTTTATATACATAGGTATATATTTTTGCCAGGCCATGATGAATGGTACTCAGCTCACGAAATTATTTATATAAATACAAATATCAAAGAAGCTAACTTCGGCTATGCCGAGTAGTCTGATCTTGATCAAATGCGCATCAATTGGCACGGACGTTTAGATATATAGTAAACTGCCAAATATTAAGTTTTATGATAATCCTGTAAAAAACAACGAAGTAATTGATTTAAAGCCCTTTTTTCGACCGATGATTCCTATGGAAGCTATATGATATAGTGGTCCGATCTTTTTGAAAATTGCACATTAGCTGCCTCTGGTATAGAAAAAATTATGTACGATTCCTTCTTTACGTTACCAACATCTGACCAATTTTTAATACCCTCTGCAAGGGTGTAAAAAGAAGCCAAAAAGTCAAATTATTTAGCTTTCTATGGGAAAATTATTTTTATACATTTGCAGAGAGTATAATAAAATTGGTCAGATGTTTGTAACGCAGAGAAGGAATCGTTTCCGACCCCATAAAGTATATATATTCTTGATCAGCAAGAGAAGACGAGTTGATATAGCCATATCAATCTGTCTGTCTTCTACTATACGAACTAGTCCCACAGTTTTAGAGCCATCGTTTTCAAAATTGGTATATAAGCTTTTCTATACCCTAGAATGCACATCTTTCAAAAAGGTCGGACCACTATATCATATACATAGCTGCGAATAACTTCCCTATTTCTTGAAGAATCTTATCCAAACTGATTACGTACATAAATATAAAGGGATTACATCTTATGCGTGAATTTCAAGAATCGGATAAACATAACGCCTGATTTCGACGATATAAAATTTGCCACACACGCATAAGCACTGCTTGTTAAGCAGTAAAGCACATACACTCATGGCCAGAATAATAGGTGTAATTTTTTTTTTCTTTTTAAAGATAATGATGACTGTGTTTTCTCACGTAACATAAAAAAACAAATTTTATTAAAAAATAGGCATATCTTAGAATTAGAAAAGGAAAAAAAAAGTTTAAAAAATAAAAATCTTTGACATAATTTTGGCATAGTTCACAAAATACTCCAAATTTTGTTGGACAGAATAATAGGTGTGCTCAGCAAATTTGTGTAAAAAATTAAAAACTTTTGAAATATTTTCGAATATTTTAGTAAATTTTGCTGAATTTGTTCAATATCCTGTATACCCACCCTTATTCGCAATGACTTTGTTGATCCTTTTGGGCATAGAGGATATTAACTTCCTACAGAATTCTACAGGAATATTGTACCATTCTTTTTGAATATTTTCCCATAATTGGGTCTTATTGGAGCAACTAGTCTTTCCAATTTGTCTTTTAGGTGTCCCCAAAGGTTCTCGATTGGATTGAGATCTGGGGATTGACTTGGCCATACGAGAACGTCAATATTATTTTCTTCGAACCAATCCTTTACAACTCGGGAGCAGTGTTTAGGATCGTTGTCCTGTTGAAACTTCCATACTAGTGGCATGTTATCTTCGGCATATGGTAGCATAACACTGCTCAATATTTCCTTATACAGGAATCTGTCCATTATGCCGTCAATTCGATAAATCGGACCAACACCTTGCCACGAAAAACTGCCCCAAACCATTAAGCTTCCTCCTCCGTGCTTTACCGACTTTTTGTGTACTTAGACTCCAATTCTTTGCATTTTGGTCTACGAACGTTTCTCTTTGAGTCATTCCCAAACAAATTTATTTTTGTTTCATCACTCCAGAGAATGTTCCTCCATTTTCGTTCGCCCTCTAAGCCACACCAGGTTTTATGAATTTCAGCAAAATGTTTCCTCTTCTGCAAATTTGCTCCACGCAGTAAAGGAACTTTGCGAGCAATTCTCCCATGAAGATCTGACTGTAACAGACGTCGGCGAATAGTTCGTGTGGATACTATATTTGCCATTTCGCTGGCAATAGCTCTCGACGACTTAAAAGGGTCCCTTTTAGCCAAGGTGACTATACGGGAATCGTCTGTTACGCTAGTTTTCCTAGGTGCACCCCGCTTCTCAATACTTTTTTTGGGTTTTAGGGCATTCGTTACAAAATTTTGTGAACGTCCCATTAGTGTGGCAATGCATTTATACGTTTTGCCCTCGTCCCGAAGTTTCAGAACAAGTTTATGTGTCAAAATTGCAATTGTGTGTGTGTGAATATGAATATCAATCGCTACATTGTCTTGGCACGCTTACTATTTGGCAATTGGCTGGCCCCAGCCAATGTATTTAAAATATTTCTTTATTGGATTAAGAAACATAACATTTTTTAGGAAATAAAATGTAATGGTCAAGGGCTGCAAGGGTATACAAACTTCGGCATAGCCGAAGTAAGCTTCTTTGATATTTTTACCATGCTTTTGTTTCATTCTTGCACAAATTTACGTGTGATTTTAATTTATATTTGTTTTTGGTTTCCCTTCTCCACTTTTGTGTTATTGTTAAATTGACATTTAAGTTGTTTGCGGTATACAATTGATTTATATATACACATACACACAGGAGCGGACTATAATTTATGCGGGATCAAATCACATGATATGATGAAAAACATAATTATAAAGACAAACGCAAAATTCAAAAAAAATTGCATTTCAGAGAGTTCATTCGTTTTTGAAACACAATTCTGATCAAAGTTGGTTATTAGTTGGGGATTATATGCTCGCAATATTAAACTTATTTTGCGGTAGGTATATCAATTAGTTTAAATCATATTATTGACCATGGTTAAAACCAACAATATGGTGGCATGTTGTAAGCATGATTATAGTTGTTATTACAACATTTGCACATTTGATTAAAAATAACGTAAAGCTGTTAAATTTAATGACATCATTCAGTTTCAACTTTTATCTAGGGCGAACAATATGGCAAAGGGGTTTGGGGGATTAGGGGATCAAATGTGTTTTGGGTAAATTGTTCAAAAACAATTTATAGCGAAAAATGTTTGGGGGTAAATTACGTGAGAGGGAAATCAACATTATAAATCAGTTGATTAACTGGGAAAATAAAATGCGAAAACTTTCAAGTTAAAGATACCAACGTAAGAACAAATAATCGAATTATTCTTCAGATATATGTACCTTGAAATAATGAAAAATTTTAACAGGTTCTCAGATCATCTACCGAGCTAATAGCTACATTTTTAAGGCACTTTGCTGTGATCCAAGAAGGTGCATTTGTTGTTTCCAGTTTGCATGCCTTTGTTTTTCCGACGGCAATGCAGGGTGGCGAAAAATTGAGATTATATAGCATACTTATGTGGATAAAATTCAGTTTTCTGGCTGTGAGGGCTTGTTGCCACGCCCATTTTGTCGAAAAACATTCAAACATACTTATCATTCCAAGCAATAATAAATGACTAAAAATTATTGCTAGCAATGTGCAAAGGCGAAAGATCTTTCGGCGACGTGAGAAGTTAAATGAGAGAAAGAAAGGCTTTGGGGAAATTTCATAAAGTTTTTGGTTTTTTTTTGGAAATAATTTTACATTTTCACTTCAAGTACTTATTTTGAGTATTTTTCTTTGGGAAATTTGAATTTTTTTCCTGTTTCAAATTTTATCAAACATTTTAAATGAAAAACTCATTTTTTCTTTAACCTATTCATGCGCAAAAAATTGAAAAACATTTTTTTTTAAATTCTAGAAACTCTATATGCTTTGGGGCAACAACTCACACACTTTAATTTATATTAGCGTATACGAAAAGAATTTAAACTAACTTTTATTTTAAACTAGTGAACAAAATTATATAATAATGCCTTTCGTAAAATAAAAGAAATACATGAAACACTATGCAGGCGTCGTGTTTCCATAGAACTTCTAACGTTGAGCTGTTAAATCGATCCCATTGATATACGCATTAGCATTGACTTATCAGCAACCTCAAGCACTGAAGCGAATACTGAAGCCTGCTGCGTTCTTATTCATGATCGGCTAGTTGAGTACAATCCATCTAAAAACCTAGTTAGACGAGCGCAGTAATCTTTTATTTAAATACACCCGTATCTGAGGAAAAAATGCTGGAATTTATCAATATCTGAGAATTCACAAAAAACTCTTTTAATGATAGAGCAATCAAAAGGTAGATAATATACCTTGTTCAGAAATACAGTTTTCATGTTAATCCCTATCATTTGTGCATAAAACAACAACATGTTTCAAGAACCGGAATATCTCTCCAGCGAAGAGAAAAGTTTGTGGAATCCTATGGAAATGTTGGTAAAAATAACGAATACGTTGTGAAAGAGGTTGGCTTCGCTTTCAGCGAATGCCTTTCTGGTGGATCCTTTGTAGTCGTTATTAGACCACCTTATCAGAAGTGGTTACGCAATGAAAAACAAATTGGGAAAACTGATGATTCGAGAAAAATCGGTTAGAACTCTGGACATGATGGTTTTAAATCAACAGAGCGGTGGATCCAAGTAAAGTGCTCTAATGCTGTAGTACTATAGTAGTCAGCATGCCCTAACCTTCCTCCAGGAGAACAAAATTGGAGGCAGGCTACAAATATTTAATGAATACGTAACACAAAAGGATTTACTCAAAGTAAACCAATTAAATGAAGAGGAATTACTGAGAACTGTATATAATTATAGAAAAATATATACTTAAAAAAAAATAAAGTAAGTAAGTCGCCGGGCCGACTTGGATATACCATGCATTAGGTGAAGAGATATATATTAAATTTCTTTCAAATGCTATCTCTCTTTTGTGGAAACGAGCACTTTAGCGCCCCCCGACCAAATCGGTGATTTGCAGCATATGCTATCTCGCTCTTTTTCGCGTGCACCTGCCTTGCACCGCTATGAGTAAAAAAGTTTCTATGTATAACTCGGCCATTTTTATTCCGATTCTGTGATATTTGGTGGAATGATAGATATACGTGACATGTATTAGTGTGCCAAATTAAATTACGATACGATAAATATTTCGGCTGAAAATCGAATTTTTCGAATTTCGGGGGCGGAAGGGGGCGTGGCCAAAATTTGAAACAAACTTGGTCTGCGTGCACACTGCACGCATCTAATGTCCAAATCCGAAAGCTCTATCTTTTATAGTTCCCGAGATATGGAGGCTCAAAATATTGTTTTTCAAATAGCGGGGGCGGAAGGGGGCTTGGCGAAAAAAAAATTGACTCGATATGCCTGCAGAGCAAACAGGTCTACATGCCAAGTTTGGTAGCTCTAGCTCTTATAGTCTCCGAGATCTCGATGATTCTTCAGACGGACAGACGGACAGACAGACGGACATGTCTCAATCGACTCGGCTATTGATACTGATCAAGAATATATATACTTTATAGGGTCGGAGAAGCTTCCTTCTCCCTGTTACATACATTTTGGCGACTTTAATATACCATTTCATTCTACGAATGCATGGTATAAAAATACTAATGTTTGGATCTAAAAGTTTTAAACGTTTTTCGTAAAGGAAAAATTATTGCTAATGTTATACAACAAGAAAAAATTTACTTATTTTTTGGAGGTACAGTTAACATACTGCAACACCAAAATATTTAAAATTATTATCGCGCGCAATATTGTCGCTGCATTGACAACCCTATTGCATACGTTTAATTCAATTTGGCAACTCTAAACAAATTTTGGCAAGTTAACCAAAAATTTAAGAATAATGAATTAAATACAAATCGTCCATGCGATTTCCAAGTATTAGCTCGGTTCAATATTATTTATTATTATTATTTATTTATTTATTTATTTATTTATAATGTGATTGGACAGTGATTGTAAGTTACAGCCAATCTTCTTACTAGCTATAGCTACTAGGCCTTAAGCTAACAAATGGTCTTATTGATTTTTGTTTACATCTACTTAAATATGTATTTGTTGAGTTGTTCTTATACTTATAAAGAGAGAGATTTTGCCTTTTATATTTACATATTTTTAAATTATTTTTTGGTTTTTGTTTTTTTTGTTATCTTTCAAATGAATGTGCTTTTTATACCCTTCCAAAAATAGTATATTAATTTTGGTCGGAAGTGTGAAACGCATAGAAGGAGGCATCTCCGACCATATAAAGTATATATATTCTTGATCAGCATGACAAGGCGAGTTTAAATCCGTCTGTCTGTTCATCCGTTAGAGCTGGGAACTCCATCGATAGTATCGATGGAAATTAAAAAGTGTGATAGATCGAAGGGAAAAGTTCGATGGCGATCTATCGAAGTTGATTTGTGCGTGGTCACATAAATAACCGTTTTGTATTTTATTTGATAATTCGAATAACCCTTTTAACCATCGATGGAACAATCGATGGTTCCATCCATCGATTGAAAAATACTGAACCATCAATACTATCGATTTTCCCCATCGCTGACAAAACTATCGAGGGGGCAGACCATCGATGGATTCCCAGCTCTACCATCCGTCCATCTGTCTGTCTGGATCAACAGCTTCTCCTCCTAGACCGCTAAAGCTACAGAGTTGCAATTTTGCACGGAGTGTTGTATATACTGCAGGCATTGTATATCTCAGACTCATCCGGATCATATAGCTCCCATAGGAACCATCAGATAAAAAATGAGTTTTAGATCAATCACTTCGTTCTTTTTCACCTGATCGTTATAAAACTTAAAATTTGGCAGTTTAGTATACATCCAAACATCCGTGCGAAACTTTATCAAGATCGGACTACTATATGATGTAGCTCCCATAGGAACAATCGGACCAAAAATATGCCTCAAACTTGGTATCGATATCATTTCATCATAGATTTACAGACAATTCAGGTAAATTGCAATTTAATGTGCAAAATAAAAGGTTTACTTTTTGTACAACATTATGACAAAAATATTGACTTGTGAAAATAAGGAAAGGTCAAACTATGCCGTAAGACCTATTGCGCAACAGTGCTGGTGTTCTTTTATTGTCGGTACCTGCAGGCAGGAAAGGGGTTATGGGGCTCTCTAGGCAGGAAAATGGTTCTGCGCCCACAGGACTTCCCTTTGCAATATCCGCATTGCAACCACGTTTCATATATGTATAACCCAAGCTGACTTGATCCGGTGGATTAGTCAATTTTAAAAAATTGAAGAGATAACATCGATTATTCGAAGTCCAAAAAACTCAAACCAGATAAAATCTAAAGTGGCAGTGTAACACGTTAAAAAAGTTGGTAAAGATTCGGGGATATATAGTGAAAATAATGTATCCTAATATAAAGTGAATAAATGTCAAGCATTCGAAATAAAAAGTGAAACAAGTATTCGTAATATAAAGTGGATAACAAAGGAAATAAAAAGTATTCGTAATAAAAAGTGAAAGAAGTGTGTAATTTATCAAGTAAAACGTGTTTAAAAGTGAAACCGCGAAGGTGAAGTTCAAATAGTGAAATAATTTAAAATGCTTCCTCATCTCAAGAAACTTGGCGACGAGCAGCACGGGAACATATCCGATCTCACTATCAGCTCAATGCGGCGGAAATCAATCACCGCCACGCTCAACATATAGCCGGAGTCCGTGAAGCTTATATCGAGCTGTGAAATTTGGAACGTCAACGCGACGCACAGAATCATTCTGAACGGCGTCGCAGCTTGCGAATTAGAGCTGCACATTTTTAGCGAAGAGCAAATTCTGAAAACAGGAGAACCGAGCAGGATGAAGATACTGAAAGGCGTCGTGAAGATCGCGAGGACTTCGACTACCGTTTAGCTGAACAGAATCGTGATACGAAACCCCGAACAGTTCGCAGAGAGAACTTGGAGATCAGGCGGCAAGAGCAGGATGAAAACACCCAACAACGTCGTGAAGCTCGCGTGGACTTGGACTACCACACAGCTGAGCAGGTTCGGAACACTAGATCTCGGGCAGTACGTAGAGAGAACTCGGAGACCAGGCGGCGGTAGCAGGATGCAAACACTGAACGGCGTCGTGAAGTTCGCGCGAACTTGGACTACCGTACAGCTGAGCAGGATCGAGACACGGAAGCGCGTTATCAAGCTCGCCTGAACTCAGATTACCGCACTGGTGAACGAGATAGGGATGCTCAATTGCACCGAAATCGGAGGAGCGACCCAAGCACAAGCGCTAGAGAACGAGCTGCAAATACGTCGCGACGGATGGAAACACGACAGCAACAACGACTCAGAGAACAACAAATTCAGGAAATGGCGGAGGAGGGAAATACTCAAAATCGGTTGGAGGCGTCGAGGAGGCAATCACAAAGGAATATTGCAGTCAGAGCAGCACTATCACAGGAAGAACGAGAGGAAACCAGAGAAATTGCACGCCAGCGAAGAAGGGAATCGGCGACTACTCAATACAGGCGGAAAATCAAGGAAGGACCAACGTAACGTTGCATATGCTGTGGAGGGACATGGTTCCCAGATAAAATACGTGGATTGCACAAATTAACTATTTCTATAAAATTTCCTAATTTGAATGTGGGCATTTTATTTATCAATTAAGTTTCCGTGTCTGTCCGACAAATATTTAGTTTGTTTAACATACCACAAAGGCGTTTCTTCCGGCAAAATTCCCGAAATTTGCCATTCTAATGGTTTCGTGTTTTCCGAAGTTCCGGAATGTCTCCAGGGTATAAAATCCGGGAAAGAACGCTTTAATTCACCTCGAATTCCGTTCATGCGAATTTTGTTTCTCGGCTATGACAGACAATGTGGCATTAGAGGCGCTGTGGTGAATATTCCCAATTCGGTTCCAGCGCTTCCGCGCACTTCTGATAGTACGCACACTGTCCAAGTTCATTTAAAACGCAAAATGGAATACAATCACAATTTTATGACTGAGACCATCCGTCCTGGAAAAATTTTTTCTGCTGTTTAATATTCAGTGAATAGTGAACTGTGGAGGAAGCATGGCATTACTATGTCTGAAGACTGGCTCTCAACAATTCAACAACGCCGAAGAAGTTCCTTTCATTGCAGATGAAGCCGATAGGTCAGTTCCCTTTTAGAAAATCAGAATGTAGATAGCGAAGACCATTTAAATCCTGGTGGTCAAGAGACTTTGTTGGACAATAATGTGTTGGAACAGAATGCAATCACTAGTCGCATTGCATTGTTGCCCGGTGAAGGTCGGCGTCCAGTAGATTTAACATTAGACGAAGACGCCGAAGAACTGTCCTTTCCAACAATTTCTTGTGGCCAAATTTTTATGTCCGAAAAGCCCGTTCCCAAATCCACTATTATGATCGCCGTTGCGCTGTAGTTCCCAAAGTGCTTTATATGTATAAACGTTATGAGCTTGAGCGGATTAAGAATTCGATTTCCATTTGTCAAAGCAGCAAATATGCGTGATGAATTATATGTGGACAGTTTAGTTCAGCATGACGATGGATATCAAATTCTTAAAGGTCTGCGATCCGCTCCTGCGCATTGGGAAGCTGGAAAAAAGAAAGTTCTTGATTAGACAATTTGGGTTGCCCACATTTTTTATAACGTTATCAGCTGCTGAAACCGAATGGAATAACCTTTTGGTTATTCTTGTTAAAGTTCTCGATAACAATATTATCAGTGGGGAAGAGGCTGCTAACCTTTGAAGTTCCGAAAAAGCTCGGTTAATTCGATCTGACCCTGTTACGTGCTCTCGGTATTTTGATAATAGATTGCGGGAATTGATGAAACTTTTTAAATCCGAGATTTTCGGAGAACGCTCGCACTATTATTGCAGAATTGAGTTCCGACACAGAGGGTCACCCCACTCCCATGGCATGTACTGGTTTACGGGTGCTCCAAAGTTCAATAATGGTGATTCCGCTAATATTGAAGAGATGGTGAATTTTATCGATAGATTTATCACCACCAATGGAGACGATCCCGATCTACAGGATGTTTTACGGTACCAGTGCCACAGACATAGCGCATCAAGTCTAAGGGAGCTTCGGGTCAGTAATTTTGTCGGTTAAATATGCCTTACCCGCCAATGCCCCAAACTGAAATATTGTATCCGTTGGAAGATGAAGAGGCCAATATTAAACAATATAAAAGCCTTTTCGAAAAAATAAAAGAATGCCTTAAGGTCAGCACAGATGAAGAAGCTATTAGATTTAATAATTTTGAAATTTTTTATCCGAAATTGATACCACCTATGAGGGTTATAAGCTTGCTTTGAGATTCAGCTTAAAAAATCCTTAAGTTTTTCTCCGCCGAAGATATAGTGAGAGGTTGCTTAATGCTTATAACAGAGATATATTGGATATCCAATTTATCCTAGACGCATACGCCTGTTGTAGTTATATAATAAACTACATAAATAAGTCAAACAGAGGCGTCTCACAATTGCTTCAGGAAGCCATGGCTTAGATTAGTCAGGGAAATATCTCTGTGAAGAGAAAACTGCAACATCTCGGTAATAAATTTTTTAATGGCACAGAGATATCAGCACAGGAAGCGCCTATAACATTTTGGGATTGATTCCGAGGCAGATAGTGCGGAAATTTTTATCAACACATCCCACCCAGATAAAAGAGTTCGGATGGTTAAATCCAGAAGAATGCTGGATGAACTCCCTGATAACTCAGCTGATATCTTTGCGCCAAGTTTAATTGACCGATATATGTATGCTTGGCGGATTATGCAGCTTTTTACGAATTCCAAAAATTAACACGTCGAACAGCAGAAAGTAAAAATTACGCAGAAATTGAAGAAGCCGAAGGCGAAGCTAATATGAATTGTGCTCAGATCGATGAAAATGGATCTGTTAAGCTACGTTCAAAGCCAAAAATTATTAGATGGCGGCGCTTCAGCTTAACTTCCACTCCCGCCGACTACTTCAGAGAGCATGTAATGCTTTTCCTTCCATGGCGAAATCATAATGTGGTAGTAGTGGGCGACTTTAATATATGCCGATCCACTAGAACAGATCAGTTGGAGGCCCGTCTCAATAGTAGGGATTTAATTTCAATGTTGAATGTACCAACAACAAAACATTCTACTCAAATAGATTGGATTTGGGCCACCAATAATTTACCAGATGCTATAGCAATAACATATGTGACGCCGTATAGTCATCATGATGACATATTTCTTATGTATAGATTGTAGTTATTAAGTTATTTAATCGTATAATTGTATAAATATTATAGTAAGTAAGATATTGTAAGTATTCCTCCTCGGGGATTGCGACCTTGTCGTGGTGGGGAGGCCAAGTATGTGAGACAATTGTGGGACGAAAATTGTACTGTTCAATAAATATCACAGAAACTAGCTGCAATCCAATTATTTCATTTTTCAGGACAATTTAAAGTTAATACTACTATATCATATAGCTCCCACAGGAACAATAGGACCAAAAAACGTTTTGCTTCTAAAAATTTTTCTGTTTCTTTTGCGATCATCACCAAATTTGGTAAGTAACACTTGCTCAAAACAAATTATAATCTTGCCAAATTTGATCAAGATCGGATATTTATATGATATAGCTTTCATACAAACAAATGGAAAAACGGCATGCTGCATATCTACATGCATATGCATGCGTGCCATGCTATAACCTGTAGATACGGGTTTTTACACAAAAGCCTTTTTATTTTGCGATCACCATTTACGGATTGAGTAACATAAGAACTTGCAAGGGTATACAAACTTCGAAGTTAGCCCGGCCTTCTGGTTTTTGAATACTTTATAATGGTAATCCACTTCAAATCCAAAACAGAATTGTGAAAATTATATACAATTTGTTTTCGAGTGAGTCATAAAGACATCTTAAGATGCAAAACCTGGCAGAGTTGAGAATCATCGAAAAATAGGTTTCCATTTTTATTTTGAACAGCGTTAAATTTTGATTAAATTTAGAATTTTTTATATTTCCATATTTTTCCAGAAAAATCTTGAAAGGAATGTCTCAAAAAAGTCGGTCATGGTCCTTGGATTCTCTCTTTCGGAATCAGCTTATCAAAATTAAATAAAAACACAAAAAGCACATCCAGACGACATTGGTTTGGAGCCTCCTGGGGATCTGCTTCAACATAATAAACAAAATAATTAACTTGATAGTTAAGAATGTTTTAAGACTCAGGATTAGCACACAAATCAAATTCACTTGATTCTGAGCTACGTTCTTCTTTTGAAATACTTAGTTGGACCATTAATTCCGCCAATGGATCATTTTGATTGGTGTCATCTGAACTGTCTTTGCTTTTCTCGATATCCTGAGTATTTTTATTATTCTCGATATCCTGAGTATTAATATTATTCTCGATATCCTGAGTATTATTATTATTCTCGATATCCTGAGTATTATTATTATTCTCGATATCCTGAGTATTAATATTATTCTCGATATCCTGAGTATTAATATAATTCTCGATATCCTGAGTATTATTATTATTCTCGATTACTTCAGTAGCATTATTATTATTGGCCTCTTGATGATGCTGATTTTCATTAAGTATATTATTTGAACGACGAGGCCTTGGCCCACGAATGGCATAAGGCACATTACGATTTCGTAATTTCATATAAATCCGTCTTTCTTTCATTATTTAAAATATATATATATACTTATATACTTGGATATTCTGCTTCGATTTTCGGTTTAAATCAGTTTGAGGTTTGTTTTAAAATGTTTACTAAAACTTTGAATGGAAGATCAAACTTAAATATCAAAGCAAGTGTGACGAGGAAAATTTCCAGTAAAATTGATCGTGTTTGATCATTAATTCTCCTCTTTTTATACCATGCATCCATAGGATGAAATGGTATATTAAAGTCGCCAAAATGTAGGTAACAGGGAGAAGGAAGCTTTTCCGACCCTATAAAGTATATATATTCTTGATCAGCATCAGAAGAGAAATTGATATAGCCATGTCCGTCCGTAAGAGTGCAGAGATCTCAGCAACTACAAATGATAGAGCTACCAAATTTAGAATGTAGCCTCGTGTAGTATAGACGCTGACCAAGTTTTTTTTTTTTTTTTGCCACGCCCCCTTTCGCGTCTGGAATTCAATAAAAAAGTGATAAAAAGCGAGATAGCATATGTTAGAAATCGCGCATATAAAATAAATTTGAATTATGAATTTAGTTTTATAAATTCGAAGTAGTTTTTTTCCCTTGATGCATGGCATATCCAAGTCGGCGCGGCGACTTACTTTATTTGTCCGAAAATTGATTTTTCAATTATTATGGCCAAAGCTTGCAAATAACAGTTGAGCTATTCTTTGTGTTCGCAAATAAGTGTTGTCAACCGACAGTTTGAGCAAAAACTCAGAGAGCAACAGTTTCAGAACAAAACCGATTTTTTTCGATTCTTTTGCTCTGGTTATTCTCGGACACTTTGGTTGCTCGCAATGAAGCAAAGTGTTTTTTGAGTATGTTTTGCGATTCAGATTCGCTTTCACTTGTGTTTGTGATTTCTTTGCGGTCGCGTCAAAATTAACATTTTTAGTGAAATGGGTCGTGAGAAAAGTGAAAAAGTGCACCAATTTTTCACCTTCAACTCCGATGAAAACAAATCAGTGTGTTATGTGTGCGGCATGAAATTTGCAGGTAATATTTATTTATTAAGTTGCACTTAGTGCTACATATATACAGGGGTGTCACAGAAACCTCTTTTGACAGTTTTGAAAAGTTGCGAGTTTTGCTCCAACGTTTGGTTAATTTCGCGCTTACAGCAAATTATGTTGAAAAAGAATGGTGTTGAAATAAACTTTGATTATTTTTGGATGGAATTGCATTCAAATAATAGCTGACAATATTTGTGTTCATATATAATTTATTATTTTACGAAAACGCCTGTGAAGAAATCTAGCAAGCGTCGTTTTTGCTTAAATCACCCACAAGCAAGGCTGCCATCCTGCTGAAAACGGCAGAAACTAATTTTCGGACAAAACATTTGTGTTTCCAATTTTACTTTGTTATATGCCACAAGTAAGCACAAATTTTATAGATTACGACCAAATTTAAGAAAGTTTTTTAAATTGTGTGTAAACAGATAAATTTAATGTAAACGTCGAAAAAATGCACCAAGTTGACGTCTCTGTTTTTATCTTGACCAGCCAAAGAAGAAGAAGAAATGTAAACAGCTGAAAAAAATGCAATTGCAGTTGCCGCTCTTTTTAAAATGAATTGAAATTTTTTGGATTTATGATGGATAAGGTTTCTAATATGATCGAATAAACTTAATTACATTTGCATTTGAATATGTGCATCGAATTTTAAATTATTTCACTTGTAATTGAAGATTTGTAAAAATGAAAATCGCTTGCTTAAAAGAAGCAAGAGTCTAGATTAAATAATATTCCCAACGATTTCGCTCACATTTGTTCTAAACACATCCAGGTCTGCATCCAATGACCTGTTGAACAGAGCTAATACCTAGAAATCGCATGGACAAAATTAATTCTGGGGTAAAACAGTTGCCATTGTTGCGAAAAATGAATTGTGTAGAAAAGAGAATGTAGGCTTACAAACGCAATAGTTAGCAGTTATCGATGCATTGTATTCATCTTGTTGTATTTAATTCATTGTTCTTAAATTTTTGGTTAATTTGCCAAAATTTGTTTACAGTTACAAATTTGAAGTAAATGTAAACAATAGGGTTGTCAAAGGACCGACAATATTGCGCGCGATAATTATTTTAAAAATTTTGGTGTTGCAGTGTGTTAACTGTACCTCCAAAAAATAAGTGCATTTTTTCTTGTTGTATAACATAAGCAATAATTTTTGGTTTACGAAAAATGTATAATTTTAATTCTAAACGTTAGTATTTTTTTTTTTTGAATTGCACAACCCTATTTCACTTATCGACAATCGAAATAGCGGCGATCGAGTTAGCCGATGTGCCAACCGGTGGCGGTGGCTCCGAAAATGTTGCCGAAAATGAAACGTCGGAGATTTTCATGACACCAACGTTTGGTTTCGGCGTTTTACATTTCAAACGTCGCCAAAACCGCTAGCGTTTTCTGTGACACCCCTGATAGTGTAAAATAAAATACTAATTTTGTGTGTATATATAATATATGTGTTATAATATAATCAGGTCATCACGTGACAAATTTAAGACGATATTTGTTAGCAAAACATAGAGACGTTTTTAACGAATGTGACGCCAACGAGGACATCGAAGTGCTATCAAAAGCAAAAAAGAAGATATGCTATGAAACTAGTGAAAAATGCATAGCATATCCCTAGTTAAAATTGTAACCACGGATGGCAAGCCGTTTTTATTTTTGGAAAGCGAAGGCTTGAAGGAAATCGTTAATCCAATTTTCCATGCACTGCATATGAACCCGATTACATCGCGGAATATAATGGACTTTGTATTTGCCAGGGAGAAACATATTAAAGACAGCATTAAAGCTTTAGCGCAGTCAAAGCTTATTTCCTTAAAGATTGACGTTGCTACTAGAATTGACAAAGCCATTCTGGGCGTTAATCTACAAATTATTATTATTATTATTATTGTTGATGATACTGAAGGAGAAAAAATAATGGAAGAACTCGATTCACTTGATCTTGCCAATATACAGCTTCAGTTACTCGTTTATGACGTAAATAAATTAGACGCCATAACTGAAAAAATTAACCGCTGTCGCGAATTGTGCTAATTATTGCGCACAGAAACTTATAGGTAAGTTAATTATTATTTTTTTATATTTTTGTCTATATATAAAAAATACGCGACCTGTGCAGGCGCTTTTAAATCGAGCAGAAAAAATGCATACCTTCGCTCGACGTTGCTACTAGGTAAAATTCTAAAAAATTGCTCTACACCGACTTCTTTATTGTTTGGATGGAGTTAAAATTAAAATGTCACAACAGCCAAAATCTTCTTAAAAAAAATTATTGGCGCAAATTAAGTTAAGGGAGAGTAAGTTGCTTGAAAACGAAGCGTTGTTAGCCGGGAATAGACAACAAAATTGCAAAACGCATATTCGATTTGAGAAAAGTAAGATGGAATATGAATTTATTTCAGGTCCTGTTTCTACATGTTAGCTATTTGTTGTTTTGTGTTATTACACTTACAAGTAAAATTGTCTTCGTCAAATACTTACACCTGTACTAAACTAAAATTGAAAAACAAATGTAAACTTATTTTTAATTTTGTATTATTAGGTCGGCGACACACATAATGTACATTTTAAGAAAGATGATCATGAGTCTCAGTCTTTATCCTCGTCCGCGGAAGACTCTCATTATTTTGCATTCTAAGATGACGTTCAAACAGTGGCACAAGCCATAGAAGACCCGGTTTCTTCAAAACTTGACATTTATAATGACATCGAAAATTTCGACATGGCGTGTGGTCGTTTGCCACTAAATGCCAATATTTTGGAATTTTATAAGAATGTGAAGCTAAAGTCGCCGCATTTGAATGCGCTGGCACAGGTTGTGCTGGCCACTCCAGCAACTCAAGTTTCTGTAGAAAGGGCATTTTCAGCACTCCATTTTATTTTGAGCGAAAGGCGCGCTTCAATAAGCGCGGAAAATTTGAATTCTTTACTTATTGTAAAACTTAATGAAAATTAATTAAAAATAATACATGCATTATGTATATACATTTGTATATGAATAAAATAAAATATATAAAATCCATTTGTTTGAACGTCAACTGTTTCGCTTTCAAATTGTTGCTCATTGCAAGACCTTTCCTCAAATCGCTCAAATGGTATCTCTCAACAGATAACCGAAACGAAGAGAGCCAAAGTGTTTGCCTCAGAGCGAGACCGCATGTGTAAAATTTTTTTCGGTTATCCTCACAAGCAGAGCGCTAGAAAAAAAGCGCTCAACTGTTATTTGCGAGCTATGATTATGACTATGATTTCCGATTTTACACAGACACACTGAAAGCTTGCTGTCCAACGGAGAAAATAAGATATGTAACAGAGTTGGCGAAGATTATTAAGGAGAGTTGTTAAATAAAAGAATTGTTTAGTTCTAATAATAGGGAATAATGCGCGGAAGCTAGATGCTGCGTTGATATGGAAAGTGATTAATATTAAATTAATGCTTATATAATCTCTAATAATAGTTCAAATAATAAATAAGGAATACAGCAGAAATACTCGCTTTAGTAAGGTATAAATGTGGCAGATTCGAGGGTACAAATTTCATGCTTGGATTTGAACAACCTGCCAGACCTGTCATTGCGTGTTATCGGATGAGTAAAATTAGATACAGGTAAGATTAAAATTAACAAAAGAATAAAAATGTTTAAAATGAGGAATAAGAATAACTTTATGGCAGAGCGAGCCGAAAGTGAATGAGATTTGTAGGCAATTGCTCGGCTATTTATACTATTCAGGCTGAACTCGTTCTGTGAACTCTGGTTCATTATTGCGAACCACAGTGGTTCACATTGCTCACTTATCGGTAGTTAGGCTCGATAGAACGATAGCTGGAAATTTCTCCATAAATCGAAATAATTGATAGCTAGATGAGGAATGGTGCTGAATGGAAAGATGAAAAAGGGAATATATTAGAGAACAAAAATGTGTGCCTCCAAAGAAGCTGAATAAAAAGTTTTCAATATTTTTGAATTAAGCAAAAGTGCTACCAAATGATGGAATCTGTCTGTGAACGAACGAATGTTGAATGAATTGCTCTCGTTTCGTTTTGCTTTTTCCATTCAACTAATTGAAAGTCATTTACAAATCCCAAAGCAGTATCCCATCCCATATCATTCCTTCCACAGTTGTATCCCATTTGGTTAAATCCTTTTGAATCTTCATTTCCTTTGTCTAACGTTTTTTAGGCTCAAGTTGTTTTATATTTGTAATTTGCCTAAAACTGTGTGTGTGGGTGTTGATAAATTCGTCGAATTAGTGTTGCAATTTGTTAGAGTAAAAGTTTGTTCATGCCAGACAAAACTAAACTAATATTTAAATTTCTTTCGTATGCGCGATTTCTAACATATGCTTTCTCGCTCACTTTTATGTGTGTGCACTTTAGGGCTCCACCAGCCAAATTCGCCCTTGCACCGCTTTGAGTGCAAAACATTTTAACGTATAACTCGGCCATTTTTATGAAACTTGGTGGAATGATAGATGCTCATAAGATCTATGAGTCTGCCAAATTATATTACGATACGATAAATATTGCGGGAGAAAATCACTTTTTATTAAACTACGGAGGTTGAAGGGGGCGTGGCAAAAAAAAAACTTGCTCAGCGTCTATACTACACAAGTCTACATTCTAAATTTGGTAAAAATTTGGACAGATTGACGGACATGGCTATATCAATTTCTCTTCTCATGCTGATCAAGAATATATATACTTTATAGGGTCGGAAAAGCTTCCTTCTCCCTGTTACATACATTTTGGCGACTTTAATATACCATTTCATCCTATGGATGCATGGTATAATAAAGTAAGTAAGTCGCCGGGCCGACTTGGATATACCATGCATCAGGGGAATACAAATTTCCTTGAGTTTATAAAACTTATTTCATATATTAAATTTCTTTCGTATGCGTGATTTCTAACATATGCTATCTCGCTCACTCTTATGTGTGTGCACTTTAGCGCTCCACCGGCCAATTGCACCGCTTTGAGTGCAAAACGTTTCAAGGTATAACTCTGCCATTTTTATTCCGATTTTTATGAAACTTGGTGGAATGATAGATGTACATAACATGTATAAGTGTGCCAAATTAAATTCCCATACGATAAATATTGCGGGAGAAAATCATTGAATTCCAAAAGCGGCGGGAGAAAATCACTTTTTATTAAATTAAAAAACTTAACTTGGTCTGCGCCAAGACTACACGAGTCTACATTCTAAATTTGGTAGCTCTATCATTAATAGTTGCTGAGATCTCTGCACTCTTACGGACGGACAGACGGACGGACGGACAGACGGACATGGCTCTATCAATTTCTCTTCTTATGCTGATCAAGAATATATATACTTTATAGGGTCGGAAAAGCTTCCTTCTCCCTGTTACATACATTTTGGCGACTTTAATATACCATTTCATTCTATGAATGCATGGTATAAAAATTGTATTTTTCCTAATATTTTTTCGCTTATAAAACCACTATTCCTTATTATTATTATTGTTATATTTCTAAGTTTTGAAGTTATATTTTTGGTTTTTATACCCTTGCAGAGGGTATTATAAAATTGGTCAGATGTTTGTAACGCAGAGAAGGGATCGTTTCCGAACCATTAAGTATATATATTCTTGATCAGCAAGAGAAGAGAAATTGATATAGCCATGTCCGTCTGTCTGTCTGGTGCTGCGCAAACTAGTCCCACAGTTTTAGAGCTATGGCATTCAAAGTTCGTATATAAGCTTTTCTATACAGCCACATGCACATCTGCGATTTTGAATAAGATCGGACAACTAAATCTTATAGCTGCCATAAAAATACAAACGTTAAATGCGAATAACTTCTTTTTTTTTTGAACAATCTTATCCAAACTGATTACGTCCATAAATAAAAAGGGATTACACCATATGCGTGAATTTCAAAACAATTGGATAAACATAACGCCTGATTTCGACGATATAAAATTTAATATAATAATTTTTTAGGAAATAAAATGTAATGCTTATGGGCTGCAAGGGTATACAAACTTCGGCATAGCCGAAGTTAGCTTCTTTGATATTTCGAAATAAAATGAATTTATGAAAAATTTCTTTCTCCACCTAAGTGGAATCTTGTCACGTTCTCCATGTCACGTTACAAATTTTTTATAAAACTTAAAAAAAAACAAAAATGTAAGTAACATATTAAAATTATTTCTAAAATGGCAAACTGCAATATTTAGTTACCGTTTAAAAGAATTTTCAATCAAATAAATTGCCCAAATTCGCAGACTTTCGCATTTATCAAGACAAAGTCAAACAATACTCTAATTTTTTGTCACGTTGGTGATGCATTGTTTTTATACCATGCATTCATAGAATGAAATGGTATATTAAAGTCGCCAAAATGTATGTAACAGGGAGAAGGAAGCTTTTCCGACCCTATAAAGTATATATATTCTTGATCAGCATGAGAAGAGAAATTGATAGAGCCATGTCCGTCTGTCCGTCTGTTCGTCCGTCCGTCCGTCTGTCCGTCCGTCCGTAAGAGTGCAGAGATCTCAGCAACTATAAATGATAGAGCTACCAAATTTAGAATGTAGACTCGTGTAGTCTTGGCGCAGACCAAGTTAAGTTTTTTTTTTGCCACGCCCCCTTCCGCCTCCGGAATTTAATAAAAAGTGATTTTCTCCCGCCGCTTCTGGAATTCAATGATTTTCTCCCGCAATATTTATCGTATGGGAATTTAATTTGGCACACTTATACATGTTATGTACATCTATCATTCCACCAAGTTTCATAAAAATCGGAATAAAAATGGCAGAGTTATACCTTGAAACGTTTTGCACTCAAAGCGGTGCAATTGGCCGGTGGAGCGCTAAAGTGCACACACATAAGAATGAGCGAGATAGCATATGTTAGAAATCGCGCATACGAAAGAAATTTTATATATGAAATAAGTTTTATAAACTCAAGGTAATTTGTTTTCCCCTGATGCATGGTATATCCAAGTCGGCCCGGCGACTTACTTACTTTATTTTTTATTTCGGTTTAAGCTATGACTGTTAAAGTATATATATATATACAAATTTTTAGTTGGGTTGATAAGGGCTTCGCGCGGGTCAATCTCCGGCACCTTCAGACTCTCCAAGCTCCTGAGTTGCTTCGATATGGATGCGGCGAACTCGCATGTCGCTTCCCAGTTCTCTGGGTTCTCAAACATCTTCGCGACCAGGTTCTCCGCAGTGACATGATCTCCGCACCTAAGGAGACACCTTTGCTTCGCAGAATCGAGACGTGGGCAGTAGAACGCCACGTAGTTAGCGTCCTCAACGACACCGCTGCCGCACCAGGTCCTCCTCCTCGTGCTTGAACCTCTTCAGGTAGCTCCTGAAGCATTAATGGCCGCTCAGAAGTTGTGTGAGGTGAAAGTTGACCTCTCCATGTTTCCTTCCTAACCAAGGGTCTAGCCTCGGGATGAGCCTGTGGGTCCAACGTTCTTTGGATGACGAGTCCCATCGTTGCTGCCAGCGTTGGATACTCCGAGCCCTAAGCGTCCGGCGATCGCCGGTTCTGACGGTGTGCTGCTTGTAGCTAGACCTCTCAGCATCCAGTATATCGCCACGGCTTCGCCGGCCAATTAGTGGATGGCCACCATGCTCGCTATAACTAGCGCCGCCTCGTCAGATACTGTGCGAAACGCGGAGCTGACCCTGATCGCGCTGTAAATGTACGTAGATTCCAGGCCGCGGCGATAGCTAACAGCCATAGCTTTTGCCCAGACTAGGGCGTAGATGGCGATTGACTTCATGACGCTCATCAGTAGCATCCTACGTCCTTGCTTGGGACCTCGCGTGAGAGTGCCCTTGCTGGGACTAGCGCTCTGTTATTGGCGTACTTTTATACCCAGTTAACCGTAGGATGATAAAGGGGTATACCTAATTCTATAAAATATGAATAACAGCGAGGCTCAACAGATCTAGAAATCGTCTATCTGCAGTCTATCGAATTTAAGAATCGTTGTAATAATGTACCCATGTTGATGGTATTTCGGATCATGATACAATAATATAAGGTAGTCTCGTCGGCAGCAGAGGCTTGACGTTTCGATGTCTTAGCTTCAGTACGTTCGTGCTTGTCAAATGAAAAGGTTGCCTACGGACGAATGTTTTAAAAATTGTTAACCCTTGTGTGAGCAAAAAAAAAAATAGTTATTGATATTTTTGTCGCAAAATTGTGCCGGTAAGAGGCAGTTGTGGGAGGAAAGCCTAGGGATGCAGCCTTGGTGAAAACTCCAGAATTTGCGACGCACATTTTGATGTTGATCTCAATTTACGCTTTCATCTAAAAACGGCCAAATTTATAAAAGGAGGCGGTTAAATCAAGATGCCGTTCCAAAACGAGAAGAGTGGCAATCCATCATTATTAAAGAAGGTTATGTTAATTCGAGCACACAAACAGCGTAAGTTAAGAGTGTAAAACAATGTATATATGTATGTACATATATGTTAAATATAATGTAACTGTATTGTAGAGACAAAGTAATAGATAAAACATTGTATACGGAAAATTGTATACTGAAGCAAAAGATTAATGTAATGGAAAAAGAGATGCAGACCTTACGACAAGAGCTTGAGGAGTTTCGCCAACTAAAAGAGTCTCTGGGCAAAATATTTACAGAAACCCAAATAAAAATATTGAGAAATGGTGGCAAACGTACATTATTCAATCCAGATGATATGTCTGCTGCTATTTGCCTCCATACCGCAGGCCCTCGGGCGTATAATCATCTATACAAGAAAGGCTTTCCTTTACCGAGTCGTGCCACCTTATACAGATGGTTATCAGGCGTCGATATAAAGACTGGTACCCTGGATGTGGTCATTGACCTAATGGCAAATGAGGAAGTGGACGAGACTGATAAGCTTTGCGTATTGGCCTTCGACGAGATGAAGGTTACAGCTGCTTATGAATATGACAGCTCAGCGGACGTCGTGTACAAGCCAAGCAACTTAGTGCAACTGGAAAATGTGCGCGGGTTAAAAAATTCATGGAAGCAGCCAGTTTATTTCGATTACAACACCCGGATGGACATGGACACGCTTAACACCATTTTAAGGAAGCTGCACCGTAGAGGTTATCCAGTAGTAGCAATTGTGTCAGATTTGGGCACCGGAAACCAACGACTATGGACAGAGCTTGGTATTTCAGAAAGTAAGTGTATTACAGGAATTATAAGCAAAGAGAAGTTAATTGTTTTTGTATGTTTTTAGAAAAAGCCTGGTTTAGCCATCCATAGGATGATTTTTGTTTTTTTCGGATGCTCCTCATCTTATAAAATTAGTCCGTAACCACTATTTGGAAACTGGATTAAAAATAAACGGAAAGCGCTTGAACAAGAGTACAATTCAACAAGCTCTAAGTCTGATGTGTCAATAATGTTCAAAATTAGCGACAACCACATTAATGTGCGTTCGCTCGCTAAACAAAAAGATAAATTGGCAACTCTAGTTGTTTTCATACAAGTGTATATAGCGACTACAAAATCAAAACTAAAAACCAGATTATCTCAACATAGATCGGACTACAAATCACGTCATAATACAAATAACCCCTCTCCCAATTTTGAGGACACGAAGATCATAGGACAGGAGAACCATTACAACAAACGTTTCACGATGGAAATGTTTCATATAATAAATACATCGACATATATAAGACTGACAAAAATGACTCTGACAATTGCGCACAGTTATACAGACACTTATTAGAAAATAGTTAGTCTAACACTCCACGTCCGACGGTGCAGACGTGTAAACTATGTATGTTCTGATTTTTTCTTTGTTTTTATGTTTGTTAAGCGCTTTTATGTTTTTATTATAGTTGCCCTGAAGATGGTTACCGTTGAGTAACCGAAATATATCGAAATGACGAAACCAATTGAATATATTCAATTATATATACAATTCTTTTGTTTTCTTTTCTTTTTAAAATAACCAAAATTATTGACCTGAAAGCCCGCTCAATTCCTAAAAGACACACAATAAAAACGCAATCTCTAATAATAGTTAAAATAATAAATAAGGAATACAGCGGAAATACTCGCTTTATTAAGGTATAAATGTGGCATATTCGAGGGTACAAATTTCATGCTTGGATTTGAACAACCTGCCAGACCTGTCACTGCGTGTTATCGGATGAGTAAAATTAGATACAGGTAAGATTAAAATTAACAAAAGAATAAAAATGATTAAAATGAGGAATAAGAATAACTTTATGGCAGAGCGAGCCGAAAGTGAATGAGATTTGTAGGCAATTGCTCAGCTATTTATACTATTCAGGCTGAACTCGTTCTGTGAACTCTGGTTCATTATTGCGAACCACAGTGGTTCACATTGCTCACTTATCGGTAGTTAGGCTCGATAGAACGATAGCTGGAAATTTCTCCATAAATCGAAATAATTGATAGCTAGATGAGGAATGGTGCTGAATGGAAAGATGAAAAAAGGGAATATATTAGAGAACAAAAATGTGTGCCTCCAAAGAAGCTGAATAAAAAGTTTTCAATATTTTTGAATTAAGCAAAAGTGCTACCAAATGATGGAATCTGTCTGTGAACGAACGAATGTTGAATGAATTGCTCTCGTTTCGTTTTGCTTTTTCCATTCAACTAATTGAAAGTCATTTACAAATCCCAAAGCAGTATCCCATCCCATATCATTCCTTCCACAGTTGTATCCCATTTGGTTAAATCCTTTTGAATCTTCATTTCCTTTGTCTAACGTTTTTTAGGCTCAAGTTGTTTTATATTTGTAATTTGCCTAAAACTGTGTGTGTGGGTGTTGATAAATTCGTCGAATTAGTGTTGCAATTTGTTAGAGTAAAAGTTTGTTCATGCCAGACAAAACTAAACTAATATTTAAATTTCTTTCGTATGCGCGATTTCTAACATATGCTTTCTCGCTCACTTTTATGTGTGTGCACTTTAGGGCTCCACCAGCCAAATTCGCCCTTGCACCGCTTTGAGTGCAAAACATTTTAACGTATAACTCGGCCATTTTTATGAAACTTGGTGGAATGATAGATGCTCATAAGATCTATGAGTCTGCCAAATTATATTACGATACGATAAATATTGCGGGAGAAAATCACTTTTTATTAAACTACGGAGGTTGAAGGGGGCGTGGCAAAAAAAAAAACTTGCTCAGCGTCTATACTACACAAGTCTACATTCTAAATTTGGTAAAAATTTGGACAGATTGACGGACATGGCTATATCAATTTCTCTTCTCATGCTGATCAAGAATATATATACTTTATAGGGTCGGAAAAGCTTCCTTCTCCCTGTTACATACATTTTGGCGACTTTAATATACCATTTCATCCTATGGATGCATGGTATAATAAAGTAAGTAAGTCGCCGGGCCGACTTGGATATACCATGCATCAGGGGAATACAAATTTCCTTGAGTTTATAAAACTTATTTCATATATTAAATTTCTTTCGTATGCGTGATTTCTAACATATGCTATCTCGCTCACTCTTATGTGTGTGCACTTTAGCGCTCCACCGGCCAATTGCACCGCTTTGAGTGCAAAACGTTTCAAGGTATAACTCTGCCATTTTTATTCCGATTTTTATGAAACTTGGTGGAATGATAGATGTACATAACATGTATAAGTGTGCCAAATTAAATTCCCATACGATAAATATTGCGGGAGAAAATCATTGAATTCCAAAAGCGGCGGGAGAAAATCACTTTTTATTAAATTAAAAAACTTAACTTGGTCTGCGCCAAGACTACACGAGTCTACATTCTAAATTTGGTAGCTCTATCATTAATAGTTGCTGAGATCTCTGCACTCTTACGGACGGACAGACGGACGGACGGACAGACGGACATGGCTCTATCAATTTCTCTTCTTATGCTGATCAAGAATATATATACTTTATAGGGTCGGAAAAGCTTCCTTCTCCCTGTTACATACATTTTGGCGACTTTAATATACCATTTCATTCTATGAATGCATGGTATAAAAATTGTATTTTTCCTAATATTTTTTCGCTTATAAAACCACTATTCCTTATTATTATTATTGTTATATTTCTAAGTTTTGAAGTTATATTTTTGGTTTTATACCCTTGCAGAGGGTATTATAAAATTGGTCAGATGTTTGTAACGCAGAGAAGGGATCGTTTCCGAACCATTAAGTATATATATTCTTGATCAGCAAGAGAAGAGAAATTGATATAGCCATGTCCGTCTGTCTCGTCTGGTGCTGCGCAAACTAGTCCCACAGTTTTAGAGCTATGGCATTCAAAGTTCGTATATAAGCTTTTCTATACAGCCACATGCACATCTGCGATTTTGAATAAGATCGGACAACTAAATCTTATAGCTGCCATAAAAATACAAACGTTAAATGCGAATAACTTCTTTTTTTTTTGAACAATCTTATCCAAACTGATTACGTCCATAAATAAAAAGGGATTACACCATATGCGTGAATTTCAAAACAATTGGATAAACATAACGCCTGATTTCGACGATATAAAATTTAATATAATAATTTTTTAGGAAATAAAATGTAATGCTTATGGGCTGCAAGGGTATACAAACTTCGGCATAGCCGAAGTTAGCTTCTTTGATATTTCGAAATAAAATGAATTTATGAAAAATTTCTTTCTCCACCTAAGTGGAATCTTGTCACGTTCTCCATGTCACGTTACAAATTTTTTATAAAACTTAAAAAAAAAACAAAAATGTAAGTAACATATTAAAATTATTTCTAAAATGGCAAACTGCAATATTTAGTTACCGTTTAAAAGAATTTTCAATCAAATAAATTGCCCAAATTCGCAGACTTTCGCATTTATCAAGACAAAGTCAAACAATACTCTAATTTTTTGTCACGTTGGTGATGCATTGTTTTTATACCATGCATTCATAGAATGAAATGGTATATTAAAGTCGCCAAAATGTATGTAACAGGGAGAAGGAAGCTTTTCCGACCCTATAAAGTATATATATTCTTGATCAGCATGAGAAGAGAAATTGATAGAGCCATGTCCGTCTGTCCGTCTGTTCGTCCGTCCGTCCGTCTGTCCGTCCGTCCGTAAGAGTGCAGAGATCTCAGCAACTATAAATGATAGAGCTACCAAATTTAGAATGTAGACTCGTGTAGTCTTGGCGCAGACCAAGTTAAGTTTTTTTTTTGCCACGCCCCCTTCCGCCTCCGGAATTTAATAAAAAGTGATTTTCTCCCGCCGCTTCTGGAATTCAATGATTTTCTCCCGCAATATTTATCGTATGGGAATTTAATTTGGCACACTTATACATGTTATGTACATCTATCATTCCACCAAGTTTCATAAAAATCGGAATAAAAATGGCAGAGTTATACCTTGAAACGTTTTGCACTCAAAGCGGTGCAATTGGCCGGTGGAGCGCTAAAGTGCACACACATAAGAATGAGCGAGATAGCATATGTTAGAAATCGCGCATACGAAAGAAATTTTATATATGAAATAAGTTTTATAAACTCAAGGTAATTTGTTTTCCCCTGATGCATGGTATATCCAAGTCGGCCCGGCGACTTACTTACTTTATTTTTTTATTTCGGTTTAAGCTATGACTGTTAAAGTATATATATATATACAAATTTTTAGTTGGGTTGATAAGGGCTTCGCGCGGGTCAATCTCCGGCACCTTCAGACTCTCCAAGCTCCTGAGTTGCTTCGATATGGATGCGGCGAACTCGCATGTCGCTTCCCAGTTCTCTGGGTTCTCAAACATCTTCGCGACCAGGTTCTCCGCAGTGACATGATCTCCGCACCTAAGGAGACACCTTTGCCTCGCAGAATCGAGACGTGGGCAGTAGAACGCCACGTAGTTAGCGTCCTCAACGACACCGCTGCCGCACCAGGTCCTCCTCCTCGTGCTTGAACCTCTTCAGGTAGCTCCTGAATCATCCGTGGCCGCTCAGAAGTTGTGTGAGGTGAAAGTTGACCTCTCCATGTGTCCTTCCTAACCAAGGGTCTAGCCTCGGGATGAGCCTGTGGGTCCAACGTTCTTTGGATGACGAGTCCCATCGTTGCTGCCAGCGTTGGATACTCCGAGCCCTAAGCGTCCGGCGATCGCCGGTTCTGACGGTGTGCTGCTTGTAGCTAGACCTCTCAGCATCCAGTATATCGCCACGGCTTCGCCGGCCAATTAGTGGATGGCCACCATGCTCGCTATAACTAGCGCCGCCTCGTCAGATACTGTGCGAAACGCGGAGCTGACCCTGATCGCGCTGTAAATGTACGTAGATTCCAGGCCGCGGCGATAGCTAACAGCCATAGCTTTTGCCCAGACTAGGGCGTAGATGGCGATTGACTTCATGACGCTCATCAGTAGCATCCTACGTCCTTGCTTGGGACCTCGCGTGAGAGTGCCCTTGCTGGGACTAGCGCTCTGTTATTGGCGTACTTTTATACCCAGTTAACCGTAGGATGATAAAGGGGTATACCTAATTCTATAAAATATGAATAACAGCGAGGCTCAACAGATCTAGAAATCGTCTATCTGCAGTCTATCGAATTTAAGAATCGTTGTAATAATGTACCCATGTTGATGGTATTTCGGATCATGATACAATAATATAAGGTAGTCTCGTCGGCAGCAGAGGCTTGACGTTTCGATGTCTTAGCTTCAGTACGTTCGTGCTTGTCAAATGAAAAGGTTGCCTACGGACGAATGTTTTAAAAATTGTTAACCCTTGTGTGAGCAAAAAAAAAAAAATAGTTATTGATATTTTTGTCGCAAAATTGTGCCGGTAAGAGGCAGTTGTGGGAGGAAAGCCTAGGGATGCAGCCTTGGTGAAAACTCCAGAATTTGCGACGCACATTTTGATGTTGATCTCAATTTACGCTTTCATCTAAAAACGGCCAAATTTATAAAAGGAGGCGGTTAAATCAAGATGCCGTTCCAAAACGAGAAGAGTGGCAATCCATCATTATTAAAGAAGGTTATGTTAATTCGAGCACACAAACAGCGTAAGTTAAGAGTGTAAAACAATGTATATATGTATGTACATATATGTTAAATATAATGTAACTGTATTGTAGAGACAAAGTAATAGATAAAACATTGTATACGGAAAATTGTATACTGAAGCAAAAGATTAATGTAATGGAAAAAGAGATGCAGACCTTACGACAAGAGCTTGAGGAGTTTCGCCAACTAAAAGAGTCTCTGGGCAAAATATTTACAGAAACCCAAATAAAAATATTGAGAAATGGTGGCAAACGTACATTATTCAATCCAGATGATATGTCTGCTGCTATTTGCCTCCATACCGCAGGCCCTCGGGCGTATAATCATCTATACAAGAAAGGCTTTCCTTTACCGAGTCGTGCCACCTTATACAGATGGTTATCAGGCGTCGATATAAAGACTGGTACCCTGGATGTGGTCATTGACCTAATGGCAAATGAGGAAGTGGACGAGACTGATAAGCTTTGCGTATTGGCCTTCGACGAGATGAAGGTTACAGCTGCTTATGAATATGACAGCTCAGCGGACGTCGTGTACAAGCCAAGCAACTTAGTGCAACTGGAAAATGTGCGCGGGTTAAAAAATTCATGGAAGCAGCCAGTTTATTTCGATTACAACACCCGGATGGACATGGACACGCTTAACACCATTTTAAGGAAGCTGCACCGTAGAGGTTATCCAGTAGTAGCAATTGTGTCAGATTTGGGCACCGGAAACCAACGACTATGGACAGAGCTTGGTATTTCAGAAAGTAAGTGTATTACAGGAATTATAAGCAAAGAGAAGTTAATTGTTTTTGTATGTTTTTAGAAAAAGCCTGGTTTAGCCATCCATAGGATGATTTTTGTTTTTTTCGGATGCTCCTCATCTTATAAAATTAGTCCGTAACCACTATTTGGAAACTGGATTAAAAATAAACGGAAAGCGCTTGAACAAGAGTACAATTCAACAAGCTCTAAGTCTGATGTGTCAATAATGTTCAAAATTAGCGACAACCACATTAATGTGCGTTCGCTCGCTAAACAAAAAGATAAATTGGCAACTCTAGTTGTTTTCATACAAGTGTATATAGCGACTACAAAATCAAAACTAAAAACCAGATTATCTCAACATAGATCGGACTACAAATCACGTCATAATACAAATAACCCCTCTCCCAATTTTGAGGACACGAAGATCATAGGACAGGAGAACCATTACAACAAACGTTTCACGATGGAAATGTTTCATATAATAAATACATCGACATATATAAGACTGACAAAAATGACTCTGACAATTGCGCACAGTTATACAGACACTTATTAGAAAATAGTTAGTCTAACACTCCACGTCCGACGGTGCAGACGTGTAAACTATGTATGTTCTGATTTTTTCTTTGTTTTTATGTTTGTTAAGCGCTTTTATGTTTTTATTATAGTTGCCCTGAAGATGGTTACCGTTGAGTAACCGAAATATATCGAAATGACGAAACCAATTGAATATATTCAATTATATATACAATTCTTTTGTTTTCTTTTCTTTTTAAAATAACCAAAATTATTGACCTGAAAGCCCGCTCAATTCCTAAAAGACACACAATAAAAACGCAATCTCTAATAATAGTTAAAATAATAAATAAGGAATACAGCGGAAATACTCGCTTTATTAAGGTATAAATGTGGCATATTCGAGGGTACAAATTTCATGCTTGGATTTGAACAACCTGCCAGACCTGTCACTGCGTGTTATCGGATGAGTAAAATTAGATACAGGTAAGATTAAAATTAACAAAAGAATAAAAATGATTAAAATGAGGAATAAGAATAACTTTATGGCAGAGCGAGCCGAAAGTGAATGAGATTTGTAGGCAATTGCTCAGCTATTTATACTATTCAGGCTGAACTCGTTCTGTGAACTCTGGTTCATTATTGCGAACCACAGTGGTTCACATTGCTCACTTATCGGTAGTTAGGCTCGATAGAACGATAGCTGGAAATTTCTCCATAAATCGAAATAATTGATAACTAGATGAGCAATGCTGCTGAATGGAAAGATGAGAAAATGTATGTCTCCAAAGCTGAATAAAAACTTTTCAATATTTTTGAATTAAGCAAAAGTGCTACCAAATGATGGAATCTGTCTGTGAACGAACGAATGTTGAATGAATTGCTCTCGTTTCGTTTTGCTTTTTCCATTCAACTAATTGAAAGTCATTTACAAATCCCAAAGCAGTATCCCATCCCATATCATTCCTTCCACAGTTGTATCCCATTTGGTGAAATCCTTTCGAATCTTCATTTCCTTTGTCTAACCTTTTTTAGGCTCAAGTTGTTTTATATTTGTAATTTGCCTAAAACTGTGTGTGTGGGTGTTGATAAATCCGTCTAATTAGTGTTGCAATTTGTTAGAGTAACAGTTTGTTTATGCCAGACAAAAGTTATGTGGGATGGCACTCAACCAGATCCTTGCCCACAATTCATTAACACCATCAGCAGCATGCAGCAGGAACAAGTTGCCGTAAATACTCGAATGGTTTGTCCGAAAATGTATTTAACAATTTACACACAAAAATTTCGCCCAGAGAGAACAATTTTGGAAAACCAGAAGCAAAAAAAACTAGAAGGCCGGGCTAACTTCGGCCATGCCGAAGTTTTTATACCCTTGCAAGTTCTTGTGTTACTAGATCCCTAAATAGAGCTATCTAAATTTAAAAACCTTTGTGTAAAAATCCGTATCTACACGCTTTACCACGGCACGCATACATATGCATGCATGTATATACATACATATGCATGTATGTGTAGGTTTAGCCACTATATTTGTGGTACCTAGTTTTATTATTATATTATTATTATTATATTATTATTATTTTAGAGTTAATTGAATATTTAGACAAGTAAGTAATTTAAGAAATCGTGGTCGTCTTTTTCGTCTTTTCGTCTTTTTGTTCCGCACGTCGAACTTAACGTCTTTTGCTCTCGGTGTGAACTTCTAATCTCCACGTCTCGATCTCAACTTCTGTCGTCGTATCACTTCGCTCCTCGTTTCGTCTTAATTCGCCACTCTCGCCTTGCTCGTCAGGGCTGGTTGAACAACGATGCCAGACCCAATCCCACAACTCGGCCATCCTAATATGCATTTGCCTCAAATGCATCTTGATCGTCTATGTCAGGTGCAATCCATGGCTTCATATAATCAGCACAGGTAGAAGTACGCCCTGGACCGTCGTTGAACAATGCATCTTTGACTACGTCGTATGTGTCTCTAGGCTTTACCTTAGTTATTCGGTAAGGACCCAAATATTTCGGCTTGAGTTTCAGTCCTCCTCCAAGATGCGTTCGTTTAATTGCCACCAGATCACCGACTTTGTATATTGATGCAGGTCTGCGACGCAAATTGTATGTTCTTTTGTTTTCTTCTTGCATGCGAAGGATCTGTTGTTTCGCCTGCTTCCGTAAGTCATCTCGGTCGTCTTTGAAAGTCTGGATCATCTCATCTTGTATCATCTGTTTCAGCTGGAGGTCGTCTTTTGTGTGCATCTTTATTCCAACTAATAACTCGAATGGAGTCGCGTGTGTGCTTCTGTTGTACGTTGAGTTAATGATTTGCTGTACTTTGTCAACAAACTTATACCATTTGCTCGGGTCTTCTATGGACATCTTAGATATGACGGATACTATGACAGCGTTAAGTCGTTCGACTTGCCCGTTTGCTTGTGGGAGTCCAGTCGTAACTGCGTGAAGCTCGATATTTTCACTCTTACAATACTGCATGAATTCGTCTGACGTAAACGCTGCGCCTCTGTCGGAAATAATTTGGACTGGATTTCCGAAAATTGAACTTTGTGCCTGTAGTCTTGATATAACTTCTTTCGTAGATGTGGTTTTCGTCGGATATAACCAGCAGAACTTCGTGAAGCTGTCGATAACTGCTAGAATATGCTTGTACTGCTTGTGGGTTGACTCTAAAGGACCAAGAAAATCGATGTGAAACGTCTGAAGGGGCAGCTCTTCTTTCGGCAGTGGGTGTAGCTCTCCTTCCTTTTTGCCATGCTTTCGATTTAGCGTTAAACATGGTATGCAGCATCTTATTTGGTGTTGGATCTTGTCATCAAGTTTTGGAATATAAAACTCTTTGGCGATTATTTCCTTCGTCTTCTTCACTGAAAAGTGACCTCTTTCGTGAGCCTGCTTAATAATTTCACGTTGTAGAGCTGAGGGAACAACTATTAATTCTTCGTCATTAATCAACTTGTACAATATGCCAGCTTTCATAAAGTAGTTGTTGTGATACGTCTTTTCAGCCAGGATATCTATTATTGCCTTCAGTTCGTCGTCTTGAGCTTGAACACATTTTAGTTTGCTTCGTAGAGTATCCTCGGATATCATCATAACAGGATAACGGCTTAATGCGTCGGCGTGACGTATACGACTACCTGCACGGTGCTCAACTTCAAAATCAAATTCCTGAATTTCAAGGATCCAACGAGCCACTCTGGTGCAGACATCTTTTTTATCCATGGTTTTTGCAAACGCATTGCAATCGCTTATGACCTTAAAGTGCATACCTAGGAGGTACACTCGAAACTTGCGTAAGGCTTCTACTACAGCTAAAATCTCTAACTCGTAACTCGTGAATTTCCTCTCTGCATCCGTCGTCTTTTTGCTCATGAAGTAAATGGGATGCAACTGGCCGTCCTCTGGAGATTTTTGAAGTAAAACTGCTCCGAAACCATCGATCGACGCATCTGTGTGTAATTCAGTTTCATGCTGGGGGTGAAATATTTGCAAAACCGGCTTCTTGTTTATCCGCCTGTAATCAATGCACAAACGTGGAGTGCCATCGCGTTTTTTCACCAATACGACAGGGCTACTGAATTCGGACTCGGAATGTTCTACTATTTTGTCTTTTAACCACTGGTCGACTTGTTCATCAATGGTGCACCGTTCAGAGAAAGCATATCTGCGCGGGCGCGAATATATTGGGTTATCGTCTTTTAAAACAATTCGCATTTCAACATTTGTCGTCTTAAGCTTTTCCGGTTTATAGTTCTTAATTAGTTCGGACACTTCTTTTTTTGCACTTTTTGATGCACTCGGGTTAATGTCGATTTCTATGTTTTCCACGTCTATTTTCAATATCGAACTTATTACCGTTTCGTTTGTACCAACTTCGTATTCTTTGATTTGTACACCGTCGCGATTGATTATTATTTCAGCTTGTTTGCAAAAATCTTCTCCTAAAATCACATCATCATCTAGGAATTCCGTCGCTACTACTAGAAAGTTTACTTCAAAGTTCCGATGATTCACATTAACCGTTCCTGTGAATGCGCCACTGGGTTTCACTCTTTTATTCTTGTCGCCAAAACCGTACAGAAGAACATTGGCTTTGGTTAACTTTGGTTTTTTCAAATGCAAATAAGTCGTTTGGGAAACAATACTATGTTTACTACCCGAATCAATGAAAGCTATACACTTTTGATTGTTAATCTTTATTTCTTTGCACATAAACTTTTGCTCGGACGATATTGTACTCATGTTACGTAAATTCGAGTTTTCTTCAGGTTTCTTTATTGAACAATCTTTTGCTATGTGGGCAAAATTATTGCAATTGAAGCACTTTCTTCCTTTACTTTTGTTTTCACACTTTTCAGAAACATGTCCTTTTTGTCCACAATTATAGCATTTCACGTTATTACTGCCTTTGCTTTCTGCTTTCATTTCATTTTCTCTTTTATTTTGAACATATTTATACTCATAATCTTTCGACTTTTCACGCATTTTTTCATAGCACTTGATTTTTTCTTTAAATTCTTTTAAATTATTAGCGTTGTATAAAATTGATTTATTTATACTAAGGTCATTAATTCCGTCTATTACATACTGCATTAAGGCACTGTTTTCTATTTTTCCACGTGATGCCACTTCTTTCATTTTTAGCAAATATTCTTGAACACTTTCACCTTTTTTAATTTTTCTTTCAGATAATTGTTTGTGTAAATCAGCACTGTTAATTTCCGTTTTAAATTCATTAATTAGAGATTCTTTTAAGGTTGTCCAATTCTTTATTCCCCGTTCACTCATAACAAACATTTTTGCTAGTCCTTTAATCGCTCTTTTAGCAAAAATAAATTTTTGCAAATTGTCCCATTGCATCATGACAGCCATATCTTCAAAATCCTCAATCCATACTTCCACTGACAATTTGTCATCACCATGGAACGATCTTAATGAGTCTTCAACATCTCGAAAATTCAATGCGAACCTCGGTTGCACCATGCTTACATTTTGCGAACTTTCGGTATCAACATTGTTGACCGCGACTGTAGAGTTTGCGTGATTCGTTTTGTTGCTTCTGTTCTCGTTTGTTGCAGCTGTCCTAAAATTGGTTTCGTCACTTAGTATTGACAACATTTCGTCTTCGTCTTGATTATTCGTGTTCCTATTGGCATCCCTTTCGTGTTCATCATCTTCGTCATCGTCATCTTCGTTTTGCTCATGTTCCATGTTAACGTCGACCATAAAATTTACCGTTTGCAGATTGCGAAAAAGATGTGAAGTCAAATCCGTTTTATCATGCGTCAGACCCAAAATATTGCAGATTATTACAAGATCGTTATTTGATAAACTTTGTTCCACATAGGAGACTTTGCTTTGATATAAATCACTGTTAGGGCCAAAATCGAAACCCTCGAACTTTCTTAATCGTTGGCGATTGGCACGATCGCCTTCATCTTCAAAGACAAATTTGTGAAGCAGCGCAATATTTGACTTTTTCTCTTTTCCGAGTGCTTCTCGCACATTCTGAAAATCTTCGAGTTTTTTCATGTTCTTTCTTTGTCTCTACACACTCACACACACAGACACAGATGAGTATGCACGTCGTATTGCGTCGTTAAAATTTAAAAATTTTCGGCGTCGTCTGGGTTTTTGGCGTCGTCTGGTTTTTTGGCGTCGCGTCGTTTTTTCTTTTCGTCGTTTGCGTCGTTGTCGCCACCTTTCGTCGTTGATATTTTTCTTACCGTACGTTTGTCTCTTTTTCACTCACTGTTTTAACTCTATACGTTTACTCTGCACGTCTTGTTTAAGGTTTTTTTTCAAGGTTGCGCCCCTTTACTCCGTACGTCTTGCTTAGGGTTTTTTTAAGGTTGAGCCCCCATGTTTGTAGGTTTAGCCACTATATTTGTGGTACCTAGTTTTATTATTATATTATTATTATTATATTATTATTATTTTAGAGTTAATTGAATATTTAGACAAGTAAGTAATTTAAGAAATCGTGGTCGTCTTTTTCGTCTTTTCGTCTTTTTTGTTCCGCACGTCGAACTTAACGTCTTTTGCTCTCGGTGTGAACTTCTAATCTCCACGTCTCGATCTCAACTTCTGTCGTCGTATCACTTCGCTCCTCGTTTCGTCTTAATTCGCCACTCTCGCCTTGCTCGTCAGGGCTGGTTGAACAACGATGCCAGACCCAATCCCACATATGTAGATGTGCAGTATTAAATTTTTTCATTCGTTTGTATGACAGCTAAATCATATAGTTATCCGATTTTAATCAAATTTGGCAGTACTATAATTTATTATGAGCAAATGTTACAAAGTTTCATGATGATTGCAAAAGAAACAAAATAGTTTTTGGAAGCAAAACGTTTTTGGTCCGATTGTTCCTATGGGAGCTATATGATATAGTAGTCCGAATTTAATCAAACGTTCTATTCGATATAAATATTTATTTTAGTATCTAAATCTGAATTATTATCCATATTGAGACAGAATATTTTCCTTTTGAGGGAATTTCAACAAACAAATTCTGAATGTTGTAATTATACAAAATGGCAATCTAAAAATATTAAGAAAAATATATGAAAACTAAAGCGAACCAAGGAAACATGCCAACTAGATATCTAAGCACAACTTTGTTGTACATCATGTCGTATGAGTAATGTTTTAATACATTTTTGTAAAGTATTCAGAAATCAAATGAACGTATGCATAGACTCCAACTACAACTCATTTTCAAACTCTATGAATCATTGAAAAACACGCAAAAATACCTAAATATATTTCTAAACACAATTTTTTTGTAACACATGTCGTATGAGTGACATTTTTTTTAAAGTATGACATTCAGATATAAACAAATCACAAAAATACGAGAAAATAAATAAATCTATATACTATTATGTCGCATTTCGAATTGTTCAATTGCTCATAGTTGGATTCTTCTTTTTATTAGCCTATTATTATAGATTTCGTATTTATTTTCACTATATTATTTAATTAATTATAACAATACTGGTATTAAAAAAAATAAAAAAAAGTAAGTAAGTCGCCGGGCCAACTTGTATATACCATGCATCAGGTGAAAAGATATATATTAAATATCTTTCAAATGCTATCTCGCTCACTCTTATGTGGAAACGAGCACTTTAGCTCGTTTATGGGGTCGGAAACGATCCCTTTTCTGCGTTACAAATATCTGACCAATTTGATAATACCCTCTGGAAGGGTATAAAAACGAATACGTTGTGAAAGAGGTTGGCATCGCTCTCAGGGAATGTCTTGCTGGTGGACCCAATGTACATCCATTTTTTTTGAAACTATCTAATTTATATTTTCCATATGAGTGCTGACCAAACTTATCAACGGACATATTGAAAAGAAACATTTATATATATAAATATAAATGTAACACTTTCAATTAGCTATCACTTAGCTGTATTCTCAAAATAGAACTCAACAAAATTTCTTAGTACTCAGCACTTGTTTAACAACACCTTTTTCCATTTCAATCTTTATGTTATTAATTATATTAATTGATTAAAAAATTGTTTAGGTCATCCAAAAGTTTTTTATTTTCTCTCATAATATCTGCTCTTAATGCTGCATTTTTGTCTGCAGCATGCATCTGTGCTACTTGCAATTTCTTATCTATAGTCTGATCTATTAGTATTTTGCATTGAATCATATTTTGAGTGAACACTTTGTGATTAAGGCCCTGCCTATTCAAGGAGAAATGACCGAACTTTTTAATACCCATATTTGAGCTTGCGTTTGAATAATGATTGTTAATATATAATTTTAGCCACCCGAAGCCCTTCCATTATTGATATTATTTCGTTATTATGATTGTTGTGTCCAGCTGTTTGCGATGCGATATCATCCCAATATATAAAATATGGCTTATTCACATTCAGTTTCAGTAGGCCATTGCCAGTAAGAATGCAAGATGAATGTGATTGTGGAGACAAATGGTAGTGAAAACAAAGCTTTACTTGGGAAAAGAGGTTTGATTATATTTGCATATTTTTGAGCATTACTCATATGATTTTTTCTATGAGCATTTGTTATATTCAATATATTTTTATAATTAGCTAATCTTCATTATTATAATGCAGCGGATCATTTTCGTAAAATAATGAATAAGTCCTAATTTTTACCACTATGCAAAATAATGAATTTCCCATTTGATATATTTTTTTCAGAATGACTTAAACGCACTTTTTGATTACTATCTTTATAAGGACCTTATCAAGAACCTTTCTTCGTGTTAATTCGCTTATATTGAGTATTTTTATACCCTTGCATAAAGGGTATATTAATTTTGGTCAGAAGTGTGGAACGCATAGAAGCAGGTATCTCCGACCATATAAAGTATATTCCGTCCGTCCGTCTGTCTGTCTGTCTGGATCAACAGCTTCTCCTCGTAGACCGCTATAGCTACAGAGCTGAAATTTTGCACGAAGTCTTGTATATATTGGAGGCATTGTATATCCGGATCGGACAACTATATCATATAGCTCCCATAGGAACAATCGGACCAAAAAACGTTTTGCTTCTAAAAATTTTTCTGTTTAGTCAAAACCTGGCAGAGTGGAGAATCATCGAAAAATAGGTTTCCATTTTTATTTTGAACAGCGTTAAATTTTGATTAAATTTAGAATTTTTTATATGATTGTGCTCCAGAAAGATCTTGAAAGGAATGTCTCGAAAAAGTCGGTCATGGTCCTTGGATTCTCTCTTTCAGAATCAGCTTATCAAAATTAAATAAAAACACAAAAAGCACATCCAGACGACTTTGGTTTGGAGCCTCCTGGGGATCTGCTTCAACATAATAAACAAAATAATTAACTTGATAGTTAAGAATGTTTTAAGACTCAGGATTAGCACACAAATCAAATTCACTTGATTCTGAGCTACGTTCTTCTTTTGAAATACTTGGTTGGACCATTAATTCCGCCAATGGATCATTTTGATTGGTCTCATCTGAAATGTCCTTGCTTTTCTCGATATCCTGAGTATTATTATTATTCTCGATATCCTGAGTATTATTATTATTCTCGATATTCTGAGTATTATTATAATTCTCGATATCCTGAGTATTATTATTATTCTCGATATCCTGAGTATTATTATTATTCTCGATATCCTGAGTATTATTATTATTCTCGATATCCTGAGTATTATTATTATTCTCGATATCCTGAGCATTATTATTATTCTCGATATCCTGAGCATTATTATTATTCTCGATATCCTGAGTATTATTATTATTCTCGATATCCTGAGTATTATTATTATTCTCGATATCCTGAGTATTATTATTATTCTCGATATCCTGAGTATTAATATTATTCTCGATATCCTGAGTATTATTATTATTCTCGATTACTCCAGTAGCATTATTATTATTGACCTCTTGGTGATGCTGATTTTCATTAAGTATATTATTTGAACGACGAGGCCTTGGCCCACGAATGGCATAAGGCACATTACGATTTCGCAATTTCATATAATTCCGTCTTTCTTTCATTATTTAAATTATATATATATACTTATATACTTGGATATTCTGCGAGGTTTTCGATTTTCGGTTTAAATCAGTTTGAGGTTTGTTTTAAAATGTTTACTAAAACTTTGAATGAAAGATCAAACTTAAATATCAAAGCAAGTGTGATGAGGAAAATTTCCAGTAATATTGTACGTGTTTGATCATTAATTCTTCCCCGTTTTATACCATGAATCCATAGGATGATATGGTATATTTAAGTCGCCAAAATGTATGTAACAGGGAGAAGGAAGCATTTCCGACCCTATAAAGTATATATATTCTTGATCAGCATGAGAAGAGAAATTGATAGAGCCATGTCCGTCTGTCCGTCCGTCCGTCTGTCCGTCCGTAAGAGTGCAGAGATCTCAGCAACTATTAATGATAGAGCTACCAAATTTAGAATGTAGACTCGTGTAGTCTTGGCGCAGACCAAGTTAAGTTTTTTTTTTTGCCACGCCCCCTTCCGCCTCCGGAATTTAATAAAAAGTGATTTTCTCCCGCCGCTTCTGGAATTCAATGATTTTCTCCCGCAATATTTATCGTATGGGAATTTAATTTGGCACACTTATACATGTTATGTACATCTATCATTCCACCAAGTTTCATAAAAATCGGAATAAAAATGGCAGAGTTATACCTTGAAACGTTTTGCACTCAAAGCGGTGCAATTGGCCGGTGGAGCGCTAAAGTGCACACACATAAGAATGAGCGAGATAGCATATGTTAGAAATCGCGCATACGAAAGAAATTTTATATATGAAATAAGTTTTATAAACTCAAGGTAATTTGTTTTCCCCTGATGCATGGTATATCCAAGTCGGCCCGGCGACTTACTTACTTTATTTTTTATTTCGGTTTAAGCTATGACTGTTAAAGTATATATATATATACAAATTTTTAGTTGGGTTGATAAGGGCTTCGCGCGGGTCAATCTCCGGCACCTTCAGACTCTCCAAGCTCCTGAGTTGCTTCGATATGGATGCGGCGAACTCGCATGTCGCTTCCCAGTTCTCTGGGTTCTCAAACATCTTCGCGACCAGGTTCTCCGCAGTGACATGATCTCCGCACATAAGGAGCAACCTTTGCTTCGCAGAATCGAGACGTGGGCAGTAGAACGCCACGTAGTTAGCGTCCTCAACGACACCGCTGCCGCACCAGGTCCTCCTCCTCGTGCTTGAACCTCTTCAGGTAGCTCCTGAATCATCCGTGGCCGCTCAGAAGTTGTGTGAGGTGAAAGTTGACCTCTCCATGTGTCCTTCCTAACCAAGGGTCTAGCCTCGGGATGAGCCTGTGGGTCCAACGTTCTTTGGATGACGAGTCCCATCGTTGCTGCCAGCGTTGGATACTCCGAGCCCTAAGCGTCCGGCGATCGCCGGTTCTGACGGTGTGCTGCTTGTAGCTAGACCTCTCAGCATCCAGTATATCGCCACGGCTTCGCCGGCCAATTAGTGGATGGGCACCATGCTCGCTATAACTAGCGCCGCCTCGTCAGATACTGTGCGAAACGCGGAGCTGACCCTGATCGCGCTGTAAATGTACGTAGATTCCAGGCCGCGGCGATAGCTAACAGCCATAGCTTTTGCCCAGACTAGGGCGTAGATGGCGATTGACTTCATGACGCTCATCAGTAGCATCCTACGTCCTTGCTTGGGACCTCGCGTGAGAGTGCCCTTGCTGGGACTAGCGCTCTGTTATTGGCGTACTTTTATACCCAGTTAACCGTAGGATGATAAAGGGGTATACCTAATTCTATAAAATATGAATAACAGCGAGGCTCAACAGATCTAGAAATCGTCTATCTGCAGTCTATCGAATTTAAGAATCGTTGTAATAATGTACCCATGTTGATGGTATTTCGGATCATGATACAATAATATAAGGTAGTCTCGTCGGCAGCAGAGGCTTGACGTTTCGATGTCTTAGCTTCAGTACGTTCGTGCTTGTCAAATGAAAAGGTTGCCTACGGACGAATGTTTTAAAAATTGTTAACCCTTGTGTGAGCAAAAAAAAAAATAGTTATTGATATTTTTGTCGCAAAATTGTGCCGGTAAGAGGCAGTTGTGGGAGGAAAGCCTAGGGATGCAGCCTTGGTGAAAACTCCAGAATTTGCGACGCACATTTTGATGTTGATCTCAATTTACGCTTTCATCTAAAAACGGCCAAATTTATAAAAGGAGGCGGTTAAATCAAGATGCCGTTCCAAAACGAGAAGAGTGGCAATCCATCATTATTAAAGAAGGTTATGTTAATTCGAGCACACAAACAGCGTAAGTTAAGAGTGTAAAACAATGTATATATGTATGTACATATATGTTAAATATAATGTAACTGTATTGTAGAGACAAAGTAATAGATAAAACATTGTATACGGAAAATTGTATACTGAAGCAAAAGATTAATGTAATGGAAAAAGAGATGCAGACCTTACGACAAGAGCTTGAGGAGTTTCGCCAACTAAAAGAGTCTCTGGGCAAAATATTTACAGAAACCCAAATAAAAATATTGAGAAATGGTGGCAAACGTACATTATTCAATCCAGATGATATGTCTGCTGCTATTTGCCTCCATACCGCAGGCCCTCGGGCGTATAATCATCTATACAAGAAAGGCTTTCCTTTACCGAGTCGTGCCACCTTATACAGATGGTTATCAGGCGTCGATATAAAGACTGGTACCCTGGATGTGGTCATTGACCTAATGGCAAATGAGGAAGTGGACGAGACTGATAAGCTTTGCGTATTGGCCTTCGACGAGATGAAGGTTACAGCTGCTTATGAATATGACAGCTCAGCGGACGTCGTGTACAAGCCAAGCAACTTAGTGCAACTGGAAAATGTGCGCGGGTTAAAAAATTCATGGAAGCAGCCAGTTTATTTCGATTACAACACCCGGATGGACATGGACACGCTTAACACCATTTTAAGGAAGCTGCACCGTAGAGGTTATCCAGTAGTAGCAATTGTGTCAGATTTGGGCACCGGAAACCAACGACTATGGACAGAGCTTGGTATTTCAGAAAGTAAGTGTATTACAGGAATTATAAGCAAAGAGAAGTTAATTGTTTTTGTATGTTTTTAGAAAAAGCCTGGTTTAGCCATCCATAGGATGATTTTTGTTTTTTTCGGATGCTCCTCATCTTATAAAATTAGTCCGTAACCACTATTTGGAAACTGGATTAAAAATAAACGGAAAGCGCTTGAACAAGAGTACAATTCAACAAGCTCTAAGTCTGATGTGTCAATAATGTTCAAAATTAGCGACAACCACATTAATGTGCGTTCGCTCGCTAAACAAAAAGATAAATTGGCAACTCTAGTTGTTTTCATACAAGTGTATATAGCGACTACAAAATCAAAACTAAAAACCAGATTATCTCAACATAGATCGGACTACAAATCACGTCATAATACAAATAACCCCTCTCCCAATTTTGAGGACACGAAGATCATAGGACAGGAGAACCATTACAACAAACGTTTCACGATGGAAATGTTTCATATAATAAATACATCGACATATATAAGACTGACAAAAATGACTCTGACAATTGCGCACAGTTATACAGACACTTATTAGAAAATAGTTAGTCTAACACTCCACGTCCGACGGTGCAGACGTGTAAACTATGTATGTTCTGATTTTTTTCTTTGTTTTTATGTTTGTTAAGCGCTTTTATGTTTTTATTATAGTTGCCCTGAAGATGGTTACCGTTGAGTAACCGAAATATATCGAAATGACGAAACCAATTGAATATATTCAATTATATATACAATTCTTTTGTTTTCTTTTCTTTTTAAAATAACCAAAATTATTGACCTGAAAGCCCGCTCAATTCCTAAAAGACACACAATAAAAACGCAATCTCTAATAATAGTTAAAATAATAAATAAGGAATACAGCGGAAATACTCGCTTTATTAAGGTATAAATGTGGCATATTCGAGGGTACAAATTTCATGCTTGGATTTGAACAACCTGCCAGACCTGTCACTGCGTGTTATCGGATGAGTAAAATTAGATACAGGTAAGATTAAAATTAACAAAAGAATAAAAATGATTAAAATGAGGAATAAGAATAACTTTATGGCAGAGCGAGCCGAAAGTGAATGAGATTTGTAGGCAATTGCTCAGCTATTTATACTATTCAGGCTGAACTCGTTCTGTGAACTCTGGTTCATTATTGCGAACCACAGTGGTTCACATTGCTCACTTATCGGTAGTTAGGCTCGATAGAACGATAGCTGGAAATTTCTCCATAAATCGAAATAATTGATAACTAGATGAGCAATGGTGCTGAATGGAAAGATGAGAAAATGTATGTCTCCAAAGCTGAATAAAAACTTTTCAATATTTTTGAATTAAGCAAAAGTGCTACCAAATGATGGAATCTGTCTGTGAACGAACGAATGTTGAATGAATTGCTCTCGTTTCGTTTTGCTTTTTCCATTCAACTAATTGAAAGTCATTTACAAATCCCAAAGCAGTATCCCATCCCATATCATTCCTTCCACAGTTGTATCCCATTTGGTGAAATCCTTTCGAATCTTCATTTCCTTTGTCTAACCTTTTTTAGGCTCAAGTTGTTTTATATTTGTAATTTGCCTAAAACTGTGTGATAAATTCGTCTAATTAGTGTTGCAATTTGTTGGAGTAAAAGTTTGTTCATGCCAGACAAAACTAAACTTATATATTAAATTTCTTTCGTATGCGTGATTTCTAACATATGCTATCTCGCTCACTCTTATGTGTGTGCACTTTAGCGCTCCACCGGCCAAATTCGCCTTGCACCGCTTTGAGTGCAAAACATTTCAACGTATAACTCGGTCATTTTTATTCCGATTTTTATGCAACTTGGTGGAATGATAGATTTCCATAACATGTATGAGTGTGCCAAATTAAATTCCCATAAATATTGCGGGAGAAAATCACTTTTTATTGAATTGCAGAGGCAGAAGGGGGCGTGGCAAAACGATACGATAAATATTACGGAAGAAAATCACTTTTTATTAAATTTCGGACGCGCAAGGGGCCGTGGCAAAAAAAAATAAACTTGGTCAGCGTCTATACTACACGAGGCTACATTCTAAATTTGGTAGCTTTATCATTTGTAGTTGCTGAGATGTCTGCACTCTTACGGACAGAAGGACGCACGGACAGACGGACATGGCTATATCAATTTCTCTTCTCATGCTGCTCAAGAATATATATACTTTATATATATACTTTATACTTCTCCCTGTTACATACATTTTGGCGACTTTAATATACCATTTCATCCTATGGATGCATGGTATAAAGAGCGAGATAGCATATGCTGGAAATCACCGATTTGGTCGGGGGGCGCTAAAGTGCTCGTGTCCACATAAGAGTGAGCGAGATAGCTTTTAAAAGAAATTTAATATACAGTGGCTCACAGCTTATTTGATACAATTTTTTTAAAATTGCTTGTGTCATAATTCAAAAACTATAAAGAATATCGAAATTCTTTATATGCCATTTTAAAGAGGACAACTTCAAGTTTTCAAAAACAAAAGATTTGAATTAATAAAGTAAGTAAGTCGCCGGGCCGACTTGGATATACCATGCATTAAGTGAAGAGATATATATTAAATTTCTTTCAAATGCTATCTCTCTTTTGTGGAAACGAGCACTTTAGCGCCCCCCGACCAAATCGGTGATTTGCAGCATATGCTATCTCGCTCTTTTTCGCGTGCACCTGCCTTGCACCGCTATGAGTAAAAAACGTTTCTATGTATAACTCGGCCATTTTTATTCCGATTCTTGTGATATTTGGTGGAATGATAGATATACGTGACATGTATTAGTGTGCCAAATTTAATTTCGATACGATAAATATTTCGGCTGAAAATCGAATTTTTCGAATTTCGGGGGCGGAAGGGGGCGTGGCACACTGCACACTGCACGCATCTAATGTTCAAATCCGAAAGCTTTATCTTTTATAGTTCCCGAGATATGGAGGCTCAAAATATTGTTTTTAAAATAGCGGGGGCGGAAGAGGGCGTGGCGAAAAAAAAATAAACTCGATCTGCCTGCAGAGCAAACGGGTCTACATGCCAAGTTTGGTAGCTCTAGCTCTTATAGTCTCCGAGATCTCGATGATTCTTCAGACGGACAGACGGACAGACAGACGGACATGTCTCAATCGACTCGGCTATTGATACTGATCAAGAATATATATACTTTATAGGGTCGGAGAAGCTTCCTTCTCCCTGTTACATACATTTTGGCGACTTTAATATACCATTTCATTCTATGAATGCATGGTATAAAAATATAGCTGTTCAACAGCAAATAAAAACAAAAAACGAAGAGAACTCCAAAACTTTGGTCACAGCTTATTTGATACAGGGTTAGTAAAATGCTTAAATTTAATGTTAGTGCTTATTTTAATATTTTGTGTGCATCCCTTTAGCCTTAATTAAAGCCTGCAACCTATTTGCCATTGAATCCACCAACTTTTGGGTGTAATTTTGGCCCATTCCTCCAGCAAGGCTCTTTCCAACTCTTCTTTACTTGAAATCTTGTGTTTCCTGATTTCTTTGTCTAATATTGCCCATAAATTTTCTATCACATTCATATCAGGAGACTGTGCCGGTGGTTTCATAAGATGGGGGCAGTTCCAAATAAGCCACGTTTGAATAATTCCGGCCTTGTGCTTCGGGTCGTTGTCTTGATAAAAGCTGAAGTTCTCTGATATGCCAAGTTTTTCGACGCTTTGGAGCAAGTTGTTCTTCAAAATATCGAGGTACTGCATTTTTTCCATTATTCCCTCGACGAATACCAGATTTCCCACTCCGGCTGCGGACATACAAGCCCAAAGCAGCACACGTCGGACAGTTTCTGCGCTCGACGCCTTGCCCAGCTCATTTTCCACCTCTGCAGCCAACTTTGGAGCAGATAGCTTGGGGTTAGCCTTAATTTTTCTAACGATATAGCGCTCGTCGGACTCATTAAAAATTTTATTGGGTGCTTTTCTGCCCTTGTTTTCTATCCTATTTTCATGTTTAAAGCGCTCTTTAATATGTTGGACAGTAGAGGCACTTAAGTCCACCAGCTCCGCAGTTTTTCGGACAGTCTCTCCTTTTTTAAAATGATGGATGACCAGCTCACGCTTCTCAATAGATGTTCGTCGGCCCATTTTAAATCACTAGTGAATTTTAAGTCTATTTTGAATCTCAATTTTTCCAAATTGCAAAAAATAACGTCTTCTATATTGACTAAATATAGCAAAATGCTAGTTAGATCGAAAAAACTTCAAATTTTGTCATTTTACTTACATCAAAGTGGCTGTATCAAATAAGCTGAGAGCACTAAATTCCGCGTCTATCCGTAACTGTTGCCTTTCTCGCCAAAAACAGAAATTCCCGGGAAACCCATTACTTAGAACTAGTATTTTAAATATACACCTAGTCGACTGCATTCTCAATTTATCGATAAACCTGCAAGTTTCGATATGTAAATATCGGTATGTAAATATGTGTGAGTGCAGAGTGTCGCAGGCGAATTCCCTATTATTTATTAATTATCTGCGGAGTAGTCGCTTACTAAGAGTTTTGCGGGGTTGGTTCTTCTGTAGTGTGGGGAGGATTGCTGCCATAGATCGTCCCTGTACTGTTTGAAGAGTTCTGTTAGGAGTTTTTGTGTGTCTTTTGTATTGTAGTTGTTCTTATATGTCAAGGGGTATAGAAGAGCTTGACGTGCTTCTCTGTTCGCTGTGTCGTTTCCCGTTATGTTGGTGTGTCCTGGTTAGAGCTGGGAATCCATCGATGGTCTGCCCCCTTGATAGTTTTGTCAGCGATGGAAAAAAATCTATAGTATCGATGGTTCAGTATTTTTCAATCGATGGATGGAACCATCGATTGTTCCATGGATGGTTAAAAGGGTTATTCGAATTATCAAATAAAATACAAAACGGTTATTTATGTGACCACGCACAAATCAACTTCGATAGATCGCCATCGAACTTTTCCCATCGATCTATCGCACTTTTTAATTTCCATCGATACTATCGATGGAACTATCGATGGAGTTCCCAGCTCTAGTCCTGGTACCTATATTAGTATTAATTTTGGGTATTTGTAGGTTATGATGTCTCGAATTGTGGAGCTGTAGTAGTTGTGGTTGTTGATATTTGCGATCAATTTTAGAGCTAAGAGGGAGTTTGTGCAGATTGCATGATGTCGGTTTGTTTGTTTTGCCAGTAAGCATGCGTCTAAAAAAGCTGAGATTTCAGCAGTGAAGATTGAGCTGTGGTTGGGTAATTGTAGGAGGTACCAGAGTCGGACTTTGAACCGTCAGTATATATGAATTCGAATTCTTTCATTGCGTCTTTTAGTTCAATGAATTTTTTCTGGAATACTGTTGGGTGTGTGGTTGGCTTTGTACTTAGTTTTATGTAAGGACATGTTTAATGCATTAGGGTTAAACACCCAAGGGGGGTATCTGAGTTTCCTAGCTGGGATCGAACGGACATTTATACTATGTAGTGAACAAAAGTTTAAAATTCTGTGTAGTAAGGAGGGTACTTTTGGTTTAGTTTTTGAAATTTTTATTTTTTGTAGTATTTGGTATGAACATGAACTGAGTTCTTCTTTCAATTGGCATCAATTCTGCTCCGTACTGTAGATTTTTAATGGGAGTAGTTCGAAACGATCCTAAGGTGAGTCTAAGTGCAGCGTGGTATTGCAGCAGCATGTTTTGAGTCTGCCTAGGATCGATGGAAGGCAGTTTCCGTAGAAGGGTAGGCAATTTGACATAATAAGTGCTTTCATCGTGAGAATTAGGGTTTTGGTGTCACAATTGGACCTTTGGTTTAAAAACCATTTGATATCTAGTTCTTTGTTATCGTAAGCCCAAGAATTTTGAGCGTGTTGAACTGGTTGAGAGGGAAGTTGTGTGACCCAGTGTGAGTGGTGCATTTTCTCTTCCGGCATACGTGAAGGTGGTTGCATTTCGGTACTGAAAGCTTAGCCCCAGTTTTTACGAGTGTATTTCACGTGTGCATAGGAGAAAAAGGTGAATTCCTTGTGGATGGTTACCGTATGGCAAAGTCTATTGTACGCGATTAAGAAGAGGATGACTGATAAGGGAGATCCTTGAGGGAGACTTGCCTCTTCGGAAGCCGAGTTGGCGGTTGTCAATTAGCTTGTTGTTGTTAGCAAGCCACCGCAACCGGTTTGAAACAATCTTGTCTAACACTTTGGATAAGCATGGGTTAAGGGAAATCGGTCGATATGAATTTATGGACGTCTTGTTGCCTTGTGGTTTTAGAATGGGAATTATCTTGCTGGTTTTAAACTGTTGGGGTACTAGTTTAAGAGTCTTTTAGTGACAGAAATATTTACGTTTTTTGACAGAGGGTATGAGATGTGATCTAGTCCGGGGGTTTGTGCTTTTAGGCTGTTTAATGCAGATTTGAATTCAATGAGAGTGATGGGTACCTCTAGGAGAAGTGCATTGTTGGATGGCTCATAATTAATAGCTGTAGCCAAAGCTTTGGGTTTGTTTCTTTGGAATGCTGGGCTAAAATTGTGGTCGGATGATGCTGTTGACCAGTGCTCATTGGGTAAAATTAATTTATCCCAAAATTTTGGCATAAATTAAAAAAATTTTTTTTGGAAAATCTGATTTTTATACCATGCATTCGTAGAATGAAATGGTATATTAAAGTCGCCAAAATGTATGTAACAGGGAGAAGGAAGCTTTTCCGACCCTATAAAGTATATATATTCTTGATCAGTATCAATAGCCGAGTCGATTGAGACATGTCCGTCTGTCTGTCCGTCTGTCCGTCTGAAGAATCATCGAGATCTCGGAGACTATAAGAGCTAGAGCTACCAAACTTGGCATGTAGACCCGTTTGCTCTGCAGGCAGATAGAGTTTATTTTTTTTTTCGCCCCGCCCCCTTCCGCCCCCGCTATTTGAAAAACAATATTTTGAGCCTCCATATCTCGGGAACTATAAAAGATAGAGCTTTCGGATTTGGACATTAGATGCGTGCAGTGTGCACGCAGACCAAGTTTGTTTTAAATTTTGGCCACGCCCCCTTCCGCCCCCCGAAAAATTCGATTTTCAGCCGAAATATTTATCGTATCGTAATTTAATTTGGCACACTAATACATGTCATGTATATCTATCATTCCACCAAATATCACAAGAATCGGAATAAAAATGGCCGAGTTATACATAGAAACGTTTTTCACTCATAGCGGTGCAAGGCAGATGCACGCGAAAAAGAGCGAGATAGCATATGCTGCAAATCACCGATTTGGTCGGGGGGCGCTAAAGTGCTCGTTTCCACAAAAGAGAGATAGCATTTGAAAGAAATTTAATATATATCTCTTCACCTAATGCATGGTATATCCAAGTCGGCCCGGCGACTTACTCAGGGGTGTCACAGAAATCGCTAACGCCCTAAAATCGCCCCAAACACAAATGTAGGGTGTCACAGAAACCTCTTTTGACAGTTTTGAAAAGTTGCGAGTTTTGCTCCAACGTTTGGTTAATTTCGCGCTTACAGCAAATTATGTTGAAAAAAGAATGGTGTTGAAATAAACTTTGATTATTTTTGGATGGAATTGCATTCAAATAATAGCTGGCAATATTTGTGTTAATATATAATTTATTAGTTTACGAAAACGCCTGTGAAAAAAATCAAGCAAGCGTCGTTTTTGCTTAAATCACCCATAAGCAAGGCTGCCATCCTGCTGAAAACGGCAGAAACTAATTTTCGGACAAAACATTTGTGTTTCCAATTTTACTTTGTTATATGCCACAAGTAAGCACAAATTTTATAGATTACGACCAAATTTAAGAAAGTTTTTTAAATTGTGTGTAAACAGATAAATTTAATGTAAACGTCGAAAAAATGCACCAAGTTGACGTCTCTGTTTTTATCTTGGCCAGCCAAAGAAGAAGAAATGTAAACAGCTGAAAAAAATGCAATTGCAGTTGCCGCCCTTTTTAAAATGAATTAAAATTTTTTGGATTTCTGATGGATAAGGTTTCTAATATGATCGAATAAACTTAATTACATTTGCATTTGAATATGTACATCGAATTTTTAATTATTTCACTTGTAATTGAAGATTTGTAAAGAATGGAAATCGCTTGCTAAAGAGAAGCAAGAGTCTAGATTAAATAATATTCCCAACGATTTCGCTCACATTTGTTCTAAACACCTCCAGGTCTGCATCCAATGACCTGTTGAACAGAGCTAATATGTACATAGAAATCGCATGGACAAAATTTTATTCTGGGGTAAAACAGTTGCCATTGTTGCGAAAAATGAATTGTGTAGAAAAGAGAATGTAGGCTTACAAACGCAATAGTTAGCAGTTATCGATGCATTGTATTCATCTTGTTGTATTTAATTCATTGTTCTTCAATTTTTGGTTAATTTGCCAAAAATTTGTTTACAGTTACAACTTTGAAGTAAATGTAAACAATAGGGTTGTCAAAGGACCGACAATATTGCGCGCGATAATAATTTTAAAAATTTTGGTGTTGCAGTGTGTTAACTGTACCTCCAAAAAATAAGTGCATTTTTTCTTGTTGTATAACATAAGCAATAATTTTTGGTTTACGAAAAATGTATAATAATTTTAATTCCAAACGTTAGTATTTTTTTTTTTTGAATTGCACAACCCTATTTCACTTATCGACAATCGAAATACCGAAATAGCGGCGATCGAGTTAGCCGATGTGCCAACCGGTGGCTGTGGCTCCGAAAATGTTGCCGAAAATGAAACGTCGGAGATTTCCATGACACCAACGTTTGGTTTCGGCGTTTTACATTTCAAACGTCGCCAAAACCGCTAGCGTTTTCTGTGACACCCCTGACTTACTTTATTTTATTTGTTTCTAATTAAAAACATTCCAATAAGTGTAAAAATAATTTTTAAAAATTTTTAGGGAGTGCCCTTAATGTTTTACGCTTATTCAAAGTCAGCTGTTTTAGGGTTGCATTGGTTATCGAAAAAAACGCGGGGAAGCTTCTTTGACTTTCAAAGTAGACAGGTAGAAGGTATGTAAAATGAGATGTTTGTGTTGATTTTGTAGTTTTTGTTATTTATTGTCCAATTGTCCAATGTGTTGCTATGTGTATTTGTAGATCAAAACTAAAACTTGTTCGTGTGTCTCGTCAGGCCTAACTTTTGAAGCGAGAAAAGGTTAGAAAATGTATAAATAACAGGTTGTACACTAATCTTCGACCAATCCAATACTGAAAGGACTTCTTGCTCATATTTGCCCCTTTTCGAAATAGTTGCAGTTACACACGAGTTCTGCCATTCCACTTTGTTGGAAGTGTGGAACAGCAACAGTCGCGAAGAAAACGCTGTTCAAAACTATGTATATTGTGCAGCAAATAGGTCAGGAAAATCTATCGGTGGATCAACAAAATGTAATTAAGCTTAAAGTGAAACAATTCGTCAAATTCATCAAATTTAATTTGCCAAAATGCAATCGGATGGTGGAACGCTTTAAAACAAAGCACACACGTTGGCTGGAGTCAAATATCAAAGTTACTTCAAGTGATAGAACACTTGAAAGAGCAGGTCGAAAGCATTTAAACTATAACGATGCAGGTCCTCGTTTAAAACGGAAATTAGCATCTGAACTTGCTTCACAGAACGACAACTCGACTCCTCTTTTAATACATGCCGCATTGCGTTCGTCAAAAAAATTAAAAGAGACAGATACATCCTTTGTTCTGAAAAAAGCGATAAGCAACGAGAATTTAAGTGAGATTAAAAAAAAACTGGAGAAACGTGACCCATTGCCACTAAGTGTTGATGAAGCATTAGCTTTTCTGATTGAAAACGGATTGACTAAACAGCAATACCTGAGCATCAAGGCCCTTAACAAACAGCAAGGATGTGACATTTATCCACCTTACGCAAAAGTGAGAGAAAGTAAGCTGAAATGTAGGCCTGAAGAAATCATGTACTCCGAAACTAAAGTGGAAGTCCCGTTTCAAAATTTATTAAACCACACAGTGGATCGTATTCTGGAGATGCAGCAAGACGTTCTTGAAATATCCAATTCTTCACGTTGTACATTGATGTTAAGCTACGGCTTCGATGGTTCTACTGGACAAGGCATTTACAAACAGAAATTTCAGGAAATAATGGACACCTGTATACTTCCGGTTGGAGTTTTGGGAGAAAACGCTTCTGAAGCTCGAAATAAAATTTATAAAAACGATCGAAAATCACATGCTAGAAAGTGCAGCCGGTTGGAAAATATAAGTGATGTATTCAACAGAGCACTTGACCCATCTGACCCACTTTTTTCAAGCCTTAATTTAAAAGCACGAGTTAAAGCAAATAGGAAGAAGAAAATACCCGCAGAAGTTCTTGAACTTTTAGAGGAACATTCTTACGAATCTTCTAAAACACTTGGAAAGAATGCTGGTTCAACAGAAAGCCAAGAAGAGGAATATGATTCCCAGGATGATGAAGACAGTTATGAAGACACTGAAGTTAATTGTATTGAGTTGGAAGAAGAAGAAGATGATGAATAAGTTGAAGCATTTGCCCAGGTAAGAAAAGCAAATTGAAAAATATTTGATTGACCTATGCTAATCTATTTTGTTTTTTCTAGCAATCTAAATGAATCAAAACTAGCATTAATGTAGACATCTAAGTACATAAATATATTAAATGTTTAATAAAATATATATATAATATATATAGGTTATAATATAATTAACATAGCATATACACAACGAATATGTAAGCAACAATATTAATTTCAATATTGAAATAAATTTTTAAAAAAGGGCGGGGGTGTGGGCGTGGCCAATTTCAAAATCCGAAATTACTAAAAACTCATACTAATATACATAAAAAATTTCTTCTATCTCTTCAGGGACAATTAATGCCAAAAATTCGGCCTTTTTACCCATAGTGCAGTGGTTGACAATTGCTCGTTATATGTCGCCTTTGTCCACAGTGTTAAGATTGGGGCTATCAGGTGATGATATGCAATGCATCTCATGAGTCATGGCGTAGTCTTCTGCCGCAGAAGGTGTTTATTCTTGACCAGATTTTGGAGACCGGGGAATATGAGTTAGTTTCTGATGTAAATTCATGTATAGAGGATCGTTTTGATAGTTTGATCTCGCGTCTTAAAAGAGCTTTTGTTTTTTTAAACCTCAATTCTGTTCTCAGGGTTAATGCATCTGTTAAAATTGGTACCAAGCTTGGTTTTTATTCTTTTTTAATTGTTTTAGTGTTTTGTTCCACCAGGGAACTGTCTTTTTTATTGATGAAGATGGTCTGGTTTGTGCTATGGCCCTGTTTGCGCTTTGTCTGATGATTTTGGTTATGTTTGCTAATTCTTGGTTTGTGTTTGTACTTATCGGTTTTTCTAAGTGGAATCTGTCTGTTAGTTCGTTAAACAGCTTCCAGTCAGCTGAATCAACTAAAAATCTCGGTTGTGTATATTGGTTTGTTGCGTCATTCTTAAAAAGTGTAATGTGAATGGGGAAGTGGTCGCTGCAAAATAGGTCAGAGTCTGTTTTCCATTTGGTGTGTGTTGTGAGGTTAGGGGTACTGATGGTCAGGTCTACATGGGTGAAGGTTGAGTGTGTTGAGAAGTGGGTGGGTGATCCGTCGTTTAAAATCATAAGGTTTGACTGAGTCACATATCTAAGCAGAGTGTTCCCTTTAAAGTTATTGGACGGGGAGCCCCAGTAGTTGGGCCAGCTGTTAAAATCACCAGTAATGATGGTGTGGTCTTGAGTGTCTGAGTGACCTCAACTTCAATTGAATTATTGAGCGATTAATTTCATTGCTTGTGAAAGTGATTTAGTTTTGACAAGAATAAGTTTTACACTCACTAATCTCACCATTGCACAGTGGGCGAAACGACTGATTTAGCGGCGATTAATTAATAACTTCTGCAAAAATGATGCTAATTTTGTACGGATATTTTTTTTTTGTAGATAAATTTATTACACATCAAAATTAATGAACAAAAATTGTTTCATTCAGTGAAAATATTTGTTTTTATTATTTGTTCCAAGTTAGAGTAAACCTGTTTTATTCGATGTCTGGTCGTTTTCGCTCAATTTTAAGAAATTTCGTTACACATTTTCAAAATTTTTTTTTTTTGCTGTTACTTATAAAGGATATACTTATACACATATAAAAAAATTCAAATAAATTGGACAGCTACATATATCATTAAAAAAGCTCATCGGAAATTTAATATTCTCTTGCATGTGTACTCATATTCAGCTAGAGTTATGTTTAATCGAGAAAATATATGCTTGTATCTTTAAAAAAAAAAAACATGTGTCTTTCTTAAAACATACATTTATTTAATCATTCAATATAGAGTAAATATAATCAACTTCAAAAAATATTTTATATATTTTTTTTTTAATTTTTCAATTTTACTCCTAATCGGTATCTGATGTTGTGCAATCTGATAACTCTTCTTGTGCGTCTTTACCTAAAATAAGACTAATAATGTCTTTATCTAAAAACTGATCTTTTTTAGAAAATTTAACTGTGGATTTTGCTAACATTGTAATAAATGGGTCCGATGAAATAAAAAGTGTGTGAGCCAAGTCTTCCATTGTGTTACTGCGAGAATTTTTTCGTGTGTGGTTTAATCGAAACTTTCTCTGGTCTTTATTTCTGGCCTCAAGAGCTTCTTCTGACATCATACCTATCGGAAGGGCAAAGTGTTCTATAATTTCTGCACCATGAATCAAAATTTTATGGACAGATGAAGGCATATAGAACCATGGGTACTTGTCTACAAATAATATTGCAATTTGAAATGCATAATGTTTAAAGGCTTGTGTATCAATTTCACATCCGGATGCTAGTGTTCGTAAGATTACACTAAATCGAGAAGTTATTTTGGCAGCTAATTTTGCATCATGAAAAAACTTTCTCGCTGTGTTGCCGTTATTTGTATTGCCTGAGCCACCTGGCTGGGGAATATCAACCAATATACCCATCTCCTTTCGCAAATTCTTTTGTATTTCCAGTTTTCTAATATCAACAGCTGATTTATCTGTACTTCGAACTTGCCAATTTTTAATTATCAGTCTATAGCTAATATCAGTGCTGCAAAATGAAATTTTTTTTTATACGTAGCTTGAACTAAAAATCTACGTATTTTTACGTAGCCAAAATTTGGTCAAATACGTAGATCTACGTATTTTTTTTTAAAGTCAAACAAAGCCAATTATAAAGGGTATTTTAATTATATATATGCCATATTTGTTTACATATAAGTTTTTATTAATAAAATTAACATTTTTTTTAATATTTAGGAGTGAATATTTTTATTAAAATAGCTTAGGTGCTCTTTCGATGGCTCAGATGATATTTGCTTTAAATGGTCTTTTGTGAATAATAATCCTTTTAGGGTTTCTGTGCCTAAACAATTCCTTTTATTCGTTTTAATTAAAGTTATCTCAGAAAAAATTCTTTCAACATTTGCGCTGCTATGCGGCAATGTTAAAATATTTTTAGCAAACTCTGACAAAAAAGGAAAAAGAAGGGAACCATCGCCTTTTTTAATATTTGCAATATACGCCCAAATCTCTACTTCCTTAGCATCTTCCCCAGTAAAGGGCAGATCTGTATTCCGTAAGATACGCCACTCCCTGTCGAGCTCATTGAAATTTCGCGTGCACAGTCCTGTCATGAAAATGCATGTTTATTAGAGGTTATATAAAACAATAAATTTTAAAGTAGTAATTTTAAATTTTTGCTAAAATTTTTTTTTTGTACAATTTAAAAAAAATACGTAGATTTGGGAGCTCTATACGTAGATACGTAGATCGGGGCTGAAAATACGTAGATCTACGTAAAAATACGTAGATTTTGCAGCACTGGCTAATATGCAGAATGCAATCAAGGAAACGAATCCAAGCATGTAGACTGGATAAACCATAATTGTGATGCAGAAATTCTCCAGCCTGCAGAAAATACATCATACATCATCATAAAATACATCATTGCATTATAACTCAATATACATGCAACGCATTTTCCCACTATATAGAATGGCATACTTCCATGCAGTTGAATTACATAAATAATTGATTCCAAAAGCAAATAAATAAACGCTTTGCATATGATTCAGTAATGTAGTATTATTTATTTAGATTATTATTTATTATATTATTATTTAGATATTATTATTATATTATATTATTATTAATATATTTTTATTATATTATATTATTATTAACATATTATTATATTATATTATTACTAACATATTATTATTATATTATATTATATTATTATTAACATATTATTATATTATATTATTAATTAGATAATATTATTATATTTTATTATTATATTATATTATTATTTACATATTTATTTATTTTCTTATAAATTAATTCTAATATCTACATAGTTTTAATTATTAAATTTATATGTATATGCCTTAATCTATATTTACATTTTCTTCTACAAATATTTCATTTTCTTTATCTTTTAAAGCAGGTTTTTTTTTGTTTTCAAAGTTCTGCTTCGCCAGTCGACCTTTTTGTACTTTGAAGCAGTTACGGATGGTTGAGATGTAACACTTTTCCGTCCATCCTTCACTTTTAATGGCATCTGTTAATTGAATATTATTAATTATTGTCATCAAAAATAAAATTGAAATTATTTATACATACCAGATAGAGCATCGTTCAATGCCTTGAACTGCTTGAACGGCTCTTTCCCATTCAGGCCATCGTAGTTCAGATCGGGGATAATGTTTCTACCCACAATACAATCAAAGTTTTTTACGACATTTCCCCTTATCACTTGTCGCATAATTGTTACCTGTTTATATTTATTAAAGAAAAAATTATTAAATTCAAATATATTACACAAGATACATTAGATACTTACATATGTGGCTTTGTCTGCCTGGACCAGCTCATTAATCTTATGCAGGTCTTCCATTTTAGTAATGGGGAAAATGTTGTCGCCTTGAGGAATATCATCCTGAGTCAATTTTTTTAGTATTGCCAACATTTCCACTTGCCTCTTTTCTATCCTATCGAGTGTTTTTTCTTGGCTTTCTAGAGTTTTTTTTAAGTCTTCCACATCGTTCTCCAACTTCGCAAAACGGTCATTTTTGCCGTTGACGTCATCGAACTCCGAGGAAATCCCACCAAACTGTTTCTTAAACATAACTGAAATAAATAAGAATTAGCTGCAAATACTTATGACTGAGAGTGTAAAATAGGAATGAAAACTAAATTTTCGTTACATGGCAAGCAAACGTATTTATAACTAATTATGCTAAGAGGTACAAGTTCTTCCTCTAGCATTTTTTTTTGTTGTTTTCACAAGACCTATTGTTTGTGAATTTATGGGCTCAGTGTAAAATGGCTGAGGATCTTCAAAGCGTCGACATTGAGCGAACTTTTCAATTTCTAGGAATCGAACTATGGTGGCCGGAGAACAAGGTGGCATGCAGCAATAATTGTTGGGAGATATTGTAGAAAGAGTGAATTGGCCTTTTTTATTCCTCTGGAACGAAGTACTGCACTCGACACTTTTACTTTTTTTAATGAATATTTATTATAAATTTGCTGCGGAATATTAATTGGACACTTAATAGATTTTTTAACTTGTTGCATAAAATTTTCAAATTTATATGCAGTTAAGTCCTGAACATATCCCATTTCTCGGACGGACTCACAAATGTGTAAAAGGTTATGAACATTAAAAGAAGAACATTTAAGAGCAAACGTGCTCACAAAGTAGTCGACAATTTGTTGAATACAATCAATATTAGTATTATAATCTGATTTAGTTAGTAACAGCCTATAACCAGTGTGCAGCAAAAGAAAATTATAATAGAAGTCTGCGGGTACTAAATCTTTAAGGAGAACTATTGAAGTGTATAAAATAAACAGCCTAAATTCTGTGGCTTTCCACATGCTTAATTCTTCTAGACTTCTGGGTTTCCTATGGAACTCGGACGGAATAAAAGCTGCAATTGAAAGGCTGCGTCTATTGATTTCTATTTTACATTCATTTGAAAATTTACACTCTTTTATGGAATTATTATAAATTAATTTCAAAACACATACAGACAACTCTTCATGGAATATATAAGAACAAACACAATAGGGACACTTTCCTATACACAGACGGGTCACTGCAAAGTAACACAGCCTGCTTTGCAATCACCACTGAAAATGATATCCTAAAAAGAAGCATTTTGCCTCCATTCTCATCAATCCTTTCAGCCAAAACCATAGCCATCTTAGAAGCAATTAACCTAATCGCAAAAAAAAAGAGGAAACTTTAGTATCTGCTCTGTCTCCCTATCATCTATCCAATCCATTTGCAACATCAACAACAATAATATATACCCCACGACCATCCGAACCATACTTAGCGAAAGTGCCCCCAGAATTAAACTTCTCTGGATCCCCAGCCACAGCGGAATTAAAGGGAACGAATTAGCCGACACTGCAGCCAAATCCACAATTAACATACCCCTGCACTATACCCGCAACATAAACACCACAGACATAAACAAATTCCTAAAAAACAAATTAAGCGAACAACTCAAACGCAACATAGAGCACTGCAATAGATGGTATCAACAATTAAACAATAACCTATTACACGCAGCCGACTACCTAAAAAATATCAAACAGAATAGCATCACACGCAACGACCAAACCAAAATTTTAAGACTGCGACTAGGACACACAAGGCTCACACTACAACACTACATAAACCCCGACGACATCCCACCATGCCCAAATTGCCAAACAACAGCCGATCATAACATAAAACACATATTAATAAACTGCCCCGCAACATTACACCTAAGAACGCAAATATTTGCAAACACATGTCCTCTACTTATGATCTCAAATCCGACCCCAGAAAACATTTCTAGAATTATAAAATACCTGAAACTCTCCAAAAACTATCATCTTATTTAATTGTAAACAAAACACCTACTCTTATAAACAATAAACTACACTTATAAACAATAAACTAATACTAGATTAAGCAAAATGTAAATATGTGTATATATACTACAAAAAATCAAGCCGAAGGCCCTCGACGCCAGCGCTTTAACCTTAAGTTAGACTTAATTTTAATTATATCTAACTTCTTAAATAAATAAATAAATAATTTCAAAATTTTTTTAGTTACTCCTAAGTCTATTAGATGCATTGCATCTAAAGGAAACTATGTTATCATACCAATACCGGTTTTTTCCAAAATCATTTCGTTGGAAAGGAAATAGTTTTGATGATGATCTACATATTTCCTTGACGTGTAGTCACTATCAGTTATTTTAATACCTCTGCTTGTGGAATATGCTGTAAAATTTCCTATTCGTCTACCGACTTGGGTGCATTTCACACATCCATTAAAGGATGAATGACCTTTCAATCCACATATAAAAGATTTGGCGGGAGCATCGCATATAAATGACTCGCATTTAAGTTTAATTTCTCTAATCCCTAACTTAATACCATCTAACTTTATGCGTTCCAACTCCTGAACAAAATCATATAAAAAGACATTTGGATTGGCTGGCTTTTGTTTTCCTACAAATGTTCCTATCATGAAGACTTCACTATCTTCAACATTTGCAAAGTGCCCTTATATTGGCCAAAGCCCCATGCGAGAGCTTTTAAAAAGAGGCAACCCGTCAATGCCAACATCCATTTCAAGATTTGAATATCGTTCGAAAATGTGCTTATTGGTTTGTACATAGTTCTCGATGCCTAGATGTAGATAGTTTCCCAGGGCTACTGTCCTTAAAACAGCTTTCTTCCGACGGTTAACTAAACAATCCACAGAGCCAGAAACATCGATTCCAGAACTAACCAAATATTTCAGAAGCGCACGAACACAGCTTGTAGCTGGACTGAACTGTATATACCAATCCCGAAGAAGGTCTGTTAAGCTTGAACTTTCACTTTCAAAAGTGCTTTGCTGAGCATTATTATCAAGCATGGGCACGGCAATATCTTCCAAAATGTCATCTTCATTAGCATTGTTTAAGCTATTTAGACTACTAACCTCATCGACTAACAAATTACTAGCACCCCTTTCCCTGGCAATAAGTCGGCGTATATTGCGTTTACTAAATCTCCTTTTTGTAGACATATTGGAAAAATAACACTAGCCCAAATACAGACTGACAAACTGAGCCTACTAAAACCACACTTGTATGCACACTGAAATTATACATATGTAGTTACTACGCATACATAAATATATATATATTACTATATACATACATATATTATTTATTAATTATTTATTAATATAGAAATGTTAACAAAATTCACAAATTAATTATAATAACTCACAATATATGTACTTAGCTTCAAAAACACGTCTGCACAGCACAAGAATTTATAAAAGTGACGCGTTGCCATGTCGAAGTCGAAAGTTACACACACATGCAAATTTGCACTTATATTTACACACATTAACACTGCTCACACAAAAGAAATAGGCATAGACAAAAAACCGAACGAAGAACACGTGCCACGCACAAAACGAAAAGTGCAAAACTAAATTTGGCAGACGGCACGACGCCGAAAATCGTTTGATGATTAGAGGGGAAGAGGTGTTCAAAAACGAAGTTGAAAACTGCTCGGTGCTTTCGTCCGATTACAAATGCGCTGGTAATGCATTACCTTGCGGCTCATATAGAATGCATTATTTCGACCGACCACATTTAGCTCTCCGCCACTGGGTGGGAAGAAGACAACAAAGAGGAGAGAATTCGTCGTAAGAGTCTGAGAGATACATCTAATCCAGAGCCGGCCACGCATAGCCCCCGAAGGGCCGAAGTCAAAACGCGAAACTCATGTATACGAGCCGAGCGTTTGCCGAAGCCATAAAAAAAATATTTGGGAGGGTAAAACAGAATTAGTCTCTCACAGCATTTCGACCCGAGCACTTCTGTGTCGCTCTGCTGAGAGGCTACACATAAAAAAATGGATCCTTGCTTTTTTTCTCTTTCTTTCTCTTGCATTTAATCGTCGACTGCGCTCGTTGGCTTCATTGCGGTGAAATTTGTTCACTTTTTATTTTGCGCAGTGTAAAGCAGAGCCGGCCACGCATAGCCCCCGGGGGCCGAAGTCAAAACGCGAAACTCATGTATACGAGCCGAGCGCTTGCCGAAGCCACTACAAAAAATATTTGAGAGCGTGAAAACAGGATTAGTTTCTCACAGCATTTCGACCCGAGCACTTCTGTGTCGCTCTGCTGAGAGGCTGCACATGAAAAAATGGATCCTTGCTTTGTTTTCTCTTTCTTTCTCTTGCATTTAATCGTCGACTGCGCTCGTTGTTTTCATTGCGGCGAAATTTGTTTAATTTTTATTTTGCGCAGTGTAAAGCAACATTGAAATGCACAAATACAAAGATACTTTTTGTGGGCTCTCTTTGTGGCCGGCTCTGGTGTAAAGCAACATTGAAATGCACAAATACAATGATACTTTTTGTGGGCTCTCTTTGTGGCAGGCTCTGTATCTGATTTAATCGTCTTACTATTATGTCCGTCAAAATAGCGACGATGTTAAAGTTGAGTTAGCGACGGTCCTCTGTTAACCCACTGTTAACTTTTTGTATATTTTGAAATCAAATTATTTCTTTATTTATGACCCTTTGAAAACAAAATAAAGTGTAAACTTATAAATAATTGCATTATTTATTGTTTTTATTAACTTTTTGGGGTTTTATGCGTTCCAGGTACAAAAAAATGGTGCATGAAAAGTGCAATTTTTCCCACATCCCCACATTTTGGAGTCCAGCTCCCAAATCAGGGAGCGGCTGTGGATGCACGGTATGCCAGATTAAGCCCCATTATTCACCTATATTTCCACATATTTCAATCAGGGATCATTCGGACAGTTTTTGAGAAAATCCCCTTTAAGTGAACCCACCTTCACTTTTGTCCCATACAAAATGTGCAAAATAACCCCTGACTTTGTCGGCCAACAACTCAATATGTAGTCAGCGGCTGTAAATGCACGGTATGGCAAAACATTGGAAAGACTTTCAAAGAGCATTTCCTAATTGTCAAATTTCCAATCATTCGGACAGTTTTTAAGAAAAAGCAAAAATATATGGATGCCTCGGCATGAAAAATTTATATTTGACATGTAGTGTTGGAAAGCACTTTATTTCAGAATGAAATTAGCGCCAGCCATATACGGCCTCACAAATTCGTCGCTATCTTTCTAGGCAGCGGCTGTAAATGCACGGTAGTGCATTCGACTCGCAATCATTTATTGTATGTTGTATAAAAATTTCAGAGTCCATATTCGGACAGTTTTGAGTAATTTGCATTTGATTAATGCAAATGCTCATAGCGGGCTATCGGCAAATAGTGGGATGGCCAAAAAATAGTACATGGTCACACTAAATCGTCGCTATCTTTATAGGCAGCGGCTGTAAATGCACGGTAGTGCATTCGATTTGTAATCATTAATTATATATGTCATGCAAATTTCAGAGTCCGTATTCGGACAGTTTTTGAGATATTTGCATTTGATTATGCAAATACTCATATCGCGCTATCGGCAATTATGGGGATCGCCAAAACATACTACATGGCCACACTAAATCGTCGCTATCTTTCTAGGTAGCGGCTGTAAATGCACGGTAGTGCATTAGATTCGTAATCATTAATTATATATGTCATGCAAATTTCAGAGTCCGTATTCGGACAGTTTTTGAGATATTTGCATTTGATTATGCACATGATCATACTGGGTTATCGACAAATATGGGGATGGTCAAAAAATGGTACATGGCCACACTAAATCGTCGCTATCTTTCTAGGCAGCGGCTGTAAATGCACGGTAGTGCATTCAATTCGCAATTTTTGTTTTATATGCCATGCAAATTTCAGGGTCCGTATTCGGACAGTTTTGAGTAATTTGCATTTGATTAATGCAAATGATCATAGCGGGCTATCGGCAATAGGGGCCCAATAATATGGGCAAAAAAGTTGCTCATAAATAGGGGCGTCAAAATTGCAGTGTGGTAGCCCTGCCCCTTTTTCCTGCGCAATTTTGACGACTTTCAAAATTTGCACTTATAATCGCCACAAACAGGAGATATAATTGTTTTATACAACTAAAATAAGCCATTTGCTCCAAAAGTAATTGATTAAAATTAAAATGTAAAGATTTCTTCAAAATGCAATTGAATTTAATTATGAACCCCCTTAGTAAATATGATCTACGCTTGTGCCATATCTAAAATATTTACTGTTATTTGGTTGGCATTTAAAAACAAAACAAAAAAACAAAAAACAAGTGCACGTGTGAAGTGAAGTGATAAAAATTAATTTGTTTATTAATTAATTATTAATTGTTTATTAATTTTTATCACTTCACTTCACACGTGCACTTGTTTTTGTTTTTTTGTTTTGTTTTTAAATGCCAACCAAATAACAGTAAATATTTTAGATATGGCACAAGCGTAGATCATATTTACTAAGGGGGTTCATAATTAAATTCAATTGCATTTTGAAGAAATCTTTACATTTTAATTTTAATCAATTACTTTTGGAGCAAATGGCTTATTTTAGTTGTATAAAACAATTATATCTCCTGTTTGTGGCGATTATAAGTGCAAATTTTGAAAGTCGTCAAAATTGCGCGGAAAAAGGGGTAGGGCTACCACACTGCAATTTTGACGCCCCTATTTATGAGCAACTTTTTTTGCCCATATTATTGGGCCCCTATTGCCGATAGCCCGCTATGATCATTTGCATTAATCAAATGCAAATTACTCAAAAACTGTCCGAATACGGACCCTGAAATTTGCATGGCATATAAAACAAAAAATTGCGAATTGAATGCACTACCGTGCATTTACAGCCGCTGCCTAGAAAGATAGCGACGATTTAGTGTGGCCATGTACCATTTTTTGACCATCCCCATATTTGTCGATAACCCAGTATGATCATGTGCATTAATCAAATGCAAATATCTCAAAAACTGTCCGAATACGGACTCTGAAATTTGCATGACATATATAATTAATGATTACGAATCTAATGCACTACCGTGCATTTACAGCCGCTACCTAGAAAGATAGCGACGATTTAGTGTGGCCATGTAGTATGTTTTGGCGATCCCCATAATTGCCGATAGCGCGATATGAGTATTTGCAATAATCAAATGCAAATATCTCAAAAACTGTCCGAATACGGACTCTGAAATTTGCATGACATATATAATTAATGATTACAAATCGAATGCACTACCGTGCATTTACAGCCGCTGCCTATAAAGATAGCGACGATTTAGTGTGACCATGTACTATTTTTTGGCCATCCCACTATTTGCCGATAGCCCGCTATGAGCATTTGCATTAATCAAATGCAAATTACTCAAAAACTGTCCGAATATGGACTCTGAAATTTTTATACAACATACAATAAATGATTGCGAGTCGAATGCACTACCGTGCATTTACAGCCGCTGCCTAGAAAGATAGCGACGAATTTGTGAGGCCGTATATGGCTGGCGCTAATTTCATTCTGAAATAAAGTGCTTTCCAACACTACATGTCAAATATAAATTTTTCATGCCGAGGCATCCATATATTTTTGCTTTTTTCTTAAAAACTGTCCGAATGATTGGAAATTTGACAATTAGGAAATGCTCTTGAAAGTCTTTCCAATGTTTTGCCATACCGTGCATTTACAGCCGCTGACTACATATTGAGTTGTTGGCCGACAAAGTCAGGGGTTATTTTGCACATTTTGTATGGGACAAAAGTGAAGGTGGGTTCACTTAAAGGGGATTTTCTCAAAACTGTCCGAATGATCCCTGATTGAAATATGTGAAAATATAGGTGAATAAGTGGGGCTTAATCTGGCATACCGTGCATCCACAGCCGCTCCCTGATTTGGGAGCTGGACTCCAAAATGTGGGATGTGGGAAAAAATTGCACTTTTCATGCACCATTTTTTTGTACCTGGAACGCATAAAACCCCAAAAGTTAATAAAAACAATAAATAATGCAATTATTTATAAGTTTACACTTTATTTTGTTTTCAAAGGGTCATAAATAAAGAAATAATTTGATTTCAAAAATATACAAAAAGTTAACAGTGGGTTAACAGAGGACCGTCGCTAACTCAACTTTAACATCGTCGCTATTTTGACGGACATTTACTATTTACAACAAGCCAACGGTACTCAAGGTGTACCGGGTAAATGTTGGGTGATTTTGACACCCGGGTGTTTTTAACCACCGCACAAATGTGTACAATTGCTCGCCTCACGAAAATACTTCAGTGTTTATGCTCACAAGCTGCAAAATTGAGTAGGTATTTTTTTCGCATATGTGTGAACAGCATGTGCCGGCGCTTGAGCCTCGAAAAAAGGATGGGTGAAGAGACATTTACAAAAATTGATGTGTAGTCTTTTGTGCGGTGTCTTTTGTGCAAGTAGCTGCATTAGTGTGTACAACAGGAAAATAGTAAACAATAAAAGAATATATTAAACTCAAAAATAACTTATTTCATTCATTTAATATATGTATTACATAAACATTATCTTGCTTCAGTGCATTCATTTAATATAATTAACAATCTAAAAATATAAGGGAAATATAAACTTTATATCGCTTCAGAGCAAATAAAAAAAATTTTATTTTTCTGAAGTTAATAATAGAAATTAAATTACAAATTATTATTTAAAAAAAAAAAGTGCAAAAGAGCAAATTGTCTACCGTTTTCGGACCCAATCTATTTCTTTTTTCCGTTATTATGTTTCCCGCTAAAGAAAATGCTCTTTCAGCTGCAGCACTACTTGATGGTATTGCAAGAAGTTGCAATGATAATTTAGATAATAAGGGATAACAATTTTCTTTGGGTTTCCACCACTCAATGGGTCCGAGATCCTCGGTTAAAGAAACTCTTTCACCACAATAACTATCTAATTCTTCTAGGGGCGATCAAATTGTTATTAAACTGAGCAACCAGTTGGGAGAAAAAAAATGTGGTTTTTGGCACAAACATATCCTTTTTAGGAATCACTTTAAGTTGACAATTTGGACTTGCTGGGTTTGATTCTGATGTAAAAGAATTATTTTGCGAAGGTTCATTTGGAAAACAAAAATAATTGTTCATTTGATCAATGCAAAAGTTTTTAATTTCTAATGAATCCTCATGTTCCATTTTTGCTGCTGGAGGATATAAGAAAAAGCCGCCTTGTGCCAAATGCCTAAATTTTCGTTCCAAATCGTGTTAACATTAACTAAAATTCTTGCTTTAAGAACAGATATTAACGAAATGTCTTCAGCATTTGGGTCGCAAAGAATCTTTATTTTCGCTATTGAGGGCAAAACATAGCACAATGAAGGAGAGCTACATATTTGTAATTCTTTAAAGATTCTTTCAAAATCTTCTAGAAGTACTAATATTATTTTTACAGTCGATATATTTACGGCTATAAGTTTTTGGCCTCCCTCTGTCTCACTTAATATATTATTTACTGTTGTCCAGTTTTTCACTATTGAATAAACCATGTTGTAATTGGAGTTCCATCAAGTAGGAAATGAGTTTTTTAACGTTATACTTAATCTGTGCTGCAAACTTGCTTTTTTGAAATATTTAACAATTTTTTTGCAGGCGTATAATATGTCCTTAAGCTCATTTGCTTCGTCGAACAATTTTTCTAAGATATTAGAAAATAAATGACTACTACAATTTAATCTAATATTGTTTTCCAAAGCTTTTTTTACATTGGAGCCCCTATTTGTCACAAATTTTATGTTGGTTATGTTGTCGACATTAAATTGTGTAACAATGGATTTCAATTTTTGAAAAAAAAAAATTTCCCCTGTCGATTTTTAAAGTCCATCGATTTTAGGACCAAAATTATGTCATTTAATTTAAATTCTTTTAAATAATGCAGGGTGACACCTAAAAAATTTTTGTTTACGTATTGGTCAGTCCACATATCAATAGTTTTCCACGGCTTCTTTAATAAGTATCATTAGATACTATCGCCCGCTTTTCTTCTGCATCATTTTTCGCATTCCGACTCAATGTTGTTGCATCCGGCAGTAGGTCGTCAATGTCAACAATGTCAACGTTCGCTCCATAAGTAGCACCCGACTTTCACAAAGAATTCAACAAGGCTGCGAAAACCAATCCCGTTTACTGCGGAAAAAGGCCGACCACCCTGAACCACCCACTCAAGACACTTCTTTGTTGCTGTATTTTTGTACAAGTTTGAAACTTTTTTTGATTCAGCTGGCTGTCGTAATGACAGACAACATTTGTGCAGCGACAAATTTGATGTCTGGTTGGAAACAAATTTCAAGACTTTTCCGCATTTGTTGCAAAAAACCGAACCTTCGAGGACGCTTTCATCTTCTTTATATCAGGGGTGTCACAGAAAACGCTAGCGATTTTGGCGACGTTTGAAATGTAAAACGCCGAAACCAAACGTTGGTGTCATGGAAATCTCCGACGTTTCATTTTCGGCAACATTTTCGGAGCCACAGCCACCGGTTGGCACATCGGCTAACTCGATCGCCGCTATTTCGGTATTTCGATTGTCGATAAGTGAAATAGAGTTGTGCAATTCAAAAAAAAAAAAAAAATACTAACGTTTGGAATTAAAATTATTATACATTTTTCGTAAACCAAAAATTATTGCTTATGTTAACAACACGAAAAAATGCACTTATTTTTTGGAGGTACAGTTAACACACTGCAACACCAAAATTTTTAAAATTATTATCGCGCGCAATATCGTCGGTGCTTTTCCAACCTATTGTATACATTTACTTCAAATTTGTAACTGTAAACAAATTTTGGCAAATTAACCAAAAATTTAAGAACAATGAATTAAATACAACAAGATGAATACAATGCATCGATAACTGCTAACTATTGCGTTTGTAAGCCTACATTCTCTTTTCTACGCAATTCTTTTTTCGCAACAATGGCAACTGTTTTACGCCAGAATAAAATTTCGTCCATGCGATTTCTAGGTGTTAGCTCTGTTCAACAGGTCATTGGATGCAGACCTGGAGGTGTTTAGAACAAATGTGAGCGAAATCGTTGGGAATATTATTTGATCTAGACTTTTGCTTCTTTTTGGCAAGCATTTTCCATTCTTTACAAATCTTCAATTACAAGTGAAATAATTTAAAATTCGATGCACATATTCAAATGCAAATGTAATTAAGTTTATTCGATCATATTAGAAACCATATCCATCATAAATCCAAAAAATTTCAATTCATTTTAAAAAGGGCGGCAACTGCAATTGCATTTTTTACAGCTGTTTACATTTCTTCTTCTTCTTTGGCTGGCCAAGATAAAAACAGAGACGTCAACTTGGTGCAGTTTCTCGACGTTTACATTAAGTTTATCCGTGTACACACAATTTAAAAAACTTTCGTAAACTTGGTCGTAATCCAAAAAATTTGTGCTTACTTGTGGCTCTTTCTTGATTTTTTCACTGGCGTTTTCGCAAAATAATAAATTTAATATGAACACAAATATTGCCAGCGATTATTTGAATGCAATTCCATCCAAAAATAATCAAAGTTTATTTCAACACCATTCTTTTTTTAACATAATTTGCTGTAGGCGCAAAATTAACCAAACGTTGGAGAAAAACTTATAACTTTTCAAAACTGTCAAAAGAGGTTTCTGTGACACCCTACAGTTGCGTTTGGGGCGATTTTGGGGCGTTAGCGATTTCTGTGACACCCCTGTATACATATGTCATACAATATCGACCAAATTACGCTCTTGCCTTTGTGTTTTGCGGCTACTTTATAAATACCACGATTTATTAAACTTTTAACTTCTTCTACTGTCATTGTTTTCGATGGCAAAATCAAACACGCACTGATCAAAGCTAAGAAGTGATTTAGTTCAGAAGCAAATAGCCCACAATTTGACACACCATGGTGCCTATAAAACACTTGGGTGATATACATGTATTTTGTTCACTTGCGTTTATTGCGTGTTGTCCTTTTCACACTTTCGCTTTTTTTCTACGTTCGCTTTAAGTGTGTGTATTGTCTTCACGCGCAGTACTCACATAATTTTGTGTAAGTGAGTGTTCATGATTTGCTGCGCCGGTGATGAGTGGAACCGGCACACAAATTTCATTGAGTGTGAGTACGGTGGCAAAAATTGACACACTTACAGTTCTCTGATCGCCACCTTCTCCCCACACACACGCACACACACACACACACACGCACACACACTCCGCCGCAAGTTCAGCTGCTTTACCGGTCATGTAGCCCACCATGTTGCATGGACTTCATGGACTCGATGTTCGGTGACGATGCAGAGAGGGAAGTTCGAAGGTGGTCGTCTGCATTGGAGGATGCTGCTCCTAAGAGGGCAAGAGATGCTTCGCTGAGTCCATCTAGCGATGTGGCATGCGGAAGTGGCGCCGCATCTCCATCCAAGAAGAGGTCGAAGTTGCAAGCAAATCCTTTTTTGCTGCAACCCCGTAGGGAAATGGCCGAAATGGGAGCGCTGCTAGATGAGGTAGCAGATAGGATCAAGCCGGAGAAGGAAGGAGGCAAGCGCGCAATTACAAATGCACTCAGGGAGAAGGTAGAGAGATTGAGGGAACTCCACCTTGTGGTCAGCTCCCGACTTAAGGGCAATGGACCAGATCAACAGTTGGTGCAACAGGGCACTGCTGATCCAACCAGCGGGTTGTGTCCCAAATGCAAATCCGGTGCGGAGATGACCAACAGAGCAAGTCGAGCACAGCAAACGGATTTGGTGCCCACAAAAAGCACCCAAACGCAGAAACGTGTCGATATACCCCAGCGCGTTGAACAAGGCGCTCTGCTAATAGAGTCTGAAGGCGGTACACTTAAATACAGCGAGGTCCTTGCTTTAGTGACGCGCCGCAACGACGGCAAACTGCAGCAAGTCCGCGAAAAGGTCAGCAAGGTACGCAGAACCGCCAAAGATGGGCTGCTGCTGGAGCTGGGAGGCGACCCAGGGGATATCCAAAGCCTGAAGGATGAAATCTCACAAGTTCTGGGAGATGCGGCGGCCGTAAGAGTCCTCACTAAAACCAAGTCGGTGATCATAAGGGACCTCGACGAATTAACGGAGAGAGGCGATATCGTGTCGGCCCTAGCAGACAAGACGAATCTGGATGCTACTACCTTCACTGTGAGAAGTCTGCGACCAGGCTACAGAGGCTCACAGGTTGCCATAGTCTCAGCACCAAAGCAAGCGATGCAAAAACTTTTAAAGTTCTCCAAAGTGGCAATAGCCTGTGTGCAGAATCAGGGCCCTATAGGACCTGCCATCCCGCCTAGAGCCGGGCCACATAGCTGCGAGATGTGAAAGCACAATAGACGTCACGGCATCGAAACATACAATGTCTCCAAAGGAGTCCCTCAGAGCTCCGTACTGGGGCCACTCCTTTGGAATACAATGTACGATGGGATTCTTCGCCTGGATTTTGATGATGGCATGGACGTCATAGGCTTCGCCGACGACATCGCCTTGGTCACCGACGCCAAAGAAATGCCGGATCTGGAGCCAAAATGCAACTTGGGTATTGCAGCGGTTAACCAGTGGCTTGCAGTGGCGGGACTGGAACTCGCTGCCCATAAGACAGAAGCAGTCCTAATCCTAAAAAGGTGGAGACAGCAACAATAAATATTGGTGAAACATCAATAACCTTCAAAAGGGCGATACGATATCTGGGCGTCCTGCTTGACACGAGGCTTAGCTTCAGGGAGCTCCTCGAAAACGCCAGCCAAAAGGCCCTGGGATCGGCAAGAGCACTCTCAAGGATAATGCTCAACTACCACGGACAAAATCAATCGCGCTCTACGGTGCACCAATATGGAACAACGCACAACAAGTGAAGTCATATCGGCGAGGGATGGTAACCGCGTTTAGACTGAGCCTTTACAAAGCGTCGCGACCAACCCCACTAGACGGCCGTGCTAAGGCTATTGTTTACAAATTTTCTCTCAATAAATATAAAAAAACACACACACACACACCCTAAAGTAGGCTACTTAAATATGCAGCAACCAGCAAATTGGTGACGCCCGATAAATTGTGGCAGCAAAAGAGTAGACCAAAGAGGAGGAACTAGGAAATGGGTCGGTAGTTTAAGAATAAGCGTGGCCAGAATTAATATTTACACAGTAATTTTTATACCCTTGCAGAGGGTATTATAAAATTGTTCAGATGTTTGTAACGCAGAGAAGGGATCGTTTCCGACCCCCTAAAGTATATATATTCTTGATCAGCAAGAGACGAATTGATATAGCCATGTCCATCTGTCTGTCTGGTGCTGCGCAAACTAGTCCCACAGTTTTAGAGCTATGGCATTCAAAGTTCGTATATAAGCTTTTCTATACAGACGCTTGCACATCTGCGATTTTGAGATCTGAGATCGGACAACTATATCATATAGCTCCCATACAAATATAAACGTAAAATGCGAATAACTTCTCTATTTTTTTAACAATCTTATCCAAACTGATTACGTACATAAATAAAAAGGGATTACATCATATGCGTGAATTTCAAAACAATCGGATAAACATAACACTATACACACACACATGCATAAGCAGTGAAGCACATATATGTGTCAAAATTGCGATTGTGTGTGTGTGAATATGAATATCAATCGCTACATTGTTTTGGGACGCTTACTATTTGGCGATTGGCTGGCTCCAGCAACGGTGGTGCGGTGGCTTAGTGGATAGAGGTCTTGCGCATAAAATGAAAGGTTCGGGTTCAAATCTCTTTCGCGACATTAGTATTTTATTTGAATTTTTTTTTTTTTGTTTATTAAACGAATAGACGCGCGTTCGAATCCCACCAAAGTTGATGACAAATTTTTTAGTGTATTTAAAATATTTCTTTATTGGATTAACACACAAAAATTTTTTTAGGAAATAAAATGTAATGGTAAAGGGCTGCAAGGGTATACAAACTTCGGCATAGCCGAAGTTAGCTTCTTTTATATATTTATTTATTTAACCAGCATCAATTTTTGTTATGTATATAAGTATATACATATAAAAGCCCCCCAATGAAACTTGGGACCCAGACCAACCCCGGGATCTATAAATAAATTTATGAATCCAATGGAAATGATCTGTGGTCTGTAGCGCAGATTTAAAATGCTAACTTGCCACACGAGATGATGAAATGGAAACCCTTTTTCACTCCTCACCTCTCTACCCTCTCTTTGTGTCTATTTTTCAGTCGAGACGACACCAGCTGCTGCTAGTGGAATGGAAACGGCAACAACCACAACCGCACATCAAATGCTACAACAATTACATCGATATCAGCGCTTTCGCCCACAACGCCAGCACCGCTGCCAACGTTACCCCAGCCCTCCGCTGGACCAATGACAGCCAAGACCAGTGCTCTGACAAGCTGCAACAAGGCGCGTCCGTTATGCAGCTCGGTCAGTTCGGCACCCGTGACGCCCGAGACGCGCGCCAACAACCGACCACCATCATCAGCATCAACAGTTGTCCAGCATAGCGAATCCCATGCAGAAGGTGAACAAGCGGAAAGAGACGCTCGAGGCGAAACGGGAACGGAAAGCACCCAAAGCACTAGCCATCATCACGGGAGCCTTTGTTGTCTGCTGGCTGCCATTCTCTGTGATGGCCCTGACCATGAGCCTGTGCAAGGAGTGCGAAATGGCAATTAGCGACACGATCGCCTCCCTCTTTCTCTGATTGGGCTACTTCAACTCCACATTAAATCCGGTAAGTAAGCTATTTTTTTTTTTATTGAACAATTTTAGCGTCCAATATTAAGGAATTTCCATTCACAATTGTCGAGTGGGCACACTTTTCGCATTTTCAGCCAACGCGCAATGCAATGGTAGTGAAAGGCATGATTGCAGGTTCCCCGGGCCAAGGGACAGTCGTCTTTGTCGACCTTCGATGATGTTTTGGCCTGGCACTCAATGCACACATTCATCATGTGATTGCGACAAATGGAGCACTCATCCACGGCAATGGTCCAGGACCAGAGTGCCACGGCATTGTATTTCTTCACCTGAATGCGCAATGGTTTGTCGTCTTTTGTTTTATTTCCACTGCCCGAGGTTTTCGAAACATCTTCATTTTCCATATTTTCAAACCCTTCTAATTGGGAAGGTAAAAAGAATTATTGGCAAGTCAAACTATTTTGGCAGACAATTACCTACAGAATCCAGTTGAGAGTGAAAGCGTTGCACAGTTATGAGCTAATCAGAGTTTGAAAACGAAGCAATCAAGAGAAGTCCCAGTTATTTATTTTACAAATGTGGAATTAAATTCTGTGACAAGTCTATTTATGACGTAAAACTCTGAGATGTAAATCAGTGTCACAATTTATGCAATTTGCTTATGGAAATAGCAAAATCCAGTGTTGCACAACGTTGTGTGAAGCGTTTAAAAGCGTAGTGTTGAAAATGTGAATCGATGTTTCGTGCAAACTGCTCCTAACTTCGTGGTCATTAGCTTTATTGACCATACGACATTCCGATCTGCCCAATCTTAGCCCTTTTCATTAAATATAAATATATAAATATCAATATTGAGGTTATCCGCTTGCGTGTTTCTATAAATGCAAATTCGTACACATATCAGTGCTATTCCAAAAAGACGATCAATTAAAAAGTTCATTTTATTTAGAGATAACTAGTTTTTGTGTCCTGCTAGAGAAATATGAGTACATATATACCAATGCACTTAAAAGAAAGAAATATAATCGCCGCGCCGTCTTTGGAATACCCTGCACTAAGTGAAAATAAAGTAAGTAAGTCGCCGGGCCGACTTGGATATACCATGCATCAGGGGAAAACAAATTACCTTGAGTTTATAAAACTTATTTCATATATTAAATTTCTTTCGTATGCGCGATTTCTAACATATGCTATCTCGCTCATTCTTATGTGTGTGCACTTTAGCGCCCCACCGGCCAAATTCGCCCTTGCACCGCTTTGAGCGCAAAACGTTTCAATGCATAACTCGGCCATTTTTATTCCAATGCACGCGAAAAAGAGCGAGACAGCATATGCTGGAAATCACCGATTTGGTCGGGGGGCGCTAAAGTGCTCGTTTCCACATAAGAGTGAGCGAGATAGCATTTGAAAGAAATTTAATATATATCTCTTCACCTAATGCATGGTATATCAAAGTCGGCCCGGCGACTCACTTACTTTTTATACCATGCATTCATAGAATGAAATGGTATATTAAAGTCGCCAAAATGTATGTAACAGGGAGAAGGAAGCTTTTCCGACCCTATAAAGTATATATATTCTTGATCAGTATCAATAGCCGAGTCGATTGAAACATGTCGTCTGTCTGTCCGTCGGTCCGACTGTCCGTCTGTCCGTCTGTAGGATCATCGAGATCTCGGATACTATAAGAGCTAGAGCTACCAAACTTGGCATGTAGACCCGTTTGGTCTGCAGGCAGATCGAGTTTATTTTTTTTTTCGCCCCGACCCCTTCCACCCCCGCTATTTGAAAAACAATATTTTGAGCCTCCATATCTCGGGAACTATAAAAGGTAGAGCTATCGGATTTGGACATTAGATGCGAGCAATATGCACGTAGACCAAGTTTGTTTTAAATTTTTGGCACGCCCCCGATTTTTACCCTAAATATTTATCCTATCGTAATGTACACTAATACATGTCACGTATATCTATCATCCCACCAAATATCACAAGAATCGGAATAAAAATGGCCGAGCTATATATAGAAACGTTTTTCACTGATAGCGGTGCAAGCCAGATGCACGCAAAAAAGAGCGAGATAGCATGTGCTAGAAGTCACCGATTTGGTAGGGAGGCGCTAAAGTGCTCGTTTCCACATAAGAGTAAGCGAGATAGCATTTAAAAGAAATTTAATATATATCTCTTCACCTAATGCATGGTATATCCAAGTCGGTCCGGCGACTTACTTACTTTATTTTGTTATCTACTCAGTAAATGTTGTTGATGCAAACTAATCAAAGTAAAACCAGAAAATATCTACTCAAAATGGAAAATAATTAGCATTAAGCTTACCTATTTTAAACTAATTGATATATATATATATATATTTAGAGCAATCTACTTCCAACTTAAAGTGTGTATTTTTCGACCTGAGCTACACATAATATTTAAATGCATAAGATACAAAAATACTGCTAGATGTCATTATAACTGCAGATATGCAGTATGCATATTTGTTTGTATGACAGCTATATCATATAGTTATCCGATTTTTATCAAATTTGGCACGATTATAATTTGTTGTGTGAAAGTGTTATTTACCAAATTTGATGATCGCAAAAGAAAGAAAAAAATTTTAGAAGCAAAACTATTTTTGGTACGATTGTTCCTTTGGGAGCTATATGATATAGTAGTCCGATCTTTATCAAATTTGGCCAAATGTTAAGTTTTATAACAATCAGATGAAAAAGAACGAAGTTATTGGTGTAAAACTCTTTCTTCGACCGATGGTTCCTATGGGAGCAATATGATATAGTCGTCCGATCCGGAAGACTTCGTGCAAAATTGTAGCTCTGTAGCTTTAGCGGCCTAGGAGGAGAAGCTGTTGATCCAGACAGACGGACAAACGGATTTGAACTCGTCTTGTCATGCTGATCAAGAATATATATACTCTATATGGTCGGAGATGCCTCGTTCTATGCGTTGCACACTTCTGCCCGAAATTAATATACCCTTTTTGCAAGGGTATAAAAATCGGCAAGTACTATATAAAAACATTCCCAAAATATATGTTTCGAAATTCTTTCAATCATGGTGTAATTTAACATTGAGCAAACTCGAGTCTACGCTGTAACTACTGATAATGGACGCAATGTGATCAAAGCAGTGGAACTTCTCAGTGATTGCTCGCTTGAATATGCTGCTTATGTAGCGTCAAAGAATTCGGATAAGGCGTTCGATGAGATGACACTATTCAAAGATTTTAAAATATATTCAATTAACTCTGTGAAATGCGCAGCACATACCCTTCAGCTTGTCGTAAAAGACTTTTATCAACATGTGGATTCTCTAAAAATTGTCGAAAAAGCGCGAAATATTGTAAAAGTCCCTCATTCAAAACTCAAATTGCGGCTCAGTCACTGCCTAAGCCCGAGCTTGGTGTTGCAACGCGTTGGAACTCAACATTTACAACGCTAAACACATTGTTAAAATATGAGGACTTTTGTGCTGACCACATTAAGGCAACTTTGAAACTGACAAACTCAGAAGGGGTTGATATTAAATACCTCGTGAACACGTTGGAACCAGCATACTCTGCCACCCGAAAACTACAGATTACTAAATTGTATATGGGTGATTTTTATAAGTTGTGGTTGGAGCTCAAGCTTGCCGTCAGCGCAACTAAATCATACCTTAGCAAAATATTTCACGAGTCTGTTGTAAACAGAGAGAAATCATTAATGGAAAATCCGGTGGTTGTTAGCAGCATTTTTGGATCGTAGAACTAGAAGAGTATTGTTACAGGCTCCTCTAACAATCGTGCTTGCTAGGACACATCTCAAAAATCGAATTATGAGGATTTATTGTATGGACCAAAAAGTAACAAAAAAATATACAAACACCTACTGCTGATCACATTGATAAGTAAATTTATTCTATATTTAGAATGACTATGTACCAACACGATGCTCGCAACCATCGCATAAGTTAGCATCGAATGCATCGACATCTCAGGCAACGAGTTTGGAGGCTCTTCAGGAAACAAGTACCTGCTCTCTTCTAAATGAATTTCTTAATTGGATCGACGTGGTCTCAGGCGATGAAGAGGAAGATGATAATAGCAATCGGAAACTCAAAGCAACTTATTTGGAAATCGAAAGCTATAATCCGAAGCCCATTGATATAAATGCAGATATAATGCATTACGCGGAGGAAAAAAAGTTGCAATATAAATTTTATTTTGGTTATAAAAGTTAGTTATTAACAAAATAATATGTTTCGTCAAAATAGCGACGATGGTAAACTTGAGTTAGCGACGGTTCTCTGTGCATTAGATTCGGAATCATTTATTTTATATTCTATGAACACTTCAGAGACCAGAGATTTAATTAAACAAAGTTTGATTAACAACAAAGTTTGCCATTGCTGCATAAGCAATTGATTAAAAGTAAAATTTAAAGATTTCGGCAAAATGCAATTGAATGTAATTATGAACCCCCTTAGTAAATTTGAACTACGCTTGTGTCATTTCTAAAACATTTACTGTTATATGCTTGGCATTTAAAAAACAAAAACAAGTGGCACGTGAAGTGGCAAAGGGCGGTGTAAAAAGTGAAGAATCTATACATTATTTATATCTATTATATATATTATATATCTACTAAAACAAAATAATTAAATATGAACCAGTATAAAATGTGAGTAAATGTGTAGTACTTAGTTTAGTGAAAAATATGAAAGCTAACTTCGGCTATGCCGATGTTTGCATACCCTTGCAGCCCTTAACCATTATATGCTATGTTTTAAAATTTTTTAATCCAATAACGCAATACTTTAAATACAGTAAAAAAAAACTCTAAAAAAAAACTGAATATACCCCTGGTCGTCTGTCCGTCAGCCCTTCTGTCCGTTTGTCGGTCTGTCTTATTGTATGCGAACGAGTGCTTAATTTATAAGCATGGTAGGGTCGGTTTTTGGGTACTTCATCAATCATTACGAGCCCCGACCACTATTAATTCGTACGGCAAGCAATGTTTAACAGACGATATTTTCAATACACATGCAAAGCTATTTTTTCTGAAAGATCATTTTATTCTCCATCGTATAACAACAAATGTTTGTTGTAAAAGCTCTGCTGAACTGATAAAAAAAATTTACCACTATTAATTCGTACGGTGCATTAGCTAAGCTTAAAATTAAAAGAAGATCAAAATAACAACAAACAGTGTAACATAATCACTACCTAGTCATAATCTGGAATCAGTTATACCATGCGGAATGTGTGAAATGTGTTACCGCTTCAAATTATTCAAAGTTTAGCAACGATGGCACGTGGTAAGCCGATTTCCAAAGAAATTAGAAGTTTAGCTGTAGATTTTTATAAATCTGGGAAATCTTTTGGTGAAATAGCCAAACAATTAAATCTGGCTAAATCGTCCGTTCAGGGAATAATACAAAATTTTAAGAAAAATGGCAATATTGACAATAAAGTCGCAAATAGAGGCCAAACATCGGCAATAACAGATCGTGATAAAAGTGCCCTGGCCACTATTGTAAAAGCTGATCGTCGCAAAAATTTAAGAAATTTGGCATCAGAATAGTCTGAGAAAATCGGGAAATGCGTTGAGCGTGAGTGGACGGGCCTGCAGTTGCGTAATATTGGATACAAGTTCTATAAAGTATGTATAGGGATTATCTATGTTACAAACTTAATATCTTAAATTACTCTTAGGCCAAGGAAAAACCATTGCTTACGCTTCGCCAAAAGAAGAAGCGTTTACAATGGTGTCGGAAACGGATGACTTGGACTCAAAGGCAGTGGAACTCCATCATATTTAGCGATGAAGCTAAAATTGGTGTGAGTGTCGGTGATGCGCGAAGGAGAGCCATCCGAAAGTAAAGTGAAGCATACCATAACAGTTAAGTTCCCAGCAAGTGTAATGGTCAGGGGTTCTATGTCTGCCAAAGGCGTAGGCCAATTGCACTTTATTGATGGGATGGTCAACGCAGAGAAATACATCACCATATTAGAAGAAAGTCTGCTGCCATCAATACCAAAACTGGGTGACTGTGGTGATTACACCTTTCAACAGGATGGAGCATCATCTCATACTGCCAAAAAAAACTAAAGCATGGCTGCAGAATAAGGAAATTGGGGTCTTAGATTGGCCATCAAATAGTCCGGACCTAAGCCCAATCGAGAATATATGGGGAATAATGAAAAGAAACCTAAAAAATGAGCCGCAAAGAACCCTCTCTGATTTAAAAACAAAATTGCAGGAGATGTGGGACTCTCTCTCAACCTAACAATGCCAGAATTTATTAAAATCTATGCCAAAGCGTTGTAAATGTGTTGTAAAGGCAAAAGGCGATGTTATCCAATATTAATATTTAAAAAACCATATAGTATATACATATTTTAAACACCGTACGAATTACTAATAATCGTATTACACACCACCGGCCAAATCCAAACCCAAATCGAAAAATGGAGTTCAACAATTGTGTAAGTTGTTATATTTATAATTTTATTGTAATTTTTTTTAAATTAATTTTTAATTTAGAATGTTTTAAAATTCTTTTCAGAACGTCCAAATCTACCAGGCAGGGAGCAAAGTGTTTTCGAGGACCCGCCAACCCCCAAAGATCTCGTGAAGGTCTGTAGTGCGCCAAAAATTAAAGGCGAAAGCACAAGCCATCAAAGCCACCGGCAATGCCACTGGGAAATCAACCGGCACCTTCCATCCGGAGGAATCCATTTCTGGCGCCACCGAATTCCCGATGCCAGAAGCCGACGGAAAATATGAAAAATTTCAATATTAATTAACAATAATTTCAAAAATTTAATTAATTTCGTTGTTTTAATTGGTTGGGCGGCTGGAGGGTTTAAAATCTTATAATATATGTGGGAATATTGGGAAAAAATAATAACATTGCGAATTAACACCCCTTTGGAGATTCCAACCTTTAAAATATCACCAAGTCATTTACGAGACGTCAACATACTTTACAGAACGCTGTATAATTGTGTTTTACGGATAAATTTAGTAAAAACATTGGAGAAATCCACCGAGTTGGCATCAATGTCTTGATTTTTTCCCGCCAAAAAAGTAGAAGAAGCGTAAACAGCTGCGAAAAATGTAAGTTTAATTACTTGAACTGCCACCTTTTTCAAAACATTTGTATTTATTTGGTTTTTTTTTATTTAGGGGAAAGCATCGTACCTCGGAACAAGAAGCTATGTTGCTGGAATTCATAGAGAGGCACCCCGACATACAAAGATAAGGTCTATGTTAAAAGGGAGAGGGTGGTTGTGGCGAAGGCTTGGGAGAAGATGCAAGCCGGCTTGGATATACTATGCATCAAGATAAAAAACTACTTCGAATTTGTAAAACTAAACTCAAATATTAAATTACTTTCGCATGCGCGATTTCTAACACATGCCATCTAGCTCACTCTTATGTGTGTGCATTTTAGTGCACCGCTTTACGTACAAAACTTTTCAACGTACACATAGCTCAGCCATTTTTATGAAATTTGGTGGAATGGTAGATGTTCACAGCAGCGTTGGGCCGCGGGTATTCAGGAGAATACGCGATAGCGCGGATGCGCATTTAGAGGCCTTCTCGCAGGAATACTGCAGGTGTTCCCTGAAGTTTCAGTGCTGCAAAATCTACGTATTTTTACGTAGATCTACGTATTTTCAGCCCCGATCTACGTATCTACGTATAGAGCTCCCAAATCTACGTATTTTTTTTAAATTGTACAAAAAAAAATTTTAGCAAATTTTTTTTAGATATAAACAAGAATTTAAGTGTTTAATTTAAAAGTAAACGAGTAATTTGCAATTTACCAACACTAACAGTGTGCTAGCAGCAGGCTTTAGTCAAGATGTTGCCTAATGTTGCCAGAAAGAACAGGCTGGCAACGATATTCATTATTCTCAGCTGTGCAGCACTATAAAAAAAAAAGATAAAAAGTTCCTAAAGTTTGGTTGTTTTTATATTGATCTCAAATGGAAAATTACTCTTCTATAAGCAGTGAAAGCGATAAGGAGCAATCCACCACTCCCACAAAGAAACGGAAACGCCACTATGACATGAAATATTCGGATAGTTGGGAGCACGACAAAAAATATTGCGGCTGGCTGAAAAGAAGCGTCAAAGGTAGCAATTTTTTCTTTTGCAAAATTTGCAAAATAGACTTAAAATGTGGTGCAGGTACAAGAGTTCTAGATAATCACGTAAATTGTACAAAACATAAGAACAACGAGAGAAGTATGTATTTTGTTTATTCATTTGTGTCTGTTGTCTTCGAGTTTGTTATGTCTGTATCTTAATTTATGTTTTTATGTGTTTTTAACAACTTGTCCTTGTGCAGGAGGAACTAAACCCAGTGTTTATTCAACAAACGTTATACATATTTTTAATGCATATATATAAATATTTTTAATACATTAATTTCAAGGCGTCCATCAACCAACAATTTTATCTATGTTGCCTGACACAGCTTTAACTACTTTTAAAAACAACATAGAGAGCGCCGAAATAAAAATGTCTTTATTTTTGGCAAAGCATAATTTGCCATTTTCCTTGGCCACCGATTTACAAGATCTAATTCAAAGTATCGACAAGGACTCAAAAATAGCTGCAAAATTACAATTCGGACGTGGTAAAGCTCATGATATTATAACACATGTTACTGGCAGAAGATCATATAATTAACCGTTTAAAAAACAACAAATTCTCGTTAATCGTTAACGAGAGCACCGACAGGTCTACCACAAAACATTTGGCGCTTATTGCAAGAACTGCAATCAACTTTAAAGTTAAAGATAATTTTTTAGGCCTCTTAAAAGTCTCCAGCAGCACTGCCTCTGATTTGCACAATGACTTAGTATCATTTTTCGAAGAAAAAAACATTCCATTTAAAGAAAACATGATTGGCTTTGCAGCAGATGGGACGAATTCAATGTTTGGTCAACACCATTCTCTGTCAAAATTGCTATCAGACGATATTCCTGATTTATTTCTTATGAAGTGCATTTGCCACTCCTTTCATCTTTGTGCCTCATATGCTTGTAAGGAGCTTCCACGCAATATTGAGGACTTCGCTCGCGAAGTGTATACATTTATACAAAACAGTCCGAAACGTATTGCGGCCTTTCAAGAATTCCAAGCTTTTGTGAACGTAAAGCCACACAAATTATTAAAACTGTGTCAAACAAGGTGGCTTTCTTTGATGCAAGTAGTAAAAAGACTGTTGGAACAACTACCGGCATTAAAGTTATATTTTCAAGAAGCTGTGTTGAACGACCGATTACGTTCCGCCGAACCTATTCTAAAAATGTGCATCGAGCCAACCACTGAATTTTATTTAGAATTTCTGAATTTTGTGTTGCCAATTTTTAACGAACTGAATTTGGAGATGCAATCAGAAAGCCCCAAGCTGTATTTGCTTTACGAGAACGTTTTTCGTGCCTATAAAACAATAATGGAATGTTTCATAAGGCCAGAACACATAGAATTGTCTGAGGAGGAACCCGAACAAAAAAGCAACGAAAAAGCGGCTTTGGAATCAAAAATTTTGAATTGCGAATTTGAAAATTCCGATCTACACTTGGACTTTAATGACATTTATTTGGGAGGCAATGTGGCTGCCCTAACTCTTCAAAAAAGCGGAACCATTGATTGTGGGAATTTATTATTATTTCGGCAAAATTGTTTATTGAGAGTGTTTTATTGAGAGTCTTCGTCAAATAAAAAAGCGCTTCCCATTTAACAACGAACACATGCAAAAAATGAAGCAATTGCAGTTCTTAAATCCTGCGGTATTCTTAAACAAGAAATTAATACGCAACATACCATCGATTACACAAGCTGCACTTTCATTTCCAGGTAACTACTTTAAAATTTATTGTTTTATATAACCTCTAATAAACATGCATTTTCATGACAGGACTGTGCACGCGAAATTTCAATGAGCTCGACAGGGAGTGGCGTATCTTACGGAATACAGATCTGCCCTTTACTGGGGAAGATGCTAAGGAAGTAGAGATTTGGGCGTATATTGCAAATACATATTAAAAAAGGCGATGGTTCCCTTCTTTTTCCTTTTTTGTCAGAGTTTGCTCAAAATATTTTAACATTGCCGCATAGCAGCGCAAATGTTGAAAGAATTTTTTCTGAGATAACTTTAATTAAAACGAATAAAAGGAATTGTTTAGGCACAGAAACCCTAAAAGGATTATTATTCACAAAAGACCATTTAAAGCAAATATCATCTGAGCCATCGAAAGAGCACCTAAGATATTTTAATAAAAATATTCACTCCTAAATATTAAAAAAAATAAAAACTAATTAAAAAATAAAAATAAAATTAATAAAAATATGGCATATATATAATTAAAATACCCTTTATAATTGGCTTTGTTTGACTTAAAAAAAAAAATACGTAGATCTACGTATTTGACCAAATTTTGGCTACGTAAAAATACGTAGATTTTTAGTTCAAGCTACGTATAAAAAAAAATTTCATTTTGCAGCACTGCCTGAAACTAAGTCGCGTATCAAGAAAAACGCTAAGATACTTAATGTCCCTCTTTAAAGCGACAAACGCGTTTCCTACACGCACTTGGACAGTTTCCACTCGCTTTCGGCTGCTTACAAGCACCGCCTCCGTGTTGTGTGCTGCCAACTCGAGGCCGGCGGCCAGTAGCCACTGTTCTACGGTGCCGATTGCGACATCAGCGCTCTCCTCGGCCACTTTTACGGTTTTGGCGACCACAGCGAGGACTACGTCGTCTGCAAATCCCACGATGTTTACTCCTGGTTGGAATTCCAAGCGTAGGACGCCGTCATACATGACGTTCCACAGTAGTGGGCGGAAGGGGGCGTGGCAAAAATAAAAAATAAACTTGGTCAGCGTCTATACTACACGAGGCTACATTCTAAATTTGATAGCTCTATCATTTATATCTGTTGAGATCTCTGCACTCTTACGGACGGACGGACAGACGGACATGACTATATCAAGAGAAATCTCTTCTCACACTGATCAAGAATTTATATACTTTATATAGGGAAATGCTTCATTCTGCCTGTTACATACATTTTGGCGACTTTAATATACCATTTCATCCTATGGATGCATGGTATAAAAATTCAAACACTGTTTGCAAAATGTTACTGAAAACAAGCAATCGTGAAAAGATAAAGAAAAAACTAGAAGGCCGAGCTAACTTCGACCATGCTGAAGTTTGTATACCCTTGCAAGTTCTTGCGTTACTCAATCCCTAAATGGAGATGGCAAAATAGAAAGGGTTTTTGTGTAAAAACCCGTATCTACACGCTATAGCATGGCACGCATACATATGCATGTATGTAGATATGCAGCATGCAATTTTTTCATTTGTTTGTATGACAGCTATACACGATTTTGAACAAATTTGGCCGGACTATAACTTATTATGTGCAAATGATATCTATCAAGTTTGGCGATGATCGCAAAAGAAACAAAAATGTTTTTATAAGCAACCGCGATGTATGCAAATCTTTGATGTAATAATTTCCTTTCCGGAGAAAACTTTACGCGAATTGTAAATTATGTGGAATGCGAATACAAATATATTGTACATATATACATGTAGACACCCACACACACACATACATATATGAGGCATTAGTGACAAAAGTTCGACAGTGATATACATAAGTTCATTTCAGAATCATATAAATTGAATTTTTTTTCTCCAAGTAGGCATCGACTAGTGTAATGTCATAAGTTTTTGAACGCCCCATAGCCATGCGTTCATTCTATTCAGTTAACATTCACACCTGAAGCAGGCAACAACGTTTCGAGCAACGAAAAATCTAAATTTTAAGTGAAAAACAATTGAGACAGAAAACAAAAAACACAAAAGTAAATTTGTTTTGACAATTTTCAAGAAATTCTTCAATTCCGAATTAATCGATATTTTTGTCCACAGTGAACTACTAAACACGAGTTTGAATCAATTTTCGTTTTCCTTTACTTTAAACACTTGGGTCCTATTGCATAAACGTTTTCCAAATATGTATATGTAAGTAAGAAGGATCTTCAATGGAAATGAAATCTCATTCTATTCCATGTCACGCAGACACAGAATTTTCAATGTTTGATGGAGTTGAGTCTTGTACACATGAAATGCAGACGGTACCGGACATCCCAAACAGATGGATGCCCAGAGATTGCGTCGCTAGCGAATCGGAATAGCCAATCCAAACGCTTTCAAAAAAACGCTCGTCGATTACGCACACATACACTGATACGCACACCAAAACCTATATGTATATCAATGTATATTTAACGCATGGCAAGTAAATAGGACATCTGATCCAGTAATAAATTTGAAATTTAATTCCTATCGGCTTAGTGCCTCAGGTTCGCGAGTGAAGTGACGTACAAGCAAGGTTTCCTGGTGGGGCATTGCACTTGCATAGCTTTGACGGCATTTTTGCAGCATTACCATTGCCAGGCAGGCGTCCTCCTTTATAATTTCGTTAAAAGTATTCCACACAAAGCTTCTTCCCTTATTTAGGGCCGCCAAACTGTAGGCTATTGTGCGTATTAAATTTGTTCATTTCAACCTGCAATTGCCAGCATTCTTAAACAAAAAGAAACAGCAAAAACAAGGCTGTGTACCGAAGGCTGTGCATACACGATTCATGTGCTCAATGAGCATAAGCTGATTTTCACTCAACGCTAACTTAAATTCAGAGAGCGGAATTAAGTGAGAATAAATCAAAAAAAATTCAATGCTGAGCCGAATGAACATACGCCCAAAAGATCGGTTTGCACATGAGCATGAATAAACTCAGGGAGCAAAAAATATGTGCACATTTGAGCGAATTTAACTCAACAGTGAATTCGTGTGTATGTATATGTAAGTTTGATCGGTTGAGCCGAATGATACGATTATTCGGCTATTTTTGTGTATGAAAGTTTTTGCAATCAGGCCCAGCCGTTCTCTGAGTCTCATTGTGCGAGCGTTTTTCGTTTCGCTTTTTACGCACTGCTCATTGAAAGAGCATACATACATATGAGAATGTATGTATATATTATATACATGTCCTTTGATTAATAACTTTTCTTTAAGCTTAGTTTAAAAACTGTGCTTGTGACCTGTTCATAAATGTTTTTTGTGTAATTTCTTTCAGATTTAATTTTTCAACTAAAATATACAGGTTGTTAAAAGGGCACAAGAGAGAACCTTGCACAGGAAGGAGAAGCTGCATTCTGAAATGTATATATAACTTAATAGAAAAGAGGGGTCGAAGCGAAGGCAATATTTTCCAAAAATAAGAAATGAAAATAGGGATGGAGATGAATGAGCAACAGAGAACGGCTTGGCGTGATTGGAAAATATTCGGCAAAACAGTCGTCTAATTTAGCGCTTAAAGAAACAAAATTGCTGAAAACTGTAACGCCCGAGGAAAAAAAAGAAGCTATAGATGCCAGTGTAGCATGGTTAACTGAAGATTGCCAACCCTTTTCAGCAATAAATGGAATCGGATTTAAAAAACTTGCAAGATTTTTAATTAATATTGGAGCAAAGTATGGGGAAGATGTGGACATTGACGACATGCTGCTTGATGCAACAACGTTGTCACGAACAACGCACAAGATCGCGGACGATAAAAAACATAAACTGAAGGATGAATAAACCGACATTGTTAATAATGCTTCTATTGATTTGTGGTCTGACAACTATGTCCATCGAAACTTCCTAGGAGTGACTTTGCACTTCCAAAAAGAACAACAGCTCTACGAACTTGTCAAGGCATGCAAAAAAATTGTTCGCTTTTTTAAAAAACCAAACCTGCAGCACCAACTGCAAAATTCTTTGAAAAACCATTGCCCGACAAGATGGAACTCAAACTTCGCAATGTTTAAGTCCATTGTCGATAATTGGTATTGATAGTGCCGTCAATAAACAAAATGCGGATGTGAACCACAAACGACAGATGTATGTCCTATATTGGCCTTAAAAGAAAAAATTCTTAGTAATGTTCACTTTTTTTCCCCCGATCTTTTTCAAAGGTCCACATTAAATACTTTGAAAACACCTACAGATGAAATCGAAACATACTGTAAGGAAATTGTGGAAATAAGTAGCGACTATAATGTGTTAGAATGGTGGAAAACTACAAAACAAAATCAGTGGACAGCTTACTTTTTTTTTAAATCTTACTTTAAAACATTTCAATAGATACATACATATGTATATGTAAGTATGTAATATAGCAGATTCCGGGCTTGTTGTTTGCATCATTATACCCTTGCAAAAAGGGTATATTAATTTTGGTCAGAAGTGTGCAACGCATAGAAGGAGACCATATAAAGTATATATTCTTGATCAGCATGACAAAACGAGTTCAAATCCGTTTGTCCGGATACGCCATCCAGGCCCGCGGCGACGCACACCGCCTCCTTTGTAGCCGTTAGAGGCTCGATCATGCATGGACCCCCGGCAGTGGCTTTTCCTTCTTTTTTATTATTGGCGACCTTCGCTTTTATTTGCAGCTTTCAGTCTTTCCACACCTTGGACAAAAAAATTTAGATCTGATTGTATCTGTATTTTTAAAATAGCTACACGACGCCACTCATCCGTTGTTTTTACCGGCGGACCGGTTTGCAGCTCCTCCCAAGCCTTCGCCACAACCACCCTATCCCCTTTTTAACATAGACCTTGGCTATTTTGGGGTGCCCCTTCATGAATTCCAGCAACATTGCTTCTTGTTCGGCGGTACGATGTTTTCCATTAAATAAGAAAAACAATAAATAAATACAAAATTTTAGAAAACGGCGGCAAATGGAATACTAAAACTTACATTTTTCACAGCTGTTTACGTTTCTTCTTTTTTTGCGGGTCTAAATCAAAGCCGTGATGCCAGATTGGTGCATTTTCCGATGTTTTCGTTTAATTTATCCGTAAAACACAATTCTACAACTTATTGTAAATTAGGGCTCAGCTGACTTAATTAATACTTTGTTGTGGCACATAAGAAAATAAAATTGCGATAAAATTTATAGCAGGATGGCAACCTTGCTTATGGATGATTTAAGCAAAAACGACTCTTGCTTGATTTTTTCAGAGGCGTTTTTGTAAAATAATAAATTTAATATGATAACAATATTGTCAGCAATTATTTGAATGCAATTCCATCAAAAAATAATCACAATTTATTTCGATACCATTTTTTTTTTCAACATGATTTGCTGCAAGCGCAGAATTAACCAAACATTAGAGAAAAACTCGTAACTTTTCAAAACTGTCAAAAGAGGTTTCTGTGAAACCCTACATTTGCGTTTGGGGCGATTTTGGGGCGTTAGCGATTTCGGTGACACCCCCTGATCAATGCCGAAGATTAAGCAAAAATTAACAAAGACTTGGCAGATTTTCACAAAAACCTTGAACTTGAACAATCGTTTCAAAAAAAAAAAAAAAAATTTATTAGTTTTAGAAATATCACAGATCAGATAAATAAGGAACAGGAAACAATTAGCAACTTTGTAAATACTATCAGAATAAAATTTTTAAAACAATTACACTCAGAAGAACGCAACTTGAAATTAAATCAGGGTACTGCTAGGATCAATTTCAGTATAGATATTTTATTCAATCATCTAAAAAACATCGCAGAGAGACTATTATTTACAAAATTAAACATACTCCCTAAATACATTTTAAATACAGAAGAAATTAAAAAATACAATATATATTTCAACAACAAAATGTAACAACAAATTTAGATCGCGAAATGTGCAATGTTCCGTCTTTAAAATCAACAACAATAAATAAACCACTTGTTTTTTAAAATAAAAATTCCAATATTATCAAAAGAACATTACGAAACATTATTTAAACCTAATATCTTTACCGTTTAATAACACAAAATTTGTAATACTACCAAAACACATTATTAGAAATAAGCTCATAATTAAAGAATGTATTAAATTGGGAAAATTATATTATATGAGACCCCAACTTTACCTACAAATCCCCACTGTTTATCAAGCCTACTTAACGACAGCTGGTGACTTGCAAAGTCATCGACGGTGGTCAACAACAGCAAATCTTCGTACCAATTAAGGGATTACTACTAATCTTTAACGCAAAAACCATAAACCTCACTTCCACTTGTATACCGGCCAAAACACTTAGCGGATCCATGATCATCCACTATGATAACTGCTCAATATCCGTGGATGGTATTAAGTACGTCGACGCTGCCACCACCATTGAAGACAAACTGATAATCAACTTGCATATAAAGAGAATTTAATACGTACATATTGTATATCAATTTGGTCCTAAAAATTTGAAGTAGTTTTCTTCACTTAGTGCATGGTATCGGCTCAAAATCGATCGTTCTTTTGTCAGAAAATGAATAAAAGTTTTTAATTAATATTTTGTAGTTTTTATACCTTTCCAAAAATAAATTTATATAAATTTTGGTCAGAAGTGTGCAACGCATAGAAGGAGGCATTGCATATCTCGGATTCATCCCAATCGAACGACTATATCATATAGCTCCCATAGGAACCATCGGTCGAAAAATGAGTTTTGGATCAATAGCTTCGTTCTATTTAACCCGATTATCATGAGACTTAACATTTCGCATTTACTATACATCTAAACTTCCGCGCCAAATTTGATCAAGATCGGACTACTATTTCATATAGCTCCCATAGGAACAGGAACAAAAATAGGACGATCATCACCAAACTTGGTAAATAACATGAGCACATAATAAACTATAATCCAAATTAAAATCCAAATAAATTATATAAGCCAAATTTGATCAAAATCTGATAACTATATGATATAGCTGTCATACAAACAAATGAAATAAAGTTAGTCAGCGGGCCGACTTCGATATCCCATGCATCAAGGGAAAAAAACTATGTACTTCGAATTTATAAAACTAAATTCATATATTAAATTTTTTTCGATGGCGCGATTTCTAACATATGCTATCTCACTCACTCTTATGTGAGTGCAAAGCGTGTCAACGTAGAACTCGGCCATTTTAATTCCGATTTTTATGAAAAATAGATGTTCATAAGATGTATCAGTGTGCTGAATGAAGTTCCGATACGATAAATACTGCCGGAGGCGGAAGGGGGAGTGGCAAAAAAAAATAAACTTGGTCAGCGTGTATACCACACGAGTCTACTTTCTAAATTTGATAGCTCTAACATTTATAGTTGCTGAGATCTCTGCACTCTTACGGACGGACGGACGGACAGACGGACATGGCTATATCAATTTCTCTTCTCATGCTAATCAAGAATATATATACATACTTTATAGGGTCGGAAAAGCTTCCGTCTGCCTGTACATACATTTTGACGACTTTAATGTACCATTTCATCCTATGGATGCATGGTATAAAAATTGCTGCTATCTACATAAATGCATATGTATGTGTGCCGTGCTATGGCGTGTAGATGCGGATTTTTACACAAAGGTCTTCACATTTAGATAATTTTTTTAGGGATTTAGTAACACAAGAACTTGCAAGGGTATACAAACTTCGCCATGTTAGCCCGGCCTTGTTTTTTTTTTTAATTAAACCTTTGATTACATTGTTGCCGCTCCGTATTCCGTATTGCTGCCGTATTCCGGCCTAGCCCTGAATTATAGAAGTTGCCAAATTCTACGATTAAACGAATAAATTAGATTGAAGTGCTACATTCCCATTCTTTTTTTGTTTAATCAAATATTGTTACTCATTAGGGGATGGTGAAATCTTATTTAGACGAACGTCTTCTATATATGATATATGTTATAGGGAAAAGAACCGTCGTCTTGGCTGCCAAGGACATATTCAGTTTTTCAAATCAAACACAAGAGTTTTAAGAATTACTTAGTGTGAATTTCTGAGTCTTGTTTAGATTCTTGTAAGACTAGTGCCACGAAATCATTGTCCTGCCGGAGTTTCTAAAATAAGACACATGTATTATATAGTATATACATATACGTACAATATTTTGTGTGGATTTGTTTTATGACATTTATTTTCAATATTTTCTTGCTGTTAATATTGTATTAACATAAAATGTACATAAAAAACATCAGATTTTGTTTCATATTACATAATTTGACTTTGCCTATTGTTATGCCATCGTCATGGTCGGTCATTGTGATCGATCATCTTCATAATGATAATCGATATTCTATCTTCTTTATCTGTATTTGTATCTTTATCATCGTTATCTGCATCTTTTGCACCTTTTCACTCACTCTCAAAAATGTTATGTGGTTGTTGCCCTTGATGAGAAGCTGGCTCTAAATATATGAAAATATTGTTTAAGTGGATTTTGTTGGAACAATTTGTACAGGGATTAAAATTTTTGTAAATTGGTTTCAAAATTTTGTTTGATTTATACATTTCCACGAGAGTATTCAAAATTTCGCTTTAAACATACATACGTTTCTATGTGTTTTCGCATTTCATATTCTTATATATTGTTGTTGCTTTTGGTTTTTTTTTTTTTTCATTTTCTGTTTTGTTTATTGTTAAAGCAGCCTGAAGACGGTTTTATTAGACGCAAAAAGTGCAAGTTGTTGGTTTTTTGATTTCTTCATCATTTTTGTTTTTTTTTTTTTTGTGATAGAATTTGAAAACTAACATTAGCATACAAAAATTTTTCATATGATACATACATATATGTATATATATATATATATATATATATATATTTATGTTTTTTTTTTTTGTTGTATAAATATCTCCATTTTCTCTAAGGTTTTCGCTACTTAAGATTATTGTACAAGCAAAAATGTATGAAAGAAAATGGAAGAGTGAAAACAGGAAAAAGAAATCTTAAAAAAATGACAACAATTTTTTATTTGGAAACGAGACGAGAAAACTAGTTTCATATTGAGAGTTGAGTTTGTTGTTGGGTTGTTGTTTGCTGGTTTCGTCGTTTCGCTTATTTTTTTTTTTTTACTGGTATTCATCATCGCTGCTTAGCAGCATGGTCTTCTCATTATAGTTCTGGCTAATGGTGGCCACTCGCTGACCACCTGGCATGAATTTCCTTTGATTGCCCAATGTTTTGGGAGCCACAGCACCTCCATTGCCGTTGCCACCGCTGCCTCCACCGTTGGTGGCCACTGCATTGTATCCTCCACTTGACGTGTTTGACGATTGCTGAATGGACCCACCACCGTTGCCAGTCCCGCCATTGTTGGGATCATCAGGATCATAGCTAGAGACGCGAATGCCACGCGAATTCTTGCCACCTAAACACATACAAGTTAGTCAAGTGAGACAAAGAGTTACTCTTAATGGCAATAAATCGAGTTTATAGCTCAAATACGTGTATGTATATACAAAGAACAGGGGGAGGGGGGGCTAGAGCATATCTCATGCCATGCAAAAAACACAATGCCAGAACGTTTGTTAAGCTTATTGTACATTTATTTAATACATTTAATTATAAATTTATCGATATCATTTTATACACATTTTTTTTTAGAAAACATTTACAAAGAAAAAATCAAAACCTATCACAAAAAAAAAAAATAATGAAAAAAAGAAAGTAAAAAAGTAAGAAAATATTTGCGTAAAAGTGTGTGAAATTTGGCAAAGATTTTGGAATTTCATGCGCTTTCTTCTTCTTTAATGATGTTTTGTTTACACAAATTTCTGACGCTTTTACACAAACAAACAAAAATGAATAAGATTATTACAGAAAATTGGCAAACATCTGTTATCTAAATGCATAATAAGGTAAAAGGCAGAGCTTAAGAAAGTACAGAATTAGTTAGTTACGGACAAAACATTTTCATATTTCGTATTGAGTTTGTCAAGCGGAGAGCTTTATAATAATTTATTTTGTATCATTTGAATAATAGGAGAAAAAAATGCGCAAACTCTCAATTCTTGTTATGTTTAGTTTTTGAGCTAAATTTAACAATGGAATCGAACGAACAAGTCTTAAACATTTTTGATAATAATAAAATAAAATGTTAAAAATGATGCAAAACAAGAATTGCCAAAAATTAATTAACTTTTGTCACATTTTTTTGTACTTGTATTTTACTATTGCAGCATCTGAATATTTTTGAGCTAATTTTAAGTCGGCTAATGCAATTTTGGAAAGATCCAATGATGAATCGTTTTGTTGTTGTTGTGTTACACAATATAATAATAATAAAATCTTTGTTTACAAATTATATAATATTTTACAATATTAATCAGAATGTTGATTTGTTTTTTTTTATGCAAGACATTTATGTAAGTCATATAGCTAAAATTTAAATAAATTGATTTAAAAAATTATCCTTAAGTTTAAACGTAAACGTAGTAAAACATCAGCAAGACGAACATTGGGAGAAGGGGGGGAGGGAGTTGGGTGAAAAATTTGAGTGTTGTCAAAGCATAAAATTTCTTAGATGGTGGATGGGAGGGGTAGGTAGAAGAAATCCATTTTTCTCAATACTATATATTAATTTTTAAATGTATATAGATCTAAGGATCAGTTTTTGAGTGCGCGCTTTCCTTTCTCATTCTGTGTGTATTTGTTTGTGTGGTGTGTATGTGTGTGTTTATAAGTAACTAAGGCCTGAAAACGTATCTGAGGAGCCTAAAAGCTATAAGTACACTTGTTTGTTTAATTTTGTTTATGTATTTTTGTTTTTGTTTTTTTTTTGTCGTTAGTTTTTGTTTGACCCTCTCGTTAGAAGATTTTTGTTTAGAGCTTTTCGTAACGCTGAGTTGAGGTTACTTCTGCAAAAGATAAGAAAACAAAGAAAGAAAGAACGAAAATCAACCAAAAATGTATATAATAAAGAAAAGAAAGAACAAACGATATATGTATATATAACAGATAAGCAAATGCAGGCAACAACAAACATTCAAGAATAAATATTTCAAAGAGATGGAGAGAGAAAAAAAGAGAACAAAGAGAAAGAAAGACGAGCACAAAATGTTCAAGAGAACACACACACATACCTGAACTATATTGTGTATATTGCTGATATTGCGGATGGAAATTGTGTATAGCATCTGTCATAATATCCTTGGGATTCATTGTTTCCTGTGTAAACCAATAGAGACATGAATACAAATTTCGATTATCTAGCTTTCCCATTGATACATACCTTAAGACTGCTGGAAATTGACTGCATCGTAACCGATCGTCCATGACCATCGCTAATACAGCTGCGCGCATACACCTATAAATTGAATTAGAGTGAATAAGAAAGAGATAAGTTTAATTCTGTGATTTTTGTAAAATAAATACAATATAATGAAATCATACATCAGTGACTAAATATGATCATATGAGTTAAGAACCACACAATCGTGTGGCAACCCACTTTTTAATGACCCAACGATTTCCATAATTATGACTCATAGCATTAACAAAAGATTATAAATAAACAATAGTTGCTATAGCGTTGGTAATGTGCCACAGTTACGTAAGCGCTAATAAGTAATGTTTAAGCAAACATTTTTATCTTTAGCTGATCCGTTAATTAACCGATAAGGGATGATTTCCATACTAAATCAGTTTTCTCCATATTCCTTCTAGCGTGATCTATTTTCTTTCTGTCTAAATACCCTTCTGATTGACCACCTACGATATCCAACCAATCTGCAACTTCTTTAAACGACTCTCCGAATCGGTATCTTTTTATTATACATTACGTGTCAATAGTAATTAAAAAAGTTGACTTTAAAACATAAATAAATATGTTTGGGGGTGTATAGCAACCTTTTTTATAACATGCACCCATAGAGTGAATTTATATATTAAAGTCGCCAAAATGTATGTAACAGGTATAGGGAAGCATTTCCGATTAAGTATAAGTATGTATTCTTGATAAGAGACCAGAGAACTATAAAAGCTAGAGCTACCAAATTTAAAATTTAGACTCATAATTTAGCACGTTTATACTTATGTACATGTTATGAATGTCTACCATGACATTAATGTCTACCATTTTATAAAATGACCGCAAGGGCAACTTAATGTGCTCGTGTAATGACCGAGACTGCATGTGTTAGCTACTTTTTAAAGAAGTTTTGTATATCCAAGTCGGTCCGGTGACTTACTTCGTTTTAAATAAATTATTGTTACTCAAAGAGACTATCATAACGCTAAATTTCAATATTTTGAAATGATCTACATTTGCGCTTGCTGATGCTTTTCATTCAATCACTGTATTTTTTTGACAATTTGACGTTTTCTCTTTCAATTAATACGGATACAAATTCCCAAATTTAGCCTTTCAATCCTATTTTATTATTTAATTGGAAATCGAAATCATGAATATGGTGAAAGATTCTACATATCAAATTTCTTGGCTATAATGGATATAGACTGATGATAATCAAGATTTAACAAGAAATGGAAGGGAATAATCGACGTTCAACAACCATTAAATATCGATTCAATTGAAGTACATATAGACAGAATGTTATCATTACTTTCAAAGTAAAATCATAGTAACAGTAAAAAAGTGCTCCCCTCACAGTTTCACATCAAAAAGTGAAATTCCACAGTTGTTTTATCTTATCTCATCGTCGTCGTCGTTTCTCACAAATAGCTGTCAAATCTTGGCCTCAATCAAGTCATTCGACTCACCCAATTGCACACACACACACACTCACCTGATAGGGGAAGGCATAACGCAGCGCAATGGCGGCAAACAGCATTTCGATGCATATAAAGAAATTTTGGTAACCAGCCGACACTGTGCCCGAGGTGACAGCGCCCGCACTGTCCATGGGCGTAATCACATTGGCCTTCTCAAGTATGGCCAAGCCAACACCTTGCCAGAACGATAAAAATATAACCGATTTGATGGTGCAGAATTTCAGTACAGGCTCAAAAGGTGTCAGTAGATCCCGTGTGGCAAAATAGAACAGATAGAGACCATATAGAGCCAGCGATACGGAAATGTTATAGATGATTGTAATGTAAATATAACCGCCATTTACACTGGAATTAAAAAAGAAACATTTTAGTTTTAGCATACATGGAATTTAAAGTAAATGTATGGCAAACCTCCAATCACCATCATGATAGTGTCCAAAAGCCTGTAGAAAAATTATAATGAACGCAACGAGCGGTTTAACCAAACAGAATTGTAATGTTGCCTGCTTGCAGAAACGTAGGAATCCAATTGTATACGTTTTGCCCTTTAGACAACATGTGCCATATAAGCAAGAGGTTTTTATGGGTTTGCCACGTATCTCCGACATAATATTACCCTCTCCGCCCAAGTACTCATAGCACAGAGACAGAAAGTTGTAGATCACGAAGGCTGCAAGACACAAAGAAAGATAGAAAGAGACGATTAGGAGTATGAAATATAAAAAGTATAGAAAAGAATGTTTTATCTTGATCATAAATTTCTAATCATATTTCGCATAACATATGACCATTTCGGAATATCAATTAATTTTTAAACAATAAACAATTGTCGAATGAAATTCGTGCATTTCAACCATTTTCATAGAACTGGTCTAAAACCACTTGATGTGATCTTGGAACTGCTCACTATGGCAGAATTGGAGTACGTGGAGTAGTTGATTATCGTCCCAGTCCTCTTGTTTTTGAAATGCGTGATTTACTAATTGAACATTAGATGTGTTGGAATGTTATTCGCCTCTGCCGGTATTAGTTAGATGTGTGGATTGAGGATCGAGTGTCGCCTCTCTACACACTTTTACTAAGGTCTCTTTGACGATTAAGATCTTTTAACCTTTGCAACTCTTACCTTCATAGCAATCGCGCACGGTGAAAAAGTATATGTAGACATTGTCCGAATTGAAGAATAGCAGACTTATCCATGAGTATGTCGCATAAATGGGCACTATAAATAATATGCGAACAATCCATCGTTGCTCTTGGGGATTGGTATACCAACGTAAGTGTTGATAGATCTAAAAAGGAAATGGAAATTGTTGGTGTTGTTGTTGGGATATTTGATATTTTATATGCTTTCTCTTTCTTTCTCACTCACCTGTTGACATGTCACAAACAATGCGGCCCACACACAGACACCTGCCAAGATTTGGGCCGTCTTTGTTTGTAGGAATATGCCATCGCCCACATGGAGCAACGGAGCGCTTATGGGATCGTCCTTCATTTGAACAATGTAATTTGAACTGGATTTCACTGTGGTCGATGGAATGGTCGCAGCAGAAGCAGCAGTAGACAAATTGCTCGCATTTAGAGCCGCCTCAATGAGACTGGCGGCTGTTGTGCTCATGCTGCTGGGAAAGAAAAATACAATAAAAATAATTAATAAACTTGTCTTAAATTAAGTAAAGAGAGCGGGAGCAATTGAGAGAGAATGACGTTCATTTCAAAGGCACATACATACATACCTATACATACAGATGAGAAAGAGAAAGAAAGAAACAACTTGCAACATTATTTGTCGAGTCAAAAATTTGGGTCAAACGGTGGAAAATATAAAGGGAAATTGCCGCATTAGATCATCACCATCACACGCAACGCAAAAACCTAGCAAAGAAAACTCAAATATGCAGTAATAGTGGGCATAACAGAACAGAAGTACCATAGAGCAGGTAGTGGGTAGAGGTTGAGGAGTGCCGGTGTCATGGCCCTGCGACCGACCTACTCCACTACCACCTTGTCTCAGGGTCATTCCCAACTGCCCCATATTGATTCTAACCAAAAGCCTTACATACATATGTATGTACATACAACTGTGTTCAGATAAATAGGAAGTGTTTACAAATTTTGGAGAATAAAGTGTTAACGTCAAAATATCAAGAAAAAATTCTCAGGAATCGTCCATTCCTTTTCTTTTTTCAACGTCTTTTAACAAACATCGAAAACCGCCTGTTCAGTAAAATAGGAACGCAAAGTTGTAGCCCCTTACAAAACGCTTAAGGGAGCAATCTGGTCCACGCGAAACAAAATTCGCGATTCTTGTAGTAAATTATTTTAAGATTTATGTGTTTTAAGACGATCGGAGCAAAACTCTTAAAGAGCGGAGCGTGGACCTTCAAAATTTAAAAAAAAACTACAGAACTGATGCTTTTAAAAATTGAAACAGACTTTCTTTATAAGAAACCGACCCAAATTTTAAACTTGAGGTTGTTTTTTAATTAAATAAAGTAAGTAAGTCGCCAGATATACCATGCAATAAGTGAAAAAACTACTACGATTTCTAACACATGCTATCTCGCGCACTCTTATGTGTGTGCATCTTAGCGCCCCACCGGCAATGAAATTTGGTGGAATTATAGATATTCATAAGATGTATGTATGAGTGTGTCAAATTAAATTGCGATTTTTTTTGACAATTTTGTGACCCTCAATTGTTTTAAAAATTAATTAAAGCAGGCTTTTAGGTCAATTCTTTGAAAGCAAACAAAAAGTGACCAGGTTGTCTGTATAGCTATTTCAAGAACCACCAAGTTCTTTCATCAGCAGACTTCGCTAACGACCCTAGAATTTGCAAGGCCATACCACTACTTAAACGCTAAAACTAGTTGGGAATTACAACTAGATGGATGAAGCGAAAAAAGAAAGGAACAGCGTACAATTCTAGAGTTCACTTTTTGTTTGCAATCGTGAAAGACGACAACAGATTAGTGTAAGACAACATCGTTTCAAACTCATCAACCGTTGCGTTATATTATTTTTATGCAGTATATTGTATGCAGTATATTGTCGGATGGGGTAATAACAAGGACTATCAGATCAGCATACTATTACATGTGTATGTGTGTATGAACTTACATATGTATATGAACTTACATATACTTACATATATACATATGTAAGTATATATGTATGTATGTATGAATGTGCGTTCTCCGTGCAGGCCTACAAAGTAATTACGAGGCCCAGCCACAAGCGTCGTCGTGTCTGTACAGGCAAGTAATTAGTCAATAATTCCCGGAGTCAACGAGTATAGCAAATTTCCAGTTTTTTCTCGAGAGGATGCATCAAGCTTGGCCATGTTTTAGCGTCTAATTTTAATCAGTTTCAAGAATTACTAAGACCTTCTGTGAGAGCGTCTGCAAAATTTATACATACATACATATGTATGTATGTATCTAGTTTCTCATACTAAATTTATATGTTTCCAAGCATCTTAAAATAAACCACGATCAATTTTGATGATTTGTAACGATTCCAGATTTAGCTGCATCTTATTTTTGAATGGAAATGTTTACTGACCTAAATCGGAGATGGGTTATATCAGAGAGCCACAATTTTAAAATATAATATTCCGGGTTTTCCAATGCTTTTGTAAATACTTACATATTCTTTTAGATAAGAACTAGTTTTACAGACTTGTAAATAATTTTGACTGATTTTTTTTTCGATTTTCCCCAGAAACATTGAATCAAGTACATACTTGAAATGAAAAATGGAAAATCCAAAAGAAATTTTCCCCAGAAACATTGAATCAAGTACATACTTGATTCAATGAAAAATGGAAAATCCAAAAGAAAATCAGTCAAAATTATTTACAAGTCTATAAAACTAGTTCTTATCTAAAATGAATACTGGATGGACCTTTCTCAAGGTCCAATCGATTCTGAAGAAAACTGAGCACACATTTAAATACTAATCCTGAAACATACGAATTTTTCATTTCATTTCATATTTGAATGCTGTTCCCTGCCGTGTATTGTGTATGCATATGAATATTTTGACAAAAACAAAATAGTGTGTGGCTATGAAAAAAGTCGAGATAAAAGTTATGTGGATAGTTCTATAATCAAGAAACTCACACGCTTAACTATTAATCCTGAAACATACGAATTTTTCATTTCATTTCATATTTGAATGCTGTTCCCTGCCGTGTATTGTGTATGCATATGGATATTTTGACAAGAACAAAATAGTGTGTGCCTATGAAAAATGTCGAGATAAAAGCTATGTGAATCAAGTACATACTTGAAATGAAAAATGGAAAATCCAAAAGAAATTTTCCCCAGAAACATTGAATCAAGTACATACTTGATTCCTAGACACGCTTAAAAAAGACTAAGGTTATTTTAATTGTTTATTTATCACTTAAAAAAAAGGAATTATTTTTATAGAAGCTGTTTAGATTAAAGTGAAAAGATGCTTTGTAATAATACTCCAAAAATATTAAATCGGTTTGGCGGAAATTTACTTCTTGTGGCGCACCTGACAAGAGTCAAAGTAAGCTTCCGGAACTTTTTCAATCTCGTTTGCTGATCAAGAAAATGTACATGTATGTATGTATGTACATATGTATGTACATACATATATACATACATATGTATTTGTTTATACACAAATGTGATTGCAAATTCGATACCTTAAGGTATCGTGGGGGTAAAATCCCAAAAGCAATAACAAAAAAAATGACTCAGAAAGCAAAAAAGAGTTTACTCTTCAAATTATTTTGAACTTTAACGATGAGATATCACTGTGCAAAGTGGAGGAAACAACAACAATAAAATGCGATAAAACATGAATTTACGTGCAAAGTGTTTGTTGTTTTTGGTGTTGCTGTTGTTGTACTGTTATTTTTTCTGTTGCGATGACACTGAAACCCAGAAGAAACCAACAACAAAGAAGAAAAAAAGCAACAACAAGTTGCTGCTGCTGAAGATACAAAAATTGGCAAAAGAAAAGTCTCCAAAGTAGAAAAAAAAAAACGACAACAACAGCAGCAAAGTCTCCAATAAGGTAGATGAAGAAGACTAGCAAACTAACTGACAACGGAAGATGCGTGGACACCAAACTAGGGGACAAAGAGGAGCTGCTAATTACATACATACATACACATGTACATACATATTTTTGGTCATGCAGAGAGCGTGGGAGGGGGGAGGGATAGATGGGTGGTATAGCCTTGTGTGGCTTCTGACAGTAAATAATAAGCTTAAATGCCAGCATATGCGACCTTTTGGAGACTCTCCATTCAAACTCCTACACCACCCAAAACACCCACCACCCCCTCTAACCAACACAGCTTATCAATGCGAAAAATATTGAAAATAAAAACACACACACAAATAACGACACACACACATATGGAGAACAACTGGAACTGGAACTCGCTATTCAATTTCGTCATCGAAATTTGGTTATTTCACCTTTTCAGGGAAAACAACTTTTTCACACACTGCACATACACACGCACTGTGGCAAATATGTTACTTTCAATTATCTTCGCTTTAATTACCTTTTTTCCAAATGCAATTCTCCACGATTGCCCGTTCGTTTTCACAGTGGAAAATAACTTTTAATATTTTTTCTCTCTCTCTGACGTTATTGCTCTTGCTTTTGCACTTTGAATGAATTTTTTCTCTCCTTTTCACGACGGACTGCTACTGTTTTCAGCTGCAATTGAATTTAAGTAAATTTCACTATTATTTATGTTTATTTCACACGTTTCAAAGTTAAATATCAAGAAACTAACACAATAACCACATCAACAAAAAACTACAAAAAAAATATTAAACAGGGCAAAAAATTATGTGAAAATTACGCACGACACGATAGAACTGGCCAACTATCGATGACGTTGCTATCGATGGTTTTCAAAAACATTTGATTAACAGTCTCAAATATGAGCTCATGTTATTAACATTATCTTGGGTTGTTTTTTTTTTCTTTATCTCAAGGCGCACTTTGAACAATTGTCAAATTGATTAAGACTTCTGGATTGTTTTTATCATGGATTTTCGGAATGCCCGTGCCAGGCAGCCGGAAATTGTGCGTTCCGTGCAAAAGGACGCACGCTATACCAATGAATGTAAGTGTACTAGATGTTCCAGTTGTACCATCAACCCAATTAACCGATTTCAAAATATTCAGTGGCCGAGGATTTTTCGGACGTACTACGCCTGACAGGACCACGTAACTGGATCAAATATAACCAATTGTGCAAGCTATTGGCGGAGCTCAGCTATCATGGTTTCGCCTCGGTTAATAATTTCCAAACCCTGGGAGAGGAATACACGGGAATCATACAAGTAGATAGCCAATACAAGCAGATACCAAGTCGTGTGGTGAGCCCACATCATCCAGCTCTTTGATTACCATCACCCATGATTAACTTTTGCAGCTTCAATTGTTGGCCATTATTTTGGAATTTGGGGGCGATTCGTTGTTCATACGGCTGTTGCAGAAATCGGAACTATTTATAGCCAATCATGACGAGATTCGTCCCGAAGCAAAGCAGCAACTAAAGAAGCTTTTCCAACGGTTACGCCAATCACCCAGCTATGTTAAAGCTCTGCACAAGTCCCTCTTTTATCTGGATGCAAGCAAATATCAATTGTCGAAGCGAACGACTGGGATCAATTATGTCCTCATTCGTCACTGGCTGCAGCCAGAATTCTCCCTCTATGGCTATAAGATTCTAGGCGTTATTACATTCCTTCAGGTCACCGTGTCACTGGCAATCAGCACCTGGGACATGTGGCGGGAGAACAAACGCCAGCAATTGGAAGCCCTTAAGCGGGCGGGCAAACGTTTCCTGCTCCAAAGAAAGCCATCCAAAGAAAAGTTTACAATGGCGGATGCTCCTCAGTGTATACTCTGTCTGGAAGCCAGAACCAATTGTAGTCTAACTCCTTGTGGCCACTTGTTTTGCTGGAACTGCATTCTCGACTGGCTGGAGGAGCGCGACGAGTGTCCCTTGTGTCGGGAATCTTTAAAGAAATCCCAAGTGATACAATTACAAAATTTTTCCTGAATGAACGTTAGAGAATAATTCTATGGTGATTGTTACATAATGTACATAAATGTTTTTTAGCTTTTTAATATATTTTTGATTATTTTAAGAAACTTTTGCCTATGATATTTTGGTGTTCAGGACTTCTTTTGTCTTGTTTTTATCTATTCTATCCCGAATATAAGGGATATAAAAATTAGTTCGCCAATACATTTAAAAAGCGACCTATGTAGTTAGTAGTATCAGAGTCCTTAAGTTATTTACATCTGAACCAATCAGCGGTATTATTTCCAAAATCGAATCCAAAGTCCCGCATTAAAATTAAAAAAATGTACAAAAAACTTAAAAGTCAGAATTAGCTTCAACTTATCTTAAATACACATTGTAAGCTTGGTTTGTCTAAAGTACAATTAGCTCAGATAAAACTAAAACTTAACGAAGTTGATTCAGAAATCATTGTTTGCATTATAATAAAGCTCTGTTCGAGAAGTCCTAATAGCCTTACAACAGAAGGTAGTGCTATAAAGAATTTCATACAGTATACAGTAAATCAAATCACAAGGTTCCGCCGTCGTACATACAGTTTCCAATTGAAGACTCATTATCCTAATCTTGTATATATATACATATATACACACTACGTCATCATTTTGCGCCCCCGCCGTTAATATTTAAACATTTTGCGAAGCCATTCAAATGTCACTTTTATAGCCTCAGTAAAAAAAAATACCATTGGCTGCTGTGAAAAGATACGTCTCGAGAAATGTGCCATCAAGATACATACATACATATATCATCAATATTTGAAGTAATAAGTCAACCAAGGTTTAGGCCACATTAAGCTTATCAACCATTTAAAGAACAATAAAGTAAGTAAGTCGCCGGGCCGACTTGGATATACCATGCATTAGGTGAAGAGATATATATTAAATTTCTTTTAAGTGCTATCTCGCTCACTCTTATATGGAAACGAGCACTTTAGCGCCTCCCTACCAAATCGGTGACTTCTAGCACATGCTATCTCGCTCTTTTTTGCGTGCATCTGCCTTGCACCGCTATGGGTGAAAAACGTTTCTATGTATAACTCGGCCATTTTTATTCCGATTCTTGTGATATTTGGTGGGATGATAGATATATGTGACATGTATTAGCCAAATTTAATTTCGATACGATAAATATTTCGGGTGAAAATCGAATTTCGAATTTCGGGGGCGGAAGGGGGCGTGGCAAAAATTTGAAACAAACTTGGTCTGCGTGCATACTGCACGCATCTAATATCCAAATCCGATAGCTCTATCTTTTATAGTTCCCGAGATATGGAGGCTCAAAATATTGTTTTTCAAATAGCGGCGGCGGAAGGGGGCGGGGCGAAAAAAAATAAACTCGATCTGCCTGCAGGCCAAACGGGTCTACATGCCAAGTTTGGTAGCTCTAGCTCTTATAGTATCCGAGATCTCGATGATCCTACAGACGGACAGACGGACAGTCGGACCGACGGACAGACAGACGACATGTTTCAATCGACTCGGCTATTGATACTGATAAAGAATATATATACTTTATAGGGTCGGAAAAGCTTCCTTCTCCCTGTTACATACATTTTGGCGACTTTAATATACCATTTCATTCTATGAATGCATGGTATAAAAATTAATGCTCCAAATTCATTAAGTGCCTTTGGTGATGAAGAGCTTAATCAGAAACAGCTATTACTTACATACTATTCATATGATCTTCGAAAGGAAAAGGGGTTTAATCTAATCGCCTTCAGAGTAGAGATGGGCATGGGCCGTGATGTACCTCCACCAAAAAAACCCTGCTTCGTGTCCAAAAATCGGGAACGTGTTTTTTCCGTGCGTGTCAAAGTCTAGGGCACGGTAAGCAGGGTCTTAACAAATGTAAACGCCATTTTTTCATGGATTCGAAGTTGAAAACAATTGTTTAAAAAGTTTGGAAGCATTGCTTAGAACTATTTCAAACATTCCCGTAAGCTTGACAACTAGCGAACGGGTTTTTTCTACATCTGGACACAATTTAAAAAAAACGAACTAGACAGTAATTTAGATAAGCTAATATTTGTATATAAAACCAGAAGGCCGGGCTAACTTCGACCATGCCGAAGTTTGTATACCCTTGCAAGCTCTTGTGTTACTATATCCCTAAAAAGAGTTATCTAAATGTAAGGATCCTGGTGTAAAAATCCGTTATTACACGCCATAGCACGGCACGCATACATATGCATGTATGTAGACATGCAGCATGCAATTTTTTCATATGTTTATATGACAGCTATATGATATAGTCATTCGATTTTGATCAAATTTACCAGAATTATAACTTTCAATGTGGAAATGTTATTTACAAAGTTTGACGATGATCGCTCAAAAAACAAAAAAGTTTTTGGAAGAAAAATTATTTTTGGTCCGATCGTTCATATGGGAGCTATATGATATAGTAATCCGATCTTGATCAAATTTGGCATGGATGTTTGGATGTATAATAAACTGCCAAATGTTAAGTTTTTTGATAATCGGTTGAAAAAGAAAGAAGTTATTGATCTAAAACTCATTTTTCGACCGATGGTTCCTATGGGAGCTATATGATATAGTCGTCCGATCGGGATGAATCCAAGATATACAATGCCTGCAGTATATACAAGACTTCGTGCAAAATTGCAGCTCCGTAGCTTTAGCGGTTTAGAAGGAGAAGCTGTTGATCCAGACAGACGGACGGACGGACAGACGGACAGACGGACGGACGGACAGACGGACAGACAGACGGACAAACGGATTTGAACTCGCCTTGTCATGCTGATCAAGAATATATATACTTTATATGGTCGGAGATGACTCCTTCTATGCGTTGCACACTTCTGACCAAAATTAATATACCCTTTTTGCAAGGGTATAAATATGAAATAAATGTACTAAACGACCTTTCTATAGAAATGCCTCAAAAATATTTTTGTTGTATTTAAACTAACCCGTGTACTCCGGTGCCGTGATTCTCAAAAATGAGTATGGTTTAACATAATATAATACAACGGGTTCTGTTTTTTTGGGGTTTCAAAAATCTGTGATCTGTGATTTTGTAGTCGAAAAGCTTTCCCTTTCATGCATAATATATTGTGATATATAATTAAAATTAAACAATTTCTGAAATCTTATTTCTTCTGCGTTATATTTCTTGTATTCCAACAACATATTCGTTTCGTTTTGTATATATAGTGTATATGTATAGTATATGCAATTATAGATGTGTTAATCTATGTATTTATATATTAATTATATTTAGATAGATGTATGTACAGACATACATAATTCGGTTCCTATGTAATATCAAATAAACACAAAAAAAGCTTTGGAAGCAACCAGGTGTCTTGGTTACCCTTCGATTTGTTAAAACTAATATCCTAGAGTCTATAGTTTCTTACAATTAGTTCTTAACTTAAATGATATCCAAATAAACGGTTCGATTGAAGATCTGTTTTCGTCGCCGCGATTCGAATGCTGAGCGTGCCTCCGATGGATTCTCGAAGGCTACGCGAGCGTCGCCCGTTGGTTTGCCATCGTCATTGAAGCGGCGGATGATATCGTGTGGGCTTAGCTTGTAGTCATTGAAGAAGCGCAGAATATCCTTAAGATCGGCCTTAAAGGGAACATTGCGCATGGCAACAACGCACCCAGGATGATTGAACTTGTCTGGTATGCCGCTATTGTCCGGCTCCATTTGCTGCATTTGGTTGTCATTTGGCGATTGAACAGAAACACTTGAAGGCGATGACATGGTCGGAATTTGATCAACATCAGTGCGAGCAAAAGGGTTGAAACGTTGATGCTGTTGCTTGGGGACGTCTTCATTGTCATCCAGTTGTTGTTGCTGTTGTTGTTGTTGCTGCTGCTGCTGTTTTGAGGGATCATCAAAGCGACTTGGTCCGCGACGTCTTGAAACTGGAGCCTGATTATTGAGCATAGGTGAAACACCTCCTCCACCACCACCACTACCTCCGCCGCTGTCAAGTCCAACTCCAACGACATTACCAGAACCTCCTCCTTCGCCTCTGCCTTCTCCTCCAGCACTACCATTATTATTATCGGTAGTTCTGGGACCATTTCCCCCAGGTATATAGTTCATAAATGGTTTGTTCATACGATCAGCAATTTCTTGAGGTGATATGGGAACCACACGTAGACCACGGCCACGGAAACGACGATTATGAAATTCACGTATGGCACGCTTGGCATTCACCTCATCCGAGAATTCGATAATGAATTCCCCTGATTTTTGGTTGCGATCTTTGTACAGCTGTTCGATGTGCTCAATTCGCAAGTTTTCCGAACTGAAGAGTTCGCCAAGATCATTGATTCGTGTCCCGTATTCACAATTGTGAACACACACGAAATTGTGCTCCTGATTGGGATTTGGGAATTGCTGGGGTCCAAGGCCGCCGCCGCCACCACCACCAGCAATTAGTGCGCCACTATTGTGGTTTTGGTTATTGTTATCGATCATTTGGAACGGTGGATTTCCGTTAAATGCACCGTTAAGCAGCGTTTGAGACATTCCATTCACATTCACAAACGGCTGAAGTTGTGAATTTTGCTGCTGCAGCTGCTGCTGCTGCTGTTGTTGTTGTTGCTGTTGTTGGTACATTTGCTGCAACTGTTGCAGCTGCATCTGAATCGATTGTTGCTGTTGCTGTTGTTGTTGTTGCAGCTGCTGCAAGGGATTATTGTCGTTGCCATTAAGACGCCGACGTGGATCATTCTGATAGCGACCATTCATGACCGCCGCTAGCTGATCTTGCTGCTCCTTTTCTCTCTCCAACTCCCTTTCTCGCTCCTTTAGAAGCATTTGCTCCTCCTCCTCCCTGCGCTGGAGTTCCTCCTCCTCTTTCATCAACTGCTCGTTGGCTCTACGCTGTTTCTCCTTGGCATGCTGCATCTCGGCCTTACTGCTGGAGCGCACACGCAATTGCCGGAAGCCGATATAATGCCTAGAGGTATCCTCCAGGGCCGATCGTGCCTCTCTCGGTCGGGCAAATAGCACAAAAGCCACAAACTCACGTCGATTCTGAGGACTGGGCGCCAACAGGATGTCCACAATAGTGCAGGTGGCCGAAAACATTTTCATAATATCCTGTTCGGTGGTCAATTGAGGTAGATCCTCAACATATAGGACATTCGTTTGGCACGATGATGAATTGTTTCTTTCGCTCCCTCTGTCTCCCCCGGCGCCACCTCCTCCTCCACCACCTCCGCCACCGCCTCTTCCACCTCCATTACCCGCTTGACGTAATTTCTCTTCAGCCTGCTCGAATTCCTCATCCCCAATGGGCACAATTTGTACTAAGCGATCACGGAACATGGTATTATTACGCGACAAGGCCTTTTGAGCACTAGACACACGGGAGAACTCAACATAGGCCACGCCCGTGCGATTACCATGGACGGTCATGATCTTAATGCCATTGTGGGGTATATAGAGACCCGAGAAATATTTCCTTAGGTCACTGTACGATGTGCTGGGGCACATGCCACTGATTTTAATGTAGCAAGTATCGGCTATGGGGACAACAACAACATTCTGTGAGGGTGAGGAGCCACTGCCCACTGGCGATGATTTATTTGGACCCTGATGTTGCTGCTGCTGCTGCTGCTGCTGGAGTATTAGATGCTGTTGCTGGAACAGCTGAGGATACATCTGGGCATAAGGGTTGACACTGGCAAAGGCAATGGGCTCCTGGCTCTGTGGACTTGGTGAGGAAACAGCCACAGGAGCAGGTGTGTTGGCATCCAGCATGTAAGTGGAAGGCTGATCCAAGTGATTATTTGATGAAATGGTATTATAGTTGTTGCTATTGATTGGTTTTATGTTGTTGTTGTTGTTATTATTGTTATTGTTGTTGTTGCTGGTACTGGTGCTGGTCCTATAACTCTGGAGCGAGGGCAAAACTGCTGGCATTTGTAAATGATGATTCCCTAATCCTGGCAATGACACAGCACCAGCTACTGAAGCGGCAGCACTAGATGCCCAAGGCAAGAGGTTGCCCAATCCACCAACAGGCTGCAGTTTTAGCTCTCTTTCATTGCTATCTGCACGCTCCGAACGACGTTTCCGCCCACGATCTCTCTCACGACTGCGATCGGAGTCATCCGAGCTAGTGGAATGACTGCGACTCCGACTACGACTGTGGCTACGTTGACGACGTGACGATCCACTCGAGTTCGATACATCGATCATCGTTACGCCGGCCTGTTGTTGATAATCCAAGAACGATGGCGCCCGTGTGGCCGATGCAACCGATGATAGGAAATTACTTAGTCCACCGCTTATGCTCGGAGTTGGTGTCACCTGTGGCGATGACACCACAATGGGACGTGGCTTGCTGGGTGCCACCACTACTGGGACAGGAGTGGGTGATGATGTTGCCGTTGCTGTGGCTGTTCCGGCACCCCTCTCTGGAGCAGCTGCCCTCTGTCTGGCCGTCTCGATGACCTTTTGCATTTCAGCTCGTGAGGAGAGCAACAATCGGACTTGGGCCTCCATTAGTTTCTCACGATCCTTTAGCATGGCGCAACGGGCATCCTCGTCGGTGCTATATGAAAAGAACGAAAAAGGAAACGAGAAACAAAATACATAACATAAGGGAAGAGAAAACATTTCGGGGATCATAATCATAATGTATAAAAAAAAAACCCCACCCCAATCAATGCAGAAAAGCGAAATCATAAAATTTTCAGTTATTTCTTTTCAATAGTAGCTGTAAATGTACCTATGTATGTCTGTCCAGCGAATTTCAATCTAACAATCATCTTACTTTAAAAATGCTGAAATACTAGAGATTGAACTTTTACCAATAATCCATCGCTTGTTGCTGAATCTCTGTCGTTCCGGGACTGGAACTTACTCCTTGAGAATACGATACGAAACTGCAACGATGGGGAATGCTGCTGTATTTGACGCGATACATGCAACGACATGTTCACAAAACGATCTTAGATGATATGCAGCTTGCGGTAATTGTCTGCTATTTGCATAAGAACAGCCACTACTAGAAGGGAACAGAAGCCACCAATGAAATTACATCAGATCGTATTCTAAAACCGTTAAAAAAGGAACTACCGTTCTGTTGCGACCCTTCCTTAGTACCTTCTTGGCATCCACTTAAAGCATGCATCATTGAGAAGCTTGGCTTCCAAACAGCACGTTCTTGCCATAATGTTCCTTTTCAAAGCACAAAGTTCTTTGATTGCGCCGCTAACGCCGCAATGTGGTTCATTATAAAACACTGTTTTGCTTGATTTAAATCGATCTAAAAATTAAAGATACATATACCTTTTTTGTTTTGTTTTTGGTTCGATTGGTAACAGTTCAATTGACTCGACCTCAAAAAGCGCTGAAAACCAAAAACCTATTCATATTTTAACTGATCGCAAGATGAATTAGTTCGATCTAAGTTATGATAGCAAAAAGTCAAGTGGAGCCGAACTAAAAAACTCAATTGGACTATCCATTGCGGCCAAACGTTCATATGAGGGCTTTCATTGGCCATGATAGTCCGGGAAGTTTCTTTCCGATCTACATTTATATTGGGAGAGAGAGAGTTTTAAATCTAGCATTGAATCTTGAGGCATACGATTACATGGCTGTCTTCAGAAGTCCTTAGTCCCGGCTGCTTTGTAATTGGAATACTTTTTGAAAATCATTTTTATCCTTATCGGGAACAAGGATTTCAGCATCTTTTGGAATATGCAAGAATAATTCACTAATCTGATGAAGTGATTTTCAAGTACAAATCAGCTGAAACCCGAAAAATATTTCTATTAGGCTTCAAATTTCGAGGACAGCTTTTCAGAAACTTTTTGCTTTGGTTATTAAAATATGTGCAGCGGGCTGCTAACCTGGACCGAGGATGCCTTCTGGAGCTGGATTTGTATTTACTCTTTGTTCAGCCATCACAAAATTCAGAATTGTCTATCCATTTAAGCTCAAGAAAGAATAGTTCGACTGTTCTATAAGCTAACATCGGAAAGAGAATGTCCGACAAGTGTTTAAACCGGATTAAAGTTACCCTTTACTTGGCCTTTAAGTTTTCCACATCCGCTTATATCCGTTCGATTCTTTTGTTTTTTATTTCGTGGAACTGATGATTGAATTCGTACGATATATAGAGTTCGAGAAAGTAGCACTCCTTTTGGTGAATGTCATTTGTTAATAGCAAAACTAAGAGAACCCATATCTTAACAGTGAGTTAACTTAACTCATACAAAGTTTCGGTTAAAGCGACTTATGACTAAATAATTTGTTGTACTTTTTGCATATACTGATGATAGATCGCTTAGACTGTTATATCGCAGTCTGTTATGAAGCAATGCTCTTTCTACGTTTGATTATTATTTTTGTTGTTGTTTATAGATTCTAACTCTACCTGAAAGCGATGAATGCGTCACCCATTTCGCCGCCGATAATGTGCACACCACCTTCTGGTATGGAGAGGCCCGTGAAGAAATTGCGTATATCGCGTGCATTTGCCGTCCATGGCAGATTTTGCAAACGAATAATCACACTCATCTTGAATTTGTTTTAGTTTGGTTTTTTTTTTTTTTTGTTTTTTATGAGGTTTTTAAGTTATCAATTTATTTTATTTTCGGATCTCTATCGAGATACTGACGACGATGATTATAAACGATGACGACAATGCGGAGACGATGATGAGAAAGGAGGCGCAGTTACAACTTCAAAATTCTTCTCCTCCGAGTCAATCCACAATGCGCGAAGTAAACTTCCACCTCCACCGTAAAGTGAATAAAAGGAAGAAGATCCTCTAAATGTTACAGTCTGCCGAATATCTGTAAAGATAATTGATTGAAAAGAAATTATTTCAAAATTGTCAAATAATATGCATATATATAACATACATATGTATGTATATGTATATATAGTAATAGATTTCTTGAAGTAAAAACATTTATTCCTTATCAAAACGTAGACTGATCAATTATACGATTCCCATTTTTACTGGAGAAACTAGCTTTTGCGATTCCAAATCAGTCCAACCAGAAACTTTCTTTGCCTTCTTTTAACCAAATGATTTCTATGATTTCAATTTACAAGATTCCTTTTGTGTCCTATACAGTTTTTTTTTGTGATCACTCTCATTTAATCTCACCTCATATATCAAAGGTATCCTTACTTTCTGTACGATCTCCACCTATTTTTATTGGTATCCAGGTATTTATTTTCGAATCCCTCTCTCTTTTCTTTTGCAATATTATTAATATCTATCATTCTACATAATTCGGTACAAATTGGAATAAAAAAGTTATACTTAGAAACTAAAGTGCTCGTGTGCTGAGCAGAGTAAACGAGATAGCACGTGTGACACGAATGAAATATATAAATTTCGTTTTATGAATTTAAAGTAGTTTCTTCACTGGGTGCATGGTATACCCAAAATTTAGATAATATTCAAAGATCAAAAATTCGAAAATTTTAAATATAGTATTTTCAAGTAGAATAAAGATTCGTTTCTGTTAAATGTTTGATTTATCTTCATAGTGTAATGTACATATCGACGGCAATCTACATACATATGTACATATCTATATTGTAAATTATTTGTCGAAGGTCAAAGGTCATCTCGATATGAGTCCTTACCAAACTGGACAAGAATCGATGCTTTTGAATAGAGAAACACACTGGAATTATTATACAAATCATACTTGAAGAACAGCAAGAGAATGGAGTTCTTGATTATTAAAAACATAAATTCTTATCTACATATGTCTGTATATTATTATTATGTAATTAAACGGCAAATTCAATTTCTATACCTTTCAATTTTTATACCGTTCATAGGATGAAATGGAAAAAGGAAGCTATTCCGATCAGTTTATACGATATATAGTATAAAGTATATACATACATATATTCTTGATCATGTCCGTCTGTCCGTCCGAAAAAGTGCAAAGTGTGTACGCTGATCAATTTTTTCCCCCTTCCTCCCACGCTATTTGAGAAACAATATTTTGAGCCCCTATATCTCGGCAACTATGTATGTATAAAAGCTAGAGCTATCGTATTTGGACAGTAGATGCGTGCACTAAACGCAGACCAAGTTTACATCAATTTTGCCACGCCCCTTCCGCCTTCAATTCTAATTTTGCATGTTATGAACATCTATCATTCCACCAAATTTCATAAAAATCTGAATAAAAATGGCCGATAGAAACGTTTTGTACTCAAAGCGGTGCAAGGCCAATGCACACAAAATGAGCGAGAAATCACCGATTTAGTCGGGGAGTGCTTAAGTGCTCGTATCCACATATGTATGTATGTAAGAGTGAGCGAGATAGCATTGTCATTGATGCATGGTATGTATGTACATACATATGTATGTATATATATCCAGGTCGGCCCGGCGACTTATGTATGTACATATGTACTTACTTTATTAACCTAAAGAGCTACATAACTAAACATATTTTAATATTTAGGTATTGTTCGCTAGTTTTATGTACAGGAGTGGTCAAAAGTATTTACACTTTTTGTTGCACATATTCCATGGAAAAAAAATGTTTATTGTTGTTGTTGGGAGAAAAATTATAATAAAATTGGTTCGATGTATGCATTATGTGTTCGTTAGCTTTGTATGTGTATGTTCGTTTCTTTCGCAAAGTGGCCAGAGATTAACCGTATCTCTTTTACCCGTTCTTTTTGCACTCCACATAAAAATGAGCTGTGTGCGCAGAGATATGTTGTTGTTTTTTATATTCCTTAGCGTTGTATGTGTTCGTTAGGTTTGGATGTACATGTTGTTCGACTTAAGCATGCCTCTACCATGTACATATGTACATACATACATACTTAAGTATATTAAGAAACACTTTTTTTCACTTTAAATAGAAAAATAACTGGTTTTTATTCATTTTTTTAATTGATTATAGTTTAATACTAAATACTTAATTTAACTATGAAAAAACAAAACGGAAAATATTCATACGAAACAAAAGAAACAACAAAAACTGAGATTACACATTTCTGACACTGTCAAGAAAGTGATTACACATTTCATTTTTGCCACTTTTCTATTATAAAAGCTTTAAGCTTGTTCTTGGGATTCCTTTTTCCCACTTTTTTCTTAAGGAAGGACCACGCATTTTCAATGGGGTTAAGATCGGGGCTCTGAGGTGGTGTGTCTATGACCTTGCCACAGTTGTAAAGGAGCCAAGTCCGGACATTGAACTCCTTATGTTTGGAATCGTTGTCCTGGTAAAATTTAAAATTTGGCCTATTATTAGCTACGAAGCCGAATTGAGTCGCACTTGTGGTCAAATGTGTCTTTAAAATGTTGAGGTACTGCTCAGCATTCATGGTGCTTTCTATGAAGGCGATATAACCGACTCCTCGACTAGATATGCACCCCCAAATCATTACGGAAAGTTTGCCAAATTTCACGGTCGGAATTATATTACGCTGTTCCAATGCAGTGCATGGCCTTCGCCATACTCTGGGTGGTCCGTCATTGTAATAGAGCATCATTTTGGTTTCGTCACAAAATATGACGTCTTCCCAATAGTCTGCTGCGCGATTTAGCATAATAGTAGCGAAAGTTAAGCGCTTTTCCACATTAACTGACGATAGCAAGGGTTTTTTCCGAGCCACTCTTGAAGAGTACTTATGTACATATGTCGTAGGATGGCCTGGCGCACAGTTTCATAGGAAACAACTAAATCGCATTCATCCTGGAGCTCCTTGGAAAGCGATCTCACCGAAATTTGCGGATTTTGATCATGATAACGCGGTCTGTCCGTTTGTACATTTTTTTTACGCCCACCTCCACCCTTTGCGTTAAGTTGACCCTCTTTTTTGGCGCGATTAATCACTTTATACATACATATGTATATTGTATTCCTCGATACCGAAAACATTTCCACCCATTCTGGAACAGATTTTCCCAATTGATGATTGTACAATATCAATTGAACTACGTCAAAGCTTTATCTTTTTTCTGATATTTAAAAATCAATTATTTTTGCCTATAGCAAGCTCACTCAACAAAATTTCGGGTCCAAATAAAAACGAACACAAAATTAGAGCTATTCTAAGAAATTTTGGAAGCAAATCTAACGGTAAAGTTCCAATTTTTCTAAGAACGAGAGCAAAACAGATGACGAAAATGAAATGTGTAAAAACTTTCTTGACAGTGTCAGAAATGTTTTTTCCATGTGTGTAAAGTATTTCTTGACATACTGTATGTACATATGTATGTGTTCAACGCCTTGATGAAAAAACCATTTACCGTTAGCATTTAGTTCAGGCCTGGGCACAAAGAGAGCCCTCAAAAAGTAGCATTGTATTGGTGCATTTCAATGTTACTTTACACTGCGCAAAATAAAATGTGAACAAATATCGCCGCAATGAAGACAACGAGCGCACTCGACGATTAAATGCAAGAGAAAACAGAGCAAGGATCAATTTTTTCATGTGTAGCCTCTCAGCAGAGCGATAAAGAGCGTCGAAATGCTGCTAATTCAGTTTTGACGCTCTCAAATATTTTTTGTGATGGCTTCGGCAAGCACTCGCCTCCTATGAGCAACTTGCTCTTTCAAACCCAATTATCATTTGTTCAGTTTCTTAAATTAGTTAGTCATGGTGAAGAGAAATCTTTTTCTCACTTCGGTCCAAATATGGTTGAAATACCGGATCATTTGACTTGCGACCCTGTTAATATTATTAATGATATGTTTGGGAATATTTCAGAAATTATTTTATCTTCGGAAATTGTAAACTTAGTTGTTTTGGCTCCAAAAAATGATGATTGTTCTTTTATCAACTCAGAAGTTTTGAAAAGAATGCCAGGGCAGATATACTGTAGCCTAGATAAATTTGTCCGCGATTATGTGTGTGAATAAATTTTTTGCTTGAGTATTTAAGCAGTCTTTCAGTTAGTGGCTTGCCTCTTCATAAATTGAATTTAAAAAAAATTGTATTGTGATACTTCTTCGAAATTTGAACACGAGTAAATGCTAGTCAAACGTATGTATGTTCCAAAACTGCGAAGTTCTAAGAGGGTAGGGCGAAATTCTCGAATTTCAATTCCCCGCATTCATATGACATATTCGGGGCCCATGTTACCTTTCGTATTTCAGCGAACCCAACTTTGCGAACCCAACTTTGCGATGGCAATAGGACATTTTGGACGACGTGTGAAGGCGGTAGCTCTAAAGCTTGGGTTTCTTCTTTCGCTGTACGATAAGTTCTTCATAATCAAATACATAGTTGTCTACCATTTAGGTAGATTATTAAAGTAGAAAGTATTATTCTCTTTCTGTTAATCATACGCTATTGCCTATTAAGTTGACCGACATTGGCTTTCTGCTACTCTTCCTTTGTTGGATTCGAGAGTATTTAACAAATAGAACACAGAAGCTCTTCGTATTCGAATTCCATTCATGTGACGTCTGGGGTGCCTCAGGGGTAGTCATCTGGGCCGACTGCTTTTCACAATCTTTAATAATGATCTTCCGTCGGTTATGATACATTAGCGCGCGTTTAGTATCCTGATGAAGTTAAGTTTTGTTTCAGTTGGTAACCTATTTTCTTAAACGTCTAACTGAGATGAAGGAATTAGTTTTTTCCCTCTTCGTACAGCGTACATGCGTGAAGAACTTTGTAGGTTCACTTTAGGGGCTGCTGGTGTCGACGATACTTCTTGTCGACTGTTATGTATGTATGTCAGTTGACCCAATTGTGTCGAAACTCTTAAGATGAACTAATGGCTAAAGATACCTGTATCTCACGGTCGATAGCACGACGAGCTACTCATTTTTCATTGTTTATAGTTTTGGAACACCTTCACGATACTGCTTGCTAATGTAAAAGGTTTTTGTCGAAAACTTTCGTGAGTAAACATTGGATGGCAAATGCGGATCGCAGGCAGTGAACATCTCTTAACAAACCAACTTTGTGTGTGATGTAGGTCCGGCGATGCTGCTCTGGTCAAGCGATCGTCCAGCTAGAAGCGTTAATTCGCAAATATTGCCGACGAGATGGGACAAGTTTTCGCCCTCTCACAGAAAAGGGATAGTGGATTGGGATGCGCCGCATGTCGCACTTAAATGTAACCGCTTTCAACAGAGGAGACAACGTCCCTAGTTGGTTGCAAAGAACCTCCATCGTCCTGCAGAAATCCGCGCCGAGTAAAGCTTAAAAGAGTCGAAGCGACAAAGAGGTAACTATCGTCTCCTTGAGAACGTTTCGTTGGGATGGCACAACAGTCTATCCAATTTTGAATCAAACGTATATTAATGGATATAGAACGCGCTAAAAAAATCGAGTCAATCATTATAAATATATAAAGTAAAACATTAAAAACAATTTTGGTCTGGCTCTTAATATAGACAAATGAAACACTTAAATAATATAATTAATTTAAAAAACCCTCTCCCCAAATATCAAGACTCCAAATTTTGTAGATTTGGTACAATGCTTTCTTCTCGCTGTTGTATTCGGTGCCTTCTTTGGATATATTCAGATATAGTTATCTAAGGTAATTATTATCACAAGACTTCAATTAAAAAGAAACGACAATATGGCAGGTCTTTGATATCTACATATGTATATGGCGCACTGGGCGTTCTCTGCATTATTAATATCGAAGTGATATTTGGCTTAATCTATTGATTATCTAGTGAGAATTTAACCTTATTTTCCCCTCTTATTGAAGTTTAAATGATATAGTGGATTCGATCCTGACAAGATCCAAGTGAAAAAATATCCAGCAAAAAAAAGCTGTAAGATAACTTTAAAACTGAGAGAGATATGCCGAGTCGAACCTGAAAGTGCTATTTCTATTTCCGCAAGGTAGTAGGTAGTGCTCTTTTTTTTCTTTTATTTGATTTAGTATTAATACTTTATCTAAACATAATAAATAAATAAATAAATATTTATTTTAAAAAGCCGATAAAATCTTTTTGAGAAGTCTCATTTTATCTACCAGAAGATTTTGTTTAGATATTATTACTAAGAATTACGTGTGTTTCGCTTGTTCGCTTGGTGAAATTAATTCTGAAAAGGCAGAATAGGTTTTCATTATAAGTATGACTGTGGTTAATAATGTCACTTCAGATGTTATATTAATTCGATAGAATGTAAAATGGAAACGGATGCTTCACAGTTAGATACTTTAACAAAAAGGCATCGCGATCGTTTACTTCCTTGATCGAGTGTTTGAATGTTATCTCAACTTTTATTGCATTGGAAAATCAATTGGTGTAAAAAATATTAAATACGCTCCCATCTAACCATTCGCCACACATCAATATGGATAAATTTGTAGCTTATAACATACTCAATTAGACTTGATTTAGCCCCAAATGGCGGGCGGGTGGTGGCGACTACTCTTTAGGCTGTTGCATAACAAACCGGCGACCAGTTTCCGTTGTTAAAATATATTTTCTTTCTTTTTTTCCCACATAGTCAGGCGGCACAGAGAAATTGTCACTTACCCAAAAGGTGACCTTCGCACATGATCTTTAGGTGAGTTGAATTAACGAGTGGAGAGGAGAGGAGATGGGGCGAAACTATGCTACTATGTCCCTCCTCCCTAACAAAGTCTAGGCTGAATATATATGAGTTTTAATATGATCCATGAGCATTATGCCTGGATCGATCGTTTCAATTTCCTCATTAGACGCACTCAATTAGCTGTCAGCACACACACTCACACACAATGAGAGATAGTGAGAGAGAGTCGAGGGTGGGAGGGGGCAAAGAAGGATCGTGAACTGCTTTGCCAAAATGAAATGCACATTGAAAACCCGTTGGATCGTTTTGGGACGTAATTGCAAAGCGATTATGCAGCTTTAATTCAATTGCTACTGTCTCTACCTCCCTACCACCACCCTCCGTTTCATCCCCGAGAAACCTGAAGGAGGTCTGTCTGCCCGGTTTCTTCGTTTCGCATTCGATTAGAGTTTGTTTTTATTTGGTGTCAAAGACTACAACAACAACCACAACATGTTGCCGACGCAGCTGATTAGCGCACAAAACATTACAGGAAACCCAAAGTCAGGCAAAGCCAACTCGACCACCACACTACATCATCACATCACAACACATACCGACTCCGACACCGACACCGACTCGAAACTCCTTCCGCTTGGCTATATAAATAGGCATTGTTGGCCATTTGGGCCGGTAGTAATACAAAAGATTTGACCGCGTAACCAACCGTCCAACCGTTCCAACTCTCACGGTTTTTTCAAGCGATCTCGCGTGCATTGAGGATAAACAATAAATCGAAAAACAAAACAGAAAAACAAAGCTTCATTTCACAACAGTGAGTGATCAATCCATCGATCCATCGATCCAAATATATGTATATGTATCTCTATATGTATATACAAAAACGAACTGTGCTAGTCGAACAGCTTTTAGCAATTACATTAAGATGATGGATTTCTGATTTCCATTTGTATTACTAAGTCTAAGATTCTTTCTAATTTTTTTTTTTTTTTAACAATTTGAACTAAAAAATGGCACCGAATCGATCATTTTAGTACACTTTAGGCGAAAAGATAATCTTTCAGTCAACAGTAAAAGCATCTCAAATTGGTTCTAGTCCCTAAGACAAGGGATTAAAGCACTGAAATTAGTGTTGATATTCCTTTTTAAGGTCTACTACTTTTCAATGGAGCTCCTGAAATTCATGTAGACATCATTACCTTTGGCAATTACTAATGCGAGAAACCAATTCGAATTCTTTAAATTTGGAATCAAATATTTATTCCAAGTCTAAGATAATCTGTAGGCTTTTAGCTAACTATTCAAAGTGTACCAATCATTGGATTGTGTGGTAATCACAACTTTTCGGTTTTCATTGTATTCGATCTCTAATTATCTATTTTTTCATTGGAACGACAATCATCATTATCATTTTAGCGATCTCAATAATTTCCAACTTAAATGTAATATTCTTCTAATAACAATTCATTATCGATTGATCATTTGTTACCTTTCTCGATGGATCAAAATTGGATGAAATTAAACAGGTATCTTAGAAAGGCGGTAGACTTTGAGATACATATGTATATAGAATAGTAAAGTTAAGTTACCTTTTTTTCCCATTGACTACCTTGAATCAATGATTTTTTTTCAAGTCTTAAGATGATATTCACAATAGATTTGAGGAAACTTACTTCTTTTTTTATACAGTATTTTCACACATTACTGGGTTCTTCACATTAATTGTCTATATATTTAATTGTCCACTCGATCACTTAGATATGTATTATGAAAAATATCCGATCACAATTGAACCACCAGGAATAAATCAATTTTAACAAAAGCTCTACAATACATATTTAGAAATTATCGATTAGATAACGAAGAATTAAATTAGAATTATTAAGGAGCTCATGACAGATAGGTATGTAGGTAATGAAATTAAAGAAAAAAACACAAGCCAAAAGGGGTTTGCCTCAATAATCTGGTATCTAATGAAGGCCTTACTAAACCTTCAGATAAATTGACATTAAATGTAATTTCCCAACATTTTCCTTTCGCCCAGTCTCTCAGAGAAAAATATGGCCGCCGCTGTGAGCCTGGTGTTGCTCCTCCTAGTTGGTGTCCATGGCACCACGATCATAAGCATCAAATATCCACATCAGCAGACGCGTCAGGTCAAACGGGATCTCAGTTTGAGCTATGCGGCTACCAATATTGACTCCAAGGAGGGCACACGCGTTAAGACCATCACAGTAATAAAGAATCTGGGCGGTGTTGGCACCGGAAGCAGTGCAGAGGCAACAGGTCACAAGAAGCAGCAGAAGTTGGCCATTAATCCGGCACTGCATCAAAATCCGGAATGGGCTAGTGCATTTCGTGATAACTTTGATTCCTATGGCAGTCTACCAGATGTGCCCGATATTGATGACCTTTTTGAGTTTGTAAATCGCAAGAAGACTGCCACCAGCAGCAGCAGCAGTAGTAGCAGTAGCACATCCTCACTGGAGGAGGAGGAAGAGCAGCAGAAGAAACAAAAGAAGGTGGAGGATGCAAAGCCAGAAACCGCTAAAGAGGAAATCACCACCAAACTACCAGCAGTGAAACCGGAAGCGGAGCCGGTGGACAGCGATGAAGCAATTGTGGAGAAGATCAAGGGCGACGCCGAGCTGTTACCACACATCAAGCAGGTGAACATTTTACGGCTCCAAGCCCAGCAGTTGGCGGCACCGCAGCGCGCCCTTGAATCTCTGATCAATGTCAACTACTCGACGCCAATGCATCAGGTTAGCCAATATTTTGATAACTATGTCCAGGCTCTGCCCAATGGCTATGATTATTCGAAGCCATGCGGTCCAGCGCCCTCATCAGGAAATAGCATTCAGGTGACGACGCCCTCAGGGAGAACTTATGATATACCCCAGAGCAATAGCAGTGGAACTGGAGGCGGTAATCATCCCTATCTGGCACCATCAATAACGAAAAAAACACAAATACAACCGCCGGCACTTTCTCCTGCTCCAGTGACGCAGCCTTTCTTGCCCAATTACTCGTCGGTTAACTCCATTGTGCCGTCCCTGAGTCCATCAAATAAACTTCCTCTACCAGTGCTACCCCAATCCCCGGCACCGGTACCAGAAGCAGGAGTAGGAATAGGCGTTGGAGTCGGAGTAGGCATCGGCATAGGAGGTGTACCACCCCCTGCCCAGGGCATCTCCACAAGCCAGCGTCCATATGTGGCCCCCCGACTTCGCAACAATGGCCTGGGCATCAATCGGGGACCCACCACGCCCCAACCACCGTTGCCTGCTCCTCCACAACAACAACAACACGGCCCCATCTTTGGCTTGGCATCAAATCGTCCAAATACGCTACGATCGCGTGGCTTAAAGTATTGATTGATCTATTCTATTATTATTACTTTTGTTTAATTTCGCTCATATGTATGTACATATCTACAAAGAGTGTGTCAACTGTACCAATTTAAGAAACAAAAGCATAAAAAAAACGCTCACAACAATATCCTAATTAACAACACAAGGAAAAATCAATAATAAGCTGTAAATTGCAATGGCTGCTCTATTGTTTCTATCTTTTTCTGTAGTTGGTGTTGTCGTTGTTTTTGGGGGATTGCTGCTCCATTTGTTTTTTTCCGGCGCTCAGCTAGTTGTCAGTTTCTTTTTTGTTTGGCTTCGTTTTTTTTTTTTTTTTTTTTTTTTTTTATTCAATGAATGTTTTACTCACCATCAATAGAAAGAAAAAAACCAATAGAAAATGCAATAAAAATTCTTGATGTTGACGCCTCTGCCTGAGCTCTGCTGGCCCACCTCCGCTGATTAAAATGCACAGACAAAGAGAAAATTGCTTTGATTTTCGTTTGCTGTATGTATTTATTATTTATAATCTGCTCTGAACAATATTTATTGTTTATATATGCTTGTCGATATGACAATCTTTTGCCTTTTATTTCCAATTCTAAAAATTTTCTCAAAAAAAAAAGTCAACTCGTGCTGACCTAACAAACTAGGGATGTGCGATATTTTACAAAGTCACCAGACATCCGGTATCACAGAGTATCGAAAGTACATAGTATGTACTAGATAGAAATTTGAAATAAGTAACAAAATATGTGAAACACAAATTTGTGAATTTGGAATTGGAATAAAAATTTGGGAGTTGAAATTTCCGGCGAACTAATTATGTACCTAGTTAAGGTGCGAATTTATTCATAAATTATTCAAGTTTTGCTTACAACACATGCCAGAGTAAAGACTGTTTTGTAATGGGGTACTTTCCACCAGATAGATAGAGAATTAAATATGTATATATGTATGCATGTACATTTTCCCACTGTACATGTTTCACATACATATGTATGTTTACGCTGTATGGACTTATGGCCTTAAATCACTACATTTGACACTGTGATATCATTTACTTCAGAGCTTCGCTTCAGGTGGAGAACGACATGTAAAATAAGGTTATTACATTTGAACTTTGCAATATAGATATGTACATAAGTACATATGTACTTATATACAGCAGATCTTTTACATCACAACATAGCTGTGTCGCAGTCACTAAAAAAATATATGACCATCTCTAAAAAAAATGTATAAATTTATAAAATGGCGACAAGGTTTGGCATCGATTTCTTCCAGAGAATATCGCACTATCGTTTTTTAGTTGATAATTTTTATTGGCAAGTTGAATGATTGCATTCAAATGATTGATAAACTTTAAAATTTCAAATGATTGATAAACTTTAAAATTTTTAAAATAAAAATTTGTTAAATTGCATGGAATTGCATTTTCGATAATTTTTTTATTGAATCAAAAACTATCGGTGTAGGTGTACCACCACCAATGATTTTCTTGTTATCGTTTCCGAATCGAGCTAGAGAGAGAGCATCACGGGTGCTGATTTTTCAACCCAACCAAAGGTTGTTTGGTTTTTCTATCATAAATTTGTTATTTTCCGTACATCAAAATCTATAATCACTACCTGTGACTGTTTTTTTTGTTGGAGTGCGTGCATTTGGCAAGTGAAATTCGTCGTAGGCAGCCATCTTTTCCATTTTTCCCCAAAAAAGTCATATCTTCGTCGTCACACCTTTGCGTATGAGTGAAACAGAAATAGAGACCAACACTAATACGGTGAAACAACAACAAAATAAACGTATTCGAATAGAGAGATCTACTTGTGTATTCGCCTTCACGTAAAGGAATCAAAGACAAACGCAATAGTTCAGTACTTTATCTAGTACTTTTCAACTCGATTTGCTTGCAATTTTCTTGCATCAAAATCAATATTTTTTTGGAAATATTACGCAAGTATTATTTCTGGTTATATCGTATTAATAATCATGGCTCAATAAACATGAATCCTCAACGAGAATCATTTGCTCAACGCACTCCGCCGAGTGGAGATCAAGGCAAAAAGCAATTTGCTGCCAAATTGCAGCAATCAAATAATACACAAACACCAACCAACACCATTTCCACACCCCTTGCCTGCCGCTATTTCTTCGAGCTAAGCTGCAACAACAACAGCATTAACAATGGAAAACAACAACAGCAAGAAGCAACAACAATCTCATCACAATGTCAGAGCCAGCAAGTCGTCTGCCAGTGGTGAGTACAGTGGTCCCTCGGTATGTGTGCTAAAGTAAATTTGATATTAGTGGTCACATTCCATTTGACACTAGAATGAAATAAATTTAGATTTCGTTTCCGCAAGTTTCCCATCGCTGTCAGCAGTAAAGTATTATAGTTTTCAATGCCTAAGACCTTTAAAATTCAGTACATTTTTAAATACATATGTATAGATTTAAAGATGGACAAGTCACTGGGCTTGGCTCATAACCATCTCTAATAAGAATACCGTTTAATTCCAAACTAGTGTTGGGTAAATATTGTCCATTTTGGTTATTTTCAGTTGTTCTAGTTTTTAGAGTGAGTCAACTTAATCATTTTGCACAATTGCTCACTTCACTGTTTAGTTTCTCACTACGTTGCTCAGTTGTTCACTACATTGCTCACTTAATCAGCATAAGCATTCCGATAACTTTTCCAATGGTTTATATGTATGTATGTACATATATAATAAATATTTTACTCTTCAATTTAACTCCTTAAAATGACTGTGCGAATAAGGAATAGTTGCTAGGCTAACATATTTAACCTATTTTTATGCTATTTGGTTTTTTAAATAAATTTCCGTTTTGCCTGTTCTCTCTCGCTCTTAGATCTGCATAGCAATAACAACAAATATCCGACGCGCAGTTCGCGTCGACGTGAACAGCTTCCCACACCGCGCAACGATCAGCAGCAGCAGCAGCAACAACAGCAATCACGAAAACAAGCACAGCAGCAACAACAACAACAAGGTGCCAAACTACGTCCCAATGTGGACAAGCGTCCAAGGGCGCGTGGCGGAGGCAGTGGCCAATATGGGAATGGAGCTGGCGGTGGTCAATCTATGGCCACCAGTGAGAACGGGTCTTACGGCGGCGCCGGACTAGCAGGCTTTCATGGCAGCGGCTACTCACGTAGCGGTGATTTTGATTATGAACTAAACTCTGTATACGCGCATGGAAGTAAGAAGCAGAATTTGAATCATCTGCTTAATTTTCATTGCGTCAGAGATACTTCGGATTATGGGTCGGCTGGAGCAGGATTAGGAGCTCGTGGTGGCGGCGGTGCATTTATGCGTAAACCACGCTACAATAAAGAGCAATTCTTGCAGGCCAATTTTCAGTTTGTCATTAGTTCGTATGGTTGCAAGGGAGCTCAAGTGATGGGATCGCCGGATACCCTTATCGATTGGACCTACATCGAGCAGATTAATATACAGACAACTGAAGAGCCGCAATGTCCCATCTGTTTGTATCCACCGGTGGCAGCAAAATTGACACGCTGCGGTCATGCCTACTGTTGGCCATGTTTACTGCATTATCTCTCTCTGAGCGATAAGACATGGCGCAAGTGTCCCATTTGCTATGATGCCATACACGCAGCAGATCTTAAGAGTTGCCACATCGAGCAGCAGAAGGCAATGAATGTGGGTGATCGTATAACATTTCAACTGATGCGTCGTCGCAAGGGCTCCATGTATATCGAACGTTTTGGGGCGATTGCCACAGGAGCTGGTCCTGGTGCAGAGAGATTCCCGTTGATGAGCAGCCATGATGAGGCGGCCAAACATTATACAAAATTTCTAATAGCCAAACGTTCAGATGTCAAAGGCATTATAGAGCGAGAACGTCATGAATTGATGGTCGAATCGGATATATCCTGTCCGGAGAATATATTCATACAGCAAGCTCTGGTTATGCTAGAAGAACGTAGTCAAAAATTAAGTGCAGGCGAGCAGGATATTGAAGATTTGCAAGGTCAAACAACATTGGTCAATGAAAATGAAATGAAAGTTGATTCCGATGAGTTAGCTTCTGTGTCATCTGGCGAGGCTTCATGTTCATCTTCATCTGCTGCTCCATCGACTGCGTCTGCCAATAGTTATCACAATCTAAGCACCAATAAATATTACTACTTCTATCAATCGAATGATGGCCAGCATATCTATTTGCATCCGTTGAATGTGAAAATGCTGCAAGCCTGTTATGGCTCATTGGATTTGGCTCCTCTGGTGATTGAAGCACAGATTTTACAAAAGGAACAACATTCAATGGATGAAGAACATCGCAGGAAATTCACTTGCTTGGGTCACTTGCCATTGACCTGTCAGTTTGCAGTCGTAGAAGTGGAACTTCAACAGCCCATTGTCTCGGGGGGAATACTCAAGTTGTTTAAGGGTACGTGAAGGGAAAATGGAATCCCTATTAAGTAGACATTTTTCTATAAATTACTTTTCTCTCAGAGGATCTACTCAATCGCCGTAAGGAGCGTCAGCGTCGCGATCGTGAAGAACGCAAAAGGGAGCAGCATATTAATGAGTTAAATGACCGCCAAATGGGTAAACTTATAGCCAGTGCAGCCAATTTAAACTTAGAATCATCGCATGAGTTTCCCACGGTGAGTAGGAGACATTGATTATTTTCCCTTTCATGAATTACATGAATTTCTTTTTTTTGTATGCAGTGCGGCTTTGAAGAAGCTTTGCCCATGACCATTAACCAGGCCAACACTGCTACATCTTTGGCCACTCACTCAAGTCCGAAGGAGTTATGGCCCTCAATTGGCAGTTCATCGTCGCCAGGCAGTGCTCCACTAGACTTTCATGTGGGAGCTTGGGGACGTTCAGCTCCACCTCCGACTGTTCGTCCGTCGGCTGCTACCAGTTCAGCTGCTGCTGGTGCTGCAGGTGAAGATGATATGCGCTCTGTGGGTCATTGGGGTCTGGGAGAACTTCTTGTTGGTGCCTTGGATCAGAAGAAACAACAGCGTGGCAATGCGACCGCACCACCTCCTTCAACCGAATCAAACACTAAAAAACAAAAGAAGGGCAAGGCCAAAATGATTCCCTTATTTACCACTGGCATGAATCGAGCTCCATAGGAGCTTTTAAATAATTGATTTATCGTCATAAACATATATTTTGAAATGCTTGCTTCTTATATTTCGTTTTTTTTTTTTTTAAACGCGCCCAAGACGCAAATGAAACTAATATTGAAAAGTTTAAAACGGTTTTTTTTTCGCCCATGAATTCTATTATTAATTTTATAATTTAATCAATTTCCCATTATTCATGTTACAAATCTAATATACTTATATGCATTAATCCTATGTAACAATTAAAATAACTTAATAAAGGCATCAGAACATAGAAGAACCAGAAAGTTTCCATCGATTGCAAAAATCAGTGTTAGTAGATGACAGACAAATGTCCAAGTCATTACTATTCTTATTATTGTCTCCGACGGAGACTCTCCGTTGCTGATTGTATGAAACCTCTCTAAAAATTTAATTATATATATGTCTTTTCGATCAGCACGACAATATGAGTTCATATACCCATGACCGACTGTGTTTGGATCAACTCAATTTTCTGCCAGAGTTCTAAAACTAAACTGAAACCTAAAACTAAGCTAAAACTCTGGACGGACGACTATGTCAAATAAATCCCAAAAAAAAAAGTTCGGTCAAATAAATTGTTTCTGTTAGCTAAGCTATTTTTGTTTCAAACTTCATATTTGTCGGATTTATTTTATTGATAAATCTTTGATCAAAATTGAATGAATATATTATAAAGCTGCCATAAAATCTTTGCTTTCCATGCTTCGCGTGGCTCACTACTCTGGTTTGAATATTTAGGCCGTTAGAAAACGCGTTTATTGATCACTTAATATACAATACTCTCTATGAGCCGTCTATCATGATAGTATTTAAATCAAGATATAGATTAGAATCAAGCTTGATGATAAAATGAGGCTGAATATACATACAATGGTAATGGAGGTTTTAATACGAAACAAATGTACAATGGAATTTTTTATGTAAAGTAACTTTACAATATCACTAAATTTTTTAAATGTTTATGTACATAAACATGGTTATGGCTCGCGAAAGCAAAAAATATAACACAAAATGTAATTTGAATCTTTCGTAGCAAAAACAGATTCCACATTCCCATATAGAGCATCTATTAGAAGCCCAAAAAGCCCGATGGAATAATATCTGATGAACTAATTTAATTGCAAAATAAATCCATTTGCATACAGCTTAAACTATTTGGTAACGTAACATTTTTCCCCTACTGCTTCAAGATTTTTTTTGGAGGGTTTAGTTACTCCAGATTCTCTTTTGGTTTTGATTTTTGCAATTAGACACGGTTGACATAATTTCCATGTATTTAATGAGGAATCAACACGAAGTTTCGTTTCAGATTACAAATAGATAGGTTTGGCGTAAATGTATAATTGGGAATTTTCGAATTATATGATGTAAATTGATTTGCCCAATTTGCCTGAGATTAAATAATTGTCTCCTTTTTACCCTTCAACTTTAATCAGCTTCTTATTTAAGGCAGCAGCTAAAAATAAGTAGATGATCGATATGATCTAATCATTCAGCATTTTGCATACCCTATTGTAATAAGGTTACTTAAAGTTCTTCAATGTTAATAATTTTGTATTTTTTTTATTCGGAGACATTTTGCAACTTGCTCTTTCAGTCCGTCCCAAATTTTTCTTGACTCGACTAAATACTCATGTCTTCGATCCCATATTTATAGTATTTCAATCAAATTATTTGCATTTCTTTTGTTTTCTGAGATTTATGTTAATTTCATCTTTCGTTTGACTGGTATGTAAATGATGCATAACGGTACTTCATCTGAACGACAAAATAAACTTCTATTCATTTTGGTTTATGTTTTAGTCAAATCATGCTTATTTGGTGTAAAATTTTACATTTTTAAAATAATTAAATGAAACAGAAGAAGCTCAATTAGTAGCTGCTCTCCGCACCCTTCTTCTCATGGCCCGCCATAGGCCAGATGCCGAGGCAGAACGGCTGGAAATCGAGTTCGGTGAAATGAGTAACAAGGGTTTTCCAAGTCCATCAGTCAATCGCACAAATTGGGCCTCTTCCGGCTTTGTACAGAGACGAGGATAGTAGAAGCAGAGCGAAGACACTGACTGGGGCTGGGACTGAATTGTCAATTGATGCCCTGGACCAGGATCCCGCTCACTGAGTACAGTCGGAATATGCTCCTCCACCTCAGCAGACAATTTGTTTTGGCAGATGAGAAGGTTAGGATGAGTAAAACAAATATTTTCAGTTGTCGACTCCGATTGGCTTGTCGTTCCTTTTGAAGTGAACGACAGCCTCGAAATAGCCACAGCAGTTGATGTTGTTAGATCCGGTGAAGTGGTTGTTGAGGAATCAGAAACAGCTGTGGATGTTGTCTGTTCCGTTGAAGTGGTTGAAGACGCGGTGGTGGAATCCGTTGCTGAAGTTGTTGCTGCAGTTGTGGATGCTGTTGTCGAATCACCAGAAGTCACCGCAGTGGATGTTGTCAGATCTGTTGAAGTAGACGCAGTGGTGGAATCCGTTGCTAAAGTTGTTTCTGCGGTTGTGGATGCTGTTGTCGAATCACCAGAAGTCACCGCAGTGGATGTTGTCAGATCTGTTGAAGTAGACGCAGTGGTGGAATCCGTTGCTGAAGTTGTTGTTGAAGTTGTTTCTGCGGTTGTGGATGCTGTTGTCGAATCACCAGAAGTCACTGCAGTGGATGTTGTCAAATCTGTTGAAGTAGGCGCAGTGGTGGAATCCGTTGCTGAAGTTGTTGTTGAAGTTGTTTCTGCGGTTGTGGATGCTGTTGTCGAATCACCAGAAGTCACCGCAGTGGATGTTGTCAAATCTGTTGAAGTAGACGCAGTGGTGGAATCCGTTGCTGAAGTTGTTGTTGAAGTTGTTTCTGCGGTTGTGGATGCTGTTGTCGAATCACCAGAAGTCACCGCAGTGGATGTTGTCAAATCTGTTGAAGTAGACGCAGTGGTGGAATCCGTTGCTGAAGTTGTTGTTGAAGTTGTTTCTGCGGTTGTGGATGCTGTTGTCGAATCACCAGAAGTCACCGCAGTGGATGTTGTCAGATCTGTTGAAGTAGACGCAGTGGTGGAATCCGTTGCTAAAGTTGTTTCTGCGGTTGTGGATGCTGTTGTCGAATCACCAGAAGTCACCGCAGTGGATGTTGTCAGATCTGTTGAAGTAGACGCAGTGGTGGAATCCGTTGCTGAAATTGTTGTTGAAGTTGTTTCTGCGGTTGTGGATGCTGTTGTCGAATCACCAGAAGTCACTGCAGTGGATGTTGTCTCATCTGTTGAAGTAGACGCAGTGGTGGAATCCGTTGCTGTGGTTGTGGACGCTGTTGTCGAATCACCTGAAGGCAACGCAGTGGATGTTGTCTCATCTGTTGAAGTAGACGCAGTGGTGGAATCCGTTGCTGTGGTTGTGGACGCTGTTGTCGAATCACCTGAAGGCAACGCAGTGGATGTTGTCTCATCTGTTGAAGTAGACGCAGTGGTGGAATCCGTTGCTGTGGTTGTGGACGCTGTTGTCGAATCACCAGAAGGCAACGCAGTGGATGTTGTCTGATCTGTTGAAGTAGACGCAGTGGTGGAATCCGTTGCTGTGGTTGTGGACGCTGTTGTCGAATCACCTGAAGGCAACGCAGTGGATGTTGTCTCATCTGTTGAAGTAGACGCAGTGGTGGAATCCGTTGCTGTGGTTGTGGACGCTGTTGTCGAATCACCTGAAGGCAACGCAGTGGATGTTGTCTCATCTGTTGAAGTAGACGCAGTGGTGGAATCCGTTGCTGTGGTTGTGGACGCTGTTGTCGAATCACCAGAAGGCAACGCAGTGGATGTTGTCTCATCTGTTGAAGTAGACGCAGTGGTGGAATCCGTTGCTGTGGTTGTGGACGCTGTTGTCGAATCACCAGAAGGCAACGCAGTGGATGTTGTCTCATCTGTTGAAGTAGACGCAGTGGTGGAATCCGTTGCTGTGGTTGTGGACGCTGTTGTCGAATCACCAGAAGGCAACGCAGTGGATGTTGTCTCATCTGTTGAAGTAGACGCAGTGGTGGAATCCGTTGCTGTGGTTGTGGACGCTGTTGTCGAATCACCAGAAGGCAACGCAGTGGATGTTGTCTCATCTGTTGAAGTAGACGCAGTGGTGGAATCCGTTGCTGTGGTTGTGGACGCTGTTGTCGAATCACCAGAAGGCAACGCAGTGGATGTTGTCTCATCTGTTGAAGTAGACGCAGTGGTGGAATCCGTTGCTGTGGTTGTGGACACTGTTGTCGAATCACCAGAAGGCAACGCAGTGGATGTTGTCTCATCTGTTGAAGTAGACGCAGTGGTGGAATCCGTTGCTGTGGTTGTGGACGCTGTTGTCGAATCACCAGAAGGCAACGCAGTGGATGTTGTCTGATCTGTTGAAGTAGACGCAGTGGTGGAATCCGTTGCTGTGGTTGTGGACGCTGTTGTCGAATCACCTGAAGGCAACGCAGTGGATGTTGTCTCATCTGTTGAAGTAGACGCAGTGGTGGAATCCGTTGCTGTGGTTGTGGACGCTGTTGTCGAATCACCAGAAGGCAACGCAGTGGATGTTGTCTCATCTGTTGAAGTAGACGCAGTGGTGGAATCCGTTGCTGTGGTTGTGGACGCTGTTGTCGAATCACCAGAAGGCAACGCAGTGGATGTTGTCTCATCTGTTGAAGTAGACGCAGTGGTGGAATCCGTTGCTGTGGTTGTGGACGCTGTTGTCGAATCACCAGAAGGCAACGCAGTGGATGTTGTCTCATCTGTTGAAGTAGACGCAGTGGTGGAATCCGTTGCTGTGGTTGTGGATGCTGTTGTCGAATCACCAGAAGGCAACGCAGTGGATGTTGTCTCATCTGTTGAAGTAGACGCAGTGGTGGAATCCGTTGCTGTGGTTGTGGATGCTGTTGTCGAATCACCAGAAGGCAACGCAGTGGATGTTGTCTCATCTGTTGAAGTAGACGCAGTGGTGGAATCCGTTGCTGTGGTTGTGGATGCTGTTGTCGAATCACCAGAAGGCAACGCAGTGGATGTTGTCTGATCTGTTGAAGTAGACGCAGTGGTGGAATCCGTTGCTGTGGTTGTGGACGCTGTTGTCGAATCACCAGAAGGCAACGCAGTGGATGTTGTCTCATCTGTTGAAGTAGACGCAGTGGTGGAATCCGTTGCTGTGGTTGTTGAAGTTGTTGTCGAATCACCTGAAGGCAACGCAGTGGATGTTGTCTCATCTGTTGAAGTAGACGCAGTGGTGGAATCCGTTGCTGTGGTTGTGGACGCTGTTGTCGAATCACCAGAAGGCAACGCAGTGGATGTTGTCTCATCTGTTGAAGTAGACGCAGTGGTGGAATCCGTTGCTGTGGTTGTGGACGCTGTTGTCGAATCACCAGAAGGCAACGCAGTGGATGTTGTCTCATCTGTTGAAGTAGACGCAGTGGTGGAATCCGTTGCTGTGGTTGTGGACGCTGTTGTCGAATCACCAGAAGGCAACGCAGTGGATGTTGTCTCATCTGTTGAAGTAGACGCAGTGGTGGAATCCGTTGCTGTGGTTGTGGACGCTGTTGTCGAATCACCAGAAGGCAACGCAGTGGATGTTGTCTCATCTGTTGAAGTAGACGCAGTGGTGGAATCCGTTGCTGTGGTTGTGGACACTGTTGTCGAATCACCAGAAGGCAACGCAGTGGATGTTGTCTCATCTGTTGAAGTAGACGCAGTGGTGGAATCCGTTGCTGTGGTTGTGGACGCTGTTGTCGAATCACCAGAAGGCAACGCAGTGGATGTTGTCTCATCTGTTGAAGTAGACGCAGTGGTGGAATCCGTTGCTGTGGTTGTTGAAGTTGTTGTCGAATCACCTGAAGGCAACGCAGTGGATGTTGTCTCATCTGTTGAAGTAGACGCAGTGGTGGAATCCGTTGCTGTGGTTGTGGATGCTGTTGTCGAATCACCAGAAGGCAACGCAGTGGATGTTGTCTCATCTGTTGAAGTAGACGCAGTGGTGGAATCCGTTGCTGTGGTTGTTGAAGTTGTTGTCGAATCACCTGAAGGCAACGCAGTGGATGTTGTCTCATCTGTTGAAGTAGACGCAGTGGTGGAATCCGTTGCTGTGGTTGTGGATGCTGTTGTCGAATCACCAGAAGGCAACGCAGTGGATGTTGTCTCATCTGTTGAAGTAGACGCAGTGGTGGAATCCGTTGCTGTGGTTGTGGATGCTGTTGTCGAATCACCAGAAGGCAACGCAGTGGATGTTGTCTGATCTGTTGAAGTAGACGCAGTGGTGGAATCCGTTGCTGTGGTTGTGGACGCTGTTGTCGAATCACCAGAAGGCAACGCAGTGGATGTTGTCTCATCTGTTGAAGTAGACGCAGTGGTGGAATCCGTTGCTGTGGTTGTTGAAGTTGTTGTCGAATCACCTGAAGGCAACGCAGTGGATGTTGTCTCATCTGTTGAAGTAGACGCAGTGGTGGAATCCGTTGCTGTGGTTGTGGATGCTGTTGTCGAATCACCAGAAGGCAACGCAGTGGATGTTGTCTCATCTGTTGAAGTAGACGCAGTGGTGGAATCCGTTGCTGTGGTTGTTGAAGTTGTTGTCGAATCACCTGAAGGCAACGCAGTGGATGTTGTCTCATCTGTTGAAGTAGACGCAGTGGTGGAATCCGTTGCTGTGGTTGTGGATGCTGTTGTCGAATCACCAGAAGGCAACGCAGTGGATGTTGTCTCATCTGTTGAAGTAGACGCAGTGGTGGAATCCGTTGCTGTGGTTGTGGATGCTGTTGTCGAATCACCAGAAGGCAACGCAGTGGATGTTGTCTGATCTGTTGAAGTAGACGCAGTGGTGGAATCCGTTGCTGTGGTTGTGGATGCTGTTGTCGAATCACCAGAAGGCAACGCAGTGGATGTTGTCTCATCTGTTGAAGTAGACGCAGTGGTGGAATCCGTTGCTGTGGTTGTGGATGCTGTTGTCGAATCACCAGAAGGCAACGCAGTGGATGTTGTCTCATCTGTTGAAGTAGACGCAGTGGTGGAATCCGTTGCTGTGGTTGTGGATGCTGTTGTCGAATCACCAGAAGGCAACGCAGTGGATGTTGTCTCATCTGTTGAAGTAGACGCAGTGGTGGAATCCGTTGCTGTGGTTGTGGATGCTGTTGTCGAATCACCAGAAGGCAACGCAGTGGATGTTGTCTCATCTGTTGAAGTAGACGCAGTGGTGGAATCCGTTGCTGTGGTTGTTGAAGTTGTTGTCGAATCACCTGAAGGCAACGCAGTGGATGTTGTCTCATCTGTTGAAGTAGACGCAGTGGTGGAATCCGTTGCTGTGGTTGTTGAAGTTGTTGTCGAATCACCTGAAGGCAACGCAGTGGATGTTGTCTCATCTGTTGAAGTAGACGCAGTGGTGGAATCCGTTGCTGTGGTTGTTGAAGTTGTTGTCGAATCACCTGAAGGCAACGCAGTGGATGTTGTCTCGTCTGTTGAAGTAGACGCAGTGGTGGAATCCGTTGCTGTGGTTGTGGACGCTGTTGTCGAATCACCAGAAGGCAACGCAGTGGATGTTGTCTCGTCTGTTGAAGTAGACGCAGTGGTGGAATCCGTTGCTGTGGTTGTGGACGCTGTTGTCGAATCACCAGAAGGCAACGCAGTGGATGTTGTCTGATCTGTTGAAGTAGACGCAGTGGTGGAATCCGTTGCTGTGGTTGTGGACGCTGTTGTCGAATCACCAGAAGGCAACGCAGTGGATGTTGTCTCGTCTGTTGAAGTAGACGCAGTGGTGGAATCCGTTGCTGTGGTTGTGGACGCTGTTGTCGAATCAACAGAAGGCAACGCAGTGGATGTTGTCTGATCTGTTGAAGTAGACGCAGTGGTGGAATCCGTTGCTGTGGTTGTGGACGCTGTTGTCGAATCACCAGAAGGCAACGCAGTGGATGTTGTCTCGTCTGTTGAAGTAGACGCAGTGGTGGAATCCGTTGCTGTGGTTGTGGACGCTGTTGTCGAATCACCAGAAGGCAACGCAGTGGATGTTGTCTGATCTGTTGAAGTAGACGCAGTGGTGGAATCCGTTGCTGTGGTTGTGGACGCTGTTGTCGAATCACCAGAAGGCAACGCAGTGGATGTTGTCTGATCTGTTGAAGTAGACGCAGTGGTGGAATCAGTTGCTGTGGTTGTGGACGCTGTTGTCGAATCACCAGAAGGCAACGCAGTGGATGTTGTCTGATCTGTTGAAGTAGACGCAGTGGTGGAATCCGTTGCTGAAGTTGTTGTCGCTGTTGTGGAGGATGTTGTCGCCTCAGTTGTTGTTGTGGATGTACTTGAAGTGCAAATTGGAAGATGAGGGAACAGTTGACAAATAGAACTCAATGTTGTGGCTTCTGTTGTGGATGATGTAGAGGAATCAGCTACAGCCGTGGATGTTGTGGCTTCAGTTGTGGATGATGTGGACGATTCAGCTACAGCTGTGGATGTTGTGGCTTCAGTTGTGGATGATGTGGACGATTCAGCTACAGCTGTGGATGTTGTGGCTTCAGTTGTGGATGATGTAGATGAATACGCTACAGCCGTGGATGTCGTGGCTTCAGTTGTGGATGATGTAGAGGAATCAGCTACAGCCGTGGATGTTGTGGCTTCAGTTGTGGATGATGTGGACGATTCAGCTACAGCTGTGGATGTCGTGGCTTCTGTCGTGGATGATGTAGAGGAATCAGCTACAGCTGTGGATGTCGTGGCTTCTGTCGTGGATGATGTAGAGGAATCAGCTACAGCCGTGGATGTCGTGGCTTCAGTTGTTATTGTAGATGTGCTTGAAGTGCAAATTGGAAGAAGAGGGAACTGTAGACAAATAGAACTCAATGTTGTGGCTTCAGTTGTGGATGATGTGGACGATTCAGCTACAGCTGTGGATGTTGTGGCTTCAGTTGTGGATGATGTGGACGATTCAGCTACAGCTGTGGAGGTCGTGGCTTCAGTTGTTGTTGTAGATGTGCTTGAAGTGCAAATTGGAAGAAGAGGAAACAGCAGACAAATGGAGCTTCCTGTTGTTGAGGGTGTGGATGTGGGAATCGCTGTGGATGTTGTTGGACTGCCTGTTGATGTTGGAATTGCTGTGGATGTAGTTGGTGCTGCTGTTGAGGGAGAAGCTGTCGCTGGAGCCGACGTCGTTGAAAAAAATGGCGAATTTGGCGAATAATAATAATCGTATGCCAGAGCCTGATTATGATAGAGGCTGGCCAAGTAGCTATTATAATAAGCATTTGCATTGACAGCAGCCCAGTAATTCGCCAAGTCTGCTTGTTGATTGTTGTTATTATTATTTTGTTGTCGTCGATTGTTATTATTATTATTGTTACTGGATGAGGCAGAATTGCTGGCGGAACCAGTACCTGTGCCTATTCCTGTGATGCGCGAAAAGATTTGGCCGACATCAAAAACTGGTACGGTTACCCTATAACCTTGCGCCCAGGCTTCTTGGCCAGCAGCTAGGATGAGCAGCAGTGGCAGCAGTAACATTACTGGACTTTCTTTTAGAACTAAATGGCTGCCAGCGGTAGGCGAATGATTTTATACAGTTTCGATCACTTGCCAAAGAAATGGGCCATAAAATAGTCTAATCTAAAAGAGAACTTAGAATGTGAACCTGCGAGCGAGCTTGCATAAATTTTAATTAAATTAACTTGGAAAGTTCGCTATCCGATAGATAATCATTGTTGTTTGCATAGTTTTGCTAATACTAATCAAAACCTGATCTGCAAATATTTATGTTCTTAACATGCCGCTGCTCTAGAACCACTTCTTTTGATTGACTAGCGGAGCGAGAGACAGTTTTCTCCCTTCCTACCTCTAGCTGCTTTTGTTTGATTTATTTTGTAGTTTGATGTAGTTTAAGAAGAGATGAAGGAAAAAAGATGCCGCATTTCAAGTTTGTTTCATTTGTTTATTCCATTTTTATATTTCCAAAAAATCGTTTAACAAAGCATTTTTGTTGCAATACATTTCACATATGTGTGTTGTGGGTGTATTTTGTTGTTGTTGTTGTTAACTTATAGTTAAAATGTTTGATGCGAAATAATTTAATATAAATATTTCTCTATATTAATTTTTTTCGGTAGTTTGCTTTTCTTCTTTTTTTCAACATTTCTTTCATGCGCACATTTGTGTGTTTTACTTTTTATGCTTAATATAAAAATGAGTCTTTTCTGTGTTAATTTTTTCTTTTCTTTTTTTTTGTAGATATATCTTTTTCTAAGAATTCATTAGTTTTTGTTTTTGTTTTTTTTTTAAATGGGATTGAGTTTTACTTATTTTGCGCGTTTCTCCATTTTTAGCTAAAATAAATTTGCTAGTGGTGAAAAGTGAAGTGAATTGGATGGTAGAGAAATTTGCACGCAAGTGCTGACTAAAGCTAAGACTACCAAGGTTACAAAATACTATCATATAGAACTAGATGTAAATAGTATTTATGTGAATTGATTTGATTTTGTTGTGTGTGTGTGTGTGTGTGTGTGTGGGTTGGTTGGTTGGTGGGGTGTATAATGGAGAAGCGGAAAAAAAGCTCAGGTGATTCATTCATTGACTTCCTCAAAATTACATAATTTTGCAAGATTTTTATCTAGGAATTTAACAAAATTCTTCTCTCACAACTCAGCTGGAATTGTAATTGTGTAAGATCTTTGAAAGGGCACAAATAAAATTTAAATTTATGCAACATTTTTGCATTAATTATTCTTTTGTGAATTTGGTTATTTTGTGTTATATCTTTTTTTTGCGGCCCTATTTTAATAATGTGGTTATTGTTGTTGTTATTGCTTAACCCCATCCAGACTAATTACAATGTAGTTCTCTATCATCTTTTTGCTTTAACAAACAAATTAATTTACAATAGCATTTTGAGAGTTAATTAGAGGTAAAGAGTGTTAAGAGCTAGAGATAGAAAGATAGATACAGATATAGATATAGATACATATAGATATAGTAATAGATAGAGAAAAAGTGAAAACTGATGAATCAATCGCCTCAATTGCTGCGCCTCTCATATTCCACATCATCGTTATCATTATCATTATCGTTATCGATTTCATTATCCTCATCGTCGTCATCATCATCTACCTCTGCTGCCCCATAGTTACTTTGATAGCTGGGACGTGCCAATTTCAGGGATGTGGATCTCGGCTGTTTGCCATTCAGCGAAGTACTGCTGCCAGGTGCAGATCCCGATCCGGTTGTATTATATTCCAGTGGCAGTTCTAAATATTCATCACTCGAGTCTCCATTGTCATCCTTTTCGGCCGCCTCGAGATCATCACCATTCACAGAGCCCGAGGGGCTCCCCGGTGGGCTTAGGGCCTGAATAATTTTACCCTTTGACTCGTTCCAAAGGTGATTGAGTCGCTCCCGTCCAAAGAGCAATAGGAACGTGTCAATAAATTCGCGCGATTTCTCCTCCCATTTGGTAATTATATCACCCTTGACCTTGGTCAACTCACGTTTGCCGCGCGACTTCAGCTCATCCATTTTGTTTTGCAAACGGAATTTCTTCTCCGAAAGGAAAGACACATTCAGCTCTTTGGCCGAATATCCTCTAGCCAGATTACGACGCACATACAAATCATAATCCTTGACAATACGAGCCACAATATCTGAGGTCGACACACCCTCAGTTCGCTCGGTGGCGACAAACATGCCGCGTGCCTTTAGCGGACCATAAATGTCATCAAGGCCACCGTGGCCATAGGGTATATCATCATGAGCCACAAAGTCAATTTTGTTCTCGGAAATGAACTCATCCGATAGAGTCCATGGGGCATCCTGGACAATCTGCGCAGGGAAACGGTGAATTAGTATATATTTAAAATGAGAGATGTCATTTTGAACTCACCTCATCCACATAACGACAATGACGCACTCCCTCGTAACGCTCAAAGGCATTCATCACAGTGCGTCCCTTCATGCGATGGGTTAGCTCATCATTGCATACACCCACAATCAGATAGACATTGGGAAAGATATTCTTTGCCTGCATCAATTGTCGAGCATGGCCCTGATGGAATAGATCATAGATGCCATCGGCATAGACACGTACTCTGCGCGGCGTCTGTCCCGATCTGGCCATTTGATAAGTGATACGTTGCGTATAATCGCAACGGGTGCGCTCTACCATAGCTTCCTCATCGCAGGCAAACGGTGCTGGCTTGCAAATGGTCTGCAAAAAGATAAAGAGGGAAACGAAAATATCAGTTTTTGTCACAGCGCAGTGGATTGCACGGATTGGTTCCAGTTCCTTACAAACTCCTTAAAATCCATTATTAATGGCAACATTTTAAATTCTTTCTGTACGAGTGGTTGCGGTAGTGGTGGAGGTGCTGGTATGGGTGATGGTCCTAAATCACTTTCATCCATTTTTCTTTAAATTTTTATATATACTAACAAAATATTTATTTCAAATAAACTACGTTGGGTTTTGGTTTTACAAATAAAAAAAATATTCCAAATGATCTGCTCCAGATGCTTTCACTTGGTTGACTGATTATATAAAAAAAGAAAATTCTCTTTAATATAAAATGCTCGGCTTACTATATAGGGTTGGGGCTCGGCTCTAGAGGATTGGTGCTGTTGGAATTGCGCAGCTCGCGCTCGGCTTAATTGGCGGTAAATCAATACAATTGAAGCCCAAGTCTCTATTTCTCTCTCTTCCTCTCTATCTTTTTCTCTCTCTCTCTCTCTCGTTCTTGTTCTCTCTCTCTCTCTCCCCCAGTGTATCTCTCGATCTTTAGGCTAGCATTATTTCAATTGCCACAAATTGAAAATGAACAGGAAAATAGTCACCCGACTTGGCACGAGCATTAGAAACAGCAGAAAAATAAAGTAAGTAAGTCGCCGGACCGACTTGGATATACCATGCATCAAGTGAAAATTCATATATTAAATTCCTTTCCCATGCCGCGATTGCTAACACAAGCTATCTCGCAAAATGGGGCGTGGCAACAAAAAAAAAAAGTAAACTTGGTCAGCGTCTATACTAGACGATTCTACATTTTAAATTTGGTAGCTCTCGCTTTTATAGTTCCTGAGATCTGTGCACTCTTACGGACGGACAAACGAACGCACATGACTATATCAATTTATCTTTTTATGCTGATCAAAAATATATATATACTTTATAGAGTCGTAAATGTTTCCCTCTGTTACATACATTTTGGCGACTTAATATACCATTTCATCCCATGGATGCAAGGTATAAAAAGAATCAGGCGTTGTAGATACATATGTAGTTAGTATATACATACATATATTGCCGGCACGTATATATAGAAACCAAATAAATCAACCAGTTAATAACGAAGGCGCCAATCAAAGCTAAACAAAAGGCATTTCATCATAGCAATGCAAAATCAATTGAAGCGTTTGCCAAAAACCCATACACAAGACCCAAAACTTTTGGCTGCCATCAACATCAATATGGCAGGCTTTCTAATGAAACCAAAATAAAGTAAGTAAGTCGCCTCGCCGACTTGGATATACCGTACACCAAGTGAAAGAATTGCTTTTAAATTTATAAAACCAAAACATTCCAAATTCAGTGGGACTAGCTTTAATAGTTCCTGACGGACGGACATGGCTATATAAATTTCTCTTCTTATGCTGATCCAGAATATATATATACTTTATAGGGTCAGGAATTCTTCCTTCTCCCTGTTACATAGATTTTGGCGACTTTAATATATCATTTCATCCCATAGATGCATGGTATAAATATAGTTGCTCGAAAGATCAACGAGAACAAAGAGTATACATACCAATGGTTAGAGAGAAATCTATCTCAATGGATATTTAAACACTTGCATCAAGGAATAAGGGAAGAACATTTAAAGTAGGGAGAATGAAATTAATTTAGCACTGCCAAAGTTTTTATACCCTACACAAAGTGCAATACTTTCTGATCAGTCTCTTTTGCCCAATAATTGTATGGTCACAAAACCGATGTATACTAGCACATACAAGCTCATGAGTAAGGTTTTTGAGTACATGAACGACTCGAGGAGTGGATTTTGGGTCAACTCGAATGGTTACTGGTGCAAAGGTCATAAGTATTAGAGTTTGTATTCGTCAACCAGGGCCGCAAATAATCATTTTTATTCTAAATTTTAAAAATCATACATATAGGAAAGAAAACGTTGTTGGACGAAATCCGAAAAAAACACATTTTCAAAATTTTTGAAGAACTATCCAATAAACCATTAAACTTATATTTATGATTAATATACATATCTGTTGCATGAAGATTATTTACCGTTATTTACTAATTTGAGTGTGCTGATTTTGAATCTACCTTTGGATTTTTTGTCTAGGTTTTTAAATATTATCCATGCAAAAATGGGTTTGTAAATAATATATACATACGTACATAGTTATTTATTTATTTTAAAACAAATTTTTTCGGTATAATTTCTGTTTGTACATACATACATCAAATCTAAGAACAATGTCTTTCTGTATCAGTTTCATTAGTTTGAAGCAAAAATAGTCTAGATCAATTACATCTTTGTTCAACAAATGATTATCAACAAATTGAAAATTGAAAGAGCATAAACGATTCGGGACGACCGCTGCTGTTGGTCCGGTCTAACGTCAACTTTGGCAAGATCGCTTCCTAAACAATTATTCGTTTTCGCAAAGCAAAATGCATAATTTATTTTCGATTGCCTTATATCTAAAAATTTAAATGTTTTCCAAAAAATTTGACTGCGTGGGCGGAGCTATGTGAGCTATGTGTATTCCAAGTCGCATGTAAACATGTAATTGCGCTTTATTAAGTTCAAATTGTAAATAATTTGATATTTGTATATATCTAACTTCTGTATGTATATTCTGATCTAAACAAATTTCCACAGGAATTCCAAAGTAGAAATGTTTTATATATCTATGTATCATCATATATTTTGGCGAATTTCAGTCAGGCAGACAAAAGATGATGCAATTTGACCTTGATCGTGAAAGACATTTGCAATGTGGGTTTGGGTTAAACTCACCGCTAAATCGGCCGTGCCGCTGCCATTGAAGAACTGTTGTTGGGATGTGATGGTGGAGGTTGGAACTGTTATTGCAACAGGAACTGGAATTGTAGATCGTTGTTGTTGTGGTACATATTTGCGTTTGACTCCACCGCCATTTAGATAATCTGCTATGGAGGAGGCGGCAGCGGCTTGAATATCCGCCTCGGCTGCTGCTGCTGCAGCGCCACCTTCAATGCCATCATCCGCATCGCTTTGGGAAATTGTTCGTGTGGAATCTCTCAATGTGATGGCCGATGTGGATGGCTCACTACTTGTCGTTAGTGCTGCTGCTGCTGTTGTTGTTGTTGTTGTTGCTGCTGATGATGATGACGCTGCTGCTAATGTTGCTGTTGTCGCCGCCGCCGTCATTGTTGATCCCACCACTTTGACACTCTCCAATCGAGGACTTGTGCGATGTGGATGCGGATGAGAATGATTGGGCGCAGAAGCAGCGACAGCAACAATTATTGGAGCTGGCATGCCAATGGACGTCTCGTAGGTACGTTTACGCGTGGTCAGTGTTGAGGTGGAGGAGCTAGAGCTAGAGCTGGATGCACCCTGTGATGTGTTAATTGTTGTGTTATTGTTGGCGATTACCGATGAAGTTGCCATCGCAGCGTCTATCTAATGATGTTCTTTCCTCGAGTAGATTCACAATGACGACAGGCATCCAACTGGAAGAAAAATTGGGGAAATGAGAAATTAATACGCTTTACACGTGACACTTCCCATGGCCAAATCAATTCAGTGTTTCTTTTAATTGCCAACGCAAAATGAGTTTGATTTGCCACGCGAATCGCTTTATACCTATACATATACATACAGATGTTTATATATGTATTATCTGCATATATACAATACAAATTCTTTACAAAAAAAGGCAGCTAAATAAATCACAACAAAAATAACGCAACATTTTGGCACGTATTCGAATCGAGACTAAATGAAAGCGTCTAAAATAATCACTAAACACTACTACAATAGCAGATAGTAACGAGGGGGGGTGGGTGCTGGTGTTGGTAGGTGCTGCTGCTGGGCAGCTGCGGTGTGCAAGGGATAGGGTGAACTGGTTTTTTAGGTCTGGATCCAAACAAATTGACTCAAACTTTCCGCTTGAAAAGTAACAAGTTAATTACGTTATAGGTATAGAAATTAGGGTCGCACTTACGATGACCTACAATTTAAGAGAGAACTTTTAATTTTCACTACAACTTTACGTGAATGTTGGTAAAACAAAAAAAGATGTTGTGAGTAATAAACAAACGTATTGGGGATCTTTCAAAATATGAATATAAAATATATTTACCCAATAATATCTCTTTTTATATAGCAAACTATTCGAAAAAAGCTAGATATAAGCTTGGCTTAGACTATCTACGAATTTGATTTGAATGCATGCGTAGAAACAGCTTCGATTTCCCTTACCCTTACTCTCAGATAATACATTCCAAAGTTCCTGTCCAATGAAGTAAGTCAACGCAACGACTTGCAAATACCATGCGCCAAGTGAAAATTCTGCTTCAATATTTTATATTTATCAATTTCTGGGAGCAGGGGGCGTGGCAAAAAAAAGACTTGACCAGCGTACATACCATCCGAATCTACATTCTCAATCTCGTGGCTCTAGCTTTTATAGTTACCGAGATCTCGATGTTCATACAGACGGACGGACATATATCAATTGACTCGGTTTCTCATGGCGATCAAGAATTTTATAGGGTAGGCGGCAATACTTTCTTCAGCCTGTGACATAAATTTTGGCGTCTTTAATATACCATTTCACCCTATTATGGGTGCATGGTATAAAGCTGTATGCAAAATGAATATATGCACATATTTACATACATATATTTTATTCGACCGCTGACGTCTAACTATCATCATCGAATTAAAATTTGTAATTTCTTTCGTCATTTACAGACCCCACCTGATACACTAGGGTCACCCGAGAGAGAGAGAAAGAAAGCGCGTGCCTCTCACTATATCAGCTGTTCGCTGCGTGCTTTAAATTAAATTTAGCCAGACAATTATGACACAGGGGCAGACATGGCCCCCATTCCCCGTGTTGTCGTCCGCGAAGACGCAGGCATATTTAATATGTATGGTGATATACATATCTATTTGTGTAGTTTTTCATGTCAGATCACATTCTGTTACGTCAGAGAAAGAGAGAGAGAGAGGGAGAGCGAATTCATTCTTATCGCATGGGACTGTGCAAGCGATAAGCCCGATGGCACCAAGTACGCAAGAAAGACCCCCAAACCAAATCAAAAAGAAAAACTAGTTAAATCTAATTGTTGGCCATGGGTTTAGGGTTGGGGCCTGCTTTGGGTCTATATGTACAAGGTCTAACCTTCAAGATGATTCACACAGACAAAAAACTCACATCTCTCCGACAGGTTTAAGTTCAAACCATTTGGATAATGGTCGTTCTAGTGCACTCCCCCTCTCCACTTCGAAAATTAGGTGTTAATATGAGTTGCCAAGCGGTTAAGTGAATCAGTTCCACCATTGACTATATAACTTAAGCCCTGCGTCGTAGCCGTCGTCACAAGGCAAAAGTCGTACGATTCCAACTAATAATGTAGTGCGATGACGGCGAGAGGGCGTCAACAATGAATCAAAAATGTAAACAGAAAATAGAGAGAGACATGTGAATGGATGGCTGTGTAGTAAGGTGTGGGGACCAGCAAAATGAAAGAAGAAAAATAAAGACCATTTGCAAAATTGGCAGGTACTAAAAGAACAGAATACAAAAAGCAACTAGATTAGATTGCGACCTATGTATGCATGTAGGTAGACGGGTAGGTAGCTACCTGACGATAGTGCCCTTACCTTATCTCTTTTCCGTTGCACTTTAAAATGAAAGGCAATTAGGCACACTTTCCCGAAAAATAAAACTGATGCACGATGATAAAAATGACCGAGATAAGGTCGACAAACATGGACGCATACATACAGACATGTGAGGAGAATTGTTGTTAATCGCATAGAACGAACATAAGCGGATCCGGTTCATTCTTCAACACGCGCTCTCGACTGACATCGTTTAACGGTTTCAGGGTTAATGGACTTCAAAATTTTAGCTAATGCTCTTTTTCAAATTTGTTCTGCTAAGTTGGCAAAAAGTAAAGGTTTTTTTTGCTGTCTCGCTGTTTTTGGACGTCCACTGAGCCGAACTGGTAAAAGTACAGTTAATGCTGAACTTTCCTCGAGAAATCGAGTTTCGTTCTACACACGATGAATGTCAGTTTTTGCTATTGATAAGCAGCCACCACACACTTGTCTATATATAGGATGGTGAAACTTCTATATTATGCATATGTACTTCACGAACATGTACCTATACAATATATGTACATACATAGTATACTTATAGTATATTTATAGCGATAACCTTCTCGGGGTACCGAAAAAATCACACTCATACGAGATGCTGTGTGGTACTACATACTGTCTTTGATAAGAATACGTGAGAAAATGGGAAATTCATACGGAACAATACTAGCGCACGTTTCAAGGAAATGATAATTATTGAATCACAGATTAAGTCTACCAACTTGTAGTTTAACCATATACCCACATAATATCAACTTATACCTACTAAGCCCAATTTTTGTTAGATCGCACCCAATTTCATATGAAAAGTAACGCTTTTTGCTAAGTACTTCTCTTTACTTTCGTTTAGCATCTTAGCATATAGAGATCACATGATTTTCCTTTTTTGAACCCGAAAATGAGTAAGTATAGTATTAGATGCTCAAGCCCCCCCGAAATTCGTGAATATTTAAATCATTGTACTGGCTGGGGGCCTTGTACCATTCTGGGATCGATTGGAAGTGGCAAAGCAATCCTTTAGCAAATCTAGCCCAGTGAGAAACACGAACGTGGAGTATGTATAACAGTCACTATTGTGGTAATCTCACTATATATGTATGTACATACATAAGTATGTATGCATGTATATATCAAAGTCGAATGAGCGATGTGATATATAAATTCATATGAAGAATGAGTAACATTAACTCTTATGACATTTGTTCCTGTCACATGAAAGAGACCAGATTATAAAAATGGCTGCAATCCCAATGAGTGGCAGCCTTCTTCTATGAGTTCAAAGTTACAGTTCTAAAAATTGCTTATGGTCGAATCTAGTTTGGTTCTCTGGTTATATATGTACATATATGTACAAACATATAGCTAAAACCGTTGACTCATTAATAAACTTTGGTAATTATCTGCTAAATAGATAATCTTATCTGATGTATTTTATATGTTTATTATTAGTTTTGCACAATATTCTGCACGCTTTTTAGTTGATACATTGTACATTATTTTGAGTCACAAAAATAGATATGTACATACATATATCATATATATGGAGAAACTTTCGAACTGTAAAAACTATCTTGGCCGGACAGCGTAGAACAATGTTTGTCCGCTTAAATGGTGCACAAAATAAGTTATGGTCGCAGAGCAATTATCCGTTAAACGATTTTTTACCGCATATATATACATATGAACATATATTGTATGTAAATTGTGATTAGAACAGATTTCCAAAAAGTTTTCTCATCGAAAAGAAATGAAAACATACATCTATGTGCATGTGCATACGAACGTGATCATACATAGAAATGATAACACTCACTTGGTAAGGGTAGCCAAATGTTCACCTAACGCATGTGAATATCATAACAATAACAACAACAACTACGCCTTAACCAATTCATTGAGAAACAGCTGACTGAGATTGTGCGTGCGTGTGTGCGATCTTGCTATCTCGCTCTTCCTCTCCCACTTGCACTCCCATTCGCTTTCTCAGTCACACACCTACTATCTAACGGTAACAGAAATGTCATGGTGGTATGAGCTATGCATGGGAAAGTGGACCAAGCAACGCAGTCGACGTTAGCCTTCATAGGTGACTAATACTTGCCTCATTCGCCGAAAAAAAACACACTCACACAAATAAACACACAAGAAAAAAAAAACAATAACAACAAAATCAAATAAATTATTTTTGTTTTGCAAAAAACATTGGTTAATGTTAACGCTGTTGATGATGGTGATGATGCCAACAACTGTTGGGGAAATCGTACGATCACAGACTAAAGTTCACAATATGCAAGCGGTGGCAGCAGCAGCAGCAGAGGGGAATGGGTCGGTCGGCGAGTGGTGTGGGTAAGGGAGAGGGTCGAGAGTGAGAGAGTTCATGTTATGAGCAATGACGTGGCGTCGTCTTGCCGGCTAAAAACTCACGAAAAAAAAAAAAATACCACAAATCAATAAGCGTCGCCAGCAGCTGTTCTTGTGCATAAACAGATATGCATATGTACAAACATACATACATATGTATATACATTTGTGCATATGTCATACATAGATATCTAGGCAAGCCCCAATCTACGATTATGTAAACAAAAGAGCCTTGAAGTCCCTCTTCCCCTCGCCACAAAAAAAAAACCCCTCCTCCCTCAAATCATATAAGACGATAGATAGTCCCCAAATTGAAGACGCACATTTCTCCTGGATAGAAGCCCCCCGCCACTAAACAAACCAGCCAGAGTGACAGAGTGCGGAAGGGAATTATTGCTCACGTTACAGAAGCTGCACGTCATCGTCGTAGTTTTGCACACAACTTACTTTCACACTTTCTTTCGAAATTTCAAGAGAACGATTTAGGCGCTTTTCCTTGATATTGGCTAAAAATCGATTGCAGAAGTTGGAGACGCGCGTATTTTCAGTTTTTTTAACAAAATCAACAAAACTGTCTTTATTTTGAACTAACGCGTGCGCGTCCGCAGCAACTAAAAATTAAAATGTTGTCGCTCCGTACTTAAAAACTCCGTGCGGAAAACGAGAATGATGATTCTACACTAGTGCTGGCAGTCCATCGATAGCATTTCGATTGCATCGATGTGTTTTTGTTATTTTTGGAACCAACGATATTTTTAAACCCCTGCTAAAAGAGTATATTAATTTTGGTCAGAAGTGTGCAACGCATAGAAGGAGGCATCTCCGACCATACAAAGTATATATATTCTTGATCAGCATGACAAGACGAATTCAATTCCGTTTGTCCGTCTGTCCGTATGTCTGGATCAACAGCTTCTCCTCCTTGACCGCTATAACTACAGAGCTGCACTTTTGCACGAAGACTTGTATGAACTGCAGGCATTGTATATCTCGGATTCATTTAGATCGGACGACTAAAAATAGTTTTGCTTCCAAAAACTTTTTTGTTTCTTTTGCGATCATCAGCAAGCTTGGTAAATAACATTTTCAGATAGTAAGTTATAATCATGCAAATTTAATCAAAGTCGGATAACTATATGATATAGCTGTCATACAAACAAATAAAAAAATTGCATGCTCCATATATACATACATGCATATGCAAGCGTGCTGTGCTATGGCGTGTAGATACGGGTTCTCACTCAAAATCCTTTTTATTTTGCTATCTTCATTTAGGGATTGAGTAACACAAGAACTTGCAAGGGTATACAAACTTCGGCGTGGCCGAAGTTAGCCCGGCCTTTAAGCTGGCTATTCTTATGACCAATTATTGTGATTTTATTTTCCTGACGGTTTAAGAAATCAATTAAATTCGAAGATTTTAAAATAATTCTCTTGCCGAAATTTATAATTTGGTTCACTTTAAAGAGAATTTAGAACTGGCAGTTCAATGTGACCAGAGTTTCGGGGTAAAGTACAAAGTGGGTCAAAACTGCAAATTGCGCCAAGTGTCAATTTGGTTTTAACATCTGAGAAGTAAACAAACGCTGAATGCGAATTGACTGGCTATGATTCGATTTACTCAGCAAGATCGCGAAATAATTGTTTCCATTTCTTTGCGCAACACTTCGTTGCTGTGTTGGCACAACACTTCGAAGCAGATTTCCTGGCCGTCCGACACCAACTGGACAAATATGACGCCGTTTGGCCACTCGCCTTGTTCTGCTAAGTATATCGATGCTGTTGGCCAAGATGTCGAAAAGGAGCCCCGAAGATCGACTAGACGACGAGTCACGCCCAATGCCCAATGGCATTAGCCGGCTGTCCCAACGTAGCAATTTGGTGAAGGATTTGAAGATGTTCCCTTACAAAGTGTAAACATCTAACCTACATTCAAGCCATCTTGAATCTCAACGAGGAGTAGGACGATGTAAAATCGTCATGAGCGTTATTAGCAGTTACGTGAATAAACAAAATGATCGTGTATCACCCACCAAAAGCCATTACACTCGATCAAATTACCGACGGTGCAACAGCGCACACTTCCCAAGCCACAAACGATATTCTGAAGGAAGCAAGCATTTCCGGGTCTCTCTCGTTTTGGTCTATTGCACGGGGTGGCCAGATCACCCGATTTGACTGTTCTTTTTCGTTTTTTGAAATCTTGGGTTGGCAAGAGTGATGGAAAATGGTACAAAACGGGACCGTATGGTCATCACCTCTGGCGGTGGCCAGAGGTTTTTCATTTTCTCGACTTGATGGAATAAATTCTAAGGGATTAATCAAATTCTACAAAAAAAAATTGGTGGAATGAAAGATGTTCATAAGATCTACGAGTGTGCCAAATTAAATTACGATACGATAAGTATTGCGGGAGAAAATAATTTTTTATTAAATTCCGAAGGCGGAAGGAGGCGTGGCAAAACAAAAAAAAAAATTGAGCAGCGTCTATACTACACGAGTCTACATTCTAAATTTGGTAGCTCTATCATTTATAGTTGCTGAGATGTCTGCACTCTTACGGACGGCCAGACGGACGGACGGACAAACGAACATGGCTATATCAATTTCTCTTCTCATGCTGATCAAGAATATATATACTTTATAGGGACGGAAATGCTTCCTTCTGCCTATTTCATACATTTTGGCGACTTTAATATACCATTTCTTCCTATGGATGCATGGTATAAATACGAATTGAATTGTCTTGCCCGACCCCTTCCAAAGAGAAAGTTAAGAAAAGGTGAGATTTTTTATTTTCTGAATGTCTTTTTTGTTTTGCATATTTATTGACTTTTTCCTTTCAACTTAAAGCTACTAACTTGAAAGTGTATGTTTTTCGACTTTGACTAAATAAAAAAAATAAAATTCATTCAAACAATAAACACCAATCCGTTGCATTTCATTTGGTTAATCTCTCATAATAAATGTAATGCTAATGTGTAAAAAAAGATTCTTTGGTTTTTTATGACTAAAGAAGAAAGAGGCAAAGAAAAGAAAAAAAAAACAAAAGCTACCGTTGGAATATGGAATACGAGTATCTTAACTACTTTGAACAACATATTAGAATCAGTTTTCCATTTATGAGTAGTAAACAGCTTAATTGCACAATACATTTTTATCGTTTTTTTTTTTTTGTTTATCATTCTTAAAATTCGAGGAATTTTCGTTAAACTTTGGCTTGATTTTTTGTTTTTTTTTTTTGACTTGGTTTGTGGATGGCAAGTAAGGGTTAAGGTAAAGGTTAAAGGATTTAACAAGAAATTCGAGATTTTGTATGTTTTTTTTTGTTTTTGTGTGTGTTTGTGTGTTGGGAGATTCCATATGTATATGAGTATTCTCTAGGTCACTGGTTGCAAAATGTCAGTGGGGTGAGTTGGTGCAGGTGCTTCTCCTCCTCTGTATCTTCTGTATCTGCATCTCAACATTGTGATGGAATGCGAATGCCTTGGGTAATGGAATTCTCCAAAACTATATGACAATCATCGAGCGGCTCAAGAATTTGTATAAGAAATGTCAATAGATTTCGTCGCCGCAAAAAACTATCCTCCTCGTACATCTCATGGGTGACTTTCGTTAGGGCCATGGGTTTAATGAGTCGTGTTAGCAAATGCTCCCTTAAGCTGAGGCATATGAGTAATTGGAATTTGCCATCTTTACCTAGACTATTGGTACTATTGTTAATCTCATCCATGAGCTGGACATAGAGACGCCAAATGCTAGAAATTTCTCGGCGTTGCAAGCTATTGCCACCGCTGCTGCTGCCATTACTAAACGAGGAGTCCATGCTGGACGCTGAATCCTCTAGATCCTGCTGCAGATTCTGTTCGAATAAATCTTTGATTTTCGCTAAAATTCATAAATATCACAAATTAAGCATTGCAAATCAGTATATGGAGGCAAATTGACTTACTAAAATAATCCCATATGTAAAGATTCCTGCCAAAGAAACGAGTTGAACGAAATCCGCAGAGAAAGACCTGCTCTAAGCATTTAACCAGGCCATCATCTCCGCACAGCAAATTGGTCAGAGTGCCGACATCACGATCTCGACTTGGTTTATAATGCCATTTTACTATAACATTCACACAATTTCCCAATTGATGCTGAATCTCTGAGGGATTTACCGACTCCTGCCTCTGCACACTGGGACTGCGAGTTCTTGGCGGAGTACGATTGGTGGCGGAATTCGGTACTAACTCAGCGTTTTTGGCATTTGTTGAAATGCGTTGACCCACCAACAGGCGTTCCGTTGAGTCATCGTCTATTCCCTTACCCAACCAACGGCCGCAGGGGAATCTGAGCGAAAATTTTTCAAATTAGATAAAGTAAGTTGGGAGTGTTGTAGGCGGAAATGTGCTCACTTGTAGGTGTGTCCAGTGACCTCATTCCGCATCACCACCTGTTCGACCAACCACTTGTGACTGGCTCCGGTATTATCATGTCCCTGTCCCAAACGCATGGTGGTTAGAAGGCCCAAATTTTTATACTGTAAAACAGAAATTGGAAATCATTATCTGTATAGAAATGTGAAAAAACAATTTAACTCACATGAAAGATAAATTCTAGTGAGCCCTTGGGAACCGGCACCCTTTGCGTTTCATTCATAGTGCCCGCAACCATAATCCAAACATTGCTCGATGTGTGATACGAGCCATATTTTCTTGAAGGGAAGATGACAACGCGATAGGGCAACTCTGTGGATTGGGGGTTAGCAACAAATATCAGAATGTTTCGGGGGTTTTTGGTGGAGGGGTCTAGCAACCTACTCGTTGTGGGATATATGTTGGTAAAGCTAAAGTAATCCACGGTGTTGAGTGTAAGCAAATGATATAGAAATTGCTCCTTCTCCTCCTCGCAGCGCAGAAAGGCCGAACGCTTGTACATACTCCTCAATAGGGTCTCATCCAACAAGAGGGTGCGAAAGTGGCGAGACAGCAGCTTCTTCTCCAAGGACAAACGCACCCAGGCTCGAGTATAGCCAATGTGCGTTTTAATATCAGCCATGGCCAAAACATTTCTGCAGGCAAAACGAAAAGAAATTACATATTTTTAATTCAGTTGTAAATAACACCCCAACCGATAACTAAGGCAATAAAAGGCCGTCTTAACCTTGAACCGATAGATCATTCCTCATAAATATGAGGTTACATACCGATATGATATATATTTCTCGCGTTCTTCAAAGTTTTTGCAAGCTTTAGTACAAAATCTTGTATTCCTATACTGCATTGATCATTTCGACTTTAGTTTAAATTCAAATTCCCTGCTGAGTTTTGACGCTCACTTTCACATTCCCTCTCTCAGTCTGTCTCTCTCTCTCTTACACACTCTTACTCAGCATTACTAAAACATCTCATTTCGAAATCATAGAAAACGATTCTACATTCAATTATTTTCACCATATAAACAATAGGGTTTGTCGGAAATATGCTTGGAAACCATTTTTGCCGGAACGTCAAGTCTACTGATCGCAAAAACATTTATGTTGTTTAAATGTGCCATTAGCTGCACAAATCTAAGACCTTTGAAAAGACTTAAGCTAAATTTTTTTTTCTGGGAAACATCACCCGGCCTTTGATGTTTGTTTTAAGAATTTTAACAATTTGCATAAAACCAATAGCAAAACAATCTACATACATCGGTTCTCACAACTTATTCCAGAAATTTTTCGAAAGTTACATACAAAGTCCTGCAGAATTCCGTTAAAATGTGATAAGTGATATAAAAGATAAAAATTATGTAACACTTAAGAAGCTCTGGATATGATAGTCTTATTCCTATGTATAAAGCTTGAACATTATGTGATCAATAGTTGTACAAGAATACACAATTCTTATCGGATTTCGATTGTTATGATTTCCACAATTTTGTGGACATACTTCACATCAAACTCCAATGATTCGGGTAGCGGACATAACTGCTCTAGGCCAACAAATTTATTACGATCCCGCGAACGACTGCGATTTGGACTTGGCGGACTGTCAAAATCCGTTTGGAATGTAGAAAGATCTGTGTGGAAAAATAATATATAAGAAATATATTTAAGCGAATCTTATTTCGGATTGAATTCGTTTCGAGAACTTACAATCCATACGTTTACGCATGGCATTCCAGGCTAGAGCTGGCGACGCTGAAGCTATATTCATCTTATTGCTGGGACTACTCGACACCACTGCACTGGGTTGCTGTTCGGAACCTGTGTTGCAGTCTGCCCCACTGCGTTTCTCTTGCATCTCCAAATAGGCCAATAGATGCGACCATAATGCTGATTTACCTTGCTTGTTCTGCAGCCCATGCGACCAGATCTTCTCCAACAGATCACACATGCTGGCTATTAGAGTATTCTCCTCAATGCCATCCCCCTTCAGACCTAAAGCCACTGCCTCGTTACCCATCTTCTCCAGCAGCATACGTTTGGTCTTCGATTTAATGTCCTTTGGGAGGGCAAAGCAAATTTAAGATTTGTGTGTAATCAGTCGAGTTGGTCTTGGTAGTTTGCTCACCTTCAACAGACGTTCCACAAAAGTCCAATTGGCTTGGGCTATCAGGGCCGGACTCACATCCGCTGTGGACAGATTGGCTGACAAGCGATTCAGATTGTTCACACTCGAGTTGTTGGCATTATTCGGTTTCTGATCCAATGAGATTTCCCTTGCACGCCATTTGTTTCCATTCTTCACGCGACGCAGGCTATTGCCTCTGTTCGCGTTTAATTGTTTTTTGTTGTTGTTGTGTTTTTATTGTTTTTTTATGGAGGTTAGCGCGGATGAGATTTTTAAGTATTCATGTCATTTTGTTTTTTTTTGTTGTATTATTATATTTTTAGTTGAATTTTGAAGAGAATAAATAGAGAGCAGATTAGTTTAAGGAAGTCAACAGAAAGGACTGGACCGAAATGCAGTGTAGTGGGTAAATGGATGGGTGTAGGGTCTTGATCTTGTGGTGCTAGCATGCGGTGCAATTGGCGAAGCAAAATGAATTCAAATTGTTACAAACTAAAATAAAGAAACGAAATTGTACATATTTGGTTAACGTGGCAAACAAATTTATTTTAACGGTCAAACAAACAAAAAAAAAAAACCAAAAAAACAAAAAAGGAAAAATTTTCAAAATTAATAATTAAACACAATAAATTAATTCGAATGATTCATTTAAATGCTAATTGGGCAGGTGGAATTGTAGCATATCAATAGAAGGAAGACGCTAATTTCTATATACATATGTAAAAAAAACAACTCAACGTGAAATTTATGAATAATAACACTGTGATTGTTAAAAAAAAAAAAAAAGACAGAATGTTTTTCGATCTTTTTCCCGTCGTGGGACCCCTACGAATCGAACTGCATCATTAGTTTTTTGAGTTACAACGATGGTTTCATACAAAATTTTTTTCCAGCGGTACAAAGCTCGACTCATTGCTTGGAGACTTGTGTTGGAATTTGATAAATGAAGCTTATGAAATATAACTAAAATATTGTTGATAAATACATTAAAATAGCTAATAGTACACATTAAATACATACGTTTCTTAGAAACATACATACACAGTTCATTTAATATTGTTATAAAACATAAATAATCTAAATTCTTTTAAATGTTTATTTTTGAAAAGGAGATTTTATCAGGCATAATAATTATCTCCATAGAAGTATCGATATTTTCTGAGAAACTTTGCTGAAGAAATCTAGTTAAAATATTGAACATCTCTTAGGTTAGAGACTGAAGAAAAATGTGTCTTCTCTCTAAAAATGGCGACTTGCGTGGAAAACTTAAATAAACAATTTTGTATGAAACCATTGTTGTAACTCAAAAAACTAATAATGCAGTTCGATTCGTAGGATCCGAAATATGGGGAAATTATCGAGTTTGCTCATATTTTTTTTCTTCGACTATCATATTGAAATTTGCGTTTGTCGCATAGTTTGGTTTGGAAAATCAATTACTCATAAGCACATTTGATGATGATGAATATTGTTTTTCGTTTGAAAAAGTTTTGAATTTTCATACGGATTAACTATAATTTTGTTTTCGATATTTACAATAATTGGTGCTTTAGTAAATGCAATTAATTTTTTTCTAAGTTTTTGATCGATTTGCTTAGTGTATAATATCGTATCATATCTTGCTTAATTGATATGCCAACAATCCTCCTCCAACACGCGACTTGAACAAGACAAAAAAAAAAAAAGAAGTAGAAAACAAATATTTACAACTAAATTTTTAGCAGTTAGCATAATATCAAAAATATTTTTGGTAAGCCTTTGAGTTGGCTTAGGTACATTGGGATGAGTGTGAGGAATTAGCTATCTAAATTGTAGGTATCTATTTGTTTGTTTAATTTAATATAGTTTTGCTTTAGGACGTGTTTGTTGGAGATAGATAATCTATAGTCAAAGAATACAACAGGAGAAAAACTACCTCGAGGCGCACTCCTGATTCAAAACACCCATGTCCAGCAGGGGAAAGCTGCGAAAATAAGCTGCTCGATTCGATAAAATCTCACTTGGCGGTGTGACTTCGATATCAATGCAATTGAGACGCTTCTCGAACGCCTGCTGTGAGTCCTGGCTGACCACACAAGGCTCATAGCTGGTGGCGCAGATCATGTTCTCGCCATGGCGGTGTCTGCAAAAAAGAAATAATTGGTACAATGTTGGAAATAATGATTCGCATTTACCTTAGCAGCTTTATTCGCTGATCGAACAATTGAAGCTGCTCATCTGGCTTTGTTTCCCACATGGCCAGAATTTTGTTATCAATGAGAGTTGCAAACATTTGAGATTCAAGGAATCGTGAAAGGAAGGCCCGATGATGCTCCGGCTGATCGGAGAGGAATGACGATTTGTCAAAGTTCTGCAAAGTCTCACGGTTCGAGAGCCACTCGTCCTTGGCCTGATTGGGATAGATGACAAAGTCGGCATATGCATGGAACATGTGAACGAATCGATTAAGAAAGATCTCACGCAGTGAGCTATTGATGCGCAAATCCTGATAGTACTGCTCCACCAGGCTCAGTTTGGGTTTATCAGTGCGTCTGGAGAGCGAGCCCAGGCGAGAAGAGGGCGGCGGCATGGTGGTGGCATCCACTGCATCTACATCATGATACACACCCACTGGAGAGGAGGATAGCGAAAATGTTGGGCTACCCACTGGGGATGGGCCACCGCCTCCTCCGGTGCGAATTCCACCCTTGCGGCGCAAAAAGTCGGCAATGCGCGGCACATGATCAATTTTTGATGGATGGGCAATCAGAGGTTGATAGTCTACAGCCGGAGATTGTGCTGGAGATCCCGTGGATGAGAGTGTATAAACCGTCTCCTGCAGTTGATGGAAACGCTCTTTGCTGCGACGTGCCGCTTGCAGTCCTGTAGGCAAAGTGCAGCTTGAGATCATGGCATCAATTCCACCAGCTCCTCCACCACCGCCAATTCCATTGCCACGAAGCCCATTCTTTAAGCCGACGTCCTGCTCCCCTCGTGTGTCCCTCTCTATATCGAACTTATCCAGCGCTGAACGAATCTCTACCATAAAATCCATTTTATGCGGAAAAGTGGGCAACTCCTCGGGCAATTGAATATGCTTCTTATCTATATCCACAAGGCAGAGAACTGCTTCGCTTCCTATTTTATGGGCTGCTTCGCATTCGGTATGCAAGCCCATGACAAACGGCACCGGAGCATCCAAAAAATGATGCAATGCAGCGGGCAGGATAGGAGCATAGACATGGGGCCACACAAATGGAAAAAGCAGCGAGCTAATACACTCACCCACGATCATGAGTCTTTGGTAATCTAGGGGAACAAACGATCAGCAATGGAACACGTTCCGAAACCAATGACAATTACCTGTGGAGCGTAGGAGCACTTGACTCTCGAGCAGCACACATGTCAGCAGTTGGATGACACATTCCACACCCAGATAGTTGAATAGCAAACGCAAAGGGAAATCCAAAAGAGGCATCTCCGAGGCCAATAAAGGTCGCTGCAGGATCAAGTCAACGGCCGACAAATGCGGCTCCGGTGGCGGCATATAGACTCGTATAGATTTCCCTGGCTGTGGCAGCATCACCTCGTAGAGTATATTATATACATAGGATTCCAGACTGATGCCAGCACCAGGCTGACGTGGAAGACACCTGCACAGCAAAAACAGATTGATTATTATTTACCTAAATTTCAAGTGGATTAAGCGTGGCTTACCTATACAGATTCTTGAGAAACATCTGGGCCGCAAAGGCATAGGGAGCCTGGCATATTAACGATATACTTTTGGCCACATACAACTTATCCTTGTTGATATCATAGTAACTTTGTGCGGACTGCGGAGCCTGGCCGGCCACTTTGAAATGACGGGGCAGGGAACGACTCACCGGACCATCGCCATCCTGTTTGACGCGACTCAGTGAATGCGCCTGCTGGCCGTTTGACAATTCGGTAATGAACATAGATTGTAGAGTATGTATCGCTCCGCATATATTTCGAATGCGTATCTCTTCATAGAAAACCAAACTGAAGCCATAGCATCGCTTGCCATCTTCACGGGTGGTGGCAAACGAATGGAATTTCGGTTCAATGTTGTGCTTTTGGGTTCGAAAACGCAGACCCTGCGGCAAGGAGAGCTACACCAGAAAGAAAACGAGAGAGAGAAAGAGAGGGAGGGAGTAAATGACTGAGATTATGCTATAAGTGGAATCCATTGATTTAATGGAAAGAAAACAAATTCACATATACATATATGTACGTATGTATTGATTGCCCGATCTATCTATATGATAAGCTATCTCGCGGGGCCAAAGCCATCGCCTTCGTTGGCTGGGCCAATGGCCATGTGGCATCACCAATTAAAATCAGCCGCCGTCGCATAGCCAGCCGAGCATGAATTTTGAAATTTTCAATTTGAATTGGAAAGGGCCATCTCATCATCATCGTCAACGCAAGTCGGACAGCCAATTGAGCTCAATTGAATGGCCTCGCCACCCTCATACATATATGTACTTACGTATATATGTATACATACTTTTAACTAAGATTTACATATCATGTCATATATAGAAAATTTTCTTAGTACTACCTATGACAGAATCTAGATCTACGAGAACTATTAATTGGCTCTGTCCAGACTGAACTGGTTTGCTCTAGATTTTAGAGTTGTGTTTTTTGAATTAACTTTTTAACAATCTAATCATTTACTTTTTGTACATATTTTTTAAGAGGTTATTGCATTTAAGTTGGTATTCTTATGCAAATTGAAATTTTGAATGAAAGAAATGAAACTAGAAAACTTGTATACAGAGATACATACATATAAGGAAATTATTAAAACAAAAAAAAAAGAGATTCAATGTGTTTCTATAAAGAAGCAGCTGAAACTTAGAAGCGAATGTCGAGGACAGCTCAATTAGAAACTTTGAACATGTCCATAATAGTAAACAAAAACAAAAAAAAAGGGTTTGTAATGAGTGAAGTTTTCACCATTATCTGTACAATACAATCTAAAACTCTTCGATATGCGCACAAAATCTAGCCTGAACCGAAGATAATCCCCTCTTTCATTTAACTCTTTCTTACAAATATTAAAATCGATTAATCCCGATTACATCTTAGTTTTTGCCATACCATGCATATGCCATGGGCATCAAAAGGATTCCAAGGGACATTTTCAGGATAATGAGCCAACGGTTTGCTTTTATATGCTCTATCCAACGGTGAGCAGTGTAAATTATCACCTAGCAATTCAAAGAAATGTGAATCTTCTTGGAGATATGTATAAAGTTAAGGGAAACTCACCAGCAAAACGATCTGGCTCCAGACCCGTGTCCAAATCCAGGCCACATATCACAAAATAATCAGCGAAACGAGAGAATTGCGGATCAGCCTCGCGCTTCAATTGATATAACTCGGATTGTTCGCCAGGTGAGATGGGTGATTGGAGTTTTGATTGTGATGATGGATTAGTTGTTGCAGGTGTTGGGATTGTTGTTGTTGTTGGGCTGGCATTATTTAACATCAATTTGGATAGACGACTGGCAACGACATTTTCACGCGTCGTCATAATTTTTCCTGTTTTTCAAAATTTGTTTTTGTGTATGGGGGCGCTCTCTGCTGCTCTGCTCCAAATTGTTCACACACACATGCATGCATAAACAGGCGCACACACACACGCATACATATATGTATACATTAAACAATCATTGTGTGCGTGCTACTTCTATCTGTGTGTGTGTGTAATTTACCGTTGTTAGTTTGGTTGGCAATTTTTGCACTTTCCAATTTTACAGTTGCTGCTGCTGTTGTAGTCGTGTGCTTGTCTGCAAAATTGATTTTGTTGTAATTATTTTTAGTTTTATTTTTTGGTAATTTTCTTATTTTTTTCGTTCTACATGCGTCGTCATATGTACATATGTATGTATGTTGGTACATATGCACATACATACATATGTACATATATGCTAAAAGTTTTCTATGCCAATGGCACACACTGTTTGTCTTCGTTATATCCACGGTCTTCATCTCCTTTCCCCTCATCCGCCATTTCACATCCCCCCACTAAATCACTTAACCGACCAGACTCACAATGTCTTCAACACCCACGAACAACACACACACAAAGCGTTTGATGTTGCTGTCTTTGAAATTTTGGCAGTACCTAAGTCCATACATCTATATGTATGTATGTACATATGTTTGTATGTTGAGCCCTAATTTAATATTAAACACTAAACAACAACAGCTGTGCAAACTGCTGCTATATGGTTCATAAACCAAAATTTAAACTATTTCTTTCTTGTGTTCGATTTAAGTTCCAAAACGTCCGAATTGTAAATATGTCAACATTGTTGTTATACACACACTCACACACGCACATTGGCAAGCGAACTATGTTAGAGCTGAACTAAAATAGCTGCTCCGATAATACGATAATTTATCGATAGTGGTTCCGGTTCGGATTATTTTTGAATCTGGAACAGCAATTCCCGCGCTGCAACATTTAAGTAGCAAAAATTTAGAAAAAAATTTTTTATTGTAAAAAAATTCGTAATGAAATATTTTCCATGTTAACCTAGATATGTGAATAAACATGCTTTTACGATTTATTCCTTTAATAGTGTCAAAAGAACCTCTGAATGGTTAAGGACCTCGGAGACCAATATAAGTACTTAAGTGATTGCCTTAATATCCGAAATGGTCATTGGTAATCTAAAATAAATATATATGAATATATTGTAAGTGGGTAATCAGAATGATGACCAAGTAGACTTATTCCGGTTGCAAGACATATAAGGAAGCACCCCCAATTTAAGTTAGTCACTTTCAAAAGTGGAATATTCATTTTGGGTCGAATAGCGAATTCTATGTATATATTATATACTATATAACTAATACATTATAATAAGTTGAAACCAGCGCTGTGAAGAACTTATCCCGAAATACAGTAAAAAAGGAAAAGAGCAAGAGAAATTTTACAAGAAGTAAAAAATAGTAAAGCAATTGTAATAAATATACATACATGGATACATGTACATACATATATGTAAATTAAATTAAAAATTTATTTTAATGGTTACATTAAATCAGTATGATGTTAGTTTTTAATGTTTATACTTTTTACTTGGCTAAAGGCACGATCAGCTTCAATATAGGCATTGAATTTAACCCTCTAACACCCAAGGATACCTGTAGGCTCTTATTATAATATGAACTTTAGCGAAAAAATGTTTACAAAATTCTAACCTTTAAATACTTGAATCCTTTAGTAAGAAACAACAAATTACTTGTAAAAAAAAAACTGAAAGCTCTCAGAAGCTTCTAACTGTACTTTTTATTTACATCTAATCGTAACATGTATTTTTCGCGCACAAGAGTTGACTAGCTGCATATTAGTTTTTATTCTTGTAAAAATAAATATATAAAACCAATTGAGCGTATAATTTTTTTTGTGACAGGCATGCTTATTTACCATTATAATATATTATAGTTTAAAAATAATTTTGGTTTTTTACTGAGATTACCGAAAAACCTTGGGGCACCTTTTCTCTTTTCTCACCTCACAGGTAAACGAAAACTCAAACATTTTGTTACTACATATTTGAGCTCAGGAGCTACAAGTCACTCAAGATGTTAACATATATTAGAATTATTTTCATTATTTGGAAAGTAGTCTTAGAGGGTTAAATATGTAGATGTATGAATACAGTCGAGTACATAATTACCTTGTTCATACATACATATGTATATTAAAGTCGCCTCACTTTTATGCCTGTACTATAATTTGGTCAAATTAAGATCTTTTAAAACAGCTGACTATAATTTGTCAATGATATTTGGATCATTGGAAGTGTATTTTAAATTGTTATTCAGATATTATCCAATTAATATACTCGGGATTTTTTTTCGACACATTCATCATTTTAAACTCATATCCCAAAAACAAATATATTTGCACATAAATTGGTTAACATATATGTATGTACATATAAGAAGCAATTTAATGAGAAATATTGAAAAAGGACAGAACTGAAGGACTTATTTGCTACCATTTGACCAATTAGAGGAGATACTATGTTTTGCTCATTTTATAGACATATACTATATGTAAGCACATAGCTCACTTGTATTCAGTCATGGCAGATTAGAAGTATATATAGGAAGCTCTTTCGATGACAGAAACTAATTTCTACCCTAAATATATTTCCCTTTTAAATGGATTTTAATCCGAAAATAGAGAGGATAATTACAAAATAATTAGGATCAACACAGGTAAACTACCTCAAACCAAAAGATTACCTTACAAATACGCTTTTTTAATATTTGCATTAATGCACTCTGCGAGCACCCAATGCAGATTTTGTACATTGGCCCTTATATCCTTAGCATATGTTTAAATTCGAAATTAGGGGCTTCTGCAATTGAATTCAGCTTAGACCCTATAGGAAACGTTTTTTTGTTTAACTTAATTGATTTTGCTTTTTATTTTGCATTCATTTTGAAATATATATATATATATATTTATATATATTCCATATAAGAAAAAAACTATTATACATCCAAAATTATCATAATAATAAATAGAACTAAATTATACAAATATTACTAAGACAGCATCCATCATACATACATATAATATATCATCGACATTTAATATACTCGAACTTATCAGTGTGTATTACATTACACGTGTATGTATTTACATATATATATATATTTACATATATATGTATGCATACATATAGTATATATCCAATTTGTTAATTCATTTTGCTCTCTCTCTCCCCCAGTTCTTTCTCTGTTCATATATTGATCGTTCCTATGTTTGTTTGACAAGTATTTTTTTGCTTCATTCATTTAGTGGCTTTAGCTTTAGTTTCTTTCTTCACACACATTTTACAGGAAAATATTCTTTTTTTATGTGTTTTCTTTTTTTTTTTTATTAATTTTTTATTTGTTTTGCTTTTGTGTTGTACGTTTTAAAAAAATTACACCATGGGATTATGACTAAACAAAAATTTTGGTAATTGCTGTGAGAATGTAGTAGAAGTCATTTATATGATTTGTGTTTTCCATTTTTTTTTTATTTTTTTATTATTTTGTTTTTATAGTTTTTTTTGGGTTTTTTGTTTTTTTTTTTCTCTGGGCTTTTCATTTTATCGTTATACATTGAGATTACTTAATCTATATTCATTATAATTTCGGTTCATATATCTCAATTTATCATCGACTCTCGAATTTGCCTCTTTAATTTTTTTTTTTATAATGCATTTGCTTCTCATAGGTATATAGTTTAGTTCTTTCTGCTTGTATTATCATACATTTACATACATTTTACATTTAGTCGTATATTTTTTGAGAGGGGTTTCTGAAACGTTGAGTGCAATTTTTTGTTTCTATTCTTTTTTTTTGTTTTTTTTTTTTTAGCTTTTTCAGTATATGCTTTATTTTTTTTTTTTTTTGTAAATTATCTTTCTTTGGCGCAGTTGACTAATTCCGACTTTCCTTTATTTTTTTTTTGCTCATTTTGCTTGATCTTTACATATATATAGATATCACGAGAGTTCCTGAGAGAACTGTGTCTCCAGGGTGGGTCTAGTTCTAGTTGGGTTTCTGTTGGGATTGCGTATCGGTGGTCCTGGGCTGCCATAGCCCGCCGCATATAGCTGCGGGCACGAGTCTTTTATGAGTTCCTGCGTCTCGCGCAGCTGCCTCTGTACCTGGGGTGCCAATCTCTGTACGCTAATGGCTGGCGGAAACTTGTATTCCGTTGCTGCTGGAGCAGGCTACAACAAACAAACAAAAATAGTGACAATTGTTATAAAGAAATATTAAAAAAGTTTTAATCTATTTCAACCAATTTCTAATTTCCAGTTGTCCCATCATTGTTCATGCGATAATTTAGAATTCAACAATATAATGAGGATATAATGCTTCTAGGGTATTAGTGCTATGAAAAGTTACAGCACGTTGCTTGCACTTGGTTTGGATTCGTCATTCGACATTTTTTCGTTCCCCAAATCTCAAAATTAGGCCAAGTATGCCCATATTCTTTATCACCCGGCCATACAGTGTGTAGTGCTTTCACAAGGAGTGTTCGAACTTTGGTGGAGAGGAACCATTGCAATGCTGTGTTTGAAATTAATTCATTGCCTAACCAAAAATTACCTAGGTCGGATTTGTGGTTCTTAGTGATTTGAACATAACTTTGCTTGAATTACGATAAGATCACACAACAGATCATATAGACAGGTAGATGGATAGGTTAAGGAGTAGTCTTAATTGCGATCCGGTTGAGACTCACCTGCACCCCATGGATAATTTCGCCATAATAGGCGCCTGGCGGTGGCTGCTGTTGTATTTGCTGACTTTGGCTGTGTGGAGCGGTTTGTAATTGCTGTTGTTGCAGTTGTGATGATTCGTGATACGTTTCAGAAGCATTCAGAAGGAGAGTGGAGGTTGTGGCAGTGTTCGGCGACGCTTGACCATAATAGGCTAGCTGTAGGGCGCCGGCGCCGTTAAGGAAGCCAACTCCACCGGGTGGAGGTTGCATATACTGTATGGCTGTTGCAGGTGGTGGAGGAGGAGGAGCAATACCAACAGCACCAACAGAGGATGAGCTGGTGACGACGGGTGTGGGTGAGCCGGTGTAAATAATCCGTTTAGGGCTTACACCGACTCCAACTCCGGCGGGAAGAGATAGCAGGTATTGTTGTTGCTGTTGTTGGTAGAGTTGCTGCTGCTGCTGCTGCTGCTGAAGCTGGGCTAGCTGGGCGGCTGCAGCTGCTGTGGACGTATTGACAACACTTGCCTCTAGCTGAGGCAGAAGAATCAGCTGTTGTTGTTGTTGCTGCTGCTGCTGCTGTTGTTGTTGTTGCTGCTGCTGTTGTTGTTGCTGTTGTTGTCGTCCCACCATTACATGCTGTGGCAAATACTCCGCTGCCGTCACAGAGGACGAGGGCTGCAGCAGCAGCTTGGTTTTCAGTGGCACCTGTTGCACCTGCACCTGAACCTGCCGTATGGGCGTTGTCTGGAGCGATCGGCTAGCCGTGGAGGAGCATATTGAGGCTGTTATACTGGCCGATTCCCAATGTTGTCGCAGGGCATTCAGTCGAGCCTCCTCCAAGGCAATCTCTGTCTCACTGCCCGAATCGTAGTCGGGTCCCTCGTCGATCTTTCTATCGAGCATTCGAAAGAAATTCTGTTGGCTTGACGAGATTTCCCTTCAAAAGCGAAAGTTGTAGTTAATTGATAAAAGGATTCAAAGTACTACTATTACAACTTACTGGCTCTGCAGCAGCGATAGATTTTTGGCACGCAGCAGCGACACAGCCACATCCTCCTCAGTATCCTGTAAGTCCTTATTGCTTTGCTCTTCACACTCATCGTGCTTCTCCCGTTCACGTTGTTGTTTCTGTGCCTTCTCTGGGTCCTCGATGTGGCCTTCGTCCTCATCCGTTTCAGCATCTGAATCGGCTAGACGATGGAGAAGGAGACGGAAAAACCAAATATGATAGAACATGAGTTGGCAGTTTTGTGCATTTTGTTTTTCTTTTTCGCATTTTGTATTTGTTGGAGGAAAGTGGGTTAACAGAAAATTGGCAAAGTTTTGCGGCAGTAAAATCGTGAGTGGCTTAGATTTGGTTCCGCAATTTTACTAAATTGAAGGAACACATCAAGATTTCCAGGAACTACCTTACTATCTCAATCAATAAATTTTCTGTTTAATCGTTTTTGAAATCAAATTGTGAATCTATGTAATTATTAAGCGGTTGAAAACTTTGTTGAATGTATCTAAAGATGCCCAAATTATGGATTATTGTAATGTTGACTAGGTCATTCATCTGAAAAATATTGAGGACTCAAAGTTTTCCCTTTATTTTCGCTTGGAAGATCTTCAGCGTCAAAAAAATAAAAAAGAATAAAAGTTTGATGCATTTTAATGCAAAAAAATACAATACAAAAAAACTGCGAAGAACTTTATAATTAATCTAGTCAGATGAGTTCCAAGGAGACGACTTAGCACATACACACACCAACACGACACAACACAAAAAGGAATGGCTGGGGGAGAGTAGAAATTAAAATTAAAAATTTGGGTCGTTTATACGTATATTTTTTGGGGCACAATGGCGCCTTTGTGTATGCTACACATTTCGGCTTTAACCCTTTTGTGCAAACACAAAGCGAAAGTAAGAAAACGCGAGAGAGAGAGAGAGAAACAAAGGACCACAACCGCCCACCATCCCACTTTAGCAACAACAAGTTGCCTTTTTAGCAGTTAATTATACATAAAAATAAAAACAACAACAACAGCATAGCCAAAAGAATATAGTCAGCAAGAAGAGAGGAGAGGAGAAAAGAGGAGGGGAAGGACCAACCAAAAGTATTTCAATGTGGGCTAGGTTAAAAAACACAAAAAAAAAAACATGCATAAACAGATTTTCGTATATTCTATGTATGTGTGTGTTTGCGCGAGGCCTATACAGGAGCGGCACCACATCAAATTATTTATTACTCAGCTAAAACGATCTTTTAGCTCAGAGGTGGGCACGAAAATTAGACAAGTGAGCAGGAACAACAAAAAGAAATTATCGGGCAGAGAAAAGTCATTCTCGCGATCGCGACGCAAGGAAATAAACCCTTATTTTATGCTTATTTTGTTGTTGCGATCTCGAGACGAAACATTTATGACCCATCAATAAACTCGACTGCGAAAAAAAATTCATGATTGTTGTATCCTGTGGTTTTTGTATTTTTCGGACGATGATCGCTCGCGATTTTATTGTCCCTCCTAAAACTCCGAGCCGCACACAAAAATTTGTGTGTCGTCCTCTGCCCATGCTCTGCCTCAGAAAGCAAAGTGAGCGAATTGAGCCACTACTTGTCCACCTCTGCTTTAGATTCTTTTTGCTGTAATTCTGAAATATGTAAGAGATCAAAGTTCCATCTTATGTGGCCAGAGTTGCCACAAATGTCAATGTTTGTTTTTTTTATTAGGCCAATGAATGCCTTGGCCTCTGCTAGTGACATATTAATCAATGATGATGTCCTCATTGTATGGAAACAGGTGGCTCACACACACACACACAAATACGCACACATGCATATACGTCTGTGTGTATGTGTGTGTGCAAGTGTATACTTATAGCTAGGAGCCTTTTTAACAGGCAAATTGATGTCGTCATGCGTGTAAGCTTTTGTTCATACACCCCTCCAACTTCATGCCTCCGAAAATGTCCTACTACTGCGACTACTACTGTTACTTTTACTGTTACTAGTTAATACTCACCATGTCCTCCTTTCTTGCCATTTGCTTTACTCTTCGATTTCCTGGGATATAAATGTATCTTGCTCTGTCCACAGCCCATCTTCCTCTTGAACTAGTAGGGCTGCTGCTACTGTTGCTGCTGCTGACGATGCTTCAGTTGTTGTTATTATTAATTTGTTGCTCGACACGTTCTACGTGTTTTTGCTTTTCTCTCTATCTGTCTCTTGCTCTCTCTCTTTCTTGCTCTCTCTCTATCTATCTCTCTGTTTCTATGTCTGTATCTCTCTTTTTTTTATTTATTTATTTATTTATTTGTTGTTTTTTTTTGTCGTCGCCTATTCTTTCAATTTTCACTAATTTAACTATGTGTGTAAATTTAATTTATTTGATTTGTTGCTGCTGCTGCTTGCGTACGTCGCTGATGTTGCCGTTGCTGGCGCTGCGGCTGTTTCTTTCGAAATGTTGTGATGCGTGTGGTGACCCCCACCTGCCACCCCTGATTTATCCATAGAGCGCGGGTGGGCGAGGTTGGTGAGGTCTACGAGCTAACGGAAATTACAGTTTTCTTGGAAGCCCAACCACTTGTTTTTAGGCTTTTCGTATTTTGTTCTTGTTGTTTGTGTTATTGTTTTTGTTGGTTTTGCATATCCTTGTATGCTATGGTTGGGAAATTAAATTTTGTAAACAGGACAAACCCATAAAAGGGTTTGGTCCAGGGCTGCAGTAAAACAACGGTAAGCTCTCTCGCTGTTCTTACCCACAGTCCCTGCTGGTCTCTCTCTCTCTTTTGTCAAACTTTCTCTCTCTCTCTCTCATCTCCTATTTGAATGGCGCGCGCGCTTTTTGCTTCCTTCATTCAACACTGGCTTTTGCCCCTTTTTTCGTATTATTATGTTGTTATTTCTGATAATTTAAACAAATAATAAACCACAACTACAACAGCAAATGCAAAGAAAAACACTTGAATTGTATTCAATTATACATATATTCATATGTATGCACATATGTACGTACATACATAGACATACATATGTACATATACAAAATCTCAGGCAAAAGCAGTCATCTAACTCACTGGACATACTATAGAAGACACACACACGAACGTACACCACCCACACACATACTTCCACACTGTGACAGGCGCGCGCCAAATAAATCGAAAGAGCACAAGCAAAAGAGAGAGAGAGGGTAGCGCGAGAGCGAGACACATCCAGTAAGGGAGCGTGTGCTAGCTGCGTGCGAAATTGATTTTTCTATTTATAAAAAAAAAACACTCACACACACACATACACAAATGTATATATATATATACACACATCTATCTATGTATTTATACATACGCACATACATACATATGTATGTGTATACAACAAATATATCCGTTTCGTTTTTATAAATTTATATTTGTTGCCGTTGTTTTTGTTATGGTTTTTTTTTTTTGGAAATTTTATTTTTGTTTTGCCGCCTGCCAAAATAACATAATTTATGTTTTATTTATGATTTCCCTCCATTCGGCAATAGACGTTTTCCTCCTTTCAACTTTTTCTCTTTTCGGTTTTTCGCTGTGTGGTGTTTTTTTTTCGTTCTTGATGGAAACTTGTTTGATTTACCGCAAATTTATATGTATGTATGTTGTTTTAAGCACTAGCAAGGAACTTTCAATTATTTTTATTTTATTGTTAGATTTTTAGTTCTTTAATTATTTACACATTTCATTTCAATCATTTGATGGAAACTGCTGAAAACTGTGTTTTTTTTTTCTTTTTGCCGAAAAACGTTTTTCTTTTTTGCCTGTGCCGAGACACGCGTTGTATGCTGAAATTTATGCTGCCTGACACTCCTCTTTGTGTCAGCAGCAGCAGTATCAGCAGCAAAATTTGAAGCTTTTCCAAATTTCCAACCACACTCGCAGAGAAATCCATGCATGCAAACAGAGAGAGAGAGCGAGAGAGAGTGTGTGGAGAGAGCAAAGGAGCGAGAGAGCAGCTGCGCATACCCATACACAAGTGTGTGCCACAAGCTTTCTCTTACGTTCAGTTATGCGACAGGGGTGGGTTTTTCATTCTAGTTCAGGCATGTGCAAGAAGAGAACCCAAAAGAAGTGTCGATGTGTGTGTGCGGCTTGATTGCGAGCTTGAGTTGCTTTACACTGCGCAAAATGAAAAGCTAACAAATTTGGCCGCAATGAAGACAACGAAAGCAAACAATGATCAGATACAAGCGTGGATTAACTCACCGATATGACCTCATGGCCAAATGTCATTCCATACGAATAAGAGTAAAAGATCCGTTGTTGATTTTTATACTCTTGCTGAGGGTATTATGAAATTGGTCAGATCTTTGTAACGCCGAGAACGAATCGTTTCCCACCCCATAAAGTATACATATTCTTGATCAGCAAGAGAAGACGAGTTGATGTCTGATTCTATGCAAACTAGCCCCACAGTTTTAGAGCTATATCACAGTTCGTATAAAAGCTTTTCTATACCATAGGCACTTTATGTGGAATTTTCAGAACAAGATCGGACCATTATATCATATAGCTCCCATAGAATCCATCGTTCGAAAAAAGAGCTTTAGATCAATAAACTTAGTGTTTTTCACGGGACTTTTCCGTATCCAATTTGGTCAAAATCAGACTACTATATATATATATAGCACCGAAAGGAACGATCGGACCAAAAATAATTTTGTTTCAAAAAACTTTTTTGTTTTTTGAATGATCATCATCAAACTTAATATTTTGCAATTAACTATAATATATTATAATCCTGCTAAAGTTTTTCCAAATCAGATGACTATATTATATAGCCCTTGTTATTATAATTGAAAATTCGGATCAAAGCTCCTTTTTTGTTTTTTTGTGGATGATGCGGTCTATATTCCGGTCTATTGCTCGGATACTCAAATGTACCATTTTTATACCATGTATTTTAATGTTTACATTATGTACATATGCGTGTATGTCCGTCTGTCCGTTTATATGAGCGTCGAGATCTCGGGAAGTATAAAAGCAAGAGCTATACATTTTTTTCTTTTGTATTTGTATATTTAGCACACTTATATTTATTAGATTGTACTCAAATTAATCCAAGGGCGGTGTTGGGCGGTGGTAGCGTGAAAGAGCTAGTGTGTTGATATGGGTGAGCGAGATAGCATGTGTTAGATAGCGTAACATGTTAAAGGAATTTAATTTATGTAGTTTCTTTGTCATTTTGAGTCGGCCGATGGGCTCTTTATGGAACGCAACATGGATGTCTATTCTTTGAGGTTTGAGGTTGTATTATTAGGTTCCTAATAATTTTCATACTTTATATACATAATTTAATAATTTTTTTCTTTAAATGTTGTTAACTATATCTTCCCTTAATGTTGGCATACGTACTTTTCCAATTTTTATTGCTGTATCCGAAAATGGCAAACAAGTGGGTGTATTGTATGCCCACTTTTTTCCCTGACTGTAACTTGATTCGCGCTACATAAGAGAATATGTGCCATATTGCAAACAATAAATAAGCGGCGGGTGCAAAATGCTGTCATTCATTGTGAGTTTCGAAAAAACCATGAAAAAACCAGATGGCAGCACTGTGCGAAAGCTCTTAGGTTCCACAAATATGGGAAAAGGAAATGAAAAGAACCGAAAGAGAATCGAATTCCTGGCGTGCAGATTTGAAAAATGCATTAATTTTTTATTTAAATATTCATTTGGTAGGGTTTGATGAAATTCAAAAAGGTCGAAATCTAAGTCAAATACCAAAAACGGAAGAAACGCTGTATTTTACGCATGCTGTAATCGCTTGGAACTTTGTTCAAAAGAACAATTTTTTATAAGGTGCAAATAAGAACAATAATTTTAAAATGAAAATGTCTTTATTCTTTTTCCTAATACTCCCCATGACCATCGATACACTTTTGCATTTGTTCAAACTAATGGTCATATCAGTTTTTTCATTTCTCTTGCGACACCTCCGAATCATGGTTTTTGAACTCTTAAACTGATTTGAATGTGTTTTTTGGTGTGAGGGAATAAAAAGAAGCCATTGGGTGCCAAGTCAGAACTGTATGATCAGTCATCAATTCGATTTTGACAGCTTAAAAATTCGATCAACAATGCTTAAGATGTAATTATCAAAGTAAAGCTCAAAATGTTTATGCTGAGCAAGTGAGCAACTGAACAAATTAGGAATGTAGTGAAATGACAAGCGAATATGTTCAACACTAATATGTATGCACATTATGCATACATACATACATACATATTTATGGAGAAATCTAAAAAATGAAAGGGATGGTGGATATTTGGTTGAACTCGTATTAATATACATACTAGTAACACGCGCGGCCGACTAAATCTACCGCGTTCTAGGGGAATAAATTAAGAACAAATTACTTTTCTTTAAACAATATTATTAGTAAAGACTCTCATCTAATAAATATCCCTGATCTGCTCTTTCTGAAATATAGAATCTCAATCCATCAAATAATCGATCTCTACTGATGGTAACATACATTTGTCTGTGACTAAAAACAGCCCTACTGAATAAAATTTCCACTTTTTGAAATGTTTGATTCTGAGACTTATGGGACTTATGGGGTCATCGCAAAAGCTGAAATGACTGGGTTGGGTTTGGTTCTCTGAAATACGAAAGGTAAAATGGTTCCCGAATATGACATATGAATGCGGGGAATTAAAATTCGAGAACCACTTGTTAGAAATTCGCAGTCGATTGAGTTTTGGAACATACGTTTGACGCGCACTCGAATTCCACTGTCTAAAGCTTTACTCGTATTTAAATTACGAATAAGTATCAGAATACAATTTTCTTTTAAATACAATTTATGAGGAGGCAAGCCATTAACTGAAAGACTGTTTAAATACTCAGCCAAAAAATGTATTCACGCACATAATCACGGATAATTTTATATAGGCTACAGTATATCCGCTCGTGTCCTGGCATTCTTTTCAAAACTTTTGAGTTGATAAAAGAACAATCATTATTTTGTGGAGTCAAAACAACTGAGTTTCAAATTTTTGAAGATAAAATACCTTCTGAATTGTTCTCAAACATATTAACAGGGTCGCAAGTCAAATGATCCAGTATTTCAACCATAATAGGACAGAACTGAGGAAACGATTCTATTTCAACCTCACCAAGTAATTAAAAAGACTTAAAAATTAATTTTCAATGATGGTAACAAGCGACCCATGAGGAACAACTAGCAAAATTTGTTTAAAATCAACGCACAATACAATAGTTTTTCCCCCAAATAATCTTTTTTTATTGTTTTCGGAACTAATATCGCTAAAAAAACTATCAATTAAATTTAAAGCATAAGTAGGGCACATTGAAACTTCGTCAATTGCAATCAGTGACACTGAATTGAGAATTCTACACTGACTACGGTTAGGACTGATTTTAAAAATTGAGCTTTCTAAAATTGGTATTTTTAACTCGAAAACATTGAGTAGAAGCAATACCACTAAAAGCTGTGGGTATACATCGAAGATTTAACGAATTTATTTGTACAAAAGTTTTACCTCATCCTGCATGAACCGTTACACCGCAAAAAGAGGCGGGAAACTTTTAATCTTAACTTTTTATTGTTTTCCACAAAATTGATACAATGGAATTTCAAATTCTAATAATTTGACATAAAAACAAAAAAGGAAGTAAGTCGCCGGGCCGACTTGGATATATCATGCGTCAAGTGAAAAGTCATATCAATTTATCCGATTCTCTTGATATACTTATATCAGGCATATTATATACACCTACACCTACATATGGTTTTGTGTGTCGATTTAAAAGTAAGTCGAAGCGTGTGAGATAAAGAAGTCTCCTGGGGAGGCAAAACTAATAGGAAGACAGACCTTATCACTCAGCAGGTGATGGGAACTAAAGAACCAGTCATGAATCTTCTTTTAAGCAGCCGTCTCTAGTTTTCAATAACAAGCGCGCTAACATTTTAATATGATTGCGGATAGGTATATATGCAGATGGTAGGTGTAGGGACACATCTAAAGCCAAGACATCTAGGAAAATAATTTTTCTTTTCTTATGAAGTTTATTTAAATGTGGTAATTTGACGTAAATAAAAAAATGTAATCATATAAATGTAGTATCTAATATCAAGGACACACACTCACCTACGGATTCGTTAAAGCGGATGTTGGCATCTTTTAGGCGCAGCGTGTAAATAGCTTTTGCATTCAACATTTTGAGCTTAAAGCTTGCATCGGAATTGGTTGAAAAACAGGGTGTTCCCCTAAACTTCAGATGATTGGGGTTGTGGGAAATAGTTACGACTAAGTTTCTAGTGATTAATCCCCAGTCTGAGTCTGATCAGTTAAGCAAAAATGGACTCCTGGAGGAACAATTGGGCCTCTGGTACATAGCATAAATCCAAATCATGTTTGCAATTTTTCAAGTTTTAGTTTTCTATGCATTAATTACACTAGCTTACAAATTGAATGGTTATTTTTGGGTCAAGAAACACGAAAACCACATCCACTCATGCAAAAAGGTCAGCAGTGTGCAACGCATAGAAGGAGGCATCTACGACCATATATAGTATATATATTCTTGATCAGCATGACAAGACGAGTTCAAATCCGTTTGTCCGTCTGTCTGGATCAACAGCTTCATTGATGATTTCAATTTTGGTGCTTTTTAGAAAAGCCTTTTTTTTTGAATATCTCGAAAACAAGAGCTAAACGCGACCTTAATTACCATAAGAAATAATATAGGACTCTTGCAACAAAAAAGCTGTTAAACTGATTTGGGTATGGGTTTAGTTTTTGTTTAGAGATATCAAAATGTTTGTTTTTATTTACTGAATAGCACAATAAGGACCTAAAAAACCATGACATGCTAAAATCGATGATGCTATAGCCAAGAGAAAATTATCCATTTTTAGTTTTCATACCATGTATCTACGCCATTTGCCACGCCTCTTTCCGCCCCCGAATTCTATAAAAGGTGATACATTTTGCCGACTTTAATATACCATTTAATCACATTGATACATGGTATAAAAAATGGGAATCTGAATCTGCTGTGATAAAAAATAATTAACTTTTTTTTAAGCTTTGAGGTGAAAGAAACCTTTTTGATGAACACGTTGAAAATCGGGCTAAAAATAAAGAAGTGAAAGGACCAAAAAGTAAAAATTTCAAATCTCAAATTCGCACTTTTTGTGAAAAAAATAATTTGCATGAACTATTTCGATTACAATCGATTGTACCATGTAAGGGGTCCTCTTTCCTACGGGGGCTGCTATTTATATTTCAGGAATTGGCAATAAGTTCTTTGTTAGTTCTTTGTCTTGCAAGAAGGCATCATAATAAGCGACAGTTTATGGCTGGATTGCAGAATTTAATTGTGGTCGTAGTTCAGTCGCTGACCAATTCCGTGAAGGTCGTTTAAAATCGGTTCTTGTGCCACAAAACATCGATGGTGTGCGTGAAGTGATAGTGTGAGATCGACATGTGACACATCGTGAGATAGAGGCATCCTTGCATATTAGTTTCACTTCAATACATTCCAATTTCCATGCTCAAAAAGAGGCTCGCGTCGATTGGTAAGGAAATGGTTAAAAAGTTCGACAGTTGTGCTTCAAAAGACGTTTTTAAAATCGTGACCGGTGGTGAATCATGGATATATGCGTATGATGAGTCAAATCCATGAAAAATTGTTCGAGCACAAAGCACTTCGAAGCAAGTGATCGCCCGTTTTTCAAGAGAATCGGTCATGTGGCCACAGTTCCTCTAGACCAACATACTGCGACCAAATACTGCCGTCAAAATTAATTATTCGTCATCCGATTTTAATGCAAAATACCTCATTTGACGGGAAACTTTATCTCCTCTAATCCGTTCTTTGAAGGAAATAGTATTTTAGCATTAATTAGTGCCGTAAAACGGCGCCAAGTGAAAAGACCCAAATTTAGGAGCCAAAATCGCAACTTCAACTGGCTCCAAAACTCAATTTAGGGATAAATTGAAAATTTCTGGTATGCAGTTTTTTAGTTTTACTAGTTCTTTAACTTCTTCTTAGGGTCCAAAGGTGTATCTCTAATATTAACGATTCTGGAAATGTGTGCCAAATATTTGTCCACAGAAAATATATATTGAGATGATGCACCGTAAATTTTGTTAAGTTGGCTTTAGCCGATTTTTCCCCAGGTGCATTTGATTGGAAAAACCCCCCATTTTCTGTGGACAAATATTTGGAACACTTAGAAGAAGTTAAAGATCAAGTAAAAGTAAAAATAATTGCATACCAGAAATTTTCAATTTGTCTCCAAATTGAGTTTTGGAGCCAATTGAAGTTGCGATTTTTGCTCCTAGATTTGGGTCTTTTCGCTTGGCGCAGTTTTACGGCACTAATTAATGCTAAATGCTAAATATTTTCTTCAAAAAACGAAATAGAGGATATAAAATTCCCCGTCCAATGAGGTATCATTGAAATCGTAAATCAATTAGATATAATGAATCGCCTCGCAATAAGTGACATTTTTATGCGAGACGCCTTATTCCCTATGGATGGACAATCGACTCGGCTATTGATACTGATCAAGAATATATGTATATACTTTAGGTTCGGAAATGCTTACTTCTGCCTATTACATACATTTTAGCGACTTTAATATACCATTTCATCCTATGAATAGATGGTATAATTATAATTTGTAACTTCTTCAACGACATTTAATATAACCAGAAGGCCGGGTTAACTTCGGTCATGCCGAAGATTGTATATCCTTGCAAGTTCTTATGTTACTCAATCCCCAAATGAAGATAGCAAAATGTAAAGGCTTTTGCGTACCTACACGCCAAAGCACTGCACATTGGGGAACTCGGACATTTTTTGAGCATTTAATTTATGGCTAGCAATAATTTTTGGTGTCTTATTATTGCTTGGAGTGATAAGTATATGTTGTGAATGTTTTTTGACAAAGTGGGAGTGGCACAAAGCCCCCAAGGCCAGAAAAAATGTTATCCACATAAGTATGCTATATAATCGCAATTTTTTTGCTACCCATTGGAAAGCCTAGAAAATGTTCATAACATTGGTCAATAATATTATAATCGCCATTACCAACGTCTAAAAGGGAATTCCAGAGGAATTTCAATTATTCTTGCCAATAGACTAATGGACGAAATTAAGGCTTATATCTCGCGAATTCAGTGAAGTTAGGCACTAAAAAGTTGAATTGAGGCTTCCATATTTTACAAAGAATTAGTGATACTACCAAGTACTAAAAGTTTTAGACTGCAAACAGGTGGACATTTTTTTGAAAACTCTTTTAAAGTGAAAATTTCTTTCCAAATTTATTTTTAAGGATTGCTTAGACTTTCACAAATATTAAGACACTCGCGTTTAATTTCTACAACACAAATTTACCAACACGTAGTATAAGCCCGACCTTCTTAAATCCATGTTGGGTTTAATCAATAACTTTAAAAAAAAAAAACAAAAACTCAAGGTCGAGCAACAAATTGAAGGAATTTAGTTTTGTTGCAAACACTTTTTTCATCAGCAATTTTGTCACCAGTGTTAGACAACGTTGAAAAACTAGTATGCAATAATGTGCCTTTATGTTTTAACTATTATTCGGCATTAAAAGTTTTCCAATTCATACGCTTTTAAAAATTAAATTAAATGTTTATTAAATGTCCGAATTCCCGCATTCATATGCATGTATGCGGCATGGAATATTTTCACATGTTTGAATGCCAGCTACATGACATAGTCATTCGATTTTAATTATATAATTTATTGTGTGCAAATGTTATTCATTAAGCTTGAGTTTTTAAAGAAAAACTATTTTCGGTCCGATTGTTCCGATGGTACTCCGATCTTGATCAAATTGGGCACGGACGTTTGGATATATAATAAACTGCCAAACGTTATGTTTCTTGATTGTTATTGATCTAAAACTCTATTTTCGACCGATGGTTCCTATAGGAGCTATATGTGATATAGTCGACCGATCTGGCTGAATCCGAGATATACAATGCCTGCAGTATATACAAGACTTCGTGCAAAATTTGAGCTCTGTAGCTTTAGTGATCTAGGAGGAGAAGCTGTTGATCCAGACAGACAGACGGGCGGACGGGTGGACAGGCGGACAAACGGATTTGAACTCGCCTTGTCGTACTGAAATACTTTACATATATGGGCGGAGATGCCTTCTTCTATATGTACGTGGCATACTTCCGACCAAAATTAATATCCATTTTTTGCTAGGCTGTAAAAATAGGGTGTCCCGTAATTACAAACAAATTTTGATAATTTATTTTTTGTCAACTTTTACTATATAAATGTATGTATACATTAATTGTAAGATGTATTGCAATCAGTTGGCATTCTGCAAGTATTGCCAAATAAGATTTATGATACGAATATGTATTGGAAATCCGCTGAATATCCAAACTATTGCCATCATCCATTGACTTAAACAGACTTGTACGCTTTGTCATGTTCGGCCTCATTAATTTCGCAGACAAAATCATGGAACCATCGACTTGACCAGCAAGAACTTTTGCATTATGATTCGCTCTATTACTGCTGGCCAGCAGCAGCAACCACAGCAACATTAACAGCAGCAACAACAACAATCACAGTGGCAAAAAGCACAAAACAACCCTCAGTAGGCCTACTACACAAAAAAAAGAGAGAGACCAAAAAATGAAATAGTGTGTGCCATCGCCCTTCGACAACATGTAGATGGGCCATTTATTTATTGCATAATAATGAAGTGAGAAACGTTACAAATCAAAACACTCGACTCGACGCTCCAGCATCTAGATAAACTTTTGTTCACTTCCCCACCCCCTTGCCATCCCCTCGTATTCCGTTTCTCTGTTTCTGTTTCTCTTCTTTTTTTTTTATCATTCTAATATACTATATATTTTTTTTTTGGGGCAATTTTTGTGCATTTGTCAGCCGCAACGGAATTGAAACGTTTGCGCTTTTATTGCCACGAACGTGTGTCCTCAATGCCCTGAATGTCCCACCCCTCGCCCCCTAGTTGGATGAAGATGATGTCCTGCTGAATGGTGGGAAAGATGAGAAAATATGAAATAGATAGTAATAGAGGACAGGAAGTAATATATAACAAATGTGCCAAGCCAATAGCCACCCCATTCCCATATTGATGTGACAAACGCCAGAAAAAACTAAAATAAGGACTTCAAATTTCAGTGTAATCGATAGTTGGATCCAAAAAAAAAAAAAGTTGATACAAAATGATGACCCATAACTTTATATAGGGTAAGATTACTTTCTCTACTTATATTATTTCGTCGCCAAAAGCGGTTTCTATAAAAATTGGAGTCTAAATCAATCAATCACAGAACTCTCTAACACCCCGAAAACTCCTCAAAACGCACATTAGGGTGTCACAGAGAGAGGTTTAAAGTACTTTTGAAATAAACTTTGATTATTTTTGGATCGAATTGCATTTAAGCAATTGCTGAAAATATGAATATTGCTTTCATATGAAATTTATTATTTAGCGAAAACGCCACGGAAAAAATCAAACAAGAGTTTTTGCCGAAAACATAAGTCCATAGGCAACGCTGTCACCCTGCTGGAAATCGATTGCAATTTTATATATTAATGAGGTAAATTAAGCTATAATTTACAAAAAATTGAACAATTGTGTTTTACGGATCAAATTAATTAAAAATTCAGCAAGCTGGCATCACCGTTTTGATCTTAGCCCTCCAAATAAGAAGAAGAAATGTAAACAGCTGTAAAAAATGTAATTGACGTTGCCGCCTCTTTTAAATTTAATTTCTATTTATTGGATTTCTCACAGATACGATTGAATAAAAATAATTGAATTTGCATTCGAATATGTCCATCAATGTATAGAACACTTATGACATGAGATCGCTCTCATTCGAATGCTCTTCTCTTTATATTTGCACATTGACTATATCAGATTAATTTTCAGATCGTTATTTGTGCTTTTTAGTCATAGTGCTAATTGCTGGAGTTAATTTTAAATCTAATTACTACTGATTGAATCTGATATCTTAGATACTACAGATACAGACACAGTGTTAAGTGATATGGAATCCGTGTATTTTAAATTACTCCCGGACGAAAAGCAAGCAATCAAACTTACTCGATACGAAAAGGTTTTAAATGAAAGTCTTCTGTGTTCAAGATAGATTTAAGTGGAGACACGCCTTAAATACGCTTAACAATTAGAGCTGTGCCTTGTTTCGATCGACTAGTTTGGCTAGATGTCTTATTTCTCGCTGCTCCAGCGATGTGAACTTGTATGCTCCTAGAGACCGATGTCTGGCCTCATTACTGGGCGATAGCTGTGCTCTGTAATAGCTGCAGACAGTCTTGCGATGCTCTACGTGGATTTGCATAGAAGGTTCGTGGTTATTCTAGTGATGTACTCCCGCGTTCGGTAGTTTGGGATGACTCATATCCCACTCTGGCCAGTTCGTCGGCCTTTTCCTTGCCTCGTTTCGTGATTTTCAGCTCCAAGCGTGTTAAACAAGTGTAAACACTGTTTACACTCAGAGGTTAGACTCACTATTGGGTTTGTGAGCCTTGATAGCCGCTTGCCTGTCTAATAGGATTATGATGTTCTCGTCTCTATTCTCACTCTCTCTTGGAGAGGTCTACCCAAACCTCGTTGAGCTTATCAATGACACAAAGCCTAGATAATAGGGACAACCAAACGTAACTTTTCAGAATAATTTGAGTGTCCTTACAAGTAATGTTGTGGTAATTTGGACCAGCTTATATATTTCTTGAGTCTACATACTAAATTTGATAGCTGGAGCTCTTTTAGTTCGCAAGAGAAAGGGGTACATATCGTTCTGTATCACTGTTGGAATACTTGGTTTTATTCCTAATGAATTTAATTGCTTTTGTTGTTGATTAGCAATGTTTACCCAAAGGCCCGTGCGCCTTCGATTAATCGAAATCGAACTTTATTATACATTTCGATAGAAAACAATTTGCGCTCAGAGCTTACGATCAAAAAGCAGTGTTGATAAAAAGAATTAATGACTATATCGCTCTATATCGATAAACGGATACTAAGGAGACACTGGCCGTCCTTCAGCCAGTTCATTTTGTCACACTACTTTTGAATAATGTCTTACTAAATTACTACATTACTGTACATAATACTACATTGAGGCATTAGAACTCGGAGGAAGATATATATGTAAGTAAAATGCTGGATTCTGGCATATCACTACGGATTCACTACACTTTTGCTTTGATTGATCTGATTTTGCTGGCATTTTTCTTTAGAGACCATTTTTACGAAAATATTGGAAACATGCAAAAGTGTGAAGAAAACTAATCGGATATTTAACATAATTTGGAATCTTTCTCTTTGCTCTTAAAAATAAGTTGTTGCATTTCCCTGCTGAGACGCTTCATATTTGAGATCGACAATGAAGAAATATCGGTTCAGTGGACTAATATCGAAATAGACTCGGATTTTTTCCGTACCTTGAAGAATCTCAATGCTCACACATTCGTTTATTATACCCTTGCAAAAAGGGTATATTAATTTTGGTCAGAAGTGTGCAACGCATAGAAGGAGTCATCTCCGACCATATAAAGTATATATATTCTTGATCAGCATGACAAGACGAGTTCAAATCCGTTTGTCCGTCTGTCTGTCCGTCTGTCCGGCTGTCCGTCTGTCCGGCTGTCCGTCTGTCTGGATCAACAGCTTCTCCTCCTAAACCGCTATAGCTACAGAGCTGCAATTTTGCATGAAGTCTCGTATATACTGCAGGCATTGTATATCTCCGGATTCATCCGGATCGAACAACTATATCATATAGCTCCCATAGAAACCGTCGGTCGAAAATAGAGTTTCAGATCAATAACTTCGTTGTTTTTTATCTGATTGTTATAGAACTTAACACTTGGTAGTTTACTATACATCTATACGTCCGTGCCAAATTTGATCAAGATCGGACTACTATATCATATAGCTCCCATAGGAACAATCGGACCAAATATAGTTTTGCTTCTAAAAACTTTTTTGTTTCTATTGCGATTATCACCAAACTTAGCAAATAACATTTGCACATAATAAATTATAATCCTGCCAAATTTGATCAAAATCGGATTACTATATGATATAGCTGTCATACAAACAGATGGAAAAATTGCAGCTGCAGCATACATATAAATACATACATGCATATGTGTGCGTGCCTTGCTATAGCGTGTAGATAAGGGTTTTTACACAAAAACCCTTTCCATTTTGCGATCTCCATTTAGGGATTGAGTAAGGCATGAACTTGCAAGGGTATACAAACTTCGGCATGGTCGAAGTTAGCCCGGCCTTCTGGTTTGGAATTCGTTTATATTAATGGCAACTTAATTATGATTTAAAGTATTGGTGACATGATGTGGGTTCCTGTCCTAGTTACTGGGCACATACATATATTAAAAAAAAACCATCCAACTAATTGTAATTATCCGAAAATGATTAATCGAAAACCGATACTCTATTTTTTTCGTTTTACATTTTCAGATGCTTTTATCAACAACTTTCTATTTGGCCTTCATTTGGAGAGCTAACCAAATTCACCCAAATTAAAGGCGTTCTGAGAACGAAATTTAGAAAGGGATACGCGCCACGAGAGGTAACTCTGTTGAAGGACTCTGATGATGGCAACATATGTATCTGTCAGACTTGAAGCTCCTGTTGCTGCTGCAGCTGCTGTTGGTTGTCAAGCATTTAGGCAAATTTTCATACTCCTTTCCCTCATTCTCATTCTCCTCACCCCTCTATCCATTCATAAAACAAAACACACCGACAGCAAAAAAAAAAATAAGGTAAGTCCGACTTGGATATACCATGCATCAAGTGAAAAAACTACTTCGGATTTGTAAAACCAAATTTGTCTCGGATGCCGCTATTTCTAAAACACGCTATCTCGCTCACTCTTATGTGCACACGAGCACTTTGGGGCCCTCTACTGGCCAAATCCGCCTTGCGGCAATTTGAGTACAAATCGTTTCTACATATAACTAGGTCATTTTTGGTACGATTTTAAAGTTTTGCCAAATTGAGTTACGATTTAATAATTAGAAATCACTTTTTTTAAATTTCGGGGCGGAGGAAGGCGTGGCAAAAAACAAAAGTAAACTTGACCAGAGTACATACTCCACAAGTCTACATTTTAAATTATCTAGCTCTATCATTTATAGTCCCTAAGATCTGTGCACTCGTACGGACGGACAGACGGACGGAAGGACGTACGGACAGCCGGCGGACAATTTCTCTTCTCATGCTGATCAAAATATAAATATTCTTTAGTGTCGGAAATGCTTCCTTCTTCCTGTTACATGCATTTTGTCGACTTGTATATACCATTTCATCCTATTGATGCATGGTATAGAAAAGAAAAAAATAGAGAAAACAATTTACATAATTTTGAACGATTTTCCGTAGCTGATGATTGGCAAGGACTGACTGACTGACTGACGTTCGACGATTTGTTGTAATCTCTCTGTGTGTGTGTGTGTGTGACTATCATGAAAGTGGGCGTATCCTCAATAGCCGCCGCCGTCGTCGCTTGTCGCCTGCCACGTGACCGCACGCGTTGCGTGGAATTTAACACGGAAGAAGGAACCGAATTCAAGAGACTTGGGTGCAATGCAAATGCGTCAGCAGAAAGGGGCCGACTATGGGCATGGTGTGTGTGGTGTGGTTATAGAGAGATATGGGGGGAGGGTGAAATATTTTTTAAACTTTTTCCATTCCTGAATAAAGGAGGAGGTCGCCAACGACGAACGGAGAAGCGTGCAGCCAATAAGTCCTTCATCACTTCCGCTTCAGTTCAGTTCCGTGATTTTGCACAAATAATGTTTTGATTGCATGGCAGCGTGACGTGTAATTATTATCGCCGCAAAACAACAAAAGGATCAAGCATTTTATATACCTACATACACATACAAAGCTCTTTGTCCGTGTGTGTCTGTGTGTGTGTGTTTGTGTGTGTGTGAATGGGCAGTGAAAGCAATTAAAGATCATGCTGCCGTTTTTCTCACTTTAAGTCGCAAGACGTCTTCCTTAAGGACATCGTCACAAATTAAAAATGGCTCTGACATAAAATTATGCAAATGCGAATCCTTTTACACAGCAACAAAAAAAAAAAAAACATTTCATTAAAAATAGCAGCGATTCCTTGATAAGAATTAAAAACTTTCCAGCTGAAGGACAATTGACAAAATACAAAAAGGAGAAGGAAAAAACTCTATGGAAAAATGGGAAAAAATATGAGACAAGGAATTAAAACAAGCAATAATAAAATATTCGGACAGCAGCTCTCCCAAACCCTCCCACCAACCCCCCCGGCCCCTTTACACTCGCCCACCCGGCAGAGAAAAAAACCAAAAACAAAAAATTAAGGAGAAGGCGTTGAAATATTTAAATAATTTCCAAGCTGCTTTTATGACAGAATATCTCGCTTTTATTTTTTCGCTTTTTTGATTTCTTTTTTTTTTTTTTGGCTGTTTTGCATAATTATATTCATTGAAAACTTATTTTTCTCAAGTTTTTCCGGGCAAAGCATAAGGAACAAAATATGATGAAAGCAAAAAAGAAAGAAAATGTTTGTTGAAGAGCTTGGAATTGAGTTACATTGAGGTAGAGAGAACAGGACAGTTTTTAGCTTTATTTTCTGATTTTTTTTTTTACATTTAATTGCTAGAAATCCCCGACAAGACGAACAAGATGATGACGATGACGACGACGATGATGGCCCAAATGTCCAGCCAAGTGGTTGGAAGCCAAACTTGTTACCACTCGTTCTCTGGACCTCAAAGATGTTCCACCAAGAAGAGACCAAAACCAAAAGCAAAGAGCAGAAAGCAACAGAAAAAAATATATAAACCAGCAGAAGAAGAAGGAGCAGCAAAAAAAAAAATGTAACATGATTTAATGACATGAATTATTTATGAGTTTCCTGTCAATCAAAAACCACGTCAAAGCATTTTGATGGCAATGTCAACGCGCCAGTGAGCAAAACATACGGCCAAAGAGGAGCTGAGCGTAAATACATATACATATATACAATATAGGAACATATGTACATATATAAAATGCAATATAAAGAAAGCAAAAAAAAAAATAAATAAAAAGAAATTAAATGGAAACAGTACTCATACTAAAAACCCCAAAAAATAAGTAAAATAAAAAACGTATAGTAATGATTTCGAAGTAACCCAAAAATAAAAGCAAGTGCCACTGCCACCTACACATACGGCGGAGGGTGGTGGGAGGGGAGTGCCCACGAAGATCCCTCATTCAAAAATGTAAATAAATGCTAAACTCTCTCTTGTTCCATCCAACGCAATGGGAAGATTTTTTTGGATTTAAAATTTAGAAAAATTTGGTAAAATTGCCAAAGAAAATGACTACGATATGCGAAATTTAGATAGAAAATTTGCCTAGAAAACACAAGCAAAGAGAATGACAAACTTCCATTACGAAAGTGATATTTTCAAATCTTCTGAATAATAATAACATAACTGGTTTTAAGGTCTTCCAATCAGGGACTGTAATCATTATGAGTTTTATTTATATTTTTATTTATTTTACTTGAAAAATAAAAATTATTTCCAATCTTTAATCAATTGATTAAATATTAATCATCGATTTTGAGCAAAAAAAATAAAACTCACAACATAAATATTATGTTTGAGCAAAAAAATAAAAATCAAAAAATAATGATTATTTCTTGAGTTTTATTTTTTTCGCTCAACATGATTTTCTGGCTTTTCCATAGAGTGTTCAGGCAAACCTGAACCAATATATCCTTTGACCGACATATTTTCCATATGTTTGGGTATAAATATTAAAAAAAAAATGTAATTTAAGCCCAAAATTTGATGGGGATTCTGTATATTGCATCTTCATCGACTCGAGCTCAACGTGTCCTTTCGATTTTTCCATCTAAAATCTTCACATCTCTATAAAACTCTAAAAACACTCATTCGAAAAATAAGTTAAGTTTTTTTAATCTGAAATAGAGGGCTCAAAATAAATTATTGCAATAGGTATGATAGATATTTATAACGAAAATAGGTTGCCAAATTATAAATACCCGAAAATATACTTTAATAAGCCATTTTGTTAGTTTTGATGTCTTAAAACATTTTCAAATAAACGCTATATTGTCTCCTTTCTCCTTTAATTATGAAGTAGAATTATAAATGCCTTTCCACATTGATTTACACATTGAAAAAGATTGTTTGGCTCCAAAAATATATATATTTGCGATGTGTACTTCTATGAGATCCATAATTTGTGTCTGAAAATTGAACATTCCTTCCAAATAGCTGGGGAAAAATAACTTCAAAATTGGCTTACATAAAGCATTTGCACAAAACCTGAGTACGCAACCAGGTATACCATCAGGTCCTGGTGGATACATGGGTTTCACTAAATTAAGCACGCTGAGAAGCGAACTTTCATCAATCACTGGATTAAAAATACAGTTCGACTTTTTAACTGATAAGGATACGGAAGACTTGAATGATATTCCGTTGAGAGGTAGGTAGTCTTGAAAAAATCAGCAAACACATCGGCAATTGCCTGATCAGTGTTAGCTTTATTATTTTCAAACGACAAGGAAGACGGATGCACTGACGTCTTACGTTTAGTATTGACAAAATGTTAAAATTGCTTAGGATCGCGGGAAAACTGAAATTTGCAGCGCCGTAGATAATCCTTCTAGCATTGCATATTAAGGACCATAAATCTCGAACGAGGAACATAATACAGAATGAAATCAGACGAACTGCGAGTTTTTTTAAACTTCTTTTAGCATCTTGATTCACATTTTTCAAGTTGGATAACTCCCGAGAGAACCAAGGAGGTCTATTAGAAATCACCTGTCTCTTGAGAGGAACACAATTATCGAAAAGTGAATCAGGTGTACTATAAAAGAAAGAAATAGCCGAGTCCATGTCTATACAATTGTACAGATAAGACCAATCAGCAGAAAGAATGATATCATTAAGTCTAGAAAAATCTGTTTTACGAAAGCAGCGGATGAAATTTATCTTCCGGAAGAACAAAAGGTTCAATCCTGGAAACAGCACAACTGGAAGGATCAAGTACAAATATCAGATCTAACGATCTTCCATTTATATTACACACGAAATTGACTTGAGATAGAGACATCTCAAGAAGGCCGTCAACAAAGTCATCTGACGTGGAAGGCAACAGTACAGTAGACTCATCCGCAAGGAACCATGCTATAAAAGGTAAATTAAAATCATCTAAAACTATAAGAATATCTCGATTAGAAGTCAAAGCAGAGACAGATCGAATTGCCTCTAAATGATTTAAATAAACCACCATGTCTGACTGGGGAGGAATATAAGAACAAGTCATATAGGCGGAAAAAGATTGATAATCTACCTTAACACTGACAAACTCAATCTCCTGATTATAAGAAGGCTGATTCTGTTCAGATGATAGCAATCAAAACTCCTCCACCCACGCGAGGAGTTCGATCACATCTAAATAACGATGCATCAGCAATGTCAGGTTTTAGCCACGTCTCCGTAAAAGCTAAAATGTTATTTGTAAAAGAAAGGCTATCTACATAGAGATTAGTAAGTTTTGATTTCAGCCCTCTCACATTCTGGTAACCCAGATTGAGGGACGAATCTAGTTTTTTGACGCACCAGCAGATGCTGGAATTTTTGTATTTTGAGCAGTAGTTGGCAGGCGAATCGCTTTCCCGAGTATAAGAATATTTGGTCCTGTCACCAATGACCGAATATGGGATATAACATCATCAGTTGTGAGATCAGGGGCAAGCCTAGAAACAAATACATGTTTCTTTCGTGGAATTGTTATGCGGGATACAACCGTGGCTGCAACATCGTGAGGCAGCGAACCCACCGGGCTGTTAAACGATATCAGAGGCTGTGAATTTGGAGTAGATGGCTCTTAAGATCTGCCAGGGACGAGAAGAGACGCCGATACACCACGAGGAGTAGTCTTCTTGCGCCGTAAACTCCTCTTGGGCCGCTTCATGAATGGTCACACTTTTGGTCACCACCTTTGGGCATACTATCTTGTATCCTCGCTGTGTGGACTGCAACACTTGACGTGTACCGCATTCGAGATATTCCTGACAGTCGATTGCCTCTGTGGAAACCTTACAAACATTTGTCAGAAATAGCCGAAGGCCTCCGTATGTTAGTTATTCTTTATGAATGAATAATCGATGAATAAATATATTTTGTCAAAATAGCTATGACGATTAATCCAATGGGTGAATTCTGTACGCTACTTTGCAATTAAGTTTGACAAAAAATTCACATTTAAAATTCACATCGGACTCAAAATTATTCCATTAAAATAATAGCAAAGTAATTTCACAGATTAACCGAAAGTCGAACCTATCGATTCGCGACAAATAAATAATTTTGGAAACTAAATATATTCAACTAAAAAACTATTTCTACCAGGGACAGTAAATAATGATTATTTTGTTTTTTTAATTAAAATAAAGTAAGTAAGTCGCCGGGCCGACTTGGATATACCATGCATCAGGGGAAAAAAAACTACATCGAGTTTATAAAACTAAATTCATATATTAAATTTCTTTCGTATGCGCGATTTTATTATGCTATCTCGCTCACTCTTATGTGTGTGCACTTTAGCGCTCCACCGGCCAAATTCGGCCTTGCACAGTTTTGAGTGCCAAACATTTCAACGTATAACTCGGTCATTTTTATTCCGATTTTTATAAAACTTGGTGGAATGATGGATAACCATACCATGTATGAGTGTACCAAATTAAATTCTGATACGACAAATATTGCGGGAGAAAATCATTTTTTATTAAATTCCGGAGGCGGAAGGGGGCGTGGCATAAACAAAACATAAACTTGGTCAGCGTCTATACTACACGAGTCCACATTCTAAATTTGGTAGCTCTATCATTTATAGTTGCTGAGATCTCTGCACTCTTACGGACGGACGGACAGACGGACAGACGGACGGACGGACAGACGGACAGACGGACAGACGGACATGGCTCTATCAATTTCTCTTCTCATGCTGATCAAGAATATATATACTTTATAGGGTCGGAAAAGCTTCCTTCTCCCTGTTACATACATTTTGGCGACTTTAATATACCATTTCATCCTATGGATGCATGGTATAAAAATCATCCACTTCTAATTACGTTAGAAAAGCCAAAAATAGACCAAAGTTCTTGTCTATGCATAAATTGTGATATTTCACTATGCTTTAAATTTCTGCAATTTTTAATCAATTGATTAAATATTAATCATCGATTTTGAGCAAAAAAAAATATCTTTACTTTTTAGCAAAGAAATCAAAATTAATTTATTTGTAGGATAATCTGCCTTTTTCGGGTTACTGTTAAAAAAAAATCCATATACACTTCTGTTATAGAAATATCCCGTGGAAATAGTATACTAAAGATAGAATTGAAATAAATTTGAATTTGGATTGACTTTGGAAAGCTCTGAGCCCTTACAAAACTTTGAGACAGATCTAATTTAATTTAATAGCAATTTATTACCATCTTCAAACTTCTTCACGAATTTATCAAACAAATAGAATTTCAATTTTAACTCAAAACTGTGAAATATTGATTAATATATTTAATATTCTGCGAATCGGGAAAAAAAGAGATCTTACAAATGTATAGAAATTTGCAGAGATTAGAAATTGGCATATAAAAGACAACTTCAATTTTTATAATGATCGCTAGAGAAAATAAATTACTTCGTACATCTGTATTAGTGATATTTGTGTAGTCGAATATGATTTTTCTATTCATCTTCTAATCGTTGCTTCCGCTCTGATTTTGTAGCTCTGATTTCTGGGATGATTTCCCAATAGATAAGTAACGGTCCTTAAATATCGATTGGCATATGGATATCGATTGCAAGCAATTTATCATTAATTTAGACATTTCTTGTCTAATTCTGTAGTAAATTGTTTCATACATTGTTTTTGCCACAAATGTAGCTTGCCTCCATCACTCAATGTGTGGGACTTCTTGTGCTTCCTCGACCACCCTCTGGGGTCCGTCTCTTGCCATCATAAAATCAATTGAAAATATTTCCAAATATTGGCTCTTCTTTTGTTGTCAGAACTTGCACAAATGATATGCTAATTTCTAAGCTTTTTAATCAAGCCATCCAAAAAAAAAAAAAAAAAAGAAAAAAAATAAAGAAAAGCGCATTTGCATTTTGTTTACTTTTTTCTCCCCGTCCTATTCCTGCTCCTGGTCTGGGTCTGGGTCCGGGTCCGGGTCCTGTTCCTGGTCTTGCTGATGGTGGATTTTGGTCCTCGTTGATCTGCCCACAGTATGTTTGTTGTTGTTGTTGGTTCTCTTCTTCTATTGTTGCTCTTCTGAATGAAATCAATCATGTAATTTATGTTAGGATAATATGCCCTACTCCCCATACCCATCTCCGGAGCACTCCCATTCGCAGCTAGAAAGAAGAAAAGTAAACCCCCAAATGGACTGTCAAGAAATAAATATTTAACAATAATTGATTTAAAAGTCGCATGCAAATTTTGCCAAACGAAGGACGCCAGGATGCTGCTGCTTTTTTAAGCCGCTTGGCACGTGGGTAAAGCAACGGCTGTTTAGAGTGGGGTCGTCACAAGTGCCATGGGATTTCTTTCCAATTTCTTTCCTTGCGGCTGCCGCTTAAGCAAACAGAGCCAAGTCCGGTCTGCGTGAAATTATATAAAATATCCTTTAAAAAGCTTTTGATTTCGCTTCCTGAGAGTTTCTGAGTTCCTCTACATCTCTCTCTCTCGCTCTCTCTCTCTCTCTCTCTATCTGTTCTTTTGGGGCCTTCTTGGTTAGTATATGCAAATGCGTTTCGTGTGTTTTTTTTTATCTGCTTAGCGCAAAAGTTGTTTTCTTATTTTACAAGGCCTTCTTCTCTCTCCCGCTCCTGCTCCTCGCAGCTCCGCCTAAATCGCATTTGCATGCCTTTGTCTGGAGTTGACCTCGTCGCTGTTGACGTTCCTCATCGTCCTCGTCCTCGTTCTCGTCGTCGTCGTCGTTGTTGTCAGGTGTTGCCTACAGGATACTAATGCCCTCCTGTTAACGCTCTTAATGGCATAGACAAGCTGCCTGCATAATGGATGTCCCGTTCCCAGCTTCGTCTTCATCTGTCAGCTGCATTCATTCACCTGCTGGATCTTTCTCCCTGTATATCTTGCTATCTCTATCTCTCCCTCTCTCTCTCTTTCACTCTTTCTCGGACAAATGTTAATGACATCTCCTGGGCCAATGCATCAGACCATTTTGAGCAAAAGACTTAGAAAAAGTGGCTCAACATACATAGCAAAACTCAACATCAACATCAACATCAATGCAGACCCTTCAAAGGAACGACTTTCTCAAGTACCGATTACTTAAATTTTAAATTACAAATATTAATTTTCAGAAAAGTACAGATAATAAATGCATTTATTTTCCTTCCAATGCTCCTCGATAATTCATATATAAAAGATTTATAAAAACAAAGTGCATATTAATACAGAATATTGTTGTTAAAAAAAACATCAAATGGTGTGTGTAGTTGTTTTTTCTTAAAGCACGACAAAACGAATTCATATAGCTGTGTCTGTCCGTCCGTCTGTATGTGCGTCAAGATCTCGGCACCTATTAAAACTAGACCTACGAAACTTGGAATGTAGACTCATGTAGTGTGTACGCCACATGTTATATGTATATATCTATCATTTCATAAGAATAGCAATAAAAATGGCTTAGTTATACGCTGAAACTTTTTGTCCTCAAAGTAATGCAATGGCGAAGTTGGTCGCTTCGGGCGCTAGAGTGCATCTGTGTGAGCGAGATAGCGACATGGAAGGAATTAAGTATATGAAGTTGTTCCTATAGTTTTGAGGTGGTTCTCCCAATTGGTGCAGGGTGTATCCAATTCGGCGTGACGACTTGCAAGCTTAATTTAGTGTAATAATTACACGCGATATTAGACCTTTTAAGATTTTTATAAATTCTCTAGTTTATTATTTTTATCATCGGTTTTTATACCCTTGCAGAGGGTATTATAAAATTGGTCAGATGTTTGTAACGCAGAGAAGGGATCGTTTCCGACCCCATAAAGTATATATATTCTTGATCAGCAAGAGAAGACGAGTTGATATAGCCATGTCCGTCTGTCCTTCTGTCCGTCTGTCTGTCTGGTGCTGCGCGATCTAGTCCCACAGTTTTAGAGCTATCGCATTCAAAGTTCGTATATAAGCTTTTCTATACAGCCACATACATATCTGCGATTTTGAATAAGATCGGACAACTATATCATATAGCTGCCATACAAATACAAACGTTAAATGCGAACAACTTCTATATTTTTTTAACAATCTTATCCAAACTGATTACGTACATAAATAAAAAGGGATTACATCATATGCGTGAATTTCAAAACAATCGGATAAACATAACGCCTGATTTCGATAAAAATTTGCCTATATAGTGTGCACTGCTTATGGCAGCAGCAGTATGCAGCAGTACTGCTGCCATAAGCAGTGCACGCATAAGCAGTGAAGCACACATATGTGTCAAAATTGCGATTGTGTGTGTGTGAATATGAATATCAATCGCTACATTGTCTACTATTTGGCGATTGGCTGCCCCCGGCCAATGTATTTAAAATATTTCTTTATTGGATTAAGAAACAAAAAATTTTTTAGAAAATAAAATGTAATGGTCAAAAGCTGCAAGGGTATACAAACTTTGGCATAGCCGAAGTTAGCTTCTTTGATATTTTTTTTTAAATTTCATCATAATTCAAAAGATTTATGCTTTACTGAATATTATTTCTAAAACAATTTCGTATATTTTGTTGTAAGAATACATTTATAAATTAACAAATTTTATTTCTTCTTGTAATTTATGGTTTATATTGAGTGTTGGGTGTAAAACAACAGACAAAATTATTCTGTTGATCAAATGATTGTAAAATGCAATGTAAATGGATCAATACTGAATGTGATCTCTCCATTTAACGCATTCCCTAGCATACCCTCCACATACCCTTTGTGCTACAAAACACACAGGTAAAAAGTAACAGGTAAAAAATAAAGGAAAGCAAAAAGAAACAAAATGAAAAGAGATAGAGAGAGAGAGAGAGAGAGAGAGAGGGAGTAAAAAACTGAAAAATTACCATTACTTCCGACTGATACTGATCACAATCTGAGCATACTAATTGCTCTCCTAACTTGTGGATTTCATTCATGGGGCCCCCAATCATTGAAGAAGGCCTAACCAAACTTGGCATTGGTGCTGAATGATTCTCTGGTTGCGGGCTTCCAGCTTCGAGCCGCGAGCCTCGAGCCTCGAGCTTCGGGTCTGCTGTGATTTTATTCTCCACCAGTCTGTCTAGACATTTTCGTATATGGCAACGCAGGCGACGCAGATTCACAGGAAAACGGGAACGGGAACCCTTTCGAAGAGTTGAAGAGTTGACTTTCTTACGAAACACCAATCATTCGCGACCAGGTTTGCCTCCACTCTTTGTGTCTTCTTCTTTGTCTTGTTGTCGGTTGTCGTCAGTCCATAAACGGCTGATTAGTTTGCCATTTAAGGATTTGCCTGAAAGCCTGTCATAACTCTCTGGGTCCATGTACCCAGCCCCAACTGAGCGCCAGCACGCAATGCTCTCCGTCTCCAGAGTGTGTACAGTGTGTGCGTGTGTGTATATGCGATCCTCCTCAAGCTGATCGTACCTACCAAAAAAGGCTTAGACGCCGCAGCTTCATGACGCGCGTTGGGAATAGCCAAAAGACCGAACCATCGCGATGCATCGTACCAAACCAAGTTGAACGAAACCAAGCCATGGTCATACTTTCGCTTTGGCTCTGATTTCACATTGCCAACCAGCAGCAGTAGCGGCAGTGGCAGCAGCTGGCTTCTTGACCAGGTCCCCAGGTCCACGTCTACTTCCAGGCCATTTGCAAAAGTGTCAAGCGTCAATTGCAGTTGAAGTTTATTGCTTTGGCAGCAATTAAAGCATTTTTTCTTCTTCTCTTATTGTGGGATTGGTCGAAAAATCAAAGCAGTTTCGATTTGATTTTTAAATTGGTTGTCAATCGAGATTGAAAGAATTGAATTATCAATTCTGAGAGGTGACTAGTTTACGAAAATCGAATAAAATTATAATGAAAGAATCAAATAATCAATCAGAAACACATGAATCGATGGCAGAACTAGATCCATACTCATGTACTATGGGCGAAAAGTGAACTATAAATTGAAAAATATTGCAACTGGACAATATAATATTTTATATGCAATGCGTCGATAGAAAAATAAAGTAAGTCGTCGGGGACGACTTGGACATACGTATGTATGTACATACAGTTTCAACAGATGCAGAAATTTGTAGGTTTTTTTTTAAGCTCTGTTGCTGGCTTAAATGGCTCCTTCTTACTTGTGGAGTAATGGCGACATTACGGACTCCACTTTTGGGACATATTTCTTGGCGTTACTGATCATTTTGTTGGAACAGCCCAGTATACGACCTATTTCGGCGAATTTTTTGCCTTCTTTTAGCATTTTTTGGATAACTTTCCTTTTTTTGTCACTGTAATGCTTTCCGCGACCCATATTAAAAAAATAAATATTAATTTTGTTTTTAAACTATGTTTTCCTTTAAAAAATAATTTTTTATAATAAACACGAGGGTTTCCCAATGATAATTTTCGTGCAAATGCTTTTTTCTATGACAACATGTGCTTAGTACTATTTTTTCACCGCGCTATTTTGCATTCTCCTTTCGATTTCGCTTCTTCTGAGAAGAACCGTTATCATTTTTGTTCTCTTTCTTGCTCTCACAAATCAGGGAGTCTGTCAGTAAGGCAAGAGAAAAAAAACTTCAAACCAAAAATTTTTTAGTCAAGTTTTACTGTAATATAAAGTGAGCTGCTTGTTTTGGTGCTATTTTTTTCACCGGCACTGTATATATGTATGTACCTATCTCACTCACTCTTGTGTATGTGCACACGATCATTTTAGCGCCCCATCACACATGCTATCTATCTCACTCTAATGTGCACACGAGCACTTTAGAAAACATTCTTACGTATAACTCGGTTATTTATACTCCGATTTGAATGAAATGTGGTCATAAGTTGTAAGTGACGCTACACTAAATATTGGAGAAAATCGAATGTATCGAATTTCATGATCATACAGATCATCCGACATATCGATGATCCTACAGACGGACAGACAGACGGATATGTTCGGATCGACTCGGCTTTTAATACTGATCAAGAATATGTATACTTTATAGGGTGGTCGGAAATGCATCCTTCTGCATGTTACATACTTTTTGGCGACTTGGTATAATAATATGAGAAGCATAAGCGTATCTTAAGTTTGACTAAGGATTGCCAACTGTTGTCACAATTTTGCTCTTCCTCTCATTTTTACTCGTATTACTTTTGGAACACATGGATGGCATAAATGGTTATTCCGATTGTAGACATCAACATAAATTTTATGCATCAAAATTCATACGATGAGGGCATTAAGAATATTTTTGTACGTTCAAAAAAAAAAAGGATGTGGTAATCACACGTAAAATGTGCTGTTTTTTTTTTCTGGAATCCTTTTTATGGGTGGGGAACTCTCCCCCTGGATCCGCCACTGGTCACACCATATGGACCATACATTTTGTATGCCTCGTATGGTCGAATATGCTTAACTCTATGCGTTACACACTTCTTATCAAATTGGACGTACCTTTCTACTAGAGTATAGAAGTGCAAAACTCTTTTACACATGCAAAATTCATGATTTTTACGTTAAAATGCCAAGGTTATCACAACGTTTTATCACTTGTTAGCTTCTGGTATGCAAACATAAGGTGTAGTCTGGCATCGTGAGTTATTTAGTTGTGTTTGCAACTAGTTTAAGCGCTGAAATAGTGTTACGTCATTATAATCCTAGCGTCGTTAGTGAAGCACAAATTTGGAATGCAGATAATACACATCAATCACCCAATAATCTTCGAATTTGATTTCCAGCTAAATTTCATTGAATTGACGACTGAACCGGTTCTTGGACCCGACCCAAGGGCATTGATACTAGTATGCTAAAAAGAATTTGACCTAAAAACCTTTGATCTTGAAAAGCAGTTTTCAGGTATTCTATCTAATGCTTCTCTCCCCCTCTTAATCCACTGCTCCAGTTAATGTTATAGAGAATATTACCAAGTTTAAAATCAAACTAAAGAGTTTTTTTTAATACTAAAAGAACGCAAAAATGTTATGCTATATATATATGTATATAGTTTAAACATCCTTTTCTTATTTAAAAGCAAGCCAACAATCTAAATAATTGTTTCATATTTTAACTTATAGAAATGAACTTGAATCCTTTGTGGGCAGTTCATTTAGAATTTTCTCATCAATTCGTCCTTTTTTTTCAGAACAAAACTGGTAAAAATTATCGATAAATAAAAGCCTTTATCGTGTGATATGTCTGATCCGAATTAAAGAATTTATGGTAAGATTTGTTTTGCTACTTTTGCAGACGAAAAATATATGGGATTGAAAATAGTTTCGCTTGCTAACAATTTGAATAAAAAACATTGAACTATTTTTGATTCATAGCTAACAGAGATTATCTTGTAGCGAAGTCAATTTTTCCTATGGAATTTTTCTAATTCATCTCTTTAAGCTTTGCACTTTGGCTAAGTAATTCTATTTTTCCTTTATTGCCACTGTTTCCAGCCATTTGGCCAGCTCATTCTCATTCCTTGTAAGTATAACTCAAAGAGAAAAATTCATCATCACAATATGCGCAACTTGGGAGAAAAAAAAGCCAAAACCAACATAAGAACCAACCGAATCTGACGGATCAGTCGACTTTGTGATACCCTGTAGTGCGAAAAAAATCAGAATTTTATAATAATTTCTCTTTGAATTGAAATATTTATCGTTTCTACACATCGTGGGAAACAATCGATATATATCGATATATATTCATCGTCGATCGTTGGCATTAGATATATTTTATCATATATGACCAGATCGGTTGGAATAAAATGGTAGCCCTATTTAGCTTAGATTCATAATTAACTTTCTGCTTTAGATCGCTCTCTCTGCAGCTCTTTGGCTGCCAGTGTTGGTAAAAGTCCCATATTTAAATAGTTTTAATGTTGGTAAATTTGGCGATCTTTCGATTTGAAAGATTCGCTATTCGCTTATAGGGTACGAACGGAAAAGTGTCAAGCAAGAAGAAAACTGTCATAAAGGTGCAACTGACAACAACAACCGCAGCAGTAGCAGCAGCAGCAGCAGCAGCTTCATTGAAAGCCGAGTGAGAAAGGAGGTGGTGCTGTGAGAGGGGGGTGTGGGGGCTAGTAAATTTCAATTTATATGCAGAATGAGCAGTGAGTAAAAACCCAGACACAGGACATTCACATAAGGAGCCGTGCAAAAAGTGTCAACGTAATATTTTTTTTTTCTTTCGAATTTTCCAAGATTTTTCGTACGACTATTTTTATATAATTCCCCCCCACCCCTTCCTCTATCTATATATTTTTTGGAACGACGCAGGTGGAAAACGCAATTTCATTAGACAAATTGCAAAAAATGAAGAAAAAATACGACGAAAAGAAGCAGCATCGGAATGAATGAAGGAAGGAAGAAAATAAGTGCCGAGGAGAGGAAAGGAGTTTGGGGCGTTGTATGTAGTATATAACAATAACAGGAGCAGGATATATATAGAAATATGTGTGTACATACACTTTAAGGATACATACATATGTCTGTATATAGAAGGATATATATGTACAAAGTGACTGAGACAAGACGGACGCCATGTTTTGGTCGTTTGCCATTCGTTGCGAAGTCCTTTCGATTGTTGTTGTTGTTGTTGCGGCCGCTGCTATTGCTGCTGCTCGTTTCCCGATATGTGTTATGTGTAGGAGCTATGGCTCGCATCCTTCGCATACTTGTACTTTGTCGGCAGGATGCTGCGCGCGCGTTGAAAATAGGCGGAGACTGTGCCAATAAAAACGCAAAAAAGCGGCAGCAGCAAAAAGAAAACGACCAAAAAAAAAACAAACAAGAAAACAAAAAGCAAAGCGAAAAACATAAGAGACCAACAACAACTACAACGGGTAACGAAATTGCAGTGCAACGATGTCGCAACTCGACGAAAAGTTTCGTCTCGTCGTCGTGTCACTCGTCGCTGATTGGAAGCTTCGGTTTCTGTGGCTGTTCGGGCTGCTTATTTGGGGGCGGAGCAAAAGCTTTCGTCGCAGTGGCGTCGTCTAATGGTCGGAGGGGGAGCGTTTTTGAAGAGGGGGTTGCTTTGGGGGTGCGTGTGGGGTTCGTTGGGGTTTGATTTATTTCAGTTTTTCAACATCTTCTTACAAAACATTAGCTTCCCGTGCGGCATTTATCATGCCTATAAAGCCATCCGTCAGCTCTCGAGCCACCGGTATGATATCTTCTGGTGGCAAAAGGAAACCCAGTTGACCCTTATCACGTAGCTCTATTGTATACGGTATGGTTATGTTCTTAACGGCATAGGCCCACTCTTTGCCCGATCCAGAAACTTGATCTAGAATAAATATTCGAATTGAATTGCATCACGATTTGGGATATACTCGATGGGCTTACATAGGGTTGTGGCACTAGAGCCATAGGTGAATACTGTGCCATATCGTCTAGCTAGGGCATCGGCAAATCCTTTCGCCACTTGCATCATCTGCGGATAATGCTCCGGAAACTCTTCATCTGTGTGTCCCCAAGGCGAGAGCACATATTGGCCGTACGAATGAAGCGATATATAAATTTTTATACTTCCATCTGGTATACTATTGTTTATATAGGCAGTCATTTGACTTATTTCTGGATCAGATTCGGCCGAAGGTCCTGCATAAGTTTCCGAACATGGATCATCACTGGCCCCAGTCACTGTTAATTAAACGAAAATAAAGATATTCCAAAATTTTAATTGTTAATTTTAATTAAATGCAATTCGCTTCGAAATTTATTGACAGCTTCCTGGCGAACAACAACAAAAATAAACATAATAAAATTCACAAACGTAAACAACACAAAATATCTGAAAGAAGGCGAACTCTGATATGAAACACATGCAATAAAAATATACAATTCGAATTTATTCAAAGGCTCGATGAAAGAGGCAACAATTCGGAATGCCTTTACAAGAATTTTGATTTTTCTCCAAATGGAGGATATTTTTATACCATGCATCCATAGGAGGAAATGGTATATTAAAGTCGCCAAAATGTATGTAACAGGGAGAAGGAAGCTTTTCCGACCCAATAAAGTATATATATTCTTGATCAGTATCAATAGCCGAGTCGATTGAGACATGTCCGTCTGTAGGATCATCGAGATCTCGGAGACTATAAGAGCTAGAGCTACCAAACTTGGCATGTAGACCCGTTTGCTCTGCAGGTAGATTGAGTTAATTTTTTTTTTTTGCCCCGCCCCCTTCCGCCCTCGCTTTTTGAAAAACAATATTTTGAGCCCCCATATCTCGGGAACTATAAAAGTTAGAGCTGTCGTATTTGGATAGTAGATCCGTGCAGTATGCATGCAGACGAAGTTTGTTTCAAATTTTTGCCACGCCCCCTTCCGCCTCCGAAATTTGATAAATTCGATTTTCAGCCGAAATAATTATCGTATCGTAATTTAATTTGGCACACTAATACATGTTACGAATATCTATCATTCCACTAAATATCACAAGAATCGGAATAAAAGTGGCCGAGTTATACACAGGCGTTTTTCTACACGCCATACCACGGCACACATACACATGCATGTATGTAGATTTTGATCAAATTTACCAGAATTATAACTTTCAATGTGGAAATGTTATTTACCAAGTTTGACGATGATCGCTCAAGAAACAAAAAAGTTTCTAGAAGAAAAACTATTTTAGTTACGATCGTTCATATGGGAGCTATATGATATAGTAATCCGATCTTGATCAAATTTGGCATGGATGTTTGGATGTATAATAAACTGCCAAATGTTAAGTTTTATGATAATCGGGTGAAAAAGAAAGAAGTTATTGATCTAAAACTCATTTTTCGACCGATGCTTCCTATGGAAGCTATATGATATAGTTGTCTGATCCGGATGAATCCGAGATATACAATGCCTGCAGTATATACAAGACTTCATGCAAAGTTACAGCTCTGCAGCTTTAGCGTTCTAGAAGGAGAAGCTGTTGATTCAGACGGACGGACAAACGGATTTGAACTCGTCTAGTCACGCTGATCAAGAATATATATACTTTACATGGTCGGAGTAGCCTCCTTCTATGCGTTGCGCACTTTTGAGCAAATCTACATACCCTATTTGCAAGGGTATAATAAATTTGTCTTTTCTTAAACTTTTCTTTTTTGAATTCTGAATTAAATAACAAGACTATCGAAATTCTTTCGTTAAATAACTAGCACTTTTTATTAGCGTATACTTGTGGTGCTAGGAGAATTCTCTGAGCCGATAACAAAAAAACGCTAGTTGAAAGGATTAATAAGGGCATAGTTGGTATTTAGTTTTAGAGTAGGTAGCAAGTTTTACATGTTTTACATAATTGTGGGCCCTTCTATATGGTACAGATATTTCAAACTGGCTCAACAGCTCGGGAGAGTTAATGTCCCCATTTAAAAGTTTATAGAGGAAGATTATTATTATTTAAAAAAGAAAGGGAAATAAGTTAAAGTCTACTAGAACGAGGTTGAAGATTTACATTTACAATGCACGAGAATATTTGTCACAAATTTCTGCAAATTCATTTAATAAATTTCTCTATGCTTTTTTCTGTGTTCTCTTCTCTTCTATAAAACTATTATTTCGACTCTTCGTTTAATAACTCTACAATGTAGAGTCTACATAATTAAATGTGCAAAATTTCCTTCCTTTCCTATGTGTCTTGTATTTTTTATCTAGGAGAGACACAATTGTAGTTTTTATATAATATTGCAGAATGATTTTCTGTACCCATTCTACGAAAACTATTTAGTTTAATGGTTTAAGACACCAGCCAAGTCAGGTGGAGATGATTATAAGTTGGGCTCAATGAACGAGAATTTGAATGGTTCTTGATGAGATTGAATCATAATTAATATATATAGATATAACTCGAATGCGACAAACAAATGGATACACTTATGAGATTATAATAAAGGCATTGATAATCATTTTAATGGGAACACTTACACATCCATAGATAATCGAAGTTGCGATTTAAATCAGTGCCAATGCATTCGCCCGTAGGGTCCGAGGGCATACGCGATTTGCGCCACAGTCGCTCCTAGAAGGCGGCACACACAGACAAAGAGATTAGTTAATTGATTAGCAGTAGTTAGTTAGTTGATAAAGTACTAAATAGTTGGATAGATAAGCCCAAAGACGATAAGAAGGCGGCACGTAATTGATGCGATCCGAATCTAATCTTACCGCTTCATGGGAATACGAAAAACCGTCTACATTTAGCACAGGAATGATATACCAGTCGATATTTTGGGCTATATCAATGGTGCCTGGTCTCCGGGGCACTAGTAGCTCATCAATAAAATATGTGATGGTCGCGGATGTGATCCATTCTCGGGCATGAATATTCGATTCGATAAAGACAGCCGGATTGCCCTCCTTATACGAGATCCTAATGCCGCGAATTGTGCGATTCTCATAGGATTGGCCGATGGTGAATGGGGTTACAATGTCCGGATACCTCGATTCAATTACGTCTAACCAATCGTAGATTTCCTCTAGCGTGTGATATTGAGTCCAGTCCATGGAGCCCGATCTTTGTTTAGGCAATTGCTGATCGATAAGCTGCTGAACATTTGCAATTTTCAACGCATATTCAAAGTTGAAATCGTTGAGTAACTGTTCGAATTCGATTTGAGTTGAAGGTGGAACCATTATGTCTGAGTATTCACCCAATTCACGAGCCTCACGCCAACTGCTGAGCTGGAGAGGGACACATGGAATGATTAGTTGGTAAGGCTAATTACCTATTTGGCCATCCTACCTTTAGCTGTTTTTCTTGGTTCGACAAGAGTTTGTATTGATTTGCATTATCGATTCTCACTTGGTAGACCTTGTAGTTCTCATAACGAGCACTTTCAAGGCCGCAGACAAGGCCGCATCCCGTCAAGGCAATGAAGAGAATTAACCCCTTCATTTCCCACATATTTGAGTACCTTTCACTTTGAATTCTTGGCATGAACTGGAACACTAGACTCTGAAACTGAAACTTGAACTCAACTAATTGCTCGGCTGATTAGGACCAATATTGTTCGCTTATCACTAAAGCCAACTGGCCCGGTTCCCCGTTTCCCCGGTTCCCCGGTTCGGTGTTTATCAGACACAATGTAAAAAAACATCAAATCGAAAACGAAACAAAAAACCGAAAGCAACTATTCACACTTCAGGCAGTCGTCGTCTCCAGCTTGTCTGGGCTCTGGGTACCCTCTGCCCCCCCCCATCACCCTCCCGTACACCTTTTCGTTTTGACTATACTTTACTTAGGCTGTCTCTCAACTTTTGCACATAAATTTTGTGCACATTCCCGCATTTCATAGTAGGTCATTGCATAATGAAGTTACCGCCCCGAAGGCACATAAATTTTCCACTCGAACTGGCAAAAGGAGATTTCTGTTCTGTTCTGTGCTGTTCTGCTCGTGTTTAGGCCTTCTCCTTTTTTTATGTCCTGCGCTGTCCTGGGGCGAAGGCGCTTAAAGGACTTTGGTCATATTTTGCGCGGTGGTATTAGAAGTCGTTGTCACCGCATGAGGTGTGTGTGTGTGCACTTCAACGTGAGGTTTTCGTTAGCAAGTTAGTAAGAAGCCACAAGCCTGGACATGAAAGGCGCTTCAAATGGCTTTGCTATACCGAGCAGCGGGAGAGAGAGACCGGAGACCGGAGACCAGAGACCGAAAGACAGCGAGATGAGAGTGAATGAGAATGAATTGCTTGGAAAGTATTTCGCACAGAATGTTAATATAATGCTAATGTATGGGCTAAAAATGTAAAACTACTCAACCAGGAAGAAACATTGAAATCTTCTTCTACATTTGTATTTTTTTTGAGCTTTTTTTCCTAATTCATAGCTACGCAACATGATTTTAATATGTTAAGTGGTCAGAGAATTTTGGCAACTAAAGAAGAACGAAAGTCACTAGGTAAGGTTAGGTTAGGTTTGGACGGTGGACCCCGTGACGGGGGGATCCCACATAGGTCCGTTGTGGTGCCGTTTAACATGGAGTGCCTATCGGGGTATAGCTGTAAGGATATTAGAGAGACCGATTGGTTACCGCTGGAAGCTATTCGAGTACGTATGCTCCCAAGTTCCTATGTCTAGCAACGGCTAAGGATGCCGGTGACCATCCTGCAGTCCATACATACGTTTAATGCCTAGCCATGCTTAGGTCATTCAATGAAAGCAAACAAAAAGTGAGCAGGTTTTCTGTATAGCGTTATTTCGAGAACTACCACGTCTTCTCTTCAGCAGACTTCGCAAACGACCCTAGAATTGCAAGGTCATAGCACTACTTCAACGCTAAAACTAGTTGGGAATTACAACTAGATAAAGTGAAACCAGAAGGCCGGGCTAACTTCGACCATGCCGAAGTTTGTATACCCTTGCAAGCTCTTGTGTTACTAGATCCCTAAAAAGAGTTTTCTAAATGTAAAGAATCCGTTTTTACACGCCATAGCACGGCACGCATACATATGCATGTATGTAGACATGCAGCATGCAATTTTTTCATATGTTTGTATGACAGCTATATGATATAGTCATCCGATTTTGATCAAATTTACCAGATATATAACTTTATATATGAAAATGTTATTTGCCAAGTTTGACGATGATCGCTCAAGAAACAAAAAAGTTTCTAGAAGAAAAACTATTTTTGGTCCGATCGTTCATATGGGAGACATACGAAATAGTAATCCAATCTTGATCAAATTTAGCATGGATGTTTAGATGTATAATAAACTGCCAAATGTTAAGTTTTATGATAATTGGGTGAAAAAGAAAGAAGTTATTGATCTAAAACTCATTTTTCGACCGATGGTTCCTATGGGAGCTATATGATATAGTCGTCCGATCCGGATGAATCCGAGATATACAATGCCTGCAGTATATAAGAGTATACAAGATCTCGTGCAAAATTTCAGCTCTGTAGCTATAGCGGTCTAGGAGGAGAAGCTGTTGATCCAGACAGACGGACAGACGGACGGACGGACAGACAGACGGACAAACGGATTTGAACTCGTTTTGTCATGCTGATCAAGAATATATATACTTTATATGGTCGGAGTAGCCTCCTTTTACGCGTTGCACACTTCTGATTAAAATTAATATACCCTTTTTGCAAGGGTATAAAAAGGAGACACAGCTTACAACTCCAGAGTTGCAATCAATTTGAAATCGAAAAGGCTTCAACTATTAGTAATAACTAATTGACTTGTTCGATCAATTCAAGACGTACTCATATTTTGAACTCATTTTTCGATTTCTTAAAGGAGAACAGCATTTGGCAATTTTTGAAAAATTACAGAATTTATGGCTGTTTCAAGAACTATTAACAATAGAAGATATTTCCTGTTTCTTTGAAATAAAGTCCTTAACATTGAATAAGCTACACAAAAAGGCATATTTAAATTTACGTGGAACAATGCATCTCTAGTAAGTCAACCGAAATTTGTATGAATTTGGTGAGTTGAGTTCAAAGAAGATTCGCAGAAGATGCAGGGGTCCTTCTGGAATAAATCACTCAACAACTAGGGAACGATTCAACATTAAGCTGACAGCTGACCGAAAAGCTGATAAAAAAGTTAAGCACTTCAGTGATTTAGCAACACTTACCCAAATTATGTTCTTCTACCATGCATCCATAGGATGAAATGGTATATTAAAGTATCCAAAATGTATGCAACAGGGAGAAGGAAGCATCTCCGACCCTATAAAGTATATATATTCTTGATCAGTTTCAATAGCCGAGTCGATTATCCATTCGAAAGACTGCAGATATCTCAGGAACTACAAATTAGACATCTGCATGGCTCTACTCACAAGATACTTAAAATGAATGCATTCGAATTGAATTGCATTGAATGAGTGTCAGGCACACAATAAATTGAATGTGTATGAATAAGTGAATTTGTTACGTCACATAGCATACGGCACTCAGTGAAATGAAAGGAGAATAAGTGAAATGTCAAACCCAATGAAAACTTTGCCAAAGCCTATAACATTCGAGTTACTCGAATGATTCGAATAGGGCTAGTAATCTATAAGTGTGTTCTATTACCTTCAATTTGTCGGGAAGCACATCTAAACTAGTCAAACGTAAATGTTACTTTCCCTATCAATGTAATATGTATTAAATATATGCTATGGATAAATACGGGCGCATTTTACATTGATTTTTGTTTTTCTTTATTTTTGATTAGACATTCGAATGCATTCGAACCAAAGCATCTCAATAATTCGCATTCTCACTCATTCAATTCATTTGTGTTTCGTTTAAATGTTGTGCGACTGAGTTTGACGTCAGCTGACTTATTCATTCAGTTCGGCTTCTCATTCAATCCATTTAATTTATTTTTACAATTCTTAATTCGAATTTGATATTTTTGTCACTCATGTAGTTCTCTACTACAAATGCTAAAATTTATTTTACGTTTTTTGCCACGCCCCCTTCCATCAACAATATTTGAAGAACACCTTTAAGAGCTAGATCTATCGTATTTTGATAGTAGACGACGGCAGTATGCACGTATATACCCCCCGTTTCATACCCCCTTCCGCCACCAAAGTTCGATTATTCGATTTTTACCCGCAATATTTATCGTATCGTTTAATTCTGCGCACCAATACATGTTATAGACATCTACATATTATTCTATTAAATTCCATTAAAATCGAAATAAAAATGGCCGAGTTATACGTAGAAACGTTTTGTACTCAAAGCGGCGCAACGTCGGATTTGGCCGTTGGAGGGCGCTAAAGTGCGAGTGTGCTCATAAAAGTGAGCGAAACAATATGTGCTAGAAATCGAGCATTTAATATATAAATTATTACATCCAAGTCGGCCCGGCGACTTACTTACTTTATTAAATCTGAACTAACCGATTTTGTAGTCACTTTATTCTAAATATATATAATTAGGACGATGCGTTTATCCAAACCCATGGAACTTTTGCTTATCTACTTGAGTTTGATGGTCACCAGCTGGAGCATTCTATTGAGTCCCAAGTTGTTGGATTGTGTCCCAATGGGCATATCCTGCATCGGTCTGGAGACATCAAATCCACTTGTAGCTCTCATACGAGCGAATCTTCTCTCCATGCTGACGATGGGAGCTCTACTCTTACCCATTGGCAGCTCTCCAAGGGCTCGATTCCACTATGAGTGGGTCTTCGTGCTGCCCCATATGCTGCTTTGCATGGCCACGTTCGCAATCAATCTGCAGGACTACTGGGAAATGCTGCACTCTGGGCCCATACTTGAGGAGCTTCACATTAAAACACATGTGAAGCTAATGGTCTTTGCGATGATGCAACTGCTCGCACTGGTCGAAACCACGATGATCTTGTACTTTTACATTGAAAAGAAGCACCAACTGACTACTAATCTAACTTTACCCAATTAACAGTCCGCTAATTGCCGCTACCAAAACAGACACAAAAAATAAAAAAACAAGAACCAGCCGAAAAATGTTCATCTTCGCATTTATTTCTTATCAGCGCCGTTAAGCAGCCAGCTAGGATTAAAGCTAGCTCTCTCTCTCTCTAGAGTACAACAGGGAACAGGACGAGGGTGACGACGACGACCTGAAAGGAGAAGAAGAACCGCCTTTGGAGGCGCGAAAAAACTTCCGCCCAACAAAACTTTCAACACCTTTTGCCTTTGGTAAAACTTTTGTAACCACATTATGAGAAGACAAGAGCCGAGGGGGTTGGAGGAGGAGAAGGAGAAGAAGAACTCACATTGGCGCGTGCGATAAGGCCAACGCCGCATTTTTAATTGGCCGAATCCTTTGGTGGAGCCCAACGAGCCCGAGGACTTGATATTAAAGTTATCGAGCAAAATACACAGAGCTTTAAAATGTCATAAATATCCGATGTCAGACGAACGTTTCCTGGCATTTTGCTAGTTTTTTCTCTCTTTTTTTTGTTTGCGCTATTGTTTTACTTATTGTTAGTTGTTAATTGTACATGACATAAATTTGAGCTGAGGTCCTGTCGGGCTGTCGCACTGTTGGGCTGGCTGACTGGTAAGGACATGCCAAAGTTCCGGATAGCGTTTAGCATTTTGGTTTTTTTTAAGTCATGAAGTGGATTTAATTAGCCTTAAAAATGTCTCCCCATTGGCAAAATGGCAACATGGCATGCCATGTGGCAAAAATGTCATCTAGAGAACGGCTAAAACCAAACTAAAGCGGATAAGCCAAGAACAAAAGGAATAAATGAAGGAAGGAAGGAAGAAAGGTTAAACCTAAAGGAAGGAAGTTACATGTTTTTTTTTGTATTTTGGTTTTTGTTTTTTTTTTGTTTTTGCTGTGGCCAGCATAGGGAGAACTTTTTGGATTAAATCAAATCAAGGTTCGTGCGAGGTTCTGTTCGCGAAAAGCGCAAATATTTCGATAACACTTCGTTTTACAAACTTTTGCCAAAACTGTACATTTTCGATTATTTATTCATGGTGAAAGTGAAACTAATATCTTCGAACGTAATCGATTTTCGCTTACTTTAAACAATTAGTTTTTAATATATACATTTGAATCGTTTTGTTTTCTTATCAATGCACATTGGGCCAGATTCCCTTTTTTTTTGGCATAAAGTCCAAAAATTAGGTAATGCATATTTAAAATTTAACTCAATATTTTAAAAGGTAATATTTTGGAGATATCGAATTGATGAAAGAAAAAATTTTAGTGGCAGCGCTGCATTTTTGAAGCGCTTCCAAAGTTGCATGTTTGATCAACTGTTTGTTTCGACAAAATTGCCTGGAATTTTAACTCAACTTTGCGCTTGTCTTGTGGTAGCACCGTTTGTCTAAATCTTTGCCGGCAAAATTGTAAATAAAGGTCAAGGCATGTCAAATATATTGTTATTACATGATTTCGAATTGTGTCTTCGGTGTTGCAGTTGTAGTTTGTCTTTGTGATGTCTTATTTTAGAAAAAATCTAACCGAAGTGTTTGTGTATTGTAGAGTGAAAAAGCAATTTCTGCCAAGTTGTGCCAAAAAGTAATTACGCAAATGATTATTCGAGATGGTGCTTTTAAGCATGTTATTAACAGTTTTTGCCCAATTTTGCCCATTCTCTTCATATTTTGTAGTCTAAGGCAAGCTTAAAGTAAGGCATTCTGTCGTAATAGATGCTTAAATTAATAAGATTAGAAGTCAAGAGGACCTATTTGAATTGATTATTGGTGGATTGCATTTAAATGATGTATAAACTAACTTAAAAACTGAAATCAACAATAAAATAAGGAATTTATACCTTAATAGTTCAAGAAATCTACATAGATGTAATCCGCACAACTAAGATTTTTAAAAGGATGCTATTTTTCAAGTATGATTTTTGGCGCGGGGAGAAACAAGGATGAACATCTACAGGACGTCTTGATACACAGATACACAGCCTAAAAGTATGCAAAATGGCCAAATTCTATAGTTTTGATCGAATCGTAGTAAAATCATGTTCCAATTGTAACAAAAATACGAAATTATATTTTAGTCCTTCTAAAGTTCCTGCAAAATTTACGTTCTCTAGCATTAAAACTGTAGTTTGTGCCAAAAAAAGTGATTCTGTCCCATAGTGCAATGTTAGGTTTTCATCCCTAACCACTTGAATTTTGGTGAACTTCGTATTTCATTTTCAGGAGAGGTTGTTTAATTACCTTTTATTTGGTTTGAAATTATGCGCATATTTTTGATATCAAAAAACTCCAAAAGACCATTACAATCAACAATGTCAATAGTGTGGACAAGTTTATTCAAAAACACTTTGTTTCATTTGATAATGTGATGGGATGGGATGTGAGTTGTAGATCAAGTTAAGCTATCTGCGAAAAATGTTCACCTTCTCCCCTTAAATGTCCTTGATGGATAGGTTCATGTGAAAAAAAGGTCATAACATTAATAATTTGTATTCCATTTTTGATATTTATTTGTAGATTTTTCTATGTTGTGTTGCCCTAGCCAAAAGGGGTATATTAATTATGATCAGAAGTGTGCAAACTTTGTCTACTTTCCAAACAATGAATTTCCCCATACTAGGGGGGTCTTCGGAAATGCCCTGAACCCTTTGTGTGATTTACTTTCAACAGATCGACAATTTGTGCTGGATCTCTTTGGTTTTATATTGTTAAAGCGTCGGGTAATCCGTTCGAAAAGTTTTTGACGTTACTGTACGTACTACGTGCAACATTTAGAGTCGTTTTTTGTAAAACAGACTTTTTGGAATTTAATTTGCTGAAGCTTCTTCGAGGAAAGTTGTTAGTCTCGTTCCTTTGGTGCTGCCGCATACGCTTTTTTTCTTTGTTGGTCCACATTGATGTTCAACAGCTGCCGTTGCTTGTTTGGAATTCACATATAGCACCCAACCACCTTTCTGGGTATAGCCATCTCACGTCAGGTATGTGCCAAAAAATCCCAACCACTTCAACCACCTGAGGGCATCATAGCGCCCACCCACTTACCCACCCTCTGATGGATTGCAAAAACAATTTTTCGACAGTAGAAAAAATAAAAGCGAAAATGTGTTTAACGCTTCCATGCATAATGTCAACAAACAAATCGCTTCATTTAACAAATAATAGCTGCCAGCCAGAGAAGCGAGATGTGCAAAAAAGCAAACACGACGACGACGACGACGACGACGACGACCTAAATGAAAACAAAATTCGACAAAGAGAAATTTTTCAAACTGAAAAAATAATCGCTTATTGAACACGTTCTATGCCACGCCCATTCCCATTCCCATTCCCACTCTCACTCCCAGACTCCCAGACTTCCAGGCTTCCCCATCCTACAATATGAAAAACGAAATCAAAGCCAAGTGGCACTTGTTGAGAATGTCTTTGTGGGGGAAGGGTCTTTAAGGGGTTAATGGGCACACAAGCGTGCACATTTGCCAATTAGAAATCTTGCAGCACACACACAACAGGTGTGTATACGCTTAATGTGTGTGTGTGTGTGTGTGTGTGTGTGTTAATTATTCCATCAGTCAGTCTAGGAACTCAGTAATTGCTCTTGGAGTAGGCGTGTCAATGCCATGCAACATGACTCTTGTAATTGAGTAACGAAGCTGCATGAACAAAGAGGCCGGCTTATCATAGTAAGTCCATTGTAATTATCATGATAATAATCAGTAATTATGATAAGATTATTGCATCGAATATACATACATACAAGTGAAGGAATATTTTGAAAAACGATTGAAAGTTAGTTCCTACTAGTTCTCACTAGTTCCTATACCATGCATCCATAGGATGATATGAAAGTCGCCAAAATGTATGTAACAGGCAGAAGGAAGCATCTCCGACCTTATAAAGTATATATATAGCAATCTCCTCCAGTCCGTCCGTCCATAATAGTGCACGGATCTCAGGAACTATAAAAGCTAGAGCTACCAAATTTAAAGCGTAGACTCGTGTAGTATATACGCTGGTCAAGTTTATATTTATTTTTTTTTTCTCACGTCCCTACCGCCCCTTTAATTCCATAAAGGGTAATTTTCTTGCTCAAGTTTTATTTTATTTTATCCATTAAGTGGCTACATCACGGCTTTTCGTAATTAAAGAAAATGAAGAACCAGAGCACTAGGCACAATGCTTAATTTTTTGGCACTAATTAAAATAATAACTGAGGACTGCATAATTGGCGAGCCATGTACAAAATCTTATTAAATTGTTGAAATTTAACATGGTTAATTGAAAATTCACAGGAAGTTGGAATTCAAATGGTGTGGAGTCTATCTATAATATTAATTTCATCTTTTATCTGCCATTTTTTAAAATCCTAATAATTTTCCAACAAATTGAAAGACTTTCAAGTTTTATTATATACTTATTTAAATGAGAATCGGCTGGTAATACTCATAAAATCGGACATGGCTTTTTTAATTTCTCTTCTTAAGCTGATCATTATCATAAAATATTATGCATATCCATTAATTATCAAGTTTGATGATAAACGCATAAAAAACAAAAAAGTTTTTAAGACCAACACTATTTTTAGACCGATTATATGTGAGCTATATGATATAGATATCCGATTTTGACACAGACGCTTGGATATATAATGAACTTTGGTTAGTTTAGTTAGTTTCATGAAACTCCCGTGAAAAACCACAAAGTTATTGATCTGAAACTCTATTTTCGACCGATGGTTCCTATGGGAGCTGTATTATATAGTCGTCCTACCCGAGCCTGCAGGGTATACAAGCCATCGTGCAATATTTCCGAACTGTAGATATGTATGCATGTGTGGGGGGAGATTGCATTGATTCAGACAGACGGACATAGCTCTATGAATTTGTCTCATCGTGCTGACCAAGAATATATATAATTTATGTATGTCGTATATAGGCTTAATAACCCGAAGACTTAACAGAATAATTGATTTCAGAGCTATAAATTTTGAAGTATTTTGGAGTCTGTCTAATTCAGTTAAATTGTTAAACATCAATAGAACCATCAATAGAAAAGACCTTATCAGTCATATTTGCGAATTGGCCAATACTTAAGTTAAAGTCAGTCTTAAATTTCCACTTCTGCGGTTTTGTTATTTTATTTAGTTTTTTGTATAAAATAATGATTTTGAGATATATTTTACAATGCGAAGAATAATCGTTTTTTTTTTTTTTTCAGCGAGAGAAAATCAAATTTTAATCAAATAAATAATTATTTAGTGAGCAAATTAATATAAAATATAAATTTGCAAATTGTCGTAAGAATTCTTAAATTGCACATAAAAAAAGTGAATGTTTTTTTTTTTTCGATTTTAATAAACCCAAAATAACATTATTAAACTTTTTTGCTGACTTTTCTCAAACATTCCAATTTTATTTGGAAATCGTGAAGTAATAACAATTTAAATATTTATAATTATCCGTGAGTTGTTTATGTACATACAAAACAAAAACTTTGCAAATATTGCTTCACAGATGCTAAAGAGTTAACCCAAGGACTATGTTTACTCGGGAAACTGAGAACCAATCCGACCACTACAAAGTCTTGTCGCCTATATGAGCCCACACTGCGGATAAGTGATTTTTTTTTAGAGGTTTTCATTATTTTCAAACTGGCAATGCAATTTCGCTTGCTAATCCTTCTCCTTATACTTCATATGTACATATGTGCAGTTTAGTTGTTAAGTGGTCCCCAGTTGAAGCATGAGCCAACAGAGTTTACGTGTCTGATGCCAGTAATTGGGTGGATAAATTGGTTACTCACAACAAAGTTACTCTAATGGAATGGTCGTAAGTGTAGCTAGACAAAGATCGAAATGAGAGAAAGGTCCCAAGAAATACCCATTGTTTGAGTAAGGTGACTGCAATCCAAGGTTATCCAATAAATGATTAATGTACCAACAAACAGATACCAAAATATTTTATCGACTTTAAATCGATGTAGGTTCCTATTGAAATCTCAATCTGAGCTTAAGTTTGAATCATTTTCGGGATTGTAAAAGGCTTAAATATGAGTTTGTAGTCAAGAAGGGATAGGATGCCAATAAATATATCGAAAAGTGAAAGAAAAAAACATTCAGGAACAGTTCGATTTCTTTCTTGTGTTTCACGTTGAATTATCAGACGTAGAATTATAAATCGTATATATGTACATATATTGGTTTTATTTATTTATTTATAATGTGATTGGGCAGTTATTGTAAATTACAGCCAATCGTCTTGTTAGCTATAGCTACTAGGCCTTAAGCTAACAAATGAACTAATTGGTTTTTGCTTACATCTACTTAAATCTCTATTTACAGGAGTTGTTCTTATTTTTTATACCATGCATCCATAGGATGAAATGGTATATTAAAGTCGCCAAAATGTATGTAACAGGGAGAAGGAAGCTTTTCCGACCCTATAAAGTATATATATTCTTGATCAGCATGAGAAGAGAAATTGATAGAGCCATGTCCGTCTGTCCGTCTGTCCGTCCGTCCGTCTGTCCGTCCGTAAGAGTGCAGAGATCTCAGCAACTATAAATGATAGAGCTACCAAATTTAGAATGTAGACTCGTGTAGTCTTGGCGCAGACCAAGTTTATGTTTTTTTTTTTGCCACGCCCCCTTCCGCCTCCGGAATTTAATAAAAAGTGATTTTCTCCCGTAATATTTATCGTATCGTAATTTAATTTGGCACACTCATATTTCTTATGAACATCTATCATTCCACCAAATTTTTTTTGCCACGCCCCCTTCCGCCTCCGGGATTTAATAAAAAGTGATTTTCTCCCGCAATATTTATCGTATCGGATTTTAATTCGGCACACTTATATATGTTATGGACATCTATCATTGCACCAAGTTTCATAAAAATCGGAATAAAAATGACCGAGTTATGCATTGAAACGTTTTGCTAAAGTGCACACACATAAGAGTGAGCGAGATAGCATATGTTAGAAATCGCGCATACGAAAGAAATTTAATATATGAAATAAGTTTTATAAACTCAAGGAGATTTGTTTTCCCCTGATGCATGGTATATCCAAGTCGGCCCGACGACTTACTTACTTTATTTTTATTTATTTATATAGAGCTAACAATAACAATTAATATATTATACGCTAGCTTATTTATTTATTGAGCAATGGCAACGTATTCCTTCAGCTCTAACAATGTTATGGATATTTACAAGGATATTTAGCTTTGATAATTACATATAATTCAATTACTATTATTTTTTTTTCCTTTTTTTGTATCTTTCAATTTGCTGTGGGTGGATCAGGGTTTTATATTTTGTGGTATATGTTGGTTGCTTTTAAAAATTTTATTAGTGCAGTGATATTTTTGTTGGAAGGGTGAGTTAAGGTTTCGTAGGGATTTGGGTGCAGGAGTTGTGTTCTTGCTCGACTTAGTTCTCTGCATTCTACGATTATATTATATTATTGGTTTTAGCTCATTAAAGATTAATGTAAAAACATTTAGAAGGTGGAAGAAAATCCATATCACTTTGGAGAACTTTGTTCTTTTATTTATTGCGGTCTAATTGTAATTCATGAGAAATGATTACTAGGCAACATTTTAAACTATAAAGAAGAAACAAAAAATTGTATACTAATTTACAAATGAATCTGTAGCATAAATTATCAGTATGGGAAATCCTTTCCCATTGCAGTTCTCACATCATTAACTTACTGCCACTTTGACATTATTTGATTCCCTTTCGTTTCGTTTGCCGTGTTTCCGTTTTCTCCGCCTCCTGGAACTTCCTTGTAAGCTTCTACCCACATCAACGATCAGACATGCAAGCTAAGCGCCTTGAATGCCTCATGCCCCATGCCACATGCCGCATGGCCCATGCCACCATGGGCGGCGTTTGTCTCCGCCTAATCCGCTTTTAAAGTTAAGTAAGTAAAGTGGAAGAAAAAAGCGAAAACGAAAACGACAACGAAAAGAAAAGAAAACCGGAAATCACAAGTCAACTTGATGAACTGTCTCTATTCGTTGTTGTGCTTGTATTGTCTGACACACACGCACACACACACACACACACACACACACAAAAGACACCTGCAAAAAAATAAAATAAAAAACTTTGCAGACACATTTACCCCCCATTCCCATTCCCATTCCCATTCCCTATTCACTCCCCACACTCCCCACACTCCCCACACTCCCCACATACGTAGTGGCCCTAGTCCGACTGAGCGAGCGACCTTCTCCCCTCTTCTTACCCCCTCTCTTACGAGATTTACGCATTTATTTTGCATTTTTTATTTACCACACAAAACATGCGCGCAGATTTAAGCAAATAACCGAAAAAGAAAAAAATAAAACGAGTTGAATTTGGTTAGAAACAATTTCCCTTTGTTTTGTTTTTTTTTTTTAGTGTTTTCTTGCCTGTCGATTTGCCTGCCTTGCGTTGACATAACGACAACGACGACGACGACGACGACGACAAAAGGCTCGCAAGCGAGAGATCTGCATACATTTGCATGTCATTGTTCAGCTGGAAGTCCAAAAAACGCATCATCAGACAAGGACATTGAAATCCCCTTAAGACATCTTGCTGACTGTGAACTGTGGACTGCGGACTCCCGACTGCTGGACGGGGGAGCCAAAACATGCCTCGTTTGCCCACGTTAACAATATGTTAAAATGGCTTAAGTTGGCCTCCGAACTCAACGAGTTAATCGCTTAATGTCTACGCTATTCTTTGGTATTTCGGTTCCTTCGACTGGTGTCATTTGTCAGCTGTCGCTTTGCCAGTTCTCTCATCTGGGTATCTGAATAGCTTCGTGGGGATTTTCATTTCCCCGAGACGCATAATTGCAATTTGTTTAAATTTCGGCTAGGTAATCTAAACAAATTGACAAGTCAAAATACAAACTCGCGATTGGAGTTCCAAGTGTGGAAAAATCAGTTTTCAACCGCAAAGCGTAATTGAGTGAGCGATTATTTCGTTATTTTTAAGCCCGAAATATGTTTTGAATATGAGTCTTGCTTTTTTTTGCCCAATTAATAGGTGAAAATGAAATATAAATATTTATTTGTTTAAGAACATTTTACAGATAAAATAGAAGCAGACACAACTTAAAAAATGTCCTTAAATTAAAGGCCAAACGCAAACTTTTTTAATAATTTTTAAAAATTAAGGAAAACTAAAAAAAATATTTAATCTGTCAAGAGAGGGAACTTGATAGTTCTTGAAATAGCGCCAATGATTGAAAATAATTCCACGAATTAATATAATATTTTATTTGTTTCCTTAGATTTAAAGCTATCTATTAATTGTTGATACAACACACTTATTTATTATTAATACACTTTAGTTATTATTACCAGTGGAGGGTAAAGAGTCTTGACTGAGAAAAGAGAAGGATGATATAAGATTAGATGAAAACGATGGGAGAGGGAAACACGCGCTCAAGTGAAGGAAAACAAAGTCTCTCTGGTAGGTCAAAAGCCGATAGAAGCAAAAATTTAAAAAGAATGAAAGTTTTTTAACCCTGGCTTCAACATAAAAGCATCACAATAAAATTGTTCCCCCCTTTACACACCTCCATAGATATATATATAGTGTTCTCCCTTCCACAAATCCCCAAATATATAGCCCAGGCCATTAGTATCGTTTCGTAAATTGCTTCTGGTCAAGCTCTTCAATGAGGCTTAATGTCCACACTATTTGTTTGACCATAGACAAAGTTTGAGCTCTAACAACAGCAACCTGCTATTGCCCTTCCAACCTACCCCCTACCCCCACTTAAAAAAAAATAAGGTAATAAATATCCAGAGAGCACCCTAGAGGCAAATATTTACTTTAAAATTGAAACACCACCCCCCAACGCCCGGTGGAAACGCTTCGATTTCCTCTACTCACACACTCTCTGTGTTTGTTTAAGCTGCGTAAGTGCGTAAAAGGGTTGCCAGGCTCCAAAAAAATACAAAAAAAAACCGCCTTTAATGGCCTCGCTTTTTGATGTTCTCTGAGAGCTGTGGGTGGGTGTAACCCAACCACCTCCGCCACCTAAATAGATAACATTTTGGACCATTTCTCTATCAATAAAAAAAAAGAAAAACGAAAGAATAAGGAAATCGACTGCATTTGCCTCGCTTCAAATTCAATTTGAAGCTATTTTCGGCATTTTTATTGCTTACTAAATTGTTTTTATAGGTTCGGTTCGGTTGCCCGATGCTCATTTTCCTGCGAGACCCTGACTATAAGCCAAACCCTCCTTCCAGCCACTTTAATTTCTTTATTCTGTTGGTGTCTGCTTTTTTATCTCTCTCCCCCCTCCCCCTCCCCCACCGCTGCGGCAATTGCCAGACCATAAAAATTAACAATTAACAGAACAATAGCAAAATCGCGGCTTGGCTTAAACCAAATGAAACCTTTGAGAGAGGGAAAAGCAAAAAAAAAAATGCCTAACAAGACAGAAAAAGAATAAATAAAGTAAATGGCCAGGTCGACTTGGATATACCATGCATCAAGAGAAAATTCATATATTTAATTTCTCGATCACTTTTGCGAGCAGACGAGCACTTTAGCGCCCCCCATCGGCCAAATCTGCCTTGTGGCCATTAGAGTACAAAACGTTTCTACGTATAACTCGGCCATCTTCATTCCGATTTTTATGAAACATGTATAAATGTGCCAATTGCGATATGAAAAATATTTGGAGAGCAAATCACTTTCCATCATATTCCGGGGGCGTGGCAAAAAATTAAATTAAACTTATATTATTGCAGGCATCTACTCTCTACTCTAGTTACGGAGACATAGGTGTTCACAATATTGTTTTTCAAATATCGTGGCAAAAAAAAAACTGGATCTGCCTACACACTACAAGAGTCTATATTTCAAATTTGGTAGCTCTAGTTTTTATAGTCCCCGAGCTCTCGAGAATCCTACAGACGGACAGACAGAGAGCTCGGCGATTGATACCGACCACGAATACATGAACTTTATAGGGTCGGAAAGAAACATTTTGGCGACCTAAATATACCATTTTATCCTATGGATGGATGGTATAAAAATAGCGTGGAAATGAAATGGCATAAGAAAAAACAACATCAGAAAGGAATGAGCGAATTGTGGACATTGGAAAGAAAACATTTTGGACTGTGAAATACTCTTTTTTGACAACTTTCATTTTTTCTCGCTTTAAACTTGAAAAAAACTTTAATCAAAACTCTTATGGAAAAGCTTTATGGAACTTTGTACAAAACTTATCAAAACTTTGTGAATTATTTTATGGCAATTTGCTTTAAACTCTGATAGTTTCTCCTCGAAATGAAAGAAGAAAAAAATGTGGAATACGTTCTCGGTTAGTTTCAGATGATTAAAGAGTCTGGTTTGAATTTTTCTATAGCTAAAGGTCAACAATATCTCATTGGCAAAGTACCCCCTGGATAGCCTGAACCAATTTACAGCATAATTATGAGACGGAAGACGAGCCAGAGGGCCAACAGCCAGCGAATCGAGTCGACTCGGGCTGAGACAGGGGCAACACGCGACCGAAAAAGGGTTATGAATGTGAAATTGTCATGCAAGAATTAGCCATGTTCTATGTTATGGCCATGTTACGAGTATTTCGTTACATTTCATATATTTTTTTTGCGCTGTGGACTTTGTGGCTAACCACGTCACGTGAGTTGACCTAACCAAAGGCAAGGGCCCATTTCATGGTGAGGAATGTTGGCAATTATTTCTTTCGGCTAAATGTTTGCTTAACGCTCAGGAAACGTAAACATTTAGTGTAGTCGGAGACATTTACCTGTTCTTGTTCTTGCCACATACATATGAATGCGCCCCCTTCCCCTCTAGCACACCCACCGCACCGCACCGCACCCCCCCCCTGCTGCATGTCACTCATATGCATTCATAACTAACCCGATGGAAAATGCATTTGAAATGTGCGCACAAAAATCCAATTTAAATTCAGAGCATTTTCCTCATGCCTTAGACTGTCGTCGGTCGTCGGTCTTCGGTCGTCGCAGCATGCAATCAAAAAAATTAGTTGACGACGAGATAAGAAATTTTTAGTGCCACAAACAGGAGAGGAAGCGAAGCAAGCATAATGCGTATAAATCAACGAACGGGATACAGGGTGGTTGGGGGTTTGGGGGTTTGGTGGAGAGGAAAGTTGCAAGCAAATTCCAAATAATTCCTGTGAGCGACGTTGAAAATTCATTTGACAAAATGCACAAAAAGAATATAGAAAAGATACAGAGGGAGAGAGAGAGAGAGAGAGAGAGAGAGAGAGGGGGGAGAACAAGAAGAAGTGCACGGGAAAAAAGCAATTTTAAGTTGCAGACAAATTGAAAATCTACTAGGCAAAAAGGATCCAGATGCGGTTGGTGAGCGGGGCATGGGAGGACGGAAAAATGTGCTGCCCGTGTGTGTGTGTATGTGTGTGTGTGTGTGCGTATAGGGGCGTGGTACAGCTGCAGTGACAGCCGAGTAAATAAATATACATAAAGGATTCAACTACGATGCTGCTGCTGCTGCTTGTTTTCTATGTACGACCAAAGATGCAGCCACCACCTAAAAGTATGCTACGAAAACGGTCGGAGAGAACGACAGCAAGCTGCTGCTGCTATCGCATGTGTGTGTGTGTGTGTGTGTGTGCGTGTGTCTGTGTGAGGGAGGGAAGCTCCTACGCAGCAGCTTCAGACCGAAACTTTGCTCCCTCTCAGAGTTGGATATGTGTGTGTGTGGGTGTGTGTGGGTGTGTGTGGGTGTAGTGTGCGCTTTGCCATTCGCGCGTCGAAAATAGGAGGAGCTGAAAAAAACTTTCCATGCGCAGTTCGAAGTGCAAATACAAAAACTAAAAACAACAACCAAGAAACAAAAAACAATATAAAAAAAATTCCAAAAAAAATATTGCGAAATTGCTTTAAGCATAGTTTTAAGATACTTCCATTTAAAAAACAAAATGATAAGGTAAATGACTTAAACTTTCCAACAAATGTTCCGCTATATAGAGTTTTAATCACCGATTGCTCGAGCCTGGAGACAACAATTAAGTAAAATATTATGTGTGAAGTGCCAAATAATTTGTTTCATCATTTTTTAAACAAAAGAAACTCTGCGGTAAGTTAAATTTATATAAGTACATAGATTCAGTTGATTTATTAATTTGTTTTATTATGATTTATTGAACCTATGTATTTATTCATGTCCACTTATACAATTTACATATAAGTACAGTAGATGGATCGGCCATATAGCATCGTTATAACCGATATTCGTTATAGCCGTGTGTGTCTCTGTGTGTATCGTTATATATCCTTATAACCGACCTCTACTGTATTATAAACACATTTTGTAAAATAAGTTTAGTATCAAAGAAACGTACACGTATAGCACTTAAAAGTTAAGCATACTTGTTGATCAGCAAAGCTAAAGATATTATTATTTTTACATCTGGAATTTGATATATATTTTCTTATGACTTAGATATGTAACTGGCATTTTGTATTCGCGGTTACTTGTAGTTCTTAAATTTTGGATATACTCTTAGAAAAGATAACTAAAATGAATACTACTAATACTACCTTTGAAAATACATATAGTAAGTCAGAGGTGTTCGAGTGGCAAAATAAAATTATTATGAAATCGAAAGCTTAAAATGAGTGACACCAATATGAAGCCAGCATTTATTTTGAAGCAGCTTTACTTTTGCCGATTGATTGCAACAATGCAACAGGTTAAAAAAAGGGTGAACAAATTCAGCTTCATATGAGTAAGATAAACGCTTTAGTCCGTCTCTCGTTTAGTTTCTTGAAATGATAGCTCAATTTTTCGAATTACAATAGAAAAGGTGATCATTCAAGACTAATGTTACCTTCAGTTTCCTAGTAAAGAAATTAATTTCTCATATATTTGAGAGAGCTTATACAGCTGTATTTGGGATTCTTTAAAACCTTTGATATTATGGGAAAAGGATGACGAGTAAAATGAAAAACGTAACTGATAAGCAAGTTCAACTAAGGATAGCTAAAATTTCATTGAGTTGTTCAAAATGTAAGAGTAAAACCGCCTCTGAATAGCCTTCAATATTTCGAGAGCATTGAAATGGATTCTCATAGTAGTTCATTCTGACAAAAAGAAAATCGTTCGTTTTAAATCAATTTTTATTCAGATATATTTAAATATTAATGTTTCTAACTATTTAAGTATATATTAATGAACTTATTCCTGGTATGCAGAAGTTTTAATTGAAACCTGCACAAAAGTGAGTAACCCCCGGCACACCAACTGGGTACGTTTCCGAAGAGAAGTGTCGAGTTATTTAGAAAGTCCCGACAGGGTTCGGACGGCGGAGTAGGTAGAAAAAGCTCTGTCAACGCTGACTCAGTATCTGCTGGAAGCATACCATAGTTTGGTGGAATCCAGCTCTGCAAAAAACTCGGAAGCACGTCCGCCAAATGGTCAAAGTGGCCAAGCAAGTCGGTGATGAATTCGTCGAACCATGCTCCAACAGTATAAAAAGGAGTAAAGCACGGCTAAAAGGAACTCCTGGAGAGCCTAGAGGGGGTCTCAGCCTTCGTGAGCTGATGTCCAGCTAATCGGCTGTGAGCAGTCAGCTTCAAACAGAAAATGGCGAGTGGACACTAAGCACTAAGTAAGGATACCCTTGAAGAACTGCTACGGGTCCACTTTCCAGGTTGCACAGATACTGAAGGACACGTAGGTCCTCAAGATGGAAGAGATGGAAGGAACCGCTACAATTAATCACTGCAGGGAAAAAATAATGGGTAATCAATTCCCTTTCTGGATGGAATCACCCCTGGTTACACAAAATCTTCGACGCATGTCTGAAGCTTGGATATGTGTCTGTAATCTGGAGGACAGCGCGTATTGTGTTTATACCCAAAGCAGTCACGGGCAGCCAAAGGACTGCCGACCCATAAGCCTGATCCCATTCGTGCTCAAAATTCTACAGAAGACGTTCGATCTGTACATAAGGAAAGACGCCAGGCAAGTCAGTGGAAACTGCACTACACGCGGTGAATAAGCGCTTGGAGCATTCGTAGATATCTCCGGTGCATTCAACAACGTGTCAACAGATGCCATTCTGGGGGACACTGCGAAGTATTGAAGTTCATCAATGCCTCGTGAAATGGATGTGAAGCCTACTTAATTGCAGGAAAGTTTGTGTAGAAGCGACCATTCTAAAGAAGGTGCATGGTGAAAACCCCCAAAGAGGAGGAGGACAACTTGCTCATGAAATTCGACAGGACTTCGTCCAAGATTACTGCCTACGCTGACGACATAATTATCACGGGGAATCATCCTTGGACGATAAGTTCTCCCTAACCCTGAGGGGTTTGCTCCTACGGCCCAAAGAAGCCGAGCATAAAGCATAATTGCAATCTGTCCTGGAATGGAGAAGGCAACCAATGCTCTCTATATAACTCAACCGATGTTCAGTGACACATGGGGCCTCTCATCCAGACTAACACACTGACTTTTCATTCTCTCCTAGGAAGTACTTGTCTGTTGATTGGCCGCCGAAAAGACCACGTACCGAAAACTTCTCGTTAAAGTGCAGAGATTTTAAATATTTATTTCTAATTGGTGTACAGAAATGTTTCTTCTTTCATAAAAATATTAAGCATATATTCATTAAGCTCGATGAGTACATATGTACGTACATTGATTGCAAGGTTTCATGCATGTTTGGGGATTTTTGTCACTTTTTGTAACTTATATTCTCTATTTTCCGTCTTCCGAGAGAGCTATGACATGGCTAAAAAAGATGTACAATGATAATAAGTTATCAGATAAATCCAAAGTGCTAGAAAAGTTCAAATAAATAATCGAATAAAATGAGCAGTATCAAAGAAATATTTTGTTGCTACTCTTAAAAGTATTGTAAACGTTTTTCGCTTCAAAGTAACGCCAAATTATCTCTGACGGACGGACATGGCTATATGCACTTCTCTTCTCATGCTGATCAAGAATATATATATTTTATAGGGTCGAATATGTTTCCTTCCTGTTACATACATTTTTTTTTACCCTACAACACACATTAAAATCTTAATAGTTTAATTCAAATTAATGGAAAAATGCATTTCCGTGATCTATTTTAAGGAATTTGATCAATCTAGAACAGTTTGTTCGTAGCTGCTGGCCATAAGTGGAGTGTGTTCTTGATTAACTTGAGAGTTGGCTCAATCAACATTGCATTGCGATTCCTATTACAACAAACACTCCACGTCATTCCGCCTCACTCCACGCCACGCCACTCCACTCCACTCCACTCCGTTCGTAGGTCCACTTGTCGCGGATGGATACATGTCGAGATTGTAATTGTGTGTTTGTGTATTTGTGGTTTGCCTTTTGCATTGCTACTGGACATCGCATTCTGCATCGCATTCATAAAATTGATTTCATTCACAACATGCCACGTTTGCCTCATTAAATCATCACTCAGAAACTATCAATGTACGAACAGAAACAGATGCTTGCCTCATGTAAAAATCAGTTGAAGTGCTCAACGAGAAAAATGCAGGAATGGCGGAGGAACTGCAGTGGGCGGGGGGCAGGTAGGAAGGTAGAGTTGAAATTAATTATGAATCAGAAAACAATGTAATTACATGAAATTCAATCGATCGAACATGGGGCCACTTTGGCACAAAAACCAAACCAAGGAAGGCATTCAGCCAGGGAGCAAAATGCAATTGACATTTTTACAACGTTCACTCGAGTTGCCCCGAACTCGGCAGAACTACTACATCCCGAACTGTACAATGCAGCGATCAGGGAAAGTTGTTGTATCGCTCTAAGAGGCCTAAAGGCAAACATGACAAATATCTGTGACAATCGACTGATTGTTTGTGTTGCTCGGTTGGTTGGTTGGTCGGTTGGTTGGTTGGGTGCCTAGTGGGGCTAGTGGGGCTGGTCGTCCATCGTGGCCCATCGCAAGAAAACCCGTTTGCGCACGCGTGAATGCCGCTGAGCCAGCGGGGAATTGTCTTATGGCGCTAAACGGCCTGTTGGGGCTGCCTACAGCTGCCACAGCTGAAAGCTGAAACTAGCTTCCTCAACACCATCATCATCATCGTCATCCTTAAAGCCATCATCCTGAGCACTAGCTGATTCGATGGCCAACCCGATTGCTCACTGCTGTGCTAATAGCTCAAGATAAATATCACAGCAGGTGGGTGGGGGGACACGACTGGAGGGGTGGGGTGTGCTTTCGGTTTCGGTTTCGGATTGAATGAGCTGGGTACAAAGCCAAAAACAACGCCTACTTGGCTGCGAGCCTCCACAGAAGTAGCGGAGCAAGAGTAACATCTGCCAGAAGCCACAACTTAAAAAAAAAATATCAAAGAAGCTAACTTCGGCTATGCCAAAGTTTGTATACCCTTGCAGCTTTTGACCATGATATTTTATTTTCTAAAAAATTTTTTGTTTCTTAATCCAATAAAGAAATATTTTAAATACATTGGCCGGGGGCAGCCAATCGCCAAATAGTAGACAATGTAGCGATTGATATTCATATTCACACACACACAATCGCAATTTTGACACATATATGTGCTTCACTGCTTATGCGTGCACTGCTTATGGCAGCAGTACTGCTGCATACTGCTAATTTTATATCGTCGAAATCAGGCGTTATGTTTATCCGATTGTTTTAAAATTCACGCATATGATGTAATCCCTTTTTATTTATGTACATAATCAGTTTGGATAAGATTGTTCAAAAAATAGAGAAGTTATTCGCATTTAACGATTGTATTTGTATGGCAGCTATATGATATAGTTGTCCGATCTTATTCAAAATCGCAGATGTGTATGTGGCTGTATAGAAAAGCTTATATACGAACTTTGAATGCGATAGCTCTAAAACTGTGGGACTAGATCGCGCAGCACCAGACAGACAGACGGACAGACGGACATGGCTATATCAACTCGTCTTCTCTTGCTGATCAAGAATATATATACTTTATGGGGTCGGAAACGATCCCTTCTCTGCGTTACAAACATCTGACCAATTTTATAATACCCTCTGCAAGGGTATAAAAACAAATTAAAGGGAACACAAGCTCCGCCTTTTTCGCATTAGATGCCCCAACAAGGAGAACGGAGACAAAGGAAAAAATCAATGAACATAGAATGACATACAACCCGGAAAAAGGATGCGCAAAATGCTGAATGCGAATCCCCAAGCCTCCTTTTCGGGTCATTATTCAATTTTGGCTTTCCCAATCCCTTACGTATTATGAACAATTCCATGAGTATCCAATTGTAGCTGCTTACCTTGAAGTCGACGGACTTGGCCAACCGTTTCTCCATACATATTTCTTATGAGAGGCTTTCGCCAGAGATTCGCAAAAACTTTTTAGCTTCAACTTCTTCGTGTCAATTGAGTTTTGGAACATAGGATAATCGATTTATGCGGAGGCAAGTCACTAACTGAAAGACTGTTTAACATAATCGCTGACAATTTTATCTAGGTAACAGTAAATCCGTTCCTGTCCTAGCATTCTTTTTAAAACTTTTGAGTTGATAGAAGAACAAGCATCATTTTTTGGAGCCACAACAACTGAGTTTCAAATTTCTGAGGATAAAATTCTTTCTGAAATATTCCCAAACATATTAATAATATTAACAGGGTCGCAAGTCAAATGATCCAGTATTTCAACCATATTAGGACTGAACTGAGGAAACGATTCCATTTCAAACTCACCAAGTAATTAAAAAAACTAAAAGATGAATTTTCATGAGGAGCAACTGCCAAAATTTGTCTAAAATCGACGCACAATACAATAGTTTTCCCCAAATAATCTTTGCTTATTGTTTTCGGAACTAATATCTCTAAGAAATCTATCAATTAATATTTAAGGATAAATATTTGGGCACATTGAAACTTTGTCAATTATAATCAGTGATGCTGAATTGAGAAATTTACCTTGACTATGGTTAGGACTGAGCTTTCTAAAATTACCATTGGTTATTTGAAAACATTGTGTAAGGTCCTGCCACCAACTAAGACAGTAGAAGCAATACCACTAAAAGCCATGGGTATACAACGAAGATTGAACAAATTTTATTTACGGATAATTGCTGTTTGCACAAAAGTTTTACCTCATCCTGCGTGAGCCGTTAAACAGAATACATTGATGCTAGTATTATGATGGAAAACTTTGCGCGAAACTCTATCTACTTATAATAACACGTAGTTCATCATTAGCACTCTCATACATTTGTTTAAAAATAATTCCTGAGGTACGAAAACACACATCAAAGCTAAAAAACACATACATTAATCTGTTGTAGCTAATTTAATCGCTTCTTATCTTAATCAAATATAAGTACAGGTCATTTAGAGTCCAATATTTTAGCTCTTTTATACTTTGTGTTTGAAATCAAATTAACTTACAAACTAGTTCGCCAAATTAACTTACTCCCCTTCTCTCTACGGCTTCGATATCAAGTGACGTATTATCGATACAAACATTGTCCAACACTGTCACTAAAAATACAATTGTGCTACAAATTCAAAATCAAATTTAATTAACGGCTCTTTCTGCGATCCTTTGCAACAGTTACTGAAAGTGAAAGCTAAGAGAAACGTTTCGTAAACCTTTTGACTGAGAGCACTCAAATGAATTTGCATTAGCAAATGGAAGGTTCCGTTCCGTGTGGGAATAAATATAATATATAAATAGATTCTGAAAAACACTTAATTCCATTCATAATGCGTAGAACATGCTTCAAAAAAAAAAAATGAGTAACTTGAGATCTATTTTGTGTATTTCTCTTTTTGGTATCTCTTCATTAATCGATTTTGTTTTATGTTCTGCACTGCCAGTAAAAAAAGATATGTTCGATTGCTTTTGATTAAAAATTAACATATTTATTTGATTTTTTAATCATTTTATTTCGCTTACACTGTGCGAAATATTGTGCTCAGTAGAGAAGGGTATATGACACCACGTCCCTTCCCTTTACCAGACCACTTAAATCGGATGATGAATATTGTGGAATTTTGGACGTTAGATGACTTTAGGCAAATTAATGTTGATAATATGTAAACCGAAAATTAAATAGGCAAAGAGTTTCCTGGTGAATTTTATTTTACTAACAATTAAAGGACGGTAAATTCGTTAACTTTATCATTCAAGATGGTTATAAAGAATCGCTTAACAAACTTAAGATTAAATTTAAATAGGAATAGATGATAGCGTTGAAAGTTTGTCACTGTTTTTGGGCTTACATTGGACTCGGTGTGCTTAGTTTTTCGCAGTGTAAAAATTGAGCCTATTAAAAAACCACAAATCAGGAAAACAAAACGCACGACTTGTGTTTCGTGTGACAAATTAATACGGATCAGAAATCAACACCTCAACATGTTTATCATATCAAACAGATAGAATGAGTGTGAGTGAGGTAAAAGCCCATCCCTTCCCCTCACCCTGCACCCCGCACCCCGTGACCCAAGCGAAGCCAACCCAACGCTACGCAACTCAACGCGACTCGACTGTTGCTGTCGTGATGGAAATTAATTAAAAATAAAGTAAGAAAGTCGCCTCACCGACTTGGATATACCATACATCAAGTGAAAATTTATATGTTGAATTTCTCTCGCACTTAAGCGCCCCCACCGGCCAAGTCCGCAAATACAAAACGTTTCTACGTGGGCGTGGAAAAAAATTCAATAATCTTGACCAGCGTATATACTAAACGAGTCTACATTCTAAATTTGGTAGCTATAGCTTTTATGGTTCCTGAGATGTGTGCACTCTTACAGACGGACACACAGACATGACTATATCAATTTTGCTTCTCATACTTTATAGGGTCGTCGGAAATGCTTCCTTCTGCCTGTTACATATATTTCGGCGACCTTAATATGCCATTTCATGCTATGGATGCATGGTATAAATATTAACGAAACGCGTTGAGATTTACGAAATGTCCCAGTGTCCTGATGGTGTCCTTGGTGTCCTCTGAGTCAATTGGAATTAGTGTTGAGGGATTGCAGTTGGGATTGAGATTGGAATTGGGTTCCGGTTGTGGGTGTCTTAATGCCAAACACCTTTTTGTGGCTGTTGATGGCTTGATAAACGATGAAACGATGGAAAACCGCAAAAACCCCCGAAAATTCCATCCATTCATTTCTTTCCATTCCATTCATTCATGGTTCAGGGGGCTAGTCTAATCAGCAACCCTTTTGTAGTAGAGTTGTATATAGAGGGTTGTATGGTTGAAAATTGGGTTGCTATTCCTTTTTTTTTTTTTCTAATTTTTTTTTTGATATGCAGATTCTGTGATGTTCCTGCTGCTGCTGCTGCTGCTCCTGATGATGATTATGATGATGATGATGATGATGTCATTCGATGTCGTTGGTTTTGGGCTGCTGACAAAACGCTTGACTGATTACACTTGTATCTGTTTTGTGTACTGGCTGGCTGAAGGATTTTAAATTGTTGACTCCCTTCCTTTCAGCTCCTGCTCTTTACGGTTTCTGTGGCCGTAGATTGTGCGCTTGTGATAAATTTGGTTTATTGAAAGGCGTCAGTGCGTGAAATGATGTGTGTCAATTGCATGAATACCCCTCATGCACATACACACATCCAGATAGTCGCTCGTGAGAGTTTTGTTGGATTCATAGCGATTATGCAAATTCCAATTTTTGAATTCGGCAATAGTCGGAGAGTGAGAATGGGAAAAGTGCTATAATATTTGGTCCACACAATCTTAACGCTTTAAACGAATTTTTTAATTTATATGTTAAACTAATACTTAATATATTTAGTTTTCAATAGGCAATTAAATTTATTGCAACGCCTTCTGTTCGCCAATGTTCCATGGCAATTAGTTAGTTACTAATTTATTGTTAACATTTGTCGTGTGCCACATAAATTGAACCGCAAATTGGGTAACAAATTGCTACAAATTGCCACAAATTGTTTAAAATTGCATTTCCTGAATAACCACCCACCCACACCCACACCCACACACACATACACACACGCACACACACACACAGACACAGATACACATCTCTCTTCACCTCTATGGCTCATTGCACACCCTCGATCAATTTCTTGCCGTTGCCTGAGGGGTGCATCCTAATGTGACCAATGGTCAGTGACCAAACGACATCTCCACCCCCCTCCCCCTCCCCCCCCCCCATCCCTCCTGGTCTCACTGCCCTCATTAAAATAATTGATACGCTTGTTTCAGTGACGCCTTTACACCAATTTAATTGATAGCCAAGGCATAGAATGATGTGATTTTATGGCCTCGCCACCCCCACAACCTTTTTCCACTCTCTCTCCCCTTGTGGGCAATTAATTAGTTAATAGAATTTTCTTTTAGCAGCACAAAAATTTGATGGCATATCGTAAAAATCGTGTTAGGTCAGCACATTATTAACCAAGATCATATTTATCCAATGACAAAATACAATTTTGAATTGTAGCTAGAAAGTTGCTTAGCAATGCATTTTAATTATTCATTAATGCCATGGAATTCGTCAGTTTAATTCGAACTTTTAATGTTTCATCAAACTTTTCAATGTTATTTATTAAAAGCAAACAAAAATTTGGCAGGTTCTCCCATCAACAGACTGCAATTCATTTTACTAGCATTTAAAATGAATTATTCCCTTCAAATGCACTTAAAATTTAAATATTGAAGATTTTGAAATGGAATCATAATTCATTCGATTGTTCGAGTTGTCATAGTTTTGGATCGTGTTTACTAAGCGGATACAAAGACAGGGAAATATAATTAACATTATAAATTATTATCAATATTGCTTAATATGTTGGAAGGATCAGATTCCGTCTGGACGTCAGGTCCAAAAGGCTCCATACGAGACCAAGGTCCGTATATGCAATAATTTATAAATGTTTGTTCCATTTCTAGAATTTTTTAGGTTTAACAGAAGTTTCCTCTTAGCATCCTCTTCATCAAAAGACAGTTCATTAAATTTTCCCACGTCAAAATTCGTTGACGTCATTAAAAGAAATGAAACAACTGTTTGAATAAAGTTAGTTTACAACTTCCCAAAAAACTGAAATTTGCTGGAACGATTTAATGGACTTGGATTTACTTATTTTGGAAAACATCGTCATTATTAAATAATAATTCAAACAGTCTGCCACCTGATTGCCAAGATTGAGATAAAAGAGGCAAAAATCCAAATTCAAAAACACAAAGCAGATTGCCAGGCTAACATCGAACATCTCAATTACAGACAGATATAGCCTAGCGTGCTGAAGCTTTGCATATCTTCTTCTTACGAATCGCATTATACATATAGTATTTGGATTGAGTTAGATCGAGTATATCATATAGCACTAATAGAAACATTTCTTTCTTAAAATATTATCTTATTTTTGAACGAAAGATACGTTTTTCTGGAAACCTCGTTTTTTATATCTTCACCCAGAATATCAATATAATTAATGATCCAAATGCCTTCGAATTTTTCATAATTTTTTACAAGATTAATTTTTTGCCTGTAAATGAAAACGTTTTTTTCAAACATCAGCTATATTTAAGAAATTCGATATTTTGAACAATGACAAAGAACTAGATTTTAGTACATATCTAGCTTAAAAATCTTTTTGGGTTTTTATTTGGGTACCACATACGATGTTTTTTTTTAAGGGAATTCCAAAGCTTTTACATTAGCCTTTAAAAATTAGTATTGCTCATATATTTGGGCACATCCAAAGAAGTTGAAACCAAAGTCATAATTTTAGAGTTCACAAATGTGGAACTGCTTTAAAGGAACGATTGGGTTTATGGTTAACCTTCAAATTATATGAACGATACAGTTTTCCGGTGATCCATTAATGGTTGGCAGAGCTAAGCTCACACTTGTCTCAAATTTCTTTCATGCTACACAACAAAGGTTTTTTTTAGATGTTCATTTACACACTACATTACACATTACATTATACATTACATTATACATTACATTACACATTACATTATACATTACATTATACATTTCATTATACATTACATTATACAAAACATTATACATTACATTGTACATTACAATATACATTACATTGTACATTACATTATACATTACATTATACATCAAATAATGAACTTAATATATAAATCGTAATGTACGACCGAAGTTCGCCCGGTCTTCTGGTTGTTCTATTAGATTTTTGTTTAGAAAAATTGAATGATGTAAGGAAGAATGGAAGGTGTCGCGTTTGGATGAAGAGTAAGGTAATTTGTTTTTTCATTGATAATCGTTGCAGTCGTTGTTGGGCTCTGTTGTGAGCGGAAAGTGTTTATGATGTAAGCTTGCTTGATGGCTTGGTAAACTATTTGAATTTTCCTGCGACTTAAATCAAATTTAGAATAACTAAATTTGCTTTGGAAATCGTCTGTGGAATATTTTCAGAATTAAATCAATGAAACTTGTGCCTTAGATCTTTTAGTGCTATAATCCAAAGCGAAATGTTTTATGCTTGATTAGCTGCTGTCTATCTATTAGTAATTCTATTTTGCTGCACTTAATGTCCTTTGGGGTAAATTTATCTCACTTCAATTGTAAGTAAGTATATTGCCATTAGTAAGTGGGGGATACCCCATACCCCATACCGCTTACCCCTTGCCGCCAAATGAAATGTATGCTTAAGATAAATCTCTCCGATTTTGCCCAAGCAATTTCAGTTTTATGTCGGCTCCATTCAGTCGACAAGCTATAAAACTTTTTCTCGCTGTTGCTTTTTAATCTCTCTCTCTCTCTCTCTCTCTCTCTCTCTCTCTCTCTCTGTGTCTGTTGTCTGTTGCTGCTTTCTGTCTTATCAGTAGAGTGTAATTGCTGTATGGCAAATTAACAGAAAAGCTGAAAAAGAAAATGGCGCTGAGTAGATGGAGGAGAAAAGCAGGAGCAGGAGAAGGATGGAGGACGGAGGAGAGAATTTCGTCCGGGATTTTTGTTCTGAAGTGGCGAGATAAAAGCACTTGAGCTTGAGTTAATGACTTCCAACCCAGACGCAGACTTAAGACGCCATTTTTATAAGCAATTGTCCTTTGGATTTGGTCTTTCGCTCTCTCTCTCCCTCCGTTTGATTCCTGTGCCGAGGCACGCCTCTTGAGTGCAGGGCCAAGCTGGATGGAATGGAATGAAGCGAACTCAAATGGAGTGGATGGAGTCGAGTGGCGATGGATATGGAACTGGAGGACATCCTGCCATGAAGCACCATTCACAGCATTGATTCTGTTTGAAATGAAATCACGTAGCAAAGCTAAGGCCCGGGCCATATAATATTTGAATTTTAATTAAATGAGACAGAAATGGAAGGCAACGATTTCCGTTTTGGCTGGCCATCAATCATAATCGATCAGATTTAAGGATTCACTTGGCCGCAAATCCCACACACTTACATATACCTAGTCATATTTCCTTATATATGATAAATGCGTTTTTAAATGCATTCTAATGTGAAAATTTCGTGACAAAAAAGACAAAAATCATGCCCGAGACATGAGCTGAAGCTTGATCCTTAGCCTTTTCAGAGGATGCGATGGGAGTGACGGATGGTTGGATGTTCGGTTGGATGAATGTTGGCATGACAGGGAGTTGAGGGAGGTGAGAGTGCTGGCCAGTCAGAAAGAACTTGCATACAAAATTATTTGCATTTCAAACTTTTGTTGATGACATTTTTCCATGAAAATTTTAATGTTTTTCTTTCTCTCTCTGGTTTACCTGCTGGTTCACCTGAGCCTGGACATAAAATACATTAATATATGCGAGGGCCAGGGCTTTTAACACTCACATACACACACACACCACCACACACACACACAGACAGAGAAGGTAAAACTTTTTCCATATGAGCCGACACATAGATGCGTTTTGTAATGAAAAGTTGAGGGACCGGAATGGGGCCCGAAACATTTTTCAATATTCATGTGCGTGTGTGTCTCTGTGTGTGTGTGTGTGTGTGTGTGTAAGATGTAAATGCGGTTGCGAAAAGTTTTTAACATTTGTATGAATATAATTTAGAATACATTTTTCAGAATATGTCCAGGATGATGATATTTGTACATTAAAATTCCATTAAAAAGGCGTCAAAAGATTTTACATATGAAATTTGTTTTTTTTTCAGTTTTTTTTTGGGCCAACAAAAAATGCAAAACAATAATAATAAGTGAAAAAAATAAAAACCAAAGGAAATCAGTTGTCTTCTTTTTCTTATTTTCCTCTCTAAATGTCAAACGCATTCGCGTCCCCTTCGCTTCTTTATTTCTTTCTGGTTTTGCTTTTGATTTGGTTTGGTTTGGCTTGGTTGTTTTTTTTTGTTCTTTCTATTTGTATTTTGCTTCGTTTTGGCGTTTTGGTCCATGTCACAATTATTGTATAAATTAACGTCAGAAACAAATGTTACAAAAGTCGCCAATGAAGTGGAATGATGCGTAGACCCAAAGTCACCCTCCCATCCACGCTGGGTAGGTCGTCAGTCGTCCGTCGTCCGTCGCCGCATCGGTCGCTCCCTCTACTAACAACATGGCAAAACCGCAAAATGTGCCTAATTTTTCGATGTTATCCTTTGTCATTGCCTGTTAAATTTAATGTTCCTCGTTTTCGGTTTGAGGTTTTCCTAGAGACGGATGGACAGACAGACAAGGGACACACAAAACTTGAAGCACTCAACTCAAATCGCGACAAGTGATTCGCCTCAGATTTACGACTACTTTTTGCCATGAATGGGTGGGTGGGGGTTGGGTTGGGTTGGGTTGGGTTGTCCTTGCTTCCTTCTGTTTTGTTGTGCTAAAGTGCGGCGTTTTTATGGCTTGAAGCGAAATTTGATTTATTGGCGCAAAACTTAGCGTCGAGTTCTTCGCCAAGTTCTACAAAGAAAGAGGCAAACACTGAGTTTTACCGAGTTCATAATATAATTGATGCGATTTGCAGTTCATGAAGTGCAATTGTCTGTAAACGGGAGAATAAAAAATAACACGTTGGGAGGAGGAGGAGGAGGAGGAGGGATGAGCCGAATGGGGAATAGAGTGCGGAGAAGCATTTCAACATATGGGAGATTTTATTGTGGTTTCACTTTGGCACTTTGGCGGGAAACTTTCTTGTTTTTGGCTAAGCTGATCCACGTACACGATTTCAAATTTTACGATTTTTCTTTGTACAATTTGTTTGCATTTTCCAACACTAAGTCTTTTCCTCTGAAAAATCGAATACTAGACTGATCAAATCACCTAAAGTGTTGTAAAAGCCGATAGAAAGCTAGCTAATTATCGATAATCGATAGATTATCATAGATTCCCAACACTTAGAAGTATTCATGATTAGCATGAGAAGCCGAGTCGATTGAGACATGTCTGTCTGTCCGTATGTGCGTCTAGATCTCGGGAGCTATAAAAGCTGGAAACGAAAAATTTTAGATGTAGACTCCTGTAGTACGTATGCCAGTCAAGTTTATTTTTTTTCCCCACGCCACCTTCCGCTTACAGTATGTGATAAGAAGAGCAGGCTGGAGGTGATTTGCTCGCGTAATATTAAACGTATCGCAATCTTATTTGAAACACATGAACATGTGGTTTGAATATATATCGGTACACCAAATTTCATAAAAATCTGAATAAAAACGGTCAAGTTTTAGGTAGAAGTTAACCGTTTTCGGCGCCAAAGTGCTCGTGTGTGTGAGCAGGGTAGCATGTGTTAGCTATCGCAGCATGCGAAAGGAATTTAAAGTACAAATTTGGTCCTATAAATTTTAGTTTTCTTTTGGTCTCCCCTGTGACTTACTGCGTTTACAAAAAATAAACAAAAAACTTATGTTATTGCTTTGAAAAGGCAGCTTTTGGAAACGTTTGATATTTATTTTTACCTAAATGACAGCACTTTAAAACTTTTAGTTTGTTTTTTGTCTAAAGAAATCTGTTCAACAAAATTGTAATGATTTCAGCGAAATATATTTACTACCGCTGAAATAAAAAGGATTCAACACTTGCTGCTTCTTTCAGTGTCTATATCTTCTTAACCAACTGGCCGATGTTGACAAATATGTTCTATAGTTAATAAAAATGCATTAGTTTGTATGACACTTACTATATGATAACGTCATCTGATTTTGAAGAAATTTAGAATATAATATAATTCACGAAGTTTGATGATAGTCGCATAAGAAACAAAAAAGTTTTTAGAAGAATAACTATTTTAGGTCCGATCGTTGATGTAGAGATGAGAGATGATTATTTCATATTAACATTTGTTTTTTTTTTTAATTTTTAATATATGTATATGGCACATATATACATGAGAAAACATTGATGATGAAAGAGAATTAAACTTGGGAGTAAATATATTGACAAGACGACTGGACAACTTCTTCGGAACCAAACTTGACATCTCTCTTGACAACTCTGCTTATTTTAAACAACTTTTCCACTCTGTCTAAAAAAGTGTCTCGCATCACTTCTACGTATCTTGTCTCCAGTTATGGAGACCGCTCCGCAACCTGACCGAGACTGACCAAAAAATAGTCGCCTGGATCATAACCTCAACTAACATAATTTTTAAGCAAATTATCTGGCTTTTGCCAAGTTCATTTTATTGTCTACTTTGAATGGCTTTAAAATTAGATCAATGAATTATACAAATTCAATAATACGTCAAAGAGAAGGTCTAAAAAATTAAAAATTGTATAAGGTGTGCGAAATAAGTAAGTGGGACAATTGTTCCACTTCTTGTTGTCCAAAAAAACAGATTTTCATTTTCTCTCTTACTGTTTTATTTCGGTTGTAGTGTGCTTAAGCGATGAGCAAAGAAATTTGGAAAAGTACCGCAAGGTTTTCCCGTTAGATTTATTTTTAGAAGCCAACTTTCAGTTTCGCGAACGAAATAAGTATATGCGACAGATTACTTTGCTTTCATTTTTCGAGAGATAAGCACGTTTAATTAGAACTTTTACATTAAAATTTTGTCTAAACTATTAAAATTGAGAAAAAAGAAGTGATTTCCAATTCATAATTCAGTTTTTGATCAAGAAAAAGGAATCAAATGGACAGTTTCGCAAGATTTTCTGATGAAGAGCGCGGGAGGATCGTGGCACTGCGTGATGTGGGGATGTCAATCCGGAAAATTTCCGAAAATGTTGGAAGAAATAAAAACACCGTGAAAAAATTACTGAAAGACTCGGAAAATTGCGGAAAAATCCCCGTTCTGGACGCCCACCATTGGTTGACAACCGCGACAAAAGGCGAATAAAAAATCTAGCGGTAAAGGACAATATCAGCGCATGTCAAATTCGTAGTGCGTTGTCTCTACCGATATCCACCAGACGTGTTTAGCAAATTTTGAAGAGCTCGGACAATGTTTCGTATGAAAAAAAACTGTTGAAACTGGAGCTATTACCTAGGCATAAAGCTGCTCGAGTACAGTTTGCCAACAAATACAAATTTTGGGACACTGAATGAAAAAATATTATTTTCAGTGATGAAAAAAAGTTTAATTTAGATGGCCCTGATGGCTACCGCTATTGCTATCGCAATGTTCGAGCCCCGAAAAAAGTCCATGTGTCCCGAAATTTTCACGGAGGGTCCTTAATGATATGGGCAGCGTTCGCATTCAATGGAAAGACCCAAATGTGTTTCATAACGCACAAAATTATATACAGTTGTTGGTGACCGTTTTAGTGCCATTTGGAGAGGATGTCTATGGTGAGGATTGGACTTTCCAGCAGGATACTGCACCCATCCACACAGCAAAGGTGTCAAAAGCATACTTTAAGGAGTGTCAAATTCCTGTTTTAGACTGTCCAGCACGCAACACGGACCTCAATCCGATAGAAAATCTCTGGGGCATCTTGACTCGGCGAGTTTATGCCAATCTCAAACAATTTGGAAATCTGAAGGACCTCAAAGAAGCCATAATTGAGGAATGGCAAAAATTGGACATCTATACTATGCATCAAAACTTATGTATTTATCTGCATTACTTATATTGGCCTCTTCTATTGGAAACATTTTCATTAAAAATGAAAACGCGGACTTGGCTGTCAAGTATGCTCACCAATTTCCAAATACGATATATTAACATAATTTTTTCGTATTTCCAACATTTTTTATAAGCAAGGAAGAAACAGATATTTGCAAAAATGACATTACAAGTTATAGTAGGGCAGTTAATGCAAGACGAAGTGATCCACACCCTTACAAAATGTACCAACTAAGGTCAGCAGAGACGAAAGTTCCTCCACGCTAACCCTATCAAGAAGATACAAACCCATACAATACTCATATATGTATGTAAATATGGTATGAGAACAATAAGTTAATGAATTATCTAGTATGTTAATATTAGGCCTAGTGCTAACTACTTAGCTTTATATGAAGCTTGTAAAATGGTTAGAGGTAATTTTCCCCGAGACCAGAAAATAAATAAATTACGTTAAAGAGTTCATAGCTGTATCGGCAAATTTATAAACATGGAATATTTATGAAAATGAATTAAGTTCGAGTACACTAAATTTACCTTTCCTCATCTGAATACGAATATCGACATATTTATCGACATATTTATGTATTTATCGATATTTTTGCACTAGTCTTAGCTACAATGACAGATTGTTTGTGTCAACTCAATGTTAATGATGAAGACGAATCTGCCAAGATGCTGCAAATTTATCCATTTTCGAACATTTTCCATGTTATTGTTTGTGAATCTGGAGAAGCAAAGAAAGCCTTCATCTACGTCGTCCACGAATTGTGTCAGATTATTTTTGCTTTTAATTTCCCATGCAAGAAGCAGACTCAGACGCAGACGTCGCCGATGCCGATGCCGTCCCGTTTCCCCTGACGTAGTGTTGCGCCGTCTCCCGCTTTGAGTGTTCCGCCATCGTCGCCCTCATTAGAGTGACCCAAAGTGTCCCAAAACTATGCAATTTACATGCACAACAGAAGACCTTCCCAAAGTCATTTTAGAACCCACGAAACCCAATAGACCATGGAAGATAACAGCGGAACAGCGGAAAGGCGAGCGAGTGAGCGAGCGAATTATGTTGTGGGCAAACGAAGAGAAAAGAAGATCGCTGCTAGACGATACATAAAATTTGAATGCGTTTTGCATACATTAGCCCACAATCCGTTGTCCAACGAAGACTATGGCGAGGGCAACAGACAAACACACACACACACACAGAGAGAGAGAGAGAGAGAGGGGTGAGGTAGCCCAGTGCCTCCCTGCATGTCCATGCCCGAGACCAGGTAACGGTCAAGCTACGAGCTGAAAATGCCTTTATTATTAAATTTTATGATTATTGGGCCCAGGCAATTGAGCTGCTCGCCCGGGCGTTCGTGGTTGCGGTCCCCCCCTTTCGCCTTTTCGCCCCGTCGACATCTTGCTTCGATTTGAAATTGAAATTTTATGCACAGCAAAAGCAAATTCTCACGCGTAACTGGAACAGTGGTTGTTGTTGTTGTTGTTGTTGCTGGTGTTGCAGGTGTTGCTGTTGGTGGCTTTAGAGTCAGTTACAATTAGTGTTGTTAATTCAATTTACGTTTTTGAAATTTTAATTAACTCGAAACTTGGAAGTTGGAAGTTTGAAGTTGACGTTGAAGTTTTCTCTTTCTCTCCCTGGGCCTGGGCCTGGTCATGAAAACTTACACATGTTCTTTTGTGGGTTCATTTAATGTGCCACAAATTGAAAGCCATTACGAGTTTTTGGGTCTTTGGGTAGGGGACCCTTTCAAGCACGTACTCCACCATCATTCTCTTTGTGACATACATCAATCAGTTTAGTTCAGTTCAGTTTGGATGGGATCGGATTTGGTTAGTTTGTTTGTTGGTTTTTTCTTTCTGCAGTTCTTTTCATTCATTAGAAATGCAAAAGATGTTGACTTTAAGCTCGAACACAGTAGAAAATTTCTCAACTAATTCTTAGAGATCTCGTCTCATCTTGGCTTCAATTCATTTCATCTGGCTCACCTCTGCTTTTGATTGGGATGGCGCGGTTTTTGGTCTACAAAAATTAATTAGAGGGGCGTTTTGGGTGTGAGGCGTGGCTGCTTGCCCTTATGCTTCACTGACCAAATTTGACAAAAGACAAAAGAAAAATGCCAACTAAATAACAAAAATTCATCTCCTTCGCGTTGCTTGGGATACACAAATAAAATTAAACTTAAAAGCTGCCTTTGGGGGGCGTCGTTTGGGGGGTGGGGGCGGAGAGGTGGCCATGCTGGCTGCTTCGTTATGCAAATCTGCTGCGGAGAAGCAGCACCAACAACAACAACAACAGGGAAACAAAATAAGGCAAATTTTTAGTAAAAAATATCAAAGAAGCAAACTTTGGCTATGCCGAATTTTGTATACCCTTGCAGCCCTTGACCATTACATTTTATTTCCTAAAAAATTTTTTGTGTGTTAATCCAATAAAGAAATACTTTAAATGCACTAAGAAATTTGTCATCGACTTTCGTGGGATTCGAACTCGCGTCCATTCGCTTAGTAAAAAAAAAAAAAAATTGAAGAAAATATTTATGTCCCTAACGAGATTCGAACCCGCACGCAAGACCTACGCAAGACCTCTATCCATTAAGCCACCGCACCTCCGTTACTCGGGCCAGCCAAGCGATTGACATATTCACACACACAATCCCAATTTTGACACATATATGTGCTTTACTGCTTATGCGTGTGTGTGTATATAGGCAAATTTTATATCGTCGAAATCAGGCGTTATGTTTATCCGATTGTTTTGAAATTCACGCATATAATGTAACGACTTTATATTTATGTACGTAATCAGTTTGGATAAGATTCTTCAAGAAATAGAAAAGTTATTCGCATTTAACGTTTCTATTTGTATGGCAGCTTTAAGATATAGTCGTCCGAAAATCGCAGATGTGCATTCTAGGGTACAGAAAAGTTTACATACGAACTTTGAAAGCCATAGCTCTAAAACTGTGGGACTAGTTTGCATAGTATCAGACAGACAGACGGACATGACTATATCAACTCGTCTTCTCATGCTGATCAACAATATATATACTTTATGGGGTCGGAAACGATTCCTTTTCTGCGTTACAAACATCTGCCCAATTTTATAATAGCCTCTGCAAGGGTATAATAAACTCAGAAATGAAAATTTTGTGGCATTGCCACGTCACAAAAGACTATTAAATGAACAGGACTTTTCGTAAAATAACAAACTTCAACTTCTCTAACTAGTCTAGTTTATACTAAAAAAATAAATAAATAATAAAATATATATAACATTTTTAATTACTTGAAATATAATTACATTTTCCAATATTTTACAAACTATGCACGGAAAATTCTTGTTGAAGAGCATTCATAAGTTTTCGAAAGTAAAACTTTATCATAAAAAAATATAATTTTCGGTCCGAATAATGTCATCAAATATTTAAAATAAAATTCTAAAAACAAGAATCGAATAAAATTAATTACTTACAGTTGGAAGAACAATGAAAAACATTAAACAGAATTCTCTTAAAAAAATTACAAAAGTTTAGTATTCGCATTTGGAGAATAAATGAATTAAAACGATTTTATTTAGTGCTACAAATTGTTAGATTTTTAAATGATGATATTTTGAACTGAGTCAAAAGCCAATGAAAAATAATTATTAGTTTATCATGAGCTGGAAAGTAAAGATTTTTTAAAAACAGTCGACAAAAACTGAATTTTTTTGTTACCAATTATGAAAATGGATATATTTTTGCATCTTTTTATAGCTTATTTGAGTCTAATAACAAATCTAGAATATATGTAAGTATATTTAGAACTGCATGTTTCTAAATCCAAACTAAACTTTTTGAATCACAAATTTCGAGTTATTTTTGTTGGCTTTTGAGTCTATAATATTATCTATGGCTTGGCTAGATATATAGTAAATGCAAAATATTTATACAAAAGAAATGCCAAAAGACAAATAACATCAGCAACAACAAGAACAACAAAAGCAAGAACAAACAAAGACGTGGCTTCTTCGTGGACGTGGTTTATTTTTGTGTCTTTTTCGCTTTTGTTTTTTGGAATAAATAATAAACGTAAACGAATTAAAAACGTTGCCAAACGAACTGTCCCATCATCGGGTGCTGGACTGGGGGAGTGGGGAAGGCGAGGGGAATGTCTGTGGGAAACCATGGGGAAAGGAGGGCGACATTGATGTTGAATTTCGAACTCAAGGAGATGGCCCTCTTTCAATATTCTCAAGAACTTCTTCCTTCCTTTACTTTTTGTTTACTAGAAAGCGAAAAGTTTATGCGCTTTTCAATTAGTTTTAATTGAAATTCTCATTTGTGTGCGCTGAGGATGGATTTGGTTAGCGAATGGAAAGCAATTTGCTTTTCTTTAATTAAAGCGAAACAGAGAGACACACAGAGAGACACCGAGAGAGAGAGAGAGAGATTGAGATAGAACGATGGTTAATCAATTAACAGAAAACTATTTGAAAATGTTAGAAAAATTCAAAATTCAAGCAAACTATAGTTCTATTTCCGTTTCTGGTTCTGAATAAAATGTTCGGAGTTGGATTTGATGAAGGTTTATTTTATTCAGTCTTAAATCAATTGCTTTTTCGTTTAAAAAATCCATACCAGAATTGTTAGAATTAACGAACATTTTTCACTGTGCTTAAAAACCTATCAGAGCAGTCGGAAACCATTTTGAATTGAATACTGAGACTTGTGTTCAATATATTTCTAAGTAAAATTAGTTGCAAAAAGAGTGAACAATGTTGTTATACCCTTGCAAAAAGGGTATATTAATTTTGGTCAGAAGTGTGCAACGCATAGAAGGAGGCATCTCCGACCATATAAAGTATATATATTCTTGATCAGCTTGACAAGGCGAGTTCAAATCCGTTTGTCCGTCTGTCTGTCCGTCTGTCCGTCTCTCCGTCCGTCCGTCTGTCTGGATCAACAGCTTCTCCTCCGAAACCACTAAAGCTACAGAGCTGCAATTTTGCACGAAGTCTTGTATATAGGCATTGCAGGCATTGTATATCTCGGATTCATCCGGATCGGACCACTATATCATATAGCTCCCATAGGAACCATCGGTCGAAAAATGAGTTTTAGATCAATAACTTCTTTCTTTTTCACCCGATTATCATAAAACTTAACATTTGACAGTTTATTATACATTCAAGCATCCATGCCAAATTTGATCAAGATCGGATTACTATATCATATAGCTCCCATATGAACGATCGGACCAAAAACAGTTTTTCTTCTAGAAACTTTTTTGTTTCTTGAGCGATCATCGTCAAACTTGGGAAATAACATTTTCACATAGAAAGTTATAATTCTGGCAAATTTGATCAAAATCGGATGACTATATCATATAGCTGTCATACAAACATATGAAAAAATTGCATGTTGCATGTCTACAAACATGCATGCATATGTATGCGTGCCGTGCTATGGCGTGTAAAAACGGATTTTTACACCAGGGTCTTTACATTTAGACAACTCTTTTTAGGAATCTAGTAACACAAGAGCTTGCAAGGGTATACAAACTTCGGCATGGCCGAAGTTATCCCGGCCTTCTGGTTTTTATAATACGATTTGCTAGTTTATCGATTATTAATTCATAAATATCAACCCTAAAGTTGATAACCGATTCCGAAAATATCTTGAAAAAGTAAGAAACGGAAACTTCAACACGAAATTGAAACAAAATAAAAGTCGATTCATATTGGAAATCCGATTTGGAAACGGGAAAAAAGTGGGATGAGATCTGTCGGTTGTCGGTTCGAAAATAGTGAGTTTCGAATAACATGAGTTAAGTACATAGACCGAATTTAAAGTTGTCCCCAATTGTTAACGGTAAATCGCACTTTCTAAGTGAAAATACCTTTCATTTGAACATATGATATGTGGACAGAGCCAGGATATATGTATTCACTACCCCGTTTCCCCTCCCACATGGTTGGGGATTCCTTTTTTTCTTCTTTCCTTTTAGACCTAATCAAGTTATTCCGATGCCAATTTAAAAACAACTTTTGCCAATAAAAGTTATTGACAACGTGTCCCATCCCACTAGCCACCTGACCCCCCCCGCGTTCCTCCCAAGGAACCGTTTGCATTTACAACTAGCAACTAGCATTAAAAGAACATTTTATTCAATTGCGGCCAACATAGAAAAAACAAATAAAATTTATTTAATTTTTTTTTTGTTCCTTTTTTTTTCTTCTGTTTTTTGGCTACATTTGTGCGGAGGGCATCAAATAAAATCAAATGATGCGTTGAAAGGAAAGTTTCTAAAAGAGAGCCTGCAGCTACTTTTGTTGTTGTAGTTGTTGTTGTTGTTGTTGGTAAAAGGGATGTGCCCGCCCCTTTTAGGGGTGAAATGGGGTCCAACGGGAGGAGTGGTCGTGTGTGTGGTTGGTTGGAACGTTTTTGGTTCAATAGATACACACATGCCCATGGACATGCACATGGTGATGGAGATAGAGATGGAGATGGAGATGGCGTTGGTCCAAGGACCATTTGATGATTTTTGCGTCACCGTTGGTCAAAATCATTTCGAGCGCAAGCAACTGGAAACTGTATAAAAATAATGAAAAAATCCAAAAAAACAAGAGGGAAGGAGAAGAGTTTGTGAGTGAGTGCGATAGCTGCTGCTGCTGCTGCTGCTGGTGGTGGGGAGGGGGGGTTGTTAACACTGCGAGACAGTAAGTGCGAGAGAGAGAGAGAGAAAAAACCAACTTGAAATAAATGGTCAAAAGAAATAAACAGTCCCATAAAGAATAATCATTCAGAATTCTGCTGAATTATGCATGAGCCATACAGACAGAGAGACAGACAGACAGACAGACAGAGACAGTCGGTCGGACGATCCTGGTCCAGGAGCGGCAGCAGCAGCAGCAGTGGACGCCACTCCAAGATATCCAGGAGATGCCCTGACTGAGCCATCTGCGGGGGGTGGGATGCGCTTCACTACTCTCTTCACATATGCGAAAAATCTACTCCTCCTTCCCCAACGCAACGCAACGCAAACCCAACCCAACCCAACCCAACCTCGCCCTTCTGTTTGGCCAGCATTATTTTCCTCCTTTATTATCTTCTGTTTGCTTTTCGCTGGATTTTTATCAGCCAGAGAGGCTTCTCTCTAAGCAGTTAGCAGTTTTTCTTCTTCATCTCCCGCGGAGCTAGCTGGCGCTTGCCAAAAGTCAACCAACATTCGCATAATTTTCGATAAAGCTTTTCGGCAAATGAAATTCAAGTGGTTACACATTTGGTATGTCTTCTGCTCCTGCTCCTGCTCTTGCTCCCACAACCACTAACCTTCCTCTGCTCCTCTCACACACACACACACACACACACACACACACACAGTCAGTCAGTCAGTCACTCATTCCATTCCCCAGCTGTCGCCTCCTTCACTTATCTCCACTTCGACTATTTCAGCCAATTTTTTTTTTTTGCCTTGGTCATTTTTCTCTCCCGTCCTTTTGCTTTGTCGACCGCTCATCCGTTATTTGCCACTGGTCATGAGAATGCTCATTCTCATTTCGACATTATATGGTCAGCACATCTCATTATCTGCTCATGTTTTTGTTTGTTTGCTTAGTGATTTTTCGTTGGTTTCCCCCCTCCCCCCCCCCCCTAACCATTCGCCATTTCGCTTGCTTATTTATTGTTTGTCTTTGATAATAAAAGGTAATGTGAGATTGAAATTAATCTAACTGTAGCTTCACAAAAGGCACAGACCCACATTCCATTTGCACCCCCTCTCCAACCCTCCCCTACCCCGTTAACAAACATTAACGGAATCCCAAAATGTAGTTGAACTATCGCTTAGATGCTGCTATCGATAAACTATCGACATAATGTTGGACAACACTAATTGTTCATAATAATTTGTTAAAAAAATGTTACTCCTTAAGAATCCAATAAGATCCCATTTCAATTTTCAGACTAGCTTTTCCTTTTTCACATTTGCAGAAAAAGAGATCTCTAATTGATTGTGAAGCGATAATCTGATATAGAAACGCACATAATTTCGTTCGAAAGTAAGAGCGAAAACGGTTTAGACTAAGCTTCGAAAGATGAAATTTCACTCGAAGATCACCATTTTCGAAAACAATGTACGAATATTTTTCGGATATGTTTCTGAAACTTATTATGTGAAATGTGCTGTCCAGGACAGGAATATAAATTTTAAAACACATTTTAATTAATAAGTTTTAAATGCTTCAATATTTTAAATTGATAGAAACATAGTGACATTTCAGATCTCCTATAATGTGACAGGCCTTGCTTGTTGGCAAGCAAAATCAAAAGTTTCTAAATCACAAATATGTGGAAATTTGCACATTAAAAGTCGATTTTCTATTAAATACCCTAATTAAGATTTTTAAAAATATCGATGGTGATCCTTAACTCCGACTATCGATAAGTAACTAACAACGCACAGTGGATGCTTTCACTAAAGTTACTGGGAAAAATCTGTTACTTTGAAACCAGATAGCGCTTTGACATTATATATTCTTAAAATGCTATAGCCATTTCCTATATACATATATATATATATATAAACATTTTCGTGAACCGCAAAAACTCGGAATTTGATTTATGCCAGGAACATTTTGAAAATCAGCCACTGTGCAATCTGTGCCCGCAAATACCTTTTCCAAAATGTTATGAAGCGAAAACTTTATACTTATGATAAAAATAAAAAAAATAATTATCTAGGATCTGTCTAACTGCAGCCACGGAAATGTCACATTAGTCGTATGGGATCCAATTCGTTGAAATCTCGAAAAAGAAACTTAAGGCTGAAGAAATATTGAGAATATTTGGTTTTGGTTTCTTCGGATATATCTCATTAGACACATTATTCCACTAGCCAGAGAGACGTATGTAGATCTGTTTGTGTTTTTAAATTATTGATCACGTTTAGTAAATGTGGCTTACATTTGGTTGTCCAGCGGCTAAGTTCGATTTTCCTTCTATATTTAATTTATTGATTTAGTCTAGACAGTCGAAACATGCAGCAAACAGAAGCTGAGCTTATACAATATCAATCATAACTGCGGCAATGTTTTGTCTGACTGCTCTATTTTCCACCTGTCTTAATTGTTCCATATAAATATTTGAGTAGTCAAGTACATACACGAGTGTGTATATATGTATATAGATCGACCGACTTATCAGCGAAATTGAGACGACTATCAGATAGACAACAACCACAACAAACGCTTATGATTGCGGTTGTGTTTATTGCATCAGATGATGATGATGATGGGAATGGGAACGAGAATTGAAATCGGAATCGGAATCAGAATCAAAATCAGTATCTCAGCCTCTCAGTCTGAACTGAAATCGCCAATCAAATCTAACCAGCCAAGTGACAGAAAAAGAAATTAAAAACATGTTGTTTATAGAATTTGTTTATTAAGTATTATTGCTAATAATAGTTCAAGACGAAAAACAATTTGAAATGTTTCGCATTTTGTTGTTTACTTCGAGCACTCAGTTTTGGATCAACCCTCGCAGCGGCTTCACTGGGGGGCAATCATCATAAGATGATGATAATGCAGCCCCATTTAATTTGTGCAAAAGAAAAACATAATTTAATCTGTTTATTGTTTTTTTTTTATAAAAAAAAAGAGTCTTGTTCTTTTCTAAAATGCGTCAAAGAACGCATTTTCATTTGATAAGAGACCAACAACCAAAAGGCACCCGTCCAACCATCGTCCATTCGAATGGAAACTTTTCTGAGACCGATCAAGACGAAACTAGTTTTCCCCATTCTTGTCTCCAGGGGGCAATAATCTAAAGTCAGATCAGTTTGATCTATGGTTTAGCATGTGCCAATCGGTTGCCCTTGCAGAGGGTCTATTTGAGAGACTCTCAAATAGAAAGAGAGAGCTTTATGTGTGAGAGAAATGGTGATTAGACAATAGAATAGACTCCTCTCAAAGGAGCTATGTGTGCCTCATTACCACATAGTCTTCAATTGACTCGACTTTGCACTGAAGCTTGATGGCTGAGTGGATAGAGGGATAGGGGAGGAGGGCTCCAACTTTTTGGGGGTCATTTATCGCACGGGAAAGGGTATAGAGACTTCGGCCCAGCTGAAGTTAGCTCTGGTTTTTTCGGGACTGCTCTCTCTCAGCTGATAAGTGGATGGCACACAGCGGTTTAGATGAAAGGCTCATGACTTTGACTTGAAACCAGACCAAGTGCGGTCATTGAACAAATCGTCTAAAATGATTAATCATTTTGTGATTAACATTATCTCTTTGTCTATACCCAAAATTTGTTTTTTTTTTTTTTGAGAAACGTGAGCATTTGAAGATTGTTTGTTGGGTTTTTGACACATTTTATTTATAGTTTTCCCTTTTTTTGTATCGAATTATTCGCTGCGGTTTTTATACCTTGCATTCATAGTATGAAATGGCATATTAAAGTCGCCAAAATGTATGTAAGAGGCAGAATGACCCTATAAAGTTTATATATTCTTGATCAGCATGAGAAGCTGAGTCGATTGAGACATGTCCGTCTGTCAGGAACTATAAATGCTAGAGCTCGTGTACTACCATCGTATGGTCAAGTCCCCTTCCGACCCCGGCAAACTTATATCTTTCATTGCACCAAATTTCATGAAAATCTGATTAAAAATGAACAAGTTATACGTGGAAACGTTTTCTCCTTAAAACGGCGCAAGAGCGGACTTGGCCTGTGGGGGGCGCTAAAGTGCTCGTGAGCGAAATAGCATGACTTAAATATTAATATATGAATTTTCACTTGATGCATGGTATATGCAAGTCGGCGAGTCGAATTACTTACTTCATTGTACATAGAACCTTCCGCTTGACTTTGTGTTGTTGCCAAATGCATCAGTGGAACTGATAAGCTGTTTCTACATATACACATACATATGTATGTATACATGTGTGTACTTGTAGGTATACCTACTGATCTGTGTAAGTTGAGCTGATGTTCCGAGGTTTAATTAGCCGAGCTTGTAACATGAACAATCATAATTCCACTGGCATTCAATCAATGCAGACGTGAGAATCTCACTTGTCGACGTAGTGATCTCGTGCAGTAAAGAGTCTCAATTTGTTTATATTTACAAAATAAATATACACACATATATAAACTACCTGTATATCAAAATATTGCAAATACGTAAATATATCACAACAAAGGCAATAAACAAAAAATGGCGCAAAATAATGATGGAAATTTCAGTGAAAAACTGACAAAAGGTAAGATTAACAACAGAAAGAGAGAGAAAGAGAGAGAGAGGGCGAGATGAAGGGTGGGAGACTTATGGCATTTTCCATTCTATCTAGATGTAGAGAAGGAAGTGAAATCATCTTGTTCGAAAACAGTTTCGAAATCGTTTCCCGATAAGATTTACAAATCGGTTCAACCGAAAGGAGAAGATGCAACCGGCATGACCTGTGAATGCGGAGTGTTTGGAGCCATTGCTTGTGGGGATTATCCAACCCAGGTGAGACACGTATCCTTGTCCCAAATTTAGAAATCATCAAAAGTGCTTTTAGCTTGTTCATTTCTACCATTTCGACTAATCATGCAGACAGCTTGAAATTGAGTTAATCATTGCAAATAATTGGGAATTATTCAACAACATTGGAAAACATTTTTGAGTGATAAGTTTCCGTAGCTAAACTGATGATCAGTGATCCCTTTTAATCGCTTGTGAGTGATCACTCAACCAAATATTGATAAAATGTAATTACAAGTAGGTCAATAGTGAGACAATCCCCCCTCGAATCGGCTAGAAATCAACATATACTATATACATTTACGATCACGAGGCTATGGCCAACGCCTCGAGCTGACAATGACGTCAATCAAAATTGAATCAAGCGAGCGGGCAATCGAAAGCTTGCGGTTTTAATCAGTTAAATCGTCATGATTCTGCATCTTGTTTTTGTTGTTGTTCGTAATAAAATGGAAAATAACAGGAAAACATAATTCCACTTCTCCGAGTTGACAACAATAACAATAACACATTATTCAGATTATCAGACATAATTTCTTATACTAATTATGTTCAATTATCTCGTCTGCCACCGGCGTAAACAATGCGAGAAATGTTCTCGGCCCCAAAAAGGGGCTTGGGGCGGTTCCTCACGAAACTTAAAACAGGCTGGAAGAGTATTAAATTTCCAACACTTTTTGGAATTTCTTTATACACGATTCGTAAACCTCTTGGCCAGCATTTTGTGAATGGGTTAACTCAACGTAAAATCAGATTTAAATAATTTTACAATATGTTTAGAGAACTTTTCCCTCATCGAAAGCACTAGGATCGTTTTACGCTTAAACCAGTTGGGAATTACAAGTGTTTGAAAGTGAAAAAAGCATTTTGAACGAAAGGAGAACTCCATCGAGTTGTTTTTTTTATTGAGCGTAATCTCATTGAACTTTTCCCTCATTGAAGGCACTAGAAATGTTTTACGCTTAAACCAGTTGGGAATTACAAGTGTTTGAAAGTGAAAAAAGCATTTTGAACGAAAGGAGAACTCCATCGAGTTGTTTTTCTTATTGAGCGTAATCTCATTGAACTTTTCCCTCATTGAAGGCACTAGAAATGTTTTACGCTTAAACCAGTTGGGAATTACAAGTGTTTGAAAGTGAAAAAAGCATTTTGAGCGAAAGGAGAACTCCATCGAGTTGCTTTTCTTGTGAAATCTTTTCGTATTGCCGGATCATACGATTTCAATCTCCTTGATTGCGTAAGAACTTGCTTGATTCATTTTTGATCCTGGTAAAACGGGTGTTTTATTTCATCCAACGTTTTTGGGGCATCTCAAGATAGATTTTGATAGAAATTGAACTAAGGTGATTTATTTATGACAATGATTAACTGTCTTCCATTTGGATTACAGCTCGATATAGCCCAGATGATATGTCTCGGATTGGTGGCCTTGCAGCATCGTGGCCAAGAATCGGCTGGCATTGTGACCAGTATGGGTAAATCCTCGAAGAACTTCAGTGTGCACAAGGGCATGGGAATGATTAACAACCTCTTCAATGACGAGGCCGTGCGCAAGCTGAAGGGAAATCTGGGCATTGGACACACACGCTACTCCACCTCGGCCGCCTCGGAGGTGGTGAATTGCCAGCCATTTGTGGTGCACACAGCTCACGGAGCCCTGGCCATAGCCCACAATGGAGAGCTTGTGAATTGCGAGTCACTGCGTCGAGAGGTGCTCGAGCGAGGCGTCGGCCTGTCCACGCACAGCGACAGCGAACTGATTGCCCAGTCCCTGTGCTGTGCCCCCGAGGATGTGTCCGAGCACGATGGCCCCAATTGGCCGGCCCGCATCCGCCACTTCATGACCCTGGCTCCGCTCTCGTACTCCCTGGTGGTCATGCACAAGGACAAGATCTACGCCGTGCGCGACTCGTATGGCAATCGGCCGCTGTGTCTGGGCAAGATTGTGCCCATGGACGCGGGCTATGCCAATATCGAGGACCAGCTGGCCGAGGGCTGGGTGGTCAGCAGCGAGAGCTGCGGCTTCCTCTCGATCGGAGCCCGCTATGTCCGCGAAGTGGAGCCCGGCGAGATAATCGAACTGTCCCGCAATGGCTACCGCACCGTGGACATCGTGGAGCGACCCGACTACAAGCGCATGGCCTTCTGCATCTTCGAATATGTGTACTTTGCCCGCAGCGACTCCATGTTCGAGGGCCAGATGGTCTATTCGGCCAGGTTGCAGTGTGGCCGCCAATTGGCCAGAGAATCCCCATTGGATGCGGATTTGGTTAGCTCGGTGCCCGAGTCGGGGACAGCTGCTGCGCATGGCTACGCCAGGGAGTCGGGTCTGCCGTTTGGCGAGGTGCTCTGCAAGAATCGCTATGTGGGACGCACATTCATCCAGCCCTCGAACCGGCTCCGGCAGTTGGGCGTGGCCAAGAAGTTCGGGGCCTTGGCCCAGAATGTCGAGGGCAAGCGAATCGTCCTGATCGATGATTCGATTGTGCGGGGCAACACCATTGGACCGATCATCAAGCTGTTGCGCGATGCCGGAGCCATTGAGGTGCACATCCGGATAGCGAGTCCCCCGCTCCAATACCCCTGCTACATGGGCATCAACATACCGACGCGGGAGGAGCTGATTGCCAACAAAATGAACGCCGAGCAGCTGGCCGAGCATGTGGGGGCCGATAGTTTGGCCTATCTCAGTGTCGAGGGCCTGATCAAGGCCGTCCAGATGAACAAGACCCATGTGAATCCCATCAAGGCTGGCTACTGCACAGCCTGTCTGACCGGAGAGTATCCGGGCGGATTGCCCGAGGAGCTTAGCTGGTAGCCAGCCACCCACCAGCCACCATCTTCCACCATCTCTTCTCCTTATCACTTCTTGTTTTGTCTCTATCTTTAATTAGTTTTTAACTCGAATTGTATATATGTATATGTATAAGTATATGTATATAAAATGTATCTTACCAAATTATTATGCTAGCTAAATGTTATTGGGTATAAAAAATCATCTAGCCCAACACCTATTCTAAATGCAAATGAAGTGATCCACTCCCCGCCGACTGCCCCGCCGACTGCCCCGCAGACCATGCCATGGCCTGATTATAATCAAAACTGTCTAATGCCATAACTTCAATTCATTTCAATTTATATCTCCGAAACTCTGAGGCAACAAACGGGAGAGTAGTGGGTGGGAGAGGGAGCCTTCTCCCGGTTCCGGCTATAGCCGTTATATCATACAATATGGTAATCGTGTTTGGTTCATTCTTTTTTCTCCGTTTTTTCCGTTCGCCCTGCTCCCGCGGGGCGTTGCAATGTCTAAAGCGGGGCGTTTAGGGCGTTTAATCCTGCGGAAGATGTCCTTGTGGTTATGCCCTCTCTCTCCCTCGTACATATACATTTTTTTATGAGTCTCGCTTGGATACTGAAGTCAACAATGTCATCATTATTCTTGAATATTGTGTTGTATTTTCGCAAACAATTTCGCTAAGCTGTGCAGCATTGCCAGCAAGAGTGTGTGTGTGTGTGTGTGTGTGTAGGGGGGGAGTGTAGAAGTGGGTGAGATTGGTGGCTTGGAGCACTGGGTAAGGACACCAGAAGAAGAAAATAATATGCGCTGTCATTGTAACTCGCTTGATTAATTCTTGTTTAGAGTAAACGATATAAAACACAAGGTATATGCAATTTTTACTTAGCTTTGCCATAATTCGCAAGAGTTAATATATTAATTGATTTTGATTTTCTCCTCATAAATATAATTAAATAAATAAATATCCATTTTGAGCAAAGTATTACCTTAAAAATATAAATATAAATAATTAAATTTCTTTCTATTTTATGAATCCATATAAGTATAATTTGTTTCCTAAAATAATACTTCAAAAATAAATGTTATTTAACAGCTCCCAAGTGAATTTGTAAATAATTTTTATCTTTTCCAATATTTTGTTATTACTAAAGAAATACTTTGAGAAATTTAGGTTCTCTCTTGACGCTACTATAACCCTAAAATACAGACCAAACTTTAAGGCTAGTTAAAAGTTAACGTTGAAATTAAACTAAAAACTTACAAATAAATAGAATTGACTGTAAAGAGTGTTCCCAATATAAGCTTTTCATTATTGCGATTGCGTAATAAGCCTTTCGGATCAGTTCGGTTTTATTAATCAAAATTTGTGGCCAATACAACTTTGCTTATTAACCATTTATCTGTGAATTAACCAAAAAAAGAAATTAATTAATTTTTAAATAGACTTTTACTTACTACTCTAAAGCTAAGAAGCCATACATTTTTAATACACTTTTTCAGAGAGAAATAATTAACCAAGAAAAAAACTCAGATTTGTTAATTTAAAATGTCTTTAGTTCCTAAGTGATTTTGTGATGTTACTTGCAACTTTAAAAGCTTGTAATGGGCATAATAAATTAATTATATAAATATTAATTTTAATTAATTATTGAGTAATCAAATAAAAGAACAATTTAATGTGGGTTCAGTTTAGGTGTTATAATAGGTTTGATTATTTTGTATTTAATACAACTGTGTTAGTTTTAGTAAATGTTTGTATAATTGTAAATCAAATCGTTGTGGTTGTCACTTCTTTCGTCGGGTTTCTTTCACTCTTTTGTTTTTCCTTTGTTACACTCTCTTTATGGCTGCTTACTCTTAGCTTTCAGGGCTCACACATATATTCTTGACCAGCATGACGAGAGAAATTGATATAGCCATGTCCGTCAGTAAAAATGCACAGATCTCAGGAACTACTAAAGCTAGAGCTACCAAATTTAAAACCTAGACTCGTATGGTATATACGCTAGTCAAGTTAATTTTTTTCGGTGCCACGCCTCCTTCCGCCAAAGCAATTCGATTAAAAGGTGATTTTCTGCCATTGTAATTGTTGTATCGTTATTTACGTTGGGACACTAATACGTAAGATGACTATCTATCATTCTACCAAATTTTATAAAACTCGCAATAAAAATGACCAAGTTATACGTAGAAACGTTTTGTACTCAAAGTGGCACAAGAGCAGCGTTGCCCGGTGGAGGGCGCCAATGTGCCTTAGTGCTCATAAGAGTGAGCGAGATAGTATAAGTATGTTAGCCATTGCGGCATGCAAACGGATTTTGTTCCATGAATTTGGTTTTATCATTATATAATATATATTTTGTTTGGTGCGTGACGACTAACTTACTTTATTTTAGACATTACATGATATTTCAATATCATGGAGCGTGAATTTTCATTTCAGTTGTCAAAAGAAGACAGGTTTAGAAAACTCTTAATCAGTCCTAGACCTACAATACTTCTAGGTCTGTTTATCGAAAGAATCTGTTGTTTGCCACATATCAAGACATAGAATATTTTAGATATATCATTATGTTATAGTGTACAGAATATCTAAGAGTCATTTTTTTAATGATGTGTTGATTATCGGGGATATATCTACCAAAGATATGGAATAGTTTGATTTGGATTAATTTGTATAAAGCTCTGATCTCTGCCGATATCAAGACTCCTAAAGAACTTTCGTTGGACTAATTGTACATCTCTCTCATAATATTGCTGGAAAATTGTGAAACTTTTATTCGTATCTGATAAAATGTATCGATATTTATCGATTTATCGATGTCATTTTGATAATTGGACTTTTAGCGATATTTACTGCTGAACTGGTGGACTTAGTTGCTGTAGTGCATTAGAGAAGTCTCCTTGGTGTCATAGAAATCGAATCTATCTGGGTGCTCACCCTCAGCCCAACTCCATGCTTGGCCCAAGTGGCTACATAAAAAGAAACCGTTGCTGGCAACATTGAAAACAGACGCTGGCACTTCTCACTGACACAATCGCCGCCTTCGACTGCTGCTGCTACAAGGAAGAAAAAGAGGAGTAAAAACCTCGACGTTTGCTTATGTGCGCCGTCGATCACAAACACACACCCACACACAAACACCCACACGTACACTCGCACACCCACACACAGTGACAGCTCTAAGTAGAGCCATATTGCCAGAGTTTCCTTCTCGGTTTTTTTGTTGTTGTTGCTGTTGTTGTTGTTGTTGTTTGCTGTTACTGCCGCTGCTGCTTCTGCTGCTCTTTCTGCTCGTGCGCCGCAAAACATGCTTTAAATTTTTTAATAACGCCAAGCTACAAGAGCGCTGACGCCCACGTCCGGAGCCGGGATCCGGTTTTCGTGCCCGATGACGACGACAACGACGACAGCCACAACGATAGCTCAGTGCCCCGCCCCCAGTTGACTGCCCTCTTCCGTCGTCATTTGCACAGAAGTTATGTAAATTAATGTTTGCTTAAGTTCCCCATGTTACTTCTTTCTTTTTTCATTCATTTTTTTTGTTCTTCTCCTCAGCTCCCTTAGTTCTAAATTTTTTCCACTCTGATGTTGTTGTTGTTGCCTTGCACTTTCACAATGTTGCCTACTTCAAAAACAAAAGCAGACAGGCTTAGCTAAAGAGAGACAGTGGGAGGGGAGAGAGCGGTGGAAAATGGCCAAAAAAAGAAAAAAGAAATTGCCATACTTTTTTTTTATTTTTGCTTGTGCTGTTTCATTTTATTTATTTTTTTGCAATTTAATAAAAAGCATCCCAAACAATCAAGCTTATTTTACTTTCAGCTAAAATGTGTGGTGGGTGTTGGCGGTTGGGGGGTGATGGGGGGTGGGTGGTATGACGGGTGAGTGTGCCAAAAATTATGGCAATGTGATGCAAATTTTAAGGAAATGAGAGAAAATTACATCATTTGATGATTATGAAGCCATTAGACGTTAAATTTAATTGAAACAATATCATGAGGGGGTATCAGGCCAGGTAGCAACAGGTAGCACTCGAAAGACAAATAAAACGACACCTTTATCAACAACATCCGCAGCAGAATATCCTTGATGTCCTTCGGGGCCAAACGTGCCTTGAATGCTGAGCAACCGGGACGACCAACAACAATGAATAACCGAGCGAAGCAACAAATCAAATGTAATTTTCTGGCCAATAGAACAGAACAGGCCAAAACACACACACACACACACACACACACACACACACACACACACACACACACACACACACACACACACTAACATTGAATATGTTTACAATATGTATTTTGCGACCCTTTTTCTCAGTTCATTAGCAAATTTGAACTTCCGTCTTAGAAGACATTCCATGTGTCAAACGGACAACATTCCTGGACAGGACAGGACAGGACAGGACAGGAAATTTGCATTCTTGACCCTTTTTCGGTTTGGCCCAAGACAAGGAAAATTGCCCTGTTCTGCTGGTATAATTCGTAATTCGATTTCAAAAGCCTTAAACATATTTGATACAAATATTTTCGAATCAAACCTTAAATCAAAGACCGAGCGAGAAGCCTTTAGAATAATTTATTTAATATTTTTCCTTTACAACATTTTTTCTATTTTCATTTTCCATGCCGCAAAGCAAGCAACATGGCACATTATCAACATTATATTTTTGTATACTTTTGTGTTACTTCATTAGCATAATATTTTTGGACAGCAACGAAAATTAATTCTCTCTCTCTCTCTCTCTGTCTGTCTGTCTGTCTGAACAACATTTCACACAACTTTGCGTTAATTTTCTAAATATTTTCTAAAATTTTCAAATTGCATTTGCACAACGTCGTCGTCGTCGACAATGAAGCTAAAAGCTGAATTATGCCCGCAGGGCCAAAAGCCAGTCAAGTTGCCGTGTTCCAGCTCCATCTTCCATTCATCCAACCATCTCCGGCTCCATCCACATGACCATCTTCATCATCATCATCGTCATCATCATCGTCATCATCCCAACCCAATAACAAACTTTCCTTCGTTCAAGTTGAATTTTATAATTTAAAATTACGAACTAAAATAATTTCATTTTTCGAGCTTGGCACGCAGAGCAAAAGTTGCCGCTGGGCAACAGAGTGAGGGTGAGGGTGAGGGCGAGGGAGTGGGTGGCTGGAGGTAAGAGGGTCGACAGGAAATTAAGTGCATTATATATACTATATGTATATAACTATAACTATAAGTTAGAGTACACTAACAAATAAAAAAAAGCGTGTTGAGCTAATAAATATGCATGAACATTGTGTGTGTGCACAAAAGAATGCAACTCGGCGCACAGGTGAGAGAGAGAGAGAGAGAGAGAGATAGAGAGAGGGGGAGGCGAATGGGGAGGATGGGGGCGTCATTTGACATCGCGTGTTTTCAGGTGATTTTCCCGCCATATTGGCCAATTCTGGAAAGTCGTGTTCGAGTCGCGTCGCGTCGCGTCGCGTCGAGTCGCTTCGAATGTTGGCCCACCCGTTGCAACAAAGATAATAATGATAATTAAGGCAAGCGGCAAACCAAATCTCTGATTTGAAAAGATTTGACTGTCATGCAACAGAGAATGATGAAAATGAGTGAGCAAGGGAGCGAGCGAGAGAGAGAGAGAGAGAGCGAGAGGCATGCTCGCCATTTTGGGGGCTGTTCTACGAGTGTATGTACTTCCGGCCACCATTGTCAAAATGCGGCTATAATGCGTGCATGTTAACTGAAGCTGAGATTTCCACTGACAGAAATAATGTGCACTTCTTGTCAATAGAAGGCTAAATAAACTTTAATTTATTTAAACCAATAAAACCTTAATGACTATATTAATCCATTTCAGTTCCATTCTTGTGTCGAAAATATTTAAATTATATGTAAATGCAAAATTGCATTGAAAGTGAAATTATATGATTTAATTTACAGTCAGGTGTGTGCTCGAAAAATAAACTTTGATAGTTTCTAATATGTCAATTAACACAACATATATTTTTATACCATGCATCCATAGGATGTACTGGATGTACGACCATATAAATTATATATATGTATATATGTTTTGGACTAGCACGACAAGAGAAATTTGTAATAGTCATGCCAGTCTGTCCGCCTGTCCGTGCTAAATCTCGGGAGCTACAAAAACTAGACCTACGCTAGTCAACGCCCCCACGCCTCCTTCCGCACCCGAAATTCAATACAAGGTGATTTTCTCCAATATTTATCGTATCGTAATTTATTGTGGCACTCTTATATATTTGATAAACATCTATCATTCTATCAAATTTCATTTAACTCGGATTAAAAATGGTCGAGTTATATGTAGAAATGTTTTATGTACTTGAGCGTTTTTGAGATTATTGTGACGAACATTTAGTTTGCTCAAATGTTGTTCCATGACAATCCTAATCCGTTTACTGACAATCGAAACACCTCTTATGCAACTGATTCGTTATTCGTTTTATCATTCATATGAATCGCCCATACACGATCGATTTTAGCAACTATAAATGAATGAGCTATCAAATTTAGAATGTAGACTCGTAAAGTATATACGCTGATCAAGTTAACTTTTTTGCCACGCCCTCTTCCGCCAACGGACGACACTCATTCATGTTATGGACATCTATCATTCCACCAAATTTCATAAAAATCGGAATAAAATACTCAGAGAAAGAACCGTTTGCGACCCCATAATTATTGATCAGCGTAAGAAGGCGAGTTGATATACCCATGTCTGTCTGTCTGTCTGAACATATGCTAACTTAACTGACAGTTTTGGGCCTACGGCTTTCACAGATCGTATATAAACTTTTTTATACCCCAGGCACATTATCTGAGATTTTCAAAAAGATCTGACCACTATATCGTACCGTAAAAACCGTAAAATGCGAATAACATTTTTTTTCTTGAAGAATCTTATCCAAACTGATTACGTACATAAATACATACACAATACATTATTTTCCTGGATTTCATGAAAATCGGATAAATATAACGCTTGATTTCGTCGGTTAAGCACATGCGTGTGCCAATATTATGATTGTGTGTGTGAATATATGCAGCGACTTGGCATGCTTAGTATTCGGCAATTGCACAGTGGGGAACTCGGACGTTTTATGACCATTTAATTCAATTTCTAAAAGCCAAACGATTGGCTGGACGGCATAACGGCGTAGCGCCCTTCGAAACGAAAGGTAGCGGGTTCGACTCCCCTCGTGACATGGGCCTTTTTTTTAGATCTTTGTTTATTTTTGAATCTTTTTTTCGTTTATTAAGCCACGTCAGGAATGAATGTGTATGAATATGAGAGTTTATCACGTATCATAGGATACGTCTTACTCGTTCATTCTCAATTAATGTTGAACATTTTTCATTCGAATATGATTTTTTTGTTATTCATGCAGACCTCTAATACATAAGTATGACTAAGGACATAAGGTGACTCATGGATTTCATGTGGATTGATGCCTGGCCAATAACGTGAATTTTGTTGTTTTCATTATTGACGAAGGAAACCAGCTAGAAATGAGCTTCATCGTTGAAGTTGATTTTTCGATGAAAATCCGAAAAATATTCTAGAAACTACGTGCACTTCTTTGTCTCACTGGTACGCGAATATTTTGTACTGTGAACTCAAATTTTTTCACCAAGCGCTCAATTGTAATTCTGCTAGGACGATTATCACGACCATAAATTGGACGTACCGGTAGTAAATTTTAGTAATTTCGACTCGTTGTTGGATCGTATATCTTTCCATGATGAAATGTCAAGAGAGCGGGAAAAAATACGGCGTCGTTTGTGTCCCTATCGGTCTACTTTTGTAGCGTCCTTATTCAAAGACCCGTAATATGTATATCAAAGTAAGTACGTATAACTCGGCCATTTTTATTCCGATTTAAATGAAATTTGGTTGAATGATAGATATTCATAAGATGTTTTAGTGTGCCTTATTGAATTACGATTAATATTGCAGGTGAAAGTTGGATTTTGGAAGCGGAAAGGGGCGTAGCAAAAAATGAAGTAAGTAAGTCGCCGGGCCGACTTGGATATACCATGCATCAAGTGAAAATTTATATATTAAATTTCTTTCAAATGCTATCTCGCTCACTCTTATGTGGACACGAGCACTTAAGCGCCCCCCAACAAACTCGGTGGTTTCTAGCACATGCTATCTCGCTCACTTTTATGTGCATCGGCCTTGCACCGCCTTCCTCAAGGCGTTTCTATGTATAAATCGGCCATTTTTATTCAGATTCTTATGATATTTGGTGGATATTCCTAACATGTATTAATGTGCCAAATTAAATTACGATACGATATTAATACGAATATTGCGGGTGAAAATCGAATTTATCGAATTCAAATCCAAAATATTGTTTTTCAAATATCGTGGGCGGAAGGTGGCGTGGCCAAAAAAAAAGAAACTTGATCAGCATACACATCACACAAGTCTATATTCCCAATTTGGTAGCTCTACCTCTTATAGTCTCCGAGATCTCGATGATCCTACAGACGGACGGACATGTTTGAATCGACTCGGCTTCTTATACTGATCAAGAATATATGTACTTTATAGGGTCGGAAATGATTTCTGCGACATAAAGGCGACATTTCATCTTATGGATGAGCTATCGTATTTGGGTGCGAATGCAGACCAAGTTTATTTTAATTTTTGGCATCGCCCAAAATAATTTAAATTCGATTAATAACGTAATTTAATTTGTCACACTAATATATCTTATGAATATCTACCATTCCACCAAATTTTATTTAAATCGGAATAAAATGCCCGAGGTATACGTGGAAACGTTTTATACTCAAATCGGTGCAAGGGCGGAATTAGCCGGTAGAGGGCGCCAAAGCTCGTGTGTTCATAAAAGTGAGCGAGATAGAATGTGTTAAAAACCGCGGCATGCAATAGCAATTTAATATTTTAATTTTCCCTTCATCCATGGTATATCCAAGTCGGCCCGGCGACTTTCTTTTTTAATTTTTGGTTTAATTTGGTGATAAATGGTTGATAATGTGAAAATGTAAATTAAGCAATTAAACAAATATATTTTAAATATTTAATCTCAATTGTGCCATTTTCTTCGAATTTTTAGTGTCAACAAAGAAATTAAATATTTAAAAAAAGAAAAGTTGGTCAGAATTATTCTTTTTAAGTATTATTTATTCACTTTTCATTGTTTAAAATTTTTTCTTTTGCCTTGCCTTATATCCGGCGTTTTTCCTGTAGATCATTAAAGCAAGGAAGCTGGTTAAATATTTTCCCCATACATTATTGTGAAAAATCATTTTCTATGATTTCTTTCAACTTAACAATTGTTTTTTCTATTTTCGTAATTTGTAAAGGAAAACTGTATGAGTTCAATTAATATTATTTTATATTATGTTATTATAAAATAACTCAGGTTAACCATTTTATGCCTGGGCTCTGAAGGTGGAATGAATGAAGTATGAATGGGATATCAATGAATCAAAATAATTTGATTTATTCTGTTAATTAGTGAAGAATTTTCTCAGTGTTGGGCGAAGGCAATTGGCTGGATGGTTTTCTGAATGATTGTTGTTTTATATACATACATATGTACATTCATATACGTATATATATATAGGTAATGTTTTTTTTTTTTTTTTTGTTTTGTATTTTTATTTTGTTTGGCTTTTCCATGGCGGCGCAAATGCATCTGGTTTGCTTCCCATTGCGTGTAAGTTCATTATGTTGCCAGTTGTTGTTGCTGCTTTTGTTTGTCTTGTTCATTGTGTGTCTGATACACCCAACCAGCAGCAACAACAACCACAGCAACAACAACAGCAACAACATCCGCAGTGGCAGTCGCAGTTGTCTGGCCACCATTGCAAATTTCTACATGGCCGCTCAACTGAAAATTGTTTGTGCAGTTTTTATTTTTTACATATTTCTGTTTTTGTTTTTTTCCACATCGTTGTTGTTGTTGTTGTCTTTTTAGGTTGCCTTTTGTAAATTGCGATTTCCCGTTGTTTCTCTGTGTGTGTGTGTGTGTGTGTGTTGCTTGTATACCAGATTATTTATTTTATTGTAATTATTTGATTGTAATCAATACAAAGTGACGACCGCCTGCGGCCTGGGAATACATATCATCAAATTAACATTATATGGTTAATTAAATTACAATTCATTAAAACAATTTATTAATTGTCAAACCATGAAATAATTTAGCTAAAAAATGTATTTTGCAAAATCATTGAGCCAATATGTTTGCACAATTACATTATAAAAATGTTAATTTAAATTTGTCCCTCCGTGGTAAATGATTCATATTCCCAGATGATAATCATATAATCATTCGAAGCAAGTGAAATTCCATTCATAAGTCTTTCGAAAGTGCGGACATCCGTCTAAATATTCCTCAAATGTTTTTTTTAGATTCAATTGCGATAACTTTTATCAGATATTTCGTGATACATAAATATTTAGCTGCAATACAAACCCAAGCAACAAACCCAAAATGAACTTATATGTATAGACATAAATTGAATAAACACAATGATTGGCGCATAAAACTCTTTATTATATCATATTTTTTTACCAACAATTAAATATTTTTAATGGACTTTACATGCTGTTAGTTTAGTCCATTGCATGTAAGTTAATTCACTTTTATATTTTTTAATTAATAGGCAAGACGATTTTATATTTAAAATTTAAATTTTAAATTTTAAGGTCAGCACCTTTAATTTAAAACGTTTACATTTGGTTTAAATTTTAAATATAAAATTGACTTTTTTTTTAGTTTTTGTTAGTTAATTTGATTTGAATGAACAATATGTATATTAAACTGTGTTTAATTTTATTATAATTTATGTTCCTGGTTGAGATCTGAGCATCAGTAAATTTTCAATTTATTTAGTATAGGATTTTAACAAGCACAAACAACTATGTCCTATGTTAGACGATAACTACATCCATAAACTAGCCTGGGACTCCAATCCGGATCCTCGTTATTCAGTTGCCTCTTTATGACAACAAATCTACCGAGGACATCAGTTAATATATTTAGCAGTTAGTTTAAAGAAAATTTATTGTTTTTATAATTGTACAATCAAACGAAACAAAAAGCCTAGAAGGTTTTTATTTCTCACAAAATGTAAACGACTATCCATTCCTTATGGTTCCAAGATAATATGGACCAATTCACTTCACTGAATAATTTAATAACTTGTCTACAATCAGTTCTGACATCTTGGTTTAAATCAGAAAAAAACCAATGTGCATCATATATAAAAACTATTTCTAATATGAATAATATAGTTTTGCATTAAAAATCATATTATATTATAAATTAAATAATATTTTGAAATACGTAGCTGCGTTTCTCTAAATATTTTATTGCAATGAAAATTGAAACAATTTGAACTTTCATTTAAACACGCTGTGATTGGAAAAGCCTTGTTCTGAGCAAAATGTGTAAACCAGCTAGGACAAAAGTTGATTACCCTATTAAAAAGCTATATACAAATACAAATCGACAAGCCATGAATCGGCTTACTACACAAGAACGCGGAATATTCTGAAGGTCGCTTAATTTCTCGTTTTAACCCCCCCAATTCCATTTGAATGTTATCAACGCCTTCTCATCGCGTTTCTTTTTAGAACTGTTAGGGAGAATATTCGCCAGGACTCGAAGTTCTGGCAAAAATGATGGAAAATACTATAAAAATTCAGTATCATTTTCGAATGGATTGATTTCACAAGCGGATCTAATGTTTTTATAAAATATCAAAGAAGCTAACTTCGGCTATGCCAAAGTTTGTATACCCTTGCAGCTTTTGACCATTATATTTTATTTTCTAAAAAATTTTTTGTTTCTTAATCCAATAAAGAAATATTTTAAATACATTGGCTGGGGCCAGCCAATCGCCAAATAGTAAGCGTGCCAAGACAATGTAGCGATTGATATTCATATTCACACACACACAATCGCAATTTTGACACATATATGTGCTTCACTGCTTATGCGTGCACTGCTTATGGCAGCAGTACTGCTGCATATTGCTGCTGCCATAAGCAGTGCACACTATATAGGCAAATTTTATATCGTCGAAATCAGGCGTTATGTTTATCCGATTGTTTTGAAATTCACGCATATGATGTAATCCCTTTTTATTTATGTACGTAATCAGTTTGGATAAGATTGTTCAAAAAATATAGAAGTTATTCGCATTTAACGTTTGTATTTGTATGGCAGCTATATGATATAGTTGTCCGATCTTATTCAAAATCGCAGATGTGCATGTGGCTGTATAGAAAAGCTTATATACGAACTTTGAATGCCATAGCTCTAAAACTGTGGGACTAGATCGCGAAGCACCAGACAGACAGACGGACAGACGGACAGAAGGACAGACGGACAGACGGACATGGCTATATCAACTCGTCTTCTCTTGCTGATCAAGAATATATATACTTTATGGGGTCGGAAACGATCCCTTCTCTGCGTTACAAACATCTGACCAATTTTATAATACCCTCTGCAAGGGTATAAAAACATCGGGTGAATATATTTGTTTCATCTTGTATAATTTTAACAATGTTATAAAAATGATTCCCTTCACATTGAACCAAAGAGTTGAAGTCATATGTTGATTGGTTTATAATTTTATAATCTCAGAGATGTACTGAGAATTCTAGTTTGCTATTTCTTATGAAAAAGATATGATATGAGGTGTAAGAGACCTACTAATCATTTAATTTTTAATAAGTATATTCTAAGGATCAGCGGCATGCTCAACAAGATCCTACCCAAATGCTTTCCCTACAATCGCAACAGGACAATGTCCGCTTCCGGAGACTTCCCCATGCGGACTAACTTGATAGAACTCCAGCGAAAATCGAATGCTTAATTTGGGGTTTCCTTGTTTTATATCCCAATGTATCCAGCACGCATGTCCTTGTTGATGGGGGAGCAGCTCCACTTAGTTTTTGGTTTGTGAATTCACTAAGCTCCCCAAAAACTGCTGGCGACCTCTATCGGTGGTGTCAAACTTCAAAGAAGACAACAACAATAAAGCGGCTACATATATGTATATGTATGTATATATTCAGTTTTTGTATGAAATAAAACCAACTCAAGTTGGCTAAAGGAGGAAGAAGCGGAAAAAAAGATATACGAAATGCCAAAACGAAGAAAATATGCCAAGAAAGAAATCACGTAACTGTCAAATATCTCATCATATCTCATTTTATGTTGATCGACTGTGGGAAAAAGCTTTCTTGGGTTCGGTTCGGTTCGGTTCGGTTCGGTTGGGTTTAGTTTGAATTTGGCTGCTTTGCTTTGGGTGGTGCTGGGTTTTAGCTTCTTTTGTTTTAATTTCGAGAAGATCTTAACTGTCTGATATGGCGGCAGATTCACACATGTCTTGTAGATTATTATAATGTGAACTGGTATAATTTTTCAAAGAGCTTTTGTGGATTGTTTGGTTTTCGTTTTTTAGGTTTTTGGCAGTCACGTTTTTTGCAGTTGGGCTGCATTTACCTCTGACAGATTATGAATGTGAAAATGTGTGTAAATAATTGAACAATTCTTTGAAATGAGATGTTTTTTTTTTCAGTTTTCATGTCTTTGTGAAATTCTTTCGTTTTCCATGTGAAAATCAAAATCAAGTGAAATTTTGCTTAGATTTTCTAGGTTAAGATAAGCAAAGTGTGAAATGTGAAAGACAAAAACTGGCAACTAATAGGGGGAAACATTCATAATGTTGGCACACACTTCAGATTCAAATATCTAACCAAACGCATTAACAATAGGCTTGGACTCTTAATTTTAAAAGTTAATTCCCAGTAGCAGTAGCTTGCCACCATTCTAGATTTAAATTAGTGGGCAAGTTAAAAAACTATTTATGAAAAATGAATGGAAGGCCATTTAGAGGCGGTGGAGTGGAATAGGAATAAATTCAAATTCAACTTGAGCATCTCATAGTTTGGATTATTTAATATATAAATCAGCCACAAATCACATTTTATGCCACGTTTTGTTGGTTAAAGCACTAAAAGGTTAACAAATACCTATATGAAACTTATTTGCGTGTTTTTGGTCATAAACCTGACGAAAGTACATATATATAACGTAAAGCAGATGTTCAATTTTTAATACTAACCTGTTCTCTATACATATACATATATCATCTAATTTACCTCAAGGTAACAGGAGCTAAAAATATGCCCATTTTCAATCAAATCTGTTATATATGAAATAAAACATGCATATTCGATATAACACTATAAACTTTTATTCACAAGAAGCCTCTCCCTAAAGGACACTTTATTAGAATTTTAGTCGAAAAACAAAAGCAATCCTTATATGATTTTAGTAAAAGACAAACTTAAACAATTCTTTTTGGATCGGTAATTTTAACATATTTGTCAAACTATTTATATTCTTGTGTGGAATACATAATTAATTCAAATAGTTCATTCGAATTCCCATTTTTCGCTTAACCTCTGATTACACAACAATTGGTTTTAGTTTTTAATTGGTCTCTTTATTCCTTAGTCCCAGTTGGCCCAGGATAGAATAATAGTTATCTAAACTCTCCTACAGATAGATATTCCATACCGCACCGAAAATTGGTTTTTAAACATGTTTCGAACAAGAGATTACAGCGAATCGTTAAAAAACACAAGATATTTCATTGGTCTTTTTTTAACTTGTTTCAATTAAATATTGGCCAATTTATTAAATAAATTTAACAATCGCTAGAGAATTAAGAATCATGTAACAATTTTTAAGTCTATATATATGCAAATATATATTCCCAGCCAGTATTTGGAGTAGAAGCGAACGATATGATACATAGTTGAAAGAGTTCTCTAGGCGAGATTGTCGCAGTTCTTGGGTAAAACAAATTGGCTGCAATTAATAGTTGGATTAATAGTTGTTGTTGTTGTTTTGATTTATATCAGATGGGGTGTATGTTTTAGCATTGACCGCTAGGCGGCGTTGGAGTGCTATTCGAGTGGCGAAGTGAATCTACATATGCAAAAATGATTGTTATAAGAGGAGACATTGGACACGAATGAAAGGAATGCCGCTAGATGGCGTCACTGATTGCATTCACTAGTCATGCGGCAAAGAAAAGGAATTTGTAATCAATTTGAATGGCATTCACTTGAAAATACTTTGAAAGATGCCATCACTACACCTTTTGCAGTTTATCTCAATTCGGTAGCCCTCTGAGACTCGAGAACATTTTGCATAATATTACATAATTCTTCTGGTTTGAGAGAAAAAATAGGAGCCATTTCCCATACCGCAGTTCTTTTTTATGTACTTAATGGTATTATTTGATCGATTAGCCTTACCTACTTCGATAGAAATTCGCTTTCTAAGCTACATGGATAAATCCAATTTAATGCATTCTTGTGTCCTTCTATTTGACGGCTTCTAAAGCCGACGGCTTCAGTGCCATTCAAGTACGTATAACTTACCGAAAATTTGGAAGACTTTGAGGCTCCCCCCTCTGTACCGCGATGTTTTCTAATTTTATGTTATTTATATCGAAAACTTATCGATTACTTTGCGTAACCGATAAAAACAAGTAGAAACCCTTTTTAATTTCACAAACCTTTCTTTATATGCTACAAGAAGTCGAGATTCAGTCAATATATATCTTTGAAATTTCGGTCTCCTCTGAATATTGTTTTCATGCGAAAAGCTTTACTTTAAAACCACTTAATTGAAAATATTTTGAATAGATTCAAAGTTTTCCAGAGATTTATCAAGAGTTTTGATATACAAATTTCATTTTTTCCCGTAGAAATATTTCATTTGGCTTTTGTGGGTTAATTGTCTCGAGATTAAGCACCAATTCCAAATTCTGTTTTTTAATGGAGTCTCTATTTCTCTCTCCCTCTATCTCTCTCTCTGTTTCTCTGTCTGTCTCTATTTCTTTGTGTTTGTGGCATTCTTGTGCTCACCTACAACTCTATCCATTTGCCATTAGCCATTCCCATTGTCAGACAAATGGAATCCATGGCACGCTGCGATGAACACTTAAACCTAAAACCCAAAACCCAACTATATAGAAATGCATAGGAGCGTATCATAACCGGATCGGAGCGTGAACTTACTGAAATTCGCCTCCCTCAAAAAACAAAAAAAAAAGAAGTGAAAAAAAAATGCAATATGCACTAGAGCATGACGCACACCGCATGGTGGAGTGGAGTGGACGAGGAGGGGGGGAGGAGGAGGAGATGGGGTCGAGATGGAGTAGGAGAGTATTATTAATGGACAGGTCCACGCTTAGAGCACTCCAAAAATTGCCTGTCGCAGTGCAAAAGTTGCAACTTGCCATTGCCTGCCACTGCCTGCCACTGCCACTCCGTACGATAGTTGGGCGAGTTGAAGCGAGTGAGATCTCTTGCCGCTGATAGCCACGGTCAAGTTCACGGCGTCGACTGCAAAGATCTGTTTCATTAGCGTGTAACGTCGGCAAATTGAAAATGTGTGTAACGGATCCCACAGAGAAAGAGCAAAGACAGAGACAGAGACATAAAAGGAGAGTGGGAGGGGAGGAAGGACCTCAATTGAGATAAGCATCTACCCTGGGCTAAATAGTTTATTGATATGCTAGTAAAAAAGGACAGGGAAATGCACCTGCCTCTGCTAGCTTCCTTCAGTCCTTCTGCTTTCGGTCCGCTCCACATTCCGCTACCGCTGCCGCATTGCCCTCCACGCTTCTGTTTTTTGTTTTTTATAATTAAAGGTCTGGCCATCTCGTCTGACCATGACTTGGCGGTTTTTATTTTCAGTCTTTCAATTTTCTTTTCTTTTGGCTTTCTATCTTTTTTTCCTTTTTTTTTTTTGACTAGATCACCTTGAAAGTAAAAGCTGCCCATTGCATTTTTATGTTAATTTCTTATGTGTGTTTATTATTAAACTTTGCGCGCAAAAAAGTATTAAATTAAAACAAACAAATAATGAATAATAAGCAGCTCAAAGAGAGAGAGAGAGAAGAGCGAGAAGAAGAGAGGATTCCATTTGCATAAGATGAGCGAGACACTGAGAAATCGAGATACCAGCCTGAGAGTCAGAGAAACACTTAAAGAATCAAAGAGAGATAGAAAGAGAGAGAGATAGAGAGAGCGAGTGAGTGAGAGAGATCGAGCAAGAACAGCTGATCACTACTTTGCTCCACTGTGGCAGGGGCCACTTTTCCAGTTGTGCTTAGATAATTTTTTTTAGCGGCATGCAAAGTGGTTTTACATTTAATCAAGACACTTCCAGTTAGTTAAGCTCGTTACACTTTCTACCCCATTATACCCCATAGCCCCCCCTTCATCCACTCACCTACTATTCGCTTACGATAATGCCAATTGAGTGAAAATTGTTATGATCTGAGAATCATCCATTTTCACAGCCAATACCAGATCATATCTTAAGCTAATGACTCAATTTAATCAAATTTGTTTACTACTATTATCAAATGTTAACATGTAACTGCATTCTCAATTAATCAATTGGAATGAAAATTACTACAAGCGATCGCCCAAGAAGATCGCCAAAAAAAATATAGATAATATAATTTGTAACAATTATATTGTAGCTCCCATAGGAACGATCAGACAAAAAAAGGTTTCCTTTTAAAAAGTTATCATCATACTTGGTAAATTTCATCGAAATTGAATGACTATATTATATAGCTGTGATACAAACATATGCGTAAATTGTATGTTTTCTTTACAATTAGCTAATTCGATTTATGGATTGAGTAACAAGAGAAATTTAAGGGGTCTACAAACTCCTGGTTGTAGTTTGTAGTATATAAAGAAATTTAAAAAAATACTTTGAAGCGTTTTGAAGATGAGCAGCTTAAAGCAAAACATATTAGAAAAGTTTCTTTTTGTAAATAAATATGAAAAGACATAGCTACACATAGTTTGATGGTAAACGGAAATATACAGAATGGTCAAGAATGGTAAATAAGAGGAGAATCTATAAAGATGTTGTAAAATATAGAAAATACACAAAAAAAAGCAGAGAATTGAAATTGAATACTTTGCATGCAGGAAGATCAAGTTGAAACCAGGTATTTCAATAAAATAAAATACCCACTTATAGTGGACCTAGAAAATAATGGTTTACATAACCAATAATAATTAGTGGAAACTCCAACACAGAAGCTGTAATATACTGTTGAGTTTTATTTTGAGCGTAAAAATGGAAATCCGTAATAATTATTATTTTTGATATTGATTTTTTTCAATCAAAAATAATGAGAATAAATATTATGCAATTTTTAAAATAAAACTGGTTAGAAATTTCTGTAAAATCACTTGAAAATTAAAGAAATTCAGAACGCAGAATGAAACCTTAGCCAATAGGCGGCGCCAGTGAAAATAGTCAAATTTCCAAAATTAGTTAGATAAGTATCTAATATCCACAATTTTCTGGTTTTGCATTTTGTATTTCATTTATAAAGTATTCACGTTAAATGTTTCAACCGCGAGCGGCGGGGGACGGTGGAAAAACGCACAACAATTGAAGTTTGGCGCAAAAATTTGTCACTTAATCAGCGAAAAGTTCACTACAAACGTCCTTGTATTAGAATATAAACGATAATTTAAAGTTAATGTTAAGTAATTTGTAGGATTTTAGTCACTTATTTGGAAGTTTTTGAAAAGTATTTGAAAATGTTCTTAACAATTTGTTGTGGTGTAAAACGTTTTCCTTTGGCGCTTAGTTCAAATTTGAATACGCCAAAGCTTTAAAAATTTTGTTAAAAGTCTCAAAGCAAGAGAGAGCACAGCCGACTGTTGCTCTCGCTCGCGCGCTCTCTCTCTCTCTCTCTCTCGGTCTCGCTCTCGCTTGCGCTCTTGCCCTCTTGCGATTCCAGTGACTGGAAAGTCTGGCTCGCTCGCTCATTCAGACGGCCATCTCAGTCGCACATGTGATGTCTGTCCTGTGGGCGTTGCCCGAGATTGAGCACAGTTTCGTGCCAATGCGCCGAAGCCGCTCTCTGAGCGAGGGCGTGGCCAGGTGTAAACGCCGACGCATTGTGCAGGTGGCTCTGACTGGAACGAAAGAGAGGGCCATATACGCATCAGAGGCGTGCGAATGAGATGGCCATAAACAAAATGGCTGCTATCATTGACCAATTGACCCATAGATGGCGCCAGTGGGTCGATCAGCATGTTTGCCGGCATTTTCATATGGGCGGCATTTCGCATTTGACTGTAAACTGACTGAAACTGTTTGGCGCGCGCTCGTTGTCTCAGGTCGCAGGCGATTCTAAGCGATTTGGGTTAGCAGGACTCGGAAGGACTGCCAGGCGTGCCATCGGGAGGTTCTTCAGCCGCTCAGCCGCTCATAGCAACTTTTACTGCTGCCTTCTACTTCGTTTGCCGGCCTTGTAGGCGCATTTCCGTTTGGTAATTTTTCACTCTGTCTCTGACGATTTTCACGCTGACTGCGTCTGGGTTCCCCCCACCCAGCTTTCACTGCGGAGGGGACAAAGTGCATTTGTTTGGCTTTTGAATTGAAAGCGAGGAGCGGGGTGAGACGACTGAGGGGGCTAGAGTTTAGTTTACATGTCCTTTTCTCGTGCTGCGTTCCGTTCGTTTCGTCTCCTCTTTGGTTTTGTGCTCAATAATTTTAACATTGTTGCCCGTAATGAAAGCTTTGCTCTTCATTTAAAAACGACTCTTCCCCCCCTCCCCCCTTCACCACCTCACACTTTCATTCCGTTTTGACTTGGGTGCAAGGTCCTCTTCTATTTTTTTTTTCTCAGTACTCAGTACTCGGACTTGCTTGTTGCCTTTCGCCTTCCGCTTGCAACTGACTCTTCTCTCCTCTGCGACTCTCTTCTCTTCTGTTGTCTTGTCTTTTTTCCCTTTCCTTTCGACGACATTTGCGTAATAAAATTTGCATAATTTTAAATGTGTTTGTGTGTGTGTGTGTGTGTGTGTATATATGCACGAATAGGTGGGTGGTTGGGTGACTGTGTGTCTCTTGTCTGTCTCGCATATCCTTTTTGGGCATCCTTACGCATTGTCTGCTGCTTTTTTGCATCCAAAATAAAAAGGAGAAAACAACAAATGAGTCTCCTGAGTTTGAGACCCAAACAAAAGAATTTCGGACTTAAAGGTGTCCATACTTAACCCATTTGCAGCCCATTTCTGGCCAACTTAAACACTCATGGTCTAATATTTATGCCATGCATCCACAGGATGGACATCTATCATTATAGGCCAACGTTTACGTAGAAACGCTTTGTACTCAAATGGCCTCAAGGGCGGTGGGGGCCAATGGGTGGCTAGTTCGACATGCAAAAGTTATTTAATATATGAATTTAAAAATTGCTTTATTTCACAATGATTTTTATCTACATTACAATTAGGATTTAAAAATTGTTCAACCTTCAAAGAAATTACAAACACATCTGAGTTGACATTGTTTATAACTTGAACATTAGAAATAATTAACATAGTATTTAATTGAAAATACACATTAACATACATAATACACAAAAATATCTCCATATAAAATATTAAAAAATAAATTAAATTTTTGCAAACTCTTTCGAAACACTGAATACAAAAACCGAATGATTTGTATGTACTTATATACAAATTTCTTTCCGATGTGCTAAAATTAAATATAAATTTCTCATAATTTGATTGAGTTACAAGTCAATTATTCCATGTATTGGTTTTATATTTTATATATATTTATATTTTATATTTATTCATAAATATACAACTCCCAAATGCCATTTAAAACATTCCCATTTATTGGTCATACAACATTTTTTTTGTAAAAAAAACTCTAATTTGATTCGAAAGTTGCACTTGCAATCGAATTTGATATTTATTAGCTTAATTTTCGAAAACTAAGTTGAATTTCGAGAGATTTGCATGTTTTTTTATAGGAGTAAACGACTAAATAATGAACATTTTGCTTTATTCGCTGCTTAAGGACTAAATTTTAAATACATGTTAAAAGAAATTGGAATTCTCTTGAATTGAATTAAGGAAATTAAGTCCTTTTTTTGTTGCTCTGCTTTGAGATCTTAAAGGGTTTTATTTGATTTCAGGAATTGTAACACAAATTCCAACTGCAAGTTGCTCAAGAGGAAGGTTAAACTTGTGCAAAAACTAGAAGCAGAGTGAGTCGGGGTTTTGGGTCAATAGGGATAGAGAGAGACAGAGAGGGAGAGAGAGAGAGAGAGAGAGAGAAGGGAATGGGAGAGAATGGGATTGGGGGGTTTACCTTCATTAGCCTTCTCCTCAGCTTGTGTTTGCTTTGGTAAATCAAATCCAAAGTCTAAGCGCCAACTACTTGCGTGTTTACGATGCCAACTGAAGAGTGAATAGCAGGCGTGGATGGGGGTGGGGGCCCCCTTCAGGGTTGCTTAGAGGACTTCAAGAAATTCATTACTAAAAATGTTGAATGTCAAATAATAAATAATAAAAACCAGAAGGCCGAGCTAACTTCGGCCATGCCGAAGTTTGTATACCCTTGTAAATTCCTTTGTAACTCATTCCATAATAGAGTCAGCTAATTCTTAGAACTATTTTTGGTTCGATCGTTCCCATAGGCGCTATTTCATATATAGAATTCTGATCCTGGTGAGCGCGAGTATATACAAGACATCGTGCAAAATTGCCGCTCTGTAGCTTTAGCAGTTAGGGAGGAGAGTCTGTTGATTCAGACAGACGGACAAACTGCGTTGTACACTTCTGATCAAAGCTAATATACCTATTTTGCAAGGGTATCAAAATGTGTATATACAAACGAACGAGTGTGTGTGTGCAAACACGCATCTCTGATGTGAAGCAGGTCCTTGGGGGTCTTTGGGGGTCCTTTCGGTAAGCCACTTGTTATGCTCATTAAGCTTCGTTTTTTGGTTATTAGGGCCATCAAAATGAATCAGGACAAAACTATAAGAGTCAACCCTTTACCAATGAACTGGAAACGAAAGTTCCTCCATAGTTGGTTCTCGCATTCTTTGTGTTCTCCTCTTTTTTTTCGTATTTTCGGTTAAGCTTTTCCTTTTCCTTATTATTTCTTTTTTTTGGTTTCGGGTAAAAGTTTGTTTGTTTGTTGTTATTGTTATCAACATTAAATCAAATCACAAAGACAACAACAATTACAAAAGGCTAACCAACAATAGCAACAACAACACGAAAAAAAAGTGGAAAAATAAAGAAAGAGAAAGAAAACTAAGTAGGAATAACAGAATATCTATAATGGCCCCGGCACCAACAACAAAACGAATGATGGGTGAGAGAAACGGTGCGGGGCGGGCGGCGTTTCGGCGGTGCGGGGGGGAAAAAAAAGACACAGAAGAAAATTTACAATGTCGCCGGTTTCCGTTGCCCTCGATGCGTGGATGGGGGTGATGGGGGGGCGTGGGTAGCGGGTCGGTTATGCGTTGCTTTGGTTTTGTTGTGGCAATAAAATACATCATAACGGTATCATAAGCGAAGCGTACACATAGAAGGAGAGCAAAAAAGAAAAAGTGAGAGAAAAAAAAGCGGTAGCGAAAATCTGTGGAAAAAATCCATTTGCAGGGCAGCAGCAAAAAACAAAAACAAAAAATTACATGAAGTCGCACCGCACATTGTTATGCTCTTCAATCTATTATTCGAAGGCGATATCCATTGGATGTTGAATTATTTCGTTTTATTTCAGTGTTAATGATAAACAGCTGATGGTGTTAAACTGTTATTTAATGTGTATAATTATTTAATGTCCAAACATTAAAACTGCTGCCACAAATTGCTGCAAACGATAGCAACGAAATAATGTACTCCTTTTTGCAAGTGTACATTAACAAAAGAAAAAAGAGAAGAAAAAAAAGCTGCACAAAAAATATTCAAATTTCGTTACGATGCGCAAAAACAACAACGACAACAAAATGGAAGAATGGACAAAAACAAAAGCTAAAAGGAGCAACAACAAAATAGAACAGAAACCGAAAAACAGAGGCGCAACAACAGCAACAGCAACGCCAACGACAACAACAATGACAATGGCGTCCACAGGAAATAGTCACACACATACATACGTAAATATATATATATATATATATGTTCATGCATATATATGTATGTATGTATGTTTATGCATACACGCACTCACTCACCCACATACATATGTATGTATGTATGTACACACATGAAAGGGTTGCTGCACACATGCCGTTAGTTGGCATGTACTGCCTCATGCGTCCTGTTCTGTTCTGTTCTGTCCCATGCCTTCTGTCCTCTGTCCTGCCTCCTGTCCTGCGTCCTGCGTCCTGTGTGCGTGCTGCAGCAAATAAAATATTAAAATTGGTTCAATGAATTTCAATAACAACAACAAACACGAAATCAAAACTAAATTTCGCTTTATTGATAACGAAACACAAGGTAACACGTAACAAGGGGAGGGGATGGCCAGCAAGTGGGAGACGTGGGTGATTTGCGTTTGTTTGAGTGTGTATATACATATGTATGTGCGGGTGTCTGTGTGTGTGCTGATGTGGTTATGTATGCCCAGCACTTGAAATATGTGAGGTGTAGATGAACAGAGAGTGAGTTACGATACAGGAAAGAGAATCAGGGCGGACACACGACCAGAGGCGGAGAGCTCTTAGTGAAGAGGGGGTACCATAGGAACATACATAGGAACATACATATACATATACATATACATATACATATACATATACATATACATATACATATACATATACATATACATATACATATACATATACATATACATATACATATACATATACATATACATATACATATACATATACATATACATATACATATACATATACATATACATATACATATACATATACATATACATATACATATACATATACATATACATATACATATACATATACATATACATATACATATACATATACATATACATATACATATACATATACATATACATATACATATACATATACATATACATATACATATACATATACATATACATATACATATACATATACATATACATATACATATACATATACATATACATATACATATACATATACATATACATATACATATACATATACATATACATATACATATACATATACATATACATATACATATACATATACATATACATATACATATACATATACATATACATATACATATACATATACATATACATATACATATACATATACATATACATATACATATACATATACATATACATATACATATACATATACATATACATATACATATACATATACATATACATATACATATACATATACATATACATATACATATACATATACATATACATATACATATACATATACATATACATATACATATACATATACATATACATATACATATACATATACATATACATATACATATACATATACATATACATATACATATACATATACATATACATATACATATACATATACATATACATATACATATACATATACATATACATATACATATACATATACATATACATATACATATACATATACATATACATATACATATACATATACATATACATATACATATACATATACATATACATATACATATACATATACATATACATATACATATACATATACTTATTTTTAATTAATTTGGATTTTTAGCTTTTCGAAAAACAAGTTTATTCTCGAAACGAGCTACTCAAGTTGTGGGCGTTGATCTCTTTGGTTGATCTCTTCACAGATAAGCTGCAAAAATATGGCCAATAATAATGTAAAAGTTCACACTCAATTAGCAATCAATTCACACCGTGGTACTAAAAGCGTTTTGGCCATTTGCGCAGTTTGGCAAAAGAAATGAAATTAAACGACAAATATAACTTTATTCCACCCCAGCTCCCTCCGGCCCCTCTTTGAATTGAAGTTATTTGCGCTGTCCATGGTTTAAGCCCCCGCCCCCGCCCCCGCCCACACACGACACGAAACAACATGCAACAACAAGAACACACACAAAACAAGCCGCATATGAATATACATATGCAGATACAAATCTGCACACATTCCGGGCCATATCTCTCCTCACCGCCCCTCCCTCGCCCCACAGTGAGTGTGTGTGTGTGTTAGCGAGTGTGAGTGGGTGTGTGTGTGTGTGTGTGATGTCTGTCAATCTCAACCCTTTTGCAGTTGTGCGTGGTGCGATTCTTTTTTTGTTGCTCTTGCTGCTACTCATCTGCCCCAAGAGGCCTATCTATACATATGTATATACACATGTACATACATATGTAGATTTGTATGTATGTATGTATGTGTGTGGATTGATTTGCATGTGCACTAAACAAAATCAATAAAATGCATTTTTAAAGTACAAACTAGAAGCAGAATCGGAAGAAGTCGAACTAATATATCGACTAATTGATGACTGGCGGCAACAACAAAAAAGGAAAAATCGAAAATAAAAAACAATTGTAGCCCGATATTGATTTAAAGAGAATTTTTTTCTATTTCACAAAATGGCAACATCTACGCAAACTACCTCACCTTGCCTTAGCCCCATGGCCCAACATGAAATACCTTACAAAAAAAAACATAAAAAGGCAAGCGTTGGGGGTATTCTGGCCAGCCTTGGGGGTTGAAAGGACACACACACACACACACACACACATAGAGCGACGGCAGCGACAAATAACAAACAAATACAAAGCTGAAAGCAAAGCCCTGAAAAGGCAGAGGCGTTTACTCCCCAAGGGATGTGGGGGAGTGTCAGGCCATATCTCTCTTTCTCTCTCTGGCTCCCTACCATTACCACTAGCACTCCCCCCCCCTATATCCCATTCCCTTGCCTATCGTTCTGCTCATAGTATTTGAGTTTATTGTATGCGTGAATATTCAAATATTGCGTGTGTGTCGGAGTGTGTGTGTGTGTGTGTGTGGGTGTGTATGGGTGTGTATGAGGGTTGCCACAGCAACAGGAAATCAAACGCATGCGTAGTGTTCCCCAAATTGGAGTTTCAGGATATCCCCCCTTTACCCATTGCCCTCCCCCCTCCCTCCATTGCCAACAAAATTCGCCAATGAGTTGGTCTTTGAAACAACAACAAGAGCAATGCCAAATAATAAATAATTGCTAGTTGGCATTGAGGTGTATAACGGTATGCCATCCATTTATTTATTTATAATGTAGAATGTTAACAATGAATTCTTAACATACTAAAATATGTTAGATATTTAAAATTGTCTCTCATGCAAAAACTTGTCACCAACAAAACGTGTGTGTGTGTGTGTGTGTTGTCTGCATGTGTGTGTGTGTATTTTTCTATTAAGGTCAGGGGTATGGAAGGGGCGGGAGGGTCTGCAACCTGTCTACATAAATACTGTCTGCGATAAGGCCTTTGTTTTTGTCATAAATCTCGTTTTATGATGAAATGATATAGGAGAGAAAAAGAGATAGACAGAGACAGAAAGAGAGTGAGTGGGGGAGGGAGAGCGGGAGGGAGAGGCCAAGGAGAGAGAAATGCAATCCCACACATATTCACACACACAAACACAGAGACACTGGAACACAAATTGGATACACACACGAAAGATAGCATCTAGAGGGCGGGGTGGGGTAGGGGGCGTGACTAGAAGGTGGAGCTTTGCCAGCCTGTTTTGTTGATTTGTGGGCAAAAATTGAAATTGAAATGGCTTTAAAATAATTACATTGAATAGTTACACACACAGACACACAAAAAAAAATCTATTGAAATCTATCTAAGCAAAATTGGGAATCAGAAATTGTAATCAATAGTGTATTCCATCAACGGATATTTGATTTTGATCTCCCCCAACTAGAATAATCAACTTCTTTAGCAACTTGCACAGACAAGTTTCTGGGATCTAGGATCTCTTCTTCTTTTGCTTAGATTTCAAAAACAACAAAAAGAAATGCCGTACAAATGGCACAAACACACACACACACACACATACATATGCGTAGAAACAGTTGCAGACTTTGTCTGCAGTGAAAGTTATACGTGGAGTCAGCGGCACTCACACAGACACACATACATACAGAGACAGGCACACACAGGATAATGTCTGCCTGTTTGTCTATGTGTCTGTCTCCATAGGCGTCTCTCGCCATGTTCGCCTCTCGCTCTCACTCACTCGCTGTGTGTCCGCGCGTGTGTGTGTGTGTGTGCTTCACTCTCTAACTATCTCTCTCAATCCCTCATTCAGTGAATGCGTTTGCACCTAATTTGCATAAACGGTCTGGCAGCGGCAGAAAACTTTTGCCCACATTGCACAAAGAAAAGAAACGAGAAGAAAAACTGCTGCCGGTTCGCAAGATAAAAAAAACATAAGAAGAGATGCGAGTCGAATTGCGCGAGCTCAAGATTTTTTGGTGGAAAATGGCTAGGAGGAGTAGCAGGAGCAGGAGCAGCAGGAGCAGGAGCAGGAGCGGGGGCCCGTTTGTAGTCGAGTGAAAAATGCGCAAACTTGGTAACCAAGTTAGCGCGTTATTTTAACATTTTCCGCTTTGCTACTACTGCTGCACCGGCGGTGGCGGCGACGGCGACGACGACGGCGTCGGCTGTCGCCTTTTTCACGCTCTCTTTCCTTCATTGCTTCCACTCCCTCCACACTGTGCCATCGCACACCACTTGATGGCACTACTTGGTCTTGTTTCAAGGACTTGGACTTGGGTACAAATCACAGCCAGTTCTGAAAATTATGATCGATGAGGTCCTGTGCAGCGGCAGCAGTCACAGCTGAAAGGAAAGTTATGCGATGGCGGTTTGTTGGGAAATTTGTACAAGTTTTCCGCGATTGCATTGCAGATTTGCGGTTTTTTCTCTGTCCTTCTCTCTTTTTTTGTTACTTGTTACTCATGCTTGTGGTGAGAAGTGGGAGAGATGATGATTGCTACATACATACATATACTTATATATGTATCATATATGAGAAAGAAATGTTAGTTTTCCATGTAATTTCTCCCCAAGCATTTTCAATCGTATTTACCTAATGTTAAGAGCACTCTCATTATATTTAGAAGCCCCAAATCAAGTCAAACTTACTCTCATTTGAGGGTAAATATGGTTTGCCAAAAACCTTGCCTGGCCCGGCTAAAACTAACCTAAAATAAAAGTTAAGAATATCATTTGGTAAGCTATTTTGAGATGCTTTGATTGGCATATTGTGATACTTAAATCTAGCGAATTTTAATCCGCGGGATTATTAAATTTCTTTTCCAGCAATTTATTGTCTCTTAATTATATGTATGTACCTATTACTTTTCATTTCACTTCATTTGTTTTTTGTTTCCCAATTAAATGTTTTTTTTATTTTTACGACTTTCGTGTTTTAATTGTTTTTAAGTTGAGCTTCTTCAAGGTCATGACTAGCACAGGCTTTATGTGCATCTGAAAGTAAAAATACCAAAGGCATTTCTTAGAAATAAACTTTAATTTAACCTATTAATGTAAAAAAAAAAAACATATGAGATGCCATTAATACTTATTTATTATTATTATTATTTTGCATCCATTTCAAATACAAACCAGAAGGCCGGGCTAACTTCGGCCATGCCGAAGTTTGCATACCCTTGCAAGTTCTTGTGTTAAGTTTTTAGAAGGAAAACTATTTTCGGTTCGATCGATGAGCTACATGATATAGTAGTCGGATCCGGATAAATCTTGTAAAATCGAGAGTCTGTTGATCCACACAGACAGAAGGAGTTGAATTTGTCTTGTCATGCTGATCAAGATTATATACACACTTTTGGCAAAACTTAATATACCCTTATTGCAAGGGTATTATAAATAAACTTTTAGAAGTTTGCATCCTCTTAATGGTAAATCTAAGAATTTATATTCAAAAATTTCAATAGGAGAACCAAAAATTGTCTGCGGAGGAAAATCACAAATATCCATTTTGAGATATATAGTTAACATACAAAGATTATAAATGTCGATTTAGAGAAAGAATAACTAATTGAGAAATCTTTACATTTGGAAGTCTGCAACATATAGATGCACATAAGCGAATTTAATCAAGTATACGTATATTTCTAGAAGTGCATGGGCCATTTTCTCTTCATTCTGGGCTATGAAACTTCGCATTGGATTTTTTTTGTCATAGAAAAATGTTTTTTTCGACTTTTGTATTGGCAGACAGTGTGTCGAAAAATTTGAGTTTTGTTTCCATTCCACATTAATCAATGGCTGAATTTGCCTCTCATTCTAACTCAGGAATTCTCATGCAAATGCCTAAGGTCAAGAGCAAGGCTGCAAAACTCAGAAGTCAAATGTCTGTGTCATCGTCTACCATTCCTCTCCCCCCCGCCCAATTTGCCATCGCATCCCCATCCCCATCCCCATTCTTATCCCATTTCCATTCCCCATTCCCCATCCCATCTTCATTCAACAGAAAATGCATAAAAAAACTTTCAATATCACTGGGTCACATGCTCGTCTGCATCACTGATGAGCAGCCCCACACAGAGAAAGAGAAAGAGCGAGAGAGAGAGAGAGAGGGGGAGAACGAGTGGAGAGACGACGAGGAGCAACAAAAGGCACTTTGACTGAGACGAGCCTCCTTCCTACACCGATTTTAACAACAAATTATGGCATCTTTGCTCATAAAATTTCACAATAAACAAAAGTCAAAAGAAAACAAGTAACAACAAATAAGCCAAGAGAGTGCGACAGAGATAGCGAGAGAGAGGGAGAGAACGTAACGTAACGTAAATTTGCTGTAATAAAAAACTTTTTCGTGATCTACCTCAATGCTGCAAGGATGAGAACTGAACGAACCAGCGTTTTAGGTGCTCTTTAAGGAAATTGAAAGTGGTGGCAACTCTTCTTTCATCGTCATCATCATCATCCTCCTACCGTTGGTCGCGTCATTGGCGCCTGCGGGGAGGGAGAGAGGAACCTGCGGTTCATTGTGCCTTGTGTGAGTGTGAACCAGGAGGGGGGGAATTCTCCTCTCGTAAAGTGTCCCTCTGGATCCGCTCCTGGTGTTTGTGTGGAGGGCATAAAAAATCAGCTCTTGTGTAATAATCATAAATTAGTTTATGAGTCCCGGTTTTGCTGCTAAAGGAACCAAACGTCGTCATCGTCGCGTGTCGCGGCGTAACCTTGCCCTTCCTTACACACACACACACACACACACACATACACACACACACGTATGTACATTTACAGAAAGAATTTCACTCGTTTTTGTTTTTGTACATACATTTGTGTTTTTGCTGTTGTTTTCGAGACTGCACACTGTTGAATTTTTACGGCTGCTGCATAAAAATCCCCAAGCGAAAGTTCGAGTCACACTCAGGAAAAGGGCGGTGCAGGGGGGGAGTAACAAATTTGAAATTCTGACAACGCTTGCCAAAGTGGAAAATGTATTCGAAAACAAATTTTGAATTACAAATCGACATCGACAACGATGACGTCATGGCCATCCAAAAATAAAAAAAAAAAATAAAGGATGCAGCAACAACCAGTCAACCAACCAACCAACCAACCAACGAACCATCCAGCAGAGGGCAAGGACACCAGCTGAGAGAGAGAGCGAGAGAGACAGAGAGTATACGAAAATTTTCGCACGAGTTTTGCATTTGAATGTGAGTTACGACTTTGCTACACAGTTACCTTCCCCCCCCTCCGCTCCACCTCCACCTCCATCACTTGTGTGTGTGTGTGTGTGTGTGTGTGGGTGGGGGGGAAACAGCTGATTTTTGTTTTGGTCTGGGCACATTCAACGAGATCCATTTGCCTAGATAAGCTCAAAATAGGACCATAAAAAGCGAAATAGAAAACGAAAAGAAAGGACATGCTGAAATTGCGCAGACGCTGCTCCCGTTCAACAAAATGGCTGTCAAACGCAGGTCCCCGAGGCGATTCCTTGAAGAAATATGAGGCGCATAACTGCTTTCAATTAGCCCACGAAGGATGGAAGGACTCTTAAAGTGTCTGCCATAGTTTCTCTTTTGGATTTTGGCTTTAAGTCGTGAAAGCAAATAGCACAAAAGAAAAACTTTACACTCAAACACACACAAGCACACGTACGAGTACACACACACATATATGTGAATACAAACAACGCCCACTTTCATCATCATCATCCCAGCAGAAGCAGGAACAAAAACAGGAACAGGCGCAGAAGCTCATGCGAGAGCTTCGTTAGCATTCTATACGTGGCTCGCATTGTAACACGCGTCTGGAATACAAATGAGGATCGCTTTCGTCTTCGTCCTGTTCCGTGTCGCTTCGTCGTCATCAGGCGGCACGGCAACCAGCATTCAGCCATTGACAGAACCGGAACACTCAGAGAGAGAGAGCGAGAGAGAGAGCGAGAGAAAGGACTAACACATATGGACTTGGGCTCCCTCGCAGGACACAATGTGTTCGAGTCGACGTTTATGTTTTTCTTTCTTTCGGGTATTTGTTTTGCTTGTACCTTATTTCGGATTTTTTCACTAATTCATTGTGTATTTGTTTAACTTGGAAAAGCATACAAGTTTTCCATGAACTGGATCCATTCCATTAAATTAAAGTAAGACACACACACACCCACACCCACACACACACACACACTCAAAACCCAGCTTGGTTGCTTCCGCTTCCTGTGTTTGTTGTAAAACCACACACACACACACACACACACACACAGACCCACAATTCGTCTCTTGATTTGTACTTTGCTCTAAATATAACTCTCCTTTTTTTGTACATAAATTTTGACCAGAAGATTAAAGATATATACTATAACTAATACGGATTATTAGACGCTAATACTTAGAAGATGTTGAACCGCCTTTCATTAGATCGCTTGTCCCTATACTTAGTGGGAACATTTGAATATATCAATATGTGTGACATTCGTTTGCCTTTGTTTGTTTTCGACATGCCCTTTTTTTTGTAGTCCCTACAAACGGCACTCATCCAGATCTGGTCGGGTTGGAGGGGGGTCTAATGAGGCATCGGTAAATGTTGACAGCAGTTTGGCTTGATAAGCATGAAACCGTAACGAATGGAATGCCTATCCTCAGGTTTTAGGCTGCGAAAGGATAATTAAACTCCTGGCAACAGTCGAAGCGTATTAATCATTTAATTTACTCCTTTTGCCACGGCCACGGCTATGCCTTGGGGAGAGGGGAGGGGGTGGGGGGGTCGATACTGGGGGCACTTGTCTGCGAGAGCATTAACACGAATGTTCTCGGCACAGACAATCCTTTCCACGTGTCCTTACGCAACCCTTTCGTGCTGGCATTTAATTCGTTCAGGCAAGAAATTTACGCATAGCCCCAACCCTCCGCCACTGCCACCGCCACCGCCACCCCACCCCCTCTCCCAACCCATTCAGTGAGTTTTTGTAGCTTCATTAAAATAAATTCAAAATAAACTACGCTGATTATGATGAAAATAATAATAAGTGGCAAGGCAAAAGTTTATATCTAAAAGTTCTACTTCTTCAAGAGTTTCCCAAGGTCAACAGACAGAGAGGGGAAGGGGGGTGGACTAGAGGGGGGGTGAAATTATTTCAACATTTGTGCGAAATGTTTGCTTTTAGAAGTCAATTAATTAATTAGTATAATTTCAACATTTGCGCTTCAATGGTGCGCTGCTGTTTCTCTTCTGGTGTGTTTGTATGTGTTTGTTGTTGTTGTTGTTTTTTTGCTTTTTGTGTATTTTTATTTTGTTTAACCAACCCCATTGAAATGTCGCAACGCCTAAAACGCTGCAATACAAAATCGATGACAAATTGCGGACACGTTACGCGTAGTTGAGCCCAAGATGAGTTGAGCCTGTGACTCGCATCTCGCCGGTTTCGGTTTCGGTTTTGGTTCGGCGTGACTGCTAAATACCCTCCTCCTCCTCCTCCTCCCCCGTACCGACTCCTGCCTGACGAAGACAAAGGCAGTCAGTGAGGCAAACCAACAACAAACATCCACCAGCCACCCTGACAGTCAGCCCAGATACAAAAGGCAAAGTCAGGACATCGACGACAACAACAGCAACAACACACAACGAGGATATATCAATGGGCAAATTAAAATAACAACCTAATCATCGTTTTAAGACCGCGAGAAAAAGGCGACACTCAGAGGGGTGCAAAGCAGCGACAGGATCTTTCACTCGTTCGCTTACGCTCGCTCTGCCCTCAATCGCTCTCTCTCTCTCACTCGCACACCCTCTCACCCTGCCGCTTGCATTGCTGCTAAATGAAACAGCAAGGCCTTTTTGTCAACGCTACACTGAGCGAAAAGCCAAACGGAAGTCATACAAAACAATAATCACACCTCGCATCACATAGATAATTCAACAGGAATCTAAAATTACTTAGTAAGTTAGTTTATAAAAACAGATTAAGAGTGCAAGAAGAAGAGAACTCTGCCTCCTTCTTTTAACTTCATCTAGTTGTAATTCTCAACTACTTTAAGCATCAAAGAAGTAGAATGGAAAAATAAATTGTAATTTTGATTCGCTAGAAGTTTGCAATGAATCTTTTTATATTAATCGACTTATTCAGATATTTCGAAATTGTCTACATAAATCTTAGATCGACAATTTATCAATAATATGTGAAATAAAACTAAAAATGTGCTAAAACGGAAAATTCTGTGGGGCAGTCAGACTCGATGTTTTGCTGCAGTGTACATTCATCCCAACGCATTACCAACCCATCTTCGTTTCATTTTTTTTTGTCCTCAATCGTCGGTCGCTTTGAACATCCCTTTTTATATGTATGTACATATATCCATCTATATATGTATATATATATTTTTATTTTATTTTTTTCGCTAGCATTTTTATATGTTCCGGCGTTTGTTCCGCCTTCTGTTCCTGTTTCCAATTCCTGTTCTGCGAAACAATTGCCCAAAAGTGTTGGAAGTCAAACGCAACCGACCCGCCACTAATGCGTCCGCCTCAGTCTCAGAGTCTACTTATGGATGGGTGGAGTGGGTTTTAGTGCAGCATCAGTGAGACATCGAATTGCTCCCTTGTGACAGGCCAATATAATGCGCCACGGGGTTACCATCGGTGAATGGGTGATGGGTGATGGGTGAGCGCTTTGTGGGGGAATTGGGTGTTGGATGGAAGCCGGGCGATTGCACAACAGATTGCTGCACTCATATCAAGTTGCAATCGGGTCTATGGACTCTATATGCCTTCCACTCTGCCCCCGTCTCCATCTCCATCCACTGTCACACTGTGGGTTGTCTCTTGCTGATACGTATGATGGATCGCCTTAAATACCTTTAAATTAAAACGACGCTCAAAGGCGAAATGAGTTGAGGGAGTTTCCGTTTGAGGGGTGGGGTAGGTGTATTGAGGTAAATGAGGGTTGGGGTTCACATTTTGGGGGTTGGGGGTCAAACGTCTCATTTTAAATGCCTTTTAATTGAACGCAGCATGAGGTCGTCAATAAAATAACAATGGCTCCAGTCTATGAGCTGGAAACGGAGCTAGTTGGCAAGAGTTAAGTTAGGTACACATACATACATACATACATAGGTGGGTGGACTCATAAGTATGTAGATATTGCGTTTACTTGGCTCAGCAAGAAGAACTAGTTCGCGTCGCTCATAAATATTCAGCATGTTCTTGCCTGTCAATGGGCCAGTATCTGCATTCCCCGTCTCTTCATCTCTTGCACACTCTCCTCTCCTCTCCTCTCCTCTCCACTCTCTCTCTCATGCTCTCTGGCTTACCCGCTCTTTCGCTCTCTATTTTTGACACTAATCAGATTAGTATCGCCATATACTCGTAATTCTTTTTGTATTCTTGTTGCATCAAATTGCATGCCACCCACTCTCCATCCACACACACACACACACACACACACAAACCATCGAGAAGTGAATAGAAGCCACAACCCAGACAAAACTTGACATGCATACTTTTGGCTTTGGCTTCGGCTTCGGTATGTAACGGACCTTATAGTCGTCGGGCCCTCCCCCCCACTCCCTTCTCCTTCCTCGATCCACCATCGCCATCTCCGTTTGTGGATTTCTTTTTTTTTTTTGGTGGGTATTGAATGACTGCCCTGCCCTGACTGACTGTTTGACAGACACTGATGTTGATGAATATCAAGTGAATCCTTTTGTGACATCAGGCCTCCCGCTGGGTTTGAGCTTTAAATAAAAACGAAAGAAAAAAAAAAAACGGAAAAACAAAAAAAAGCAAGGATAAGGAAGAGGAAAAAATGAAACTTCTCTGTGGCAGCGAAAGTGACAGCGACAGGCTAAAGAGATAGAGAGTGTGTGTGCGAGGGAGAGGGAGAGGGAGAGATAGAGACTTGGCCCATAGCTGGGACTTACTTAGCCCCTAGTAGAGAGAATGCTCAGATTGAAAAACGCAAAAGTTGAGATACGAACGCGGTTCGGCCAGATTGATTGCCAGCGATAAGTCCAGTTGCATGAGGGCAAGCAAGAGGCAAGTGTAGTATATAAAGAAAGCGACAGGGTTGCGGGTTGCGGGTGTTGGTTGGTTGGCTTTAGGTTGGACCGAATAGCGTAAAAAAATAAAAACACAAAAAATTGATGCCAGATAAGACACACTCGGCGCAGGATGAGAACGGAGGACGGACCATGCGACTCGGGGAAAATAGACAGGAAAATTATGAAAGTGTTGGCGTAGAACAAATCGAATTAGACATTGCGTAAATAAGTTTGATGCCTAGTCACACATACATACATACGTACATACATCGATAGTGATGTGAGAGTGACTCACTCCATTGAAATGCCATCCATTCCATCGTGACACGAAACCGTCTCTAGCTTAGTAACAACAACAGCGAAGAAAGGAGGCCGCCGCCATTAGCATTACGGGAAAAAGTAGGAAGAGTTTGCTCTCTCTCTCTCTCCCTCTGTCTCTCTCTCTGGTTGGTCTCTTCATGGTGTCCGGGCATGGGTCCGTGTCTGGCACTAGGTTTGAGTCTGAGTCCCGGGTCCAGCCTTCGGCCTTCTGCCATTAGTGCGTGTGATTTCCATTTCATTTTGCTTCGTGACAGTTGGCAACTCCAACAGATTAAAGGCATTTCCCATCCAAGCTACGCAATTCGCTTGAATTATTGTTGTCAGCAACCAGCCCAGGGGGCAGTCGCTGTGGTACAGCAGTACCAGAACCAGAACCAGGTTCCCGGACTACCAGGGACCAGGGAGCAGGACCAAGGATGTCGTCGCGACATGCGTCGATGATACGCAAATGCAAACAAACAAGGAGGCAACACAGCGAATGAGCGATAGAGAGGCAAAAAAATAATGTCATGCACATTGGGTGGAGTAGGAAATGGTTGATGACGTGGTAAAGGGGGGCCGGGAGGGGTTACGGGGGAATGAGTGTGTTTGTGTGTAAGGCATATGCAAAAAGAAGCAACCAGTCGAAATCCTCTTCCTGTCACCTTTCTCCTCACACTGTTCGCTCGGCGAAATCAGCTGTGAAAATTTTGAAATTTTTCCACGAGGATTTTCGCGACTTTTTGCGTATTTTGCATCAATTTTTATCAGTTGGCATCACACCGACGCGAAGCGTGTGCCGCCAAGCGGTGATGGTCGCGATATACATAGATTCGGGGAAAGGGGGCGGGCTAGACCAAGGTTCAGTTGGATTCGGGTTGGTGGTGCGGGTGGTGCGGGTGGCATTAATGGCAGGGCAACTGCGTAAGTGGCACAAAAACCTCTGACAAATGTGCAAATGGCAACTGATGACACAGGCTCACGAATATAAAGTAAAGTGAACTGAATTGAAGTGAAGTGAAGTTAAGGTGGGTGTTGGCAGCAGGAAGAAGGGTCCCATGATCCATCTTGCAAGTATCAGGAAGGAGTTTAAGGGCTTCTCATTAAATAGTTAGAAGAAGTTAATAGAAGTCTCTGACTTAAAAATCCTTCAGACATTAGAACTAACTAAAGGAACTACTGCCCAATCGGTAATACGATCTAGTTTCCCAAGGAGTAACTGCTAAAATATCAAATGTTCAATTTCCGAGGAGAAATTCAAAGAGTAGAATGCTAGATCAGAAATTTCGTGAGACGGAGATTATATTATATTATTATAAATAGAACCAGCTATATCTCATACTCTTTTTAACAAGGAAACAACACTTTACATATTTCAAAAAATAATGTTTACAATGATATAAAAAATTAAACGAATTTCGAAATTTTATAAACAGACACAGTTGGTATTATCGAGAATTTTAAACCTGTTTGAATTTATTTATTGTTTCTAAGCATTTGAAAAAAAAACTTAGAAATTTAAAATTTAAAAAATGGAATCATTTATCTAAGCACGTAAGGACACATATCAGGGACGGTAAATAATGATTATTTTGTTTTTTTTTAATTAAAAAAATCATCCACTTCTAATTCTATATAATTATCCGAACTTCTATTTATTGGAATTGTGTCCGGTCCCAATCGATCTGACTAATCGATTTAAATTTTGAATCAAAACATTAACAAGGAATTTGAAATCACTTAACTCTGCAATTTCTCTACAATATGAATATATTACACAATAAATTTGTAACATCGAATGTAGATGGTAATTACCGTTATTGGATGATCGCACAAGAAATGAAAGCGTTTTAAAAAGCAAAACTATTTTTAGTCCCAATATTTCTATGGGAGCTATATAATATACTAGTCCGTTCTCGATCAAATTTCGCAGGAAATGTTCAATAAACTTTAATATTAAATTTTTACGATAATCGCGTCAAAAACAACCGAGTTATTTATCTAAATCTCTATTTGGGACCATTGCTATGTTATATGATATATTCGTTCGTTCCGGACGAATCGGAGATACACTATATCAATTTCTCTGCTCATGCTGATCAAGAACATATATACTTTTTAGGGGCTGAGAAGCCACTTCTGACCAAAATGATTATACCTTTTGCAGAGTATAATAGAACGAAATATTGTCCTTATGTCGAATCGTACAATGCGCAGGACAACTCCTACTTCCTAATCAGATTAAACATATTTTAGCTACAGCTAACTACAAACTAAATGAGTCAGGATTAAGGATTCTGAGCTGATTGCAAGAAGGTTGGAATTAAAGAAAAGAATACTGAAAAAGTGTCTTAACAATAAGCGAATATAATTCCTGGTAGCTGTATTGGTTACAGTTATATTTATTTGGCTTAAAAGACAATTTAACAGTTTGTGCATAAAGTTAGCACCAAGCATTAGTCCACGGTTAACTAGAGAAGGAAGATTAATTAAGAAAATACTACTAAAGGGTATGAGGGCAAGTTGACATTACGATCTCAATTTAAACACCAAAGTGTGAAACGAAGAAGAAGAACTTTCCAATTCTAATTCTCATTCTTTTGTTTCTGGCAAACGCTCATAAACCCAATATCAACACTTGATTAACCCAAATGAGGCCAATCATTGCGCTCTAATGAACCAAACCGGACCAAACGCACGCACACCAGCCAAGCGACCAACCAACCAACCACCCAAACCTCCCACCCATCCCTCCATCCATTTTCAAGGCAAATGTTTTGCCTACAAATATTTTTGGGCAACGCCTTTGGCCCTAAAAAGTTTTAACCCTTTGGCTCACAACATTCGCGTGTGAGAATTGCACTGTGGAGCGACGACCAGGACGACGACCAGGACCAGGAGAGTGCGGTAGTGCGACAACTGTGTGTGGATGATGTCGTCGACGCCATCAACCTCGTTGGCCTTTAATCACGTGGAAAGGCGCGAAAAGCGGCGCTTAGCTTTAGTGTTTTGTGCCCAAAAGCTTGAGCGCGTGCAGCAGCCAACAGAAGGGATTCGAAGGGTTGACTCTAACTGTGACTCTCACTCTCACTCTCGTTCACTCTTTCTCTCTCCAGTGCGCTTATCATTAATCATTAATAATGAAAACGACGGCGTTAAATCTTATAGATGTGCCATACCAAATGCTGGTATTTCCCATTCATGGACCAGAAATATTTACTTCAAGGGGGGAGGGGGGGTCACAGGCGGGGTAAGGCATGTTCGTTTTTTATTATATACATATAGTAGTATGTATCAAGGGGTTGAAAAGTCTCTGAAGTACCTGTTAATGGGCACTTCAGGCAAAGTGTGTGTGTGTCCCAGTGTGTGTGTGTGTGTAATTTGACCCGGGGCTATAAGTTACGCAATTGAAAAAGCGCAAATTGCACAACAACAGCAGGAACAGCATCAGCATCAGGAGCATCAGGAGCAACAGAGTCCTCAGTCTCTCCTGTCCACTCTTCACTCTTCACTCTTCCCTCTCTATGGCCGTGGAAGGGAACTGTTAAATTGCCATTGTCGGTTCGGTATGTCAAAGTAAAGTGTTGAACTTACTACTCTACTCTACCTTAACCACCCCACTCCACACCCCTCTTCGATGGCACTTCACTCCTCCCCGTTTCATTCATCTCTCATTCATTCAAGCTGCTCCTACTCCTACTTCTTTTTTTTTTTTGTATTTTTTGATGCACTTCAAATTGAAATTCCTGCGGGACGCCATCGTGTCCTCCACACAACGCATTTTGATGCGTAAATGAGTCTTAATGTGTTTTTCACACCAAAAAAGCAAGAAAAACCAAAGAGAGCTTTTCGGCGAGTGGACGGGCAGAAAAAAACAACCAACAACCAACAAGCAATGTGGAAATTTTCAGCAAATTTCATATCAAAAGCCTGGGCCCAGGCAGCAAACGCGTTGTGGTGGACAGGAGGATGGGGATGGGATGGGATGGAGGCGTCGTAGCGGCAAATTCAATTTAGCATTTTTAAGTGCGTGCTCCTTTGATCAGCGACAATCGAATTGGTCTCTCTCTCTCTCTCTCTCCCTGTCTGTCTGTCTCTCTCTCTCGGCTAACGAGTCCGAATATAGAGAGTTGTGTGTGTCCAACGTAAAAATAAAACTGATTACGCTTGCCGTTTGATCAACAGGAGCATCAACAGCAGCAGCAGCAGCAGCAGCAGCTGTAGTCCTGCTCCTCCACCTCCTCCTCCTCCTTTAGTCATAAATATTCAATCCTCTAGCTGCATTCGAAACAGAAACTAAATTCACAAGCCTACTCAAACTTCTGTGCCCATAATTATGTAGCCCATACTCAACTGGAACTCATGGGCCGACGGATTGGATGGAATTCATATCATCATGGCATCAAGGACTTTTGTCAACATGAGCTCATTGGCTAAAATACGGCTCATTGGCTGCCTTTAGCCGCGGGCCAAGAACCAGGCACAGATGCTCTCGATTGATAGACGACGACGACGACGACAGCGACGACTCATTGACGGATTGGGCAATTGGCATTGCCCACAACCCAAAAGTGTTGGTAACTACTACTACTACCACTACTACTCGATTGTCCCATGTCCCTTGAACATCCTCGAAAGATGCAGGCACTCACACACACACACACACACGGCAATTACATGAAGTGGCTCTGCCTTTGCCTCAGGGCTATCAAATAAATTTCAGCAAGCTTTGTGTGCTCAAGTGCGGAATCCTTGAGAGAGAGAGGGAGAGAGCCAGCTCCTTGTCCGTATTCTAGCCCGGTCCTGGGTTCATTATGCCTCTGCTAGAGGGTATGACGAGCTATGACAATGAGTTTGCCAATGCATGATGGGATAAGGCATGGAATTAATTTCGAGCAATTGCAGAATATATCTCACCTGGAATCCCATCAGAGATTTTCCTAGATTTTCCTCAATTTTCGCCACAATTTTATCCCAATTAATTTCCTCCAATTTTCCAGCCTTTATAGCTCATGCTATTTTTTTTTAAATCCAGTTTTCCTCCATTAAAATTCATTTACTTTTCTTCCAATAAAATTTTAACCTTCGAATTTTCCTATTTTGTTTAATTTTTGGTCATAATCATTTACCATAAATATCGAGAAACTACAATATGAAACTGTCAAAATTTCCCATTAAAATTTACTTTATTTTAATGCTCAAAAAATATGAATCTTGGAAAATAAATCTTTGGAGTCTCATTTTATTTGTTTGATTTTTTAAAAATTGATTTTAAATTTTAGTTAATTTTTTTAATAAAAACGAAACTGAAAAAATTTCTTTTATTTTTCAGGTAACAAAATAGTTTTATTAAATGCCAAATTAAAAACTATTTTGAAATAAAATGGATATTTTGAATGTAAAGATTAACATTATACTCAAAAATAGCCATTATTTTTTATTGATAAAAATAAAATTTTAAAATAACTTGTATTCCAAAAAATAGTCACATATTTGTTCAAAACGAAACGGTAAATAATGAATAAATTGTGAGTGCCGAAAAGACGTTTTATTCTAAGATTATTTTTCAGTCATTCCAAAAACAAAAATCTAAATCGTATTCATTTTTACAGGGTAAAATCGAATAAGTATATCTAATTCTTTTCTATTTCAATCCCTGCATTATTTTGTTGTTGTTGGTTTGATTTGGTTTGGTTTCGCTTCTTCTTCAATATTTTTTCGCGACAGATGTTTGCCTCATGAGAAATGAGAAACAGGAAGTTTTGGTTCAGTTTTTGGGCTATTTGCCTTCCACAATAAGCATAATTATTTTGCAATTATTTATTAAGTACACAGTAGAAATTGTGATCGATCACACACACACACACACACACACACACCGGGCAGGGTCGGGGAGGATGGGTGGATGGGTGGACGGACGTCGGATGTCGGGGGTGACGAGTTGCTGCCGCTGCCGCTGCGGCTGATGGCTCACATGTTTTTAGGATGACTGCGGGAGTTTTCTGGCGGGCAGCGTATGAATTTCTCATTAGTTGGTTAGGCAAAGAAGCAATCTCAACAGATCCCTCCTCCCTCTCCCTCCTCCCTCTCTCCACTTCATCTCACTGGGGAAACCGCCCCCAACTACCCCATCTCGGTTCAGTCATAAGCTCATTTTAATGAAAATTCCAGCTGGAATAGTTGTCGGTTGTCGTTGTCGGTTGTCGCTTGATTGTGACGCGACAGAAAACAAATCTGGCAACTCAGCGCGTATTAACTTCCGATTAACTTTGGCCTCGGTCAAGTAAACCCCTTTGAGGGGTTTTTACCCTTTTGTGGCGTATCCTTTTTCGCATCCTTTTCTGCTTTCTGCCTTGGCAGCTTGTGAAATTGGCAAAATTCGATTGGCAAAATCGTTTTGCTGGACTTTTCCTAATAACTGACATCCCTTTCGGCATAACGTGCTCGACTTCGTCCTGTGCTGTCCTGTCCTTCTTTTGTCCTGTTACCGAACTATGCCGAACGTACGCCTGTCACAATATCCTTTGGGCGACTGTCATTCTCTCGCTCTCTTTCTATTTTTTGCCGTTCCTCTGTGTCAGCCACCAAAATTGAGTAGCATTGGCTGCTCCTGCTCCTGCTGCTGCTCCTGCTGCTGTCCCTCACGCATGACACAGGACAAAAACTACAACAAAATAAAAAAAAACCAAGTGAACAGGAGAAGAATCCGATGGAAGGAAAAGAAAGGAGTGTAAAGGAGTCGCATAAAGGACATGGCAAACGGATTGCAGCCGCAGTCGTTAATCCTGCAAGTGGCACGCTTGAGCGCATTGCCAAAAGTGCACACACCCATGTCCTTTTGCCACTGGCTTCTGCGTGCTGCCTGCTGCCTGCGTAAGGACCAAAGGCAGATGTCACAATCGAAATTGAATTAAAGCGCAAAGTAAGATTGATTGTCTGCAGTTCGGCGAGGTTATTGCGTGCTCTCTCTCTCACTCTCTCTCTCTCTCTCTCTCTCTCTCTGGCTTTATGCAAGTGCCCCCATCCTCCCATCCACCGAGTGGGTACTGTCAATTTAAGGAAGCCTTTAAGATGTCCTCGTGGTGTGTATCCTTTATCTACGCACGGATTCTCCTTCTCGCCCTCAACCCCATGCCCTCTCCATCATCATCATCCATTCCATTCATTCCTTTTTCTCTTTTTCTCTTTTGTCGCCGTCTCCATTCTATGTGTACTTCTGTTTGCTGATTAACATGAGAGCCAATTTCAGGCAAATTGAATTTATCTCTGCCAGGCATCAAAATTTGTTTTCAGCCAAAACTAAACTGAACTACTGGCGCTTTCTTGTCTCTCTCCCACTCCCACTCCCCCTCCCACTCCCGACTCCCGATGCCCGACTCTCGACTCTCGTAAATCGACATCAAATTTCTTTGGCTTAATCAGCCACTGAGGCAAGAGCATAAATAGGCATTTGTAGGCCAGATACCAAAACAGCAGACCAAGACTGAAGACTGAGAGAATGGAGAAGGACGTGGGGAAGGACGTGGAGATGGGGAAGAATAAGTAGAACTCAGCCAAAGCCCCCTAGAGAAATTGAAATGCTTAAAAACAAATGAAAGACATGAATGAGAAATGAACAAAAGTCAAACGACTAGGCCAATACCCTATATGCAAATTCGGCAAACGCGCCCCTAAAGTGGGCAACACCAATTTGGACACATGTATCCTTACCTCTTTTGATAGTTTTCGAATGTCAAACAATATTCTCCAATAAACTTTGCCTGTTTTTCTTTGTAGGATCACTAACAGGATTTGTTTTGGCATTAAGTTTGTCTTCGAAACGCACTTCGCAGCTGAAAGCAACCGTAACCAAGGTTGCCACCTCGCTAAAATGTTAACTTTTACACTTTTGGAATAAAACTTTCGATTCCCATGTGCTATAACAGAATGTTAAACAATTTGGTTTAATATATCTATTTGAAAGAAATCAATTAATAAAAAATATCAAGATAAATTCGAATTTGAAATATCTTCTCGGATTGAATGACATTTTTGTAACTTCAGAAATTATGGGAAAGAAAAAAACAAAAAATATATACCCGACATGAAGTCAATATATTCGAATCTAACTAGAGCAAATTCAAGTCTAAATTAGATGCTTGTACCTCTCCCTATCTCGCCTTTCCTTTATCTCCCTCTCTCTCTCTCTCTCTCTCGATGGGTGTGTGTGTGACTCTCGATGGGTGTGTGTGTGTGTGTGTGTGTGTCTCAGTTGTCTGTATGTTTGTAGCTTCACTTGGCTGCTGTAATTGCACTAATATATTTTTATTGCCTTTGTCCACGCTCTCCTGACCCCGCCCCCGTGCCCGTGCCCATCGACCACCGCCCACCAAATACCTCCCCCTTGACCTAGCTAGGCTAAAGATTCGCACTGTCTCTCTCTCTCTCTCTGCTCCTCCGGAACGGAAGTAACTAAATCATCTTTGACGATTGTTGCCGTTGCCATTGCCGTTTGCTGTTGGCTTTACCCAGGATATTCTTAATATATCCCCTCCCCCCACACCACCACCCCACCCCACCCCACCAACTTACTCGTTCTGTTCTCTTAATAAACATAATTGTGCAAACGGAAATGGCCATGAGATATCCTGCCTTGTATCCTCTCGCCCTCGCCCTCACCCTCATCACCATCCTCCCCCTGTTTGGCTTTTGCATATTCATTTGGGAATTCGGAATGCCCTCATACAGCCACCCACACCACCTTTCTCTCTCTCTCTCTCTCGCTCTCTCTCTCTATCCCTAGACAACTTATGACAGGCCATAACCATTTAGCAGCCAAAGCTATGGTCATAATGGTGTACAACAATTTCGAAACAATTGATTGCGCTACAAATGCCCGTTTATTAGTGGGCAAGATATTCCAGGACGGGCCAGGACAGGCCAGGACAGGCCAGTTGAGGCCAACCCATCTAGCAATCCTGATCCCGATTGCTACTCCTGCCCTGCTCTGCTCTGCTCTGCTGTTTGCTGGGCGTTGAGCAGCACTTCCGCTGGGTCGTGTGTCTTGCCACGTGGTTAATCGAAATTAATGGCCAACTGATACTAGTTGGCTCCCAGGTTATCGCCCACTCACTCACTCACTCAGGAGGAGGAGGGGGAGGTGCGTCGCATTCGGATTCGGATTCTGCTGATTCCTTCTTTATGTGTCGCCCCTTATCGTTGCAGTTTTTCATTTCGATTTGCCGATTAACTTAAATATTTCGCTATCAAATCGAAAGGATTATAACTGAAAGCTGAAACTTTTAAGAATAAGTCAATTTTATTTACTAAATTTAATTTAATTTCGTATATAGATTCATCATAAGATCCGATTAAAGTCACCTCTCCATTGTCCAGCCAGCGTCTGTTGTCGTTTATTAAATTATAAAAATATTATTATTATACTATTATTATATTAACTGTATATATATAACTGTTGCATTTGTAATAAAACGTTTGTTTGTACCTTTTGAGCCAACACTTTTCCAGTTTTTATACCCATGCAAAATGGGTATATTAATTTTGGTCAGAAGTGTGCAACGCATAGAAGGAGTCATCTCCGACCATATAAAGTATATATATTCTTGATCAGCAAGACAAAACGAGTTCAAATCCGTTTGTCCGTCTGTCCGTCTGTCTGGATCAACAGCTTCTTCTTCTAGACCGCTATAGCTAGAGTGCTGCAATTTTGCACGAAGTCTTGTATATACTGCAGGCATTGTATATCTCGGATTCATCTGGATCGGACAACTATATCATATAGCTCCCATAGAAACCGTCGGTCGAAAATAGAGTTTCAGATCAATAACTTCGTTGTTTTTTATCTGATTGTTATAGAACTTAACATTTGGCAGTTTACTATACATCTATACGTCCGTGCCAAATTTGATCAAGATCGGACTACTATATCATATAGCTCCCATAGGAACAATCGGACCAAATATAGTTTTGCTTCTAAAAACTTTTTTGTTTCTATTGCGATTATCGCCAAACTTAGTAAATAACATTTGCACATAATAAATTATAATCCTGCCAAATTTGATCAAAATCGGATTACTATATGATATAGCTGTCATACAAACAGATGGAAAAATTGCATGCTGCATCTCTACATACATGCACATGCATGCATCCCGTACTATAGCGTGTAGATTGAGGTTTTTACACCAAAACCCTTTCCATTTTGCGATCTCCATTTAGGGATTGAGTAACGCAAGAACTTGCAAGGGTATACAAACTTCGGCATGGTCGAAGTTAACCCGGCCTTCTGGTTTAAATTCCTTTCGCCTCCTGCACGAGCACTTTAGCGCCCCCCAGCGGACAACTCTGCCCTTGTGCCGCTTTGAGTAACAACGTTTTTACGTATGACTCGGCTATTTTTATTGCGATTCGTTACAAAATTTAATGGAATGAGAGATAAGTAACATTACGATAAGATTTTAATTTACAGGGGCGGTAGATGCTGATCAAAAATGTATATACATATGTACGTACTTACATAGGGCCGGAAATGCTTGCCTGTTACATACATTTATTAATATTAATTTCCATATTAATTTTCTTCTACTTAGGGATTGAGCAACACAAGAACTTGCAAGGGTATAGAAACTTCGGCATGGCCGAAGTAATCCCGGCCTTAAGATTTCTGCAATTTCATCCTAGATTGGATAAAATATTATAAGAACTTTCCAAAGAGCAATCTTACTCTAAGCTAAAAAGTAATCCCGATTTGTGGTCAGAAATCAAACCAAATATTTTGTTTCTATTTTCTAAGCCAAATACTTCAATTCCTGTTCAACAAGTGTCAATAAATTGGTGTCTTTTGGCCATATTTTCACAAAATTTTCGCTGCATTGCGCAGAGTAACGCGTTTCTGCGATTTAAAGCGAAGCGAAGCGATCAATCAATGCGTACGTCAAACTGGTGAAAAGAATTCCAACAAAATGACAAAATATTAGCGAAAGAAACCTCGAGTTTATTGCTCCTGTACGCCTGTGGAAAGGAGCCAGCCAGTAACGACAACGACAACGACAACGACATCGACATCGGCAACAAGAAGAACCATTGTGATATAAGCTATTAAGATAATGCCACAGAAAGCAAGAGGCAACTATTTCGGGTTGCTGCTGCCGCTGCGGCTGCTCCTGCTCATTATTATAAGCCAACACTTAGCGCCAGTTTAAGGTCCCACTTCCACTTCAACTTGGACTTGGTTGTCGGTTGGCTCCTTCTCGATTGCATCTCCTTTGGAGTGCACGCTTTTGCATGCCGCCTGCTGTTGCCGTTGCCGTTGCTGTTGCTGTTGCACTCCAATCGCGATTTGAATTTGGGGAGAATGAGGGAGACCCCGTCGGCTTTAATTTTGCCCGCGTGGTGTTAATGAGATCTTGCATGCTTGCAGCTCCCTCTGTCGAGACTAGTTGTTGTGGCTCAATCTGGCGCAAGAGTTTGCGTGATTTAAAGGGCTTCATTAAGTTCGTGAATTCGACTAAATCACGCGCTCTTTTGTGCCGCGCGGCACCAACAGCGGCGCATGTCTTGACACCCAGGGAACGAGGTGAAGCTCAGCCTACCCAGCCAGAGAGGAGCTCTGCGAGATCATCGTGAAAGTGTTCCTAATAAGCCATGACAAATGAAACATATTAAGAGAAAACTAAATTAAAGGGCAAACCAAACCAAATTCATATATTAAATTCCAACACAAGCTATCTCAGAGAACACCCTGTTGTCCTATTGTGATAGCCATTTATGAAATTAATTAAAGATTTTCGTGCATTTCGCTCTTCCATCTCTAGTTCGAGGTAAGGCAAAGGCTAAGTGTAAGCATTATATGGTCAAGATAGGAGCCACCATCATCATCAGTACAGCAACCATGTCCACCTTCTGCACTCTTGCTCCACCTCAATAGCTGCTTCTGCTGTTACTGCTCCTGTTTTTACGCACTTCCGATCTTGGCCAGAACAGAACAGAACCGAGCCAAACCAAAGCGAACCAAACCGAACAGAACACGCCATGGCAGGGGCAAAAGTCTTTGGGCAAGGGCAGACATTTTTTCACCATTTGACAGGCTGACGATTTATGTGCCTGCTGGGAGGAGGACAACTTCTCAAGACCTCGACCAGCAGCCTGCAGCAACTGATGGTTTGCTGTTTATACCATGCAACCTGTAGGATGAAAAGGTATATCAAAGTCGCCAAAGTGTACGTAACAAACGAAAATCAACCAAGTTGTCAAACGTCAGGGCAGTGTTCCCCGGTGGGGGGCGCTAAAGTGCTCGGAGTGAGTGAGATAGCATGCGAAAGGAGTTGAATTTGATGATTTAAATTGAAAGTTGTTTTCTCATTCGATGCATGGTGTATCCAAGTCGACTTACTTCATCTCTTTTCTGTTTTTTTTTTTTTTGTGTTGCTCTGATGGTTCCTCAGCCATCAAAGGTGCCTTCGACTTCGACTTTGACTTTGACTGTCTTGCTGAATATGACAAAACAACGATAAGATCTACGACTTGCTTGTTAAATGTCCTACCTCTTCCTACCTTTCAATTCGTATTGTTTCATCAAAAACATTTACCGTTATGCTCATTAAATTTGCAACAAAACCTCCAAGCTTCAACAGCCGCAAAAGCTTCACCATTGTTTTCAAAAATGAAAAATAAAACTAAAAGAGAGAGTGAGAGAGAGAGAGAGAAAGAGGGAGAGAGAAAGAGGGAGAGATTTCAGTTACTGTTGGGACCCCCAAAAACAAAAAAAAACCAAAAAAAAGCTTAAGCAGTGCGCTTCCGGCGTTCCACGAAAAATGCCAAAGTCTGGATGAAAAAAAAAAAAACAAAAACGAAAGAAAAAATGAAATGAAATGCCAGCGTACTGGAAGTTGTGTCAATCAATAAGTTGCTGCTCTGCGTTCCTTGAGATGTGGATGCGTCCTGCATGTTAATGGGCCACAAGGAGCTGGCCAGCCCCATTCAGCAGCACATGGAATCCCTAGTCTCAAAATCGATATTAAGCTGTGAGCAACAAGAACAAGAGAGAGAGAGAGAGAGTGAGAGAGCTGGCTAGAGATAGACCAAGAGGAAATGTGAATGAAAGAGAGTCTTTATATCCAGATTCTTTCATCTAACTTACCAGAAAGTAAAGCTAATGGAAGTAAGGCTTCTGCTTTTCTACACTTGCCAAAAGATTAATTGATATGTTACATAAGTATATAAATATTGCAAATTCTTCTCTTTTTTTCCATCAACAAATTGAAATATTAGCATTGTTGAAAATCCGTTTAATTTTATAATTAAATAAAAGTGAGTTTGCATTTGACTAGAGAATTTAAAGAGGCGAATTGCAAAACTTTACTACACAGAAGTGTAAATACCAGGGACGGCAAATAATGATTATTTTATTTTTTTAATTAAAAAAATCATCCACTTCTAATTCGTTAGAAGAGCCAAAAATAGACAAATGTTCTTGTCTATGCATTAATTATGATATTTCACTATGATTTAAATTTCTGCGATTTTTAATCAATTGATTAAATATTCAACATCGATTTTGAGCAAAAAAAATAAAACTCAAGAAATAATCATTATTTTTTGATTTTTATTTTTTTGCTCAAATATAATTTTTATGTTGTGAGTTTTATTTTTTTATCTCAAAATCGATGATTACTAATTAATCAATTGATTAAAAATTAGAAATAATTTTTATTTTTCAAGTTTTAAAATAAAACTCATAATGATTACAGTCCCTGGTAAATCCATATATTGGCAAAATTATAGTGACTTAATGGAATGAGTTTTCCGATAGTACCAAAGCAAAGAAACTTCGTTAATCGGACAAACTAACTATCAGCAGATCTTAAAGTTATTGACAAGTTGTGGGAAGTCGTGAAATATTATTGAAACGTACCGCAAAACATTATTAATTGAGGCATGAACCAAAACCATCAACAAATTCAAACCAATTTGTTTCAAAAAATGTCTTCGAAAATTGTTAAAAATTTATTAAAATATAAGGTGTCCTTGAAATATCGATCATTGTGGTTCTTTACTTTAAAATATTGTGTTGTAAATGAGTTATTTGTTCAAGTGAAAAACATGAAAACAAAATGGTAAGTCAAAAACTTTAAGTTAACGTTTACTTAAATAAATTCAATAAATTATGTATTCAACGATATAGTGGAAACGATATTTATGGAAACAATAAGTACCATAAATTCTGCAATATGGAATAAAAATATGGAATTTTCTGATTCGTATTCGATGTCAATTTCGATAGGATAACAATTTGCTCAATTAAACAGAATCTAGTTGAAGGAAAATAAATACTTCTAAATATTGTTTTTTTTTTCTCTTTCTTACCCTTACCCACCTTGGTTCTAAGAATGCGCTCCTGTAAGGAGTGAGCATGCATTGTTGCTGTTGTTGTTGTTGTAGTTGAGAATGTCCCTGCTAACTATTTGGCCATACCAAGTTGTCTGTTGATTTTAGTATGTGGGTGGGGAGAGGGGGAGGGGTACGCTTGGAATTTTGTAAATTTAAAATGCTTCGAATGCCGATTTGGTGTAGAGACGACTCTACCCTCTCTTCCTATACCGTATACCCTATCCTCCTATCCCCTACACCTCTCTATCTCCGTCTTTACACAGGTCAACTTTGACCTGCTTAAGCTGAGCTGAGCTCCTGTTTCAGGTCCATGCCGTTTCCGTTTCTGTTTCTGTTTCCGTTTCTGTTCCAGTTCACTTTTCTGTTGTATCTGCTGGCGATTACTTGTTTACCAGCATCAAACAACTTAACTACTTGGCGGATCTTTATATTGTTGTTGTTGCTGTTGTTGTAGTTGTGGTTGTTGTTGTTGTTGCTGCTGTTGTTAGTCTAACTTTGATTGCTATCGCTGCTTGGGAAAATCAACTGTTTATTTGTCAAATACGCATTACAGCTAAACCAAGGAACAACATCTAATAAAACACATACACAGGACACACACACACACACACTCACGCACACACACACACATACGAGAACACGAACTTCCTTTGAGTCAACATTGGCAAAATGCTGACATTGCACATATGTTAGGCAACGGCAAAAAGGACTCTCCCTTTTCTTTTCTATTTCTGTTTTTTTTTTTCCTTTATCTTTTAGTGAGCTCACTAGATGGCTGGACAAACGCCCCCCACATAAAGACGTTGACACTCTTGATATTTTAGGCGTTTCGACCCCAAAGGTCCTGGCCACTGTTCTTGACCATAGCTCTATAAACAATTTACACGTTGTATTATTTTTTTTCCTGCTCCTTCCTTTTGTCCTTATTTTTCTTGGCAATTCCTTTGGGTGGCGCATTTGAGCTGCACTTATGTCAACCTAATGAAGATAACAACAGCATAATTTGGCCAAAAACTTTTCCTCTAACTATGCTGGGGAATCAAAGTTCAGCGTGTGGGGCGCGCGGGGGGCGGGGAGGAGGAGTGATTTGTCTTTTGGTTCAGTTCTTCGAGTATTGATAGCCGAAAGCTGTTAGGTGTTAACTGCAAATGATATGAGTGGCAGGGAAGGGTGGGGTGGGGAGGGAAGGGGGGGGGGATGGTCAGTGATAGAAAAGACATTTGCTCTGAATTTGAGGACCGTAACTGCGATAATGGGCTGGATTGGGCAAATTTCCGGCAATTGAAATAGCTGGCTTAAAAGAGCAAAGGGGATAGATATGGGCATGGTCATGGGCTGTGTACCGTGACCTGGGGGCTATGGGGTCAGCTTAAACAGTCCACTAATCCGTACCTTATATTACAATAATTGCATCGACAAATTGTGCTGCAAAACATCCAGAGATGAAACCCAATTAGTTATCGATAATGTCAATCGTTGTTAAATAAATCAATCTGCAGTAGTATTGGGTACATATATTCTATTTAAATTGCCAAAGTTGTGTTGGAAGAGTTTTTATACCATGCATTCATAGAATGAAATGGTATATTAAAGTCGCCAAAATGTATGTAACAGGGAGAAGGAAGCTTTTCCGACCCTATAAAGTATATATATTCTTGATCAGTATCAATAGCCGAGTTGATTGAGACATGTCCGTCTGTCTGTCCGTCCGTCCGTCCGTCCGTCCGATAGAGTGCCTAGATCTCAGCAACTATACAAGCTAGACCTACCAAATTTGGCATGTAGACTCGTTTGGAGTGTACGCTGATCAAGTTTTTTTTTTTTTTTGCCACGCCCCCTTCCGCCCACGCTATTTGAAAAACAATATTTTGAGCCTCCATATCTCGGGAACTATATAAGATAGAGCTATCGGATTTGGACATTAGATGCGTGCAGTATGCACGCAGACCAAGTTTGTTTCAAATTTTTGCCACGCCCCCTTCCGCCCCCAAAATTCGAAAAATTGGATTTTTACCCGAAATATTTATCGTATCGAAATTAAATTTGGCACCCTAATACATGTCACGTATATCTATCATCCCACCAAATATCGCAAGAATCGGAATAAAAATGGCCGAGTTATACATAGAAACGTTTTTCACCCATAGCGGTGCAAGGCAGATGCACGCGAAAAAGAGCGAGATAGCATATGCTGCAAATCACCGATTTGGTCGGGGGGCGCTAAAGTGCTCGTTTCCACATAAGAGTGAGCGAGATAGCATTTGAAAGAAATTTAATATATATCTCTTCACCTAATGCATGGTATATCCAAGTCGGCCCGGAGACTTACTTACTTTATTTTTATAGTAAAAATGTTTTTCATTCCGAAACCTTTCAAGTTTTAACTGTTCAGAATCGTAGAATATAGAAAGAAAATAGCCAACAGACTGATTAGCCATCCGATTACAGCAGTCTTAAATCCAAATCGATTCCAATCGATTTAAAACCAGAAGGTAAGACAGCTATATGATATAGTCATCCGATTTTGATGAAATTTAGCAGAACTATAACCTATTATCTATATATCTCTTAAATAAATATGAGGATAATCGCGAAGAAACATTTTTAGAAGGAAAACTATTTTTGGTCCGATTGTTCCTATGGGCGCTGTATGATTGATATTAATCCGATCTTTATAAAATTTTGCACGGACTTTTGAATATGTCAAATATTATAAATATGCCTAATATTATTATGATAATCCTTTAAAAAAAACACTGAAGTTATTGACCTAAAGTATTATTTTCGACCGTTGGTTCCTATGGGATCCATTTGAAGTAGTCCGATCCGGATGAATCCGAGATATACAAGACTACAAATTGCAGCTCTGTAGCTTCAGCGGTCAAGGAGGAGAATCTGTTGATCTAGACGGACAGACGGACCGACAGACAGACGGACAAACGGATTTGAACTCGTCTTGTCATGCTGATCAAGAATATATATACTTTATATGGTCGGAGATGCCTCCTTCTATGCGTTGCACACTTCTGACCAAAATGAATATACCCCTTTTGCAAGGGTATAAGGATTGCAGTACTTCATTTTAAAATGAAAGTATTCGCAGAATTTTCTTTCAAGTTCTTACCCAATATTGTAAACACAGAACTATTAAATTAGCCCTTATAAATTTAAATTACTTAATTCTCACTTCAATGTGACCATTCCAGTTCGAAAATCAGAACGATTTTCAAATATTCTTAACATTCTTGTGCAAAATACTTACTCAATTTTAAAAGCGATTAACATAGCGCTTTTTCTGTATTATGTGAATTTGAATTGTATTATTCCTTTTGGTAATTTGAATAGTAGGCCAGCCATATAGAAGATTATGTATATAGAGGCCTCATAGGAACTCGAACCCAATAATTCAACTCATCCTTCTGCATCCTTAGAGACCGCTAAAATATCTCTCTGATTTATTTGAAGTTTCAAACTTCTCAATTCGTGTGCAATAATTTTAAATCCAAACCATAGGAAATAGAGAAATTGAGCTTTGTGATTGGATTGGAGTGAGGAGTCTTTCCCTTTTACACCCCGCCCCCCCAACCCCCTCCCTTCCATCCATCTAATTGTATCAATTTCTTTAACTAATCATAGTCTACTTTTTGGGGAATCGAAAAGGTGAACCTAAATTTTGGCGTTTGCACCTCTTCCCAACGTTCTCGTTTGCTGTTGTGTCCTTATTGTCCTGGTATACGCATAAGCAAATTTCTGCTGACAAAACACAAAACATGCAGACAGAGAGAAAGAGAGAAAGGGAGAGAGAGAGAGAGAAATTAAGGGCTTGTGGGAGGGGAAGTGAGATAGAGAGAAATCGAAGTAAAATGTTGCCTGGCAGAAATTTCCCTTTTTGTTCTTGTTATTGTTGTTGTTGATGATGATGATGATGATGATGATGGCAGCGCCATCTTTGTTGTCCTTGTTGTTGTTGCTGTTGTTGCTGTTGTTGTTGCGATGTTTGTTTGAGCCAAGCCAAGCCAATTTACTGACAATTTCCCTTTGCTTCAATCTAAGCAACTGTGCTCCACTTTCCCCACCACCTGCCGCAGCTCTATTATCATCATCTCCCAATTCTCTCTCTCCGCATTCTCTGGTATACCTTGAGCAACGCCTTTGTTAGCTGAAATTTAATGAAGTTGGTTTAATTGAAGTATGGCTCAACCCCCACCACACCCGTTACCCTCACATCACCCCCTCTCTCCATCTCTCTCTCTCTCCATCTCTCTCTCTCTAGCAGGACCATCTTTCGCCCACATCCTCAGCCCTTCCTTCCCTTTTTTGGTTTTGCTGTTGACTGTTTAATTTTACAAATTTGCTACGCAGACGGCAGACAACAGACAACAGAGAGACGATCGGGTAGAGGGGTAGAGGGGTAGAGGGGCAGAGGGGGGTGGGTGGAGGAGATGGTAGGCGATGAAGCAGTGTAAAGCATTTTACAATTTTTTGCATCCATTTAAGGCAAGTTGAATGGGTTACCTGATGGACTGGTCGTCCCCAACTCCTCCATCTGTCTTTTCGCTCCGTTCCGTTCTGTTCCGTGCCGTGCCTTGCCGTGCTCTGGCTCGCCTTACCTCTCGTTGTGGTAAGTGTCACAGTAACCATACGACACACACGCAAATATTTTCACGATTTCATTCTCTGTCATTTGCTGCATGCCATAGTGTGCTTCAAAATTATTTTTTCGCATTTTAACTGAAGGCCCAAGTACCGGACCCGGGCCAGACCGGCCGACCAGCCGACCGACCGACCGGCCGACCGACCAACCGACCTACCGAGGCCCTACCTGGAGTCTGGCAAAGGTTTTTCGCTTACACCTTGAGAAAGAACTTGGTGCATTTGGTATGTGTGTGCTTAATGCGGTTTTTGCAATTTCTTTCAGTGTAGTTGGAAGGCCTATCGTATGTAGCATTGAGGCATTCATCAGTTTCACTTAATATTGACGCCAAAAATGCGCGCAATGCTGACAAAACGATACGTGGACTGGCGGGCAATGGGAGGAGTTGCTCAAAGTAGGAGGTGGAGCAGCAGCAGCAGCAGGAATAGCAGGATTGAGCTGGTTTTGCTGTGACATTCATTAATTATTTTATATGGAATTGTACGCATTGCCACGTACAAGCTGGCGACATGAAACTTGTCTCTTGCCTCTCTAGTTCTCTGTCTGAATGCAACATAGAGACGGCCATTTAGCCATATCAATTAGAAGTGGAGTGCTACCTGCAACGAGCTACCTACCTACCTACCTACCACCAACCACCAACCACTCCCCACTCCAAAACTCCAATTCCAATTCCAACTTCAATTCCTATTCCAACTCGAAGCCCATTGATAAGCGTAGAAGATCTCCTCTTGGTAGTCGAAATTAACTTGGTCATCTTGCTGCACTTGAATTCGGAGTCGTTGGCTGGAGGAGTTGGAGTTGGAGTCGGAGTCGGAGTCGGGGAATTGTCTGCGCCACTTCATTGCCATTGCCAGGCTCCAGCTCGAGGCTCAGGCCTCGTCGTCTTGTAGTGGCTAAGCAAACAGCTCAAACAACGAGCGAACAGAGGAAAAAACACCACATCAAAACACAAGAAAAAGAACAAAAAAAGCAAAAGCAAAAGCAAAGTACAACGACAACACCAAAAAAAGAAAAGAAACGGCAGCCAGAAGTGTCTTCTGTCTCGAGTCTCGAGATTGAGTCCCGTCAAGTCACTAAATAAGCACTTTGGATGCGGTTGTTGGCGCAGGGATCGAGAGACTGGAGACACACACACACAGGCCAAGACCAGAACAAGAGAGGGAGAGCGATCGGGAACGAACATTGAGTCATCATCGAGCAGCAGAGAGCGACCATCGAAATGCACAAGTGCTCTGGCCCACCGCGGAGGAGAGGAGGAAGTCAGACAAAAAGTCGTGTAACCAATATTAACAATGAAAATAATAATACTCCAAACTTTGGTGAATGAACCCCGCAGACTGAGAGAGCGAGAGAGACAGAGAGAGATACAGAGAGAGAGAGAGAGCGTGAGAGATCAAGAGAGGGGGGCATGAATATGCAGTTATTGTTATTGGCGTCGATCGAAAGGACTGGCTAGGTAAACACGTGTTAATGAGTGCGCCCACGGTGACTCGGAATCGGAATCCCAATCTCTCTCTCTCTCTCTCTCTGCTCGGGTGTGCGTTCGATGATGGGGGTGCGAATGGGGGGCGGTGGCAACATTGACTTTGTGGGTGGGCTCCTGTGGTGCCAGCGGAAGTCCAGCATCTCACTACAACTGGCAAATTGATAAACGCCATTGGCAACACTGTGTTCCCTGCTCCAAGTTCCAAGTTTGTCGGCTCTCAGCTCCCAGTTCCCAGTTCCCAGTTCGCTGTGTTCTGTTTGGCCAACGAAGCATGCAGAGGACACACGCAATAAGTGTAAAGATGGAACGGTGTGGCAAGAACTTTTCTTTTTGTGTCAGGGATGCAAAATTTGCAGCATTTTTCTTGAACCTTTCTTGCCTTTTCTAATTTCATTGCCTTTTTGAGAGATTCGTTGTCACTTTAGATCTCACGTACCTCAGAATGCGTCAATATGACAGTTAAAGGCGGGCTTAAAGAACAACTTAAAACTTCTATCAAAGATATACTTTACTTTTAGCCATTCCTCCATTTCATTTGATCAATTAGATAGATAGATAATTTTTATTATTATTATTTTTAATTTAGGATATAGTTGTAAACTATCAACCTGACAATTTTTACACGCACTAGCAACTATGGCCATCGGCTTTTTTTACATCCATACACTAGCCTGGGATTCAAACCCGGATCCTCGTTGTTCAGTTGCCTTTATGACAGGGCCACTTAGACAACTCATCTAACGAGGACTGCAGATAATTTAAATTGATGTAATGTTAGTACATAATTTTACTATAATCTGAATGTCAAGTAGAATAACATTACTTTCATAAGATGTATTTTAAGTATCAAGGTTATCTTATTTTTATATGTAAATATTTATTGTAATATATTTTTATTTATTTGATTTATTGTGCAGTAGATTAACGTTAAGTGGATCGAAGTAAATAAATTTTAAAATTATCCGATTCGAGTCCTGTCCTAATTAATCCGAATAATTGGAACTTTACTCCTCAGTGAATTTGAGATTTAAGTTGAACATTTGTTAACTAATATTTCGATTTAAGATTGTGACCAGTTAATTGTAGAAAAATACTAAAAAACATCTAAAATGAGGACGCATGTACATACAATTTCTAGCAAATGTTTTCAAAATATTAAACCAAAATTACAAAACATTTCATTTTGGTTCTAAACTTGAGTTCGGCACAATCATTATTTTGAGTATTTTAAAAAAATGCCCAATACTGCTAAGGGTAAATATACGAACAATTTTATTATCTACTTATTTGTAGAATGTAGAATATTTTAATATGACATTTTTTGGAATATTTTGCTCTCATACCTATGTATATATTTTTTTGACCAGCATTAATTAAGTTTTTTTGCAAGAATATCTTAAGTAGATTAGCTTTTCTTCGCAATTATGTATATCTGATTTCTACATTTTTGCTACACTTTTTATTGAAGCGTTTATGCACACTACTCTATTGTCCGCCTAATGCTAAGTTTTGGTTTTCATTTGTATTCAACACTGTTCACATCAGTGTTGGTAAACAAATAGTAAATTTGGAATAGTTGTTAGTCGATCGCTTACACGTATAAATTTTCGGAAATAATCGATATCGTTGGACATTCAAGTTTTTTGATTTAGCTGAAATCAGTTTTCAACCCTGGTTTTACTTTTGGCCAAAATGAAATTTGCTCCTCTTTGCCTCTCTCTCTCTCTCTGATGTGTTTCTCGACGTATCCACAGTTATGAAACATGTCGCAAAAGATTCCAGCGCTCGAACAGGTAATTGGATTGACACTTTTGGGTTTTTGTGATGTGGATGAGTGGGAGGATGAGGATGAGGATGTGGACGAGAATGGAGATGGATAGAAGGCAAAGCCAGCCAGCCAGCCAGCCAGCAATGGCGTCGTCGTCGTCGTCGTTGGAGTTGTCATCACAGTCGCCGCTGTTGTCGTTGTCGTTGCCGTTGCCGTTGTCTGGTGGAGAGTTGATGAGGCATTTGTTGCTTGTCGTTTGGTTGGTGGTTGCTTTTCATTCTCTGGCAGTCGATGATTGCGTTAGTTGGAGGAGGATGGAATGGAGATGGGGATGGGTAATATTTTTGGGGCTGTCTCAAAATTGAGGCCCGCGGGCATAGTCTATGTATTCTCTCTCTCTCTCTCTCTATCCCCCCTCCCCTTCATTCCCCACATACATAAAGTTTAGCTGATTGGCAGATAGGTTGTAGGCGAGGTGTTAAATTGAAACTCAGTTTTCTTTTTAGTTTTGGCTGACTTGGCTTGTTTGTAAAAGTTTTGGCATGGAAATAATTGTTGCACTGTTTTCTAATTTCAAAAAAAAGCCAAACGCCAAAAATGTTCTTCACGCCGCGGCGCCCCCTCGAAATGCTTAGCACACACACGACCAGAAAGCGATGCGGATGAGGATGAGGATGAGGATAGGGATGGGAATGTCGATAAGGATGGAAATGCTACGAGGGGATGGGAATGGATATTTGATGCCTTATCAAATCAAAGCATCGCCCTTTGTTTGATTTTCTTTGTTTCAAATATTTGGTGATTATTTTTTAATTTGCCTTAAAAATATTTACTTGGCTTAAGTTGGCCATTTGAATGGCCAGTAAGTGGGTGACTGAGTGAGTGGGTGACTGGAGTGCCACCAGAAGGGAAAGGGAAAGGGCAGGGTCATGGGTGGGGATATTGCCTGGGTAGGGGTAAAATAAATGTTAAGAGGGAGAGAGCCGTGAAAAATATTTTCTGCGTGACAGCGCAAACATTTAAAGGATTTGCGAAAAACAAAAGACACAAAAAAGAAGATATATAAATATATGTACATACATACATATATACATGCATATACATTTGTATAAATGTATATGTAGATGGCAAAAAATGACAATGACGAAATCTAAAGACTAGAGATGGAAGCGTGATAAGATTAGGCAATCACAATATCATATCTCGAGAACAATATTCATATATAATTCAATCAATGCGGGGCCAATCATCAGTAGAATACTTCATCTCTAGGTCGCTAATTGATTGCAGCTTTACTTTATGTTTGTTGATTTTTAGATAAAGTAAAAACATATACATTTACATGCCAATTCATACATATATATGTATATACATAATTCAAAGTGGATTAAAAATAACTTATTGTGTATAAAGTGGGGGAAATATGAGCAAATAAAGTAAATCAAAGCTAGAAGGTTTTTAAGGAATAATGCAATACTGAATTCAGATACACAGGTGAGGTGACAATATTACCTTCTGGAATCGTACATATATGTAACTAATTATATTTTTAATTTTATATTTTTTCACTCAAGCATAATATTTAAAAATTAGCTTAACCTCAGAACCATTTCAGTATTCGCCCAGTTCTTCTTTTCGTTTCTTGTTGCAATAAATTTGAAATTAATTTTACTTTAACTAATAAATTTCTCAACAAATATTTACATCAATAAATTAAATGTGATTTTATTAAATGTGAGCGATTTTTGCCAACTATTTTAGTTGTGTAGCTTAAGTAATTTGCAATTAATTTAAAACCATAGAATAAATAAATAAATTCCAATTGGCGATAATAAATCGTTAATATTTCAAGACACTTAAATATTGCCGAGTGAAAATTTACTTCAACATTTTTCCATTTTTATATCAAAAAATCTACAAATTATTTGGAATTAATTTGGATGATTTGTTTCCTGTTCCTGGGACAGCAAAATCATTTTCAGACCTTTCGAAATCGCAAAAAAGTGTCCAACATTTCAATAGACCAACAATTTGTCCATCTAAGCGTCAATGCTGACGACACATTTTCCATTTTCATTTTCCGTTACTCATTTTCCTTTTTTTTTCTGTCTTATATATATATATATTTTTGTTGTTTTTTTTTCTCGCTTTTTGCATTTGGCCAAAAGCAAACGCGAAGGCTAGTGTCCAAATTTATGGCGATAACTGTCAATGGCTTGCCACACACACACGCACACACATGTGTGTGTGTGAGCTCTCAGTTTAAATGTTGCTCAACAGGCGGAGATGGCTTTTGCCCATGCAGATGCAGATAGAGACAGCGATAGTAACGGGAGAAGGAGGAGGTGTACGGTGCCCTGCTGCTGCTGTTGCTGCTGCTGCTGCTGTTGCTGCTGCTGCGACAGCAACAACTTACGTAAGCAGACAGCAACAATTCAATGTTGTTGTCAAGCCTTGTCCCCACTTCCCCCCCTGCCCCACCTGTTCACTGCACCTCCCACCCCCGGTGAGGCTTAACTCTAGAGCTAGTCTCCAGACAGCAGCCATTCAGATAAAATACCGTGGGCAGCTTGTTGTTATTGTTGCAGTGGTTGCTGGTGTTGCTGGTGTTGTTGTAGTAAATGCAGTTGCAGTTGCTTTAGCGAGAAATGAAGGTCAAATTGTTGTAGTTGTAGCTGTTTGCTGGCTATATAGCCGTTTGACATTTCATACATATATATGTAGACACACATACACAAACATGTACAAAACAAAATAAAAAATAGAAAAATAGAAAAAAAAAAAACAAATCAGTAACCACTGCTAGTTGTCTAATGAGAAAATATATTTTAAACGTTTACGTTACACGCTTCCTTTGCAAATTTCCCAAGTTAAACATTTGACTTTGAACGTGACATTGTTGTTGCAGTTGTTGTTGCTGTTGCAGTTGCTGTTGCAGTTGTTGTTGCTGTCGCTGTCGCTGTTCTTGCTCAGCTGCAACGATTACGCGATTTATATAGTTATATATAATATGTACTTGCATTCCAAGAGCTGAATCAGTTTGCGCTGGTTTTCCATATTTAGAACGGAGTTCAGAGTCACGGACCAACCAAAATGCAGCCAACAACATAATAATCTACAGCATAAAATAATGTTCCACAACTAAAACATTATGACAAAGGAAAGAAATAGTGACCTCACCCACACTCACCATATTAAATAATAGCACATATTTATGCTATTATTTAATATATTTCTATATATATATATAATCAGTTTGGATAAGATTCTTTAAGAAAAAAAATAGTTAGTCGCATTTTACGGTTGTTTTTGTATGTATATTGTTATTATTATTAAGTGATTTACGCAAAATTGTAAATTTTACCTAAATTAGAGAAATTAAGCTATAGCAACTAAGGCCTGAAGCTTATTGTGTGTATGTTTAAAAGTAAATTAATCTAGTATTAATATTATTTTTATAGACTATATGGCTAAATTAGATTGTAGATATTGGTAGCTTTTGGGAATTTGATAGTTTCTTCTAAATTTTGGTATGACGTTATTTCTTTTATCGTTGTTTTCAGAAATTGTGATCTCTCCTGTTGAAATAACGGGCAATCAATAAGTATACGGGCAGTGTGTACATATTGGAGGAGGGGATTTGTTGAGGATATGGCTGTGGGTTATATTTGTGTGTCCCAGTCTGATTCTGGTAAATTTCAATGTATCAGTTCGAGAGGTGTTCGTTGTTGGCGTTTTGTCTTGGGAAACGTTTTTGTAGTGTTGCTATGTATTGGTTAATATTTGTTCCTTCTATGTCTTTGTGTTTTGTTTTAGGAAGTTTAGGATATCCGTGGGGTTATGGTTATTTTCCGCAATGAGAGGGAATATTTTAGCGTTTTTGGCTGCTTCGTCAGCTGTCTCATTCCCTGCTATTCCGCAGTGACCGGGGTATAAAGAAGCTTATAGTATATACGAACTTTGAAAGTCATAGCTCCAAAACTGTGGGACTAGTTAGCATACGTTAAGACAGACAGACGGACATGGCTATATCAATTTCTCTTCTCATGCTGATCAAAAATTATATATTCACTTTATGGAATCGGATACGATTCCTTCTCTGCGTTACAAACATCTGACCTATTTTATAACACGCTCTGCAAGCGTATAAAAATAGAGACAAAAAAATAGTTTAGAAGATGGAAAAGGAAAAAATGTTTGTAAAATCAATTTTGTCTTATTTTCTTTCTTTTATAAATATTTTTTTGTCTTAGTCCCTGCTTTGACTGTATGGATTAAAATTCTTAAATAAATTGTACTACAACTAAAAGACACCCAAGTATAGATCTTCCAGTAGCATGACCCATTTCTTCTTCAAATTTGAAACCATCTGCAAATCGTTAAATTTTAAAATAAAAATTTTGACAAAAATATGGAACAAAATTTGAGCAGGAAAAAAATTTCTTTATTTATATTTGTTCAGCAAAAATAATCTTTTAATAAAAAAGAACTTTTTTACCTTACCTGCAAGGTGAATGGTGAAAAGGATATGTAAAATTTGCCACAATATATGTAATAAACAGAAGGAAGCATTTTCGACCCTATAAAGGATCCAGCCATGCCCGTCTGTAGATCTCATATTTGGAGCAGTAGGCACGAAAATCTTATTATTTAATTAAAAATTAAAACTTACTAAACGTATCGTAATCTTATTCGACACACTTTTACATGTTAAACGTTTTGTACACAAAGGACGCCATGGCAGAGTTGTCCGCTGTAGGGCGCTAAAGTGCTCATGTGCCCAAAAGAGAGAGAGAGAGAGAGAGAGAGTGCCTTATAAATTGGAAGTATTATTTGGTGCAGCGACTCACTTTCTTTAGTTCAGTGACTTTTAAAGAAATCCTATCAAAATGCCAGCATAAAACTAAGAGTCGAAAAAAATGATTAGCCAAAGATCAATTAAATGTGAGGTTAAAACATTTTTAAATGACTTTCAATAAGGAAGTTTTAAACTATGATAGTAATTCTATTTGTGGCTTAAATCCTTTAAGATGATTAAAAATTAAAAACAAGTTTAAAACTTCATTAATAGCAATGTACTATACATAGAATATCTTATATTTTGGAAGTGCGAAAACGGAAAGGAAATGTTATCAATCCAGATATGGCCACTTAGAGCCATTAATTCGTGTAAGAATAATGTCAGTGATTTCCTTTATGGCCACTTGTAGCTGATACTCTTTCCTAATCTTCATACACATACATATGTATGGGGCATGCCACATCAAGCAGTGAGAATTAGACAAGACATTTGCCCAGAAAGTGCTACTCAATCAATTCCATCTCTCTCCCACAATCTGTCCGTCTCTTTCTCTCTCTCTCTCTCTCGAGTGGGTGACCTTTTCCTGGTTCTGGCTAATCAGGCAGCTGTTTTTGGCTAGCCCATAAATAAATCAAAGCCAAGACCTCACTTCTCACACTCATATTTATCTGCAATTCCAACCCATCCCCCATCCCCCCTCCCCCAGAGAGAGAGAGCAGAAAAATTACGTCTTTCATTAACTTTTTGGCTCCCCTGCAGCAACCTTCACCCTTGCGAAAGGTCATTAATTATTTTGAACTTTGCGTTGGCGGTCAAGTTGTAAGAGCCCGAGACCAAGAAGTGGGGGAACACAGGCTGTGCCTAATGAGCATGAGATACGGATACGGATATGGATACAGAATATGGGCATAGGGACTGGATTGAATTGAGCTGAATTGGACTGGACTGGACTGGACTTGGACTTGGACTCTTGCATATTCCTGACCAGATTATTGTTAGTTTCTTTTTGGTTTCTTTCTTTTTGTGAGTGTGTGTGTGGGGGGGTGGGGGGCTGGCTAGATCTTAATTACCGTACGCGCCCGTGCGATAAAACTTATCAAAGGCCACGCCTCCTTCCAGCTCATTGATTTATAGCCAGTTATATGTTATTTATATATACATAAATATATTTCTAAGGTTTTCTCTGGGTAATTGTTGGGGCCCGAGACTTTTGGCTCACACTGTGTGGCCAGACAGAACGAACAACAACAACAGCAAAAAAAAAACCAGTTACATGTCTCAGCCTCAGTCGCTGCCTCTGCCTCTGCTGCTGCCGCAGTTGTTGTTGCTGTTGTAATTTCTCGTGTTATTTATAGCTAATTAATATTACTTATAAATGCAATTCAATAATTTAGAATAAGTATAAAGCGTATTTTGCAATATAAACAAAAGCCCAACAAACAATTAACAACAATTGTTGGGGATTTAGCCCCCAAGGGGGGGGGGGGCGGTTAGAGCCCATCTAGCCAAGGGGTCGGTTGGTGGGTGGGAGGCACGGAGGTTATCTAAAACATGTTGGCAAGTCACGCTGCAAATATCGGAGAAATATCTTCCTGTTTAATCACACAATAAATCATCTTTACATGTTATGGCTTTTTATTGTTTTAATCTTTCCTCGCCCGAGCACCCTGTACGAGAAGTGTTGAAAAATGGTATATTCAGTTTGCATAGTTCTCGAAATAGTGTTATTAAAAGTACTACAAATACAATATACTTGGACACATGAAGTGGGCTTGGATCCTAATCACTTCTCAACACCAATCAAAAAGTCAATAGTATTCAAAAATCTATATAATCGCTTACCAAATCAAATGCTTATCCCACATATATCCAATCCTTAGCAGATAAGAGAGAGTCAATAAATAATTTATATTACATAGTTTACATTTTCTTCGTCACTTTGGAAAATCCATTGAATTCTCTCCGGGGCATCATAGAGTCGACTTTCGCACTTCATCCAGAGCCGAGTTACAGAAGAATTGCTTCCGCTGAAGTCTCTGTGAGTGAGAACAAGTTCTCATACTTGGAACTAAAATTTAAATGACTTTTGCTAAAACAAACAGAAATTTGTTCATTCTATCCGGTTTTTGCAAATATTATATGGACTTGGAATTGGTTATACCTGCATTTTCTCAACTATTTCAAACTATTTTCAAATTATTTCATTAATATAAAATATAAGTATTATAAAACTGTATTTGATAACTAATTAATCGTCGCTCTTTGTAAATGAAAAATTTCTCCATTACTTCTGTAATAATTTTATTGAACAGCTGACAGTTTAAGCGAATACCCTTATTATTTTGTGACTTCAAATAGTCTTAATTTTTGATACATTAGTATTATTTGAGATTTTTCAACTGGACTGGATGTAGTAAGAAGTTTGATCGGCAAGCTAGTTAAAGGGTATAATCCAGGTATATATGTTTGTACGTAGTATTTGCTGTTGCACTTTCTTCCATTGTAGCCACTTGGCCAGGCAACAGCACAACGCAATTTATTAGTATCTTGATGGCCATAATTAATAGATTGCTTCTAGTTGGATTTGATTTCCCATCAAGTTTTCCGTTTCTCAGAATGCAATGTATACTTATACACACACACAAAGTACTATATGCACGTCTCTACGAGTGTGTCTATATAAATATTTGTTCGCAACCAGTTGACCCTGGAAACCATCTCCATCTCCATCTCCACCTACATCTCGATCTCAGTTTCCTTACCCCACTCGCCACTCGCCCCTCGCTTGTGGGCAAGCTAATTAGAGGCAAGCTTCCACTGGCCAAACATTGACTGTGCATTAAACTGCAGTTCAAACACAGTCAAACAAAAGCCAAACAACAATTGTGGACAAATTGTGGGCGAATTAGCGTCTCTAGGCTTAAAGGCACAAGTGCAAATATTTGACAAAAGCCCAACTCAACGGCACAGAACAGAGAACACAGAACAATGATGACAATTGGCAATGATGGCATAGAGAGTTGGGTTTGGACTTTTCCGAGAGTTTCAAATCGAAAAAAAACACAGAAAGAAAAATGTAACAGATTGCGCCGAGAAACACCTACAAGGCGTTCGCTGGGATGAGGAAGGAGTCAACCCTCGAGGCACAACTTTGGCTAGCTGCTGGGCTGGGAGGCAGGAAGTAACTAATTTGAGCAACCCTTGTGGCAAACACCTCAGATCTGCCACAAAGCGAGAGAATGGCAAGAATGAAAACCTGAAACCTAAACAGAAATTGAAGTTGACATGTGTATCCTTTTCATTAACTCGCGACGCCATTCGCCGATAGCAGCAGCAGCAGTCATAGTTGAGGTCCTGTTCCTGAGGTCCTGTCCAATGATTTTTCAACAAGTTGGACCACTCCATCGAACGATTAGTCTACGATTAGACTACCCTGTAATACAACAAAGAAACCAAAGAAACATATTTATTATTTTGTATTAAAATATAAAGTGGATAAATTTGTAACAAGGATTAATATCAGTTTTTACTTCCATAAACATATTAAATAAAATGATTGCAAATTATTGTAAAACTGATCGTTCCAAAGGGATCCACCGATATGCCACCTGCTGACGAAAATACCCTTCCTACAAAGGGTATTGAAAGAAGAAAAGGAAGGTGGAAGGGAAATCTGCAAAAATTCAAAATTGAGTTGTACAGGGCGAGTTGTGCTCATAGAAGTTGAAAGCGAAGTGCGTCGAAGCTGTCAGCTCGAGCTGCCGAACTGACGCACAGACAGACGCTACCCAACCCAACCCCACCCACTCCGTCTCCCGCTCCCATCTACTGATCCATGTATGTACACACTTTAAAGTGCCCTCTGAGCGAGGGTGGCGGTACGCAATATTTGCCATTTGACGACCACAAATTTGATTGCATTTCATGGTTTAGTAGAGCGTAGGTACGACAACAAGCAACAACCACCAGGGCCGCCGCCGCCGCCGCTTGCCACATTTATTAAAACATAATTCAAAATTTCGACAACCTCCCCCCGAAGACCAATCAAACGGGGCAGGGGGGTACGATACGATGAATAGGAATACAATGCACGAAGAGGGAGAACATTTAGACAAGCATTTGGACGACTACAATGCCAGTTGAAAAATTTGATTTAAACACTTTAAATTGGATTATCCTGTAGGCAAATTTCGCTTCTTGCCACCAACGTAATTGCAACATTGTGTGTGTGGGGAGTGGGGAGGGGTCTGGGCGGTGGGGGGGAGTGGAGAGTCTCTATAATGACAGGCCTCAACCGAAAAAACTTGAAAAAAAAGAAAAGCGAAGGCAAGACACAAAAAAAAAAATAAAAATCAAAATGGGCAAAAGGAAAAGAGGAACGTAGCGTGGTCTCATAATGACACTTAGTATGCGGCATGCAATGCTAACATCCAGACCACGAGCCACCATCACCATCATCAACATCATCATCATCATCATGGTCGTCTTCATCGTCCTTCGCCGCATGCATTTAATTGCCAAAATAAAAACAAAGCAAAAAAGAAAAGAAATGAAAAGCCACAGAAAAGCGTGTACAATGTGCCCATATAGGGCGTCATTTTCAACATCCACACATAAAGTAAAGCGCTCAAGTCTCGACCCAAATGCATGTGACACGCCAAACAACAACGAAACGGCGAAACAGCTCGACAAAGTTGAAGAAGGGGGGACACACACACACACACACACACACACACTCACACACTCACACTCACACTAGAGTCAATGAGGCGTCAAAGTTTCTACGCGCTACGAAAGTTGTAAAATTTTACATGCCAAGTACACACAGGTGCCCATCCCTTCCCCCCATCGCCATCCCCATCCCCATCTCAATCCATTCCACCGCAAGAGGTGTCCCTCCTTTACACACACATGTGCGCTTAATTGCATACCTCTAGAGAGTGAGAGGGGGACCGAGAGAGGGAGAAACTGGGGCTGGGGTTTTGGGTATCAAACGCCAAAACGAAACGAAACGAAACTCATAAAAGCCAGCCGCAGAAATCAATAAAACCAAGGTGGCGGCATCCAAGTCCTTTCTTCCTTGCTTCATTTCTTGCTCATGCCACCTGCCCCCCTCTCCCCCCTCCCCCCTTTTCATGGTCAAAGCCATCCTTTTAAAGTTTCCAACGTTTTTGAAAGCCACAACACACGCATTATGGCCGCATATCAAACTCCATATGAGACGTGCTCTATTGATAAGTTGTCTAACCTTACACCACCCCAAAACCCCGAAACCCCACCACATCCCAAACCACTCTATCTCTCTCTCTCTCTCTCTCTCTTTTATTTATCTGTCTCCCATCACCATTTCACAATTAACAATTGCTGCGATTTAATCGAGCAATCAAAAGCGTTTGTCATTTACTTGTCAATGGCAATTTTCAATGATCCCCAAAGTGAGTTTAATTATGCGATTGAAAGATATTAGATAGATGATAGACGGATAGATAGATAGATACGTACTAGATGGCTAGATTCTTGGCAATTGTTCAAGCATTTCATTTTATTCAGTTTTATTTTCTTTGTTTTTGTTTTTGACAGCTGCCAATGCGAGAAAATGTGTCGAATGCGTCAGTTGAGAATGTGTGAATTGGAGAATTGACCAATGCATTGGGGAAATTCTCGAGGTAGTTCAAACACTTGCGCTTTCGTAGTTGTAGATAATCTGGAGGAACCACAACATCACCTGTTGGAAATTCTCATAAATACACATACAGATATTAGCGAACGGAACCCTAAAGTGTAATCGATGTCTTAATCGATAAATACGAAAGCACCGCTGCATTACACACTTCTTTTGAACTACTTTAACTCACTAGTTTTTGTTTATTTTGAAATCTTCCATCAAAACTCGAGTTAAGATCTTCGCTTCACTCTTAATTATTTCTTTGTGTGAACTAAGTATATGAGAAGCCGAAACGATTGCAGAAGTGCAGAGATCTCAGGAACTATAAAAGCTAGGGATACCAAATTTGGAATGTAGACTCGTACGCAGATCAAATTTATTTAATAATTCGATAAAAGCAATATTTTTTGCCACACTACTTATATCTATTTCATAAAATTTTATAAAAATCGGAGTACAAATAGCCAACTCGTCCACGTAGAAACGTTTTTTACTCGGCGGCGATGGAGAGCGTTGGAGGGCGCCAAAGTGCTCGTACAATATGCTCATAAAAGTCAGCGAGAAAACGTGTGCTAACTAAAATTTAGTAAATGAATTTAGTTTTTATACTCTTGCAAAGCGTATTATAAAATTGGTCAGATGTTTGTAACGCAGTTAAGGAATCGATTACGACCCCATAAAGTATATATATTCTTGATCAGCAAGAAAAGACGAGGTGATATACCCATGTCCGTCTGAACATATGCTAACTAATCCCACAGTTTTGAAGCTATGACTTTCAAAGTCGAGTAGTAATAGAATTGTTCACTATGGATCGAAGCGTAGCGGGTTCAAATCCCACTCGTGGCATGAATATTTTTTAGCGCTTTTTTTTTTGTTTATTAAGCAAATGTTTACATAAGCGAGTACGAATACCACGGAAATTTTTTTTTAGTGTATTTAAAGTATTGCGTCATTGGTCAAGGTCAAAGTAATGGTCAAGGGCTGTAGGGCATAGCCGAAGTTAGCTTCTTTGATATTTTTTAATTTGAAGTATGTATGTAGTTTCTTCTTCACATGGGGCAGGGTATATCCAAGTCGGCGAGACTTGCTTTTTTTGCAATTATATTTATTCTCGAAGATGCATAAAATATGTGAGTCTAAGAATATATACCGATCTTGCCGAACTCTCTATGATAAAGCCAAAAGATCATCTTGAGTTTTATATTTCAATGAAAAATGAAAACTTATAGAGTAAGCATTATTTTATGAGTTTTATTTTTTGACTAAAAAATCATTTTTATTTTGTAAGTTTTTTGCTTCAAATTGATTATTATTTGAACAATCGATAAAAATATTAAAAATGAATAGTTTATGTATATTTCTCGTTCTGCTGAAGTTACTAGAAGTGAATGATATTTTTGATTGAAGAAAAAAACGAAATAGTTATAATATAAAGTTTATTCCAACATATATGGAAATCGGACAAAGCCCAAATTGAAATAATATAAGCGAAATAATATCGAGATATACAAATAAAATACCGTAACTGTGCACCTGCCTGTTTAGGTTGTTGTTTCCCTCTCCTGTACTCGACAATCTCTAAATAACTGCTAAGCCTGCTTGGATTTTCACTATAATTTGCTAAAGTCAAAGGAGTTTTCATTTTCTTTGCCGTTGCCGTTGCCGTTGCCATTGTCATTTGGCAGCATCAATAAACGCGAATTTTTATGACTGCCACGAAGCATTCTTGTTAATTTCAGACACTGAAACAGTTGCGTGACCAATGGCGGTCCCAAACAGGAAGCCGGGACTAGCCAGGAGTCTAATGAAGACATTACCCCCGTCAAACCCCAATCCGGCCTCTAAAAAAAAGGGTTGCAAGTATTTCGGGTGAGTTAAATGAAGTCGAACGCGGCGCGGCGCGGCATTGGCGGCGACGGCCTTCGAAATGAATGAATTGGCGGCTAGGCGCGCGCTTTTGAAGGAAATGTCTTCAACGAGGCATAAATTTGAGAAAACAAAAAAAAAAAAAAAGCGAAGAGAAAAGGACTAAACAGGATAAGAAGGCCAAAGAGTAATTCGGAAAGGCTAAGGCTCATTTGGCTAAGGACTTTCAAGTGCCATATTTCTTCTGGCAGAGATAGAGTTCGAGTGAGTGAGGAGGGGGTGGGGGGTGGAAGGGGGGGCTCTTGGCGTGGCACACAATTGTTTTAATTTCGCTTATTGCTCATTCGCTTGGCTTTAATATTTCAGGATTTGCCTGTTGTTGCTCTCGCTTTCTTTTATTTTAGTCGAGCCCAAAAGCTCGTCATTTATTACGCATATCCTGCCAGTTCCAGCTCCAGCACCAGCACCAGCTCCAGCACCAGTTTCAGTTCCCCCGCTCTATTAATGTTTAAGTGGCAGTGCGTCCCTTTAGGCGGGCAAACTTGCCTCCGCTTATGCCTTTTGTTGCTGCCGCTGCTGCCGATGCTGCTGCTGCTATTTTTGATTTGCCTGAAAGCCTGAATGCTGCTGCCTGCAACACCACAGATTCTTAGAGTGTTCGGGTCCCCAGGCCTATGGCCCCGGCAAGCTCATATTTTGTACGGCTGTGCGTCCCGGAATTCCCTTTTGCGTACGTGATCAAATCAACTTGAAAGGATAATATTTGCCGCCTTCTATTATGCTGGGAGGGTGGTGGCAGTAGTAGTAGTAGAAGGTTGTTGTATGTGGCAGAAGGGGATATGCTGATGCTGATGGTGTTGGCCTGGTCTGATTGGGCTTAAAGCTGCAATTTATTTACGAATTTATTCATATTCACACTTGCAAATGAGTGCAAAAGGGCTGCCATACGGACGACCTACGTCTGCCTGGATTCGTGTCGTACTTAAAGTGAGTGAGAATCACAGAGAATGGTAATGTCTTTAATGGAAAATCGCACAGAAACAGCAACCGAAACAGAAAAGAAAAGGGGTAAATATTGACAGCATCTGTTTTGGTTATGGAAAAGCGAAAATATCGTATAACTCGCATATATTTTTACCATTTTGCTATGTATTGGAAATCAAATTCCGAATTCGTTCCCATTTCTTTCTGGCGTCTTGTATCTTTCTTATTGGGAGCCACCCCTAACTATGTCTGGAGCTGTCTACCTTGTGACATGCCTTGGCTACCTTTTCGTTTGCCCTTTGGGCACATGTCGCTCTAATCCGCAAGGACAATATTGAAAAGTAATAACCCACAAAAACAACACACACACCCACACACACACACACACACACACATGATGAGGGTGTTCGGCAACAAAGTGAAACGAAACCGCAAGTTGAAAAAACATACGAGTCCCAGCGAACTCATGGCAGAGCGCTCTCTCTCTTTAGCCAGAGCGTGCAGGACGGCTTGAAATCCTTTTAATTCACGACAGGCGTAAGGATGCAAGAAGCACAAAAGCAAAATAAAATAAAAATAAAACAAAACGAAACGAAATGAGAAACTGAAAAACTGCAGAAAAAAAGGCAAATGAACGAATTGATTTTGAAAAGCAAAAGAAAAATTGGACAGCAAAAAAAAAAGGATGGTGCACAGGGGGTGGGTCGTGAGGGGTGGGGGGAAATAAGATCACGTACAAAGAGCGAAAGAACTGTGGGAGAGAGTAAGTGAGAGCTGAAGGTAGGCCCGGAACCAATGGAGCATAGTGGAATCGGGTTTCTCTGTGTGTGTGTGTGTGTGTGTGTGTGTCTGCCTGGAGGCTGAACAAGGACATGGAAATGGAGACCGAGATCGAGACAAGCGAATTGGCTGCAAGAAGGCACATAACGAGGCAAAAGCCAGAAACAGGCACGGGGACAGTAAGTAAATTTTGACCGCGGGCTATTGCTTTAGCTGATGAGCTGAGACACGCTGCAAAAACCTCTATCGCCCGATAGTGGACCGAGAGAGGGAGGGCGGTGGCAATAGAGGGCGGGGGCTTGGGTAACTCTAACTGTACTGCAGTTATATTGATTTCCTTCTTCACATGTTTTCTTCCATTTTTTCTTTACGTGAAACAAAAAGCAGTTTAAAGTTGAAGTTTTATGACCCAAAAGTGGTGGCCTGGCCCCGCAGTTGATCATGATAAATCAATGCGTGCAAAACGCACACGTACGTGAAGAGTCCATACAAACATACACATGTACATATGTATGTATGTATGTATGGTAGTCTAAAGGCACACACACACACACATACACACACAATCGCATAGAGCATGCCGAAACGTGACGCAATTTACTGCCAGAACTTGACTTAAGTTCACCCTCAACTCTGTACTAAGCAACAACCCCACTAGAAAACGAATCGTCGTCGTCCTAGTCGTTCTTCAGTTCGTCTTCTTCTTCTTCTATTTTTTTTTTCCTCTTCCTTTTTTTAAGAATAACAGTAACAGTTATTTTTTTAAGGTTTAGCTTAAGCTTTTGTGTAAATAAACGACCACAGTCGTCGGTCGTGGGCCCACCACCACGACCGCCGCCACCCAGATATATGTATGCATGTACACCACCGAGAAGAGGCCAGGGCCAGGGCAGGCCTTCTCCCATCTTCGGGGTCGTCGTCTTTCTCGTTTCGGGCAATTCATTCATTCAATTTACGCGACACCCCTTATTGAGCTAGTGCGAAGGATGGCAAACTTCTCCAACTGTTCTAGTTCCAGTAATTTATAAGGCATACAGTGAAAACCATTTTCATATTCCATGAAATTCCCACGATTCCCTTAGTGAAGACCATTTCCATGTTCCTTAAAATTCCACTTCCCTTGTTGCGTGTGTTTCGATTTGCAATAAGTTCAACTCATTGCATTTGATAGCTTTCTTTATCGTGAGTACTCACTGTATTTTAACTATGCGCTGTTGCTATTTAAATGCCTGATGAGCCTTCTCCTTCTCTATGTATGCATGTATGTGTGTGTGTATGTGGGTCGTCGTCGCCGTCCCCTCAGTTCGCTTCTTTAAAGTTGACTCGGGCATTTGAATTGCGCTTTTGACTTGCAACTTTGGCAAGTGGCGTTTAAAGGCTTCTGCTGCCTGTTACTGCTGCTGCTACCTAACGCTACTGTTGCACGTGTTACGCGCGCCACAATTGCGGACACGTGTGTTTTGATTTGCAGCCAACGCTTCTCACTAATGCCCACCATGCTTGAGGTGATGGTGATGCTGATGCTGATGAGCAGCAACATCAAAATAAAAAAAATAGAAAAAAAGAGGCGAAGGACAAGGAGCAGGAGGAGGACGAGTTGCCCTCGAGGCATTGGCATTGGCTGTGGCACAGGCACAGGCACATGATGCAGCATTAAATTGCCGCATTGTGTCTGCCAAGCGGGAGATTTGGCTCAATGGAGGAGTGTGGGCAGCATTTTTATTTGATTAGCTTAGCGAGCGAGCAAACGAACAAAAAAGTCCTACGGCGACGTGTGGCCGTTGGATTTGATGAACGGCTGCTTGGACTTCGCTTCAGTATTCAGTATACTATTCCATTCCGAACCGAACCGAAGTGAACACACACTTGATTAGTAGCCCTGTCGACTGCCGTCTGTCGCCTGGCCCTGGCCCTGGCTGCTTTTTAAGCTTAACGCTGTCAAAATATTTTTAGTAATAAATTCTTTTTAGCATTTTCTGCTGAGTAGAATAAGTCAAATGAAGAAATGTTAGAACGGGAGAGGGTCGGACGGTTGGGCAGGGGCTTACCCCCCAAAACAACAAAATTGAAAAGGAAATTAAATGTAATAGCTGAGAAAAGCAACCGAAAAAAGAAAACTCCCCCCCTCCCCCCTCACATAACAGCACATATAAATCTAGTTTTGCCAGCGATTTAGTTCGGGATTAGCCTGAAATGTGTGCAAAGACAATGAGGTAAAAACTGCAACCAACAGTTCATCCAGGCAGTACCAGAACAAGCTGTCTCATGTTCGTACATACATAGGAAAGAAAAACAATATTTATACAATTCAAATCGATCTTTATATTATCGACTAGAGATTATATACTTTAGAGGCATTTTCGGATTTCTCGACAAAATTTCTGGGAGTAGAAACTAAAATAAAGTAAATAAGTTGATAGTTGTCTAGAAAATAAATATATTAAATTTCACACATGCTATCTTGCTCACTCTTATGTGCCCCACCGGCCTAATTCGCCCTAGAGCCTTTTCTACGTACATATAACTGGGTTACTTTTATTCCGATTTTTATGAAATTTGATGGAATGATAGTTATTCATGACTTGTATCAGTGGGCTGAAATTGCGATACTATAAAAAATGCATGGTATAAAAAGCTAATCCCTTCAGAAAACTCAATCTTACAGTATGTCAAAGGACTCTACGGTTATAAATGCTGATCAAATAAAGTAAGTAAGTCGCCGGGCCGACTTGGATATACCATGCATCAGGGGAAAACAAATTACCTTGAGTTTATAAAACTTATTTCATATATTAAATTTCTTTCGTATGCGCGATTTCTAACTTATGCTATCTCGCTCATTCTTATGTGTGTGCACTTTAGCGCCCCACCGGCCAAATTCGCCCTTGCACCGCTTTGAGTGCAAAACGTTTCAATGCATAACTCGGCCATTTTTATTCCGATTTTTATGAAACTTGGTGGAAAGATAGATGTCCATAACATATATAAGTGTGCCGAATTAAATTTCGATACGATAAATATTGCGGGAGAAAATCACTTTTTATTAAATTCCTGAGGCGGAAGGGGGCGTGGCAAAAAAAATTTGGTGGAATGATAGATGTTCATAAGATCTATGAGTGTGCCAAATTAAATTACGATACGATAAATATTACGGGAGAAAATCACTTTTTATTAAATTCCGGAGGCGGAAGGGGGCGTGGCAAAAAAAAAACATAAACTTGGTCTGCGCCAAGACTACACGAGTCTACATTCTAAATTTGGTAACTCTAACATTTGTAGTTGCTGAGATCTCTGCACTCTTACGGACGGACGGACAGACGGACAGACGGACATGGCTATATCAATTTCTCTTCTTATGCTGATCAAGAATATATATACTTTATAGGGTGGGAAAAGCTTCCTTCTCCCTGTTACATACATTTTGGCGACTTTAATATACCATTTCATCCTATGGATGCATGGTATAAAAATACTAAGTATGTATAATTTTCCTAAAAAATAATCGAAAGTAAAAAGAACTCTCAAAGAAAAGTGTTTGAAAAGTTAAATATTCAAACGTAAATCGTGAAAAACAAACAAAGTCTTTAAGTTAATAATTAATATTATGATTATGGTAATTTATAAGGTGTTAAGATCATTATTAGATTATTTTCATGGAGTTATACATAGATGGGAATTGCCAAATGAAAGGTTAATTCACGGATTAAAAATTAATTAATTAAACTGTTGAATCGTTAAACTTGTATTTTTAATGATTTATACAATTATATATTAATAACTAGATATGTATGTACATATGTATGTTAAGTAGGATAAAAAGTTCAACAGAAAAACAGTTTTAACAGCAGAAAGCAGACTGCGAATATTGGCAAATTGGCGATTTTGACAAGATCTGGCCCTGAAGGAATAACGAATTGCAGTACTGACATGAGCCGGTCCTCCTACAGACCTACAAATGCTATTCGCCCCCGAAGAGAACGATTCGACGAAGCCACATGCCGAACAATGTATGTATGTACATATGTATATATATGTATGTATATATATTTTAAACAATATTTAACCAACAAATATAAATTTGTATCTTAAAATTACCTAGACATAAATTTATTTGGATTTTTCCGCATTAGTTCTTGTTCAGTCCTCACAAGATATCCGAGTATTCACCAAGTTGCCAAGGACAACACTTTTTGGGCCAACGAATGAACTGGTGGAGCCAAGCGAGTAGATAGTCTAGCTTTTTAGGGCTAGATATTAGAGCCACCAAGTTGGTATAGGCCAATCCATCAGATGAAATTGTATATTAAAGACGCCAAAATGTCTCCAAGCATTAAAATACATACAAATATTGTAAATCATGTAATTTTGATAGTTCTAAATATCTTTCTTCTTACTTGTACAAAGTTTCAGAACGATAAAAAATGTTTTTGTATATCGCGGGTGGAACAATCACGGGTGCTATTTAAAGTCAAAATACTCACTTAATACAAATAATAACTTACATATTTTAGTACATTACGATAAATTAATGTATACCATACCACGTGTTAAATAGCAAACTGTAAGCTCAAATCGCAGGTGACAGCTGATCTACATAAATGTGGCCAGATATTATTTGAAATAAACCACAAAATCACATGCAACTTTTTTCAAGGGCTCTAATTATTTGACCGTTAGGTAAAATACGAACAAATGTCTATTTTACAATATATGTAAACCTTCTTCTTTCCACTGATTTAAAAAAAAAAAGATTAAATACTGTGATATCATAATTGATATCCTAATATGATGGCCTCGTGTAAGTTTTCAGTACTTCAGCGTACTTACAACTTTTTAAAAATACTTGAAGTAATTATTTTTAATACAGCTTCAATTGCATGTGTATAGGTAAGCCACTTACTTCCTGGCTGACATTTTTTGATTAATGACAAAGAGAAATCGGAATTCCATATTAGAGGAATATAGAATAAGTGAAAAATATCTGTCCTGGTGTGACCCGTATTTCTCAATGTAAGATTTCAAATTGAAAGTAGAAATAAATAAGGGAAAAGAACAAATATTTCTTCCATGTTATTGTCAATTATTTCGTTACTACTTTTGATAATTTCGTCAAAATATATGAAAAAGCAATACAAATCTCTTTATCACAATGCAAATAACATTAATATTAGCCATAAAATATGTTAATGTGGCTTGCCAATGTGCACATCATCAAACATTTACAGAAAATCTAAAATAAAACTAATGTGACAATTATATAGGTTTCTAATAGACACAAAATACCAATATCAATTATCTGCCTAAGAAGAGAAGTGCCAATTCAATTATTAATTGGACCTACGACAACTGAACGAAGTGATCGCAAGTATTCAAATCATTTGCCCCCTTGACTTCATCATCAAAAACATTTGTCAGACACAATTGTCGGGTCAACGAACCAAACCGGCAACATATTCAAAACAAGTCACTGAAAAAGCAACAAAAAACAAAGCCAACAATCTGATAGAGGAGAAGAGTGAGTGAGAGAGAGAGAGAGAGACGGCGGCTGCGAGAGGGAGAGAGACAAAAGCACACATCACCCACGACATTCAAATTGACCAAAGTAAAGTTGATTTTAAGCGCCATTTAATCAACAGCTTGCAGCATTTAGCTTTGTTTTTAATTTGTCTTGGAATTAGAATTTTAAATGATTTTCATTTTCAGTTCACAATTTTGCATATACATATTCAGTGTGAAGCCGGGTGACCGGCAGCGAGTGAGCGACCGACCGAGCGACCGACCGACCGACCGAGTGAGCCAGCGAGAGTTAGGAGGCGGTCAGTGAGCGGGGAATGCGCCCGCGGCATGTCTATGACGTCACTAGCATAATAACCAAGGCACATGCACGTTAATTATACGCCATGTAGTACACAGACTCTTTCTCACTCTGTCTCTCTCTCTCTCACTTACTTACTCTCACTCTCTCTCTCTCTCTCGCTCGCTACTCCATATACAGTACGAGCGGCAGCAGCAGCAGCAGTTGCTCCTATAGCTCCATCTCTTTCATTATTAATTTTTGTGTCTGCCAGCTGTCTGGGTCAGCAGGCAGCAGCGCAGCGCAGCGCAGAGCAGAGCTACCGCTCAGCATAATTTAATTTTGATGCACGACTAGGTGATGATCCGACGGGGGGAAGGGTACTGGTGGGGGCAGCGGCGAGGGAAATTGAAATTCAAATTTCAGTTTGCCGGCAACGCGAAAAAAACAGAGAGAGCGAGAAAACGAGAGAAAGAGAGAGAGAGCGACACACACATACACAGAAAGAATGTGGAAAAATGAAAATTTAAATGCGCGCCACACATTTCGCATTGTGTGTACGTGTGTGTGTGTGTATGTGTGCCTGTATTGCCATCTTGCTTGCACTTGCTATACATAAAGAGTATGACTACATAGTATGTATTTGTGTATGCCGCCTCAACTGGCCACTTAAACTATTCATTTATACAAATTAATTCAATTATGCGTATTACGAACGCGTTTGTAAAGCGCAGTCGCCGGCATCTCCCAGTCGCCAACCAAGTCCCAGTTGCCCGAGTGCCCCTAATGCTGCCCCGCTGTTGGTCCTCTGCCCGGTTTCCCTTTACAATTTCTGCTCGCGTACGAAATTTCACTTAAAGTTAATTGTTCAAGTTCAAGTTCAATGTAACATAATAATGCCACACACACACACACACACACACACACACAGAGAGACAGAGCGAGAAGGCAACACACTGTTGCATTTGATGAGCCGCAGTGTCAAAAAAAAAACAAACAAACAAAAATGATAATATGTAAATTATTATTCCTTTTCGTTTGATTTTTCTTTTATGCAGATTTTTTAGGCGGTTTTCGTTTTGATTTTCTCTCTAGCCTTTTGGCTCTTTTGTCTTGGCCATTTGTTTGCCTTAGCAAATTGTTTTGGCTTTTTTGGCATTCGTCATTGCGGCTTAAGGGAAGCTCAGTGTGTGATTTATAATTGGAATGGCTGGAACTAGGCTTATCAATGAAATTGAGTGAATTTTAACGTTTAAGTCTGAGACTTTGAATATAATTGCGTGACAAATTCAACACTTGAGCTGTTCAGACGTTGGTCGACATTTCCAATACCCTATAATGAAGGATAAGGGAGGATGGACGATGTCCTTTTTAAACGAATATTTTATAAATTTCAATGTGTAAAATTCTTGATGAACCTATTCTATTAAGTGGTCCGATTCCACTGCGAAAAAGGGCAAGACCAAACACGGTGGATTCCCCTATTTGGGGTCCTACGAATCGAACTGCAGCATTAGTTTTTTAATTACAACATTTTTTATGCATTTTTTTTCCTTGTAAAATAGTTAATAGTACATATTATATACAGCATACATTTCTTAGAAATATTGTTAAAAAACATAAAATAACTTAAATTCTTTAAAGTGTTTATTTTTGAAAAGGAAATGCTGTTTTCGCTGAAACTATTTGGCATGATAATATCTCCATTCATGTATCTCCATTTATGTAGAAGTATCCAATGGAGAAATTCAAATATTTTAGAAACCTGTAAGAAAAAACCATAAAATTAGGGGTAAAGATTTGATTTTTCAAACATTTTGGCTCAAGGATCCCCCAAAAATAGATTAAGAGGCTTGATGCCCTTCCGACTATTGTAGCCTGGTCAATTCTGAGAAACTTTGCTGAAGAAAACTAATTAAAATATTGAACATCTCTCAACTTAGCGACTATCACAGTGTTATAAAAGTTTTAAGGGTTTTTCCAAAGTTTCAAAATCTAAGAAATTTTACCTAGAGATTTAAATACATACATATTGCCCACATAAATAAGTAAAGTGTTTTTGAAATCCAAGTTGTTTTACTTCTCGAAATATACAATTTCGATTTCCAATTATCGAGATTATCCGCTCTTAACCTAATTCGGATAATCGAACGTACCAAACCAAGTGAGATCTATACGTTGGTAATCCAGATCTCCTTGGATATGTCTATCAACTTTACCCAATAATGTGAGTACCCACTTTATCAAGGGTGTCAAGAAGTCGAAGTCCCCGAAGTCTTAAACGATTTACCTTAAATGTTTGTACAGGGTATTGGCAGTGTCTGACTCAAAGAGTTGGAAAGGCTTTTTCTTCTGTTAGCTTTGGACACTGAAACTGTTCTCTTCTGCTAAATGTGGCACTTCCTGTTGCTGTTGCTGTTGCCTCATCAGGCCGCAGACGACAAATGCCCGACCACCCGACCAATAACAAGAAATACAACCTGCCAGGCTTTGGCAGAGCACAATATTCCCGGAGGCTTTTGCCAGGCAATTTGAAAAGCGAAATGACGACGACGACAACAACAACAACAACAGCAACAGGAGGAGCAACAGCAGCGAGAAGAACAACTTGCAACTGCAACCTGCAACCTGCAACGTTGTAGGCCATTTGATTAACAAATGGCCAAACGCAAACGAAATTGATCGAAATATACGGCAGAAGGAATTGCAGAAGCTGTTGCCATCCCAAGGGGGATATGTGGTGAGGGGGAGGGAGAGGGGGGTATAGGCAAGGTGGCAAGGGAGCCTAGAAAAGCCAAAGTAAATTATGGCAAACAAGTTTTGGCCGGCGGGCAACAATTTTGTCGCTGAGAGTCTCAGAGACTGAGACTGAGACAGTGGCTGGGTTGGGTTGGATCGGGTTGGGTTGGGTTGGGTTGGGTGCCCCATCGTACAGATAGAATCACTAGAATCACATTCCCCAAGTCGCAGACGATGCTGAAAGAGATTGCAGCAATTAACGCTAATTAAATGCGCCTCAGTTTATGTTTCATGTGGCGATATTTCAGTTGTCTAGAGCGATAATTAAATCGCTTTTGGCTTTCCATTCCTTAGCCCTGACATGCCATGGATGGCTCTCTGCATTTGCATAACAAATTTGCCACAAAAGCGGCGCCCCCTCGTGGCCAAGCCCCCCCGAAAAAAAAAGAAAATAACAATATTTTTGTTGTTATTATTTCTTTTTTTTGTTGTGTTGTGTGGAAAAGTGCATTTTACAGTGCGCCTGACAGTCTGAAATAAGTTCGAGTTCAAGTCCGCTCAGCAGTCTATCGTCGCCGTGTCCCATTCTTCATGCTCCACGCTCCAGCTCCACAGTATGTATGTATATCTGTCCGTCTGTCCGTCTGTCTGTGTGTCTGTCTGATGTGGCATTTTGTTTGCCATTTGGTCACTCCCCTCTAAAAAATTTCACTTTCACTTGGCCCGTCAGTTTTGCAGGCGCAAAACTTTGTTGGCTGGCTGACTGGATGGTTGGCAACATCCTTTGCATACGGAAACAGCCGCACGACACATTGTCCTCCATTCAACTCTTTGACTTTCCCGGGAGGGCGTTTTGGTTGGGACTGCCAACCTGACCGAAATTCCAAATGGCGTGCACGACACCGAAACCGAGACCGAGACCGAGTCCACGACGACGACGACGACGACGAGCACAACGAGTCGGAGCAGGAGCTGGAGCTGGAGCTGGTGCTGGATGATGACGTCGTCGCGAACGTTGCTTGCATTTCAAAGATGGATTTTAATATTCTGCATGTGTGGAAAGGTCGCTGGCCGGTCTCGGAACAAGAGTTGGCTCTACCAGTTGGCATGGTTGTTATCCTTTCATACATACATGTGTATGTATGTATATATATATACATATATATCCGTTATTTTTTTGTATTTTTTTGTTTTTTTGTTTCACCTTGATTTTGTCTGGCAATGACCATGAAAATAGATATGGGCTGGAAGTCAGGCCATGTTTAACCTACTTTGCATTGACAACCGATGGATTGGCTTAAAAAGCGAAATTAAAGCGTTTCAGAGCACTTATTTTTGGGGCAACACTGGGACATCAAATGACTTGATGAATGAGCTGGAAGCAATTCACAACAAATATGTATAATATGTATATTTAATGGCCAAAAATGAGGAGAAGCTTCTGCTGGATTGGCCATTCCACAAGGATTATACTGCTCAATTTGTTGCTTGTAAATGAATTTTGTGTTTTAAGGAATTTGTTGCAAAAATATGGGAACAATGCTGGCCACAAAACACAGGACAAGAACAACAACAACAATAACAGACACACAAACAAACAAACAAACAGGCGATGGCCACACAATAAGAATGAGACGAAGCGGAAAAAGCAGAAAATTAAAGTTAAACGTTGACCACAGGATGCACGGCTGGACACTGAAAAGGACAATGGCACAATGGACCCAGCCCAGGCACAAGGGCTTTTCAATGACTCGGACTTGGACTCCGACTTGGACACGGACACGGACTCCGTCTCGGACTAGGCGGAGACAATAGAAGTTAATATATGGAAGATATAATAACTTCCGGTAATTTCAATTTTACGAGATGAAGATGGAGACGGTAGAGATGATGCTAGATGGTAAATGGTAGATGGAAGATGTCATGCCAGGCTTTATATTGGAGCCGTTGGATAGTCTATATATCATTTACAAGGGGATGGATGAAGGCAAGGGACATACGTAGCCAGCTACTTGGCCTGACCATAAACTTCTATATAAAAGAGGCCATAGGCAAATGTGTGTGTGTGTGTGTGTGTGTGTGTGTGCCCAAGTTTGAAAAGCGTGAAAAATTTGTGAAAAAATAAAGAAAGAAAAAACCCAACTGAAACGCAGAAGTAAACTGCACATGTCAGAAAGTCAGAGGGGAGAGGAGAGATGCCTGTCAGTGGCAAGTCAACTTGGCCAACTCATATCTTTTTTCTCTCTCTCTCTCTCTCTCTCTCTCTCTCTCTCTCTCTTCTTCGACACTAAGAAGCAATAAACCTAAAGGGAAATGTAATAAACGAGAAAATCTTGTACGTGACCAACCGCATCAGGAGCCAAGAACGCAGGGTTGCAAATGGACTTTTTCCCCAAAACCGAAAGCGGAAGGCATTTTAAAGCGTAACAGGAAAAACCGAAATTTCAAAATAAAAAAAAAAAAAAGAAACAACAAGAAGAGGAAAATAAAGAGGAGGATGAGAAGAAAAAAAAAATAGCACTGTATTTCTAAATCGATAACATGTGCGTGGCAAGGAGTATGAGAACGAGGAGGATTCCTTCCTTGCCCACTTACTACTTAGGCGCAATTTGGATGGTTATGGCCCACCAGAGACCAAAATCGATTTCGAATGAACCAAGCAACAAAAACAACAAAAACAGCAACTACAACATTTGGTTTTTGGCAAAAATTCCACGAATGAATTTTCGTTCGTTCGTTTGGGCGTTAAACAAAGTTTCTTTTTGATCACCCTGTACTCGGAGGCTCGAAATGGGGGTATGCTTTGTCTCCTCGTGATCCGATTAATGCCAATATACATATATCGCCAAATCGGGAAACTTGAACAAAGAGATCGATCACGTAGGTAGGTTTCAAATTCTTTTATTTAATTTGACAATTATTCAAGCAACAGCAAACTTCAAAAAAGACGAGATTTTTTTATCTAGAGGAGAAATGTAGGTTGAAACGGCTCAAAGGCGGCCTAAACAAAACCAGAGAAGAAACGATTTCTGAGCTTTCTTCCTTATGGGAAGAGATACCTCCAGAAATCCTTCAAAATTTAGTGGATTCTGTCCCGCGACGGCTCCAAAAAGTGATTGAAGCTAAAGGAGATTATACATTTTACTAAACATAAGCTAGTTAAATTAATTTTGTCAAGCCTAAAATATGTTTTTTAAGTATGACAGGGCTTGTCAAAATACTTATGCCATACTCTAAAATATTAAATGAATTGTAATTTTGTTAAGTTTGTTTGAAAAAAAATTTGTTTTCCTATTTTTAAGTTTGCATTAACCATACACAATATGAGAAATTAAATAACAATTTTCCATAAAGGAATTTAAAAGTTAAACAACAAAATACGCAACTTTTTCTTCGTCAAAATATTTGTGCCGCCTAGTGTACCATGGAGGAGTGGTCATAACCAAACGAACGAAACGTGTGACCTTGATTGAAGTCCATTTGAAATTTTTGAAATATAATGAAAGTTTGGAACTTCTTTATTATACCCAGCATCTGACCCAAAATTGGTCCGATGTTTGTAAAGCAGGAAAGGAATCGTTTCCGACCTCATAAGGGATATATGTATACTTTTGATCAGCTTGAAAATACGAAAAGACGACCCATGTCCGCCTGTCCGTCTGAACGTATGCTAACTAGTCCCACAGTTTTGGAGCTATGGCTTTTACAGTCCGCATATAAGATTGGAAATACCCACAGGCACATTATCTGCGAATTTCATCGGACCACTACATCCATATAGCTTTATATACATATAGCTGCCATACAAACATATAGCTGCCATACAAAAACGACCTTTCTTTCTTATTCAAACTGTTTATGTACATAAATATATACACAATACATTATAATCCTGGATTTCAAGAGAATCGGATAACCATAACGAATGATTTTGTCGACACAAGCAGTAAAGCACATGCATATGCTAAAATTATGATTGTGTGTGTGTGAATATGTCAAACGCTGCATGCTTAGTATTCGGCGATTCACTGGACGCTAGCACGGTAACTAGGTAAATCGGGGTCTTCCCTATGAAACAAAAGGTGGAGGGTTCAATCCCTCCAATGGCAAGAAATTTTTTTTTTGTTCTTTGTTTTGTGTTTTTTATTTATTAAACGAATGAACGCGAGTTCGAATCCCACGCAGTCCAATAGCAAATTTTGTAGTGTATTTAAAGTAATACCTCATTGCACTAGGACACAGAAAAACATTTTTAAAATATCATAAAATGTAATGGTCAAGGACTGCAAGGGGAGACAAGCTTTGGCATAGCCGAACTTTTTGATATTATTTTCTTAAATTTTGTTTGAGCTTAAGAACTGTTTTTCCAAAATAGGTTTACGAACAGACGTCTACATATATCTGGTTTTAGAGATACACAAAATGGTTAGCAGATTGCGTGTTCAGTCCCGCAGTTTTCTCCAAAGGAGATCACAAGGACATGCCACTATTTGTGCAACATGTTGTGGAAAGTAAGTATATGACTATTCAATAGAAAATGTGAGCAAATCGTTGATAAAACAGAAACAAAATGTTCTTCGTGATTCCCCAACCCAATCCGAGAAACTTTTGATTCCACATACACGGTATGCTATGGTCGCCTACCCGATGATAATGCAACAAAATTTTTGGTTTTCGTTTGTTGCTTTAACGTCAGTTCTCTGGCACGGCGGCATCAGTGATAAGGTGTGCAGTGGAGGCTGAGGCTGAGGCTGGGGCTGAGTCTTACGTGGAAATCACAAAAGTTGGCCACATGGACATGCCGGCTGGACACACTGACCACGTTTGTGGGGCCTTAACTGTGATTTCTTTTTAATGGCGTGACACTAGACAACAACAGCAGCAGCATCGGCAGCAGCAGCAGCAGCAACAACAAAAATACAAGGCTTAATTACTCAGCTGGAAATCGGCCATCAGCTGAAGAGCTCTCCAGGCGAAACTTTAGGAAGCCAAAAGAAACGAAATAAAAAGATCGCCTGGAACACCCAAGCAGGATCTGAGATTTGCATATGGGAGGGCCTCAGCGGCTTCGGCTTTGACTCCTCCCTCCATTGCTCCATCCCTCCGTTCCGCCAGCACTCACAATAACAGTAAAATAAATCCATTTCAAGGCATTATCCAGCCATAAAAATTGTAGCCCAGGCTCTAGGCTAAATTGTCATAAGGCGATTTGTCCATTAAATTGAAGCGCATTTTTTAAAAAAGCGTAAAAAAACACAACAACAACAAAAAAGCACATACAAAATGGAATAGAAAAGAAAAAAAAAACCAAAACTTTGCATAGCAGAGAACAAAAAACCAGTGGAGAAACATCCCCACAGTCGTCCTCGTCCTCATCCTTAGCCGTATCCTCGCGCGCGACAATTTTAATTTAATGATGCGGACTTAGTCCTTGTAATGGTCCCGAAGTCCGCGTGTCCTATGCGCTACGTTTGTTAAATTAACAGTCGCGTTTGTCAAAGCAAAATAAAAATAAAAACCAAAACGAACACAAAAAAAAAGCAGAGCAGAGAGAAACAAATAAAAGCATATGGACATGGACTGTAACAACTGCGAATTAATTTAAATGATTTTTATGATGTCATTGCGCAACTGAGACAATTCTGTGGCGCCACCGCGCCCCGTCTCCCATCTCCCACCTCCTCGAGCCGAAACACCAAAAATTTTTATATTTTTGCTTTTGGTATCGCTTGTATTTTTTTTCTTTTTTCGTTTTTTTTTGGTTTTTTCGGTTTGTTCAGTTGTTGTAGTTGCCCTTTAGCTGCTGATATGTTATTGCAGTAGCTACGAGCGGTAACGAAATTCACGGTAGTAGATAAAAATGTAGCAAATCGAAGCAACGATCAACAACCGAAGGTGATGCCAGGGCCAGCCAAGGAAAACGAGGAACACAGCAGAAGGAGAAGGAGAAGGAGGAGAAGAAGAAGGCTGAACCGAAACCGATACCGAAGATGAAGGCGGAGATGGCGGAAGAAGCGAGCCACATGGAGCATGGGCAGTGGAGACCCGGCTGCAGTTGGCATCGAGCATGCCAAGCCAATTGGATGCGCTGGCTGCAGTGCCCGCCAATGTACTCAAATTCTGTATACTCTTATACCAAAACAAACAAAATTCTCTCTGTGGGTTTGGAAGACCAAATTTTCTGGCATGGGAAAATTTTCACCTTAAATCGATAGTTCTTTTTTGATCTACCATAAGAGCATCTTTAAAAATGTTAGACAAATCGTTTTAGTAGGTTGGCACAATTGCCATCTCAGAGAAATTTACTTAGTCCTTTTTTTTATTAACCTCTCAAACTCCCTCCTGATGTATTTTTATACCATGCATCCATAGGATGAAATGGTATATTAAAGTCGCCAAAATGTATGTAACAGGGAGAAGGAAGCTTTTCCGACCCTATAAAGTATATATATTCTTGATCAGCATGAGAAGAGAAATTGATAGAGCCATGTCCGTCTGTCCGTCTGTCCGTCCGTCCGTCTGTCCGTCTGTCCGTCCGTCCGTAAGAGTGCAGAGATCTCAGCAACTATAAATGATAGAGCTACCAAATTTAGAATGTGGACTCGTGTAGTATAGACGCTGACCAAGTTTATGTTTTTTTTTTGCCACGCCCTCTTCCGCCTCCGGAATTTAATAAAAAGTGATTGTCTCCCGTAATATTTATCGTATCGTAATTTAATTTGGCACACTCATAGACCTAATGAACATCTATCATTTCACCAAATTTTTTTTGCCACGCCCCCTCCCGCCTCCGGAATTCAATAAAAAGTGATTTCCTCCCGCAATATCGTATTGTCGTATCGGAATTTAATTTGGCACACTCATACATGATATGGTTATCTATCATTCCACCAAGTTTCATAAAAATCGGAGTAAAAATGGCCGAGTTATACATAGAAACGTTTTTCCCACAAAGCGGTGCAAGGGCGAAATTGGCCGGTGGAGCGCTAAAGTGCACGCACATAAGAGTGAGCGAGATAGCATATGTTAGAAATCGCGCATACGAAAGAAATTTAATATATGAACTTAGTTTTATAAACTCAATGTAGTTTTTTTTTCCCTGATGCATGGTATATCCAAGTCGGCCCGGCGACTTACTTACTTTATTCATTTTATAATTACACCAAATACCTACAAAAAAAAAAAGAACTAAAAATATTTTTAAAGATTTGTTTATCAAAAACTATCAAAAACTTGTTTTGAGAATGTTTAAAATAACTTTTCGAAGAGGTTCTATTGCAATTTATTTATTTGGTCGCCTTTTCGCTACAAATTTAATACGATATTAGAATGAAGAAATAAGAAAGCTCAGATAATTGTTTGACGAAAACAGTTCTAAAAGGATATTAAAACAAAGTTATCTTTGAATTTAAATAACATTATGATGGCGCATAAATTCTTATATAAATAAAATAAGTTAATTATTAAAGCTTAAAAAAATTAAAACAAGTAAGTCGCCGGGCCGACTTGGATATACTTATGTACAGTGGTGCTCATAGACTTAAGCCACTGCCACTACCATAAACTATTTTCTTAATAACTTTTTTGAACATATTTATTTTGCCCTGAAATTTTTCCATTTTGAAACACTAATATTTAGGCAGCTGATCACAGTAAAAAATGACAAGTAGGAATTCGGGGGTTCCCAAAAATTGACTAAATGTCAAAAAGGAGTATTGCGCTCTGCTTAACTCACCTTAAGCTAAAATCGCCAAGCTTGTGTTTTTTCGGGGAAAGTTGTGCTAATTATTCTATGAACTAAAATATTAAATATTAAATACCATGGATCAAGAGGAAATTCAAACACATGCTATCTCGCTCACTCTTGAGTGCAGTCAAGCACTTTAGCGCCCCTACCGGGCAAATCCACCGTTGCACCGCTTTAAGTACAAAACGTTCTTACGTAAAACTCGGTAATTTTGATTCCGATTTTTATGAAATTTGGTGGAATCATAGATAGTCATATCATGTACAAGTTAAAATTTCGATATGATAAAAATTGAGCAAGAAAATTACCTGTTATCGAATTACAGGGGCGGAAGGGGTAATACATATGTGTAAATATACGTTATCGGGTAGGAAGTGCTTCCTTTTAAGTGTTACATACTTCAATATACCATTTTATCCTATGGATGCGTGGTATAAAAACAAAACAACTTAGAATAGAGCTGATCTGCCCAGAGTTTAAAGGAAAAAATAAATGACTTAAGCGATATCCGAGAGTCTCACACAGGGAAGAGTATTTTCTCGTCCCGAGGTCTGGGTTGGCTGGTGAAGCAACTGGGCAACTGGGCAACTGAGACAAATGTGATAACCACGCAGCGATACGAGAAGAAGACTGCTCTACCAACGGCAGCAGCAGCAACAGCAGCCGAAAGACACGACGCCAACATTGATGACAACAACAGAGTGAGGGAGAGTGGGGGGGAGGGGGAGATGTGTGTTGGGGGCGGGGGACTGCACTTCATGCACGGCACACAGAGAATTTATTGTCGATTTTGCGAGGTGTATCGACAACGTAACTGCTACTGGGCATAGAGAATGCAGTCGGAGGCAGTGAAGCAACTTGGGCGCTCCCTTCCCCAGCTATCGCCCAGTGCAAATCTGCACCAAGAAAAGACAAAAAAGAAACAGAAACAGAAAGAAGAAATCCAGAGAGAGAGAGAGAGAGAGGGAGGTAAAATCTTATGCTGAGGTTTTAATTTGTACGCCAGCAGTCGAGGAGGATGCCCTCCAGAACGGGGGGATTGGTAGCCAAGTGATGAAGTTACTGGAGACTCCCGTCCGACTGCTCCTTCAGCTGCTCCCCATGTCCCGCCGGGTCGCCAGTTGCCGTGGCCTGCACAGAGGACTCGGTGTGATGCGCTTACTGATAAGCGGGGCAAGCAGCGGCAAGTGACTTCGCTTCGATGGGATGCCGCTGCAGCTGGAACCTGCCTGACTCGGACCATGATCGGGTTCGGGTTCGCGTTCGAGTTCGAGTTCTCAGTCCCCATGATAAAGCCCCCGAAAAGTGTGGATTATTTCATTTTGCTACGTTTTGTAGCCGCCTGCTAGTTGGTTGCCTCAGACTACACCGGGATGAAACCCCCGCCCCCCCTAAGACTTCCCTCGGACTGCCGCTGATGTTGTTGTTGTTGTTCTTTCTGCGGGTAATGAATAAATTTGCGCAATTTGTTAAGTGAATTCCTTTGTAGCGCTATTTTTTACGAGTTTCCTTCGTTCGTTCCCTGCTGTCTGTGGCGCTTTGATCAACACAGCGATCAAGCAATCACAGCAAGAGAGAGAGAGAGAGAAATAGAGAACGAGACAGATGGAGAGAGAGAGAGAGAGAGAGTAAGTAAGAAAACTCTCTATGTCTGTTTGGTTCTCCAATTGATGTTTATACACTAAAACGTGGTTTCTTCGTCCCATTGATTGAGAAGGATCGTGTCGCATACGAGAATTAATACCTCATTTATGATTGCAATGCTCTTCCTAATCATCGGCCTCCGTGTTATTCAATCTCGCGTACATTCGCTTAATAAAAAAAAAAAATAAAAAAACCAAAGCACTAAAAAAATATTCATGTCACAAGTGGGACTCGAACCCGCTACCCCTCGTTCCAACCCACCGTCGTGTTTTATCCAAGCAGTCGCCAAATGTTAAGCATGTCAAACAGTTCTTATTGTACGACGTGCTACTTTAGTTTACTGAGTAAATCTCACATAAAATTGAAAAGCAACTTCCCATTTTCATGTTCGTATTTTCCGAGTCTTTTCCGTTGTCGCTTCTCGTGTTCTTATTCCTGACCTACATTGTGGAAAGTACCTTAAAACCATTTGAAAGCTTTATACTCGTTCAAAGTTATCTCTCTCCCTCTCCATGTTGTATCTCTTGCTATAATTAAATCTCCATTAATCCGATTTTCAATAAATATTTGCACAACATTCATCATATACTAGTGATCGTGTGTCAACTAAATATTTAAATCGTGTAAGTCCAGCAAACAATTTCGTTGGTTCTCACGATCTGCCACAACTATAAAAATATTCACACACATGTATACTCTCGTTTTTTATGCACACATACACACAATAATAATTTTTGGCATATGCATGTGCAGGTAAATTTTTGTATTGACGAAATTAGGCGTTACGTTTTTCCCATTCCTTGAAATTCAGGAATATGATGTATTGTATGTATATAATCAGTTCCGAAAAATTCTTCAAGAAAGAAAGAATTTATTCGCATTAAGATCAATTTTTCCTATGGCTATATAATGTATGATATGATATAGTGGTCCGATCTTTTGAAAATCGCAGAAAATTTGTTTAGGGTAAAAAGAGGTATCACCTACAAACTTTGAAAGCCATAGCTGTAAAACTGTGAGACTAGTTAGCATACGTTCAGACGGACAGGCGGACGGACATGGGAAAATCAATTCGTCTTCTCATGCTCATCAAGAATATATATACTTAACGGTATCGGAAACGATTACTTCTCTACGTTACAATCATCTGACCAATTTTTTAATACTCTCTGAAAGGGTATAAAAATACAACTTCATTATTCCAGGTTGTTCAAATTAAGTGGAAAAATAAATTTATTCTCCAACTTTAAGTTTTTCAAATAAGTAAAAATTTCAAATAAATAAGAAATATTTATTCATTTATTTAGTTTTAGGATATAAGTAGTTGTACAATATGTAGTAAAACTATCAACCTAATAATTTTTACAAGCACTAGCAAAACTAGCAAAACTAACTATATTCGAACCGGGATTCTCGATGTTCCGCTGCCTTTTTATGACAGGGCCACTTAGACAACTCATCTACCGAGGAATTGAACTTTAAACGCAATTTAATTGTAATAGATCGAACTATATCGTGGATATCCCACGTACCAAGTAAAAAAACAATTTCAAATTTATAGAACTAAATTCATATACTTACATAATGCTATCTGGCTCAGTTTTATGAGTACACGAGCACTTTGGCGCCACCACAGTTTGAGTACAAAACGTTTCTAATAAATAAGTCGTCTTTTTTATTCCGATTTTTATGAAATTTGATTGAATGATAGAGATTTATAACAAGTATTAAAGTGCCAAAAAATTAAATAATTGCGGGATACAATAATATACAATTTATCGAATTTAGGCAATATTGGCATTGGACAAAAGAAAAACATGGCCAGCGTACATGCCACACGAGCCTACGTTCCAAATTTGGTGGCTTTAGCTCTTATAGTCGTCGAGATTTCGATGTTTATACAGACAGACATGTCTCTACTGATCAAGATTAATATCATTAAAACTATTACAAGTATCTAATATTTAGTCGGATATCCTCTATTTTTTAATACACCTAAGAATCTGCCCTTTGGATTTCATCCCATAATATATTTAGGTTGCTTGGTTTGGAAAAAACGTTGCATTAAACGGCTTTGTGGGCGCACTATTTGGCTATGACACCCAGGTACCTGCGGGCATTGTCTCTTATTACCTAAGTAGCGTCCTTGCATGCACGAAAAAGAAAGAGAGGGAAGATTGGGTTATATTTTCGATAAAACATACCTCATTGGACGGGGAATTTTATATCCTCTATTGCGTTCTTTGAAGAAAATAGTGATTTAGCATTAATTAGTGCCGTAAAACGGCGGTAAGCGAAAAGACAATTGGCTCCAAAACTCAATTTGGGGACAAATTGAAAATTTCTGGTATGCAATTATTTTTACGTTTACTAGATCGTTAACTTCTTCTAAGGGTCCAAAGGTGTATCGTTAATATTAACGATTCTGGAAAAGTGTGCCAAATATTTGTCCACAGAAAATGGGGGGTTTTTCCACCTGGGGAAAAAATGGCTAAGGCCAACTTAACAAAATTTACGGTGCATCATTTCAATATATTGATAAACACTTTGCAAATTGTTTAAAAAAATCGTTTAACACTCGAGAAAATCTGAATTGAATAACGAAAAAAATATGTGCCAAATAATTGGCCACCACTGCAGTGCACTGTAAATATATATGTACCTTATCGGGCCGAAGATGCTTCCTTACAATTTGGCAATCTTAATATACCATTTCAGCCTTTGGATGCATGGTGTTAAAATGTATGTTAAATTAAATTCGATTAACTGAATACTGGACTCTAAGGATCCAGAGAAAGCTCAAAGATCTCTCAAAAATTCGTGCGTTTACGATATTTATGGGCGGGATCGCCTCTTCCTCTAGCTACCAGCAGCACACTGCGGTTCTTGTAAAGCAGATTACATAGATTCCTCAATCACCTCGACGACAGCAACTTGGCTCAACTGAACTCAACTCAACTGAACTGAACTGAACTGAACTCAACTCAACCCTTCGTCAGACGTTTGCCATAAAATCTGAACACTTCCGTTTCTGGCACAAACGGTGAAAAACGAAAAAGACGGAGTCGAGCAATAAAAACTAACCCCATTAACCCAAGTGCATCGAATGTTCTTCCTGCAACAATTTCCGCTTTTGGGTGCTAAGCGGAGAGTTGTCCAACAACAAATTCAAATTAGAAAATCCCAGCATAAATATGTATCTATGTGTGTGTGTGCGAACGGGAGAGTATGCATGTCCCTTTGGTTAGTTTGCTTGCTCGACAATAGATGTCGCCCTGTCCCTGCCATGCCCTGATTGCAAGCGAAGGGTTGCAAAATGCACCCTTGTATGCCATCGCACCATGGACTCATCCGAGTCTCTTCCGCGTGCTGTGTGTGCGTGTGCGTGTGCATGTGTGTGTGCATGTGCATGTGTGTGTGCATGTGTGTGTGTGTGATTTTTGTTGGAATTCAAAAGATTTACAAATACTTGTGCACTTCATTTTGCTTTGTCTATGTGCGTGTGTGTGTGTGTGGTTTGTTGCACTTAAGCAGGATCCTTGCAGGATACAGCTCTTTCTCTGCTTCTTCTCCTTCTTCTGTCTGGGTCCCATCTTCAAGAGCAACCCCCGGGTGGCTCTCGTCCTCATCCTCAACTCAGGCCAGAGCGCGCGCCCGAACCAATAAAAATCTACCAAATCCAAAGTCAGCAGAAAATTGTTGTTCACCTCTTCACACACACACACACACACACACACACACACGCACACACACACTTTGCTCCCGCTTGTTATCCTTTCGAGAGGAGCGGGTTGTGTCCTCCTCCAGCTTCTGTGTGTGTCTTTTTTTTCTCAGTATTTTTATTTTTGCTTTTTTTTTATATTTTACAGCACCCCAGCGTCTTGTCAGGCAGCGGGCGAAATGTTTGTTTTGCTGTGTTCTCTCAACTGTATTTGTCTTTTGCTCGATTTTTGTTTATTTCGCTGACGAGGCAAAAGCAGAGAGAATGCCACGAAATTGTCAATACAGAGACAAAGGAGATGGAGGTTGTGGCCACGGAGGTGGGGCACAAACAAATAAAAGCAAAAAACCAGAAGGCAGAGTTAACTTCGACCAAACCGAAGTTACTATACCCTTGCATGTCCTTGTGATACGCAATCCCCATCCGATAGTAATCCGATTTCGATGAAATTTAGCAGAATTATAATTTATGCCTAGTATTATCATGATAAACACTGAAGTTATTGCTCAAAAACCCATGGGAGCTATGTGAGATAGTCGCTGATCAAGAATTTATATAATTAATATAGTCGAAGACGACTTTTTCTATGCTTTGCACACTTCTGATCGGAATGAATTTACCCTTTCTGCAAGGGTATAAAAACCAAGTAGAAGGACTCTGGATTTTTATGAGTAAGGGAAAGCCCTTGGACTCCTCCCTCGACTCCTCAGCATACTCGCGTCGAGTGGAAGGGTTAACAATGCCGGGGTTTTTCGTCCAGCATCCTTTTCCTCGCCTCACCTTTTCCAATAGCTCCCCCCCCCCCACCCTCTCCCCCACTTCCACTTTTCTTACATTCCTCTTTCTCATTCGGAGTGTTCGCAGCTCTTCTGCTGTCATATGCAAAAATCGACAAAAATTGGGGGACAAGCCAAAAAGATAGCGGCAGGACACAACGCCGAGCAACACTTTTGATAACATTTTATTACAACGTACTCGTAGGTGTGATTTTTATGGTTTTTGCTATGCTCAACGGATTTCTTTATGTTACCGCTGATGGTATTCTCCGTCCCCTTCCTCTCCTCCTCCTTTTTCTTGTAGTCTATGTTGATTGCGTGCAGTAAAAAAAGGAAAATACAAAAAATTTACAGTATTGAGGTTACGAAATGTGGGGGGAAAATGGTTTGATTGCTGCCAGGACAACACTCGATAAATATCGCTTAGCGCGTTCAATTAAATTGATTTTTTCAGTTCAGAATTGCTTTTGCAGATCCTTAAAACTTTCGTGAATACACTCTCGGTCATCAGGTTAAATCCATTTCCTGACTATGCAGGATTTACGAAGACAGAATGTTTAATTCTCTCAATATATAATCAATTCATTATATCATTTAATAGAACTGCCTTTTATTATTATTTTTAAAACCAAAAAAAGGGCCTTTAAAAATAAATCTTTATCAATACTGCAAATATGATAGACTAACTATATATACATATTTGTTATCGAGTAACGTGTATAATATTAATTTAGCATCCATCACTACAGAATAAATTAAGAGTTTCGTAAGTGATATAATAATTGGCAGGATTCGTTCTATATAAGCAGGATCAAGAATTCTCTCCTTTTTTCACCAATGAAGCATTTTTAGGCATTATTTGAACATCTCCACATTAATTGATTGACTGGAATTGAACAATCTTCAAAACGACATAAGTAAATGGCAAATTATATAATTTAAATATCTAATTTTATTATAATTATAAGTATTATAAACCTCATTTTTTGTCAACTTTTTTAACAACATTTTTTTAGAATTTCGAACAGAATTTCGCATCTCCTCACACCGATGGGTGTGAGGCACACGCCCCCGCACTTCACACTCCGACCCCCTCCCGCGCATCGGTTAAACAGCTCCGCTCAATCGGTTGGCTAATTAGCTAGACAATTGAATCGAATCATAAATCACTTGCAATGCAATCGCGCGAGCGGCTCGCTCTCATGTCAACTATTTCGATTTGCACGCCACATGCAGCGGCAGCGGCTGCGGCGGCGGCAGAGGCGGCGGCAGCGGCAATTGCAAATGTCTGATACAATTTTATGTTTGTTTTGTTTTTGCGCTCACTTAAACATTAATATTTATATCAATATGAATTTTACGGCTTTTCACCCAACTACAATACATTTTGTGTTTGGATTTTTTTTGCTGCTTCTTTCTGTGTGTGTGTGTGTGTTAGTGTGTGTGTGTTGTTTTATTTTTTTTTATGGCAAACAAAGGCGAATTGAATTATTCATATGCCTAGCAAACAAAAACCAAAATAAATTATAAGAAATTCAAGCAGTAACAGCAGCAACAACAACTAATTATTCATTATTATGTACGAGATTTGCACATACACATCAAAACAAAAACAAAAACAAAAGCAACAGCAACAACAAGAGCAACAACAACAACAAGAGACACACTGAGATAGCTTGACCAAATGTGGACACTTTGGTGGTCTCTCACTAGTTTAGTGGGTCAAGAAATCCAGTTTATTAACATTCAAATTAATACATACAAATGACGTCTCTTTTGCGTTTATGGTGCATAATAATTAGCCACCAGCAGCAGCGGCAGCCACACTGGCGACACCACCAACAACAGCAACAACAGCAACAACAGCGACAACCAAACACAGTAAGGACCAAAAAAAAAAACAGGAGGCATTAGCATAAAATTAGAATTTGTAATTGCGGCGGCGCAACAGGCAGGCAGGAGAGAGAGAGAGAGAGAGAGAGAGAGAGAGATAGAGGCCAGCGGATAGAGGATGGAGGAGGATGAGGATGAGTTCTCACTGCCCTCCTCCTGGCATGCGCCGAACGCTTTGCTTAATTAAAATGCAACCTCGGCTAGGAGAGGAGACAAGGAAGCGCCTGCGCAAAAGGACAACGCGCCAGCCAACTTTTGAATTATTCAAAGACCAAAGCTAACCGAGCCGAGCCAAGCCGAGCCAAAGGGGCAATGCGGGTAGCCTTTTTGGCGTGGTGTTGACTTTTTGATTATGCGCATAATTTTTTACTCTTTTTTTTTTTTTTTTTTTTGGTTTTGTTTATTGTTTCGGTGAGAATTTAGCGGCTATGCTGCGTTTTGTTGTGACAGGCGTGAGGATAATTGCGGGAAAAAGAGAGAGCATGCCTTTTGGCTGGGAGGGGGGGAGGATGGGACAATAATTAGGACATAACGATTAGCTAAATCGAAATACATATTTATGAATATGAAACGGAATGTATACCAATCAGTGGGAACTTGGCATCATTTAAATTTTCATCTAACTTTGCCGTCTGGATCAATCTAATTCTATTAATTCCGAAACTGAATTCCAGGATTTTCTGCTATACCCGAGATATGCGTTGAGTTACTATTCACAAGAAAATAAGTCAGTTGTTCAAAGTAGTTGATTTATGCTGAAGCAAATAAAAGGAAAATTAAAAATATATTACGCTTAATAGGAAAAAAATTAAAGCGTATTATCCCAACACTTCGTTGAGTAAGTGCCACAAAAAGTCTATTCAATTTGAGAGCTAACAAATGCCTATGGAAAATCTTTCGTATACTTCCGATATTTATGTGCATTTTGGGTATGATCATGGGGATAAAAGTGTTAGCGGACAAAGAGATGGACATGTTTCAAGCGACTCGCTTGTTGATGCTGGTCAAGATTATACACTGCCAGCAACTTGAATAAGAACACCCAAAATTTGTTGTTATTCGTTCTGGCATGTCAAAACTCTTTATACTATTAACTTGGTTTTAATTTACAATCAAAGTTTAAGGATTTCCCATGAGAATACATACATAAAGTTGCCAATTTATCAATTTGTTTAATTAAGAAAAAATAATTATGAATGAAGTACAAAAAAAGGATGTTTATTATGTTTATATGTACTTTATAGGGTCTGGAATGATCTTAAGTCATATGATCTTATATGAGTCCAATCTCGAAATTTCAACTCCATTTACTACTGTTACTTTCTCTAGTATTATTCTTATTGATCGATTTTATTTAGAAAATGCTTTTTGAACTTAATGTGAAACCGTTGCAATATTTTGTAAATATTTTTTCCAAGTTTAAAGCACTTTCAACATTGTAAATAAATGTGTATTGAAAATATTGAACGATATTTCTTATTGTATGCTCAAATTGGCAATGCCTCAACCCAGCAGCTACCTGGCCACGAATCCTCCATCTATCAGGGCTCTTAACCGTTTGTCTCACACGGTAAATCGAATCTGCTCCTTTTCTCTGTTTCCATTCTTGCCTCTGATTCGATTTCCATGCAATTTTTTCAATGAAAGTGCGGCAAATGTCATCCATAAACTATGCCGCCAGGTGAAATAGTGGGGTTGTAGCTCCAGCCCCTCCACCCACATCCGCATCCACATCCACATCCGCATCCAGATCCACTTCCACTTCGCAGCCTGAGGGGAGGTAAAAGCTAAGTTCAAGCGCTTGTCGCACACGGCACCCATTTGCATGTGTAAAGTCATAAATAACGAGACAACATAACACTTAAAGCGATACATACCTACACTCACTTTTGGGGATACTGGAGAGACCGCTCTCGCTATCGAGATGCCGATATATACATTCATATATAGTACACATATGACAGCAGCCCCTCTAAAAATGCATGAGCTACGACCAACCATCCAGCCATCCAGCCATCCAACCATCCAAGACAAACCTTTTGTTTGGGGAAACATTTTGGCCTCCTCTGGCCCTGTTCCTGGCCCTGGCCCAAACCCGAAGCCAAAGCTTATCAACTGCAAAAAAAAAAAAAAAAAAAAGAATTTATTTCTGTTAGGAACTTTGCTCGCGGGTTATGCAAAAATTTGCAAAAGGGTGAGCATAAATAAAAATAAAGTAAGTAAGTCGCCGGGCCGACTTGGATATACCATGCATTAGGTGAAGAGATATATATTAAATTTCTTTCAAATGCTATCACTCTTATGTGGAAACGAGCACTTTAGCGCCCCCCGACCAAATCGGTGATTTGCAGCATATGCTATCTCGCTCTTTTTCGCGTGCATCTGCCTTGCACCGCTATGGGTGAAAAACGTTTCTATGTATAACTCGGCCATTTTTATTCCGATTCTTGTGATATTTGGTGGAATGATAGATATACGTGACATGTATTAGTGTGCCAAATTAAATTACGATACGATAAATATTTCGGCTGAAAATCGAATTTTTTAAATTTCGGGGGCGGAAGGGGGCGTGGTCAAAATTTGAAACAAACTTGGTCTGCGTGCACACTGCACGCATCTAATGTCCAAATCCGAAAGCTCTATCTTTTATAGTTCCCGAGATATAGAGGCTCAAAATATTGTTTTTCAAATAGCGGGGGCGGAAGGGGGCGGGGCGAAAAAAAAAAATAAACTCGATCTGCCTGCAGAGCAAACGGGTCTACATGCCAAGTTTGGTAGCTCTAGCTCTTATAGTCTCCGAGATCTCGATGATTCTTCAGACGGACAGACGGACAGACGGACAGTCGGACAGACGGACAGACGGACAGACAGACGGACATGTCTCAATCGACTCGGCTATTGATACTGATCAAGAATATATATAGTTTATAGGGTCGGAGAAGCTTCCTTCTCCCTGTTACATACATTTTGGCGACTTTAATATACCATTTCATTCTATGAATGCATGGTATAATAAGTAACGACACACACACACACACACTCCCGCACACACACACACACACACATACACAAATTGATAAAACAGTGAAAGAAAATTGCCGTAAAGCCAAAACAAAAAAAAGAAAACTCATCAGAGTGGGAGAGAACAAAAAAAAGTATTGCATATAGAAAAAGGATCTAAAGAGGAGGAAAAATAGAAATTATGGAACAAAAGCGTACGGTAGAAAAATGTTTGAAATTCAATTTGATAAGAATTGAGAAGAGCAAACAAAAACAAGTTGCAGCAAATGAAGGCGAATTGCTGAATGCTCTAACTCAAGCCCCCTGCCCTCACCACCCCGAAATCCCCCCTTGTAAACTTCTCTCTAAATCAATTGAATTTCTTAAAAGACGCTTTCATTTCTGGGCTACACTATATAATATATTTTGGAGTACAGTTTGTAACAAAACACCAGAACTTACGCCTTTTTGTAGTTTCTTTTTCTTCCTTCTTTTTTGCAAACAGTAGCAAACCAAATAAAGTAAGTAAGTCGCCGGGCCGACTTGGATATACCATGCATCAGGGGAAAACAAATTTCCTTGAGTTTATAAAACTTATTTCATATATTAAATTTCTTTCGTATGCGCGATTTCTAACATATGCTATCTCGCTCATTCTTATGTGTGTGCACTTTAGCGCCCCACCGGCCAAATTCGCCCTTGCACCGCTTTGAGTGCAAAACGTTTCAATGCATAACTCGGCCATTTTTATTCCGATTTTTATCAAATTTGGTGGAATGATAGATGTCCATAACATATATATGTGTGCCGAATTAAATTCCGATACGATAAATATTGCGGGAGAAAATCACTTTTTATTAAATTCCGGAGGCGGAAGGGGGCGTGGCAAAAAATTTTGGTGGAATGATAGATACTCATAAGATCTATGAGTGTGCCAAATTAAATTACGATACGATAAATATTACGGGAGAAAATCACTTTTTATTAAATTCCGGAGGCGGAAGGGGGCGTGGCAAAAAAAAACATAAACTTGGTCTGCGCCAAGACTACACGAGTCTACATTCTAAATTTGGTAGCTCTATCATTTATAGTTGCTGAGATCTCTGCACTCTTACGGACGGACAGACGGACGGACGGACAGACGGACAGACGGACAGACGGACAGACGGACATGGCTCTATCAATTTCTCTTCTCATGCTGATCAAGAATATATATACTTTATAGGGTCGGAAAAGCTTCCTTCTCCCTGTTACATACATTTTGGCGACTTTAATATACCATTTCATCCTATGGATGCATGGTATAAAAATAATTTGTAGCTGCCCCCTGGTTGAAGAGGGAGAGAGAGTGAGGAGCGGGGGGCGGGGGGCCGAAAGCGAGAGAAATATGAAAAGAAAACTGAAAATAGAATTGGGAAAAATAGGAAATTTCGCTACAATGGTTCGAGGCCATGAAAATAAATTAAATTTTCTAAACGATTGTGCACCCAAAGGGCAGAACAGGACCTAGCAGGGCACGGCAGGGCAGGGCAGGGCAGGGCTCTCCCTCTTGTGCTCTTTAAATCCACTTCCATATCCACATCCACATCCACATCAACCTCATCACAGGTTCACAATGGGATTTGCATACGCGAAAAGAAAATGTGGCAGAATCTTAGGGACCACTAAGTGACGACGCAGAGGCCAACGAACATTTCACTTCCTTTTACTTTTCACCGGGTCTCGAATTACGTCCTCAATTTTTATGCATAAATTAAAAATTAGCAAAAGAAAAGGTGAGGTAAGGTAAGGTAAGGTACGGAAGGACGAGGGCACCCCAAACTCATCGTCGGGCCAAAGGTGACGCGCATTTATGCATAAATTAAGGATCAATACCGCGAACTCCTTCCTTCCAGTGTCATGCATTGGGATTTGCATTACAAAAGGACCTTCAATTTGGCAAAAAAAAAAAAAAATGGGACGAACGAGAAGAAGGGAAAGGGTTTTGTGCAAAATCGCGAAAAACTATCCTCTACCACTGCTGCGGCACTTCGAACTCTTCCGCATCTCATATAATAACAGGGGTCATCCATTAGGGGCTGTTGCCTACCGGGTAAAGGAGCAAATTTTCGCTCTACTGTTGACATGTTCTCGGGCAAAACAGAACAACCCGATGCAGCAACAACCCTAACAACAACAACAACAACACGACTACCAGAAATCGAAGGAGATTAACCCAAGACGAGTCGATCTCCCTCTCCTTGTCCCTGTCCCTGTCGCTGTCCCTGTCTTGGGATGTCACATTTTTTGTTATTTATTTGAGGCAACACATTTGATTTGCATGAGAATGAAGAAAATTGATATTTGGTCTCCGTTTGCGTTGTCTTCTTCCTGCAGAGCACACACGAGGGGAACGCACGTGTTAGATCCGGGTCTGCGAAAAAGGGTTGTGTGCGCGCCCGCTTAAGGGTTGTGAAAATTATGCAGATCAGCCAGAGGCCTCTCTACCTACCTACGTACCTATGTACATACCTAGTGTCTGCGACTGACTCCTTCGTCTTGAAGATGAGTATTCAAATCGCTATCGAGGGGGTTGCTATGTGCGATCCTTGAGGTAATTTGCCTATACGTTAGATAGCAAAGGAAGACATCTGTGAACCGATAGAGAGAGAGAGAGCGAGAGAGAGCGAGAGGAGAGTAGCGTAGAAGGGTGCGTGTGTTTCCTTTTTGCATAACATTAAATTTTCCCAGGAGCCACAGCGCTCTAGGAAGGGTTATGAAGAAGATGATGCTGCCGCCGATGATGTTGATGATGATGATGATTTTTCTTTCCCATGGAAATTTCGTTAAGCACAAAAGACAATATTGATCGCATATTGAAGATGCAATCAACTATGTAAAATGAATAGAAGAAACCCGTTTACTTTTTTGCATGCCAAAAAGGAGCAGCAGCAGAAGTAAATTCAAATTAATGTGAATCCTGACAGTGTGCAAAAAATAACTGATCGCTGCCGATCATTGGAATTTTTTCGTAACGTCTTTGAGAGATACGGATAGATAGATAGATAGACAGAGAGAGAGAGAGAGAGAGAGAGAAAGGGAAGGAGGATGATTTCTCACGCTGGCAAAATCAAAGCTGCTAAAACCCACTTCTCTCCACCTCCCCCTCCCCCTCCCCACACCCCTTAGCTCATTTTGGTGTGTTTTTTTCTTGCTTTTGGGAAAGGGTTGCTAAGCCGTCACCAACGCTGCCGCCCCCGACCTCCAATTCAAACAAAAAGCAACAAAAGCAAATAATAATTTAAAAGGTTTTGTTGACGTTTCGAACTGTTCGTGTTGCTCTGTTCTGTTCTGTTCTGTTCTGTTCTGTTGTTGTTGACTTTTGCCGCGCGCGAACAAAACAAAAATCAAACAGACAGCGAACAAAACTCAAATCAAACTCAAACTGCAAGTGGCTATATGTATGTATGTGTGTATGTGTGCCCCTGCCACCATTTGTGGCAGCCACCCGCAACCACCAAGGCGAGCAAACAATGAGGACTGCTCCGAGACTTCGCTGTACCCCGCCTCCAGCCGCCCGCCTCCTTCTGGCTGGCTTCCTCCTTCATTATGATTATTTGCGGTAAAATTTTGTGGCACTTTTCGACTCTCGACTCTAATGATTTGATCCCGCCAAAAAGGATTAAAATTAAGCAAAAATAAGAACTTTTCATTTGATTTATTCCAAAATGCAAACACGAAACGATGCTCGGGTCATGAACTCAGAACAGAACACAACCCACAAGTGACTCACTGGCATCACTGGATGGAGAGGCATCGGAATCGCAAGCGGAATCATTGGAGTCGGAGTCGGAGTCGTTGGAGTTGGAGTTGGGGGCGGAGGCAGTCAGAGGAGACCTTCAAGTGCTTAGCGCGTTAAAAGTCGCGTAGTAATTTAACGACGACGACGTGTCGGTTGGCACACGCAGATTCCTATCTCCAAGATACAAACGAAAAAAACAACCAGCAACGACACACAGAGAGCCAACGTTCCCGAACTTCGTGCTATGTGCGGGTGTTGACGGCTGCTGTCCCAACAACAACAATTAGTAGGCCCCTCCATTGCAGCTGTCTACACTGGACAACAGAATTGCTCAATTGCTCTCTGTCGTCCCTTTTTCGCTTCCGACCCTATAAAGTACCTATGTCCGTCTGAAAGAGTGGACAGATCTCAGGAGCTATAAGAGCCGGAGCTACCAAATTTATTATCTAGACTCGTGTAGTATATACGCTGGCCAAGTTTATTTTTATTAGTTGCCACGCCCCCTTGCTTTCCTGGAATTCGCCATAATTATTGCACTGTAATTTAATTTCGAACTCTAATACATGATACTAATACCCATCATCCCATCATACGAATCGGAAGAAAATTGGGCGAGTTATAAGTAGAAACGTTTTCTACTTAAAATAGTGCGAGGGCGGATTTGGACGGTGGGGGCGCTAAAGTACTCGTTTGCCCATAAGAGTGAGCGAGATAGCAATCCAAGTTGGCCCGGCGACTTACTTACTTTATTTTATTTTGAATCAACTTTTTCCAGAATGATAAATTGATAAAACATTAGGCTGCAAATGCAAAAAAGTTGCCTATCATTTGGCGCCACAACAAAAATTTCCAGAATGTCATAAAATTCGATATGTATAAGAACAATCAAATGATTAATAAACCAAGTCGAACCCCGTTTAATTAGTCTTGACTTAAATATAAATTGCAGACATTCAATAAAATTCGAAATCATGCGTTATTGATGGTTTCTTTTAAATATGTATTTATATTTGAATTGAATTGCAGTTCCAAAATAATCAATCTGGTTTGTAGTTATTGCATCCTCAGTAACTCAAAGAATCAATTAAATATTTAAATAAATAATTCAACTTAGTTGAAAAGCAGTTCGCAGTTGTCTAGTGTAAGTCCAAATTGAGGGCATTGCCTTTGGGGAATGGATCAACATCGTCATATGATCATCGTTCCTCTCTCTCGCTCTGCATCCGTGGCTCTCTGGCACCTCGATGCCCATGGTGGGAGTCTTGTACGCACCCAGAAAGGTGTAAATCATGATCATGTCAATCAAACATAGGGCCGACAGCCAATCCTTTTAGCTGGCAAACAGAATTCACTTTTCTTTCATTACAAAAACTAAAGTAAGTTGCCTCGCCGACTTGGATACACCACGCATCAAATCTCGCTCACTCTCATGAGCACTTTGGCGCCCCCCACCGGCCAAGTACGCCCTTGCACCGTTTCTACGTTTATGAGTGGAATGACTTGGACTTGGACTTTCTTCTGCTTTTCCTGCTTTCTTCTGCCTGTTACATACATTTTGGCGACTTGAATATACCATTTCATGCCATGGCCATGGATGCGTGGTATTAAAAGGAGAAAAACGAAAGCTTCAATTGTTACAAGGAAAGGGCAAAAACTGTTGCAAGCGTTGCGCCTACTTAAAAAGGGGCGCGCTGCAGACGCTGGGCAGATGCGACAAAGGCAGTTTAAACAAAGCCTGGCCTAATGATATCCGCCGATCCTCGCCGGCCACGGCCCGTGGGCTGGGATGAGATGACGAAGACGATGACGAAGACGACGACGATGCCTCAAAATCTTTTGTGAATGAATGAGGAGATGTTGTTGTTGTTGTTGTTGGCCAACTGCGGCTCATTCATGAAGTGATTTTCTGTTTTCTGTCTGCAATCAGTCCACGCAATAAAAAATAAAGAAAAGAAAAAACTATTTGCAAAACTTGCCTTGGTTCTCTTTTATTGGCTTTTTCTGCTGTTGATGCTGTTGTTGTGTTGGCTGAGCTGAGCTGTTGTTGTTGCTGTACGTTTTTGGCAGTTTTCGAGGTGTGTTGTTGTTTTTGTGGCGGCTTTTCCTGCGTGGCAGTCAATCGTCAAGTCAGCTCAACTCAACTGAAGTCTGAAGTCACCGGAGTCTGTCGAAGTTTTATTCTCGTCTGGATGGAAAGAAAAAAAAAACCCAGCCTCAAAAAATGTCAATTAAATTAATTATTGTTTTCGCTTAATGCAAAAAAGAGAAACCAAAACCAAAACCGAAATAAACTGTTGCATGCCAAGCAACGAGCCTAAACACCATCCAAACCGCAAAGGTCGTCTCTTGCCACACACACATATGTATGTGTGTGTGTGTGTGTGTGTGTGTGTGTGTATGTGTGGAACATACAGACATAAGGCCGTAACACCTAGGCCCAGTTATTTTCCTCAAAATTTATTTCGGTTAAGCATTAAAAGTATGTCAAGCATTTCAAACCCGCGTAATTCAATTTCCTTTTTTTTTGTTTTTTTTTAGTTTAGTTTTTTGTGTTGTTGTTGTGTTGTTTTTGTTTTAATTAATCGCCTGCCGCTGACATGTGGCTGGTTCCACTAGAGTAAAGACATTTTGGGGAGGGGTCGATAACAAGCAGCAAAATGGGAGAGAAAGAAAAAAAAAGAAAATGCAAATTGTGGCAAAGTCGAAACGAAGCCAGAGGGCCGAGTCAGGGGCATGTCCGATTTCTCTATACCCTTCGTTTGATCAGTGCCATGCAAATGCATTGTTTGGTGTTGTTTACGATGATCGTTTTATTTATCATAGAAAGAGAAATTCAATTTTGGCAATGGAATCACGAATGTCCTGATGACTTTTTGTGCGGTTCAAAGTTCGAAGGATTGAATGTTGTACAAGCTTCTTCAGTGCATCGCAATACCCGTCCAAGTCATTACCTTTGTTTTTCGTTTGGTGGCCAAACGAAAAGTTCTTCTTCACTTGGCAATTGCTACCAACAACAGGCCAAGTGACACATTTTCCGCCCCTGTAGGCGCGATATGCGCATAATTAATGAGCCTTTTTATGGTTTATTGAACCGCACCGCACCGCACTCCGGAGAGAGGAAAACACACGAAAAATGTCACGGCTAGAGACAACTGACTTGGACTGACTTTCGTTCGGCTATCATCCGATAAGGTTGTCCATCCATCCACCAAGCAACCAAGCAACCCATCCAGGTCCCTTCTATCCATTCCCATTTCAAGTGCAAGTTACGCTCGGTCTGCCACTTGACTTTGTTCGAAATTTATGTGGCCACCTTTATTGTTATTACTTTTTGTGTGGTTATTGTGGTTATTTGCTTGCCTGTGTGTGTGTGTGTGTGTGTGCGTGTGTGTGAGAGTGTGTTCTTGGAGGTTCTTGGCGGCACTTGGCCATTAGTTATGGCCAGGCGACGTTAGACAAAAGCCATGCTAATTGCTTAATGACAAGATTTTCTCTTTTTCATATACATTAAAATTAATATTTGGAATGATTTTTATCAGCATAAAATTTTCTCAATGGCGGCAAGAATTTCCCTTTCGAGAGATAATTTTGGAATTTGAATTTTTCGTGTTGTCAGAAATTAATTTTTGCCACCCTTAACCCTCTCGAATTGCTCTTGTTGTTGCTCATCATCATCATTTTATTTCATTTTATTTTTCCATAAATAAACTGCGTTGATTGTCGTCGTCGTCGTCCTCCTCCTCCTCCCCCCCGGTGGAAACCCTTTTGCTGCCCCCTGAGTGCTTTTAAGTTGATGTTGTTGCGTTGATAAAACTGCAGACACAACTCAAACATGGGCAGGTCCTGTGTATCCCTGTGTATCTCCTTGCCTGGCTCCCCATTTACGGTTGCGGTTCGTATCTTTGGAAATTGTTGCCAGTTGCCACTGCCAGTTGCCAGTGCCTGATTGTTGACTGGTCTCTTCGTATGGGTGAGGTAAGGGTGAGAAGGTTGGGGCGAGGCGGCTGGGAGGCTGGAAGGGTGGTAGGCTGGGAGGCTGGTAGGCTGCGCCATGGCAGTCACATGTGTGCTTAACAGACCGTTAGCCATTTTTGCATACACCCACACACCCACACACACCCACACACACACACACACACACACTTATATACATTTAATTGACTGTGGACATGTGTGGTGGGTTTTTATTCCTGGTTTCGGGATTCGGTACTGTGATTCTTGCGGTTTCTGTGTGGTTAAGTTTAAATACTCGACAGACATCAACAGCGCATAAAACATTTAACAATATTATTATGTATAATGTCTGTCTAACTCTCTTCCCTGTGTGTGTGTGTGTGTGTGCGTGTGTGTGTATTATTTTTAATTCGTTTATTTACTTAGCAATATATAACAGATAATAATAGATGTATATAGAAACTAGGTGTAGGAAGAAAAGAGGAGATTTAGATTTCGATTTTTATCCTGCGGGGGCATGGCTTCACAGGACGAACGGTGGGCGCAATTAAGCCCCTCCCACATTGCCCATCCGATGGAGCACGCCCATCGATATGTACATGCGGAGGACCATGCCGACCGTGTAAGGATTGGGTCTCCTATTGCCTCCCCGATCTCTTTGACCCTCGATTGCCATGTGCTCCGGGCGTTCCTCTTCACCATGATGACACCAAGATCTCTCGTGTCCAAACCGATGCAAATATGCCATGAAACACCCGTGGCCAACTGGCAACTGCGTTAGGTCACCATGGCGTCTGCTAAGCCACACTTTAAGGTCTCATCCCTGACCTTAACTTCCGTCTAGCAATTATATAATTTCCTCTGCATCGCCTCAGCCCATACTTGGAGCACCATACAACATGGTGCCCTTGATGACGTTTATCAGGAGCATGTTCATCATTATGCGACTCAGCGATCTTCCCTGAAGCAAAGACGGATGCAAAGAAGATGCACTCCGAAGAGTCTAATGGATCTTGCCCAGTGCCGTCAACATGGCACTCCACAGTAGCGGCCCAACTACTGAGCACTGTGGAACTCCTTCTAATACGTCTTGGTATCGTATGGCTTTCTGTGTGCTTTGCTTAGAAAACGGTTTCGGAAATAGTTCTGTATTAGGTGGACGAGGTTCGCTGGAACTTGGAAACTGCGGAGTTCTCCAGTTTTTGACATCCTGTGTGGGTACAAGGCAATGCATTTTCCCATCCCCTTTTCCAGCGTTGTCCTTCAATCGCTGTAGATCAGCAAAGGCCTCTAGGATGAGGCGGCCTCTGGCATTTGACGTTCTGCTACCCCATTCCTCCGACCAGGCACAACGATTTTCCCTTCCCGCTTATATCTGGAGCAAGTTGCTCGAGAACTGTCTCGAGTTTCAGCATGTGGAGACTTGGATTGGATCGGTCGAAGTTGTTAAATCCTTGTGCATACTGCATGAGTGAGCGGTTTCCAGATCAGCTACCCATGAGCTGCAGCTCCCTATTTTGTAGGGCATTCTCAAGATAGCACAAAAACTTCATGGTCATTTAGTTTTGATTTGCTCGCCTGTTTGGGTCAGAGGAGATTTTTCCTCTCTGCGCGGTTAAAACAATTTGGCTTATTACCGCAATCCGCGGCTTTTTGGCCTAGTTGGCCGCATCTACTCGTAAAACAGCAGTTTGTTCGGTCTACAGCGCAACGTGTCTGAAGTTAAGAGATTTATACCATCTTTTCCCTGATTTGGCAGTTGGACCAGCCAAATTGGAGGACTCTTTTCTGCAGGAGAAGCACCGCGAAAGCTGGTGGAAGACATGTGATCGCCATCTGAAAGTTTGGACGTAGTGCTTTCACCGCTATTAGACGTCTCCGCACACTGGGCATGTTGGTTCAGGCTCGTGGCCAAGCCGGAGTAGATATTTGCGTAGACAGCCGTTACCACCATTAGGATTTTGTGTCAAGTTCACCGCACTTTCATCGCCCTTACTCCGATTGTTCCCATCCCGTTGGGCAAAGCGCCTTGGTTTCGTTTTCAGCCTCTAAGCGAGCATCCTTTTGGGCTATTCCTCCAGCCACAGCGGTTGCGATGGATGATTCCTCTCGCACCATCAAGTCGATTGGTGTCATACTTGCTACGACCAAAGCTGCATCATCCGAGTCTGTTCGGAATCCATTGGATTCTCCTGCTGTAGCTACCAACAGTGTGATCGTGTGTGATGCCCGTGTCCCCTGCTTGGACTCCAACGCCTTTACTTACAGGTGTGTTAGATACTCCCCGAATGAGAGGACTCCTCCGTGGTGCCATCAACTTGGATTTTCGTCACTTCAATCGTTTTCCTGCTACTAATAAGTGTTATAAAATATGCCAAAACAGAGAGAGAGAGATAGCAAGGGTGCTGGTGGGTAGGGGAGGGGAGGGACTTGCTCCCCCTTTAAGTTTTGGCTTACAATGAAACACTTCTCCATTACATTTAAACAGATTTTTCAGAATTAATTCTTTCGTTTGCCAATTTTGTTCATCTCGTTTTTTGTGATTTCTTGCGGCGGGTGTAATGGAGCAAAGAAGATGAAGAAGAAGAAGAGCAGAAAGAAAGAAAAAAAACCAAACCCAACCCCACATCAAAGCCCTACACCGACAGGGATCTGAAAGAAACCTTCTGCTTCGCCTAGTTCAAGTGCGTCCAAGTCTGTCTTACGCACGTACGCAGCTCAGTCATCTTTTCTACTATCATTTTTTCTGCTCTTTTTTTTGTCGTTGTCGTTTTTGGGCCTTTCAGAGACAGGAAGGCACTCGCAGGCACATGGACATTGGCGGCTGCTGCTGCTGCTGTTGCTGCTGTTGCTGCCGTTGACGTCAGACGAAACGAAACGAAACCTTCAGCAACACGTAAAATTAAAACACCAACGCGCGTTTTTTTCATTTTTATGAATCCCAACCAACCAACCAACCAACCAACCATCCATCCATCCATCCATCTATCGCAAGCATTCAACAATTCAACATTGTGTATTGCATTTTGCTTATAATCTTTCTTTCGTCTTGTTGGGATGTGGGGGAACGTCGAGACGAATTGTATTGAGTGCCACTAAATATGTTGAGAAATGTGCGACAAGAGTGCGGGAATAATGCTTGGTCTTTGCCATGGGCACGGGCATGGGCATGGGACGCGAGGCCTTCGTCCGTATGTACGTACCTTTCGGTTGCCAACGCCAACGTTCAAAGTCAACGTTCCTTCTGTGGCAGCACGCACGTTTTCCATTCAAACGCATACGGCATGGACTTAGCAGCAGTGGCTGCCGCTTACTTTTTTCTTCTTCTTCTTTCTCTCCATTTTACGTATCAGCGCTCATCGTTGACAACAACGACGCACGAATGAATGGCCCATGGATGGGATGGTGGAGGTGAATGAGAGGATGAAGCTGGAGGTGGAGGTGGAGGTGGCTGAGAAGTAGTCAATGTACAGCCGCAAAGCAAACCGTTGATCACGTTTGGCGCAGGCTTCCGGTTAATGCCAAGACAAGCTAGGAGCTCCGAGCTCCGAGCTCACTGTCGTCTCTCCCTCTCTCTCTCTCTCTCACTCTCTTATCACATTGGTCGACGACGCCCGCGCACGTTGGATCGCAACGCACGCGCGTTACCTCTGCGTCCGACATATGTATAGATAGTCAGTCAGTCAGTCAGTCAGCCAGCCAGTCAGCCAGTGAGTCGTCAGTTGCCAAGTGTAAGAAAATTAAAAAGTTCCCAACTTGGACTTTGGTTTGCCTACGTGTTTGGCAAGCCGCTGAATGATGATCAAGCAACAGACGACACAACAACCATTGTGACAACGATCCTCAATTTATTTATTGTCAACCCTAGAACAAGAGGGGAAGTCATAAATTATGTAACGGAGAGATTTTTATGGGGCTTACAACACAGCGCTGCACACCTCCTTATCAAACAGAACCAAATCGGTAAAAGAGACATCTCTCTCTCTCTGAAATTGCTTAAAGATTACAAAAAGAGTCAATAATTAGGCTTTAGTTTAAAGCATTACTTAAGTACACTAAATGTGTTGTCAAATTAATCGATTTATAGTTAGGCAAGTTAGTCCCAAAAGTCTTCTCAACGCAGAAATGTAAAAGTCTTTTCCCAAGAAACATTGTGTCCTTAATTTGATCAAATAGAGTGATAGGGAATCACAAATTTGACGCATGAAGTGAGTCGCTAGGCCGACTTTGATATACCATGCACCAAGGGAACAAAACTACTTTACATTTATGAAACCATATATAGACGGACATGTCTCCTCACACTGATCGAGAATATATATACTTGATGGGGTCACAAAAGCTTCCTTCTGCATTTATCCTATGGATTTGGTCGGTGGAGGGCGCCAAAGTGCTCCTCTGCGCTAACTAGTTCACGCATCAAATGTATATAATTCGGACGTTTTTATTCCGAAATTGATGAAATTTAGTGGAATGATAGGTATTCATTCAGCATTTAAATTACGATACAATAAATATTGCGGAATTGCGGGAGAGCAACGAGTCTACATTTCTTATTCTTATTCTTTGTGTGTTTCATTAAAGCTAATGTTTAAGTAAGGGTAACAGTGTTTTTAGGCATAGGCTTTCCATCTGTGACATTCAAATGTCTGTTCGACTAAAGGTTTGCATTGTTATAAAGGAAAAAGGAACGAAAACATTTAATGTTATCTTAGAACTAGCTTATTTCTAGGATCTAGATACTAAAAGAAGCTAACTTCAGTTTAGCGGCTTAGTAACGAGTCTACATTTTAAATTTGGTGGGTCTACTATTTATAGTTTCTTAGATCTGTGCACTCTTACGGACGGACAGACGGAGATATATCAATTTCTCTTCTCATGCTGATCAAAAATATGGGGCTTATGATGTACACATTGATTAAGTTATACGTAAAAGACCTCTATGTTTCAGACATCAGTTTGCCTTGAAGTTGGTAAATACAAGTTATATTAAATGATGTTTGGAATTTGATATTTCAGCATTAGCTTGAATAGATGGACAGTTTTTTATTATACTATCCATGGTCTCAGTCCATTTGGTGACCTTTTTCGCCGCAGTATGGGATATGTTTGCCCTACAAAATGATAAACTCTTTTCCCGCCCCTCCGCCCGCTGCAGAGCTTAGTGGGAAATGAAAACTGAAACTGATACTCCTCAACTTAAAACTCGGTGACGACTTTAAGGCCTGATAAGACAAACAACATCCACAAAACAGCGCAAAACTGTCAAACAACTTAAAGTCTCATTTATCATGTTGTGTGAAAACTTCAAAAAGAAAGGAAAATTTATGCAGAAGCGAGTTGGAAAAAAGTATAATTTTTGCATAATTTTTGTGTTTGTTTTTTTTTTTTTTTTTTGTATGTATGTGTGTGTGTGTGTGTGTGCTGGCCGGGGGTGGTGGGCGATGGTGGGGAGGAGCACAGACATGACCTACAGCAAGTCTGACAAAGAGAAAAGCAGACAGAGAGAAAAGGAGAGTTCAACAAGTGGCACACAAATATATATATATATAGAAAGAGAGAGACCATAAAAATGAAGAGCAGACAAGGCAGACGATGAGAAATCCATAAGTCAATTTCCAAAAATTATGCAAAATTATTTAAATTGCACAAGGCACCCAAAAAAAAAAAAAAAACACACACACATCGAGAGAGAGAGAGAGAGAGAGAGCTAGAGAAGGCAAGCCAAAAAATCAACAGGAGGCAGCTCGTGAGAGAGAGAGAGAGAGAGGAGAGCGAGCGAGAGATAGAGAGTCTCTCTTTTTGGCAAGCAAAGCGCATGCAAATTCCAAAACGGAAATGGCAACAAACCATAATGTGACGACGTCAGCAACAACTTCCGCTCTCTTCATCGTCGTCGCCGTCGCCGTCGCCGTCGTCGTCGTTGTCGCTGTCGCTGTCGACGTCATTTTGGCTGCCAAAATGAAGTTCTCCTCCAGACAAAATCGTATGCAAATCAGTCTCAGCTTGGCAAAAGTTCAGCGTACGCTTAACTTTTCCCTTCAAGCACGCCCCGACCCCACCACCCCCTCCATCCATCCCCCATCAAGCCAATGCCGCCGCCTCCTAGAGGCGGACAACGCGCATGAGCGCCGACATTGTCTGGCTCATTTGCGCCAATTTTTTTGTTCAACATAAAAGTGCGAAGAAGAAAACTCCTGCCCTTCCCCCTTCACCCACTCCCTCATGGCCCTCACCACCCCCTCCGCCCCCACCCGTCCCGTTGTTTGACTCGTGCCACATTTACATTTTTTTTTACTGTTGAACTTATTTTCGCATTTTGTTGCTTGTATGTGTGTTTGAATTTTTTTTTTTACTTTACATCGATTTTGCATAATTTTTCAAGGTCGTCAGTCGATGGCAGCGGCAGAGGCAGAGGCAGCGGCAGCAACGACAGCGACTGCGGCAGCGGGTGTGTTGCATACATTAGCATGTTGTCGACTCCGACTCCAACTCCAGCTCCAACTCGGCTGTTTTCACTGTGCTGCAAGGCGACACCAAACAGAAAGAGGCAGACAGACAGCGTGCGAGCGAGATGGGGAGATAGTGCAACAAACTGCGGGGAGTTTTTTTTTCGACTTTATTTTGCATACTTATATAGTTAATGCTGTGTGTTTGTTTTTTTTTTTTTTTTTGGTTTGTTGCCGCCATATTAAGCCAAATTTAATGTTATGTCTGCTCATTCCGCAACGATTGAGCCAAATCTGGGTTACGCGCCACAAAAACAACATTGGGCATAATCGATAGAAAAAACTCTCTAGAAATTGGGCGAGCAGAATCCATTGAATTCACTCATATCGATCGTTTATTTATTACATTTTATTTGTAAGCGAGTTCCAATCTCTGTTTGGGTTTCTACTTACAATTAGAGATAGAAATCGAAGAGGAAATAGATACATATAGATACATATATACATATAAACCATAGAATAAATAATTGATTAATAGTTGTTAATCAATAAATTAAGTTAAATAATACATGTTTCGGTTTACCTCAGTTATTAAATACAAATAATTAAGTTCATCGGAACAATTTTGACACATGTAGTTAGAAATATTTCAATAGTTTTATATAAATCTAATATATCAAGTGGTTTTATTCTTCATTTTGGAAAGTGGAAATATTTTGACTTCAGTATTAATTCATAAATGTATTCTAGCATTAGTTAATCGAGAATACATACAAATTTAGTTTATATTTAAGTGGTCAGAAATGTGCAACGCACAGAAGGAAGCATCTCCCACTATATAAAATATATATATTCTTGATCAATTCATATAGCCATCGTTGAAAAATAGAGGTTTGGGTCAAGAACTTCATTATTTAATACGGGATAATCATAAAATCTCATATTTGTAAGTTTATTATACTTATATCCAAACGGCTGAGACAAATTTCATTAAGATCCGATGACTATATCATATACACGATGGAAATTTCAAAGAAAAAGTTTCAAAATTTGGATGATTTGTGGTCTGGAGTCAAGGAAGCGTGGTATTCCATACCTAAGGACAAATGGCAGAAGCTAGTGGATAGTATGAATAGAATCTGTCAGGCAGTCATCGAAAATAATAAATATAGTACGAAATACTAGTATTAAATGCTGTTTTCATCGGACAATTGTAGTTAGTTTTTGTAAAAAAACGATTCTTTAAGATTTTGTGCCAATTATGTGTCCAAGCAATTTTTGCGTTTTTTCATTAAGTTTTTGAGTTCTTATGAGTTTTTTAATTTCAATTAATTTTTTTTTGTTGTGTTGTGTTCCTTTTTTTATTATATAATAAAAACTCCCTTAAAAATATAAATTTTTTGTGCCAATTATGTGACCATAGCTGTAAGAACCATCGAACCAAAAATAGTTTTGCTTTTAAAAACTTTTTTTGTTTCTTATGCGATCATCGTCAAATTTGGTAGATTATATTACAATCGTGGATAAAAGTATTTTGAGCTTGTCAAGTGTAAAATCGATTTTTTCTGGAAACTGAGAGGAGTAACGGTATTTTTAAATTTTTAACAAAGAGATGTTATCAAAGCTTATAAGAAACGAAAAGCTTGCAGTGATAACGGTGAAAATGAAATTGCTGTATTTATTTGGGTTAAAGATTATGCTTATATGGCTGGACACAAGAATTTTGGCATTTCAATGTGAGATAAAGTAAACTTAGGTGAAAAATAGGTTTATATTAATAAAAAGTAAACCCTCCTTTGGCATCAATGACCTTTTGTAAGCGTACAGGAACTGATTTAACCAATTTTTGAAGGTTTTCAAGGATATGTCCAAGGATATGTCCTGCCAAAGTCTTTGAACTCCACGATTGTATATCGAATATCTTCATCAAGGTTCATCAGCTTCGGAAAAATATCATCTGAATGAGAGACATACATATATGTATATAGAGCCCCCGATAGAAATTTAATACTTTATTAATTTGGTCTTATTAATTTGAAATAGATTTTTCATTTAATTACTTAATTCACATTAAAATACAATTGGGCAAAGCTGCAAATATACTTAATAGACTTGTATTATTAGCACATTAATGCAACAGAAGATACAAAATAAAAGCAGCAAAATATAGTTGGCTTGAAAAGTGGATGATCCCAGTTGAGAATTCACACACTTTGTCAAGAGGCACACACACACGATAGTCGAGCGACCCTTGTGAATTACCAAATTAAAGTCATTTTAGTTTTTAGTACGGAGGCTAGTCTAGACTCTAGAGCAAGGGAGGAGCAGCCTTGAACCTTGCGGCTGGCCACCTTGCCACGTTGACCGCCTTTTACCGCCGTTTTGTAACCGCTTGCAGCTGCCTGGTGCCCTCCACTGAAGGGCTCTTACCCCCCACCATCCACACCTTCCCCTTGATAACAAAACTAATGGGAATGGGGATGGGTATGGGAATAAGAAAAGAGAGGAAAGATAGCGCGAGAAATAGTCGCATACTTTCTCGAGATCCTCGAGACTATGACGATGACGTTGAGCCAACGAAGCGTTAATGAATTACAGCCGATGTATCCGATCGCGAGCTCCATGAAATGAAATGAAATGAATTGCAGCCGAAGGGCTACACAGTGAAACACCTTGCCAGGGCAACAGGGCAACAGGGCGACAGACCTTCTACTACTACCGGCCAGGACAACAACTAATTACCGTGGCTGGAACAATTTTTATGGCATTTAGGCGCTCAGTTGAACGTTGACAAAAGGGCAGGGAAAAAGTAACGCAACATAAAACAGGAGAAGTCAAAGACTGAGTCGAAAAGTCGATCCTTCGGATGCACACATCGGGACACCTTTTGTTTCGGGCCTAAACAGGTACACAAATTATTTTGTTACGGCCGCAAGACATGGTCAAGGTGCGTTCTACCAGTCTTCAGATGCAGTCTCAGTCTCACTCTTTGGGCTCGTTTTGGGCTGGCTATCATCAGTTTCAGTTTCGGTTTCGGTTTCAGTTTTGTTTTCTTCCTTCTCGCCGCTGGGCCCTGATAATCATCTGGGGCAGCTCTCAAGTGTTCCATTGTCCTCGGCTCTCAGTCACTCTCTGTGGTTGTGGCCAATTATTAGCACTTTAGGGAAAAAAGGCATTGTGTGGCTGCTCGGCAATTAATAACATTTTGTCAATTCAGAGAAATTGCATTCATTTTGCAATCAGTGGCAGCAGCAGCAGCCGCAGCAGCAGCAGCAACTATGAGAACTCAATTTAGTTTAACCAAAGTGGAACCAGTTCTCCTCGGAGGCAAGCCAAGGCCAAATGAAAGAAACAAAATTAGCCAAATACATGAAATACACACGCACTGTGTGTGCCATGCCACACTGTGGGGCAAAAGCACGCTGTCGCACTTGGGCGATTTATCAATTTCAGGTCGCATACCAAAATGGTGACATTTAACAAGGTTCTAAACATATTTCGCTTTTGGCCTAATCGCAATTGCAGCCCCAGCAGTCAGTAACATGGCTAAAAACAAGGAGAACCAGAACAACTTCAATGCGCACCTGGCGATCGAAAAGTGGTTTCTGATATGCAGCCACAACAAACTCACACTCTATCTAACACACACACACACTCACACACACAACAAGAACCACATATCATAACAGATAAATAAATATTTGTAAAAAGTGGAAAAAGTGATTTACATAATGTGGAAATAGAATTTCACATGCCTCAAATCGAGGCAATTGCATAATTAATTAAATAGAAATCAGGTCCACCTTAAAATGAATATCAAAAGTCCAGAGTTGTATCCCCAGAGAAGTCTCATAGCATCAATCGTACGATTTAGTTATCCAAAAGTGATAAATATTATGTCCATGGCTTAATTATTAGGATCATTAGATACGAAATTGATTCCAAATGGTGAAGAGCCAATTATATGAATAAGTATGTTCAATATATTTGTGATATTTGCATCATTCCACGTCTAATAAGTCTCACTATCTCTCTCTCTCTCTCTCGCTCTCTAAGCTTACCACTAAATTTTTACTAAAACATCTATTTAATTCTATTATAAAATACTTCACTCCCTTGAGTCGTATCATTCTATTCGATTCTTTGAACCTGGATGTTTTAGTTTTGCACCTTATATAAATATTTCATTCAGGTTTCTTCTTAATCTAATTTTCTTAATCTAACTCTCTCCAAATTCTACTTACAATCAATTAATTTCTGTCACGCATAATAAGAGTTTTCATTTATCTTCATTTGCAAACAAACATTCATTCCAGTTTCTTGAACTATTTAATTTATATTAAATTATTCTCAATTTGAACTTAATGAAAAGAAAAGTAAATTCTGCCGATTTATTCTTCTTTATTCTTATTCATCAGAATTTATGTGCTGATGCCATTAAAGAAGTGTTTTTTAAAATCTCAGACTTAACACTGATATTTATTCATAGATTGCGTCACCGATAGAATTTAGATTAAGAGAAAGAATTTTCACTGATTTGAGAAGTAAATTTCGATCAGGATATAACTTGCAGCTCAAATTTGGACACTCATTGGTATTATAATGTATTTATTATTGTTGTTCACCTATAAATAAAACCATTTCATCTTTCAAAATAAATGTGGACGAGATTTTTAGAGCAAAAACTAAAATATAGTAAGCGAAGTTTTATCTTCAAAACTATAATCCAAATCCAAAGAGTTCAATTAAATATTCTATTTATTAATACTTATAATATAGCATTTGGAACTATAACTTTCACTCATCACTATTAATAATAACAAAGAACACGCCCATTTTTCTGCATTTTTCTGCAATTTTCATAACTTTCAAATGTCGTTTTCATTAGTTTTTCAAGTTTCCAAACATTTTCCCACAATCGCGTTTTTTCGACTAAAAATTGCGAATAATTTAATTTCAAAAATCATCCATAAAATAAGCAGAAACTTTTTAGTTGCGTGTCTTCTATATACATATATATATACGTTCCTCAGTTCCTCAAAGGATCAAACAACCAATCGGTTCTAGGTGTCAAATTTGGAATATTTAAGTTCTTCTTGGTTAATCTGCTTCTGCTTTACCTCTATCAACACATACCACAAGTTTCAATGCACAGACAAACCAAAACAACATCCATCAAAATGCCGCCGTCCCATCCGATAGACAGGAGCGACCATAGAACGACCCACAGCACCCATTCCGCCGACATTTCAAAATCCATGTTCCAACAGAAACAGCTGTAAATGACATTCGGACAAAATCAAACATTTTTACACGCTTCAAAGTTGAAGCAGAGTGGATAGAAAGAAAAGAATAAAAAAAAAAAAGGAATATGTCAAAAATGCGTTCAATGTGCATGTGTGTGTGTGTGTGCATGTGTGTGTGTGTGTGTGTGTGTGGAAAGCTCGTGGCAGGCAAAACTCAATCAAAGGCTACATGGCCTGTGTGGCCAACATCATGGTATAATGTGGAAAATTCTACATCAGCAACAGCAACAACAGCAACAACAGCAGCAGCAACAACAACGCGTGTGTCCTGTGCCCCGTCTGGGGGTCAGGAGCAATGGAGGAAGAGAACTCACTGCCGCTGCCTCTGCCTCTGCCTGTCTGTCATTCTGTCTGGGAACATTGAATACGCATTACAAGACCGCGGACCGAAAAGCAAAACCAAAACCGCGTTACCACATGTCAGTGGGCCCTGGGCCTGGTTCTGGTTCTGGTTCTCGTTCTGGTTGTGGCCTGGGTCTGGGTCTGGGCCTGGACTTGGGTCCGGGCTTTGGGCATATGGGAATACCAGAGAATGTGCAACACATGCTGTTGGTGGAGTGGAGTTGTTGTCTGATTTTTGGCCCCGCTTGATTGGTTGAAAATGTTGGACAAAAACACAGCGAAACTTCTGTTTTGTTATAATTTCAGCGGCTGTCATTTTGAGCTTTGATTTCTCTCCCTCTTGCTCTCTCTTAGAACCCAATTTGTTATTGTTATTCACACCATTATTATTATTAACTAATTAATTTTCTGTAAATCTCGCCAGCGAGTCTACAAATATAATTCTCTTCTTTAGCCTCTTAGCCTCTTCCGTCTTTGCTCAAGCTTTTCTCAACTTTTTCCCCGCTTTCGGACCGAGAGAATTCCCGGAATTCTGATAAATACATTTTTCTGGCCTCCATTAGCAGGGCCGTTCGGAGAGTTTTTGGGGCGCACTAATCTTCACACCTTGCACAACACAAAAAGGAATATAAAAACTTCTGTTGAATTGACGGGCAAACGCGAGCTGCATAGGCTTCCGAAGAAATGCACAACAGACCCCTCCACAAGAGGGGAGGAGGGGCGAGGAGAGGAGGGGAATGGGAGAAGAAGGAGTGAATGGATGGCGTCCAATGATTATTGGCCAAAGCAATTAGTGTGCCATTCCCAAGTTGCCAGAAATTGTTGAGGCTAAGTATGGGTAGAATGAGGATAAAATACTGATGGATGGATGGATGGATGGATGGATCCAGTGGATGGGATGGATAGAGGATGGCAAGTGCAATGTGTGCCAAGCGGTTAATGAACAATTTCATGGAAATATTGTCACACTTTTGTTGACGGGTGACTGGCGTTGAATTCCTCAGTCTCCATCTCCATCTCCATCTCCGTTTACGTCTCCGTCAGAGTTTGAGAGTGAGTTGCGTCTCCGTCCTCCGTCCTCTTGCAGTTGCAGTCCATTCACATTCACATTCACTTGGCCAATGCTTGCCTAATTGATTTATTGATGTTTACATGTGCGTGCCGTGTGCTGCAACTGAAGACTGGAGGAAACGACTTGGACTCTTCGACTTACAACATTGCCCACAATTTGCTCTAAACGCTCGTCGAGAGCATTGACAATTGTTTGGGCCATGTTTGTCGTCATCATCGACCACATCATCATCATCATCATGATCATCATCATGGACAGTTGTCGCTGTTGTCCATGTTGTTGTTGTCTTCGTTCGAGCTAGACTCTTTGGTAGCCAAAGTTTAGACAGACCAAACAATTCGTAAACCGGACGGACTGATGGACTGATGGACTGATGGATGGATGGATGGATGGATAGATGGGACGGTAAGACCAAGTAATTGTTGACCTTTTACGTCCACGTCCACGTTTCAGTTTGGTCTTTCGGTCTCTTCACGGGGCCCCTGTTTAAATTGGTTGCTGTTGTTGCTCGGTTACTGGCTGCTGTCATCATGTTTTTATTACTGTTTGCACGCCCTGGCCGGAGGCCTACAGTCACCACCAGCACCAGCTCCCCTCTCCCCTCCACACAAACAGAGAGTGCCTCTACCATGTCCCTTGTTTGCTCTTCATAAATAGCATGAAATCTTTGGCGCTGCACATCGAAATGCCTGAAAGTCTAACACGACAATTCCGAGCCGTCTCCATTCTCCTCCAGCGTTTTCGATTTTCATTGGAATTTTTAGTAAATTTCAACCTGGACAACGACAGCGAAAACGACGACAAAGAGGTGGGGAGAGGTGGGGAGAGGGGGGCAGGGCACTCTTGAGATTTCACAGGTTTTTGAATTTGTTTGATTTGTCAAAATGTTAAATGGAAAGCAACGAAATTCGAAACCTGAAGTTAACTTTAGTCAAACTGCTTTTCTTACACGTGCCACTCTGCGGCATCAACGGGAAGACTCATCCAGAGTGATTTAATACCAAAGACTACAAATAATCCAACTCCAAATACAAATACTCTCTTAAGGCACAATCTCTTGATGAACGATTTAAAATAAATTCCAACACTTATAAATAATAATTCCCAAATTGTAAGTAATTAAGAAAGTACAGAACGCGACAATCTAATATTTTCTTTATGTTTCTAGCATTTTTAAAATTTATATAAGTTATTTGCATTTTCAATTTTTTACTTCAAACAGGCGCCAAAAACTCAAAAATTCTAAAACTTTATAACATTAGGGGGCGGGTCAAAGTTTTACTTTAAAAAGATTTCCTAATAATTTAAATTTACTTTTTTGATTTCGGATGACTCTACGCTGGGAGTCGGTGGATACCCTACTTTTAGGGCCTTTGCCCTTTTAAAAAAATTGACAACTCCAAAGTTGACTCGCAGTGACTTATTTTTCAATTTTTGTGAATCAAATTTTATTTCAATATTGTTGAATTGTTATAAAATATATGAGTCGATGGCCTTAGTAGCTAGCACTCCTTACCCGTTAGTTATTATATTATTTTGTATAATAATTAATAATAAATAAATATAAAATATAAGCGTCAAACAAATTTCTATTATTGTAGATATATAATTATATAATAATATAATATATAAGATATATAATAATATTTCGAATAAGAACGCCTCAAAATAAATACTAGCAAAATAAATACTAACATTTCTGTAATATCTTAAGCAATAAATAAAAACTTAAAGAAGTTTCAATAAAATTCTTCTACAATTAATAGTTTGAATTGAATACTACTTACGTATGTACAAAGATGTATGTATATACATACATATAGGAAGATCTGATTCCTTGCAGTATCAAAGCTCTAAGAGGATTTAATGTGGTGTGTGTGTGGGTGTGTGTGGGTGTGTGTGTGGGTGTGGGTGTGTACTTTACTGGTTGTCAGACTCATTATTTCGCAATCGCATTTCCCAAGGCCTATACAACTAACTATAATAACCAAATTAAGCCTCTCAATATTAGTTGATGTAATCTAATCCAAAGTGCTGGCCCCCAGTCAGTCGACCATAAAGTGCAGATCCTTTGTGGCTCTGTTTTGCATGTTTCATTCAGCGCGTTCTATTTGAAGTGGCTGACGCTAATGTTACACCCTCGACTCGGAGAGACAGAGAGCGACCAACAGAAACCAAGTGTGTGTGTGTGTGTTGCCTGGCTAGCGTTAATTTACGACAATCCCCTGTCCCTTGGATTATGACCCAAAAATGCAGCAGCAGCAGCAGCAACGAGGAGGTTTTTTGTGGTCATGAAATGAGTGCGCCTGAGTGCCACCTGATGTTCGTGGTCGATAACGATTTATGACACCATCCACAGCAGCAACAACGGCAACAGCAGCAACAACGGCAACAGCAGCAACAACGGCAACAGCAACAGCAACAACAAAAATGTGACATATGACGGCTGCTGCTGCTGTTGCTGCTGCTGTTGTTGCTGCTGTTGTTGTTGTCAGTGTCAGTTTGACATTGCCGTTCCGTTTGATTCTGTTCCTGCACACAAATACTGAGCAAAAACTAGCTGGAAGAATGAAAAGAGGATATACACACACACACACAGGACAACAGAGGGAGGGAGGATGCAAAACCTTTGTGGCTTTGTGACAGGTGCCTACCAGCAGCAACCCTCTACCTTTTATTATAGTAAAACCACTTCTGATTCATCCTCATCCACACAGATCTGTGCTCTCTGCTGCACTTGACCATGTGACTTGATCGGCTAATAAATAGTAGACAACAGCTCGACACAAAGGCAACTGGCATATCACACATCACGGAAGCCAATTCAAATGAGAAGTATTTTTTATTTCTCTTTTTTTAATCAGCAACTATTGTAGATAAATAATGCCGAGGCGACTCGATTGCAAGTTAACTTGGCTCAAAGTTGCTTATGATGCGCAGCGCCGCCACCACAGCTACCACACTAGCTCAACCACCTGAATCACCTCATCGGTCAATTTCAACCACTTAAACACTTGGCGGCGCCTTGTTTATACTATAGATGTGTATATAGAAAAAATAAAATAAAGTGAGTCGCCGTGCCGACTTGGATATACCGAGCACCAAGTGGAAAAACTACTTCAAATCTATGAAACTAAATTGCAATGATCAATTTCTTTCGCATGTCCAACTAGTTAGCACTGTGGCGCCGCCTTGCGGCCATTTGAATACAAAACGTTTCTACGTAAACCTTGTGCATTTTCATTCAGATTTTATGAAATTTGGTGGAATGATAGAAAGTCATTTCATGTATTAGTGAAAAATATTGCGGGAGCGGATGGGGGCGTGGCAAAGAAAAATCAACTTGACCTGCATACACACCACACCAGTCCACATTCCGAATTTGGTGGCCCTAACTTTTGTGGTTGCTGAGATCTAGGTGTTAATACGGACGGACATGGCCATGCCAATTTCTCTGCTAGGCTCGAAAATGCTCCCTTCTGCCTCTTACATACATTTTGGCGACTTCAATGTACCATTTCATCCCATGGATGCATGGTATAAAAATATAAAAAAGCGCATTCGTCATTTTGCCGTTTTTCCTCCTATCAAGAATTTCATTTCTCAGCCATAGCATTGAAATTATTGTTGAGACGAAAACTTTTATTTCATTTCAAAAGTTTCAAATGCGTTGCACATGCGCAGCAGAACGAAGCGGAGACAGCGACGGCGACGGCGGCAGCAGCGTTGTCGTTGTTGCTGGTTTTATGCCGCTCCATAGATAAAAAAAAAAAAAAAAAACAGAAAAACAGAAAAAATACACCTGTCGCATTACAGCTAAATTTATGTCCACCGGTAGACCTTTACTTTGGCGCGGCTAGAAACGCGCCCCGAGATCTCACCGAGTATGCGTATGAGTACATGTGTGTGTGTGTGAGACGATTGCACGCTTCGATCGGGGCGATCGGTTGCCGTTTGGATTGCCTGATGTTCGGTGGGGGTCCAAGTGTTGAGACATTTCAGGTTTCCAGCCAGGTTGCTGTTGTTGCTGTTGTTGTTGCTGTTGTTGCTGTTGCTGCTGATGTTGATGTTGATGCGTTGCCTCTGGCCGTCGTCTGGGCCGCCGTTTTAACTTGGCGTGTTGCTTTTGGTTTTGTTTTTATTTTTATTTTTTTGCGTCGTTTATTTTTCGTTGTTGAAATAAATACATAAAATCGATCGAAAGTTTTTGTGCTTGACGACGAGTCCGGCATTTGATTTCGCGCAAAAGAGCCGATGACGTCAAGAGCCAACCCCCTCCCCCCCACTCACCACTACCCCACAAGACACCTAAACAACAAATAAACTAAAAAAAAAAGAATAACCAACTTAAAAAGAAATGAAAAAAAACGGAATCTTCAAAAAAAAAAACAGAATCTTGTAGTTAAAAGTTGGACAAATATTTTACGGTACTCAAAGCGTCCACAAAGAAAAGAAACCATTTGCTAACTGTTTAGTCTGAAGACTCTATATACGATGTGCGATGATCTCTGTGCGATGATCTCTGATTAGCAAACAAGCTGCTGCTGCTGCTGCTGCTGCTGCTTCTGCTGCTGCTGTGCTCCCAACTCTATCATTAAGTACAAGACCAACAACAACAGCAGCACAACAATAACATGGCGAAATAGTGTACATTGGGTATTTGGCCAACTCTAGTGGCGAAAATTAAACAACAAATACTTAGTCCCCGTAATACTCTTTATCGAAAAAGGTCTACAACATTTTCTATTGAAACTTTGCCATTTCCCCAATCGATTGTGCCAAATAGTTGGATCCAATGATTGAATTCCACATCGCTTACTTTTAAGTAACACAGTAATTACTATGAGAGTATTACTATTAATTACTATTATCAGTATCAGTATCGAAAATGTAAATACTTTTCGTTTAAATATTTTGATAATAACTCTAATTTCAATATATTTGCTGTTTGTAAGCAATTTCTAGTTATTTTTATATAATTAATTTAAAAGTATGAAGTACTTTTTAGCATTACACTATTATATTAAATACTTTTTCCCGTGTATGATCTTAAGCCCTTAAATATTTTTACTGCCACATAAATGCAGACAGAAGTAAACTGAATTAAATCATTTTTTTTTTTTTATTTCATAAAGTAAGTTAATTACAATTAGTAATTGCAATTAATGCGGCTAGAAAGTCAGAATAGAATGACAAGTAATTTCAGCGTAAGGACAAATACTTATCAAATGATTGCAAATTACTTAAATAACGATGATTAATATTAATTAAGTATCAAATCAATAATCTGCTTTGCTCACTCTTCAATTTAAAATAAGTGGAAAATTTGGAAAGCAAAGAAAAACATGTAATTCTTTTTTTAGATCGCAAATTTGTAATTAGTTAGAGTATTTAATTATCTCCTCTCATTCATGTCGCCAATTCGTTTTGCTAGTTGAAGGTTTTAAGCTCATAGATATATTCATTTGGTTTGGCCCATAGCTGGCGGGCATTTTTACTCGACGACGACGACGACTACGACACTCGGGGAATTTTTTTTTATTTTTAGTATTTGTTGCTTCTTTGTATGTTTTGCTTTTCTTTCAGTCTTAGACAATGCTCATTTATCAAAATGTCTATTGGATAGAGCTTAAAAGTTACGCTTGAGTCTTGGCTTCTCTTCGTGATTCATGCGATTCAATCGAACTGTTGTCATCGTCATCGTCATCGGCAGCATCACCTGCCCAATTTTAATTCCAATCCCAATCCCAACTATAAGCGATCCAAATACATGTATAATGAACCTTTACAGGTTTGGGTTTTCTGCGGCAGTCGGCAGCATCCCTTAGAAGTTCGTTTCAACATGCTGGGAACGATCCGATGAACGAACGAACGCATGGCTGGGAAAAGGTCATAGGCCTATCGCTAGAACTAAAACCTAAACGCTATTATTAAAGGTCCACAAATCAATGAAGACTTTATCGAAAGGGACACGGAATGGGACTGGGATCTTGTGATTACAATAAAATACAACAACAACAACTGAAAAGCCGCGCTTGGGAGAACCGAAACTAAAATTTATTGACTAAGAGAAAGAAAAAAAAAACATAATAGACAGCAAGAAAGACAAAAAAACACCAAAAATTTGTGTCCAGCTGGGGAGAAAGGTAACGAGAAAAGAGTCCGAAAGATAGAAAGTCAGCAAGTGCAAGAAAAATTCGTTAGGGAGAAAGGGCAGCAGCCCATAAATTTCTTTCCGAGAAAGGGGAGCATCAGCAGCAGGAGTAGGAGTAGGAGTAGGAGAAGAAGTCTTGGATCAGATTCAAAGTCTCTCAGGATCTCTCTCAGGCGATCAAACATAAGGTTAGACGCCGCCGACACCGAAAACAACTTTGCCCTTGAGGGCCCAGACAGGTTTAGACCGAAAAAAGAAAACACAAATCAAAAACCAAAATCAAAACGAAACCCAAAAAAATCAAAGACCAATAATTATGCAAATTCGTTAGGGTATAGCCCAGGATTATCCCAATCGATCGCATAGAAAAGCTGCTGCTCCGGAACTAACTTAATTTGCATTTCTCTCTCTCTCGCTCTCTATCTATCTCTCTTTCTCACTGTCTCGGCGGCGACTTCTCTCCTGGCACTCGAGCAACACGCGTCGGCAATTGGGTTGAGGTTCCTTGTGCTTCATAATTTAAATAATTATGCCACTTGCTGGCTTCCTTTCTGCTTAGAGATTTTTACTCTTGCCTCCCTTCCTCCCTCCCGTCCTCCCTTCCTCCTCCTCGGTTGCTTTTCGTTTCGTCTTGGCATAATTATGTAGGTCAAAAATTGTTTATTGACACGCAAGGGGCAACCGAAAACAACAAAGAAATTTGCATAATTTTACGCTGCAGTCCAAATAAGCAAAATACAAAAAAAACCAAAAAAAACCAAAAAGAAAGGAAAAATATTAGAAAGAAAAAATGAGAACCCCCAACCCCCGCCGTACAACACCCAACAGCTGTTAATTATAGTTGTATGCAAAGGTGGGGGGTGGCGGGGGCAAGAGGTCAAATTGGTAAAAGGGTTAACTTTTCTTTTTTTTGGTTTTTTTTTGCACCTGCTGTTCGAGAATTGAGACATAAAAAACGAAATTGTGTAGCAACATTTCAGGCGAAATTTCTATTGGCTTGGGCAAAGATGTCAGCCTAATATGTTTGACTTTTAATTTATGAAGTTTAATTAAGATTCTCGGAAAATTGTACGCCTCGATCACTCGACAAGCTGATTTCCCCCACCCCCCCTTTCCTCTTTTACATATTTTTTATTTTAAATAACTGGCGTAGGTTGTTTTGTTTTTTTGCGCTGTATTTTAATGTTTTTATTCATTTATGTTTTATTTTTCCCACACTTAGAACAGACAAACTGAAAGCAAGAGAAACGGGTAAAACTAGTTTCGAAAACAGAATTTTCCATGCAATTCGCTTTTGATTGTAAGTGAAACTTGAAGATAAGAAACTCAGTTAAAAAAAAACTGCATCGATTTTCGAATTGAAACTCCATGGAAACTCTGTCAATCTTTCACTCCAATTCTATTCGAACATGTGTGTTTTACACGCTGGCAATAATTAGGCTGGCGTAAAAAGAAAACGGGGCGAAAACCCTTCGAAGAATCGGGCAGAAAGTAACGGCCCGGCTACTTAGCAGATTTCGATTCTCCATATACTTAGTTACAGTAGCGCCCAGTCACGTCAACGACATATGTCCAATCTGAAGGCAACCACCACCACAATACCCACACACACACATACACACACACTCTGGACATAAACCACAGCCACATGGGTTCAGTCTTCTTTGGCGTAGAGCAAAAGTAAACAGAGTTTCATATTTGCGATTTTTATTTGCAATCAATCATAAAATAAACTGCCTTGTCTGCCATGGGTTTTGTGTGTGTTTTTTTTTTCCTAACGTTTTCGTTTTCTTTTTTCTCTTTTTTTTTGGGATGATTTTGTGGAAGGGACGAGATGAAAATGCGACTAAGGCGTGGATGTGCGGATTACCGCAGCTCACAGCATGTGATCGATCGACGGAGTGGGATGGTGGATGGGGGATGGAGTGTGGGGAGGGGGGGGGAGGCTATTTAGGCTGCTCAGGGACGCCGCCTGTGACACGTTTTTTCTTTTATTCTTTTTAGCTGTTGTTGCTGTATGTATTTTTCTGGTCACAGGAAGTGTGGGTTGTCATCGTCAGCATCCCCCCACCCCCCTCCTCCCCCCACACACACTGCTTACCACATTGCGCCTTCGAGTCCGAATGGTCTCGAATTGCCATGCAAATGCGGCTTAATTAACTTGTTGCACGTCGCCTCAACACGCAGGCGCACTCAGCAGTTGCAGCAGCAGCAACAGCAGCAACAACAGCAGCAGCAACATCAGCGGCAGCAGGGAAATCCTTGCGAACACGATCGCCAAATCAGCGCCAAATTGAAACAGGCCGCACAAGGTGCCATGCACTGGAGATGGAGATGGAGGGGGAGGGGGAGACCCACATCCACAAGGAGTCTAATTTCCCAAAAGGCTGGCGCCGAGCATTCCCATTGCCATGGCTATTGGCCTGACCATTCCCACATCTCGACCCTTTCTTTCTTCTTGGGCTCTTTTTGTCTTTTTGGTTTTGGCGCTGATCTTTTTAATTAATTCGATATCACAACAATTTTTTGTCGGCTACCGGTCTTTACTTTAGTTGTTTCTTTCATTTCTTTTATACATATACATATTCCCTTTTTTGGCCCTTTTTTTTGTGGATTTTATTTTGTTTGTTTGGCATGCCATTTGCATTTGGACAGACAGACAACGACATCGATACGAATTTCATTCAGAAAAATAATTTTTATGTGCTGCTGCTGCTGGTGCTGGTGCTGCTGCTGCTGATGCTGATGTTGCTGCTGTGTTTTGGCCTTATCCTTTTGAACTTCATTTGCATAAATGGCATGAAATAAAATCAACAGTTGCAGAAAGCAACAGTCACAGTTAGCAGATAGGTAGCCATAAAACGAAGCAACCAAAAAAAATGCAAATACAAATACATTTTTTTTGGTTTTGTTTTTTGATGTCGCAGGACGAAGAGATAAAGTCAAGCGAGAGCCAAATAACAGGCTTCGATTGCATTTGGCTACTGTTTGAAAATGATTTCATCTCATAATTTAGTGCTTTGAGGTTTTTTGCTCAGTTCTCTGCTGATTATCATTCAATTTGCCGGCTTAAAAATTGGGCAAATCTCTCTCTCTCTCTCGGACTTAAGACTCAGCATGTGACTATTTAGCTAATTTTTGTGTCGTTCGGTCGTAATCCTGGCAACGTTTTGTGCTACCAAAACATGAGGAATCATAATTAACACTTCAGACACCTCAGAGACATGGCCTAGAACAAAGTCACCTACCTGGCTGGGTAGGTAGCTACTTACCAGGGGCGGGGGGCATTCACAATGATCAATCAGTGGCTTGTCACAGGACAGAGGCGACTCGGCGACTCACCGCAGGAGGGCGTGCAAAAGATAAGATCACGCCTCTTAAACGCATTACGAGGACCAAGACCAAGACCCAGAACCGAGAGCAAGACCAACACCAAGACCAATGCTGGGCAGGGGAAGGAGTGTGTAGAAGATGCCAATTAAGCGGCGTGAACGAAGAGCAAAGCCACAAAACGAGCTAATGTGTCAATTATGCGGTTTAAGTTCGACTTAGAGTTCACATCACATTTCAGGACACATGGGAAAAGGTAAAACGTAAGAAAATTGTACAACAGAAAAACAGAAAAACAGAAAAATGTGCCAATACCACAATTTGACTAATTCTCGGTCGTTCCCATTTCTCGCTGTGTATTTTGTTTTGTTTGCCTTTTTATCACACACTCTCAATCTTTAACTTACATTTTTGTTTTTTTTTTTTTTTTGTTTTAGGTTGAGCCATTAAGTTGAGCTGGTGGAGGAGGGGCAGCGGGGCAGCGGGCAGAGGTGGGAGGTTGGGAACGGGGACAACAACAGGTTTTTCTCTTCGGATCTTCTTAAAAATTGACCAAAATTTCCAAGAAATTAATTTTCTCATGATTCACTTTCTGAAGCGACGATCCGATGCGATGGAAGAGTTGTAGACTTAATTGAAATTGATTTGTCCAAGTGATGGACAAACAAACAAAACGGCTTCTCTGTTGTCTCCATGACCCGTGCCAGAAATCACCCCCACCCCCCACCCCCCATCCCCATCCCCTCTTAGTTGGCACACCAAAAAGGAAGTAGCATTTAAACCAGTTGGGACAGAGGAAAAAACTTGCAAAAAAAGAGATCCGACTAAAAAATATAATCAGTGCATTCAATGTGTATCTCTAAGATACATAAAATATCTAGCGAAACAGGCGGCACGCTAATTTTGCTCGCGTGTTTCCTTAAGTGGCAGGCACTATGCCACTTGCCGGGCGGCAATCGCATAAATACTCAGGAGAGGCAATGCCCCACCCCCAACCCCTTCCCGCTTTCCACTCGTACGGGCATACATACTTGGCCCAGTGCTAGCTTTTCCAGCAATTTCCCGCTGAGCTTTGTTTGCTCATTGGGCGCATCCGTTTGCCGGTCCAAAGTGAGTGGAGGAAGACTTGGACTATGGCACAACTAACCCATAGATGCACACACTCACATGGAGGCACAAGTGGTCTATCCAGAGACAGAGAAGTCCCCTTCTCCCTCCCTCTCTTTCTCCTTCTCCTTCTCCTCCTCATTGTTGTGTCAATTGTCGTTGTTTCTGTTGTTGCTATTTGTCATTTGGCGTGCAACGGGCAAATCTCTGAGATTGCACTTTATCAAGTCATAGGCAAAACGAACGAAATCCACAATCGGGAAAGATGTAGCACAGTAGATGAGGATCCCCCAACTGGGTCAGTCTGCACTTAAGCAAATTCGTGCGTTCCTCTTCACTTTGGCATTGGCAGCTAAGTATTCAGCTATTCAGAGATGCCTAGATAGATGGGGACATAGATGGGGACAAAGCTACTGCTGTCTTTTCTCTGGACACTGAGACCCCCGTGTCTTTCTACGCCCCATTGGCAAGATCTCTCTCTCGCTATCTCTCTCTCTCGCTCACTCTCTCTCTGTGGCTAGAAGATGCCAGCTAATAATAGAGTTAAAGCGCACAGTAGCTCACAACAAATCACAAAATCGTTTAACAATAATTTCACAAAAGGAAAGAAAACGAAACAAAAAACAAAACAAAACAAAAACACACAGAGAACAAGAACGATCGAGCGATCGTTTCACAGAGGGAAAATTATAGCGCGATCACTTAACTCACGAATCGCGATCGCGATCAGTTGGGGGCATTAAGATTACCTGGCTACTGGCAACGGAAGTTGCCAGCCTGGATCCCCATCCAACCATCCAGCGATCCACCATCCAGCGATCCACCATCCCACCAGGCAAAACGCACGAAGCCAGAAGCTGAAGCCTAAGACGGAATCTGTAGCTGTAGTTGAAGCTGTCGCTGTAGGATCGGGGATCGGATCGGATCGCTGCTGCTGCTGCTGCAAACGCGAAATAATTTTTATTGAATAATTTTTCATTATTTTTCGTTTGAATTGAGAGGCAGCGGGCAGCAGGCAATGGTCCAGACATGGACATGGATGGTCTCTTGGCCCTGTTGCTGCTGCTGCTACTCTTGCTGCTGCTGCTGCTGTTGCTGCTGCTGCTGTTGCTCCCGTCAAAAACAATAAAGTCCAAAACGAGCGAACAATGTAAATGGCAAGTCATGATTTTGCTGTTATGCGCTGTTAAAAGGGGCGCTCGCCGTTCGACACGATCAAGAACAGCAACAACAACAACAACAACAATAAAAGTGTAGAGGGATTGAGAATTGAGGATGCGCTACCGTTGCCAATGGACAACGACGACGACGACGACCAAGATGATGATGATGATGACGACGACGACGACGCCAACGCGCCAACATGACCCAAAACAATGCACACAAGCAACATAGAACGTAAAACGAGAAGAGAATCCAGAAAGAACAACAACAACAACAACAACAAAATACTTTACTCATACTTTATGCCCAAAATGTGCGCCATGAGTTCTTCTTCTTCTTCTTGGTCTTGGTCTTCTTGGGTTTGCCCAGATCAATACAATTGTTTGCCCCTTTTTAGTCAAGTTGCTGCGCACTTCATAAGCAAATACAACAAATCCAAACAAAACGAAGACCAAGAAGGCCAAGAAGCAGGCCAGGCCAGAACAGACCAGGCCAGGAAAGAAGGCAAACAATGGAAATAACCATGAGTTGAGCAAACTATAGTACAATATATGGTGGATGGAAAGGGGTTAGGAGGTGTCAGAGGTGTTAGCGGGGGGAGGATGATAGAGTCAAGAAGTCAGAAGGTAAGTTTGCCACTTCCAGTGGTAACTACCAAAAAAAAAAAAAAACCAAAAAACCAAAAAAGGGTAAGAACCAAAAATTAAAAAGCCAACTTCAAATCGAAATTACTTTTTCGCTTTTCTAGTTCTTATAAGTTAATCGACTTTTATCGAGGTTTCAAGGATTAGACCGAACGGACAGACAGATCAAAAATTAAGAAATTAATTGTAATCAAATGAATTTTGATAAAAAGGACTTTTTTTAAGGTAATTTTGGGTCGAGAAACACGAACATGAATTTGCTTGAAGAACATTTCGAGCCCAAGTTCATCAAAATCAGGTTAAAAGTGTAAAATTTAATAGACCAAAAGTAAAAGTTTTAACTCTTACATTTCCGCTTTGTTGGTGGATGATAACTTCGTTCGCGAGATATTTATAAATATCTGAAGGAAGTGCCGAAAAACATAATTTTTACAATATAAAGGAAGTAAAAAAATCCTGTTATAGGATAGAGAAAAAATGTAATCATAACTTTTGAGTAACGAAATTGTAAAACAAACATTTTATATATGAATATTCGATCCTAAACTACCGAAGATATAGCCAGGATCTCACATAAATCTCACATCTCACATATTTACTCAAAAAATAATTCTTTTTGAAGAATTAAAACACAAATTAAAAACAGAAAAATAACATTTTTTTAATCTAATAATTTGCCATGTCTCTAAACTGCAACATTGTGCTGATGAAGGTATTTCTAGGCACAGGATCCTTTGAAGGAAGTCAGTAATGAGACGATACCGACTTGCAATTCGCTCAAATTGATGCAATTTTTGAAGAGCATATTGGAAACTAAATTTATATAGCCTATAGCATATGGTTGATCTAGGCTTCAGCCGAAAGCTATCTGCAATTGATGCGCCCTTTGAAAGTAGAGAGGAATACATATAGAAAAATCCCATTTTCGAGTCCCAATGCGATCGATTTCGAAGATGAAAGCATCAAATTGTGACTTCACATGAATATTATTCGAAAGGATCCCAAGAAACGCAAAGAATCATTTGTAGTTTTAGGTTTTTGTTAATATTTAATTATGGCCAGGCTCTAGGGCCTGTTGCAGGGGCCTGTTGCAACGTAACTCAGTCGCATTTGACACACTGAAGTGCTTATAGAGTTAACAAACTTTTGCTGACCCACCGACTTGGCCTTGAATGAAACTTTGGTGGCTGTTCGGGCATGCCATGGCATTTTTGTATCATCAGTTCGGACGAAGATGCGGACGCAAAAGAAGATTCATTCTCAAAAGGTCGTCGACGACTTGCAACAATGAAATGCGGCGACAAAAAAGAGCCCCCGGCCCCCACTCTCGTCCAACTCTTGCCCCCACACTTGATTCTTGGACAATTCGCCAACCCTATATCATACCCGCTAGCGGTACCGTTTTGTGCGCATGCGTTGCGAATGGCGGATGGCGGATGGCGGCTGCGGCTCAAAGTGAATGCCGCAATGTGCCCCCAAACGAACGAAGGCTGCTTGCTAAATTTACGCGTGTGCTAAACACGAGACTTCCACGAACCAACTCAAAATCCAGCAGAAAACCCTTTTTCGAATTGGCGTGGCCAAAGGCGAACGATGTCGTCTGCTGTTCACTTCTTCATCTCTCTCTCTCTCTCTCCCTCACACTCGCTCACTCTCTCCATCTATCTCTTATTGTTTCCTCTAAAAAACGAACGAACAAATTCTTCAAGAGCATCAAAAAAAGAGAGAAACACAAAGCGAAACATTTTATTATTTAAAAGGACTTCTTCTCTATTGTTTCAGAAGGTTCGTCAAATGCGTTGCCCAACGTTTTTCCGTCGATCACGCAACGAAATCGAAATTCTTTTCACCGCTCTAAAACTTCGATCGGACCCAAAAGAAATAGAGAAAGAGAGGGCAAAAACAAGGCAAACGTAAGTTATGGGGCTCATTAAAACCAGACTAACCGAATAGACATTCCATGGCGAAGTCTCCTCCATTTGGAGGCTTTGCTGTAGGTTTATGGGTTTTCGATTACAACGCGAAGGTCGCTCATTAAATGCCAAATAAAATTGGTATAAAAACTCCAACTCCAGCTCCAACTCCAGCTCCAATCCAAAATACACATTATCGAAATTGGCTTCGAGACACTTGCGTGAGATCAGAAAACAATTTGTTTTGTTATTCATCTTCTTTGTTTTTGTTTTTTTTTGTTTTTTTTTTGATTTGAGATGCCAAAGTGTTAGCACGTTCTATGGCCAAAAGCGACTTGACCCAAAGCTTTTTCCGAAACACTATAAATCATGCCACAGAAGAAGCTAAAAAAAAAAACTAAATCAAAGTGCTCTGTTTGGGCATCGCCTGGCGACTGTTGATATCTCACAACAGCAACAACAACAGCAACAACAACAACAAAAACAAAAGCCATCCGAATAATATCGATAGAAGACGAAAGAAACCGTGGACACAGAAACCGTTCAGTAGTATTAAAACGCCCCAAGCCCCAATAGCCACGGCTACTAAACCAAACAAAAAAAAAACCAATAGACATTCAGGGGAAATAGTTACAAAATAGACAGTGCAAACTGGCTAAAGAGGAAAATGTTCATCTGCCCTGTCAAAAGTTGTCAAATACCAAATCGAAGGCACGCTGTTTACATATGTTGAAGTTTAAACGATTTTCCAACACTAATCTGCGGACGTCTTTCGGGTATGCAAAGAAGAAGTGAACTCTTTTCGCCTTTTCTAGTTGTAATTCCCAACTAGTTTTAGCATGGCCTTGCAATTCCATAATTTAGAAATAATTCCAGTGAAATAAGATTTAAATCAATATAATTAGGGATATTAATATAGATTCTTATGATGCTTGCATTTTATTTTTGAAACATTTAGTATGTTCTAAGAAATAAATACCTTCTTTTTTTTTTTTGTTTGATTTCGCTTAAAACTGTCGTTCACTGTAGCTTGGGCCATGGTGTGTTTATGTGTGAGTTTATAAATCTTCTTTTAATTTGTGACAAGATCAACAAGTTCAAAGTTGTTTCAATCAATTGACCTCGCAGCTCCCAGAGGGGCTACAAAATATATATGTATATAAATATATATATATATATCTATCTACGAGTATATGCACATTGTAACAGATCAGCCAAAAAATATACATATATACATACAGTGGTGGTCACGGAGTTAAGACGTTTTTAATTTTGATTTTTGGGAGTTTGTTTTAGTCATCGTATTAAGATCAGGAAAAGTCTTCTTAGCTTTATCAGTTTAACATAACATTTTACTATGCTCGGATGGCCCACCGATGCACCGATGGAAGATATCCTAAAATACTATATCATGTTTCGTGAGGCGAAGAAAATGATTTAATTTTCAGGCAATCCGAATTCAAAATACCTCATTCGACGGTGAATTTTTAATCTTATCATCTCTATATATGTGGATATTAATTTCTGCAATGGATTTGGTCTTTCTTTTGTAATTTTTTTTTTGTTTAAAGGCCAAGCTTTGAGGCCAAGTGTTAAGTGCTGGGGCCACTTTGCATTTTGTTAGTTTCGCTTTGTAAAATTAAACACATTTGAGCCATTATACACACTAGTCATTATAAATTATCCTATATATAATTACTTTCGTTTGTTGTTTGAGGAAAATAGTAGAAAATAGTATAAGATCAATTATTGCCGTAAAACAACGCCAAACCCAAAGAACAACAAATTGGAAGAAAAATCTCAATTTCAATTGGCCCCAAATCGAATTTTGGGAATAAATTGACAATTTCTTGAATTCAGTTTTTCTCATTTTTACTACAGCTGAAACTTCTTCAAAGGTTTCAAAGGAATCTGGGAAAAAAAAAGACTAAAGCTAAATACACCAAATTTATGTTAACACAAATTCCCAACAATTTTTGCACTAAATTATTGGAGAGTCGAGAAAATCGAGAAATGAAAGTATGAGCACACAAAACGTCTTAACTTCGTGGCCGCCACTGTAGACACACTCGCTGACAGAGATGACAAATTTGCGCAATGTTGTTGTTGCCGTCATGGCCATTAGCGAAATGTGTGCACGTGCAGCATGCCACAGATCCCAAGTTGCAAGTTGACCTGCATATTGAGCGAGCTCAAGCTCAGATTTGTTGTAAGGCCTATTATTCAATTAAATGGACAGAATTCGAGTTCGGTGCGGATTGCAGTGAAAGGCCATTATATTGCGTATACGCAATGTGAGTGTGCCAGTGTGTGTGCGAGTGTGTGTGCGAGTGTAACCTGTCCTCAGCGAAAAAGACACAGATCAGACCCATTAACCCAGTTTTCTTTTGTGTGTGACTCGTTGTTGCTGCTGCTGCTGCTGCTGCTGCCTCTGCTTTGTTTGTCTCAATTTAAAGTTCAATTTCATTGCCCCTGGTCGCGGCTATCAAATTGATGTGACAGTTTTGTTTTTTCTCTTGTTCGAGGGAAAAACGTGTGGGTCATTGAGCCGATGTGCAATCGAGAGTCACACAAGATAATGGATATATATACTTATATGTATATATATTAATGGTGTAGTGTTCTTATGGCAATTGCCCGAGTTGTGCGATACTCTACAACACTAAGGCATATCACCTTTACCTAAGAATACAATGGAAGCATAACCTTGGCCCATATAAAGGCCCCAATTTTACTCAATAAAGATGTAACTGACAGCCTAACTCGCCTTTAATCACCAAGTACTTAGAGGAAAGAGGGGAGCTCTAAATCGGGGTCATGGGGGGGGGAGAAAGTAATGTTCAAATCGAGATCAAGGAGCGAATCAAAAAACCATAAATCAAAAGTTCTTTGGGGCACATTATTGCAATGCTACTTGCAAGCACGCAAATCGTTGCCTCGAAAAATTGTTGTGGCGCCTAAAAGCACACAACAGCAACAACAAAGCACAGCACACACACTGAGACACACACACACACACACAGAGAGAGAGAGAGAGAGAGACAGACACCCATAAAGTTTAATGCATAAAATATTGAATTTTTGCAGACGGATTAACCTTGACTTTCACTTTCGTTACTGTTGTTGCCATTGCTGCTGCTGCTGCTGCACTGCGTCCTGTCAAAAGGATATAAACTTTGACTGTGACGCGACAGGCAGCAGCAGCAATACAAATGTAGCCAAACAGTCAGACCAGAACCTGAACCCAAAGCCAAATCCAACCAAAACCAGAATCAGACCAGACCCGACCAGACCAGACCAGGACATTTGTATGCGACACAGATACACAGGAGACTGACTCCGACTCGGAGAGGGAGACAGATAGATAGAGATAGAGAGAGAGAGAGAGAGGGAGAGAGAGAGTGTGCAGTGCGTTGGCGTTGGCTACGAGCAAGACCACCCCACATGTGGTGGCTGAGAGGGAAACTCTTTACTAACTGGCTAAAGCTGACTCGTCCTGTTTTTGTATGCCGCGCAGCGTTTCAAACATTCGTCCTTGGCGGCGACGAAAAATTGGTCTCCACCGCCGCCTCCTCTTGGCGATTTTTCTTCTTTCTCTTGTCTCCTTTTTTTTCCTCTTTTTTTTTGAATAATTCATATGGCAGGATGAGGATGGGGAGGAGGATGGAAGGAGGTGACGCGGCATACTCATACACGCGATGGGGCGATGCAATCTGAATGCCAAAACAAGGCAAGGCGAAGGACATATGTGTGTTTCAGTCAGTCAGTCAGTCATTTCCACATGTTGCTTAGTTTGTCAAATTGAGTTGCAATTAAACAAAAGCAAACAACAGAAAACTGAAAACACCTTGCATTACCAAACCGAAGGGAACTGAACCGAACTGAACTGAAATAGTTGCGCACGAAACAAATTATCAATAGAAACGCGTGGCAGGACTAGTTCCTGAGTGTTTCGTTAGCTATTTGGTATGCAGGATGCGACTTAGTCTCTCCCCCACACTTCGGAGGTAGAGGTAGAGGCACTACGAGTCTCTGGCACTCAGGCAACGACCTCGTTACAAAACTGGAACTTCATGCGTGTGAAAGAGATGGCGCGAAAGAAGCGGCCCACTTTATTCAAAAAACGACTGCATTTTCCGATGAAGATGATGATGATGCTCTCTCCCTCTCTCCCTCTCTCTCTCTCTCTCTCTCTCTCGCTGATGTCCTGTTGTCTTCTCTGTGCCTCGTCCTGTCTGCTTGCATGTGTTTGTTTGTTATCCTGTGGCACCACGGTCTTCGGTGTGTGTGTCTGTTGTGTGTTGTGTAGGTGTTGCGTGTTTGTGCATTTGGGTATATGATTAAACTACATTTTCTTCGGTGTTTTCTTCTTTTCCCACTTTTATATTCTGCGCTCTGTTTTTTTGTGTTATCCTTTCTTTTTATTCGTAGCCAAATAAAAAGGGGTTAACGACACTTGCCATGAGAAAGACACCTGGCTGCGGCACTCCGTTGCATAGCTGGACGAGATAAGCATCACACAAGGGTTACAGGGAACAGGTTAAAGGGCACACACACACTCACACACACACACACACACTCACGTGAAGAAGTCCTCGACAACAAAGTGTCACCAGCAATTTCTCACGTAGTCAAGCAGGAGGTTTCGCAATACCGTTTCTTCAGCCATACAATCCATCAGCATTTTATCATCATAATTGCCATAATGTACGTCCATTAATACCGTTAAAGAATCCTTTACCAGCATACAGTTAGAAATTTCTCAATCATGGGAACAAATATTGCAAATACGACTCGAACGAATCATGTGAATTTGTGTCACACAAATGCAATGAATAGAAGACTCAAAACTCTTAGCTATGAGATTTTATGCTGTCAGCGAATCCAATTCACACTTGTGATATTTATTCACATTCATCGTACGACAGATCCCGATCAATTGAGCAGGATCGAGGTCAGCAAACGAAAAGTGAGCCGGTTATCTCTCTTCACCCATCAGCTGACTGCACTAACGACCTTAAAAGTGCAACACTTCATTTTTATGTCAATAAATAAACACTGGGCCAAACGGCTGACTTAGCTCCGATTAATTAATAACTTCTTTAAAAATGATGCTATTTTTGTACGGATAATTGTAGATAATTTTTTGTAGATAAATATATTACGGATCAAAAGTAATGTAAACCAGAAGGCCGGGATAACTTCGGCCATGCCGAAGTTTGTATACCCTTGCAAGCTCTTGTGTTACTAGATCCCTAAAAAGAGATATCTAAATGTAAAGACCCTGGTGTAAAAATCCGTTTTTACACACCATAGCACGGCACGTAAACATATGCATGTATGTAGACATGCAGCATGCAATTTTTTCATATGTTTGTATGACAGCTATATGATATAGTCATCCGATTTTGATCAACTTTGCCATAATTATAACTTTCTATGTGAAAATGTTATTTCCCAAGTTTGACGATGATCGCTCAAGAAACAAAAAAGTTTCTAGAAGAAAAACTGTTTTTGGTTTGATCGTTCATATGGGAGCTATATGATATAGTAAACCGATCTTGATCAAATTTGACATGGATGCTTGAATGTATAATAAACTGTCAAATGTTAAGTTTTATGATAATCGGGTGAAAAAGAAAGAAGTTATTGATCTAAAACTCATTTTTCGACCGATGGTTCCTATGGGAGCTATATGATATAGTCGTCCGATCCGGATGAATCCGAGATATACAATGCCTGCAGTATATACAAGACTTCGTGCAAAATTGCAGCTCTGTAGCTTTAGTGGTTTCGGAGGAGAAGCTGTTGATCCAGACAGACGGACGGACGGACAGACGGACAGACGGACAGACGGACGGACGGACAGACGGACAGACAGACGGACAAACGGATTTGAACTCGCCTTGTCAAGCTGATCAAGAATATATATACTTTATATGGTCGGAGATGCCTCCTTCTATGCGTTGCACACTTCTGACCAAAATTAATATACCCTTTTTGCAAGGGTATAAAAAAATGTTGATTTAGTGCAAATATTTTTTATTTTTTATGATAGTGCAAACCTGTCCTATTCGATGTCTGGTCGGTTTTGCTTATTTAGAAAATATATATACACATCTCCCAAAAAATTCAAATAAATTGGACAACTATTTCATAAAAAAAATTCATCTAAAATGTGATCTTCCCTCGGATATGCGTGCACGTACCACTAGAGTAATGTTCAATCGAGCAAAGAAATACTCGTAACTTTCGAAAAAAAATGTTTGTTTCTTAAAACACACATTTATTAAATCATGCAAAATATCACAACTAAGAACTTCAAAAATTATTTTCGATGGCTCTCTTTCCATTTCAATATCAATTTTTTTATGATTTTTTTTATTTTCATAGCAATAATGTTAACGCATTGGCTGTCTTCGAATTTATCTTTATCAATAACATTGGTGTACAATTGATGTATGTCTCTACCGCAAAAGTTTTTTTTGAAGCATCGCCATACTGTAAAAAGTACCCATTTGGAATTAAAAACAATTATTTCTAAAATAATTTGCGGGAATATGCAGCTCATTGTGGACGATGTCACTTCGTAATACATAGACTAATTATTAAAAAAAACATTGATGCCGAACCCAGTCGAACCTTAAAAGTTTCACTCTACTAAAGTTCAGTTTATTAGTAAATGTTAAGAAACACAAAAGTACTAAAAGCAATATTAAATTTTGGGACGAAACATAATCACAGACACAAACATTTATTTTGTTAGTAACTACATACCTTTTTCTAGAATTAACAGCAAAAATTTCAATTAAAATCAATACGACCACTTTATATGCAATTTTCTTAGACGCAATCAGAATTGGCGGAATATGTTGTCTTCAAAGCTTCACAGCTGTTCGAATATTGAAAGAAAATCGAAGCGACTAATATTTTTAACCTTTAGAATATATTAGTAATCGATTACAAAAAAAATTTTACGCCAAGTTTAACTTCAAGTTTGAATTAATCGTAGCTAAATCAGCCGTTTCGCCCACTGTGCCATGGGTTGAAATGGTACATTTCAGTCGCCAAAATGTCAATCAACTTAAATCCCTTAAAATGATCTTTGATCACAAAGTAATCTGACTCATCAAATTTTATTAGTATCAAAAACGTTTTAACAAAATATTAGTAGCTAGCTAACAATAATTATTAAGATCATAAGAAGTGAACTCTGAAGTTGACAGCTGTGTCTCCTTTTTTCGCTTTATCTAGTTGTAATTCCCAACTAGTTTTAGCGTTGAGGCAGTCTGCTGATAAGCGAACCTGCTCACTTTTTGCTTTCAATAATTATTATTATATTTTATTTAGATTTTAGTTATAACTAAAATACCTTAGCTATCTAGTATATAAGTATAATCGATAGGTAACAAATTTAGTATAGATTCAGAAAATTGAAAGTAAGACTTGTAAAGAAGAAAGCGAGTTTACCAGATAAAACTGCAGACAGATCGTTCACAAAGAAAGACATGTGGCAACCTCTAAGAGTCCCATTGATCTACTTAATTATTCTAGTTGGCATAGGGTGACTGCAAGTCGGCTAATTCTTTGAAAACTATGGAAAGCGATTCGAAAAGTACCAAATGCGATTCATAGCTCTTTGAGCAATGCCTTTCCTGACTTAAGTAAACCAAGTCTTTGTGGCACACACACACACACACGCACACACACACATCCGCACTCGAACTAACCGAACTAAGAAGCACTACCAAAATACCCATCCCATTCCGAATTCAGTTTCTTCCCCCAACCCAGCCCCATTGTTAGAGCCAAAAAAAAAAAAAAGAAGAAAAACCACGACTTGTGTATCAAATGTTAGCCGTTTAAACTTATATCGACCCGTAGAGCTCTTTTGCCTTTTGTTGTTGCTGTTGTTGCTGTTGTTGTTGCTGCTGTTGTTGTTGCTGCCTTGCCCATCCCTCCAATCATGGTCGCATGGTAATTTATGACATTTTTGTGCGTCTTTTGTGTCGCGCTTGTATTAAATTTTCAAAAAAAAAAAAAAAAAAATAACAAAACCAAAAAAAAAACAACCAAATCCAAATCGAAGAAGAAGTAGAGGAAGAGGAAGAAACCCTCTCAGACAAGTCCAAAGCCAAAGCCAAAGAGTAGTCTCTGATTTTCACTTGCCAAGACGAAGACGAACAAAAATTTAAAACGTACGCACAAAATCTAAGCGACGATCATTTGGATTTTGTATTTTTTGGTATCGATTTATTTCGTAGGTATGTGTATGTATTTTTCTTTTTTCGTTTCGTTTCGTTTCGTTTCGTTTTTTAGCCCTTTTGCGTTAAGGCTAAGGCAGCGACGAGTAGAAATAATAATAATAATAAAAATAATGATAAGGTTGACCTGTTGTTAAAAGGCATTGAATGCCCTTTGGGTAATAATTTATTTGTGGGACACCAGAGAGCTGATCGGAACGGAGTGGAGTGGAGGGGAGAGGGGCGGATCGGAGTGGAGTGGAGTGGAGCGAAGTGGAGCCAGCGCTCGCTTAGATTCGGTTAGATGTTTCTTGAAACTAAAAACTTGTTTTAATTTTTTTAGTTTTTAAGTTATTGGTATGGGCCAGAGCTAGGCTAGGGCTGGTGATATCAGTTTTCTTCATTCGATTTTAGCTTAGTGAAAGCTAAAAGAAGTTTCAGCTTCATGTATGTGTGTGTGTGTGTGTGTGCGTGTGTGTGTGTGGGGGAGAGAAACTATGCAATTTGGATCGTGTGACAAAAGTCTCGAAGGGGAAATTGATTAGAGTTTTAGATAGATCGATCGATCGATTGATTATCTATGATTACATGCAATTAGACAAAAGTGAATTTAAATTGCAACAACCAAACAATACAAAGAGCAATTCCATATGACTTGGCTCATAAAAAAATGAGTTGTTATTGGCTAATTGCAGGTGCTGGACCAGCAACTAACAGCAACAACAACAACGACGACAACAACAACATCATCATCATCATCATCAACAACAACAAAACGGCAATAAAAATAAAAATTAAACAAAACAAAAAAAAAAATAGTAATAATGTCAAGCGTTTAGACACCGGGGCTAAGTGGATTTAAAGTACGTGACATAAACTATAATTGGGCCTATTAGAGATGTCTGATTTATTGCCTATGATACGATATTGATGTAATTGTTTTTGGATTGATCAAAGGGACCAAACCATAACTAGAGCAACAGTCAACAGTTTATTCGTTTTTGTTAACTGAAAAAAAAATGTTAATAATAATCCATAAAGTAAGCAGTTGCTTGTGCGCCTCTCAGTTGCGCCTCTCAGTTGCTTGTGCGGCTCTTGGTTACTTGTCTGTATTGATCAGCGTAAACTAATCCAACACTATTCCATTGAAACGTACAAATCCAAAGTTATACACAGATTGTTGTTTGAATTTCGGAAAGGGAATTTGAGAAAGAGTTAATAGATAAGCTATAAATTGGAGTTGAGTGAATTAAATGGTCAAGTCGAAGCCCCAAAGTAAATCATGCAACAAAATTCCAACTGCAACGACTTTATCTTATGTTATTCACTTGGTCTCCATGTCCTCAAGTGCTCCATGGCCCGTTGTGACTGAATACTAGAGGGTTAGGGTCCTAGGGTTAATTCTGTGATGTCAACCAATATCGTTTGACTCGGAAAAAATCGTTGGAAAAGATTTACTTGCATTAATTTGATGGTTTGGAGGGGTTCTACTTCGATACCATTTAAATCTGATATTCCATGAGATACTATTAACTCATAATAGTATGCAATGGAATAAAAAAGCTACAGTTAAATGATTTTATTTGATTGAAATGCAAGTAACAACTGAGATCAGTCATCATTTTCGCATCAATAAATTATAATGCAAACAATTTATCAACTAATGAATACATTTTACATATGTTTTTAACCACATTATGGTCCTCCTCCCCCTGGCTTCCCCCAACCACCAACATGCCCATCAATTAACCAACAAAACAATTACCAACAACAACAAAATTCGAATAATTCAAATGCAAACATTTGGTAAAGAAAATGCGCGAAAGCGTGACAGTTCATTTGTCAATCAAACAGTTTGAGGAGATGTACATACATATGTATATATACATACATACATACATAAATAAAGCAAACGCATCAACCAGATACCCTCACCTTCCCCCCACAAAGGCCCCTCCGAAGTCTATCTCGCTACCCAGCAGAAATCATTCGTTAAACAGAGGAGTAAAAACAAAAAAATGCAAAAAATTATAATTATTTAAATTTTAAAACAAACAGAAAAACAAGCAGCAAACACATGAATTTTGCCGCCAAATGAAACGGCACTTTTTATACCATGCACTTATATGTATGTAGGGTGAAAAGGTATTTCAAAGTCGCCAAATAGCCAATGTAGCTAATAGGCATCTAATAGATACTATCTATAGAGTCGTGCGATAAGTATGCTGGAGCAGTTTATTTTATTTTTGTTTGACACGCCCCTTTCAATAAACGTATCGCTATCAAATTTGCAGGCTATGAATATCCATCATTCCACTAAATTTTATAAAACTCAAAATAAAACCAGAAGGCCGGGCTAATTTCGGCGATGCCGAAGTTTGTATACCCTTCCAAGTTCTTGTGTTACTCAAAAATGAAAAGAATAGCGTGGCTACACACCATAAGAAATATGTATGTTTGTATGACAGCTATTCCTAATAACCATCAGATTTTTATAAAAATTTTGCAAAATTATAACTTATTGTGTATAATTGTTAACTATAAAGTTTGGTCATGATCGCATAAAAAACAAAAAAGGTTTTAGAAGGAAAACTATTTTTCGTCCGATGGTTCCTATCGGAGCTATGTGATATAGTAGTCCGATCTTTATCAAATTGGGTACGGACGTTTGGATATATAATACATATTAAGTATCATGATAGTCCCGTGAAAAACACTCAAGTTATTGATCTAAATCTCAATTTCTGACTGATTGTTCCTATGTGAGCTATATGATATAGTAGTCCGATCCGGATAAATCGGGGATATACACTGCATACAGTGTATACTAGACTTCGTCTAAAGTTTTACCACTCTAGCTATGGCGGTCAAGGAGGAGAATCTGTTGATCCAGACAGACAGACGGACTTGAATTCGTCGTGAAATGATGATCAAGAGATTCCTCCAGAGATGCATTGTACACTTTTGACCAAAATGTATACCCATGGTATAAATATACAAGTTAAGGGCAGAGTTTGTCGCTAGGGGCGCTAAGGTGCTCGTGTCCACACAAGAGTGAGCGAGAGTTAGGTATGCGAAAGGACCTTTATACATACATACAAATGTAAATGAATTATGTTTCATGACTTTCAAGCAAATTTTTCACTTGGTGCAAAGTTCATCCTCGCTTCATTTTTGTTGTTGTTGTTTTGTTTATACAAAAAACAAAAATGAAATTAAATTAAGTAAAAAATAAAACATACGACGAGACGCGCGCCAACATGCTGCGTGTATCGCTTAAATAATTAATATTTTAACACTTGGCACAAAATGCTTAATTTTTCACCAGAAACCAAAAGAAACGCGAAAAATGAAAAAAACAAAAAAACAACAGACAAAACGACTGCAGTATATTTTACATTTATTATAATAAATTAGATTAGCCACAGAGATGGATGGCGATCCGATTGAAATGCAAAACTGAAAACTGATTGATTCGCATCGAAATAAACGAGGCGTCTATGAATATGTGTGAATACTTATGTGATCTGCGGAAGATGTTCACGAATATGTCGCAAACATTTTTCAAACTCTTTGACGAAACAATAAATTGGAAATCTTCTGTAGGTAACCAAAATACCGAAATATTTGGATTCTAAGGGAACATTCAACTTAAAGTTTCTTTAAGCCAATACGATATTATGTCTATAAATTAGATAGAAATAAATGATTTAATTCTAATAATAATTCCTTAATAGATAGCAAAGATTAAAGACAACTAATCATAATGGAAGTAAGTAGTGGAAAATTCATACATATATTAAATTGCTTTCGCATGTCGTGATTTCCAACACATGCTATTTCGCTCACTCTTGTGTGAACACGAGCACTTTCTACGTATAACTCTGTTATTTTTGATCCGATTTTGTTGAAATTTCATGAAATGAAATTTGCTAGTGTGCCAAATAAAATTAAAATCTTAGTGACAAGATAATAAAACGAGATCTATATATCTAAATAGGTCTGTGTCTTAGATATAAAAGAAATAGTGTGGCTGCATATTCTCATAAGTAAAATGTTCAAGACACTTTGGTCGAAGAGCTCGTTAGCCCAAGAGGAGCTACTACATATTTACATGCACACATTGATCATATGCATATTATTATTATTATTATATATAAACATACATATATTTTATTATGTATGTATATACATATTTCGCTAAATACAAAACGGAAATGAGCTTCATTACCAAAACAAACAGAGATGATTATGATGACGGACTCTGAGTCTGAGTCTGAGTCTGAATCTGAGTCTGAATTTGACTTGTGACTGACTGACTAATGTGTGTAGAATGGGTAAAAAAAAAAAAAAAAAAAAAACAAACAAATGGCATGGAAATGGAATACCTGTTTGCTGTTTAATTATTTCGTTTGCGTATATTTCGAGTGTGTGTGTGTGCCTTTTGACTGATTGTCATTAATTAATTTTTGTTGCCAAGCCTTAGCTCAACTCAGCTCAGCTCAGCTCAACTCAGCACACAAGTGAAGTCTTTTTTCGTATGGAATTTCATTCATAAATCGAGCCAAATTGAATTGTTTTTTAAAGTGCAAGCCTCTCTTCGGGGCCTTATGCGAGAAGCAGAGTCATTAATGTTCAGCACGCGCCCAAAGACGATTGCACAAATTGCACCTACACACACGCACAACCACAGACGCAGACGCAGACGTTGGTGGGGACGGGGGGGAGATGCAGGGGTATAGGTATAGAAAAAGTGCGTGGTCTTTGGACTTGAAGGAGACAAACAGAGAGACAGGCAATCCCAATCCCCCAGACATTCATCACAGATCAGGCGAAGGCAGACGAAAACGACAGCGACGACGGCGACGACGACGACGACGACAAAAGGCAGACAATTTTTCTGCACCAAACACAAGAAAATTAGTTACCCACCGAGACGGAGACGGAGTTTAAATCGGAGTCGGAGTCGGAGTTGAAGTTGGAGTCTGAGCCTTGCCTTTGGCATAAATCACTTGACAGGAAGCGTTGCAAGCCTTGTTGCGCCCACAACAAACCAGCAACACACACACACACTTGCACACACGCACATGCTCAGAGAAAGAGTGCAAAAAGGGCAAAAAAAAGAAAGAAAACCAAACAAAAAAAGAAATACAAGCACATTCTCTTCTCTATGTGGCCATTAAAAGACATTTGTTTGTCTGCAGTTGCAGCTGAAGCGCAGCCATTGCAAATTGAAATCGAAATCAGTTAACCAAAAGGAGCAGCAGCAGCAGCAGCAGCTCGTCATCCTCATCCCCAACCCCATCCCCATCCCCATCCTCATTCAGCGTCATCATTTGCCGAGGGCCATGTTGGTCTGGACGGGTCTCTGGTCAGTTGGTTGGACCTGCGTAAGTGCCCTGGTTGACCACGAACCACAGCGCAAATATGTTGAAACGGAGGTTTCTCTCTCTCTCTCTCTCTCTCCTTTCCGTCTGTCTCCGTCTCTGTCTTTGTTTTTTGTGCACTTTGACTTTGCTGAAAGGACATTCGCGCGGGCGCCCCCAAGAGACAGAGAAAATGCCGCAGAAATAATTATTTCTGTTTTTGCCATATTTGTTTTTCTTCTCTTGGTTGGTTTGCTTCTTTTTTTTTCGTTTTTGGTTGATTTGGTTTGGTTTGGGATTGGGTTTTTTTTTGGCTGTATGTGTGTGTGGTGTGTGGGAAGATAAGTGGGTTCAGTTGTGGAACTAATGATGCTGGTGTGATATATGATGAAATGTATACAATACTCACTCCGTATATATCTATAGTATGTATTTAATTCAATGTGAAATTATGAAATGCATTCTTCGTGAAATGGCTATAAGCATCTTGTTTAAATGAAGAAGTATTCACAGCAGAGAAGGTAATAACTTTGACCTCCTTGCATTGTTCTGTGGGAACGAAACTCGTTACTCAATCTCTTTCTTCAAAGTGGACACTCGTTTCCGTGTCCCCCAGTTTTTAGGCTGAGGCGCGCACAAGCAAGCCTCGGAGGGTCGCACAAGCAAGCCTCGGATTTGTCATCCTCTTTTTTTAGACTTTTCGTGCCTCTTCATGGCTCTCCAATGGTAGTACAACATCTTTTGGTAGGCTATTCGTTCTATAAACTAATCGAATTGGAAATAAGATATATTCTTTTTGGAAGACATCTGCCATTATATATTATTTAGTTCTATTTAGTTATCTAATGATGTTTTTGTTGTTAATGGGGAAATAGAAAGGCAAAATTTTGTAGTCAAGGTCATGGAAATGAAAGTTAATTAGTATGATCAATGATAATAATAGTTGAGAATTCTACAAATCGAATTAAAACTATCATAAAAACGACTCAACTGAATACAGTATATACATATATATATGGAATATTGATTGAAATACATTTTCCAAGCAAATGGGGAAATAATAAACATTTCCCAAACACCCGCATGCTGAACATAAAAACCAAATTGATAGTGCTTAGGCGTAGGTACTACTTAGCTATATAGGAAACAAATCAAAGTGCATCTAGGTAATTCCCATTTAGATCACTGCCCCTGATAAATTAACCAAGTAACGTACCCATACTATGGGCAAGAAACTTGTTTAACTATATAAGAGACTACTACCATATTTTCCCGAGATATTCTCCGATGCAGCTGGAGCTTACAACCCAGTATCTCCGAGTGTAGTCAGGTTTTTCCACACAATTAGCGGCTTGATTAATTATCACAACATTTTCAAAAGCCCAGATCTCTGCATAATTGGCTAAATATATATGTACATGTATATATATATAGATAAAAGTGGATAGTGGAAGCTATAAATATATAAGCAAACCACAAAATAATCCCCAATTCCCCTTAAAGTCATAGATTTAATTGCCCATCTGACACCGACCGACTGATTGACTATATGCATAGCTCCAACCGATTCGGTATCATTAGGGCGTTTAAAATCGTTTAACAATGCGAACAGCTGCTGCGATTGCGAAGAGAAGATGCTCAATTTCTTATCCCAAGACCGAAATTAATAGAAACGGGTGCGCTGCGCACGCGCCTTCGATTACACAGCAATTCATTTTCAATTTGAAATACCCACGCTCATTGCGACTCCTTCTTCAATCAAACTATAGTCGCCCCCCCCCCCTTCCATCATAAACCTGGCAGCCATAATCAATCACCAGACAAACTTTCGCAGTGTGTTTTGACTTGGCTTTAACGCTGTTTGCAGCTGAAATAAATATGCCACTAATTACAGTCTCAGTCTCAGTCTCAGCAGTCGCAGCAGTCTCAGCCAGGGCTCTCAGAGTCAGAGTCGGTCGCAGTGTTTGCGGTTAAGAATGTGCATTATGTGTACATTATGCAACTTTCTGGCTCTGCCGATTGCGGCCCAACCTTATGTGCAATAATCTTTGTATTTTTATACCCTTGCAAAAAGGGTATATTCATTTTGGTCAAAAGTGTGCAACATCTCAGACGATATAAAGTATATATATTCTTGATCAGCATGACAAGACGAGTTCAGATCCGTTTGTCCGTCTGAATCAACAGCTTCTCCTCCTAGACCGCTAAAGCTACAGAGCTCAAATTTTGCACGAAGTCTTGTATATACTGCAGGCATTGTATATCTCGGATTCATCCGGATCGGACAACTATATCATATAGCTCCCATAGAAACCATCGGTCGAAAAATGAGTTTTAGATCAATAACTTCTTTGTTTTTCAACTGATTATTATAAAACTTAACATTTGGCAGTTTACTATACATCCAAACGTCCGTGCCAAATTTGATCAAGATCGGACTACTATATCATATAGCGCCTATAGGAACAATTGGACCAAAAATAGTTTTGCTTCTAAAAATGTTTTTGTTTCTTTTGCGATCATCACCAAAGTTGGTAAATAACATTTGCACATAACAAATTATAATCTTGCCAAATTTGATCAAAATCGGATAACTATGTGATGTAGCTGTCATACAAACAAATGGCAAAACTGCATGCTGCATTGAGTGACGCAAGAACTTGCAAGGGTATACACGCTTCGGCATGGTCGAAGGTATCCCGGCCTTCTGGTTATTTTTTTTGCGGCTTTCTGGCCATTGTTTGTTGGCATGACTCGCTGGCCGCAGCATGTCTCTCGTCGTCTTTTTGCGTCTCGTCTCTACGAATCGCCTTTTTATACACAATTACATTATTTATCGTTTAATTAACTCAATTCGCAATTATTTCAATTAAAAATGCAGCTCAGCCGTCGCTGAGTAATGCACAAACACAGAGATACTGCAATTCAACTGCAACCTGGTAGGGCTGGGCGTGTGCCGCTGCCGCTGCAGCTGCCTCTGCCGCTGCCTGGTCCCAACTGAGTCAGCGTTTAAGTCACTCGTCAATTTCATCATCAGCCAAATCACAAACTATCTAAATCTGACTTGAAGTGCAGTGAAAATGAAATTGATATTAAATTAAAATGGAAAACCAATTCAATATGATACTGAAGTGTCGCTATGGATGCTCGTACTTTTGGCTTAGCTTGGATTTGGAAAAGGTTTTCCCATAGTCTCTGGTGACTGTCCCCTATGGCCGTCATTCAACAGGTATTTTGTAATTAAAACCAATGAAAACAAGCGCCAATTTAGAGCCATCGGAGATGGAAACAAAAAGGCGATCAGCTCAGACGATAAGCCACAAAAGCCCAATCAAGAGCCGCTCAAGACACTTGTTACCAGAGAGAGCAAAGATATTTATATACATAAATATATTTGTTTCAAACCTTCGACGCCTTATCGGGTCTGTAATTAAGCCCCAGAGCTGCTCTTGGTCTCAATACGACACAAAATGCTAGATATTGGATGAGTCTCTAACAGTTTTTTTTCTCATTTTTTTTTTTTAGTTTTTAGTTTGGGATTTTTTTACATGTGGGCTAAGACCAAAATTTATGGGCAGCTACCCCGAAGTTTCAGAGAGTTTGGTCATGGCGTTGATTAGGAAAGGCCAAGAAAGAAAAAACACCAAAAATTATACATATACATATATAAAGCACAGGGCACAAGTGACACGGCACACAGCATGGCGCAGACGCAGTCGTCGTCGTCGTCGTCGTCGTGGCCTCCACCGGAGATGCCTTTGTGTCCAAAAACCATTTGCCGCCATTTGGCTGCGACTCTTCAGCTTTTTTTTTCCTCTTCTTCGTCTCAGTTTTTTTTTTTTTTTTGGAAATTTATGTCTCATTGAGTTGACAAGCTAAAGAATGGGCTAACGCAAACTCATCCATAGCACTAACAACAACAACAACAGCAGCAGCAGCAACAGCAGAAATCTATTTCAATAAAAAGGCGTACCGCTAAATTCGAAAGTTACATTTTTGGAAATTGGAAAAAGACTGCCAGTCCAAGTCCAAGCTGAGGCCCAAGTCCGAGCCCAAGTCCGAGCCCAAGTCCGAGCCCGAGTTCGAGTTCGAGTCCAATGTCGGATCAGAGCTGCTGTCAGGTTTCTGTCTCATTAAACTTTTGTCTTGCTGGCTTTTTAATTTAATAGATTTAAGCTTTTTACGATGCTAACCAAAATCAAAATCGACAAAAAAAAAAACAAAAAATCAAATATATATGTGTATATAAGTATAGCCGAGATCCAAGTCTAAATGAACTAGAAGTCAAGTTCTTTTTGGGCTTGCCTTTTGGTATTTGTCGCATAAATTTGCAATTCATTAGCTAATTTTTTTTGTTTAGCCAATTTTTACTAGTATATCGAAATGGCATAATTTATGCGACAAGTTTGATTCTGTTTCTTCTTATTGTTGTTGTTGCCGTTGTTGTTGTTGAATCATTTTTTTAGTTTGCTATTTTTATTTAGTTGATTGTGATTAAATTTTAATGGGTTCATTGATTGCTTTTGCCTATTTACACGTGGCCACCTCGGCGAATGATTCAATTTAATTCAAGCAAATTTATCAATGGGAATGTATAAATCCCTCCCCGACTATGGCCAAGGTGCTCAATAAATTTGTTAGCTAATTTTGTTAAATGCAATAAATTTCAATGAAAATGTACTAAAAACAAATCAAAGCTTCGCCAGGCGAACAACAACAGCCAGAACGAAGATGAAGCTAAGAAATTGAAAATGTTCTTCGGCTTGCTGCATTTTGTTTAGCATTCGCTATGCCAATGATACCCTATAATTCTGGAATTATGCACTTACGCTTGCATGCGGTATTGATAGACTAATTGATCCTTTAGTAGTCACATTTGACCATAAGACCAATACCTAAACAAAAACTACTTATATAAAGTATACAAAATATATTCAAATAATTTAACATTTTTTCCGATTATATCAATCAATGAAATTGAAAAAGAACCGCAATAAAACTGAATTAAAATTAAAGAGAAAAATCACATTTAAATGAAAGAAAACTAAATGAATAACTGAATAGTGTCAAAAAAATAGGTCATTTAATATTGTGAAGTGATAATTTTATATTGATCTGAGATGAAATCAAGAGGCATTTTGCAAGTCGTTGCATTCCCGTTATTTAGATAATGCCAACGCATAAAACAAACTACATATGTAGCAATAAAAGCATTGACCGAAAAAAACCACAGAGAGCCCAATAAAACGCAACAGCAACAGCAACAAGGGCAAGAGCAAGAGCAAACAGCCAGCAAACAGCCAGCAAACATCAAACACGATTTGCTCAAATGTACGCAATTATTTATCAGACTATTGAGAGCAAAGCAAAGGAACCAAAAACAAAAAATCCAAACCAAAACGCAAAAAAACGCCAGCACTTGCCATGGCAAAAGGAGGGAACGAAGGAAAGTGCGAGATTTATGCACTCTCCACCAGGACGAGGACCCTTTTGTCTACCCAGTTCGATGGTGACTGCTGCTGCAATTGAGTAGTAAAAAATAATTTCGCTTTATGAGATTTATGTGGCTTGTTTGCACATTTGATGTACCCAGGAACACCAACACCAACACCTCAAATTGGAGCTCCAACCTCAGCCCCAACCTCAGCCCCAACCTCAGCCCCAACCTCACATGGTCAACAGTTTCAATAAGAAGAAGATCGAGCGACAACAGTTGTTGTTGCTGGTGTGGGTTTCCTTCGCCCAGCATATAAATGGTCTTTAAATACACCTATATATCTATCTATATACTTGCATAGTATGTGGAGAGAGGGGTTTGACACCGACCACGCCCTACTTTCTATTTCTAAACGGCTTTTATTTGGTATAAACGAAAGAAAAAACTAACACAAAAGAAAATAAGTCACCGGACCGACTTGGATATACCATGCATTAAGTTAAACAAAAAAATCTACCCAAATTCATATAATAAATTTCTGTCGCATTTCAAACTAGTTACCACGATCATGGCTCGCACTTTAGCGCCCCCTTTCGGCCACCATTGATTGCCCTTGCAACCATTTAAGTACAAAACGTTTCTACGTATAACTCAGTAATTTTTGTTCAAATTTTAATGAAATTTTGTGAAACAATAGATGTTTACGCCAAATTAAATTGCGATACAGAGAAAATCATCGAAAATAATCGAAATCCGGGGGAGAAAGGGGGTGTGGCAAAAAAAAATAAACTCGACCAGCGTGCATACTAGACGATTCTTAATTTTAAATTTGGTAGCTCTAGCTTTTATAGTTCCCGAGATGTAGGCGCGCAAACAGACGGACAGACAGACATGGCTATATCAATTTCTCTTCCCATGCTGATCACGAATATATGAACATCTCCAATATTTCCTTCTGCCTGTTACATACATTTTGGCGACTTTAATATACCATTTGATCCTATGGATGCATGGTATAAAAAAGTGAAAAACTTTCACCCAAAATTGTCATCGATTTTAATTTTAGTGCCCTAGCTCATTTACTAATCAGAAACCCCCCCCCCGCTGCCTTCATCCCTGCCATTAAATGGAATAAACCTACACGAAATCACAAGCATTCAACTCGTAACTATTTTCGTGCAATTGCACAAAAAAGACAAATTTGCAAAAAAATTTAAAATAGAACATCAGCGTATTTTTTGTTTGCTTAAGTGCCAATAAAATAAATAAACAATCTAATGCAAATCTTAACAATAGGAAAAAAAATTAATTTTTACTCATATGCGGAATTTGTTAGAGTTAGAGTTAGTTAAAGAATACCGATATATATAGTAAATAGAGTATACGTACTCAGTACACCAAGTCTAGAACTGAATTTGACCAATTTTATAATAAATTATTTATTTGCCAATATGCAAACGCAAAAACAATTTGCAATTGATGCAGTTTATTTCGTTTTTTTTTTATATTAGCCGAGAACAAGTTTTATGGCCGATCTGATTCCAAGTACAATAATCGTTATACACTTAAAAAAAAAAAAAAACAATATCTCAATTTGCATTTTTGTTGCTGCTAGTCGATTTTTTGTACTTCAATACCCTTTTGTGTTAATCATTTTGAATGAAGTGTTGATTAAACATTTGTTTGCATCTCATTAAAAATAAAGTAAGTAAATCGTTGCGCCGACTTGGATATACCATGCATCAAGGGGAAAAACTATTTCCAACTTGTAAAACTAAATTTATATATTCAATTTCTTTAGCATTTTTATGCCCTTGCAAAAAGGGTATATTCATTTTGGTCAGACGTGAGCAACACATAGAAGGAGGCATCTCCGACCATATAAAGTATATACATTCTTGATCAGCATGACAAGACGAGTTCAAATCCGTTTGTCCGTCTGTCTGTCTGTCCGTCCGCCCGTCCGTCTGGATCAATAGCTTCTCCTAAACCTCTATAGCTACAGAGCTACAATTTTGCACGAAGTCTTGTATATACTGCAGGCATTGTATATCTCGGATTATTATAAACATCCATTTTGCCAACTTTAATATACCATTTCATCCTATGGATGCATGGTATAATTAAAATTTAAATGATTGACCGGATTGAGGTGAACATCTAGTAGACTGACCCGAAATATATAAATGATAAACGATTCTTCACTGGAAATAGAAGTATACAAAACAAAATAGCAAACATTTAATCTGCACATCACTTTGTTTCTATTCCTCTGTTTTATCTTAACCTCATTAAATATGTTTTTAAACTAATTGTTAATAAATCAATTGAAATTAGTAAGTAAGATATTTAAGTATATATGCCTTATTAATATAATATAATTATCGACGACGCTTTGTCATGCTATCTATTTACTAAGAAACTATGTTGATGTTCGTTCTGCTCCCTAGTGTGGCATACCATTATCTTCCCATTAATAAGATGTCACATATGTACATAGGTCTTCCACTCCAAGAGCCTTTTTGCAATGCCTTCTACGAGAGAGATTTCCCTTTGTTGTCGTTTAATTATGTAGTATACCAATGATCTACTGTTCAATACGTTCTTGGGATTTAATTTATTTTCTTATGTCCGTCTTAGTTTCTAATAGATCCACCGAAGTATTGTGCTAGACTATGAATCTTCAGAGGTTCGTTGATTAGTTCATTTTACTGCATTTTAGTATATGTATATCTATATATTTAACACACAACAAATATGTTTTAAATCTAAAAACGCAAAAGCAAAAGACTTAACAAAAACAACAACACCACAGAGGAGAATTTTGTTGTATGTTAATAAAAATTTTGTTAAAATTTTATTTGCACAATTAAGCAAACAAAAACAAACCGCGAAATGAAAATAAAAATCGGAAATTAATTTAATTATGCCGGATTGAATATTAAATTTAAGAACTGTTAAGCGCGTATCAAAATGAAAGTTTATAAGCGCCAAAAAAATAAGTCCGTCATTGTCAATGAGTGAAACGTTTGCTCTACTAAATGATTGCCACATCAGTCTTAAAAAACAGCTGAAGGTAGATCGGCACAGACAGATAAAAATCCCCGAAACTGAAGTGACAATCAAATTGCATTTAATTTGACCGATTTATATGACTGCCCTGCAGAAACTTGGCATAAGCGAAACCACCATGGCGGATGATTAATAAAATTGTCTGATTTCAGGTAGAGAGTTTCAGGTTAGTTAATCCTTAGTCAACTCTTAGTCTATGCTTTTTTGCTATTTGTTAAAAAAATTCTTTATATAATTTAACCAGCCAAAATCAAACTTTCAACAGAGCAAAGTGAGCGAAATGACAAAAATTCCAAAAGGAAACAAAAAATAAATAACGAACTCTATATTAGCCCCCATAAGCTGGCAATCATATATTTAATCGATTTTAAAATGTTCATAAAACGAAAATCACACACACACATACACATACAGAGATAGAGAGAGATGGAGAGAGAGAGGGAGAGAGAGAGAGCAGACAGACAGACAGATAGACAGACAGACAACGATGATCTTTTGGCATCTTTGGCAACTGAAATAAAATTCGATTTTTTATATTGTCGTTGACCTTCGTCTAATAGGAAAAGCAACAACAACAAAAGCAACTGCAACAACAAAACAAACAACAATGGTAACAAAAACCAGGCAACAATAACAACAACAGCAACAATTTTAACTTTTAACTAATGAAAGAAAACAAATTTATAGGCATCATAATTATGCGAAATTTCAAACGTTATCGAAAACCCCCACCCATCCCCTTTCCCCACTCCTCGCCTCCCCACCCTTAAAGAGACAAAGCCAGCGAGAAGCATATAGAGATAGATAGAGAGAGTGTGAGAGAGATAGCTAGGGACATGATAAAAGTTTAGTTTTTTTCCATTTTCTTGTCATTTTTATACCATGTATCCATAGGATGAAATGGTATATTAAAGTCGCCAAAATGTATGTACCAGGCAGAAGGAAGCATTTCCGACCGTATAAAGTATATATATTCTTGATCATTATTTCAAAAAACAATACACCTATATCTCGAGAACTATAAAAGCTAGAACAAATTTATTTGATTTTTTTGCTTCCGATTCCAAATTTTCCCGTATCGTAATTTAAAATGGTTCACTAATACATTTTATTCCACCAAATTTTATTCAAGTGATACGTAGAAACATTTCGTAATCAAAGCGTTGGGCACATAGGAGTGAGCGAGATAGCATGTGTTCGATATCGCGGCATGCAAAATTTGAATTTTCACTTGATGCATGGTATATCGAAGTCGGCTCGGCGACTTACTTACTTTATATTTTCTGTTTTGGCTAATAGTAAGTTATGAAGTCGAAGAAGAGGCCGGACCTGACCGGGCCTGGCCGAGTCACATAGATGATTGCCGTTTGGGTCCAATCAATTTCTGGTTAATAAATTTTGCGCCAAAAACAAAAAGAAAAAAAAAATTGTCAACGACCACAAAAGACAACAAGGTATTTATGACAATATTGTTGTAGTTGTTGTTGCTGTCTTTTTTTTTTTTTTTTTTGTTCGTTGTTGTTGTTTTTGTAGTGAAAATATTGTTGTCTCTGCCGTGCATTTAGTTTGCCGCTTTTTGCGGCTTGTTGTTGTTGTTGTTAGTGTTGTTGGTGTTGTAGTTGTAGTTGTTGTTGTTGCTGTGTTTTTCGAGTATTTCGAAAACGGCACGTGCGCCTGTGTCAGGTTTTTTACGAGCGGCTAATTTTGTGGCTTGTGTTTCGTTTTTCGGTTTTCGTTTCATTTTTTTTTCTTCTTTTTGGATTTTGGCTTAGATCTGCTGCCTGAAAAGTGTTGTCTCCATTTTTTTTCTCCAACATTGTTTTTTGTGGTCGAAAAATTAAGTGTCTATAACTAAGTATATAAACATATTAAGTGGAAATAGATATGGGTTAGGCAAAGTCAAATCAATAAAAAGCCAAACACAACGAAAAAAAAAAACTCTATAAAAAATGTGTGTATATGTCTTTTTTTTTATTTTTGATTTCGCTAGAAATTACTTATGCTAAACTATCTGATGGATTGATTTGTCGAAACACGCGGATTGAGTTGTTTGACAGTGACAAACAAGCCAGAAGGTGGTAGGAGGAGGAGTAAGGCAAATTCGGTAAGCAATACTCCCATGGTCGACCCTTGGATACCCTTGCGAAGCCAAGAACAAGAGTTCATGTCAGTTTGGTAGTAGTAGAATCTCCCAAGCTCCCACACTCTGCTCCTCTGGGGGTCAAATGGTTAAAACACTTCACTCCAAGAGTATTTTCGCCTCATAAAAATACAATTACAATGTTGTAATTTTGGAATATTATTTTAAAGTTATCGAACTTGAGTAATTGTTGATACATATCGGTTAAAAAACATCGAATGAGAGATGAAATTAAATTCGATGAGTTTGGAAATTCAAATTGAACTAGGCTCATAATTTTTGCATTTTTCTTTGAGCGTTCTTTAACATTTTGATTTGATGATATTTATGGAAAGCGTTTTACTAACCCTATTAACTCACCATTATAGCCATTAAAGTATGGGAAAAGTTGTTCCGTTTCTCGCATTTCAATTCAAATTAATAATGCCAAATAATCTGATGGATTGATTTGTCTACACATTTTAGTGGCTTCGGGTTCAGTTCATTTGAGATTTTGATTTACAAGCACTTGGTAAATGGCTTTTAATCTTTATGCAACTTCCATTCATTGCTTCCTTTCCTCAGTCATTCATTCGCTCATTCATTCATGCAAACTGGTAGCAATTTGCCTTCTGCAAAACCCATAAAATTGGCCAACGATCACTCCATTAGGCTTGGACACTCCTTCCTTGTCATCCTCTCGCTTCTGCTTCTGCTTCTGCTCCCTTCTCTCTCCACCATCCACCATCCTCCTCTTCGTCGTCGTCGTCGACGTCTTCTACTTGATCTGTTGTGTAATTGTCAACTAGCACGATCAAGAGCAGCAGCAACACCAAGAGCCAAGAGACTACATCAACAGCTCATCAGGCTCAAGACACTAACAACGACTACAACGACGACGACGACGTCGTGGCCAGACAACTCAATAAACAGACGCTTACACCTGACCATAAAAAGCCATTGCCAGGGTCGCCTCATCAGAGTTCCGTCCCCGATTCCTGCTTCCCGCTTCCCTCTCGCCCTTCCCGACTGCGTCTTTAAGCCACTTTGATTTCATTTCATTTCGTTTGGCTGTGGCCTTTTTTGCATGCTTATTGCCCGTTTTGATTGCAGGCGCTACAATACATCCCAGTTGCCAGTTCCCAGTTACCATTTCCATTCCCATTCCCATTCCCGTTCCCAGCGGCTGTTAAGAAGGCGTTAAATGCATGATTTGTGGCCACAGTTGGTTAATGGTAATGAAGCTGATGGTCAGTAAGCCAAACAGGCGTCGACGAGCTGATGACCAAAACGAGCTGCGTTCAGTTCACTTCAGTTTTATTTATTTTTTTTTTTTCGTTGGTTTCGCTTGCTTTTTTTTTTTTTTTGCTCTTCGATTTCCATTAAGCAGCTTTTTGTGTATTGTTGAAATTTTTATTGCATTGACCAAAAGTGGGAAGAGTGATTAAATGATTGAATGAATTTGCTAGCCAGTCAAACGAAACAACAGAGGAGAAGGAAAACCCCAACGAAACCAACAAAAATGTTAAGAAATTCAAGTGGTATTAGCTATATTATATTGCTAGACTTTTAGGCATCCATCAAAAAACTTTCATTTAGGAAATTAAAAAGTTTATCTTCTTGTAATAATTTTGGATTGATTGTGCATTGAATAATGGCCAAAGGTTTTATGAGATACTCGCTATCCTAGTTATATATTAGTTAGAATTATAAGTACCATGCACTCATACATAGGATGAAATGTTGCCAAAATGTATGTAAGAGGCAGAAGAAAACATCTTCGACCCTATAAAGTAGTATCATGTTACAGTGGCGGATCCAGTGGGGGAAGTGGGCAAACTTCGTATGAATTATGTATACCCAAGTCCGTCTGTTTGAGAGCCTAGATCTCGGGAACTGTAAAAGCTAGAGCTACCAATTTTAAAAGTTCGCACTTGCTATATCGCTCACTTTTATGAGTACGCGAGCACTTTAGCGCCCTCTTTCGGCCACCATCGCCCTTGCGACCATTTAAGTACAAAACGTTTCTACGGTGTGGCAAAAAAAATAGTAAACTCGGCCAGCGTGCATACTAGACGAGTCTACATTTCGAATTTGGTAGCTCTAGCTTTTATAGTTTCCGAGATCTATGCGCTCATACAGACGGACAGATATGCGTGGGTTTCCTTCTGCATGTTACATATGTAGGTTTTAGCGACTTTAAATACCATTTCACGGTATAATTCTTTTCTTACTCCACAAGAACGCGGAATAGTTGTTTCCGACATTCTGAACGAAGCATTTCCAGGTCGCGGGCTTACGTGAACAAGCCTCAGGCTCTTGAAGCCCTCAGGGAGAATATTCTGGCTAGAGTGATGGAAAAAAACGGGTCCGTATGGTCGTCAACTCTGGCGGCGGGAACTTGGCCGATATCATTTTCTCGACTTGATGCAATGAATTCAAATGGATTAAATAAACAAATTTTACAAACAAAACCAAAGTGTTTCAGCAATAGATCATCGGGTGATTACTTTAGCCCCATCTTGTATATTTATTTCTTTGAAATGTTGCTGCAGGAGCAATAATTAAAACCAGTGACGGTAAATAATGATTATTTTGTTTTTTTTAATTAAAAAAATCATCCACTTCTAATTACGTTAGGAGAGCCAAAAATAGACCAATGTTCTTGTCTATGCATAAATTTTGATTTTTCACTATGATTTAAAAATCTGCGATTTTTAAGCAATTGATTAAATATTGGAAATAATTTGTATTTCTCAAGTTTTAAAATAAAACTCATAATGATTATAGTCCCTGATTAAAACAAAGGATTCTAATAAACTTTAATTGAATAAAAATGTCACAATAATTGTTAAATATTGTTTAAATTTGTTCAAAAAACAACTTCTCATTGCATTGCAAACAAATAAATAATAATCAATCAAATAGAAATTAAATACACAAATCTTATTCTACAATAGTGAATAATTCACGATGAAAAATTCGAAACACCAATATTGTAATTAATTGGTTTCCTAAACTAAACTAAAATTTAAGGACTTAATATTTTTTTCCTTTCTAATTGAGATAGAAATTGCCAGAAAGAAACTTACAAGGATATGGATCCCTTGAAATCATATGGCATGGGCGTGGGTACAGGACAGACAGATCATTCCGTTCAAACACACTCGTTTTTCTTTCGGAAGTCTATCGAACAATAAGTTTAACGGACAAAAGTCCTAAACGCCCGGGGCGCCATAATCATAGACGACGCGACGTTGATTTTTGTAGGTCAAGTCTGTCCCCGGCTTGGCTTGGCCTGGTCAGGTCTGGTCTGGTCTGGTCTCGTCTGGTCTCGTCTGGTCGGGTCGAGTCGACTCGAGTGTGGTTTGGTCTGGCATGGCCTGGCCTGGCCTGGGTTGATTTGACTTGGCTTGGTGTGTAGGTGTCACTGCATAAAACTTTGACGTTGCTGTTGCTTTTGCTGTTGCTGTTGTTGTTGTTGTCGTGGCCAACCTTGTGCAACTTTTCAGACAGCAACAACTGCAGAAAAATTTAACTGCAGTCGGCGACGCGTCGCGACAAACGACAACAGCAGCAACAACAACAACAGCAGCAGCAGCAGCAACAACAATGCCAAAACAATTGCAATTGGCCGGGGCCCGAGCCTGGGTCTGACCAAATGGCCAACTTGGAGTCGGCATCATAAAATTTAATTTCCTGCGCTTAAAGTTGGCCCAAATATGCCGCCAACTGCCCCCGCCAATCGCCCCGCACCACCGGCGCACCGCTGCACCACCACACCACCACGCTCTCTCGGACAGCCCGTTTTAATTGCGCTTTCATTAACGCGACTTTGATTTATGGCTACCGCGTTGCCAAAGGTTGTTTTTGTTTTATACAATACACACACACACACACACACAAACACATGCACGCACACACATATATATGTAAGTATGTATGTATATTTATTTTTTTCCAACGATTTCTTTTGCAAATATTTAAACATTTGTTCCCTCTCTTTATTGTTGCTGTTTCCACTGTTTGTATTGATTTTCAACGCAGTTCGCTGGGCCACAAACGGCAAGAGCTTTTTGTTTAATACTTTTCGGTAGTCAATTGCCTTCGATCAACACAGCGGCCAACACTCCATGCGTTTACAAAACTTCTTCTTACAACACCCCACACACACACACACACACACACAGAGATCGACATATGTATATGTTAGTTACCGATGTTGAATCAATCCGATATTTTTGGCACCTGTCTAGACAAACTGACGACAAAAGCAAAAATCATTGGAAGCGAAGACTCTTAATCTCGAGAGAAGCCTACAGAGAAGATTTCATGGATATTATCATAAGCTGTCTATCTATTAATAGACCTCTTAGCTAAAAGTCTAAATATACTTTTGATAAATTAAACGTTCGAGAGAAAAAGAAAGAAAGAAATCTCTAGGTAACTCTCTTCACACATTTCCATCTCATATCTAATTGTCCCTCTATTACATTCTGTTCTCTGAAATTGGATTTAATTATTAAGTTATCTCTAGATCAATTAAAAAGAATAATGAAAAAAGAAGCAAAAAGATATATATTTAATGGTAATGGTAATGGTATACTTAATATCCAAGGATTGGAATACCATTTGTTTTATATAACTCTTATAATTGAGATATGTTTACCAATATAAACAATTCATGTGACTCACCAATTGGAAAGCCATTCAAAATGCAAATATATGAATTATTTAAACTCTTTTGAAAATGATTGCCATATTACAATATCATTAAAATATTGTGAAAATAGAATTGCGAAAATAGGATCACGAAATCAGACCAAAAGTTCTTCATGACAAGCTTAATTCAATCTGATGATGTCAGTGAAAGGAATAAAACTCGATGGAACAGAACTATCTTCTGATCCGATCCATGTTCATGACTGAAAAACAAAAAGTTTGCAAACTAACCTAAAAAAGAGTTAAGGATTTTCGGATCTATGAACAACAAATACGTATAACAAAGACAGGCGAACAAAAGAATTTTATATAACTACTACTTTCGTATCTCTGTTATTAAAATATAAAAAAATTTTTTAATTTCAGCCCGAATGGACTTTTCTCCTTTTTATACTAATCCATATGAAATGGGCTATTAAAGTCGCCAAAATGTATGCAACAGGCAGAAGGAAACATTTCCGACCCTATAAAGTACATATATACATATGTATCTGTAGTATCGGTATCAGTGTCCAAAAAAGTGACCTCGGGAACCATAAAAACTGGAGCTACCAAATTTAAAATGTTGGCTCGTAAAAGTACAGTTGCGAATCTAAAGAAAGCACCGCTAAATATTTTGAGAATTCGAGTGATTTTGTACCGAAATTTGGCACACGAATTAAAATAACTATCATATAATACAAATCGGAATGAAGATGGCCGGTGGCGGCGCTAAAGTGCTCGAGTGAGCGAGATAGCATGTGTTGACTCTTGTGGTATGCAATAAATTCATGTTATATGAATTTAATTTTATAAATTTAAATTAGTTTTTCAGTTTTTCACTGGCTCCATGGTACGTATACCCAAGTCGGCACGGCGACTTATTTACGTTAGCGGAGGACCGTAGATTACGGCAAATATTTAGTTTTTGTTGTTTGTTAACCAAGCGATAACTTATCAGCGACGCCAGCACCAGCAGCACCACCAGCCACCACTTTTCCAGCTCTTCGTTTGCCCTGACGCCACATTCTGGCAGCACGATCCACGCCCCCAAGCACCAGCCGCCATGGCGTCGTCCCCATCGTAGTCGTCACTCGCGTTGCATTACAAATGCGAAAAAATTTAACAAAAAAACAAAGAAAAAGAGAAAAAATGAGGAAAAAAATCAACAAGAAAATTAGAAATGCAAATGCATTTAGAGACGTTCGATGCTCGGCGCTGCGATGCTTTGATGAGCCAACCTCGTCGCCGTCGCCGTCGTTGTCGTTGTCGTCGTCGTCAACGCGTTTTGTTGTTGTCTTTTGATGAAGCGCAGGCGCAAAAGCAAAAACGTGCAACCACGGAAACGTCGGCGTCATCATCGACGCTGCTGCTGCTGCTCACATTAAGGCCAGCAAGCACGTGCGCACATGCGCAGCAAATAACTTGGCCCGATGGACCTGGACTGCATCCCAGAGGATAGTGTTGTGTAGTGTAATAATGTTTCATGGAGGAGACTGTGTGTGTGTGTGTGTGTGTGTGGGGGGGGAGGCATGCCCGGCTACTTTGTTTATTAATATTTTTGTGCATTTTTTTCGCGCTTGACTTGAGAGAGTTTCAACTGGGTTCGGTTTGGTTTGCTTTGACTGTTTTTGCAGCAACCGCCGCCGGGCTAAAAGATTATTGCCGGTTTTCATTAAGAGATTTATTGCAGCAACAGCAACAGCAGCAGCAGCAGCACCAGCTGATGCCGCTTGCACTTGACCGTTGAATGCCTGACAGCGATTCGTTCACGGCCTTAATTTTTCTTTCTTGGTTTTTTTTTTCTTCTCTTTTTTTTTGCATTTTTGTTTTTGCAAATTTTGAAATTCTATGCGCTGCACTTGTTGCCCCTGGTTCATATACACAGAGCGAAATGACAACGAATTTAAATACATCTTGGATCTCCGAAAGTTCTCAGAAAGCTCTCAAATAGTATTATTCGGGCTATTTAAAAGGATTTCTCGTCAAGATGCTTTAGACGTCTTGAACACAAGTTTTATGTAATTTAAGTGAATGCAAACGTTTAAAATAAATAATTTAATAATTAAAATTATAGTAATTATATCAAATTTAAAAGAAAATTCATACAAATACAGTTAAAGTAATAAAGATTTGATGTATTTATAAAACTAAAATATGATTGGACATAAGGATATACAATGTAAATAAATAAATTATTTAATTCATTTCGTACAAGTATCATTTTCCAAAAATGTATTTATATGTAAATCCATCTAAGCTAACAGTTGAAAAGAGGACCCTAAATATAATATGTATTTAGAACAAAAAAATGAATCTGAATTTGGACGTTTTTCAACTCCAATTTGTCCTGATCCTTGTGATACATACATATGTAGTTCATGACCTTACAAAAGGATACTGGAGTGAGAATTTGTCACAGTATTTGGCATGATCTTTACACTTTTATCTTTTGTGAACGTTTCGGATATTGGGTATATTTTATAGCGACGAGACTAGAGGCACTTGGGCGCTTTGGACCCACTGTTTAATTGAATTATTTGGCTCAGTGCATGGAATTTGGTGCTTCTAGTTACGTTTAGATAGTGTATCTTGTGTGGTTTTTTGGTTTTTGGATCTGGGCGACCTTGTTGCCAGTTTGTCAAGCGACCGCCATGGTTGAAACTCTGTGAGAAAAGTCCAACTTCAAACTCTCCCCCTCTCTCTTTTAGAGTCTCCACTCCATAGCCCCCACGCCATCCCCACAGGCTAGCCTCTTTATATACATATGTACGCTAAAAATGTGTGGAAACAGCGCGAAAAGAGTGAAAAAAAAAAAAATTGTTTGTGTTATGAAAAAGCGCAAAGTGGTTGGCTTTGACACTGCGCCGCACGGGCAGTGATCGCTGCCGATTCTCTTGACTGCTGCCTGCTGCTGGCTGCCAATTTGCTTGCCAAAGTCTCTGTCTCTCTCTCTCTCTCTGTGCGCCACCCTCCCTCACTCACTCCCTCTTTGCCAGCAGCTTATAAAGCCATTAATAACCCGCGCATTTTCAACAGTTTAACTCGCAACGGAGACCCAAGACCGAGACCGAGAGACGAGAGGCGAGGGACGAGGGACGTAGTGACAATGTCATGGTTCAGACATCAATTGCGTTTGCTTATTAGAGAGAAGTTTGCTTGCCTGTTTGTTTCTGTGTAGCTTATTAAGCTAAAAGCGAGGGCTGTTCAATCGGTTGATCACCAAACTAATAACTCGAGCCAATTCCATATTCAATGAAAAGTTATTGATTATGCCTATAACTTTTTAACCTTTCTACCACAAACTATCATCATACATACAGACGGACAGACAGACATACATACATACATACATATAGACAAATGGATATCATGGCAATCTGCCATATATAGTCAAACCCGCATTATTTGTCTAGGTATCTAGTGGCTCTGATCACAGTGCTCCGTAAAGTGCCACCAACTGTCGAAGGTGTTGGGTGTCGTCCGTGCCTATCGTCTCCTCGTCTCCCCCCACCCCGCACCGTTCATCACCCTCACCCCTTTCTTCTAAGCAATTTATTACCGAGTCGCTGCGCTCATTCACTTGAATTTTACAAGCTTCACAGCTTAATTCGAGCTTTGCGGGGGAGTCTAGTCTAGTCTAATTTCTAGTTGTAGTTTTTTTTTCTCTTTTTTTGTGGGCAGTTAAAATTATATATATTTGTTTGTGTATTTGTATTGCAAGCGTTAAAAGCCCATAAATTTTGTAATTAGTGTAAGTTTTTATAATGGCCGAAAACGTAACGAAATAAAAAGGAAATAAGTATTCTTCTTTGTTTTTTTTTGTTTTCTTTGCTTTTGATTTTTAGTAAGCAACTTATACATATTTTTCATTTTACTACTTTTTCTTCTCCCGTTGTTCACTTTACTTCTTCGTTTATTTTTCTCTTTTTCTTATTTTATTTTGGTGGAACTGTCGCACACGAACGCACATCGAACGTAGGGCCGTTCCGTCCAGTAGAAAAACCGACGAAGAAAATGAAAATTCCCAATGGAAGCATAGATAATGAGCACGAAAAACACACTCACACACACGCACACTCACACACACACCGAACACCCTGAAGTGTGTCCAGAGTTGTTAGTGTTGTTGCTGCCGTTGGTCGCTTGGTCGGTCATCCAGTTCGTCAGAGCCAAAGCCAGCAACCAGAGAGAGAGTGTCAGCCATTTTGGCCATAGTCAGAGTCAGAGCCAGAGTCAGAGCCAGAGCCAGAAGCGGAGGCACAATGCTAACTTCCAACTCAAACTCCAATTCCAACTCCAGCTCAGTCTCTTGACGCTGCTGTCGCTGTCGTTGCTGCTGCTGCTGTTGCTTTTGTTTTTAGCCATTGTTAGTTGTTGCTGTTGTTGTTGTTGTTGGTGTTGGTGGTTCCGCAGCTTTTGCAACATTTGAATGATTCTCGTTGGTCGTGTCAGTCCCACGGGTAATTATTGACACGGTTGTATGCACGCAGCCCCCAAAAAGCAAACAGCAGCAACACGCGAAATAATAAAAAAAAAAAAAAAGAAAAGAAAAAAATTTCAACTCAACTCAAAATAATAATGAAAATGTCGTGGACTGGGGAATGTTGGGTCTCGCGGGTGTATCTATTTCTCTCTATGTGTGTGTGTGTGTGTGTGTGTGTCTGTAGGGGGTGTTACCTTCCTTTTTTTACTTTGTCCCCCTCTTCTTGGTCTTGCTGGTTATCTTGTTCTTCCCTTCTCTATATACATAGATATACCGTTTGTTGGCTTCCACTTAGCACGCACGTTAACATTAAAACCAATGAAAACTACAATTTGCTCATTTATATTAGTAATTTTTTATCATCATCATCAAATCATTCGGCAACTTCAAGAGAGAAAGAGAGAGAGCGAGAGAGAGAGCGAGAGAGCGAGACATAGAGGGTGGGTAATATCAATTTCATGAAAAACAAAATGAGGGAAACTTTAATTGATACAGGTGGAAATTACAAGTGGAAGGTTGTTACCCTCTTTAGCCTAGAATCGAATTAACATACATATTCCCAAGTACAAAAATTCATTCAAAAAGGCAAATTATAGATGAAAAGAAAGTAGTGTAAATCCACTTTGATGACTATTTCTAAGTTCTTAGTTAATAATGTACTTAAACTTAAAGAATGATGTTCAAATAGAATAATCGTTTGATTGAAACAAAACTAAAAGTTTTCTCAATATTTATAGAGAGATTTCGAGAGATTTTACAAGTCGGTCGAGTGTCTGAAATCGTAGCTACAATTGCCCTGTAAAAGAAAACAATTCCAATGTTGCACTAGTTTTAGTTTAATATTACTTGGACGATTTCTTGCATCAAGTTTATATATTGTATGTTTGTATTATATATTGCCTTTTCATATGGGAAGAGAGATAAGAAAAAATTAACAAAACTTTATATAGCAGGTTTTATCTATGAACGTAAACATACACATATGTGGGTGTGGGTGTATCTGTGGGTGTGTGTGTGTGTGAGTGAGTATAGATGTATTTTGCGCTTTTTTTAACAACCCCAAAAAGGCAGGTGGCAATAGATAAAAACGTATAAATAGGCTGGATTGTGGGCAGCCATGTTTATATTTTTCGATTTTTTTCTTCTTATTCTTGTTGTTGTTATATTTCTGTATTTGTTCCCCCATTAAATTTCATTGTCTGCATTTTTTTTTGATACTCTTACTACTAGGCCATTTTCATTTTGGCCACACAAATTAAACCTACTTTATATTAATGATTTCTCCAAAACAGTTTAGATTAACTAATCAATTAGTCAACTGAAGTCACACAGTTAATTTGTAAATTAAAGCCAAAAAACAAATAATAACAAAGAAGAATGTAAACAAATTAAAAAATCAAGAAATTAGAATCACAAATATTTTGTTCACTCCAAAATAGAATAATATTGCTTCTATCTGATCAGAGTGATCTTTAATTTAAGTAATATCTATAGCTATATTGAAAGGCTATATTCGGAGGGTATAGGGTATTGCAAACTTCGGTGAGGTCGAAGTTAGCCCGGTCCCTAGGTGTTGTTTTTGTTTTGAACAATAATTAAGAGAGTGCATAGAGCGCAACGTGTGGGCGTTATACTATAATTTTATATACTTTATATATACATTCATATGTATACAAAAATATATATGTATCACTAACAAAAATGAAAAACAAATTGCTTTTGTTGTTATTGCTCTTTTGATAAAAACAACATTAATGCCCCGGCATAAATAAAAAATCATTGCACTTGCGCTTCTGTATTATATATTACATGACGAGTTGTTGTTTTATTATAAGCCTAAAACTGGAAATTTGTTGAATTCGTTGATATTTGTTTTTTGTTTTTTTTTTTTTGCAATGATTTGAGAAAAGTGACAATATTTTTTTAGCTGGCTGATGCAATTCTTATGCAAAATTACTAACCAACAAATGTTATTTGGCTGTCGTTTGGTCGATTGGTTGGTCGATTGGCCGATTGGTCGCTTGATGTGTGCACGCAAATTGTTAATCAACGTCAAATAAAATATGCATTTAAATTATGAATTAAATGCAAAAAGCGTGTGTCACATTAGAGTCAATTGAAGAGCACGCAAACGAATCGCGTACAAAAACCCAAAAATAAAAACAAAACAGAAAAAAGCAAGGACAATGTGCAGACAAATTAAGTATTTTCAGCGATGCGAAAATTAATGTTATTAATTATGACTTATTTGAACTGTGTTACAAGAAGGATTCTAAATCGATATTCTCTAAAAAAGAAACAATGCTGAAAATATCAATCAATTATGAAATGAAAATCGTTTGAGAAATATGTTTCAAGAACTTTATCGTATTTTTAACTAATAAGTTGGCCAATAGAAATTCCAGCTTTCAATTGGCACAGTTTATATACTTATAACAAAAGTAACTATACTTTCTTCTTTCTTTTTATATTTTATCTTGCTTAACTTTTCATCAATTATACGAATCGAATCATTTTAAATTCTTTCTAGATTATGTTAATTCAGTCTTTCTGTTTTCAATTTTAATATATAATTAAATACGACGGTTTTTTAGCGTTTTACTTATTTCAATGAATTTTTTTATTTCTGAACTCGATTTAATCTTTGACAATCGACCATGTAAATCTTTCAGATTGTAAAATTATATTTTATCACCCACTCTCCCTTCGGATGCCTCTTCAATTGACGTCAATTTGAGTAATAACAATGACCAATCACACACCAAGCAACATTTAAAAGGTTTATTACCACAAACGAAACAGCAATACAAAAATCTTGCACTGTTGTTGTTTGTGTTTCGGCTGTTTTCTCAATAAAATGCCACGCTTTTTAATGACAACTTTCATTAACGATAACTGCCCAGTGGGTGTTATTAGTTAATTGCCCAATTCCAATTGGCCTGCAATTCCGTCTCCGATATTCTCTGACGTGGTCGTGCAATCCACTTAATCGTTAATGACTTTTCGAACACTTTGGTCATAAGCATCGTCAAATACAACAACAACAAACCAAAAAAAGATGCATTGATTTTTCTATACCCTCTGCACATGCAAATCACTCCAATTCGTATTTAATACATATAGACCTAAGACTATTTCTAGTTAGAATTTAGGCATAATATTGGCCAAATTGTAGAATATGTGGCATGTGTTATCGGCTGACTCGGCGTGCTTCTCGGCGTGGCAAGCTTCTGAGCAAAATCAAGTGGCCCTCTTCGAGCAGGGCATCAAATAAAGGTCAATATAATGCGGCCAATAGAATCGAAATCGGAGTCCAAATCGGCTGTAAAAGTGTCAAAGGCAAAATGATGCGATGATGCTAATTAAACAATAATAAAAGGACGACTTCGTGTGTTTGTTTTTTTCGAATAATATTCTTTTTTATTTGTTGTTTTAAGAGTTTTTTTTTTTTTTTGTATTTTTTCTTCTTGGTTTTTTGAGTGTGTGTATGTTTGTGTGTTGTGTGTGTGTGTGTGTGTGTGTGTGTTTATTGAATGTATGTCGAATGTACCGCTTTTTGTTGACTTGGTGCTTCCAACTTCATTTCGTTTTCATCTTTAGCATAATTTTTTTTTGTTTTTTATAATTTATTTTATACAATTGAGGGCATGGCTTAAATCTTAAATATTCAGTGTGTTTCAATCTACGTTTTTTTGTTTGTTTTTTTTTTTTTCTTTTTTGCTTGTTTTTCATTCATCGTAAAACTAAAAACAAAGTAACTACATTCTCATTTATTTTTTATTACACCCAAAAAAAAAAAAAAAATTATATATATTTGGATACATATATATATATGTATATATATATAAGCTTATATAGAAGTGGATATCTAAGTATTAGTTAAAAATTTTCTTTTTTTTTTGTATCTTCTTATTTTGCTTACAAAAAAAAAACTATATATATATATATATATATATATATATATATATATGTGTATATATATGCATGTTTATATATGTATATATATATATATATATATATATATATATAAAAATATAGATATATATATAAAAAAATTTGTTTACACAATTTTACATAAATTTTACAATTTTTAGCTGGGATTATTTTAAGATTTAGCTATCCTTATAATTTGTGTGTGTGTGTGTGTGTTGGTGTATCGGTGTTGGTTGGTGTATTGGTGTGTATGTGTGTTTTTAGTTTTTATTTGTTTTTGTTTTTCTTCTTTTTGTTTAGTTGTTTAATTTTCTCTTTATATAGAAAGTCTAGTTAATAAGTGCCTAGAAATTACAATTTCATATTTCATATATATTATTTATATGGATTATATTATGCGTTTTGTTGCTGCTGTTGTTGTTGTTAATGTTTCTTGAATTTAAAAAATCTACAATTGCAATTTAAAGCTAAAAAAAAAAAGACTTAATTTGTAAGTTTTTTGTTTTCATTGTGTTTCTAAATTACTTTTAGTTTTTTGTTGTTTTTTTTTTTTTGTTTTTGTATTTACAAATGCTTTGCCGCTGATTTTAGTTTCTAATTCTTCTTTTTCGCTTGTTAATATTTCATTTCATTTGTTTATCCAACTAATGGCTATATATAATATATATATATATATAGACATATACATATATATGCATATATATATATACACGGCTTACACTTAAATCGAACTAAAAAAAAAACCCTAAATAGAAACATTTTTTTATCTGCATGTTTATATAGTTTGTTTTTTATAGTAATTACTTTTTGTTTTTCCTTTTATTTATTTTTGTTTAATTCATTCTTGAGCTTGTTCTAAAGATGCGACAAAGTGTTGAAAAGAAAATTCAAAGTGTTTTTTTAGATTCGGGTAGTTGAGTAAGAAATTCGGGTGAAAATTTCTTGAACAAAGAATCCGCGCGAGAATCCGAGTTTGTCAAAGCAAAAAAAAAAAAAAACAAACGCTCACACGTGAATCACATTGGCAAACACAATTTATTTGCATGTAGTTGCACAAATTAATTTGTAAAAATTCAATTGGGTGTGAACGCATTGTGAATTTGTTGTATTTCGCTTTTGATTTGCACAACGAAATTTGCACAAAAATAAATTTGCACAAATTTCTGTCGGTTTTGCCTGATCTCGATTAATGCCAATGTCAAAATTTTCTTCGCTTCTGCTGCGAAAATTTTATTTGCGTTGCGTTATCGGTATTTCGGTTTTCTTTTTTTTTTTTTGGTTTTGTTTTGCATTTTCCAAAAACAACATTTACCTTGTTCTGCATTATTTGCCCGGTTACTTTCCATTTCCATATCTGTCTTTTCTTTTCAACACTTTTGTCGCGATTTTCATTTATTTGTTTTACTTTCCATTAGTTTTCCATTTTTATGCCTTTTTTTTGTGTTTTGTTCGCTTACATTTTTATTCATTATAAGTTTCGTTTTTTTGTTAAATTTTAAAACAACATCACTTGGTTTCACGTTTGATTTAAATTTTAATTTATAATTTGATTTAAGTTGGTAAGTTTTTTAAACTTGGTTTGTTTGTTTTTTTTTTTTTTAGTTTTAGATTTAGATTTTGCAATTGTTTTGTTTTTCTATGGTTTTTTTTGGGAAACAAAAAATTTGATGGCAGCCTGTCCTGTCCAGCTCTTGCTCGTCGCTGCTGTCGCTGCCGTCGCCGCCGTCGCTGCCGTCGCTCCATGCTTTAACACAGAAAAAATCTTATCTAAAGTTGTTGTCGGTTTGTGTTCCTGGGCCACCCAATTTGACATATGAGATATTTAAGAGGATTCATAGCCAAACCAGGCGGCCGATGTATGCTATTCACCGCCCGCTCCCCCAGCGCCGCCAAAGCTGTTGAAATGACGGACTGCAGCCGCTCCGGGGGCGGCGGCGGCGGCACCGAACTGCAAACTGAGCTCGAAGAGGCGACGGGCATGGAGCTGCTGCTGCTGCTGCTGATGGGCGGCAACATGGTGATGGGCCGCTGCCGCCGAGTGGTGATGCGCCGGATGGTGGTGCTGCTGGTGGTGATGATGCTGATAGGGATGATGGTAGTGGCCACCTAGGACACCACTCGATGCGGCCGATGCGGAGCCCGGCGAGGCAGAACTTGGCGGCGGTTGCAGGGACGAGCCCGGCGACAGCTGAGACTCCACAACGCCGCCCATGGACGAGGAATGGGAATGCTGCAGTTGCTCGCTGCTGGTGTGAAACAGATGCGGATGATGGGCGGGATTCAGATGAGCTGCGGGATGCTGGTGTGGGTTGTGTGGATGATGGGGATGCTGATAGCGCATGGGATCCATGTACATGGCGGCTGCTGCAGCGGCCGCTATGCTGGATGCCTGTTGTTGTTGTTGTTGTTGTTGTGGTTGCTGTTGCTGCTGATGCAATTTCACTTGCTCTTCGCTGCTGTTGTTGTTGTTATTATTGTTGTTGTTGTTGTTGTTATTGTTATTGGTACTATTGTTGTTGTTGTTGTTATTGTTATTAGTTTGAGCCGGAGATTGGGGCGACATCACCTGGCTGGTCATGGTATTGGTGCTACCGCCACTCGACGAAGGTGTATGGGCATGATGTTGCTGCTGCTGCTGTTGTTGCTGCTGTTGCTGCTGCTGCTGCTGCTGTTGTTGCTGCTGCTGCTGCTGTTGGCTCAGACTATTGTTGGATGCAGGAGTTGATCCGGCTGCAGCTGGATTCGACTCCTGGATTTCTGATTGCTAGTGGGCCGTTAACTGATGCTGCGCCCCCACCGTTGTGGCGGTTTGCATGTTCTGGGGGCTGAGCATGGGCGGTGAATGCGAATGCGAGTGATGGGTGCCCATCGGACTGCCATGCATGTGGTCGTGATGCGAGTGGTAGCCGCCATGGTGGCCCATGTGGCTGCCCGGTGGCATGCCGTCCATCATGTCACCGCCGAGAGTATTTGGCGGTGTCATGCGCTTCTCCTTTTGCCGCCGATTGCAGAACCAAACGCGCACGACTTCCTTTTCCAGCTGCAGTGAGTCGGCCAGGGAGGATATCTCCTGGGCGGAGGGTTTCGGCTGCTTGTGGAAGTGCTGCTCCAGAGCACCCTTCACGCTCACCTCGATGCTGGTGCGTTTCTTGCGCTTCCTGCCCTGGGCGGCAATCTTGTCTATAGATGTGGGTGATCCCGTTGTGGAATCGGCCTCCTCTAGCCATTTCTGGAGCAGCGGCTTCAGTTTGCACATGTTCTTGAAACTCAGTTGCAAAGCCTCGAAGCGGCAAATTGTCGTCTGGGAGAAGACATTGCCGTACAGGGTGCCCAGGGCAAGGCCAACATCGGCCTGGGTGAAACCGAGCTTGATGCGTCGCTGTTTGAACTGCTTGGCAAATGCCTCCAGATCATCGGAAGTGGGTGTATCCTCCTCGCCGCCGCTAATGGCATCGCCCCGATCGCCGCCCATCACATGATGCGAGTGTATGTGCAATTGGGGCGACTCGCCGCCGCGCAGGGCGTGATGCAAGGGCGCACCGACACTCTGATGGGCCGCATGGGCCGCCGCCGGATGGTGCAACATGCCGTTCATGGCCACATGATGATATTGCTGCAACGGAGATCCTCCTGTGGCGGCGGCATAATGGCCCGCATGAGGAGCATGCCAAGCCGCTGCCACGGCATGTGGCGAGGGCGAGGCCATGCCCTGCTGGATGCGTGTCTGCTGCGATAGATGGGACATTTGCTCCTGCTTCACCGTATCCACGGCAGCGGCAGCGGCCAAAGATGCGGCAGCAGAGGCGGCGGGATGATGATGTGTGTGATGCGAGGGCAGAGACCAGGGATCTGCATGGGCCAGGGCACTCCACGAGCCTAGGCCGCCGCCGCCGCTGCCATTGCCGTTCGGGGACGGCGACGACGGCAACTGTTGTTGATGGGCGGCTGCTGCTGCAGCGGCTGCAGCATGATGGTGCTGCAGATGGTGATGCTGTTGCATGTATTTCATCTCGCCGGCATCTGTGGCCGAGCGCGGCGATGAAGTGTGATAGCCGCCGCCGCCGCCCAATGCCATGTCCAGTTCGGCACTTGGTGGCGACATGTACGATGTTGCGGCCATCCCCACCGCTCTGGGGCTGTTCAGGCCCTCCACGCTGGCGGGGTAGGGCTCCAAATTGGGGCTCAGTTTAACGACTTTGTAAACCGATCTATCGAAAGGACCAAGACCACTAGAGTCCCTATGCTCATTCCACTCGAACCGTGAGGCAACCGTCTTGAAGTCTTTAACGTTAAACGTGGCGCAAACAAATTACAATTACTCTCGCGCACTCAACAAGTCGCGACGGTAACTCACACCTCGGTTTTAGCCCAATCGCTGAATCGCTGTTCTGTTCCGAAATACTTTGCGTTCAATTTATTATTTAGTTTTTCCTCCTTGGTGTTGCTTGGTTTTTGTTGTTGTTGGTGTTGGTTTTTTTTTTTTTTGCTTTTTGCTGTGCTTTGGTTTTGTGAGATGGCTGCAACAAACTCTTTTTTTTTTGTGCTGGGTGACCAAAGAAAAAAAAATAAAAAATGTTTGACACTTTTCCTCGATTTTTGTTTTGTTTTGCGAATGGATTTTTCTTTTGGCTTTTTTCACACTTTCTTTTGATATTCAAAATTTTCGATTTATTTAGCTTTTTCCTATTCGTTGTTGTAATTGGGATTTATTTGTATTATTTTCTATTTCTTGAGATGATCTCAAAGATGTATTTGGATATTTTCGTGTTATCGTATTGTTGTCTACTGAGAGAAGAGCAGCAGAGCAGCAGTAGTAGTAGTAGTAGTAGTAGGCGACGAGCACACAGAGAGCCAGTAGGCCTCAGATTCAAACAAAATATATTTTCGACTCGCCTCGACTCGACAAAAAAAAATTCACGTGCAAACTCGTAGAGCTATCGAAGTGAACTAACCTCATGTGTCGACTGAACGGAGCTACGTAGCGCCGCTCACACAGCACACTCAGTCGTCAGTCGTCGACGTCGACGACGTTGTTTTGAGTTACCCTCATCCCCCCCCCTTCCGTCCTTCTACTATCCACGCTACATACTGTGCTATGCTATGCTACCCCGCACATAAAACACCCTCCCTCGTGGAGCGATGCGAAACCAGTTTTCAACCCGTCTTTCGGCTTGGTCGGCTTGCTCGGCTGAATCGGCTGTATCGGCTGAGTCTCGGCTTGCCAACGCACTGGCGCAAGCGAGACGGATGAACAATGGGTGAGAGCAGGCCGGATAGTGTGTGCGATGGAACTGGAAATCAGACTTGCGCTCTATTGGGTTCAATATTCCAATGATACGCCCACTGGCCAGTCTCAGACTTACGGCTCATGCGAGACATTCCAATGCAGAGTGACATTTTGTATGGAAGAGCGAGAGAGTTAGCGAGAGAGACCTGGGGCGGCGAGAGAGAGAGATGGAAAGATGAGTTCAGGCAGGCGCAGTCGTCGAATTGGAGCTTTCTATGTCCATTAGTTCAGGATTGAGTTTGCGACTTGGAGCTTTGTTCATTTAGTTGTGGCGGGCGTCTGGATTCCTTGTTCACCTTCGTCCACCTAACTTCAATTTTATCGTCGAGCTCAACTCTAAAAATTCGAATTGAAATATTTGAAAACAAAAATGTTCTTCCTTTTTTTCTGGTTTTTTTGTTTGTTTTTTGTTGTTGTTGAATTTGAAAATGTTCAGTTTATCAGTTATGCATATCAACCTTAAATAAACATATATAGAAACTATCTAAGTATCTGTGTTTCGATGGCCAAGCAGACAGACAGAAAGAAAGGCCTCGACCTGCTGTGTTTTGGGTTTGTCGCGCGCGCTTTTACCGTTAATGGAAAAAAAGTCTTCTTTGAGATAGTTATTGATTGAGTATGATTTGATTTTTTTCCAATTCCAGAGGAGAGCGTGTTAATTTTATTTATTTTCTATTGTCAATCGCTTTGTGCTAATTTTGATTTAGTGGAGCGAGCCACCCAGACAAAAGGCACATTGTGCCGGGCTTTTGTCTCAGGAAAAGTATCTTTGAAATTGCCTTGAATAGAATGTGAAGCAACAGTTTATTATTACACTGGCAAAAAAAGAAAACCAAGTTATTCCATTTGTCATTTGATCAGTGTTGTTAATGCAAATCTACATAGAGACATTGAGTTATATTTAATCAGTTTGAAAAGTTCATCAACATTTTGATTATTATGATAATGTATCTATGTAAAGAGATAAAAAAACAATTGTTAAAAGAATTGCAAATAAAATAATTATATAATAATATTCATGCAAATATAAAGCTCGATTTTATCAAATAAAGAAATCTTCTTTGAAAGAATTTCACAGTCTTTTTTATGTGATATTCCAAATCTACAAATGAACTAAACAAATGAAACCAAAATGTTTTAAAATTGTTTGACATTCTGCTCAGTTTTAGGTAAGATATGACGTTAGATCAATTTCGAACAATATTATTTCAACTAGGTCAAATAATTTTATATGATATGAAATTAATTTCGAAATTGTAACCGGATGGAAATGTATAAAATACTTTTAAAATTACCCTATACCTAGGAAAAGTCAGAAACACTTTTGAACCTTCAGCAAATTGATAATAAATTATTTGATTACGACAATGTAAAGTAAGTATCAACTTTGAAATCAGTCAAGAATGTAGAGTCCTTCCATTTGCACACTTTAAGTTTAGATTCATTTCGCTATTAACAGCCAAAAGGATTGGGTATAATTTATTTTTAAAACCTTGTAAATGTAGCTCCAATCTGAATAGATTTAAAGGGAATAGATCGGATACTATCTTACATGATTTGGAATAATCCTTGATTAGTCCTTTCAAAAATTCTATTTGGTGACGTTGATTAAACGCCCCATGGATGAAACTTTTGGGCTACGTCCATGCAGTCATGTTTTGATAGAGTCATTAACATGAACAAACTACTCTTAAAATCACCTTTAATAATTTTACACCTCACCTCTCACGTCTGTCTGTTTCAGTGTGTGTGTGTGTGTGTGTGTGTGTGGCAGGTCAAAAATTATGCAAACTAAGGTCAACAACCAGGCAGACTCACTCACGCACACTCACATATACATATACAAAAATATTTGCATTATTTTGTTTACACATTTATTGTGTTGGTGTTTTTTTTTTTCTTCTCTTTTTTTTTTTGTTCATTGTTGTTGCTGTCCTTTGGCCACGCAGTTGGGCATAATTAATACGCCAACAGCCAACAACAACAACAACAACAAAAGCATTTCCAGCTTCTCGCCCATCACTGTCAACGGTTTTTGAGTGTTGTCCTTAGACCAGAAAAATTTACATGATAATTAGGCGGCGGCGCCTAAATAAAAAATAAAAAAAAAAGAAAAACCAAAAATTATTTAAATTTTAAATCCTGTTTTGCCGTTGCGCACGCGCCGCTGCCGCTGCGTCTGAAAAGGACTTGAACTTGTTGCATAATTATGCATGGCATGCGAGTGGAAACGAAACGAAAAGAGGAAAAAAAACCAGAAGGCCGGACTAACTGCGGCCACGCCGAAGTGTGTATACCCTTGCACATTGAGCAGAACTAAAACCTATTATGTATATCTGTTAATTAGCAAGTATGATGATAATCGCCTAAGTAGTCCGATCCGGATGAGTCTGAGATATATGTACAATGCCTGCAGTATATACAAGACTTCGTGCAAAATTTCAGCTCTGTAGTCTAGGAGGAGAAGCTGTTGATCCAGACAGACAAACGGATTTGAACTAGTCTTGTCATGCTGATCAAGAATATATATACTTTGTATGGTCCTTCCACCAAAATGAACAAGTATACCCTTTTTGCAAGGGTATAATAAGCGCAGTGTTTATGAATGAAGATCTCCTTCTTCTTCTCGTTTGCTGCTGCTGCTGCTGCTGCGCCACGTGTAGTGTGTTTGGCCTCGGCGCCGTTGATTTGGATGATAATGAGCTCGATTAGCATTTTGGCTGCATTTTTTTCGCTCTCCATCCATCTCTCTCACACACACTCTTGTATTGTCGCCTCGCCGTGCACTTGTTTATAATTATTACCATAATTTTCTTCTTATTTGACTTGAAAATTTTTCTCTTCCATTTTTTGTTGTTGTTCTTGTTATTATACCATGCATCCATAAGATGAAATGGTATATTAAAGTCGCCAAAATGTATGTAACTAGCAAAGGGAAGTATTTCCGACCTCATTAAATATATATTTTTTTGATCAGTATCAATAGCCGAGTCGATTGAGACACGCCTGTCCGCCCGAAAGAAAGCTCTCACGAACTATAAAAGATATTCATTTGAAAAAGAATATTTTATTTGGCAATATTATATTATATCGATCCACCTAATTTCATTTAGATCGAAATAAAAATGGCCGAGTTATATGTACGTAGAAATGTTTTGTACTCAAAGCGGGGCAAGGGGGTTTTCCCGGGGCGTTAAAGTGTGGTCACAAAAGTGAGCGAGATAGCATGTGTTAGAAATGTTAAATTGCTTTTTCTAGTATGAATTTTCACTTGATGCATGGTATATCCAAGTCGGACCGACGACTTGCTTACTTTATTTTTATTTTGGGTGACTTTTGTTGTTTGTTTATTAATCGATTGAACCGAAAAGTAAAAATACAACCAAAAAAATTAAAATACGAATTATGTTAAGGCGCCGATTTCGTGTCACCCTGGAACTACATACATTTACAAATGTAAAGTTAGATTTTATTATGAGTTGAGGAGAATTATCCCACCCACCTCATGTCCCTCCTGCATGGGGAACCACGCTTCCTTTGGGAACTTCAATTTGTATGGAGATATTTATACATTGAATATACCCTTCCAACTTACGGCTACAGGGTAGAAAAACAACAACGTTTTTTTTGGCATCTGTTGTGGTAATTAAAGTGCCATAATTTTGGAAAACAAAACATAAACTGATCTGATTTCTTATTGAAATCAAGTTTTAGGTTATGGGGACTTAAATGCAAACTTGAATAATATTTCGGACAGATTGAGGGAGTAATTTGTGGTAATTAAGAAATTAACAAGAATTTTTGAGACAAATGAAGGAAGTACATAAGTCGTTGCGCCGATTTGGATATTTCTATAAGCGGATAACCCGATTTTAATTGTAATTATTTACATAAGTAGCCAAAAGTTACGCAGACTTTTCCTCTGCACACTGCAACAAGTGAACAAAACTTTTAATGGAGGTTAATTTTAATTTTTATGATAGATCATAGTATTCCATTTCTTTGGACTTAAAATACTTTGTTTTGTTCAAAGACTCGAAAAGTGTAATCTACATACACTCTGCGAAATTCAATTAAAGTTACTAACTTTTTCAGCTTATTTTGAATCTTATACATGTTGATATAGTTTTTTATATTAAATCATATATTTCTATCCATTTTATGTTAAACACAACCATTTTTTTCATTGTTTTCAAATAAGAAACTTATATATGGAAAAATGAAATAAAATTTGTTATTAACTTTTTCTTTAATTAAAAGGGTAAAGTGTTAATAGAATCCGTTACGAAAAAGTTTTTTTTTGGATAATTTGAATTGATTGCATTTTTTTCTTACTCTTAAGTTTCGCATTTCTTAATCGCATTAGACCTTTGGAAATGATCATGATGATAATGATGATAATGACGATCAGTAAAATTCAATTGCATGCAAATGATAATCCCTAATGCACGTCTTCTTCTCTGCTATCCCTTTTACCCTTGCCCTTGTCCTTGCTGCTGCCCCTTCCCCTGCCCATACCCCTACTCCTGTCCGTTATCTGTCTAAGTGAAATTGTCTTCTTCAAAGCATTTGCAAACAATAAACATTTCATTAGCGTAGAGCATCATCAGCTGCAATTTTTTTATTCGGTCAACTCTTTACCATATGCCCAAATCGTACACAAATTTTTGCGCGCCAAAAGAAAAGACGAAAGAAGAAGACGGTAGACAATAACAATGTACTGAAGAAGCAACAACCCAAGGAGCAACCCTTCTCCTATTTTTTTTTTGTTTTTTTTTTTGGCAAGGTCAACCCAACAAACGAAATGATGAGGAACTCTCCTCGCGCTTGGCGCATAGGCAAATTGCATGCAAAATGAGGCCTGCCTCAAGAAGATGCAACCCAGGTCGTTTATCATTAGTTTTTGCTGTTGCAATTTTGCATGCAACGACCGTGAAGAGAAGAAGCAGCAAACGAACGAGCGAACGTTATCCTTTCTCTTTCGCCTACCTAGGCAAAGAGTTTGCCAAATTCCAGGACAAACACACGCACACACACACACTACATCTACATCCTTTTTGCTTGTCATATGCAAATTAGCTCAGCCAAAAATAGAAAACAATTTTAAAGGGATGCGGGGTGGGGTGTAGGGTGTAGGGAAACGGGACCATCGCCAGTTGGCATTAAATGCATTTCTCTGGTCCGCCTCATTGGCTTTGGCTATGGCTTTGGCTTTGGCTTTGGCATTGACGCGACGTCAATGCGAGACCCTGCGCGTAAAGGGCAAATATGCAAATTAGTTAGCATTTTTTTGTTATTTTTTATTTATTAACTAATTTATCTCTGCGGCGCTGTGACACGTCCCATATAGACAGAGCGAAAACGAAAAAAAAAAAACCGTCAGGGTCGTGAATTATTGGCAAATAGTTGAAGGGGGAACGAAAAAAAAGCGTTGCAACACCTGGACACAATTTTTTTTAAGCGGGTTTTTTTTCCCTCCTACTGATGTATGGGGTTAGAGTGCTTTTAAGGATCGGTAAGTAGTTAAGTGGATGATGGTGGCTTAGATATGCAATTCAACTAGAACAGATCAAATCGAAAGGATTTTATTGAAATCGCAACTACTAGATAATATAGTTATTTTAAATGTCCTTTGTCTACCTAAATTTAACTGGGTCACTAAGTGGGTGTGGTCTTAGAAAAGGATACTAAGCCGATTCGTTTATTTCAGAGCATTTAAATTGTATCTGAGTTACATTTGGTCGAACATCACTTACTTTTTCACATACAAACGTACGTGCAGCATTCAAATCTATAAAACTCTCAAATACAATGTTATTCAAAACGTTGAATCCTCCATTAGTTTTTTTGTTTCCTTACTTTCCATTACTCAACTCACTTTCAAGCATTACATTATCATACTCGGAAAATCTGTAAATAGAAAAATGCATAATTCATAAACTTAACTCTTATACTCTGATCTCACTTTCAGTCTCAGTTCAAAAAAGAAAAAAAAAACACACACACACACATATATATATATATATATGTATGGAAATTAAAACCCTGTTCACACCCACTAAAAAGAAAAAAACAGCGGAGAGCAAAAAAAAAAAAAAAGAGAAAAAAAAAAAGCAACGACAGGAAACTCTAAAGCAGCAACAACTACAACAAAGGGAAAAACATATGTCAATAAAAATCTTTTTTGTTCAAGTTCATTTGCATAATGCAGTCAAAAGGGCAACCAACGTCGCGTTGCGTTCCTTTGCCTTTCGTCTCAACCCGAACCCGACTCCAAACCCAAACCCAAACGTAAACGTAAACGCAAAACGAGACTCAGACCCAGGTGACATAAAAAACCAACTTCTAAGCGAACCCAAACTGCAAAACCACCATACCAAACTAACAGCCACACGCATGTTTGTTTCCTTCGAAAACAAAAAAAAAACAAAAAATTATGTATATACCGAAAAAATAAAAAAACAAACGCCTCGCTCGCCGACTGATATCCATCGGTTAAGGACAGCGGGGAGAGAACATGGGACACTTATGTGCCTCAAACTCAGGGGTGCATATCATTAGCCAGCGACAAGAAGAAAAGAAAAACCTAAATGAGAATGACAAAAAACAGTGGCACACATTTTCCTACTGTCACATCAAAGGCCAATCAACTCTTTTCCAATTGTCTTTGTCGTGCTCGTCTCTCTTCTGATAGGAAACGGAAGTCAACCCTTGTAACCCCTTGACATAGCCGAGACGCAAACCCTCGAAACCCAACTAACTACGGGGGCCATGGTGAGTTTCCCTCCCTTCGCATTGCAAGCGATTTCTTTTTATAGTAGAAATCCTTTTGAGCTGACCATTCGCAATTTAACGAAACGACATTACGATATCCTATAGGATATGGGATAACATGGGTTTTTTTACACTATTTTTAGATTAACCTAATCATCAAAATCACGATCGTCTAGACTGATAATCAGCTTTGAGACAGATCAGTCTTTTCCTTCCAATTTAATTGACCTCCAACAGTTTATTCATTTTTCTTTTACAGAATATTTACCTATTTTTAAACTGTCTAAAACTAACGAGAGGAGACTATGTGCTTTCGCTTTGTTCTTATTTATGCGATATTTCATAAATACAATTTTCATAAATTTCGAATCCTTATTTTATTCCGCTTTTTATTGTTATATTTTATTCATTCAGTCTTCGCTGGATTTCTATTTAAATGTTGTATTTTATTTATAAATTTAGGATTTAAATTTGACTTGTTGCTTAATTCTTTTATGGTCTAGTTTGTAATATTCTGTTTCCATTACAGAACTTTTTAGTTCGTGTCGTTGAATCATAAATGTTATTCTAGAATATTTTTGAATACTGTTGTACTAGTTCGAATAGGAGGATGCAGCATAGGCCACACCCATCATTATACTCGGGCGCAGTCTGGAAAATGGAAGTAATCCTCTTATTAAAGTCCACAAATCACATTTTTACATCATTTTTAGTATGATCTGCATCTACATATGATCGTAGGACATCGGGCATTTAATTCGCAATTTAATTTCATTAATAAAGAATTAATATAATACATAAGTATTAACCTTATAATGTAATCCCTTGATCCGTGATTGGGAAGACACTTTGTCGCAATTATATTAGATTTAAATAATTTAAACTATTCCAATTGGGCCAGTCCATTCTTTATTGGCTAAATGCCACGGTATGAGTCACAGGAAATGAATCACAAAAAACGTTTTTGATTTCTGCCCCCCTCCCCACCCCCACACACTTCCCCCACACGTCTTAGTCATGATATTATTTAATGGGTGCTGTTTAAATTTCTAACAAATTTGTGTACATTTTTTGTTGATTTTGTCGGCAGCCATTAAAATGTCTTATCATTAAAAATATTTTGATACAAGTTTAAGTTATTATAAATAAGAAGCCTAAACGGAACGTTTGCTGGCTACTGTTAAATGAGCACGTTGCGGTCAGCCGTGTCCGGGGCACTCCTCTAACAACACTTACAACTGGCTCTGGCTCTGGCGGTTCTGTCCCTGGTTCCAGCTCGATCAGACCAGAGCCAGGGCCAGGGCCAGGGCCAAGACATAATCTAAAAAAACTCTGAAGAACATGAAGCAGAAGCCGGGGAAAGAAGAATAACAGCAGAAGCCACTGCCACTGCCACAGCCACTGCCACAACAATAATAAAAATTGAAACTGATCGTGTTTCAAAATGCTTGGCACGTAGAGCAGTTTATTAAAATAACTTGGCAGGGGGAGGTATTGGAGTGCCAGCGGGTGGACAGGAGGGCGATGGAGAAGGGGGGGAAGAACCATCACCTGCTATGGGCAAAAGAAAAATTAGTTTAATCATAAAAATGCTCGACATCGAGGCAGCCGAAGCAGCAGCAGCAGAAGCAGACGACTCTTGGGCCAGCTACCTGTTTTGAGCATGGAATGGAATGGAATGGACTTCAATTAAAAGCTTTTAACAATATCACGTACAGCAGATCGAGCAGGGGTAGCGGCGGGTAGCAGTGGATTCTGATTACATCACAGGACTGTGTTCCTGTCTTGCTTTTTATCAGGTGTAAAGCATCACGCTGCAAGATGAACAGCAGCAACAGCAGCAACAGCAACAGCAACAACAACAACAACAACAGCAACAAAGAGAACTTGAAAGGAAAATACTAAACGTTTTCGCGTCTCAAGTCTTTTGAGTTCCCTTCTCGCACTTTCTCTCACCCTCTCCCTCTCCCTCTCTCCCTCGTACACGTGCTACACCCCCGCTTCCTCTGTCTGCCTTTTGATTACTCGCTATATTTCTCTTTCGGTGAAACATCAAAAGCAAGTTTATCCTTCTACATCGATTGACCATCTCACATGACTTTGTCGGCGCAAGAACAGGCAAAACTCAAAAACGAAAAATCAAAAAAAAAAAAAATTCGTCTTCTGTCACTTCCCAAAGCGCACATAACAAAAATGCTAATAACAATAACAGTAAAAATAATAATAATAACAAAAATCACCATGAATTTTTGGCGCATGTCTCCCCCCCCCCTTCCCCAAAACGCCAATTTCCCCCCGCACCTGCCTGCCTACCTGCCAGCCAGCCGAACTCTTATTTCGATTCGATTATAAAAATTTCATTTATCGCCTTTTTGTGTGCGATTTGCGCAATTTCTGCGCAAATTACGCAGCGAAAATGTGTTTCAAAAATACTTGACAATTTATTTTAATTGGCGCGTGCCGTCCGTTCGTTCATTCGATAAAACGTATTATATAATCGGTCATATTTGATTGCCATGATCATATTCGAATTGCACTCACAATGTCAATCGGAAGTTCACATCACAAGAAATTGTCTCGCGATCATTGTCAGGATGAGAAAGATATCGAAAATAGAGAACCGAAAAAGTCAACTCAAAGTGATCGCGATAGTCGGGCCGATTTCTTGGGCCGAAAAAGAAACCAAACTCTAGAATAAAGTTGCCCTCTTCCTTCGTATTTATCCCACCCATTTATACTTATCTCTATATCAGGGCAACTCGTTTTCGTATTTTGTTTTAATGTTTTTTTGTTTTTTTTTGTTGTTTTAGCTTCTTCAGCGGCGATTCTTTTGCTTATAAGTCAATTTACAAAATCGTAAGCCACTGAAGGACTCGGTTTCTTCTACGGTTGTCTCCCTTTGCTCCTACCCCTGGCCGTACCACGATGCGTATGCGTAATGCATATAATTTGCAACTCAAAAAACAGCGGGAAAACCTTGAGGCATTCAAATAAAGTTGTGAAGTAGCGCATAAAATAAATAACAGACACTTGACTTGACTTTACTTGACTTGACTGAACTGCGCCGGACGGGACTGGACTCGACTGGACTGGACTGGACTAGAGTCGAATGGAGTGGCATGGAGTGGAGTGGAGTGGCGTGTAGTTGGCCTTCCAACTCTATTGATTAAAATCAAGTCGAAATTTATACATCTCCATGAGGGAGAACTTATGAATCCAAAAGAAGAAGAAATCGTATCCAACTAGCCAGAAGCCATCATCTGGGCAGATATGCTGGAGAGGCATAACTATGTGCCAGACCATTTCATTTTTCAACAATTGGCTAAAAACTACGCCTTCAATACAACCCACCAAAGGGGGCGTATATAAGTATGTGTAAGCCCTGTGTGTGTGTGTGTGTGTGTGTGTGTGAAAGAAAAGTAATGAACAGTTGGCCACGCGCTGCACAACAGCAACAACAACTAAAAGCAGCTCCAGGCTAAGTAGAAGGATCAGGATGGGGATGGGGATCGGGATGTGGAGAGTTCCAAGCCTAAGCTCGAGTCTATAATTATAATTGAAATCAATTGATTTATTTGCTCGCGAACTCTATGGCAAAACGCATAAAACCATAAAGAAAAATTGGCAACAATACAATTCATGATTTTTCCTCTTCTTGTCCTCCATTTAGTTTAGTTTTTGTTGTTCTTTGCCGTGTGTGTTTGCTGTTGCTCTTAGTCGTGTGTGCTTAATTGTTGTTATTGGTTTTTGGGATTGTTTCCGACTCTGCGCCGCTGGCCAAATTGTTTGCCATCATATATGGGTCCCAAGCCCCAACGATAAGGTCATGAGCATGTGTCATTGCAGCGCATAAATTATGAAAATGGGTTGGTAAATAAATGTTCCTACAGGTGGGTTAAATAACCTTACCCGGGATACTAGTGCCATGTAATAGATGAGCCATTTAAGCCATAAATATTTACCCTGATTACTATTTGCACTCCGATCTCTGCCGCCTCAACTCACAACTGAATTCCTATAAGTTTATATTTGAAATTTATTTAAATAGAAATCGAATATACCTACAGATATCTACATATATACCCATACGTTACATTTTTTAGTGTTATCTTTCGGCAAGCATTTATTAAACCACTTGATGATGATCATCATCTGACCGCTCTCAGTGGAGAGGTTTGCGAGTCCTTGCTTTTACCTTACACTTGATAGATTTTTACCAAAGTCCTCTATTATCTTACGTTTGACATGTTATTTAAAGCCTCCTGATCCCACATATCCTGTTGGTTGCCCTCAATGATGGCGCATGGTCTGAATCAAGGGTATACGAAGTAAGTATATACTTAGTAAGTAGGTTAACTAACCAAAAGAATCGACTTTAGCCACTTTGTATGAATTCTTTCGTTGATGGATGATTATGGAAATCACCAGTTTCCCTGAACTGAAGTTGTATTTGTGCTGTTGGTGATCAGAATTCTCCGAGTTCTGAGCTCTACATAAATCCTTTCGACTACAATTGGGTGTATCGTGTGATCAGTAGTGAAAAGTTACTCAGTTACTCAGCTCGTAATTAGGTGTGTAGATATCCGATTATTTGTTTCTTGTCTTCGGACCACGCGATAACATGTCGTACATTATGCGACTGGGCTAAACGCCTGGGACTCGCGTGCAAAAAAAGAAAATAATTAAAAAATCGCATTTTTAATTTTCATGAATATTAACTGGTTCCGATTAATATTAGCTTATCTCGCTTTACGTATAATCCCATACTTTGTGCATATCCGGAAAATCCCTTTCCACGTCTGAAAGATAATCCGCGATAAGCTACATAATAAAATTGCCTTTCATTCGAAGATATACCCAAAAGCAATTATTTAAGACAATGAATGTATGTATGTAGCTATCCCTAAGTTCCTCTTACTTTTATACTTTTAACTAATCCTCCGTGATATACGTTAAGAAGATGGTCACTTGTGATCTGGGCGTAGGGCGTGAGCAAAGGAACCGAAGAAAGAGAGATGCGGCAGGCTCTCTATCAACCCTTTAGCTTTTCCTGATGGTGTCTATCCTAGTCATAGCTAACAGAGCAAATTTTGGTCAATGAGAGCTCCGATGGGCTGGCATCTAGTGCCTGTCCTTCAAAACTAATTGCGAATTGAATCATTCGAACTCTTTTATTGTTCGCTACCCATTTCTGCACAATTCACCTGTCGAAAATGGTTTCCTTCACCTGACTGCTCCGAGCACACGTGAGTGTGTGTGAAATTAGTCGTATTTTTCGTGTAGGGATTCGAAATGCCTTCGTTATATGCGCCAATTAGACAATAACTAATGCATTTATTGTGTGAGTTGTGTGAGTTAGTGTGTGTGTGTGTGTGTGTGTGTGTGTGTGTTGGAATTATCCACATTCATGTAAATATATATATATATATATGATTTTTAATTGCATGTCAGCTAGGCATGAGTTTTCTCACAACTTCAACTCCACCCACTCTCGCACCCCACTCTGCCCCTCCCCCACTGCCTCGCCGCCTACTCCAATTGGCTTGCATGAGCCAAAGCAATTAAACAACAACAGTTGCTGCTCATGTAATTCGAATTTTTTTCGTTTTGGTTTTTTTTTTCTTTTTCTTTTTCTTTAGGCCTGATTACTATATTTAAAAACATTTAAACCCATCAAAAGCAGCAACAACAACAACAACAACAACAAATATCAAGGCATGCGAAATATGTTGTTTAATCAAATTGCAGTCAGAATTTCTTACTTGATGACCCTGAATCAACTATTTAGTTTTTTTTCTTTATTTAAGAGGCAAATTGCCAAAAAAAAAAAAAGGAAAAAAACGAAAATCAAAGAGAAAAAAAACAAAAATATTATTTGTTGACGTAAACAATTAGCATGCCATGGAAGTTGGAAATTTTTTATCAAATTCTTGCTCTGCCCCCTTCAATTGTTTCTCCCCCTCTCTTTCTCCTGATCCCTCTCTCTCGCTGTCTCTCTCTCTGTAGCTTCCTCTCTGTCTCTCAGACAATTTGTTGTTTTGATTGTATTGGGCGTTCGTGAGCGGATTTTCTAATTCGACACCCCCTCCTTGCCTCCGTCCCCCCGCAACCCCTCCGCATCAAAGTAAACGCAATTCTTCTAGTTTGTTTTTTTTTTTCTCTATGGGTTTTTGATTCAATCACGTGCATTGTTCGACAATAGATTCTTCTGTCGTTCAACTTGTGAGCAGTTAACGATTTCTGTGTGTTTTGTTATTTGTTAGCTGCAGGTGCAAACTGTACACTAAAAAGCCATGTTAATATGACCGCCCCGGCCACGAAAAGCGGCAAGAGAGCAAATGAAAACAAAGCAAACGGCAAATGGCCAACCAACAAGCAACGGCCAACATTTAATAGCCACAAAGTATAAGCCAGATACAGTGAAGCCTCAATTGCCATTAGCCATAATAGCGAGTGATGAAAAATTATCAATTTCAAAATCATTGTTAACACAATTAAATGTGGGCAAACTCTTACACTGTTAATCATAATCATATCGACCGAAAACTTAAATCAATGCAAACGTTTCTAATAGTTAAAGCAAAGTTTTTGTAATACCTTTCGTTGTAATAGAAAAATTTAAATGTATTTTATGCTTACTTGCACAATTCTTTATTTATTTAACTGTGAAAAAAAAAACAAAATTTGTGAAAAAAGAAAGAGCGAGAAAGAGACAAAATATACATGTTTTTTAATATATTATATTATCTCAGTAATACAAATATATTCGAACTTGATGCAAGAGACATGTTTTATCTTTTCCTGCGTAATTATTATATATAAATAAAATAATCCATTTAAAATGTGTCAAGTTTTTGTTTAATTAAGAACCCCTGAATGTTTATATTATAAATAACTTATACAAATGATTTATAAAAGATAAATAAGTAACAAATTCATATTTGTCGATACTTTGAATTCGAATAAAAGATGGTTTCCAACAACATTTCCCTCTGACTTTCCATTACCAGCACCACATGGATAAATAAATGTATCTTAGCTAATTCAATTTAATTATCAGACTATAATGTTGAAATTGAATTCTCGAAATAGAATTTTCCGTAATAGAAATGCAAAAGTCAGAAACTTTGAAATGGAAAAAATTACAATTCTATCCAATTGATGGCTAGGAGACAAAAGGTATAAAAGGGCGGTTGGTAAGGCGCTGCATTGTTTGATTTGTTGCTTAGGACAATTTCCACTGTAGACACTCACACGTATGAAGGTGGTAGGTGCACACACACACACACACTCACAAACTTGGGCGGCACAGTCAGTGAACTCGCATGGCCGGCACGAATAACGTTTCGTGACAATCCAAACAACAGCAATAATTGAAGGTTGAAGTTACATTGGGTGGTGCGTGTGCATGTGTCCGTGCGTATATGTGTGTGTGTGTGTGTGTGTACATGTGAACATGCAACGCCATTCGGGCGTACCAAAAACAAAACAAAAACTACTACAAAATATATAAAAATCAAGAGAGAAAAAAAAACGGCAGCGTTAGCCACGCAGCAATTGCAATTGGTCCCATCCATCCCCACCTAACCATCCATCCATCCGTCTTGCCACCACCCCCCTCCACCACACCCCCCCTCCGACCGCTTGTACCTGCATTATTATTAACATTATTATATATTTCAAGGGGTAAATTTTCAATGCCTTCGTTTTGATTGAGGAAATTCAGTGAAATTTATTTTGTTATTGTTGTGGCGATGCGTGTGTGTGTGTGTGAGTGTGTGTGTGTGTGTGTGTTAAAGGCCAATCGACACAACAACTGAAAATAAAAATGGGCATCATTTGTATGCGCCAAAGGTATTGGCTATATGCTTTCCAGTTGGGTTTTAATTGAAATTGATTTTTGTGGATTAAAACGAAATCGAGCGTCAATCGAGACTTGGTCAAACGCAAACTTGTTTCGATATTTCAACTAAAAATATTTAGAGCAATCCAAATTGGAATAATCTAAAAGCGAGAAAAAAAAGCATCAAAAAAACAAAAGACTTAGGCAACGAACTTGTTTTCAAATAATGTTGATTGGCCTGTTTAGAGACGGATTAAGGGAGGGAGGAACCCACAGAGAGAGAGAGCGAGAGAGAGAGAGAGATACATAGCTTGATGGAGTCACTCTCCAGCTGTAGCCTGATGATCCCGCCGAGATGTCTGTCAGCATTGGGGCCATAAAAATTAGTTTCATTTTATGGCTAACTCTTCTTCCTCTTCTTCTTCACCACTCTTAGCATCAATCGATAGTCAGCGGCTGCTTCTTCTTCTTCTTCTTTGTCGTCGTTGACTCTTTTGTGTAAGCGTTTCCTTGGACAATATTTTCAAATTAACAGCCAAGCGACCTTTTAATTAAGTTTCTCATCTCATGCGGGGCTACAGAGGGCTAGACGCAGGTGCGGTGCGGTGCGGGCGATACGGACTTTATTGATTTGGAGACAAGCAGCATACATACATACATACATATGTATGTTTATATACATACATATTATGTGAAAGCTCTTTTTCTGTTACAAATCGACTAACGTCCACCTGCCTATATGTATATGTATGTATGTATATAGCTTTCGCTCGTTATCGTTGTGTGACCTCTTCTTTTTTCGGTTTTTGGTTTTTTTCTTTTTCTGTGTCTATATGTATATCTCTGTGTGCGTTTTTGTTTCTTGTTTTAATGGCCCAAAGTTGTTCCCATGATTGTCGCCAAAGTGTTTTCGTATCATACATCGAAACGAATGAACGCACCAAATACGTGCCTGCTTGTCGTCTAGTTTTATGTTGTCCCCCGCCCCCCCTTTTCTCTCTCTCTCTCTCTCACTCGCTCTCTCTCTCTGCTTAATCTCATCTCTTTCTTTTCGATGATACTCATCAAGTTATCCATCAAGTATTGCCCCCTTACTTATTGTATACTATATATATGTATATATATATATATATATAGGAGATATTTCTCTTTGTGGGTATGTGTGTCTTAGGCGCTTAAAGCTTTTTAAGGGTTTTTAAGATTTTTATCTAACAAACTCGATGTGCATACTTAATTATATGTATTTTGAAATGTGAGACAGGTTCGCCAATGGTTTGAATGAATGCCGGGGCTTGGGGCTTGGGGTTTGGGGTTTGGGACTACAAAGCTACTGTCGTTGACAAGTTTTGGGTTCAGTTTTTGTTATTTCTTTTTTTGTTTATTTTGTGGGTAGCAGGTGCAGTACAGTTGTGAGATGGAGACAGATTCGAATTTGGTTTTTGTTTTTGTTTGTTTCTTGTTTCGTTTGCGAAGCCCAAGAAAAGATAAGAAGAACGTGAAGTTGTTTTGGGATGACCTATAAAGCTATCATCGATATACCCATTCGAATCAATCTGAAATACTTTCAACACTTGACATTTTCTAAAACGAAACCAATAAAAACAAGGAACCCTTTGTGTGAAAATGTTTGCCAATCAAATTTCATTTAGCCAAATATCAGACATCTAGTTGTTTGGCATTTTGAAGTCTAGTTTTGGGGGCTAAATCTTTTTCTTCAAATTATCAAACATTTTTGTTAGTGAAAATCACTAAAATCACTTAGAGGCTATGCATTAATAAATAAAATTATATTGTCAACATAATTACAAAACTTCTTTAGTTTGAAAATGAAAATGTGTAGCCAAAGTAATTAACTGCAGTAAAATTTAAAGTAAGCTACAGAATATTTCTTTGATCATTTTCGATTTGTGTTGACCGTTGGCAGAAAAAAGTAGTTCTAGTTTTTAAACAATGAAAATAATAAATTTGGCAACTTTTGCCTAATCTGTCATTGTTTTTTAAAACAACTCATACATAGATATATAGCTTCCATAGTCAATCACTCGCCAAACAATCTTCAGATCTGTAGTGAACCAACTTAAAATGAAATGCACTTCTAAAAATTTAATTAATTAATTAAATTAAATAATTAAAAAATAATTTTCGACTGTTCGGAAACAATTTCAAATTCTTTAGTTTATTCATCAAGTTTGCCAGTGACTTTGGCTACATCGATTCCAAGAAAAAATGGACTTGACAAGGAATCCTTTGAGCTACTACGCAAATCCAGAAGAGACATCACTGGGTACCGAAGATGTTTCCTTTACAACAGCTGTTGTTTTTGGGGTATTTGGGCAAAGGAAGAGGCGGAGATCTTACATCACCGTTTTCCGTTTACATTCACAATTTTTTACATTTTTATCTATTACTTTAATACTTCAAAAACTTGAAATTGCATTTAAAGTGTTCGAAATGGCATGAGAAGAAAATTGTAAATGTTGCTTTGGAAGAATCAAAAGAGTTTTTTGAATTTTTGAAATGTTATTTACCTATATAATTGATTCATGACTTCCTTTCGGCGATACCCCACCTCTGAGTCTCTCTCCTAAGTTGATTTTTACCGTCATTCAAAAACGAGAAAAATACCCACACACTCAGGTCTCAGCCATATAATTAATTTACGCCAGAGCCCTCTCATGTAACCCTTTGCCACAGTTGCCATTTTATGAGGCATCATTAAAAAAACCAAACACACACAAAAGTGCAGGGAACCAAATGAAGAGAAGAGAGCTAAACCAGACTCTACCTACCAACAATTTTTTCTTTTACGACACTTTATCAAGCTTACAACATTTGACGCTGATTTGTTGCTTAAGCTTAATTCAAACTGAGGAAGGAGCTGCAACAAATTGAGACCCTTTTAGGCACCGATCCCCCCACATGGGGGGAAAAAACAACAGTTGGAAAGTGTTAATATGGAGGCAAACATTGTAAGGGGGACTTAAGTTCATTTCTAGACTTAATTTCAAAGCGGAAGTTTCCCTTGTCCTCCCGCAACCCCGAGTCATTGCATCACCCCATCTCTTTGTTTTACTTTCTTGGCAAAATTCAAAAGTCCACGCCCTTGACAGACAGCATTCCAGAGGCATAAATCAGAGACATTTGTTGGCTTTTTTTTTTTTTTTTTTGGTTTTTCTACCACTAATAACAGCAATTGTTGTCAATTTGCCATAAAACAGGCGTGAAAAATGCACAAGTACACACACACACACACACACACACACACACACAAAGACACACCAATGGCTGAACACACCCAGACAATTGGCTGGAATTGAAATTGTTATATAAAAATAGAATTTGTCCCAAAACATGCCCAAGTTCGTGTCTTAAGTCTTTTGTTGTGTTTTGCTGCTGCTGCGCTTTGATTTTTGTTTTCGGGGCGAAAATGACAATAAAAGCTAGTGGCAAACTGCACTTTGGTCTCTCATGTGGCCCATACAAAATGGTTTAAACGCAAAAACCAAAGGAACCAACTCTTATTCCAACTGCGCCAAAGTTTCTATACCCTTGCCAAGGCGAATATCGTTCACTTGTCACACAGGAAGCAAATTCTGTGATTGCTCCAAACTTTAAGTTTGCAAATCATTGCATTCTTAGAAAGTTTTTCACTCGAATAACAAATAAGTATAAGAGCAAACAAATGTAAGTCCCGGAAACCATCGTTGAGCTAATTTGAAGTAATTCTTGTGTCCTCTAGATAGACCACAATGAGACTCTTAAACGATTTTTACAAAACGAGGCACAGATTTATCTCATTTTATTAACATCAAGGAGAAACAAAATTAAATAAATTGCTTAGAATATATTTTAGCTTAGCCGCCATCGACCTTCGTTGGTTCTTGAAAAGCGCAAGTCAGAGTAAAATTATTTTCAAGAAGAAAATGGTGTTCCTCGATATTTTGGCACTATTTTTGTCACGATGAGACAAAGATAAAGATCTATTTTTATCTTTAAAGCGTTGCAAATTTCTGCCCAAAATGAATGTACGCTGTTGAAAGAGCATTAAACAAAATGTGTTTCACGCACAGCAGCGGGTTTTTGTTTGTGTTTTTGTTATTGTCTTTTCCTGAATTTATTTATGTCGGCAATTATTTTATTTTTATATTGTCAAGAGAAAAAAGTTTTTCTCATTTTGGTTTTTTTCATGCTGATTTTGTAGTCAAAATATGTCCCTCGACTTATGATATGACTTTGTTGCTACTCGTTTCGGTGTGCAGTCTACCTCATGGATTGCTGCTACTGGATTTCATTTTGAAAAATTGTGACATTAAGGAATGGGACTCTTGAGGCAGGCACGTAGTTAGTTCAGGGCATCGAGCATTCTCTCTTTATACACACCTATGTACACACATACATACATATATCGTTTCGTTTCTTTTGCCTTAGTGCATTGTTTATGGCTTCTTCTGATCTAGCTTGTGGAGAAAATCTGTTTTAAGTCAACAGAAAAAAATAAAGATTGAGAACTGCAAGAACTGCAGACGCCTCCACACTTACACCCAGCAGGCACGGCAAAGTGATCAGCCAAACAAATCGTGGCAACTGTCACCAAATAATTCCACACCACAAAACCGAAGCCAAAGCCAAAGCGAACACCAACACCAACCATCATCAGCATTGCCTTCAACGCCAAAAACCAAAGAAAAAAAAAACAAAACAAAAAATACTGACGAAAAATCGCATTTCAAATTCAAAACGCGATTTTTGCCGAGGTTAAACTATTTTATCATTGTCACAAACGAAATTTTTCACCAGCCCCAATCGCTTCAGCCGCCCTCCTCCCTTGCCACGCCCCCACGTGCGTGCGAAAACGCAGCAAAAATTTACGTTTTAGGGCGTTTTCTTTCTCTCTTTCTTTTTGACATTGTTTTTTTGTTGTTGTTGCTGTTGTTGTTGTTTGGTTTTGTTTGCTGTTTTCGAAGACTAGAGGGGACCAGGGACTCGGACTTGGTTTATATCTCTTCATTTGACCAGACCATGGCCAAGTTATTTATTGTATTTTATGCTGCTGCTGCTGCTGCTGATGATGTTGTTGTTGTTGCTGTTGTTGCTGTTTAATTGAAGGCCAAGAGCTGCCGCATTGCTGCATGCATGGCAAACATGTCCTGGTTGAATCCGAACGACGACGACGACGACGGCGACGACGACGACAATGGCAACGGCAACGGCATCGACGCACAGTTGACTTGGTCTTGATGGCCACTCTGTTGGCCAGACATGCCCTTATTTGCGCTCTGCCAGCCAGCCAAAACGGCCAAGTGCATAAATTATATATTCGATACAAAATGCAACAATTTTTCGTTGCTAAATACCCTTGAAAGTGAAAAATGATAATGATGACTAAGTGCTCATGTTGGACATTTTAGATACAAAATTCTTACAGAAAATTATTTAAAGAAAACGACGTTTTATTTAGAATTTTCTGAATTTCAACAGAAGTTCAACAAATACTTGCTTAAGAACAGCGTGCAACATTTATACGCACTTAAGATTAAAGATGTTTTTTTGATGATACAACTATTTGAATGCATTTCAAATAATTTCAATGAATGATCCAAATAGATTGTAGAAAGGTCCCAACCTTTCCATCTCACGTTACTAAATTGCAAAAGTCTGTTAGTTGTAAATTATTTATTAAAGTATTCACAAGATAATAAGTCAATAAAGTGATAGAACTCAAGATCTCAACAAAAAAAATTAAATAAACATTGGGAAAATCACTTTTTAAGCGATTAACTTTATTCAAAACGTGAATGAGAACCAAAAAGGAGATCAACTGATGTAATTCATTAATCAGAATACTTCGATTTTGGCAAATATTGTAAATCGTATAGTTTTGATAGTTCTCAATTTAAGTATGACGATCGCGGGTGCTATCAATTTCAGATCGTGATTATTTTAATTCAACTTCAATTGACAACTGATTTAAGTTTGACTTTTATTTCATCCTACTTTTACAAAGTTTCAGAACTTGTATCCCTTTTTTATCGCGGGTCCAACATTCAAAAAAAAGGCTATTTAAATTCAAACAATACAAAGAATTACTTACATATTATTTCACATTAAGATAAATGAAGGTCCTTACCACCTGGCAACTAGTAATATATAAACTGATCACCTAATCAACACAAGCGTTTCAATCATTTCATATTTTACAATACATTTAGACCCTCTTCCTTCCACTGATATCACTAGAAGCAATAAATACTGTGATTTCAAAATTGTTATCGAGATTTTCGATACAATTTGCATAAAATTTTACTTAGAATTCGCCAAAAATTCTCTTCAATTCAATTGAATAACTATGTGAAATAAATAAATTAAAAGCAAAAAATAAGTATTTGCTCGATACTAAGTTTTTGGTTTCAAAGGAAAATATTTTTTTCTTACTTACTTTTGTCGGATAATTCTGAGTTACTGTCAATTTGTTAGTTACCGTATTGGAATGATGTAACACAAATTTGGCCAAGCTAGCTTCAGCCGTTTTTCACCAATATTTATCTTGACTTGGACCATTTGGGATTGGCTAATATGTTTTCAAAATTTGTTAATTTGTCTTAGAAGATGTTTTTTTTTTTTTTCAACTAACGAAAATCGGATTAAATTGAGAATTAGATGAGATATTTTTAGTTAAAATTAGTTGAAAATAAAGTGAAAAAACTACTTCGAATTTATAAAACTATACTACATTTTCTTTGCATGCCGCGATTTCTAACACATGCTATTTCGCTTACTGTGTGCGCTTTAGCGCCCCTACCGGCCAACTCCGCCCCTGCACCGCTTTCAGTACAAAACTTTTCTACGTATAACTCGGTCATTTTGATTCCGATTTGTATGGAATTTGGAATTTGGAATCGTAGATATTTATAACATATATTAGTTAGACAAATTAAATTACGATGTGATAAATATACAGTACGGAGAAAATCACCTTTCATAGAATTCGGAGGAAAGAGGGGGTCGTGGTAAAAAAAAGATAAACTTGACAAGTGTATATTCTTCACGAGTGTACATTTTAAATTTGGTAACTCTAGCTTCTATAGGTCCTGAGATCTGTGCGCTTTAATGGACGGACGGACGGGGGGGACGGACGGAAGAACAGACGGCCATGGCTATATCAATTTCTCTTCTCATGCTGATCAAGAATATTTAAAAAGTTATAGGGTCGGAAATTCTTCTTTTTGTCTGTCACATACCTTTTGGCGACTTTAATATTCCATTTTATCCTTTGGATGCATGGTATAATTAGATCTTTTTTATCGCTTGACAAAACGAGATATTTGTGGCACCTTCTATCTCTTTCTTACATAAGTGTAGAGCCGTTAACATTTTTGTGAATTTTTTGTTTTATTTGCAATCTACTTAGGACAGATTGTCATATAGATAACAGAAATAGACAGGATCCAATGATTCTATCTATTATTTATTATAAAGTTTGTGTCAGTTACTTAATTATTATATATTAACAATTTGATTTATCTTAAAATCTACAATATGAAATCTTTTAGGCCTTGTAGCTGTAGTTGAGTCATCTATTAGATTCAGCTAGTCCATTTTCTTGTCTACTAAGTCTATCTAGGTATCATTCACTAAATTTAGCTTTGATAGTGGGTATTTTAAGATCTTGGTGGATGCTGTAGTTGCTCATGTACCATGGGTGCATTGACTAGAATTTCTCGACGACGTAAATATATGAATTAAAAAATTTATATGATTTTTTTGAAGTGTTTGTAAGAGTTGCAAAGACATTTAAGCCCAAACTAACATAAATATTAATTTCATATAAATATTAATTTCTTAAAGTTGTAGACTAGGTCAACATTGCTAAAGATAGTTTGTTTTGGAGCTTTTTGGGTAAAATGTTTTTGAAAAATCTATCTAAGTTAATTTAGATATAATCGTTTGTGTAACCATCACTTGAAAAACTCTCATTTTTTCAAGTGTTTGCTCTTGGGCATAACATGATAGGAGTTTCACAAGAAAATTTATACCACTCGGGACTAGAGACTTTCTGGTATGAATTTCAATTCCATATTTAAGCAAATTTTCTCCATTTTTCCAGATTGTATTTTATTTAGCATATTGTTATATTTCAAGGGCATAACCCATTCGGTTGCTGGCAACACAAAAAAAATAAAATGAAATAAAATCAGCCATTCTCCCAACCCTATAGCCCCACCCCTCCCCCCACATGATTTTCATTTTGGCATTGGCAGTTTGTTTTCAATTTGATTTGGGCCTGTTGAATGACGCATTTACGCATTCGCTCACTCACTCACTCCATACATCATGTAGTTTTGCGCAATGGGCGATCACTTAGAATATGTAGCAATGTGTGTATTCAGTGTTGTTGTTGGTGTTGTTGTTGCTGGTACTTTTGACATCCATAAAACATGCGATCGATTGGCCTCTTTAGGCAAACGTAAGCTCTGCTCTGGTAGATCAATGCAAAACTCATGCAAAAAGGCGAGAAAGATCAATTAAAATGCAACAGAAATAAAATGAGAATTGAGAATTGAGAAGAACAGAGAAACAACAACTTTGGCTTGCGGTGCCAAATACAGTAACAGAATTGTTCCCCGTCCCATGGGATCGTTTTGGCGGCAGGCTGTGAGGGGGCAGAGGTGAAGAGGGTACCTGGCCTGATAACAATCTTGGGTCTGGGTCTGAATCTTTGAGTCTGACTGAAGAGACTGACGGACCGAATGACTGACTGACTGACAGTTTATATAAGCAGTCAGTTCAGCATCCGTAGAATGCAATCAAACCGACAGACATCGATCAACGGGAGGCGAGCGACCAACCAGCGACATTAACGCTGCATAAATTGTCATAAATTACATGGCACATGATAGAAATACGAACTCTACGCATTGTGTGTGTGTATCTGTATCTGTATCTGTGTATCTGTATCGTTTTCCGTCTCTCTCTCTCTGTGATTGTGTGGGTATGATTGTAGCAAAGATATAACCGAACAGCAGTTGTTGTTGTTGTTGCTGTTTGTAAGACGATAAGCCAAAAAAAAGAAATAGTCGGGCGGCATTTAAACCATTGATGGAGACAGAAACACCCCAAAGACTGGCATCCACATCCACAATCCCATCCCAAGCATCCCAGGCATCCCAAAGCGCTGCTCACAGTTGATACGCATCATCGTTTGGCTAAATACTTGCCCACTTTGGTTTCCTCTTCTCTCTCTCTCTCTCTGTCTCCGTCTCTATCTATCTCTATCTCTCCGTTTCTGTTTCTTTCTTTTGCCAGATCGATATGTTAAAAATTGCGATAAAACTGCGTCGGTGCGGACATTGCGACAAAAACTTTGATTGACATGGCTTTTGTTGCCAGCATTGAGGAACAATAACCGAGAGTAACTAGAACCTCGCAGATGGAAAAGGAAAATGGCAAAGAAATAAAGTAAATAGGTCGTCGCGCCGACTTCGATATACCATGCACCCACCAGGTGACAAAAACTACTTCAAAAAATTTAGTTAGCACGATGCAATGGCTAACACATGCTATCTCGCTTACTCTTTACACTTTGGCGCCACCACAGGCCTAAATGCACCTTGCTTCGCTTTGGGTACAAAACATTTCTACGTATAACTCGGTCTTTTTTTATCCGATTAGTGGGCCAAATTAAAATACGATATTGCAGGAGAATATCACCGTCTATCGAGTTCCGGGGCCAAAAAAATCGACTTGACTAGCGTATAAGCTACACGAGTCTACATTTTAAATTTGGTAGCTCCAGCTTTTAAGGTTCCCGAGATCTGCGCACTCATACAGACGGACAGACAGACAGACGTGAGTATATCAATTTCTCCTCTCATGCTGATTAAGAATATATATACTTTATAGGGTCGAAGTTCTCCTTGCTACATACATTTTGGCGACTTTAATATACCATTTCATCCTATGAACGCATGGTATAAAAAGTGCGTCAAAATATTTAACGCTGACACGCGGTTCGATCATGGTCTTTAGGTGTTCTCTGAAGGAATTCGTAAGAAGCACGAACGTATTGGGTACTGAAGCTGGGAAAGTAATTTTTGGCAGTACAATGACTCAACTACATATACATATGTACATACAGACATACTATAAATCTTGCTTGGATCAAAAGTTTAATTACCACAAATTATACGACCAACAATTGGCGTCCACAATCGCCAGATATTAATCCCAATTATCAAGAAGAACATTGGGGACGCTAATTCACATGAGTTTGTCCGAAAATATGTACTACATATGACAAATTGCATGGCTAAAACTCAATTTTAGGATCCTGTTTAAAGAAAAGAGTGCAAAATTGTCATTTTTCGTTTTTCGAGCCGGTGAAATGTGAATTGCACACTCGTAATTTGTAAAAAGAATACATGAAACAGTTTTGAGTAGCGAATAAACAAATACTTCTCTTTAGGTACTCACACCACAAGAATCTCCAATAGGTCATCAGACAAACGTAATAAAGATGTTCCCCGGCATTTTGGTGTAAAGGATAGCTCAATAGAAGAAAGTCACAGGAAGAGAAAGGAGAACTTAGTATTAATAATTTGAATTATCTTATTTGGGATGTTTTAATGAGCGAACTTTCATCATGATTGGTACAAGTAATGTTTAAGCCAAAATTAGTTTGTTGAAGATTTTGATTTTCGGCTAATTAGCGGGTATGATAAACTTTTTTACTGTGTCAATCCATTGTGTGGGAGATATGTTGATTATCAGAGACTGCTAGGAAGGCATTAATCTTAAATGGGTTAGCTTCAGGCTTTAGAGGCACATGATATCAAATGATCTAAAATATATATTACCGATGGAACTTAAGTAACTGTTATAAGTCAGTTTCAGATTTGAAAAGGTTGAGTCTAAAGAAAACACCTAAGCAAAAGAAGGCTAATAATTCGAGTATCCTTACTTACAAGGACCATTTTAGTAGGGATTAGGCTGGATAGGCTTTCCAGTTTTGTGTTAGTACAGTTCGGCATGAAAAAACATAAGTTGGCATTTCTATATACTAATTTATAACTAAAGGGATCACTTATCAAGCGGAAATCTCTTACAAAATCTAGAGAAACTATATTAAAAAACAAAACGAAACGAAACGAGAAAAAAAAAGAAGCCACGAAAAGGGGAGACAGATATGGTAAGAGGCAAGCACTTCAACAGGCATAAGAGTCGTGATACTAACAAATTTCATTAATCTACAACAGCGGCAACAAGTTGCAGCAGCACAAAAGTCGCTCGATGCCATCACCAGCATCCACCTCATCCACCGCATCCATACTCCATCCTCATCCTCATCCTTATGCTCATGCTCATCCTCATACTGCTCAGTGCGATTCCATTCATAAAAGCAAAGCGCACTCAGTCAGGCGCAGACTGAATTCAAACACTAAGCGCATTGCATGATTTTGCATAATTTTATGCAAATGTCTTCTCTCTCCTTCCCTCTCTCTCCCCCTCTCTCCTTCCCTCTCTCTCTCTCTGGTTGCATTCGTTCGCCCGTTGTTGTCGTCGTTGCGCAAGCGCACAAGGCGGGGGCGTTTCGTCTGGGCATAAGGGGCGTGGCAATTGTCTGTTGTTTTCATACTCATTCTATAGTCTTAAGCTACGCCTCGTCGGACATGATATATGCCACATGATGACGACAACGATGACCATGCGACAAACAGTAGCAATTGCTTTTGTTATACAAGGACACGATTATTATTATGGGCAAAAGGACTCGGCCATCGACGACTTCGACCCGAATTTATGCAAAGTGCAAAACGTGAAAAACCAAAACAAAAAGCAACCCAAGCACAAAAAATAGTTTTGGGTCTTGATACTTTTTTTGTTTGTTTTCTTTATGCTATGATCGCCAAACTTGGCAGCAAAAACAAAATTACATATACTTTTATATATTCGGATGACTACATGATGCAGCTGTCACACATACCTATGCTAAAGCGTTATAAAGTATACATATATATATATATTCTTGATCAGCATGAGAAGAGAAATTGATATAGCCATGTCCATCTGTCCGTCCCTCCGTCCGTATGAACAGCTAGTTATCGGGAACTACCATATATCTCGATAACTTCAAAAACTAGAGGATCATGAATGTAGATTTGTGCACTGTGCTCGCAGATTAAATTTATTTTTAGGGTTTGCGACGCCCCCTTCCGCCCCTGTATTTAAAAAAGGAATTTTACTCAAGTCAAACTAAACGTATCGCAATCATACACTCATAGATGCCATAAATATCTATCGTTCCACCAAATTTAATAAAAATCGAAAGGAAAGCAACCGAGTTATACGTAAAACCGTTTTGTACTCAAACGGTCGCAAGGGGCGCCAAAGTGCTCGTGGGCGATGTAGCTTCATTTACACAAAAGGTCTTTTCATTTTGCCATCTCTATTTGGGGATTGAGTAACACAAGAACTTGCAAGGGTATACGAATTTCGGCATGCCCGAGGTTAGCCCGGCCTTCTGGTTTTTATTTTTAGGGCGCGGGGGCGGGGGCGGAGAGGCCTACAGTTTCCAAGTAAGAGATGTTGCCCATCCGACCCAAAAAACAGCAAAGAACAGTGCAATGAAATCAAGGAGAAATTAGTGTGAAGTGACGAAGTGATTAAGGTAGAAACTTGAAGGTTCGCCACTTGTGTCGATCTGACTAATAAAACTGTGAAAAACATTTCTTTTATGGCATATCGGCTACCATTATATGATTATCATTTTGGCAGTGACATGTATCTTGGTGGAAGAATTCTTATTAGTAGGCGATGTGCCTTGTAATGGTTATGCAAATTTCAAATAAATATTTTAATTCATAGTTAAATATTTGTAAAATATTTTGACGAAAGTGTAAGTCATCAAATCGCTTTACTCGTTGCGGCTTTGTGACTATTTATGGAATAATGGTAAAAAGTTTTTGAGATAACATTATTAATTAAATTGAATGCGTGTAGGATTTTTTGTTGTCTTTTTTCATTGCAACTAATTTCACAGTGCAATCAACATTTTCAGAATGTTTATCATTAGGCGAGAGAAATTCTTAATGAGAGGTTAAAGAAAATGTAGTTTCATTTTCTGGATAAATTTTTAAAAGTATTTAAAAATAATTTCTTAAAATACTTGTTATGTATTTCGATAAATTGAACATCAAGCATTTTAAAAAATAATTGCAAACAGCTTTAGATATTTTATTTCCTTTAAAAAACTAACTAAATTAATTGTTGATTATTATCAACAATTTACAAATATTTTTTACCATTTGCTATATATTTTTACTACTATCTAAATTTCTTTTTTAATTGTTTCTTTCAGATTTTGGATATGGAAATATTAACCATTTTTGCAGCTTAGCCCAATATGACATAAGATGAATTCTTTCAAAACATATTTTCTATTTGCCAAATTATACAACGAGAAATTTAGCTTCTCAGCAAGAAATTTTAAAAAATTAGTTAACCCCGTTTTAGTTATTTGAGTCATAGAAATCTTAAACCACTGTACAAGTAGGTAGTATCATAAAGTGGGTATCGATCCACCCTATTCTCTGATGATATTCTTGTGAATTGCATTCCTGTGGTTTGTGAATCAGTTGTTGTTCGGTGGAGTGGAGACTGCTGCTGTTGCCGTTGCTGTTGCTGTTGCTGCTGCACGTCAACGTCAAACCATCGACGACGAGTTGGCCCTCAAGAAGTTTTCTGTCTCCGTCTCCTAATCAGATTCAGATGTCGTCGAAAAATGCGCGACGCGCTGGCCATTTTAGCCTCGTTGGCGTAACACGGTAGTAGCCTCTCTTACCTTAACTTACCTCAGAGGCCAGCCAGCGAGCTGAATGACGAAGTCATAGCCGCGATGCGTCAATTTTAGATTCAACAAAAATGATTGCAATGCCGAGCAGGCTGGCTGGCAGGCTGGCTGGCTGGCTGGCTGGCTGGATGTCTGTCTGTTTGTCTGGCTGGCTGGCTGGAAGAAGACGGGGCAGACAACTGGTTTGCTTCTGCAGTTGCCTGTCTGTCAGGAGTAGCAGCAACAACCAGCAGCAGCAGCAACAGCAACTTGTGAAATGCCAATTTATTCGTTAGCAAATATTGCATCTGATAGAACAACACAAGTTTCTGTGTGTGTGGAGGACTTGGGCCAGTGATTTCAACATATGCAGAGACATGAGTTCCAGGACTTTTGCTATAGCTACTTGCCACTGCTTGGGTGTCTCTGATTCTGCTCTGGTCTGGTCTGGTCTGGTCTGGCCAGGTCTGGCCTGGCCTGGTCTGGTATGGCCTGCTCTTCTGAATCATGTGTAAAAATCTTAAGTGCAAACAATTGTACGCGTTTATCGTGTCTCCGGGGCGACGACCACCACCATTGAAGACAGACTTACCAGGGGACAGGAAGACCCTGAGCGAGCAGAAGAGAGCTACATAGAGAGAATAAGAGAAAGAAAGAAAGAGAGAGCGATGGATGGATGGATGGATGGATGGACGGATGGATGGAAAGGAAAGGATTCCGTTTAATTAAGCTTCAGCAACTTTTGGAATCTTCAGTCTTTCGGTTAGCTGTTCTCTCAAATTGGTTTAAGCAGTTTTTGGAAAGCCCTTGAGGTAATGCTACATCCCATTTCATTTCATACCATCCCCTATACATAAAAATCCATCAAATTCATTTTTGATCAATGCCTCATAAATCATCAAGATGCCAAAAAACCAAAAACAACATTTTTTAAAGCTCGCGCTCATTTTACTGGAAATTGCCCGCAAGAGGCCAAGAAAAGGCAAAGGCGAAGGCAAAGGCAACTATGTATATATGTAGAGGGCTGTCTCAAATCGAACTGAAATTAGTTTCTGTCCGTTATGCAGACGAAGAAGAAGACCACAACGACGACGCACGCTGACCCAATAATTATGTCTTTTGCCTTATGCCAGAGATGCCTCCACCTCCACCTCCATCTCCACCTTCGCCTACTCCTCCTCCTCCTCCTACTTCTGATTGCCAGAAATTGAGAGTGAAACGATCAATCGTCCAAAAAAGCCTGAATGCTTTTAGATTCATTCTATCTATACAAAATACCACAATTCTTTTTCGTTAGCCTTGGGCGAAAGACCAAAAAATTTACCTTATCAGTTCGAAGTTTTCCATGTCGGGGAAATGCTCTAACAAAATAAATAAATATGTATATATATTATTCACTATGCTGAGCGGTTTGCAATGCAAAGGAAAATTCAAAGAATTTCTATTCTTCATATGAAATGGTCGTATAATTTGCATGATATTCAGAAAAGATTATTTTTCAAATTCATATTTATTAAAAATAAAATTGTTTGAAGTTTACACTTGTTTATTTATATTTCAAATCAAATAATAAATAAGTCAAACTTAGGAATAATTTTTTATCGATTAAAACATAATTCAATTGAATTAATACGAAATCAGCTTTAGTTAGTTTAATTCGATTGATAAACCAAATCGCTCGAACGATTTTAAAGAATAGTGACCCGAATTTAAATCCGTCGAGATATTCCCGCGATTCTCTGCTTAATGCGTTAATTCGTCGCACTATAGTCCCGATTTAAATCCAATTGACTATGCAAGTTCAACCATTGCCGAGTCAAGAATAATGCAAAATTCCAAAGGAATAACAATTTTTATAAGTTACTGGCATTTTTAATTTTTCGATATTTTGTTACGATTTACTTTTTTTTGGAAGTAAAAATTAAACTAGTAATACTCAGTAAGCACACGTTAATAATAAAATAATCACAATGTATCTCAACGATTAAGGAATAAACAACACAGTTGGACGTGAGAATTTTTTTCTTTAAATATCCTAAAAGAGATGCAACATAAGTAAGAAAATGTTGAAATCAATTCAAATTACATACACACATCTTTTGTACTTTCATGATTGTTTTGAATTTGATAAGAAATTTGTTGTAAAGATTCCAACATTTTGGAAATATTGGAAGATAGATTGCAGCAATGTTCCAAATGAAACCTTACACCTTTCGACTTAGAGCATTCGGATGTTTTTTTAATATCCTACTAAATATTTGACTTTAGTTTGTCTTATTCGACTGTATTAAGGACGCTATAAGGATAACATCAAACAATATTAAACACCATTAAAAGTGCGGGTGCCTAAGAGGGAGCGTTCTATATCATGTGTCGAATATTCGGAGATTGGCAGATTCGAATCAGATGTGACAGTTTTTACGAGAGGCTAACCCAAACACCCAGAAGACTTGAAATATTTCAAACTTTTAATCCAAATTGAAATAATAATGCATATAATATAATATAACAACAGTTACTTAATAAGAAGAACAACATTAGCAATTCCTGTAAAAATGTGAATCATCTTCAATTTTACTTAGTGATCCAGGACAAATAGTATATTGAAAAAAATTAAATTCACAGGAATAGAGAGTTATTTGAATTACTTAACTGCAGTTCTACTTATTACAGATATTCCTGAATTAAAAAAAAAACAGGACATTTAAAATAAATAAATAAATGACAATTTTAGTGACCTAATTGGCTTTAAAATTTATTAAAGCAGACTCGAGGTAATGGAAGCGCTATTTCGAGAACAAACTCTGAAGTTGGAAGCTGTGTTCCCTTTCTTTTGCCTCACCTAGTTGTAATTCCCAACTAGTTTTAGCGTTTTTAGCGAAGTCTGCTGATGAGAGAACTTGGTTCTTCTCGTAATAGCGACTGCTCACTTTTTATTGGCTTCCAATAAATGACCTCGAGCCTACTTTAAGACATTTTAAATAAATAAATTATAGAAACGGCAAATTGAAAAATACATTCCATTTAAATAAGCAAATATTGATGAAGAATAAATATTAATTAGTATACATATAGATAAATAAAGTAAGTAAGTCGCCGGGCCGACTTGGATATACCATGCATCAGAGGGAAAAAAACTACATCGAGTTTATAAAACTAAATTCATATATTAAATTTCTTTCGTATGCGCAATTTCTAACATATGCTATCTCGCTCATTCTTATGTGTGTGCACTTTAGCGCCCCACCGGCAAAATTCGCCCTTGCACCGCTTTGAGTGCGAAACGTTTCAATGCATAACTCGGCCATTTTTATTCCGATTTTTATGAAACTTGGTGAAATAATAGATGTCCATAACATATATAAGTGTGCCAAATTAAATTCCGATACGACAAACAATGCAGGAGAAATGCAGAATTTATTGAATTCCGGAGGCGGAAGGGGGCGTGTCAAAAAAAATTTGGTGGAATGATAGATGTTCATTAGATCTATGAGTGTGCCAAATTAAATTACGATAGGATAAATATTACTGGAGAAAATCACTTTTTATTAAACTCCGGAGGCGGAAGGGGGCGTGGCAAAAAAAAAACATAAACTTGGTCTGCGTCTATACTACACGAGTCTACATTCTAAATTTGGTAGCTCTATCATTTATAGTTGCTGAGATCTCTGCACTCTTACGGACGGACGGACAGACGGACAGACGGACGGACGGACAGACGGACAGACGGACATGGCTATATCAATTTCTCTTCTCGTGCTGATCAAGAATATATATACTTTATAGGGTCGGAAAAGCTTCCTTCTGCCTGTTACATACATTTTGGCGACTTTAATATACCATTTCATCCTATGGATGCATGGTATAAAAACGATTATATAGATTTTCGCTTTTGATCTAACATCTTAACGAAATGAAAATGCCCTTTGTTAGAGTATATTCGCTTTGCGTTTTAACTAATATACCAAATAATAATAATATAAATAAATATAATTTGGTTTATTGCCTTTGTTGTTCCTGTTGCTGCTCTTGCTGCCGTTGTTGTTGTTGCTGTTGTTGCTTTTGTTGCTTTCTCGATAGCACGCGACACAGGGAAAAGAATGGTCTAACCTGAGGGCAAATGTCACACCATATCATACCAAACCGAAAGCCAAAAAGTCTAGACAACTTCTATTTATGTGTTAGAGGCGATTCGAAATATTTTTTGATATTTTTTGGTTTTTTTTTTTCTTGAAATTTTTTCGATTTGACCAGGCTAATCAATTTTAAATGTGTTTTTGCGTGTCAATCGCTTGTTTGCGTGTTGCGACGACTTTTATTGATATGTTTTGTTTTCGGGCTCGTTGGAGAGGGAATCTTTCTTGATTTGTGTTTAGTTAATAATTGTTGTTGTTTGCCTTGAGTTTTCCGAATCAATTTGAAGTGAAATTCATTCGATTTATTGCACAAATTGTGGAGAGTTTCTCTGCCGCTGCCGCTGCCTCTGTCTCTTTCTCAGTCTGCCATGTCAGGCATTATGCAACAGCAACATAGATGGCTACTTTACACTTGTCAGTGGCGCATTTGACAAATTTGGCACGCTTGACCATAAAAAATGGTTGAAAACCATGGAAAAGTGTGAAACTGCAAATGGCGTCGCCTTGGTTAGACATAAGCCCAGCTCTCTGCTCTCTGCTCTCTGCCAGGGGTTCTTCTTGTCTCGTTTTGGCTCGAGCATCGATTAGCATAGTTGTTGCCAGAGCTATTTATATGGTTGTATGTACATGTATAGGCAAGGGCGTGCCTGTTTTGGTGCCATCACTTCCAGGGGAGGATTTTCTACTCAAAATACTCATAAGCTCGACAATATTTAGCCAGAGAGATCGTGGCAATAAATGAATATACTTATCTATATTACATCTGAATGTTAATCAGAAAAGTAACCGATGTTGCAATCGTTTTCAATAATAGCATATAATGGTTAAAAACTTAAATTCTAGCAAATTTAGTAAATTACCATTTTAACCAATGAATCAAACAATTGCCAATTCAAATCTATTTATTTGCCCAATTTAAAATTCAAACCTTGTTATATGTGTTATACATATAATATAGAACTACAATCTTGGATTTTATATTTTAAGATTAATGTTTGCTTTACCCTTTAAAATATACATAAATTTAATTTTACAAAACAAAACGGAAAAAACAAGTATAATTTAATTTATTAAGAAATATAACTAAAATAATTTCTTTCGTTATTTATTTTCTAGGGTTATCTCAGGATTCAGTATTTTCTAAAAAAGTGAGTTATACATTTTACGTACAAGTTGTGTTTCAAATTGCAATTACACAAATAATACATTATCATATTTCAGATTATTACATTTGCTTGATCAGGTCTTCCTACAAAATTTCAGCCAAGTTTGACAGAATAAGATAATAAGTAAACGTATTATTATTTGTTTACTGGCCTCCTCTATTTCGCTTAATTTTTTGTTCTAAATCTAAATCGATAGACTTTTGTTTTGGAACAAAACCTATACAGCAATCGTTAGAAAGGATTGTTTAGAAATTACAACTTCATATATATGTACATATGTACATGTGCCTGTAAAAAGCATTAAAATTATCTGTAGAGTATTTCATTTCACGTCAAATTTTTAAACTAAATTCATATATGAAATTTCTTATGAGTATCTCGCTTATTTTTATAGGCACACGAGAACTTTGGCGCCCCCCCTCGGCCAATGCCTCCCTACATACATATAACTCAATCATTTTTGTTCCTACCTTTATGAAATGTGATAGAAAAAAAAATAGTACGATAAATATTGCGGGAGAAAATCATCTTCTATCCAATTCTAAATCAGGAAGGAGTCGTGGCAAAAAAAAAAAACTTGAAATGCGTATATGCTACATGACTCTACTTTTCAAATTCAGTAGCTCTAGCTTTTAAAGTTCTCGAAATCTGGGCACCCATACAGACTGACATGGCTATTTAAATTTTTCTTCTCATGCTGATCATCGGAGATGTTTTCTTCATACATTTTGACGACCTTAATACACCATTTCATCCTATGGATGCATGGTATAAAAATGTTATTGAATCTTTACAGAGTCCTAGTTCCTAGTCTTAGAATTATTAACTGTCTTGCATTATTTTAGCCCTTTTGTAAATTGTTATACTAAAATGTGAAATTTTTACAAGCACTTTTTCCCGTTTATCTTTTAAAAGTTGAAGACGCAAAACTAAATCAATGTGTAGACCCCTTCACATGAACGTTTCTTTATATGCCCCCTATAAGCACTCTTGATATACATATAGTACTATGTACGTACATCCATCTATGTATATATCTATATGTATATTTGACAACTGCATTAGTGAGAAGAGTGTGTTAGTAGTAAAGGGAGAGAGCTGGGTGCGGGGCGTGGCATTGGCACACGCGCTAAAGCGGAAGTTAAGCTCATTTGGCGAACAAAACGCTAGCCAAACGGAAGGGATTTCTTTTTTTAAAAGCATCCTGTACACACGTTCATCCAAAGCAGGACAACTTCATTGATATATGTCTGTCTGTCTGTGTGTGTGTGTGTGTGTGTTTGCCCAGCAAACACCAACAACAACAACTGTATTACTTTTCTCCTTACTTCTTCATCGTCGGATTTTTTTTTGTCCCCTTTTTTGTCTTTTATAGATCCCCTTCAACTTCCTGTGCGCAATGTGAAAATGTAATAAATTTTCCTTCATTTTGGTTGCTATATGAGGAATCAAAAAAAAAAAAAAACAAAAAAAAAAAGGGCTACCAAATTTCATTACAACAACCAAACAAACATACACACAACAAGATAATAAAACTGATAATTTCAATAATTAAAAAATCATTGTCCATAAAATTATATAGAAAACCAGTCTGAAGAACCCCACGCAGCGCCACCCAATCTCAAAATCAATCCCAATCCATTGAATGGTTAATTTCTTTCATAGTTTTTTAGCTTTTTATGGGGCCACAAAATGCTTGCGTTGGAATATTGTTTTCTTTCTCTTGAATGGGAAATATGTTGACGACAATAAAATAACAAAAAAAAAAAAAACAAACTTTGCTCCACTGTTGAAAGTTTGATGAAGTAAGATTAACTATATTAGACGATATGGGGGGAACTCTTAAATACAAATTTATGGACATCATAAAACTTTAAGTTCGAGAAAGAAAGGCATGAAATCGTTCTGTGTTTGTGATTCCATAATGATGATGATTTGTTATGGAAAGACTTCCGCTAATTGGAAATGATTGATATGAAGAAGAATCTCTAGAGATACATATGTGTGTGTGTATGTGGGTTTCTCACATCCTCCATGGCTAACGGGAATCCCTCTCTTATCATGACACGTTTGCTAGGTAACCTCTACGTGACTTAACAACGAGAAGTGCCACCCGTTTCGTCACTCAGTCACGTGCATCCTTAGAAGAAGAAAAACCACTGTCCACCGATTAACAATTTGCCACATTTGCTTCCAGTGAAAACGGAAGTTAACTACCTGTCGATAACCAATTGCCACAATAGATAAATTACTTCACCTGTAATACAGGTTCAGTTTCCACATTTGTTTTTCAGGCTAATTGAGTTATGAGCCACAAACAAAGCCAAAACCAAATCCAACACAAAAACAAACCAAAAGCAACAAGATCGATTACGATCTATCACTTTGGGTATTATTATTTTCTAAGAAAATTGCAAGTGCAGAGCCAGTGTCAGGAGCAGGTAAATTCTCTGGAATTCCCTACTGCTCAATATGTGTGTCCCTTCCCGTGGAGAGACATACATGGATAGTGAAAGTGTGACTAGGCTAGCTGATCCTTTATCATTACCCATAGTGTGGCGCCTAACGGTACACAAAGTCATAACATTGTCTGCCTTATTTATGGTGTGTGAAATGTATCGATAAGTTCGAAATCCCATAAAGGACATCTTGTAATCTTCGGAGATACACAAGGTCCCATTGTCTCTTACTAGCTGCATTGTGTTGCTAACAAGTCAATTATATTGACCACTACAGGGGACGGCTCGACTAGTCTATTGAACCCAACTATCATTACCTCCGTTGTGCCAGGTCTTAGAATGGGATGGAAACTCTTTACAGCTGAAACAGAGTATTCCATTTTAATGAGTCACACACTAGTTTTTTGTTCGTCTAAAACTAATTTTAATTTAAAGCTAAATCTGTTTTTTTTTATTTTTGGGAAAAATTGCTTAAAATAAAAAAAATCTAACAAATGGTTCACTGTTGAAAATTCGATATACATATAAAGAAATTCAATAATGCAAAAACCATTAATAGTCGTGTATCTCGATATTATATCCATCCATATATTAACGATATGAAAGCTTTATGATATATTAGTCTAATCTCAAGAAAGTTCGATGGAAAGATGTAGATCAAAAAGTATTTGACTAATCATTTAGTTAGTAATCCAATCTGAACAGAATTTGGCGGCAAAGAGCTTGGAAAATAAAAAAAAAAATTTATTTTTTTAAAGAAATTAATTTGATATCGATTATTTGAATAAAAATGTTCGATACTAAAATATTGCACAACTGTTTAATAGACCAAGGCGTTTCAGATTTAGTTTTTAATCCATCGAAATAGAAGAGAGGTCACAGCATATAAAATGGTAAAAGAAATAAGAGTTCACAATAATATATGTAATTGAATTCCAACTCAAAGAGTCCGGCAGAATCAATTGAAAAGCTAAACAATTATACAAATTACCTTTGGAACTTTTAGAACTTACATATAGACGAACTCAATTTCAATTGCTAGAAGAGCATAGTAAATCAAATTTGCAATCAATATGCTCGAAATACTAGATAATCCATCATTGAAATTTATAGCCCTAAAAGTTATCAAAAGCCATGATGAGGTAATTTCACTTAAGATTGCTTTCTACCCCGCCAAAGAGACCAAAGAGACAACCAACTAGTCAGTCAACCACCAAATAACAAGGCGAAGCGCACCCAAATTAAAATAAATATAACAATTTTTCTCTTAATGACAAGCCCCATCATAAACATACACACATAGTATAGGTATATATATATGGATATAGATATGTATATACTTTTATATATACTCACCATATAAGCAATGCAAAACACGCAAACATTTTTGTCGTTGTTCGGGTTTGTATATTTGGGTTTGCATGACTGAAATATGTATTTTATTTTATTTCATTTCATTTCATTTTTCTGTGTTCCTCCTTTCGAGGAATATTATTGATAGCCAACATTCAGAGCATAAATGGCTCTTTAACTCTCTGACAAATGGGCCCGGCGAGTGAGGTAAGTGAAACCGTCAGACATTAGACATTGTAATGGCGTCTCCGACTCTGGCTCTGGCTCTATGACTATTTGACTCTGGCTCTTCTTCTCCCCTGTGTAAGTGTGTGACACTCTCTAATTTGCATGGTGAGGTGAGTGTGGGGTGAGTGTATGAGGTGTGTGAGGTGTGCGAGTGTGGGGGTCATGGGGTCGGGATAACAGCAAATCGACCAGCTCGATCGCTTCCAAACTACACACACTCAAAGTGAATAACTTAAAGAAAATAGAAACTGAAATAAAAAAAATAAAAACGCGATCGTCTGATCGTTGGACAACAACAACAACAACAAAACGAGCAACAATCACAGCAACAACAACAACAACAACAATGAGAATGAGAATGAGAAATGAGTATGAACAATATAAAATGTCCGCCGCATCGGAATTGCTAATTTGCTATTGAGTTGGGCGGAGGGATGAATGTGTATGTGAATGGGGGGGGGAGGTAGAAGGTTTTGGTGGGGAAAGAGGGGAGGCCTTGTAGCTTTTGATTTTTCTGCTTTGCGAGACCCTCCACAACCAACAGCAACCAAGTTCCTGGTACGTCTGACCCACAACATTGCCCCTGCACCAGCCCCAGGCCCCGAGCCCCAAGCCCCAAGACCCAAAGCCTCAAGCCCCCAGTACCCAGCCTAGCCCCTGTTCCTACTGTTGACTGTTTTTGATTTTTCGTACGACATTTTTGACATGCGAATGTTTTCCTTCTTCTTTTTTTTTCGGTCTGATGTCAATGTTAACGAGAAGCTACAGACAACTAAGTACAGCTGCCACAAGCGAACGAACGAACGAGAACAAAAAAAATAAATCCAAATTCGAATTCGAATCCGTATCGGTGTATCTGCATCCGTATCTTTATTTTTGGCATTTACAATAAATTGAATTTGACCAATGCTGTTGCGGTTCTGCCCTGGTCTCTCTCTCTCTCTCAGCTCGGCTCACCCCTTACTGGGGCACTTGAAGCAATCAAAGTTGCAGCCAAAGTTGCATGAAAACCGCAGGAAATTCGTCGAATTTGCCATGCGGTAAACTACTAAAAAGGATGTTGGCCAGCATGTCCTTTGCTCTGAGCCAAACTGGCAGGCATTGTCTCTAGCTAACTTCCAGCCTACCCCCCTCCCTTCTCATCCCATCTCATCCCGTCTCACTCACAGCATTGGCCTCCTCTGCATTTCGGTTTTGCTGCCGAGTGCGTTGGCGTATGCATAATTGATGCGAATGTTTGCGGCAGTCCGATGAGGACTCAGAAACCCAAACCCAAACCCAAACCCAGGCATCATAATTGAGTCCGAGAACCGAGAACCGAAAACCGACAACCGAGAGAAAAAGTAGTTCTTGCCTCTGGGTTTAGAAACTTAAGCAAAAAATATCCAAAAACAACAAAAACAAAAACGCATACTACAATTAAACGTGATCAAATTTTATATACCCTTGGCTTAAAATAAATCATTGAATAACGAAACTATCTAAAACAAAATATATAAGTAGATATATTATTCTGTAAAATAAAACATAGAAGCTTAGCATAATTCTACTACAAAAGCGTAAACTTTCAAATACGATTTATAAGAAAGAACTAATAAACATACAAAACCCATAGAACTAATAAATAAAATCATTAACAGCAAAATGAAATAATTCAACAAAATTACTACAGAAAACTACTAAAACCAAATCCGCAAATATGTTTAAATGATTGTAAAAAACTTGTTAAACTTTCAACCCTTTTTTTGGTCTTATTATATTCCAATATATTTAAGAACATTAAAATATTGATTTATGCAAATCAACTATCGTCTAACTAATGTGTAGAAATGTTCACATTTAGTTATTACTTAAAAGAGTTTAATATCGGAAGCATTATTTCGTCTAGAATTTAGTCTTACTTAGAAGTAATTGTAAATTCAGTTAATCCCACTTATTCATTTGAATGGGATTTTACAATTAGATAGACAAAAACAATTAAAGATAGATCCTATTTTAATCCCCTATATGGACGATATATCTGTATGGGCTTGAGCGAAAATTTTGATTCATTAAGTCAAAGTTATGGATCATAATCAATTCATGTTGGGCAAATTAAAGCCTTTTCTTTTTAAATGTGAATCATTGAAATTATTATATAGATTATATATTATATTATATTGGATATATCACAAAGAAAAGGCTAAAAAAAAGAACTTTATCAATGGAAAAGCATTCTAAAGCACTCCGAATTCTAAAGCAAAAGTTCACCAAGATGCGGAATTCAAAAAATGTACATAGCACAATTTCTAAAATTCTCGACATTATGCGAAACATTTTATGTCCTTTAGATTTGTGGTCTACACAAAGAAAAATCCTACGTTTTTCGCAATTGTTCATAATAAATATTATTTATTTCTTTTTTTTTTTCTCTAGCTGAAGATTAAATCTAGATATTACATATTTCATTACTCTGTTTTGTGGGGCTTGTACAATTAAATGAACTAGCTATAAACACTAAAGTAATATACCCTTTCATGCAAGGGGTATAGGAAAATGTTCTTGTACCAAAGATAAGAGTGTTTTTTTTTTTTTTTGGTTGAGGAAAATTAAATGCAGTTGAGTTGGAAAACCGCAATTTTTCAATTACATATTAAGAACGTGCAGGGATTCTGCATGAACGCTATATTTGGCCAAATCTCAACTAAACATTTGTACCCTAACCAACCAGACTCCATGCAAATTGTTGTGAATTTCAAGCTATAACTTACATCACAAATAAATTGCCTATTTATTTGATGCACAATTTCTATTCACACACTTGGCTACAGCGGAACTGGAATGCATCGAAGCTATGGAACGCTGGTTGGTCCCGGAGAGTAGCCAGCTTGAGGACCTGGTTGCCAGGCGGGTCACTACGGAGTGCAGTTTAAGGCAGTCCTTGCGAAGCAATACTTCGCGATAATCCCGCAGGGTCACATCATCATTTGTAATTTAAATTTAATGAAAAACAGTAGTAAGTAAATACGTATTACAAAAAAAATATGACACACACACGCACAAAAAACAAAACCCATAAAAATGAAACCAGCAGAATTGTGTATTTTATCCTATTTTTTATGACCCCCTTGAAGAAAATGACCATCATTTCACTTTCCCTGCAATCGAGCAGCAACCGTGAATTCATCAATTTTCCGAGTAGCTATATTCCTAAGAAAATTGCAGCTCACACCTACACTGAACAAACTCAGAGACAGACTGAGACAGAGGGAGAGACAGGGAAAACGAGTGGCAAAGGGAAAATCTGTAAATGATTTGTTTGACACTAAGACAACATCACAACATGGGGCAATCTTTCGCAGAAAGGTAGGAAAACCCGTAATCTGTGCAAATGATCGTCGAGGCAGTATGTGACCCACAGATCCTCAGAACCTTGTCGCCAGTTGCAGCAGCCCTCTTTTCACTTCCACCTTCTCCTCCTCCTCCTCCTCCTGCTGAGTGTTTTGTGTGTGTGGGCAGGGCATCATTAACCTTTAACAAATGCCAAATGGTTGAATGGTCGAATGGTTGGGGGAGCGACTTCTACAAATGTCAAATGTCATGGCACTTATTGATGTTTGACTCGCCACTCCGCCAGCTCTCACTCTGTGTGTCCGATCTTATTGGGATACACAAAAGGGGTACAAAAGGGACATACACAATTATCACCCTGCCTCGACGATAAAGGCAAATGTCATTGTTGACATGCCAAGTCATTGTCCGTCTTTGCCATCCAGTTAATGAAAAAGCAAAAGAATGAAATGGATGTCCATAAGAGTCGACCATGTCTCTCCGTCTCTCTGTCTGTCTGTCTGTCCATGCTCTTCAACGGAAAACTTTGTTACGCTTTCATTTCCGATCAGATCAATTTGAGAATAGATTACAGGGATTGGGGGGGGGGGGGGGATTGGGAATAATGACAAGCATTTGATAATGAAATTGAAGGTAATTAAATGACACGTTCTCTTGAATGATAAGCCCCAGGGCGGATCTCGAGCTGAAATTGGTATTTCCTATTAAATAATTAAATGAATGAGCCAGCATTTATGGCGAATTCACCAACGGAATCAGAGAACTTTTCTAAAATTGTATATTAAAGTCGGCAAAAATTAAAGAAGCAAAAAACATACATAAATACGTAATATTATAATATAGATTTCGCAATCCAACAACTCTTTGAAGAATCTGTAGCAACTATAAATAAAGTGAACCACTTTGAATTTGCATCAAAAATGAAAAATATAGATTTACTATGCGTAAATCGATATTTCAACAGACAAATCTGTACTAAAAAGTCTGTCCTAGACAAATAATAAAGCAAATAATTTCGATATTTACACTGCACCAAGTGGAGAACCTATTTCAGATTAATAAGACCAACTTCATATATTCAATTTTTGTTCGTATCCCGTATAGCTAAGACATTTTGTCTCGCTCACTCTTATCAGTAAACAATCACCGACGAAATCTGCATTGCGTTTTTACGTATAACTTGGCCATTTTATTCTGATTTTCATGAAATTTATTTGTGAAATGATAGATACTCTAACCAAAACGTGAGTGTGCCAAATAAATGATGTGGGCGAAAATCACCTTTTATTCAATTCCGAAGGCGGATGAGGTACTGGAAAAAAATAATAACTTGACGAGCGTACACACTACGCAACTCTACATTCCAAATTTAGCAGCTATATCTTTTATAGTTCCTGAGAACTGTGCACTCTTACGGACGGACAGACGGTCAATACCTGGATATAATTGTACAAGCCTTGTCTATGAGAGATCATTAGGTGGTTAGAGTCTACCTCAGCCTGCAATTGACAAAATGGAACGAAAAAGTTTTAAAAAAGTTATTATAGAAAATTGTAGGGAAAATGATTTTTTGTCAAAATACTTATGCACTTTAATTGATTTAATGCTCTGACACTGTAGAGTCTACGGTGTAGAGGTGGGCATGTAGTGGCTCAATGTGCTCCCCAATGTAGGGCGTGGGCAGAGGTCGACGCACATATTTTTGTGTGCGGCTCGGAGTTTTATGATGGGCAACAAAATCGCGAGCGATCTTCGATCTTCAACAATCATGCTCTTTTTCGCAGATGAGTTTTATGGCGGGTCACAAATGTGTCGTCTCGAGATTGCAACAACAAAATAAGCATACAAATATGAATGGCTATGCCGAAGTTTGTATACCCTTGCAGTCCTTGACTATTACATTTTATGTTTTAAAACACTTTTTCTCTACACTTCATACACTAAAAAATTTGTCATCGACCTTCGTGGGATTCGAATTCGCTTATATTCGCTTAATAAACAAAAAAAACAAACATCTAAAAAAAAAACTATGCCGCGAACGAGATTCGAACCAGCACCTTTCGTTTCATACGCAAGACCTCTATCCACTAAGCCACTGCACCTCTGTTGCTCGGTCCAGCCAATCGCCAGATACTAAGCGTGCCAAGACAATGTAGTGATTGACATATTCACACACAGACACAATCATAATTGTGGGTGTGTGTGTATTGAGCAAATTTTGTATCGACGAAATCAGGCGTTATGTTTATCCGATTCATTGATATCCAGGCATATGATGTATTGCATACATATTTATGTACGTAATCAGTTTGGATAAGAAATAGAGAAGGTATTCGCATTTAACGGTCATTTTTTATGGCAGCTGTATGATATAGTGGTCCAATCCAATCCAATCCGCAGATGTGGTACCTATGGTATAGAAAAGCTTATATACGAGCTTCAAAGTTCCATTACTCTAAAACTGTATGACTAGTTTGCATAGCAGAAGACAGACAAGTGTCATGGCTATATCAACTCGTCTTCTCTTGCTGATCAAGAATATATATACTTTTATAATAGCCTTTGCAAGAGTATAATAAGGGTTGTTTTTTGCTTGTGTGCCGGCCGCCAAGGTTTTCTTGTTGTTTGTAATTTTGTTGATCCTGCTTACTTGTCAAATTTTCGTTCCCACCTCTAAGGCATGATGAAGAGTGGTCGTACAAATTATAAAATAATAATAATTTTTCACAATCTTTTGTGAATGTGTTAAGATGTTGATAACAAACGTTTTTACTCTTCTATTGTATGAGCAATATTTTCTTTCTCGTCAAAAATGCCAAAATGAACAAAATATTTTTGAAACCATTCACACAAAAACTACATACGAACTACAAATCAATTTTTTGACAAATTTTTTCCATTTGACTAAAGTAAAATAACGTAAAATTTATACATTTTCTACCTTTGGTCTTTCATCTTTCATTCAATTTAAAATGTGTACTCAAGTAATTCGAGTTTAGTTAAGCATTCGCAAGTTGTGGATTATGAATATCTTAAAGATGGGTTTTTATTGGAAATAGTTTGATAGTCTAAGTCTTCTGAACAAAATAGAAAAGAAATTAAAGCATCTAAATATCAATGCATTGTCTTTGGTCGATTTCATACGGGAAAACCTACATATAAAATCTAAATAAAAAAATTGCTCTCAAAAAATATAGAGAAAACGATTTTAAACGAGTTCTTGTCTGACTTTTCACATTAAAGTGAATTTTTAGTATTCATTTCAGCCTGAAGGCCTTTGTCGCTCCGACTTCACAACTCATTGTAACTTAGAATTAATTCTTCTTTACAATTAAATAATAATAATAATAGTATTCATTTATTTTAAGATTAATTTAAATTAAATATTGAACAACGAAGTAAGGTAAACCATTTAGGGAGTTCTTATTTTTTTAGCTTAATGTAGTTTTTTCATAACATACATATATTTACCTTATGTTGTGTTCAATCTCGTTCCCCCGCAAGTAGGTTTTTTTTCATATTAGTCAAAAATGGTTTAAGATTTAGGACAGGTAATTAAAGTTTTATCCTGTTCTGTGCATATATGAAGATACCGTCCATGTTTCAAACTGGTAACTGCTTTGCAATAACCTTGCTAATTAATAAGAATTCTTAATAATTAAAAATACAGACAACTGTTACCGTATATGGGGCCTTCGATAGTTTAACAGCTTCAATATATGTACTTATATTCCAAAATCAAAATGTCGTTTCAAACTCAAAAGTTAAGCAGCTTTGCGGAAGTTCGTTAAAGCTTTGCTGTAAGCTCGCAAGCAGTGCGGCAATGATATTTTTTGACTTGAATGCATAGATTAACATCTAAAATAAACATTGAATCGAAAAGTTTACGCGGTCATTTTAAGATTCCCTGACAAAAAAAAAAACAAATTTACTTTACTCCAATATTTTGTTTGTCTAAATAGGGTTTGAGAAACGTATAAAAACTTAAATATTGAATCAGTTATTTTGAATTAGAAGCAGCATGCACTGCTTACTTGGAGAGAGTTGCCATATCTGAGGAAAAACAATTTACATTTACCATAATAACATAATGTTAAATTGAATAAACGCCAATAGTTTAAAAATAAAAAGGGAAATTGAGCGCGATTAAACGTTATATTCTAACCAATAAAGAAATAATAAATTAAAAATCAACTACAAATTCATCCCCAGAACAAAATTTATTCGGTTATGAAGTGAAGAATGTAAATAACGTGTAGAATGTATGTAGATGTAGATAACAGGTAAATCGTTATCTAAGACATGTTTAAGAGACAATTCAAAAGTCCCGCTTTTTTCGGATCAATGAAACTCAAAATAATTAACTGTTTCAAAAACTTTTGAAAATGAAATATGAATCTAAAAAGGTCCCAGCGAGAAATAGCTAGGAGCCTACAAACTGCGAAAGACACTTAAATAAGTAATGAGACGCAGTGTAGGAAACCCGGAAGGCAGTTAGACATATCAATTAGATAGAAGTTTTATTGGCCTTCTTCATTATGGGAGTGGTCATGATGGTTTTACCGCCATTCGACTGTCTTTTGAAAGCAAAATAAAAATAGATTACTCACTCTAAGGAGCCTACAGTATAGAAAAGGAGCTTGAATAAGTTATAAGGTAAAAAGGCAGGAAAGTTGGCAGGCAATTGGATGGATGGACTAGATGTAGAATGGTTAAAACCCTTTAACGCATTAAACAGTGTTGATACAAAAACCAAATATTTTGTTTTCTGATTGAATGATATACTACTTACGTACATACATATATTCGATTGGCTTAAGCCCATCCCCCACACAGCAACAGTTTAACAATGCCGCCAATGAATTTCCATGGCAACTAAAGAAATTCCACCGTTGTTGTTTATTTTGGATACAATTTTCCCAAGCACCACACAAAAACACAAGGAAAAAAACAAAGAAAAATCCAAAAAATTTAAATCAAATAATAATAACAACAATAGGAACACTAAGAACATTTACAAATCATTAAAGTAGGCTGAAAAAATGTGACAATTAATAAGAGAGTGTTTTTTTTTTGTTTTCTGACACTGTTGCTGTATTCCCAACAAAAATTCAGCCACCTTCAGACATATATAACAATATTCAATATATAAATACATATTTGTTTTTGAAAATTATTTAAAAAGTAGTGCTAAAACCAACTCACAACATGCCAACGATACCCAAACGCGATTACAAGCCAACAAAGGGCACAGGAATGGACTTCCTTAGCTCTGGCATAACGCGCACCGAAGTCACAGAAATGCAACTCAAATGGCAGGACAATCCCTGTCCAGCACCGCCCTGCAAACAGGCCTTCTGGTGGGCCAGTCAACCGAAACCAATCAAAATCAAAGGATGTCCAAAGTAAGTTTTAACATTATGACATTCCAGAATAATATCCTTCCTACCCATGAGTTTGATTAGCGGGAGAGGGTGGAGAGTGGAGGGTAGAAGTAAAAGAAGGAGGTTTCATCCAGAGGTCAATGAATTCGTGCCGGCCGGTCAAAGTGAAAGTTGTTGGTACAGAAAATTGCGTAAATGAATTATTAAATTGCGGGTCAGGTCAGAGAGATAGGTGGCTAACAATTGTCGAAGGCACGCGAGCTGAATAAGCTGAATTCTCAAAAAACAAAAACCATATATAGAAACTGTCGTGTCCACAAATGGAACAATAGAGAACTGCTGTTCTACGGATACATTTTTTGTTGGTTTTTGTGTAGGTCATTTGGGTGCTTAAAACTCAAATTGACGCACAATCGAAAAAAACGTATTAATCATCAATAATATCGATATGAAGATAAAAATCATGAAACTTTGGGGCAGATTAAGGTCATACATCCATATATACAAACTGAATGGAACATGGTGTAATTTACTTGAAATATAGACCACATGAGATAGTATATTCTATATATTCTGTGAATGTCATTGGAGGCTTCATAGTAAAATTTTAAGCATAAGTATATTCCAAATGGTAACCTTCAAGACATTTCTGGAATCTATTAATCAAACTACTAACTAGAATAACATGGCCAAAACAATTTTGGAGTTTTACGCCCCCTTTCGTTGTTGGACTTGGACTTGGATTGGCTTAGGCTTGGGCTCGGACTTTGGGTGATTCATTTTCTGTTCTTATCAGCCAGGCACATGTCAGCGATTGACCTTGGCCATTGACATTTGTTGAGTTCCTAGTAACACCCAGGAGCCACCCACACCAATTTCAATGTCAGCCTTAGAAGTGCGTGAAGTCATCCCGGTCCGGAAATGTGCAGAACTTGACACAACACAATAGACGCCAAGAACTCCAAGGACGCTAGGAAATAAAGAATGGATAAATGGGAAGGACGAAGGCTTTTTTAATTGGAAACACAAAAAGCAACCAACCAACCTACCTACCTACCGACACATCAGTGTGTGTGAAAGTACTTATGCAAAAGACTTTCTGAGAACCTTTTTGATTTAACGCCATTTGGACGTTCGCATTATTATTGCAAGCAAATTGAAGGTGGACCGCCCACAAGCACCCCAACCTTTTATGAAACCCCTTAAACTACGACAGCAACAACTGCTGCTGCTGGTGTTGGTGCTGGTGCTGCTGACTGACCCAAAGGCATGCGAGCCAAACGGCACTGCGGTCATTTGGCTTTCGCCTCTCGAACCGTGCGGTACGACAACGATAGCGACTACGCGAGCCTCAAAACGGACCATTGGACAAAAGGACTAAACATAGCAAAATATTGATTAATTTTTTCTTAATGTGTGTGTGTGTGAGTGAGTGAGCGAGTGAGCGAGTGTGTGTGAGTGTGTGTTAGTCTAGTCGCGGGGAGTGTGGAGTAGAAACTATTTATATTAAATCCACTAAAATGACCGGGTGATTAAGACGTGGAAATACCATGCCAGAGACGACGACAACAGCGACAGCAACGAATCCGAACCATGTAAATCCAGATCACTTCCCAGACAATAGAATCGAATTGGAGCAAAAGAGTCGAGCACAGAACTTCTCCTTCTCAAGCAACTATCCCTATGCACCAGGACGGAGCTCCAATATCAATAATATCAACAATTTCACCAATTCAAACAACTCGCAAACAAACTACCACGTGCAACGCTATCAGAGTCCATACAATTTCCAGCATATTGTGAGCAACGCATTTTCAATATTGCATCATCCCTCTGTGGAGCTATTTGACTACTCCGCCAATACCCCGACGAGCAATCCAAGCAAACCCAATCAGGCCATAGTGCGTCCCATACCACGCACCGAAGCAGTTGCTCAGCCGCAGCAGCAGCAGCAACAGGAACGGCAGCAACAACAACAACAACAACAGCAGCAACAGCAACAGAATGTTAATCTAGAGCCAACGACCACAAGATCCTTCTTTTCGCGCAGCACTCAGGAGGTACGAAGTTTTGCCGATGAGTTGAGACAGAAGCTGCGATTCCTGGCGCCGGAGGAGAACTTTTCTGGTTCTGCCAGTCCCGGCGCCTGGCTACCCAATCGACACTTCGCCCTCGACATGCCGCAACGTCCACGCTTTGAGACCACTGTGCCCACGGGCATATTTCTGCCACCGCCGCATGAACTACAATCGCTGCCAGCATCGATGCTGCGGCGTCATGTCTATGCCTATTCCTCGTACCCCATGATATTGCAGAGTTACTATCAAAACAAAGAACCCAATACCGAGAAGGAGACCAAAGCTCGTTTAAATGGTGTTCGAGCTACTGCTGCAGTAGCAGCAGCAGCGGCCACAGCGGCAACAGCGGCGGCAGCGGCAACGGCGACCTCCAAGACCTCCGCTGCTGGTGTTGCTGCTGGTGCTCCACCGTCTGTGGAACAGCCCAATCTAGCTGGAGGTCTTCATATAACCAAGGCACAGTTTCAACAGCAATTGCAGCAACGTCAACGCGACAAAAGGTAATAAAAAAGAAACAGAACAACACGAAAAAGGCTCGTAATACGGTTGGTCAAGCGGGTTAAAGTGGGCCAAAAAATATTACCATAAATTCAAATGAGACCATAAATGGTCCCCCCTGCCTTCGACCCCTCCCTCCCGCGTCATTTTATCGATTTGTGCGTTAACAATTCAATTAGAAATATCATTTTGAATTCAATTGGAATTCTTTAAAACGCAACCAAATAGGAATGAAACCTCTCTGGAAGTGCTGATTAATTTATTTAGCGCAAACCGAAGGACATGTTCGCATGTGTCTGAACGTCGTGTTCATTCGACGTGTGTCATGCAATGTCCTCAACCTAACCCACTCCATTTGAATAATTTAAAACCCAAAAGACGGCTAAAAAAGAACATACTTTACGAGCAGATTTACCGGGGTCAGAGAGGAAATTCTCTTTTCTTTTCAAATAAATGGGAACTTGTTGTTGTTGTGTAAATGAAATGAATGAAAATGAGTTCAGAAAATGGGAATGAACGAGGAAAGTCCAACTCCTTTCCACTTGATTATAGCTGTTTATTATGCGGTCCTTTTTCATTTGTGTTAATATATGAAGTAATAATTATTAATAATACCTAATATTTAATCTGTATTTAACTGTTTGTGGTATCCATATTCGATATTTCCACACATTTGTCATCGTTATGACAGCCCCAAGGTCTCTTTGATTTCCCATGTACTTTTGTACGGAAACAAATTGCTCTAAGAACGGCGGTTCATCCATATATCAAGAACTACTGGTCGTAAAATTACAACAATATTTGGTGATCGGTCGTGAAGGTCATTAATTCAACGAATTTATGTATTTTATGACTATTTCCAATCCTATCCCGATTCAATCAGTTGAGAATTATAAGTGCATTTATTCTGAAATTGTGCAAAGTACAGTAGCAGAAAATCAAGAAACCCAACACTCGTTTTCTATGTATGTACACATATGTAATCAAACAAATCAGAAACTGCAAATACGTTTTAATGCTGCAGCTTTTTCCAAACCCCGCACTGTTTTGCAGCGTTCCATTTGTTTCGACATTAGTTGATTGCTTTGTACTTCAGACCCAGACCCAGAGAAAGAAAGAGGAGACCTGCGTCTATTGGCAAGAGAACCTTCTATTTTCTAACTCTGGCATAACAGACATTTGCGGTCGCTGCCAGAACTTCAATGTGACTTCCTGTACAAACACAAGAAATTTGCATAGGTCACGAGTTCAGGATCCTTTCGAAGGAGTACAATGTCTGACAGTGTTTTATATGTGTGTTGAGTCAAACGACCGACCAACCGACCAACCAACCAACCAACGAATCAACGAATAGCCAATGGAGGTTGGTTCCCTGCATGGAAACTAGCAAGTCATAAATAACTGACCAACAAATTGATGGTAAACTTAAAGCTTTAACTTTACCCAGATCCCAGGTGTTGGATTGACTTGAAGTGTAGTGAACTTAAAAGAAATTAATTTGAATCGGAGATGACTTGACAGTGGGGGTTGGTTGCATTGCTAGCATTCTTGATACAAAGTGCAACAGATTTAGGTCTTGAATCGAAATCAACTTACATCCACATTATAAGAGGTTCTTGAACTCCTTTTGAACCGTCAAGTGGCTGCCAGCAGCAGCAGGTAACTGGGTCGAGGTTTGCTAATTGAAGAACTTTTATTTTTTTTTTTTTAGACCCGTCGTACCGCCTCCGGAGCCCTATAAGAATGTCATGTACGACCGTCGTGTGATAAAGGGCAGCAACTTTGGTAACGCCTCCATAGTGGTAAGTCTGTAGTAAGTATCTCTAAGTGCTCCATTTAATATAGATTTTTGTTTGCCAGACGGATGTGGATCCCTTTGACAAGGCCGCCGAATTGAGGCGACGTAATATGCTACGGAAGCGTTCAATACAGTGCAGGAACCAAAGAAACGTCTTGGGTACACCTCCTCCAGTCAAGGGACGCAAGCATGAGACCATACAAACGGAGAAATATTTGGAAAAATTAGTCCAAAGGCCACCAGAGTTCTCAGTGGATACGCAAACGGATTTGTATTTGGAGAAGCCGCCAACGCCTCCATTCATCCCCGCCAAAGTGGGCATCGATGTGGGCACTGAGATTGCTGACGGAGAACTCTTTCACTTTGATGCTGAGGCTCAGCCGATCATTGATGTTCTGGTGGATGCCTGCATTGAGCAGAGCATGCTGGAGGTTGCCCACGAAATGGAGCTGGATAGCTTGAGGCGCAAGCAGGAAGAGTAGGCTAAACGAGAACTCCAAAATCGTATGTGTTTCCTTCTAAACTCTTCTATTATATTTCTGGCTATAGATTCTTGGCCCATCGCGAGGCGGAATTGGCCGAGCTGAGGCGACTGGAGGCCGAGGAATTGCGTCTGCAGGCCGAAAGGGAGCGTCGTCTGCGCCAAGATGCGATTGCCAAGGAGTTGGATGAGGAAATGCAGAAGAGTGTGACAGCAGCCAAGTTACTCCAGGGACATATTGCCAGTCTAGTGCCAGAAGTCCTGGAGAATATTGAACCAGCCAGCGATGCGGTTAAGAAGGAGCAACTCACAAAGAGCATTTGCCCCTGGCTCTCCGCAGAAGTGGCCGAGGAAGTCGGTCACATTGTGGACTCACGTGAGATTCTCACGGCCATCATTCAGGAGATTATCAAGCAACGCGCCGAGGTCTACATAGGCTACAAGGATGCCGAGTTGGAGGCAACACCACAACCGACAGATGTCGGCGAAGAGGAGTGCGGCATGGAGGAAATGGAGGGAACTTGCCTAAGCGAAGCCGATTCGGCAGAGTGCCCTGGACCACAGCTCGACCCGCCGCATTTGTGAGCGGGTGCCGAGTGAGAGAGCGTCAGAGTTTCGTTCTAGTTAAGTTTAGTTTAAACGAGTCCTTTTTAAGGTCCGCAATCCTGGAGAAACCCAAACCCGCCATCTTTCTGCTTGTGTTTGACAGCTGGGCTCGGCAGCAAGGTTTCCCCCTGCTGCCAAGCACAATCAAAAAGCTGCGCGCCAACAAATTTCTCAATATTGTTACAAGGTTTTTGTGTTTCAAAAAGCGCCGAAAATTTCAACAAATAAAAAAGTTAAAGACATCAAATCGAGCCAATTTTAATGTTAAACTTTTAGCTGATTTTGGATTAATAATCCTTCAAACCACGAGTGCTAACGGATGCAAATTTCAAATTTCATAATAATGCCGCATTTATTGATTTTACAGACTTTATTGACTTTCAGCATATGCCATCTAAACGAGTTTGGCCACATCAAGGACAATGTAGTCCTTTTTAACATAAACTGCAAACCGATACTATTCCTCAATTTTTTATTAAATAAATAAAAATGTATCATTTATATGCTCTTCGATGTATTTGTTAATTGTTCTTGCTAGCAAATTTGCATTACATATGTATAAACATGTAAAAACATAAAATAAGTAACTTTTTTAATTTTTCTTCAAAAGCTTAAATTTATCGCATTAACATTATAGTTCATGGCGGCTGGATCACAACTTTAAAATTTTTATACCCTTGCAAAAAGGGTATATTAATTTTGGTCAGAAGTGTGCAACGCATAGATAAAGGCATCTCCGACCATATAAAGTATATATATTCTTGATCAGCGTGACAAGACAAGTTCAAATCCGTCAGTCTGTCCGTATGTCTGTCTGTCCGTCGGTCTGGATCAACTCCTCCTAGACCGCTAAAGTAACAGAACTGCACCAAGTCTTGTATATACTGCAGGCATTGTATATCTCGTATTCATCCGGATCGGACGACTACATCATATAGCTCCCATAGGAACGATCGGTCGAAAAATGAGTTTTATATCAATAACTTCGTTTTCTTTTACCCGAGTATCATGAAACTTAACAATTGGCATTAATTTACTAGACATCCAAACGTCCGTGCCAAATTTTATCAAGATTGGACTACTATATCATATATGTAGCTCCCAACATTTGGACATAATAAATTATAATCCTGCCAAATTTTACCAAAATCGGATAACTATATCATATTTGCATGCTGCATGTCTATGTACATATGTACATGCATATGTATGCGTACGGTGCTATGGCGTGCAGATACGGATTTTTACCCAAAGGTCCTTACATTTAAATAACTCTATTTAGGGATTGAGTAACACAAGAACTTGCAAGGGTATACAAACTTCGACATATTCTCTATTAGAGGACAAAATTGCTTCTTGTATTCTCATTCAGATTGTTCTGAAACATGGACAAGATTTTCAAATATGCGCTGTTGCTGCGTTGCAATTTTCAATTAATTTTGAATTTTTTTATTGCAAAAGCTTTTTATCAATTTCGATTTAATTGGTCAATCGAGTATACACTTATTGTATGTGTGTATTTTGGCCCTTTAAATATATGGGCACATTGTGAATTGTGGCGCTTGAGCTTGCATTTACCGTTTTTTTTTCTATTGCTGTACCAACTGCAAAGGACATAGAAAGGTAAGTTAAATGTTATTTTAATCAATCAAAACTTTTGCTAACGTGTGGCCTTATATCCGCCGCTATTGTATGATGTGACAATTAAAATAGTAAGTGGAAATCTTAACGCGAAAATTTTTTCTCACTAGATACATACACACGGCATGAAGAAAATGCAAAAAGTTGCACCAAGGATGCACCTTGTCGTGTCACACGTGCAGCAAATATCGTTTAACGACTTCAGAATCTATTTTCGAAAGACGCTAAGAAGTCAACCTGGCAAACCCATTGATAATGACGTTTGTCCTCCGAATAGTGTGAAAATATTTATTATGCAGCCAGTTGACAAGCCAGAAATGATCACCTTCACCCCAACGAGTGGAACATGCACAGTGCATGATCTGCTACAGCAATTGGGTATAAAATTCGAAAGCTCCACCCCCATTCAGTGTGTCAAGCATGTTGGGCCTGCCATGGACTTGATTATCGAATTGTCTATCTCTCCGAAGCCCATATCCGATGAAGATCTTGAGAAGAGTCCTAAAAAGCAAAAGTATCGAGAGCACTTACTACACTACGACATTATTACCTTTAAAAAACTAAACAATATATGCAAATTTTAAAAGTAGTGAAATAAAAATTCAAAACAGTTACAATTTTTTTTATTATATCAAATATCTTGTATCAAATATCTTTCAATGGGGTATGACACTGTGTATTAAGTAAAGTCATAAACAGTTCGCCGGACACCCAATTGATTTAAAACACTACAGCACCGAGTCGCTCGTGCAACCAGTAATGACATTTCGGCTTTTTTCGATTCATTGTGGCAAAATTCGAAAACAGCGGTAAGCGGGAATTCTGTCTTTCCTAGCTTCTTATGTGTGTGTTCGTTCCTTACGCAAAGTGGCGAGAGAGCAAGTGTGTGTGTGTTAGTCGCTCTTTTTTCACTTTCTGTTGTTGTTGTTAAATATGCCTCGAACAGCAACATTCGTTGTATACCCATAGCTTTTAGTGGTATTGCTTCTACTCTCTTAGTTGGTGGTAGAACCTTACACAATGTTTTCAAATTACCAATACCAATTTTAGAAAACTCAGTTTCTAATATCCATCCTAACAGTAGTCAAGGTAGATTTTGCAATTCAACAACTCTGATTATAAACAAAACTGATTATATAAAAATATAGTTTATAGTCTTAATTTAGAATGCGGCCGATTGAGTCGGGTGTAACTAGTGTCTGTTAATTACAAAATTTGGTGATAATCGCGTAGGAACCAAACATTTTAAGAACAAAAACTATTTTTAGTGTGATATAGTTGTCTTGATCTTGATCAATTTTGGCACGGATATGTTTGGATACAAATAGCAAGTTTCATAATAATCCTGTGAACTCTATTTTCGTCCGATGGTTCCTATGGGAACTATATGATATAGGTGACAATATAATTGCTTTTAGGAACATATACCACCTAATGTACATATTTAATAAGTGCCAATATAAATAACATTCATCTTAAAAAATGTTCGCCTGCATATATAAATACATCCTAAAACTGTAACTTAAACATAGACACAATAAGCTTAAGGGCTTAGTTGCTATAGCATAATCTTTAAAATTATGCGTAATTTATAATTCCGCGGTAATTTTTTAATAATAATAAAAGTGGTTTTCCTCTGTCCATAATTAATATACTTAAATCCTTTATCGAATTTGTATATAAATATAAAACTTTACCTGGCTAGTATTTTGGATAAAAAAAATGTACACATTTACAGCACTAATTTGCTGTGATTCCACCGTTTGCGCGAGATGGTCACACTGTGACGTCACTTGATCTTCCCCAATTGTGAATCATTCAGAAAATTGTTTTCATTAGAAATCAGACAAGCCAATGCAGAGACAACCATGTTTAGCAGTGGACCGAACTATAACAAACTGAAGACCAATCTTCGGTTGGCCTTGAATCGTCTGAAATTGCTGGAGAAAAAGAAGTCAGAGCTGACACAAAAGTCGCGCAAGGAAATCGCTGACTATCTGGCCACGGGCAAGACGGAAAGGGCCCGGATACGCGTCGAGCATATTATCAGGTACTTATATTAAGGTCTAGAGTTCACATCCGATATCGGATCTAATATACATTATCATCTTTAATGTAGAGAGGATTACCTCGTGGAAGCAATGGAAATAGTGGAAATGTATTGCGACCTGTTGCTGGCTCGATTTGGACTCATTACCCAAATGAAAGAGTTGGATGCGGGCATAGCGGAGCCAGTTTCCAGTTTGGTATGGGTGTGTCCTCGTCTCCAAAGCGACATAGCCGAATTGAAAGTCATCTCGGACATTTTCATTCATAAATATGGACCGCAATTTGCCGAACATTCGCGGACAGCAACTGGAGACCATTTTGTATCAGAGAAACTAATGCATAAGCTAACACTACAGGCACCACCCAAATTGCTGGTGGAGAAATATTTGATAGCTATTGCCAAGAACTATAATATTGAATACGAACCGGATCCACAAGTGATGCAAGAGGAGCAGAAGCCGGATCAACAGCAGCAGGCACATTTAATTGATCTATCGGATAGGAATAATCTAAGTGGTGGTGGAGGCGGTGGTGGTCCAGCTCCACCCCAAATGGGATTTATTGGTTATCCAGCAGTTCCGCCATTGCCTACCATGCCAGAGCCTCCAACCAGCAAACCGTTCAATTATCCACCCTTCGGTGGTGGAGGTGGAGGTGGGGCAGCCGCTATCAATCCCATGCAGCCACCACCACCATTTGCCTATAATATACCGCCCAATCAGCCCTCGCCGACGATGCCAGCTGTGTTGCCCGGCAAGTGTTCAGGAGGTGCTCCGGAGGAGAAGGACTTGAATACGAATTTCATAAATGTAAATATTTGTTGAATTTACGATAGTGTTTAGCATGATTTTTTGTTGGTTTTGGATGTTTTTTGGCTTTTGTAGCAGGAAACTAAAGAGGCCGAAGCAAGTGGTAGCGGTGGCTCTGGTAGTCCCGATGAAAATATTTTGGTAGGTTCTTGGCGAATTCTCACAATTAGACTAATTCACGATCGAAATATACTAACTTGCTTTTCATTTTCGCTTTCTCTCTTTATCTGTGTGACGCATCCTTGATCTATGTGTAAGTCTAGTCATCCCCATAATACCCCCCATCCCCCTTGATCCCACTACCGCTATGAGTCACTTATCATTTCGTAGATAATTTGATGTTTGTATGGGTTTCCATTTTTTTGTTTTCTTATTGGTATAATTTTAATTTCTTTTATTTTTGTTTCTTGGGTTTTTTTTTTTTGTTTTGCTTCTGACAGCGCCCCAAGCCAGATTATGATCCGCCGCCCCGATATACTTCCATTAATCCCGTTAATCTGCAGGTCAGACAATTAGGAAATGGAATGAAATTTCATTAATGCACTTAATGTTCCGATACTACATTGCAATCACCATATATTTTCGATATATATTCCTCATACTCATAAATTGATTTCCCCTTTTTTTTAGAATGCCAACAAACCGAAACCACAACCCCGTTCAAAGCTACCGCCTGGCGGTCCAGCTCAACCGAGTGCTCCACCAGATATAGACTTCCCATCGCTGCCAAATGTTCCACAGGACTTGCCTGATGTGCCCCCATCATCGTCGGGCGGTGGGAAAAAGGATGATGACGATGAAATTGATTTTGATGACCTCTCGCGGCGTTTTGAGAATCTAAAGAAACGAAAATAGGCATTGAGTATTGTTATTATTATTAATCCCCCTACTTATGCGTTAACCTATAAATATATACTCTGCTCCAACATAAAATTAACGAACCAAAAAAGAGTTTTAGAACTCAAGTTTCTTTTATTTACTTCAAGTAAACATTTAAATATCAAAAATACATTAAAGTCTTGGAAAAGCCCTAAAAAATTTCCTCATTTTCCACCACTTCTTTGAGTTCAAGCAGTTCAAGGAGTCCTTTACCCTTGGTTTCATTCCTCACCAATTCGTCGATGACACGATACTGTCCCGGATCGATGAGCAAAGTCAAATGTAGGGTAGACTCCTCCCATTCCTCGTGCTCCACTGAGTTGGCAAACTTGACGACAGATTCCTTTAGCTTGCCGCCTCCCTCTTTGCCGGCAAAACTGACACGCAACTTCATGCGTGATCTCTCAATGGGTAACTGGTGTTCTTTTAACAATTTAATGGCCTCTAGGGTATTCTGCTTAATGTTCTTGTTCATCTTCACCGAGAAATGGGCATCCTTCAGCGATTTCTCTATAATGGTAGCGGAATAGGGGCGTCTGGTCTCGGGATTTACGCACAAAGCTGCCACACTGTTCACTATGCCATTGATTTGGGTATCCAGCACACTCTGACGCTCTTTCTCCGAGACCTGAAGTTCTCCTTTGCTGAGGATTTCTTTACAAATTTCTGTTTCATCTGATTTTCCAAATGCCTTTTGAAGCTCGTCCTTTTTGGCTGCCTGCCCCTTAGACACATTGGTGAAGACAGTATGTGTTTGCAGGACCTCATCGATATCCTTTTCGCTACAAATGGATTGAGAGAAGAGTTAGGATAATACATCCAGAGGCAGGGCCTTTCCTCATTATTCCCACCTGTTGTTGCGCCAGGATAAAACCTTATTCTTGTAGCAGGCAATTTCGAATCGCTTGCCTGCCTTTTTGAGTCTCACTATGGCCACATTTGTAAGACGAATCTGATTCGTGGGCGTAAAGATTTTCGACATTTTTGTACTTTTCTTTTTCTCAAATGAAATTAATTTGTTTTTCTCAAACAGCTGATCGCATGTCGGAGCAAATTAACGGCGCCACCGAGCTGCCAAATATTATCCGCACACGTCCGTTGTATCCGTTAATATTGGGTTGTTGTTATCCGCCAATACTGTGGCCGGGGCAAAATATCCGAATTTGTTTCTGGCTGTTGTTGTTGTTGCTAATTCGCAAGAGCTGGCGCGCTCCCCCCGTCTGTTAAACCCGTTAAAAGTCAAAATAAGTAAACGCGTTCAAATACAAAAAATTGAATAAAATAAAAAGAATTTATTGCAAAAGATCCATCAAAAATGTCTCTTAATCAATTAAACAGTTCAATTCGGATTGCTAGCAATCATATTAATCAAACTCCAGTGATTCCCAAATTTAGTGGTCCCTTAATATCACGTACATGCCAAATAGAGGTCCCACTAAACATTAGACGAAAATGCTGCAAGACGAGAGAATCGGATAAATGAGTATGCAAAAGAGACGAGACAAAAACAGCTGTTAAGCGGCTAGCCGAACAGTAACTTGCCAAAACAAGCCGTCCAGATGGCGTTTCATCAGGCGCTAACTCCAGGCATTGCCAGGCTGAAAACTGTGTTGTTGTATGGGAACGCCATATTTAATTCTGCTGCCAGCAAAAAGGGGAAAAGAAAAGAAAAATTTGTTGTAGTAAATTTAGTTAAATGTCTGCTTAGATTTAAGCAAAAAGCGTGCAAAACTGAGGAAAAGATGTTCGCAAGTAAATCGAATTAAAGGAGTATACACAATTTGCAAGCCACTTAAGGTGAGAATGAAACGTGTTTTTATATGCTCTAACACTCTCTCCCCCTGTTTTGTATGTGTGCGTGCGAATATTTATATGTATGTGTGTGTGTGTTTGTACATACAACAAAAATGTACATACATATATATATATATGTATATGTATGTAGATACATTCCATTGCCATGCAATGAACGTCGGGAAAATTGTATAAGAAATCTAAATTGAGTTTCTCTCGTCATCTCTCCCTTCTTCCAGATGGAACCATATATATTGAAAGAACCAGTCTATTCCGATTTGCAAGTGGTTCAAGTCCCTCAAGATGAAGTTGGGGTAAGTTGCCACAAACAAAAAAAGAAAATAGAGATAAATTATAATTCTATATCATGGGTCAGCCTCTGGTCTTGCAGGATGACGGGGGACAGCAATTGGTGTTCAATGAGCAGCAGCAAGTTGTCTATCAGACAGCGCAATATCAACAAGCGCCCCAACAGGCAGCGGCAGCTGCTCCATCTCATTATATCATAAATTCCAATACGGCAGATGATCTTGCCCAGCAGCAGCAGCAAGTAATGCATCATTCACATTATCAACAGCAGCAGCAGCAGGAACATCATCTGGACCAGCAGACCCAATATGTCCAGCAACCAGTTCAGCATGCCCAACAAATATATTATACCTCAGAGCAGGTTCTCCAGCCAAATGCCATTGTGCAGCATGCCTCCATGCAGCAGCTTCAACAACAACAACAGCAAAAGAAACAACAACAACAAGTACTGCAACAACAACAATATGCTCAACATGCCACATATGTGCAGACCAGTCCACAACAACAGACGCCGACGCAACTCCTCCAGACACCAGGTCAGCAACAGGCACAGCAGCAGCAAGGACAAACTCTTCAATTGCAAACCGCTGGAGGACAACAACAGCCACAGCAGCAGCAGACACAGCATCATCAAATTGTCTATCGCATGGCCGCCAGTCCGCAGCAACAACAGCGACCGATCAGTGTAAGCGCGCGCAACATTCAGAGGATTATTCAGAAAACTGCATAAATTAAAGCGAGACAGATATATATATAGTCAGTCCTTGCACATAGTCTTGATTCTTTCTTAAACAAGTAACTCCAAACCTATTTAACTTATCACCGGTGCCTTATTAACTTTTATCATTCAAATAATCAGACTCCCTATTCTTGAAATTCATTTATTTTTCTGTTCTTGCGAAAATTTCAAAAAAGTTTGATAAAAAGTTTGGCTTATCTGAAACGAAGTCAAATCGAACTGGTAATATATAGATTTATGTTAGATCTTTGCTTCGTTTTGGTCAACTAGATTTTGATCACTTCCTGATATTTTTTGCAATGGATTGAATAAGTCCGATAATATCATATAGTATCTATGAAAGCTACATGATATAATCGGACTCATTCAAACGGTCTCAAATATAGTTTTAGTTAAGCTAATAAGATTTTAAGATGCAGTGTTCATTAGATTAATGGACTCCTTTTACTAATACTACTTAGTACTCGCTGTTATACTGACTTCCTTTTTGGTTTTCCAATACTTTATACAGATGCTGAACAATGCTCATGTCATTGTGCAGCAACCCACTGGCCAATCTGTGCTCATCCAGGCGCCCCAGGGCCATCCGGAGCTAATAATGCGGCAGCAGGGAATCAACATTCATGCCTATAACAATCGAGTTGTATACACTACTTCGCCGCAACAGCAGCAACAGTTACAACAACAGCAGCTCCAGCAACAACAACAGCAGCTGCAGCTCCAGGCCCAGACGGCACATTTGGTACAGACGCGAGTAGTGCCGCAGCAAGCGCCCAATCAGGTGGTCTATCAGCAAGTCCAGATGCAGAAGACGCCATCCCCGCAGCAGCAGCAGCAACAACAACAGGCACAGCAACAACCACAGCTGGTGGCCACTGCGCAACCACAACCAGGCGGAGCACCTGGTGCCCCACAGTTGGTAAGAACAGGCTTCCGGGGAAAATCACCAAGAGGAGGAGGAACTGCTATAGGAGGGACCATTGTGCGTCATGCGAGCGGGACACTAATTGCCACTCGTCCCACATTGGCCCCGACCATAGTGCGTCATGTCCGTCCTCGTGGAGGAACAACGGCTAGTGTGGCCACCGGCTTAGTGCGTAATATGCGTCCAGCAGGGATTAGGCCCGCTGCTCGAACTCAACTTGTCGTGCAGACGACCTCAACGGGATCGGAGATGCAATTGGTGTCGTCGCAGAATCAGCCCACCAAACAGATAACCATTACCAATCTGGGACAGCAACAAGAGCAGACGATGGCCATGCCACCGCGTCATGTTTATCGCACTCAGATGGTAGCCGAATCCCAGGTGAATCCTCAGCAGCAGCATCAACAACATCAGATGCTAATGATGCGGCAAGGACCCATTAGGTACCGTGCCCAGGCACCGTCATCTGTCAATTCCTCACCTGTGGTAGGAGGAGCGGGAGCAAGTGCAGTGGTTGGACCACCGCCCCCTATGGCCACACAAACGAATCCAGGGGGTGGTGTGGTTGGCATGGATTTGGAAGAGCGAATTCAGGCTGCTGTATTGCAAAAGAAAGAGCAACAGAAACCCCCTCCTCCTCAATCCAGTGTGCCCAATGCGATGCAATTGCAAGGAACAAGTACCACTCTAACCACATATTATGCTGGCGGCGGAGGAACACCAGTTGCCAATAATGCCAGCGAGGAGGAGCAACAACAGCAGCAGCATCTTCCATCCCAGACAGTACGCACAGCGGGTGGAGCTAGCATGACTCTGGCTGAATTCAAGAAACGCCAAACCACACTTACCAGCACTACAAATAGTCCCTCCTCCGTCGCCACTACCGTTGCCACCACCACATCCGTACCACCCACAACCAGGCCACAATTGGTGCGTCCTAAAATGACAACTACTCCTGGAATATTGCCACCAGGCATTAGAATTATACATCCTCCAAGGGTCAATCCTCCTCCCATTCAACCGGCACCTAATCCCACACCACCTGCCGCACCACCTCAACCAATTGTCGCCTCATCGGTGCAGCAAACATCCCACAATAACTACGAAATCCATTCTCAACATGTGCTGAACAATCGTGCTGGCCAGGATATCGCCGATCGAGATCGGAATAGTGCCAAAATGTTGGTTATCCTCGCATCCGGGGAGCAGCGTTTGATTACCTTTACTCTGCCCCGTGAGTCATGTACTGTGCAGGACCTTCTTGAGCAAGTTGGTGTCCAATTTGATAATACCACCACCATACAATGTGTCGAGCATCGTGGAGCCAATGTGGATTTTGTGGTCACTGTGGGATTCTCCGTGAATGAATCGGCCAGTGAGCTAATCTCTCGGGCAGAAGAAAGTCTTCAAATGAATAGACAACAGGAGCAGCAGCAACAACAACAGCAGCAGCAGCAACAACAACAAAGTGGAGTAACCACATCCTCCTCGGCCGGTGTATCTACACCAACCTCCACCACCAGCGCTACTGCTCCTGCGCCTTCTTCCAACACAACAAATTATAATCAAGCGAATGCCGCTGCAGAGCAAGCGAAACGGGAGGCAGCCGCAGCTGTAGCAGCATCCACATCCTCATCTCCCTCAACTGTGTCCGCTGTTGGCGAGGGCCGCAAACTCATCGATGGCTTCTATGCCGTATGCCAATTGTGTGGCTTCACGGGGATGGATCATGCCAAATGTGAACGCTGTAAGCGTGTCTTTCAGGAGCCACCAAAACGTAAATCCTACATGACCAAATCGAGCGCCGCGTGCTCACCAGCCTCGGCCAGCTCATCCACCTCCTCAGCCTCGACAGGTGAGCCGCCCGTTGCCGGCGATAAGAAACGGGAATTGGCCACAACTGCTGGCCAGACGGCTCGCTATGGTAAAGTTCTCGGTGTGAACTATGGACCGGGAGGAGTTGCTACTGCGACTGGAACAGGGACTGCTACTGGTGTAAGGGGACGCGGTGGCATTGGCATGCGCGGCAGTCGGACGAGAGGAGGACGCCGAGTGGCTGCTGTGGCAGAAGTTGATCCTGTTGTTCTTCTAAGCAGCGAAGATGAGGCAGATAATGAGGATTCGGCAACCAATGAATCTGAAACGGTAAGTCTGTCGAGGTGGGGGGAGGGCCATGGAAGAGAGATAAACATAATTTGCTTTTCTCTCTCTCTCTCTTATTTTCAGTTATCCGTCAATCAGAGCAAACGCATATCGAGTGCCAGCGAATGGCCAGCATCCTTTGGCTGTGATCCCATGTTGCCTGAAATTGATGAGGAACGTCTATATAAAGGTAAGAGGAAGATAAGAAATAGAGTATTACAGTTTCGACCTAACACAATTGCATTTCGTTGTTGATTGTTGTATGCGTTTGTGTCTGTGTGTGAGTGTGTGTGCTGCAATTTGATGCTGGCAATGCCGCAACACACACGCTAAATAGTTCATAATTATGCCGTCAGGTGGCGTTTCGTCGTCAAACACACGCCATATTAAGCGAGAAGAAGAAGAGAAGGCATAGGCAGAAACAGAAGTGCAAAGCAAAGACGTGAAAATATACATTTGCCAAGAATATATCTTTTTTTTTAAAGTCAAGAAGAAAAATAAAAGACAATAAAGCAATAGAAATATTTTAAATCAATTAATATTTTAAAACACACACACACTATGATTGATGAAGGTAAGAGAATAAGCGATACAGTGAGTGCAAGCAGACCACATGTGGAAAGCGTAGGGAGAGAGAGAGAAGCAGCAGAAGGATGTCGGGCGGGGAGGAGGATTCTAATAAAAATATTTTTAACATTTATGCTATTTCTTCGCATTTTCTTTGCAGATTTTGTTCGTGGTGATGTGACGGATTTGACAAATGTTGCCGAGGCAGAACAATTTTCCACATCATTAACATGCAGTTGTGTACGCTTCATGTCCATGCGATTCGAGATCATTGAGCCGGTAAGCACCAAAAAGCAGGAGAAGATGCGGACCAGAAGGAGGATAAACTAATAAGTATATTATATTTTTTTTATATTTAGATCACATTCACGTCGAAGGGTTTACGTGTGGTGGGCATACTATCTGATAAGGATCGTGATCAAAAATTCACATTGAACATTTACAAGCACGAGGTAATTAAGGTGATATCCCATTTGGCCAGCAATGAGCAAGCGCAGCCCTTGATCACGCTCTTCTTGCTTCGTAATTGTGCTCAATATGTGAAAATGCAATTGCAATTAACTGACGACCAGCAGCAGCAACAACAAAGTGAACGTGAGTCCAACAACCCCCCACGCCCTGACAATATCCAATCCATTCTAAAGAGAAATTTTTATTTTTTCCGTCACAGAGACTGAATTCAAATCGCAAAACTCGGTGCATGCTCGTCGCTTAATTCTACTCTTTGATGGCTGCATCTCTTTGAGCGATCGAGAGATGATCAAAACCATGTTTAATTGTGTGGATGAGATATCATCACTGGATGCTGCACAAATCTTCAAAGGCATAGCCGAGTCCGATCGCAAGGCAGCCGCCGAGAAGCTAAACAGTCGCCAATTGAGACAAAATGAGCAAATAAATTTGCTCATGTATCCACCCAAGGGTACGGGCAGTCTGTGCATTCGCATGGAGGACTACATGTGCCTCACCAAGGAATCGTATTTGAATGATATAATCATTGATTTCTATCTGCTCTGGCTGCGGAATACCCAATTGACCGAACAGCAACGTGAAAGGACCCACATTTTCAGCACGTTCTTTTACAAACGTCTGACGACTCTCACCCGTCCCACGGATATGAAACAGACAGCGGCTCAGAAGCGTCATGCTCGTGTCCAGAAGTGGACCAAAGTGGTGGATATATTCGATAAGGATTTCATAATTGTTCCCATTAATGAGCAATCACATTGGTTCTTGGCCATCATCTGTTTTCCGTGTCTCAAGGGACCAGTTACATATGATACCAATCAACCTGTGGAACCACAACAATTGAAACGTGGCAACAGAGGGAAAAAGTCGTCTGCAGGGGGAAGCGCTGCTACTGCTGCTGCTTCATCATTGCAAATTGGCAACACCACCATAACCCCGCTATCGAAGCGAGGAGAGGGCGGATTAACGGGCGGTCCGGGTACGGAAATATGTTGTATTCCCGGTGACGATGAGAGCGAGCGGGATGAGGCTGAGGGCGATGAAAGCGATATGGCCAGCGATGAGAGTGAGAGTTCCCAGCCGGCGAAAGAGATGCCCAATCCAATAGCAGCTACGGCAACTGCTACTACTACAACTACTACCAGCACTACTTCAACTTCTAGTTCCATGGGACCAGCCCGTAGCAGGGGCCATTTGAGTGGCGGCGGAGATGAGATTCCAGCGGTAAAGCAACCGCTTATTTTAATTTTTGACTCCCTGGCCGGTGCGTCGCGTAGCCGTGTAGTGGCCACCCTGAGGGATTATCTCACCTGCGAGTATCGGGTGAAGAAGCCGGATGCGCAGGCGCATATCTTCAATAAAGATAATATGCCGGGACACTGTGTCAAGGTGCCGCAGCAGCAGAATTTCACCGATTGCGGATTATACCTGCTGCAATATGTGGAGCAATTCTTTTCGCAGCCCATCACGGATTACCGCTTGCCGATTAAACAATTGACCAACTGGTTCGATTTCCTCACGGTGACGAAAAAGCGCGAGGATATTGCCCAACTGATTCAGAAACTAATGGATGAAGCAAATAAACAGCAGAAGCAGCGCCTGATCTTGCCCCTGATCGAATTTCCCACCCTTAATGGACAACTGGTGGAGTATCCCGATGATACGGAGAGTGCCGAATTTGAAGAAGAGGAGGCATTGGGTGGAAGTGGTGAACTAGAACCAGATGAGGAGCCCAGCAGCGAATTGGTAAGACAAACGAAAAGCGTACTCCCTTCTTTCTTCATTATTAATGTCATTTAATTCTCTTTGGTTTTCCAGCATGATGATAACAATTCGGAAGCCATGGATGTGGATACGACGCCGGTTCTTGAGGACGCTGCTATGCCAAAAACAGGAAACAATTCGTCGATCACCACAACCACAACAGGTCGAAGACTTGTATTGAAGCGCCGCCTTCAAAATGGAGCGGCAATTGCAAGCCCAACCCCAGCTGGAGCAGTTCCTATAATAAGCAGTAATGGCAATGGCACCGAATCCCAGACATTGCAGCAGCACACGACAACAACGACGGGATCAGTTGCAGCAACAACAACAATAACAACAACCACAACAACAACTACTCCAACTTTGACAGCAAATCAATCGCCTCATCAATTGGTCACTGGAGGAGCCTCCTCTGGTACATTGCCAACGCCCGTCTCCACACGGAATCCTAGCGGCAGTCTTAAAATACGAAAAATTGATCCATAGCTGGATCATCATCAGCCTCAGCGACATCATATTCCTAATCAGCATCCAACACCCGCACTCCTTCCGTCGCTTTTTGGGCTGCATCCACCACCGCCGCCGCCTTTGGAGCTGTTGCAGCTTCATTCAGCTCCCCCGCCTCCACCGTTGCAGTTGTTGCAGATGCATCCACTTCCCCCACCGCCGTTGGAGCTATTGCAGCTTCATCCAACACCATCTGCTCCTCCACGTCCAATGCATCTACATCCACCTCCCCCACCGCCACCGTTACAACTACTGCAGCTTCATCATCCACCACATCCATCTCCTGCGCCACTACATTCACATACATCTGCATCTCCGCCGTTGCAGCTGCATCCACCCCCCTCTCCGCCGTTGCAGCTGATGCAGCTGCTGCGCAAATTGTAAATAAAAACAGAAAAGAAAAAAATTGAAATTTAACTAAAATAAATTCTACATATTTGTGTATAAAATACCGAAAGAAATAATAATTTCGAAATTTGTGGGATTTTAGGGGGACCAACGATTGTCAGGATGTTTGAGGATCCATACACAGATCACCTACTGCAAAAGAAGGCCGATCATGTCCGTGCATTCTATATACAGAATTCGCCGCCAGTTGATTGCGGGAAAAGCTTAAGGTCTACAAGGGGGCAGGTTGGAGGGATATATGTACATACATATATTATATACATAGATAAGAATCATAATCATAATACAATTCTTCGAGAATCATTTTCCTATTCTCTACTTTTCGGCTATTGAAAGAGGCTTTTCCTCATTTCTCCCTTCCTTTTCCAAAACATTTCCCTTTATCTTCCTTTTCCTTTGCCCTTGCCCAAACCAGTTTCGACTCTTTTTACTTCATACATTTATTCGCTGATTTTTGCCATGTAGAGTTAGAATCATGTCACGTCATGTAGATCTTCGATTTCGACATATACATGGTGAGACTTCTATGGGGTCAAAAAGGAGGACCCAGTATGGGTTAAGTTTTTTTTTGTTTTTGTGTCATTGACAAATGTTTTTATTATAAGTAAACTTGGAATTTCTTAAGTTTCAAGTTAGTGTGGAAAACTATTTACATTTTGTGTAACAATTTCTATTCTTTACATTCGGCTTTTGTCATGTAGTTTTACTTTGAAATATACATGGCACCCCAAAAGATCTACATGGCGTGACACACATACAGACTCACACACACGCTTGGCATGTGGCACGCACACACACATAAACAAGTAGCTAAAAAGTTGGGTTAGGTCTGCATAACACCGGAGCGGGGGTGGAGTGCGGTAAACCATTCATTACGAAGCAGAAGGTGAAACGGAATAGAAATAGTGGAATAAAGCAAAGAAAGAATTATAACAAATTACACTGGTAAACAGTCATTTTGGAGCAAGGTTCTCATATTGTTTTCTAGAGTAATTTGGGGTCGCTGATTCCGAAAATGACATTGGTTTTTCTCGTTTAGCTCTTGTTTTTGAAATATTCAAGAAAAGTCTGTTTCTTTAAAATCACAAATTCAAATGCAAAACTATTTTTTTCAAAGTTTACACTTCGTCAAAAATGTTTTTACTATAGGTAACTGATTAACGTTTTCAAAATGATTTATGATTTCTGCCATATTTAATACTGTGTTATTCGAAAAGTTTTTAACGGATATACAATACAAAAAAGTCCACAAATTTTTAAATCCACTGTACTGACGAAAAATATATTAATAAATAGATATGTTTAGATCGATAATTGAATCATCTAAATTTTTTTACTTTTTTCTTGTATTTTTCCCCAATAATATATCAAATTGGCATTTTTATAACGTCGCCGATATTGGTAAATTAATTCTAAAGATCACAATTACAGTGAGTATTAAAAAAATCAAAATCCGTTTAAAACTTATTGAATTAAATCGCAAAACGTTGACACATACATGTTTTTTAACATTTGATTGCAATTTTCGGTCAGGTGGCATCGGAAAACTTATGTAAATTGTTTTTTAAACTTTAATTAGTTGCCTATAGTAACTATTAAAAACGTTTTTGATTAAATCGAAATTTCAAAATTGTTTTTTTTGGGGTTTGAATTTGTGTGCCTTTAAAAAACTGCTTTTGCTTGAATATCTCAAAAACAAGAGCCGAACGAGAAAAACCAAGGCCATTTTCGGAAGCAAGCTTTATTAAAACAGGAGTCCAAATTAATTTAGAATTAACTTAGATTCTAATTTCTGGACGGGTTTTTTTTTTCCAAACAATACAAAAAAAAAAACAACAATTATATTTTTTTGTACCTGACACAATTTCCAGCGCTTTTTTTCATTTCCATATAATGTAAGATCCTGGCTTGTTTTTTTTTTTTTGGCATTTCTCACAGAAAATGTGCATAAACGGTGTGATCGACGCAATGTTACTCGAAAGATTTTCAAATTTTTAAAAAACGAAAGCCATGACGACGTTTGCATTTGATACACAACCCGTCACTTGCCTTTAATACATTTGAATCGGGGTACACGATGCTAAACATTTCCTTAGCTTTTCCCTTCAGTATCGGCCCAGTTAATATGGACTTGTTTTGCCGTCAAAACCATGCATAGAGTTGTTTTTCCATTTCTGGGTATTCTGCTACTTAGACACAGCACTTAAAATAAATTCTTTTTTGGATTTGTTACATTAACATCGTGAGCTATTCCTCTTCATCAAGCTTTATTAAAGTTTGAACCTTCTGCTCCAAAGTTAAAGTATCTATTTTACACTTTGTAGTCTTTTTCTGACACCCGCGGGAAAATAAATTGAGAACAAATTACTTCTCTATAAACAATATTTTTAGTGAAGACTCTGATATCACCTAATAAGTGATACAATTTTCTTTTGAAATCAGTTTATGAGGAGGCAACCCACTAACTGAATCTAACAGATCCTACAATTTTGAACTTCAAGAGCTAAAAAAACGCTCTCTTTGTGCCGACCCCTGCTCTAGATAACCTGTACACATGTTTAAGATATCTTAATAGTAAGGCCCGGAGAAACGATTAAAGTTAGCTACAACAACCAGCGAGAGCTATTGTTGTTGTTCTTTAGTTTTATGTACATATGTGTTCGTTAGCTTTGTATGTGTGTGTTCGTTTCTTACGCAAAGTAGCGAGAGATCAAACGTATCTCTTTTACCCGCACTCTTTTCACTCCACAGAGTGCGCAGAGATAGATGTTGTTGTTTTTGTTGCTTATACTCCTTAGCTTTGTTTGTGTTCGTTAGCAAAATGGCGAGAGAGCAAGTGTGTGTATTTTACTTGATCTTTTTTCACTTTCTGCAGTTGTTGTTGTTCGACTTAAGTATGCCTCTACCATGTACATATGTATGTAGTACATATAGTACATAGAGGCCCGCACAAGTACATTTGAAACGCCAAACTAAAAACCCTTATACTTGCATTACTCGTACTCGCACATACTCGTTCGACCAAACCAAGTAAACCAAGTATCGGTCACCGAACGAGTGAGTGTGAGTGAGTGGCACGTACCGAACAGTTCGGTACATGCAAGTATGAGCATAACAAGTACCGGATACCGAAAACTGAACCAAATACCGGGTACTGATCAAACAAAATGTTCGTACTTGGTGTACCGAAAATTGAACCAAATACCGGGTACCATTTGAATATTTGGTTCATCTGAATGTATGCACATATGAACATAAATCCATTAAAAAATAAACAGTATTTCAAAATTAAAATAATAACAACTTTTTATTCATGTAAATGTCATTTGCTTCAGCGAAAGCGAAAGCATACACAAATATTTGAGAATTCTGGGAAGTACCAAGCGAAAACCAAGCATACCAAAATACTTGGAAGTACCAAGTATACTCGCAAGTAGTACCGTATTTACTTGGTTCGTTTTCATTCATGCTCGTTTCGTTTTGCTTGCTTGCTCTTCGTTTTCATTTGTTTTGCTTGGTTGCGACCAAGCACTGCAAATACAAGTACTCGGTATTTTGCTACTTGGTTTGATTCGTTTGGAAGCAGTTTTTCGGTACCAAATACATGAAAAATTTAGAGTACTTGGAAGTCAGCCGCAAACGAATGTACTCGTGCAGGCCTCTAGTATGTACATCATATGTACATCATATGTACATCATATGTACATAAGTATGTGCTCAGTGCCTTGGTGGAAAACCCGTTTACCGTCAGCATTGTTGCGTTAGCTTTATGGAACGATTTTAAAGATGATATAAGCGAAGATTTTTTAAGAAACTTCAGTCAAAATATCTCTTATAACAAAAGTCTTATTATATTCGAAGATATTATATTTTGACTCATAATACTTCCTGTGAGAAATTTGGTCATCCAAAATTATGCTTCTCCAGATTCAGTTTTTGGTGTAAATATATCTCTGAAGAAGGGATATTTGATAAAGATATGTATGTATGAGAATGCTAATGATAAACAACGTGATATTATAGATAGTTTTGCGCGAAGTTTTTGATCATGATACTGGCAGCAATATATTCTGTTTAACGGCTCTCGCAGGATGTGGTAAAACCTTTGTACAAAGAGTAGTACGGGAAAAACATCGATGCTTCCATGTTCTTGGCTTTAGAAATATCGATGTATCGATACAACGCTTTTTATATGTAGGTGCAATTTTAAGTTTTCCAAATTGGCAACTTCGATGTTAGTTCCAGCACTAACAGACGGCAATCTACTCTCTTAGTTGGTGACAGGACCTTAGACATACCAATTTTACCAATTTTAGAAAGCTCAGTCCTAACAGTAGTCGAGGTAGATTTCTTGATCTAATTGACGAAGTTTCAGTGTGCCCTATTTATGCTTTGAAATTAATTGATAGATTGCTTAGAGATATTAGTTACGAAGACAATAAAAAAAGATTAAAAATTTTATATTTTAATTTTCATAGCGTGTCTTTAAGTCAAAAGGGCCCCACGAAAATTCAATTGTTCAGTTTCTTGGTGACGGTAAAATGGAATCACTAATCAGGTTATATCATAGATAGTGCAAACAGAAGATTTTTTGATTGCAAACGCTAGTCTAACCATGGAACCCCAGAGGCGTTCGGCAAAAAGCCGAGCGCTCATAAGCTAAATGAGAGCGTAACGCAGAGAGGGAGGGAAACGTCCAAAAATTATTTAGTCTCGCACAGACTGCAGAACGACGAACACACGGCTATGTCGCTTGTGATCTCGTTCTGTCTATGTATGCGTGCACAAGTCGGTATATGGGCAGATATCGTAGTGTGTGTGAGCAACGTGAAGTTCGGCAACACCGAACTTCAATAGCTCGCCAGACCCAAGTTCTGAGTTTTCGACAAAGCAGATACAAGGGCGATGAAGGCATTTCCCTGTGGAAAGTACATCCAGCGATGTTGGCAGCGGGATTTCAAGTACCGTCATGGCTCTGCCGATAGAGTGCTTGTTTGACGTTCTGCATGCTGCGGGTTCGATCCCCAGTGCAGTCGTCCCATGTAAAAAGTATTTTTAATTTCTTTTTTATAATAGTTGATTTATTTTATTTTTTTGTTTTATAATATTCATTTTTCAATAATATCATTATATTAGATTTATTCAAAATTGCATACAAACAAAAAAAATAAAATAAATCAATTATTATATAGTAATTATAGAAAAATTATGATTGCTCTTTTATCAACCCAGAAGTTTTGAAAAGAATGCCAGGACAGGATATACTGCAGCCTAGATAAAATTGTCAGAATATAATAGTTTTCCGATGGAGTATTTAAACAGTTTTTCGGTTAGTGGCTTGCCTCCTCATAAATTGATTTTAAAAGAAAATTTTATTGTGATACTTGTTCGAAATTTAAATACGAGTTTAGTAAATGAAATTCGAATGTGCGTCAAAAGTAGGTTTCAAAACCCAATTAACTGCAAATTTCCAATAGGTGTAGACGAAATTTTTGAATTTCAATTCCCCGCATTCATATGACATATTCGGAAACCATTTTAGTTTTCGTATTTCAGAGAACCCAACTTCCAGTCATTCCTGCTATTGCGATGAATATAAGTCTGAGGGTCAAGCATTTTAAAACTTGGGCATTTTATTGAGGAGGCCTGTTTTTAGTCACTGACAAATGTATATTACCGCCAGTAGAGTTCGATGATTTAATGGATTGAGATATTCCAGAAAGAGTAGATCAGAGCCAGCAGAGTCTTCACTAAAAATATTGTTTAGCAATTTGTTCTTAATTTATTTTCCTAGAATGCGGTCGACTTTGTCGGCCGCTGGGGTTACTATATTGTTATGCAAGCATGATTTGAATTTGACAGCAAGCGTGTAGAGGTAAACACAAGTACTTTAAATTTGAAATTTAGCGGCAAACTCTTCATCGCAAAAAAGTATGTTAACAGCACTGGTCTGTAATAATATCGGCGCTAGTGTGCAATGTTGATAACGCCACTTTCGCTGATAAAAATCGATAATAGCCGGATTTCAATATATCAAAACATTTTCATTATTATGACATCTGATTGATTGGTACTGTCATAAAAATCTCTATTGTCAACATTTGGTGGTTCTCAAAAAATATACCAAATATAATGGCAATCGCTGTGAATGACAGATATTTAGCGTTGCACTTGGAAAATATCGATTAAAAAGTGAATCGAAACGCGTGAGATAGAAACATAAGGTTAGCTCCTCTTTGCTTTCTATTTAATTAAAGAAAAAATACGTAGAGTATAAAAAACAAAAAGACTCAAGAAAATAGAAAATTATTCAGAGCCGCCGATTCGTGTGTGTTCTTATGAATGTGTATGTGTCCGTGAAATAACGGAATGTGGAATGCTAGTGTCCCATGTGTGTGTGTGTTGCGTTGTTGTTGTGAAATTATTAACAATATTTTTAATGCCGCGGCTTAAAGGAAGCAGGCAGGCAGGCAAAGTGACGGCGAGTTTAACAACGAAAAGCAAATGCAAAGAGATTTTGTAAAAATTTCCGCAACACCAAATGGGCGTCTTTCGCTCTCCCTCTCCCAAAAGTTAAATGACATTTTCGCACGTAACGTGAAAAATATACATATATACACATGTATTAATAAAAATAAATACACACAGGGCATAGAGAGAGGCGCAGAGTAGCAGCAGGCCGAAGCAGAAGAAGAAAAGACAAAAAAGAAAAAAGTTCAACGAAAAAGGCGCATCCTCTGCGCGCATGCCCCAAAGCAAACAAAAAAACGATAAATTTCATTTCACTCCAAGCGCAAATTGCACATTGTGGCAAATTTAAACAACCAAAAACAAAAAATTGCCCAAACAAATATCGTGTGCCATATGTAAAATGGAAATTATAAATTAATTGAAAAGAGCGAAGGCAACAACAGCAACAATGTAAAATGTGAAAAACCGACAGAGACAGCTGATAATGATGATACCGTAGTGTTATCTCACTCTCGCTTGGGCAAATGCTGCTCACTTAGTTGTCTGTTTTGATTTTCTCTTCTTCGGGCAAAATAAGCGCGCGAAAGGGTGCTCGTGTACTTTCTACCGCCCCCAACCCACTCTCCATCAATCCCATCCTTTCTCTCCTTAAACCGCCCATTTACTATTATACTGCCCCTCCCCCCGTTTTGCTTCCCGTTGTCGTTGCTTTTGCCTCGCCGCTGCTTCTATTTTTGTGCATCGCAATGCGTTTGATAAGTGATAAAAAAACCAAATGCCACAGAGGCAAAGCAGTGCTAAGCACCGCCAAATATTTAAACAACACAATAACACCAATACAGACACCTCTACATGCATAGTTAACACACATGTTGCACACATTTTATTGGATTGTCTTTGCTTTTGGGTTTTTTTTCTTGTAATTTGACACTAATTTATCCTTCTCGCCTTCTTTTCTCTCTTTAGACCTGTTCCAAAAATCAAAAAGTAAAGATAAAACTACAAATAAAATAATATAAAAAGTAACCAAACAGCCGAAGGAATTGTGCCTGTGTGCGTGCGTGCCTGTGTGTTGTTTGTGTGTTTTCATCTCGCAGAGGAGCAACGTTTCCAATCAGCAAGCAAATATAAATGGTTTCTACTTTCATTGGCCTATTGGGTAAGTTGTTGCTGCGATCAATGCATAAACAGAGAGACAAAAAGAGAAAAGTGATGAAGAGAGGGAAAGAGTAGTGTAAAAGAAGTGGGAATGTAGAAATGGAAGCAAAGTTTAAGTCTAGTTCGCATTAAGTGGTAAACAACTGCCACCCACTTTAAACACCGCAGAAAAAGGGATACCTCTAATATTGACACTAGCCTAAAAACTGGTCATGAAACTAGAGAGCGTCTCTTTATAAAACCAGATGGCGGCCTACCACTCGCTACCTTCTCTTACAAATTGACGTTTTCAACACTGAGAGCCAACTGTATATTCGTAACAAAAAGTATTCTCATACACTAATAACTTAATAAGTAAATACATACATAGTCCCGGTCCTGAACAGCATCAATATCATCAAGTGGGGAAAATAATTTAAAATTCATTACAATTCAATAGTAAACGGATCCCATCTCGCTCACAAGCACTTTAGCGCTCCTGTCGGCCGACTCTGTCCTTAAGCTTCTGTCAGTATTCTCGGCTATTTTCATCCAGACCTTATGAACCTTATGGTAGACTAAAAGATTTATATTTTAAGAATTAGGAAAGTAATTGCTTCTATCTTTTTACCAAATTATGTGAACAAAGTAGGGCCAGGCAAAAATTTCATCTACTTACATACTATACTGGTCTATGTACCTTTTGTAGTTCTCAGAATCTCAGAGACATCAACTCGTCTATGATCATGATGAAAAGTAATTATTTACATACCTCACCTAATACTTCCTTCAGTCTGGTACATACAATATTTTGTCTGGCGATGTTACCTGCATAAGTACATATCCTTTCACAGGCGGGCACTCAATTTGCATCGATCTTTCGGTTGAATTTGGTTAATGACTGATAATTAACTAGTTCCATAAAAATTTATAGATGATGGTCTTTGGTACCAAAAGGTCCCCTTATCTTTAAAATCACAAAAAAAAAAAATATCCGTGTATAATCTACGGTGGTACGACTATCTGAAACTATTAAACGATCTAAGCGGCGGAGGTTATAAAACAGAAGCCATCGATTAGGGACATGAACAAACGACTCCTTATTATCGTCAGAAACTTGAACTCTAAGAGCAGTCATAGAGAAGATCTTACAAATAAGTATACAGAGTTATTATTTTATTTAAGTTATTATTTTAATAAGGCATAGTCCAGTTTACTTGATTTCCTCCTTAAAATTGACATGTTATATTGTTAGTGAAAAATGTGATATGATGATAATTTAGAAGTAAAATCAAGCTTGTAATTTACATTCTTGTTTCTTAGATATTCAATCATGGTGGGAGATACCGTGTATTTCGCATTTCTGTTCATTGTTTAGTTCCGCATTTGATCTACCCGACATAGATATTGAGGTAAGTGAGGTAGTTTATATTCGTATTAATATGTTGGTAATGATTGTTTTATTTTGCTTTGTAGGATCTTGAATCGGCGCTGCTCTCAGATGGTACCAGCGATGAAGATCAAGTTGCCCTAGTGCCCGAATTAATTGTGCGCCTGCTCAAGGGCTGCGATGCGCTACAATCGGTAGCCAAAGAAATTACACATAGCAACTATCAGATGTTCTTGCGTCGCTTTCTGCGCCAACAGTGTCGCCTGCATCAGACCGAGAATCATTTTGATACGGACATTGATTTTCAATCTCTGCCAGTGCGCAAACGATTGCACATTCTGCACGATTTGTGTCACTTTCGTTTGGACTCTGTCGATGTGCAGGTCATCCTTAGTAATCTAGAGGCGGACAGCCTGCGTGTTGAGCCCTTGGGCTACGATTCAAAGAATTCCGGTTATTGGTATTTCTACGGAACTCGATTGTATCGCGAAGATAAAGTAACAACTGCTGCAAGCGGCGGAGGTGGAGCTGCAGCTGGAGCTGCAGGAGGAGCATCAGCAGCTACCTCATCGTTAGCCTCAAATCGTGGCAGTGGCGGCTATATAGGCAGCAACGGTACCATCTGGCAGGTCATTTGTTTCACAGAAGAGGATTGGCAGAATTTAGCTGCCAAATTCAAGACATCAACAAATGCCAAAGAGCGTGAACTCTTTCAGATACTTGATGAGAATTTTCTACCAAAATTGCCGCAGTTATTTCGCGAACGTGAACGTCTAAGGCGAAGAAAGTGAGTATAAATACATGCACGCATATATACATTAATTTGATTCACTATAATTCCAATAAACTCTCTTGCAGATTACTGCAAGTCCGCAACTCGAGTCGCATACGCAATCTTGTCGAGCTCAAGGCTCGCCAGGAGGAGGAGCGTCAACAGCGCGAGCGTGAGCACGAGCGGGAACGCCAGCGACGCGAACGCGAGCATCATCAGCAGCAACAACAGCAACGTACTCGCAGACGGTTAGAACGCCCAGTATTATAAAACAAATCAAACTAAAAAAAAACAAAGCCAAAACGGAGACAAACAAATATATAAACAAAACAAAGATATATTCACTCACATTCAGCACATTGTTTTGTTCTGTTTTGTTGTTGTATTTCTTTTCTGTTCATTCGTTAAGTTCGATTTGAGTTTTAATTATCCGATTATTTGCTCAAACAAGAAAAACAAAAAAAAAAAAAAAAATCAAAAAACGAGAAAAGAAAAGAAGAACAAACCAAATCTAATTCACTTTTCATTGACAAATCAAAAAAGAAAACCAAACGAAAGACAAAAAATATAATTAACCATCGACGAGCAGGAGAATATCAGCAAATGTTGTTCCCAGAATCAAAAGCAACTATAGCAACGGGGATCAGCAACACTACTCCCTACTCCTCCTACTCCTACTCCTCCATACAACACAACAGAGACAGGATCGATCAATCGATTGATTTGAGATCAACGCGCGAGACTACTCCCCGCACTTTGATTTGAGTTTTGACCATAAGATTTAATTTTGTATATGGATGAGAAATTGATTGGATTTCGTTTTGCAAAAAATCAACTCTGTAAGCATGCTTTTTTCTAATATACTTATTAATATTATTATCTCACAACATATATTCATATGTTATATATGTACAGATATATGTATATATATAAATATGTTTATGTTTTTCATTTATAATAAGTTTAGTTTTAGCTTTCACTTATACACATCACCTATTCCATTCATTCACTAATACCCATTCTTTAGGTCATTTAACAAAATATTTACACATATTGAAATAATCTATTGCTTGTAAATGGGATTGTCGATGCCAACAGTCAACCATCCTTTTTACGAGCTTAAATTTGGGTCAGAAAAGGAGAAGAATGAATGCATCTGTCTAAAGAGCGGCGAACCCATTACACACTATATATTAATTTCCCAATTTTCCTTTTTTTTTTTTTCGTATTCTTTCTCGTTCTTGTTTCTTCGATCTCTATCCCTCAACCCTCTCATGCTCTGCAGTTCCCAATCAACATCAACTGCTAGTGGTATATCAACCTACGCAAGCTCCCTACGACGTACAACAACAACTAATTCGAGCGAATTTCTGTGCCACAGGGAAACTTTTTGTCTATCACCAGAAGACGACGATTTGAATGAAGAAGAACAACAACAACCACATCGGCAACACTTGTCATCATCACCGCAGCAGCAACAACAATTAATTGCTGCCTCAGCATCGGCAACAACAACAACAACATCATCAGGAGCAATAGCAACAACAACGACTTCGGTCTCTAACAAATTTCGATCGCCGCAAACTCCTCCGAAATCGCAAACGTCAGCAGAATTTAAAAGCAAGAATCATCATCACCATCATCATCACCACCATCATCATCACCATCATCACAAGAAGAAAAAGTCGGGAAAAAAGCAAAAGAAGCGTCGAGATCGGGATCGAGAACGGGATCGCGATCGTGATCATCATCATCGCAAGAGACATAAGCATGCTAGCTCTGAGGCAGTTGAAAACTGTGAAGAAGATAATAATAACAACACCAATTCAAGAACAATTGGAACAGGACCAACTGCATCAACAGCAATAGCAGCAGAGTCATCCTCATCCTCACCAGTACCAATACATTCTTCTCATGCCACTTCATTGAGTCCAGAGGATAAGGAGAACTTTTGCCGTCAATTACAATTGTTAGACACAAACTCAGCAGCAATTGCAGTGGCTACCAGCATAGCGAATTTAAGTTTACCCTCTCCAGTGCCGACGCTAAACGAAGAGGAACTCCAGTCGCCAGCAGCAGCAGCCGCAGCAGTACCGGAAACAAACCGAACAAATAACGTTGACGTGGTGACCAAGTGTGAAGATAACCAGCAGCAGCAGCAGATGGCGCCAGCGGCAAATGTGAAATTGCCCGGAAGGCAGACAAATAATTCCCTCAGTTCCCTAACGGGCAATATATTCATACCAGGCGGCGGTACAACGGGTAATGGTAATGGATCCTCTACATCATCCTCCACCTCCAATCAGCAACAGAGTGGCAGCACGCCATCAGGATCAGGCCGATCCAAAAAACAAAGCAAAGTTGACAAAACAGAACGTAGTTTAGGCAACAATAACAATAATAATAACAACAACAACAACAGCAGCAACAAAGCGTCTGGAGTTGGAGGAGAAGTTGTTTCTGCAGCAAAAACCAAAAAGTCGGCAACAATTTCATCAGCGTCCTCATCCTCATCGTCGTTCAGCAAAGCGGAAAGGCATAGCAGCATTGCCTATTCAGACAAAAGTGCCGATGAGTAAGTGTGATTTTTAATATTGATATATTTTTCATTGACAACATTCATTAAATCATAAAACACTATCTAACAAATTTTATCAAATCAACAACTTCATTTTATAATTTTGTAGTTTTTTTAATTGCCCAAGAGATGAACCAGAGATTCATCTAATGTTATATATTACAGATTTTACCGATAATAACATATGTACATATATTCATTATTGAATGATAATACTTTGGTTTTTTTTTTCGTTTAAATACACCCTAATAATCATATAGAATTAATAATACGAAATTTCACACAATTAAACTAGAATACTTTTCCCTCAAAATTTTGTATTCAAATTTTCGGCGCTCTGAGGATATAATGTTTTTGTAAAGAAGTTATTTATTTGAGCGGGAAGTTACAGCAAAAATATTTTATCTATGTATATTGGCTGTTTTTTTAACGTAGTTATTATAGAAAGGAAATTCCAATCCATCTGAACTCATAATCGGAAACTAAAAAAGAGTTACATTCGAATTTAGTTTTAAATTTTTAGGAAATCTCTGGAAGGTGGTAGACTCAAGAAACAAATTAAAATGATTTTAGTTTTTGAATAAATTTTAAATTAAAAATTTAGTAAAAATATACAGTATTGGAAAGTTAAAGATTGGAAGAAGTTCGTAAAATCAGATGAAAAAGATGCGCCAAGTTTAGATAAGAGAATGTAGGCTATAGAAAGAAGTATGCTAAAGGATAATAATTTTTAAGATATCTATTTAAGAGAAAGGGGTCCAAGATCCTGGTATGACGAACCGGGGAAGAGAATAACGAATTTAATAATCGGATTTAGATAAGTTTCACAGTACCCGACCAGGGTACAAGGTAATCGGTAAAGTGGTTTCTAATTTCAAAACTAAACAACAAAAATTAAATCAAAGCCAGAATAGAAAGAGAAGAGAATCAATTCAACACGAGATAGAGGGAGAAAACAAAAATTAAAGAGCGAACAACAGTGGAAATCAAAACAAATAAGAAACTGAGCAATATTTCGAACTGGATCATCTCTTGCACAATCTCTTTCCAACTGAATTTACTGTATTTTATGTTCTCCGTTACTCTTTGTGCTTGTTAACTGCTATAAATCCATTGCATGTTTCTCCTTCCCCCCCCCCTGCATTCACCATCACCATCTCCTTATTTAAATTGTATATAATAAAAAAAAACTGATTAACATATATTTATCATTGTTTGTTGTATAAACTTTTGTACCTACAAAACAAAAAAATAAAAAAAATTTAAAACCAACATCAAAAAATCCAACAACAAAATTGAAAAAAAATGTAGCCATGTAAATAGTAGCAACCACCGTAGCACCACCATCACAACCACCACTACCAACAACAACAGCAGCCTTAACAACAACAACAACCATAAGCACAACAATAACAATAATAATAATTCAACGACGGCTGCCCCAACAACAACAACAACAACAACTCCATCATCAACAACAACAACGTCGCATGGAGTCGTCCAAAATAATAATCATCATCATTCAAATCATAATCATAATAACTATCACTCGGCATCCAGTTCTTCCTCCTCCCATTATCATCATCATCGTCATCATAATTATTCCCACTCTCACAGCAATACTCACTATTCCCATTATCATCACAAACATAAAAGCAAAATGCATAATTCCATAACAACAACAACAACAACATCAAATACAAATACAACAGCAACAACAACAACAAAATCAATCAACAACTCCTCCTCCTCCTCCAATCATGCAAATATTCTTAGTTTCACCGAAACGGAGGAAGTTCTACAAATTGGAATGCACAAGGTTCTGGTCTATGTGAAAAATCATCGTGATGCCTGGCCCTTTATGGATCCCGTTGAAGAGGATATAGCGCCGCGATATTATTCAATCATCAGGAGGTATGTTTCTACGAAAAATAAAAATAACTTTATCGATTTAGCTTTTATTAATTTACAAAATCCAATTTTAATTGCAGACCCATGGACCTGCTGAAAATGGAGGATAAATTGGACAGCGGCGAATATCATAAATTCAGTGAATTTCGAAATGATTTTCGACTGATTGTCAACAATTGCAGATTGTACAATGGGCACAATAATGGTTATTATACCTATGTAGCATATATATAGATATATGTGTATTAATCTTTTAAGTTTTTTTTTTTGTTTAAATTCAAATTTTTGGCAAAACAGATCAAAATGAATTATGCATGAATTAAGAGATTAAAACACATATACATATATTTATATATATTTGTTTTCAAATGCATTAATATTTTCTGTCGTCTTTACAGAATATACTGAAATGGTGAATAATCTGCAGGACGCCTTTGAAAAGGCAACCAAAAAATATTTCGATAATCTTTCCGATGATGAAGATGACGATCCCAATTTAAGTTATCCAGCTGCCGATTCAAAAATGAATGTTTTCCGAGAGAAATATTTTAGTAAGAAGGATACCAAGGACAAAGAGGAGGCGGCGGCAGCAATGACAGCAGTAGCTGTCGAAGAGCATCAGCAAATCAAATCAAAGGATACGAGTGGAGTGGAAGAAGACCAAAGCGAATTGGAGGACCAGCAGCGTACACAAAAACGGAAGCGCAAAGAGAAAGATAAACGGCGTAAAAAGAAAACAAAAAGCAAGGCCGCAACAGAACGTGAAGACGAAATTGATACAGATGATGAGCTGCACCTGCAGCCGAGGCAGATCGAGGCAGAAGAAGATCTAATGCTACTGTCTCCTCCGCCACCAATTAGCAAAAAGATGAAAGCTTGCAAAGCGGCAGCCGCCATCAAGGAGAAGGAGAAAGAAAAGGATAAAGATAAGGATAGGGATAAGGATAGGGATAAGGATAGAGATAAGGATAAGGATAAGATGAAAGAGCCCGCTAAGCGTGGACGCAAGGCCAAAGGCGACAAATCAAAGACCCTGAAAGCGTTGCAACAAAAGACCAAAAAATCAAGCAAGAAATCCGAATCGGAACTCAGTGAATTGAGTGCCGGGGAAGAAGAGAAGAGTCCTCCAGGTGGTGTCCTAGTGGATTCTAGTAACGATGACGATGAGAAAATGTCCCTGGCCATGAGCAAGGCGAATAACACCAATGCCAAGGTCAAGGTCAAGCCTCCCACTGCGCGAACGATAGCGGCCCAAAAGAAGAAATCGGTGCCAGCTGAATCTAAAGTCAAGACTCCAACACCCACAAAGCGAGGCAGAAAACCAGGACGCAAGCCCAAAGAAGAACAAGATTTGGCCGAAGAGGAGACGGAAAGCGAGCCATCCGATTTGCAGCTGCCGCCGACAGCTGCAGCAGCTTTGACTGAATCCGATGACGATCACGAGGATGAAGAAGATGTTAAAGAAAACGAAGACAACGAGGACGGCGATGACGACGACGATGATGATGACGAGCGTAGCATGTCACCATTTAAAGTTGATCTCCATAAGAAATACTCGAAAAGTGCCCTTAACGATGATCTCTCCGAGTTATTGACTACAGTTAAAAAGGTAACTACAGCGGAAACCAATAAATTAACCGCCAGACATGAAGATGAGAACGACGAAGACGACGTCGATGACGCAGACGCTGATGAAAAAGTGCAAGACGAGTTCGCGAACGAAGGCGATGAATTGCAATCTGTTGAAGGAGATACATTGAAGTCTTCCACCAATAGCAGTAGTAGAGGACGTGGTAGAGCTTCAAAAGCCGAGTCTAAAAAGGATAAGGCAAAAAAGAGCAAAGATAAAGATAAAGATAAATCAAAATCAAAATCATCTTCCTCCTCCAAGCACCATCACAAGAAAAGCAAAGAAGATTTAGCAGCAGCCGCAGCTGCTGCCGAACTGGAAATGCTTTTACCATTCATGGACAAATACGATGTGATCAAATATCGACGGAGTCGAGGTGCCGCCCAAAGTGGCCAGTCCAGTGCCTCCAATTCCGTTGCGCCTTCTGAGGCCAGTACAAAGAGCAGCAGTCGTGAGGGTAAAGTAAAGTCAAGCGCCTCAAAGAGAGATAAATCACCAGAGCGAAATGCGACGCCCCCACCACCTCCACCTCCAGTACAGGAACAGCATAAACGTGGTAGAAAAGGCAAAGATCAGAAACGAGCCAAGGAAGCGGCAGCTGTGGCAACAGTAGCCGCAGCAGCAGCCGCAGTAGAAAAAGTGGAGAAGCTAGAAAAACCAAGCAAAGTGGAGGATAAATCGCAAACGGCAGAGAAGCCCAGCAAGCGATTGGAAATGCCAAAAAATGTGGAGAAACCCAAAGAAGAGAAGGCAAGACAACAAACGCCGCCTCCTCCAGCTGTGGCGGCGGTGGCAGCTCCTGCGGCCAAACCACAAGCGCCAGTCAAAATCGAGGAATCGACGACGACGTCTAGCAAAGTAAAGGAATCTTCAAAGAAACGTCCAGACAAGCAAATGCCTCCACCACCCGCCAAGCCAGCGAAATCAACAACAACTTCTATGAAATCAGCAGCGGAGAAATCAGCACATAAGAAACTAAACCACAGGAAAGGCGGTCAGAAAGGAGCTGCTGCAGCAGCCGCCGCCTCTGCTAATTCGCAGAATAATACAACCAATCTGGAAGCGTTGGATGTGGAGACAGAGCAAACGCTGAAGGACATAAATCGGTGGTTGGAGCATACGCCACGCTTCTCGGAGTTCAGTTCGGCCAGCAATTCCCCATCTCGTTACAATCTGCTCGACGACTTCGATTCGGGCATCAGCAGTAAAATGGATTCTGCGGATTTCCGTCGGCCAGCTACAAAGTCTTCTGAACTCGTGCCCACCAAGTTGGCCGAAGCTCTGAATGAGCTGGTCGGTAGCGATGCTGCCAATCCGAAAACGGAAACCAATCGCAGTGCCAGTAGTAGCAGTGTGTGTGGCACTCCCCCGCATTCCATACATTCAGGCAATTCCATAGGCAGCACTTCGGCCACAGGCGCCAGTAGTGTCAATTCCTCTTGTTCCATTAAGTCAGCTCCTCTCACAACAGCTCCTGCACCTGCTAACACTGCGACGTCGACAACGACGACAATGCCGCCAGCTCCTGTCTTAGCATCAGCACCATCAGCAGTTCCGCCTGTGAAACCAAAGGAACCAAGCACCACACAGTTGATTCTTAATCCTCCACCGCCGCCGCACATCAAGCAACAGATTGCTAAAGAAGCCAAAAGGAAATCCCTGAAAGAGAAGCAATCGGCGGCTGCCATGGCCCAGGCGCAGATGCAACAGGCCAAGGCGAAGGCGAATTCGGTTATGCGGACCATTGAGCGGCTCCAGCCCGGTAAGGCCAAAGGAAATCTCATTCAAAATGTGACAAATGCCGTGAACAACAACAAAGCAGAGTCAGATCACGAACTCACAATCAGCAATCACAGCGGCCACAGTGGCCAGCCGGCAAGGAGTGAAGTGAAGAACGCCCTTATAACAGAAACCACCGAAGGAGCACCCAAGCTTAGCCTGGGAACGGTCATAAAGACCCAAGATTTTGCCTTGGGGAAAACTCTGGAAGAGTTGGCGGGCAAGAAGACGCTGGAAGATGATGATACTCCTTTGGAGGATAGTAAATCTGAGGAGGACGCTAATGTAACGCCCACATCGGCAAAGGAGGCACCATTCGAAGCTCTTCTAGAGCTGAGCAAAGTGGCTAAATCCAATGCAGCAGGAGATCAGTCGCGGACTGACGCTGGCCAAAAAGAGAAACCTAATTTAAGTGCCTGGCTAAAGGCTTTCGGGGGACCCAAAGTGCAAAGCAAAAAGTCCGATGAGGAAGCCGAGAAAGAGAAGCAACAACAGCTGCAGCAGCAGCAGGTGATCAGATTGGCAGCTCCCTCGCCACATTCGCCAGTTGGGGCTGGTTCTTCAAGTGGGGATAACAATAGCTTCTCACTGCCCACGCTGATGCGGCCAAGGAAACCCAGCACTGGTAGCACAACATCCGAACGCAGTTCATTCAGCCAAGATCCCGATTCTCCGCGCATCGCCATCGATGAGCGGTATGGTTCCTATGCGGCTGGCTCTTATACCTCACCCATTGGTGCCTCACCCATCGGCGCCTCGCCCATAATGGTCTCGCCCAAGCCCAACGATGACATGCCTGGCGGCAGTAAGCAGGACGCATCACCCTATCCCCTCAATGGAGCCATTAAAGTGGGTTTTTATCAGGACACAACCACAAAGAGTAGCCCTGACAAGAGTTGCAGTCCCAGGGAGATGCAGAATTCCCCGTATCCGCAGTATTCTCAGCATATTTACTCGACATCGACTGCCTCGTCGCCGAATGTCTCGACGCCGGAGTTAAGCGGAACTTCTCCGTATGGAGGTGGGAATAGTTACAATCCTTCTGGCTCTGAGGCCTCCAAGACACCTGCCTACTCATCAACGTCTCCGTTGCCCATTTACGATCATCAGTATAAGCAGCCGCGCTCCCAGGAATCCGATTACAATTCATCGATGAGTCCGAGTACCCCAAATCCTCATTCACCATACAGTCAGCAGCCACAGACGCAACCTTCGCCCTATCACGGCCAGTCGCCCTATCATCAGCCTCAACATTCGCCATATCAACAGCCCACGCAGCAACAACAACAGCAACCTTCCCACAGTCCGGCAGCTGCTCCTCATAGTCCAATGCACAGCAGTGTGGACTCGCCGACATCATCGGCGGCCACGCAGCCACCCACACCATTGGCGCAATCTCCCGCCGAGCAGCAGCATTCACCGTATCAGCAACCAGTGTTGTCGCCGTACCAGCAGCAGGCTCCCACAGTAGTGCAACCCGTGCAATCAACTGCATCTGCTGTAGGAGCAGGCACAGCAACAGGTAAGTACCTTTTAGATGGCCATGGGCAGGACCCTGAATTAATTATTCTATTTCTTTTCTAGCCTTGGGCAGCAATGGATATGCACCTAGTCTCGAGAACAACACGTATCAGCAACAGCGATCGTTGTACAATCCAGCCACACTAATTAATCCTCTGTCCACACCAGCTGCTCCAGTTGTGGTGCCCACAGCGGCGTCGGTTGCTACCAAACCTGCTAACAATGATTGGAGTCTAAATCGCAGCATATTGCCGCCGAGCATAACGAATGCAACAGCAAGCAGTCAGGCGGCCAGCCAACATCAACAGCAACATCAGCAGCATCAGCCACCCAAGTATCCAACCTATGCGCAATATCAGTCGACGAATGCAGCTGCCAATGCAGCTGCCGCTGCTGATGCCGTGGACAGCACCCAACAGCAGCAACAGATTGTGCCTCCAAGTTATGGTAGTGATATGGCTAGCTTTATGCAACACCAAATGCAGCAGCCACCAAAGACAGAGACACTGATCAATCCTCTGAAGCGTTCAGCCGAAGAGCTGGGTATGGATTACAGTGGTAATGCCACAGTGGCTGCATCGGTGGCGGCCAGCAGCAAAATACCCAAACTGGAGGAGCAACAGAATCAGCAGACCTTGTTCAATAAGCAACAACAAATGTTTAATAGTTTTCTGGGTTCGATGGCCTTTGGAAAGCCTTTGGGTAACATTGCACCAGATAAGGCCTTTGAGATGTATAATCGTGCTGCAGCCATGGGTTTCTCCAAAGAGACACAGCCACAACAGCAACAGATGCAGCAGCAGCAGCAGCAGCAGCAACAACAACAGAGCAGCAGTAAATCTGCACAGCAGCAGCAGGCTCCTCATATTACTCAGATGCAATCGCCGCACAATCAAAGCTATCAGCAACAGCAAAAGTTGCCATTACCATTGCCACAGCAACAACAACAGCAGCAGCAGCAGCAACAGCATCCACAACAACAGCAACAACACAACTCCTACCAGCAACAACAAGCGCAACTAAATCATAGTTATACCGCAGCACAATTGCAACAGCAGCAGGGATCAACAGTTGATAAACCGCCAGCAGAAACACAATCCTCGTCGACAACATCGGCATCGGTTGCTGCTGCAAGTGAACCCAACTCTATGGTACTTCCATCGACAGCACATCAACAACATCATCTGAGTCAGACACACCATTTGTCTGCCTACAACAAGCCAACGCCTCCGCCACCGCCGCAAACGTACAACAATCCGCTGATGCACTCACTCACCGAATCCATGCTGGGTTATCCTGGCAATTACTTTGATAAAACCATGCCGCCGGCGGCTCATATGTATAGTGCCTCAAGCAGTGCAGCAGCAGCAGCGTCAGCGGCGGCCGCATATGGCAATCCGGCGCAGCAATTGCCCGGTAACTATGTACCGAGTAGCAACACAACTCCTCAACAGCACCAGCAACAACAACAGCAGCAAGCGGCTGCGGCAGCACCACCGACCGAGGTGAAAGTTCCAGCCAAGCGAGGACGGAAGAAAAAGGCATCCACCATAGCAGCAGAGGTGGCTAAGGCTCAACAGCAACAGCAGCAGCAACAACAACAGCAGCAGCAGCAGCAACAACAACAACAGCAGCAGCAACATGTTGTGCAACAGCAACATGTCGTGCAACAGCAGCAGCACCAACAACAATACAACAGCTCATCATCTGTTGGCTCGACCAACAATCAGCTGCAGGCCCATGCTCAGGCCCTTCATCAGGGCTTCCAACTCTACGCAGGCCTAAAATCTGGAGGAGTGTCAGCCTCAGTGGCAACGGCCGGGGCAGTATCGGGTGCAACGCCTGTCGGCTCTGGTGGTGGTCAACAGCAATCCTCGGCAGATGCGGCCGCCATCTCGTTGAAAACGTCGACGGCTGGCGGAGGAATGGTGCCTGGCAGTGCCTTCAATTTCGCACACACCACTCCAGGTGCTTTGGGACTTTATGGCGATCAAACAACTGGCAGCAGTTATTTGGATCAATTTCGAGAGGCACCGAATCCTTATTACATGCCACCAGCGCCGGCGCATAGTGGAGCAGCAGCTGTCAATCCAACTGGTGCTGGTGGCAATGGTGCTGTCGATAAGAGCCAGCAGAATCCACTCAATACAGCCGCCGGATCATATAACTCTTTTCTTGCAGCTGCAGCTCATCCATCGACACGAGCAGCAGCCGCTGCGGCCGCAGCTGGCTATCCATTTGATCCCAATTCTCAGCTATATCAGCAATACTTGCGACGCGATGACTTCCATACGCGCATGATCTTCAATCAGAGTCTGCTAAGTGGGCCGGCAGCGGCGGCGGCAGCAGCGGGCTATCACACGGGTCACCACCAAGCTCCGCCACCGCCGCCGCCAGCTGCCTATCGTCCATCGGCCTTGGGAATGCCAAAGCCATACGATATTAATCGTCAATCATGGTTTTAGCAGTACGCCAGTGCCGCCAACGTGGATCTCCAGGGAGACGATCTAACGGGGGCGGCAACTAGTCAAGCAGCAGCAGCAGCGGCAGCAGTTGCCGCAGCAGCAGCAGCAGCATCGCCATCCAGAACAACAACTGCGGCGGCAGCAGCATCAGCACCACCAGAAACGCAGCGATAAGAGATGATTAACTAGAGAGAGAGAGAGAGAGAGCGAGAAAGAGCAAAGTTTCAAATGGAGTTTCCTCCATGAGTCGGCGGATGTATAAAGTTCCACGTTAACAACGTATCGATACATTGTGATAAACAACAAGAAGATTCAAATGAATTTTGATCGGTACGGGATGAGGGAATACGACGAATACTGCCATTTCAATTGAACTTCCAACTTTTGCAGCCCCTTCGACTCTTGCCGCAGCCTCCAGAAGACTAGGGGTGGCTTACATCCCTCCCCACAAAGAAGGTGTGGCAGGGAGGTGTAGGCCAAGTAGAGGGAAGCATTGCAATTTCAATTCATTTTGTTTTTTTTTTAGTTTTATTTTTTAGTTCTTATTTGTACTGATCTTTAATGGTAGGACTCGAATTATATTTTAAGATTCCCATCCTCCAAACGTTTCCCACTGGATTTCAGCTTGGTGTCCCCATCCAATCCCTTGCTGCCCCATCATTAGCAATTTTTAGTTTAATAGTTTTCCCCCTTCTAATTAAGACTTTCGTTTAATGACAATTAATTTGTAATCGTAGCAGTTAATTAGATCTGTAATTTAAGTTAATTGAACTCAAAAATGCGAAGAGAAGCAGCAAGCAAAGCAAACTAAGAGAACTAGAAAGGAGAAACAAAAAGGAAAGGAAAATACAGTAATGAAGGGAAGCGCAAAAATTCAAAGAATTACCCGACTATAATTAGATTTTAGTTTCCATCTTGTGCTGAATTTAACTTATTATTTTAGTGTACATTTAATTATGATTATGATTACGATAACGATTACGATTATGCTTATTATAACTATTAGTTTATATTGTTGAAAGTCTAAACAATTCGTTTTAAGTTAAAAAATGTGTAGAAAGCCAAGCAAATTCATCATTTCTAAACTTTAATTTGTTAATTATTATGCTAAGTCGAAAACCATAGAAAATAAATCATCAAAATAAACTATAAACTCTGAAACACACAAAATACACACATGCACATATATACATACATACATACATATGTCAAGCAGTATACATATATGCAACATTCCTTTCCCCCTTCCCCCTCGATTGAAGCCACTCTTCCTTACTCACCCATTACTTCAATTAAATACATACACACTACTGCTGTACATACACAAAAAGGATGAAAACTTCCAATACACACACCCAAACACACACACACACACACATCTCAAAATGTAGCTTTAAATGGTGTAATAAACAAAAAATGACAAAGAAGAGAAAAATAACAGAGTAACAGAAAAACGTTAAGACGTCGGAAGGAAAGGAAAAATGATAAGTTCAGATTTATGAAAAAGTGTCTTAGTCGATAAAACAAAAAACCGAAACAAGAAAATGCAAAAGAAACCCTTAACTAAGTAGTAAACAAAAAGAGAAAAATAATAAAAAACAAAACAAACACTAAATTAAGTTGTTAATGCTTATGTTTTTAGAATTTGATAAACAAAAATGGAAAATAACAATACAAACATAGGAAGGAAAAAATAATCAGTACCTAGAACATAATGAAAAATGAGCAAAATGAAAAACAAAAAAACGCAGAACCAGTAAAAGTAAAAGTAGAAAGAGGCCAACAAACAAAAGAGAACAGCAACAAGAAACATATTTAAAGAATGAAATGAACGAACCACAATGCTAATTATATTATTATCATAATGATGATTATTAAATATATATATATACATAATGAAATATATATATATAAATACAAATCTATATACACATACATATGTATAAATATATATATTATATATCATATTGTATGCTGTATGTGCAGCCCCCCGCCCTCATGCACAGTAAATAAACATCAAACTAAATTACAATAAAGAATTATATTGCATATTGTCATAATTTTTGTTTCTTACATTGATTATTATTATGCAATTTGTATTATTAAATGAAATTTACATACAATCGTGACACCCCCCGCCCTCCCACACAGATGAGTCTTCGAGTGCTGCCCTTCACCGAGCAACAGCGATGGATTTAGTGATGATGACTATGACGATAGCTGCACGCGCCAAAGCTTACTCCACCTGCCAATCCGTCTGTCCCTTTGTTTAGTTGCTGGCTATCTTTTAGATAGCTAGCACGATAGTAACCTGTGTCTAATTAATTGAAATGCTTTCAAAACGCCTGTTACCTGCTGCTCTAAGCCTGCTGAAAGCAATTGATCAGTTATAATTATAGTACTTACTAGATAGACTAGAGGTGGATGCGGGTCGTGTCGGGCCTGATGACCCTCAGGCCTGTTAAAAGAAACACACGGGATTCGTGCCTCAACATCGCGAATGGACATTTACCGTGCGGGCTCGGTCATAGTCTTAAAAAACAAATGGAACGAAATGCAAGAAAATCCTAGATTTCACTTTGGGTCGGGCCCCAAAGAACAGGCCCGTAACCATCACTAGTACGTTGTACTACTATCTCTGTACATACATACATAGAAACACTGTTTAGTCAGTCTAACTAAGCATGAAAGTCAACGCTCTAGAGTCGAGAATATGCAAGGAATCTTTGATGTGCCCCTTCCACGACATCCATCCCGCGGGGCTATCGCAATTAAAGGCAATTGCAATGAAATGTGCCAAGTATCTGGAATCATTAATTTCAGATATGAAATATGTATTTTGAAAGTGCTACTTGTACTTCTACTTGTATCGTACTCATACATGTGTGTGCTTAAACATACATACACACAAACGTACCTTTAATGAATGCATGGATCAGAGGTGAGTGTCTCACCTGCAAATTAAACAGCGGCAATCTGTTGGCAAGAGATCTTATTTTATGTCATTGATCGAATGGTATAGTATATGAATTCATAATTGATCCCGGAAGCTAACTGCGGCGCGTGCCCCATTTGTGTCCTTTTAAGAAGCGTTTATCGCATAGCAGGGAGCATATTTGAGTATATACTCTTGAGCACTTAAAGGACATACTGAGTTCACATATGTAGCTAAGCTCATGTGTCCGAATGCCCTTTAGTCCGTCTGCCTGTTTTCAATAAAAACTATTCTCTCAGTTTTATAAAGTGACGGTCAGTCAAAAATTAAGTAGGTCCTAGTTTACTGCTCTTTTTTCCCATGATCCACCCTAAGATAGGATATTTCCATTTTTAGTTAATGAATTTAAAAATTTTGCGCCTATGGCTAGAGCTGATTTTGATCTATAATCGTTATTTACTCAAATACTGGTTACTCTCTCAATTCGAGTCATATGCTGAAGCGCATTTTTCAAAAAACAAAAACAATGATCAATTCAGATCTTTCTACCGAGGAGCTAGCCAAATGTACTTCGAGACAGAAAACAATTCTGTTAAAATTCTAAAATTAGATCTATTCTCGCTTGTGCCCATTTACCAAGGATTGTACTTAGATGGATCCTAGGAAAGTAAAAAGGAAACTGTATTTGGTCTTCCAATAATCTTTTTACTATTTCATAATATCATTTTTTGCCATGTTTTCAACGCGCCATCGCTTGCAAATAAATTTTGAAATCTTTTGCTTTGGGTTGAAGCTGGAAAGCATTGTGATTACATAAGATATCAATTAACTATTTATAAAACGAAATTCTATAATTATTTGTATCTAATTGTTTGGTAATTTGCCCTTTTCATACATGCACACATAAATATATTTCATTTGTGTAATTAATTAGTGTGAACACAAATGATGTGAGTGAATAATATACCCAAAATATATTCATATACAATTTAATGAGATGTTAATTATATTTTTATATATGTATATGGATAAACCGAGGCATCAACTTCTCTTTGGGGTTAACAGAAATTGAGAATAAAGCATGATCTGAAATCTTTTGTTTTCCTCTATCCATCAAGAAGTATTCTCACACCTTTCGATCATTACTAATTGGATTTTTTATAGATCAAAGATCAATTCTATGAGTCACAGCTAGAGAGAGAGAGAGAGAGAGGGGGGGGCAGCTCCAGCAGCAACTCCACATTCAACTCCAAGAATGATTAACGATCTCTCTCTCTCTCTCTATGGTGGTAGATTGAAATCAAAATTTCATCCGGTTAGCATTTAACTTGATTTCAATTTGTTGTTGCTGTGGTTGTTGTCGCTGCTCCCGTTGAGGCATATTAATTAGTTTATTCACTTCGAAACGATAACAAATATTTGTTATTATATTGAAATTTATGCAATCGACAAAAAACCGGCAAGGGAAATTATTTAAATTAAAAGGTTAATCATAAATTTTCAATTGCTAATTGCAAATGCCGGCAGTTGCGTAACGTGAGGAGTTTCAGATTCTTTGCATGTTATTGACATGCAAGTTAATGAAAATTGAATAATTCGATTAAGTTTAGAACAAAAATAAAATTCAAATTGTGATAGTTAGCAGCAGCTGTTGGTGGGCGTGACACATGGACAATTTTCACGTGGCAGCATTCTTAAATAGCCTCCGGGTTAGATTTATGTATTGCAATATTGCATAATTTACGAGCTCGACTAAAAACAAAAACTATTAACCAAAAAAAAAAAAAACACTACAGCAACAACAACATAATAATCATGTAATAAAAAGTTAAACTGCAACAACAATATTGTGCGTCGTCGTTACCAACGGTTGACCAAAAAGGTCATACAATTTATGAAGTCGGTTATTGTTGTTGTTTCAGTTGCCATGCCATATGTTATAAGGTGTTCGATTCTCGCCTCCAATTCCAATTCCACGCCGCAATTTCATGCACTCTGATCACAGAAATATAAAGTTATTTGATGATATAGACACCTTACAGAAAGGGTTTATTAGCTAATTGTAAGTGGTTTGTTCTAAATCAAGTCGGACTATACGGCTGTCGTATTTGCGCCAGCAATTAGTGTAAAAACAAATAAATAAATATTAGGAATATTGCGAAACTCTTTCGTAATACTACACATATTCCATGCACTGGCCAGATTTGGAGACGAAAATAATTCACAGATTAATTCAATTAACTCATTAAATTCTAATTTTCGAACTCTTTTCTTAATAATTATTTATAAATATCGTTTGATCAATCTATTTAAATGTTGTACTTTTAGTTATTTGTTATTATCCAAAGATGCCAATATGAAATGGTATGAAAATGTGTGCAACAGTCAGAAGGAAGCATTTCCGATCCGATCTCAGGAACTGTGTATAAAAAAAGGAATTTTCTCCCGCAACGTCTTATGAATTTAATTCCACCAAATTTCATATAAAATTGGAATAACAAAGCCCACGTTATGTATATGTAAAACTGTTTTGTACTCAAAGTGGCACAATGACATGCAAAATAAATGTATTATTCGAATTTAGTTTTATTAATTTGAAGTAGTTTTTACTTTATTAAATTTTGGCTAAATATTTCTTCTCTTCTATGGAAGAGATGCTGAATGATTTAATAGATATAGGCAGTAGAAAAATTTTCCAAACTAGAATTACTTTTAAGGAAAATATTTGGAAACGATTACGACGAATACAGACACACCCTGCGATTCAAGGACAATCAAAGAATCATAACTCTCACTTAACGGACTATCGTACAATTGTCCACGTATATTTTGGTCACTGGTAGTTTTATATGTAACACATTAAAAATATTATCTATTAGCTATTACCTATGTCTATTCTATGTCTATTTATTATTGCATTCCGGATAAAAGACTGATATGTACTTCCTGACTGTAGCTCAGCAGTTTCCCGAGAGATTCACCGAAATGGAGTCACAATCTTTTTTTTTTGTGTGATGTTTCCAATTAATTACTCAATTGGTAGGAAGAAAGTTTACTTACATCAAGGTCGTCTACTGTTTCTTAGTCACTATACACAATTAGGCAGTATAATTGGGTATCGAACCCTATTTTGGGCTTTCAAAATCGTTAGACAAAATAGATCTATAATTTAAGGTTTATTAAAAAGTGTATTAAGATCTTATCTCATAATCGTTCATATTGTTAATGTGTAATTTCTTGTGGCTGCAATTGAGTGCTATAATTAAGTAAATCTCTCACGACTAGCTAGAACAACCGCCTTGTCATTAGGTTTTTGTACAAACTATGTATAATATATCCTTTTCATAGTTGAAAGTTAGTTAGTTAGTTAGAGCATTTGAGTAATCACCATAAATGGGGTTTCGTATAATTATCATTGTACTCGTATTGTAATATTGACTTTTATTGATATTCGTGTTGTAAATCAAGGAAAATGTGCACATAACATGCAATAATCGTATCCATACATACATACATACATACATATAGACAGACGGACAGACGGACAGACAGTTTGGTGGTGGTGAATTGCGATTAGTCAGAGAGCCGATCGAACAGAATGTTATGAATCTGAATTCGAGTTCGAGTACGAGTATGAATACGAGTACGGGTACGAGTTCAAGTAAGAGGCGAATGCGTGCTTTTACTTTCTAAATTTAAATTACACAAGAATTTTCCTGCATTTGTGTGTGTGTGTGTGTGTGTGAGTGTGTTGTGTGTGTGTGTGTAGTTAGACTTCCGTTTTGAGAAAAAAATAATATTGTGATTCATTTTCTGTTGCCTTAAAGAAAGATATCGATATCGGTAACAAAAATAAAAATTTGGTAGTGCATTGAACTTTTTGTTTTAACTGTGAGTATTTTTGTTGTTGTTGTTTTTGTCAAATTTCTGGTGATTTTTGCGGCCTTAGTTGTCAATAATTTGGTTGCTGCTGTTGTTGTTGTTTTTTGTGGTTAAATAATGTTTATAACGGGTGCGGCGTCGGTTTGAACTTGGCCTTTGTTTATAATGGTTTTTCAATTTGTATGGCAGGTTATTTAATCTTAATGTTTGAGTTGTTAGTATTGTTTTTGTTTTTCTTGTTGTTGTTGTTGTGCTGTGTCAAAATGCAGCATAACTAATGCCAAAATCAGCTTTGTCATCTCTCCCCCTCTCCGTCTTCGCATCTATCGCTCTGTCTGTCTCTTCTATATTCTTAGATAATAATAATAATAATCAACAGCAGTAACTAAACTAAATGAAACTAAACTATGCTTTTGATTAATGAGAAGAAGGCATCAGAAGAGGCATTAGATCATTAGATCTTTAGCCGTTTCGTCAAGTAGCCCAGTCAGACTGATTTACATTGATTCACATTTACATACATTTCCATAAATAGTATAACATAATTCACATATTAATACATACTTACATACATACATACATATGAATATTGTATAATAACCAGTGGGCCGCTTACACTTTCAAACAGACCAAAGTGTCTATACTCTTTCTTGTGAAAAGTGATATCTGTAGTTAGTCTTCGTCGCCCGACGAAGTCAGTAATATAATCTAATCTAATGTTATCATTATTATTAGTGCACTTTCAGTGGGAAATATATTCCAATTCCTTTATTTTGTCGACAAAACCAAAAGTTATTAAGTTTGTTTAAATTTTCAATTTGATGAGTCATTGGAAAGAATTTGAAAATTACTCGATCAGCAGTTTGTTGTAGAGAGTGAGAGCAAATGAAAATCGGAAGTTGTAAGTGAATACACCCTTTTGCAAGGGTATAAGTATATACACATTATGTATGTACTCTTCCGAGACATATTCAAAAGACTTAAGCAACGAACTTCGTCGACTTCCTGCATTTTAAGCCCTCCCCACCAAACGCCACACACAAGTTAAATGGAATTTTCAATGTGCACACGTGCCGAGATTGAAATGTTAAATTTAGAACTTTTGCAACAAGATGCAATTGTGTCTTTAATTATTACACAAATGCTTAATATTTCATAATGATCAGCAGGTTGCTGGGGAAGAAAGGGGGAACGGGGGATCCAAAGAGCTTACAATTCTGATAATAGAAAGTATTGTGTTCGCTTGACCTTCATTTGACACTTTTTGACATAGAATTTCCATAAAATAACAAAAGTGAATCACAGTAGCCCCCGTCCCAAAATGATTATTATTTTTATTATCATTATTATTATGCTAAAACTGGGAAATAAAATGTGAAGAAAAACCAGTTCTTGTCACTCTTCTTCTGCTTAGTTTTTTTTTTTTTTTCGTTTTTGGGCTAAACCATCATTATGTAGAACATTTCCTGGTGCCTGATCAAATTATGCAAATCATCACAGATACATATGTGACATCTTCTGCTCCATTCTGTTCTTATTGTTCTTCCTCCATTGGTAATGTGGCATTTCCGATAGAAAAGAGAAGCGATACACGAGAGCCACAACAAAGAAATTAGCACTAAAAACTGAATGTCGCTCAAATTGCAAAAAACACAAAAATTCCCCATGTAAGTGGGAAATTTTCGCTTTATTTTTTGAAAGTATCAGAACTGGCTGCTGCGGCAACAGCAACAGCAACAACGATGACCATGACTCAGTTAGTCACACACACAGGTTGCAAATCTCGTCGTAGGCCAACCTCTTAACGCGTTAGTGCGTTGGGGAAGACCAGAGAGACCAGAGAGACCAGGTGCCAGACACACACACACACACACACACATACAAAACAAAACAAAAAAACCAAAACACAAACATCTACATTGACAAATTGGCTGCAAGAACATAATAGCTGGGGAATATCCACACACACACACACAAGCTCACACAGACATATTTTGATTTACTTACACACACACACACATCACGCTCTTTTGATATCCATCAAAAACAGAAACAAATACTTGAAAAATGAAAAGCCTGTAACAGGTGTCTCTGGTGTAGTTACGATTTTTATACAAGGGGAAAACCATATGACAATTGCAGGTAAACCGAAATGATTTCCATCAAATTGTTCAACATTTCTTTCAAATTGCTAAATACTGAAACAATAATTAAACGTTTCTCTTATGTTAATTTGAGTTGTCTAAAGTTGATAAAGAATTAATATACTTACATACATATGTACCTACTGAATATGTATAAAATAATTGTCTATAAAAGCTCTAAATTTATATAGAAAATAAGTTAACATTTATCGCCGACCAAGCCGAACAGCTTTCAAATTACGAAAGTATGTGACGAAAAATGTGCACAAATTGTATATATACATTAAACAATTAATAACAAAATACTGCATCCAAATGGGAAATACTCAGAACACCGGCAACAAAAACGGCAATTTGCACCTTAGCATTCAAAATCATGTTAACCAGTCCTAATCTCTATTTATTCTAACTAGCTCTTTGTGTTTGGGCTAAAGAAATGCATGAAGTCCATGAAAGCCGATTGAAAAATTACGCAACATGATGAAAATTTCAGACATTAATGCAAATTTTGAAAAGAAAGAAAGAAGTTCACTGAAAAAGCTCGCCAAATAAAGTTTTTCTTGCGAATTTCACATTTGTTTATTAAAAGATTTGTATTGATTTTTGCCAGGCTGCATTATTTCCGATTTTCAAATGGATTCATGAAGGGGTGACCAAAGTGGCTATTTGTTTGATTTGCCAAGTTGTTTACTGAAATGTTGCCACTATTCTGTGTGACACAGAAAACGCTAAAGCGAGGTAAAGTGAGGGCACTCATATTGTATACTCTTACAAGTACATATATTATCTATATATTTCATGGAGAACCAAACGAATTAGATCTTATTCCTTTTAGATCGAGGTTCGTTTTTTAATTTTGTTTGCAAGGGACTCCTTAATTATTACCATAAAAATAATTATAGTTTAGGTGTAAATATGTGTTTCTTAGTTTCATAATTTTCTGAATTTGAATACATATTTTGCATTTCAATGTAAAAATAATTTCGATGTAAAAAATTGAATACAAATTGAATACTATTTTTATTGTTTTTTCGAACACTAAAAATCTCTGGAAGTCGATGTTTCGAGTAGATTTCGAGCGAAGCAGAATTTAATTCAATTTTAGTAATAAATTTATTTGCATCAATTTAAAAATTATACTACTAAATGTTTCTAAAAAGATTTTGTATGGCTTTTTTTTAATAGAGTTGGTTCCGTGAATAATATAAAACAGTTACAAACTAAATTTAGGGAAAATTTAATTTTATTAAAATCAATTGGAGTGTGAAATATGTTTAATTTGGGATAATTTACAAGATAGACTGTGAAAAGAACTTCAAACTCATTTTCGCGATTCACATTAGCTCGTATGAAAATGTCTTTGGGAGGTTCTTGGATATTGTGTTTTATATTTCTTTATTTTAGATTTATTTAGCTCTCTGAGGGGTACTGGAACCCCTGGAGAAGGGTTACACATACATGTACGACCAGTCTGCTATTGAGTTTAAAATTGTCAGCTTTGTGTTTTTGTTTTACCAATCTGTCATTTGCAGTCTGTGGCTATTGATTTTTGAACAGGCCTCGGCATACAACAGGCCCACACTACACACCCCTTTTTGGATAGGCTAATCGGGTCAATTGGTGGGAGAGAAAAACGGTTATCAAGTGGTCATGATGAGTTTTTGCGGCATCATCATAATTATCATCACCATTAACACCTGAATGGGGCCCAACCTCTTTAATAGGTATAAAATTTTATAAAATGCATTTGTCAACAAATTTATAGGAATTGCAAAAAAAGAAAAACGGAAAAAGAAACCAGAAGGCCGGGTTAACTTCGGCCATGCCGAATTTTGTACACCCTTGGAAGTTCTTGTGTAAGTAAATCCCTACATACTCTTAGCAAAATGAAAAGATTTGTATGTCAAAACACACATTTGTATGACAGTTATATGATATGGTCATCCGATTAAATTTAGCAGAATTATAACTTATGGTGTATAAATGTTAAGTGTTAAGTTTGGTGATAATCGCATAAGAAACAAATAAGCAAAACTATGTTTGATCCGCTCATTCCTATGCGAGTTATAGTACTTCGATCTTGATCAAATTTGGCACGGACGATTAAAGATACACTGTCATGCAGAATTTTTCAAAAATCAATTTTGAACTTTTGAACAAGAAGAAACAAGCTAATAATGACAATAATATTTTTTATAGTTCAGTATTTTAATAAGTAACATGATCCAACAAAGGAAACCTATTTTTAATAAGTTCCAGAAAAATTACTACTTTTTATTCTGTATTGATATTATGATTTCGAATATTCGTAAATGTAAAAATACAATGTCTGCAGTATATATGTATAGAAGACTTTGTGCGGAATTTCAGCACTGTAGCTTTAGAGGTCTAGAATAAGGAAATGGCGATATGAAACCGTCTTGTCGTATAGGTCGGTTATATGGTCGGTTTCTTCTATGCGTTGCACAAAATGAATATACCCTTTTTGCAAGGGTATAAAAAATGTAATTTTAATTTTAACTTTCTTTGTGTTAACTGGTTTAGTTTGGTGCCCTTTCCTTTTGCTTTGTGCGACCGATTTGTGCGATTTTAACGACATTATATTCATATGTATATGTACTTATATTTGTGAGCAGATTGTTAACACTTTTGTTGCTATTTTTTGGGGGCTCGTTCGTATCTCTGTGAAGGTGATTAAGAGGCGTTTATTTTTGGTCGACACGCCTCGGAAATACATATCTGCAAAAAGAAAAAACCTGCAAACTAAAGTACAGAAACGACGACGAAAAGTTGTTTAAGTAAGGCAAAGTCATAAAATAAAAGCTGAGCTAAATATATAAGACATCAGGTGGAAGTCCCCTTTTTTTTACTGGAATGGAATGCCAGCAATCCATTATTATGGCCGGGGGAGTGTTCCTTAATTAAGATGACACCAGCAACCAGAATGCAATATTTATTAGATCCAATTACTTCAAATATCGTATGCAGTCGGTGGTTTCCTAGAATCTCGATTAATTGCTAAAATGGAAAATTTGGTATATGTGAATTCACTTAGTATCGTATGACTAACACAGTTTTTCGATTTAGTGCTACAAAATTATCCCCTTCTGTGCGAGTATTCGAGCATTTAATACCTCTACTTAAATCGTGCCACATTATTTGATCAATCGAGAAAACTGTTTGTTTTAAATTCAAACCGGGGTCTATATAATATAGTTGTCCGATCCAGCTACACAATGAGTGCATTATAGAAGCCTTCGTGCGATTTGAGCACTGTCTAGGAGGGGATTGCTTTGTTACGCGACTTTAATATACCCTTTTCACCCTAAGGGTGCAGGGTATTAAAATAGCAGGTAAATCGTAACCTGAGAATTACTATTTTAAAGGTCGTTTTTGAGCGAACTTTTTAATTTTTAGTGATTCCTATCATTTGATGACTCAATTCATATTATAACATTTTTTCCTTTCCCAGAAATTCGAACAACATTTCATTCCGATCGAACTAAAATCCATTAAGTGTACGTTCGTTTTATTCCATCAATCTTAAGTTTAACTATCACAGATAAAACTTATATTCGCAATTAATTTGTATTAAGACCGTATACTTGAATATTTTTCAGAATAAATGCCATATTAGGTGGCTTCTATCTCGGAGCGTATACCTTGGGCGTCTCCGGATTCATCCAAATACTATATAACTGGCACCCGAAGACGAAGAGGCCCCGTCAGGATTGAGCTAAATTGTTCCTTTTTCTATATTCAATATTCTTAATTCTGTATGTGATCTATTTGTTAAGTATTCATTATGATTTCCATTTCATGTAAAATTTGATCAACCTGACTAGTTATAAGTAAATTTATATCCAAATAAATCACAGCAGAGTGATTGTTAATAAAAGGAAAAGAAAAGAATCAGTTGGCTGCAATTGGTTTCTTGGATTGTTGCAACACTGAGTTTACCTACTTTTTATGACTGACTTCACATTGATTCTGTGAGCTCATCATACGTATACTTATTTCCGTGGAAACGCTAACCACTTGTACACAGTCCACATCGAAAATCCCCACAATCCCCACTAATAACTCACTCATGCACACCACTAGCCTCGTTCCCAGCTTTCGACGCACCTGTCTCTTGTTGCCCATCTCACCGCATCTTTGATTCATCAGAAAACCGACGTCATTAATAAGGATCGTCAGCATATCCATAGTAAATCCCCTGGCAAACAATTTCGTTATGTTTTCTCTGCAATGACGCTAAAAGATTTGTTTATCTGTTTCTCTTTTTTGGGTCGGTTTTGTTTCTTTTTTTTTTGTTGGAGCTCGTGTTTGGCTCACGTGACGCAGAAGCAGAAGCAGAAAAAAAATCACAAACAAAACCAAAATCAAAACAAAAACAAAATACGAATGAGACACCCGCCCGGCTATTTTGCATATTCAAATGAACAATTTTTACGAGATATATAAAAACAAAACAAGACAAATTATCACCATCGCCATCGCCATCGTCACCATGATCATGATGATCAGCAGTTAGCCAAGAGTTCCAAGTGGCAAGTGCCAGGTGAATCAGATGGCGAACCAAAAACGAGTTCAATGCTGCGCGAGGGCCGAAGTGTCTTAGTTAGAAAGGAGGTAGGTAGGGGGAGTGGCACGTGATTGATACATCACCATGTAGTGTAGATCCCCTCCTCCCCACACACACACACACACACACACACACACACACCCGCCATTTGTAATTTTTTTTGTATTATTTTTTGCACTGACAACTCATTGACAGCGATTTGGGAAAGCAAAACCTCAATAATTAGCTTCGACACAAAATGATTGCCATTTTCGTAATTAATGCACATAATTGTTTCGATTATAGTAGAATGGAAACAATATTGGAGAAAAAATATATATACACTAAGGAATATATAGCAAAAATGTTTGCAATGAATTTGTAATTGTATTTTATTAATTGCACTTAATTGAATTATGAATAATATTTAGTTGATTGCCTGCTTTGGGATTCATAGGAAGCCCCACTTGCTCGCTCATTGTAGACACTAAAAGTGTGTCAGCGCCGCAGATTTCCTCCTCCTGATTGGAGTAGGAAGTTCCCCCAACTTGACCATGGGTTTAGCAGAGGTTCCAGTAGATCTATTCAGGGATTTGCCACAATGCTTCAACAGGAACTGCAAAATTTTTGTACTATAAGCGAATTTGTGTGTCCACTCTGAATATGATTAATCACCAAAAAAAAAAAAATGTGTTACCTTCTCTCTCTCTCTCTCTCTCTATGGTTGGACTACGTGACTGCCAATAAAATAAAGAATTCTCTTTAATTGTGTAAAGTTTTAATTATAGAATCTAATTTGCTTATCTGAATGATTGATCATTAGGTCTAAAAAAAAACCCAAAAATAAAAACGAAATTCCTAAAACAAAAAAAAGTAATAGATAGACCAATTCCGTCTTATGTAACAAAAATAAAAATTGCAAAAGCTAACCAAAAACCAATGACCTTCGTCGCCTGAAATAAGCCAAAATCAATTCTCAAAGGAACAATTAAACAAGATTATTGGTTTGATCATGAAACTTCAATAAAACAAACAAACCAACAAACCAGCAAACCAACAAACAAACAAACAAAACACAACACAACAAAACAAAAGAAAACGAAACAAACAGACAAAACAAACACACAAACACAATTGATTGACCAAGTTAGAAAGATCAGCAGCAGTCGCAGCAGCAGCTGATGATGGATGGACGATGTGGGAGAGGGGTGGGAACGGCGGGGAGGCTTAGAGCCAATACTGAAGTTAGCCAGCCGTTAAAGGTTCACGGCCAAGGACAAGGAAATCCCAGTGAATGTGGCTACGTGCCAAATGGATGCCATGAATCACGATTCCGATTCCGAATCCAATTCCGATACCGACTCTCAATCTAAATCTGACTTGGATACGGACTTGCACTTGGGCTCCGATTCCGCCGATGCCGCCGATTCCCATTCCCAAGTCTACAACTTTGTGTATCCAAAAAAAACCTTGGGCGTGTGTATAATTGAATAACTTTAGAATTGCCGCGCATAATTAAACAATTTTAATATTTAATAAAAATGGAACTAAGTAAGTTTGTCTCGCCGACTAGGCAATACCCTGCAGCAAACAACAGTTGGCCGCTGCCTATGCGTCGCATAGCCCAGAAACTTAAATTTCGAATTGGATGAAATTTGTGTGGAAAGTCCACACATTCTAAATTTGGTAACCTCTTATATAATTCACGAATCTAGGTGGACGAACGTGCCTAAATCCAGAATATGCTACTCAAAGGGTCGGAGAAACGCTTCCATTACATACATTTGCGCGACTCTAATATACCCTCTTTCGCCCTATGGGTGCAGGGTATAAATATATTAAACTAAACAAAAAAACATAACAATTATGCAGCCACAAAGAACAATGAATGGAAAACTCAAGTCGGAAATTCACCGAAAGCAACAAAAAAACATAGAGAAAAAAACCGCAAAAAAAAGTTAGATAAAATATAAAACGAAATCGGAAGTAAAAGGTTTTTTAGCAGCAAAGTGAATGTAATCATGGCAATTATGTAGGCAAATGTTATTATTCCGTCACTTAGGAAGTTCCAAATGTCGAGTCTATCGTCACGTCTCTTTCCGACTGATTTCTCCCGGAATAATTACCCCATTGTGATTTAATTTAGCAAACTTATATCTATCATAATACCAAATTTCATCAAAAGCGGAATAAAAATGGACGAGTTGTACGTAAGAAACATTTTGTACTCAAATGTGGCCGGTAGGGGCGGCAAAGTGCGCGTGTGCTCATAAAAGTGAACAAAAATGCATATGTATTGGCTAGCTCGAGATGCAAATCGAACTTAATACACATGATTTTATAAATTTGAAGAAGCTTTTCCACTTGGTGTATGATATATCCAAGTCGGCACGGCGACTTACTTCATTTTTCTTTTTATAATATTAATTGAAATGTGTTCCTATCAAATGGATATATGTGGATAGACAGATGTGTTTACAGGCTGGTCATTAAATTTTTAATAACTTAATAATATTGCTTTGAGATTTGTGCGAATCTGATCTAAACGCTAAATCGATATTATGGCTCATTATCTATCTGTTCGCTAGTGAAACAAATTTGATCTGTATTGATCTGTATCTAGTTGTTAGTATTTCTTATTTTGTAAATGCTCTACAAGGATGACCAGACCAGATTTTTTGCAAGTACAAGTGCAACGCATTATGTAGATCAATGGCAAATTGCAAAGCTTTCTGAATTTGGTTTCGAAAAATCTCACATCAAAATCACACATCAAATTTTAACGAGACAAAAAAATGTCATACTTAGTATGTAACTAAACTAATATAACTATTTACTTATATGTTTACGTGCGTGTGCGATCGAAGACCAATTTGAGTATTCAGTAGCAATTGATAGCCTTGGCATTAGGCTATGTCAACTAAAACCTAAACTAAGTCCAAGTCCAAGTATTTGTAATATGTTTGTTATCAGCTTTTTTTTTTTTTTTTTTTTTTTTTGTTTACAGGAATAACTTGAGAAGTAGAGCCCCAGCTGGCACCTGGCAGCTGCCATATGCAAATCTATGTATGTATATATACAATCTATATAGACGATAGTGTAGGTATGCGCAAGCAATTTGCCAGATGTGTTTTGACGGCTTTTAATTATGCCATATTCATATAGTTATAAGTATGTATATTTAGTTAGTTAGTTCTAACCTGGCAACGAGACGTTAAGTTTGAAAATTTAATGCGCTACATTTACGCATGTAAATTAGTTTACACTAAATGTGCTTTTAAAAACTTAATTAATATGGCCTGTCGATATGGTCGATTGGACGCCTATTTACTAATTATTAATATTATCTATTAATAAGTCTAAGACTGACTCACACACACACACACAAACACACTTCCTGTTGTTCTTGTCCACATATATTTCTATTATTTAAAAATACTTATTATCTGTTCTGCTGATTGACTTTCACTTTGTTCTTCGTTCTGACCAACATCCCTAAAATGACACATTACATCCGCATAGATATCCGCAAAGCAGAATGCCTTAAATATGACACATTAACCCAAAGTAGCGCAAATGTTTTTCATAATCCACACAATCATGACATTACATACAGGAAAATCCATTAAAATATTCAAATATGTTTTTTTTTTTGGATCAATCCATTTTCGTCAATTCGATAGGTTTTTAACTATTACTACTACATAATAAAAGTATGTTTTATTGATACCTTTGAAAAATGTTTTAATTCGGTTTAAGTTTAGGCTAAATATATTTGAGTCATTAGCAAATTCATAAGGTTTTCGCTGTACTAAACTTATATAAGTTTTCCACTTCTTTAAATTTATTTCTGAACAAAACAAAAATGTATATTAAGATTATGTGAATAAATGTTATGAAATGATAATATATTTGATTTCAATTAGAATCTATTTATCAATATAATTAATTGCATTAAGGACTTCTAATTCTAAGGCTATCAATTGGTTATAAATAAAGCGATGTATATGATACTATTTACATATAATGAAAAATATATTTGTATAAGCATATATGAAATACAATTTAAGCTGAATTCTATTTTAATAAAATTTCTCTGAAATGACAGCAGATATAACAAAAATCTTTTATTTCCCCATTCAAAAAGCATTTTAAGCAGAAGTTAATTTTAATAAAATTATGAAAAAATTTCAGTAAGACTTCAAAAATCATTAAAATCAATTGAAATTTGCCATAAAAAACTTTAAAATTTTTCTTTGAAATGTTTATGATTTTTTAGATAGCTAGCTCACAAAGGAATCTGCTAATAGAATTTGAAACAGAAGAAAATGTAAATATTAAATTTGAATTCAAATCAACTGCCTATTTATATTTTGATTTGCGAATTTCCAATAAGTCAATCGATTTTCCAGTCTTTTACGATTACATCTAAGATCAATGACAATAATTGTGACTTTGAACTTGTATAAAAAAGATAACTCTTACATCTAAGTTCAAATTTAATTAATTCACTTTTTTTTATAAATTTTTTCTTTTCTTCACTATTTTTCAACCACCTTTTTTTTAGTGTTGCCTTGATTTAGTAGTTTCATTTTGATTATATCCTTTCATTTATTTTGGTTGGATTTCATTCATGTGCTGTGAGACATTTTATAATGGGTTAAGACAGCAAAAAAAGATCTGACAATATAGAGCAATATTGGAGTTTCTATGTTATGTTATGGTTTTTTCTCATTCTATGTTTTGGTTTTTTTATTTTTTGTATGACTTTGTTTAGGCTTTTCTAATGACGCTTAAATGTTATTTATTTTTATTTATCTTTTTTGTATTTTGCAGCTGATTGACGCGCACGCGCTTATGGCTAACCCCGCTCCAACAACATCAACGGCAACAGCAACAGCAACAACAACAATGCCAAGCAGCCATTGAGCCATGTTCTAGCAGCAACAGCAGCAGCAGCAGCAGCAACGACAACAACAGCAACAACACTGGCAACGGCAGCAGCAGGTTGCCGCACTTGAACTTGGTCGACTCGACCCACTGCCAAAGCAGCTTACTAAAAATGTGGTGAGAGGAAACCCCACAGCAAAAACCCAGCAACAACTTGGCGCTAACTCTCTGATTAACTACGTCACAGCGCCGCGTCATGCAAAAACCTGTCGTCGTCGTCGTCGTCGCCGTCGTCGTCGGCGTCGTCGTCGTTTGGGGCGTTTCGGGCCCGTTTCGGGTCGCTGTCGTTGCTGGCGGGTCTCTATACGGCACTGCTGCTGGGGGTATTTAAGCGCGTGTTCCACAACCTGAAGCATGCATTGATTCGCTATCATTCGCTCCAAAAAGACTTGTGGTGTTTAATATATCTCAAGTAGTTTGCTGACTTTGTTTTGTTGTAATACAATTAGCTGAAAGAAGATTACCCGATACCCGATACCCGATACCCGACAATATCGTCATCAGGATCTTGCCGTTTGAGTTTCGAAAAGTTTTCAGTTCAGAAAGTTTCGAAATCGCGTGTGTGATACGAGAAAGTTCTTCAGCTAAATTCTAGACGCAATCAAGTCAGTTCCAAAGGAGCAGCCAGTCAGTTCTCAATTCCAATAAGCAGTGAAAGTGTTTACTTAAAAAAAACCTTTTCGAGTGCTTATTGCAAATCAAACAAAATAAAAAACCAAAACACAAATAAACAAATAGTATTCACAAGTGTTTGGCAACACTTTGCATAAATTTTTGTTAATACAACCAACTAATTAAAAACACAAAGAAAATCCCAACAAAATGATGGCCGTTGCAGCTGCCCAAAAGAATCGCGAAATGTTCGCCATTAAGAAATCCTACAGTATTGAGGTGAGTATCACATACAATATAATATGAGATGATCGCGGCACAGAAAACCAAATATTTTGAGGAATGGCTGGAGAAATGATGAAGATACATTTTAGTCAATGAATGGTCTACGTGACCACATAAAGGTGGTCGTTCAGTCAGTCATCAGTCTTCAATTGATGTCTTTCAAATGTTTTCAACATTTTTTTTGTTTTGTTTTTTTTTTTTTGCAATATCACACCTAAGAACCGCCACTTTCAGAGTGTTTTCTGAGAGTTTTCTCCACCCACATGCCCACCCCAATAAACTAAACTGAAAGAGACATGAGCAACAACCGAACGACAACATAAAACATAATATGTGTCGTGTATGATAGCAAACTTGTCAACTTTAAGTTATTATTTAACAAACAAGTGAAAGTGGTTATGGGGGCCCTTGCACTTATCCACCGCCAGCCCCAGCAGCAGCCCCAGCAGCAGCAGCAGACTGACGATCTTCATTGTTGACGAGCCTCTCTCTCCCTCGTCTGCCTGCCTCTGTCCCTGTGCGGCACCTCTCGCAAAGAAAAATATGAAATCAATAAAGAAATGATTCAATATCTTCGAACATATTTCATCAGCCAAAATCGACAAAAAAAACCATAACACACGCACACACTCAGGTGTGCACACACACAAGAAGAGGGGCCCGCAAAAGGCCCAGAGAAAACTGCAGTTCGTTAAAATCCCTGCTGCATTTCTTTCACTAGTTCCACGAGTGAATTTGGAGTTTTGTTTTTTCTTCTATCAGAATTTCATTGCTACGAGAAATAGTTTGTTTTTTTGAATTTTTTGTGACTTTTGATTTTCAATGAAAATTAACATTTAAATACATAAATTTTTGAGTGACGAATGGCATGAGACTTGAACGAAAGAAGAAAATGAAAAGATTTCATAGATTTCTCTATTTCTTTTCTTCTGTCTCTGTATATGTTGTATAAGCTCTAAAATATTACGCAAGTGGGCGTGGCATATGTTAAAGAAAATTATAAATATTAAGTCAGAAAGCGACACAAAGAGTTAAATAAATTTTATAACAGAAGACAGAAGGCGAAAAAGCGATGGAGCGAAGGAGAGAGAGAGTGATAGAGAGAGAGAGAGAGAGAGGGAGAGGGAGATGTGTATACATAGAGGTCAAGGCTAAAAAACTAATTTCCGTTTGCATATCCTGTATTCTGTCATTTCCAGAATGGTTATCCATCCCGTCGTCGTAGCCTGGTGGATGATGCTCGCTTTGAGACTTTGGTGACCAAACAGACCAAACAAAGTGTCCTAGAGGAGGCACGCAACAAGGCAAATGGTAAGAACACACAAAATTATTAAAAACCAAAAAAAAAAAACCAGATTGGAAAACGTGCAATTCCCTTAGAGATCATTCAATTTGAATGATTTAGTTTTGATTATTATTTCAATTTTGATTTCCTTCAACCCGTTTATTTTTTGTTCTACCCCTCCCCCCCCAACTCACCAACTAAAGATTCTTCGCTTGAGGAGTGCATTCTGCAGGCCAAGGGCGAGCACGTTCCCAACTGTGAGCAAAATGTCGAATTTAAGGATGAACAAGCCAACTTGGAGTTGCCCATGGAGAATGAATATGTTCAAGGTGCTTATACACACACCTCCCTATTCCTATTCCTATTCCTATACCTACCCAACCCACTTTACCTTATTTTATTTTTTATTATATTTTTGATTTTTATTTATATTTTTGCTTTCTTTCGTTTCGTTTTATATTCATTTCGTATTTTTCGTTCGATGCTCAGAATTCGAGCCAGAATCAGAGACAGAGCAAACGCAGGAAATGCAGGGCGAGGGTGAGGGCGAGGGCGGTTATGTGCCCATGAATGGTAAGTAGGCGTGGCAAGCCCACTTAAGTAGTACTTAAGTTCTAAGAAAGAGCGAGAGCCAGAGAGAGACGCAGACGAAGAGCATTTGCCATGCGACATTTGATTTAAGTGCTTAATATGATAAAGTGCCAGAGCACTCAACGACAATAGATGGGCGGCAGGAGTGTGGGGGTGTGGGGGGAGATGGGAAGGGGTGTGCCATGCCGCAAGGAAATGTGGCATTTCCCTTTTTCATTTTTTACGCTTGGCAACCCACATTGCCCGCCCCCTGCCCCCTGCTCGATGTTCTCTCTGACTGCTTATCGTTTACGTGACCCTAAGCCGATTGCTGATTGCTTCTATAATACTTCTTCTGCTTTATTCTTGCAGATTATGGCCTGACTGAGGATGAGATCCTGTTGGCCAACGCCGCCTCTGAGTCAGCCGAGGCTGAGGCAGCCATGCAGAGCGCCGCATTGGTGGTGCGCCTCAAGGAGGGCATCTCCTCGCTGGGACGCATTCTCAAGGCCATCGAGACGTTCCATGGCTCCGTTCAGCATGTGGAATCGCGGCAATCCCGTGTCGAGGGTGTCGATCACGATGTCCTCATCAAACTGGACATGACCCGTGGCAATCTGTTGCAATTGATTCGCTCTCTGCGGCAATCGGGCTCATTCAGCAGCATGAATCTGCTGGCTGAGAACAACATCAGCGTGAAGGCTCCATGGTTCCCCAAGCATGCCTCCGAGCTGGACAACTGCAACCATTTGATGACCAAGTACGAGCCCGATTTGGACATGAACCATCCCGGATTCGCCGACAAGGTCTATCGCCAGCGTCGCAAGGAGATTGCCGAAATCGCCTTCGCCTACAAATACGGAGACCCGATCCCATACATCAGCTACACCGATGTCGAGGTCAAGACCTGGCGCTCCGTTTTCAAGACCGTCCAGGATCTGGCCCCCAAGCACGCTTGCGCCGAGTATCGTGCCGCATTCCAGAACCTCCAGGACGAGCAAATCTTCGTCGATCATCGTCTGCCCCAGTTGCAGGAAATGTCCGACTTTTTGCGCAAGAACACGGGCTTCTCGCTGCGTCCGGCTGCCGGTCTATTGACGGCCCGCGACTTCCTGGCCTCGCTGGCGTTCCGCATCTTCCAGAGCACTCAGTATGTGCGTCACGTCAACTCGCCCTACCACACCCCCGAACCGTAAGTGTTGAAACCAAAAACCAAAAACAAAAAACAAAGTGGAAAAGCTTTTTGTGTCCCCAGCTCGCTAGCTAGCTTCACTCGCTTCCCTAATTGCATTTGATGTTGCAAAAAGGAAAGGGATGCGGATGCTGTTGCTGTTGCTGGTGCTGATGCTGATGTAGTTAGTAGTGGGGGGCACATGGGGGAACAAAGTTCAAGCAGGAAAATTGCTTTGAGCTCATTTGCCAGGCTAATTGCTTTATATGTTAACAATGGACCTTTTTTTTTCTATTTTTCCTATTTTGCAGCGATTCCATTCATGAGCTATTGGGTCACATGCCTTTGCTGGCCGATCCCAGCTTTGCCCAGTTCTCCCAAGAGATTGGCCTGGCCTCGTTGGGTGCTTCCGATGAAGAGATTGAGAAATTGTCTACTGTAAGTTTATTATTAGTTCATTTACTCTTCGCCACCTTCTCTTAGCTATTCAGCCATCTACTTGGGAGTTTCTAACTTGTTGTGTTTCTGTTTTGTTTGATCTAATTGTAGGTCTACTGGTTCACCGTTGAGTTCGGTCTCTGCAAGGAGCATGGCCAGATCAAGGCCTACGGTGCTGGTCTCTTGAGCTCCTACGGCGAGCTCTTGCATGCCATTAGCGACAAGTGCGAGCATCGTGCCTTCGAGCCGGCCTCCACTGCCGTGCAGCCGTATCAGGATCAGGAGTATCAACCAATTTACTATGTGGCCGAGAGCTTCGAGGATGCCAAGGACAAGTTCCGTCGCTGGGTCAGCACCATGTCCCGTCCATTCGAGGTCCGTTTCAATCCCCATACCGAGCGTGTTGAGGTTCTCGATTCCGTGGACAAATTGGAGACTTTGGTGCATCAAATGAACACAGAGATTTTGCATCTCACCAATGCTATACACAAGCTACGACGCCCCTTCTAAAGTGGTGGAGCATCCAACGCGGGAGGAGCAGTAGGAGGAGGTGGTATATTGAAGCAGTGTGAAAGAGAGAGAAAGTGAGAGAGAGAGAGACGGATAAAGTGCAACGGTCTCATTTCGATAGAAATTTATCATTTTAAATTGACATACCGCCCACATATATACATACAATCATAATCCAAATCAAAATCCCCCACACATCTAATCCTCGAAATATCCCTATTAATGTATTATTATTTGTATTATTATTTTATTTTATTTTATTTGATTTTTTTTCGTATAACTTGTTAATCACCCTTCTTCTACCACCCCCTTCATTACCTACCCCCCTCCGAGAACTATTATTGGACCAAATTTAGATAGAATTTTAAGTGCTGCGAGATGATAAAGCAAACAATCGAAGTTAAAAAAATTAAAGCAAAAGTAAAGTGCTGGCAAAAATAATGTGAAAACAAAAACCGCTTGTATACTCAGCCACAAATTGTTTTTTTTTTTTTTTTTTTTTTAATATTATTATTGTATTTGTATTTGTATTATTTGTATTCTCGATTTTTTTTTCTACAAATATTTACACACACACATTTACATATACACCATACACACTCACACATACTCACATACTAAGTAAAACAAAAGAAACGCACGGCACATCACATAAAGCTCTCAAGATTTTCTTCTTACATTGTAACTGTAAACGACAATTGAACTATTATTATTATTATTATTCTTATTATTATTATTATTATTATTATCTATTGTCTATTATTATCTATGATTAGTATTGTATTGTATAGGTATGTAGAGTTTAAATTTTGATTATTTGTATTTAAGTTTTGTGTATTAAATAAAATTATGAAATGCAATTAAACAAAAATCCAACAAACTTTTTTTTTTCTTTTTCCCATTTTAGTTTAATTTTTAATGCTTTTGCTTCTTTTCTTTTGTCACATTTCTATACACTCTACAAGTCTGATTGCGTTTAGGGAATTTAATTTCTACTTCGAATGGAAATTGATCTATGTATATCTATAACTATATATTTGAAAAATTAAGAATATATATTTTCGACCTCTATTAAAAAAAACAAATAATCAAAATCGATTTTTAAATATATTTAAAAAAGAAATCCGAATATTAGAGTGAAATGTGTTTTTTGTAAGAAATTAAGAGGAAACAAGTTAAAAGTGAACAAAACGAGAATGAATTAAGAATCAGAAGGACCAAATCCCTTTAAGAAATGTGAACAAAGTAAAATATACATATATAGAATTATGAAAGATGCAAAAAAATGCAACGAAATCAAAAAATAATTGAAGGAGACATAAACTTAATTGAATTATTTGTTTGTTCTGTTTTTTTTAATATATTTAATGATAAACTCTCTGACCAAATTAAATTCCCAGCGATGAGGAAATATATCTGTACTATTGAAACATATATATATTATATTATACATATATAGAATATCCACGAACATTTTTAAAATTCTTTTTTCTCATCGGTTTTGGCTATTTGGAAGAAAAATAAACTTTAGACATATAAAGCTATATAATCCTAATATTTATGAAATTATCTATACATATATATACAAAGCTTACAATTTCAATGAACTTATCAATCAAATATCTATGAAATATTGTGTGGAATACATTTTATTCTTGTTGTTGTTCCATATAAAACATACGTTAAACACTTTGAGCTTGCATATTTAACAGAATGCTAATGCATATATCTATATTATCCGATCTATGTATGTATGTATATCTTATAGTTAACCATTATGTCAATGCATTTGGTTCCCCATTTCAATCTGAGGTTCTTGTTTGCGTTTCGTGTTCAATGAAGTTCAGGTTAACAGTTTTGCCTGCAATTAACAACAAAATTAACAACAATAACAATTAAAACAATGTAGTTAACGATTTGAGAACGTGCAAATAATCACAGATATATAAATATATATTTAGAACCACATTAATGTATGTGTGTATATCGTATATTTTTTTCTGCAATAAATAATTATATTCAACTTTGTTTTAACTTTCAACTTATTGGACACACACATTATTGGGTGTGTGTGTGTCAGACGACCTGGGAGATCCTTTGGCCATGATTAAACACACGAAAAACCAGCGAAAACTTGAAAGTTTTTATTTTTTGCATTTTGTGTTTTATGTCTATTCTATGCCAATTAGTATTATTTTATTTTGTTAGTTAATTAGTAAGCTGGTTTAATTAGATTTAATTATATGGCAGCTGCTACTGTAATTAGTTTCATGGAATCTTAGAAATGATTTTGAATTTCGGGTTGACTAGGAGAGATTCAGTTTCTTCGATATTCAATTGATTTATATTTTGTTTTAGATTTGTTTGAACTTTAAGTCCGACAACTTATATGTATACCTGACCTACCTCAGCGTGCATTAAGTATATAATATATATATATATATTTTGAACACCTGAACGGATTTATCATATGCCAATTAAACATACATATAAACACAATACAAGTTGGAGCGCTAAGTAACTATATTGTGATATAATAATTGAATGACGGCGACGGAGAGGGCGAGGGCGACGGCAACGGCGAGGGAGGCGGAGACGGTTGTGTGAGAATCGAATGTGTTAATCGTTCTCCAGCTCCAGCTGATCGGATGTAGGCGATATCAAGAGTTAGATCCGACTCGTGGGAACGCCCACATTGTAGCTCAATTAAAATGAAATTAATATCAAAATGCACATGCGCTTATGCATCTAAATAATAAGATTAAATAATGCCCTGTGTCTATCACATCGCCAAATCTTCAAATCAAAATCTTCAATTTAGTTAGCTAAGAAGAGAAGAGAGAATTCCCTTTTCAAAAATAATTCAAATGTTACTATTTCTAATGACACTCTTTTAACAAATTTAAATCGATAGAGGATTGTCAAGACTTTCTAAATGAAATCTGTTTGAAATTCAACCTCTCTTATTTAAAAAAATTTCCTTACCTCAACTTGAATTTTTTTGGTCTTTGAATTTGACATAAACTTAAACTTATAGATCAAGGAAATCTGAGTAGCTAAAGCAGGCCATAGATATGGTATCCTTTGCGATTAGATCCGACAATTGATCAAACTAAACAAATAAAGCCCAAGACAAGTTGTAAGGGAATGTTTGGGACACTTTTCTATGGAGGCAGGCGGTGGGTGGGGGATGAGTTTTTGAAAGGATAATGGCAGAAACAGGAATGGAGTCCGCTACCCTTCGTTTTATAGGGAAGACCTCCATCTACTAAGCCATACTAAACAGTTCTTATTGCATTTTACTTTTCTCTACTGAGTAATTCTCACATAAAATTGAAAAGCGACATCCCATTTTCATCTGACCAATTTCAAAATACCCTATCTCAATGTTTTTGTTGGATGTTTCTCAACTATAAATATATTTTTTTTTGGATTTTTCTGACGTCCATTAAATTTGTGTTGTTCTGTCTTTACTCTACCTATATTTTCTCTCAATCACTCAAATGTCTTGCACTAGTGTCTATAGCCATGTAATAGATTTTTCACTTTATGTAAGCTGTCTATGCTCCATATAAACAATAGGATTGTAACGAATTTCAATACCAACTGAGGAGGGGGCTGATCGGCAGCATTTATCACTCATGCCGGCTCCGGCTTCAGTTCGGGCTTGGCTAATTGTTTGAATGATTTGGGCCAGGCCTTTGAAAGCCGCAGGCAACGCGATTTATTTACACAGATATAAATAGATAATATTTGCACTAGATTTATGTTGGAATACGTGACGTTTGTGAGGGGGTTACAAGCCAAGCCAAAGGCCCAACCAGAGACGGAGCCGAAGCCGGAGCCGGAGCCGGAGCCATCAAGTTGAAGTTCTTTTGATGGCTCAGTAGCTAGTCAAGGCCATTGAGCATATGGGTTAGGGTTGCAGGAAATGCTCTGGGTTAAGCCAAGTTCCAAGTCAAGTTTGTTGAACTGCTGCCTGGCCAGCAACTAATTGCCGGAAGCCCAAACCAATGCACTTTGCAATTAAACACTTTTCATTAATTGTTTTCTCGGCTCTTGTTTTTTTTTCTTTTACACTATGTACACTATCCATACACACACACACACACACAGAGAAAAAAAAGGTAAAAAAAAATATACAGCCGAGACATAAGCGAAACACGTTTCATTTTACAGCCGCCGCAGCATTTCAAATTTGGCTAATTAAAATAGAAATATAAAATAAAAGCCAAGGTTAGGCTCGAAGTTTTTTTGTTTTGGCGTTGGCTTTGACAGTAGCCAAAGAGAATTAACTAGAACATGTCTACTTCATACTAGTATATGGCGATTTGGTATTTTGGTATTTGGCTTTGGTCTAATCGAATAGTCAAAGTCAATGACTTACAGCTGGTTAGTTGGCATGGCCAATTGGTTTCTGCTGGCGTTGCCGCTGCCATTTTTGTGCCAATTAATTGCAATTTAAACTTGTGTCTTGAACTTTTCATAGTGAATAGAAATAGCCATTTGCCTAGCCACTCAGGGTAGGTGTGAATATATGTAGTATATATATATATATACTATAGGTACACGAGTATAAAGTATGTATACCGTTAGCCAGTTGATTCCAATCCATACTAGATGAACTGCACTCTGTCCACTTGACTTGAGCTTGACATGGAACTGGCTCTTGGGGCTGGGGGTTGGGTGTTGGGGGTTGGATGCTGTAGGCTGGGGCTGCGCACCTGTTGCAAAATTCTAATTTAAATGATCGAAAGCGATTATTATAAGCAATCACCTGAAGACTAATTAGAGCACAAACTGGTTAAGTTTTAATGGGAATAATGGTGGTCAGCGGTTGGGTGGAGGATGTCGGCGGACCGATGGAGCGAGCCCCAAGTGGGCTAATGCTAGGGGTTGACAGAAGCCATTTACATGCCAATTTCCATCAACAGCTGGTCTCATAAATATGCAAGAAATCTCCACAGATGCAGTTACCATTTAGCACATGAACTGTGGGCGTCAAATCTACGATAAGTCCAGAAAATAATAGTATGGAAAATGTTGAGTTTATCAACAAGGAAAACATCAAAGAAGGAAGAAGTTTCCACGTCCTCTCGAAATACCTTAATGCCATCTTCATCTAAAACTGAGATGAAAACTGTTTAAAATTAACATTGAAACAACCATCGACCTACTAGATTGCTCCACGAATCTTTTAAAATAGATATCTCAACTGGCCACAGTTATTAACTTGCCCCACGTTTGCTTTCAAACTCTTCTAAACATTGCCCACTCGAGTTTGAACCAATAATACGAGGAATGTTAAGACTGATGTGAGACTTTCAAATAGATTCCTTAGATTCCTTAGATCAACTTCTTATCCCCAATATAAATTATAAAATCTAAGTGAATATTTCAAATGAAAAGTCAAATTAAATGGAACAGATCAGAAAAAACCTCAAACATCTCTGCATGAAATAACAAATGTTGAACAAATTGTTATATTAAGTTGTTTTTTTTTCACAGTAAATATAATATCTCAGCTGCATACTTGGTCATAAAATAAGACTAAAAACTGTAATTGAAACAAGCTTGCTTGGAGTAAAATATAATAATAAGGAAATAAAGCAGAGTTGAAGAGAAAATCCTATATATTTCGAAAATATATACGTCAAATTAATTTTGAAGTATAAATATTTAGATATATGTTTGTCTATTAACTGATTGCAGGAGTTTTATGCCAGCAAATTATGCAAATTCACTTTGTGCCAATTCTTGGTGAGAAGATTTTGTATACGTAATGAAAAATTAACGAAAATATATGTGAATAACCCATTAATTAGTTGACATTTCAATAAGCATTTCTTTCTCTGGAAAATGTTTAAGACTTTTATAGTTTTTTTGGCGAATGATAAATTAATATGAATGACGATTTCTCCACGACGTTAAACGTTTGGTGAACATAAGATTCTTTGCCATTTTGACCTATTTAATAGTAAATGGAATTCTCTCCTCCATTTAACCTTGAATGGGTCATGCCAACATTATTTGTTCTTTCTAGAAAGCCGTTTAATGTTGATCAGTCCATAATTAAAAGTTATTACAGCACCAATTGGCCAAGAGCAATTACGACACATGCCGAGAGACTGTTGGCCAGCTGCCAGCTAACTAACTTCTGATCAAACACCTGGCCCAGATTGGTAGCTAAGGGCTACAACGATAACTACAGCAGCGACAACCACTTTCAATCATAAATTAAAATTAGAATTTTAAATGTGCGACTAATTAAAAAAATAAATAATTAGAAAACTTGTGAGATTTCATGCCCCAAGCTGTTGCTGTTGGTGTTTGCTGGTTGCTGTGCAGCTAAACAATTGCAAGATTATTATATATATATAAATTCCCATTGATATATGCCAAGTCCAAGTCTGGTTGCTGCTTGCTGCTCGGTGTCAGCTGGCCAATGGGGCGTATGGGCAACCACATTGCACAATGGCCACGAAGAAAAAAGTTAAAAAAAAAAAAAACAACGACACGCGATCAAGCCATATCTTGTTTTCTTCGATCTGATTTTGCTCATCATCCATTCATTGATAATGACTAAATGTCGGTGTCAATATTTTGATTTTAGTTGAACAAACAAAGAGTCGTAGGGAGCAAGGGATGGCACGGGCAGGGGAGCCGGCAACCGTAACACAGGGCTCAGCGAAACGCGAGCTGATGCAATGTCAACAAAAAATAAAACACATCGAACTAAGTCTTCGACTTAAGTCGAAGCAAAGTCTGGTCTGATTTCGTCGTAGTTAGCATTTGCTACGGATGTATTGGCCAGAAAGTCAAACAGAGATATATAGATACAGATTCATACACAGATAAATACGAGGGCAGTCCCAGAAATATCCAACCCACTTTAGATGTTGAACTTACCAGCCACAATAAATATGAAAGCTAAAATGGCAGCATCTCTTAGTTAAGCTTCTGTCGTGTTTCCAAATGAAGTGACCAGAAACTCAACAAAATCGTATTCCCTGTTCACGAGATGTCGCGTCTTCGTTAGACTACGTGCATTGGTGGACCTCCCCTCGCACATATTATTTGGGGCGGAGAGAGAACACACAGACCAAAAACGTTTCACTTCACTGCTGGCTGCCCTATTGACTCAAGCTAATTATAAAGTCGTGTGGGGGAAGTTTGCTTTGCGAGATTTGTATAGTGACAGAGAACCCAAAGGTCATAACATTTTCATGAATGATCCAAATTTATAGCCCTAAACATCTATTGATCAATAGCTTCTTCAGCCTGAGAGTATGCTACGATTCTTTTAGTATTCCGGTGTGTTCCAACAATCAACAATTCTCCAATCCAATAACGAACTTTAAATTGGCCAATCTATTAGTTGTTTCCGTACCGAATGCAAGAAAATTTAATTTCCTACATAAAGTGTTTTAAGTAAATATTGATAATAATACAGTTTTTTTTTTTTTTTTGTGCACACTTTAAAGCAAATTACATACAAAATTTTAATATAATTATCACTCCAATTACTAATGAAGTAAGTAAGTCGAAAAAATACTTTAAATTCATATGACTAAATTCATATATTAAATTTCTTTTGCATACTGCGACGTCTAGCACGAGCTATTTCGCTCAGTTTTATGAGCACTTTAGTGCCACCATAGGGAATTTGAGTACAAAACATTTCTATAACTAGGGTAATTACTATATGTTCCGATTTGTATGATATTTTGAGAAATGATAGGTATTCATAAAATGTATTAGTGCGCCGAGAAAAAGCTTTACCAGCATATAAGTTTACCATTACCATTTTATCCTTTGGATGGCATGGTCTAATGATATTTATGAATTTGTTGAATCAAAAGTTTTGATTCAAGATTCAAGTTTCTGGACACATTTCCCATATTATTTTTTGCTCTACGGCAATAGGTTAATAATAAAACTGGGGTTTGACTCACACTTTCCTTTGTTTTACTCTTGTATTTAATTGATTACACTGGCCGACATGATTTTTGGTGACTTGAATTTGAGAGGTGTTCCTAATTAATCTCGTCCACATTTTTCACAAAATGGCCAACCTTGTGACCCACCACTAAAGTCTGACGTTATAAAATATGCACCAAAAAGTATGCTATAGAGACACGAAGCGTCTTTTTTTTTACAGTTTAAACAATTTTTAGAATATCCTGTGACAAAAATTGGTCCTTGTTGTAAGCATTGCTAAAAAACAATTTGTTAGATGCAAGCAATACCAAAAATTATTTCAAATTAAAAAAAAGAAATTCTTGGACTCTCTATAGCATACTTTTGGTTGCAAGTTTCCCACATTCTACAACGTTAGAGAAAAAAGTACATCTCTGATATTTTGTAAATTGCTTTTAAATTACTTCCCTAAGATACTTAATAAATCGATAGGTTCCAGTATTTAAAGTAAGATAATAAAAATTTCTGTGCATTTTTGGCAGGTACTTTGAGAAATTTCAATCACATGTTTTTTCCGAAAACCTGACGTGATGGAAAAAACTAAGTTCAGGGTCATGATCAGCACCCCCAATTACTATAGAAGACCTAGTGAACTTAAAACATTTTTTCATCGCCCCAAAAATGTCGGCATGTGTAATGTTAACATTTTAGCGCCTAAAAGCATGTGACTGATTCGACAAATATGTTCTTCACTTCCCATGGTTGTTGGCTACGCTTTTATTTTCATATTCAATAAGTGCACCTTGGGTATATCTCAGTTTTTCTTTGCCATAAAAGAAAATTCTTTTTGTCTGCATTTTTATACCATGCATCCATAGGATGAAATGGTATATTAAAGTCGCCAAAATGTATGTAACAGGCAGAAAGAAGCTTTTCCGACCCTATAAAGTATATATATTCTTGATCAGTATCAATAGTCGAGTCGATTGAGACATGTCCGTCTGTCTGTCCGTCCGTCCGTCCGTCTGATAGAGTGCCTAGTTCTCAGCAACTATAAAAGATTGAGCTATCGTATTTGGACAGTCGATGTGTGCAGTATGCACGCAGATCAGGTTTATTTCAATTATTTTCCGCCTCCGAAATTTGAAAAATTCGATTTTCATCCGAAATATCGTATCGTTTTATTTATGGTATCCTAATTTAATTTAGCACATATCATAAGAATCGAAATAAAAATGGCCGGGTTATACATAGAAACGTTTTTCCCTTAAAGCGGTGCAAGGCAAATGCACACAAAAAAGAGCGAGATAGCATATGCTGGAAATCAACGATTTGGTCGAAGGGCGCTAAACTGCTCGTGTCCATATAAGAGTGAGCAAGATAGCATTTGAAAGAAATTTAATATAAGAAATTTAATGCGTGGTATATCCAATCTGCCCAGCGACTTACTTACTTCATTTTTTAAATATTTCGAGTCTTAATAGAATGTAAAAATAATAGAATTTTTTTCAAATTGCGCGATTTCAAAGTCAGTTTTTTAAAGGCGCTACGGAAAATGGAAAAGCAATATTATCTGACTTTGAGTGTCGCGAACGTGTTAATTGTGATAAAAAAGGAAAAAAGAATTACGGAATGAATTGGCGAAGGTATGATGAATTTTTTGAAGAAATAAAGAATTCTTTTGAGTCTAAACGATTTGAGGCAAAAAAGTAAAAGTAACAATACTTTTTGCACCCTTGGGGGCAAAACGGACATATTGCAGCCAAATACGAGTTTTCTCGTTTTACGTTGCAACAATCGGGAAACTAATTATGTCGAAAACTTTATTTTGGAACAAATAGACAATAAAAACATATCTAATGAGCATCGCCAGGTTATTAACCAGCAAGTTAAGAATTTCCTGTTTTTTGTTAGTAAGATTTAAGTAATTAAATCAATCGAAGGTTAAATAAATATGGAATGATATATTTTTGATAATATTACATTAATTTTTACAGTAATCCATTTAAGGCACATTAGATTTTAAATTTTAAGAAGATTAGTTCTGAAAAGAGCGCTATCCAGATAACATGCTCACTTATTGTGTTGCTTTTTATTCCCGGGCCAGTTCAATTATTAAACGAACGAAATTGTACACTACACTACATTAATTCAGTAGTTGATGATTGTTTAGCGCACAAAGAATGAGCTTTAGAATTGCAAGTTTTGTTCCTCCATTTCCATCATTTTCAAACGCAGTAGCGGTGATGAGAGATGATGGGAGAACTTGGTAGTCCACGAAATAGCGCTATACAGACAACTAAGAATGATTTCAAGTCGGTTTTAACTTAAATCTGAAGATTGGAAGGTTGTTTTAGAAAATCCACACCAAATTAAATTATTTAATAATCTATAATCTATTTTATACATGTTTCTATTATCTAATGGTCTAAAAGAGTATCCGAATAATTAAAAACAAAGCCCAAAAGAATGCCTTTTAGTGTTACTAATGCGCCCGCAATTTCAGTCCTTAAGCTTTCAAACTGTAGTTAATGGCGAAAACTGAGCGAGCTTTTTTAGTTAGGTTAGTTAACAGAGCTTTAGCTTCACGTTTTGTTGTTGAAATTTAAAAGCTATAACGGATTCAGTGTTATTTTACTTACTTAAATTGATTGAAATGTCGCTCGATGTAAAGACTTATTTAGTTTTTGCTACCGTTAACTCGCATAATCGGCAACTTCGAATTTATAAGACTAAATTCATATATTAAATTTCTTTCGCATGCTGCGATTTCTAGCACATGCTATCTCGCTCACTCTAACGTGCGCACGAGCACTTTAGAGCCCCACCTGCCAGATATTCATAGCATGTATCAGTGGGCCAAATTAATACAAATTGTGATACAATAACAATTGAGCACGAAAATCTTTTATCAAATTCCGGGGACGGAAGTAAAGTCGGTTAACGGACGATAATTTTGCGCGACAACGTCATAAGAAAGCGTTGAAGAATAATGGAATCATTTTGTTTCTTATAATTATGAATGATAATAGTATATTATACAATTATGTTTGACCCAAGCTTTGCACAACCTCTGCCTAAGTGAGCCACTACGTGCCCAGCCCTGCTTAAAAGTATTACCAAACTGTTTTTAGCATTGAATTACAAACCACGACTTAGGAAATACAAAACAAGTTACAATAAGTATTCCAATTCATATTTTTTCCTTTTTGTCAAGGTTATTTATAATTCAATGCGTTACACATTTTGACTAAGCACTAAAACTAAAAATTCCAAAAATGTTGAAAGTCCTTAAACTCCAAACTAAAATATATGTAAAATCCTATTTAAGTAGCTCTTTCAATTCATACCCGAAATCTCCATTGAATATCTCCATTTATTTATAATATTATGTTGCAATAATATTGTAAAAGGGGAAATAATTGACAGATAGGACTACATTTTCTCTATCCCACCGAAAATAAAAACCAGAAGGCAGGGCTAACTTCGACCATGCCGAAGTTTGTAATGGAGATCGCAAAATGAAAAGGCTTTTGTGAAAGAACCCGTATCTACACGCTATGGCACGGCGGCATGCATATACATACATATGTACATAGATACACTGCGCGTAATCAGGTTTACTTTCCCATTGCACAGGTTTTCGTAAAATTTTTTTTGTTGTTGTTACAAACTTATTTATGATCATTATAACAAGAAAAGAAAGCTTCTTAGAAGAACCGTTATGCAGCATGCAATTTTTCCATTTGTTTGTATGACAGCTATATCATATAGGTATCCGATTTTGATCAAATTTGGAAAGATTATAATTTGTTATGTGGAAGTGTAACTTACTAAATTTGGTGTTGATCGCAAAAGAAACAAAAAAATTTTTAGAAGCAAAATTATTTTTGTCGAATTGTTCCTATGAGAACTTTATGATATAGTAGTTCGATCTTGATCAAAGTTGGCACGTACGTGGATGTATAGTAAACTGCCAAATGTTAAGTTTTTTAATAATCAAATGGAAAAGAACGGAGTTCAATATCTAGAACTCTTTTTTCGACCGATGGTTCGTATGGGAACTATATGATATAGTTGTCCGATCCGAATGATCCGATATACAATGCCTGCAGTATATATGATGTACAAGACTTCGTGCAAAATTGCAGCTCGGTTGCTATAGCGGTCTAGGAGGAGAAGCTGTTGATCCAGACAGACAGACAAACGGATTTGAATTCGTCTTGTCATGCTGATCAAGAATATATATACTTTATAATATAAAGTATATATATTCTTGATCAGCATGACATATAAGCATATAAAGTTTATATGGTCGGAGATGCCTCCTTCTATGCGTTGCACACTTCTGACCAAAATTAATATACCCTTTTTGAAAGGGTATAAATATCAAAGAAGCTAACTTCGAAGTTTATATACCTTTCCAGTTATTGACCATTAAATCTTGTTATGTTCCAAATTTATAGTCATAATAGTATAGTGAATGCGAAAGAGACAAATATATTCTCGTATCCCCTTGCTAAGAAGCATGGTGTAACAAATTTTTAAAAAATGTTAAAAATTAAAAACATTGTTGGGCCGTATTTGAAATTTAAAGACCCTTTTAAAAGTCTGAATTTTTAGTACTTTAGTAAAAATAAAAGTTGTATATTTTGAGCAAAAATAAAAACTTAAAAAACAATTTTGTAACTAATCATTTTATAAAAATTGTATTTTAATGATTTCTTAAAAAGAAATTTAGAGGATAATAAATATTTTCAGGTTCTATTTTTAATAAAATATGAACAGTAAGCCCTACAAACATCGATGGATAAACTGAAGTCAACTTTTTCGCATGCTTTACTTTTCGTATTTGTTTATTCCAAATTTTCCAATACTTTCAATTGGACATAGTAGTTCAAGAAACTAACTAATAACTTTTAGAAATTAAAAGAAACAATTGTCTATTACCTTAGTCAAATGCCCGCAGCAATGATTTAAGTCATCGGCTTCAATTGATCCCATAAAGTCTGAAACTTCTATCTAGTTTTTTGTGTTTTCTATAATTTTTTTTTTTTTAGAAAAAACTGTACAATTTATTTACATTACAAAACCCAAACTAGCATCAGCACTGATAATGCACAATTCGTATAAATATCAGTCAGTCTTTTGGCAAATTACTGTCACTCTTTCCTCTGCTGTAGGGTCGTGCCCCGCCCAGCATTCGTTCGAGGAGACTCTGCTTGGATTTGCGCTTTGAGGCGAGAACCTCTTTGCACAGTTCATTGAAGACTTCGGCCACCTGATCGACGTGATCCGCAGCAGAAACTTCGCTGAACTTGCATTCAAAGTCTTTAGCCAGGATTTCACCCTCGTCGCGCGACACCTGCCGCAGATGGACCATGTCCACTTTGTTGGCACACAATTGAACGGGTGTATCGGACTGAAGATCGGATTTGGCTCTGCGTATGTAATTGAAACTTTTGCGATCGGTTATCGAGTAGACTAGAAGAAGGCCATCGGCCCATTGAACCAATTCGGCGGCATTTGGATATTCGTCTTCAGCCTGAAAATAAGCAAACGCAAACGTATGTAATGTGAGGACATATTTACATGTGAACTCAAATTGTAAACTAACCTTTGGACAGGTGTCAAGAATCTCAAAAAGAACCGGTTCGCCATCCACCATCGCCTCGTGCTTATACCGATTTTCTGTTTGATGATCATATTCGCCGATATAACGTTTTGTCAAAAAACGCACAATTAAAGCTGCAATCAGAATAAAATAACATGGTTTTAATTTCAGTTTCGTTCCTTTCATTCATCGGTCAGGTGTAAATGTTGCCAACGCCCCCTCTCAACCGTGAATTTGGGTCAAAAACTTAAGCGAGCGTGAAGTCCTGGGCAGGTGTATGAAATGGAAGGAAGTGCAGCCAGCCCCTTGCGTGGAGGTTAATAAACCCGAGCCCTTAAGTTGCGTGTCTCATACAAACAGAACAACAACAGCAAAGAACAAAATACAAGTGTGTGATGTGGAAAACAAAGTCCTTATTTTATAGGACCGGGGTATCGATCTCAACATACCCTATAAAAAGCATTAAATTCTTCAAACTGGAATTTAGAATTCTCATGTAGTGAAGTAGGCTAGTCACCACGGGATTTCAATGAATACGATTTTCTCCTGTAATATTAAACGCATTGCAATCCTTTTTGGCATGTATGTTAAAATTATCTATCATTCCACCAAATTTCATAAAAGTCGTAATAAAAGTAACCCAAGATTATGTAGAAACGTTCTGTACTCAAAGGGAAGTAAGGGAAGAGTTAACCGCTGTGGGGCGCTATAGAGTGAGCGATTTAGCATATGTGAGTTTTCACTTTGTGGATGGTACATACATACATATATCCAAGTCGGCCCGGCGACTTACTTTATTACTCTTGGCAACTATTAATAGTTAAATGCTTTTTATACCCTTGTAAAATAATACATAGTTTAATTTAATAATTTAAATGTCAAATAAAAAGGGAATATTATAAATTTAAAGTATAATTTAATTTAAGTAAGGAAAAATTGGAGCGACTTAAAGCAGAAGATTTGCCGCCATATTTTACATGTGTTTTCAGATGCCAATCATTAAGTTAATACGCTTTCTAAGCGAGTGTCTAGTCTTTGCATTTTAAAACAAAAATCAGATAAAAGATTTCTATAACAATTTAATCGTTTTTTTCATTTATATTAAATATTTTATAAGCTATTCTGTTCCACAGGTCTTATGATATTATGGTTATTATTTGAAGGTGTTACAGAAATGGCGAACGCCCCGAAATCGCCCCCAAAGCAAATGTAGGGCGTCACAGAAACCTCTTTTGATAGTAGCGAAGTTGCCACTCTTGTAAATTGATAAATCGTTTCTTCGGTTACGTTTCGTTTCGGCGTTTTACAAAACAAATGTCTCCAAAATCTCTAGAGTTTTCCCCTGATAACGGTTTTACGCCGCAATGTATGCTACTATTGAGCTGCTTATTAAAGTTTGAAATTGCTAGTTTTATATTAATTGTCTCCTATTTTGAAGAAGTTTCTTCTTCTTTCTATATTAAATAAAATAAATTTGACAAATTGCGTAATCGTTTATGATTTAAATCACAACTAATCAAAATTGTTGAACATTGTTGAAACCCGTCTCACAACTCTTCACTCTCCCCTTATAAATTAACTTAGTAACTCTATGTATATAAATTGTATATACTTAGCACTAGGATAAAGCTGTTGAGTCATTTGAGATTTGATAAATTCAAATAAAGATAAATAAAATAAAAATGTTTGCCTATATTTTTTCGCTTCATTAAGTTGCAATTCCCAACTAGTTTTAGCGTTGAATTCTGGAGTTGCTAGCAAAGTCTGCCTTTTTGTGTTGCCAATGATTTCAAATCTTACTTGTTAGATTGACCTCGAGATTGCTTAACTCCAAGGTTTAAAAATATAATAAATACTGGAAACAATCGATGGTGGTTCTTCTGTACTCCGATCATCGTTACAGGAGCTCTAACAAATATTTAGTAAATTTCTATTGCGACAACTAGAATTCTATGTTTCTATCCCACGGACAACAGGGTATGTATGTATATAAGAAGTTGTTGGCTTGGCCTTCTCTAGGCCTAAGGTAATTTACTATGCAAGTGCTTTGAACTCGTCGGGTCACCGTTTTCCTTAAAAAGGATTAGGACAGCCCCGCGACCCCCGCGGTCCCTCACTTCGTTGGGCTCGCGACAATGTGTGTTTGACCGTGTAGCCCATGACGTTGCCTCGGTTGCCATGCCTTTTGCTTTGTTTTCAACGACATTTCCCTCATCAACATCATCATCATATATTTTCCTTGGGCTTTTAATTTATGTATTTCGAATTTTGGTTTTCTTACTTCGTTTGCGTTTTTCTTTTTTTTGTTTTTCACGAGGTCAACGTTTAAAAATTGTTTTTTTGATGGCGTCTTATGCGTTTTCTTGGACAAGCAATGGCAAAAGATTTTTTCCAATTTCTTGGTGGGCGTTTTAATCACACACACACTTATAATGTGCTTTTTAGATGGCCAAAGATATGTTGTGGCTGAATGACATTAAAATATGTAGCAACAAATTTATTAAGCATATATGTATGTACATACATACAGTTGTGATTATGATTGCAAATAGGTGCCAGGGGAGGCAGATGTATAAGAGCATTTGAGTTATGTGTGTCTAGAACGAGATAGATGTGTCTCGCGATTCGTTTTTCCTCCTCTGGGTATGCCTAACTAAGAGGGAAAGTTTTGATTTCGTTTCAGATATACAAATCTTATCCGTGAGACTAGTCTTCCTTGTGCAACAATTATCTCACAGTGTCTTTATACACTGCGAAGATCGGAAAAAGTTCCTTTTCATCAACCCTCTCGCTTGAGATCCATCCTTCTTACGTTCATCAGATCCATGTTACAACTAGCTTAATACTCCTGTAGTTATAGTCAGAAAAATGGGCATAGGTAATTTCCAATTGCTCCTTAACCAGAGCATTAATTAAACAATTAAACAATTCGTTGTATCGAGTTTTTCTACTGTTGTTTACTAATTTAAGTGTGCTGACTTCGAATCTACCTTCAGATTTTCAGCTCTAGTTAGTGGGATATACTTAGCTAATTTCTTGAATTTACTTAAATTATATATACTTATGTATTTAAAAATACATAATAAATAAATGTTAAATTTATGGATCTAGCAGAAAGTTTTGGTCGAATAAAAAGTTATTCTTGTAAAGTATTCTTGAAATAATCGATCATTTTTTCGAACGTTATTTTCATAACAATAATTATTTTCGGTTCCTGTTATAATGTGATTTGTATCTGTAATTATATGTTGTATGATCGAGGTCGATCAATTGTCAGGATTGGCTCGTTTAAATGTGCCCGCTCGACGCCCTTCTATATATATTGTATATATGGGCACATTACCCAGTTATAATTTCGATATATGGACACACTTACAAGAAGGCGAGAGAGAAGCGAAAACGTGTATTTATTAACAATAAGAAATTAAATCTAAGAATAAATGAGCAATCCTTTGGAATTTTTAAAGAAAAAAAAACTAGCATTTTATTATTATTCTGGATTAAAAATATGAATTAAGATCTATTCTTTAATTATTTTAAATGTGCTCATAATTTTTAGTTTTCCTTAACCGCAACTACAAAGAGCTTCCTAATATGTCCTACTTCTGAATTAATACAATACCATTTAAAACCTTAAATTGAATAATTGGAAACGTTTAATTGTTAATTAAAATACGATACAAAATTTTAAAAAAAAAATTAAACAAAACTGTGAACAAGGAATTTGCAATTTACACCAAAACTCTTTACTTTACGGACAAGAAATCCTAATCGTTAGGTTTATGTCAACTCTCTAAGTCATAAAATGAGCAACAGATAGAAGGAAGAATTTCCGACCCTATAAAGTATATATATTCTTGATCAGCATGAGAAGAGAAATTGATATAGCCATGTCCGTCCGTAAGAGTGCACAGATCTCAAGAACTATAAATGCTAGATCTACCAAATTTAGAATGTAGACTTGTGCACTATGTACGCTTGTCAAGTTTATTTTTTTTAAATTTATTTTTTAATATGGGTCTTTTCTTTAATAATAATTTCGGTTTCGAACAGTTATATAGTAGAAATAATCAATTGAGTATATAAATATTATTATAGTTGATCATTATAATTTAATGATATACAAAATAAAATATAATATATATATAAAATACATGAATATCTATTGTTCTCTTATCTATATTCCTATTACTCTGGCTTGTCTTTTTATACCCTTGCAGAAAGTATTATAAAATCGGTCAGATTTACATAAAGTACATATATTGTTGATCAGCATGAGATGAGTTGATATAGCCATGTCCGTCTGTCTGTCTGAACGTGTGCTAGCTAGTGCCGCAGTTTTGGAGCTTTTTCTCAAAGTTCGGATTTGAAATAGATCGGATCAGTATATCACATAGCTGATAGGAAATATCGGTCTTTCTTTTTTCTTGAAAAATAATTTCCAAACTGATTATGTACTTAAATATTTACACAATATTATGTTATTCATTAATTTCAAGGTAATCAGATTAGCGTAACACCTGATTTCGTCGATACAAAATTTACCTGCACACAGCACATGCATATGCCAAAACGAATATGTACTAATCTACATATGTGTGTGTGTGTGTGTGAATATTTCTAGCCAAGGGCTATGAATTCTTAATAGTTGTGGGAGATCGTGAGAGCCAACAAAATTGTGTTGGACTTACACGATTTAAATTGTTCGTTGATGTATGATCACTACTATATGTATGATTGTTGGCTAAATATTTAATAACAGACACTAAATATTGAAAATCGGGAGATTTAATTATCAAATAAAAAAAGGAACAAGTTGCGGAGGGAGAGAGATCAGGTCGGGTCAGTGAAAATTCATATATTAAATTTCTTTTGCATGAGCGATTTCTAACACATTGTATCTCGCTCACTTTTATAAGCACTTTGGCGCCCTCCACCGTCCAAATCCGACTTGCGGCCAATTTATTACAAAACGTTTCTACGTATAACTCGCGCATTTCTATTCCGATTTGAATGAAATTTGGTGGAATGATAGATGTTCATAACATGTACAAATAGGTTTGGTATTGCGGGAGAAAATCAAAAAATAAAACCCTGTTTTAAAACACAATAAAATGAAGTGGTCAAGGACTGCAAGGGTATACAAACATCGGTATGGCTGAAGTTAGCTTCTTTGATATTTTATTCATAATTCTAACTGACAAATGAATAAATATTAAAAAACAGAATCAAAACAAAGTTACTGATTAACTTTAATTAAAATGTATTATGTCTTAGTTTTTGCGATGAATTTTATTATGCGAAGACATTATTTAATTTAAAGAAAAATGGAAATACAAATTGGAATTTAGAACTATATAATATATAAAAAACACAAATTTTTATAAAGCTCATTGCAGGATATTTTTTTGCTTTGATACGGGGCTCAAAAACTTATTAAATCAATATTTTTGATTGCTCATTGGTATTTGATCTTTGAGGGTCAAAGTTTCCAATCGTATTGTTCTAGGGTGTTCGAGCCAAAGAGACAATTTTCAGTCAAATAGAGAAGCTATTGAATAGCACATCAATCTTGATAGTGGATAACCCAAATGTAGATCATTGGCACGTTCACCCATGTGCCCACTTTTCGTTAGCTATCATTTAATAGTATGCTTATATTTATTAGCCAAGCATTTTCCTCTAGTCATATTTCACGGCGACGATCTGTCCCTGTCCGGTCCCTGTATCTTCCTCCTCCGATTTGCTGCTGCTTGAAACATATAGCACGCAGGTGTAACCCAAAGTTGACAGAACTTGTAAATTTCGGCCCCCTTAGTCGTCCCCTCAACCAAGAAGTCAATGGGTTACATATAAAAATCGAGTCTGTCTGCCGTGGGGCTGGGACTGACAGAATGAACATCAATTTATAGCTAAGTTGGCCGCATCGTAGAAATATGCAATGCTTCTCGTCGCTGTTTGCCAATGATCCGTTGGAATATTCGTTTCCTTTTCCCCCCGCCTACCGCCCCCACCATTCCGCCCCCCAAATACCATACCCCATCATCATAAATTAGAGCAAGAGCCATGACTGGCTAGCTGGCTGGCTGGCTGGCTGGCTGGCTTGTCAAATGAAGAGGAGGGAGAACTATTAAAAGCGGCAGGGCAATGCCAAAGTGCGAGGAGCCACCATCACATTTGTAGAACCAGATACAGATGTACATACATATATATGTATTTATATATATATGTGTGTGTGTACATATGTAGGTAAGCTATGGTATGGTGTGGTGGATATGTACATATGTATGCTGCTGCTGCTGCTGCCACTTTATAAACAAAACAAACAAAGTCTAAATATACATGAACAATCGGCGATTGCTCAACTAATTTGCTGTTGTTGCTGCTGCTCCTCTAACCCAAAAAACGCAACAAAAATCTAAGTTGTATATGTATGTATATGGGATACTTCAGTCGTTGTCCAATCTTACCACTCTTTCCCACACTGGGAGCCCCAATTACGGCAATCTTCAACTCCGTTAGTGTGGACTTTTTACGCCGTATACCTCGAGTGGTCATTCTCCTGGTGAATCTGCTCTACCTATTTATATATATGTATATCTGTTCAATATTTGCAATATTTACGTAAATCCGTTCTTAGTATACACAATTTACCAATGTTTGGTATATATCTTTCAATCTTATTTAAACGATGCTTATTGCATTTCAATGTCAAAACAAACAAAAGAAATGGGTTTAAAATTACACGCAAAAAACCACCAAAAAACAAAGAATAAAAAAAAAAACGAGAAAAAAAAATCAACACCGAAACGGAGACGAAAAATGTAAGCAAAAGAACACTGAAGACTTTTTGTCTTGGTCGTGGAAAATTAATGAGTTTTGTGTTTGTTGTTTGTTGTTGTTGTTGTTGTGTTTACGGTTGAAGCATTATAATAATTATTTTCCTTTCTTTTTTTTCTTTCTTTTTTTTGTGTTTTTCTTTTTTTTTTTAGGTAGGTATCTCAGATATAAATCGCGCACTGCACTTTGACCATGTGTTGTGCTTTCCGCCAAATGTTGTTGCTGTTCGAGAAGCACGTTGGGATGAAAAATATTCAAATTATTTCACTTTTATCGATTTTTCAATTTATTTATTTATTTAAACCATAAACTTTTGCGTTGCCTTCTATATAGGATGTATATTTGCTGCGGTTGTTTTGTCTTGATTTTGGTTTTTGCTTTTCGGTTTTTGGACGACCGCCCGCATTGGGATCCATGCGATTTCTATGGCCAACGAATTTGTACTAAAAGGCAAAAACCAACAAAAAAATCAAGCAAAATACAAATTAGTGAAACAAATAGAATGAAAAGAAAACCAGTGAGAGAGAGTCTGAGCGAGTCGGAGAGAGATCCGCCGCCGATCGCGCAATCGTGCTGCGCTTTCGACTTTTCTTTTCTTTTTGGCGAGCCAAAAATAGCCCCCGAGCGGAGAGAATTGGTTGGATCAATCCAAATTAAGATGGAGATAGAGCAGGAGCAATCCGCGCTCCCACAAGCCATTGCCCTGTACCAACGGGTTAAAGTTGTGCACGGTTATAGGCTAATCGTTTAAAGACTTTAGAGAGAAAAGGAGAGAGAGAGAGGGAATGCGCAACACCATCTCAATGGCATCAGCAACATTTGCTGTGAGTGGTTGCCCATCGAGTGTCGCCTTTAATTTTTGTTTTCAGTTTTAATTAGCCTAAGCGCAGGGCTAAAACCAGCTGCCCGATCGGTTAAGCAGCAACTGTTTCTGGACTTTTCTAGCGCCAATACCCCTTCTTCTCCTCCTCACACCTCCCCTCCATTCATCTGGGTGACAGCTGTTTTCCGATTTTTATCTATTTAAGTGGAGTTAAGCAAACGCTTTGTCTAGTCAATCAAGTTGCCGCAACACCTGACTGGGAATCATGGAAAACAAGTGAGTGTGTATATAAAGGAAACGGTTTCAACATGGCCAAAAAAAGTAATTAATTCCCATAGAAATTTCTGTTAAATATTGGATTTTAATTTGCCTGAACGTCAATTTCTTGTATTGTAGTTTTTATTTTAGAAAGATCCATATATACCATTAAATGTTGCAGGACGAGTTGAGTTCATAGACAGATGCCCTTCTCCCATCCTCTGCCAACGATTTCCCAGTTTCTTGTAGAAGCAAGCTGTTAAAAACCAAGTTCTAATTATCTAGCTATTGATTTATCACCTTGGAAAAAATATATTTAATTTGATCAGAAGTGTGCAACGCATAGAAAGGGGCATCACCGACTACATAAAGTATACATATTCTTGACCAGCACGACTAAACGAATTCATATAGCGATGTCCGTCCGTCTGGATCAACAGCTTCTCCACCTAGAATGCACCTGGAAAAAAACGGGTAAAGATCAGTTGACCAAAAATCAGCAAGATCCGTCCGTAAAAATGCACAGATCTCCGAAACTATAAAAGCTAGAAATGCCAAATTTAACATGAAGACTCGTGTATATATATCCAAGTAGAAAATCGTTGACATACCAGATAATTTGATTGCGACCCTGTTAATATTATTAATGATATGTTTGGGAATTTCTTAGAAAGTATTTTATTTTCAGAAATTTGAAGCTCTGTTGTTTTGGCTCCAAAAAAATTATGATTTTGATATGATTGAGACATGTCCGTCTGAAAGCGTGCAAAGATCTCAGGAACAATGAAAGCTAGTGCTAATCAATTTGGAATGTAGGCTCGTGCAGTATGCACGCAGACTAAGTTTATTTTAATTTTTGCCACGCCCCTTCCACCGAGTTATACGTATAAACGTTTTGCAAGGCCGATGCACACAAAAGTGAGCGAGATAGCATGTGCTAAAAATCATCGATTTGGTCGGGGGAGCGCCAAAGTGTTCGCATCCACATAAGAATGAGCGAGACACCATTTGAAAGAAATTTAAAATATGTATAAATTTTCACCTAATGCATGGTATATCCAAGTCGGACCGGCGACTTACTTACTCTATTTTTTTATCAACTCAGAAGTTTTGAAAAGAATGCCAATCCTGTATAAGGAAATATTGAGTAGTGTTATGCTACCATATCCGAAGATAACATGCCACTATTATGACAAATCCAACGCGACAACGACCCTAAACATTGCTCTCGAGTTGCTAAGGATTGGTTTCAAGAAAATAGTATTGACGTTCTTGAATGGCCATGTCGATCCCGAGATCTCAATCAAATCGAGAACCTTTGGGGACACCTAAACCAGAAATTGCAAAGACTAGTTGTTCCAATCAGACCCCATTATGGTAAAATATTCAGCAAGAATGGTTTAACATTCCTGTGGAATTGTTTAGAAAGTTAATATCCTCTATGTCCAAAAGGATCAACGAAGTCATTGAGAACAGGGGCGGGCATACAGGGTATTCAACAAATTCAGCAGAATATACTGAAATATTCGAAAATATGTTAAAAGTTTAAATTTTTTACACAAATTTGCTGAGCACACCTATCAAAATTTGGAGTATTTTGTGAACTATGCCAAAATGATGTATAAAATGTATAAATGATAAGAATAAAAGTTGTTTTTTTTTAAATTAAATTTAAAAAAAAAAAAAAAACTATTATTCTGGCCATGAGTGTACATACTATGTTGCCGCCAATAGAGTTCGATCATTTAATGAATTGAAATTCTGTATTTCAGAAAGAGCAGATCAGGTCCACTTATTCGGTGATAGTAGAGTCTTTACTAAAAATACTTTTTATAGAGGAATAATTTGTTCTTAATTTATTTTCCTAAAATTCGTTTGATTGTTTGATTGTCAGTTAATCCGCGAATAGACAATACAGACCATGCATGTCATCTCATGGCCGTGATTCATCCACCAATTTATCCGATTGTCCGGCGAACGGAGTTCCATCTCTCGCCGAATTGAATCATTAAGAATTCTCTGAAACTTTGTTACTCTTAAACAAGGAGCTTCTTTAAAATACTCAGCGCAATCGGGTTTTGTTTTTTCTTTTAAGTTAACATTGACAATTGACCCGCGGATCCATATAAATATGTACACTTTTTCCAAAAGTCATAAAAAAAGAAAACCCACAAGGAACTAATCTCTTCTTTGTATCCTAATCCTTGAAATATTGGAAATAAAAATTTAATTTTTAATGTTTACCATGTCGAAAAATTAATATAAATGTTGCAAGGTGATGCGCTACTATATTTTTGAACACAGCTGTATGTACATATGTATGTAACTATAATGCAACGATGAAAGCTTCATTTTTAAGTAACTAACTTTCTCTTATTTTAATCTGTGCCAATAGCTTTTTTAAAATCAGCTATTTTAGCTATTGCCGCAATTCAATTTTAGCTGCATCCATTTGATACAAAATTCGCTGTAAGCCAAATTTTGTTCCTGCAGCTTCAAAGTTGGCTCATACGACTACTTGAACACGTCCACATACAATTCTAGCCATTCCCAATCTACATCAACACTAATAGTGAACTGCGTTATAAAGAACCTTTACAACTTCACAACCTTTTCCACCATGACATATGTACATACGTAGAATTCCAACTTATGGCAACATAGAACGATGGTATGCATTTGTTGTGCTCGAGTAAGATTCGTCTGCGCGGTCCACATGTTTTTATACCATGCGTCCATAGGATGAAATGGTATATTAAAGTCGGCGAATTGTCGGCTTTTCCGACCCTATAAACATATATTTAACCAAATTTAAAATGTAGAGACTCGTGTAGTACTTTGTTCAAGCTTATTATACCCTTGCAAAAAGGATATATTAATTTTGGTGTGCAACGCATAGAAGGAGGCATCTCCGAACATATAGAGTATATATTTATTCCTGATCAGCATGACAAGACGAGTTCAAATCCGTTTCTCCGTCTGTCTGGATCAACAGCTTCTCCTCCTAAACCGCTAAAGCTACAGGGCTGTAGCTCCCAAAGGAACCATCGGTCGAAAAATTAGTTTTAGATCAATAACTTCTTTCTTTTTCACCCGATTATCATAAAACTTAACATTTGGCAGTTTATTAAACATTCAAGCATCCATTCCAAATTTGATCAAGATCGGATTACTATATCATATAGCTCCCATATGAACGATCGGACCAGAAATAGTTTTTCTTCTAGAAACTTTTTTGTTTCTTTAGCGATCATCGTCAAACTTGGTAAATAACATTTTCAAATTGAACGTTATAATTCTGGTAAATTTGATCAAAATCGGATGAATATATTATATAGCTGTCATACAAACATAAGAAAAAATTGCATGCTGCATGTCTACATACATGCATGTGTATGCGTGCCGTGCTATGGCGTGTAAAAACGAATTTGTACACCAGGGTCTTTACATTTAAATAACTTGTTTTAGGGATCTATTAACACAAGAGCTTGCAAGGGTATACAAACGTCGGCATATCCAAAGTTAGCCCGGCCTTCTGGTTGGAAACAGCTGCTATTGGCAGGGATTCAGCTGATTTGCCAATCGGTAACTGTGGGTCCGAAAATGTCGCCGAAAATATAACGACGGATATTTCCGTGACACCAACGTTTCGTTTCGGTACTATCCATAAAAAACGTCGCAAAAATCTCAACAGTTTTTATGACAAACCTGCTTAATTAGTTAAATGCAGTTTTCGAATAAATAAAAAGATAGCCTAAATGTATGCACACTATTTTTGTTACCATACGACCTAAAGATATGAAATATTGCGGGCACATTGCAATGTATTGGAAGGATTCAACATTTTTTTTGCAGTTGTATCTCTTTTTACTCTGATCCGATCAAATCTATAGAATTTGGCCATTTTGCATACTTTTAGGCTTTATTTCAAATTGTTCGGGAACTATTTTGAGCCCTAAATATGTTGTTAATACAAATGCAATTTTGGCCTTTTTCGCTGATATTGATGCTGCATGGCCCCAAAGGGGACTTGAATTATTGCCTTCTTTATCGGCCAGCTCCGATGACTTTTTTCTACTCAGCCGAGATCATTGCCTTAATTTTCAAAATATGAAGAGAATGGATAAAAAGTGTTAATCAGGGGTGCCACAGAAATCGCTAACGCCCCAAAATCGCAAATGTAAGGTGTCACAGAAACCTCTTTTGACAGTTTTGAAAAGTTACGAGTTTTTCTCTAACGTTTGGTTCATTCTGCGCTTGCAGCAAATTGTGTTGAAAAAAAAAATGGTGTGTAAATAAAATTTGATTATTGTTGGATGGAACTGCATTAAAAATTTGCTGACAACATTTGATATCATATAAAATTTATTATTTTACGAAAACGCCTATGGAAAACTCAAGCAAGAGTCGTTTTTGCTTAAAACACCCATAAGCAAAGATGCTACTCTGGTGGAAATCGACAAATCTTATTTTCGGACTAAACGTTTATAATTGCAATTTTATTTTCTTATGTTCCACAACAAAGTATTAGTTAAATAAAGTAAGCCGTAATTTACAGAAAGTTGTAGAATTGTGTTTTACGGACAAATTTAACGAAAGCATCGTAAAAATGCACCTAAGTTGGCATCTTTGAAGAAGAAGAAATGTAAACAGCTGAAAAAAATGCAATTGAAGTAGCCGCTTATTGAAAAATGAATTGAAATTTATTTGATTTTCGATGGATATGATTTCTAATATGATCGAATAAAAATAATTACATTTGCATTTGAATATGTGCATGGAACTTTAATTAATTTCACTTTTAATTGAAGATTTGTAAAGAATGGAAAATGCTTGCCAAAAATAAGCAAGAGTCTAGAATAAATAATATTCCAAATGATTTCGCTTACACTTGTTCTAAACACCGCCAGATCTGCATCCAATGACCTGCATGGACGAAATTTTATTCGGGGTAAAACAGTTGCCATTGTTGCAAAAAACGAATTGTGTAGAAAAGAGACTGTAGGTTTTCAAAAGCAATAGTTTCTTTTTTTGAATAGCGAAACCCTATTGCACTTATCGACAATCGAAATACCGAAATAGCGGCGATCGAGTCAGCTGATGTGCCAATCGGTGGCTGTGGCTCCGAAAATGTTTCCGAAAATGAAACGTCGGAGATTTCCATGACGCCAACGTTTGGATTCGGCGTTTTACATTTCAAACGTCGCCAAAATCGCTAGAATTTTCTGTGACACCTTTGAATAACAAGATTAAAAGCAGTCTTAAGTAAACATTTGCATAATTACTTTTTGGTATAACTAGACGAACAAGCTAGTTTGACTTTTACTAAAATAAGACATCACATAACACTGAACGTGTAATTCAAAATCATGTAATAACAATGTGTTTGTTGTACCTTGACCTTCATTTTCCAATTTATCACCAAAAATTTCGATAGACTGTGTTTCCACAACACAAGCGCAAAATTGAGTTAAGATTCCAGCCAATTCTCCTTCAGCAATCTGTCCTTACCCGGACAATCAGCAGATAACATGATTACATTGGCAATTAAGAAGATATAATGTACAGACACAATGTCAGATACAAATCTCTGAAGTAACAAGATAGAGAGAAGGGGTTAAGAGGGAGTATGGGTAATGGAAGGGGTGGTGGACAGTGCAGGGACCATTTATTAGTCCGTTAAGGATGGCAGGTCCAACGTGTGGTGTCTTCTCAGGCGATAGGATGAAACACTGTTGTCCAACAAGTTTATGGCCAAAGGATTCTGATGTCGGGAGATTTCCTCAAGGACCCAGGGGACTCCAAGTGCTTCGTGGAGCTCAGCATTGCTGGTAAGCAGATGCGCCTCCGAGACAATCCTTAAAACTTTGTTTTGGAATCTCTGGATCGAGTTCCGATTTGACATGCTTGTGGTACCTCAGATAGCAGCACCATACGATCCAGTATGAGACCCAGGTATTTGACTACGTTGCTCTCCGGTATGGTGATGCCATCAAGCCCATTATCAGGACACCTCCTTCGTCTCAATGTGACGGGCAGCAGTCGAGGCTCAGATTCGATTGGCATGTCGGCAGTATACAATGTATATAGAACCGGGCCCATGACGCTTCCCTGAGGAATCCCGGCACTCAATATCTGACATGGCATCTCCACATCTCACGTAGAACGATCTGTCCATCAGGTGCGATTTAAAGAGGCAATAGAACGGCGCTGGAAGTGCGTTTTTCAATTTATAAAGTAGGCCAGTGTGCCAGACCCTATCGAAAGCCTGCTTCACGTCCAATCATTAAATCCAATCATGAAATAAAAACTGTTCCACCTCGTTGGAACTTTTTGTAATAAAGTGTGTGGAGTTTTTATATCCTGTGAAATACTTAACTTTTCTATTGAAGTGGAACTTTGTTTTAATAAACCTGAAATTGTCTTACGCTTTTAAGTAATATTTCCTTTCTCTACTTTGAAGTCATCTTGAACCACTATTTTCGTATCACACACTTCTTTTTACTTTAAACACAATCAAAACGCCATCAAAAATGTGCGCTTTTTTTGATGATGTGTAAAGCATTCACAAAAAATAATCGAGCACCATCGATAGCGACGAGCTACTATTGATGGTGTCTCGGTAGTGCTATCGATAGTTCTTCAGCTCTAATACTTGCCCATTTTTATATACTGCGGGCGTTGTATATCTGGGATTTATCCGAATCAGACGGCTTAATCAAAAAGCTCCCATTTTCGGTCGTTGTTTTCACGGGATTATCAAGAAACTCAATATGTCTATTTTATTTGGAGCAAACAACTTACAATATTTACGTAAATCTTAACTATGTAAATTGAAAATTTTCTACAAATAAAACAATATTGTATTTCAACCTGAAATTTTTATGCTTCTCAGCGGTTGCTATGAATTGAATTTAGACATTCTTCGTAGATTCAAATTTTGGTGTTTTTTTTTTTTTTTGTTTTTGTTCCATACTAATTGACCCGCCCTATTGTTTATCCTCGCAAGTTTTTATTTTAATTAATACAACTGATTCAAAGTAAACCGATCATGATAAAGTAATCGAAATAACGATTAAGAAACGAATGCTGTGAATTACAGCTATATGATTTAGTCAACCGATTTTGATCAAATTTATAAACGAAACTTAGACGGGTAATAACAAATATGTAAAATTAGTAATTTTTTTAGGCCTATAGGAGCCGATCTTGATTAAGTATACAAATATTTAATTTGACAACTAAAACAAAGGATAACTCATCTATTGAAGAATTTGTATGTATAAAGGTCGGAGACGATTCCTTCCAAGCCTTCCAAATTTCTGACCAAAATGAACACACTATTTTAGCAATCAATCAGAGCATTGACTTAGAGAGTCATAAGTACAGATATATTAATATTTTACTTTCTCTGTTGAAGTTGTTCAGAAAATTCTCAATTCTACTAATTGTAAGTGGAAACCGTCTTGGTTTGACTACTTACTGTGATTGGTGATGAAATATTGCACTTTTTTCTAAGATACTTACTCAAATGAGTGCAAATAATCAATCTTCTCTTTCGGATGTTATCATTTCTGAGCACCGATATATAGAATATTCTGGTCATTGAGATTCAGGTCAGCTAGCTTTCCCATATTTTATAATCCCACTACTGTGTGTGTGTGTGTGTGTGTGTGTGTAAACAAACATGTTAAAGACCTTTTAGTTATGCATATTGGTTGAATTCGGAATAAATATTTTTTCTATTGACGCATTATTACAAATACAATACTATATTGACCAGTTCAGCCCCCCTCCCTCTGGATCCGCCCCTAATTGCATAAAACCATTATGAGTATATATGCATTTAAATATGTATGTATGTATGTATATATGTGTGTACCGGGACAAAACACCCCAAAGTGTTGCACGTGTGTATCCCGTGTCGTGTGTGTGGACATTTTCCTACTACCGCGGGGAATATCGCGGGGGTGTGTCTGGCCTAAGGGTTGAAAATGCCAGACAGGCAGGCAGGCAGCCGGGAAAACCAACTTAGACCAAAACGCACACTTTTCATTTTAGCCGGAAAATCTTTGCTGTCTCTTTGGTGATGCCAAGTGGCCACATTTAAACGAATTGAATTCATTCAAAAACGCTAGCAATATCACTAAAGTACGAGTTATTTGAAAGAGGTCTCAGTGTTATTTACTACCAATAACAGTAGTCTGCGTTGTTTAGTGATGGCCTGACCACCAATGTCTTTGCAATTTATGCGAACGGCAACATGCAGGCAATTTCCAAGTACTTCATTCCTATACAAACAGGTAACTGCTTTCACTCCTCTGCCAGATGACTGAGGCACGCAATAAGTTAGTAAAAGAAGTTTTCCAATTGGGTTCATTGCACCGTCTTTCTGTCACGGGAAAGAATGAACTGTTCTGTCAGTTTTCGGGATCAATTGGTATAATCCTAGATACGGATATATTGCAAATCTTCTTATTTTACACTATAATCTCGATTCTTGCTCGTGGCCAATGGTTCCACACCAAAATTCTATATGTTTGTAAAAATATTTTATTTATTCGAAGATTCAGCACTTGCCCAGCATTCGTTGCGAGCAAAAATTGAGATTCTCTACGTTTTTTTCAAAATATTTTCAAAAGATTTGACGGAAAAATGTATTGCCTGACATGCGGCTCTTGCCCCACGTTGCATGCAATGAATTTCGTTTCTCCCAAAGGTATGCAACAGAAAATATCCAAGTCAATTTAAGTCACCCTGCCAGCAAGCAAACAGAACTTGCTTGCTTTAGTTTTCTTTCGAACGGCAAAGTGTTCGGACGCGCGCACGGCGGAACTGAGGGACCAAAGAAAAAAATCATAAAGCCGAAATTGTAACCGAATCTGAATCCGAATCCGAATCCAAATCCGAATCGTGGTAGTCGCCCACGCCGAAGCAACGTTGTTGGCCGTCACTTCTTTGCCACTGTTTCTTTTTTATCGGCGGGTTGCCAGCAGCTGCCGCCAAAAAAAAAAAAAAAAAAAAAAAAAAACCAGTCAACAACAAAATTCAAATCAAATAGAAAACAAAAAGTTTTTGAAGCAGACGCGCGCTTTTCGGTGTGTTACTATTTCCTACTATTTTTTTGATTTCTTGTTTTAGGCAATCATATATACCTATATATATATTTTTTTTTAGTTTTATTAGTGCTTAAAACATTTTCCTTTTACTGGCGACAAGTGCGTCGTTGTGTGAGTGTGTTTGTGTGAGTGTGTATGATTGTGTCTATGTGTATGAAGGAATAGAAATAGAATTGTTTTTTTTTTTTTTTAATTTTTTTCCTTGTTTGTTGTTGCTATTTCTGTTATTAATGGCAAATAAAGCATTAATGCTTGGCGAGGTCCATTTGCAAATATAAAAAAAAAAAATATAAAGAAAATTGGAACGATTTTACGCTACAAACAGACAATATATGGAACTGTTGATGGAAATTATGATTATGTTGTTGGAGGAGTATGTATATGAATGCATATAAGACTTGGTCTTGGTTCGAAAATTGGCATTATTTCACAAATCGGAACCAGATTCAGAAAGGAGGGATCAGAAGCTGACCGAATTTCAAAAAACACTTTTTATTTATAGAAATTTCTTGATATTCGCATATTTTTGATATATATGTATATGTATGTAAGTTACATTTATTCATTTAATTGAACAAAGTGTCAAGTAGTTTTAATTGGAGCTGCAAATGGCATGTGTTGGTTCAAAAAGAATCCTTTTGACATTAAGCAAACCACATGGCCAGATTTCACCTCTGCTTCTCTTTCTGTCCCTGTTTCGCTTCCTGTCGGCCCCATTCTTTTGGGGTTATTCATCATGAAACTTTTTTTATTCCCACTCTGAATTTGTTGTGATGTCATCTCTGGTTATGTTTGGCCTCAAACCAACAAAGCAAATTAAAAGCGAAAATGATGATGTGACTTGCAAAGTCGACACGGAAAATGAACAACTTTTTGAGTTCGACTTCGTTTCTACTACTAACTTACTTTGGACTCGTTTCCCTTTTGCACTGAAGTTCGCTTCGGTGTCCCCGACACAGTCTCGTCCCGTCATGCGGTCACATATTGCATTTTGAAGGATAACCTAATGACAGAGCGGAGAATGAAATGAAATCATCAAGCAAGAACAAAAACAAAAATCAATGGAAAATGTTGGGGACAAAGTTATTCCATTTTTCGGGTTGAAAATGCAATTTCCACTGGCGACACATTGACGCACAGACTGCCAGGCGACAAGGCAGGGAAGGCAGGGAAGGCGAGGAAAATTGCTTAATGCACTATAAGCTTTACCCCTCCCTCTCGCTACCTCTCCACCGCTCAACCTTGATATACATTGTCCTGTATCTTGTGACCACTCGCTGGTAATTTAATCAGTCAGTTGAATAGTAAAGATAGTAACCTTGGCTACACTAAATTGCGCACACAACCCGCCAGGAGAAACATTTAACGCTGCGTTTAACACTCACACACGCACCGGGGGGTGGTGCAGAACAATAGAGTAGGGGGAGGGAAGCCGGTGGGGTGGCAAATTGTTCTATAATTTTTATTGACATTTTTATTTCTATTTTTATTTTTCTTTTCCATCGGTGACGTAGTTGCAACTGTTGCAACTATCTGTACAATGTATGTGTGCATGTCGTCATCACCCTAACCCTAAGCAACATTGTTTGCTCTGCCACTGTGCACTAGTGCAACAGCAACTGCATCTACAATTGCAATCTGCATGTTTTGCCCATTTCGGGACGAGCCTCTCTTTTTTGTTTTGAGCTCTAAATGGGTTTATAGGTCTTCAGAAATTTCTTTACTAAGAGCAACTCAATTGATGAAGTGTATGATGAAAATTGGCAAAAAAATAAAAACAACATTTACAGAGCTCCATGAAAGGCCAGAAAATAGAACAAACAGTAACCCATTTTACCCAAAAGAGTTTCCGTTTATCGAACCTTTTGTCAGAATTTCGATTACTTTGATACTCAACTGTTACTTTATACTTTTTTAGAATTTTTTTCCGATGGCAAAATGTAGAAATTTGCTAGATCTATATAGAAACTATTATAAGTATATATAAACGGCAGTAAGTAAAACTTAAAAAACTATCAACCAGTTATTACTTAAATTATATTTACTATCAGTTGATATATTCTGAATAGAGTATATAAATCTTAGCTGATGATATGTAATTTTGTTTTTTGTCCTGAGATTGCTTCCTGAAGTTGTGAAAAAAAGATCATTGAAAAGACACAATGACATTAATTTTTTCTTCCTGTGTATTTTTGAAAAGAATTTCGTTTTTTGTATTCTTCGGATTCTTTATTAGCTTACATTATAGTTCCCATTGTCCATGTAGGATAGAGGATGACAGAGTTATCATAATGGTGCACAATTCTGTAGTCTTCTTTAAAATTCTTTTTCGTATCCGTTATTTATTTACATTTCGCAGAGATTTTGGGACTTGCTCGGTTCTGTTTATTTGCCGACATGCCAACAAGTCGTTGAAAATATGATAAAAAAGATGAAGGGGGTGGAAAATATATAAAGAAAGATACAAAACCAACAAGCATACAATATATGTATGTACGAAGAAAAAAATCCAAAGCAGATGTGTAGACAGATGAGCTCAAAATGTCGACTAGTCGAAATATATCTATAATTACATACATATGTATATAGTATGCTACACATATACAATTTATATACTATATAGTCTAATGTTATTTTCTGGAAAAGAAATCAAATCAAGTATATGAATAGCATAAAATGTATGTATGTATGTATGTTTGCATGTTGCGATTTGTGGAGCACATAAGCCAAACGACAACTCGTTGATCATGACGATGGCGATGCCGATGCCGATGACGGTGTAGATGATGATCATCGTGCTGCGTATCATGGGTGAGGTTATCTCTTTAAGATGACGCCATACTGTGAGAGAGTAGATACAGTTCGCTGCTTTGTGTGTGTTTAAAGCTTGTTTCAAATTTCATTATATTTCATTTTATATATATTGTCCATTCGACTGGATCTCTGTCCTCCTCTCTCCCCTCTCTCTGCCCAATCGATCTCGAGCCCCATTGTTTGTCCGTTTTTAAGCTTTAAAGTTGTTTGTCTGGTTTCAGCATGCTTTTTTTGTTGTTTCTTTCCTTTACATGCTTTTTTTTTGGCTCTGTTTCTGGCACTCTGCGAAATTCAAGTTCAAGCTTAAGACAATTCGGGTGTTTCTTAGCCGAAAAATAAAGAATGAACAAAGAAGAGAGAACGATAAACAAATTCTAACCTAAATATCTTCGAGTTCTCTATACTTACTTTTGTTTAGGGTGGTTGTCCAATGCTTCTTCCAAGGGTGGTTTCCTTCTACCTTTATTCCCATTTTCGTTTGAGGGTTGACTGCTTCTCTAGGTTTCTTATAGTAGTTCCATTTCTTAACCTTCTTTTTGCGTAGATTTTATTATTCTTTATTTCTTCTTCTGTTTGGTGGTGGGAGGGCGGTTTGATTGATGGCAACGCCTGGCGTGTTTTAATTTCAATTTCCTCCTTTTATTACCCCAGAGGTAATGGGACAAAGGGGTTGGTTTTATGTAGAAGTGTAGCGGCATTTCGTGTTGCCACCCTAACTAATGGCATTTCAGAAGCAAATCTGAAATCAAGCTTAGCATAATGATTTTTTCGTCGGCTAGTTTATGGCCTACTAATTTAGGGTGCTGATAAATTGCATAATTTGTTTCACATCGAATAATAGAAGATGGGAATTATGTAAGGCGGAAAATGTTATTGGCATCTTCAGTTGTGGGAAACGAAACGAAAACGTTTTTCTTATTCGTAAATATGTACTTATTTCTTCTTATTTACTATGGATCACCCTTTTTATACCATGTATCAATAGGACGAAATGGTATCGAATCGATTGAGAAATGTCCGTCTGTATGATCTTCGGGATCTCGGAGATCATAAAAGCTAGAGCTACCGAATTTAATATGTAGACTCGTGTGGTGCACACGCAGACCAGGTTTATTTTAAATTTTCCCACGCCTCCGGAAACTGCTAAGAGTTGAGTTTTCATACTAATATTTACATGTTACGAATATCTATCATTCGACCAAATACAAAATAAAAATCGCACTAAAAAAGCCCAAGTTATATGGACAGTTCAAACAGATTCCACGTTTACCTCCTATAATTTGATATTTTCAACGATTGCCAAAATAATAAGGTTGTTCTAACCAAAAAATACAGAGTTGGATTCAATAATAATTTCTAAAGAGGTGCCTACTGCAGCAAAATCGATCTGAGCTTTCCATATACTCGTAATGAACACAGCAGAAATCTTTATTTTACGCACCAAAGTACACAGTTTGGATGAATTATTAAATAAGCGTGTTGCGTGCTCCCTGTTGGCCCTCAAGCAAAATCATGAATACTCTATCAGAAGAAAAATAAAAAATTACTTCTTTTTTATACCCTTGCAGAGGGTATTATATAATTGGTCAAATGTTTGTAACGCATAGAAGGAATTCTTTCAAGTATCTTGATTAGCATGCGAAGACGAGTTCATATACTCATGTCCGTCTGTCTGTCTGAACGTATGCTAAATACTCCCACAGCTTTTGAGCTATAGCTTATAAAGATCATATATAAGCTTTTTAGACCCCAGGCACAATATCTGCGCCATTTTCAAAAGGATTGGACTAATTATCATATAGCTGCGATACAAAAAAAAAAACCGTTTAGTGCGAATAACTTCTCTTTTTCTCGAAGGATCTTATCCAAACTGATTATGTTTATAAATATGTACACAATACATCAAATTCCTGAATTTCAAGAAAATCATACATACAAACATAAGTCCTGATTTTGTCAATACAAAATTTAACTCACACATAAGCAGCAAAGCACATGTATATGCCAAAATTATGATGGTGTGTGTGTGCATTTGCATATTTGGCGATTGGCTGGACTGAACAATCGGATTGCGTGTGAAATGAAAGATGCGGGTTCGAGTCCCGTTCGTGGCGAAGAGTTTTTTTTTAGATTTTTGTTTTTTTTTTTGAAGCGAATAGACACGAGTTCGAATCCCACGGTGGCTGATGACATTTTTTTTAGTGTATTTAAAGTAGTGCGTCATTGGATTAAGACACAGAAAACGTTTTTTGAAACATAATATGTATTGGTCCAAGGGCTGCAAGGGTATACATACTTCGGCATAGCCGATAGTTAGTTAGTTAGTCTCTTTTTAATGTATGTAAATCGAACTACTTAATCATACATTCTCATGGGTTGGTTACCTCATCTGCATGTGTTGTAATAAATACATTTATTTTTTCACACATTCCTTCCTTTGCTTTTGAATCTTTCTTGTATATTTTCATTCACTATGTGTGTCAAAGATATTCTCAGTTTTTTTTCTTCTTTTTGGCTTTCGTTGGTATTTATTTATTTCGATGAGTCAGAGTCGCGTCGCCATTTACAGGCTCTGTGGCTGTCAAAGAGTGAAAAGGAAAGATACTTTTGGGCTATTTCGGGTAACTGTCATGGACCCCAATTTTGCCAGCTGTTTGTATGTAGTAACCCCGAAATGAAACTGGGGCAAAGTTTTCTGGGTTCTGTTTTGATTTTTGTTGTATTTCGCACGACTATTTAAGTAATTGGTGTTCTTTTTGTTGGGGCCAGTTAGTTAAACATTTCGCTAGATCCGTAAAATTCAATGTCAGCCATTGCCCACGCCAAGATTTTCTACAGATTTTCTTCAGATTTTCTAGAGATTTTCTCAGATCTGAGAACTACAACAAAGATGCGGGCAAACAAGATAAACAACGTTGACAGGCTAACGTCAACTAACATAACTTGTAGATACAAATGTATCTGCATCTCTGTGTATCTGTTGTTGTTGCCTTTTTTTGCCTTTTGTGGAGTTTTTAGCGTCGCGTAGTTCTTGACTCGCTCCTGGGGGCCGGTTTGAGATGGATGGATGCATTTGTCGTTGTTGCTGTTTGTTTTTCTGTTCTTTTGTTTTTGGAATTGGAAATCAAGTTTTGAGGAAATGATTGCAATGCGTGACTTGTCTTTCAGTAAGACAAACTATCAACATGGCCAAGTCGTTGCAAAAGTTTTGCCAGTGTGTGTGTATGTGTGTGTGGTTTGACTTTGTGATATCGAAAGTCGGTGGAACGACCACGGAGTATCGACGATGTTTCAACTGTCGGTCTTTTCGAGTCTCATACTATTTTCGGCTTCATTGGTCAATTAACGCTTTTGGCTAATTAAATGTCTGCCAATTGAATAATTACAATTACAATTCAATTAATATGAAAAGAATGTTGCAATTGAAATTGAAATTGAAACGTAATAACTTTCGTCAAATTCGTGACGGTGTAAAAACACACCAAGGTTAGACAATGAATCGTAGTCGCGTATATATATACTATATATGTATATAGCTATATGCAAATTGTCTCGTAGAGTCAGAAATGATATCATAATTTATATTTGTCATGACTTCATTCGATGTCGACTAGCCGTGTGTACAAATCAAAGGGAACTTAGTACCGAAATTGAGTTAATTTTTTGAATCATTTCAGCTCTAATTTCATTCAATGCTCACCTTTTGCCCCTCCCCTGACAGCTACCACCCCAGCAGTTGTCTTGCTAAAAAGCTTTCTTTTTGTTATGTTTTTAAATATAGACGAAATACATAACATCAAAAGCACACACACACACACACACACACACAAACTAAAATGATGTCATCGACGCATTGCTCCACATTTATTCTTGGTTGTGTGGGGTCACGACACTAACAAATTGAAGCTGAAATAAATTTTCGGAGAGCCGCCTGCCTAATGGCATCAAGTTATTAGGCGAGGGGTTGGTGGCAGAGGGTGCAACGAGAAAAACAAAAATTGGATGTTGTTTTATTTTTTTTTTTTTGGGGTATTCTTTGTCTGCTTGTACTACGAGTATAGTGCAACAAGTTGCAAGCAGTTGGTGTGCCATGGCCCCCACAAGATGTAAACAAAATTTGATATGAAAGTGGCTTAGCGAAGGGAACTTAAGTAAACAATTGTTTATAAACGATTTATGGGGTTTTGTTTGTATTCAAAGAACTTTTGGGAAGCAAAGTTGATAAATCTATTTTTCATTAGCTAATAATATATATAAATTATATTGTTCTTTTTTAGTGTTTTGTTTTCTTAGATCTTTTTATGGTCTCCTCATATAATACTCTTACAAAGAAGAGTACACACAGTTGTGCCAAAAACTATGATCGCAAATAGAAACTACTTTTGTTTTTTGTGTTATTGTTGAAAATATCATCAATATAATTAGAAGAAATCCAATTATAATTCTTAGTAAAAAATGTTATCACCATGTTTGAAATAAATCGTTTCAATTATAGGAATAGCCATCTGAATTAAACTTGATTTTGAAGCTTTTATTAAGAAAATGTTTATATAGCAAGATCGATTTTTAAGGTGTGTGGGGGAAGGGGGGCGGAAGGGTTGGTTCCTTCTCAGCAAGTTGCGTGTTGTTGCTCTATAAATTGCTCAATCATGAGCGACTGTTTTACATTTGTGCATAAATTGTTGTTGTTCTTTTCGTCTCTTCTTATTTAGTAGAGAAATTTTATGAATTTTCCAATGGTAAGCAACAAGAACTTTTCCCATGCACTTGCCTGTGGTTGATTCTTATTGTTGTTGTTGCTCTGACCCAATTTTGTGGCGGAGTCTAATTAATTAGCCGGCACGAGCTAAAAACAAACTTCTCGTTCCTCTCTCGTCTCCCTTGATCTGAATTACGAGTATACATGTGTGTGGCTAGGATTGCGTGTGATGTGTGTGTTTCGTTTCGATTGCTTCCCGAGGGGGTGTGCCTCCACTGGGTGTCGGCCTTATAATGCATTTGTAAGTGCATAAACAGGGAGAGGGAAGAATTATGGATAATGTTGTAATCATTCCATAAACTAAACTATTGTTGGTTAAGTGAAAACTACTTATAGGGGTTGTTGAATTCCAAATCCCACATTACAGTAAGGTGTAGACACATTCCATCTGGTGGAAGATAGATATCTGAGATGTGGGTCAAATGATCGATCGAAATGGGTACACAACTTTGACTCATAAGCAACCAATAATATTGCGATCTTACATTGTAGAACTTACTATAATCTGGTTGGGTCCACATTCCCGACAGAAACTGCGTGAATAAATACCTTTCATGCATATTTGTTTAAAGGCATTTGCATATGTATGTGTATATATTGTACATACATATACATATGTGATGCAAAAAACTAGTTAGCATGTACAATAACTCATTACACAATATCCATAACGGAAATGGGCTTCTTCTCATTGTTACCTACATACATACACCCAAGTAATGATGTGTCGCCTCACCTCAATATGCATAGGAAAACTCCGCCGACACAATGATCAATAACTATAGTCACTCTCTTGATTTATACTCAACCTACCATTCGAATTGAGCGAGTGAGTGGCCTTACGGTACATCAGCTCGTCATTTCTGTGTGGGCCTCCGCTTGACTACAATTGTAATAAAAATAAACCGAAATCAATCTACGTGCTGACAGTGTAAACAATCCAACAACAATTGCTTACTATGTGCAGTGTAGAAGCCGAAGCCCAATTAAACGTACAAATTTATGGGGCGAACGGAGAATGAATTGTTTATCGATTGCCGGTTAGTTCGAAGTGGACACGTTCCAAAATTGTTCATGGAAAATTAGTCATATTATATTCTAGTCCATGCTACATACATACATATGTACATTTATTCGTCACATCGTAGTTCTTAGTATTTTCGCTGATCTAAAAAAATATGATGAGTCGAGGTGAGTTCAAGTGTGGTGAAGTGTGGTAAGATGCGGTGATGCAAAACGTTACGATCGTGGCAAATGTCAAATATTAAAATTTAAATAAATGATGTGGTTTTTGTTTGTTTAACGCTTGCGCAAATCCGAAAAAGAAAATTTTGTGCAAAATGCAAATGTTGCGTTAAGTTTGCGTTTGAAGCGATTAGCGGTACAATGACTTGAACCAACACCCCCATCCCCCATGGATTGGGTTGAAAAAGAAGCGACGACATTTTCCATTCCCAGCCGAAGCAGACAATTGAATGCTCTTTAATCACAAAGCGAGTGCCAAAAGGAAACCATTTTACCGATAGCTATCGGATAAAGATGCAACATTGATCACAACTACTATAGTAATACCCGACTTGTCGTGTATATAGAGTCAAAATAACATAACTTCCATATCCCCATACAACCTCAGTGAAAATTAAGCTTCTAATATATGTATATAGTCACATATGTACATATATTTTTGATCGGCTTAGGTCTTTCTCTGTCTCTTTCACTGTGTTAATTCTCACTATTTAATTTGTTTCTGAAAATGTATATTTTCGCAATATATGTACAAACGGAATATTGATTATTGCAACTTTGAAATGATTTTTATTTTATTTCGTGAGATCTAGAAAATTTGAAATTTGTGGGCGAAAAAAAAGATTTCAATGTTTGCAAATGAAAGGGAAATGATAAACATCTGTTTTTAGTAGGAATTTAGAAAAATAAAGTTCGATACATTTGCCAGTTTGATCTCTCAGCTGGAGAAAAGTAAGAGTGCATATATTCAACGGCATGTGGATAGTTTTGAATGCAACAAGCTCGTCGTATAAATTCGGTATTAGCTAGCTGGCTAGTTTAGACAACGAGTCTGCGCCTTGTGCCCCATGCACTTGTTGCAGCTGTCAGCCCACGTAGTCATGTTGCCTACTGTCCATGTTCGGCTTAGACCAAAGTCAAATTGCTGACACAGTTCGAACGGTCGCACAATTTATGCATTTTAAATGTTAATTAAGAGAAAGACGGAGAGTGATAAGGGAGAGGGAAAGAGAGACTCAAGCTCACACTGAGCAAATGCATTCCATTCATAAATTTAACTAATGCAATTTTTGTTCATTCTTCATTGTTGTTGCCGTTGGTATCGTTAATGTTGTTGTTGCCGTGTTACGCATAATTAAGCGTCGCTCAGTCTGGCTCCCCCCAAAAAAAGCAATTGACCTACTGAAAGTTTTCCACCGTGGCGACCACAGGGGACAGTCTACTACACTCGAAGAAAATAATCGAACTTAATCAGTATGAAATATTTTTTTTAGACCTATGTAAAAAGTAACAAAGATATACATACATAAGTATTTGCAATTAGTCTAAATTTACAGCTTCTAGTATTATTAAATAGTTAAATCGATAAAAAAATACATAAATAAATTTACCAGGTCTTCTGTAAAAAAATAAATTAAGTAAGTCGCCTGGCCGACTTGGATATACCATGCCTCAGGTTAAAATTCTTATATTATATACGATAAATATTTCGGATGAAAATCGAATTTATCGAATTTTGGTGGCGGGAGGGGGCGTAGCCAAAATTTGAAATGAACTTCATATGCGTGCACACTGCACACATCTACTGTCCAAATCCGATAGCTTATACTTCCCGAGATATGGGGGCTCAAAATATTGTTTTTCGAATTGCGTGGGCGGAAGGGGGCGGGGCAAAAAATAAAATAAACTCGATCTACCTGCAGAGCAAACGAGTCTACATGCCAAGTTTGGTAGCTCTAGCTCTTATAGTCTCCGAGATCTCGATGATCCTACAGACGGACAGACAGACGAACATGTCTCAATCGACTCGGCTTGTGATACTGATCAAGAATCTATATACTTTATAGGGTCGGAAAAGCTTCCTCCTCCCTGTTACATACATTTTGGCGACTTTAATATACCATTTCATTCTATGAATGCATGGTATAAAAGTACTAGTAGCTCGTTTGTTTGAAGTTAGATTTTAGTGGCAAAGTTTAAAATCGATGTTGTTAACTTTTCAAAGAAATTTATGAAAACCCATAAGTGATAGCTGTGATAATATTCAAACAAAAGCTTTCAATATTTTCACCATAAACATCATAATAATAGAATATACAAATTTTTCAAAATTATAAATTTCTTTATAGTACATTATTTGTAAAAATTTTAAAATTAAAAAAATATATTTCGGAAAAGAAAGAATATATGTATTTTTGCGCAATCAATACTTGAATAAGTTACACTACCCAATTCTTAATTATAAATTGTGAAACGTTTTGATGATATTTAATGATTAAATGTTTCACAATTCTTCTAAATTGAAACTTAATTCAAAAGATTTGTTCAAAAATGTTAGATTCGTATAAAACAGAGTGAATAGTTTGTTTTGTGTTAATAAAGAATTTATAGTTGTTTAGCTTGCTTGTTTTTGTTCAAGTGTACGGCGAGGTGTTAAGAGACATTTGGCAACCAAGTGGCAGGCCTTGGGCAAACAGAAATCCAAATAAGTTAAACAAATAGAATTTGCATAAGACATTCGCCAATAGACAAATACAGAAACAGATATACAAACACATAGATAATGGTATAAATATTTGATTTTGGGCTCTTGGCCTTATCAACTAATTGACTTTTACAAAATGATTTACAGTGAAAGAAGACTTTACCTCATGGTGTCTATTTCTGTTGCTCATGACAATTGTTGTCGTTGGCTTTAATTCACTTACAATACATACATACATACATACACTCATATATGTGTGTAATTAAATTTCTATTTCGGTCCCTTTTCATGACCCCGGTCCCGGTCCCCGCTTGTGTCTCTTTTGCTTACTTGTAATAACCGCCAGCACTATTGCACGCATTGGAGTTCTCACACAGTGCCTCCAATTTCCCAAATGAAACAGAAACAGTAACATCCAACTGAAAGAGCCACAGAAGCAACAACTGCAACATTAACTCAGACAGGCAAAGTGGCAGCCAAGCGGAAAAGTTGCAAGCAAACGTCTGGCGAAAATGAAAATACACTAACCAAATTAAAAAAAAAAACAAAAACAATTTAAAAAGAAAGAAAAATCAAAACAAAATAAAGTAAGTCCCCAGGCCGACTTGGATATACCATGCATCCAGTGAAAACTCATATAGCAGATCACTCTTATGTGCACATGAGCACTTTAGCGCCATCCAGCGGCCAACTCCACCCTTGCACCGCTTTGAGTAATCACATGCATCAGTGGGCCAAATTTAATTGCGTTTTGTCGAATTTCGGGGGCGGATAGGGGCGTGCCAAATAAATAAACAAATAAACTTGACCAGCGTATATACAGCACGCGTCTACATTTCAAATTTGGTAGCTCTAGCTTTTATAGTTCCGGAGATCTGTGCACTCTTACGGACGGACAGACGGACATGGCTATATATGAATTTCTTTTCTCATGCTGATCAAGAATATATTGAATTGCTTCCTTCTGCCTGTTACAAACAATTTGGCGACTTTAACATACCATTTCATCCTATATATGCATGGTATAAAAAAAAGAAAAGAAAGAAAAAAGAAAGAAAAAAGAAAGAAACATGCAGTGCAGGTAGTAAAAGTGTCGAGAATGATTTCACAATTCGAAAATGATCCCCCCTTATTTAAATAGTATGTAAATAGTAAATCGTCGAATGAAAATGTATTAAAATTTTAAATATATGGAATTGCAGATGCCTTTAATAATATTTATAAATTTAAAGTCCAAAGCTTAGTCAAATTTAGAATTTGGTTAACAAAAATGATCACACCTCTGATAGATAGAGTTTTCCCTACATACACATACATAGGAATATGTTACCCAACAATTCAAATTCCATTTAATTTTTTAATTTAAATATATATATAAATATTCTAAAATATTTGCTTTTTATAAAAATTTCAAATTTGCGATCTTTAAATGACAAATTTGGTATTTTTGATGGTATAAAACAACTGTATACCCTATTAGTAAAAATTATATGGCACTTTTGCATTGGATTATGATCAATATATATTCGATTTTCATTAAATTCAATAACAAATTATTCAATAATTAAATTGGAGTTAATCAGCAAATAACTAATATTTATTATTATTTTTGAACATTTCCTGACAATGCTTATCGGTTCAGCAATGTTTGGCATCAGATTCTGAATTTCGCAATCGGGCGAACTTTTTCGTAGTACGAAATTTCCGATTGCTATAATAAAAATAAAAAATAATTTTTATTTCTCATTTCAATAAAAATCAAAAAAGAAAAGTATTATATGGAAATTATTTTGAAGGTTAAATATAAATTTAATGTTTTCCTGGATAGCTCTTGAAACATATTAAAATCGGTTTCTCGGATTACTTCTAGAACGTCTATGATTTTTTTAATTCAAACCCAAAAACCAATGCCTAATTTACATAACGGGGAAATGTTTGACTTTTAATGCATCAAGTGATCTTCGAGTTAATGAATGTTTGTTGCTCGTTGAGTTTCTTTCGTGAAAATTTAATTGCAGTGGGTTTCCGTTTTGTGGCAACTTTGTCGCCTGCACAGATCACATAATTGTCAAGTTCCGTTGGACGTTCGCTCAGTCTTTGCCATTTCTTTACCAATTTTTGTTGTTTGTTGTTGTCTTTTTTCACATTTTCCATAGTCGTGCCGCCGCACGCAATGGAAAATGTCAGCCATTTTGTTGTTGCTGTTTCTAGCGCCGGCAAAAGTTTACCTTAGGTCATAAATAAACTCACTGGGGTGTACATATGCATGTGTGTGTGTGAGTGTGTGTGTGTGTGAGTGTCATAGACAATGCCCATGTGGGGCAACCATTGGAATGGGGTATATATAGGGCGTGTTGGGTGCCGGCTCCATCGGCTTCAGTTTGGCTTGGATTTTTTTTTTTGGGCTTTGGGTTTTGGGGTGTGCGTGTTAGGCATTTTGTCATAAAGCTGGAACTGAAACTGCTGTGCGTGTGTGTGTGTGTGTGTATGTGTGTTAGTTTTTAAGTTTTTTTGTTTTGTGGTTGGCTACTAATTTGAATTTTGGACTCGAAACACAGCCCAGCTAAAATTTATAGCTGCGTCTGCTTTCCTATTGCCATTGTTGCTGTTTGCTTACGTCATGTTTGGTCTTATTTGACCTTTTTTTTCGTTTTTTCGTTTGTGTTTCTATATGTTTAATTTCAATGCTGATGCTGATGAGATAAGCCGTCAGTCCTAAAGTTTCTCTTGTTGTAGTAATTTGTTGCAGTCGACTAATGATAACCCCATCCCCCTGCAATTATCGGTGACATTATATGGGCTTATCATCTGGCATTTAGGAGGCGTAAAGCTCATAATACCCATCCACCGCCTCTTTAAAGAATGATTCATTTATTTTCACGATTATGTTTCCCTTGGTTTGTTTGGCCTTTGAGAAGGCCATTAGAGATTTTTTATTGATATGTTGTAGTTAGCTGCTTAAGTTTATGTAAATTAGACCTTGAAAATGTTCATTTTAAGCTGTGGATATAATTAACTAAATGGTATGTAACTTATGTGAAAACTTCTTGTATAGTTTAGAAATTTTGCAGATGTTTTTCTTGCCTCTTTTGGGGGTAATGGCGGGGCACCGGGGGAAGGGGCTAGAGGCTCTTAATTTACTCGTTTCTATTGCCTTGTTTTTATTATTATTTTCCATGTGATACACTTGGAGAAGGGCATATCAGTTTATGCAGAGCGAAGTATGGGAGATTTACCAAATATCAGATGTTTATATAGTATAATATCATATTCACCTTATTAACTACATAGTTGAAGAAACCAGAATCAGTTTAGACATTAAATATGGTTGAAAAACTTTGATTTCGAAATAAGCTCAATCTGTTATTATAAACCGAAGGACTCTTTGTTCAATCGAAGAGTATAGGATCTTCGGCAGGTCTAATAATAATATTAACAAGCCCCTCTGGTTTATTTGCTGGCGCTGTTTGTGGTGATGTAATTTGTTTAGCTGACAACTCAAACAACCGGTTTAACAGCAGCGGCAACAAATCTAAATATCTTAAATCTTGTTTTCTTGTTTCAATTCTGCTCTGGCTAGAAAAAATCTTACCGCATCATCATCAACACCACGGCAACCACACAGCACCGCACCGCACCACACCGCACCACATCACACCACAATTGGAGTCGTCTCCCTTTCGTTATCTGGGGCTGCTGCCCCTGCTGCTGATTTTCATTGTCAAAGTTGCATCTGCCACTTGAAGTGATATTCATTTCGCAAATTGCGAGTGGGTGCTGCTCATCAAGTTAATGCTTCAAGTGGGTTTAATGCCCCAACTAGTATACAGATACGATTTAACAATGGAAATGCTTTAAGCTGCAACTAAACTCCACTTACCCCTCTGTCCCACCCCCTCTCACTTTGTCTGTGGGTGTTCGGGTCTGTATGTGTGTGTGTGTCGGTGATTAAAAATATTTTCGTTGACAATTCATTTAAATTTATGTCTAGGGCAATTGAAATATATATTTCATTATAATTGTTTGTTATTTGTTGTTGTCGTTGTTGTGTTCAATTATTGTCCGAGCTTACGGTGCGTATGAGTGTGCTTCTCTGTATGTATGTATGTATGTGTGAATGCGTGTATGAGGAATGGAATGTTTAGCATTTTGACACACTATTTGGCATTGTTCTAAAGAGTTGCCAGATGTCTGACAGTATCTACATACGTATGTATGTATGTATATATTTAAATTTTAACTACATGTGTGTGTATGTGTGAAAGATTCACTTTTTAAGCGATCGCAAGTGCAACACGTCTCAATTAACTAATTATTAACTTAATTCAAAACGTAAATATGAACTAAATAAGGGATCAAATGCTGTAATTCATTAATCAGAATACTTCTTTAACAATTATGTTAATTATTTTGTTTCAAATATGTCAATAGTTTACGAGTATATCTATGAATATATTTTTGCCATAACCTGAATTTTCTGCCGCTTCAAAAGTAAAAAACAAAAAATAAAAGACCTTATAAGTTATAACTATGCCATTTTCAAGATGATTTCGATGTCCTTTGGTCATTATGGACTCGAATCGATTGCGGCAGGAAACACGGAATTTAGAGCTAAAAACTAAAAACCAGAAATTTATAATTTTATATATTAATTTTGGATACAACTTTTCAGGACATGCGTCGATTATGGCAGGTCATGGTTTATTAGGTCCTCCAAGCATAAAAATATATACAAATCAAATATATATATTCTTGATTTTGATAAATCTCAATATGTTGCTATTTAAATATGACGATCGCGAATGCAAGCCATTTGAGTTCATGATTATATTAATTCAACTAACATTACACTTCAAGTGACAACTGATTTAAGTTCGACTTTTATTTCATCCTACCTTTAAAAGTTATAGACCGATAGAAATGTATTTCTTTAAAAAAAACGAACTTTTATGCTTTTTTCTTATCGCGGTTGCAACAAGCAAAGAAAAAACTTTTTAAATTCAAAATACTCACTCAATACAAAGAAATACTTGCATAATGTAAAATTGCAGGTAGCAGCTGATCTACACAAATGTGGCCAAATTTATTATTTCAAAGATTAAACCACAAAATCAAATATAGGCTTTCCAAGCGTTCCATAAATTTTACCGTTAGGTAAATTACGAACAGATGTATATTTTACAATAAAATTAATAATTGATATCGATATTTGTCTCCAGTGGATTCGCCCAGTTATACTTTCGAAAATCAACAAATTACATATAAGCAGTTGCAATGTTCAAACTTCGATAAAAAAACAAATTATAAGTATAAATCTGTTGGCTTAAAAAGAAGTTGGTGGATCTAACTTGTGACCAGCAGTGTATCTATATATGTATGTATGTATGTATATACCTACGTATGTATATAAACTGCTATACCGGATTCTTTTGCGAATCTCTAGAATCTAGAGTCTAGATGATAGTGTATATAAAGTCGTCTTGCACCCATGAGATGAATTTCCTGTTATCACATTTTACTTTGTTGCGGAAAAAATACAATAAATAATTTGAGAATTGGATTTGCCTTTATCATAGGGTATTTGGCAGTCTGTCTCTTTATCCAGCAATGGTTGCTGATGACTTGTTGTGGTTGCGGACTATATGAAGGTTGATTTAATCAAGATATTTGCATGTCTATCAATGAATTTTTTGTGACTCGAGTAATTATCATTATGTTTATTACAATAATTTCCGTTTTCTTTGCAGAAACGAAAACGAATTAATATGAGCAACTGAGTGCCCGCCGAGCCAACTACAATAGAATTGAATCAAATATTAGCAAAATCCAATAATAAACGGGAAGAAAGCCAGCAAAATGGGTTTCATAGTTGATAGGAAACCGCGAATCAATCGAACATTGATATCGCTGAAGTTCGTGGTATTCTTTGTGATCAGCGGTAAGGAGTTTGAATTGAATTTGTTTATCCATTTTGCTAATTTGACTTCCTTTTCGCAGGTCTGACTGCTCTGCATGTTTTGCATGCTACGAAACCTCTTCTGTTGGGCCTCAACTTTTCGGAGTATCGCACCATCAGCATTTTGGCTCCATTTGTGTCGATCCTTGGCCCATTGATAGCTGGACCCTGGGCTGATCGCTTAGCTGCCAAGAATCCGAACACATTTGGCCGGACACTGCGCCTGCTTACCGCTCTTTTTCTGCTATTTACGGCCGTAATCTACGCCTGCCTCTTTGCCATACCCGATGTCGATCGCCGTTCCGTGCACGAGTCGAAAGTGAGCTTCGGCTGCGATGCTAGCGGAGCCATTCTCTTCCAGGAGCGCTGCGAGATCAGCCCCAATGGCACTTGCAAGAGCTGGGACCAGAAGTTGGGCAACATTAATTTGACCGGCTGCACATACAGCTGCCAGAATCCCAATACCCACGAGAACATGTACCAGGCATGGATCAACGAAGTGCCCACGCCAGGTCCTTCGACCGAGCAGAGTTCCGAGTTCGAATACGACGATGACACGGTGAGTGCGGTAACCGAGAGCCTGCGAACAAAGCGAGGGAAGGAGTTCGATCCTCTGGATCCCATGGCCGATCTGGCTGCAGATAGTGCGGGCGTGGAGATGCCGAGCTCTGAGGATCATCTTGCCCGAGTGACAAGACAGATTAAGAACGCGGCGACTGTGGCCAAGGTTTATGTGGAGCCGCCACATCTCTGCATCACCGAGCGCGATGGAGAGGGTAAAAATGTTGTTAAGCAATGCCATGTCTACACTGAGGATACTGAACATGTCCTGGTGCGGGCAACCTTGGGCTCGCCTCTGCCAGCAATAGTAAAGTCCATTGAAGTCGTACCACCGCCCAAGCAGGTGGCAGCCAACACATCCTCTGCGGAAACCGATGCGACATCAGCAGAGCAGTTCAATCTCACTAGAATCGTTGAGTTCTGCCAATATCCTTTGGGTGAGTGGCATAGTTGGATGAAAAATCGATGTCCTCATTAATTTATGCAATTCCATTCCATTTCTCAGAGGGCTTCCAGTGCCACATACCCGAAGAGCAGGTCCTCTACATGCAGGGTAAAAAGAATAGCAGCAATTGCAAGCCCATGATCAAGTGCCAGGTCATCAATCCATATCACGACGACAGTGTGCTCGCCGAAAGTGAATGCATGAATGTGAGTATGAGTCATAGATCTGATGTACAAATATACCTATCGGTTGTGTACATATATTCAGACATCTTGAGATCGAGCAAGAAATTCGACATAATTCTTTTTCCTGCAGTTAGCCTAAAAATAAATTTGGTTGAGTCGTTAAAACTTGAAAATGTTTGGCAGAAATAAGTTTTTGAGATGTGTTTTTGTATAGCTTTTCAAGAAGATTATTTAAACACTTTCTTGAAGGTTACATCAGTCAATATACATAGCTTTATTTTACATGGAATTTCCGGGAGTATCTTGGATCAAATGAACATGAACGAAAACTATAAAATTTCCTAATAATCCCGTGAAAAAGAACGAAAACTCTATTTTCCACCAAAGGATGGAAACTGTATGATATAGTCGTTCGATCTGCCATGCCGATCAATAATATATATAGTTTATTCAGTCGGAGATGCTTCCTTCTGACCAAAATTAATATATATCCTTTTTGCAACTGATTATATGCAATCCTAAAAACACGAGTTAATTTATACATATGCTAATTGAATTCTTCTCCCTTTTTATAGTCGACAGGCACTGTGAAGGAGACTCTGGTGAGCTACACCGTGATTCGACTGCTTGGCGACATCTTCCCGATGGCCGCCTTGACCCTGCTAAATACCGCAATTGTGATTGCCGTCCGGGAGACTTCCGAGGGACGCGGCGAGGTGTGTCGCCAGTATGTGTGGGGTGCCATTGGTTATGTGGTGCTCTTCTCGCCTCTGGATCTGTTCTTCATTCAGAATGCACCCAATCAGGATGCCGCACTGGCCGCCCTAATAATACTCATTGTGTGCTTTGTCATTGGTGCTCTAATCCTAATCTTTGCCTCGCAAATGCCCCTGAGTCCTCCGGAGTGGTGGTGGCACACCAAGACCGGCATGTTGGTGGTCCCCATGTCGGCCATTCGCCGGTACAGCCCTGAGATACTTGTCCTGACCTTGGTCTCCATACTGTTCGGCACCTTCTGGAGCAGCATCCACAGTTTCCTGAATTGGACGTTTACCGATGTGAATGCCATCTGCTACTCGGGCTTGGTTTTGGTCCTTCTGCTGTTCTTCAATGTGGACAAGTTCATTGAGTATTGCGGCCACTCGAATATATTCATTGCTGGCTTTGCCATATTCGTCATCCGATTCACGGCCTTGAGTGATGTGGACTGCCAGTGGCTGACCGTGGTGATGGAGTCCATTGAGCCGGCTGTAATTGGTTTAATTTGGATCACAATTATCCTGTACATGCGTCATGCAATGCCCAGGAAACTGACGGCCACCGGACAGGCCATTGCTGTGCTGGCCTTCTTTGGCTTGGGTGAGCTCGAATAATGCGAAAATAATTGGAGCTTTCTTCTAATTCGTCTCCACTTGCACTCTTACAGGCAAAGGTTTTGGCGCTCTGATCGGCTTGGCACGGGAGGAAAAGAACCCCAAATTGGAGGTCTGGCACTGCACCTACCAATGGCTGGCCATTTTAGCCTGCATTGTGGCCCTCGTCTATTTCATCATTTACAATTTGGTATTGGCCCCGCGGTGCACTGCCAAGCCACAGCATTCGGAGGAGCTCATCTCAGGTTCGGCTTCGCAGAACTTTGGCCAAACCACGGCTGGCGCTGGAGCAGGTGGTGCCAGCAATGGCAATGGAGCCGGCAACGGAGCTGGAGCCTCCCTCAATGGCAATGGCAATGGCAGCTACTCACCTCTGCGCGTCTATCACAATGAGAGGGGAAAGAAGGGACAATTTAGATACTAAGATATGACATCATCCAGTGTGTGAGTCGATTCACGATATTCTTAGGTTTTAAATATGAATGTGTGTGTATGATTGTGCACACGCCCCGCCCTCCCCGCCGCCTAGTTGAAGGGCAAAACACTGCTAATAGTTTCTAATGCATATTTTTGCTAAGTGTATACAAAAAAAAAAACGACAAAAAACCAAAAAAAAAAAAACAAAAAATTAAAGTGAATGAAACGGAATTTTTTTTTTTTAATAAATCGCATGTAGAATTTATTTTAATTTGTTATTTAATGCATAATTTTAATTACAAAATAATACAACGTAACAAAAAAAAAATGGGGCACATTACATCGTTCGCATTCGCATCAAATGAAGGCATCAATTTTTAATGAAACATTTGCGTGATTTTTACTAAGCATTATGAATATATATTGCAATATATCGTGCAACAATACAACAAGAGATTGGAACAGAGTGGAAGGATGAGCATTCAAAACCATACAATAAAATAACATAAAATATGTAACAGTAAAACCAGAAAATGTAATTATACATACAACAAATATAATTAATGGTAATTAAATGTTTTCAAATTAAGCATAATAATCGCCGCAGTGCGAGTAATTTTCATTATTACATTGTTTAACTGAACACAACACTTAATGGCAAATGTAATTAGGGCGAATTCCGATTTCAGCAGCCCCATCAACAGTTGCCCCCCATCTTCTTTGGAACTCTTCTTTTATTGGAGTTTGTAAAATCGTATTATTAGGTTTAGTCCTGGAAAGTATATACATATACCTACATACATATATTGTATGTATACTATTGTTATTTGAAACCACGTTCTTGCGATCAACGATCAAAAACGATTACCAAGTACTTCTGGAATCCACTGGAAGGTAACGATTTTGGAACATATACTTAGATATTTAGGCAAAATACTGTCCCTATTTCTATATTTTCAGCATATTTATCGAAAGTAATTGTTGTGTCGAGTTTTTTTAGGGTTACGAAATTTAATAAACATAGGAATAGAAATTATACGTTTTGTACTCAAAGAGGCGCAAGGGCAGACTTGGCCGGTGGAGGCGCTAAAGTGCTGTTAAGAGTGAGCGAGACAGCACGTGCCCTTACTTCATTTTTGTTCCTTTATTATTACCTTGTAGACGGTTGTAGACAAAATATAGCCTTAACGGATTTTTTGTCGTTGGTTGAAGAAGGTAAACAAATAAATAAATAAAGGCAGTCCTCGGTAGATGAGTTGTCTAAGTGGCCCTGTCATAAAGGCAACTGAACAACGAGGATTAGGGTTCGAATCCCAGGCTAGGGTATAAAACAAAGCGTATTAATAAAGTCAAAAGTACAATTTAGCGACTTACAACGAAAATATAAAAGTGGTGCGCTCAATTTCCTGATAATCCCGTGAAAAAGAACGAAAACTCTATTTTCCACCAAAGGTTGGCAACTGTATGATATAGTCGTTCGATCTGCCATGCCGATCAATAATATATATAGTTTATTCAGTCGGAGATGCTTCCTTCTGACCAAAATTAATATATATCCTTTTTGCAACTGTTTCTGTAAAAATTTAAACATCAAAAACGTTTATTTCAAAAGGTTAGGAGAAAGCCACCGAATTTTACTCTTTTGCAAGCCGAGTTTGTCCGTCGGTCTCGATTAACAGCTTCTCGTCCTAGACTAAAGCTAGAGTGCTCAACTTTTGCACGAAGTCTTATAAGTATATACTGCAGGCATTGTGTATCTCGGATTTATACGAATTAGACGACTATATCATTTAACTCCCATAGGAACCTTTGGTCGAAAATGGAATTTTAGATCAATAAATTCTATGTCTTTCACGGGACTATCATGATACTTAATATTTGGCAGTTAATAATATATCCAAACGTCCATGCTAAATTTGATTAGTATTATCATATAGCTCCTATAGGAGCGATCGGACCAAAAATTGATTTGCTTTTAAAACCTTTTTTTTTTCTTATAATCCTGCTAAATTTAATCAAAATCGGATCATATAGCCGCCATACAAACATATGAAAAAATTGCATGCTGCTTACACACATATGTACATATATACATACATACATATGCCGTGTAGATACAGGTTTTTCAAAAAGGTCTTTTCATTTTGCTATCTCTATTTAGGAATTGAGTAACACAATATAAGTAATAAAGATGCCAAACAAATTAAAATGGAAAACAATGTACCTAATGTATGTAACGGAATGGACCAAAAAAGAATATATTTTAGTCTTACTTACAGTCAGTCACAAAAGTATTCGTCTCTAGGGTCCCTTATATTCATGCTCGTTTTTGCTGGATATTCAATAATAAATTCAATCGTTTTTTCACAGGATGGGGTAAATAAAATATTTATCTAACTCAATTTAACTTAATTTTATTTAAGAGTTCAATATCTTAGATTTTTTCATAATAAAACAAAAAAATCCCAAAAATATAATCCCACAAAAGTATTCGTCTCTTGAGGAAAATACTCAAATATTTTAGTATTTTTTAGTTGCAAACTATTCTTTTGGCGTTTGAGATTATTTAGGGCATTTTGAATCTATTCGGGGAAAAGCCCATTTACTTTCTGGAACGAAACTTAACTTATTTCATTAAAAATGACAAAAGGATCTTCATCCTTGGGATCTAAAAAGCAACGAGTATATGTGCATTGTGCTAATATTGTGTTTTAGCGTATGTTCAACCGTTTAAGTGTGCAAAACAAAAAAAAGTTTTGTAATTAGCAGGTGACTAGAACAATTTAAATTGTATTTGAGTTCAAGAATCTAGTTGTTAATGTTATTTTATGTTAGAATGCCTCGTGGATCGCATTTGTCGCACAAGGACCAAGGTCTGATCACAGGATTTGCTGCAAAAGGCGAATTCGGCGACTGGCGGTGGAAGACAGGAAGTCATGTACCGAAATCCAACGTCAGCTACAGCTCAATGTATCCAGTAGACGGGTGAACCAGATTTTACAGGAGAACGACCCGGTTCAATATGCTTCCCGCGAAGCTGTACCCAGGCTATTGAAACGCCACATAAACGCGCGCTTAGCGTTTGGGAAAAAATATACATAAATTTTGGTCAGAAGAGTTCAAAAATGTTATTTTTTTCGACTGTTTCCAAAAGTATTGGCGGGATGTAAGGCAGCCACGTAAGACATGTCATAAGTGGAGGATCTTTAATGATTTGGGCAGCATTTGGATATGCTGGAAAGTCTCCATTCTGTTTCATACCCACGAGAACAAATGCAGAAATTTATATAGAATTGTTAGACACGGTACTTATTGAGTTTGCTGGAGACCTATAAGGAAGTACATGGACTTTTCAGCAGGACAACGCGCCAATTCATACTGCGCGGAAAACACAAAAATTGTTTGAAGATAGGAAAGTACCTATTTTGGAATGGCCTGCGATCAGTCCGGACTTAAACCCGATTGAAGATCTTTGGGTAATATTACCACGCAAGGTCTACAAAAATAACCGTCAGTTTAACACTGTAAAGGACTTTAAAAAGGCACTAGTCAAAGAATGGGATGAAATTGACCTTTCAACTCTGCAAAACTTGTCAAATTCAATGCCAAGTCGAATTAGTCAAATGCTTGTTAATAAGGGAAAACATATTAATATATTAAATAACAAAAATTATTGGAAAGGACAAAAAACTACTTATTTTTTCTTCACTTTTATCATTTTGCACATATACTTATTTCATATGGAATTAACTTTGTTAATTAAATATTTTAAGTTTCTTGAGGATAATTAAAAAAAAATGTTATATATCTTAAGCAATACATGTACATATACTAAATAAGTTAAAAAAACCAAAAATTTGTATTTGCTTTTTCACTGATTTTTTTTCCAAAATGACAATGCATATTACTTATTTCGCTGAGGTATACGAAAGTATTTTATGTTAAACAACGAGACGAAAAGAAGATCGATTGATTCATCTAGGCAGACTAAGAATTTATACCATTTGTGCAATGTAATATATTTTGTTCCATTTAATAAGTAATACGGTAAAAATAATGGCTTTTAGCAAGCCATCTATGAAGAACTTCTTAAAGCTACCCTTAAAGCTCCACAAGTAAGCTTTTACTGTAGCTTGGACTCTTTCTTTGCCGTTATCTTATTATTGTGAGAGCTTTTCTTTTAAAGGAATCCAGTGTCGTTGCTCTGTGTGTTGTCCTTCTTGGCTTAATTATTTGCAGTTTTCGTATCATTGAGTTTATTACACGCTTGCAAGAAGGGTATATTAATTTTGGTCAGAAGTGTGCAGCGCATAGAAGGAGACATCTCCGACCATATAAAGTATATCGATTCTTGATTAGTGTGACCAGACGAGCTGAAATCCGTTTGTCCGTCTGGCTGCCTGGCACAAGGTCTTGTTTATACTGCAGGCATTGTATATCTCGGATCGGACGACTATATCATATAGCTCCCATAGAAACCATCGGTCGAAAATAAAGTTTCACCTGATTATCATGAAACTCAAATTTGATCAAGATCGAACTACTATATCATATAACTCCCATAGGAACAATCGGAGCAAACATTGTTTTGCTTCTAAAAACTTTTGTGATTCTTATCCAATCATCACCAAACTTGGTAAATAACATATACATTTGGCTACCTCTATTTAGGGACTGAGTAACACAGAAGAACTTGCGAGGGTATACAAACTTCGACTTGGCCGAAGTTAGCCAGGCCTTTAGTTTTTTTTTTTTTTTAATTTTGTCTGTCGTTTTGTTGTGCTTCATTCCTTTATTCGCAACGATTTGCAATTTATGAGCCCAATGAATTGCATTTACTCAGCTAATGACGTTGCGTAAATATTTTGTCAGCACTTGGCCGGCCAATATATGAGCACTTGAGTGGTCAAGACGACAACAAGGACCAAAACAGAGACAAAGACAGTGACAAGGATAGAGGTGGAGGGAAAAGGAGTCCAGTAAACCACAGCAGCAGCATCATCATCGCTGCTAGATATTTGACCCCAAAGGATGTTGCTCTAATAGCCAAAAACTCAAGAACGAGCAAAGCAAGCGTTAACTAAAAGTAAATAAACAGAAAACCACATACACACACACACACACACCGAGACGTATATACACACACACGTATTTAGTTGCATAAAAGGAGTAATAAGTGCGGATTTTATGTTGCGATGCCAAGTCTTGGCGTGCGTCTGGCCTTTGACATTACGCACACACACACACACACACACATGTATGTATAGTAAGTACTTTGTATGATGAGGATGAGTCTGTCTGTGTGTGTGTGTGTTAAAGTGACAATAAGCCACTTAAGGCAACGCGCACTTCATTACTTTCTTTATTGATATTTTCACAGCAACCCCAACAAGTTGTGTGTATGCTTGGTCTATTGAATTGTGTCTGTCGTTGATGATTTAATAAAAATTATGCTTGATTTTTAGCATTCGACTGAGTCAACAATGTATGGCGTATGACGGGGCGTATGTGTAATAAAAATTCAGCAAAATCAAATTGCCGCTGGTTTCAGGATGTGCATTGTCGAAAAGGGTTATGTGGATGTTAAAGTGATCGCTTCCATGGAGGTCCATGGTCTCTTTTCCATTTGATGTGTGTTGGAAGATTAGGAGTGGCAAATGTCATTTCTATGTGAGGCAAAGTGCGATGTGTTGAGTAGTGCGTTGGTGACCCGTTGTTTACGGCGGTGAGATTGGGTCGCTTTATGAATCTGAAGATTAAAAATGCAAATGTTATTTACCAAGTTTGTTGATGATCGCGAAAGTAACAAAAAAGTTTTTACAAGCAAAACTATTTTTATGGGAGCTATATGATATAGTAATCCGATCTTGATCAAATTTGGCACGGACGTTTGGATATATAAACTGCAAACTGTTAAGTCTCATGATAATCGGGTAAAAAAGAACGAAGGTATTGATCTAAATCTCTTTGGTTGGTTCATATGGGAGCTATATGACATAATTGTCGGATCCAGATGATTCCGAGATATACAATGCCTACAGTAGATACAAGACGTCATACAAAATTGCAGCTCTGTAGCTTCAGCGGTTTAGGAGCAGAAGCTGTTGATCCAGACAGACCGACGGACAGACAAACGGATTTCGTCTTGTCATGCTGATCAAGAATATATATACTTTATATGGTCGGAGATGCCTCCTTCTATGCGTTGCACTTTTCTGACCGAAATATATATATATTCCATTGGAAATCGTAAAGTAACTAGTAATCTACACCACGTTAAAACTTAGGTGCCCCACTTCCTCAAGCATATCCATTTTACTATTTCTATTTAGGGATTGAGTAACACAAGAACTGATACAAAATACAATCTTATCTTAGCCCTCCGGTTTTTGTTGTTTATTTTATGAATAACAAGCCATATTCAGGGATTATTTGACAAAAGTAAAAGAAATGCTGTCGATGTTATTTCTGCAACCTATCAAAAATTTATTTCCCCTCTCGTATTTTTATGTTGTAGAATATAAATTTTTAATAATTTATCTACTAGTTATTCAAATTTATTTATCTGCATATGTACATATACATATATGTATATTTGGCAAAGGGCAAAAGTAATAATAATTTCAATTTTCTTAGCATTTCAATTTACACGCTGGAAATTATGTTGACAGTAATAATAAATGTGAGGGCGGCAGAGATATAGAAACAAAGACTGAGAGATAGAAATGGAGATAGAGTCGTGAGCAGGGGGACGGGAGATTCATGGTAGACCAAGTTGTATGTTGGCAAAACAATTTGCACACGTGCAAGATTGCACAAAGGTGCAGAGGAGCTCATAAATTTCCACCAGCCAGAATGATGACGATGATGCACAAGAGGCAGGCGACGATTGGAGGGGGTTTCATTTAAAGCCTTAAAGGTCTTTGGTATTTCGTGCTCCATGCAAATGATCAAAATAATTACATGAAGCGGCAATTTCTATTCTTTTCTTTGTTTTCTCCCCGTTTCTGTTTTTTCTTTTTTTTTTGTTTTCGTGGTCTTTTTGCAGTCGCAACTTCAAAATGATGAAAATGAGTTTTCTTTACAAACAAAATTAAAAGAAAAGGAGAGGAAGTGAAAGAAGATAATGATGGGGGTGGGGGCGGGGGTTTTGTGGAAGAGGAAAATTGTGCACACCAACCAAATCCAACGATGTGCAAAGTTATTTTTCACAAGTGCTTTGGAGTCTGCTGCTTCTGCCGCCCCTGCATGTGGCCATGTGGTTGTGTGGATTTCCTTTAACTTATGGTTAGCATTCGCAGTCTGTATGCATGTTGTCGACTCTTCTCCATTCTCTCCTCTCTCCAGCCCTCACTCTGCAGAATATTCCCATTTTTATGCTGTGCAAATGACAGAAATTTTTCATAGGGCAAATGCGCTTGCAAAACTTCCACCCACACGATCCCACATATCCCACACCATCACACATCCTACTCCCTACCCGCAGTCACCACACATTTTCAGCTTGTGTCTTTTACCGAGGTGCCAAATGACAATAATTTTGTCTCTTATCCGTTTTTCCGTCTTTGTTCTAGAGTCACTTTCTAATTGCCTAAACTTTAAGGGAAAAACCGAAGCCTTAACCCAAACGCAAAACCAAACCCAGACCCAGACCCAGGCCCAGACAGAAACCCTAAATCCAAACTGCAATTCCTTACTTTTTATTACACATACGCCCTGTGGTTAGCAGCAAGGGCATTTAAATTAAGTGCAGGGAGTCATGTATAATCGCAAATTGTTGTAATTTATATCTTTCACAACTGAATGTTAAATTGCAAATGCAACTTTGTGATGGCAAATTTGAAGAAAAACAAAAAAAATGGATCTTCGCTCACTTTGCGATTAAACTTAAACGGTAGAAAGGGCTGAAAGATTGCTTGCGAAGCATAATTCATTTAATAATTATAATATATTAACTATTCAAGTAGCATATGAATTCTATGGAGATCAACGGTATGGGTTACAGACAACAGAAAGCTTTGGATGATGATTTTTTTGACTACGAAGCTGGAATTTCCAACATGTAATGACCTTTCATTAGGATAACTTGCGACGATGCAGGACCTATCAGCTTTTGCTTTTTTTTCGTTTATCTCAGAATCACTCGATTCAAAATTACGTAAATTTGTTGATGGCAGGGAATAGTCGACTAAAGAAATGGCATATCAAGTCGCAAAACCTTGGCATATTTTAGAAGCCATCTAAAACATGAAGCAATTCACTTAACAATTTGTATATATGTATATGTATTCTCAACACTTTTCAATCTTTTGGTGCTAAACAAAGTTTGCAATTAATTTTCCTTCATTTCTTTTCTATAAATTGAAGATCTTATTTTGCTAATTTTGTTCAAGTTTGTTAAAATTTGGCTGTTTTTTTTTTGTATTTTATAATGTTTGCTTTTGAACATTTTTGGGCATAGATAATATAGCAACCCATTTGCCATGTGCAAACTGTCCCCGTTCATTTTATAATCCTTTCATAGTCTCACAGCTACTTCTCCTTCGCCTGCCTCTCACCTTTTACACAAAGAAAAATTTTCTTTAAAACAAAATGGGTTAGACTTTAGTATATAAAATGTGTGGGGGTTAGGCAGGGGGCTGCCCCCTTTTCACTACATTTTTGGGGTATCATTTACTTGGGTCGAGGCAAACAGGTAGCCCCTTTTCAAAAAAAAAGGCGGAAGTCCTTTGTTTTTAGGCGTAAAACTTTGCTAATTACTGTGAAAATTTTCGCAACGTGCTAAAAGAACTTTTTTGTTTAAATTTTTCCTTTTTTCCTCTGTGTGTGTATTCATAGGCAGCCCTGGGCGTGTGTGTGTCTGTTCAATTTAAGGTGTTGACTTTTTAATTGTATGTTAGGGGAAGCTGCTGGGGCTGCCTTTAATTTACAGCCTGTTTTGGGCAATTAATTAGCGAGCAGTAGTCTGCTTAACGATTTTATTTATTTTTCTCAGCTCCATTCACATCACAATTTTTAATTGGTGCAAATCAGATTTGAATGGCACTTGTATGAACGCTTCAAATGCTATCACAATGAATAGACCGTTTGACTATAATCAGTGTCCAAATGAGCCATCGTTTCCAAACAATCTGGCTGGAATGGCTCTTGACCTCATTTAAGTTTTGTCCTAATTTGACGGATATCATTTTAAACTACGAAAAATATTAAAACCCAGATGGCCGAGCTAACTTCGGCCTCACCCTTGCAAGTTCTGGTGTTACTCAATCCCTAAATAGAGATAGCAAAATAAAAAGACCTTTGGGTAAAAACCCGTATCTACACACCATAACACGGCCTACGTACATACATACATATGTATGTATTTACATATTTTGGGAGGTTAAAAGCTGTTTTGTACATCTCCCCAATTGGTAAACATTAAGATTCTATTATTGTAAGTCCTTTCAATAAGCTAATATCTTAGGTACCGTGGGGGTAAGTTTTTTCTGAGGATTTTGAATTCAGTCAAAAGTTGATCTGTTTTTGATTCTCCAAATTTTGCACCAGTTATCATTTACTTGCAGCTTATACAATAGCATTTAGGATAAGGGCCAACCTTTTAATGACCTCATGAGTGACACCTATTTTCAAAGATGTAATTTTATTGTTTTCAAAAAATCTCCTCGAAGTATTGTCATTACTTGTATTACCGTACCCGTTCTTTGGGCAGTCAACTTTTAGTCCTAACTTCCTTTCTACTTTGTGCGTCCTCACGAGTTGTATTATCCGGTATTAAGGAGGTCCGTAAAATATCATATTTCTTATTCAATCCCAAATCCATAAATAGGAAAACCCTCTTCATCAGTGTACTTAATGGCGACTGAGTTTGGTGGTGTTCGAATACTTTTCTCAATCGTTTTCATCCGCAAAGGACTGGCGATGTGCACAGCTTTCGTAATTGTCGCTTTTGTCCTCTCTTGTTCCTTCACATACTTTGATGATGGTGCTTCCGAAAGATGTTCTGTTGTGATGCTTTCCATAGAATCGTCAAGCTTACGTTTCCTTGTAAAAACACTATTCCATAGTTTCATTTTCGGCAACATTTTCGAAGTCACAGCCACCGATTGGCACATCAGCTGACTCGATCGCCCCTATTTCGGTATTTCGATTGTCGCTAAGTGCAATAGGGTTGTGCAATTCCAAAAAAAAATACTGATATTTGGACTTAACATTTTTATACGTTTTTCGTAAAGGAAACATTATTGCTAATGTTATACAACAAGAAAAAATTTAATTATTTTGTATAGGTACAGTTATCGTACTGCAATACCAAAATATTTAAAATTATTATCTATTATATATTGTCGTTGCATTGGCAACCCTATTGCATACGTTTAATTCTATTTGGCAACGGTAAACAAATTTTGGCAAATTAACCAAAAAATTTAAGAACAATGAATTAAATATATCAAGAATAATACATTGCATCGATAAGGCGACTTACTGCTAACTATTGCGTTTGTAAGCCTACATTCTCTTTTCTACATAATTCATTATTCAAAACAATGGCAACTGTTTTACCCCAGAATAAAATTTTGTCCATGCGATTTCTAGGTATTAGCTCGGTTCAACAGGTCATTGGATGCAGATCTGGCGGTGTTTAGAATATTATTTAATCTAGACTCTTGTTTATTTTTGACAAGCATTTTCCATTCTTGACAAATCTTGAATTAAAAGTGAAATTAATTAAAGTTCCATGCACATATTCAAATGCAAATTTAATTATTTTATTCGATCATTTTAGAAACCATAACTATCAGAAATCCAATAAATTTCAATTCATTTTGAAAAAGGCGGCAACTTCAATTGCATTTTTTACAGCTGTTTACATTTCTTCTTCTTCTTTGACTGGCCTAGATAAAAACAAAGATGCCAGCTTGGTGCATTTTTCCCATGTTTTCGTAAAATTTATCCGTAAAATACAATTCTCCACCTTTTTGTAAATTAGGGCTTAGTTCACTTAATTAATACTTTGTTCTGGCACATAAGAAGATAAAGTTGCGATCATAAAATTTTATTCCAAAAATAACATTGATCGTTTTCCAGCAGAATGGCAGCCTTGCTTGATTTTTTCACAGGCATTTTCGTAAAATAATAAATTTTATATGAAAACCAATATTGTCAGCACCTATTTGAATGCAATTTCATCCAAAAATAATCAAAGTTTATTTTTCCCAACATAATTTGCTGCAAGCGCAGAATTAACCAAACGTTAGAGAAAAACTCGTAACTTTTTATACCATGCATTCATAGAATGAAATGGTATATTAAAGTCGCCAAAATGTATGTAACAGGGAGAAGGAAGCTTTTCCGACCCTATAAAGTATATATATTCTTGATCAGTATCAATAGCCGAGTCGATTGAGACATGTCCGTCTGTCTGTCCGTCTGTCCGACTGTCCGTCTGTCCGTCTGTAGGATCATCGAGATCTCGGAGACTATAAGAGCTAGAGCTACCAAACTTGGCATGTAGACCCGTTTGCTCTGCAGGCAGATCGAGTTTATTTTTTTTTTTCGCCCCGCCCCCTTCCGCCCCCGCTATTTGAAAAACAATATTTTGAATCTCCATAACTCGGGAACTATTAAAGATAGAGCTATCGGATTTGGACATTAGATGCGTGCAGTGTGCACGCAGACCAAGTTTGTTTCAAATTTTTGCCACGCCCCCTTCCGCCTCCGAAATTCGAAAAATTCGATTTTCACTCAAAATATTTATCGTATCGAAATTAAATTTGGCACACTAATACATGTTACGTATATCTATCATCCCACCAAATATCAAAAGAATCGGAATAAAAATGGCCGAGTTATACATAGAAACGTTTTTCACTCATAGCGGTGCAAGGCAGATGCACGCGAAAAAGAGCGAGATAGCATATGCTGCAAATCACCGATTTGGTCGGGGGGCGCTAAAGTGCTCGTTTCCACAAAAGAGAGATAGCATTTGAAAGAAATTTAATATATATCTCTTCACCTAATGCATGGTATATCCAAGTCGGCCCGGCGACTTACTTACTTTATTAAAACTGTCATCGATTTCTGTGACACCCCTGGTAAATAATTATAAAATATCAAAGAAGCTAACTTTGGCTATGCCAAAGTTTGTATACCCTTGCAGCTTTTGACCATTACATTTTATTTTCTAAAAAATTTTTTGTTTCTTAATCCAATAAAGAAATATTTGAAATACATTGGCCGGGGGCAGCCAATCGCCAAATAGTAGACAATGTAGCGATTGATATTCATATTCACACACACACAATCGCAATTTTGACACATATATGTGCTTCACTGCTTATGCGTGCACTGCTTATGGCAGCAGTACTGCTGCATACTGCTGCTGCCATAAGCAGTGCACGCTATATAGGCAAATTTTATATCGTCGAAATCAGGCGTTATGTTTATCCGATTGTTTTGAAATTCACGCATATGACGTAATCCCTTTTTATTTATGTACATAATCAGTTTGGATAAGATTGTTCAAAAAATAGATAAGTTATTTGCATTTAACGATTGTATTTGTATGGCAGCTATATGATATAGTTGTCCGATCTTATTCAAAATCGCAGATGTGTATGTGGCTGTATAGAAAAGCTTATATACGAACTTTGAATGCGATAGCTCTAAAACTGTGGGACTAGATCGCGCAGCACCAGACAGACAGACGGACAGACGGACATGGCTATATCAACTCGTCTTCTCTTGCTGATCAAGAATATATATACTTTATGGGGTCGGAAACGATCCCTTCTCTGCGTTACAAACATCTGACCAATTTTATAATACCCTCTGCAAGGGTATAAAAATGTGACTGAAGTTGCCGCATTTTTATACCATGCATTCGTAGAATGAAATGGTATATTAAAGTCGCCAAAATGTATGTAACAGGGAGAAGGAAGCTTCTCCGACCCTATAAAGTATATATATTCTTGATCAGTATCAATAGCCGAGTCGATTGAGACATGTCCGTCTGTCTGTCCGTCTGTCCGTCTGAAGAATCATCGAGATCTCGGAGACTATAAGAGCTAGAGCTACCAAACTTGGCATGTAGACTCGGTTGCTCTGCAGGCAGATCGAGTTTATTTTTTTTTCGTCAAAGAAGCTAACTTCGGCTATGCCGAAGTTTGTATACCCTTGCAGCCCTTGACCATTACATTTTATTTCCTAAAAAATTTTCTCTTTGTTAATCCAATAAAGAAATATTTTAAATACACTAAAAAATTTGTCATCGTCTTTGGTGGGATTCGAAATTCCGTCTATTCGTTTAATAAACAAAAAAAACAAAAATCGCCATATAGTAAGCGTGCGTGACACATATATGAGCTTCACTGCTTAACAAGCAGTGCTTATGCGTGTGTGTATATATAGGCAAATTTTATATCGTCGAAATCAGGCGTTATGTTTATTTATGTACGTAATCCGTTTGGATAAGATTGTTCAAAAAATAGAGAAGTTATTCGCATTTAACGTTTGTATTTGTATGGCAGCTATATGATATAGTTGTCCGATCTTATTCAAAATCGCAGATGTGCATGTATAGAAAAGCTTATATACGAACTTTGAATACCATAGCTCTAAAACTGTGGGACTAGTTCGCGCAGCACCAGACAGACAGACGGACATGGCTATATCCACTCGTCTTCTATTGCTGATCAAGAATATATATATGTACTTTATGAGGTCGGAAACGATCCCTTCTCTGCGTTACAAACATCTGACCAATTTTATAATACCCTCTGCAAGGGTATAAAAATATTACAAATAAAGTAAGTAAGTCGCCGTGCCGACTTGTATATACCATGCATTAGGTGAAGAGATATATATTAAATTTCTTTTAAATGCTATCTCGCTCACTCTTGTGTGGAAACGAGCACTTTAGCGCCCCCCGACCAAATCGGTGATTTGCAGCATATGCTATCTCGCTCTTTTTCGCGTGCATCCGCTTTGCACCGCTATGAGTGAAAAACGTTTCTATGTATAACTCGGCCATTTTTATTCCGATTCTTGTGATATTTGGTGGAATGATAGATATACGTGACATGTATTAGTGTGTCAAATTTAATTTCGATACGATAAATATTTCGGGTGAAAATCGAATTTTTCGAATTTCGGGGGCGGAAGGGGGCGTGGCAAAATTTGAAACAAACTTGGTCTGCGTGCACACTGCACGCATCTAATGTCCAAATTCGAAAGCTCTATCTTTTATAGTTCCCGAGATATGGGTGCTCAAAATATTGTTTTTCGAATAGCGTGGGCGGAAGGGGGCGTGGCAAAAAAAAAAATAAACTTGATCAGCGTACACTCCAAACGAGTCTACATGCCAAATTTGGTAGCTCTAGCTTTTATAGTTGCTGAGATCTAGGCACTCTATCGGACGGACGGACGGACGGACGGACAGACAGACGGACATGGCTCAATCGACTCGGCTATTGATACTGATCAAGAATATATATACTTTATAGGGTCGGAAAAGCTTCCTTCTCCCTGTTACATACATTTTGGCGACTTTAATATACCATTTCATTCTATGAATGCATGGTATAAAAATATACAGTGGTGGCCAATTATTTGGCACATATTTTTTTCGTTATTCAATTCAGATTTTCTAGAGTGTTACAATTTTTTTTGTCAAGATATTGAGATGATGCACCGTAAATTTTGTTAGGTTGGCTTTAGCTGTTTTTTCCCCAGGTGCAGACATATCGCTTCCCATCCGATCCTTGTCTACAAAACTTGGATTCATCGCTTCACAGCACGTTCGTCCAAAATGTCAAGGGCTTATTTCGATGCTCTCTGGCGAATCGCATTCTGGCTTGTACATTTTTCCGTGTAACTAAAGGCTTTCGGTGTGCTATGCATCCACGTAAGCCATTTTCATTGAGCCGCCTTCTAACTGTCCGTGATTAAATATTTTTGTTAAACTCTGAAGTCATCTCTTTTTATACCATGCATCCATAGGATGAAATATTATATTAAAGTCGCCAAAATGTATGTAACAGGGAGAAGGAAGCTTTTCCGACCCTATAAAGTATACATATTCTTGATCAGCATGAGCAGAGAAACATACCGACTTTGTTTTGGTATGTGAGGTTCAAATTCTTTTTCAAAATTTGGCTCACACGTTGCCTGGTGACACATAATCCCAGTTCCGCTATGATTTTGTTGCAGCTCATCATATTTTCGCTTGCCAGCTTTCTCATATGCCGCTTAGTCCGATCGTTGATAGAGTGAACCGGTCCATAACGGCGGTTGATACGGTAACCATGAGGGTCTTTTAGGTATCTCGCAATTGTATTTCGATGTCGGTTTGTTTCTAGGGCAATTTGACCAATTTTCATTCCGGCTAGGTGCATACCCTTGATCTGACCCTGCTCTTGATCGGATAGTTCGGTACCCCGAGGCATTATTAAAAAAAATTATATTTGATTCGTTTTCTTTGTATTTTCTATTTTCTATAAATTCTTGGGAATTATAATTATTACTTTCGGCACTTTTTTTTTTTTTAATGCTCACGCTGGAACTCTTGAAACTTAAATAAAGCATTTTGCACTTCTAACTATTTTCTACGGAGAGCGCAACTTTAATCTCTTTTTCAATGTAACGGGACCACAAATAAGGTGCAATGAGGACAAAATTATTTAGTCATACAGTACATCCAATTGTGATGAAAACTGCATATTTAAAACAAACCAAAAATTTTACGACTACTAGAAAAATCGAAAGAATGCTTTGCACATATAGCCATTTACCTTAGGTATGTATATCTTTTCACTTGATGCATGGTATATCCAAGTCGGCCCGGCGACTTACTTACTTTATTTAATATTGTAAGTCCTGCCAAATGTTTAAAATGTGGTAAAATTTATCAAACCAGCGGAAACACCACCAACCTAGCGGGGCATTTAAAGCGGGTACACGCAACGTTAACGGTGAGTGAGTTGCCAAAGGCTTCAGGATATATGGCGGCTTATTTGGATAAAAAATATGAAGCCTGATCGAAACGGAAGATAGATTTGGACAGCGCATTGTTAAATTTCATTTGCTCCGATTTACGTCCATTTTACATTGTAGACAACGAGGGATTTAAGCAATTTGTAAATGCTTTGGATCCACGATACGAATTGCCTTTGCGATAAACATTGCTTTCAACATGTTATAATAATTTATTCATGAACATGAGAATGAGACTACAGACCAATTAGTCTGCTCTCAGCGTTGGGCAAAATGACGGAAAGGGTGATCCTCCACCGAATTATGAATTTAAAGTCTGTAACTGAAACCATTCCAAAGTGGCAGTTTGGATTTAAGCAAGGTCACGGAACCCCAGAACAACTTCATCGTGTTGTAAATTTCACCCTGGATGCTATGGAGCATAAATTTCAGAATTGTTGTTGACGGAGTCAAATCCTCAAAAATTTCGATATACCGATAATATCGATATTTTCCCCTCAAAAGATCGACAATATCGATACTTCAGAATATCGATTTTTTTGCAGCACTATTATTTATCGTATCGGAAGTTAATTCGGCACACTTATATATGTTATGGACATCTATCATTCCACCAAGTCGGTGGAATCGGAACGGTACTTTTTTGTTTACAAGAATTCTATTTTGGGCGCATCTCATAATTATAACGCCACTTTCAATTATTGAGGTTTCTGCAGTGCAAGTGATATCATTATTATTTTTGTGAAAAAGTGATTAAATTTCAATTGCGACTAAACATGCCGCGTGGAAAAAATTTGACCGACCGTGAAAAGGGTCAAATAATTGCGTACAAGGATGAAGGATGTAGTGGCAGAGAAATCGCGCGCAATCTGTGCCGAAGCCACCGACTTATCCAAAATTTTTTAAAAGATAAAAAGGCAGAAAATAATAAAGTAAGTAAGTCGCCGGGCCGACTTGGATATACCATGCATCAGGGGGAAAAAACTACATCGAGTTTATAAAACTAAATTCATATATTAAATTTCTTTCGTATGCGCGATTTGATTATGCTATCTCGCTCACTCTTATGTGTGTGCACTTTAGCGCTCCACCGGCCAAATTCGCCCTTGCACCGTTTTGAGTGCTAAACATTTCAACGTATTACTCGGCCATTTTTAATCCGATTTTTATAAAACTTGGTGAAATGATAGATAACCATAACATGTATGAGTGTGCTAAATTAAATTCCGATACGATAAATATTACGGGAGAAAATCACTTTTTATTAAATTCCGGAGGCGGAAGGGGGCGTGGCAAAAAAAAAAAATTAACTTGGTCAGCGTCTATACTACACGAGTCTACATTCTAAATTCGGTAGCTCTATCATTTATAGTTGCTGAGATCTCTGCACTCTTACGGACGGACGGACAGACGGACATTGCTATATCAATTTCTCTTCTCATACTGATCAAGAATATATATACTTTATAGGGTCGGAAAAGCTTCCTTCTCCCTGTTACATACATTTTGGCGACTTTAATATACCATTTCATCCTATGGATGCATGGTATAAAAAGTACCGTTAGTCCCAAAGTTCGTATATGTTGTTGTTGTGTCCCAACAAGTATTTCGGTAATATATTGCAACAACGAAAATTGTACCGTTAGACCAATAATGAAAATATTTGAGTGGCGTTATAAATGTGAAACGTAACTTATATTTGTATGTGTACCTGGTTATCATTTAAACATTGATATATTTATACCATGCATCCATAGGATGAAATGGTATATTAAAGTCGCCAAAATGTATGTAACAGGGAGAAGGAAGCATTTCCGACCCTATAAAGTATATATATTCGTGATCAGCATGAGAAGAGAAATTGATATAGCCATGTCCGTCTGTCCGTCCGTCCGTAAGAGTGCAGAGATCTCAGCAACTACAAATGTTAGAGTTACAAAATTTAGAATGTAGACTCATCTAGTATTGGCGCAGACCAAGTTATTTTTTTTTTTGCCACGCCCCTTTCCGCCTCCGGAATTTAATAAAAAGTGATTTTCTCCCGCAATATTTATCGTATCGGAATTTAATTTGGCACACTTATATATGTTATGAACATCTATCATTTCACCAAATTTGATAAAAATCGGAATAAAATGGCCGAGTTATGCATTGAAACGTTTTGCACTCAAAGCGGTGCAAGGGCGAATTTGGTCGGTGGGGCGCTAAAGTGCACACACATAAGAGTGAGCGAGATAGCATATGCTAGAAATCGCGCATACGAAAGAAATTTAATATATGAAATAAGTTTTATAAACTCAAGGAAATTTGTTTGCCCCTGATGCATGGTATATCCAAGTCGGCCCGGCGACTTACTTACTTTATTTTTGTGATGGAATTAAATTCTGCCGGCGTCGACAAGCAAAGACCAGCCGACGGTGCCCGAACTATCGAATGTCGTCGTCGAAACACTTCGGCTACCGAAAACAATTGAGCAAACACAATTTCTTGAAAAAAATTGACACAAAAAAAAAAGGCAAGAATAGGAAAAATGCAGCATCAAATAATATTTACAGTCAGCACAACATTTATTCGGACACCCCGTCATTTCATCTTATTTCGTAAATAACTTGGCAAATAATTATGTTAAACAAAAAATTTTTATTAAATTTTGTAGATCCATGTTACTAATTCTAATTATAACTATAAAAACAAACAACGACCCTAAACACTCGTTACATTTGGTTCAAAAATGGCTTTTATACCACTGCAAGCAACTAAAAACGCCGCCGCAATCGCCAGACTTGAACCCAATAGAGCACGTTTGGGATCTGCTGGAAAAAAGGATTCGAAAACATAAAATTTCGTCCAAAGAATCCCTAAAAACGGCTCTTCTAGCAGAATGGGAGAAAATAGACCCCACAGAAACCAACTTGGTAAAAAGTATGCGCCGACGCCTACAAGCCGTAATTGATGCTAAGGGTGGCCCCACAAAATACTAATAGAAAAACCGATTTTTGGTGTAAACCGAAAGGTGTCCGAATAATTTTTGAGCGTGAAAAATGCCTTTTTTTATAAATTTAATTTTTTTACTACGCCAATTCATTTTTTGTTTGTTTTTATAGTTATAATTAGAATTAGTAACATGGATCTACAAAATGAAATAAAAATTTTTTGTTTAACATAATTATTTGCCAAGTTATTTACGAAATAAGATGAATTGACGGGGTGTCCGACTAAATGTTGTGCTGACTGTATTTTCATGACGGCTTTTCCATACCCTTGTTACTTACATGCATCGTCGGTTATGGCCAAGCATACTCTGTGTTTTCGGCACGCGACAAAAAGGAAGACAAAAAGAACAAAGTTAAAGCGGAACATTGCATTGTTGTTTTTGTTTACCATTTCGGCACGCGTGCTTTGTTATTTTCGTTTCTCTTTGCATTTGATTTACAATTGCGTACAAGATAGTTGTCACAAAAGTGAGGAGTTAGAAACTTGTGAAAAATTACAGTGAAAATATTCAAATTATTCAAAATATATAAAGGTAAGTTTGCATGCATTTCAAAATAAATCAAATAAAGTTTCATTAAAATAAATTTTGAAAATAGAAGTGACAAATTTTAATTTTTTATGTTGCACGTGGCATACTTTTTTTTCGCTTTTGCTTTCATTTATACTTATTATAACAATATTTATATTGTGTGTTAATTGTTATTGTTATTAAAAGTGGTATTGTTAATGAAAAATAAGCGATTTATTATTGCATTTAATAAGCAATAAGAAAAAGTGGACACCAAAATTCAATAACCGCGTTTGATACACCGTGCCAAATAATAAATTAATAATATGAATTAATAATAATGAATAATTAATTAAAATTTATTTTTCACATTACTTGATTGAACAATTTATTCTAAATTATGTTCGTGTTTTTTGTTACACACCCTGTGGAGGACTTAGTAAAGATGGAGCATAACATAACGCCGGCCTCTAAAAAATGTTATGTACATACATATGTATTCTTTTTAGCCTCTCTAAGTTATTAGCGAATCCGTGTAAATATCAATCAATTTCTATTCAGAAGTAGTGTTATTCACGGATTCCCTAAAGGTATTTCTAATAACTTAGAAGCCACATATATTAACATATAATAATTTTTTGTATCAATTTTATTTTCTTCTTTGTTCGCAGATGAAACGAATGAACACTTTGCTGACCCAAGCGGCCATTACGAAATCAATACGAAAGGTTTTCTCAGATGACCTGCTTGAATTGCACAACTTAGATGGAAAAAATGGGAAGCTAAGCCTTAGATCTTATCCCCAGGTGTTACGCTGCTTACTAGGTAAAAATACAACTTTTCGTATTTTAATTTTTATATATCTCTATAAATATATATTTGTCCTTTCAGAAGCCATTCAGATGTCTGAAGGAGGCCAGCCGGCGGAGAAGGTGCTCCGAAATGCCATCGGCTGCGCCAAAAATACAGTCAACAAGATAGTTGATAAATGAAGAATCGCCGTACGAAGGCATTAGAAGATACATAATTTGTTGTTTATATTTATTGTTAATTTATAATTTATGAATAATAAATTAATAAACACTGAATATTCAATGTTTATTGTAATTAAATCAAATTAGTTAAAAATTAATAATAAATGAATATAATATAATAAATTACATTTTTCAAATATTGCTGTGAAATAAAAATTTAATAAATGAATAAATTAATTAAAAGACAATTTTGTATTTTGTATTTCATTTTTGTATGGACAACACTATCGACATTCAATGCAAATGTCGATGGAACGTCCTCTGAAGCGCATGAAAAGAAGTCTCACCGACCAGCGGTCGACATTCAACGCAATTGTCGATGGAACGTCCTCTGAAGCTCATGAAAAGAAGTCCCACCGACCAACGGTCGACATTCAACGCAATTGTCGATGGAACGTCCTCTGACACGAACGCAAAGAAGACCTGCCGACGTACCGTCGACGTTCAGAGGAAATTTCTTTGCAAATGTCGCCGCAACTCAAATGAACGTGTCGCCGCTATGTCCCCCAAGACAGCGGACATGTCCCCGTAAACTCGACGGAGAGTCCCCGCGGACGCGTACTGCAGAGTTCACTAGCTCGCTCGACACTAATTGTTACTTTTTGACAAAACAGCGACAATGAGAAGAAAACATTCCCCCGTGGAAAGTACATAAAGCGATTTTGGCAGCGCGATTGCAAGTGTCGCCATGGCTCTGCCGATAGAGTGAATGATGCGGATTCGGTCCTTAGTGCAGTCGTCCAATGTAAAAAGTATTTTTATTGTATAATAATTGATTTTAGCAATATTAAAAATTTTCAACCAACTTGCAACTGACAGTTTTTATTTGAAATGTTGAAATGTCCATTTACATTTATTGATAAAGGGAATAATACAATATTTTGTGATTTTTTCTGTAAAATTTATATTTTCCGCATCCTTTTTTTTTTCAGATGCTCCAAACAATCTTTCCATGAGCCATATGCTAATTTTTTAAGCAAAACTACCAGAAAATAATTTAATATACTTTATGTATGTTTTCGATGCTCTATGCATTTATTAGTTTCACAAAACCAATCTTTGTATTTTTTGTCGTTTTCCGTACGTAAAATACATTCATTAAAAATTTGTTCTTTTATATTTCGAGCATGAGAAAATTTTGTAAAATACGCATGCAAAATGTTATAGTGCAGCTTAATTACACTGAAAACTCGTCTCGTGGATCTTTGAGTTTTAACTTAAAACTTTTAAGCTATTATTTAAAATCTTAAAGTTTTTATTAAATATGAAAAATTCGGATTGTTTGTAACAGACAATTTCTTCTTTCACAAGTTTTTTACAATTATCGCAATTGATCTTTTGTTGTGATTTATGTATCACGAATCCTGTAAAATATCGCAATTCATTTTCAGTAGTTATACTAATTGTTGTGGGCTGTATTTCATCTGCCTCGGTTACTTCCTTATCTCCGTCGCCTAGGCCCAAACAAATGTTAATGTCTTCGCAATACACCCGATCTTGGTCATTTACGTTATCAATTGCCAGTTCATCCTTTGTTTCTTGAATCACATTGATGAGCATGTCTTCATCTGGCTCGCAATTTCCTGTTGTTGTGTTTGAAGTAATTACTTTCATTGACAACATCTTCAAAATTATTGCGTTAAATTCAAACAGCATTGGATTATTATTTGTGCCACCTCTACTTCTTATTAAGTAAAATAGGTGTTTGAGAGCATCTTGATTCAGCCGTGACAACATAAGAAAATATACACCTGTCCCTTCACTCCAAATATCTGGCTCTGATAATTAGGCATAAGTTTCGTGCGGCTCTACTATTTGCAATTACTAGTTCTGTTAGTTTAGAGGCAGAGAGTCCAGTGGAAGTTGCTACATACACTGGTCGGCATACAGTGAATCACATTAATATTCGGTTTTTTCTTTTGCTCAACTTTGAGCGCAAGTAAGTCTACTTAATTTAGCTGAAATTAAAAAATTTTAAATGCTAAGTAATAGTTTAGAATGTTTTCTATCCATAGAGGCGTATTACAATAAATTTTATTCAAAACTAAAAAAGAAAATATCCAAAAACAAAACAAAGTCCCAAATTCATCGCTACATTAATATTCGGTTTTTTGCTTAATGGTTAAATTAAATAATGTGGCAACTCCCAAAAGTCAAAAATTTTCATGGAATATGGTTTTCCCCGAAAAAGAAACATATGACACACAAAATTGAACTTCAAGCACGCGTCAAAGCATAATTGTTTAGGAGCAAATTAAAATGGGCCGTAAAGGCAAAAATTCATCCCTGGAGCAGCGAAAAGTGGTACTCCAACTACATTTAGAGGGCAAAACTTATAAGGATATAGGTAGAATTTTGGAAATGAAGCCAAACACTGTTGGAGATATTGTCAGGAGATTCCGAAATGAGGGAAGAGTTGCCTCAATAAAACAAAAAGGAGCGCCAAAAAAATTGGACGAGCGAGAAGAATTCGCAATTATGCGGAAAGTAAAGGCAAATCCGAGATTGAGTGCACCAGAGATTGCAGCTGCGATGTCCGCCGATCATGGAAAAGTCGTCTCAGCACAAACAATTCGTCGTACCATTAAAAAACAAGGGTACAACGGACGAATTGCTCGAAAGAAGCCTTTGCTGTGTGAGCGCAACCGCAAATTGAGGAAGAAATTTGCACAGGAGTACTCCAAGATGGATGAAACTTGGTGGGATGATGTTATTTTCCTCGACGAGAGTAAATTTAACTTGTTTGGAAGTGATGGCAAGACCATGGTGTGGCGAAAGCCCAACACGGAGCTGAAAAAAAAACATTTGAAGCCAACTGTGAAACACGGCGGAGGTCATGTCATGGTTTGGGGCTGCATTTCCGCTCATGGAGTTGGGGAGCTCGTTTTTATTGATGGAATTATGAACCAAGATTCATATTTAAACATTTTAAACAATAATTTGAAGCAATCGGCAGCTAAAATGGGAATAAGTGATACATTTAAGCTGTATCAAGATAATGACCCTAAACATAAAGCGCACAAAGTCAGGTCATGGTTGCTTTACAACTGTCCTAAAGTTATCGACACTCCACCTCAATCGCCAGATCTCAATCCCATTGAGAATTTATGGGATGAGTTGGACCGCAGAGTACGCAAAACGCCCATATCCTCGATTACAGTTTTGAAGTCACGTTTGCAGGAAGAGTGGGATAAAATTGGGACGAATTATTTAAAAAAAATTATTAATAATATGCCAAAGCGCTTAAGCGATACCTTAGCAAATGATGGTTACCATACCAAATACTAAATATTACTATTTTAAGCCATTGTTTGTTAAGTTTGTATGAAAAAACCGAATATTAATGTAACGCTGAATTTGGGACTTTGTTTTGTTTTTGGATATTTTCTTTTTTAGTTTTGAATAAAATTTATTGTAATACGCCTCTATGGATAGAAAACATTCTAAACTATTACTTAGCATTTAAAATTTTTTAATTTCAGCTAAATTAAGTAGACTTACTTGCGCTCAAAGTTGAGCAAAAGAAAAAACCGAATATTAATGTGATTCACTGTATATATTTTGACATCATTTACATTTCACTATTAGTCTTTTTTTCTAAGTACCGTTGCATTGAACGAAGCGAAAATGAATGCCAAAGTAAAGTGCACACTAATAACTGTAAATTTGCGAAATATGTTGTCTATTATGTTTTGTCAATTCGATTATTGAAGTAGAAAATTTACTGTTTTAAAATATAAAATATGGCTTAGTTTATTTTTACAAATGTATTTATAACATTTTTAGAACTTAAAAACTAAAAAATCAACCAAAAAGAATGCCACAGCTTATTTTAACCACATACTTTGACAGCTGAGCAATGATCCGTTATTTTACTTTGCAACGGTAGTTTCTTTTTCTATACTTTAGTCGTTCTATTCTCAGTATTGTAGAATATATTTCTGATGAATTTTGAGAGTAGATCTTGCACAAACATGAGGACAGTTCCAGATGAGCCACATCTGCACAATGCCCGCCTTATGTTTCGGGTCATTATCTTGATAGAACCTAAAGTCGTCCACAATACCCAGTTTTTGTGCGCTTTGAAGCAAATATCTCGAGATAAGCAGTTTTATCCATAGTCGTTTCAATGAATTGACGGTTTCCGACGCCGGCTGCCGACATACAGGCCCACACCATAACGCTGCCACCGCCATGCTTTACTGTGGCCTTTAAATTTTTAGCTTGCAGTTCAGTATTGGGCTTACGCCACACATAAGAATCTCCATCTGATCCGAAAATATTAAATTTGGACTCATCACAGAATAACACTGTATTTCAATAGGCATTGTCCCTGTGCAAGTTGTCCTGGGCAAATTTAAGGCGACACTTCCTATTTTTGTCACTTATAAATGATTTCTTGAGCGCTACTCTGCCATTGAAGTGATGCTCCCGAAGCACCCGGCGAATCGTTTCTGAGTGGCATGATTTCCTCAACTTCCTCCAGCTCTTCCTCAACTTCATTGGCCACTTTTGGAGCCGATAATCTTGGGTTTTCCTTTATTTTTGCGAATAATATAACGCTGGTCCGATGAATTAAAAATTTTGACCCTTGTCATGGGTTCTATTTTCGCGAACAAATCGGTAAATGATGCTTGGGACTGTAGAATCACTAAGTCCAACCATCTCCCCAATTTTCCTGCGGGAATAACCAGATTTAAAGTGGCTGAGGACAAGTTCTCGCTGATCGATGATTGTGCGTGGTCCCATTGTGCCTAATGAATTTTTGTGCAAGATCTACTCTCAAAATTCATCAGAAATATATTCTACAATACTGAAAATAGAACGACTAAAGTATAGAAAAAGAAACTACCGTTGCAAAGTAAAATAACGGATCATTGCTCAGCTGACAAAGTATGTGGTTGAAATAAGCTGTGGCATTCTTTTTGGTTGATTTTTTTAGTTTTTAAGTTTATATTTTAAAGGCTCACCCACACCAGAGCGAATAATTCGCAGCGGCAGCGGCACGAATGAAAAGCGTCAAAATTTCCGCGTCCAAATCGCGAGAGTGGTCACACTGCACAGTGGATCTGCTTGTATGAAGACGCGGCCAAAAATACTTATATTTGAGATACAGTTATGAAAACTTGTCCAAAAATTTTAAAAAATATTTAAAAAATTGGGCAGATCGGACTACTATATCATATAGCTCCCATATGAGCAATCGGACGAAAAAAAGTATTTTGTCACACGGTAGGTGTATGATGTGGGTTTAGACACCTTGACCAAATTTGGTTGAAATCGGACTACTATATCATATAGCTCTCATATGGCCAATCGGTTGAAAACAGTGATTTGTATGGAAATTGTTTGAAATTGTTTTCACCAAGGCTTACAAAAAATATTGAAATATAGTGTCAAAAAGATGGAGCTGATTTATCGGAGCGCACGCCAGCCAAGCCCCATATCCCACCCATAACCAAATAAAATAAAAATTTAGTTATATAAAATTCAACGAAAACTTATAATTATTATTAAAAATGTTTATAACGTATCCTCCAATAAGCTATATACAGAGTCAAATAACTTTGAGCTATTTTTTTTTGGAAGACTTCTTTGACCGGTTATAAATGGGTCGGACCGTAAAAGGAGTGAATGTATTATATCTGTGTTTGTAATAACGCGTGACATTTTCCGGCTGTGATTAAGTCTACATTTTTTTAATTCTTTATAATTTGATTCTGCAGCTTCCTCCGAAAGCTCTCCAATTGAAACAATTGCGTGTTCTATTATTGCAGATCCATGAATACTCTTTGATGAGATTCTTGGCAGTATCGAGGGCATATGCGTTAAATTTCTCGGCATTAATTTTATACCCCGATGATAGAGCTTGAAGGACAGTCGCACAACGATAGATGAGATTCTCATTTATTCCTGTTATTTCGGAAGCCAACCCTGGATTTGAAAAAAATGTTCTTGCCGTATTTCCGTCGTTCGATGAGCCTCTACCGCCATCTCTGGGCTTGTCTACAATTAAACCCAGTTTTTCACGAAAATCCTTTTGAATTTTGATTTTTCTTTCCATGACGTTTTGTTTTTGTTCATTTCCTCTAGCTTGCCACATTTTAATGACGGACTTATAAGACAAATGCAAAAAGTATTCAAAATAAAGTAAGTAAGTCGCCGGGCCTACTTGGATATACCATGCATTAGGTCAAGAGATATATATTACATTTCTTTTAAATGCTATCTCTCTTTTGTGGAAACGAGCACTTTAGCGCCCCCCGACCAAATCGGTGATTTCCAGCATATGCTATCTCGCTCTTTTTCGCGTGCATCTGCCTTGCACCGCTATGAGTGAAAAACGTTTCTATGTTTCTATGTATAACTTTTTATTCCGATTCTTGTGATATTTGGTGGAATGATAGATATACGTGACATGTATTAGTGTGCCAAATTAAATTACGATACGATAAATATTTCGGCTGAAAAACGAATTTTTCGAATTTCGGGGGCGGAAGGGGGCGTGGCCAAAATTTGAAATAAACTTGGTCTGCGTGCACACTGCACGCATCTAATGTCCAAATCCGAAAGCTCTATCTTTTATAGTTTCCGAGATATGGAGGCTCAAAATATTGTTTTTCAAATAGCGTGGGCGGAAGGGGGCTGGGCGAAATAAAAAAAATAAACTCGATCTGCCTGCAGAGCAAACGGGTCTACATGCCAAGTTTGGTAGCTCTAGCTCTTATAGAGAGAGAGATCTCGATGATCCTACAGACGGACAGACAGACGGACATGTCTCAATCGACTCCGCTATTGATACTGATCAAGAATATATATACTTTATAGGGTCGGAAAAGCTTCCTTCTCTCTGTTACATACATTTTGGCGACTTTAATATACCATTCCATCCTATGGATGCATGGTATAATTATGCACGCAGTCAGACAAACGGACAAAATGAAAGAGAATGAAAGGGAAAAGCGCGGCAATTAGTCTGCTGGTCAAAAATAGTGCAAGAGGGAAAACAAAACCTGCAAGAATCAAAACAAAAGAAATAAAGTAAGTAAGTCGCCGGGCCGACTTGGATATACCGTGCATCAGGGGAAAAAAACTACATCGAGTTTATAAAACTAAATTCATCAGGGGTGTCACAGAAATCGATAACGCCCCAAAATCGCCCCAAACGTAAATGTAGGGTGTCACAGAAACCTCTTTTGACAGTATTGAAAAGTTACAAGTTTTCTCTAACGTTTGGTACATTTTGCGCTTACAGCAAATTATGATGAAAAAAGAATGGTGTTGAAATAAACTTTGATTATTTTTGGATGGAATCGCATTCAAATAATCGCTGGCAATATTTGTGTTCATATATAATTTATTATTTTACAAAAACGCCTGTGAAAAAATCCAGCAAGCGTCGTTTTTGCTTATATCACCCATAAGCAAGGCTGCCATCCTGCTGAAAACGGCAGAAACTTATTTTCGGACAAAACATTTGTGTTTCCAATTTTAGTTTGTTATATGCCACAAGTAAGCACAAATTTGATGGACTACGACCAAATTGAAGAAAGTTTTTTTTAAATTTTTAATTTCGAATGAGGAGAATCAATTTTGACTATTTAACGAATATTGAAAGGAAGTCGACATGTAATTAAACATTTCTTGGCCTCACATGGGCGGATCTGTGTCTGTGTTTGGCGTGTACCTAAGCAGCGAGAAATTGTCCTCAGCCACTTTAAATCTGGTATTCCCTCAGGAAAATTGGGGAGATGGTTGGACTTAGTGATTCCACAGTCCAAAGCATCATTTACCGATTTGTTCGCGAAAATAGAACCCATGACAAGGGTAGAAGTGCTCCCAGCAAAATGTTTAATTCATCGGACGAGCGCTATATTGTTCGCAAAAATAAAGGAAAACCCAAGATTATCGGCTCGAAAAGTGGCCAATGAAGTTGAGGAAGAGCTGGAGGAAGTTGAGGAAGTCATGCCACCCAGAAACGATTCGCCGGGTGCTTCAGGAGCATCACTTCAATGGCAGAGTGGCGCTCAAGAAATCATTTATAAATGACAAAAATACGAAGTGTCGCCTTAAATTTGCCTATTGAAATACAGTGTTATTCTGTGATGAGTCAAAATTTAATATTTTCGGATCAGATGGAGATTCTTATGTGTGGCGTAACCCCAATACTGAACTGCAAGCTAAAAATTTAAAGGCCACAGTAAAGCATGGCGGTGGCAGCGTTATGGTGTGGGCCTGTATGTCGGCAGCCGGCGTCGGAAACCTTCAATTCATTGAAACGACTATGAATAAAACTGCTTATCTCGAGATATTGAAGGCCAATTTGCTTCAAAGCGTACAAAAACTGGGTATTGCGGACGACTTTAGGTTCTATCAAGATAAACTACCGTTGCAAAGTAAAATAACGGATCATTGCTCAGCTGTCAAAGTATGTGGTTAAAATAAGCTGTGGCATTCTTTTTGGTTGATTTTTTAGTTTTTAAGTTCTAAAAATGTTATAAATACATTTGTAAAAATAAACTAAGCCAAACTAAAACATAGACTAATAGTGAAATGTAAATGATGTCAAAATATATATGCCGACCAGTGTATGTAGCAACTTCCACTGGACTCTCTGCCTCTAAACTAACAGAACTAGTAATTGCAAATAGTAGAGCCGCACGAAACTTATGCCTAATTATCAGAGCAAGATATTTGGAGTGAAGGGACAGGTGTATATTTTCTTATGTTGTCACGGCTGAATCAAGATGCTCTCAAACACCTATTTTACTTAATAAGAAGTAGAGGTGGCACAAATAATAATCCAATGCTGTTTGAATAATATAATAATACAATAATTTCGAAGATGTTGTCAATGAAAGTAATTACTTCAAACACAACAACAGCAAATTGCGAGCCAGATGAAGACATGCACATCAATGTGATTCAAGAAACAAAGGATGAACTGGCAATTGATAACGTAAATGACCAAGATCGGGTGTATTGTGAAGACATTAACATTTGTTTTGGCCTAGGCGACGGAGATAAGGAAGTAACCGAGGCACATGAAATACAGCCCACAACAATTAGTATAACTACTGAAAATGCATTGCGATATTTTACAGGATTCGTGATACATAAATCACAACAAAAGCTCAATTGCGATAATTGTAAAAAACTTGTGAAAGAAGAAATTGTCTGTTACAAACAATCCGAATTTTTCATATTTAATAAAAACTTTAAGATTTTAAATAATAGCTTAAAAGTTTTAAGTTAAAACTCAAAGATCCACGAGACGAGTTTTCAGTGTAATTAAGCTGCATTATAATATTTTGCATGCGTATTTTACAAAATTTTCTCATGCTCGAAATATAAAAGAACAAATTTTTAAAGAATGTATTTTACGTACGGAAAACTACAAAAAATACAAAGATTGGTTTTGTGAAACTTATAAATGCATAGAGCATCGAAAACATACATACAGTATATTAAATTATTTTCTGGTAGTTTTGCTTAAAAAATTAGCATATGGCTCATGGAAAGATTGTTTGGAGCATCTGAAAAACAAAAAAGGATGCGGAAAATAGAAATTTTACAGAAAAAATCACAAAATATTGTATTATTCCCTTTATCAATAAACGTAAATGGACATTTCAACATTTCAAATAAAAACTCAGTTGCAAGTTGGTTGAAAATTTTTAATATTGCTAAAATCAATTATTATACAATAAAAATACTTTTTACATTGGACGACTGCACTAAGGACCGAATCCGCATCATTCACTCTATCGGCAGAGCCACGGCGACACTTGCAATCGCGCTGCCAAAATCGCTTTATGTACTTTCCACGGGGGAATGTTTTCTTCTCATTGTCGCTGTTTTGTCAAAAAGTAACAATTAGTGTCGAGCGAGCTAGTGAACTCTGCAGTACGCGTCCGCGGAGACTCTCCGTCGAGTTTACGCCCTGCAGTACGCGTCCGCGGGGACTCTCCGTCGAGTTTACGGGGACATGTCCGCTGTCTTGGGGGACATAGCGGCGACACGTTCATTTGAGTTGCGGCGACATTTGCAAAGAAATTTCCTCTGAACGTCGACGGTACGTCGGCAGGTCTTCTTTGCGTTCGTGTCAGAGGACGTTCCATCGACAATTGCGTTGAATGTCGACCGTTGGTCGGTGGGACTTCTTTTCATGAGCTTCAGAGGACGTTCCATCGACAATTGCGTTGAATGTCGACCGCTGGTCGGTGAGACTTCTTTTCATGCGCTTCAGAGGACGTTCCATCGACATTTGCATTGAATGTCGATAGTGTTGTCCATACAAAAATAAAATACAAAATACAAAATTGTCTTTTAATTAATTTATTCATTTATTAAATTTTTATTTCACAGCAATATTTGAAAAATGTAATTTATTATATTATATTCATTTATTATTAATTTTTAACTAATTTGATTTAATTACAATAAACATTGAATATTCAGTGTTTATTAATTTATTATTCATAAATTATAAATTAACAATAAATATAAACAACAAATTATGTATCTTCTAATGCCTTCGTACGGCGATTCTTCATTTATCAACTATCTTGTTGACTGTATTTTTGGCGCAGCCGATGGCATTTCGGAGCACCTTCTCCGCCGGCTGGCCTCCTTCAGACATCTGAATGGCTTCTGAAAGGACAAATATATATTTATAGAGATATATAAAAATTAAAATACGAAAAGTTGTATTTTTACCTATTAAGCAGCTTAACACCTGGGGATAAGCTCTAAGGCTTAGCTTCCCATTTTTTCCATCTAAGTTGTGCGATTCAAGCAGGTCGTCTGAAAAAACCTTTCGTATTGATTTCGTAATGGCCGCTTGGGTCAGCAAAGTGTTCATTCGTTTCATCTGCAAACAAAGAAGAAAATAAAATTGATACAAAAAATTTTTATATGTTAATATATGTGGCTTCTAAGTTATTAGAAATACCTTTAGGGAATCCGTGAATAACACTACTTCTGAATAGAAATTGATTGATATTTACACGGATTTGCTAAAGGTATTTGTAATAACTTAGAGAGGCTAAAAAGAATACATATGTATGTACATAACATTTTTTAGAGGCCGGCGTTATCTTATGCTCCATCTTTACTAAGTCCTCCACAGGGTGTGTAACAAAAAACACGAACATAATTTAATCAAGTAATGTGAAAAATAAATTTTAATTTATTATTCACATTTATTTGGCACGGTGTATCAAACGCGGTTATTGAGCTAATGTACACGAATTTTTTTCACTTTTGCTTTCTCCTTTTTGGTGTCCACTTTTTCTTATTGCTTATTAAATGCAATAATAAATCGCTTATTTTTCATTAACAATACCATTTTTAATAACAATAACAATTAACACATAATATAAATATTGTTATAATAAGTATAAGTGAAAGCAAAAGCGAAAAAATGTATGCCACGTGCAACATAAAAAATTAAAATTTGTCACTTCTATTTTCAAAATTTATTTTAATGAAACTTTATTTGATTTATTTTGAAATGCATGCAAACTTACCTTTATATATTTTGAATAATTTGAATATTTTCACTGTAATTTTTCACAAGTTTCTAACTCCTCACTTTTGTGACAACTATCTTGTACGCAATTGTAAATCAAATGCAAAGAGAAACGAAAATAACAAAGCACGCGTGCCGAAATGGTAAACAAAAACAACAATGCAATGTTCCGCTTTAACTTTGTTCTTTTTGTCTTCCTTTTTGTCGCGTGCCGAAAACACAGAGTATGCTTGGCCATAACCGACGATGCATGTAAGTAACAAGGGTATGGAAAAGCCGTCATGAAAATACAGTCAGCACAACATTTAGTCGGACACCCCGTCAATTCATCTTATTTCGTAAATAACTTGGCAAATAATTATGTTAAACAAAAAATTTTTATTTCATTTTGTAGATCCATGTTACTAATTCTAATTATAACTATAAAAACAAACAAAAAATGAATTGGCGTAGTAAAAAAATTCAATTTATAAAAAAAAGGCATTTTTCACGCTCAAAAATTATTCGGACACCTTTCGGTTTACACCAAAAATCGGTTTTTCTATTAGTATTTTGTGGGGCCACCCTTAGCATCAATTACGGCTTGTAGGCGTCGGCGCATACTTTTTGCCAAGTTGGTTTCTATGGGGTCTATTTTCTCCCATTCTGCTAGAAGAGCCGTTTTTAGGGATTCTTTGGACGAAATTTTATGTTTTCGAATCCTTTTTTTCCAGCAGATCCCAAACGTGCTCTATTGGGTTCAAGTCTGGCGATTGCGGCGGCGTTTTTAGTTGCTTGCAGTGGTATAAAAGCCATTCTTGAACCAAATATGACGAGTGTTTAGGGTCGTTGTCGTTGTTTGTTCTCGCTCACTCTTATGTGTGTGCACTTTAGCGCTCCACCGGCCAATTTCGCCCTTGCACCGCTTTGAGTGCAAAACGTTTCAATGCATAACTCGGTCATTTTTATTCCGATTTTTATGAAACTTGGTGAAATGATAGATGTAAATTCCGATGATAAATTCCGATACGATAAATATTGCGGGAGAAAATTAAATTCCGGAGGCGGAAGGGGGCGTGGCAAAAAAAAAACATAAACTTGGTCTGCGCCAAGACTACACGAGTCTACATTCTAAATTTGGTAGCTCTATCATTTGTAGTCGCTGAATTTTTCATATTTAATAAAAACTTTAAGATTTTAAATAATAGCTTAAAAGTTTTAAGTTAAAACTCAAAGATCCACGAGACGAGTTTTCAGTGTAATTAAGCTGCATTATAATATTTTGCATGCGTATTTTACAAAATTTTCTCATGCTCGAAATATAAAAGAACAAATTTTTAAAGAATGTATTTTACGTACGGAAAACTACAAAAAATACAAAGATTGGTTTTGTGAAACTTATAAATGCATAGAGCATCGAAAACATACATACAGTATATTAAATTATTTTCTGGTAGTTTTGCTTAAAAAATTAGCATATGGCTCATGGAAAGATTGTTTGGAGCATCTGAAAAACAAAAAAGGATGCGGAAAATAGAAATTTTACAGAAAAAATCACAAAATATTGTATTATTCCCTTTATCAATAAACGTAAATGGACATTTCAACATTTCAAATAAAAACTCAGTTGCAAGTTGGTTGAAAATTTTTAATATTGCTAAAATCAATTATTATACAATAAAAATACTTTTTACATTGGACGACTGCACTAAGGACCGAATCCGCATCATTCACTCTATCGGCAGAGCCACGGCGACACTTGCAATCGCGCTGCCAAAATCGCTTTATGTACTTTCCACGGGGGAATGTTTTCTTCTCATTGTCGCTGTTTTGTCAAAAAGTAACAATTAGTGTCGAGCGAGCTAGTGAACTCTGCAGTACGCGTCCGCGGAGACTCTCCGTCGAGTTTACGCCCTGCAGTACGCGTCCGCGGGGACTCTCCGTCGAGTTTACGGGGACATGTCCGCTGTCTTGGGGGACATAGCGGCGACACGTTCATTTGAGTTGCGGCGACATTTGCAAAGAAATTTCCTCTGAACGTCGACGGTACGTCGGCAGGTCTTCTTTGCGTTCGTGTCAGAGGACGTTCCATCGACAATTGCGTTGAATGTCGACCGTTGGTCGGTGGGACTTCTTTTCATGAGCTTCAGAGGACGTTCCATCGACAATTGCGTTGAATGTCGACCGCTGGTCGGTGAGACTTCTTTTCATGCGCTTCAGAGGACGTTCCATCGACATTTGCATTGAATGTCGATAGTGTTGTCCATACAAAAATAAAATACAAAATACAAAATTGTCTTTTAATTAATTTATTCATTTATTAAATTTTTATTTCACAGCAATATTTGAAAAATGTAATTTATTATATTATATTCATTTATTATTAATTTTTAACTAATTTGATTTAATTACAATAAACATTGAATATTCAGTGTTTATTAATTTATTATTCATAAATTATAAATTAACAATAAATATAAACAACAAATTATGTATCTTCTAATGCCTTCGTACGGCGATTCTTCATTTATCAACTATCTTGTTGACTGTATTTTTGGCGCAGCCGATGGCATTTCGGAGCACCTTCTCCGCCGGCTGGCCTCCTTCAGACATCTGAATGGCTTCTGAAAGGACAAATATATATTTATAGAGATATATAAAAATTAAAATACGAAAAGTTGTATTTTTACCTAGTAAGCAGCTTAACACCTGGGGATAAGGTCTAAGGCTTAGCTTCCCATTTTTTCCATCTAAGTTGTGCGATTCAAGCAGGTCATCTGAGAAAACCTTTCGTATTGATTTCGTAATGGCCGCTTGGGTCAGCAAAATGTTCATTCGTTTCATCTGCGAACAAAGAAGAAAATAAAATTGATACAAAAAATTATTATATGTTAATATATGTGGCTTCTAAGTTATTAGAAATACCTTTAGGGAATCCGTGAATAACACTACTTCTGAATAGAAATTGATTGATATTTACACGGATTCGCTAAAGGTATTTGTAATAACTTAGAGAGGCTAAAAAGAATACATATGTATGTACATAACATTTTTTAGAGGCCGGCGTTATCTTATGCTCCATCTTTACTAAGTCCTCCACAGGGTGTGTAACAAAAAACACGAACATAATTTAATCAAGTAATGTGAAAAATAAATTTTAATTTATTATTCACATTTATTTGGCACGGTGTATCAAACGCGGTTATTGAGCTAATGTACACGAATTTTTTTCACTTTTGCTTTCTCCTTTTTGGTGTCCACTTTTTCTTATTGCTTATTAAATGCAATAATAAATCGCTTATTTTTCATTAACAATACCATTTTTAATAACAATAACAATTAACACATAATATAAATATTGTTATAATAAGTATAAGTGAAAGCAAAAGCGAAAAAAATGTATGCCACGTGCAACATAAAAAATTAAAATTTGTCACTTCTATTTTCAAAATTTATTTTAATGAAACTTTATTTGATTTATTTTGAAATGCATGCAAACTTACCTTTATATATTTTGAATAATTTGAATATTTTCACTGTAATTTTTCACAAGTTTCTAACTCCTCACTTTTGTGACAACTATCTTGTACGCAATTGTAAATCAAATGCAAAGAGAAACGAAAATAACAAAGCACGCGTGCCGAAATGGTAAACAAAAACAACAATGCAATGTTCCGCTTTAACTTTGTTCTTTTTGTCTTCCTTTTTGTCGCGTGCCGAAAACACAGAGTATGCTTGGCCATAACCGACGATGCATGTAAGTAACAAGGGTATGGAAAAGCCGTCATGAAAATACAGTCAGCACAACATTTAGTCGGACACCCCGTCAATTCATCTTATTTCGTAAATAACTTGGCAAATAATTATGTTAAACAAAAAATTTTTATTTCATTTTGTAGATCCATGTTACTAATTCTAATTATAACTATAAAAACAAACAAAAAATGAATTGGCGTAGTAAAAAAATTCAATTTATAAAAAAAAAGGCATTTTTCACGCTCAAAAATTATTCGGACACCTTTCGGTTTACACCAAAAATCGGTTTTTCTATTAGTATTTTGTGGGGCCACCCTTAGCATCAATTACGGCTTGTAGGCGTCGGCGCATACTTTTTGCCAAGTTGGTTTCTATGGGGTCTATTTTCTCCCATTCTGCTAGAAGAGCCGTTTTTAGGGATTCTTTGGACGAAATTTTATGTTTTCGAATCCTTTTTTCCAGCAGATCCCAAACGTGCTCTATTGGGTTCAAGTCTGGCGATTGCGGCGGCGTTTTTAGTTGCTTGCAGTGGTATAAAAGCCATTCTTGAACCAAATATGACGAGTGTTTAGGGTCGTTGTCGTTGTTTGTTCTCGCTCACTCTTATGTGTGTGCACTTTAGCGCTCCACCGGCCAATTTCGCCCTTGCACCGCTTTGAGTGCAAAACGTTTCAATGCATAACTCGGTCATTTTTATTCCGATTTTTATGAAACTTGGTGAAATGATAGATGTAAATTCCGATGATAAATTCCGATACGATAAATATTGCGGGAGAAAATTAAATTCCGGAGGCGGAAGGGGGCGTGGCAAAAAAAAAAAACATAAACTTGGTCTGCGCCAAGACTACACGAGTCTACATTCTAAATTTGGTAGCTCTATCATTTGTAGTCGCTGAATTTTTCATATTTAATAAAAACTTTAAGATTTTAAATAATAGCTTAAAAGTTTTAAGTTAAAACTCAAAGATCCACGAGACGAGTTTTCAGTGTAATTAAGCTGCATTATAATATTTTGCATGCGTATTTTACAAAATTTTCTCATGCTCGAAATATAAAAGAACAAATTTTTAAAAGAATGTATTTTACGTACGGAAAACTACAAAAAATACAAAGATTGGTTTTGTGAAACTTATAAATGCATAGAGCATCGAAAACATACATACAGTATATTAAATTATTTTCTGGTAGTTTTGCTTAAAAAATTAGCATATGGCTCATGGAAAGATTGTTTGGAGCATCTGAAAAACAAAAAAGGATGCGGAAAATAGAAATTTTACAGAAAAAATCACAAAATATTGTATTATTCCCTTTATCAATAAACGTAAATGGACATTTCAACATTTCAAATAAAAACTCAGTTGCAAGTTGGTTGAAAATTTTTAATATTGCTAAAATCAATTATTATACAATAAAAATACTTTTTACATTGGACGACTGCACTAAGGACCGAATCCGCATCATTCACTCTATCGGCAGAGCCACGGCGACACTTGCAATCGCGCTGCCAAAATCGCTTTATGTACTTTCCACGGGGAATGTTTTCTTCTCATTGTCGCTGTTTTGTCAAAAAGTAACAATTAGTGTCGAGCGAGCTAGTGAACTCTGCAGTACGCGTCCGCGGAGACTCTCCGTCGAGTTTACGCCCTGCAGTACGCGTCCGCGGGGACTCTCCGTCGAGTTTACGGGGACATGTCCGCTGTCTTGGGGGACATAGCGGCGACACGTTCATTTGAGTTGCGGCGACATTTGCAAAGAAATTTCCTCTGAACGTCGACGGTACGTCGGCAGGTCTTCTTTGCGTTCGTGTCAGAGGACGTTCCATCGACAATTGCGTTGAATGTCGACCGTTGGTCGGTGGGACTTCTTTTCATGAGCTTCAGAGGACGTTCCATCGACAATTGCGTTGAATGTCGACCGCTGGTCGGTGAGACTTCTTTTCATGCGCTTCAGAGGACGTTCCATCGACATTTGCATTGAATGTCGATAGTGTTGTCCATACAAAAATAAAATACAAAATACAAAATTGTCTTTTAATTAATTTATTCATTTATTAAATTTTTATTTCACAGCAATATTTGAAAAATGTAATTTATTATATTATATTCATTTATTATTAATTTTTAACTAATTTGATTTAATTACAATAAACATTGAATATTCAGTGTTTATTAATTTATTATTCAAAAATTATAAATTAACAATAAACATAAACAATAAATTATGTATCTTCTAATGCCTTCGTACGGCGATTCTTCATTTTGTTGACCGTATTTTTGGCGCAGCCGATGGCATTTCGGAGCACCTTCTCCGCCGGCTGTCCTCCTTCAGACATCTGAATGGCTTCTGAAAGGACAAATATATTTATAGAGATATATAAAAATTAAAATACGAAAAGTTGTATTTTTACCTAGTAAGCAGCTTAACACCTGGGGATAAGGTCTAAGGCTTAGCTTCCCATTTTTTCCATCTAAGTTGTGCGATTCAAGCAGGTCATCTGAGAAAACCTTTCGTATTGATTTCGTAATGGCCGCTTGGGTCAGCAAAATGTTCATTCGTTTCATCTGCGAACAAAGAAGAAAATAAAATTGATACAAAAAATTATTATATGTTAATATATGTGGCTTCTAAGTTATTAGAAATACCTTTAGGGAATCCGTGAATAACACTACTTCTGAATAGAAATTGATTGATATTTACACGGATTCGCTAAAGGTATTTGTAATAACTTAGAGAGGCTAAAAAGAATACATATGTATGTACATAACATTTTTTAGAGGCCGGCGTTATCTTATGCTCCATCTTTACTAAGTCCTCCACAGGGTGTGTAACAAAAAACACGAACATAATTTAATCAAGTAATGTGAAAAATAAATTTTAATTTATTATTCACATTTATTTGGCACGGTGTATCAAACGCGGTTATTGAGCTAATGTACACGAATTTTTTTCACTTTTGCTTTCTCCTTTTTGGTGTCCACTTTTTCTTATTGCTTATTAAATGCAATAATAAATCGCTTATTTTTCATTAACAATACCATTTTTAATAACAATAACAATTAACACATAATATAAATATTGTTATAATAAGTATAAGTGAAAGCAAAAGCGAAAAAAATGTATGCCACGTGCAACATAAAAAATTAAAATTTGTCACTTCTATTTTCAAAATTTATTTTAATGAAACTTTATTTGATTTATTTTGAAATGCATGCAAACTTACCTTTATATATTTTGAATAATTTGAATATTTTCACTGTAATTTTTCACAAGTTTCTAACTCCTCACTTTTTTGACAACTATCTTGTACGCAATTGTAAATCAAATGCAAAGAGAAACGAAAATAACAAAGCACGCGTGCCGAAATGGTAAACAAAAACAACAATGCAATGTTCCGCTTTAACTTTGTTCTTTTTGTCTTCCTTTTTGTCGCGTGCCGAAAACACAGAGTATGCTTGGCCATAACCGACGATGCATGTAAGTAACAAGGGTATGGAAAAGCCGTCATGAAAATACAGTCAGCACAACATTTAGTCGGACACCCCGTCAATTCATCTTATTTCGTAAATAACTTGGCAAATAATTATGTTAAACAAAAAATTTTTATTTCATTTTGTAGATCCATGTTACTAATTCTAATTATAACTATAAAAACAAACAAAAAATGAATTGGCGTAGTAAAAAAATTCAATTTATAAAAAAAAGGCATTTTTCACGCTCAAAAATTATTCGGACACCTTTCGGTTTACACCAAAAATCGGTTTTTCTATTAGTATTTTGTGGGGCCACCCTTAGCATCAATTACGGCTTGTAGGCGTCGGCGCATACTTTTGCCAAGTTGGTTTCTATGGGGTCTATTTTCTCCCATTCTGCTAGAAGAGCCGTTTTTAGGGATTCTTTGGACGAAATTTTATGTTTTCGAATCCTTTTTTCCAGCAGATCCCAAACGTGCTCTATTGGGTTCAAGTCTGGCGATTGCGGCGGCGTTTTTAGTTGCTTGCAGTGGTATAAAAGCCATTCTTGAACCAAATATGACGAGTGTTTAGGGTCGTTGTCGTTGTTTGTTCTCGCTCACTCTTATGTGTGTGCACTTTAGCGCTCCACCGGCCAATTTCGCCCTTGCACCGCTTTGAGTGCAAAACGTTTCAATGCATAACTCGGTCATTTTTATTCCGATTTTTATGAAACTTGGTGAAATGATAGATGTAAATTCCGATGATAAATTCCGATACGATAAATATTGCGGGAGAAAATTAAATTCCGGAGGCGGAAGGGGGCGTGGCAAAAAAAAAACATAAACTTGGTCTGCGCCAAGACTACACGAGTCTACATTCTAAATTTGGTAGCTCTATCATTTGTAGTCGCTGAGATCTCTGCACTCTTACGGACGGACGGACGGACAGACGGACATGGCTATATCAATTTCTCTTCTCATGCTGATCAAGAATATATATACATTATAGGGTCGAAAAAGCTTCCTTCTTCCTGTTACATACATTTTGGCGACTTTAATATACCATTTCATCCCATGGATGCATGGTATAAAAATTTGAGAGCGTGAAAACAGAATTAGTCTCTCACAGCATTTCGACGCGAGCACTTCTGTGTCGCTCTGCTGAGAGGCTACACATGAAAAAACGGATCCTTGCTTTGTTTTCTCTTTCTTTCTCTTGCATTTAATCCGCGACTGCGCTTGTTGTCTTCATTGGCGAAATTTGTTCACTTTTTATTTTGCGCAGTGTAAAGCAACATTGAAATGCACAAATACAATGATACTTTTTGTGACCGGCTCTGGACTAAATCAGAGCCGGCCACAAAGATATACCAAAATAATAAAGTAAGTAAGTCGCCGAGCCAAATTGGATATACCATGCATCAGGAGAAAATTTATACATTCAATTTCTTTCAAATGCTATCTCGCTCACTCTTATGTGGAAATGAGCACTTTAGCGCCCCCCGACCAAATTGGTGATTTCCAGCATATGCTATCTCGTTCTTTTTTGCGTGCATCTGCCTTGCACCGCTATGAGTGAAAAACGTTTCTATGTATAACTCGGCCATTTTTATTCCGATTCTTATGATATTTGGTGGGATGATAGATATACGTGACATGTATTAGTGTGCCAAATTAAATTAAATTTAGATTTCGGGGGCGTGGCAAAAATTTGAAACAAACTTGGTCTGCGTGCATACTGCACGCATCTATTGTCCAAATACGATAGCTCTATCTTTTATAGTTCCCGAGACATGGAGCTCAAAATATTGTTTTTCAAAAAGCGTAAGCGGAATCTACCTGCAGAGCAAACGAGTCTACCTGCCAAGTTTGGTAGCTCTAGCTCTTATAGTCTCCGAGATCTCGATGATCCTACAGACGGACAGACAGACGGACATGTCTCAACCGGCTCGACTATTGATACTAATCAAGAATACATATACTTTATAGGCGACTTTAATATACCATTTCATCCTATGGATGAAAATATATAAAAATAAAGTAAGTAAGTCGCCGGGCCGACTTGGATATACCATGCATTAGGTGAAGAGATATATATTAAATTTCTTTCAAATGCTATCTCTCTTTTGTGGAAACGAGCACTTTAGCGCCCCCCGACCAAATCGGTGATTTGCAGCATATGCTATCTCGCTCTTTTTCGCGTGCATCTGGCTTGCACCGCAATGGGTGAAAAACGTTTCTATGTATAACTCGGCCATTTTTATTCCGATTCTTGTGATATTTGGTGGAATGATAGATATACGTGACATGCGATACGATAAATATTTCGGGTGAAAATCGAATTTTTCGAATTTCGGGGGCGGAAGGGGCGTGGCAAAAATTTGAAACAAACTTGGTCTGCGTGCACACTGCACGCATCTAATGTCCAAATCCGAAAGCTCTATCTTTTATAGTTCCCGAGATATGAGGGCTCAAAATATTGTTTTTCGAATAGCGTGGGCGGAAGGGGGCGTGGCAAAAAAAAAAAATAAACTTGATCAGCGTACACTCCAAACGAATCTACATGCCAAATTTGGTAGCTCTAGCTTGTATAGTTGCTGAGATCTAGGCACTCTATCGGACGGACGGACGGACGGACAGACAGACGGACATGTCTCAATCGACTCGGCTATTGATACTGATCAAGAATATATATACTTTATAGGGTCGGAGAAGCTTCCTTCTCCCTGTTACATACATTTTGGCGACTTTAATATACCATTTCATTCTATGAATGCATGGTATAAATATATCAATGTTTAAATGATAACCAGGTACACATACAAATATAAGTTACGTTTCACATTTATAACGCCACTCAAATATTTTCATTATTGGTCTAACGGTACAATTTTCGTTGTTGCAATATATTACAGAAATACTTGTTGGGACACAACAACAACATATACGAACTTTGGGACTAACGGTACTTTTTTGTTTACAAGAATTCTATTTTAGGCGCGTCTCATAATTATAACGCCACTTTCAATTATTGAGTTTTTATACCCTTGCAGAGGGTATTATAAAATTGGTCAGATGTTTGTAACGCAGAGAAGGGATCGTTTCCGACCCCATAAAGTATATATATTCTTGATCAGCAAGAGAAGACGAGTTGATATAGCCATGTCCGTCTGTCCGTCTGTCTGTCTGGTGCTGCGCGATCTAGTCCCACAGTTTTAGAGCTATCGCATTCAAAGTTCGTATATAAGCTTTTCTATACAGCCACATACACATCTGCGATTTTGAATAAGATCGGACAACTATATCATATAGCTGCCATACAAATACAATCGTTAAATGCGAATAACTTCTCTATTTTTTGAACAATCTTATCCAAACTGATTATGTACATAAATAAAAAGGGATTACATCATATGCGTGAATTTCAAAACAATCGGATAAACATAACGTCTGATTTCGACGATATAAAATTTGCCTATATAGCGTGCACTGCTTATGGCAGCAGCAGTATGCAGCAGTACTGCTGCCATAAGCAGTGCACGCATAAGCAGTGAAGCACATATATGTGTCAAAATTGCGATTGTGTGTGTGTGAATATGAATATCAATCGCTACATTGTCTACTATTTAGCGATTGGCTGCCCACGGCCAATGTATTTAAAATATTTCTTCATTGGATTAAGAAACAAAAAATTTTTTAGAAAATAAAATGTAATGGTCAAAAGCTGCAAGGGTATACAAACTTTGGCATAGCCGAAGTTAGCTTCTTTGATATTTTTTACTAAAAATGTTAACATTTAGTGATATTTTTATTCGAAAATACTTTAAATTTGTTTGCCATTTTTGGCAATAATATTAAATATTCTACGTGGCATACTTAATACTAAGTTTTGGATTGTTTCTGGGTCAATCTCCAGCCAAGTCCCCTCCATCGCAGTTTTCAGTTCTTGAACTGTATTGAACTAGCGATTTTCTTTATAGACCTTACGAACTAAGATGCCCCAAATATTCTCAATTGGATTAAGGTCAGGTCATAAGGGCGATTTCCTTTGAAGTAAACCACGACTTCGTCTCTCTGCTGACGTGGATTGCGGCATTGTCTTGTTGGAAAATGCAGTCTCTATCCTCATTATACCATGCATCCATAGGATGAAATGGTATATTAAAGTCGCCAAAATGTATGTAACAGGGAGAAGGAAGCTTTTCCGACCCTATAAAGTATATATATTCTTGATCAGCATGAGAAGAGAAATTGATAGAGCCATGTCCGTCTGTCCGTCCGTAAGAGTGCAGAGATCTCAGCAACTACAAATGTTAGAGTTACCAAATTTAGAATGTAGACTCGTGTAGTCTTGGCGCAGACCAAGTTTATGTTTTTTTTTGCCACGCCCCCTTCCGCCTCCGGAATTTAATAAAAAGTGATTTTCTCCCGTAATATTTATCGTATCGTAATTTAATTTGGCACACTTATACATGTTATGGTCTATCATTATGGTATGGTATCTATCATTCCACCAAGTTTCATAAAAATCGGAATAAAAATGACCGAGTTATACGTTGAAACGTTTAGCACTCAAAACGGTTCAAGGGCGAATTTGGCCGGTGAGGCGCTAAAGTGCACACACATAAGAGTGAGCGAGATAGCATATGTTATATGTTATAATGTAGTTTGTTTTCCCCTGATGCATGGTATATCCAAGTCGGCCCGGCGACTTACTTACTTTATTTTCATTCAAAAATGGAATGAGACTGTTTTTCAACACTTGGATGTAATCTGCACTTTTCATTCGTGAAGATACGAAATGAAGCTTCAAACATCCGGCTGACGAAAAAGCTCCCCCCCCCAAACCATAACTTTTCCTCCTCCGAAATTTCGCTTGGAAAAAACTTGTGGCTCTTTTCTCAGCTCATGCCAATAACGCCGAAAACCATCAGGACCTTCTAAATTCCGCTTCTTTTCATCCGAAAAGATGACGTGCGATTTGCGTCTTTGCAATAAAAAAGAATGCGACTTACGGATGACCACTCCGTCTCCATATTTCGACGCCCAAAATCCATCCGAGCAAGTTTGTGTTCAGCTTTTAAAGCTGGAACGCAACTCATCAGTTTATTTTTTATAAAGTTGGACTTATTAAGTGTCCGCCAAACGGTGGACCGACTGACTTTTTTGTCCACTTCTTCTTGCAAGTCGCGTAAACTTTTACTAGTATTGCTAGCTTAATTTATAATTTTGTCGCACATCTCGGCTTGAAAGTATTTTTTTTCTACCTTTTTATCTTTTACAAAATTTTGGATAAGTCGGTGGCTCGGCACAGCTTGCGCGCGATTTCTCTGCCACTACATCCTTCATCCTTGTACGCAATTATTTGACCCTTTTCACGGTCGGTCAAATTTTTTCCACGCGGCATGTTTAGTCACAATTGAAATTCAATCACTTCAATAATAATGATATCACTTGCACTGCAGAAACCTCAATAATTGAAAGTGGCGTTATAATTATGAGACGCGCCTAAAATATAATTCTTGTAAACAAAAAAGTACCGTTAGTCCCACTAATCCCAAAGTTCATATATGTTGTTGTTGTGTCCCAACAAGTATTTCGGTAATATATTGCAACAACGAAAATTGTACCGTTAGTCCAATAATGAAAATATATTAGTGGGGGTATAAATGTGAAACGTAACTTATATTTGTATGTGTACCTGGTTATCATTTAAACATTGATATATTTATACCATGCATTCATAGAATGAAATGGTATATTAAAGTCGCCAAAATGTATGTAACAGGGAGAAGGAAGCTTTTCCGACCCTATAAAGGAGACTATAAGAGCTAGAGCTACCAAACTTGGCAGGTATATTTTGAGCCTCCATATCCGCTAATTTCCGAGAAGAATCTGATTTTGCGCCTGGAATTGGCCAAAGCGCATATTAATAAGGATGCCAACTTTTGGAAAAGTGTCTTATTTACTGATGAGAGTAAATATAATATTTTCGGAAGTGATTTCTCCAAACTTTGGAACGACCAAGTTTGGAGAAAGCCAAACACCGCTCTTGACCCCAAAAACCTTATACCAACCGTCAAGCATGGCGGCGGTAGTGTAATGGTTTCGGGAGCTATGGCGTCATCAGGAGTCGGTGATTTGGTGTTTGTGGAAGGAAACATGGACCGTTTCCAATATAAGAAGATTTTGGAAGACCATTTGCAAGCGTCGGTGGATACATTGAGCCTGAGAAGTAGCTGGATCTTCCAACAGGACAATGATCATGTTGTGCCAGACATCTTTGGGATATTGTGGAACGATTGGTGCGTAAAAAGGACATTAGCAGCCGCGAAACCGTCAAAATCGCCCTTTTACAAGCTTGGGAAGAAGTTTCGCCCACCACAACAGAAAAATTGGTGGAATCGATGCCCCGCCGACTTCAGGCTGTCATAGATGCCAATGGTGGACCAACTAAATATTAATAAAGGAAGTAAGTCGTCGTAAGGCCGACTTGGATATACCATGCATCAGGTGAAAAGATATATATTAAATTTCTTTCAAATGCTATCTCGCTCACTCTTATGTGGACACGAGCACTTTAGCGCCCCCGACCAAATCGGTGATTTCCAGCATATGCTATCTCGCTCTCTTTTGCGTGCATCTGCCTTGCACCGCTATGAGTGAAAAACGTTTCTATGTATAACTCGGCCATTTTTATTCCGATTCTTATGATATTTGGTGGGATGATAGATATTCGTAATATGTATTAGTGTGCCAAATTAAATTACGATAAATATTTCGCCTGAAAATCGAATTTCGAAGGCGGAAGGGGGGCGGAAGGAGTGGCAAAAATTTGAAACAAACTTGGTCTGCGTGCATACTGCACGCATATACTGTCCAAATGCGATAGCTCTAGCTTTTATAGTTCCGGAGATATGGGGGCTCAAAATACTGTTTTTCAAATAGCGGGGGCGGAAGGGGGCGGGGCGAAAAAAAACTCGATCTACCTGCAGAGCAAACGAGTCTACATGCCAAGTTTGGTAGCTCTGGCTTTTATAGTCCTCGAGATCTCGATGATCCTACAGACGGACATGTTTCAATCGACTCGGCTATTGATACTGATCAAGAATATATATACTTTATATATACATTTAATATTTCGATGTTTATCTAGTCCTAAACCAAAGCATGAAGCCTGTATGTAGACTTTTTTCCGTTGATTTTTTTATGTTTTTGTTTACACCGCGCTAAAGGTATAATGAATTGAACTTTTTATTTTGTTAATAAATTTATCTATTAAGACCTCAAATAATGGCATACCAACTTTTTTGATTTGCATTGCGAAATATCGCAAATTTGGGGGTGTATGTTGACTTTTTTCCTTGACTGTGTATATAATTTTCACCTGATGCATGGTATATCCAAGTCGGCCCGGCGACTTACTTACTTTATTTATTTGAGGAAATGCTGTTTTCCGCACGTCCTTGTAGTTCTCCGCATTCATTCGCGATGTCGAGAACTGCAACTCGAAGGTTCCGTAATAAGAGATGGCTCCTCACACCATCACACCTCCGATTCGACTGTGCAAACGATCCAAATGATGCTCATCTTTACGGAGATCGTGGAAGTAATAATTATACCCATCAGGGCCTTCAAAATTAAACTTTTTCTCGGGCAAAATGTGAATTTGATGCTTTCCGTAGTATTCTCCGTTTATCTGTTTGCCAAACTACTCGATTGTTTCCCCCTTTATAGTTCGTTCCATATTTCTCCTTATTTCGAAGAAAATTGGATATAGTTCCTGGCCCTGCCAGTTTTTTCGCCAATTTTGTGCACAGACAGACTCAATTCCGAGTAAGCTTTAATCTTTGATTTTTCTTCCACAGATAAAATTAATTTTTTCCCATATTAAACGGTAAACTAAAGAATATACATATGTAGTTGACTTGTGATACAAAAAAAAATTTGGTGGCCGTGATTGCTAGATTAAGCGAGATAACTAAAATTGTATTTGGGGGCGCTAATCTGATGACGCACAAAAAGGGCGAGCTTTTTCGTCGAGAATAAAGCAAAACGCGAAAAAATATATAACGGTTCTTCTAAGAAGCTTTCTTCTCTTGTCATAATGATCATAAATGAGTATTGTAACAACAAAATTTAACTTTCATATTTATGTTTGAAAGTAACTAAATGTTTTGTCAGAAATCACTGTGCTGTCCATTGTAAGTACGTAAGTCGTTTTTATATATGTCATAAAATGTTGGTATCAATTTGTAATTGTTTGTAGTTATATTTATGTTTGTATGTTGTACGCAATGTCTTCTACGTGATATTTTTAATTGGTAAATCATTCATCCAACATAAATGCAAAATTGGCAGTGCATATTGCACAGCACAAATATAAGTGACCAATATTAAGACCAAATTGCTGTCAAAAGAATACAAATTGGAGAAAAAAAGAGGACGGAGTGATGTATGGGATACCTTTGGCCTGGTAACTGACGGGAGTGGTGAAGAAACAAAAAATATTGTTGGATGTAAAATTTGTGACAACGTTGTTGCATCAGGCAGCATGTCGTTGTAAAATGCATCTTGTAGCTGGATTGGTTTAGGGGTACCGGCGAAAAGTATGCTGTAAATTAAGATAGCAATAAATTTCTCTTTTGAAGGGAGGCAAATAGAAAGAGGCGCTTATGAGAGACAGGTTAAAGGGCATGGTAAAATGGAAGAGAAAGCTTAACGCAAAGGCAAGGTGAAAATCGTGGAGATAAATAGAGGAGGTTGGCCGCCATTTCGGTCTTTCTAAAAATCGAAAACAATTACATATATATGTATAAGAATGCATTAGAGTGAAAAAGCACATAAGAAAAGAAAAGCAAAGAAAAAAAAGAGAACCAGAAAAAAATGGGCATAGCTCGCGACCCGAAAAAATCTGCAAATACCCTTCCGCACTTCACTGTCTTTCCCTTTTCCTTAACTCTGTCTCATTTGCCGCAGTGCATACAAAGAATCCCTAAAAACGGCTCTTCTAGCAGAATGGGAGAAAAAAGACCCCATAGAAACCAATAACTTGATAAAAAGTATGCGCCGACGCCTACAAGCCGTAATTGATGCTAAGGGTGGCCCCACAAAGTACTAATAGAAAAACCAATGCCAACAGATCGGATTTTTGGTGTAAACCAAAATGTGTCCGAATAATTGTTGTGCGTGCCTTTTTTTTATAAAATCAATTTTTTTACTACGCCAATTCTTTTTTTTTCTTTTTATAGTTATAATTAGAATTAGTAACATGGATCTACAAAATGAAATAAAAATTTTTTGTTTAACATAATTATTTGCCAAGTTATTTATGAAATAAGATGAAATGACGGGGTGTCCGAATAAATGTTGTGCTGATTGTAAGTAGAAAAAAAGAAAGAAAAAAAAAAAGCAACAACAAGTTAAAAGAATAGATCAAGTGTGAATTTAAAGATGATAAAAGTTTGTTAAAAAGTTTTGGTCGATTTCTTTCTGTCCGACGGCAACAAGATCAGTTTTTTTATGTTTTTTTCTTTTGTGCGAGTGCAGCGGCAAATGGCCTTTGATACCCTCTGGTAAGAGAGCATATTTGTTCTCTAAACTTCTACTTGCCATTTTTAAATGAAAATTCGTAAATGAAAAACTAGTCAGTTTTTCTCAAAAGAAAAAAAGAAAAAGTGATTTAGAGAAAGAACTAAAAAAAAGGCAAAAAGTTGAAGAAATGTATTTAAACTTTTATTGTTGCCGATGCTAAACAACCCAAAGAAAAAAGAATAAAAGTAAAAAGAAATTATCGACTCGTAACTACCTGCGATCACACATTGTTTCGCGATAGAGAAAAAGTAAAAGATAAACAGCTGAATAACTTTAAATCTGATATAAGGAGGGATAACTTTTTTTTTTGATAGTTTTAAGAATGCCGTTAGGCCGAAATGTTATTAAATTAACGGAATTTAGATATTAAATACTATTTTATAATGATTTGCTAAACAAATTATGTTTGATCTCCTGTAGCAATCCTGTAGGCTAAGTTAGGGAAAATAGATTATGGTAGGGACCTCTTCAACATATGAGGCAACTCGCATGGTTTTCAGGCGGACAAGCGTAGGTAGAGGGTTTTTCTAACTTGAATTATTGAAGGTCTCCGGTGATCTTCTGGCAAAGCACGCGAATGTAAGTTAATTAATAGAACGTAGGCCTCCGCATATGGCAACAGAAATAAGGAACCACACTCGTGGCCGACGAGCCAGTAGCCGGAAAATTATGCGTGCCGTCCATATGGGAGAAAAGTACCATCTTGCTTACAACTAAGGTTACACGTTACAATTATTATTAATTTTGGCGTACAACAATGGGGCCACAAATTTTTGTGGCTCACAAAACAATAATTTTCAAGACTTTGTCTATCTACTTTTCTTTAATTTCTTCTAAATACTTCGAGTTGTCCTTAAAATGAAGCAGTGGCTGTTTAGCAAATCTGTTTTAATATGAGAAAATTAGAAGTTATCTAAACTTTAGTATTCGATCAGTCAAAGTTGAGTCGATGGATAACAGGAAAAAGCACAAAGAATGTTTTCCTGTCCTTGAATCAAAAGAGTCTGATGGAATTCCCTTTCATTCTTTGTATCCTTGAAAGCTGTCTGTCCTTTTGTTTGGAATACTTCGAAATAGGCTTCAAGAAGCCGTTTGTTGTCCAAGCTGATACAGACAGAAGGTCATGTGTTACTTAATACTTTCTTAGCACTAGCTGACTAACTAAATCAGGCGTTTGGCTGCTTAAGCCATACAAATTCAATTGTACGCCTTACCACGGATGATATTGTCAGCTAAAGATGAAATTCTTACACTATCGACTGGCAGTTTTAGTAATTTATGTATCCTTTAGGAACAATTTAATGCGTTTGGAATCAGCTGCGTAGATTTTTAAATCTCTACTGGCCACGACTTAAGTATCAAATTATGCCAGTCTATTCATTTCCTTTTATTTATGCGCTTGTCAAGTACTACATAAGGAGTTAAGCTAGCAGGAGATCAAACAATTATGTTACAAAAATCACATCTTAAATATACATTTCGCTATAAATCCAAAACATATACAACCAATTTTAAATAGCAAATAAGAAGGCTATAACTCGAGGATCATTACATTAGTTTGAGTAGAATCAATATGGGGGTGTCAGAGGATGAAGAAACAGGCCCAGCGCCAGCAAAGTGTCCTCTTTGTAAAGCGGTTATGACCACACCAGAACTCTGCAAGGCTAAATGTGGACACGAGTTCCATAAGTCTTGCATAAAATCATACCTCCAAAATAAGACAACTTGCCCAGTTTGCTCAGCAGTTATTATATCGCAAGCAGCAGCACAGCCAGAAGTAGTAGCAGGTAAAACTAGACAGCAAACGAGGCTGTTAAGTCAAGCAGGAGCAGTAAGTGAGACAAACCTGTCCGAAGCAGGCTTGGAGGTCCAAGCTTCTAGCTCGAACCGAGGGTCGGAAGATTTTTCCGCAACCCTAAAAACAATGCAAAACGAGCTACTAACACAATTAACTGAGAGGATGGCTCAAATGGTTGCAACAAATGTCTCAGCTCAGATAGGGAATGCACAAGCACAGCAAGCTGAGAACGGGCACAGAATAGCTTCACGAAACGAAGGGAGGAAAATCATTATTCACCCCAACACAGACCACCATCCTCGAGAGCGGCTGCATCAGACTTGGCACCAAGACCCGACAAAGTAGGACATATAATGAACAATTGGAAACTTAGATTTTCAGTAGTTTCCGAATCACTAATTGTGGATTCGTTCATTTATCGAGTAGAGGCCCTTACCCATCAAACGTTAGAAGGGAATTTTGCACTATGCAGGGCAAAGCCTCAGATTTTTATTGGAGATATCAAATCATATCAATATCCCCATATTTTGCTCCAATATTAATTAAAAATCTTGCAAGTTTCTTAAATCCTATTCCATTGATTGCTGAAAAGGGTTGGCAATCTTTAGTTATCCATGCTACAGTGGCATCTATAGCTACTTTTTTTCCTCCGGCGTTACAGTTTTCAGCAATTTTGTTTCTTTAAGCGACTTGCAGCACTTACATATGTCGCGCTAAATTAGACGACTTTTTATACCATGCATCCATAGGATGAAATGGTATATTAAAGTCGCCAAAATGTATGTAACAGGGAGAAGGAAGCTTTTCCGACCCTATAAAGTATATATATTCTTGATCAGCATGAGAAGAGAAATTGATATAGCCATGTCCGTCTGTCCGTCCGTCCGTCCGTAAGATTGCAGAGATCTCAGCAACTACAAATGTTAGAGTTACCAAATTTAGAATGTAGACTCGTGTAGTCTTGGCGCAGACCAAGTTTATGTTTTTTTTTTGCCACGCCCCCTTCCGCCTCCGGAATTTAATAAAAAGTGATTTTCTCCCGTAATATTTATCGTATCGTAATTTAATTTGGCACACTCATAGATCATATGAACATCTATCATTCCACCAAATTTTTTTTGCCACGCCCCCTTCCGCCTCTGGAATTCAATGAAAAGTGATTTTCTCCCGCAATATTTATCGTATCGGAATTTAATTTGGCACAGTTATACATGTTATGAACATCTATCATTCCATCAAGTTTCATAAAAATCGGAATATAAATGGCCGAGTTATACGTTGACACGTTTTGCACTCAAAGCGGTGCAAGGGCGAATTTGGCCGGTGGAGCGCTAAAGTGCACACACATAAGAGTGAGCGAGATAGCATATGTTAGAAATCACGCATACGAAAGAAATTTAATATATGAACTTAGTTTTATAAACTCGATGTAGTTTTTTCCCTCTGATGCATGGTATATCCAAGTCGGCCCGGCGACTTACTTACTTTATTTTTTTTAACAGTCATACTGCTATGATTTATTTGTATAAAGACTTGCTTATTGCTATCATAACTAGACAGCTTGATCAAATTTTATATAAATTTTAAATCATACTATTTTTAACGAATACTTAACAAATAGATCACATAAAGGATTATTACATTTTAATTAAGAAAATTTATGTAAAAAGAAGAATTTAGCTCAGGAGCTGAGGGATGTGAGCGGGGTAAATCCTGACAGGACCTCTTCGTTGGTTGCCAGAACGCCTGTTGTATACCGGTACGCGCAATAAAGCTTGTGCGCAGGTATTTGGGTGAATCCGGAGACGCCCAAGGTATTGCTCCGAAATTTTGTTGATGGCAGCTTCAACTGCTGGCACATTGAGGTCTTTTTCAATGTTTACTGTCCTCATGTACCAGGGTGAGTCGGACAATAATCTCAGTATTTTGGCTTGCGCAATTTTGTTGAGATGGCACTTAGCAGCTATCCAATATATCTGGATGCCGTATTTCCAGACTGGGCCAAAATAATCTTATAGATTTTGACTTTATTAGCCAAGGAGAGCTTTTTTTGCCTAAAAAGCCAATAAAATTTTGCTGCCTTGCTCATCAGAGCAGGGATGCAGGGATTAGACGACTATTTTGCCGAATATTTTAAGATATTACTGCACGATCGACAGTATGAAAATCCATCCAAAATAGTGCCATCCTCCTTTATAATTTCGTTTTAAATATACCACACCAAACTGTAGGCATTTGTGCGTATTTTTTCTAATATAGGCTGCTCCATAGCAATTTGATGACAAAATTAAAAGAAAAAAGAAACAGTAAAAACAAAAACAAAACAAGCACGTGCATACACACGATTCATGTACTCAATGAGCATTAGCTGATTTTCACTCAACGCTAACTTTTGTTTAGAGAGCGGAATTAAGTGAGAAATAAAGTGTATGAGTAAATAAAAAAAAAAAAAATTCAATACTGAGCCGAATGAACATACGCCCAAAAGATCGGTTTCCAGATGAGCATGAATAAACTCAGTGAGCCAAAAATATGTGCACATTTGAGTGGATTAAACTCAATAGTGAATTTGTGTCTATATGTAAGTTTGATCGGTTGAGCCGAGCCGTTCTCTGCTGTACAATGTAAAGCTGTCAGTTGCACCATAAAATAAAGTAAGTAAGTCGCCGGGCCGACTTGGATATACCATGCATCAGGTGAAGAGATATATATATTAAATTTCTTTCAAATGCTATCTCGCTCACTCTTATGTGGACAAGAGCACATTAGCGCCCCCCGACCAAATCGGTGACTTCCAGCATATGCTATCTCGCTCTTTTTCGCGTGCATCTGCCTTGAACCGCTATGAGTGAAAAACGTTTCTATGTATAACTCGGCCATTTTTATTCCGATTCTTGTGATATTTGGTGGTGATGATAGATATACGTGACATGTATTAGTGTGCCAAATTAAATTACGATACGATAAATGTTTCGGGTGAAAATCGAATTTGGGGCGGAAGAGGGCGTGGCAAAAATTTGAAACAAAACTTGGTCTGCGTGCATACTGCACGCATCTAATGTCCAAATCCAATAGCTCTATCTTTTATAGTTCCCGAGATATGGAGGCTCAAAATATTGTTTTTCAAGTCGCGGGGGCGGAAATGGGCGGGGCGAAAAAAAAAATAAACTCGATCTACCTGCAGACCAGAGCAAACGGGTCTACATGGCAAGTTTGGTAGCTCTAGCTCTTATAGCCTCCGAGATCTCGATGATCCTACAGACGGACATGTCTCAATCGACTCGGCTATTGATGCTGATCAAGAATATATATACTTTATAGGGTCGGAAAAGCTTCCTCATCCCTGTTACATACATTTTGGCGACTTTAATATACCATTTCATCCTATGGATGCATGGTATAAAAATGTTCAGGCTCGTTTAAAATTTGCGAAAAAACACCGAAACTGGACCATAGATGACTGGAAAAAAGTTATTTGGTCAGATGAGTCCAAATTTAACCGCTTCCAGTCGGACGGGAAGCAATATTGCTGGAAGCGTCCAGGCGAATCATTGCAAAGACGCCATGTAAAGAAAGCCATCAAGCACGGAGGCGGCAATGTTATGGCGTGGGGTTGTTTTACGTGGTGGAAGCTTGGTCCTTTAGTAAAAATAGATGGGATAATGAAAAGGGAGGACTACCTGAGTATTCTTCAAACCCATCTTACCATATTTGTGGACGTATGCGCATATCAGTCAGCTGAACTTACATTTCAGCAGGACGGCGACACCAAGCATACAGCAAAGGTGGTTAAGGAATGGCTTAAGACTCAAAGTTTTAAGTTGATGGAGTGGCCCCCACAAAGTCCCGACCTCAATCCGATTGAAAATTTGTGGTCAATCGTGAAGCGTCGGTTGGGACAATATGATACTCTTCCCACTAACCTCGACATGTTATGGCAAAGAATAAGCTATGAATGGACGCAAATTCCCCGCGACATTTTGCATAATTTGGTCGAAAGTATGCCTAGACGTATTCTTCAAGTCATAAAAAATAAAGGTCTATGGACCAAGTATTAAAAAAAGCCAAAAAAATTACACTTTCAAAAAGTGCAAAACTGAGTACATAGGAGTACCATTCATTTTTTATTTTTGTACGATTTATGGAATATAATTTTTTTTGTTTAATTATGAAATTTTGTTAATTATTTGATATTGAATAAAGAAAACAAAAATTGTTTCATTTACTTCGATCGTTCTCATTCTATTGGCATTTATGTGCAAAGTCTGCGAACATGTACTCATTTTTGCTCCCCACTGTACTTATATGCATATGTATCCGTGCCGTGCAATGGCGTTTAGATACCGATTATTACACAAAAGTCTTAACATTTAGATAACTCTATTTAGGGATTTAGGAACACAAGTACTTGCAAAGGTATACAAACTTCGGCATGGTCAAAGTTAGCCCGGCCTCTTGCTTTTTTTTTGGATTTTGGTTTTTCCGATTCGGTTGTTGTTATTGTTGTTGTTGTTTTTTTTTTTTGCGGGTACACAGCATTAGCACGTCTTATCTCCAAGAGGTTCAGAGTGGAACTGATATTGAATTTAATTTAACTAAATATATGTTAGTGAAGCAAATGGCATTTACATCAATAAAATGTTGTTTATTTTTTAATGGATTTTATGTTCATATGTTGCATACATTGAGGTGAACGAAATATTCAAATGGTACCCTGTATTTGGTTCAGTTTTCGGTATTCGGTTCTTCTTATGCTCATACTTGCAAGTACCGGTAATTTTTCGGTACGTGTCACTCACTCACACTCACCCATTCGTGTGCGATGTTCGGTTTACTGCACCCACATACCTAAGGTAAATGGCTATATGTGCAAAGCATTCTTCCGATTTTTCTAGTAACGGTAAAATTTTTAGTTTGTTTTGAATATGCAGTTTTCATCACAATTGGATGTACTGTATGACTAAATAATTTTGTCCTCATTGCACCTTATTTGTGGTCCCGTTACATTGGAAAAGAGATTAAAGTTGCGCTCTCCGTAGAAAATAGTTATAAGTGCAAAATGCTTTATTTAAGTTTCAAGAGTTCCAGCGTGAGCATTTGAAAAAAAAAAAAGTGCCGAAAGTAATAATTATAATTCCCAAGAATTTATAGAAAATAGAAAAAACAAAGAAAACGAATCAAATATAATTTTTTTTAATAATGCCTCGGGGTACCGAACTATCTGATCAAGAGCAGGGTCAGATCAAGGGTATGCACCTAGCCGGAATGAAAATTGGTCAAATTGCCCTAGAAACAAACCGACATCGAAATACAATTGCGAGATACCTAAAAGACCCTCATGGTTACCGTATCAACCGCCGTTATGGACCGGTTCCCTCTATCAACGATCGGACTAAGCGGCATATGAGAAAGCTGGCAAGCGAAAATATGATGAGCTGCAACAATATCATAGCGGAACTGGGATTATGTGTCACCAGGCAACGTGTGAGCCAAATTTTGAAAAAGAATTTGAACCTCACATACCAAAACAAAGTCGGTATGTTTCTCTGCTCATGCTGATCAAGAATATGTATACTTTATAGGGTCGGAAAAGCTTCCTTCTCCCTGTTACATACATTTTGGCGACTTTAATATAATATTTCATCCTATGGATGCATGGTATAAAAAGAGATGACTTCAGAGTTTAACAAAAATATTTAATCACGGACAGTTAGAAGGCGGCTCAATGAAAATGGCTTACGTGGATGCATAGCACACCGAAAGCCTTTAGTTACACGGAAAAATGTACAAGCCAGAATGCGATTCGCCAGAGAGCATCGAAATAAGCCCTTGACATTTTGGAAGAACGTGCTGTGAAGCGATGAATCCAAGTTTTGTAGACAAGGATCGGATGGGAAGCGATATGTCTGCACCTGGGGAAAAAACGGCTAACTACATTAAAAAGGTGAAAATGTCTGCAAAGCAATTGCGAAAAATTGCAAAACGTGAAACCCAAAAAATACTGTTCGGGGGTAATGAAATAAAAAAACAAAGGCAATGAACGAGCCCTTACCCGAAAATGTCAATGTAAGTAATCAATTATCCGTTATCATAGTAGGTTAATATTAATTCTTATGGAATATTGTTTTCAGTGAGAAACGGGGACGTGTCTAATAATGAAGAATGCGGGAATTAAAAATTTCAACGACGCGCACAACAAAGTTGCAGAGGAAGTTGTTTCTCTTAAACTAGAGTGTAGGCGAAACAAGGACCCTTCCGTTGATGTAGAATTTCGCAGTCTGCAGAAACTTCCTCTCAATTCTATTGACTACTTTATAGAATTTGATGAGGAGGTGCAGAAAGACGACAGTCAACTGGATCAATTTGTAAGTATTAAAAAACAACATTAAAATTTGGATATAAACTATTAAAATGTTTTCAGAAACAATTCATATCAAAAACAGGAGGAGAATGACCTGCGCAGTTTTTGAGGGCAGCCACAAAAAAAGTGTTCACGGACGAATTGTCTTCTGGCTACAGCTGGAAGGGAACAGCCACAAAGCCAAGCGCGGAAAGGTGCTATTGGTGACATTGATAAAAAGTAGGTAAATATATACAATATTAATAATTTTTTTTACTTTCAGGCATTTGTCACGTTAAATACAAATGCAACAACAAGGAGATGAATGGCGTCCTTCGAAAGTATTTTGTGCATGCTAAGGACAGGATTTCTAAAAGGAAACGTTATAATTAATTAAACTTAGCGTAAACTGCCGTCCACAGAGATTTGTAGTAAATAAGTATTAAGTATAGAACGAAATATTGAAATATTTGGTTGACTTTTTGTTTTTTCTTTAAATTTTTTGACTACAATTAAAATAAAGTAAGTAAGTCGCCGGGCCGACTTGGATATACCATGCATTAGGTGAAGAGATATATATTAAATTTCTTTCAAATGCTATCTCTCTTTTGTGGAAACGAGCACTTTAGCGCCCCCCGACCAAATCGGTGATTTGCAGCATATGCTATCTCGCTCTTTTTCGCGTGCATCTGCCTTGCACCGCTATGAGTGAAAAACGTTTCTATGTATAACTCGGCCATTTTTATTTGTGATTTACTTTGATATTTGGTGGAATGATAGATATACGTGACATGTATTAGTGTGCCAAATTAAATTACGATACGATAAATATTTCGGCTGAAAATCGATTTTTTCAAATTTCGGGGGCGTGGCCAAAATTTGAAACAAACTTGGTCTGCGTGCACACTGCACGCATCTAATGTCCAAATCCTATAGCTCTATCTTTTATAGTTCCCGAGATATGGAGGCTCAAAATATTGTTTTTCAAATAACGGGGGCGGAAGGGGGCGGGGCGAAAAAAAAAAATAAACTCGATCTGCCTGCAGAGCAAACGGGTCTACATGCCAAGTTTGGTAGCTCTAGCTCTTATAGTCTCCGAGACAGACAGACGGACAGACAGACGGACATGTCTCAATCGACTCGGCTATTGATACTGATCAAGAATATATATACTTTATAGGGTCGGAGAAGCTTCCTTCTCCCTGTTACATACATTTTGGCGACTTTAATATACCATTTCATTCTATGAATGCATGGTATAAATATGTATTAAATTGAATGAATTAAAAAAAAACTTTTTATTATTTTTGATAAAATAAATAATGGAAATTATAATTTAAAAAATAATGACTGAAATAATGACTCAAAAAAGAGTCGCGCATGAATGTAAATGCATATCAAAAGGGAGTCGTGTATGATTGAAAATGCGACTTAAATATGATTCGATTATGATTAAAGAAAGGGATCATATGTGACTCGTCAAGAAGAGTCGCGGCTAGGGTATAGAGGTTTACATAGGCTGGGTTTTTGTCGGGTACCCGCGGGTAGGGTTACCGGTTTCGGGTGGTGTGCGGGCGGGTGTGGGTTTGGAGAATACTACAAGACGTGAATCAGTGTAGTGTAATTTCTCAACAAGTTTCATTGCCTTATTTTCGAATTTTTTTCGGGTTGAGCGGATCGGGTATGGGTAACGGGTAACCCATGGGTTTCGGGTAAGTCGGGTACCCGTGCCCATCTCCACTAGGGTACCATTTTCTCCCGACGAATGGGTCATTTATGATCAGAAAATGAGCGCATATATGACTATTTTAATCAGTCGCGCGACTCATTTATGCTCTGTTAACTTCAAAAATGCTTGCTGGGTTACTGTATTTGGTCAAACGAGTATGTGCGAGTGTGAGTTATGCAAGTGTATGGGTATTTGGTTTGGCGTTTCGAATGTGCTCGTGCAGGCCTCAAATACGTGGAAAATACACACTTGTAGCAGAACATTCGTACTTAAAGTACTGCTGTTGAAGACTTATTTCTGAATTTTTGTTTAAATCTCTATTATAAGTGGTGTTGGTAACTTGACATTTATAGAGTCCATTATGAATCACAAAGACTACATGGCCATATTGGAGCAGAATTTGAAGCAGAGTGCCAAAAAATTGGGGATTGCAGATGATTATTTCTTCCAGCAAGACAACGATTCGAAGCACACAGCTCATAACGTGAAGCTATGGCTCCTCTATAACGTTAAAAAACAGTTGCCTACGCCACCCCAATCACCTGACTTGAATGCAATAGAGGATCTATGGGATTTACTTGAGCGCAGGATTCGGCAGCATACCATTACATCAAAAGCAATGCTTAAGGAGGTTATTATAGAGGAATGGATCAAAATAACCCCAGAGGATACCGGCAAGCTTGTGGATTCGATGCCTAGACGTCTGGCGGATGGGCTAAAGAAAAAAGGCTATCCAACCAGATATTAATTTAAAACCAAAAAGCATTGTATGCAGTTTTTTTGTTACTTTTTTTTATGTACGCAGACTTTTGGAAAGTCTTTTTTTGTTGTTTTTGGTTATATTATGTTTTTGGTTATATTATGCTTTAGTTTTTTGTTTTGATAAATGAAATGATAGTAAATATTAAGTTTAATAATTTAAAAAACAAATATAAAAAGAAAAAATTCGGTATCTTGTTTCTACTGAGCGCTATTCATGGTCAAACTTAAAATACAAAAATTTTCTTGAGTGTACGCAGAGATTTGTGAGCAAGTGTATGTACATATATCATTTATAACAAAGTAAGTAAGTCGATATTCCATGCATCAAGTGAAAAAAACTATATATTAAAATTTTTTCGCATGCGTGATTAGTAACACATGCTATCTCGCTCACTCTTATGTGTGTGTACTTTAGCGCCCCACCGGCCAAATTTGCCCTTGCACCGCTTTGAGTGCAAAATATTTCAATGTATATTTTTATTCCGATTTTTATGAAACTTGGTGGAATGATAGATGTCCATAACATGTATGAGTGTGCCAAATTAGGATACGATAAATATTGCAGGAGAAAATCACTTTTTATTAAATTCCGGAGGCGGAAGGGGGCGTGGCAAAACAAAAAAATTAACTTGGTCAGCGTCTATACTACACGAGTCTACATTCTAAATTTAGTAGCTCTATCACTTATAGTTGCTGAAATCTCTGCACTTTTACGGACGGACAGACGAACATGGCTATATCAATTTCTCTTCTCATGCTGATCAAGAATATATAATATTTATTGTTGTCATTTATTGTAAAATGCCTCGTGGTACAAGTTTGTCTGATCACGAGCGGGGAATTATCTTCGGCATACATGAAAACGTCTGCAAGATCTTTGTAATAGCAACCCGACTCAACCGGTATAGAAACTGCATATCTAGGTTCCTGAAAAACCCATCGAAATATGTTGCTACTCGACCAGCATTGAGGAACGATGCAGACGCCAGGTTCGACGACTTGCAGTCGAGGATTCAGAGAGCAACGGTCAAATCAGGGCTCAATTGGACTTTCAAATAACAAGGTGTAAAATCGTTCAGCTTCGCTGGAAATCTTTACGGCGATAATTGGACCTTTAAGTAAGTGCGAAAATAATAACAGAACCACTCTTCATCAAAAAACAAATAAATGGTGATGCGATTTCGATAAATTTGACAGGGAATGGAATGTATTGCTATTATTCCCCCTTTTAGAAAAATAGTGTGACCGTTTCCATAATTGTTATGGATTTTAAGTTTTTGGTGATTTTTTTTGGTAAATTTCTTTCAAATGCTATCTCGCTCAATCTTATGAGGACACGAGCACTTAAGCGCCCCCCGACCAAATCGGAGACATGGCAGAATAAGTGCTTGTGTATAACTACTCAGCTGCCAAAGTAGCTCTTGTATGATTACAATGAGTGCGAGTGAGATGGTACATAGTAAATGAGTGCGAGTGAAAGACTACTATGATTTTATTAACCCCTTATTGTCTGCTGGGGTAGAAAATAGCATACAATAATACATTGAGACGATGTTATTTTTGTGTTTATAATTTTATTTTTAATAATTTTGAATTTCCAACTAAACGTTGTTTTTGATTTTTAATAGCTAATTTTTTGTTTAAATATTTAAGTCTAAAATAAATTCTAGTTTTAAAATAATATTGTTTTACATTATCATCAATTTGTACATGTTTAGCAGCAATTAATAATTTTTTTTAATGTCTTTAGTTATTTCAATAGTATTATGAATATTATTTATAAATATAGATTCTAAGTGTTTTAATGTAGCAGTAAACTGATCTGACGGCTTTATAAGCCCGCCGTGCGATACCTCATCCAGATACATACGTAAATGCAGATTGCGTTAAGTCATTAGACAACCTTAATTTTCTAACAACATAACCTGCTAGATATTCCATAGCGTCCTCCGTTAGATCATCCATGATGTAGTCTGCAGCTATGTTGTTGGCAATCTCTATTTCGAACTCTTCCGACCACCCTTTCCACTTCTCTTCATCGGGCTCATTCTCTTTATTGCCGTTTGGAGTTATGTTGAGATTGAGCCAGCTGTCGCAGTTGTCCTCGCCAACATTTCCGTTACCGGCTAACAACTCTGTATTCTCGGCTGAACAATATTTAAGGATTATTAATAAATGATAATAATTAAATAAACACATAAAACACAGGACTGAACATAACTACCAACATTCACAATTTAAACTTTGCTGAAAAATAAATAACTCGTTTGCTCTGCAGGTAGATCGAGTTTTTATTTCGCGCCGCCCCCTTCCGCCCCCGCTATCTGAAAAACAATATTTTGAGCCCCCATATCTCCGGAACTATAAAAGCTAGAGCTATCGGATTTGGACATTAGATGCGTGCAGTGTACACGCAGACCAAGTTTGTTTCAAATTTTTGCCACGCCCCCTTCCGCCCCCGAAATTCGAAAAATTCGATTTATTTTATCGTATCGAAATTAAATTTGGCACACTAATACATGTCACGTATATCTATCATCCCACCAAATATCGCAAGAATCGGAATAAAAATGGCCGAGTTATACATAGAAACGTTTTTCACCCATAGCGGTGCACGGCAGATGCACGCAAAAAAGAGCGAGATTGGGTCGGGGGGCGCTAAAGTGCTCGTGAGTGAGCGAGATAGCATTTGAAAGAAATTTAATATATATCTCTTCACCTAATGCATGGTATATCCAAGTCGGCCCGGCGACTTACTTTATTTTTATACCCTTGCAGAGGGTATTATAAAATTGGTCAGATGTTTGTAACGCAGAGAAGGGATCGTTTCCGACCCCATAAAGTATATATATTCTTGATCAGCAAGAGAAGACGAGTTGATATAGCCATGTCCGTCTGTCCTTCTGTCCGTCTGTCTGTCTGGTGCTTCGCGATCTAGTCCCACAGTTTTAGAGCTATGGCATTCAAAGTTCGTATATAAGCTTTTCTATACAGCCACATGCACATCTGCGATTTTGAATAAGATCGGACAACTATATCATATAGCTGCCATACAAATACAATCGTTAAATGCGAATAACTTCTCTATTTTTTGAACAATCTTATCCAAACTGATTACGTACATAAATAAAAACGGATTACGTCATATGCGTGAATTTCAAAACAATCGGATAAACATAACGCCTGATTTCGACGATATAAAATTTGCCTATATAGCGTGCACTGCTTATGGCAGCAGCAGTATGCAGCAGTACTGCTGCCATAAGCAGTGCACGCATAAGCAGTGAAGCACATACATATATGTGTCAAAATTGCGATTGTGTGTGTGTGAATATGAATATCAATCGCTACATTGTCTACTATTTGGCGATTGGCTGCCCCCGGCCAATGTATTTAAAATATTTCTTTATTGGATTAAGAAACAAAAATTTTTTAGAAAATAAAATGTAATGGTCAAGAGCTGCAAGGGTATACAAACTTTGGCATAGCCGAAGTTAGCTTCTTTGATATTTATATGTTTTGATGGTTTTTAATATTTTGTTGGTCTCCCCTTTGCAGCTATGACAGCTTTCAAACGTCGTTGCATGCATTGGACCAAGTTTGATGTGTCATTAGCACTGATTTTAGCCCATTCAGTGCTCAAAGCCGTTTTTAACGATTCCTTTGACGTTATTGCATGTTTTCGTATCCTTTTCTCCAGCAAATCCCACACATGCTCTATGGGATTAAGATCAGGAGATTGTGGTGGAGGTTTCAATTGTTTACAGTGATAAATGAACCACTCCTGTACACTATAAGCAGTGTGTTTCGGATCATTATCCTGTTGAAAAATAAATGTTTTGGGATCGAACCATGTTTGAGACACTTGCGTGCAAGTTCTCTTTCAAAATGTTCTTGTATAGATGCTGATCCATTTTCTAATCAAAAAAGACCATTCGACCAGCTCCAGCTGGGGATATACAGCCCCAAACCATCACATTTCCTCCGCCATGCTTTACGGTGGGAATTAAATTATTCTCCTTCATGGCATCATTGACTTTTCGCCATACTTTTGGTGGTCCGTCATGTCCAAAAATGTTGAATTTGGATTCGTCGCTAAATAAGACATTCTCCCAGAAGGAATTTGGCTTATTCGAGTATTGTTTGTCGAACTCCAGCCTCTTTTCCTTGTTCGTTTTCGATATGTAGGGCTTTTGGCGAGCAACTCTGCTTGCCTTGTGCAAGCAGTTGCGGATAGTTTAAGGGCAGACATCCTTTTTCATTTCATCGTGGACACTTTTGCGTAATTCTGACGAGGTCACTTTTGGATTTTGAACCACAGAAGATACCACATTGCGTTGTTCCCGTGGTGTTAGTATGCTAGGTCTACCAGCTTTTTCATGATTGGTGCCGATTTGACCAGTGCTTGTATAAGTTTTAATAATACTTTGCACTGTCGAATGTGGCCTATCCACTAATCTTCCAATTTCTCGAAGACTGCGATTTTCCAAAAACAATTTGAGGATTAGTTTTCGGATTTCTGGAGAAACATCCTTTCCTCGACCCATTGTTCAATATTTTCGCCAGTTTTAGTTAAACGAAGTACAAAAATTGGCAATGCTTCTCAGTAATACGTGTGCTTTATTCGCATTCTACGAATAGCACCAAAAGGAAATAAAAATAAAGTAAGTAAGTCGCCGGGCCGATTTGGATATACCATGCATCAGGTGAAAAGATATATATTAAATTTCTTTCAACATAACATATCATCCCACCAAATATCACAAGAATCGGAATAAAAATGGCCGAGTTATACATAGAAACGTTTTTCACTCAAAGCGGTGCAAGGCAGATGCACGCAAAAAAGAGCGAGATAGCATATGCTGGAAATCACCGATTTGGTCGAAGGCGCTAAAGTGCTCGTGTCCACATAAGAGTAGCGACATAGCATTTAAAAGAAATTTAATACAGTAGAGGTCGGTTATGTACATAGCATCGTTATAACCGATATTCGTTATAGCCGATATTGAACTGTGTTGTATGAAAACCAACCAAGTCTCTCTGTGTGTATCGTTATAAGCGGTATGTCGTTATAGCCGGTATCGTTATAACTGACCTCTACTTTATATATCTTTTCCCCTGATGCATGGTATACCCGAGTCGTCCTTACTTTATTGTGAATGACCTCATAGATTCGATTGGGCAGCGAATCGTACAACTTTCCGATTTAATTTAATTAAATGACTGACCAAGCGCTCATTAAATCAAATCCTCTTTGGTGAAATAGTCAATTGGGCCACGCCTATATTTTCCGCCCCTTTATAAGCCCGGCACTGCTGGAAAAATGAAAATTTTTGTTATAATTATAATGGAAAAAAACAAATTAAAACAAAGCAAAAAATGAAAAAATAACATTTTAGCATGTTTTTAAGATATATTTTTACAACATTGTGAGGAAGTTTTTCTCAGCTGGGGTACATATCTCAGTCTCCCCAGGGCCTCCTTACAAAAATATTTGTAAAGATACCGAGACTCGAGATCATTGGAGAATTGCTGATTCTAGATCGGACCACAACACAGAAAAATGGGGAAAAGGGAAGGATACATGCAGGACGACACCAATACGATACATATACAGGGGTGTCACAGAAAACGCTAGCGATTCTGGCGACGTTTGAAACGTAAAACGCCGAAACCAAACGTTGGTGTCTTGGAAATCTCCGACGTTTCATTTTCGGCAACATTTTCGGAGCCACAGCCACCGGTTGGCACAGCAGCTGACTCGATCGCCGCTATTTCGGTATTTCGATTGTCGATAGGTGCAATAGGGTTGTGCAATTCAAAAAAAAAAAAAAAATACTAAAGTTTGGAATTAAAATTGTTATACATTTTTCGTAAACCAAAAATTATTGCTAATGTTATACAACAAGAAAAAATGTACTTATTTTTTGGAGGTACAGTTAACATACTGCAACATCAAACTTTTTAAAATTATTATCGCGCGCAATATTGTCGGTGCTTTGACAACCCTATTGTTTACATTTACTTCAAATTTGTAACTGTAAACTAATTTTAGCAAATTAACCAAAAATTTAAGAACAATGAATTAAATACAACAAGATGAATACAATGCATCGATAACTGCTAACTATTGCGTTTGTAAGCCTACATTCTCATTTCTACACAATTCATTTTTCGCAACAATGGCAACTGTTTTACCCCAGAATAAAATTTCGTCCATGCGATTTCTAGGTACATACATATTAGCTCTGTTCAACAGGTCATTGGATGCAGACCTGGAGGTGTTTAGAACAAATGTGAGCGAAATCGTTGGGAATATTATTTAATCTAGACTCTTGCTTCTTTTAAGCAAGCGATTTCCATTTTTACAAATCTTCAATTACAAGTGAAATAATTTAAAATTCGATGCACATATTCAAATGCAAATGTAATTAAGTTTATTTGATCATATTAGAAACCATATCCATCAGAAATCCAAAAAATTTCAATACATTTTAAAAAGGGCGGCAACTGCAATTGCATTTTTTTCAGCTGTTTACATTTCTTCTTCTTTGGCTGGCCAAGATAAAAACAGAGACGTCAAATTGGTGCATTTTTTTGACGTTTACATTAAATTTATCTGTGTACACACAATTTAAAAAACTTTCTTAAATTAGGTCGTAATCCATAAAATTTGTGCTTACTTGTGGCATAGAACAAAGTAAAATTTGAAACACAAATGTTCTGTCCGAAAATTAGTTTCTGCCGTTTTCAGCAGGATGGCAGCCTTGTTTATGGGTGATTTAAGCAAAAACGACGCTTGCTTGATTTTTTCACAGGCGTTTTCGTAAAATAATAAATTATACATGAACACAAATATTGCCAGCGATTATTTGAATGCAATTCCATCCAAAAATAATCAAAGTTTATTTCAACACCATTCTTTTTTCAACATAATTTGCCGTAAAGGCAAAATTAACCAAACGTTGCAGCAAAACTCGCAACTTTTGAAAACTGTCAAAAGAGGTTTCTGTGACACCCGACATTTGCGTTTGGGGCGATTTTGGGGCGTTATCGATTTCTGTGACACCCCTGATAATAACCTTTTACCTTCTAGCTGAGATGGGGGTCTGTGGCCTGAGGAGGGGCATGAGTTAGTGGGACAGCACATTGACAAGTACAACATAAAGGATTCACCTACAAATACAAAACTACACGTCTATCAGGGATGTGCGGGAGTTTGCACGAGGGCCCCTATTTTCGGCAAAGCCGAACCACTAAAGGGTCTGGTCAGGAGCTGTGATTCGGCATAGCCGACTAAACACTCACTCTGCTACATTAGCACGCCATTCGCCATTTTATTTGTAATATATTTATTTTGCCCTTTTCCAGCTGCGCCATTACATCAGCCATCCTAAGCTTCCTATTTCGGTCCCTCTCTTACGCATAGCTGCATATGCTCAGTGGCCTACGTGACTCATCGCATGTCCGTAGTGTCAGGTGGCGCCGGCGCGTGGCGTCGGCACGATCACCGTTACTTTTGGGCTTTTCTGAGAAAGCACCGTCGAAGAGCATGAGTGGCGAAGATCGTGAGTGGCGAAATGGGTGAACGGCGAAACGAGTGAGCGGCGAGAGGTTGGCCAGGATAGGTGGCGCTGCAAAGAAAAGAAGAACTAGTTCTACCTATCGGGTCAGAGCCAGTCCATGAACTTAATACTAATAATCATACGAGCTTAATACTAATAATAATAATAATAATAAGCACTGCTCTTCATTGAGCGTTATCGCTATCGATAGGTGTTGTGTCGATAGATTGATATATCGTCACAATATTTTAGACTTAATAAAACAAAAAGTTAATAATCTTCTTCATCTAAAAAAAAAGAATTCTCATGTTTGTCATCGGTTCCGTTGTCCGATTTTGTGTCTTCATCATTTACAAAATTATATGAACTCAGCTCTAATGTTGGATTATCTAAAAGGTTTTTAACTTCTATTGGAAGTGGTTTTTCAGCCACTTGTTTATATAGTAGCTTGATATTAATGGATCAGAGTTAGTCCATAGCTCTATTAAAAACGCCAGCCATATTATTTAATCTACAATTTTTTCTGGCATGAGAACGTCGGTCCATTTTATAATTTTTGTTACGAGCTTCCGATGCATTCTCACCTACATAAACATCCAACTGGAAATATACAAAAATCTATAATGTCTGCTGAACTAATATTTGATGTACAGTTGGAAAAATTGGGTACCTCGGATATGTTTTCATATATAGATTAAAAATGTCTTTGCAAAATTGTCGGTACTTTTTTGGGCTGATTGATTTACATTTGACATTAATTACATTTTCCATTTTCTCTAAAACATAATTTTGTAAAGTCAATATTCTTTCAGCTGTGTGGTTTAGCAAATCCTGCAGAGAAACCTTTGCCAAAGTTTCTGTAATACTAATTCCTAACGGTCTGCATTGCAACTTTGTAGATCTTATTAAGTCGTACCCAGGACATACATTGCAGCCGTGCGCCTTGTAGAGTTGTGTAAAGTTGATATATTGCTGCTTTGGGAAATTATTCTCCAAATAAAAGGTAATGCTTCAATATTAGAGATGCGATCTGATCCCAGTGGATTTTTTATTTCGGGATTCTCAACATATTCCTCAGTCAAGGCCCGGCTTCGGCATATCCAACTTTCGGACGACCCATCTTGGATGGTGATGGCTTAGCAGTATATTCCAAATCAGTTTTTGTTTCCATACATTTGCAAACCATTCTGTGTGAATCGACTTAAATCGCTCAAGATTTCGATTGTATTGGCGCAAGTAACGTTTTATATAATATACAAAATTAGTCAATTTTGCCTTAATTCGCTGTATGTTTGATTCGATCAAATTATCTCTATTCATTTCTTTCATTATGTACGCTGTGGCAGCATCAACATTGCGATTGTTGTGGAACAAAACCGAGCAGAAAACATGATTATTACAATAAACGAGACACATTGGTTAGTAATTTGCCATTTTTAGTTGCATCTTTTGATATGCACTTTTCAAAAAATACTCCACGAAACACAATTAAAATTGTTAGATTTTTGCTAAAAATACAATCAACAATAACACTGGACATTAAAAACACCACGAAAATTTATGCAAATTTATCGTAAATAATAGATTATAAATACCTTGAGCCTTGCTATCCATGTTACACTTATTAATTTAAATTAAACAAATGATAATTTGAGCACTTACAACAGCAGAAAGTTTTACGCGCCAATTTATATAATTGCGAGCTTCAGCCGATCAGCTGGTTTTGAAGGGTTGCCACTAAAAGAGATTTGCCACCGAAAAAAAAAAATGTTTTCCAGCTAACAGAAGTGTTTACTATTAATAAATAAAAACATTTTCCTAAAATTTCACCATTAATTTTAGGACTTTATGCCGCCCATTATGCAAAATCGCCCATAGTGCTCTGCAACAAATCAACATTTTGTGATTCACAAACCACGATTTAATCATTCGGGCTGTGTGGATTGGAGCATTATCATGTTGAAAATGCCAATGCCGATTTGAAAACAGATTTAGAAAAGCAGTTTCCAGTACGCTTTTATACGAGTTCGCATTCATATTGGTGGTAAAAAAATGCAGCTCGCACGTGCCATAGTAGGAGATAGCTCCCCACACCATGACACCGCCCACACGGCTATGAAGTCGATTCAATTGATGTTCCTCCTTCCGAAGATCATGGAAATAATAATTATATTCATCGGGCCCCTCCAAGTTAAACTTCTTTTCATCAGAAAATACCACATAGTGCCAATCACGATTCCAGGCCATGTGCTCTCGTGCGATTGAGCTAATTGCATTTCTTTTCGAGCATTATTAAGTGATGGTTTTTTTTTCATTTTAATCTCTTCAAATGTGGAGCATTCTTTTTGACAGTAGATAAGCTCGCTTTTACACCAGCATTTGCCCTGATCTTTGGGGTTGCCCCATGGGAGTTGGATCCTTCTCGTAAAATTGCTCTCCTGTCCGCATCGGAAATCACTTTATTGTTACTGCCTTTATAATTTCGACCAGACGTATAATTTTTATACCCTTGCAGAGGGTATTATAAAATTGGTCAGATGTTTGTAACGCACAGAAGGGATCGTTTCCGACCCCATAAAGTATATATATTCTTGATCAGCAAGAGAAGACGAGTTGATATAGCCATGTCCGTCTGTCTGTCTGGTGCTGCGCGAATTAGTCCCACAGTTTTAAAGGTATCGCATTCAAAGGTCGTATATAAGCTTTTCTATACAGCCACATGCACATCTGCGATAAGATCGGACAACTATATCATATAGCTGCCATACAAATACAAACGTTAAATGTGAATAACTTCTCTACTTTTTGAACAATCTTATCCAAACTGATTACGTACATAAATAAAAAGGGATTACATCATATGCGTGAATTTCAAAACAATCGGATAAACATAACGCCTGATTTCGACGATATAAAATTTGCCTATATATACACACACGCATAAGCACTGCTTATTAAGCAGTGAAGCACATATATGTGTCAAAATTGCGATTGTGTGTGTGTGAATATGAATATCAATCGCTACATTGTCTTGGCACGCTTACTATTTGGCGATTAGCAGCCCCCGGCCAATGTATTTAAAATATTTCTTTATTGGATTAAGAAACAAAAAATTTGTTAAGAAATAAAATGTAATGGTCAAGGGCTGCAAGGGTATACAAACTTCGGCATAGCCGATGTTAGCTTCTTTGATATTTTATTTTCCCAAACCTTGCTGACAATTCTTGACTTAATTGCTCTTCCAAATGATAGCTCTTTTCTACCTGCCTTTTATAAATTTGAGCTGCAACACTTTTCCCTTTTCGAACATTGCGCTTAATTTTATGCAAGTGGTTTTAAAATTTAAAAGCGCTTATTCCATCTAAAGCCCAAAAAAATTGAGAGTCTTCATGCAAATGCAGCAGGGAATGAAAATTGTATGTCAAAAAATACAAATCATATATTTTGGAAGTATCCAATACAAAAGATCTTAATAATTGGGCAGCAATTGAATTGTTTAATTTGCAGTCAAATTCATGCAATAGAATTTTTAAAGGTAAAGATAATTTCATGAAATGCGTGTATATTTCTGGAGTTAAAATCTTTTTTAAAACAAAAGGTCCAGTGTAGAGTAAGAACTGCCTAAGCTCTGTTGCTTTCCAACTATCAAGCTTTTTTACACTTCGAAGTTTTCTATTAAACCCCCTAGGCATATTTTTCTTATTGAATGTCAACTCACTCGAAATTAATTCAACTTTCCATGAAGGTAATGAAAAGCTTTCACCTTTTTTTTTTATCCAAGCATTCAATAATGACCGCATAACACCTAAACATACAACGTGCATATAATCTAAGGAGCACTGTGAGACAATATCTATATTAAGTATTTCCAATGGAGTAAAATGCTTTAAATGATGTTCCGACTGGGAACGGTTTCGGAACGATGTATTGTTTCGGGTTCTGGTGGGAAAACTAGACGATTTTTGACCATCTGTCCTTTCTGCAAACACCTTCGACATGAGTAATACCCAGAATGTCCCTTTGTTCCTAAAACAAACGCTTTTGCCGGTGCATCCATCACAAAACAACGTCCAATAATATTCAAATGTTTACTTTCAAACTGAATTCCTTTCTCAATTAGAACTTTTAGTTCTACAATGAACTCTTGTAAAAAATCAAGGGCACAATGTGGCTTTGAAATTCCTTCAAACACACCAACTAGGCAAACACTTGCCAAAATCGGCCAAACTTGCTTCGAACTGCTTGTAAATAAAGGAAAGCCATCGATGCCAAAGTCTAACGTTAAATTTGGTAACTTCCAATTATTCGTCACAAGAAAGTCAGTTAAGCATCTTTTAAGCCCATAATGAACATAAGTAGCGTCGCCAACCTTTCTCTCAGTGACGGAACTAGGCGTATGCAAAACTGTTCTGCCATCTTTCGGTACATAAATATTGCATTTTCGCAACAATAATAATAATGCATTACGTGCAAATATACTAATGCCAAAATCGGTGGCCCATTTGGCTATTTCCTCACGCAAGTTGAATTCATTATTATCTTTATTTAAACAATTCTCATTATCACTACTAGAGGAAGAGCTATCACTTGAACAGTCAACATTGCCATTTTCGGGTAAGGGCTCGTTCATTGCCAACGTTTCTTGCACAATTGTGTTTTGTTTTATTATTTTATTACCCCCGAACAGTATTTTTTGGGTTTCTCGTTTTCCAATTCTTCGCAGACATTTTTACCTTTTTAATGTAGTTATATTTATGCAAATTTATTAATTTATTCACATTATAATGCTTACTGACCTTTCTCTTTCACTTGGTCAACTAATAATGACCGAAAATTCACATTTTGCCACGTGCTTTACAATTTGGAGAGAACAACTCCGTTAGAAAAATATCATAGAGAGAAAAAACAGTTAGGAATCATCTTGAAGAGCGAAATATTATTATGCGCAACAACTAAAAACATGCATATTTCAATCCCCTTTATGATCAATTGGCGATTCCTTTACATTTTGTTATTGCACCTTAAGCAAATCGCCTTTTAAGCATATGGGGGATTTATTTTTTGATCAGCAAAGCGAATCAAAGAAGACTCATCAAAATGATTTCACACAAAACAGTCTTCCAAATGCTATGTGGGGTATAACATATCATGTATGTATGTATGTATGTGTATTCAGGTAAATTTTGTATCGACAAAATCAGGCGTTATGTTAATCCGATTCTCTTGAAATCGAGGAATGTGATTCATTGTGTATATAATTATGCAAATAATCAGTTTGGATAAGATTCTTCAAGAAAAAAAGACGGTTTTCGCATTTTAATGGTTTTTTGTATAGCTATATTATATAGTAATCCGATCTTTTTGAAAATCGCAGATAATGTGCTTGGGGTATAAAAAAAAGCTTATATACGAACTTTTTTAGCCATAGCTTCAAAACTGTGGGACTATATGACTATATCAACTCGTCTTCTCATGCTGATCAAGAATATATATACTGTACGGTTTCGGAAACGATTCCTTCTCTGCATTACAAACATCTCATCAATTTTATAATACCCTCTGCAAGGGTATAAAAAATTAATTTTAGTTGAAACCTTTAAATATTCTACAAAATGTGGAACTGTAAAAAAGTAATTTGTGGGTGGGCTATTTATTAAATGGCAACGCAGTTGCACATATGTTCGATAGAGTCTACGTGCAAAATATTTTAATACATGATTGGCCCGCTCAACTAGCTTACCGCTTCAAATTAATTTAGTGACGTCATTTTCCCACCATGGCATGCGTTCGTTCACCTGTAAATGTAGCCAATGTTTATCATCTTCTGAAGGAAAGCCGAGCTAGATGTGTGGCCAAAATCTTAAAATATCATTACTTAATGAGAAATTCGTTAAATCAAATTTGTTAAATTTCGTTCTTCTCTCCTCTGCTATATTTGTGCTTGGTCAGCAGTCTTCACTCCTATTGCACGCCTCTTTATTAGCTGCCTCTTTTCTTCAACGGAAGAAGGAGAAACTTTTCATTCCGCTTGCCCATGCAGTTTCACATCATCAAAGGATAAGCGACTCCCCAAAGGCACTGCGGAGGAGTATGCCGCTGGGAATGGCGAATGCGACTAAGGACAGGGGACAATGGATAGTGGCTGGGTGAAATGGGTAAGGGTATAGGAGGGAGTGTGGCTGCTGTTACGTCTCTTGCTTTCACAAAAGCGCACAAATCGCATTTTCTTGACAGAAAATGTTGCTTCATTTGTGCAGAAAGCGCGCTCGGTGGTTTGTATAGAAAAATGTTTGAAAGGATTTCTTGGCGAGTAGGTAGCAAATGCGAAGATGGGGTGCCGAATGGCATTGGGTCCTTCTGGCTGCGGTGGGTGGTGGAAAATTAAATAAAAGCGCAAAGCCATAAATGCAATTTAGCTGCAACTGCAACTGCATTGATAAATAGACATCAATTGATTTTCCAGCTATTATTTAGATGGAAGCGGAGGAAAAAGCTGAGAGCAGCAGATTGATTGATCAAAGATTTACCAGATTTCCCACTGATTCTCCTCCAATTTAAGTTTTGCCAAATTTAAGGAGAGCGAGCAAGTGATGGCGTGGGTTAGGGAGGGGCTAGGGAAGGATAAAATGGGCAAAACAATTAAATGAGGGAGAAAAATAAGCGGTGTAGGTAAAAAGGATTAAAAATCCATTAGGCACAAATTATACGAAATAAAAGTTAAGTAAGTTATTTTTCCATTTCTTTTCCCGTCTGTCTGCATTTCCCCTTGGCTTTTTCTCGTGCTTAATTTCTATTCAGCTTGGGCCATAAAAACATAGAAACTTATTTTATGGCGCCTATTTATTTTGCCTGATTACAGTTTTTACGAGGCGTTGGTGACAAAGCCAACCAAAAAGAAGTAGAAGCGAACGAAAATAAAAATGTGCTGCATACCTTTTGGCGCAGTAACCGAAAAAGCTAACTCAATATTCAAAAGGAAAATATAAAGACTGGAAGTCGGATGGGGTCGACAGTGATACAGAGAGAAAGAGAGACAGCTAAAGAAAGTCAAAGCAATAAAAATGCATTTTTATGAGCAAAACTACCAACAAGCATAAATCTCCATCGAAAGCTGCTTTGCATTGCTGCCAGTGCAGGACCAACTCTTACCTGAGTGTGTGTGTGGGAGTACATACATAGATATAAGATAATACGGCGACTTCACTAAGACTCCAACCACTGCGACACACAGTCACAAACCAAAGAAGGAACAACAATAACAAATGCATGGAGAAAACAAATTACAGTTCGTGTTTGCAGGCGAGCAGGAGCCTGGGCAAAATAATCCCATTTGTAAAAATTGATTGCAGTTTATCGATAAAAAACGTTGCTGTTGTAAGCCAAGCCACATACCAAAAGAGAGCGAGACATGCAGACCTCTTCTGTGTGTGAGAGAGAGGGAGAGAGAGAGAGATGGGGAGCAGGAGACTCTGGCTGGCGATATGAAGTGAAGTGCAGCAGACATTGACCAGTCAATGAGTCAGTGGTTCTGGTAGTCATTCGACTGGAAGTACGTCAAGGTGAATGTGAGGGAGTGAGCCACCAACTAGGCTCTACATGAGTAACATGTGTAAAACACAGGTCATTAGGGCAAAACTCACGACAGATTTGTGTGTGGGCTTGCCACACTGCAAGTGTGATTAATGATCCACTTTTCAAATATGGACCAAATAGTAAGTACGTATGTATACCATGACTTTTAAATAAGTATTTATTTGTTGCACTTTTCTTCACTAAATAAAAACTTGCCTGTTCGTCCTCAATTCGACTCAAATGATAACTAATCGCTTGCAGTTTTTATTATTACAATTACAATAAGAATTATAATTACATTTACAATTTGTTGTAGTCAATTAAGTGTACGTAGGATGGCTTGATAATAAGATTCAGTTTTATTTTCTCACACACGTTTTTTGCCTCGGAAAACTCCTCTTTGTATATATGTATATCGATATCACCTGAAGCATAGGTGATGTCGATACGAATTATTCGTTATCGTGTAAAGGGGGACCTTCGAATTATTTAATACTTTTTTATGCTTAACAAAAGCAGAAATCTCGTATATACAAATTTAATTCTAGTTTTGTGCATCTCATACTGAGGCGACCACACACAAGAACTGTACTCTAGAATAGGTCGTACAAGTGAGGTAAGAGAATGTTGGTTATATATGGATAATTGTCCATTGGGTAAATATATATGTACATTATGTACAATATATATTATATTATATGTATATAGTAGAGGTATTATATATGCACTGTGCATATTCTACTACATTGTTATGATAGATATGCGATTGAATAATGATGGTATAAAAGAATAAGAGGCCTTTATTTGCGAATTGTGGACGAGTAGGTTCAGCCAGGAAATATGACATCAGTTTGTTTTGCATTTCTGAGTAAATCGATCGCCAAAGAAGTGAATTCTAAAAGGTTAGTGGTTATAGACCTGCGTTTCACAAACGCGAACTAATAGACCTACAAAAATGTTGTAATTGAGAAATAATTATTTTTTCAAAAGCTTTTGTAATAGCAGACAATTTGAAAACTTCTCTATAGTTTGAAGCTTCGGAGATATGTATAACAATTTTTATGGAGATGAATAATATATGATTCCTTCTAAATAACTGGAAAGGAAGACGAATCACCAGAGAATTAATCACGCTGAGAAGCGAACTTTCATCAATCCCTGGAATTAAAATACAATTCGAATTTTTTAACGGATAAGGATAAGGCCTGAATGATATTCCGTTGAGAAGTAGGTTGGTTTGAAAACCAGAAGGCCGGGCTAACTTCGACCATGCCGAAGTTTGTATACCCTTGCAAGTTCATGCCTTACTCAATACCTAAATGGAGGTCGCAAAATGGAAAGGATTTTTGTGTAAAAACCTTTATCTACACGCTATAGCACGGCACGCACACATATGCATGTATGTAGATATATGTATGTATGCTGCAGCATGCAATTTTTCCATCTGTTTGTATGACAGCTATATCATATAGTAATCCGATTTTGATTTTGAATTTGGCAGGATTATAATTTATTATGTGCAAATGTTATTTGCTAAGTTTGGTGATAATCGCAATAGAAACAAAAAAGTTTTTAGAAGCAAAACTATATTTGGTCCGATTGTTCCTATGGGAGCTATATGATATAGTAGTCCGATCTTAATCAAATTTGGCACGGACGTATAGATGTATAGTAATCTGCCAAATGTTAAGTTTTATAACAATCAGATAAAAAACAACAAAGTTATTGATCTAAAACTCTATTTTCGACTGACGGGTTCCATGGGAGCTATATGATATAGTTGTCCGATCTGGATGAATCGGAGATATACAATGCCTGCAGTATATATGTACAAGACTTCGTGCAATTGCAGCTCTGTAGCTATAGCGGTTTAGGAGGAGAAGCTGTTGATCCAGACAGACGGACAGCCGGACAGACAGACGGACAAACGGATTTGAACTCGTCTTGTCCTGCTGATCAAGAATATATATACTTTAAATGGTCGGAGATGACTCCTTCTATGCGTTGCACACTTCTGACCAAAATTAATATACCCTTTTTGCAAGGGTATAAAAACAGCAAACAATTGCCTTATCAGTGTTAGCTTAATTATTTTCAAACGACAAGGAAGACGGATGTTTTACGTTTAGTATTGACAAAGTTATAAAATTGCTTAGGATACCGTAAGCCTTTTTACGATATTCAATAATGGATTAGAGGTGGAGAAAACATCGATATGTTTTTCGATGCATCGTTGTTTCGTATTTTTGGAAAACATCGATTATTGACAACGACTATCGATGTTTTCTTTGTACACCTCTAGCAAAGAAAAAGTCCATTTTGAAGTTTTCTTTTATTTTTTCCGTTTGCAACATTTTAATTTATTTAGGATTAGTAATTTACGATTGTGGCATTGCGATTGGTGTTGGCAGCGACGTGGTCGTTAATTTGCGATGGAGAATCGTTTTAAAAGTGAGTTGATTCAAATATCACACAAATATCAAAACTTCACTGCCGGTAAATCCTTGGAGCAGGAGATGTACACTGTCTTGTCAAGGACTGAAAGGGAGCAGCCAACACCAGATGATCACGCAATGCCACCAACAAACTAATGTTTCTCAACAAGAACTTTAATATCGTTTAAGATATTTAATATCTATAAAATGCACATCAATGAAATGATCTCCTTATTTCTAATTTTGTAATCCTTCTTTTGAACGAAGAAAACTTTTTTGTTAACATTTTATTCTTGAATAAAAATATTGTTTTTCGTTTAAATATTTACTGAATTTGCCTTATATTCATTTAAAACCAAAAACCGTTAAAAACATCGGTGAAACATCGATGTTTTGCTTAAAAAACATCGAAAACATCGATAGTGGCAAACATCGATTTTCTCCACCTCTATAATGCATTCCAATACTTCCTCTACATCGATGTTGATGCCTTTTCGTCAAAACAAGAAGCAAACTTTTTACTGGCAAGCCATTTGCGTTCTGCTTCTGGCCTCAGCATTCGGCATCGTATTTGCGAACGCCAACCCTAGTTGTGTAACAGCTGATCAGCTGCTTGTAGCACTGTTGTGTAGCCACTGTTGTGCTTTAGCTTTAAGCTTGAATATAAATAGCATGCAGGCGCATACTGCATCCAAATACTGCTGCTGGCGACTCTAACAACATGTTTCCCATCGTGTTTGGTCGCTGTCCAACACTATCTTCTTCGGCGTTGCCAGTGTTGTCGTTGCCAGTGCACTGCAGTTCAAGCGTTGCCACTACCATCGTTAATACTGCCATTATTGACGTCATTAGCGTCATTATTTTTTTTTTGCCGCTGGGAGCGCCAAAGTGCTCGTGTGGTCATAAGGTTAAGCAATATAAATTGAGCTTTTCAATTTGAAGCAAAAGGAGCAACTGAAAGTTAGATAGATTGCAATTAATTTGCAAAAGAAATCAACTGATTCGATTGCTCTATTGACTCGACTGCATTGTGATGGATCTATCGATCATGATAAGCCCGCTTGTCAATCGCCTAGCAATACAGGTGCAACATCTAGAGTTACCACGATGAAAAGTTTTTATCTGACTTTACTCCCATTTACACTTAAAAGTCAAGGTCGGTTGTATAAGGTGTCAGGTCTATGATCACATTTCAATATTTTCCTCTTAATCCGGCAATTGGTACAAATTTATCGTTTGCTGTTAGAGCACAAACATGTACAGGATACATAAGCACTTGCTTCTCAGATCCTGGCTTTGGCTTTTTTTATGGCGACTTTGCAAATTGGTCACAGGTTTCGCTTGGAGTGCAGTTTCTCCATACACATTTGGAAGTTTTTGCTCACCTTTTGCAAAAATGCACAAAAATTACTGTTCTGAATGCGGGGGGCTAACCCCTTCGAACCCTCCACCTAAAAATTTCAATGAAATTGTGGCAAAAGTTTAGCCTTTTCTATTTCTTTCTGTATTTTTATTTTATTTTTTGTTCGGTTTATTTTCATCTTCTACCATTTTTTGGCATTGCACTTGCGGCCGGAAATCCAAATTTACAGCATTACAACTTCCGGTAAGCTGCTTATTGGCATAGAAACTGCAGGGCAGGGCAGACAGTCAGTCCGGCGGGCAGTCAGGGACCAAGTTCGTGTGCAAGTACGAGTCGGAGACCAAGTCCAAACTGCAAATAAAATCCGACAATAAAATGATTTTATAAATCATAAACGGTATATGGCAAAATCACCAAAGTACTAGATGCAAAAGTCTATGTGCGATGTGTGGGCGAGAGGTGGCCGAGTAAGCAGAAATGAATGCCAACAATTTTGTGAATTCCAATTCAAGTTATTATCGGTTGATTTTTCAGTTATTTTTGTTGTTTTACTTTGTGTGCTTGCTCTTTTATTTTTTTTTTTTTTCTATTTTGGTCTGTTTGGTTTTTTTTGTGTTGCCAAAAGTTGCATTATTAGCATTTATGTGCAATTACATGTGAGTGGTGACCATGTTGCGGTCAAGTTTCAAGTTTCAAGTGCTTAGTGAGAAAAGTAGCAACAACAAATGAAAGAGCCAGCTATAGCCAGAGAGAGAGAGAGAGAGAGTGAGAGGGGAAGAAGTTGATGAGGAGGAGGCAATTCAAGTGGATGGTTAATGCCCGAGGTCAAATGGTACTTAAAAGCTTACTTATTTACAAGTAGTTGCAGCCTGATACTTGAGCAGTTGCATTTGCAGCAGTTGAGCAATTACAATGGAACTGCGGCCGAAAGATTAGCCGACAATAATTGGAATATAATTAATCGTAATTATAATAAAATTTAATTGAAAATTCCACCATCATCTTCACAATTTATTTTCCACAGAAGGTAGATTGTACAGATACCCTGAGCGGGTTATGTTAGTAAGCCGATTAATAATAATTTAATGTTTAAATGATTAGATATGAATTTTAGTTCCTCGTCATTGATTATGCACCATCTTAATGTTGTTGGTTCCAAGTGGGCTAGTCGATCAGGTGAGATGATTTTCGCAAGCTTTTCAAGAAATAGTTAGGTCTTTGTGGCAATTTTCATTCCAGGTGTGACATAACGCCCTAGTGATAATCTGCGCTCGGATGGGCCATTCTGTTGACCAGCTGAAGATTGCTTTCGATTGGATAGTTCAAGGCCTAGAGTACTAAACGATAATTTAAAGTTTAAATTTTAAACAACGGTTTCATTTTTGACAGTCGCATTCCATGTCTATGTCCCGCGCTGCCCTTTTCTTCCACAAAGACTTTCTTAACATAGTGAACGTTTTTTACAAGTTATAAAACATAAAATTCAACAGTAAGTTTTCGTTAAACTTTAACAGTAAATAGTAAGGAAAGAGAAATACACTCTGCACTCCGATCATATTCAGTGTAAAGTTAAGTTTGGAAGTTTTATTGAAAAAATTAAAACTGAAAAATCAAAGTAATTTTTTGATTGACTAAACAAATAGCAGGAATTACAGTCGCCAAAGTGAATGTAACAGGCATTGGCTTTAAAATGTTTGGTGCCTAATTTTCTTGGTACAATTTACAAGATTACTTGACGTCCATTCCATTAGACAGTTTTATAGATTTACATCAAAATTGGGAGCTATCTGAGTGACCGGGTTGAACGAGAGATAAAGGTGAATAAACAATTTATTAAAGATTTGATATGGTATATATAAGTATAATATACAAGCATCTATAAATTTAGCCCTAGAGCCTATAATTTTTAATATCAAAAGATGTAGGTATTGGACTCTAGATCAGTGGTCGGCTCCCGCTATATTTCAGAAAGAGCAGATCAAGGCCACTTTAGGTGTGCGAAAAAAGTAAGTGGGAGACTATGTTAAATGATATAAAAATTGAACACATCAATATATTAAAAAAACAAAAATTTGTGTTTACACTTAACAAAATGACCAATATATTTCAATATAATTGAATCACACGTAAACAAATGTAATGAAAAATGAAACAAAATATTTTCAAACGAAATAAGTAAGTGGGACAAATTCATAATTTGTATCTTAAACCTACGAAAAAAGAAAAAAACAACTGATTTTATAAGAAAAGAAACTTAAATAGAAACTTAAATTTATTGTTCAAAACCTTCAATATACAGGATGGTATCGAATTTATTAAGTTTTGAAGCATTTGGATGTCCAATTTTTGCCATTCCTCAATTATGGGTTCTTTGTGGTCCTTCAGATTTCCAAATTGTTTGAGATTGGCATAAACTCGCCGAGTGAAGATGCCCCAGAGGTTTTCAATCGGATTGAGGTCCGGGCTGCGTGCTGGACAGTCTAAAACAGGAATTTGACACTCCTTAAAATATTCTTTTGTCACCTTTGCTGTGTGGATGGGTGCATTATCCTGCTGGAAAGTCCAATCGTCCCCATACCTCTCCAAAAGGCACTAAAACTGTTTCCAACAACTCTATATAATTTTGTGCATTCATTTTATGTGTTATGAAACACATTGGGGTCTTTCCATTGAATGCGAACGCTGCCCATATCATAAAGGACCCTCCGTGAAAATTTCGGGACACATTGACCTGTTTCGGGGCTCGAACATCGCGATAGTAATAGCGATAGCCATCAGGGCCATCTAAATTAAATTTTTTTCATCACTGAAAATAATATTTGTCCATTCATTGTCCCAAAATTTCTGTTTGTTGGCGAACTGTATTCGAGCAACTTTATGCCTAGGTAATAGCTCCGGTTTCAACAGTTTTTTTTTTTTTATACGAAACATAGTCCGAGCTCTTCAAAATTTGCCGAATACGTCTGGTGGATATCGGAAGAGACAAAGCACTACGAATTTGACATGCGCTGATATTGTCCTTACCGCTAGATTTTTTTTTGCCTTTTCTCGCGGTTAACCAATGGTGGGCGTCCAGAACGGGGTTTTTTACCGTAATTTTCCGGGTCTTTAAGTAATTTTTCCACCGTGTTTTTATTTCTACCAACATTTTTAGTGCAGCGCCACGATCCTCCCACGCTCCTTATCAGACAATCTTGCGAAACTGGCATTTTATTTTTTTTCTTTATCAAAAACTGAATTATGAATTGGAAATAACTCCTTTTTTGTCAGTTTTAATAGTTTACACAAAATTTTAATGTAAAAGTTCTAATTAAACGTGCTTATCTCTCGAAAAATGAAAGCAAAGTAATCTGTCCCATTTACTTATTTCGTTCGCGGAACTGAACGTTGGCATCTAAAAATAAATCTAACGGGAAATGTAATAGCAGAGTCTTTACTAAAAATACTGTTTATAGAGAAGTAATTCGTTTTTAGTTTATTTTCCTAGAATGCGGTCGATTGAATTGGCCGCGGGTGTTACTAGTAAGTGTTATTCCTTTTGTTCAATCAACATTGACACCCAATCAGAATGAAACTTTTTTCTTTTGTCTTCGTTTGACTTTTTGGTTCTAGTTAACTTGGCAACCAACTAGCTGACAATTTCTAATTTTAATAACTGCAGCACTTAAAGCAGCAAATAAAACCGCCCAACTTTCCAACAAAAACACTTTACTCAAAAATGTTGCTCAAGTTTGTTGCTTCCCATTCCCACTCCCCTCTACCCCACCATCCTCCAAGAACAAATCAAAGACCAAACAAAAAAAAAATTCATGAAACAATGTCAAAAGAAACTTCTTACAAAGGGAAACTTGTCACAAATTGCGCATACGCCGTGTTGCTGCTTCAAAACTTGAAAACTCCAAAACCATAAACCGAAGTCTAGTTATACCATGCATCCATAGGATGCAATGGTATATTATATTCGCCAAACTGTATGTAACAGGGAGAAGGAAGAATTTACGACCCTTTAAAGTATATATATTCCTGATCAGCATGAGAAGAGAAATTGATATAGCCATGTCCGTCCGTAAGAGTGCCCAGATCTCAGGAATTATAAATTATAGAGCTACCAAATTTAGAATGTACTCGTGTAGTATATACGCCGATCAAATTTATTTATTTTTTTCGCCACGCCCCCTCCGGAATTCAATAAAAGGTGATTTTCCCCCGCAATAATTTGACACACTTATACACTGTTATGGACATCTATCATTCCACCAAATTTCATAGAAATCGGAATACAAATTGTCGAGATATACGTTGAAATGTTTTGCACTCAAAGCGGTGCAAGGGCGGATATGGCCGGTGGAGCGCTAAAGTGCACACACATAAGAGTGAGCGAGATAGCATGTGTTAGCAATCGCGCATGCCAAAGAAATTTTATATATGAAGTTTTATAAATTCAAAGTAATTTTTTACTAGATGCATGGTATATCCAAGTCGGCCCGGCGACTTACTTACTTTATTTTTGTGCTAGTGGTAAATTCGTGTCATTGTTTCACTTTCAGCGTATTTGATGAGGCAAAGTTAGGTTGGGTCAGTAGGATCATACTCTATATATTTAAAATTGTTTTTCCAATTTAAACCACTCTGTCTTGCTCTAAACAAAAAAACAACCACAACATTCTGAAAGTGAAACTGAACATAATTGAATTTGACTGTGAACCGCAAAAGTTTTGCGTTTTTAATTAAACATACAACAACAACAACAAGACTAACAAGTAAGAGAATCAAAGAGCAAACTGTGTGGAAGACCTTTCAATCCCATCTACCCCTCTCGTTCTCGCTCGCGCTCACTGCTCGTTCTCTCTGTATCTCTATCTCTATCGCACGCATTCTGTTAGAGCCGTAAAACTGCTGGCAAGCCTTGCAAAGCATAAATCATACTCGGGCATTGAAATTTTTGAAAAATATTTTTGCAGCGATAACTTTGCATTGTTGTTATCGCAATGGTTGTTGTTGCTGCTGCTTATGTTGTTGTTATTGTTGTCATTGCTGTAATTAATCAAAATGGCGGCTGAGTCCTAGGCTATGGCATTATCAATTACAAAATATTTATGATAAATTGTGTATGGCAAGAGTTCGGTTTTTATATGTTCGTTTCGCAGTTTTTTTTGTGAGCCGAGCTTTTCTTTAATGAAATTTATGATGCAATTGTTAAGAATCAGATAAATAATTTCATTGAGCAGCAAAAAAAAAACAAAAATGAAAAATTTATATTCAGAGAAAAACAACGAAAATGGATACACAGTATTAAAATGTCATTAATTTGAAAGAAAAACATATTACAATTTTTAACAAAAGAGAATTAATATGAATTTAAGGAGCATCGCCCGAATTCCGACAGAAAAGAGTTTTGTTAGGGGGAAGTTGGAAAAAAAGTAATGATTTGTTTCGGTCGTTTTAAAGAGGATATTACATCGGATATAAACTATTCAAATTGGCCATTGCTAATAGGAAATCTCACATCAACACTGCGTTGACTTACAATTACGACTCACCCAAATTTTATAAAATGATTATTATAATGATTTATAACGGCAAACAATAAACGTAATGCTCATTAGAAATAAAGTAAGTCGCGGGCCCGACTGATAGATAGATACTCATATCTGGTACTAGTGTGCTAAATTAAATTGCGATGCAATGAAAATTGAGAAAGAAAATCACTTTTTATTAAATGCTGTGTGCGGATGAGGGCGTGGCTACTTCTTTCTACTGCATGTTACATACATTTTGGTGACTTTATTCCTATGGATGCATGGTATCATTATACCATGCTCTTATACGGGCTAATCGGCAACTGGGGAACAAGAAAGTTGATGCATATTCGAAAAAGCAATCTCTTGGAAAGACCATAGGCAGAAAGTGTTCTGCCAAAAAATGCAGATACACAAAAAGTTGTTCTTGATGTATTAAATAAAACATACAACAAATAAACAACATTGCTGCGCAAGAGACAAGACGTATTCAAAATCAATTGGATGTTGCGGAAAAGTTTTATTGAAAAGATAAAATATCCGTCCAAGATGCTGAAAGGAAAAAATAATTATTGTAGATGGCCAATTAGTTGCCAGAGGATACATGCTTATGACAATAGTAGAAGCTTTTGAATTATATAAAACCGAAATTGGTACAAGTGCCATAGGCAAATGCATATTCTACCAAGTGTCCAAGGCATATCGAGCTCTCAAGTAAGATACCTTATCATATGTGCTAATCATGCTAATTTTGTATTTCTTCTAGAAAGCTGCACCACTGTCTTTCTTTCTAAGAACAGTGTGCTGCAATATTGAAGAATTTGTAAATTGGCGTAAGGCTGATAGACAAATGGTCTTAAGACTAGAGCTCCCCTATATGCAAAGTTACCTATGTTTAAACAACACTTTTTTGTTAAACGTTGTCAGCAGAAATATTTCGAGGACGTCAAATCCAAATTAAAACCACGCGAAATTGTGTTGCAAACAGATTTCGCGGAAAACAACCGTCTGCAAAGCCGAAATCAAATTTAAAGTGCACATTTTAGTTATGAAAAAGTTACAATTTTTACATGTGTGGCATGGTTGCACGGTTGTACGAAGTCACATGCTTTAATAAGCGAAAATTTAAAGCACAACAAAAGTGCGGTCTTCACTTTTACCTGCAAAATTATGGACATAATGAAAATGGAATATGAGCTTTTTAAAAAAGTTTATATATTTTCTGATGGCAGTTGCAAACAAATTTCAAAACAATTACTATATAACGTGGAGCCTAACCGACTTTTTGGTGCATTTTGGATACGAGGAATTACAATTTCGCAACCTCTCATGGCAAGGGTGCAATTGATGGATTGGCAAATGGGAAACAGCCAAAAATATCAGAGGCAACAAACGAAAGCATTTTAATTCATGCAACACTGAAATGAAAATAAAATGAAATCTCGCAAGCCGCGACTTCTAACACATGCTATCTCGCTTACTCTTAGGTGCACACGAGCAGTTAATAACGTTTCTACGTATAACTTGCCCATTTTTATTCAAAATTTTATTAAAATTTGGTGGAATGATAGATATCCATAACATATATTAGTCTGGCAAATTAAATAACAATACTACAAAAATAAAGTAAGAAAATCACCTTTTATCGAATTTCGAGGGCGTGGAAAAAAATTTGTCAAAGAAGCTAACTTTGAAGTTTGTATACCCTTGTAGCCGTTGACCATTACATTTTATGATGTTTAAAAACATCTTTTTTTGTGTGTTAATCCAATTATGTAATACTTTGATTACAGAATTCTCACGGAGAATTTGTCATCGGCCTCCGTGAGATGCGAACTCGAGTCCATTTGCTTAATAAGCAAAAAAAAAACCCTATGCCACGAACGGGACTCGAACCCACATCTATCGTTTCATTCGCCAGACCTGTATCTGCTGAGCCACTGCGCCTCCGTTGTTAGTCCTAGCCAAGTGCCAAAAACTAAGCATGCCAAGTCGTTGCAGCGTTTGACATATTCACGCACACAATCATCATTTTTACATATACATGTGCGTTACTGCTTATATGTGTGTGTCTGTATCCAGGTAAATTTTGTATCGACGAAATCAGGCGTTATATTTATCCGATTCTCTTGAAATCTAGGAATATGTGTATTGTGTATATATTTATGAGCATAATTAGTTTGGATAAGATTCTTTAATAAAAAGAGAAGTTATTCGCCCTTAACGGATAGTGGTCCAAAAATCACAGAAAATGCATTTTGCTTAACTTTAAAAGCAGTAGTTCCAAAACTGTAGGACTAGTTAGCAAACGTTCAGACGGACATTAATATATCGATTCGGTCGGAAACGATTCCTTCTCTGCGTTACAAACATCTGACCAATTTTCTTATACCTTTTGCTAGGGTATAAAAATAAACTTCACCACCGTATATACAACACGAGTCTACATTCGAGATTTGGTAGCTCTAGCTTTTATAGTTCCTGACATCTGTGCACTCTTACGGACGGACATATCAAATTCTCTTCTCATGCTGATAAAGAATATATATACTTGGGAAATGCTTCCTTCTGTCTGTTACACATATTGGCATCCTATGGATGCATCGCTTATTCTCAAAAATGTTACTTTAATTAATCACACAGGACATCATGATGGAAATTTTGATCTGTTCCATGGAGTTTTTCTCAGATTTCTTGTAGCAGCCACAGTTCGTGAGATTTACAGTAAGTGCATAACATGAAAAAATCTTTCAAAAATTTTTTTACTATTTTGGGTTGGATAAAGAAAAGGTCGTCCTATCTCTCAATATTTTGGGTTTTTTTCTCAAAACCAAAACTGCCGAAATAACAGCTACAAGAATTTGATATCTCATTTTTGCTTTCAAATTTGTCGACTTTGATGTCATTTTACAACACTAATTTATACGGATGACCCATTTTATTGTGACAACATAACAAACTACATATAGTTCATTACCCGTCAAATGAGATAATTAATGTAAATTTTGGAGAGCAGAGCTACATAAGTACAAGATTTTTTACAAATTTTTTGGAGCTCAGGAAATTTTACCATTATTTATTTTTGGTTAAATTAAAATTTGGGGCATATTTTCAAATATATTGTATGTACCTATGGTGCTTGTAATCGAATGGGCTGATTTAAAAAGACTGATTAGTACACAGCAAGCATAAACATGCATCGGAGTTGATGTTGCTGTTGCTGTTGCCATTGTAATGCTGTAAAATTGTTTTCTTATAAAAACAACAATGAGAAATAAGTTCAGAGATAGAACTTGCCGGGAGCGAGGCGAAAAGCGGAGGATGAGTAGATGGGAACTCGGTTGATATCAGACAACATGCCTTTTGTTTTGCACTCGAACTTAATTGCAGTACGGTGGAACCAGAACCAGAAACAGCACCACCAGATCCCATGCAGCACACAACATGACCAAGGACCAACAAGCAAGGACCTACACCAGATCGAGGCTCAGCAGAAAATATAAATTGCATGTGAGCAAGGGCAGCCATTGCCATTACCTGATGTCCTTGTTCATGTGTGTGCGTGTGTGTCTGTGTGTGTGTGTGTGTATGTGTGTCTTGGCATTCTGTTGCCGGATATGTTGCCTCAATATGGCCGCCGGATGAATGATGCGCTCGCTTACATTTACAAAGATACCAAATACAAAGCAACAAAGATACAGTTACAAAATACAGATACTCAGATCCCTCTCGCATGCCATTCATCCCGACACACACACACAAACACACACTCAAATGTATACACAATAGATATTTTATTGAATTGTGTGCATTTTATAGGGGATTTCATTATTGTTTGAATGAAATTTTACAGCTATAAACTATTTCTTAGCCCATTAGTTTGACACTTGAAAATTTACAACGGGTCACATTCGGATGCCTTATTTGTGCTATCCTCTCCCCTCCTGTTTTATCCTGTACACACACTCTTCCATCGCTTCCTTTCAGTTCTGTTCAGTTCTCTTATGCTCTGTCTGCCTGCAGAAGTGGATTCCATTCTCATTCGCCCATATCCAGTGGCGGATCTATTATTCCAATCCGGAAAGGGTTCTTGTACATCTCACATTTTCGTGTTCTCCCTTAAAACCTTCGAGATTTTTGAAAGTAATCAGACCCGTGTACGCTTTGCTAATATCCTACGTTTGCATTAAACTAACTCCACTTTTTTCGAAATTAAAGAGATTTTGAAAATGCACCCTTATCTCGAAGATCGGTTTGAAGTCTTTTGAACTGTTTTCCGTTGCCTACCAATCTTAGCTAGCTTTACTATGCATTGGAATTATAATCTCGACTACCGAAATCGTAAAACTAGCTATATTTTAATGAAACGTTGATTGTAATTTGATCGGATTTACAGATTAGTAAATTGGTACTCCTTGCGCAAGGACTCTTGGACGCCACTGTGTCACATGCCGATGCCCCTTTCAATTCTTTCAGTGCAGTTTATTTCCTTTGATTGGGGCGGTGTATGCAGCAAATGTATTGGAAATAAGAATAAAAAGAATTGACCATTACTTTGAACATTCAGAGTTGGCTTTATGCTGAAATCCCCAAAATACGAACAAAAGCAATTGAAAAGGTTAAAAAACTTGAATGTAAATGAAAATTGTTGTCATCTTAATGGGATAACTTTGATTTCCCCTGCATTGGCCGTCTGTCTATCTATACATATATTTGCCCTTTGGGTGGTTGAATGGATTGCTTTATGCCATCAAAATCGAGTTAAAAGCAAAACAAACATGGCCCGACCACAGTAAACACAAAACACATGCTCATTAACTGGCTACAATTTAACAGCACTTAAACCGAAACGAAAACTAAACGAATTTTGAAAATGCAGTGAAGATTTCTGTACCCATGCCTCCTGCTCCTGCTCCAGCTCCAGCTCCAGCTCCTGCTCCCTGTCCTTATTCTGTTCTTGTTTCAGGTCCTTCTCATCCCCCTCCTGCATGTTACACGGCATTTAATTACCTGCGGTTAAGCCATAACTTATACCGTCCACCAAATGTGTTGTAATATTTTCCACCTTTTGTTTGGCTTAACAAAATGCGGTGTGTGAATCGGTGTGTGTAAGCTGGTGTGTGTATGTGGATATGTGTGTATGTTGGATAGAGTTAAGAGGGATAGGCTGGGGGGGAGGGGCGGTTTATTGTTGACCGGCTGCTGCAGAAAATTGCATGCAATTTCAGCAGCTTGCTGCGAAAATTGATAATAATAATATTAAAGTTTTTCGTAAGAGAAAATGTTTTACAACTCCGGCAAGGTTCAGGTTGGTAAAATCATTCAGTGAGCTGAGAGAAAACTGCATCTTCGATACCCTATAAAATTGAAGTACTTTGGCAATATCAGTCCGAGACCATGTACCATATAGTCAGTATAAATAATATTATATAAAAGTGCCAGCACGGGCTATGGGTGCCGACCTCTAATCTAGAGATATGAGTACTATTTTATCAAACATAATTAAATTTTTCCATTTAGAACATATAAAGCTACGTAAAATGCTCTCTTTACCACGTTAAAGAATATTTTGAATAAATGATTTTTGAATAGATTATCAAACAAGTCGCCAATACAAGTCAATGTGAACCAAAAAAATGTTACCTGAGTCGAAGAGTTAGAAGAGAGACTTCTTTCGAATTTCTGTGCGATTTCAGGAGAATTTTCAAGAACAAAGAAAGAGACTCTGTTGAAGAAAAAGCATTTGGTCCTAAAATATTATATTTTCCAAAAATATGCCAAAAGGACTTTGATTAGCGTAGACTAGAAAGAAAGAGAGAAAATGTTTAAGAGAGAGAAAACAAATATTTGATTAACATTGTTTCGGGAGGCTTAGGACTTAGTTGTCTCGTCAACAGAGTTGGCTAACGACTCTAGGACCCGAGCAGCTGAAGCTTACAACACTAGAATCCACTTGTGTTTGGAATGTTTCAGAATTTGTGCGATTCATTGGGTTGGTATGGTTAATATCAATATCGGGCATCGACAAGGAGAGAAACGACATAGATATAGGCATAGTTCATATCAATTGTTATAGGGTACCTTTGAGTCGTCACTCGGGCTTAAGGTAATGTAATTTTTTTTAGTGTTTTTGTTTTTGAGAAAGTTTCTCGCATGTCGTTGCCTTCATCGTCGTCGCCTGATTGCAAAATAAATGCAAAGCAAATGCATTTAAAAAGTTTGTTCGAGAAAACAGAAAACCAACTTCTTGCAATGGCAGCAAAATTTTCAAAAACACTAGACGCGTTTAATTTTGAGTGAGCGAGAGAGTGAGTGGGAGCAAATGAGTCAAAGGGATGGGCCGCGACCCCGACCCCAAAGTGGGGTGGTGGTGGTAGAACAAAAAGTCAGAAAAACCAATCAACTGGCATTGTGTTGCATATTAAAATGAGTTTTATATGTATATGAGCGGAAAATGTAATAAAATGCAGCACTCAAACATTTACACGCCAACATCAATAACAGGGCCACATTAAAATAAAACTATTTTTATGCTCTCTCTCCCTCTCCCTCTGCCACTTTCTCTTTCTCTCTCGCACTTGGCTTAATGCGTTTTTGTTGCCAAAAAGTGAAGCATACTTTCTGGCGTTCTGGGCTGATTGTTATTGTTGTTTTGCGCTTGTGCTGTTTGTTTTTGCTTTAGTGGGCAATTAAAACCGATTTCCGAAAATCGCCGAAAGCAAGTACAATCACCCCCTCTCCCCGGAATCCCTCCTTCATGGCACCACCATCTCTTTTTATCTCTCTTTCTCTATCCTCCCATCACCTTTTGCCCGGCAGTCAGCGTCAGCTGTCGTAAAAGTCACGCGCCATAAAACAGCTGACAGCTGTTAAAATGTTGTAGCAAAATAGGGAGAGAGGTAGGGGCGTGCCACTAAAGGGGGGGCGGGGGAGCTTGGCAATGCGGTTGCTGTGCAGTTTTGACGATTTAATGTGTTCCCAATTGAGATTTGGTATATCGAAAAATTGTGGCAAGTAGTTTGAATGAAGTTATCGACTTGCCCCTTGACTCATTCTCAGTCTTTCAGCCTCAGTCGTTGTCGTGCTAATTCTTGTACATCATAAACTTGAAGTTTATGCGATCCATATAAACTGAGTGTGTGAATTGAGTATCACGAGGATAATGATGATGATTATGATGATGATGATGAACCTTAACGCATAAACAATTAACAAACGATTTGATTGAGCAAACTAAACACCACAAACCAAGAAGATGACTAAAACGGTTACAAAATTGAAATGTGACAACATTTTATGCCATTTTACAATGTCTCTGAAACATGTAAAAATGTGGTTCGTTTTTAACAAGATTTCATCATAAACTGAAATCGAAATTATTTTTGCAACTGTGATACATATTTTAATAGATTTATCTTGAAATCTCGCAGATTGGTCGATTATTGAAGTTAATACGAAGAACGCCTTTGTTTCTTAAAGTACTTTAATAATTTTAGACACTTTTCTTTTTATGATTCTACAAGTCCGACAAGCGTGCCTGATTTTTGAAAGGCCCAGTGAGATGTCCGATTTTTTATACCCTTGCAAAAAGGGTATATTAATTTTGGTCAGAAGTGTGCAACGCATCTCCGACCATATAAAGTATATATATTCTTGACGAGACGAATTAAAATCCGTTTGTCCGTCTGGATGAACAGCTTCTCCTCCTAGACCACTGAAGCTACAGAGCTGCAATTTTGCACGAAGTCTTGTATATACTGCAGGCATTGTATATCTCGGATTCATCCGGATCGGACGACTATATCAAATAGCTCCCATAAGAACCATCGGTCGAAAAATGAGTTTTAGATCAATAACTTCGTTCTTTTTCATCTGATCATTATAAAACTAAACATTTGGCCGTTTACTACACATTCAAACATCCGTGCAAAATTTGATCAAGATCGGACTACTATATCATATAGCTCCCATAGGAACAATCGGACCAAAAATAGTTTTGCTTCTAAAAACTTTTGCGATTTTTATGCGATTATCACAAAACTTGGTAAATAACATTTTCACATGGTAAGTTATAATTCTTATAAATTAAATCAAAATCGGATAACTATATGATATAGCTGTCATACGAAGAAATGAAATACTTAAATACATGCATATCTACATATGTATATGTATGTATGTGTGCCGTGCTATGGCGTGTAGATACGGATTTTACACAAAAGTCTTTACATTTAGATATTTTTTTAGGGACTTAGTAACACAAGAACTTGCAAGGGTATACAAGCTTCGCCATGTTCAAAGTTAGCCCGTCCTTCAGGTTTAAAATATTTTAAAATATTTTGTACATAGTTATTTACTTAAATAGCAAACAATGAAATAAAAATTATATTGTGTATTTCAATCGGAAATCTTTGTTGCTTAGCGTGGTCTCGGAATTGATTTCAGACACAAAGTTCCATGCGAAAGTTTCTTAGAATTCTTCGTAGATTCCGATTCTGCTTACCACTTTATTCTGCTTCATGCAAATTGACCCGCCCTAATATATTATGCACAGTTAAAATACCCTTTTTGTAAAGGTAGAAAATGATGAAATTGGGTAAATTAAAATGGAAATTCAAATTTCTTCACCACTCTTCTTACTTATAATCCATGCATGAAATGGTATATTAAATTCGCAAAGATGTATGTAACAAGCAGAAGGAAGCATTTCCGATCCTATAAAGTATATATATTGATGAGTCTGTCTGTCTGTATAAACATCGAGATCTCGCTAACCATAAAGGAGCTACCAAACTTTGGAATGAGATTCGGATTGTGTGTACGCTGGTCACGTTATTTTTTTTTGGTACGCCCCCTTCCGCCCAGAACATTTGAAAAAACAAAATTTTCAACACCAAGATCTCGGAAACTGTAAAAGCTAGAGCTATCATTTTTGGCAAATGGCCGCAAGGTGGCGCCAAAGTCCACGTGTGCTCATAAAAGTGAACGAGATAGCATGTGTTAGCCATTTCAGAATCCGAATGAAATTCATTATATGAATTTAGTTTTATAAATTTGAAGTAGTTCTCTTAGTGCATGATAAAAATGCACACTTTATTTAATTTAATTACCGCTAACTCAAGTTCAGTTAACTAGTAGGTAGTCTCTGTTGGATTTGACAGTCGAATAGGCTCAGGACAACTTACTAACTCACTGCTGACATGTTGGCCGCGAGAAAGGTGATTGGAAATCAATCTTGTTCGGTTCTCCTCTAACTGCACTCTATATCTCTGTGTATTCATAAGTATGTATTTGGATATGTATGTATGTGGGAGATAACGGCATACTGCCTTGTTGGCAATCAGCTGATGCCGCATCCGTCTCTGTCCCTTTCAATGGACATGATCGTGTGTGTTTGGCGGTTATCGTTGAATTTCGCGGTGCGTTGATATGCGTAATAATGCAATAAATACAAATTAAACATGCTTGAGTGGAATTATGTAAATTAAAGTACTTTATAGGGCGCAACGCCACTGACACACATACACACGCACTTACATATACATTTGCACAGGGATACGGAGATAAATGACAGGGTGACAGAGTTTTGGCCTGTGTGTAAAGGATTACAAAACGATTTCAGGCACTAATCTCATGTAATGAACACAAATATGTAGAACACGGTGATAATCGCTCATGTACATTACAGTAAAGTGCCTCAACGCGAGACGTAGTGAGCAGGCCAAAGGAAGAAGGACGCAGGCCACAGGACGAAACAGACCCGGCCGGAAATTTCGGCCGCCGTGGCTGCTACTGCTGCTGTTGATGTCACGTTATATTTAACGTTTATCTATAACCATTTTCGATTTAGTCGGCAGTTCGTACTTTTTTCCATGTTTTTTCCTTTTTTTCCCCATGTTTTTTTTGGTTTGCTTTTGGTTTGTGCTTTTGTTTTTATACCATGCATGCATAGGATGAAATGGTATATTAAAGTCGCCAAAATATAAGTGACAGGCAGAGGGAAGCATTTCCGACCCTATAAAGTATAAATATTCATGATCAGCATGAGAAGAGAAATGGATATAGACATGTCCGTCTGTCTGTCCGTCCGTAAGAGTGCACAGATCTCATGAACTATTAAAGCTAGAGCTACCAAATTGAGAATGTGAACTCGTGTAGTATAGACGCTGATCAAGTTCATTTTTTTTGTGTGCTCGTGAGCGAGATAGCATGTGTTGGAAATCGCGACAGGCGAAAGAAATTTAATATATGATTTATCACTTGATGCATGGTATATCGAAGTCGACCCGGCGACTTGCTTACTTTATTTTATTTTATGTTGTGTCAGCGGCAGCTGTTGGCTGTTTAGTTCTTGGCCAAGGATATTTCTTCTTAAATTTCTATAATTGCTTGTGATTTGTTGGCCAAGAACGTGCCCGGACAACTGCAATTTCCTTTAGCCATCATATAGATTTTTCTTTCCCCGAAAATATTTTTATTTGTCTCATGCTTTCAATAATTGTCCGGCGCATTACACGTGGCCCTAATAAATTAGTTTCCTCCCTGTCTCATTTCAACACCCCCTTCCTGCAAAACACACACACACACACACACACACACACACACACACACACACGCACACACCATTTGTAAGGTTCTGTTTGCTGCTGCTGCTTAAGCCAAAGTGTAAAACAAATAAACGCGACAAAACTTTCGTTGGCCATAAAAATGTTGTTTAGTTTTTTCCAACGTCAATCATACGCACTGTGGTGCACACTTACACAGGCAAACACACGCCCACACAGACATACATATTGAGTTAAAGTTCTTATGTTGTTATATCATTGGTATTCGTTTCATTTTAATTACATAGTTTGATGCAACATTTATTTGCATAACGCATTTACCATGTCCCTGGCCAGCTGTGTCCTGTGTCCTGTGCCCGTTGCTCTGCGCTCGGTGTGTGGCTGTTCGCGCTGCTTTCCCATATTTTAACCGCAAAATGCCTGAAATTATGCCTGGCTTCAAATGTTTGTATGTAAAATGACACAATTTCACAATTTTCAGAAACGACACAAAAATCAAAATTCAAATGAAAAACTGCTGGAAATGGTCATACATAATAGTTGGCCAAAGGGGGGCAGCTGCCTATCACTGTAGGGGAGCGGTGGTTGGTGGCGGCAACGGATATTGAGCGGATTTGAGTTGCATATGTGACGGCGCGGAATGATTGAAGCCATTGTTCAAACATCATACGCTTGGTGTAACTTTAGCTGCCGTTTATATACATAAGGCATGTCCATGAGAAAATCTTGCAGCGAAATAAATTGCTAGCAAATGGAAATGTACATACATATAGAAAATAAAAGTAATGAATTACAGGTGAAACCATTTAATGCATAATCAAGTTTAAAACTGGGACTTTTCTTTTAGATCTGGATCTGAGTGTAAATGATAGACATATATTTTTATTAAATTGGAAAACCATAGATAGTAGGCTATCTATCGTCTATTATGTATTTTTTATATTATATAACTATTACAAATTATATATATTTTTGAAATATTCATTAGATATTTACTTTCATTGTTTTTATCATGAACATTTTTCCTTCTCCGCATGTAATATTTTTAAAGATTACACAAAGAAATGTCTGTTAAAAAGATACATGAAAATGAACAAAAATCGACGTACCAAATTGGTTCATACATCCTTACGGACCTATTGAAAGAATTCCCTAATAAGGTAATTAAGTCTGTCAATTTTCAGGGAAGAATCCAAAAACTCTCATCATGATGCTATGGATTTTTTCGTTCAGTTAAATATTGTGATAAACTTTAGGAACAAACATTTGAGATGCAACTATTTTAACTACTTACAATAACAATTAGTGTTGCAAACAAGTAAACAATTATCCCTGGATGAAAAGCATTAAAATTTTAATTATAATTGGAATTGTTTTCTTGTGAGCAGCTTAACGTATTATTCTATAATTATAATTGAGAGTAAAATGTTTCCTGGACATGCTTAATATTGAAATTGTGATGGATATTCATTTCGTGTTTGTGGGAGAGGTGTTTTTTGATTGAATACGTCAATTGAAATATTTATGAATGGCTTTTGAGTAAAATGTTCCTTGAAAGTCGTCGTTTGCCTAACCTAATTTAGTAACAACTTTGTTTAAAAACTCATTGATTAGAGATAATACATCTGTGTGTTGTTAGCCCAGTTGAGATCAGTCCAGTCCAATCAAACCAAACCAACGAACAAACAACAGACTGTCCAATAAAACCTCAGAAGCTCCAAGTATTTATTTATTGCTTGCCGACTTCATCTCAACAAGTGGGCAATCTAAATGCATATACAATTCTCTGTTAATTATTTAATTAAAACTTTTATCAGCAGCGAATCCACACACACACACACACACACACAGAGAGAGAGACACACAGATGCAGACTGAAACCCATCTTTAGATATTTCTTTGCTTCTTTGGTTTTCTTTCAGTTGCAAGTGGAGGGAAAGAGTCGCAAGCTCAAGTCTGTTTGGCCAAGCAGTTGCCATGCAAATACTTTAGTTAAAAACTTTTCTGTTTTTCCTCCATTTCCATTTCCATCCCCTTCCATTTGCCATCCCTTTGGGGTTCTCTTTTTTTACTGTTTTCTTTTTGCTGTTGTTGTTTTACAGGATAAACTGCAAGTTGTTATCAAGTTGCTGAAACTGCAATTTCAATTGTTGTTTATATTTAGAACTTGGATTAACTCAAAAGGCGAATTACTGTTGCCTGTAATTAACATGCTGAGTGCTAAGAACCGAGCTGAGCTCAAAGATTGATGTGTGTGTGTCCATGTGTATGTGTGTGTGTGTGTGTGTGTGTTCTGTGTTGTGTTTTGTATGATTTATCTTGTAAAACACACTCTCAAGAGGTTCATTAATTTTCCACCGTTTTACACACATACGTAAATATTTAAAGACAAGGAGAGAATAAGAGAGAGAGAGGAGGAAAGATAACACATTACTCATACGCCCCATATGCCGGGGCTCACAAAAGTGAGCAATTAAAAGCTCATTAGCATTGCAAATTTTCACGCCACGGCAATACTTTTGAGATGAGATTTTCGTCTAGGATTTTTAACCATAAATATATTTCCCTTTCACATTCCTTTTCTTCCCTCTCTCTCTCTCTCTCCCTCTCGTAGTGTGAATCATCACGCAGCATGTAACTTTAACGACGTAACTTACGCGGCCAACATTTATGGTTATTGCTTTGCAGTGGACGTGGCAGGGAGCAGAAAAGAAAAGTTATTTTTATTAGAATATTTTTGTTCGTAAAAGGTGGGCCCACGAAAAATGATTGCAAGAGTTAAAATTAAAAGCAAATGTAAAATCATATTTCTATGTGTAAACTTTTGCCCAGCCCTGCGGCCACCTCGCCAATCTTTTTTTGTTCCCCTTGTAAAAAGTGTTTTTTTTTTTGCTCACCAAAGTGAAACAAAAGTTTTTTAATAAAATGTTTGCGTTTGCCACGCAGCAGAGGCAACAAAAAAATATACAGTAAACTTCCAGTGGCAGGGGCAGGGCAGGGGCAGGGGCAGCTATTGTAGGTACTCATAGTGGGTAACTGCCAGCCCCTTTGGATATGGCAACTGAAACAGAACATGGCAATAGGCTAGCCCGCAGAAAAGGTAATCGAGTATGAAAATTGAAATCGATGCCCACAAAATAACAAGAAAAGCAAAGAAAACAGGAGGAACAGAAACAGAAACAGAAACAGAAATGGGCGAAACAAAGGCCAAACAATGAACAAATCAAGTTGAAGTTAAAGGCATTTTCCATGCCAACTTAAACTAAACTGAACTGAACTGAACTGAACTAAACAACGCCTGCGGCTCCACTTTTCCTTCGAGGAGCAACTTTTCATTATCAATCGCAGACAGCCAACGTTCCCTTAATTTTATTTCGTAAATTTTATAAAAAATCAAATTGAAAATTTACTACATTTTTATTGCTTCAAAAACAGAATCATAAAAATATCTATGTACCTACCTTCCTACCTATCTATAAGTATATGTATGTATATTTACTGAAAGCGATAATCGAAAATTTATTTAGTAAAGTCTCAGGCAGCCCACCGCAGGGCAATTCTAATAGCATGGGGGCGTGGAAGCGTTTGATTTGTGGCCAACATCACGTCCCAGACCTAGACCCAGACCCCGATCCCTGGCTATATGTACATATATATGTATGTATGTAGGTAGTGCGCACATACAGATTATGCGATAGAAGATAGAAAGTATCTACAAGCAGCTTTGCATGCATAATTAACAAAGCTGTCAAAGCAAAAAAAAAAGACGAAAGGTAAGCGAAATGGGCGAAGGGATGCGGCAGGACTATAATAGTGAAAGCAGAATGGAGAGCGGAGCAAGGATTCGGTAGCAAAATGGGGGTAGGTGGGCCAAATGTGGTCTAGTTTCTTGTTGAGCTTTCAGTCCCTGAGTGAATTTAATTTAGGGTTTTTTCTTTAGTAATTTCCTGGGATTAGAACAAACCGCCCAAGAAATTGTGATTAATCCAAAGCCATGAATTGTTCAAGCATTAAACTACTTAAGGCTCATAAATCTATTAAATGTTGAAATTTAAGTTCAGAACAATAAAAACCAGACTAACTTCGGCCGTGCCGAAGTTTGTACACCCTTGCATCTTATTATGCTACCCTTGTAGAGAGTATTATAAAATTGGTCAGATGGTCGTAACTCAGATAAGGAATTGTTTTCAAGCCCATAAAGTATATATATTCCTGATCGGCAAGAGAAGACGAGTTGATATAGCCATGTCCGTCTGTCCTTCTGTCCTTCTGTCTGTCTGATTCTATGCAAACTAGACCCACAGTTTTATAGCTATGGCATTTAAAGTTCGTATATAAGCTTTTCTATACTCCAGGCACTTTATGTGCAATTTTCATCGAACCACTGTATCATGTAGCTCCCATAGGAACCATCGGTCGAAAATAGAGCTTTAGATCAATCACTTCATTGTTTTTCATTGGATTATCATGAAACTTAACATTTGGTAAATTACTATATCTCTAAACGTCCGTGCCCAATTCGATTAAGATCAGACTACTATATCATATAGCTCTCATAGGACAATTGGATGTTGCACGGCGTACTATGACGTGTAGATACGGGTTTCCACACAAAGGTCTTTGCATTTAGCGAACTCTATTTAGGGATTGAGCAACATAAACACTTGCAAGGGTATACAAACATCGGCATGGCCGAAGTTAGTTTCTTTTCTCTTTTGTTTCAATTAGACCGCGAGTGATTGCTTGAGTTAAATGGAACAAAGCGTCTTTAAGCGAGTGCACTCGAGTGTTGCATATTAATTTGCAACTCACAAACATCTTGTGTGTAGTTTCACTCAAAGTTCCCTAAATATTCCACTACATCGTTAAATACTATGTATCTAGTGGTGCATTCGGGAATTATCTTAATTCCTATTGTGAATTGAGGGGGTACAGTCAATAAATACATTTAATGTAAAATGGGAAAGGAACGGAATAAAAAAGTGCAAATATGCTTTAAATTTAATCCCCAAGAAAATAAATTGTAATGTTTGCGGTTTGAAATTGGCGGGTATTAATGTCACAAATTTAAAATGACACTTAACAATAAAACATGCGGAAATATTTAATGAGTGGAACGAATCAGAGGGCTCCGAAGGAAAAAAATTTCAATAAAAGAAAATAATGTAAGTTGCCTGGCTGACTTAAATATATGTATCTATGTATGTACCATGCGTCAAGTGAAAATTCATATATTAAATTTCTTTCTCATGCTGCGATTTCTAACATATGCTATTTCGCTCACTCTTATGTACACGAGTACATTAGCGCCACACCGGCCAAATCCGTCCTTGCGCCGTTTTGAGTGAAAAATGTTTCTATATATAACTCGGTTTGGTGGATGACAGATACGAATAGTGTGCCAAATTAAAGATACGATAACAATTGAGCAAGTAAACCACCCTTTATCAAATTCCGGGGGCGAAAGGGGGCGTGGCAACAAAATAAAATAAACTTGTTCAGCGCATATACTAGACAAGTCCATATCCTAAATTTGGTAGCTCTATCATTTATAGTTCATGAGATCTGTGCACTCTTACGGACGGACAAACGTCCGTCTGGCTATATTAAGAATATGAATACTTTATGCTTCCTTTTGTCTGTTACATACATTATGGCGACTTTAATAGGCCATTTCATCCAATGGATGCATGGAATAAATATCGTATTACAAAAGTGCTGAAGGAATCATTTTTTCTTCGGTGCAAATTGTCACTACAGAAGGAAAACCATTTCTGCATTTCGTGTCTGTTAAAGAGCAATCTATCAAAGACAACATAAGGGCTTTACGAAACGGAAAGCTAATCAAAATATATATATCGATCAAAATATATGTTACCACTAGAATGGATAAACCAATTTTTGGTGTAAATTTCCAATGAAACATGTGAAATAGTTGCCAAGACTTTAGGGATGAATTAGCTAGCGGAGGCACACACTGGAACGTACATGAATGAGAATATTTTGGATGTCCTACATGATTACAGAATAAGACTTGATCAAATCCTCAGATACAAATTTAACTAACGAAAATTTGTAATTTATTTGTTTTTTAAGAATTTCGAAGAATTTGATAAAATTCCTTCAAATCCTAAACGAATTCATGAAGGAGTTCTTATTTTTGATGACACGAAAACTGAAAATGTCATGGAAAAACGAGATTCCATTTAATTGGATCTTTTGAGATGCGTAGTACACACTCGCAGAGTGTGATCAGCAGATCAGCGATCAAATTACTTCCTGTGGCACGTTGGGCAAATAGGAAACAATTAGGAAAGTAATGATTGGTTATTTTTTTGTAATAGCATATAGATACATAAGCATATAGACGTTTCTTAATCGAGAGCAAAAAAAACAGAAGGCCGGGCTAACTTCGACCATGCCGCAGTTTGTGTACCCTTGCAAGCTCTTGTGTTACTAGATCCCTAAAAAGAGTTATCTAAATGTAAAGACTGTTGTGTAAAAATCCTTATCTACACGCCATAGCACGGCACACATACATACATGTATGTAGATATGCATGTATTTAAGTATTTCATTTCTTCGTATGACAGCTATATAATATAGTTATCCGATTTTGATATAATTTATTACAATTATAACTTACCATGTGAAAATGTTATTTACCAAGTTTTGTGAGAATCGCATAAAAGTCGCAAAAGTTTTTAGAAGCAAAACTATTTTTGGTCCGATCGTTCCTATGGGAGCTATATTATATAGTAGTCCGATTTTGAACAAATTGACGTTTTGATGAAAAAAAAACGAAGTTATACACAAGACTTCGTGCAAAATTGCAGCTCTGTAGCTTCAGTGGTCTAGGAGGAGAAGCTGTTCATCCAGACAGAGGGACGAACAGATTTGAACTCGCCTTGTCATGCTGATCAAGAATATATATACTTTATATGGACGGAGATGCCTCCTTCTATGCGTTGCACACTTCTGACCAAAATTAATATACCCATTTTGCAAGGATATAAAAACATTCCATAGCTCGATGTTGTAATACGATCGAATTCGACCTATACTTATAATGGTTACAAAGTTGTTTGACCTAAAGGTGTTCCTGATAAAGTTAGTAGGTCGCCGAGCGGACTTGGATATACGTGGATATACTATATTGGATATTCTTTCTAACACTTGCTATCTCGCTCACCCTTATGTGTGTGCACTTTAGCGCCCCCACCGGCCAACCCCGACTTCACGAGTCTGCATTTGTATATTTGGTAGATCTATCATTTATGGTTCCCAAGTCTCTAGTTTCCTACAGAAAACATGTTTTAATTTACTTTTCATGCTGATCTTGAATATATATATAGACTTTGTAGGGTCGGAAATGCTTTATTTGATTTTATTGCATAATTTTAGCAAAGGTTTAGATAAAAAGAATAGTTCTATGTGATGTTTGATTTCAACTGCCACCTTTTCACACTTATGCCACTATTTAGGATGCCACTATTTAGGATGTTTTTTCTATGGAGCTCCGAACAGCTGACGGCAACCAGCATGGCCGAAACTTTATGATTTTTCCTCGATTTCTGCCTAGCCATCAAGGATATGCTGTGAGAGAGAGAGCGAGAGATAGAGTCAGTGGTGGCGGGGGGAGATGAAGGAAACACAAGTTTGCTATTCAAACATTTGTGTTAAACTGCAGGTAACCAACAGCAAATAATTTGCTAACAAACGGGAGGGATCTAAGTCCTGGTGTCGCTTCCAGGATGCTTTCCTCTTCATCCGAGTATATGTCTGTGTGTGTGTCTGTGTGTGTGTGTGTATGTTAACATTGTAAGCCGCTTATGTTGAGCCAAAAAATGTTTCTGTTTGTCTTTTTCTCCCCCTTTCCCGTTTAGTTTTTTTTTTGCTCCCGCCGAAAATTTTAAGCCGCAAAATGGCGCATGTGTGTAAGCATTATCAACAAAATATACGCCAATTCCAGCTGAACAACGAGTAAAACTATCCTCCTGATCCTTCATGCTTCGTTCCACCCCTCACCACTCAGTGGGTCAGTTTTGGGACATCGCTGCAAATATGCAATTATTATACGGAAAAGTTTATGTGCCATTCATTAAATAAATATTATAATTTGCTGGCATTTTACTTAGTATGTATTTACAACATGGATGAGGCAGTTAAAATGCAGCTGGCATTTTAAAATATGCTTCATAACATTTGAATAATTAATTACAATTTAAATATAAATAGCAGCAAAAGTTAAATTAAGAGCATTTTAATTTCAATAAATATAAATAAATATGCATAATGCAGTTGAATGTATGAATTGTCCTTTGTTCCATCTGTGTCCCCATTGATGATGTTGGGGATGTTCCGAGAAGTAAATTTGTTGTGTAAATCAAATCTGTTTTAAATAAATAAAACTCTCTCGCTCTCTCTCTCTCTCTCTGAGCTCATTTCATGTGTTTCTCACACTGTGTGTGGTCATTAAATGATTGAATTGCTGCTCTGGATATGAAGTTGAAATTGAATTCGGTAACCATATGCAATTAATTACAATTTTCATACGTTTTTCCAAGTATCCATTGCTATTATTTGTTTGCCTCTTTTGCTTTTTTTGTTTTTGTGTGTTGCAGACAGAACACACAACAGCTGGGACACTTTGGCACAAACAAAAAATAAAACATGCCAGAGCCAGCATAATACCAAAAGAGGTGGGGTATGGGTATGGGTATGGGGGATTGGGGGAAATTGACACATTCAATTTGGCATCAATTTAGCTAGCCAGCTGCAACAAATTGCCAAGAGATTTACAAAGAGGCAGCTCTGAGTGAACATTACTGCAATTTAAGTTTTTGGCCCCCATCTCCGTTTTTCGAACCGTCTTGATTTGATTTCATTCCGAACTTGGGGGCCAAAACGAATGCAAAATAAAACTGGCGGCAATCGACAAAATGTCTCAAAAAAAAAAAAAAAAAAAAAAAAAAAAAACAATATCAAACATTCAAAACTCTTGCCCGAGTTCCTCTTGGAAAAACGTTTGCAATTAAAACTTCTTTGGCTCGAACAATTTTTACAAGCGCATTAATTTCTTTTAATGCAACGCATAACTAATGATTTAATTTGTCTTGCCCGATGGCTAGCTGGCTGCCTGGCTGGCTGGCTCACTGAACCCGAGCGTTCTCAGCTCTCTGGGCCTGTTTTTGCCATCATTAGCACCTTAAAAATTATTATTTGCAATGCAAATTCCTGCTGGGGAATATGAAATGCTGGCCATCATCTGCATGAGAAATGCAGCAATTACAAGAGCAACAGCATCATAATGCGAAAAGGAGAGAGGGAGAAAGAGTAAGAGAGAGGGAAGTAAAGACACGATGAGACCAAGTAGAGCTCAATTCGAGAATACGAAAAACTAACATCAGTATTTGTGTGCTGCATATGAAATCAGTTACCAAGAGCTATAAAGGTGAAAAACCAACATTTTGTTCAACTCGTCTTCACTCGAAGGCAAGTTTAGGGCTCGACTTTAAGGTCTTTTATACCAATTAGAAGTAAAATCTAAACAGTTGCTCTGCCAACTCTTTTTGTCTGTCTGTATATTTCCTATGTAAACATTTTTTCACAGTTTGAGCTTAACTATATCGGAGTAATCGGAGTTCTTAGTGATCTTATAGCAAAATTAAGTAAGCAAGCATCAAGTGAAATAAATACTTCGAATTTATAAAACTAAATTGATATATTAAATTTCTTTCGAATGCTGTCTCGCTCACTCTTATGTGCGTGCACTTTAGCGCCCCACCGGACATATCCGCCCTTGCACCGCTTTAAGTAAGTATAAAACGTTTCTACGTATAACTTGACAATTTTCATTCCGATTTTTATGAAATTTGGAATGATAGACCCATATTATGTCCTAATGTGCCAAATACGATAAAAACTGTGCAAGAAAATCACTCCTTATCGAATTCCAGTGTATATACTACACGAGTCTACATTCTAAATTTGGTAGCTCTAGCTTTTATAGTTCCTGAGATCTGTGCACTCTTACGGAAAGACATGTCTCATCGATTATGATCAAGAATATAGATATATACTTTACAGGGTCGGAAATGCTTCCTTCTGCCTGTTACATACATTTGGGCGACTCTATTATACCATTTCATCCTATGGATCAGAGCCGACACCGCATAGACCCCGAGGGCCGAAGTCAAAACGCGAAACTCATGTATACGAGCCGAGCGCTTGCCGAAGCCATCACAAAAAATATTTGAGAGCGTGAAAACAGAATTAGTTTCTAACAGCATTTCGACACTTTTGTGTCGCTCTGCTGTGAGGCTACACATGAAAAAATGGATCCTTGCTTTGTTTTCTCTTTCTTTCTCTTGCATTTAATCGTCGTCTGCGCTCGTTGTCTTTATTGCGGCGAAATTTGTTCACCTTTTATTTTGCGCAGTGTAAAGCAACATTGAAACGCACAAATACAATGATACTTTTTGTGGGCTCTCTTTGTGGCTGGCTCTGATATGGATGCATGGTATAAACAGCTCTCCCGAGATATAATCAAAAGCGTCAGCGTAGATACAATATGCATTAACCTTCTCTTAATTTATCCCACTATGACTGAGCGGGCGGGTGGATAGATATTTACAGTTATATTCCATCATAGTTTTGAGTAAGATTTAACCCAAAAGTAACGAGGAAGAATAATGTTACAATTGCTTAGAGAGCGCGGGCAAGCAGTGCAAGCAGTTAAAGCTGAGTGGAAACATGCGTGGAGCGTTAATGCCCGGAGTGAGTCTCCTTGAGTTTGAGCGAAGTTTCACACCCTCCACCGCCACTAACTTCCGAAGTTACATGGATAAAATAGATCATGGCATGTCTCCGCTGCTTTGCAGTGCAAAAGTACAAGTACAAAGACTGAAATTCTTTTGATTAATTAAATTTGAGTGGTGGTCGAATGAGCAGGGCGATATTTTAGAGTGGAAAGTAAAAGTACAAGCCTTACGGAGTGGTTCTATATGATATAGTCATCCGATTTCGATCAAATTTGGCAGGATTATAATTTATTATGGAAAAGTTGTTTAGCAAGTTTGGTGATGATCGCTTAAGAAAAAAACAAGTTTTTATCTAAATACAGTGGAATCCGGTTATAACGACACTCAAGGGACCTACGATTTTGCGTCGATATACCCGGAAGACGCTCTAACCAAAAGTGAGAAAAAATTAATTTTTATACCATGCATTCGTAGAATGAAATGGTATATTAAAGTCGCCAAAATGTATGTAACAGGGAGAAGGAAGCTTCTCCGACCCTATAAAGTATATATATTCTTGATCAGTATCAATAGCCGAGTCGATTGAGACATGTCCGTCTGTCTGTCCGTCTGAAGAATCATCGAGATCTCGGAGACTATAAGAGCTAGAGCTACCAAACTTGGCATGTAGACCCGTTTGCTCTGCAGGCAGATCGAGTTTATTTTTTTTTTCGCCCCGCCCCCTTCCGCCCCCGCTATTTGAAAAACAATATTTTGAGCCTCCATATCTCGGGAACTATAAAAGATAGAGCTTTCGGATTTGGACATTAGATGCGTGCAGTGTGCACGCAGACCAAGTTTGTTTCAAATTTTGGCCACGCCCCCTTCCGCCCCCGAAATTCGAAAAATTCGATTTTCAGCCGAAATATTTATCGTATCGTAATTTAATTTGGCACACTAATACATGTCACGTATATCTATCATTCCACCAAATATCACAAGAATCGGAATAAAAATGGCCGAGTTATACATAGAAACGTTTTTCACTCATAGCGGTGCAAGCCAGATGCACGCGAAAAAGAGCGAGATAGCATATGCTGCAAATCACCGATTTGGTCGGGGGGCGCTAAAGTGCTCGTTTCCACAAAAGAGAGATAGCATTTGAAAGAAATTTAATATATATCTCTTCACCTAATGCATGGTATATCCAAGTCGGCCCGGCGACTTACTTACTTTATTTTTTTTATGGTTGCCATGTTTGTATTAGTTTTTAAAATAAAACAAATTTCTTTTTTTTTGTCAATACAAAATTGTTGTATGGCACACATCAAACGCTTAAGCCAAATTTACATTTCGCTCACCGGCTTCCAAGCGTCGAGTAATAACCATTTTTTCCTTAACCGAGAAGCACTTCGTATTGATGACACTTTGCGTGTGTAATGCAGAAGTGATGAGTTTTAACTGCGCTCAGTAATAATGCGCATTACGCATTTTTCGTTTTTACGCACTAAATTTTTTCTTAGAAAAAAGCAACAAAAAACTACAAATTTAACGGGACATCTCATGGAAGAGACTATGCACACACACACTGTAAGCATTTGTGTGACTTCAGCTCTCTCTCTCCCTCTCAGCAGCTTTGCTAAGGCAACAGAGAGTAGTGAGAGCGTACCGACCACTGATAAATACATAAATTTTTAAGAGCATCGTTTGAAGATTAAATTTTTATACCCTTGCAAAAAGGGTATATTAATTTTGGTCAGAAGTGTGCAACGCATAGAAGGAGTCATCTCCGACCATATAAAGTATATATATTCTTGATCAGCATGACAAGACGAGTTCAAATCCGTTTGTCCGTCTGTCTGTCCGTCTGTCTGGATCAACAGCTTCTCCTCCTAAACCGCTATAGCTACAGAGCTGCAATTTTGCACGAAGTCTTGTATATACTGCAGGCATTGTATATCTCGGATTCATCCGGATCGGACAACTATATCATATAGCTCCCATAGAACCCGTCGGTCAAAAATAGAGTTTTAGATCAATAACTTTGTTGTTTTTCATCTGATTGTTATAAAAGTTAACATTTGGCAATTTACTATACATCTATACGTCCGTGCCAAATTTGATCAAGATCGGACTACTATATCATATAGCTCCCATAGGAACAATCGGACCAAATATAGTTTTGCTTCTAAAAACTTTTTTGTTTCTATTGCGATTATCACCAAACTTAGCAAATAACATTTGCACAGAATAAATAATAATCCTGCCAAATTTGATCAAAATCGGATTACTATATGATATAGCTGTCATACAAACAGATGGAAAAATTGCATGCTGCAGCATACATATATCTACATACATGCATATGTGTGCGTGTCGTGGTATACACAAAACCCCTTTCCATTTTGCGATCTCCATTTAGGGATTGAGTAAGGCATGAACTTGCAAGGGTATACAAACTTCGGCATGGTCGAAGTTAGCCCGGCCTTCTGGTTTGGCTTTCTTTCGCTGAATTTTTCTTCGAAACGTCGCAATATCCGGGTAAATTATGGAAAATATCGTCTGTATAAGCGGTTTGTCGCTAAAAGCGGAAACGTACTAAGCGAAGGCTGCTTCATATAAGTTTGTATGGGGACCAAACAAGTCATCGAATTTTCGTCGCAATGACCGGACGAAGGCTATAAGCGGAGTCGATATAACCGGATTCCACTGTAGTATAATACATAGCCCATGTTGTCTCGCTCACTCTTCTTTACATACTAGCACTTTAACGCCATCTACCGGCCGAAACCACCCTCACATTACTTTGAGTACCAAACGTTCCTACGTGTAGCTCGGCCATTTTTATTCCGATTTCTTTGTAGTTTGGTGGAATGATTGATATTCATGACATGTATCAGTGGGCCAAACCTTTTATAGAATTTCGGTGCGGAAGGGGGCGTGGCAAAAAATGAAATTGACTAGCGTATGTACTACATGAGTCTACATTCCATTTTTGGTAGTTCTAGCTTTAACAGTTCCTAAGGTCTTTGGTCTCTCAAATAAACATGCCTCAATCGACTCGGCTTCTCATACTGATCAAGACAATATATACTTAATATAATAATTTATTAAAGCGGGCTTCAGGTCAAGTATTACAAAAAAGAGCAGGTTGTCTTTATAGCTATTTCAAGAACCACCAAGTTCATCAGCAGACTTCGCTAAGTACCCTAGAATTGCTAGGCCATACCACTACTTCAACGCTTAAACTAGTTGGGAATTACAACTAGGTAAGGCAAAAGAAAGGAGACGCAGCTAACAACTCCAGACTTCACTTCTTGCTTGCATTCCCGAAAGACTTGAACAGATTAGTGTAAGAAACATCGTTCAATATATTAAACTGCAGACAAAATAAAAACTTCTTTCCGGTTTTTTTTTCAGTATATGTAAACAAATGTTTTTTTTTATACTTATACGTAATCCGCGGTCCTTTTGTTTACGTATTAGACAATTTTAGCGACCTATTTTGTTTTCAAATTTATTAAAGCAGGCTCGAGGTCATTTATTGAGAGCAAACGAAAAGTGAACAATTAAAATGAAGCCTAAAGGTATGCAAAATGGTCAAAATTCTATAGCGGATCGGGTCGTTTTAAGCGATTTTATGTGATTCTGAGCCACAGTGCAATTATGTACTGTTTGATCAAATTACTTGGCAATCGCGAAAATAAAAATGAAACAACGACCAAATAATGCGCCTGGTGAACGACCAACACTGTATATAAAGCGTATGGTCCACGTATTACATTTGACTTGATCCGCAGTGTGGAATAATGATCGCCTAAGGTCTAAGCGGACACGCGAAAATTTGAGTTTGCAGATGCAAATGTATGCATAGCTCATCAGCTCAGCTAAGCTCAACTTAAGTTGGCTCAATTCAACACAACTGAATTCCCCAAAGATATGAAACTTTTTTTATAAACATAATAATAAACCCTTCTCAATTCCCCAACTTCTACTCGGCCGAAATAATAGACAGCAACTAGACGCATAACAAAAATTGAAATACAGCTCCCATTGCACACATTTGGCAGTGGCAGTGGCAAAAGTAGCAGTGGAGCTGGCGCAGGAACAGCAGTTGAAACATTGTAGCATTTTTCACTGCCTACTTTCCGGCGCTTGGGCCATAATGTCATTTAATTAAACGCTAGAGAGCAGTTGCCGGGCCTCCTGGCTGCTGTTGTTTGCTGCTTCTCCTGCCGGCCATTGCCAGGGTAGATGCTGTGGGGCTACCGTGGCGTTGGGCAGTCAGTCAGTCAGTCGGTCGGTCGGTCGGTCGGTCAGTTGGGGGCAACGAGTGGTGGCTAAACGCTTAACCAAAGTTAGCGCCACATAATTTGGACACAGAAGCGAGTCCGAGTCGTGTAGAAACGAGCCGACTTGTCGAGCTATGGCAAGGTGCCTCTCCGCGGCGAGTCGAGTCCAGCAATTTATGTTCATTTGCATAGATATTAAAAATTGTTAGGAAGTCATTAGTAGGCATCAGTCAAATAACGCAGCCTGCATATAAATTAAGCATAATTTTATTAGAAGAAAAACCTACTGCGAAGGTCACTTGACAAATCTACAGGGGGTTCATTGCGTAGGGGGGGCTCATTGCTGGGCGTGGACTCTTTGTAACGGAGCCATAGACAGAGAGTGTGTTGGTGAGAGGAACTGGAAACGTGTGCTTGTTGCCGTATTAATTATTAGTTTTAATTGCGTTTTGTTTGCTTCAGTTACTTTCGACCAGACCTCACACAGTTTAAATTTTCTGCTCACACACATACATACATAGCAACTGAGAGCACACACACACACACACACATCTCATCTATTTTGTTTGACTTTGAGCCCTTTTTGTACCACGCAACCATAGGATAAAATGGTATATTAAAGTCGCCAAAATGTATGTAACAGGCAGAAGAAGGCATTTCCGACCCTATAAAGTATATATAATCTTGATCTATCATTCCACCAAATATCATAAAAATCGGAATAAAAAGAACCGAGTTATACGTAGAAACGTTTTGTACTTTGGCCGGTGGGTCGCTATAGAGTGAGCGAGATAGCATGTGAAAGAAATTTAATAAGTTCGAAATACGTTTTTCACTTGATGCACGGTATGTCCAAGTCGACCCGACGACTTACTTTGTTTCTGGTTGGTAACCCCAAAAATTGTGTGCAATTAAATACTTGAAACCATAATGTATTTTTCACAAGTTGAGCAATGTTTACCATTTGGTTGCGGATGTGGTCGATGCCCCCCACTCCCCCACACCATTCTGATTCCCCCTCCGCCATCTCCATTAACCATCGTCCCTGCTTTGCTCTCAGTGTAAATTACATGCACAAGAGGCCAACAAAGAAAACTCATTTGTATTCAGAAGCTTCAAGCCACGCCAGTCCCATGACCCCCCACACCCCCACCCAGCCACAACCTCTCACCCATCGACCTTCTCGCAATAACCATGGATCAGCAGCAATGCTTGGGCTGGGGTTGAGCAGAGTAGAGATGGGTAGCCGCAAGTCAAAAGCTCAACCGCAAGCAATTTTATTAAATTTTTTTGTTTCTTTTTCGTTTTTTTTTTTTGATTTGCACAAAGCAAAAGATAACTATTCGAGTTTGTTTTTATTTTGATCAAAATTTTAATTGCTTTTTTTGCGTATTGCTTCTGAGATTTGGTCGCGGCTTATCTATTTCTGTGTCTTTCCTTTTTAATACCCTACCAAAAAGATATTATAATTATACCATGCAACCATGGTATACTAAAGTCGTCAAAATGTATATAACAGGCAGAAGGACGCTTTTTAAAAAAAATCGGAATAAAAATGGCCGAGCTATACGTAGAAACGTTTTGTACTCAAAGTGGTGCAAGGGCGGTTTTGGCCGGTGGCGGCGCTAAAGTGCTAGTGTTCTCATAAGAATGAGGGAGATAGCATGTCTGAGCCATTGCGGCACACTCATACATGTTATATACTTATGTACATTCATCATTCCACCAAATTTCAAATCGAAATTGAACATCTTTTCACTTGATGCTTGGTATATCCAAGTCGGCCCGGCGACTTACTTTATTTTTGTTTGTTTGCGCAAGTATTGAAATTGATTTACGCTTGCATGAAGTCATTTTGGGAAAAGTCAAAGCACGACTGACTACAATTTCACACATTTAATATGAACACACTACGTAATAACGGGATTTCTGCTTATTTTGCTTCGTTCTTTGTTCTGTTCGTTGTATAGAGACAATTGAAGCTTTGCTATAAGTACATATACATATGCTGAGGTTTTTGATAACGGGACTTTAACGGCGTACATCAAATTTTGTTTTGCTTTATTTGGATTTGGTTAAATGATAGCGTCGCTATATAAAGGCTTTTACCTAAACTTAACTTAAATTCGGTTTATCGATTGTTTTGTTATAATGAAGTTCGTTATATCGAGGTTTCACTGTATTACGCCAAATTTCATAAAAATCGGAATGAAAATGGACAAGTTATGCATAGAAATGTTTTAATTCAAAGGGTGCAATTTGGCCAGTGGGGTGCTAATGTGCTCGTGTGCGAGAGAGAGAGAGATAGCATGTGTTAGCTATACTTACTTCATTATAATACTTATAAACAATTTGTTTTATTATATTTTCTAGTTTAAAGAAAAAACCCCAAACTTCGTTCTTCTTTTTGCGGGCCCGGAAAAACCTAAGGTGTACCAAATATATTTTTTATGTTTCAAAAATTGACTATTAATGTACGATTCTGACATCTGCTACCCTTCCAACTCGTGTCCGTAATTATAATATACTTACTATTAACATCCGCGGCCGAAACTTGGAAACTAACTTAATTACTTTCCTATAAATAATATTTTTAGAAAAGAATCTGCTTTCACCTAATAAGTGCCCTGATCTGTTCTTTTTGAAATATAGAATCTCAATCCATCAAATGATCGAACTCTTCTGGCGGCAACAAACATTTGTCCGTGACTAAAAACAGATCTCCTCAATGAAATTCTCAATTTTTGAAATGTTTTACCCTGAGACTTTTTTTTTGCGGTCTCGGAAAAAAGAAAGGCAAAATGGTTCCCGAATGCGGGGTATTAAATCAATCGCCTAAGTTAGGCTATCAAAAAATCTTCTGTTTGCACCATCTATATCTGTATGGTTAGTGTTAAAATTTCGCCCTACACATGTTAGAACTTCGCAGTCAATCGAGTTTTGGAACATATTCGAGCGCATTCGAGTTCCATTTACGAAAGCTTTACTCGCATTTAATATTGGGATAAGTATCACAATAACATTTTCTCTTAAAGTCAATTTATGAGGAAGCAAACCACTGACTGAAAGACTGTTTAAATACTTAATCGGAAAATTATTATATTCACGCACATCATCGCTGACAATTTTATCTAAGCTGTCCTGACATTCTTTTCAGATCTTCTAAGTTGATTAAAGAAAAATCATAATTTTTTTGGAACCAAAACAACTGACTTTCTGAAATATTCGCAAACATATCATTAATAAAGTAAGCAGCATACCATGTATCAAGTGAAAATTCATATACATGTATTAAATTTATTTGGACTGCCTACACATGTTATCTCGCTCACTCTTATGTGCACACATGCAATTTAGGGCCCCGCCCGCCTTTGCACCGCTTTGAGTACAAAATGTTTTTTAAGAATAACTCGGCTATATACATTCCGATCTTTATAAAATTTGGAGGAAAGATAGATATTAATATTCTGCGATACATACATATTTAATGGCTAAATCTATATAGATTTCGCCATTATGAAATCGATATAAATATTGTTCCGCTTTATTTTTTAAACATTCTTTGGAAGCAAAGCTCTTTATGGCATTTATTTAAATACTCCTTTTTCCGTTTCTTGAACTGCATCTAGTTTATCATCTAGATATGATCTGTTGAAATAGTTCTAGAGTATTCACTTAAGAGGGGATACAATAGTCGTAGGTCCGCAAGGGTATATAAATTTCGGCGCATTGAATTTAACCAATGTTTGTGTTTGGTTCACTTTTTGTGTTTTGTTTTTGTTTTTGATTTGGTTTGGTTTGGTTGTTCGATGTGTATTTCCTACTATGTATACGCTAGAGACTTCTTACTCTCTATCTCCTCTCTCTCTCTGCCCCGCTTTCTCCGTCTCTTTCTTTCTCGTACTCTCTCTCTCCATTGCGTCGACGCTTCGATATTAAATGGTGCGCGTAATTAGATTTAAAATTTATTGTTCTGTGTTGGTATTTATTTTGTCTGCCTTGGCTGTGCATAACAATGCAAGAGAGCTAGCTGCCTGTGCAATAAATAAATAAGCAAAACGTGAATGCGAATTCAATGGCTGTAGGCCAAAACAAAAGGCAACTATAACAACAACAGCAGCAGAAGAACCAACAGAAAAAAGAAAGAAAAACAATCGACAACAAAATCTAAAATGGTTTAAATTCGACCTTCCCCAGTCACAAAATTCGATAGAAATTTAGAATTTGTGTCCTTAGAAGTATTTCATTTTCAGCATTGAATATACAATTCAAGAAAAGTCGGCGCACTGCCGGACCATTTGAGGAGGAACATGACTCACAAGTCACATAAATTCCACGATTTCCAAGCGGATAATGGGTGGATAGAACCAGCTCCAGCTTTGACATCAAGCCAGAGCACTGAGTTTTAAGAAACCTCTAAATATTAATACCAATACTCATTGAAATGATGACCCCATTACCCAGCTGGCCTTATCTTGGACATGAAAGCTGTGTAATGCCTGATGCTGTGTGTCCCTAACCTCTTGTGACGTTTCCTGCAGTAACTGTTCATGGTCAGCATACAGTTTCCGTAGTTTAGAGCCGGATGATTTTAATGCATTCCGAATTGAACTAGTAGGAGACACCTTTGCAGAGTCGTTTTATAAATAAAGTTTGAGTAGTTTCTGGATATTCTAAGGTTGTGCGGTAATTAATTGAGAGTTATTCTAGAATCTAGATCATAGTTTTGCGAAACATGAGCTAATTGGACACCGAGTGGATCAAAGTGGTTGATTAGAGCATTTTACCCCGGATTAATAAATAACTCTCTTAAAAATTGGCCGATAATTGCTCTGTAAATTTGTATACCCTTGCAAAAAGGGGTATAGAAGTATGCAACGCACAGAAGGGAGCATCTCCGACCACATAAAGAATATATATTATTCTTGATCAACATGACAAGATGAGGTCAAATCCGTTTGTTCGTCTGTCTGTCTGGATCAATAGCTTCTCCTTGTAGACAAATAAAACTGCAGTGCTGACATGCTGCACGAAGATTTGGAAATCTCGGATTCATACCGATTGTACTACTACATCACACAGCTCCCATAGGAAACATCGGTCGAAAATAGAATTTTAGATCAATAACTACGTTGTTTTTCACGCGATTATTATTATGAAACTTAATATTTGTTATATATTCGAACGTCTGTGCCAAAATTGATCAAGATCGGATCTATTACACTGAAATATAAAATTGAAATTCTCATATTATTTTATAGAGTAATTTGGGGCGATGGTTCCGAAAGCGCTGAAACCGAAACAAAAATGTTCAAGATCCAATTATCGATCTAAACTTATCTATTTATTGATATATTTTACGTTACGTTAGTATAATGAGTCATGAAATTTGTTGCACTTTTTTCAATAATGCTTAAAAATTGAATTTTTATGACTTCGAATTACTTGCTAAATTAATTCTGGATACCACAATTTTATTTGAAAAACTGAAATTTTTTCACGATAACGAGTAGGTGCAACAAAAATAATATCAGTTTAAACTTTTCTAATTCCGGTTTGAATATCAAACAATGTTTTAAAATACATGTGTTTTTAACATTTTATTGTAATTTTTGTTCATGTAGAAACTTATGTGAATCATTTTAAGAACTAAAATTAAATCTATATTTCTATTTTCATAGTTCATTAGTTTGCATTAAAAATATTCAGAGGGAAGGAAAGGAAAGAAACAAAGATAGAGATCCGTAACCGATGTGTAACCAATGCTTTAATTGTTAAGAAAATAAATCAATTAACTACTGATTGTTTGCACCCTTTAATATGAATAATTGATATAAAATCTCAGATAAATCGGCACTTTACATCTTTAAAGTGACTTGATCTCTCATCCATATTTCGAAAATTTATTTATGATTCCTCGCTGTGGCCGTCCGCTGACCAGTTTACACTTTTGCGGCCACAAAATTGCGGAGTACATCGACAGGCCGACCCGTTGACCAATCAACCACTGGAACCATCGGTCCAATACTTTCTGCACGGTCATCTCAACCACAGCCAAGTGGCTCCGCGTGCGCCCTTCTCCCAACCGATGCCTCGGCTCCTGTGCGCCAAATTTGAACCAGAGCAGCGTGAGTAATGAGCGCTTAATAAGGCACGTCATTGGCTTATTTTATATATGTATTATATAGTATGTATAACAAAAAAAAATGTATAAAATATATGCATGTGTATGTATGTACATATGAAGAGAGAGTGAGGGGACATTCCCATTCGGAAGTACGGCAAAGTGTATGTTTCATATAATTTACATATTTATGCTCATTAAATATGCGCAAATAAATTGGGATGTGTGAACTGCAAACTGCAAGTGAAATTGTGTTTCAAAAATGTTCATAAATCACAGCATGTTAAAAATGGTTGATGATGAACTGTGCTGAGTGCTCAGTGCTCAGTGTTCAGTGTTCAGTGCTCAGTGCAATGTGTTCGCTGCTGTGTTGCCTGTCAACTGAGCCAGCGGCAGTTGATAAACCATATCCTGTGCAGGGGGGCAGGACAGGAAGCTTGGGAAAGAGATACTATGTATGGATAGATGGGGGCAGGGTGGAGTTTACACATGTTGAAAACACAAATGAGCCGTAAAACGCTGATAATGCATCAAACTGACAATTGACGTTTCAACAACCCACAGTATCTTCCACTCTTACTCCTCCTCCTGCGCCTGCTCCTGGTCCCGCTCCCTTGCTTGCTTTAAATTTTCAATTTCAATTAAATTTTCTTAACTGGTGCAAGCTCCTTTAATCGAGAGCTCCATCGGTTTCATCATTTGCCAATGCAAAGCTTTCCTTTTCTGTTTGGCTCATCAAAACGAAACCACAGACAGGGCAGACAGCGACGGGATCTGGGACAGGGAGTCAGGTAGTTCAGCAATGTGGCGCAAGATTTGTTGCGGAAACCACAGGCGAGCGAGCGCTGCGAAAGCTATCGGATGCCAACCAGAATGGATGCGGATGTCCAGCTCCAGCTCCAAGTCTGGCACTCGGTCTCGGTCTCGGTCTGTGACTGAGTCCGGGCTCAATAATGCAGACAATAAAATTTTAACGTAAATGTTGCTTAATTAAATGTGTTGGTTGGCAACGGAGGCAGCATAAAATGAGATTGAGATGGAGAGATTGAAAACGTTTTTACCTTTAATATTGGGAAGCAGAGCGAACCATGGCATCCATCGTCAATGACAATGCAAAGGATACAATGGGGGCAAGCAGGCAACAATAAAGTCCTGTACAAATCGGTTTAAGGGCCCGCAGCAGCCGTAAGAAGATATCCCACCAGCAACAATAACAACATAAAAGAATCATCGCAACTGAGTGAAATTGTGTCATGCCTCAAGGATCCCCCGTAGCCAAATTCAGGGCGCACCTCACACGCGGTAGAGCTAAGAGAAAGCGATGAATGCAGAACACCAGAAGGAGGATAACTCGAAAGTTTCCATTTCAACAATATAGTTTGAATACAGCATTATACACATGTATATGTATGCTTTTTGATCTTATAGATATTGCTGCTAGATGGTTCAGGAACTAGTTCTTTGCTAAATTCGCAGGGATGAATTAAACATTTACGTTTACTAGAGATGGGCATGGGCTTCTTTTTGAGGCACGCACGGCCCAGGCACGTATTTTTGTTAGAGACAAGGCACGGAAATACACGAGCGAGTTTAAACTATTAATTAAAACAAGGAAATCCTATACAAGGATAGTTTAGTACATTTTTTATACCCTTGCAAAAAGGGTATATTAATTTTGGTCAAAAGTGTGCAACGCATAAAAGGAGACATCTCCGACCATATCAAGTATATATATTCTTGTTTAGCATGACAAGACGAGTTCGAATCCGTTTGTCCGTCTGTCTGTCCGTCTGTCTGTCTGTCCGTCTGTCTGTCTGGATCAACAGCTTCTCCTCCTAAACCGCTATAGCTACAGAGTTGCAATTTTGCACAGTCTTGTATATACTGCAGGCATTGTATATCTCGGATTCATCCGGATCGGACAACTATATTATATAGCTCCCATAGGAACCATCGGTCGAAAAAAGAGTTTTAGATCAATAACTTCGTTGTTTTTCAACTGATTATTATAAAACTTAACATTTGGCAGTTTACAATACATCCAAACATGCGTGCCAAATTTGATCAAGATCGGATTACTATATCATATAGCTTCCATAGAAACAATCGGACCAAAAATAGTTTTGCTTCTAAAATTCTTTCTTCCGTTTAGGGACTGAATAACACAAGGACTTGCAAGGGTATACAAACTTCGGCATGGTCGAAGTTAGCCCGGCCTTCTGGTTTTTCATATTGTTATGCAAAAATATTATCTTATCTAAATTAATGCTCGCTAGTCTAGTTAATTCTTCATTTAAAATGTGTCCAGAAGTAGAAAAAAGCTTGTTTTCGAATGTTTGAAATAGTTCTGGACAATGCACAGTGGGCGAAACGGCTGACTTATTAACCGACCGATTAATTAATAACTTCTTTAAAAATGATGCTATTTTTGTACGGATAATTGTTTTTTGTAGATTAATATATTAAATTTGATGTAATGTAATTTGTATATATTACATTTGTAGTAATGTAAAAAAAATTGATTTAGTGCAAATATTTTTATTTTTTTATGATAGTGTAAACCTGTCCTATTCGATGTCTAGTCGGTTTTGCTCCATTTTAAGGCATTTCATTACAAATTCTCAAATTTTTTTTCTTTGTATTATATACACATCTTCAAACAAATTCAAATAAATTGGACAACTATTTGCAATGCTCGCTTTTTAAACTGTTGTTTCTCACCAAAAATCCATTTCATACGATACGTCAGTCATTGCCAAATAGTGTTCAACTTCTGCATCTTCAGGATTTATTTAAATTTTTCGCATTTTGAATAAAGTGAAATATATGAGCTTTAAAAATGCACTTGCATTTGTTGCGACCGTGTTTACCGTGCCTTTAGATTTAGACGCTGCTCACGCACGGGAAAAGCACGATTTCGAGGCTTGGTGGAGGCACATACACAAAAATGAAGGACACTAACAGAGTACACCAATATCTTTTCTAATATTTTAAAAGACATACAGGAATGGTGCAACTTATCTTCACTTATATCACTCTTTCCACAGACAAAATATTACCTATTAAGAACTTAAGAAAAAACTGTAATCTATACTGAATATTGCACGATTTCTTAGCTACACATAAACTCTCTTGTAAATAAAAGTAGATCTATTATCCCTACGGACTTGCAATAGTTGGCTGGGATCCAGTATCCGACCTCAAAAAAGTGCAAGGCCCCCAACTGCTGCGTATCGTCGTGGCATAAACGCATTTTCAACATCGCCAATAAAATTCATTATAGCCGAAGCTGACCTACAATATCTTCACTAAATCAGAGGCTACACGAAACTACGATAAGACTTTTAATAAAACAAGCAACTGCTAAAAAAATGGAAATAAATATGGAATTTTGAATGTGGAAGCAACAACATGACCAAGTAATTCCACCCAAGCCCCCTAACAAGTTGCCTTTCCCTCCATGGAAACTGGAGCACCCATTATTTAAGTTAAAGCTGCACGAATACAAAAAGGATTCTACCACCGGAAACTTTTCCTAGAAGCAAGATGGGTCCCCAGCCACAAAGGAATAAAAGGAAACGAAAACACAGATGACACTGCTAATAAAATGTCCAACGGACCGGCGACTGTTTGTCCGCCTTCGCATAGGGCGAACCCACCTAACTCATGGACACCTCTTAAACGGGAATCCAGGACAGCCATGTTCCTGCGGCAACTTATTTCAGTATAAAAACATTCTTTTTCAAAAACCATTAAACCAACAGACCTACTATCTATTCCTTCCACCGAAAATATTGAAAATGTATACATATACATATGTATAGTTAATTTCTCCACCACTGCAGCTTAGCTAAGAAAATGTAAAAAAGCATACACAGCACTCTTAGCTTTCTGAATAGTCATTTTATTTTATAAGTAATACTCGTAAATAAAAATAAATCAGCATTTGAGAAGTTTGATCAGATTTGTTGCTGCAATTGTTGCTGGGTTCCTTAATGAGTCGCGGCACTCAGAGAGTAAGAAATCGGATTAATGTTTGTTGGCTTCAGTTTGTTAGCCAGATATTCGAACTTATGCCCTCTCACGTACACTCTAAAAATTTCATATGTATATAAAACTAACTGATATTGGGGTCAAAAAGGTTTCAAAAGAAACTCGAAAAGTGTGTTAGAATTCGAGAGCTGCAGTGAGTTGAATTGAATGAGTGTCAGGCACACAATGAAACGAATGTGTATGAGTATGTGAGTTTGTTACGTCTCATAGCATATGTCACTCAGTGAAATGAATGAGAATAAATGAAATGTGAAACGCAATGAAAAATTTGACAAAGCCTATAACATTCGAGTTACTCGAATAATTCGAATGGGGCTAGTAGCCTGTAAGGTGTGTTCTATTACCTTCAATTTGTCGGGAAGCACATCTAACCTAGTCAATCGTAAATGTTACTTCCCGTATCGGTGTAATTTGTATTAAATATATGGTATGAATAAATACGGACACATTTTACATTGATTTTTGTTTTTGCTTTATTTTTGATTAGCTATTCGAATGCATTCGAAACAAAGCATCTCAATAATTCGCATTCTCACTCATTCAATTCATTTGTGTTCCGTTTAAATGTTGTGAGACTGAGTTTTACGTCAGCTGACTTATTCATTCAAACTAGTTCGGCTTCTCACTCAATCCATTTAATTTATTTTGACAATTGTTAATTCGTATTTGATATTTTTGTCACTCATGCAGTTAGAATACAATTTGAATTATGTGCACCCAAAGTAAAGGCTTACGTTGATATGAGTTATCAGTGGATCCTACTTATATACACACATACATATACACAGCATGCATTTGTCATAGAGCTGGGAATCCATCGATGGTTCCATCAATACTATCGATGGAAATTAAAAAGTGCGGTATATACTTTTTAATTTCCTTCGATAGTATCGATGGAACCATCGATGGATTCCCAGCTCTAATTTGTCATATTCCCATATATGTACATATGTATAGGTATATTGTGTAGCGTGCTATAGTTTTCGATTAGAGCGATGGGCTAAGTGCTTAGCATACGTTGCGCTCCACTAACTCCTGTTGCCTCGCTAATAGTCCGTCCTTCATATCAATTGGGCCATCAAACAAAAACACAAAATAAAAGAAAAAATAATGTGAGTCGCCGGGTCGACTTGGGTATACCATGCATCAGGTGAAAATTCATATATTAAATTTCTTTCACTTGCTATCTCGCTCACTCTTATGTGCACACGAGCACTTTAGAAAACGTTTTTAAGTATAACTCGAGCATTTTTATTTCGATTTGAATGAAATTTGGTAGAATGATAGATGGTCATAAGATGTATTAGGGGACGTGACGGAAACAAATATTTTTCACACGAGTCTTCATTCCAAATTTTCAAATACATTTTAGCTTTAGCTCTTATAGTCTCCGAGATTTCGATGATCCTACAGACGGACGTGTTTCAATCGACTGATCAAGAATCTATATGCTTGACGGGGTCGCAAAAGGTTCCTTCTGTGTGTTACATATATTTTGTCGACTTTAATATACCATTTCATCCTAGGAATGCATGGTATAAAAACGTTGACCGCTTATTAATGCCGTCACATTAGTATCAAAGTGGAGGGTCATAATTCAAATTCAGGCTGTCCTTTTTGACAGGTCAGCCTTCAGTTTAGTCCACACTGAACTTTTTAGCCCAGATGAAGCCGCTGAATTTGCTGAATCGCTGCACTCAAGTCTTTCTGCGGCTTACTGTGCTGCTGACTCAAATCTTGGGCGTTACGTTATTCGTCTATGACAAGAAACAGCGGTCATTCCGTCAATCAAGGCTGCTTAGGAACTATGGTCTTGTGATTCTAGTCGTGATGCTTTTGCAAATCATTCAGGCTCTTATCTTTTCGCTCCGCCGAGCTGGATCCCTGGACTTGGCAATCGCCACATATATGGGATGCAATGCCCTGGTTCTGGGAATCCGATTGCATGCCCTCGTCAATAGTCGCAAATGCCTGAGGCTGTTGAACGAGATGCAGGACATGCTGCAGAAGTTGCAGCTGATGGCCAAACACCCCAACATATTCCGACTACCGCACTTGCTCTTCTTGCTGTTGACTCTGCAGAGTCTCTTGCGATCGCTATCGGGGATCTACGACATTGTGCCAGATCAGAAGTCAAAGCTCTCGGTCGTTTTTCTGTTTCTAGCCTCAACAATCCTGCTCACCTTTCTGCTGCAGATCACCATCAACATATGCCTGTTCATTTTGCTGATTGCCTGCTACGACGAACTCCGTCAGAGCACGAAAAAAATCTCCAAGGCGGTGCACATGCTGAGGCAGGCTCAGGTGCTGGAAGGGGGCCAGTTGTTTCTGCTGGCGGAGCAGTTGCGTGGCCTGACCGAGGAGCTGATTGTGCTGCGCTTCCAGGTGTATCGCCTCAATGTGGAGTTCATCAGGCTGTATCGTTTCCACTGGCTCTGCACCTTCATCTACTGGCTGCTGCCCATTCTCCTCGTGCCGGCCGTCAATCGGATGGCCATCTACAAGCACGCCATCGCCCTCATGAATATGGCCTTCTATTGCACGATATTCGAGATATTTGTGTGGAAATCGAAGTTATCGAAAAGTTTTTGGCACTTTCATTTGATCAACTACCACGCGGAGTTCGATAGGACGGTGGGTCTGCCAATCGATCGCAGTAATACATTTGGTTTTAAATTGTTTCCTTTGACTTTGTTGCAGATTGAGAGGCTTTTCCATCAGGAGACCATACAACGCATAAAGGTCTCTGTCTATGGCATTACTCTGGACATGAAATTTCTTTTCAAACTATTTTCCATTAGTGTGTTCTTCATATTTGTTCAAAGACAAAGCTACCTAACAGCATACTACTAACACGCGAGCAATACGATATTTATCGCAATTTACCAATTGTCTATTTCTAATTTTGATTTGTCAGTCTCTTGATCTCTCACTCGCACTCTCTTTGACTCCAGGTGTCTCTTTCTGGACAATTACGTTGCCATTTTCATTGTTCCAACCAAACAAGCTTCATATTATTTTTCCGTTTTATATTCAGGGGAAACATAAAAGACGACAGCAATGGGGCAACAACATCATCATTATCAACACCATCAAAACTGGAGGGGGGCAAGGGGGAGGAGACTTCAATCCTGCTTCTAGCAGCTCAGCTCATTTGTCGTAAAATCATAGGAGAGAAACATGGAAGTGGAGATGGAGAAGGGTGGGATGAAGAAGGGTGGGATGAAGGTTGACTGGATGGACTGGAGCCAGTCAAAGTGCGAGTGCGTAAATTTCCTTCACGGCGGACGTTCGCTCAAGCTCAAGTGTCCTTCTTCCATTTTGCGTCGTAAAATTAACGCTTAAATATGAATGAAAGCATAAGGCACTCGATTTTATCACCCAACAAGGCCAACAGCAACAAGAACTGCCAACTCATAGGAGCATAAAAAGTTTAGAGTTGAATTAGAGAGAAAGGAGAGAAAGCAAAGAGGCAGAGCAGGGAGACAAGGGCAGGCAAGGAGTCAAGATGGATACTTTAAGATGCTCAACTCAACGAGTGTCTAATTATTTACGTGAGGACAAAACTTATGAATGGGTTGTTAAGTGAGGAAGGGAAGTAAAAACGACGGGCGGATGCGACGATTGGAAGGAGAGAATATCTTAAGTCATTGCCTTGGCAACTTACTTTCAAAAAGTCACAATTAACGGAGAGAAACGAAGTTAAAGGGTTTAGTTAGTTCTTAGCGAGAAGAAAGCATTTTGAAATTGTATTCCACTTGATTTTCATACACACTCGAACAAGCCTCCCTCCCCTCTCATTCCATATACTCTGTGAATTAGCTGTCTCAGTCATCTGTCTTTTTCGTTTCCCCGTCCCAGACTGCCTCATTTCAGTTTGCTTTCAAACGTACTTATATATAGAATAGGTAATAATAAAAGTATATATCCAAAAAAAAAAAAAAAAAAAACCAACAAATTTCTACACTTTTGGAGTAATTTTTTGTCGTGTTTTGCGTGGATTTTCCCTCTGCAATTCAGAGTTATGCTGGTGGCAAAACAAACTCAAGTTCAGATGCAGGCGGAAGACGGTAAAACGGAGGACGTCTTGACCGATTCGCGTTCAAGCTCCACCAGCCCCAGTGGGGAACTGAAATCGCCGTTGGATGGCACCGAAAAGCATCCACTGGAGCACACCTGGACCCTCTGGTATCTGGAGAACGATCGCTCCAAGTCATGGGAAGATATGCAAAATGAAATAACCAGCTTCGACATGGTCGAGGATTTCTGGAGTCTCTACAATCACATTAAGCCTCCATCGGAAATAAAGATTGGCAGCGATTACTCCTTGTTCAAGAACAGCATTTTGTGAGTATTATGTACATATGTATATGTATTAGTCGGTATTTGGAGGAGTGCTGAAGAGTGTTTTGCGCACAGGCCCATGTGGGAGGATCAGGGCAACAAATGTGGCGGTCGTTGGGTCATAAATATGGGTCGTTGCACTAAACTGGAGCTGGACAAGCTCTGGCTAGATGTGGTAAGCATTTCGTGTTCGGCAAGAGCTTTTCGTCCCCTGTCCTCTTTGCCTGTCATACTCGCTCCGACCTCCTTTTGACAGCTGTTAATACTGATTGGCGAGACCTTTGAGCACAGCAGCGAAATCTGCGGAGCCGTCATCAACTTGCGGGGCAAAAGCAACAAAATTTGTGGGTACCAACCAACTGGCCAAGAACCAAGTGGAGCCAAACACTATACTAATACCACTTTTTCCACTCCCTTCCTCCCTCCACCCCTTTCCACGCAGCGATTTGGACAGCCAATGGGCACAACGAGGTGGCCGTCATAGAGATTGGACGCAAGCTTCGCGACCTGCTCGGGTTCCAGGCGCATCAACTGCAATACCAACTGCACAAGGACTTGATGACCAAGCAGAGCTCGCCGGTCAAAGCCGTTTACATAGTGTAAGCTCCTGTTGTAGTGCTCCCCCCGTTTCCCCTTTCCCCTTTCCCGTTTATGGTGCCAGAAGAGCGAATATTCCAAAAATGTAAAAAAAAAAAAAGAAACTGAACACACCAACAACAAAAACACTCTCACATTTCCTTCACGCATTCCACTCCCCTCACCCACACACACACACACACATACTCTCGCACACACACATACACTCGCACAGTTGTAGGGTCTTAGGATTGTGAAAATGTTAAAAATATTGACACCAGACTGCATAATATATAAACTGAAGTGTAAGCAAAACTAAAATCTAGTTTATTTTGTTTTTGCTACGCCTCCTTCCGCCCACGATATTTGAAAAACAATATTTTGAACACTCATATCTCGGGATCTATAATTTGCCTAGGGGGCGCTAAAGTGCTCGTGTTCACATAAGAGTGAGCGAGATGACATGTGACTTAGTTACAAGTTCTCTCATCAGCAGATGAGAGAGGTCGCTAACGACCCTAGAATTGCAGGGCCAAATCACTGTTTCAACGCTAAAACTAATTATACCATGTATCCATAGGAGTGAGCGAGATAGTTCTATATATGCGAAGGAGTTTTTTCACCTGATGCATGGTATATCCAAGTTTATTTTATTATGCCAATTCATTATTTGATTGAGTATGAACTAAAACTAAACCTTTTCTGCTACATGAAACCTCTTTCAAAGAGTCCAAAGTCTGGCTTAAATGTAGCACTCATGCCTAAGCATAGACCTTTGCGATTCTTATTTGTTGAGCTACTTCAACAATATACAATTAGAATTATACGACCGTTAGTTAATAATTCAATAATTTAAAGAAATATTTTTTCCATTAAATTCGATCTTATTCCCATTCAAAATAGGCATATTTATTCCTGATCTGCGGTAAATAGAGGCATCTGTAGATATACCCTTTTAAAGTTATATACTTCATTCGCAAGAAAGCATACGTTCCATCTTTCCCTCCGTCCTCTTATGTATTTTCACTGCTAAACTAATTTGTCAGTCACTCGCGGACCCACTGCATACGACAGTAACGCACGGGGACAAGTTCAATTAATCGAATCATTCACTTAGAATTACCATTGATTTTGTAATGCGCTTGTAGCATCATATCTTTAAGCAAAGAAAATAAATGAAGTAAGTAGGTCGCCGGGCCGACTTGGATATACCATGACGAGACGAGTTCAAATCCGTTTGTCCGTGTGTCTGTCCGTCCGACCGTCCGCCCGACCGTCTGTCTGGATCAACAGCTTCTCCTCCTATACCGCTATAGCTACAGAGCTGAAATTTTGCACGGAGTCTTGTATATACTGCAGGCATTGTACATATATATCGGATTCATCCGGATCGGACGACTATACCATATAGCTCCCATAGGAATATCGAAAAATGAGTTTTAGATCAAAAACTATCATGAGACTTAAAATTTGGCAGTTTACTATATATCAAATTTGATCAAGATCGGACTACTATATCATATAGATCGCATAGAAACAATCGGACCAAAAATAGTTTTGCTTCTAAAAACTTTTTTGTTTTATTTGCTATCATCACCAAATTTGGTAAATAACATTTGCGCATAAAAATTATAAATAATTTTTTCCTTCTTTCTTTTTATACCATGCATCCATAGGATGAAATGGTATATTAAAGTCGCCAAAATGTATGTAACAATGAGAAGGAAGCATTTCCGACCCTATAAAGTATATATATTCTTGATCAGTATCAATAGCCGAGTCGATTGAGACATGTCCGTCTGTCTGTCCGTCTGTAGGATCATCGAGATCTCGGAGACTATAAGAGCTAGAGCTACCAAACTTGGCAGGTAGACTCGGTTGCTCTTCAGGTAGATCGAGTTTATTTTTTTTTGCCCCGCCCCCTTCCGCCCCCGCAATTGGAAAAAACAATATTTTGAGCCCCCATATCTCGGGAATTATAAAAGCTAGAGCTATCGCTTTTGGACAGTAGATGCGTGCAATATGCACGCAGACCAAGTTTGTTTCAAATTTTGGCCACGCCCCTTCCGCCCCGAAAGTCGGCCGTAATATTTATCGTATCGTAATTTAATTTGGCACACTGATACATGTCACGTATATCTATCATCCCACCAAATATCACAAGAATCGGAATAAAAAATGGCCGAGTTATACATAGAAACGTTTTTCACCCAAAGCGGTGCAAGCCAGATGCACGCGAAAAAGAGCGAGATAGCATATGCTGGAAATCACCGATTTGGTCGGGGGCGCTAAAGTGCTCGTGTCCACATAAGTGTGAGCGAGATAGCATTTAAAAGAAATTTAATATACATGTCTTCACCTAATGCATGGTATATCCAAGTCGGCCCGGCGACTTACTTACTTTATTTGTTTTGAACATTCATTTGTTTACTCATAATATGACAAAAAAAAAATGTAACGGGTTCTATGCAACGGTAAATCAGAATTTTGCTTTCATCGTGAAATTCGCTAAATGTGTGGTCTATTTTTGGCTCATCTGATTAGGTTTGACAACTTTGACTTCATTTTTTGATTGACTGCGTGATTGAAAACATATAATTTCTTTGGTTTCTTTAAATTTGAAGTATTTCCTAACATTCTTTTTCAATATGGGTCGCGGAAAATCTTTAACCGATTTGCAAGTTTTTGTGTTACTAAATCCCTATCTAATTATCTAATTGTAAAGACTTGTGTAAAAATCCGTATCTACACGCCATAGCACGACACGCATACATGTATGTAATACAAAATATCAATATCTTCACCATATGCCCGGGTTTTCGTAAGTTGTAGTTGGTTTCAGTGGGTTTGAGACCGGAAAATAAACAAAAACTTTTTCAATTTAAGAATACATTTTTGACCGATCGGTCCTATGGCAGCTATACAATATAGTGATCTGATTCGTCCAATTTTTACATAATAATTTTTTTTCTAAATAATTTTCTAAAATTCTCGTCCTAACGCGACCATCTCCCTCACCTTTTGATGATGTACTATATGGTAGCGGCGGCTCAGCATCTTCCAAGTGTGATTGTTGTTGTCTCCTTTGTTGCTTTCGCTTTCGTTTGCTTCATCACTCAGCACTTCGTACTTAGTAGTTGTTGTTGTCGGCTTCTTTCTGAATTGCGTCCACCCAGTGTTTTTTTGGCACTTGCCGTGCCACAGCGGGAAAGTCTTCATCATCGTCGCTACGCATTGTTGTTGCACTAGGCAAATGCAAATGTCGCGCTCGGAGGGAAACTAGTGAAACTCTAAGCTGACAAAGCCGCATTATGAGAACCGTCTTTATGTTGTCTTAAATATCATAAATTGCCTAGACTTAAAATCATCAATTAACGTTACCCTGAACCTCTCCCTTCCTCCCTTCCCCCACCAGCAGTCATGTGAGCCTTAAGTTTACGTCAAACAAATCAATTGATTAAGTGGGCCTAAGTAGAATTTCAACCCACAATTACATTCCAAGTTGGTCGCCTCGGTTTGCTTTGGTTCGGTACGGTTCGATACGGTTTGCCGAGATGCTTTGTGCTCGATTTCAATGGCTGCCAATAAATTGGCATATATGTAAGGACATGGCACAAATCCTGGCTGAATTTTTATGTGGCAAGGGACCGCATTATCTGTTTTTGCCTCTTCCACTGCCGCTGCCGGTCAATTGATTGCCCAGGTTGGGTATATGCCTTCGATCTCCCCGACACTTCAAACTCAAAATTCCGAAAAAAAAAACTAATGGCAACTTAATGTATTTATTATACCATGCATCCATCGGATGAAGTGGTATATTAAAGTCGCCAAAATGTATGTAACAGGCAGAAGAAAGCATTTCCGACCCATGAGAAGAGAAATCGATATAGACATGTCCGTCCGTCCGTAAGAGTACACAGATCTTAGGAATATATAAATGATAGAGCTAACAAATTTTGGAATGTAGGCTTGTGTAGTATATACGTTGATCAAGATTATTTATTTTTTTGTCACTCAGTAAAATTTTATTTCATTTGAAACACATTTCATAAAAATCGAAATAAAAATAGCCGAGTTATGCGTAGAAACGTTTTGTTTCTCAATTCGGTGCAAGGGCGCATTAGGCCGGTGGGGGGCGCTTGAGTGCTCTTGTGCACAGAAGAGTGAGCGAGATAGCATGTGTTAGAAAGAGTTTAATATCTGAATTTAGTTCTATGAATTCGAAGCAGTTTTTCCACTTCATGCATGGTATATCGAAGTCGGTGCGGCGACTTGCTTACTTTATTTTCTAATTAAGTTGCATGTTGCACAAAAACTTTTGTTATTATTGTTGTTGTTTCTTTGCAACACGGCACGTTGCCACATTCTCGATGTCACGTTGCGAGCAACTAATTTGTAAATTTTCGTCTAAGGGCAAAAAGTTTGCGGTGTTGTGTGTGGAAAGTCTCTCTTTATCTCCAGCTGCCTCCCCCCTCTCTGTCTCACGTTGGGTACTCACCTGACAATATGTCAAAGGTGTGAGATGGCGAAAGAGCCAAGGGGGAGCAGGCGGGACGTTGCTTAGGCAGCTGCATGCCATGTGGGACGTGTGCGGTTTTGATGCGGTTTCGGGTTAACAGCTCCCCATGTAGGCCCCCCTCGGTAGCTCCCCCCTTAACGTAAGCCCATAAAACGCAGACTAGGGATAAGTACAAGGATGCGGTTGTGGCTGGAACGGTGGGCAAAGGGGGCGAATGAGTTTTGTCAGCTTAAAGTTGGTCATAATGAAGTTGTTGCTGTTGTTATTGCTATTACTGCTTTTGCAGGTTGTAAGTTTTGTCAGAGGCAAAGCCAAAGCCAGCTTCAGTATCACTCCCCACCTGCCACTTGCCACCTCCCCACCTCCCTTCTCCCGCCGACCTGACTGACTGGCTGACTGACTGGCATGGCACGTGCCTTTGCCATTTGAATGTTGATTGAAATGCTTCTCTCAGGCCCTCGAAAACTTTTCTGACAATTTAAAGCCTCTGCTGCAATAGCTGCAGCATTTTGAATTTTAAATGCAACCCAGCAGCAGAGGCAGCAGCGGCAGCAGCAGCAGCAGCTACCTTCATCAAAATTCAATTGTTACCAATTTACGGCACTCGACGCCAGCTTCAGGCCAGGCATCTCTAACTATGCTGGCTCCTTTGCCCCTGCTTCCATTGCTCTTGCCCAACTTTACATGGGTCCATGGCTCCATGGCTCCATGGCTTCAGTGCTTCATAGCTCCATGGCTATGGACATGGACAATTCTCTATTGTTGACCCTTTTGTCTTTTGTTTTTTGCTCTGCCAGCCATGCGAGCCAAGTGGACGTTTATCTTTTGCAGTCACTGTGCGCTTGCGGTGCACTTCTATAGCCCTAACAAAAAAAAGAAGAAAGATACATCGCCCCACCCCCAAACCCCGAAAAAACAAAAAAAAAACAGAAAAAACTATTGCGAAATTCGAGAGGCAACGCATTTTATTTGCGCTCTAGTGCGGCATATGTTTGCATAACATTTCCACGCCCCAAAAATCAAGTCGGAAAAAGAACTGCGACTTCCATATACAAATATACGAATATGTATATGTATATATGGAATAGGAGAGGAACCACAATGGCCAGAATGGACCCAGAGGAAGTTGAAACAGACCTTAAATTAAATATTCCATTGAATATTCTTCTGTTGGCCTTAGCCAAGAAAATTCAATTTAAAGTAATTAAACCAAATGAAGTTAACGTTTCAGACAAATCCTGAATTCCAAACGCAAAGAGTCTTAAAATTTCTCTCTAAATTGCTTACAAATAAATTTCAAACTGCCAATGACCTTTGCCTTTGATGGCTAAAAAACTTGTCCATACATTTTTTGGCTTTTGGCTAAGAAACAAAATTAAAAATTCGCTTTTCCAAATTCTATATATTTCTGGATAGCCCGCATTTCGAATTGCAAATTGGTATCAATTGCAAATTGGTATCGCCCTCTGATTCATGTATAACTTTTTGCGACTATTTCCACAATCCACACAATTCGAGGTTGCTGCCTTAAAAGAATTTTAATCATTTACTTGGAGTGATCTATCATTCTATTCAATCTACGTTTAGTCGTTCTAAATACCGATTGGATAACTCAAAACTAAAAGCTGCCTGTGACTTTTGGGATAATCTCATTTGTTTCTCTGATCATTCGTTGATCTGCACTTTTTATTCGGTGAGAATGATTTTACCATCCACTTGCCGAACAACATACAGATACTATGTGTAGCATCTTTTGAAGGGGCCCCAGAGAGGGAAGAAGTTATCCTATAATCTGTAAAATGTGTGTGTCTGTAACTCTCTGTGGATAAATACGTGTACAATATATGTAGTTAAAGCTATAAAAAAGCGATTTAATCCCAGTTCATGGCCGATTCGGCATTCATGTTCATGTTGTAGCAACTCCATTAGCTTGGGTTATTGTTATACCATGCATCCGTAGGATGAAATAGTATATTAAAGTCGCCAAAATGTATGTAACAGGCAGAAGGAAGCTTTTCCGACCCTATAAAGTATATATATTCTTGATCAGTATCAATAGCCGAGTCGATTGAGACATGTCCGTCTGTCTGTCCGTCTGTAGGATCATAGAGATCTCGGAGACCATAAGAGCTAGAGCTACCAAACTTGGCATGTAAACTCGTTTGTTCTGCAGGTAGATCGAGTTCAGTTTTTGCCCCGCCCCCTTCCGCCCACGCTATTTGAGCCCCCATATCTCGGGAACTGTTAAAGCTAGAGCTATCGTAAAAAGAGCGAGATAGCATATGCTACAAATCACCGATTTGGTCGGGGGCGGTAAAGTGCTCGTGTCCACATAAGAGTGAGCGAAAGAAATTTAATATATACATTTTTAGCTGATGCATGGTAAGTATATCCAAGTCGGCCCGGCGACTTACTTTATTTCGATTCGAGTTCGTTTCGTTTCGTCTCGATTCGATTCGATTCGTTTTGGCTCTCTCATGCATACATCAACACTTTTCATATATGGCCAAGGACCAAAACCACATTCAGCTTCTGTTTTAGCATCAACTTTGCTTTTTATGGCCCCACCAGCTGGCCAAAGGGCACAACTATCAGCTCCCCCTAACTGCCCCCAACTGGCTACAACCTGTTCGCTGCCTCCTTGATGCTTTTGTTTATTTGGTGTATTGTTTGTGGCTCGCTCGCGAATCGTTGTTGGTTTGTTTGCCTCTCCACTCCACTCCACTCCACTCCACTCCACTCCACTATGCTTGCCTCTTTTTTTTCCTTCTGTTTGGTTTTTTTTTTTTTTGGCAAAACAACACTACACAACATAAAAATAAATTGCACTTCTGACACTTGAATACAGTGAAGAAGCACGTTGGCGGGTGGCCGAGGTGGCCTAGTTGGACGCACTGGTGAGTGCGGAATGGAAGGATGAGAGATGTGGCTATGGGACCAAGGGTAGCTACACATGATTAAGTGTAGTTTGCGGTCCGGGGAATACGCATGTAAATCTATTTCAGTCTACATTATCGTCGTCCAGTTGAAGCTTAACTTTTATCATATAATAAAATGTAATTTTCAAACTCGTAATTCTCTGGTAATTAGAATTTATAGCAAACTTAATCGTTTTTGGCAGACATGACAGACGGAGTGGGGAGAGGGGCAGAAGGGAGAGGGGAAGGGAGAGGCAATCTCTGAGTGAGAATTTCATTAGCCTCAGCAGGAGGAGATAATATTATTTACTCACCCAAAAAATGGAGAGAAAGTATGTTGGCAGAGAAAACGCAAGCGAAAAGAGATAACGATAGGAATAGAGTGTGCAGAGCGAGTAGTGAGAGTTGTGGGGAGATGGAGTGGGGAGGGGAGGGGAAAAGCCACACCAATGTAAGGCATTTGAAATGAAATATTAATTTGCAAAATTCCGACAGCAAAGTTTTTGCGTTTCTGGCTCTTCACAAATTTTTATTATGAATTAATAAGAATTTATGACAAAAACGAGAAACAACCGCAAGGTTTTTGAATTTACCTTTTATTCTGCCCTTTGCGCCCATAGTCTGCCCTACGGACAATAACACACCCACCACCCAACCACCCCCCTCCCTCCCTACCCCCACCGAAGAGATATTTGTCTACAAATATTATTGCTATTCGAAATTTGTGTTCCATAACAGAGAGAAATAGGGAGAGAGGCAGAGACAGAGACAGAGAGAGAGAAAGAGAGAGTAAGAGGGTCGGAGTGAGAAAGACAAAGAGGAAAATGAATAGGTGCCAGGAGGGAGGAGGAGAGAAAAATGAAATGTTTTCCTTTCCAAGCAAATATGCAAGCAGGAATTCCATTTCATTCCAGGCCTGCCTTTTCCTGTCTATACATATTTCTTAATATTTTTCTGCTTTTTTCTTTTGCTTTTTGGAAGTCTTCATAAATATGTAGGACGGTGCGGGTGCGGGAAGTTGGTAAAATAAGAAAAAAAAAAAGAAATGCTCCTTTGTAAGCAGTTTCCACCAAAAGAAATGAAACGAAACGACAGAGAAAAAGAGAGAGAGAGAGAGAAAGAGAAAGAGAGATCGGGAGCATGCAACCTACACCCAAAAAGATCGAGGCGTCGCAAGTAATCTGGTGACAGTGCACATTGGGGAATTCGGACATATTATCAGCACTTAATTCAATTTTTGAAAGTGTTTGAATTCGAAAAGTTTTAATGCCGAATAATAGTTAAAACATCAATGCACATTTTTGCATACTAGTTTTTTCAACCTTGTCTAACACTGGAGAGAAAACAGCTGATGAACTACTAAATTCTAAATTCCTTCAATTTGGCGAAAATTGGAAAATTGTTGCTAAACTTTGAGTGTATATATTTTTTGATTAAAAAAATTATTGCTTTAAGTTAATATGCATTTAAAAAAGTCGGGTTTGAACCTAGTGTTGGAAAATTTGTTTTGTAGAAATTAAACGTGAGTGTCTTAGTATTTGTGAAAGTCTAAGCAATCCTCAAAGAAGAAATTTTTACTTTGAGGAAAGTTTTAAGAAAATGTCCTTCTGTTTCCAGTCTAAAACTGGTAGTACTAGGTAGTATCATTAATTCTGTGTAAAATGTGGAAGCCTCAATAGAAACTTTTCTTGAAATTGAACTTTTTAGTGCCTAACCTTAATGAAAGAGCAAAAAAAATTCAATTTTATAGCATACTTATGTGGATAAAATTCAGTTTTTTGGCAGTGGTAGCTAGGTGCCACGCCCATTATGTCCAAAATTATTTACAAATTATACTTATTACACCAAGCCATAATAAAATACCAAAAATTATTGCTAGCAATGGATTTTTGAATTAATAGCTCATAAAATGGTTCCAGCTACTCGCTTGCTAGGCATTATGGTTTGGAATTCTTTGGATATACGGAACTAATTGATTACAACGGGATTATTAATTAAATTTATTTACAATGATTTAAAGTTATTTACCTACGGACTCTCTGGCTTTTCAGATAAGTTTAAGATGGCCTGTGCTACCTGGAAAAGGACATGCATTTGCCCACTACCATGATCACCTGGCCGCAAGTCATTAAAGATAGTGATCCCTTTTGCAACTTAAACGTTCCCGACCTCCACGGCTTTTAATGACTCCTAATAAATTTACTCAAATCAGAAATTCATATTAACTTTCAAATTTATGGGGGAAACGTGGATTTACAGTGGATCCCACATGATTTTTCCGATTTTTCACACACAATGCAGTCGTTGCCAATGTTGAGCTATGTCAGAGTACTGAAGACAAAGCTCTTTCAGTGGTTTGCAGCGGAGCGAAGCCGAGCTTGTTCTTAACCATGGCTTAAAGATACATATATACATATGTATGTATTGGTATGTAGCAGAAATTATTGGAATTTGGACTTATATGTTGCCAAAATTGGATATGGCTTCTGAATGGCATAAAATTGGAAAATATTTTAATAATAATAAAAAAAAAAAAAATTGGGAAATGTAGAACGCTTGAAATTTGTATTATTTTTATACCATGCATGCATAGGATGAAATGGTATATTAAAGTCCCCAAAATGTATGTAACAGGGAGATGGAAGCTATTCTTGATCAGTATCAATTTCAGTGAACTTGAAGAGTTAAAATTGCAGACAAAAGGCTCAGTGCATTCTAACGGATGAGGATTTTGGCGTAATTTCTTTGGACAGGACGTCGGTCTGGCAGGGGAGAGGGGAATCAGAGAAATTTAAGGGTATAACAATACAGATCAAAACGGCCCTCTGATATAGTGGCGACCTCCACCCGAAACGACAAGTTCAACTCTTCTAAGCTAGACTTGGAATTTTTCGAGAATAATGTTGCCCAGTTCAAGGCGAAAATTACAAAGCTTTTTTAAGAATTTCCCCACTACATTAGAAAACGACAAGCGCACTAGAGAGCGTCAGACTTTCGTTTCCCATTTGTGATGGCAAAACTATAAAGGAATCCCACAAAAACCGCATAGAAAACTCACAACGGGATATTAAGCACACAAAGATTTTCGGACCCGAGCGCAAACTTAATGAAATAAAGCACTCGCTTAGCACGCACACACACACACACCCGCACACACACCCACCCCAAAGCATACACACAAAGAGAGACGCACAGACACATTTGAGACGGAAAGGACGAAAGGACCTTAACCTAAACCTAAAGCATAAGAAGTCAGTCATGAAAAGCGTACGTGAGCAATGAAAAAGTCGCAAACACTTTATTATACATGGCCATGGCAGATGGCAGGGGATGGTGGGAAGGGGGCAAGGGGGATGGGGGAAGGGGATCGAGGTGAAGCAGCAACGAAAGATGGCGATGAGGTTGGAGTCACATCAAAATGCTACGCGTTGCGTATACGTATTAAGTTCCATGGAACTGCAGTCAGTCACACCCATTACTCATACGCCGCGTCATTGTACATGCGGCAGTCAGATAAAGACCAAAACGAAAGACAAAAGAAGACTACGATGAACATGATTCACCCTGTGGATGATGAATACACTAGAATGGGTAGGGCGGGTGGTGCGGGTGGTGCGGGTGGCGCGGGGGCTGGGTGGAATAGGCACACAAATACTACTCGCAACATAATGATTGAATCGGTGGCACGGTGCGTGCCTGGAAGGTATTTTGGTATTTTAAACATGTGCCCTGAAGCTAATGCATAGTTTATGGCTCCTGGCCTGGCCTGGCCTTGCCTTGCCTAGCCTGGCCTATTGCCAAAAAGTGTTAGCCCAAAAATATGGTCAGCGATTTCGAGTATACGAGCAGAAAATTAGCTGTGAATTCTGTTAAGCTTAAATCTCAGTATCAAACACGACTTCTCCCGTTTATAAAAATATATATATTATTTTATTTGGGCATTTGTGTAGTGGAAAAATATTGAGAATGATTACAATTGTTCTTTTTTCCTAGCTAAAAACTTTCCATTCCATTCTTTCATTCTTACTTTTTAATTTCACACACAATCAATTTATGTTTATTAGCTCATTATAAACATTTTAATGACCCCCCCCCTCCCCCCACCATCTCTCTTTTCCACAACTAGAAATAAAAAAGAAAAAAAAAACCGAAAACGAAAACGAAAAGGAATACAAAGCTCTTGATAGTCCATACACGTGGGTCGTATACTTAATTTGTTTAGTCAACGAAGCAAATCATTGACCGAGCAGACCAAGAGCAAGACCAAGACCGAAACCAAGGCCATTGGACGTGCTTCAAGTGGTAAAAGATTTATGGATCAGACAAATTTTGTGCGAAATCGAAACTACAAAGTCGACTAATTTGAGGTGTTGAAAAGGTTGTTTTCGGAACCGCAGGCTTTTGATGTGCACTGAAGGATTGAAAGGTAGGATAATCAAATCAACATCCAAACAGTAGTTGTCGGTCACATTGAAAAGGGTTTTTGCTATTTATTTGTTTGCATTTCTCTCAGAGTGTGTGTGTGTGTGTGGGTGGGCGTATATGTGTGTGTGGTCTGCCACCTTATTTGGCATGCCGGGCACATAACTGCCATCCAAATCTTCAAAATTTTACTTGTTATTATTAACCAAAGCTCGGCATAATTTAAATATATAATTTTCTCACACTCAACAGAAATGTCAACTTGTTTTCTTCTCCCATTCTCTCTATCTCTATCTCATATATTTTTTAATAAGTATGCAAATGTTCGCTAAAAATGAAAACAGGGTCGCAGAATTTTAAGCCAAGAGTTTTTTGTTTTCAAATTTCATGTAATTTGAGTTTTGCGTCTAGACATCTTAAGCGCGCGCCAAAAGATTATGAGAAATTCATAAGCGCTTGTGTCGACGACGACGACGACGACAAGGACAAGGACGAAAAGTCCACCGACCAAGCGAACACGAAGTTCCAGATGCGGGCCAAGGATGTGGAAGATGTGGCAGCAATTTTGTGGGATTAAAGATGCCAAAATTCTTGGTTAACATGACCGTTTTGCTCGCTAAGATGGTAAGAATATGATAGACGGTTTAGTTGGCCAGCGAAGTGTAATTGGTAAGTGAATTGTAAGATAAACTTATGGTTAAAGCTTGAGCTGGCGATTAATTCTATCAAATTAAACAAATATTTCAGCTTTTTGAATTTCGTTGTATTCCTTTTTCGTTTTTCTCAATAAATATGCTGACAATATATGTATATCGCTTAGAATCGCCATTCGATAGTTTATTTATTAAAAGTTCATTTTACGATTGACTAAACTTGCAGTAGATAATGTGGATTGTTTAAGAATAAACACTGTAATATGTAGTTGATGTTTATTAGCGGCTCAGAAAATATTGTCTATAATAACACAAAATACGACTCTATGTACTAACTTAGCATAAGATTGAAAAACACTAAAGAGGAGCTCATAGAAGGATAACAAATGTGTAAAACATGAGCCAGGCAGAGGCCAACGCCGCGATTAACCAAAATAGCTCTCACACCCCGACCGCGGGTCATGAACTTTCACGATTGGTTCTAACACTAGATTAAGATTCCCCACCCTCAACACATGTGATTACTTAGAGCATAAGACTGCCTATACAAACTCAGCACTTGTTCAAATAAAATCAGTTCAGTTTTTGAATTCACTAAATGAAGATTGGGTTAAATTTTCCTTCTCCCCGGAATCCCTTTTCATGGATAAAAATGAAGTTAGATGTCGCGCCGACTTAGGTAACCTAAAAATCCAAATTCATAAGTATATTTATCTCTTTTCACCATAGCTAACATATGCTATCTCGCTCACTCTTATGAACGCACGAACATTTTGGCGTCTCTACGGCAATTCTGCCTCTCGGTGGACATCAAAATTTGGTAGAACGATGGATATTTACAACATCTATGAGTGTAGCGATCAGCTACTCAGTCCATCGGAGATTTCCTTCAATTTGGACCTCTTAATGAACGATTTCAAATAGCAGGTGAACACTAAAACTCTTCACTATTTCATCTATATAGGAAACCTCATCCTAATCCTATTTCATTTCATTTCTAATAAAAGACTTTCGTTGTCTCTTCTCTACAGGGCCAACTTAATACTAGTCTGAGAGAGAGTGAGGGAGAGAGAGAGAGAGAAAGAGAAGGAACTATCATGTCATAAAACGCTTTTGGCAGCACAAAACAAAAATGCGCAGCACATAAATTTCATAATGTTATCAGCCCTTTCTTTTACATTCTTTTCGTACGTTTCTTTCTTTCTTTTTTTGATTCTTCTCTCTTTGTTTTTTTTTTGCTACTTTTTTGTATGTATTCATTCCGTTTGCAAGTGGCAAAGCAAATTGAATTTGTTGCATTTGAGAGCGGGTTGGCGGGGGGAAAGCTACGTGTAAAACGGTATGAAGTAATAGAAAGAATACAAACAGAAAAAAAAGAGCAGAAGAGAAGAGGAGAGCAAAGAAAATTTGAGGAGGTGCGCCATGAACCAGGACACTCAGGGATGTGGGAGATGATTGAGGGGAAAGCGTTGGTTGGTTGCTTGGTTGGTTGCCCTGGCTGCCTGGGCAAAGGCGATAAAGTGCCTGCAATTTGCAGCAAACGAAAAATGCCGGCCAAATGTATGAGTGTGGGCAGATAACCATAACCCAGGAAGCTTCCGGTATACTCCGTCTCCGACTCCGACTCCAACTCCAACTCCAACTCCAGCGCCTTCACCAACCATGCAACTCCACTCCACCTAAAAACTCAGCCACCCAACGCATTTTCTGCTTTATATTAAGTTAATTATGGCGCATGGCTGGCATAATTTGCAACCTATGCATGCCTTTTGCTTATTGCATTTTTATGTGCAAGACACATACATACAAACACATATACATACACATTCATATGTAAATGTATATATTGTAGTATATAAATGTGTTTGTACGCATACTTATTTATATGGCTGGGCCACTGCTGGGCGCTGGCCGCTGGGCGCCGGGCGACTTACCGACCGTCGACCGTTGACCGTCGAGCATCGATTCGGGCACTGGGTAGCAGCAACCGGCCACCGGCAATGGTCGCTTACTTAAGCTAAAAGCTTTTGTGTATAAATTTTAATTAAAATGCAACAATTAAATGCACAGCAGCTGCTGCTGTTGCCCCTGTTGTTGCTGTTGTTGTTGCTGCTGCTGCTGTTCCTCTGTCCCTCTGTTCCATGCATGTAAGTTGTAGTTAAAGCTGGCGATGCATAAACCAGTGTTAAGCTCAAATTAATGACATTAATTTATGGCCACGCCCCCAGTTCAGCTCTTCACCATTTCACCATTCCGGCATTCCAGCATTTCACCATTCCGCCATTCCGCCGTTCCGTCGCGACGTCTCCACTTTCACCATTTCCGCCTTAACAAAAATGTATAGCCCACTTTTGAGCGTTTCGCTAATTTGGCGCATTTTGTAATTGAAATTGCTTACGTCGCGCTAAAGCGACAGCCGCAGAGAGACAGAAAGAGAGCGTGTGAGAGAGGGGGCAGTGGGAAGAAGAAGAGTTGGTAATGGGAGATGGCAGATGGGAGATGGAGCGAAAAGCGGGCCACTTGAATATCGAGTGTAATCAGCACTACTTAAAGCCAATTAGCCGCAAATAAGCCCGGTAAGCCAACACCCCTCGCAAACGCAAACCCCCCCACCCAACCATGCGCTGGCGTACCCTGCCCTGCCCACCTTACTTTGTCAATGGGGCATGAAGCGCCTTTGTTCACATTTTGTTCGTGCCACGCCATTTTGGGCACATTTGCGGTTAGCTGGTCCCTGGCAATTTTGTTATATGGTTCGCAGTTCGTTCCGCTTCAACATTGTGTAAACGCTAAACTGTCCGCCGCTCTGTGTTCTCTCTCTCTCTCTCTCGCTCTCTCTCTGCCGCTTGATCCATGTGTCTGTGTGTGTGTGTGTGTGTGTGTGTGTGTATAGTGTAAATAATTGGCAACATTTGTGCTGCCCACACACACGCACGCATACACTCGCACAGCGAGGACGTTATGGCGCGCCTCGCCCTGCTGGATACCGGTTGAAAATTGCACAACGAAATGAAATTTGCAAACTCACAAAAGGTGTTGACAATTATTTGCATAACAAAAGCGCAGACCCCAATTTACCAAACCTTCTTCCTGCCATCCGAAATTTGCCACCCGGCTGCCCACCGACCGCCCCCCGCCCACCGCCCGGTGTCTAGCAAAAATATATATTCCGCTAAAATCAACATTGCAAATTTAAAATTTAAATTTTTTGTGCAAATTTGTTGTCAGATGTTTTAGAAAAGTTGTTTAAGCAAAAGCCAAATCATTTATTAAGCTCAGCTTATGCCAACTAATTGCGACTCACAGAACATTTCGTTTTTTTTTACATTGATTAAAATTATCATGCGAAATGCAATGAACAAGAAATCGAGCCAGCGCCCTTTAGATAATCGAAACTAAGCTAAGGTCTGTGCTGCAATAAAAAATGTACCCGAGATGTATAGTTAACGTTTTTAAAATCTCTATTCGAATGTTCTGTCTAATAGCTAAAGAGCGATTCCATTCTCGCGGATGCAACATCAAGACAAAGGCTCATAACAATAAGATCAAAGATATTTTTCATTAAATTGAAGGTGTACATTGGAACCCGTTTTATTTGAATAACATTTGAAATAATTTCAATGATAGATCCAAATAGACTGTATGGAGGTCTTGCACCGCTTTGAGTACAAAAGGTTTTAACGTATAACTTGACCATGATGGAATGGTAGATATTCGTGGCTTGTATGAGTGTGCAAAATTAAAATACGAGACCGTAAATATTGCGGGAGAGATTTTTTCTAGACTGAAAGGAAGAAAACGCCCGGCACAAACTAAAAAATATTTACATTTATTTTGCTCCACACAAATAAGAACACTTCTACTGTACATACATATAGTCGCCGTGAGAGCTTTATGTGTGAGAGAAATAGACTAAACTGCGTTGAAGACTACTCCCACAACTTACCTATGCGGGAAAGTACAATAAGAACGCCTTCGAATGCTTTAAATAAATAAAGTAAGTAAGTCGCCGGGCCGACTTGGATAAACAATGCATCAAGGGAAAAAAAAACTACACTCAGTTTATAAAACTAGCACTTGCTACCTCGCTCACGCTTATGTGTGTGCACTTTAGCGCCCCCACCGGACAACCCCGCCCATGCCACGCTTTGTGTTCAAACCGTTCATACGTATAACTCGGCCATTTTTATTCCGATTTTTATGAAATTTCGTGGAATGATAGATGTTCATACCATATATAAGTGTGCCATATAAATATACTACACGAGTCTACATTCTAAATTTGGTAGCTCTAACATTTGTAGTTGCTGAGATCTCTGCACTCTTACGGACGGACGGACAGACGGACAGGTCGGAAAAGCTTCCTTCCATTCATCCTACGGATGCATGGTATAGTAAAGTTTATTTTTCCATCTGTATTGTTTTTAATTGGACCACACCTTAACCTCTCCTTTTTATAAATATTTTAAATTGAAATATTACATTAATATTAAAATAACATTTCGCTCTCGGTGGGCTGAGGAACAGACGGGCGGACATGTCTCAGTCGACTCGGCGTCTCATACTGATCAAGAATATATATACTTAATAAGGTGGGAAACACTTCCTTTTGCCTGTTAGAGGCTTTTCGTGCGTTATGCTAAATCTTTACCAGCAATGTGTACGTATTTTTACGAAAAAGAGCAAACCGAGCCATAGGCTTTAATAATTGATTTCAAACAGTTTTGGTATGAACTTTATAAATATGTACTACAATTTTTCTTACGCAAGTAATAAAACACTTGTCACCTTTTTCACAATTACGCAGCAACAACCCAGTATAAAATTGGACAATAAAACTCAATCACTAAACAAATTTAGTCAACAATTTATTTGGCAGACCTTCACATACTTTTTCCACACTCACAATCTTTCGTTACATTTCCAATAAAGGCGTCACTTACGTCAAAAGTGGGAATAGATTTTGCATGGCAAATTCTGAATGGGCTGAATTTGACAAGTTGCCAAATAGGAGTAATAGGCCGTAAAATATTAGTAAAATAGTTTTTCTCTACGTTCTTCTTAATCAGAATGAAGAGCCGAGTTTAAGTTGATTGGGAACATCACCCTGTCTACCCAACTATGTATTAAAGATGAAACTTTGTTGCCTTAGTGCACCATGGGCAATTTGAACATTTGATGAGCATTTAATTCAAAAATCCATTGTAAGCAATAATTTTAGGTTTGGTTTTTTGTAAATATTTTTGGACATAATGGGCGTGGCGCCTAGCCCCCACGGGCAAAAAACTGAATTTTATCCACATAAGTATGCTATATAATTTATATTTTTTGCTTTCTCGACATTTTCTTCAATTGCAAGTTCAAAATTCATTGGAAAATCTACAAAATGTTCATAACATTGTTCGCCATTACCAACGCCTATAAAGAGGCGACAGAGAAATTGTCAATAGTCAAATGGGCGAAATTAAGGTTTAAAGCTAGCAAATTCATTAGAGTTAGGCACTAAAAAGTTCAATTGCAAGAAAAGTTTCTATTGAGGCTTCCATATTTTACACAGAATTAATGATACTACCTAGTACTACCAGTTTTAGACTGGAAACAGGTGGACATTTTTTCAAAACTTTCCTCAAAGTGAAAATTTCTTTCCAAATTTTTTATTTGAGGATTGCTTAGACTTTCACAAATATTAAGACACTCACGTTTATTTTTCTACAAAACAAATTTTCCAACACTTGGTTCAAACCCGACCATTTTAAATCGATATTGACTTTAAGCAATAATTTTTTTTAATCAAAAAATATATACACTCAAAGTCGAGCAACAATTTTCCAATTTTCGCCAAATTGAAGGAATTTAGAATTTAGTAGTTCATCAGCTGTTTTCTCACCAGTGTTAGACAAGGTTGAAAATACTAGTATGCAGTAATGTGTATTGATGTTTTAACTATTATTCGGCATCAAAACTTTTCGAATTCATACACTTTTAAATATTTAATTAAATGCTCATAAAATGTTAAAATTGCCCATAGTGTAGTGGAGAGAGAGAAAAAGAAATTATATCTGAAAAAATGTTACTCGCCGTAGGAGAAACTTAAATTTTAAGCTCGAAAATATCTGAATCGATTAAATGAAAACTTGAATTGTATTTGAAAACATATTTTCCGGATGTTAACTTTGCCGTTTTTCAATTGGATAATTTGAACAACTGTAATGCACTTTATTTTATTCGGTCATTTTCTTATTCGGTCATCTTGAGATTTGTGTAATGATAACATTTGATCAAATTTGATCGTCCATATGCGATATACATACATACATATATGTATGTATCTGTGGAAACATGAAAACTTGCTCTTAATTTTAACGCCACACACACAAAATTGCTCTAGCAAATACTTAGATGGCTGGCTAAGCTCACCAAGTCTAGACTCTGGACTCCAAGCTAATGCCAAAGCACACTCACACACACACACACACCCACACACACACACATTTAAATGCCGTGGCGGATCGAGGTGGGCTGGGGGGACATGATGATATTAGAAATACAATATTATATTGTCCTTTCCCCCCAAAAAAATGGACCTGCATCCGCCCCTGCATACAAATACCAACACACACACACACACACACACACACACACACAAACATCTCTTTCTCTACTTACAGCATTATTGTAGCATACATTTGAGGGCATTTGGGGGACCGCAAATGCACTCAGAGCCGAGACCAAAGCTGTTCTTTTTCTCACTCTCTCTCACACTCACACACACACACACACACACTCTGTCTCTGGCACACGAGCATACAAATGCCGCCCTTTGGTAAAACCTCGCTTAAATATTCTCCACTCACTCCCCTCCTCCCCCTCTGTGACCATCCAGCTTTTCATAATTTAAGATTTTGTTTCACGCTTGCTTTTCATTAACATTCCCCATTTTTTGCTTTTTTCGTTGGTTTTTGTCCAAAAATTATTAAGTTCTGTTTGTTGTTGCTGTTGCTGCTGCTGCTGTTTGTTGTTGTCGCTGTTTCTGTTGTTGCTGTATAATTCCCAGTGCTTTTCCTGCTTGTTAACCTTTTTCAAGTTTTGCTTCGTCGCTGTTTTTTTTTTCTGCATATTTTCTACTAATTTTTGCACACAGATGAGATGAAAGAGAGAGAGAGGGGGAGAGGGGGAGAGAGACACACACAGAAAAGACACCACGTGGAAGGGACTAGGAGGGGTGAAGTTAAATTTCCACAAAAGTTATGCAGCAGAGTCACCCATCGGAACATATAGTAGTCCAACAAATTCCATTTTTTTTCTCCTTCCTTTACTCTCTGGGAAAAGAGCAGGTGGGGAATGGGGGGAGGAATACGGGGGTAAGAGGGGTATGGTGGAATTCAGACCTGCACTGCCCCTAGCCTCTGTCTGTACCTCTGACCTCATATATAATTATTTTCATATGTGGCAACATACTCAAGGCAATTTTTAACATACAAAAAACCCAAAATAAAAAATTTCAAAAGTAAATTAGTGTTGTGTAAGGGAAGAGGGAGACGGAGAGAGAGAGAGAGAGAGACGGAGGAAAACAACCTGCATTGCAGTTGGTTGGGAAATCAACCTAATGAAAATTGTTGTGAAATAAATCATTTTAAATAATTTTGCTTTTCCACATACATACATATATGGGTGTGTGTGTGTGTGTGTGACCCTGCAGCACCTCTCTATTTCTTTCTCTCTCACTCGCACACTCTTCTTGTCTGCTTATTCGCTGATGTGTTCCCCCCTGCCCTCGTTTGAACTTTTCCCTGAATGCTTTTAAAGTTTGAAATTGAAATGAAAGCCAAGTAGCTGCAATGTACTTTGCACTTTCCAGTTACTTCAGCCGTGGCTAACATTTTTGCAGCTTGCTAAATTGCGCTATCTGACCAAAGCGGTAGTTTCAATTACACACACACACCCCCCCCCACACACACACACGTAAGCCCAAACGCAAGGCCAATGCAAACAGAGTATGACTCTGTTTCAGCCTTTGGGACAACAGCATTGACCTACACTCTGCGTATGTGTGTCCAGATATGACGCATAGCCAAGGCCACAAATCTGTGTCGGAGCCAAAAAAGAAAAAAATTAGAGTTAGTAAGTCGTCGGGCCGACTTGGATATACCATGCATGGATCATGGTAAAACGGTGGATTTTATTATTAAGTTTCTTTTACATGCTACCTCGCTCACTCTTATGTGCACACGAGCACTTTAGCGCCCCCCACCGGCCAAATCCGGCCTTCCAACGCAAATAGTTCTGAGATCTGTGCACTCTTACAGACGGACATGACTTTATCGGCTTCTCTTCTCATGCTGATCACGAATATATATTTACGAATATATATAATAGGGTTGGAAATGCTTCCCTCTGCCTGTTACATACATTTTGGCCACTTTAATATATCATTTCATCCTTGGGATGGAGGGTATAATGAAAGGTCATGAAAAAACCCAAATGAAAAGAAATGAAACGAATAATGAAAAGTGAAAATTTCATTGAAGGGAGTGGTGGGGGTGTAGAGGGGAGTGGTTAGAGGGTAATGCGTAATGGGTAGTGGGGTGGGATGGAAGAGAGACTGTGTGACCATATTATAGCACAAAGTTCGCACATTACTTGCAGAACTCTGTAATACTTTTTATACCCTGCTCCTACATACCCAGCAAATGTGACGGTCAGGAGAAAAGAAAAAGTATTTTCGCTTGACAAGACATGGAAAATTACTAGAGAACGAGAAAGCCCCTTAACATAGTCTATTAAATTAGTCGTTCTTCGTTTCAATAAATAAAAGAATACAATTTTGTATTTTCTGAAAACCTCTTGACGGCCAAATATAAATATAATGCGTAAAAATGATCTTTCATTTAATGATTTCATTTTCATTCAATATTTGCCGATTTCCTGGATAAATTCGAAGTAATTTTTTGAAATTCGATTTTGCGAAGCATCCAAAAAATGTTGTTTGTTTGGGGTATGTAACTAGTTTGTCAGGCAAGCCGTGATTTTAGCAGGGAACCTAACAAAATGTACCTAAAGCGGATATTACTTTATCAAGCGGCATAAAAAATGAGAAACCCGGGCTAAAAAGAAAAGAAATCGGCGTAGATGCTTCTCCTGCTTCTGCCACTCCTTAGCTAAGTTTTAAGCGTACAAGAACGAGGAAGTAGAGTAAGAGAGAACGAGAGAACGAGAGAAAAAAACGAAAGCAATCAGCGAAATTTATTGTAGAGTCTCCTTTTTGGCGTAATTGATGAAGTGAGAAACTGAAAGACAGTCGAGGCCATCCAATACACACGATGGCGTCGGGAAAGTTGTACCCAGCGTATGTATGGAAGGGAGTAGATAGAAACGACAGCTGCTACTAACGGGGAGTACCACCCCCCGCCCCGCACACATACCCGCCATCCATTTCACCCGCACTTGGCCCATTACTTGGTTTTCGTGGCGTGCTGTTTTTTATTGCTTTATTTTTGTGCTTTTAGCTTAAATCTAAAAACCAGTTGGAACTGTACTTATATACCGCTTACAACCAGACACACACACACACACACACACCCGTAGGAACACCAACAAAACGATTTGAATGCAAATGCTGCTGCTGCAACTGCTGGAAGCCAAAAAGGAAATGAAACCCGACAATGCCACTTATTTATCTTTGTACTTGCGGCTTTGATTTTTTGCGGCTTCAAGCAATGCCAGGCTATTATTATTATTGCTGTTGTTGTTTCTTCTGCTTTTTGCCATCGCTGTTTTTAATTAAACACTTTAGTTTTATTGATTTAGGCAGCCGCATAAATTGTAATTCTCTAATTAAATAGCCAATGCAAAAAACCAAATAAAAATGTAAACAAAAAAAAAAAAAAACAAAACGCTGGCAAAAAAAATGTACTTATATACATAGTATAACAACAACAACAAAATGCCAATTAAAATTCATTAACGTTTGCATTAAATAATTGCAGATAAACAAGATGAATGAAAGTTCAAATTAGGTACTTAAAATTCTTGGAACAACTGGAAACGTTTAGGATGAAAGAAGTTCCGTTTTCACGATTTTCCTTTTACCATAATAAATGTCAAAATTGATGTTATCCAAAGAGCAGCAGCAAAGAGTGAAAAATAAGAAAGTTGCATTGTGAATAAAATAATACCCTAGCATATTTTTTTCTCAGCATCTATTTCCATTTTAGAATTTTTCGTTAATCGATATGCATATTCGTTATTTTTTTTATTTTAAAGAGGGGATTCTAATTGGAACGAAATTCATAGATACGATTGATTGATCAATTTCCCTTTACCTTGACTTCGTTTAAGAGGAGACCCAAGATCGCATAAATTTAGATAGATGGAGCTATTGTAATGATTAGAAATATACCCTGGTCGAGAGGGTATAAGTACATGCAATCATAAAAAATAATAATCATTGATTTTCTTAATTAAAAAATTTTGCCATTAACTTTTATGTTAATTGTCCTGACTTTTTCGCCTTCAACACCCACCGATTCGCTCCGTCCTGCCCAGCTCCCTGCCCCTGCCTCTGACTTTTTAGTTCCTGCGCGCATTATAAACTAATTACAGATTATGATGAAATCATCGACAACGACAACGACAACGACGAGGACAATATGGGCGTCAGGCGTGGCAAAGTGAAAAGGAATTTCCTTCTTCTGCTCCAGCATCTTTCTTCTGCTCTGGGTCCGTCCGTTTAGTGCAAAAATTTAAAGCCTGTTAATGAGATTTCATTTCAACGTAATGAGATTTGATAAAAGGATTGTCAAGACTTTCAGTGAATCATCAGTAATTACGGAAAGAAAACAAAGCAAAACCAGAAAAAGATTAGGAAAGAAGAAAAACTACTTATTAAGCGTGTCAAGCGATTGAGCAGTTCTTTGCCCCTTTCCCCTTACTGATTCCCCCCCCCGTCTTTTCCCTCAACTCAGCATCAATTAAGCCAACCAAAAATGCAGCCAACGTAACGTAAACAAACATTTAAGAAGAATCTCTTGCATTTCGCTGATACCGAATAGCAGTAGGTCAGTTACAGCCTAACAAAATGTTAACTCTATGCAGCATCCTACTTTACAGCGAGGGAGAACAAAACAGAGAGAGAGAGAGAGAGAGCCCAGTGGGAGAACTCGCGCTTTGCAGAAGTTTTTAGTACACAGCATCCCCACAGCAGCAATCGCTCTCTCTCTCTCGCTCTCTAAGCGCTCGCTCTCTGGTTTGGTTTTGGTCTCGTGTAAAGCTACAAAGTGGCTGTAGCTTTGTCGCCCATCAGGAGAAGCATCGGTTCAGGGCTTCGTATTACTGGGCTAGCTTAGTAGGTTTTTTAGTGCTGATTACAACGCGTTGCCATTCGGTTGGATGAGAGCGGATGAGTGCCAACTGATTTCCGATTCGATATCTCTGTGTGTCCTGCTGATTCAGTCCACTGCGGTTCAGTGTGTCTGTGTCTGTGCCTGTGTCTCTGCCTCTGTATGCGTGTGTGCGTGTGAGCGTGTGAGAAACTGGGAAGCTTAAAGGCAAAACAATTTCGATTTTGATTTCTAAACTTGAACTCAATGTGCAAGACAAAACCGAGCCAAAGTGCTCACGAAATGTAACACCAAAGCTAAAGACTAACTTTAATTGACTAAAGTAACAAAGGAGAGGAGCAGCTGAGCATCCTGCTACTTGGGAAGCAGCAGCAGATCCAGTTCTCAAACTAAAACCGAGCACTTCAACAAAAATTCACTCACAATGCATTCGAGTCGCAAATTCTTGGCATATTTACATTTAATATGCGCTAGCAGCATTTGCTTGCTGGAATTTAGCGCAGCCCAACAACAACAACAACAGCAGCAGCAACAACAACAACAACAAACAGCATCGTTAACCGAGAAAATACCATTAGGTGAGTCTCAAAAGCATAGCCAAGAGATGACGCCAAGAGCGGGGAGCCAGAAGCCGGGGGCTGGGAGTCGGGACAGGGAGCCGAGATCCTTTAGTCGGAAGCTGTTGCAGTTGTCGCTAGGATTTGTGCTACAATGTGTTTCGCTGAAAGCTTTGCGACTGTGTGTGTGTACTTTTTTTTTTTTTTTTTTTTCTAGTGTGTGTGCGTGTGTGTGTGTGTGTGTGATGGAATGGAATGTGTTCTTGAAATCGCTTTCTTTCCCTGTAGCATACTTCTAAGCGCGTTCTTATAATTTGTTGGAAATTTTTTATTCAAAGCAGTTTCATGAAGTAAAATCATCTTAGTAAAGAGATTTTCTTCAACTACTTATAATCATTTAACAAAAAACGTCAAAGAAAATACCAAATTACACTAATTTATGGATAAATTGATAAAATAAATATTTTTTAATTTATATTTTCGTTTTGCTGAACACTAAACATATTTTGTTATTTGATATAAACAAAAAAATTGCTCAAATTTCTTGGTTAGTCTTTTGAAGTAACATTTTTTTGTTGGCTAGTTATATGGCTTTTCATTCTTAATTATTTTTATTTTAGCTAAAATGGTATTTTTAGTCGGCTGTTTTTGGCCATTCTCTGTGAACTATTTTCTATTGGATTGATTTTATTAGTTTTGTGAATTTTGTTAAATCCAATTGCACCACCAAAAAACTCTTTCTTGGTTGAAGAATAATTTTTTGTCTATTAGATGGGTATTACAATAGATGTACTATTTATTGTGAAAATTCTCGAATCCATATACATACATATGAATGGCTCTTCATGCAGTAATGCAGTCTATGAAATTAAATTTTCTAGATATGCATGTACTATTATTTTGGTGCCTCTTTAAAGTGACGACAACTACACATCCAATACCGATAAAAAAGTTGTCAAAAGGTCAAACAGGAAGATGTGTAAAAACCGGGGACCGATGAGAGTGATTGAGATGATCGATGTGTCACAAAAGTAAGGAGCACCGATATGGAAAGTTACACACTTTCTACCGTATTCGAACAGCACCTTTCCATTTAGGCAAATACGAATCTTCCAAGTTTTCTCGATGAAATGTAAAATTCAAAGTTTTGTTTGACTTCCCAAATGGATGAAGTATATACAAATTTGTTGAAACGATTGTCTATTCTGTTTGTTTTTGTCTTTTTTGTGAGAAATTTAATGTGTTTCTATGCTTCAATGATACACGAAACTCTTTCACACGCTTTAACACAGAGTAACCATATGAATACATGGCAAACAATTTTTTCCTTTAAAATATACTTAATTAATACAGAGCGATATATGGCTTCCTAATCCTAATCCTTAACTACACACACAAAAAAAATGTTGTCCAAATATTGCCCAAATGAAAACATATTTACCAAAAAATAGATAGATGTTCATGCAGGAGAGGGTTAAAAAATATCAACATTGTTTTGAGAAAAATCTATTGTAGTTCAATAATTTTAGTTTAACCTTAGAAACTTGCAGTTTTAATGAGTCTAGATTAAATGATTACAATTCATATTAACAAGAAAATCGAGATCTAACTGATTGTGCGAGCTATAAGAAAAGTGGAAAGTAAGACTTAATATACTTTTCAGAACCTGATTAGCGATTGATTTAATGAGTTTGGAGTTACGAGTATGACTTTTATTATTTTTGTAGATTTGAAAATTGAATAATTTTGCTTATTTCTTAAGTAATTAAAGTAATGTGTTTTTAGGTAAATTTCCCGACATTCAAATTTAAAAATATTATTTACTTTGTTGTTGTGTTGTTGTAAAGGAGAAGAACAAAATTATTTTAATGCAAACATATCTACATGATTTTTGGTGTCCCTAACTGATTTGGTTACCTTAATTCTTAATGTGTACTCGATTTTTGGCCATCACCTCCAGATTTTTCACAAAATGGCAAACCACTAAGCTCTGCTGTTGTAAAATGTGCACCAAAAAGTATGCTATAGAGAGTCGAAGAATTTTTGTTTACATTTTAAACAGTTTTTGAATGTCCTGTATTATATGTGTATTATGTATTCGAGCAAAAAATTACATCTCTGATATCGATAGGTTTACATATTAACGTTTTAATATAATAAGTAATTAAAAGAGTGATAATTTCCTTTGATTTTTTGGCAGTTACTTTGAAATATTTCAAACACATTTTTGAATTAAAAACACGTTTTAATGACCTCAAGAATTACTGCCTGTGTATTGATTTCTGCATTGGAGTTTTCAAATTACGTAAAGAAGCTTAAAATATTGTTAGTTGCGTTTGGCACAATAGAAGAAAATGCGAAGTATTTAGAATTTTAAATACGGCTGTATATCATATCATTTCATGATCATGTTGATCAATTCAAGGGAAAAACCTCATAGAATCCTATTATTGAAACAATGATGATTCAACATGAAAGAATGGCAGCTACTTGCATAGAAAACCCTTTCATTTTAATCGAAATCAATCATCAAAGAGTTTTTATACCATGCATCCATAGGATGAATTGGTATATTAAAGTCGCCAAAATGTATGTAACAGGCAGAAGGAAGCTTTTCCGACCCTATAAAGTATATATATTCTTGATCAGCATGATAAGAGAAGTTGATAAAGTCATGTCCCTCTGTCCGTCTGTCCGTCCGTAAGTGTGCAGAGATCTCAGCAACTACAAATGTTAGAGCTTCCAAATTTAGAATGTCGACTCGTGTATTCCAGAATTTAATAAAAAGTGATTTTCTGCAGCAATATTTATCGAATACGTTGAAATTTTTTGCACTCAAAGCGGTGCAAGGGCGAATTTGGCCAGTGGAGCGCTAAAGTGCACACACATAAGAGTGAGCGAGATAGCACATGAAAGAAATTGAATATATGAATTTAGTTTTATAAGCTCCATGTAGTTGTTTTCCCCTGATGGTATATCCAAGTCGGCCCGGCGACTTACTTACTTTATTTATATTTAAAGTTGTTTTACATTCTATCAATATTATTTGATTGTCCATTAAATTGTTAATTCTTTTCGAATTCATTTAAGTACAACATATATGGTGTTTGGAGAAAATTGTTTCAATGTGTTTTCTGTGGAAATGGGTCTTGGGTAGGTACTCTCGCCAAAAATCTCGGTACACACACTGTTCCAATGGTGGACTTGTTTTTTTTCGCTTTTTTCTATTTTGTTGGTGCTTTACTTTTATAATACGTTTGCGCCTCAATCATTGCACCTGTAGTCATTTCGCAATACATACACATCCACAGTATGTGTGTGTGTGTGTGTGTGTGTGTGTGTGTGTGTGTGTGTTGATGGCTGCTAATGTGACAGTCATGCTGACTGGGCTTGCACTTGCACACAAAAAACATGGCTCGAGCTGCTTTTGCTCCTGTGCTCCAGTGCAAAATTTGTGCATCAACATTTCCTTGATGCCCCAGCCGTGTGGCATGAGTGCCCATGTATGTCAGTGTGGGCGTGGGCGTGGGCGTGGGTGTAGCATTATGCTATCATTTGTGTAAATATTTGTGTACTGTGCGCCTTTTTTTCGTTTAATATTAACAGAGAGTGCAGCAACGTGTCAAAAGCTGCCTAAATATTTAACGAAGCAAAATTTTTATTTTGCCATCTTCTCATCCGCATTCTCCTCTCTCTATCTATCTACCCACACAGGTGCCATCTTCGAGCAGGGCACAGATGATGTGCAATCAGCCTTTAAATATGCAATGCTCAATCACAATTTGAATGTGACATCGCGTCGCTTTGAGCTGCAAGCTTATGTGGATGTCATCAACACGGCGGATGCCTTCAAATTATCACGACTGAGTAGGTGACACACAGAACCTCGACATCTACCTCCACCTCTTCTTTTAACTCCTACCCCCAACCTGTTCCCTGAGAGACCTTACACAATACCCATAGTCAACCATTAATTTGGAGAGCATTTTTCTCCGTTTTGTTTTGTTTTGTATTTTGTGTTGAATTGGAAAATTGGAAATACGCGAACTCAAAGCTGAAATTTAATTGCACACATTTCACATTGCACTAGACACGTCACTTCCCACTCCCCACTCCCCACTACTCCTCCACCAACCAACTACTCCACTCCACTCTGTTCCATGAACAGAGCAAACTAAAAATAAAAGAAAACAGAAAAGGACAAAAATTGATTAGTCTTACTCCTGCTGCAGTTTGCAATCAATTCTCGCGCGGAGTCTACTCAATGCTGGGCGCCGTATCGCCGGACTCCTTTGACACATTGCACTCCTACTCCAATACGTTCCAAATGCCATTTGTGACGCCCTGGTTTCCCGAGAAGGTAAGTTATAAGTAACCCACACACACACACACACACACACCCAGTCAGGTGAAAAGGGAGAGAGAGACGCGCAAAAAGTGCAGAAAATGTCATATTTCTCACACCCCCACCCACTCCCTGTGCATGATGAATGTGTGGGTGTGTGTGTGTGTGTTTTTTTTCTATTTTCGTATTTATTTACTACCATTTTCATTCAATTGAAATTTAACTTACAAATCCTGAATTTATGATGATTCTTAGTTTCTCCAGACGGCGCCGTCTCCCTTCCATTCACAGGCGTCGGCTAGCATTAGTGACACTAGATTCTCCTGCCAACCAGGTCGGTCCTCAAGGTGGCTCCTCTTCGGATAGTATTGAGGTTATGTATCTTGCATCCTCGATAATCCATGCTCCACACCAGGTGCATTCCACTGCATCACCGCTGAGGCTTGGCGTCAGGTAGAAAGTTACCTGTCCGTGGGTGCTGCCAGTCCATTGGCGGATGCGACAGCGGGTCCTTGGTCTCACCAGCCGAATGCTGTCCAGGGAAGGACTCTCCTCATTCGGCCCCTCAGAGATGCATCCTTGGTATACTGCATCCACCTCATTTGCCATGTCAACGATAGGAGACAGGCTCGATATGACGTGTGCTGTATCGTCCGAGATTGTGCGAGAGTCCCTAAATATTCTTATTGTCCTTAGTCTTAATGCCGATTCTAGTCCTCGCCTGTAACTCTTGATTCTAAACGCATTCGCCCAGTCAGGGGCAGCGTATAGAACATGACCTTTTGACCGATCCCCATTCCAGATCCGCTGAACCCAAGTCCTAAGTTGTTACCGTCACGGCGAAACCGACCACTAGCGTGCTTGGAGCAAAGTTCAGCCTTAGTACTCCGTCATACATGGCGTTCCACAAAAGTGGAAAAGTGGACCCAATACTGATTCTTGGGGGACCCCGCAAAAGGTTGGTCTGCACGCCGAGAGAAGCCGAATTGCCGATGCAGTTTTTCTTGCTGCCTCTTTTCCATCGGTCTCCTGTGTGCATCGTCCACATACTTGGTTAGCTGACAGGAATATATTCCAGAACATGGGCCCCAGAACTGATCCTTGACGTACACCTCCGGAAACCAAGTGCGTCACGCATCCAGTGTCTGTTTCGGATAGCAACCGCCTACCACCTATGCGTGGCGCGTCAGGATAGTTCCCCAGTTTGCGGTATTAAAAGCATTTTTTCTCTCGAGGGTGACGACCTTCCTGCTTGAATTGCTTCTGAGGTGGTGCCGTCCACTCTTGATATCCCATCCACGGTTGATTTGGCTTTTCGGAAGCCATATTGGTTGGGTGACATCTTACTGTTTCCAGCACTTTGCCTATGGAGCCAATGAGGCATATAGGGCTGTACGCCGACGATTCATCTGGGTTTTTGCCGCGTCGGTAGCTATTAACTGCCATCGCCTTTGCCCAGTTTGACACTCCAAAAAGCTTCTCACTAGCTGGATTATGTTCCGTGATACGCCGAATGACGAAAGGCCATCAAGGATTTTGCTCCACTTGGCCGTATTGAAAGCGTTTTTGAAGTCGAACGTCACATTAAGCTTCTGCAACTATAGTCAAGATTGCCTCGTGGTCGTGTCCCCTTGCATCCGTTCTTGGGCAACCCCAATCCACTGCCCAGGCATTAAAGTCACCTGCAATAACAACGCGTCCACTACCAGTTCGTCCACTTGGTCTCCAAAAAGACTAAGCGGCATGCAGGGCGGCATATAGCAACTGCAAATGATTCGCTCTGCAGAAATGGTCGAATGGTTTGATCTTCTCCAATTGCCTCTGTCTGATACCCAATTATTTGAGTCACCAATCTGCGGATTGCTCTCCAATGGTCCTCGGCCACTCAGAAGTGGTTTAGGTGAAGCTGCAAGATCTTCAATATCGACTGGGACATTTTAAGCTCGGTGTCTTTTTCATATCACCTCCTTTGGACACTTGTTGCTGCCCGCTAGATGGTTCGCGCTCAGCCCTTTATCAGCGCAAAAGAAGGATTTTGGAGCTCTGTCGCAGCACGCAGATTTGTGGCCTATTTTGTTGCAGCTGTAGCAGCCAGAACTCTGCCAAGTACGGACAGTTCTAAGGCAACTGCCTCCGATAATTGCCTCCTGAGTTCTCCGAAAACCAGGCCGAAGGCTTTTGATGGCGAGTGCATTTTCATAGACATGGGCCTGCTTTGCCAGTGCCAAAAGAAGTTCGTCAGGATTAGGTCGTGAGAAAGTCCTTCCAGGGAAAGTCCTTCCTTGGCACATTCTTGCAGGTTGCCATCAGTGAGCATCGTCACTAGCCACTACTTGGCTATAGCTAAGCTCGCCACTAGCTTCAATTGGAATTGATTTAGGTCTTGATCTCGTATATATTTGGTTTGGATTTTCCGACATTTGTCCACCCGTCACTTGGTCACTGGATTTTGAGCGCTCTGGGTGTGCAGCTGCTCTCCGCTTTGTTGCGTCACCTTCGACTTCGCATGTTCATGCGACGACTTTCTAGATTCCATCATCTTTGGTGATCTGCGCATGCTGGACTGGATCTGTTTGCCCAGATCCAGTGCCCATCAGTATTGAGCTGACCACAAGATGAAATGCTTTCAGTTTCTCCACCTTTTCTAAATGCCGCATTTGCCTCCTTCCTTTTCGGGTTTAATCCTCTCAGCTATTTCCTCTAGCTGCCATTTCATTTCGGCTATTTTCTTGCAATTTGGTGTCAAAAACAGTTCCAAATTGCAATTCTGTCCACGCAGCGTTGTTGAAGGAACCAAGCACTTTCGTCTTCAAGGCAGATTGCTTCCCTGAGGATCACAGACCGTGTTGCTTGCAACTGGGCTGAAAACTGAAACAGGTTAAGCAACACGGCTCAGCACGAAAGCTCCAATTCAAGTTGGCAGGTGTTGACTGAGCTAGCAGTTCTAAAGTGCGGTTGGTGGACAGCTGATGTGCACACCCCTCCGCCCACCAGCTCGCCGCGTCTTGAGGCGGGTGCAAAAGATCAGCGATGGTTACCCCGAACCGGCGCACAGTGGCTATATTCACTAAAGTTACTGGCAAAAATTTCTAACTTTTGAGCCAACTAGATATCGCCTAAAAATTAAAAATATATATTCGTAAAACCTCAAAGAATTTTTTAGTCTAAAAATTAGCGGGCGTGTTGAAAAAAAAAGCGTAAATTAACGTTTAAACACAAAATTTCGTACCATACAATTTTTATATTTTTAAAATTCGATTAAAACTTATTGCTATTTTGGGTTTAGGCGGGAGTAGATACTAGGTTTAGCAAGCAGGTGGTGTATTACAAAACCTTATAATTCTCAACTAGTTACAGCAATAATTAATGGAAAAGCACATGAGCTTTATTAGCTTCCAATAAAGTGCAAGTACAATTTAAAAAAAAAATTATTCAACACCAAAATTTAACTTGATTTTGTTTCGTTTAAATTAGTTTTAAAATTTGTATACCCTTGCAAAAAGGGTATATAAATTTTGGTCAGAAGTGTGCAACGCATAGAAGGAGACATCTCCGACCATATAGAGTATATATATTCTTGATCAGCATGACAAGACGAGTTCAAATCCGTTTGTCCGTCTGTCTGTCTGTCTGGATCAACAGCTTCTCCTCCTAGACCGCTAAAGCTACAGAGCTGCAATTTTGCACGAAGTCTTGTATATACTGCAGGCATTGTATATCTCGGATTCATCGGGATCGGACGACTATATCATATAGCTCCCATAGGAACCATCGGTCGAAAAAGGAGTTTTAGATCAATAACTTCGTTCTTTTTCTTTCGATTATCAGGAGACTTAACATTTGGCAGTTTACTATATATCTATACGTCCGTGCCAAATTTGATCAAGATCGAGTTACTATATCATTTAGCTCCCATAGAAACAATCGGACCAAAAATAGTTTTCCTTTCAAAAATTTTTATGTTTCATTTGCGATCATCACCAAACTTGCTAAATATCATTTTAGCGTGCCGTGCTAATGCGTGTAGATACGGATTTTTACCCAAATGTCTTTACATTTAGATAATATTTTTTAGGGAACTTTAGAACTTGCAAGGGTATACAAACTTCGGCATGACCGAAGTTAGCCCGGCCTTCTGGTTAACTTTAACTTTGACAAGTGAAATTTGATTTACGCCAGCAACATTTTCCAATTCGGGACTGTGCGGCGGCGGCCGATTAGACAGAGCCGTGAGTAGGTGAGCACTACCCACAATGACTCTACCGAGGCTTAACAAACGAGCTACAACACGGGACAACGGGGAGCGACGAACCAGCGTCGTTCTCACGTGTTTGCGTGTGTGTGCGCTTGTGTGAGTGTGTGTCTAAGCATGCATGTGTGTGTTGAGCTATTTTCATTTTGTGGTCTGTGCCCGAGAGGTGGAGGTCTTCACGAAAGTTGATCAACTAAGTTATGCATAATGAAGTCCTCACAAAAAAAATAAAAAAGAAATGAACAAAATGGAATGAAACAATGCCAAAAGTTTATGCAATGTGCAATAGAGGAGGGCTGAAATAATATTCAATAATGTTTTTGATTTTACGTTTTCCCAAAAGTCAAACTCAATATATATTTTTACCTTTGCCGAAAGCTTATCTCTAACTAGAATAAATATATATGAGTATATATCTATCTATCTATAACAGGATTGGCGTAAATTTAACTCAGTTTAGAAGTTGTAGCTGAGAGTTCCCATATAGAAGAATCGCTTAAAACTAAGTTCTAGTCAATGTAGTTCTACTTTTTGTTGTCTAGGAATGAAAACTTTGTACAAAGGTTTCGTTAAATATTTTCTGAGGAAGTATTTTGTAAGTGTTGTAAAGGGTATATAATCTTGGATTTAATCAGGTGTTGAGATTTTTATTTCCCCCATTACCTGTGGTTTAATTCAATTAAAATATTGTCTGAGTCTGAGGCAGGGTAGTAATTATTAATTTGCATGCATTTATCGAAATAAATTTAATCGTATAACTAATGCCATTTTAATTACTTACTTTATTTTTTTTTAATTTACCAAGTGATTTTACCAACAGTGAGAAAAAATGTTTACAACTTTTTTTTAAAGCTTTTAGGTGATAGAAATTTTCTTTGGGGAAAATTTTAAGTCTAAGATTATGAAAATCGGGTTAGAAGTGTAGAAGTTAATGGACCAAAATGCCAACAATTTTAAGTTAAAATTGACACTTTTTGGTCAAGAGGTTCATTTTTAGTGTGCACTAATGTAATCAATCAATATAAATCAATTTCTACTTAGAAATAAAATTGAAGAATTGCTAAATATATAATAGCAAAAACCCTATAAAAGATATATTTTTAATAATTATATACTAGCAAAATTTTAAAAAAATTCTTTCATGTTCGTACATAAAGGTGCAATATTTGGGTTTAGTTTATTTCATAGATTTCCTAGGAATAATAGGATAATACATTTGTCAAAATTCTTTTAAAATTAAAGGAAAAATACTATAATTAAAAATTGTATTTCGTCTAAACGAAAAATTTGCGAATATTAGGTGGATTCGATTATTTTGTAATGGAAAAGGGATATATTTAAAAAGTAGAACTGAAATCGATAAAAAATTGTACAAAAAATTTCAACAGTTTATAAATACCAAAATATTGACTTTAAGTGGAAATTATTTATTTTCTAAGGTAAAACGAACCGAACACAATTAAAGGCAACAAGTTCTCTTAGAAGATCTATCTTCAAAACAATAAATAATAAACAGTAATCATAATAACGGTAATTAAAGACAGTTATAAGAGGCTTGCTTATATGTAACTGTTTGTATTATTTTTCAACTCATTTGCTGTGGCTAATTTTAAAATCGACTCTGAAAATCAATTTGTGAACCATTTCGATTAGAATGGTTTTTTATTGTGCTTTTGATGCCACAAATCTAATTTAATCTTCAAGGTCCATATGTTCGATTTCCACCAATCCGAGAGGCGCCTCCCAGCGAGCCAGCCAGCAATCACCGCACTTAATGCTCAACCATTTTGTCAAGTTGTTGTTGAAAAATGTTGTTGTCTCTCTCTTATGTATTTCAAAAATGAAGTCATTGCACAAAGTGGAGCACTGGGTGCCTTTTAGCCAAGGGCGAAGGAGAGTAATCCAGCCACCGAGCCAAGAAGGCAACAACCGAGCAACTGAGCCAACCTTCCGATCAACCAAGTGGAATTGCTGGCTCTGGGACTGAATCTAGCCTGTGGCTTGGCACTAAATCAAAGCCAAAGCACAAATCATAATAATTGTAATTTGAAGAAAATTTACTACCAACAACAGCAACAATAACAAGATTGGATGGAGTGTGCAACAGAAACATGTTGTTGTTGCCGATGTTGTTGTTGTTGTCAGCGGCGGAAGACAATGCCAAACGAGAAAGAGTCGTCTCCTACACTACTCGGCTGGCTGTGTGTGTGTGTGTGTGTGTGTACAGTGAGTGCAAAAATATTTATGACGCGCTCTTGGCCTCTTTTATTTCAATCACTATAAATCAAGATATGGGCGAGAGGGAGCAAGATACACACACACACACACACAGACAGACTGCGCATTTGCGTGCCCCCTTAGGGTAAGAGGGTAAGCCTGTGAGTGTATGCGGAAGAACCCTCCAATCTCTACACTCCTCGCCCTCGCCTCGCCTCTGCCATTCGCCGTTTCCCTATCCACTTGTTTTGCACTCTCTAACTCTCGCTCTCTATATACATATGTATGTGTGTGTGTGTGTGTGTGTGTGTGTAAATTCAATGTTTCTCCTTGTTACATGTCGCTCGCACATTGAGCGCCAAGCGGAAACGCGTTTCATTTTATTATTGCTTCATGTAGCGTGCATATTACATTGTTAAAGCCAACCTCATTCACTCCCACACTGTGCTCTCTCTCTCTCTCTCTCTCTCTCCCTCTCTCTATTTTTTTTTTTTTTGGTTTGCATTCTTTTAGGTACTAACACCGTCGTCGGGTCTGTTGGATTTCGCTATCAGCATGCGTCCGGATTATCATCAGGCGATTATTGATACCATCCAGTATTATGGCTGGCAAAGCATTATCTATCTCTACGATTCGCACGATGGTGAGTATGAGAAAATGAGAAATCGATCGAATCGATTGACATTTGCCACCATTTGAGGCACGCGAAGGCTATTTCAGAGGTTGGGCAGTGACCGTGAAATTTGTTTCAATGAAAGTCTGCCTAATCAGATTAGTTCAAATGGAATTTTCCCTTTCATTACATTTAACTTACAATTTGAACTTAATCAACTTGCTTTTAACTCCCCACACCTTCTTAATTCTTATCCTCCTTCTCATCCTTTTGCTGCAACATTGTTTAGCGGTTGCTGTAGGAGTGTGTGTGGGATGGGGGAGGGGAGGAGAGGTTTCGTTTTGTGTTATATGTAAATGGGAATCAAAGATCATACGCCATGTCTATTTTTAATCAACTCATATTACATCTTTTTATCTGTTTTCCCTCACTTTGCCAACTTCCACCTCCACTTGGCTTTTGTTGTTGTTGCTATGCCTCATGCCTTTTCATTTTTGCTAATATGTAATTAAATAAGCGGCATAAAGCGAGGAGAAGAAAAAGCAAAAGCAAAAAAAAAAAAAACAGAAAAAAGAGAAAATGAAAGGAAGAGGTTGCCAGACAGGATGCTCAAGTGCTACCAAGTGTGCTTTTTCGAGTGGCTCCTTGGGCGGCTTAAAAGACTCAGAGACAGAGACAGAGGCTGCGGCACGGCGGGACGGCGGTGACATGGAAAGAGGCAAACACATATGGTTGAGTCTTAGGCTGCTTTTGTGCGTTGTATTGAAATTTATTTCAAAGCAATTTCCTGCCGTCGTCTACGTACGACTACGAAGGACTACAAGGAGCGAACGAAGGCAACGGGCAACAATTACTAGACGGCAGAAGAAGAAACAAAATAGAAAGAATAAAAATGGAGACATCCGATGGAGATTGTTGTAAAGAGGAAAAGTCTCAGTTTAAAATTTCATATAGACTCTGATTTCATTCTCTCTCCTGTTCTAACTGTCTCTGTCTGTCCCTTTTGTAGTGAGTTCACACGCTGCACTATGGGCCAGAACAACTTTTTTTGGCATAAACTACTTTTTTGTTGTAATTGAATCACGTTTTTACTGTAATCCAATCAAAACTATAGAACTTGACCATTTGGCAAACTTTTAGGCTTTATTTGGGAACTATTTTGAATATAATTTGATGATTTAGGACGTCTCATTGATATTTTGTTTTCATTGTTTTTATCCGCGTCAAAAATAACACTTGGAAAAATCTTCGTTTTAAATGTCTCAGCTCTGCAATTACATTTAGGTAGATTTCTTCCAATATATTCTATTCTTAGCTTTTAAAAGTCAGTTTATACATAATTCAAATGGAGGTTAGCAATAATCAACTCAATTAGGCCCTTTTGACTTCTATTTTTATTAATTTAAGCCTCTTTAGAAATAAAGTAATGCCTTACTTTAAGCTTTAAATTATAAAATATTAAGAGAATAGACAAAATCTGTCAATAACTATTTAAAAGCATAGTCTATACTCTAGAGTAATCATTTGCATCATAGCTTTTTGGCACATCTTGGCAGAAATTGTTTTTCCACTCCAGAATACACAAGCACTTCGGTTAGATTCTTCCTAAAATAAGACAAACCAAAACTGCAGCACTGAAAGTGCAATTCGAAATCACGGAATAACAATATATTTGATATTCCTGGAGCTCTTTTAACCATTTAGAGAAAAGGGTGCTACCACAAGAAAAGCGCAAAGTTGTGTTCAAATTCCAGCCAATTTTGTCGAAACAAACAGTTGATCAAACAGTTGTTACTTTGGTCGAAAATGCAGTGCTTTTATAGATTCGATGTTTCCACTTTCAAAATATTGAGTGAAATTTGAAATATGTTTTACAAAATTTGTCGAATTTATGACAAAAAGAAAAGCGAATCTGGCCCAAGGTGCACTGATGCTATGTGTGTGTGTGCATATATATGGGAGTGACTGTGTCATGTGTTAATGACTCTATGTGCGAGTGTGTGGAAATAAAATTTATGACTTTATGCAGCTACCGAGTTGGAGTTTCTTTACCGAATCTCTCCCTATCTGTCGCTCTCTTGTTGCCTTAACATTATTATTATTATTATTTTCTCTGCCCATTTCTTCTCTGGTGTAGTTGTTGTTGGTGAGTTTCGGGTTCATTTTTTTAATATTTGCTTCGGCCCCAAAAAGTAGGCCGACATTGTTGCCTCTGGCATTTGTTGCAGGAAAAGGAAATGCCACAACAGCAGCAGCAGCTGCCTGTGTCCCATTTGTTTTCTTTCCTTTTTTGGGTTTATTTTAATTTTTTTTTTTTTGTTTTTTTTTTGTTTTTTTGGCTTCGACTTCGACTCGGGCGTTTACATTGTTAAGGAAAAAGGCTCCGCAGCGGGGACTTTACTTTATATTTTAATACCGCTGTCAGCAGTTTGTTGTTATTGCTTTGTTCTTTATTCCAACCCCAACCCCAACCCCAACTCCCCCCCTCTCACCACTCACCTCTCTGCCACTGAATCCACCATAACCAGTGCCATTTTCAGTTGCTGCTGCTCCGCTCGCACACGGCGACAAATTGGAAGCATATTTTTTGGCGCATTCATGAATTTCGTGCGGGGGAAAAGAAAAATAAGTATAAACCATTTCGACTACAACATAGGAAACATTCAATAAAACAACTCTCCAAAAAAGGCAGAAAAAGTGCGGATGGTGGAGACAGTACCAATCGCAGCCTGTTGTTGTTGCTATTTATTGAAATGTTGTTACCCAACTCAACAACATACCGCAAAAAGCAGTTAGGCGCCGCACCGAATTGGATATACCATGCACCAAATCCCATTTCATATAGTAAACAAAACGTTTTTACGCATAACTCATCCAATTTTATTCCGATTTGTATGAAATGCATGGTGGAATGATAAATAGTCTACATTTTATAGTTCCTGAGATCTGTGTACTCTTATGGTCCGATGGATGGACAGACGGACATATCAATTTCTCCTCTTATGCTGATCAAGAATATATATATACTATATAATGTCGCAGGGGCTTTCTTCTGACTGTTGCATACAGTTTGGCGACTTTAATATACCATTTCATCCTATGGATGCAGGGTATAAAAAGTACTTCAATTGTCTGTGCACTTCCGTTTCCGCTTTTTCTCGCGTGACTGTGTTTATTGTTGTTGCCCGCTGCATTGATTTGCGTGCCGAAAGGAAAAAAGAAGATGACAACAACAACAACAGTAACAACATGCAACAAATGGCGTGTGCAAATTTTGTTATTGTTTTTTTTTATTATTTTCATTGTTGTGGCTTAGTAAGCGATTTTTTAGTTTTTCGTTTTTAAACCACGTATCCATACGATGAAATGGTCCGTCTGTCCTTCCAAAAAAAGCAAATCTATAAAAGCCACACCTCCTTCCGCCCACGATATTTGAAAAACAATATTTTGAACACTCATATCTCGGGAACTATAACAATTCGAGATTATTTTAAACTTCACTAGTAACACCCGGGGATGACACAATCGACCGCATTCTATGAAAATAAATTAAGAATACGGCACATTGAAACTTCGCCAATTATAATCAGTGATGCTGAATTGAGAAATGTAAGAAATGTAACCTAATACTTTCGATTCGATTAACTATCCATTGAAGAAATCATTTTCGAGAAGAATGCAACAGATTAAATTCATCACGAATAGCAACAGAGAAACATAAAGAAGAGTCCCGGACAGAAACCTTATGAAAAGCTGCAACATCAGTCTGAATTTCATCGTTATAAGGACGTAGATCACACTCTCTATTTACCTTAATCATCATACAAACATTGGCAGCTGCATTTTCAGGGTGTAGACAATATACAGCCATTGACTTAGAAGAACGAACAATGATATTGACACGATCTATCTCATTATCTAATTCACCCATTATCGTCGCATCACATTCAATATTTGCTCATATGTATATTTAGTCTGTTATCTTAAAGTGGTAAATTCCACTCAAAACTCGGTCATCATATTGAAATTCGGAGCTAATCATAGCGAAAGAAGCATTGTATGATCGGGTATTAGCAAAGTAGTTCTTAGAACGTTGTTCAATGATAACATCTTGCGACGACAAACCTTCACATACATTTTTAAGGAGAAGATTCTGAGAACAAAAATTAGAAGCGCGAATGTTACGTAACATAACTTCAGATTGAAAGTATTTGGCTCCACAGAAATCACAGCACACCACTAAAGACCCAGAAGGAAGCTTTTCCGACCCTATAAAGTATATTAATTCTTGATCACCATGAGAAGAGTAATCAATATAGCCATATCCGGCTGTCCGTCCGTACGTATTAGAGCAAAGATCTCAGAAACTATGAAAGCTAGAGCTACCAAATTTAGAAAGTAGGCTCGTGTGGTATATACGTTGATCAAGTTTAATTTGGCACACTCATGCATGTTACGAATATCTATCATTCCGCCAGATTTCATGCGAATCGGAATAAAGTGCTCATGTGCACATAAGAGTGAGCGAGATCGAAACCATTCGGCACATTTTAACACATCTCGAAAATTGATTTTATTGTATTCTATTGTATAGAAATAGAATCCCTCTCAATAAAATTCCCATTAAATTGATTTATGAAATGAATCCAAAGAAGTACCAAATGAAAAGGAGTAAATTTGGGAAAGAATAACAATTAACTTCAGTTGAATTTCGAGATGTATATTAAGTTGAAGTATTATTCTGATCAGTCGACTTTATAATTTTCTAAGAAGCAACCAGCTGAATTATTGTATGACCACATTCCGACCCTAATAGACCTGGACAATTGATTCATTTTGGTCTGAGTAAGTGGCCAAAATCACTCAATTTCCATCAATCGATTGTTGTTGCATTGGCTCAACTTTCCCTCAATATGGCAGTTCATTCCGAAGGTCTGAACATTCCGTGTGTGGATTGCTTTGTTATTTTGTTTGTTCGTTTGTTTGTAGGATTACTTCGCCTGCAGCAAATCTATCAAGAACTGAAGCCCGGAAATGAAACATTTCGTGTGCAAATGGTAAAACGCATTGCCAACGTAACAATGGCCATTGAATTTTTGCACACGCTGGAGGATTTGGGACGGTTCAGCAAAAAGCGCATCGTGCTCGACTGCCCAGCGGAAATGGCCAAAGAGATCATCATCCAGCATGTGCGGGATATCAAGCTGGGCAGGCGCACCTATCATTACTTGCTCAGCGGACTGGTGAGCAAACAAATACTCCCTTGCAGCCCTCCTTCCCCTCTATGTGGACGCCAATGGGGCGCCTTTAATAAGCAATTATTGCTAGCATCCGTTTGGGAGGGGCTTTTTTCCTGTTTTTTCTTTGTTTGATTTTTATTCTCGTCCTTTTTTTTCCTTTCGGGCATTGCGTAGGTCATGGACAATCACTGGCCCAACGACGTGGTGGAGTTTGGAGCCATCAATATCACCGGCTTTCGCATTGTGGACACTAATCGGCGTGCGGTGCGTGATTTCCATGACAGCCGGAAACGTTTGGAGCCGTTAAGCTCAGCAGGCGGCGGCGGCATCGGCGGGAGCGGTAACGGTAACATGCCAGCAATTTCGGTAAGAATTTTCCCCCTTCCCCACGTTCTTATACCATCATCATCCATAGGATGATGAGATATATTAAAGTCGCCAAAATGTATGTAACAGGCCGAAGGAAGCATTTCCAACCCTACAAGAGACATGTCTGTCCATCCGCCCATCCGTCCGTCCGTCCGTAAGAGTGCACAGATCTCAGGAACTACAAAAGCTAGAGCCACCAAATTTAAAATTTAGACTCGTGAAGTCAATACGCTGATCAAGTTTATTAATTTTGCAAGTGCAAGGTCGGATTTGGCCGGTGGGGCGCTTAAGAGTGAGCGAAATAGCATGTGTCAGATATCGTGGCATGCGAAAGAAATTTAAAATATGAATTATCACTTGATGCATGGTATAACCAAGTCAGCCCGGCGACCTACATACTTTATTTTTTATTGGCCGAGTTCATCCATAAAATCATTGGCTTGCCCTTGCAGGCTCAGGCCGCATTGATGTATGATGCGGTTTTTGTTCTCGTCGAGGCCTTCAATCGCATTCTGCGCAAGAAGCCGGATCAGTTTCGTTCGAATCATCTGCAGCGACGCAGCCACGGGGGCGGCGGTGGGGGAGGAGTCGGTTCACCAATGGCCCTAAATGAGTCAAGTGCCCTGCTCGACTGTAACACGAACAAGGGTTGGGTCACACCTTGGGAGCAGGGTGAAAAGATATCGAGAGTGCTGCGAAAGGTGAGTCGTATGCGCAGGCTTGCGACCTGCAATCAAGAATTGGCATTCTTAAATGAATTTCTCCTCTGCGTGTGTGTGTGTGTGTGTGTGTACAGGTGGAAGTGGATGGATTGTCTGGCTCCATCCGATTCGATGATGATGGCCGACGCATCAACTACACTTTGCATGTGGTTGAGATGTCTGTGAACTCCACTCTGCAACAGGTGGCGGAGTGGCGCGATGATATCGGTCTGCTGCCCTTGCACCACCACAGTCGGGGGAATTACATTGCGTCGTCCACGCGATTCGCATCGGCTTCGACCGCCGACTATGCCAGGAATCACACGTACATAGTGACCAGCATGCTGGAGGAACCTTACCTCATGCACAAGCAGGCCTTGTATGGCGAACAGCTCGTGGGCAACGATCGATTCGAGGGCTACTGCAAGGACATGGCCGAAATGTTGGCCAAGCGATTGGGTATTAAATGTGAGTGAATCAGAGTTTCTACCGAATTGTGCCCTCAAACCAGTCAAATGTCTGCCTCCAGATGAACTGCGCCTTGTGCAGGACGGCAACTACGGAAACGAGAATCAATATGCTCCCGGCGGCTGGGATGGCATGGTGGGTGAGCTGGTGCGCAAGGAGGCCGACATAGCCATTGCGGCAATGACCATTACGGCGGAGCGAGAACGTGTCATTGACTTCACCAAGCCCTTCATGTCCCTGGGCATATCGATAATGATAAGGAAGCCGGTGAAACAAACACCCGGCGTCTTCAGCTTTCTTAATCCCCTCTCCCAGGAGATTTGGGTGAGTTTTCGATAGAATCGATGAAACCGAGAAATTCTTTGCATCGTCCCTCTTCCAGATGAGCGTCATACTGAGCTATGTGGGCGTAAGTATTGTTCTCTATTTCGTTACACGCTTCCCCCCCTACGAATGGCGCATAGTGCAACGAGCTCAACAGGCGGCAAATGAGCCAGCGCAGACGCCGCAACAGCATCCCGAATCCACCTCCGATCCGGCCAACGACTTCAGCTTGCTTAACTCGTTCTGGTACTCGATGGCTGCCTTCATGCAGCAGGGATGCGATGTGTCGCCACCATCGATTGCCGGACGCATTGCAGCCGCCGTTTGGTGGTTTTTCACCATCATTTTGATCTCCTCGTACACAGCCAATCTGGCTGCTTTTCTCACTGTCCAGCGCATGGTGGCTCCGATTAAGTCGCCCGAGGATCTGGCCATACAGTCCGACGTCCAATATGGCACACTCTTGCATGGCTCCACCTGGGACTTCTTTAAGGTGAGTTCCATCGTTGCGCATTCTCTTAGCTGTGCTAAAGCCGAACTCTGATCATCCAGCGATCACAATTTGGTCTCCACCAAAAGATGTGGGAATATATGAATGCCAATCCCCATCTCTCGGTCCATGCCTACGACGAGGGCATTCGGAGGGTGAGAACCTCCAAGGGGAAGTATGCCTTGCTGGTGGAGTCCCCCAAAAACGAGTATGTCAATGCCCGAGCTCCCTGCGATACCATGAAAGTGGGCAGAAATATCGATACCAAGGGCTTTGGTGTGGCCACACCCATCGGATCGCCACTAAGGTAAGGAGAGAGAGAGAGACATCTCGTCTTCCTCATCTGCATTCAATCATTCTCGAACGATTTCGCGATTCACAGAACTCGACTCAACTTGGCCGTACTCACGCTCAAGGAGAACGGCGAACTGCTAAAGATGCGGAACAAATGGTGGTTTGACAAGACCGAATGCAACCCCAATCTGAATGCCCAGGAGGCGACATCCACTCCCAATGAATTGTCGCTCAGCAATGTGGCTGGCATTTATTATATATTGATTGGCGGACTATTGCTGGCCGTGCTGGTGGCCATAGTTGAGTTCTTTTGCCGCGGCAAAACCTCAGGCCTCAAGACGCCAACGAACCACGCCGGCTCTGTGGCATCGGGCATGCTGGGCTCCTCTACATATCAAAGGGATTCGCTATCCGATGCGATTATGCACTCACAGGCCAAGTTGGCCATGCAGGCAAGCAGCGAGTACGATGAGCGATTGGTGGGCGTTGAGGTGAGTCCGAGTCCATAAACAAGGACGAATGGGCGGGAATTGAAAAACCTTTTACAAATTCTTGACTCTCTCTCTCTGTTAGCTGGCCTCTAATGTACGCTATCAGTATAGCATGTAAGACGTACTCACACCCCCCTACCCCGCGTAAGGATAAAGTGGAAGACGAATTTGTACATAATTTTTTGTGGCATTCGAAATCGATAACTTAATGTAAAACGACGCTGGCAATCATCAACAATTTTTTTATTCGAAACAATTCGAAAAAATTGACACGGAGGCTGGGCGGCTGGGCGTTTAAAACACTGTACAGAATTCATTTGTAATTTATAATTTGTATTTTTGATAAATGTATACAAAATAAACTAAAACTAAAACTAAAACTAAAACTAAAAACTTAAACATAAACTAAACTAACAACTAAACACAACTGTACATAGGTTAAGTGAGAATTATTCCAAATAATAAAGTAAACAATTCGAAGTGGAAACGAAAGCGAAATACATTTCTCATTCTTCAGCCAGCGGAGAAGAGGGCACTGAGAGCGGTTCGGGCCGTATTTGGCATCCGGGGCGTATAAGTGATGTGCGTAGTGAGCGTGCGAGCGAGCTAGCATGATAGCGAGCGAGCGAGTGAGTGAGTGGGTAAGCCGCTTAGTTGACTTAAAGTTTAAGCGGCTTTCAATGTAAACTTTTGCATTTGCCTTGCTGCGGTTAAGGTTGGATCGGGTGCGGCGGGTTTAAGCGACTCCAATCTCTATCTTTCTCGCTCTCTCTCAACTGGATTATGCAGCAGCAAACAAACTCGGTGAAATTTCATTCCAAATTATTTTAATTGTTATTTGTGCTTTTGCCATTTTGCGGTCTGGGCGATTTAATTAGATATTGGCAATAAAATGAAATCGATTTTTTATTTTCGTTTTATTTTATCATCTAACTGTCTTGCAATTATTTTAATTTTTCCCAAATTTGTACAGCCAAATCAGCTTTGTGTGAGAATTAGCCTCAAATTTATTATATACTTTTTGTTGAAATTTTTTCTTCCTTCCACTTTGATAGGATATTTTTCCCGTTTAACTATATCCAATTTGCACATTGTTGGAATGTGTTTTTTGGTTTTAACATTTTTTGTGTGTTTTTTGTTAATTTGTAAATTAAATGGTCGTGGCAAATATAATTGAATGAAATTTGATTGAGCGAATTTGTAAAAGATTTTTATGCCATGCATCCATAGGATGAAATGGTATATTAAAGTCGACAAACAGGTAACAGGCAGATGGACCAATGAGAAGAGAAATCGATTTAGACATGTCCGTCCGACCGTAAGAGTGCACAGATCTTGGGAACTATAAAAGATAGAGCCATGAAATTTAAAATGTAGACTCGTATAGTATATACGCCGGTAAAGTTTATTTCTTTTTTTGCCACGTCCCTTTTCGCCCTCGGAATTTGTTAAAAGGCGATCAAATGGCAATCATGGTATGTACATATATGAAACTATTATCTGTTTAGTTAATAAATTGATACAGTGACATTACTAAGATCCCCTTTTTTCACTTATCTTAGTTAACTTTGGTTTTCACTCACTCAACGCTTGCATACACTCTCCGATTGTGATGGGTATATTAATTTTGGTCAGAAATGTGCAACGCATAGAAGGAGACATCTCCGACCATATAAAGTATATATATTCTTGATCAGCATGACAAGACGAGTTCAAATCCGTTTGTCCGTTTGTCCGTTTGTCCGTTTGTCCGTCTGTCTGTCTGTCCGTCTGTCTGGATCAACAGCTTCTCCTCCTAAACCGCTAAAGCTACAGAGCTGCAATTTTGCACGAAGTCTTGTATATACTGCAGGCATTTTATATCTCGGATTCATCCGGATCGGACGACTATATCATATAGCTCCCATAGGAACCATCGGTCGAAAAAAGAGTTCTTTTCTTTTCGTTCTTTTTTATGTGATTGTTATAAAACCAAACATTTGGCAGTTTACTATACATCCAAACATCCCTGCAAAATTTGATCAAGATCGGACTACTATATCATTAGGAACAATCGGACCAAATATAGTTTTGTTTCTTTTGCGATCATCACCAAATTTGGTACATAACATTTGCACATATTATAATCTTGCCAAATTAAATTAAAATCGGAAAACTATATGATATAGCTGTCATACAAACGAATGAAAAAATTGCATGCTGAATATCTACATAAATGCATATGTACATATGTGTTGAAAGTCTTTACATTTAGAGATTTTTTTTAGGGATTTAGTAACACAAGAACTTGAAAGGGTATACAAACTTCGGCGTGGTCCAAGATAGCCAGGTCTTCTGGGTTTGTATTGGCTTATGTTTCCGCTTCGCAAAGTCAAGTACTCGACTTCATCTGCCAAGTTATTCACCTCACGAGTTATTGCCTGCCGGTATTGTCATATGTACATAGATACTTTGTCCGTCTTTGTCCACTTTGTTTTTTTGTTTGTGTTTGTTTTTTTTTTTTTGCCGCAAGTTACCCGCTGCCTCTAGTCTCATGCCACTTCCCATTTCAGTCTTGCCGCAGTCACTTCCGTCGTTGACTCTCTGCTTCTCTTGCAGTCACCTACCTGCCTCTTAGTCCTGTGGCTTTAATTGAATCTGTTGTAAAAATATGCCACAAATTATTGGCTTCCACTGCCACCCACCTCCTACTCCCTCTCCACACTTGACTCGACTTTATGCGGCACATTGAGGATATCATCCTGTATGCTGCAAATGGATGGATGGCAAATGTCCAAGTCGAAGATTGAGCTAAAGTTTCGTCAACAAAAACGTTTAAACTGTGGGAACCTTTTTTCCGTTTCTTTTTTTGGTCCTGTGGTGTTTGATCCCATGCCGCCCCTCGTCCTTCCTTTCTCCCAACCGACCTCCCTGTGTTCTTGTTCTACATTTTGGCTCTTTTTCATTGCTTTATTTCCTTGCTGCGTTGCCTCTTTTCTTTTCGTTGCGTTTCTTTGCTTTTTTTTGACATAAATTTGAAACTTTTTTTTACAGTTTTTATTGTTGGCAGACTCGTCTGCAGTAATGGATTTCAAATAGAGTTACTCATGGGTAAAATGTTTCATACTTTGGGGTATTAGCAAATCTGCAGAAGACGACAACGACAACGACGACGACTCAGAGACTTTTCCTATTAATATGTGCTAGTATATGTACATTTCTCTCTCTCTCTCTCTCTCTCTTTCTCTGTCTCTGTGTGTATGTGTGAGTTGGAGGCAACTACACATTTCTTTCGCCTTCTTATGCCATGTATCCATAGGATAAAATGGTATATTAAAGTCGTCAAAATGTATGTAACAGGCAGAATGAAGCATTTCCGTCCTTATAAAGTATATATATTCTTGATCAGCATGAGAGATATCTCTCTCAGTCATAATATGCCTGTCTGTCCGTCTCTCCCGTTATTCTCCCCAGCTATATTTAAACCAATATATATCATCCAATAAATTGCATGAAAATAGGAACAAAAACTACCGAGTTATACATAGAAACTTTTCGCACCAAGGTCGGGCTTGGCCGGTCGGGGGCGCCAAAGTGCTCGTGTAGTCATTAAAATGAGCGAGGCGGCATGTGTTATTGCGGCATGTGAAATAAATTATTATACAATATGAATTTGGTTTTATATACTTATTTAAAGCAGTTTTTTCACTTGCTACATGGAATATCCAAGTCGGCCCGTTGACTCACTTACTTTATTTTTGTTTTATTCTATTGCATGACTCAAGCTTGTTTTGTTTTCGTTTGTTTTGCATTTTGTGCGCACTATACTAAAAGCCTCAAGTTATTTGTTGCATGCAACCAGCCCTCCCCTTGCCCCCCACACTAACTTAGCGCTCCCTTTGCCTGGCTCTTCTTTTACTAATGCACATTTTATTGAAATAAATTTCGTGCCTCACGGCTATGCCGTGATCCTTGCTCGACTCGGCACTTGGTGTTTTGTGGCTGCTTTTAGCTGATTTTATGGCCCTTTTTTGCTCTTGCCTTAAAGAGAGGCGCCCGCAGCGGCGTTCCCGGCGTTGATTTGCTGTCTTGCGCTCGGCTCTGTCCTGTGGCCAGTTTATAGTCTCCACCGGGCCAGGCCAAGAATCTGCGGCATCAAGTCCGAGAGCAAGACCAACACCGAACTCCAAGCCACGCACTTAAAAATGCAAATGATATTTACGTTTTGTGCGCTCCTCCCGCCCCTCTGTCCCTGTCGCGTGCTGGGCTGGGCCAGGGTTGTGTTTCTGCTTAAGTACAAAGTTAAGCGACGCGTCGAGACGTCCCAACGTATGCAATGTACGAGAAGAAGCTGCTGGCCAACATTTTTGGATAACTGATAACAGATAACTGATTCTTTCGCTAGGTTCTGAGAATGAGTTTCGCCTAAAATTTGTAATTGCTCAAGCTGCACATTTTTATACCCTGCATCCATAGGATGAAATGGTATATTAAAGTAGCCAAAATGTATGTAACAGCGACCCCATCAAGCATATAGATTCTTGATCAGTATCAACAGACGAGTCGATTGAGACACGTCCGTCTGTCTGTCCGTCCGAAAGAGTGCACAGATCTCAGGAATTATAAAAGCCAGAGCTATCAAATTTGAAATATGGACTCGTGTGGGGTGTATGCTGATCAAGTTAATTTTGTTTTGCCACGCCCCTATCGCCCACGATATTTTAACGCCTTGATGCATGGTATATCCAAGTCGGCCCGGCAACTTACTTTCTTTATTTTATATTATGTGGACCACACTTTCTTAACCAGAACGCCAAGTTGGGGCATTTTAATGGCTTTGTCTTTGGCACGCTGTGGCTGCAGCTGCTGCCGTTTGTGTTGCTGCTGTTGGGTGCAGCATTTCAGTGTCATGCTGGCATTTAATTTCACTCACTGCAAAAATGTTTTATGTGTGTCTTGGCCAAACACTTGCGCCTCGAGAAGACGCAGTAAATGTAGTTTTCATCCGTCTTTTTCTTCTCTTTCCATTTCTTTTTATACCATGCATCCATAGGATGAAATGGTATATTAAAGTCGCCAAAATGTATGTAACAGGGAGAAGGAAGCTTTTCCGACCCTATAAAGTATATATATTCTTGATCAGCATGAGAAGAGAAATTGATATAGCCATGTCCGTCTGTCCGTCCGTCCGTAAGAGTGCAGAGATCTCAGCAACTACAAATGTTAGAGTTACCAAATTTAGAATGTAGACTCGTGTAGTCTTGGCGCAGACCAAGTTTATGTTTTTTTTTTGCCACGCCCCCTTCTGCTTCCGGAATTTAATAAAAAGTGATTTTCTCCCGTAATATTTATTGTATCGTAATTATGAACATCTATCATTCCACCAAATTTCATAAAAATCTGAATAAAAATGGCCGAGTTATGCATTGAAACGTTTTGCGCTCAAAGCGGTGCAAGGGCGAATTTGGCCGGTGGGGCGCTAAAGTGCACACACATAAGAGTGAGCGAGATAGCATATGTTAGAAATCGCGCATACGAAAGAAATTTAATATATGAAATAAGTTTTATAAACTCAAGGAAATTTGTTTTCCCCTGATGCATGGTATATCCAAGTCGGCCCGGCGACTTACTTACTTTATTTTTTATACGCCACACGACATTTTTGCAGATGGTGTTGTTGCCTGTTTTCCATTTCTTTTGCCCCGTTTTCAGCTTTTTCTGCCTCTTTTTTTTATAAAATGCAACCTAGGAAATGGTATATTAAAGTCGCCAAAACGTATGTAACAGGTAGAAAAAAGAATCTCCGACCACATAAAGTATATATATTCCTGATCAGCATGAGAAGAGAAATTTATATAGCCATGTCCGTCCGTAAGAGTGCACAAATCTCAGGAATCATAAATTATAGAGCTACCAAATTTAAAATGTGGACTCGTGTAGTATATACACCGGATCAAGTTTATTTATTTTTTGGCCACGCCTTCTTCCCCTTCCGGAAATCAATAAAAAACGATTTTCTCCGATCTCAATATTTGTCGCATTTTAAATTTGGCACACTCATATGTACATCTTACGAACATCTATCATTTCTCCAAGTTTCATAAAAATCTGAATAAAATTGGACGAGTTGTACGTTGAAACGATTTGCACTTAAAGCGGTGCAAGGTCGGATTTGGCCGCTGGGGCGCTAAAGTGCACACACATGAGTGTGAGAGAGATGGCATGCATTAGATTTCGCAGCATGCGAAAGAAATTTTAATACATGAATTTAGTTTTATATATTAGAAGAAGTTTTTTCACTTGATGCATGGTATATCAAAGTCGGCCCGGCGACTTACTTTATTTTTGCTTGTGTTTATTTTTTTGTGTGGCATTGTGAAAGTGAAAAACGACAACAAAGAGGTGCAAATTTTATGTGCAAATTTCACACCTAGGACAAGCTACAGCCCATCACCCAACGAAGGGAACGAAGGGGCCAGCGGTCCACCAAAGTGCGGCAAAATCACACCTCAAAAGAATTCAATCAGCAGTGCTTAGCTGGGCGCCTGCCTGCCACATGCTCGCACACACACACACACACACACACACACACACCCAGGAAACTGCAGCAGTTAACAGACCAAGCGTAATATAAACTTGAGCTGTAAACCATATCAGAAGGAAGAGTGTTGCCGGGCTCTAGCCCCCCTCCTCTAGAAGGTGAGGGGCTAGAAGAGTTGTAGTGTGTGTGTTGTATTTATTTATTATACATGGATGAAATGGTATATTAAAGTCGCCAAAATGTATGTAACAGGCAGAAGGAAGCGTTCCCGACCCCAAAAAGTATATATATTCTTGATCAGTATCAATAACAGAGTCGTTTGAGACATGTCCGTCCGAAAGAGTGCAGAGATCTCAGGAAGTATAAAAGCTAGAGTTACCAACTTTAGAATGTAGACTCGTGTAGTGTGTACGCTGATCAAGTGTCCTTTTTTTTGTCATGCTCCCTTCCGCCCCCGGAGTGAGCGAGATAGCATGTGTGAGAAATCGCAGCACGCGAAAGACATTTAAAATATGAATTTTCACTTGATGCATGGTATATCCAAGTCGGCCCAACAACTTTATTTACTTCTTTTTATTTTTAATTTTTTGCATTTTATGTTGCACAAAATAAACCCAAGCAAAGGCAACATAGCAACATAACAAAATGAACGACGATGTTGCAAGAGCCCAGAGCCATACGGTGCCACAACCAACTCCTACCACTCCAGCATTTCAACTTGCAACCAAAAGGTGTCAAAGTGGAAAAACCGCCAACAGTTTCGATTTGTTTACAAGTGACAAGGGCACTAAAACGAAATAAATGAAAGCGAAAGCGAGAACTGAAAATGAAAATGTGAGGAATTCATCTGTAAGTAAGGTTTTTCTGTGTGAAAAGTTGACCAAAGGAAAACGATTACACTAAGCGAAACCGAACAAACGAAACGAAACGAAACCGAAAAGAATGCAGCAATTGTAAATTTCAATTAAAAGTGTCCACACCTGAAACAGCATTTCAATGAAGTTTCTTTGGTATTAACTCCAGCGAAATAGAGGACGACACTAGGGAAAACACTTGTTTATGTCGGCTAGGAAATCAGACACTAATATTACGTCTAATATACTATACTGTATAATGAATTTTTCCATACAAACATCTTTAAATTTCCTGTTGTACTCAGCAAATGCAAAGCTCCAAGCGGATCACTTTAACAACAACCAGAAGGCCGGGCTAACTTCGGCATGGCCGGCAAGCTCCAGGACACGATCTCATAGACGGAAAAGTACTCAAAGCTCTACCCGAAAACGCACTTGAATATTGCGTCGTCCTGTGTAAAGCCGTTCTTCGCATCCTGGACTTTCCATCTGTTTGGAAAAGTGCTGTGATTGGGATGATCCCCACAGCTGGCAAGCCCGAGGGTGAAATTGGCCAATTAGCCTGCTACCTGTGCTCTCCAAAGTATTCGAAAGAATTCTTCTTGGATGTATACTGGGACAACTGGGCAGCCATGAACCCATACCAAACCCATACCATGCACAGGGTAGTTCACCATATCCTAAGCACTTTTGAAGAAAAGAATTACTGCAGAATTTCAAAGACGTTAAACAAGCGTTCGAACGAGTCTCGCGCTCTACTCTGCTCAGATTTAGTCTTAAATCGGCTGTTACGCTCAGATTTACCAAAATAATTAAGGACTTATTTATGTGTATAGGTTTGCTTTTTTTTGGGCTTGTAATTGGTATTTATTTTGCCTTAATGAAGTGGAAGAGCTGCTTTTCAAACTGATAAACAAATATGAGAGCGACAACAGCTGTGGCCACAATTTCCACCTCAATCTCCTACTCCACAGGACCCACCGCCCACAAGCCACAGTAACACCTCCCCCCCCCCTCTTCCCCCCATTTCTTCTACCATGTTCTTGAAATTCCGTGACAACTCGGAGAAGCAGCTCAGGCTCATGTGTTTGTAGTTTGGGTAAGAAAAATAACCCAACAAAATATCAAAGAAACTAACTTCGGCTATGCCGAAGTCTGTATGCCCTTGAAGTCCTTGACCATTACATTACATTACATGAAAAAAAAACTTTTTCTCTGTGTCAATACAATGATACTGAAAAATTTGTCATCGGGCTCCGTGGGATTCGAACTCGTGTTCATTTCCTTAAAAAAAGAGAAACACAACAGTCTAAAGAAACCTCTCTGCCACGAGTGGGTTCGAACCCCCATCATTCGTTTCATAGAGACTTATGCCATAATTTTGTGTATTCAGGTAAATTTTATATTGACAAAATCAGGCGTTATGTTTATCCGATTCTGTTGAAATCCAGGAATATGAGGTATTGTGTAAGCACATAATCTGTTTGGATAAGATTCTTCAACACAAAAAGAAGTTATTCGCATTTAAGGTTTTTTTTGTATGGCAGATATATGATACAGTAGACCGATCGTTCTTTTGAAAATCGCAGATAATGTGCAGATAATATATCTGGGGTATAAAAAGCATATATACGAACTTTAAAAGCCCTAGCTCTAAAACTGTGGGACAAGTTGGCATACATTCAGACGGACAGACGGACATGGGTATATCAACTCGTCTCATGGTGATCAAGAATATATACACTTTATAGGGTCGGAAACGATTCCTTCTCTGCGTTACAAAACACCTAACCAATTTTATAAGACCCTCTGCAAGGGTATGAAAAAAGAAGAGAAAAATCTTGTCCTCAGCCTAAGGTCAAATTATGCTTGTTGTTGTTAAGTAAAATTTTTCACATTTTTTTTTTCATCTTTGGTTGCTGTTGCGTTTTTATACCATGCATCTATAGGATGAAATGGTATATTAAAGGTTATTTTAAATCCAAATTCGATAAATTAGATTTTCAGCCGCAATATTTATCGTATCGAAATTCAATTTGGCGCAATAATGCGTGTTATGAACATCTATCATTCCACGAAATTTCATAAAAATCGGAATAAAACTGGCGGTTTTCTAATAACATGTGCTAGAAATTGCGGATTTGCCCGGTTTGGCGCTAAGAGTGAACGAGATAGCATGTGAAAAAAATGTAATATATGAATTTTCACTTGAAGCATGGTATATCCAAGTCGGCCCGGCGACTTACTTTATTTTCTTGTTTTTCTCTGCTTTTTTTGTTGTGTTTCTACTAACTAATTTTTGTGATACAAACGAAATGTATGTAATTTCCCTGGAGCGAAATTGGCATAAGCAAACTTAAAATTTGAACGCCAACAGCCATATATGACAATAAGCGTAAGAGAAGGGTGTGGAGGTTATGGAGGTAGAGAAAGGTGGGGAGGGTGGGGAGGGTGGCTGTGGAAGGGATGGCAACATGGCTTCAATCATTACTCATCATCCATCAACGTTGAAAATTTTCTTTTCTCTCTTCTTTTACTTGTTTCATTTTTTTGTCTCTCCCTTCTTTTTTTCATCTTGTGTTATTTTTGGCAAGCAAATGTGCAAGTAAAAAAATGTACATATAAAAAATAAATGAAAATGAAAATGGTTGCCACTGGCAATTTACTGTGGTGTGGGCAAAAGGCAGTGGGTGGCAGTGGGTGGCAGTGGTCGGGGCAGGGTGAACGACTGGGTTCCGGCCTGGGTCGTTGTCGTGACTAATTCGTGCATGCGAAGTGAACGGAGTATAAATTATCATCATGGAATACAAGTGGAAAATGTCATTTATCATATTTTTCGGTTGCACTGCGACACAGCAACAAAGACACAGAGAGAGACAGAATAAGAGAGCGAGAGGGAGAGAGAGAGAGAGAGTGACAGTGAAAGCGATAGCGAACGAGAGAAGGAGAAAGACTGTACAAATAAAAAGCATAAAGGCATGAGGTTGAAGGTTGGACGGTGGCGGCTATTTGAACCAGCACAGTGCACTGCAGTGGCAATCACGTCAAACACACACACGCAGCCACGCCCACACCAACACAGACATACATACATATATGTACATATCTATGTAAAGGATGCTTCCTTCAGGCACAATTTGAATTTTTGGTTTAAGACCAACTTCTCGAAACACTCAACACTCGAATAACATTCGCTAAAAACATTAATTGAACAATTTATCGGAACAACTTTGTGAATTTGTCAAAATTCGAAAAAATCCAGAATTGCAAGAAAACGTCGATATACCCTATTTCGTGTCGGGGTATATCAGCACTATCCAAGTGCTCCTAACAAAGCATTAAAAAGTTGGCATTTTGGTTGCAACCTAGGTGGATGGTCAGAAGTGGACACGAATATTTGACAATTGAGCAGGAAAACCAATAACAAATTTTCGGTCGGAGAAAAAAGATTGATGATTGTTGTAGCCTGCGATTTTTTTGCCCCGAGGCGCACACAAAAGTATGTGCGACGAGCTCTGCCTCAGGAGCAACGAAGGTAACTTCCCCTTGCAGCCCTTGACTATTACATTTTATATTTTAAAAAACTATTTCTGACTCAAACTCGCGTTAATAAACAAAAAAAAAAAATCAAAGATCTAAAACAAAATTCTGTGCCGTGAACGAGATTCGAAACTTCATCTTTGGTTTCATATTCAAGACCTCTATCCAGTAAGCCTTCATTGTGCGGCCAATCGCCAAATACTGAGCATGCCAAGTAGCTGCAGCGATTGACATATTCCCACAAATCCATATAATAAATCTCGCTCACTTATAGCAAATGAGCACTTTGGAGCCCTTCACCGGCTAACGCTGCTCTTGGAGTACAAAAAGTTTCTTGGAGTACAAAAAGTTTTGCGATTATTAAAAAATTTGGTGAGGTGACATATTATTAATGTGCAAAATTAGATTGCGGGAAAAAGGCATCTTTTATCGAATTCCGGATTCATAAGTAGGCGGGGCAAAAAATTAAAATAAACTTGGTATGTGTGCATGCTGCACACATTTACTCTCCAAATACGATAGCCTTAGCTTTTACATTTCCTGAGATATTTATAAGTGTTCAAAATTTTGTTTTGCAAACAGCGTACACACCACATGAGGCTACACTCTAAATTTGCCAGCCCTAGCTTTTATTGTTTCCGAGATGTCGATGTTCATACAGACGGACAGCAGCCCAGGCGCACAGACAGACGGACATGTCTCAATCGACTCGGCTCTTGATCAAGTATATATGCAGCATGTAAGGATATATGTAATTAAGCGAAGTAGAATCAAACCTATAGTGCAAAAAAACTAAGAGTTGCAACTCTGCATATCAGTTACGCTTATCATAATTTTACTTTTGCTGAAATATGGCTTTGCCATTTATTTATCGGCACATATGTACATGTAAGTACAGTTGACCCGGCAAAACCCGTCATCTATAATCTTATATGACTTTCTCGTTTCTACACCTGTTTAGCCAGTTTGAAATATGAATATCAAGATATTAAGACTTGAAATATGGAGAAAGTTTAAATTGAGCAGAACAAAAACCCTAACATTAACAACAACAGAGGAGAAGGACGAACGTGACGGGCGAAGGTTAGAGGGCGAACAGTCGAAATAAGGAAATTGGTTATTTGACAACTTACGCAAATTCTGACTACACCTTCAACGTTCTAAATAAATATATATATGGATAAATATATATGGAGATCTAAGCTGTGTTTTCTTTTCCTTGTTATCTAGCTGTAGTTCCCAAATAGTTCTAGCATTCGTGTAGTGGTATGGCACTACAATTCTGGGTGTTTGGATTGTTTTTAAAACTGTGCTATTCAAATAATCCGATGACCATTTAGTTTTCGACTGTTAAATGACATCGAGCCGGGTTTTACAAAAATTTTGATGATAAAAAATAGGTCGCTGAACTAGCCAAGCAAAATCCAGAAAAGCTTTGACGCCATTCATATTTGGAGATGGTAGCAAGATATAATAATATCAAAAATAATACTTAAACTTATAGATAATACCAATAAAATTGATCTAGTATATTTCACAGAGTGTTTCCAGGCTACTCATTATCAGAGATATGAAAACCATTGCGATGTCATTTTCGTCATATATTGATCTTTCATTTAAACGACTTATTAGGAAAATTTACTTTGGCGTTTGTTTTTCATAGGTTTATGCACATATGAGCGTAGAAGTAAATTAATTTAAACCAAAAGGCCGGGCTAACCGAAGTTTGTTTATATACAATTCCTGCAATATTTACAAGATTTCGTGCAAAATTGCAGCTCTGTCGGGAGAAGCTGTTGATCCAGACAGACGGACATACAAACGGACAGACAGACGGTCAAACGGATTTGAACTCGTCTTGTATTTAGGGAATGGATTGTAATGGGGGTTAGTGTAAAGCAGAGCCGGGCACGCAGTCCGAAGACTAGACGCAAAAGTCATGTATAGGAGCCGAACGCTTGCCGAAGCCATCAAAAAACGATTTGAGAGCGTGAAAACAGAATTAGTCTCTCGCTCTGCTGAGAGGCTGCACATGAAAAAATGGATCCTTGCTATGTTTTCTCTTGCATTTAATCGTCGACTGCACTCGTTGTCTTCATTGCGCCGAAATTTGTTCACTTTTTATTTTGCGGAGTGTAAAGATGTGGTCGGCACGCATACAGAGACAATTTATTTTTGCGCTTATGTGTGTAGCAACAGAGACAAAGTATGGAACCACTAACCATACAGAATAAGTTAGGCTAGCGTTTGCAATCAAAAAATCTTCTGTTTGCACCATCTATATCTGTATGGTGACATTAATTCGTCAAATTGGACATGCTGCGCTTTAGTATGACTTTTAATGTAAAACAAAAATTTGAAAGTAAATAACGCATTGCGTATGGCCATTCATATTTTCGCTCGTAAAAAATATTTTTTCGAAATTTCCTCGAACATTTTTTCCAACCTTTTTTGTACTAGGTGCGTATGGATGTCTTGCTTTGTTGAATGCTGAACAGCAAATGATTTAATTTTTGGCAGCTGCATGAGCCGAAGTGACACTGCCGCAGCATGCCGACGCCTCACGAACGTTTTACACTGTATGTATGTGTGTCGGCAGCGCTGCGGAGCAGAGCAAAGCCCTATTTCCAGGGAATGGGCCCTGCCGACCACTGGTGTAAAGCCTCCATCTTCAATTTAAATTTATCATCTAATTAGAAAAGACTTCAAAAATGAATTATATTGAATATATGTACAACATTCAACATGACATTGTTCAAAAACTCTAATTTATCAACGAATTCCAATCACAAACACCCAATTCATTTTAACACTAGTTAAGAAATGGAAATTTCTGCTGCGTACCATGCCATGTACGACAGCAACGAAAATTTGCACAATTATGTGTGTATTTCGTATTTTCCTTCCTTTCTTTTTCTGTTCTTTTCTAGGTCACAGTTAATTTTTATTTTATTTGCCGCAGATATTTCGTCCTTTTTTGTCTCCTATGGATGTTTTTCATTTTCCATTTGTTAAATACCCTTACAAAATCCATTATATTAGTTTTGATCAGAAGTTTGCGATGCCACTCTGACTACATAAGTAGGTTCTTGACAAGCACGATTAGCTGAATTGATATAGCTAATATATCCTTTAATTTACCCATGCCGAAGTGTGTATACCTTTGCAAGTTCTTGTGTTACTCAATCCCTAAATAGAGACCTAGAGAGATAGCTCATTTTGGTGAACATATTCACTTGTTCTTTTTGTTATAGTGAGTCAACTCACTCATTTTGTTCACTTGCTCACTTCACTTCTCAGTTTTTCACTACTATGCTCAGTTGTTCAGTTGCTCACTACGTTGCCCACTTGCTGAGCATAAACATTCTGAGTTTTATTTTGATAATTACATTTAAAGCATTGTTGATGGATTTATTTTAATGATTTGAACAATAATTTATTTAATTTATTTTAATAATTTATTAAAATAATGCTTATTGCTAAAGCTGTATTTATTACTCAAAAATACAACTTACTGCTTTAGTTTTATAATATTTTTTAAATGTTGACTTGAATTGCTTTGTGACTTCCTGCTCAAGACCCATTGCATTACTCCTGCCGATTGCCAATGTCATCAAAATGCGTCCAAATTTAGATATGTTTTCTTGTTCTGAATTTCTAAAAGTGAAACTGATCTGTTGCTCACTTTGATAATATAAAAATTGCATGCTGCCTAGTAGTGCTGAGTTGCTCATGAAGCACCAGTTTTATGCTAATATAATATTATATTACCAAAGTCGCCAAAATGTATTTAACAGGCAGAATGAAGCATTTCCGACACTATAAGTTATATATTCTTGATCAGCATGAGAAGAGAAATGCTCACAAAAATCGGAATAAAAATAACCGAGTTATTTATAGAAACGTTTTTTACTAAAAGCGGTGCAAGGGCGGTTTCGGCCGGTGGCTGCGCTAAAGTGCTCGTCTGCACACATGAGTGAGTAAGATAGCATGTGCTAGAAATCCCGGCATGCGAAAAAGAAAATGTCATATAAATTCGAAGTAGTTTTTTCACTTGATGCATGGTATATCTAAGTCGGCCCGGCGACCTACTTACTTTATTTCATATGTTTGTAAGTCACCTATATGATATAGTTATCCGATTTCGATCCATCGTTGTAGCTCAGAAAACTAATAATGCATTTGGGTCTTGTCTTTTTTTTCGACTATCCCAGCAAATAGCACTTGTAAGGGTATATACAATTCGGCATTGTCGCAATTAGCTCGAGCCTCTGCATTTTTTTGTTAACTTCAAAGGACGAAGTAGTATGGCGCCTTGTCAACTTCATTAACATTTTTATGATGCGCCTTGGCGACCGCAAAATGTGGTCAGAGCGAGTGATGGCAAGGGGATGATGAGAGAGAAAGAGAGAGAGAGAGGGAGATGATGGTCAGCAGGGGATAGACATAGGCAGGAAGCCCAAGATTCTGCCCACAACGGACTTTTGTTGTTCATTGTCCTTGGCGCATTTTGTTCACTTGCCATTATGATGATTTTTTATCCAACTGTTTTTATTTCTATTTATTTTGATGTTGTCGCCTTCGGCTTGCCTTCCAGCAGAAGAAGAACAATGTCTGCTGCGTTGTCCTTCGCCACCTGCACCTGGACTGAGCTGAACTGTGGCAGGAGCCATTTTCAAAACAAAGCCATTACAGTTATTTGTTGTCCGTGGATGGGAGCGCTCTCTCCTCTAATTTGCACAGTAAAAATGTTGACAAAGGGCGAGTTCTTCCTCCCATCTAGAGAACGTCCATTGAAACCCAACTCAAGTTCAACCCCAAGCTGAATCCTTGAATGCTCTGCTGAAATCTTGGGTAGCTTTAAATCCTAGCTAAGGTTTGTGTCAGTCCATGGACTGATCCTTGACTTTGCCCTTCCGCCCTCCTTTCCCTATTCACACACACACACACACACACACACACACTACACTCATACAGAGACAAACATGACACTATTGTTTGAGCTGCCTACTTGCTCTTACATACATATATACTCCTCCCTCTACCTTTCAGCCAGTTTTTCATGGTTTCAAGTTTTCTCCACTTGTATTTTTCAATGGCATTTTTTCTGTTTCATTCCATTTTTCCATATTTTTTTCATTTTGCGCCGTTCTTTCTGTGCTTTCCTTAGTTTGCCATGCATTTTTGTTTTTGTCTCTTCGCTCGTTCTTTGCTAAGCGTTTTGGCTGCAATCACGACTTTTACGCAGCCACTTGGAGTGACACTTTTTTGTACGCTTCTCGTATGCTTCTCAGTTTCCACATTCCTTGCCTGTTTGCTTGAAGGCAGCAAAAAAGCATGGTACGGATCCTAGTCGTTGCCACCAGCAGTGGCAGCAGCAGGAGGAGGAGGGAGCCGCATTCAGAGTTAAAGCTAATAAATGATGATGGTGGAGAAGGCACACTTGGTGGTGCAAATTGTCGTCGAGTGTCAATTGTTTTTGGGCTATCTGCTGCGTACCTAGTCCATACATACATATAAGTATGAAAAGGAAGGTCAAGCAATGAACTTGACTTCAGAAAGGATTGACTGAAAGGATAATGTTAGATAGGCAAATTGAATTTTATAGATTCTTGCTGATATCCATAATACCCACATACTAATATGCTTACTAATGCATCTAATATCTAAATATTTGAAAGATATGGATGCTCTAAACGTAGGGTCGGGACAACTTCGACCTGGATTTAAATTTCTTGGTATTTTCTTAACATTTGGTGATTTTAAAATCGGCTTGCCTAGATTATCTATGTAAGATAAGAGCAATTAGTTCGATCCGTTGCCCTCAAGTCATACATATTTCATTAGGCAAAAGAAATAGGCTAAATAATAATTGGTCAATAATTTGTCAATCCGTCTACTAACATTGTGGTTACGTCATGTTAATCGAAAATTCGATCAACTTTAATCGAATAAAAATGAGCAAACATGAGTTTCGATTAGATTCTTCTTTGTCTATTGACAAAACAATTTACAGAATAACATTTAACTTAAATAAAACAACATGGCTAGTTTGGTGCATTTCAGGAAATATTTATTCATCAATATTTTTAATATATTTTGTTGATTAGCAGCAATCTCTCTCTCTCTCTCTCTCTTTGGGTAAAGTTTCCAACATTTTAGGGGGAAACAAACTGATTTCCCGCCTAAAATATATCGATTGCGATAACTTATCGATAACTGATTATATTTAAGGCATTTACTCTAAGAAAACAAAATACCCAAAAGCGAATGGAACTTGAAAATAGACTTTCTACAAAATATTGTTAATTAAATATGATCGCAAACAAAGTTCTTTCTACTTTGCCCGAGAATTTCAATTGGCTTTGTTTGACTTTGATTTCTTGCAAGCTCGAAGTACAAGTAAGATTTAAAATCATTTTTCTGTATAGCTAGTTCAAGAACCACCAAATTGTATCATCAGCAGACTTTGTTAGAGACTCCAGAGTACAGAGAAGAAGCTTACAATGCCAGAGTTCACCTTTTAGGGGGTATGCACGAAAAGATAAACTCTGGTATTGTAAGCTCTGCCTATCTTTTTTGAAGATTTGGTATGTCCATTGCAATTGTGACGTCGAGCTTGCTTAATACCAAGGTTTGATTTATACGCATTTTGTGTAATCAAATTTCTATTCCAATAGGCCGAAAATGGTGGCGCTTGTTGCTAATTCATTTGTGTTTTTATCCCGTGCCCTGTTTTCATATTTCATTGGAAGCCCTTAGCCGATGACCTCCTTCCCATCATCGTCCACCTTCTAGTCCATATCAATTCTCCAACTAGGCATTCACGGAGCAATCATTAGCCATTTGTGCACACAAGTATGTGTCCCTTGGGGGGCAACCTTCGAATTTGAACTGATTTCACATTCTTCACCCCTCCCGCCTGCCCGTTATCCCGCTCAATATTTCAATTTCGCGCTACACTTTGTCCGGCAATCAATGCCGTCGCGACGCCTAAAAGGCAGTCGAGAAAAGTGACCCAGTTGCATATGCATATGGGAAGCCAGCCCACCACCCACCGCCCTCCCCTTTTTACCCGCTCTCTGGCTCTATTGCTATGTGCTTCTATTTGGTCTATTCATCGGCATGCCTGAGATGCTTCGGCATGGCGGGGACGGGAGCGGGGAAACCAACCAAAACCAGAAGGAAAATGCCAATAGTTTTTTTTTCTCTTCTTATTTTTTGTTGGTGGACGCCGCTGGGCAAAGCATTTTTTAGCGCTAAAAACCTCAAAACATCAAAAAGCGAACGGAAAATACACACACACACACACACAAACACACAGGCACACATACATACATATTGTAGAGGGATGGCGGCGGGGCTTTGGCATTTGGGTGAAGGTTGCATAAAACATGCCAGTGATAAATTTGTGCATGCCGCGCATAGATTTCCAAACGTATCCCAGAGACGACCGCAACTATGGGCGCTATGTGGTTGGCAATGTTTATGGGTGGCAGAGGTGCAAGGGGCTTGGGGCCCGGGGCAGGGGCATGGCCTTTGTAGTTTACTCGTTCTGATCCTGGGCCGGGATGAGAAACTGCACCAACTTACAGGCTGATTAACTTTATGAGCTACGTGCGGCTTTTAATGGGTAAACGGACCAGTTCGCTCCGCTATGCTCAGCTCAGAACTTGGCCGCATTTTATCAAGCATACGCCCCGTTTTGCTGTCTCAAGTGTAACATTCTGTGCACTTGAAATTTATGCAGGACGAACCCCGCCAGCCAACAGCCAGCAAACTGGTAAACCAGGATGCCTGAGTCTCAGAGTTGGCATTTTATTTTTATTTTATTTCCATTAATCACGTCGCCAGTGACGCTATTGAAAAATATATTTGCCAGTTGGGAAATTTCCCCCACCCCCGCTCGCGGAACAAACAAAAAGAAACCCTCTCCCACCGTTCCTAAATAAAAAAAAAAAAAAGAAAAAAAAACGCAAGGACGTCGTCGCCGTCCTGCTGGCAAGTGCATACGTTTCACTTTGGCTGTTAATGCGAAAACGATGGCAGCAACTCGAGTTGAGGTGGCTTTGCCCCCCCCCCCTTTACCCTTCCCGCCACCATTCTTTCTTCGTGCTTTTTTCTGGGTTTTGGGCTGGCAAAGAAATTGCATAAAATATATGTAAAGAGTTTCCATAGAGGTAGCCGCGTACTTGCTTGTAAGTACTTTGTATTGTAAAGCAACAAATATTTTCTTATTGAGGTTTTGTCTGTTGTTTGGGGCAACAACAAAAGGCAAGAGTGAGAATTATATGCATCCTCTCTCTATCTCTCCCTCTCTTTTGTTTGTTTCTTTCTTTCTTTTTTTTTTTGGGTGTATAATTTCAATGTAACTTGCCGTTACGCTAGTGTGCATTGAGGCACAGAAGAGTTGCACAAAAGCCAGCGTGGCGTATGCGCAATTATTTTTGAGTGCTGAAGACACCGAACAAAAAAAAAAAAGAAACAAAGACTGAACGTTTGAGGTTTAAAATTGCATATAGTCTGCAGATCTCGCCAAAATATTGTTCAAACTGATATCGGTGAATCTCTCTTTTTAATTTGCGTTAAATTATCTGAGCAATTGGCTAGTAGAAAGTCGTCGAAGACACGAAAGAGTATTTGATGAATCTTTTGTGCCAACTTTTTGGGGCAGAGAAAGAGAGAGAGAGAGAGAGAGTGTGTTTATGCAAGTGTAGTTGTGAATGGGTTCCTGAGTAGGTCAGATTGCTCGGGACAGTCCGCGATAAAAGTGTCTGCTCATTTTACCGTGAGACTGGAATTCTGGGCGATTGATGGTTATATAAATGTTTATATATACAAAGAGTTACACATTAGTATACTCTACATCGCATACAAATGCATTTTAAAATTCGTTTCTGATGGCAACGTTTTGTTCAAGTGCAGAGCTTTGTTTTGCCTTTGCTCTTGTTGTTGCTCTCGATACTGCTGCGTTTTATGAAAATCCAACTCTCCCTCTATCTCTTTGTGTGTGTGTGTGTGTGTGTGTGTGTGTGTCGCCTGCATATTTCGTTAAAATCATTGCCTTTCACTGTTTGCCATTTCAATTATGTGCAACGACGCGGCGTATGAACAATGTTTGTAATGAAATGGGCCCAGTCCAGCCCTCTTCTTCCCCGCCATCTCCATTCAGTTGCTTGTCCACCCAAATGGCCAATGGGTAGCCCTACCAATTGGCATGAGTTGCTGCCTTTTGTGGCAGCCAGTCCCCCCTCCTTCCACGCAGGCGCCCCACTCCCCCCGCCAGTGGCACGGAGTGCGTTCTGTTATTTAAAAAGGCATTTCTCCCTACACCAGCGAGGCAGATGCAGAAACAGAGTCGGGCGGTAGCGCATTGGCTGCAGCTGTTTCTGCATAGTGTTAAAAGTTCATGCATATTTATGGTGTCATTCATATTAAAAGCCATTCGAGCATAAAACGCATTTAAACGGCCGGTAAAAAAAACAACATAAAACAACAAAAAGACACCCAAACACAAAATCAAGCAAAAACAGATTAAAAATGCGCCCCAAGAAGCTTCAAGTGCCTTGAGTTTGGCCATGCCGCCGCAAAATGATCCTGTGATCTGCAAAAGAAGGGAAGCTTGCCCCGAAGGGCCACACAGGGGTCACAAAGATGATCCCCACCAAAAAACCAATGTTCAATTTCTTGCAAATCAACGTAAGCCACTGCGACATCAAGGGAAAAAGGTACTGATGTGGTTATTCTCTGTGAACCATGTAGGCTTCATAATAATATCGGCGTGTCCTGCGTCCTGCAATATGAGTTATCAGCTATCTTCCCCCTAGCATCACAGAGGAGGAGTTCTGAAGATCTCTCGACCATCTGGCCGCATAGCAGGTGACTTTAATGCCTGGTCCATAGAGTGGGGAAGCGCTTCCAGCAATGCGAGAGGCCCAGCAGAGTGAAACAACGGTGTTCACCTTTAGTCAAGCTGGTGCAGGGTCAGTTATGGACCTCTTTTTTGTCAATAGCAGTATTTTCAGGCCCTCCGAATGGAAAATCGGCATTTTCTACACCGCAAGCGACCACGAGGCAATCATCTTTGTGATTGGTGGCAACAGTCAGCAGCCTAATATACCGAGCATGTCAAGAAGGACTTAAGCAACCGACACCCTAAGCGTACACCTGTTCACCGCTGCCATTGCTAGGGCGGAAATAATACCAGGATCGATCCAGAGCATGGCAAATCGGCTGGCACAAACGATGGACGACACATGCGGCAGAAGCATGCAACAACGTAAGGCATATCGGGGCCATCACAGACCTGGACAGGAACGCAAAACAGCGCCAACTGGCACTCTCTCCAGACGATGTTGGACAAATCTCGTGAAGCATTGAAACTTGCGATACACTCCAGCAAACGCCAATGCTTTCTTGATCTGTGCGACTCCTAGGGAAGGGCATACATACTGGCGTCTACTCTAATAAGAAATCGGTGCCCTCAGACCCAACGTTCCTAAAGGGTATAGTAGAAATCCTCTTCCCACATATGAGCGATGCCCTCAGCGACAGGCGACCCTCGCAAACTTTTTCAACGTTAACGTCGTTCCACATGAGGTAATTATATCGACGGCAGGATTCCGGGCCCCGATGGGGTATACCAAACTGCGCCCTGAAGTTGGCAATGACTCTGCGGCCTGATATCTTTGCACAAGTCTTTACCCAATGCCTATATGAGGGTTGTTTTCTCTGACCCAAATCCTGAGCGGTCATAGATGCATCAGGCAATATCTCCATCGCTTTGGTGGAAAGCCCACACATCTGGGATGCAAGAAGCAACTTCGCAGCATTTGTGATGCAGGATCTTCGGCAAGGTGAACGAGTGATAGCTGAAGAGCCATAGACGAGCCATCGACCCTAGGAAACAATTTCCACGAGGACGTTATCTAGGATCAAAGAAATATATATGGCTCGACGTTGCTCCTTGAAAACAAGTATAGTAAACAAACTTTTGTTTTTAAACAAAAATCCCAAAAATGATCTCTAATACTTTTTGTTTTGAACGACAATAATTTTAAAAATATGTAAAAGCTTTAAACGTAATTATTACTTTTTAAAAAAAGAAACCAATAAATGACCTTAAGCCCGATTTAATAAATATTAAAAACCAAGGTCGATATAAAAAAAAAATAATAGTCAATTAACGAAAGCGGAGGGCCCGCCGGTTACTTATATTATCAGATATTATATCAAAATCTGTTTACATATACTGTAAAACAAAACTTGAAAGAAGTTAAATAACGTGTCGGTTTGGTGAGTTTGAACGATGCTTCTTACACTAAGCTGTGACGTCTTTCGGGAATGCAAACAATAAGTGAACTCGGGAGTTGTATGCTGTGCCTCCTTTTTTCGCTTCATCTAGTTGCAATTCCCAACTAGTTTTAGCGTTGAAGTAGTGGTATGGCCTTGCAATTCTAGAGTCGTTAGCGAAGTCTGCTGATGATAGAACTTGGTGGTTCTTGAAATAGCTATACAGACAACCTGCTCACTTTTTGTTTGCTTCGAATAAATGACCTTAAGCCCGATTTAATAAATATTAAAAGCCAAGGTCGATATAAAAAAAAAAAAAAAAAAAATAATAGTCAATTAACAAACGGAAAAACTTGAAATGAACTGTTATTTTGTACTATTTTAATTTTAAAAATATGTAAAACCAAATGAAAAAACTTGAAATGAACTGTTATATTGTACTAAATTAAAGTTTATAATTAAAATAAAAACGCAAATCTTGCTTAGTCGCTTTGTTTTTATTTATTTATTTATGAACAAAGAATTTAAAAACATTGAGATTAATGAATGATTTTAAAAATTCCGATGGTTGCAAACATCGATGTTTTTCCACCTCTAATCTGAAACTAATTGTTGTTCGGCCACACCCTAGAGACAAAACGCTTGGAGTCAAGCTTTCGATAAGTTTGGGAGGATTTATAATCAACGAACACCTTAGCCTTACCACGTTTGACATGACATAAAACGGATTGCTTTATTTTCCCAAATGTAGATTATCAATACGGATGGAAATATATTTAGTGTTTACCAGAGAACATCTTTGCTTTTGAAGCTCATTGCTGACCTCGGAAAGTCCGGTCGGTTGCATCATTTTCCGCATCCAAGGTGGTTAGAGTTACAAATTTTGTAATGAATCTAAGGATGCTGTTTTTTCTGTTGTTTTTCTTTCTCCTCATATGGGGCAAACAGAATTTCCTTTTCGATTCCAATTGTCGGTCAGTTGAACTGGCCTCTTGGTTTTGGTCTCCCACATCATAGGGCTCATTTTTAAAAAAAAAAAAACCAAAAACAAAAATAAAAAGGAAGAAAATAAAAAAAGTTGCCTTTGGCAATTTGTAAAGTTTCCTACAACTTAGGCGTACCCCCAGATCACTTACCCAGCCCTGCCCTGACCTCTTTGCCCATCCGCTCCCTTTTCCACTTACTGCTTCAATCCTCATCCTCCATTAGCAGCTACTTTTCAATGCGGTTAGCTGGCAAACAAAGCGTTGCACATTTGAGCAGATAAAGTTCGACTCAATGGAACTGGGGACTCTAGAAGGGGGAAATGGGATCCCAAATCGGTGGAGTGGGTGAGGGATGTTGGGGAAGGCGAGGCAAAATAGTTAAAAATATGTAAAAGTATTTTACTTTTCTACATTTTGTTTTTTAGTTGTGTTGTATTTTATTTACGAAAAAGTTCAGATGAAATTCACAACAAAAAGTTGGCCATAGAAAAGTGCACCCACACACACACACACCCACACCCACACCCACACACACACACACACATACGCAATTAACTTTTACTAACTTTTTTAGGTAAGTTTAGAGCGAGGGTGATGGCTGATGGCTCTAGTGTAGTGGGTGATGTGAGAGAAGTGTGGTTTGAGGGGTAGTACAGAGAAGGTCGGTAGGTACTCGTAATAATTAAACACACATTTTACGCTGCTAATGAAACATTAGTTGTTTACATTTAATTTGCTATTTAGAAGCCCCAACGCGCTCACAAAAAGTTGCATAAGCTAATTGATGGAAAACTAAAGAGAAGACACGAGAAGGACACAGAGAGAAGAGAGACTTATGAAAGTTCCCTGCCGCAATTCTGCAAGAAAAACGAAATGCCGAATCACTCATTCAATTCCAAGCGTGTGTGTGTGTGTGTGTGTGTGTGAGTGTGTAGAAAAAGCTTATAACTATCCATTTGTTATAATTTTTTTGGCAATCAATTTGTAGTGAATGGCTAATGCGCTACCGGCTTCCTTTTGATTTGTTGACTTTGGGCCAGAGAGCCCCGAGACGGGGACATGGGCGTCGATTAAATATGATGTAAGGAAATACATCGCAATTTTTTTGTTTGTTTGTCTGTTGAACATTTAAAACCATCCTCAAGTCCACTACTTTTACCACTTTTACGCTTTCGCAAACATGTCAATCATAAAGATCGTACCAAACCGTGAACCAAATAGAATTATACTTTTCAGGATGAGCATGATGATGATAAAAATAATGATTGATCTTCGGTCAAACCTTTCGAATTTTATATTTTTTGTATTTCCGAAAAGCAGCCGCTGAAAAAATTTAACTACTTTTCCAAAAAATATTTCTCATCTAATAATCATCAATAATTTTGTGCCCTCCAACTTTGAACTCCTGTTTCAATGAGCAGACAGAAGTCCATGTCAAAGAGCATCGAAATATGCTTTATATAAGTATATGAAAATATAATAGTTTTCTTAATTGTTAAATGGAATTTGATTTTCACCTAAAGCTAAACGGATTTTTGGTAAGCATAAGCTCCTAAGACCTGCTACTTTTGAGTCTTCCCAAGATCAAGAAGCCATCAAAAGTATTACGATTCCAGACAAGAAATTAAATATCAGGGCTTTACAAAATCTGTTCAAGATCTACAGTTTCGAGTACATTTATAAAACTTGATTTGTTAGGTGGATTTTAGTTTGATCTAGAAAATCTAAAAGTATCAAGTCAACTGAGAGACTTCTTCTTGTACCATTTATATTAGTAGATTTGTATAAAGTTCCAAAGAGGCTAGAGAGTATGTATTGTATGTCTAGTGTTTTACTAGAATCTAAGATCTGTTAGCAGTGTATTAGAAGGAATATAACTACGCCCCTGAAAATGTATTTGGGGCGCCCCAACTGTATCTTTGTATATATAAAATTGTCTACGCACCTGGCTCTCTGGCGCTATCTAACTCTGCCTTTGGACCTCAACATGGAATATATGTAGGCCAAACAAAAGCCGCTTATAGATGCAAAATTTTGCAGGTTACACACGCACACACGCATCGGCATAGGCATACACTTCTGCTCCACCCGAGTGTCAGGAGCCGCCCCTCTTCTTTTCCTCTCCTTGTACGTACATACGTACCTTCAGTTCATTCGGCTTAGTTGTAATTTATTGGCTTGATAAAAACCAATGAAGAAATATCAAGACACACAAAATTCATACGCATTGTGTAAATTTGACTATGTGAAAAATCATGGCAAAATTGAAATTATTATCATTTTCCATTCTACTATATGTATGTACATATGTATATATATTCTATGTATTTATATCATACTTATGTACATCATGTGTGTATGTATGTATGTATTTATGTACGTCTAGGCTGCTGACACAAATTGAAAGAAAACTGTGAAATTTTTCATTTACTTTGATTTGACTGGCAAAGGAATGAGTATCTGTATCTGTATTTGTATCTATGTATATCTGTATCCGCATCCGAATTCAAATTTCAATCTCAACCTCAACTTTGAGGTTATAATTCATGAAGCTTTCATATTTGTCAAAAATTTGCATGCCAGGTAACGGTATCACAGTAAGTAATATTAGTTATCGTCCTTGGCAACATTTTCTGTGGGCCGGGCGATGGCAGAGGTGGTTTTGGCATATTTCGGGTATTGTATGCAACGATGCGTGAATTTTACTTACGAACAGAGAGCCGGGGAGATGGCTGATGGAGCAGCACCAGCAGCACAGGGATTGAGTAAGTGCACCCTAAAAAATATTAAAATTGCCAAAATCAAAGTGCTGCTCTCTGCCTATAGTCTCTACATACATACATACACCCATACATACATATTCATTCATTTGGGGGGCACATGTTTGCGTTTGCCCCATAAGCCATTCAATTTTTTGCTTTTCCTTCCTCCTGGATTACTTTTGTGTGGTTACAGTTTGTGTGGGCCAGAGAAATGGGTAGAGCGAAAGTGAAAATATTTTTTGTTGTTTAGTTTAATATATGAAATATTTCTAATGATTGTTTTTGCCATGTGAAATTGACAACTTGCTAAATTAGAATTCTAGACCATAAAAAACTACCTCTTGCCTACAAATCGAAGCTGTCAAATTCAGTGAGTGGATTTCAACTAAATTAATGAACTGAAATACGTTAAATGACATAAAAGCTGCATTTTTACATAGCAGCCCTGCAGTTCTTGCATAGGTCAGTCCTTGTACAGACCGATATACATATAGCCAAGCTGGACTACTCACGGGTTGCTACGAACGGGTGCAAAGAAGAGCATTGAATGGGTCATATATGTAGTTCTCAACCGAACGACACTAGGTCAATAGCCAGCCCAGGCTGATGCACAAACATTACAGCAATATTTCGCGACACTTGGTCGGGGGGCTGGTATTAGTTGACCATTTGTCTAATCTATAGGCCAATGCGTAAAATGGGAGTAACACCATGGTGTTGTTTGCGAGATGGGTACCGCTTACTTGATTTAATATAAATTCGCGTTATTGCCACAGGAGAAGCTCTAGAAATTTTGACAGGGCTGAAGTTAGCATTAGTTCGACAACAACTTCTTGTGCGTCGTGTTTCTCGTACTTGTTCCAGTGAACTTTTCGTTCTTTCTTTTGCGACATTTGAGCAATTGATTATTATTATATGAAGTAATGATTACTTATGAAAATGAACAATACACTATTAGTTTTCGAGTCATGTAGAATCTATTTTAATTGGAGAAACCAGGGGATTGGCCGCAGACCATCATAACAATGCACACTGGGCGGAAGTGCCAAATAAGTGGCATAAACTTGGTATATTTGATAAGAATAGCACTCTAAATATTGAAACAAAATTTAAAGTTCATTTGACGACGCCTACCCCAATAGCCCATATAAGGCAACAATGCGTATACGTTATCACAAAGGAATATGTGGGAACTATACATATATAAAGTACAACAATTTTAATATTCTTTATGTATTAGTGATAGGAATATAATATTTATGATGATTAAATTCATACTTAAAGACAGGTCTTAATTACTAACAATTTAAGGACAAATCATAATTTAGTTGTTTTCCACTAGAGCTGGGAATCCATCGATGGTCTGCCCCCTCGATAGTTTTGTCAGCGATGGGGAAACATCGATAGTATCGATGGTTCAGTATTTTTCAATCGATGGATGGAACTATCGATTGTTCCATCGATGGTTAAAAGGGTTATTCGAATTATTATTCAAATAAAATACAAAACGGTTATTTATGTGACCACACACAAATCAAGTTCGATAGATCGCCATCGAACTTTTCCCATGATCTATCGCACTTTTTAATTTTCATCGATACTATCGATAGAACTATCGATGGAGTTCCCAGCTCTAGTGGAAAATTTCCACATCTAATTCAAACGCATATGGATTTATATCATCTATTTCAATTTCAATGTGATCTACAAGTTCAAAATACCGCCAGAGCCGCAAAAAGTCGCAAACAAGATTATTACTAACTTTTTATACACACTCTCTACTTTATTTTCACATACATTACATATCGCAGAAATGTACAGAAGGTTAGTTTTTACTCCACAGAAGACGAACACGTATGTTTAGTTTTCTATCTTTTTGGACAACACAAAACAGTACACATATATAATAAATTTAAACACCAAATTGTTTTGTTTTATCCATTCTACATACCTTGGGCTCCAAAATCCATTTTTTACAATATCTTATTTTTCTTTTGTGTGAATTTGCCAAGCGCTCAAAGTGACGAAAAAATTTCCCGCCAATTTTGTCGCAGGCATCAGCTGGCTAATCACCTGACTTTGAAGCTTGATCAGAATGACAGGGTTGCATGTTTGGCAAAAGCGATTATCGATTTTTCCTATTTAGGGACTCTAGTTTGAATATACTGAAATATAATTATTATTTGCTTGCCATAGAGCTGGGAATCCATCGATAGTCTCCAGCCTCGATGGTTTTTTTCAGCGATGGAAAAAAAGATCGATAATATCGATGGTTCAGTATCTCTCCATCGATGGTTAAAAGGGTTCTTCTAATTATTATTCAAATAAAATACAAAACAGTTATTTATGTTTTTAAATTTACCACGCACAAATCAAGTTCGATGGATCGCCATCGAAAAATTTCCATCGATCTATCGCATTTTTTAATTTCCATCGATACTATCGATGGATTTCCAGCTCATTGAGCACACCTAAATCGTTCATCGCAGTTAGACGTTCCAATGGACTATGATTAAGAAAATAGGTTACCAGTTGAGGAGAAGTTCTATGAAAAGTCATTACCTTACACTTAGTAGTGTTAAGGTTTAACAAATTGAGCCGACACCAAGACTCAAAATTATTTAGATCGGCCTGTAAGCGAACAGGCGAAATCATATTTTGGTCACTAAAACAAAGCTTAACGTCATCAGCATACATAAGCACGCGCGAATGTAAAATAACTAAGGGAAGATCATTAATAAAGAATGTGAAAAGCAGAGGGCCCAGATGATTACCCTGAGGGACCCCTGACATCAGATGAATGGGACTGGAATAGGAAGTCTAGAAAAGTACCTTCTGTGTTCTATTTATTAAATACTCGCGAATCCATTTAATTGTGCTGTTAAGATACTATTTTTGCATGTATGGATTCAGCGCTTAAATAAATAATTAATTAAAAAAAAAAACTCGCGAATCCATCAACGGGAAATTGGCGGAAAGTCTACATATGTCGCTTTTACAAACCCAAGCTGGGATGGCGAAATAATAGACCTACAGAAATGTTGCAACTGAGAAGTAATTATCTTTTCAAAAGCTTTAGGAATATCAGACAATTTGGAAATACCCCCAAAGGTTTGGAGCTTCGGACTTTTTACCATTTTTATGGAGAGGAATAATATATGATTCCTTCCAAATAGCTGGGAAGGAGGACGAGTCAACAGACAACAAAAATAACTTCAAAATTGGCTTACATAAAGCATTTGCACAAAACCGGAGTACGCAACCAGGTGTACTATCAGGTCCTGGTGCATAAAAGGGTTTCACTAAATTAAGCACGCTGAGAAGCGAACTTTTATCAATCACTGGATTAAAAATACAGTTCGACTTTTTTAACTGATAAGGATACGGAATGATAATGATATTGAATGATATAGGTAGGTAGTCTTGAAAAAATTAGCAAACATATCGGCAATTGCCTGATCAGTGTTAGGTTTATTACTTTCAAACGACAAGGAAGACGGATGCACTCTCTGATGTCTAACGTTTAGTATTAACAAAGTTATAAAAATGCTTAGGATCGCGAGAAAACTGACATTTGCAACGCCGTAGATAATCCTTATAGCATTGCATATTAAGGACCATAAATCTCGAGCGAGCAACAGAATACAGAATGAAATCAGACGAACGGCGAGTTTTTTTAAACCTCTTATAGCATCTTGACTTCACATTTTTCAAGTTGGATAACTCCCGAGAGAACCAAGGAGGTCTATTAGAAATCACTTGTCTCTTGAGAGGAACACAATTATCGAAAAGTGAATCAAGTGTACTATAAAAGAAAGAAATAGCTGAGTCCATGTCTATACAATTGTACAGATAAGACCAATCAGTAGAAAGAATGATATCATTAAGTCTAGAAAAATCTGTTTTTCGAAAGCATCGGGTTCGAGGTATCGTATTAGCACAAAGTAGTGGTGGAAGAAAAGGTAGATCAATTGTTAAATTTAAAGTAGGATAAAGAGCAAAAGGTTCGTTCCGGGAAACTTTCTGGACAAAGTCAAGCCTGGAGACCAGCAGTACAATCTTTGGCTGCTGTCAAACAACATCAAAAGGCCCATCAAGAGCCTCTTAAGAAGGAAGACGGTACGTGGTGCCGCACAGACAGCGACAGGGCAGCATCCTTCGCCACCCACTTGTCCGATGCCTTCACCCCCTTCAACAGATGTTCCCAACTCGATGCGGAGCTTACGATGGACTTTTTGGATGTTCCCTGCCAAATGGCCCTTCCTATCCAGATGGTTGAATCTGAAGAACTGTTGGCAGAGATCGACAAGTTGAAAGCCTCAAAATCCCCTGGCTATGACGAAATAGACGTTCCAGCGATTAAAGCCCTCCCGACGAATGCTGGTCAGCTCCTCCTGAACATCATTAACAAATGTTTCCGATAGGACACTTTCCCACCCAGTGGAAGTGCGCCGAAATTATTTTGATCCTAAAACCTGGGAAACCTGCAGCCAATCTAGCCTCATATCGCCCGATCAGTTTGTTGGCCGTGTTCTCCAAAATAGTTGAGAGACTATTTCTGCGTAGAGTACGACCAACACTGGACGAGGCCGGTTTGATCCCTGATCACCAGTTTGGGTTCAGAGAGTGCCATGGTACACCCGAGCAGTGCCACAGGATCACGGACAAAATACTGGAAGCATTTGAGGAGAAGAAATACTGCAACGCAGTTTTTCTTGACGTCAAACAGGCATTCGACAGAGTTTAGCACATTGGGCTGTCGCACAAACTAAAGATCGTGCTACCAGCACCATATTATCTTTAGCTACGCTCTTACCTCAAGAACAGAATGTTCTATGTCAGATGCTGAGATGCAACATCGGGAATCAAAAACATCAAGGACGGAGTCCTGAAGCGTTCTGGGTCCGGTTTTATACGCACTATACACGGCTAATATACCGACAACCGCAGATCCAAGAGTGCTCACAGCCACGTACGCAGATGACACTGCCTTTATAGCCGTGGATCAATCATCACAGACTGCTGGCAATCTTATGCAGGAACAAATTGATTCCACTGGTGCATGGCTACAAAGATGGAACATGGCGGTCAACCCAGAGAAGTCAGCGCAGGTTACATTTGCCCTAAAAAGAGGATACTGTCCTACCGTTCAGCTAGATGGATGCAATATCCCTTCTTGCGACTATGCCAAATACCTGGTCTAAAAAACAAGAGGCTATTGCTGAATTTAAGGCTTAAAAACCACATGTGGCTCATGTGAACTTATACAGATATTCCAGAACAAGGTACTCAGGATAATCTCGAATGCGCATATCTTCACCACCAAATGTTGCAACTGAACAAGGAGATCCACGAGAAACTCAACATGCCCTGGGACCAGGACGAAATACCCAGACTCAGCAAGGCTCATCTGGAGCGTCTCGACAGGCACACCAACCAGCTAGCCATAAATCTTCTGGACAACAGCACTACAACCCGCCGCCTAAGAAGACTCCATCCATTGGACCTACCAGCCCGCGAGGAGTGATCAGCTCATTGGCTCCCACCACCACACCTCTCCACCACCAACCCACCACCACCATTCCCTTCCATCCACCCACATAACCATTAACCACCTTAAATACCCCAGCTTTAACGATGTTTAAACATCATAGTCTATTTATATTTGTTGTATATTCAATCCCCTAAGTCACCGTTACGCCCTACAATTCACTTATTGTCCTCAAACGGACAGATTGTAAATAGAAGATCCCTGTTATAAAAAAAAAAAAATAAAAAATTGCTAAATTTAAAGTATGTAGTAGGATAACTACATAGTTTAAACCAGAGCCGGCCACGCATAGCCCCCGGGGGCCGAAGTCAAAACGCGAAACTCATGTATACGAGCCGAGCGCTTGCCGAAGCCATCACAAAAACTATTTGAGAGCGTGAAAACAGAATCAGTTTTTCGCAGCATTTCGACCCGAGCACTTCTGTGTCGCTCTGCTGAGAGGCTACACATGAAAAAATGGATCCTTGCTTTGTTTTCTCTTTCTTTCTCTTGCATTTAATCGACGACTGCTCTCGTTGTCTTCATTGCGACGAAATTTGTTCACTTTTTATTTTGCGCAGTGTAAAGCAACATTGAAATGCACAAATACAAAGATACTTTTTGTGGGCTCTCTTTGTGGCCGGCTCTGGTTTAAACTATAACGAACACCGATAAGTATGCTGGAATTGCCAACACTGTTGTGGCAGAGCAGTATGCACGTTGATTAACACTAAACAAGGAGAAGAGAGACAGACAGACGAACGGGGAGAGAGATTCATTCGATAGGCTACGATCAAAGAAGACAGACGTAAAAGTAAAAGCTGTAAAACAAACAATAAATAATAAGCCTGTGATATAAAATATAATAAATAAACTATGCTACTACAAGTAGGATGGAATTTATCTTCCGGACGAACAAAAGGTTCAATCCTGGAAACGGCGCAATTGGAAGGATCAAATACAAATATCAGATCTAATGATCTTCCATTTATATTACGCACTAAATTAACTTGAGATAGAGACATCTCAAGAAGACCGTCAACAAAGTCAAGTGACGTGGAAGGCAACAGTATAGTAGAGTCATCCGCAAGGGACCATGCTGTAGAAGGCAAATTAAAGTCACCTAGAACAATGAGAATATCCTGATTAGATGTAAAAGCACAGACAGATCGAATAGCCTCTAAATGATTTAGATAAACCACCATGTCAGACTGCGGTGGAATATAAGAACAAGTGATGTAGGCGGAAAAAGATTGATAATCTACTTTAACACCGACAAACTCAATCTCCTGATTATAAGAAGGCTGAATCTGTTCAGATGATAAAGCAGCATCAATAGCACTCAAAACTCCTCCACCCACTAGAGGAGTTCCATCGCATCTAAATAACGAAAATTTTAAAGCAAAAACAGATGCATCAGCAATGTCAGGTTTTAGCCACGTCTCCGTAAAAGCTAAAATGTTATTTGTAAAAGAAAGGCTATCTACATAGAGATTAGTAAGTTTTGATTTCAGTCCTCTCACATTCTGGTAGCCCAGATTTTTTCACTTGATGCATGGTATATCCAAGTCGGTTCGGCGACTTACTCGCTTTATTTCAGAATGCGGTTGATTGTGTCGGCCGCGGGTGTTAGAAGGACATAATAAATTCAAACTGCATCACCTCATTTACCAGAATTTTGGATTGTGATCTTTTTTTTCGGTATGCTAATAGCTTCTAGCTAGACATTAGTTGTGTCTTTTTTCATAATATCCCAACGTACCTAACATAGATAAAGCTAAACAAATTATAAATTCTTGAACTAGTCCAAACAAGCGTTTATGCAAGCAGAATATGCATTTATGCCAACAAGGTTAAGGGAATGGGTAATGCTTGGCATTAGAGCAGCAAATTTATTCAGTTCTATAATCCTTCTATAATAATTCACTCATCTGTCTAACAATAAAGTTCTAAATAGATTCCAACTACTTTTTCTGTGCAATTTGACTTAAATAGAAGTGCTAATTTTTCCGAAAAAAGATGAGAAATGAAATAAAAAGGAGGAAGGGATCCAAAACCATATTCAAATCCCAACCACACACACCCGCAGACTCACACGGACGCAAAGGTCGCTTTTGAAATATATTTCATGTGTTGGCCAGGAGAAGAGATGGAAACTCGCATTGTGCAGGTAGGCTTCGAGTCCAACAAGCAAAACCGCAAAGAGCGACGCTGATTAAAGACGCCCCGAGGACCGCAAAAAGTAAAAATAGCAGACTGCAACCACTGCTCCCCACTGGCAGCTGCCCTCCTCCCTCCCCACTCCCGACACACGTGTTCAACAACAGTAACAACTAGAAAACAGAATTGGCAGTTTAATGGCGTATAGCGTTAAGTGAATCAATTTGCTTTATGTTGAGAGAGCGAGGCGAGAGTAACAATCTTTCGTATACCTTAGGGGGAGCGTGTCCATGCCCTGGTCGGGGTAATGGGGCATTGGGGGAGTGGTAGGTGGTGAAACAAAGGCAAAAGTTTTCGCTTCTATCTGTTAATTACATAACATTCAAAGTTATAATCTGAGACCATCATCAAAGTCAGACCAAAAATAAACTGGCAGCCATATGGTCAAATGTAATGTAATTTTTTCCTTTCTGTTTTCTTTTTTTTGTCCGACAAGTTTCTTGAGATTCCGATTGGCTAATGAAATTCACAAATATACAAAGAAGAGGGCGGAAAGAGGCAAGAAAATTGCAATATTGAGCTAGAGCAGACGGCGGGGCCATAGACAGACTACAATTTGCCTTACACAACTGCCAATTTGCAGCACAAAACTATATGATGGCTCTCTATCCCTCTCTTTCTATCTATCTCGCTGTCTCTTTTTCTCCATTTATCCTTTTGTGGCATCCGAGTATAACCCCCCCACAACTTGTCGCACGTTTTTGACCCTCGGCAAAAATTTTTGAGTAACAACTTTGCTGCGTGACACGAATGTCAAGCGAAATGTTGCAGGGCACTTATAAAATGTCTTGGCATGTGATCAGCGAGCCTGATGATGATGATGATGCGAAGGTGATGAGGACGTGGCCACCAGGAACACCCAACACACACACACAGAGACTCCAAAGGGTTGCACAACTAAATAAAGTAAGTGAGTCACCGGGCCGACTTGGATATACCATGCATCAGGTGAAAATTCATATATTCAATTTGTTTAGATTCTATAGTTCCTAAGATATTTGATCTCTTTCGGACGGATGGACAGACGGACATGGCTATATAAATTTCTCTTCTCATGCTGATCAAGAACATATACATATACTTTATAGGGTCGGTAAGGCTTCCTTCATCCTGTTACATACATTTTGGCGACTTTAATATACCATTTCATCCTATGGATGCATGGTATTAAAAGCCATTTTGGGGCATTTTTAGTTCGAAGCTTTTCGCGTTAGATAAATTAGACTAGAATGGCTTGGAAATTACCGCTCGAATGTTAAAGGAAATGGGAAATCGATCAGCAGAAAAGTATCTCAAAAGAGTCACCAGAAAATGACAGGCAAAACTATTTCTAAGCAAATTTAAAGATTTTTAAGTCGCAGCAAAGCTGCAATTTCATAGGCGATTCGATCTAAGTGATATTTAGTGAGCACTTGATAGCTGTTGAAAGTGTACATACATACATATGTACAAGCAAAAGTCATATGTATACGTATAAATATAAGTATAATATTGAAAACGGGACTTTCCCGAAAATGCTCTCTTTCTATTTTGACGCTTGTGTGAGCATCAGTATACGTTCGAGAAATCAGTTGAGTTCTGACTGTGAGTGCGTGTGGTTCCGCAAAATAAATTGATTGGGAAAACTAATATCAAAGTGTCTTATTATTTCAAGTTGGTGTTGAGTATATGTAATTATATGTGCACTATTTCTTTTGTCTTGTTTTACTGTTATAAGTTAGTTTTTGGAAGTTTGACGAATGCAGAATTATCATGGTATTCTTTGTGCTTGCCATGCGTATGAAATTTTGTCATTCTAATCTCTTTCGTGGTACCGTTACTTGAAAATGATTTGGTTCATCGGGCTCTGCGTAGTAAATAATTATATGTGCAAAACACTTGTAGCTGAAGATTCGTACGTAAAGTATTGCTGTTGAAGACTTTTTTCTCAAAATTTGGTTAAATCTCTATTGTAAGTATATCATTTATAAAAATGTATAAATAAAAAACCTCAATTAGTACATAATATATATTGTTGTCAGGTCAAAATGCCTCGTGGTACTGGTTTGTCCGATTACGAGCAGGGAATTATCCTTGGTATGCATGAAAGCGGCTCCAAGATCTCTGGAGCGCAGCGGACGCAAGACCGACATTGACCAACGGTGCAAACGCCAGATTCGACGTCTTCAGTCGAGGATTCGATGAGTAGCGGTCAAATAAGGGCTCATTTGGATCTTCAAATATCAAGGAGTAGAATTGTTCAGATTCTAAACGAAAATCGTTTCCTTAAACATACCTCAATGGTCCCTAAACCAAAGCTTCTGGAGCGGCATATTAAGGGTCGTTTAGAATCGATTCTGGGATAAGGAATGGCACAACATCATCTTTAGCGATAAAAATAAATTTAATTTAGATGGCCCAGACAGTTGTAAAAAATATTGGAGAGATACGCGTCAGGAACGACTATCTTGCTACAAGCGAGGTTTTGGCGGCGGCACCTTGATGGTATGGGCCGCGTTCTGCTACATAGGAAAGACCCCCATGTGCTTCATATCTACTCGAATGAATGCTAGTATGTACGTAGAGCTTCTAGACGGTGTATTGATAGACTTCGCTGGAAATCTTTATGGCGATAATTGGACTTATCAGCAAGACAATGCTTCAATCCACACGGCACAGGTCACCAAAGACTTTTTTGAAGAGAGAAAAATTCCTGTTTTGAAGTGGCCCCCATTGAGTCCGGACCTTAATCCCATCGAGAATCTTTGGGGCATTCTGTCGGCTCGTGTTTTTAAAAATGGAAGACAGTTTGAGACGGTACGACACCTTAAACTGGCTATAGAACAGGAATGGGCGAATATTGACGCATCTATTCTACAGTCGTTGGTCAATTCTATGCCAAATCGTCTGAACTTAGTTTTAAATAATAAAGGAAAAAGTATTGATTACTAACATAATTAGTACTTCAAAAATATCAACGTTAATTACTTTTAAGAGACCAAAGTGAAAAAATGCACATATAATTACTTACTATGAATATAACTAAATTTTTTAATTTTTTTTTTTAGTTGAAATGAAGTTTAAAATTTTTTATTTTTCTATCTAACATCATCCTATAAATAAAATCCCATTATCAGAAATAATTTGAAAATACTATACGACTTTTTATTTGCAAAAATATGATGCACATATAATTATTTGTATGAGGTATATATATGTAACAATTCAAAGTATAATTTTCCATAATAACTCCAAGACTTTTAGCTTTCAGTCACTGCATATTTAGCTGTTCAACGAAACATTTATGGAAAATGGAAACAATTTAAAGTCGTTGCGACAATAAATATATATATATATATATATATATATATATGTATGTATATATTAATACCTTTCACCGTATGGATGACAGTTATAGTTTAGTTGATTCTTTTGTAGTGAACCTGATGATTGAACATATGAATACAATGATCACATTATACAGAATGATTTAGCTAGTAAATTTACTAACGCTTAGGACAGAAATCTGATATGGAAAAGGGGATATTAACCAAAATAAGACTCGCACTCATTTTAGGTGACATATTGTGATTGTGTATAATCCCAATGTGTATAAAAGAACCATTCATGTCTGTCTTAAGGATACACCCGAATATCTAATTCATTCATGCATTCATATATAAAATTATCAAGCAATAATGAAAAAGAAATTTATTTTAAACATATGCACACAAAAACAGATCATCATATCATTATAGCAGATCGGATTGCCAAGTAATTAGCATAAGGTCGAATAATGCAGATACCGAGTCAAAACTTGATACATTTGATAACACTAAAAATATTATAACAAAGTACAAATTTCTTTCGCTTGTTAGCTCATGTTATCTTGATCATTTTGACAAGCACGTTTTACCGAATTTCGGAAGGGGGCGTGGCATAAAAAAAAACTTACGCAGTGTTCATACTACAAGAGTCTACATTTTAAATTTGGTAACTCCAGCTTTTATAGTCCCTTTGATCACAGCACTTCTTCCTACGGACAAAGGTTAGACGGACAGACATACGGACATGCCTCAATTGACTCAATGGAAATATACATATATACTTTACTTGATCGGAAATGCTTCCTTCTGCCAGTTACATACATTTTGGCGACTTTTCGCATTTCCGAACTATAAAGTATATATATTCTTGATCAGTATCAATAGCCGAGTCGATTGAGTCGACTCTGTCTGTCCGTCTGTCTGTCGATAAATTCGATTTTCCCCCGAAACATTTGTCGTATCGTAATTTAATTTGGCACACTAATACATGTTATCTATCATCCCACCAAATATCACAACAATCAAAATAAAAATGGCCGAGTTATACATAGACACGTTTTTCACTCAAAGCGGCGCAAAGCAGATGCACACAAAAAAGAGCGAGATAGCATATGCCAGAAATCACCGGTTTGGTTACCTGATGCATGGTATATCCAAGTCGGCCCGGCGACTTACTTCATTTTTATCTCAACACAAGACAAACTCTTTTTCCTCTTTTCCATAACTTTTTACGAATTTGAACCCAAAATGTTTCAGCTTCAGCTATTCCACATAACTTGACCTTCAAATTATTTACAATAATTTGTTGTCCAATCGTGTAATACTGTCAAGCTTCTAAATTCAACCAAAATTTCCAGGCAAATTTTGTCCCAAAAGTCAGTGGACTAATTGTGTACGATATTTTATATCGGAGGTGCTTCTGTCTATGCGGTGTACACTTTTCACCAAAATGAATAAATCCTTTCAAAAAAAAAGGATATACAAAATAAGTAAGTCGTCGCAGCGCAACAGGAAATGCATGACATCTCGCTCACTCTTACCAGCCCACTTTAGCGCTCCTGTTGACCAGATCTGCACTGGTGATCGTTTCAGTAACAAAAAAAAAAGGGAAAATATCTAAGTGGTGTATTTGACCGCTCCTGTTTTTGTATGTTTATTTTACTTTTTCAAATTGTTTTCAAGAATTAGCAAAATATATATCGACTGCATGAAAAAGTTTTCCAATGTGGGAAATTCTTTTTCTTAGCTTGACCTGGGAAAACCTCAATACAGAAACTTTTGAAATCTTCTCAAATCTAAAAGATCACCCATCTTCATCTGAAACAACTGCCATCCAATATAAGACTGCCGATGATGTGATACAGTTCATATCAAATCTAAAGGAATTTCGACTGCCTGGCAACCCCTAAGAATGCAGTTGCAAGTCTATCAACTACCTCAGAAACGAAAATTCCACGGAATACAAAGCTGCCCTTAGTCATTGCAGTGGTCTGGAATATTTAATAATTTCTAATATTTATCGTATCGTGATTCAATTTATAAACATAAAAATTTATGTTATAAACATCTATCATTCCACCAAATTTCATTAAAATCGGATGACAAAAATTAACGACTTATACCTAGAAAAGTTTTTACTCAAATGGCCGCAAGGCGGATATGACCGTTGGAGGGCTCCAAAGTGCTCGTGTGCTTATAAAAGTGAGCGAGATAGCATGTGGTAGAAATCGCGTACATATGTGTATTCGCTTGAACTCCAGGAATATGATGCATTGTGAATATATTTTGGGACACATTCTGTTTGGAAAAGATTCCTCATCATATGGAGATTTATCCTATAACAGCTTATTGATATAGTGGTCCAATCTTTTTCAAAATTGCAGATATTGTGTCTAAGGTAAAAAAAAACTTATATACGAACTTTGAAAGCCATAGCTCCAAAACTGTGGCACTAGTTTGCATTCGTTCAGACTGACATGGCTATATCAACTCGTCTTCTTGTGCTGATCAAAAATATATATATTTTATGGGGTCGGAAATGATTCCTTCTCTGCGTTACAAACATCTGACCAATTTTATAATACCTTCTGCAATGGTATAATAAGTTAAAATTTTATGTTAAAGTGTTTCCCTCTATCTGAGATATATCTCCATTTTGTTGGTGCTCTGAGTAAAATGTTCCCAACGTTTAGATGTTTTCTCATCGTTCTACTTCGGTAGGTTTCAGTTAATTTTCTTTAGGTACGCCCTTTATGTTTTTCCAATTGTAATCAAATTTAATGGCCAACCTCAAAAACCAATTCAATTTACACTGAATCAAAGTGAACTCTTGCTCATAGCCAACCTGCGCCCCTACATCCACACCCATCCGCACTTACTTACTACTGTTTTCGGGCTACGGTGCGTATGAGCAACGCCTTGCAATGTGATTAGCAGGCACTTTGATGACTTCATAGACAGCTTTTTGCCTTTTGTTTTCCCCGGTTTTTGTCTTCTTTGGTTAATGTGCCATTTAATGCTGAGAAGAGACCAATGGCAAAGTAAACCAAGCCAAACCAAACCAAACCAAACCCAACGAAACCAAACGAAACTGAAGGCAAACTGAGGCAACCGAAGCAAAGTCAAAGTCAAGTTGGATAATTTCCTTTAATGGTTTTTCATTTTATCGATAGTGACACTTTCAATTGTTATCATGATGCCATTACGAACAAAAAAAAAAAAAAAGGAACCAGGCCAAGCCAACACGAAAAAACAAAAACAAAAAAGGGAGAATGAAACGAAAAGTACATCAACAATTACCAAAGGACCAGAGGGAGGAGGAGATTGAGTGCTAAACAGGAAATGATTTTCTGGCCAAAATGAAAACGAGAACGAACAAAACGTACGAACGAACTTTGTGCCTGGTAATGAAATCATGAATTAGATTTGAGCTTGAAAATTGTTATTGTTTTTGGCCAACTGACTGGCTAAATGACTTTACGTATGAGTGTTTGAGAGTGTGTGTGAATGTGTGTGAGATCTGGATCTGGATTCAGCTCGTCTTGTCGGTCCTGATGTGCGCTCTGGTCCTGCTATGTACTCTGTATATGTATGTGTAGCCTTGTAGCATATTCCCCAAATGTCTATAAATCCTTTTTAAATGTTTTTAAGCTTTTGTTGGACATTTTCAGCAGTAGCAAGAGCCAAAGCAGTAGCTGTAATGTGAGAGGTCTGAATGGAGAGAAAGAGAAACACACACATACATGCAGAGGGGTGTGAGAGGGAGAGGGGAAATGGGAAAAGAGATGGCAAAACCAAAAGGGAACAATATTAACGTGTCAACGAGAATTTATGTTTACCGCAACTGGACAACTTTCAAAAGCAGCGGAAGTGTGTGCGGAAGTGGCAGCAAATGCTTTACTGTCTCGCCAGTTGGCATTTTTTCTGCTTCGACTGTTGCTGCTACTGCTTTTCCTGTTTTTGCTACTCTCTCTATATCTCTCTCTCGCTTTCTCTCTCTGACATTGTGTGGCAAGTGGAGTGTGGCGAGTAGCTTCTCATATGCAAATGATCCATAAATATCAACACTTTTGAGAATGCCAAGCTCAAAAGTGGCCAACGATTTATCCAACGCTCTCTCTCTCTCTCTCTCTCTCTTTCTCATTTCTTTGCTCACTTACTCACTCTCTCTTGCTGTCTCGCTCCTTCCTTTTGTGCGCTTATGGTAATTGTGCTGAAAACTTGAAGCATTTTGTGTGATGCTGCCAGGGATGAGGATTTCAAATGATGTTGTCGGGCCCATATATACATACATAAGTGTACATACATATATGTATGTATATAAATAAATTACATTTGTTGCTCATTAAGCGTTGAGTAGGCACAGTTCAAAGGGAGTACAAGAGAGAGAGAGCAGACAAAAGGAAGGATATGTGGGGGTTGCCTTGCAAGTTTTGATGGGCTCAAGTGGATCCATTTAACATTTACCCACACACACACACACACTCATACATAAATGAGGGTCAGTTTAAAGTGGCATTGATTTTAAAGCGGAAACTTCACTTCATTCAAGGGTGCGGATAATTAAGCATACAATAATTGTCAGCCAAATCAAATAGATTGATGACTTGGCACACAACAAAGAAGATTTACTATTCAACAATTTCGTTTCAGCCAATTGAAATTCCAACCAGCTATTTACCTGAATGAAGCATATACATATATCTAGGTGCACATACATACATATGTTTTCCATCACTGCATTTACAAATATATATATGTTTGTTCTCAACCTGGCTGTTGGACTATCGTTTATCGAGTTTACAATCCTATATTAATCGATCAGTCCTCAATGTGCATGTATGTATGTAAGAAAATAGAGTTACCATGCCATCATTTGCTGGATTTGCAACATCACAAATCTATAGTATCGACCAAGGAAAAAAACCTTGAGCAACCTCTCTCTCCCCCTCTCGCTCAACTGAAACGCATCCTGTTAATTAGAGCAAAAATCTCATACAGATTCACCCTTAATTTATCATGAACAAATCCCATAGAATTCCAGGCAATATAATCATGTAATTGAGCCAGGACCTGCTGCTGCTTACCATTTTACTAACCTGAGCAGCTTACACAATTTACATAAAGGGGAGCAGCAGAAGCAGCAACAACAACCAGAAGAAAAACTCTTTACGACTTTATGACAGGCAGCCAATGATTATAAACCGGCGTAAATTTAAATTGAGTGTCACTAACTTGGTAGGGCAAAGCTTAGCAGAAGCTGAAGGAGCCAGAGCCAAAGTCGAAGCCGGAGAAGGAGAAGTAAAAGACGCAAGATGCCAAGAGTTTTGGGTGGGTAAACAAGCCGCACAATGACCAGAAAATAACCAAAAGGAACCGAACTATACGACTGGCAAACAGAACACCCGAACCCCCCACCACCCTCTCTAGCGAACAGAAAACAAAAACAAAATAAAATAAAGTAAGTAAGTCGCCGGGCCGACTTGGATATACCATGCATATATTAAATTGTTTCACTTTTAGACGTATTACTCTTCCATTTTTATTCAGATTTTTATGAAATTTGGTGGAAAGATAGATGAAAGATAAATAGAATTTGTCGAATTTTGGAGATGGAAGAAGGCGTGGCAAAAAATTGAAATAAGCTTGATTGGCGTGCATACTGCACGCATCTACTGTCTAAATACGATATAGTAGCTCTAGCTTTTATAGTTCCCGAGATATGGGTATTTAAAATATTGTTCTTCAAATATCGTGGGCGGTTTAGCTTTTACAGTTCCTGAGATCCCTGCACTCTTTCGGGCGGACCCACAGACGGACGGACATGTCTGAATCGACTCGGCGATTGAAACTGATCAAGAATATATATACTTTATAGGGTCGGAAATGCTTTCGTCTCCCTGTTACATACATTTTGGCGACTTTAATATACCATTTCATCCTATGGATGGTATAAATGGTATAAAAAGCAAGCAGAAAGAAGCCCAAAGCAAACACAATAAAAGTAAGTGGACCAAACTACAAGCGGTGGCAAAACGAAGGGACAACGAGGGTCATTGGACGATATGAAATTGTGGCGGGAGTGGGCAGCGGGGTTGGGTCTGCGATTGGGATGGGATAGGTCAAGTACAGGGTATAAAATTCATAAAATACCCGCACTTAAAAACGCTGCTGGGCACCACAAAACTAAACTAAAAGCTGCATAACGAAAAGCTCACAAAATATAATTTTGTTCTTGAGTTCTTTTTTTTGTTGCGTCGGGATTTTTTGATTTTTTTTGTTTTTATTTTTTTTTTTCGAGTGAAAACAATTTTCTTTACTGCATTTATTTGTGTTGTTGTCAATTGTACATGTGGCCGAACGATGGGTAGGACAATGCTGAAGGAGCTCGGTGCACGGTTCTAAAATTAATACCAACCAGTGCGTCGGACTAACTTTAACACTACTGTAGTTTTAAAATTTTACTATTCCAATCCAATCTGTTCGATTGACACGATCTCTCCCTCTCTCTCTAAAGAGAACAGTTTTTGGAGTCAAATGTTTCCCCCCGTTAAAAAATCAATTTTGATGAATTTCAAAAATACTTACATCAAAAAAAGCAGCAAAAAATTTTATTTCAATTATATATTATATTTATTATTGTTTGTCGGTTTAATTACATATCCGTCTGTCTGTCCGTCTGTAGGATCATCGAGATCTCGGAGACTATAAGAGCTAGAGCTACCAAATTTAGAATGTATTCTTGTTTGTTCTGCAGGTAGATCTATTTATTTTTTTTGCCATGCCCCCTTTCGCCCGCACTATTCGGAAAACAATATTTTGAGCCCCTATATCTAGGGAACTACATATGTATATAAGCTAGAGCTGTCGTATTTGGACAGTTTATTTGAATTTTTTTGAACCTTCCGCCTTCAAAATTCGATAAATTCAATTTTCAAATATTTATGGTATCGTAATTTAATTTGGCACACTAATACATGTTAATAATATCTGTCATTCCATTAAATATCATAAAAATTGGAATAAAAATGGCCGAGTTATACGTATGTATAAACGCTTTGTACTTAAGGCGGTGCAACGGCCATGCACACAAAAGTGAGCGAGATAGCATGTGCTAAAAATCACCGATTTGTCCGGGGGGCGCTAAAGTGCTTGTGCCTAGAGCTGGCAAACTATCGATGGTACTATCGAGGTATCGAATATTTACGTTTCTGCGCCACCATCGATATTTTTTATCCACTATCGATAGTGAACAAATATAACCGCGATGCGTTTTTTTCACATCACTTGTTCTGGCGCAACACATGGCGAATGAAAACTAAAATTTGGGTAAGTGGAAGTGTTAAAAAATTTGTTGGATTACTATTTAATCCTGTATAATAACCTAATAAAATCTTCGCACTGCTAGCGGTCTTACAGTATGCACATTTTTAATTGAATCAATAATAAGAAGGCTGACAAAATATGAAGAGCGGACAATTCCACGAATAGCCACATTAATTGACCCTCGATTCAAGAAGCAAGGATTTCGATCCCCTACCAATGCAGTCCAAGGAGAAAAACAATTGCAGGATGAGTTAATATGTACTAAGCATCAAGGTGATGTCTCAGGACCGTTATTTCCAAGTTTGCCACCTCCAATACCAATAGAAAAACCTTCACGTCACACACTTTTTCAATTTGTCAAAAAAAATATTGACAATTTGCCCAAGACAAAGCGCTCCGAGTCCATTGTTGAAATACATAAATATTTTGGAATAGAGCACTCCTCTGAAGAAATAAATCCCGTTCAATATTGGCAGGTAATTTTTTTTTATTGAGCATTAATACTATGCTTAATAAATAATACATATTTCTTTTTATAATTTCAGTACAACAATTCTTCTTTGCGTGATGTTGCCAAAAAAAATTTTCTGCATTCCTGCAACATCAATCGATTCGGAAAGGATGTTCAGCAAAGCTGGACAGATAGTTAGCGATCGCCGAGCTTCCTTAAAACCAAAAAATGTTGATATGCTTGTGTTTTTACAACATAACAAATGGATCTCCCAGTAACTTTTTAGTTAACCATGTATGTTATTTTTACCAAATACTCTAACTTTTGTTACTTTTTATAATAAGTATGAAAATACATTTGCAATGAAGCAATATAAAATGTTATTTTTACCAAAGTACTATCATTTTTGTTTCTCTTCATATATACATTATAAAATGAAAAATTTTTAATTTTTGAATTCAAATGAAAATAAAAGACCGCAAATATTTCGATAGTATCGATATATCGAATTTTTTCACTCAAAACATCGAAAATATCGAATGGGCCCACCATCGATAGTTTGCCAGCTCTACTTGTGCCCAAATAATAGCATTTGAAAGAAATTTAATATATGTATAAATTTTCACCTGATGCATGGTATATCCAAGTCGGCCTGGCGACTTACTTACTTTATTTATAAGAAGGAATAATATACATAAAAATAATTTAACAATAATTTGTGGCCTCCATTTGTTTTCAAATTAATTAAAGCAGGCTTTTAGGTCACTTTGAAAGCAAACAAAAAGTGAGCAGGTTGTATGTATAGCTATTTCAGGAACTACCAAGTTGTATCATCAATTTTAATACATAATAATGAATAAAACATATTTTCATTTATAACATTGATTTTGTGTGTTGTTTTATTAGGACCAAACATTTTCAATAATGTTTAAGTCTGGACTTTGGGATGGCCAATCTAGTGTTTTTACTCCAACTTCCCACAAAAATGTAAGTAGTTATCATTGTCACCTTGTGTTAAGGTGTGTTGTCATGTTGTAGAATAAATGTCTCTCCAATTAATCTGTCGTCGGAGGGAAACGAAAAATGATTTAGGGTTCTTAAATATAGATAATGGTTATTATACCATGCATCCATAGGATGAAATGGTATATTAAAGTCGCCAAAATGTATGTAACAGGGAGAAGGAAGCTTTTCCGACCCTATAAAGTATATATATTCTTGATCAGCATGAGAAGAGAAATTGATAGAGCCATGTCCGTCTGTCCGTCCGTCTGTCCGTCCGTAAGAGTGCAGAGATCTCAGCAACTATAAATGATAGAGCTACCAAATTTAGAATGTAGACTCGTGTAGTCTTGGCGCAGACCAAGTTTATGTTTTTTTTGCCACGCCCCCTTCCGCCTCCGGAATTTAATAAAAGTGATTTTCTCGCGTAATATTTATCGTATCGTAATTTAATTTGGCACACTCATAGATCTTATGAACATCTATCATTCCACTAAATTTTTTTTGCCACGCCCCCTTCCGCCTCCGGAATTTAATAAAAAGTATCGGAATTTAATTCGGCACACTTATTTATGTTATGGACATCTATCATTCCACCAAGTTTCATAAAAATCGGAATAAAAATGGCCGAGTTATGCATTGAAACGTTTTGCACTCAAAGCGGTGCAAGGGCAAATTTGGCCGGTGGGGCGCTAAAGTGCACACACATAAGAATGAGCGAGATAGCATATGCTAGAAATCGCGCATACGAAAGAAATTTAATATATGAAATAAGTTTTATAAACTCAAGGAAATTTGTTTTCTCCTGATGCATGGTATATCCAAGTCGGCCCGGCGACTTACTTACTTTATTTTTTTATGGTAGTCTTTGTTTAACCGGACAAAAACACTCGTTTTTGATGAATGGAACTCAAAACTACTTTCGTGTTGAGAGGGTCTCTTTTAAATTGGCTCACGATCAAACGGTCTGTATCATAGAGGAAATACATCTATGTTACTATCGATAAGTATATCAATTTTTGCAGCTTTGGGAAACATTGATGTTGTGCCAGCACTATCGATTCTTCTTTCTTTTGGACGCGATCGAGCGGAACACATGTTTTTATTTTTGCAGAAATAAAGAGTAAGCCGTTAAAGTGAGTTGGTTGGTTTGGTTGGGGGAATTTGCAAAAAGGATCAGTTTCCTTCAACAAACACCAAATCACTGACTCCAGATGACGCCATAGCTCCCCAAATCATTACACTACCGCCGTCATGTTTGACGGTTGATATAATGTTTTTGGGGTCAAGAGCGGTGTTTGGCTTTTTCCAAACTTTGGACGGAGCATCACTTCCGAAAATGTTGTATTTACTCTCATCAGTACATAACACCCTTTCCAAAAGTTTGCATCCTTATTGAAGTGCGCTTTGGCGGATTCCAGGCGCAAAGTCCGATTCTTCTCACAAATTAAAGGTTTCCTTCGTGGAACTCGGCTCTTAAAACCATACTGGTGCAAACTCTCGACTCGACAGCTTTTTTGGCCTTCCGGATCTCTTTTTATTTTCAGTGGAATTGTTGTTGTTGCGAAGGATGATCTGGACGGTTGAGCGACTTAATTGGACAATTTCGCCATATGATTTGTTATCATTTCGAAGGCTGATAATCAAATTGCGCACAGAAGACTGAATTTCCTTTCTTTTTTCCATTTTTTTGTAATAAGAAAAGTACCAATAATATTTCTGCCACCCACTTGACATGCAACGAAGCTAGGCGTAGAAAAAAATCGGGGATTTCCCTTTTTACATTTTTTGAGTTATTAAAGGGAATTCGCCCGCTGTATGTAAACTTTTTTTCTGGGAACTCTTTTTGTTTTTTGTTAATAACTTTTGTATACATAATTTTTTAATAAATTTTTTTTCTGAAATAATGATAACTATTAGTGCCCTAAATAATGGCATACCAACTTTTTTGATTTGCATTGCCAAAACCCGAAGTATCGAAAAATTGGTGGTGTATGGCGACCAGTGTATGTCTAATAATTGTTTGCAAAAGGAAAAAATTCACATAAATTCAATTTTATTATGGAAAATATATTAAATTAATTAATTAATTAATTTTCACTTATTAAAATATGTACTAGTTGTATGTTAATACAACAAAGGGGGCATGTCAAAAAACAATAAACTTTATCAGCGTATATACTAGACGAGTCTCCATTCTAAATTTGGTAGCTCCACCTTTTACAGTTTCTGAGATCTTTGGTCTCTTACGGACGGACAGACGGACATGGCTCTATCAATTTCTCTTTTCATGCTGATCATATACATACATACATATATACTTTATAGGGTCGGAAAATTTTCCTTCTGCCTGTTACATATATTTTGGCGACTTTAATATACCATTTCATCCTATGGATGCATGGTATAAATATCAAAGAAGCTAACTTCGGCTAAGCCAAAGTTTGTATACCCTTGCAGCCCTTGACCATTACATTTTATTTCCTAAAAAATTTGTTGTTTCTTAATCCAATAAAGAAATATTTTAAATACATTGGCTGGGGCCAGCCAATCGCCAAATAGTAAGCGTGCCAAGACAATGTAGCGATTGATATTCATATTCACACACACACAATCGCAATTTTGACACATATGTATATGTGCTTCACTGCTTAACAAGCAGTGTTTATGCGTGTGTGTTTATATAGGCAAATTTTATATCGTCGAAATCAGGCGTTATGTTTATCCGATTGTTTTGAAATTCACGCATATGATGCAATCCCTTTTTATTTATGTACATAATCAGTTTGGATAAGATTGTTCCAAAAATAGAGGAGTTATTCGCATTTAACGTTTGTATTTGTATGGCAGCTATATGATATAGTTGTCCGATCTTATTCAAAATAGCAGATGTTCATGTGGCTGTATAGAAAAGCTTATATACGAACTTTAAATGCCATAGCTCTAAAACTGTGGGACTAGTTCGCGCAGCACCAGACTATATTAACTCGTCTTCTCTTGATGATCAAGAATTTATATATTTTATGGGGTCGGAAACGATCCCTTCTCTGCGTTACAAACATCTGACCAATTTTATAATACCCTCTGCAAGGGTATAAAAATCTGAATAAAAATGGCCGAGTTATACGTATAAACGCTTTGTACTTAAGGCGGTGCAACGGCCATGCACACAAAATTGAGCGAGATAGCATGTGCTAAAAATCACCGATTTTTCCGGGGGCGCTAAAGTGCTTGTGTCCACATAATAGTGACCGAGATAGCATTTGAAAGAAATTTAATATATAAATTTTCACCTGATGCATGGTATATCCAAGTCGGCCTGGCGACTTACTTACTTTATTTATAAGAAGGAATAATATACATAAAAATAATTTAACAATAATTTGTGACCTCCATTTGTTTTAAAATTAATTAAAGCAGGCTTTTAGGTCACATTGAAAGCAAACAAAAAGTGAGCAGGTTGTCTGTATAGCTATTTCAGGAACCACCAAGTTGTATCATCAATTTTAATACATAAAAATGAATAAAACATTTTTTCATTTATAACATTGATTTTGTGTGTTGTTTTATTAGGACCAAACATTTTCAATAATGTTTAAGTCTGGACTTTGGGATGGCCAATCTAGTGTTTTTACTCCAACTTCCCACAAAAATGTAAGTAGTTATCATTGTCACCTTGTGTTAAGGTGTGTTGTCATGTTGTAGAATAAATGTCTCTCCAATTAATCTGTCGTCGGAGGGAAACGAAAAATGATTTAGGGTTCTTAAATATAGATAATGGTTATTATACCATGCATCCATAGGATGAAATGGTATATTAAAGTCGCCAAAATGTATGTAACAGGGAGAAGGAAGCTTTTCCGACCCTATAAAGTATATATATTCTTGATCAGCATGAGAAGAGAAATTGATAGAGCCATGTCCGTCTGTCCGTCCGTCTGTCCGTCCGTAAGAGTGCAGAGATCTCAGCAACTATAAATGATAGAGCTACCAAATTTAGAATGTAGACTCGTGTAGTCTTGGCGCAGACCAAGTTTATGTTTTTTTTTTTGCCACGCCCCCTTCCGCCTCCGGAATTTAATAAAAAGTGATTTTCTCGCGTAATATTTATCGTATCGTAATTTAATTTGGCACACTCATAGATCTTATGAACATCTATCATTCCACTAAATTTTTTTTTGCCACGCCCCCTTCCGCCTCCGGAATTTAATAAAAAGTATCGGAATTTAATTCGGCACACTTATTTATGTTATGGACATCTATCATTCCACCAAGTTTCATAAAAATCGGAATAAAAATGGCCGAGTTATGCATTGAAACGTTTTGCACTCAAAGCGGTGCAAGGGCAAATTTGGCCGGTGGGGCGCTAAAGTGCACACACATAAGAATGAGCGAGATAGCATATGCTAGAAATCGCGCATACGAAAGAAATTTAATATATGAAATAAGTTTTATAAACTCAAGGAAATTTGTTTTCTCCTGATGCATGGTATATCCAAGTCGGCCCGGCGACTTACTTACTTTATTTTTTTATGGTAGTCTTTGTTTAACCGGACAAAAACACTCGTTTTTGATGAATGGAACTCAAAACTACTTTCGTGTTGAGAGGGTCTCTTTTAAATTGGCTCACGATCAAACGGTCTGTATCATAGAGGAAATACATCTATGTTACTATCGATAAGTATATCAATTTTTGCAGCTTTGGGAAACATTGATGTTGTGCCAGCACTATCGATTCTTCTTTCTTTTGGACGCGATCGAGCGGAACACATGTTTTTATTTTTGCAGAAATAAAGAGTAAGCCGTTAAAGTGAGTTGGTTGGTTTGGTTGGGGGAATTTGCAAAAAGGATCAGTTTCCTTCAACAAACACCAAATCACTGACTCCAGATGACGCCATAGCTCCCCAAATCATTACACTACCGCCGTCATGTTTGACGGTTGATATAATGTTTTTGGGGTCAAGAGCGGTGTTTGGCTTTTTCCAAACTTTGGACGGAGCATCACTTCCGAAAATGTTGTATTTACTCTCATCAGTACATAACACCCTTTCCAAAAGTTTGCATCCTTATTGAAGTGCGCTTTGGCGGATTCCAGGCGCAAAGTCCGATTCTTCTCACAAATTAAAGGTTTCCTTCGTGGAACTCGGCTCTTAAAACCATACTGGTGCAAACTCTCGACTCGACAGCTTTTTTGGCCTTCCGGATCTCTTTTTATTTTCAGTGGAATTGTTGTTGTTGCGAAGGATGATCTGGACGGTTGAGCGACTTAATTGGACAATTTCGCCATATGATTTGTTATCATTTCGAAGGCTGATAATCAAATTGCGCACAGAAGACTGAATTTCCTTTCTTTTTTCCATTTTTTTGTAATAAGAAAAGTACCAATAATATTTCTGCCACCCACTTGACATGCAACGAAGCTAGGCGTAGAAAAAAAATCGGGGATTTCCCTTTTTACATTTTTTGAGTTATTAAAGGGAATTCGCCCGCTGTATGTAAACTTTTTTCTGGGAACTCTTTTTGTTTTTTGTTAATAACTTTTGTATACATAATTTTTTAATAAATTTTTTTTCTGAAATAATGATAACTATTAGTGCCCTAAATAATGGCATACCAACTTTTTGATTTGCATTGCCAAAACCCGAAGTATCGAAAAATTGGTGGTGTATGGCGACCAGTGTATGTCTAATAATTGTTTGCAAAAGGAAAAAATTCACATAAATTCAATTTTATTATGGAAAATATATTAAATTAATTAATTAATTAATTTTCACTTATTAAAATATGTACTAGTTGTATGTTAATACAACAAAGGGGGCATGTCAAAAAACAATAAACTTTATCAGCGTATATACTAGACGAGTCTCCATTCTAAATTTGGTAGCTCCACCTTTTACAGTTTCTGAGATCTTTGGTCTCTTACGGACGGACAGACGGACATGGCTCTATCAATTTCTCTTTTCATGCTGATCATATACATACATACATATATACTTTATAGGGTCGGAAAATTTTCCTTCTGCCTGTTACATATATTTTGGCGACTTTAATATACCATTTCATCCTATGGATGCATGGTATAAATATCAAAGAAGCTAACTTCGGCTAAGCCAAAGTTTGTATACCCTTGCAGCCCTTGACCATTACATTTTATTTCCTAAAAAATTTTTTGTTTCTTAATCCAATACAGAAATATTTTAAATACATTGGCTGGGGCCAGCCAATCGCCAAATAGTAAGCGTTCCAAGACAATGTAGCGATTGATATTCATATTCACACACACACAATCGCAATAATAACACATAAGTATGTGTGCTTCACTGCTTATGCGTGCACTGCTGCCATAAGCACTGCTGCCATAAGCAGTGCTGCCATAAGCAGTGCACGCTATATAGGCAAATTTTATATCGTCGAAATCAGGCGTTATGTTTATCCGATTGTTTTGAGATTCACGCATATGATGTAATCCCTTTTTATTTATGTACATAATCAGTTTGGATAAAATTGTTCAAAAAATAGAGAAGTTATTCGCATTTAACGTTTATATTTGTATGGCAGCTATATGATATATTTGTCCGATCTTATTCAAAATCGCAGATGTGTATGTGGCTGTATAGAAAAGCTTATATACGAACTTTGAATGCCATAGCTCTAAAACTGTGGGACTAGTTGCGCAGCACCAGACAGACAGACGGACATGGCTATATCAACTCGTCTTCTCTTGCTGATCAAGAATATATATACTTTATGGGGTCGGAAACGATCCCTTCTCTGCGTTACAAACATCTGACCAATTTTATAATACCCTCTGCAAGGATATAAAAAGACGAAATTCCAAGAAAAACGTCAAAGAAATGAAGTAAACGCAACAGAGGCATTTATCACGATGTCTATTAATTCTTTGCAAAATGTAAACACGGGTTGAAAAAAGACGAAAGAAAAGCTAACGAGACATGAAATTCAGAAACGACAAATCTGAAGTATTTCATAAGAATTATTTTCACACATTCGCTATAAAAATTATATTGGGTTCACTACACGTTTGGCTCAGCTCAAAATTTTTGCAATGCCTGGCAAGCGTTCTGACGACAATTTAATTCAGTTGATTTTCTTCAATCACAGTCAAGGAAAAACTGCAAAAGAGTTAGCCCAGAATTTTAATATTAAACTAAGAACAGTTTATAATATTATAAATCGAGCAGAAAAGGAAAATAGGCTGAAGGCCGACCCCGAAAGCTCTCTCGACGGGATTGTTTCAAAATCCTCAAAACAGTTGAAAACAAGTGCGCAGATTTTGGCTTCGTTTATCTAGGAAACCCCAGGAAACTCAAATACAAGCAGTACCAGGACAATCATCCGAAACACAAATCGTTCTTGTGTCGCACTTGCCTGCTTTATAATTGCAGCAAAGTGATTGACCTTAATCCTTAATCCTATCGAGAATTTGTGGGCGCTGCTCAGGAAGAAGTAGCCAAGCGAAGTCGTACCTCAAAAAATGATTGGATTACGACATACATTCCCTTGTTTCGTCGATATCGCGACGCCTTGGAGAAGTAATGGACGACATACCAAGTATTAGCCAATTACCGCTTGTCCTTATTAAGAAATTACAGCCTTACATTAATGCTGCTGCTGCATGAATATAGAGCAAGCAAACGAAACAAAACTTATTTTGAAAGTTACGAAGATTATTCTTAATAAAATGGTGCAATTTCGACAACAAAGGAGCGAACACAACAGAAAAGAAACATGTAAAACAGAAACAACATGCATTGACTCACTTCTGACTATTTCTATTTTTATGTTCTTTATCAATAAATGCATCTTAATTTAAAGTTATTTTTGGGAATTGTTAACGCTTTCTTTAAGAACCGTTACATTTTGCAAACGACGCCGATCGCGGAAAAAAGCCAGCGTCGCAATGCTGGAAAGGTACCGTTTAGAAGCTCTGTCTTTGAAGCAACCTAAGCGGCGTGGGTTTAGTTCTTCTTTCATTTCAATTTGGTCCGCTGAAAGTATAAGTCATATTTCAAAGAGCTTGATATGTTATTTGTAGTCAATTTTAAAGAAGTAGAGTCATTTGTAGTTTGCAACGGGTATCTAATATTTGCAAAATTGATTAAGAACTCGAGAATGAAAAAAATGTCTAAAACTGTTGAGAACAAGACACAATATCTTGCAGAAAGGGGATCCTTGTCGCGGGAAATAGAAAAATCCCTCTCTATAAGTCAGGCGACAGTCATTAGAATATAAAACGGCGTGGAATCGACAACAAAAATACATCCAACGGACGTTGGACTGAAATAAGGTTATTTGGTCAGACGAGTCCAAGTTTAACAGATATCAGTCCGATGGAAAGGAATACTGCTGGAAAAGGCCGGGAGAAACAATTCAAAGGCGACATGTCAGCGAGACTGTTAAACAAGGAGGCGGACACGTTATGGCATGGGGATGTTTTACTTAATGGATTAATAAAAATTAATGAAATAATAAGAAAAGAAGATTATTTGAACATTTTGCAGACCTTGGCCATTTTATTGATAGATGGTAAAACAGATCTTACATTTCAGCAAGATAATGACCCTAAGCATACAGCTAGAATTGTCCAAGACTGGTTATCTAACCAAGAATTCAAGCTGATGAAGTGGCCAGCACAAAGTCCTGACCTCAATCCAATTGACAATTTGTGGTCAATTGTAAACGGACGGTTAGGACAATATATAACGGGGCCAACAAACCTTGAGAGCTTATGCCAACGCTTGGAGGAAGAGTGGGCAAAGATTCCTCAGGAAATCTTGCACAATCGAATGTCTGCAGTCATAAAACATAAAGTAACCAAAACTGAGTCAATGTGTATTATTTTTGTTTATTAATTTTTGCTGAGAAGCTTGAACAATATCGAATTATTTTTTATATCGATTTGTTAAGAACTTTATTAGAAATACAGTAAAAAAGTTTGGTTGACTTTGGGTTGTTTTTGTTTATTCTGTGAATGCTCAGACGTAAAACTTGCAAACATTGAATCATTTTTTATGGCCACTGTACATAGATTAGCCGCTGAATGTTGAGTGATGATTGTAGTGACCATGTCGTTAGCTCATACAGAGTCGAAAGGTGTTCTTAGAGGAAATTCCTCTGAGGTGTTTCCTTCTTTAAAAACTATTTCAATTCAACGAGAGTTACTTAACTTAATTCATGTTTATAAAAAGGGGTCGCGGTAGAATAGGGATGTAAGGATATGTATATTTCAGGGTGCAAAAATTATATATATGTATCAGAGAGCTGCAACAATCACAATTTCTTCAATCATACCCGATCATTGACTCAGATTTTTTGTGATCGAACATTCAGCGAACATTCAGTTCCAATCAGTTGCAGCTCTCTGATTGTGATGGGTATGATCGATTACGAAGGAACAAATTTCAATCGAGTCAAATCAGGCCTCAACATCAAACAGGCTCGATCCGGTACGATCGCCGAAATGAAACGATCAAATCGTTGATTTTTTGCTTCGTGTATGAATCACGAAATGTGATTGTTGCAGCTCTCTGATATCTACATATGTATGTACATATTTGTGTGTTTTAAAGAAAACAAGTTGCGATGAATAAAATTAACCAAAACACTTCATTTATTTCATTATTTTAAACTGTTTAAAGCTCAAAATTTAAATTCAATTAATGCTTAAAACTAATGGAACACAAATTTCAAATTTCTATCACTTTTTCATAGAGATCATTAAAATAAAAATAAATAAATTCATTTTCTGGTTGGAAACTTCATTGCAAAAACGTTCATATTATTGAATCTTAATTGGTTAAACTTTTATAAAATGAATGTAAAAATAATAAACTGTCAACTGAACATGTTCCGAGTCTATTTCTTTTTTCAGTAATAACGTTTCCAGCTAGAGAAAACGATCTTTCAGCGGCAGCGCTGCTCGCGGGAATCGAATGGATTTGCATTTCTATTTTTGTTAAACAAGGGTATTTTATTTCATTATTTTGCCACCAGTCAATCAAACTAAAATTTTCATCCATTGCAACTATTTCATTGCAATACTTTTCAATTTGTTGTTCAGGCGTCTGTGCGGTATGTCAGAAATTCCGTTTTATTAAATGCGGAAAAAAGAAAGTGTCGTTTGATCTATTCTTTGCTGAAACTTGGCTACTAGCATCTAATGAACTGTCTGAATCAAATGATAAATTCGTTGTCCATAAATCAGATAAAGGTGTATTTGGACATGAATTTAAACTTTCTGTCAACATATGAGTGTTTAAAAATACATATTATGTATATGTATGGACAAAAAAAATTATAAAAATCAAATCATTTGTTTTTACTGACACTTTACTTTGTTTCACAGCGCTCGATGTGATCGTTAGATTATTTATGCAACAAGGACAAGAAATATACTCCGCTGGTTACCTTACTCATATCGCTCCATTAGAACAAACAAAAGAACTTGAAAATCTTAACTCACTTAAATAGTATGAAAATTTAAAAAAAAAAAGATATTTGAGAAGTTTATGAAAATTGATTAAAGCTATTATTTACAAACTAACGCATTATCCAACGAAAGGAGTAGCTTCATTAATTTTGAGCCGACAATAGATTAGCCCTCTACTTCCCAAGACCGCCTGCAGGCGGGCTAACTTCATTGGTCGCGCAATCTAATTTTTAAACCTGTATTTGTAGTTATTTTTATTTCATGTATTTAGGGGAATCCCAAATATTTATTTTGAAGCTTTCGCAGTTTACCATTCCACGAAAGACAGCTGCTAGAAGCATTCAATTGCCGAATTTAGTGAAAATCACAGAAAATAATTATTTGGTGCGAAGAGTCAAATTCAAAAATTTTAAAAAATATAATTTAATATCTCAATTTAAAAATTACTAGCATATTTTTGCATAAGTTAACTAATAAAAAAGTGATTAAACTCATAAGAAAAAGTGTCCATAAGCTTTTTACTTGAGATCAAAGTTAGCCCGCCTAGAGGCGGTTTTGGGACACCTAGTGAAAAAAAAATTCGATAATGTAAGTTTTAAATACAAGCAATTCTAATAAAAACGGTTAATCAAAACACAAATATTTCAGCAATGAACCGCAAAAAACAGCTTAAACTGTCATCGCTTTCCGACGATGAAATAAAAGTAGCATTAGATATGCTCGACTTTAATGGTGAAACGGATAACGAAGAAGAAAATTTAGACGATTTACATGAAGATTCTTTTAGTTACGGTAGTTTTGGAAATGATATTGATGTCTCAATTAACGATGTTCTTGATATGTCAGAATCAGCACTTGCATCACAGATTTGCTTTGGTAACAGCACAGCTTCAATGTTGTCACCATCATCTTGAAATGCTTCATCAAGTGCTTCTTCGACCCCGAAACGGAAGCGCCGTCCGCTTTCTCTTATTCAAGGTGAATCGCATAGTGAACTTGATAGATCACCAAGAGGAAGTCGTCGATCTGCCAATAAGTCCTTTAATAACACCATAAATCAATCTGGCGCTTTCGTAGGATCTGCTTTGGCCATTGACCCGAGATCAGAAGCATTTAAAAAGATACTATGGCGTCAAAAAAATCTTGTACTGGATAAATCGTCGATCAAATTTTGTGATCCCGATATGAAGAAATTTCTGATCCTGGACACTCCATCCAAATGCTTTGAATATTTCGTAAATGATGAAATTCTATCGCACATTGTTTACCAAACTAACCTTTACGCTTCTCAAAAAAACATTAGGACCTCCTTCACAACAAACAACTTGGAATTGCGTAAATTGATTGGTATTCTAATTTATATGTCAGTATTTCACTATCCAAGTATCCGTTCATATTGGAGCGAGTATGCGTTTAAAATTATCCAAGACACAATGTCAAGAAATCGTTTTGATGAAATCCGAAGCAACCTTCATTTTAATGACAATAGCACTATGCCATGCAAAGGTTCAGATGACTTTGATCAGTTATACAAAGTCCGCCCTCTTATAAAACATTTCAATGAAAAATTTCAATCAGTACCAATGCCCCAGCATCTATGTGTAGACGAACAGATGTGCGCAACAAAAATGAAGTCATTTCTTCGACAGTACATGCCAGATAAGCCCCACAAATGGGGTATAAAACTATTCGTCCTGTGCGATTCGGCTGGTTTTTGCTATAGCTTTGAAGTATATGGTGGTGCAGGTGATAATGTTATTCTTCCGGGAACCCCAGATCTTGGTGCGTCTTCAAACATAGTAATTCGACTGTCCAGTATAGTGCCTAAATTCAAAAACCACATAATGATTTTCGACAACTTTTATACTTCGCTACCACTACTTGTTTATCTGCGATCACTAGGAATTTATTATTGGGGACAATACGCTCAAATCGGATCCCTAATTGCAAGATACCAACAGATAATCTTTTAAAGAAACTTCCACGTGGGTACTCTACGGAATTCTGTGGCTCAGCAGCAAATGTTGACATTTCATTAACGGTATGGAAGGACAATAAATCAGTGCGCCTTGCATCCACCTATGTTGGCGTTATGCCATTTTAAAATGAAGTGCCTCCGAAAACCACTGTCACACGATTTGTGCGCTCAGAAAAAAAATTTGTTGATATTGATTGTCCCAATTCAATAAATGAATACAACATGCATATGGGGGGCGTAGATCACATAGATGGACTCATAGGTCGATACAAAATTTCTTGGAAAACTTTAAAGTATACAAATCGAGTATTCACACATTTGCTTGATGTTGCGATGGTAAATGCTTATATATTGTTTCACAAAATTAACAAGCCGGACCCCAAAGATCCCGAATATCAACTGCCAAATTTTCGAACACAAGTTGCAAAAGTGCTTTGTACATCAAAAAAAGATGTCAAAGCTCCTGGACGTCCTCTCGCAAATTCTCAGAAAAAGGTTACGGAAAAAGACTTTTTTACCGCCTGATGAAACTCGCTTCGATGGAATTGAACATTTTCCTGAATATTTGCCACGAATCAACGGCAAGAAGACTTGTAAAAATACAGGATGCCCTTCCGAGACGCAGGGTATATGCCGAAAATGTAATATTAATCTTTGCTTATCGATGCAAAAAATTGTTTCTTTGATTTTCATCATAAATAAACTAAACTTATCTTTATATTTATAAATATGCATATTCTCGAATATTTGTGCACTAATTTTGAAGTTTTTCATAAATAATAAACAACAGCCCAAAAAACTATGCAGTAAAAAAATTTTTTTGGCAATGTTTCCCAAGACCGCCTCTAGGCGGAGGAACCAAAAATTTTTCGAGAACAAATATTATTTTTTTTACCCGTAACCAGTGCAAAAATAATTTTTGTTTTTAAAACAAAAATTTGGGAAGTAGAGGGTTAGGATAGTAACAAGCGATCAATGAAAAGCATATGGGCATCGGAATTATAACATAGTCGGAGACATCGGTTAGAAGAACTTTAAGTAGCCTATCGAATACATTTGGATGGCCTAGGTGCGACACATAGTTAGTTTTAAAAATTTTTGGTTTACAAAATAGCAGTCCCTTCTGCATGAAAGGTGTAAATTCCTCGACGTCTAAATGGAATACGTCTCTTGGACTTCCCTCCGTATGATTTTCTCCTACTACGACGGTCCTTATGCCGTTGGCCAAACTGTTTTTTTTTCTGAGCCACAAAAGAACTTCCGAGGCCTAGGCCCTCTCAGCGCTAAGATGACGTAAGGTCTCGATGTAGATATGGGGTACTGTGAAATCAATAGACTTAGTTTAATTGCTCCTAGTAGCAAGTATAATTGTCTCGTTCACAAATTAAACCTCACTTATGTGCTTATATACATAATTATATTTCACCACGTGGCACAATTACTTTAGAATTTTATCAAGCTCTTTGAAATATGACTTATACTTTCAGCAGACAAAATTGAAATGAAAGAAGAACTAAACCATGCCTTTTTCTGCGATCGGCGTCGTTTGCAAAATGTAACGGTTCTCAAAGTTTCTTTCCCATATGACAATTGAACTGACCATGTGCATATTAGTATTTTTAGGGTGGTCGTTCTTGAATTTGTTTTTATCGATAGCGCGGTTTATTTCAAAAATTTAAATCGGTTTGGTGGTAAAACTCCCGTCACTACATGATGAATCTTGAGACCTTTCAGGGACGAGAAGAGACACCGACAGATCAATGGGAATGCTCTATTTACGTTCAGGAGACTCAGCTTTAAGCTGCTAAACTGAGCCTCCAACGTCATAAACTCCGCTTGGAGTTTTTTAAGACCAGCCCTCAGAGTGGTAAAACCATCTCTAGTCCGCTTCATAAATGTCCAAATCTCATTCTCTATACCGCGGCAAGAATCACAGCCATACATCAAGCCTCCACCTTTGACAATGCTGTCCTTAATCCTCGCTGTGAAACCCGCACACTTGACATGTACGGGATTCTCACACATCCAACAGAGGATATATTCCTGACAGTCCTTAGCCTCGGTGGAAACTATGCAGTTACGTTTAGAGCAGACAACCATTTTTATGTCTTAAGTTTGAAAATTAAAAAAGAGAAGAGAGAGCTCAAGGGTTAAAGTTATAAGTACGATAAAACATTTAGTAGGTAAGCGAAAAGGTTTTAAAATAAGAGAAAGCTATAAACACACTCAGGAATTAAAGCACAACACGAAATCACGTACATATCTCTTAGTCGAGAGCGCGAACAAAAAGAAATAGGAAAGAGTCGGAGAGCCGTCAAATTGAACACATGCAACAACAATTTGTATGTGTAGGCGCGAGAGTAAGTTACAAAGGGAAGATGTAAAAACGCAAGAGCAAAATATTTAACAAAAACAACAAAACCGTAAAGGGAGATTTTGTTGTATGTTAATAAACGTTTTGTTAAAACTTGATTTTGCGTTTGCACAATTAATCAAACAAAAACAAAACGCGAAATGAAAATAAAAGTCTGAAATTAATTTAATTATTGAATTGTATTTTAAGTATTGAATGATAGTTTATAAGCGCCGAAAAAACATAGTGTGGCAAATGCTGTGAGAGAACGGTATGCTCGTTGCGTTGCGGTGTGCATTTAAGTGCAAATTTTAGCCACGTTTGGCCTTCCACCCACAGCCCTTTTTGGACCCACTTTCGGTCATCGCATTTCCTTTCTGCCATTCGCTTGAATTTGTATATTGCATTTCGTAAACATTTAATATTCCAATTATGACACACAATTGAATAGTGCGGCCAAAATGGGCATTCAGCTTTCATCCTTTCCCTTCGATTCAGTATTTTAGTTACTGATTTCGATTCGTTCTTGTTTTCTGATCCAGTTAATGTTGTTTTGTGCATCGTCGATATTCTAATTATGTGTGCATTTGACGGTTTTAGTGAAAGCAACTCTTCCTTGTAACGACCTCAACATGGCTATTGAAGTTGTTCAATTCACTTGCAACAAATATATGTACATACATACATACACACATACATACAATACCATGCTCTTTTCCGAGTACTTATAGGGCTGGTCAAAAGTATGTATGTATGTACATACATATGTATTTACACAACGAGTTTTTTATTGCATGTTTATTTTCAAGAGTTTTTTATACCTTTGCAGAGGGTATTATAAAATTGGTCAGATGATTGTAACGCAGAAGAACTATATATGTATATATTCTTGATCAGCATGAGAAGACGAGTTGATATAGCCATGTCCGTCTGTCTGTCTGGTACTATGCAAACTAGTCCAACAGTTTTAGAGCTATGGCGTATATAAGCTATTCGTATATAAGCTTTTTTATACCCTAGAATGCACATCATATAGCTCCCATAGGAACCATCAGTCGAAAAATGAGTTTTAGGACAATAACTTCGTTCTTTTCTACCCGATTATCATGAGACTTAACATTTAATATACATTTAAACGTCCGTACCAAATTTGATCAAGATCGGGTTACTATATCATATAGCTCCCATAGGAGCAATCGGAACCAAAAATAGTTTTGCTTCTAAAAACTTTTTTGTTTCTTTTGCGATCATCACCAAACTTGGTAAATAACATTTAATAAATAATACATAATAAATTATAATCCTGCCGAATTTGATCAAAATCTGATAACTATCCGATATGATATAGCTGGCATACAAACAAATGAATAAATTGTGTAGATACGGATTTTATACAAAAGTCTTTACATTTAGATATTTTTTTTAGGGATTTAGTAACACAAGAACTTACAAGGGTATACAAACTTCGGCATGGTCGAAGTTAGCCCTACCTTTTGGTTTCTTTTGATTTTTGGATATTTTTAAAGTGTTTTAGATGAATAATAAAAATAACTAATTTTCAATGACTCCACCTTTGGCATCAATAATTGCCTGCAATATGGCCGTAATTGAACACACTAAGCGGCGCGCCAAGCTGAGATCCATTTTCGCCCAAATTTCCTCGACTTCCTTGATGGTATCGTCGTTGTCAGTTTGTATCAATTTTTCTTTGAGCCTTAATGAATGACCAAACATTTTTGATTATGTTAAGTCCAGGACTGGGCAGCGCAGGGGAAAAACAGCCATATTGATATCCCTTAGAAACTTGGTTGGCATTGATCCCTTCTGGCATGGAGCACTGCCTTGCTGTAGAATCCAGTCGCTGATTGGAAATAGCCGGTCTCCAGACACAAAGTCATTAGAAGATACCCGGAATGATTGAGAGGGCCTTCAATTGGTACGAAGTCTTGAAATCCGTAATAGGACATGCATCCCCAGAACATCACTGTGCCTCCGCCAAATCTATTGATAGGTTGCACTGCATTTTTCTTTTGCCCTTTTGGTAAGTGCATAAATTTTTTAGAATTTGAGCCCTGGAACTGAAAAGTAACCTCATCTGTCCATTGTACCAAAACTCTTTGGGTTTTTGTATGTATTCTAATGCGAATTAAAGACGTTTTTCTTTGTTTGCTTCGGAAATATCCGTTATTTTCCGTTATTAGTTCGAATGTCAATATCCTTCAATCTCTGACGTATTGTAGTATCACTAACTTTTTTCCAATCAACCGTTGCGATTCTGCCGACAATTTAACTGGGCTTATTGAAGGATTTCTTGCGACTATGCCAATTACTCTTCTATATTCCCGATCGTCCATTGCTGGCTTCCGTCCACTTTTCTTTAAATTGTTTAAATATTCATTCGAATCCTGTTTCTTTTCCAGATTAAATAACAGTTTTTCTGGAGATTTTATATGTTTTGGCCAATTCTGATGCTGAAACACCACTTTTAAATTATGTCAAAATCTCAGACCGAGTTTCAACAGACATTTCCGTTGTTTTGACCATTTTAGTAATTCTTTTTTAATATTTGAATTTAATTTATTTTTACGAGTGCACTAAGTCACACCAAGTCAACGAATAAGCGCTAATTTGCATAGTGTAAATACGTTTGAAGCATTAAAATTGTGTTAAAGTAGTTTTAACAACTGATAGAACAACTTCTGCATAGATCATGGAATCCGAGTAACAAAATGCATCTGAGTAACAAAAACAACAAAATAATGTTTTCAAAGTTGAAGAAGCAACAAATTGCATGTTTTGTAAATACTTTCTACTATTTGAACTTACATATGTATGTACATACATACATATAAGGGTTGTCGAAAATTTGGAAAATATTGTATCGATGATATTTTAAGTTTAAAAAAACATCAAATGATATTTTTAAATATCACTTTAAAATATCGATATATTGATTTTTCGATATTTTTTTGTATTTTACATTTTTTCCCACAATATATTTATAACAAGAATAATAATAACAGAATAATTTATTTTGAACATGTTTTCATTTAAATGTTCAAAGAAATGTTTATAACTTCATTATTTGGAATTCAGAAATTAAAAAAAGGATTTTTTCACTTAAATGTTCTAAAGAATGTTTAACCCCAGTATGTGGAATTTGGAATCCGTCATACGATTTCGTGAGTCACAGACAACACATTTAATTGCAAAAGCGACTTGCTTTTCTCCGCTCCGAAGGCACTGAACTACCAGGTGTTGTAAGGGATCGTAAGGCGATCTTCGAGAGTCCTGTGAGAAATCCAAAACATAAGAGGATTACTTTCCCACGAAGTTTGGGGCAAGCTCAGATTCATTTTAAGCTCCCCATTTAAAATTGACCTATTGTGGTAGTTTTCAACGCCATGTGGTAGTTTTCAATCTGAAAAAAAATAATTACTTAAATTTTTGAACATAATTGAAATATTACTGTGAGTGAACTAATTACAGTTATTTAAGTTAGTACATAATTGTAATCTTTTAATATTTGACAAACTCGTTCCTCTTGAGTAAATGTAATCAGCTCTTGTAAAATATCTGTGGTCGCCTCTTGTACCCTGATTGGCGAGATATACATTTTCTAAAATCTTGGATCAAGGAATGTAGACTTTACGAACACTTTATTTAGTTCAAGAGGCTTGTATCTTTTCTCCAATTGTTTGTGAAGAGACTCTTTGGCAAGAATGTCGTCAACATATTCTACTTTTGTAATTTGTATCCCTGTAGTACTGGAGATGGCGATTGACCATAGTTGAACCACCTTCCCCACTAGTCCTTACATGGGTACTTACTTGAATGACCCTATGGTAAGCGAACGCCGAACCACCGAGCAACAAAGTATACATATGCATGAAACGGCAGAAAACATAAACGAAAAAAAAACGGTAGTATGATCACATATATTTTTGGTGTTTTGCGAATAGCGCATAGGTGAAGGAAAAAAACAATCTTCGCTTTCTGTCGCTGTTTCTTTCCTAATTTAAAAAAAACAATTGTTATGGAAGTACCGTTTCTTTTCGTTTATGCTTTCTGCTCTTCCTCAATGTTCGAAGGCTGCTGCGTTCGGCGGTTGACCAAATACAATCAAGCATTGCAAGTGCAGTTCTGAAGCAGGAACAATCGTAAATATTCCAACAAAATTTAAATAAATTATAATTAAAACAATATGTATAGTGAAAGGCATTTAAGAAGGCTCAAACAGGAGCAGAAAGCAAAATACATAAACAAATTAAATTGTGCCGCGACATTAGAAAAGGGAGAAGAAAAAAAAATAATGAAAGTGATGTTAAAATGGAAGAAGTTGAGGAAGTATTAAATGTGATAAACATTGACAGTGGCATAAATAATAAAATTTTTATGAAGTATTACTTGGTAGGTGTTATTTAATTCATTGCCGATTTAATTACAAAATTTAATCTTCACATTTTTTCCTTAGATGCAATAAATTTGGTTGATGGCAGTGGATCACCCGAAGAACAACTGCGAAAGGCCATGTAGCTGCAGAAGAAGCGCTTCTTCAAAAAACTCCAGTGTGAAAAAAAAAAATGAAAATGAAACGGATTCAAAGTAAAATAAAGTAAGTAAGTCGCCGGTCCGACTTCGATATACCATGCATCAGGGGGAAAAAAACTACATCGAGTTTATATTTCGTATGTGCGATTTCTAACATATGCTATCTCGCTCACTCTTATGTGTGTGCACTTTAGCGCCACACCGGCCAAATTCGCCCTTTCACCGCTTTGAGTGCAAAACATTTGAACGTATAACTCGGCCATTTTTATTCCGATTTTAAATTTGGTGGAATGATAGATGTTCATAATATATAAAAGTGTGCCAAACTAAATTCCGATACGATAAGTATTGCGGGAGAAAATCACTTTTTATTGATATCCGGAGGCGGAAAAAGTTTAGTGGAATGATAGATGTTCATAAGATCTGTGAGTGTGCCAAATTAAATTACGATGCGATCAATATTACGGGAGAAAATCACATTTTATTAAATTCCGGAGGCGGAAGGGGGCGTGGCAAAAAAAAACATAAACTTGGTCTGCGTCTATACTACACTAGTCTACATTCTAAATTTGGTAGCTCTATCATTTATAGTTGCTGAGATCTCTGCACTCTAACGGACGGACGGACAGACGGACATGGCTATATCAATTTCTCTTCTCATGCTGATCAAGAATATATATACTTTATGGGGTCGGAAACGATTCCTTCTCTGCGTTACAAACATCTGATCAATTTTATAATACCCTCTGCAAGGGTATAAAAATGTATTTTTAAATAAAAAACAAAATTTAATTAAAACTATTTTAAATTTTTTCCATTTCTTTTCACCATCCCTGGATTGAGTACCCATTTCACCACCCCTGGCATGGGTACCCATACCCAATTCGCGGTAAACGATGTGGTGGCGATTGACCCTTTTTGCGGACATTTCATACAAGAAACGAAATGATGAAATGCATTGCCTAGGGTCAGCAAAGTAAGTAATGGTGGTACGCTAGTAAGTAGTGATTTCACCAGCTACGAACAAATATGAATTCAACGGGATCACCATGCTGACAGTTATCTATTTTTTACTGCTAATTTTTTCGGTTGCATCTTTGAATGGGTGCAGAAGGCTGCAAAAATCCCTGCAAGTATTTAATTCAGCAGTTGATAGCATTTCGGGCAATCCCTTTACGTTTTGAGATCTCTTTATTATAATAAAGTAATTAATATTATAATAATTAATATTATAATAAAGTAATAACTCTATTTAGAGATTTAGTACCACAAAAACTTGCAAGAGTATACAAACTATGGCATGGTCGAAGTTAGAACGGCCTTCTGGTTTTCTTTTCAAATGGTTAAATTGCAACGCAGATAACGAGTCTACCCAAAACGATCCGAATACCCGGGTATAATGCAACGTACGCCACAACCTAATTTCCATTCGGACGCACTCCCAAGGTTTCTAGATAATAATACTCTGAAACAGAGCGTTTGGGCAACCCCCGATGGGAATGTGATCTCTTTTCCATGGAGGAAATTAAAAATTTAATGTTTGATTTAATTAAGAATCATAAACATTGCAAACGCAAAGCAGAGCAGTTTGAGGTCATTTCCTCGCTAGCAGCCAAATTTCTTTATTAATGTCACATTTCATGAAAATATTTACATGGAATGCCACAGGCTTTCTGAACAAGAAAGAGGAGTTTTTTGACCTTCTGTCTGAACAGAACATCGATATTTCCTTACTCCCCGAACATGGCTAAACAGTTCAATAAAACACCCTAACCATAAGGTCCGCGAAAAAATAATATTTTAAACTTAAATATTTTCAGATTTTGCCCAAGCTTCAAAACAAATGAAAATGATTATGATTTATGATGTGTTAATTTATACATTACATATTAGAAGATGTCTTTACTTTTACTTGTAATTGTGGATTGCGTGAAATCATTAGTTATTGTCATTTGTTGTCATTATTTCTACAAATAATATGTCAAATTCGAATATTAGATTTGCTTGTCTATGATAATACTGCTTTTCAATCTATGTTCAAGTTTTTGTCTTTAGAATTGTTTACTTAATCAAATGTCCAACAATCAAAGGGCTCAATAATATTAAGTCTCTCTGAAATAACTTTCTGTTAATAACAAGAAAGAAAAACTGAAAAAAAATACAGACTATCTGCCTGGTCAAGTAACTGTAAATTGTACCTGTAACTCTAACTGTTAAAGAGCCGTTTTCTTCTTTATTAACATTGCCCCTCTTTACTTACATATGTATCGTTATTAACATTCTATACATTGCCCATTCCATAGAAAGCCAAAACACAAAGTGCTTCTGTTATGTAACGGCAAGTTATAGCTGAAACTGTAAAAGTGTCCTTTTATATAGACATTAGCATTCTCCTTCTGTATCGTCATTAACATTCCTCCGTACCTATCAGTTACAGTCCATCAAAGCCAAAGGCCCATTCTACAGCAATGTAACTGTACAACGGACCTTCCTCTGTTGACATTAACATTACAGAGATCTGATTGGCAGTTGCCATAAAAACTCCTTCCGTTAAAAGTTTGGAGTCCTCATGGCGGGGAGTGAGAGTGAGCAACCCCTAACTTTTAACAGAGGACTGTAACATTGGCCCTGGGGAAGTAGACAAATAAACATTTTCATGTTAAACCAAGCAATTTGCAATCCACTTACCCCTCACACTTTAACAGTGGGAACAGTTACTGCAGGGGAACAGTTAATTTTATGTTGGCATATCTGTCCGCCCTGTAGCCGAGTTGGCTGCTGTCTGGTGACCATGTTATTAAGCTGTTCTCTGATTGATGAAATCAAATGCACAAGCCAATTTATATGGGATTTCCTGTATTAATCAGAAACCGTAACAGTTATAAGCTATATTTAAAAAAATTATAATACCAGTTAAGTTGTAACTTATATAACTTTACTCTAAAACAATTCTTATTTTTGATTTTTTAAATATTTCTCACTAACTCTTTAACTTTTATTTATGTTTTCTATTTTTTTTCTCATAACATGAGTGTTATTTGTGAAAAAAAAATTTGTGAAATGAAAATTTTTTCTAAAAATATTTTCAAAATGTTGCAACTTATCAGCTCGACAAACAATAGAAATTCATTTATGTTGCAAATACTGTGGCGTGTAAATTAGTTTACATAATAATAAGTATTACAAATTTATTACATTTCGCACTCTTTGTTTCTGAACTGAGATTGGTATATGTATGTATATGTATATAATGTCCTATGTATACATATATGAGTGTGAGTGTTTTATGTCTGTGGGTGCGTGGGTATTATGCGTGGACGACGGAGCATATTATATGGATATATAATCATAATCTGACACGACACAAACTCATAAGCGGCTTTCTGGGTTAGTCAGCGCAAAGCATTGGCAATTGAACAGAATCGACTCGACTCATAAATATGGCCTAATTAACTGTCTGCTGGTTAAAGTAAATATGGAAATCCGGATACACAAAATGCCCTAATGATGAGGTGAAATTCAGTTTAGATTGTTCCACCATTGCTATATAAGCATATATAAAGCAACATCAAAGCGCTGCAAGTGTTTTAAGTGGATTTGTCGTTTTGTGAGTCATTAAAGCTAGGCTACTATTCAAGCTGCCATTTATGCAGCAAACAGCAAACTTCCTTTTCTTTTTTCCAACAAAAATGAAAAGGCAAAAAGTCAAAAGCAAAATTCTTTCCAACCAAAAACGCGCCGAATAGAGAGCTTGACCTTCCGACCCTTATGATGGCTCGTGTCTGAAGTCTATCATTCCTCTTAAGTGGGCTTTTAGTGGCCACACTCACTCGCAATGCTCCAGCTCCATCTCCATATCCATTTCTATCCTACTCCCACCACCTCCACCTCCACATCCTTGCTCTTTCTCTCTCTGCTGAGCTTTGCTATTTTCGTTTTCATTTCATTTTCCAACGTTTTTCCCTCATTTTGCATATTCACAATTTTTTCCACACGAGCTGCCTGCCAATTTTGTTTCCTTTTTGGACATTTTTGAAAGACATAATAATTATCTCTTCGTATATATATAAATATACATACATTTGTGTATACGTTTATAATTTTGCAAGTAATTCGGACTATACAAAATTCTATCGAAATTAATATATTATAACAGAGTATTTTATTGTACGGTTACTTCAGCTTTCTATCGAAAAATAGGATTGCTTTTGGGCCCGAAAAATGGTCAATTCTATGTAAGTCTTAAACTGATAGTTAAGGCAAACCTCCAGCATAAGGACGCATGACTTAGTGGCAAGGATATAGAGACCGTCCTTCGATTGGTCCGGCCAACAGTTGTCGGTCGTTTATTAAATTAGCGGACAAAAACACTTCCACTGGCTATATCAAGTGAAATTTTTATCTTAGCTTTCAAAATTATAATATTTTTTAATATTTTTTAGGAGGCCTGTTTTCAGTCACGGACAAATACATATACAAATGTTACCGCCAGTAGAGTTTGATCGATGGATTGATATTCTATATTAGAATATCATTATTTGTTAAGTCCTGATTTGTAGTCGATACTTCTTCACGTCCTTTTTTCTTGGCTCAGCAGCTTCTTCAGTGAGCTTTCCAATTAATACTAATGGAGGTTGTACAATATGATATCAGAAGCGCGAATTAACATTGTGTACCAAGAATACTTGGCTGTTAGTTTTGGTGTCTTCTATGCCAGTTATGCCACACTTGGGCCTCATTGAAAAATCTTCTTGCATTTCCACCTGTTCTTGGCTTGTCAACAATTAAACCCATTTCTGAGCCCCTTATTTGCCACTGGTTTATTTTGAGTCTATCAGAAATGTCATAGAAATCGCTAACGCTCTAAAAAATCGCTCCACACGAAAATGTAGGATGTCACAGAAATCTCTTTTGACAGTAACTTTTGTAAAGTTGTGAGTTTTTCTCCAACGTTTAGTTAATTTTGCGCCTGCAGCAAGGTATGTTGAAAGCAAAGTACTGTTGAAGTTAATTTTGATTATTTATGGATCAACTTGCATTTAAATAATTGCTGAAAATATTTGTTTTCATATAAAATTTATAATGTTACGAAAACGGCTCTGAAAAAATCAAGCAACGGTCGTTTTTGCCCAAATCACCCATAAGCAAGGTTGCCATCCTGCTGAAATTCCAATAATCTTATTTTCGCTCTAAAATTTTACTTTCTTATGTGCCACAACTAAGCAATTATTAAGTAAACTCAGTCCTAATTTACAAAAATTTGTACAATTTTTGATTTTTTTTTTAGCACGCCAAAAGTGATTTTCCTGCTCAATTTTTATCGTATCGTAATTTGGCTCAGTAGTACATGATATGAGTATCTATTATTCCACCAAAGCGGCCGATTTAGCCGGTGATATACTAAAGTGCGGCAATAGGGGGTGGACGAATGGCGAGGGTACTTCTAAATTATTTTGTGCTCTTCATCATCCTTTGATTTGGTAATCAATTGAAGAGGCACATATACATATGTATGATGCGATAAACAAATTACTGTCTTCTGCATTATTATTTTCAAATGTTTGTTTATATTCGCTCTGTCCAGTGCTGCTTTGTTAAATTTGTATCGATTATTAGTGATTATACCTCACACGCCACACAGATTTTGTATACCCTTGCAGAGGGTGGAATGGTCAGTTGTTTGTAACGCAGAGCAGGAATCATTTCTGATCCCATTAGGGATATATATTCTTGATCAACCCCAAAAGACGAGGTGATATACCCATGTTCGTCTGACTGTCTGACATATACAAAACATTCTTGAAATGCGAATAACTTCTATTTTTCTTGATGAATCTAATCCATAAATATAATTATATCAAAAATATTTACACAATACATCATATGCCTGGATTTCAAGAAAATCGGATAAACAAAATTTACCTGAACACACACACACATAAGCATAAAATTATGATTGTGTGTTTGTGAATAGCGACTGCGGCGACTTAGCATGCCTAGTATTTGGCGATTAGCTGTACCGTACAATGGAGGTGCGGAGGCTTAGTACATACATATGTACATAGATAGTGCTCTGGTCTAAAACAAGAGATGCGGGTTCGAATCCCGTTCGTGGCGTAGAGCTTTAAAGTTCCTTGTTTTTTTTTTGTTAAGCGAATAGAGGCGAGTTCGAATACCACGGAGGCCAATGACAAATATTTGAGTGTATTTAAAGTATTGCATCATTGGATTAACACACAGAAAATGTTTTTTAAAAACATAAAATGTAATATTGGTCATGGGCTGCAAGGGTATACGAACTTCGGCATAGCCAAAGTTAGCTTCTTGATATTTTTGATTTATTTTTGGCCTCTGAAACCGACCACTGTGCGGCCCTTTGGCTTTTTCGCTTAGCACTGACGGAAATTAAAGACAACGACAGTTTGGCCGCAGGCGAAAATAGATTGAAATTTTTATTGCAAAAAAAAAATAGAAAAAAAACGGCAGCAAGCGAAATCCTGGAAGTAAACACCCCAATGCAGTTCTTTATGTGTTTATGATTAATTTCCTGGAATAAAGCAAATATTTTTGCCCAAAGCATATGGAAGACGCATACGTGACAATGATTAGATTAGGCAATTGGTCCTATCGAAATAGAGTCGGAGGTGAAAGCAGTGGAGGCTCTTGAATGGCCGCAGGACTCGCCTGTGTTTTAATTTTAAAATTCATCAAAAGAACTCACAAGTACGAGTATATTAAATTGTCAATCAAACAAAGAAACGGTGCAATCTTAAAGTGCTCATCTTAACACTGAAAGGGTTAACGGTTATTTCAATGTTGTAGCTTACAACCGTTATCTAACCAATAAGAATATGACAAACTCACATCCGAATATTGATCCTTGCGAGTTGTGCCTAATTGTAATTGAGTACTTTTATTGAAATTGTCAAAATTTAGGAAAAAATCGCTTCATTTTTGTGGCAATCGAAAGCAAAATGTAGCATAATTAAATTTTTTTTTATAATTTTCAAACATTGTTGCCTAGACTCAATGCACAGTCGCCTAAACAAGGTTATTCAAATAAAAGGCCATCATATAAATTACTAAACAAAAATAGATTAGTTGAAATCATTGAAATCGGCTAGAATTTCGCCAAAAATTAAATATGCACATATAATTTTTACCTAAAAGGATTATTTTTATCTTTCGATATTTTTATAAGAAAAACAAATGCAATTTTGTTCTTGTTTTTTGTTTTTTCTAATTAGATTTATAAGCTACAAAAAAAGTTATTCAGGGGTATCACAGAAATCGCTAACGCCCCAAACGCAAATGTAGGGTGTCACAGAAACCTCTTTTGACAGTTTTGAAAAGTTACAAGTTTTTCTCCAACGTTTGGTTAAAAGAGAATGGTGTTGAAATAAACTTTGATCACTTTTGGATGGAATTGCATTCAAATAATCGCTGGCAATATTTGTGTTCATATATAATTCATTATTTTACGAAAACGCCTGTGAAAAAATCAAGCAAGCGTCGTTTTTGCTTAAATCGCCCATAAGCAAGGCTGCCATCCTGCTGAAAACGGCAGAAAATAATTTTCGGACAAAACATTTGTGTTTCCAATTTTAGTTTGTTATAGCATATAACATGTAACATTTAAGCACAAATTTTATGGATTACGACCAAATTTAAGAAAGTTTTTTAAATTGTTTGTACACGGATAAATTTAATGTAAACGTCGAAAAAATGCACCAAGTTGACGTCTCTGTTTTTATCTTGGTCAGCCAAAAAGAAGAAGAAATGTAAACAGCTGTAAAAAAATGCAATTGCAGTTGCCGCCTTTTTTTAAAATGAATTGAAATTTTTGGATTTCTGATGGATAAGGTTTCTAATATGATCGAATAAACTTAATTAAATTTGCATTTGAATATGTGCATCGAATTTTAAATTATTATACTTGTAATTGAAGATTTGTAAAAATGGAAATCGGTTGCTTCAAAGAAGCAAGAGTCTAGATTAAATAATATTCCCAATGATTTCGCTCACGTTTGTTCTAAACACCTCCAAGTCTGCATCCAATGACCTGTTGAACAGAGCTAATACCTAGAAATCGCATGGACTAAATTTTATTCTGGGGTAAAACAGTTGCCATTGTTGCGAAAAAAGAATTGTGTAGAAAATGTAGGCTTACAAACGCAATAGCTTGCAGTTATCGATGCATTGTATTCATCTTGTTGTATTTAATTCATTGTTCTTAAATTTTTGGTTAATTTCCCAAAATTAGTTTACAGTTACAAATTTGAAGTAAATAGGGTTGCCAAAGCAGCGACAATATTGCGCGCGACAATAATTTTTAAAAATTTTGGTGTTGCAGTATGTTAACTGTACCTCCAAAAAATAAGTTCATTTTTTCTTGTTGTATAACATAAGCAATACTTTTTGGTTTACGAAAAATGTATAACAATTTTAATTCCAAACGTTAGTATTTTTTTTTTGAATTGCACAACCCTATTGCACCTATCGACAATCGAAATACCGAAATAGCGGCGATCGCGTCAGCTGATGTGCCAACCGGTGGCTGTGGCTCCGAAAATGTTACCGAAAATGAAACGTCGGAGATTTCCATGACACCAACGTTTGGTTTCGGCGTTTTACATTTCAAACGTCGCCAAAATCGCTATCGTTTTCTGTGACACCCCTGATTATTTTTCATTCATTTGAAATATATTTTTTTCCCAAAAATTGTCGTCCACATATACCTATTTCCATGAGGTAGTTCTGTTCAACCAGAAACTGCTTGGTTCTGGGTGAATTTGTTGGTAAATTTTCTTGGTAAACAAATCTCAAAATAGTCCCTACACTATTATATTGTTATGTATAGCATCCTTATAAGGCACGTATAAGAAAATAAAAATGTATAATATATCAAACTCTCGACTTGTGTGACATGCAGTTCTACAAACACATCTGAAATCAAGTGAACGATAATTTTTAAGTTTACGAAGATTGAAGACTGAAAGGGCTGCCGTTATTTACTATTTATCGTCATATTCCAGAGAAAAAAACATGACTAACCATGAATCTGTGTTCTGCTTTTGTTAACCATACATTTTCAGTGATTATTGCTTCCCGAAAGGCTTAACCTTAAATTAAACCAGTCTTACACGTCAACACACAAAATTAGTGATAGAGAAGACAGATAGTTAGATAGAAAAAAGAACACGTTGCAAAAAATATTGTTTAAGGAACTAAATGAGTGTCCTTCGCCATTCTTGATTATTATACAAGTTTTATTTTTATAAAGTACAAAAACTGCGACAAATCACAATAGAAAGTCTCCTAATTTAAGTGCCATAACAATTCAGTTATAAGTGGTCATTATACCATGCATTCATTGCATGAAATGGTATATTAAAGTCCCCAAAATGTATGTAACAGGAAGAAGGAAGTAAGAAGAACAATTGATATAGCCATTTCCGTCCGTCCGTCCGTAAGAGACCAAAGATCTCAGGAACTATTAAAGTTATAGATACCAAATTACCAATGTAGACTCGTGTAGTATATACGCTAATCAATTATTTTTTTTTTGTTGCTACCCCCTCTTTTGCCCTCGGAATTCGATAAAATGTGATTTTCTAGCTCAATTTGATCGTATCGCAATTTAATCGTGTCCACAAATATAGAAATTTCCACATGATGCATGGTATATCTAAGTTAGCCCGGCGACTTACTTTATTTTAGGTTTGTATGTACGTATGTAGCAAGTCTGTTCAATCACAAAAAAAACTCTTAAAAGTCGTTATCGTAGTCTGAACTCCAATTTGATGGCTAATAATAATAGCCCTTTGCACCAAGTGCTCCAATTTACAATAAGTTTCGGTTGGATTCCATAGTAGTAGTACGAGTAAATTTCTCAAATAACCAATTAAATGGCTTTGGTTAATTGTTTTAATTTAAAATAAAGTAAGTAAGACGCCGGGCCGACTTAGATATACCATGCATCAAGTGAAAATTCATATATTAAATTTCTTTCGCATGCGCGATTTCTAGCACAAGCTCTCGCTCACTCTGATGAGCACACGAGCATTTGGGCGCCCTCCACCGACCAAATCCGCCTGGCGGCCAATTGAGTACAAAACGTTTCGACGTATGTATAACTCGGTAATTCGTATTCCGATTTGAATGAAATTTGGTGGAATGATATGTTCATAACATGTATTAGTGTGCCAAATTAAATTACGATACGATAAATATTGCGGGGGCGAATTTTAGGGGCGGAAGGGGGCGTGACATAAACTAAAAAAAACTTGATCTGCGTGAATAGTGTACGGCATCTACTACCCAAATACAATAGCTCTCTCTTATCTAGTTCCCTAGATTGACATGTTCAAAATATTGTTTTTCGAATATCGTGGGCGGGGTGTGTCAAAAAAAAATAAACTTGATTATCATAGACACCACACGAGTCTACATTCCAAATTTCGTAGCTCTAGCTTTTATAGTTTCTATGATCCATACAATCTTTTGGACGGACATGTCTCAATCGACTCGGCTATTGATACTGATCAAGAATATATATACTTTATAGGGTCGGAAATGCTTCCTTTTGCCTGTTACATACATTTTGGCGACTTTAATATACCATTTCACCCTATGGATGCAGGGTATAAACAGCGAAAAGCAAAAGAAGGCCAAACAAAGGCAATTTCAACATCATGTTGAAGTATCCTTTGCTATCTTCAAAAGGCATTTCTATACAACCTTTTTGTGCTAGAAAAAAAAGGGGAAGGAGAACAAAACTCTTTTTTATTTACTGTGGCTACTTGGGCCAATTAATTGCCGTTATAGTTTTTGCTTTTGGCCTTTTTGTGCGCTGTCACTACCAGCATGGATACGACACGCCTTAGTTAAGATAGTGCTGGGGCAATGGGTAGGTGTGGTGGCATGGTTGGTGGAGGATTGTAAGCAAGTCTACTACATACACCTCACCTGTACCGCGTTACCTGTGTGAACTTTCCGTCATTAACTGAGCAACGAAATGCCGCCGTCACCATCATTGCTGGCCTCACCCTGCATCTCCTTCTGCTTCTGTGTAAGCTTGTCCTTGTCCTCTTCAGCGCTTCAAAAGGAAACTCAAACTCAAGCTGTTGCTTCTTCGTCTCTCTGTCTGACATGCTGGCGGGCTTGCTGACTGCCTGCCGCCTAGCAAGAGGAGCATCCTTTTAGACGAGTTAAGTAGACTACTAAATGACGATGACGGCAAGCGAGAGGAGATGAGATGCTGATGCTGATGATGATGAGGGTTGGCTGGTGTGCGAATGGGCTGGATGGTTAGTGGGGGGCGATCCATGTACTTAAAAGTGTGTTTTCAAACTTAAAGCCTGTTAATGAGATTCGCTTTGGCTGACTCACATTAAGTGGCTTAGAGTGTGTATCGCAAGTAAGCACTTGCCCAGATCTAGATGTCAATATTAACTTATTAAAACTAATGCACAAATTTAAGGGTTAACTAACATACGAGAGAAACTGATAGAGAGACAATGCAGTGGGTCAGTAATTCACTGCATTCACATTTGCAAGAATTCACATTCACAGCTTAGTATATAAACTGGACCAGAATGGCTTCCAATTTTCCCCAATCTCTTCAACTTTTCCCGTCACTTGCACCGTTCGTTTTCTAAATCAAAAGTGTATAACCAATTTGTCAGGCTTCAATGCAACATAATTTGTTTTATCAAAAGCCAATTTGATAGTGGTAAATAATAAAATAGGATACAAAAAAAAAAACACAGAAAAAAAAAAATATCAAAGAAGCTGTGCCGAAGTTTGTATACCCTTGCATTCCTTGACCACCACATTTCATTGTGTTTTAAAACCCTTTTCTGTGTGTTAATACAAAAACGCCATTTAAAAATAATGTCAGTCATCGGGCCGACTTGGCTATACCATGCATTAAGTGAAAAAACTACTTCGAATTTACAAGACTAAATTTATATATTAAATTTCTTTCACATGCGCGATTTCCAACATATGCTAATTCGCTCACTCTTATGTGTGCGCACTATAGCGCCCCACCGGCCATATCCTTGCACCGATTTGAGTGCAAAACGTTTCAATGTGTAACTCTGTCATTTTTATACAGATTTTAAATTTGGTGGAATAATAGATGTTCATATGATGTAGGAGTGTGCCAAATTATATTACGATACAACAAATAGAAGAAATAGGAGAAGAATAGGAGAAGAATAGGAGAAGAATAGGAGAAGAAGGAAGAGAAAGGGGCATGTCAAAAAACAATAAACTTTATCAGCGTATATACCACACGAGTCTACATTCTACTATTCAATTAATAGTTCTAACATTCATACTATAAATTTTATTGTTACTTAAGCCACCTTGAGCTAAAATCGTCAAACTTGTGCTTTTTTGGGGAAAGTTGTGCTAGTTATTTTCTAAACTAAAATATTGAATATTAAATACGTTTTCCAAAACAATTTGACCGCTATGGTTAAAAATAAAAATATAAATCCGGCCGAAAGAAAGCTAATATGGGACTATTACGAAAAAAAACACAAGTATTCTACAAATTTGTAAGACTTTACATTTTCCGCGTGGCAAAGTCAAAAATGCCATTGCATTTTATAAGAAACATGGATGTAGGGGGAAAATATTCCACGTGAAAAGCCCAGAAAACCCATGTGTCAGGTCAGACCATAAGAAGACGGCTAAATGAATTCGGGTTATATGGACGCATTGCCCAAAAAAACCATTGCTGTCCATTAAGAAGGTTAAAAAGCGCCTTCAATTCACCACAGAGCATATTCAAAAAGGTCCCAATTTTTGGAACATAATTGTTTGGAGCGACGAATCCAAGTTTAACGTCTTTGGAAGTGATGGTAAACCATATATACGATGTCCTCCCAACAAACAATTGGACCCCAAATACACGAAGAAGACCGTTAAACATGGTGAAGCTTCGATTATGGTCTGGGGCTATATTAATTTCTCTTCTCATGCTGATCAAGAATATATGTATATACTTTATAGGATCGGAAATGCTTCCTTCTGCCTGTTACATACATTTTGGCGTCTTTAATTTACCGTTTCATCCTATGGAAGAATTTCCGTTTTCTCTTATGTGTTTTTTTTAGACCTACATTGTGATAAGTAGATAAGAGCATTATACTCGGTCAATATTATGATTTGATTATTAAATCTCCCTCAATCCGATTTTCAATATTTAGTGCCTGTTATTAAATATTTACACAACATTCACCTTATGGTAGTGATTATATGCACATCAACGAAATACTTAAATCGTGTAAATCCAAGAACAATTTCATTGGTTCTCACGATCACCCACAACTATTTAGACTTTAAGTTCACACTCACACACACACACACACACATCCTCGTTAAAAAATATTTCTCTATCGCAGCGGTTGACATATTCACACACATTCATGGATATTTTGGTTTTTTTTTTGCGTGCTTCACATATGCACGCATACAGAATCATAATTTTGCACATGTGCTTTACTGCTTAAGTGTGTGAGTGCACGGGTAAATTTTGTGCTGACGAAATCAGGAATTACGTTCATCCGATTCTCTTGAAAGTATCTTTGTAGTTATCGTCTAAGCCGATGGCCATAGTTGCTAGTGCTTGTGAAAATTGTTAGGTTGATAGTTTACAACTATGTATGTATATCCTAAACTAAATAAAGAAAAGTTTGAATAAGATTCTTTTAGAAACATAGAAGTTATTCGCATTATACCAATTTTATATACATACGTTCAGACAGACAGACGGACATGTTTATATCGACTCGTTTTCTATGTATACTTTATGCGGTCGGAAACAATGTCTTCACTGCACTACAAACATCTGCCCACATTCATAATACCCTCTGCAAGGGTATAACAAATAAAAAGTAATCTATGTGAAAACTGGCAAATAATAACAAAAAATTGCATTTGAAATTTGATAAAAAATTGTAAATTCCAATTGCGTTTGACACACACACACTATGGCACAGCCATATAGACACCTGAGGGAATAGCGGTGAAAAATAAATACATCACTCAATGGGTTAGCCCTTACCACAAAATAAATGATGCTGGTTCTCTCACGTGTTCCGAATGTGACAGATTTAAGCCTTTTGTCACGATTGTTGATGATGGGTTAACAAACAAACAACATATAAACAAACAAAGAAACAACAATTTTCATCCGTATATAAAAATAAAGTAAGTCGCCGCGCCGACTTTGATATACCATGCACCAAAGGAAAAAACCTACTTTTAAATTTATAAAACCAATTTCGTTCGCATCCCGAGCACTTTGGCGCCCTCCAGCGGCCAAATCAGGCTTGCGGCGACTTTGAGTAGAAAACGTTTCTACATATAACTTGAACATTTTTATTCCGACTTGTACAAATTTGGTGAAATGATATATAATCATCTCATATATTAAGTGTGCCAAATTAAATAACTATACAATAATTATTGCAGCAGAAAATCACCTCCTATCGAATTCCAGGGGCGGAAAAAAAAACTTGCCCAGCGTATGTACTACATAAGCCTACATTTTAAATTTGGTAGATCTAGCTTTCCTAGTTCCTGAGATCTATGCACTCTTACGGACGGACGCGCAAACGGGCATGGCTATATCATTTTCTCTTCTCATACTGATCAAGAATAGGGTCGAAAATACTTCCTTCTGCCTGTTACATACATTTTGGCGACTTAAATATGCCATTTCATCCAATGGTTGAAATATCAACGCAGGCAGCATTTGGCCAAAATGGTAACAAAATTTGTCAACATCAGTTGTAGGTGTATCAGCCCCACCTTAAACCAACTAACCTCATGCCAGAAGCCGTCTTGATAAATTGGATTGGACATGATGGTAAAGAGCTGACAACATACACCAAAGAGCACACAATGAAACAATAAAATTGTATTCTAGAAAAATTCAAAAATCAACTCGTTTACAGAATACAGAATTTCCTAATGATTGAACCTCGGATCCATTCACCTATGGGTCCAGGGTATACAATTATATAATCTGCACAATTGATAACCCACGATTACCTCTTTGCCATAGTGTTAGTTTATTTTGACAACGAATCAATAATAGACATCAAATAGACGTTTAATTGAATTTCGCAACTGTACAATTATCCAAAAATTCAAAAACAATGAATTAAATACAACAAGAAGAATACAATGCATCGATTAGGGGATTTCAGGCTAATTAATGAGTAGATAAGACTACATTCCCTTTTCTGCACAATTCGTTTTTTTAAACAATGTACTCCAGAATTCAATTTGGGCCATGCGATTTTTGGCAAACACTTTTCTTGTGATAGCCCTAGACCCTAAAATTTAAATATGGCATAAATATGTAGATATTGGACTCTAGATGACCTGTAAGATATCTTAATTAGTAGGGCCAGAAGAAGCGTTCAAATTTAACTACACAACCGAGCTGTTGTTGTTGTTCTTTAGTCATGTGTATGTTCGTAAGCTTTGTATGTGTGTTCCTTTGTTACGTGTGACCACTCCACTATGGGAAATTTTGCCATTTTATGAGCATTTAATTCAATATTTAAAAGTGTCTGAATTCGAAAAGTTTTAAGGCCGAATAATAGTTGAAACATCAATGCACATTATTGCATACTAGTTTTTTCAACCTTGTCTAACACTGGTGAGAAAACTCCTGATGAAAACAATTGTTTGGAACAAAACTTAATTCCTTCAAATTGGCGAAAGTTGTTGCTCGACTTTGAGTGTATATATTTTTTGATTAAAAAAAGTTATCGATTAAACTCAACATGGATTTGAAAAGGTCAGGTTTGAACCAAGTGTTGGAAAATGTGTTTTGTAGAAATTAATCGTGTGTGTCTTAATATTTGTGAAAGTCTAAGCAATCCTCAAAGAAAAACTTTGGAAATAAATTTTCACTTTGAGAATAGTTTTAAAAAAATGCCCACCTGTTTCCAGTCTAAAACTTGTAGTAATAGGTAGTATCATTAATTTTGTGTAAAATATGGAAGCCTCAATAGCCACAAACAGCCACTTTTCTTGCAATTGAACTTTTTAGAGCCTAACCTCAATGAATTTGCTAGCTTTAAGCCTTAATTTCGTCCATTTGTCTATTGGCAAGAATTGAAATTTCTCTGTAGCCTCTTTACAGGCATTTGTAATGGCGAACAATGTTATGAACATTTTGTAGATTTTCCAATGAATCTTGAACTTGCAATTAAAGAAAATATCGAGTAGCAAAAAAAATTCAATTTTATAGCATACTTATGTGGATAAAATTCAGTTTTTTGGCCGTGGGGGCTAGATGCCACGGCCATTATGTCCAAATTATTATTTACAAATTATATTTATTACATTAAGCAATAATAAAATCCCTAAAATTATTGCTTACAATGGATTTTTGAATTAAATGTTCATAACACGGCGAATTTTCCCATAGTGCACTCCACATAAAAATGAGTTGTGTCCACAAAGAAATGTTGTTGTTTATGCTTTTTATGTTCATTAGATTTGTATGTGTTCGCTAGCTTTGGATGTATGTGTTCTTACACAAAGTGATGAGAGAGCAAGTATGTGTGTTTTACTCGCTCTTTTTTCACTTTCTGCTGTTGTTATTGTTCGACTTAAGCATGCCATGTATGTGCTCAATGTCTTGATGAAAATACCGTTTGCCGTTAGTTAAATATTTTTCCCGCCTATTATACGCCTTTCCTATAATGATTTTCGCTCTTTACTCTGCTTCTTCGATTCAAACGATGTTTTTTGTTAGCTTAGAGAACGCATTTTTTATTGATCTCTGGAAAGTCAAAGCACGCTTAGTCGGTCTGCGTGGATGTTGTTGTCTTTTTTGCTTGTGCTTTTTGTATTTTTAAGTCGAGGATCGATCGGGTTTCAATTGATGACCCTAAAAAGGGTTTGATCGATCTTTAATTTGGAATAAGTATCACAAAACAATTTTCTTTTAAAATCAATTTATGAGGAGGCAAACACTAACTGAAAGAGCGCTTAAATACTGAATCGGAAAATTATTATATTCACTGACAATTTTACCTAAGATATACATCCGTTCCTGTCTTGACATTCTTTTCAAAACTTCTAAATTGATTAAAGAACAATCATAAGTTTTTGGAGCCAAAACAACCTAGTTTAAAATTTCTAAAGATAAAATACTTTCTGAAATATTCCCAAGCATCATAGCATTAATTTTATTAACTGGGTCGCAAGTCAAGAGATCTGGTATTTTAACCATATGCGGACCGAACTGAGAACTCCATTTCACCAGCAAGTAATTTAAGAAACTGAAGAAATGAATTTCATGGGAAAGGGCTCCGAATTTCTGAATTCAGACCATGATATTATGCAAACCATGAGGAATAACTGGCAAAATTTGTGTGAAATCACCGCACAATAAAATAGCTTTTCCCCCAAATAATCTTTGTTTATTGTCTTCGGAACTAATATCGGTAAGCAATCTATAAATTAATTTTAAAGCACAAATAGGGAACATTGAAACTTCGTCAAATATAATCAGTGATGCTGAATTAAGAAATCTACCTTGACTACAGTTAGGACGGATATTAGAAACTGAGCTTTTTAAAATTGGTATTTGTAATTTAAAATGAAGTAAGTTAGTCGCCGGGCCGACTTGGATATACCATGCATCAGGTGAAAATTCATATATGTATTCGATTACTTTCAATTTGATCTGCGTGCATACTGCACACATCTACTGCGCAAATACGCTCTAGCTTCTATAGTTCCCGAGATATAGGGACTCAAAATATTGCTTTTCAAATAGCGTTGGCGGAAGGGGGCGTGGCAAAAAAAAAACAAACTTGATCACCGTACACACTAAACGAGTCCACATGCCAAATTTGGTAGCTCTAGCTTTTATAGTTGCTGAGATCTAGGCACTCTATCGGACGGACAGACGGACATGTCTTAATCGACTCGGCTATTGATACTGATCAAGAATATATATACTTTTTTTAGAGTCGGAAAAGCTTCCTTCTGCCTGTTACATACATTTTTGCGACTTTAATATACCATTTCATCCTATAGATTCATGGTATAGACATTGTGTAAGATCTTGCCACCAACTAAGAAAATAGAAGCAACACCACTAATAGCTGTAGTTGCACAATACAACGAATATTTAACGAATTTTATTTATGGATAGTTTCTGTTTGCACAAAAGTTTTACCACATCAGCGTGAACCGTTAAATAGATTACATTGCTACCAGTATCATGATGCAAATCTTCGCTCAAAACTCTATGTATAATAACACGGTCATCTTTAGCACTCTCATACATTTCTGCGAAAATAGCTCCTTCAGTACATCAAAAACTGAATCTGTAGTAACATAATTTGGGTTTGGAAGACCAAGTTCCTCACAGGAAGTATTATGAGTCAGAGGAAAATCTTCGATTATAAGAAGACTTTTGTTATAAGTGATATTTTGACTGTAAACTCTTCAAAAACCTTCGCGAACGCAACGATGCTAACGGCACTGAGCACATACATGGTAGTATATACTTATATTCTTGATCAGCATGAGAAGAGAAGTTGATATAGCTATAAAAGCTAGAGCTAAATTTTACTAAATTTAAAATGTAGACTCGTGTTGTACATATGTATATGTCAAGTTTATGTTTTTTTCCGAATTCGAAGAAGTTTTTTCACTTGATTCATGGTTTATCCAAGTCGGCCCGGCGACTTACTTCGTTACTATTAAATAGATTAAACTTGTTGGGTGCAAAACTAACAAAACAGATGGATCAAACGGAAAATCACAGTTTTTGTAAAGGTGTTTAATATTTTATACGAAGAGGAATAAACTGTCAACTTAGCTGTCAAATCCATAACTCATTGAACAAGTCTCTCATAAAATGAATCAAGTCTGGTTATTTTTCAAAATCCTTGAATTCATCTTCGACCTAGTTGCGTTGGCCTTTCACATTACCGGGTCTTTGCACTTTGCCGAGCCCTTGCCACACAACCTGATATTTTGCGGAACCTTTGGTGGCTATATATTCATCTGTGTGGTCACAATATGGAAACTCCTGAACGACTACCGCACTCTACTCTACCCAGAGATGTTAATTTGCAGTACGAGCATTATAATGCATTTCTTCTGCGGTTTCCTATCGATGTACTACGCAGAAATCGATTTCCATATTATGTACATGGGGCCTAAACAGGAGATGGCCCATATGTTCTTCCATTACTGCCGAAGTCAGAGTATTGCGAGCATTTGCTGTGGCACAGTTTACCTCTTTCAGTTCGTCTTGGTGTTGGATTTCATGTTGAAAATGGTGCCCAACGATGATTCCAAGGAGATGGGCAAGGACCTCGACATGGTTACTGTCCAACCGGTCAGCGAATCAGTTGATTCTACTGTATTGGAGCGTGACTACATTGCCCGAACGGAGGCATATGTGTACTTTATGGGTCCTCAAGTGGATTACTTCTTGCAAAGGCATTTGAAGTGCTTTCGCCGATTGGCTTGCTCGCAGAAAATTGACATGAAGGCTCCGAAATGGCGACAAGAAGTTTTTTGCACGGACAGCACCGGTTTGTCGACATCTATGACAATCCGAGAGATCGTAACTACAAACAATCGATCCACATTGAACCCGACAGATGATTCAAATGAGTCCACCCTGCAGCCAGAGCCAGCTCCAGCCACTCAGCCCAATGAGAAAGACATCAAACAAGTCAGAAGATGAATAAAAAAATCCACTATTAATGTCTCAATGCCTATACCATGCACTCATAGGAAGAAGGAAGTATTTCTGACCCCATAAAGTCAACATATATATTCTTGATCAGCATGAGAAAAGAAATTGATATGGCCATGTCCATCTGTCCGTCCGTAAGAGACCAAAGATCTCAGGAACTATAAAAGCTAGAAATACCAAATTTAGACTCGCGTAGTATACTTCTTGTTCAATTTTTATCGTATCGCAATTTTTTGGGCACATTAGTAAATGATATGAGCATTCCACCAAATTTCATAAAAATCGGAATGAAAATAACCGAGTTATACAAAAGAGTGAGCGAGATAGCATGTGCTAGAAATCGCAGCATGCGAAAGAAATTCGATATATAAATTTTGTTTTATAAATTCACTTGATGCATGGTATATCCATGACGGCCCGGCGACTTTATTTTATTTTATACCCACAAACACAGCAAATGTATACATATACATATATGTGTGTGTGGCTGTCTATGTGTTTGTTACCGCAATATAAAATATTTATTAAAACGAAAATCTAATTTTCAAGCTGTCTCATTGCTGCCAGTAATTTTTATAAGCTTTTTAACTTGCGCACAAATGCAAAAATCCCTGTCGGACTGCTGACAGGCATTCAAAAAAAAAAAACGAAAACCGGAGAAAAACCAGGAACAAAACAAAAAACATAAAATATAAATAAAATGTCAACATTAAAGTGAGCCAGATTTTTGTCAAGCAAAATAAAAGAAATAGACGGAATAAGAGAACTCCCCTAAAGAAGAATAATTTGGATAGGGAAAGACTCATAACGAAGCTAACTAAGCTATTTGAATTTCTTCTTCTCCACCTGCCAGTGTGTCATAGAGACCTCCCAAGTGAAAAGGTATTTACGTATGTACAGTACGAGCGAGACCGATGCAGATCTGATGGTCAGACAGGCTACATGCAATGGCCATTAGAGGCAGAGACAAGACAGTGGACGTGCCGATGGAATCAAAATGACTTCCAAATAGGTAATGCAAGAGTTCTTCCCTTTCCCCTATATAAGGGCTATAATTGATGATACCCAAAATGGATAGTTACTATGTGCATATATACATGTATCTGCATATGTATGTACAAGGTGGGACAAAAGGTTAAAGAAAAGCAATAGAACATCGGGTGATACTTTTTTCCCACATAAGCATAGCTATTTTCTAAATTGTCTAAACTATCAAGCTGGGAGAATTTTGATAAACCTTACATAGACACCTAAGAATACATTGTATTGCACTGAGAAAACGTTTTCCACGCTCTTGCCTCATTTCCGTTTCAAATCGCCCTATTATCCTTTGCCCCAATTTTTCACCTCCAACCCTTTGGAAAAAAGCCACAAAAAAAAATATGAGAAGACGAACTCAACGCAACTGTCATCAGTTCAACAACCAAAAAGAATGAGAGGGAGAGAGGGAGAGCGTGGGAGTGTAGGAAACAAGGAAGCAAATGAAAGGAAGAAAAACTTGCAACAGGGGCTTTACTTTAAGTAACTGGCTGGCTTTACTTTAAGTAACTGGCTGGCGCTTTGCATAAATTTTGGCTAGAAAAACGCAGCAGCAACATGAGGAAAAGTTCGACAGAGTCATGCGCCACTTTTGAACCTGCATACCGCCTCGTCTCCCCCACCGTCTATGCCCCGCCACGTTTACCACCACCAAAGGCACTTCTTCTTCTGTCCTCCACCGCATACTGTGATGATTTTCTGAAAAGCCGCAGAATTTGTGTGAAAGTAGGCAGAGTCTTTTCCTTTTTTTTTTTTGGTTCCTTTTTTGCATGGCACATTTAATGCCCCTGAATCGATTTTTCAATAAATTCAACAGTAGCCCAAGTTGAAAAGCCAAACGCTACTTTCTTCGCCAACACCCCACCCCCACTCTCCGCATCCCCACCCCCTGACTTTAAAATGAAATGCAGTAAAGAAAAAAAAACAAAAAACTTTTGCCGTAAATTTTCATATTTATTTATTTTGTCGATCCTTTTGGTGAAACTTTCTCATGTTGCATAAAAATATAGAGTCCTCCTACTTATACATACATATATAGAGTTGGATAATGGCCAAAAATCGCAGCAGATTTCCTGCTTAACTCGCTACAAGATGAGAGACAGATACGAACTAAGTCAGCAGGAGGGAAACCAAAAAGCAAAGGATATGAAAGGAGAATGGAATTTCTATCCAGGAACAAGAACAGGAACTTGGGGTTGGAGGTCACCCAACTCGTAAGCCACGCATTTCCAATGAAAAAAAAAACTCATACAATTTGGATGTGTGTGTTTTGTATGTTACACATGAAAGCTCATAATATTTGCAAATGATGAACGTGAAAGTTTTTGATAAGTTTCTTTTTCGCGCGATTCCCAGACGTTCCGCCCACCTCCCTCCCACCGAACCGAGGGGCGCAGTCGCGTAACATACGAAACGTTTTTCCGTGGATGAATAATCGAATAACTAGAGCTAATTACGAGCTAAGTAACATAAAATAGACGTTTTCTGTATAGAAAGATAGGATTCAGCACTGATCACGCGGTACAACCGATTGTAGTTAATACTTGAAAGGGTTCATGCAAAGCATAGTAAGTGGTACAGCGAGTCAAAGATGAAGAAATAATGTTTTAAGTATGGTACAGAGAGATTTAAGTCAACAGGTCAGGCGAAACTATTTCACCTTTTATAAGCTTGTGCATAAAGATTACACCAAGCATAATTCTTCGACGAAGACTTCGATTAATGAGGAAAAGAAAGGTTAATCAAAAGAAGTCTTCTGGATTATGAAGGCAAATTGACATTGCGATTCCTGTTTAAGCCACGAAGAGCAAAAATCGCTTCTGTACAAATTCGATTCTAGTTTCGTACTCTAGAGTAGGTCTTACAAGTGAGGTGAAGAGAATCTTGGTTGTGTATGTATCATCAAAGTCCTTTGACCAGCGCTTAATGAAGCCAGTGAAGACAGTGTTAGGTTAAATTACTCTGCCAGTACGATATCAAATTCGCCGCTCACAAAAGGAACGATCCATATCCCAGGAGCAGTAGAGGGGATTTCTGCTTAACTTTTGAGTTGATAAGACTACATTCCCTTTTCTACACAATTCATTTTCTAAGCCCAGAAATCAATTCCGGGCATTTTCCAGAAATCAGAAATCAGCAACATGGACCGAGTAAAGCCGCAACATGTGTACAGCGAGCAATGTTGCCCAGCATCAACATTAGCGGGCTGCAACATGGCCAACGACATAAGCATAAATATGATCGTGCGAAATGCAGTCGGGAATTCGAGCACATGAAAAAGCAAAAGTGGGGGCCAAGCGAGCCCAAAAGACGGGTGCGGGGGTGAAGGGGGCCCTGTACAAAATAAAGTGAGGGCTCTGCTTGTCAAAAGGGGAGAAGCGGGGGGCGATAAGAGAATAGTAGCGGAGAGCAAGCACGATATACGATACAAATGTTGCGGGCAACTACGATAATGAAAGGTGTTGAGCTATATATGAAATGAATTGTAATTAAGTGTATTAAATAACTAAAAAATACAAATGTAATATTAGATGATAAGACAAAAAAGAATGAAATATATAGGCATAAAAGATAGTAGTTTAAGAACGATAACGGAATATGAGGGGTCGCAAGGCGAGGTTGGAGGTCGAGATATGAGCAGGAGGAGAAAGGAAAGGCGGCGATGTAGCCAACACAGGAACACGAAGTGCGAGGGAGACAAACATAAGCAAAGGGATGGGCATGCAGCAGCATAGAAAGTTGCTGCATGCGAAACAAGGAGAAGTACGGGACTTTCTCCACGCATAGCAACAGCGAAAGTGCGTGGGTGAAAGTGAGCGCCGATGGAAATGTACTGGCTGTATAGCGGTACTGCAGTAGCTGCATCCAGAGGCCAGGAGGCCTATATAAAGGCCGCAGCAAATCAAGGAGTGACATCAAGTGTTCGGCAGCACGGACGGCAAGGCGAACCCCTCAAGACCTCCTGTAGTAATCTTGAGGGGTCAGATCATCAAGTGTTCGGCGATCATTCAGTAAAAAGTGAAGGAAACAAGTGGAACCTCTCAAGACCTCCTGCAGTAATCTTGAGGGTTCAAAAGCAAGCATCAGGCAGCGAAGCAAGGTGGACATCTCAAGACCTCTGGTAGTAATCTTAAGAGTTCAAAGGCGAGCATAGGGAAGCGAAGCGTTCAAGACCTCCAGCAGTAATCTTGAAACGTCAAATCGAAGTCAGAGTACTCAAAGGACCAAGTCTGGGTTCAAGTGAGTGTCCTGAGAACAACATAGGGAACAGAGAGTAGGGAAAGTTCAGGAGATATCCTAGAACTAAGCAGAAGGGAGCAATAAGTAGGAAAGGAAGTACCCTGGAGGAATATTTTGGATTCAGGAAGTATCCATGAACCAAAACAAGGACCTCAGGAAATATCCTTAAGGGTAGGGAGTTCAGGAAATATCCTCGAACGTGGAGATTGGGTTTTAAAACAAAGATAAGGAGATCATAGGAGAACAGGAGAACTTAAGAGACGAAGTTGAGCCCAGGTCAAGGATCTGAGTCATCTGCTTCATCATCAAGGAGCCAACAAGGAATGAGATAATAAACAAATCAAGCGAAGTGGAACCCGGAGCCAATCACATCAGGTGAAGCCGAGCCAGGAATTACAGCGGAGACGTAATCACATCGAAACAGGAAAGGACCAGGATCCACGGTGCACAAAAGACCTCCAACCACTCGCCAAGGAGCCCTGCAGAATCCCAAAAATATCAATAAAAACCAAAATTAAGAAGGTCTGTGCCAAAATCACATGCAAAAGCGTTATTATTTATCGGGGCACAAAATAAATTTTGTTGTGCCGAACCTAGCCCTGAAAAGTCTCCTCAACGACTCTAAGGACGAAAAAGGATCGTTACACAATCATAAAATTTTAGTCCGAAAATAGTATAAATTTTATATGAAAGCGAATATTTTCATCGGTATTCTCGTACACTCGTAACTATTCCGAACTGTCAAACAAGGTTTCCCTGGCGTTTGGACCGATTTCGGGGCGTTAGTGATTATAAGTAGTGACACCCCTGATTGGCACACTTTTAAGCCTCCTTGGCCATATTGCAGCTTTAACCATTATCCACATTCATATACCGAAAACTCTCCTATAAACATCAGTTATGATTGCAGAAAAGTGTTCACCAAACTTTCCAAAGGTTCTAAAGTCTTATATGTAGTATGTATAACGCCAACTCTTGATACGGGAGTATTCTTTCGGTCACATCGAAGATCAAGATTTACCATCGAAATACAGAGGCGAAAGTTTAGGTTATACGAACCCCGTCGTAATAAATATTGCCTGGAATCGCTCATTGTTAATTTTAACATCTGATTTAAGTTATCAGTCCAAATGTTAACCAAGTTTAAATAGGATTTGGCTTTAATTTGTGTGTGAGCCGTCAACATGTAAAAAACAAAATATTAACAATCCCCAATTATGTAACTCAAAACTCTAGCATTAGAAGATCTCTCATCGTTTGGATCGTCGATTGGTATGTAAGAAACAAAAATAATTTATTTTTCTCTTTATATTATTGCTACGGAGTTATCCTACAATACATATACAATACATATATACATATAGATATTGATATAATTTTAACCACTTTTAGTTGTAAACATTTAAAATAATTTTAATGAAAGATCCAAATAGACTGTAGAAAGGTCTAAAGTGCCATCGCAGATGCAACATATTCGGACCATATTCCATCTTACATTACAAAATTGCAAAAGTCTGTTCATTGTGAATCACTTATTATAGTATTGTCATATATTTTATAAGATAATAGGTCGATAAAGTAATAGAACTAAAAGTCTTAAAAAAAAACAAAATAAAGTAATCGTCAGATACTTAATTCAAAACTCCAGCTACAAAGACCCAAAGGAGGCTAATGGATATGGACGTGGACAAGTCGTAGATATGGCTAACATAAATATGGAAATAACAGAGGCGGTATATAAATCAAATATATTCATGATCAGCGTGAGAAGAGAAATTGATATTGCCATGTCCGTCTGTCTGTCCGTCCGTGAGAGTGCAGAGATCTCAGCAACTATAAGTGATAGAGCTACCAAATTTAGAATGTGGACTCGTGTAGTCTTGGCGCTGACCAAGTTTATGTTTTTTTTTTGCCACGCCCCCTTCCGCCTCCGGAATTTAATAAAAAGTGATTTTCTCCCGTAATATTTATCGTATCGGAATTTAATTCGGCACACTTATATATGTTATGATCATCTATCATCCCACCATTTTATAAAAATCGGAATAAAAATGGCAAAGTTATACGTTTACACTTTTTGCACTCAAAGCGGTGCAAGGCGGATGCACACAAAAGTGAGCAAGATAGCATGTGCTAGAAATCACCGATTTGGTCGGGGGCGCTAAAGTGCTCGTGTCCACATAAGAGTGAGAGAGATAGCATTTAAAAGAAATTAAATACTTACATACATATGTAAGTATTGAGCGTTGAAGCTCAAAATCGGACTTGTTATTCGTTTTTAAATTTTAAAAAGCGTTAGTGTTTGAAATTTGGATTTTTTTTTTGTTTTAGTAAGATAAGCCTTCATAAATTTAAGGAAAAATATTAAAACTTAAAATAAGTAACTTAGTAATAAAGAAAAAACTAATTTTAATAAACACAAAGTCTTGTCCGATTTGGCGTTGGAACCACTGTATGAATTTCCACCTGATGCATGATATATCCAAGTCGGCCCTGCGACATATGTACTTACGTACTTCATTTAACTTAAAGACACGCATTGAAAATTTCTGAATTCAGACCATGACGTTGTGCAATTTTCAATCCCTCATTGACATACGCGAACAAGAGGAACAACTGCCAAATTTTGTATGAAACAATAAAATAGTTTTTCCCTCATACAATCTTTCCTTATTGTCTTCGGAATGTGTTAAAACTACTTCGAATTTATAAAACTTGGTGGAAAGATTAAAGTTTAAGTAAATTACGATACGATAAATACTGTGGGAGAAAATCTAACTTATCTTTCTTCTTCTCATGCTGATCAAGAATATATATGCTTTATAGGGTCGAAAAAGCTTCCTTCTGCCTGTTACATACATTTTGGCGACTTTAATATACCATTTCATCCTATGGATGCATGGTATAAAAAGAGCGAGTAAAATACACACACTTATTCTCTACCCACGTAAGAAACGAACACATACAAAGCTAAAAATTGAAGGCTCTAGAAGTGTTTGCCGTTTAATTATATAGATTAGTAGTGCTCCCATTTTTAAGCAACATCGGTTGACTATATTTAATAACTGTCACTCAATAATTAATTTGTGGACGTAATTTTTCTGGCAATGGTGCACCAAGCAAAGATCTCCGGGTAGCTTAAGAAGGTTAATTGTAGTTGAATTCTACTAGACTAAGTCACGGAGAAAACATAACAGAATCTACTTTACGACTCGACGATAAAACGGTCTAAAAATCTAGGAATATATTTCATTTTATACGAATCATTGATTATCGATAGTAGATAGAAAGATTTATATATGTTGATTATGTTTGATTAACATTTTACTGGCAATTGACAACCCATTTGACAAAAAATGGAAACTATGAGAAAAAATCTTAGGACTAGGAAAGTGAAGAGCAGCAGTCCTTACGAACCTCAAATATTGGTAGATGTTTGAAGTATGTGTGTATGATTTGATAATTGAGGCAAACCTTTTTACATTATTTCCTTATTGTTCCAATTTCTTTCAACTTTATGAAATTCGTTGTATGTCTTCATTCAACATAACTAATACCTGCTTCAAGCTAGGTTAAGGTTCTAAGCCAATTTTGTGAGGAGTAACCTGATAGAAACTACATTGCCTCTAACTATAGCCGATCTTTAACGTCTAATTAATTCCTTTATTCATATATCTTTCTTTGTTTTTTTTTTTTTTTTGATGTTTTTGAAATCAATTAATTTTCATATATGTTTACATAAAATGGAATTACATTTCATTGTGAATTTTTTGTTGTGATAGTTTTTCTTCATTTTTGTTTGTTTTGTTTTTTTTTACCATTTGTTAATATGCAGCTAAGCAATCAATTAGACTAGTCACATAATATGGTTTAAGATGATATAGTACGCATTTGATTCTAAGAAATTGACATAACGTTGCTTTGTTTTTGTAGGTTGGGGTAGGGGAAGGAGGAGTGATTGTGGGTGTGAGCGTGGAAACATTGCAAATTTCGTTTGCAAAAAAAGAAAATATTTTAAAATTTAACAAAGGTGAAAATACAATATTCGAGAGAACCGCACGTATATATACATATATATATATATATATATATATATATATATGGCGTACATACTGAAAATTATACATATAGTAGATAGAAAGATGGAAATCAAATACGCTTAGTGGGCAGAGGGGCGTGGTTTGGAGAATGGCTACTGGTTGCTTTTTTTTTGTAGTTTAAATGCCAAACACTGATGCTGCGGCACTCGAATGCCCTAGACAAATATTTAGTTACCATATCTTATAAACTAATTTTATGAATGGACGAGGAGGGTGGGGAAATTGAGAGGGTAGGAATAGGAATTTGCAAGAGAGTTAACAAATAAATTTGTTGTTGGTTTTTAAGCTTTGTATCAAACTGGAAAAGCGTATTTGATTTCAAATTAAACCATATTATATAGCTAAGATATGGGGCGGAGATCTACACCAAAAATTTGTGTCTGTGTGAAGGAAAGGGTGTTTGTTCTTTTGTCTATTGGTTTGGTGTTTCTGATAGGGGTTGTAGGTGATGGGGATGGGGGGAGTGTTTAGGAAACCGTACAACAAAAAACCTACAATTTTGTATCATCTAGAAATTTGGCTTTTGTTGCAGCATTTCTCGACTTAGTGTTGAACAACAGGCAACGGAGGCGGCGGATACGCAAAGATATCACCAGCCCCATTCGTCATCATATAGGGAGGAGCCGCTTGTGTCGGCATGCCCGCATATTGAGCGGCAGCCCCATAACCGGCTGCTGCTGCTGCTGCCGCGTTGCCATTTAATGACACAGTGGCCATGCCTGTAGACATCGATGAGTATTGACCATAGGGTGGTTGATGTTGCTGCTGCTGGAGTTGGTGCTGCGGCTGGTGTTGCTGCTGTTGTTGCTGCGCCTGCTGCTGTTGCGGTTGCTGCTGGTGGGGCAATGGCGGCGGCGGCATTTGGGCAAAGTTCATATTATAAGGCGAGAAACGGGAACGCTTCTGATCTGCACCGTAATTGGCCGCAGCCATCGCTGCTGCATGAACGGCTGCCGCTGTCTCTGGTAGCATCTGTTGCTGCTGCTGCTGTTGGGGTTTCCCTTGGCCGCTTGCCACTGCTGGATTCTGTGATTTGGGTTCAAAGCAGGCAGCATTGGGATTAAACCGAGAGAAGGGGACATTTCCCCCATTGGGCTGTTGGTGTTGCTGCTGATGTGGCTGGTGAGGATGGTGTGGGTTCTGTTGATAGCTATTACGATAGCCACCACCTCCCTGCAGGTTTGGTGGCGACGAGCGCTGTTTTTGATCATAGCGTGCTGGTGGTGCACCACCTGTTCCTCCTCCTATGGCATTGTATCCGCCACTGCGGCCATTTATATTATGATTGCTGTTGTTGTTTCGGTAATTGTTGCTGCCATTCGAGTTGTTGTTATAGCCACTGCCGCCCATTTGCTGATTCCGTCCTTGATACCCGCCATTACCACCACCGCGATAGCCGCCCATTCCACCGCCATTGCGCTTCTGATAGCTACCTCCACTCATTGCCATGTTCATCAGCTTGGGATTGATGGTCTGACAGAGAAAGAGAGAGAGAACTTAGTTGAAGGAAACCATTCGAATTAAAAATTCATACTCCACTTACCTGATTTGCCTCACGCAAAACCTGAATCAGATCATTGGCCTTGTTGGCATTGGAATGGGTGAATAAAGTATAGGCAGTTCCCGTGTTATTCGAACGTCCTGTCCGCCCAATCCGATGCACATAATCCTCCGAGTTTGAAGGATAATCGTAGTTTATAACAAACTTGACATCGTCAACATCTGTGTTTGATTTGATTCGATTCGTATGATCGTATAATTCGATTCGATTCGATTTCGTTATGATATATATAATTTGAAAATTGAAGAAGTTTGATAAAAATGTTAACAAAAAAAATCTCTGTCAGTCGAATTAAAAGGAAGAAAGAATCTTTCTCAAATATGTACTCCAAAAGTAAAAAAAAAAATATGTAAAAAAAAACAAAAGAAAATTAAATAACTATTCAACAAAAACATTAATTTATGTGTACTTTCTGGTATGTGTGATTGTGTGTGTGTGTGTGTGTGTGTGTTGGTCTGTCTACGTAATGTTTGTGTTTCTTAGGATGTTTATGTGTGGATTTGTGGGATAAAACTTAAAATTACTTTAAATGGTTTCTTTTCTCGTTATTTTTAATCATATTTTGTGTTTTGCTTGTTTGTTGTTTTTTTTTCTACTATTTTCTTTTTTTAATTTAGTTTTTCTTATGTTTTGTACTTTGAACAAAAATTTCGCCATCAATACTATTTTAGCGTATATTAATAACTATACATCTTTAGCTATTTTTCTTTTTTGTTTTTATTTTTCTCTTTCGTTGTTTTTTTCTTTAGTTTTTGTATCATCATCAATTTCAGATATATATTTTTTCTATACTGCAGAAATGTGGACCTCGACCTTTTCATTTTCAATACACAAATTTTCATATAGATCATTTTCTTTCATTTGTCTTTTTTTAAGCTTAATGCATACAAGAGAGACGGCTTGATTAAAATTATAAGTATAAATTTAAATATTAAATGTATAATTAATGGAAAATATATTGTATATATATAGATGGAGAGATATGTTATATATTTGAGACGCTAGGATTTATAGATTCAGGAGATGTGTGTGGGTTTTAGAGGAGATTAGTGGGCTTCAATGGTTGCGGGATTCCAAAAGAGACAGGAAAGAGATAAAGTGAGAGATAGAGACAGAAAGAACTATGTGTGTAAAGCAAGTCTTTGGATTTAGCCTAGTACTTACCCTGACAATAGTTGATCTGTATATTTATATGTATGAGAAACGATTTAATAAAAAACTTTTAAATGAATTATCAAACTCTTACACATAAGTAGAGGTAAGATAGATGCTGCAATTGCGCCTGGTTTGATCCACGGCTGATGTAACACTTAATCCTGTCCTTCGAGTTCTGCTATGAGAGAGAGGAGATGGGTGCCGCCCGTAACGCTAGAAACTTATAAAATTTCCACCCTCAACTTGTATATTTAGCTTATTTTTTTTCTTTTTTTTTGTGTATGTTTTGGCTTAACTTTTTAACTTTAAATAACTTTTTTTTGTTTTTTTTTTTGTTTTGTGAAAAATCGAAGTCCATTTCATAAAGTGCTGATGATATTTTTGTTCACACACAAATTTTTTTGGTTTCTTTTTTGTCTTTTCTTAGTATAAATAGTAAAAGAGCGACATAATATTTAAGTTAGAATAGATTTTTGTTTTATTTTTTTTTTTTCTGGTTTTTCCTTTTTTTTTTATTGTTGTGGGATATATAAAAAAAAAAGCTACGAAAATTTGAGCATCAGTCAAAAAATTGTTTGGGCCGCAAAATGTAAGACAAAAAAAATTGAACAAAATAATATGTTTATATCAGGGCACTGAGGTTTCTATACCCTTGCAGCCCTCTCGGGCCCCTTATATGTATATTTGGAAGCCATCACGTGTCTGTGGGAATTACAAAGCGAAGTCGAACGATCTGAAGTTAGTTTTGATAAATAGAACCCGAGCAGGCCACAGACGACAAACTTATGATACGGATCAAGCACATACATATGTATACATACATACATATGTATATGTATTGGTAATGGTCCAAGTATATTTTAATGAAAATTTTACACATATCCGATGATATACCTCACAGAAATAATTACATATATGTGCAAAGTTCTTTATACCGATATCTTTCTTGATAGTATTATGGGTACACTTTTGTTTGTATGGCAAAGTCTGTATTTGCAGTCCAACTTAACTATTCGCTTGCTAAATTCCTTTTTAGTCATTTTTCTTAGTACCGTTATTACAAATTTGTGTTGCGAGATTTGGTTTTTATATGAAACGAGTAAGTACATGTGCAATCAGAGATCAGTGAAAGATCAGCTATGGCAAGCATAGTGAGCAAGTTATCAAAATATTTTGTGTTATTTGCATTGGTGAAGGAAAATGCAAGTAAAACAGATTATTTCTTTTGTACAAAGAATAATTAAATTATTGATGGGTTAATCTGTAGAATGCCGCGTGGAAGACATTTATCCGATGAAGAGCGCCGAACTTTCTTAAAAATCCAGAAACATAACTCAAGCGAAACGGCAACCCAACAAATATCGTCGTCTGGCTGCTCAAAAAGAAATTTGCATGGAAATCAAGCATCTTAAGGTCTATAGACGAATACATCAAATTATGGTTGTGGACGGAAGAGTTAAATATTGTTTGCGGGAGCCATTACCAAGACAATTAACACGCCACATTAAGTCTCGTTTAGCATATGCCGAAATCTATAAATTTTGGACTAACGTATTCCTATACGTTGTATTTTCGGACGAAAAAAAGTTCAACTTTAGCCAGTCCAGCCAGGTGGTTACCAGATATATTGGAGGGACCTCAGACAACCACGGCAAACGCGCCATAAGCAGAACCAAGGTGGCGGGTCTTTGATGATTTCTATGATTCTATGTTGAAATATTATAGGATGTTCTGATTGAGTTTGCGGGAAACAAATACGGATACGACTGGGTTTTCCAGCAAGACAACGGGCCAATCCATAAGGCTCGTACGGGCCGACTTCCTAACGTCAAGAAAAATTTCAGTTCTGGTTTGGCCAGCACCAAGTCCCGAATTAAACCCAATTGAGGACCTCTAAGGAATATTGTAGGCCCGTATTTATAAAAATGGTCGGCAGTTTGGGACAATGAGACAATCAAATATAGTTTTTGTATTTTTGTAATTTTTTGTTCGTTTTTTTCCTAAATATATAGAAAATTATTCTTTGAATTTTTCTCCTTTCGTTTATAGTTTTTCATTTAAAAATCCCCTTGCACATATACTTAGTTCTGTGAGGTCTTGTACCTCTTATACACATAACCATAGAGTAATTATATATAGTTCCGGTTTTATGGTGGCCTTTTGATTATTATCAAACTTTATTGTTTGCTGGCTCGAGATCGATGATTAAAAACACACAACAAAAATATTGAAATATATTTGGAAAACCAAGAAAGAAAAACTTTTGTTTTTTAATCATCGATCTAGAACCGGCAATCAATACGGATTGTAATTATATATATTAAAAAATATCATTTTGCTAGGCCATTTCGACGACTCCTTGACTGAGTTGCAAATTCCTTTAAATGTGATTTACATTAATTTTTTACATTTTCTTTTCTTTTCCTTTACTTTTTTGATTGTTTTTTTTTTCTTGTTTGACGAGACACAACTAAAGACTATGATTGAGAGAATAGAGCAATTAGGAAGAGCAACAACAACAAAACTAAAAGTACATAATGTAGTATTTATATAGATACAGAATACAAAAATAAAATCAACTTCAATATAACCAGCAATGCATGGAGAACACAAACACATTCCCCTCATTATTATTTAGCCCACACACCATTCTTTTTCTTAGTTTCTTTTTTTCTTTTCTTATCTTATCTAATCTTTCTTGGAAGTTTGGGGGGGATTGGGTTTGAAAAATTGCAAACAAAAAAAGAAAAGCAAAAAAATATGGAGGGTAGGAGTTGGGAATCAGGAGTGCGGTTAAGGAAGGGCATAAGGAAACATTAAAGGGATGCCAAACGGTTATCAGAGAGATGCAAATCTGAATAAACGAATTTTCCCCCGCCTTCTTTTCAGCCATCTCTTTAACCCAAAGCGGGCCTGGCTTCCTTTGGTTATAATGATCTGTCTAACGTTTTATCTACTATATTCTGAATGCTTATAAGCAGCGTGTAGCTCAAGGAAGGCTAGACTTAAGCCTGGAATGATGCCCAAAATTCGTATCATGATGTTTAACATATATTTTATCTATAAACGAAAGATCCTTGTTACCTGAAGCAGTATACCCATTCATAACAGTATACGCAACGTTATTCTCTGCATTTCTTAAGTGCAAGATCGCTGGATCCAGCTTTTTGGTCTAAATCAGGGGTCGGCACAAAGAGAGCGTTTCTGTGTGAGTTGCCGAACAAAAGTGCCCGCGCGGGCTATGGATGCCGAGCCCTGGTCTAAATGACCCTTAGCTGATTGACTGACTCTAATCAATTTATCTTTTAGAAATCCGAATGATCTCTTAAGTATATATGTGAGATCTAGTGAACTCTGTTAATCTCGATCTCCCATCTTTATACATTTTAGTTAAGCCGATTTGCATCCCTAGTAGGAAAAAAACGTATGATATTAAGCAGGGGAGGATCTTCTCGAATACTTCACTTTTCGTTTTTAAGTTTTATTTTTCGTTTTTTTGTCAAAGAAAAGCTGGAAGAGATCGACTTTAATAAGGGGAACTCATCCTGCAAAAATTGGCAAAAAAGATACAAGTTTAAGTAGAAGTAGAAGTAGCAGTTAAGGAGAAGAAGGAGGATAGATACAGAGGAGTAGTGAGTATCGGTGTTGGACCGATTCATCGCTGATCGCTTAAAAAACGAAAAGTCAACAGCGTCACGCGACGAATCAAATAAATAATGATTGGAAAAATTCCGCAATTAGTATTTTTCTTTTTTTTTTCATGGTTTGTCTTTTTTTGGTTCTGGGGGTGAGATTTGATTCGATCCACGCACAGAGGCGAATGGGCAATTGCTTGGTTATGCCGAGAGAGTTAGATGTAAAGAACAACAACAATAGCAAACAATGGAGTATTCTAAATTCCTCCTGCCGCCTTTGTGGTATTACTTACCCAAGCCACGGGCAGCCACATCGGTGGCTACCAATATGGAGTGTCGGCCATTCCGGAAGCTGGATAATACAAAATCACGTTCCTGCTGTGACTTATCGCCATGAATGGCACACGCCCGCCAACCCTGTCGCGAAATATTGCGGGTAATCTCATCCACACGCTTTTTGGTCTCCACAAAAATGATGGTCTTTGTCTCATTCTCCGCCGAGATGTCGGTCAGAAGTTTGATAAGCTTCGCTATCTTCTCAGACTCATCGCACACATCGACAATCTGACGTATGTTGTGATTGGCACTCAGTGAGAGAGATCCGATATTGACCTGAATGTAATTATTAAGGAATTCCTCGGCCAGTTGGCGCACCTCTTTGGGCCAGGTAGCTGACCACATCAGCACTTGTCTATCGGGACGTATCTGTTGCATAATCTTACGAATTTGAGGCTCAAAGCCCATGTCCAGCATCCGATCGGCCTCATCGAGGACGAGATAGGTGCAACGCTTCAGTGTTGTGGTTCCACGCTCCAGGAAATCAATCAATCGACCTGGTGTAGCTATCACAATCTCCACACCGCGCTCCAAATCTCGAGCCTGCTGACCTTTGGGGGCGCCGCCAAAGATGCAGGTATTGCGAACTTGTGTGTTGCTGCCGAACTCACTGGCCACTTGCTGGATCTGCTGGGCCAACTCACGGGTGGGCGCCAAGACCAAAGCAATAGGTCCATCCCCGCGCTCCAGACGAGGCTGATTATTGATGTGCACCACAGCGGGTAGAATGTAGGCCAGCGTCTTGCCCGAACCAGTCTGGGCCACTCCCACCAAATCACGACCACTGAGAGCAATAGGCCAACCCTGAGCCTGAATAGCTGTGGGCTTGGCGAATCCCTGTTTGCGTACTTCGTTCATCACATAGTCCGGAAAGCCGCCTTCCTCAAACGCAATGCTTGGCGTCGGCACCTCAACGCCCTTAATGGTGATTTCATTACTACTGAGATAGCTTTCAGTTTCCCCCTGGGTGCGAGCCAGCACCGTATCGCAGGGCTTATAGAAATTCTTTCGGAATGGTGTCAAATTCACCTCAGACCACACAATCTTCGGCAAGTGGGAGCCATGCATTGAGGGGGGACGATTCTGATTGTCGCGACTGACCGTCATGCCACCGGGGCCACCAGGACGCCGAGGACCACCGCCATTCATTGGTCCGCCGCCCCCACCACTGCCATTGAATCCCGGATAGGGAGCCGAACGATTCCTTTGAAACATGGCTCCACCGCCTCCAGGCGGCCCCATGCGCTGAGTAGGCATGCCAGCGCCAGCACCACCTCCTCCTCCGTACGCGTTCATTTGTCCATGATACCTGCAATGAACGTAACCATGAACAATATTTCTCGTTTGTGCCGAAATTTTGAGCAATAAAAGCGGATCCAAATTAATTTTTTTTAGGGCCGGTCGACAGAAACGGAATGCTTTTTATATAATTTTTATATTTTTTGTGAATGTTGTTTCTGTCACTTTTTTTCTTCTTTTTTTCTGCCATTTTGAATTCTATTGATTTTCACACAAATCTCACGCCAATGCAAATGTGCGGGGGGAAATCGGCTTAACAAAGTTGCAAAAGAATGGTTCGTAGTCTTGCTACTTACATATTCATTTCCCTGGATGCTTTTTAAATGCTCACAATTGAATGCCAAATTTTTTTCTATTGAGTATTTCTGTATTTTTGTAATACTTTTTCCACTGAACAATTTTCCTACGTCGTCAGTTTCCCTAGAGATGGACAAAGTAATAGGGACGAGCAGCAGGTTACTCGATTGCATAAAATGAATACATCGATATAAACAAATAAATATTTCATTCATGTCTTATCGATTTCCTGCTCATCTCTACCAATGTTTACACATTTAAAGTTGATACATTTTAGGAGTTTAATTACTCCAAACAATATATAAACAGTTTGATCTTACGGATGTTAAATAAATTAAATTTTGCAGACAAACACATCTATTGTTACCAATATGAAGACTCGTGAGAATTACATTGGCAGTCTACAAGATCTACATCCAAATTCACTTTTGTCGAAACTCCAGTCGGCTATGTTGCCTGGCAAACCATTCGAGTTGAATTAATCTGGATTTGAACACAGACATGGAGCCAAATTGTTTTGCTGGTAAGCGCAACTTGCCATCAATTTTCATTGAAGGAACATTCGCATTTGTTTCGTTTGCCTTGATTAGTTAGGAGATTCTTAAAACTGCGCGGCATTGAAAAGGACAAGAGCAATCCCTTCGCTCATTATCCCAAAAATGTCCTTTGCAATTCAATTTTGCAATTGCACGAGATCTTGTCATCAAAACCTGCAGCCGCTGCCGAAGTCCCCGGCTTAGACAGCAGGTCTAAAACTTTCTGCCATATTATTATCGATCATAATAATGGTAACAAAAGATGATTTCCGTATCCTTTGTATAGATTATTGATCTGCAAAGCATTGAAACATTATATCCTGTTAAAGAATTTGCAATTTCCTTTTATTTAATTACAATCAATTGAAGTGCACAATTTTTTGTTAGCATACCGGAGTTGTAAATTGTGCAATGGCTCTTATTACATGTACATCCATGAAGAAACTTTGAAAGTTTCTCGAGATCAGTCTAATTTGTTAATTTTATGTACAATACATATATACATACTTTCGAGTTTCATCACTAACAAATTAATTAAGATTGTGCCTTGTAATGGTATCTCCAACTTGCATACGTTATACTTATGTATGTTATTATTTACTCTTATTAAAGAGTCAAATTTAAAGGAGATTTTTGCTATTTAATCTATTCTTTAATTTCGACTTTGATTTGGGGTTTCTCAGATTTATCAAGGAATCAATTTTATAGTCAAGCTTCGAGCGAAATTCATCTTATTAAGCAAACCTCTATCTAACTAGTTTTCTATCAATACAAATATAAATATAGTATATACTGGTCAGTGCATCCAATTGCCCTTTTCAACTTATTCTTATTTCTTCCTTCCCTCTCTCTCTCTCTCTCTTTATTTCACTCTATTTAACTCTATCTCTGTCTTTCTGGTGGTATTTAATAGGTTGGCGTTTGACTGGTGAGTCGATCAATGGCCCGACATTTCAAGGTGTTAATTTGCTACGACATAAAGAAAAATAAGTTGTATGTCGATCCTTAGAAATGTGTAAAGGTAAGTTAAATAGGAGATTACCCACTTCAAAATAATGTAATTATGTAATGCGTATTCTCTTTGGTGCAGGTGTCGTCTTCGTTAGTCTGGTTCATGCATCAGTCAAGAGATCTTCTACGTTGCAGACACATCCGGGAAAATGTAGTAACCATTGTGGCTTTAACGCAATAAAACGTGAATAATAAGGATGCACCCCATTCACTCGATGGCTGCTATTTTATTCCATTCGGGCAGATGCTTAGTCAAACTGGACAACTAGAAAAAGTTAAAAGGAGACGGAGATATACAGTTAACGGAAATAAAGAAAAAATTACGCACCGTTAAGCTAGGTACACACGATGCAAACAATTTGCAGCAAGTTGAAAATAATTTGCAGCAAAATTTTGCACAAATGTTCACACCAATGCAAATATTGCATGAAAATATAGAAAATAGTTGCCGCAAACAGTTATTGCAAATTTTTTGTTTGCGGCAAAATGTTTGCAGTCGTGTTCAAACTTGCAAATTTGATTGCAGCAATCAACTTGCTGCAAATTGTTTGCATCGTGTGTGAGCGTCTTTATGAAACCAAGTTAGAATACCCTAGTAAATTGCATAACCTTCATGCCATATATGTCTCGATTTTGGTATAAACGTTTCGTCACAAATTTTTCTTATTCAGGTAAATTTTGTATCGACGAAATCGGGCGTTTATCCGATTCTCTGGAAATCCAGGAATATGATGTATTGTGTATATATTTATGTACGTAATCAGTTTGGAATCTTATTGTTCAAGAAATAGAGAAGTTATTCACTAAACGGACGATTTCGTATGGCAGCTACATGATATACCGATCCATTTGAAAAGCTTATGTACGAACTTTGAAAGCCATAGCTCCAAAAATATGGGACTAGTTTGCCAACATTCAGACGGACATAGTTATATCAACTCGTCTTCTCATGCTGATCAAGAATATACTTATATACTTTATGTGGTCAGAAACGATTCCTTCCCCGCGTTAGAAACATCTGTCCAATTTCATAATACCCTCTGCAAGGGCATACAAATTTATTATACCCTCTGAAAGCCGTGAAAAGTTAACAAAATTAAAATGATTTTTTGTTGTTTAACACTTGCAAATTTTTGAATTTTTTTTATTTTTTTCACTTACTTTAGGTTCGTTTGCTTAGAAAATAATTTAATGGTGTAAGATTGATTTATATGGAGTTTGGATAAAAACTGAAACACCAAAGTGAAAAAATTTAGCTACGTCGTTCAACGGAAAACAATGCGTAACTTTCTTACTTTCGTCTTAAACTATTTAACAAAAATCACAAAATTTCGTCTAAATATAAGAAAAATAACTAAAAATAAATGGAGGGGCTATAAAAATTGTCACGTTTTTTTATCCCAAAATTATTTGTTAAAATTAAAAAAATGCTTCAAAAAACACCAAAATGTAGTATTAAGCATTAGATGAAGTAAAAAACAAGGCAAAAAAATTGAGAAAATTTAAAGAACCGTTGATTTATATATATTTTAGAAAACTGTGTACATATTTTTTTTGTTGTTTTGTTTCTTTCGGTTCCCGATTTGTGTTTCGGTTTGCTGGCTAAATCGTTAATTAATATTTAGCACTTGCCAAATTGCAACAGAAGTTCTAAACAACTAATAAAATGCATAATTCTGTTAACAATTTCGTGTTTGGGTTTTTTTGTGTTCTCATTGTTTTAAAATTAATTATAATCTGATTGTTATGGTTTAAATTTGTTTATGCGCTTTCGTTATAGGATTTCATTTGGTTTTTGATTCTTTGTTGTTGTTTTTTGTTTTCTTTTCTTGTTTTTTGTTATTAAAGCCAACGAAGTTTTAAAGTTTTAACATATTTGGCTATATAAATTCCATTTTATTTTCCATTTCGTGTTAAAAAGTAGGTATAAATAAACAATTTATATTTTGTTTTGTGTTTTTGTTTTGTGTTTGTTGTTAATAATTAAGTAATTAATAATGGCCGGGCCCAAATACGATTTTGCACTATTTTCTGAATTTTTTCGGTGATTGATTAATTGTAGTTTGTATTTGTGATAAATGCCTAAGTTTGTTAATTTGTTTTTTGGTTTTATTTGATTTCATTATTATTTATGTTATGTTGAGTCCAGCTACAAAACGTTGCATAAAGTTGTATAAAAGTTTTATTCATTTGACTAGCAAGTAAAAAAAAAACATCCAATCGATTGGTTGACTATAGTTTAATTCAACCTACATACATACATATATATAACCAACTTCTTCTATATAGTATTTGTTAGAATTGGCTGCTATAAAATCACTGTCAGCACTTGGTAACTTGGTTTGCCCTCGTTTTCTATGTTTTGTAGTAGTAAATGTTTTGTTTTTTTCATTTGTTTGTTTGTTTTTTTTTTTTGTTGGTTTTAATCCATTTGTATGTTTCTATAACCATAAGACTAATTTAATCATTAACTATATATATATATCTATATAGTTATATATAATTCATAAGCGCTAATATTCGTTTATGCAACAAGTCTATGTGGGATCGTTCTGATCTTCATTTTCATCGTCGTCAGCCTCGTCTTCCTCATCCTCATCCGCCTCCTCCTCATCCTCATCATCATCGTCATCGTCCTCATCATCCTCACCGTCTTCCTCGGATCAATCGAATATGCAAACGAACACACGCAGACAATTCATGCCAGCTTTCTCCCAGCAACCCTCCTCTGTGGGTCGACCCTCATGGGCCAGTCTCATCTTCTTAGGATAGTTTTTCGGGCAACTGCGATCACTAAGATGCACTGGCATGCGGGCATATTCGGCACGTGGCTGCCGAAACTTATCCAGTAGATCTGTTTGTTGATCTGTAAGATTTTTCAGTTTTTTGCCTGCAATTGGGAAGTATGTAAGAGTAATTATTATTAATCAAACTAAAGTCGCTGGGCAGACTGGGAGATTTCATGCACCAATTGAAAATGAATACAAAATTCCTTTCGCATACCGCGAATGATAACACATGCTATCTCGCTCACATGCGCACTTTGGCGCCCTCCACCGGCAAAATTCGTATTGTGGCTAAAGAGAAAAAAAAGTTTCTACGATATTTGGCGGAGTAGACGATTCATAACCATTTTATCCAATAAATGCATGGTACAAAAAGTGATGTCATAAGAGAGAGAGAGCCCGAAATTGGACTTGCAGCTTCGACGTTTAACTTACCCTCTAGTGCATCACTGACCAGTGATGTTTCGAGTGGCGGCAGCAGTTCGATTCTTTCGCAGCAGCGCCGGAACTCGGGCGCACTCATACGCAGATATCTTGGGGTCAGGCATAGGGGTCCTAGAACAGTGCGACGATTCTCCGGAGTGGCATCGAGATTCTTACGAGCACACTCCGCCAGGCTCCACGTGGCAAGGCACTCGAAGAGGGTCAGCTCGGAGCGTAGTTGAAGGGTGTCGCGTTTGACCAGAGTCTCCAGCTCTTCGAAACGGAGTTCCGAGATTTCGCGCATCGATAGCAAGAGTTCGGCGTGCATGTCAATCAATTGGAGTGTGTTGTGGAGTAGGGCCACGCCATAGTCCTCGGTGGTAAAGGGATTCGGATTCGGTATGAGATTAACTTGAGCTCCATCGCCATCGGCGCCATTTTCATGTGGAGTGGCTGTATGGGCGGCCGCCGCCTGCTTGGCCTTGGCTTTGGCCTTGGAGGCCTGCTTGCGTGCCAGCTGCACGCCAGACTCTTGGGTGGTGATCACCGTCTGGTGCTGGTTGGTCAGAGCGATTCCCTGGTAGAACCACAGAGCCTTGAATATGTCCAGAGCGGTGGCACTCGAAATACTGAGATCAAGTTCACGAATGCAGTAGATGATCTGTGCAACAAATTTTGATTTCATTTAGGGAGAGATCTACGACAAAATAAAAAGCAACACTCACCAGATCGGGTACATTGAAACGATCGGCTAGTTCTAGGATCTTTAGCAGATGCTTGTGATCGCGATAGGGTATAAAATGTTTCTCCATGTATCGGACAATCAACTCGAAATCATTCTTATCGACATTGAGTATCTGGAAATGGTTGTCGCTCTTTCGTCCACTATTCGGACCAGCGTGTATCAGCTTGGCCAGCTCCACGCTGCGTTCCAGCACAGATTTCCTTTCGCATCGGATCATATAGCGGTCATCGCCATTGACCACAATGAAATCTATGTAGGGATTCACAATAATTGGCACTCCCGTGTAGATATTTGTTTGTCCACGGGCATAGGGTGGTGGCATCACCAGATGGGCTGCCGGGGCACTCGGAGCACTGGGAGCACTCTGTATGGCATCGACATGATGGCCATCGGGGCCAAGACCAAAGGGTAAAACCATTCTATTAAACTCCTCCTTTGACTCGATGTTATTATTATTGAAGTTGTTGTTCTTATTGTTGCAGCCAGCAATAGACTGGGCCTCGGCCTTCTTCTCCGTCTCACGCCGCTGCAAGTCCTTTTGCACCAAGGCACCCTCTAGGGGAAATATGGCTGGACGCTCCTGCTTGGTCAGCTACTGCTCTAAGCGACTGCAACTGCTGACTTGCTGAACTCTGTATTTATTGCCAGGTCGAGGGATCGATTGCACCGGGGAACTGTAAATGTAAATTGTCACACATTGATTATCGAATTTTGAGAATCTGGTTTCTATATACACATATCAGATCAAATTTCAAGTAAGTTGGAATGAATTTTATGTATAATAATGTTGATATAAATTTCAAATTTTGTAAAACATGAACCACAATATTTCTGTTCGAAATATGGATATAGCTCTCATTTTTACTTTATCAGCCCATTATTTTAAATATATATTTGTATGCCCTTGCAGAGGGTATTATAAAATTTGGATATTATCTGTGATCTGCATTTTCAAAAAGATCGGACCACCTTCTTTTTTTCTTTAAGAATCTTATCCAAACTGATTATATACACAATACATTATATTCCTGGATTTCAGGAAAATCGGATAAACATTTTGTAAATACAAAATTTACCGGAACACCTCACACATAAGCAGTGAAGCACACTTATTATGATTGTGTGTGTGTGAATATAGTATTTGACGATTGGAGGTGCGGTGGCTTAGTAGATAGTGAAGATGTGGGTTCGGATCCCGTTCGTGCCATAATTTTTTTTTAGATCTTTGGTTTTTTTTGTTCACAGATCACAAATTTTTTAGTGTATTAAAAGTATTGCGTCATTGGATTAACACACAAAAAATATTTTCTAAAACATAAAATGTAATGGGTCAAGGGCCGTAAGGGTATACAAACTTCGGCATAGCGACTTACTCTAAGATTGATCTGAATCATCATTATATCATATTTTAAATCAGAATCAAAATCGATGGACTATTTTCTATAGGTCGCTTAGAACTAAGCAGTCTAAACAGACCAATAATTGTCACAAGTGGAAAAACTAACCACGACCTTGTACTTAGTTTTTTCCATCACGTCCGGCTTTCGAAAAAATGTAATTTTGGTAATTTTTCAAATTAACTGCCAAAAATATGTACAAAGTAAATTTGTATTATCACTCTTTTATTATTTACTACACTAAAACATTAATAATTAAACCTATCGGTATATTAATTATCTTAAAGAAAGGATGGACTTTTTGCTCAAATACATAATATCTGGCTGGTCTAGGATTGAAAAATGTGGCTGTAAAGTATGCTATACAGTCAAAGAATGTTTTTCGTTTAATTTTTAAGAATTTATTGGAACTCTTGCATCTAAAAAATTGTTTATTAGCAATGTTTGCAACAAGAACCATTTTTGATACAGGACATTCTAAAACTGTTTGAAGTGTAAACAAAAAATTCTTAAACTATCTATAGAATACTTTTAGGTGGATATCTTACAACACCGGACCTTAGTGGTGGGTCACAAGGTTCCCCGTTTTGTGAAAAATCTGGACATGATGGACAAAATCCGAGTTCACACTCAGAATTAGCGTACTCGAACTACTTAAGGACACCTATTAAATTCAAGTCGCCAAAAATCATGTCAGGCTGTGTCATCAATTTGGTTAGGTTACAACTTTGAAATAGTTAGATACTTTAAATCACCTCAATATAAGACGCACCAAACTCGTATTGAATCTGTACAGAGGCAATTTTAGCATTTTACTCTTCGTACTCCAGTAGACTTCTTTTGCGTGCTTGGTGTAATCTTTATGCACCATCTTTTAAATGGTAAAATAGATTCGCCTGAGTCTTTTTGTACCATGTAGACCTACTAGTAGAAACTTTATTCCTTTATCATTGAGTGATTCTTTTAGCCGTTTTCCATGTGCAATCACAACTCATCAGTTTTATCTATTCCTCTCAGTAATCTAAGCTGAGAAAGAAATCTATTGTAGATAGTTAACTATCTTTTATCATTTAAATACCTAATAATTTTATGTAATTTAACTATTGTTATTGTTTACAGATACGTGTAGACTGCATAATTAAATTAATGTAGAAGTATCATTAGAAATGGAATTATTCTTAGATTTTTCCAAAAATCTGTGACAGAATGAAACTGCTTAGATCGTAAAGTGAATTCAATTCAAATTCAAGCTGATCTGAGTTTAGGTTTCAACCACTTGAGGGAAATATGAGTAGGAGCAAGGGTCGCGTTGGACAACTCAAGCACTTGTGCCCAGCGATTGATCTTTTAAAAAAATGAGAGCTGCTTGAATTTTAATTACATTCTCTTGACCCTCGCGTTGAGTTTATATTTAAATTTGTAACAAATTACAGCTCTTTAAGGTTTTTGTTTTGTGATTATGATAAAGAGAAATGGTGTTACCCTTGTGGGAAATACAAGTGCTATCTGCCAGCTGTTATTTACGACTCAAGAGTGTCTGCCCCATTCATGAATCATTTAGAACAGGCTATTCGATATATAATTAATATTATTACACCACAGTGAGAAATCAACAATATTTGCCACCCATAAACAAACAAGGAATTGTAGTACTTTCCCGTTTCGGGCCTAATGATCGTTTTCGATTTGGATTCGATCGGGTTCTTATCCAGCCGGCACAGCTTTATCAATTCAATTGGCCAGTACTTCACATAAATCGTTTAATGATTCTGCACGCGACAATAAAAATTTATGGCGTCAACGGAATCTAGAATTAGTTAATAGGTGTTCCCAACTTTTCAGTTCGCGTTTGTCAGGGGTCAATCGTTTGATTGCTACCAACTGGTAACCGGCAAATCGGTTGCAATTCATCATCGACAGCCCATAAATCATACACTTCTCCGCATGGGCGGAATGGTTTTCAGATACAGATACAGATACACCCGAAACCGAGCGCGAGCGCGTGATATGACTATAAAAAACACAAAAACTGAAAACTGCTACAAAAATAGCAAAAGATAGTGACAGGAAGAGAGCGGGGTAGAAGGGGAGAGACGGGCTGCGAAGAAAAGGCCAGTCAAATTTGATTGTCAAATTGTCTCAGCGGTAAAGACCCCTAAAGACCCAGCGGTATAGACCCATATATAACTCAATTGGTCATTGCTATTGGCCAGCACTGGAAGCGATTGAGTTTTATGCACTGAGATTTTTATCGTTGAAGAACCAATAAGAACGAGACTGCCAATGACAAAAAAGGCGGAAGTTTCCGGACTAACCAAACGGATGCCAAGATTTCAGAAAGACTGGCCCATCGAAAATGATCATTGCGTTCTCTCCAAGAGAGGCTATTTATCTTTAAATTGTTATCTGGAATTATAAAATATACCCAATATACTTATGTATGTATGTGTACCATCTTCTAATGCCAGTTCGTAAGCCTTATTTGCAGTTCATACATAACATGGGATTTATAATATTAGGGGGGAAAGTAAGCATTTGAATTTAATATTATAGATTCCTTATTTAAACCCTATTCTTAATATCAATCCTAGATTGCTTTGATAAAAAGCCGATGATTCGGCTGTATAGCTCAACCTTCAGGTTGTTGTGGTTCATTAAAAACCATCCATTCATTCTTTTTTTCATTTAGGTAATCATTTCGATCATTTGCCACAATTTCTGTTTTTTACTTTTTACCCTTAAGAACAAAGTAAATAATATAAATTATGAAAGAAATTCGTAGAAAAAAAAAAACAAAAACAAAAAAGAAGCACAAAAACAGCAACAAACACGGGGAAAAAAATAAATTTGCCATTATTAAATAAATATATATAAAATGGCAAATGTTTGCACAGTTGTAGGGAAGCGAACTGAACTGAACTGTGGGTGTTTGAGGCTGTCCAAGGCGTCAACTGTTATCAACCTCCAACTCCACTCTACGGCCGGGCGGAAAGAGTAATGGAGGAGGAACCGCAACGTTCCCGATTATAAGTACATATGTACATATGTATATTTAAATATTTACAACGACAACCATGACAACGATTTGTGATAGTGCAATTAAGAAATTATCGTATGCAAATAAATTTATGATGTTGAGGTTTTGTTGGTATCACCATCATCTGCCTACTGACCACTGGAACACACGGTATTTGTACACAAATTTATTGGGTTTTATGTAGAACACAGGCGTTAAATTAACACTTGGTCATGATCAGATGATGATGATCTGATGATCAGACAGCGATAATGATGATGATGTGTATGATAATGATGATGATGATGATGATGATGATGATGATGATGATGGAAATGAAAATGGGGAGGAAGGGTGGTAAGCTGGAAATCAGTCAGAGGTTCTCTTTCTTTAAGTTTTACAAGTGTTTTATCACTCTCTATCACTATCATTTACCGCGTAAATTTGATTTCTTGTGTTTACTTTCCGTTATCGGCTTTGAAATTACGGTCTTATGCCATCAATCAATCAAATGCGATTTATTTTCGTTTGCCCTTAGACTTTAGATATGTTGTTAACCCTGGCATTTGTTAAATTTGTCTATAAGTATATTTATAAATTTGTTTAAAACTATTTTCGACTCGCGTAAATATAAAACATTTGATTTTCGCACGTATTTCCTTTGGCTAGGAGCGGCGAACCGTACAACACGAGTTTAGAACCTCAACTGTTACTTAGCGTCGTCGGCGGCGGCGAAGGCGTCGGCGGCAGACCTGCGTCTGCGTCGATGTCGGCGATGTGGATTCATAGTGACGGGTGGCGGGTGATGGCTGGCGGGTGGAGCGGTGGTCTCAACGCTTCTTTGCTTAGATGGAGAATGGTTGTGGTGATACACCGAATCATATGAATGAATGACACATGCGAATGTTTCCAAGATTCATAAATTGTAATTATTTCTATATGATAAGGGACAACCACATACATACATACATATTTACATATGTACATAGACATCAAGTATGTGTGAGATTAAGGGTGATGACTCTTTACTCCCCCATCATGATCCCTTACCCCTTTATATAAAGTTTAGAGCTTAATAAGGACAACTCTAAAATATATAATAATCCAATGAATGTCGCTCCAAGCTTTCATATCCGTCTACCCGCATAAATTGTACATACATATGTATTCATACATACATATGTATGACAAAGATTTGCCAAAAGAAAAAAAATATTATACCAACAACAATTTGAGAAAAATTAAGTCAAAGTGACGTGATACCCTACAAAGTATGTAACTCATAATTTTCATTATTTCTTAATTTAATTAACCGCTAGACTTTTGCATATAGTAAGAGCGACGCAGCGCCACCTAGACGGCGACCTTGCATTTACTTGTCCTTTGGCAGGCATTTTTGGTTTTTTATATTCATTTGTTGAATAGTGGTGGGCAGGGGGATGGTCAGATTTTCGGCTGAAATTGATGACAACTCAATAACTTCTCAAAAGCCAGGAAAAGAAAAAATCTCCATTGTTAAAATGGGAGCAGCAGCAGCGACTGAAAGATTTATATATTGGATTTTCTAATTAACAAGATGATTATTGTCTGTCAGTGTGTGTGGGTGGGTGGGTGGTTGGTTGGTTGGGTGTGTGTTTGTAGGCGTGGGTTGGTTGTGCGTGTGATATTTAACAACTGTAATTATGGCAGTTTGTCGAGTTCATTTTTTGCTTTGTGTGCACGAACAATTCATTTTATTGATAAGCAATGTCAATAATAAACAAGAAAAAAAAAGCGGCAACGAAACAAAAATTTTGAATCAAGAAGAAGACACCGCATCGAAATGTAAATAAAATAATGATAATATATATGCAATACTGAAACGTAAAAGAAGCAGACCAAAGAACATAGTTAGAGGTTTTGTGGTGGGGGCTATTGGATGAACATTGTTATCAGTGGACAAGGTCATGGCAAAGCTGCATTAACTTGGTCTTGCTCGCCTGTCTCTCTCACACTATATTTCTGTTGCTGTCATTGTTTGTCTTTCCGTCAAACATTCGGTCATGTGTATTTATGCATCAGGCGAGGGTGGTTCGAAAAGTTGGAAACCCATATAAGGAAGAGAAGACAGCTTTCACAGATTAAATATCAATCAAATATCGAAGATTTTTTAAAAAATAACTCACTTAACCAGACTCAGTCTAACACATACATAATATGTATAATAATGTATTTTATACCATGCATTATAGAATGCATTATAAAATGGTATATTACAGTCGCCAAAATCTATGTAAATATACATATACATACAGTAGAGGTCGGTTATAACCTCTACTGTATGTATGTACATACATTCTTGATCAGCATGAGCAGCCGAGACAAGATTGAGACAAGTCCGTATGCCTAACCGTCCGTCTGTCTGTCCGTCAGTATGAACATCCAGGTCTCAGGAACTATAAAAGCTAGAGATACCAAATTTAAAATGTGTGATTCGTGTAGTGTGTACTCTGGTCAGGTTAATTCTTCTCCACATAGATTAACTACGCCCAAGCTGGTGTTGCAGTTTTCGTCTTCAGTTTATGTAGAACTTAATTCCAAGCTAAAAGTCCATTCACTCCTATTAGGTCAGTAGCGCCTCTAACGGCCTGTTATACACTTATGCGCCTTTTATTGACAAAAGTTTTCATGTACTATACATACATACATATATCCTCTATTATTTTTAGCTATAGTAATCAGTGTGCGTTCCTACTTCAAGACTAAATAAATTTTCTTAATCATTGAATAAAGAGGACTCTTCAAGCAATTTAAAATAAAGTTTATCTTCGTAAAAACTAGACGGGTATATAGTTAGTACTATATATACAAATCTAAAAGAATCTTCATTCAGCTCTGTGGCTTACATCGCATTAGAAGCAACGAACCCATCGTCAAGATTGGCCTCTGGCTAGGCGCAGCAGGCCTCAGCTTGGCCGCCCATAAAACCGAAGAGAACGCCAAAATCCAGGTCCGACAAGTGATGATCGCTTCACAAAGGGCTTTCAAATATCTAAGTCTGATGTTGGACACCCGCATTGAACTTTTTTTTTTTTTCTGTATGGCAGCTATATGATATTATGGTCCGATCTTAAGTGATTAAATCGATAATGTGCTTGGAGTATGAAAAAGCCATAGCTCTAAAACTGTGGGACTAGTTAGCATACGTTCAGACAGACAGACGGACATGGTTATCATCAACTTGTCTTTTCTTGCTGATCAAGATATAAAAAATGTGTAAGAAACAAAGTTGTTTCTAAATTTGGAAGATTGTTTCTTATTTTCAGTGCACTCTCCGAAAAAGGTAAAGACTATGTATCTTTTGCAGATAACAAATTGATTTGCTTGATTAGCTCATGGATAACTCAAGCGACAACCCTCGTTCTCAACATAAGCCTCCATTATGTAGAGTCTTGGACTTAAAACTGCTACCGCCTGCTAATGAGTCGCGTTGTTCCACTTGCGGAAGCCCAGTAACAGTTAACACTCGCACTTCCCCGACAACATCTACATACATAGATACATGTGTATCACACACACACACATGCATATGTACACATTGACACACTAACAATCCGTTGGATTTTGCTCACGCCCAACCTTGACACTAGACACTGTGTCGCTTGCCGGGTAGCCCCATCCCCAGCTCCAGTTCCAGCCCCAGTTTGTGCTCCATATGTTGATCGTTAAACCCGTTTACGACCAGATCAAATATTTGCATTCATAAAGGGAAAAATTTAATTAGCAACAACAATATCGATAACTCTACCTGTCTCAATTTAATTAGTTGAAAAATTAATTATCCACAAAAATTGTTAAACATATGTAAACAAATAGAACAACTGCGAACAAAAGCAAACAAAATGAAACCAAACGGCAGCAACAAAGGAAAACTTATTCTTCCGATGATTAATAAATATTTCCAATTTCTCCCCACCCGCGCCCGCCGCGCACACGCACACACACACACACACACACAGTCACATAGAATAATAGCAAGTATGCACCATGATGTGGCATATACGCCAAACTATGCCTGGCATTAGAATAGGGCTTAGATGTTCAAAAATAAACTACTTGCCACATTCTTTCCAAAAAGTTCAGCCATGGCCCAGGGGCTCTCTCTCTATTTATAATGAGGTGCAAAACAAATTGGTGGCAAAGAGTTTAAAACGAGAGATTCTACGTACTCAGAGGAAGCACAATTAGGCGAGAAATAGAAATAGAAGCATGTAAAAGTTGATTGCAACAAAAAAAAAGATAAGTATCTGGACCAAAACTTGCAATCGAAAGTCCGAAATTTTCCTTGACAATATACATACATAAATAAATAAATTAAAATACCATATGATGAGTGTACATGTATATATAGATGATTGGGTATGATACCTTTAGGTATTTAGGCATAATTGTTTAATGTTAATAGCCGAATAACCGATATTCCGTAAGAATATACTATACATATTTGCAATACTTGTATCCCCGTCAATCTACGATACCTACATACACAACCATCCTTATAAAGGATATTCAACCAAAGCCATGAAAGTTAACTTTACCGATGATTTAATGGAAGTAGGAGACTTCTATTCTTATTTCTGGTAGTTATGCATTTAATTGATAGAGCGAACTTAAAACTTTGGAGGATTTGATCAGGAATTCATATGTAAGGGATGTATTTTTTATATATTTGTTATAGTTGAAAAATCGTTTCGTACATACATATATCCATTTGCAATTTGGTTGAAAATCACCGAGTGATTTTCGATTCTGGATCGCTTTTGAGACTACTTCCAAAGATAATTCTTAGAACTTGTTGTTGCGCACATTCGTAGAGCCCTTGTCTTTCTTTTTGTTGCATACTTAAAGCATTAGCTAATCGTCAAAAATTGGATTACTTCACCTTTAAAAGAAGCCTACTAACTTGCTCGGATTTTTGTACTTTCGTAAAGCTAGTGTCCATAATTCGATTTGTAATGCCTCCCGCGCTGACTAAGTCACTTTGCTGGGTACGCCAGAGACAGGATTTTGCAATAGACGAATGACATCATTCAATTGGCAATTTGTGATTTCAACAGGTACTTTCTATTCATATTTATACCTACATAAATATATATGTATGTATATATTTATAGAATATATTTCCTCTCGCACTTGCATTACTCATCATCATGGTGTCCAGAGCAGATATGGAATCCAAAATAGCGAAACAACATACCAAAAACAAAATGAAGTAAGTAAGTCGCCGGGCCGACTTGGATGTACCATGCATCAAGTGGAAAAATGACTTCCAGATTTATATATTCAATTTCTTTCGCATGCCGTGATTTCTAACACATGCTATCTCGCTCACTCGCCTGTGCACACGAGCACTTTAGCGCCCCACCGGCCAAATTCGCCCTTGCACCGCTTTGGGTTTCATCCTATGGATGCATTGTATAAAAAGAATTCAAATGGCCAGCAAAAGTCTCAGACAGATGGAATTGTTTTGTGACTGGTGGCTGGCCAAATGCCAAATGTAACAACAGATGCCCCAAAAGTAGTAGTCAGACGTATGTACATACGTCTTATACTATAGTATTTGATCAGCGGGGGGTAATCAATTTGAGTCATTAAAGTAAAAGTGAGAAGAGCGAAGACTCGACTCCTCCTTTGATTGGGAAAATTCAATTGGAGAGATGACATACGAAACCCAAAAAACTTTCACCTGATGTTGAACTCCACTGTGACTTTCCATTCAGAAAGAAAGGGAATCAAACATAGCCAGCCAGAACTCACCCTCTGAGGGAAAACAAGAGAGACAAAGAGAGAGGAGAGAGAGAGCGTAAGCCAGCGCGGAAAAACCCTACGCAACATGTTTCATGTTCTGCTCTGCCAAGGGGTAGTTGAATATGTGTGTGTGTGTGGGAGGTAAATGGATGGGAAACTGGAGCAGCCACAACACTAAAATGAGACAAACGGAAAATGAAAGAAAATAAAGGGAAGCGTACAAATTTTCAATTGTTGAGAAGGGAGATTGGGATTGGGGATTGCTATGCAAGTGCTGTTCTAGGCCAATAGGCAATATCAAGAACGCGGCAATGTAGAGAATAAAGACCAGAGAATACAGGACGGAGTGCCGGAGTCCGAAGATTGGGGTCGGACACGGGCACCCAGTTGGTGCGAAGGGCGTGCGATGTCAATACGAAATTCTGCGCTCTGGGGCTAGTAACCAATGATAATGCGGCGTATGCGCTATGAATATGACCAGCTGATGACGATGATGATTATAATGATGAACTGAAACACTGACACACTGAACGAGTTTCCCCCACACACACACAGACACACACACAAAGACATCCTTTTTACTGAATGTGTGCGTGTCTTTATATACATATGTTTGTGTATCTTATGGATACACAATTTATGTTAGGCCAATTACTCACTAATGTTTATACAGAATTTTTCATTTTCCTTCTTGCCTTCAGAATCAACTTACCCCAAAAAGTTAGGATAAACTTCTCTACTGCTCCTTTTGTTGCTGCTTTTTAAATTTTTTTGTTGTTTTTTTTTCCTAATTTGTTGAAAGCAAAAATTCCTCTACACGTACGACTGTATTTCGTTTTTGTTTATAACTATAACTATTCGGGGGGTTGAAGCAGATATACACATATACAATATTATTTAGATATAGAAAATTATGATCTATTTTTCTACTTTTATTTCGCGCGCCTCGTTGCGACAACTCGACAGCTCGAGAGCCGAAAAGCGTATATACAACAAAATATTTCGTGAGGTCTCCTCGCAATGCGAAGAGGAGAGCGCCAAAAACGAATGGAAACGAGCAACTTACAACAACAACGACGAGAAAACGGGGAAAACATAAAGAAAAACAAACCGAATTTCCCATGTTAGAGTTGCCAACATTCCAAGACATCTTTCTGAAGCATATGAAGCATACATATCTCTGGAATGTCGCCCACTTTTTGGTCAGGGGTCAGAATATGAATATGAACTGATTACTAACATCTATATAGTTATTTAATGAAATTAACAAACATTTTTTGACTGGGAAAACATGGCAACATCTGGCAACATTTTGTTCTTGGGGGGATGGACATGCGCAAAGCCCAATGGCAGAGAGAGAGAGAGAGAGGGGAAGCAATTTCTCGGCGAACTACATGTCGTATGAGCAATATACTAACTAACCGAAAACGCGCAACATTTTTGAGCGTGTGATAACACACAACAAATACTTTCCCTTTCAAAGTGGAGAGATGTAGCGAAAGGGATAGCATGCGTGTATGTGTATGTGATCGGGAGTGGGAGAGAGAGAATGAGAGCAACAGTGCGTGGGCATTTTAGGGTGGAGACCCTAGACAACTAAGCGTTGCATTGAGTGTGGTAGGAAATTTATTGCTGTTATCATGCATAGGGAAGACCAAAACAAAAAGGCCGAGAATCGGGCAATGGCAACCAGCGGAAACTAGGTCAAACTCCCAGCTGAAACTCTACGCCTGGAATTTTGTGTACATTTAATGGATTTTAAATGGAATTACCAATTTCTAATAAGCAATTTATTACAAATTTTCAATCTCTTTTAAAATTGGAAGTTTACGAAAATATTAATTGTTTAATTAGTTGTTAATTTTCAGAAGCTGCAGGCATTTATCTACGCGTAATTCAATATACTTGCATGCAGTATATACTTATTATACATAATGTGTATACTTATAAAATCTGTAGAATCGAACTTAGCATATATACATACATATATGGGCATTTCCACAGAAAAGTATTTGGTATATGTATTATTTTGAAATGTACAGTTACAAAAGAATATGCAAATTTTAATACAAAGAGTTTATGGCAATGTAAAGATTCAAAATCGAACCAATCAATAAACAAATAATAAAAGTATGGATAGTTGAAATAGTCACTCTGTTTTTTTATCGATCATCAAAAATCTACCGAAATTCGAAATTACACTCTATTGGAGTGGTTCAAACTAAGTAGAATGACTATCCATTTAGCGCTAAAGTTAAATATATGAATTTTCGCTTGATACATGGTATATCCAAGTCGGCCCTGCGACTTACTTTATTTCATATATTTGTATGACAGTTATATGACATTCATCCGATTTCAACAAGTTTTTAGAAGAAAAACTGTTTATGGTTCGATCATTTCTATGGGAGCTATATGATAGTTGGCGCGGACGTTTGGATATATAATAAATGTCTTTCAGTTTCATAATAAACCCGTGAAAACATCAAAGTTATTTATCTAAAACTATAGTTGATTTTATAAATTCGAAGTAATTTTTTTAAGTTGATGCATGGCATATCCAAGTCCTTAGTTGATTTATTTTCATTTGTAATTATTTATTTGTAAATGAAATGGAAGCAAAAAATATTTATTGTTGAAGTAGGACGAAATTAGCTTCATGTTCTCCGATACAATGCTCACAGTCATACAAGACTTTTTCATCGAATTACCATATCGATCGGGGGATGTCGGATACGGAAACGGACACATGAACGCACAAGCTCACATCCAAGCTTGAGTAATAATTGCCATTCTCTTTAGACGATAAGACCTCGAATTCAAGAGGCGGTATAGTCAATCATGCCCATGCATCGTTCCAGCCACTCAATCAAACCAGAGCCGTCTGGCTTTTGGAGATAAGGAGAATAAGTCGGAAATACTGGATACCGTTGAGAATTTTCAAACATGAACTTGAAACATGGACATAAACTACTTGTAAATTGGTCGTAGGGGTTTACTCAATAAATCAAAGACCCAAATGGGGATGCCTCATTACTTATTACTTATGCTGAAAATGTGGGTTATTGGTACGCCTGTTCATGGAAGACAACTAGAAAGAGCCCGTGGTTGGGAGCTCTAAGCAATAATGCTTTAGCTCTCGATTCGAACGACGACTGTATCCATAATTCGTTTGGAATACATTAAAATAAACGAATGGAAACATGGGCATAGAGAGATATGTTGGGAGACCGGATCAAATTTCGGACAAAAATATTGGCTTTGGATGTGCTATTTCTAGGGACGAAAAAGTCATATTAAACGATAAAACTAGGTGCTTAATACTTTGCATTCGGAGAGGATGTAATCCAGAACTTCGAAGTCTTCTACTAACTGTCGGTGATGCCTTAACGCTTCCAATTTTTACCCATTAGTGTATCTTCTTTTAACAATAGTTTTCTTAATTTTAAAAATTTCATAATACGAAACATCTTAATAATTTTTTGTTGCTTCAATTGGATTTAGAAATAATTGCCATGAAATGAATTATCAATCGTTTTCAAAAAACACACAAAAAACAATCGTTATCAAAAACTTCAAATAATGTGCCCTGATGTACTAGACTATAGTTACTGCCAAATTTGATCAAATTCTACTGTAAAGTGTAAAGTGTTGGAAGTAAACAGTATACAAACAATTTATTTCAAGTTTTCAGCGTTTTGATGCAAGTAAATTAGTACTAGAAATATTTTTCATAGGCTTCAAGAAATAAAAATGAATTAATGAATAAATAAATAACGCAGACAAGGATTCTTTTCTGGTGATATCAACACGGCCATATTCATCCTGTATGATGAAAATTGATCCTTAAACCTCAAGTTCGAACAAATTTTATCGCCGCAATGTATGTATGTAACAGGCAAAAAGGAAGCTTTTCCGACCTTATAAAGTATAAGGATGAAAAGAGAAATTGATGTAGCCATATCCTTCCTTCCGTAGGAGTGCACAGATCTCAGTAACTATAAAATCTGAAGCTACCAAATTTTAAATACTATAGACTCGTGTAGTATATACGGAGGGCGAGTTTTTTTTCCGGTGGTTTTTTGAAGGTGGTTTTCTCCTGCAATATTTATCGTATCGTAATTGGTCGCAGATTAATACATAATATGATTATCTATCATTCCACCAAAATTCATATAAACCGGAATAAAAATGGCCGAGTTATACGTTAAAACCACTAACCACAGTTATATAGATACGTCCCACACCAGATTTTTTGATTGCAAATGCTAGCCTTAACCATGGAACCCCAACAGTGCTGCCAGTTTAGCAATTTAGTTGCTAGATCTGGCAACTTAAAAAAAAATTTGCAACAAATCTAGCAATTTTAATTATTTTTTTTTACCAATATTATTATAAAAATAGCAATTTTTATATTTTCCTCCAGGGTTTTTGCATTTTGTTTACCTTTTTGTCATCGACTGCAAAATACTCGATCAGTTTAAATTTGGAAAATCTTAGAAAATTGACATTTAATTGTTACACACACAAAACAACTGTAAGCTTCAATGTATAATTTAATATAGAAATTGTTAATTCATTAGTAAAAGACAATCACAATTCGGACTATTTTTTTATACGTACATATGTATATTTGTATGTGTCCCTGGTTATCATTTAAACATTGATATATTTTTTTATAATTCAATTGTCGACTACAACTTTTTGAAAACCACGAGTAAGTCTCGTGCACAAGAAATTCCAGGTTTTCAGGTCTCAATTCTCAAGACTTTGTAACGGCGAGCTGAATAGAATGACATATTGTACACATTTTAGCAGTTTGAGAGAGGGAACTGACTTCCTCAACTCTGTGTAAGCACTCTTTTTTGAGCCAATCATCACGTTAGCGTTATCAGTTCCAATTGCAATTAAATTAGTTATCTTTAATTCCTTTTTTAATAGCAAGTTTTTCACAGCATCTGCTATAAAAATAGCATCTCCAGCATCGATTTGCTCGAGGCCTAAAAATGTCGACACAATATCCACTTTAGTCTTACTAAAGTAGCTAATAGGTATGGACTACAAATACACGAAAAATGTTGCCATAATTATTCTCTACCATATGAGTACTTGACACAAATTACTGGCAATGAGAAGTACACCGATGTATGTGACGAAGCTGACGAACTAGATAGTATTTTAAGTATTCTGTAGTTAAATGTAATTATAAATGTTTGAGATCATGTTCCTTATTAATTTAAGTTTTGAATTTTGATTTTTATTTTTGTATATCTTAATTTGTTAACCCATTAGGGTTTAGCAATTTTTTTTGTCAATTTTTAAAAATTTTGTAGCAATTTTTGGTAACTTTTCTTCCCAAATCTAGCAATTTTAGCTGAAAAAATTCTGGCAGCACTGAACCCCAGAGACGTTCAACAAAAATATGAACGTTCATACGCTCAATGAGAGCGTAACACAGACAGAGCACAAGCATCGCCGAAAATAATTCAGTCTCGCATAGACAGACAGATCTCGTTTTGTCTATGTATGCATGTGTGCACAAATCGGTATATGGGCAGGCATCGTATTATTTTTGTGCAACGTAAAGTTCGACAACAGCGCACTTTAATAGCTCGCTCGACAAAAATTTTTACCTTTCGACAAAACAGCCACAAGGCGAAGAAAACATTTAAAATTTATTTTAATAATTTCCTAAAAAGAACAAAGTTGTGAATTAATATTCTACTGAATAAAAATGCGTAATATGTCATAGAAAGGTAATATTATGAAAATAGTCGAATAGAATATTTTCTTTTTTTTACGATTAATTAATAATCGCAAGGAAAAAAATAATCATATGATACAATAAACGATTAATTTTTTTTTTTGCCATCACTACGGCGTGCTCAAAAGAGTGAGCGAGATAGCACGTGTTTCTTTTGAAATAGGAAGGTGATTTCCAAGAGCTTTTGCCGAAACTGACATTGGTAAATCATCTTCGTCGGCGTTATCATCTGGGTATGAAATGTTTAGGCAATTTGAATTGTTTTTGACTAATCCTGCATGCCGAAAGCAATTTTCAATTGTTGTTTTATAACTTCGTAATTTGGGCCAAACGTTTAATTTCCACTCGTCCACGTCACCTTGTTTCACTGACATAGACTCTCCAGTTATTTTACCTGCGACAATATTGTGTAGTCCGTTAAAATGCTGAATCCAACCAGATGAACAAACAAAATTGTCAATCTTGAACTCCTTCGCAAAAACATTCGCTTTTTCTTGAAGTAACGGGCCATTTATGGCAATTCCACGACTACGCTGCTTTTTAAACCACTGCAAAAGTGCTTTATCAATTTCGTCATGGCGCGTTTGGCTTTTAGTTCATTTTTATTAACTTGAGCCTATCTTTTGTTTGTTGGCTTTGATTGTAAAATTGATTTACACGAAATTCGTTTGCCAAACTTGTAGATTTTTCACCAGCTTCTAAGCGCTGTAAAATAATATTTTTCGTTTCAATTGAGAAACATTTCCGTTTTGAAGCCATTTTACAAATTTAAAGGATACGTGCCACTCAAAACAAAGAAATCGAGTGATTTACATGTTCTTTTTATACCCTTGCAAAAAGGATATTTTAATTTTGGTCAGAAGTGTGCAACGCATAGAAGGAGGCATCTCCGACCATATAAAGTATATATATTCTTGATCAGCATGACAAGACGAGTTCAAATCCGTTTGTCCGTCTGTCTGTCTGTCTGAAACAACAGCTTCTCCTCCTAGACCGCTATAGCTACAGATCTAAAACTTTGCACGGAGTCTTGTATATACTGCAGGCATTGTATATCTCGGATTCATCCGGATCGGACAACTATATCATATAGCTCCCATAGGAACTATCAGTCAAAAAAAGAGTTTTAGATCAATAACTTCGTTCTTTTTCACCTGATCATTATAACTTAACATTTGGCAGTTTACTATACATCCAAACATCCGTGCGAAATTTGATCAAGATCGGAATACTATATCATAAAGCTCCCATAGGAACAATCGGACCAAAAATAGTTTTGCTTCTAAAAACTTTTTGTTTCTTTTGCGATCATCGCCAAATTTGGTAAATAACATTGACACATAACAAATTATAATCCTGCCAAATTTGATCATTGATTGGATAACTATATGATATAGCTGTCATACAAACAAATGGCAAACTGCATGCCGCATCTCTACATATGTACATGCATGCGTGCCGTGCTATAGTGTGTAGATTGAGGTTTTTTTCGCAAAAGCCTATTCATTTTGCGATCTCTATTTAGGTACTGAGTAACGCAAGAACTTGTAAGGGTATACAAACTTCGGCATGGTCGAAGTTAGCCTGGCCTTCTGGTTTGACAATGCTTCATATGTGACCTTTTACACATACATATGCAATCTTCTTCACATATGCAAACAACGCCGCTTTCGCGCACAAGTGTATTTAAGAGCGTCAAAACGAAATTACTCTCGCTGTATTTTGCTCTTTCTTTTGTTTTTTTCTTACTTGCCATCGTTATAAGCGCTATTTGTTGTCAAAATTGTATCGTTATAAGCGATATATCGTTAAAAGCGTTATATCCGATTGTGCTTTCATACAAGCTTGTATGAAAACCAACCATCTCTCTCTGTGTGTATCGTTATAGCCGGTATTGTTATAACCGACCTCTACTGTATATGAATTTGGTTTTTATGAATTCAAGGTAGTTTTTCCACTTCGTGCATGGTAAAGTGCAAAACTATCGATGGTGGGCGCCATCCAAACCATCGATGGTGGTCGATCGTCGCAATAAAAATACGGTGTTGCTTATTATTGAAAATTAGTTGGGATTGTTTTTCTTATGTTTTTATTGTAGCCAAAGATTTTTGTTCAAAAACAGCAAAACGTTCACATGTTCTTCTTTAGGTCTTGCTCGCCTATCTACAAACTTTTTCCAACTCCACAGAAGTTGCGGGCATTCATAAATATTTAAACATCAGTAATTTTAAAAAAAGAAAAATCTGTCTGGTTGACCTGCAATTAAATGTATCACTAAAACTTAGTTTTACGTATCAAAGATTGATTTATTAATTTTACCCTGATCCATAATAAAGGGTCCATTTCTTGTGGGGCAATGTGTCTCTCCAGATACTGTCTTTTAATAATGATTGCATCACATCGGACATTCCTCTTTTTAGTAGCAAATCAAAGAGTGGCTCCTTAGTGATCGTGCTTGGTTCCTCACTCAAGTTGACAGGGGCTTCAATATGAGTCAAATGGTCCAAATTGACCAAATCATTTAAGTTCGCATTTTATTTCTTACTTTTGCAAAGTTTCACAACGATAGAAATGTACTTATTTCTTTAAAATAAACGAATAATTTTTGCACATTAAATAAAATAAATGTTCTTACCACATGATAACTAGTAAAATAGAAGCTCAAACTGCCGGCTGATACCTATTCAACACAAATGTGCTCAGCTATGATTTGGAAGGTTAAACCACAAAATCATATATTAACTTTTCAAGCTCCAAAAATTGTATATACATATGTACATATATGTAGATGATTAATATACATAGTTTAGAATTTAGTTTGCAATTAATAGCTGTTTATACTTTGAATACCGCAATTTATAGCATCCCAACGTATATGGATTCCTTACTCCATTCGTTAATGGAAAGAACCTGATTTTCATTCCGGTCGGATGACTTTATTATGTAAGTTTGATTCAGTATTTCAATATAAAGATTCAGAGGCTAAAGTTCTGTTCCGATTTTCTTCTCATCCGAAAATTTAATAATTAACTCAGTTTGTTTTTTTTTTTTTGTGAAAAAATAAATGTACATTTAATTTTTTTTTAATGTGTGTGTGGTTTAGAGTTTCTTTGTGTTTTTTCATTTTTTTCCCTTTTTTTGGGGGACAATTTTTTCAAATTTGACAATTTCCATAGGGATACATTTTTTCGTATGTAACAATACATACGATAGTGTAGACATAGTTACTACATATTTATATATAAACACTTGTGTATGTATATGTGTAGTTTTTTTGTTTAAGGTCTGGTTTGGTGTAATGATGAGGGGAGTGTGTGGAAGGGTTGTGGGTAATTAACAAAAAAAACTGACTTCAGCTTAACGCGAATTTTCGTTCGTTTAGTTTTGTTTCACTAATTTTAGATGGGATTGAGTGTGGGAGGAGTGGGGTGAATGCCAGGATCTTTCGATTATTCTCTAGATTGGCCATTCAGTCGCTTGATGGCAATTTTGGCCACACCTTTAGTGCACTCCGCCGACCCGCCCATAAGGACGAGAAAGAGGCCATTGTGGGCCACTGAGCTCCACAGTCGTTCAATATGTTTGTCCAATTTGGCCGCACTGCGCTCGGCACTCTCCACAACAAAGTCCTCCTCCGGCACCAGCAGATTGGCAATGGTCAAAGCATTGTCCAGGGCTATTTCATTGACCTTTCGTATAGCTTCTTTCGACGAGCCCACCTCATGAACATAAACCGAGTGACTATTGTCGTTGGGAGCGGCCTCTTTGGCCTGTTGAATGACTTGCTTGAGGCGGGGATGGAGATCGCCCACTGTTACAATGGCCGTGCGCTTGTCCCTCTTGGCCACATGGGCAAACAGATTGTTATTGATGGAGTCGCCACTGCTGGCACTAGCCAGTTCCTGCATGCGCTTGTGCTGCATGAGGATTTCATCGCCGAATTCAATACAATTGGCCAGTTTCATCTTCACCAGCTTGAGAGTAGCAAGCGAATCCTCAATCGAATCGTGGCCATCTTCATTCTCCTGGATCTTCTCCTTGAGAAACGTCTGGGCCAAGTGCTTGAGTTTGCTCTTACGCCGCCTCACACCGGAGATGTTGAAGCAGACGCTCGTATCGATCACATAGGGATGCATCATCCGCATGGCATTCAGATCGGAGTTAAGTGATTGCCCCACCAAAATGGCATCGGGTGGCAGCAGTGCAATAACCTCTTTTTGGACTTGCTTCAGATTTTTTGTGACCTTCCGCATAATATCCTCTGTGATGCCCGAATATTGGGTGAGATAGTCCGTAATACGATTAGTCGGACGCACCAGTGTTTCATAGACAGTGCGATACTCCTCATCCACTATAGAGATGCGGGTCAATTCGTTGACTCCCGCCACTGTGCGACACATCTCGCAATCCACACCATACATGGGACTGCGATCTGTGACTGGAGCATAAGCGGTTTTGGTGAACACATAGGATCGGAAACGTGTATGGAGTTCTCCCTGTAAAGGTATGGGGTAACCCTCATCGACCATTTGAAGGGCCGAAAGGAGTAGTTTGGTACGTGGAAATTTGTCATCGGGATGAAGTTCGTTATGTGGGTCCTTAACACCCAGCGATTTGTCGATGGGGAATATGGTCTTGACAAACAGCGTGGGATCCTTATTTAGTTCTACAGCCGATTCCAAGGAGCCATGCTCGTCAATTAGTTTCTTGGCCTGCACATTAGTCAGGGGGATCTGCAAATAAAGGGATTAGAATTAAACATACAAATCTGGAATGGTGGGCAGAAAGTATTGACCTGAGCTATTTCATCAATAATGCTGCCCTCTTCCTGCGGAGGCAACAGCATCTCTAATTTAGTGTCGAAAATTCGATTTGTCGCTTCAAATTTACTCTCATGGGACAAATAGTGATAGAGAGATAGTCCATCTAGAATGACCACCACACTGTGTGAGAGACTCAGCCATTTTTCTACCGAACACCAACGATCCGGACGACAGGGACTCTTCTGACCAATCAAAGCGGACATCAATAGATGCTGGATGTCGGTAAGGAAAATGGGCGTGCGAGCATGCTGCGGTGTCTCTAGCGAGGCACGCTGGCCCATCTCTCTCAGACGCAGGCCGGGCACATCCTCCAGTTCGCGCTTGCGGCGACGTAGCTCAACTGACAAGGATTTGTACTGCTCTTGCGTCAGACTGTCCAGGACATTGGGAATGGTGGCAGAATCTCCGCCAGCCTCATAATTATGCATATTGTTACGACTCCTCTTGTTGTCTGGCTCATTGAGGGCATCCATGCCCTGTCCCCCGTCATTCCCATCACCGCGCTGCTGATCCGTCTGGATGGTCAGGCGATTTCTGGGCTTTCGCTTGCTGTTGTTCACTATGATAAATCCCGAATCGTCATTGTCGTCGGCAATCGCATCAGCTCCCACCATTTCACGGCGCTTGGCCACTTCCGCCTCGTGCAGGCGGTCCCGATCTCGGTCATTTAGCTGCATCAGATTTGCAAGGGCGGCCAACTTTTTTTTTTTCTTTTCTGAACGTTCCTGCTGTTTAGACGACAGCTGCTCTTTCATTCTGATGCGCCTAATATTCAAGCTGCAATAAAGCGGCAAAATTTATTAACATTTAACTGATGATTTTATACGATTTATCCACGCTAAATTCCAAAACAAACACATGTGTTCTAAAGGTACAAAAAATTACCGATTATACGATATGGCAATGTTTTGTATTAATTTCGTTTTTATAGAGGTCGCCCTGCCACTACAACATACTAGCGCCCTCTGCCGAAAAACGGAACGACTCACTTTGCGTTAACGATTCACTTTGAGTTGACATTACTCGATATTAGAGACACTGCACTTTGGCGCCAGTCGTTTAAAAAAATTAAATAAAAATTAATAACGAAAAACGAAAATAATTTATCTAAGCATATTAATTTGACATGTGCAGACAATCTAAATTATTTGCTTGAGTATTTTTCCCCGAAGCCACGATCTGGCAGCATTTGCTGGCTAAGCGTTGTCATATAGAGCTCTCCCTCTTTTTCACTTGACTTTGCAAGTGCGAGCGAGAGATTCAGCAGGAGCAAGAACCGTTACAAAGCGCCTCGTGATTTCCATTGAAAAAAAAAACCAAACTCAGATAAAAAGCGTCATTCGCTAATTAATTTAAAGTTTAAAGCTGACGACAATATGTATACAGCCGTCAAACCGCTGTCCAAGTACTTGCAATTGAAGTCGGTGCACATTTACGACGGTGTCTTTACCCTTCACTCGAAATGCACCGTAGCATTCCTTCTGGCATGCACCTTTTTACTGTCGTCGAAACAATATTTCGGCGAGCCCATCCAATGTGTGAGCGACTACAGTAACTTAGACTATGTGCACTCGTACTGTTGGACCCTGGGCACCTATATACTGGACTATGATGAGGACCATCTTAAACTTAGTGGCCAGAAAGTTGAGGCACATTATAAAGAAATGACCAACCGATCCTTGGAGATGAATCTACTGTACATAGCGGAGTACACCACCACCCTTGCGAACATACCCAAGAAAAAGAAGTTTCTACGGTACTATCAATGGGTGGTTTTGGTCTTGCTACTGGAGTCTTTTGTATTCTATTTGCCTGCATTTCTGTGGAAAACCTGGGAGGGTGGCCGACTCAAGCATCTCTGTTTGGATTTTCACAGCAATGTGGCTAAACATTCCGAGGATCAGATACATAAGCTGGCTCGCTACTTCAATTCCAACTACAAGGAGACACATTTTCGTTACTTTTCCCTCTACATTCTCTGCGAGATTTTAAACTTCGTCATTGGAGTAAGTAAAAAAAAGGTAAAAATTCTACACGAAACTAAAAATTTCCTTTCTTTAGGTGGTCAATATGGTTTTGCTTAACATTTTCCTAGATGGTTTTTGGTCTCAATACGTGGAGGCTCTTAAGGCCATTCCTTTATACAACTGGCACGCATGGACTCGCGTTACCTCGCGTTTTTTCCCCAAAATAGCCAAATGCGAAATTATTCATTTTGGTTACGGTGGGTCGCCCAATATCTATGACAATCTCTGTCTGCTGCCTCTGAATATTTTAAATGAAAAGATCTTCGCATTCCTCTGGCTCTGGTTTATGCTGATCACTCTTTTGGCTGGACTAAAGTTAGTCTATCGTGTGCTTATTCTGTTCCATCGCGGACTCCGTTTCCAGCTGGTTCATGCCAAGGCCCGCAACATGTCCAAATCTGAATTGCAATGCGCGCTACGCAACTTTAGCTATGGCGACTGGTTCGTCCTAATGCGTGTGAGCAACAACATTAGTCCGGAGATCTTTCGAAAATTACTCCAAATGCTCATAAAGCCGAGTATGTCTCGTGAGACCGAAACAGAAAAAGTCTAACCAATTAAACCGAAACGGATTGGCAAGATAAATCATGACTTTACTTCAGAATTATTTAATTTCATTATGCCTTTTTGTTTTGATCTTTGAAAACCTCGATAAGTAAAGATTATCGAACTGACACTATATAATTTCTAAATACTTATATACATATTCTACTACTATACTCATCACCCTTCTCATATGAATAAATGTGAATAAAGTGTACTTTTTCAGTTTCTTTCGATTTCAATAAATGTCCTTAAAACATTTCCCTATTACATTCGTCTTTTAAATCACACTGAAATGAAATGGGAACAGGTCATAAGAAACATCTGTATTGAAATAACCTTTTCAAACTAAGTATTTTTTTATTGTTCCCAGGACTTTTAACTCCCATCGGAATTATTCTATGCTATAAGCTTGTTGTCTTACAAAATACTATAATATAAAAATAAACAATTTTGTTAAATAAATGATTGGATTGAGCGGCGTAACATTTAACCTACCTTTGAAATCTTCCAACGCTCCTAATCATTTGATTTGATTTAGTCCACGTCTCGGTGTTGCTAGACAATGCATTATTAATAGTTGAGGATGAGGTTAGGGTGATGGTGTTGGTTCCTCAAGTGCGGGTTACTCACCGTTCGTTTTGATTCTTTTCGGACTGCACGAGAGTAACACACATACCGTTACTGCTAGCTTCCCGTTGATGTGGGGGCGGCTGCTGCTGAGGATGTCGATAACAGCGGTGACGACGTTGTCGATGGTCGTAGTGGAGGGGCACGCACTTTCCAGGCTTTAGCAATAATTTCTTTGAAACAGAATTCTCTGTGCGGAATTTTTTGGGAATCATTGCATTCACCAAAACCGTCTGCGCCTCCGCGTTTCGCGATTACTCACAATTATGTCTGATAGTAAAATTTTGATTATAAAAGTAAACAAGAGTTTTTGACAATTTTTTTTTAGTGAATATTCATTTATATAGATTTTTGGATGTTATATATAAATATAATGACGACGATATGATATTTTCTCGTAATTTTTACTTTCATTTATTTTTTCCCCAATTGCTTATTTGAAGGCTTTTCCTTTTCGTTCTTTAAAATGTTAAACTAAAAAATATTTTTGTTGGAACTATTTTTGATTGAGGTGTACGGAATTTGTATAAAATTGAATTGTCAATCGGTAGATTTTCTGTAGCAAACACGTTAGTCCAAGCTTGCTATAGTTTATAAAATTTTGTTCAATAATTTTGGGCATATCACCTCTCCTCCCTCCCCACATTATTTTGTGTTTTTTTTGCATGGTTGAATGGTTGTTTGCTCAGGTTCTTTGTCTTTACAAAATTGCCCCTTCAACTTGCACATTTCATTGCGCTGACCTCGCGAAAATTTCATTAACCAAAAAACTGTAAAATTGAAAAAAAAAAAAGAAAGAACCATTGGAAGTGGGTCGACTTCGTCGCTGATCCATTTTTCGGAAGCCTTCATAAGCGCAGCGGGCGATCGTCGATGGGTTCAGTTGCCAGTTGCCGGTTGTCAGTTGCCGTGTGTTTTTACCTAGTGGACTGCGCGGAAGATTTCGTTATCGTTTGGGATCATATTCATCTACTACTACAATATTACCAGCGCCGTTTCGGGATTTCTTTTAAGTGTGTGTTGCGCCCAAGTGAAGTGTCGTGTAATTTGAGGTTCCTTTTTGGGGAAATCGACAACGGAACTAAAGAAAAGATAAGAAAGATATATTAGAACTTATTAAAGAAACAGTTATATCAATGACATTATAAATCACAACGGAAGAACTCATCATAAAATGAGAGTCACCATGGATGGTAGGTTTTGCGAAATTGTTGCAATATACAAATTATATAAAAGCTTAAATATAATCTTCGACAAAAATTTGGCTTAAATTCAAAAGTTTTTCGAAAACTTAGTCCGACTCTCATCAGCATTTCTTTAAAAATTATTGCGAAATTGCTGATCAGCCAAGAACTTGCTGACCAAAATAAAACCAAAAACGAATAAAATTATATACATACATCACTTAAATATTTGTATGTACATATGTATGTGCATACATGCATACCTGCATATACCATATACCAGCAGAAATTTGTTAAACTATGTTAAAACTATACAAAAGGAAAAAAGTAAATAAGTTAGTCCAAAGTCAAAAAAATTCATATGATCGATAAATAAATGTACTTAAGTAATCATAAATTTAAACCAACACTAGGAGAACTCTTTCGCATTATACTGCATTAAAAAACTATTTCCAACAATTTTTGGGTCATCGATTTTCGTATCAAATTAAAATTCAGCAATTTAATCGCCAACTGAATTGAAAACTTTGCCTAGTTTCATATCTAAAATATAAAACGGTTTGCAAAAATCTCGCCCGAAATTAATTTTCTTTTTGTGGTGTTTTAACAAATGAATTGAAATGAACATTTTATAATATGAGAAAATCTTTTCCAAATTCTAATCTACTTAAAAGTAAAAGTTAATTCCATTAATTTAATTATTTAATTTAATATTCAACGTATGTGAGAAACAAAGAAAACGATTTTTACGAAGGCTAATCATAAACTTGAGATGAAGAAAAGTGCAATAAGAATATATTTTAAATAGTTTATTTTGACTTTTTTGAAGCATTTTAATACTGTGAGCTTATATTTCAATTGGACAGAGAAGATGACTCTCATCTCTCTCTCTGTCTTTGCTGCTCCTCTTCTCATCTCTCTCTCTTCTTTTCTCGGTTTCGCTTTCTCGCTCTGTTTGGCTTTTTGCATTCTCTCTCTCTGTCACTTTTACGAAGCGATTGCAGGCCGAGTCTAAACGGCTCTTAGGAATGTCCTTCATGAAACATAACACAGTGATTAAATATTGCAATAGGGCAAACTTCAACTAAAAACGCAATGAATATTAAATCAATATTAAACTTCTTTAAGTTTCGAATTTCGGGGAGTGGCACAAAACCAAAGCAAATCTGGTAGTTTATATGTAGTTCCTGTCTGTCCGTCTGTTTCTCAGCTATGGAAATAAAAGAAGCTATAAGGGCAGACCGAACAAGTGGAACAATCAACCAAACAGTATGTGATCTAGTGCTCCATTCCCCAATAGCTGACAACTACACATCATTAAAAAAACACCAAACGTTGAGTAATATTTATAATAACCAGATGGCCGGGCTTACTTCGACCACTGCCGAAGTTTGTATACCCTTGCAAGTTCTTATAATTCTGGTAAATTTTATCAAAATCTATATCATATATGTACATATGTATGTAGCTGTCATCTAACATATGAGAAAATGAAACGCTGTATGCATATGTATGTGTGCCGTGCTGTGGCGTGTAGATACATACATATGTACATACATAAAAGCGTTTGCATTTTGCTATCACCATTTAAGCAAACAATTTGCAGAAAGTTGAAAATAATTTGCAGCAAAATTTTGGACAAATGTTCACACCAATGCAAATATTGCATGAAAATATAGAAAATAGTTGCCGCAAACAGTTATTGCAAATTTTTTGTTTGCGGCAAAATGTTTGCAGTCGTGTCAAACGTGCAAATTTGATTGCAGCAATCAACTTGCTGCAAATTGTTTGCATCGTGTGTGAGCGTCTTTAGACTCTCTAAAGTTTAGAGATTAAGAAACATAAGAACTTGCAAGGGTTACAAACTTTGGCATGACCGAAGTTAGCCTGGCCTTCTGGTTCGAATCCTTAAGGAAGTATTTTTGCTGTTGAATCGAAAAGAAGTAATTTTTGCAATTCGCAGAAAATCTAATTTACTTAATGTATAGTATAGAATCTATATACTATCTATACTATAGATACTAAAATAAGTTGATGATGTGTCCAAAAGAATCAGAATAATTGAACGTTACTTCACAAAATACATATGTACATACATACATATGTACATACATATGTATGTATGTATGTATGTATGTATGTAAGTTGTAAGTCACTGTATGTGCATATCCCTTTTAATTTTTCAATTGGGTCCGATCCGATCAGATCGGGCGAGAATTTATGATACAGTCTGATAATATACATATGTATGTACATATATGTATGTACATATAATGATATTAATATACATATGTATGTGTGTACATATGTATGTAAGAATAAATTCCATAAAACCGACAGAAAGAGCAGTTAAATCGCTAGAGTGTGAGAGAAAGAGACAGATTCGCTGGACGTTGGTATGAGCAAGAAGAATTTTGATTTGGTTTTTGACTGAGAAAGAAGAGAGACTAAAAGAGATCATGAGGAATTCTATAGAAGTTTTTATACCTTGCATATGTACATACATATGTACATATGTATGTACGTAAGTAGAAACGTTTTATACTCAAAGCGGTGTACATACATATGTACATATGTATGTACGTAAGTAGAAACGTTTTATACTCAAAGCGGTGTAAGGGCGGATTGGCCGGTCGGGCACTAAAGTGAACGCACATAAGAGTGAGCGAGATAGCATGTGTGTTTCGTTCAATCCAGTCAGACTTTTATTTATGAAGCAAAATACTTTTGAATTTCTACTGTACGAATAAATGTTGGGCTGACTGTATAAATTTAGTTTTATAAATTCGAGTTGTTTTTTCACTTGATGCATGGTTTTTCCAAGTCGACCCGGCGACTTACCTATTTCATTTATTTTATTGGCTAAAAATTGAAAGATCAAAGTTGGAAAAGTCAATCAATTCCTAAAAAGAAGAAGAGAAGTAAATCTTGTGAGACTGTGATTATTTGATTTAATTTGATTTCTAGAACTGGAGCACAGCCATTTGCTGCGTAATCCACGTATGTGTTGGACTCTGCTGCACTGCAAAAGGGTTTTTGCCATATCAGTATTATTATTCATAATCCTGTTGTTCTCTTTGATTTATCATGGCATTGTCCTGGAACGAATGGGTAAGTGGAGAATAGATAAGCAGATTATCTCAGTTGATGAAATTATTTACTTTTTAGATCGAGAACGTCAAATTCAGAGCCTGAATAGACAGCACGAGGAACTTAAACAACCAATCGACGAGGATGTGGATGGTCCCCTGATAGTCAGTCCCCAGACTATTATCCACTTTAAAATACACAAAGACGATAAAGCGGATAGAGCCAAAAGACTGAAGCATTTGCGTTTCAAGTTTCGTCTAGATAAGAAGCATCGGAACCGCCGCGATCTCCATCCAATCAGCTCAATAGATCCTCTTCAGGTGGAGTCCAACATGCAGCAGTTATATGCCACACTAAGAAGCAAAAGGGCCAGACAGGCTCTTAGCCAGCTGGAAAGCGAATATACGCGATGCATGAAGCAGACACCCGATAAATGCATGTCCGCCTTCATAAAGATGTACAACATGGCAAAGGAGATATCCGAGAAAATGGAGAAAATGAAGGCAATTATGAGGGAGCATCAGCCGCAAATAGAATCTCTTAGTCAGGAAGACGAGACGCAGGAGAAGTCGACAACCCAGCATTTGGGATTGGTTACACCCACCTCAGTGACGCCGTCGCCAACACCATCATTACCTACCTCTGTGAATGCTAGCAAAGAGGAGCAGGTTACGGGTAACCAGGAAGACCAATCCAGCAGCACACAGAAACCGTTTCGTACCAAAATTAAACCAGAGAGAATCAGTTGGATTATTGATGGACATGGAGATGATGAGCAAGAAGTACATTACATGGAGAATACACAAAAGAGTGCAACAATCGCAAGCACCACCACCACCACGTCTACCTCCTTCTCAAAGTCACCACCGGTCATCCCCACAATCGAAACAACCACCACATCCACCTCCACCTCCACCAGCACGTCCAAGCCCCAACAGGTCACCATCGAGTCCTCCTTGTTAATTGAAAGTTTGAAAACGGAATCTTCTACAGACTCAATCGGTTGGATTTTGGGTCGTTTTGAGAAGCCCCAGGAGATATTTAAAACCTCGACAGAGGAGTCCAGGCAGGGAACCACTAGAGATTTGGCTTCTGGTCCAATGTCAACTAAAGAAAAGGCCGCCACACCGATTGATTCTACCACCACTGGGCCAGACTTAAGCCATCGTAAGATGCAGTTCGATTGGATCGTTGATGGCGATGAAGTTGTGGAGTCATTAGCCGTTAGTTCAACCCTTCCTCCGACACCGCCGCCATCATCGAGGAGCTCCACAACAGAAACTATCAATCACACAGCTTTTCCTACCAAACCTAAGGTGATGAAGATCAGTTGGATCATTGATAGCGATGCCAGCAGCAGTGAACTGACCAGCAGTAACACCACCAAACCCCATCCTTTGGATAATCCCAGCAGCGTTGAGAACATGCTGGGGAGTTTCGAACGTCATGAGGTGGAGAAGCCCATCGTGAAGGTCGTTGCTGAGAATAAAACCGCTGGAAAAGAAGATGACTTAGATCTAAAGCACTGGGTCCACCAGTTTGAAGAGCAAGCTAGGCCGCCTCCCCAAGATGAACTGATGGATACATTTGGCATTGAAGTACCGAATGCCACGACCTTGGGTCCCAAACTAAATCCAGCTAGTGGCAATCTATTAAATGGTGAGATATCATTTATCCCTCTCCTCCAACCTTCAACTATTCATAACCAATCATCATTTATTTCCCATCCCGACAGCTGCCGATGCCCAGCTCCTCTATTTGTGCGAGCGCATGGCCCAAAAGAGAAGAAACAAGCTGCCCAGCATGCTAGAACAGGATCAACTGGATCAGGCTGGTGGTGAAACTATCACAGCTTCACCCAATGTCCAATTCACCAGTCGTGGTCCAGGCGGTGGTGGATTTTCCGTCTCCGGCGAGACTATGAAAGCCTCCGCCCAGTTTATGTTTAATCCGAATTTCGGTATGCCCAGCCCCTTCGTACCCGTCTGCTTCTACATGACCCCAGCCAATTTCCGCATGCCCATGTGGCCCCCATATGCGATGGGTGGTATGCAGGCGCCGGGACATTTTGGTGGTTCCTCGAATGCTGGCGGCATTTTCTTTGTGCCTCAGCAGCAGCAGCAATTTGCCCCATCAGCAGGTTTCTTCGGGGCAGTCAGCGGAGGAGGAGGCGGATCCGGAGCAGGTGGTCAGGGGGGAGCAAACATATTCTCAAAGAACGCCTCACCACAGCAGAAGCAGCAGCAGGTCTATTGCGCCTACATGCAGAATCAGTCGGGACAGAATGGCAATCCGAATCTTCCTCCTCGGCCAGCTCAAAGCGCCTTCTCCAATGCCAATTTCAAGATGCGTCATTCCAATCAGACGAGGGGCTCGGGTCAGCACGGCTCGGGTCAAATTGTCTATGCCAGCTATGCAGGTGGAGTACCTCAATTGGAGGCTCAACTTCTGGAGCGTGCCAAGTGTCGGGATCGAGATCAAGTGTCCTGCTTTGGGCGCCAACGTAATAAGGAGCAGGTGGAATGTATAGCAGCCTCCCGTTGGTGCGACAATGTCGTGGACTGCTCCGATGGCAGCGATGAATCCTCTTGTACCTGTGCCAACCGCCTTGATGAAGAGCGTCTCTGCGATGGCTATGCCGATTGTCCCATGGGTGAGGATGAATTGGGATGCTTTGGCTGTGAACCCTTCGGTTACTCCTGCTACGAGAATGCCGACGAGTTCGAGCGACACAATCGTTCCACCCTCTCCATGTGCTACAGTCGTCTGGAGAGATGCGATGGATTCTTCAATTGCTTTAATGGACGCGATGAGATGCAATGCAGTATATTGGTCACCAACATGGATCATCAAATGGTAAGTGCCAATACTTGCCTCTCACAATCTCTATCTAATGCTTGCTCCTTAGTCTCATGCCGCTTCCGCCTCGGAGGGCTTTCTCTACCACAATCACGCGGGGGATTGGCATCCAGTGTGCAACAATGGTGACAAATGGGCGGAGGCAGCCTGCGAATCAGAACTCCAACTGGGGGAGAAGCTAATGGCCCCCTTCAATGGCCTGACCTTCAAGCCTCTGTCTTTGCCGGGCCCCTTTATTGAGCCGTCTCAGCACGCTGGCGTCCACTTTGCCCAGGCCTGCCATGGACGTAACAGCGAGGATTCCCTTGTCGACCATGTGGCCTACGTCAGGTGTCCACCCATGAAATGTGGACTACGTCAAAATCCAAAGAAGGCTGAACAGCATTCCAAGATGGCTAAGCGACTAGTGGCAACGGATGGGGGACGCATTGTGGGTGGCAGTTATAGCCAACCGCTCCAATGGCCTTTCGTGGTGGCCATTTATAGGGATGGAAAATTCCATTGTGGTGGAACAATCTTCTCAGAACGTTGGGTGCGCATCTTATTCTTGATAAGTGATTTGATTAAGAAATGATTCTATCTCTAGATCATCAGTGCTGCCCATTGCGTCATCAATTATCCAAAATACTATTATGAGGTGAGGGCTGGTTTATTACGTCGCTCGAGCTATGCTCCGTCTACCCAGATCCAGCACGTCTCCCATGTGGTTGTTCATCAGGCCTACGAAAGGCGGAGCATGCGCAACGATCTCAGCCTGCTACGGCTGGCAAAAGCTTTGCATTACAACCGTTGGGTCAAACCGATCTGTCTGCCCGACAAGGGGAGGACCACACCTGGCGACGATTGGCTTTGGGGCCCCGAGGAGCACATCCTTTGCACTGTTGTGGGTTGGGGTGCTATACGCGAAAAGGGGCCAAGCAGTGAGTAGAGATTTATTATGTGGTGAACTGCATTGCAGTCTTCTTCTAATCCTCTCTTCCCCAGGTGATCCATTGCGTCAAGTGATTGTGCCCATACGAAAACGTTGCACGGAGCCCGATGATCAAGCCTCTGAGAATATTTGTGCCGGCGATCCCAGTGGTGGACGTGATGCCTGTCAGGGTGATTCGGGTGGACCGCTCTTTTGTCACAGCGTCACTAAGCCCGAGGAAATCTATCTCGCTGGAGTGGTCAGCCATGGCAATGGTTGTGCCCGTCCCAAGGAGTTTGGAGTCTATACCCGAGTTGCCCTCTATCTGGACTGGCTGAATTTGGCAGTTAGTCATCCCCGTTTTCTGCCAGCAGATCAGCCTCTTCAATTGTGTCCGGGATTCACTTGCGTTTGGGGTGACAAGCGATGCATATCTAAGAGGCAACGTTGTGACAAACAAGTGGATTGTCTTGGTGGTGAAGACGAAGTGGGATGTACTTATAATTTTATACCCGATATGGTGGGCAACACGAAAAATAACGCATCATCGCAAATAGAGAGTGATTATCATCCATTGAAAGAGCAGGAGATGATTGTAAAGAAACAACGTCAAGATATTTCAGTGGAAGAACCGTTGAATGCGGAACTTGTTGAAGAGAATGAGGACGCTGACAAGCTGGCTACCACTTCCCCTTCTCTCGATGAAATAACCACAACTCTAACATTGGTATCATCATCTGTAGTGCCAGTGATTCCGACATCTACAGAGGATTTCACGAAACTTACAGATTTGGTGTCGCAAATAATGGAGGCATCCTCAACAACCAATCAATTGAATACGTCACAGGAATTAGATACGAGCACTTGGGAGGTAACCACAGATGCTTCTCCAAGCACAGTGATAATTACTGCACCGACAACTGAAACTCCAACAACCATTCAACCAACAACCATTCAACCAACAACCATTCAATCATCAACCATTCAATCATCAACCATTCCATCAACAACCATTCAACCAACAACCATTCAATCATCAACCATTCCATCAACAACCATTCCATCAACAACCATTCAATCATTAACTATACCACCAAGCACTTTTCAATCGACAATCATTCAATCAACAACTATTCAACTAACAACCGATGCACCAACAACCATTCAACCAACAACCATTCAATCACCAACCATTCCATCAACAACCATTCAACTAACAACCGATCAACCAACGACAATTCAATCATCATCCAACCAATCAACGACAATGATAACAACGGAAACAACAACCATAAAGAATAGCAGCAGTATAACAACCAATCCTCCCACTATAACTAATCCACCACCAACAACAACGACAACAACAATGGCAACCACAACTATAGAAGCAACAACAACAACGTCTGCTTCCACCACCAGTACGACAATCAGGTCCAGCACTAGCACTAGTACCCACACGCCAAAGACCACAACTACGAAGAGTCATTCGACGACATTAAAGTCCGAAATTCCCAACAAATTTATATGCAAGAAGTAAGTTAAACCAATTGCTCAGACTCATACGCCGATAAATTATAATTTTGAATGTAGGGCAGTGTCAGCGACTTAAAATATACATATGTATGTATGTATGTATGAACAAGGATCAGATATGTATATCTGGTCAGTGGTTTAAGCCTTCTGACTGTAACACAGTGTGCTTAACATTTATCAGCATGGAACGACTTCAGTGAAAGAAAACTTTCTGATTTGATGTAGAAACGCTTTAAAATTGATTAGTAATCTCTACTTTTCTCTTCAATGCCTCTATTAATAAAACTTACAAAAAAGTTGGTGCAGCTTTCTAAAAAAGGATAAAAAGGTCTAAATTCCTAAAGAATTAAGTGTCCCAATAAATTTGAAGCACACTGTAGTTTTATATAGTAGAATTATACATACATTCATTTTCAGTGCTACTAAGTCTATTTAAAGCTTGTTAGTTAGCCCACCATTTTCTACGTGATGAGCGTTCGAGCAGATAGATTGGGAAAAATGTATACTAGACTAATAAAGAGAAAATATAGAATCATGGGAAAGTTTACTACAAAAACTTTAAATTATATAAAAAGCTTAAACGCTTAGTCTATGGAGAAGAATTACTACAACGTTTTGAAAACTTCTTCCACAACTCTTTGGTAGGATGCCGCAAATCGTAGAGCTTAAGCATCGCTGTGATCGCAAAGTGGACTGTGAAGATGGCACCGATGAGCTGGATTGTAGATGTAGCGATTACCTGAAGGGCAAAATGAGTGTACTCATCTGTGATGGGAAAGTGGACTGTGAGGATCAAACCGATGAGCAGGGCTGTGGTGAGAATCGCCTATGAAAAACTTAAAGATCAGTGGTCAACGATCCCCATTGCAATATCCTTTCCTTTAGGCTGTCAGGAGCAGGAGTTCCGTTGTCCCTTGTCCAAGATCTGCCTGCCCATGGCCAAACGTTGTGATGGCACTGTTGATTGCACGTTCAAGGAGGACGAAAACGATTGCTGTAAGTGATGATTAAGTAGAACCAAAGAAATCGATTTACCTTAATTTTTGTCCTGCAGTTGCTCTGACGAATGGCCATGATGTCCATTTCAATGCCCATCAGCAGCCCAAGTTCAGTAGTGTTGGAATCTTCTCGAAGAATGCTAATGGTGTTTGGCGTGTGGTCTGTGCCCATGAGACGGGCTTCCATGAGCAACAGGCAAACACTGCGGACGCTGTCTGCGCCCTGCTGGGATTTAAGGGTGCCCACTTCTATAACAGCTCAGAGTTCGTGAGCCAACAAGAGATGCTTGCAATTACTCCCGAGGTGGCCAAGAAGACACGTTTGAGTACCCAATTGCGTGCTCTGGTCAGAGACAATGTTCAGTTCACGAGCAATGAAATGATCCTTCCGGAACATGGAGTTCCCGCGCTGCCAAGGGACGAGAAGGATCGCCTGCAGCGGAAAAATTGTCTGGGCATTTATGTAGAATGCGATCCGCGGTCGAATAAGACAGCGCCCATTAAAACCTTCTCGGCTGGCCAGACGGTAGTCAAGCAGACGACCCAGCAGGATGAGTTGCCGCCGTTGCTGGTGCCCACCATTGAGACGCACAATCGTCCGAATGTGCATTTGAAACCAAATGTTATGCCTGCTCAGGTGGTCAATAAGAAGGATGAGATATTCGATCGTTTGGACAAGTTAATTAAGAGTAAGAAGAACAAGACTTTGCTGGTGCAGGAGGAACTGCATGAGGCCATCGAGGAGCTGCATTGGCCCTGGCTGGCGGATGTCTATGCCAATGGGGAGCTCTGGTGTTTAGGTGTGCTCTTGGACAGGCACTGGCTAATGGTTCATGAGAGCTGCCTTTCGGGCGTGAGGTGGGTCCAAACAGAGCAGGAGATTTACATTGTGTGAGTAATATCATTCTCTTCCATTCCAGCTTTGAGACGCACTACATAAGCGCCCTGTTGGGCGGTGGCAAGACCAAGCGTTCACTTCATCGTAGCAACCACGAGCAAATTCGACGGATTGACTGCTTTGAGGCAGTGCCCCATTCGGATGTGTTGCTGTATCATCTGGAGCAGCCTGTCAGGTTCACTCACCATGTTTTGCCCACCTTCCTGCCAGATGGGTGAGTTATTCTAATATCCTAATCTTGTGACTTTAGCTTAATTAATTTCCAACTTGTCAGTTTAAATCAGAATCGTAGTACTGCCAGGGATTGCATCAGTATGCTCCACGATGAGTACAGTGGACGCATCAAAACGGTGGTCATTGCCAAAACGGGGAATGATTCCAGTTGCCAACAGTCGTGCTACCAGCTGCAGGAGAAACACCCGCCCATCCATCTGATGCGTATGCTTAATGTAAGTGCCGAGGATATGGCCTCAATATCCGAGGAAGTGGAGCTAATCAATGGCCTGGAACCCACTGAGACGCCAGTCCTGAGCAAGTTCACCAGTTGCCAGCAGTTTGGCCTGAAGAATCTGAGTATGATCGATCACAGTCCCAGCGATCAGGGTGTGTTGGTCTGCAGGGAGACGCACACGGGCTGGTTTCCAACGGCCCTGTTCAGCTACAACAACACAAATTGTCAGAGCTTCAAGGCACCGTTTGTCATAAGGACCCTAGAGAAGGCATATAAATCATTACAGGATATAATAGGTCAGTTTCCACATTCCACATAGATGGATATCCATGTGATATACATATGTATGTATGTATCCCTATTGCAGATAAACCTACCTGTAGCCAGTTTCGTGCTGCCCCATTATGCGCAACCCATCGGTGTCCTTTGGGCCTTTGCCTTCCACAATCGGCCATTTGTAATGACCGCAGCGATTGCCACGATGGCAGCGATGAGGAGCACACCAAATGTCGTCGGCAGAATCAGCGTTGTGGCCCTGGCGAGATGAAATGTCGTTCGACCTATAAATGTGTCGACAAGAGCAAATTCTGCGACAATGTACCCGACTGCGAGGATATGACCGATGAGCCTACCATATGCAGTTGCTTTACCTACCTACAGTGAGTCCATTTCACACTAACAATAAGAGATCTATGGATTCGATATGGGTTTCCTTTTGCTGCTTTCGTTTTATAGGGCCACAGATCCCTCGAAAATATGCGATGGCAAACGAAATTGCTGGGACAAAAGCGATGAAAGTTCCGTGCTCTGTAATTGTACCTCAGAGCACTTCAGGTGCAGCTCGTAAGTCGTCATATTGCTGCTGCTCCAAGCAGTAACTACAGCTTTTGTATTTACAGTTCCCCTGAGGATTGTATACCACGCGACTTTGTATGCGACAAGGAACCGGATTGTCCCAATGGAGAAGATGAACGCTATTGCTTTGGCATCGAGAGTCCCATGCATCAGCAAGATATGAATTTCTGGACTGACGGCCTGCAGCAGCAGCAGCAGTATGTATCATAGCCCATTCGATCCCATTATTAGGTTATTGTCGATACTCTCCATATAGCCAACAGGAAACGGCTCCCAAATACGGCCAGTTAATTGAACAAACCTATGGCATTTGGCATACCAAATGCTTTCCAAAGAGCTCACCACCCAAAAACGAAGAAGTTCGCGAGATTTGTAAGAAACTTGGCTACAATCCATATCGCCAGCCTAGCTATCGTCTGATCGATGATGACACCAATGAGGCCGTCTACACCTATGAGATGGCCCCCGACCAGCGAGGCAGAAGTTTCAGAAATGACACATTAGTGGGCAAATATCGCGTATCCACAAAGGCTGTGATCATGAGTAAATTTTCACCGTTACAATTGAACGATCGTCTCACGCTATTCCTAAAGCCCAGCAGACCCATTGCTGAGTTGGTCAAATGGAATGCCACTGATTCGATTAGCTGTTTTAGATTGGAAGTAAGATGTGGCTAAAGCGGCATTCTGCCGAACCCCACACGCACCCCCTCCTATATGTTTCTCGTGATTGTCTTTTGTACGTTTTAGTAGCAAATAAAAACGAGATACTTTTAACTAACAAGTCAGAAAATCTAATAATCCGTAATGAAAAATGTTCAATTTAATTGCTTAGTATACAAAAGAGTTTTTTTATTATTCAATTATTTGTATACCCTTGCAAAAAGGGTAAGCCATCTCCCACCATATAAAGTATTTATAGAAGAGAAATTGATATAGCCATGTCTGTCTGTCCGTTCGTAAGAGTGCACAGATCTCAGCAGCTACAAAAGCTAGAGCTACTAAATTTAAAATGTAGACTCGTGTAGTCCGTTCATTTTTTTTCTTTTCCCAATTATTATCTAATTTGCAGCATTTTAAAAACAATTCCTTACAACCTTTTGCCTCAACCTCGTTAACACTAAAAAATCCAATCCATCCAACACAAACACAAACCCAGATTGCGATTCACAGTCGCGTCGCGGCGCAGTGCGACGCCGGCTGGTTGCAGCAGACCATCGGCGAAAAGTGAAGTGCAGCGTCTCCACTTGAGCACAATAAAAATCATTTCCAATAGTCGAAAAAACATCGTGAGAGAGAGAGGGAGAACTGGAAAACAAAAAGGAGACTATCCGTAGGAGGGGGTTGACACATACATATGCATATGTGCCTATATAGGCAAATTTTATATCGTCGAAATCAGGCGTTATGTTTATCCGATTGTTTTCAAATTCACGAAATTCACGCATATGATGTAATTCCTTTTTATTTATGTACGTAATCAGTTTGGATAAGATTGTTCAAAAAATAGAGAAGTTATTCGCATTTAACGTTTGTATTTGTATGGCAGCTATATGATATAGTCGCAGATGTGCATGTGGCTGTATAGAAAAGCTTATATACGAACTTTGAATGCCATAGCTCTAAAACTGTGGGGAGTAGTTTGCGCAGCACCAGACAGACAGACGGACATGGCTATATCAACTCGTCTTCTCTTGCTGATTAAGAATATATATACTTTATGGAGTCGGAAACGATCCCTTCTCTGCGTTACAAACATCTGACCAATTTTATAATATCCTCTGCAAGGGTATAATAACAGTTGTTCTCCGAGTGCGAGCGAGTCAAGTGAACAGCCGATAAATCCGTCGCTCGCGAAAATTTTTCTTCAAATAGTCAGCAAAAAGTCTTATTTGCAGACGACGCAAAATACTCAACTGTTATTTACGAGCTATGCTTATCCATATTGCAGGTATGCCTCAGATCAGAGCTGACCACGCCCCCGGGGGCCGAAGTCAAAACGCGAAACTCATTTATACGATCCGAGCGCTTGCCGAAGCCATCACAAAAAATATTTGAGAGCGTGAAAACAGAATTAGTCTCTCACAGCATTTCGACGCGAGCACTTCTGTGCCGCTCTGCTGATAGGCTATACATGAAAAAATGGATTCTTGCTTTGTTTTCTCTTTCTTTCTCTTACATTTAATCGTCGACTGCGCTCGTTGTCTTTATTGCGGCGAAATTTGTTCACTTTTTATTTTGCGCAGTGTAAAACAGAATTGAAATGATGCCGGCTCTGCCTCAGATATCATCAACGGATACTCGCACTGATAACGAGGGAAAGAACAAAAAATTAAAATTGCAATTTGGTAAACAATCGATAGTCCAGAAATACTATCGAGGTATCGTTTCGTAAAACCATCGATATTATCAATAGTGCCATCCATTGTTTTGCAACACTAGTTGATGGATCACCAAGCCCTACTGATCCTAACACGATCCCCGACGTCCTGGACTTCGCAATCTCCAGAGGCATCCACATCAGCCGCAATCAAACAGATGCAGATTATGACCTGCAATCGGACCAAAGCGCTGTGAAGGTTTGGTTAGACATCCCAGTTGAGTCGACTACACGCTCCACCAGGCTGCTCAGGAGAAACTCCAACATAGACTCTTTTAAAGCCATGCTTGATGAGATCACTGAGCCCGATGCCTGCCTCAACAGTGGAGAGGACATCGACGAGACTGTGAAGAAACTTACTCGCAACATTTGCAAAGCTGCTAGCGCCTGCATACCAGCAATCAGTTCCAGACAACAAGCATCCTCTCCGAGAGATATGTTCGCCTGGTCCGACGAGATCACCAACGCCTTGCGAGAGAAAAGACGTTTGCGACGTGTATGGCAACTCAGCCGCAATCCCTTGGATAAAGGGGCCTTCAACCGCGCCACGAAGGAGCTGAAAGCGCTGTATTTCAAAGTTCGTAATGAAGCCTAATCAGCCTGACCACAACCTTTGGCAAGACACCAAATATTTAAAAAGGCCTACCGTGAGAAAAGTCCCCATTCAAGGACCAATCGGCAGATGGTGCAGACCCACCGAAGACACGGCCGAAGAGTTTGCGACCCATCTGGCAAATTGCTTCACACCTTTTAGTACCTGCAGCGCAGCCGATACCAATGCCACCCTGTCCTTCCTTGAGGCCCCTCTCCAGATGGCTCTCCCCATTGAACGAGTCACTCCTGAGGAAGTCAAATCGGAGATAAACTGCCTGAAAACGACTAAAAGCCCTGGCTACGATGGCATAGATGCAGTCACCATCAAGTGCTTGCCGCCAAGAGTGATCCAGCTACTTGCCAACATATTCAACAGGATCTTTGATCTCTGCCACTTCCCAACCCAATGGAAGTGCGCAAAGATTATAATGATTCCAAAACCTGGGAAACCCGAGAATGAAGTAGTTTCGTACCGTTCGATCAGTCTGCTGGCGATACTCTCCAAAGTATTCGAAAGAATACTTTTGGCTAGATTGTTGCCGCTACTGGACGAAGGAAGCAATATCCCAGAACACCATGGCACTCCCGAGCAATGTCATCGCATCGTGCAGAAGGTGCTCTCTGCCTTTGAGGACAAGCAGTACTCATCCGCTGTATTTTTGAATGTCAAGCAGGCCTTCGCCCGAGTCTGGCTCCTACATAAAATAAAACTGCTTCTTCCGGCCCCGTTCTTCATGGTCCTGCAAGAGCTCTCTATCCAGAATCGAGCACATCAAAGCGGTCGTCCATCAGGGCAGTGTGGGCCCAATCCTATATACTCTATACACTGCAGACTTGCCAGTGCTGCAACACCCGCAACTACTGATTGCCTCTTATGCTGACGACACTGCATTCATTGCCAGTGCATCGAACCCCAACGAGGCCTCCGGGATCATACAAGACCAACTGCTCTTACTTGAGCCCTGGCTCAACAGTTGGAACATTGGCGTAAATTCGGACAAGTCCCTCCACATGACCATCGCCACACGCAGGCTCGACTGCCCCTCGGTCACTCTTCTCCCAAGTGTAGAGTCGGTTAAGTATCTGGGCCTTACCCTGGACAGGCGTCTAAATTGGAAAACGCACTTAAAAGCTTAACGAGCTCAGCTTAGCATAAAGCTGACCAGAATGCAATGGCTCATTGGCAGTAAATGTCAACTCAGCATTCGCAACAAGGTGCTGCTGTATAAAGCCTTCATCAAACCGGTGTGGACCTATGGCATCCAGCTCTGGGGCACTGCGTCAGACACCAATGTAAGAATTCTTCAACGCTTCCAGAGCAAGTTGCTGCGAAGAATTGCTGGAGCGCCTGCATTTGTCAGAAACTCGGTTGTCCTAGAGACTTGGAAGTTCCATCCGTCAGCAGAGAAATAAGGAGGTACGGCATTCGGCACTGCTCCAAGCTCGAGTCGCACAACAACACACTTGCACTCAACCTGCTGGACAATAGTGCGCAAACAAGGCGTCTTAAAAGATGCCACCCCCTGGACCTCCAGTTCAGACAAGACCTGGACTGGTGATTCATGCAGAGGCGCTAAAAGCTGCTATCATATATAGCTGACCAATGAAATTAATCAAATTTTTGAAATTCTAAAAATCACTTGTCAAACCTATACATAAATTGTCCATTCTATTCTCCCCTCTCTAATATTCTCTATACTATTATCTAAAACACATAATTGTACTCACTTCAGGTCAATGTTAATCTCCTCATACGATTTGCTTATTGTCCTCATAGGACAGGTTGCAAATAAATAAATGACAAAAAAAAAAAAATCTGAGCGAGAGACTATTTATACCATGCATCCATAGGATGAAATGTTCTTAAAAGTACATTTTTATACCCTTGCAGAGGGTATTATAAAATTGGTGAGATGTTTGTAAAGCAGAGAAGGATACGTTTCCGACCCCATAAAGTATATATGTATATTCTTAAAGGTCCTTGCATTTAGCTAACTCTTTTTAGGGATTGAGTAACACAAGAACTGGCAAGGGTATACAAACTTCGGCATGGCCGAAGTTAGCTTTCTTTGATATTTTTTTTTTATTTTTCATTAAGCTTAACTACTAACAATGAATTAAAATTTTCAGCCGTTATCGAACTTTGCCGTTCGCTCAAAGACGGTCTGCTTAATTTTACTCAAGCAATCACTCCCGCTCAAAGTGAAACAAAGAGCACAGAAAAATAACAGTTGTTCTCCGAGTGCGAGCGAGTTAAGTGAACAGCCGATAAATCCGTCGCTCGCGAAAATTTTTTTCAAAGAGTCAACAAAGAGTCTTATTTGCAGACGACGCAAAATACTCAACTGTTATTTACGAGCTATGCTTATCCATATTGCAGGTATGCCTCAGATCAAAGCTGACCACGCCCCCGGGGGCCGAAGTCAAAACGCGAAACTCATTTATACGAGCCGAGCGCTTGCCGAAGCCATCACAAAAAATATTTGAGCACTTCGACGCGAGCACTTCTGTGTCGCTCTGCTGATGGCTACACATGAAAAATGAATTCTTGCTTTGTTTTCTCTTACTTTCTCTTGCATTTAATCGTCGACTGCGCTCGTTGTCTTTATTGCGGCGAAATTTGTTCACTTTCTATTTTGCGCAGTGTAAAGCAACATTGAAATGCACAAATACAATTATACTTTTTGTGGGCTCATCAACGGATACTCGCACTGATAACGAGGGAAAGAACAAAAAATTAAAATTGGAATTTGGCAAACAATCGATAGTCCAGAAATACTATCGAGGTATCGTTTCGTAAAATCGATATAATCAATAGTGCCATTGATTGTTTTGCAACACTAGTTGATAGATCACCAAGCCCTACTGATCCTAACACGATCCCCGACGTCCTGGACTTCGCACGTGTATGAGTGTGCCAAACTAAATTCCAATACGATAAATATTGCGTGAGAAAATCACTTTTTATCAAACTACGGTGGCGGAAGGTGGCAAAAAAAATAAAAAAAAACTTGGTCAGCGTCTATACTACATGAGTCTACATTCTACATTTGGTAGCTCTATCATTTATAGTTGCTGAGATCCCTGCACTCTTACGGACGGACGGATGCACGGACGGACATGGCTGTATCAAATTTTCCTCTCATGCTGATCAAGAATATATATACATTATAGGGTCGGAAATGCTTCCTTCTTCCTGTTACATACATTTTGGCGACTTTAATATATCATTTCATCCTATGGATGCATGGTATAGAAACATATTTTTAACAAAATTTCATATTTATGAAAAACTAAACGAAAAGAACGGGAATTTAAACTTAAGTATGCTATTAGATTGTCGACAGACTCTTCGGGCTCATTATCTAAAATTTTGTTTACTTTTGGATAAATCTGAAACTGAAACTGTTTACTTATCCAAAAGTAAACAAAATTTTTTGTCTTCAATATCTCTATGGAAGTCATCGTAAAAATGCACTTCGTTCTATGAAGTTTAATGAGAGAAGCACTACTGCTGTCATCAAATTTTGTGGAGCATATGTTGCTCAGATGGTCAAGGGGGCTTATTGCCTTATGCTTTGCCACAAAAAAACACAGTGCAACTTCCTGTTTTATGGTCTTGATCGGAATTTTTTTTTATTAAATTTTGTTCTTTTGGGCGAAAGCATGAAGGGTGTCGGTGTGTTTCCTTGGAAATTGCATGTGGGTTTTTCCAGGATCGCGAACGCGACATTTGTACGCCTTTACATGTTAAAAAAAAGCCAAAAGTTGTAATTTAAAAAAAACTTTTTTCACGTGTTTATAACATTTTATTAACACAATTTCTATTACAAAAGACAACCCTTAAAGATATGCTGTTTTCGAGTGATAGATAAAAAACAATGCATCGCGAACGTGACAAAAAATGGAAGTCTTGTTTGCTTTTTCTTTTCGTGACCAAATTCCCTTTAGGCGTGCGAAAGAAATTTTGGCAATTGTTTACTTAGACTACTCGCGATACCAGTGTTGGATAACGCGAAAAGCCGAAAAGGGCTAGATTTAAAAGCCGGTGTTGGTAAATAGATAAAATTGAGCAATGGAGTTGCCAGACTATTGTTTTTTGGTGGGATTTTTAAATTTGAATGGGCGGCCTATAAGTATGCAAAGAATAAAAATTGGCACTATGGCAAACAAATTCAATCAATTTAATTGCTCAAGAAAACATTAAAAAAAAAACAAAAAAAAACTATTAAAAACAAAAAAACAATATTTTCCTATTGAATTCAATATGGTTAAGTATAGTTGATTATGTGTTTTTAAAGAAGAGTAAGATAATATGATTAATATATGATACTATGCTTAATAACTATTAAGAGTAAGATAATGCATAATAACTATGAGAGTAAGATAATGCTTAATATATAGGAGAGTAAGATAATATGCTTAACAACTATGTATTAGAGTAAGATAATGCTTAATATATGATAATATGCCTAATATATATGAGAGTAAGATATTTTGTTTAATATATAGGAGAGTATACATTTACTAATGAAGCAGATATGTATAAAAGAGTTCTTAAAAATGGATGAAACAGAAATTTATGATTTTCTGTTTGCTCATGGAGCGCTGATATCCAATTTGAACTGCAAGATTTGCGATAAGCCGGCAATTTTGAATAAAGAATTTTATTTTCGTTGCCAACGTCAACGCCGATTTATGAAAAATCGGTGTGCAGTCATCGAACGGTGCAATTTCATACAAAGCGCCAGAAAAAATACTTTTTTTGACCATAGCAGATTAACCATTGGGAAGATCTGTTTTTGATGGTAGCAGGGATATTTGTAAGGGATGAGTTTGGGATGATTTCATTAGGGATGTTTGGGGGGTGAATTCGGGAAGCGAAAGCGGCATTCACCGCTATTGGCTCTACAGTTCCTCCTCCTCTGAGGATGAGGTGCCGCACTTCCCAGAATCGGAAGAGTGCCACACCTCATCCTCCAAGGAGAAGGAACGGTCCAATGTACTTCCATTGTACATTTGGCCAATAGCAGTGAATATGTGGTGTAACCTATTCCTGTGATTGGGATATTTTTTCTCAAAGTGATACTTCGCTATATACCCGTCGAAGTGGGCGAGAGTACGACCGAATCTGGGAACAGAAGACCGTTCATCTCGCCACATTCTTTCTATGTTTTGGGTATGTGCTTTTGTCACAGGATCGACGAAGTTTCTAGAGTGGTTTACGCTTTGATGCACAAACCCATGATCGTCAAGACAATTATAAGCCTTTCGTCCCCCTTTCGATTCCACCGAACAACCACGGGCCGTCAATTATTCTGCCTCAATTATACTTCCGCTTCCCGAATTTGGACTCGTCCACTTCGACGATCTGTCCTTCACCCCCAGAGGTTCTTTTAGGTCCTCTTTGACCTTATTCATATAAACCTCCCTATTTTGAAATTTTGAAAATTTTGAAATTTTTGCAGTCAATAATTGTTTTACTGGACATCCCAAACTCATCCCTTGCAAAACGTTGGCTGTAATTCCCCGCTACCATCATTCCCACGAAATGGAAGATCTTCCCAATGGTTAATTTACTATGGTCAAAAAAGTATTTTTTCTGGCGCTTTGCATGAAATTGCACTGTTCGATGACTGCACGCCGATTTTTTATAAATTGGCGTTGACGTTGGCAACGAAAATAAAATTCTTTATTCAAAATTGCCGGCTTATCGCAAATCTTGCAGTTTAAATTGGATTTCAACGCTACATGACCAAACAGAAAATCATAAATTTCTGCTTCATCCATTTTTAAGAACTCTATCAGGCTCAATTGACAACCGTCGCACTCCATGATTGAAATAAAAGTGATCGTGGCACGTGCCACGACAATGAAAAGTGTTACCATGTTGTTCATTGTCATTACGTAAGCTTACGGAAATAAACTTGATCTTGACATATTACAGTGTGTACATAAAAATGACAAAAGTCTGTAGATAAGTATCTACACGTTACGACACGGCATCAGGAACCGTAATCAATATAAGTTCTATTTTGAAAATTGCATAATAATAATTATCCGAAAACATTGTTTACTTTAAAAGTTATTTTTACGTCCAAAAATAGTTGAACGATTTTCAGTGAGGCCCACTGTATATCATATATTCATTCGATTTTAATTTGCAGCAACGTAAATGTACAAGCAATATACATATACTCTTGTCATATTTTTATCAATTGTTTATAAAATTTAAATATCCCGCCAAAACAAACAACATGCCGCCCAAGCCACAGAACCAATTTAAATATCCCGCCCAAGCAACCAACCAATTTGAATATCCCGCCCAAGCAACCAACTAATTTGAATATCCCGCCCATAATTCATAATGTAACGTCTTTTTCATGTATCTGGCAGCCCGTTTTGTTAGAGGCTGGCCACACTATTTGTTGCAGAAAAAGGCTAAATTTAGTTATTAGTCGAATTTTTTCCGATAAAAATACACATTTTCATTTGTTAATTGTGTTAATTTGTTAATTAATAAATCGCAAAAGCGCACCCAAGGTTGTACTCGTGGAGTTATTCCCTTTCGATTTGATACCAAATTTGTTGCAATTAATGCAGTTTTGGGCGCGAGTAGTTAAAGTATACAATTACCATAAGAAATACTGGTTTTATACGAAAATATTAGGAAATATATATTTTTTTTGAATATGCTGTTTGAGCTAATTGTAATACAAAACTTTTATTGCAAAAAACATGAATTTTTCTTATCCCTGGAATATGTGCCGATTGTTTCCATTTTTCTTTTATGTTTGATGTTATTACAATAATATAATATGTTTGAATGAAAACAATAATATTTTTCTAATAAGTCAAACTTACTTGCTTCGATTAGAAATGCAGTACTGCAGTACATCATTTTTTTGCTGGCGAACGTGACAAAGGAATAGCAGGTGAAAGAAAGTCAAAAATTTACCGTTCATCGATGCTTGCCTCATCTATTTTTGCAATAGTTTGTTGTTGTTTTTGAAATCTCGTAAGTAGATTGCAACCATAAAACGAATGTATAATAAATAACAAGAAAACGCAAAACCCGCACTAAAAGTAGCCCAAAATGGAAAAAATCATTTTTGTAACTTTCTGTGCCAATATTTCACAACATCAAAAATATGCTGAAAACTTATTAAATTCTTTCAATTCAAATATTTCTTAAGCATTTTAATAGAACAAATCATTTGTTTAACGAAATCTTTTATTTTTTCGTCGTGGTGAACATTTTTCTGGAAGTGCCCATGTGCAAATCACACAATTTAACGTTGATGCAATAACTGCAATAAGCCCTCGTTCAATCAGTTAAGTCCCTTCTCAGCCAATCCTTGAACTCTGAGCTTTGTAGCCAGACGTCAATTATTTTGTTTATAATTTTCTTTAGGCATTTTTAAAATTAGCCAATCTTTTTCAACAAGATAGTTAGAGATGGAAGTGTTGCAGAAATTAGTGATGTAAGACTTCAATAGTTGCCAGACTGCTACTTCGGTATTTGATAAACTTTATTATGACAAATAAGCAAAAGTTAGCTCTTTCAATTCTTAAATAAGCCAGATTTTCCGCTATCCGCAATATCCGAATTTTATCTCTTTCTGCCTCTTGCATTTAATTGTCTACTGCGCTCGTTGGTTGTCTTCATTGCGGCGAAATTTGTAAAGCAACTGTTTTACACTGCGCAAAATAAAAAGTGAACAAATTTCGTCGCAATGACTACAGTTCCCAAAAGTACTTATGTTAAAAAGCATTTTTTTTGTCTATTTTTTTATACCCTTGCAGAGTGTATTATAAAATTGGTCAGATGTTTGTAACGCAGAGATACCCATAAAGTATATATATTCTTGATCAGCATGAGAAGACGAGTTGATAGTCCCACAGTTTTAGAGCTATGACTTTCAAAGTTCGTATATAAGCTTTCCTATACCCTAGAATGCACATCTGATTCAAAAAGATCGGACCACTATATCATATAGCTCCCATATGAACGATCGGACCAAAAATAGTTTTTCTTCTAGAAACTTTTTTGTTTCTTATGCGTTCATCGTCAAACGTGGTAAATAATTCCACATAGAAAGTTATAATTCTGGTAAATTTAATCAAAATCAGATGACTATATCATATAGCTGTTATACAAACATGAAAAAATTGCATGCTGCATGTCTCATACATGCATATGTATGCGTGCCGTGCTATGGTGTGGAAAAACGGATTTTTACACCAGTGTCTTTACATTTAGATAACTCTTTTTAGGGATCTAGTAACACAAGAGCTTGCAAGGGTATACAAACTTCGGCATGATCGAAGTTAGCCCGGCCTTCTGGTATTTAAAGTATTTCTTTATTGGATTAACACACAAACATTTTTTTAGGATATAAAATGTAATGGTCAAGGGCTGCAAGGGTATACAAACTTCGGCATAGCCAAAGTTAGCTTCTTTGATATACATATTTCTTTTTAATTTGCCTATGTTATTTTTATACCATGCATCCATAGGATGAAATGGTATATTAAAGTCGCCAAAATGAATGTAACAGGGAGAAGGAAGCATTTCCGACCCTATAAAGTATATATATTCTTGATCAGTATCAATAGCCGAGTCAATTGAGACATGTCCGTCCGTCCGTCCGATAGAGTGCCTAGATCTCAGCAACTATACAAGCTAGAGCTACCAAATTTGGCATGTAGACTCGTTTGGTGTGTACGCTGATCAAGTTTTTTTTTTTCGCCCCGCCCCCTTCCGCCCCCGCTATTTGAAGAACAATATTTTGAGTCTCCATATCTCGGGAACTATAAAAGATAGAGCTACCGGATTTGGACATTAGATGCGTGCAGTATGCACGCAGACCAAGTTTGTTTCAAATTTTTGCCACGCCCCCTTCCGCCCCCGAAATTCGAAAAATTCGATTATATCGAAATATTTATCGTATCGTAATTTAATTTGGCACACTAATACATGTCACGTATATCTATTATCCCACCAAATATCACAAGAATCGGAATAAAAATGGCCGAGTTATACACAGAAACGTTTTTCATCCCTTGCGGTGGAAGGCAGATGCACGCAAAAAAGAGCGAGATAGCATATGCTGGAAATCACCGATTTGGTCGGGGGGCGCTAAAGTGCTCGTTTCCACATAAGAGTGAGCGAGATAGCATTTGAAAGAAATTTAATATATATCTCTTCACCTGATGCATGGTATATCCATGGTATATCGGCCCCGCGACTTACTTACTTTATTATTTTTAAAATCTCAAATGGAATAATATTAACTGTCTGTGAAAATTATTTAGTCATTTAACGTGTTACTTGTGTTTTTTTTTTATTGTGAAAACAACGAAAAGGACAAAAAGTGAAAAATATCGGTGGACGATAAAAAGTTAATTGTCATTATATATTCTTTATTCAGTGTGTTTTGCTGTCCAATTATCGAATATTGTGGTGATGCTTATGTGTAGGATAAGGATAGATTTATTTTTGCTTTTTGTGTTTAAAAGAGTAAGGAAAAAATTCAATCATCAATACATTCTGTCCGTCATCCCATTTCGAAGGTGACAACGAGTTTTGTTGGCAAAATCGCATATGTTTTCCAAAAAACTTTTGGCGATTCAACTCCGGCCTTTCCATCCAATATCAAACATATTTGATGTAATTGCGATAATACCGATAGAAAAAACTGACATCGTCATTAGCTTAGTTTTTTGTCTTTTTTGTTTTTTTATTTATTATTTTTCATTATTTTACTATGTGGCGCAAGTTTGTTTCTTTTTTTATAGTTTTAGTTTTAAGCTTGGATTTTAGATTTACTATGTTTAACAAACGAATTTTTGGGTTGTTTTATAAATGTAAAAATCGCTTATTTGGTTTGTTTTTCGTCAAAATTCAAACAATTTTAATACTTAAAGCACCAAATCAAATGTATGTTATCTATTTATTTTTATTTTTAAATGTTCTTTTTGCTTTAAATTCGTTAAAAAGATTAGTTGTTGGATTTGTATGTGATTTTATGAAAAAAGGTACTTGAGAATTATATATGTATGTATATATAAGTATTTATGTATAATTATGTAAGTAATACAAATTTAAGTATATATAACAATAGTTTTAAGGACATAGGGAGAAAAATATGTTACCGAACTTGCTGAAGGGGCGAGAAGGGTTTTGGGTATATAATATTCCAATATAGAAGGCAGGGCATAAATTTATATATGTGGTATATATATGTATATACCATATACGAGTGTATATTTATAATAATTATAAGTTAGGTTTGATTTGGTTTGGTTTTTGTTCATCATAAGTCTTTGGCGCTGATTATAATAATAAATATGTTGGAATACTTTTTCTTTTTTGTCTTTTTCATTTTGTTAGGTAAGAGGTATGCCTTTTGTTTTTATTTACTTTTTTTTATTTTTAGTTAACGTTTTAACATAAATATTCTGTTAGATACTTTTAAAGTTTATTAGTTTGGTTTGTATTTAGTTGTTTTTGTTTTTTGTTAATAATATTATATTGAACCTTGTGCAAAACACAATTCTCAATTTTAAAAATAATTTGAAATCGAATCACAAATGCTATATATATACACTGACGAGCAAAACTGTAACACCAGTTTGCAATCCTCAGTTTGGCGGCGCATAACTTTTGTAAAACTTAAGATACGTTTATGCTTCTACTATCATTTTATTCGGAAACTATTCAACTCTCCTTTTCGAATAATTTTTTTAAATTGTTTGATCACCTAGAAGAAAAATTGGAAACCAAAATGCTTTTTTAGTCCTTCTTGGAGGAATAATGCATAAGGAATAATATTTGAACAAACTACTGCAAAATATTGTGTATGTAGGGAAAAACATGGCTCCTGGCACTGGAATAACAAATTTTTAGTAACAAAATGACCCAACTATTCATCATAGCTCGTCGCAATTGGAATGAAAACCCAAATTTCAGAAACAGAAAGGTCCTCTATACTACCAGATATGAATCCAATTGAAAATTTGTTGAATGTCCTTCATGTGGCATTACACAGTTGAGGCAATACCAAAGAACATTTGAGAGTCTAATCCACTATAGTTTTGTACGAAGATACTCTTAAAATATGTGAAATTGCATATTTGATTTTCAAAAAAAAACTATTGTAGTTCCGGACACACTCTTAACAAATAAAAATGTTTTGTTTAAAAAATAACAGGGTGCAAAACTGTAACATTGAACTTTTTGCGCATTTTGGTTTACAATTTTTCTTCTAGGTGATCAAGCAAATTGAAAAAAGAGAGTTGACTAGATTCCAAATAAAATTATAGTAGAAGCATCAACGTATCTTAAGGTTCACAAAAGTTATGCGCCGACAAACTGAGCATTGCAAACTGGAGTCACAGTTTTGCTCGTCAGTGTATATGTATATGTAAGTAAGTTAGTATGAGTAAGGCTTAGTCTAATGGTAAGATTCCTTCTTAATTTCTTTCTTTTATTTGTATACCCTTGCCAAGTATATCATAATTTTGGTCGAAAGTGTCAAACATGCAGAAGGAAGTATCTCCGAACCTATAGAGTACATACGTTCTTGATCAAGCGAATTCATTTAGCCATGTCCGACGGTCTGTCTGAATCAACGCAATCTCCTTTTAGAGCTTTTGAGTTACAGTGCTTTTGCTGTAGGCTTAATGCATACCGCAGGCATTGCATATCTCAGATTCATCCGAACCAGGCAACTATATCATATACTTATGTAGCTAACATTGTCCAAAATAGATTTGGTTAAACAACTTTTATGCCATAAAATTTGATAACTAACAAATTTACATAACAAGTTAAAATTCTGCTGAATTTAATTAAAATCAATTACCTATATTGTATACAAACATAAAAACAATGCATTCTAGAGACTTATGTCTTTTCATTTAGTTACCTGAAGTTAGGGATTGGGTAATACAATAACTGGCGAGGGTATACAAACTTCGGCACGGCCGAAGTTAGTCCGACCCTTTAGGGTTTTATTGTTTGCTTTTTTAGATTGTGCAATTTAAAAGCTAGGCAAAACTGTGTGTGTGCGCTTGTGTGTGAACCGATTGATCGATCTAGAATTGAATAGATAGAGTAACGTTGTAGAGTAGAATTAAGTGTATAGAGTAGTACAGGCATCAGTGTATAAAGGTTTCCAACACAACCGTTTTTTGTCGTTAGATCGTAAGAAGAAAAAGCGTTAAATACTATATATGATGTTGTATTTTATAAGTGTTATCGTTTCCGTTTTCATTTCATTTGGTTTTTATTCGATTCCAGTAAATGAATTGGCTTTTTGTTTCTTTGTCAATTGTTTACCTATTTAACCATTTACGTTGTCATGAAACACAGCAGTTTATATTTACATATCTCTATAATGGTATCCCTACTAAGTATGTATTATATATATAGTTAGCATTAGGATTTGTTGTTTGTTTAACTTTTACTAACTACAAATTTGTGTGAAATTCTGACATTTTATGTTTAAAATCTTAATGGATTAGTTGGTGCGTTTTTATTTACAATTTGTTTTCTAATTCTTGTTCTTGTTGTTTTTTTTTTTATATGTTATTAAAGCTTAGGAAGTTAGTAGATTTCTATGATCTGAAATTAATGTTATATATGTATTTATTTTAGTTAATTTCAATTGTAAGCCAAAAGGTTGTATACCAAATTCATCCAATTCAAATGACAGCCTAAAAGTATGCCACACGCTGAAGCTAATTTTACTAATTTTCACAAAGAACAAAGCAAACAAACCGAAAAAAACCTTCAGTATATACGGCGGCGGCTGTTTATTAGGCTCCTTTCTGAATTCGTTGAATTCAAATTTTCTCGATTGTCAAACAATTTTTCCATTAGATTGAGATGATGCACCGTAAGTTTTGTGAACTTAGCTTTAGCCGTTTTTTCTTCATTGATTGAAAAAACCTCCCTTGTTTATGCAAATATTAGGTAAATTTTTGCACAGTCTTTAACTGTACACCTATGAGCCTTTACAAGAAGTTGTAGATCTAGTAAAACTAACAGAAATCACATGCCAGAAATTTTCAATTTGTCCCCAAAATATCGGTTTGAGGATGTTTTTTTTGCTCCTAGATTTAAGTCTTTCCGCTGGGCGCTAATTTATGCTAAGGTACTACATATTTTACTAGAGTACTACTAAATAAGTGCAACGTTTTTATACCCCATCAGAAGAAGGCATCTCCGACCATATAATGCTTGATCGGCATGACGAGCCGAGTTTTAGATGGTTTGTCTGGGTCAACAGCTTCTCCCCCTAGACGTTTAAAGCTACAGGGGTGCACAGTTTTAAAACACAGGTCTTTACATTTTAGCTAACTCTATTTAGGGATTGAGTAACACAAGAACTTGCAAGGGTATACAAACTTCGGCATGGTCAAAGTTAGTTGTGGACAGCGTCCCTTATTACCTAAATATCGTCGTTGCATGCAAGAAAAAGAAAGAGAGAGAAGATGGATATGGCGTGTCTCAAAAAAATTTCACTTTTTGCGAGGAGATTCATTATATCATATTTGAATCCCATCCGCCAAGCAAAAGGCTCAAATTTAGATTACTAGATCTACAACTTCTTCTAGGGGTTTAATTCATATTAAAGATTCTGGAAAATGCACTCAATAACAATCGAGAAAATCTAAATTAAACAATGACCAAGAAAATTGTACTCTTAGATCAGCCGTTCAGACGCCAGCCAGCGACCAATCTGTAACCGGTTTTAATAGCATTTGATAGATTTGAACTCTAGTACACCGCACGAGTTTAAGTTCATTGACAGTTTTTTGTTATAGTTTTTGGGCCCGATTTGGTTCATACATAGGAAAGGACGGACTGGTCTTATAGCTGGGCTGGTTGGGTATACGTACTATGTATTACATAGCAATTCAAATAAAACAATCAATAAATAATTCATATATTTTTCACTAGACTTTGCACAGTTTTTTGAAACGAATCACTCAATTAAATAAATAGGTAACTAAAAATTAAACAAAAAAATAATTTTATACGTATGTACGTTATATTAGATGCGGATTAAAACTCTAACACCGAATCTATGTCAGAGATTATATTCTAGTAATAATTCAATTGCATATATCGACCTGTGTCTGCCTTTCGGACACAACAACAACAACAATTGTTGTGCTCATCAAGGCTAAATCAAGCATTTAACATAGTCCACACACTAAACGTAAAAACACATTAGACTTAAGAAACAAAAGACTTTCCGAGTAGCAAACCAATGCAAGAATGACAATCAAATTAAAATTTAAAAATTTGACTATAATTTTGAATGACTAAACTTTTCTTTTTCACATGTAATGAGAACATAGCGAGCGAGTGAGCGAGTAAATAAATATATATGAGTTTCATTATTTCGCTCGTAGCCAAACCGAAAATCGGAGAGCCAGTTACGAGTTACATTTAATCACGTTTCGCGGTGGAAACATCCGTTGCCTTCAGTTGATCAATGGGTGGGGTGTTCTCTTGGGTGCGAACCAAATGCGATGGCAGTTGCATATTGAGCGGATCATGGATGCGCCTCAAATTGTATTCCAATTCGGCCGTTTTGCGTTTCAATTGATTATACTGATCAATGTCGAATTCGACTTTCTTGGCATTTCTATAGATGGATAGAGCGTATTCCCGATTCTTCACGTGTTCCATAATGTATTCCTGAGAGATAGAAGAGAATGAGGTAATGCGTCGCAAGTATGTTCAACTGGTAATGGGGATGGAGATGGGGATGGGGGGTCGGAACTCACTCTCTTGGTCACACAATAGTAGGCATACATGGCCATGGTTGTGCCATAGGTAACAAAATAGGTAACCGGCTCCATAATATCCCAAGAGTATTCCCACCATGTTAGACGTGCCAGAATGCCAAACTGCACGGACATCAGTCCGAGACCCATCCAGGTCATGATGTTAGTACGGCGAGCAGCCTTTTTGCTCAAAGCTAATCTTTTCTGTAAGCGAAAGAAAAACGAATATAAATATTGGCATTTCATTTGATTGGAATTAGTTACCGACCTCTTCTAGTGGCTCCAGTTCATAGCGAATAGTCTCCAATTCTTTGGCCAATTGTTGACTTTTCTCCAGCTGATATTCACCAACATTGAATGCCTCGTACAGCTGCGGGAACCGAAATGTACTCAATATACTCAAGTGCTTGGTTTCACTTCGAAACTCACCTGAGCTATGACCTTACGCACATCGCCCACCTTGTCCATGGCTTCTAAAGTGATCTTATCACGTTTCGGTGGTTGCACTTGCAAAGTGCGATTGTTTATTTGTATGCTGTATAGTTGGGGAAATGGATCGGAAATCAGAGGTTAGAGATGCAATAAAAAATGTGTCCTCATTTATTACCTAAATGTATCATCTAGCAGGCTATCGATGGTGCAGGACGATGCAATCCGCACGCCGTGCTTATTGATTATGGCCGCTCGATCAATGCCGCGATCTTCTTCCTTCAGCATGGCCAACAGATCCCCAACGCAATGCGAAATCGGTTTCAATGCAAATTGACACAGTTCATTGCGGCTAGGCAGGCGTATGGTCATTTGAGGCATTCCATTCACATACTCCACAAAGATGTCATCTGGAAATACAGCAGAGCACACAAATTCTATTAGTTAACTCATTCCATTAATAATAAAGTAAGTAAGTCGCCGGGTCGACTTGGATATACTTATGTACCACCATGCATCAAGTAAAAAAACAACTTCGAATTTATAAAACCAAATTCATATTTTAAATTTCTCTCGCATGCCGCGATTTCTAACACATGCTATCTCGGTCTCCCTTGCAAATCTTCCCTTGCACCGATTTGAGTACAAAACATTTCTACGTATAAGTCGGAAATTTCTCTTCCGATTCGAATAAAATTTGGTGGAATGATAGATGTTAAAGATGATAAATATTGCGGGAGAAAATCGAGAAAATTAAAAACCGGAATAAAAATAGCCGAGTTATATGTAGAAACATTAGTTACTCATATGGCCGGAAGGTCGGCGATGAGCGGTGGAGAGCGCCAAAGCACTCGAGTGCTCGTAAAAGTGAGTGCCTAGCTAGCGAAAAAAATTATTATATGAATTATTATATGAATTTAGTTTTTTTAAATTTGAATTTCTTTACTTGGTGCATGGTGATATATCGGTGATAGCCCGACGACTTACTTGCTTTATCTTATTATTCAGTTTTCGAATCGTATTTATTCTCAATATCGACTATAGTGGCGGTTTTCTTGCTGTTCTGTGAAATCTTTGCAAATTTCGAATCTTGAAATTTGTTAAGAACGGAACATGCTTAAGATATTTTTTCGGTTTTTTTGAATTTGTTATCACTGGACTAACACTTCTCAAAGAGACAAACAATTAGTAATAGGATTCACACGTTATCAGTCGAAATCAGAACGAGACCATTAATAACAAAAACGAGAAGGCCGGGCTAACTTCGGCCATGCCGAAGTTTGTATACCCTTGCAAGGTTTTGTATTACTAGATCCCTAAAAAGAGTTATATAAATGTAAAGACCCTGGTGTAAAAATCCGTTTTACACGTCATAGCACGGCACGCATACATATGCATGTATGTAGACATGCAGCATGCAATTTTTTCATATGTTTGTATGACAGCTATATGGTTTAGTCATCCGATTTTGATCAAATTTACCAGAATTTTAATTTTCTATGTGGAAATGTTATTTACCAAGTTTGACGATGATCGCATAAGAAACAAAAAAGTTTCTAAAAGAAAAACTATTTTTGGTCCGATCGTTCATATGGGAGCTATATGATATAGTAGTCCAATCTTCATCAAATTTGGCATGGATGTTTGGATGTATAATAAACTACCAAATCTTAAGTTTATGATAATCGGGTGAAAAAGAAAGAAGTTATTGATATAAAACTCATTTTTCGACTGATGGTTCCTATGGGAGCTATATGATATAGTCGTCCGATCCGGATAAATCCGGGAGATACAATGCCTGCAGTATATACAAGACTTCGTGCAAAATTTCAGCTCTGTAGCTATAGCGGTTTCGGAGGAGAAGCTGTTGATCCAGACAGACAGACAGACGGACAGACAGACGGACAAACGGATTTGAACTCGTCTTGTCATGCTGATCAAGAATATATATACTTTATATGGTCGGAGATGACTTCTTCTATGCGTTGCACACTTCTGACCAAAATTAATATACCCTTTTTGCAAGGGTATAAAAAATAAATATAAAAATGGCGAACTTTATAAATATTATTTAAACATTAGCTAGCCTGCGGTTCAGCAAGAGAAATGAGTGCCGCAAAGGCAGGTTGGACATTAGATAGCAAGGCAATAAGCGAGGCGAACGTTCGTTGGAGATCCGTCCCAACCTGTCGAACGGCCAGGATCCCGACACTGATCTGACGACAGGTTGGAATACACGGGAGGATTGTAGTTTTCGAGAAACTCAGATTTCGGAATGATAAAAATGCTTGAATATAATAGACTTCGTATACGTTTTTTGGGGACCCCCGAAGACGGGTTTTCACGTTAATTGAAAATGAAAAGTGGGAAATTCAAATTGAAGCATGTACACTTAATGAAGTTTTTGAACAAAAAATCATTCGAAATTGAAAATATGAACTGCAGGTATGGAGAGTTAGTTAGGCCCACAGATCATTACTTCCCACCCCCCACCACCACCTTCCGCGCCAACTGTTAATACGTATCATCACCAACGCCACTCAAGGTTATTTAGTTTGTTGAGTTTGCAGGTTGAAATGCAGTTAGATGCTCGAATTGATTGCTGAAGCATAAAGGCATTCTTGAGAGTGCATCGAGTGCAATATACTTATATGTGTATACGTATGTGTGTATATTAGTATTTACGAGTACAGCGTACATTTGTAATATGAGAGCATGGATGACATATAAAACTAAACAAAAATAAAATAGTAGCAATAATACTTATTATTGACAGTGTGGGTAACAATTCATTAAGCGGCAATTCTTAGATGCATCCAACGAAATTGTTTTCACTAGAGTGCAACAAAGAGGGAGGCCGGGCGGTAGATATGTAGGTATGCTGGCAGACAGTTAGGTGGGGGATTTAGGCAGCCATAAAGTAGCACAAACAACACAAACTACATACTCATCCATCGTATACATATAAATATATATACATATATGTATATATCAGTGTAGATCATGCAACCAGCAAGTGCAACAACACACGCCACAAAATCGACCAACTAACTTCTAATAAAGATTTTCTTCTTCTGGTGTGCTTGATGATACCCTCTACTACTCCCTGCTTAGGGTAAATGGGGTATATGGGACGTTGTTCTTTAGGAAAAACGATCGCTCCAGAAACTAAACAACTAAATTATCACGTTAAGAGAGTTCGATGAGTTTTCTCAGTGGCTTAGATAAGAGGTATCTGTGGATCGTGGCTTCAATCCATTTTTTCTAAATCGCACTTACTCGAGACTAATAACGCTGATGCCTGCTTGCCTGCTGCTTACCTGCCCCCGCCCGTTGCCCACCTACCTGCGCTGCTCACCTGTCCCTGCCTCTGCCCCTGGTTGGGTCTGTTTTATTAATCATTAGCAATTGTAGTCGGCGCCAAATGTGGGTAACTAGTGTTGGATCTTAAATTGCTGTTTCTGCTGTTGATGTTGGTTGGCTAACCGCCGAGAGACGACTCTGCGATTATTATTTTCATGGACTTTGATTTTTTGGGATTTAAAAAAATAGTTTTCTTCTCTATTTTTATACCATGCATCCATAGGATGAAATGGTATATTAAAGTCGCCAAAATGTATGTAATAGGCAGAAGGAAGCATTTCTGATCACATAATATATATATATTCTTGATCAGTAGCAATAGCCAAATTCATTGAGACACCCCCGCCTGTCTGTCCGCCCAAAAGAGTGCAGAGATCTCGGAGACTAAAAGATATACATAGGTCTACCAAATTTATTAAGTAGTTGAAGTAGTTTTTTCACTTGGTGCATGGTATATTCAAGTCGGCCCGGCGACTTAATTACTTTATTTCATTTCATTTTGTTGTTGTTGTTGTTGCGCTGTTGTAGTTTTCTTTTTCTGTTGCTGCTTCTTCATTTTAAAATTTTTTTTACTTTAGTTTTTTCCATTTTTATTGATAGTTTGAAATTTTTCGTGTTAATTTTCAGTTAACTTTCAGATTTTCGCGTTTGCAGACGTGTGTCTTGCGTTTTGGTTGTTGCTTTTTGGGTGTACAAGCCGCCCACAAGACCGCCCTTACCCCCAGCGCTTGGCTACCTGCTCGCTTCTCCATCTCTAAGTCAGTCGTGTGCGTGGCAAATAAACCAAATAAAAAAGTGTATAAAACTGCAATTTAATATATACATACATATATGAACTTGTTCATATGTATATTTAATTTTTTTCTCCTTTTTTGTATTTGTGTGTGTGTGTGTATCAGCTGTTGGCCGTTAAAAAGGGAGATAACGTCGGTTACTCCACCCCAAAATAAAAAAAAATTAATTTATAAACTATGACAAAGACCAGGACACACACATTCACTCACACATAGACAGATAGTGGGGACAAGAGACAGAGAGGAAAAGTTTTTGCGCTCCTGTCACTGATTTTGTTTAGTAGAAAAAGTTGTTTTTAGGTTTTTGTCGCCTATCGAAAAGTATAAAAACACACCATAAAGGAACAAAATAGCATATGTAGTGCATATAATATACATATGTGTGTATCTACCTGTCAACGTAACAAACAAGAACCTACAAAGTTCTAAGCTTTAGAAGAGACAGGATCGCCCCTTGTACGTTTTTAAAAACAATATTGCGATACGAAATCGGTCACGAAATTCCGAAATTCCGATAACCTGACAGCCGTTATATCGAAATTCTCAATGATTGGTATGAAAAGCTTCTCAATAAACGACAAGCCCCTGAAGTATATAAAAGGAAGTTATAGTAATCCGATCTATATAATATTAGATGAAGTTAATTGTTATTTACTATTATATTTAATTATTATTGGGCTTATTTTTTTGAATTTATGCATTTATTAAACAGTTTGATAACCAATTGCAGAATAGAGACAGCATTAGGTAACAAGACTTTGTGTCCTATCGAATTGGTAGTTTTAATGACAGTTCTTTTTGGAGTTTATTGACTAAATGGGATATAAAATTAATAAATGCAAACTAAGCAAATAATAAATAAAAAGTAACAAAAATTAAGCACTCAAATTTGATTTGGTGACTCTAAGCAAAGTTCAAGTTGTTAAGAGTCTTCATCAATTAATATTTCTTAACATTTTAAAATATATTTAACAAAGCCAAACAAAATTAATCGCAATCATTTGCTGTATACATTCTTTGTAAGATATAAGTTAAGTTATGAAAAGTTACTGTAACTTTCAGTACTCCCAAGTTTTTTTTTTTTTTGCCGTGTACCTCCCTTTTTGTATGTATATTTGTGCTTTTCCTGCTCCTTGATTAGTTTGCCCTGAAGGAAGTTAAGACCATTGACTTGCTATTTGCTCCTGCCAAGTTTCCGGCTGGGTCCTTGCTTGCGTCCTATCAAAAACCGCAAACACGGAGATGCAAACACCGGGCAAGCAAACGTGCAAACATTGATAATGTCATGTTAGTTGCGATTTAGAAGACGACATTCCCTTAGACTCTTGCGTGGGAAGTTGACTTTAGCCGCAACTTTATGCCATCAAAAACTTAATAGGCCGTTTCCGTGCCGCCCCAACGCCCAACCCCATTCCCATCTTGCCATTGCCACACCCATCATTGACGCAAAGGTCGATGTTGTTGTTGTGGTTGTTGTTGTTGTTAGAACACGTGGCTTGCAAATAAAATGAGACCAAAAGTGTGGCAAATGTCGCGGCCACTTCCGAAATGTTGTGCGGAAATGCAAGCGACAATCAGCCCACAAATTTATAAAAGTCAATTAACCTGTGCCTGTCTTTCTCTCTTTCATTTTGATATTTAATTTCTGTAGCTATGTTTAGCAGAAGGTTTCCCAGGCCGAGACCAAGTTTTTTCAAAAATAAATCCATCCGAAATATCTATAGATAGATTTGGGACCTTGGGAAATTTCTTATTTTCTAGTTGATTTTAGCTTTTAAGTCACTTTACACATCATTTAAATGCAGTTCAACAATAATCAATAGGTTCTTTTGATTGCAGTAGGATTGCATCTAGTAGATTGCCTTACTTGAAGCTTGCCTTGAATTACAAATTATGAAAAAGGGGCAAACTTGGAGGCTTATAAGCACAGCCTAGACTCCATACTCATTTGCATAATTACCTATTGGCCCATCTCGGCAGACATTGCTTTTCCACTCTACAAAGCACAAGCACTTCGCTTAGATTCTTTCTAAAATAAACACAAACCACATCTGCGACACTGAAGGTGTAATTCAAAATATTTGACATATGTACCTTGACCCTTATCTACCAAAGATTTAGAGGCAAGCGCAAAGTTGAGTTAAAATCCCAGCCAATTTTGTCGAAACAAACAGTTGATCAAACATGGTCAAAAATGCAGCGTTGCCACTAAATTTGATTATTTTTTCGATTCGATATCCCCAATGTATCCACTTTCAAATTATTGGGTAAAATTTACAACATTTCTTGTCTTTATGCCAAAAAAGGGAATCTGGCCCAATGTGCGTTGGTTCATGTCGCATAAATTTGTCAGGGTATACGAATTTCATATATGTATGTACAACTACACACATATGTATGTAGCATACTTTCGGGCGTTTTGCCTTGATTTCATGTAGGAGACACAAAACGCTTGTATGATTATATGAAGGGAGTGTCTTTCTCTGCCTAAATCACCACCACACCTACAAAATTCATCTTCCTTCCTTACTTCCTGTCCTCCCGTCCCACCTTTCGCCGTTCGTTCGTTTCAACCTCGTATGCAAAAATTGTCCTTTGTGCATTATTAAAAATTCCGTGGCCCTGTGCTTCATGGTTCGTTTTTTCTTCACATTTCCTCTTTTTTTTTCAAGTGTGTGATTTAATTTGTTCCTTTTTATATACGTAAGTATATATGTACATATACTTATGTATGTATATGTATATACACAACTTAACTTTTACATATGCGTGCAGATTTGAGTGTCATGTTTAAGGGCGTGTGTTAGAAATCGCGGCATGCGAAAGAAATGTAATATCTGAATTTGGTTTTATAAATTCCAAAATGTTTTTTAACTTTATGCATGGTATATCCAAGTCGGACGGACCGTCGACTTACTTTATTATACCATGCATCAATAGAATGAAATGATATACTAAAGTCGCCGAAATGAATGTAACAGGCAGAGGACAGCATTTCCGACCCTATGAAGTATGTAAAAATATATATTTATTATATACGCTGGTCAAGTTTATTTTTATTTGTTGCCCTCTTCCGCCCCAAAATTCGATAAAAGGTAATATCTATAAATTTAAAAATCGGAATAAAAAAAATATCAAAGAAGCTAACTTCGGCTATGCCGAAGTTTGTATACCCTTGCAGCCCTTGACCATTGCATTTTATTTCCTAAAGAATTTTTTGTTTCTTAATCCAATAAAGAAATATTTTAAATACATTGGCTGGGGCCAGCCAATCGCCAAATAGTTAGCGTGCCAAGACAATGTAGCGATTGATATTCAAATTAACACACACACAATTGCAATTTTGACACATATATGTGCTTCACTGCTTAACAAGCAGTGCTGATGCGTGTGTGTATATATAGGCAAATTTTATATCGTCGAAATCAGGCGTTATGTTTATCCGATTGTTTTGAAATTCACACATATGATCAGTTTGGATAAGTTTGTTCAAAAAATAGAGAAGTTATTCGCATTTAACGTTTGTATTTGTATGGCAGCTATATGATATAGTTGTCCGATCTTATTCAAAATCGCAGATGTGTATGTGGCTGTATAGAAAAGCTTATATACGAACTTTGAATGCCATAGCTCTAAAACTGTGGGACTAAATCGCGAAGCACCAGACAGACAGACGGACAGACGGACAGAAGGACAGACGGACAGACGGACATGGCTGTATCAACTCGTCTTCTCTTGCTGATCAAGAATATATATACTTAATGGGGTCGGAAACGATCCCTTCTCTGCGTTACAAACATCTGACCAATTTTATAATACCCTCTGCAAGGGTATAATAACCGAATTATACGTAGACGCGTTTTGTACTCAAAGCGGTGCAAGGTCGGAAGTATACAAAAAAGAGCGAGATAGCATATGCTGGAAATCACCGATTTGGTCGGTGGGCGCTAAAGTGCTCGTGTGCACATAAGAGTGAGCGAGATAGCATTAGTTAGAAATCGCAGCATGCGAAACGAATGTAATATATGAATTTCGTTTTTATGAATTTAAAGTAGGTTTTCCCTTTCGTGCATGGCATATTGAAGTCGGCCCGACGACTTACTTATTTTATTTTTGTTACCTACCCGTCGAGGATGGAAAATTATGATTAACAAGCTGCTGCTGCTGCAGCGGCTGCTCGGCGACTTTTTTTGGTAACAAATGGGACAAAGTTGTTGACACTGTTGTTGCGATTTGTGGCGTCTCTGGTTGAGTCGCCTGCAAGCGTTCAATGAGCGTTTGTTTTCTACCCGTTGCGCTTAGTCCTTGATCCCTCAAACGCATCCGGAGATCAGTCAGTGTTAGTCGTCGAATATCATCCTTGCCTGATGATAAGTCAAAGTATGGCAGGGGCGGGGGCGGGGTAGGAAGCAGCAGCAGCAGAACAGAACATAACAGAAAATAAATAAATTAAAAACAAAACCAAGAAATAATAAAATAAAAAAGAGAAAAAAGGAAAGAGAGTGAAGAGGCGTGTCAAAGTATAAGTAAAGCAGATGTTATGCAACAACAATGACGACGAATTTTCCCACCGACTAATGAATCACCAAGAATAAAAATGAAACGAGAGAAGAGGCCAAAATGAAGAGGCCCACAAAAAAGCGCAGTTAAAAAATGATGGCACGTGCAGTTAACGTCAATTGCAGCAAAAAAAATAAACCAAAAATGAAAATAAAGAAGCAAAGGAAAAATGAGTCGCAAAAAAAAGGAAAAAAGGAGGGAGATGACAATGGAAATGAAAATACGCTTTTCTGGCTTTAGTCGCAGCAAATGTTTTTATTATTAATGAGAAAATCAAGTTTTCTTGCTACTTGAGATTCTAGGCATAGAGTTGCTAGTCCTGACATTCTTATTTGGACGATGATAACTCTTCACTCTAGAAAGGACTCTGAATGCTGGCTCTGCACTGGCAACGGCACTGACAGAGTCCAATAGAGTGTTTCCAAATTTTTCCATGTTATCATGTTTAATAAATCCATCGGTTTTAAACAAATGTTGGAATCATGCTTTGCATGAATGATTTCATACGATAAATCTTGGGACGGACACATATTCTGGATATTTTCCAATAAATTTTACAGCAGCATTTCTTATTTTTCCCTCTCGTAAACTAGCAAATTGCCAAAAAACCGAAAAATATGAGTTTATTTGTCGCATCACAGTCTGTAGTTTCAGCTATGATAGAGTCCAGAATTACATAAAACGTGCTGATTTTGAACTCAATTTCTTCGTTAGCATCAGAAATTTTAGGTGTTCTACTTTTACGATTCGACTTTCGAAGATTTTTTATTTCCACATCAACAGAAGTATTTTTTTTTTTTCTAAAATACGACATTATACTTATTCATTTATACATAACACAATTTAGACCATGTTAATGCCAACATGTCGCGGGCGCAACATTTAGAAGCATTTAAAGACTCATAACTGTAAGATTAAAGATATTTTTAAGGTTTTTTTTTTAAGGACTACATTTGAACCTGTTCTACTTGTAAATACATTCAAAATAATTTCAATGAAATATGGTGCAACATATTAGACCGAATCATTCCATTTTACATCACAAAACTGCAAAAGTCTCTTAATTGTGAATCATTTATTATAGTATTTGCACTTATTTCATAAGATAATATGTCAAGAAAGTAATAGAACTTAAAATTTTGAACAACAACAAAATAAATAAACATTGAAAAATTCACTTTTTAAGCGATTGTGGGGCAACACGTCTTATTTAACTAATTATTCAGGAGTGTCACAGACAGTTTTAAAAAGTAACGAGTTTTCCTCCATCGTTAGGTTAATACTGCGCTTCTAGCGAAGTATGTTCAAAATAAAGTACTTTTGAAATAAATTTTCTTTTGTGACACAACAAAGCATTAATTAAGTAAATTAAGCCCTAATTTACAAAAAGTTGTTGAATTGTGTTTTACGGATAACTTTAATGAAAATAAAGTAAGTCGGCCGGCCGACTTGGATATATCATGCATCAAGTTAAAAAACTACTTCAAATTTATAAAACTAAATTCATATATTGAATTTCTTCCGTCTGCGCCATTTCTAACATATGCTCTCTCGCTCACTCTTATGTGTGTGGATTTTAGCGCCCCGCCGGCCAAATCCGCCCTTGGACCGCTTTGAGTGCAAAACATTTCAACGTATAACTCGGCCACTTTAATTCCGATTTTCATGAGAACCTTCAGTCATTCCTGCAATTGCGATGAATATAAGTCTGAGGGTCAAGCATTTTAAAAAGTGGGAATTTGATTGAAGAGGCCTGTTTTTAGTCACGGGCAAATGTTTGTTGCCGCCAGAAGAGCTCAATCATTTGATGGATTAAGATCAGGGTCACTTATTAGGTCTTGGTCTATTTAGGCAGAGTCTTGACTAAAAATATTGTTTATAGAGAAGTAATTCGTTCTCAATTTATTTTCCTAGAATGCGGTCGAGGGTATCGGCCGCGGGTGTTGCTAAGTAGTATACATAAAACTTCGATACGCCGCCTCTATCTCTTTAAGCTCATAAAATATTTATGAAATTGCAGCACCAGGCACAAGTCCCGGTTGCGGACAACGGGTCGTAAATGTATCCTGGCATAATATTATATGCTTCCCCCCTCCCATCCCAACTTATTTATGATATTGCTGACAATAAATTCCACAGATTTCTATGCGACGCGTCGCAGGAAAACACAAACAGAAATATGGATTTTTGTTTTACAACATAGGCATACTAAAAGATTTTGTGTGGTTGCAATTATAAATGCATAAATACAAGATATGTAGATCAAAGTAACTAGAAAACAACGACCACAGATTCGAGTGCCTCCTTCATTCACTTAATTAAGAAAAAGAGGCGAGCTGGCTTTTCCTCGAAGAAACACGAAGGGAAGCCTAGCCTCAAACCAAAACCCAAAAAAATGCAATGGAGAGTGGGTGGTTGGTGGTGCAATCTGCAAACTTGCAAAGAGCAAAAACCACCGCAGTGTGCTTCTCTTTGTGCTTAGGCTTTTAATATTTTAGTTGCGTTAGCTCCTTTCTTCTTTGTCTACGCGCACACACACACACACACACACACATCTTTTATATGTAGTCTATAGTGTATTCCCGTCGTGTTTAAGTTACCTTGAGCTCTTTCTTTTCGACCCAAAATAAAGAAAATACCAGAAGGCCGGGCTAATTTTGGCCATGCCGAAGTTTGTATACCCTTGGAAGTTCTTGTGTTACTCAATCCCTAAATAGAATTAGCTGAATGTAAAGACCTTTTGTGTAAAAACCAGTAACTACATGCCATAGCACAGCACGCATACATATGCATGTATACATATGTATGTAGGTGTACAGCTATATGATATAGTCATCCGATTTTGATCAAATTTAGCGGGATTTATTGCGAATGAATGTTAAATGCGATGTTTAATGAAATCGCTCAAGAAACAAAGAAGTTTTTAGAAGGAAAACTATTTTTGCTCCGATCGTTCCTATGGGAGCTATATGATATAGTTGTCAGATCTTGATCAAATTTGGTAATGGATATATATCAACTGCCAAATATTAAGTTTCATGATGTTCCCGTGAAAAACCCGTTATTGATCTTAAACTCTATTTGCAACAGATGGTTTCTATGGGACCTCTATGATATAGTCTTCCGATCTGGATAAATCAGATATATGCAAAGCCTGCAGTATGTACATATAAGACTTCGTGCAAAATTTCAGATCTGTAGCTTTAGTGACCTAGGAGAAGAAGCTGTTGATCCAGACAGACGGACAGACGGATTTAAACTCGTTTTGTCATGCTGGTCAAGAATATATATTTTTATATAGTCGGAGATGCCTCCTTCTATGCATGGCACACTTCTGACCAAAGTTAGTATAGGCTTTTTGCAAGGGTATAACAAACACATGCGCTCTCTCTGCCGACTAACTGCGGAGTTTGCACAATAAAACTCAAACAAACCCAAAAATACTCAGCGAAAATACGGAAAATGCGGAGAGCACTTTAATGCAGCTGCAGCCCTTGAAAGTTGGCAATAATTCTCCTCCTCCTCCAGCATTGTTTCAATGTGCATAGGAAGAATATTTATAGGCCAAAACACTCAGCCTCTCAGACTATAGACTAAATTATGATTTCTTTCTAGAGCATCTAAAAATTTAAGCTCTCTCTCAAAAACAAGAAGGTTGGGAGTACGCAAAATTTTATTTCCATTGCATGTTTTTAATTACTGTAACAGTACTATAGGCGCTCGTTAATTAGATCCACTTTGTAAATGAGGTGGTTCTAATTCTCGAAGGTGTTCATTTTTGGATGGATTTTTTCCAAACAAAGCAGAAACTCTTTATTAAATTATTTTTATTGTACTTGATACAATTTTCAGTGCTTCAGTTTTCATATAATCTAAGATACTGGCTTGGTTTTTGGGCTGCTTCAAATTATACGTATCATTAAGACTAATTTCTTTTTTTGGACTTTATGTAACTTTGCAAGATTAAAATCGCGAGCTATTCGATTGGCATGTTGTATATCTTCTGCTCCAAACTTAAAGTATTCTTGACAGTTTTTTGACGCCCTACTTTCGTTACACTGCTGGCTCTTCTGAACTTTACTTTGTATGAACATTCGAATACGTCACAAAACCAATAAGGAAAATCCCCTATTTTGAATAAAATAAGAAAATAAAGTAAGTAGTCAAGTGAAACCAGAAGGCCGGGCTAACTTCGGCAATGCCGAAGTTTGTATACCCTTACTCTTGTTCTTGTATTACTAAATCCCTAAATAGAGTTATCTAAATGTAAAAATCCCTATCTACACGCCATAGCACGGCATGCATTCATATGCATATATGTAGATATGCAGCATGCAATTTTTATACTATGTATCCATAGGATGAAATGGTATATTAAAATCGCCAAAATGTATGTAACAGGGAGAAGGAAGTTTTTCCGACCCTATAAAGTGTATATATATTCTTGATCAGTATGAGAAGAGAAATTGATAGAGCCATGTCCGTCCGTCCGTAAGAGACCTAAGATCTCAGGAACTGTAAGAGCTAGAGCTACCAAATTCAGAATGCAGACTCGTGTAGTATATACGCCGATCAAGTTTATTTTCTTTTTTTTGCCACGCCCCCTTCCGCCTCCGAAATTTAATAAAAAGTGATTTTCTCCCGCAATATTTATCGTATCAGAATTTAATGTGGCACATTCATACATGTTATGAACATCTATCATTCCACCAAATTTGATAAATCTGAATAAAAATGGCCGAATTATACGATGAAATGTTTTGCACTCAAAGCGGTGCAAGGGCGAATTCGACCGGTGGAGCGCTAATGTGCACCTACATAAGAGTGAGGAAGATAGCATATGTTAGAAATCGCGCATACGAAAAAAATTTAATAAATTTCTGAATTTAGTTTTATAAACTCGATGTTGTTTTTTTCCCCTGATGCATGGTACATCCAAGTCGGCCCGGCGACTTACTTACTTTATTTCATATGTTTGTACGACAGCCAAATGATACAGTCATCCGATTTCAGATAAAATTTAGCAGAACTATAACTTACTATGTGGAAATGTTATTTACCAAGTTTTGTAAGGAAACAAAAAAATTTTAGAAGCAAAACAATTTTTGGTCAGCTTGTTCCTATGGAAGCTATATGATATAGAAGTCTGATATTGATCAAATTGGGCACGGATGTGTAGTAAACTACCAAATATGAATGATAATCGGGTGAAAAAGAACTAAGTTATTGATCTAAAACTCTTTTTTCGACCGATGGTTCCTATGGGAGCTATTTGATATAGTCGTCCGATCCGATGAGTCCGAGATTTACGTCTAAGTCCGACCCTCCACAGTTTTGAGTACAACTCGTTTCTAATAATCATGAGATGTATCATTAAATTGCGATGCGATAAAAATTAAGCAAGAAAATCACCTTTTATCGAATTCCAGGGCCGGAAGGGGTGTGACAAAGAAAAGAAAAAATGTAATATACCATTTTATCCTGTGGATGCACGGTATAGATTTTAAACCATCTAGCCATCTATCGAGCAACCATGCGGCAATTGTGTGCTTTCCTCATTGTATTCAAAATATATGTACAGACTGACGTAAGCCTTTGGCGAAGTGAAAAACAAACAATCTCAATGAATTTTTCCAAGCACAACACACACGAAGACGATGATGAAAACAAACACTTTGTCCTTTGCTTGAAGGCATCAACTTTCTTAGTTCTTCTCTTGTTTCGTCATCGAATTATCCTCGTATCTAGAGGCCCATTTATTAAGCGATGACTTTACTATATGTTGAGCGAGACAAAGTTTCCTCATTCGCCTAATTAAATATCAATTTTTTGAACATTCATTTCCAGGCCAGGCAGAAGCTACTCCTAACACTATTAGTACACAAAATTAAGGACATTTCTCAGTTGACTTTATTGTGGAACACATTTTGCACGTCAAAATAGGCTCCGGACAGAGTCACAGCCTCTGCTATGGTGGCACAATGGGCAACGGATATTTTCGAACGTCACAAACAACGTCAACGTCGTCGAGTTCGAGGCAACACCAGCGGGACAAGCGGTAAGTCATGCCTCACATCGGTCACTCTCGAGAGGGACTGCATTTAATAAAATTACATTGAAGTTTCATGTTCTATCCCGAACCAGGTCATGATCCAAGTTGGCCATCAATATTTATGTTGGTTTAGTTATGGGCGGCCGACACTTTATGACACGTTTGACAAATAGTTGCCTTAGAGGACAGAAAAAACACACTGGGTTAAGTTGCTTGGCTGACGATTTTGGGCCATGTGTCATAAAGTTGGCGACCAAATGAACTGGAAATGTCCGTATAAAGCTTTAAAAACGGGTTAACGAACTAAATAGATAAACCAAAAATGACCCAAAAAAAAAAAAAAAATTTCCTTCTCTTTATTTTTCTGTTTTTCGGTATTGTTTTCCCTCCTTTTGTAGGAGCTAAAAATATTTGTTCGTGTAAAACAAAAGCCATAAGACAAAAAAATCTTTTGTCGAAGGCGCCATCAAGTCGACGTCTGCCACAAAGGCAGACGGCAAAAGTTTTCTTTCTTCTTAATTCTTTTTGCCCATTTGTGCCTTTTGCTTTCCATTTTATTTTTCGGGGTTCTTATGCGTAATTAAATCCGTTGAGTTACCTTTTTTTGGGAGGGCTTATATAAGTATACTCTCAACGACTGTCAACTTTTTGACTTTTGTGTGTATTCAAATCGATTTGCAAATTTAATTGGCAAAGCTACGAGCAAGTCAACCAAATTCCCAAGACACTTTGCCAAGGAGCCGCAGCAGCAGAGAGTGAAAAATTGTGAGCCAGAGCCAACAAAATCGGCAATTAAAATGGCTAACTGCAGGGGTTGGCCAGTTGGGTCTGGGCCTCTGAAATAAACGCTAGCATAGATGCCTTTACGGGGAGTGTGCATTAACGAGGACTATGGGTGTGTGTGTGCTTATGTATACGGCTTGGGAGTGGCATTAACTAACTGCTGCCAACTCGAGGGGCCTACACGAATGTCAATCTGATGGACCGGGATAGTCGGGACCAGTCGAGAGTTGACCGAACGAAAGTCAACATGCCATTCTGTGAAAATTTGTGAAGCAAATTCTACCCCGCATCGTAATCTGATTAGGAATTTCGCTAGTATGACTATTTTCGAAATGCCATAGAAAGTAACGTTTTTGAGTAACGTGTTTTGGGTTAGCTCAAATGATTATCTCCCAGTTTGCAGGCTGATGAACGCACAAGCAAGCCAGGGCAACGAAACAAAGGTTGCAATCGCGATTATTTGTTCGAGTGTCCATCACGCACAGGCGACTAAGCTAGCCTACCATAGCCATCCCTTCCTTGCTTGTGCGTCTCTCAGCTGCGTCTGCGTCTGGCCGCCCATAAACTCAGATTGTATGACAGCTATATATAAATATATAGCTATAATTTGGCAGGATTATAATTTATTATGTGCAAATGTCATTTACCAAGTTTGGCGATGATCAAAATTTAAGATTGTTCCTATGGAAGCTATATGATATAGAAGTCTGATATTGATCAAAATTGGCACGGATCTTTGGATGTGTAGTGAACTGCCAAATATTAATGATAATCGTGAAAAAGAACGAAGTTATTGATCGAAAACTCTTTTTTCGACCGATGGTTCCTATGGGAGATATATGATTTAGTCGTCCGATTCGGATGAGTCCGAGATTTACAATGTCTGCAGTATATACAAGACTTTCAGATCTGCAGCTTTAGCGGTCTACGAGGAGAAGCTGTTGATCCAGACGGACAAACGGATTTGAACACGTCTTGTCATGGTGATCAAAAAATATATAAAAAATATATAAATATATATGGTAGGAGATGCCTCCGCTGCATACTTCTGCGAAAATTAATTGACCCTTTTTGTAAAGTCAAGTGTGTTGCTTTTTAAAGTTTTAAATGTTACTTGAAGAAAGAAATGGCAATACTCAGCACTCAGAAGCTTGAAGCGTTCGCCATTTTGAGCCAGCTACCTGACACAAAAAGACAGTGGAAGGGGCTTACGGATGAGCCTCAGAGTGCCAGGTGCCAGCCAAAAATTGAATTGTTCTTTTCCCCAATGCATGATGGGCAGCGGAAAAGTTGGATTTTTGTTTTTTTTTTTTTGTTGATTATGTTGTTGTTATTGTTGTATCGCGGCATCGTTGCATAAGCACAGGCGCGTTCAGGCATAAGTATAAAGGGGGCGGGTTTTGTGTGAGGACAGTAAAATTTATTGTATTGACAGGATAACGTCAACGAAAATGTGCCTACACTTTTGTGTGTGTGTGTATGTGTGTGCGCGAGTGTGAGTGTGTGTACATAAAGATGTTAGCACAGGATAGGACCATGATGAGAGAGAGAGGGAGATGAGAAAGAGAAACTTCTTGTCGACTGACAAGTCGGGAACATCAACATATCGATTTATGCATACATATATATGTACATCTTAGATATACATACATATATTTAAATACATAGTGTAATGGGATAAGCGTAGAAGATGTCAGCAGAAAGAAGAGCAAACCAACATTTTGTCACGTTTTCTTGGCGCTTTGAATTTTTTATTGAAATTGCCAACAAAATGTCTTAATATGCATCTGTGTGAATTTCTGTGTGCCTGTGTGTATGCATGTGGCTGTGTATATATTTGTAGCTGTCAGCACTACGTGTTAGGCATTCCCTTTCCACCTTTCCACCTTCAATGTCAACTCACCTGTAAATAGAATAGAGAAGAGAAAAAAAAAAAAACAAATCGTTAGCCAAATTGTTGTGCTAGAAGGTAAATAAACCAAATTTTATTCAAACTCAACTTTGCATTAAAAATATCCCGAATATTAAAAAAATTTGGACAACCCCAACAACAGTTGACAGTGGCAAACTGTTCTCTACCAAAATTGTATTTCCTGGCGGTAGAAATTGAAAAATAATTGGACACACACTCAAAGAGAGAGAGAGAGAGGGACAGAAGAAAAAAGGCATTTGGGGAATAGCCGCAAGCATTTCAACAATTAAAAAAATAAAAAGAAGAAAATATTGTTCCGCTTTTCATTTGAGTTGTGATAAAGTAAGTCTCCAGGCCGACTTGGGTATACCATGCATTAATTTCTTTCGCTTGCGGTATTTCTAGCACATGCTATCTCGCTCACTTTATCAGCACACGAGCTCAAAATATTGTTTTTAAAATATCGTAGGCAAAAAAAACTTAATCAGTATACAAATGATTGCGCTCTTCTTGCGGTTCATGATGAGTGAGTGTAAATTTATATTTTTTGCCAACACACACATTAAAACAAGTAAAAAGAATTATGTTGCCCCAACACAAACATCTCTCCTTCACTCTGACTCCCTTCTCACCCAGGCTGCCCCATTCTTAGAAATATTTTCCATTAAATTGCACAAAATGTAAGAATGTGTGCAAAGGACAGCAGCAGATGATGATAAAACCAGAAGGCCGGGCAATAGTTTGTATACCCTTGCAGGTCCTTGCGTTACTTAATCCCTTCAAAAGGTCTTATCATTTTGCTATCATTACAAAATGATAAGACCTTTTGTTTAAGCACGGTACACATACATACATACGTAAGAAGCATCCAATTTTTCAATATGTTTGTATGACAGCTATATGATATAGTTTTGATAAAATTTGGCAGGATTATATTTTATTATGTGCAAATGTTATCTACCAAGTTTGGTGATCGCAAAAGAAACAAACAAGTTTTTAGAAGAAAAACTATTTTTGGTAGTTATATGATATAGTAGTCCGATCTTGATTAAATTTGGCACGGACATTGGGATATATAATTAATTGCCAAATATTAGTAAGTTTCATGATAGTCCCGTGAAAAACAATCAAGTGATAGATCTAAAACTCTATTTTCGACCGATGGTTGCTTTGGTCCGGTCCGGATGAATTCGAGATATACAATGCCTGCAGTATATATGTATATACAAGCCTTCAGTACTGTAGCATTATAGGTCTAGGAGGGGATTGCGTTGATCCAGACAGACGGACAGGCAAGGTAAAAGCACAACTTGTCTTCTTATGCTGATCAAGAATACATATTATACATTTACTTTATATGGTCGGATATACTTCCTCCTATGCGTTGCACACTTATGACCAAAATAAATATATCCCTTTTGCAAGGGTATAAAATAATAAAGTAAGTCGCTGGGTCGACTTGGATACACCATGCATCAGGTGCAAATTCTTATATTAAATTTCTTTCAAATGCTATCTCGCTCACTCTTATGTGGACACTAGCACTTTAGCGCCCCCGACCAAATCGGTGATTTCTGGCATATGCTATCTCGTTCTTTTCTGTGTGCACCGCTTTGAGGGAAAAACGTTTCTATGTATAACTCGGTCATTTTTATTCCGATTCTTATGATATTTGGTGCGATGAAAATTTATCGAATTTTGGAGGCAAAAGGGGGCGTGGCAAAAATTGGAAACAAACTTGGTCTGCGTGCATACTGCACGCATCTACTGTCAAAAAAAAAATAAACTACACACGCACAGACGGACATGTCTCAATCGACTCGGTTATTGATAAAGATCAAGAATATATATACTTTATACATAGGGTCGGAAAAGCTTCCTTCTGCCTGTTACATACATTTTGGCGACTTTAATATACCATTTCATCCTATGGATGCATGGTATGAAAACAGAAATGATGAAAAAATAAAGTAAAAGCACAACTTGAGACAATTTCCGTTTCGGCGTTGCCTGAAAGTAGGCTACATAAAATGAACAGAGAAACGAGCAGAAAGTGAAACAGTCAGAACTATCCCGTTCTCTTGCTTCATTACACAATAAGACTTCGACATTGTCAATGTCAGGGAGGAAGAGAGAGATGGGAAGACCAACCAAGCGGATAACACATTCTGCACGACGTCTAATTTTAAGCCCCATCTCTGAATGTATATGTGTGTGTACACATACAAATTGCATTTGGTGTGAGTTAATTAATATTATGCATAGCAGCAAATTGATAAGCGAACAACAAATTGACATTTATCCAATAGAAACTAGCAAACCAAAGTTCATGCCAACCACAAGCACTTAATGTAATTTAATCGAATCTCTGTCTCTCTCTCTCTCTCTCTATTTAACAGACAGTTTAGCATATATGCAGTCGGATTTCAGTTTTTGGATTTTATTTTATACCCCTTTAGCCATTGGGTAAGATCGACGATATATGTATTCCATTTTCGCCTTTTCCATGCGTTGGATTGGTCCGCAAAGATAAACTTAGTCTCACATTTTATTATTCTGAATTATTTAAGTTATCTTCCGAGTGACCCATCTATAAAAATATTGTGTAAAGAACGTTTGCTACGAATGAAATCGATGTTAAGTGCGTTTATTAGGAATACATGGGGCAACATAGTCCAGAGTTAGATTGTCATAAGATATGACAGCATAATCGGGAAAATTAATAATATAATGAGATCCCATAATAGTAGACCATATATTCAGTTGGTTGTTTTCAATATAGGCAGATTAAAAACGTTTTCTAGTTTTGAAAACGTATTTCAAACTATTTATAGATGATAATTGAAGTATGTTCTGATAAACATTGGAAATCACGACATGCGAAAGAAATCTCATATAAGAATTTGGTTTTATAAATTCAAAGTAATTTTTTCACTTGACGCATGGTATATCCAAGTCGGCGCCGCGACTTGCCTTATTGTTATATGCTTTGGCATAAATTGTGTATGCATTCATAAGCTGATCCAACGGCCAGACAAATAGTAGCCAAAATATTTGCTGCGAGAGAAATTTTGCACAGTTAGACTGAAAATTAGGACCCCCAACTAGATGGTGACCAAATACAAACAAGGCAATTTCTTGAGTTGAAGAAATTCTCACACTTTACTGACTGTATCCTTTGCATCAAGTCGGTTTATTTTTATGGCTTTTAAACTTTGGCATAGCTTTAAAGACACACACAGATAAACAGAACAAATAGAAACTAGGAAGATGAGAAAGCAAGATGGAACAAAAAGGCAAGGACAACTGAGCGAGTAAGTAAAAAATGCATCAGCAGTCGTGGAAGACAGTCGAGCTATTACATCTCTGCTCGACTAGAACGTGCCTCCAGGGGAGAGGAGTTAAAAAAACCGATAGGACGGGGATGAGATAGGGGAGACTGCACAGTCCAATACGCTTGACGAGACTAAGAAGTCGAATGCAGCAACATGATTTGCTTAACATTTAAAATTTAAACCCACCAGAGAGTCGAACAAAAATAAAGTAAATAAGACGCCGTGCCGACTTCGATATACCATTCATCAAGTAAAAAAAACCATTTCGAATTCATAAAACTAAATTCATACAATATATTTAATTTATTTCGCTTGACGCGATTTCTAACACATGCTATCTCGCTCACTCGCTCACATGTGTGAGCGTGTATACTGCACGAGTCTACATTCTAAATTTGATAGCTCGAGCTTTTATAGCTCCTGAGATCTTTCATCTTTTACGCACGGACTGATGGACATGGCTATATCAATTTCTCTTCCCATGCTGATCAAGAATATATATACTTTATAGGGACGTAAATTCTTCCTTCTGCCTGTTACATACATTTTGGCGATTTTAATATACCATTTCATCCCGTGGATGGACGGCATAATAAAGAGTGGATGCAAATGGAATTGTTGCAACACTTGTCTAGTTTAGAAAGAAGCTGCTGCCACCTCACCCCCTCCTCTTCCATCCTCTTTCATCATACTTGAAGCACTCTAAAGGCATATTTCGTATTGAAATACTTGAAAAAAGATACAAATGTGGAAATCACTGGCCGCCCAGCGCCTAAAGGTGAAAGTTTTTGAAATGCTCATCTTGAGTGCAGAAAGCACAACTGTAATTCATATCAATTTATGCAGCACGTGATGTTCCTCGCTCTATCTCTCTCATCAAGTGAAAATTCATATGCATATTAATGCATATTAGTACAAAACGATACTACGTACGACTTGGTTTTTTATACCCTTGCAAAAAGGGTATATTAATTTTGGTCAGAAGTGTGCAACGCATAGGAGGCATCTCCGACCATGTAAAGTAAATGTATAATACGTATTCTTGATCAGCATGACAAGACGAGTTCAAATCCGTTTGTCCGTCTGTCTGTCTGTCTAGATCAACAGCTTCTCCACTTAGACCGCTATAGCTACAGAGCTACAATTTTGCACGAAGTCTTGTATATACTGCAGGTATTGGGTATTTTGGATTCATCCGGAGCGGAAGACTATATCATATACTTAGCTCCATAGGAACCATCGGTCACAAAATGAGTTTTAGATCAATAACATCGTTCTTCTAGAGATTTCGCAACACAAGAACTTGCAGGGGTATACAAACTTCGGCGTGGTCGAAATTAGCCCGGCCTTCTGGTTATTCCTATTTTTATGAAATTTGATGGAATAATAAATATTTATAACATTTCATCCATAGGATGAAATAGTATGATAAAGTCGATAAAGACAAGAAACAAATAATCGGATAACTGAAGCTAATTACGAGCTAAGGTCGAGCTTGTTAATGCAAAGCATAGTTAGTGGTAGAGCGAGTCAAAGATAAAGGAATAAAGTTTCTAGTACAGGGTGCGGCTAGATTAACATGAGACCATAACTCATGCGAATCTATTTCACCATTCAAAGGCTTGTACATAAAATTACACCATCATAATTCTACGTTTAATGGGAGAAGGAAGGTTCATCAAAAGAAGTCTACTGGAGTACGAAGGCAATTTGACATTGCGATTCCAGTTTAAGCCACGAAGAGCAAAAAGCAGAAATTGCCTCTGTACAGATTCGATTCCAGTTTGGTGCGTCTCATACTGGGGTGACCATACACAAGAACAGGACTCTAGAATTGGTCGTACAAGTGAGATAACGAGAATCTTGGTTATATATGGATCATCAAATTCCTTCGACCACCGCTTAATAAAGCCAAGAACACCCATTGCTTTATCGACAGTATTAGAAATGTGGGAATTAAAAGTTAACTTGCCTTCCATGAGCACACCTAAATCGTTCATCTCAGTTAGACGTTCCAATGGACTATGATTTAGAAAATAGGTTACCAGTTGAGGAGAAGTTCTATGAAAAGTCATTACCTTACACTTAGTAGTGTTAAGGTTTAACAAATTGAGCCGACACCAAGACTCAAGATTATTTAGATCGGCCTGTAAGCGAACAGGCGAAATCATATCTTTATAACTAAAACAAAGCTTGACGTCATCAGCATACATAAGCACGCTCGAATGCAACATAACTGAGGGAAGATCATTAATAAAGAGTGTGAAAAGCAGAGGGCCCAGATGATTACCCTGGGGCACCCCTGACGTCACATGAATGTAACTGGAATAGGAAGACTTGTGTTCTATTTGTTAAATACTCGCGAATCCATCAACGGGAAATTGGCGGAAAGCCAATGTCGCTCAACTTAATAAGCAAAAGCGTATGATTAACAGAATCAAAAGCCTTACTGAAATTAGTATATATGACATCAGTTTGTTTTGCATTTCTGAATTCGTCGATCGTTAAAGAAGTGAATTCTAAAAGGTTAGTGGTAGTGGATCTACGTTTCACAAATCCATGCTGGATTAAGAAGTAATTATTTTTTCAAAAGATTTAGGAATAGCAAACATTTTGGAAATACCCCTATAGTTTGAAGCTTCGGACTTTTTACCATTTTTATAGAGAGGAATAATATATGATTCAACGGACAACAAAAATAACTTCAAAATTGGCTTACATAAAGCATTTGCACAAAACCTTAGTACGCAACCAGGTGTACTATCAGGTCCTGGTGCATACAAGGGTTTCACTAAATTAAGCACGCTGAGAAGCGAACTTTCATCAATTACTGGATTAAAAATACAGTTCGACTTTTTTAACTGATAAGAATACGGAAGACTTGAATGATATTCCGTTGAGGAGTAGGTAGTCTTGAAGAAATCAGCAAACATATCGGCAATTGCCTCATCAGTGTAAGCGTTATTATTTTCAAACGACAAGGAAGACGGATGCACTCTCTGATGTCTTACGTTTAGTATTGACAAAGTTATAAAATTGCTGAGGATCACGAGAAAACTGAAATTTGCAGCGCCGTAGATAATCCTTATAGCATTGCATATTAAGGACCACAAATCACGAACGAGCAACAGAAGACAGAATGAAATCAGACGAACGGCGAGTTTTTATAAATGTATGTAACAGGCAGAAGAAAACTTTTCCGACCCTACAAAGTATATACATATGTATATTCTTGATAAGCATGAGAAGAGAAATTGATAGAGCCATGTCCGTCTGTCGCTCCGTCCGTCCGTCCGTAAGAGACCAAATTCAGAATGCAGACTGGTGTAGTATATACGCTGATCACGTTTATTTTTATACCCTTGCAGAGGGTATTATAAAATTGGTCAGATGTTTGTAACGCAGAGAAGGGATCGTTTCCGACCCCAAAAAGTATATATATTCTTGATCAGCAAGAGAAGACGAGTTGATATAGCCATGTCCGTCTGTCTGTCTGGTGCTTCGCGATCTAGTCCCACAGTTTTAGAGCTATGCCATTCAAAGTTCGTATATAAGCTTTTCTATACAGCCACATGCACATCTGCGATTTTGAATAAGATCGGACAACTATATCATATAGCTGCCATACAAATACAAACGTTAAATGCGAATAACTTCTATATTTTTTGAACAATCTTATCCAAACTGATTACGTACATAAATAAAAAGGGATTACATCATATGCGTGAATTTCAAAACAATCGGATAAACATAACGCCTGATTTCGACGATATAAAATTTGCCTATATAGTGAAGCACATATATGTATGTGTCAAAATTGCGATTGTGTGTGTGTGAATATGAATATCAATCGCTACATTGTCTTGGCAAGCTTACTATTTGGCGATGGGCTGGCCCCAGCCAATGTATTTAAAATATTTCTTTATTGGATTAAGAAACAAAAAATTGTTTAGGAAATAAAATGTAATGGTCAAGGGCTGCAAGGGTATACAAACTTTGGCTTAGCCGAAGTTAGCTTCTTTGATATTTTTATACCATGCATTCGTAGAATGAAATGGTATATTAAAGTCGCCAAAATGTATGTAACAGGGAGAAGGAAGCTTCTCCGACCCTATAAAGTATATATATTCTTGATCAGTATCAATAGCCGAGTCGATTGAGACATGTCCGTCTGTCTGTCCGTCTGAAGAATCATCGAGATCTCGGAGACTATAAGAGCTAGAGCAACCAAACTTGGCATGTAGACCCGTTTGCTCTGCAGGCAGATCGAGTTTATTTTTTTTTTTCGCCCCGCCCCCTTCCGCCCCCGCTATTTGAAAAACAATATTTTGAGCCTCCATATCTCGGGAACTATAATAGATAGAGCTTTCGGATTTGGACATTAGATGCGTGCAGTGTGCACGCAGACCAAGTTTGTTTCAAATTTTGGCCACGCCCCCTTCCGCCCCCGAAATTCGAAAAATTCGATTTTCAGCCGAAATATTTATCGTATCGAAATTAAATTTGGCACACTAATACATGTTACGTATATCTATCATCCCACCAAATATCAAAAGAATCGGAATAAAAATGGCCGAGTTATACATAGAAACGTTTTTCACTCATAGCGGTGCAAGGCAGATGCACGCGAAAAAGAGCGAGATAGCATATGCTGCAAATCACCGATTTGGTCGGGGGGCGCTAAAGTGCTCGTTTCCACAAAAGAGAGATAGCATTTGAAAGAAATTTAATATATATCTCTTCACCTAATGCATGGTATATCCAAGTCGGCCCGGCGACTTACTTACTTTATTTTTATATATACTAGTATATCCAAGTCGGCCCGGCGACTTACTTTATTATACCATGCATCCATAGGATGAAATGGTATATTAAAGTCGCCAAAATGTATGTAACAGGAAGAAGGAATCATTTCCGACCCTATAATATACATATATATATTCTTGATCAGTAGAAATAGACCAATTCATTGAGAGTGAGCGAGATAGCATATGTTAGAAATCGCGCATACGAAAGAAATTTAACACATGAATTTAGATTTATAAACTCGATGTAGTTTTTTTCCCTCTGATGCATGGTAAATCCAAGTCGGCCCGGCGACTTATGTACTTACTTTGTTTCATTTGTTTGTATGACAGCTATTTCATACAACTATCCGATTTTGATCAAATTTGGCAGGATTATAATTTATTATGTGCAAATGTTATTTAACAAGTTTGGTAATGATCGCAAAAGAAACAAAAAAGTTTTTAGAAGCAAAACTATTTTTGGTCCGATCGTTCCTATTGCAGCTATATGATTTAGTAGTCTGATCATGATCAAATTTGCCACGGATGTTTGGATTTATAGTAAACTGTCAAATGTTAATTTTTATGATCATCAGGTGAAAAAAAACGAAGTTATTGATCTAACACTCTTTTTTCGATCAATGGTTCCTATAGGAGCTATATGATATAGTCGTCCGATCCGGATGAATCCGGGATATACAATGCCTGCATTATATGCAAGACTTCGTGCAAAATCGCAGCTCTGGAGCTATAGCGGTCTAGGAGGGTCTAGGTAAATTTCTTACGCTACCTCACACATGTTTTCATCTAACATACATATGTATGTATGTATGTATGTACATACATATGTATATAACTCTTTATTAGGCACATTTTAACTCTGCGTGGAAATTAAAATACATACATATGTATATCTCGCATGGTCACAGTTGACTTTTTTCATTACACACACGCCAAACATACCACACATTACAACGAAAAAGCGAAAACGCCGTTCGCATGAAAAGCCCAAATAAACGTATTTATACCTATGTATGTATGTATGTATGTAAATAAAATTAAAGTAAGTAAGTCGCCGGGCCGACTTGGATATACCATGCATTAGGTGAAGACATGTTTATTAAATTTCTTTTAAGTGCTATCTCGCTCACTCTTATGTGGAAACGAGCACTTTAGCGACCCCCGACCAAATCGGTGATATCCAGCATATGCTATCTCGCTCTTTTTTGCGTGCATCTGCCTTCCACCGCAAGGGATAAAAAACGTTTCTATGTATAACTCGGCCATTTTTATTCCGACTCTTGTGGGATGATAGATATACGTGACATGTATTAGTGTGCCAAATTAAATTCCGATACGATAAATATTTCGGGTGAAAATCGAATTTTTCGAATTTCGGGGGCGTGGCAAAAATTTGAAACAAACTTGGTCTGCGTGCATACTGCACGCATCTAATGTCCAAATCCGAAAGCTCTATCTTTTATAGTTCGCGAGATATGGAGGCTCAAAATATTGTTTTTCAAATAGCTGGGGCGGAAGGGGGCGGGGCGAAAAAAAAAACCAGAAGGCCGGGCTAACTTCGGCCATGCCGAAGTTTGTATACCCTTGCAAGCTCTTGTGTTAGTAGATCTCTAAAAAGAGTTATCTAAATGTAAAGAACCTGGTGTCAAAATCCGTTTTTACACGCCATAGCACGGCTCGCATACATATGCATGTATGTAGACATGCAGCATGCAATTTTTTCATATGTTTGTATGACAGCTATATGATATAGTCATCCGATTTTGATCAAATTTACCCTAATTATAGCTTTCTATGTGAAAATGTCATTTACTTAGTTTGACGATGATCGCTCAAGAAACAAAAAAGTTTCTAGAAGAAAAACTATTTTTGGTCCGATTGTTCCTATGGGAGCTATATAATATAGTAGTCCGATCTTGATCAAATTTCGCACGGATGTTTGGATGTATAGTAAACTGCCAAATGTTACGTTTTATGATAATCGGGTGAAAAAGAAAGAAGTTATTGATCTAAAACTCATTTTTCGACCGATGGTTCCTATGGGAGCTATATGATATAGTTGTTCGATCCGGATGAATCCGAGATATACAATGCCTGCAGTATATACAAGACTCCGTGCAAAGTTTCAGATCTGTAGCTATAGCGGTTTCGGAGGAGAAGCTGTTGATCCAGACAGACAGACAGACAGACAGACGGACAGACGGACAGACAGACGGACAAACGGATTTGAACTCGTCTTGTCATCCTGATCAAGAATATATATACTTTATATGGTCGGAGATGCCTCCTTCTATGCGTTGCACACTTCTGACCAAAATTAATATACCCTTTTTGCAAGGGTATAATAAACTCGATCTGCCTGCAGAGCAAACGGGTCTACATGCCAAGTTTGGTAGCTCTAGCTCTTATAGTCTCCGAGATCTCGATGATCCTACAGACGGACAGACAGACGGACATGTCTCAATCGACTCGGCTATTGATACTGATCAAGAATATATATACTTTATAGTGTAGGAAAAGCTTCCTTCTCCCTGTTACATACATTTTGGTGAGTTTAACATACCATTTCATTCTATGAATGCATGGTCGACTTTGCCGACTTGGATATACCATGCATCAAGTGACAAAACTACTTCGAATTTATAAAACTAAATTCTTATATTAAATTTTTTCGCATGGCACGATTTCTAACACATGCAATCTCGCTCACTCTTATGACACACGAGCACTTTAGCTCCAATCCGAACTTGCACCGCATTAAGTACAAAACGATTCTAGGTATAACTCGGTCATTTTCATTCCGACTTTTTTGAAATTTAGTGGAATGATAGATACTCATATCATGTACTAGTGTGCCAAATTAAATTACGATAAGATAAAACACGCAAATCACATTTTTTTCGTATTCCGGTGGCAAAAGGGGGCGTGGCAAAAAAAAAAAAAAAATTGACCAGCGTATATATTATACGAGTCTACATTCTAAGTTTGGTATCTCTACCTTTTATAGTTCTGGAGTTCTTTGGTCTCTTACGGACGGCCGGACAGGCGGACATGTTTCAATCGAATCGGATTCTTATGCTGATGAAGAATATGTACAGCGTATCAGCGTGCACACCGCAATCAATCAATCGACTCCACTATAGATACTGATCAAGAATTTACATACATATATACTTTATAGGGTTTGAAATGGTTTCTTCTGTTACATACATTTTGGCGACTTTAATATACCATTTCATCTTATGGATGAATGGTATAAATACCACCAACAAAAAAATATTCTTTTCTGCAGCACTAAAAACAGAAAACAAAAAAGTAAGTAAGTCGCCGGGCCGACTTGGATATACCATGCATCAGGGGAAAACAAATTTCCTTGAGTTTATAAAACTTATTTCATATATTAAATTTCTTTCGTATGCGCGATTTCTAACATATGCTATCTCGCTCATTCTTATGTGTGTGCACTTTAGCGCCCCACCGGCCAAATTCGCCCTTGCACCGCTTTGAGTGCAAAACGTTTCAATGCATAACTCGGCCATTTTCATTCCGATTTTTATGAAACTTGGTGGAATGATAGATGTCCATAACATATATAAGTGCGCCGAATTAAATTCCGATACGATAAATATTGCGGGAGAAAATCACTTTTTATTAAATTCCGGAGGCCGAAGGGGGCGTGGCAAAACAAATTTGGTGGAATGATAGATGTTCATAAGATCTATGAGTGTGCCAAATTAAATTACGATACGATAAATATTACGGGAGAAAATCACTTTTTATTAAATTCCGGAGGCGGAAGGGGGCGTGGCAAAAAAAAAACATAAACTTGGTCTGCGCCAAGACTACACGAGTCTACATTCTAAATTTGGTAACTCTAACATTTGTAGTTGCTGAGATCTCTGCACTCTTACGGACTGACGGACGGACGGACAGACGGACATGGCTCTATCAATTTCTCTTCTCATGCTGATCAAGAATATATATACTTTATAGGGTCGGAAAAGCTTCCTTCTCCCTGTTACATACATTTTGGCGACTTTAATATACCATTTCATCCTATGGATGCATGGTATAAAAATACATAAATAAAATGGTCAAAAGAACAGAACAGAAATTGGTCATAGGTGAGTGAGCAGAGAGTGCGACTGAGAGACCAAAAACAAAACCCGGTACGGTTCGGTCGAGTCGGGGTGGTCCTCATACAAAATGCAAAAAAAAGAAAAAAAAAAACAAAAAACTCATGCGTGCAATGAAAATGAAAACCAAACCCAAAAACAAAAATCAAAAAAGTGAGAGACAGCGAGAAAGGGGCTCCAACTCTATCCCTGAACACATGCCATTCACCGCCACTCAGCGTAGAATCATCTGAATTCAAAATATAATATGCCGAAGTTTGTATACCCTTTGCAGCTCTTGACCATTGCATTTTATGTTTTTAAAAAATTTTTCTATGTGTTAATCCAATGATGCAATACTTTACATCATACACTAAAAAATTTGTCATTGTCAAAATCCCAGGCTACAAACGGGATTCGAACCAGCATCTTTCGTTCATACATACATACATATGTATGTAGGTAAGACCTCTCTATCTACTAAGCCACGCGCTTCCGTTGCGTCGTCCAGTAAATCGCCAAATACTAAGCTAGCCAAAACCCTGCACACACACACACATATTCATGCATGTGCTTTTTACTGCTTACTCGTAACACCAGCGGCCGACACAATCGACCGCATTCTAGGAAAATAAACGAACAACGAATTACTTCTCTATAAACAAGATTTTTAGTAAAGACCTAATAGGTGACCCTGATCTGCTCTTTCTGAAATATTGGATCTCAATCCATTCAATGAGCTCTACTGGAGGCAATAAAACAAAATTCCCACTTTTTAAATGTTTTACCGTGAGACTTATGTATGTATATACATACATGTACATATTTATGCAAGAATGAGTGGAAGTTGGGTTCTCTGAAATAAATGAAGTAAGTAAGTCGCCGGTCCGGTGGAAGGGGGTGTGCCAAAAAATAAAAATGATCTTGGTCTGCGTGTATACTGCACGCAACTACTGTCCAAATACGATAGTTTTATCTTTTATACATATTTCCCGAGGACTCAAAATATTGTTTTTCAAATATCGTGGGCGAAAGGGGGCGTGACAAAAAACACTTTATTAGCGTACACACCACACGAGTCTACATACCAAATTTGGTATCTCTATCTTTTATAGTTCCTGATATCTCTACTTCCTTCTGCCTGTTGCAGTCGACAGTGCCCGAGCGATCGAATGTCGTCGTCGAAACATGTTCAGCTTCCGATACGAATTCAGCAGACACAATTTTTTGTGACTTAATTTTAAAAACAACCAGAAGGCCGGGTTAACTTTCGATATGCCGAAGTTTGTATACCATTGCATATTCTTGCGTTAATCAATCCCTAAATGGAGATCGTAAAGTGAAAAGGCTTTTGTATAAAAACCTGAATCTACACGCTATAGCACGCACGCATGCATATGTATGTACATATGTAGATATGCAGCATGCAAGTTTTTCATTAGTTTGTATGACAACTATATCATATAGTTACCCCATTTTGATAAAATTTAACAGGATTATAATCTATTATGTGCAAATGGTTGATAAGTTTGGTGATGATCGCATAAGCATCACAAAAGTTTTTGGAAGCAAAACTATTTTTGGTCGTTCCTATGGGAGCTACATATATGATATAGTAGTCCGATCTTGATCAAATTTGGCACGAATGTTTGGATGTATAGAAAACTGCCAAATGGTAAATTTTATAATAATCAGGTAAAAAAAAACGAAGTTATTGATCTAAAACTCATTTTTTGACCGATGGTTCCTATGGGAGCTATATAATATAGTTGTCCGATCCGGAAAAATCCGATATGTACAATGCCTGCAGTATATACAAGACTTTGTGCAAAATTGCAGCTCTGCAGCTTTAGCGGTCTACGAGGAGAAGCTGTTGATCCAGGCAGACGGACGGACGGACAGACAGACGGACAAACGGATTTGAACTCGTCGTGTCATGCTGATCAAGAATATTTATACTTTGTATGGTCGGAGATGCCTCCTTTTATGCGTTGCACACTTCTGACCAAAATTAATATACCTTTTTTGCAAGGGTATAAAAATTGGTAAAAATGAAGCAGAGAAAATGGAAGACGGAGGACAAAAAAGACAAAGCAAAGGCAGAACTTACGTTGTTGTTCTTGTTTACCAATTTGGCGCGCATCACTTTGTAATTTTCGTTTTTTGTTCATTTGAGTTAAGTACCGTAGCCTCGTAGTGAGTTTGTGATTAGTGAAAGAAATTGTTTAAAGTAAGTATTTTTGGTACTTTGTTAAAGGAAACGTTCAAATATTCGAGGTAAGTCTGCATTAAATTTCTAAAATAATAAATAAATTGCAATAATAATTTTAAAAAAAATGAATAATGAATAATAATAATGATATAAATTATTGTATTTTTATTGTATTATTTACTTATTTTGTATTTTTAAAAGGCAATTTAAATAAGCTAGGAGGTCGCCAGAAACATAGGCCAAACAAGCTGGAGAATCAAAAGGAAAAGGCATAATTTCGTTTATATTTTTACATTTCTTCAAATTACTTTGCTATTAAGTGTTTAAATAAATTAAATTAAATTAAAATAAATTCGTGTATAAAATACCAGAGGACATTCTCGGGACATTTGTTGAAATCTCCTCGATACATCCTGAAGACATTTCCATTTCGCGTCGCCGGAGAATCTCCGCGGAGTTTTGTCACCTTATTGCTCGACGCTAGGAACTACCCGTGTTAATGTCGCAGCAACTTTGTCCGTTGACATTGGACATGTCGCCGTAAACTCCGCGCAGATTCTCTGCGGACCCGAAATGGAAATGTCCTGCAGGGAAGCATGTGGTTTACTGCTTAAGTGTGTATTCAGGTAAATTTTGTATCGACGTTATGTATTTTGTAATCAGGCGTTATGTATATCCGATTTTCTTTAAATCCAGGAATATGATTTATTGTGGATATATGTATTTACATACATATGTGCATAATCAGTTTGGATAAGATTTTTCAAGAAAAAAATAAGTATTCGCACTAAGGCTGATTCCTATGGCAGCTATTTGATATATATATCATATACATATACATATGTATATCTTTCTGAAAAACTGTAGAGCTAGTTAGCATACGTTCAGACAGACAGACGGATATGGGTATATCAACTAGCCTTCTCATGCAGATCAAGGATATACATAAATACTTTATGGGATCGGCAACGGTTCCTTCTCTGCGTTACAAACATCTGACCAATTTTATAATACCCTCTGCAAGGGTATAAAAATGACCAGTAAGTTGACCAAAAAGCTGGCTGGGCCATAAGTGGCCGAAAAGGTTATAGAGAGTGACGACGTTTGAGTCTTGTGGAAGCAGTTTCTTTTGGTGGCTTTTAGTAAATTTGCCATTTTTTGGCGCTTTACTGGCTCGGCACTGCGACTCCCACTACAACTTAAACTCCGACAAAATTCAAAATTTTGTATTTTTTTTATTATGTACAACAACTGGCTGACTTCCGGTAAATGTGCCCAACGCATTTCAGTTGACTGGCTTTTATTATTGTTCGCCTCGGCATGACAGTTAAACAAGTAGGTGACTTTAGCAAATGATGACGAAATGGTTGGCCATCACACAAGCACACACTCACACCACACATCTCGCACATATGTATGTACATACATACGTCAAAAGTTCAATTAACAACACAAAAAAAACAAAAAGAGTGACTGAGTGGTAGAGGAATGAGTCAGTCAGTAAGTAAGTAAATGGAAGCACTCGTGCCTTTTCCCCTAGTTCACTTGAGTTCATTGCTGGGACCCATCATCGACCAGTGGGTACTTTTGCCTGTGCATTATTCATTCACAAACATTGCCACATATGTACATTAGTTCATAGATAGCATAATGTTTCAGTGGGCGAATTAGATGCAAGATAAAAGTGACTCCTAGTGGTATTCGGTCAGTTTATACATTAAAAGGCAAATCCTGACGGGAAAATATATGCTTGTACATAGCCCATATTCATTTATATCTATAGATATATATTATATGGCAATCTATTTATGTATATCAGATTTATGTCAGCTATATATTTGTATAAACCGATTGAACGACGTTATAACTAAAATAGAATTGTTAAATTGACGGTGTTACTTATAATTAATATTAATTTTACTGTTATATTTTTAAAAAGGAATTTTAGGTTAACTATTAAATTTATTAATTTCAACTAAACAAATTCTAACACGGACATATTCTGCTGGCCGTCAGGTGAAAGCCGCCGCACCATTTGAAACAACTGTTTGTGCCAAACTAAACCCGAAAAAATATGAAATGTTTTTATACCATGCATCCATAGGATGAAATGGTATATTAACGTCGCAAAAATGTATGTAACAGAAAGAAGAAAGAATTTCCGACTCTATAAAGTAAATATATTCTTCATCAGCATGAGACGAAAAATTCATATAGCCAAGTTCGTCTTTCCGGACGGACCATAAGTCCGTAAGAGTGCATAGAAGTACGAAGTGAAAAAACTACTTCAAATTTATAAACTAAATTCAAATAATAAGTTTTTTCGCATGTCGAGCTGTGGTATAAACGCGAAAATGCAAAGGCTTAGGAAATTTGTAACCTGAGACCCCTTGAAATAGCTTCCCATTGTTGCCACTTGCCACTGAAAACAACAACAAAAAAGGTTAACAACAAGAGCAACAAACAGACAAGCGACGTCAACTGAGGCAGTGGCAGAACCCGCAGCAGAGGTAGCGCAGTCATAGCAACAATTCTGCTCAGTCAGCAGCGCTTGCGCTGTCAGTCCATCGCGAGACACAAAACCGCCAACAACACTTCAATACAACACAACAAACGACACGAAGAGCCAACGAGAAAATTAAGAAAAACGCGCGCAATTTTAATGGACAATAAACTCATCATTTTGAATTAACCACAAAAATCAACAAACTGTGCAAAAACCGAAACTAAAAAAAAGGCGCCACCTCAACCAACGCCAATAGAAAGCTGCCAAGTGTAAGCAGAGAGATAGAGAGAGTGCAAAGAGGAGAGAAAACCTATGTGGTGTTTATTTTCTATTTTTGTTTTTGTGCGCGTCGTATGTGTCAATAGTTTATACAATGCATCCATAGGATGAAATGCTTTGTATATTAAAGTCGCCAGAATCATTAAGAAAATCATCATTAAGAGCAACAACAACGAAACCATGGAAAACCTTCTCACACTTGGAATCAATGAGTGAATTAATGAGCCATTTGCCATTAAAGATTTTCACTCCTCTCATATTACACAGAAATTAACCAAGGTAATAATCCAAAAAACATGAAATGGAGCTACAAAATAGCTAATTACCTACACTTAGAACTTTTTTTCATGGGGAATATGTAGGTAGATATAGAGAGAGAGAAAGAGCGGGAAGAGTCAAGAATAAACGATTGATAAGACTTTCTGATACCGTTTACCATTACTCCTATTGGCCTGTTTGTAGCAAAGGGCCACTACAGATAACGGCGGTTTGATCGCCGGCTAAATAGGATAGTCGAAATGAGCCAAATTGTCGCCAAGACAAGTATATGTATGTCGCTTATGTACAGAACCGCATATTTGTAATTATTGCTTATTTTTTCAAATCAAATTTCTTATGAAAGTGATCGTTGGGGTATGATAATTGATTTTTTTAAATCAAATTCCTTATGAAAGTGATTGTTGGGGTATGATGATTGCTTATACTTATTAGCTTATGCTAATGCAATTTTGATTTTTTTGCTATTGACGATTTCATAAGAGATAAGCCACTAACACTGTTGTTTATAAGAAACATTCACAAGAAAAATCCATCCACCATCGATAATTATATTTAAAAAGGTGGTAACTTTAATATGAAATTCGACTAAGTACAGGGTATAGTAAAGTCGGCGACACAGTCGAATGTGTAAATTAAAACCAATAGCCTATGTATGTATTTATATCTATGTATTATGAAATTCATCCTTTTTTATTTACGGCAAACAACATTAAACGTAAGTTTCTTGATAAGATGTTGAAATCTTAGCCATCTAGACATCTAACATCAAGAAATTAACGTTTTCTCTACTGCTTTTCTTTCTCTGAGATCGCAGCAAACTTAACCAATAATGTATTGAAATAACTCGTAATTTGCGAGAGAATTAGTATTTTAAAATCTTGAGATAATTGGTTTTGAGATAGATGCCCAAATCATTGAAATTTTCCAACACTTTCGACATTTTATAATTTATGCGTTAGACGCAGAGAAAATCGTAATTTGGGTAATTACTCGATATGACATCAATGATTAACCATGAGCTGAACAGTTAAATAGAGTTCCACAAATTGGCACATAAAATTGTGGTCAGCAAAGGAACCTCTAATCTTTTATAAGTACATAGTATAGAATATATATATGATTCAATTCACTGCGACAAACTGCAGGCTCTTAACGTGATTTATAATATTGCCCTATTCGGTGCTCCGTCCAACTATATATGTATGTATGTATGTATATAAGTATATCTACGTGTATACACTCTGTAGATACTTGCGAATGGAAATATCGAGTGCAAAAGGCTAAAATTAAATTTTCCGATAACCGCAATGGTATGTACATACATATGTAGATGTAGTCGAATTAACGGCAGGAGCCAACGGGCAATAAATTGATTTAGCAACTTTTTGTAAGACTTTTGCAGTTTTCCCTTGTTACACTCAATCTTGTCCAATATGTTTGTCTGGCCATAGCCTCTAGCGCTATTAGCATCATATCGTAATCAACGTCATCGTCATAATCATCATCATCTCGTTCAACATTGCCAAATTTTCCTAAAATGTCACTTCAAATGTCGCTCGTAGTGGTTTTTGTTATTGTTCGTGGTTGGGATGATGTCGACAGGTTTTTGGCCGCTGGCATTTGCCAATTTATTCAGTGGCGCTGGAAACGGTGAGGGAAGGGAAACGGTGGAAGTGTGCCCATCACTCCTCCCACCACGTCACCTCTCTCTCTCTCTCTCTCTCTCTAACAATACGCTCTGATTATTTAAGTTGCCGTTCTTGTTATTTTTTTTTTTTTTTTACATTTTTCTCCGATATTAATTCTACTTATTTTTTGCAATTAAAATTTTGTGTGAACAAAAAAAATTTCGTGAGTATACATATACATTTTTGTTTACTCCTGCTGAATTTATGCTTCGTTTGTTCATTTTTCATGTAAATCATCGTGGTTATTGTTGTTATTCGCGTTTTTTTCATTCAATAGTTTTTTGTGTTAATTAATTTGGCGCTGTCATGCGAATTGGCCATTTTCCATTTTCCACTTTTGGCATGAAAACTTTTTCTTGCCATATTATTTGTTTCTAATTAAATTAGCTGATCCAATTGTGTGTCTTTTTCCCATTGTTTGCTAAACTTTTCAATTTCAACATTCTAATGCGTTTTAATTCGCTGATTAATCGCACGCAAATCGCACACAAATCGCTTGCTTTTGCTTTTTCATTTATTTCGATTTTTATACCATGCATCCATAGGATGAAATAGTATATTAAAGTCGCCCAAATGTATGTAACAAGCAGAAGAAACCTTTTCCGACCCTATAAAGTATACATATCTATTCTTGATCAGTATCAATCAGCCGAGTCGATTGAGGATCATCGAGATCTCGGAGACTATTGGAGCTAGGGCTACCAAATTTGGAATGTTTACTAGTTTGTTTTGCAGGCAGATCAAATTTATTTTAAATTTTTGGCACACATGTTATGAACACCTATCATTCCACCAAATTTCATAAAAATCGGAATAAAAATGACCGAGTTATACTATACGTATAACGTTATAAAAATCACCGATTTGTTCGGGGGGCGCTAAAGTGCTCGTGTGCATGTGAAAGAAATTTAATCTATGAACTTTTATCTGATGCATGGTATATCCAAGTCGGCCCGGCGACTTACTTTCTTTATTTTCTGTTAATTTTATGGATGGTAGCCTTGGGCTGCGTTTGTGTGTGTTTTTTTTTTTTTTGATGCAGATGTTTTGGGTCATAAAAATAATATCAACAATTTAAACAAAGCACGTGACTTCAAAGCAAATTATTTATAACTGAAACACACAGGTGGAGAAGAAATGGCATACAAATTGGCTTTAAAGGTAATTAACAAGTTGCCGAAAGCAAATAAAATTTAAGCCGCAATAAAATAAATTAGCACATAGCATTAAAAACATTATTTGTATATGGCAAGAATCAGACCACGAGATACCCATTACTGAAAAGGGAATAAAAATTAAAAATGGCATAATTCCCTCAACATGATTTTCTGGTTTTTCTTTTTCTTAATTTTTGGGCTTAAATTAAATTTTTTTTTTATATTTATACCCAAACATGTGGAAAATATGTAGGTCAAAGAATATATATTATATATATAAAGACAGAAAATCATGTTGAGTTTTATTTTGAGCAAAAATTTATTTTTGCTTTTATTTATTTTTTTTTATTTTTATTTTTTTTTTACTCAAAATCGATGATTAATATTTAATCAATTGATTAAAAATCGCAGAAATTTAATCATAATTTATGCATAGACAAGAACATTGGTCTATTTTTGGCTCTTCGTAATTAGAAGTGGATGATTTTTTTAATTGAAAAAAACAAGATAATCCATTTTTACCGTCCCTGGTATTTATAGATAGAGTTTTGCGCGAAGTTCTGCATCATGATACTGGTAGCAATGTGTTCTGTTTAACGGCTCACGAAGAGTGTGCTAAAACTTTTGTGAAAACAGCAATTATTCGTAAATGAAATTCGTTAAGTCTTTGTTGTACACCCACAGCTTTTAGTAATATTGCTTCTACTCTCTTAGTTGATGGCATTTCTAGCACATGCTATCTCGCTCACTTTTGTGTGCATCGGCGTTGAGTACAAGACGATTATACGTATATTTCGGCCATTTTTATTTCGATTTTTATGATATTTGGTGGAATGATAGATATTCCTAACATGTATTGGTCTTGGTCTGCGCAAACTGCACACATCTACTGTCCAAATACGTTAGCTCTAGATTTTATAGTTCCCGAGATTTTGTTTTTCAAATATCGTGGGCGGAAGGGGGCGTGGCAAAAATAAAAAATAGACTTGATCAGCGTACACACCGAACGAGTCAACATTTTTAATTTGGTAGCTCTAGCTTTTATAGTTGCTGAGATCTAGGAACTCTTTCGGACAGACAGACATATCTCAATCAACTCGGCTATTGATAGGGTTGGAAAAGCTTCCTTCAGCCTGTTACATACATTTTGGCGACTCTAATATACCATTTTATCCTATGCAGGGGGCAATTAATGAAAAGTCAAAGTGGACTAAGCGTAGTGTCTGGCTGCCATTTGCTTTGAGCCATTGTTGAAAGAAGAATTCGAAACAATCTATACTAAGTCAAAAATATTTTTTATCCAGCTGCCAAGATACTAAATGGCCTAAAAAGTGAAGTGATTTTCGATGAAAAACAATCGTGTTTCCGGAAGAGGTATTTGTATTCCTTAACATGGAAGCCTTTTATTTTGATGTCAGTTCTGAAAAACGACTACTTTCCCTGAAGAAACCGTTTGAGGTTAGAAAAAAAGATAATAATGGTCGATACATGCCAAGTCTGAAGTATACGGTGGCCAATTCGAATCTCAATTCGTCCAATTTGGCCATCGTTTTCAAGGAGGTGTGACCGAATGATTTATCATAATGGTACAACACTTTTTTCTGCAACCTGCTCTGTTTTTTCGATGTTCTGATTTTCTCTTTTGTGTGTGTGTGTGTGTGTGTGTGTAATCGACGATATTAAGATTATTGGACTCAGACTTATAGTAATGGCTCCACGTTTCATTTGTCGTGAACAGGTCTTTCAACTCCACAAGATGGTGCAACCCGGTTTATTGCGTCCTTAGTAGTTTGTATCACATAAAATTCCAATAAACAAGCAAAAGAAGAATTATTTATATCCATTTCCTTGAAAACTGATAGCTATTATTTTTAATTATCGTGTGGGTCACATCGTACACAACACCCAATCGATAGTTGTTCAATCACTCTGTCAATAGCAGACGCTTTTTAGCATTTACAAATTGCAGCAGCAGGCAGGCAGGAAAAACTACGGCGAATCATACGCTTCATTTGTTACCTGTACTGCTGCTGCCAATGTTCGCTCATTCACATTCGGCCAATGCACTATGGGCCAGAATCACTTTTTTTTGGCATAAACTACAGTTTTAATGCTAGAGAACTGAAATTTTGCAGGAACTTTAGAAGGACTAAAATAGAATTTCGTATTTTTTGTTTTTGCTATTGGATCATGTTTTTACTACAATTCGATCAAAGCTATAGAATTTGACCATTTTGCATACTTTTAGGCTTTGTATCTAGTAGTTCGAGAACTATTTTGATCCCCAAGATAGTCGCGGTGATAATAATTTGATTATTTAAGACGTCCTGTAGATGTTCATCCTTGTTTCTCCCCGCGACAAAAATCATACATGAAAAATAGCATCCTTTTAAAAATCTTAGTTGTGCGGATTACATCTATGTAGAATTCCTTATTTTCTTGTTGATTTTAGTTTTTAAGTAAGTTTATACAGCATTTAAATGCAATCCATCAATTATCAATTCAAATAGGTCCTCTTGACTTCTAATCTTATTAATTTAAGCATCTATTACGACAGAATGCCTTACTTTAAGCTTGCCTTAGACTATAAAATATGAAGAGAATGGGCAAAATTGGGCAAAAACTGTTAATAACATGTTTAAAAGCACCATCTAGAGTAATCATTTGCGTAATTACTTTTTGGCACAACTTGGCAGAAATTGCTTTTTCACTCTACAATACACAAACACTTCGGTTAGATTTTTTCTAAAATAAGACATCCCAAAGACAAACCACAACTGCAACACCGAAGGAACAATTCGAAATCATGTAATAACAATGTATTCGACATGCCTTGACCTTTATTTACAATTTTGCCGGCAAAGATTTAGATAAACGGTGCTACCACAAGACAAGTGCAAAGTTGAGTTAAAATTCCAGCCAATTTTGTCGAAACAAACAGTTGATCAAACATGCAACTTTGGAAGCGCGTCAAAAATGCAGCGCTGCCTCTAAAATTTTTTCTTTTATCGATTCGATGTCTCCAATGTATTACCTTTCAAAATATTGAGTTAAATTTTAAATATGCATTACTCAATTTTTGGACTTTATGCCAAAAAAAAGGGAATTTGGCCCAATGTGCAATGCAAAGAGGTGGTAGGGCCATAAGAAATTGGTATGGGCTTAAATGCTTCGATGTGTGTTTGTGAGTGTGTGTGTGTGTGTGTGTGAAGACTTAATACTTTATTTAATGGCTCATAAAATCTATTCGATACAGATATAATACATTTGTAAAGAGAGTTTTTCTCACTTATTTTGGTTTGCTTTTTTGCAACGCCCTCCCACTTTTAGTGATAAAACGACATACAGTTATCAGCATAATTACGTGGATCGTGTCCGCTTGGAGGACACCACCACCCATCACCATCACGATCCACACTGTCCCCAGAAACAGTTGCCTGCCGCAACCGCCGGTTGGCGTCATTCACACAAATCGGTTAACCATCTTGATTTAGCCACCAGCTGTCCGGCAGCAGCTGGCAATGGTTTAGATCACTATTATCATCATCGATTACACCAGTATCCACAAACATCCCATCATCAGCATCACCAAATTCATGCTCATTCTCAGCCGCATTGGACTCAATGTCATGTGCGGCGAGGTCAGCTGAGAAACGCACGCTCTTCGGACTACACCCAATTGGAGAAGCAGCAGCAGCAGCGTGGAGAGGTGAACTCTGCTGTGGATATAGCTGAGTTCTATTGGCGTTTTGATGCGGAAGCAGGTCCGCTTGATCAAGTTGAAGTGGGTAAGTACACACACACACACACACAGAATCACTGAAGCTTGTCAAATACTAATTGAATTGAATTTCATTTTTAGTTAATAACAACTTTGATACAGAGCTAGCGACCACCGAACGTAGTGGAGAGGCCATTGTTCAGACAGCGAGTACAGCTGCAGCTACAGCGACAGCTACAGCTACTGCGACCCTTCTTGATATTTTGGGCAGTGGCGAATCGTGCAGTTTGAGGCGATCGCGCAGCTTGGCTGTGATACGTGAAGAGACATTTAGCGATCTGCAAATTGGTTCGGCAAACAGCAATAGCAACAACAGTAACAGCAGTCGACGTCGTCGCTCACAGCTAATACCGCGTGCTCGGCTAGTTAATCGAGGTTTTTTCCGTGAATCGCCCCGGTAAGTAAGCGACGACAGTGACTCAATACACTAGAGCAGGGGTCGGCACCCATAGCCCGTGCGGGCACTTTGTGTGGCAACTCACATAGAAACGCTCTCTTTGTGCTGAACCCTGCCCTAGAGAGTTAGACTCGGTATTCAGATAAATAGAGAGAGGAAAAGACAGAGTCAAAAGGGCAAATCCAATTCTCGAGTTCTCTACCTTTTCTAATTATTTCCAGTTGCCTCGTCGACTTTGGTCCCCCCTGAACATACTTGTACATATGTAGGTAGGCAGGTTGGTAGTCGTCGTGTGTTGGTTTAGCACGCATACGCCGCGTAGACGAGTCGGCTTTTCGAGTTGCTTTTGCAGGTAGTTTATACGCGACGCTCGAAGTAAACTCAACAGGTCTCTTCCTATCTCTCTCGGTGGTGGCAATTTATAGTCGACATTTTTTTTTTGTCTGGTTGTTGTTTCGCTTTGTTTTATTCGCCACAAGCAGCAATTGTGGTTTTTTGCAATGGTCAGGGTCTTTGTTACAGTACTTAAGTAGGGTGGGGGGAGCGCCTCATTCTTGCTGGTTTTTATACCATGCATTCATAGGATGAAATGATATATTAAAGTCGCCAAAATGTAACAGGCAGAAGGAAGCTTTTTCGACCCTAGTGTATATATTCTTGATCAGTAAGAGAAGCCGAGAAGTGCAAAAATCTCAGAAACAATCTCAGGAACTAAAAAGCTAGAGCTACCAAATTTGGAATGACGACTTGTGTGGTGTGATTGAGAGAAATTGATAAAGCCATGTCCGTCCGTAAGAGTGCAGAGATCTCAGCAACTATATATGATAGAGCTACCAAATTTAGAATGTAGACTCTTGTAGTATAAACCCTGACCAAGTTAATTTTTTTTACCATGCCCTGTTCCGCCTTCAAAATTCAATAAAAAAAATAAATTCTCCCGCATCTGTTGTCGCATCTTAATTTAATTTGGCACCCTTGTACATGATATATATCTATCATTCTACCAAATTTCATAAAAATCGGAATAAAAATGGCCGAGTTATACGTTGAAACGTTTTGTACTGAAGTGCACACACATAAGAGTGAGCGAAATAGTATGTGTTAGAAATCGCGCATGCGAAATAAATTTAATGTATGAATTTAGCTTTAGAAATTGGAAGTAATTTTTTCACTGGATGCATGGTATATCCAAGTCGGCCCGGCGATTTACTTACTTTATTTTAGCAAATCTTTAAGTTGCACATTAAATTAAAGTTTTGTATTTTTGTCTTATCTTTTTTTCATGCGTGATTTATGGCCCGCAGAGACAAAGCAAAAGGATAAGATGGAAAAGCTTTTAGCTTGTCACACATACACACACACACACACACACACAAGCACAGAATTATACTGACATTATTCTGCTTATAGCTGACAATGACAGCCAGCTGCAGAGGAATGGCTTTCACTACTTTCTGTCATCCTTCCTGCCTGGCTCCTTTCTTCCTTCCTGGCAATCTGTCTATCAGCTCAGCTTTTATTAAATTACCACAAATAGTCGCGACTAGGTTAGTGCCAAGCAAATTGAGTTCCAAATTTGCAAATAGGAGAGCGGGCGGAAGGGTGCAAGACGCAGGCATTCAAATTTAAATTCACCAAATATTTCATGAAAGTTCGCAGTTTGATTCTTGCACATGACAAGCAAATAAAAAAAGAACTCTTTCTATTTGCTTGTCTGTTCAACTGACTGATTGATTGATTCATCACATGACTGACAACCTGAATAACAAGAATTGCGTGCGTGTGTGTGTGTGTGTGTGTGTGTTTCATTCAATCTCGAGGTGACTCAATTAAAATCAAAAGCCAGACAAGGCCAACGAATTGAGTTTTCAGCTATAATTCACTTTTGATATGCAGCAACAATGACGACGACAAATGCAAACAATAGCATCATTACCAACATTACAGTGCTCTTTCTCACCACCCCCATCTCTCCCTTTCTATCGTGCAGCTTGAATAACAAACATCAACAACAGACGACAACCTTGACAACTGAGGAGCAGCAGCAACCAGTGGAGCAGGCAACATTGCCAGTGGCAGCAATAGCAGCGGCAGCGGCAGCAGTAGCAGTAGCAGATGCCACTCAAAGTCGGCAGCAACGTCAGCCGCGTGATTTTGATATCTATTATGATAATCTAAAACGCTTGGATGCCTTGGCATTGGGTTTGGGCTTGGGTTTGAGTGAGCAACAATTGCAACTGCACCATCAACTGCAGCAGCAGCAGCAGCAGCACCAGCAGCAGCAACAGATCCAGCATCCCTGGCATAACGACACAAGTGACTTGGAGAGTCTTAATTCAGATTATTTCAAGAATTCGCTGCATCAGAACCAGCATCAGGATTTGGGAGATCAGCAGCAGCCATCCTCCTTGGAGGAAGTATCAACGCTATTGAAGGAAGTGCGTCCCAGATTGTATCAGTCGCGACGACAACAACAGCAACGAAACTACCATCATCCACATCATTCCATAAGGCACATTGATACGGGGGGCTTGGAATCCTGTCCAGAGCACAGCCAAAGCCAAAGCAGCCTATTCCCAGATACAACGACCACCAGCAATTCGGTGGATGATCAAACCGATGATAGCCCCTCGTTGTCGGAACAGGAATACGATCTAACCCGCATTGAGGAGATATTCCAGCAAGAGAGTAATCCACATCAGGATCTTGAGCTCGATATCGAAGAGAGTTACGAATTGATTAGTTTGACTACAACCACAACAACAACGACACGATTCGACACCAGCGAAGAAGAACAACAGAAGCACCAGCAAGAGGACTGTGAGGGGGCAGACAGTGTTGCCACACCCATTGGAGAGGCGGAAAACCAAGTGCGACTCCTTGTCAGCGATAATGAATCACAATTGGATAAGTTAATAGCCTATGATTCGGTTTATCTATCGTCCGAAGACAGTTCCGAGTGCACACTTATCGGTGAAAGTTGCTGTGAATCCTTCACCAGCTGCATAGAGAGCATAGGTGAGCTGGAATCGAGAAGTCTTTTGCATATTTCCATTGAGGGTTCAGTCTACGAGCCCCCGAAAGCCAAACCGCATAGAAAGGAGTCGGAGGGAGAGGAGGAGCAACCACTTCTCACTAGCTCCACAACGACTGTGGAAGCATCTCAGATCTTTACGCAGGTTCTGAAAATTGAATCTAATCTCGGCGTGACTTCCAGTGCGGCCAATAAACCAAATATCTTGAGTGTGGTGGAGAAGAGGAAATTTAAACCGTCCAACAATACTCCAACCCAGGACTTGGAATTGAAGCGACAGGCCACAGACTCACTAATTACCACCAAATCGAAGTCGAATCTGCAAGAGAATCAATATCACAGTCTACCCGATGTCAATATCGGCGTTAGCCTGAAGGTCTGCGAGAGTATTGACAAGGAGCTGCGGTCCTCGTACAATCAACAGAAGCTACAGCAACGCAAGCAGCAGGAAACGAAGCGGAATCAGAATCAAGGTCATCACCAACACCAAGTGGTGACCCGGGCAGAGACTTACGACTCCATCAGACGCTTTGGTCGTGCTCATCAGAAGGCTCGACAAAAAGAGCGGGAACGTGAGCGGGAAAGGGAACTAGAGCGGAAACAAAAACAAGAAAGGGTGAAGGAAACAGAAAAAGAATCGGAAACAAAACCTACTACGACAGAGGAAACGGAAAAGGCAAAGACAAATAATCACCAGCAGGTGAAATCTATTGAACTGGAAATAGAAGACGAACCCTTACCACCACCTCCGCCACCTTTAACAAAAGAAGAAGCCGAAGAGAAGGAGCAAGAGGACGAGCAGGAGCACGAGCAGGAGCACGAGCAAGAGGAGGTTGAGTCATCAATTAGCCACCCCGAACAACCCAAAGAGGCACCCGTCATTGAGGTGACTAACTTTAGTAAGCTAATCGAACGACGCGCCCAGGAAATTCGAGGAGGGCGACCCCAGTTGCAATTCCAATCCACATCCAAATACGAATCTCAACCACAATCCTTTCAAATCATTGTCACAGACGCTCAGAATAATATTATACAAACGGAAGCCATTCCCGAGAAGTTGCGTCCACTGCAATCAAAGCGCATTATTAGCCCCAAAGCTGGCCAACGTTCGCTACTCCGTCGCTCGGTAAGCTCGAGTGGCAGTGGGTGTGGCAGCGGAGGTGGAGCCTCTTTGAGTGGCAAACAACAGAAACCTGCCGAGAGACGCATTTTAAGCACTGGCCGAACAGCCATCTATAAGGCGCGACCCGTCAAATTGGTCGATTCATTTCGTATAATGTCCCGCCCACAGATTTTGCATGTGATCGATGGCAGAGGGGGCGGAGGAGTCGGAGTCGGAGAACACACACTTAGAAACAGCATGGCCAGCAATGTGAGCAGTGCCAATGGTGAGATGGTAAGTGAATATTTACAAAAAGTTGATGCAGTGCGTTGCTATTGGAACAAGTTGGCCGGAACTGACAATGTGGCGGAAACAAAGAAAACGGAGAAGGATTCGTCATCCTCCTCCACGACTGGCTTAAACTTTCAATTGGGTGGCGAGACGACCGCACAACCGACTAACCCCACGAAAACATCTGCTAATTCCACGGACTACTGCAGCATGCTGATGCCCCCCTCAATAGAGATTGTTGAACTGGGCGAGGGCTCACAGAAGGCGACCTTAGTGAGTGCTGGAGGCGGAGGAGTTCAGAGTCAAAATGACAACGACGACGACGATGAAGAGGAGGAACAATTCGATCACATTAGATACAAGGTGCTCAAGTCGCAACAATTGATACGCAGCAATATTCTTAGTTCGCGCAACAAGAAGGAGGCTCAATTCGACGGTCTGATCCAATATCTGCAGGATTACAGCTTTCAGGAGCTATTGAGTAACAATAATGTGGTAATTGTGGAGCCAGTGCGCACCAAAATAGAAAGACCACTAACTGTCACTGCTCATGGGCATGGGCATGGGCAAGCCACTGCCACTGCCACTTCACCGCCAAAACCACCCAGAGAGATTCATGCTTCAGGTGCTAAACCCATGCGCAAATGCCGTCCCGGGAGCACCACTGCCGCCAAACGACATTTCTTCTACCAACCCGTACGAGTCAATCGCGAACTCTATGAAGATGAGCTGCCCGATCCCGACACAGTGCGCAATGTGCGTCGATTCTTTGAGCAAAATATTCTGCCCACTCCTGGACGGGGTTTATTGGTTCAATCGCAGCAGAAGTTCGGTGGTTCGGCCTGTCAATTAAGTCCCCGAGAGATTCGAAAGGCAGGTGGCGGTTTGTGTGGCTATCGCTACCTAACCATAGACACTAGCTACGGTGGGGCAGTGGAGCAGCCCAAGGGCATGGACCTTTTGTTGGAGGAAGAAAGAGACCAGCATAAGGGTATGCATAAGCATTGGGACAATGCTAGCTTATCGAGCGGCATATCTAGTGGAGATCTCAGCTCTCCATGTGGAGAGTATCTTCATCATCATCATCATCATCATCACCAGGAGGATACGCCCGTCCAGGTGTGCAAAGATGTCCATGTTCAGGATGTAGTAAGACGACACAATAGCAATGCCGCCAATGCCAAGGCGAAGGTCAGAAGAACTTGGTGCATGGGTGGGGGAGCTGGTGGAGCAAGTGACTCGCTCTATCGCCAGATTTATGAGAATAAACTTGCCCACGACGAGGATAATAATGATGATGATGATGACACGGACGTCAACAACGTGGAAGACGATTTAGATGAAGAGGAGGACTTGTGCGAGAACTATTATGTCAGCAATGTAAGTGTCCTTATTCCTGGATATGGCCCCAAACGACGCCGCGCCTTTGTAAGTCTGCCCCCACTAATCTCTCTCTTTTCTCTTTCCTCAGGACGTGCTGGCCAAGATAAGGGAATGCGGTTCTACTGTCACCTATTACGGGGGGCGTGTACTGGAGAAGGCGACTCAACCACATCAGCAGCAACAGCAGCAGCACCCATCACAGAAACCATTACATGCAAGTCAAATCCAGAATGGAACCCGCTCGAGGATACGTCAGATTGAGTCCTGTAATGTGTGTCTACCAAATGAACGATGCCAGCATCAATTGCAGACGAAGCATGCTGGAGGATTGGATGAAGATTCATATCAAGGTTAACATTTCAAATTCTATTTGAAAATATCTTTAAGTTAAATGGGTTTTCATTTTTATACCATGCATCTACAGGATGAAATGGCATATTAAAGTCGCCAAAATGTATGTAACAGGCAGAAGGAAGCTTTTCCGACCCTATAAAGTATATAGATTCTTGATCAGTATCAATAGCCGAGTCGATTGAGACATGTCCGTCCGATAGAGTGCCTAGATCTCAGCAACTATAAAAGCTAGAGCCACCAAATTTGGAATGTAGACTCGTTTGGTGTGTACGCTGATCGACTTTGTTTTGCCACGCCCCTTCCGCCCACGATATTTGAGAAAAAATATTTTGAGCCCCCATATCTCGGGAACTATAAAAGCTAGAGCTATCGGATTTGGATTTGATAAATTCGATTTCGTAATTTAATTTGGCGCACTTATACATGTCACGTATATCTATCATCCCACCAAAATCGGAATAAAAATGACCGAGTTATAGAAACGTTTTTTATCCATTGCGGTGCAAGGCAGATGCACGCAAAAAAGAGCGAGATAGCATATGCTGGAAATCACCGATTTGGTCGGGAGGCGCTAAAGTGCTCGTGTCCACATAAGAGTGAGCGAGATAGCATTTGAAAGAAATTTAATATAAGAAGTTTCACCTGATGCATGGTATATCCAAGTCAGCCCGGCGAATTACTTACTTTTTTTTTAATATCACATGAAATCTTTTTAGGCATTAAATTTAAATTGGTTAAATCAAACAGCTGCAGCAGTCGCTTGGAATTAGCTGGAGCCGGCGAAGCTTCGGCTGCTGGTTATTTGGAAACCGAAGTTGTACGCAAAATGGTTCATCATTTTGAAGGGGGCAATCAGCCAGCAACGTTTAATTATTTGACCATTAACAGTCAGAGCACAACCGACCAAGATACTGTTTTACCCATAGCTGCAAGTCGTCGTCAAGTGACAGTAAATAATCACATCAATGTACTTAGGGGAGACAAAGAGACCATGGAAACGGCGGAGGAAAAGGCAATGCAATTGCCAGAGGTATTTGGCCAGCATGACAAGGAGAATGGGCCCAAGGCTGTGGAGATTCTTTCATCACCATCATCAGTCACATATCAAAGCCAGGCCATGAACATACGTCTCGATAAGCAGCAGCAGCCTTCTAGCAATGCCAAAGTTTGTCGCAATAAAAATGTGGATTTGGCCTATACGTTGGTGAAACAGCAGCAACCAGCCACAGCGGTGGCAGAGCAGGGTCTGCAGGGAACTCAGGGACGCAGCAGCTTTATTGAGACTCCTAGCACGAACCACTATGATAAGCAGGATAATCGGAAAATTGGAAAACAATATAGCGGCGGCAGCAGCAGTGGAAAAGAGGCAAAGGATGACATAATAAAAGCGGACAAACCACAAATCATTGTGCCCGTTGAGATTCGTCATCATCAGCAGCAGCAGCAGCAGCAGCAACAGCAACAACAGCAGGTGATTCCCACTCCTGCTCCTGAACGGCGTTTGAGTAATGCCAGCAGCACTGCTGCCCCAACTTCCACCACTTCCATTGTGGACAAAACGGTGGTTGTGCGTCATTATGTGGCCAACGATAGAAGCATCTATGAGAGGCGCAAATACGACGATATTGAGTTTGAAGAGTTTGAGGTATATGATCCTACCAAGGAGCAGCAGCTAGAGGGCGAGCAGGAAAAGGGACACGAGAAGACGCAAGAGCAGGGGAAACGTGCAATTGATAACGAACCCTATGACAGCCTGGACGATAGGATGTAGATGTAATAAAATACACGACACACACAACATAAAGCAACGATATATTCTTTCTAGGGTTTTGGGTATTTCAATTTAAACTTCGTATTTTTAGGTGAAGCCAAAAAAACAAAACAACATGAAATGGAAACCAATCAAATCATCCAAATTGTAAATTAAATATTTCATAATCGTAAAATAAATATACAACTCATTTAACAAACTGTGACAGCACCTGTCGCTGTGATATAATTGTATTTGTAATGGAAAGCTGATTAAATCACCTACAAACTACCCCCCAAAAACCATTTCATTCGCAGGCTCTCCCGGCCACAGGAAGTGAGGAGAAACACATTAAAGACAAGCCACAAAGATACGGCCGGAGTGGCGGATATCGCCAGCTTCCGCAGTGTCATTAAAACTCACACAAATCGCAAATTAGGCAAAACTATTAAATTTTAAATTTATGGGCAAGGCCTTGGCCCTTTGTCCTCCGTATTTCTAATGACGAAATTCAATTTCGCATAGGCGTCAATAGGCAGGAAATTTAAGTTTATCATTTCTCGGGTATAGTAAAATTATTTTATTATCATGATCGTGTTATAGGACGCTAGTGAATAAAATAATAATATCCACAAAAGGTTTAAAGGTGACCGTTTCTCAGATCAGAGATTGTAAACTACATGTCCGTCCCTTTACGGATAAGCTCAATTTAAACAATTGAGGGTAAAAACGATAGACAGTTCAATTGGAATCGCATAGATTTACTTTCAAAAAAGAAGGAAAGTCATTTTGATTTTCGTGAAGCCATTCTCAATCAAGGTTAGTGAAGAACCTCAAAATATAAGTTTATTGTTTACAGTTGTATGGTTTTTTATGGATATGCATCAAGTGAAAATGAAATATTAAATTTCTAACACACGCCATCTCGCTCACTTTTATATGGGTGCACTTTAACGACCCCCCGCCCAAATCCGCCCCTGCACCGCCTTGACTAGAAAACGTTTCTACCAATAACTCTTATTTTTACAGCGACTTTAATAAAATTTGGTGGAATGATAGATATTCATAACATATATTAGTTTGCCAAATTAGTTCAATCGACTGGCTTTCTCATGCTGATCCAGAATATTTACAGCGTATCAGCGTACACATCACAATCAATCAATCGATTCGGATATTGATACTAATCAAGAATATACATACATATATATATTTTGGCGACTTTAATATACCATTTCATTCTATGGATGCGTGGTATAAAAACATGCCGGAATTAACAAGATACAACGGATGTCTCAGACAACTCTACCTGAAGCTAACACAAAAATTAGAAGGCCGGGCTAAGTTCGACCATGCCGATGTTTGTATACCCTTGCAAGTTCTTGCGTTATTCAATCCCTAAATGGAGATCGCAAAATGGAAAGGGTTTTTGTGTAAAACCCGTATCTAACCGCTATAGCACGGCACGCATGCATATGCATGTATGTAGATATGCAGCATGCAATTTTTTCATCTGTTTGTATGACAGCTATATCATATAGTAATCCGATTTTGACCAAATTTGGCAGGATTATAATTTGTTATGTGCAAATGTTATTTACCAAATTTGGTGATGATCGCAAAAGAAACCAAACTTAGAAGCAAAACTATTTTTAGTCCGATTGTTCCTATGGGAGCTATATGATATAGTAGACCGATCTTGATCAAATTTCGCACGGATGTTTGGATGTATAATAAACTACCAAATGTTAACTTTTATAATGATCAGGTGAAAAAGAACAAAGTTATTGATCTAAAACTCATTTTTTGACTGATGGTTCCTATGGTAGCTATATGATATAGTCGTCCGATCCGGATGAATCCGAGATATACAATGCCTGCAGTATATACAAGACTCCGTGCAAAATTTCAGCTCTGTAGCTTCAGTGATCTAGGAGGAGAAGCTGTTGATACAGACAGACAGACAGACGGACAAACGGATTTGAACTCGTCTTGTCATGCTGATCAAGAATATATATACTTTATATGGTCGGAGATGCCTCCTTCTATGCGTTGCACACTTCTGACCAAAATTAATATACCCTTTTTGCAAGGGTATAAAAACAACAAAATATATCGTCCGAGCACTGAAATAAGCTTTGGCACTATGATGGAAAGGCAGCAAAGTAGCATTTTCGAATGAATTTACAAGTCATGTACTTGACATTTGTGTTATGCCTCAAAGAAAACGCTAAAGATGAGAGACGCCTCAATTTTTTCTCATTACTGTCAGAGTAAAAAACCACTCAAGGATTAAGTATAAGTATAGGAGTCGATATCGATATTAAAGATAACCCCATTTTGTCTTTACTTCTGTTTAGGCATGTCTTACCTTTGCGTTCGCTAGAATTTTCTTGAACTTTCTGAACCCGCATATAACATTTCCTTTTAGTGGGCTTTTCACGATTTAAAAATAGACTCCGTTGACATTCATCTAAAGGGAGCATTGGTGTGAGGCCATAGGCGGCCGATTATTAGTTGATCGATTCTCATCCTTCATGAGACTTACTTAATTTATTAATAATACGAACAGCTCCCTCTCGATGCATTTCCTTTAATTTGGCCTCATTAATTTCACATTTCTTTATGAATTGCTCACTTTTAATTGCCAATTGATTACTTGATTCGTCTTTCGAGATATTTTTGTCATTTTCTTGCGATTTTTGCATTTGCCTTTTAAGAAAATCATTGATACGATTTGCCAATTCATCTTTCGCTTCATTTTCTCCAGATTTAGCCTTGAAATGCTTTCGCATTTTAAATTTTTGTCGTCTCTTTGCCCTTGGCTCATCTGTACATCGTTGAGTACGATTCGATAAACAATCTGAAATTTTCTCTTCAAATTTCTTTTGTAGTCTTTGCTTGCATTCGGCTACATCGGATGATTCCCCCATGTCCTTCTTTTCTTCCATAAGTTTGTTTTGTTTTTTCTGGATTGTTCCTGCAACTTGGTGGTTTTTTAACTTGCCTTTTGCGTCGGCCTCTTTAGCTTCTTTCAGTTCTTTTTCTATGGTATCAATCTCCATTTCTTCTTGTTGATGTTTAAAGTCATCAGTTTTAAATTGATGGTCAACATCTTCGTTTTGCTTGCATTTTTCATCCTTTTGTGTAGCCTTATTGTTGGCGGAATTTTCTGATTTTTCTTCTATATGGTTATCGCTATTCTTCATTTTGTCCCCACTCCGTCCATCCTCCGTATATGCGTTAGATTTTATCGAATATTGCTGAGATTGTTTTTCAACATTCTCCTGCTCCTGCTTATCCCGATAGCCCATTTTACATTCTGTGACAGAATTGATTGAATTATCATCGTCGTTATCCGCCATATCTCCTCACTTCAATCTCAATACATTTTCATATTAAATTCAAATATCTAAAAAATATTCCCCCCACCCCCCTTTTCTCACTCTCTCTTCTTATCACTCTTCTTCATTTTTATCTTCTTCTGTTTACTCACCTCCCATGTCTAGTTGCTTTTTATGCCTGTCAAGGTTTTTCTTTCCATTTGGCTCATCATCATCCGATGTCGTCGAGGAAAATGTTCTGTGTTGTTGATGTTGTTGTTGTTGTTGCTGCTGCAAGTGCTACAAGAGAGAGAGGAGGAAGTAGAAGAAAACGTGTAAATTAACATTAATGAGACTCGATTTTCAGTCTTATTGATTGCGACGTAAATTGAACATAGATCTTTTTCGAGAAGCCCAGTTAAGGCAAAACAGAAGAAATATATTGCAAAAGTATCCCTCGCCCATCCCCCCCTTCCCGCCACATGCCTCTTTTCATTCACATTGTCTGGTTGGTGTCTTCTTCCTAGCATGTCCTGAGCCATACCTAATTAAGTTAAAATGCTCCCCAGTGAAATCACGTACTTGCCATAAACGAACGAAGCAAAACGAGCGTAAATACAGTTATTGTTGAGTTCAAGGTGAGCTGGAGGTGAGGAATGGAGTTGAGTGAAAAAGTGTAGGAAGTAAAGGAACATGTGCCACAGGATAACCCCTAACTAGAGAATACATTTTCTTCAAAAGTTTTTTTTTTCGTTTTCTTCCCCCCACATTGCGTATGAGCAATCACTCTCAAATTTACCCAGGGGTTGTGCGCGAAGGAATGTTGTTGAGGCAACAGAAGAAAAAATGAAGTAAGTAAGTCGTCGCGTCGACTTCGGTATACTCTGCACCAAGTAAAAATTCTCTTTACACGCAATAATAGCAAACCTATGCCTTCTTGCTCAATCTTAAAAGCGAACTTGCACTTTAGCGCATCTGACGGCCAACTTTCCCCCATTGGTGCTTTCAGTGCAAATCGTTTCCTCGGCTAGTTTCTTTTCGGTTTTTATGATAATTAATAATGCAAATTTTGTATAGAGTATTGTATATAAAATGTGGATTTATATATGTATGTATTTCCCAGTTTAAAAAACAAATAAACGTCGTGCCTATTGTTTTTGGCACCCTTTCTAATCTTTTGTTTATGTTGGGAAGAAATATAATAAATAAATTATAATTATGGCCACCATTTGCAATTGCAATCATAAGTAGTCAAAATAAATACCAATTATTTTAAGAGTCTATTCACAGCCCTATCATTAGTAAGTAGCACAGGAAAACAACATGTATGCTTCAGGAAGTTTTTTTTTACCGCTTATTACTATTTTGAGTGTGCTGATTTCGAAACTACCTTCCGATTTTTTGTAGCAGCTCTAGTTATTGCGATACAGGTACCATCTTAAATTTACACGATTAATTTTTTAATAGATCGCGACACACTTATCGCATCTGGGCACGCTAATCTACAATTTGAAGACTACAATCTCTGCTAGAAGGGTCGTATACGAAGTAACGAAGGCAGCCCCAAAAATTGGTGACGAGCATGCCCCTGATACTGTAACGATGGTGTAGTGGTTGTCGAAGATGCACACCGTGGTAGGCCAATCGTCGTAGAAAAACTGACAAACTCGTCGAAATCATCTAAGTAGAAGTAGATTCATCAATCGATCGATCAAATTTTGATTGAGACATGTCCGCCTGTCTGTCCGAAGAAGAGCAGATATCTCAGGAACTATAAAAGCTATATTTTTCGTATCTTATCTCACTAATGAATATTATTTTATTTTATTTAATTAGTTTAGGATATACAATACATAGTTGTAAACCATCAACCTAATTATGTTTACAAACATTAGCAACTATGGCCATCGGCTTAGTCGATAACTACATCCATACTCTAGCCTGGGATACGAACTCGGATCCTCGTTGTTCAGTTGCTTTTGTGTCAGGACCACTTAGACAACTCATCTACCGAGGACTGCTAATGAATGTTATTAATTAGTATGTATCTATTTATTTCACTATATTTCATAAATTTCATAAAAATCTGAATAAAAAAGCATGTGCTCATAAAAGTGAGAGAGATATCATTTGCTAGCTAGCAAAATAGTGCATTATATGAATGAAGTTTTTTTTTAATTTGAAGTAATTTCTTCACTTGGTACATGGTATATCCAAGTCGGTCTGTGTGTATCGTTATAAGCGGTATATCGTTATTGCCGGTATCGTTATAACCTCTACTGTACTTTACTTTACTTCACGAAACACAAATATAATATTAATTTTTTCAGTCAAATATTACAAGCAAAATTTTGAGCACCACAGCGTACTTAAGAAAACAAATTTAATACCACTTAATTTATCATACCTCCGCCATTTTTTCCCACACGAGCACTTTAGCTCGTGTGCCAAATTATATTACGATACGATAAATATTTCGGGTGAAAATCGTGTTTATCGAATTTCGGAGGCGGAAGGGGGCGTGGCCAACATTTAAAATAAACTTGATCTGCGTGCATACTGCATACATCTACTGTCCAAATACGATAGCTCTAGCATTTACAGTTCCCGAGATATAGGGGCTAAAAATATTGTTTCTGAAAGAGCGTAGGCGGAAGAGGGCGTGGCAAAAAATAAAAATAAACTTCACCAGCGTACACACCAAACGAGTCTACATGCCAAATTTGGTAGCTCTAGCTTTTATGGTTGCTGAGATCTAGGCACTCTTTCGGACGGACAGACGGACATGTCTCAATCGACTCGGCTATTGATACTGATCAAGAATATATATGTATACTTTATATGTTCGGAAAAGCTTCCTTCTGCCTGTTACATACATTTTGGCGACTTTAATTGCCATTTCATCCTATGGATGCAAGGTATAATAATTTCCTTTCATGCCAAAAAAATCAAAATTTTACCCATAGTGCCCTGTTAACTCGGTTAGACTCGAAATAAGAAAACCCATTGCATAATTTTAGGTGTAGCTGTCTTGTATTCGTACGTTTGTATGTGTATGAGTGTGTGTGTATGACATGTATGTATGCCATTTTCAACTTTTGCTGATTGGATTTTGCGCTTGACTTCAATCAACCGTTTCAATAATTCAATGCCAATTTGAAATTCTAAAAAAAAGAGAACGAAGAAAAAACAGAAAAACACATAGCAGCACAAAGTAGAAAAAAAATAAATGCATCCCCAAGGTAATTGAAATTTAAATGGCAAATAAATGACGCGAAGTTTTATTGCCTGAGCCCCCGATATACGCCACCAGCCAATAGAAGCCGCCAGTCACCAGTCTACCCAAAAATCACAATCTGTTCACAAAACTTTTCTCCTGCTTTTTTTTGGTGATTTGTCAGAGCGAATTATTGATGAACATATCTGGACAACTAGAAGACAAACAACTTGCCGCGCCCACCTCTTTTTTGGCCACCAACTTTTTGACCTCGTGAACTGTCAGCCGGCATCAAATGTTGTCCAAAAAAAAAAAAAAAAAAAAAACCCACAAAAAAAAGGAAGAAAGGAAATGAAGAAAATAAGAGGCAGAAAAGTTTACCCAAAAGGCATTTACAGACTGAGGCAAAGCAAATGAAACATTAGCCAGGGCATAAATTTAACAAGCTCAGACAGCTCAACAGATTCAAGTTGAGCCCGAAAGTATGCTGCGCAAAAGTTGTTTCGTTTTTCCCATTTTTTTGTTACTCGTTTTTATGATCACCAAAATAAATTGAAATCGCAGCTCGGATAACTCGTGGCTGGAAATTAAAATGTAATTTCATAAAATTACACCTGCTGTTGTCGAGCAACGACAACTTGAGTCAAATAAAGTTGAAATTAATCTCTGTTGTGGGGCCAACAACTTTAAAAATATCACCATCATCATCATCTCATCGTCCTACCTTCATACATACACTCTGACATGTCGCCAGGAATTGCTTCATAATGACAATGTGCGGTCCTTGTCTCGTATAATTCCTTTCACAAAAACAATAACAACAAAAAGCTGAAAAGCAAAAACCAAGTTGACTTGACAAAAAGCACTCGTGAGAGGCAGATGGGGGCCACTGGGGGAACAAGAGTAGAAGCAATCGGCTCGGCAACATTCCATGCAATAACAATAAACAGAAAAACAGAGAGAGCGGGAAAAAGACAGCGAGAGAGCGAGAAAGGGGAAAACAGGCAACTAAATTTATATAGCAAAATTGTTCTACACAAATCCAAAATTATGACAAAGAATGATCAGAACTTGTGGACATTTTGTTAATATGTATTTCTTTCTACTCAAAACAATTGAAGTTCTTATTGAACACACTGGTGCATACTTCTTAAATATTATTATTAACTATCAATAAGTAAATGAATGAGAAAATGCGATACATGGCGAGCCCAGGTAAGCGCTAAATAAATAAAGTAAGTAAGTTGCCAGGCCGATTTGGATATCAGTGGGCCAAGTATTGCGATCCGATGAAAATTGAGCAACAAAATCGTATTTTCTTCAATTTCGGGGGCGAAAAGGGGCGTGGCAAAAAACAAACATACATAGTAAACGAGTCTACATTTTACATTTGGCAGCTCTATCTTCTTAGTTCCTAAGATCTGTCCACTCCTAAGAACGGACGAACGAAATGTCGATTTCTCTTCTTATGATTATCAAGAATATATATACTTTATAGGGTGGGAAATGCTTCATTCTGCCTGTTCTAATTCAAAAATTTGAAAGTTCTAAAATACCGATTTGGAATGCTTTTTAAAAGTAAATCAATGCCAATTTGACATCCAAATGAAATTACAATCGTTTTCTGGTTTATCGGCAGCCGAACGCACAAGGAAGTCACGAGAAAGCATGAGAAAGGGTCATGACTCATGAGTTAAAATAAGTCCGGGTGGGATGACAACAACAGTTCATAGCGATTCTAAGCTTGCTTAGGCATCCCTTAGCCTACATAAGCAGACCATCCTCGAACTTAGAAGTTCCGAATTCAAAAGCCAATATAAGTCAGTTACATTCCGAATGCTGTCATATGATGATTAATAAAGAATATTCTCGTAATTATTTAGGAAACCTTATCTTTTTTCTCTAGTCATTACAAATTTACGGACATATATTTTAAGAGTATACACCATAAATGTTAAAGGACTTGAAACTGAATTAATTAATTCTTTCACTTTATGCATATTAAGTAACGTATAAGAAATCGTGATCGCAGTCGCCGAGATTACGCGTTAATAACCGTTCAAGCGAGTAGTTACTGTATTTCTCTGCTGCCTCTGTTTCATAATCAAAATTGATCCATTTTCTTTGGTTATTTGAAAATCCAATTAAATTTTAATTTAGAATATTCAATTTCTGTCAAAGAAATCGCTAACGCCCGGAAATCTCCCGAAACCCAAATGTAAGGTGTCACAGAAACCTCTTTTGACAGTTTTGAAAAGTTACGAGCCTTTCTTCAACGTTTGGTTAATATTGCGCATGTAGCCAAGTATGTTCAAAATAAAGTAATGTTGAAATATCATTGATTATTTTTGGATCGAATTGCATCGCTGAAAATTATTATTATTTTACTGTTGAAATAAACTTTGGTTATTTCTGGATCTAATTGCATTTTGACAATGGCTGAAAATATTTCTTTTCATACTAAATTTATTAGTTGGCGAAAACGCCTCAGAAAAAATCAAGCAAGAGTCATTTTTGCCCAAAGCACCCAAAAGCTAAGATGCTACCCTGGTGGAAATCGACAAATCGTTTATGATCGCAATTTTTATTATTATTAATTATATTACTCCCGAAAAGAGAATCGTTAAACAGAGTTCAACACGAAGAACTCAACAACAACGCTCATGCGAAAACCGAAGCAAAATAGAAAAAACTCTTGCTCAGAGTGAGAGCAAATTTTTTGAGTTTTTTCGCTTCTGTTTAGAGATTGAGAGTAACGAAAATAAACAAAAACAAGCATTTATTAAGTAAATTAAGCCCTAATTTACAAAAGGTTCATGAAAAACGTATACAAATTTTAGATCCAAACATTGGATTTTTTTAAATTCACAGTCCTATTGGACTCACCCTCAATCGAAATAGCTAGCGGCAATCGATTCAGCTGATTTTCCAATCGGTAGCTGTGGTTCCAAAAATGTCTTGTCGGATCTTCGGATCAACATTTCGCTTCGGCGTTTTAAAATTTAAACGTCGCCAAAATCTTCACAGTTTTCTGTGACACCCCTTTATGAAACCGGTTCAGCTAAACTACTAAACACATATGTATGTATACAATTTCTAAACCTAAAACAATATCATCAACTTGCAACAATATAAGACACAAAACAACAAGATTATCTGATGGAATCACGAGCTTGAAAAATCGCACAGAATATATTTATGTTTATGATATATGTACGTGTATTTATATGCCGATAAATTTCTACAAATATATAGTTAGAGTGTAAGTGAACAAACGAATAAATTAGCCACATGCTAGAAATGTAGAAACAAAAACCACACACACACACATATTTACATACATACATATATATACATACATATGTACATATAATTATAGATTTTTTTTGCTTGCTGCCTTTCAGCTTAGAGTGAATAAATTTTTTTTTGTGAAAATTCTGCAAGTAAATATTTAGCAAGGAAAAAAGATACCAAACCAAATAAGAGAAAAAATTTAGTCTAGCCGAAGTTTGTATACCCTCTCAAAATTTCAAAAATAAAAAAAAAACGACAACAACAAAAATAAAGTAAGACTTTTATGAAATTTAGTGGAATGATACTAAGTAGATACTCATACTTATTGTATAATGCTTCCTCATGCTTTTTGGCGACTTAAATATACCATTACTAATACTACTTATTGATAATCGAAAAGGATATAAACTTTAAATACTAAAAACACACACAAAAGATCGTTACCAAATAGTAGATGGAATAAATGTATGTATATGTTTGCGTATTTTTTTGGTAAGAGTATGAAACGGAAATGGGTAAAAAACAACTTCGAAGACGACTATTTAAAATTCAAGACAAAATGAAATGAATTGAAAGAGACAAAACAGACAGACTAAAATTAGTCGTGTACAGTAGACGATACACATATGTATGTATGTATAGGCACATATTTATGTATGTATATACATATGTATGGATGTAGTATCCATCGTATAGATAAATACAAGAAAAAAAAATGCTGAGTGAGAAAAGTTTTCAGCAAAATGAAAATAGAAATAATGCTTATTTTTTCCCCTCGAAATTTGTCGCTTGGTTCCATAACTCATTTTATTGATGAGAAATCATTGTCTTTCTAGCGATCTTCCTCTAGCTCTCTGTTCTCTCTCTTTCTTTCTCTCCTTCTTTTTTGTCTCTCTCTCTCTCTTTTTTTCTCTCTCTCTCTCTCTCTCTATCTCTCTTTCTCTCTATACACACTCGTAGACATATTGCCCATTTGAATGTCTGAAAGTCATAAAACGAAGACACACACAGAAGGCACGCATAGAAGTTAAGTATGGACCAAAGAATTTTTCGTCTCACACATGAGACAAAAGTTGGGCTGGCTTTTTGCGCTGGGCTGGCTATTTATACCAGCCGTTTGCTAAATATGTTTTATAGTCTCATTTTGGGAATACTTTCCTCCTTTGTTTTCTTTTTCTTTTGTTTTTTGCACATTTTGGGAATAGTCTGCCTATCCGTCTGGTATGTATGATAGTTTAGCATACATTTTCTATTTGCATTTGGAATGCGTAATGTGTGTGGTACGTATACGTCATGTGTGCGGCATCTGCTTTGTGCTGGTGTGTGTTGGTGTATGTAAGTATTTGTTTAAGCCAATTTCGAAAATGGAAATGCATTAGAGATGAGGAATAAAAATTTATTGCATTCCCCTACTCACTTTTTGCTACATTGTTTGTTTGTTTATTCCTCTTATATTAATGTTAATTAAATGATGGAAAAAGAGGTTCATGAAACCCTGCTCAGACCCTCTAAATAAAATATTAAATGAAACATTTAATCAATTTGTGGTCATTTCTAATCCAGATAGGAATTATAGGTTTGATGGGTCATGGGCATTACGCATGATCCCCGTTTAATCATCTCGACTACACTTTACAAGAATATGTTCGAATTTATAAAACAACATTCATATATTTCTTTCGCATGCCGCGATTTCCAACACTTACTATCTCGCTCACTCTTATGTGTGTGCACTTCAGCGCCCCATCGGCCAAATCCGCCCTTGCACCGCTTTAACTACAAACCGTTTCCACGTAAGTATACATATGTAAGTAGTTATTTGTATTCCGTTTTTTGGAATGATAAATATTTATGACATGTATAAATGAGCCAAATCAAATTGCGATACGATAAAAATTGAGCAATAAAACCACCTTTTATTGAATTCTGGAGGCGGAAGGAGGCGTGGCAAAAAAAAAAACTTGACCAGCGTCAAGTCTACACAAGTCTACATTTTGAATTTAGTAGTTCTAGCTTTTATAGTTCCTGACATCAACTAATTGTTGTAGCCATGAAGATGATCTCCTAAGAATCTATAAAAGAAAAAACTTTGTATTTTTATTCATCGATCTCGAGACGGCAAAAAAAAGGTTTGACAACAAACATTTTTACCTTTTCTATTATATTAAAAAATTTAGGAGATAATATGTTTAACATTTTTTAATTTACTAAATTTAATTTTAGGTATGGAACAGAGAACAATTTTTGTATCTTCAAAATGACCCAAATAATATCACATCATTTCGCCAACTTATAAAACCCTAATGTCATCTAAGTGTAAGGTCTAATTGTGATTGCAAAGAGCAGAAGATGAAAGTAATTAGAGAGAAGAACGGTAGGAGGAGAGATAAGTACTACTACTAGACAAGCAAGTGATTCATAAATTTATGCAGGTAATGGATACCGAAGGCTTCCACATGGTACGTTGCCTACACTACATTCCCTGACCTATCAAGGAATTTCAATTATAAATATTCCATATATACTTTTGCGAAAAGTCAGACAATTAAAATTGGATGGCCGCATATGAATAAACCAGAGAAAGCAGGAGCAGATTCGGATGGACTGGGGGACAGGAGATAGGGAAAATTTAGTCATTGGAAAGGTTTGAACAGGGGATGATGCTCTGTACATGTCGTCATAAAGATGTTTAATATACTGAAAGGAAAAAGAAATGGGGCGAGGGGGAATCCGACATGAAAAGCACATCGGAGTAATTGCATTCCTCACTCAAAATAATGACTCATTAGCCAAACAGCAGGACAGGACAGAAGAGAAAGAACCGCTTTAATTAGCGAAATACTTTTTTGTCTAGAATCAATTGCAATTTATTTTTATTGGAAATGGTCCATGGGGGAAGAAGCGGGCGACAAGTCGGGGGGCAGTCAGCAAACTGATGTAAAATTGCCAAAAAAAAAAAAGACAGAATTGAAAATGCCTGAAGCCAGATCAGTTATCCTTTTGCAGCATTCCGTACATCTGCCGTAATATTCTTCAGCCGTCCCTCTCTCTTTCTCTCGCTCTCCCTCCTCCCTCGTTTTGATATAAAGTTGGTACCTCTGCTCCCCTATTAAGTCACTCCATGCATGAGCACGGGCATGAGCAAATTTTTATGTGCTTACATTTTTTTTTGCCCAAAAGCAGAGAAAGGAATAAAAGAAGCGGGACACGCCCAAAAGCAACAGCGCGTTCTCAATTAGTCCGGGCAACAAAACGCGGTCAAGTGTTAAAGTGCGCCCACACTGTGTGTCCTGTGCTCTGTCGTGGCTCTTACTTAAAGTCATTCGAATTTATGTAAAAAACCATTATACCCCAGGCACGTTATCTGAGATTTTGAAAGATCGGATTAAATTAATCCAAACTAATTAAGTGCATAAATATATACATGGATTTCAAGATATCGGCTAAACATAACTGCAAATTTTGTCAATACAAAATTTAACTGCATACACTGCCATAAGCAGTAAAGCACATGTATGTGTCAAATTTATGATTGTGTGTGTGCGTGTGCGCGAATATGTCAATCGGTGCAGCGACTTGGTAACAGAGGCGCGGTAGCTTAGTAGAGGTCTTGCGTATGAAACAAAAGATGCGGGCTCGAATCCCGTTCGTGGCGTAGAGTTTTTTTTAGATCGAATAGAAGCGAGTTCGAATGCCACGAGAGCCGGTGACAATATTTAAAGTATTAAAAATATACAAAAAAAAAGTTTTTAAAAACATTAACTGTAATGGTCAAGGGCTGCAAGGGCATACAAACTTCGGCATAGCCAAAGTTAGCTTCTTTCACAATTTTATACCATGCATCCAAAGGATGAAATGGTATATTAAAGTCGCCAGAATGTATGTAATAGGCAGAAGGAAGCCTTTCCGACCCTATAAAGTATGTATGTATATTCTTAATCAGCATGAGAAAAGAAATTGATAGACATATTCGTCTATCAGTCCGTCCGTAAGAGGACAAAGATCTCAGGAACTCTTTTTATAGTTCTTTTTATAGTATCATTATTTCACCAAATGTCAAAAAAATCGGAGTGAAAATAATATATAGTAATATATGTAGAAACGTCGGATTTCGACGGTGGGGCCGCTAAAGTTATGCTTTGTTTTGATATATATGAAGATTTATAGCTGACAAAGTCACTTTACCAACACTAAAACTAGTTGGGAATTGTAATCGCAATAAGCAAAACAAAAGACTAAAATATACAATAAGAATCAACTAACTTATTAACTAAGTTCTAATATTCGTTGTTTTTGAGGGTTTAAATTTTGTACTGTCGAAAGGGAATGAATAGAATTAGAATACCGCTAGTTACACGCTCTATGGCGCAGCTCTTACAGTAGAACAGTGGGCCATAACATATTCCCAGTTGGAATTAAAATGCGAAGCGGGTAGGTGAAATACAGGATAGCCCCACTTCAAAACAGTGCGCCTGTGTGTCAAATTAGGTGGGAGTAAAAGTAGAGGGTATCACAAAGTCTATGCTCTGCAATTTGTTTATGTAATTTAGACTCTCAAAAGGCCTTTATAAATGTAAAAAGGCAGATATCTTTTTCAGTCATCCCTTTTTATACCCTTGCAAAGAAGGTAAACTAATTTTGGTCAGAAGTGTGCAACGCATAGAAGGAGGCATCTCCGACCATATAAAGTATACATATTCTTGATCAGCATGACAAGACGAATTCAAATCAGTTTGTCCGTCTGTCTGTCTGTCTGGATCAACAGCTTCTCCTACTAACACAAGAACTTGCAAGGGTATACAAACATCGGCATGGCCAAAGTTAGACCGGTGTTTTGGTTTTGGTTTATTTCTTATCTATTGTATAAACCGTATCAAAAATCCTTTTACCAAAAAAACAAGGACTCAACACTTCTTTGTAAATTTATGTAGCTCATTTTGTGGCATGTTTGCATATAGTAGCAAAATTTGCGCCAGAAAGGAGCAGCTGGCTGTGTCCTTTCGACGGAATGATGCGCCCAGCCCAGTCTGCTTTTCTTCCCTTTGCGCTCTTTTGTGCTGCGCGGTTAAGCGAACCTGAACTGAATTATTAACTAGTCTTTTATGCAGTTAACTTTTGGTCAAGGGTTGCCGAGGGTTCCCGTCGGGGTCTACCAATTCCTTCATTCTTCTTATTGGTTACCCCATTAAATATTGTACTGAGAAAGAAGCGCACAAATTTATGCAAAAAGATTTGGGGTTTCCAGTGCAAATATTTACTGTATAAATTACTTGGTACTTTTTGTGTTTAAATGATGGTTGACCCTGCAACACGTTAGTTCAGGGGTTTGGTCAATAAATTCACTTGAAATCAGAAACATGAACAAAGTGGCCGCTTGCCATGTACAACATTTCCCCTTTCGTGGAATGATTATAAATTGAATTGCGTTGATTTAATAAAGTAAGTAGGTCCCGAGCCGACTTGGATATACCATGCATCAAGTGCAAAACTACTTCGAATTTATAAAACCAAATACATATATTCAATTCCTTTTGCACTAGCAAAAGTTAGCATTTGCTATCCCACTCACATTTATGAGCACATGACCACTTTGACGGATGGCTATATCAACTTCTCTTCTCATGCTGATCAAGAATATATGTAATTGTAGGGTCAAAAAAGCTTCCTTCTGCCTGTTACATACATTTTGGCGACTTTAATATACCATTTCATCTTATGGATGCATGATATAACAAGACATTTCATTTCGGGTCTTAAGACCTTATACTTTTCTTTTGATATTTGAAGTACTACTGATAAGATGCGCTGCTTCATTATCATTACCTCTACTACAACTGATATGGGACCCCCACTCGACAAAAATTATACAAGAAATACATATTTTGGAAACAGTTTGAGAGCCATTATTGTAAATACTCATCGTTTCTCAACATGTGGCTACATGTACATGGATAGATAAACATCGAAAAAGCAAAATATTGAAAGGAATCGGGAAATGGTTGCAACACGCAACACCTGTCTGCTAACAAGGCAGCAGACATTTGACTACCAAAGGCTTAATTGAAAGGCCTGACGAGTGACACAACAAACACACACACGCTTACATACACACATATATCCAAACACATTTAAATATTCGTAAATAGCAACACTAAAGAACAGTAAGCGCCCTAAGCATTTGGCTTTAACTTTTTATACCATGCATCCATAGGATGAAATGGTATATTAAAGTCGCCAAAATGTATGTAACAGGGAGAAGGAAGCTTTTCCGACCCTATAAAGTATATATATTCTTGATCAGCATGAGAAGAGAAATTGATAGAGCCATGTCCGTCTGTCCGTCTGTCCGTCCGTCCGTCTGTCCGTCTGTCCGTCCGTAAGAGTGCAGAGATCTCAGCAACTATAAATGATAGAGCTACCAAATTTAGAATGTAGACTCGTGTAGTCTTGGCGCAGACCAAGTTTATGTTTTTTTTTTGCCACGCCCCCTTCCGCCTCCGGAATTTAATAAAAAGTGATTTTCTCCCGTAATATTTATCGTATCGTAATTTAATTTGGCACACTCATAGATCTTATGAGTATCTATCATTCCACCAAATTTTTTTTGCCACGCCCCCTTCCGCCTCCGGAATTTAATAAAAAGTGATTTTCTCCCGCAATATTTATTGTATCGGATTTTAATTCGGCACACATATATATGTTATGGACATCTATCATTCCACCAAATTTGATAAAAATCGGAATAAAAATGGCCGAGTTATGCATTGAAACGTTTTGCACTCAAAGCGGTGCAAGGGCGAATTTGGCCGGTGGGGCGCTAAAGTGCACACACATAAGAATGAGCGAGATAGCATATGTTAGAAATCGCGCATACGAAAGAAATTTAATTAATGAAATAAGTCTTATAAACTCAAGAAAATTTGTTTTTCCCTGATGCATGGTATATCCAAGTCGGCCCGGCGACTTACTTACTTTATTTTGTTTCAAATTATGAATCTGAAAATTTTGCTTAAATATTAAAATAAAGTAAGTAAGTCGCCGGGCCGACTTGGATATACCATGCATCAGGGGAAAAAAAACTACATCGATATTATAAAACTAAATTCATATATTAAATTTCTTTCGTATGCGCGATTTGATTATGCTATCTCGCTCACTCTTATGTGTGTGCACTTTAGCGCTCCACCGGCCAAATTCGCCCTTGCACTGCTTTGAGTGCAAAACGTTTCAATGTATAACTCGGCCATTTTTATTCCGATTTTTATCAAATTTGGTAGAATGATAGATGTCCATAACAAGTATGAGACTGCCAAATTAAATTCCGATACGATAAATATTACGGGAGAAAATCAGTTTTTATTAAATTCCGGAGGCGGAAGGGGGCGTGGCAAAAAAAAAGCATAAACTTGGTCTGCGCCAAGACTACATGAGTCTACATTCTAAATTTGGTAACTCTAACATTTGTAGTTGCTGAGATCTCTGCACTCTTACGGACGGACGGACAGACGGACAGACGGACGGACGGACAGACGGACATGGCTATATCAATTTCTCTTCTCATGCTGATCAAGAATATATATACTTTATAGGGTCGGAAAAGCTTCCTTCTCCCTGTTACATACATTTTGGCGACTTTAAGATACCATTTCATCCTATGGATGCATGGTATAAAAATATCAAAAAAGCTAACTTCGCCTATGCCGAAGTTTGTATACCCTTGCAGCCCTTGACCATTACATTCTATATCTATATCAACGCGTCTTCTCATACTGATCAAGAATACATATATATACTTTATTGGGTGGGAAACGATTCCTTTTTTGCGTTACAAACATCTGAACAATTTTATAATACCCTCTGCAAGGCTATAAAAAAACGTAAAATGCGAATAACTTCTTTATTTCTTATCCAATACATTCTATTCCTGGATTTCAAAAAAATCGGAAACATTTTGTCAATACAAATTTTACCTGAATACACACACACACGTAAGATGTAAGCACATGTATTGTATATGTCAAAATTATGATTGTGTGTGTGTAAATATGTAATTAAAATAATTTCCGATTTTTATTTTCATTTCGCGTTTTGTTTTTGTTTGTTAAATTGTGCAAACGCAAAATCAAATTTTAACAAAACGTATATTAACACACAACAAAATCTTCCTTTGCTGTGTTGTTGTTTTTGTGTATTTTGTGTTTCTCTTAATAAAAACCTTTTCTCTTACATAGTAAACGTTTTACTTTGAAACTTTAACCCTTGAGCTCTGATCTGGTCAGTATATATTTATACTATTTCCCTTATTTAATTTACAAATTTGAAACATAAAAAGGTTGCTAGAAATGGTTGTCTGCTCTAAGCTTAATTGCTTAGTTTCCACCTATGCTAATAACTGTCAGAAATATATCCTCTGTTGGCTGTGTGAGGGGGGTCCTGTATTTTAATATTTTGATGTTAACACTTAATTTTCCACAATAAGTAAACACGTTACATTCCGTCAAAAAAGAGGTTTAAAATATCATATAAACATGCATTCCTGTCATATAAACATGCATTCCTGTTTTTCTTAACACAGCTGTAAGAGTAAGCGAGATAGCATGTGTTAGAAATCTCGGCATGGGAAAGAAATTTAATATACATATGTATGAATTTTCACTTGATGCATACTTAGTATACACATACATATGTACATATATCCAAGTCGGAATGGCGACTTACTTACGTTATGTTTTATTTTGTTATTTCTGAATTCTAGTGGAAGTACTTAAACTTCTCGCAGTGTGCCCTTACCTCACCTCCCCTCCAACCATTCCTCGCACACATACTCGCGATACTTGTGCGTCTAGCAGTTATTTGCCTTCAAGCTACAAATATTATTACAACGAGCCAAATTACTATAGCAATTTCGAAAGTTTTCTGCTAATGAACGATGGCGACGGCGACTGCGATAAGGCTTAATGGGGACTCCTTACCAGCTACTAGCCAAACTAGCAAGTAGCATACAGTAGTATGCCTTCCGTTACTCCTCCCCTTTCTCTTTCTTCTCTGTTTTTCATCATTGTTCTGGCATTTTTTCGTAAAATTTAAGTAGCATTAATATTATATATCCTTATCTATCTGCTATGTATATCAGAGGTGGGCACAGAAATTTGACAAGTGAGCAACCACAAAAAAAAATTGTGCCATCGAACGACGAGCGAGAAAAAAATTATATTTCTAGTACGAAAATATTCAGCTTCGTCTTAATTTCAAGTTCAAGTTCTTAATTTCCACATATTAAAAATTGTTACAGGTCCAATCTTACAAACAATACTTTAATAAACTTGTTGCGAATCTTGAGAAGAAACTATTATGAGGCGCCACAAAACATGTCTGCAATACAAATTGTTTTTGTATTTTTGGAACGGCGATCGCTGTGTGTGCGTCGAAGCTCTGCCCAACCGCTGCCTCAGGGAGCAAAGTGAGTAAATTGAGCCATTCCGTGCCCACCTCTGATGTATGTACATATGTATATATGTACATATATACATAATTAAACGGCAAACACTTTTCTTGTGACACCCCTACCTAGAGGCTTCAATTTTTAACTTAAAGAGTTCAAATATTAATACGATGTAGGTATTGGTACCTATTTTGATTAAGATATCTTATAGTGCTGCCAGAATCTTTTAAGCTAAAATTGCTAGATTTGAGAAAAAAAGTTGCCAAGAATTGCTAAAAAAAATTTTAAAAAAAGCCAAAAAAAAAAATTGCTAAGCCCTAATGGATTAACAAATTAAGACATACAAAAATAAAAATCAAAATTCAAAACTCTTAAAGTAATAAGGAAATTGATCTTAAACAATTACTTAAATACTTAATACTTAAAATACTATCTAGTTCGTCAGCTTCTTCACATACATCGGTGTACTTCTCATTGCCAGTAATTTGTGTCAAGTACTCATATGGTAGAGAATAATTATGGCAACATTTTTCGTGTCTTTGTAGTCCATACCTATTAGCTACATTAGTAAGATTAAAGGAGACATTTTTAGGCCTCGAGCAAATCGATGCTGGAGATGCTATTTCTATAGCAGATGCTGTGAAAAACTTGCTATTAAAAAAGGAATTAAAGATAACTAATTTAATTGCAACTGGAACTGATAAGGCTAACGTGATGACTGGCTCAAAAAAGAGTGCTTACACCGAGTTGAGGAAGTCAGTTCCCTCTCTCAAATTGCTAAAATGTATATGCCATTCGATTCAGCTAGCCGTTACAAAGTCTTGTGAAGTGATACCTGAAAACCTGGAATTTCTTGTGCACGAGACCTACTTGTGGTTTTAAAAAATTGTAGTCGACAATTGAATTATAAAAAAATATATCAAGATTTAAATGATAACCAGGTGCACATACAAAATATGTATATGTATTAAATAAAGTAAGTCGCCGGGCCGACTCGGATACACCATGCATCAGGGGAAAAAAACTACATCGAGTTTTTAAAACTAAATTCATATATCAAATTTCTTTCGCCTGCGCCATTTCTAACATATGCTATCTCGCTCACTCTTATGTGTGTGCACTTTAGCGCTCCACCGGCCAAATTCGCACTTGCACCGCTTTGAGTGCAAAACATTTCAACGTATAACTCGGCCATTTTTACACCGATTTTTATCAAATTTGGTGGAATCATAGATGTCCATAACATGTATGAGTGTGCCACATTAAATTCTGATACGATAAATATTACGGGAGAAAATCACTTGTTATTGATTTCCGGAAGTGGAAGGGGGCGTGGCAAAAAAAATTTGATGGAATGATAGATGTTCATAAGATCTATGAGTGTGCCAAATTAAATTACGATACGAGAGATTGCGAGAGAAAATCACTTTTTTTAAATTCCGGAGGCGGAAGGGGGCGTGGCAAAAAAAATAAATAAACTTGGTCTGCGCCAATACGAGTCTACATTCTAAATTTGGTAACTCTAACATTTGTAGTTGCTGAGATCTCTGCACTCTTACGGACGGACGGACGGACAGACGGACATGGCTATATCAATTTCTCTTCTCATGCTGATCAAGAATATATATACTTTATAGGGTCGGAAAAGCTTCCTACTGCCTGTTACATACATTTTGGCGACATTAATATACCATTTCATCCTATGGATGCATGGTATAAAGATTATATGGGGTAAAAACTATTTTATTGTGCGGTAATTTCAGATATGTTTTCCCAGTTGTTCCTCATGGTTTGCATAACATCATGGTCTGAAATCAGAAATTTTCATAGCGTATCTTAATTCCAAATATGAGAGCCCTTTCCCATGAAATTCATTTCTTCAGTTTCTTAAATTACTTGGTGATGGTGAAATGGAATCTTTTCCTTAGTTCGGTCCGCATACTAATGGTTGAAATACCAGATCATTTTAGTTGCGACCTTGTTAAAATTATTAATGATATATTTGGGAATATTTCAGAAAGTATTTTATCTTCGCAAATTTTAAACTCAGTTGTTTTAACTCCGAAAAATGATGAATGTTCTTTTATCAACTATTTCACTCTATTTTTCCAAAGTTAAAAAAGTCATTTGATCACCTAGAAGAGAAATGGGAAAGCAAAATGCAGAAAAACCCAAATGCTACAGTTGTGCACTTTAATATCAGTACTTTTATTTTGTTATACATATACTTATTAATAATGGGTCCATAAATACAGCACAGGTATTTTCATTAATTTTCATTAATTTTGAAGAACAAAGTAGAGTTCGATCATTTGATGGATTGCGTTTTTATTTTTTAGAAAAAACAGATCAGGGCCACTTATTAGGTGAAGGCAGAGTCTTTGCTAAAAATATTGTTTATAGAGAAGTAATTGGTTCTTTATTTATTTCCTAGAATGCTGTCGATTGCGGGTGTTACTAGTTTGGATAAATATTTTCGCTGCTTCAGAATGAAAATTTACTTTTCGCAAGCGAAAGATTTTTCTTTACATCTTATTCTGCTGCCGCAGCTGTCTGATAAATATGTGTGGGAAAAAGTGCACAAGTTTTGCCGAAAACGAAACGAACGAATCCCCAGAAATGGCGATGGCAAAGGGCAAAGGAGATATGATGGAGTTGCCAAGAGTCAGCACGAAGATGATGGTGAAACAAGCTCCGTATAATATACAGATTTGCTGTGGTTTTGTTTGTTTTCCATGAAAGAGGTTAAGCCAAAAGCTTTTGTGCGTGCGAGAGAGAGGTCGGGTCGTTTATATAGTGAGTGTGGGGGCTAGGTAGAGGGTAGTTTAGGCTTTAAGGTTGCAAATTTGTTCATTAAATAAAGCAACACAACACAAAATAAAGTAACTTAGTCGCCGGGCCGACTTGGATATACCATGCATCAATTGAAAATTCATATATTAAATTTCTTTCGCAGCCGCGATTTCCAACACATGCTATCTCGCTCGCTCTTATGTGGACACGAGCACGTTAGCGTCCTACCGCCCTTGCACCGCCTTGAGTACAAAACGATTGTACGTATAACTCGGTCATTTTCAATCCGATTTTTATGAAATTGGTGGGATAATAGATACTCATATCTAGCACTAGTGTGCCAACTTAAATTGAGAAAATCACCTTTTATCCGGGGGCGTGGCAAAATTAACTTGATCAGCGTATATACATATTACTCGAGTCTTCACTGTAAATTTGGTAGCTCTAGCTTTTATAGTTCCTGAGATCTTTGGTCTCATATGGACGGACATGGCTATATCAATTTCTCTTCTCAAGCTGATCAAGAATATAAATATATATATATATATAATAATAGATACATATATAATAATAGATATATATATATATATATTTATAGGGTCGGAAATTCTTCCTTTTGCCCGTTACATACATTTATACCATTTCATCCTAAAGTATAATAAAATAAGTAAGTGTTGAAAACTTTCATACGTATAACTCGGTCATTTTTATTCACATTTTTATAAAGTTTGGTGGAATGATTGATGTTCATAACATGTATTAGTGTGCCAAATAAAATTAAATTAAAGGCGGAAGGTGACGGGGCAAAAAATTAAAGTAAAGTTGGTCTGCGTGCATACTGCACGCATCTACTGTCTAACTACATACATACATACAATAGCTCTAGCGTTTATAGTTCCCGAGATATATGGGCTCAAAATATTGTTTTTCAAATAGCATGCGTTCAAGGACGTGGTAAAAAAATAAACGAGTACATTCCAAATTTGGTAGCTCTAGCTCTTATAGTCTCCGAAATCTCGATTATCCTACAGACGGAGAGACGGACAGACATGTCTCAATTGACTCGGCTACTGATACTGTCCAAGAATATATGTATATGTATACTTTTTAGTGTCGGAAAAGCTTCCTTCTGCCTGTTACATACATTTTGACAACTTTAATATACCATTTTATCCTATGGATGCATAGTATTAAAAGAACAGTTGAAATCTGTTAATAGTTTCTAAAGAATGTGGAATGTGAAATTTTCCCTTTGTTTTGTTTATAACTAGAAAAAAACAAACTGAGAAAAAATAAAAATTCCAACAAATATTCAATTTAAATGATTCATTAGATTACATTCAAGATATGAATATATATACATACATATGTATATAATAGCAGTTATAGGCAAGTTTTGAGAAAAGTCGACGACTCAACTCGAAGAAATTGCGCTACCATAAAACACGTTATTAGTTGTGACGCGTGGACACACGACTAAAGAGAGGAGAGCGGTCAGCTGTTGTCTGTCGCACAGTGTTTGCCTTGCAGTTAATAATCAATATTCTATTTATAATTATACAACTTAATGAATGAATAAATGACCAACATAATATTACCGATTTGCGACTATGATAATTGTTTTTTTGTTGTTTGGAGGCAACCGAAACCTCTTGTGGAACCACAAAATTGTTGATCTATAAATGTATGTACATATTTCTCGGAGTCAGCGAGATTCCATTCATAATTATACAACTTAATGAATGAATGAATGACTAACATAGTATTACTGATTTGCGAGTCATGATCATTTTATGACATGCATCCATAGGATGCAATGGTATATTAAAGTCGCCATAAATTTATGTAACTGACGGAAGGAATCATTCCCTATAAAGTATAAGTATATATTTTTGATAAGCATGAGAAGAGAAATTGATATAGCCATGTCCGTCCGTCCGTAAGAGTACACAGATCTCAGGAACTATAATAGCTAGAGCTACAAAATCTCAAATGTAGACTCGTGTAGTGTCTATGGAGGCCAAGTTAAAGGGCGTGGCACCCTCCGACCCCGGAGTTCGATAAAAAGTGTCTTTCTCGTATCGCAATTTATTTCGCCACGCGAATAAATATTCTGAATTTATATCGTTCCGTTTCATAAACAATGGGGTGCGCTCAAGTGGTTGCGTGCTTATAAGAGTTAATAAGATAGCACTTGTTAGCCATAGCGGCATGCGAAAGAATTTTAATACATGAATGTGGTCCTATGAATTTGAAATAGTCCTTTCACTTGGTGCATGGTATATCCAAGTCGGCGCGGCGACTTACGTACTTCATTACAATTACTCTTTCGCATTCCTAGGACATTAGAATGACACTAAATTAATATAGGACGACGCCATACATATATGCTGTTATTTTGAACAACAAGAATTAAAAATATCAAAGCAGCTTACTTCGGCTATGCCCTTGCACAATTCGGGAACGACAGGAATCTCTTCTGTTCAAGCTGACACCACAAGAGGTCGCGGTATCCTTGATATCAAGTCAAGAACTACTGGCATTCATCTGACTGTTCAGGCGTATGTGCTTGGCAGAATCACGTCATCATTGAGAAAGCTGAGTATTGACGCATCTGCACACGAAATCTTTAGCGATTTTCAACTCCTATTGACATTCTATTGGGTTTTTTGGATGGGTCTTCACAACAATAATGACACCCCAAGCCAGCAACGGTATTGCACTAACTTCAATAATCGATTGTATCCGATGTGTCTCGGATGTTCGATCCTCTTGCACTTTTGGCACCAACCATGGTCCAATTCAAGATCATGTTTCAACAATTATGGCTTCTCAATCAAAGAAACATGTCGGACAACTGGCTTAAATTGAGAGCTGATTAAGACACACTTTGGTGTGTCTCGTTGGGTTTTCAACGATGCAAACAACATTGAGCTGCATGGATTCTCTGATACATTTTGGCGACTTTAATATACCATTTCATTATATGGATGTATGGTATAAAACGCCAACCTTAAGTCGGGCCATTTACATAATTGCTGAACTTTATTTTGGTTTTGAATGTATTTATTCAAAGCAGAACCATAAAGAGACAAAAATGCAAACATAAATAAACCTAATTTGATGCCTGAAATCAAAACAAGTGCCATACGAAAGCATTCATTTTAATCAAATATCAAATGAACGACATTCGCGCAGCGCACCCAATAATTGCTGACCATAGAGAGACAGAGAGCGCAAGTGGGCAAAAGATGGGGTGTATGTAAAAGGAGAGAATAAAGAACGACACATCTGCCATGGTCCAATACCTCTCAACACCAAATACTAAAAAACAAACCAAAAAGAAAAACAAAATCCGTACAAGACCCGGAAAATGAAATGCATACAAAATAAATACAAGGCCACAAATTGCCATGGCAAAAAAAAGAAAAATTGGATGAAAAGGGAAACGTGACCATTGTGCACAGGGGCCAAGGCAGTGGGAAAGGAGCATTTTGTGTAGTGAGCAGACCGAACATTTTACGCTGTTCGAATAACAACTTAAAAATAACGAAAAAAAAAAAAAATATAATAAATCTTCGGGTAGAGGCATTGCATTGAACATATTAAATGAAACAAAGAAAACTGGAGCGAAATGTTCAAAATAATGTATGAAGTTCCAATATGCTCGAATAAAATAGAGGAGCAAAGCGAAGATGAAGTGGGGAAAAAGGTAAACTTTTAACGCTCTTATGCGGTCCTAGGAAGTCAGCTGAACTTTTCACACATGTGAAAACTAAACCGAAAAACCAAAAAATAGGAGCCAAAATCACATTGTTAATTGGCCCCAAATCTAAATTTGGGAAATTGGATTTTTTTGAATGCACTTTTCATTCTACTTTAGCTACAAATTCTTCGAAAGTTTCAAAGCTGTATCGCCAAAATAAAGAATTTTGAAAAAATGTGTTAAATATTTTAAATTGGAGGACACTGCATTCAAATGGACATGGAAAAAAAAGCGCTAAAGCTAAGAATACAAAATTTACTTTTTATCAACTCAATACAATGACCAACGCAAAACTGTAACAAATTTTGTTTCAAAATTATTTGACAGCCGAGACAATCATTAAAGTACGAGCACACAAAACGAGTTAGCTCTGTGTACATAATATGGTTGCGGCCAAGCACTGCAAATACAAGTACTCGGTATTTTGCTACTTGGTTTGATTCGTTTGGAAGCAGTTTTTCGGTACCAAATACATGAAAAATTTAGAGTACTTGGAAGTCAGCCGCAAACGAATGTACTCGTGCAGGCCTCTAGTACATATGTATGTATGAATTTGTTTTTGTAAATTTGAAGTAATCTTTCACTTGATGAATGGTACATATATCCAAGTCAGCGCGGTTACTTATTTACTTAATTTCCTCTGACTTACAGGTGTTGTTGACTTTCATCAGCTCATGAGGGCACAAAAAATACAAATGCAAATTGAGCAAATGCCAACAACAGCGCCGACAAACCGACTAAAATATAAAAAAAATATTGCGTTATGAAATCTCAACGAAATAATTCTGACACACAATGCTGATAGGGTAAGTCGATAGAGACACTGATAAAAATGTTTCTTACATTTTGTCGACTTGGCACCGACTCAGAGATTCCCTAAAGTAAAACGAATAACAGTTTTTAAGTTCCAAGCATATTAACGGCTGTATTGGTGTAAATGACAGAAAACAGAAAAAGACGGTGTTATATTGAAAACATTCAATATCTTTAGTCGATATATTGAAAATAATCAATCCAATATTTCGATGTATCATTTAAAAAAAATATTACTTTCATGATTCTACTCTGCTATCTTACTCTAGCTCATTTTTGTGTTTGGAAGTTCTTCATAAGAATGTATAATAGATATGCTTTGTAGGTTGGTGTAGGTTGCCGGGTATATAAAATCAACCTTCTGTTGGTAGTTTCCCTCATTTTCCCTTAGACTTTACAATCACAAAACATCTGAAGCGAGATTCTCGCCAAAAAAAAGCTTTCAAAATTACGGTGAATTTTATGACTTTGTATGTAAACTGATAACTGATTCTATTTCGTTCCCCCTTATTTCTATTATTTTCGTTTTTGTTTTAATTTTCCTCAAATTAATGAATGAATCAAGCGTTTAATCATCTGCTGGCCATGACTCATCGATTCAGGCTCATTCAGTGCTTGTCAAACTGCCATCTCTCTACCCCCTTTACCCACCACCTTAACCCACTGAAGTTCTCATTTTGCAATGCTAAATAATTTCTGACAGCTGTTGGGGGGCTTTTATACCCTTGCAAAAAGGGTATATTAATTTTGGTCAGAAGTGTGCACGCATAGAAGGAGGCATCTCCGACCATATAAAGTTTCAGCATGACAAGACGAGTTTCAATCCGTCTGTCTGGATATAGTCCTGCTAAATTTTACAAACGGTTAACTTTATAATATATGTAGCTGTCATACCAACATGTAATAAAGTAAGTAAGTCGCCGGGCCGACTTAGATATACCATGCATTAGGTGAAGAGATGTATATTAAATTTCTTTTAAATGCTATCTCGCTCACTCTTATGTGGAGACGAACACTTTAGCACCCCCCGACCAAATCGGTGATTTGCAGTATATGCTATCTCGCTCTTTTTCGCGTGCATCTGCCTTGCACCGCTATGGGTGAAAAACGTTTCTATGTATAACTCGGCCATTTTTATTCCGATTCTTGTGATATTTGGTGGGATGATAGATATACGTGACATTTATTAGTGTGCCAAATTAAATTGCGATACGATAAATATTTCGGGTGAAAATCGAATTTTTCGAATTTTGGGGGCGGAAGGGGGCGTGGCAAAAATTTGAAACAAACTTGGTCTGCGTGCACACTGCACGCATCTAATGTCCAAATCCGATAGCTCCATCTTTTATAGTTCCCGAGATATGAGGGCTCAAAATATTGTTTTTCGAATAGCGTGGGCGGATGGGGGCGTGGCAAAAAAAAAATAAACTTGATCAGCGTACACTCCAAACGAGTCTACATGCCAAATTTGGTAGCTCTAGCTTGTATAGTTGCTGAGATCTAGGCACTCTATCGGACGGACGGACGGACGGACGGACAGACAGACGGACATGTCTCAATCGACTCGGCTATTGATACTGATCAAGAATATATATACTTTATAGGGTCGGAAATTCTTCCTTCTCCCTGTTACATACATTTTGGCGACTTTAATATACCATTTCATTCTATGAATGCATGGTATAAAAATTGCATGCTGCATACCTACACATGTATGCGTGCCGTGCTATAGCGTGTAGATATGGGTTTTTACACAAAGTTCTTTACAATTAGATAACTCTATTTAACACGTAACACAAGAACTTGCAAGGGTATACAAACTTCGGCATGACTGAAGCTAGCCCGGCCTTCTGGTTTTTTGTTTTGCTTTGAGACGCGCAGGTGCCACTTCAACAACAAGTTGAAACACGAACACATAGACGCAGGCAGGCACACCCATACAAGTGCATAAATAGAGCTTGTAACTCTCCTATAAAAGGAAAGTCGAGAGAGAGAGAGCAGAACTTAAAATGGAGTTTGGCATACTCCAAAACCAAAAAGAGAGAGAAGGACAAAGCTGCTGTAGCCAAGGAGGCTCCAGCCAAATGTCAGGGACGTATGCGGTAACTATAAATAAAATTGATAACTTATTAATTTTATTATGTACTTGGCTATAAATAAGCTGAAAATTGCTTAAAATAAATTAATAGCTTGACGACAAACTTGAATGGAGGCGACTACAATGGCCGTCAAAAGTGATTCAATGTTTGCATATCTTACGCCTGAGTGTTCAAAGAATAAACACAAACAACTTGAAACCAAACCAAATCTTTTAATAAAGTTCTTAACAAACTGATATAAAATATTAATTTAAAATTGTTCAGGATTTTTAGTAATAATTAATAAATACGTATTGACTCAGTGTTGATAGTCAACTTTTTTTATGATTTTTAATATTTTGTGTGACTGTAGACATTTGAGAGGAATAATGGTTTTTTGTCCACTCTTCCTCTAAGTCATAAGCTCTCAAGGTTTCTTGGCGCCGTTTTATATTGTCTCAACCGTCCTTTTTACACCACAAATTTTGCATTGGATTTAGGTGAGGACTTTGTCCTAGCCGCTCTTTTAGCTTAAATTCTGGGAATTCTGTAAATGTGAAACATCCTCACGCCTTAACATGACCACCTCTGTGTTTACCAGTTTCGCCTTTAAATTCTTTCTCGTAATTATACCATGCATCCATACGATGAAATGGTATATTGGTATATTGAAGTCGCAAAAATACCCTTCGAATGAGATTTTTTATGTAAACTTTGGCTGAGCTTAGAAAACCAATTTTGTAACTATTCTCATTCATATTTTATCCTTTTTGTCAATGTTATTCATAATTCAATATATAAAACATGTTGAGTACACATACAATAAAAGTAAACCCTAAAAATATACACACAATTAGCAATTGTAGCATTAGCCTTATTCGATATTTCTATATATGTATGTATGTATGTACATATATACATAGAAATATCGAAGAACTTATGGCGAGACGTTAAGCGGGTTGTAGCAACAAACAAAGCTGAGCTTTGGAGAATAGTTAAGGAAGCATGGTCGCAAATCCCCCTGAAGCGTTGTCAGGACCTTATCGACTTGATGCTTAGCCGATGCGATGCCGTTATTAAAAATAAAGGCTATACATCAAAGAACTAGAGTGCATTGAGTAAGGAGAACTCAAAAAATCATTCCCGAATCGAATGAATCGTTTTTTTTTTTTTTTTTATCCAACCACTACTATAAATTTGAACAGGCACTTTGCGGTCCTTTTTCCAAAAGTCATAAAAAAAGAAAAACCAAAAGGATTCTAATAACTAATCTCTTCTTTGTATCCTAATCCTTGAAATATTTGAAATAAAAATTTAATTTTCAATGTTTACCATGTCGAAAAATTAATATAAATGTTGCAAGGTGATGCGCTACTATATTTTTGAACACAGCTGTACATATGTATAGGGTTGCCAAAACACGCATACATATGGATGTAATTTTTACATGTTTGTATGACAGCTATATTATATACATACATAGTTATCCAATTGCTAAAGTTTAGCAGGATTATAGTTTAGTATGCATAAATGTTAAATTCGAAGCTTGATGTTAATTGCATAAGAAACAACGTTTTTAGAAGGAAAACTATTTTTGGTCCGATCGTTCCTATTGGAACTATACTATAATAATAGTCCGATCTTGATCAAATTTGCCACGGACGTTTGTATATACTATATGTATGTACAATTCCAAATATTATATGAATAATATGATAGTCTCGTAAAATACACTAAAGTTATTGAACTAAAACTAACTTGATCCCGACAGATCGTCATGCTGATCAAGAATATATAAACTTTATATGGTCGGAATGCTTCCTTCTATGCGTTGCACACTTCTGACCATAAAGTTAAATACCCTTTTTGCAGGTGTATAACAAAAAATAATAAGACAGTTAAATTGCAAATTTTCAAAAATATTTTCTCAAATCCCATTTGCCTATTTTGGCGTTCTTATCGACGGCAATTCTCAAAATCTTTACTTTATAAAAATATGTACATAAGTACATGAATTTTTTACTACTTATTAGCTATGTGCAGAAGCAGAAGCAGTAGGTACATATGTATGTATGTATGTACATACTTATATATTTCATTCAAAAGAAGTTTTGCTCTCAAAAAACCAAGTATGTTACTTAACGTTTGATCGAAATAACTTGAAACAGTAAACACAAGTAATACTGGAACGTCCTCTTTAAAAATACATATGTATATTAGTGGCTACGCCTCTTTGCGGCAGATGTCAGAAAAAAAACAACTCTTGGCACAGAATATCACAAGACCCACACACACATGCTCAGATGCATAAGCAAGTATTTTTTGTATAATTTCTTGACTTGTTCTTTGCATAAATTTCAATAATTTGAAAGAAAAAGTGCACCAACATAGAGTGAGGGAGAGAAACGTACAATGTACGCACTTTTTACATATGTACATATACATATACATACATGTGTGTGTGCTCAATGTTTATCTCAAATCTATAGTCTAAATTATATAAATATACATATATACATACATGTATATGTACATATGTATGTATATAATTTAGCCTATAGATTTTGTCCCCTGGAGCTGCTTATTGGTTGATTTCCACTTACCAGAGCAAAGGTCGTCACCGTTGGCGTTGGCGTTAGACGTCCGAAACGCTGGCGTTGATACGAATGGCGCAGGAGTATGCGAAATGTGCTGACCGCAGCGGCGCCTGTTCTGGACATGATTTGGCAGATGGATAGAGCAGGGTGGAACTAAAACACACTGAGAGAACACCAGAGAAACTAAAAAAAAAAATAAATAAAAAAAAGGTGTTGGGGATAAGAAATCCCACGCAACGCCGATGACACGACACACACGCACGCACCACTGTGGGGTTAAAGACCAGAGAGAGAGAGAGAGAGAGAGAAAGAGACCGAATGACACGTGAGTGGTAACCCCAGTGGGTTAAAATTTTAGATTTAAAAACTTTGCTAAACGATGATCCACTTTAACAGAACTTACATGCACCACCTCGCCACACCTAACCCTTGCCACTCTTGTTGCTGCTGTTGTTTTGGTTCTTAATAACAAATAATTGATAGAAGAGGCATTGAAGTAATGTTGTTGTTATTGTAATTGTAGGGTTTTCTGCTAAACTTGATGATTTCCCATTAGCGAAGAAGTTTTAGGTATCAAACTAATTTCCCATCAATTTACACTTTTACAGGCTTAAAAGAAAACTTTGTAATTTAGTTACGAATTTTGTTTTTGTTTTATGCTCAATATAATTACTTTTTTTTAAAATATTTTTGATAACTAAAACAAAAGTAGTTTCTAACCTGAAGAAAAACACAAAAGCAACAAGCTGCAACAACAAGACGAGGGGCAGGCACGTGCAGGGGGTGGGGAGCGCCGAAAATAAGAAACGAGAAAGAGAATTACCGGTTCTGAAACTTTAACTCGATTTTAAAAAAATGTATTATTAATTATAACAATTTATTTATTTCATTTTTTTGGCTCTGTTTACTTGTAAAAATACTTCAATTTTTATTTTATCGCCTATAAGTACATACATATGTATGTATGTATGTATGTATATAACATATTAAGCAGGCGGCTTTTTTTGCGGTCTTTTCCACTCTCTCTTTCGCGCTTTTGCAATATGTATTTCTTCCCTCACACACATACACACAGCCACACACTCGAGTTTCCAATTACGTTTAATTATTATTGTTTTTGCTTTTCTTGATTTTAATTTTCTCTTGTCGGGGTATTATTTAATTTCACAGTTTTCAATAAATTCGAAAAAAAAAATTAAGTAAAGCGGCCGCGACAACCGCGCGTATCAAAAGTCAAGAATCTACTTCGACCGACGCACACCCGCTCAACTTGAAAAAAACAACAACACTGTAAAAACGACGAACGCCTAGTGTTATTTTTTTCTTATTAACCGACGACAAAGCGCATGCGCGGAAAGGAAAACAACAACGATTCACTTTGTTTCAAAATAATAATTAATAATATTGGACTTCACTTTGCAAAATATAAATTTAAAAAAAGAACAGCTGACTTTGGAATGAGAATCAACTCTGAAAAAGGTAACCAGGGCAACATTCTGGTCACGTGAGACAACCCAGTGGCCATTTATTTCATTTTCTCCATGGCACACAAAATATTTTTTGCCGACGTGCGGGTAACGGCGATCCAGGAATCTTTGATTTTAAACGATGGGCCGCAGTTATACATATATTTAATAACTTTGATAAATTCTTGTCAAAATTGCCTCCACAATATGCGGGCTTGGCACTTGCCCCGTGTAGGTGAGTTTGGAGTTCTTATATTTTAGGAAGTCGCCATCATCCCACCAAAAAGGAAGTCGCAGAGCTTTCATATGTTGGACACGCCTGTCTTCCACAGGGTCGAAATCACTGAGAAAGGACTCATATATTGTGGAGATGATTTCCGGGGGATACGTCACTTCACATGCCCAAACCGCCTCTCCACTTGGCAGACTCGTACATGTTGAAAAGTATGTAAATTAACATTGTATTTTGTGGCCCATTTTGATGATTTTAGGTACTTACGTGTGGAGGCATATACTTCTTCAGAAGCGCCTCTGGGTCCTAGGCGCCGGATAGAGGCCTTCATTTGCCACTCCTAGTTCTCCAAATCAACCCAATGCACGTCCAAGTCCTCGCCGTCGGATTCGTCAGATTCGATTTGCGGTGGTTCCTGCGCCTCCTCTACCAGTGGCTCCTCAACCACTTCCTCCTGCACGTCCAGTCCAATTGCCTCCTCCTCTCCTATTGACTTCGGTACCGGAGCGAGCGTCACCAACCGTTTGGATAAGGTTGGCGTGCTTCCTCTCATGACGGGTGAGATTGTAAGTTTTTCGTGTATCCACAAAATTTGCACTTCATGATGTATGATGTCTTGCCCGCTGACCGTTACTTTTAAAACGGCTTAAAATTTTTGGCGCGATAAGCTGCTTCTATGAACGAACGTTGAACAAGCCTATTTGATTAGAGAAATTGAGCCATGTCCGTCTGTCCGTCCGTCCGTCCGTAAGAGTGCAGAGATCTCAGCAACTATAAATGATAGAGCTACCAAATTTAGGATGTAGACTCATGTAGTATAGACGCTGACCAAGTTTTTTTTTTGTTGCCCCCCCTTACGCCCACGGAATTCAATAAAAAGTGATTTTCTTCCGCAATATTTATCGTATTGAAATTTTAATTTGGCACACTCATACATGTTATGGTCATCTATCATTCCAACAAGTTTCATAAATCGGAATAAAAATGGCCGAGTTATACGTTGAAATGTTTTGCACTCAAAGCGGTGCAAGGGCGGATATGGCCGTTGGGGCGCTAAAGTGCACACACATAAGGGTGAGCGAGATAGCATATGACAGATATCGCGCATTCGAAAGAAATTTAATATATGAATTTAATTTTATAAATTAGAAGTAGTTTTTTACACTTGATGCATGGTATATCCAAGTCGGCCCGGCGAATTACTCACTTTATTTTAATTTGGCCAAGATGGAAGTATTTTCAGTGAGCTACCGCAATCTTTTATTCACCTTGGACTTTTTTCCAGGTCTCGGGAATATGGCGGTGGACGCCCGCCCCGTCTTCTCCCAGCATTTGGAGCGCAGGAAGGAATTCATGCGGAGAGGGGTATTCTTCAACACCGAGGCGTTGTAGGAGGCCCTGATGAAGAGGGACGCCCTGTATGCCCTTAAGTTGGACGAGTTCTGGCAGCATACGCTGCCTTTTGTGCACAAGGAGAGTCGCATTTTGAAAAATATTGATATTTTTTTGATACATATATGCATTTCAGATATTTGTGATGTACCTGACCTGCCTGAACGATGGCGGTCAGGTACTAATCTACGCGCGCAGCTGTTCGCCGCGGGATCAAGGCATCAAGGAGTTTGTGAGTAGATGTTGTTTTAAACTTAATTTAGCCATTGTGACTAACTACTGACTCTTACCATTTTCGGCGATTTTTGCTGATTTCCATTTGAAAAAAAATGTGGTGTCTCGGACCACTGCCGGATGAACGTGATCCCCTTGGGCCTTGTCGCCGTTCAGAGCCCCCTCTCTTTTTCTTTTTCTCTTTTGTTCCTTCTCTTCCTTAATTTTAAATAACTGAATGTATTGAAATTTTAAAAACTTCAAAGTGTATAATGGGTTAAATTAAAAATCTATTGTGAATTGAAATTTAAAAAACTTCATGTATATTGTATTGTAAATTAAAAATCGATTGTGAATATGTAACGATATTGTTAAATGACAATAAGTTACAAAGCGCGTGGAACCAATCGAACCATTTTCGATAGTTGCCATCGATTTGCTCCGGCGAAGTTAAAACTGTTTCGCCGCAGTTCGAAATTTTCCGGCGAATGGTTCTATGAAATTCGATGAGGTTCGAGGTGGTTTAAGCGGGCTTTTAAATCATGTAAATCCCCGACCATGTAAAGTATATATATTCTTGATCAGCATGACAATACGAGTTCAAATCCGTTTGTCCGGCTGTCCGTCCGTCCGTCTATCTGGATCAACAGCTTTTCCTCCTAAACCGCTATAGCTACAGAGCTGCAATTTCGCACGGACCTTGCACGTTCTTTGAGTGCCGTGCTATGACGTGTAGATACGGATTTTTACACAAAGGTCTTTACATTTAGATCACTCTATTTAGGAATTAAGTAACACAAGAACATGCAAGGGTATACAAACTTCGGCATGGTCGAAGTTAACACGGCCTTCTGGTTAATTAATTTATTGTTAGCTGGACACGGGCACGGAAACAAACCCTGCCATCGGGAGAAGTGCTTCCACTGCCAAAACTCTTATTGGGGCACCTTGGGCGAGGATCCAAAGAAGAAGACTGTGTTGTTATATGGCCATTTGTATGTGCAGCCGGCTTTGGAGGAGGATAGTTGGAACACAGAACCCTTTGTCCTGACAGAGGTCGAGGGCAAGCTAGGACGCGGTGTTTCCAATGAAAAGGAACCTGTTCTGTGCTGGATACACGCCATCGAAGCTTATCAGAGAAGAGGTAGCGTGGGACTAGATGAAATGCTGATGGCCTGTCTCACTTATGGTCTGCGTAGACTGGCCTACTTCCAAGTGGAGGTCGAGTGCGCTACCAAAGATCTACAGAGAGGCGTCTTCGGAGGCAATGCCCGATCTTAGCTACCTGCTTAGCCAATTGGTCGACAAGGACACTAAAATTCTGAATCCTGGAGTCAATCGAGATGTAGTAGTTCTCTCTAAGCCCAATATTTCTGTTGCTAATGCTTCGTTTATCTTAAAGGTTGCCCTACATTTAAAGGATGAGGAGGCAATCTATGGGAACATTGACTTTGAAGTGGCTGAAAAGTTAGTTAACCCAATCGTGTGCTGGATCGTGTGTTAACCACATTCCGCATGAGGAGGACAAGCCTAGGTTACTTCAAGCTTTTCCTTGAATCCTCTGGCCATCAATCTGCTAGATAACAGTTCAACCACCAGACGCCTAAGAAGACTCCACGTTCTTGACCTGCCGCATGGAGTGGACTAAACAACAGCTTGCTCCCACCCCCCTATTCACACCAATAATCTAATAATCAAATTCTCCTCATTTTGAAATTATGAAATGTTATATGTATCTTTTGTTTCTATATGTATAACCTTCCAAATGTCCCGTTTGCCATTGATTTCTGCTGATTATCCACTTTTCGGATAGATTGTAGAAAGAGGGCTCTCCCCGCAATAATAATAAAAAAAAAACAATAAATTTTCTGAAATCTTTCCGGAGCGACATTATTCCGATCGTACACTTTTTCAAAAGACAATGTCATGACTTTTAAGAAGAAAGCAAACGGTACTTTACAGTTAAGTTTTCGCAGAAATGTCTTAATATAACGTATGTACATACACATTTTTTCTGTGCATTTTTTTTTTCGTATACCTTAAAGGGTCGGAAACGATTCCTTCTGCCTGTTACATACAATTTGGCGACTTTGATATTCCATTTTATCTTGTGGATGCATGGTATAAAAAGGGCAAAAAAACCATAGTCCAACGCACCAACCAAGGGCAAGAGCTAAACGATGCAAACTTTCAAAATGGGCTATAACATCATTAGATGTGGCTTGAGAGGCAAGCAAATACATGTTTCTTTAGTTAGCCCGGCCTTTGGTTTTTGAGAATTTAATTAAAATACTATAATATGAACAAAATCTCTTGTGCTGTTTTAATTAAGATTTTAACAAACAAGACGGTTCGATTAATACTCACGAATCTAAAAAGGAAAAAGGCTTGAAAAGCCGATATCGTTCAGAATAAAAAGCCTTACTGAAGTCGGTATATGTATAAGTACATATGACACTAGCATGTTTTCCATCTTTGAATCCATTGATCGACAATGAAGTGAATTCTAAAAGGTTGTTAGTGGTTGTAAATCAATGATTCATAGAACCATGCTGGGATGGCGAAATAATAGACCTACAAAGCATCAGGAATGGCGGACAATTTAGAAATACCCATATAGTTGGAGGCTTTGGACTTCTTGCCATGTTTCTGAAGAGGAATTATGAATGATTATCTCCATATATGTGTGAAAAACGATAGAAAAACAATAAAAATAACTTTAGAATAGGTTTATATAAACACATCCAGGTACCCCGTCATGTCCTGGTAAATTCACAGGTTTAATTAAAGTCAGCACTCTTAAAAAAGAGCTTTAGTAATTTGCTAAGACAGAGATTCATAGTGTGATACAGGTATTTCTAAATAGTGGGCACCTGTATTCTTAATAACGACATACCATTATTTTAACATACCGGCCAAAAGTGTTTCAAAATACTGGCCAAAGGCGTTTCAAAATACTGCCTTTGCTGGCCAGTATATTAAATACTGGCTACAACAATACATGTATTGAATAATACAGGGCACAAGTATTTCAGAATACAGGGAGCCAGTATTTCAGAATACAGGGAGCCAGTATTTCAGAATACAGGGAGCCAGTATTTCAGAATACAGGGAGCCAGTATTTCAGAATACAGGGAGCCAGTATTTCAGAATACAGGGAGCCAGTATTTCAGAATACAGGGAGCCAGTATTTCAGAATACAGGGAGCCAGTATTTCAGAATACAGGGCACCAGAATTGCAAAACGCAGGGCCACAGAATTGCAAAATACTGGGCTCCAGTATTTTCATTTCATACAGGAGCAGTGTTGTCATATTAGCTTATTTTAAGTTAGATTTAGCTAATTTTAAAGTTAAACAGATTGAAAAATAATTGAAATGCTTGTAGCTTGAAATCCAGCTGATTTTAATAATCAAAGGATGAAATGGTATATTAAAGTCGCCAAAATGTATGTAACAGGGAGAAGGAAGCTTTTCCGACCCTATAAAGTATATATATTCTTGATCAGCATGAGAAGAGAAATTGATATAGCCATGTCCGTCTGTCCGTCTTTCCGTCTGTCCGTCCGTCCGTCCGTAAGAGTGCAGAGATCTCAGCAACTACAAATGTTAGAGTTACCAAATTTAGAATGTAGACTCGTGTAGTCTTGGCGCAGACCAAGTTTATGTTTTTTTTTTGCTACGCCCCCTTCCGCCTCCGGAATTTAATAAAAAGTGATTTTCTCCCGTAATATTTATCGTATCGTAATTTAATTTGGCACACTTATAGATCTTATGAACATCTATCATTCCACCAAATCTTTTTTGCCACGCCCCCTTCCGCCTCCGGTTTTTAATAAAAAGTGATTTTCTCCCGCAACATCTATCATTGCACCAAGTTTCATAAAAATCGGAGTAAAAATGGCCGAGTTATGCATTGAAACGTTTTGCACTCAAAGCAGTGCAAGGGCGAATTTGGCCGGTGGGGCGCTAAAGTGCACACACATAAGAATGAGCGAGATAGCATATGTTAGAAATCGCGCATACGAAAGAAATTTAATATATGAAATAAGTTTAATAAACTCAAGGTAATTTGTTTTCCCCTGATGCATGGTATATCCAAGTCGGCCCGGCGACTTACTTACTTTATTTTTATACCATGCATCCATAGGATGAAATGGTATATTAAAGTCGCCAAAATGTATGTAACAGGGAGAAGGAAGCTTTTCCGACCCTATAAAGTATATATATTCTTGATCAGCATAAGAAGAGAAATTGATATAGCCATGTCCGTCTGTCCGTCCGTCCGTCCGTCTGTCCGTCCGTCCGTAAGAGTGCAGAGATCTCAGCAACTACAAATGTTAGAGTTACCAAATTTAGAATGTAGACTCGTGTAGTCTTGGCGCAGACCAAGTTTATGTTTTTTTTTTGCCACGCCCCCTTCCGCCTCCGGAATTTAATAAAAAGTGATTTTCTAACGTAATATTTATCGTATCGTAATTTAATTTGGCACACTCATAGATCTTATGAACATCTATCATTCCGCCAAATTTTTTTTGCCACGCCCCCTTCCGCCTCCGGAATTTAATAAAAAGTGATTTTCTCCCGCAATATTTATCGTATCGGAATTTAATTCGGCACACTTATATATGTTATAGACATCTATCATTCCACCAAGTTTCATAAAAATCGGAATAAAAATGGCCGAGTTATGCATTGAAACGTTTTGCACTCAAAGCGGTGCAAGGGCGAATTTGGCCGGTGGGGCGCTAAAGTGCACACAGATAAGAATGAGCGAGATAGCATATGTTAGAAATCGCGCATACGAAAGAAATTTAATATATGAAATAAGTTTTATAAACTCAAGGAAATTTGTTTTCCCCTGATGCATGGTATATCCAAGTCGGCCCGGCGACTTACTTTATTTAAACTTGTGAGTGTACATATATACACTAGGAGGAGATGTGTGGGCATGTATGTTGGCATTCGACGAAAGTTTATTATAGCTTTAACAAGGGTATACAGTGATTCCTCATTCAGTGATTCCTTGATTCCCATGACAAGTAGAAGGCTCAATGTCCATTTTTTTTACCATATCTTTTAAACGACTGCAATTGTTAAATATTATGCAATATAAAATATGAAATCCTTCTGATGACATTTATAATTAAAGCCGTTTTTGTAATGGCTCGTCTTGATAAAAAAAAAGAGTTGTAAGTGAGAAAATTTCTTGAATTTTGTAATGAGCAAATTCCATTAATTGACGGAGTTTACATTGTGGCAATTGTACTGGTATTTAAAAATTGCTGGTAATTTTTAAAGTTTTCGAACTAAAATTAATATTTTAAATTGCGTAAGATCGAGGGAAATGGTAGCATATTTATGTATATAAGTGTAAGACAGAGTTAGTATTGATAGAGGTAGTGTTAAGCAAGGGCCAGGTATATATTCCCATACGCTATACGAAATGCTTCGTATTTACATACATAGATTAAAGATGCAATTTTTGAATTTAATAATTTACAGTGACCTTTAAAACAAATTGGTTATTGCAAATTGAACTAATAGCAAGAAGAGATTGTTATACTACTATGGACGATATTTCCAAATTTAGTTACTTGGCCAACGTCTTGAAGGACTGATGAGCTGCTTCTAACATTATGCCTTCCCTTATTCAACAGTAATCTTTGAGATGAATTGACAATCAGTGGCTCTTACTTTTTGGAAGACATTACTTACTTCTGGTTTTTTCGTATGAAGGAAACTACCCATGAAGACCATTAACTAACTTTGATGCACTTTCATTTACACTTGCAATAATGTTCGCTTTTACTTTTATTGTCGCATTACGAATCTAAACTTGAACTAGGTTTGTTTTGTTTTGTTTTTCCTTTCTTTTGTTGTGTTGAGTGGGTTTTGTTTAGCTAATCTAAATATACATACATACATATGTATAATAATATATTCAACTATGTGTCTGCTATCATATAAACAAAAAAATGTAGTACCTTTAGTATAGGATTCTAATTTGTTATTTCATAAATTGTTACGCATACATACACATATATGTAGGTACATATATATTTATACATATATATAATAAAAAAAAAAAAAAAAAAAACTACACTATACAATAGAGCTTTGCCTTGACGTTTACATTTGAATATATTAGTATATACTTGTTGATGCTTCTTTTGCTTTCATTAGAGTTTTACTTTTCGTTTTTTACTTTCTAATTCTAATTATAATTCTATGTAGGTGTAATTGTAATTTTTTAAGGTTTCAGGTTAAAAGCTAAAAACATTTATGGTACATCTTAAGGGAATAGAGTTATATTATAAGTATTATAATATAATGTGTAGTATAGTGGCAGCCTTATCTATTGTATGTATGTAGCATATAGCACTGACTGAACGGAATCGAGTCGAATCGAATCGAATGGAACGGAACGGAACAGAAGAGGTTTAACAGGAATTGAAACACAACAACAAAAAAAAAGCCATTTGTTTTGTCGTTGATATATGTAAATTGTGACAGAAAAAAATATATGTAAGAAAAAAAGGGCGCCAAAAATTTAAATGTTCAGTCTTAATTACATGCCAAAATTTTTGTTGTTGGTTTGGTTTTTTTTTTTGCCAATTATGAACTAATAAACATTTAAATAACTAACAAAACGCATTTATGCAATTAATTCATGATGATAGCCCATTCATGGTTATTATTTTAATTATATGAATTCATAATGCGAGCTGACTGTATCCTTTCACACACACACACACACGCCTCCATACATACATACATACATATTTACATCACATGCACACACACATAGAGAGAGGCATGCACGAACATGCACACATTTAAGCTAGATAACTGTACAACTTTTCAACTGACAACTGCAGTGACATTAATTAGCTGCAAACAAGAAGATTTATGCATGTTAAAAGCAACTAATTATGTTATTTCTCTCCTCCTCCCCCCTCCCTTCTCTTCTACATACACATATGTATGTATGTACATACATATACATATCTATTGTTTTGCTGTGTGTATTCCGCCATCTCCCTTTCATTTTCATCCTGTCAGTTGTTATGATGTCGACGACGCTGCCAACTTCGTTTGTTGCCGCCGCTGCTGCTGCTGCTGCTATTGCCGCCGCCTCCTCTGATAACTGAGCTGGCCCTCCTTTCCTGCCCCTGCACGTCATGCAGCCAATGCAATTGTTTCCTGAGTTTTGCCCGCAATTTGCGATATTTGTTGCCAGCACCTCCTCCTCCTACTCCTATTGCTATAACATCTTCTCGTATGACTCCACCTCCGGCAACTTGGCCATCATCTATGATGATGATGTTGGCTCCTCTATCTCCTCCTGCTCCTGCTCCTGTCCCTGCTCCAGCAGCCGACACGCCTCTGCCGCCAAATAGCTGCTATCACGTACCCGTGGACAAATCATCTTTGAGCCATTGCGGTATGGGACGGGATCCGAGCTTTTTGAGCAACTTCACCAGTGCCGTATTGTGATTCAAATAGTATCTGCAAATAGGAGAACAAAATTCCGTATAAATATGAGTGTGTGGCCACAAAAGAAGGGAAACTTTTTGAATTTCAAATCTATTCCTCTCCTCTCCCTCTGTCTCTATTTGTGTGGTCGGAAACGACCACAAGAACGACGGCGATGACTATCCAGAATGATTTTAATATTTTCCAAAGACTTATATTTATATCCCGAACCCCCCAGACATCCCTCGATTCCGGTGTGAGTGGTCAGATTAAGCACGATAATTATCTGAGGCGGCTTCATTAAGTAAAATATGTTGAGAAGCACAGAATACAAATATGTCAAAACAATTAACAGAGCATAAGATTGAAATAAAGAATATTACTTATGCCGCATAAAACACACGATAAGAACGTGTAATTTAAAATCAGCTCTGATACAACGGCGAGACATCTAACGGTTAACCCTCATGCCTCGGGGTCATGAGCTTGCAGCCAAACTTCAAACAACTCCAAATATGTGCCCCCATAGTGCCTAAGATTCCCTATATAAACTCAATGCTTTTGTAAGCAAAATGAGCTCACATTTTGAATTCACTAAATCAATATTAAATTATTTTCTTCTCCCAGGAACGACTTTAACCTAATCAATATAAGTATGAGTTCACGCCCAACTGCATGGATCATTGAAGGCATCAAAGTTACCTCTGTGACCTCCCCATACCGCTTTGAAAGTTATCCAATTGCAACTTATCCTTGTTTATCCGTGCCTCGTTAAAAAATATTACATTTAATTTCATTCATTCACATTTCGTTAGAAAGACATTTTGGACTATTTTTAAGTTAATAATTAATGTATTTATTGATATCCTGGTCAAATTTTGTTTGTCCATCTCAAAAACTGTTTGAAACCGCAAAACAAATCCGACAAATCGCAATCGAAAACGGGTGCTAGTCCGATTATCTCAATTTGGCAAGACTTGGACCAATCATAGTAGCGTCATAGTTCCGGGTAGAACTGTCAACCAGTGATAATATTGGGTTTGTGTTAAAAGAAATCCATCTCAGAGCTTTTAGGAGATGCAAGATCTTGGAATCTTGGAAAATAAAATACTTTTCGGACTGGCGGGTCGGACTGTATGTAAGAAGCAGAAGGAAGCATTTCCGACACTATAAAGTAATATATTCTTGACCAGTTTCAACAGCCGAGTCGATCGATATATTTCTGGCAGTCTGTCCGTCCGAATATGTGCAGAGATCTCAGGAACTATAAGAGCTAGAGCTAGCAAATTTGGAATGTAGAGTTGTGTGGTGTGGACGCTTGTCAAGTTTAGTTTAGTTTTTTTTTGCCACGCCTCCTTCCGCCCATGGAATTTGATAAAAGGTGATTTTCCATCGCAATATCGTAATTTAATTCGGCGCACTAGTACATGTTATGAATACCTATCATTCCTTCAAAATTCACGAAAATGGCCGAGTTATACGTAAAAAGGTTTTGTATTCAATTAAAGGTAAATTATCTAAAATTTAATTTGTTCCTTTCTCAAAAAGAGTTTAAACTTATCGGTAACATCGACCTTTATAATATACTACTATCACTATTTATTAAAATATGGAATCCGTTTTCTGTGGAATAATTTCCTCAAGATCAAATCAATCATATGTAATCTATTCCGTCACGACAAATTTCATTGACAAATCACGTGAATTCTGATAAAAACTCCGAAATTTTATACGATGATTTGTTTCTTTAAGTGTTCTTTATTTTTGGCTCAGTATAGAATTTCCTACGTTTACTTTAACCAACAAACGTTTTACAAAGTGATTCCATCTGTTACGTTTTGCCCGACATACTTACATACATACGTCGAATAAGACGAGGAGACAGAAGAGAGTGCCAAATAGGGGGAGGGAGGTGGAGCGAGGAGAGAAAAACCAGAAGGCCGGGCTAACTTCGACCATGCCGAAGTTTGTATACCCTTGCAGGTTCTTGCATTACTCAGTCCCTAAAAAAACCTCAATCTACACTCTATATCACGGCACGCATGCATATGCATGTATGTACATAGATATGCAGCATGCAGTTTGCCATTTGTTTGTATGATAGCTATATCATATAGTTATCCGATTTTGATCAAATTTCGCAAGATTATAATTTGTTATGTGCAAATGTTGTTTACCAAATTTGGTGATGATCGCAAAGGAAACAAAAAAGTTTTTAGAAGCAAACTATTTTTGATCCGATTGTTCCTATGGGAGCTATATGATATAGTAGTCCGATCTTGATCAAATTTCGCACGGATGTTTGGATGTATAGTGAACTGCTAAATATTAAGTTTTATAATGATCAGGTGAAAAAGAACGAAGTTATTGATCTAAAACTCATTTTTCGACTGATGGTTCCTATGGGAGCTATACGATATAGTTGTCCGAACCGAATGAATCCGAGATATACAATGTCTGCAGTATATACAAGACTTCGTGCAAATTTCTAGGAGAAAGCTGTTCATCCAGACAGACGGACAAACGGATTTGAACGCGTCTTGTCATGCTGATCAAGAATATATATACTTTATAATATAAAGTTTATATGGTCGGAGATGCCTCCTTCTATGCGTTGCACACTTCTGACCAAAATTAACATACCCTTTTTGCAAGGGTATAAAAATGTCCCCAGCAAATCGTTGCCCATGTCAACTGACAGCTGGCAGCTAGCTACCCGAGACCAAATCGCAGCTACAGCAAAGTGCACTTTCAGCGGCCGCCATGTGGCAAACCTTACCACCCTCCCTACACACACCAACACTACCCTCTCGTACCGACCACCCATGCGACCCTCCTCAACGCCTACACAAAGAAAATAAGAACCAGAAGGCCGGACTAACTTCGACCCTGCCGAAGTTTGTATACCCTTGCAAGTTCTTGCGTTACTCAATCCCTAAATGGAGATCGCAAAATGGAAAGGGTTTTTGTGTAAAACCCGTATCTAACCGCTATAGCACGGCACGCATTCATATGCATGTATGTAGATATGCAGCATGCAGTTTGCCATTTGTTTGTATGACAGCTATATCATATAGTTATCCGATTTTGATCAAATTTCAAACTTATAGCAATCAGTTGAAAAACAACGAAGTTATTGATCTAAAGCTCTTTTTTCGTCAGATGGTTGCTATGGGAGCTATATGATATAGTCGTTCGATCCGGATGAATCCGAGATATACAATGACAAGACTTCGTGTAAAATTGTAGCGGTCTAGGAGGAGAAGCTGTTGGTCCAGACAGACAGACGGACAAACAGATATAAACTCGTCTTGTCGGAGATGCCTCCTTCCATGCGTTGCACACTTCTGACCAAAATGAATATACCCTTCCTTTTTGCAAGGGTATAAAAATTGGAGTACAAAACTGCTTTTGGAAAAACATAGTGCTCTACCAAAACCAAACGAACCCATTACACACATACACACATGCTTGCACATGCTCCCTCCTTTTCTCACATATTAATCCTTCACTCAAAGCGGCCCAAATCACTCACACCTAGACAAGATTCCACTTTTCCTCACTCACATTATTTACCCTCCTTTTTTCTCACTGGTTTCTTGACTCGCTTTTTCGATTTGTTTGATTTTCGGTTTCAATTTGACTCACCGCTGCAACAGCTTGGCACTACGCTCATCCATGGTTGGGTATTGTCGCCCCTTGGACTTGCCCAGGCATTTATTGTGATTCTCGCTGACAGCCTGACAGTAGAAGCCCTTCTTCACATCGTAGCGCAGGTGATTTGAATAATCGAGCAGCGGTTGGATTTTGAGAAACCGCTGCAACTCGTTCATCACATCGATGGGATTCAGACGCAACTGTTCGCCATCAATGATATGCATTTGCTGGACGGGATAGTAGGCCAGCCAGTGTTCCAAGTGTTGGGCATATTTGCCTGGGTTTAGGCAACGATTTCGTAAATCCTTGAGTGCTTTCGGTGCGGAATCACTTGCTGTGATGACCTGATAAAAACAAAACCAGAGAACAAAAGAAAAGGTGAGAACAAAATGAATGAATTGCAGTTGCAGAAACTTAAGTTTCTCCAAGAAAAGAGCGAACAGAAAAGAGCGATAGACAGGAAACGGAAAAGGGGGCCGGTCCGTCCAACAGTGTCCCATCTCATGTCATAAAAAGAGACTAATCTGAGGTATACTAGCAACATGTTCATATCCTGCACAGGTACAAATAAATTTGCTGCTGCTGCTGGCATTAAAAGGAAATGTGTCAAAGAGATGAAACGACGACCATAAGGACACTGAAGCTCAAAATTCAAAAGAGGATTTCTCTATGGAATAATGAAATACAAAATGAAATGGAAAAGCCATTTTGTGGTGGGAAATTAAAATGAGAATTTTTTTTTAAATTGGCAAAAGAAAAATAAATAGCTAAGAAAATATTTGCTCCAAGATAGTTTATTGCTTCGGACTGAAAATGCTATCGAATTTCACAGACTGCTCGAACTAAAGTCTTTAAATTTATAGCTAGATAGTTGGAGCTACATACAATGCTTGTGTTAGATCTTTAACCCGAATGAGTTGGGGCTAAAAATAGTAATTTGTTAATTTTCGATTTAAAGCTTTTTCAAATTTTATTTTTAGTTTGTTTAGCCAACAGTGCTTTTAGGTAAGTTCATAAAATTTTATGGACTATCGAATAATAACGATAACAATGAAAAAAAGTACTACGAGTATATTGTACCATGGACCGAGCAACAATCATTTGCTGTTGACTACTACCTGTAATTTGCATAAAATTGGCATAAACATATACATACGTATGTACATCTGACCAGTACCGAAGGGTTGATAACGCTTCTATTCAATTTGTAAATTATGTATAGCATTATGTGCATGAGGAGTTGAGGGTACAAAGCTTATGACGCACAAGAAGAAAGAGTTGCAGGAGCACAAGAGCTGAGAGAACCACTTGCCAGTTGTAATCTCGAGTCCAAGAAATTGTCATAATAGTGAATTTGCGTGTGGATAGACGCAACCCTTAACTTGCTTATGCGTCACTCAGTTGCTTGCGCGTCACTCAGTGGAATCAGAATTCATTTAACTTACTTTTAAGACCGAGCGAAACTCACCTGATAGAAACTATAATTATTGGCTATAACATCGCCATGGGCCTTTTGATGTTGATACCAGGAATAGGCCCGCTTCGCCGGCGATATCAGTATGGTGACAACCTTGGCATGAGGAAGAAGGGCGTGTGCCCTCTTTGGCACTGCGTCGCCATCAAAATAGGTAGCACTCTTCTCGAACATGTAGCGTTGTGATGATTGCGTGGTAGTGGGCGGTATGGGGCTACTACTACTGCTCACCGATGTTAGATTTGGCAACGATTCTGAAGGAAAGAAGTCCATGTACCAGTCCAGGCCCCTGTAATAGTTGTTCCCATTGAAGAACTGGACCTCTTCGTAGGTGTCTGGACTGGGTATATTGCTGGCAATGCTGCCATGCATGGCAAGGAATGTGTAGAGGGCAGTGGTGCCCGTTTTCTGTGGTCCAATCACTAGGAATTTGGGCAGAGAATCACAATTTTTTGTCTTCGACCAGATCTTCTTGTGTCTGGCATCATCACAGGGATTGCCCCAAACGGGATCCACTTCCTCGGGATGAAGCTGAAAATACATTTCAGCCAATTGTATGGGTGGAGCTGAGGCCAGTTTCAGATTGGTCCAGCATTGTAGGAACTTAATGACCGATTGGAAAGTGTACAGGGCCAGGCGATCGGAACCATAATTCGACATGTGAGTCATAAATATATTGATCGGATTGTACACAATAGTTTGGAAGAGTTCTCCTCCCTGTATGGACTCATCTAACTTATCACGGCCACCAGGATAACGATCTATGTACATGGTGTGGGTGAAGAGGCCACACGTTTGCCGCGGCAGCACCATAATGTTCCGATGAATGAATCCGCGACGCAAGCGAGCAGGTCGCAGATGCGGATACTCCTCGGTGGAGGTGACCTTCACTTGCCACACCTTCTTCCAGGCCATGTAGAGCAGCTCATGGGCTGGATAGACACCAGAGTGATGCGGCGATATCGAATATCCCGAATCGGTGGGTATATTATGCTCTTTTGCGAACGCATGGTTCATTTGCATTTCAGCCATAAGCAGGGTAAGATTATCATACAGATGCGGTTGCTGGTGTTTCCACATGTGGGAAAACCAATTAAATTCCTCAACATTCTGCAGGAGAAAATCATCGCCGAGATTTTCCTCTTTGGTCCCATGATGGTAGTATTTGCCAGAGAATCCCAAATTGAAGCGAAATCCTGGCACCATGGCCCCAATATTCTTTTGTGTCGCTATCAGAGCACGTACATCATCCGGTCGCAGTCGTGTGCCCTTCTCGCCGACGAATATATCATCTATGTCCACCAGGATCATTCGCTCTAGATTCAAACTCAACTGACCATGCGACAGATAGCTGAGGGCATCCAGGAATACCAAGCGATGCAGCCAGAATCGCAGGCTACTGCCGAAAAGAACACGTTGTATGCCATCGAAATGGCCGCGGTCTTGGACCACTGTGCTCAATGGCAATTGAACCTGTCCACCCACATCCATGTCCGCGGGATATTCCTGCGTATTCCTCTGGGCCCATTCCACTGGCTCGTAGGTTGTGTGATTATGCTGGAAAACCGCCCAATCGTCGCCTGGCATGGCACCCCAAGCCGTTTCGCCGGCTCGTGTTAGTCTCAATACCGAGGATTCTGGATTTAGACTAGCATCACGTAATCTCAAATTTGTATTCACATATAGCGGAAAATCACGCAACTGGGCGCCCACTAGAGTCTCCTCACTGGGACTCACGAAGCCGACAATTCCCACAGAATATTCGCGGCAATATTTATCCAATAGTTCACGATTCCATTTATCCATATTGAGATATTTGTCTAGATTCTCAAACACAATCACACCATAGCGACCCTTGTCGAGATTTGTGAGAACAGGAAGACTTTTGCCAGCTACCTCGATTTTGTATCTGTAAAACATAAAGAAGGAGGAAGACAAAAGTAAGTAAGAAAGTTTAAAGTTTCTATGCCAAAACCAATAAAGTAAGCAGGTCGCCGCTCCGACTTCGATATACCATGCATCAAGTGGAAAAACTACTTCGAATTTATAACATTAAATGCATATATCAAATTTATTTCACGTGCCGTGATTTCTAACACAAGCTATCTCCCTCTCTCTTATGTGCACATCTCTTATGTGAAATCCGCCTTTGCAGAAAACGTTTCTACTTATAACTCGGCCATTTTTATGAAATTTGGTGGAATGATAGATGGTCATAACATACAAAGTGTGCCAAATTCCGATACGATAAATATTGCGGGCGAAATTATTTTTATTGAATTCCGTGGGCGGAAGGAGGCGTTGCAAAAATATAAAACTTGATCAGCGTATGTACTACACGAGTCTACATTCTAAATTTAGTAGCTCTATCATTTATAGTTCCTGAGATCTGTACACTCTTACGGACGGACGGACGGATAGACAGACGGACATGGCTATATCTCATCTCATACGGATGTAGAATATACATATATACTTTATAGGGTTGGAAATTCTTTTTTCTGCCTGTTACATACATTTTGGCGACTTTAATATAGTACCCTTTCATCCTAAAGATGCATGGTATGAAAAGAGGACATCAACAAAGAACAGAGAACGAACGAAGGAACGAAAAAACGCATGTCAAACTTGACATTCATTAAGTGAGAGAAAGCATAGATTGAGAAAGAACAAGAGCGAGAGAGAGCGCTAGAAATAATGGAGATCTGAGTAAATGAGAATGCTTGCATTTGACATCAGGCTGTCAAAAGCTGTTTGCTGTGACAACAACCACCCACAGAGTTGCATTTCCAATTGAGATTTCAACAGCGCACTTTGAGTTGTGTGCGTGTATGCATGCGGATTGCTCCAGATATGCTGTCAAATGATGCGCATAAAGAACGAAGGAAGAAAGTCTTAGGCATATTATATGATATTTGCTTTATTTTATTTACAGTGATTTTATACGAGTTTAATTTGAATTTCTTCGCTTCCATATTATTAATTTTAAAATAAATATTTGTTTAGGTTTTCTCTACCCTTGCAAAAAGGGTATATTAATTTTGGTCAGAAGGAGTCATCTCCGACCATATAAAGTATATATATTCTTGATCAGCATGACAAGACGAGTTCAAATCTGCCTGTCTGCCCGTCTTTTTGGATCAACAGCTCTCCTTCTAGACCGATAAAGCTACGGATTCAACCGAGAAGAGAGGACCCGTACTGATCACACGGTGCAACCGATTGTAGCATAATTCTACGGTTAATAAGGGAAGGAAGGTTAATCAAAAGAAGTCTACTGGAGTACGAAGGAAATTGACATTGCGATTCCAGTTTAAGCCACGAAGAGCAAAAAGCAGCAATTGCTTCTGTAAAGATTCGATTCTAGTTTGGTGCGTCTCATACTGGGGTGACCATACACAACAACAGGACTCTAGAATTGGTCGTACAAGTGAGATAACGAGAATCTTGGTTATATATGGATCATCAAATTCCTTCGACCACCGCTTAATAAAGCCAAGAACACCCATTGCTTTATCGACAGTATTAGAAATGTGGGAATTAAAAGTTAACTTGCCGTCCATGAGCACACCTAAATCGTTCATCTCAGTTAGACGTTCCAAGGGACTATGATTAAGAAAAAAGGTGACCAGTTGACGAGAAGTTCTATGAAAAGTCATTACTTTACACTTGTTACCAAAATAATAGTCCGATAAAAATGTTGCAAGTGAGAAGTATGTAATTATCTTTTCAAAAGCCTTCCTAAACAGTTTCACACGTTGACGAAGACGTGTTTTTTTTGGCGCTTATTAACATGCATTCTGTTCCTCGCGATAAAAAAAATTGTTAATATTCAATCTTTAATTTCTTTAATTTAAATACGGCATAATTAAAATAATTTCCGATTTTCATTTTACGTTTTTATTTGTTTGTTAAATTGTGCAAACGCAAAATTAAATTTTACAACATACAACAAAATTTCCCGGTGTTGTTGTTTTTCTTCATTTTTTTGCTCTTGCGTATTTACATATATCTTCCCGTGCAAATTGTTGTTGCATGTGTTCAATTTGACGCGCTCTCCCGTTCTTCCCTATTACTTTTTGTTCGGGCTCTAGATTTTTTCCATCTCGCGTCTGAGTGATACGTGATTTCTCACTGTGCTTTTATTGCATGAGTGTGTCTTTGTGTCAATTCAATTAAAAATGATTTTCTCCCGCAATAATTTGTATCTTAATGTATACATGCTATGAACATCTACCATTCCACCAAATTTCATACAAATCGGAATAAAAATGGCCGAGTTATGCGTAGAAACGTTTTGTACTCAAAGCGGTGCAAAGGAGGATTAGGCCGTTGGGGCGCTAAAGTGCCCGTGGTCGCATAAGAGTGAGCGAGATAGCATGTGTTTGAAGTCGCGACATGCGAGAGAAATTTAATATGAATTTAGTTTTATTAATTCGAAGTGGTTTTTTGACTTGATGCATGATATCCAACTCGGTACGGCGTCTTATTTATTTTATTTTTTTGTGCTATTACGGCTGAGCCAGCAGAGAAACAAAATGGAAAACGCTTCGATTCACGTTTTTGTTCTGATTCTCATTCAGATTCTGATTCGAGGTTGGGTCGGAATTGGGTTTTAGTTCTGCCTCTGGCTGTGGGGCTGAGCGTAAAATATTTTTGCAAAAATACTAAAATATTTTCAGTGATATGGAATTTCCAATTGATTGAATTTCGTACGTGCGTGTCCTGCTAGACTTTGCCTATCTGCCTATTTCTAACGAGGGTTATTTTAGAAGTAACTACAAAAGAGAACAAGTAACACTTCTTTTAACTTATTTTCAAGTCTACAGCTTAACTTTAAATGGTTTCATTAGATAAGATATATTAGGGCTCTGAAGTTTCTGAGATAAAGCATAAGCTCTTCCGTGAAATCCTGGAGTATCGTTGAATTTGTATAAAACTTTACCATGGAAGCTTTTGTTGATGCTTCTTTGCATTCCTTCGATGGCCAGATCAAGAAGGTTGATGGTATAATACTTAGAATAATTTAACTTAGATCGTCATTTAAAGATTGTGCGAGATGCAAAAGTATGATGGTGCTGCCATTTAACCACAAAGTTGTACATTTGTGACCTTTGCAAGAAAAATAAAGAAAAGAGGTCGATAAGGTCCCTTATCCTTGGCTGAGACATCAAAATTTTTGACACAAAAGCTACAAATTTGAGAACCAACAATAAATAGGAAGAGGTATTGTACAACACTCTGATTGTAAATAATTTTTTTCGATGAATGGATTGAGCTTAAGTATTTGACTACAACATATTTGAAAACTCCTAACAAAATACAGACTAAACGTGTGTTAAAAGAGGAACCGAAAATCTTAAAGACATTTTGAAGACGTCCAAGTCTAAAGATTTTAAACCAATTTGCCCTCACTCCAATACTAACAATTAGTAGTTTGTCAATTGTAAAGAGAGTGTAATTGCGATTTATTAAATTTTCAAGCTTTAAGTGATTTTGTTTGCATCCGCCTATCGAATAGCCCTCGCATAGAGAATAGATACATATACATACATACATGTATTGTAGATAAATAGACCATATATGCCAAATGTCGGTTTTGGATTTCGGCTGCATCCTGCCATACTATTCATTTTGTGGGTTTTAAAGCTAAATAACAAAGCGAGGCGTTGCGTTCGCGCTTCGAAAATGTTAACCAATTTATTCAATATACCAAAACTAACAAAACCAAAACCAAAAACAACAACAACAATGTCAACAACCAACAAAATAGAAAATAGAAAAAAATAAAGTAAGTAAGTCGCCGGGCCGACTTGGATATACCATGCATCAAGTGAAATACATACAGTGAAAATACTTAAATTAAATCTCTTTCGCCTGCCGCGATTTCCAGCACATGCTATCTCGCTTACGCTTATGTGGACACGAGCACTTTAGCGCCCCACCGGCCAAATCCGGCCTTGCACTGCTTTGAGTACAAAAATGTTCCTGAGATCTTTGGTCTCTTATGGACGGACATGGCTAATTTATCTACTCATGCTGATCAAGAATATGTATAGTCTATAGGGTCGGAAAGGCTTAATTCTTAATGTTACATACATTTTGGCCCCTTAAATATACCAATTTATCCAATGGATGCATGGTATAGGAATCCAAAATAAACCTGTAAACGCGGAACCTGAAAACCGAGGAAAAACTGCGCCCATTGTAAAGGGTTTTTTTGTTGCATTGCTCTCTTTCCACCACCAACAACACCTCCGCCCCCCCAAACCACCCCCCCCTCCTTCCCCTTTTTCGCGCTCACTCTGTGGGCGGAAGGGAAGGTGTTGTGTGAAGTTGAGCATTTGCCGTAGCATATTAAAAATATTTTGCAGCTGGCTCACCTCCTTCCTCCACCCAAATTCGATGCTGCCTGCATATAAGAGTCATAAAGCAAAACAGTTTATACCCAATATACATACATATGTACGCATGCATGTGTGTGTGTGGGTGTCGGAGGGTGTAGGTGAGGTAGAGAGGCGTGCCAAATTATTAATAGTTTTGGTCGATGGGCCTGAAAAAACGAAAGAAAAAACAGAACCGAATGACTTTTGGCTCGGTAAAAAACCTGGCTGAGTTATGAGGGTTGACGGTTGTTTGAGTTGGCCAAGAAGGTGGTTGGGGGGCATCATTGGAGTGTAGGAGTGTGTGGAGAGTGAAAAAATGCCACCAACTCTAACATACTGCATGCATTGCATATTTTATGTCACGTCAACACGAGACCATGTGTCACACGGTAAGGGGTCTGTCGAGTGAGTGAGACAAGCCGAGGTGCGATGAGGTGACGCCGAGGGCAAGGACTGTGGCAGGGCCAGGGGCAGGTAGTCAGCAGACCCATCAATATGGCTAGGACATTGAAAAAGCGCAAAAAATAATAAAAAGAAATAATATAAAATATCAAAGAAGCTAACTTCGGCTATGCTGAAGTTTGTATACCCTTGCATCCCTTGACCATTACATATTATGTTCTAAAAAATTTGTGTGTGTTATTCCAATAACGTAATATTTTAAATACACTAACAAATTTGTAATCGACTTTAGTGGGATTCGAACTCGCTTAATTAACAAAAAAATATCGAAAAAAATGTATGTCGCGAACGAGATTCGAACCCGCACCTTTCGTTTCATACGCAAGACCTCTATCCACTAAGCCACCGCACCTCTGTTGCTTGGCCAGCCAATCGCCAAATAGTAAGCGTGCCAAGACAATGTAGCGATTGATATTTATATTCACACACACACAAACGCAATTTTGACACATACATATATGTGCCTATATACATAGGCAAATTTTATATCGTCGAAATCAGGCGTTATGTTTATCCGATTGTTTTGAAATTCACGCTTATGATGTAATCCCTTTTTATTTATGTACATAATCAGTTTGGATAAGATTGTTCAAAAAATAGATAAGTTATTCGCACTTAACGTTTGTATTTGTATGGCAGCTATATGATATAGTTGTCCGATCTTATTCAAAATCGCCGATGTGTGAGCGGCTGTATAGAAAAGCTTATATACGAACTTTGAATGCCATAGCTCTAAAACTGTGGGACTAGTTTGCGCAGCACCAGACAGACAGACGGACAACGATTCCTTCTCTGCGTTACAAACATCTGACCAATTTTTTAATACCCTCTACAAGGGTATAAAAACCCTGCACACAAAATATGCAAGAAAGCAAATTTAAGTTATTTTCAGTTCAGAAACTCGAAGATAAGATACACTACAATTATGCAATATAAGTGCAGAATAAAATTAAGCAGTCAATTATTAAAATTCTTAATAAGTTTAAGACAATCTTTAGTTCATTGTATTATATAGTAGTATGTATCGTCAAATGTATATAAAATTATTGAATGTATATAAAAACTTTCACTACGGTTTCTAACACATGCTATCTCGCTCACTCATATGTGTGTGCACTAGCGCCCCATCGGCCAAATCCGGCCTTGAGCACAAAACGTTTCTACGTATGTATAACTCAGCCATTCTTATCCCGATTTGTATAAAATTTGGTGAAATGATAGATGTTCTTAACAGTGTGCCAAATTAAAGTACGATACGATACTTCGGCTATGCCGATGTTTGTATACCCTTGCAAGTTCTTGCGTTACCCAATTCCTAAATGAAGATAGCAAAATGAAAAGGCTATATCATATAGTTATCCGATTTTGATAAAATTTGGCAGGATAATAATTATTATGTGGAAATGTTATTTACCAAGTTTGGTGATGATCGCAACTGTTCCTATGGGAGTCCGATCTTGATCAAATTAGGCAAGGATGACTTGAGGCATTGAGTATCACAAGAACTTGCAAGGGTATACATACTTCGGCATGACCGAAGTTAGCCCGGCCTTTCTGGATTTTTTTGAATTGTTCAGTTTACACACAGTTTACAGTTCCTGAGATCTCTGCCCTCTTTCGGAAGGACAGACGAACATGTCTCATATATTACATACATTTTGGCGACTTTAATATACCATTTCATTGCAAACCATGACCAAAAATAATTTCCTAGTTGACTTTCAGATGCCACATCATGACGACAAAAGTAATAAAAGAATTTCCATAGCATACTTTCGAGGTGTTTGTGGGTGAGTGGTGGTTTCTGCGCTTTTCGAGTGTCGCAAAGAACATTAATTAAAGCTGTTTATCTGAACAAAATGTTTGTTTAATTAACTTAACGTCGTTATCTCATATTCCCGCTCTCTCTCACTCTGTCTTTTATCTGTTTTGTCTTGTTGCTGTTTCCTTTGCTAAAGTGTTGATATTTAGAATTTAATTGTGTTGCGTGGCGTGGCGAGATGTGGTGAGGTGAAGCGGCTTGGCCCGTCGTAGCGAATTTGTTTTAAAAACCCATTACCAGCTACTAATTGCAAGTAAATAATGTTAGTTTTTTACACATTTTTTACACTACTGCACAGCAGAAGGAGAGAAAGAAGAGATGCAACAGCTGCAGGTTCGACGGTGATGCTCATTTGTTTGCATTTGTATGGAGTGTTAAATAATCCTCAGGATAGAGAAGAAGATGTCAAAAATGCCGACGCGATGTTGTTGTTGATTTTACCCGCTCTCACTCTTTCTTCTCCACGTGTCTTGTATATGTGTGTGCCACGCATTAAATGAGCTTAGTTTTAGTTGACTTCCCACTGCCGCTTTGGCTTACAAGTTCACCTGACCCTGTTCCTGACGCCCTCTAGTCTTCAATGATTCTCTCTTTCTCTGTGCAGAGCAGAGACAGAAACTCTGTGTTGATATTTGCTTCAGGAAATTAAGCTGTGGGGCTTGTGTGTGCGTTTAAAGGACAAGGATAAAAGGTGGTTGAATGCCTGGACTGGCGCGACACCTGGCTTAATTGATGTTAACCAACATACATACATACATACATACGTAGATATACACACAAGAACATATCTACCTACTTGGTGGATATGAGATCTCTGGACTTAACTTAAATTGGTCAAAGAAAAAGTTGCCGTCGAGTTTAATCCTGATTAGCTGCAAGAAAATGTTACAATTAGCCAAGATTAATTAACACTCTATTGCCTTCTCCGACGTTCAAGCTGTAGTCGTTGGTTACCCTGGGTAAAAACGACGCAATCTGGTGGTGAAATAATTTAAGATTACCATGAATATGCTCAGATTGTACAAAATCTATTAACGACACTATTCAAGTCAGCCTGCGAAAAGCGACAATAGGAAAAATATATTTAACTAGCGAAATAAAGCAACTAGTAAACCAAATGCAAGTAGGGATAATGAAAATCTTGGCTTGATATCCAAGCAATACAACTTGGATTTTGATTGGATTAGAATTCGATAATGACAGCAGTGTGTACTATTTTTATACCCTTGCATAAAGGGTATATTAATTTTGGTCAGAAGTGTGCAACGCATAGAAGGAGGAATCTACCACTAATAAAGTATATATATTCTTGATCAGCATGACAAGTTCAAATCCGTCTGTCCGTCCGTCTGTCTGGATCAACAGCTTCTCCTCCTAGACCACTAAAGCTACAGAGCTGCAATTTTGCACAGAGTTTTTGATATACTGCAGGCATTGTATATCTCGGATTTATCCGGATCGGACGACTATTGATATAGGAAACATTGGTCGAAAAATGAGTTTTAGATCAATAACTTCGCTTGTTTTCACCCGACTATCATGACTATATAGCTCCCATACGAACGATCGGACCAAAAATAGCTCTGCATCTTATACTTTTTTGTTTCCTTTGCGATCATCACCAAACTTGGTAAATAATATTTAGACATAATTAATTAAAATCCTGCCAAATTTGAAATGAATTTGAATGAAGTAAAGTAAGTCGCCGGGCCGACTTGGATATACCATGCATTAAGGGAAAAAAACTACTTCGAATTTACAAAACTAAATTCATATATATTAAATTTCTTTCGCTATCGCTCACTATCTATCTCGCTCACTCTTATGTGTGTGCACCTTAGCGCCCCACCGGCCATATCCGCCCTTGCGCCGCTTTGAGTGCAAAACGTTCCAATGTACTTATAACTCGGCCATTTTTATTCACATTATGAATTTTAAATTATGAAATGTGTATGTATGATAGCATGTATGAGTGTGCCAAATTAAATTACGATACGATAAATATTGCGGGAGAATGTGCATATGTATGCGTGCTGTGCTATGTCGTGAAGATACGAGTTTTTATACATACAAACGTCTTTATATTTTAGCTAACTCTATTTGGGGATTGAGTAACACAAGAACTTGCAAGGGTATACAAACTTCGGCATTTGTTTTCTTTTCGTATATTTATGGTATTTTCTTTTTTGTTTTCTCCTTCTACTTTAGGTCCAATTAGCCAATTGATTGATTGCCAAGTCTGTGGGGCGCAGCTGCCCGTCCGACCGACACACAAACGGCACATATACATTCGCCTGGCACAAAGTTGGCAAAGTTTGCGAAAACTTTTTTACGCCCAAATTGCCTACATTTGTATGTGCATGGGTGTGTCTGAATTGGTGTGCATGAATGAAGACTCCAGGCCCAAGATTAACACGCCATCTTTCTGTGGCATAAAATGCCCCGTGAAATTGTAGGTAAATGAAAATCTAAGGTAATAGGGACTCTCTCCTCGCATCCCGTTTATTAAATTGCCATTTATAACAAAATGTGCAATGGGCCGGAGTCGGGGCTACACGGCGTTTTATCCATCTCTATCTAAAATCCATCTCTCCTTCTCTTTGAATCTTTCTGCACATTATACTGGGTAATAGCTACTTAACCTTATTTTCCATCTTGATTTGACTTTTTGTATGCGAGCAGCGGCAGCCAGTCAGTCAGTCAGTCAGTCAATCCGTCAGTTAGTCAGTTAGTCAGGCAAGCCAGGCACACGGAAGTCATCAGCAGTTGATTATTATTTTCCACCCCAACATTCGACTCCATTATGGGCCAGAATCACCTTTTTTGGCATAAACTACAGTTTTAATACTAAACAACTGAAATTTCGAATTTTTTTTTTAAATAAAATTTAATTTCGTTTTGTTTTTTTCAATTTCATCACATTTTTACTACGATCTGATCAAAATGATACAATTTGACCATTTTGCATACGTTTGCATTGTTGTTTCTCCCCGCGACGAAAATCATACTTGAAAAAGGTTTCTGCGATTACATTAAGATAGATTTCTTGCAATATAATTTCTTATTTTCTTGTTGATTTTAAGATGTTAAGTCACTTTATACATCATTCAAATGCAGTTCATCAATAATCATTTACAATAGGTCCTTTTGACTTCTATTCTTATTAATTTAATCTAGTATGGCAGAAAACCTTAGTTTAAGCCTGCCTTAAATTACAAAATATGAAGAGAATGGGCAATATTGGGCAAACACTGTTAATAGCACTGTGTTACCACAAGACAAGCGCAAAGTTGAGTTAAAGTTCCAGCCAATTTTGTCGACACAAACAGTTGATCAAACATGTAACTTTGGAAGCGCGTCAAAAATGCAGCGCTGCCACTAAATTGTTTACTTTTATCGATTCGATGTCTCCAATGTATTCACTTTCAAAATATTGAGTGCAATTTGAAATATGTTTTACAAATTTGTTTGACTTTTTGCCAAAATAAAGTAAGCAAATCGCCGGGCCGACTTGGATATACCATCAAGTGGAAATTCATATATTAAAGTTGGTTCGCATGCCGCGATTTCAAGTTTTTTGTCAAAACTTGACCAGCGTATATACTACACGAGTCCACATTCTAAATTTGGTAGCTCTAGCTTTTATAGTTCCTGACATCTTTGGTCTCATACAGACGGACGACTAGACATGGCTTTATCAATTTCTGTTCTCATGCTGATCAAGATTAAACATAGTTTATAAAGTCGAAAATGCTTCCGTCGCCTGTTACATACATTTTGGCGACTTTAATTTACCATTGCGTCCTATGGATGCATGATATAAAAAGGGAATCTGGCCCAATGTGCACTCCACACACACTCTAACTACCATGTGTGTCTGAATAATGTAGCATGCTTTGTGGCGCTGCCAAAAACTGCTCTCATCCTTTCGGTTTGGGCGCGCTGATTGCGCCACTGGGAAACGAAACGCGAAATGGTCGTTGGAATCGTTGAAGCTGCTGCTGTTTTCTCCATTCACAGACACATGCCAAATGCCATGAACAGCCACCACAATTGGGGTGCACAATTGGAAGCTTGCCATGCCAACGTCAGACTAGAAGCAAGGACTTGGTTCTGCCTTGGATAGAGCTTCCCCGCTCCAACATCACTAACACCAAGCAACAGCACAAGGACGACCAAAACGCCAGTTCCATGATGAGTGTGGCTCATCATAGTCACACCCTTCTCGACAATGTTTACTTTAATAATGTCGTGGAAATTTTTTATTTTCAATTTTCCATGGAGCCAATGGAGAGTTAACCTGGCCACATAGAAGGAAAGCAAGTTCATCGCTTGATCGAATAGACATCATAAATAAACTTTATTTAGGTTTCAGTTCTGAAATGAATCAGTTTGTAGATACCGGAGATAAATGAATAACATATCGATAACAGTTACATAAATGTGGAATACGTGGAACTTTTTCGATAAATTTAAATTTAGGAAAGTTTACGTTAATCCAAGTCAGTTGGAAGCAAGTATGTTGCAGATTTAGCTCCCTTTTTGCGGCAATAATCGATCGATTACAAATATATCGATAAATTATCGCTACAATATCGAAGTATTATCTACTGATTGAGATTGCTATTTAATCTTGATTATATATTATCTGTTTATTGTCTTCAACTATCATTTCTATCCACGGTATTTAGCCAACATAATAATAGCCAACAACGATAACAAAGTCGAGGATAAGGAGATGGCCATACAATATAGTCTCTCTATATTGTACTATATACTTGCATATACATATATATATTACATAGGTATACATATGGTTCATAGTCTTACTTTTTTTTTTTTTTTTTTTTGTATATTTTGTTTTGTTATTTTTGGTCTTGCTCTCTTTTCTTTGCTATCGTTTATAAATAAAAAATATTTTGCTCTGGCGCTTGGCACGTGACAAGGCGACGGCAGACGCTAGCTGTTCACACAGATTGTTTCCTTATCCTGCTCACCTTCTCCGCCACCAGCACCTTCGCCCGTCCTTCCTGCCCCCTACTCCTGGGTGTGACAAGTTGCCTTTGCTTTTTACGCTTTTGCTGATGCTGCTCCTGCTGGTTCTGCTCCTTGTTGTTATTTTTCAACAAATTGGTTATTTTATTGAATTACTCAAGCAGCAGGCATTCACAATGTAACCCGCCCCGACGCTATTCCTTGAGCCCCACCCCACGCCCACAAGTCGCCAAGGACTTTGCCGTGTGTTTGCGTGTCTTCTTCATTCTTCTTTCTTTCACTCTCTCTCTCTCTCTCTTGTTTCTGTCCCGCTTTGGCAGTTGACTTAAGTAGTTTTGCCGCGTATAATAAATTTTCTAGTTTAAACTCATTTATTGCCCTCGTCGAGAGTCGAGAGAATGAAAGAAGTTGGTTGGTCCTCTCCACCCATTCGATACGATACGTTATAATGGCCATTTGTTGTATAATTTTCATATTGTTTAGTGTCCTCCACGGCATGATGACGACGTGATGGAGGAGGTGGTGCATGCAGCAAAAGTAACTTCCGAGTGCTTTGGGGTTTTTATTTATGATATATAGATTAGTCTTAACAGCCACAACCAGAGTCAGTGGTGGAAGCAGCAGCTAGAGTGCCTTCTTAGTGGGAGGCGAATGGATTCCATTTGTATGGCTTAATTACTTGGAAAATTATAGGCCATAGCAATAGACGGAAATTACTTAATGTTACTTTTTGTGTTTCCTTTTTTGCTTGATCCATGGGTGGGCTGAATTTATGGTCATAACTCTTGCATTTTGTTTATAGATATGGTTATTAAGATAGAGACTTTAGTGTCTTTAAACACATATAAATAAGCGTATTATCAATTATTATGAAGTCAGCAAAGAAACTGCAACGAGTCATAAATATTTGGGTACACGTAGGTCTTTGGTTGTTTTGCTTAACTCGCGTTCATTCGCGTTCATGCAACACCCCAACGTTTACCCTCACGCTAAAAGATTTATTTGTGTTATCTTCTTGCTCGAACCTGATCTATACTTAAAATTTAATGAAGTATGCTGATCAGGCTCAGGTCAGACCATCATAGATAGCGCTCGTTCGGTAGCAAAAACTAATGCGGTTCGTTCACGAAGCTGTTGCGGATTACATACATATATGTATGTCGATTGAGTATGATCATAATCGTTGCCTCTGATATACATACATAGGTCATCTTAGATTTCGAAACACTATGCATTCGGATTCTAGTACAAGGGCTGTTATTTATGCTTTGGGAATTGTCAATACTAAAGTCAATGCGTAAAATGTAAATTTTGTCGTTTTCGTTTGATTATATGTATGTCATAACTTTCGACGATTATTTCAACAAGAATGTGTCATAAAAATTGAGATTTATCTTTGGTTTGCAGAATTTAATAGTTCAGTCGCTGACGTGTAGGTCGTCCAAAATCGGTTGTTGTGTACTTTACTGATAGTACAAGATCGAAATATCGTGAGATGGAAGTATCCCAGCACATTAGTTCCACTACAATTGCTTGTTCACGTTAGAAACCCCATACATAACTTATCAATCGCTCAAAAAAAGGATCACGTCGATTTTAAGGAAATGCTTAAAAAGTTCGACCGTGGTGCTTCAAAAGACGTTTATAAAATCGTGGCAGATGATAAATCATGTAAACTAAATCGGAAACTAAACAGGAGTCGACGGTGCGGGTGTTCCAAGAAGGGCCAAATCCTACCAAAAATATTCGAGTACGAAGTATTTCGAGGCAAATGGCCGCTGGTTTATTCGGGAAAATGGTAAGAGCAACGTAGGATTTTAAGTAGTACACGGCCATTTGTTTGCTGGAGGTCTTCGGAGAAAACCAACTGCCGAAGACGAATAATTCATGACAAGGAAAATACAAAATGCATCTGGGGGAATGTTTTGAAAAACTATAAAACCATTTTACCATTTAAATATGTTTGCTCTTGTTTGCTATCCCCAAAATATAAACGCTCGTAGTGTAGCAGGCCAATGTACGATACAAATATTAACTAACGTATAAACTAACTGGAACGGCGCACAATGACTGTTAATGAAAATGTTGCTTACAATTTGAACCGGTTCCCCACTTCCCCCCTTGTCTCCTTGATATGTAGATAAAAAAAAAAACATCATCAAGCTATCATTGATATAAAGGCTTATCATTATCATGATTCCCAAAGCAGGGACAATCCTTTTGACACTTTTGGAAGGGAGGTGGCAAGAAACACTGCTTGGTAGCGCCGTTGGACATCAGGAACTCATTTAACTCGGCCGAATGGAGTCGCATCATCGGCAGTTTAACTGTTTCGGCGTGCAGGCCAACCTTCTGCGGCTAGTCGTGACTACTTTAACGGCAGACGCCTCCATTACTCGACTGAAGGCAAAGAAGAGTACGGTGTCTCCACTGGGGTTCCCCAAGGATCAGTACTGGGTCCGCTCTTGTGGAACGTTATGTATGTCAGTGTACTAAGGTTTAACATCGCTCCAAGCACGCTGGTGGCAGAGTGGCAGTGCTTGTAACAACAAAGTACGGCGGAACTGGAATGCAGCAAGGCTGTTGCAACTGTTGGACGATGGCTGGCAGCTGCAGGTCTCGGCTCCACAAAAAAAAAAAAAACATTCGAGGTAGCGTCTATAACGATCGTCAACCTGCTCGTTACGTAAAGGAGGGGAATTAAATACCTAGGCATAATTTTGGACACAAGCACTTGGAGCACTTGGAATACATCGGTCAAAAGGCAATTGCCCCGCGCGCGTATTAAAGGAATTATGCTGAATATTCGAGGCCCCGAACTGGCACGCAGACTCTTCCTATACAGAGTCACAAAATTGATAGCTCTATACGCTGCCCCTGTCTGGGCAAATGCCCTTAGAGTCGAGAGTTAAAGGCGAGGACTAGAACCAGCATTCAGGCTATGTGCATTAAGAATATGCAGCGCCTTTAGCACAATCTCGGATGATGCAGTATTGGGTCACATTGGGTCTGTCGCCCATCGTCGGCATGGCAGATGAGGCGGAGGCAGTATACAAGGCATACTCTGCGATGCCGAACGAGGAGAGGCATTCTCTGGCTAGCATCCGGCAGGCAGCTCGAGTGCAGCATATCCTCAGGTGGCAAGACCGATGGAACGAGTCATCGAAGGGCCGCTGGACCCACTGTCTCATCGCAGATATCGCCCAATGGACAAGCAGAACCCAAGGTCAGGTAACTTTCCACCACGGTTCACGGTTGTTTTAGTGAGGACTTCAAGCTATTCGGCCACGAGTCGTCAGAGGAATGCACCTCGTGTGGAGCAGGGATTGCCGAGGACGCTAAGCACATAACCTTCCACTGACCCTCTACCCTAATGTTAGCAGGCAAGCGTGGTTGGGAGGCAGTTTGTGATTTCGCGGCGGTCGTAATGACAGAACAACGCCGTGTGGAGAAACTGAGAAGTTAAGGGTGATAAAGTTCAGACCGGTTCTACTACTTCGCAGTAGTCCAGCAGGGTTTTTCGGATTGAAACACATTAGCAACACTATGAACTAAGGACTAGTAAATTAAACTTAAATTTGAATTGAATTAAAGTAGTAGTAAATAAATACAAATATATCATCTACTCACACGCGGACAGAGACACAAATAGACATATGTACATTCAGTTAGGGACAGAGAGAGAGAGAGAGAGAGAGAGAGAGAGAGAGCGAGAGAGAGAGAGAGAGAAGTTGATTATGGTGTCATACGCTTGCATATTTAGTTACTGCGCGAAAGAGAGAGAGAGAGGAGGGAGGCAACAGAGACAATAGCTGAGATCACTCGCAGTTGGATGAAATAGAAGAAGAAGAAATTCCATAGCTGTTGCTATTTGTACTTGAAATCTCATTAAAGTTGAAGCACTTGTCTGCCAGCAGCAGCTAGTTTTGGCATAACTACAACGAAGTTTAATTATATAACACAAAAGGCAAAACTTACCGAGCACCACTTCCCCCCCAACACCACCTCACTGGCACAACCCCATCAAACTGTTATCAGGTAGGACAGGGAGAAGGAGCAAGTGAAGTAAATCTCAGGCAAATTGAAAAATGTTTAGCCTTTTGACTTTCTTTCTTTCATTCTCCACCTTGGCCATTGTGCCCTTACCTCTGCCTTGAGAAATGGCTAACCGCAATTTACCCCCGACTCTTTAACATAGTCTTACCTTTTCTTTTTTACTTTGATGTAGCTTGAAAAGTTTGAATATTTTCATGTTATTGAAAACCTAACATACACACGTCAAACACCTGCTCTAGGTTCCACCTTCGGCTGAGATTATAATTGCGGTTACTTTGCAGGAGGAGGCTCCATCCTGAATCCTGTGGTCATTCTGTGGGTAACCATTTGGGTGGAGACACTGGCAAAAGGCGAATGCCACCTCTACCGCTTGTAAATGTAGCAGGCAGCAGCCAGGTTAGACATTCAGCCGCGTCACAAAGGAAATGCAACCTTCACAGCTCGTTCTTAGTCGATCCAATATAGGTGCTTACTACTTCCCAAGCGGAAACACTCACCAGCTTCAGGGACCCCAGATTCTTCGCCGTCGTCCGATCGCCTCTCCCACTGGAACGGCAAATGATGTCCAGTGAAAGCCTGCTTGTCCATGCATGCGGTCGATCCATCTTGAAATGTTTGGAATGAGGCCGTGTGTCCACCTCCCTTTGCTGGATTCGTCTCAGCGTGTCTGCGTTATCTTTTTGAAATGCCGCCACGGGTAGCGTCAGCGCTTCTTTTGGCTCCACCGATTAGCAGGTCGATAAGCACCATACCCGCGATGACTAGCGTAGCGTCCGCAGAGACCGTCCTGAATGCGCAGGTGAGCTGAGTGCACATAGGCGGTACGCAGACTTCAGCCCTCTGCAGGCCCACACTGCTGCCTTGTTGGACAAGCTTTCAGACCAGCTGCCTGAAGTCCTTCTTCTGTATGGCTCGCTTATTGTGGCCACGTTGGCATTAGCCTCCCGAATCGCAATGATTGAGGTTCAGCTGTAGGAAACCAACCAAGTTTATGTATTGATGGGCAACGCTGACTTCCAGCTATGTGATTCCGCTGAGGGAGTCCGCTCTCTGCACAAAGGAAACACGACGCGCTGCTGCTACACTCCCTGGCTTTATGATCCTAGCCCATCTCAAACACCAGCTGCTCCTGTCACCGTCACCGTTGCATTTGGCGGTCACGTGACCAACAACCAAGCACCTGTAGCACCTGAGAGGAGCGGTGGTAATTGTCACCCGACACACGGTCCATCTGACTTTCAGCTTCCTCTTAATTGCATCGGCTGTAATGGCTGGAACGCTGATGAAGGCACATTGGGTTCCTGAGATCGTTGGACGGAGACTCGTTATGGAATGCATACCCACGGAAGCGTTCGTGTAAGCAGGTATCGCATTCATGATATCTTCCTACGTGGCCATTTTCACGAATTTCCAATCTAGTAGGATTGATAAGCACTTTGGTCTCTAGTTGGCCTCCCAGGGTAGAGCTTATGTCTCCTTTAAACTTCTCTAGATTGTTAACTCCGACGCCGTTCAGCTTCAGAAGCAGATCTCCTTTTTACTGTACGAACGCTGTCGCCCACATAGTTTAGTTTCACATCCCCGCTACGAGTTACCATTTTTAGCATCTCATTATAAGAGATATTGCCAGCCCTAATCTGGATCAGGATCACAAAAAAGAGTTGTGAATTTTCATTTTAAAATGCAACTCAGTGCTGTCAAATTTAATTTTGAGGATTAACGAAAGTACTCTAAAGTTCCATTTGAAAGTTTAAACGAAATGAGAGAAGTAGGACTTAATTTGGAAAATGAGAGACGTTCATCAGCATGCGAAGCCGATTTAAAATAAACGCTAACTAGTCCCACAGTTTTGGAGCTATGCCTTTCAAAGTTCGTATATAAGCTTTTTTATCCCTCAGGCACCATATCTTCAACAAGATCGGTTGAAGTTAGCTTCTTTTATATTTAGAAGGGTTTATTAATTTTAGCAAGAAGTGTACAACGCACAGAAGGAGTCATCTCCGACCATATAAAGTATATATATTCTGGATCAGCATGACAAGACGAGTTCAAATCCGTTTGTCTGTCTGTCCGTCCGTCTGTCTGGATCAACAGCTTCTCCTCCTAAACCGCTATAGCTACAGAGCTACAATTTTGCACGAAGTCTTGTATATACTGCAGGCATTGTATATCTCGGATTCATCCGGATCGGACGACTATATCATATAGCTCCCATAGGAACCATCGGTCGAAAAAAGAGCTTTAAATCAATTACTTCGTTCTTTTTCACCTTTTCTATAAAACGTAACATTTGGCAGTTTTCTATACATCCAAACATGCGTGCCGAATTTGATCAAGATCGGACTACTATATCATATAGCTCCCATAGGAACAATCGGACCAAAAATAGTTTTGCTTCTAAAATTTGTTTTGTTTCTTTTGCGATCATCACCAAATTTGATAAATAACATTTGCACATAACAAATTATAATCTTGCCAAATTTGATCAAAATCCGTTAGCTATATGATATAGCTGGCATATAAACAAATGGCAAACTGCATGCTTCATCTCTACATACATGCATATGTGTGCGTGCCTTGCTATAGCATGTAGATAAGGGTTTTTTCACAAAAACCCTTTCCATTTTGCGATCTCCATTGAGGGATTGAGTAACGCAAGAACTTGCAAGGGTATACAAACTTCGGCATGGTCAAAGTTAGCCCGGCCTTCTGGTTTTAGCTTAACTAACTCAACATATCACAAATACTCTGACCCTTGGATATTTCGCAATGGCTTTAGGCAAAATGCAAGAAAAAAACAGCTGACTTTGCCAGGGCTCGCATAAGAAGGCAAAAAAATGGAGACAGTGGAGATAGAGACAGAGAGGAAAAGGAGTGAAAAGAAGGCAGGTGAGACCAGAATGAAAAACTCGACTTGACTAGACTCCGAGGCATGAGGCATGGCCAGGATGCTGTGATGCATCTTACTGGACCACAAAAGCATAAGTTGCCAATTAAACTGGAATGCTTTGCTGGTTTGCCTTCCAACCATAAAGAGAAATACGAGGGAGTGAGAGGAATGAAGAAGCAAAGGCAAGAGCCAAAGCAGAAATGCTGGCATTCATTTCATAACCTGCCCCTTTTTATGGCCAACTGCCTAAATTGGGTCAACATTGACAATGGCCAGGCGCCTGGCACAGGACTCAAGCAGGGGCTGGGGCTGGGGCTGGGGCGGGGTCTGGGGATTGGAGACCGGGACTCGAGGCTATGGATCCTCCTTTCATTTTTTCATTCTTCTCATACTGGTGCCACTTGGCTGCATTCGCTATTCATATTTCTGGTGTCGGTTACGCTGGTTTCCGTTTGCAGCTACTTTGAGTGTAATAATTGTTGCAAAGTTGCCCAATCGTACCAATTATGCAAATTTGTCTGAGTCTAATTGCCTATGATTCCGCTTTTGCCACAGTCTTTAAATTTATATCATATCTCCCTATATGTATATGCATTATATCATATATGTATACTTACTTGATGCGATTATAGACCAAAAGCTCAGCTATATCTCGTCCCAATCCAGAATAAGTAGTCTCCACAAACACCAAAACTTTAGGATCAATCCGCAGCCGGGCCTCGGAACGATGATCGGGAGCAGGTGATGCATCTCGTCTTATATGCTTTCCACCAGAATTAATCATGCGGCAATTAATGATGGGAGCTGGATGGGTATCACGTTGAATAAGTCTAAAAAATACATAAATCGGACCAAATGTTAAAGTAAGATCAAAATAGAAAGTTAGAAAGGTAGACGCAATGGTAATGGAAAAGCCCTGTAAAGCAAAAGTCACAAAATGTTTATGCATAAAAATAAATATGCCAAACAAAAAATAGTTCCAGAAAAAAAAACAAACAGAAACAAAATGCAACATTCTAAAGGGGGTGAAAAGATAAGGCAACAAACTGTTAAGTGGATGTACAGCAAAACCCAGAGACGTGAGGGAGAGGGAGAGACAAAGGACGAGAGTTGGGTGTGCAAAGGAGACTGTCAATTTGAGTTAAGCGACAACGTTGCGTATGCGTAATACACAAACATTGTACACTTGCTGGCTGACTGGTGGTTTGCCTCATACCATTTAGCTACTATTTTCATTGTTTACCATTTTCTTTACGCTTCTTTTCTTCTCGGTCTTTGCTTTCATTTCGCCTTTTAGTTTTTCACATTTTTGTTTTTTTTTTTTTGTTTTTATGGTCTTGTCTGTTTCTCTTTAAGTCGGCTAATTAACAAACCAACAAACGAGCTGCAAAGCACTGAGCAAGCGAGCAGCAAGTTTTCTCCATATAAAAACTTTTTCGCCAACAGTAGCCACCAGCCATGCCATGCCATGAGATTCACCTTTGCCCTGAATAAAAAGTTTTCTATTTAAATTTTTGGGCTCCGCTTCTTACTCCCACCCCACAAAGGCAGCAGCAAAGCATTTTATTATAAGTCTTATGCAATTTCCTTTATATAGCCTTTGCCACTTCCTCCACCCATTCACTTTTGACCAACAAATTCATGCAGTCCATTACAGGGCAGGAGCTGGAGCTGGAGCTGGAGCAGCTTAAGCAAAAGAGCGGCAACATGTATGCGCAAAAACAAAAGTGAATTCCCTAAAATTAACAAAAAACCTATTAGCCCAAGCCCTGGTGCAGCATAGCCACAGCCGAGACCAGACGTTTTTTTCTTTCTTTTATTTCAGAACATGCATGCCTTGGAAAATGCAAATACTTTCAACATTCCTAAAGGGCAAACTGGTCTAGGGGGCAGCCAGGGGTCTATGAAGTAGAGCCGAAAAGTCTGTCCTGCTCGCCAGATCCTTGATAAAACAAAATATTTAGATAGCACACATACGTATACACATACATACAGCGGTGTTCAGAAAAATAGGAACGTAGTTGTCTTGCATAGAAAACGAAAAAACAAAAGAAGAAGAACTCAAAATATCTGCATAAATTAATGAAAATAAGAATTTGAATATATTTCTCCTAATAACTAAAACTTTTTTGGATAAAACATCATATTTGTTTGCCTTTCATGGCTCAAAAACAAATTAATTCTGTTCTCAAAAATAGGAATGCCTTTTTAAAATGTTAAAAAAAGCAGAAACTTTCTTAAAATTAATGTAAACCGATTATTATTGCATAACCTCTATTATTTAGTCCACAAGGCCCTGACAGCGCTGTACAGATATTTAGCCCACTCCTTCTTGAACTGCCTGCCACAGTTGGGCTTTGTTCGATGGATTGACATTTGCCACATGTCTTGACATCTTTCCATAGGTTTTCCATAGGGGTAAGGTTCGGCGATTGAGCAGGCCACCAGTTTACATCTATTTTCTCAGATAAAACATAATTTTATGCCAAGTTGCTAGTATGCTTGGGCTCATTAACAATGACTCATTATCCTGCTGAAACATTCATTGCAGCGGCATCTCCCAAGTGGCATATGGTAACATTATGTTCTTCAAAATATTCACATAAACATTTTTATCCATTATCTTCTATCTGATGTATAGGACCAACGTCAGTGTACGAAAAACAAGCCCAAATCATTAAGGCCTCCATGCTTAACAGTTTTCCGTGTGTATCTTGGGTTGTAACTCTGATTTGGTGGACGACGAACATACTCTTTGGAGCCGTTCTACCAAACCGAACTGCTCAGCCTACCAGTCCACATGCGACTTAGCAAATAAAAGTCTTTAAAGCATTGAATTGCTTCTGGGTCCCTAATGACCCAAACCTTTTTGGGAAGGCGGGCTTTTAAATTTTGTTCAATCAGTCGACGCCGAATCGAAACATCACTGACAAACAGATTCAAAACAGTTTTGACAAAATTTGACACTGCTGACTACCTTTATTACTTCTAGTTACACCCACAGCCGACACAATCGACCGCATTCGAAGAAAATAAAGTAAGAACAAATTAAATAAGTGGTCCTTATCTGCTCTTTCTGAAATATAGAATCTTAACCTCTTAACCCACTCTACTGACGGCAACATATATTTGTCCTGTTCAATAACATTCCTCAATAATATTTGAAATGTTTGACCTTAATTTATAATCTCAAAACCAGGAATGACTGGAAGTTGGCTTCTTTAAAATAAGAAAGCTAAAATGGTTCCCGAATGGGAAAATTATTATGTTCACGCACATCATCGCTGACAATTTTATCTAAGCTACAGTATATCCTGTCGTGGTATTATCTTCAAAACTTTAGAGTTGCTAAAAGAACAATCACCATTTTTATACCATGCATCCATAGGATGAAATGGTATATTAAAGTCGCCAAAATGTATGTAACAGGGAGAAGGAAGTCCGAGCGGGCGCTTTTGTTCGGCTACTCATACAGAAACTCTTGATCAGCATGAGAAGAGAAATAGATATAGCTATGTCTGTATGTCCGTCCGTCCGTAAGAGTGCACAGATCTCAGGAACTATAAACGATAGAGCTACCAAATTTAGAATGTACACTCGTGTAGTATATACGCTTATCAAGTATACATATATATATATTTTTTTTTGATAAAAGGTGATTTTGTATCGTATTTATCGTATCGTAATTTAATTCGAGACATTTCCTTCTCAAAGCGGTGCGATATCGGATTTGACCAGTTAAAAAGTGCAAAGTTACTTGCTTTATTCCATTTGATGTGTATTGAACCATACAAGAAAATATAATGGGGTATATAAAAGGGACAGAAGGTGGCATTCAGTTGATGTATTTGTTAAACAGATCTGCCTCATCTTTTTCGTATTTGCTTTTATCAGAAGTTTAGCTTGATTTCCAATTTTGTGGAGCGTTCTCCGTGCGACGGAGCAATGGACAGATCTTGTCTGTCTTGCCGCAGCTATGTTTGCCATTTGCGTGCAACATTTGGTTGAACGGCCTCTGGTTTTAGCTGATTTTCACAAAATCTTCGTTTTCGTGGAAGAAGTAAGTTTTGGGCTTGTTTTTTGTTTGATTGTTGTCGTTTTTGTGCGTTGCATTAATTGGGCAACAAAAAGTGAGTTTTTGCATTTGCCACGTGTTATTTATGCGGGTTTGCAACAAACTTTACAAAAAATGTGTGTGTCTGCGTGCAGTGCACTGTCAACGGGCGAAACGAAGAATGATAGACGGCAAAAGAAGAGAGCGGGCTTAGTTATTGAGACCCGGAGACTTGTAATTCAACTGCATTTTATGAGTTAACTTTAAAGCGTTGCCCCTACTTCTACCATTTGCAAGCATAACAAAAAACCGCCCAGATTTTGCAAGCGTGGGGGAGGATGGGGTAAGGGCGTTGCAGGGTGGGCACGCTCAGACAATAAATCGTATGTAAAAATTTGTAATAAATTTGCAAAGTAGCAAATGCAACAGCAAAAGCAGCAGTTCTAGCAGTAGCAGCCACAAAAGTGTGCGGCATGGCCAACGGGGCGCATACGTAATGCAACTGGGCAGAGTCGAAAAAGGGGATAAACGTTGGGAAAGGAGACGAAGTAGTTCTTCAAGGACGCGAAATAAAGGCAGCATCATAAAATGCGAATCTAGCACAAGGATATGTGTACATATATACAATGTACATACATCCACATCTACATCCAAACATACATAAAAACTGAATATATCTTCTATGGGGAAAAAATCGAGAAACTTAGCAAGCCACCAAAAAGTGAGAAATGACTAAAGCAAATACCATAAAGAGAGACAAAAAAAAATAAAACGAAACGAACTGAAAAAAACCGAAAACCAAATGGCTGAAATGAAGACAAAGCGTCTTAAATGAAAGAAAGAAGTGGCAACTGCAAACCAGCAAGCGAAATGATGCTTCAACGAAATTTGTTGGCGATTTGTGGCCACAAACGAGAAAAAACCGTGCCAATGTCAGGTAGAATATAGTTGTAAACTATTAATCTAACAATTTTTACAAGCATTGGCAACTATGGCCATCGGGTTAGACGATCACTACATCCATACACTAGGCTGGGATTCGAGAACCCGGATCCTCGTTGTTCAGTTGCCTTTATTTCCATTTCGACAACTCATATACCAAGGACTGCTGAAGTGAAGGATACATTGGACAAGTTCGATATTTCAGTTGGCATATAATTGTGTAGTATATGGAAGCAATCAAGACGATTGTCAATACGCATTGCATTTTGAATCTTGTGTCCTTATTGGAAATGTATCAAGCAGCTCAGATTTATATGCATGAGACGATTTAGGTATCCATGTGATCAAAAGACTTAAAACCCGTGTATTGCAGTTAATAATTGAAACATTTTGAAGAAAACTGATGATGCATCTTTCTCAGCATTCGTAGCGTCGATCTTCGACGAATGGAACTACTCAAAATTTACTCTGTGTTTAAGATATTTCTTATGAAGTGACACTACTTATCGACACACTGACAACTTATCATTAAGTAAAGAAAATTTAAAAATCGAAATTCAATTTAAATGGATATCAATCGAAAGAATACGTAATGGAGAAAAAAAGTAGATGGAGTATGCCTAACTTCGAAAGCTGGAATCACCTCCGAGAAGGCATGTCCACAGTGCCCGGGCGGCATTTTTTTCTACAAACACGGAATAATACGGAATTTCAGTAAAAATAGCTTTTTAAATAGAAAATTTTTTACTTCATAGATATAGACACCGGGTCCCAATCTTAGCTAGAAAAAAGCAATATTAAAATATTGTATTAACCGAACATCACAAAAGCAGCAAATGACCATCCATTGGCCCAATCAATTATTATACCATGCATCCATAGGATGAAATGGTATATTAAAGTCGCCAAAATGTATGTAACAGGCATAGGGAAACATTTCGGACCCTATAAAGTATATTTTTTTTTTGCCACGCCCCCTTCCGCCTCCGGAATTTAATAAAAAGTGATTTTCTCCCGTAATATTTATCGTATCGTAATTTAATTTGGCACACTCATAGATCTTATGAACATCTATCATTCATATCAATTTAATACATGAATTTAGTTTTATAAACTCGATGTATTTTTTTTTCCCCTGATGCATGGTATATCCAAGTCGGCCCGGCGACTTACTTACTTTATTTTTAGTCTATAGCAACACAAAACATTGAATATGTACATATATCGGAACTAAAATTTGATATAATGAATTCGCCAAAATGTATGCGACAGGCAGAAGAAAGCATTTGCCATAAAGAATATATATTCTTGATCAGTATGAAAAGCCGAGTTGATTCATCATTCATTTCAGGCGATCAGCCATGCCGAGAAAAACGCGTCTGAAAGCAACACAAAAGTCTCGACTATGCCACTCTAAGTCCAGCGCCAAGCGATTGAATGCATTTTTTATTAGCGCTATAAGTACATTAAAAAATCCTTTAACCATACATTATATACGTATAGGATATACATAGATATGATTTATGAAAAATAAAATTTCGTTTTTTTAACCCAAAAACTTTTAGGAAGCTGAGCTCAAAAGTCCTCTAAAAGTCTAACAAAAATGAAAACTATATTTGATTTGTTCCTTTTGAAAGTAATACCAATTAGACAGAATACTTTAACGATGTTAGTGATATTCCTAATATAATAAGTTAAATTGTTTATTCAAAAACAACATGCACTTGAGATACATACATCTATAGAATATATTATTCTGCCCCCTAGACAAGCCAATCGATATTGAAAGCACATGGCAAATTTTCTGATGTATAAATTTGTGCATTTTAATTAGGAATAATTTGGAGCTAAGTCTTCAATTGCGCCACAAGCGTTCAAAAGCATCATCGATTCGGGAAGGGAGAGCCGTGCAAACTAACAAATTTTTTCCCATACTTTTGTTTCGGTGTTAACGCAAGCAGTTCTCTTTTAATTTGCATTTCCCATCTGCTTTCAATTGCCAGTTCATAATTGCGAGGAACAATTTCCATTTGCAAGGCCACTTCATAGCAATGCAAATCCGTTGAAAACGTTTAAAGAATGAACAACAAAAAAGCACCCAGAAAAGCATAATAATAAAGAATCGCCAATTTCAGAGAAAAGAACAGAGAGCAGAGCAAAGAAAAAGAGAAAAAAGTTAATTAAATAAATCAATCGAAACCAAGCCAAGCCAAGTTCAATTGAATTACCAGAGCAATGTGGGCAAATTAGTGGGAAAACGCCAGAGTGCTGAACTGCATTGAACTGAGAGTCCGAGAACCGAGAACTGGGAACTGAACAGGACACTCGGGCAAATGAACTGTGAACATGGCTATAAGGAAAATGGCGACCATCCTCCTGCTAGGATATGCAAAAGGCATTGGTTGGGCTCTTGCAGTCTTGTGTCCTGCATGTCTCTCTGTCTGTCTGTTTGTTTGTTTGTAATTGCATTTAAAGCAAATAAATGTAATTATTTATTGCATTTCGCAGCATTTGACACGGTCAGGCAAGAGTAACGCCAACAGCATCAGTATCAGCAGGTTGGTCAGTTAATGAAAATCGCTTTACGTATGTCTCTTCATCCCATACCATCCCCATAGTTCGCCATGGCTTTTGTGCAAATGTAATCACTTTATCAGAAAAAAAATAAACTTAGTAAATCGCCAGGCCGACTTGGATATACCATGCATTAAGTGAAAATATCAAAGAAGCTAACAAACAAGGCTATGCCGAAGTTTGTATACCCTTGCAGCCCTTGACCATTACATTGTATTTGTGTGTTAATCCAATAAAGAAATACTTTAAATACACTAAAAAATTTGCCATCGACTTTCGTGGGATTCGAACTTGATTCGTTTAATAAAGTAAAAAACCAGAAGGCCGAGCTAACTTCGACCATGCCGAAGTTTGTATACCCTTGCAAGTTCATGCGTTACTCAATCCCTAAATGGAGATCGCAAAATGGAAAGGGTTTTTGTGTAAAAACCCTTATCTACACGCTATAGCACGGCACGCACACATATGCATGTATGTATGTAGATATATGTATGCTGCAGCATGCAATTTTTCCATCTGTTTGTATGACAGCTATATCAAATAGTAATCCGATTTTGATCAAATTTGGCAGGATTATAATTTATTATGTGCAAATGTTATTTGCTAAGTTTGGTGATAATCGCAATAGAAACAAAAAAGTTTTTAGAAGCAAAACTATATTTGGTCCGATTGTTCCTATGGGAGCTATATGATATAGTAGTCCGATCTTGATCAAATTTGGCACGGACGTATAGATGTATAGTAAACTGTCAAATGTTAAGTTTTATAACAATCAGATGAAAAACAACAAAGTTATTGATCTAAAACTCTATTTTCGACCGACGGGTTCTATGGGAGCTATATGATATAGTTGTCCGATCCGGATGAATCCGAGATATACAATGCCTGCAGTATATACAAGACTTCGTGCAAAATTGCAGCTCTGTAGCTATAGCGGTTTAGGAGGAGAAGCTGTTGATCCAGACAGACGGACAGACGGACAGCCGGACAGACGGACAGACGGACAGACAGACGGACAAACGGATTTGAACTCGTCTTGTCATGCTGATCAAGAATATATATACTTTATATGGTCGGAGATGACTCCTTCTATGCGTTGCACACTTCTGACCAAAATTAATATACCCTTTTTGCAAGGGTATAAAAAAAAAATTAAAAAAAATACTTATGTCACTAACGAGATTCGAGCCCGCACCTTTCGTTTCATACGCAAGACCTCTAGCCACTAAGCCACCGCTCCGTTGCTCGGGCCAGCCAATCGCCAAATAGGAAGCGTGCCAAGACATTGTAGCGATTGACATATTCACACACACACAATCGCAATTTTGACACATATATGTGCTTTAATGCTTATGCGTGTGTGTGTATATAGGCAAATTGTATATCGTCGTAATCAGGCGTTATGTTTATCCGATTGTTTCACGCATATGATGTAATCCCTTTATATTATGTACGTTTAGTTGGGATAAGATTCTTCAAGAAATGGAGAAGTTATTCGCATTTAACGTTTGTATTTGTATGGAAGCTATAAGATATAGTGGTCCGATCTTTTTGAAAATCGCAGATGTACATTCTAGGGTATAGAAAATCTTATATAAAAGCCATAGCTCTAAAACTGTGGGACTGGTTTGCATAGTACCAGACAGACAGACGGACATGGCTATATCAACTCGTCTTCTCATGCTGATCAAGAATATATATACTTTGTAGTGTCGGAAATTTTTCCTTCTGCCTGTTACAAACATTTTGGCGACTTTAATATACCTATCATTTCATCCTATGAATGCATGGCATAAAAACGTAATCTGGACCAATGTGCAATTGTCAATGTTTCAAATTAAAACCTTTTAAAAACAAAATTTGATGATCCCCCTGCTAGTGCTTGACTCTCCTATAAAATCTATGTGACTATTCCTCTTTTGTTTTATAATTGCAGATGGCTATAGCAAATACGTTTCTTAAAAATCAACGGAACATATCTGAGGCTTGTATTTTCAGCATATAATAAAGTAAGTAAGTCGCCGGGCCGACTTGGATATACCATGCATTAGGTGAAGAGATATATATTAAATTTCTTTTAAATGCTATCTCGCTCACTCTTATGTGGAAACGAGCACTTTAGAGCCCCCCGACCAAATCGGTGATTTGCAGCATATGCTATCTCGCTCTTTTTCGCGTGCATCTGCCTTGCACCGCTATGAGTGAAAAACGTTTCTATGTATAACTCGGCCATTTTTATTCCGATTCTTGTGATATTTGGTGGGATGATAGATATACGTGACATGTATTAGTGTGCGAAATTAAATTACGATACGATAAATATTTCGGGTGAAAATCGAATATTTCGAATTTCGGGGGCGGAAGGGGGCGTGGCCAAAATTTAAAACAAACTTGATCTGCGTGCACACTGCACGCATCTAATGTCCAAATCCGAAATCTCTATCTTTTATAGTTCCCGAGATATGGAGGCTCAAAATATTGTTTTTCAAATAGCGGGGGCGGAAGAGGGCGTGGCAAAAAAAAAAATAAACTTGATCAGCGTACACACCAAACGAGTCTACATGCCAAATTTGGTAGCTCTAGCTTGTATAGTTGCTGAGATCTAGGCACTCTATCGGACGGACGGACGGACGGACGGACGGACGGACAGACAGACGGACATGTCTCAATCGACTCGACTATTGATACTGATCAAGAATATATATACTTTATAGGGTCGGAGAAGCTTCCTTCTCCCTGTTACATACATTTTGGCGACTTTAATATACCATTTCATTCTATGAATGCATGGTATAAAAAGTTCTTGTTTTGTAATACATTCGATCTGTGGACCGAAGAGCAATAGAGTTGGCGAATTTTAGCCGTGACACATCTTTCAGAAAAAGATAACTTTTGTGAACTTGTGCGTCTTGTTTTTTACGGTGACTTTCGCATTGATTTCGAGCACGTCTATTGCTCGCCGACCAAGGTTTACAAGGTTTTTTTGGTTGGTTGTTGAATTTGTTTAGAAAGATATGGGCAATACATGAAATTTTCATGTTTCCCCCCAATTAGTGAGTGATTCTATCATATTTTTGGCATAGGCCACACCCATTCCAACAGAGAGCTTGTATAAAAGGCGGTGTGCTAGAGCGCCTGTATCATATATTTCGACAAAAAGTGAAGCGACAGCAAAAAAGTTGAGAAGGAAAATTTAAACTAAAAAAACCATAATGCAATGCTTTTGGGCATTTGTTTTGGTGATCTGGTGGTGTCTGCTGGGTCAGACTGTGGCCCAGCAGCAAACGCTGAAGCAGGTCATAATCGGCGATTTGAGTTCAGTAAGTGCACATGCTGAGCGCTGCACGGAAGGGATAATTTATGGAGCTATCTGTTTTGTTGTAGGTCTGTGAGAATCGTACAGAGGGTGAATTGGTTGCCCATCCCCTGGATTGCAGTGCCTACTTTTCCTGCAGTCGGATTCCAAATGTGAGCTATTGCAGTCAGGGTCTATATTTTGATGCCGATCGCGGGGAATGTGATTTATCGGAGAAGGTCAATTGTGTTACACAAGCCGATGAGATGAACGAGAACGACAATGAAAGCGAAAACGATTGGCCCCAGTACAAGCCGCGACCTGTGTTCATGGCTGTCGATGTGGTCAGCGGAAAACCGGTGGATCCCCTTGAGAAATACGATCCTTTGCATATTGAATGCCGTCATTTTGGTGCATACTTTTTACCCCATCCTACCAAGTGCCAAGTTTATTTCATCTGTGCCTACGGACATTTGCATCGACATCAGTGTGGTCGCGGCACCTTTTGGAATTACAAGAGGGCCGAATGCCAATTAAGTAGTGATGCTCTTTGCTATAATAATAATCTACCAATCCAGTCCCAATCGCAAGCGCAAGGCGAGGCTCAGGCTCACCCACATTCTGATGGCAGCCAACTAACCACTGTCTGTTATATTGTAAGCACCACTAGTTCGGTGTATCCGAGTGAAATAGAAACCACAACCACGGTTGAGGAGGTTGCGGATACAAGTTCATCGACAGCTGCTGCTGTGCCAGTTCCACCACGCACCGAATCTGGCAAAGCCCCCTTGACATGTCCTTCGGATCGACAGAGCTATCTGTCACACCCCGAGGATTGTGGCAAGTATTACATTTGCATTGTGGGCATGCCAGTGCTTACATCTTGCCCCAAGGGACTCTATTGGGATCAGAAGTCAGGTTATTGTGATCTGGCAAAGAATGTTAAGTGTTTTCAAAATTGATTGATTAAAGAATGCCATCAATATATGTACATTCATTTATTATTTATTGATTTTATTTTACAATATGCTAGCCATTGTTAACCGCTGCCACATCACTTTTCGCTTCTTTGTTATTTCCGGAGACTCTTTTTCCGGCTGATCGTGGTACCACTTTATGCCTCTTGTCATAGTCAAAAGACGCTCCCATACTCCCAAGGACTCTGTCTTTGATTTTTCATCTGTTGTCGTAGCTACAGCAATATGCAGCATCAGTAACAATAGGAATATCCAACAAAATAAGCTTAGAAAATTCAAATTCGTGTCACTCATTCTTAATCGAAGTTTCTTTGTCCCTTACGCGAGGCGTACTACGAGGTGAATCTTGAAATCCAAACATTTGCTTTATCAGTTGTAAACTTTTTACAACAGATGATAAGCACGAGATAGTTAAGGTTAGATAATGCTTTTTATCAAATATCTGTCCCATCTACTATTAGACAGCCTAAAAAGAGTCTTCTGTTGCATACTTTTAGGTGGTGTACTGAAACAATACAATTTTAATTTCGCGTCATATCAGCACACGAACATTTTAGCGCACATAGCAATTGCCCTTGCAATTCCTTCATTAATTGAAGTAAGTCGCCGTGCCGATTTACCAAGTGAAAAACTACCCAAAATACATAAAACTAAATACCTATAACCAGAAGTCCAACCTAACTACCCTTCCAAGTTCTTGTGTTACTCAATCCATATATAGACTTAGCACCATAACATGACACACATACACATTCATGTATGTACATACATATGTAAGCAGCATACAATTTTTATACCATGCATCCATAGGGTGAAATGGTATATTAAAGTCGCCAAAATCATTTTGGCAAAATGTATGTAGGTCCAAAAATGCCTAGAACGAGGAAATCCACTCAACGAGAGCAGCAGAGCTCCCAACGCTCTAACTATTTTTTTCCGCTGCAAGTGCACGAAGATGAAGACTCCAACATTCCAAAGAGATCGAGACTGACCCGCAAACAGCTCCCTCCAAGCCTCCACCTATTAAGCTTAAGCAAAATGTAGCATTTGAACACGACCTTCTCACTAAATGCAAGATCACGGATTACTTCATTAAAACTATTTCCATTGGCATAAAAATCTTCGTCTTAAGCACGGAGCACTTCAATAATATTTTCAGCAAATTAAAGAAATCTACAATGCACCGATGTCGAGACGGTAGAAAAAACAACGAGCAAATCACAAGCTACTGCATTACATCGTTTACTTCGTCAATACCAGCATTACCCTACAACTGCTGCGGAATAATTACATGTATGTAAATAATACCAGGGTACGATGGGAGTACAAAACAAAGTCCCCCAACAAAATGACACAACGTTATAAGTGCCAACTATTTGGTCATGGCTCCTGCAACTGCGAAGTAAAAACATCATGTGCCCACTGTGCTGGACCGCATCTATCGGCATCGTGTACAGACAACGCCAATACTAAGTGTGCCAACTGCAAAGGCGCCCACTGCTGCACCGACCCCTTCGCCCCTGCTATCAATCTTATCGGAACTTGCTTTCAAAACGCTAAATAATTCCACAAATAGTATAAATATCATGGCATAGAATGCTCGTGCCCTAAGACAAAAACGAACGGAACTAATTAAGTTCCTAAAGGATAATAATATTCAGGTAGCTCTTATTAACGAAACTTGGTTCACTTAAAATGTTCGTTTTGATCTAAAAAACTACATGATGTACAGACGTGATAGAACTGGAAGTAAAGAATGTGAAACACAAACAGATCTCCAATATGCAGCTGCCTTTGACGCTATCTGGCATCTAGCACTTATTTATACGCTCAAATCCATTGGAATCGCTTCCTACCTTATTCGTTCGAGTTTTCTATGTAGCTCTGAATGACAATGTGCTAATGCTAGAGCTGGGAACTCCATCGATAGTTCCAGCGATAGTATCGATGGAAATTAAAAAGTGCGATAGATCGATGGGAAAAGTTCGATGGCGATCTATCGAACTTGTTTTGTGCGTGGTCACATAAATAACCGTTTTGTATTTTATTTGAATAATAATTCGAATAACCCTTTCAACCATCGATGGAACAATCGATGGTTCCATCCATCGATTGAAAAATACTGAACCATCGATACTATCGATTTTTCCCCATCACTGACAAAACTATCGAGGGGACAGACCATCGATGGATTCCCAGCTCTAGCTAATGCACAGTATGCTGACATTCAAACAGCACTCAACATACTTGAGTCATACTACCACAAATGGAAGATTAAGGTCAATTCAATCAAAACCAACGCTATATTCTTCACCAAAAAAAGAAAACCCTGTTTTCTACCCAATGACCCAATTTGCAACTCCCCGATTCAATGGGTAGATTCAGTACGCTACTTGGGAATTACGTTTGATAAAAAGCTTACATTCAAAATCCACATTGGACTTCCAATTACCAAAATTAATAAATTAATTTGTCTTCTATACCCACTGATAAACCGAAAGTCTAAGCTATCAAAAACGTTCCTTCTACTTGTTACTTACATTTTGGCGACTTTAATATACCATTTCATCCTATGGATGCATGGTATAAAAACTCTATTTTCGACCATGATTCCTATGGGAGCTAATTAATGTAGTCGTCCGATTCGGTTGAATTATCTTTTCAATGTACCTTATGCCTTAGAATTCATCTAACTTTTGCTTAGGTCGGGTGTCGCCGAGCATATCTCTTTTAGAAATTTTGCATTACAAATCAATTATTTTAGTCGTTTGTGGGAGTGAGAGTGTTTGTGTATTCTCTCTCTCCCTTAGTCTCTGTCCCGCTTTCGCTCATGTGTATGCTAACCACGTACATTTGCATTTTGCACAAATGCCCCTAAACAATATCGCTCACTTGTATGTGCATACATATATGCGTGTGCATGTGCGTGAGTGCAAATGTATTTACAGTACGCGTCCGCGGAGAATCTGCGCGGAGTTTACGAGGCCATCCTGAGAACATTCGCAAAGACATCTTAAGGCTTCTTTGCAAAAGTCCTCAGGATGTCCTCTCGACATGTCTTTATCTATAAGGAAAACATGCGGATTCCTGTCCACAGTATGTACCGAGGAGATTTGAACAAGTGTCCTCTGGTATTTTATACTAAATTAATTACACAAATTTCGAATACATTTCATTTGATTCTGCAGTTTGTGTCGCCTATTTTTCTGTCAGATGTTTGTAACGCAGAGAAAGGATCGTTTCCGATCCCATAAAGTATATATATTCTTGATCAGCAAGAGAAGACGAGTTGATATAGCCATGTCCGTCTGTCTGTCTGGTGCTGCGCGATCTAGTCCCACAGTTTTAGAGCTATGGCATTCAAAGTTCGTATATAAGCTTTTTTATACAGGCACTTGCAGAGAGATTTATAAGATCGGACAACTATATCATATAGCTGCCATACAAATACAAACGTTAAATGCGAATATCTTCTCTATTTTTTGAACAATCTTATCCAAACTGATTATGTACATAAATAAAAAGGGATTACATCATATGCGCGAATTTCAAAACAATCGGATAAACATAACGCCTGATTTCGACGATATAAAATTTGCCTATATAAGCAGTGCACGTATAAGCAGCGCACGCATAAGCAGTGAAGCACATATATGTGTCAAAACTGCGTTTGTGTGTGTGTTAATTTGAATATAAATCGCTACATTGTCTTGGCACGCTTACTATTTGGCGATTGGCTGGCCCCAGCCAATGTATTTAAAATATTTCTTTATTGGATTAAGAAACAAAAAATTGTTTAGGAAATAAAATGTTATGGTCAAGGGCTGCAAGGGTATACAAACTTTGGCTTAGCCGAAGTTAGATTCTTTGATATTTTTTAATAAATTTAATGATCAAGTGAAAATTCATACATTAAATTTCATATATTAAAGTTCTAAAGCAAAACTTTGGCGCCCCACTGACCAATTCCGCTCTTGCATCGCTTTAAGTACCAAACGTTTCACCACTAACCAATTTCACATAGATGCTTCAAACGGAGGATTTTTTGATTGCAAACGCTAGCCTATCCATGGAACCCCAGAGGCGTTCGGCAAAAAGCCGAGCGCTCATAAGCTCAATGAGAGTTTCGACAAAATGGGCGTCGCACCAAGCCCCCACGGCCAGAAAACTGAATTTTATCCACATAAGTATGCTATATAATCTAAATTTTTTTGCTACCCTTGCATTTTCTTTAATTGCAAGTTAAAGATTTATTGGAAAGTCTAGAAAATGTTTATAACATTTGTCAATATCATTATAATTACCAATGCCTAAAAGGCCGATCGCCAGACAAGCACTCTATCGGCAGAGCCGGCGACACTTGGCATCCCATTGCCAACATCGCTTGATCTGCTTTCCACAGTGGAATGTCTTTTTCCCATTGTCGCTGTTGTGTCGCAAAGCCAAAATTTGTTTCGAGCGAGCTATTGAAGTGCGGTGTTGTCGAGCTTGACGTTAATCACACACACCATGATGCCTGCCCATGTACCGACACGACACGAGATCACAATTGTCGCTCGTATGTCCCGTTTCCTCGACGGTAGGAACTCCCCGTCGAATGTCCCTAGGGACATTGGAAATGTCGCCGTAAACTCAGCGGAGAATTTCTGCGGACGCATACTGCAGGGAAGCGACATAGGCATGTGTTCATCATTCTGCAGTCTGTGTGAGACAAAATTATTTTTTGTACGTTTTCCTCCATCTCTGCGTTACGCTCTCATTGAGCTTATGAGCGCTCGGCTTTTTACCGAATGCCTCTGGGGTTCCATGGTTAGGCTAGGGTTTGCAATCAAAAAATCTTCTCATTGCGACATCTATGTGTAATTGGTTTGTGGTTTTCACCCAACAAATTCTGCCGGCGAACGATCAAATGTTGTCGTCGAAACACGTTCGGTTTCCGAAAACAATTTAGTAAATAAAATTTTTTGTGAAGTAATTTGGAAAAAAAATATCAAAGAAGCTAACTTCGGCTATGCCGAAGTTTGTATACCCTTGCAGCCCTTGACCATTACATATTATGTTATAAAAAAATGTTTGTGAGTTATTCCAATAACGCAATACTTTAAATACACTACAAAATTTGTCATCGACTGAAAATGACCAAAAATGAAGCAGCAGAGAGAAAGGAGGACAAAAAAATACAAAGCAAAGGCGGTATATTGTGTGTATGTAACAGACAGAAGGAAGCATTTCCGACCCTATAAAGTATATATACATATTCTTGATCAGCATGACACTTGAGCGACATTCAAAGCAAATGTCTTAAGAATGTCTTCTGACACGCATGCAAAGAAGTCTCACGAACATACGAGAGACTTTCAAAGGAAAATTCTTAGCAAATGTCCCTTGACGCATTTACGAAACACAACCCCTGGACGTACTAGCGACATGTCGCTCAGTTGTCCCGATTGTCCTCGACGCTAGGACGACGCATGTTAAATGTCGCCGCCTTTTAGATGATCGTGTCGCCGGTTTGTCCCTAGGGACAGGGGACACGTACCCGTAAACTCCGCAGAGATTCTCCGTCGCGTACTGCAGGGAAATGACAGACAGCAGCGAAAGATAAGCACACATCACAGGCAGAGTGAGAAATATAGAGCGAGTTTGAGTGAGGGGTGAGTGCGTGAGAGAGAAATCACAGCCATATGGGGATAGACCACGACTCGCACTTGCCACGTCAAGTGGCTTCCGCTTTTTGCACGGACGAAAGGACATACACACACACACGAACAACAAAGAGTCAGGTCATCTGGATTCATAACAATTACCATATTTAACACATCCATTTGTATGTATGTAAGTAATTCGACTTGAGCTGCTCAAATTGCGTTACGTTTTTATACATGATTTTTCATCGGGAACAATAAAGTACTTTTTCCCACAAATAATCTTTATTTATTGTCTTCGGAACTTATATCTCTAAGCAATCTATCAATAAATTGTAAAGCATTAATAGGGCACATTGAAACTTCGTCAATTATAATCCCTGACGCTGAATTGAGAAATCTACCTTGACTACTGTTAGGACTGAGGTTTATTAAATTGGTATTGGTTATTTGATAACATTGTGTAACGTCCTGCCACCAACTAAGAGAGAAGAAGCAATGCCACCACTGTGGGTATACGACGAAGATTTAACGAATTTAATTCACGGATAATTGCTGTTTGTACAAAAGTTTTAATCATCCTGCGTGAGCGGTTAAACAGAATACATTGCTACAATAGCATGATGCAAAACTCTATCTATAATTACACGTCGTTCATCATTAGCACTCTCATAAATTTCTTCAAAAATAATAGTTCTTCAGCGAAATTTGAAAAACAGAATCTGGAGAAGCATAGATTGGGTTTGGAAGACCAAGTTCTTCACTGCAAGTATTATGAGTCAGAAGAATATCTATGATTATAAGAAAAAACTTCGCTCATATCATCTTCAAAATCATCTTATAATATGCATCCATAGGGTGAAATAGTATATTAAAGTCACCAAAATGTATGTAACAGGCAGAAGAAAGAATTTCCGACCCTATAAAGTATAGTTCTTTATAGTTCTTGAGATCTGTGCACTCTTACGGACGGATAGACAGATGGACATGGCTAGATACGGATTTTTACACAAAAGGTCTTTTCATTTTATTATCTTATATAGGGATTGAGTAACACATGAACTCGCAAGAGTGTGTAAGCTTCGGCATGGCTGAAGTTAGCCCGGCCTTCTGGTTGTTATTGTTTTTGCTTTCAGTGTGTCCTTGCCTGTTTCTACTGATTGATGGTTGGCCATTTAGGCAACTAATGAAGTTTGCGAACAGTTTATGCTCGTAAATTAAATTTTGAAGTGCATTTGCATCAAAGTAAAATATTTATTAATCAAATTGGGCATTTTAATGTAAATAACTTTTCCTTTATCCCCAAAGCCCACCCCTTTAGCCAACATTTCTGTCCCTATCTCTCTAGGAAAATAAAGGAAAATGACGTGTTACAAACCTACTCTTACATCGTCTTCGTGCACCTCTACTTCTTTCTTTGGTCACGTTACTTTTACTTTGCCTGAGCTGCTCCACCATTTCGCCACTTCTGATAAAAGTAATCAAAAAACTTTCTCGGTTGTTGGTGCAACAACAACAACTGAGCAATCAGTCGGCCGAGCAAGCATATAGCAAAAGGAGAGTGCGTGTTGTGCTTGGATGTACGTATTTCGGCAGAAATGTTTGTAAAGTATAATTACGAGCCAAAAGCAACTAACAGTCAGAGTTGCCAGGTGTACCAAAAATAAAACAAGTAAGCCGCCGGGCCGACTTGGATATACCATGCATTAAGCCAAAAGTAAATATATTATATTTCTTTCGAATGCCGCATGCTATTTTGCTCACTCTCTTATTACAAGAACTTTAGTGCCCTACCGGCCAGATTCAGCCTTGCACCGCTTTGAGTATAAAAAGTTTCCGAATTAAATGAATTTTTGTGGAATGATAGATATTGATGTATGTATAATACGCCAAATTAAATTTTGATACGAAAAAATTAAATTTTGATACGATGAAAATTGCGGGAGAAAATCACCTCGTATCAAATTTAGTGGGCGGAAGAAGGCGTGGTAAAATAAACTTGAACAGCGTATATGCTACACGAGTCTACATTTTAAATTTGGTAGCTCTAGCTTTTATAGTTCCTGACATCTTTGGTCTCATACGGACGGACGCGCGGACATGTATCAATCGACTCGGTTTCTCATAAAGATCAAGAATATATATACGGAAATTCCTTCTGCCTGTTACATACATTTTTCCGACTTTAATATGCCATTTCATCCTATGGATGCAATGTATAAAAAGAAAAATATCCAAGAACTTAATTTCGGCTATGTCGAAGTTCGTATACCCTTGCAGTCCTTGATCATTACATTTTATGATGTTTTAAAAGACTTTTTCTACTTGTTAATACAATGACGCAATCAAATGATCGAACTCTACTGGCGGTAACATACATTTGTTCGCGACTAAAAACATTTATTTCTCGATAACATTTGAAATGTTTGACCTTGAGACTTATTTTCAAAACCAGGAATGACTGGAAGTTGGGTTTTCTGAAATAAGAAAGGTATTGTACCTACAATTTTATCCAAGGTACATTATACCGCTCCTATCGTGGTATTCTTTTCAAAACTTCAGAGTTAGTAAAAGAACAATCACCATTTTTTGAAGTTAAAAACACCTAAATTTAATTTCAGTATTTTTCCACAAATAATCTTTATTTATTGTCTTCGAAACTTATCAATAAATTGTAAAGCATTAATAGGGCACATTGAAACTTCGTCAATTATAATCCCTGACGCTGAATTGAGAAATCTACATTGACTACTGTTAGGACTGAGGTTTATTAAATCGGTATTGGTTATTTGAAAACATTTTGTAACGTCCTGCCACCAACTAAGAGAGTAGAAGCAATGCCGATAAAAGCTGTGGGTATACGACGAAGATTTAACGAATTTAATTCAGGGATAATTGCTGTTTGTACAAAAGTTTTAATCATCCTGCGTGAGCGGTTAAGCAGAATACATTGCTACCGGTATCATGCTCCAAAACTTGGCGCAGAACTCTATCTATCCTTCACGTTCATGATTAGCACTCTCATACATTTCTTCAAAAATAACAGCTTCTCCAGCGAAATTTACATACATCAAACCCAGAATCTGGAGAAGCGTAATTTGGGATTGGACGACCAAGTTCCTCACAGGAAGCATTATGAGTCAGAAGAATATCTATGATTATAAGAAGACTTTTGTTATAAGAAATATTTTGACCGAAGTCTCTTTAAAAAAATTTCGCTCATATCACATCTTTAAAATCGTTCCATAAAGCTAACGCATTCGACGGAACTGTCAAGCTACAAATAAAGCTCAATATGTATGTAACAGGCAGAAGGAAGAATTTCCGACCCTATAAAGTATATATTTACTTGATCAGCAGAGAAATTGATATAGTCTGTCTGTCCGTTCGTAAGAGTGCACAAATCTCAAGAACTATAAAAGATAGAGCTACCAAAATTTAAAATTTAGACTCGTGTTTATACGCTGATGAGGTTTTTTTTTGCCACGCCCCCTTTCCACCCCAGAATTCGATGAAAGGTGATTTTCTCCAGCAATATTTATAGTATCGTAATTAAATTTGGCAAACTAATACATGAATACTATCTATCGTTGCACCGAATTTCACAGAAATCGGCTTAAAAATGCCCGAGCTATACGTAGAAACGGGATGCATTCAAAAAAAATTCAATCGTACACGCACACACAACACCAGATTGTGATTCTTAGTCGCGTCGTGAGGCAGTGCGTCCCCCGGTTGCACACCATCGGCGGAAAGTGAAGTGCAGCGTCTCCACTTGAGCACAATAAAAATCATTTCCAATAGTGGAAAAAATATCGATGGAGATAGAGATAGAGAGAGGGCGAAAAAAGAAAAGGAACTGGAAAACAAAAAGTAGACTATCCATAGGAGGGGGGGTGTTGAGGAGAAAGTTGGGTGGATGATTCGTTACGTTTACGTTACTCACCCAACAAATACGCCCGTATCGACATAATGGGTGTAGTAGAAAATGCTAGCCACGGTAATGGCAAACAGGGCCAAGACACAGCGACGCACATTGATGCCAAAACAGCGACGTGCAATTAAATTACAACAATGGCAGAACCAACTGCCTGGTAGACCGCCTCCTCCAATGCCTCCACCGCCAACTAGATGACTACTGCTACCAGAGGCGATTGGCGACGATGATAATGACGGCGATGAGGAGCTAGAGGAGCAGGACGCTGGAGATGAGGTAGACAACGTTGAACAGCTGTCATTTGTTTTGGCCTTGTACGTGACGATGTTGTTGCTATTGCTGTTGCTGTGGCTGTGGCCGTTGCTGATGCCGCCATGTAGCATGGCTGGTAAAAGCATTGTGCGATCTGTGATGATGGTCGTCTGACCATTTTGTTGAAGATGGTGTTGAAAATGGTTCAAATGACAATTGTCATATGAATTCGTTGTTGTTCCCGTTGTTGTTGCTGTTTCAGCTTCCGTTTCCATATCCGTTTGAGTTCCGGTTCCAGTTGTCACGGTCGCCATATTTGCTTGCATAATGAGTTTTTCATATCGATTTGCATTGGTTGCCGCTGCTGTTGCTGCTGCCAATGATATTGTCATATTGTGTTGTGTTTTTCAAATTCTCTCTAATCGGTGGTTATATCTACTTGATAACTTGGGGATGTCTTCTTCAAAAAAGCAACAAAAAAATGAAATCACAAATAACACTCGCGTTTTAATCCTCTATCGATTTTTTTTCTCACTATGGCGCTTGTAGTAACTAAGTAAAGCGCTCTTCTCAATTTTTTTCTCTTTGATTTTAGTTTAATGGTTGTTTTTATTTTTTTCACTTTTCAATTCGCCATTTGATATGTTTCCAAATATTGAAATACTCATTTTGTTTTGCCATTTTTAAGATAATTGAAATCTGTAAGCATATATATAACCTCTTCTATATATAACAGTTTCTGATATTGCTTAATTTCTTTGATGCTGTTTGCATTTTACTTGAAATCGATATCTCTCATTAATTTTTTCCATCGTTGATGTTGGTGGATTTGGAAATTGATCGCAGCAACCCTCGTTGCGTCGCACTATCAGGCATTGACTGCTGCTGCTGACTGCTCTCTCGTTAGAAGTGAGTGAGTGGGTCGCTCGCTCACTCGACCGACGTCGTGGCCGGCCGTCTTATCTGTAAAAATTATAAAATGACAAACAGATTAACAAATAATTCTTGTTTTATAGTAAAAGCAAATATCAGTTGCCCATTTATACACTAACAACACAATAAGCTCAGACTACAAAATGCCAGGGTTATATCAATTTCTCATATGTACATAAATTGTGACAACAAATTTGAGAAAACATTAAACTACAATATTTGTATGAACTTTAGTTGAGCTGAACAAAATCCCCCTTAAGGTTTATCTACAGATGTATGTATGTACATATGTATGTACATATACAAGACTCCGTGCAAAATTGCAGCTCTGTAGCTTTAGCGGTCTAGGAGGAGAAGCTGTTAATCCAGACAGACAGACAGACGGACGGACGGACAAACAGACGGACAAACGGATTTGAACTCGTCTTGCTGATCAAGAATATATATCCCTTATATGGTCGGAGATGCCTTCTTTTATGCGTTGCACACTTCTGACCAAAATTAATATACCCTTTTTGCAAGGGTATAAAAAGGGTCATAGGCGACTCTTCAAGAAGAGTCACGGCTAGGGTACCATTTTCTCCCGACGAATGGGTCTTTTATGATCAGAAAATCAGCGCATATGTGACTATTTTAATCAGTCGCGTGACTTATAAAAGACTCAGTTATGCTCCAAAATGCTTACTGGGAGAGAACAAGTGTGTGTGTTGCTCTTTTTTCACTTTCTGATGTTGCTGTTGTTGTTCGACTTAAGCATGCCGCTACCATGTCACAGAAAACTCTAGAGATTTTGCCGACGTTTAAGTGGTAAAACGCCGAAACGAAACGATGGTGTCATGGAAAGATTCGACGTTTCATTTTCGGAGACAATTTTAAAACCACCGCTATTGATTGGCAAACAAGCTGCTAGCAGCTATTGTGGCACATATATCATATAGCTCCCATAGGAACCATCGGTCGAAAAATGAGTTTTAGATCAATAACTTCTTTCTTTTTCATAAAACTTAATATTTGGCAGTTTATTATACATCCAAACATCCATGCCAAATTTGATCAAGATCATATAGCTCCCATAGATTATGCGATTATCGTCAAACTTGGTAAATAACATTTCCACATAGAAAGTTATAATTCTGGTAAATTTGATCAACATCGGATGACTATATCAAATAGCTGTCATACAAACATATGAAATAAAGTAAGTAAGTCGCCGGGCCGACTTGGATATACCATGCATCAGGGGAAAACAAATTTCCTTGAGTTTATAAAACTTATTTCATATATTAAATTTCTTTCGTATGCGCGATTTCTAACATATGCTATCTCGCTCACTCTTATGTGTGTGCACTTTAGCGCTCCACCGGCCATATCCGCCTTTGCACTGCTTTGAGTGCAAAACGTTTCAATGCATAACTCGGCCATTTTTATTCCGATTTTTATCAAATTTGGTGGAATGATAGATGTCCATAACATATATATGTGTGCCGAATTAAATTCCGATAGGATAAATATTGCGGGAGAAAATCACTTTTTATTAAATTCCGGAGGCGGAAGGGGGCGTGGCAAAAAAAATTTGGTGGAATGATAGATACTCATAAGATCTATGAGTGTGCCAAATTAACCCTCTAATGCTGTTTTCTAAACTATTGGAGGAAAATAAGAAGAACAATTTTTTTTTAAGTAAATAAAGGCTTCTAAACTCAAAAATGAAATCAGAAAAAATCTAGAAGTTTTCGTTTAGCTGCCAGGTGCAAAAAAGGTAATAAGTGTCTCAAGGCACTCTTGGGCATCTGAGCGTAAAAAAAAGTATTGAATAGAAATGTTAAATTTATTTATTCGTATGGTATACCTTTCAACCAAATATATTGAGCTGGATTGCTTTTATAGATTTTTTATTTAATTTTCTGCAAAACACTACATGCAGCAGATAAAATTACACACGCGAAAAACACATGTTTTGTGTTTATTAAGAAAAAAAGTATCGTTAAAAGCTATGGAGAGTTTTTAAAGATTTTTTCTTAATATTGTGGTGTGATTTATTAACGATCAAAAAGTATTTTAATGGCCAAAAAGCTCCAAGTTTTTTTCTAAATTAAATAATAAAATAAGTGTCTGAAGACACTTTTGAGCGTTAGAGGGTTAAATTACGATACGATAAATATTACGGAAGAAAATCACTTTTTATTAAATTCCGGAGGCGGAAGGGGGCGTGGCAAAAAAAAAACATAAACTTGGTCTGCGCCAAGACTACACGAGTCTACATTCTAAATTTGGTAGCTCTATCATTTATAGTTGCTGAGATCTCTGCACTCTTACGGACGGACAGACGGACGGACGGACAGACGGACAGACGGACATGGCTCTATCAATTTCTCTTCTCATGCTGATCAAGAATATATATACTTTATAGGGTCGGAAAAGCTTCCTTCTCCCTGTTACATACATTTTGGCGACTTTAATATACCATTTCATCCTATGGATGCATGGTATAAAAATTACATGCTGCATGCCTAAACACATGCATATGTATGTACATACATATGTATGTATGCGTGCCGTGCTATTCCGATTTTTATAAAATTTGGTGAAATTATAGATATTCTTAACATGTATTAGTGTGCCGAATTAAATTGAGTTTCGGAGGCGGAAGTGGGCATAAAAATATCAAAGAAGCTAACTTCGGCTAAGCCAAAGTTTGTATACCCTTGCAGCCCTTGACCATTACATTTTATTTCCTAAACAATTTTTTGTTTTTTAATCCAATAAAGAAATAATTAAATACATTGGCTGGGGCCAGCCAATCGCCAAATAGTAAGCGTGCCAAGACAATATAGCGATTGATATTCATATTCACACACACACAATCGCAATTTTGACACATATATGTGCTTCACTGCTTATGCGTGCACTGCTTATGGCAGCAGTACTGCTGCATACTGCTGCTGCCATAAGCAGTGCACACTATATTGGCAAATTTTATATCGTCGAAATCAGGCGTTATGTTTATCCGATTGTTTTGAAATTCACGCATATGATGTAATCCCTTTTTATTTATGTACGTAATCAGTTTGGATAAGATTGTTCAAAAAATATAGAAGTTATTCGCATTTAACGTTTGTATTTGTATGGCAGCTATATGATATAGTTGTCCGATCTTATTCAAAATCGCAGATGTGCATGTGGCTGTATAGAAAAGCTTATATACGAACTTTGAATGGCATAGCTCTAAAACTGTGGGACAAGATCGCGAAGCACCAGACAGACAGACGGACAGACGGACAGAAGGACAGACGGACATGGCTATATCAACTCGTCTTCTCTTGCTGATCAAGAATATATATACTTTATGGGGTCGGAAACGATCCCTTCTCTGCGTTACAAACATCTGACCAATTTTATAATACCCTCTGCAAGGGTATAAAAAACAGCGAATAACGTGGGATGCACAATGCAAAAAAAAAGAGTCAGAAACAGAAATTGCCAGTCATTAGTGGGTTAAATGTTTCTTTCCTGTTATGTTTCGTTTTGTTTTCACTTTTCTGTTCTTTACTCTACTTTGTTTTGCCCAGCGATTATTAATATGCTGTGAACTGAGAGACACCCCTAGAGAGATGTGAGGTGGCACCGTGGATGCGCGAAAAACTAACAAAAAATAAGAAAGCCGCCCCAAATAACACTATGAAAGGCCACGGGGCATCATACAGAGACCGAAATTCATGTACTCTTACAGACTTATGACAGGCTAAAAAATAATAATCTACATTTCTTTTCAATAAATATAATAATATATAAACATTTTTTCTGCATCTAGCAGGTAATTACAGGGACGGCCGATTATTAGACTCATTTTTGTTGTCGTTGTTCAATTCAGATATTCTCGATTGTTAAACAATTTTATTAAGTTAGCTTAGTATTTGTCCCAGATGCATTTGATTGATTTTTTACGCAAATATTAGGCACATTTTGCCAGAATCTTTAATATTGACGATACACGTATGGACCCTGAAAAGAAGTTGTAGATCTAGTGAAACTAGTTGCATACCAAAAATGTTTAATTTGTCCCCAAAATATCGTTTTGAAGCCAACTGAACATGAGATTTTTGCTGAGTGATGGTAAAGTACTATTTTCCTTAAAGAACTAAATAGAGAATATAAAATTTCCCGTCCAATTAGGTGTTCCACAAAAATCGGATGAAAATTAGTTATCATGAATCGCCTCGCAACAAATGACATTTTTATGCGAGACGCCATATCAATCTTCTCTCTTTCTTTTTCATGCATGCAAGGACGTTATTCAGCTAATAAGGGAGGATGCCAGCAACTACATGTGTGTCGTAGTCAAATACTGCACCCACAAGCCGTCAAAATGAGTGCAACGTTTTTTTAAGCACCTGCGTGGCATACTTTCCAACAAAGCGACGCATCCTTCGTTTTGAATTGTTTACTGCGCCCTTTGGAGTTTATTCCATACTATGTTTAGATTGCTTGGTTTTGGCCCATAAATGGTCAATGGGATTCAAATCAGGTGATTAAGGATATCATGATGTTTGTCATGATGTCTTTATATACAAACTGATCCATTCGAGTCTCTATTCTGTGGATAGGCCCCACGCCGTGCCAGAAAAAAGATGCCCAGACCATGACTTTACCTCCGCCGTGCTTCACCGTCTTCACGGTATACCTTGGGTTGTACTCCATGCGGGGTGAACGCCAGATATATGGTTTCCCATACGATCCTACAAAGCTCCACAAAACTGTTTTCGTTAAGCCGCCTTCGAATTGTAAGAGATGAAATATTAATGCTAAACTGTGAAGACATCTCTTTTTGTATTCTGGTAGAGCGTTTAAAAGGGTCCCCAAGAGCCTCTCGCTTAAAAGGCCCATTTTGCCTCTTAGTGGTTTTTCTGAATCTGGTTTTTGCATGATGGTGCCCAAATCTAAAAATGTCTTAGAGCATTATAAATCTTTTCCCTAGAACATTTAAAAATAGTGGCTATATCTAACAGCAAACGACAAGGTAGCAAATGAAGCCATTTCGGGAGGGTTGGTAGCAGGTTGTTACCATGGCCGACTTCGATATTCACTCCAGAATTTGAATACCTTACAAACCCTTTACAGCCTTAAACTGTTTGGAAATTGTTAGTGCCTCTGTTGTTAAAAAAAGTTATATGGAATTATAAACCATATAAACCATCGATATTGGCTCTATTCGACTTTTCATCTGTCGAAAAAACTATCTATAGTATCCATAAATTTACTAAATTTACTTTTGCAGACCAAGAGCAAAAGTCTATACACTATAATCGATTCTCCTCATTTGAAAATCCAAAGCAAACTAGAATCCAAAAATGGTAATGAATCACTTCAATTTTGAATAGAAATTGTAGCGACTTTACTCTTGATGTTGATAAAGAATATAAGTGTTTTGTCTAGATTTAGCATGTAGATAGATGCAATAGGGCTGTCTAGCCCTAAGGGCAATGCCCGATCAAAAAGTATATATATATATACATTTATGTACAGATTAATGGAATCGTAAACGTATCTTCTATATACATATAAGGTTATTATAATAACAGGGGGAAAAGCAAAACGGGAGACAGACAAAACAAAACCTAAAACAGCTAAAACATTAGCCATAACAAAAGGCAAGTAAATGGTTAGTGTTGAGTGGGGAACAACGGTGCAGAGTGTATATGTAGGTAGGGAGGTCTCAATACAATTTAGAGTATTTGACGATGCATCTCGAATAAATATAAACAAAAAGGGGTGGCGGATGCAAAGTCAGAGGGCGGGCGAGAAGTGTGAGAAAATTAATTGGTGTTTAGCTGGAAAGAAAAACATATAAATATTTTCAAGTAAATTAAAAAGAAACTCTCAACACACACACACAGCAATATTTGTCCCTGTTACAAACAAATCAACCCAACCAAATGAAAAAGTTTTCCACAGTTAAGAAAAATTCAAGTGATGTAGTGAGTTGCATAGGGGAAATGGTGGGGCTGTCGGTGGATGATTAGGGGGTGTCGGCGGGGGGGGGCAAACCTAGAGACAACTTTGGTTTGCCTCGCTTGGTTGCTTGGGCAATTGAAGAGGAAATTAAACAAGTTTTGTATCTAACGAAGTAAGAGAAAGAACAAGAGACAGAGAAAGAGAGAAAACAAGAAAGAAAAAAGTTTTCTTAGGGTTCGCGAGTTAGCCTTAAAGTATGCAGCAGCAAACAAACAAGAAACTTTCGCTCCTTACACCAGCAATAGCAGGTCAGAAGGGGCGTGGCATTGACACTGCTATTGCTGCTGCCTCCGCTGCTGCTGCTGCTGTTGCTAAACTTTTTGAATCAATTTAAGTTTTGACATTTTAATGATAAATCTGTAGCAGAGCAAAAAAGAAACGCAAAGCAGAGCAACAAGAAGCAGAAAACAAGGCCAAGAATTTGGAAAATGAGAATGGATAGTCAAGATTTTGTTGTTGTTCTTGTTGTGGTTGCAGTAAGGCGAAATTCAGTTAACAAATTACTGAAAAGTATTCAACAGAGAAAATGGAACGACAGTGTGTTTTTCTTTTCACTTACTATCACATCTCTCTCCGTCTCTCTCTTTCGTTCTCTTTCTCTCTTCATCTCCCATCATCACCATCAATGCAAACTGTTTCAATGCAAATCAAGCCAGCAAAAGTTGACATAATTCAACCCTTGACATAATCTTGGATATAGTCGTTTCGACCACAATTGTGCAATGAGGAAAAGCAAATATGGGTGAAAAAATCCACCTACCTATAATAAATAAATACAGTAAGGAAGTCGCCGTGCCGACTTGGACATAACTTGCACCAAGTAAAAGAACTGCTTCAAATTTATAAATCCCTTAAGACCATTTAAGTTCGAAACGTTTCTACGTACATATAACAAATATGTATGTAATGGATAATTATTGTAATTATACAATGCATCCTTATGATGAAATGGTAAATTAAAGTGGCCAAAAGTGGCCAAAAATCAGCAATATTTATTGTATCGTAATTTAACTTATACATGTTATGAACATCTATAATTCCACCAAATTTCATAAGAATCGGAATAAAAATGGCCGAGTTATACGTTGAAACGTTTTTTACTAAAAGCGGTGCAAGGGCGGATATTGCCGTAAGAGTGAGCGAGACAGCATGTGCTAGAAATCGCCCATGCGAAAGAATGTTAATATATGAAATTCGAAGTAGTTTTTTCATTGGAAAATTCGCACAATTCTTGCAGAAATATTTCTAAATATGTTAGAGACATACTGATACAACAAAATATGCTTGCAAGTGTTCAACTTTACGTTGCCCAGAAGAAACAATAACAAAGTTAAATAAATGATTGAACATTTGTCTAATATATGCAATATATCGTCCTCATGCAAATGGGAAAAATTATTTGTCAGCCCATTGAAAACTATTTGATTTAGATTCGTAACAATTTTTTGTAGTTCAGATTTAATACATAAATGTTGGAAATTTTTTATACTAAAAATATCAAAGAAGCTAACTTCGGCAATGCCGAAGTTTGTATACCCTTGCAGCCCTTGACCATAACATTTTATTTCCTAAAAAATTTTTTGTTTCTTAATCCAATAAAGAAATATTTTAAATACATTGGCTGGGGGCAGCCAATCGCCAAATAGTAAGCGTGCCAAGGCAATATAGTGATTGATATTCATATTCACACACACACAATCGCAATTTTGACACATATATGTGCTTCACTGCTTAATAAGCAGTGCTTATGCGTGTGTGTATATATAGGCAAATTTTATATCGTCGAAATCAGGCGTTATGTTTATCCGATTGTTTTGAAATTCACGCATATGATGTAATCCCTTTTTATTTATGTACATAATCAGTTTGAAAAAGATTGTTCAAAAAATAGAGAAGTTATTCGCATTTAACGATTGTATTTGTATGGCAGCTATATGATATAGTTGTCCGATCTTATTCAAAATCGCAGATGTGTATGTGGCTGTATAGAAAAGCTTATATACGAACTTTGAATGCGATAGCTCTAAAACTGTGGGACTAGATCGCGCAGCACCAGACAGACAGACGGACAGACGGACAGACGGACATGGCTATATCAACTCGTCTTCTCTTGCTGATCTGCAAGGGTATAAAAAGGTTTTACGGTAACGATTATACATTGGCCTCAGAGACGGCACTTCGCTGAATGTGATATTTAAATTGTGTTCTGACAAAAGTCAAATTCTGAATAAATAGGTTCGTTTTTTTTTTTTGGATTTTAAAATCTCAAAGTGGCATCGAAATAGACCGTGAACCGTCGCCCTAATTTAATATATGGAATGTTTTTGTTCTTATTTTATTCAGATGCTGGCTCCCCCCATCTCAAGTGTGCGACACTTCAAATTGAAATCCTCTCGAACCTCTTCAGAACTCCTACTCACGCACCTCTCCTGTTCTTGGGGGTTTTTGCTGACTGAGCAAATTGAAATAAAAATCAAAGTGATGTAAAATGCATTACAAACACTTTTGGGCTGGCATTTTTATTAGTGCCTTTTTGTATTTCTAGATAGACAAAAGCAACAACAACTGACATGGCCACCTGCCAATTGCTGCAGTTCATCTCCTGCGGAGGAAAATCTACAAATGACTGTAGGTGGAACATAGTAAAGTGTCCCCTCAGCCCCCCACAAACATCTCGCCCAGCACACAAATTGAACACGATTTGTGTTTTAAAACTTGGCTCAATTTGTGGTTTTAATTTGAGAATAAGTTTTTATAGAGACAAAAATAAGAGAGCAAAAAGTTTGTGATCAATTTTTGTTTGTCCCAATTAGCCATAGAGAGATCCGAACATGAGAAATAAAAGTTTGTGGCCAAATGGAAATTGATACAGACGAGTAGAAAACTTGAAGGCCAACAAACAAACAAACACAAATAAACATTGCGACAGGGAGAAGAACACAAAGATAATTGGCAGAACCAGCAGAACGAATTACAACAGAAAAACTATTTTAAATGGCACTTAGAGCGACAGAGACAAGTTAGGAAAAGCAAATCCAACACACAATCCCCCAGACAATGGAGCAAAAGCAAGTATAGTAGTAAAACTATACAACGAGCAGGTTATTTCACTCTTGCTAAATTAGGTAAGAATTTACATCAGTATGTCAAAGTTTTAATTTGTAGACTTTGTAGATTTTATGCGTAAGTTGCGATTATGGAGTGTTTGTAAGCTTTTTGGGTAAGCTCAGAGGCTGCTTTGTGTAGAGTTTGTGAAGTACTTTCGAGGAGTTAAAACCTAGTGAGCGGTTAAATAGACCTTATAATGAGAGAGACTCGGAAGAATTATAAATCGAATGCAACTAAAAGAAATTAAAATACCTAAATATGTGCATGAGCTACCTTTTTGAGTACATGAGCGAATCAAGTTATTGCATCGAGTTGCGATTTGCTTTAACTCGAATGAATTTATGAACCAACTGAGGAACTCAGAGGAAGTCAGCCTAGGATCGCCCATTTAGTTCTAGTATCATACACTTGCTTCTGCATCCTTCCATCCTAGAGCTCAAATTGAATGACCATTTCCCTTCATCCTTCATAGGATGTAATGGATATACATTAAAGTCACCAAAATGTATGTAACAGGAAGAAGGTAGCCCTTCCGACCCTATCGATTTGCCTCCCAAATTCGATAAAAGGTTAGTTTTATGTTCAATTTTTACCGTATAGCAATTTAATTTGATCTAACATTCCACAAAAATCGGAGTGAAAATAAGCGAGTAAATAAATAAGAAACAAACAAGTTTTTAGAAGGAAAACTATTTTTGGTCCGATCGATGTTGATCAAATTTGGCAAGGACGTCTGGATATATGATAAGCTGCCACAAGCCTATTTTCGACCGATGGTTCCTATCGATGAATCCAAGATAAACAAGCCTTCGTGCAAAATTGCACCTTTATGGGTCTAAGGGGAGAAGCTGTTAGTCCAGACAGACAAGCATGATTACATGAATTCGTCTTGTCGTGCTGATCAAGAATATATATACTTTATATGGTCGGATGTGCTTCCCTTAGCAGAATTTGTTGTTAATGCTGATGATGTAGCAGAGAAGCTGCCCATAGTTTCGTCTCCAGGGGAGATTTGAAATGAAATCATTATGAATATGTAAATATATATATGTATATTTGTATATGTGTGTGTGTCTTGCAGCATATTTGTTTTGCAAGTCCTTAGTTTGCTTTTCTACTCAGCTCAACTATGCTATCTGCTGCTGCATACTTACAAACACATATGATATGCATCTATCCTAATTACTTTTGTTGCTCACATGATGTTCGTGTATAGGAAGAAACATTTTGTGCATTTGCATTGGCTAGAAGATCTCCTATGCAACATGCAACACTCTGCCTTTTCATCGCCCCCACAACTCTCTCTCCCCATCGACCCTCTGTGTCTGTGTGTGTGTTTGCCTTTCTCTTAGCTGGCAATAACAACAAGTCAAAAACCATTTACACGCCTAGTCAATTACACAAAGAACGCAAAAACACAAACAACACTGTTGCCACACCAACGCATCGTCGTTATGCTTCAAGAGCAGCTGCAGTAACAGCAGCAGCTTATGACTTGCTGTTTTCCATGGCTACTCCTCCTTCGCCTCGTTTTTGCCTTGATCTTGTCTGCATTTTGAGGCTTTACTGTCTCTCAGTTGTGGTCGAAGCGAAACAGTGATGCGTTGGCGTGGGCATGGGCGTGGGCCTGGGCATCGTGGGTAAAGCAGCCCACGCAACGAAATCTTAGCCAAATTGTTTGCCTGCACTTGCAGCTTACCAATGGGTTTTGCTTGCGGTTAAAACGGCATGGAGCTAGAGCACGAAGAACCAGAATCCAAGCCACCGTCTGGCATTGGCAATGGCGTCTGGATCAGAGGCACATGCAGAAATTAAGTAAAACGAATTCACGAAAATTGTAACGAAACGAATCGTTGGCCCAATTTGTGACCCCGCTGACAGACTCAGAGTTAGACTCTGAGACTCAGCTGGTTTCACACACATGTTATGAATAAATATTCATTTCTATCTTTGTATGTTTCACAATTATAAACAATTTATTGCTGGTGTGCAATCAATTGGAATGCGATAAACAAATGTAGAGGAATAAGCTACAAACAATACTGATACACATACATATTTATATATATCCTAGTCCCCTAACACTTTAACTATTATCCGCATTACTTCTTTATAATTTTTCCATCAACTTCAATACTTCAGCTGGAGCCAAATATGATTTCTGACCCCAATTTCGAACTATTGCAGTGATTGCATCTCCTGTTTCCCATCCCGAAATCTTTATTTATTCAAGGGTGAAGCATTCGAAATTAATCTTTTTCGAAATGTAATTTTTATACCATGCAGGATGAAATGGTATATTAAAGTCGCCAAAATGTATGTAACAGGCAGAAGGAAGCTTTTCCGACCCTATAAAGTATATGTATTCTTGATCAGTATCAATAGACGAGTCGATTGTCCGTCTGTCTGTCCGTCTGTAGGATCATTGAGATCTCGGAGACTATGAGAGCTAAAGCTACCAAACTTGCCATGTAGACTCGTTTGCTCTGTGGGTAGATCGAGTTTTTGTTTCTTTGCTTTTTTGCGCTAAAGTGCTCGTGTCCAGATAAGAGTGAGCGAGATAGCATTTGAAAGAAATTTAATATATATCTTTTCACCTGATGCATAGTATATCCAAGTCGGCCCGGCGACTTACTTACTTTATTTTGATTAAAATTAATTTAAATAATATAAAAATGTCAACAGCTTTGTTTTAATAAAGATTTGCTTTTGAAGATACATTGATATTGTATATCGATTATTTTTAGATAGTTTATAAGCAATTTGCAATTGATTTCGAATAGTACAATAAACATAATGATTGTCATTTCCCGTCGGAGACAATTTGTAAAGTATTCGAAAATGGAAAGCATTTATCGTTTAAGTCCGGTGCAAAACAACATAACATCGATTTGAAGATATTGAAGACAAAAAAACTCTTAAAAAACCACAAAAACATTGAGTTGAAGCCATTGTTCTTTAAGGATCTACTAAAAAATCGAAAACTATGTCTAGATTTGCGTTTTCGGTTCCAGAAACGATAGCGATGACTAGTAAGCTCATTAAACGGCTATAATAAAGAATATTTGAGCGGATTCGCTAATTTGCAAACTACAATTGCTCAAAACCGTCATCATATTAATCGATTCTGTTTCCCATAGTCAAAGCCCTTCACTAAAACCCCTAATGCATTTATCGGCCCCTATGCGCCGACTTCCGCTCCCTTTGTACCTCAAGCGCATGAATTTATTATGCTATTTGCATATGTGTAGTGTGTGTGTTTGTTTGTGTAGTATGTGTGTGTGTTGTTGCAGTCGTGACGATGTTATTGTTGTTGCTGTTGCTGTTGTTACTACTGATGATGCTGCTGCTGTGGTGGTGTATATAAATTAATTCCCCAGGTTAACTGCCGTGTAACGTTTTATAATAAAGCCAGCTGCATAATTATGAAGGCAACAAACAAACTGATAGAGAGTCCATATACATATAGATTATAAATATACGTACATATATACACATGTATATCTATACATGTGGAGCATGTATATATGTATAGTCATTTATATACACATATCTCGGCGATGGCACGCAACATTAAACCAACTATGCCGGACAGGCCCATTTATGGGTAGTACCGGCCAGGTCTTTTGCTTCATTCTTCTGGTTGCGCTTCTCTCCAGGACGCGGTTAAGTGGTCATCCGCATAATCGACGCCTGGTTAAAAAGACGCACACATACATAAAAAACAACAAATTAACAAGGAAACCAGGAAAAAAGTGTCCTGGCCTCGGGTTGAGCCGCAGAAAAGGGGGTTCGACGTGCCATGGCCTGACATGGTGTAATATATGTATATCTTTTTATTGTCCTGTCGTTTTATACCATGCATCCATAGGATGAAATGGTATGTTAAAGTAGCCAAAATGCAGGCCGAAGAAAGCATTTCTGACCCTATAAAGTATACATATTCTTGATCAGCACGAGAAGCCGATTGAGACATGTCTGTCCGTCCGTAAGAGATCAAAGATCTCAGGAACTACAAAAGCTAGAGAGCTATCAAATTTAGAAATCACACTAGTGTAAAATATACGCGAGTCAAGTATATTTTTTTACCCAACCGGAATGATAATGGGTCAATTATACGTAGAATCGTTTTGTACTCAACGGTGTGCAAGGGTGGATTCGACAGGTGGGGCGCTAAATTCGAAGTAGTTTTATTAATTGAAGCGTGGTATATCCAAGTCGGCCCGGCAACTTACTTTATTTTCTCTTATTGCAACACGAACACACACAGCACACATAGATGAGAAGGTGGGTAGAGGAGGGTGAAAGGGAAGTAGCCATTGGCCTTGCCTAAATAAATAAAGTTGATGTCTCGGTATTAAATGCGTGACCAACCGATAACCGACTCCACGACGCGACTATCATAAAAATATTTTATCCATTAGGCCATTGTTTCATTTTTAGTAATATGTTTTTCTTCCTATCTACCCTCTCGCGTTAAATGACCATTAATAATTGTTAAATTTATGTTACGATACAGCTGAGATCCAAGTTCAATTAACAGTGTAAAATGCGTCGTATACTTAATGGTTATTGTGATTAGAGAATTGTGGCAGAATACGGTCTTAAGATAAAGATTAACAGAAACAGATATACTTATGTAGAAATAGAAAAACCTATAGAAATTAAAGTATACCATCCCTTGTTGCAAACAATATTAAAGTTAAACCAAAGAAACTGAATCAAAGTCAATCAATTTTTACAAGCAATATTGTTCACTAGGAACACCCTCGGCCGACAAAATCAGCCGCATTCTACGAAAATAAATTTTAAGTAAGAATATTTTGCGCCCCTATATATTGGGAACTATTAAAGCTAGATCTATCATATTTGGACAGTACATGTGTGCAGTATGCGTATCTTAATTTAATTTGGCTCACTAATACATGTTATGTTATATCTATAATTCTTCCAAATATCATAAAAATCGGAATTAAAATGGCCGAGTTATACGTATAAACGTTTTGTACTCAGGGCGGATGCACAAAAAAGTGAGCAAGATAGCATGTGGTAGAAATCACCGATTAGGTTGTGGGCCGCTAAAGTGCTCGTGTCCACATAGGAGTAAGCCAGATTCAATAGCATTTGAAAGAAATTTAATAAATTAATTTTCACCTGATGCATGATATACTGGTATATATGGCCGGCGACTTTATTTTATTCTATTTCGAATACTGTTTAAGGACAGTATCGTTAATACAATTTTTGTTTAATGCTTCCCGTTAGACGCACTATTTAGAAAAATAATGGAAAAAATTATCAATATTTTATAAACACAAGAAATAAATCATGAAAATCTGATGGAAGTGCTCAAAAACACGCACACAAATTATTCGCACACTTTATGTTTAAGCATTTCAAACACTTCCATGCACCGTAGACAAAGCACTTGTATTAGCGAAAAGCATTGCCGATATTTGTACTTAATTCATGATTTTTTATTGGGTTATTGGTTTAACACACAGAAAAAGTTTTTTAAAACATAAAATGGATTGGCCAAGGGTATATCCGGCATATCCGGAGTTAGCTTCGTTGATATTTATTATTAATTAAGATACGAAATATAAAGCATGATGGTTAGTTGATTGTGAGCGACGTTCTTAGACGGACGCTTCCTCCAAATGCAATCTTATGGGGAATCCGTTGAGCTGTAATTCCTAACTAGTTTTAGCGTTGGAAAAGTGGTATGGCATTATAATCCTAGAACTGTTAGCGAAGCCTACTAATAAGTTCTCGAACCAGTGCTATACAGACAACGTACTAACCTTAACGGAATTAACGGAAGTTAATAGACGGTATACGATGGCTAGGAGTTAAGAAAATTGATAACGATTAGGTGGAATTAGATGAAAGATACTGTTAAAGGGTCGAAATTTGCTACGCATTTGTTCCAACTACTTTTTCTTTAGGTCGAGAAGGGTATTCCAAAATATACGTTTAGGAAAACTTCTTTTCAATCACACCTTGGTTCCGGACCTCTCTTTATGATACATGTAGAAATGGACCCTTGCTACGTGAATTTAACTCATTCCACACATATACCAGATTCTTCTACATTTATGGCCTGTGGCATTGCATGAAACACAAAAAGGAAACTAAATTGAAACATACAAACAAATATACAGAAAATTGATGAAAATATATTGTATAAATAATTATGGGTGAGCGGGGGGCAGAGCGAGGTAACATCAGCCATCAGCAGCAACATCGTCATCATTGTACCAATCTATCATTCCATCAATTTGGAGCAGCCAGCTGCAATTTCTTCATCATTTTTCATTTTGGTTCGTTTTGACAGAAATGAAACTAGGGCGAGCGTATAGTTCAATGACATAATTTGTCGCTTTGCATCAATAGTAGGAGTGAACGAGTGGACAACAACAGTAGAGACAATGCGGGAGGACCCCAACATTCACATCCATATCAACATTGTCCAAGAGTCAACGAAGTCGTCGTCGTCAGAGTTGTGGTCGTCATCATCCGCATTATAATCATCGTCTTCATCGTCATTGTTTTCGCTTGAACTTTATTGTTTTGATTTATGCGCGTGCATAACAACAAAGAGAACCATAGTGAAAGAGAACGATAGAGAATATGGAGAAAATAGAAAGAGAGAGAGAGAGAGAGAGATGACTGCACGCTAAGCTAAAACTTTGCAGGTTTCATCTCTCCTCCTCCTCTTTCACCTCCAGCACCCTAGAGTTCCTGCTACTGGTCTACTGCCTCCCGCCCCTGCCTTGTATGGTCCACATAATTTTGCCTGCTTTGGACACGTCGCGTTGTTTATTCCGCTAACGCCAAACAACGGCGCAGCGCGTTGTTGACTTTCCCTCTCTCACCGGAACGGGGGCAAACGAAAACGATGTTGTAGCTGTCGCCCTGTTGCATGCCTGCCACTGGCAACAACCTCACACTCAACCACCCACACATTAAATTTCTAGGTCCACGGTACTCCGATTATGTTAATGTGCCCAGAGCTCTTGCCATTATGATGTTGTTCACCACCGGATACCGACAACTGACGACCAACTGATGGACCAACGACCAGTCTACATATTTGACAGCCATCACAAGACAGAAGCCGACCCAGCAAGCAGAAGGCAGGGGGGGCAGACAACGAGTACGACAACCAAGTTACTGCAACATTTCCTTGCGCGAAAAACTTTTTTGCTGATTATGACACCAAAACATTTTTCAAGCCTGCGGAGTAATTTTTTAACCACTGGGCAAATCGCCTAACAGTGAAAAAAAAAGAACAAACAAAAACAACTACAAAAAAATCTATATTAGTTTACTGTTTATCTAATTTAAGAAAAGATTTAATAATGAGAAATAAACTTGGCCAAGATATTGTACAAACACAAATACATGGTCCAAATCTGAAATGATGAACAATGCATTTTAGTAAGACGTTTAGACAAGTAATTTATATTAGAGACTTTTCATTCAATCTTTATGCCCACACGGTTTTTAACTTTAAACTGCACTTTATATTGATCAATTACAATTTAGTACTAATGACCTAGGAGTCTCATTATTTATGTTAAACCCCGCACGGATAGTGTGGGGAGAGCGGCTCACGTGGGAAGAACGGCAGCAAAGTGAAAGCTCCCCATTTGTTATTAACCCTTGTCTGTGCCCCGTGTGGGCATAAACATTCCGCCTCCTCAGGGATTTCTTCCAATTCTTATGATATTTGGTGGGATGATAGATATTCTTAACATGTATTAGTATGCCAAATTAAATTGCGATACGATAAATAATCGGGTGAAAATCGAATTTTGAAGAAATTTGAAATAAACTTGATCTGCGTGCATACTGCGCACATCTACTCCAAATACGATAGCTCTAGCTTTTATAGTTCCCGAAATATAGGGGCTCAAAATATTGTTTCTCAAATAGCGTGGGCGGAAGGGGGCGTGGCAAAAAAGAAACAACTTGATCAGCGTACATAACAAACGAGTCTACATTCCAAATTTGGTGGCTCTAGCTTTTATAGTTGCTGAGATCTAGCCACTCTATCGGACGGACAGGCATGTCTCAATCGACTCGGCTATTGATACTGATGAAGAATATATAAACTTTATAGGGTCGGAAAAGCTTCCTTCTCCCTGTTACATACGTTTTGGCGACTTTAATTTATATTTAACCCTATAAATGTATGGTATAAATATCAAAGAAGCTAACTTCGGCCATGCCGAAATTTGTATACCCTTGCAGCCCTTGACCATTACATTTTATGTCTTAAAAAAATTTTTTGCGTGTTAATCCAATAAAGAAATACTTTAAAAACACTAAAAAATTTATCATCGACTTTCTTTGGGATTCAAACGCGCGTCTATTCGTTTAATAAACAAAAACAAAATAAATGTCTAATGTCTAATAATGTCTATCTTTTGGAAATGAATACCGTTATTTCTCTCAGTTTGCAGAAATAGGCAATTTCAGATGTTGCAATGCGATGTGAAAATACTTTTGGAGCACGTTTCGAGACAGCGAAGCAGGATACGTGCGGGACCGTCAACGACCACAAATGTTTATGACATGAGGTACATTTTTGGTATTTTAATTAAGCCATGAAAACAACACAATAGAACTAAACAGAAACAAGAAATTTCCAAAAAAAAAAAAAAAAAAAAAAAAAAAAAAAAAAAAAGGGGGGGTATCCTGAAATGCACTAAATAAACGAAAACTTATAGTTTATGTTTAGATAAATTTCTATTATGTTATGCATTCCAGTTGAATGGCCATATACAACACAAAAACTCGTGCATAAATACCAATTTGAATGTAAATAAGTATACATTTATTACTCAATAAATTTTATGGTTAAATTAAATTTGTATACCCTTGCAGAGGGTATTATGAAATTGGTCGGATGTTTACTATTTACTATTTTTTTTATACCATGCCTCCATAGGATGAAATGGTATATTTAAGTCGCCAAAATGTATGTAACAGGAAGAAAAAAGCCTTTCCGACCCTATAGAGTAAATATATTCTTGACCAGCATGAGAAGAGAAATTTATATAGCCTTGTCCGTTTGTGCATAGATCTCAGGAACTATAAAAGCTAGAGCTACCAAGTTTAGAATGTAGACTCGTGTAGTATATACGCTTTTGCCACGAGCCCTTTCGGAATGAAAATAACCTATACGTAGAAAGATTTTGTACTATTTCGTATTTTGTAATTGCAACTTTCACTCTTATTTCGAAGTCTTTATACTTTGATAACGTTTTTCAAAAAATTATATACAAATTCTAAGTGTTATGACTATTTGTTTACATGAACCTACCCAAATAGGATTTTTGGGTCTAAAAGGATAATTTTGAGGGTTTATTGAAAGTTTAGAGCACACAGTTTCTCCCAACTTTATGAGATCCTTAAAGTGGGTAAGGTTTTCTAACAGTATCTGTATTTTTTTTCATGCGGTATTGCATAATGACAAAATACTTTTGTCCATTCACGAAATTGAATTGAAATTTTTTACAAGGTTTAATAATGTCTATCTTTAGGAAATTAAATGAATACCGTTACTTCTCTCACTTTGCAGAAATAGGCGATTTGTGATGTTAAAATACTTTTGACCATCATTGTAAATTATTTACGAAAAATGGAAAATGAAAAAAATTCGCAACAAAAGTTTGTTGTATGTGTGTACTAGTATTGTGCAATAATTCATTCATTTTATCTAAAGCCAGCAAACAAATTTTGTGACGGGGACAGCTGCATTACATAATTCATCCCTTAAAAGCGACCAACAAAAATTTTCCGTATCTGAAACATTCCAGAACACAGAGAGAGAGAGTTCTCTCCGCGAGAGGGAGAGTCTCTCTTGAGTCTAACAAAAGCGTAAAAAATGGGTTGCAAAAACTTTAAAGGATGCGAAAAAATATGATGATAGCTGAAGTAGGGATCCCTTCCATGCCAGGTAATAATATTTGTGTCAACATAAATAAATCGCTAAAAAAGAAGCAAATGCTTGTGTTTGATAGCAGCTATAATATTAATAACATTGGTCTGGCAATGCGTAAAACCACATGGCTATCATAGAGTGAAATGATATGATCCAACGTATCGGACAACGACGCAAGTTATGCATTTCTTTTGTTAACCTTTTTTTATTTTTTTTTGCTTATTTGAATTTTTTTCTGAATCTGTAACATTTGAAGAATGTTTTGTAAAAATTAAAAGCTAATCAGGACGAAGCTTTCGAAGATTAAGCGTTTCAAACGACCGGACCTCAAGGCTGGATGTTTCAGCATACAAAACTTAAAGTCGATTTTCTGACATACGATATTTTTAAAGTCAGTGAACATCCTAGTAGAAAATCTACTAGATCAATCGTTTTATATTTTTTATATAAATTTTACACAAATATCCTCAGGTAATGACAAAGCATTCGTTATAAGCCATCCCGTGGTAGCTTTTCAAATGCTTTTGAGAATCTCAAGGGTTCAAACAAGTACACGAGTCTCTTGAATAATGTTTTTTTTTTGTTCAGGAAGAAATAGAATAGTAACAATCTCAAAAAATTTAAATTTGGCGATCCTAGGTTTGCTTTACTTGCAGGGACTTGTACTTACTCCGCCTTTTCACGTAGATCTCCGTATTTAAAAAGAAGGAGAGCTATATGATATAGTAGTCCGATCTTGATCAAACTTGGCATGTATGTTTGGATGTATAATAAAGTACCAAATGTTAAGTTTTATGACAATCGGGTGAAAAAGAAAGAAGTTATTGATCTTGAACTCATTTTTCGACCGATGGTTCCTATGGGAGCTATATGATATAGTTGTCCGATCCGAATGAATCCGAGATATACAATGCCTGCAGTATATACATGACTCCGTGCAAAATTCTAGGAGGAGAAGCTGTTCATCCAGACAGACAGACGGACAAACGGATTTGAACTCGACTTGTCATGCTGATCAAGAATATATATACTTTATGGGGTCGGAAACAATCCCTTCTCTGCGTTACAAACATCTGTTTGTCCGTCTGTCTGTCCGTCCGTCCGTCTGTCTGGATCAACAGCTTCTCCTCCTCCTTGATTTTTACCCGCAATTTTTATCGCATCGTAATTTAATTTAGCACACTAATACATCTTATGAACATCTATCATTCTATTATATCAAATTTAAAAATCGGAATAAAAATGACCAAGTTATACATATGTACGTATGTATGTATGTATAAACGTTTTGTACTCAAAGCGGTGCAAGACCGATGCACACAAGAATGTGCGAGATAGCAAGTGCTAGAAATCAGCGATTTGTTTGGGGGGCGCTAAAGTGAGCGAGATAGCATTTGAAAGAAATTTAATATATGAATTTTCACCTGATACATGGTATATCCAAGTCGTCCCGGCATAAACGCTTAAACCTATCGATTTTCTAAAGTTTTGTGAAGGAGATGGCACTTTAACGGATTACTTGTCAGTCAAATTGATCGCATATTTTCGTTGTGGTTTCTCTGGTAAAATTTACGACGCATTACATGATGATGTACAGAAATAATAAAATTGATTTTCGTTTCTTTACCGAGCTGTCGTATGAGCTGACAACATAAAGCAAATTATAACCCAATACTGAAAGTGACAGATTTTTATGAAACACATTTTATGTGCACTTGGGATTGCGGTCCACAAATACATTTAGACAAAAAGTTTTTGCACACACATACAGATTGGACTAACTCTAGCAAGAAAGTAAAGTTTAAACCAGGGGTCGGCACAAAGAGAGCATTTCTGTGTGAGTTGCCGAACAAAAGTGCCCGCACGGGCTATGGGTGCCGACCCCTGGTTTAACTATGTATTCACTTTTATATCCTTGCAAAAGGTGTATATTAATTTTGGTCACAAGTGTGCAACGTATAGAAACAGGCATCTCCGACCAAATAAAGTATATATGTATATATTCTATAGACAAATAAATCTACAGAGAGGAAATTTTGTACGAAGTCTTGGATATACTGCAGGCATTGTATATCTCGGGTTCATCCAGGTCGGACGACTATATCATATAGCTCCCATAGGAACGATTGAAACAAAAATAGTTTTCCTTCTAAAAACTTGTTTGTTTCTTATGCGATTATCATCAAACTTCCTGTTTAACATTAATACATAATAATTTCACTTCTAAATTTCATCAAAATCGGATGACTAAGTATATCATATAGCTGTAATACAAACATATGAAAAAGTTGCATGCTGCATACATGCTATGGCGAGTTTTACACAGACCTTTACATTTAGCTAACTTTATTTGGGGATTGAGTAACAGAAGAACAGAAGGGTATACAAATTTCGGCATGGCCAAAGTTAGCCCTGACTTTGGGTTTTTTTTGTGCTCCTGCTCTCTGTCTCTGTATGTCTCTTGGCCGACAAAAGTTAATCGAAGCCGAAAACTCTTTCAACATATTGATCGGAAAATGTTTGCGAATTGCAAACGACTTTTTGGTTGAACTTAACTGAGATTTTCAGTAAGCGAGGGCTATATCGATTCCCATTGGTCCAAAGTGAATTAAATACTGAAGTAAAAGTTGTAGCCTTCTGACATAAACATACATACATATATGTATATACACACAAACGTATACCTACATACGAATACAAACATACTTATGTATTTAAATTTGTAGATGTGTTTTGAAAAGTTCTTTAACATAATAAAATTTATGAAATTGTCGAATGGCTTTTGTTAAAATGTTTACACCTATTTGGGTCAATCAAAGTTTGCAATAACCAAAACCCAATTGCATTTCCCTTTCGCATACACACCCCGAAATCTAAGTTCAAATTTCTGGACCAAAAATGACAGACACTAAAATTCTAACTGTCAAAATAGAAACAAAAGGGGAAGCACAGCAGAGGCAAATAGTGAATGCAATTGACATTTTTGTCTCTGGCCTATTTTACGCCAAAGAGTGTTCAACAGACAGAATCTGGTGGTTGGGGATTTGTGTCCAGGCTTAAAAACTTATTGTTGGTGTCAATGGTCGTTTTGGCCATTGTTGGAGACGGGTGAGAAAGAACAAGCATGAATATGCTAACCACAACAGACGGCCGCCAACTAATTTGGCATAGCAAAAACTGACAACTAAACAGCAAGGTTCCTGCGCTAGCCCGTACCCCTCTTACCACACACCCTCTCGTAGCGACCTCTACGTGCGCGGTTGTGTAACAATGCCAAAGGCCAATGTATAAATATGCTATGGAAACGTATTTTTCTTCGTTTTCCCTCTCTCTCTTTTATTTTTTATAGACGAAAACAGAAGGTAAGTTGTGTGTGAGTGTGACCGTTTTTGTTATACCATTGCAAAAAATGTATATTAATATTGGTCAGAAGTATGCAACGCATACAAGGAGCCATCTCCGGCAATATAAAGTATATGTATAGTATGTATATTCTTGATTAACATGACAAACATCACAGAAGATGCATGTGACTGACTGTACTGATTTGAACGAGTGATAATCGCATGGCAAACCACGCTGTTGCTAAGCAATAAAAATTCAAAAGTTCCAAAATACTCCATAGAGACATAAAGAATAAGCAAAGTAACGGGACCTGAAGTCCGCCCGCAAAGCGGTTGATCAAAACGTCTGAAAGTTCTTTAGTAAACTGCTTCTCTCGCCGCGTTCTCTTAAGACGCTCTCTCATGTCGTTTAGCACTAGGCTTCCTTAGTTTCTGTAGTCCAAACAATTTGTTTTACTCGATAATTTATCTGCATTGATGTGCACTTTATCTTACGATTTATATAAAAAATAAATTAATAAATTAACTGAAAAATGGGGACACGAATTGTGTGAAACCTTGGGCAAACTGAAAAAACTTTGAAAAAACTCACAGTATTTTTATACCATGTATCCATAAGATGAAATGGTATATTAAAATCGCCAAAATGTATGTAATAGGCAGAAGGAAGCTTTCCCGACCCTATAAAATATATATATTCTTGATCAGTATCAATAGACGATCAATAGTCGGTCTGTCTATCCGTCCGAAAAAAAATTTGGATCTCAGCAACTATAAAAGCTAGAGCCACCAAATTTGGAATGTAGACTCGTTTGGTGTGTACGCTGATCAGGTTTATTTTTTTTTGTCACGCCCCCTTTCACCCACGATATATAAAAGCTAGAGCTATCGTATTTGGACAGTAGATGTGTGCAGTATGCACACAGGCCTGCTCGATTTTCTCCCGCGGTGCAAGGCCGATGCGCAGAACATAAGAGTGAGCGAGATAACAGTTGAAAGAAATATATGAATTTTCACCTGATGCATGGTATATGCAAGTCGGCCCGGCGACTTACTTACTTTATTTAATATTTAAACATGCTAGCAACAGTGATGGGTGGGATGGTCAGGGGAGGAGGTTTGTAGACTCATTGTTGTTGCTGTTGCCATTGATGTTGCTGCTGCTGTTGTTGCCTATGCACATTTCGCTATGTTAGGCAGTCAACCAAAAAATGATTTTTTGTCACAACGAATGCCGCAGGCCACAACACAACAAGGAGAAGAAAGAAGAAAATGGCAGAGTGAAGAAGAAGAATGAGGAGGACGACGACGTAGTAGAAGGCGAAAGAGCAAATGGCACAACGAATAGCAATGAAATCAACTTGCAACATGCAACAAAAGCCGCGTCGTTCTCGTGTCAGTGACCGAGAACTACTGCTGTTGCTGCTGCTTGGCATAAAAAGCAGGAGCTGGGGATGGAGCTGGGGCTGGGGCGGTAGTTTTTATTGCCAGTGGCTGGCACAGGATAACAACAGCAAAAAAAAAAAAAAACAACAACAACAACAAGCCCATCCTGCTGACTTCCTTTTTAGAGTCCCTTTCCTGCACTTCATTTTTGATGTTGTCGCTTTTCCTGCTCTTGTTGTTGTTGTCAGCACTCGATGAGAAATTTTCTACTTAGTTTTTTCCACCATTTTTTATTCACTTCAATTCTGAACCCAATTCGCAGCACTGTCTCCACATGCCCACTCCCTATTAATTAGCAGACAAAACAACAACAAAACGAGTCCTGATTGAGTTCTCTGGCAAAAGGAATTTTGACATTTCGCAATTATTTTTCGTATAGCTTTTATTTCGGCATTTCGGTGAGAAATGTATATCCAATTAAGACAAAATGTTTGTGCAACAGCAGCTGCAACAGCACCAGCAACGGCAACTGTAGCATAAGACTGCAATGTCGAATAAAATGAGTATATTTTCTCTTATGAAAAAAAATTTAAGTGCCTATGACAGAAAGATATGTAGATGCCATCATTATTTCGCTAAACAAACTTTGTGTAGCACACTTTTCACCATTAAATTGATGCGCAATACCAATACGCAAGGACAAGATGGAATTTTGGTGGTTGAAATGGACTCGCTGAGTATCATGGATTTTTTACGTATCTCAAAAAGTCGTAATTAGACCCAACATATTTAAATTATTGCATAAAAATTGTAAAGAAGTTTTGTCAGTCGGTTTTCATTCGATATTCGACGGTATCATAGCCGAAGTTAGGGATTTTCAGATGAAAAATTAAGGCATTATCGTAGGGACATCTATGTGATGTCGTTGTGGCGAATTTGGGCCCCATTCCTTACAAAATCAAATTGTCACAAGAACTGAAGCCGTTTTACCATCATTTTATCGAAAAATGATCTTCAATGATAAAGCTGATTTCTGGTTGAAATCACGGTTGTTGCGGTTTATAGGCCGGTGGCGTCATTTGGCCGTACTTCTTTCGTAATGAATAAGGATCGCTACAGCTCAATGATAACCGAATATTTTTGGCCGAAATTCAATGATATGGACTTGGACAATAAGTGGTTTCAACAGGACGGCGCCACAAGCCACACAGGGAATGACACAGTCGATTCATTGAAAACCAAGTTTGATGAGCGTGTTATCTCACGAAATGGCCCAGTCAATTGGCCGCCTCGGTCATGCGATTTGAATCCGTTAGACTATTTCCTGTGGTCTAAGGCAACAAGCCAGCGCCGATTAATGAACTTCGTACGAATATCGAACGTGAAATTGCAGCAGCATCGGTATATTTGTGCTTGAAAACCGTCGAAAATTGAGTTCACCGTCTGAACTTCTGCAAGTGTGCCCGTGGTGGCCATGCAAAAGAAATCGAGTTCCATCGTAATGGTATCGAAGGTACTTCCATATGAATAAAAAATTTCATTGATATCCAAAACCGCTTTTGTTTTATTTAAAAAAAAACTTTTCTTTTTGAAAACCCCATTATAAGTATGTATGTACATATATATACATATATATGAGGTGTCGATTTCTCATTTTCAGATACATACATATGTATGTAGGTTTTTGTGTGTGTGTGTTGTGTGATATGTGTATATATCTGTGTGCGACTTAAATCCTTCAATAAACAAAATGAATTGAAAAGGCAACAACAGCAAGTTCTTTTACTTTTTATCTTAATGCTAAAACCCGAATTTACACGCCATAGCACGGCACGCATATGACAGCTATATGATCCCATTTTGATCAAATTTACCACGATTATAATGAATACGATATAGTCCGATCCGGATGAATTCAAGATATACTTACAATGCCTGCAGTATATAAAAGCCTCCTTGTTAATCCAGAGAGACAAACAAACCGATTTGAACTCGTCTTGTCATGCTGATTAAGAATATATGTACTTTATGTGGTCGGAGATGGCTCCTTCTACGCATTGCAGACAGAGTCGTTCCTAATGCATTACTTTTTTAAAATATTGCTAATGAAGTTTTTATACCATGCATCCATAGGATGAAATGGTATATTAAAGTCGCCAAAATGTATGTAACAGGGAGAAGGAAGCATTTCCGACCCTATAAAGTATATATATTCTTGATCAGCATAAGAGAAATTGATATAGCCATGTCCGTCTGTCCGTCCGTAAGAGTGCAGAGATCTCAGCAACTACAAATGTTAGAGTTACCAAATTTAGAATGTAGACTCATGTAATCTTGGCGCTGACCAAGTTTATGTTTTTTTTTTGCCACGCCCCTTTGCGCCTCCGGAATTTAATAAAAAGTGATTTTCTCCCGTAATATTTATCGTATGGAAATTTAATTTGGCACACTTATACATGTTATGGACATCTATCATTCCACCAAGTTTCATAAAAATCGGAATAAAAATGGCCGAGTGATACGTTGAAATGTTTTTCCCTCAAAGCGGTGCAAAGCGAATTTGGCCGGTGGAGCGCCAAAGTGCACACACATAAGAGTGAGCGAGATAGCATTTGTTAGAAATAGCGCATACGAAAGAAATTTGATGCTTGGTATATCCAAGTCGGCCCGGCGACTTACTTACTTTATTATACCATGCATCCATAGGATGAAATGGTATATTAAAGTCGCCAAAATGTATGTAACAGGGAGAAGGAAGCTTTTCCGACCCTATAAAGTATATATATTCTTGATCAGCATGAGAAGAGAAATTGATAGAGCCATGTCCGTCTGTCCGTCCGTCCGTCCGTAAGAGTGCAGAGATCTCAGCAACTATAAATGATAGAGCTACCATATTTAGAATGTAAACTCGTGTAGTCTTGGCGCAGACCAAGTTTATGTTTTTTTTTTGCGACGCCCCTTTCCGCCTCCGGAATTTAATAAAAAGTGATTTTCTCCCGTAATATTTATCGTATCGTAATTTAATTTGGCACACTCATAGATCTTATGAACATCTATCATTCCACCAATTTTTTTTGCCACGCCCCCTTTCGCCTCCGGAATTTAATAAAAAGTGATTTTCCCCCGCAATATTTATCGTATCGGAATTTAATTTGGCACACTTATACATGTTATGGACATCTATCATTTCACCAAGTTTCATAAAAATCGGAGTAAAAATGGCCGAGTAATGCATTGAAACGTTTTGCACTCAAAGCGGTGCAAGGGCGAATTTGGCCGGTGGGGCGCTAAAGTGCACACACATAAGAGTGAGCGAGATAGCATATGTTAGAAATCGCGCATACGAAAGAAATTTAATATATGAAATAAGTTCTATAAACTCAAGGAAATTTGTTTTCCCCTGATGCATGGTATATCCAAGTCGGCCCGGCGACTTACTTACTTTATTATACCCTTGCAAAAAGGGTACATTAATTTTGGTCAGAAGTGTGCAACGCATAGAAGGAGCCATCTCCGACCATATAAAGTATATATATTCTTGATCAGCATGACAAGACGAGTTCAAATCCGTCTGTCCGTCTGTCTGTCTGTCTGTCTGTCTGTCTGTCCGTCTGTCTGGATCAACAGCTTCTCCTCCTAGACCGCTATAGCTACAGAGCTGCAATTTTGCACGAAGTCTTGTATATATTGCAGGCATTGTATATCTCGGATTCATCTGGATCGGACGACTATATCATATAGCTCCCATAGAAACCGTCGGTCGAAAATAGAGTTTTAGATCAATAACTTCGTTGTTTTTCATCTGATTGTTATAAAACTTAACATTTGGCAGTTTACTATACATCTTTACGTCCTTGCCAAATTTGATCAAGATCGGACTACTATATCATATAGCTCACATAGGAACAATCGGAACAAATATAGTTTTGCTTGTAAAAACTTTTTTGTTTCTATTGCGATCATCACCAAACTTAGCAAATAACATTTGCACATAATAAATTATAATCCTGCCAAATTTGATCAAAATCAGATTACTATATGATATAGCTGTCATACAAACAGATGGAAAAATTGCATGCTGCAGCATACATATATCTACATACATGCATATGTGTGCGTGCCGTGCTAGAGCGTGTAGATAAGGGTTTTCACACAAAAACCCTTTCCATTTTGCGATCTCCATTTAGGGATTGAGTAACGCATGAACTTGCAAGGGTATACAAACTTCGGCATGGTCGAAGTTAGCCCGGCCTTCTGGTTTTTTAATTGGCATAGAAACACACACACACACACACACACAAAATATTTGCAGCTCAACCTAAACCACTGCAGAGTGGCCCAGGATTTGTTGGAGAAGACTTTGAGTGAGCATTCTGTGGATGTTGCGCTACTGAGTGAGCCCTACACCGTCGGGATCACTAGAAGCTGGGTAGCGGATAGATGCAAAAAATCTGCAATATGGTCCTGCGGGCCTAAGCGCCTGAATTTGGAGAATGGCAAATCTTTCGACAACTTCTGCAGAGCGAGTATTAACGACCTAACCATATACAGCTGCTATATGCCACCTAGCATTCCACTCAGCCTTTTCGGAGACCAGGTCGAAAAGCTGGTTGAGGATGCTAGAGGCCGTCACCGAGTACTCATTGACGGCGATTTTAATGCCTGGGCAGTGGATTGGGGCTATCCAAGAACGGACGCAAGGGGACGCGTCTCCTCGAGGCGTTTGCGTCTCTCAACGTGACGCTTCTCAACTCGGGTAGCAGGAACACCTTCAGCCGTGCTGGGACCGGTTCCATCATAGACCTGACGTTTGACAGCGAGGCCTTGGTGGAAACGACGTTCTGCCGCATAGGGGACCTTTACACAGCGAGCGACCATGAGGCTATCCTGACCACAATGACAGAGAAATCCTTCAGAAGACGTCATTCAGAGCTGGAACCTTGAACCTTCCGTCCTTTCGCCTAAAATGGCTGGGCTCCGCACCGGCCACTTTTCAGAAGAGTCGGTTCGCAGAATCATGGACACTGTGCTGGCAGCGTGCGAAAGCAGCATGGCCAAATGTGGGCCCTACTGCAGACACCATAGGCCCGTACGCTGGTGGAATGAAGCGATCGGCGTGGCCCGTCAAGCTTGTCTCCGAGTAAGGCGAGTGTAGGACGCTTTTACCGCACACGGAGGAAATGCTTGACAAGTTCTGAGCGGCCATGGATGCTTCAGGAGCTACTTGAGGAGGTTCAAGCACGAGGAGGACGAGTGCACCTGGTGCGGCAGCGGTGTCGTTGAGGACACTAACCACGTGGCGTTCTACTGCCCAAGCTTCGACTCTGCGAGGCAAAGGTTGGTCCTTAGAGAACCCAGAGAATTGGGAAGCGGCATGCGAGTTTGCCGCATCCATATCGAAGCAACTCAGGAGCTTGAAGAGAGCAAGGAGAGTCTGAGGGTGACGGAGATCGACCCGGGCGAAGCAATGGCTCATCGGCGGTCCCGCTTGGGCCAGCCTTCATCAACCCAAATACATATATATCTTAGTTTAAACCAAAAAAAAAAAAAAAAAAAAAAAACAGAAGGCCGGGCTAACTTCGACCATGCCGAAGTTTGTATACCCTTGCAAGTTCTTGCGTTACTCAGTCCCTAAATGGAGATACAAAATGAATAGGCTTTTGTGAAAAAACCTCAATCTACACGCTATAGCACGGCACGCATACATATGCATGTATGTAGAGATGCAGCATGCAGTTTGCCATTTGTTTGTATGACAGCTATATCATATAGTTATCCGATTTTGATCAAATTTGGCAGGATGTGCAAATGTTATTTACCAAATTTGGTGATGATCGCAAAAGAAACAAACAAGTTTTTAGAAGCAAAACTATTTTTGGTCCGATTGTTCCTATGAGAGCTATATGATATAGTCGTCCGATCCGGATGAATCCGAGATATACAATACCTGCAGTATATACAAGACTTCGTGCAAAATTGCAGCTTTGTAGCTTTAGCGGTTTAGGAGAAGAAGCTGTTGATCCAGACAGACAGACAGACGGACAGACAGACGGACAAATGGATTTGAACTCGTCTTGTCATGCTGATCAAGAATATATATACTGTATATGGTCGGAGATGCCTCCTTCTATGCGTTGCACACTTCTGACCAAAATTAATATACCCTTTTTGCAAGGGTATAAAAATACACAGATACTACACAGCTAATACACATACGGTATCCAGACAGTTAGACAGACCGACAGGCATCGGGCCTATTCACACAAATTCGAGCGCGTTTTTTTGCGGAGATACGTTGTACGTGCTCAGGACATCAGAACATGACAGCTCTAATCTTGCAACTGTATGGGTGGACGAGCGCATGTTTGTGTGCGGGGTGTGTGTGTGGGTGAACACGCATTTTATTTTATATGTAATAAAATGTAATAAAATAACTCTCATATTAGAAATGTTTTGCCATTTTTTCCCCCTCGTTCTTCTTTTGTTTCTCTCTGGGCCCCTGTTCTTTTCTCTATTTCTCATGCTTTCTCTGTTGCTTGTGGCATTTAAAAAGCTCTCACAGATTGTTTAGCTAGTTGTTGTACATTTATACACAGTACTAATGTAATGTAAAAGAGTATATTAAAGATGTTTGAAATGTTTCTAGGGATATATGTTTAGAACAGAGCCGTCCATGAAAAAAGTCTTTGAGTGCAAAAGCAACTCGAGCGTTAGCTCTAATAATAACTTAAGTTCCGCGTCGTATGTCTTCTAGAATCTGAGTAAAGCACAAGTAACTGAGTGACGCACAAGCATGCCTAGGATCGATAACTTTATTCCCTTGCTTGGCCCTTGTCCCTTAGCTATATGTATTATTTCAGCAACCTGAAAGAACTCTAAGCATTTTATCCCGCTTTGTCTTGCTAATGCAACCTTAAGTTTAGAATGGTATGTCGATATTCGGGCAACATTTCGTCTCTAGTTTAAGTATTTTTATACCATTGCAAAAAGGGTATATTAATTTTGGTCAGAAGTAAGCCTTCTATATATATTTATACTTGTTAAGCACGACGAGGCGGATTGATACAGCCATGTCCGTCTGTCTGTCCGCCTGTCTTGGGAACGGTAATTACCATTTTTACATACCGGATCGGATGACTATAAGATGTAGCTGTCATACAAACATATGAAAAACTGCATGCTGCATATGTATGTACATAGATATGAATATACATACTTACATGTTATGTATGTTTTCGGTGTAATGGCGTGTATATACGGGTTTTTACTCAATGGTCTTTTCATTTTGTATGTAGGGATTGACTAACACAAGAACTTACAAGAGTCTACAAACTTCGGCATAACCGCAGTTGACCCGGTCTTCTGGTTTTGTATTATCTTAGCGATGTAAGGTAATGTCTAATCTATCCTAAAAACCAATTTGGCAATCTACAGGGTAATTGGCAGCCGAATAAATCTTCAGCAAGATTTTCATCGGTGTCTAGGTTTGTTTTGGACTTGAGCGAAGACAAGAAAGATAATAACCATTGGAATCATGCTGATTGCCGTGTTGAGGGACTAACAACAAACAAATCGTCTGGCATTCTGACAATAAGTGGAATTTATATTTCATAATACACAAAGAGCTAGTGAAAATATCTATCAAAATGTTTATTAATTTTTCCCTTTTGTCAGTTGTTGGCTGGATTTTAAAGAATATATGTATTCATCAAATTAGGTGAAGCTATTTTGCATCAAATGAAATAAAAATTGACTACAACTAGAAATTGAAAGTCTGCAATAAAATCAATCGTGTACATGTATGTACATACAGTGGCGGCCAAGTATTAGGCACAATTTTTTGGTTGTTCAATTCAGATTTTTTCGGTTGTTGAACAATATTATCAAATAATTTTTCCATGTGTTGGTCATTATATTGAAATGGTGCACCGAAAATTTTCTCTTTAGCCGTTTTTACCCCATGTGCAGATATTTATTATAAAATAAATTATTTTAATTGATTTATGTATTTTGTTTTGTAAATTCCATTTTATTTATAATTGATTTATTTTATTTTATTCTGTTAATATTTTTAATATTTATTTTTCAACAATATCATTACATTAGATTTATTCAAAATTGTTGATAAATAAAAATTATAAATGATTATAAAACAGTACAAAATAAAATAAATCAATTATTACAAAAAAGAAATTCAAAATACTTTTTACATGGGACAATTGCACTGGGGACCGAAACCGCAGCATGTCGACCGTCAAACAAGCACTCTATCGGCAAAGCCACGATGACACTTAAAATCCCGCTGCCAACATCGCTGGATGTACTTTTCCCAGGGAAATGCCTTCATCGCCCTTGTGTCTGTTTTGTCGAAAAGTCAAAACTTGGGTCTAGCGGGCTATTGAAGTTCGGTGTTGTCGAACTTCACGTTTCTGACACACACTACGATGCCTGTCCATATACCGACTTAGTCAGGCATACATATGTACATAGACAGAACGAGATCACAAGCGACATAGCAGTGTGTTCGTTGTGTGTGTATAAAGGCAAATTTTATATCGTCAAAATCAGGCGTTATGTTTATCCGATTGTTTTGATTCACGCATATGATGTAAACCCCTTATATTTATGTACGTAATCAGTTTGGATAAGATTGTTAAAAAAATATAGAAGTTATTGGCATTTTACGTTTGTATTTGTAGGGCAGCTATATAATACAAAATCGCAGATATGCAAGTGCCCATACAGAAAAGCTTATATACGAACTTTGAATGCCATAGTTCTAAAACTGTGTGACTAGTTTGCCTAGCACCAGACAGACAGACGGACATAACTATATCAACTCATCTTCTCTTGCTGATCAAGAATATATATACTTTATGGGGTCGGAAACGATCCCTTCTCTGCGTTACAAACATCTGACCAATTTTATAGTACCCTCTGCAAGGGTATAAAAAATAAATATTAAAAATCAATTATTTTTGTGTTTTTTATGGTTAGCTTATTTTTAAGCTTTATTTTTTAAATTTTTAGCTTATTCTAGCTTATTTTTTTCCTGAATCTAGCTTATGGTGCCTCCCAAAATCTGGCAACACTGGCCGGCACGCATAGCTCCCGGGGCCGAAGTCAAAACGCGAAACTCATGTATGTATACAAGCCGAGCGCTTGTCGAAGCCATCACAAAAAATATTTGAGAGCGTGAAAACAGAATTAGTCTCAAACAGCATTTCGACGCGAGCACTTCTGTGTCGCTCTGCTGAGGGGCTAAACATGAAAAATGGATCCTTGCTTTGTTTTCTCTTGCATTTAATCGTCGACTGCGCTCGTTGTCTTCATTGCGACGAAATTTGTTCACTTTTTATTTTGCGAAGTGTAAAGCAACATTGAAATGCTCAAATACAATGATACTTTTTGTGGGCTCTCTTTGTGGCCGGCTCTGATCTAAACCTTTATGCTTTTCCTTGCCACAATAGACTTTGATTGATTCGTCACGTCATGAAGAAACAAAAATTAAGATACTAAGTGGGTAAGATGTAATAATGAATCTTTGTCATAGGCAGTAGCTAAAATATTATTATATGGCATCGACAAATCGTTTTGGAGGTGCGTAAAAGTTATTTAAAATGGTGAAATACTGGAAGATACCACTCTTGTCAGAAAGCTTTTTGTTATTAATTGTTGACGTAATTAGTTATTGTCCTAAAAAAGTTCTAAATTTTGAATTCATAAAGTATTAATTTGCTATTGTATAACAGTTATACAACATATTATCATTTCGTAAAGTAGTTTTATAGTAACTAATATGTACGTATATGCGAATCTTTGTACAGCATTGTAGGTTTACGCAGTATAGTAGTTAACATAACAGTTGACAAGGTTACAAAACAGTTTATAGAACAGTATCAGGGGTGTCACAGAAATCGCTAACGCCCTAAAATCGCCCCAAACACAAATGTAGGGTGTCACAGAAACCTCTTTTGACAGTTTTGAAAAGTTGCGAGTTTTGCTCCAACGTTTGGTTAATTTCGCGCTTACAGCAAATTATGTTGAAAAAAGAATGGTGTTGAAATAAACTTTGATTATTTTTGGATGGAATTGCATTCAAATAATAGCTGGCAATATTTGTGTTAATATATAATTTATTATTTTACGAAAACGCCTGTGAAAAAATCAAGCAAGCGTCGTTTTTGCTTCAATCACCCATAAGCAAGGCTGCCATCCTGCTGAAAACGGCAGAAACTAATTTTCGGACAAAACATTTGTGTTTCCAATTTTAGTTTGTTATATGCCACAAGTAAGCACAAATTTTATAGATTACGACCAAATTTAAGAAAGTTTTTTAAATTGTGTGTAAACAGATAAATTTAATGTAAACGTCGAAAAAAATGCACCAAGTTGACGTCTCTGTTTTTATCTTGGCCAGCCAAAGAAGAAGAAGAAATGTAAACAGCTGAAAAAATGCAATTGCAGTTGCCGCCCTTTTTAAAATGAATTGAAATTTTTTGGATTTCTGATGGATAAGGTTTCTAATATGATCGAATAAACTTAATTACATTTGCATTTGAATATGTGCATCGAATTTTAAATTATTTCACTTGTAATTGAAGATTTGTAAAAATGGAAATCGCTTGCTTAAAAGAAGCAAGAGTCTAGATTAAATAATATTCCCAACGATTTCGCTCACATTTGTTCTAAACACCTCCAGGTCTGCATCCAATGACCTGTTGAACAGAGCTAATAGTTAGCAGTTATCGATGCATTGTATTCATCTTGTTGTATTTAATTCATTGTTCTTAAATTTTTGGTTAATTTGCCAAAATTTGTTTACAGTTACAAATTTGAAGTAAATGTAAACAATAGGGTTGTCAAAGGACCGACAATATTGCGCGCGATAATTATTTTAAAAATTTTGGTGTTGCAGTGTGTTAACTGTACCTCCAAAAAATAAGTGCATTTTTTCTTGTTGTATAACATAAGCAATAATTTTTGGTTTACGAAAAATGTATAATAATTTTAATTCTAAACGTTAGTATTTTTTTTTTTTGAATTGCACAACCCTATTTCACTTATCGACAATCGAAATACCGAAATAGCGGCGATCGAGTCAGCCGATGTCCCAACCGGTGGCTGTGGCTCCGAAAATGTTGCCGAAAATGAAACGTCGGAGATTTCCGTGACACCAACGTTTGGTTTCGGCGTTTTACATTTCAAACGTCGCCAAAACCGCTAGCGTTTTCTGTGACACCCCTGTATAACAATTTATAAAACCGTATAACAATTCACATGACCGCAAACCAACTGAGAATAATACATTTTGTTTGATATTTGCCACCAATTTTAAGAATTTGTCGACATATATTCAAATAACATTCTTAGCGATTCGAATAACCTTTATTTATCTTCAATCTAACAATATCCGGCGTAATTTGTGCTTACAATACCTCTTTTTTTTTAAAGCATTTTCAATCAATTTTTTTTTAGGTTTGAATAAGGATGGGTAGGGAAGGATGGATACAATTCCGGCCATTCAATCCCCCCTAGGTTAATTCATTGTTCATTCTTCAAACTCCTTATTTTGGCTCATCCTCGTTGAATTTTTGGTTTTCAGTATTGCTGTGCTTTTTTAATTTACGCCAATTTATTTTTCCTTTCAAATGTCATTACATTTAATGTGAAATTTTTTCCGAAGAAGAAAAAGAGAGAACAGAACCCGATGCGCAATGAAAACAAAGGAAATGAAAATGGCAATTCCTTCAATTCCCTGCCCATTGGCTCAAAGTGAAGCAGGACGTGAGTTGGCTATACATGACAGTAAACAGAACATAACGACAATTTAAGTGACACTTTTAGTTGGTTTCCCTCTCTCTCCCCTGGGTTGAGTTTAGTACAGCGGAGTCTGAGCTGAAATGCGATATTTGATCAATAACTTTTGCCAAGAGAGGAGGAGGAGAAGGATAAAGCTCATATGTACACGTTGGTTACAAATGGATTAGCTAGCTACTCTAACTCCACCTTTCGGTTTTATTTCTACTAGATTTGCTGCTCCTGCTGCTACAAGGCGGCACAGGATGTGATGTATGTATCCTGTTTGGCAGGCCCTGCCTTGGCTTATTTTGTTTCCTTGCTTTGACTCAAGCCGCATTCATTATGAATAGCAAACAAGGTAGACGCCATCAATCCTGACGAGCGAGAGACGGAAAGGGAGAGAGAGAAAGAGTGAGTGGGCTAAAACGTTTTCGCACGTTTTCCTTTGAGTTTTTGCCCAGGATCAAAGGACTCGTCCTCATCGTCTCAGCCCCACTCGAGATTTTGCTCGGAAAAAACAAAAACCCTCTGGGCTGTCTCAAGCGTTATTTATTGTTAACGAAATAGCCGACGCCATCTCATCTCTCTGCCTCCTTTCATGGCAGGGTCAAAGAGCCTGCCGCCTTGTCATTTGGAAGCGTTGCCAGACCTTAGGTCTACAAAACCTCACTCTACCATTATAATCATTGTAATGTCTGGCAATTAACTAAAAGCGAAAACACCCAACAAAAAATAGATTTTGTGGCTTAACAAAAATGTGATATTCTTTTACTGCCGTTTATTTTCTATTATGTGTTATGTCCAGTCTGAACAAGCCTTAAAGAACTCAAACCCATGAGGTTAACATAACAGAAACCATCAATGCCAATAAAATTGTGAGTTAGAAGATGAAGATGCCTAAAATAAACAGGAACCAGAAGTCAGGACTAACATCAGCCACGCCAAAGCTATATCAGCTTTATCACATAATCATTCGATTTTCAACAAATTTAGCAGCATTTTAGAAGCAGAACTATTTTTGATCCGATTGTTCCTATGGGAGCTATACGATCTTGATCAAATTTGGCAAGGACGTTAGTATATATGTGTTTATAATAAACATACACGTATTGAATTTCATGATAATTCCGTGAAAAACAAAGTGGGTTTTCATCTAAAACTCTATTTTCGACCGATGGTTTCTATAGGCTATATGATAAAGTCGTCCGATATGAATCCGAAATGTACAATGCCTGTATATATACATATACAAGTATATAAAAGCTTTCGTTCAAAGTTGCAGCTCTGTAGCTTTAGCGGTCTAGGAGGAGAAGCTGTTGATCCAGACGGACGAACAAACGGACTTGAACTGGTCTTGTTATGCTGCTCAAGAATATACGCACATAGCATTTGGAAGACTGTTAGTTGTGCAAGTGGAAGAAGAAGGTCAGTAGGCATTATAATGTGAATAAATTAATAAATTTGCATAAATATAATAACATTAAAAAGGTGAAAATATCTGCAAAGCAATTGCGAAGAATTTAAAATTATAGAAATTGCCAGCGTTGAGAATAAACCGGTTTCTGTGGGTTGTGAGTTGACCAACTTGTCATCATTTTTTTTGCACTCAATTAATTACTTCAATGTATATTGCGCCGCAGACATTACACTTAATAACAAAACTAATTTTTCAATAAATCAAATAAATAATAAAATAAAGCAAGTAAGTCGCCGGGCCGACTTGAATATACCATGCATCAGGGGAAAACAACTACATCGAGTTTATAAAACTTAATTCATATATTAAATTTCTTTCGTATGCGCGATTCTATTGATGCTATCTCGCTCACTCTTTTGTGTGTGCACTTTAGCGCTCCACCGGCCAAATTTGCCTTTCCGCCGCTTTGAGTGCAAATTTCTACGTATAACTCGGCCATTTTTATTCCGATTTTATGAAACTTGGTGGAATGATAGATGTCCATAACATGTATCAGTGTGCCAAATTCCGATACGATAAATATTGCGGAAAATCACTTTTTATTTAACTACGGAGCCGGAAGGGGGCCAGGCAAAAAAATAAAATAAACTTGGTCAGCGTCTGTACTACACGAGTCCACATTCTAAATTTGGTAGCTCTATTATTTATAGTTGCTGAGATCTCTGCACTTTTACGGACGGACAGACGGACATGGCTATATCAATTTCTCCTCTCATCCTGATCAAGAATATATATACTTTATAGGGTCGGAAATTCTTCCTTCTCCCTGTTACATACATTTTGGCGACTTTAATATACCATTTCATCCTATGGATGCATAGTATAAAAATCCTCATCCCGAATCCAGGGAAACCAACCGAGGAGGCATCGATTTGTATCGGCGACTCCATTGGTAAAGTACTGAAGAAGATAATAAGCAGTATGCTGAACGCAGCTATAAGTACTAGAGGCGACTTTTCTCCGAATCAATTTGGATTTCATAAGGCTCGATCCACCTTAGATGCAGAAAGAAAAATCACAGACATTGCCCCAAAGGCGATTGATAGAGCTCGGTGGAAAGGAGGCAATATTGCCTGCCGATTGGGGCAGTATTTTAGACGCGATACGTAATTTCGGTGTTCCCACCTATCTTCAAACTATTAGTTGGAGCTATTTTGCAAACAGGCAGTTGAGATATGGCACCTCTGCATGAGTGGAAACACGCAGCATATTGGAAGGAGTCCTTCAAGGATCTGTCTTCTGTCCGCTTTTATGGAACATCATGGATGCGAGGTCATCGGATACGCAGATGATTTTGTAGCAAGGAGCTTCAACACGTTGAAGCAGTTGCAAACGAGGCCCTCGTACATATCACGGACTGGCTGCATTCAGTAGGTCTGGTGTTGGCTGTCCATAAGACAGAGGCTGTACTTATTAGAAGTAGGAACAAGGTGGAAGTGGCGAAAATCGATGTCGATGGAACCACTGTGGAGTCCAAGAGTACGCGGCGCCAATGCAAACGCGATGGGATCAGTCGAAAAGAGGGCGACGGACTTACCACCTCATTCCCAACATAGACTGAGCGCAATTATGGTGCGGTCAACTACCACTTGACATAAATTCTTAGTGGTCACGAATGTGTACGTCAAAATCTGAACCACATGTCCAGTGTGCGAAGGGGACACCATCGAATATGCGGAGCATATTTTGTTCAACTCCACCCGATTCGATAGAGCAAGGCAGAAACTGTTTTCACCGATCGGCGTTAATCTACCAATTTCACGGACGAGATGGTGGCAAGACTACACAGTTAATATTATAATTAACAATAACTAAAATGTGTGTAGTACATAGCGTTTTGTAGTATATAGTTGTATTTTATAAATAAATGGAAAAACAAAACAAACACACTGAAAGTTAGGGGGACACACGCAGTCTCTCTTTGGAAAACATAAATCCAATTGACAGGATGATAGCTTGGAGGAAGCCAATTGAATAGCACCAGCAACACACACAAGGATTACATTCGTTCTCCATTCAAGCTTTTGGAGCTGCTGGAGCTGCTTCTTCAAAAAAGCGTCCGAAACTTGGGGCTTATCAAGCATTCACTCTTCGAATGGACCCATCATGATAATGTCCTTGCTCTTTCCCTCTCTCTCTCCCTTTCTCTTTCACCCGCTCGTTAGCTCAAATGCGGCTCAGCTCTTGTCGCATTGCAGTTTTGTTGGGTTCAACAGCTTTGTGTGTGTTAAATCGCTTTTTATTGTTGTACATTTTTTTGGGTGCAAGGTTCGAAGTGTTCTTGTTGTTGGCTTTTCAATGATTGCCATAGGTTTTTACTTTTCCATTTTATGTGTGTGTGTGTGTCTCGGTGTGTGTGCCCGTGCCTAGCAGGCAATTCTTGTACACTTAAAACGAGTCAATGCATTTTGAAAAGCTGGACCCAAATGGACACACACACAAAAAAGCTTTAAAAAAAAGAAATAGAAAAATTGAACGGGAGAGTCACAGTTGGAGTCCGGATAACGAAGAAGTCAACTAGGAAAACATGTGTATGTACCGGTCGGTCGGTAAATTGGTCGGACCGTCGGTCGTTCGGTCTATACATGTTGGGGGTGGTTTGATTGTGAGTGCACCTTGGGGAATCCGTAATTGAGGCACGTGTGTGGTTGGGCTAAATGATTGTGATCTTTGGGGGCATTTCAAATATGCAATTAACGACTAGTAATGAGAGAGAGAATACAAAAGAAAATCTCTCTGTATAGTAAATTTGGATTGGATTATAGATAAAGCAGAAAAAACTATCAGAAAATACTTTATTTCTATTTCAATTAATCTCTATTTGAGCTTCCTAATTCCACAAATTTCTGAAAAGTATAATAATAATAATAAAACCATTTGAGAAGCAACGAATATGCGTACGGTAGAGAGTCTTAAGACAAAAATTTCAATTAGAGTTACACCTAGGGAATTTGATTCGGAAAAACTTTTCAATTATTTGTTTCTAGCTCTTTTTTGGAAGTTTACATTTAAAGTTTAAATTTTAAACGATTGTTTTAGGATATCTTCGCTAAAACAATACCTACAAGTAATGGATCATTTTGGCACCCGCGGTTACCAGTGGATACGGGCTGGAATATCGATTTTCGGGTTAGGTACGGGGCAAAAAAAAATTTTTAAATATTTAAAAATTGTATTTTCTTAATTGGCGAAAATGAAAGACGCACAAGACTGTCGAGTGCAAACCTTAATATGCTACTTTTTTGTAAAAAAAAAACATGTTATTATACCATGCATCCATAGGATGAAATGGTATATTGAATGCGGAGTCCTCCAATTTAAGCACGTCAAATATTTAACACGTTTTTATACCATGCATCCATAGGATGAAATGGTATATTAATGTCGCCAAAATGTATGTAACAGGCAGAAGGAAGCTTTTCCGACCCTATAAAGTATATATATTCTTGATCAGCATGAGAAGAGAAATTGATAGAGCCATGTCCGTCTGTCCGTCCGTCCGTAAGAGTGCAGAGATCTCAGCAACTATAAATGATAGAGCCACCAAATTTAGAATGTAGACTTGTGTAGTATAGACGCTGACCAAGTTTATGTTTTTTTTTGCCACGCCCCCTTTCGCCTCCGGAATTTAATAAAAAGGGATTTTCTCCCGTAATATTTATCGTATCGTAATTTGATTTGGCACACACATAGATCTAATGAACATCTATCATTGCACCAAATTTTTTTTTTGCCACGCCCCTTTCCGCCTCCAGAATTCAATAAAAAGTGATTTTCTCAATATTTATCGTATCGGAATTTAATTTGGCACACTCATACATGTTATGGTTATCTATCAATCCACCAAGTTTCATAAAAATCGGAATAAAAATGTCCGAGTTATACGTTGAAACGTTTTGCACTCAAAACGGCGCAAGGACGAAATTGGCCGGTGGAGCGCTAAAGTGCACGCACATAAGAGTGAGCGAGATAGCATAATCAAATCGCGCATACGAAAGAAATTTAATATATGAATCTGGTTTTATAAACTCGATGTAGTTTTTTTCCCCCTGATGCATGGTATATCCAAGTCGGCCCGGCGACTTACTTACTATATTTCAATTCAACTTAGAAGAAGTTGTAGCTATAGTAAAACCAAAAAAACTGCATTCAAGAAATTTGGAATTTGTCCCCAAAATTCGATTTGACCTTTGTATTTTGATCAATTTGATTTTTAAGTTATCGTGTTTAGTAAAATTTTTACAGTATATAGACCCAACGCCGTCATTACTTTAGCTGTTTTCACACATCCAAAAATGTTAATAATTCATTAAAACGCCCTTGCCTTCTTCCTAAATGCTTTTAGAATATTTAATGGTTGCTTGTAAGCCATAATTAATAAAAAATTTATTTTCAGAACAGTCTTTAAAGTAATTTATTTAAATTATTATTTAATTGTAAGTCAAACTCTTAAGTCGATACCAATGCAGGTATGGTATATTAAAGTCGCCAAAATGTATGTAACAGGGAGAAGGAAGCTTTTCCGACCCTATAAAGTATATATATTCTTGATCAGCATGAGAAGAGAAATTGATAGAGACATGTCCGTCTGTCCGTCCGTCCGTCTGTCCGTCCGTAAGAGTGCAGAGCTACCAAATTTAGAATGTAAGCTCGTGTAGTCTTGGCGCTGACCAAGTTAATGTTTTTTTTTTTTGCCACGCACCCTTCCGCCTCCGGAATTTAATAAAAAGTGATTTTTTCCCGCAATATTTATCGTATCGAAATTTAATTTGTTACTTGTTATGGACATCTATCATTCTACCAAATTTGATAAAAATCGGAATAAAAATGGCTGAGTTATGCATTGAAACGTTTTGCACTCCAAGCAGTGCATGGCGAATTTGGCCGGTGGAGCGCTAAAGTGCACACACATAAGAGTGAGCGAGATAGCATGTGTTAGAAATCGCGCATACGAAAGAAATTTAATACACTTATGAATTTAGTTTTATAAACTCGATGTAGTTTTTTTCCCCTGATGCATGGTATATCCAAGTCGGCCCGGCGACTTACTTACTTTATTTTGTTAGATCGCGATGAGTTGGTGCCGAGGAGTTTTATTGTCCTGCAATGAAACCTTTTTAGTACCAACATACCAATGTGAATGTGTCAATGAACTTAGTCCTTAGTATGGCGAGAAAGCACTATCAAAAACGACTGTTTATCGCGAACTTGCAGAACTTATTCGTGGTCGTAGTTCAGTCGCTGACGAATTCCTTGAAGGTCGTCAAAAATCGGTTGTTGTGGTACATCGAACTGCGTTAACTGATAGTGTAAGATCGACATGTGAGATATCGTCAGATAGAGGCATCCACCCACATTGGTTCCACTTCAATACATTCCATTTTGCATAATAGTTGTAAAATAGGTTTGTTCTCGTTGGATACCCCACAACTTATTAATCGCTCGAAAAATGGCTCGCGTCTTTGCTATTCCCGAAGTATAAATAGCAGCCCTCGTACATGTACATACATATATTTTACATATGTAAATGTATATATATATATATATAGAGGGCTTTTATTTTACTATAGATAAAACTAATGTCTCTCAATGCATATCCGCTAGACGAACACACTTTTTCCAGTCCATTGAATGGGCAGAAGCAATTTTTTTTTTTAAATTGACTTTTTGTCGTTCTAAACTAAACCAACCACTCACTGAATACCTCCAACCCACAGCACCTAAATGAGCAGCAATGGATAGCAGTGGCCAGCACTGGATAATGAAATGGACGGGGCAAACGTGGACACGTCACGCACACTTTATCCTGTGTGAGAGGCAGAAAAGAGTGGAGAAGAAGTAGGAAACATTTTACCTGAAAAACAAAAGCGTTGAATCCGGAACAGAAGGATGTCAACAACTAAATGCGCGAAATGTCAGCTATACCAGCAGACACCCTCATCTCCGCCATCCGCAGCCCCATGGTTCTTCTTACTTTTCGACAAATTCTACATTTTCGCATTTAAATTGCAAGATTTTGAACAATTTTACTGTACAGTTTTACCCCCCCATATTAACAGTTTTAGCTGCACTGATCCCTATGCTACAGCTACGGCGACGGTTGCTGCTGCTGTGGTGACTGCCAAATTGTCTGTGTTCTACTAATTTGACGAGTGATAAAAAGCATTAAAAAACATAAACTAATGAAAATTGCATGCTGTTTCGCTTAAAAAAACATTACAAAGTGTTAAGTAGATTTGTGAGTAGAACCAAAGGTTAAAAAGAGAGAGCGAACGCTTAAGCGCCGGAACACAGCAATCAGCAAAAGCCATGCGTCGAAGGGAAAAATAGACTAAGTCGCCGGGCCGACTTCGATATACTATGCATCAGGTGAAAATTCATATATTAAATTTCTTTCATATGCTATATCGCTCACTCGAACAATTTTATTATATTTCAGAGGATAAAGGGGACAAAAAAAAAATAAACTTGGTCAGCGTATTTACTACACAAGTCTACATTCTAAATTTGGTAACTCTATCACTTATAGTTGCTGAGATCTCTGCACTCTTACGGACGGACGGACAGACGGACATGGCTCTATCAATTATTATTAGTGTGCCAAATTAAAATGCGTTAAATATTGTCCGTCTTTAGACTCGCGTGGTGTGTACAATGATTAAGTTTATTATTTGTTTGCCTCGCCCCCTTCCGCCCACGATATTTGAAAAACAATATTTTGAACACCAATATCTCGGGAACTTTAAAGGCTACAGCTATCGTATTTGGACAGGACATGCGCGAAAAATGCACGCAAACCAAATTTATTTCAATTTTTTGCCACGCCTCTTCCGATCCCGGAAATCGATAAAAAGATGATTTTCGTCCGCAATATTTTTCGTATCGCAATCGAATTTAGCATACTAATACATGCTATAAAAATCTATAAATTCGCCAAATTTCATAAAATCAGAAGAAAAATAAAGTTATACGTAGAAACATTTTGTACTCAAAAGTCCTCAAGGTGGCGTTGGTCGAGGGAAGGGCGCTAAAGTGCTCGCGTGCTAACAAATGTAATCGAGGTAGCATGTGCTAACTAGTTCGACATGGGAAAGAAATTAATTAAATGTATGAATTTAGGTGTATAGATTAGAAGTAGTTTTTTCATTTGGTCCATGGTATATTCAAATCGGCTCAGCGGCTTACTTACATTATTTATTTTATTTTATAGCGCAGTAAAAGTTTTTTTCCTTTTTTCGGGTTTAAACAAAGGCAGCAGCATCATGCCTATCATACTTTGGGGAGAGACAATGGGGGGCTGGAAGGCTGAGTGGGGGCGGAAGAAAAGGCACAGTGCGCGTGTTGCAAAAAAACGAAAGGAATGCAAATAAAAATAGGAGAAAAATGTGTGCCGCATCGTAGAGCTAGCTATAACAGCAGGCAGGCGGCAGGCAGCAGCAACAACAAACAAACAGAGAAAAATTGCGAAATGGGAACAACAGCTGGCAAAACCATCAAAAATGTTGCAAAAACATTCCAAGCGTTTAAAAATTTTGTTAAAGAAAAGGAACGCATAAAGAACGAAAAAGGAGCTTTACTTAATGGCATATAATAACTAAAAAGAGTTTATTCGGAACTCCCAATTCGAGTTTAACTTACAGTCAAAGACACACACACACTGAAGTCGTAACTTTTGTGCTCTAAGTTCCCAAAAATGAACACAAACGAATGGGTGGAAGCTTCTATTCTAATGCAACTTTTTATACCATGCATCCCTAGGATGAAATGGTATATTAAAGTCGCCAAAATGTATTATGTTGTTATCAGGCAAAAGGAAGAATTTAGAAGTTCGTATATAAGCTTTTTTAGACCCCAGGCACCATATCTGCGATTTTCGGATCAGACCACTATATCATAAAGCTGCCATGCAAAAACGACCGTTAAATGCGACTAGCTTCTCTATTTCTTGAAGAATCTTATCCAAACTGATTAAGTACATATTTATACACAATACATCATATTCCTAGATTTCAGATAGACACTTGGTGCTGTATTCTTTATTCTCCGGTTCGTGGTATTGGGCACCGCAACTATTCGGCTGTGTATTCCGAATGACTAACTCAGGGGCTATAAATAAGAAGAGCTTTAACTTGTTTGTACCTTGAACTTGTAGGAGCAGCATTAACTCTGTTTAAATAAAACACAGGTTTTCGACAAAAATTCATTTCCACATACATAGGTTCTTGTAAGAGAGTCTCTATTGAATCTATCATTCGTATGCTTGATGAGCATACAAAGTTTACTTTCTTTTTTAATCTTTTTATACCCTTGCAAAAAGGGTATATTAATTTTGGTCAGAAGTGTGCAACGCATAGAAAGAGCCATCTCCGACCATATAAAGTATATATATTCTTGATCAGCAAGACAAGACGAGTTCAAATCCGTTTGTCCGTCTGTCTGTCTGTCTGTCTGTCTGTCTGTCTGTCTGTCTGTCCGTCTGTCTGGATCAACAGCTTCTCCTCCGAAACCGCTAAAGCTACAAAGCTGAAATTTTGCACGAAGTCTTGTATATACTGCAGGCATTGTATATCTCGGATTCATCCGGATCGGACGACTATATCATATAGCTCCCATAGGAACCATCGGTCGAAAAATGAGTTTTAGATCAATAACTTCGTTGTTTTTCGTCTGATTGTTATAAAACTTAACATTTGGCAGTTTACTATACATCTATACGTTCGTGCCAAATTTGATCAAGATCGGACTACTATATCATATAGCTCCCATAGGAACAATCGGACCAAATATAGTTTTGCTTCTAAAAACTTTTTTGTTTCTATTGCGATTATCACCAAACTTAGCAAATAACATTTGCACATAATAAATTATAATCCTGCCAAATTTGATCAAAATCGGATTACTATATGATATAGCTGTCATACAAACAGATGGAAAATTTGCATGCTGCACATATATATATACATGCATATGTGTGCGCGCCGTGCTATAGCATGTAGATAAGGGTTTTTACACAAAAACCCTTTCCATTTTGCGATCTCCATTTAGGGATTGAGTAACGCAAGAACTTGCAAGGGTATACAAACTTCGGCATGGTCGAAGTTAGCCCGTCCTTCTGGTTTTTAGCTATCAATTGGTTGTCAAAGGCAAACTACTTATTGTATGTAGGTAAGTGACGCAATTTGTTTAAAATTTGACTGACAGCTTCTTGTTGAAGAAAGCTAGGATGCTGTTTTAGATAAGAGGCAGGAATTTTGAAAAATCACGGACTTATAGACTAGCCTTTTTTTTTTTGAGAAGTGCTTTACGATTGACAAAATAGATATCGAGGAACGAATATTTAGAGGTATTTATAGTTGGCCTGTTTAAAATGAAAACTCTAAAACTTTTTGCTCTACACCTAACCATTTTATATGGACACGAATCGTAAGCTGATTTAAGCTTTATTTGTTTTTCTTCTTGATGTCTTTCTAGCTTACTTGCTTTCTTCCTGCCCGGCCTCTGCCAGTCAGTCCGTTCGTTCATTATGTGTCAGTTTTTTTTACTGACAAATCTTGTTTGATGCGGCTTATGATGATGGTGAATGATGTTGATGTTGCTGCTGATGATGCAGAGAATATACACTAAGGCTTAGTCATTATATTGTTGTATGTGTGAGTGTGGAGGGAACGGGGATTGTAGGACAGGCCAAAAAGTAGGTAAGATGATGATGAAAATGGAAAAAGTACCACTGTTCCGTTTCATTCTATTTTGTTTTGTTTTGCCATCCTTTTTACTCGGTTCTTCTTAATAAATGATTTGCTGCTGCCTCCGAGTCGAATGAGTGAAGTAGAGAGGGGAGTTGGAGAAGGAGGATGTTCGCTTACCCACTATCATTATGATTAGTTGCTGTGCGAGAAGACCTAAGCAAAATGCCAAATAAGCCGACTGAAGAATAGTAGAAAAGACCAAGAGGGAATAAAATGCTGTTACCCGCCCTCTTCAAGCGATTAAATGAATTTGCATTCCGGCAAATGGCGCACTACACAGCAGAGCGCTACCTATTATGAACCTTTGTATATATGTATTTAAGTATGTATATGTATATAAGCCCTTATTTCGATTTTTCATTGAAACTAGAAAATGAGTGGAGAGGTGGAGAGAGAGAGAGAGAGTTGTGGAAAATGCCCGCATAGTCATTGATATACAAAGATCAGAGCCTAGTTAGCGAAGCCACCGCACAATACCGCACATTTTGGTTACGAGTTTTGTCCGCGTTTACATAGGTGGAGTTCTGGTTCGGGGTCATCATCTGACTCTGGTGGGTGGCTCTCGGGTTCCCTTCATGAGTCCGTGTGTATGTGTTGGTGTTAATGGCTCTGCTAATATTTGTTTTTGTTGTTGTTGCTTTTGCTCCAGCAACGGCAGCAGCTCTTTTGATGCAAACGTTGACGGACAAATTGAGGGACTTTTTTCAAAACGTCCCTTGTCCCCTTTTATTTTACGTCTATAACAAAAATGTTATGTAAAACAAACCCATCTCAATTACTCAAATGATACAAATGACACTTTTTAATCAAAAATCAATAAGTTGACGAGTTAGAGATGATGATGATGTCTTACTCATTATACCATGCATCCATAGGATAAAATGGTATATTAAAGGCACCAAAATGTATGTAGCAGGCAGAAGGAAGCATATTCGCCCATATAAAATATACATATATGTATATTGTTGATTAGCATGAATTGCCGAGTCAATTGATTGATCCATCACGAACATCAAGATCTTGAGAGCTAATTCAGAATGTAGACTCGAGTAGTGTCTACGCAGCTTAAATTGTTATACCCTAACCAAATTGTTATACCCAAAATATTCTTGATAAGCGTGGCAAGCCGAGTACAAATTTATATGTGCGTTTGTCCATAAAGCTAAAATTTTGAACGAATTCTTGTATATACTGCATGCATTGTATATCTCGGATTCATCCGAATTGGACGATTATATCCCGTAGCTCCCATGGGAACCATCGATGGAAAATAGAGTTTTAGCTTAATAACATCAGTGTTTTTCACGATATTATCATGAAACTAATACATATCAGTTTATTATATATCCAAACTTCCGTGCCAAATTTGATCATGATCGGGCTACTATATCATATAGCACCCATTGGAACGATCGGACCAAAAATTGTTTTGCTTTTAAACAACTTTTTGGTTTTTATGCGACCATCATAAAAATTTAATTTTGTTTTCTCTATTTAGGGATTAAGTAACACAAGAACTTGCAAGGGTATACAAACTTCGGCATGGTCAAAGTTAGCCCGCCTTTCTGGTTTTTTTGTTGTGTCACGTTTTACTATTTTTGGCACGGCATTAAATATTATAAATATCTATCAATTCACCCAATATCATACAAATCAGAATAAAAATAAAGTAAGTAAGTCGCCGGGCCGACTTGGATATACCATGCATTAGGTGAAGAGATATATATTAAATTTCTTTTAAATGCTATCTCGCTCACTCTTATGTGGAAACGAGCACTTTAGCGCCCCCCGACCAAATCGGTGATTTGCAGCATATGCTATCTCGCTCTTTTTCGCGTGCATCTGCCTTGCACCGCTATGAGTGAAAAACGTTTTTATGTATAACTCGGCCATTTTTATTCCGATTCGTGTGATATTTGGTGGAATGATAGATATACGTGACATGTATTAGTGTGCCAAATTAAATTACGATACGATAAATATTTCGGCTGAAAATCGAATTTTTCAAATTTCGGGGGCGGAAGGGGGCGTGGCCAAAATTTGAAACAAACTTGGTCTGCGTGCACACTGCACGCATCTAATGTCCAAATCCGATAGCTCTATCTTTTATAGTTCCCGAGATATGGAGGCTCAAAATATTGTTTTTCAAATAGCGGGGGCGGAAGGGGGCGGGGCGAAAAAAAAAAATAAACTCGATCTGCCTGCAGAGCAAACGGGTCTACATGCCAAGTTCGGTAGCTCTAGCTCTTATAGTCTCCGAGATCTCGATGATTCTTCAGACGGACAGACGGACAGACAGACGGACATGTCTCAATCGACTCGGCTATTGATACTGATCAAGAATATATATACTTTATAGGGTCGGAGAAGCTTCCTTCTCCCTGTTACATACATTTTGGCGACTTTAATATACCATTTCATTCTATGAATGCATGGTATAATAAAGTAAGATTCACCCAATATCATACAAATCAGAATAAAAATAAAGTAAGTAAGTCGCCGGGCCGACTTGGATATACCATGCATCAGGTGAAGAGATATATATTAATTTTTTTTCAAATGCTATCTCGCTCACTCTTATGTGGAAACGAGCACTTTAGCGCCCCCGACCAAATCGGTGATTTCCAGCATATGGTATCTTGCTCTTTTTCGCGTGCATCTGCCTTGCAGCGCTTTGAGGGAAAAACGTTTATAGGGTCGGAAAAGCTTCCTTCTCCCTGTTACATACATTTTGGCGACTTTAATATACCATTTCATTCTATGAATGCATGGTATAATAAAGTAAGTCGCTGGGCCGACTTGGATATACAATGCATCAAGTGAAAAAACTACTTCGAATTTCATATATTAAATTTCTTTCGTATGCGCGATTTCTAACATATGATATCTCGCTCACTCTTATGTGTGTGAACTTTAGCGCCCCACCGACCAAACTTGCCCTTGCACCGCTTTGAGTGCAAAACGTGTCAACGTATGTATAACTCGGCCATTTTTTATTCCGATTTTTATAAAATGGTGGAATGATAGATGTGTGTAACATACATATATAAGTGTGCCGAATTAAATTCCGATACGATAAATATTGCGGGAGAAAAACCCTTTTTATTAAATTCCGAAGGCGGAAGGAGGCGTGGCAAAAAAAAAATAAAAATTGGTCAGCGTCTATACTACACGAGTCTACATTCTAAATTTGGTAGCTCTAACATTTATAGTAGCTGAGATTTCTGCACTCTTACATGACTATATCAATTTTTCTTCTCATGCTGATCAAGAATATATATTTTATAGGGTCGGAAAAGCTTCCTTCTACGTGTTACATACATTTTGGCGACTTTAATGTACCATTTCATCCTATGGATGCATGGTATAATGACTGAGTCTTGAACTCAACGTCTTGAACTCAAATGATCGCAAGGGCGGAAATGACTGTGGGGACGCTAAAGCACTCGTGTGCTTATAAGAGTGAGTGAGATAGCTTATGGCACTTATTCCTGCAGGCGAAAGAATTTTAATTTTTGGACTTCGTTTTATTTTATTATTATGAATTAGAAGTAGTTTTTTCCACTTGGTGCGTGGTATGTCTAAGTCGACACGATGATTTGTAATTTTTGTCTAATCTTAGGTAAGCAGAAATACGCATCAAGTGACAAAAATTTCTTTTCTAAAAGCTGATATGACGGGTTCTCAGCTACCAACAACAGTTGGTACTAATCAGTAAGAGTCTAATTATAATAAAAGTCATGAGGTTTCGCCAACTATACGACAAATATATACATATGTATGTATGTATATATATATATGTATATATATATATATATATATATATATATATACTATAGAGTATACTATACATCAGTACCTCGCTATGCGTCGCGACGCGTCGGTTCGTTTTGCGTTTTTTATACCCTTGCAAAAAGGGTATATTAATTTTGGTCAGAAGTGTGCAACGCATAGAAGGAGGCATCTCCGACCATATAAAGTATATATATTCTTGATCAGCATGACAAGACGAGTTCAAATCCGTTTGTCCGTCTGTCTGTCTGTCTGGATCAACAGCTTCTCCTCCTAGACCGCTATAGCTACAGAGCTGCAATTTTGCACGAAGTCTTGTATATACTGCAGGCATTGTATATCTCGGATTCATCCGGATCGGACGACTATATCATATAGCCCCCATAGGAACCATCGGTCAAAAAATGAGTTTTAGATCCATAACTTCGTTTTTTTTCACCTGATCATTATAAAACTTAACATTTGGCAGTTTACTACACATCCAAATATCCGTGCGAAATTTGATCAATATCGGATAACTATATGATATAGCTGTCATACATATAGCTCCCATAGGAACAATCGAACCAAAAATAGTTTTCCTTCTAAAAACTTTTTTGTTTCTTTTGCGATCATCACCAAATTTGGTAAATAACATTTGCACATAACAAATTATAATCTTGGCAAATTTGATCAAAATCGGATAACTATATGATGTAGCTGTCATACAAACAAATAGCAAACTGCATTCTGCATCTCTACATACATGCATATGCATGCGTGCCGTGCTATAGCGTGTAGATTGAGGTTTTTTCCACAAAAGCCTATTTATTGTGCGAACTCCATTTAGGGACTGAGTAACGCAAGAACTTGCAAGGGTATACAAACTTCGGCTTGGTCGAAGTTAGCCCGGCCTTCTGGTTTTCGATTGTTCCATTGTTTGGGTCTTTATTATTATACCCTTGCTGAGGGTATTATAAAATTGGTCAGCTTTAATAGTTCCTGAGATCTGTAGACTATTTCGGATGGACATACAGACGGACATGTCTCAATCGACTCGGCTATTGATACTGATCAAGAATATATATACTTAATAGTGTGGGAAATGCTTCCTTCTGCCTGTTACATACATTTTGGCTTTTTATACCATGCATTCGTAGAATGAAATGGTATATTAAAGTCGCCAAAATGTATGTAACAGGGAGAAGGAAGCTTCTCCGACCCTATAAAGTATATATATTCTTGATCAGTATCAATAGCCGAGTCGATTGAGACATGTCCGTCTGTCTGTCCGTCTGTCCGTCTGTCCGTCTGAAGAATCATCGAGATCTCGGAGACTATAAGAGCTAGAGCAACCAAACTTGGCATGTAGACCCGTTTGCTCTGCAGGCAGATCGAGTTTATTTTTTTTTTCGCCCCGCCCCCTTCCGCCCCCGCTATTTGAAAAACAATATTTTGAGCCTCCATATCTCGGGAACTATAAAAGATAGAGCTTTCGGATTTGGACATTAGATGCGTGCTGTGTGCACGCAGACCAAGTTTGTTTCAAATTTTGGCCACGCCCCCCTCCGCCCCCGAAATTCGAAAAATTCGATTTTCAGCCGAAATATTTATCGTATCGTAATTTAATTTGGCACACTAATACATGTCACGTATATCTATCATTCCACCAAATATCACAAGAATCGGAATAAAAATGGCCGAGTTATACATAGAAACGTTTTTCACTCATAGCGGTGCAAGGCAGATGCACGCGAAAAAGAGCGAGATAGCATATGCTGCAAATCACCGATTTGGTCGGGAGGCGCTAAAGTGCTCGTTTCCACAAAAGAGAGATAGCATTTGAAAGAAATTTAATATATATCTCTTCACCTAATGCATGGTATATCCAAGTCGGCCCGGCGACTTACTTACTTTATTATACCATGCATTCATAGAATGAAATGGTATATTAAAGTCGCCAAAATGTATGTAACAGGGAGAAGGAAGCTTCTCCGACCCTATAAAGTATATATATTCTTGATCAGTATCAATAGCCGAGTCGATTGAGACATGTCCGTCTGTCCGTCTGAAGAATCATCGAGATCTCGGAGACTATAAGAGCTAGAGCTACCAAACTTGGCATGTAGACCCGTTTGCTCTGCAGGCAGATCGAGTTTATTTTTTTTTCGCCCCGCCCCCTTCCGCCCCCGCTATTTGAAAAACAATATTTTGAGCCTCCATATCTCGGGAACTATAAAAGATAGAGCTTTCGGATTTGGACATTAGATGCGTGCAGTGTGCACGCAGACCAAGTTTGTTTCAAATTTCGGCCACGCCCCCTTCCGCCCCCGAAATTCGAAAAATTCGATTTTCAGCCGAAATATTTATCGTATCGTAATTTAATTTGGCACACTAATACATGTCACGTATATCTATCATTCCACCAAATATCACAAGAATCGGAATAAAAATGGCCGAGTTATACATAGAAACGTTTTTCACTCATAGAGGTGCAAGGCAGATGCACGCGAAAAAGAGCGAGATAGCATATGCTGGAAATCACCGATTTGGTCGGGGGCGCTAAAGTGCTCGTTTCCGCAAAAGAGAGATAGCATTTGAAAGAAATTTAATATATATCTCTTCACCTAATGCATGGTATATCCAAGTCGGCCCGGCGACTTACTTACTTTATTTAATATACCATTTCATCCTATGAGAAGGTATTAACATCAATCACTTAGGTTCCGTTGTTTAAATTAAATTAAAAGTTTCTAAGCTTTTGAAACCGTTTTAAAAAGTTGGAGGCAACCAAAGGTCCATCAGTTAATTTAATAATTCCAAATTTAAATAAATTATGGAAAATTTGTCTGTCCGATTCCATTGATATTAAATTATTCACGCTCTGAGTCCGCATTGCATTCTCAAATTTCATCTACAATTGAACCATATCTCTCAAAGTACCACAAAAAGCGATGTTTCTATTTCCACCTACAAATAAATTGTTCCAATTTTCTCCGACTGAAAAGGAAACCGTAATTAAAGATTGCAAAATAATTATGGACCGGTTCCTAAAAGACTTTGGGTGTAATACTTTACAAATACCAATAGCAAATGACAAATTGGCAGATTACATATATGTAGATAGGTTCAACAAATTGATAAAGACCAAGTGGAACAAGAAATAAATACTCAAACATTAATAATGGCTTGGTGGGACATGCACCAAAAATTTTTCGCTTTATCCGACAAAGCAAGTAGCAAAATTTTTTGTATATCGTAACGTAAGAAATTTAATAACCGAAAAACGCTGCTTAATTGCTACAACTTCAGAAAATATTAAAAAAAATATTGTTTTTCAACTCAAACTTAAGTTAAATGTACATATATATGTAAATATGTATAAAATAAAGTAAGTAAGTCGCCGGGCCGACTTGGATATACCATGCATTAGGTGAAGAGATATATATTAAATTTCTTTCAAATGCTATCTCTCTTTTGTGGAAACGAGCACTTTAGCGCCCCCCGACCAAATCAGTGATTTGCAGCATATGCTATCTCGCTCTTTTTCGCGTGCATCTGCCTTGCACCGCTATGAGTGAAAAACGTTTCTATGTATAACTCGGCCATTTTTATTCCGATTCTTGTGATATTTGGTGGAATGATAGATATACGTGACATGTATTAGTGTGCCAAATTAAATTACGATACGATAAATATTTCGGCTGAAAATCGAATTTTTTGAATTTCGGGGGCGGAAGGGGGCGTGGCCAAAATTTGAAACAAACTTGGTCTGCGTGCACACTGCACGCATCTAATGTCCAAATCCGAAAGCTCTATCTTTTATAGTTCCCGAGATATGGAGGCTCAAAATATTGTTTTTCAAATAGCGGGGGCGGAAGGGGGCGGGGCGAAAAAAAAAAATAAACTCGATCTGCCTGCAGAGCAAACGGGTCTACATGCCATGTTTGGTAGCTCTAGCTCTTATAGTCTCCGAGATCTCGATGATTCTTCAGACGGACAGACGGACAGACGGACAGACAGACGGACATGTCTCAATCGACTCGGCTATTGATACTGATCAAGAATATATATACTTTATAGGGTCGGAGAAGCTTCCTTCTCCCTGTTACATACATTTTGGCGACTTTAATATACCATTTCATTCTACGAATGCATGGTATAAATAGTAATAAGTCCAATAAGAACTTATTAATATGTAATCTATCCATGTTTTTGCGTTCGTTTTTATTGGTTCGGAAATACATAATCTGTTTTTGTTTTTCTAAAAGCAGAACGAAATAACAACAACAACAAACGCTGCCATTTTGATCAGGGTTCGGCACCCGGGCACTTATGTTCGGCAAGTCGCACAGAAACGCTCTCTTTGTGCTGACCCCTGATTTGGATACATTCGAAACCTATCCTCTTATTCTCACTTATTCTCATTCATACTCTTCATTTTAACATTGTACGGCCGGGTATAACTCACTCATACTTATTTCGCTTCGCACACACTTAACTTATTTTAAGGGAAGTATGCGTCTTTTGTGCCACTCACGCAGATGTCTAATTCGAACTCGCATCTTTGGTTTTATATGTACGTAATCCGTCTACCTACTAAGCCACCGCGCCTTTGTTGTGCAGTCCAGCCAATTGCCAAATAAGTAGTAAGCATGCCAAGTCGCTGCAGCGATTGACATAGCAGCTACTTATATGATATAGTGGTCCAATCCTTTTGAAAAGATAATGTGCCTGGGGCCCAAAAAAGTTTATATACAAACTTTAAAAGCCATAGCTCCAAAACTGTGATACTAGTTTTCATATTTTCAGACAGACAGAAAGACGGAAATGGTTATATCAAATCGTCTTCTCATCCTGATCCAGAATATATGTACTTTATGGAGTTGGAAACGATTCCTTCTCTGCGTTACGAACATCTTACCAATTTTGTAATGCCCTCTACAAGGGTATTAAAACTTTGCTAACATTGTTCTAACTTCTAGTACTGCTTGTTCTTCTTCGTTTTGCCTTTGATTTATTAACAAGTTACGGTTAAGAAGAGCAGCAGCCCCCGGTTTGAATTATGCAGAGAAAGAAGTTGCATGGGAAACCAAAGTTAATTTCCATTACCAATTTGTTCTGGAAAATGGAAATTATGTAAGCATTGAAAAAATAGCCTACACCATGCTTAACGTAAACAATTGCCACAGAACATAAACACATAAAGAAAAACGGAAGACAAAAAGTCACGAAAATATGCGATAGACAAACATAAACATTAAAAAGGGGAGATTCAGAGGAATGGGGAGACGACGCACAGTGGGGCTTCTGCCCGAAAAGCGTAGCAAAAATCTTTTTTTTTATGGAATACAATATGGAATCGATAGAAAATATGTCAGATTATAAATCCAAAAGATAAATTATAAAATCGGTTTACAATTCTAAGTGAAAGAACTCCTCGAAGTTGAGACATTTTTTAGTAAGTACGAATAAATGACAATTTACTTTCAAACTGAATATTGGACGACTTAAACAATTGATCTTGCATCATTTTATTTTTAAATATTAATGAAATACTTATTGAACTAGAAACGTTTAAAAAAATCACAAAATGTTGGTACTATTTGAATTTTGGTGGAATTGAACTCTTAATTTTAAAAAAGTTTCAGCACGGGATCACATATAGATTTCACATATAGTTTCCCCAAATAATCTTTCTTTATTGTCTTCAGAACTAATGTCTTTAAACAATGTATCAATTAATTTTAAAGTATAAATAGGGCACATTGAAAGTTACATATAATCAGTGATGATGAAATCACGTGATAGACAACATATTTACCTCTCATATAGTCTAAATGTAAAAACGTAAGCCGAAAAACCTAGGGAAACCACGCGACAGGTATAAGAAAGAAGAAGAGCGCATGCAAATTTGGATGTAGCGTGTGTGTTCTTAATTGATAACATTGCGTAATGTTATATTATTGCATATTTTGAACCTAAATCAATATGTTACTTTTATTTTGTTTTAAGCCTAATAAATACAAAAAGAGTTATACCAATTTTGTTCTTTTATCTTGTTAATTCAAAATATATGTAATAAAGTTTTTGTTTATTAACACGCTGGCAGCCTCATCGGATCCACTTATTGCATCGCTGAAGCTAGGTACACACGATGCAAACAATTTGCAGCAAGTTGAAAATAATTTGCAGCAAAAGTTTGCACAAATGTTCACACCAATGAATATTTGCATTGATAATATAGAAAATAGTTGCCGCAAACAGTTATTGCAAATTTTTTGTTTGCAGCAAAATGTTTGTACTCGTGTTCAAACGTGCAAATTTGATTGCAGCAATCAACTTCCTGCAAATTGTTTGCATCGTGTCCGAGCTTCTTGAGAAAAATAAATTAAATTCCAGAAAAATAAATTAAAAACGCATTACTTCTCTTTGAACAATATTTTTAGTAAGGTTTCTGCTATCAACTAATAAGTGGACCTGATCTGCTCTTTCTGAAATATAGAATCTCAATCCATCAAATGATCGAACTTAAACTTCGAAAAGGTATCACAATACAATTTTATTTTAAAATCTTTTTATGAGGAGGCAAGCCATTAACTGAAAGACCGTTTAAATACTCAGTCAGAAAATTATTATGTTCACGCACATCATGGCTGACAATTTGATCCAGGCTACAGTATATCCGTTCCTGTCCTGGCATTCTTTTTAAAATTATGAAAATCATGCGGGAGGACTCTCATATTTTGACTGAAAGACACGCTATGAAAATTTGCCAATTCAGACCACGATGCTGTGCAATTTTCAATGAGGGTAACTCGCGAACCATGAGAAACAATTGGCAAAATTTGTCTGAAATCACCGCACAATAAAATAGTTTCCCCAAATAATCTTTATTTATTGTCTTCAGAACTAATGTCTTTAAACAATCTATCAATTAATTTTAAAGTATAAATAGGGCACATTGAAACTTATAATCAGTGATGATGAATTTAGAAATCTACCTTAACTATAGTTATTTTTTATTTATTTATTCAGTATACGATATAGTTCTAAACTATCAAACTAACAATTTTTACAAGCACTAGCAACTATTGCCATCGGCTTAGACGATAACTAAGCTCCCTCGCATATTTATAAAGTCACTTGAAAAATAGCAATATTTCCAAAACTATTAATTGTAGCTCAATTCGGTATATTACGAAAATGAAGAGGAACAAAAAACAAAAATAATACAAAAATAAAGTAAGTAAGTCGCCGGGCCGACTTGGATATACCATGCATCAGGGAAAAAAAACTACATCGAGTTCATAAAACTAAATTTATAAATTCATTAAATTTCTTTCGTATGCGCGATTTCTAGCATATGCTATCTTGCTCACTCTTATGTATGTGCACTTTAGCGCACCGCTTTGAGTGCAAAACATTTCAACGTATAACTCGGCTATTTTTATTCCGATTTTTATGAAACTTGGTGGAATGATAAATGTCTATCACATATATCAGTGTGCCAATTAAATTCCGATACGAAAAATATTACGGGAGAAAATCACTTTTTATTTAATTCCCGAGGCGGAAGGGGGCGTGGTAAAAAAAAAAATAAACTTGGTCAGCGTCTATACTACATGAGTCTACATTCTAAAGTTGGTAGCTCTATCATTTATAGTTGCTGAGATCTCTGCACTCTTACGGACGGACGGACAGACGGACATGGCTATATCAATTTTTCTTATGCTGATCAAGAATATATATACTTTATAGAGTCGGAAAAGCTTCCTTCTACCTGTTACATACATTTTGGCGACTTTAATATACCATTTCATCCTATGGATGCATGGTATAAAAAGGGTTGTTTTTACTTGTGTGCCGGTTGGCGAGGTTTTATTGGCCTGCGTCGCGATCTCAAGAATGACTTTTTCCTCTGCCCGAAAATTAGTTTTTGTTGTTCCTGCTTGTCAAATTTTCGTGCCCACCTCTGGTCCATATATTGGATTTCGTTTTTATGTTTTCGGTACGCACAATGAAAAATCAACAAAAACCTCTTTGTATGAACATATGTATCTGTTTTTGTTTTTCTGCAAGCAGAACGGAATAACAATAACAACAAACACTGCCATTCGAATACATTTGAAACCGATCCTCTCATTCTCACTCATACTCTTAGTTTTACAATATGCGGCCGAGTATAAGGTGAGCATACTCACTCACTCATACTCATTCCGCTTCGCTTTCAAAAGAAGCTAAGCGTGTTCGAGCGTTAAATTTCCATGTGGGGGTTATGTGAATAGCAGAGGAGTGGAGACGAGAGGAAAGCATAGTAAAACAAGTTCCAAATGCAGAAGAGGGTGATTGGGAATGGGAGAAAGGGCCGACTTCCAATAGGGACAATCTAAGATGTAGACGTGTCGCCGCGTGGGTGTCGCCGGGGCCAAGATAAAATGTTGACTAATAAATTGTTCTAACTATGAATGCCATAGCCTTGCCCAGCCTTGCTCTATATATATTTATACCCTTGCAAAAGAAGGAGGCATCTCCGACCATATAAAGTATATATATTCTTGATCAGCTTGACAAGGCGAGTTCAAATCCGTTTGCCCGTCTGTCTGTCCGTCTGTCTGGATCAACAGCTTCTCCTCCGAAACCACTAAAGCTACAGAGCTGCAATTTTGCACGAAGTCTTGTATATACTGCAGGCATTGTATATCTCGGATTCATCCGGATCGGACGACTATATCATATAGCTCCCATAGGAACCATCGGTCGAAAAATGAGTTTTAGATCAATAACTTCATTCTTTTTCCCCCGATTATCATAAAACTTAACATTTGACAGTTTATTATACAAGCATCATACATTCAAGCATCCATGCCAAATTTGATCAAGATCGGATTACTATATCATATAGCTCCCATATGAACGATCGGACCAAAAACTGTTTTTCTTCTAGAAACTTTTTTGTTTCTTGAGCGATCATCGTCATGGGAAATAACATTTTCACATAGAAAGTTATAATTCTGGTAAATTTGATCAAAATCGGATGACTATATCATATAGCTGTCATACAAACATATGAAAAAATTGCATGCTGCATGTCTACAAACATGCATATGTTTGCGTGCCGTGCTATGGCGTGTAAAAACGGATTTTTACACCAGGGTCTTTACATTTAGATATCTCTTTTTAGGGATCTAGTTACACAAGAGCTTGCAAGGGTATACAAACTTCGGCATGGCCGAAGTTAGCCTGGCCTTCTGGTTTTTAGTCTTCATTGATTAGGAAATAGAATGCACAATATGTTAAGAGACATCGACCGATTGATCAGTTGTCGACAAGTTGCATACGTTTTACGTCGTCAAAGTGCTAAATAACGTTGTTTTTAAAACGTTGAAAGAGACATCCGGCTTATTCGCTGTATATTGCTTCAAACGAAAAGTGTTCTCTTTAAGAGAATTGGACATTGGAAAACATTCGACACAAAACTTTTAACGATAAGATTTTTTATGAAAGAGAGAAATACAATTTGGAAAATAACCGATATCCTGCAGAACCAAATAACACAACCAAAGCAATCAAAATAAATGTCCGTATGCAAAAACGAATTGCTTAATGCAATGCTTTTCTTTGAGCGGACCAAATATGATCAACGATCACTGTTTCACATTAATAGCGGTATCTGTGTCAAATAGATTTACATATGTTTTTTGTATTAAGCTTAATTTTTTCTCGCAAATCAAAATTTGTTTTAATTAAACAATTCGACTCGAAAATTACGTAATTAATAATTAAGGAATATTAGAAGATATATTTTTATACACGTTATATATAACTTTGACTTGAAACTCAAGTGCAATTTGTGGGGATTCACAGCGTTACGAAACAGTCAATCATTAAAAGTGACCTCTGTGTCTACATACAATCAACAGCAATTAGTCTTATCTCTCAGTCCAGTGATTAAACTGAAGAATCGAATTTGTTTATATAAGTGTGTGCATGGAGTAAGTATAAAAACCACCACAACTAGTCGCTTGAAACTTTAGCCTAGCTAGAGGTCGGGTGGACCAACTTCAGAGAGAGCCGAATTCTCTACACTCTTTCATGTGAGATCTAATACAAATTAATACACAGTTGGACCCCAATTATGTATACAAATTTTTGATTTTGCGTAATGGCTCCGGTCCCAACCATCCCGGATAATCGGTGTTCAACTGAACATATGTAATTCTCAATGATTATTTCAGCGGAAGATTATTTGATCTCAAAAACACTACTTGAGTGTTACTTGATTACTTATCATTGAGGAGATTTCGTTACAATTTTGGGATGTATTTTGGGTCAGTGAGTCGGTAATTCGTTACTCCACTTTTTTTTTCAGTATACACAAGCAATCCTCATTTCGCGACCCTAAAATGGTCCCATCCTCTGCATAAGCCACTACTTGCCCAGCCTTGCCATAAAGTATGGGCGTAACCAGGTATAGCTACCTGGAGCAATCCAAATAAAAAAACATTAAATTATAACACATGAATAAAAAGTATATTTGACTGATATCGAATTAAAAGAAATCGAAGTTGAGCAACTGTTAGAAGAAGCGAACTACAGTAGAGCGTTCCTTCCGTACACTTCGTAGAGCGAAAACGTGGCTAAGGAGTACGATGGGAAAGAAAAGAATATCCGGGCTTTGTCTTATGAGCGTCCATAGAAAGCTAGTAAATGACAGCATCGAAAAGCTAATTATAAAACAATTTTCTTAAAATCCGAGACGATTTTTACTAGTATTATATAAGATCAAATTCCATTATAATTTTTTGAAAATTCATTCAATTTAAGATTAAAATCCACTAACCGATTATTTTTAATAATTCATTTAATTCCATTCATTTTAAGATGAAATCCAATAAATTTGTTTTTTAAAAATTGAAATGAATATGTGGTAAAATAAAGGAAAAAATTCAAAGTACAGGAAAAAAGTTAATAAACGTTTGGCGACAAAAAAAAACCTTTGGCCCCATAAGTTGAAGAGGGAATAAATGTAAACATTTTTATACCATGCATTCATAGAATAAAATGGTATATTAAAGTCGCCAAAATGTATGTAACAGGCAGACGGAAGCATTTTCGACCCTATAAAGGATATATATTCTGGATCAGCATAAGATGCCGAGTCGCTTGTTCTTTGTCCGTCTGTCAGGCGAATTTCCGAGCCGAGTGAATTGTGAAATTGGTTCTTAAAACACTTACATATGTTAACGAAAATATAAAAACAATGCCACCGAGCCAAATCTGTAAATAATGTTTTTTTTTTTTTTGAATTGTTTTACCCTTTTGTATGAAGGGTATATAAAAATGAGGAAAAACTAGCCCAACTTCGCAGCAACAATGTCCGGTCTGTCAGCGAAGGAGGAAGTAGGAGTCGAATAAGTTGTGGAGCGTCATCTCGCATAGCATCGCACAGCGTGTGACGAATGAGCAAGCTAAAGCGTGTGTAAAAATGCTCCACAAACGTCAATATGTGCCCCATTGTTCCCCCCATTCTCCTCCTTACTCAAACCAGTCACTAGTTCGGCTCGTTTGTCTTATCTTGAAAGAAATAAAGCCAAGTAAACGTAACTGTGTGTCTACGAGTGAGTGTATGTGGAAAATTACATAGTACCTGCAAAGGCGCCGCCACTAATTGAAAATTTTGTCAGTATGGTAAACTGAATATATGTATGTGTGTATGTACATTTCTTCTACTCTTACCACTCTTCTGCTTACCTGTCGCATCATTGGCGGACATTGACTCTCTCACTCTCCCCCACATTCACTCTCTTTTTTCCTCTGCCACTGTTTCGCTCTCAGTGTGGTGTCTCTTTTTCTATTTCACTCGCCTTTACGCACAAACACAAACGTGTTGCGCTCGAGGACAAACACACACACATATCTATATATATACAGACATACAGAAACTCACTAGTAGACAAGCCAAGACCAATACAGATGCAGTTTGGCTCAGCTGTGTGGCCGAATGTGCAACAACAACACCAACAATAAACGAAGTGGGACACAAAACAGAGAAAGAGTAAGAGGCACAAACTAAGAAAAAATATATTATGTCAATTTGTTATTGGCACGTGAATCACCAATTGACATGCTTTATTCGTGTTGTTGTTGCAGCTGCTGCATTTTTCAAATTTTTTCCTTATTTCATTTTGATTGCCATTCGCTTGTTCTCTTTTGACCGTTTTGTTTTTGCATTTTTTTACGTCACTGACGCCAAGTACACACACACACACACACTAACGAACACATGCTACACACACACAATTGTAAATGGTAAGAGCATGTAGCGCGTAGAAGGCACAAAATAAACAACAGCAAAAAAATGTATTTATAATTTTAAGCCACCAAAAAAAAAACAGCACAAAACAAAAAAAAAAAACAAACTATAATTGGCAGACTTGAGAATTATATTAATATTAATTTTGTCCACATATTCGCACACGGCGGCGGACAAAAATCGAAATTTTCACGGTCGCCAATTTGCTTGCTCTTCTCCCTCTGGCACTGCCGAGTTGAACACCTTCTCACCTTCTCACGTCTCAGGCCGCACGCTCCATCACTCTCACTCTCAACGGTTTTCCCTTGGAGAGCTCACGCTCCACCTCCAGCTCGATGTGTGTCACCATTTCGTTGGCCTTCAATTCGTTTATTAATTATAGTTTAACGCACTTTCTTTAATTTATTTAGCTTTCGCGGCGGCTTTATTCAATCTTATTTCACTTGCGCGTCCGCGTCCGCACTCGACAAAAACAACAACAACTGTTTAAAGATGGCAATACCATCGATAGCATCAACAATCACTATCGTTAAGGTCATTGATTACTATCGATAGCAGCAACAATCACTATCGTTAAGGTAATCGATAGAGTCGACAATCACTATCGTTAAGGTCATTGATTGTTATCGATGGTTTTGAGTTTGGAAAAACCATCGATGCCTGCCAGCCCTAATAAAAAGAGAACATTTCACTCTTAAATTTATTATTTTCCTCGCGTTTCTCATTCTGATGTTTTTTAAAAGAGAAACACAAGCTGCTGTCAATGCTGCGTAACAGTGTTACGTTACTACTACGTTGCTTCGTTGACTACGTTAATTAACATGGACGCAAGCAGTATCAGTGGCGCCATCTGGTTAAAGTTCGTCGGCATATTCAAAAATTGAGCGCGTTGGAAATTTGTTTATTTCTTGAAACCGATTTGAGTCATTTTCGGTACCATTGAAGGTATACACTGCCAGCCAGTCGATTACTACCCCAGCCTTATTTCTTTTAGTTCAGTATGAAAATCATCTAATCTATTTGCCACAATCACTTTTTATTTTGGTCTAAACTACAGTATTAATGAACTGAAATTTTGCAGGAACTTTAGAAGGTTGATTCTCTCCGCAACAAAAATCATACTTGAATAAAGGTTTCTTTTAAATGTCTCAGTTGTGCGATTACATTGCAATATAATGGTGGAAATTCCTTATTTTCTTGTGATTTTAGCTAGTTTATCAGTTAGTTTATCTATAATCAATTCAAATAGGTCCCCTTGACTTTTATTATACCCTTGCAGAGGGTATTATAAAATTGGTCAGATGTTTGTAACGCAGAGAAGGAATCGTTTCCGACCCCATAAAATATATATATTCTTGATCAGCAAGAGAAGACGAGTTGATATAGCCATGTCCGTCTGTCCGTCTGTCTGTCTGGTGCTTCGCGATCTAGTCCCACAGTTTTAGAGCTATGGCATTCAAAGTTCGTATATAAGCTTTTCTATACAGCCACATGCACATCTGCGATTTTGAATAAGATCGGACAACTATATCATATAGCTGCCATACAAATACAAACGTTAAATGCGAATAACTTCTCTATTTTTTGAACAATCTTATCCAAACTGATTACGTACATAAATAAAAAGGGATTACACCATATGCGTGAATTTCAAAACAATCGGATAAACATAACGCCTGATTTCGACGATATAAAATTTGCCTATATAGCGTGCACTGCTTATGGCAGCAGCAGTATGCAGCACTACTGCTGCCATAAGCAGTGTACGCATAAGCAGTGAAGCACATATATGTGTCAAAATTGCGATTGTGTGTGTGTGAATATGAATATCACGCTTACTATTTGGCGATTGGCTGCCCCCGGCCAATGTATTTAAAATATTTCTTTATTGGATAAAGAAACAAAAAATTGTTTAGGAAATAAAATGTAATGGTCAAGGGCTGCAAGGGTATACAAACTTTGGCTTAGCCGAAGTTAGCTTCTTTGATATTTTTTATTAATTTAAGCACCTAGTATGACAGAATGCCTTACTTTGAGCTTGCCTCCAGTCAATTTTGTCGAGACAAACAGTTGAACCAACATGTAACTTTGGAAGCGCGTCAAAAATGCAGCGCTGCCACTAATTTTTTTTCTTTTATCGATTCGATGTCTCCAATGTATTCACTTTCAAAATATTGAGTGCAATTTGAAATATGTTTTACTAAATTTTTTTGACTTTATGCCAAAAAAAAAGTGAATCTGGCCCAATGTGCAAAAGGGAGTTTCATTACAAATTTTTGGCCAATGAAACTTAACAATAATTCACACAAATAAAAAATAAAGTAAGTCGCCGGGCCGACTTGGATATACCATGCATTCGAAAGAAATATTTAATTTCTTTCAAATGGTATTTCGCTCACTCTTATGTAGACATGAGCACTTTAGCGTATGTTGAAAATTCATCCTCGTAATTAGCAGACATACAGGGGTGTCACAGAAATCGCTAACGCCCCAAAATCGCCCCAAACGCAAATGTAGGGTGTCACAGAAACCTCTTTTGACAGTTTTGAAAAGTTACAAGTTTTTCTCCAACGTTTGGTTAATTTTGCGCTTACAGCAAATTATGTTGAAAAAAGAATGGTGTTGAAATAAACTTTGATTATTTTTGGATGGAATTGCATTCAAATAATAGCTGGCAATATTTGTGTTCATATATAATTTATTATTTTACGAAAACGCCTGTGAAAAAATCAAGCAAGCGTCGTTTTTGCTTAAATCACCCATAAGCAAGGCTGCCATCCTGCTGAAAACGGCAGAAACTAATTTTCGGACAAAACATTTGTGTTTCCAATTTTAGTTTGTTATATGCCACAAGTAAGCACAAATTTTATGGATTACGACCTAATTTAAGAAAGTTTTTTAAATTGTGTGTACACAGATAAATTTAATGTAAACGTCGAAAAAATGCACCAAGTTGACGTCTCTGTTTTTATCTTGGCCAGCCAAAGAAGAAGAAGAAATGTAAACAGCTGAAAAAAATGCAATTGCAGTTGCCGCCCTTTTTAAAATGAATTGAAATTTTTGGATTTCTGATGGATATGGTTTCTAATATGATCGAATAAACTTAATTACATTTGCATTTGAATATGTGCATCGAATTTCAAATTATTTCACTTGTAATTGCAGATTTGTAAAAATGGAAATCGCTTGCTAAAAAGAAGCAAGACTCTAGATTGCGAAAAAAGAATTGTGTAGAAAAGAGAATGTAGGCTTACAAACGCAATAGTTAGCAGTTATCGATGCATTGAATTCATCTTGTTGTATTTAATTCATTGTTCTTAAATTTTTGGTTAATTTGCCAAAATTTGTTTACAATTACAAATTTGAAGTAAATGTAAACAATAGGGTTGCCAAAGCAGCGACAATATTGCGCGCGATAATAATTTTAAAAATTTTGGAGTTGCAGTATGTTAACTGTACCTCCAAAAAATAAGTAAATTTTTTCTTGTTGTATAACATAAGCAATAATTTTTGGTTTACGAAAAATGTATAACAATTTTAATTCCAAACTTTAGTATTTTTTTTTTTTTGAATTGCACAACCCTATTGCACCTATCGACAATCGAAATACCGAAATAGCGGCGATCGACTCAGCCGATGTCCCAACCGGTGGCTGTGGCTCCGAAAATGTTGCCGAAAATGAAACGTCGGAGATTTCCATGACACCAACGTTTGGTTTCGGCGTTTTACATTTCAAACGTCGCCAAAATCGCTAGCGTTTTCTGTGACACCCCTGATAGACACATGATCACACGTTTTTTAAATGTCTAAATTCTTTGGCTGCCACTGCGATTTCCGATTTCGGAAACAAATCCTGCTTGTATCTGTAAGCTGCTTTACACTGCGCAAAACAAAGTGAACAAATTTCGCTGCAAGAGCAAGAAAGAGAAAACAAAGCAACGATAAGTTTTTCCATGTGTTCGCGTCAAAAGTCGGCATTGCCGACTCGGCAATGCACTAATGGTAGGGTTGCTAAACAATCGATGGCACTATCGATAATATCGATGGTTTTACGAAATGCCGATACCTCGATAGTATTTCTGGACTATCGATTGTTTACCAAATTGCAATTTTATTTGTTGATTTTTTGTGCTTTCCCTCGTTATCAGTGGGAGTATCCGTTGATGACATCTGAGGCATACCTGCAATATGGATAAGTATTTAGTAACATCAGGTACGTGAATAATTTCTTTACAAACGTAATTTACTTTTACTTGTTTTACTTGCACTTCTGTTAATATCACTTGCTTATTAAGTTAATGTCGTTTTGTCTATTTACAAAATAGCTCCTCTTAACGATACTAGCGACACAAATATTCCGGTTTCGATTGAGCAGCAAAGCTTCAAGCGCAAGAGGAACGCCTCGGAAGTTTGGACTCATTTTGAAAAATGTAAAAATAATTCTACGACCAAATGCAAGGTATATGGAAAAGAATATAAAACAAGCGGGAATACATCCAACTTTTGCAACGAATTGGTTCAAGCTTTGAAATACGTTCTTAATGACATTGATTATTGTTCAATAACTACAGATCTATGGACTTCCCAGAGCAATATATAAGTTACATTACAGTTACATGCCATTTTGTGCAAAATTCTTGTCTGAAGTCCGCAGTACTCTCAACCAGACCGATTAACCAAACCATGGGAGTCAAAATATAGCAGAAACTATTAAAAAGATTGCTGATGAGTGGCATTTCTATCCGAAAATCGTTACTATTGTAACTGACAATGCACATTCAACGATCAAGGCATGTCAAATTTTATCAAAAATAAAGTAAGCAAGTCGCCGGGCCGACTTGTTTATACTATGCATTAGGTGAAGAGATGTATATTAAATTTCTTTTAAATGCTATCTCGCTCACTCTTATGTGGAAACGAGCACTTTAGCACCCCCCCGACCAAATCGGTGATTTCCAGAATATGCTATCTCGCTCTTTTTCGCGTGCAACTGCCTTGCACCGCTTTGAGTGAAAAACGTTTCTATGTATAACTCGGCCATTTTTATTCCGATTCTTGTGATATTTGGTGGGATGATAGATATACGTGACATGTATTAGTGTGCCAAATTTAATTTCGATACGATATTTCTGGTGAAAATCGAATTTTTCGAATTTCGGGGGCGGAAGGGGGCGTGGCATTTTTTGAACAATCTTATCCAAACTGATTATGTACATAAAATAAAAACATAACGCCTGATTTCGACGATATAAAATTTGCCTATATAGCGTGCACTGCTTATGGCAGCAGCAGTATGCAGCAGTACTGCTGCCATAAGCAGTGCACGCATAAGCAGTGAAGCACATATATGTGTCAAAATTGCGATTGTGTGTGTGTGAATATGAATATCAATCGCTACATTGTCTACTATTTGGCGATTGGCTGCCCACGGCCAATGTATTTAAAATATTTCTTTATTGGATTAAGAAACAAAAAATTTTTAGAAAATAAAATGTAATGGTCAAAAGCTGCAAGGGTATACAAACTTTGGCATAGCCGAAGTTAGCTTCTTTGATATTTTCTTGATCAAAAACTAAATTATGATTTGGAAATCACTTATTTTTTTGTCAATTTTAATAGTTTAGACCAAATTTTAACGTAAAAGTTCTAATTAAACGTGCTTATCTCTCGAAAAATTGAAGCAAAGTAATCTGTCCCATTTACTTATTTCGTTCGCGGAACTCAACGTCGGCGTCTAAAAATAAGTCTAACGGGAAAACCTTGCGGTACTTTTCCAATTCTCTTTGCTCATCGCTCAAGCACACTACAACCGAAATAAAACAATAAGAGGGAGAACGAAAATCCGAATTTCTGGACAAAATAATGTTTTTAATCCCACTTACTAATTTCGCACACCTTATTAATCCATGACCGGCTAAAATCGATGAATGTTATAGCTTTGAGAAAATTAAAATTTTTTTTGTTTTTAGCTCTAAATTCCGCATTACCTGCCGCAGAACAAAGACACATGGTTTTCTGTAATGTGTTGGATGATCCACATCTATTGGCATCAAAAAAAGTAGGTGTCATTTAGGGATGCAGGACATTTGTTTTTGACAAGGTCCTTTTTCTGAGCTTTCTGAAGGATATTTCAGTACCTGCCCATGTCAATCGATTCACTCAACCATGCCTTCAAATGTATTCATAGAGGTTTCGTCAAATAATTGTTAAAGATTGGTAAATTACATCATTTGATCCCATATTATTTAAATGAGACATGTTGCACCCGCGACAATTCGAATTGCACCCGCTATAGCTTGAAAAGTACAATTTCCAATGTTTATTTTTTTTTTTTTTGAGACTTTGAGTTCTATTACTTTTATACCATTTTGTCCGCTTTTTTTTAAATTTTCCATTTTGTGTTTAATTGGTAATTGAATTGCGATTATTTGAATGTTTCCTAAACCAAATTACCAAGATGGTAATGCTTCATATGCTTTTAAACAAAACTTTTATTGGAAGTTCTTGCATTTATATGTTCCTACATATGTATATTGTAGATAGTAATATGAAAATACAATTTTTTTACCGCGATCCGTTCAAAACTACAAAATTTGAAACGTTCGCATACTTTTAGGCTTAATATTTTTTTGTGTGGAAACTGTTAAAACAGTTTCTGTAAAAATCTTTAAACTCCAAACAAAAAATATGGGTAAAATCCTACATAACTCAGCCAATTCTTATCCAAAATGTACATAAATTACCGGCCAGCCACACGAGTCTACCTTTCAAATTTGGTAGCTCTAGCTTTTATAGTTCCTGAGATCTGTGCACTCTTATGGACGGACAGATGGACATGGCTAAATCAATTGATCTTCCAATGCTGATCAAGAATATATATGCTTCATAGAATCAAAAATGCTTCCTTCTGGTACTAACATTTTGGTGACTTTAATATACCATTTCATCCTATGAACACATGGTATAACAGTTATATTTAGTTCTCCTATGAACTTGCTCTATTTTTCACTTTGCAAATGTGGACAAGGCACTGAGCACATGTCTGACTTTAAGGCCCTGATAAGGAATCAAGCATGCAACTAAAAATTTTGGATTTATTTACATTTTGATACGCAGCAGACATGGAGTATTCAAATCAACTATTCCAACTTCTTCGTGGGGGTTCAAGTAACTGTTAGAGCTTTCTTGAAATAATGAGTTAGACGCAATCAAGAAGAATATTAACAGAGTTTAGTAGGTTGAATAACAAAGGAATTTCGATTGAAAATTTAAAAAATATGCCTAGGCTGGTCTTTGTTGTGGATCATTTTCAAAGTGGGTCACATCTTCATTAAGAAGTCATTTTGTTTGACTACTTAACTTGACATAATAAACCACCCGAAACGAAGAGTCATCAATCAAACACTAGATTACAGCTTTATGCACTATTTCTGTATATATGTATACTTAGAATTAGTAAATTTAGTCTTTCAATTAGGGCAACTGAACTTTCTCCAATGTCCAATACCAATGTATCACTTTTTCTGCAAATATTTGAATGAAATCGAAAACTTAAACATAATAATGTGAACCACTCATTTCCTATAATCTCAATTTGTTGTATTTGAACCTTGCCTGTAGTGAGACATCTATTAATAAATATTTGACGACCGGTACTACGATACACCAAATAGGGCATATGTATATTCTTTTGTTGTGTCTGCCCCAAGCTACCGACCAGCAACAACATCTTGAGTCATGACTGGCTTCCATTTCAAAGTCGACGATTATTGTCGACGATTAGGCAGCAAAACGTGAAATCCGCACACGCCCATTTTTGTTGAGCTAAAGGCAAATTAAAAAAAAATTAAGTAAGTAAGTCGCCGGGCCGACTTGGATATACCATGCATTAGGTAAAGAGATATATATTAAATTTCTTTCAAATGCTATCTCGCTCACTCTTATGTGGAAACGAGCACTTTAGCGCCTCCCGACCAAATCGGTGATTTCCAGCATGTGCTATCTCGCTCTTTTTTGCCTGCATCTGCCTTGCACCGCAATGGGTGAAAAACGTTTCTATGTATAACTCGGCCATTTTTATTCCGATTCTTTTGATATTTGGTGGGATGATATATATACGTGACATGTGTTAGTGTGCCAAATTTAATTTCGATACGATAAATATTTCGGGTGAAAATCGAATTTTTCGAATTTCGGGGGCGGAAGGGGGCGTGGCAAAAATTTGAAACAAACTTGGTCTGCGTGCATACTGCACGCAGCTAATGTCCAAATCCGATAGCTCTATCTTTTATAGTTCTCGAGATATGGAGGCTCAAAATATTGTTTTTCAAATAGCGGTGGCGGAAGGGGGCGGGGCGAAAAAAAAATAAACTCGATCTGCCTGCAGAGCAAACGGGTCTACATGCCAATTTTGGTAGCTCTAGCTCTTATAGTCTCTGAGATCTCGATGATCCTACAGACGGACAGACAGACGGACATGCTCAATCGACTCGGCTATTCATACTGATCAAGAATATATATACTTTATAGGGTCGGAAAAGCTTCCTTCTCCCTGTTACATACATTTTGGCGACTTTAATATACCATTTAATCCTATGGATGCATGGTAAAAAAAATCTATGCCGCGAACGAGATATGAGCCCGCATCTTTCGTCCCATACGCAAGACCCCTATCTACTAAGCCACCGCATCTCCGCTGTTCGGTCTAACCAATCGCCAAATACTAAGAGGGCCAAGTCGCTGCATCGACAATAACACACACAATCATAATTTTGACATACATGTGCTTTACTGCTTATGTGTGTGTGCGTATTCAGGTAAATTTTGTATCGACGAAATCAGGCGTGATGTTTATCCGATTCTCTTAAAATAGAGAAATATAATGTATGGTGTATATCTTTATGTACATAATCAGTTTGGATAAGATTCTTCAAGAAATAGAAGTTATGCGCATTTAACGGTCGCTTTTGCATGGCAGCTAAATGATATAATGGTCCGATGCTATTGAAAATCGCAGATATAATGCCTGGTATAGAAAAGCTTATTTACTATACAAACTTTGAAAGCCGTAGCTTTAAAACTGTGGGACTACTTTGTACAGGACCAGACAGACATGGGTATATGAAATCGTCTTCCCCTGCTGATCAAGAATAAATAAATATCTTTATTGGGTCGGAAACGATTCCTTCTCTGCGTTACAAACATCTGAACAATTTTATAATACCCTAAATATAAAAAGGGTACAAAAAGGCAACAACAAACATGCCGATCTTGCCTCGACGGTGGCACATGGCAAATACCCAATTAATCACAGACCACCAGAAAACTCCAATCTAAGCTTAGACATCTGCCTTCTAATTGCTTCATAATGAGATCGAATTTGTGCATTAAAATTAAAATACATTTTATTATACATACATACACAAATAAAATAATTATCGATCAGTTATTGTAAACCTAATTACCTAGTTGTCATCATTAAATTTACGTAAAGCTGCGTACTTGAAAAGTCGCTGACTAATGTTTGTTATCCGGTGGTCGTCCTGGTGCCCGGACTTCTTTCAGCGTATCAGATTTCTCGCACGATATTTTGTGGTCAGCAATGACATGGAATCAGTGTTATTGGGAATCTCGCCAATGCCAATGCCATTGGCATTGACTGGTGCACTGTCCAGATATTGTTCCCCAGTGGTTGGTGCATAAGCTACATACGGATCGGAGCGACTGGCCCAACCGCCAGAACCCTGCGTCTCATAGTTGTAACCACCAGAAAGTTGAGCCTGAGTCTGGGCATTGCCGTGTATATGTAAGTGTATCTCCTTGCTAGGGGGATGCGGTCCAGATCCACTTAGGCCGGTAGTGCCCCAAGACGACTCCTTGGCATGTGGATTCCAACCGGGGTAATTGAAAGATGGGGCCGTATGCTCATATTGGCCAAACAGGCTTGACTTTAGAGTTATGAACTTGCCCAAAATGGCCACTGCATTCATGACAACCAAAACCTTAAGCAGGAATAGAGATTTCATGCCAATGGCCACTAGGAATGCTACCATGGCCGAAAGGACTCCAAATTTAAAAATAATAGGTATGAGAGCCATTTGCAAGCGACGAATTTTACCAAATGTACGACCCTCTGCAAAGAACATAATAAATAAAAGTTAAACTTCAAGAAATATCATTTAATTCAAAATTTCAACTGCTATGGAACATCCACACTCAATACAAAACAATAATAGTATAAAATTTTATGTCTTTTAAATGTTAGTATACTATATACAAATATATTTATAAGTACATATATAAATTCTATAGAATTTATGAATAGAACTAGAAAATAGAAATCTAAATTCTCTGTCAGGCTATAATTGAATTTTGGCACTAACTAATGAATTAAATGCCAAAACTTCACTACTCTGGCGAGTATTGGCATCCACTAAGAAAAATGTATCTGGATCACAATTCAGCTCAACCAGCAGAGAGAATTAATTGCGAAATTCGTATTCAAAAATGATTCTGATTACACTTGATAGTCGAATCCAACTGCATCATTCGTTTTTTGAGTTACACCGATGGTATTATACAACATTCTTTATTTAAGTTTCAAATAACTAAACTTTGAATTTTAAAATAGATTTTTTCAGCAAAGTTTCTCAGAAGCCTTTAAATCTATGTTTTGTTGAAAAAAACATTTTTACCCCCAATTTTTTTATTTTTTCATATGGGTTTCTAACATACTTGAATTTTTCTAAATAGTCTTAGCGAAAATCTGTGCACTCTTACGGACGGACAGACAGACGGACATGTCTCAATCGACTCGGCTATTGATACTGATCAAGAATATATGTACTTTATAGGGTCGGAAAAGCTTCCTTCTGCCTGTTACATACATTTTGGCGACTTTAATATACCATTTCATCCTATGGATGCATGGTATAAAAACTACAATAATATTTTGTAAGCTCGGGGTTAATTAAATCGTATGAATTTCGTATCAGATTCGCATTCCACAATTTTTCTTTTGTTTTATAAACATCAGCAGTTGTCAAAATCTAATTTCGTCTTTCTCTTGGTCTTTGCTATTTTATTTATCCGATTATTACCATAATGCCATCAATAAACAGACCTGAACGATGGGCAATGCGAAAGTCTGAGAAAAAACAACAAATACTAAGGCAAAATAAAGGTAAGCTAATATTTTCTCATCGCTTAAAGATGCGTGTTGAGCTTCTTTTTTGCTGTTGTTATTGTTGTTGTTGCTTTTTATTGTATATCTTTTATAAAATAATTTGCGCAAAATCTAGAAAAATATGCGGAAAGTGAAATTACAGCGAGGCGAAAAGAGTAAACTCTGAAATATTTTGTGCCTTTTGCATTTTAACTTCGTGTTAACCACCTTTTAGCGTCGGCTTGCTGGAACCGCAGACCGTGGGTTTCTTTAAAAACGAAAGTGAATCAACAAGAGACGTTGTGAAGAGCCGCCGACTAGCTTTGGGAAAAATCAACTTTGATTGGAAGAGCCGCTAATCAGTGTCAATTAGGAGCTTAACAGCTTGAGATCTGAGCGGATATTACGTTTTTGGATGCACTAATTATTTTGATTTTGTTTTTTTTTTTTTTTTTTGTGATTTTCACTCACCCACAGCTGCTTCTGTTGCTGGTTTCTTTTCATCGTTGTCGTCATCGTCGTCGCTAAAAAGGCTTTCACTTAAATCGCTGCGCAACCAACTCCAAAATGATCGAACCATGGACCAAACACTAAGATCTGTTTGATCGGCCGTTTGAATTGCATTCGGGTTCTTGTCGCCAGCTGTTGCCTCCTTGTCAGCCTCAGCCACGGTATCCTCCTCCTCCTCCGCCTCCTCGTCACCATCATCGTCGTCATCGTCTTCGTTGTCTTCGTTGGATGGCACTGCCACTGCCCCTGCCGCCACTGCTGCGTCTTTATCTTCATTGTTACTCTGCTCGGGCTTTGCCACCTTTTTGATTATCTTGGCGCCCAATGTACTGCTTAGACAGCAAATGGACAACATTAAGACAAACATTGAGTGCCTAGCACTTGAACTCTTTGTGAGAAACTGAAAGTATGTATGGAGAGAGGAAGAGAGAGCAATAAGCAGAGTTAAGTACAGATGTACGACACAAAAAGGGAGGGAGAGACAGACATAAGGTGAAATTGTTAAGAAATGACAAACAAAACAAAAGATGCTTTTAAAAACCATTTCATCATGGGAAATTGCGTAAGCGCAAGACTTTGGAAACGAACTAGTTTGCGCCTTTTAGGTAAGCCAAAGCAAGGTATGGTAAGGTATCTTGCACGCATTTTAGAACCCACTAAAACACGCCTAAAAAAACACCATGCTCATAAAAAACTTTTATTTTCCACACTTTTTATGGGTACGGTAAAGCATATTTCATATTTATACCTTGCAAAAAGAGTATATTAATTTTGGTCAGAAGTGTGAAACGCATAGTATGTAAGCACAGGTATGTTATAGCGTCGTAGACTTATTATGTAAATCGAAATATATTTTTTACTAAAATTTTGTACATATACAAAAATATGATTTTAATAGAGTCATCACTTTATGAAGTTGTTCCATTATAGGTATTAAACATCAAATTCTTCGTCGGAAACTTCACGTTTTTTCCCTGAAGCTGGCCGACACGAAATCCATAATTCCGAATCCATTTTCAAATTTGAAAAACTGATTCAATTGATAAATTCAATTTAGCTGAAGCTGACCAAGAACTTTAATTTACTTTATTTTTTTGTGGTATTCTTACGCCTTACCCCATAGTGCCGTAGCCCATTGGGAAACCAAAGTGAAGCCATTGTCCATTGTCTTTCCCGAAACACAAAAACTAAAAGTCATTGTTATAATCTAGCAGGCTTTCCACTTTCAGTTCCTACGCAAAGCAATTTGTATTTTAATCAAAAACAAAGAAAGAATTCTCTTCGGTCATTTGACAATTTACAAGCGAACGAGAACAGAAACAGAGCAAATTAGTATGTGCGGCTAACGGTTGGCCTTTATGCTGAAAATTAATCAGCAAGACAAATGCTATCAATCAATTGTAATTGTAAAGATATATATTTTAATTGACCAGGCCCAAATGAGTTTTGGCTTAAAGCAGCTGACGCTTGGCATAATTTGTGACCGTTTTGTATTATCTACTAAAATAAAATGGTCTGACAGTCTGTGGCTTCTTCTTAACCTTTTTTCTCTGCTCTTTGTGATTAGATTGTCTTTGTTTATGCCAGGTTTTTGTTTTTTGCATGGTTTTTGACCCAAATGTTTTGTGCTCGATTGGGGTTATTGATTATATGTTATTTGCTGTAACTGTAAAATGAAATCGCGACTCGGCATGGCCTTGATTAAATAACAAATTGATTAAAATGTGGGTTTGAGATCTCTTGTCTTAAAACATTTAATCAAATGCAACAGCAAGAAATTGCCCAAACAGAAAAAGAAAGAAAGCCTTTCACATCGATGATGCAACAGGCCTGGAAATGCATTTTCAAATTTCTATTTGTTTATCCACAAACATACATTTACGGTTGTAAATATATACAATACAATAAATAATTATACATATGTATATATGTATGTATTTATATGCGTGCATGTATTTTGATCAGGTTTTTACCGCCTCTGCCTGGGGCTTGATATTTACATATCGATTTTTATACCATGCATCCATACGATAAAATGGTATATTAAAGTCGCCAAAATGTATGAAACAGGCAGAAGAAAGAATTTCTGTCCCCATAAAGTATATGTATATCTTCTTGATTAGCATTAGAAGAGAAATTAATATAGCCATGTTCGTGTGTCCGTCAAGAGACCAAAGATCTCAGGAGCTATCAAAGCTAGAGCTACCAAAATAAAATGTAGACTATACGCTTTTCAAGTTTACATGCCCCCTTCCGCCACCGGATTTCGATTAAAAACGATTTTCTCCAGCAATATTTATTCTATCGTAATTTAATTTGACAAACTAATATATGTTATGAATATCTATCATTCCACCAAATTTCGTACAAATCGGAATAAAAATGGCGCTTGTTAGAAATCGCGGCATACGAAATAAATTTAATATATGAATTTAGTTTTTTAAATTCGAAGTAGTTTTTTGACTTGATACTTGGTATATCCAAGTCGGCCCGGCGACTCACTTACTTTATTATTTATTTACGATCGACATGAAACACAGTTTTTCCAGCTAAGTTTCACTTTACTATCGAGCCGTAGGTCTGCGGTATTATGTGTGTTTTAACCGGCATTATAAGCCAATTTGCATCTTCTTATCGGTCTGCTCTTGGTATGGTCGATTTTATCATGAGACCTAATCAAATTAAGTCATACTAATTTCTCGTCAACTGGTTGGACTGTTTTACTTTAAAGTGAAATTTCTTAACTGTTCAACGAATTACGCTTTTAACATTTTTTCTCGAGTTGATGCTAAATACTTGGTTTTTCGAAATAAGGTTTGGGCCACAAATTGGCATTTGCTTAAACTGGTTACACATTTACGCGTCTGTTTCGGATAAATATGCCTTTGATCAAAATGAATGATGTGAATCATCGCACGCAATTTCTGTGTTAATCTTACCAAATATATTCTGTCTGGTTTTCAATAGAGCTAATTTATTAATCAGAATGTCTAATAAACCTAATTATATGTATATCAAATTGGTAATGTGACTAAAGTACAAATAAAATATAATTGATATAATTTGTTATTCTAGTGAATTTGTACGAATTAACTGTTAAATGTATAAGCCAAATTACAATCATTTGGGAATATTATGAAGTAAAACCCCAAAAGTAGAACCAAAAAAAATTAAATCTCTTGAACTGAAAAAATTATCGTACTTAGCACAACTAAGCTCGGCTGTATTTTCGCGAAACGATCTTTGAGGCAATTGAAAATAATGGTCCTCAATATGTCTTCCTGAGTATAGGTAGGATGTAGCATATATCATTACTTGTGTTGTTAAGAGACTATTTCTACATGTATGGACCTAACACATAAAATAATATATACATACATATAGGTATACACATATGTATATATGCGCCAAAAAAAAAAACACGTATTAGCGTCAACCAGAATCGAAATCTACAAAAAAAATTTAACCATCATAATATGATGACCATATGTTGTGTCTAAAACTAATGAGAAGCATTAAGATTTCGGGCTTAAGTTCAACATAAAATGTATTTCTTATTGTTTTATTTTTAACTAATTTTAAATTTACTTGGTAAAAAATTTTATTAAACCGGCCTTGGCCGAATTTAGACCGGCCTGGAAAGTTCTTGTGTTACTCAATCCCTAAATAGAGATAGCAAATTGAAAAGACCTGTTAAGTAGGCCGATCTTGATTATATTTGGCAGGGGAATATAAAATAAAAGTACACGTATTGAGTTTCATGATAGTCCCGTGAAAACAACGAAGCTGTTGATCTATTTTGCTAAGATCCCCGATTCCATTAAACTAAAAAGATATAAATACATATGTGTTAATTATTGCTGGAAATATTTTTAACTTCTCCTTTTTAGAAACTATTTCCTTTGCGAAAAAGATTTTGAAGTCTTGAAACATTTTTTAACATATTTTTAAAAAATTGTTTTGCTTCAAATTTTTGTAGTAAAATTATCAGAAATTGGTTTGCAAATTAACACAAAAACTATAATAAATTCATTGTTTGTTAGACTTTTCCCATTTTGTCTTCATATACATATTTTGATCAAATCGATCTGAAAATAATTAAATGTTATATATTTTTTATTGTCCAGTGTGACAACAAGTAAGTTTTCTCAGTTTTCAGTCACGAATTTATGCGATTTTTGGAACACAAATTGTAGAATGTCTTTGAACTAACAAAATGTTACTGCATAGCTTGTAGGAACTTAGATATGTATGATTCTGATAGATTTAATTGCTATCTTATTGAAGCAAAGTTTCAAGTGGAAGCAAGCGTCGGATTTGTCGTATGGAATCAGTGTCCACATAGTGTGTATATTTTTGTATAAAAAGTTTGGTTATTTACGATCTCGAACGTTTTATGGTAAAAAAAAAAAACCATAAACCTAACTCTGCATATTATCTGTGGATAATAATGATGTTATTGCGTGGCTTTCTTTATCGTCTCTTTATGAACGTAAGTATGTCAATTCATTATTTGTCATAAGCAAATTATGGAATGTAAGGCCAGATCGTCATTTAAGTATTATCTAATTGTTCATATGTGTACGTTTGCAATGTCGTAGTTCATGCAATGGACAGTTAAAATGACCACTTAAAAAATAAACCCAAAAAAAAAGCAAATAAACACTAATAGTGAAGAAAAAACGTTTTCAATTGAACACTAGACAAAATGCCAAGCAAAAAAAGAAGACTAAAATAAGTAAACACGCCTCAAAAGAAAGTTTACTATTTTGTTATTATTATTATCGCTGTAGTTGCCATTGTTGTAGTTGTTGTTGTTTTTGTTACTGCTATTGTAAAAAGAAAATGGCCAAAGCCATTGTGAATATTGTGCCAAGATTTAATTGTTGGCCTTGTTCGATCGTTCTGTCCTTTTGCAAAATCGAGGTAATGCGGTCATTGAACGCACTTCGTTTGGCATTTTAATTCGCCGCGCGCCATGTACCATGCGGCAGCCCGGGGAATTACCCCTTATCTCATGCTTATTGTTATCTGTACTCACCAGCATAATGATATAGTTATTATCGAAGAGCTTCCTGTATCCGTTTTCACGAGTTTTTTTTTATCCTTAATTATCCAATTGAACTTTCAAATGAACGACTTTCACGTTAAAGCAAATCCAAACTGCAATCGATCGGACGCATACACGTAAATTGAATCACAAGGAGTAGTGTGCCGAAAAAAAAAAAAAAAATATAAACAAGAAAAGAAACAGCAGATGAAATCCGTTTTGGGTGTTTGTATTTTTTCTTAGAGCCGACTGCAATGCCTGAGATGTAACCGTTGACTGCTCTTGGTGATGGCCTCGACCAACAGGTAAGGTCCGCTGCTACCGCCAAATGCTCTCAGCGGACGAGTCTTCTCCAAAATAACAGCAGAGCTTCTTCTACAACATGTTTGCTTAGCCATTGCGGCGACTCTCTCACGCACACACAGATACAGAAACAGCAGATACCACAACTCGCTCCCAGTTACAATTTCGTTTTCAACACTTTCTTCACAATTTCCCCCAAAAAAAATAAAAAGTAAGTAAGTTGCCTAGCCGACTTGTATATACCATGCACTATGTGAACAAACTACTTTTAAATTTATAAAACCTAAGTCATATAAAAAATTTCGCATGCCGCAATGGCTAAAACATGCTATCTCGCTCACTCTTTTTTTTAAACCCCACCGGCCAACGCTGACCTTGCGCCGCTTTGAGTAAAAAACGGTTCTACGTATAGCTTGGCCATTTTTATTTCGATTTTTATTTGGTGGAATGATAGATCGTTATCTCATGTATATATGTACTTATATGCCACATTAAATAACGATACAATAATTATTGCGGCAGATTGCAAATCACCTTTTATCAAATTCCGGTGGCGAAAGAAGGCGTGGCAAAGAAAAAAAAATAAACTTGACCAACGGATATACTACATGAGTCTAACTTATAAATTACCTCTAGCTTTTATAGTTCTTGAAATCTGTGCACTCCTTTGGACGGTCGGACGAACGGACATGGCCCTATCAATATTTCTCCTAATGCTGATCAAGAATATTTAGACTTTATAGCGTCGGAAATGATTCATTCTGCCTGTTACATACGTTTTGGTGACTTTAATATACCATTTCATCCTATTGATGCGTGGTATAAAAAAACGAACGGCGGCAGCAGAAGATCGGGTCTCAAAAGTGCAAAGTCAATGTAAAGTCGATGTTGCCGCCACAATTGTCGCCATCTCTTTGTCAGGCTGGCCTATTATTACGAACAGTCGTGCAATGGGCCAGAGAGCATATAAATGCGAACGTGACAAAACGCACCAACTGACGTCACAAAAGCAGCCATCCAATCAACCAGTCAGCCAGCACCAAGCCATGACTTTGAAAAGCCAAACACATTGCGCTAGCAATTTTTCAATTATACATACATATCATTCGAAAACTGATAATTTTATTTACTAGATATAGTATGAGGGTTGGTCGTAATTTGGAATTACCACAAAATCATAGCTTAAATAAATAATAAATAAAATAATATTCACGAGATGTGTCAGGCCATATCATTGATATCGAAGCGATTAGGGGGAATCTTCAAATATATGTAACTAGACGAAGGAATCATTGCCAACTCTATTCACTATATATCTCAACAGCTGATACGATTAAGCCATTAAAGTTGCCAAATGTATGTAAAAGGCAGAAGGAAGAATTTCCAACTCTATGAAGTATATATATTCTTGATCAGCACGAGAAGAGAAATTGATATAGCCATGTCTGTCCGTCCGCTATAAAATTAAGAATGTAGACTAGTGTGGTATATACGCTAATCAAGTTTTTTTTTGCCGCGCCCCTCTCCGACCACGGAATTCAACAAAAGCGGTTTTCTTCCGCAAGATTTGTCGTATCTTAATTGAATTTGGCACACTTATACATGTTATGAACATCTATGATTCCACCAAATTTCATTACAAATCAGAATAACGTTTTGCACTCAAAGCACGGTAAGGTTGGCCTGTAGGGAGCTAAAATGCACCCACGAATTCCCAAAGATTTCAAGTCGGTAGTTTTGTTACTTTAAAAAACCAATACTAAATAAATTGCAACAAATAATGGTCTCTTATAAAAACAAAGTAAGTAAGTCGGCGGGCCGACTTGGATATAACCGCGAGTTCTGACACATGCTATCTCGCTCTTGATCCCAACCGGCAAAATCCGCCCTTGCACCGCCTTAATTACAAAACGTTTCTACGTATAACTCGGCCATTTTTATTCTAATTTAAATAAAAACCAGAAGGCCGGGCTAACTTCGATCATGCCGAAGTTTGTATGGAGATCGCAAAATGGAAAGGGTTTTGTGTAAAAACCCTTATCTACACGCTATAGCACGGCACGCATACATATGCATGTATGTTGATATGCAGCATGCAATTTTTCCATCTGTTCTGACAGCTATATCATATAGTAATCCGATTTTGATCAAATTTGGCAGGATTATAATTTATTATGTGCAAATGTTATTTACTAAGATTGGTGATGATCGCAATAGAAACAAACCAGAAGGCCGGGCTATCTTCGGCCATGCCGAAGTTTGTATACCCTTGCAAGCTCTTGTGTTACCAGATCCCTAAAAAGAGTTATCTAAATGTAAAGACCCTGGTGTAAAAATGCGTTTTTACATACAACAAAAAGAATACAATCTATCACTAAGGGGACTGACGGCTAACTATTGCTTTTGTAAACCTACACCTAGGTATTAGCTCGGTTCAACAGGTCATTGGATGCAGACCTGGAGGTGTTTAGAACATCTGTGAGCGAAATCATAAGGAATATTATTTAATCTAGACTCTTGCTTCTTTTTGGCAAGCATTTTCCATTCTTTACAAACGTATACAATTGCATTTATGTAGACATGCAGCATGCAATTTCTTCATATGTTTGTACGACAGATATATGATATAGTCATCCGATTTTGATCAAATTTACCAGAACTATAACTTTCTATGTGAAAATGTTATTTACCAAGTTTGACAATTATCGCTTAAGAAACAGAAAAGTTTCTAGAAGAAAAACTATTTTTGGACCGATCGTTCATATGGGAGCTATATGATATAGTAATCCGATCTTGATCAAATTTGGCATGGATGTTTGGATGTATAATAAACTGCTAAATGTTAAGTTTTATGATAATCGGGTGAAAATTAACGAAGTTATTGATCTAAAACTCTATTTTCGACCGACGGTTTCTATGGGAGCTATATGATATAGTTGTCCGATCCGGATGAATCCGAGATATACAATGCCTGCAGTATATACAAGACTTCGGGCAAAATTGCAGCTCTGTAGCTATAGCGGTTTAGGAGAAGAAGCTGTTGATCCAGACAGACGCACAGACAGACAGACAAACGGCTTTGAACTCGTTTTGTCATGCTGATCAAGAATATATATACTTTATATGGTCGGAGATGGCTCCTTCTATGCGTTGCACACTTCTGACCAAAATTAATATACCCTTTTTGCAAGGGTATAATGAGTGTGCCAAATTGAATTACGATCCGAAAAATATTGCGGAGGGATTCGTGTCAAAAAAAAATAAACTTGATCTGCGTACACTCCACACGAGTCCACATTTCAAATTTGGTAGCTTTAGCTCTTCTAGTCTCCATTGGGATGTAACAACATGTAACAATTTCTGTCTATAATCTCAACGCTTACTATGTTAAAGTGGAACTGACGTCTTAGAAAGCACAATCGATTCAACTCTTGTTTCAAATTTTTATAAGATATAAAACAAATATATTAATTTTCTGTGAAATTTGAACTGTAAGGTAAACTTCTTACTCATTGAAATCTGCTTTCTTATTTTGATCATACGAGTATCTTTCACTCTGAGTGTATCTAAATGCTGCGTGGTTTTTGCTGATCGCCTTTTGCACGTTTCTACATTTGTTTATACTTTGTCTAACAACGGCGATGACGATGACGACTGACCCATTTCCATACCAATCCCCACACTATCTTTCTCTTTTTATACCATGCATTCATAGGATGAAATGGTATATTAAAGTCGCTAAAGTGCATGTAACAGGCAGAATGAAGAATGTATATTCTAGATCAGAATGAGAAGAGAAATTGATATATCCATGTCTGTCTGTCCGTCTGTATAAGCGCCTAGATATCTGGAACTATAAAGCTAGAGCTACTAAATTTAGAATGTAGACTCGTGTAGTACAATATATAGGCCGATCAGGTTAATTATACCATGCATCCATAGGATGAAATGGTATATTAAAGCCGCCAAAATGTATGTAACAGGCAGAAGGAAGCATTTCCCACCCTATAAAGTATATATATTCTTGATCAGCATGAGGTATATCTCAGTCGGCCCGATGACTTACTTTATTATTTTTACAATCTCTTCGTCTCTTTCTCTCTCCCCCTATCACAGTCTCTTGCACTGGGGCTCTCTGGATCTCCATTCACCAATTGGTTTGTTTGATGATTTGCATGATAAATAAAAATTGATCTAAGCCCTATAAGGCTATTATGGTATTAAGTAGCGGTTTATGATAAGAAGAATAAATATGTAGAACACACATTCTGAAAGACTCTAACTTACAGTTAGGTTAGACGTGAGCAAAAGCATGATTACCAAGGGCCTTTTCTCAGCGCAAAGCATACAATGCGATGCATTACATAAAGCACCCAAAAATTGTGTTTCGTCAGTTTGGAATTACATAAAAATGCAACTGGTCATTGCTCTGAGGAATCGCACTGTTGTGTAGTGATAGAGAGTGGGGCGGCTGGAGGGAGGGAGTGCGCGGCTTTACTTAACAAATTTTCATATTACATAACAAAAGACAGCAACTGGAACTAGCTAGATAATGTGGCCTAAGTGACCCACACGGCGATTGTGTGTGAAATCCGTTTTGTTTGGGTTGGGTTTAGGGGCATGTTCAGGTTCAGGTTTTTTGGGGATCGCTTGGCTGGGTCGTCGTGTCAATGACGTCTGCTCGAAAATATGTCAAGAGTGTCATAAATGTTCTTTTAGCCAGACATTATTCTAACGGAATTGACGCCTCTCCTTCAGCTTATTATCAATATGAGTTTTACATGATGTCATAACATTTGCATTTTGGGTTCTCGTTAACTGTGTTTGCCTCTTCATTTTGTATGCAAAAGAATATTCTCAGAGCTATTAACAGAAAAAAAAATGTTCGGTATATTTCATTTCAACAACAAAAAAGAAAAATATTGTAATTTCTAAAGCATAAACATTTACTTTCTGCCCCAATTCGCTTGATAGACATTCGAGTAATAACTCTGCCAATTTGGTGTACTTAACGAGGCGTAGGGATTGTAATTGTTGTTGTTGTAGTACGATGGATACAAATACTGACCGATAACATAAGGCCAAATGCGTATTTTGTTGTTTGTGTAGGGATTGGGTGTCGTATATGTTGAGTAGTAAAAGGGATATGGCGTCGTATAATATAAACTGGAGAATGTTGGACTCGGCGTGTAATATGGATTATACGGTGTATAGTATTGGCCTGAACTAGCCTGGAAAAGAGCGTCAATTACGTTCATATATGAATATCGATCGATGTGATAACTTACCACTAGAAGCCAGCTGGCCACTAGCAAGAGACTAAAAGAATTCACGCTTATCATGCTCGTACGATACGTTTCGTTAGAAATTCGATTCTTTACTAACTGCCTAGGCCCAGGGGTTTCCATATTTATGACATACGAAACATGATGCCTAACCAATTTCATGGTTTGACAATTTTCCAAAACAATTTTTCTCAATTAAGTGTGTGCTTTGGTTCCTCATCTTTCCCATTTCGTCATTGAACTTGACTCATCGGCTGTCCAGGTTATTTACCCATTCCAATTTCGGTGACTCCCTCATCTCATTGCAACTTCATCTTGTTTTGAAGTTGATCATTTTGTTAATTATATTTGAGCTTCGAGAGCATTTTGTTCACATTAACAGAAATTAATCATTATCGTATATATATTTTCATTTCGTTTTATTTTGTAAATTATACAATAATGTGCGATCTATCTAGGGATCTTCTCTTCTATTACTATCCTCTTTTTCATAGGTATATATTATGTACATTATTTACACAATAAGACTCGGTTAATTCTCAAAACAAAAAAAACAAAAAAAACAACCAAAAAAATAAGTAATAAGACTACATACACAAAACGAAACTCAACAAAAATTGTCAACAATCTCTTACAATTACAATTCTGTTTTCAACTTCTTTCTTTTCCAACAATATTTGCTCTGACTTAAATTTTAAATTATATGCTTTCATTTTTCTTGAGACAATAAATAAAATTAGTTAATTGTTGCATGTTCTTTTTGTTTATTTTATTCTTTCTTTAGTAGTCCTCATCATCTTCATCTGGCGGATCTGTGGCATAAGTTAGTTCATTCAGGTAGAACCATTTCTAAAAAATATAAGAAAAATGGGAAATATAAAATGAGTTTTAAACTTAATTTGCTTGTTGATTGTTTAACTCACCGGTGACTCTGTACAGTTGAAATTATAGTCCCAATCACAGATTCTGTATTCTTGATTGAAGCTCGTTTCGTTGGCGCATAAATGCGGTATACGATTACCCTCCTCATCACACATATGGAATATCTAATTTAAAGCATACTTTTAGTCAAATTTCAAATATCAACTTTAAAACAAAAAGCTTAAAGCTTTTGACACTGAGTTTTTTTTTTGGTTTCTCCAAACCAAGCCTAATTTTAGGGTTGTCGAAAATTCTTAAAATATCATATTCAGGGGTGTCACAGAAATCGCTAACGCCCCAAAATCGCCCCAAACGCAAATGTAAGGTGTCACAGAAACCTCTTTTGACAGTTTTTAAAAGTTCTCTAACGTTTGTTTAATTCTGCGCTTGCAGCAAATTATGTTGAAATAAAAATGGTGTTGAAATAAACTTTGATTATTATTGGATGAAATTGCATTAAATTTATTATTTTACGAAAACGCCTCTGAAAAAATTAAGCAAGAGTCGTTTTTGCCCAAAAATTACTCCTGCCAACCTATTGGAAATGGGAAAACATTGTTTTCGGACAAAAAATTTGTGTTTCCAATTTTATTTTGTTATATGCCACAAGAAAGCACAAATTTAATAAATTATGGCCAGATTTAAAAAAGTTTTTTAAATTGTGTGTAGATAAATTTAATGTAAACGTCGAAAGAATGCACCAAGTTGGCATCTTTGTTTTTATCCAGGCCAGCCAAAGAAAAAGAAGAAATGTAAACAGCTGTAAGAAATGCAATTGAAGTTGCCGCATTTTTTAAAATGAATTGAAATTGATTGGATTACTGATAGACATGGGTTCTAATATGATCGAATAAAAATAATTAAATTTGCATTTGAATAAGTGTGTGCATGGAATTTTCATAAATTTCACTTGTAATTGAAGATTTGTAAAGAATAGAAAATGCTTGCCAAAAAGAAGCAAGAGTCTAGATTAAAAAACATTCCAAAATATTTCGCTCTCAGTTGTTCTAAACACTCCCAGGTCTTCATCCAAGGACCTGTTGAACAGAGCTATACCTAGCAATTGCATGGACGATATTTTATTGTGGGGTAGCACAGTTGCCATAGTTTCGAAAAACGAATTGTGTAGAAAAGAGGGTGTAGGTTTACAGACACAATAGTTAGCCGTAAGTCCCTTCATCGATGCATTGTATTCTTCTTGTTGCATTTAATTAATTGTTCTTAAATTTTTGGTTAATTTTTGAAAATTTGTTTACAGTTGCCAAATTGAATTAAACGTTTAAAATAGGGTTGTCATCGAAAATATTGCGGGCGATAATAATTTTAAATATTTTGGTGTTGTAGTTATATCTGTACCTCTACAAAATAAGTAAATTTTTTCTTGTTCTATAACATTAGCAATAATTTTTGGTTCACGAAATATGTATAACAACTTAAATTCCAAACGTTAATCGAAATACCAAAATAGGGGCGATCGAGTCAGTTGATGTGCCAATCGGTGGCTGTGACTTTAAAAATGTGCATATACGAAAATGAAACGTCGGAGATTTCCATGACACCAACGTTTGGTTTCGGCGTTTTACATTTTAAACGTCGCCAAAATCGATAGCGTTTTCTGTGACACGCCTGATTAACTTATTTTCGACAATCCTAGCTTTTTTTAAACTTCTCTCTCTCTCATTCTTTCCGTCTGCCCTCCTCTTATTCACTCACCTGACAATTGTACTCCATATCGGCATAGAAGCCTACTGAACGACGCTTACAATCAAACGAGAATGTTATATTATCTAAATTCGTCCATTCCTTTGTTTTATGATTTTGAAATACTGGACTGGCTGGGTCCTCGCCCTCAGCAATGTCCACTAGCAACAATATGGGTGCTTTTGGATCAATTAAAAACGAAAACAGAAATGTAAAATGTTATAAAGGAAAAATAAATGCAAATGCTCAATGTTTATAGACTAAGATTGCGTTAGGCCCATCTTATGTTACCCATCCACTTAAATTTGCCCATATCGGGTGAAAAGTTGTCCAGTTGCCTTTACGGCTACTTAGACAACTCGTCTACCGAGGTCTGCCGGACCGGTGACTTATTTACTTTATTTTAATCAGAAATGTTTTTGGCAGGAACTTTCTTCCATTGCATACAATGATAATTAAATTTGGAATTAAATTTTAAAAATTTATTGGGGGATTGCATTACCCCAATTTAGGGTTATAGAGCGTTAACTAAGTTAAGACGACAATTAGTCCAGCCTTCGAATTGCATGTTTTTTTTTGGCCCAGCATATTGCACATTGAGGCTTCTTGTTGTCAGGGCCATGGTTGGTTTTGGCACCATTCGATAATTTATATGGCTCACGCGTGGCTTAGACGGACTGTCGAGCCAACGTCTTATTCGTCGCCTTTAAAATTTAATGTATGCCTCGTCTCGTTATTGAGGCCACACTCTGCACGCACACAATTCAGTGTGTGTAGACACACACAGATACTTACCTAGTAAAAAGCCGGAAAGCCATAAAATTCTATAACTGTAAACCATTTTTGTCGAGCTCAACATTTTGGCCGCTTCGTGTGTTTTTCTTTTTGTTGTTTTCTTCCTCCGTCTTTCTCTGCTTTTGCTTGTTAATGTATTTACTAGGTTACTACTCTCTCGCTCTTCTATCACTCTTCTCTCTCACAGTTAATGGCCTTATGCTACTCATCCATTGAGTTGGCACTGCTTTTTCAATTAGGAAGCTTCGATTGCGTTTATGGCTGCTGGCACATGACTAAAACGGGAAAAAAATAAAACAAATAATGTCAGAAATTGCATTTGCAAATTATTGTTCATTAACTGGTGAACATTTTCATTGGTGCTAAAAAAAGAGTCAATTCGGAGAACAGACTTCCCGATACTCTGTAGTAAGCATGACGGCGAAATTAGAGTTTATGTGATCGTAAACTGATTCAAGATTACGACGAATTTTTAAAATATTTTACTCACTCCAAATTACATCCCTAGGTTGAAATGGTACATTAAAGTCGCCAAATTGTATTTAACAGGTAGAAGGAAGCATTCCGACCCTATAAAGTATGTATATACATATTCTTGATCAGTATCAATAGCCGATTCAATTGAGAAATGTCCGTCTGTAGTATCATCGAGATCTCAGAGACTATAGGAGCTAGAGCTACCAAATTTAGAATGTAGACTCGTGTGGTGTGTACGCTGATTAAGTTAATTTTTTTCGCCTTTTTGCTGTTAATTCAAGAAATATTTATGTAGTTACTAACAAAATGTTTGTGACCTGTGATTATGTTTCGTCCCAAAATTTTATATTCATTTTAGTACTTATGTGTCTCTTAACATTTACTAATAAACTGAACTTTAGTACGAGCCCAAACCACTACTAATTCGAACAGCATGTTTTTTTGCAGTGCGCAATGTTCAACACACTATAATATAGTGACTATATTATCAAAACTACTGAAAATAACGCGCACCAATGTATTTTGTCTTAAAGAGACTTTTATTCTCTTAACGATAAATTTTGTTATATTTCCAACAACAACAACAATATGAGTAATTTATTCAAACGGTACCTTAAGATATAAGAAAATAATAAAGCAAGTAAGTTGCCGGGCCGACTTGGATATACCATGCATCAGGTGAAAATTCATATATTCAATTTTTTCAAATGCTATCTCGCTCGCTCTTATGTATACACTAGCACTTTAGCACCCCTAGACCAAGTAGGTGATTTCTATCACATGCTATCTCGCTCATTTTTGGTGTATTGGCCTTGGACCGCCTTGAGTACAAAAAGTTTATACCTATAACTCGTCCATTTTTATTCCGATTCTTATGATATTTGGTGGAATGATAGATATTCCCAACATGTATTAGTGTGCTAACATGAACATCTATCATTCCACCAAATTTTTTTTGCCACGCCCCCTTCCGCCTCCGGAATTTAATAAAAAGTGATTTTCTCCCGCAATATTTATCGTATCGGAATTTAATTCGGCACACTTATATATGTTATGGACATCTATCATTCCACCAAATTTGATAAAAATCGGAATAAAAATGGCCGAATTATGCATTGAAACGTTTTGCACTCAAAGCGGTGCAAGGGCGAATTTGGCCGGTGGGGCGCTAAAGTGCACACACATAAGAATGAGCGAGATAGCATATGTTAGAAATCGCGCATACGAAAGAAATTTAATATAAGAAATAAGTTTTATAAACTCAAGGAAATTTGTTTTCCCCTGATGCATGGTATATCCAAGTCGGCCCGGCGACTTACTTACTTTATTATACCATGCATTCATAGAATGAAATGGTATATTAAAGTCGCCAAAATGTATGTAACAGTGAGAAGGAAGCTTTTCCGACCCTATAAAGTATATATATTCTTGATCAGTATCAATAGCCATGTCGATGTCGATTGAGACATGTCCGTCTGTCTGTCCGTCTGTCCGTCTGTAGGATCATCGAGATCTCGGAGACTATAAGAGCTAGAGCTACCAAACTTGGCATGTAGACCCGTTTGCTATGCAGGCAGATCGAGTTTATTTTTTTTTTTCGCCCAGCCCCCTTCCGCCCGCGCTATTTGAAAAACAATATTTTGAGCCTCCATATCTCGGGAACTATAAAAGATAGAGCTTTCGGGTTTGGACATTAGATGCGTGCAGTATGCACGCAGACCAAGTTTGCTTCAAATTTTTGCCACGCCCTTTTCCGCCCCCAAAATTCGAATTCGATTCGAAAATTCGATTTTCACCCGAAATATTTATCGTATCGTAATTTAATTAATTCAATTTATCCCCAAATTAAGTTTTGGAGCCAGTTGAAGGTGCAATTTTTGCTCCTAAATTTGGGTCTTTTCACTTGGCGCCGTTTTACGGCACTAATTAATGCTAAAATACTATTTCCTTCAAAGAACGGATTAAGGACGGAAGGACGCTACTTAGGCAATAAGAGACAATGCCCGCAGGTACCTGGGTGTCATAGCCAAATAATGCGCCCACAAGCCGTCAAAACATTTTTTCACGATAAAGGAAAGATGCGTCGCTTTGGTATCCGACTAAATGTTAAATACTTATAATAGTTTAAATAAAATAACTGTTTAGAAAACGTTGCATTAATTGATTAATATCATTAATTGATTAATATTATTAATTGATTAATATCATTAAAAAAGTCGGATATCCTCTATTTTTTAATACAACCAAGCATCTGCTCTTTGGATTTCATCCCATAATATATTTAGGTTGCTTGGTTTATAAAAAAAGTGGCATTAATTTATTATATTATGTACATATGTATGTATATTTATTTCTTCCATTATGTACGCTGTGACAGCATCAGCATTGCGATTGTTGTTGTTCCAACCACAATGAGAGAGACGGAAGGCACGCCGAGAGCATATTGTATTACAATGGAGTATGCACAAATTAAGAACAACTTTAATAAAGCTAAATCAACAAATATCAAATTACCTCGAAGAAATTAGTAAAACTAACAAATAGTTAGTATAAGTTTTCTTTTCAAATGCAGACACTCAAAATTAAAACCTATCACAAAATCCAACAATACTTTTACATTTGACAATAACAGTCACACAAACATCGACAAAGAATTGGACATTGTACATACAGATACATGTACATTTTCGTTTTTCACACCAAATTATTCAACCTATGTACTAATAAAACACACACATCAAATTCTAAGAAGACAAAATAACCAAATACAAGAAACAAGAACAGAGCTGGGCGCAGATACAGTCAGCCAAAAAAGTTTAAGTAAACTGCTTAAATTAATATGATTTCTATTAGTACCCTTTCAATAATGATGAAATTATTAAATTATGATTAGTTTACATTTAGAGCAATTATTTATTGACGAAGGGAGTGAAAAAGAACTGTGTTCCTTTTTATACCCTTGCAAAAAGGGTATATTAATTTTGGTTAGAAGTGTGCAACGCATAGAACGAGTCATGTCTGACCATATAAAGTATATATATTCTTGATCAGCATGACAAGACGAGTTCAAATCCGTTTGTCCGTCTGTCTGTCCGGGTGTCCGTCTGTCTGGATCAACAGCTTCTCCTCCTAAACCGCTAAAGCTACAGAGCTGCAATTTTGCACGAAGTCTTGTATATACTGCAGGCATTGTATATCTCGGATTCATCCGGATCGGACAACTATATCATGTAGCTCCCATAGAAACCGTCGGTCGAAAATAGAGTTTTAGATCAATAACTTCGTTGTTTTTCATCTGATTGTTATAAAACTTAACATTTGGCAGTTTACTATATGTACATCTATACGTCCGTGCCAAAATTTGATCAAGATCGGACTACTATATGCACATAATATATTATAATCCTGCCAAATTTGATCAAAATCGGATTACTATATGATATAGCTGTCATACAAACAGATGGAAAAATTGCATGCTGCAGCATACATATATCTACATACATGCATATGTGTGCGTGCCGTGCTATAGCGTGTAGATAAGGGTTTTTACACAAAAACCCTTTCCATTTTGCGATCTCCATTTAGGGATTGAATAACGCAAGAACTTGCAAGGGTATACAAACTTCGGCATGGTCGAAGTTAGCCCGGCCTTCTAGTTTTATTTTCTTTTTATGCACCAAAAACCAAAACAAATGACGAAAAGCATACCAAAAAAGTTTAAGTATGTTTCGTCTGTCCCGTTTTCCGTTAGGTGTCGGTCGGAGTTTGCAACGGTAATCTTCATTTTTCCTTTACTTGGAAAACTAGTATTTATAGATACTAAAATGGACAAGCATCATTATCTGGGAATTTTGAAGGCCAGCCAACAAGTGAAGGTGCATATTATTTCCAGCAAGATAATAACCCCAAACACAATTCATATCTTGTGAAGGAATGGTTGCTTTACAACACCAAGCAATTGCACAAAAAGAGGGCCAACTAAATACTAATATGCATTAAGCTACATAAGTTTTTTTGAGTTTACTTAAACTTTTTTGTTTAGATTTTTTCGTTTATTTTAATTAATTTGGGTTGTTTTTTATTTCGTATTATTAACCTCAAGACTTTTATGTTGACAAATATTAAACAAACTATATCTTAGCACATTCATTTTCGTTTCATTTCATTTACTTTTGTTTTAGCCACTATTTCATCAAATTTTGCCATGAAACCTTCTTTTACTTAAACTTTTTTGGCTGACTGTAGCTAGAAATCATTTTTGGAGAAAGAGAGCAGAGTGACAGTCAAACTAACAACTTTAAAATAAAGTAAGTAAGTCGCCGGGCCGACTTGGATATACCATGCATCAGGTGAAAAGATATGTATATATTAAACTTTCTTTAAATGCTATCTCGCTCACTCTTATGTGGATACGAGCACTTTAGCGCCCCCCGACCAAATCGGTGATTTCCAGCATATGCTATCTCGCTCTTTTTCGCGTGCATCTGGCTTGCACCGCTATGAGTGAAAAACGTTTCTATGTATAACTCGGCCATTTTTATTCCGATTCTTGTGATATTAAATTACGATACGATAAATATTTCGGCTGAAAATCGAATTTCGGAGGCGAAAGGGGGCGTGACCAAAATTTGAAACAAACTTGGTCTGCGTGCATACTGCACGCATCTACTGTCGAAACACGATAGCTCTATCTTTTATAGTTCCCGAGATATGGAGGCTCAAAATATTGTTTTTCTAATAGCGGGGGCGGGGCAAAAAAAAAATAAAGTAAGTAAGTCGCCGGGCCGACTTGGATATACCATGCATCAGGGGGAAAAAAACTACATTGAGTTTATAAAACCAATTCATATATTAAATTTCTTTCGTATGCCCGATTTGATTATGCTATCTCGCTCACTCTTATGTGTGTGCACTTTAGCGCTCCACCGGCCATATCCGCCCTTGCACCGCTTTGTGGGAAAAACGTTTCTATGTATAACTCGGCCATTTTTACTCCGATTTTTATGAAACTTGGTGGAATGATAGATAACCATAACATGTATGAGTGTGCCAAATTAAATTCCGATACGACAAATATTGCGGGAGGAAATCACTTTTTATTAAAATTTGGTGAAATGATAGATGTTCATTAGATCTATGAGTGTGCCAAATTAAATTACGATACGATAAATATTACGGGAGAAAATCACTTTTTATTAAATTCCGGAGGCGGAAGGGGGCGTGGCAAAAAAAAAACATAAACTTGGTCAGCGTCTATACTACACGAGTCCACATTCTAAATTTGGTAGCTCTATCATTTATAGTTGCTGAGATCTCTGCACTCTTACGGACGGACGGACAGACGGACGGACGGACGGACGGACAGACGGACAGACGGACATGGCTCTATCAATTTCTCTTCTCATGCTGATCAAGAATATATATACTTTATAGGGTCGGAAAAGCTTCCTTCTCCCTGTTACATACATTTTGGCGACTTTAATATACCATTTCATCCTATGGATGCATGGTATAAAAATAAACTCGATATACCTGCGAAAATGAAATGAAATGAATGCAATGGTATATTAAAGTCGCCAAAATGTATGTAACAGGGAGAAGGAAGCTTTTCCGACCCTATAAAGTATATATATTCTTGATCAGTATCAATAGCCGAGTCGATTGAGACATGTCCGTCTGTCTGTCCGTCTGTAGGATCATCGAGATCTCGGAGACTATAAGAGATAGAGCTACCAAACTTGGCTTGTAGACCCGTTTGCTCTGCAGGCAGATCGAGTTTATTTTTTTTTTTTGCCCCGCCCCCGCTATTTGAAAAACAATATTTTGAGCCTCCATATCTCGGGAACTATAAAAGATAGAGCTAACGGATTTGGACATTAGATGCGTGCAGTATGCACGCAGACCAAATTTGTTTCAAATTTTTGCCACGCCCCCTTCCGCCCCCGAAATTCGAAAAATTCGATTTTCACCCGAAATATTTATTGTATCGTAATTTAATTTGGCAAACTAATACATGTCATATATATCTATCATCCCACCAAATATCACAAGAATCGGAATAAAAATGGCCGAGTTATACATAGAAACGTTTTTCACTCATAGCGGTGCAAGGCAGATGCACGCGAAAAAGAGCGAGATAGCATATGCTGCAAATCACCGATTTGGTCGGGGGGCGCTAAAGTGCTCGTTTCCACATAAGAGAGATAACATTTGAAAGAAATTTAATATATATCTCTTCACCTAATGCATGGTATATCCAAGTCGGCCCGGCGACTTACTTTATTCATACTTATGTTTGTTTGACAGCATTGAATTTTTGACTATGATATAGTCATCCGATTTTGATAAAACTTGTGAGCATTATAATTTATTATGTTATTCATTAAGTTTGGTGATGATGCAAGCAAAAAAGTAGATTTAGCGGTCTAGGAGGAGAAGCTGGAAAAGAGAAAGAGAAGACAGACGGGCAAGAATATACGTACATAAGTATATACTTTATAATATAAATATATATATTATATATTATAATATAAAGTTTATATGGTCGGAGGTGCCTCCTTCTATGCGTTGCTTTAAATCAGAGCCGGCCACGCATAGCCCCCGGGGGCCAAAGTCAAAACGCGAAACTCATGTATACGAGCCGAGCGCTTGCCGAAGCCATTACAAAAACTATTTGAGAGCGTGAAAACAGAATTAGTCTCTCACAGCATTTCAGCGGGAGCACTTCTGTGTCGCTCTGCTGAGAGGCTACACATGAAAAAATGGATCCTTGCTTTGTTTTCTCTTGCATCTAATCGCGAGACTGCGCTCGTTGTCTTCATTGCGACGAAATTTGTTCACTTTTTATTTTGCGCAGTGTAAAGCACAAATACAATGATACTTTTTGTGGGCTCTCTTTGTGGCCGGCTCTGCACTAAATTTTAAAGCATCCTATGGATGCATGGTATAATGACTATTATTTTGTAATATTTTCAATAAAACTCAATGATTACAATCCAGGAATTTTTCCAAGCTAATAGTGCATTCATTTCTTAAGGCCGTCTCCCTTGTCATTCAATGCATTCACTGAAAACTAAGACCGCCATTCCATGACCTTGATTGATTCCATTCCATTCCATCATTCCATGATCATGATGATGATTTTCAGCTGGCTTGCCGATGTCTAGAGAAGGCTCAATTAAAGTGTCAACGAGACTACGAGTTGAGCCCGCAGATGATCGTCGATTGTACTTTTTCCCCCTCTCTTTCTCGTATTGCCCAGGTAAATCCTTGGCATTTTATTGGAATTTATGGCCCGACTTATTCGTGTACACGAACGATTAATATCGAGCCAAAAAATGAAGAAAAAGGCAAAAGAAAATGAAACAAAAGTTAAAGCCAAAGCTCAGACAAATAATCGTAAATTGTTTTGAGCAACTCTACTCAGTTGTCGGGGTCGTAGATGGAGCCGCCCGCACTCTGGCGCATGGCGATGAGCGAAACTAATTTTTGTAGCTGGAGCCACAAGACAAACAAGAGCGGCCTGCCACAAAATTTTGCAAATTTTTTTTCTTAGTGCCTTCTCCTTGAAAGCTGTCTCTGTGATGAAGTGAAGGCAGGTCTTAAGGCGACATCAAAGGTCATCAGTGTGCCAGCCAGAGCCAAGAGGCAAAAATCATCTTCACGACGAACAAAGAGGTGCCTGTAAGATGACACAGCAGCCATAACAGCAACATTACTCGCGTCAGCCTCATCGATGTTTGCTTCGTCAAATTACTCATGGTCTTCCACCTTTTTCGGCTGACCATAGCGACGGTAAGGGCACCGGTGACGGAGACATTTGGCAAATCCCTTCACGCTCCATCCCCCTCCTATCTCCTTAAAGAGTCCGCCTTGTAACCGCCCACGACCCTTACCCCCTTCCAACACCGAAGGTTTTTGTCTGAAACGATGGGTAAAACGCACATTGCGATTTCCGAAACAAAATGATTATGAGTTTTTTTTTTCCCATGGGAAAAAGTGTGTGTCCATTTCGATAATAGAAAAATACGGAAATTTAAATTTGGATTTCTTGGATTCTGAATTATAATCAGTGGTCTTACTGGCATTGCGAAAAACAAACCACACCATGGAAGTCCATCTAATGAGTGCAACTACCACCAAGGGTAATTGTTTATTTTGAACACCCAAAAATGCATTGATTGCAAAGAGTTTGGTATCAAACGATAGCACACGAGCACAACCTTGGGTGCGATGATGCGATTTATTGTATAGTTTGTGCACAATTAACAAATAAAAATGTAAATAAAATAAAAATAAATAAAAATGTGAAAATTCGTACATATCTACGCATTTATGTACATATGTATGTACTTATATAAGTACATATGTGTATGTAAAATTAAACGGCAAACACTTTGCTTGTGACAGCCCTAGAGCGTACAATATTTAACTTAAAGAGCTTTTAATATGATGTAGATACTGGACTCTAGATGACCTGTATCTATGTATGTATGTATGTATTTTAATTATAATATCTTAATTAGTAGGGTCAGGAGAAGCGATTAAAGTTAACTACAACAACAACCACATAGAATTGCATTTTGTTTACGCAGAGAAAGAGAGCTGTTGTTGTTGTTCTTTAGTTTTATGTATATACATATGTATGTACAGTTGCGGAAAATCAATTTTTTTACATTTGTTTTATAATTAGACTTAAAACAAAACTGCATCATTACATTTCTTTTAAAAGCTTTAAATCAGAAAAAATTAAAAAAAAAGAGGTTGTACCACTAACCAGAATATATCATAATATAATGATATATCATGATATAACCTGGTTAGTGGTTGTACGTAGAGTTTTGTCCGCAACTGTATGTACATATGTATGTATGTGTTCGTTAGCTTTGTATGCATGTGTTCGTTTCTTACACAAAATGGTGAGAGATGCACCGTGTCTCTTTTACCTGCTCTCTTTTCGCTACACATAAAAATAAAGTAAGTCGCCGGGCCGACTTGGATATACCATGCATCAGAGGGAAAAAAAACTACATCGAGTTTATAAAACTAAATTTATAAATTCATTACATAAATTCATTACATTAAATTCCCATAAGATAAATATTGCGGGAGAAAATCACTTTTTATTAAATTCCGGAGGCGGAAGGGGCCGTGGCAAAAAAATGTGGTGGAATGATAGATGTTCATAAGAAATATGAGTGTGCCAAATTAAATTACGATACGATAAATATTACGGGAGAAAATCACTTTTTATTAACGTCCGGAGGCAAAAAAAGGCGCGACAAAAAAAAAAAAATATATTGGTCAGCGTCTATACTACACGAGTCCACATTCTAAATTTAATAACTCTATCATTTATAGTTGCTGAGATCCCTGCACTCTTACGGACGGACGGACAGACGGACATGGCTATATCAATTTCTCTTCTCATGCTGATTCAGAATATATATACTTTATAGGGTCGGAAAAGCTTCCTTCTACCTGTTACATACATTTTTTCGACTTTAATATGCCATTTCATCCTATGGATGCATGGTATAATAAGTTGAGTGCGCAAAGAGAGATGTTGTTTCTTTTGTTTTTTATATTGCTTTGTATGTGTTCGTTAGCTTTGGATGCCTGTGTTCGTTTCTTAAGCAACGTGGGGAGAGATCAAGTGTGTGTTTTACTCGCTCTTTTTTCACTTTCTGCTGTTGTTATTCCACTTAAGCATGCCTCTGCCTTGTATGTGCTCAGTGTCTTGGTGAAAAACCCGTTTACCGTTAGCATCTTTGCGTTAGCTTTATGGAACGATTTGAAAGATTGTATGTGCGAAGCTTTATTAAGACTTCGTCAAAATATTTCTTAAGCTAGGTACACACGATGCAAACAATTTGCAGCAAGTTGAAAATAATTTGCAGCAAAATTTTGCACAAATGTTCACACCAATGCAAATATTGCATGAAAATATAGAAAATAGTTGCCGCAAACAGTTATTGCAAATTTTTTGTTTGCGGCAAAATGTTTGCAGTCGTGTTCAAACTTGCAAATTTGATTGCAGCAATCAACTTGCTGCAAATTGTTTGCATCGTGTGTGAGCGTCTTTATAACAAAAGTCTTATAATCGAAGGTATTCTTCTTACTCAAATTACTTCCTGTGAGGAAGGTGATCTTCCAAACCCAAATTATGCTTCTGTAGAATCTGGTTTTGATGTAAATTTCACTGAAGGAGTTATTTTTGAAGAAATGTAGAAGAGTGCTAGTGATGAACGTAAACGATAGATAGAGTTCTGCGCCAAGTTTTGCATCATGGTACTGGTAGAAATGTACTCCGTTTAATGGCTCACGCAGGCTGTGGTAAACAGAAATTCTCCGTAAATTAAATTTGTCGTTGTATACCCACAGCTTTTAGTTGTATTGCTTCTACTCTCTTAGTTGGCGGTAGGACCTTACACAATATTTTCCAATTACCAATACCAATTTTAGAAAGCTCAGTTTCAGTATCAGTCCTAACAGTAGTCAAGGTCAATTCATCATCACTGATTATAAGTTTCAGTGTTCCCATATTTATATTTTAAAATAAAGTAAGTAAGTCGCCGGGCCGACTTGGATATACCATGCATCAGGTGAAAAGATATACATATGTATATTAAAAAAAAAATTAACTCGATCTACCTGCAGAGCAACCGAGTCTACATGCCAAGTTTGGTAGCTCTAGCTCTTATAGTCTCCGAGATCTCGATGATCCTACAGACGGACATGTCTCAATCGACTCGGTTATTGACACTGATCAAGAATATACATATATACTTTTTAGGGTCGGAAAAGCTTCCTTCTCCCTGTTACATATGTACATTTTGGCGAATTTAATACACCATTTCATTCTATGGATGCATGGTATAATTAATTGATGGATTGTTCTGAAGAAAATATAGAAAGATTCTTTGGGGGCAAAACTATTTTCTTGTTCGGTGATTTCGGACAAATTTCGCCAATTGTTTCTCATGGTTCGCGAGTTACCCTCATTGAAAATTGCACAGCATCGTGGTCTGATTTCAGAAATTTTCATAGCGTGTCTTAAATCAAAATATGAGAGCCCTTTTCCATTAAAAATTCATTTATTCAGTTTCTTAAATTACTTGATGATGGTGTTAAAATTATTAATGATGTGTTTGGGAATATTTTATCAAGTATTTTATCTTTAAAATGTAGTATTAAACGAAAAGTGATAATTGTTCTTTGATCATGGCATGACAGGAACGGATATACTGTAGCTTAGATAAAATTGTCTAATAAGTATTTAAATAGTCCTTCATTTAGTGGCTTGCCTCCTTATAAACTAATTATAGAATAAAATTGTATTGTGATACTTATTTATCGAAATTTAAATACGAGTAAAGCTGTAGTAAATGGAATTCGAATGCTCAATTGACTGCGAAATTCTAGCATGTGTAGGGGGAAGTTCTCGAATTTCAATTCCCCTTATTTAAAAGACATATTCGCGAACCATTTTACCTTTCTTATTTCAAAGAATCCAACTTCCAGCCATTCCTGCTTTTGTGATGACTATAAACAAGTCTCAGGGTCAAACATTTTTAAAATTGGGAATTTGTGATGACTATAAACAAGTCTCAGGGTCAAACATTTTTAAAATTGGGAATTTTATTGCGGAAGCCTGTTTTTAGTCACGGACAAATGCATGTTGCGCCCAGTAGAGTTCGATCATTTGATGGATTGAGTTTCAATACTTCAGAAAGAGCAGATCAGGGCCACTTAATAGGTAAGAGTGCCGAGATATCGGGAACTATAAAAGCTAGAGCACGTTTTTGAAAAGTAAATGCGTGCAATATGGTCTCAGGCTAAGTTTATTTTGCTACGCGACCTTCCGCCCCAGGAATTCGATTAAAAGTCTTTTTATACCATGCATTCATAGAATGAAATGGTATATTAAAGTCGCCAAAATGTATGTAACAGGGAGAAGGAAGCTTCTCCGACCCTATAAAGTATATATATTCTTGATCAGTATCAATAGCCGAGTCGATTGAGACATGTCCGTCTGCCTGTCCGTCTGTCCGTCTGAAGAATCATCGAGATCTCGGAGACTATAAGAGCTAGAGCTACCAAACTTGGCATGTAGACCCGTTTGCTCTGCAGGCAGATCGAGTTTATTTTTTTTTTCGCCCCGCCCCCTTCCGCCCCCGCTATTTGAAAAACAATATTTTGAGCCTCCATATCTCGGGAACTATAGAAGATAGAGCTTTCGGATTTGGACATTAGATGCGTGCAGTGTGCACGCAAACCAAGTGTGTTTCAAATTTTGGCCACGCCCCCTTCCGCCCTCGAAATTCGAAAATCGATTTTCAGCCGAAATATTTATCGTATCGTAATTTTATTTGGCACACTAATACATGTCACGTATATCTATCATTCCACCAAATATCACAAGAATCGGAATAAAAATGGCCGAGTTATACATAGAAACGTTTTTCACTCATAGCGGTGCAAGGCAGATGCACGCGAAAAAGAGCGAGATAGCATATGCTGCAAATCACTGATTTGGTCGGGGGGCGCTAAAGTGCTCGTTTCCACAAAAGAGAGATAGCATTTGAAAGAAATTTAATATATATCTCTTCACCTAATGCATGGTATATCCAAGTCGGCCCGGCGACTTACTTACTTTTTTCCTACAAAATTCATTGTATCGTAATTTGGCACACTAACACATGTTATGAACATTTATTATTGCACCAAATATCATTCATATCGCAATAAAAATGGCTGAGCTATGTCTAAAGACGTTTTGCATTCAAATGGCCGCAAGGCGCCAAAGCTTATCTAAAAACTACGAAAGTCATATGTAGCTTCAAAAATGTGGGACTAGTTGGCGTACACGTTCGTTCAGACAAACAGACGGACATGGGTATATCAACTCGTCTTCTTCTGCTGATCAAGAATATATGTATGTACTTTATGGGTTCGGAAACGATGCCATCTCTGCGTTACAAGCATCTGCAAGGGTATTAAAAAAATGTGTATCCCATGATCCGCCGTCGTCTCTTCTCGTTCCTGTTATAATGGGTCTCAAAACTCATCTTCACCCAACATTCAGCGCCTAATATCATTTAAATTTTAAAAGCGCGTAATTTCCGATCATTGAGGTTACTCCCATATCGCCTGGTAATAACCTCACATCTAATGCACGTGTAGTGTCTGATTTTTCCAAGCAATATTCCAATCGATGGAAATTCCCGATACTTTTAATATAGGAGGTCCCGTATATGTGTTTGATGCCCATGATGTTGCTCCAATTCCGAGGCCTCTTATCGATGATAGCCTACCAAAGGAACATGTATTTGTTTCGGATGATGTGAAAGCCTTTATTCGATATGAGGTAAAAGATCCAAATATTGCGGTGGAGAAGTTTTAGTTCTCTTAGTCATCGGGACATAGGCTTTCTTTTGACAATAACGTTTTAGTTTTGACTGAGACGTGGTTAAAACCTGACATTGTACATGGATTTGTTTCTGCTTCAAAATTCTCTGTATTTAGATGTGATCGAACTCCTCGCGTAGGTGGAGCAGTTTTGATTGCTGTTGATTCTGTTTTATCATCTGAGCGAATTCAACCTTTTGAGATTGAGTTTGTCAGTGTTTAAGTAGACTTTCCATCTTTTTCCCCCTACATTTTGTGTTCATATAGTCCACTACAATTCAGTGGAATGGAAGGTCAAATGGAAGGTTGTTGGATCTGATACTTGTACTTGATCCTTTCAATTGAGCTGTTTCCCGGAACGAACCTTTAGTCCTTCCGGAGGTTAAATTTCATCCAACTTTAAACCTTGCAATTGATCTTGGATATACCATGCATTCTTTTTTCTCTCAAATTCTATCTCGCTCACTCTTATATGGACACAAGCACTTTAGCGGTGCCTTGCACCGTTTTGAGGGAAAAACGTTTTTATGTTAACTCGGCCATTTTTATTCCGATTCTTCTTATGATATTTGGTGGGATGATAGATATTCGTAACATGTATTAGAGTGCCAGATTAAATTACGATACGATATATTTTGTGAAAATCGAATATCGTAGGCGGGAGGGGGTGTCGCCAAAATTTGAAATAAACTTGATCTGCGTGCATACTGCACACATCTACTGTCCAAATACGATAGATCTAGCTTTTATACTTTCAGACATATAGGGGCTCAAAATACTGTTTCTCAAATAGCGTGGACGGCAGGGGGCATGGACAAAAAATAAACAAACTCGATCAGCGTACACAGCAAACGAGTCTTCATTCCAAATTTGGTGCCTCTAGCTTTTATAGTTGCTGAGATCTAGGCACTCTTTCGGACGGACAGACGGACATGTCTCAATCGACTCGTCTATTGATACTGATCAAGAATATATATACTTTATAGGGTCGGAAAAGCTTCCTTCTGCCTGTTACATACATTTTGGCAACTTTAATATACCATTTTCTCCCTTAATATTTATCTATTTTATTTGACACACTCATACATCTTATGAACATCTATTATTCCACCAAGTTTCATAAAATCTTAATAATAATGGCCGAGTTATACGTAGAAACGTTTTGCACTTAAAGCGGCTGAAGGGCGGATATGGCCGGTGGGGCGCAAAAGTGCACACACATAATAGTGAGTGAGATAGCATGTGTTAGAAACCCGCATGCGAAAGAAATTTAGTTTCATAAATTCCAAGTAAGTTTTTCCCTTGATGCATGGTATATCCAAGTCGGCTCGGCGACTTACTTACGTTATTTTTTTTTTGGCGTCCACTCGGGCTCGTAATTTCGATTTCAAAACATCGCACTAATTTGTTAATTTTTGACGCGTAACCGAAGGCGCAATAGTTTATGGTTTTTTGTTTCTTATGCAAATGGCAAACTATTTGTTTAAAACAAAAAATAAAGTAAGTAAGTCGTTGGCTCGACTTGGATATACCATGCATCAAGTGAAAATGCATATACATATGTATTTAATTTCTTTCGCATGCCGCGATTTCCAACACATGCTATCTCACCCACGCTTATGAGCACGCGAGCACTTTGGCGCGCTCCGCCGGCCAAATCTTCCCTTGCACCGCTTTAAGTAAGCACGTATAACTCGGCCCATTTTATTTATGAAATGGAATATTAAAGTCGCCAAAATGTATGTAACAGAAAGAAGAAAGCATTTCCAAGCCGATAAAGTGTATATATTCTTGATCAGCATATACATATATATTCTTTGTAGAGCTACAAAATTTAGAATGTAGACTCGTGTAATATATATGTACGCGGTTCAAAAAAATTTTTTTTTGCCCCGCGTAATCCACTATAAAGTCATTTGCTTACGCAATTTTTATCGAACTAATTATCGTATAATAACATGACATGAGTATCTATCATTTCACCAAATTCTATAAAAATCGGAATGAAAATAGCCTAGTTATACGTAGAAACATTTTGTACTCAATGCGGTGCAAGGGCTGATTTGGCTGGTGGGACGCTGAAGTGCTCGTGTGCAGATAAGAGTTAAATATATGAGCGGAAGGGGGCTTGGTAAAACAAGTAAATGAACTTGACAAACGTATATATGTACATACGTATGTACATACATATGTACTACAAGAGTTTGTATTTTAAATTTGGTAGCTTTATCATTTAAAGTTCTTCTCATGCTGATCGAAAATATTTATACTTTATAGAGTCGGAAATGCTTCCTTCTTCCTGTTACATACATTTTGGCGACTTTAATATACTATTTCATCCTATGGATGCATTGTATAAAAACCGAAAATACACAACAACAAAAAATAAAACCAAAAAAAAGTAACTAAAATTTAATTTGCGATGAATGAAAATGCAATACAAAGGTAAAGTGAAAGAGAAGGAAAAGCTGCTCATGTGTAAGAGCGTGTGTGTGAGGTTGCAGCGGAAGCGCCGCTAATTAGCGGAACTGCTACACCAACAACAACTATACTAACAGTGGCAACAATGCATGGAAGAAAAATGTTGAAACGCCAGATAACGACTTATTGCTGCTGCTAATGCTGCCGCCCGTTATCGGATATCACCGAGCACTTACATAAACTCAAACAAGGCTAAATCATCTCAACCGACTCCCAAGTAGCCAGCCAGTTAGGCCAATTGATTAGGCCTGCTTGGTGGTAAGCTAAAGTGGCAATGGCTTGATTCGACTCGACTCTCTGCCAGTGGCAATGGCGACACATTTTTCAGCGGAATTCCACCTGAAATTTCAGTTGATTTAATTGAACAGCAACAACAAACTTTGGGAAACTTGTTAGCCGACCGCCCGCTTTCCGACCTCTTCATTCACTGTCGCGATTATTGGCCTTCAAAATCGCCACGCAGAAATGCGCTTCATACAAAAAAGCAATATCGCATATAGCAAATTGGGAATTAATCTAAAAATTAAAAGTTACCATAAGAAGAAAAATAATGACAAAAATAGCTGATCGCTCAGCAGCACTAAACTTAAATAAACAGGGGTGTCACAGAAATCGCTAACGCCCCATAATCGCCCCAAACGCAAATGTAGGGTGTCACAGAAACCTCTTTTGACAGTTTTGAAAAGTTACAAGATTTTCTCCAACGTTTGGTTAATTTTGCGCTTATAGCAAATTGTGTTGAAAAAGAATGGTGTTGAAATAAACTTTGATTATTTTTGGATGGAATTGCATTCAAATAATCGCTGGCAATATTTGTGTTCATATATAATTTATTATTTTACGAAAACGCCTGTAAAAAAATCAAGCAATCGTCGTTTTTGCTTAAATCGCCCATAAGCAAGGCTGCCATCCTGCTGAAAACGGCAGAAACTTGTTCTTTGACAAAACATTTGTGTTTCCAATTTTAGTTTATTATATGCCACAAGTAAGTACAAATTTTATAGATTACGACCAAATTTAAGAAAGTTTTTTAAATTGTGTGTAAACAGATAAATTTAATGTAAACGTCGAAAAAATGCACCAAGTTGACGTCTCTGTTTTTATCTTGGCCAGCCAAAGAAGAAGAAGAAATGTAAACAGCTGAAAAAAATGAAATTGCAGTTGCCGCCCTTTTTAAAATGTATTGAAATTTTTTTGATTTCTGATGGATATGGTTTCTAATATGATCGAATAAACTTAATAACATTTGCATCTGAATATGTTCATCGAATTTTAAATTATTTCACTTGTAATTGAAGATTTGTAAAAATGGAAATCACTTGCTAAAAAGAAGCAAGAGTCTAGATTAAATAATATTCCCAACGATTTCGCTCACATTTGTTTTAAACACCTCCAGGTCTGCATCCAATGACCTGTTGAACAGAGCTAATACCTAGAAATCGCATGGACGAAATTGAATTTTGGGGTAAAACAGTTGCCATTGTTGCGAAAAAAGAATTGTGTAGAAAAGAGAATGAAGGCTTACAAACGCAATAGTTAGCAGTTATCGATGCATTGTATTCATCTTGTTGTATTTAATTCATTGTTCTTAAATTTTTGGTTAATTTGCCAAAATTTGTTTACAGTTACAAATTTGAAGTAAATGTAAACAATAGGGTTGTCAAAGGACCGACAATATTGCGCGCGATAATTATTTTAAAAATTTTGGTGTTGCAGTGTGTTAACTGTACCTCCAAAAAATAAGTGCATTTTTTCTTGTTGTATAACATAAGCAATAATTTTTGGTTTACGAAAAATGTATAATAATTTTAATTCCAAATGTTAGTATTTTTTTTTTTTTGAATTGCACAACCCTATTGCACTTATCGACAATCGAAATACCAAAATAGCGGCGATCGAGTTAGCCGATGTGCCAACCGGTGGCTGTGGCTCCGAAAATGTTGCCGAAAATGAAACGTCGGAGATTTCCATGACACCAACGTTTGATTTCGGCGTTTTACATTTCAAACGTCGCCAAAATCGCTAGCGTTTTCTGTGACACCCCTGAAAGTAAGTAATTTGCCGGACCGACTTAAATATACCAAGCCTTAAGTGAAAATTCATATGTATATTTAATGGTATCTCGCTAACACTTCTGTGCACTCGAGCACTTTAGCGACCCACCGACCTACAAAACGTGTAAACGTATAACTCGTACATATATCTTTATATAAAGAAGTTTTACCTATACTGAATTAATTTCAAAGACAGCTTTCTCATTCTATTCAATATATATATAATCATTTTTATAAAATTAGCTTTTGTATAATTAAGTTCTGTTTGATCCTGTAAGAATTTATAATCAGTAAACTCGACTGTTGCTGAAAATCAATTGAGTCAATTATATGATTGCTAGATTAACCCATAAATTACTATAACTAATACTGTTCATTGCAAACAGTTTGTCCAAATCAGTCTCTACTATTTGATTGGAATATTACATTTTATCCTAATGTTTCCTGCAAATATATATGTAAATAAAGTAAGTAAGTCCAAGCCGGGCCGACTTGGATATACCATGCATCAGAGGGAAAAAACTACATCGAGTTTATAAAACTAAATTCATGTATTAAATTTCTTTCGTATGCGCGATTTCTAACATATGCTATCTCGCTCACTATTATGTGTGTGCACTTTATTTCTCTTTCATGCTGATCAAGAATATATATACTTTATAGAGTCGGAAAAGCTTTCTTCTCCCTGTTACATACATTTTGGCGACTTTAATATACCATTTCATCCTATGGATGCATGGTATAAAAAGTGATTTTTAAGGCCTTTAAAAGCCGCTCAAAAACATAATTAATTAAAATTCCATTAAACAAAAATAGAAGAAGAAGCTTTTAATTGATCCGACTCAATCAAAAAAAGAAGAAACGAACAACGAAGTTGTCAGCCGTATGAATGATTTCACAGTTATAGTAACAACAATATCGCTGTCAGGCAACAACAAAAAAAACGACCAACAGAAGCACCATTTGTTGCCATGGTCCCTGATTTGGCCAACAATCATTAACATATCACACAAACAATCCAAAAAAAAATAAATTAAAAATCGTTACAAGGTCAGCAAACACCAAATCAACCTGCATCTGAAAATTGTTCAGTTTCATTTATCTATCTTTCTGATGATACCTTCATACATACATACATATGTGTGTACATGCCTACACCTCAATCAAAACACATAGTGGGTATATATTTAGATTTTTTGATGATCATTTTGGTATGGTAACAACCATCATTGATGGGGCCTTTGATTAATCGACTTGTGATGATTTGTAGTGCGAATTTTAGCTAGCGGTTACTACGATGAAGTACCGCTAGTGTAAAAGGGATTAGACGACGATTAGTCGATTAGCCAAAAGATACAGACACACTAGTGGAAATATTATTTAATCTAGACTCTTGGTCCTTTTTGGCAAGCATTTTTTATTCTTTACAAATCTTCAATTTAAATTGAAATTAATAAAAATTCCATGCACATATTCGAATGGAAATTTAATTATTTTTATTCGATTATATCTACGAAAAAATTAAAAAAATTTAAAAAAAGGCGGCAACTTCAAAACATTTTTTACAGCTGTTTACATTGCTTCTTCTTTGACAGGCCAAGATTAAAACAGTGATGCCAGCTTGGTGTATTTTTCCGATGTTTTTATTGAAGGAAAACACAATTGTACAACTTTTTATAAATAAGGGCTTAATTCACTTAATTAACGTTTTGTTGGGGCACATAAGAAAATAAAATTGCAATCATAAAACTTTAGTCCGAAAATTGGTCGATTTCCAGCAGGGTGGCAACTTTGCTTATGGGTTTTTAGAGCAAAAACTTGCTAGATTTTTTCCGAGCCGTAAAATAATAAATTCAATATGGAAACACATATTTTCAGCGATTTTTAAGTAAAATTCGATCCAAAAATAATCAAAGTTTATTTCAACAGTAATTTATTTTCGACCCTAAAAAGGTTTTAGTGTAGGGAAATAAAACTCTTCGGTACTCGATCGGCATCTCGATCGAGCGAAACAACCCGTAATTTTTGTTAGCTTGTTTTTTGGGTTGAGGAGGTCTTATTGCCCCCCATAAAACTCGATCCCGTGCACACACAAATGTTGGCGAGTTTGAAACTTTTTCTCTGCCGAAAAATTGTTGTAATCGGTTCGGGCTCACTTGTGAAATTTTCGTGCCTAGCTTTGCCGTATATACATATACATAAGTATATGTATATGTTTATATACATAAGTATATGTATATGTATGTATATTTCACCTAAAGGTAGCAAAAGGTAGCCATCCGAGCCAGAAAAATCCGAGATATACAATGCCTACAATAAAAAGGTCCATAGCTGACAGATGAACATTTATAGGTTCGGAGATGCCTCGTTCTGTATATATTGTGCTGCTGGTATTCCCTTGAAACAAACAGCAGCATGATACTTGGAGTTCACGTGTTATATATTGTCCTTTAAAGTGAAATTTATTTATTTAACAGGGCATCAAAAAATTGGGTGATTATATGAAACTCATTTCAACACATTTCCAATTTTTGTCTCACTGCGAGCATTTGTTGGGGTAGTATGCTTCGATCACGTACGAAAATATCCAAGTTTCGACACGTGTTATGCATCGATTGGACTTTTCTTTTCTTATAGTCGTGTCGATTAGAAACAATCAATTTATCAATTTGGTCATCAACTACTGTAGCAGTAAAATCGATCGATGCAGTGTTTATTTCATTTCATCCATATTCAGCAACTTTCTTATTTCCGGACATATCAGATATATTTTTTTTTTTTTTGGTAACCCACACTCATTTTGGTAATGCAAACAAATCAGAATTTGGTTCTTGGGCAAATTAACTGTATCTCTGGTCTACGAATGTAATTAACTGGCTTGCAGCCCTTTGTTTTCTTGTTGTTATTTCCAAACGCTTCCCGAGTTCAAGGCTCGACACGTGTCGTCGCGTCGTATACGTGATGTGCTGGCTCTAAAACTGAAATGCAGCTTAGTAAACACTTTTCGCACAATTAACCAGCAGCAGCCAACAGCAACACAACTACAACTTTGTTTAGTAACTGCCTTGTAATATGGCCACGATAAGTTTTATGTAAATCGCGTTTGTTTTTAGCTAAATGAAAATAAAGAAGAGGACGAGAAACAAACCATAGAGTTCTCAACGGAGAACTTAAACAATGCAAATAAATAACATGGGCAGCAGCAACTTGAAATGTGTAATTAAGTACACCTGAACATATGGAGTGATATTAATACATATCTACATATAGTGGTGGCCGATTATTAAGCACTTTTCTTTTTTTTTTTAGGCAAACACTAGGTACATTTTTCCAAAATCTTTAATATTTTAATATGATACACCTATGCATTTTAGAAATTTACAATTTGTTCCCAAATATATCGATTTGGAGCCAATTGAAAATGGGATTTTGCTGCTAGATTTGAGTCTTTCCGCTTTGATTCTTCGATAAGTTTGTTTAACAATAGATAACATTTAAATTGAACAACGTCCAAAAAATGTGCCTAATAATCGGCCGCCACTGTAAGGTGACTTTTAACTTTGTAAAAATTAAACAAGCTCAGGATTAAAAAGCTCATACTTCATGGTGATCAAAGACCTGATAAGAAACAAAATTTCAAAATTTTGATCGAATACCAAGGATTTGTCCATTGTTGTCTTTCAGTAAGTGGGCGTTAGGAGTACTTCTTTACGACTCTTTGGCGTTTCTTGAGTCCCAAAAACCTAGAAAAGACCTATGAAATATGAAGGCATCGCTGAAAAAATGTAACACAAATATTTTCTGTGTGAATTTTTTGAACACTCCTCGAATATATGTATTTTAAAAAGTCGATTTTGATTTTTCAAGACTTTGTAATAGACAGTAACTGAGAGTACTAATAACGCTATATGTCAGCTCCTTCAACACTTAACAATAGCGACAACAACAAAAAAAAAAAATAAAGTAAGTAAGTCGCCGGGCCGACTTGGATATACCATGCATCAGGTAAAAAGATAAATATTAAATTTTAAAAAAATAATAATAAACTCGATCTACCTGCAGAGCAAACGAGTCTACATGCCAAGTTTGGTAGCTCTAGCTTTTATAATCTCCGAGATCTCGATAATCCTACAGACGGACATCGCCTCGGCTATTGATACTGATCAAGAATATATATACTTTATAGGGTCGGAAAAGATTCCTTCTCCCTGTTTTGGCGACTTTAATATACCATTTCATCCTATGGATGCATGGTATAATTAGAGATGAAGTAGGTAACTCGTCGGACATGTCAGCTATAAAATGCTTTAAGTGAAAAAACTACTTCGAATTTATAGAACTAAATCCATATATTAAATTTCTTTTGCATTCGCGATTTCTAACACATGCTATCTCGCTCACTCTTAAGTGCACACGAGCACTTTAGCTCCCCAGCTGCCAAATCCGACCTTGCATCACTTTGAGTACAAAACGATTCTACATATAACTCGGTTATTTTTTAATATTTTTACGATATTTGGTGGAATGATAGATATTTATTTCACTGTGGGCCATTCTGGCCAAATTGTATTGTTTTACAATATAAAATCACCTTTCATCGAATTCTTCAAACTTGACCGGCCTATATACTACACGAGTCTACTTTCTAAATTTGGTACATCTAGCTTTTGTAGTTCCTGAGATCTTTCTTCTCTTGCGGACGGACCTATGGACAGACGTACATGCCTATATCAATTTCTCCTCTCATGCCGATCAAAATTGTACATACATATATATACTTTAAAGGGTCGGAAATTCTTCCTTCTTCCTGTTTCATACATTTTGGCGACTCTAATTTCATCCTATGGATGCATGGTATAATGAGAAATGTTTCACTTTTTTCTACTTTGGACGCTTATTACTAGTTAAGTTTAGTATTAACAAATCGTTTATCATCGTAAAGGGCAGTTTAATGCCTTTAAGTGACTCTTATGTTGGTGGATAACTTCGTTACGAGTTATTCACAAATATCTGTAGGAAGTACCGAAAAACATGTTTTTTGACAATATCTCAAAAACGGAGCTTAAGAAAACTGAAGTAAGTCGCCGCGACGTCTTAGATATACCATGCACAAAGTGGAAAAACTACTTCAAACTTATAAAACCAAATTCATATATTAAATTCGTTTTGCACGTCGAGCTAGCCAACACACGCTAACTCAGTCACTTTTATAACCACACGAGCCTTTTGGCGCCCCCCATCGGCCAGCGCCTTGCGTCCATTTGAATACCAAACGTTTCTACGTATAACTCGGCCATTTTTGTTCAGTTTTTTTTTTGGAAAGGTGGAATGATATTTATACGCTTGCAGAGGGTATTATAAAATTGGTCAGATGTTTGTAACGCAGAGAAGGGATCGTTTCCGACCCCATAAAGTATATATATTCTTGATCAGCAAGAGAAGACGAGTTGATATAGCCATGTCCGTCTGTCCGTCTGTCTGTCTGGTGCTTCGCGATCTAGTCCCACAGTTTTAGAGCTATGGCATTCAAAGTTCGTATATAAGCTTTTTATATAGCCACATGCACATCTGCGATTTTGAATAAGATCGGACAACTATATCATATAGCTGCCATACAAATACAAACGTTAAATGCGAATAACTTCTATATTTTTTGAACAATCTTATCCAAACTGATTACGTACATAAATAAAAAGGGATTTCATCATATGCGTGAATTTCAAAACAATCGGATAAACATAACGCCTGATTTCGAAGATATAAAATTTGCCTATATAGCGTGCACTGCTTATGGCAGCAAAGCACTGCTTATGGCAGCAGTGCACACATAAGCAGTGAAGCACATATATGTGTCAAAATTGCGATTGTGTGTGTGTGAATATGAATATCACGCTTACTATTTGGCGATTGGCTGCCCCCGGCCAATGTATTTAAAATATTTATTTATTGGATAAAGAAACAAAAAATTGTTTAGGAAATAAAATGTAATGGTCAAGGGCTGCAAGGGTATACAAACTTTGGCTTAGCCGAAGTTAGCTTCTTTGATATTTTTTCATAATATGAATCAGTGTGCCAAATCAAATTGCGATACGATAAATATTGAAAATAAATACTGCCTACGGAATTTGATAAAAGGTTTTTCTCGCGCAATATTTCCCAAGCTATCGCAATCTTATTTAGCACACTAATACATGTTATAAACATCTATCATTTCACCAAATTTCATAAAAATCGTAGTAAAAATGGCTGAGTTTTACGTGAAAAACTTGAAATTATATTCACAAATTTGGCAATGTCGCATCTATATCATATATGTATGTATTTCATATGCAAAAATTTGTTTGCTTCTTGAGTTGTTTAAAAAATATTATTACTTATTATTGATTGATCATGTAGAAATTAGTTGTATTTATTTTTTAAGTTTATTTGGTTTAATGGCGACGAAAATATTTATACTATCCACATATGTACTAGTTTTATTAATCACATGATTTCAAGAGTCGTTTTACATTTTAGAAATGGGAAGTGGGATTTATATATAAACATTTCATATAAATACATGATGAGGCCAAGTTTTTCGATAGATTAGGCATTTAACCAAAATAACAAAGACTCGAAAATCACACGGGAATCTACATTTTGGCCGGGCGAGAAATAAAAAAAGAAATAGGAAACAACATTTAAAGCTATAACATTATGTGATTCCCAAGTCAAATTTATTTGGAGTCTATAAAATTTGCATATTTTATCAAGTTCTAAATCGTTTTCTGCTTCTTTTTTAGTTTGTCTGCATCATAGATATATCAGTTATCCAACTCAATTCAACTTGTTTTTATCCAATTCATTTTAACTCATTTTGTGGTTTTTTTGCATATTCGTGCAAGACAGACAGACTACTTTGTGTATCTTTTTTGTTTTACTGCCATTGTTCGAAAGAAATTGTTGAATGGCAAAGTTTAAACAATTGCTTGACCAGCAGCAACAACAACATCAGCAGATGTTGCTACTGATGGTGAAGAAGATAATGATGATGATGATGCTGCTGCCAATTAGGCAAATTAAGGCCAATGAATGGGGTTTCGCAAAAGACCAAGACCAAACCCTAGACATCTACTCCGATTACCTGCCGATTGGGGCATTGAATATATTTATGCTAAAGGTTTTTTATGCGTGGCAAAATATTGCATAAGGGTCTCGGAAATAGATTTGGTTCACTTTCAATCTATTGTATAAGAGTTGCCATTGCAAGTTGCTGCAGCTCAGTCAAGGTACATATGTATATACATATATTGCAGTAGAGCGTGTCTGCAGGTGGTGGGCATGTGGCTGGAGTGTGGACGGTGTGTACCTACCCTTTGGGTTTGCGTCGTTTTGATACGCAAAGGCAAAAAATGCTATCCAAAATTATTTTGCCAAATCTGCGGCTTAATTATATTTTTATTTTTTATTTTTTTTTGAAAATGCATTTACATGCATACATACATATGTATGTATATACAATAGTTATGTATATATATTAGCACTATTCAATTTAACACACTTAAAAAAAACCAAATATTTTGTATTTAATAGAAATTTGATTTTTTTGCTTCGATTTTGTATGATTTCTTTTGGGGACTCAAAAAACTATTTCTCTTTTCGATTTGCTGTTTCATCGGCAATTGTTTTTGCTATTTCAACACACAATAAACTGTAAACTGTAAATATTCATATATATGTACATATGTATATATATTATACATATATATATTTATATTGCTCTTTCTTTGCACGCACACACTCGCCTAACGCGCGCGTATCCGTCAGATTCAGATGTAAAGATAAAGCAGCAACCGTTCGCTGGCTCGCACGTCGCACGAATAAAACCAAAACCAAGAAAACAACAAAAAACAAAAAACCGAAAGAAAAAAACGCCAAGCTAAACACTTGACGGCAACTTGAAAACACAGAGAAGCAAAGGCAACGCAAAGTCAGACAACGGAATAGACAAAGACAAACGCAAAAGCAAACGCGAAATGAAAAGTGTTTTGTGTTATTATTGTCTTTGGATTTAGTGTGTGAATGTGTTTTTTTTGCCAATGCATTCGGTTTTTTGTTTATTGTCTTTTTTGATTATTTCGTTTTAGCTTCGTTAGCCAGGAGCGGCGGTTTCGGTATGTAATATTTGTATGTATACGTGGAACTCGGATTTACGTCTGCGCGACGATCGTGAAACTGTTTGCAAAGTCAACGCTCAACTGGTTCGCAACTCGCCACTCAAATTGGTATTTATACGCGGGAAGCCCAAGCCAGAGCGTTGTCTAGAGTCAGAAGTCTCCGTTTCCAGTCATCTCCATCTCCCAGCTTCGTTGCAGTGGTTTGCTGGTTCAAAAAGAGGCAAAAGAGCGGCTTGTGCTGCAAATGTTCAGGCCATTGAGGTAGGTTGACTGCCGTTTTAAGCCCAGATATGCGTCACTATGAATGTATGTATGTACATATGTATGTATGTGAATAGTGCTGCCAACTTGCCTAAAATTGTTGCTGAATCTTCGCAAGAAGCAATGGCTTATGATGAGCTTTAATACATACATATTTATACGATGTACATATGTACTTATGGATGTATGACATTATATGAAGTAGTCACATTACTGCATAATTAATGAAACGTCTCTTATGTTACGGCTGGCCCCAAAAACTTGTCATTATTATCGATTGAAATACGATTCGAAATCTTAGTCTTAAACTGGCTTAAATTAGTCTATACTGTAAATTTTACAGTGTAAAATATTGAGGTTTGTATTACGATTTTGTGCTGCAAATCCTAGAGATTTTTATGATTATTGCTTCTGGAAACCCCTAAAAGAAATGTTACAGTGCCAAGAATTGCTTTCGAGCTTACAGCTAAAAATTTGAAAAATTCGTTGTCTTATTGAACGGATAAAGAAATACATATATTGGTTTCTACATAAAAGAGTTACAAAAGAAGAAAACAATTTACTTAATCATTGGAGACGCAATTATTTGCCCATGTTCTGACAGATTGCATCTTTCAAGAGACAGTTTCGTGAATATAAAATGCGATATGAAAATTAACCTTATCTTAAGTGATCAGGCGGATAACAGTAAGGGGACCCAATTCGTAGTGTGAAAGAATCTCTTCCTCTTTAATGTGTCAGCATTGAGGGACTTCAGCTTGCTTGTGCGTCGCGAATATGTTATTAAATCGTACATTTTTGACTATTTGATTATCAGTGGTCTTTAATGAAGCCAACTGCCACAAAAGGCATTGTCTCAACCATGTTTTAATAAAAAAAAAGGTATTCCACTGAAATGACACTCCCCATAAACACTTAAAAAAAACCATACTACCAAAACAAGCATTTAAATTGTCTTGAGAGAAAAAGAGCTTTGAAAAAGATATAGAAGTTCTGGTATGTTAAATTTTTGGGAAACTAGTCTCTGATTCGTAATTAGCCAATTACCTCGCCAACTTTTATACGTATAACTCGGCCTTATATACCCTTGCAGAGGATATTAGTCAGATATTTGTAACGCAGAGAAGGATTCGTTTTCGACCACATTAAGTATATATGTATGTATATGCTTGATGAGCAAGAGAAGACGAGTTGATATACCCATGTCCGTCTGTCTGCCTGGTGCTATGGAAAACTAGACCCACAGTTTTAGAGCTACAACTTTCAAAGTTCGTATATAAGCCTTTCTACCAGGCACCATATCTGCGATTTTCAATAGGAAAAAGTGACCGGTTAATGCGCATAACTTCTCTATTTCTTAAAGAATCTTATCCAAAGTGATTATGTACATAAATATTTTCACCATACATCATATTCCTCTATTTCAAGAGAATCGGATAAAGATAATGCCTGATTTCGTCGATACAAAATTTACTTAATTACACACACATAAGCAGTAAAGCACATGTACAATGTACGCCCAAATGATCGGGTTGCAGATGAGCATGAATAAACTCAGTGAGCCAAAAATATGTGCACATTTAAGTGAATTTAACTCAACAGTGAATTCTTGTGCATATGCAAGTTTGATCGGTTGAGCCGAATGACACGATTATTTGGCTATTTTTGTGTATGAACGTTTTTCCAATCACGCCAAGCCGTTCTCTGATGTACATATGTATATTTCAAAATTCGGCTTAGCCGAAGTTTGCTTCGTTTTGGAATAATTCATATCCTACCATGTACTTATTAGTGTACCAAATTAAAATGTTATCATAGGTTTATTATTGTGGAAAAAATCATATCGAAAATATGGAGCACTGTGCGGAAGAGGAGCGGCTACAAATAAAATTGACCAGTGTACACACTATACGAGTATACGAGTTCCAAATTTGGTAGCTCTGGCTTTTAAAGTTTCTAAGATCATATAGACGGACAGACAGATATGGCAATATGAATTTGTCATGTCGTGCTGATTAAGAATATAGGGCCGTAGATGCATATTTCTGACTGTTACATATATTTTGCCGTCTTTAATGTAGCATTTCACCCTTTGCGTGCATAGTATAATAATGGAACAGTTTTTGAGATTTTTGCCCTGTATATGCATACGTACATATTCCGCAGCGTATACTTTTATGACTGACTGTGACTCTTTTATTAATGCACATACACTCATGGCCAGAATAATAGGTGTACATTGTTTTGCCAGCCTTTCTACCGTGTAGAACTGAACTGTAATAGACGTCGGCGAATAGTTCGAGTTAGTACTACATGCCCCATTTCGCTGGCAATCGCTCTCGAAGACTTAAAAGGGTCCCGCTTAGCCAAGGCGACTTAATCGACTGTCACGATAGTTTTCCTAGGTGCACTCCGCTTCTAAAATTTTTTTTTGGTTTTAGGGTATTTGAATTTTCCCCTCGTCCCGAAGTTTAAGAACATGTTTTCTCTTCTGCATTGCAGTGAACTCCTTGACCCATCTAATTTCATTAAAATGCTACAATCTAATTAAAATCTTTAAAAATATTACTTTTGCTAACTGAAAAACTCTTAAATTTTTTTAAATGTGGTTGTTAACTAAAACACACCTGGACACATACATATGTATGTACATGTATGTATGTCCAGATCAATTTTTGGGCGGAGAAGGTATAATAGCCGAAACTTTTTGCTTGAATTTACTTATTTCCTTTTCATAAAGTGTTGCCAAAACTATAAAAAAATAGTTTTGCGCTACTAGATTTTCCCCATATTATTCTATCATATTGAATATATGTACATACAAACACTCATGGCATAGAATCTTAAATCTTTAATCTTGTGGGCAAATAATACTGTGATATTTTTTTTTAATGACAAGACCGAACACAATCGTGTCCCCCTATTTCGGGTCCTACGAATCGAACTGCATAATTCGTTTTTTTCGCTAAGGCAAAGTTTAACTGATCACTGCAATCTATGCTCAGATAAAATGAACATATTATTTATAAATACATAAAAATAATAAGCATTTCACATTATATACATACATTTCTTAGAATGTACAAACATAGTTCATTTACTATAGTTACAAAACATAAAATAACTTAAATTCTTTAAATTGTTTATTTTTGAAAAGGAGATTTTATCAGAATGCTGTATTCGCTGAAACTATTTGGCATAATAATGTCTCCATTTATGTAGAAGTATCGAATAGAAAATTTTAAATATTTTAGAAACCTTTAAGAAACCCCCAAATTTGGGGTAACGGTTTCATCTTTTCAACATGTTTGGGTCAAAAGACCCCCAAAGCATAGATTTCGGGGCTTGGTGTCCTCGCAGTCTTGTTAATTCTGAGAAACATTCCTGAAGAAGTCTAGTTGAAATGTTACACATCTCTTAAGTTAGAGACTGAAGAAAAATATGCCTTCTCGTTAAAAATGGCAATTTGCATTGATAACTCTAATACAAAATTTTGTATGAAACCATCTTTGATTGTAATTCTATAAACTAATGATGCAATTCGCTTCGTAGGACGCGAAATAGGGGGGACCACCGAGTTCAGTCATGTCTTTTGTTCGACTATCACAGTTTAATTTTTAAAATGATATAAAATTCATTGGGATTTTATTTAAATTTACAAGGACTGTTTAGGGCAAATTCAATTTTAGTAAATGCCAATTTTGAAGTTTTCTCCCATCAAATATGAGCAAGAATATATATGTATATATATTTGCGAGCATTAAAATATATAATTTTAGTTTATATTGCTAATCAATATCCAATATTACCAGTTTCTGAGTGCTATTCTTCTCCCCCTACCTACCTCCTTCTCCCACTTTCGCTCTCTCTCATTCACGCTCTCATTTAATTAACATAAAATTCAAGAAAAAAAGGCAAACGTCAAACGGCATAAAAAGAGATAAAAATTAACATAAGAACAACTTTTAGTTTTATTTAACTTTTTCGAAAATCTCTATATATGCATATATGTATATGTATTTATGTGCATATGTATGTATACATTTATTTATTTGGCTGGTGTTTTTTTTTTTTGTGTGATGGCATTCTGTTAACAGCCCGTCAAGTTCATCAAACCGCCCGCTTAACTGGTTGGAGATGGGCCTGGGTCTGGTCATTTGAATGCCAAAGGCATTCGCGTAGCTTTTTGCGCTTTGCCAACACACAGCACACATTTTCGGATTTATGATGAGCAGCGTAGCGGCACTCACAGCAGCCGCAACGGCTGTGCCAGTGTCAGAAATGCGAAAAAAATGTATGACCATAGACTATCGCTATGCGAAACTTAAATGTCAAACTAATTTAGACAATACGGTCCATAAAAACTGGATTAATTAAGGCAAACAGCAGCCAGCAGATTTTTGCAAATAATTCGTTTTGAGTTTGGCTGTGGCTATTGCTTTGGCGTCCGCTGGGTGAGGGCACTGATAGAGACAATGGGGCAGCTAATGAAGGGTTTGAGCCGCCAATGGCGCCCGTCTTACTGCAGCTTTAAGCAGATAATTAACTGACGTCTATTACACTTGTCCCCTTTTTGTTGTATAATTAATTTCAAATATTTGAATTAACATGTGCCAACTGGGCAATTGGGTATATGCGCAATACTTGTATGCACATAGTGTTGGGTCTTAGTGTTTATATTATACCTATTCAATTAACTCAATTTTTAATGTCGATTTGCGCTTACTAAATATATTCTCATTTTATACCCTTGCAGAGGGTATTATAAAATTGGACAAATGTTTGTAACGCAGAGAAGGAATTGTTTCTGACCCCGTAAAGTATATATATTCTTGATCAGCAAGAGAAGACGAGTCAGTCTGTCTTTCTGAATGTATGCCAACTAGTCCATCAGTTTTAAAGCCATCTCTTTAAAAGATCGTATATAAACTTTTCTATATCCCAGGCACTTTATGTGCAATTTTCAAAAAGATCGGACCACTATATCATAAAACTCCGATAGAAACCATCGGTCGAAAATAGAGTTTTAGATCAAAAACTTCGTTATTTTCGGGGATTTTCATGAAACTTAATATTTGGCAGTTAACTATATATCTAAACGTCCGTACCTAATTTGATCAAGATCAGACTACTATATCATAAAGCTCCCATAGGAACAATCGCACCAAAAATAGTTTCGCTTCTAGAAACTTTTTTATTTCTTAAACGATCGTCACCAAACTTAATACAATAGTTTACATATATATAATAATATATATTATTTTTTAAGTATTTTGACAAAATCAATTTTAATGAATATGTTTATAATATGTAATATGTACCATAAAAAATTGTCATATGGCCATAAAAAAAATAAAGTAAGTAAGTCGCCGGGCCGACTTGGATATACCATGCATCAGGGGAAAACAAATTTCCTTGAGTTTATAAAACTTATTTTATATATTAAATTTCTTTCGTATGCGCGATTTCTAACATATGCTATCTCGCTCACTCTTATGTGTGTGCACTTTAGCGCCCCACCGGCCAAATTCGTCCTTGCACCGCTTTGAGTGCAAAACGTTTCAATGCATAACTCGGCCATTTTTATTCCGATTTTTATGAAATTTGGTGTAATGATAGATGTCCATAACATGTATAAGTAAATTCCGATACGATAAATATTTCGGGAGAAAATAACTTTTTATTAAATTCCGGAGGCGGAAGGGGGCGTGGCAAAAAAAATTTGGTGGAATGATAGATGTTCATAAGATCTATGAGTGTGCCAAATTAAATTACGATACGATAAATATTACGGGAGAAAATCACTTTTTATTAAATTCCGGAGGCGGAAGGGGGCGTGGCAAAAAAAAAACATAAACTTGGTCAGCGTCTATACTACAAGAGTCCACATTCTAAATTTGGTAGCTCTAACATTTGTAGTTGCTGAGATCTCTGCACTCTTACGGACGGACGGACGGACGGACGGACAGACGGACAGACGGACATGGCTATATCAATTTCTCTTCTCATGCTGATCAAGAATATATATAATCTATAGGGTCGGAAAAGCTTGCTTCTCCCTGTTACATACATTTTGGCGACTTTAATATACCATTTCATCCTATGGATGCATGGTATAATTAGATAAAATTATGGTGGAAAGAATAATTATCTATTGATTATTTAACTTAAATCAGAATTTCCAAAGTATACAGTAACAAACCAAAAATGTTAAGTTCAAAAATGTATTCTCACAAAAGTGTTTTGTCAAATGTCTAAAATGAAGATAATAAACAAAATTCTACATTTTAACATATTTTTTCTTGTAATAAATAAAAAATGTATCCTCCATTAGCACTAATAACTTTTTGTGGGCGTCTCAGAACAGAATCAACCAAGTTACGGATATAATCCAGCGAAATACATATTCTTCCAGAGCTCTCCAAACTCGAATATTCGTGTCCTTTCTTAATAAGCAGACCTCAATCGCTTAATATTAGCCCATGGGTGTTTTCAATGAAATTCAAATTAGGACTTTGAGGTGACCAATCCAGAATATTTTCCTTAAGGCCTTATTGCATGGCGCGATGTCCTGCTGGAAAACAAAGGACTCTCCGATCAGTTTATCTCGCGAAGGCAAAACATGATTCTTACGGACGGTTGAATATTTGTCTTTGGTTATAGTTCCATCAACAGGAACCAAATCTCCTACGCCGTTATAAGCGACGCATCCCTAAAACGTAACTGACCCACCCCAGTCCCTTACTCTTTCATGAACCGGTACTCTTTTCTGATGTGCTATTGTTGGGATCTTCACATAAGCTTTCAAATTCAAGCCGTTAAAACTTGTTCCTGGCATTGATCCGGGGAATATCCATAGCAACGTACGTTCCGAACTCTGCGTATTTAAGCCGCCTACGAATTAACCTTTCGCTAACAGTAATAGTATGTATATGCCGTATCAGCAAGCTCCTGTGCAATTGTTTTCGGCATAAAGGGTTTGCTTTAAATTTACGGTGAATATAACGATCCGCCGTCTTAGTTGTGTTACGAGGCCTATCACTTCGCTGCAGGTTTCTAAGAGAGTGGTGTTTTACAAATTTGTTTATTTGGTTTGGCGAGAAACATTATATAAATAACTTATATTTTTTATAGAAATAACAGAGTTATACTTGGCCACCATTTCACACTTCACCATCTCACTTAAACAAATTAGCAAAAATGTTGCTCCATATCTTAGACTAAATTATTTTACAATAATGACCACGTGGGATAATTGTTAACTCAGTAGCAGACTAATAAAGACCAAAAGCAGAGAATGTCATGATACTTTTGTCCACCTCTTATCAGCTAGCGAAAGACAAGAAAGAAAAAAATTAAGAAAATCCATACCGCAATTGAAAAAAAAATTGCATTCTGCTTTGTGTTTATCTGGTCTTTGCATTGTCAATGAACTACGAACCGTTAACTAAGAAAGAACAAAACGCGAAAGAGAGCAGCAACTTTTGTCAAAATACTTATGCCGTGGACTGTAAAACAATTCCATGCTGGATGCCGTATTAACTCTATGTATTTAATTTAGTAACACAAGAACTTGCAAGGGTATACAAACTTCGGCATGGCCGAAGTTAGCTTATTTGATATTTTTCTTTTGCTTTTGATTGTATACCCTCTAACGCATAGGGTGTTTATTGATAATCAAAAAGATTGCTTCAGATTAAACAAATGTATATGAAAAACATGCTATCTTTTAGTACGTAAATAAAAAATATATTTGGCTTTATAGCGCTTATCGTTAATGCACTATAAAATGCAAAAAATGTGATTCACATTTAAGGTCTTAGAGAGGAAGAGTGAGCGGGCAGAGGATCAACTGTCCTCGAACCATTTCAAACTAAAAACACAAATATTTCATTTCATTTGCCCCCTCAAATGAGATCTTTACTATATCCTTGTTCTTTCTTATTTAATTTCTATCTGTCCAACGATCCTATGAACGAAAATCTAATTGTATAAATTCATTGTCAGATATCAACATAAGACATCGGATATTTTGGGATAAATTTTCGTTAAATTTATTTTTTTTTTTTTGAAAATTCAAGTGGAAAGGTTAAATCTTCCAGATGGTTAATTAGTCACTTTTATTCAATTTAATACCAAATCAACTGATAACTTTTGGACTTGTCCGATATCATTTGATATCTACCATTCGAAATTTCGAGTTTACATATCGATAATATTTACAGTATCGCGTTTTGTTTCGATTACGGGGTATCTGAAAATCGGCGCCTCAACTTTAAGTACAAAATGTTTTTTTGTTGCTCTTGTTGCTAGTGCCGCTACAAAAGGAAAGGTGTTGACCTTCTACGCATACACGCTGGACACATGTCTGGGCGTCGTTTACTGGTTTACCTTCCAAAAAACACACACACGCACACAAAAATGGAATAAAATAAAATTTCCAATGCATTTGCCTGTCGCCCTTCACAAGAATTTCAATTTAACACAGATAAAGAGAAAGTTCCCATTATCCATTCCCATTGCATTCCCGAAAATTCCCTCTTTTTTTGGGTGTTTTTCTCCCACCTTCGTATCAAGTTCAAGGTTATTTGGTCATTGGTATTTTTCAAATTTTGCGCTAATTTTTTGCCATTTACTTAATTCAGTTCAGCTTGTTGCTCATATCTGGTTGTATTTACCATAATTACGCTGCTGTTAATCGATTTTAAAGTAGTCGTTGTTGGTGTTAGTATTACTGGGTTATACAACAAATTTTTAACACATTGCAAACAATGGTTATGTGAGAGAGAGAAAGATACATACAGATAGATGTAGATGTATGTAGATATTGATATGTATATACTTACATATTGTACGTGTATGTTTATTCAATAAAATTATTATGCGCGCGGATCATTTAACAAAAAGTTGTATCCTGTCCCTATTGTGTTTTTGTCTAGAAAGTCATCGGCCCCAAATCACTCTAGAACAATATGAGATCCTTGCCAAAAAAAGGCTGTTTACCAGTTTATTATATATAGGATAATTTATAATGACTAGTGTGTATAATGGCTCAAATGTGTTTAATTTTATAAAGCGAAACTAACAAAATGCAAAGTGGCCTCAGCACTTAACACTTGGCCTGAAAGCTTGGCCTTTAAACAAAAAAAAATTACAAAATAAAGACCAAATCCATTGCAGAAATTAATATCCACATAAGTATATAGAGATGCTAAGATTAAAGTGAGTAAAAGTTTATTTAGCATACCTGAAAGCTTAAGTTCGATTAAATCAGCTCCGAGAGGAAGAAGAATTGAAATGACTTACATAATTTTTTTTAAATCAATCGATTCGCGTATTGTCATGATCACTCCTTTAAAACAGCTAGAACGATCGCGTGTATTCGCTATTACATAAGTCTATTTGGAAAAATTGTTCGTACCGTTCCTGCGATTTTTAAATTGTTTCAGCAATAAAAATAAAAATCCATACGATAAATATTGCGGGAGAAAATCACATTTCATTAAATTCTGGAGGCGGAAGGGGGCGTGGCAAAATAAAAATAAACTTGATCAGCGTATATACTAGAAGAGTCTACATTCTAAATTTGGTAGCTTTAGCTTTTATAGTTCCTGAGATCTTTGATCTCTTACGGACGGACGGACAGACGGACATGGCTCTATCAATTTCTCTTCTCATGCTGATCAAGAATATATATAATTTATAGGGTCGGAAAAGCTTGCTTCTCCCTGTTACATACATTTTGGCGACTTTAATATACTATTTCATCCTATGGATGCATGGTATAATTATTTCTATTGACGCATTATCACAAATACAACATGAAAAAGGAGAAAACAAAGAATTGTAAGTATGGCGTGGCTTGGTTACACCTACTATTTTGTCCATTTCTGTATCTAATATACAAATTGGTGATTATTTTATATATATATCCTCTCTATACCTCTATATTGATGATTTTTTGGAAAGAGATTTCGAAAGTAACAGCTATTTACTATCCGTACACATAGTTTCCTCTCTTTTAAAATGGAATCACATGATGGAAAAAGATTAAAGGAAACAATGTGGAACTTGATTGGGACTTGTTTCTACACCATGCCGATTATTTTTCAGCCTGTCTTTGATTAATACAAATCTTGCGATAATAAAGAAGTATTTATCTATACGTTTTGCGATAAGTCGCGGTAAATTAAGGTATTTAGGTTAATATTGGAGTAATTATATTATTCTGCTGACTTCGCATTGGAGAGTATCAAAGCAGCTAGTTGAGGCTAATTACTTAGCTTCTCAATTTGCTAATATATTTGACTAGACGAGACTAGGTCCGACTACCCAAGACTGGACTAAGCCAAACCAGGCTGAAAGAGCAAACAATTGCTATTTAAAGCTGAAGTTGAAATACATTCAAAGTGATTGGCTTGACTGTTGCTGCTGCCGCCCTGTTGGCTACTGCACGCCACTTAAATTACAGATTAATTTTGTTGTGTATGCACACACACATACTAGCAGTGGAGAGCTCACGTGCAGACAGGCCTTTAGATTCGCCTTGCATCGAGTTCGTTTCTTAAGTCATTCGTTTTACCTGCTGACACTAAACTGTTGCACTAAAAGTGTTGATGTTGTGTTTGTTGTTGCTGTTTGGCGCTTGTTGTCGATTTTACAGTCGAGTTTGTGTTGGTTTTGCTTTACTAGTTGGGTCAGGTTGCAGATTCGAAAGTGGGTCAATTTGTTACTGCAATGGATTTTGAACGTTGCTGCCGCTGCTTAAGTTTTTGTTTTGTAGGCCATTTTCAAACATTTTTGCTTAAATTTAATTAACTAAACGCCTGAGAGAATGGGGTTGAGATGGGCGTGTTGATTAGGCCGTCAAATTTACCTACTAGCGTATAGATCAGAAATTAATGTTTTATTTTTGCTTTTGCTGTGGGTTAAATGTTAACAAATGATGAGACCAATAAAAATATCAAAGAAGCTAACTTCGGCTCTGCCGAAGATTGTATACCCTTGCAGCCCTTAACCATTACATTTTATATTTTAAAAAACTTTTTGTATGTTAAATCAATGAAATTTGTCAATCCAAATTTGTCATCGGCCTCCGTGGGATTCAAACTCGCGTCTATTCGCTTAATAAAAAAAATCTTTAAAAAAACTCTATGTCACGAAAAGGATTCGAAAACGCATCTTTCGTTTCATACACAAGACCTCTATCTTCTAAGCCACCGCACCTCATATTGTATGTGTGTGCATTCAGGTAACTTTTGTATTGACAAAATCAGAAATTATGTTTATCCGACTTTTTTGAAATCCAGGAATATGATGTATTGTGTATATTTGTTTGGATAAGATTCTTCAAAAACTAGAGAAGTTATTCGCATGTAATGGGGTCTAAAATGTTTATATACAAACTTTGAAATCCATAGCTCCAAAACGTTCATATGTTCAGACAGACAGACGGATATGGGTATATCAACTCGTCTTCTCATGCTGATTAAGAATATTTATACTTTATGGACCGACCCCATGAAACGATTCCTTCTCTGCGTTACAAACATCTGACCAATTTTATAATACCCTCGGCAAGGGTATAAAAAAAAAATAAATAACAGAAAAGTCGAAATAAATTGCATAAGCTTGTTGCCGCTGGCATCTGAAGCACCAGCAGTAGTAGCTGGAGAGAAAAATAAAAACAATGTAAGACATAATAAAATGTTTGTGCAGGCCATAAATATGACAGGCCAAGTGCCCACCGAATGCCATGTGAACGCCATTAGGGAAGACATGAAGCAGCAGCTGAAGTTCCCTGGCAATTTGTGTTTCGGTTTGCACTGCTTCGCTTTGGCTTGGTTAATGTCTTCGATTTTGTTTTTATGTGTGAGAAATCGACAAAAATGGTTGCTTAAACGCATTTGAGGCCTTTTTAGCGGCTTTTTATCTTCAACTTGGCGCAAATAAACCAAACCGAATGCACCAGCAATAGCAGCAATAACAACTATATGTACATAACAACAGCAGCCAACTAACCAAATTTCCATTGTGGGAGTTAACAAAGTTTGCATCAATGCAATTTGCAGAGACGAGCAAGCATTCATCGTGTAATTGACTTGGGTGGTACCCACCATAAGTCTAAGTTGAGTATATACATAGCTACCGTTCGAATTTGTCTGAGATTTTCGCAATACTTAGAAACAATCGAATCCACTCCAGTCACTTGTTAGACTAACCTTCTCGCGCGACGTATTTCATTTCGATTTCGTACAAATAAAAAAGTTCATTTACAACTCTTTAATATCTCTATAATGTTGATTATTAAAAAAGTAATAATAAGCAGTAATTAGCCATTCTTGCAACTCTCTACTCAACGTCTAGTTGACTCATGCACACTACAAAGTTATGGATCCTTGTTGACATTGCTGTATAGAACGGCGAGTATTCTTCTCGGAGATCGCGAAGAAACTTAAACCAATGAAAGCTAAGTGCTAATGACATTTAAGCCATCAGTTTTAACCAAGTTTATATCAGCCTTAATTAAGAACTGGCACTATCACTAGGTCTCCGACATAAAGAATGACATTTTTATGTTTTTCTCAAATAATCAACTTTGAAGAATATGTATACTTTTAAACCCATGTAAGTTCTTGTGTTGGCCGAGTAGCAACATAAAAAGTAGTTTTGTGTAAAAACCATTTCTCTAGGAATAAGCCACACATAGCATGCAATTTCATTTGTTACTTGTTTGATACATATTTGAAATAGTCACCCGATTTTGATCAAATTGAGCTTTTTTAGCGCAGGTCAATAGCTTTTAGGGAGTCCTTTTGGCCATAGCTTAAATCGATTTCGATCGACATTCACGTAGGAGGAGCTCAAGTGCCTAACGGACACTGATTTGCTAATCGAGATCTCCATTCTGCCGCTTTCTTTATTGCGAAGATTCCTCCCAGAATTATGCAGTTAACGGGGACTAGAGTCTAGAAGACCGAATTTCGAGCGTTATTTGACGCTCAAAATCCTTATTTTCATTTTTTGTTTATTAATATATCACGAATACATGAAAACAATTTAAAAACAAATATATTTTGCGTGCGTTATCCGAAGTGAAGTGATGTTACGATTCTCACCTTTCTGATCATATGCACAAAAAAGTACTTTCTTTTACCGGCAAATAAAATAAAGTAGGTAAGTCAATGCATCAGGTGAAAATTCATATATTAAATTTGCACCGCCTTGAGTACAAAACGTTTATACGTATAACATGGGCTAACATGTAAATTAAGAGTTCTTGTTATTTTGAATCAAAAAAATATAATTTTATTTCAAGTATTTTGTTTGATGGAGGATCTTGACAATAACAATTATGAACTCCTGAGTAAAACCTAAAGAACTAAGGAACTAAAGCCCTGGCGTTGGCCTGGGTCCAACGTGACTTCTGGGCTTTGGTGTAATTCGATTCTCCTCTTTCCGGTGCATTAATGATCTTTCATTATTATGTGGGAAAGTTAAGAGTTGGGTTGGAATGTTTTTGGGTTTGATAAGGGCGTGTGTTAACTCTCCCCCTCTTAAGTGCGTACGTCCTCGGACGCAATAATAAATTGCACTGGTGCTATATGTATGTGCCTCCGCTGGTGGGTGATTCAGGGTGGCCGTGAAGATGTAGTATTTCTTCGCAATGCAGTAACTAATTATAGCGACTATGATAATTATGGTGTTGTTTAAATGAAGTTCTTTCATCATCTCCAGTGATAGGGTTTCCTCTGCGTGCTTTTTATCGGGTGAAAGTTGTACCTCGACTGGTTTGCTGGACTTCATGGTGTATCACGAGTTGCCAATTGATTTCCCCATGGAAATCGTTTAGTACAATTGTTCCTGGTAGAACTTCGGAGTGTGTTTTATGTGCTGGCTATTGGTTTTGGTGCATTGAGGTCGTTTTCTGTTTAAATATGCTCCTATACAATTACTATTGTCTATCTCTATCTCTATCAGATCTTCCAATTTACAAATAGTTTTGGTGTTATGTGTTTTACCTGTATTTCTTAATCCCTAATGATTATGCTTACATTTAAGAATATCAGTGTGGTCAAGTTCTTTAATTGTTTTATTGTGTTTAATTGTGATAGCCTGAAGGGTTTTACAATTTTCGTTGATGATTCGGGGAAAGCTTATAATATAGAGTAAATCTTTTCCATCAGTTGATATTGTAACTTCTGCAAATTCTATCAATTCTTTTACGTTAATGAAAATGTTGGTTTCTTCAATTGGACTTTCAATTATGTTTATTTCTGTATCTGCTAAAATCATTGAATTTACTGTATTCGTTTTTGCCCAATCGATGGCATAAATTATATTGGTGATTTCCTCACGCAGCAGGCTTAACTTATATTTTAGGATTTCTAATTGCTCTTCCCTCTCATCGTGTTTTAATTTGTCTGATAATCATCGTGGCCAGGACTGCCTGCCAACCATTTCCAAGCGGTGCCTAGAATGTCCAGGGATCTTTTGGTTCTAAGTTTTAAAGGTTTTAACATGCGTAGTTCCTTTTTTTACCCTTGTAATTTCGTAATTTAATAAAGTAGGTAAGTCGCCGGGCCGACTTGGATATACCATGCATTAGGTGAAGAGATATATATTAAATTTCTTTCAAATGCTATCTCGCTCACTCTTATGTGGAAACGAGCACTTTAGCGCCCCCAACCAAATCGGTGATTTGCAGCATATGCTATCTCGCTCGTTTTCGCGTGCATCTGCCTTGCACCGCTATGAGTGAAAAACGTTTCTATGTATAACTCGGCCATTTTTATTCCGATTCTTGATATTTGGTGGGATGATAGATATACGTGACATGTATTAGTGTGCCAAATTAAATCGAATTTTTCGAATTTCGGGGGCGGAAGGGGGCGTGGCAAAAATTTGAAACAAACTTGGTCTACGTGCATACTGCTCGCATCTAATGTCCAAATCCGATAGCTCTATCTTTTATAGTTCCCGAGATATGGAGGCTCAAAATATTGTTTTTCAAATAGCGGGGGCGGAAGGGGGCGGGGCGAAAAAAAAAATAAACTCGATCTGCCTGCAGAGCAAACGGGTCTACAAGCCAAGTTTGGTAGCTCTAGCTCTTATAGTCTCCGAGATCTCGATGATCCTACAGACGGACAGTCGGACAGACGGACATGTCTCAATCGATTCGGCTATTGATACTGATCAAGAATATATATACTTTATAGGGTCGGAAAAGCTTCCTTCTCCCTGTTACATAAATTTTGACGACTTTAATATACCATTTCATCCTATGAATGCATGGTATAATAAAGTAAGTAAGTCGCCGTGCCGACTTGGATATACCATGCATCAGGGGAAAACAAATTACATCGAGTTTATAAAACTAAATTCATATATTAAATTTCTTTCGTATGCGCGATTTGAAATTGCTATCTCGCTCACTCTTATGTGTGTGCACTTAAGCGCTCCACCGGCCATATCCGCCCTTGCACTGCTTTGAGTGCAAAACGTTTCAATGTATAACTCGGCCATTATCCGATTTTTATCAAATTTGGTGGAATGATAGATGTCCATAACAAGTATGAGTGTGCCGAATTAAATTTCGATACGGTAAATATTGCGGGAGAAAATCACTTTTTATTAAATTCCGGAGGCGGAAGGGGGCGTGGCAAAAAAAAATTGGTGGAATGATAGATGTTCATAAGATCTATGAGTGTGCCAAATTAAATTACGATACGATCAATATTGCGGGAGAAAATCACTTTTTATTAAATTCCGGAGGCGGAAGGGGGCGTGGCAAAAAAAAACATAAACTTGGTCTGCGCCAAGACTACACGAGTCTACATTCTAAATTTGGTAACTCTAAGATTTGTAGTTGCTGAGATCTCTGCACTCTTACGGACGGACGGACAGACGGTCATGGCTATATCAATTTCTCTTCTCATGCTGATCAAGAATATATACAGTTGCGAGCAAAAAAATAGTAGCGCACAACACCCGCCAACACTTATTCCAATAACTTGCCAGACAATATTCCGATCTGACTAACACTGCTAAGTACCGTTATCTGAAATGTATGTCACATGTTCAACTCATTATAACCTCACTTTGTGCCTCCACTTCATTGCAAATTCAATTTTAAGCCTAAATGCCAAATTTGGCACGAGCAAAATAATAGTAGTGAAGACTCTATCATCGCAAAAAACCCAAATTTCTGCTGGTAAGTTGGTTCTCTGCACTTCATTTCATCTGTTTAGTATTCGCAATATAAAATCTATTAAAATATTTACATTTTGAAGCTATAATGGGCCGGGGTAAGCACACTTCCCTTGAGAAGAGGATTCAAATCAGAAACCTCATATCCGGGGGCAAGACATATAAAGAAATTCAAGATTTGCTAAAGTGCTCACCAACTGTGATTCGCAATGCTATAAAAGCTGAAAATACAGCAGAAACCCGCGGCCGAAAGCGTAAAATTTCGCCTAAATTGGAGAACAGAATAGTGCGAGCTTCAAACACTCGTCCTTTCGCATCTGCTGTAGAGATCCACAAGGATCTTGAAGTGGCTGCCAGTGTTTGGACAGTGCGGCGAGTGTTAAAGGAAAACAATTTAACTGCTCATAGCCCACGGAAAGTTCCCCTTCTCTCAAAAAGAACATCCAACAACGGATTCAATATTCGAAAATCCACATAAATTGGCCAGTGGAGAAGTGGCGCAACATACTGTGGTCGGATGAGTCTAAAGTTGTTTTGTTTGGAGGGAAGGGATCTCGACTGTATGTTCGCCGACCCAAAAACACGGAATACAATCCCCAATACACCACTAAGACAATTAAACACGGTGGATGCAGTGTCATGGTGTGGGGCTGCTTTTCATATTACGGTGTCGGGCCTATATACCGCATCGAAGGCATCATGGACAAGCATCTATATGTTCAAATCATTGAGCAAGTAATGCTGCCCTATGCCGAGGAGGAGATGCCACTTCGTTGGGTCTTCCAACAGGATAATGATCCCAAACATACAAGCAAAGTGGCAAAAGCTTGTTTTCAAAATGCAGGGGTAGACTTAATGGAGTGGCCCGCACAGTCGCCCGATCTTAACCCGATCGAAAATTTGTGGTGCGATGTCAAGAAGGGAGTAGCTGCAGCAAAACCAACAACCAAAAAGGATCTTTGGTCAGTTGTACAGAGCTCATGGATGGCAATAAAACCTGAAAGGTGCCAAGTATTGGTAGACTCCATGCCACGTCGCTGCGCAGCTGTACTTGCCAACAAGGGTCATGCTACTAAATATTAATTAGTTAATAATAAATGTATATATAATTTAACAATATTACTTTGAAGTAAAACTTGATAATTTGAATTATTTTAATCTCCAAAATATGCACTACTATTATTTTGCTCGCCCCAAATAGTCACAATTTGTACAAAATCATCATTATTTTCAAGTAATGAATGTGGAGTGCTCGTTTTTGTTTATAAAATAAACATTTACTATCAGAGTAGTAAATGTGCATACTAAAAAATCTCAAACAAGCGCCAAAAACATTAGTTTCTATGTGTTGATCAAAGTGGACGAGGGCACTACTATTTTTTTGCTCGCAGCTGTATACTTTATAGGGTCGGAAAAGCTTCCTTCTCCCTGTTACATACATTTTGGCGTCTTTAATATACAATTTCATCCTATGGATGCATGGTATAAAAACTTTCTTAAATTTGGTCGTAATCCATAAAATTTGTGCTTCCTTGTGGCATATAATAAACTAAAATTGGAAACACAAATGTTTTGTCAAAAAATAAGTTTCTGCCGTTTTCAGCAGGATGGCAGCCTTGCTTATGGGTGATTTAAGCAAAAACGACGCTTGCTTGATTTTTTCACAGGCGTTTTCGTAAAATAATAAATTATATATGAACACAAATATTGGCAGCGATTATTTGAATGCAATTCCATCCAAAAATAATGAAAGTTTATTTCAACACCATTCTTTTTTCAACATAATTTGCTGTAAACGCAAAATTAACCAAACGTTGGAGAAAAACTTGTAACTTTTCAAAACTGTCAAAAGAGGTTTCTGTGACACTTTACATTTGCGTTTGGGGCGATTTTGGGGCGTTAGCGATTTCTGTGACACCCCTGATAGTGTTGGATATATTGTGTTTGCTCAGCTTCTTCCTGATATTGAATCGATTGTATATTTGGCTCTTGATAGTTGGATTGGTATTCGGACATTTGATAGATAGGTTGTTGTACGTCTTGGTATTCGGACTGACATAAATTATCGGACCATTGTTCCTCTTAAACAGGGATTGTGGTGAATTGCTCACCAGAGTAGTCCGTTCCAATATGGAATTGCCCCTGAATTTTGTTCGGAGTTTGGGGGGACATAGGATTAAGTCGCTTAAAATCGTGTTGTTGAGGGTAATTGTTATTAGGTCTGTTCATGTAATTTATTTGGATGGAGCCGTCTACATCCATGGGTGTTGCTGGAGGTTTAGGTTTTGGACCCAAGGGTCTTGGTGGGCGTGTAAATTTTTGATAATGGCCGAATGGACTGGGTTGTTGAGGACAAATTTGTTGTTTAGGTTGTTGAGGAAAGAATTGTGGTTTAATTTGTTGAGTAAAAAATGTTGTTTAGGTGGCTGAGCAAAAAATTGTTGTTTAGGTTGTTGTTGGTAATTATGCTGAAGCATGCAACGCATGTATTAGATCGGTTGGATGCACTAAGCTTATTCTTTCGGACAAATCGCCGTTTAGACCCCTAAGGGAAGGTGTCTAACGCTCTTTCCCTGACTTACTTTGTCATGGCTGTCATAGTTTTCGAACTATGACCCGTTGTTTCAATTTAAACAACGCGAGATCGCTTCCCAATTTAGGGCGACGCGATATGATCGAATGAGCGCGTTGTCCTGCCCAATTATTTTGTTTCTGACCGTAACCAGAATAGCAAAACATCTTGGGGTGCCTTCAAGCGATTTATGCATCTGCATAAGACGAGAGACATTAATATACCATGTGGTAAATTCATGTCTATCTCCCGAAAACTTCTCTATATATATAACCTTGCAAAAAGGGTGTATTAATTTTGGTTAGAAGTGTGCAACGCATAGAAGGAGGCATCTCCGACCATATAAAGTATATATATTCTTGATCTCGTCCTAGACTGCTAAAGCTACAGAGCTACAAATTTGCACGGAGTCTTGTATATACTGCAGGCATCGTAAATCTCGGACTCATCGGATCGGACGACTATATCAAATAGCTCCCATAGGAACCATCAGTCAAAAAATTAGTTTTAGATCAATAACTTCGTTGTTTTTAATTTGATTGTTATAAAATTCAACATTTGGCAGTTTACTATACATCCAAACGTACGTGCAAATTTGATCGACTTGGACTTGACTACTATATCATATAGCTCCCATAGGAACAATCGGACCAAAAATAGTTTTGCTTCTAAAAACGTTTTTGTTTCTTTTGCGATCATAACCAAATTTGGTAAATAACATTTGCACATAAAAATTATAATCTTGCCAAATTTGATCAAAATCGGATAACAATATGATATAGCTGTCATACAAACAAATGGCAAACTGCATGCTGCATATATGCATATGCATATATATATTGTTGTTTCACTTAATATTTAATATTTCTTAAATTTTTAAAATAATTTCTTTATTCTGACTTACAATACTATCATCATTTCGTCGCCTTTCCTGGATGATCCTGCGGAGATATTCGCTTTTCTGCAATAGTGTCAAATACTAACGGTCCGGTTAGATACTTTTCTTTCAGGTCCTCTGCGAACTGGTACTGCAGAAGATTACGGCGATTGTCGGGTTGGGTTCTAGGGTTTTCTCCTTGGCAGAGTGTTCACACACTAAGTTAAGGCACTATGTGTTTTTTTTAACCGATCTCTGCGACTAACTTCTTTGTTCAGTTATTTTCACTTAATGTTGTTTTAACACTGTCCCTGCTCTGGCGCAAATTAAGAGTTCTTGTTATTTCGAATCAAAAAAATATAAGTTTATTTAACATATTTTCTTTGATGTTGACAATAACAATTCTGAACTCCTGAGTAAGATATTCTATTTAGAACTAAAGCCCTAAAACCAATTTTGTCCGGCGGCGGGCAGCGGCGTCGAAAGTGTCCACGTGACCAATGGTCTGCGAAAGGTGGGGTGATGGCGCGTTCCTCAAGTACATTGCTGAACTTGCTCTTTTCGTTGTGGCGTTGACCTGGGGGGACCTTCTGGGCTTTGGTGTAATTCGATTCGCCTCTTTCCGGTGCATTGATAATCTTGCATTATTGGGTGGGAAAGTTAAGAGTTGGGTTGGCATGTCTTTGGGTTTGATAAGGGCGTGTGTTAACTTGTAAAAGTGTGCCAAATTAAATTACGATACAATAAATATTTCGGGTAAAAATCGAATTTAAGCTTTTCTATACAGCCACATGCACATCTGCGATTTTGAATAAGATCGGACAACTATATCATATAACTGTCATACAAATACAAACGTTAAATGCGAATAACTTCTCTATTTTTGGAACAATCTTATTAAGTATATAAATAATAAAGTAAGTAAGTCGCCGGGCCGACTTGGATATACCATGCATCAGGGGGAAAAAAACTACATCGAGTTTATATTTCGTATGTGCGATTTCTAACATATGCTATGTTGCTCACTCTTATGTGTGTGCACTTTAGCGCCACACCGGCCAAATTCGCCCTTGCACCGCTTTGAGTGCAAAACATTTCAACGTATAACTCGGCCATTTTTATTCCGATTTTTATTAAATTTGGTGGAATGATAGACTTTCATAACATATATGAGTGTGCCAAACTAAATTCCGATACGATAAATATTGCGGGAGAAAATCACTTTTTATTAAATTCCGGAGGCGGAAGGGGGCGTGGCAAAAAAAATTAGGTGGAATGATAGATGTTCATATGATCTATGAGTGAGCCAAATTAAATTACGATACGATAAATATTACGGGAGAAAATCACTTTTTATTAAATTCCGGAGGCGGAAGGGGGCGTGGCAAAAAAAAAAAACATAAACTTGGTCTGCGCCAAGACTACACGAGTCTACATTCTAAATTTGGTAACTCTAACATTTGTAGTTGCTGAGATCTCTGCACTCTTACGGACGGACGGACGGACGGACAGACGGACATGGCTATATCAATTTCTCTTCTCATGCTGATCAAGAATATATATACTTTATAGGGTCGGAAAAGCTTCCTTCTCCCTGTTACATACATTTTGGCGACTTTAATATACCATTTCATCCTATGGATGCATGGTATAATTACTTTCGTATGCGCGATTTCTAACATATGCTATCTTGCTCACTCTTATGTGTGTGCACTTTAGCGCCACACCGGCCAAATTCGCCTTTGCACTGCTTTGAGTGCAAAACATTGCAACGTGTAACTCAGCCATTTTTATTCCGATTTTTATTAAATTTGGTGGAATGATAGATGTTCATAACATATATGAGTGTGCCAAACTAAATTCCGATACGATAAGTATTGCGGGAGAAAATCACTTTTTATTAAACTCCGGAGGCGGAAGGGGGCGTGGCAAAAAAAAACATAAACTTGGTAGCTCTATCATTTATAGTTGCTGAGATCTCTGCACTGTAAAAAAAGTGCAAAGTTTCCTTACAAACTTAAGACAAAGTTTCGTACCTTTTTAGAAAGCAAATATCAGTCTAGCGAAACTATTTTCGAAATTGCTATTTAGGTTCCTCCCACTGACAATTTTACTTTTTGTTCTACGTTCTTTTCTCATATTTCAAGAAACATCAGCCCAAATTTGCCATAGCACATGGCTTAGATTTCACTAGACTTCCAAAATATCATTAGGTTTACCTATTTTAGAGGAACGAGTAGTTTATCCTCGCCTTCCTTTTATGATTAATAGAGCAACGGGTCATGAGCGTAAAAGTGCAATTAAAGAAGCAGTAGTTAATGTCCCAATCCCACTTATTAACATCGCTCCTTCGAGCATTTGATCAGACCGAGCTTATTGAGCTCCACATCAAGCGTGGAATGGAATATAGTCACGATTTCATGGCAGAAACCGTTAGGCCCGCTAGAATCGAAAGGGCAGTTCGATTTTTAGTTAATAATTATATATAATATAATATATAATCCTGTATAATTATACAAGAAGCATAATACTTATTACTATTAATGAGCAGAGGCTTGATTCCTAAGAATCCGAAATAGTTCCATTTTATGGTAGTGAAAAAGATAGGGAATTCCACAGAATTGTGGAATCTACTCTCTCTGCAAATCAAGTCCATCCTGAAGAGAAAGCCGAGGAGCTCAATCCCGGTGGACAAAAAACCATGCTTGGAAATATTCAGATATCTGATGTTGACATTCAAAGAATAACAATAGCTCCAGAAGAAGGGCAAAAGCCGTTAGATATGAATCTAGATTCAGATTGTGGAGAACTAGCATTTCCCACTATTTATGCCGGCACTAAAAAGAGGACTTCAGCTAGTTATGCAGCCACAGTTAGATCTGAGCTTAGGAATGTAGATGGAAGATGTTGCAGGACAGATAAACTATTCTTTAATTACAAGAAGTTCGAGCTAATCACAATTCGGAATAATACTTCCATATATTTACGTAAACGTAGCGCTCCACGCCCGACAACAGCTTCTAATGTTCTTAGGGATGATTTTGTTAACAATTTAATTAGCCATGACGAAAGTTATAGGGTTCTGAAGGGTATTCGCACATCTCCAACTCATTGGGAGGATGAGAAAAAAAAGTTATGCCAATGATTCGGCTTCCCAACATTCTTTATAACTTTCTCAGTTGTCGAAACAAAATACACAGAATTGCTAGTTATTCTTAATAAAACAGTTTATAGAGTAGATATTTCAGAAGAGGAAGCTTCAAGTTTATTATACCATGCATCCATAGGATGAAATGGTATATTAAAGTCGCCAAAATGTATGTAACAGGCAGAAGGAAGCTTTTCCGACCCTATTAAGTATATATATTGATGGTAATGGCTACATCAGGCGAAGGAGATGGCCTTGCACAATTAGATTTACGAAATATAACATAAATACGGATAGGCAAAACTATTTTAGGGAACTAGTTATGTTATATTTTCCTTGGAGAGATGATCAAATTGAATTAGTTCGCAGAAATTGTGAGGACCCACTAAGAACGGCCATGGAAAATGAAGATAGAGAGACAGGAGAAAATTTAGAAGAACGTGTAGTCCTTGATGAGGAGTTGAGGGTTTTAGGCCACAAAGAGAGCCCACAAAAAGTATCATTGTATTTGTGCATTTCAATGTTGCTTTCGTCGCAATGAAGACAACGAGCGCAGTCGACGATTAAATGCAAGAGAAAGAAAGAGAAAACAAAGCAAGGATCCATTTTTATACCCTTGCAAAAAGGGTATATTAATTTTGGTCAGAAGTGTGCAACGCATAGAAGGAGTCATCTCCGACCATATAAAGTATATATATTCTTGATCAGCATGACAAGCCGAGTTCAAATCCGTTTGTCCGTCCGTCCGTCCGTCTGTCTGGATCAACAGCTTCTCCTCCTAAACCACTAAAACTACAGAGCTGTAATTTTGCACGAAGTCTTGTATATACTGCAGGCATTGTATATCTCGGATTCATCCAGATCTGACGACTATATCATATAGCTCCCATAGGAACCATCGGTCGAAAAATGAGTGTTAGATCAAAAACTTCGTTGTTTTTCAACTGATTATTATAAAACTTAACATTTGGCAGTTTATCCAAACATCCATGCCAAATTTGATCAAGATCGGATTACTATATCATATAGCTCCCATATGAACAATCGGACCAAAAATAGTTTTTCTTCTAGAAACTTTTTTGTTTCTTGAGCGATCATCGTCAAACTTGGTAAATAATATTTTCACATAGAAAGTTATAATTCTGGTAAATTTGATCAAAATTGGATGACTATATCATATAGCTGTCATACAAACATATAAAAAATTGCATGCTGCATGTTTACATACATGCACATGTATGCGTGGCGTGCTATGGCGTGTAAAAACGGATTTTTACACCAGGGTCTTTTCATTTAGATCCTTTTAGGGATCTAGTAACACAAGAGCTTGCAAGGGTATACAAACTTCGGCAATGTCGAAGTTAGCCCGGCCTCAATAAAGTCGATATTCTACTCAAGAGTATAGGAGTTGTTTGTTCCAATTAAATTCAAATACTTTGGAGGCACTTCAAAGTTGTGGCAACATTTATTTGATCTACGCAATCCATAACTGTAAATATATATTAATCTACGTTTAATAAGAAGTCAAAATAAACTTCATGCTATCGATTAATGTGATGCCCACGTTTCATAATTTTAAACAGTGCTGACATAAGTTAAAATAATGCTATAAAAGGCCAGTTTGATCTTCAAAAATGCTAATTTTCCCGCCACCAGCTAGATCACAATTTTTCATGCATTTGACAGTTGAAAAATGCCAAATATGGCCGGAAAGAGGCTAAGTTGGCAGCACTGATTACATATGTACATAGATTGCTCTCGACAGTGATGCCATTTTTTGTTAGGCCAAAACAGCTAAATCGACTCAAGAAAACAGCTTAAAAAAAGCTGAATCCCCGGGAAAAAAGCTGATTTTTATATATTGCATTTTTATACCATGCATCCATAGGATGAAATGAAGTCGCCAAAATGTATGTAACATGCAGAAGGAAGCTTTTCCCCCTCTATAAAGTATATATATTCTTGATCAGCATGAGAAGAGAAATTGATAGAGCCATGTCCGTCTGTCCGTCCGACCGTAAGAGACCAAAAATCTCAGGAACTGTAAGATCTAGAGCTACCAAGTTTTTTTTTTTGCCACCCCCCCTTCAAATTGGTTATATTCGGCAAAAAACAATTTTATCATGATGGCCATTACTAACTACGCAGACACTGAAAACGTCCTTTATTTTGATTAACCGTTAGAAGTAACTCCATACATAAAGTTAGAAGTAACTCCATACATAAAGGAACAATACATCGAAGTAAATTTGGCATTTCAAAACGAATCGTTGCTATGCTGTGCAACGAATAGGTAAAGCGCTGCCTCCTGCTCAATTGTTTTTGTTGGGTTTTGACTAAATTGTATTTTGTTTTTCTGCGCAAAGTATCATTCGAACTAATGTGCTTTTTTGTAGCACCGTGTGCACGCAAATAACAATTATGCTGCACTTACAGTAGCTACAAAACGCCCGTGTTAAATCTGTGGAATCTTTCCTCAGCTTTCCTCCTTAAATTCTTTGATCTGCAGCCACACATCTCGCCCTTTTTATACCATGCATCCATAGGATGAAATGGTATATTAAAGTCGCCAAAATGTATGTTACCGGGAGAAGGAAACTTTTCCGACCTTATAAAGTATATATATTCATGATCAGTATCAATAGCCGAGTCGATTGAGACATGTCCGTCTGTCTGTCCTTCTGTAGGATCATCGAGATCTCGGAGACTTTAAGAGCTAGAGCTACCAAACTTGGCATGTAGACTCGTTTGCTCTGCGCCCCCGCTATTTGAAAAACAATATTTTGAGCCTCCATATCTCGGGAACTATAAAAGATAGAGCTATCGTATTTGGACAATAGATGCGAGCAGTATGCACGCAGACCAAGTTTATTTAAAATTCTTTCCACGCCCCTTCCGCCCCTGAAATTCGAAAAATTCGAAATATTTATCGTATCGTAATTTAATCAAACCCAAAGACATGCCAACCCAACTCTTAACTTTCCCACACAATAATGCAAGATTATCAATGCACCGGAAAGAGGCGAATCGAATTACACCAAAGCCCAGAAGTCACGTTTGACCCAGGTCAACGCCACAACGAAAAGAGCAAGTTCAGCAATGTACTTGAGGAACGCGCCATCACCCAACCTTTCGCAGACCATTGGTCACGTGGACACTTTCGACGCCGCTGCCCGCCGCCGGACAAAATTGGTTTTAGGGCTTTAGTTCTAAATAGAATATCTTACTCAGGAGTTCAGAATTGTTATTGTCAACATCAAAGAAAATATGTTAAATAAACTTATATTTTTTTGATTCGAAATAACAAGAACTCTTAATTTGCGCCAGAGCAGGGACAGTGTTAAAACAACATTAGGTAAAAATAACTGAACAAAGAAGTTAGTCGCAGAGATCGGTTAAAAAAAAAACCCCATAGAGGGAGCGAGATAGCATTTGAAAGATATTTAATATATATCTTTTCGCCTGATGCATGGTATATCCAAGTCGGCCCGGCGAATTACTTACTTTATTGTTTATAAATTTCTTTCGGCATCGCTAACTTTTATGTTGTGTGGCATAGGTGGGAATTTTTTCAATAGAAGTAAATATCGATACTTTACTAATAGACTTACATTTTTAACATTTCAATAGTCAAATGCGATAGAATCAACTCACTAAATTGAGAAAAAGTAAAACTAAAAAAATATATATTTAAGAATATTTGTATATAAGAATATTTCCCTCAAAAATTCGAATTATTTTAAAAGTAACAGGTATTGCCGTCACTTTGACTTGAAATTTTTACCAAATATTAAAAACCGAAAAAATAATGTAAAAATCAAACTTTTTTTATATGAAATGGTATATTAAAGTCGCTAAAATGTATGTAACAGGCAGAAGATATATAAAGTATGTATATACAGTGGTGGCCAGTTATTTGGCACATATTTTTTTCCTTATTCAATTCAGATTTTCTCGAGTGTTAAACAATTTTTATACCCTTGCAGAGGGTATTATAAAATTGGTCAGATGTTTGTAACGCAGAGAAGGGATCGTTTCCGACCCCATAAAGTATATATATTCTTGATCAGCAAGAGAAGACGAGTTGATATAGCCATGTCCGTCTGTCCGTCTGACTGTCTGGTGCTGCGCAAACTAGTCCCACAGTTTTAGAGCTATGGCATTCAAAGTTCGTATATAAGCTTTTCTATACAGCCGCATACACATCTGCGATTTTGAATAAGCTCGGACAAATATATATAGCTGCCATACAAATACAAACGTTAAATGCGAATAACTTATCTATTTTTTGAACAATCTTATCCAAACTGATTACGTACATAAATAAAAAGGGATTACATCATATGCGTGAATTTCAAAATTTCGGATAAACATAACGCCTGATTTCGACGATATAAAATTTGCCTATATAAGCAGTGCACGCATAAGCAGCGCACGCATAAGCAGCGCACGCATAAGCAGTGAAGCACATATATGTGTCAAAACTGCGTTTGTGTGTGTGTTAATTTGAATATCAATCGCCACATTGTCTTGGCACGCTTATTTGGCGATTGGCTGCCCCGGCCAATGTATTTAAAATATTTCTTTATTGGATTAAGAAATAAAAAATTTTTTAGGAAATAAAATGTAATGGTCAAGGGCTGCAAGGGTATACAAACTTTGGCATAGCCGAAACTAGCTTCTTTGATATTTTTAAACAATTTTTGCTTCTGGAAAAGTGTGCCAAATATTTGTCCACAAAAAATGTGGGGTTTTTCCAATCAAATGCACATGGGGAAAAAACGGCTAAAGCCAAATTAACAAAATTTACGGTGCATCATCCCAATATATTGACAAACACATTGCCAAAAAAAATTGTTTCAAATCTGAATTGAATAGCGAAAAAAATATGTGCCAAGTAATTAGCAACCACTGTATGTGTGCATGCCGTGCTGATACGGATTTTCACCCAAATGTCCTTACATTTAGATAACTCTATTTAGGGATTGAGTGACACAAGAACTTGCAAGGGTATACAAGTATATATTCGGCATAGGAAAATCAAAGGAAAAATTAAACATTGACCAAAAATAATTTCCTTTTATGCCAAAAAATCGACCGTAGCTCCTATGCATAGTGGAGAGTTTTCAAATAAGTGATAGTTAGGCAACAAAAAATAGTGTTGCCCGGATTTCGGCGCTGTCATAACAACGCAGTGCACTTTGCGATTTTTCCGGCACTAACTACAGTTTGAAAGCTAAATGATTGAAATTTTAATTAGTAAGACGATAAAGCAATTTCAATTTTTTGTACTTTGCAATTGGACCATAATTTTCCAGGACCCGCTTAATGCTTTAAGTTTTGACTCGCTTGCATACTTTTGGGCATTGTTTTTAATTATTCAGAAATTGTTTTCAACCATTAATTAATAGCAACATGTATACATATGTATATTTAAGATAATGAAATATTTTATTTTTTGAATAGACTTTTTAAGCGACCTTTCTGATCTTCAAAGTCAAAGTTAAAACCGACTATGGGTCATACTACTTACTTACATTGCTTTAATTGACAGGGTCATCAATAAATATTCTTAGACTGAAAAGAAGACTGAGCGTGGAAAAAAAATATTTCAGTCTATCTAAAGATGCGAAAAAATGTATAATACCCTTACAAGTTCTTGTATTACTTAATCCTCATAGGACTGCACGCATACATATGCATATATAAATGTACATACATATGTACATAGGTATGACAGCTATATGATACTATACATATGGTCAGCCGAGTTTGACAAAATTAAGCAGAATTATAACTTTTTGTGTATAATTGTTAACTACCAGTTTGATGATGATCGTATAAAAAAGCAAAAAATTTGTATAAGATAAACTATTTTTGGTCCGATCGCTTCTATGGGAGCTATATGATTTAGATGTCCTATCTGGAACAAATTTGGCACGGACTTTTGGATGTATAATAACTGCCAAATATTTAGTTTCATGATGATCCCGTGGAAAACAACGAAGTTATTGATCTAAAACTAAATTTTCGACCGATGATTTCTCTGAGGGCTATATGATATAGTCGTCTAATCTGAATGAATCCGAAATTTAGAACGCCAGCAGTATACAAGCATTATTCTAAAATTCAGCTCTTTGGACTTAGCGGTATATAAGAAGAAGCTGTTGATCCACACAGACAGACAGACTGACAAACGGATTTAAACTCGTCTTGTTATACTGATCAAGAATATACTTATATACTTTATATGGTCGGAGATGCCTTCTTCTATGCGTTGCACACTTGTGACCAAAATTAATATTCCTGATTCTGTGGCATAAATTTAAAAATAATTTATTTTAATCCATTATTCCTAAAAACCATACTTCAAAGATATTAAATTATGAAATAATTTTAATATTTTCGCATCCTTGGAGTTTGAGCACACTTTTAAAGTGAAGTGTTAAGTCCGGTGTTAGTTTGGCCGAAAAGGTGGAGAAATTTTTAACGAGCTTTTATCGTGTCCAGTTTGAAATAAAGTAAGTAAGTCCGCCGGGCCGACTTGGATATACCATGCATCAGGTGAAAATTCATATACAGGGGTGTCACAGAAAACGCTAGTGATTTGAAATGTAAAACGCCGAAACCAAACGTTGGTGTCATGGAAATCTCCGACGTTTCATTTTCGGCAACATTTTCGGAGCCACAGCCACCGGTTGGCACAGCAGCTGACTCGATCGCCCCTATTTTGGTATTTGGATTGTCGATAAGTGCAATAGGTTTGTGCAATTCAAAAATAAAGTAAGTAAGTCGCCGGGCCGACTTGGATATACCATGCAAGGTGAAGAGATATATATTAAATTTCTTTTAAATGCTATCTCGCTCACTCTTATGTGGAAACGAGCACTTTAGCGTCCCCGACCAAATCGGTGATTTGCAGCATATGCTATCTCGCTCTTTTTTGCGTGCATCTGCCTTGCACCGCTATGAGTGAAAAACGTTTCTATATATAACTCGGCCATTTTTATTCCGATTCTTGTGATATTTGGTGGGATGATAGATATACGTGACTTGTATTAGTGTGCCAAATAAAATTACGATAGGATAAATATTTAGGGTGAAAATCGAATTTTTCGAATTTCGGGGGCGGAAGAGGGCGTGGCAAAAATTTGAAACAAACTTGGTCTACGTGCATACTGCTCGCATCTAATGTCCAAATCCGATAGCTCTATCTTTTATAGTTCCCGAGATATGGAGGCTCAAAATATTGTTTTTCAAATAGCGTGGGCGGAAGGGGGCGGGGCGAAAAAAAAAATAAACTCGATCTGCCTGCAGAGCAAACGGGTCTACATGCCAAGTTTGGTAGCTCAATCTCTTATAGTCTCCGAGATCTCGATGATCCTACAGACGGACAGACGGACAGTCGGACAGACGGACAGACAGACGGACATGTCTCAATCGACTCGGCTATTGATACTGATCAAGAATATATATACTTTATAGGGTCGGAGAAGCTTCCTTCTCCCTGTTACATACATTTTGGCGACTTTAATATACCATTTCATTCTATGAATGCATGGTATAAAAATCCAGAAGGCCGGGCTAACTTCGACCATGCCGAAGTTTGTATACCCTTGCAAGTTCTTGCGTTACTCAGTCCCTAAATGGAGTTCGCAAAATGAATAGGCTTTTGTGAAAAAACCTCGATCTACACGCTAAAGCACGGCACGCATGCATATGCGTGTATGTAGAGATGCAGAATGCAGTTTGCTATTTGGTTGTATGACAGCTATATCATATAGTTATCCGATTTTGATCAAATTTGCCAAGATTATAATTTGTTATGTGCAAATGTTATTTACCAAATTTGGTGCAAATTAACCAAAAATTTAAGAACAATGAATTAAATACAACAAAAAGAATACAATCCATCGCTAAGGGGACTGACGGCTAACTATTGCTTTTGTAAACCTACACCTAGGTATTAGCTCGGTTCAACAGGTCATTGGATGCAGACCTGGAGGTGTTTAGAACATCTGTGAGCGAAATCATAAGGAATATTATTTAATCTAGACTCTTGCTTCTTTTTGGCAAGCGTTTTCCATTCTTTACAAACCTTTAATTACAAGTGAAATAATTTAAAATTCCATGCACATATTCAAATGCAAATGGAATTATTTCTATTTGATCATGTTAGAAATCATATCCATCAGAAATCAAATAAATTTCAATTCATTTTAAAATATCAAAGAAGCTAACTTCGGCTTGGTTTCTGTGACACCTTACATTTACGGTTGGGGCGATTTTGGGACGTTAGCAATCTCTGTGACATCCCTGATAATTTGGCACATTAATACATGTTATGAACATCTATCATTCCATAACATTGCATAAAAATTGGAACAAAAATAGTTTTGTACTAAAAGCTGTGCAAGGGCGAATTTGAAAAGTGGGGCGCTTAAGTGCACACACATAAGAGTGAGCGAGATAGCATGTGTTAGAAATCGTGCATGCGAAAGAAATTTAATGCTTACATACTAACATACATATGTCGAATATCCATTATTGTTCTTAGTATTTTCCATTTTCTGTACTTTGAATACTTTCTACTGTTCACTCTCACTTTGTATTAATAAACTGTTAGCGCAGCGAGTTTAGGTGTTGTTCTGGTACGTCTGATTTTTAGACTCCTATGCCGACTCCAATGACTTAACACCAAACCTCACTCGACAACATTTCCAATGTTGTCACGCTCTCAGGCTTATCAACATATATCTAGCAACAATGCTTCTGCAAAGGCAACATCTCAAATCTGCCAAGTCATCCTGCAATCTCAACATACCAATTGTCAACCTGCAAAGGGCAGTGTTGGACATGCCATAGTTACAGGTGACATACCTGTCAATTCACATATCAAACATTAACAAAACATTAGCCTACTCTTAGGCACTGTAAATTCTCCGACACATACATATATGAATTTAGTTTTATAAATTTATAAACAACACGGGGAGGCTTTTGAAAGAATCAATTGAGTTACCAATTAAAGCAAAATATGGGAACCTTCGAGTCGACTTGACCCACATTTTCTAATTTAAGTAGTTCCTTATTCCCCATATAACTTGGTTATAAGTAATAATACGAATACTTTATAATATAAAGTTTATATAATTTATTATACTTGTTATCATTTATAATCATTAATTATAGGGTTGCATACAACCTCAAATTAAACTATTTAAAAACCAGAAGGCCGGGCTAACTTCGGCCATGCCGAAGTTTGTATACCCTTGCAAGCTCTTGTGTTACTAGATCCCTAAAAAGGGTTATCTAAATGTAAAGACCCTGGTGTAAAAATCCGTTTTTGCACGCCAAAGCACGCCACGCATACATGTGCATGTATGTAAACATGCAGCATGCAATTTTTTATATGTTTGTATGACAGCTATATGATATAGTCATCCAATTTTGATCAAATTTACCAGAATTATAACTCTATGTGAAAATATTATTTACCAAGTTTGACGATGATCGCTCAAGAAACAAAAAAGTTTCTAGAAGAAAAACTATTTTTGGTCATCGTCATATGGGAGCTATATGATATAGTAATCCGATCTTGATCAGATTTGGCATGGATGTTTGAATGTATAATAAACTGTCAAAACTATTTTTGGTCCGATTGTTCATATGGGAGCTATATGATATAGTAATCCGATCTTGATCAAATTTGGCATGGATGTTTGGATAAACTGCCAAATGTTAAGTTTTATAATAATCAGTTGAAAAACAACGAAGTTTTTGATCTAACACTCATTTTTCGACCGATGGTTCCTATGGGAGCTATATGATATAGTCGTCAGATCTGGATGAATCCGAGATATACAATGCCTGCAGTATATACAAGACTTCGTGCAAAATTACAGCTCTGTAGTTTTAGTGGTTTAGGAGGAGAAGCTGTTGATCCAGACAGACGGACGGACGGACGGACAAACGGATTTGAACTCGGCTTGTCATGCTGATCAAGAATATATATACTTTATATGGTCGGAGATGACTCCTTCTATGCGTTGCACACTTCTGACCAAAATTAATATACCCTTTTTGCAAGGGTATAAAAATGGATCCTTGCTTTGTTTTCTCTTTCTTTCTCTTGCATTTAATCGTCGACTGCGCTCGTTGTCTTCATTGCGACGAAAGCAACATTGAAATGCACAAATACAATGATACTTTTTGTGGGCTCTCTTTGTGGCCTAAAACCCTCAACTCCTCATCAAGGACTACACGTTCTTCTAAATTTTCTCCTGTCTCTCTATCTTCATTTTCCATGGCCGTTCTTAGTGGGTCCTCACAATTTCTGCGAACTAATTCAATTTGATCATCTCTCCAAGGAAAATATAACATAACTAGTTCCCTAAAATAGTTTTGCCTATCCGTATTTATGTTATATTTCGTAAATCTAATTGTGCAAGGCCATCTCCTTCGCCTGATGTAGCCATTACCATCAATATATATACTTAATAGGGTCGGAAAAGCTTCCTTCTGCCTGTTACATACATTTTGGCGACTTTAATATACCATTTCATCCTATGGATGCATGGTATAATTACCTTGAGTTTATAAAACTAAATTCCAATATTCATTTTCTTTCCTATGCGCGATTTCTAACATATGCTATCTCGCTCACTTTTATGTGTGTGCAATTTAGCGCCCCACCGGCCAAATTCGCCCTTGCAACGCTATGAGTGAAAAACGTGTCAACGTATAACTCGGCCATTTTTATTCCGATTTTTATCAAATTTGGTGGAATGATAGATGTTCATAACATATATAAATGTGCCAAACTAAATTACGATAGGATAAATATTGCGGGAGAAAATTGAATTCCGGAGGCGGAAGGGGGCGTGGCAAAAAAAAATAAACTTGGTCTGCGTCTATACTACACGAGTCTACATTTTAAATTTGGTAGCTCTATCATTTATAGTTGCTGAGATCTCTGCACTCTTACGAATAGACGGACGGACATGGCTATATCAATTTGTCTTCCCATTCTGATCAAGAATATACATATGTATGTATGTATATACTTTATAGGGTCGGAAAAGCTTCCTTCTCCCTGTTACATACATTTTGGCGACTTTAATATACCATTTCATTCTATGAATGCATGGTATACAAATTGCATTCTGCATATCTATGCATGCCGTGATATGACGGATAGATACGGATTTTTACACAAAGGTCTTAACATTTAGATACCTCTATTTAAAAATTTAGTACCAAAGAAATTTGCCATGGTAGGCAAACTTGATAATTCCGTAAGAAATAACGAAGTAATCGATCTAAAACCCTATTTTCGACCGATGGTTCCTATGGGAGCTATATGAAATAAAGGTGGGACTAGTTTTCATAGCACCAGACAGACAGGAGGACAGACGGACATGGCCATATCAACTCGTCTTCTCTGGCTGATCAAGAATATATATACTTTATGGGTTCGGAAACGATTCTTCTCTGCGTTACAAACATCTGACCAATTTTATAATACCCTCTGCAAGGGTATACAAAAATTCTTCTCGTGTAACAAGAATTATTAAATATCGTGAGAATTGAAAAAAATATATCGGATTAATACACTAATCAAACGAACCTATAAAATTATAACTATATCGCTTTTATTATCCGATATAAACTTGATTTTGTTGCATGCATACTTGCATGTACGGATAGTTTTTCTGACTAGTTCTTTTGGTATTTTATATTCACGAGTATCATAAACACAAGTATATGTACCAATTGCACGCTACTTTTTAATAAAGATAAAATTTTATTGGTATTGGCGAATATCGATTAAAATAATAATAATGTACCTGCCACATTTTCAATTTACCCGGTGAAAGGCTGGAAAAAAGCCGGACAGTTTTCGAAAAAATCCGGAATTCCCGCTTCACGCAATTTACAACTTTTTCTCGCATTTCGTCTTCAAAAAAGATCTGACGGGAAAAAGGCAAAATCGGCGAATAATGACTTCTTGTTTTGGGGACTTATATTATTATACCATGCATCCATAGGATGAAATGGTATATTAAAGTCGCCAAAATGTATGTAACAGGGAGAAGGAAGCTTTTCCGACCCTATAAAGTATACATATTCTTGATCAGCATGAGAAGAGAAATTGATAGAGCCATGTCCGTCTGTCCGTCTGTCCGTCCGTCCGTCTGTCCGTCCGTAAGAGTGCAGAGATCTCAGCAACCATAAATGATAGAGCTACCAAATTTAGAATGTAGACTCGTGTAGTCTTGGCGCAGACCAAGTTTATGTTTTTTTTTGCCACGCCCCCTTCCGCCTCCGGAATTTAATAAAAAGTGATTTTCTCCCGTAATATTTATCGTATCGTAATTTAATTTGGCACACTCATAGATCTTATGAACATCTATCATTCCACCAAATTTTTTTTGCCACGCCCCCTTCCGCCTCCGGAATTTAATAAAAAGTGATTTTCTCCCGCAATATTTATCGTATCGGAATTTAATTCGGCACACTTATATATGTTATGGACATCTATCATTCCACCAAATTTCATAAAAATCGAAATAAAAATGGCCGAGTTATGCATTGAAACGTTTTGCACTCAAAGCGGTGCAAGGGCGGATATGGCCGGTGGGGCGCTAAAGTGCACACACATAAGAGTGAGCGAGATAGCATACGTTAGAAATCGCGCATACGAAAGAAATTTAATATATGAAATAAGTTTTATAAACTCAAGGAAATTTGTTTTCCCCTGATGCATGGTATATCCAAGTCGGCCCGGCGACTTACTTACTTTATTTTTAACCTATTTATTGTATGTAGGGTATGTGAATCGTTCAGCTTAAATACTAGTTTTAAGTAAAAGTATATTGTCACAGAAAACGTAAGCGATTTTGGCGACGTTTGGAAATGTAAAACGCCGAAACCAAACGTTGGTGTCATGGAAATCTCCGACGTTTCATTTTCGGCAACATTTTCGGAGCCACCAATTCCAAAAAAAAATACTTACGTTTGGAATTAAAATTGTTATACATTTTTCGTAAACCAAAAATTATTGCTAATGTTATACAATAAGAAAAAATGTACTTGTTTTTTGGAGGTACAGTTAACATACTGCAACACCAAAATTTGTATACCATGCATTCATAGAATGAAATGGTATATTAAAGTCGCCAAAATGTATGTAACAGGGAGAAGGAAGCTTTTCCGACCCTATAAAGTATATATATTCTTGATCAGTATCAATAGCCGAGTCGATTGAGACATGTCCGTCTGTCTGTCCGTCCGTCCGTCCGATAGAGTGCCTAGATCTCAGCAACTATACAAGCTAGAGCTACCAAATTTGGCATGTAGACTCGTTTGGAGTGTACGCTGATCAAGTTTATTTTTATACCATGCATCCATAGGATGAAATGGTATATTAAAGTCGCCAAAATGTATGTAACAGGGAGAAGGAAGCTTTTCCGACCCTATAAAGTATATATATTCTTGATCAGCATGAGAAGAGAAATTGATAGAGCCATGTCCGTCTGTCCGTCTGTCCGTCCGTCCGTCCGTCCGTCCGTCCGTCTGTCCGTCCGTAAGAGTGCAGAGATCTCAGCAACTATAAATGATAGAGCTATCAAATTTAGAATGTAGACTCGTGTAGTCTTGGCGCAGACCAAGTTTATGTTTTTTTTTTGCCACGCCCTCTTCCGCCTCCGGAATTTAATAAAAAGTGATTTTCTCCCGTAATATTTATCGTATCGTAATTTAATTTGGCACACTCATAGATCTTATGAACATCTATCATTCCACCAAATTTTTTTTGCCACGCCCCCTTCCGCCTCCGGAATTTAATAAAAAGTGATTTTCTCCCGCAATATTTATCGTATCGGAATTTAATTCGGCACACTTATATATGTTATGGACATCTATCATTCCACCAAATTTCATAAAAATCGGAATAAAAATGGCCGAGTTATGCATTGAAACGTTTTGCACTCAAAGCGGTGCAAAGGCGAATTTGGCTGATGGGGCGCTAAAGTGCACACACATAAGAATGAGCGAGATAGCATATGTTAGAAATCGCGCATACGAAAGAAATTTAATATATGAAATAAGTTTTATAAACTCAAGGAAATTTGTTTTCCCCTGATGCATGGTATATCCAAGTCGGCCAGGCGACTTACTTACTTTTTTTTTTTTGCCACGCCCCCTTCCGCCCACGCTATTCGAAAAACAATATTTTGAGCCCCCATATCCCGGGAACTATAAAAGATAGAGCTATCGGATTTGGACATTAGATGCGTGCAGTATGCACGCAGACCAAGTTTGTTTCAAATTTTTGCCCCGCCCCCTTCCGCCCCCGAAATTCGAAAAATTCGATTTTCACCAGAAATATTTATCGTATCGAAATTAAATTTGGCACACCAATACATGTCACGTATATCTATCATTTCACCAAATATCACAAGAATCGGAATAAAAATGGCCGAGTTATACATAGAAACGTTTTTCACCCATTGCGGTGCAAGCCAAATGCACGCGAAAAAGAGCGAGATAGCATATGCTGGAAATCACCGATTTGGTCGGGGGGTGCTATAGAGCTCGTTTCCACATAAGAGTGAGCGAGATAGCATTTAAAAGAAATTTAATATATATCTCTTCACCTAATGCATGGTATATCCAAGTCGGCCCGGCGACTTACTTACTTTATTATACCATGCATCCATAGGATGAAATGGTATATTAAAGTCGCCAAAATGTATGTAACAGGGAGAAGGAAGCTTTTCCGACCCTATAAAGTATATATATTCTTGATCAGCATGAGAAGAGAAATTGATAGAGCCATGTCCGTCTGTCCGTCTGTCCGTCCGTCCGTCTGTCCGTCTGTCCGTCCGTCCGTCCGTAAGAGTGCAGAGATCTCAGCAACTATAAATGATAGAGCTACCAAATTTAGAATGTAGACTCGTGTAGTCTTGGCGCAGACCAAGTTTAGGTTTTTTTTTTGCCACGCCCCCTTCCGCCTCCGGAATTTAATAAAAAGTGATTTTCTCCCGTAATATTTATCGTATCGTAATTTAATTTGGCACACTCATAGATCTTTTGAACATCTATCATTCCACTAAATTTTTTTTGCCACGCCCCCTTCCGCCTCCGGAATTTAATAAAAAGTGATTTTCTCCCGCAATATTTATCGTATCGGAATTTAATTCGGCACACTTATATATGTTATAGACATCTATCATTCCATCAAATTTCATAAAAATCGGAATAAAAATGGCCGAGTTATGCATTGAAACGTTTAGCAGTCAAAGCGGTGCAAGGGCGAATTTGGCCGGTGGAGCGCTAAAGTGCACACACATAAGAGTGAGCGAGATAGCATATGTTAGAAATCGCGCATACGAAAGAAATTTAATATATGAAATAAGTTTTATAAACTCAAGGAAATTTGTTTTCCCCTGATGCATGGTATATCCAAGTCGGCCCGGCGACTTACTTACTTTATTTAAATTATTATCGCGCGCAATATTGTCGGTGCTTTGACAACCCTATTGTTTACATTTACTTCAAATTTGTAACTGTAAACAAATTTTGGCAAATTAACCAAAAATTTAAGAACAATGAATTAAATACAACAAGATGAATACAATGCATCGATAACTGCAAACTATTGCGTTTGTAAGCCTACATTCTCTTTTCTACACAATTCATTTTTCGCAACAATGGCAACGGTTTTACTGCAGAATAAAATTTCGTCCATGCGATTTCTAGGTATTAGCTCTGTTCAACAGATCATTGGTTGCAGACCTGGAGGTGTTTAGAACAAATGTGAACGAAATCATTGGGAATGTTATTTAATGTATGTAGACTCTTGCTTCTTTTTGGCAAGCATTTACCATTCTTTACAAATCTTCCATTACAAGTCAAATAATTTAAAATTCCATGCACATATTCAAATGCAAATGTAATTATTTTTATTCGATCATATTAGAAACCATATCAGAAATCCAAAAAATTTCAATTGTTAGGCGTCAACTGCAATTGCATTTTTTACAGCTGTTTAGATTTCTTCTTCTTTGGCTGGCCAAGATAAAAACAGAGACGTCAACTTGGTTCATTTTTTCGACGTTAAATTAAATTACATTCAATTTATCCGTGTACACACAATTTAAAAAATTTTCTTAAATTTGGTCGTAATCCATAAAATTTGTACTTACTTGTGGCATACAACAAACTAAAATTGGAAACACAAATGTTTTGTCAAAAAATAAGTTTCTGCCGTTTTCAGCAGGATGGCAGCCTTGCTTATGGGTGATTTAAGCAAAAACGACGCTTGCTTGATTTTTTCACAGGCGTTTTCGTAAAATAATAAATTATATATGAACACAAATATTGGCAGCTATTATTTGAATGCAATTCCATCCAAAAATAATGAAAGTTTATTTCAACACCATTCTTTTTTCAACATAATTTGCTGTAAACGCAAAATTAACCAAACGTTGCAGCAAAGCTCGCAACTTTTGAAAACTGTCAAAAGAGGTTTCTGTGACACCCTACATTTGCGTTTGGGGCGATTTTGAGGCGTTAGCGATTTCTGTCACACCCCTGTACATTTGCGTTTGGGGCGTTAGCGATTTCTGGACACCCCTGAATAAGTGTATTTTTTCAATTTTTTAAACTTATTTTTAATCATAAAGTTCAGAATCTTTCTGAACTGGTTATTCACTCTCAATTTTAAAATCATCCAAGCAAGATCCATCGAAATCAGACTCATTTTTTTCGAAATTATTACTATTGTTCTACTCATTTCCTTGCGCATTGGTTGTAGTTGTAGATGATGGCACTTCCAAGCTAGCGTGTATTCTCCTGTCAAATTTATAGAGCTTGTTACGTGTCCCCGACGCATTTTCACCCACGCAGCCGACTGGAAGAGGGGAGATAGCAATAATTTGGCATCAATAAAAGTCATATGGAGCTGGTACTTACATAGTACAATTCCGGTAGCATAGTGATACCGAGTTCCTTTTTCTTCAGAATATGTTCAGCGGTTTCATTTACGAACTCAATTTTAATAGGTCTGCAAAACCTTGTTTGTATGACAGGTATTTCAAATAGTTATCCGATTTTAATCAAATTTGGCAGGATTATAAATTATAATGGGCAAATACTATTTTTTTGATAATGATCGCATAAGAATCAAAAGTTTTTAAAAGCAAAACTATTTTTTGTCCGATCGTTCCTATGGGAGCTATATGATATTGTAGTCCGACATTGATCAAATTTGGGAAAGACTTCTCCTCCTAGACCGCTAAAGCTACAGAGCTGCAATTTTGCACGAAGTCTTGTATATACTGCAGGCATTGTATATCTCGGATTCATCCCGATCGGACGACTATATCATATAGCTCCCATAGGAACCATCGGTCGAAAAATGAGTTTTAGATCAATAACTTCTTTCTTTTTCACCCGATTATCAAAAAACTTAACATTTGGCAGTTTATTATACATCCAAACATCCATGCCAAATTTTATCAAGATCGGATTACTATATCATATAGCTCCCATATGAACGATCGGACCAAAAATAATTTTTCTTCTAAAAACTTTTTTGTTTCTTATGCGATCATCGTCAAACTTGGTAACACATTGAAAGTTATAATTCTGGTAAATTTGATCAAAATCGGATGACTATATCATATAGCTGTCATATAAACATATGAAAAAATTGTATGCTGCATGTCTACATACATGCATATGTATGCGTGCCGTGCTATGGCGTGTAAAAACGGATTTTTACATCAGGGTTCTTACATTTAGATAACTCTTTTTAGGGATCTAGTAACACAAGAGCTTGCAAGGGTATACAAACTTCGGCATGGCCGAAGTTAGCCCGGCCTTCTGGTTTTGTGCTTATTTTGCTGTTGCGATCTCGAGACGAAACTTTTATGAGGCTCCATAAAACTTGTCTGTTTTTTGTATTTTTGGGACGAAACAGCGCGTGTGTCGAAGTTCTCCCCAACCTCTGCCTCAGGCAGAGTGAGTAAATTGAGCCACTACGTGCCCACCTCTCCTCTAAAATAAGTTATATATAAATTAATAAGTTATATAAATTAAATACTTTAATGAGACTATAGCTCGGCCATTTTTATTTTGATTTGTATGAATTTGGTCGAATGATAGATGTTTATAACCGGTATGAGTGTGCCAAATTAAATTAAGATGCGATAAATATTGCCAGAAAATATCACTTTTTATTGCATTCCGGGGGCAGATTAGGGGGAGGCAAAAAAAATGTAAACTTGGTCTATGCAACACGAGTTTGCATTTGGTAGCTCTATCACTTACAGTTCCTGAGATCTGTGCACTCTTACGGACAGGGCTATATCAATTTCTCTACTTATGCTGATCAAGAATGTATATACTTTATAGGGTCGGAAAATCTTCCTTCTCCCTGTAACATACATTTTGGCGACTTTAATATACCATTTCATCCTATGTATGCATGGTATAATTACATGCTGCATATGCACATATGTACATGCATATGTATGTCTTATGGAGTGTAGTAATAAGTTTTTACACGAAGATCTTTTCATTTTGCTATCAGTATGTAGGGATTGAGTAACACAACAGTTTCAAAGGGTATACGAACTTCGGCATGGCCAAAGTTAGTCCGGCCTTCTGGTTTTAACATAGTATATATGTATATATAGTATATATCCATGCATCCATAGGATGTATATTAAAGTCGCCAAAATGTATGTAACAGGCAGAAGAAAGCATTTCCGACCCTATAAAGTATAAGTATAAATATGTATATTCTTGATCAGCATGAGAAGCCGAGTCGATTGAGACATTTCCGTCTGTCTGTCCATCCGAAAGAAGTGCAGAGCTCCCACGCCCCCGAAATTCGATAAAAAATTATTTTCTCCCGCAATATATTTCGTATTTCAATTAATTGGCGCACTAATACATCTGTCATTTCACCAAATTTCATAAAATCGGAGTAAAAATGGTCGAGTTACATGTCGGAATCGGGTCGAAAATGATTCTTTCTTCCTGTTATATGTATACATTTTGGCGACTTTAATATACCATTTTATCCTATGGATGCATGGTACAAAAATCTAGATCGAATGAATTTTGAGCTAGCGTACTATACTGGGTTAGGTTTCTAGTGCTGCCCTTTGTACATATGTTCGAAGCAACTGTTATTGAATTCCTCTACGTTGTTGGCCTCACTGGACTCTGCTCTGGTTCTAAACAAACAAAATGACCAAACTCAACAAAAATCAATGTTCAAATGGTAAAGGAATCGGCTTTTATTCAAGTAGAAATATACAATAAATAAATTTAAACAAATTAACTAAAACATTGAATGTTCGCTGTTTTTCAGGCTAAAAGGGGGAAAAAAACGTTTTGTAATGTAATCGCTTGAAGAATTCTCTCCTTGGTACACCTAACCTCTCATAGGCTATGTCTGAATCAGATGCACAGACAAAGCCTAGTAGAGGCTAGATTTATAAGGATCATATGATATCAGAATATAGCACGAAAATCAATAAAAATGTCAATCACGCCCAACAATTAAAAAAAAACACATCTGGTTTCTGCTTTTTTTTTTTTGGGAGATACGGGCGGATACGTCATTTGAACGGCTCCATCCGCATTGGTGCTGATAAAAAATAAAAAATTAACGGCAGCAGTTTAGTGCACCGCTTTCTTTGCAGTGCTCTAACTTTTTTCTCTTTTCTTTGTTTTTTGTTTTGCTCGATTTCATTTGCATTTTAATTTATTAACTAGTCGCTGCTGTCGTTTCGTGTTTTCCGTACAATTCATTTTTTTTTATTTTACGCCACGTCTTTTTATACTTATGTATGTATGTATGTACATATGTATGTATGTATATATCTTTCTTTTTTCACTCACGGCTTTCACTTTTTGTATGGCATTTTCGTCAAAAAAAAATATATTGCAAATAAACAATTTTAAAAACATATTACTTGCAAACAAGTTGAAGGCAAAGAAAAAACAAAAAATAATCCATTAGCGAAACAGAAAATTTCAAGCAACAACGACCTCTCCCCAAATCGTACTGAAACGCAAGACGAGAGATTAGGCGCGATTAACAGTGATCGAGAGACACTGTCTCTGCCAGCGTTGGTTGTGTCTGTGTGAGTGTATTTTAAAGTTCAAGTTCAAGCAATGAGATTAGAACTTGTGTTGCTTTGCTCTCCAAACACCACAAACACAGCAAAAAAAATAAAATACAAAAACAAAAAAAATTAAAAAGCCCAAGGCCCTGGCCAAGTGCACGTACATATGCCGCTGCCGCAGTCGCTGATCACAGCTTTCTCTGGCCCTCTTACTTGTGTTGGCGCTCTCAATAAACACACACACACACGCGCGCGCACGCACACTTCAAAGAAAAAAAACAAAACTAATGCTAGTTTCTCTTCCTTCTTTCGCGCACCGCCATGTATAGATGTATTTGTAGTTGTTGCAGTAGTTTTGGTATGAGCGAAAAGTAATCCATGTCAGTAGAACACTTTCGTTTTCTTTTTTTAATCGAGCCGCGCGACGCTACGCGTTTGCCTATTTTTCCAACTTACCCCCCACCAGACCAAGCCCATTTCTTAATTCTTTTTGTTCTCTTTGCTTTAGTTGGTTGGCTCTGTTAAGCTTCGACGATTCTTTGTATCTTTTCTTTTGCGATTGTTTAATTGTTTTTAATTAGTTTTTTTCTTTCGTTTGCTTTCACTTTGTATTATATTGCTTTTCTGTTTTTTTGACTTAATGTACTTGTTTTTTTTTTTTGTCTTTTTTTGTGTTGTTGTCGAAATTAATAATTTAAATTTTGCCACAGCAGCAGCTCCCAGCAGATCCAATCGACATCCGCATTCCTTCTTCCGATCTTGACACTTGAACAGTTTTGGTTTTAATAAACTCGAGTACGAAGTGATTTTTGGCTTTTATACTCTCCAGTCGGAGAGCAGTCGACTGAGCAGCCAGCATTCATACGCAATGGCGGCAGCATAAGCTGCATACATGTATGTACATACATATGTATGTATATACCTACGAAAGCGTTCCTGTATGTGTGTATTTGTGTATGTACGCATATCCATACGTACGTACATAAATACATATGTGCATACATACATATGTACATATATACAAAAATATGTACATATATATGTCCGATCGTTGCTTTATTTTATTTTATTATTTTGTTTGAACGAAACGAAACGACAAGAGAATGAACATTTTGCATCTTTCGATCGTCATTTATATACATATGTATGTGTGTACATACATACATATGTATGTACATGCATACGTACATATGTATATTGGCTTGGCTGGCCCTGGCATTGGCTCTGTTGCTGTTGTTGCCGCTGTCGCTGATGCTTCTGTTGCTGTTGTCGTTACCATTAGCGTAGCCAGAATCCTATTGAAGAAGGGGCCGCTCATCCTAATGAAGTATTCATTTGATTGACAACTATGTACATACATGCATACATATGTATGTATGTACATATATACATATGTATGTATTATACAATTCAAAGGGAATTATAAATACGGTAAGTTCTTGGAAAAGAAAGCAGTCTCATCTTGATCGTCATCTAAAGCCGACTTGATTGAGACATGTCCGTCTGTCTGTTTCTATCACTCCCACGCTCTTAGTTTTAGAGCTACATATTTACAATAATATGAAATTCAGTTGTCAATGGCAAAGCTATTAGCTATTCGAATTAAACTCGGTGGAGTATGTTCGTAAATGTGTACATATACATATGTACACATGTATGTACATACATACATGGAATATAGTAAGCTTTAAGGGTCAAGGACAGCATATAACTGCATATGTATACAATTTTATAAAACTTTAAATAAAAATTACCTACTTATCAATATCCAAAAAATTTGGTAGCTATGCGTCGAAACGTTTTATTCTCAAAGGGACGTAAGGGCAGAATAAGTGGCCGTTCTAACTGCTAACGTGTATGCTCATAAGATAGAGCAAGATAACATATGTATGTATGTACATACATATATGTATTAGTAATCGTGGCATGGAAAAGGAATTAAATAACGAAATGTGATTTTGAAGTAGTTTTTTCACTTACATCTTACTTACTAACTTTATTATTATTTTATTCGTAATCCTGAACCACATTGTTGACCATTGAATATGCTGTTGCAAAGTCCCTATATTACACTTCAAAAGTTGGACACGTTAATTGGCTTGTAATTTACAAGAAGTTTTAGCGTTGATGGAGTAAAGTCTTTAGCAAAGTGTGCTAATAATAGAACTTGGATGTTCTTGAAACATGTGTATAAAGACAAATTGTTCAACTTTTGTGCCGCCAAAATAAACTTTACTTGCATTTTTGTGTCTCAATCGCAGTTTAATGTACTTTCAACTATTAGTTTTGATTTCAATATGCTACAATCCGTTCAACTATGCACATACATATGTATGTATGTATGTACATATGTATGTATGTATATCGATCATTTAAGTTCTAACCGTGCTGCAGATCGGTTTCGTCTGGTTTTCGGGTACGGGTGTGCTCTTATAGGATCAATATGTTCCGTAGGACTGTACATATACATATTTTATTTGAAATTCCAGTTCTAGTTTTGGCGATGTATCCATTAGACTCTAATGATTAGAGGCCCGCACGAGCACATTCGTTTGCGACAGTCTTCCAAGTACTGTAAGTATTTTATATACATACATACATATGTACATACATATTTGGTACCGAAAAACTGCTTCCAAACGAATGAAAACAAATAGCAAAATACCGAAGTACTTGTATTTGCAGTGGGTCACAACAAAGCAAGAGAAACGAAAATGAATTTCAAACGAGCAAAACGAAGCGAGAATGAATTAAAACGAACGAAGTAAATACGGTACTTCTTGCGAGTATGCTTGGTACTTCCAAAAATTCGCGAGTATTTGTGTTTGCTTGGATTTGAGTTTTGCATTAGTCGCTCTCAGTTAATTGCAAATTCATTTGTATTATTTTTTAATAAAATCTATGTTGAGATGTGGCATTTGAAGAACACTGAGACGAACGAAATAATCAAATGGTACCCGGTATTTGGTTTAGTTTTCGAAACAGCAAGAACGAATAAAATATCCGAACGGTACCAGCTTCTTCTAATGATCATACTTGCAAGTATCGAATTTTTCGGTACGTGCCATTTATTCACACTGACCCGTTCGTTGACGATGCCCGGTTCACTGTATTTGTTCGTAAGAGTAGGTGCAAGTGCAAGTAATGCAAGTGTATGGATGTTTTGTTTGACGTTTCGAATGTGCTCGTGGGTGCCTCTAGTATCCATGAACAAAAGAAAAAGTATGACAGGGAGTCAATACAACTAGATTAAAAACATTTGATTTTTTAAATGCATCTTAAATCAATATCAATTGACTGCTTGATTTGGCCCCCCTCCCTACTCCCTTGTCTTCATAATTTACATACATGTATGTATATGTATGTATGTACAGTGGCTCACAGCTTATTCGACCCAACTCGTATTTTAAGTTTAAAATCAGAATAACTTTTTTTCCAATAGAAATATTCTCAAAAAACAAGTGCAGAAATATTTGTTTATGCTTGAACATAAAGATTCTATATTCATTTATTTTGATTTTTTTAAATTGTAAGATTAATTGAACAAAAAAAGCCAATAATTTTATGTCACAGCTTATTCGACCCAATAACTTTTTCGAACAGCTGCGGTTATCCAGTTCCCTAGAATAACGTTAATTTTTTTCGCGAGTATTTTATTTATTATGTACCCAACTAGATCTTGCACTTTTGATACGATTTCGTCAGAGAAGCAAGTCTCGCAGCAATGGGAAAGCGAACATCTATTGAAAAACGGGAATTGGTCCTAAAACACTTTAAAGAAGGACATTCTTGTCGAAAAATAGCCGAATTTTGTAAACATTCCTGAGTCTACAGTCAAGGAAATCATAAATCGTTTCGTTCTCGAAAATAGAGTTAAATTTTTGTTAAATTAATCTTACCATTTGAAAAAATCAAAATAAATGAATATTGAATCTTTTAGTTTAAACATAAGCAAAAATTCTACATTTGTTTTTTTTAAATATTTCTATTGGAAAAAAAGTTATTCTGATTTTAAACTTAAAATACGAGTTGGGTCGAATCAGCTGTGAGCCACTGTATAAGCACACATGAATATGAGTTACTTGAGCATCATTCAGTTGTGTATTTTGGATCTTTTCCTTCGTCTGCTTGTTTGTTGCTGTTTTTTTTTTTTCTTATGTTATTTTCCCCCTCATTTATTATTATTTTTTTTTTGGGCGACACTGTCAGCTCTTCCTGCAGCTTGTGCCTATGCCACTGCCGCCCACAGTTCTCTCTCTGTTTCTCTCTTTCTTTTTCTGCTGTCCCCAATTTTGCCTTCAGACTTGTCGCTCTTTTGTTTCTGCTCCTCTTTCTCGCCATTCCGATACGTTTACCAAACTGAGCTTTTGCATGGGTGTTGTCTGCATTCTTGATGTTGTTGATGTTTTGCGTCTTTGCTTCTTTCTTACTTTTTGCTTTTGCATTTTTTTGAGGGTGCAAATTAAGTTCGAGTCATTAAACCGGTCAACCAAAAAAAAAGTGGCATCTGAGCCTGAAGAAACAACAAACAGCAAACATTAACTCAAAACGCAGTTCATAAAGGAGCAAACAAAAATTGGTGTTGTTATTGTGATCACTTCACTTAAACGATACGATGCCAAAGGTCTTGAAAAGTTATTGACCGACTTTGTAGTAACCTGAGTATAAATGACACTCAATGCTCTATAGAAATCGGGCACTATGCAACACCAAAAAAAGGGTAAAAACAAGAAACAGCGGCAGGTGAGGTAAATTGAGGAAAAACAGTGGCAGGAGTTTTACAGAATCGTTGTTGTAAGGATCAATGTTGCTCCTTCCATCCGTACCTTCCATCCATGTCGATAGCTGTTGAGATGCTCGGTGACCGAGAAGCTGAAGAGCCAAACTAAAATGCATTAAAGTTAATTTAGGCCAACTGTACAAAGTTCTGTTGTTGCACAAAGTATTTCGAATAACATTTTCGAAAAACTTCGAGTTTGAACGTTAACCAGTATTAAATAAAGTAAGTAAGTCGCCGGGCCGACTTGGATATACCATGCATCATGTGAAGAGATATATATTAAATTTCGTTCAAATGCTATCTCGCTCACTCTTATGTGGAAACGAGCACTTTAGCGCCCCCTGACCAAATCGGTGATTTCCAGCATATGCTATCTCGCTCTTTTTTGCGTGCATCTGCCTTGCACCGCAATGGGTGAAAAACGTTTCTATGTATAGCTCGGCCATTTTTATTCCGATTCTTGTGATATTTGGTGGGATGATAGATATACGTGACATGTATTAGTGTCGAATTTTTCGAATTTCGGGGGCGGAAGGGGGCGTGGCGAAAATTTGAAACAAACTTGGCCTGCGTGCATACTGCACGCCTCTAATGTCCAAATCCGATAGCTCTATCTTTTATAGTTCCCGAGTTATGAAGGCTCAAAATATTGTTTTTTAAACAGCGGGGGCGGAAGGGGGCGGGGCGAAAAAAAAAATAAACTTGATCAGCGTCTAACGAGTCTACATGCCAAATTTGGTAGCTCTAGCTTGTATAGTTGCTGAGATCTAGGCACTCTATCGGCCGGACGGACGGACAGACGGACTTGTCTCAATCGACTCGGCTATTGATACTGATCAAGAATATATATATATACTTTATAGGGTCGGAAAAGCTTCCTTCTCCCAGTTACATACATTTTGGCGACTTTAATATACCATTTCATCCTATGGATGCATGGTATAAAAACTTTGCCTGTGTTATCTTCTATGGTATTGAAAATATCGTCTGTTAAACATTGCATATGGGTAAAAAAGCTTGCCGTACGAATTAATAGTGGTTGGGGGCTCGTATACCATGCATCCATAGGATGAAATGGTATATTAAAGTCGCCAAAATGTATATAACAGGGAGAAGGAAGCTTTTCCGACCCTATAATGTATATATATTCTTGATCAGCATAAGAAGAGAAATTGATAGAGCCATGTCCGTCTGTCCGTCCGTCCGTCCGTCCGTCTGTCCGTCTGTCCGTCCGTAAGAGTGCAGAGATCTCAGCAACTATAAATGATAGAGCTATCAAATTTAGAATGTAGACTCGTGTAGTCTTGGCGCAGACCAAGTTTATGTTTTTTTTTTGCCACGCCCCCTTCCGCCTCCGGAATTTAATAAAAAGTGATTTTTCCCGTAATATTTATCGTATCGTAATTTAATTTGGCACACTCATAGATCTTATGAACATCTATCAATCCACTAAACTTTTTTTGCCACGCCTCCTTCCGCCTCCGGATATCAATAAAAAGTGATTTTCTCCCGCAATATTTATCGTATCGGAATTTAATTCGGCGCACATATATATGTTATGGACATCTATCATTCCACCAAATTTCATAAAAATCGGAATAAAAATGGTCGAGTTATGCATTGAAACGTTTTGCACTCAAAGCTGTGCAAGGGCGAATTTGGCCGGTGGGGCGCTAAAGTGCACACACATAAGAGTGAGCGAGATAGCATATGTTAGAAATCGCGCATACGAAAGAAATTTAATATATGAAATAAGTTTTATAAACCCAAGGTAATTTGTTTTCCCCTGATGCATGGTATATCCAAGTCGGCCCGGCGACTTACTTACTTTATTTTTATGTGCAAATGTTATTTACTAAGTTTAGTGATAATCGCAATAGAAACAAAAAAGTTTTTAGAAGCAAAACTATATTTGGTCCGATTGTTCCTATGGGAGCTATATAATATAGTTGTCCGATCTTGATCAATGGCACGGACGTATAGATGTATAGTAAACTGCCAAATGTTAAGTTTTTCCTATGCGAGCTATATGATATAGTCGTCCGATCCGGATGAATCCGAGATATACATACAATGCCTGCAGGAGGAGAAGCTGTTGATCCAGACAGACGGACAAACGGATTTGAACTCGTCTTGTCATGCTGGTCAAGAATATATATACTTTATATGGTCGGAGATGCCTCCTTCTATGCGTTGCACATGCGTTTGCAAGGGTTTTCCAAAAAAAAGATTTAGTAATGTGTCGAGCCACCTTTCTGTTCCAAGACTTCAATCATCCTGTTTGGAAGGGATTCATACAAACTGGCCAGATAATTCAAAGAAATGTAATTCCAAGCCAATTTGATTGCTTTTATTAATTCCGGAACACTTGAATATTGGTTTTCTGAAATATAAATCTCCCGTGTCAGCCATCCCCACACATTTTCGATTATATTTAAATCGGATGAGTAGGGCGGCCAGCTTAGGAGGTGCACATGCTGATACATCCATGGGAGAGTCTCAAAAAGGGTTTGGAAATGTGGAAAAGCCTCTATTAAAATTTCCTTATAGCACAATGCATTCATTGTTGACGACAAAAATTTAAGTTTAAAGGACCCATAGTACGAAATGGCCCCCCACACCATCACACCTCCAGCTGAAGACGGTCCAAATGATGAGGTTCTTTGCGTATATCATGGAAATAATAACTATGACCGTCTGGACCTTCTAAATTAATGCTCGCGACAAAAACTGAGACGTTGCGCTTTTCTTGCCATGTTAAGAGGAGGTTTCTTCTCAATTTTAAGTCTCTTTAGATGTTTAGCGTTCGAAATAAAACGATACTAGCATTAACGTCACATTTTTCACGAATCTTAGCCACAGAGTCGTGAGAATTAGACGCTTTTCTTAATATGAGTCGTTTCTCAGCATTGGTGATCACACTATGAGTGCGGCCTTTCATATTTTTTCCATAGCCAGACTCATTACTTAAAAATTTTGAAGTGACATGTCGACTTCTCTTGATTTTTTTCCACAGTCCTTGTTTGCCTTTATTTGTCCTTTTTCCTCATCAGTTAAGGACTTTCCTCGACCCATTTTAATTTTATATTAAAGTCAATACTCGAAAATAGCAAACCTCTTTTAACAACATTTGTATAATCACACGACAAAGTAAACGATCAAACTAAATGCATGTTCTATTCAAGTGACAGAAAAAATTTACTCAATTTCATACAAGTTCCAACACAAAGCTAAAAAAAAAATTAAACGGCTCTTTTTCAGAAGTTTATGTTGCGTTATGATAGAAGTGAATAACTGCTAAATAACAACTTGCAAAAAAATCGTTATTTTATCATTTCGCTTTTGAGTTCTACGCAAAAATACAAAGAGCGTACAGGCTGTCCTATTCAAGTGATGAGGAGTGTACGTAATATTTATTTTTAGTCGTGAAATTTAAAGATGTCTTATAATTTTGATTTGGTTTAAAAACCAACTTTTCGTTGATTTCTTTGAAAAAAAAATTATGAAAAATATGATTATGAAATGAATTGAAACTTATATTAATCAAATTTTAATTTTGCTGGTAAGGTGTTGTATAAAATATTTGAGAAAAACGATGTGTCTTATTATTATGATAAGCACTGTACATATGAACATGTATGTATGTATGTACATACATACATATGTGTGTGCATACATGAATCTTCATATACTGTACAAGTCGATATTCCTGTTTTTTAAATTTCTTTCTTTTTTTCATTTTTTTCGGTTGAATGCAATGAACTCCTCAACGATGACTTTGCGCCTTGTTTATTTAAAAATAAAATTACAATTTGCAAAAAAAGCGAAAAAAAAACGCGAATCAACAAACAAAAGGAATTCTTTGTTTATGATCAGGCTAACCAGTGTGTGCGTGTCCGTTTGCCTAAGTGTGTGTGGAGGTCGATCCAATGAGAATGAGAAGAAAAGCTATTGCCATCTCACGCAACACACACATACATACATATATATGTACATACAGTTTGTTCAATTGGGGAGCAAATAACGCAAACCCAAGTTGCACCGAAAATTGGTGTTGGTGTTTTTTTATTATTGTTGTGGCGTAGAGTTCATTGGCTTCATGTAGATTTTATTTTATCAGTTGAAATATTTTGCTAACAAATTGCAGCCAATGACATTTTTTACCCAAACACACACACAACTTTACAAATCTAAATACAGCTACATACATATGTACATTCGTACATATGTATGTATGTATAAAGAAAACATACGGACATAAGGGCTACATGTTCTTAGGTTTTCCTTATAGCTAGAGAGGACATTTGAGCATAGAGTGTCCTCTGGTCTCTGATTCTAAATAAATTACAGGAATTTCAAATAATTTAATTTATTTTAAATCCCAAAATCAAAGTAATTTGAAGAAATATAAAAAAAATCAAGGAAAGTATGCCATTTCCTGTTGTTTCTCCAGCTGGTGTCGCCTATATACATACATATACCCTGCATCTATAGGATTAAATGGTATATTAAAGTCGCCAAAATGTTTGTAACAGGAAGAAAGAAGCCTTTCCGACCCTATAGAGTATTGGATATGTACATATACTCTTAATCAGTATCAATAGCCGATTCGATTAAGACATGTCCGTCTGTCTGTCCGAAAGAGTGCAGCGATCTCAGGAACTATACAAGCTAGAGCTACCAAAATTGGAATGTAGTCTCGTGTTGTATGTACGCGATCAAGTTTATGTATATATTTTTTGTGCCTCGCCCCCATCCGTCCACGGTATTTGAAAAAGAATATTTTGAGCCCCTATATCTCGGAGACTAAGTACAAGAGCTAAAACTTTCGTATTTGGACAGTAGATGCGTGCAATATGCACGCAGACCAAGTTTATTTTAAATTTTTGTCACGCCCGAAATTCCATAAATTCGATTTCTCACGCACTATTTAACGTATCGTAATTTAACATATATTATGAATATCTCTGATTGTGACACATTTGATCAATAGTTCAATAACTTCAATGTTTTTCACGGGACCATCATGAAACTTAATATTTGGCAGTTTCTTATACAGTCAGCACAACATTTATTCGGACACCCGTACTTTTGAACTTTCTTGATAAATAACTTGAAAAATATTTAAGTTTAAACAAATATTTTTATTTCATTTTGAAAATTCATATTACTAATACTAATTCAAAACATAATAAAGTAAGTAAGTCGCCGGGCCGACTTGGATATACCATGCATTAGGTGAATATTTATATATATTAAATTAAAGAGCAAACGGGTCTACATGCCAAGTTTGGTAGCTCTAGCTCTTATAGTCTCCGAGATCTCGATGATCCTACAGACGGACAGACAGACGGACATGTCTCAATCGACTCGGCTGTTGATACTGATCAAGAATATATATACTTTATAGGGTCGGAGAAGCTTCCTTCTCCCTGTTACATACATTTTGGCGACTTTAATATACCATTTCATTCTATGAATGCATGGTATAAAAACAAAAGAAACCTTAACATATTCGGACATGATGGACCTTCCAAAGTATGGAGAAAGGAGAATGAAGCGTTAAAAGAGAAAAACCTCATTCCAACCGTGAAGCATGAGAAATTGATAGAGCCGTGTCCGTCTGTCCGTCCGTCCGTAAGAGACCAAAGATCTCAGGAACTGTAAGAGCTAGACCTACCAAATTTGGAATGCAGACTCGTGTAGTATATACGCTGATCAAGTTTTTTTTTTTTGCCACGCCTCCTTCCGCCCCTGGAATTCAATAAAAATGATTTTCTCCCGCAATATTTATCGTATCCTAATTTAATTTGACATGCTATGGACATCTATCATTCCACCAAGTTTCATAAAAATCAGAATAAAAATGGCCGAGTTTTACATTGAAATGTTTTGCACTCAAAGCAGTGCAAGGGCGAATTTGGCCGGTGGAGCGCTAAAGTGCACACACATAAGAGTGACGGCCCGGCGACTTACTTACTTTATTATTGATACAAAAATGGACAAGCACTGTTACAAAAATATTTTGAGTGAACATTTAATGCCAAGTGTCGAAAAACTGGGGCTTGATCGCAAGAATTTCTTGTTTCAACAAGATAATGACCCCAAAAACGCTTCGTATTTGGTGCAAGAATGGCTGTTGTATCAGTTGAAAACGCCACCACAGTCTCCAGATTTAAACCCAATAGAGCAAGTTTGGGATTTACTGGAAAGAATTAGGAAGCATAAAATTTCCTCCCAGGACACCCTTAAAATGGCTCTAATGACGGAATGGGAGAAAATAAACGCCAATGAAACTAATAATTTAGTCAAAAGTATGCGCCGATGTCTACAAGCTGTCATTGATGCTATGGGCGGTCCTACTAAGTATTAAACGCAGCAAAAATTTTAGAAAAGAAGCTTTTTTTGTAGAAACAAAAAATTGTCCGAAATTGTGCCTTTTTTATATTTTTAAGTTTGTCTCATATGGCACAGAAGGTTTCTTTTGTTTTTATGTTTTAAATTAATATGAATTTTCAAAATGAAATAAAAATTTTTGTTTAAACTTAAATATTTTTCAAGTTATTTATGTATAAAGAAAATTCAAAAGTACGGGTGTCCGAACAAATGTTGTGCTGACTGTATGTACATATATCCAGACATCCTTGCCAATTTGATCGAAATCGGACTACTATATTATATAGCCCCAATAGGAACGATCGGACGAAAAATAGTTTTGCTTTTAAAAACTTTTTTCTTTCTTATGCGATTATCATCAAATTAACAGATATAAATAATAAGTTATAGTTATACTAAATTTCATCAAAATCAGATGACTTTATCATATACATACATAGCTGTCAGACAAACATACATATGTACATACATCTATGTATGTATGCGTGCCGTGCTATGGCGTGTGGATACGGGTTTATACACAAATATGAGTATTTAGAGATTGAGTAACAGAAAAACTTTCAAGGGTATACAAACTACGGCATGGACGAAGCTATCCCGGCCTTCTGGTTTTCTCCTCCGTCATTTTTTACCTCTGCTGCTTCATTCTTGCCAATTTTTTTTTCAAATTACTTCACAAAAAATTGTGTTTGACAATTTTTTTCGGACCCGAACGTGTTTTGATGACGAAATTCGATCACTCGTACACCTTCGGCTGAACTCTGAATTTTTTTTTCTGCCGACGTTGGTATTAACGACAATGCGACGACATTGACGATCAGGGACATTTGGTACATACATATGTGCATACACATGTGTGTACACACACACAGGCATACATTAGCTGCCGCGAATGCGTTAGGGCGAAGAGAGAGACAGTTTGAGAAGGAGAAACTGCAGATGCAGATTAAGCCGGACCCGTAATCAGGGCCATAGCCGAAGCAGAGATGGCGAGCAGATCACGCGAGCGTACAAAAGCTTTTTCATCTCACAAAATGCGCAGTTATCTAAAAAAAAAATTAAGTTAGACGCTGGGTCGACTTGGCTATACCATGCATGAAGTCAAAAGATGAACTTCGAAATTATGATATTTGGTGGAATGATAGATATTCATGACATATATCAGTGGGACAAATTAAATTGCAATACAAAATTGAGCAAGAAAATCACCTCACAAAGAATTCGAAGTGATAGAGCTACCAAATTTATAGACTCGTATAGCATACATATACATATGCTAGTCAAGATAATTTTTTTACCCCTTCCGCCCCCCACAATGCAATAAAGAATTATTTTCTTCCTTGTGTTTTTGTTAGTAACCTTTGTGTTTATATGATGAGCTGGCTTTTAGGTCAATTGTTTTAGTTTTTTATATCGAAGACAAAAATTTTTTTAAACCAAGTATGGAAGAAATTTCATTTTATTTATTATAACTATTTAAAGTGTTTTCAAACTTGATTTCTGGTATATATTGCGCGTAGATGATAAAATTCTACGCTTCATCAAAAAATCTACGTTAATGAAATTAATAACACAAATAAGATGCTGTCTCAAACAGAAATTACAAAACCATTCGGTGTGCTCCTAGATTTCCGAACCGTTCAATGATATCTTCTGGTTGTACTTAAATGTCATAATGAATATTCAGCAGTGCTAGGCCGACCAATCTATTCTGTAGCATGGTTGTTCTTAGCCATGTTTTCAGACGACGCAAGGTTGAAAAAGACCGTTCGGCGCTTGCATTTGTGACGCACATTGTACATAAAATTCTGAGCAAAGCGTGAATTGTAGGATACACATCTTTGTCGCAAAGGTCGAGTGTTTCCAAAGCACTAACTGGTATCACAAAGTTTTTCGGAGAAATCTGGATTGTCTTATGTTTCCAAAAGTACTGCCAGTGGGTCATTTCTCCTTTGAGTCTTAGGTGCAAAAGTTTTTCTGGTTCCTTAAGTAGAATGCCGAATCGTTCAATTAAACAGTTGATTAAATCTGTAATATCGTTTGATGTCATATCCTTAACATTTTTTGGAAGCAATGAACACAATTGGAAGCCATCTAAAACTTCTTGAGAAAATCGAATTTTTAAATCTTCAATAATATATTCCAGAAGAGGAATATACATGGAGACTCGAAGATAATCTTAACAGTTAGACGTGTCGTGATTTTCACGTCTCGTTTGTCTTCCTGTTGTTCTTGGTTTCTTTAATTCTATGTTCAATTCCTCAGCCAATTTTTCTGCATCTGTGTATATTAGTTTAAACTTCTCGTCGGCCTCTTGCCTTTGATTCGCTAAAACTTCAACTAGACATTTAATTTTTTGGGAAGCATTTGCCAAATCCATATCTTCTTTTTGAAGAATTACGCTGACGGGACGTGTCAAGGATAAAACATCACTCAAACAAAACAGCGCAATGATAAAGTCGAAAGAGCTAAGAGCAGCAATAAGTAATGTTGCTTTACCCGCTGTTTCTCTGTTGTTCAATTTGCTCACTTTGGTCAATGCTTTACAAATCTTCGGCAAATCCACTACAAACTGGAGTACAGAATCATGTCGTTCGACCCATCTTGTGTCGCATAAACTTTTCAGCTTGTGTCCAAGTAATTTTGATAATGCTATGCAACGTTTAGGATGTGCATTCTGGAAGAATTTTGTCACCTCTCGTATGACGTCGGAAACTTTTTGAATTGACTGAATATAAGAAGATTTCATTAGACTGCTGTTAAGCTTGTGAGCTTCCCCCATTTTCACCCCCGTAGATCCGCTACTGTAATAAAGGGATATACAATTCTGGTAAGGGAATTGATTCTGTCAATAGTATACCCTACATAGTACTTAAAGTTTATTTTTATACCCTTGCAGGGGGTATTATAAAATTGGTCAGATGTTTGTAACGCAGAGAAGGGATCGTTTCCGACCCCATAAAGTATGTATATTAGTGATCAGCAAGAGAAGACGAGTTGATATAGCCATGTCCGTCTGTCCTTCTGTCCGTCTGTCTGTCTGGTGCTGCGCAAACTAGTCCCACAGTTTTAGAGCTCAAAGTTCGTATATAAGCTTTTCTATACAGCCACATGAACATCTGCGATTTTGAATAAGATCGGACAACTATATCATATAGCTGCCATACAAATAGAAACGTTAAATGCGAATAACTTCTCTATTTTTTTAAAACAATCTTATCCAAAGTGATTACGTGCATAAATAAAAAGGAATTACATCATATGCGTGAATTTCAAAACAATCGGATAAACATAACGCCTGATTTCGACGATATACAATTTGCCTATATATACACACACGCATAAGCACTGCTTGTTAAGCAGTGAAGCACATATATGTGTCAAAATTGCGATTGTGTGTGTGTGAATATGAATATTAATCGATACATTGTCTTGGCACGCTTACTATTTGGCGATTGGCTGGCCCCAGCCAATGTATTTAAAATATTTCTTTATTGGATTAAGAAACAAAAAATTTTGTAGAAAATAAAATGTAATGGTCAAGGGCTGCAAGGGTATACAAACTTCGGCATAGCCGAAGTTAGCTTCTTTGATATTTATACCATTCATCCATAGGATGAAATGGTATATTAAAGTCGCCAAAATGTATGTAACAGGGAGAAGGAAGCATTTCCGACCCTATAAAGTATATATATTCTTGATCAGTATTAATAGCCGAGTAGATTGAGACATGTCCGTCTGTCCTTCCGTCCGTCCGATAGAGTGCCTAGATCTCAGCAACTATACAAGCTAGAGCTACCAAAATTTGGCATTTAGACTCGTCTGGTGTGTACGCTGATCAAGTTTATTTTTTTTTCGCCCCGCCCCCGCTATTTGAAAAACAATATTTTGAGCCTCCATATCTCGGGAACTATAAAAGATAGAGCTATCGGATTTGGACATTAGATGCGTGCAGTATCCACGCAGAGCAAGTTTGTTTCAAATTTTTTCCACGCCCCCTTCCGCCCCCGATTTTCACCCGAAATATTTATCGTATTGTAATTTAATTTGGTACACTAATACATGTCACGTATATCTATCATCCCACCAAATATCACAAGAATCGGAATAAAAATGGCCGAGTTATACATAGAAACGTTTTTCACCCATTGCGGTGCAAGGCAGATGCACGCTAAAAAGAGCGAGATAGCATATGCTGGAAATCACCGATTTGGTCGGAGGGCGCTAAAGTGCTCGTTTCCACAAAAGAGAGATAGCATTTGAAAGAAATTTAATATATATCTCTTCACCTAATGCATGGTATATCCAAGTCGGCCCGGCGACTTACCTACTTTATTTTTTTTTAATATTTTTTTTTTTATTTAACGAATAAAAACGAAGTTTGAATCCCACCAAAATCGATGACAAATTTTTTTAGTGTATTTAAAATATTTCTTTATTGGATTAACAGAGAAAAAATTTTTTAGGAAATAAAATGTAATGGTCAAGGGCTGCAAGGGTATACAAACTTCGGCATAGCCGAAGTTAGCTTCTTTGATATTTGAGTCTAAAACCAGAAGACCGGGCTAACTTCGACCATGCCGAAGTTTGTATACCCTTGCAAGTTCTTGCGTTACTCAATCCCTAAATGGAGATCGCAAAATGGAAAGGGTTTTTTGTGTAAAAACCCTTATCTACATGCTATAGCATATGTAGATATATGTATGCTGCAGCATGCAATTTTTCCATCTCTTTGTATAACAGCTATATCAAATAGTAATCCGATTTTGATCAAATAGACAGACCACCATATTTTCAACAGTATCGGATCACATTGAATGCAAATAACTTGTCTATTGCTTGACAAATATTATCCAAACTAGTCTTGCGTATGAAACGAAAAATGCGGTTTCTAATCCCGTTCGTGGCATGGAGTTTTTTTTTTTTTTTTTACTCGAATAGACGCGAGCTCGAATCCCACGAGGGCCGAAAACAAATTTTTTAGTGTATTTAAAGTATTGCGTCATTGGATTAACACACAGAAAAAGTTTTTTAAAACATAAAATGTAATGGTCAAGGGCTGCAAGGGTATACAAACTTCGTTATACCCGAAGTTGGCTTCTTTGATATTCTTAGAGGCAGGCAGAAGAAAGCTTTTCCGACCCTATAAAGTATATATATTCTTGATCAGTATCAATAGCCGAGTCGATTGAGACATGTCCCTCTGTCCGTCCGAAAGAGTGCAGAGATCTCAGAAACTATACAAACTAGAGCTACCAAATTTGGAATGTAGTCTCGTGTAGTCCCTCTTCCGCCCACGCTATTTGAAAAACAATATTTTGAGCCCCTATATCTCGAGAACTTTAAAAGCTATTGTATTTCGCTTCTCTCGAAATATGTATTTATCGTATAGTAATTTAATTTTGCACACAAACGCGTGTTATACACATCTATCATTTCACCAAATTTCATAAAAATCGGATAAAAATGGCCGAGTTATGCGTAGAAACGTTTTGTACTCAAAGCGGTGCAAGGGCGGATTCGGTCGATGGGCGCTAAAGTGCACATTTATAAGAGTGAGCAAGATCACCTGCCTTTAACATACCAATTGATGTTGAGCAATGTAATATTGCTATTCAACCTACATACTTACATATATGTATATGTATGTATACATGTACATACATACATATGTACATATGTATGTAAAAGACAGGGTACTGGTACACTGTATAAAACATTATCGACGAATGCACAAATCGATTAAGTGGGTATAGAAGACAAAAATTGAGACGGCAACGACAACTGTGATGGCGAAGCTCTTTACCTTTTTGGCCTGCACACTTGTGTAAACCCAGCTTTTGGTATGGATAACTCTGCTTGCTATTTTGTCAAGAACGATGATAATGACGTCGCGTCGTATTGGGAGTACAGTACGAGGATATATGTACATACATATGTAGATACATACATACATACATACATACATACATACATACATACATATGTACATTTGGATGTACAGTGGATAACATAAATATTCGGTTTTTTATTTTTTCAACTTTAAACGTAAATAACTCGTGTAAAACAAAATAAATAAAAGTGGTAAATCGACACTCCAGTGCGCAAGAATGCCTCTAGAGTCTAGACCGTCTATCTTCAGTGCATTCATATTCACATGTAAAAAACCGTTATGTTTCATTTTCTTGCCTCGTATGTACATATGTATGTACATACATATGTACATATGTATTGTAGTCAATAGGAGTTGAATATTAATTGTTTTGGTTTTGGTTTAGTTTTACAAGAGTTATTTGCGCTAAAAGTTTAAAAAAATAAAAAACCGAATATTAATGTGATCCACTGTATATCAGCCAAGAATGGGGGGCCCTGGCTGCAAAAATTGTTTAATTATAAATTGTAGGAAAACAGTCAAGCAATCAGCAAGTGAGAGAGTCCAAGAAAGAGATAAGTTGTTGTACTTTTTTTGTTGTTTTGTTTTTTGTTGAAGGACACACGCTCTCAAAGAGTGAGTAATGCATTTGAGGTTGTTGACTTTTGCGTTTTGCTGCTTCAACTGCTGCTATCTCACTCTCTCCTTCGCTGATTTTTGTCGCTTCTCTGCTTTTTCTTATATTTTATTTTGCACTTCCAGTTGTGGTTGTTGGTTTTGTTGTGCTTGTTTCGTTATTTAAGAATCTTTTGTGATGAGTTTTTATTTTTTGGTTATGTTTATGTGTGTAAGAACCAGAGACAGAATAAGTGTGTATGTGTGCCCGTGTGCACAAAGTCAAAGCACTAATCATGGAATACATAGACTGAATTATTTTCGTCGCTGTTTGTGCTCTCTCTGCGTTACGCTCTCATTAAGCGCATGAACGTTCGGATTCTTGCCGAACGTCTCTGGGGTTCCATGTTTGCAATCCAAAATAAAGAAAGTAAGTCGCCGGGCCGACTTGGATATACCATGCATCAAGTGATAATTCACATATTAAATTTGTTGCACGAGCACTTTAGCTCCCAACAGGCCAAATCAGCCATTGCACCGCCTTGAGTACAAAACGTTTTTAAGTACATATTCAGTTTTTCATAAATATGATAAATATTATTAAATACGATAAGTATATGGCGTGAAAAATTCACGACTGTATTTCATGATTAGTGGTCAAATTGATTAAACTTTATGCCCAATTTGTTTTGCATTCATCACAACAACCACATCAAAAATAATAACAACAGCAACAAAGAAGTAAAAAATGTAAAAATGCATCATAATTTTTGTTTGATGTTAATGAAACGTGTATGAACAATTTTGTGTTGTTGTCGTTTTCAGATTGATGCTTTGCAGGTTCATCCGCTTAGAAGATACATATGTATGTATGTACATATCTTAAAACAGATATTCGGTGTTATTACAGCTAATGTTGACATATTCACAGGGGAATGGATAATTACATTCTCCACGTACACATATGTATGTCTGTATGTAAATGATTTCTCAATAAGAGTGCTAGAAAAGTTACATTCGATGCCATTATGTATGGAACTCGATTTCTTTTGCATGGCCACCACGGGCACCCTTGCAGAAATCTAGACGCTGAACTCAATTTTCGACGGTTTTGAAGCATAAATCGGCCGATACTGCTGCAATTTTAACGATAGTCGTACCGTACGACTCGTACGAAGTTCATCAATCGTTGCTGGCGTTTTGGCATACATACAATAGACCATAGGTTTGGCGTAGCCCCACAGGAAATAGTCTAACAGCGTCAAATCGCACGACCGAGGCGGCCAATTGACTTGGTCATTTCGTGAGATAACACGTTCACCAAACTCGGTTTTCAACAAATCGATTGTCACATTCGCTGTGTGGCTTATGACGCCGTCCTGATGAAACTACATATTGTCCAAATCCATATCATCCAATTGGCCCAAAAATATTCGGTTGTCATTGAGCGGTAGTGATTCCCATCCACGTGTTGGTCTTCTGAAAGAAGTACGGCTCAAAAAAAACCGCACCCAATCGTAAATTTTACGGGATGCAATGGTGACTCATGGAGTATAATAACGCAGTAACGCATATTTTGCTTATTGCAGACGCCATTCTGCCAGAAATGAGCTTCATCGCTGAAGATGATTTTTCGTTGAGAATCCAGATCATTTTCAAGTTGTTGCTCAGCCCAAATCACGAATACATATACGATGCTTCTGGTGGTCAAGCGGCTTCAGTTCTTGTGTCAATTTGACCTTGTGAGGATGTAGGCCAAGATCTTTTCGCAAAGTTTACCACAACGACGCCCCAGAGATGTACAACGCTTGAGACGTGTGAGGGACTGATTTGGTTCTTCCCCAATTGATGCGCTAGCGGCAGCAACATTCTCGACACTATGGGCACTTCTTTGTCTCACTGAAACGGGAACATTTTTTACTGTGCCTGTGAATTCAAATTTTTCCGCTAGACGCTCAATTTTTATTGCATTTATTTATTTTAAAAATTTAGAAAAATGAGTCCTTTTACCAAAAGATTGTCTTGCTTGTTAAATGTATTTATAGAGAAAGCAAGATAGCATGTGATATCGCGGCATGCGAATTGAATTTAATGTGTGAATTTGGTTTTTAAATTTTAAGTATTTTTTTTGTCGCTTGGTGCATAGTATGTACATATGTATGTATGTATTTATGTACATACATATGTATATCCAAGTCGGCGGGCGACTTACTTACTTCGTTTGATTCTGTCCTTGTCTCAGAGATCTCGCCAACTCCAATACGACAAATTTTCATTTGGAATTAGCACATTTCCTCTTTGTGGTTTCAGCTGACATATGCTTAGAATGTGGGTGACAGACGTACTGATTTGCAAAATTAAGCTCTTTTGAAAGAGAAAGGGATGATGATGATGCAAATTGTGGTAGTACGATTTTGTGGTTGGCAGTATTTTTTTTTTTAAATGCGTATGTCCATCTAAGTTATTTTTGCCATCGGTAAGTAACTCTAGTTTTTTAGTTTGCTGTGTTTAGTGTTCTTTATTGCGGAAAAACTAACAAAAATAATACAAAATAAACCAGAAGGTCGGGCTAACTTCGACCATGCCGAAGTTTGTGTACCCTTGCAAGTTCTTGCGTTACTCAATCCCTAAATGGAGATTGCAAAATGGAAAGGGTTTGCCTGCAGTATATACAGGACTTCGTGCAAAATTGCAGGTCTGTAGCTATAGCGGTTTAGGAGGAAAAGCTGTTGATCCAGACAGACGGACAGCCGGACAGACAGACGGACAAACGGATTTGAACTCGTCTTGTCATGCTGATCAAGAATATATAGTGTTATAAGCTTTTCCTAGGGCATCAAACAAACAAAATAATCATCCTCGGTTGGCCCTTTTTGCAAGGCTTTGTAACAAAACATAATTTACTCGACAAGCCCACCCGATATTGGATGAGCAGCTTTTAATTTACACGTATACCTATATATTTTAATTTTTAGTTTTGTTTTAAAAATACATAAATACAAAAAACAAAAAAAAAATCCACATCAAGAACAACAAAAAAAAAAACCCAATGAAAATGAATTTTCTTATTACTTATTCTGTTTTCTGTTCATAACTTTAAAATAACATAAACTCTAATCCCGTCTATCGATTTTTCATATGTTGACTGTCATGTACTGACCTACATTTTGTAGGCCTGACAGGAATGGAGGAGCGGAAGCGGGGGCGACCTACCAGCTCACCCAACCCCCTCCCATCATTCATTACACAACAAAATTTTTCATTCTGCCGAAGACTGAGCCAAGTTTAATTAACTTGCGTTCCGTTCAGAAGTCGTTGATAAGTGCGTATTTTCTTTCATTTTATTGGATTTTAAAATTATTTACAATAAACTACGCCTAAAGGTAGGCAACAAAACACACACACACACCGGAGATGGTCGGAGATGACTCCTTCTATGCGTTGCACACTTCTGACCAAAATTAATATACCCTTTTTGCAAGGGTATAAAAATAAATTTGATCAGCGTCCATACTACACGAGTCTACTTTCTAATTTTGGTAGCCCTAGCTTTTATAGTTACTGAGATCTTTGGTATCTTACGGACGGACGGTCGGACAGACGGACATGGTAATATCAATTCCTCTTCTCATGCTGATCATTGCTTGATTCCTTCTTCCTGTACATACATTTTGGCGAATTTAATATACCATTACATCCTATGGATGCATGGTATAAAAATGATTACCAAAATATGTGTAACTCTCGAGTAGTTTGAAAAACAATTAAGCTGTTATATCTATTTAATATAGAGAAAAAGTAATTTAAAATGAGAAAAACTTTAGTTAATAGGTTTAATTTGAAATTGTATTAGATGAATTAGTAGTATAGAGGACGGAAGCAAAACTGTAATTCAAAATGTTAGCTGTCGAAAGTTCGAGACACTACAGGAAACAGTATCTGGGTCAAATCGTTCTATAACTAACTATGGATTTTAACTCGCTTTAACTTTATGTCCACTCTAATCACAACTCCGTGGATCTTGCATGACAAGCATGCCAATCTGAATGCAAATGGAAATGAATTGGTTGCATAAGGGCAACCTCCAGATGCAAACAATATGGTGCGTTCTGCTCTTGCTGGATGTCGCCGGCGACGATGTCGAGTTGAGCCAAGCCGAACCAACGCAAGAGCCATATTTGCAGTTCAGTTGTTGTGGTGTTGATGTTGTTAATAGCCAGAACCATAGTCAGTAATATTGTGCGTGCTTCTCCCAAGGCCAGTTCAATATTTAACACTGCGTTTATGTTGTTGTCGGCGAGACTTCCGTCAGCCAGCCAGTGTTGTTGCTGTTGCCATCGACAACGACCATGACGACACCGATGACGACGCCACCGACGCATTTAAGAAATTGGACTTTGGGGGCTGTGCGTCATCTTGATATAGCTGGCACTGCATTCCATTTTATGACCATGTTTATTTTGCAATTGTCCCCACACTCCTACACACTCAATCACACACACATACATACATACCTATAGGAGCAGTTCCTCAAATATCAAGGCTTCTTCTATTTCATTAGTAGTCGATGTTCTTTAACGACTTCACTCTAATTCATACAGCAAATGTACTTCATAAATCTACATAGATGGCAATGCAATATTTGTAAAGTTTTGTTTGTTTTGAAATCTCGAATTAATTTTAATTCAGTCAAATGATTGTTTGAGTCCTTTCAACGCGTCGATTGACAATTGATTGATTTCGTTGATATTATGATTACATTAATAATAATAATAATATAGTTTACAAAGTCGGAAATGCTTCCTTCTACCTGCTACATACATTTTGGCGACTTTAATATACTCTTTTCACCCTTTGGGTGCAGGGTATAAACATTTTAAATATACATACATACATACATATGTACATACATACATATGTACATACATACATATGAACATACATACATATGTACATATATGAAACTATTTGTAGACCGGTTGTCTAGGTCCGAACTAAAAATCTTTCACAATTTTGCTGTAGTTGGTCATGGCACAAGGCGCCGCTTAGTCATATACTATACACTATATCGTACATATGTATGTATGTATGTACATACACACATATATGTATGTATGTATCTACCTACAAGACCCAAAAGGTCCGAGACCAAGGTTATTTTAAGTACTGTTAGTTACGCTATCGGGCCAACAATAGCAATAACAATTCGTATTAATCAGAGGCTAACTACGACTTTATCAGCGACATTGAGAAATGAGCAAATGTCACAGGATTGCACTAGGGATAGGTGGAATATGATCATCCGCTTCGGCATCGGCATCGACATTGATGGCTGCAACGTAGATTCATAAATTGAGAACGAAATCGAAACCGGCTCGGTTCTTCTTTTCTTGCTAATCTCCAGTCGCCGCAGCCATTTGGGTGCGGCAATTAAGTCACCATATCGCCACCAGCAACACCAACAAGCAAAGAAACAAAGGGGCTGCGCTTATTTCCAGTGAAGATCATTACTGTCTCGTCTCAACCCCGAAAAAACAAGAATAACACAAAAAAAAATTAAATTTTGTAAAAATAAAAAATGAAGTAAGTCGCCAAGCCGACTCGGATATACCATACACCAAGTGAAAAAACTTCTTCAAAATAATAACACTACACTATATGAATCTATCTGACGGACTACTTTGGTGATATACATTTCTGTTGTTGTGCTGATCAAGAAAACATGTATATATTCTATAGTGTCGGAAATACTTCATGCCTGTTGCATACACTTTGTCGACTTTAATATGTAATTTCATTAATTGGTTGCATGGTATAAAAACCACAAACTATCATGGGCGTAGTTCGGTGTAGCCCAATGGGCAACCAACAGAATACCAAAAATTAATGGAATAGCAAAAGATCCCGCAAGCGACCTCTGTCAAAGATTTTTCTAAAAGCTTTTGCTAATTTTATTTCTGATAAGAGGGAATTATGTTTTTAATTTGGAATGATTACAACTGCTGATGCACTATGCAACAGTTATCGAAGATACAATGAGGCAAACCTTGACATTTTAATGAACTTGTCGACTTAACGCAAGTAATGGCTCTTTTGCACTCTTACGCGATAGCAGGAAATTGGATGGCATTCTAAAACACATCTTTGTATCTGTGAAGAACAAACTAAATACATATGCTATATTTGAGACAGTAAAGATTAAGATTTAAAATAAGTTGTCGCCGAGACTTAAAAAGTATTCTGACGTATTGAACAAACATACCACGAATGTAGAACAATCGACTTGTTTTTGATACGCTCTCAAACATGGACATATTCCTTAACTTGAATTGTCGCGACAGTTTACGTTTAAGGGAACTCATTTGTATTGAGTAGTGTTTGTTTAAGTAATTTGTAAATTTGAACCCCAAAAAATCACAACTTGACAGCATTTGAATCCAGAGATCTTCTATGTATTTGGATTCGTGATCTCTGAAAATGGTGACGTAAAACAACGACGTGACGACAATGATGGAGAGACGGTCAGGACGTAGTGTGACGTTACAAGAAATTGACAATGTGAAAGTGGCCATACCCACGATCACGAGAGTGCTTAAACAGAAAACGCGATTCTTTTGGTGTAACGGGTTCTTTAGATCTCTGCATGTCTGAAATTTCGGTCATCAGAGAACAATACAATGTATCAAAAATCGATATAAACTTCTTGGTATGGAAGAAGTGCATAACAGCGTAAGGAAATTGCTTTGATGATTTTTAGAGTTTCAAGAGTTTATATACCATATTATACCATTCCGTTGTACTTCGATTCAGAGTTTATCCCATATCCCCTCCCTATGGTTTGTTGGTTACGTCCATGTGGAGTGAGCAAAGTTAATGAACCTGCCCGAGCATCATCTTGGTCGCTTAGTCGTCGGCCGTTGCTGTGTTGGGATCCTTGAGCTTGATCTGGAGACTGCCTCCAACTAGTTTGTCTCGGGCCGCCAAAAACCAAAATCTGTGGCATGAATTCTCTGGAAATTATCGAAATCGACGGGCCAGCAAAACAACTAACTGACTTGAGCTGAGCTAAAAAAATTTAGTTCAACAACACCGAAATTCCGGTCTTCGTCTTGCCCCCTGTACCACCGTCCCCTCGTGATGTCTGGGGCCACATTTCATCTTCATTGGCCAAGATTAGAAATGGCTGGACGACGACGATGGCGACGAGTTTGCTGCTGCCTGCCTGTTCGCTGTAGCATTGTTATCTTCCCATTAACCTTGAAGCTTAAGTCAATAACCTCGCCATCGGGCTTGGGGTACATTGGGTTCGCATTACACAGTTGCATACAGGATCGGCCAGGATCAGCCGGTATCGGGCGAGATCGGGATCCGTCTCTGCTGTGCTCAAGTTACACAAAGCTCCAGTGGCCTACTTCCACTTAAATGAGAAAAAACAATAGGCTTGAATGAGCAGAACAACCCCCATCCCTGATTCCCCGATTTGCCGATTCCCTTCTGATTCTGATCCTGCGACTAAGGCAGAGACAAAGAAATTTTGTCGCATTAATACAAAACAAATCCAAGAGCTCTTTTTATATTCATTTTTTTATTTTTATAACTGACCTCGAACTTTTGTGCAAATGTGATTGAACTACGGCTGGGCGGGGCTGAGCTGATGCGATATGTGTGGGTCTAGGTATGGGTCGTCTGTCCGTCCACCATTTGCATTCAGATGCAACTGCGTCCGTTGTCAAACAATATGGAAATTTACCATTTTTTTTTTTTGCTTTTTTTGTAGCAGCAGAAGAGGGGAAAGCGAAAGCAAATTGTTAATGCCTGCTGACTAACTTAAGTGAGGATCTGTGGCAGGGAGGGAGTGGTGAGCAGGAGGCTTTTAATAGTTGCATTCGGTCGCTGCGGACGGAACGTTAAATGCATAATAAATGTGCGCTTTTAGAGAGAGACAGCGTGAGAGAGAGACAAAGGAAGGGAGGAAAAGTTGGCGGTTAAGTTGGGAAATAAAAATGCGTGGCCTTACACTTTCAATGACCAAATGCAACGACGCGATAAGAAAATCAAACGAGAGCTAGAAGGAGGGGTTAGGTTGAAGACAGTGTGAGTGACGAAAGAAGGGTGCATTTCATGGTATGTGTAGGATATGCAGCAGTGACTGATTAAAACGTTTAAATCTCTGTAATACTCCAGAATAACGACATCGTATTTACTTGTGTGTGGCCAAATTTTTTTGGATAACAGACAGTTTGCTAAAGACGCGAAATTATCTGCAACTATTTCCCAATCCACAAATAAACTATGAGAAGCAGATTGAAGCAATACAAAAGTACCGACATTAATGTATGTACATATGTATGTATTTATTTAAGGATATTTCGTATGTCGCCCAACTGATAACTAAATAGATAAAGTAAGTCCCCGAAACGACTTGGATATACATACATACCATGCATCAAGTAAAAAAACTATTTCGAATTTATAAAACTAAATTTCCATTTCATGTAAAATTTGATCAAGCTATGATAGCAATAAGCAAGCTTATAACCAAATACTTACATTATAGCGTATGACTGTTAAAAAAAAAAAAAAATCAAAAAATTTTATAAAACTAAATTCATATATTAAATTTTTTCGCATGCGCGATTTATAACACATGCTATCTCGCTCGCTTATACGTGTGTACCTTACAACGTTACAACGTATAACTCGACTTTATTCTGACTTTTATGAAATATGGTGGAATGATAGATGTTCGTGGGATGTATGTATGAGTGTGCCAAATTAAATTACGATACCATAAATATTGCGGGAGAAATCATTCCGTCCGTTGTTTATTTTTATACCATGCATCCACTGGATGAAATGGTATATTAAAGTCGCCAAAATGTATGTAACAGGGAGAAGGAAGCTTTTCCGACCCTATAAACTTTATAGTATAAAGTATATATATTTCTGATCAGTATCAATAGCCGAGTCGATTGAGACATGTCCGTCTGTCCGTCTGTAGGGTTATCAAGATCTCGGAGACTATAAGAGCTACAGCTACCAAATTGTAAACTCGTTTGTTCTGCAGGTAGATCGAGTTATTTTTTTTTGCCACGCCCCCTATTTGAGAAACAATATTTTGAGCCCCCATATCTCGGGAACTATAAAAGCTAGAGCTATCGTATTTGGACAGTAGATGCGTGCAGTATGCACGCAGGCCAAGTTTGTTTCAAATTTTGGCCACGCCCCCTTTCGCCTCCGAAATTCGATAAATTCGATTTCACCCGAAATATTTTTCGTATCGTAATTTAATTTACTAAACTAATAAATGCGACGAATATATATCATTCCACCAAATATCATAAGAATCGGAGTAAAAATGGCGGAGTTATACGTTGGCGGAGTTATACATTGGCGGTGCAAGTCGCCGAGAACGAGATAGTATTTGAAAGAAATTTAATATATAAATTTTCATCTCATCCATGGTATATCCAAGTCGGGCTGGCGACTTACTTACTTTATTATAACATGCATCCATAGGATGAAATGGTATATTAAAGTCGCCAAAATGTATGTAACTTGATGTATATTCTTGATCAGCATGAGAAGAGAAATTGATAGAGCCATGTCCGTCTGTCCGTAAGAGACCAAAGATCTCAGGAACTGTAAGAGCTAGAGCTATCAAATTTAGAATGCAGACTCGTGTAGTATATACGCTGATCAAATTTATTTATTTTTTTGACCAATAAAAATTCAATTTTCTTCCGCAATATTTATCGTATTGGAATTTAATTCACACTCATACATGTTATGATCATCTATCATTCCACAAAGTTTCATAAAAATCGGAATAAAAATGGCTGAGTTATACATTGAAACGTTTTGCACTAAAAGCAGTGCAAGGGCGGTGAGGCGCTTTAGTGCACACACAAAAGTGAGCATATGACAGAAATCGCGCATTCGAAAGAAATGTAATATATGAATTTAATGTTATAAATTGGAAGTATTTTTTTTCACTTGATGCATGGTATATCCAAGTCGGCCCGGCGATTTACTTACTTTATTTTTTATATATATATATATTAGGCTGTCCCAGGCTACAAGGGGCAATTTTTTTTTCGGAATCTCAATATGCGTACCCTTTATTTTTTTTCCATTTGACTCTAAAGACTTAAATATAAAATATTATTGAGATCGGATGTCATTAACCCGTGCCGACTTGCCGTCAAACTTTAAGTTTAAAAGTTAGTATGAAAGCTATGTGGTCACTATAGAGAATTGTTTAATTGAATTTTTAAATTAATTAAATAATTAAAAATAAAACATATAGTTCGCATTTATTTTCTTTTTATTAGAAAAGAGACTTCAATCATCCAATTTTCTTTTCAAAGTTTTCTTTTTACAGTCGGGATATACCTGTCTGTGTTCTTGTACGCAACGTAATAAAAATTGTTTTTGCTCCTCTTGAACAGTGATCAAACCATGGAAATCTTGCATTAACTTAACCGCTCTTTCCGCCGTGTCATTGACTGCTTTCAGTTCTAGCAGCTTCTTTTTAGCCTGTAGAAACGAATTATCATTTGACCACGACGAGGGACACTTGTTCAAAAAACTGTCGTCAATATGGAGTCGATTAAACAAGAACTTGCTTTTGACAGAGACGAAGTCATCAATGTTTTTCTCTAAAATTACAAAAGATTGATCATTTATTATTATACCTATTAGCAAACTTTGTAAAAGAACAAATTCAAAGATTAATTAACGTACCAAAAAGTTGGCTACAGAGTTCTTCGTTGGATGTAATGTAACGTTTATTGTGGGCAGTTGGGTTTTCTCTAGTTAAGTTAGAAATCATTCTTACTTTAGTTTCTAGATTTACGTTATCATCAAATAAAGCCAGAATAGATACTTCATCTGTCAAATACCACAAATGCTGTCAAAACTTCTGCAATGCTGCTTTTGAAATGCTTTTGTCTATTGTTTAGTAATTTTTCATGGCCTTCAAAAAACACAAATCCTGATACGGCGCCTTTACTGCTAAAATACATTGGAGCCAGGGTTTAACGTAGGAAGTCACGATGAACAGACATACTTCCAACAGAGCTCCCTTATCCTTGTTTGAAATTCTGAATTGAGATCTAAGTAACGATATTTTCAATAAATAAGTGGCTTTCGCCATCCATCGAGCCTGGTGCATAGCACCTGGAGGCCGAATCTTAAATTTCTTCTCTGAATCTCCGCCAAGAAATATAATTGAAAGCTCAATTAATTCGCGATAGTCATCTCTAACGATATCGTTGGTTAATTCAGTTCTGTATAATGCTAGCAGCTTGTCAATTTCCGAAACATTTAAACAAGATAGCGTTTCTGAACAACTTTGGATTTTCTCCGGATCGATGTTTTTCCAGTTTTCTCGGAATTTCTTGAATAATGGGATATCTGGGCTTGTAGTTACTTGACTGATTTTTGCTTCAAACACGCCTTTAAGTACTAATTCATAAACGTGATGGCGGCAAGCAAAAACAAGCACTTCTCTACCCAGTTTTTGTTCGAGAAGCACACATGCTCCATTTATGCGGCCTGTGTTAGAAGCAGTAGTATCACAACAGAGAATTTGCACTTTGTCTTCAAGGTTCCAGTTCGTAATAGCATTCCAAACTGCATCTGCCTGTTCCCTTCCTGTCGAGCTATCCAACTTAGGAACAGCAATAATTTGTTCTTTATTATCATATGTAATAACTATCGGTAGGCGTTCTTCTTTACTTTTACGTGAATCTAGAGCTGGCAACAGTTTTCCGTCCCAGTGGACAGTTACCGTGTCCGGGACCTTGTTTTGAAAATCAATTTTTATAGTTTCAGCCCGTTCTTTTCGCATTTCCGTACGAACTCTATGAATGGAGGACTTGCTCATAGGGAATTCATCCGTATTGTGCTCCAGAGCCTCAATAGTTGCTTCAATTATAAAGACAGAATCCCTCACACTTAACTGACATCTGTCTAATGCGGCAACTAACTTGGCAGTTAAGATATTTTTCCGCATATAAGTTTTATCGGGCTGAGAGGAGGCGCTGGGCCTATTTTCTTCTAATTCTATTATTTCAGAATCAGAAGATGACTGTTCTAGAGGTGGTTCCCAAGATGATGTTGACTGATCTAAGGATGAAAAATATTTAGCACGTCGCTTTTCCTCCTCGATGATTCTAAGCCGCGTCCTTTCCTCTTCTTCTGTTACTTTTTTGTCCACTCCGGCTAAATGACCGGGCCGACCTGGTTCTCTTTGGCGCTGCAAGAAGATCTTATCTTCATTTATTTTAATCGATTGAAGAGCATCGGCATGTGCTATGTCAAACAAATTGCTTAAGTTTGAAACAAATTCATTTCGACGCTGTTTAGACACTTCTTGAGTTTTTTTCGCATTTTTTTGTAATTCTCTCCAAACTTGGTATAAGTTAACTAGTTTTTTAACACAGTTGGGTATTGATCTTGTCGGTATACGTGCCTTTTCCCAATAAATAATACACTCACGAATTGTGAGATTTGCACTTTCACTGACATTTAACTTCACTTCACGAATATTATAGAACAAAACTGCCAGTACTTGCCCGTTAGAGGGAAGTTTAGAACCGTTGATTTGATGTTTTACGTCCCCTACTAAAAATATTTCCGTTTTGGAACTTCGTAACTCCATTGACATGTTCACTACACGAAAACAACGCGATGACTAATAAAACAAACAAGTAATTACACGCAATCAAAGCGACAGGGTGCTTGCGCCATACTATACAAGTACCGACATGTTTGCGATCAACTCGGCACGTGTTGCCGTTATTCTAAATAGTCGAAACTTTATTTTCAGATGTTTTTAGACCATAAATAAAAAAAAAAAATAAAAATAAAAATAAAAATAAAAAATTAAAAATTAACCATACAAACAAATTAAAAACCAGAAGGCCGGGATAACTTCGGCCATGCCGAAGTTTGTATACCCTTGCAAGCTCTTGTGTTACTAGATCCCTAAAAAGAGATATCTAAATGTAAATACCCTGGTGTAAAAATCCGTTTTTACACACCATAGCACGGCACGCAAACATATGCATGTTTGTAGACATGCAGCATGCAATTTTTTCATATGTTTGTATGACAGCTATATGATATAGTCATCCGATTTTGATCAAATTTGCCAGAATTATAACTTTCTATGTGAAAATGTTATTTCCCAAGTTTGACGATGATCGCTCAAGAAACAAGAAAGTTTCTAGAAGAAAAACTGTTTTTGGTCCGATCGTTCATATGGGAGCTATATGATATAGTAATCCGATCTTGATCAAATTTGACATGGATGCTTGAATGTATAATAAACTGTCAAATGTTAAGTTTTATGATAATCGGGTGAAAAAGAAAGAAGTTATTGATCTAAAACTAATTTTCGACCGATGGTTCCTATGGGAGCTATATGATATAGTTGTCCGATCCGGATGAATCCGAGATATACAATGCCTGCAGTATATACAAGACTTCGTGCAAAATTGCAGCTCTGTAGCTTTAGTGGTTTCGGAGGAGAAGCTGTTGATCCAGACAGACGGACGGACGGACAGACGGACAGACAGACGGACAAACGGATTTGAACTCGCCTTGTCAAGTTGATCAAGAATATATATACTTTATATGGTCGGAGATGCCTCCTTCTATGCGTTGCACACTTCTGACCAAAATTAATATACCCTTTTTGCAAGGGTATAAAAAACATTTTAATTTTTTTGGGACACTCTAATATATATATATATTGTATATATACAGTTGTGGCCAATTATTTGGCACATATTTTTTTCGTTTTGCAATTTAGATTTTGTGAAACAATTTTTTCAAACAATTTCAAATTGCAATGTGTTTGGGAATATATTGAGATGATACACCGTAAATTTTGTTAAGTTGGCTTTAGCCGTTTTTTTCCCAGGTGCATTTTCTGTGGACAAATATTTGGCACACTTTTCCAGAATCGTTAATATTAACGATACACCTTTGGACCCTTAGAAGAAGTTAAAGATCTAGTAAAAGTAAAAATAATTGCATACCAGAAATTTTAAATTTGTCCCCAAATTGAGTTTTGGAGCCAATTGATATATATGTATATTTCCTGAAAATTTGACACAAAAGCGAAGAAATATTTTTAAAATCGGCTACGGCAAAGATTACATGTTAGTATCTTGTTTAATCATCTTTATACCCTTGCAGAGGGTATTATAAAATTGGTCAGATGTTTGTAACGCAGAGAAGGGATTCGTTTTCGACCCCATAAGGTATATATATTCTTGATCAGCAAGAGAAGACGAGTTGATATAGCCATGTCCGTCTGTCTGTCTGGTGCTACGCAAACTAGTCCCACAGTTTTAGAGCTATGGCTTTAAGCCTTTAAGCTATAAGCTTTCCTATACAGGCGCTTGCACATCTGAAAAAGATCGGATGCGAAAAACTTCTCTATTTTTTTAACAATCTTATCCAAACTAATTACGTACATAAATAAAAAGGGATTACATCATATGCGTGAATTTCAAAACAATCGGATAAACATAACGCCTGATTTCGACGATATAAAATTTGCCTATATACACACACACGCATACGCAGTAAAGCACATATATGTGTCAAAATTGTGGGCGTGTGTGAATATGTCAATCGCTACATTGTCTTGGCACGCTTACTATTTGGCGATTGGCTGGCCTGAGCAACATTAATTAAACGAATAGACGCGAGTTCGAATCCCACGAAAGTCGAGGACAAATTTTTTAGTGTATTTAAAATATTTCTTTATTGGATTAACACACAACAAAGTTTTTAGGAAATAAAATGTAATGGTCAAGCGCTGCAATGGTATACAAACTTCGGCATAGCCGAACTTAGCTTCTTTGATATTTATACCCTTGCAAAAAGGGTATATTAATTTTGGTCAGAAGTGTGCAACGCATAGAAGGAGCCATCTCCGACCATATAAAGTATATATATTCTTGATCAGCAAGACAAGACGAGTTCAAATCCGTTTGTCCGTCTGTCTGTCTGTCTGTCTGTCCGTCTGTCTGGATCAACAGCTTCTCCTCCTAGACCGCTATAGCTACAGAGCTGCAATTTTGCACGAAGTCTTGTATATACTGCAGGCATTGTATATCTCGGATTCATCCGGATCGGACAACTATATCATATAGCTCCCATAGAAACCGTCGGTCGAAAATAGAGTTTTAGATCAATAACTTCGTTGTTTTTCATCTGATTGTTATAAAACATTTGGCAGTTTACTATACATCTATACGTCCGTGCCAAATTTGATCAAGATCGGACTACTATATCACATAGCTCCCATATGAACGATCGGACCAAAAATAGTTTTGCTTCTACTTCTTTCTATATGCTTCTAAAAATACAAGATATTTTCCGTCCCCTATAGCGACTTTTCCTCTTATGTGTGTGCACTTTAGCGCCCCACCGGCCAAATTCGCCCTTGCACCGCTTTGAGTGCAAAACGTTTCAATGCATAACTCGGCCACTTTTGTTCCGATTTTTATGAAATTTGGTGGAATGATAGATGTCCATAACATATATAAGTGTGCCGAATTAAATTCCGATACGATAAATATTGCGGGAGAAAATCACTTTTTATTAAATTCCGGAGGCGGAGGGGGGCGTGTCAAAAAAAATTTGGTGGAATGATAGATGTTCATTAGATCTATGAGTGGGCCAAAATAAATTACGATACGATAAATATTGCGGGAGAAAATCACTTTTTATTAAATTCCGGAGGCGGAAGGGGGCGTGGCAAAAAATAAATAAACTTGGTCTGCGCCAATACTACACGAGTCTACATTCTAAATTCTAACTCTCAACATTTGTACTTGCTGAAATATCTGCACTCTTACGGACGGACAGACGGACATGGCTATATCAATTTCTCTTCTCATGCTGATCAAGAATATATATACTTTATAGGGTCGGAAAAGCTTTCTTCTGCCTGTTACATACATTTTGGCGACTTTAATATACCATTAATTATACCATGCATTCATAGAATGAAATGGTATATTAAAGTCGCCAAAATGTATGTAACAGGGAGAAGGAAGCTTTTCCGACCCTATAAAGTATATATATTCTTGATCAGTATCAATAGCCGAGTCGATTGAGACATGTCCGTCTGTCTGTCCGTCCGTCCGTCCGTCCGTCCGTCCGTCCGATAGAGTGCCTAGATCTCAGCAACTATACAAGCTAGAGCTACCAAATTTGGCATGTAGACTCGTTTGGAGTGTACGCTGATCAAGTTTTTTTTTTTGCCACGCCCCCTTCCGCCCACGCTATTCGAAAAACAATACTTTGAGCCCCCATATCTCGGGAACTATAAAAGATAGAGCTATCGGATTCGGACATTAGATGCGTGCAGCGTGCACGCAGACCAAGTTTATTTAAATTTTTGCCACGCCCCCTTCCGCCCCCGAAATTCGAAAAATTCTGTTTTCACCCGAAATATTTATCGTATCGAAATTAAATTTGGCACACTAATACATGTCACGTATATCTATCATTCCACCAAATATCACAAGAATCGGAATAAAAATGGCCGAGTTATACATAGAAACGTTTATCACCCATTGCGGTGCAAGGCAGATGCACGCAAAAAAGAGCGAGATAGCATATGCTGGGTATCACCGATTTGGTCGGGGCGTGCTATAGAGCTCGTTTCCACATAAGAGTGAGCGAGGTAGCATTTAAAAGAAATTAATTATATATCTCTTCACCTAATGCATGGTATATCCAAGTCGGCCCGGCGACTTACTTACTTTATTTTAATATAAATTTGTGTTCCTTCTAAAAACTTTTTTGTTTCTTGAACGATCATCACCAAACTTAATAGTTTACATTTAACAATAATAAATTATAATCCCGCTAAATTTTTTCCAAATCGGGTGACTATATTATATTATCCCACAAACATATGTATAAAACATTTGAATACTGCTTGCATACATACATACATGCATATGTATGCGTGTCGTGTCAGAGTAGGGTAGGGGTTTCTACACAAAGGTTTTTACATTTAGTTAATTTATTTAGGGATTGAGTAATCCAAGAACTTTCAAGGGTATACAAATTTCGGCATGACCGAAGTTAGCATTTTTGATATTTATACCCTTGCAGAGGTTATTATAAAATTGGTCAGATGTTCGTAACGCATAGAAGGAATCGTTTCCGACACCATAAAGTATATACATATATTGTTGTATCAGCAAGAGAAGTCCGTCCGTCTGTCTGTCTGGTGCTATGCAAACTAGTCCCACAGTCGAAAATAGGGTTTTAGATCAATTACTTCGTTATTTTTTACGAAATTATCATGAAACTTAATATATGGCAGTTTGCTATATATGTATCTTAACGTCTATGCCAAATTTGATCAAGATCAGACTACTATATCATATAGCTCCCATAGGAACGATCGGACCAAAAATAGTTTTGCTTCTAAAAACCTTTTATTTCTTGAACGAAACTTAATAATTTAGATTTATACACCATAAATTATAATCCTACTAAGTTTTATAAAAATCGGATGACTATATCATATACATATGTATGTATGTGTCATTAAAACATATAAAACAATTGCATGCTGCATATCTACATACTTATGTATGTACATGTACTATGTTATGTACTTATGTACATGCATATGTATGCGTGCCGTGTTATAATGTGTAGGACTTTCTACATAAAGGTCTTTGCATTTAGCTAACTCTATTTAGGGATTGAGTATCACAAGAACTTGCAAGTGGCCGGCGTGGCCGAAGTTAACTTTCTTGATATTTAGAACATAAAATTTAATGGTCAAGAGTATACGAACTTTGGCATAGCGGATGATAGCTTCTTTGAAATTTTTTATTTTCTCCTAATAATGTTAACTATAACTCCCCTCAATGTCGGCATATTCACTTTTCTAATTATACCCAATGTCAGGCTCCAGTGTTTGTCCTCAAATATTTTAGCCGATTCCAAGCGCAAAACCGCATAGAGCATACCGAGCGACGGATACATACATACATATGTATGTATGTATAAGACTCACTACATAATTGAGTGACTTGTGATGGTGTGGGAGAAAGGGCAAAGCAGTTGTCGCGGAGTGTATCTTTTTGATGGTGTCCGAAACGGGGACAAAATTGCACAACGAGGGAGAGGGCTGGTGATAAACAAACACACGCTGTGCAAATATTTAATAATTAACTTAGCAAAAAAAAAAAACAAAAAAATTATGAAAACGGACAAAATATAGACAAGTTGGCCAAAAAACAAAAACACAAATTAATTCAAAAGAAAAAGCAAGAGGGAAAGAGTGAGAGCTTCTACTGTTGGAAAGAATAAAAAATTGTTAGCTGACGTCACTTGTCCTTGAATTCGTATATTTGCCGCAAACTCAAAACGAAATTCGCAAAATTCAATGCACTGTCAGCAGCGGCAGCAACAGAACAGCGGCAAAGCTCAAAACAAAAAAGAAAAAAACACTAAAAATAACAAAAACGGACAGATAAGTTAATAAAGCTAAGGCAAAGCAGCGAACTCAGCGAAAGAAAGACAGTAACAGAGAGAATGACAAAAGTTTGATTTATTGATATTTTGTTGCTTACATTCAGATGACATAGCAATATAAAAGATAAATAAATGAATAAATCTTATAAAACCCTTTGTATAGTTTTATTGGTACCATTGCAATTTAAAAGTAAAAAAACGTTACAATATACATATGTTTATAAACTGTTTTGAAGTTATCGATAGTTTCCATAACAGATCTTGATTATTTTGTCACCATTATAATCGTACTTTAAAATGAATTCATTCGAATTGACTTCAATTGAATAAGTGTCAGACACACATTACGTCAGTGAAATGAATAAACATTCGACAACATTCGAGTTACTCGAATAATTGGAATAGTGCTAGTCTGTAAGATGTGTTACACAAACTTCAAGTTGTCGCGAAGTACATTTAACATAGCCAAGCATAAGTGTTACTTCTCCTATCGCTGTCATATGTACATATGTATGTATTAAATATGTAAATACATAATTCTCGATGAAAGTTTTGTACAAATGTAAAGCAGGGATAGGCAGCCATAGCCCGTGCAGGCACTTTTGTTCGGGAACTCACACAGCAAGATTCGTGTTGTGTGTAGCCGAAGTTGGGACGAAGGAGGCTTTTTGAGCGTCAAAATTCAATTAAATGACTTCATTGTATGTATGTACATATGTCGCTTTGCTCCGTCGCCACACACAATGTATCCTTACTTTGTTTTCTCTTTCTCCTGGATTTAATCATCGGCTGCAATTGTTGTCTTCATTGCATCGTAATTTATTCACTTTTTATTTTGCGCAGTGTAAAGCAGTGTAAAGTGTGCATAACACTCAGGCAAGCACGCGCACACAATGTTATGTACCTATTCTCGGTTTTGTGACTATTCCTGATGTAGATATGAATTCAAATATGTATGTACATATGTAAATCAAATTATAGCCGACAAAACATTGGTACTTCAAAATGTCTATCAATTTTAAAGCAGACAATTCACTGAATATTGTTTTAATGTTGCTAGGCCCATGATTACCCATTCTGTAAATATAAGAATCAACCAAGTTGTTTGTCTATTGTTTTGCGGTTCCTTCAAATACCAATTTTGGGGAACAGTGTGGAACTGAACCACACGTATTGTAAATATGTCATCCCCACTGCGACTAAAATATCGATAGTCAAGGTAAATACTGGCTTATCGATTCATACATACAACAACCCTAGCTTTTATTTATAAAAAAAAAAACGACGTATTCACACATGCACTCTTACACATACAAATACATTTAATAAAACAAGCGTGCATAAATCGAGAAGAAAAAACTGCAATTCAACGACAATCAATAATCTGGAGCAACCGTCCAAAGAGCACGTGCTGCATTCACTTGGCCCCTCGTACACAGCCCGCTAAAAGCGACGACAAGTTAGAAAACAACTGGATCAGAACGGAAAACGAAACGGCTGCAAACCACAACAAACCCGCAATAGCAGAATTTATTTATTATTTTAGTTTGAATTAGTTTTCCGAGCAGCAGCTGAGTGTTTAGGGAACAAACTGAACAACCAGGTGAATATAATTGCACTTATCGAAACGGGTCCCGCCTTTAAGTTTTCTTATTCTCTAAATTCGCCTTTGCGTAAGGTCTACGAGTGTGTTGCAAACTATGTACATATGTATATCAAGTTGATATTATCAACTAATTATGAGGCGCATGATTACAGAAAGAAAAAAATCAACAAACAACAACAGCTTTGGAGAGGCAACCGTCCGTCAAGCGTCAATGCGAAAAAACCATTTGCCATAGATTTCTTATCAGTCGTTTTATCTGGTTTTGGCCTTTGCCCTGAGCCATTTTTTGTATGCCTTTTTGTTGTTCGTTGCTGCTTCATGTTTTTTCTCATCTTTTTTGCGTGTCTTGGTCACGCAATCGGCAAGTTGAGAAGCTACAGCCACGATGATTAATCCAATATATTATCATATACACGCGTGCATTTAGATAAATCAATTGGCTAAATCGATAAGGTCCACCACCAAAGCGGACAATAATGGGTCAAACCTTGTCTGAGCCGGTGACTGCCAAGGAGTCATCATATTGCCAGAATTCGGTGTACCGTGTCGGCTCCAGCTGCATGCAGGGATGGCGCATCAACATGGAGGATTCACACACACATATACTCTCGTTGCCTGATGATCCGGGCACCGCATTTTTTGCTGTCTTCGATGGCCATGGCGGGGCCACAGTGGCTCAATATGCGGGCAAACATTTGCATAAATTTGTACTCAAGCGACCGGAGTACAATGACAATGACATAGAAAAAGCCCTTAAACAGGTGAGTAAAACACTTAGTCGACACTTACAATTAGTCATAAAAGATATCAGGAACCAATTTCGCCATCTGACGAATTTTTATATATCGTAAGCTTTCAAAGGCATGAAAATATCATGAATACACATACATACATAAGTAGTTTGTTTAAGATTGCCTCTTCTAGCTTGACAATCCTACAACATCCTATAACTAGCGATATCATACTGTCTATGAACTTCTACTTCTCAACCAAGAATATATATATTTATATGGATATATGTGCTTGGAAATATATAAAATGGTAAAATGATTACAAGAATGATACAAATTTTGCAGGGCTTTCTGGACATTGATTATGAAATGTTGCACAATGAGTCATGGGGCGAACAAATGGCTGGATCCACAGCTATTGTGGTGCTGGTCAAGGATAATATATTGTACTGCGCCAATGCTGGGGATTCGCGTGCCATTGCCTGTGTGAATGGCCAATTGGAGATACTCTCAATAGACCACAAGCCAAATAATGAGGGCGAGTCAAAACGTATTATAGAGGGCGGCGGTTGGGTGGAATTCAATCGTGTAAATGGTAACCTCGCCCTCTCCCGTGCCCTTGGTGATTTTGTCTTTAAGCGAGCAAACAAAAAGCCGGAAGACCAAATTGTTACAGGTGAGTGAATGCGCTCTGATTTGCGCTCGCTTTCAGTCTTTTGTTCATGTTTAATAATTGTACATCATCGCTATTATCACGGCAGCGTACCCGGATGTCGAGACGCGGAAAATCTCGGACGATTGGGAATTTATCGTGTTGGCTTGCGATGGCATTTGGGACGTAATGACTAATGCGGAAGTTTTGGAATTCTGTCGTACACGCATCGGTTTGGGCATGTATCCGGAGGAGATATGCGAGGAGCTGATGAACCATTGTCTGGCGCCCGACTGCCAAATGGGCGGCCTGGGCGGTGATAATATGACAGTTGTATTGGTCTGTCTGCTGCATAATAGACCCTACAGAGATTTAATTAACCGATGCAATCGCAGTAATAACACGTTCTACAAACAAGATGCCACAAATCCTAATCCAAATCCCAGTTCAAATCCGAATCCAAATCTTAATGATAATGATCAGCAGACGAGCAGCAACACGGAAACAAGAACAAAAATACCAGCATCAACGTCAGCTAATCTCCAGCACAACTCCAACTCAAGTCCTAGTCCCCCTAACTCTTATCTATCCGAAGATACGTCACAGGAAAAACAGTCACAACAAGATCATGTAGATCCGCTGCTGGCAGCAACCGAAATGCAATTTAATTATATTTACTAGCCTTATATATATATATATATATATGTATATATATATACTTATATATGTATGTACCTACGATTATATGGTATTCAGTAATACCAATTTTAGTCGAACTTTATATATATATATATAAAACTCTTAATGCAAACTCTCGCTCTACTTGCGAGTCGGCGGAGTGGGTGGGAGGGGAGTGTGTTCGTGTGTGGTGTGTATTCTCTGGTTAAGATTTTATACTTCATCAAAAAACTTGTACAATCCTTACAAACTAAACTTTCCCCTTTCCATTTTCCTTATTATTTTTTAACCCTCAGAGGGCCTAAAATGATAAATTTTATATTTATAACTACCATGAATACTGTGTTTTTTTGTGATTGCTGTCCCCGATGCAAATAAAAATTGTATTACTCGTTTAGTATTTTATGTAAGAGAAATAGAGAACAACTATATTTAGTTTTGGTTATTTAACATTTGAGAAAAAAAACATGAAAAGAAGCTGATGCTAAAGCTAAAAAAAAGAAAGCTAGGAAGAGTTGAAAATTTTGAAAAATAAATCAAACCGTTTTGTAGTGCCCTAAAAATTGCGAAAAACTACTCAAAAATTAAAAAAAAAACGTTTCCCGATTGTTGAATCCTGACCAGGTATACTGAGGTGAGACAAATCATATACAAACCAAAACATATTAAAATTTGTTCATATAAGAAATCCAAAACAAGTATTTACACAATCTAAAAGCAATTTATAGAACATTTATTTCTACTGCACAAAATCCTTTAACATTCAGTCTCTCGCTCTAATCCGATTTCGTCTCTATCTCTTTCTCTCTTTTCTAGGGCCTTGATTGCCTTCGTTATGTATAATTCACGCTTCCACATTTGTTCAGTGTTATGCGAATATAAAAAATTTATTCGCAGATCTACAGATTTCTACACTATCGAAGTGATTCAAAGTTATCTTGACTAGAACTATATTCCTTTACAGTTCGAGTAAAGATGAAAATTGGGTCCAAGTCATCTGAGTTAACAATAAAACATATAGTTTGACTAACGTTAAAACGTAAGATTAAGAATGTAAATGTAAATAAAAAAAATACAATATAATATATACATATACATATATAGATATGTAATAGATGGTTTTTATAGAAGGTTATTAGTCCGCTTTTAGATTTCTCAAGATATAGTGCCCTAAACAAAACCAACTTTTTTCATATAATTATGGTAGAAATTATCACAAATAAAAGTTGCTGAGATATTTTTTCGAAAATTGGTATTTTCTTACCTCAAAATTACGAACTCAAAATTTGTGAAGAAGAGGTTTAACGTACTATTCATAAAATTTTTTCCCACTTATGTACTTCTCAGTCGAGACTCTCGACATTTAAGTGGTTAGTGAGCTTTCTCCAACCGGTTCAATCTTGGATAATTCACGATGCCATGATCTCCCCTTTCTTGTTTAGAAATTGTCTTTTCGTAAAAAACATATGTGTTGCGGAAACACTATCTGTGAAAAGTGGCTTTGCACATAAAAAAGTAAATGACGTACGGTAATTGCGAAAAACCATTGGTGAGCAAAAGCAATAGAACATGAATAATTTTGTAAGGAACACAAAAGCAACTTTTTAATTAAATACATACCTTTGTACGTACATGTATATGTACATATATGTACATGTATTAACCAAATTATGCTTGTGATACTAAAATTTGTACGACTCCGACTGATTTGTTGTACCTGCGTTTAATATTTGGGAACAGTTTTTCCAAATACATGTACATATATGTACATAGATACATATGTACATATGTATGTACATACATACATACATACACATACATATGTATGTATGTATGTATATGTATGTACTTGTCGCTTTGAAAATCTTCTCCACTGAGCCATTGCAAAGCGATCACTCAACGTTTTGTTAAGACTGTTGACTCAATTATTGACAATTCGTTCTCAATAAGGAAAAGAACTAGATTTTTCATCAATCAGCGGCACACTTGCGACGAATAAAGCCAGGATAGTGAATTTGTAACGCCGAACATGACAGCGATAACTTTATTTAGCGCCTGGTATTCATTTTTTTTGCAGAATAAATATTATTCCGACTTAATGTATTGACATGTAAGTATATACTTACATATGTATGTATGTACATATATTGTACGTTGTTGAAGCAAAATAATAAGATAGACGAGCTGTACAACGAATGGTCAAGTACCAACATTGCCTGCTTTTAGTGAATCTCTCGTAACATATGTATTTGGAAAGTGTATCAGATAAGATGATGTATCACAGGATTAACTGATGTACACAGGCTGATTCACTTAAAGGAAACTTACTAAAAACCTGTTCACTAAATAATAATTGTAGATCAACATTTTGTGTCTGTAATTAAATCTGTTAAATTGATTCTACAAGGATGATCCAAAAAAACGTGTTTGAATTTTTGGATATGAGCTCCCACATCGATCACTAAGATTTTGTGGCTTAAGACCGTTAATTACTTTCTTTGGAAGAATTTTTAGCCAAACGCATTATCAATTCAAACTCTCTAAATGACAATACAAGATCCATTGCCGAAAAGCCCCATTTCTTAGAGGATTGAATAAAATGAAAAACTAGATTAAGACCCAGCTGAGATATAGTATGAGCTGGAATACAACGATAATGTTAGAGAAAAAAGGTTGCACGATCTTAGATAAAATTGTATAGTTGTCTTTAGCAAAAGATCCATGGCGAATACCACATTCCACTTATCTACCGAATGCAAGTAAACTTCTTGCCTTATGAGCGCGATATTGATCTGATGTAACATCCAAATAACAAAATCATTACTTTTTTTGGACCAATTATCGTCGCTCATATAAATCATCTCTCTATATATGTATAATGGCATTGTTTTATATGGCACACTTTAGGAATCAAGCAATTTCAGTAATGCATAATAGTCTAAAGTGAATTTCATCTTTAAAATGTTGTGAAATGGTTCCAAGGCCATCTTCAGTTGGTACATATAAACAAATGTATTCGGTAAGAGTTGCTAATCAGTCAGTCAATTTCGAATCTTGAATCTGTTGCAGCATAATTTACTTTTACTAATTTAATTTATTATTTTTTTGTTTTCTGTTTTTTTACTATATAGAGAAAATTTTAAAATTTCTGGGGCTTTGCTTAATTATCTTCTTCATTATTTAGAATAATCGGAGAATAAAAGCAAAAACAAAAAATCTATTATTAATGAGAATATATCGTAATATATAATGTATACATCAAACAAATCAACAATTCGTTAGCCATAATTCATGTTTGTACTATGCGAGGAGTTCTGGTAAGCGCTAGATATGTTCTTCGACTGGTCCTTGAGATGATTGTTTTCCTGACACCATTCCACAAAATCATCGATAAGTACGGGCCAAGCGCCCTCTGAGTCGTAATTGCTCATTCGATCGTCGATAATGGTTGCAAAGTCAAGCAATAGATTCCATGTGTCTCTGGATATTGCTCGCTTATGCTTCTCCTCCAAGAATTTGCACCAGATGTCCAGAAATTTGAAACGTCCTCGCAGCACTATGCACCAATAGGCAATTGCCATTTCCAAGTCAATGCCCTTCTGTCCCGGATCCTTAGCATAGTTAAACGTAAAGTGATAGAAATCCTTGAATTTGCCAGCATCATTCAATTCCTGCTCCAGCACGGGTAGCTTGAACTTCAGTTTTTCAATGCTATCGATTCCCAGATCGCACATGCCGTTCACGAACTCATCGCGGGAAAACTCGCACTGCACTTCTGCATGAAATTTCCACGCAATGATGAGCACCAATTTGGAGTCCGGACTCAGTTCAAGATCCTCTAGAAATCGAATCACACCTTGTGAGCTAATCTTTTGAGGATCACTCGGATCGCGGTAGCGCAGGAATAATTGCTCAATACGTTTGCGATCCAGCTCCCGATAATAGTATTCGGGATTCTGAAAATAATTATCGCTGGCCAAATCCATTTTCCATTCGTTTTGTGTCAAGCAGAAAATTGCGGTCTGCTCGCCCGTCTGTGTGAGGGAAATAAATTTTTTTACCTTGTCGCGGTGTTGGCTTGACTTAAGTTTGTTCTGCAAGGGATCAGACGCACAAAAAAAACGAAAAGAATAGATAACCACAAATCAGACAATAATAAAAAACAAAATGAATAAGAATTAGGAATTGCATAAATGCAACAACAACAAACTATGCGTTAGGTGTTCACCAGAGGAAGAAGAAGCAGCAATGGTCCGTGCGTCCAGGGGTAATCAGGCCAACTAGAGCCAAGCCAGTCAGATCGAGTGAACTTTTGGGTGAACTCTTGGGTTCATAGCAGTGTCACCTGCACTATTTTGAATCTAGCTTGATTTTTGTACACTCACCATTGTCGTTCTGTTTTATACTTTTTCTCAATATTTTATTAGTGCTATTTGTTTATTTTATACTGACAGTTTTCGTTTTCTCTACGTTTGCGTTGTTAGTGGCCTAAAGACGAGTAATTTAACACTACAAATTATCGAAATTTCGGCCATCTCCAGCGGTCTTATGGCACAGCAAACTTAACAGACTTTTCAAAATCGCTATGGGCATAAACGTAATGAATGGCTCCAATAAAAAATAAAGTAAGTAAGTCGCCGGGCTGACTCGGATATACCATGCATCAAGCGAAAATTTAAATACTTAACTCTTATGTGGGCACTAGCACTTTAGCCCCCCACAGTCCAAATCCGCCATTGCCCCGCTTTTAGTACAAAATGTTTCCACGGATAACTCGTTTATTTTCCATCCCTTTTTGTATGAAATTAGGTGGAATGTTAGATACTCATATCATTTACTAGGGTGAAAAATTAAATTGCGATACGATACAGAGGAAAACAGCATGTCTGTTGTGTGGAGTTTTTCCCGCATTAGTGACACACATCGTGAAAAAAATTCTGAGTAAAGCGTGAATCGTTGGATTTAGGTACATTTTTGTCACAATTCTCAAAAGTTTCTAGTGCACTGCTCGTTAGCTGAGTGCTTTTTCCCGAGAGCTGATCTGTTTTATGTTTCCAATATTGTTGCCAGTGCTTCAACTGTTTTTTCAGTCTCAAATATTGAAGTTTTTTGTCAACTTTCATAAGATTACCGAATCGTTCTATAATACTGTTAATGAGATCAGTAAAATCATTAGGTATTCTTTTACGTTTTTAGAAAGTATTAAGTGCAGCTGGAAACCATTTAAAACATCTTGAGAGAAACGAATTTTCATATCCTCAATAACGTTAGCTAATAAAGGATGTATATTAAAACTCAAAATAGTCTTTACAATTAGATGTATCGTGGTTTTTTTTTCTGCGGTCAGCCTTTGACCGGCCAACACTTCGAATTATTAATGACTATTAGACGCTTGGTACCTGAATCTCAATAACTAGAGCTGCTACAAGATATCTGAAGAAGGTAGATTCCAAATCAGCACACTCAAATTAATTGACAACCGTAGACAAACTTCATGCAACAAAGAAAAAGTTCGCTTTTGATGTCCTGTGTCATTGAATAACCTACATCTGTCCAATGAAAAGCTGTGCGTCTAGTTCTCTGACAATGAGTTTGTTAATGCGGAAATCGCTGCTGTGTCATACACTCGTAACTGGCTATCGAGTCATTCATGTGTCACCACCGATATGGTGAGTTATCGCACACCTGACTCAGTATTGATTTTACATGAATAAAAATGAAAACAAAGAAGAATACAATCTCTAGTGAAAAAATGCTCGGAACTTTTCATCAGCTGGGGCATCTGTTCCTGGTCTCCACGTTCGCGGTTCTAGTTCAGACCAGTGATATTACGGACAAGGTATTCGGAGACATAAAAGAGGGAGTTGTGGCAGCCTTTGGGGATTTCAATTCCAACGAGCTAACGGACACATTTCTTATACGAGATGATATGACAACGTTGCAAATACTTTATGGACACTTTACGGAACCCCTGCTTAGAGCTGGTCCGTATTGCACGTACCAGAGCGGTCACAAGATAGCCAGCGTTGTGCCTGGCGACTTTGATGGCGACGCTCTAATGGATGTTCTGGTGAACCTTCGGAATGTAAATAAAGGCAAGGATATCTATGATGTCTACATCAATTGGGGCAACACTACAGAGCTCATCTGCGCCAAGAAACCTTTATTTAGCACCAAGGGCGAAGTGATGGCCTTGGACTTTAATCGTGACATGATCATTGATTTGTATGGGCTGGACGATGTGGAGGGCATGCGAAGTTTCTGGATCTTCAATAGCACTCGCGATGCTTTTCACGTGGTTCATCAGGCTGCGCCCACAAGCTTACCCATTGATTCCCTCAGAATACCGAATGCGAATGCCTATTTGGATCTGAATGAGGACTATCTGGCCGATCTATTTGTACAGACCAAAGATGCCTACGAGATTTGGTATGGCAATCATGAGAATTTCGGTTATGAGTACACGATCAAATACCTACCAATTGGGGCCACAGACTACACCGTAGGTCAAGCAGTGTTCATGGATTTTGAATTAAGAGGCGTGCAGAATATTGTGGTGCCATTTTGCATTCAATTGAACTGTAGAAATTCCACTATAATGGTTCACGATGGAGTCGATTTTCGAGATGTTCATGTTAATTTTAAGGTATGACTTTAGACATACATATGTACACATAACACCCAATTCCTGTATAAACCATTTCCAGGATCCCCAGGGTATCAGCTGGACCTTTGTGCCACCCATTGCAGATGATGTCTATCTGAGGACCATAACCGCTCGAAGCGGTGACTTCAATCTCGATGGTTATCCAGATCTGTTAGTTACCCTACAACCCACAAATATGGCTAAGACGGTGATGCAGACATTCCTGTTGGAGAATGTGCCCTGCACTACGTGCAACAAGCCACTGACTCGCACCTTCGAAGTAAGGTGGAATGCCTTAGCACCGATGGGTAATAATACAGTGGCCGGAGCATTCTATGATTTCTACCAGGATGGTGTTCTTGATGTGATACTCATTCAGAAGAACGAGAAGGGCAACTATCGTCCATTGGCCTTTCGGAACACCCTTGACTATGATGCTAATTTCGTCAAGGTGATTGTCCTGACTGGTTTAGACAATAAGCAAAACCCGGAACGACGCACTGCGTTGGGAAGAAAGCAGCGCACATATGGCAGCAATCTGCCTGGACCAAGAATCACCTATTGCACTACCACCCAAGATGGGGATAAGCAATGCGGTAGCAGCGTTCAACTGCCTCAGGCTTCGTATTTTGCCCTCCAGTTGCCGTACACTTGTTTCGGCCTTGGGAGAACACCCAATTTCGTGGACCAGTTGGCAGTGGGGCTGGGCAGCAAATATCGCAATTTCACCCAACTGATACCCAATTCACAGATCATTGTGGTCCCTAAACCACTGAATGAGCCTTCCCGATGGAAGGCTCAGCTTTTTGTCACCCCAAGCAAATTGATTCTTATGAGTGTCGTAGCTTTAGGTGGCACTTGCCTGGTCATAATACTTATAATATTGGTCCTTTACATCAAAGAGAAGCGGGAGGATAGACAAGAGCGCTTGCAAGAGTCTCACAGATTCCATTTCGATGCTATGTAAATAGTTAGTTATGAGCTGGAGCAGAAATGGAGGAATTATTTTTAGTCAACCAATGTAGTTGCTTTTTATTTATAATTTAAACACTTTTTTTATTATAAATATTTGTTCCAATATGACGGTCCCAGCGCCCAGTTGTGTGGAAACCACTGGAAAGAATTTATGCTCGGCCATTCAGTGGAAATAGACCTTATATATAAAATATTATTATAGGTTAAGAAGTGTGATATATAAAAAAAAAAAAAACAATAAAACTTATTAATGAAAGCTATCCGCGTGAAAAATTCCATTTACCTAAGAGGTTCATAATTATGGAAGCTATTATAGCCAACCGTTCATAGGAATGGATGGATAGTTGACATTGTTATTAATTGTTTAAACAAAATACATGGGATTTGATTTCATGAATCCAGCATCAATTATCCGTTTTTTGTATTCCACTTGGGGAGATTGGAATAAACGAGTTCTAATACAGAGAAGTAGGTATATTGTTATTATAACCTTAAGCGAACTCATAATGCAAGTCGATACTTACCCAGTTAAGTAAACACGTCCACGAGCCGCCACCAAATGTGCCAAATATGCTGGTGCTGGATATGAAACCGAGCGAGTGCATCGTGGGAACATATGACATAGATTATAAGTCAATTGCTGCAGCAAGTCGATGGATAAGTCGCCAGTGTTCTCAATAATGTTATATCGCGTTGGCTTTGCTGTGCCCTGAATCGATTGATGGCTAACCATAAAAAACTGCATCTCATTCGGATGGACAATGGTGCGGTCCACAACAGTGCCAGGGTTCACATTATTGAATTTATTATACGTCGATGGACCACCATGGGGGAAAAATCTTGTATGATGTCGTTTTACCACGATCGCACAACATATTTTCGGATTGATTTTAAGCTAGGATTAGTGTTAGGAACGGATTAGTCAAAATGTGCATCGAAACCGAGTGCAAATCGAGATCTTTACCTTGGCACAAGCAGCATAAATGCCCTTCAGTTCGAGTGCTTTGATTTTTGGAAATTGTCCATCGCTGACGCCATCACGATAGTAGATAATGTGATCTGGAAATCTTTTAATATATTGCTGATAGACACGCAAATGCTCGGTAACAATGCCTTCCATGTCCTCGATCTCCTCCACAGTAGATCGCTGTAAGCGATACTGCATATTATACGCAGCCCCATATCGATCGTGTGAGGCAGCCACACCGACAACACTTGGGATTTCCTTTTGGTCTGGCGATGGATGGGTTACATCGGCACCCAAATACATCACATTCGAGAGCGCGGTGAGTGGGTCATCCTTCAATTTGTGGTTAATGCCATTCAACTTCGAATTGACCTTCAATAGCAAATTGCCAATTAATTGTGGATTCAATTTGCGCTCTACCGTAAACTGCTTAATGCATTGGGTCAGTATCCCATGAGTCAACTCTGCCTTCTGTTTAATTGTATCATAAGATGTCCCGAAACTCGGTATTATCACAATGACCAAATCGAATTTTTTACGCTTAAGCTCAACGAAACAGTTATCCAATTTCCTATCATCTTGGAAGGTCTGAATTTCGGCCTGTTCCTCAAGGTTCACATTTTGCAACAGTCCTTGTTTACGGAACATGTTGGCAAAGTCCGAAACCTGATTGTAATGCAATTTACGCTGCCCATCCGAATACAAAATAGCCCATTTGTGGACCTTTGGCGGTAGTTCTAAAAACTTAGCACCCTGGTCCATTCGCCATGAGCCATTCCTAACCGATGCCAACAGTTTGTTCTTATACTCGACCTGCGGCGCATTGAGAGTACGAGTGTGGACCGTAATGAAATCGTTGTGAATGCTAATCCCAAAACGGGTAATGGTAGGATCTGCATTGTGTTGAAGATAATTGAGTAAATTCATAATCTTGTCCTTGCGCTCGTTGGTCGAGGTGGCAGCGTATTTGATCATGGCCGCGACCTGATTGCTCCCATCTTTGCGATTTAATGCCTGACCCTCTTCAATGCGGCACAGTTCTAATGGCACATAGATATTCCTGGCCGGCGGACCCACGTGCAGACAATGCAAGTTTGGATATTTCAAGTTGTAGTCGCGACTACGAAAATATTCCTTGACCGTCATCGTTTTCTTATCCTCCAGTTCAAATCTCTGTTGATCCGCCGACTGAGGTGACAAACCGTTGACTTTGAATACACGTGGGGCACTGTTGAAACTTGGCGGTGGCTCATAAATGATATTCATTCCTTTGAGGAAGCGTTCAATTACTGAACGTGATTGTTCCAGATTCGTGCTGGTCGTAATCTTTGTTGAATAGCGGGAGTCTTTACCGTAACGTTCGATGTACTCCAAAATACTTAGAGCAATCGGGAAAGACTTGTGGGAGATGTCCACATTGACAAATGGTTCATCGCCCAGAACAAAGGATTGATACAGACCAATCAAACACTCGTAACCTTCGCCCAGATCAAGGCGTTTGTCTGGTTCTGACATCTTAAAAAACGACCGCCCCGCACGAAATGCCTTTTTATGACAAGGTTCTGCTAGGACTACTTCCAGACATTGCAAAGCTTGCATAGGTTTGTCATATATTCTGTCCTTCATATAGCTATGGGGTTAAAAGTTTCAAGATAGGGAAAACGCAAATTAATAAAAGAACGAATGAAAGACGTTTTTGTTTGCTGTAAACAACTGGCTTTACCTCTTAAGTACACTCAAATCGATTTGTTCAGCCGCTGTTGCCTTAATTTGCACATTGTAGTTTAAAGTGCGACCATGTCGATCAGTCACCTACAATAAAAATAAAATATTAATTCCGACTATTCTCCTCTATCGTTGGTTTCATCACTTGCCTTGACATCACCCCCATCATTGGCTGTTTCCAACTTGTCAACAGAGAAGCACGAGGCACGGCCATCGAAAGCCGCTACAGCGTTTTTCAAGTGGTTGACACGAAACTGTTCGAAGGCATCGCGGAAGAATTTCTTGGGTCGCTCAGGGGTAATCTTCACATCATAATGGTATGCTTTAGCTGGCATTTTGGACATATCAACTTTAAGATAATTAACAGACACCTGGCCAGGTGTACCAATACTACCGCGTTTAATAGAACCAGTCGGCAGGGCTGGTAGTGGAGGCAAAGCTGCTCCACCCTGGGGTCGTGACTGATAACCGCCTTGGCTTCCGCCTCCCTGTTGACCACGTTGCTGATAGCCGCCTTGGCTTCCGCCTCCCTGTTGACCACGTTGCTGATAGCCGCCTTGGCTTCCGCCTCCCTGTTGACCACGTTGCTGATAGCCACCTTGTCCTCCATGTCCCTGAGGACCACGTTGCTGATAGCCGCCTTGACCTCCATCTCCCTGAGAACGACGTTGTTGATAACCGCCTTGGCTTCCGCCTCCCTGTTGACCATGTTGCTGATAGCCGCCTTGGCTTCCGCCTCCCTGAGGACCACGTTGCTGATAGCCGCCTTGTCCTCCATCTCCCTGAGAACGACGTTGTTGATAACCGCCTTGGCTTCCGCCTCCCTGTTGACCATGTTGCTGATAGCCGCCTTGGCTTCCGCCTCCCTGTTGACCACGTTGCTGATAGCCGCCTTGTCCTCCATCTCCCTGAGAACCACGTTGTTGATAACCGCCTTGGCTTCCGCCTCCCTGAGGACCACGTTGCTGATAGCCTCCTTGTCTTCCATCTCCCTGAGAACCACGTTGTTGCGGATTGGATGTGGATGCTGCATTTTCTACAGCAGCTAGTAAGATAATTCGAAATAAAATCAATGAAAACCTGGAGTTTCATTTAAAGTTTCTCTTTAAAAGATAAAGGGAGTTAACTGTGTTTTCGTAATCGTCTGAAAAATTCAAAAGATATCCGCAGTAAACAGATTGTACAGTGTTGGAGCTAGTACACTGCCTTGCGGAACACCCGCCTTTATAAATCTGGAGAGTGATGATTGGCCATCAACGACAACTTTAAACGAACGGTCTTGTAAGTATTTTTTACCATCAAGAAGAGTTGTGGAGAAAGTATTTTTTTGAGATTAAACAACAGGCCAAGATGCCACATTCTGTCAAAGGCTTGCTTCATATCCAAAAAGACGGCAACAGCATATTTTTGTTCCTAGTTTTTGTTCTAACAACTCTTTTATTTCTTGAACGATAGTCACCAAACTTAATAATTATACCATGCATTCATAGAATGAAATGGTATATTAAAGTCGCCAAAATGTATGTAACAGGGAGAAGGAAGCTTTTCCGACCCTATAAAGTATATATATTCTTGATCAGTATAAATAGCCGAGTCGATTGAGATATGTCCGTCTGTCTGTCCGTCTGTAGGATCATCGAGATCTCGGAGACTATAAGAGATAGAGTTACCAAGTTACCCGTTTGCTCTGCAGGCAGATCGAGTTTTTTTTTTTGTTTTTCGAAACGCCACCTTCCGCCCCCGCTATTTGAAAAACAATATTTTGAGCCTTCATAACTCGGGAACTATAAAAGATAGAGCTATCGGATTTGGACATTAGATGCGTGCAGTATGCACGTAGACCAAGTTTGTTTCAAATTTTTGCCACGCCCCCTTCCGCCACCGAAATTTGAAAAATTCGATTTTCACCCGAAATATTTATCCTAATTTAATTTGGCACACTAATACATGTCACGTATATCTATCATCCCACCAAATATCACAAGAATCGGAATAGAAATGGCCGAGTTATATGTACTTAGAAACGTATTTTACTCATAGCGGTGCAAGGCAGATGTACGCAAAAAGAGCGAGATAGCATATGCTAGAAATCACCGATTTGGTCGGGGGGCGCTAAAGTGCAAGAGCAAGAAAGAGAATACATTTGACATTTGGTACCTCTGTCATTTATAGTTGATGAGATCTGCGCACTTTTACGGACAGACAGACAGACATGGCCCAATCGACTCGGCAATTGATACTGGTGAAGAATATTTATACTTTTAATATAGGAAGAGTATAGATTAAATAGTATTCCCGCCAGTGTGTCTGTATCTTTTGGCTGCCGTCGTCATTATTCTCGTCATCACCATCACCATTACCAGCTTCATTACGGTAGCGCTGGCTAAAATTTGGACTACAAATCAAACCATGATTTGGTGGTTTTTGCCATGTTTGTTTTTGTAGGCCGCCTCATCACAATGGGATAGCGTAGTACTCCCATAATAAGTACGGAAGTGTAAGTCCAACCGTATTTGGTAAATCACGCGTATTTCGTCAAAGTTACTGCTCCTTATGCTTTGTGTTCTGTCTTTTCTAAGTTTTGCTCGGAACAAAATGGTTCGAGGCCAAGATTTATCATTAGATATAACCAGAAGGCCGGGCTAACTTCGGCCATGCCGAAGTTTGTATACCCTTGCAAGCTCTTGTGTTACTAGATCCCTAAAAAGATTTATCTAAATGTAAAGACCCTGGTGTCCGTTTTTACACGCCATAGCACGGCACGCATACATATGCATGTATGTATGTAGACATGCAGCATGCAATTTTTTCATGTTTGTATGACAGCTATATGATATAGTCATCCGATTTTAATAAAATTTACCAGATATATAATTTTATATATGAGAATGTTATTTACCAAGAAACAAAAAAGTTTCTAGAAGAAAAACTATTTTTGGTCCGATCGTTCATATGGGAGCTATATGATATAGTAATCCGATATTGATCATTTGGCATGGATGTTTGGATGTATAATAAACTGCCAAATGTTAAGTTTTATGATAATTGGGCGAAAAAGAAAGAAGTTATTGATCTAAAACTCATTTTTCGACCGATGGTTCCTATGGGAGCTATATGATATAGTCGTCTGATCGGGATGAATCCGAGATATACAATGCCTGCAGTATATACAAGACTTTGTGCAAAATTGCACCTCTGTAACTTTAGTGGTTTTGGAGGAGAAGCTGTTGATCCATACAGACAGACGGACAAACGGATTTGAACTCGCCTTGTCATGCTGATCAAGAATATATATACTTTATATGGTCGGAGATCCTTCCTTCTATGCGTTGCACACTTCTGACCAAAATTAATATACCCTTTTTGCAAGGGTATAAAAATTGCATTTAGAATATCGCAGCGTTCGTGACATTGAAATTGAAAGAAAAATTACATAGACACGGGAGATTTAGCTGCAAAACACAAGTTCGTTGGAAGACTTTGCGAAGCCATTGAAGAACGCGCCCAAAAAGTTTCTGCCCAGACTGTCCGTAACTGCCTACATGATGCTGAATTACATGGTAGAGTTGCCTGACGAAAACCGTTCGTTTCAGCGATAAACCAAAAAAAAATTGGAAGTTCCCAAACTTTTTGGAAAACAGTTATATTTAGCGATGAGTTTGAATATAATAAAGTAAAATATTTTTCAAGTTGTTTATAAAAAAATATCAAAGAAGCTAACTTCGGCTATGCCAAAGTTTGTATACCCTTGCAGCTTTTGACCATTACATTTTATTTTCTAAAAAATTTTTGTTTCTTAATCCAATAAAGAAATATTTTAAATACATTGGCCAGGGGCAGCCAATCGCCAAATAGTAGACAATGTAGCGATTGATATTCATATTCACACACACACAATCGCAATTTTGACACATATATGTGCTTCACTGCTTATGCGTGCACTGCTTATGGCAGCAGTACTGCTGCATACTGCTGCTGCCATAAGCAGTGCACGCTATATAGGCAAATTTTATATCGTCGAAATCAGGCGTTATGTTTATCCGATTGTTTTGAAATTCACGCATATGACGTAATCCCTTTTATTTATGTACATAATCAGTTTGGATAAGATTGTTCAAAAAATAGAGAAGTTATTCGCATTTAACGATTGTATTTGTATGACAGCTATATGATATAGTTGTCCGATCTTATTCAAAATCGCAGATGTGTATGTGGCTGTATAGAAAAGCTTATATACGAACTTTGAATGCGATAGCTCTAAAACTGTGGGACTAGATCGCGAAGCACCAGACAGACAGACGGACAGACGGACATGGCTATATCAACTCGTCTTCTCTTGCTGATCAAGAATATATATACTTTATGGGGTCGGAAACGATCCCTTCTCTGCGTTACAAACATCTGACCAATTTTATAATACCCTCTGCAAGGGTATAAAAAGTTGAAATATACGGGTTTCCGAATAAATGTTGTGCTGACTGTATGTGCATATGTATTCTCAAACTGCAATCAAGCCACGTCATTTATTTAAGAAAATTCTAGTGCGATCAAGCCAAACAGGCAATATATTGCACACTACATATGTACATACATATGTATGATTGTACCTTCATACATATGTACATATGTATGTATGATTGTACATGCATATGTAGACAAACGAGACCAAGTGAGAGGGATATAAATAGTAGGTCGACTCTAGTAAAAAACGAATACCAAAATCTACATACATACATATCAAGGAATTAAGTTTAATTTTATCGACTGGTTTTACATCAATCACAACTTACCCTGTTGCTGTGGAGCTGGTGCCGCCTGATCTAGCCCTTCGGCTGGCTTATATTCTGCATCGAGTACAAATTAGGGATTAGAATCCTCCGTATTTATACACATACATATGTGGGTTTGGACTACTTACTATTTTTTTTGCCCATTTTGGACTGTTTTTTTTTAATATTGAGGCGCACTGGGAATATTAATGGAAATTTGTTGTTGTGAAATTAAAAAACAATGTTTGGGTTAGAGGTCGTTATGTCCGCTAAATTATCGTCGATTTGAAACGGTGGAATATGGAACAGCTCAGGAGATGCTTCTATGTCATGCGTTTCGATTTATTTTTCATCGATATTTTCCAAATGCAATACTGAATATCTGCCATTCACAGCGAAAACGTAATGAATTAATTAAAGAAATGGAAACGAAATTCAAATAAGTTTTCAAATTGCAAAAAAATTTAATTTATTCGTAGTTTGGTTAGAAATGCTTGCAAAGTCATTAAAATTATTTATATATATTCTTGATCAACATGATGGAGCTGAGTTCATATAGCCAAGTCCAAAGGCATCGGGCGACATAATAAACATAAAAATAAAACATATTTATTTAGTACAGTAAATAGTTGCAAACTATCAATTTTACAATTTTTTACAAGCACTAGCAACTATGGATATCGGCTTAGACGATAACTATGTACATCCATACACTGGGATTCGAACCCGGAACCTCCTTGTTCAGTTGTCTTTTTTGTATTTTTAATTATCACTTATAAAGAATACCACCAAATTTGATCAAAATAAGTTGTCAGATTAACATGGAATATGTGTATACACATTGTATATTCAACCATATGTACATATGTATGTAGGTGTATATGCAATGAATCCCTGCAGTACGCGGAGACTCCGCTGAGTTTACGGCTATGCCAATGGACATGCCAATGTCCGTAGGGACAATCAACGGAAAATGTATGAAAAGTTGCGGCGACATTAACATAAGGAGTTCCTAGCGTCGAGGAAACGGACACACGAGCGACATGACCTAAGGTTTTCCTTATAGCTCGGGACGCACGAGCGACATATCGACGGGACATCCTAAGGAATTTTGCAAAACACACCTTCAATTGTCTTTGCATATTTCCTTGGAATGTGCCGTTGACATATAAGGACAACCTTAGGACATGTCGCTCGTATGTCCCTATGTTTTCTTTACAATTGAAGGGGACATTCTGGGGACATTGGCAAAGATATTCAAACAGTGGACATTTCATTATCTTTGGACTTAGCTATAATAACTCAGCTCATCACGTTGAGCAAGAACATTCATATATAATATATACATATATATAACAAGTGAATCAAAATGTGTGAGATAGAAACCTTTCCTGAAGATGGTAAATGGATGGTAAAATTTCGGCACGGCAAACCCCTATGCACCATACCACACATGAAACAATGTATATTTGCTTCGTATTCTCTATCTTCCTTTTGCGTTTAATCGTCTTCATTGTGGAGCCATTTGTTTACTTTTGGCGCAGTGCAAAGCGCTTGCGACAGCTTTTAAAATGATAGGGTCGCTTTGTGACGAACCCGGCCCCAAAGAGATGGTGGATAGTGCTCAATGTAATTCGGGTACTACCCGAAAAAAATTACGAAATTTAACAATGCAATTTTATCAAACTTTGTGTACAATCAATTCATTTTGTTATTTAAAAAATAAAGTTAGTAAGTCGCCGGCCCGACTTGGATATACCATGCATCAGTGAAAATTCTCATAATCAATTGGACACGATAGCGCCCCCCGACCAAATCGGTGATTTTTAGCACATGCTATCTCGCTCACTTTTGTGTGCATCGGCCTTGCACCGCTTTAAGTACAAAACGTTTATAAGTATAACTCGGTCATTTTTATATAACATGTTTATATACAGTATAACATGTATGTAACATGTATTAGTGTGCCAAATGAAATTACGATACGATAAATATTGCGGGAGAAAATCGAATTTATCAAATTTCGGAAGCGGAAGGGTGGTGGCAAAAAATTGAAATAAACTTGGTCTGGGTGCATATGGCACGCATTTATTGTGCAAATGCGACAGCTCTAGCTTTTATAGTTCCCGAAATAAAGGGGCTCAAAATATTGCTTTTCAAATATCGTGGGCGAAAGGGGGCGTGACATAACAAAAACCGACCACAGTTGGCTTGGATTAGACCAAATATTTTAACGCCTGGCCCCAACCCTTGCCAACACCGCACCGTATAACGGGCATGATGCTGAGATCATTCCATGCCCCGGGATAGCCCCTTGAAGCGGCAATTCCGGCAGTCAACCGGATTTGCGAAATTGGCTGCGATGTGTCTAACCTGCCAATACTGATGACACACGTTCTGGGTCAAGCGGCACTTGATGTAGACACGTACGGTCTTTTCAAGTAATACTGGCGCCATCCGTGACCGACCAAGGCTCCGTCTCGAGATGCACACTTTTCTTGAAGACCTCTGCTGTCATTTTCTCCTTAAAATTGCTCGCGTAGAGCTCCTCCATAAAAACCACCGGTAAGATGTTTGTGCCCACGTCGACACAATTGTTTGCCACCACACGCTTCATCTCACTCACCGATGGTGTGTGGATTACAGATCCACCGCGCACCTCGTGGACACTAGAGGCCCGCACGAACACATTCGAAACGCCAAACGAAATACCTATTTTTTTTTTTTCATTCAATTTATTTACATACTGTTGCTTTATAATAATACCTATACACTTGCATTACTTGCACTCGCACATGCTCGTTCGACCAAATACAGTAAAGTTTACTGAGTAAACCGAGCATTGAACACGGTGAGTGTGAATGAGTGGCACGTACCAAACGATTCGGTACTTGCAAGTATGAGTATAAGAAGCGAGTACCGAAAACTGAACCAAATACCGGATACAGTTCGGATATTTTGTTAGTTCTTGGTGTACCGAATACTGAACCAAATACCGGGTACCATTTGAATATTTCCTTCATCTCAATGTATGCAACATATGAACATAAAATCCATTAAAAAATAAACAGTATTTAAAAACGAAAATAATAACATGCTTTTATTCATTTAAATCCCATTTGTTTCACTTCAATTAACAATATATACATACTATTAGTAAAATTAAATTCAATGTTTTATTAAATTGAAATTTGGATCCATAATTTCATTTATCATATTGCTTTTTGTGGCAATATTGCTTCTTTTTCGGAAATTAATAGGCGGGCTTGAGAGAAAGCCCTTTCTGATGATGCACTGCTAGCCGGAGTGCTCAAAATTTTGCAGCTCACTTTAAAAAGAAGTGGAGAATGCTCTTTATTCACATTCCACCACTGCAAAACTTCAAACTCTTTCGACAGCGAATATTTCTAACGTTTCTGATTCTTCTAATTTTTCTTGTATTGTGTCAGTTTCCAACCAAAATTTCGTCAGCAAATCCCTACATAATTGAATAATATGTTCTTTTTCAGTTGCACTGAAAGGCAACGACTTGTTTGTGGGTGCAAGCAAAAATCATGCAATTTTGTGGTAGTCCGTGATATGGATAAAGTAGGTCAGTCAAAAAGATTTTAATTGGATAGCTAAACCAGTGTCACTTAAATCGAATGTACTTTTTCTTTTTAAATTAACCAAATGTGGTATTACAAGATTCAGTGTTGGGTAGTCTTCTTCTTGTAATGATTTGATTTTCGAAATACTCCAAAAATTTTGTAATCGCTTTTAAATTATTGATATTTACATTTTCTAATCTACAAATTTAATATTTTTTATTCAAAATGCTAGTGATATTATCCCAATGTTGTCTTATTGAAACGAGAGTACACTGTGTTCCACCTAGTCTGGCAAAAACTTTTTAGCGTAACATGATTTTTATACCATGCATCCATAGGATGAAATGGTATATTAAAGTCGCCAAAATGTATGTAACAGGGAGAAGGAAGCTTTTCCGACCCTATAAAGTATATATATTCATAATCAGCATGAGAAGAGAAATTAATAGAGCCATGTCCGTCCGTCCGTAAGAGTGCAGAGATCTCAGCAACTATAAATGATAGAGCTACCAAATTTAGAATGTAGACTCGTGTAGTCTTGGCGCAGACCAAGTTTATGTTTTTTTTTTGCCACGCCCCCTTCCGCCTCCGGAATTTAATAAAAAGTGATTTTCTCCCGTAATATTTATCGTATCGTAATTAAATTTGGCACACTCATAGATCTTATGAACATCTATCATTCCACCAAATTGCCACGCCCCCTTCCGCCTCCGGAATTTAATAAAAAGTGATTTTCTCCCGCAATATTTATCGTATCAGAATTTAATTCGGCACACTTATATATGTTATAGACATCTATCATTCCACCAAATTTCATAAAAATCGGAATAAAAATGGCCGAGTTATGCATTGAAACGTTTTGCACTCAAAGCGGTGCAAGGGCGAATTTGGCCGGTGGGGCGCTAAAGTGCACACCATAAGAGTGAGCGAGATAGCATATGTTAGAAATCGCGCATACGAAAGAAATTTAATATACGAAATAAGTTTTATAAACTCAAGGAAATTTGTTTTCCCCTGATGCATGGTATATCCAAGTCGGCCCGGCGACTTACTTACTTTATTTTAAATATATCACAAGCTTGTTGCAATAAAATAAAATGTCGGATAATTCTGCAAAATCTCTAAAAGCTTTCTCGACAACATTATTTAAAGATGATTTATGCAATGAATATACTGGTTACTACGAAAAGCACTAATCATATTGGCGCCCCGGTCAGTAACGACAATGGTTTTGTCGTCTTCCATTTCCAATTCAAAATCACTTAAAATATTTATGATTTTTTTCTTAATTTATTTTAAAAGACATTTTTTGCATTATAGCAGTATGAAGTATTAATCAAATTGTTTTACCTGTACCAATACAAAACTCATGTCCCATCGATCGTGGTGTGGGGATTGGCACTCCGGGGACTTGGTAGCAGCGGCGGTGTTTGCGACAATGGGAACAGGCAGAGGAGGTGCGGGATTTCCACCCGGAAGGTTCTGGAACACGGCATTTTTCATTGTCAGCGACAACGACGAAATGACTGAAGCAGCACTCACCAAGTTATTGGCGCCGACTCACACCGTTCATACCGACGACGGCTACTTTTCAATCACCACCATTGCATTGCGAATGCCATTAGTAGCAGCGGTAACTTCGGCCGCAATCTCTTCTGATCCTGCAGCCACGATTTGCCAGGCTCGGCATCGTGAAATCTCTGTCTCAGAGGCAGCAGGTCCAGCGGCCAACAGCGGCACTGGCGGCAGGAGCCTTGCGCTACTCTTACTTCGCGGGCTTGGCGAAGACGACGGGCTCGGCGACGGAGGGCATGGACACGTTGTCCAACAATGGGCTCTTAGCGACTGATGCCTCTTCCACCGTCAGCTCAGGGACCGACGACGTACGTCCCTTCATTTTCTTCCCCTTCTTGCCGCGTTTCCCGGTGACCACTTGCGTTTCTGCACCCGAATCGTCCACGGTGTCACTATCCGTCACACTCATCACTTCGGCGTTCCCGACACTGTCTGCTATGCCTAAAGCAGCACTCAGCAAGCTGATAGCGACTCACGCTGTTCATACCGACGACGGCTACTTTTCACAAAAAATCGTAAAAGTTACGCACGACTATCGGATCACGCACGGCTATCGGATCACGCACGACTATCGGATCGAAATCTCCATCGCCGCCTGGGGTGCAATCCCCACCATGGCATTGCGAATGCCTTTAGTAGCAGCGGTAACCTCGGCTACAATCGCTGGACTGCCAACATCGGCATTGGCCTCATAGCGACTGAGGCCTCTCCCACCGTCAGCTCAGGGACCGACGACGTACGTCCCTCCATTTTCTTTTCTTTCTTGCCGCGTTTCCCTGTGACCACTTGCGTTTCTGCACCCGAATCGTCCACGGTGTCACTATCCGTCACACTCATCAATTCGGCGTTCCCGACACTGTCTGCGATGCCTTAAGCAGCAATCACCAAGCTGATGGCGCTTCCGCCTTGGCTCACGCCGTTCATACCGACAACGGCTACTTTTCACAAAAATTCGTTAAAACTTCTCGTGTCACGACTATCGGCGCACTCAAGACTATCGTATCACGCACGACTATCGGCTCGAAATCTCCATCGCCGCCTGGGGTGCAATCCCCACCAAAGACAGCATGTCCAGCAGTGCTGCCAACTTAGCCTCTTTCCGGCCATATCTGGCATTTTTCAACTGCCAAATGCAGGAAAAATTGTGATCTAGCTGCTGGCGGGAAAATTGGCATTTTTGAAGATCAAACTGTTGTATTGTTTTCCATCACTAACAAGAATTTCACGTTAATTAAATCCGCGAAAAAAAGAGGATCATTGAAATGTCGAAAGTTCAACATAAACAGAACTCGCGTGACACCTGGTTACGAGATCCATCGTTTAAGGATTGGCTAACAATAGATCCGAATGATGAACTGCTATTGCAGATATTGCAAGTCAAGTATATTTTCTAAAACAAAAAAATTGCCATTTTTATGGATATTTTTGAATTTGATCTAGCCGTTTCTAGCAGGTTTACAAAGTTAATTTAGCATTTTTTAGCCCCGAAGAGTTGGCAGCTCTGATGTCCAGCGGCATTGGCGTCGGAAGCCTTGCGCTTCTCTTGCTTCGCGGGTTTGGTGAACACGAAGGAACAAGAATGGTGAACAAGAAAGTATATACTTTATATGGTCGGAAAAGCTTCCTTCTGTCTGTTACATACATTTTGGCTACTTTAATATACCATTTCTTCCTATGAATGCATGGTGTAAAAATAAACAAAGCAAGAAAAATGCCGTGCACTGAAAATAATGAAAGTGAAGAATTTGCATCAGCAATTACAAAAACGAAACTAGACGTGCAGAGAGGTTTAAGTGCTTATGACGTCAATACATCAACTTTTAAGAATGTCGAATGTGTATGCTATTGCAAATGCGAATTTTTGTAGCTTTTAGTTTAAAACACTGCTGGCTAGGCACAAATGCGCTATTGTTACTCCATGTAATCAACCAACGCTTAATTTTGCTACTCTGAAAACATCTCTGAATGATCTAGCTAGAAAATAGCTGCCATTTGTAGCAAAAGACTTAAATGCAACTGAGGCTAAGTCTAAGTTAATTAATAAAAATTAAATAATTCATCAATGTTAATATTTGCTAAATTTATATGTAAATTCAAGCTATCTTGAACATAGGCGCCCAGTTTAGAATGGGCGGCTGCCGTGGTCTGATTGTGTCCCGGAAAAACTTACAGGAAATGTCAGAATGTAATAGAATAAAAGATATCCTTACTACTGACTTTTAAAACAAATATATATGTACATACTTGCCATTACCTACCAAATTTTCGGCCGACCAGTTTACCCAAAAAAGCATTGTTTGCCTAAGTGTATACTTATTATATTGGTGAAACTTTTTGTTTAGAAGAAATCAAAAATTGAACGTAGTTATAGAAGACGTTATGGAAAAGAATCCCGTTGAATCTTGTGAAATATTTTAAGCATGCAGAACTTAAACATAAAATGAGCAAATCTCTAAAGCAGGAAATAAATATAAAGGATGCTAACTTCGGCTATGCCGAATTTTATATATATAAAATATAGATCTTTTTTTTTGTTTATTAAGCGAATAGACGCAAGTTCGAATCCCACGAAGGTCGATGACAAATTTTTTAGTGTATTTAAAGTATTGCGTTATTGGATTAACACACAGAAAAAGTTTTTCAAAACATAAAATGTAATGGTCAAGTGGTTTTTGCAATCAAATGCACTTGAGGGAAAAACGGCTGAAGCTAAGTTGAAAAAAAATCATCTCAATATAATGACCAACACATGCTTGATAAAATTGTTCAACAATCAGGAAAATCTGAATTGAAGAACCAAAATAATGTGCCGAACAAACGTATGGACACTGTGCCTAATAAACGTATGGAAACTGTGGATTGAAAAGGTCGATCTGATTCTTATTAAAACTCTCAATTTCTATTGTTCTTTTTCTGGTTGTTTGGATTTTATTTGGAAGTGCACTTTTTGTTTCTGCCCAATTACAGCAACCAATCAGAATAGTTTTACATCTTTTTTGTTTCTTTAAATATTTTTTTGTTTCTTGTTTCGGCTTCGGTTTTGGTTTCGGTTTTTTCTTTTCAACATGCAATGTACATACATGTATGTATAAAGTAGATGGTTTTCAGTATACAGGTTAAAAATGCAATAGCCAAAGGTAATTCTATTTGTTATATATATGTACATACGCATATAAATATGTATTTGACTTTGCAAATTTTCCATTCTTTAAAATTTTTTACGGCTTTTAACACATTTTAAAAAACTCTTTTCAAAATACGAATAGAACAGGATTTTCATTTATTTTGTTGTTTTAATTTGACTAACAATTGCACAATTTCGTCCGCTTTATTTTTTTTTACAACATAGGCAAATAAGTAAATTTGTATCCGATATTGTTGTAACTACTTTTTTGATAATTTTTATAGATATAAATTCAACTAATTTAAACTAGATTGACTCAATGATAAAAAAAAAATTAGATAATTTTACGCCGAATCAATTTGCACTAAGAATCATATTGGGTGGAATGGGGAGGGGAAAGGTAAGAAAAACGTGCTCACAACATTTGATATAAATCCAAAGAGGCTTTCACACTTTTCGTTCTTATTAAATAAAACTTAACAATTTTTTCTTTAGTGTTGGCTCGGAAATTGTTTAAAAAAAAATGCTTAAATGCTGCGTACTAAAACAAAGTTTCGCGTTGTATGTGGATCGTATATGCTACATAGCTAACTAAATTATGGAATCGTTTTTGTTTAGTTCTTTAATTGTTTTTTGTTTATGTTTTTCATTTTGTTGTTTGAGAGAAATATTGTTTAAAGGAACAAGAAATCTTTTATGCCAATCACGCATTCAAATTATTCATTCATTATTAAAACATAATGTACATGTCGTTGCTCTTAAATCGAATCGATCTTTTGCCATTTTTTTTTTTTACTTTTTCTTTTGTTATTGTTTCTAATGTAGAGCCCATGCGATGTTGTTTTGTTGTTGTCGTTGATTTTTGGTCTGCTTTGAATTTTCTAGCTTCTTTAATTTTATCTTTTATATATTTTCCCTTTTTAATTTTTTATTACTATTTTTTTTGTTTGAGCTTTTCGGTTGTTGTTGGTCTTTAGTTCAAGATTTTGATATAACAGGAATGCATGACTAATGTAAGATACGATCTATAATTATCTATATATACATATATTTATATACACACACATATATATATATATATATATATATATATATATATATATATATATATTTTATATAAATATATAACGGTATATATGTATGTATGCATTATGTATCTTGTGGATGAAGAAGGAGAGGGGAATGTTTACCGCTTTGTGCTAACCAAAAGCAAAAAAAAAAAAAAATTATATTAATAATAATAGTTAATAATTATAATAATAGTCATAATAATAATAATAATATAGTATAGTAAATTCTTAGAAAAACAAAAATAAAATATCTCTCGGGCAGGCGGGCAGGCAAACATTGATGGACTCTTTTAGGATTTTTTCACATTGTTGTGCTTGCCAACTAGGGTCTGCAATTTGTGCAGTTGACTAAGTAGATTGGCATTGGTCTCCTCCAGTGACTCGAGGCGTTTCTTGTAATCGTGATTCTCGGACACAAGTATTTCCACTCGTCGCTCTAGCTGATCCATATACTCTTTTTTCTTGCGACGACTTTCCTGAGCGGATATCTAATGATATATATGGTTGTAAATATATTTGTGTATGACAAACGTATGGATGGGGTTGTAACCTACTTTATTTTTGATTTTACGTCGTATCTTCTTGAGCGACTTCTCTTCAGCTTTGGTAAGTGGTAGCTTTTGTGGTATCGGATAGCCTTCGGCTAGGAGAGTACGTTTCTCCTCCTCTGTTAGCAGCAGAGTGCCTGTTGAACCCTTCTGTAAGAAAATACATACATACATATTTAAAAATCGATCATCACATATGTATATATATTATAATGTTCTAAGTAAAAGAAATTTCAGTCTACATACGTAGGAAATGTAAATAATAGTGCAGAACAGTCTAACAGATCTATGCAGATCTATCTATGTATGTTGGGCAACATCGTCAGTTTATGAAATTATAAAGGAGAAAGATCATCGGTACCCACGGTAATATTTACACTGTTTTCAGATACGTCTTCGTTTACTTCTTGATATTTCCAGAATTAAATCTGGATTATAGATAGATGCATCTACCTTTTAACTACAAGACTATCTTAATTCTTTGATTCTGCGATGTTTAATTTTTCAACAACTAACAAATTAGTGAAAGTATTTCAGTCCATTTACAAATTGGTTTTGCAAATGTAGTCAAGGGCGACCTGGGGTTGTTGTTGGTGAACTTACCGGTTGTGAGCTAATTAGCGGTGTGTGTATAGGTTGCCTTGTGGTTGTACTCGAACTTGAACCAGAGCCACTGCTACCGGAGCGAGTGATGCCAGTACCTCCGGCAGCAGCTCGCCGGACCATGGCTGCGGAGGACGACTCACCGTTGGCTTGTTGTTGGGGCACAACGGACCCGGATGAATTTGGTGATAGTGGTGAAAAGAGATGTTCCGGTGATAGATTGCCTTCTGAATCATCGCTGGGTAGAGATGAAGGCGGGGTCAAGGGAAAGCTGTTGCTGCGACTACTAGGATTTTGTTTTTCTGCTTTGATTTCCACTTTAGGCATGAGAAGATCACCACGCTGCTGGGATTTGATGAGGTTATTACTGGTAGTCGCTAAAAGAAGGCCACCATGCTGGGTGAAAATGTTGAAAAATAGAAAGAAAAATTAAAATCTACTGTAGAATTCTATTAAACAGACTCCTTACCTCCTGTTCGAAGAGCAGCTCTGTTTGCAGATTGGCCAGATTTAGACTTAGCTGCTGTTGTTGCGGACCATTGCTGATCTGTGAGTTGGGACTGGCAGGGCAGCTGGAATCGGGAGACATGGGCTCATCCTTGATGGCCGATTCATCGATCTCAATGTCGGAGCAAATGTCTGGCGATATGCTGCCCTCCCGGGCCGATGAGACGGATGAGCTGCAATCATTATCATACATTGCATCCAAATGCTGAGGTAGTTGAAAATGTTCCAGTGCTGACGACACCTTCACACAGGAGGTCGACGAGGCGGAACAGGAACTGTTTGCATGATGCTGCAGCTGCTGTTGATCATGATGCTGCTGTTGTTGCTGGTGGTGTTGATGCTGTGTCTGGGCTGTGCCTGCGCGGGTAAGAGCGGCTAGGTCACTGACAATGGAGGCGTTTAGTGCGGGATTGGCGCTGGCGTGGATCAGCAAGTTTGTAGCGGGCGGGTGAAGCGTTAGGCATTTGGGATCGATGGTGGCACGCATGCTGGTGGCCGTTTTCAATGACATGGCGGGATAGCATTCATCATCCATGTCTGAAATTACACAAATTATAATTAGAACATCGTTTTTCACAGTCTTAGCGATTGCAACTGTACTTTGAGTAGGGTTTCCAAATCGCAAATGTTTTTTAATGGTTAAACAACAGGTCTGTGTTATGGTTATTCGTATAGTCTAAAGCAATAACTTAAAAAGAGCAATTCATTTGCAAATATTTGGAAGCAAATATTATTCAGTCTAACCTATATACTATCTATACATATCCCGTTTTTTTGTTGTTGTACAGTTGTAGTTAGAATTGTTGATTCTTATTTCACGATATATAAATTTCTAAATTCTATTTTGTAACTACATATGTATGTACATACATATGTATGTACGTAAACACATGCTTATACATTCGGATCACTTTCGAGATCCAGCGTCATACTTTTTGCTCTGCACTTGTGTTTGCATTTGATATAAATGTTTTTTCAGTTTTGTTTCTGTTTTTGCTGCTGTCTTTTTTTTTAGTTCAGTTTTATTTGTTTTTGTATTTTTTTTTAACTATATTCTTTAATAATTTTTTAATTTTATTTGCACAGTTGTTGTACTGTTTCCATAAAATTACAAATAATGAAAACACAGACCCCCTCACACACCCACACCTCCGCAGAACAGCAATTATATACAGTATTCCAACAACAAAAACAACTCCAGCCACTGATATTGCTTCAAAGTACAAAACTTCATGCACGAGTACTGCGTTAAATTGCTAAATGCTACCGCGATACTAAATAAAAAAAACGAAATGAAATGAAATAAAACGGAACAGAACCGCATAGAGCAGAATACAGACTTTTGTTCTTGTTATCGTGGCAACACCACGAGTGTATACATATGTACATACATACATGGCCTAAATCCATAGTGAAGTTAACAACTGTATTTGCATTCATTTTTGGGGGCTTTAAAGCAAACACATCTCAAACCATTGTGTTATACCCAATTTCCCGTGGTTATCGTCATAAGGGAGGGGGTAGTCGATCGATCTTTAATCAAATACCTCGAACTCTCATGGTTTTACGCAATTAGCGGTAGCGGTAACTCCATCAAAGTTGATTACACGACAGTACACAATGTTTCCATTTCACCACTTTCGCTTTCATATGTCTACTATACTAAGGCTGTCTTACAGCATCTACATACATATGTATATACATACGTACATACATACATACGTGTCGTAAAGTTGCCTGATTTTCTCACTCAGAGATCTAACACTAATAAGTATTTTCGACAGATCATTCATTATCAGCATCAGCGTTCAAGATTAAATCTTAATCCGAACACTTGATTAAGATATATACGAGTGGAGGACAACGGTTCCTTTTACATAAATGGAGTTAGAATACTGATAAATATGTACATGTATGTATGTGTGTTTTTCTTTGTTTTTAAACCATTGTTTATTAATGGGAAACATACACACACATGTACACGTATGGTATTCGTTAGACTTACACACTGAACTCGAACATTTTTGACACTTACCCTCAATTTTGGCCTGTAGACTTTTTGGTGAATTTGGCAGGGAATCACCATCGCTATTCAGGCTATAGGAATGCTCCGTTTTAATTGGCAACGTACCATTGAGCAGTGCATCCGAGATGAGCTTGTCATTGAGTATAACGGTGGGATCTTTGACATCGCGATCCAAAAACCAGTCGTGCATTTCATGATCGCTGCTGATTTTCAAGGATTCCTGAACATAGAAACAGAGATAGAGAGAGAAAGGCAGAGAAATAAGCAACGAACAGCAAATGCTAGGTAATTAGATAATGGCAAAAGTCGTGTGAGTTGCACTACCCAGAGATAGTGAACAACAAAATTAAATTTTTAGAAACAAAAGCACAAATATACATGTACATACATATGTACAAAAATACACATGTACCTAAATACTTATGTAGGTGTGTAGGTTTATACACACCTGTTTCTACATACACATATGGCAGAAAAGCAATGCACGAGCCACGCCACAGATAGTCCAGAAAATACATTTTAAACCACATATAGAAACGAAAAGATCGGCGGTCTGCCATGGTAGTATAAAGGGAGGACATACATACACACATATCGTGTGTGTATGTATGTATATACCTTATATTTTTATATTTATATATATGTTTGTCTCTCTATATATTGCTCTTGTCAATCTTATCAAACGACGACAACGACAACACCTCTCCGCGGTACCCTTGAAATTGTTTAATAGATTCCCTACCAAACCTCCCCGAACACCACCATCCACCCCAAAGCCCAAATTACCTTTATCATTTTTCTGTTAAGTCATAATTTTGTTATAAATAGTTCAAGTGACTTTGATTTTAAAATCAAGTTTTTAATTTTAATTAACCGAGAAATATGTATGTACATATGTATGTATGTCTAATGGTGGTTAGTTATCCTTTCAGTGCTATATACATACATACATGTGTATATGTATGTGTGTAGATTAACCGATCTGTCATCTGTTTAATCAAGATGGCGGCATTTATTATTAACTTAAAAATATTTTTCTAAAAGTATATTAACTTTGAAGAGCACGAATAATACTGGACAATGAGATTCGTATCATGTGAATTAATTACAACTCGCGATAGAGATCTATCATCCCTGACCGACCATTTGGGATTGCTCGGGAACAAGATTTCCATTTGCCGCCAAAACCAACAACACAACCACAACAAAATATAGTAAGTCGCCGGGCCGATTTGGAAATACCATGCATCAAATGATGAAACTATTTCAAATTTGAAAAACTAAGTTCATATATGGACATATGTATGTAATAAATAGTTAGCACATACTATCTCGCTCACTTTTATGAGCACACGAGCACTTTGGCGCCCTCCATCGCCTTTCCGTCTATATGAGTAAAAAACGTTTCGATGTACATATAACTCGGCTATTTTTACTCCGATATGAAAATCGGTGAAATTATAGATATTCATAACATGTAACCAAATAGGATTGCGATACAAACAAAAATTGCGGGAGAAAATCACTTGTTATCGAATTCCGATGGCTCTAGGGGGGTGACAAAAAAAATTAAATTTGTGCAGCGTATGTACTTTACGAGTCTACATTTTAAAATTTGGTATCTCTAGGTTTTATAGTTCCTGAGATCTTTGCGTTTTTACAGACGGACAGGCGGACATGTTCCTATATATTAAGTCTGGAAACGATTCCATCTGCCTGTTACAAACATTTTTGCGATTTCAATATACCATCACATCCTATGGATGTATGGTATAATAATTAATATCCAGAATAAATTTCGTCTGGATGATGATGTAATCCCGAAATTCTGAGTGAATTCACTTAATTGCTGTAAAGTTAAAGCAAATCTACGGCTATAAATTGTTGACCCATTTTAAAAGCCGATGTTCTGTGGCAGGTTTCTCACAGAAACATACATATTAGTATGATACGAAGTGCAATTACACTTAGACAATGAAAACCCATTTGAATGTAATATTGTTGGCTAGATTGTGCCGCTTGTGCAGAAGTTCACATTTCTAAGCTACAAGCTAAGATCAATGTTCAAATGGAATCCAGTTTTGTCCATAAAATAAAGAAAACGTCGATTTCTGTCGGTATGGGCCTTGTGTGTATTTATGCTGGCTGATCTGGCCTGTCGGTCTGTGGGTCTTCTTTCAGGCATACCACCCATCAGTACCAAATGTCGCCGGTCGACGATGTGGTCGTATGGTCGACTATACCGACTTCGCACAGTGGCGCATTTGTTAATTTTACATTTCAAAAATCATAACTTATAAATTAATGAAGCGATTTAAAAAGCGCCTAACAGACGATTTTCAAGAGTGCCAATTATCCGTGGTGCTTTAATATTCAAGGTCTAAGAGAAGAAATATTTTCGAGCATATTTTACCTGTAAAACTAAAATTAAAAACGTTTTTTTTAATAATAAGTATAAGTATTTTGTATAATTTCAATAACTATAACACATTTTAGTTATTTTTATTCAATTTTCTAATTTAAGTACATAAAATTGAAATTCCTATTTATGGGTGATTTTTGGAGGTTAATTTAAAATATTTGGCTGTCAACTTTTAGTCCTAGCTTCCGAGAGAATTCAGCTTGTACAACTTCCTTTCTACTCTGTATATCCTCACGAGATGTAGTATCCGTTTTATTTCTTCTAGACGAGGAATTGTGTAGGCTAGCTTCAGAATAAATTCCATACACTTTATTCTGCAATGCAACGGAGAAATTCGTTTTCATAAATAGGACGCCTCAAAATTGAGGAGGTTTTTGTAAAAAATCAAACTTAACCGTAACATTTTTTCCACACTTGATATGAAAAATAATAGGTTTCAGTTGGCTAATTTAATTTTTTATGTCGCTTACAGTTGATTTCATCAATTCAGAGGACTCCTTCGCATATTTCAAGAAAATAGGGCGACAATAATAAATCGATGACGGTCGAAAATTTCTTCAATGTTCAGAAGTATTACTTCTTAGGCATAAGGGAAATACAGAAGCCATAAACATAAGTATTATCATCAGAAATAGTTCTGTCATCTTTGTTTATAATTTGTTTCTACGAGCTTTGCCTATCACACACTTATTGAGTAGAGTCAGATTTTTAGGACCTCTTTTACGACCTCTTCATAAGGCAAACTTTCAGCCTGACGCACCGCAGTGTGATTCATTAAATCATTGAGTTTTATTTTTATAAATGTATCTGTTATTATTGTATTAGGTGGCTTCCTTTTTGTCCAATAAAATTTTTTATATTCAGGAAGAACGTCGACGTTATGTCTTTTTAAGGAGCTCCGTAAAGTATCATATTTCTCCTTAGTCAATCCCAAGTCCATAAATAGGGAAAACGCTTCTTCATCAGTGTACTTAATGGGGACTGAGTTTAATAGCGTTGGAATACTTTCCGTAATCCTTTTCAGCCGAAAAGGACGGGCGATCAGCACAGCTTTCGTAATTATCGCTTTTGTTCTATCTTGTTCCCTCTGATGATAGTGCGTCCGACAGATGTTCTGTTGCAATACTTTCCGTAGCATCCTCAAGCTTACGTTTTCTTGTAAAAGCTGAACACTCTTCCATAATTTTATGCGGCCTTCCTCTTCCTCGGCTAGACGCTGGGTAAATTCTTATGAATCTTCGAATGTTGTATTTTATATTCCTCGTATTTCTATAGACCATGTTCTTCTTCTTCATCTCTTTAAGCAATGTCACTTTCATTTATATTTTTAAAGACACGAAAAACTTTATAAATCTTTGAATTTTTCAAATCCAATATTGCGCTTTCAAATAAAAGTTTCGTAAATTATATTGAAAAACACTACTCAATCGGGGAGTTCTTATAGTGTTTCTTCTTATGAAGTTAAGAGATAACAATCGGTATAGTGATCCGAAAATGGCAGATATCTGCCTGGTGGCTAAAAAATGTGTTTTTCTCAGAGCATACCGAGCGACTAATACTTATGAGACTGACTGTATCAGGGGTGTCACAAAAAACGCAAATGTAAGGTGTCACAGAAAGCTCTTTTGACAGTTTTGAAAAGTTACAAGTTTTCTCTAATGTTTGGTTAATTCTGCACTTACAGCAAATTATGTTGAAAAAAGAATGGTGTTGAAATAAACTTGGATTATTTTTGGAGGGAATTGCATTCAAATAATCGCTGGCAATATTTGTGTTCATATATAACGGGTGTCACAGAAAACGCTAACGCCCCAAAATCGCCCCAAACACAAATGTAGCGTGTCACAGAAACCTCTTTCGACAGTTACGAGTTTTTCTCTAACTTTTGGTTAATTCTGAGCTTGCAGCAAATTATGTTAAAAAAAAATGGTGTTGAAATAAACTTTGATTATTTTTGGAATTGCATTCAAATAATTGCTGTCAATATTTGTTATCATATAAAATTTATTATTTTACGAAAACGCCTGTGAAAAAATCAAGCAAGAGTCGTTTTTGCTCAAAATACCCATAAGCAAGGTTGCCATCCTGCTGGAAAAGGATAAATGTTATTTTCGGACAAAACATTTGTGTTTCCAATTTTAGTTTGTTATATGCCACAAGTAAGCACAAATTTTATGGATTACGACCAAATTTAAGAAAGTTTTTTAAATTGTGTGTACACGGATAAATTTAATGTAAACGTCGAAAAAATGCACCAAGTTGACGTCTCTGTTTTTATCTTGGCCAGCCAAAGAAGAAGAAGAAATGTAAACAGCTGTAAAAAATGCAAATGCAGTTGCCGCCTTTTTTAAAACGAATTGAAAATTTTTGGATTCCTGATGGATAAGGTTTCTAATATGATCGAATAAACTTAATTAAATTTGCATTTGAATATGTGGTTTAAGAAAAATGTATAAGAATTTTAATTCCAAACGTTAGTATTTTTTTTTTAATTGGACAACCCTATTAAACTTATGTCGCAACAATCCAAATACCAAAATAGGGGCGATCGAGTCAGCTGATGTGCCAATCGGTGGCTGTGACTTCGAAAATGTTGCCGAAAATGAAACGTCGAAGATTTCCATGACACCAACGTTTGGTTTCGGCCTTTTACATTTCAAATGTCGTAAAATCGCTAGCGTTTTCTGTAACACCATTGTATATATAAACATAATCTGCAAAACATCTTAATATTTTGATATGAATTATCTAAGCTGTATATTCTAAACATTCAAGTCTGATCCATTTGTATGCTATATTTTTGTAAACATAATATGCTCAAATATACATACATACATACATATGTATGTATATGTACAAAAATACCTCTGTACCTGTGTATATAGGTGTGTATGTGCATAATAATAAATAATTGATGCACTCTGCGGTTTTTATTGTTGTTGGTCCACTGCATTAAAACACAAATACACAAGTGCTTTCTCCACATTTTAGACCCGTCTTCGACGCCATATGTACACACATACATATGTACATACTTATGTATGTATATGTACATATGTATGTACATCATCGGAACGGGATGGGACGGAATGGACCGGATCGGGCCAAGAATCGGAGTCGGCAAAAGCAGCAGCAAGCGGTGGATAGCGGGTAAATAAAAATCTACACAACTATGTACATACATACATACATACATACATATGTGTGTATATGCGTGCCGCGTGTTGTTGTTGTTTTGTATCTACATACACATGTACATGTATGTATGTACATATGTGTGTTTATGATGAGTTCAACGAACCTTGGAATTGTTGAGAATTAGCAATTCTTGAAAAATGCTACCAAAACGGGCAACAGTCAAACACAAACACACACAGATACAAATATGTATTTATATTGTGGCCAAGCACGTTGAAAAAAGAAAGAAAGCCAAGAAAAGACAGGCAAAAAAAGAGTAAAAAATGCGCCTCTGGCATGTACATACATAGCTACCTCTGGTAGTTGTTATTGTCGATTATGGATCGTGGAGGAGCAAAGAAATCAAAGGTAACTCTTTGGAGCGGCGCTGTGTGGCAAGTTTCAGGTGGTTTTTGGCTGAGGGCGCCCTCTCAAGTGGAAGCCACTTCAAGACAAAAAAAAAGCCCGCTTAACCAGCCGCTGAAAACCCGATTGAGCCAGGTAATCGTTCGCTCGTTCCTGTCAAATGCTATCGAATTGACCTGATTTGTTTCTTTTTTTTTGTTGGTATTAACTACAAATTCATCCATGTATGTAAATTGTAAGTTCAACCTGTTCTCTTGCGTTTGTGTTTGTTGATCACGTGAGAACTTTTCTTTCTACTTTGCTTTTGTAACCTTCATTTGGAAATCCATTTAAGCACAACAACAAGCTACAAGAGGGCCTTTATTTGTTCCTAAACATACATACATACATATGTATTTTTATATGTATGTTTGTATATATGTATGACATTTACATACGATCAACTTTGGGCCATTATACAATTTTATTCAAATTTCTTCCAGGCCAACAAAAAAAAAATATCATAAAAAATAATTAAACTGGTTATAGCGTCTCCCTCTGCCCCCCACTAACCCAATATCTATACCACTTCTTCTTTACCACCTCTCTCTCTTTTCTTTTTCCCGATGTTTTGTGTTTTATCTACATCCATACATACATACATCCATACATTCATTTGTACATACATACATACATACATATGTATGTATATAAAACTGTTCGATTTTCCTTTTTTCGCCTGCTCCACAAATTGGATTGATTAAATAATGTTGCTGCAGCAAGCGAAAAACCTTTCACATTTATGTACACATATATGTACATACATATGTATGTATTTATACATACATATATCTCTATCGATATACATACATACATACATACATATGTACACAAATACTTTAAAAATGCAACTACATATATACATATATATGTGTGTGTGTGGATCATTATGTACATACATACATATGTATGTATCGTTTTCTTTTGTGTTGTGCACAGCATTTTTAGTTTCAAGTCTCTTTATATCTTTTCAATTTAAGCCCAAGCTGCATCAGTTGGTTGTATGGCAAAGTGAAAGGTGCTCCCACAATAAAAAAAAAGAGCAACCAAAATGAAGAAGAAGAAAAGCCTTTTAACTTGAAAAAACACAACGCTTTTTGCCTTGCTTTGGCTTTGGTTTTATTTTTCACCTGGCAACTCATAAAATCGGCGTGGTAAATGGCCATATCCAAAATCTGTACCTTTGTATGTATGTACAGTGGTGGCCAGCTATTTGGCACATATTTTATTTCGTTATTCAATTCAGATTTTCTCGAGTGTTAAACAATTTTTTCAATCGTTAATATTAACGATACACATTTGGACCCTTAGAAGAAGTTAAAGATCTAGTAAAAGTAAAAATAATTGCATACTAGAAATTTTCAATTTGTCCCCAAATTGAGTCTTGAAGCCAATTGAAGTTGTGATTCGTCCAATAAGGTATTTTGCATTTTTTTACTAGATCTTTAACTTCTTCTAAGGGTCCATAGGTGTATCGTTAATATTAACGATTCTGGAAAAGTGTGCCAAATATTTGTCCACAGACAACGGGGGTTTTTTCCAATCAAATGCACCTGGGGAAAAAACGGCTAAAGCCAACTTAACAAAATTTACGGTGCATCATCTCAATATATTGACAAACACATTGAAAAAAAAATTTAATAACGAAAAAAAATATGTGCCAAATAATTGGCCACCACTGTACGTACCTATGTATGTATGTTTGTATGAGCTAATATGTGTTTGTGTGTGTGTGTTAGTGTGTGCATGTATCGCTTTGGAAAGAAAGTGGCCGATTACGCCAAGAATGTTATGTCTAATTGAGCACACATACTTTGAGGAATAGAGAGAAGAATGTGATATAAGACATTCGTACATTACGCATGCGCAAACAATACGCCGATAATTTTAAAATTAATCTAAGAAAAGCTTTTGCTATAGCTTCTACTGCGATCCATCTGGAATAAAGAGAAGTCTATTCTCAAATTTGAATTATTTGATAAAGCAACCAAAGTCAAAGAAGAATAAAAAGAATCTCTAATACATACATACGTAAGTGCTGGAACTCCCCTAACACCTGAATTTAGATATTTTCAGTTTTTATTATTTATTGAAAGTTTTAAGCAATGTATTGAGTGGATGATGGCCTAATGCCATGCTTCTTATTCTTATCTAGTCTGCTTCCAACCTAGTAAGGCCAGTATCATAAGTATGTATGTATATATGTACATATGTATGTATGTTTAACAGGGGAACGTTTTAAAATTTGCATGGTAAAAAAACGTGTAAATATGATCAGAGCTCGTTAGTTAAAGGTAATTAAGCAGGCGATCTTTCGAAACTTTTAATATTCAAAAGATAAGCGGTACTTTTCCATACGAACCGGTACAATAACCTTTTATGACAGAATTAGTCATTATTATTCATTAGAAGTTGGATTACCTTTTATTAAAAACGTGAAGCATGGTATTATGCTAAAATTACTATCAATAGGATTTCCATTCTCATAAACAGTATAATTGGTGTTACCAACAACCGAACACCCAATCACTAAATTTCCCCTTTTCCCATTATTCTATGACGTGTTTTGCAGTATTTGTTTTGTTATAAATATAACCTAATATGTATAAAAATAGCGAAGCCGTTAAGAAGAGAACCGGGGGCGTGTGTCCAATGCGGGATTTAGCTTATCAGCAGCATATGTCTCCAAACAGCAACACAAAAACCACAAAGAAGAAAATAAAATGGAACAAAATGAAAGAGGAAAGTACGTAAGCACTGACGTAGTCTGGTAAAAATTTGCAAAAACAAAACGAAAACTTTTGTGAAAGTAAATCCTCCAAAACTCCCACTTTGTAACGCATTTGCTGTGATGATGGTTGGGTGTTTGGTGCTTGGTTGTGTGTGGCAACCACCACGTCCATTAGCTTAGGTGTTGAAAATTGCCGATTTGCTTCATTGTGGGTGCTTTAAGCTCACTGAATCTGCAAAGATTTTTGATGCCTTTCACAAATGTTTAAAAAAAAGCGCTGACGGAATCATCACACAATATGCGTTATGTACATTATGTAGATCAACAAACAATAAAGCATCTGCATATGTGCTAAATAGTTGTTCTTAAGCTAATTGATACATAAATACGATAGATACATTCTATCTTTATTTGTCTTGAGTCATTTAATACTAGGCATAATTCATTTTTAAGGTTTCTTTAGATCTGCTTAGTGTTAGGTCTTTAATATTAAATATATACATTTAAGGTCCATAAAACCATCTAATTTGACTTTCTTATCAAGTATATACATATGTACACATACATATGTATGTATGTATGTACTTAAAGCCTCTCATCAAATGGAAATCCCCTCTCATACCGATTCGCTCAATACATTGAGAGTACTATGTCTTCGTTTCGTTTAATAAGTCAACCAACTGTTGCCTGCTGTTACACTTATCGTATAACACTTGATTAACGCCCCATATTGTGCAAAAACAACATGCTGTTGCTTCTGATGCTTCGCCCACGAGATGTCCACTATCCCGGCACCCACACCCATCCCTACTCACTCCATTATCGACCTCCTGGTTGTAACATATTGTAAATTTAATTCAAGTCTATGAATAATTCACTCATTCGCTCTCCACAATCCTGACATTGACGTCAAAAATAAAAGAGGAAAACCAAAACAGCTGTCCAACTAGGACGCCCACTCTCCCGGTTTATACGGTGTACCGTATAGTAAACAATACATACATACGTACAAACACACTAAGGAACATATCTGCGAGCCTTAAGAGAATCGTAAGAGCAGACAAAAGAGAGCAAAGCTCTAGGCTAGTGCAACTGCGCATCCTGCATTGCGCAGCGCGTGTAAGAAAATTCGCATGAATGGAAGTTGGTTATATGAATGGGAATAGGAATGGACTGTGTATACATAGATACATACATATAAGTACATACATCCAAAGGTATATACATACATATGTATGTCTATATGAATATGTATGGTATTGGTAGTGGTGATTGCACAAATTTAATTATGCGCGCTGTTATTTTTGCCATATGTTTGGAAATTGTGACGTTTGATTTGGAACTTAATTTGCCATAGTTTGTGGAATTTAACCTGTTTTCTACACTGCACTTTAACGCTTGGAAATGTCAAAGTTAAGCAATATACATATGTATGTATGTATGTATATTTGTATATATGTACATATGTATATACAAATACGCACACTCACACTTGCATGTAGTCAATCTTTTAAAGCATATTGAAAGTATCAGTATCGTGTGCGTCAAACTAGTTATTCAAATACATATATATCTACATATGTATGTATGTATGTATGTACGTATGCTGAGCAACTGTCGTCGTTGTCGTTTGTCTTACCAAGACGTTGTTTCTGCTTTTCTGTTGCCAAGCACGTTTCTCGGTCTCCTATTATTTCGTGTCTAGCGGGCCTTGCATTAAGCCGTTAGAAAATGTTCAACTTAACCTCAAATGCACATTTGCATTCAGACCATAATGGCAACAGAAACTCAAAGGGTGTCAAATTGGGGCCCCACATAGAAATTGTTAATTTCATTATAAATGGTTTTTGCTCTGCCTCATAGAGAATATTCTAAAATGGTCGACTTTGTTGCCATTTTTCTGCTTATATAAGCGAAAGTTGGTTAACAAAAAAAAAATCACCAAAGAAGAAAACAAAACTAGAAAAAGTTGCTGACATTTTGACTTCCATTACCGTTTTTGGTTTGTTAATACTGCAATTCTCTTCTTTACTTGAAAATCTTTTTTTGTTTTATTTATTATATATGTATGTATTTAGTTCTTTCTTTTTTTGCTTTTTTGTTAATTTTTTTACTTGAGGAAAGTCAAATATGGCTGGTTTTGACTTTGATCAGCATTCTTTTATGAAGGCGACAGCAGGTTTCTTCTTGGACTTTTGTCCAATCCAAGGTAATCAATTTATAAAGTTGAACATTTTCAAGTAATGGTAATGGTAGAAACGAAAGTGAGATGAGGGAGGGGATCTTTCACTTAATTTACCCTTTTCTGGGTTTTCTATGCCAAGTAATATATATGTACATACGTATGTACATACATACATATGTATATTATATTATTTTTACATATACACATGCCTTTTTAAATTATTAGATTAACTAATTTTCAAATCCGCTTAGTTGGCTATTTATTCTGTTTCCATGTGCTACAAACAGTTACTCTTATCATCTTAAAAGTTAAAATAAAACGAAATGAAATATACATATGTATGTACATACACATGTACATATACATACATATATTTCTACAAAAATGTGCTTTACAAGTATGTACATACATACATATGTATGTATGTACTGTATGTGAAATCTGTGTTTGCCAAAAAAAAATCGAATCTTATGAAATTCGTAGCCGATTCTGTTATCAAAAAGAATAATGGACCAGTAGAGTAATGTTGAAATGTGTACAGTGTGTATACGTACATACATATACAAGTACATTCACATGGGCATTTCTAAAAAAAAATTCTATATAATTCTCCATCTCAATCTTATCAATTTAAGCTATACATACAACTACAGACTAAAACAATTATTCTTAGATTCTAGGGATGATTTTTTATTGGCAACTCTTTAACGGGTTCTGTACTGATAGGAGACGAAGCCACTTGAAGATCGTCGGCCTTCCTAATCAAAAAACGGGGGGTTCTTGTGTTCCTAAAGATGAATTAAATATAATAATGCACGTGACACCATTAGACTTTATAATTTTAAATTATATGTTTACTAGAAACACCCGCGGCCGACACAATCAATCTAGGAAAATAAATTAAGACCGAATTACTTCTCTATAAACAATATTTATAGTAAAGATTCTGCTATCACTCAATAAGTGGCTCTGGTCTACTCTTTCTGAAATGTACAATCTCCATCCATCGAATTTCACTGGTGCCAATATACTTATGTATGTATGTATGTAAATTTGTCTGTGACTAAAAACAGGACTCCTCAATAAAATTCCCACTTTGGGAAATGTTTGACGCTGAAACTTATTTATAGTCAACACAAAAGCAGGAATGACTGGAAGTTGGGTTCTCTGAAATACGAAAGGTAAAATGGTTCCCGAATATGTCATATGAATGCGGTGAATTAAAATTCGATAATTTCGGCCTATACCTGTTAGAACTTCGCAGTCAATTGAATTTTGGAAATTACGTTTGGCGGGCATTCGGATTCCATTTACTAAAGCTTTACTCGTATTACAATTTGGAATAAGTAACCCAATACAATTTTCTTTTAAATTTAATTTATGAAGAGGCATGCCACTAACTGAAAGACTGTTTAAATACTCAATCGGAAAATTATGTTCACATATGTATATCATCGCTGACAATTTTGTCTAAGCTACAGTATTTCCTTTCCTCTCCTGTCATTCTTTGTAAAACTTCTGAGTTGATGAAATAAAATATCATAATTTTTATATCATGCATTCATAGGATGAAATGGTATATTGAAGTCGCCAAAATGTATGTAACAGGGAAAAGGAAGCTGTTCCGACCCTATAGAGTATATACATATATTCTTGATCAGTATCAATAGACGAGTCGATTGAGAAATGTCCGTGTGTCCGTCCTAAAGACTGCCTAGATGCACGCAGCCCAAATTTGTTTCAAATTTTTGCCACGCCCCCTTCCGCCTCCGAAATTCGATAAATTCGATTTTCACCCGATTTTCATCATCACACCAAATATCATAAGAATCGGAATAAAAATGGCCGAGTTATATATAGAATCGTGATAGCGAGATAGCATTTGAAACAAATTTAATATATATCTTTTCACCTGATGCATGGTATATCCAAGTCGACCCGGCGACTTACTTACTTTATTTGGAGTTAAAACAAACTGAGTTTTCTGAAATATTTCCAGTTAATAATGATAATAATATTAACTTGGTCGCAATTCAAACGATCTAGTACTTCAACCATATTAGGACCGAAGTGAAAAAAGATTATTCGCCATTATTAAGTAATTTAAGAAACTAAACAAATGAATTTTTATCGGTCCCTTTTCACTTAAAGACACGCTATGAAAATTAAAATAAAATAGTTGTTCCCCCAAATAATCTTTAGTAATAGGCCACATCGAAACTTCGTTAATTATAATCAGTGACGCTGAATTGAGAAATCTAGCTTGACTACTGTTAGGACAGAGCTTTCTAAATTATATTGGTATTGGTTATTTTAAAAATTGTACCACTGAAATCTTTGGATATATTATGTTTGTACAAAAGTTTTACAACAGCCTGCGTGAGCCGTTAAACAGAATACATTGCTACCATTATCACGATGCCAAACTTGGCCCAGAACTCTACCTATCGTTCACGGTCATCATTAGCACTCTCATACATTTCTTTTAACCCTACTTCCTTGTTTGAAAACCCCCCTTAGTTCCTTGTTAGGGTCATAAATGATACTTTTTAATTTAATTAACAGAAATTGGTATTTAATCAGTTTTAATTTGTGTTTTTATTAATTTTTAATTATTGTCTATGCAATCAGTACACAAATTGTAGCGTTTGTGATGGTTGGGACAATAAGCCTTCTGGCATGAACAGCAGAAGTTTGCATATTTATTCCCATCTGCGTTGTAAGGACATAATGCACATCGAGCACGTTTTTTTTGGTGGGACATAGTGGGCTCCTTTGCGAAGCGTTTGCGGCTTGTTGATGGCAGTTCACTTTGAATATCCTTGATTAAAGCAATGGCATTTTCTGCGTGGGGCATTTTATTTCGGCGAAGAACTAGCGGTTTTACAAGGTCATATGCCACTTTTTTTAAATATTCCCTTCGACACATTTCATTTGCCGATCCAGATTTTATATTTGTGTATATCATAAATGCGTTTATACCGGAGATATCTACCATGTATGAAAATAGGGCCATAGGCCAACGCCATACGGCACGTTTGCAGGAAAATGTACCCATCATTTGGTCGCATGTGTCAACACCTCCTTTTGTTTTATTATAGTCCAGTATCATGATCGGCTTTTTATTGCCCTCAACACTGACGTCCTTTGTGTGGTGCTGTGTGCTCAACAAGAGGGCAACCCGGTTTTTTTTTGGTACATAGCTACATAATGTGACTCCATTCGTATTGTCGAACAAAAAATTAGAATCATAAATTGGCTTTTTCTTCACTAAAATGAACTCTGCTGGAATAAATGTTCGATTTTTTTCTAATAGTACCAAGCAATGTTTGGTTCCTTTTCAACAGCTCCAAAGCCAAAGAATGGGACGTAAAAAAATTATCCGTTGTGATATTGCGACCAGGAAGTCCTTCCGTTAACTCCAACACGACCCGTTGGCCCTGATTTGTTTCAGGACGGCAGTTGGGAGCTTTGCCTGTGTAAACTTGAACGTTCCACGCATAGGCATTGCTGCTATCACACGCAGCCCAAATTCAGCAGCGGCAATCTCCTCTGATGTTGGCTCATATAAAATATCATCTTCTTCAAAATCCTCTTCTGTGTCAGAATTGTAAGGTCTAAGTTCACTCAAACATAAAGTCTTCACGTTAGACTTATTTTTTCGCAACATTTTTACATGTGAACTCTATGAGTCTACTGCACGAAATGATTGATTGTCTGCTTTCGCACACAAAAAAAAAATTCTTGGAAGCCCCGTTATTATGTCGATAACGATCAAAGCTTCTTTCGTGAAGATTCATGTTTAGACATGCAAATTTTGTAACGCATTTCATTGAATTTTCATGTGGGGTCATATTTGACCCTAACAAGGAACGTGTAACTGTTAATTTTTTTACGTTAAAAATAAATGGATATAAAAAATTGGCTTACCTCGAAATCAAAAAACACAATATCTCGAACTAAAAAAAAATTTATTTAAATAAAGCCAATAATAAAAAAAATATTAAAAAAAAGAAAAAAAAGGGTCAAAAATGATACTGTAAGGAAGTAGGGTTAAAACCAGTCCTTCAGCGAAATTTGGGTTTGGAAGACCATGTTCCTCACAGGAAGTACTGAGTCAGAAGAATATGCTCGATTATAGGAAGACTTTTGTTATAAGAGATATTTTGACTGAAGTCTCTTAAAAAACATTCGCTCACATCATCTTTAAAATCGTTCCAGAAACCTAACGCAATGATGCTAACGGTAAGCGGTATTTTCATCATGGCACTGAGCACATGCATGGTAGAGGCATGCCTTAGTCGAACAACAACAACCACAGCAGAAAGTGAAAAAAGAGCGAGTAAAACACACACACTTGCTCTCGCCACTTTGCTTAAGAAACAAACACATGTATGTATGTACATCCACAGCTAACGAACACATATGTACACATCTAAGGAATATGAAAAACAAAAACAACATCTCTCTCCGCGCACACAACTAATTTTTATGTGGAGTGAAAAGAGAGTTGGTAAAAAAGACACCGTTGATCTCTGGCCACTCAGATTCCAAGTGGTTGTTGTAGGTAACTTTAATCGCTTCTCCTGGCCCTACTAATTAAGATATTTTAATCAAAATATGTAGGTACAGGTCATCTAGAGTTTTTAGCCCTTTAAGTCAAGAAAAGTGTTTGCCGTTTAATTATGTATGTATGTATATACAGGTGTACGTACATATATACATATGTACATAGATAGATGTACTAAACGAGAGGCAGACGACTGCTGAAAATCCCGATTCAGCTCTTGCGCCTTTTTCCCATCCTACATACATATGTACATACGTATGAATAGGCACCTTGCTAACCTTTAGCGAGTGTTTTGTTTTATTAGAAACCGCTTTCGATTAATATTGATTAGCTTAGACATTACTTTGGCTTTCTGTTTTTTTTTTTTTTAATATAATATCTTTGGCGATTGTGTGAAAACCCCATAGGACCCATAATTATTATTAATTTTTCCCCTATGTTTTGTTGTTTTTGTACTTTTTGGCATTCCGTTTTGTAGTTTAGCTCCGTCAAGTACAAAATGAGACGTACGGCTAATCAAAACTGTGCCTTATCTGTTTTTTTTTCTTTGCTTTTCGCCTTTCGGTTACAAAATGCCTGGTGATAAGATTCTTGATATGCATTCAAGAGACTTTAGAATGATAATTTATTATTATTAAAATAATGCTAAAATGAGAAAACAATATGGTCAACAAAAGCTGAAATGTATGGGGGGTATTTATCGGTGGGGCGGGGGCATCTTTGATAACATACTAGTTATAGAAAAGATTGAAAGAATTTACGATTGGAAATGATTTATGAATTGCAAAGATGTAGCTGGTAGATCGTCGAGTAGAGTATCTGTTCATTTCGCGTCTAGTTGTCTTACACACTGCATTGCATCTGTCAGATACATTATTACGCACGCCCTAGGTATGGGTAGGGGCACGGGCACGGGTACGGGTACGAGTATGACCTCCTTACAGTCGGGGAAAAACTGCACTCGCGTTTTTCCCGGGCCATTTTGGGCCTATTTCTGTCCCGCGCCAGCATTATCTCCTAATAGTAATGACACTGACATGCCTCAGAGAGTGCAGCGGGAAAAAAACAAAAAAGTCATTACTTTGCATTTAGACCCGCTGATAGCAACAAGTCTCCGTCCGTCCTACCGTTCGTCCGTCTGCGCTTATCATCACTCTACTATGTGTGTCCTCATGCCGTAATAGATTCTTCTTTTGTATTTCAAAGTCTGGTACTACTGCTGCTGCTGCTGTTTCCCGCGGCGAATGGACGGAGCTGACGGGGCGGACGCCTGGGCAAACGGACGACATGTATTCATTACTGTTTCCGCAGCGATAAGCAAAGAGTCTCTACATTCTACTCCGTAAACGAAGCTCTAGACACACATCCACACATTCACATTTCATTATATTGAAAACATTTTGTGTTGCTGTTTGGTTTTGTTTTGGTATGCTGTGTGTGTGTGAAGGCGAAATATCGTTCGCTAATGATAAATTTCTTTTTAATTTCTTGGAAAACTCTAATTATCATTATCGCAACACAGAAAATACGTTTTGTTCAAAGTTCTTCAAGTAACGACTAATAATAGTTTTGACACTCTTTTGAAACAAGCAGCAACAGAGTGTCTCTTATCACCAAAGCAGAAAACTGAAGACCAAGAGCATGTAAATGATATTTTCAAACATAGAAAATCACTAAAAAAATATCTGAAAAAGAACATTTCCCTGTCTCAAATGTAATTACATACATACATATCATAATATCTCTCTTTTTTAGGAGACTCAGTTCATTAGATTCTGGGTGTGTTGTATATTATACACACTTATATTGGCGGAGAGCTTTTGGCGAAATTCGATAAGATTTTTGAAGACTGAAACTTAGACAGAGGCAACTTTTATTAGCTTGTTCTTTTTTTCTTTTTGATGACGAGAAACTGGTATTTGTGGCCAGCTCTTTTTTATAGTTTTAAGTGCACATAGTATGGAAATTAAGCTAATTAATATGCAGATTGATCAGGTAAAGAACCAGAAACCCTTCAAATAGAACTTTATATTCTCCTCACAAAAAGTGCACGTTTTTCTTTCATGCCTAATAAGCCTAATATGGGTCATTAAAGTTTTGTTTTGTTTTTCGGTTGCTGTTTGTTGCTGTTGTGTTTAAAATGCAATTACATTTTCTAAGAAGACATGACTTAATATAGTTTTAGACAACAATTTGAATTGGATGTTGGGAGTTCAGCTCGGTTATGAGACTGAGGAGACATTTATATGTATGTACATACAAACAATATATACATACATACATACATATGTAGCTCAAAGTTATTGGGCAAAGGTCTTGTGCATAAAATTTTTGGACATAGTCATTGTATGTGGATGGAGGAGGGTTGAGCAGTTCTTAATACTTCAATACATATCCCTCTTCTCACTTTGTTCATTTTAATTTCTTACAATGATCCAACCCATTGTAAACACTCCCAAAGCAGTTCTCTTATCTTAGTGATCGAGTTTTTGGGCTTTAACTTTCGCATACCTACCTACCTACATACATATGTATGTATGCTCATACATATGTAGCTACGAGCACATAGTATATGGCTCTATGGCTCTAGCTAGACCCGGATAGCTACCCTGCCCATATCAAAATAAAGCTGTAAAAAAGTAGAGTGGGTACATACATGTACATATGTATGTATGTATGTTTTTCGTGTGTACTCTCAAGTATCAATAGCTGGTTAGTTAGCTGATAGGGGGAAAAGGAAACAAAAAGAATTTAGCAACTTTATTGCCGCTATTCTTAACCACTTACCGGATCTAAGTCAGAGTCCCATATATCCTTGAGGTCACCATCGTAGAATTCCATTTTTGATGCTTTTTCTGTTTTGTGTTGCTCTGTTAGAAATTCCTACTGGATTTCGGTCAGTTCCACTTGGTTGCACGGTATGTCAGTTGGTATTATGAAGCAAATATAACACTTTTCGACTATATAGTTAATTATATTTTATATAATTTTATAATATTTCCTTTGCTTGGCTTGCCGCTCTCTTTCTCCCTCTGCCTTGCTTTCTCTCTCTCTGTAGCTCACTCTCTTCGTTCGTGTTTCTCAATCTTTTCTCTTTTTAAAGGTTGAGTTCTGGGGTGATGACTGTGTGTGCTGCGGGTTTGCTTCTTTATAACTTTTATTGGGGGGAAACCTGTTGCTTCCAGAGAATGTTTTCACTTGACATTGTTAGAGTCTTCTCTGTGTCCAATAGTGTGTATTTTTTGTGTTTATGTGTGTGTTTGTTTGTATGTGTATGTGTGTATCTTGGTTTACAACTTGTGGCTGGATTTAACTTGTTGCATGCCTGTTGAATTTAACTTTTCTTTTGGGTTTTTACCATTAATTGAATTATTAGCTTTTTCTTGTTACAAAAAAACACTCAACTGTCATAAAAAAAATGTTTTTTTTATACTTTTTAATGAGCATATAATTAAGTTTCTTTTGTTGCTGTTTTCTTGTTAATTTTGTTGATTAATTTTCGTTTTCTATGTGGGACAGTACACCGCATCCATATGGCTCAGATTCGCGGCCATAAATACATAGCATTTAATATGTGTAGTTAATATTATTAACAATTTAATAGATACTATAGATGTGTTGTACTGTATGAATTATTAATGGTAGCACACACAATTAGAATATATTGTCCGTAAGTGCGACTGCAGCCAAAAACGGTACTAAACTAAATGTCGGTGAAATTATTGTGAATGCGAACGAACCGAACGAATTGACGTCGACGTCGCAGCGCAGCTCTCGAAACGCCGCTCTCTCAATATCTCTGCCTCCACTTCTCTTACTCTCTCCTTCTGACGAAGAGCATGTTTGCCGATATGGAGAGAAAGACAGACAAACTGAGAGAAAGAAAGAGAAAGAGAGAGAGAGCGCATTAAGAATGCCGGTAACAGCAGCAAAGAACGCAAGTTACAGATATATTTGTCGACGGATTTGATACCGTTTACTCACGGTATTTTCGGTGATCTGTGAGTAACAAGAAAAGGCAACTATACGGTTATAAAATGGTAAATTAGTGCAGGGTTAGCCGAGCCGGTCAATTTTCCTAATAAACCATATGGTGCTGAAATGGACAGCATGGAGGGCGTGATCTGGTGCATGAATGTATATACATATATACATACATACATATGTATGTATGTACATACATGTGTACATAGTGCTTATTGTGCGCACTTTTCTTTCTGTATTTCATAAATGTTTGTAAGACGGATTTAATTTTGAAAGTTTTCTCAGTTTTTAGCGAATTAAATACACCCAGCGCGAATAGAGCCCTGCTTATCATTCTCTTCAATTCCAACTTTCACGCTCTTTAAAGCTCTGTAAAGTGAATGTAAGCAGGCGTCGACATTTGTTGGTCTTTTGTCGATTGTCGTAAGCCGGCTTGACATCGTAGGAAAGAAAAACAAGTTTCTTCCGACGCGGAGCCAGCGACTGCGGCTTCGGTGACTGAGACTACTGCTGCTGCTGTTGAGGCAACACATACATATGTATGTATGTGTGTATCTACATATGTATGTACATTAGTTAACCTGTTTTTTATTATAGATTTTTATTTGGTCTGCAACCGCTTGGCAACACTCCAGGCTACACTCAGTACTTAGTTGATCTTGTCAACTTGACCAAGTTATTTGAACTATTCTCATGTGCAAGCTAGGCTGCCGCCTAGACTTGGGAGTCGGAGTCGCAGGCGAAGTCGCTAGCCTCATGTCATTTGAAGGCTGTTTGCCGGAGCCGGGTTGGGGCCGGACTGCAGCGACGTCGCGATCGTCGGCAGAGAGACGGCATAAAGTGAATGTACTTTCAAACCAAAGATCCGGTTTAACGCTGGGACAGCAAGCGAGCCAGCCAGCCAACGCCAACAGATACAGCGATGAACGTTTTCACAAATGCTTGTGTAACACACGTATTGGCAAGCGTGGTGGGGGACGTTAGGTAGGACGGAATGACGGTATGACTAAGTATATACACACATATGTACATATATATGTATGTATATTTTGTTGTTGTATTATTTATTTAAATCGAAAACTGGTTGCCCTGTAAAGTCTTAAAACCTCTCGCAGACATACATATGTATGTAGATCCAAAGTGTGCAGATCAATGAGCCTTGATCTTTTTCCCGAATATATATGTACATACATATGTATAATAATTTTTCTATGTATACCGAATCACAATCTTCTCATCATCATTAACAACAACAAGCAACAACATTGTGCATTTCTGTATGTGTGTGTGTGTGGTTTTGTTGTTGTATGTACTATTAATTGAAATTTCATTTGTGTGTAATAATAATTTGTCATGCTGGCCGCTTTTGAACCCGCATCGCATAGTCGCCCCGCCGAAGTCCGCCCTTAATATGCCAAAAAAAAAAAAAAAAACAAGCCGAAGCAGAAGAAAAGTGCCAATTCGTTCTCTTAGATACTCTCTTACATGTACTCTTCTCGCTACTACGATCATTACTTGTGCCGCCTGCGTCACTTCAAGTGGTTTTTACAGTTATATAGTATACAACTCGTACGCTAAGAGAGAGAGATACATTTGTATCTTATGGCTTTGGCACAAATATTTTTCGCCACTGACAACCTTTTTTTTTGTTATTTTTCTTTTCATTGTTATTATATATGGTATTATTTGATTTGTGAATCACAAAAAAAAAACAGAGTATGTATGTATGGGTGTGAGTTTAGGTTGAGTGTGCGCTTGAAAAAATAAAGTAAGTAAGTGGCCTGGCCGACTTGGATATACCATGTGTCAAGTGAAAATCATATATTAAATTTGCTATCAAACATGCTATCTCGCTTACTCTTATGTGCACACGAGCACATTAGCGCCCCACCGGCCCAATCCGCCCTTGCAACGCTTTGAGATCAAAACGTTTCTACGTATAACTCGGTTACTTTTATTCCGATTTTTATGAAATTTGGTGGAATGATAGATACTAATAATAACCAGAAGGCCGGGCTAACTTCGACCATGCCGAAGTTTGTATACCCTTGCAAGTTCTTGCGTTACTCAGTCCCTAAATGGAGATCGCAAAATGAATAGCCTTTTCTGAAAAAAAACCTCAATCTACACGCTATAGCACGGCACACATGCATATGCATGTACATATGTAGAAATGCATCATGCAGTTTGCCATTTGTTTGTATGACAGCTATATCATATAGTTACCCGATTTTAATCAAATTTGACAAGATTATTATTTGTTATGTGCAAATGTTATTTACCAAATTTGGTGATGATCGCAAAAGAAACAAAAAAGTTTTTAGAAGCAAAACTATTTTTGGTCCGATTGTTCCTATGGGAGCTATATGATATAGTACTGCGATCTTGATCAACTTTCGCACGGATGTTTGGATGTATAGTAGACTGCCAAATGTTAAGTTTTATAATGATCAGGTGAAAAAGAACGAAGGTATTGATCTAAAACTCATTTTTCGACCGATGGTTCCTATGGGAGCTATATGATATAGTCGTCCGATCCGGATATATCCGAGATATACAATGCCTGCAGTATATACAAGACTCCTTGCTAAATTTCAGCTCTGTAGCTATAGCGGTCTAGGAGGAGAAGCTGTTGATCCAGACAGACAGACAGGCGGACCCTTTTTGCAAGGGTATAATAATAATAGTGCGGTACGATAAAAATTGAGCAATTTTATCGAATTCCGCGCCCGGAGGCGTGGTAAAAATGAAAAAAAAACTTCACCAGCGTATGTACTACATGAGTCACATTCTAAATTTTGTACTTCTAGCTTTTATAGTTCCTGAGATCTGTGCACTCTTACGGACGGACGCACATGTCTCAATAGGGTCGGAAATGCTTCCTTCTGCCGGTTACAAATATTTTGGCGACTTTAATATACCATTTCATCCTATGGATGCATGGTATAATAAAAATACAACGTTGGGTGTAGATGATGAAGAAGAAGAAAAAGTAGAGGTTCGTTAGTCTGGAGCGACAACAAATGTTATTTATCTGCAATAACATTTTAATCCATAAAATATAATTTAGCACTATGCCATGAAAATGAATATACCATTCATCAAGTGAAAGTTCATACATTAAGATTCCGACCCCATAAAGTATAAATATATGTATATTCTTTATCAGTATTAGAAGCTGAGTCAATTAAGACATGACCGTTTGTCTGTCCGTCTGTATGAACATCGAGATCTATAGACAACTATAAAAGATAGAGCTACCAAATTTGAAATGTAGACTAGTTTAGTGTGTACGCTGGTCAAGCTTACTTATTTTTTTTGTCCCGAAATTCGATTGGTGGTAATTTTCTCCCGCTATATTAATCGGGTGTCTACAGTCTCTTTAGTTATAAATGCATTTAACTCACTCATAATTATATCCTCCGTTTTGGAATCCTAATATCTTTAGTTTTAAATCTAGTTAATCAACTACAAGCGGATTAGTTAGTGATAGTCAAACTCAACAGGCATGCTCGAAGGTGTTTCTTTCTCGGTACTGCATAGTTCAGACTAAAACGAACATAGCCTCACAGTAGGGGTATTAATCTATTTCTGATTGCTGGTTTAGCTTAGATGTTGCCTATGTATGTACATATACGTTTGCATGAATTTCTAGTTGACAATTATATCGTTACAGGACCTACATATCTACGATAGTACATTAAGTGCTTATCACTGCTTTGAGGAAATGAATCACTCCCAAAAGAAAACATTCCTTTGGGTCTCTTTAGCCATTCACAGCAGGGCGTTATCGCCAAAAATTTTCTTTAGCATAAATTTAACTTCCACATGAACCAACGTTGTGTGTTTTTTGAAAACCGAAAATAGAAATTTACGAGAATATGCTTTCTCAGCGAAAAGTGAAATGATAATGTGAATTTATAAGGTTTTTTTGTATTCCAAAAGTACATATTATTCAGTTGTTCAGCAGCTAGGCGAGCTTTGATCTTTAAATGGAGTTCTTAATTAACTGTACAAAGGTATGATTTATTCACCTGTTTGCAAGTAAAGTAAGTAAGTCGCCCGGCCTACTTGGATATACCATGCATCAAGTGAAAAAACTACTTTGAATTTTTAAAGCCAAATTCATAAGTACATATGTATATCAAATTTCGTTCGCATGTCGCCAAATCCGCCGTTGCCCCGTTTGAGTACAAAACCTTTATACGTATACTTCGGTAGTTCTGGCTCTAGACGCTCATACAGACGGGCAGGCAGACATGGCTTTACCAATTTCTCTTTTCATGCTGATCAAGAATATATACACCTTGTAGGGTCCTTCTGCCTGTTACATATATTTTAGCAACTTTAATATACCATTTCATACCTGAATGTACGCACATATGTACATACATATGTATGTACGTACATAAATTGTTCCGCCCAAGGGACCTCTTCTATTCTTTTCATATATGTATGTATATAGATGTACATAAGTATATATATGTATGTACATACATATATACATTTGTATGTATTTTTTTTTTGTGTGAAATTGATCTTGTCATTGCCGTTTTTCCCCAAAAGCTGTACAATGAAATTGACACATGTGTATGGTAAATTAAACATACAATTCAAGTCATTTATATCCAGATGAAGGTAAACAGACATTTCGTTTCGTCTTTACAACTGAGTCCACAAATAAGTCGTTCTTTGCCGTAACCGTTCCCATTCTTTATCGTTGCTGTTGTCGTTCCCGTTCGTATGCTCGTCGTCGGGTGCATCGAGAGATCTTTTGTTTGATGTATTTTCCACTCGTTTTCGTCGTCCATCTGTCAATTGCATTTAAAGCACATATATTACAGTTTACAAGTAAGTAAAAAATTGGTTACGTCTGCACTTGTTTAAACAATTTCAATAATGTTTATTTTTATACACTGTATTTAATACATATGTATGTACATGCCTACACACAAATGTAAGTACATATATTTATTTCAGTTTTGATACGCTCGTCTTACAGGTGCACGATAAAGAATTGACCAAGCATCGACTTGGTCGTCTTTGTCTTATCGTTTTTATTTTAGAAATGCTTGACAATAAATTAGATTTTGTGTGCAAATTCTTCTAGTCCACTCAATGGTCTGCCATGATCAGGCAAAAAATCAAAAATAAGAATAAAAGGAAAAAAAACTCAAATATTTATAAGTATATTGGTATGAAAAATTCCCGCAAATCGCAAGTTTTTGTGTGATTTATATCATAACAGAGACTTTAGTGGAGAAAGAGCCGGGCACAATACCGAACCATGTATGCTCTATGAAATCAGTTATCTTCTCTCGTGCATTTCTTTATCAGACATTATGCCTGTATATCAAGTGAACGATCGTTAGATGTCCTTTCATTTTAAGACAAAGATGATGGTTACAAAGAAGGTATACAAACTGCAACTTTCAATTCCAATATCTCTTTCTTGTATTCTGTTGGATGTATTTGTGATTTTTGCGAATAAAAGTGATGAATTTGTGGAAATAATGGAATTTGCAATTGCCGCATCGAGGGTATCATTTAGTCGTTCCGTTGGCATTGGAAAATCTATGTAGCAAAGCCACAAATTTATATCTTCGACTCTCAGTCTTCATAAACAAAAATACGGCCAATGCGGTGCTGTGTTTGTGTTGAGGTCAATGATTTCTGTTGTGTTGTCTTGTTCACGCTTTTGACGGCTTTTTTCTTTCTGTTGAGAGCATATTGAATATTAATTTAAAAAAGTTTTGTGGCTTATGTAAACTTATGTATGTATGTAAGTATATACACACCCATGCATACATACAAGCAAGCATGCATATACAAATATTCAGCAAAAATAATATAATACTCGTAATGAAGAAGAAAAACAACAACAACAACAAGAGAAAAACAAAATCAAAATGAATTGATGACATAATTATAGGTGTCGATAGTATGGGAGATACATGGGATACATATGTACATACAATATGTTAGTTGGTAGGGAAACCTATGCTATGCTACGATATCTAGTGATTCATGGTCGCTCTAGACTATCTCTCAATTATCATCAATATTTTTGAGAAATGTCTCGAAGGTCTAGTTAGATTCGATAAGCAATTTCAATTTTTCAATTAATTAGAAAGAATTGTAGAATAACTGAATGTTGGGCTGTGAAAAGTTGCCATAAAAGCGATGGAAATACCATTCTTCGGCTTCAGTAGAAGAACCGAAACCGCCGGGACGAAATGTGCAAATATCTTTTGTGTTTTGTTGTCGTCATTGGTTTGCTATGGAGTCATTGGGCAGCCAGGGCGGAAATCTTTGACGAGTGCGCCGGCGAAGAAGATGGCTCATATGTGCAGAGCTGGGAAAACTGTCAATCCTACGTCTATTGCATGGGTGACGATTCCGGCAAAGGTGATTGTGACGATGGAGAGTATTTTGATGCGGAATTGGGTAGCTGTGATGCTCGGGAAAATGTGCGCTGCTTCTTAGACGAGGTGGATGAACCACCTGTAGAAGATCCCGATGATGAAGAACAAGTGGACGAAAAACAACCAGAAGTTATACCAAACACACCAATACCATCGATAACTGACGAGCCTACACCACCCACTGTGACTGAACCCAGTGCCGAAGTGGATTTCCTTAATATAGCTCCCGTGGTGAAGCCGACTTGTCCTCTCAGCGATGACCCCAGTCAAGTGATACTCATGCCGAGCAATGACTCTTGCACGGACTATTACCTATGCTATCACGGTCATGCCATGGAGATGCATTGTACCGATCAACTGCACTTCAATGCCTTTACTGGACAATGTGATTACCCAGAGAAAGCTAATTGTTTGGTAAGAAAGCAAAGAATTTGTGATGCATTGATCCATTAGATAATATGTTGCTCTTCTAGCTTGAGCGTCCCTCAGCCCACAAGTGTTTGCCGTCCATGACGGACTTCTTCCCGCATGCGAGCAATTGCAATTACTTCTACTACTGTATTAAGGGATTCCTCACTCTCCAGCAATGCCCCTTCTATTATGGTTGGGATGTGGAGAGACGGAGTTGTGTGCAAGTCAATGTGGCCAAGTGTTATGGCAATTCGCGCCGTACATAATTTGCAGATGACGAAGGGAACGCTTAAATGTAAGATACATGTACATACATATGTCTATACATACAAATGTACATATATACATATGTACATATGCACTTATGTAATGATAACAGTCGTTTCACAGTATGTCCCAGTTTAATTTATAATCGTAGTTAAATATTACGTGAGATGTCGTTTTTACCAATTCTATGTAATCAATGAACGATCCTTTAGCACCCGCAAAACCCAAAAGCCAAAACTCCGAACACTCTAGATAAAAGAAAAAAACCAGAAGCAAACAATTTTATTAGAGCTATGTTCATTGTTAAGTTGATAAGTTGATAAGTTACATACATGAGTCGATTAATTAAATATAACTAATTTAAAAAACACTTTTCTGAGCTATAAAAAGCTGGATACCTGTCCCTCGTCTGTACACACAACGAGAATGAGCCCGACCCAACACATTAACGTCGTTTTGTTCGTTCTCTACGGCGTTTTCGTCGTTGGCATCATCGGTCTAAATATCCCGGAATGCGATAATCAATCCGGAATAATTAATAATACACTAACGAACTGCACATACAGCTACATCAACTGTTCCGGCGAGGATTCTCAATATTGTTTGGACCCTGGAAATTGTAGTGAAAGTTATTATTGCAATGTGACAACAACAACAACAACTGCAATACCCATAACACCGGCTCCCCATATTAGTACAACGAGTAGTACCAACGGCAATGGTAGCTCAGCGGAAGTGCGTCAGCAATGCCAATCGGGCATTACGCGAAAGTATCCCTATCCCAACAACAGTAATTACTACTATTATTGCATCAATGGATTCCTACTGGTGGAACAGTGTCCCCTCTGCTACTCATTCGATACGGATAAAGGCACCTGTAGTGGCCTAATACCGAATTGTTCATTTAATTAAGTTCCATGTTGTTTCAAATCTTCCAAACAATACAATAATAAATTGAATTAAAAGCGTAGCCAATAATTACGAGTATGTAATGTAGCGTGAGCATCTTATCAAATTGTCATATTTTTGTCCCACCTATAAAGCGAGCGTTATTGAGAAATCAACGCAACAGTTCATCGAATTTATGTGGATGGGGAGAGTTTTGTTAGTGCTTCTCTGCCTGATGGCAGGCCCGACAGGCCTACAGGCTAAATTTCTACAGGATTGTGAAGGAGTTATCATCTCACGAATACCAAATTCTAATACAGATTGCAGTGAATATGTCTATTGCAATGGTGTTGATTCCTACTATTGTAATGGGGATTGCCTTGAGCCGGTTGAATGCTATCAGATCGAGATCCCCATGACGCAATCAACAATTGTCGCACCTGTAACGACAGTGACAAAGACCCCAACAACGTCAAATACTTTGACAACCTCAAAAACCGAAAATAATTCTTCTTTAACCTCAGTTACTAAGGCCACTTCCAGTGCAATTAGGACAACCACAGAGTCACCTACCACTGATATCCACCTGCTTTGTAAGATCAGTGGCGAAAACTTTGTCTATCCATATCCAGCGAATGAGAATTATTATTATCACTGTATAGCTGGTTATTTACTACTACAACAATGCCCGCAGCATTTTCATTTCGATGTGACGCAAGGTCAATGTATTACAGCGGCAACAAAGCCTTATCAAATGTAAGATTTCCCAAAATAAAGACATGTTTCTAAGCAAATTAATTTCTGATAACCGATTGTGAGATGGAAAATAATTTAAGCAAAACAGCACAAAGCAACAAATCAAACTAAAGGTACATAGAGCAAGTCGCCAAACTACGTAGTCTTCGTTTAGAAACCTTAGTGTCAACATGTTGGCGTCTACTGTGTCGTTACTGGCCCTGGGTGGATTAATTACACTATTTGTCGGTTCAGGATGTCTGGCTGACATATTCGAGGAGTGCAATGATAGAAACAATGGCATATACATAGCCTCTTCGAAAAGCTGTGCCCATTATATCGCCTGTGAGGGCGAGGATTCCTTTGAGGGAGAATGTGGTGAGGGTGATTATTTCAATGCCGAAGAACAAGTTTGCGAACTGATGCTTGATGTGGACTGTCGGACGGGCTCAACTTTGCAAACAAATGGGTCAAAGCCAGAGCCAGTGGAGATTGGGGTGACAGAAATTGTGGAACAAAATATAACAGTATTGCCTTCTTCCATAACTGTTTCAACGTCATCTGTAGCTATATCACAATCCTCCTCCCCACCTGCGTCACCGCCAACATTCTTGTCAACTGCCTCACTCTCAATAATTGTTGGGTCCACTGTATGCCCAGCTCAGGACAATCTGAACCAAATTGTCCTGCTCTCAAACCCTAATTCTTGTACAGACTATTTCATTTGCTATCATGGGCAGGCGCAGGTCTTGAGCTGTTCCCCCCAGATGCACTTTAATCCCTCGACGGGCAAATGTGATCGACCCGAGAATGTCAAATGTCTGGTATGTTGTGAATTATAGTGAAATTAGAAATATGTACAACAAATTATTTTACACCCTTCACAGACCACAAATGTGAGTGCTCGCGAACAATGCAAAGCGCATGTCGTGGATGTCTATCCACATTTGGATAACTGTAATTATTTCTATTATTGCAACAAAGGATTCTTGATGGTGCAACAGTGTCCCTTCTCCTTTGGCTGGGATTTTCAGAAGCGTTTATGCGTAGCACTCAGCCAAGCTGAGTGCTACAATAGAAGATCAAGCATATACTTTAAACGAATATTTTAACCAAACAATCTTATAAGCCTACAACATGTTTTGTATATGTATTATCGTTAACTGTGAAAATTAATTATAATTTTTTTTTTCAAAAAAGTAATCGTTGATGTTCGACATTCATACTTCTTTTGAAATTTTAAACCGCGAATGACTAAAAGTTATGACAGATTCAGGTTGTCTCTTACTGTATAGAGTTAACAAGGATCACTTTTTCTTTTAGTATCTCTGAACATAGAAGAATGAAGGTATGTATGATTGTATGTACATATTTGTATGTATGTATGGACAAAGAAGACAAAACAATAAAAACTGTTGGGGTGGAAAACAAATAGAAATGTTCAAGGAAAGTAGGATTTTATTTGAACAAATTAATAAGTATGAAGGAAAGAGAAAGCATTTGATTAGAAAAAGAAGTAGACCCCTCTATAAAACACGATTTTGATCAATCTTTTGCAGAATTAGTAATATTGTCCAATATTTACCAAATTCCCAAAAAATAAAATTGGCAAATTCTGTACTTGATATCTTGAAGTTATCATTGGTAGTACTTACTTTCCAAGGCCATTTTACCTGAAATTGATTGCATCACAGTTGTTTCACGAATCATACGACTTAACACTCGAGACACTACACTCGCACATATTCTTTGGCACAAAGTGAACCTTGAACCGTGAATTTCCTCTAGAAACATCGCAACAGAAATGCGCCAACATAATTAATTATTTTGTGGTTTTTGCTCTTTTCTTTTCTGCGAGTTAATCGCAAACTCTTTTTTAAAGTGTTCTTTGTGTGAGTGGGTGTGTAGAGAAAAATTAATAATGCAGTAGGGCCAATTAGGTAGATATTTTATCTGGCAATTCTTTTTTGGCAAAATACTGAAGGCGGTTAGTTGTTATCATCTTCGCCTGACACGCAATTGAAAAATGTTAATTTTCTGATATTGTGAGAATATGTGCATAGAGGGAAGACGACTGGCTCTTTTGGCATTTGGTTGGCAAGCCGACAATATAAGTTCAACAGATCTGTCGAAATTAGAATACAATTGCGTTGAGGATGATTCGGAACCATTTGTGTCTAGGTAGGATACTTTACTATTGTATCTGTACATCTGTACGTACATAATGGATACTTTTGTATAAATTCTTTTAATTCCATTTCAGTGACTTTGGTAACATTTGCTGGAGTAGGGTCAGATTGGGCTGGTACTGGTACTGGTTGGCGACCTTCTAAGCCAACGAATTCGGTGACCATTCGCCAAAGTGCGGGCAATTTGTGCACGAATCATTTGTTCGGTGAATTCGTTGAGCATCCAGAGGATTGTAAAATGTTCTATCTGTGCATGGAAAATGGTGATGCAGTGCTAGCTTCATGTCCTAGCACCATGCTGTTCAATACGGAGAGCAGACTTTGCGATGCCGCTGAAAATGTGCGCTGTAGCAATGCTACCGATGCGAACCCCAATTCTCCCCAAAATCTTCCAGCTGCTGAGGATTCAAATGAGCTGGTAACCGATGCTGCCTTCTATTGTGCGAGTCTTACACCGTTGCAATCAAATGATCGAATTGTCTATATAGGAAGCTCCACGAGTTGCAGTAATTATTATATTTGCTACTACGGCCAAGCCATATTACAAGAGTGTAGTGAAGAGTTGCATTGGAATGCGGTCACTGGGAAATGCGATATACCAAAGAGAGCACAGTGCACTGTTGGTGTGGAGCATATAAAGCCAGATTCGTTCAGTAACAGCAACTCAAATTCGGCTAGTGGCGGTCTTCTTGCCAATCAGTTTATCCATTGTCCTGCTTATGGCCAGCATTTGTATCCACATATGAAGCGATGTGATTTCTTTATTTACTGCGTTAAAGGACATGCCACTCTGCAGCAGTGTCCCTTCTATTACTTCTTTGATGTCGCCACAAAAAGCTGTCAATGGTCTCGCACTGCCTTGTGTGCTAGAGATCTGCAGCTACCTTGACCATTAAAACTTTCTTAACTCTCCATTCGCCCCCAATTGTTTTCATTTCCTTTATATGTACATACATACTTATAAACATACATGTACAGGTGCATATGTATGTATTTTACCTTGTCCAATCTCAATTGGCATTCCTTGAGGTTCGGAAGGTAAAACCAATATCCTTACATATTACATATTTATCATGTTTAAGAAAAACAATATGGTTAAAATATGCACATGCTGCATTTAGACTCATCGAGATAAACTGAAAAATTTCAACTAAATATTACTATGCTCCAAATGGCGCCGCCCCGGCCCTATAACATTCGCATGAAGTGTTCTATTTTGGTATCAATGAGCAGCTGTAGATGGTAATTGTGGTCACAGTCAGTGATGCCATTTTTTTTAGAAGCATTAAAAGTCAGATCAACAAAAACAAAACTGAATTGTGCTAAATGTAGTAATTAAGTCGTCGAGCAGACTATGGTACCATATACATATACCATACAACGAATGAAAAAACTTCTTTTAATTTAAAATACCAAACTCAAAAATTCGCGATAGTAACACATGCTTATCGCTCACTCGCCAACACGGCCAATTCTACCCTTGTGGCCGTTTGAGTACAAAATGATTTTACGTATAACTTTGTTTAAATAAAAATTTGGTGGAATTATCGATATAACATCTACTCGACTCACGAAAATGATTTATTCAATAAAAAAATTAAGTAAGTAAGTCGCCGGGCCGACTTGGATATACCATGCATCAGGGGAAAATAAATTTCCTTAAGTTTATAAAACTTATTTCATATATTAAATTTCTTTCGTATGCGCGATTTCTAACATATGCTATCTCGCTCACTCTTATGTGTGTGCACTTTAGCGCCCCACCGGCCAAATTCGCCCTTGCACCGCTTTGAGTGCAAAACGTTTCAATGCATAACTCGGCCATTTTTATTCCGATTTTTATGAAATTTTGTGAAATGAAAGATGTCCATAACATATATAAGTGTACCGAATTAAATTCCGATACGATAAATATTGCGGGAGAAAATCACTTTTTATTAAATTCCGGAGGCGGAAGGGGGCGTGGCAAAAAAAAAACATAAACTTGGTCTGCGCCAAGACTACACGAGTCTACATTCTAAATTTGGTAGCTCTATCATTTATAGTTGCTGAGATCTCTGCACTCTTACGGACGGACAGACGGACGGACGGAGAGACGGACATGGCTCTATCAATTTCTCTTCTCATGCTGATCAAGAATATATATACTTTATAGGGTCGGAAAAGCTTCCTTCTCCCTGTTACATACATTTTGGCGACTTTAATATACCATTTCATCCTATGGATGGTATAAAATGGTATAAAAACTTGATCCGCGTGCATACTGCACAAATCTACATTCCAAAAAATTAGAACTCTAGATTTTATAGTGTCATTGGGAGACTGCTTATTGCAATAAAAGCACTTTATACCGATTTAATCAATATACTTTGGTATTAGCATTGAATGAGATCAGTACTTGTCATATAGGTAATGCCACTCACCATAGGACCAGTGTTCATGTCATCAAATATTATCTGAGCAATGGTTTCTTCAATAGTCCTTAGGCAATCGCAGTATGCTGAGGTACGAAATGGCAAAGCGTAACTTCTTCTTCAGTTGTTTTATTATAACATGCATCCATAGGATGAAATGGTATATTAAAGTCGCCAAAATGTATGTAACAAGGAGAAGGAAGCTTTTCCGACCCTATAAAGTATATATATTCTTGATCAGCATGAGAAGAGAAATTGATATAGCCATGTCCGTCTGTCCGTCCGTCTGTAAGAGTGCAGAGATCTCAGCAACTATAAATGATAGAGCTACCAAATTTAGAATGTAGACTCGTGTAGTATAGATGTATGTAACAAGGAGATGGAAGCTTTTCCGACCCTATAAAGTATATATATTCTTGATCAGCATGAGAAGAGAAATTGATATAGCCATGTCCGTCTGCCCGTCCGTCTGTAAGAGTGCAGAGATCTCAGCAACTATAAATGATAGAGCTACCAAATTTAGAATGTAGACTCGTGTAGTATAGACGCTGACCAAGTTTATTTTTTTTGCCATGCCCCCTTCCGCCTGCGGAATTTAATAAAAAGTGATTTTCTCCCGTAATATTTATCGTATCGTTATTTAATTTGGCACACTCATAGATCTTATGAACATCTATCACTCCACCAAATTTTTTTGCCCCGCCCCCTTCCGCCTCCAGAATTTAATAAAAAGTGATTTTCTCCCGCAATATTTATCGTATCAAAATTTAATTTGGCACACTCATACATGTTATGGACATCTATCATTCCATTAAGTTTCATAAAAATCGGAATAAAAATGGCCCAGTTATACGTTGAAATGTTTTGCACTCAAAACGGTGCAAGTGCGAATTTGGCCGGCGGAGCGCTAAAGTGCACACACATAAGAGTGAGCGAGATAGCATATGTTAGAAATTGCGTAAACGAAAGAAATTTAATGAATATATGAATTTAGTTTTATAAACTCGATGTAGTTTTTTCCCCCTGATGTATATCCAAGTCGGCCCGGCGACTTACTTTATTATACCATGCATTCATAGAATGAAATGGTATATTAAAGTCGCCAAAATGTATGTAACAGGGAGAAGGAAGCTTCTCCGACCCTATAAAGTATATATATTCTTGATCAGCATGAGAAGAGAAATTGATAGAGCCATGTCCGTCTGTCCGTCCGTTCGTAAGAGTGCAGAGATCTCAGCAACTATAAATGATAGAGCTACCAAATTTAGAATGTGGACTCGTGTAGTATAGACGCTGACCAAGTTTATGTTTTTTTTTGCCACGCCCCCTTCTGCCTCCGGAATTTAATAAAAAGTGATTTTCTCCCGTAATATTTATCGTATCGTAAATTAATTTGGCACACTCATATATCTAATGAACATCTATCATTTCACCAAATTTTTTTTGCCACGCCCCCTCCCGCCTCCGGAATTCAATAAAAAGTGATTTCCTCCCGCAATATTTGTCGTATCGGAATTTAATTTGGCACACTCATACATGTTATGGTTATCTATCATTCCACCAAGATTCATAAAAATCGGAGTAAAAATGGCCGAGTAATACATAGAAACGTTTTTCCCACAAAGCGGTGCAAGGGCGGATATGGCCGGTGGAGCGCTAAAGTGCACACACATAAGAGTGAGCGAGATAGCATAATCAAATCGGGCATACGAAAGAAATTTAATATATGAATTTGGTTTTATAAACTCAATGTAGTTTTTTTCCCCCTGATGCATGGTATATCCAAGTCGGCCCGGCGACTTACTTACTTTATTTTGATTTGGAATTAGACTTTTATGAAACTTTTGCATCTTTCATTGTAAAACTGAAGGCCGGACTAACTTCGACCATGCCGAAGTTTGAATACCATTGCAAGCTCTTGTGTTACTAGATCCCTAAAAAGAGTTATCTAAATGTAAAGACCTTTGTGTAAAAATCCGTATCTACACGCCATAGCACGGCACGCATACATATGCATTTATGTATGCAGATATGCAACATGCAATATTTTCATTTATTTGTATGACAGCTATATCATATAGTTATCCAATTGATCAAATTTGGCAGGATTATATTTATTATGTGCAAATGTTACTTACCAAGTTTGGCGATGATCGCAAAAGAAACAAAAAAGTTTTTAGAAGCAAAACTATTTTTGGTCCGATTGTGCCTATGGAAGCTATATGATATGGTAGTCCGATCTTGATCAAATTTGGCACGGACGGTTGGATATATAGTAAACTGCCAAATGTTAAGTTTTATAATGATCAGGTGAAAAAGAACGAAGGTATTGATCTAAGACTCATTTTTCGACCGATGGTTCCTATGGAGTTATATGATATAGTCGTCCGATCCGGATATATCCGAGATATACAATGCCTGCAGTATATACAAGAGTCTTCTAGGAGAAGAAGCTGTTGATCCAGAATGACAGACAGACGTGCGGTTGGCGGACAAACGGATTTGAACGCGTCTTGTCATGCTGATCACGAATATACATATATACCTGATATGGTCAAGGGTATAAAAAAACGGTAAAAATCAAAGTCGATTTTTAAAAAATCCTTCCGGCTTTTCGCAATTTGCAAATTATTCACGCAATCGCACTTAAGAAAAAGCCAGATATGACGGGGAAACGGCAGATATGTCGGGGAAATAGTCAAAAATCGATACCTAATATTAGCCCACATTTGATATCGCAGTCGAAATCGTTTTTGGATGCAGAATTTAAACTGTTAAAAACAATGAAATAAATAACAACAGACACAGTCTGCAAACCGCAATGAAAAGTAAATATTCCATGAAATGCCCAATAGTCCAACAAGGTAAAAATAGTCCAAAATCTACCTGATTTTTGAAAGAAGGTGATAGGCGCATTTTAGCTCGAAACGCGAAACTCATCCCGCAGTGCAAATACCGAATGCGCGGCATGTATTTGTAAAATTTTACATACATATGTATGTAGATATCTATCTACGCGTATGACCGTAGTATCGATATGGCCATGCCAACAAAAAATATTTAAACATAGAAGAAGAGGGGTAGAGCAAATAAAATTTTCAACAACAAAACGAAGAACAATTTTAAAAACAATACCGAGAAGTTTAAATTGAAAATTTAAGAATTATAAAGGAGCCTCAGGTAAACTATAAACTCAACAAGGCAAGACGAAAACGAAGATATTTGGAATTATATTGAAGCTCCTGGAAGATTCTGGGAGCATTTGGTGGGTGGTAGGGGAACTGACCAGTCACCAGACTTTGTTGTGGGGCGAGACGAGTAAGTTTGGGAGGATAATGTTTGGAAATTTCCTCGAGATTTTCCGCAATCGCAAACGCCGTCGCTGTGACGATTGTGACGAGATGGTAGGAAGTGTGCCACCGTCATCAGAGGGACCAGATGTTCATGATGACTATGACTTGGTCAAAGAATCTTGTATCACCAACAACAATACGCAAATCGATAGGTAATTAAATGCTATATTAATAATTTTCTATCTCTTTCTTACAGTTTGCTTATGTGTGCGTGCGTGTTTGCGAGTGTGTATGTGCCCAATGTGTGCGTGTGTGTGATGCGATGTGTATGAGTAAACAATATTAAAGAGATCGGCGCAAAAACAAAACCCACACACAAAGACCCAAAAACCAAAAGACAACAAAAATCAGAAAAAAAAAACAAATCGACAGAGACCCAAAAAACAGAATTGATTGGAAGAGAAGTTTAATTGTACCCCTGACCAGCAGCTGAAAACACATTTCACTCTGGATCAGCCGCAGGAGATGGATATTGATGTGCCCACAGTGCACCCAAGCGAGAATCGCCACCACCACAGCAACAATTCTTCATCGTCATCATCTGCTGCGAGCGTCTATCACTCGGAGTCATCAATGAATTTTGATTATTTGCAAGGACTTCGGGCCGGATCCCATCTAGCCTCTGGCTCATCGTCTACAGGCGGTAGCGGTAACGGTGGCGGTGTCAGTGGGAACAGCTCCTATGGACTCGTCGACGACAGTAGAGCCATGGACAGGTTGTTATTTCATCCTTCCATCTATCCATCCATGAACCATTTATTCTACAAAAATTCATCTTTAGATTTCTTTCATCTTTCTCTTTCTAATTGAGTTTTCTTCACACTTGCTACTATTAAGTTTCATTTGCTTCATAAAATTGTTGTTGTGTGTTGTACAAATATACATATATACATATAAAGTTAAATATTGGTGGTAGCTGTTCGAGTACGCCCACACAGGCTCCAAGATCTTTTGTGCGGGCGCCTCTTAAGTTTTTTATTCGTTTCTGAATTTGTTTTCTTCCATATTTCGGTTTCTTTTTGGTATAGAGAGATCTCTTTATTTGGTTATCAATCGGACAGCGTAACACAATCTAACCTTTGCCTGTTTTTTTTTTCATGTCCATCGCATAACCCTCATACAACACGTGTGACAGACCTTTTAATGTCAACGAAAGGTAAAAACTTAGTAGTATTTATTAATAACCAATTATTCAGATCAAACTTCAGACTAATCTGTATTCCCTCACATAATGTAGATTCGTTAGCATTATGGATCAGTTAGATGCGCGAGTGGAAAAGTTTCGCAAAGACGCTTTGAATTTACAGGAGAAGAAAGACTACCTCTTGATGTCCATGGATCTCATCAAAAGCAATGAAATGCTACAGAACTTGAGTGAAGGTAAGTAAATGCAAAACATCTATAGGCACTAGAAATGTATATTTAAAAGGAAAATGTTTACACAAGTATTTGACAAATTGCATATTTAACTTTTTGAAAATCGGTTAGCAAAGTTTCATTTATTTTGATGAGATCATTTCGATCATTTTATTATATAGTTTGCTTTATTTAAGGGAATATATACATATGTAGTATGTATTTGTCAGCATTTTTTCAAGAAAATCAAGAAAATTTAAAATTTGTCTTTGGGGTTTATTTATTAAAGAGATGATATATTTTAAAATGTGTTCCTTTTTTTTCCAAAAAAGTAGTAATTTGATTTTTGTTATTTTCCCTATAAAACAAAAACTAAGGAACGGGAAAAACGTATGAGATCTACATATCTATCAATTTTCCGAAAATGCAAAAAAAAAAACACCACTTTTTCTAACCTTTTGGATGTATATTGTATATCCATCCACTCAATGAAACACTTAATTTAATCAACTTATAAAACATTTCATTTCATTTTTGTAAAAAAATATTCAAATTCCAAAAACTGGAACGGCGTTGACCAAGATAATGTGTCTTGGTTTTTTGGATCGCTTCCTGCTCAATTTTCCTTACTCTACCCTAACCATTAAATCGAAATTAATATTAATTAATATTAATATTAATAAATTGTATTCCAAATTGCTATTCTTTGATTTTTATACTGTGTATAGGGTGAAATGGTATATTAAAGTCGCCAAAATGTATGTAACAGGCAGAAGGAGCTTTTCCGACCCTATAAAGTATATATATTCTTGATCAGCATGAGAAGAGAAATTGATATAGCCATGTCTGTCTGTCCGTGCGTAAGAGTGCAGAGATCTCAGCAACTATAAATGATAGAGCTACCAAATTTAGAATGTAGACTCGTGTAGTATAGACGCTGACTAAGTTTATTTTTTTTTTGTCACGCCTCCTTCCGCCTGCGGAATTTAATAAAAAGTGATTTTCTCCTGCAATATTTATCGTATCGTAATTTAATTCGGCACACTCATAGATCTTATGAACATCTATCATTCCACCAAATTTTGTTTGCCACGCTCCCTTGCCTCTCCGGAATTCAATGAAGAGTGATTTTCTCCCGCAATATATGTCGTATCGGAATTGGGAACACTAATACATGTTAAAAATATCTATCATTTCACCAAATTTTTTTAAAAATCTGAATAAATGGCCGAGTTATACGTTGAAATGTTTTGCACTCAAAGCAGTGTATTTGGCCTGTGGGTCGCTAAAGTGCTCGTGCCCATATAAGAGTTAAATATATAAATAAATTACTTTATTATACCATGCATCCAGAGGATGAAATGGTATATTAAAGTCGCCAAAATGTATGTAACAGGGAGAAGGAAGCTTTTCCGACCCTATAAAGTATATATATTTTTGATCAGCATGAGAAGAGAAGTTGATATAGCCATGTCCGTCTGTCCGTCCGTCCGTAAGAGTGCAGAGATATCAGCAACTATGTTCCACCAAGTTTCATAAAAATCGGAATAAAAATGGCCGAGTTATACGTTGAAATGTTTTGCACTCAAAGCAGTGCTCGGGCGAATCTGGCCGGTGGAGCGCTTAAGTGCATACACATAAGAGTGAGCGAGATAGCATAATCAAATCGCGCATACGAAAGAAATTTAATATATTTTTATTTAATTTAGTTTTATAAACTCGATGTAGTTTTTTCCCCTGATGCATGGTATATCCAAGTCGGCCCGGCGACTTATTTACTTTATTTTCTATTAATAACTCAATTCTTTTCCAGGTGAGCGAGAGGAGATCATGTTATATATTCAGCGGGTTAGCTCTCGATTGGGCACTGTGGAGCTAAATGTTCGCACTGTGCGTGATAATTCCCAGGAGGATTCGCTTAGCCAGATAAATGCTTTAATCGATACCATGATTAAAATGGGTGACCCCGTGATTGCCCGTCAAAGATGCCAGTTATATTTGAACGCCTGCTGTAGCAGCACCATGGACCCATTTGGACACATGGACGCCGTTCCCGAATCAGATCTGGGGCCGATTGATAAGAAATTCGAAAGTGCTCTGCTGGGTTGCACACTAGACGATCAGAAAAACGTAAAGAAGCGATTACAAGCTTTGATGGGATATCTCAATAAGCAAACAGTTAACAATTAATTTCTGCTAATTTAGTTAGATTTGTTTTTTTTTTTGTTTTTTATGGGACAAGTAAAAACACAAAAACTTTACGAAGAATGATGTGTCCTAAAATACTTGAATAGCATTATTATTAAACCAAAACAAAAGTAAACCAGAAAGCTGCGCTAACTTCGGCCTTGTCGAAGCTTGTATACCCTTGCACGTTCTTGTATTACTCAATTCATACCTACAGATATCCCATTAAAATTATCTTTTCTGTAAAGACCCATATCTTAACGACTTACAGGAATGAAGCAAATTTATCATGTTTGTCTGACAGCTATGTATATAATAAAATCATTCGATTTTTATCAAATTTAGCAGAACTCTAACTTACTATGTACATATGTACATATATGTATATAAAGTTTTTAAACCAAAACAATTTTTGGATCGATCGTTTCTAAAGAAGCTGTCTAATATAGTTGTCCATTCTGTATAATTCCGAGACATACAATTTGCAATTTCAGCGCTGTAGCTTTAAAGATCTAGGAGAATACGATGTAAGTTTCAATTCGTCTTGTCGTGCTGATCAAGGAAATATACATTATGTGTCCGGATGAAATGGTATCTTAAAGTCTTACAAATGTATGTAAGAGGAAGAAGGAAGCATTTCCGACCCTATAAATTCTTGATCAGCATGAGAAGAGAAATTCATATAGCCATGTCCGTCCGTCCGTAAGAGACCAAAGATCTCAGAAACTATAAAAATGTGTAGTATATAAGCTAGTCCAGCTTAATTATTTTTTGTTACGCCCCTCTTCGCCACGAGAATTGGATAAAAGGTGATTTTCTTGCTCAATCGTATTGTAATTTAATTTGGCATACTGGTACCGGATATGAGTATCTATCATTCCACCATAATTCATAAAAATCATAATGAAAACAACCGAGTTATACATAGAAACGTTTAATCAAAGCGGTGCAATGACGGCGTTGGTCGGGGGGCGCTACAGTTCTCGAGTGCACATAAGAGTGTGCGAGATAGCATGTGTTAGGAATCGCGGCATGCAAAAGAAATTAAATACATATGTATATGAATTTTCACTTTACGCATGGAATATCGAAGTCGGCCCGGTGACTGTGTGCGTTGCACACTTTTGACAAAAATTAGTATGACCTTTTTGCAAGGGTGTAGCAAATAATCAAATGCATCACCACATATGTATGTATGCATGAATGTATACCAAGAAATTACGATATTTATGTTAAACAAAATAATAACAAAAAAAAAAAAAAAAATAGTACGAAATAAAACTAAATTCGATTAGTTCAAACTTTTGTACGTTACCTTTGAATAATGTAGGCTTTAGTTTGCTCATATAATAGGTTTTTCTTTATTCCAAATCAGTTCTTTTTAAAGTAGGCGTACACATATGTATGTATGTATGTACATATATATGTATGTATATACATATGTACGTATGGATATGGGTACATTTAATTTGCCCTCGAATAATTGCGAAATTTTTCACGCGGTTTGTATTGAAGTCATTTTTCTGTTTTGTGTATACATATGTATGTATTAAGTCGAATGTTGAATATCATTTTGAAAAAGTGAATTAATTTGAAAACCGATTTTATAATAATTAAAAGAAAAAAATCCTCTTTGTTAAACTAGTCCATTTATTTGTATTTTATATTGTATGCGTATGATATGGTTGCATTTCTATTTGGTGTATCTATTTTCTGCCGTTCACAACAATCCTGGATAGCATATGTCCTGAGGCTTGAGCACCCGATCGCTGAGAACCCAAACAGCGCCTTCGACCCCAAAGAATATTTGCTGTATATTCTTTGAAGTCAAATATATAATTTCGTTGCCCTCCGCTGTGAGATTACTTAGACGGGAACAGCGGACAACAGCCCCGAATTTGGGCATCACATAGAACATGGAGCCAGTGTGATCCATTCGCATACTGCGACTGCTGCCCAGGAGGCTGCCCAGGCGAATAAGTTGAATTGGTGGCAGGGCTAAATCATTTGATTCACCATTTAAACTTAATACCTTGCCAGAACTATAGAGCCCACCATCCTGATCGGCCACCAAAAGTTCCCCCTGAAGTCCGAATGTGAAGTCCAATGGTTTTATAGGAAACGTCTGATCCATATCCTCATACTTGTGGCTTATTAGACGCCGACGGTGCCATGTTTGCTCCAAAATGTCGTAGGCCAATATTAAAGAATTATTGCCCAAGATGAAGTAGATGTGACGTTCCACCTCGCAGCTGCTGGGCTTTGGAGACATTTGTACTACCAAACTCTTGGTATTATTGACACCTACGTATTGGCCGCAATCAATCCGCAGTAGCTCGATATTATTTCGTATTAAATCAAAGACAAAGAGCTTGGGTGCACACTTACTGCCCGGCCAGCCCACATCCATGACCCATAGACGGCTCAAACTATCCACCTGCGACCAGTAAGCCTGTTGCAAGAGCGTACAGTCCGAATGAACTCCATTTGCGTGCATTTCAGCGTTGGGAAAAACGATCGTGCGCATGGGAAGATATGAAACCGGCCACTGGGCTTCGATTAATGTGGGAAACTTATTATTTTCCACACTGATACTGAGGAAAACTCGCGAAAAGTGCATGGACAGATGTCGCACATTGTAACTGGAGCCATTAAGACCCGCCTGCGAAAGCAACCAGGCTCCATTCACCGTGGCCTGGCAAAAAATCAGGCTAATACTGTAGACAATACATGATGTGATCATTGTTAAATACAGTTATTAACTGAAGAATCAAACTTAATGCCAACGTTAAACAGAAAATTGTCGAGGTCATCATTTGGTGTCGTGTGACAATGACACTTCCATGTCGGCGGCTTGAAAATGCAACTCTTTCAGTCTCTCTCTCTCTCTTTGTTTATGTATGGCTAAGCAGAGAAGAACATAAAATCTTGAATTTGTGAGTCACTTATTAACAAGTGGGGAACTATCAAATAATAAATGAGTAAGTTTTTGTGATTTCGATGCACTTATACCCCGAACTTAGTTAGTGAGTTGCTTGAAATCCAGTTAAATTGGACTCTAGGATAAATGAGTAAGTTTTTGTGATTTCGATGCACTTATACCCCGAACTTAGTTAGTGAGTTGCTTGAAATCCAGTTAAGCATAATGCTCTCTAGTCTGAAAACCCTTTTAATAACCCCATTAGGGAGCATACAGAAGGACACTGAAGTTTGACCGAAAAAGTTTAATAAGTACATACATAATACATAAATGCAAGTATATAATTTACTGTTTTAAAATATAAAATATGACTTCATGTATTTATAACATTTTTAGAACTTAAAAACTAAAAAATGAACCAAAAAGACTGCCACAGCTTATTTCAACCAGCTAGTAAATTACACTATTTAAACTAATATTTGGAAATATTTTTGAATATTAATATTTGGTGTGACCACCTTTTTGGTCAACTACCATTTTGAGCCTTTTTGGCATCGATTCGACCAACTTTTGGGTCACTTGTGGCGTTATCTTCTCCCATTCCTCGATTAATGCCGTTTTAAGGTCAGATTTATTCGAAATTTTCCTTTTTCGGATATTTGTATCCAAAATGGCCCACAAATTTTCAATAACATTCATGTCTGGTGACTGGGCTGGACAACATGAGGACAGTTCCAGATGAGCCACGTCTGCAAAATGCCCGCCTTATGTTTCGGGTCTTTGTCTTGGTAGAACCTAAAGACGTCCGCAATACCGAGTTTTTCTGCGCTTTGATGCAAATTGGACTTCAAAATCTCGATATAAACAGTTTTATCCATTGTCGTCTCAATAAATTGAAGATTTCCAACGCCGGCTGCCGACATACAGGCCCACACCATAACGCTGCCACCGCCATGCTTGACTGTGGCCTTTAAATTTTTGATTGCAGTTCAGTATTGGGCTTCCGCCACACATAAGAAGCTCCATCTGATCCAAAAATATTAAATTTGGACTCGTCACAGAACAATACTGTATTCCAATAGGCATTGTCCCTGTGCAAGTTGTCCTGGGCAAATTTAAGGCGACACTTCCTATTTTTGTCGCAATATAGCGCTCGTCCGATGGATTAAAAATTTTGTTTGGAGCACTTCTACCCTTGTCATGGGTTCTATTTTCTCGAACAAATCTGTAAATGATGCTTTGGACTGTGGAATCACTTAGTCCAACCATCTCCCCAATTTTCCTGCGAGAATAACCAGATTTGAAGTGTCTGAGGACAAGTTCTCGCTGCTCGATGGTTGTGCGTGGTCCCATTTTGCCTAATGAATTTTTGTGCAAGATCTACTCTCTAAATTCATCAGAAATATATTCTACAATACTGAGAATAGAACGACTAAAGTATAGAAAAAGAAACTACCGTTGCAAAGTAAAATAACGGATCATTGCTCAGCTACAAAGTATGTGATTGAAATAAGCTGTGGCAGTCTTTTTGGTTCATTTTTTAGTTTTTAAGTTCTTAAAATGTTATAAATACATTTAAAGAATAAATGAAGTCATATTTTATATTTTAAAACAGTAAATTATCTACTTGCATTTAAATTTTTTTGATATCGCTTTTAGTTTAGTTTTTATAGCAAGACAAACTTTTTTCAGGGTGCTGGTTGAAATAAGCTGTTCGTCCGTATGAATACCTTCATCTCGGAAACTACTGATAAAAGCTAGAGCTATCATTTTTAGAATGTATGTACATATGTACATTTTTGCACTATGCACGCAGGTCATGTTTATTTTTATTTTTTTCCAGGCCATCTTTATGATTATCTATTATTTTGCCAAATTTCGCATACATACATATATGTAGTTGAATTTGATTCTTTAATTTAAAGAAAATTTTCGCTTGGCCCATGGTATATTTATGTATGTCGGTGCCTCGACTTAGGTCCAATACAGCACAACAAGAAGTAAGTTTGGATACTTCTCTAACCAACCATTCTATTTAAATATCTTTGCAGAGAGTATTATAAAGCTGGTCAGATGTGTGTAACGATTCGAGAGAAGGTCATATCTACGCATATCATATGCACGCAGACCTAGTTTACTTTAATTTTTTGCCACATCCCGAGTTACACATTGAAACGTTTTGCACTTAAAGCGGTTCAAGGTTTAATTTGGCCAGTGGAGCGCTAAAGTGCACACACACAAGAATGAGCGAGATAGCATATATATATAAATGAATTTAGTTTTATAAATTTGGGGTAGTTTTTTTTCACTTGATGCATGGTATATCCAAGTCGGCCCTTCGACTTACTTACTTTATTTCTATAGAGATTAAGAATGCTTAATCTTTGAATTTAGCTTCATGTGCCTAGTTTTGTAAAACCCCGTCCTGATAGATGACTTTATTTAGCAATGCAATCCGTCATCATGTTTTCCCCAATGTATCTGTGTCATTGGCATTATCTTATTTGATTGCGCTCTATATAAATAAATTAAGTAAGTAAGTCGCCTAGCTGACTCACCCACTGTTATGATCACACAAGCACTTTAGCGCCACCACGGGCGGAGTAGATTGTAATTTGTACTATTACATGTGGTTTCCTGGGAATATGATGTATTGTTTATTTATTTATGTACATACATAATCAGGTTGGGTAAGATTTCTCAAGAAACAGAGAAGATATTCGCATTTAACGGTCGTGTTTGTATGGCAGCTATATGATATAGTGGTCCGGTCCTTTTAAAAATCGCAGATATGGTGCCTGGGGTCCAAAAAATATACGAACTTTAAAAGCCATGGGACTAGTTAGCATACGCTCAGACAGACATACATACATGGGTTGTCAACTCATCTTTTCGTGCTAATCACGAATATACATATGTACATATATACTTTATGGGATCGGAAACGATTCCTTTTCTGCGTTACAATCATCTGACCAATTTTATAATACCCTCTGGAGCGGTATAAAAATTACGTTTTGTCGAATTCCGAGGCCTGTAAGGGCGGTAAATTTACCAGTGTCCATTATGAATTTGTAGTTCCTGATGATCTGGATGTTCATACAGACGGACTTCTCTCAATCGACTTGGCTTCTCAGGCTGATCAAGAAAGGTCCATATGTTTATATCTATCTAATCTTGGACCGAAACTAATCCTATTACCGAGTGCAGCAGGAATGAAATCCCAGTCGAGGTTCAGGGTTGTATCCGTATCCACGCGCTTTTGTAGCGTTCGTATTCAGTAGGTAGGCATGTAGGCTTATGTTTCTCTCTAAAAAGTTGGTCGTGATGTTAGTTATGGTTTATGGGCCTCGTTATCGGTTGATTGTTTTATTTTTGTTACTTTGTTGTTGTTGTCTTTTTTCCGATATGATTAAAACTTTTCGCTTTTCAATACCTTTGCGTGTTGGTTGATGAGTAACGAAAGCCAGTTGTTAATTTGGCATTGTACCCGAAACAACGGTGAACGGAATAGTAAACTGACCGGCTGAATTTAATTTTTTTCTGTGTTCGGTGAATACAGCAAGATATACTTGACTTTCTCTATTAAGGATTGTAAATAAATTCGTTCAAGATGTGCAACTGTCTGTGGGAATGCCTAAAGTGCCCAGGCAAATTGGTTTGCTGGTAAGTACCTTACACGTTCCGGCTCCATTGGCATTGCAAATGACGCATTGGTGTCATTCAAGTGCAGTTCCGTCCGTCGAAAGGGGGTTTTAAGCCCAAACCACTGAAAAGCTTATGCCGTTGATATACCTGAGTATGTACCTGTATATCTGGAGCGGTGCATGCAATGACTCATGATTTGACATTACGATGAAATTTAGATTGAGCTGACAACAAAAATAAATAAATAGGTACCCCAATGATACTAGGCAAAATGAACACTATATATTTTAGGGAACTACAAATTATCAAGGCTTCAATGTATATTTATGTAGATCAAGATTTTTTATTTTACCGTCATATCGAATCCACTTAGAAAACAATACAAAAATTTGAAATTCCCTGGTGATTTCTACATGTTGTATTATATTAGTAGCTGTCTGATTCAGAGATCGTTTATGATATAGTCTTTATTTTTTCAACTACTTATTTCTCTTTTCATTTCATCTTTTTAGTTGTTGCGAATGCGCCTGTAAAATGGTATTGAGTATTCTTTGTTCATTCATCGTACTCTTGGTGATCATTGGCTTGATTGTTTACTTCACTGTCTACTATCACAAGGATAGCAACGACGATGTGGTGACCACAGTGGCTCCTTTGGTAAAACGAAGCATAAGGGACTACTTTAATAAAGAATACTGAAGCACAAATTAATGTATATAAGTATGTATGTACATACATATATATCAAATGACGGAAAATGAATTTGTAGCACTTTAAGTTGTATATTAATAATAATCCATCAAAGATGGAAAATAAAACAGCGAAACCTATAACAAACCAAATAGATTTAATCTAATCTAGCCATAATGGGATTTTTTCTTATCTTTTGATTGTTTCGACTGAATTCTATAGTTTGGGTATGGGCCATATTGAATGTATGTATGTACATATATAGTATATATATTTCTGTATTGTGTTTGTAGGTTTGTCAACAGATAATTATAGCTACATATATAGCTTGGGTTGACTGAGTGATACATACATATTTCTGGGTATTTTACAAAATTTTGTTGATAATAAAGTTGGCTAGCAATTAGTAAATGTCTCCCTTTACCCCTCTCGGGCAATAAAGGGAAACGGAAAAAGAGAGTAAGAAATACGAGGGCGGTTTAATAAGTTTATTTATTATTAAAATACAGTTGGACCCGGATTATCCGGGGTGGGTGGGACCGAACCGAGAGGAAAATTTTAACTTGTTCCTTACTAAAAATCCACAAACAAATGTTTATAAATTTTACAAAGGTAACAAAGGTTTATGTAACGTTGTTTGCTTCATCTGTTTAACTTTTAAGTTTCCTTTCAGAAGTTTCATTTGCTATCCCGGATGATAGAGCTAATCACGGTTAACGGAGATAAGGGAACAAAAAAATTATCATGCTGGATAATAGGGGTATTTGGTTAATGGGAGCCCGGATAACCGGGCCCCAACTGAAGTAGGATTTTTTTTACTAGTGAAATTTTGGGTTACAGTAATAATCCAAAATGCCCATTAATAATCGCTTTCGGAATATTGATGCTCAGAAGTTGTGAAGGATTGCCACCTATGTGTGTAATTTGATTATAGATAGCTGGCCTAGAACTTTCAACGAAACTTGGCTAGAATATGTATTAAATTAACCTTAATCTAATGCACTACCGTGCATTGCGGGCCGCTGCCTAAAAATATAGCGATGATTAAGTGCACAGTGGTCGATAGGCCAAAAATAAAAACTAGAAGGCCACGCCGATGTTTGTATTCCCTTGCAAGTTCTTGTGTTACTCCATTCCTAAATGGAAATAGCAAAATAAAATGGATTTTGTGAAAAAACCCGTATCTACACGCCATTGCATTTAACAAGTTTGATGATGATCGCAAAAGAAACAACATTTTTAGAAGCAAAACTATTTTTGGTCCGGTTGTTCCTATATGATATAGTAGTTCGATCTTGATGAAATTTGGCTCGGACGTTTGGATGTATAGTAAACTGCCAAATGTTAACTTTTATAATAATCAGGTGAAAAAGAACGAAGTTATTGATCTAAGCTTCTTTTTTAGACCGATGGTTCCCATGAATCCGAGATATACAATGCCTGCAGTATGTACAAGACTTCGTGCAAAATTGCAGCTCTGTAGCTCTGCATACAGACGGATAAACGGATTTGAACTCGTCTTCTCATCCTGATGAAGAATATACTTATATACTTTATATGGTCGGATATGCTTCCTTCTATGCGTTGCACACTTCTGGCCAAAATGAATGTATCCTTTTTGCGAGGGTATAAAAATTCTGAATTCTAACACTGTATGTCAACTATTTCTCAAAAGGACAATAACAGAACTGTGACAATAACTGTGAACGGAGCTTAAAATTTGACCTCCAATAAAATAAAGTAAGTAAGTCGCCGGGCCGACTTGGATATACCATGCATCAGGGGAAAACAAATTTCCTTGAGTTTATAAAACTTATTTCATATATTAAATTTCTTTCGTATGCGCGATTTCTAACATATGCTATCTCGCTCACTCTTATGTGTGTGCACTTTAGCGCTCCACCGGCCAAATTCGCCCTTGCACCGCTTTGACTGCTAAACGTTTCAATGCATAACTCGGCCATTTTTATTCCGATTTTTATGAAATTTGATGGAATGATAGATGTCTATAACATATATAAGTGTGCCGAATTAAATTCCGATACGATAAATATTGCGGGAGAAAATCACTTTTTATTAAATTCCGGAGGCGGAAGGGGGCGTGGCAAAAAAATTTAGTGGAATGATAGATGTTCAAAAGATCTATGAGTGTGCCAAATTAAATTACGATACGATAAATATTACGGGAGAAAATCACTTTTTATTAAATTCCGGAGGCGGAAGGGGGCGTGGCAAAAAAAAACCTAAACTTGGTCTGCGCCAAGACTACACGAGTCTACATTCTAAATTTGGTAGCTCTATCATTTATAGTTGCTGAGATCTCTGCACTCTTACGGACGGACGGACGGACAGACGGACAGACGGACGGACGGACAGACGGACAGACGGACATGGCTCTATCAATTTCTCTTCTCATGCTGATCAAGAATATATATACTTTATAGGGTCGGAAAAGCTTCCTTCTCCCTGTTACATACATTTTGGCGACTTTAATATACCATTTCATCCTATGGATGCATGGTATAAAAATAAAATTAAAATATTAAATAGCGTTTATTCGTGTCAATTATAATGTATATTGAAAAAAACGGTAAATACTATACAATCAAGTGATTCGAATGTATTAATATTTAACTTATTGTTTTAAAATTTATGTTTTACCAGTGACCTATTAAAAAGTATATTTTTCTATATCGACTAGTTTCAGTAAAAGAAAAAGTTGTGATCCCCGTCTCACCATCAAATAAAATATGTTTGTTAATATTAGTTAATGTTTTCCTAATCTATAGTTTTAATTTTAGCTGCCACTTTTTGCCCCTTTCTATTATTCGTGTTATTCTTCCAAGATTTTTTTGTGTTGTCTTGCTTATTCCAGCGTTTGCGGACGTTCTTGCTTATGTACACCTTGTTTTGTAGAAGATGCTAAATTCGGGAATAAGGACATAAAAATGTACCGATTCCATCACACTCGAAAGGTCTCTCCTGTAGCAACTAAGATTTACAGATTTACTTAACAGATTGTTATTGAGTTCGGATCCTTTTTTAACTGGACAAGAAAAATTTCAAAACAAAAATAAAGTAAGTAAGTCGCCGGGCCGACTTGGATATATATCAGGGGAAAACAAATTTCCTTGAGTTTATAAAACTTATTTCATATATAAAATTTCTTTCGTATGCGCGATTTCTAACATATGCTATCTCGCTCACTCTTATGTGTGTGCACTTTTTATTTATTCCGATTTTTATGAAACTTGGTGGAATGACAGATGTCCATAACATATATAAGTGTGCCGAATTAAATTCCGATGCGATAAATATTGCGGGAGAAAATCACTTTTTATTAAATTCCGGAGGCGGAAGGGGTCGTGGCAAAAAAAATTTGGTGGAATGATAGATGTTCATAAGATCTATGAGTGTGCCAAATTAAATTACGATACGATAAATATTACGGGAGAAAATCACTTTTTATTAAATTCCGGAGGCGGAAGGGGGCGTGGCAAAAAAAAAACATAAACTTGGTCTGCGCCAAGACTACACGAGTCTACATTCTAAATTTGGTAACTCTAACATTTGTAGTTGCTGAGATCTCTGCACTCTTACGGACGGACGGACGGATGGACAGACAGACGGACATGGCTATATCAATTTCTCTTCTCATGCTGATCAAGAATATATATACTTTATAGGGTCGGAAAAGCTTCCTTCTCCCTGTTACATACATTTTGGCGACTTTAATATACCATTTCATCCTATGGATGCATGGTATAATAAAGTAAGTAAGTCGCTGGGCCGACTTGGATATACCATGCATCAGAGGGAAAAAACTACATCGAGTTTATAAAACTAAATTCATGTATTAAATTTCTTTCGTATGCGTGATTTCTAACATATGCTATCTCGCTCACTCTTATGTGTGTGCACTTTGCAAAATGTGCATAACGTTTCTATGTAAGTATAACTCGGCCATTTTTATTCTGATTTTTATGAAACGTGGTGGAATGATAGATGTCTATAACATGTATGAGTGTGTGAATATACGTTACGATAAATATTGCAGGAGAAAATCACTTTTTATTGATTTCCGGAGGCGGAAGGGGGCGTGGCAAAAAAAAAATAAACTTGGTCTGCGTCTATACTTCACGAGTCTATATTCTAAATTTGGTAGCTCTATCATTTATAGTTGCTGAGATCTCTGAACTCTTACGGACGGACGAACGGACGGACGAACGGACGGACAGACAGACGGTCATGGCTATATCAATTTCTCTTCTCATGCTGATCAAGAATATATATACTTTTTGGGTCGGAAAAGCTTCCTTCTCGCTGTTACATACATTTTGGCGACTTTTTGGCATTTCATTCTATGGATGCATGGTATAAAAATTATAATGGAAAATGTAGCTCCAGGTTTGTTTTACTCGATTCTCTATGTATTTTCTTGTTTAGATGTGTTTTGTCCTTTATTTTATGTGTTTTATGCTGTGTTGTTTTTAGCGTCCGTAACCTAAAATAATTTTTGCTTCGTGAAGTAAAAGTTAGTGGATTGTTGTAAGCATCAATCAAATCATGTTTGTCAATGTTTTGTCTGTATAAAACACTTATTACTTTTTACCCAAATCCACCCGGTTCCATACAATCACGAATTTCCCTAGGCATCTTTGAGTTCGGGCATGCAGAACTGCTTGACGTGTAGCTACACAAGAAGCGCAAAGCATCGTCAGTTTTTGACTTCATAATAAAATATCAAAGAAACTAACTTCGGCTATGCCGAAGTTTGTATACCTTTGCAGCCCTTGACCATTACATTTTATTTTCTACAAAATTTTTTGTTTCTTAATCCAATAAAGAAATATTTTAAATACATTGGCTGGGGCCAGCCAATCGCCAAATGTAAGCGTGCCAAGACAATGTAGCGATTGATATCCAAATTAACACACACACAAACGCAATTTTGACACATTTATGCGCTTCACTGCTTAATAAACAGTGCTTATGCGTGTGTGTATATATAGGCAAATTTTATATCGTCGAAATCAGGCGTTATGTTTATCCGATTGTTTCATTCACGCATATGATGTAATCTCTTTTTATTTATGTACGTAATCAGTTTGGATAAGATTGTTCAAAAAATAGAGAAGTTATTCGCATTTAACGTTTGTATTTGTATGGCAGCTATATGATATAGTTGTCCGATCTTATTCAAAATCGCAGATGTGCATGTGGCTGTATAGAAAAGCTTATATACGAACTTTGAATGCCATAGCTCTAAAACTGTGGGACTAGTTTGCGCAGCACCAGACAGACAGACGGACATGGCTATATCAACTCGTCTTCTCTTGCTGATCAAGAATATATATACTTTATGGGGTCGGAAACGATTCCTTCTCTGCGTTACAAACATCTGACCAATTTTATAATACCCTCTGCAAGGGTATAAAAAGTTCAATGGATCACTTTTGGAAAAAAAGAAGAAATAAAAAAAAAATCGAAGAATTTCGCAGCCGACGCAAATAAATGCTTTGCAAAATGCAATAACATGGCGGATCGGCTCAAAACGGATCCAAGACATAATAAAGTAAGTAAGTCGCCGGGCCGACTTGGATATACCATGCATTAGGTGAAGAGATATACATATATTAAATTTCTTTCAAATGCTATCTCGCTCACTCTTATGTGGAAACGAGCACCAAATCGTTGATTTCCAGCATATGCTATCTCGCTCTTTTTTGCGTGCATCTGCCTTGCACCGCAATGGGAGAAAAACGTTTATATGTATAACTCGGCCATTTTTATTCCGATTCTTGTGATATTTGGTGGGATGATAGATATACGTGACATGTGTTATTGTGCCAAATTAAATTACGATACGATAAATATTTCGGGTGAATTTCGGGGGCGGAAGGGGGCGTGGCAAAAATTTGAAAATTTGCATACTGCACGCATCTAATGTCCAAATCCGATAGCTCTATCTTTTATAGTTCCCGAGATATGGAGGCTGAAAATATTGTTTTTCAAAAAGCGTGGGCGGAAGGGGGCGGGGCGAAAAAAACAATTAACTCGATCTGCCTGCAGAGCAAACGGGTCTACATGCCAAGTTTGGTAGCTCTAGCTCTTATAGTCTCCGAGATCTCGATGATCCTACAGACGGATAGACAGACTGACATGTCTCAATCGACTCGGCTATTGACATGACCAAGAATATATATACTTTATAGAGTCGGAAAAGCTTCCTTCTTTCATTCTATGAATGCATGGTATAAAAATTGGATGTCTTCAAAAATGTTAATTATAGTTGGAAATAATGAGCTACGTTTTCCACAGAGCTATAGACACTAGCTATCCATCAATCTCAAGTTTATGCCTGGCCGAAAGAAAAAATAAAAATAAACCTATTCCTGCAGATGTACTGGAACTATTGGAAGTACCAGCTCTTAGCATCAGTGAGCGCCAAATCCTGAATGACGAATCTGATTTAGAAGAAATAGATTTGGATGGATCTGACTCAGATGAATCCGATATTTACATCGAATACTCAGTTGATGTGGATGCAAAATTTTTTGGAAAAAAACTGTACATTCAAAATTAAGGTTCTGATTCTTACAACTTATGTATTTTATTTGAAACTCCTATTAATTTAAGTGAGTTAGATGTAATAGTATTGTTAAATCTTACTAAATAACTCAGATAAGTAAGTTATCTCTCAAAAACCCCAAATTTGATACAGATTGTTCTCAAAATAAAAAAATTGAGGGCTGTGCCACGCCAGTCCAAGTTTCTACACTTTTTATATAATCGAATGCAAAAAACCAGACAAAAAAATCTTTCTCAGTTCTTTAGCTATTAATTTATGTAAAAAAAAAAGACTTTGGGACCATAGTGCAATGTATAACTCGGACATTTTTATTCCGATTTTTATCAAATTTGGTGGAATGATAGATGTTCATAACATATATGAGTGTATAAAATTCCGATACGATAAATATTGCGGGAGAAAATAGTTTTTTATTGAATTCCGGAGGCGGGAGGGGGCGTGGCAAAAAAAATTATATTGGACTGCGCCAATACTACACGAGTCTACATTCTAAGGATTCTGTCCTGCATAAGGATTGTTTAAACGTATCCAGAAGACTTGTATCAAGACTATTAAACGAAAATGCACTCTTTGGGCGCATGAGCAGGAAGAACCCGCTCCTGTCAAAAGCGAATATACAAAAACGATTGCTTTTCGCAAAGGCCCACAAGGATAAAGATTCTGGAAAAACGTGCTCTGCAGTGACGAAACAAAGATTAATAGAATGGGACCGGATGGAAAAACATTTGTTCGTCGCCCAAAAAACCAAGCCCTTAATCCCAGGTACACCACCAAGACCATCAAACATGGAGTAGGTAGAATCATGTGTTGGGGTGCATTTTCTTGGCACGGTGTGGGCCCGCTCATAAGGATTGCGGGTAATATGGACAAATTTCAGTATTTGGATATATGTACTAAAAAATACCTTTTGCCTTCGACAACATGCCTGTGAGATGCAGGACAATGACCCCATACACACATCAAAGGTCGTTAAATGCTGGTTTGAGGAAGAAAAGCTGGAAGTTATGGAATGGCCACCTCAAAGTCCAGACCTTAATCCTATCGAAAATCTGTGGAACGATGTCAATGTGGAAATTTCAAAGAAAAAGTTTAAAAATTTGGAAGATTTGTGGTCTGGAGTCAAGGAAGCGTGGTATTCCATACCTAAGGACAAATGTCAGAAGCTAACAGAAGATGTCAGGCAGTCATCGAAAATAATGGATATAGTACGAAATACTAGTATTAAATGCTGTTTTCATCGGTCAATTATAGTTAGTTTTTGTAAAAAACCGATTCTTTAAGATTTTGTGCCAATTATGTGTCCAGGCAATTTTTGAATTTTTTATTAAGTTTTTGAGTTTTTATGAGTTTTTGAATTTAAATTAATTTTTCTTTAATAGATTAGTCAAACTTCGGGCTAGAAAATGCCATCCAATATGTGTTCCTTTTTTTTATTATATAATAAAAAATTCCCCTTAAAATTATAAACTTTTTTGTGCCAATTATGTGTCCATAGCAGTAATAGTCATCACGCTTCGCAAGGAGTGTCGCTTAGCATCGTCAGGATCATCGCTTGATGTCACATTTCAAGGATGATCATTAAGCATCGCAATAAGCCTCACATAGCAGCGCCAGGACCATCGCTTGATAGATCAATTCGAGGATCATCGCTGAGCAACCTAACAATCATCGTAGCGCAACCTAAGATCCATCGCTTACACTTTAACAATCATCGTTAATTCACCCGATATTACTCAGTCCTTTTCTCTACGCAAACATGGGCGTCAAATGAATCAGCTGGAAGCTTGCCTCAACGTGTTCGGATTGACCCCAGGAGGAACAGTGGAGGACTTGCAAAACCGACTCGCTAGTTTCGCTTCAAGAGAAGACCACCCACCGGAGATACTTTCACGCTTGGCAACTCTGGAAGAATAATACGGAGCTGCAGCGACCATTGACAAAGAACTCGATGTGAAAACCCGATCTCGTTCCGTTTCACCGGTCAATGTTGGCGATACCCAGAAGGAAGCGCACTCGGAGTCACTTCGAGATTTTGTGCCCGAAGCAAAACCATTAGCCCTGACGTCTTCACCGGCCAAGTCCACCGACCTTATTCTGGAAGTGCCCCAGACCAGCACCCATGGAACACCGCTCATCACATCCAATCAACCAGGCGGCGATGGCGGAAAAGATATCCAAATGGGGTATCTCTTTTGATGGTACAGCAGACCCGCTGGATTTCTTGGAGAAGCTCGAAGTTCGTGCGGCCACCTATGACATCGATTTGGGCAGTGGCCCAGCATGATGTCACTTCTATTCTCCGGAAGAGCCAGAAGATATTTCGAGAAGTTGGAAGACGCCATACGCTCACGTCGACAAAAGTATTTGGAACCCTTCAAGCAATACCTGATCGAGCTACGACTCATGATGCGCCAAGCGAACTACTCCCCAGCACAGGAGCTCGAGAGGATATATGACAATTTACGACCCGATTATCAATTGTATACCCGACGTATACATCGACTTCAGGAACTTAGCAGACCTCACTAGTGATCAACTACGAAACCATAAAGAACGGAAGCCCCGAAGAAAATTCCATGGTCTTTGATACGAATCCTCCGAAGAAAAATGTTCAGTTCTTGCCCACCGATTCTGGATCGGATTCCCCAACGAAACCTCAACGAATCCATCATAGCGCGTACCAGATGACTGATGCCTCAATTTATACTCGCAAAGCCTGCCGGAAGTGTGGACAAGACAACCACTTTGCGAAGGACTGTCACAATCAACGTTTGCTGTTCTGCTGGGAATGTGGAAAGCGAGATGTCCGTACCATCGAGTGTTGCCGCCGATCGGGAAACGGCGCGCGCCTTCGCTTGCCCGAGGGTCAAGCGAAAGCAGCGCAAGCACTCCCTCGACAATAAACTTGCTACGACACGATTCTAGTCCAAGTCAAACTGAATGGAACGACCGCTGTCGCAACATTGGACAGTGGGGCAACGCGATGCTTCGTCAGGGAACACTTAGCCTCACAAGTGACATCGACAGCAAGCATGACAGGAGTCAGTGCCTCCATCAACCTAGCAGACGGATCGCTCAAGGAGATCACTCAAGCTCTACTAATCAAAGTAGAATTTGGCGCACGAGTCGCTGAGGTACGCGCAGTACCTCGCTGCTGGTCGAAACACATGGGACCAACTGCTATCGGAATTGACTCTGGCGATCAACTCTAGTGTGTGCGACTCTACAGGATTTACTCCAGCCTTCCTCGTGCTGGGTCGAGGACCTCGGATACCCGGAGTCTTGTACGACGAAGTGAACCAAAACTCCGTAACACCTTCATGAACCCGCGAAGAACGCCCGAAAAGAATGGCAGATGTGTACCAATTGGCGCGTCTCAATATGCAGCAATCCTCCCTCGAGCAAAGTCGACGTTATGACTGGTTCACTGGTGTTACTTCGACAACATCACCTCTCCAAAGCTTCGGATGGCTTCGCTGCTAAGCTAGCTGCGAAATTCGAAGGACCCTTCGAGGTTATCAAGTTTATTTCCAGAAACATCGTTCGATTACAAGAGAGCACAGGGAGACGTCGCCGCACTGCTAGTTCGGGCGATCTCAAACCACAAACAGACGACTCAGAATCAGATGACATCGACGCTAGAATCAACGCCTCCCCAACCCAGGCAACCGAGATGACGGGAGGACCTCAAGCGGAAGATTGATAAGTTCACAAGGGCCACTTGTTGGAGGTATAATCTCCTAACGTCCTTACCCCCTTACCCCTCGCCATCACACATGTATCATCCAAGTCCGTATCTCATGAAACTATTAAATTTAAGCTACATTGTTGGAATCTAAGTATATTTATAAGCCACACAGATAGGGACATAGGGATTACTGGTCAGAGTCTTCAAACATCTTTATCTTTGTCTTCAAACATATCTTTCATACAGCATAACGGTCAGCTTCTCTGGACTCGTCGGGTAAGCCGGGAGGACGTGTGACGATACGTCAATCGGCCTATCGACACAACACCTATCGATAGCGATAGCGCTCAATGAAGAGCCGTATTTTTGGTTAATTCTTTTGCTAATTATTTTAAGAATATGCTATTAATAGTATTAAGATTCATAATTAGATAATTCAGAAAGACTATGAAAGAGTAAAATACATTTTTTTTAGTTTAACTGGCTCTGACCCGATAGGTAGAACTAGTTATCTTTTCTTTGCAGCGCCACCTAGCCCATCGCACACCTCGCCGCTCACGCTCTTCGGCGCTCACGCTCTTCGCCGCTCATGCTCTTCGCTGCACGCATGTGAGAGCGGCTTTGCGTCCGCCATTCTCAAAAAGCCCAATTTACAGTTGATCTGTAAATGCGTACATGCCGGTGGTCACGTAGGCCACTGGGCCTATGTAGCCGTGAGTAAGACACGTACGGCAACAGGAAGGCCAGAAGAAGAGTGCAGAGCTATCAAGAGCATCAGCCATTGGCCAAGAATGGCTGATACAATGGCGCAGCTGTACCCGGCATCGATGCGTGCCAAAGCGTCGCGGCGAAAAACATGCCAAAGGCAATTGCCGAAAATTGGCGGAAAGGATTCAAGTCCAGACCGCCACGAGATCAAAAACAAGTGCAAGTGAAGAAAAATAAAGAAGTGCAAGTGGAAAAAACGGCAAAGACAAGTACAAAGAGCGAACACAAGTGAAAAGGACAAACATAAGGACAATTACACAGGACCAAAACAAGGAACAAAATATATAATAAAAAAAAATACAAATTTAAAACATGATCAAATATAGAAGCAACCAATGTGTGAGTGTTTATTTGCTGGCCCCAGAGTGGGCCATCAGGGCTTTCCAGTCCTTGGACAGGCGTTCGGAATATCCGAATAGAGTGGTAGTGCAAAAGATAGGGAGTGCTATTTCGGCTATGCCGAATCACAGTTTCTGTTCAGATCCGATCTTGGTTCGGCTTGTCCGAACTTAAACTCCCGTACTCCTTTTATAGTCGTGTATTATGTGTATGTGATCCTTTTATGTTGTGTTTGTGAACGTGTTGTTTTACTAATCCCATGATCAGAAGTTAGTCCCGTAAGACAGGATTCCGGGTCAATCCCTTTCCTGGCTTACTCGAACCCCTCCCCATCTCAGCTTAAAAAAAAGTAAGTAAGTCGCCGGGCCGACTGGAATATACCATGCATAAGGTGAAAAGATACATATTAAATTTCTTTTAAATGCTATCTCGCTCACTCTTATGTAGACAAGAGCACTTTAGCGCCCCCCGACCAAATCGGTGATTTCCAGCATATGCTAAAATGTATGTAACAGGGAGAAGGAAGCTTTTCCGACCCTATAAAGTATATATATTCTTGATCAGCATGAGAAGAGAAATTGATAGAGCCATGTCCGTCTGTCCGTCCGTCCGTAAGAGTGCAGAGATCTCAGCAACTATAAATGATAGAGCTACCAAATTTAGAATGTGGACTCGTGTAGTATAGACGCTGACCAAGTTTATTTTTTTTTTTTGCCACGCCCCCTTCCGCCTCCGGAATTTAATAAAAAGTGATTTTCTCCCGTAATATTTATCGTATTGTAATTTAATTTGGCACATGAATAGATCTAATGAACTTCTATCATTCCACCAAATTTTTTTTGCCACGCCCCCTTCCGCCTCCGGAATTCAATAAAAAGTGATTTTCTCCCGCAATATTTGTCGTATCGGAATTTAATTTAGCACACTCATACATGTTATGGTTATCTATCATTTCACCAAGTTTCATAAAAATCGGAATAAAAATGGCCGAGTTATGCATTGAAACATTTTGCACTCAAAGCGGTGCAAGGGCGAATTTGGCCGGTGGGGCGCTAAAGTGCACACACATAAGAGTGAGCGAGATAGCATATGTTAGAAATCGCGCATACGAAAGAAATTTAATATATGAAATAAGTTTTATAAACTCAAGGAAATTTGTTTTCCCCTGATGCATGGTATATCCAAGTCGGCCTGGCGACTTACTTACTTTATTTTTGCGTGCATCTGCCTTGCACCGCAATGGGTGAAAAACGTTTCTATGTATAACTCGGCCATTTTTATTCCGATTCTTGTGATATTTGGTAGGATGATAGATATTCATAACATATATCAGTGTGCCAAATTAAATTACGATACGCTAAATATTGCGGGTGAAAATCTAATTTTTTGAATTTCGGAGGCGGAAGGGGGCGTGGGCAAAATTTGAAACAAACTTGGTCTGTGTGCATAGTGCACGCATATACTGCCCAAATACGATAGCTCTATCTTTTATAGTTCCCGAGATATGGAGGCTCAAAATATTGTTTTTCAAATAGCAGGGGCGGAAGGGGGCGGTGAAAAAAAAATAAACTCGATCTACCTGCAGAGCAAACGTGCCAATTTTGGTAGCTCTAGCTCTTATAGTCTCCGAGATCTCGATGATCCTACAGACGGACGGACATGTCTCAATCGACTCGGCTATTGATTACCCTTCCGGGTAAATTCCTAGGAGATATCGATCATCATTCCCTCTCAGTGGCCCCGTATTTAGCGTGAGGATGCCTCCTTCCGGGTAAATCCCTCGCAGGCATCGATCACAATCCCCTCTCAGTCAGATATCGCCTTCGGCTGCTAGGTATACACCTTGGCCGAGGCCACAGAACCCCATCTCAGCTAAGTACTAATCAATATACCATGCATCCATAGGATGAAATGGTGTATTAAAGTCGCCAAAGTGTGTGTAACAGGCAGAAGGAAGCTTTTCCGACCCTATAAAGTATATATATTCTTGATCAGCATGAGAAGAGAAATTGATATAGCCATGTCCGTCTGTCCGTCCGTAAGAGTGCAGAGATCTCAACAACTACAAATGTTAGAGTTACCAAATTTAGAATGTAGACTTGTGTAGTATTGGCGCAGACCAAGTTTATTTATTTTTTTTGCCACGCCCCCTTGCGCCTCCGGAATTTAATAAAAAGTAGTTTTCTCCCGCAATATTTATCGTATCGTAATTTAATTTGGCACACTCATAGATCTTATGAACATCTATCATTCTACCAATTTTTTTTTTGCCACGCCCCCTTCCGCCTCCGTAATTCAATAAAAAGTGATTTTCTCCCGCAATATTTATCGTATCGGAATTCGGCACACTTATATATGTTATGAACATCTATCATTTCACTAAATTTGATCAAAATCGGAATAAAAATGGCCCAATTATACGTTGAAATGTTTTGCACTCAAAACGGTGCAAGTGCGAATTTGGCCGGCGGAGCGCTAAAGTGCACACACATAAGAGTGAGCGAGATAGCATATGTTAGAAATTGCGTAAACGAAAGAAATTTAATGAATATATGAATTTAGTTTTATAAACTCGATGTAGTTTTTTCCCCCTGATGTATATCCAAGTCGGCCCGGCGACTTACTTTATTATACCATGCATTCATAGAATGAAATGGTATATTAAAGTCGCCAAAATGTATGTAACAGGGAGAAGGAAGCTTCTCCGACCCTATAAAGTATATATATTCTTGATCAGCATGAGAAGAGAAATTGATAGAGCCATGTCCGTCTGTCCGTCCGTCCGTAAGAGTGCAGAGATCTCAGCAACTATAAATGATAGAGCTACCAAATTTAGAATGTGGACTCGTGTAGTATAGACGCTGACCAAGTTTATTTTTTTTTTTTGCCACGCCCCCTTCCGCCTCCGGAATTTAATAAAAAGTGATTTTCTCCCGTAATATTTATCGTATTGTAATTTAATTTGGCACATGAATAGATCTAATGAACATCTATCATTCCACCAAATTTTTTTTGCCACGCCCCCTTCCGCCTCCGGAATTCAATAAAAAGTGATTTTCTCCCGCAATATTTGTCGTATCGGAATTTAATTTAGCACACTCATACATGTTATGGTTATCTATCATTTCACCAAGTTTCATAAAAATCGGAATAAAAATGGCCGAGTAATACGTTGAAATGTTTAGCACTCAAAACGGTGCAAGGGCGAATTTGGCCGGTGGAGCGCTAAAGTGCACACACATAAGAGTGAGCGAGACAGCATAATCAAATCGCGCATACGAAAGAAATTTAATATATGAATTTGGTTTTATAAACTCCATGTAGTTTTTTCCCCCTGATGCATGGTATATCCAAGTCAGCCCGGCGACTTACTTACTTTATTATATTTATTGTGTTGATGATGTCGTCCTATATGTATCCTTTCCCTTGCCCCCATTTTTTTGTGTTGTGGTCCGATCTAATATAAACCCTCCAGTAATCTCGAGTCTCGGTATCATTACAAATATTTTTAAAAGGAGGCCCTGGGGAGACTGAGATATGTACCCCAGCTGAGAAAAACTTCCTTACAGAATCCAGGTTTGTACTCCACGTCTTGTACCCAAAGCGGTGCAAAAGCGGAATTGGCCGGTGGAGGGCGCTAAAGCGCTCGTGTTGTGGCGACACCGAAAATACTGGTTCGCCCTCTGTTTGTCGTTTCCCAATTCTGAACGGAAATTCCTATTATTAAGTTAGTTAACACTACTTTCTCTCTCTTCTAAAACTTGTCAAGACGCGTGAAGACGCTTTGATCGGACTTCCAATAAACGTTTATATATTTAAGTACAAATGGCTGCCTTGTAACCACAGAGTAGCCAAAGTGGTGACCCCGACGTGATCTTCAGCATCACACAACGTTCCTTGGAATCGGTCCGATCTACTAGCAAATTTCGTCATCCGAAGTCAAACTGGCCATCAATTTTTTTGGCGGGTTTATGACACAGAGACGCTACGACTTGCGCGCGCTCCCAAAAAGACGTCTAGAATTTCAACAAGAGACGCCCTTTGAAAATTTCACGATGGACGAAATGAAAAGGGAACTAGACGATCTCAAAAGCCAATTAGAACTTCTACATGCAACTAGCAACGCCACCACAAATAATACGGCAACCGGCCAACGTGCGCCCATGCGTTTGCCACGATTTGCAAAAAACAACCCCCATTTGTGGTTCGCTCAAATCGAACGCTTATTTCGCTTGCACAACATTGACGACGACACAGACAAATTTGATCTGATCACAGTGCATATAGACGAGGAGATAATCATTGCTATAGAAGATTTGGTTTTACGACCACCTGCGACTGACAAATATCTCGCCATCAAGAATCGTCTGCTTGAGAAATTCGCCGAATCGGCTGAATCAAAATTTTTACGTCTACTTCACGGCGATGGAACATCTGGATCAAAACCATCCGAAATTCTGGCAAACATGCGACGCCTCGCCCCGGATCCGGCAAGTGAAAGCTTAATTCGCACACTCTTTCTTGCAGAGATGCCTCAGTCAATACGTCCAATGCTGACAGTGTGGGAGGAAACCAACTTAGATAAGCTTGCCAAAATAGCAGACAAAATGATCGAAGCAGTGGAAAACAAATCGTTTTATTCGATGGAACCGAACAATGCCATTTGCTCTGTGACACCTAGCGATTCAACTTCAGATGTTATAGAGAGCATACGTTTGCTTAACATAAAGTTCGAGAATCTTCAAAAGGAGCTAAAACAGTTTCGATCACCTAAACATGATGCTCAGTCTCGCTCACGTAGTGCATCAAGTGGCCGATCGCAATGGGGCAACTCATCGCCTAAAAAAACGGAGGAACAACAAGCGAAACTTTGTTTCTACCATCTTAAATTTGGGGATGATGCCAAAAAATGTCGTTCTCCTTGTATACATTTCCAGTTGTCAAACTAATAAAGCTGTCGTCTAAAGGGCTGGTAGGCGACAGCACACATAACACCGGCGATCCCAAACCACAACTCAACTCCAGTGTCGAACCACGCCTGCACATCACCGATCGTGTCTCCAACATACGGTTTCTCATTGACTCAGGGTCTGTGATTTCTGTTGTTCCACGATCATTCTGCAAGCAAAAAACCAAACCTTGCGATCTCATTTTATATGCTGCCAATCAGTCAATCATCAACACGTACGGCCAATACGTTGCAGAGCTCAATCTTGGCCTACGCCGCAGTTTCACCTGGCCCTTCATCATCGCAGATGTCCAAGCAGCCATCATTGGAGCTGACTTTCTGACCAAGAACGAATTACTCATTGATTTGGCAAATAAACTTCTCATTGACTCGATTACAGGTCTTTCGACGCCTGGATGCTTAGCTGCAACGCGACAACATTCCATATCAACAGTAGAAGACCCACGCAAATATCCGGAAATCCTTCACGAATTTATTGACATAACCAAACCGTCAATAAAAACTAATGTCCATAACGACGTCTCTCATGTCATCGAAACACATGGTAGATCTGTTGCGGATCGGCCTCGTCGCCTATCTGGTGATAAGCTAGCCTCAGCGAAACAGGAATTCAATCTTCTAATCAAACAAGGAATTTGTCGTCCGTCGAAAAGTCCATGGTCAAGCCCACTTCATTTGGTAATTAAAAAAGATGGAGGTTGGCGTGCCTGTGGCGATTATCGGAAACTAAACTCAATAACGGTTCCGGATCGTTATCCTATCGCTCATATCAACGATTTCATCGATCAACTATATGGGAAAAAGTATTTTCGACGCTCGATTTGGTAAAAGCTTACTATCAAATCCCAATGGAGCCAAGCGACGTCCCAAAGACAGCTGTCTGCACGCCTTTTGGACTCTTCGAATTTTTGTACATGCCCTTTGGGTTAAAAAATGCGACCCAAACTTTTCAAAGATTCATGGACAACATTTTTCGTGGCATTAACTTCGTATTCTGCTATATCGACGACATTCTCGTCATGTCGAACTCTTTGGAAGAGCACAAAGAACATCTTCGCTCGGTTTTTCAAATTCTTCAAAACCATGGTCTAAGTATCAACCTTAGTAAATGCCAATTTGAAAAACGAGAGGTCAACTTTCTTGGATACACAATCAACGACTGTGGAATAAAGCCGCCAACTGATCGGATAAATGCTATCCTTAACTATCCAAGACCTCAAACAATATGCCAACTTGGCCGATTTTTGGGTGTGATCAACTACTATCGAAAATGCCTTCAACATGCGTCAGGCATACAAGCGCCATTGACTGAATTGCTCAGAGATGTAAAGAAGAACGACCAACGAAGGATCGAATGGACACCGACACTCATTGCTACCTTTGAAAACTGTAAACAGAACATGGCTAATGCAACACTTTTATCGTTTCCGTCACCAGACGCAAAACTCAGCTTAACCTGCGACGCTTCTGACTCGGCCATCGGCGCAACCCTCGAACAACAGATAGATGACATCTGGAAGCCACTAGGGTTTTTCTCTAAAAAACTCAGCATCACGGAACGAAATTACAGCACGTACGATAGAGAACTCTTAGCAGTCTTCGAGGCAATTAAATACTTTAAGCACCTGGTAGAGACACGAGCCTTTATCATCAGGACTGATCATAAGTCGCTTGTTTATGCCTTCAATCAAAAACCTGAAAAAGCATCGCCTCGTCAGCTCCGACAATTTAGCTATATATCGCAATTCTCCACGACAATCCTGCACGTAAAAGGCGAACACAACATTGTCGCAGATGCCTTCTCAAGATTGTGTGCCATTCGGATGCCCACTTCAGTAAACCTATCTGAAATCGAAGAGGCACAAGCAACAGACATTGAATTATCGGAATTGTTAAAAGGAAATTCATCGCTAACTCTAAAAAGCATTAAATTCGACAACAATGTGTCATTATATTGCGATGTTTCATCGGGACACAACCGACCGTATGTACCTAAATCTCATCGTTACAAAATTTTCACCTTCTTCCACAATTTATCACATCCAAGTGGTCGGGCTACGTTAAAACAAATTCGCCAAAAGTTCGTTTGGCCATCAATGAACAAAAACATCACCCAATGGTGCCGAAACTGCCTCCCTTGTCAGCGTGCGAAAATCAACAAGCACAACCACGTACTACCAGAGAAGATACCCGTTCCGGATAGCAGATTCGACCACGTGCACTTGGACATCATAGTAATGCCTTACTATCAGAACTTCCGCTACTGCCTAACGATGATCGACCGAATTTCACGATGGCCCGAAGCTGTCGCTCTCACTGACATCACTGCAGAGACAATAGCAAATACCTTCTACGCCCAGTGGATATCACGTTTTGGAACGCCCAAAACCATAACAACAGACCAAGGCTCGCAGTTCGAATCCGCTGTCTTCAAGGAACTCGCACGACTCATCGGCAGCAAACAGATACATACCACTGCCTATCACCCACAATCCAACGGTTTAATCGAACGATGGCATAGATCTCTAAAAGCCGCATTGATGTGCAACGACGGCACACCTTGGACAAAACTTTTGCCAACTGCGCTGCTGGGACTACGCACTTGTTTTAAACCGGACATCAACGCATCAGCTGCGGAAATGTTGTATGGAAAGGCATTACGACTGCCCAATGAATTTTTTGAAGATTTGGACAAGCCATCAACACCTGCATCATTTTTAAGCCCTTTTCGTGAACATATGCAAAAACTTCGCCTAAAGCCCGCGGCTCATCATATCAAGGAAAGAATGTTTATCCTAAAAGGCATTGATCAATGTTCACATGTGTTCATCAGAACTGACGCAGTCAAGCAACCGCTTGAACCTCCGTATTCTGGCCCTTACGAAGTCATAAAGCGCCAAACGGATCGAGTCTTCATTCTAAAAGTCAATGGAAAGGAGGTCGTCGTTTCTGTGGACAGACTCAAGCCAGCGTTCATAGCGAAGGAAGACCAACAACCCGAGACTCAAGACACGAAACGCCCTGCACCAAGGACATATGAGAAACATCATCGAGTTCGTTTTTCACCTTCAAATTCATAACTACCTCATTGGACGGGGAGTACTGTGGCGACACCGAAAATACTGGTTCGCCCTCTGTTTGTCGTTTCCCAATTCTGAACGGAAATTCCTATTATTAAGTTAGTTAACACTACTTTCTCTCTCTTCTAAAACTTGTCAAGACGCGTGAAGACGCTTTGATCGGACTTCCAATAAACGTTTATATATTTAAGTACAAATGGCTGCCTTGTAACCACAGAGTAGCCAAAGTGTGCTTATAAAAGTGAGCAAAATAGTACTATATGTATTAGAAATCGCGCATACAAAAGAAACTTAATACATATTTATATGAATTTTCATTTGACGCATGGTTTATCCAACTCGGCACGGCGACTTTCAATTGCTTACATTTAAGTCAATTTTGCAACTGTAAACAAACTTAGGTAAATAAACCAAAAATTAAAGAACAATGAACTAAATTCATATTCGTTTTTCACAATTCGTTTTTCTAAACAATTTCGACCATGCAAGGTATCAGATCGTTTTAACAGGTTATTAGACGGGAATATTATTTAATCTGGCTTCTTTTTGGCAAACATTTTTCTACATTTTTCTGATCTACATTCATGCAAGATGGTTTAATCCAGAGCCGGCCACAAAGAGAGCCCACAAAAAGTATCATTGTATTTGTGCATTTCAATGCTGCATTCCACTGCGCAAAATAAAAAGTGAACAAATTTCGTCGCAATGAAGACAACGAGAGCAGTCGGCGATTAAATGCAAGAGAAAGAAAGAGAAAACAAAGCAAGGATCCATTTTTTCATGTGCAGCCTCTCAGCAGAGCGACACAGAAGTGCTCCATCGATGGTCTCCCCCTCGATGGTTTTTTCAGCGATGGGAAAAAAATCGATAGTAACTATGGTTCAATATTTTCCAATATTTTTCTATCGATGGATGGAACCATCGATGGTTAAAAGGGTTATTCGAATTATTATTCAAATAAAATAGAAAACGGTTATTTATGTGACCACGCTCAAATCAAGTTCGATGAATCGCCATCGAAAAATTTCCATCGATCTATCGCACTTTTTAATTTCCATCGATACTATCGATGGAATCATCGATGGATTTGCCAACTCTACATGAATGGTGTTTGACGCAAAATATGGCCTGAATGTGTTCACAAAAAATGCACTGCCGAAATTGGTGATACACCAGCTGTTCGTCATGAACTTTCTAATTTTGCCAAAAAATTAAAATTGGAGGAGGCTGACATAAATGAATTGCTAACATCGCACAACCAAGAGTTCTCTAATAAAGAACTTTTGCAACTGGAATTGAAAATCGCTAATGAAGAAGATGACTGTAACCGCTTAGAAAACTCCAAGGAACATAACTTAACCTCCAAACAAATTTCCAAAGCGATGTGTTTGATTGACGAAAGTATGGAGATTTTATTAAAAAACGATCCTGACAGCGAAAGGAGTCTTAATGTGTCTCAGGCGGTAGCTGCGAATATGAGTTGCTATGTAATGTATTTTACGCTAAATAAAAAAGCTGGTCAGACAACACTGCACTATGGGCCAGAATCACTTTTGGCATAAACTACAGTTTTAATGCTAGAGAACGGAAATTTTGCAAGAACTTTAGAAGGACTAAAATAGAATTTCGTAGAATCACACTTGAAAAATAGCATCCTCTTAAATATCTTAGTTGTGCGATTACATTTAGATAGATTTCTTGCACTATAAAGGCATAAATTATTAATTTCAGTTTTTAAGTTAGTTTATACATCATTTAAATGCAATCCATTTCTTATCTTATTATTTTAAGCATCTATTACGACAGAATGCATTACTTTAAGCTTGCCTTAAATTACAAAATATGAAGAGAATGTTAATAACATGCTTAAAAACACTATCTGGACTCTAAATTTTAGATAAACGGTGCTACCACAAGAAAAGCCCAAAGTTGGGTTAAAATTCCAGCCAATTTTGTCGAAACAAACAATTGATCAAACATGTAACTTTGGAAGCGCGTCAAAAATGCAGCGCTGCCACTAAAATTTTTATACCATGCATCCATAGGATGAAATGGTATATTAAAGTCGCCAAAATGTATTTATCGTATCGTAATTTAATTTGGCACACTAATACAAGTCACGTACATCTATCATCCCACCAAATATCACAAGAATCGGAATAAAAATGGCCGAGTTATACATAGAAACGTTTTTCACTCATAGCGGTGCAAGGCATATGCACGCAAAAAAGAGCGAGACAGCATATGCTGGAAATCACCGATTTGGTCGGGGGGCGCTAAAGTGCTCTTGTCTACATAAGAGTGAGCAAGATAGCATTTAAAAGAAATTTAATATATATTTTTTCACCTGATGCATGGTATATTCAAGTCGGCCCGGCGACTTACTTATTTTATTTCTTTTATCGATACAATGTCTCCAATGTATTCACTTTAAAAATATTTTTTGATGGTTTATTTTTATATGGCATACTTATAATGGGTTAAATTAATGAAACAAGTATAGCATACTTGGTAAAACTATTAGAAAAAAATAAAATTAAAGCATACTGTTTGGAAGCTCTGCGAATGGGTTCAAATTTGTTCCGGTGAATACGCTTTCAAATTCTCATGGTTAGACATCGTTGTAATGTTTGCTTCTGCTCGTTCTTCGACTTCTCTTTCCGCACACGCAACAGTTCGAGGCCCTGCAGATCCTTACGAGTGCGCGGAGATATTCCCTTTTCTGGGATGCGGGTTGAGAAGCGGCTCAGAAGCGGCTTAGGCGACCGACGACACATGACAAAGTCCGATGAATCCTTGGCGAACAGATTATGCCGACGTATCAGTACCATCCGCTTCGGCGTAAGAGTATATGGTTCGTTCTTGCTCTTAGTTTGTTTTTCACTTTGTGCGTCTTCGAAGTGCTGAAGCACTTCCTGAAACATTTCTTCCACGGCTGTGTAATATAATGTAGAATTTGAGGCCATTGTAAGCCTGACGCTGGTGCAAAGAGGACTGAAGCCAAAGTTGATTGACTACCAAAGATGCCAAATACGAAACATTTCAACCCTCAACTGGTGTCGTCTACCTGATCCTACAAAAACAGTATACCGGAAAATAAAACAATTGAAACAGCAGGTAGAGAAAGAGTGTTTCCCTCTCTCAGCGTGATTACTCGATTAGTCTGCCTCTCCCTAAATACGAGGGATGTTTGCAAAGTCTGCAACTATATAATAACATTTAAATATTACAGCGAGAAAATTGGATGGATCCAAAACCCCACACTAATCAGATCTTAGATGTGACGAACCACTGTTATCTTTTTAATTTTGAATTATTTCATTATTTACTAACTTTTTCGAACAAAATAAAGTTTTATTTGATTAATAACAGCATTATCTATTGTACATACAATACATGCACTAAAAATGTAATTTTATTTGGTACTTTAAGGTGGTACAGGTCATCTAGAGTACAGTACCTATTATATCCTTTTAAAATTTTAGCTCTTTAAGTTCAAAATGCTAGGCTCTTAAAAGCTGTCACCAGAAAAGTTTTTGTCGTTAATTATGTACATATATGTAGTATGTAGATACACTAAAATAATTTTTCATCGAGCCTCAGTGGGATTCGAACTCGCATCTTTCGTTTCACACGCAAGACCTATATCTAATAAGCTTACTGAAGTGTTTACTATTAATCAATACAAATATTTGTTCAATATTCTACTAAACATTTGACTTTGACGTTATGCCACTTTCTTTGAAAAATCGCCCAATGTGCAGCGATTGATATATTCACATACACAATCATAATTTTGACGTATACACGTGTTTTAAGCTTTAGTTAAAGCAGTAATTACTGCTTATGTGTGTATGTATTCATGTAAATTTTGTATCGAGAAAATCAGCAGTTATGTATGTATGTTTATCCAATTTTCCTCAAATCCAGGAATATGTTGTATTGCGTATGTATATATTTATGAACATAATCAGATTGGATAAGATTCTTCAAGAAGAAGTTCGCACTTCAATTACATTTTTTACAGCTGTTTACAGCTCTACCTCTTTTTTAGCGGCTAAGATCAAAACAGTGATGCCAACTTGGTGCATTATTCCGATATTTTGATTAAATTATCCGTAAAGCGCAATTGTACAACTTTTTGTAAATTAGGGCTTAATTTACTTAATAAAAGTTTTGTTGTGGCACTTAAGAAAATAAATTCCAATTATAAACTCTGAAAATAAGCTCTATCGATTTCCAGCAGGGTGGCAACTTTGCTTATGGGTGTTTTGGGCAAAAACGACTATTGCTTGATTTTTTCCGAGGCGTTTTCGTAAAATAATAAATTTTGTATAAAAACAAATCATTTCAGCGATTGTTTAAATGCAATTCGACCCAATTATAATTAAAGTTTATTTTAACATTACTTTATTTTGAACATAAACAAACGTTGGAGAAAAACTTGTAACTTTTCAAAACTGTCAATTGCAGTTTCTTTGACACCACCTTACCATTTATTTTTTTTGAGCGACCTTTCTGATGTTCAAAGTTAAAGTTAAAACCGAATTAGGGTCTGCATTACGATACAATAAATATTTCGGGTGAAAATCGAATTTTTCGAATTTTGGAGAAACTCGATCTACCTGCAGAGCAAACGGGTCTACATGCCAAGTTTGGTAGCTCTAGCTCTTATAGTCTCGGAGATCTCGATGATCCTACAGACGGACAGACAGACAGACATGTCTCAATCGACTCGGCTATTGATACTGATCAAGAATATATATACTTTATAGGGTCGGAAAAGCTTCCTTCTCGCTGTTACATACATTTTGGCGACTTTAATATACCATTTCATGCTATGGATGCATGGTATAAAAATGTCAAGAGTCAAAAACGGACACAACGTATTGTTACTTATATGTAAATGCAGTACACTTTTCTTTACAACCTTTTACTTTTACTTTGACTCAACTCGTGTAATCTCCAAATATGTATATACATACTTCAGGAAACACAAATATAATATTTACTTTTTGCAAAAAGTTCGTCAAGCAACACATTTGACTATTGGATACCAAAGCGTACCTAAGAACATAAAATAAATACCACTTAATTTGTCATACCTTCGCGAAAAAAATTAAAAATAATTTCCTTTAATGGCAAAAAAATCTTTTTACCCATAGTAAGCTGAGCGAAAATAGAGAGCGTCTGAAAAGTGAACACAGGGAAAGTAAAGCTGAGAGAGTGTTATTGTATTTATAAGGCTCTTTTTCGATTCCTGTATTGCCGTAAATTTGTACCTTCAAAAAATACTTTTCAAGATCAAGATCTCTGACAAAAAACATAACCTGCTACCTAAAATAATAATAACCAGACGACTAAGCCGCACTATTGTGTTAATCATACAAAAATTTTTGCAAATCTTAATTATAAGTATGTATTATTTTTCCTGAAATAAATTTTCGCATTGAGCTTGTACGCATAATTTTTCTGGCAAGCGTATGTGTATGTATGTATGTACATATAGTAGCTGTGACATAGAAAACGCCAATAGAGTTTGTTTTTTAAAGTTTTAAATGTTATTTCAAAACAAAAAATAAAAATCAAATGGTTTTTTATATATTGATAGATCACTAAAAACGACTGCATTTAAATTTTTTTTATATCTTTAATAGTTTAGCAGCGATACATATTATGTATTACATACATAAGTATGTATGTACTTATGTACTTCGTCAAATTTTGGCAATGTGAACAGCTGGTTTTATTTCTTATTCATAGTATTAGTAGTAAACAAAATGTCATTTGTATGTACATCTATGTATGTATGTATTTCGCATGTTCGCTAATCTTTTATTAGGGCACTGATCTTAAAAATCCCAGCCATTCCTCTGTACAGCAAACATTAGTGGTCTATCTTTTATCTGATAAGGAACTTATACCTCAAAAACCTGTCACCTATGATTCTGACGAAAGTATTCGATTTCGATCCTTAAATTAGTTCATCGACTTTGGTGTTGAAATGACACCTACTTAATCCCAGTGACAGACAAAAACTTCTCCGATTCATCACTAATCAGGCAACGCATTTTAATTTATATATTTATTGCTTGAATTTCATACAATAAATGAATTGCAAAATTCAGCTCCCGTTTTTATATTATCAAGTCACATAGTCGCCGACTAATAGTCGGTACATTTAGTGCAAATCATTATTTTTATTATACATACATATGTATGTACATACATATGTACGCTCAGACATGTACATATGTATGTAAATATACATAGAAAAAAAACGTAAGCCATGAGTGACCTTTTCGCGCCTCGTATAAAACGCCGGGGAAATGAAATTGACCACACATGTAAGGTCCCTTCGAATCTTCCACGTCCCCTGCCCCATCCTCAGGCATACTATTATAAAATGATTATCGCGCGAGCAGCGTCTCAACTCACATACATACATACATACATAAGTACATCGCCCCGACGTGTATTTTCGACCATCAATCGGTCGCTTATAACGAGAATTCTTATAAAATTCGCTGCGGCTAGAGTTCACATTGGATTTTCATGGTATTCGAACTGAGCATAGATATTGTCCTGTACTATATTTCAGCCAAAAATGTTTACAATACCTTCACTGCAAGTCCCTCAAAACGCCAAAGTTTGCCACAATGGAATGGCTAAGCCGATTTTGTTGACTCTTGCGAAATCAGATACGTGAGGACTATACCTAACCATGGACCGAAAATGAGTAAATTCTCTATATCCTTTCATATAGAAATCAATTAACAAAAAACAATTTAAATCTTCTATTTGTTGTAAACAAAATAAATTTCATATTTTGCTCTAGGAAATCACATTTCAGCTTTATCACCATCAACTGAACGCAAACACGCGGCCGGTTTAATCATTGTGTGGATGTGGAAGTGAGTGGCGAGGGAGGCCGGTTCATTGGTGAGCGTGTTGTCTGTCGACTTTTTTGTAGTTGGCATTCATTAAAATGGGAGAATCAGTGTTAAGTAGAGAGATGAAGACAGAGAGAAAGACAAAGACACTAATCGACGTAGTGGAAATAGTGGGGAATGGGGTGGGGTGGGGTTGGTGGTGAGTGGGTGACATGTACATGGTTTGTTTGATCAGTCAAGTTTATGAACAAACAAGGTGTGTAAGTATGTATGTACATACATACATATGTACATATGTGTGGAGCTGGCCCATCTACTTATTTGGGTATTATTATGTTTGATGTAGTGCTACAATGAAGTTTTAGTATTATCTTTTTAAAATACATACATATATATGTACATATATTGAAAACACTCTCATAGTCCGTAATCAAAATGTTGCAATGACTATGTGCATTTTTCATCTAAATATACTACATACACATACAAATACGTATGTACTTACCTATGTACATATGTATGTGTATGTCCTTGGATCCCAAACTGCTGGTCATTCTCTGTTTTATTCATGGCTCCTCAGTTTTGCACGTAAACATCCATACATTTTTAGAAATGATCGATATACTTATGTATGTATGTAGTTTAAATGGATTGGAACTTATGTAGTTCACTCTACTGTGCAAAAAATTCTTTAGATTAATCAATGTACGAAGCAGTGAAATTCTTGTTTTATTCAGAGTCGAACAGAATTAATAAAATAGAACAGAATTTACCTATAAAGAATGTCCAAATGAATTCGTCATTCACTGTTTTTCAAGAAGTACATCAATTTATAGGAATTCTACGAGTATAAATTTGGCACGTCCATAAATCTACTAAGTATGTGACTTGCAATATAACTTAATCGAGGTTAATTACCTCTTCAGATTGACAATATACGGTTATCTTGCGGGTACTTTTTGGATTAGGGTCAACCTAACGATTATTCCAAGAGCAAAACAGAGCTATTAAAATGAATTCAAAATATGTTTTATTACCATAAAGTATATATTTATATAGACATACATAATTATATTTTAAGTCTAAATAATACGCAATTTTGTTATAAACAAAACAAATTAAAATCTCATCAAGTTACATATATATATATATATACCCCCCTGGATTATGTTGTTTATCTAGATCTACGCTTAACATCTATGCAGATGCGACCATGTCAGCAATAGAGGCCCTGGCCCTCGTTCTGCTCAACATGGTAATTGCAGTACTGGCGCTGAGTGGGCGTCAGGCCAAAAGTTTCTACTTCCGATTTGAATTGCTCGACGCCGCCTGCACCCGCTAGATAGCCATTTAATTTGGTTGCCACATAGCTGGTCTGTAGCAATTTCTGACTGAGATTTAGGGAGGAAGCCAGATCCTTATGGCCTTGAAGGCGATACTTTTGGTGGTAACTGCCGAAAGAAAAAGGGGAGTTAGCTAAATTCTGGTTATAAATGAGATGTGAACCTACTCCTCAGCCGCATAGAAGTTCTGCTTGGGAGCAATCTCTGTGGTTATGATCTCCGGCGAGCGACGCTCCTGTTCCTCTTTAATTGAGGCTTCTGCAATTTTTTTTTGTTCATCGTCATGATAGAGTATCAGCGAAGCATATTGACGCTTGATAGGAGTGGTCAAACCATACTCATGGTTGTTCCAGAACAGATCCAACAAATCCTTAAAACTGATCACCGAGGGATCATAGTCAATTTCCAAGACCTCGGTATGATCACCCCTGTTGAAGATTGAGTTGGCGTTAGTAGGCGGAAAGTGAGCAATAGACAACAAGAGGGGAGGGAGGGCGGTATGGGGAGAAAAAAGTAAAAATTTCTGGTTAGAACAATCAATGATCCAGTTTCTATAACCTTACATTTTACGGTACGTTGGTAGATCCGCGCTGCCGCCAGCATAGCCGACCGTCGTCCGCACCACTCCCTGTGTGGCGCCATACAAAGATTCAGCCCCCCAAAAGCAGCCCATACCAAAGGTAGCCGTCGCCTTGCTTATGTTCACATGATGCACGGGGGCAATGTTCAGTTCCTTCTGCTCATTGCGAACGGTGCTCTGAAACGAAATAGAAGCGTAACGAACGCATTGTAGAATTGTATTTGCATTACTCCACACATTTTAGCCGGTTCACCAGAAACAGAAATGTTAGTCCATAACCAAATTCTGGCAAGCAACGCATTTTCCTCATTTTTTTTTTTAAAAATACAAGCTTTGCAAAAAATCAAAAGTAAATAAGTTTATTGCTTTTTTTTGAGTTGCTTTTACTGATTCATTTGCTGACGATAGCGATAGCAAAATAATGCCGACTCGATACACTGCTCCCAGTTGTCTACAGTTACAGCTGTTGAATCAGCTGTTTGGTATTGGCCCACATGAAAATCAATGCAAATCAAGGTCAACTTAAATCTCGAGTTATTCAACCGACAAGAACAAAATATAAATCAAATTATTTAGCACTACACATTATCTTACTTTTTCAGGTGCACTACTGGATTTATTATTATTTTTTTTTATTTTAAATTAATTTAGCTTTTGATTTTGTGGTTGAAAAACTTGCCTTGAAGTTACGAAACAGCCGCGCAAACATTTTGTGTTCTAATGTAACTTGGCCAAAAGTTGGTGGGCAACTGAACTTTAGCCAAAACAAACGAATTGTATATGAATGAGACAAATAATAAATTCTCTTAGCAATATGTATGTATGTACATACATACAAGAGTAGATGTTGAATCCAAAACTGGCTTTTGACAATGAAAAGCATTTAAATGAAATTGACGCGCTGTGGCCTTGTAAGGGTTCAAGAAACTTGCTCACAATTGAAACAAATTAGATGGTATGTACATATGTACATACATACTTACGTAGGTTCAACTACCTACAAAAAATTTAGGTAACAAAATTTTTAAATCTTCTGTATGAATCTTGAATTTGCATTTAACTTTACTTTTTAGTCTGTAATTGTTTTCCGCTTACCAGATCCTTGAGCTCAGGAGTTGACACGGAATCGACTTGGGAGATAGTTAGAGACATTTTAAAAATAGTTTTTTGTGTTTTTTAAATTTGTATTATCGACCATGTGCTGCTCTTAGGAAACTTAAGTCAAAACTGATGCACCTGCTAGTCCAGACGGCACAATTTATACCCGCCGGCCTCTCAGCTTTCTACAAAGAAAAAGAGCAAAAGCAAACCCGAAACCAAAAGAGTGAGAGTCTCGGCTATCTACCTATATATATGTATGTACATACATACGTACATCCATATATACACATACAATATACTATTACTAGTAAAATTACTTTTATATCTGTGTGTACATTGTACGTCTATGTCATACACTTATTGTACTATATGGCCTCTCCCGCTCTTTTTTAGAGCACGCAAAATCTGGTCTACGCAGCTTGGTACAACAACAAAATGAAAACCATTTTTACAGTTAAATTTTATTTGAATTAATTGTTTATTTGCAGCCTTAAGTTTAAAATTTCTGTTCTGTATCAAAATCCAATACGTAAACGTAACATTTTCCAAGATGGATTTTCAGCCGTTATACATACATAGTTGTCGGAAGAGACATCTACTATCTAGAATTGGAACTTTGTGTTGAGAAATTTCCGATCTGTATCCGATTTATTCAACTTTCATAAGAATAAAGCAGAGCTTTTTATGTTCTTCGACCTGAAATTCGGAGAATATTAAATTTGATTGGATTTTTTAGAAAACTTATTCGTGAATTATAATTTTTTTACCCTTGCAAATAGGATATATTAATTTTGGTCAGAAGTGTGCAACGCATAGAAAGAGACATCTCCGACCATATAAAGCATATATATTCTTGATCAGCATGACAAGATGAGTTCAAATCCGTTTGTCCGTCTGTCTAGATCAACAGCTTCTCCGCTATAGCTGAAATTTCCGGATCGGACGCCTATATCATATAGCTCCCATAGGAACCATCGGTCGAAAAATGAGTTTTCGATCAATGAATTCGTTCTTTTTTACCCGATTATCATGAGACTTAACATTTGGCAGGTATATAGTAACATGAAGATTAGACTATATATAATATAGCTCCCATAGGAACAATCGATAGTTTGTTTCGATTCGTTTTTATTTGTTATTGAATTAGATAGTGCAAAAAACAAAAAAAAAAAAAAATAATGCTATTATTAAAATTTATGTTGACGCTAAATCACATTTTGAAGTTTCGCAAATTACGCGGACAAGCGGGTAGGGTTGCCAGGGTTTATGATTATCTTTTTTCGAGTCCCTACTTTTGAGCCGATATTTTTGAGCCACTGTTTGTGTGCCCATATGTTTTAATCTTTTTTTGTTTTATCGAAAACTACAGGTTTTAGTAATTTTGACATATGTAATTTATTTTTGCACTTTTCACCAAAGCGGGCCCAGCTAGGTACATATCTGCTATTCAGGGAATGCTTTTAAGAGTCTTCCGAATATTTTAAAATATCGTGCATGGCGAGCCGGTGCATTAAAATAATGATTTTAACATGCAAAAAACCGTTTTTTGGCTTATTTTGTATGGGGCAATACCATAGGTGGGTTCACTGAGATGGATTTTTCTCTAAAACGAGCCCAGCAACAGCATGATTATTTTATATGGATATATCAGTGAATATGTGGGACTCAGTCTAGTATACCATGCATGGCAAGCCGCTTTCTGGTTTGGGAACTGGACTCCAAAATGTGAGGTGTGGGAAAAAATATAACTTTTCATATACCATTTTTTTTATACGTGGAATGCTCAAAACAAAAAAAAAACGGTGAAATATGCTTTACTTTACTAAACAAGAGTTTATTGTCTTTAAAAAGTATATAAATATCAAAAGAATGTCCGTCAAAATAGCGACGATGTTTAATTTGAATTAGCGACGGTCCTCTGTTAACCCACTGATAACTTTTTGAATTTTTTTTATTTTGAATTATTTCTTTATTTATGCACCTTTTAGAACAAAATATTTTTTTAATTATTAAATGCGCTTTATTGCTCTTTGATAATACAATGTTCTTAAAGCTGATAGATGTGATAGAGAGATTTTACAGAGTTATAGCAATTGCTTTTCAGCTGAGAAATTTTGATGGATGACAATATGATATGACTAGGAAAAATGAGCGAAAACCTTTAATATATGCCTTGAATACGAACTTAAGCTAGGTGACTTCGACTAAGGTGACTAAACTAAGATTTGGCGGCTTAGTGCCAGTAGCTACCCTTAGGAGATATGAGCATTTGTTATCGAGAAAATATGCTCCTAAACTGTCTAATAGTAGTGATTTCACTAAAGACGCTCACACACGATGCAAACAATTTGCAGCAAGTTGATTGCTGCAATCAAATTTGCAAGTTTGAACACGACTGCAAACATTTTGCCGCAAACAAAAAATTTGCAATAACTGTTTGCGGCAACTATTTTCTATATTTTCATGCAATATTTGCATTGGTGTGAACATTTGTGCAAAATTTTGCTGCAAATTATTTTCAACTTGCTGCAAATTGTTTGCATCGTGTGTACCTAGCTTATGAGTCGTCGGATTGGTCAATAATCTGGTTAATGGTTTTGACGCCAGCCGTATGATATAAGGGTGATGATTTGGTAAAAAAAAGGAAGGTTCAGTAGAAGCTTTAATATTTTGTTTTCGCATACTTGCAATTTCTTGATGTGAGATTCAGGACATCTCTTCCAGGTACTCGAACCGAAAGTTAGTATAGGGAGAAAAATGGTTTTGAATATGAACATTTTGTTAGCTGTAGAAAGTTTAGATTTTCGGTTAATAATTGGGTAAGGGGTGCAAATGGTTTTGTTAATTTTATTGATTGTGAATCCAAGCTTCGAGTTCGTTTAGCCCGCTTTGAAGGGCTTGTTTAATGTCAGCATAATACACGGCTCTACAATATATGGCTGTGTCATCCGCAAACATCGATAGCTTACATTGGGGATGTTGCGGAATATCGTATATGAAGACGTTAAAAAGCACTGGCGCTAGAACTGAGCCCTGCGGGACACCAGCTTGTAGATCTCTTGTTGTTGACCTATTTCCATCTATTTCAATATAGAAAGTGCGATCTAGCAAAAACTTTTTAGAATATTCACCAGATAGGTGGGTGTTTTAATGTTTATTAGTTTGTAAATGAGTGCTTCGTGCCAGACTGTATCAAAAGCAGCTTCAATATCCAGAGTGACGAGTCCAGCAGGCTGTTTGTTGGAGAAACTATTTTGAACGTAGCTTCTTGGTTGGGAACGATCAGTTTAGGCCAGCTCTGAAGCCGTATTGGACGGGTGGTAAAATATTATGTGTTCCTAAGTGGACTAGGAGTCTACTTTTAATTATTTTTTCAAATATTTTGGAGAAACTGCTTAATACACTAATAGGCCTGTAGCTTTGTGGCTTGTCCGGAGGTGTTCCAGCTTTGACAATTGAGATAATATTTTCCAAGGTTTTGGGAAATATCCTATTTGTAGGCTGCAATTGTATAAAATAGCGAGAAAACTAATAGCATTTGCTGGAAGTTTTTTAAGCAAATATTCCTTATGTTATTTGGACCCCAGCGGTCTTTAGTTTTCAGGCTTTTTAGGATAGAATCTATTTCGCTGGTCGTAATTTTATTGATCTGAATCTGATCTGGGATAATGGTTTGGACAGTATTGGTAACCAAGTCTATTGTAATCGGAGTTTGTAGATTAACAATCAGAACAAATTTTTTAAAACATAAAGGGTACTTCGGGACAGCCGAACTTAGTTTCTTTCATATTTTTTACTAAACTAAATACTACACATTTACTCACATTTTAAATTGGTTCATTTTGAATTATTATTTAATGTCTTTATTTACTAATGTTTTTACTTTCTTTGTTTTTTTACTTCTTTACTTCACTTCACAGCACGTGCCACTTGTTTTTACTTTTAAAAAGCAAAGCAAATAACAGTAAATGTATAAGATATCACACAGGCGTAGTTTATATTTACTAAGGAGGTTAATAATTAAATTCAATTGCAATTCAATTGTTTATTCAGCAAATGACAAACTTAGTTTAATTTAGTTGTATAAAACTAATTATATTTCCTGTTTGTGACGATTATATGTGCGAATTTTGAAAGTCAAAATCGCGCGGAAAAAGGGCGCCCCTATTTATGAACAACTCGTTTTGCCCCTATTATTGCGCCCCTATTGCCGATAGCGCTGTATGAGCATTTGCATTAATCAAATGCAAATATCTCAAAAACTGTCCGAATATGGACTCTGAAATTTCCATAGCATATAGAATAAATGATTGCGAATCGAATGCACGACCGTGCATTAACAGCCGCTGCCTAAAAAGATAGCGACGAATTTCATTCTGAAATCAAGTGCCTTCCAACACTTAATTTCCAATATAAATTTTTCACGCCGAGCCATCCATATTCTTTTGCTTTTTTCTCAAATACTGTCCGAATAATTAGAAATTTAACTATTAGAAAATGTTCTTGAAAGTCTTCCCAATGTTTTGACATACCGTGCATTTACAGCCGCTGACTACATATTGAGTTGTTGGCCTACAAAATCAAGGGTTATTTTGCACATTTTGTATGGGACAAAACTGAAGGTGAGTTCACTTAAATGAGATTTTCTCAAAAACTGTCCGAATGATCTATGTTTGAAATATGTGGAAGTATAGATGAATAAAGGGGGCTCAATCTGGCATGTCGTGCATCGACAGCCGCTCCCTGATTTGGAAGCTGGACTCCAAAATGTGGAATGTCGGAAAAATTGAATTTTCCATGCACGATTTTCTTGTACCTAGAAAGCATAAAACCCCCCCAAAAGTTAACAAAAACAATAGATAATGCAATTATTTATAAGTTTACACATTATCTTGTTTAAAAAAGGTCATAAATAAAGAAATAATTCGACTTAAAAAATATGCAAACAGTTAACAGTGGGTTACAAGAGGACCGTTGCTAACTCAAGTTTAACATCGTCGCTATTTTGACGGACATCCCAAAAGTTAATAAAAACAATAGATAATGCAATTATTGTCGCTAACTCAAGTTTAACATCGTTGCTATTTTGACTCCGTCCCTCTCTATCTCAAACTACCTTTTTCACTCTTTCTCATGTTATGCGTTGTTTTGACTGCACAATCAGCTGTTGTGCATTAGCCCAAAGTACGCCATCGTGAAGTATCCTATATAATTAAACGGAAAACATTTTTCTTGTGACAGTCCTAGAGCTCATATTATTAACTTAGAGAGCTAAAATTAAAAACATGTAGGTACTGGACTCTAGATGACCTGTACTTATTGTGATTAAAATATCTTAATTAGGCGGAGAAGCGATTTAAGTTAAGTATAATTTTAAGATGAGAGCTGTTGTTGTTATACAGCGCAAAGCATACTGCAGATATCTACTGTCCAAATACGATAGCTCTAGCTTTTATAGTTCCCGAGATATAGGGGCCCAAAATATTGTTTCTCAAATAGCGTAGGCGGAAGGAGGCGTGACAAAAAAAAAAAAACTTGATCACCGTATACACTAAACGAGTCTACATGCCACATTTGGAAGCTTTTATAGTTGTTGAGATTTAGGCACTCTATCAGACGGACGGTCGAGCGGGCGGACAGGCAGACGAACATGTCTTAATCGACTCGGCTTTGATACTGATCAAGAATATATGTATATACTTTATAGGGTCGGAAAAGCTTCCTTCTGCCTGTTACATACATTTTGGCGACATTAATATATGTACTATTTCATCCTATGGATGCATGGTATAAATTTGGGAGCCCTTCTCCATGAAAATTCATTTGTTCAGTTTCTTAAATTGCTTGGTGATGATGAAATGGAATTAGTTACTCAGTTCGGTTCGAATATGAGCGAAATACCAGATCATTTGTCTTACGACCCTGTTATTATTATTAACGATATGTTTAGGAATATTTCAGAAAGAATTTTATTTTCAGAAACTTTAAACTCAGTTTTTTTGGCTCCGTAAAATGATTGTTTGCTTTATCAACTCAAATGTTTTAAAAAGAATGCCAGAACAGAAACGAATATACTGTAGTTTAGTTAAAATTGTTAGCGTGAGCAGAATAATTTTACGATTGGGTATTTAAACAGTCTTTTAGTTAGTACCTTGCCGCCTCATAAATCGATTTCAAAAGGATATTGTATTATGATACTTATTCGAAATTTAAATACGGGTAAAGCATTAGTAAAAGGAATTTGATGCACGTCGAAACTCAATTGACTGCAAAGTTCTCAAATTTTAATTCCATGCATTCATATGATATATTCGGGAACCATTTTACATTTCTTATTTCAGAGAACCCAACTTCCAGTCCTGCTTTTGCGATGAATATAAATACATAAGTCTCAGGGTCAAGCTTTTCAAAAAGTTCAACATTGCAAATTTACATACATACATATTTATGTACACACATACATACATTAATATTAACATGCGTTTCCAGCAATGCGTTGCTGTCATTTCAGCAGCAGCTTCAACCAAATTCAAACAAAAAATTTGTCAAACTGTATGCATGTACTACCTTGCGCAAGATGGTGGTTAGTAATTTTTCAGTATTCTATTACTCTTGTATTCGTTGAGCAATTCATTTATTATTTTAAAATTTAAATCAATTGGCAAGGCAACACGAATCTCAAAAAACATCTGATGTACCTAATGGTTGCTATCAACTTAACTAGTGTGACCATAGCACCGTAAGAAAACATCTGATTTGCTCACAGCGATCGTTCAAAATCCAAAGTGAGGAAGAGTCGCAAATTTAAATATTAAAATTCGTTCATTAATTTTTTCATTTCATGATTACACAGATATTTGAAAAAGAAGTGGTTAAAAATTCAAAAATTTGCGAGCTTTCACGAATTGCTAGTTGGCCTTATAGACCCGATTTAGTTTGTTTTTGCGTCTCTTCTTCAGTTGGGTGATAAATGTGCCAGGATCTCCACTGCTTGGGGGTACCAATTTGTCGTTTTTGCTGTTTAGTGAGTAGCATTCTCTTTCCAATTTCTCCTGATACTTTCGAGTCTCCACAATCTTTAGATTATTCAGACGCTGGAGAATTCGACTGGTTTCAGAGCGAATGATTGACATTGTTCGATTTAGCATGTTATGCTTCTGAGTTGCTCTATGTTTTTGTCCACCCTATATATTTGGCCACAGTAATTATACGACCTTGTAATAGAGTTTCATCAAGGAATTAAACCATCTTACGTTTTATGGCACTACCTTTTAAGTCATTTAATAATTTTCGTAATAAAATTGCAACTAATCCGTGAATACGGAGTTGTGGGGATCATTTAATGATCATTTAATCGGGTAAGTCGATTTCAAAAATTTTTTTCCGATGGATTCTGATTGTTTATTGAACTGGTTCACAGTACGTTCTACATCACGAATTACGGTTTTTCAGAACATGCGTGCGCATGAACTATCTAACATTTGGTTAGCAGGCTGGCGTGAGTGAGGTGCACCTACAGTGCGAGAGTGAGTGTTTTTTGAGTCCCGATTGCGGCATAGAACGTTACATTTACGCCCAGAAAAGGAGGAAGTGAAGCATATCAGGAGCACACGCCAGCAGTTAACGCATATCGACTCAATTAATTGTCCATAAATTCGGAATTCTAACTTAAACGACAACCAAATCAAAGTAAACTGTGAATTGTGTAACCTGCCACAATACTATGCGCCAAAGTGGTCATCCAGACATTGCGAGAGGAACGTCTTTTGAATTCAAAACGATCATATGATTTGATAAAAACAAGAAATATATGTACATACGTCAAAAAATCCCAAAAATTGGGACAACAAAAACAGAAAACAAAACAACTATATTGGCAACGCATAAAAAAAGAAAATTTCATTTCAAAATAGAAATAATCAAAAATCATGTACACTATTAACAAGGGACCGAGCAAAATTGTTGCTAAAACACGTCGAGGTGAGAGTAGTGATAAAATTTATACTTGTTTAAACATTAATAAGGAACAAAAAAAAAAGAAGTACAATAATCCCTTGGAGACTGACGCAAAGAGAGGGAATGTTATGTCACAACAATTGGGCAAAAGAGAACGGGCCCCCTCCAACTCACATGCACGTTGTGACGCTCTCTTATGCTCACTCTCTCGAAACATTTGTTTTGCCGGCTTTTACCTTATCTAAATGACATTTTTATCTGCTTTGTCAATTGAATTTTCCAGGATTGGCGCAAAATTTTGAAAAGTTTGAAAGCATCAAGGAGAGCAGCAAAAAGAGTGCCAGTTTCGATTTGAACAGTCCCGAGGAGCATAACAAGTAAGAGAAAAAAAAAAAACAGGAACGGCTTCTTATGCAAACACATTGCACAAACACATTCATTTGGAAAGTGGTCTTATCTGGCCTTTTACGCCTGTAATTCATATCCGACCCTAGCTAGCACTCCCATGCTAATTGCGTAGCCTACACATGGGTCAAGCAACGGTTATCGGTTCAGATTTTGGTGGCCTCATAGACAGACATTGAATACACTGCCGCCGTCGAAAACAACACAGCCCTATGACTTTTCCGCACCGTCGCTGTGACGTAACAGAAACATTGAGGATGCGAGATGAATGCCATTTCCAGCAGAATAGACAGAATGTATGGTACATTTGATATTTTGAGTCAGCGTTGCACATTACACAATCTTTAAAAGAGATTTCATACGCAGATGCTCCAAAACTCCAGATAAAGGTAATGCCAGATGAAGATAATGAAAGATAAAGATAATGCTTGTGATAAGAAGTCAAATTTAAATCTTAAATATTATATTTATATTCCAGAGTTATTGGATTTTTTATCTTGAAAAATTGATAATATTTTTCTATCTGCAAAAGTTCATTAGAAAAAAAAGGGAAAGGTCAAACTCGCACACATTCTTGTGTGCTCGAGCTAGAGTTTTAACACAAAGATATTATGAGGGACAATTAAAGCTTTTTGGGGTCAAAAATTGAGACCCGACCAATCCTCGGCCTAAAAATACAAAGAGAATACACTTACGTATATTCCACATTCTCATTAGAGCTTTTTAAGTGATTTATTGTTTTAATCATACATGTGTGCCACGCTATTGTTTGCATAAGTACGACGCCGACGTATATTTGTTTATTGTCATTTAAAATATATATATTTAAATAATGAATGTATGTATGTATGTACGATTCTTTTGCAGCATACCTCGTCCTGTTTTCCAACAAAGTTTCGCCTCAAAGCGTGTAACTCCCACGAAATTGATTGAAGATGAGGTAATCACGCCACAGCATGAGGAAATCATACGCTATATTAATGATTGTGAGTTAAAAAAAGAACGATTCAACAATAACCATAACACATATATAAATATATATATATCTATTTCAGCCTGGAACATATTGGTTGCACAAAATCCGTACGATTCATCATCGTCCAGTAGTACAGGAAAACCCTTAGAGAAACTAATGGCCGATGCGAACAATAATAGTGCTAGCAGTCCAGTGGAGACCATTATAGCCAATAATACACCAGTTGCCACCTCCGCGGCCGTTTGGGTAGAGCCACCCAGCCCGGCGTTAAATGACTTTAAGCCCTTCGATTTAGAGACATGGTGGGGTAGGCGCTTGTTCCACAACATTACCAAAAGCCTGTAGAGATAGGTGGATCCCTACACTCTTCGCTCTATATCTCTCTCGCTCCTGGTGACTTGTAATTCCCGCGTGCTTCCTTTCTACTTTCGACTGGAAATAGTAAGAAAAAGAAATAGAAAGAAAAAACAAAACTGAACTAAACTGAAAGAACCCGAACCCAGAGACAATGCGGATTTTAGTTATTGAATTAGTAGCTAAGCGAAGATATCATGTATTGTTTCTTTTATTTTTTTTTCCATTTAAATCAACGATTATTAATTTTATTAGCATACATAGTAAGTAAATTTTAGAGTCATTGTAAATAAGAGGACGTTTTTGTTGGTCGATGTTGCTATTCGGATTATTGTGTATATATTAAGGCAAGAACAGAACAGAAAAATTTAACAAATGTTTGAAAATTGGTAGACCTAATTCTAGATAAATTTTAGCATCGCATAATGTTAATTATTCTCACGTTTTTATCATACAATGTTTAGCGTATAAAATAAACAACAAATTGGGAGCTTGCAATATAACAGATTTTCAATGGAATCGAATAAAAAGTAGATTTCATTTGCATAGACCAAATATAAGATACATATTCAAAATTACTTTTATTCAATACCATTTAAATTTGAAATGCCCGCGAAAGTTGACATTCAGTAAGTGTTGCAAAGTTGTGAAGAATGTGTGTGTGGTGGTAGATATGGTGGTGCCACTTGATATGATTTTCGTCTCAGAGTTGCCAGAATCAGGCGAAGAGAATGAAAATCTATTGAGGCTGAATCGATAATAGTTTTGTTGTGAAACAACACAACAGAAAATATAAACAAATACAATATAAATGGGAAAATAATACAGTTTAAGTTTAGTTGCCTTGGGGTTAGAAACTGCAAAAATGGTAAGTACAATGCGTTTTTTTCTTTTTATGTTGTTTATGTCAAACAATTTTGGTAAACACACCCACCGAGATATGGTGTGGGAATAGGTGTGGATTTATACAGTGTGTTTAAGAACAGAAACGCCTTTTTGTTTATGTATATTTGCATGTTTTGTTGTATGAATTTGTTTTGTGTCAAGAATTATAAAAAAAGAAGCAATTCTCATGAATATGGGCCGAAAATAAAAGTAGCACTTCATAGTTGCAAAACATAAAGGAAACCTTTATGTATGTTGCTGAGTTTAGTTTCTTAATATATCCGAATCTGTACTAAGTAAATGAATATTTGATTATAAATTAATTTACAGGGTGCAAAGAGTAACATTGGTCCTGACAAGTAATCATGGTCTTTCCAGGTCAGGATTGCCAGTCCACGATTAATTTGGAGTTTCCAATCGACTTCTAGGACATAAAAAACACTTCTCTGGATTCTCCCGTCCACTTTATTAGACCAACCTTGTTGTCAGAAAATACCTTTTTAGCCGTACTGCTGATAATTTTCAGGTCAATATTTTGGCCGGATAGCACAAAAAAAAAAGTGAAGCTTGATCGTTTGCTGCAATGTATTGATCCTAGATCATTAAAAAAGGGCAATACATACATAATACTTCCATCTCATCATCGGCTTGTTTGGCTAATTTAAACGTTTGTTTAGAGTTGGAGTTGCTTTCAGATTGTTTGTGGATTGGGATTCCACCAGGCCGGCTTGTTACGCTTCCTAGGTCTCGTTGGCCTTGTGATGGGCTTCTGTCAACTACTGAGTTAGAGTTGAAAGGGATCCCTCACGTGCCTTTCTTTCTTCTAGTGTTTGATAGAAGGCTGAAAATCTTCGAGTGACTTACCCTGTGTGTTGTTGTTTGAGCATCCCCAGCGACTGTGTCAATCTGCCGGGTTCCTCAAATAACGCATCTTTGCAACTGGAGAAGCTTGTGGTAATACCTTTCAATACCACACAATTTATGCAGTCTCACCAACTTCCTCATCCTGGTGAGACAGCGAGAGACCGTTTCTTGCCTCTGTGATGACCTCGAGACCTATGTTTCTTTCCATCTCACCGAATTCCAATTTGATGGCGTTGCTGTTGGGAGACGCATGTAAAGGCGTAGGTAGACACTGCCTATGTATGTCTCGGGCTATCTTCTCAAATGTTCTTCCTACTGGGCGTTTGATTGACAAAATAAAGCACCTTCCAATCGTCTATTGGCACATCAGGATTCTAATATTTGCTGTGTCTGCTCCTTTGTTCCCCCCTTTCCAGCCTGGCTTTCTCTAAAAGGACCCGTAAAGTTTGAACTGCATTGGTGACCCATTTTCTGGTTGAGTTATTCTTGCATATGGTGGCATTTCGTCGCATTTTTGCAATTTTTATACCACGCATCCATAGGATGAAATGGTATATTAAAGTCACCAAAATGTACGTAACAGGGAGAAGGAAGCTTTTCCGACCCTATAAAGTATATATATTCTTGATCAGTATCAATAGCCGAGTCGATTGAGACATGTCCGTCTGTCTGTCCGTCTGTCCGACTGTCCGTCTGTACGATCATCGAGATCTCGGAGACTATAAAAGCTAGAGCTACCAAACTTGGCATGTAGACCCGTTTGCTCTGCAGGCAGATCGAGTTTATTTTTTTTTTTCGCCCCGCCCCGTTCCGCCCCCGCTATTTGAAAAACAATATTTTGAGCCTCCATATCTCGGGAACTATAAAAGATAGAGCTATCGGATTTGGACATTAGATGCGTGCAGTATGCACGCAGACCAAGTTTATTTCAAATTTTTGCCACGCCCCCTTCCGCCCCCGAAATTCGAAAAATTCGATTTTCACCCGAAATATTTATCGCATCGTAATTTAATTTGGCACACTAATACATGTCACGTATATCTATCATTCCACATATCACAAGAATCGGAATAGAAATGGCCGAGTTATACATAGAAAAGTTTTTCACTCATAGCGGTGCAAGGCAGATGCACGCGAAAAAGAGCGAGATACATAGCATATGCTGGAAATCAACGATTTGGTCGGGGGGCGCTAAAGTGCTCGTTTCCACATAAGAGTGAGCGAGATAGCATTTAAAAGAAATTTAATATATATCTCTTCATATATATCTCTTATAATGCATGGTATATCCAAGTCGGCCCGGCGACTTACTTACTTTATTAGTACTTGTTTTGACAATTGACTTAAACCAGGACTACTCGATGTTGAAAGTCAATGCCAAATTTAATATCAGTCGGGTCACTCATTTAGCGTATGGCTTCAGACATTGATCTAAACACAGTATTAACAAAATTTGCAATTTTGTTTATTATTTATTTAGACAATTAATATAATATATAATTAACACGATTTGATTTTGCATTTCATACATTTTCGGAAAGGACTCTCTAGTTGATCGAATAACACTTTCTAGTAGTAACTGTGATCCAATGCAGCACCGACAGCTACTCCAGGTCCTGCGCCATCTGTTTGTAGGAAAAGAAGTGGCTCGGGTGACCTTTTGCCGCCCCATGAATGGAATCTTTGCTTTTTGCCCAGTACAACCGAATTTCTTTTCTCGTCCCGCTGCAATTGCGACTTGATGCGACAACGTTCGATGACTGCATCCCGAATGATGGCAGCAAATTCCACGTCATTGAACTGGGCCATAAGCAGCTTGAAAAAGGCCCAGATCTCACCCCTTTGCGATGTAGGTGGCGGGGCATAGTGCCTGAAGAGCCAGCCGTCGGCAAGAGATCCTTCTTCCGCACTCACTGGCCTTGAGTTGTAGGCATCGCAGACATCTTCAAAACTGAGTATGGCCTGTAGTATAAATTTCCTATATTTGGTCAACTGAAGCTCACACGTGTTCAGCAATTGGTCCTGATCCGGACTAAGATGTGTGGCAGACGTGGGATAGAGAGACCCACTAAAAGAGAGACCCACTAAAAGCAGCAGACGCCAAATGCTGAACATGTTCCTGATAATCCTCTTGGCCAACTGTTGAAGCAATTGCCCTATCCAGCCACTTATATAGCTAAGTCGCTACACCCACTCGCTGGCTCTTTCTCTCAGCCTCAGCGTTTGCCACTTTCGCTGTCACGCTGGATGTGTTGCCTGTTGACAGTACAATTTTTGAAGTCCATAAAATAATTATAAAACGTTTGTCGTTCACATTTTCCAAGTCGTTACACACGGCGTCGCTAAATAAATACGCGTATTAATAAGCAAAGCATGTCCTTAGTCCTTCTGCAACAAGTGTCATAAATTTTCACTGTCGTTTCGTTGTCGTTGGTACGTACGTCTTTTTTCACGCTTGAACTATGTTTATTAATCCTTTCCACATAGAGAGATAAACGTGACTCTGGGCTCTCGTGGGGCTGCTTGTTGTCTTTTATACGGGTCTATGTGTAGTATACATGAGCGCGGCTGCAAGAACGCTCATTAGTTTGTGGATTGGCGCTTACGCCCCTCTTCAGTCAGTCAGTCACTTGGTACAAATTGCTTGCTGATTAGCAGGCAAGCGTATAAAATTAATCATATGCAAATATTGCGAACTTTCTCCTTTTTTTGTTGCTCCTTTCTGCTTCCCAGTCGTTGGTTGACTAGCTCTTTAATTTACTCAAAAATGTGATGAGCATCAAGGACGAGTTAGGAATATGTGCAGGCTCTGCTCTCAATTGCTTGGAGTTTATCATAAACATTCATTTATTTATGCTGCTATAGATATTTTCGAAGGAGAGGTACAATTTGTAGATCTAAATAGTACATTGCCCACTTTTCTTTTCATCAAATTTCGCTCGTTTTGGTATGGGTTTCGCCAAAAAAAAAATGATTTTTCTTTCGTGATTTCCGTAGTAAATTATTTTAAGAATATGTGTTCAAATTTTAATTTAAGTCTCAAAGTAATAATATCCTCCCGAGTTACCAATTTGGCTTTAGAAGCGAACACAATACTGTTCAGCCGCTTTGCAGGATTGAAAAAATTATTAAAGATAATTTTTCTAGTTCTATGTCAACTGGAATGGTACTGCTGAATATCAAAGCTGAATTTGACTCAGTATGGCATGACGGGCTGATTCACAAGATGTTATATTTTAATTTTCGCTCTGCGGCCATAAAGATAGTCCAAAGTTATCTAGAAAACAGGTCCTACGTCGTACATCTAGGAAATGTTTATTCCAAAGCAGTTAATATCACAGCAGGCTGCCCCACGGCTCACTATATAGTATATATACTATACTATATGATATATATACCTGTGATCTCCCAATATTACCCCATTGCACCACCTCGGTTTTTGCGGATGACACAGCAATCCTTTGTGGGGGCATTTTTTCTGGAGATATAGCTAAAAACCTCCAAGCAGCATATGTCTCCTTAGACACGTACTTCTCCCAATAGAAAATTTTAGTCTGCCCAGAAAAGACAAAAGCAATATTTTTCACAAAAAAAACGAAAGACTTACTTTCAAGGACCATATTACCAATACAAACAAAAAACTCAAACATATTGTCAGCACGCTATACCCGTTTATAAATAGGAACTCTAGAGTCTAGACTAAACAAAGAAAACAAAATGTTTTTGTTTAGGTCAATCTTCCAAGCAGTAACTTCTTACGGTGCACCAGTCTGGTCAGATATTGCCAAATGTAAAGTCTTAAAGCTTATCTTAAATCTTCCGTTGCATCATTCTACGATTGATCTACATTGTCCAGCCAATGTCGAGTTGGTAGATATTTCATAATCAAGTGTCAAGAATCATCATATTCGCATAAAAACGAACTGGCATAGCCATCTAATATTAGGTTAAGTATTATTTAAATTAGTTTAAAAAAAAATTGAGGTTTTCTATTTTTTGGTTTTTCCCCCAAATAGTTATGTCATTTATATGCCATATGTCATGTCTGTAAATAAATATCTAAGTAGAAAAGGTCTAGTTCTTAGTCTAAACTCTTAAATTATTTGTAAGATACCTGTCACAAAAATCGGTATATAAACAAAGAGTGAAATAAATTGGATTGAATTGAAAACGTCAAGTGAAAAAACTACATCGAGTTTATAAAAGTAAATTCACAAATTCATTAAATTTCTTTTGTATGCGCGATTTGTAACACATGCTATCTCCCTCACTCTTATGTGTGTGCACTTTAGCGGCGCACCGGCCAAATCCGCCCTTGCACCCCTTTAAGTACAAAGCATTACAACGTATAACAAATGGAAGACTGGGCTCATACACTTCTTATACCATGCATCCATAGGATGAAATGGTGTATTAAAGTCGTCAAAATGTATGTAACAGGCAGAAGTATCAATAGCCGAGTCGATTGAGACTGTCCTTCCGAAATAGTGCTTAGATCTCAGCAACTACATATAAAAGCTAAAGCTACCAAATTTGGAATTTAGACTCGTTTGGTGTGTACGCTGATCAAGTTTTTTTTTGTCACGCCCCCTTCCGCCGACGCTATTTGAGAAACAATATTTTGAGCCCCTATATCTCGGCCCGGCGACTTTACCAGTCTTTTTTATACCCTTGCAGAGGGTATTATAAAATTGGTCAGATGTTTGTAACGCAGAGAAGGGATCGTTTCCGACCCCATAAAGTATATATATACTTGATCAGCAAGAGAAGACGAGTTGATATAGCCATGTTCGTCTGTCCTTCTGTCCGTCTGTCTGTCTGGTGCTGCGCAAACTAGTCCCACAGTTTTAGAGCTATGGCATTCAAAGTTCGTATATGAGTTTTTCTATACAGCCACATGCACATGCATCTACGATTTTGAATAAGATCGGACAACTATATCATATAGCTGCCATACAAATACAAACGTTAAATGCGAATAACTTCTCTATTTTTTGAACAATCTTATCCAAACTGATTACGTACATGAATGAAAAGGTATTACATCATATGCGTGAATTTCAAAATAATCGGATAAACATAACGCCTGATTTCGACGATATAAAATTTGCCTATATAGGCACATATATGTGTCAAAATTGCGTTTGTGTGTGTGTGAATATGAATATCAATCGCTACATTGTCTTGACACGCTTACTATTTGGCGATTGGCTGGACCCAGCAATGGAGGTGTGGTGGCTTAGTGGATAGAGGTTTCGCGAATGAAACGAAAGGTGCTGGTTCGAATCTCGTTCGCGAAATAAGTATTTTCTTTAATTTTTTTTTTGTTTATTAAACGAATAGGCGCGAGTTCGAATCCCACAAAAGTCGATGACCAATTTTTTAGTGTATTTAAAATATTTCTTTATTGGATTAACAAACAAAAAATTTTTTAGGAAATAAAATGTAATGGTCAAGGGCTGCAAGGGTATACAAACTTCGGCATAGGCGAAGTTAGCTTCTTTGATATTTTAAATTAAGACGCAGAGGAAGAATTGTAAAATCATTTTAATTTTAAATTAAGACGCAGAGCGAGCGAATTAAGACGCGCGATTTCTAACACATGCCTTTAATATTAATGCATCCATGGAATGAAATGGTATATTAACGAAGTCAAAATGTATTGTATGTAACAGGCAGAAGGAAGAATTTCCCTACAGAGCTGCAATTGCACGAAGTCTTGTATATACTGCAAGTATTGCAGTAAGAAATTTAATGAATTTATGAATTTAGTTTTATGAACTCGATGTAGTTTTTTTCCCTGATGCATGGTATATCCAAGTCGGCCCGGCGACTTACTTACTTTATTTCACTTGATGCATGGTATATCAAAGTCGGGCCGACTTTGTCGGGTGACTTACTTACTTTATTTTACTATAAAATTACAATTTCGTTTCTATTCCATTTTTTTTTTATTGTCATACAGAAATTCCGTTTTTGCGGTGAAGGCGATTGTCCCGATTGGGTTTTAGCCGAAATTATATCAACGCTGTCCCATTTAACCGTAGAAAACCTACAACAATTAACCGATCTTGCTGCAAAACGCATCTGTGGGAAACCATTTGAGGTGGGTCCATCAGATTAGTAGTCCATCAAGTATCTTTTAATATTTTTTGAATTCCTTAACAGGAAGCAAAAATCAAAGCGCTGACATCAACCTTAACCAATGAGGGTAAAACTGCCATGGCCTGCTTACACTTCATGCTGATCAATGCGGCACGTTATAATTGCACTGAAAGCATATTTAGTGAGGAAATCCAACAATTGGGACTTCCTAAAGATCATGCCGGGGTCATGTGTCAAGTGCTTAAGGAACATTCACCTGCTATAAGACAGCACTTAATAAATAAGTCCTTTAAAAGTGAGTATTCTGTTCTTTATATCAAAAATTGTGTGAATAATATCCTTTATTTCAGTTAATGAACTTGAGAGTATAAGAGACGTAACCTTGCCAGGCGAAACCCCTCCAAATTGTGCTACTTTGGAAATAAAAATCTTGCAAGAATTGGTTGATGGATTACCAAAAGATACCACGCATATTGTTAATATTGAACGATCGCATTTACGAGCTTTACTCGCTGAGTTAAAGACGGCTAAGGGCATTATGGAGAAATATGAAAATAACGAACCAAAGTAGTTCCACCAAATTATATTTACAATAGATGATATAATTATGCGATTGTGTGAAAAAATAGTTCAAATATATTCAATATATGTATATTGTATAGCCATCGATTTTGGGCTTGTCGAATTCGTTTGCGTAAGGGTTTTGTCTGCTTTTCAAATATGCATAATTTAAGATTTCATTAATTTTGAAAGAGAACTATCCAATTTATCCAAATAATCTAACGTTTGCTAAATCTTTCAATATATGTAAGTACTTCCTTGGAAGGATTTGTCGTTCGTCTTCGAAATATTTTGTCAACGCTACATATTAAAATAAAAGCCCAAAAATATCCATGTTACTAATGAAATATTTGAACTGTATAAAGAAAAATTTGGAGTGAGTAATGAAAAGCATTGGAAGAATGATAGTCTATCTTTGTAACTATAAATTTAAGATTTAAAAGTAAGACAATATTTTAGGTTAGTTCAGAAAGACATTTAAAACTTATACCTTTTCAGTTTTATTAGTTAAATTTATTTTGGACTTTTGCTTGATTTTAAGCTTTCTAGATAAGATGAAATCGTTTTAGCATGTATTGGAAAAAAATGTTCTAAGTACTGTTGTTAAATGTTTGGGTTTTTATATATTTAAGCAGAGGGTATTGAAAAGAGGGTATTGTGTTTGTAACGCAGAGAAGGAATCGTTTCCGACCCGATAAAGTATACATATTCTTGATCATCAAGTTTATATAGCCATGTCCGTCCGTCCGTATGTCTGTCTGGTGCTATGCAAATTAGTTTCAAAGTTCGTATATAAGCTTTTCTATACCATAGGCAGTGCTTTTGCAATGTGCTTTTTCAAAAAGATCGGACCACTATATCATATAGCTGCCATACAAAAGCGACCGTTACTTGCGCATTACTTGAAGAATCTTATCCAAACCAGAATACACACATACATATACATAAGCAGTAAAGCATATGTATATGTCGAAATTACGATTGTGTGTGTGTGAATATGTCAATCGCTACAGCGACTTGGCATGCTTAGTATTTGGCGATTCGCTGGATCGGACCACTATATCACCATCTTAGGAATCAGTCGAAAATAGAGATTTAGATCAATTACTTCGTTATTTTTTACGTGATTATCATGAAACTATATTTGACAGGTTACTATTTATCTAAAAGCCCGTGCCAAACGTGATTAAGATCAGACTACTATATCATATAGCTTCCATACGAACTATCGGACCAAAATTAGTTTTGCTCCCAAAAACTTTTTTATTTCTTGAACGATCATCACCAAACTTTATAATTTACATTTATGCATAATAAATTATAATCCTTTTATCAAAATCGGATGACAATATCATATAGCTGTATATGCATGCATATGTATGCAAGCCGTGTTATGGCGTGTAGAGGTTTCTAGACAAAGGGATTGAGTAATTTAAGAACTTGCATGGTTATACAAACTTCGGCATGGCCGAAGTTAGCTTTTTTGATATTTAAAAAAAATTGCATTGATTATGAAAGCGTAGTAAGTCTAATGTTTGTCTTTTCTGGCCTTACCTTTTTTACCATCCAAGATAGGCCTGTCTGTCCGACAAAATCAGACAAGCCGGTCGATTCGATGGCTGGTAGGGAATTTTGTAGCATGGCTTGACAACCAGCAAATCTTGTAGGTATTGTAAATATAGTGAAACTGTGAAAACTGGCTTCTAAATATTCAGAACACCTCAAAATATCTTTTTAGAGGCGAAACTCTTTTTTGAGACGTCCTTGTGAATTATTTTTTGGTTAATAGAGGACAGGTGGCAGGTGAAAGAACTTAAAATCTTTTTTCAGTTTCCTTTCTTTTATGTGTCGGAATAAAAATAAGGCGCAAGGTCGAATTGGGACGGTGGGGCTCTAAAGTGCGTGTGTACATAAGAGTGAACGAGAAATTTTATTTATGAATATGTATTCATTTGATGTAGTTTCTCTGAGAGCAAAATCACGACTGGAAGTATCACCGTTATTATACACTGGCAAAAAGGGTATATATATAATAAACATCTCCAACCATGTAAAGTATATAAGTATATTCTTCTGGATCAACAGCTTCTCCTCCTAGACCGCTGAAGCTACAAAGCTGCAATTTTGCACGAAGTCTTGGATATACTGCAGGCGTTTAATATCTCGGCTTAGTGGATCGGACGACTATATCATATAGCTTGCATAGGATCCATCTGTCGAAAAAGAGTTTAAGATCAATAACTTCGTTCCTTTTCAACCGACAATCATAAAACTTAACAAACTTAGTTTGCTATACATGCAAACGTCCGTGCCAAATTGGATCAAGATCAGACTACTATATGATATAGGAACAATCGGACCAAAAATAGTTTTGACGAGTTGTCTAAGTGGCCGTGACATAAAAAGGCAACTGAACAACGAGGTTCCGGGTTAGTGTATGGATGTAGTTATCGGTTAAGCCGAAGGCTATAGTTGCTAGTGCTTGTAAAAACTTGTTAGGTTGATAGTTTACAACTATATCCTATACTAAATAAATAAACAGACATTTTGACATAATAAATTATAATCCTGCAAATTGTATCAAAATCAGATGACTAAATCATATAGCTGTCATACAAACAAAAAAAAAATAAAGTAAGTAAGTCGCCGGGCCGATTTGGATATACCATGCATCAAGGGAAAAAAACTACCTTGAGTTTATAAAACTAAATTCATATATTAAATTTCTTTCCTGTACGCGATTTCTAACATATGCTATCTCGCTCACTTTTAAGTGTGCACTTTAGCGCCCAATCAGCCAAATTCGCCTTTGCACCGCTTTGAGTGCAAAACGTTTCTATGTATAACTCATTTTTATTTCGATTTTTATGAAATTTGGTGGAATGATAGATGTTCATAACATAATATATATAAATTCCGATACGATAAATATTTCGGGAGAAAATCACTTTTTATTAAATTCCGGAGGCGGAAAGGGTCGTGACAAAAAAAAAAAAACATTTCATCCTATGGATGCATGGTATAAAAATTGCATGCTGCATATCTACAAATGTACATGTATGTACATATGCGTGCCGTGCTATGTCGGGTAGATACGGGTTCTTACACAAAGGTCTTTAAATTTATATAACTCTATTTAGGGATTTAGTACCACAAGAATTTGCAAATATAGACAAACTTTTAGAGCTATGGCTTTCACAGTTTGTATATAAGCTTTTCTATACCCTAGCACTATGGGAAATTTTGCCATTTTATAAGCATTTAATTCAATTTTAAAAGTGTATAAGTTTGAAAAGTTTTAATGCCGAATAATAGTTAAAACATCAATGCACATTATGCCATACTAGTTTTTTCAATTTTGTCAAACACTGATGAGAAAACAGCCGATGAAAACAAGTGTTTGGAACAAAACTTAATTCCTTCAATTTGTCAAAAATTGTTGCTCGACTTTGAGTGTACATATTTTTTGATTAAAAAAAGTTATCGATTAAACTCAACATGGATTTGAAAAGGTCGGGTTTGTACTAGGTGTTGGTAAATTTGTTTTGTAGAAATTAAACGTCTTAATATGTCTAAAAGTCTAATCAATCCTCTAAGAAAAACTTTGGAAATAAATTTTCACTTTGAGGAGAGTTTTAAAAAAATGTCCACCTAATTCCAGTCTAAAACTTGTAGTAATATGTAATATCATTAATTTTGTGTAAAATATGGAAGCCTCAATAGCCACAAATAGCAATTGAACTTTTTAGTGCCTAACCTCAATAAATTTGCTAGTTTTAAGCCTTAATTAATTGAAATTTCTCTGTAGCCTCTTTATAGGCGTTGGTAATGGCGATGATAATGATTTTGACCAATGTTATGAACATTTTGTAGATTTTCCAATGAATCTTGTACTTGCAATTGAAGAAAATGTGGAGATAGCAAAAAATAAAGTAAGTAAGTCGCCGGGCCGACTTGGATATACCATGCATGCATTAGGTGAAGAGATATATATTAAATTTCTTTTAAATGCTATCTCGCTCACTCTTATGTGGAAACGAGCACTTTAGCGCCCCCCTACCAAATCGGTGACTTCTAGCACATGCTATCTCGCTCTTTGTTGCGTGCATCTGCCTTGCACCGCTATGAGTGAAAAACGTTTCTATGTGTAACTCGGCCATTTTTATTCCGATTCTTGTGATATTTGGTGAGATGATAGATATACGTGACATGTATTAGTGTGCCAAATTAAATTACGATAGGATAAATATTTCGGATTTTTCGAATTTCGGGGGCGGAAGGGGGCGTGGCAAAAATTTGAAACAAACTTGGTCTACGTGCATACTGCACGCATCTAATGTCCAAATAGCTCTATCTTTTATAGTTCCCGAGATATGGAGGCTCAAAATATTGTTTTTCAAATAGCGGGGGCGGAGGGGGGCGGGGCGAAAAAAAAAGTAAACTCGATCTGCCTGCAGAGCAAACGGGTCTACATGCCAAGTTTGGTAGCTCTAGCTCTTATAGTCTCCGAGATCTCGATGATCCTACAGACGGACAGACAGACGGACATGTCTCAATCGACTCGGCTATTAATACTGATCAAGAATATATATACTTTATAGGGTCGGAGAAGCTTCCTTCTCCCTGTTACATACATTTTGGCGACTTTAACATACCATTTCATTCTATGAATGCATGGTATAAAAATGTAGAACAAAACAAGTTTTGTTTTTTGATTATATTGTACTTTTTGGTAATAAAAAATATCATAATTCCTCCAGAAGCTAATATTTATGTCTCAAATGGTGATTTGGAAGATTATGTAGTTAGCGATTTGTTTCTGGGGTATGCCTTTGAGAAGGAAATCAAAGACACTAAATTTTTCTATGAAAAAAATAAAATTCAACTAAGAGAAAGGTAAGTTTTAAAAGAATGATATACATATATACATTAATCTGCACAACTTATCGTTTAATAATATAAATATAGAAACTGTAGAAAAATTAAGAATACTTGGAATAATATTTGATAGAAAATTTAAGTTTAGGCAACACTGTACAGCTTTAAGAAATAATTTAGAAGCTAGACTAAACATAATTAAATTTCTTTGTTCAAAATTCTCCTACATACACTTAAACGTCCTAATTAATATAACCAGAGCAATAATTCTCTCCAAGTTGGATTACGGTCTTCCAATCTATGGATGGAGTGCGAACGCGAACTTAAGACAAGTTCAAGTTCCTTACCATTGCGCTGTCCGACGAAGTATTAATGCATTTCCTACATCGCCGATCAAATGTATCCTAGCGGAGGCAGGACTTCCATCGATAAAAGACAGATTGTACGAAACCACCGCAAAACTTATTCCAAAACTATGCACAACATCAAACGTACTGCTAAACAAAAATTGGGTAAACGCAAGCAAGGCCAAAAGAAAATACAAAGTCCTATCTACCATACGTCGGTGCGCCATTATACTAAAAGAAATAAAAATTGAACTACCGATTTATTCAAACAGAAAAGCCCATGCTCCGCCATGGTTACTTCAGGATACGTCCATTAATCTAGCGCTGCAAACGCACAAAAAAGAAAATACACAAAGCGTTATATACAGAAAACTATTCCTGGAAGAAAGCAAGAAACTAAGCGACTGGACCTGGTTGTTTACGGATGCCACCAAATCCGTAGCTGGGACTGCCTTTGCCGTAGTCGACAAAAAAAAAAACCCTAATCTCAGGAGGTTTACTGCCCGAACAGTATACCATATTCACCGCCGAGGCCCTAGCTATCCTAAATGCTTGTATATTCGCCCTAAACAATAAAGGGAAATTCGTAATTTTCTCTGACAGCCTATCCGCGATTTCTGCAGTAAAAAATCTAAACTGCCATAACCACCTTATAAAAGAAATTAGGAGTATTTGCACCAAGAAAAAGATTATCCTTTTTTGGGTCCCCAGCCATCAAGGAATAGTAGGAAACAAACACGCTGACGCAGCAGCAGATGCAGCAACTCGATCCCCACACTTTTTATGCACACCCCCCGCTGAAAAAGACTACAAGCAGTACATATCGCAACTTATAAAAAATAAAAAAGATGCAGACTGGGCAACCTTTGACCACCAATATACACACTTCAACGCGACAGGATTAGCAGCTATATATCCAGCAAACACGCCCAAACATAGATGGTCGTCCTTCATACGCCTCCGAATCGGACACACCGCAATGACTCACGAACATCTGCTTTCCAACCAACCTCCCAAACGATGCACTTGCGGTGACAGACTCACCACCATACACATCTTAGACCAATGTCCCAACTTGGCAAGAATCAGAAGAATGATATTTAATCAACAACAACCAACAAACTTTCTTAAAACAGTCAACGAAAGCAACATTAATATCATCCACAAATTTGTAAAACAAGCTAGAATTATAAAACAAATTTAAAATAGGCTAGCAAACAGAAACTAAAAAAAAATAGGCGTCGAAGGCCACAGCAGCTAGTACGCTATAAACTATATTAGACATAATATTTCATATTGTTATCTAATTATAATAATAATAATAATAATAATAATAATAATCTGCAGCATAATTTCAGACTTCCTGATAATATTGAAATTTTAAAAAAATTTATGTTTTTGCCATTGGCAATATGCTACATCCAAATAACTTGCCAGTTAAACGATTTCTTTATTGGAAAATTTTAATTATAAAAATATTTATGACGTTATATCTCAGTTTGGAAAAATTAATTTAATCGAGTTTTAATTGAGTTTTGGTCAGAAGTACTAGCTTACAAGGGTGCTGGGCAAAACAAAGTTTTCAAGCAGCTGGCGTTATTTGCTCTACACGTTTTTTCGTTGACATCATGGCAATGCCAAGGTCTAATGCTGCGGTTGAGAGAGTTTTCAGCCAAATGAATATTGTGAAAACAAATTTGCGCAACAAAATGTGTGTAGAAAGTTGGAACGCAATATTAAGCGTAAGGTTTGTTTTTGAAATGTTAAATTATTGAATATATACTATTAAGTATATTATTTTCCATGGTATAGATATGGACTATGTTGCCATAATTACAATGTGTCAAAAAAATATTTGAACCGCCAAATATATAGAATCGACAAATGAATTTGAAAAAAATAATTTCATTACTTTAATAAAATTAAAAAATCAATTATTTTTGTGTTTTTTATGGTTAGCTTATTTTAAAGCTTTTTTCTAATTTTTAGCTTATTCTAGCTTATTTTTTCCTCAATCAATTTTTTTCCTCAATTATGGAGCCTCTTAAAATCTGGCAACACGGCTCATATACGCCGAGCGCTTGCCGAAGCCATCACAAAAAAAAATTTGAGAGCGTGAAAACAGAATTAGACCAGAGCCGGCCACAAAGTGAGCCCACAAAAAGTATCTTTGTATTTGTGCATTTCAATGTTGCTTTACACTGCGCGAAATAAAAAGTGAACTAATTTCGTCGCAATGAAGACAACGAGCGCAGTCGACGATTAAATGCAAGAGAAAGAAAGAGAAAACAAAGCAAGGATCAATTTTTTCATGTGTAGCCTCTCAGCAGAGCGACACAGAAGTGCTCGGATCGAAATAGTTAATCCTAGTACTGTACAGTACATCATTCAACGCTTCGTCGTCGACAAGGGTCGAGAACCTACAAACAAAATTTTCAACCCTGCTGACGAAAGACAGATTGTCCGGAAAATAAAAGCTAATCCGAAGTTATCGGCTCCAAAGCTGACGGTTGAGGTGGGGAAGAAAAGTTCCGTGGAAACCGTGCGGCGCGTATTGCGCGATCACGGTTTTAATGGCCGAGTAGCTCGGGAAAAGCCATACATAAATGCCAAAAATAAGCTCTGCAGGCTAAAGTTTGTCAAGGAGCATGTAAATCGGCCATTATCATTTTGGAATGATGTGATTTTTGCAGACGAGTCCAAATTTAATATATTTGGTTCCGATGGTCAGCAATATGTTTGGCGCCAACCAAATACAGAGCTCCAGAACAAGCACCTCATGCCCACAGTGAAGCACGGCGGTGGGAGCGTTATGGTTTGGGCCTGCATGTCAGCTTCAGGTGTCGGCAACCTAGCATTTATTGATGGCATCATGGACAAGAATGGGTACCTTCAATTATTGAAGGATAACCTTCTTTAAAGCCATTGTGAAGAGCTGGCTGATCTGGAACTGTCCTCACGTGGTGAATCCACCAGCCCAGTCACTCGACCTGAACGTGATTGAAAATTTGTGGGCCATTTTGGATCAGGCTATCCGAAAGAGGTCAATATCAAACAAAAACGACCTCAAAACCGCACTGGTAGAAGAATGACAGAAAATTGATCGATTTTTTTACAAATTATTATTAAAAACTTATGATTTTTATGCAAAACTCAAAAATAATGCTTATTTTGAAAGCTGTATTTTCTACTCTACAAATTACTGCTTTAGTTTTATAATATTTTTTAAAGTTTGCATTTCGCTAATGAACCAATAAGAGCAAGGAACTAATAAGAGCAAGTAAACAAAAAAGAACAAGTCAACAAAAATGAGAAAGTGAACAAAAAAGAACAAGTTAACAAATCTGGGGGATGGCTGCAGATTCCAATAGAAAAAAGGTGCAAACTTTTCAAAACAAAGCTCTGCGGCAGATGACAGGGTGCCCATGGTTTATCCGAGGCGCCTCACTACACCATGATCTTGACGTGGAAACGGTAGAAGATCAAATAAATCGCCACACCAGCAGGTACAATGACAGGCTGCAGACACATGCAAACCGGCTGGCGAGACCCCTTGCGAGCCAAAGGACCATTCAAAGGCTAAAGAGAAGGCAATACCTTACAATGATACGCTAAGTTGCTGACTGATTTGTTTAACTAAATAAATATAAAACCACTAAAAATATAAAAATTCACTGTTAGTAGTAACTGTTTGGCGTATTACATTATGTTAAGTTAAAAGCTTTGTTAAGATCATTTGTGAATCGATTCCTTGCTAAAATAAATAAGTAAAACAAAATGCTCCATATATAAATGGATGCAGATTGAAAAAAAAAAAAAAAAAAAAAGTTAACAAAATAGAAAAAGTAAACAAAAAACCAGTGAAGAAAAAAGAACAAGTGAACAAACGCCGAAACCAAACGTTGGTGTCATGGAAATCTCCGACGTTTCATTTTCAGCAACATTTTCGGAGCCGGTGGCTGTCACCGGTTGGCACATCAGCTAACTCAATCGCCGCTATTTCGGTATTTCGATTGTCGCTAAGTGCAATAGGGCTGTGCAATTCAAAAAAAAAAAAATATCAAAGAAGCTAACTTCGGCTATGCCGAAGTTTGTATACCCTTGCAGCCCTTGACCATTACATTTTATTTCCTAAACAATTTTTTGTTTCTTAATCCAATAAAGAAATATTTTAAATACATTGGCTGGGGCCAGCCAATCGCCAAATAATAAGCGTGCCAGGACAATGTAGCGATTGATATTCATATTCACACACACGCAATCGCAATTTTGACACATATATGTGCTTCACTGCTTAACAAGCAGTGCTTATGCGTGTGTGTATATATAGGCAAATTTTATATCGTCGAAATCAGGCGTTATGTTTAACCGATTGTTTTGAAATTCACGCATATGATGTAATTCCTTTTTATTTATGTACGTAATCAGTTTGGATAAGATTGTTCAAAAAATAGAGAAGTTATTCGTTTAACGTTTGGATTTGTATGGCAGCTACAGCTATGATATAGTTGTCCGATCTTATTCAAAATCGCAGATGTGCATGTGGCTGTATAGAAAAGCTTATATACGAACTTTGAATGCCATAGCTCTAAAACTGTGGGACTAGTTCGCGCAGCTGCAGACAGACAGATGGACAGAAGGACAGACGGACATGGCTATATCAACTCGTCTTCTCTTGCTGATCAAGAATATATATACTTTATGGGGTCGGAAACGATCCCTTCTCTGCGTTACAAACATCTGACCAATTTTATAATACCCTCTGCAAGGGTATAAGAAATACTAATGTTTGGATTTAACATTTTTATACGTTTTTCGTAAACGAAAAATGATTGCTACATTACATACTGCAAAACCAAATTTTTTAAAATTATTATCGCGCGCAATATTGTCGGTGCTTTGACAACCCCATTGTTTACATTTACTTCAAATTTGCAACTGTAAACAAATTTTGGCAAATTAACCAAAAATTTAAGAACAATGAATTAAATACAACAAGATGAACAAACAAGATCGATAACTGCTAACTATTGCGTTTGTAAGCCTACATTCTCTTTTCTACGCAATTCTTTTTTCGCAACAATGGCAACTGTTTTACCCCAGAATAAAATTCGTCCATGCGATTTCTAGGTATTAGCTCTGTTCAACAGGTCATTGGATGCAGACCTGGAGGTGTTTAGAACAAATGTGAGCGAAATCGTTGGGAATATTATTTAATCTAGACTCTTGCTTCTTTTTAGCAAAGCGATTCCCATTTTTACAAATCTTCAATTACAAGTGAAATAATTTAAAATACGATGCACATATTCAAATGCAAATTTAATTAAGTTTATTCGATCATATTAGAAACCTTATCCATCAGAAATCCAAAAAATTTTAATTCATTTTAAAAAAGGCGGCAACTGCAATTGCATTATTTACAGCTGTTTACATTTCTTCTTCTTCTTTGGTTGGCCTAGATAAAAACAAAGATGCCATCTTGGTGCATTTTTACGATGTTTTTGTTAAATTTGTCCGTAAAGCACAATTCTATAACTTTCTGTAAATTAGGGCTTACTTTATTTTATTAATACTTTGTTGTGGAACATAAAAATAAAATTGCAATCATAAAATTTTTGTCCGAAAATAACTTTTATCCTTTTCCAGCAGGATGGCAACCTTGCTCATGGGTACTTTGAGCAAAAACGACTCTTGCTTGATTTTTTTACAGGCGTTTTCGTAAAATAATAAATTTTATATGATAACAAATATTGACAGCAATTATTTGAATGCAATTCTATCCAAAAATAATCAAAGTTTTTTTTTTTTCAACATTATTTACTGCAAGCGCAGAATTAACCAAACATTAGAGAAAAACTCGTAACTTTTCAAAACTGTCAAAAGAGGTTTCTGTGACACGCTACATTTGCGTTTGGGGCGATTTTGGGGCGTTAGCGATTTCTGTGACACCCCTGAATACGATAAATATTGAAGAAAATTAACGTTCTTGCCAGAGTCCATATAATCCCATGTTAAAATCGATATTAGTTGGAAGTTCTCGTCACAATACAACGATGTGAAACTGAAATTGCGATTGGAGTGATATTACCCTACATTATTGTGGGAAACCCTTATTAGAGGCATGGTTAAAACTTAGTTAGTAAGCCGAATCAATCGAGATGCCGTTTCTAAAGAATACATTTGAAAACTTGTTAAGAATTGAAATCCCTTAGTGGAATTGTAGTTAGTATCTCTATTAAAAAGGACTCATGTGAGTAGAAATTGCTTAGAATTTAGCTCATCGCAAGAGGTGAAAAGTTTCGGGTTAGCCGATAGACCTATAAAAATCGTTGCTACCCAATAAGATGCGTGAAGTTTTGATCGTGTTCTCTTCTGCAGAATTAGAGTAAATATAAAGCAAATAAGTCGCCGGGTTGACTTGTTAAATACTTTAGCTCTTACTTACTTTTTAAATACTTTAGCTCTAGATTTTATAGTTCCTGAAATATAGGTGTTCAAAATATTGCTTTTCAAATATCGTGGGGAAAAAAATAAACTTGATCAGCGTACACACCTAACGAGTCTACATTCCAAATTTGGTAGCTTTTATAGTTCCTGAGATCTCTGCACTCTTTCGGACGGACAGACGGACATATCTCAATCGACTCGGCTATTAATACTGATCAAGAATATATATACTTATAGGGTCGGAAATGCTTCCTTCTCCTTTTATTGCGATTTTTATATACAATTTCATCCTATGGATACATGGTATAAAAATACTCTAACTCATGTCGCTAGGTATTACCTTAATTGTTCGAAACTAAACAAAATATATCCTATACATCGGTATATCAATGAACTGACCATTTTAGTCCACATTCCATAATCTGACAATAAATCTGCATAAATATCAAAGACTCCCATTAATTTTGCAGTGCTATTACCCTTAAACTGATGCATCTCTTCAGGCAGCCCTCGGAAATCCTCCCCTCTTATTGCTGACATCCAAACATGTGTAGCATTTTGTTCTGTCCCGCTTCTTCCCCACAACCACATCGTCATCGTAGTCGTAGTCGTCATCATCGTCATCAAGCGTCTCTGACTGAGTCAGAGATACTGTCACATTACGCGCCTTTAACCATATCTTTACAACTCTTCTTTTCTTCTGGTAACTTTTTATGATATAATAAATAGTCTTGAGGATCCGGGTTATATTTATTGGAAGTCTCGCTCTTTTAGAATTAATTGCTTCACTTAAAAAAAAGTTAAGCCAATAACTCTGAAAACCTTTCAAAAATGACAATAAATATTACAAAGAAACATATTCTTGTATTTGTATCACAAAAACGAAAGTTTATCCCAAAAATTACATTAAAAGTATCAGCTGTACGATATTTGTAGACTGCATATTTCCGTTCATTTAGGAGTGTTAGCACGTTTTTTGCATTAAGCTACATTTTGTTCGAAAACAACGTTGTCTTCAAAGTTATGAAACAAAAGTAAAATCAAAGTAGTTGTACGATTTTCAGTGTCGCACACTGTAAGTATGTGTAACGAATGTGTTTTAGATATCTTTAAATTTCGTTATACCAAGATTTTATTAATAAGTACCCATAGCAAATCAATATATGTATATAAAGAAAAATTTTGTGACTCCCCTCAGATTCATTATATCGAAGTTTTACTGTATTAAGCATTGCTCTTCTCCCACGTTGAGGATAGATAACTGTTTGAGCCAAAGGAAATGTCTCAAGTTGAGGTTGAGGATTTTTGGGGCAAATATGAAAATATTCGTTACTTTCCACATGTAGATCGTATCATTAAACGTAATTTGCTAACCCTCAACTTGCCGATAAGCATTGCCCTCATAAATGTCACCAGAAAGAATCAACCACAAATTTAACCCTTTTGCAGAACTGTGTCAAATTTAATCAACTGGCGTGCAACCTGCTCTAGGATTTCTGTTGAACTGCTCCCGCTCTCACTCTCAACCCCTCTCTAGATTATTAATTATATTATAACGTGCAGCGTAAATAAAGTGAAATTTGTTAATAAAACGCAAAAAAATAAAAATAAAGTAAGTCGCCGGGCCGACTTAGATATACCATGCATCAAGTGAAAATTCATATATTAAATTTTGTTCGCCTGCGGCAATTTCCAACGTGGACACGACCACTTTAGCGCCCCACCGGCCAAATCCGTCCTTGAACCGCTTTGAGTACAAAATGTTTCTACGTATAACTCGGAATGATAGATACTCATCACGAGTCTACATTCTAGATTTGGTAGCTCTATCATTTATAGTTCCTGGTCTCTTACGGACAGACAGACGGTCATGGCTATATAAATTTCTCTTCTCTTGTTGATCAAGAATATATATATCCTTTCTCCTGTTGCATACATTTTGGTGCCTTTAATATACCATTTCATCCCTTGAATGCATGGTATAAAAATAAAGAAAACCCTTTGCCGCTTATCTACGGTAATTACCGTCGCATCCTTTTTGGTTCCAGGTTATGAAAATTATCTGCAGTAACGAAGAAAAAACCAAAAACAAAGCGGACAAAAACAGGAAAAAATTAAATTAAAAAACACGAAAAAAGAATAAATTAATTTAGCTCACTCTTTGCCCCCTTCCTCACCCTGCCGACTGCCCTGTGCCACTCATATTTCCATTCCCTTTCTCCATTTCTAATTATGAGCTTCGGTGGCAGCTGCTTGGGAGGTTAAAAGTTGCCCGCGATTTTTTTATAGCAAATTTTTCTACCATGCATCCATAGGATGAAATGGTATATTAAAATCGACAAAATGTATGTAACAGGGAGAAGGAAGCATTTCCGGTACTATAATGTATATATATACTTGATCAGCATGAGAAGAGAAATTGATATAGCCATGTAAAAGACGTAAAAGACCAAAGATATCAGAAACTATAAAAGCTAGAATTTAGAATGTAGACTCGTGTAGTATATCAAGTTAATTTTTTTTGCTACGCTCGTTTCCGGCCCCAGAATTCGATAAAAGATGATTTTCTTGCTTCTTTTTTATCGTATCGTAATTTAATTTGCCAAACAAATATTTGTTATGAATATCTATCATTCTACTAAAAATCATGAAAACCGGATTAAAAATTGGCAAGTATTGCGTAGAAAGGTTTTGTACTGAAATGCCGCAAGGTGAATTTGGCCGTTGGGGGTACAAAGGTGACCGAGATAGCACGTGTTAGAAATCGAGCATGCAAAACAAATTTAATATACATACATATGTATGTATGAATTTTCACTTGATGCATGGTATATCCAAGTCGGCCCGGCGACTTTCTTACTTTACTTTTCAATTAAACTTGACCATGTCAAAAAGTCGCGAGAGTTGCGCGACATTTCATTTTTTCCCCTAGTTTTATTAATGTTTTTCTTTTGATTTCCTTCAGTTTTTATTTTGGTCGCTCGGCCACATGTTGCTGACACTTGCAGCACTTGGAGGACTCCTTCCTGATCGCCGCCTTGAGCATTTCTTTTTGTTGCTTTGATTTATGATGGGAGAGATAAGTTGTGGCCCGCACCTTTGCATTGTCACCTTTTCCATTTGCTTTAATTAAATTGTCTGCTTAAGACCCTGCTATGAACTTTAGTTGCATCGAAAAGGTAAATAATTGTATCGATGTTGTTGTCTGTTGATCCAATTACATTGGCAACTATTTACCCAACATTGTTGGCTATTTACGTAAAATGATATCTAAACATTTTTGGGGAGGGCCGGGGAAGAAGTGACAAGATTCATTCGTGTAAACAGGGCGAATAATGTCAACAAAAAAGTGGTTCACGTTCATGTTGAATTATGGGGGAACAGTGGTGCAAAAATGAGGGAGTGGGGGAGTACGATAGGCTCCCACAGTATGGTTGTAACACGTCTGAGAAGGTGTAGTAGGAGGGTGAACACTAAAGTTCTTGCCAGAGTCCATATAATCCCTGGAAACTTGTTAAGAATTGAAATCCCTTAGTGGAATTGTAGTTAGTATCTCTATTAAAAAGGACTCGTGTGAGTAGAAATTGCTTAGAATTTAGCTCATCGCAAGAGGTGAAAAGTTTCGGGTTAGCCGATAGACCTATAAAAATCGTTGCTACCCAATAAGATGCGTGAAGTTTTGATCGTCTTCTCTTCTGCAGAATTAGAGACATCTCTAATGTAGTAAATATAAAGCAAATAAGTCGCCGGGTTGACTTGTTAAATACTTTAGCTCTTACTTACTTTTTAAATACTTTAGCTCTAGATTTTATAGTTCCTGAAATATAGGTGTTCAAAATATTGCTTTTCAAATATCGTGGGGAAAAAAATAAACTTGATCAGCGTACACACCTAACGAGTCTACATTCCAAATTTGGTAGCTTTTATAGTTCCTGAGATCTCTGCACTCTTTCGGACGGACAGACGGACATATCTCAATCGACTCGGCTATTAATACTGATCAAGAATATATATACTTATAGGGTCGGAAATGCTTCCTTCTCCTTTTATTGCGACTTTTATATACAATTTCAGCCTATGGATACATGGTATAAAAATACTCTAACTCATGTCGCTAGGTATTACCTTAATTGTTCGAAACTAAACAAAATATATCCTATATACGGTATATCAATGAACTGACCATTTTAGTCCACATTCCATAATCTGACAATAAATCTGCATAAATATCAAAGACTCCCATTAATTTTGCAGTGCTATTACCCTTAAACTGATGCATCTCTTCAGGCAGCCCTCGGAAATCCTCCCCTCTTATTGCTGACATCCAAACATGTGTAGCATTTTGTTCTGTCCCGCTTCTTCCCCACAACCACATCGTCATCGTAGTCGTAGTCGTCATCATCGTCATCAAGCGTCTCTGACTGAGTCAGAGATACTGCCACATTACGCGCCTTTAACCATATCTTTACAACTGTATCTACAGATCGTCCTCCACGAACTTATATGACAAAGCACAAAACTTAAAAACCTTATGCATTTGATTTGAGTGCCTAACTGCGGGGGATGAATAATATCCCAGATGATGATGAGGAGCAGCAGCAGGACGACGGGAAAGAGCAGGGCAGGGCATCAGCACAAGTGCCAGCTTTTTGTCTATGGTTTGGGCCCTTTTTTCTTTTTTCCTCCTTTGTATTGTTTTGTTGTTGGGTTGGTTGATGTTGATGGTGGGCATGTAGCTAGTACTTTTGTGGAAATCTTTGACGGGCTTAGGTTTGTTTGCTGCTTCCGTTCCGGTTTGTTAGGTTTTCGCCAACCCCTGTGGGTGGGCCAACCCCAGAAATACAATAGCACTCATGCACACACACTTTTTGACTTTTTCAATTTGACTTTTGTACAATTTTTCCGGTGCTTTGCGTTTCCCTTGGCGTAATAATGAAATAAACGTTTCGCTAAATGTTTTTGTATTTGACACTGAGTGAAAAATGGAGCGGGGAAGTGCCGCAGTCCTGGGCGGGGTGACGTAAAAGGGGGAGGGGTTGGCTAGTGTCGTTCAATTAAAATAATTAAACATTGATACAGGAGGAGATAACGAAAAGGAGAGAGTTCCATTTAAATAGTTTAAACGTACGAAGTACCATGTCACTATTATGTATGTATGTATATATTTATATGCATATGAACTTGTGATTTTTCCGCCCCATGATGGCGGAAACACCTGAGAGCAAATAGAAAACTTCTTTCTGTCGGAGATTGACTGCCTTACATTAATCAACGCATAAATTTAACGCATTATTATTTATGAGCCCCAACACACCGCTAAGACCGGGACCAGGACCGTGATCCGGGCCCACTCCCGCACTCGGGCCAGAATCCACTGTCAGGTTGTGTGCCTCCAGCTTCTCTGATGTTGCAGATTTCATTTCTGAAAATATAAATGGTTTTACAAATGTCACAAGTTCCTCGGCCCTCTCTCAGTTCCCTTCCAACCATCGCAATTGCGCGACTCCCTGTCGAAAAATCTGTGGCATGAGAACAAAATAAATGGCGCTAAAATGATTCAATTACGCGAAAAACAGGTGGCCAAAGAAGGCGGACGACAAAAATTCTTGATACTTTTTTTTTTTGATAATTCTTTAGACGTGTTTATTGAGTGTGCGTTGGGTGAGGAAGGGAGGTTTGTTTGAGCTCGGCTGGATTGCCACGATTGGGCGACTGCAGCTGCTCCCTAAGAGAAAATGTAATAAGCGAAAATAAGATTTTAATTGCCACATTTATGGGTTTTTCGGTGTTGATTGCCATTTTAATGTTCCCCCTTCCCCCTCAGTTGTTCTAGGTGCATGTCCCACAAATAGAATGGGATACACAATTATATATTATACACAAAATAGTCCTCGAATTCCATCTCATGGCATATCAGTTTGAACTACTAATTGGTATTTGCCTTGAACATCGATGCGATTGCTGTGGTCTATTTGGTTTGCTGCCATTAGATGATTCCGATGTTATATTCGCTTTTGCGCATTTGCTTTCGCTTTGGTATCCAACCGAGTCTAATGCGTAATATCCACTTACCCATCCTTTCCCTGGGTTTGGTTCACGCTTCAGTGCCCCGGAAAGTGCTTTCCGTTAGGGTTATCTGTTTCATTTTATTTTCCATTTTTCTTTTTTTTTTTGTTTATGCACTTTGTTTATTTGATGCTCCTTTGTGCTCGTGTCAAGTCAAGAAAATCAAAGTTGTCTTTTCTATACCACGTACCCGTAGGATGAATGTATGAAACAGACAGAAAGAAGCATTTCCGCCAAAAATGCGAGTTATGACTATCTATAGAAACGTTTACGGGATGCAATGGCCAAGTCGGTCGGCGTAGGCGCTAAAAAGCTCGATTGCAAAATCAATTTGTTAAATGAATTTAGTCATTTTAATTCCAAGCAAATTTTTCACTTGGTATATTAATATTAATAGCTTTGGGTTTAAGCAAGACAGCGCACCGTGGGGCCTTTGCTCATTATACCATGCATCCATAGGATGAAATGGTATATTAAAGTCGCCAAAATGTATGTAACAGGGAGAAGGAAGCTTTTCCGACCCTATAAAGTATATATATTCTTGATCAGCATGATAAGAGAAATTGATATAGCCATGTCCGTCTGTCCGTCCGTCCGTCCGTAAGAGTGCAGAGATCTCAGCAACTACAAATGTATACCAAATTTATACCATGCATCCATAGGATGAAATGGTACATATGTATATTAATGTCGCCAAAATGTATGTAACAGGGAGAAGGAAGCTTTTCCGACCCTATAAAGTATATATATTCTTGATCAGCATGAGAAGAGAAATTGATAGAGCCATGTCCGTCTGTCCGTCCGTCCATCTGTCCGTCCGTAAGAGTGCAGAGATCTCAGCAACTATAAATGATAGAGCTACCAAATTTAGAATGTAGACTCGTGTAGTCTTGGCGCAGACCAAGTTTATGTTTTTTTTTTTGCCACGCCCCCTTCCGCCTCCGGAATTTAATAAAAATTGATTTTCTCCCGCAATATTTATCGTATCGTAATTTAATTTGGCACACTCATAGATCTTATCAACATCTATCATTCCACCAAATTTTTTTTGCCACGCCTTCTTCCGCCTCTGTAATTCAATGAAAAGTGATTTTCTCCCGCAATATTTATCGTATCGGAATTTAATTCGGCACACTTATATATGTTATGGACATCTATCATTCCATCAAGATTCATAAAAATCGTAATAAAAATGGCCGAGTTGTGCATTGAAACGTTTAGCAGTCAAAGCGGTGCAAGGGCGAATTTGGCCGGTGGAGCGCTAAAGTGCACACACATAAGAGTGAGCGAGATAGCATATGTTAGAAATCGCGCATACGAAAGAAATTTAATACATGAATTTAGTTTTATAAACTCGATGTAGTTTTTTTCCCTCTGATGCATGGTATATCCAACTCGGCCCGGCGACTTACTTACTTAATTTTGTCTAAGCCGAGAAATTTTGTATGAATCAGTGTATGTTAACCTTTTGTAGTCCTTGTTAGACCGCTCTCCATTTGGTAACTCTTGCAGAGGGTATTATAAAATTGTTCTGATGTTTGTAACGCAGAGAAGGAAACGTTTCCGACCCCATAAAGTATATATATTCTTGATCAGCATGAGAACACGAGCTGATATAGCAATGTTCGTCTGTCTGTCTGACTCTATGCAAACAGCTTTAGAGATATGGCTTTCTAAGTTCGTATATAAGCTTTTCTATGCCCCAGGCACTTTATGTACACAAGTTGATGTAGTTTAAAATTTTGACGTGAACAGATTTTATATGCTAGGTACTGTTGTGAGGTACGAGAAAAGGTATTGGTAATAAGAATAAGGTAAGAAATAAACATAATAATTAAAAAACACGTGCCAGACTCCTCTTTTGTCAACAACTCTTTTTCCAATGTTCTATCTGCCGGTTCCTCTGTTTTTTAACAATATAATTATGTAGTTTTATATTAGTTTTAGTTTTCTATGCATCCATAGGAGGAAATTTTATATTAAAGTCATCAAATTTATATTAAAGTCAGAAAAAAGCTTTTCCGACTCTATAAAGTATATATGTATATTCTTGGTCATGTCAATAACCGAGTCGATTGAGACATGTCAGTCTGTCTATCCGTCTGTCCGTCTGTAGAATCATCGAGATCTCGGAGACTATAAGAGCTAGAGCTATCAAATTTGGCATGTATACTCGTTTGTTCTGCAGGTAGATTGAGTTTAATTTTTTTTTGCCCCGGCCCCTTCCGCCCACGCTATTTGAAAAACAATATTTTTAGCCTTTATAAGAGATAGATCTATCGTATTTGGACAGTAGATGTGTGCAGCATGCACGACCACGTTTACATCAATTTTTTGCCACGCCGCCTTCCAAATTCGATAAATACGATTTTCACCCGAAATATTTATCGTGTCGTAATTTAATTTGGAACACTAATACATGTTAGGAATATCTATCATTCCACCAAATATCATAAGAATCGGAATAAAATTGGAGTTATACATAGAAACATGGAAGGGTGCAAGGCGGATGCACACAAAAGTGAGTGAAATAGCAGGACCACGGTGACACTTGGCATCCCGCTGCCAACATCGCTTTATGTACTTTCCTTAGGGTTTTTTGTTGAACGTCCCTGAGGTTCCATGGTTAGGCTAGCGTTTGCAATCCAAAAATCTTGTGTATGAGACATCTTTGTGTATTTGGTTAGTAGTTTTGTCTTTAAAGCGATGCAAGGGCTTTTTCTTGTGTGCACACGAACACTTTAGCGCTCCACCGGCGAAATCTGCCATTGCAGGGCTTCGAGTACAAATCGTTTCTACGTATAACTCGGTTATTTTTGTTCCGATATTTTTGAAATTTGATGGAATGATAGATAGTGTGCCAAATAATTTTCCGATACGATATCTGGATTAAAATTGAGCAAGAAAATCACTTTTTATCTAATTCCGGGAGCGGAAGGGGGGTAGGTCTAGCTCTTATAGTCTCCGAGATCTCGATGATCCTACAGACGGACATCTGTCATATATACTATATGGAGTTGGATATAAAAATGTGCCTAATGAATGACCACCGCTGTATACAGTGAACAACTTATTATCCAACAGGTTGATCGCTTCTGTCAATTTGGCAATTGGCATTGGAGACCGGTGAGAGCAAATGGGCAAATATTGTAATAATCTGACATATGTATGTCTCAACTAAATGCATACCATGCGGCTTGTTGTGGTCTAGTTGCTCAAGTTAATTGTTGTACCACCTGCTGTAGGCTATTCCCCGAGACGTGTGTCGGTCCCTGGTATGAGTCTTGATGTTGCTGGTCCTGCGTCATACATCTGCTAGGGTCCGCAGGATAAAATGACAGGAACTAATGCCAAGAAGAAGTCAACCATTTTTTTAATCACAAAATTTTCAATTCAATTCTAAATGCGATTTTGATGGCCTCCGTAACTGGGTCGCCATATTGTAAAACTATAGAAATATATACATATACATAATTCGCGCAAAATCGCAAATCGTAAAAATTTGCCCAACCAAAATCACCGCAACAAATTGGGTTAAAGGGCAAATTAGAGTCACCGCAGCGCGACATAAACGAATCCGCTATTCTTCGTCCTCAGTCAGGAAGAGAGAAAGCCAATAAAAAATTATAGATTTTCATCTTTGCATATTTAACTTTTATTGCTCATGTGTTGCGGGGATTTTGCTGTTTTTATACCGCAGGCCGCAACCTGAGGTAGGCATAAAACAACACAAATGTCATACTTAGTGCCAAAGGAAATCATGTGTGCTCACGCAAGGGACTTACTTACTCCCATAAAGGTGCTCTTTGGTGTGTATTCCTTGGCATTCGCATTCGTCTTCGCCTCTTCCTGTTCCTGTTTCCATTACGCCATTTTGCATAATCGTCAATTTTTGATTTTAAAAAATTGTTGCAAGACCCACAAACCACACACAATGCCACAATGACCCCTGCGCAAGGGAATAAAAATTCATTTTTATAATCTTTACATGTGTTGCCGAAAGCAACAAATATTTATTACTATTTTACGATTGGTTTTTACTTTGTTCCCGAGACAAATAATGCTAGCAAGAACCACATCTATCTGCCATGTTATTTGACTTCCATTACGAAGTAAAGCCTTTATTAAAACATAAAAATCAAGCTGATACCTATATGTACCAGGGTAACTCCGGTAACTAGATTATGGACTAGTAGTACTAGATTATTCTAAACATCTTAGACCTTGTGTAATCCTAATTCCTGCCTGGAGATATTCTCTCCCTAAGTTAAAAAGTAATCTCTAAATAGATATACATAGCAACATGTAAAAGCTTTTGTGTAAAAACCAGTGTCTACACGCCATAGCACGGCACGCATACATACATACATATGCATGTATGTATGTAAGTACACAGCATGGAATTTTTAAACATTTATGTATGTATATAAATTCTTGATCAGCATGAGAAGAGAAATTGATATAGCCATGTCCGTCCGTCCGTCCGTAAGAGACCAAAGATCTCAGGAACTGTAAAAGCTAGAACTATAAAATTTAGAATGTAGATTCGTGTAATTTATTTATTTCAAGTATATTTATACCCTTGCAGAGGGTATTATAAAATTGGTCAGATGTTTGTAACGCAGAGAAGGAATCGTTTCCGACCCCATAAAGTATATATATTCTTGATCAGCAAGAGAAGACGAGTTGATATAGCCATGTCCGTCTGTCTGTCTGGTGCTGCGCGAACTAGTCCCACAGTTTTAGAGCTATGGCATTCAAAGTTCGTATACAAGCTTTTCTGTACAGCCACATGCACATCTGCGATTTTGAATAAGATCGGACAACTATATCATATAGCTGCCATACAAATACAAACGATAAATGCGAATAACTTCCCTATTTTTTGAACAATCTTATCCAAACTGATTACGTACATGAATGAAAAGGTATTACATCATATGCGTGAATTTCAAAATAATCGGATAAACATAACGCCTGATTTCGACGATATAAAATTTGCCTATATAGGCACATATATGTGTCAAAATTGCGTTTGTGTGTGTGTGAATATGAATATCAATCGCTACATTGTCTTGACACGCTTACTATTTGGCGATTGGTTTTTTTATACCATGCATTCATAGAATGAAATGGTATATTAAAGTCGCCAAAATGTATGTAACAGGGAGAAGGAAGCTTCTCCGACCCTATAAAGTATATATATTCTTGATCAGTATCAATAGCCGAGTCGATTGAGACATGTCCGTCTGTCTGTCCGTCTGTCCGTCTGAAGAATCATCGAGATCTCGGAGACTATAAGAGCTAGAGCTACCAAACTTGGCATGTAGACCCGTTTGCTCTGCAGGCAGATCGAGTTTATTTTTTTTTTTCGCCCCGCCCCTTCCGCCCCCGCTATTTGAAAAACAATATTTTGAGCCTCCATATCTCGGGAACTATAAAAGATAGAGCTATCGGATTTGGACATTAGATGCGTGCAGTGTGCACGCAGACCAAGTTTGTTTCAAATTTTTGCCACGCCCCCTTCCGCCCTCGAAGTTCAAAAAATTCGATTTTCATTTTCAATTAAATTTGGCACACTAATACATGTCACGTATATCTATCATTTCACCAAATATCACAAGAATCGGAATAAAAATGGCCGAGTTATACATAGAAACGTTTTTCACCCATTGCGGTGCAAGGCAGATGCACGCGAAAAAGAGCGAGATAGCATATGCTGGAAATCACCGATTCGGTCGGGGGGTGCTAAAGTGCTCGTTTCCACATAAGAGTGAGCGAGATAGCATTTAAAAGAAATTTAATATACATCTCTTCACCTAATGCATGGTATATCCAAGTCGGCCCGGCGACTTACTTACTTTATTTTGTTTATTAAACGAATAGACGGGAGTTCGAATCCCACGAAAGTCGATGACAAATTTTTTAGTGTATTTAAAATATTTCTTTATTGGATTAACAAAGAGAAAATTTTTTAGGAAATAAAATGTAATGGTCAAGGGCTGCAAGGGTATACAAACTTCGGCATAGCCGAAGTTAGCTTCTTTGATATTTTTTTTTTGCCACGCCCCCTTCCGACTCCGGAATTCAATAATCGTAATATAATTTGGCACACTTATACATGCTATGAACATCTATCATTCCACAAAATTTTTTAAAAATTGGAATAAAAATGGAATAAAAATGGCCAAGTTATACAGTGAAACGTTTAGCAGTCAAAGCGGTGCAAGGGCGAATTTGGCCGGTAGGGCGCTAAAGTGCACACACAGTGAGTGAGCGAGATTGTATTTGTTGGAAATCGCGGCATGCGAAATTTTAATATATAAATTTAGTTTTGTTAAATCGAAGTAGTTTTTTTGATGCATGATATATCCAAGTCGGCCGGCGACTTACTTACTTTTTTTTATATATTTGTATAACAGTTAAATGATATAGTCATCTGAGTTTCTTTGGTAATGATCGCATAAAAAACAAAAAAGTTTTTAGGAGCAAAATTATTTTTGCACTTTAGCGCCCCCCGACCAAATCGGTGATTTGCAGCATATGCTATCTCGCTCTTTTTTGCGTGCATCTGCCTTGCACCGCAATGGGTGAAAAACGTTTCTATGTATAACTCGGCCATTTTTATTCCGATTCTTGTGATATTTGGTGGAATGATAGATATACGTGACATGTATCGGGTGAAAATCGAATTTCGGGGGCAGAAGGTGGCGCGGCAAAAATTTTAAACAAACTGGGTCTGCGTCTGCACACTGCACGCATCTGATGTCCAAATCCGATAGCTCTATCTATTATAGTTCCCGAGATATGGAGGCTCAAAATATTGTTTTTCAAATAGCGGGGGCGGGGCGAAAAAAAAATAAACTCGATCTGCCTGCAGAGCAAACGGGTCTACATGCCAAGTTTGGTAGCTCTAGCTCTTATAGTCTCCGAGATCTCGATGATCCTACAGACGGACAGACAGACGGACATGTCTCAATCGACTCGGCTATTGATACTGATCAAGAATATATATACTTTATAGGGTCGGAAAAGCTTCCATCTCCCTGTTACATACATTTTGGCGACTTTAATATACCATTTCATCCTATGGATGCATGGTATAATAATAAACAGTTACAGCAGGAAAATAGGACAAGAGTTAATAAAGAATACCAGGGAGGAGAAAGAGTTCTGATAACATGAAATAAACGCCTTGTAAACAAATTGGCTCAATTATGCAAGAAAGGAACATTGTAAGCTGACTTGGGGACAAACTTTATACAGATACTGGACGGGGGACGTTTAGTTGATTCAGAAATTAGACAGGTTGAGATAAACAACAAGTTGTAGAAAAAACATAGCTTAGGTCAGAAAAAGTCATCCACGACTATTTTTACGAAACAATTTTAGCAAAAAATAGAATCGTTATCTCTGATTTTGTAATTCAAATACTCACAACTACATTAGCAAAAGCTAACCTAATAAACTCAATAATCCACGATGACTTAGATGTTAACGAAATGACCAACAAAAAGATCTCCTAGATGTAGGTACTATTAAGGTTTTTCAAAATTTTGTTTGTAAAAAAATCAGTATTACCCTGTCTAGCGGGATAGTATTATTGTAGATTTTGATTGTGATGAGGGGCCATTCTTCGTTGAAGACTGCCAAGTGGCGGTGAGCACGATCTTCTGCAAAAGGTCACCCACAATTGGCTGCACACAAAAACTGGCATCCGGAGCTCAGGCCGAGTGCAGCATCCGGCCAGGCCATCTGAATCCTGTAACCTCGGTGGACGAAGGAGTAGTTATCATCAACGAAGTCTCCATGTCGGTCGTACAAGGAGGATCAACGGGACTTATCTGGTGACATTTAACGACAAGGTTATCATCAATCAAACAACTTTCATTAACAACTATAGCATGCTCAAAAAGACGCCAATGGTGTCGGCAGTTTCCCAGATTAACGTCACCAGTTAGAAAGAACATCTGAGCCTGCCTTTTATTCACGAACTGAGCATCACCCTCGCCATATTCGCTACATGCTTCATCATCTACCTAGCGGCCAAAATCCCTTAGCCTACAGAAGACCGGGGACCGCCTCCACTTAAGCAAGGGATGACTTAACATAGATATGCGCCAACAACTGAGTCAGCGATCCCACGGCCCAGTCTCGAGGCGCTGCGTCGGAATTGTGCCGACCAACTTATATTCGGCTGGGAAGTAGGTTAAGTAACTTAAAATTAGTTTTAGAATCGAGTCGGACCGAGGCGGTCCGCTAATAAAAAATAACTTGCAACATATTTATTTTTTTTATATTAAAGTCGCCACAGTGTATGTAATGGGCAGAAGGAAGCTTTTTCGACCTTATGAAGTATATACAGTTGTGTTCAAAAATATAGTAGCGCATCACCTTACAACACATACATATATTAATTTGTCGACATGTTAAAACATGTTAAATGAACAATGAACAGTTATTTTTTAAGAATAGGATGCAAAGAAGAGAATAGCGATTAGATCCCGTTAGTTTTCCCTTGGTGTGTGTAAGTTTTTATGACTTTTGACAAATACACCGAAAAGTGCCTGTTCATAATTATAGTAGTGCCCTGTGTGAGTGGTTGCAAATCAATTTAAATAACTTTTTAGTGCAACAAAAAATCTGTATGTATATTCTTCGTCGCAACGTGTGGGGCGCCAAAGTGTTCGTGTGATAGCCATTGCGGGATGCGAAAGAATTTTATTAGATGAATTTGGTTTTCTAAAATTTAAATAGTTTTTTAGGTCGGCGCGGAGACATTATTACCTCATTTTACCAACAAAAACCATGTTTTGGAGGTGTCTTAAAAGGAAAGGAAAACTGCCTTGCCCAATGGTTCGAACGAATGCAAATAGTTTTTCTTATTTGCTATTCCCAAATTATAAATAGTAAGTAAGTATAAACCACTTGTTTTGGTCGAGAAATTGTAGAAGTCATACTTTATATGGCCGGAAGTGCTTTCTTCTGTGCTTCCGACCAAAATTAATATACTCTTTTTGCAAGGGTATACAAATCGGAACGAAATCGGAAGGCTTTAATGTATTTTGTTTAGAAATATTTTGTTTTATCTTCTGTATCTCCTGAGCAAAATTGTCCGTCAGGTGACATGAGTATATGAATTTGTCCGTATGGGGGCGTAGAATATATCCAAGTTGGTGCGACGATTTACTTCACATAAAATTCAGCTAAATGATATACTAATTCATAGATACATATGTAGGTAAGTGCAAGGTATTTACCGTTCCGGTTCCTTGGTTCTTATGTGGAAGGTAGTTTTTTGACGGAGGGAGCACTGAAATATTTGCATATAGTAGATACATATGTACATACATACATATATATCACCCTTTAATTCCCTCTCTAAGTTGGTTGTTCTTGATATGTACAAACACGTGTTTAGTCAACACCGAAACTCTACCCCAAGCACTTTCTTCATCCGTACCCACAAACACTCCCACTGTAACTCCCCTACTAGAGTGCCGTTCATTTCATTTTATTTTAATCCCACGATTTTGTAAGCTCTGTAAAATATTTTTCTCTGCCTTTTTAGATTTTCCAAAATACTTTTTGTCGCATAATTTACATGAACTTTAAATGGATGGCAACATTTTTGGGCCGTCGACCAATCAACCGCTTATCCGCATGAGCATGAACATGAATGATGAGGCGTCGGCACGCGGCAAACCGCAGATCCGTCCCAGGTCCGTCCTGCGTCAACCATCTTCCCCCATTTCGCATTGCCTTCCCTGACTTCCTTCCTTCAATGGGATGTGCCAACAGGCGAGAGCTATTAAACGCTTAATGGTAATTTCATTGGTATGATATCAGATATCCGATATGCGAGTCCACATGTTTGTTGTGATTACATGAGAGTTGACACCATGCATTGGTGTGGACACGTGACTTGGTCACGTGTCGCCGATTCCAAATTTGCCACAAACAAAATTCTGCTACAAGTTGTTATTTAGCCCCGTCCAAATGCCCTCTATAAAAATCCTATTAATTATTTAACAAATAGTTCTAAGTCAGACTTGAAATTGACTAATAAGCGTTAAGTATTTTAACTTATTGAATTGCCGTATTAATCATTTAAGTATTTTAAATTGGGGTTCCCACCTTTCTTTGTAATAAAGAAAATACAATACATATTATCTTCTTTTTGGTTCATTACACTTTTAGAATACCAAAATTAGTATAGGGTATTCAAATAACGACTAGTTGGGAAACGTCGTTTTGCTTGTTTTACTTTTGTAATCAAATTAAGAAAAGAATATGAGACGGTGAGTACCATCAGTAAGTCAAGATTGCCAAAAATGTTGACTGATTGTTTTCACACGGCTTCCTGCTGTGATTCACTTAAAACAACCCCTTGGCAGTGCTTGAGGGTACTGGAAAGTGGGTTGAGGGTGGAGGGTGGAGGGGTGTTAGGTAAGTAGGCTGGAAACCAAACAAATTATATTTAAAAATCCTTGTCCCTGTGGACTGCATCGGGCAGGCTGGCTGGTTGGCTGGCTTAAATCCCAATGGGCTGTTTCTATTTCAACACGCAGAGCTGGGCTCGCTCGGCCTGCTCCAATTGGATTTACGTTCGCTTAGAGAGAGAAAGGTCCTTTAGCCATTTCCGGGTTTTGGCGGTGGTAGATTTCGGGTAGAGACCACCCACGAGGCTTCCGCTTATTACTTTTAAAACACATAAAACTCCTTACGTCCGTTCCCTGCCGGGGCTATGGGGCTTAGGTAAATGTTGTCAAAATGGCACATCACGAACTTTTTTAATTTGTTTATAATAATTTACGTATTATTGTAATGGGCACAGACAGACATTCATTACTGGAAGTCATTTATTATACGTCGCATAAAACAGTTGGTTGTTGATGATGATGAAAATGATTACGTGCCAACTTATTGGGTTATGACTTCGAGTGAATTCGCAAAGTACAACTACGAAGTATAAAACACCGAGTAGCAAGTGCAAAGTAGTTTTGTGCCTCAAAAGAGGCTTTTGCCCTGCACACTGCACAGCTCCACGGATGTTCGCGACTGCAATCAATCTCAGTCCTGCTGCTTGTACGCAATATGTGCTGATTAATTAATTTGAATTAACAAGCACACACACACACATCGATTTACTCTTTGCCAGGACCGGACTATCGCTCGTTCATAAAAGGGGTTTCACTAGCCGCGTCTTAAGGTAACAATAGGAAAATGCTTACAATGGATTTTTAGAGGCTATTAGGGCGATTCTATTCTTGCGGGTGCAAAACTTAGACGGTTTTAAAGGCTCTGAACAATAAGATTAAAGACATTTTTGATAACATTTTGTTCGAACATTTTAACCCGTTCTTTTTGAATGTTTCAATGAATTAATTGAAAAAGACTGTAGGGAGGTCTAAAGTGCCTAAATTGCAAATGTCTGTTAATTGTGAATATAGATACTCATATAAGTATTGTACTAGTGTGCTCAATCACCAATCGAATTCTGGGAGCGGAAAGGGATATGGCAAAAAAATAAATAAACCTGATCAGCGTATCTATAACACGAGTCTACATTTTAAATTTTATAGCTCAAGCTTTAATAGTTTCTGAGATTTCTGCACTTTATAGGACTTGGGGTTGTGTTACTTGTTCCACTGACATCAACATTGGAACAAGGTTGTCGCCGGGCCCACTTAGATATACCGTGCAAAGTGCAAAACCTACTATAAATTTAAAAAACCAAATTTATATATACATATGTCTGCTTTCACATGTCGCGATATCGCTATTATATGCTATCTCGCTTACTCTGATCAACACACAAGCAATATGGCCCCACACACAGACCGACGACGCCCTTGTGGCCATTTAAGTACAAAACGTTTCGTCCGATTTTTATGAAATTTTGTGGAATGATAGATATACATTACATTAAATTGGCCAGTGTATATATTACATGAGTCTCCATTTTAAATTTAGTATCTTTTTTCGAGATTTTAAAGTTTACGAGATTTGTGCATTCTTGCGGACGGACCGACAGAAATTGATAATTTCTGTTCTCCCGCTGATCAAGAATACATACATATACTTTAAAGGGTCATCCTACGGATGCATGGTATAATTGAGCTAATTGTTCGTGTTTTTTAAGAAAACATAGTGCACGGTAAATACTATTTAAATTAGTTTAAGCGGTTGTTGGGATAGTCCCCGCCAAACTCAAAGTGCGGCCCTGGTCCGGGCAATTACTGTTGCTGTACAATAATTAATCAAATGAAAATACATGAGCGCCGCACTAACAATAATCATATGCGTTATGCGGAACATAGCACATCAAATCAGTAGCCGAGAAAATGCGTTTGCATGTCAATTACATCTGGCGAATACTCCCCTTTCACTCTCTCCCCAACCCTCCAGCTTTCCCTCCCACTTGCTTTTCGGCTGCCTGCCGTAGCTAATATTCAAGTCAATCGGCGGCCTCATGAACTCGATGAGCAATTTCGTGCCTGTGGAGGAAATGGGCAATAAGAGATTTGTATACAATTATTCATGCCCGACTATGCAAATCGAATGAGCGAATTCATAAGCAAAGCAATTGGATAAAAGGAGATGTCTGTTGATGCTCTAATTTGGAGGGGGAGGGTGCTGGGATGGCTAGATCGATATGATTTCTGATAAAAATTTTATGCTAAATATGTCGCCATTTGCTTTTAATAGTTGATAAGCTAGAAGGCAAAAACTAATACACTGAGCAAAATATGCGAGTCAACCTTGATTTCATGAATCACTTTTCAATCCGAGCAACGACTTCTTCTTTAGGGAGTGTGTGAAATTTCACAACAATTCAGCTTTTCCAGTGTGATTGAAACTCGGGTCTTGAAACTGATTCAAAAGAGAAAACCTTCACGCAAACACAGACTTTCGTAGTTGGCTTGGGTTTCTTTCAGTGCACAAAATGGCAAATTAAATTTTTTATTTGGCCTTTCGACTAAGTCGCAACGAATTGAATTTTGAATGGGCTTCTCCCATATACATATATATAGATTTTTTTGTGTTGGGTTTTTTAATTTTTCTAAAAATGCATTGCCAGAGTGAGCAAGTGACAGGGAGCGGCAGAGATGGCGATAGGATATAGAGAAAGAGAGAGAGAGAGAGAGAGAGAGAGGGAGAGGGAGATTAATGCACACGCAGCTGTGTATAGTAATTTTGAGCTGGGCAGAGATTCTTTTTTCCATCTCTTTGTTTCTTTCGCGTTTTTTTATTTTTATTTCTTGCAGTTCGCTTCTCGCGCGAGCGATTTATTGGGCACAATTTTTTTCTATCTTTGCCGGACCACGGCGCTGCCGCCGCCGCGTACATTGAAAACGAATCACGTGGAAATCTAAATAGCATCATAAATCAGAAAATGGCGGCAGGTTGGTTTCGCCTCAGTTTCAGTTTCAGGGGGATTCGGTTACTGGCTAGACAATGATATATGTTCGACCACTGCCTAACCCTCAGAGCCACCCAAATGGGCAAAAAAGGCGACCAACGCGTTGTGTTGGAACAGGCAACTCGAACCGACTTGCATGTGTATGAAAATTGAAAATCGCTAGACGGCATTTGATTGCACGAATCCGAATATCTCCCGCCATATCTGCCCCACACATTGCTCCACTTGGCCCCACATGCCACAATGCCCCCGCCTGTTTCCATTCAAATGCAAATTTGGCTCGGTGTGGCGAGGCCCATAAATAAATGAAGGGAAGTGGATTGGAGATAGTTTTGTCCTTGGAGATTCCATACGCCTTTTGTTTATTTATTGACGCTGGATACCTTGCCAATTCCTATAACTTATGAGAAAGTCCTTACTTTTGCCCCATGATTTATGGCTTGTATGAGGTTTGCCAAAGCAATGCCCGGGTTTGAATATCCCATCAAAACAATACATGACCTGGATACAATATACATATGTATATCTACATACATACATACATATATTAACTTGTACATATGTATATGCATACACAGTATTGTTAAATAGTCTCTCAAATCTCTCCCACAGAATTAGTGTTGTAAAAAACAGAAACTAAAACATAACTATCTCTAATTTTGGAGACTACTTCGTATATGTACTATTCTTGTTGAGAGCAACTGAAACCTTCGAGTTTCAGTCTCATATGTGAGTCAGAAATGCTTCACACAGCATATTTTTGCTACATCAATTAGCTAATTAAGATCTCGCACCCGCTCTCTCCATTTCTATTCACCTTACACATGCGCATAAATTTACAGCACTTCCTAAACTAACCACAAATGTCAAAAGTTTCTACGAAAAATATGCCAAAATATCCCACATCCATACATTTTGAAGTTGGCTTACATTTCTCTTTTCGCAATTTCACAATTTCTTTTACTTTTCCATGGTTTACTTGACTTTTTTTCCACTTTTTGTTTCGGGTTTGGCGACAACAAGACCGCAATGTAAACAAATTAACTAAATCAGTTTATAATTGCCAAATTGGTGTATCATATCCTCTTCCTGGTCGGGGGCATATCGAATTTCTTGTGTCATACGAAACAGACTGAAGGGACATTCCAGCTTTTCTATAAATACTTTGGAAACCGAATCACTTTGCGACCTCACCACATTTGTTTTTTTGATTACATTTGAGTTTATCATTATCACGTATTTTCGAATCTCTGGATACAAATTTCGCCCAGGGGTTTCGATATTATATGTATGTAATCGTATGGAAACATGAAAATTTCAGTGCCCCGATAACTTGAGAAGGGCATCTCAAAATGGGCATTAAAATGCTAAAAAAAAACATTTCTCTTCCCAATTTTGGACTTAACCGGGTGTGTATACCATGCATCCATACGATAAAATGGCATATGAAAGTCGCCAAACCTATGTAACAGTCAGAAATGTATGTACATATATATTTTTTATCAGCATGAGAAGAAAAATTGATGTAGCCATGTCCGTCTGTCCGTCCGTAAGAGACCAAAGATCTAAGACACCATAAAAGCTAGAGCTACCAAACTTAGAATGTTGACTCGTGTAGTAAGTATACACGTTTGTTAAGTTTATTTTTTTCCCACGCCCCTTCCGGCCCCGGAATCCGAATAAAGGTGATTTTCTCTCGCAATAAACCTAATATACATATGTTATGAATATCTATCACTCTACCAAATATACATATGTTATGAATAAGTATCTATCACTCTACCAAATTTCATGCAAATCGGAACAAAAATGCTCGAGTTATACGTATAAAAGCGATGCAAGGGCGGATAAGGCCGATGGGCGCTAAAGTGCACACACATACGAGTGAGCGAGATAGCACGTGTTAGAAATCATGGAATGCGAAAGAAGTTTAACATATGAATATGCATTTTTTAGAAATTCAAAGTTGTATTTTCACTTGATGCATGGTATATCCAAGTCGGCCTAACGACTTACTTCATTTTTTGGGTTGGTTTGTTTGTTTTCCTGTGGCTAGAATCTACAACAGAATGAAACTTTTGTGTTTGCCTTTATTGAGGAGGTAAATAGATAAATAAATGGTTGCATTTTGGTAAATTATAGCAGTAAGTTGATTTTGTTTGCTTGTTATAATGCGAATCTAATATGTTCATACTTATGTATACAATCATTTTGTACTCGTATATACAGGGTGCGCACGGTATTTAAGGACATGTACATATATACATTACTATACCTTCCCAAAATCATTATTTTTCCAATTTTTGTATACCATGCATTCATAGGATGAAATCGATCCGGCGACTCACTTACTTTATTATTTTTAAGAAGACATGGCGGGCAACATCTTGTCTTAAGAAATGAAGGCACACTCCGTTATCGTCGCATGATGTACAAATTACACCGATTTAGAAATATCTAATTTTCATAAGTGCGCCCGTTCATTCGTTTATAAGGTTCGACGTGAATTGGAAGCATCAGGCGGAGATCCAGAGTCTGTTTCAAAACGCAAAAAGTACGAGTATTCGATCTGTAGAATTCATTCATCAAATTATTGGGGAGAACCAGAGAATGTCATCGAGGGCTGAACTTACGGCTTCGTAGCTCCCCAGACCTCAATCCCTTGGATTATTACGTATGTACATATGTGGCATAGTTGGCGTGAAGATAATAAGCATCCTCATGAAACGATTTCCTCTCTTAAGGCTGCAATTAATACCGTTATGATCAATATGAATAAGGAGCATTTAGTTCGGGCATGTAATCGCTTTCGGCCAAGGATCGAGTAGGTTATTGCAGCTAATGCAAATTTAATTGAAATTGATGAAGTTTAAAGATATATATACTCAGAAAATGTTGTGAAAGAGAAATAAGAAATTTTGTTTGAAATATAAGCTTCTTAGTTTTACTCACACTTTGTCCACAAATACCCGTATATACATAAGTATGCATATACATATCGATCTATATACTATATATCCGGATTGTAAATTCCTTATACGAATTCATTTCTAACGATCCCAAAACTAAGTTAAAACCATTTGAATTTTCCACACATAAGGCGCAAAATCATAGTCAAAGTCAAACAAAATATTACTCAATAGCTCTGTTTATTTTACTGATTACACCCACCCAATACATATGTACCCATATGTGTTCCACATGCGATTCAAATTGCCAACGTACACAGAAAATTTTGTAATACCAAATTGCAAACAATAAAACGGACGCAAAGTTTTCGGCCTGAGTTCATAACCCGAATTGCCGAAAAACCTTCTTTCCCCTCTGGCGGAAAAATTAATATTCAGATTTATGTGCGGGAGGTCAAGTTGGGTTTATCGTATAATTGTATAAGTAAAAACCATATCAAGATGGCGAATCCCTTTCGCCTTCGAACTACCCCCCGCTGACGTTTTCAAAATCTTAATTAATCTGCTTATGAAGCGGAAAACGAATCAGGCGATTGTATGCCGGGGTTTCGGGTGTGCCTAAGTAATTGCAAGTAATACAAAAAATATTCTGTAGTATTATTAATACAACAATTTGGTTTTATGACTGTGTTAGCAATTGTTGATCAAGGAGCAGCAGCGGCCCCGTGGCATCAGTTGCCATTGGTGTAAATCATTATTTTACTTGCGAAAATTGTTATAATTGAGGAGGTCAAAGTGGCACATTGAACGGGGGTGGGGCTGAGAATGGAGGAGGCTAAGGAGAATGTCTATTGGGAGGCAAGGCTATCAAAGGACTTAAGCATTTAGGAAACAGTTGTGAATTTTCGATTCGACATCTACAGTGGGAACAGAACTATTTCTAGTTTCAGTTTATTTCAATCCAATTCCTTTCCAAAACTTGGACTTACATATGTGGAAAGCCAGTTGGTCGAGTTATACCTAGAAACGTTTTGAACGTTTGGAATATATTGAGAGTCCAAAAGAAAAACATTGTTGTTATTCATAAATAAAAAAGGTTAAACTACAAAAAAGAGTGACTTACTTCGTTTAATTAGAAATCGTTTATCATTGCTAAATAATGTTTTATGAAGAAATGGTTGTGAGCTCTTGGCTAATTTGGACATCGCTACACTGATTTCAGAATACTTCCAACCGCCCCTATATCATTCACTTGATTTATAACACTTGCACTCATTTTTCACACTACTAAATTACATTTGGGGTTTTTAAGCAAATCTTAAGTAGCCTCATATATCAACGGGTGCAAAACTTGACGTACCCCACTTAACTCGCCCATCCTCTCGTCACCCCTTTCTCTGCGGATATCCCGAAAAAAGTTGCGAGAACAGAAGCTTTTAGAATTGTACCACCCCCCCTCACCCCACCAGAGCCCTTTTTTTAAGCACCGTCCAACTCAAGTGATAATTGAATATGAGAATATGGCGTCTCTCGCACGCACACACACATAATCGCATACACAATGCTATAACTTTGCAAAGTTTTGCTATGACAGAGGGAGAGAAAAAATGGAAGAAACCGTACAACAACACATGTGCCATGTCATTTAGGGGTTGGATGTCGGGTTTTGGCTTGGCTCCTCTTAAGAAATATTATGCTTTTAACAATTTTAGCATTTTCTCCATTTACATACATCTTAATTATTTCTCAAGATGGTTTTTCTGCGGATTACACACACACGCAGTCACACACACACGCAGTCACACACACACACACACACACACTCAGACACACACATGGCATGGGTATGGAGGTTGGGGTTGTAAAATTTAACTGGTACCTAAAAGTATGCTAGGATTAGCAGAATTCCCGTCGTATGCTTTGTCATCATGTTTACATTTGCATTTCCAGCTAATTTGGTAAAATGTTTTTAGGTGTAATAATAATAACTTTGTGTATTTTCATCGTCGATGTCGTCGCAGAACACATTTTTATGATTGCAAGAGAAAACAGAGCGAGAGGGAATTCTGCTAATTACTTCTACTACCCGCATATGAGCGAGTGGCAATATAATTAGAGCTTACACATTCGAGCTTTCTTTTGCTAACTTCAAACTTATTATAATTGCAATTTAAATGCAAATTTTGTTGTCGCCATCTTGTCGTACAACCTCATCACCCAAAGCCGAACCCGAACCCGAACCCGAACACCACCCCCTCCTTGTTATACTCGAACAGAAAAATCACTCAATTGATTTAAGTGTATCTGCGTTAATGATTTCCCCCTCCCATTCCAACCGACTGCATTTCTTATGAAAAAAAAATAATAATAATGAAAAACAACCCCTAACTATGCACTTACCCTAAATATGATCGGTTAATGATAGTAGGGTAACAGATACATGGCACCACCATTGGTGGTAAGCTGGTAAGTTGAACCCTCAGATCTTGATGGGTTGACTTTCAATGAGGGACTGCGTCCTTTTGTCTGTGTCTGTGTCTGTTGCCGAAAAGTCAATTGGGAAAAATTAATTTGGCAACAAAAATCCTATTGTAGTTGGGTTGGCATTCTATACACTGTATTTATTTCATAGACGAAGTGTTTTGCCACGATTTGATGAGGGACTGACAGTGTGGCAGTGAGAAGTAATTTGTACACTAATATGGCAGCCTTATGACTACTGGTGCGGAGAGTGAATGAACTAAAAAAACTTATACAGATAAATAGAAAGAATGTTGAAAAAACTTTTGGCAAGGTAGTGCTGAGAGAACTAGAAACGATTTTCCATTAATTGAAAGGTAAAGTTGACTTTATAATATTTTTAGAGTTTAGGTTCTTGGCGATGACCATCGAAACAGTAGGCTTTACAATATATGTATAAAGAATATTGGTTTGTTTCGGCTTACGAAATCACGTTGAGTTTTACTGAAAGAAAAATATTAAAAAAATATCAAAGAAGCTGACTACGGCTATGCCGAAGTTTGTATACCCTTGCAGTTGTTTAATATTTAATTAGAAATCTATTTAATTTAATTTAATTGTTTGTATTTATATGGCAGCTATAGGATATAGAGGTCCGATCTTTTTCAAAATCGCAGATGTGCATTCTAGGGTATAGAAAAGCTTATATACCAACTTTGAAAACCATTGCTCTAAAACAGTGGGACTAGTTCCTATAGTATAAGATAGACGGACAGACGGACATGGCTATATCAACTCGTCTTCTCGTGCTGATCAAGAATATATATACTTTATGGGGTCGGAAACGATCCCTTCTCTGCGTTACAAACATCAGACCAATTTTATAATACCCTCTGCAAGGGTATAAACATATACAAATCATTTGACATTTCCAATCGGGTTCAGCCCTATGCACGTAAATTTTCCTAATTTCCCCTTCTTCAAAAATGATTCAGTTCCCTAACACACTCATATACATAATCGCATTTACACTAATTGGGTGATGGTGATCCATCAAAAAAAATACTGAGTCCCGTCTGTAATTTCTCTTCTTTTTTTTTTTCGTTGTTGGACTTTGTCAAAGCAACAGTCGCCCCTCACTCATCGTAGTCATAGTGAAACCTGAATGGGTGAACTCAATGATCCGATTTCCGGTTGTGCGCACAGACGAGATGATACCTGAACCAGATTGTTCATTTGAAGCCTTCATATTTCAACCCCTGGTGAAAACGGAAGCAAATGCTGCTGCTGCTGCTGCAGCTGATGATGTCGACTTTTGGCACGACCCCTAAACGAAATGAATTGAATTGAAATTCCTGAATATCTCCTTGTCCTGTGTTTTCACCGCTTCCATTATCCTTGCTAATTTCGCAGCTCAATGACTTTTTTGAAATTTGGTCGTTTTCGTCTTTCTGTTTTTTTTTTTTTTGTGTATGTTGCCTGATTTTTAATTGCGCAGTTAGGCAGGCAGAATTACAAGCGAAAGAGCCCGCTTAAAGTGTGATAAATGCGTTTTTGAAAGGGCACCGCACTGAGGAAGGGCCAGCAGTAAATTCTTTGGATGGGGATAGATCTTTGACAAACTATCAGTTTAGATACCTATACAATTAGTTATCGTCTCGTTTGTTGTTTATTAATTGGATTCTTCTGTGTGCATGTATGTGAGAAAGTGAGTAGACCGATCTATGCGATTTGATATATACATATGTATGTATAGATATTTGAAATACTAATAATAATATCGATGCAAATATTTTTACTATGTATGTAGAAGTCTTGGTTGCTTAATAAAAAATGAAGACGGACATTAAACGTGAATAGTGCTCTCAAATCGTTTCAAGGCACTTAGTACAATGTAGGTTAGGAGCTAGAACTCAATAAAATTCAAAAACTTAAAACTACGCTAACGACAATGGGAAGACGCTTTCCAATTCAATAATAATGCAATAATATCTATATATTAAGTAGCATTTGGCCATTGACTGGACTGCACAATGGAAGCGAGGTGGCTTATTAGATAGAGGTCTTCCCTATGAGACGAAGGGCGACATGGATATTTGGTGTGGTTCTTTGTTTTTTCTTTTTTTGTTTACTAAGCGTATGTAATAGGCAGATGGAAGCTTTTCCGACTCTATAAAGTGAATACAGTATTCTTGATCAGTGTGAGAAACCGACCCGAATGAGACATGTCCGTCTGTCTGTCTGCTTCCTTCTATGCGTTGCACACTTCTGACCAAAATTAATATACTTTTTTTGCAAGGGCATAAAATTGTTTTTCAAATTATCTTGATTTCTTTTTACATTATTCTTGATCAGTATGAGAAACCGAGTCCATTGAGACATGTCCATATGTCTGTTCATCTGTCCCTCTGTATGAACATCGTATTCTCGTATTTGAAGAGTAGATGTGCGCAATATGCACGTAGGCCAGGTTTATCTTAACATTTTGACACGCCCACTTCCGCCGCCGGAATTCGATAAAATATGCTTTTGCCCCGCAATGTTTTTTGTATCGCAATCTTATTTGGCACACTAATACATGTTCTGAATATCTATTATTTGATCGAATTTCATAAAAATTGAAATAAAAACGGCCTAGCTATACGTAGAAACGTTTTGCACTCATATGACCGTACTTACATATGTATATGTATACTATATATACTTATTATATATATATATACCATGCATCCATAGGATGAAATGGTATATAAAAGTCGCCAAAATGTATGTAACATGCAGAAGGCAACATTTTCGATACTATAAATTATATATCGATTCGTAATTTCATAAAAATCGGAATAAAAATGGCCTAGTGGGGCGTTAAAGGGCTCGTGTGCACATAAGAGTGAGCGAGATAGCATGCTAAAAATACAAATATATGAATTTTCACTTGATTCATAGTATATGACGGTCCCGTAGTACAGGTTTGTTTCCGTTTCCGGAACTATCTACAAGCGTTTTTCGATAACTCGAAACAAGTCGGGTTTATTCGGAAACTGGTACTGCCTGTAAGCGAATCACATGTTACTCCACCCTACATGATACAGGGTATCTCGAAGTTGTCGCCTCGAGTCCTTTATGCGTTATTTCTACATATGTACATATGTATGTGAGCATGTTAAATTATGTGGAAAAAATTTTTGTCACAAGTTACGGCCAAAAAATGCGAGCATCTGCAATTAATCCCGGAACCCAAAAATGTGATTAACTTTCACAAAAACTGTAGCATGAACACAAAATTGATTTTTATTGATATTTATAGATTAAGAATTTTCCGCAAAAGCACCTAAAAAAACATAAAGTAAGTACTATAATTCGCCGCACCGACTTGGATATACCATGCATCAAGTGAAAAAACTACTTCTAGAGTTATAAAACCAAATTCATATAACAAATTTCGATCGCATGCTGCAATGGCTAACGGACATAGCCATATTAATTTCTCTTCTCATGCTGATCAAGAATATATAGGTACATATATACGATGTCAACGATCAAAGATGTTTCCTTCTACCTGTTACATACATTTTGGCGACTTGAATATACCATTTCATCCTATGGATGCATGGTATAAAAAGGAAAAAAGGAGAAACTAACATTTGCCGATTAAATGTATTCCATTTTTGATCTCCTTATATCGTGTATCGGGGATTTCGTATTTGCAACCCTCATATGTGTTGGATTATGAACTTCAAATTGCAACAGGGAGGCGGAGTGGAATTGAGTTACTAAATGGAGGGTTCCACTTTCCGCACTGAAAACCACCCATCCTATTAAATTAAAAGGCCATAAATAACAGAGTTTTTGGCTTTTAATGTCAATTGAAGATTTTCTCAAGCAGTGTGAATGAATTGCTCCATCCCATTGAGTGAATGGCCCTGCTCTTTTGTTGAGAATTGTCATCAAACACCCATAGAGAATAGAAGGATTATTTGTTACAAGGTGGAATTCTAATAAATTCCTGTAAATTGAAAAAACCAACAGATGCCTAATCAATGCAAAAGGCAACTAGGAAAAAACACACGAAAATTAAAGGACTGTTGGAAGAACCCAAAAAACTTGGAATTGCAAGTTCTTGAATTACTAGATTCCTACATACAATACATGAAGCAAAATAAAATAATATAACACCGCTATTAATAACAAATTTAAATTTAGTGGCTACCTCGCCTGCCACCCGTCTGGCACAAAAAGGGTGGTGCAGCAATTATAATCCGAAGCAGTATCCAACACATAACACGATCTCCATCAATGCGCCTTGGTAGCGAGTACATAACGCTAGCCGGGATTTACTGCCACCCAGTGTTAGAATGGTCCACAACGGACTTTAAAGACCTCTTCACTATGATTCGCTCTTCCTCCAGAGGCCCAAAGTTCCTATTAGCAGGCGACTTCAATGCCAAACATGGTTGGTGGGGCAACGAGCGCTCCTACCCATTTTCCTCACCACAGGGCAAAAAATCCGTCCGCTATTGATCTCTCTGTATACTCTGGAATACATAAACATAGATTCATCAAACTGGCTCTTGACCAATACCCCTCTCTCCAACCTGACAGAAGACGCCTTCTGCCGGAGAGGTCGGACCTGAAAAGGTTTCAGTCTGAGCTAAGCCGTTCCTTACACCTCAACATAGAGATCAAAAGCGGGCCGGATATTGACGACGCTATATCCATCTTCACCAATAACACCCACCATGCAGCGGCGCTGGCGACCTTTCTCCTGCAAAGAGACTTGCCAAATACTTGTAGAATTGGAGGAGTTGTGCCTGTAAATAGAAAAATGTTGAAACTTTTGAAAACCAAAAAGAAAAATAAAATTGATTATATTAACTCACGCTGTACAAAAAGCTAGAAAATCCTTAAACAAACTACTAAACTACTAAACAAGGAAATTGCCAACGCCAAAGAAAAACACACAAATAAACAGCTCAAGGCTATTGATTCAAGTGATCGATTCGGTTTACAGAAATTGTGCCGTCACCAAACTGGCCTCTCAAAACCCTGCAAGGCCCATCAGGATCCATAAAGTGGACGAAGACTACTGAAGAAAAAATGGAAACATTTGCCAGCCATTTGGAAAAGCGTTTCTCACCAAATCTGTTAAATGCTGATTCTGACAGGCAATCTATATTAGAAGAAACTAATTATATTATCATGCAAAAGGCTCTCCAGTCGAATGCTTACCAGACACATTTCTCTCTTACTAGCGACTCCGATCGTTCCTATAAGAGCTATATGATCGGTCTACTGTCCGACATTAATCAAATTTAGCATGGACGTTTGGATATATGTATGTATATGAAGTAAGTAAGTCGCCGCGCCAACTTTGATATACCATGTACCAAGTGAAAAGATTACTTCAAATTCATAATACTAAATTCATATACTATGTATGTATTCAATTCCATTCCTTTTTATTCCAAAAATTAACCTTACCAGCGTATATATTGCACTACAATAGTCTACATTTAAATTTGGTAGCTCTAGCGCTTATAGTTCCTGAGATCTTTGGTCTCGTACGGACTGGCAGACGAACATATCTCATTCGATTTTTTTTCTTTTGCTGATCCAGAATATATATGCCTTTTCAGGTATGAAATGCTTGCCTTTGCCTGTACATTTCGGAGGGTTTTAACATAGCATTTCGTCAAATGGATGCATGGTATAAAAACTTACCAGTTTGCGAGTTTTATGAAAATTCCGTAAATACAAAGTTATTGATTTAAAACTATATTTTCGACCGATGGTTTCTATAAGAGCTATATGATAAAGTTGTCCGATCTGGGCAGAATAAATGCATGTTCAGCACTGCAGGATGAGATTGCGTCGATAGTGACAGACGGACATGGTATATAGAAATATATCTTTTTTCAAGAATAGAAAAATGAGTATGAAATCTTTAGAGACGCGCTAAAAATTGTCCAATTCGCAGCAACTTTGTTAAGCCGTACATGATGGGGGAATACCTAAAGTTCCAAATTGTCCAGATACCAAATTTGAACGTCACACCGTAACTCATAACATTATATTCTTATAATAGTGATATATATGTACATATATGTATTGTGCTTCTATATTAATATATTAATAAATCTGTGTAATTTGTTGCAACTTTTCCCACATAATAATGTCTATTTTTTGAAAGAAATAGTCCAAATGATAGTAACTACTTATTAAACCAAAGCCAAAGAGTGTGAGTCTTCTCTTCTATAACACTAAATAAGAATGTGGAAAAGAACAGTACTAAAACCTATTTTTTCTGCAGCTTATAAGAAAATTAAGCCCTATAGAATTTGAAAACCTATATCTCGGGAATCCTTCAGATCAAGTCACGCCTCTTTCTGCAATATTAAACGAATTGGACGGTGGGCGCCAAAATTGCAGCAGGCAAAAGAAATTTAAAATATAAAGTTGATTTATACACATGTACATATGTATGTATATGTACATACATATACATAAAAAAGGAAAAGAAAAGGAAAACAAAGTGCCGATTAATAACAATAGATGTCTCCTTGAATACCTGATTTGCAAAAAAAAATGGTAAATTAATTAACTACCGAGGTGATAAACGTTTAAACAATAGAAATTGATGAGATATTCGTAACGCATGCATTATATGGCAAATTAATTGCATTTCGCTCGATGCCAAATTGTCAATCAAAGAGCAATAAATATTGAGTGGTGCGAGACAACGATACAAGAGACACATACATACATAGACAACCAGAAAGAGGGAATAAAAGAGAAAGTTGTAAATAAGAAGCATATGAAAGAGAGCAAGTGCAATGATTGCGTCTAAAATGACTGCTATTTATAGACTTTCGGTTGGGTGGGAAAAAAAATACAGTGGTTTGCGTAGTCCCAGGTGGTAGGGGGGCTAGTAAGTTTGCGCCAAGTAACTAGCGAACGGAAAGAGATACAACCAACCTTTCACACACACACACAGACAAACACACACATTTATAAGCACATACATGCAAAGATATGCATATATGTATATACATACATACATATGTTCAAATCATCAAACAATAAACTCAAAATGGACTCCATCGCTTGTCGCACGTTTCATGCTCATTTTCGTGGCGAGCGCGTTAAAAACGCCAGCGGGTCCATTTCCCCTTTTCTACTCAACACTCCATATGTGCTCTCTTTCTTATTCTTGTCTCTCCCTCTCTCGCACTCTTTCTCTTACTCTTTTCTTCTCTTTGGCGTTATAGAAAATCTCTCATGCGCAGTAGACGGAACGAAATGGAATTGAAATTCTAGCCATTTTGCGCATGACGATGTGTGGGCGTGGCCTTAGTCTACTCACTCACTCATTGAGACAATCACATATTTGCTCATTTACTTACGCACTCACTCTCTCACTCACACAGTCATTCTGTGTGGTGAAGTTAATGAGCTTCTTTTTCTACTATTATTTTATTTTTCAGCTCATTCTCGCAGACTCGGCTTGATTACATTTTGACCTTCTCTCGCCAGATTTCCTACATTTTTATACCATGCATCCATAGGATATTAAAGTCGCCAAAATGTATGTAACAGGCAGAAGGAAGCATTTCCGACCCTATAAAGTATATATATTCTTGATCAGCATGAGAAGTCGAGTCGATTGAGACATGTCCGCCTGTCCGGAGTATGGCGGAATTGGCCGGTGGGGCGCTAATGTGTTTGTGTGCACATAAGAGTGAGCGAGATAGCATGTGAACAAAATGTAATAAATATATGAATTTTCACTTGATGCATGGTATATCCAAGTCGGTCTTACTTACTTACTTTATTTTTCCTTTCTCCGATGTTATATATGTTTCATATATTTATGATAGGCTACTGAATATAACTGAACTTGATACTGGCACTCCAATGCGGAGCTCATTAACAGTCCAAGTTGATTTGGCTTTCTTTTAGGGTTTTTAATTAAAACAAATGTTGTTGGCTGTACTTAAAGGAATGTGTAGAGATGTGTGATGAGAAGTTTTGTTTAGAAAATGAGGTATTTCAGCAGACTCTTGGTACATCTAACAGTATCCGGGCACAATATTTCCCTTTTTACGAGGGCTTCTATTAATATTTCAGAAATTGGCATTATGTATTGGTAATATTCCAAGATGAAGCACTTCTAAGCAAATGGTCGCCTGTTTCTTCGGGAGAATGGGTCGTATAGCCAGTGTCCCGCGAGAGCAACGTTCATCATGGTAATGAGAGCTCTCACACATGGCAAACAGGTGAATTTTGAAGCAGATAAAACATCGAATTAATTACTCATCAGCCCCAAAGTTCTCACTTATTGACTTATTTTTACTCCCTCACATGAAAAATAAAAAAAAACAGAAGACCGGGCTAACTTCGGCCATGCCGAAGTTTGTATACCCTTGCAAGCTCTTGTGTTACTAGATCCCTAACAGCTATATGATATAGTCATCCGATTTTGATCAAATTTACCAGAATGATGTGAAAATGTTATTTACTAAGCTTGACGATGATCACTCAAGAAACAAAAAAGTTTTTAAAAGCAAAACTATTTTTGGTCCGATCGTTTATATGGGAGCTATATGATATAGTAATCCGACCTTGATCAAATTTGACATAGATGTTTGGATGTATAATAAACTGCCAAATGTTAAGTTTTATGATAAACGGGTGAAAAAGAAAGAAGTTTTTGATCTAAAACTCATTTTTAGACCGATGGTTCCTATGGGAGCTATATGATATAGTCGTCCAATCCGGATGAATCCGAGATATACAATGCCTGCAGTATATACAAGACTTTGTGCAAAATTGCAGCTCTGTAGCTTTAGCGCTTTAGGAGGAGAAGCTGTTGATCCAGACAGACAGACGGACGGACGGACAGACGGACAAACGGATTTGAACTCGCCTTGTCATGCTGATCAAGAATATATATACTTTATATGGTCGGAGATGCCTCCTTCTATGCGTTGCACACTTCTGACCAAAATTAATATACCCTTTTTGCAAGGGTATAAAAATGCGATTTAAGAGCGCTGAAGAAGGAGTTGAAGAATTTAAAAAGCATGTTTTGGAGTTCTCTCAAGAGGAATGTGAAAACTGTATTCGAATAAATGCAAAAATTTTTGTTCTTAATTGCTATTCCCGAAATATAAAAAGCAGCCTTCTTACTAAATAATGCAAGCCTTACTGTGTGTATCGACTTCTCTGAAGGTCGGATATTTCCCGAAGTCAGATGACATAAAAAGTTTTATCATAGTGATCGAATCAAAGAAAAATTTGGAATGTGGCGAGTAATTGGCTGACCTCAACTTTAGATACAAGATCTAAATTTACATTTTATTAATATAAATCAGCTAATTGAGCAGTTCAATGATTCGCTAGCCCAGTTCGGATGAAGTTTGCCCACAAATGGTCTCAAAGTGTTTGTGGTGTTCGTCGAGCCTTCATCCAATGCTTATGATGAGTAACTTTCTAATTATTCAGCCAAAGCGAAATTTGGGGCCCTTCTGTCCCGCGGCGGAGGTTGCGGAGTGGCACAAATTGCGAGGTTTTTGGCTGTAATTGTCTACAATAATAGATGTGATGATTTGGAACAAATGTCGACCGACAATGTACCGAATATATTTGTACCAGCCGTCCTAGTTGTCAATACGACGGGGAATGTCTTAGCATCATATTCAACATTCTCATGATTCTGATTTAGATGATGTAGAAGTCGGGAACCGTCGTATTTGTGGTATGTGCAAGCGCAGCTTTTCTTACGAAGGGCGTTTGGATTCTACAGCTTTGTCTGGATTGTGTGTCTTGAATTGCAAAGGCAGGTGGTACTGCTCTCCATAGCAACTGGAACAAAATTTGTACGTCTTTGATCATGTTTCAAATCTTCCCGTACACTTGGTTGCATAGCTACGCAAATTGCATAGCTAGAAGTAACAACTAATGGAAGGTCGGGTGGACGGACGTACCTACATGTGTGCATTTTATATACCACTATTGACCACTTTAGAAATCTTTAATCGAAATCCTTTTCGCAATGCGTGCATCTGTGCCTTCACTAAGATAGCGCCAAGTTGAACTTTATTTCATCGACTAATTTTTAAATTATGAGCTTAAAACAGAAAAGATAATAGGATAAGAAATAGAGTTTGAAAACATCAAAGTGTTCATAAGAAAGATGTCTTATGTACATTTATGTTTTCATAAAAACCACAGAGTGGACTTTATTTATTTGCTATAATTGGGAATAATATCCATTATAATAATATAATAATCCATATAATACGCTTGTGATATAGGACTTCAGTGGCATTACCTTACGTATTGATTAAAACTCTTTCAGTTCGTGCAATACTTTTTAAGAATGAATGCTCATTAAAAACGCATACCCGCATTACATCGTTTTGCTATAAACATAAACAATATTTAAATTTAATAGTAATAGAAAGCAAAGAAGAAAAAAATAAAACACGGCATAATCAATGTTTATGTCTTTCGATAAAAAAAAGAAGTAAACTACCTCTCTCGACCACCCATCCAATCGAATCCCGTTCCACCGCATTGACTACGAGTACTAGCCCAGCCGAAGCCGACCCCAACTCACCGCATCCCATCCCGTCCCATTTAATGGTGCACCCACCACTCGTACATCACACAGGCATAGACATCCCCCAAAAGAAGCAGCCTCGTATTTCAGCATTGGAATCCAGCCGGCGAACCCCTAACAACGAAAACAATTTGGTAAGTTTTCGAAAATTTGCTGCAGACTGAGAGTGCCAGAGAGAGAAAGAGAAAGAGAGAGAGAGAGAGAGAGAGAGAAAGAGCATAAAACAGTCTAATCCAATGAGTGAGATACATTGGGGGAGTCCATGTTCAAAGCTTAGAAATAGACAGACAATAAAAGCTTCATGAAGCGACATCTCCTAGCCGCCATCATTTGTGTGCAAGCGAGAGACAGACAGACAGGGAGACTGGGAGAGCGAGATAAAGAGAGAGAAGGAGAGTGAGAGTGAGAGTAGGATAACATTGGAGGAGGGGGCACAGAACAAGAGAGAATGAACGAAAAAGTGGCGAGAGTATCCCTATGAAGTTTCGTGTTGATTTTTATCATTTATCGATTTCGAATTTGTGTCGAGGGACAAGTTAGTAGCCTCTCTTCCACTCCATCCATTGTGTCGGCTGTGTTTCTTTTTTTTTTTTTTGTTTTGCTGGGGCCGGGAGGACATTCATGAGGTGTCATCTGACATTGAGGAAAAAGGGTTTGGAGGTTCGATGCTAGGGGTGCCACAATTTGATGGCCGACTCTACTTGCTGGCTGAATGGCTGCATGGCCTGCCCTGGCTTGCTTGTGATTGTCAAAGCTAAATGCTCTCTGGAACTCTGTCTATGAATGTGGAGTACATTTTGGGTAGGCGACACTCGCAAGTATCCTGGACTATTTATGGCCAAGCTTGGGTTACACTTCGTATCTCGTAATTTCCCATGGCATTTATTCTTGTTGTTAGATGAACAGGCGATGATTGTATCGATTACTTCCCCCTGCCTATCTGGGTAAACGAATTTATGGCACCAAGCCATGGAATTTGCGTGTTCAAATAATTAAGCTCAGATTGGTTGCCCTTGTCCTAGACGGCAGACTTTGCGGCCAGTTGTTTGACAGGATATCTCTTTGCTTCTCCCAGGAATTAAAGCATTTGTATAACTTTGAGCACTTACGAAAAATGATCGTTTGCTTGGCATGGATTCATGGATTCTTAAGAGCGTTTTAATGGAAATGCGAACTGCAATTTAAATGGCAAATGGATGGTAGCCAAACGCAGCTACTGCCATCCGGGTAACTTTTAAACACAGTCCCTTATTCCTGAAATTTGTAAGTGGACTGATTTTTGGCTCATGGGGCATAGGGTAAGTCTTTTTGGGCAAAATCTTATGCAATTCTACGTATCTAGAAACGATTAATCAATTATATTTGACATGCCAGACACAAACAAACCGAACTCAGGACCAAAATTCGCAATCACCCAGAAACGGACAATTTTTCAGCAAGCAGATTAACGATGACCGAAAAGGTCCCGATGCCGATCCCGATACCTGTCCCTAAGCCAATTATACACCAGGGACACGTAGTAGTATATTATATGTCGTACCGGGTTTATTGTTATTTTGTGAATTTCTATTAACCTCAGGCCTCAATAAGCAGCTTAGGGGCAGGATTTACTCTTACCTAAAGAAAACCGATTAGAATAACACAAACACGGCACGTAGCTCTGCGCCTGCGCAGCTGGCAATTTCAATGGCAATTCACACTCCCTCGTCAATGGCTGCAAGTTGACTTTAGACGCGTACTACAACAAAGATTGGGAAAGGATGAAAGGAAATAATAGGAACGGAAGTGTGCGGAAGTTGTCTGCGAATGAAGAAAATTGGAAAGAGATTTTTGAATGAAAAACGTGCCCAAGGAATGATTTTGCCGAATTTGCTTTTATACATACACTATTTTGGCCTGCTTTTATTGATGTTTGATCCGACCGAAGAGTCTCTGGAATTTCACAACGTAATTCCAGCGGCTGTTTGCCCATAGTGCTAATGGCTCTCCTAGATAATTATCAATATTATGCTAATGGAGTTTTGAATGGAGATTGCAAGACTCTTATATGCATAGACTCGTACTATTGTTTGCTGTGCAAGTTAAAGTATGATTAATGTGGGTGCTCCATTAGATACGAGTCAACAATGCTTTTCGGTAAATGCAACAGACTGAAGTCATTAGCTGGCTGAAGGAAATGTGCTCAACAGTAGTTCAATTGCTAGAGATGGCATCGTGATAGATATTGCCTTAGCAAGCAGGGTCTCTTTTATTGTGGATGACAAGCTACCATCCCAAGTTATACAAATCATGCCAATCAATCTTCCTGCTGAAGATTCTAAGGTCAGGTACGTTCCATACACTTCTTAGCGATACTTCACATACATAATGTGTTTCAATTCACCGTTTGGCGATCTCATCTCATCGTTCCATCTCTAGACTTTAATAACACTAGTTTACACTGAAAATGAACCTGAAATAGACACGAAAAAATAAAATTACATTTTTTTTTACCGTTTATTGAGATACTGTCAAAAAACATATTTTTCGGCACTTTCTGCAGATTTCTGTGAATATCTCGTGAACGAAGTTATATACAAGATGCGTTGCACACTTCTGACCAAGATAAATATATACTCTTTTTGCAAGGGTATAAAAAGTCCTTATTTTCAAGGTTCACTCGATGATCTTTAAATTTGTAAGGTAGTGTAATCTGTTTTAACTTGTTGTATCGATTTTTTTGGTCTTACAAGTGTTTCCCTCTCTTTTGAGGCGAGCATTAATAATTTGATGATATTTATTGTTTGGTCCTCTACGAATCCCAGTCCCCAGTTTTATTCACTCTTTTGATTGACAGTTAATCAATCTTACGGTTTTAGTTGATTCTTTTCACCCATTCTCATTCACTTCAAGTGACATTTTCTTTCATTTGTCTGCACCTTGCTTGGGCCGAGTAAACTTTTTAATCCTTTTGACTTGAATATTTTGTGACGGATTGCCGTCACCCAGTGTCAGTGAGTGACTCCGAGTGTGTAAGCAGATCTCCGGTTTGGTAATTGTTATGAGTCCTAAAGCCATATAAAATGCAACTGGTGGGTGTTGTCTATTGAGCGGATTCAACTGTTCAACTGAACGATACACACCAAGGCGCATATCTATAGCTATGTTAGGATGATAGATGCAGGAAACATTTTGATATTGGTAGGTAGAAACCTGACAGGTTGCTGATGGTGTAATCAAGATGCAGGTGGAAAAGAACAATTGAAGTCCACTTCAACATGGTTCTGTCAATTTGTAGACACAACTTAACTCACGATTTTTCGCTTGTCCTGCGTTTAAATGTCAGTTTAATCTATGTATGTATATAAATAGAAGCGTACAATGTATGATACTTATGGTAAATCCAAATAGCTTAATCTTGTTCCGGATAGATGTTGTTAGCAAATACAGGGTGTCCCAATCCAATAACTATACATATTCAGCAATTTTGTTATTGTTTGCCCTATCTCTGGTCATCGGCCCACTGTAAATGGTAAATGATAGATGAAGGAACGGATCCAGAAGGGCCCCGGACCACCCTCGAAATTTTGTGTTGATGTGCTATCAATTTGTGATTTTTTAAGCGAATAAATATACAATTCGATAAACAATTACACACGAAGAAATAAAAGTTTGTCTAACACCATTACAACATTTCGTTTGGCTAAAGCCGAAACATGTTAAATTGTAAACTTTTCGATTGGATGTGATGCAATGCTAAGGAATGTTCCAAGTGATTGATGTCATCATCAGCAGAATTTAAAACGCAACAGGCCCCTTGACAGTACCGGAAACCTCAGAGATCGAACTTACCAATTTATGGGGTCTGGAACATTCTTCCAGAAAACCTAATAGTGTCTTTGCACACATAACGTCGGCAGATGTTTATTGTCGGATAAATTGATCATGAAGACATCTTTGAAAATCGAAATTATGTCAAGTCAAACAAAGAACAACTCAGAACAAGAGGATTGGATGAAGTCAACTTCCAGTCCAATAAAACGTTGATTTCATTTTCATGTATCCTTGGGTTTTATTCGTTATCAATTTGAAATTATTAAAGTTACAATTTAATTTAAATACATTTACTGCAGTAGTTAATTATTATTAATGTTAATAATTATTCATCATATTCTTTTTTCTTTTTGTTTTGCAAGTTGACATTTAATATTATGTTTTAATTTGTCTTTGCTTTTTTTTGCTTTTCTTGTCATTTATAAATTAAAGTCTGATTCTAATGCATGAAATTACATTAAAGACTTTAAGAACTAAACGTACATTATGTAATAAATTCATTTAAAACTTTTGTGCCTTACGTTTACGAAAAAAAAATTAAAAAAAAAAAACATGCGTACATTAAGTCGGTGGGCCCGACTTAGAGATACCCTGTACCAAGTAGGGGTGCAACTTAAAATGTAGAAAATTCAACTCAATTAACTTTTGCCACCGAATATCAGTTGCGAGTGCAATGACGATTGCAAATGTACGAGTGTATGTCGCGCTCGCTTTTTAGCAACAGCAGCGCCACCTATCGGTCAACGATTGATTCACACTTATCCGATACTGAATAAACGACATATGTAAGTATATATGTATGTACATACATACAGGTAGTAGCCACGTGCAACGCTCACAGGCATGCAAACAGAAGAACACTTGACCAGTGCGTTGACATGCGGGCATCGTGGAAAATGTACAGAGTATGTTTTGTACTCTTCATAAATAAGAAAGAGACGAAAGATATGTGAAATGTGTCATGGTTTGGGAGGCGAGGAGAACGATGGAGTTTTTATTCGATTAATCGAAAATACCTCATTCGACAGAGAATTGGATCTATTTTCTTTTGTTCTTGAGGGAAAATAATTCTTTAATTAGTGCCAAGAGCAAAAATCACAATTTCCATTGGCCCCAAATCGAATTTTAGGGACAAATTAGAAATTTCTTGAATGCAGCTTTTCTTAGTTTTACTAGAGCTGCAACTTTTTCAAAGTGTTTAAAAATTTTAAACAATCACTCAAAAGCTCTTTCGGCAAATTTAAAAATTTTCACAAAATCGAGTTTAATATTTGCCGTCTAAATTCAAATACACATGAAAATAAAGTAAGTAAGTCGCCGGGCCGATTTTATTTAGTTTATAAAACTAAATTCATATATTAAATTTCTTTCGTATGCGCGATTATTAACATATGCTATCTCGCTCACTCTTATGTGTGTACACTTTAGCGCTCTACCGGCCAAATTCGCCCTTGCACTGCTTTGAGTGCAAAACATTTCAACGTATAACTCGGCCATTTTTGTTCCGAGTTTTATGAAACTTGGTGGAATGATAGATGTCACTTTTTTTTTAATTCCGGAGGCGGAAGGCGGCGTGGCAAAAAAAAAAATAAACTTGGTCAGCGTCTATACTACACGAGTCTACATTCTAAATTTGCTAGCTCTATCATTTATAGTTGCTGAGATCTCTGCACTCTTACGGACGGACGGAGAGAAGGACATGGCTATATCAATTTCTCTTCTACTTTATAGGGTCGGAAACGCTTCCTTCTGCCTGTTACATACATTTTGGCGACTTTAATATACCATTTCATCCTATGGATGCATGGTATAAAAGTGTTAACTTCGTGACCACCACTGTACATAAGTTATTCAATCGAAATAGTTTTTTGAAGTCGATGTATATATATGTACTATATACATACATATACATACATACGAATCCTAGAATGTTTCTGCTTGTTACATAATTGGCGGAGATCTAATATACCCTTTTACCCTATGGGTACAGGACATAAAAAAGTTATACAATATGTTATATTAATTAACATAAATATTTACACAAAATATGATTGAAACAGTGGGCGTGTCTTTGTATATGTAAGGGGAAAGAGAGATAGAGAGAGAGAGAGAGAGAGAGATGGAGAGAGAGAGTCAGAGAGACATAGACAGGAAGATGGGGATGGAGTGAGAGTGAGGGAAAGAGACAGTGTGTGAGTGAAAAATGAATTTTGTCTTCAGAAGACGGTAAAGTGGCAAAACCTTTCTAGTTAAAAAAATTTTAAACAATTGCTCAAAAATTGTTTGAGCATTTTCCATTTCGTTATATTGTTGTTTGTGTTTGTGGGCTAGCTGGTATAATTTATTATTATTATAATAATTTTCTTGTTTTGTTTTTGTTTTCTCTTCTTGTTATTTTCCATTTCAAGCATTGTGTAAATTCGTTTTAATTACGATAATTATCCTGGTTGGAGGAACTGCTACTGCGACATCGTTTACTCTGAGCGGGAGTTTCGCCCATATCGAGACTCTCGTTATCGCTGTCCATGGTCTCGCTGCAATCGCCATCGTTATCACCACCCATGTCGTCCTGTTTCCGCTTAGCTGTGGCCATTTCGGCCGCATGACGTTTGCGCCATTTGGTGCGACGATTCTGAAACCAAACCTGTAAAAAATAAATGAAACCAAACTTTAATTGAAGTTTTAAACAATCTCAAAGTTGCTCCCATGTGTAATTAGGCGAACAAGAGGCACATTGTCAAAGTCATTAAGTCTGGCGACCAACAACATCAGGGGTTGCGGGTTACGCCGTTCTCCAGAAGGGGGAAGCCTCACAGCCCATAAGTCGCATCATCAACGCCGGTTAACCCTCAATTAAGACAATATTAAGCCCTGGACGGCAGCCTGTTACAGTAGAAACTATGCAAAAACCATGACTAACGTCTTTGGTTGGGCTTACGGTCTCGGTCTCGGTTTCGGTTTCGGACTCGGACTCGGAGTGGAACTCGGTTTTCGTGTAACATATGTTGCCTCTGTGCTGCGAGTCACCCTCTGTTTTTGTTTTTGAAACACCCCTGCCGCCTCCTACCTTAGACGAGTTTTTGTTTTTGTTCTCTGGCATAATTTCTACATTCGTTTAATGATGGGCCGATTTATAGTAAAGTGTTTTGCATTAGAAAAGTCATTGCGAAGGGTCTATAGGTAGCTAGCTATGTATATGTTGAGAAAACGTATTTCGACTGGGCGAGAGGGGAGTGGACATAATTCAGTAACTCAGATATTAAGCTCATTCTTACACAGATTTTATTAGTAGATACTTGATCGGCTCGTTTTTAAGCATATTGGTCAGGAAATTTAGTATGAAGTCACATATAGCAGTCATGTCATCCTTCCACGCTCTCTTTTTCTCACCACACCCACACGCATACACAAAGAGAGACAGAGATAGATTTAGAGAGACAAATGTGCCCAGTCTGGATGACCGAAAAGAAATCACGTTTATGATGAGGCAAAATGATTAATTACCAAAGAATGAGGCCGTTGGCACAGGAGAAATTTCGCTAGACAGAAGATACATACATAAGAGATAGATAGAGAAAGAGAAATACAGAGAGAGAGAGAGAGAGAGAAAATTGAGGGCTGAACTCCAGCAGGCTAAATATGCGTCACTTTGTCCAAGGCAAAGGGACAATGATGATATGACGAGTACAAATGGACAGAAAGATGAATTGGAGTGGAACTGCAGGGATTGGGTTTACCCTGCGCCCCTGATAGACATGCCAAATGACTGCATCACTTTTGGGTGGAGTGTAAATTAAATTCTAGGACAACGACGACGACGACGACTACGACGATGGCGAAGAGGACAGATGGGATGGCAAGAACGGCCAGGACGAGAACGACGCTGATGCAAAACGACAATAACGAGAACGACCAGGATATTCAGCTTCATACATATTCAATTAGTGTGCGTGTGCATGTGTGTGTATGGGAGAGGGCGCTGAAGGTAGCGTGTGGGAGATGAAAAAACAGTCATGACGATGATAGTATGCAAATTGACAAACAAAATCAGAAATGGACATAGCAAAGGACGGTCAAAATATGACAAACCAAGCACCCTGTATGCATGTGCGTGTGAGTATATATGTATGAATGTACGTATGTGCGTATGGGTAAGTGGGTGGATGCTTGCCCAAATGATCTTGACAAGAATAATTGCGCTGTTATCATAATTAAAACCGTTTTTGGACACAGACACACAGAAGTGAAGTCCTTTCGTCCTTGTTTTAGCAATCATTTAATGCAAATGGTCGCCATTTTGTACATTGTTATAAGAGCAGTGGCAAAGCGAGGCTGGGGTCGGACACGCCAAGTGAGTTATGGCGTCTGTGGCCATTATTAATGGCATTCCACTTAGTGAAAGAGAGAGAGGTGTATAGAAAGAGAGAAAGAGAGAGAGAGAAGTTAGTCCATGCAATAATATTATTGCATGTTTTATTGTTTGGGATTCCGTTGGCCTCGGACTTTTTGCATAAATGTAATGACATTTTCGGTTCGCCCTGATTGCGAAGTCAATGTATGTAAACACATTGGTTAGAAGAGTGTTGTGGTTTTTATATCGGTTGATTTCTATGCCATTGGCATAATGTGGAAGATACTTTGAAGAATTGAATCACTCACTATAAATTCGAAGTAGTTTTTTTCACTTGATGCATGGTAATTATATCCAGCTCGGTGACTTGGTTACTTTATTTTAGAGTGAAGTGAACTGAAGTGTTAAGGTAGGTACATGAGACTAGATTAAATCTGCCATGCTTGGGAGAACCCCAAGACCCCAAGTCATCATCCTTAAGTCAATAAGAAATGTTTCAAAAATGTTGAATGCCTAAAAAGTTAGATCACATTTAGAGAACACGTGAACGCTTAAAACCGAATGTCTAACTGGTCAAATTTGGCGGGAAACGTCCTCCCCACTATCCTTCACTTGAAAATAATTTGTTTCAAGAAAGATTTCAAAACGGATAACTTATAGAAGTGCAAAATAAGAATAAGGTATTAACACAGTATTTTCTTTCATTCGAGTGTATCCAAATCGGCGTAGCGACTTTTTTGTGTGTGTTTTTGAGGGGTTGAGTAACACAAGAACTTGCAAGGGTATACATACTTCGGCATGGTCGAAGTAAGCCCAGTGCTCTGCATTATTGTTTGTTCGTTTTCACCAATTTTTTTATTGATAAATACTTTTTCAACCTTTTATGAACTGCCACATAATTAGCACTAGAATAATGAAAGTTTGTAGACCAAGTCAATTTGTAGGGACTCCTCCGACCGTCCACCGTGCGATTGTCACATTGCTGGCTGCTGTCATAAGTATAAGTGACAGTTGGCAATGATAATGGAAACTTGGAAACTGACAAGATGAGAACCCGACAAAAGAGGCCAGTTCATAAAAAAAACAAGAAGGCCGTGCTAGCTTCGGCCATGCCGAAGTTTATATACCCTTGCAAGTTGGCTAAATGTAAAGACCTTTGTGTAAAAACCCGTATCTACACACTTACTACGACACACATACATACACATGTACAAATGTACAATTTTTTATGTTTGTGTGACAGCTATATCTTATAATCATCCGATTTTGATAAATATAGTGGGCCGGATCTTGATCAAATTTCGCACGGACGTTCAATAAGACAAATGTTAAGTTTCATAATTAATTTGATGTGAATAACACTGAAGGTATTGATCTAAAACTCTTTTTTCGACCGATACTATATGATATAGTCGTTAGATCCGGATGAATCCAAGATATGCAATGCCTGTCTATGCAAGACTTTATGCAAAATTGCATCTCTGTAGCTGATCAAGAATATGTATACTTTATGTGGTCGGAGATGCCTCCTTCTAGGCGTTGCACACTTCTGACCAAAATTAATATACCCTTTATGCAAGGGTATAATTATGACAGAAATGTCTAATTGATTTTTTTTCTGTTGCTGTTGTTGTTGTTGGAGGAGACGAATTCCTTGAGGTATTGTCTGCTCGGCTAATGGATTTGATTGTGTGTTAATGAATGGAAAAGATTTCTAAGTCATCTAAGACGATCGGCTATTGCTCAACACTTTTTTTCAAGAAACAAGAGAGAGAGAGAGAGAGAGAGAGAAAGAGCGTGAAATTCAGTGAAAGACTATCATGCATTTTATGGTTGGTCATTTGCCTTCAAGTTTATGGCCACAGAAATCAAATAAATCACAAACGCACATAAATATACGATATATAGGTACCTATATACACATACATGCATGCATATATATGTATATGTATATATATATATAAATGTATAGACACAAATATATAGGAGAGGGCGAGTCTGGTATTCGAATTAAAATTTACGAGCCAGAACTACGAAATAAATGTTTTTTGTCCAGCCAATAGGAAAGTAACAACAACTTGTCAGACAATCATACCAAAAGAAGGTAACCCTCTACTATCCGAGCCATGTTGTAAATTTTCATGACTTTTAAGTCTCCCGTCCCCTGTGTCTCCTAACCGGCTGTTCACTCTGCCTCAGCCCCAAAACAGGACGCGCGTAAACAAATAAATTTCCAATTTGGCCAAAAGTCATATATTTAACACAAACACAAGAAACAAAAAATACAGAAAGAGACAAAAAGAGACGGAAAGAGGCGGAAAGAGACGGAAGAGACGGAAAGAGAGAGAAAAGAAAAAAGGTTTGATTTTGACATTCCTTTTGGTTCCTATGAAAATTTACATAACACGCTTTTTATCCTTATCTCGTCCACCTGGACCACGGACGGACAGACGTACGGATGACCCCTGTGGTGGTGCCAAAAAGGCACAGAAATATATGTTATATGTACATATAAGTTTTATAACTTTTCCCTTTTTTCGTTGCTGTTGTTTTGTCTGTTTTGCTCGTTGTGTTGTTCGCCTTTTGGTCTTGTTCCTACCGACCGCCGTGTCGCAATAAATAAATCCCCAATCGAAGCGTAACGTGAAAACGTCAAATTGATTGCCACAATATTTGATTGACTTTGACATGCTGGCTCTCATAAATTTTTCTCGACGTTCCTACTCCTCCTCACACTACCTTTTTCTCTTTGGACTCTGTGCTATGTTTTTTCTCGGTCCCTTACGAGAGCCTTCTCCCAATGTGGTTTCTTTCGGTTTTTGGAGTACCCTGTGTGCCTCTGTGTGGTCATAAAAATTGTAGCAACTAAATGTGAAATTTTGAGGAATACAAATTTTTTTAAAATAGTGAATAGCTGGGCCGAAGGTAGGTAACTTCCGCCAGCTGTCTATCTGTTTGCTATGATCCCACTCAAGCATTTACCCATTCATACGAGTACGATGCCTCAAACTGATTTGTTCACTCTTTCGAACTCTTTGAGCTCGTTGCTCATCAGGAACGATTTTTGGATCACTTCTTGGTTATCCATCTGATTGGAAGGCATTTAGCGGGCGACTAGCAGATTTGTCGGTTTACTTCAAATATTGTCCGAATACTAGTTTAATTTGATTCGGTGTACAATTGAAAGATTGCTTTGATTCAGTCTGACCGATCACAAACGTCGATAGGTCAACTGTAAGGAGTTCATGGGAGGGGGGAATCTCTTCTGACATTCTGACACATTTGCCCAATCTTAGACTTTAAACAGACCGTCACTGACCGCTCTCACTATTTATACTTTAGTGGGTGCTAGATGAAGTCGACAGATCCTCGAACAACGTCCCCCGCTGCCGCCCCACCACGACCACGACCACGACCACGACCACTGGCCTAAACAATTTGCCCTAGCAAGAAAGAACACAACCTCAGTTACAAATCCCGTAACAACATGCACACAGATGTTGCCAAAAAATAATGACCATGAAAAGCAGCCTTAATGATGCTCAACTAATGTTGTTGCTTCGTGTCGACTCCTGCTTATTGTTGTTGCTTGGATCCCAAGGATGGCAGACGGAGGACTCGCTCGGCGGCCATGTGTGTGCCTCTGGCTGTGTCTGTGTCCTGGATATGCGGCAATGCAACATGCGAGAAATATTAATTTCATTTTTATTTCGCATAATGTTGCAAATAATAATTACACAAATGTGCAAATGAAGTTGTAAATTATACTGTATCTTGTTTTATTGCATCATTGAGAGTGAGTTGCGGAAACTGATTTTTCGAGTACTTTTTTCGTTGTCGTTTTATGTGTGTAAAATACACAGAAAAGGAGAGAGAGATTTATTAAAAGTGGAGTCTGGGAAAGGAGTTAAGTAATTAATTTTGAGTATTTGATGTGGCAATAGGTTATTTTAAAGTATTTAGTTAGTATAAATCTGGCATGTTTACGGCTTTGGCTTTTACTTGAGAAACCTGCCAATAAGTCATAGCGATCAGCGCTTATTCTTCTCGAGATTATGGCAACCGCAGTTTCCCAAACGAGATTTAAGAACAGTTCTTTGCCACATTTTTTTATTTGGTAACCTCTCCAAAGGATGAAATGGTATATTAAAGTCGCCATGCAGTAGGCAGAAGGAAGCATTCCTGACCCTATAAAGTATCTATACTTATGCTTGATCAGTATCAATAGACATGTCCGTCTGTATGATCATCGAGATCTTGGCGACTATAAGAGCTAGAGCTATCAAATTTGAAATGTAGACTCATGCGGTGTGTACGCTGATCAGGTTTATTTTCATTTGTGCCACGCCCCTTCCGGCTTCAATATTTATTATTTTGCACACTTATACATGCTTTGAACATCTATCATTCCATCATAAAAATCGGAAAAAAATTAAGTTTTCTTTTCTTTCACTAGTGGATTGATTTTTTCAATCGGCAACATTTAGGTTCTGCATAAGTTATTCAACATGTAACCCTCAAAAATAATAAAGCTGCTAATTACATTTCCAATTTAAGATTTTGCCGCCGGCTACCAATTCATACTGACTTACCAACTTATTTAAATGACATGAAAAAAACCGAAGTCAACGGAAAACAAATCGTATATTTAGATACCCGCAAAAGCAAATCCCACACGCGACGAGGAATCAGAACCTGAACCTTCAGACAAAGACACGTGCGTTGGCCCCCGTTCCCGGATTACAAGCAAGTTGATGGCTACAAATTTGACGACACAAAGGATTTATTGTTTGATAACAAATTTCGGGTTGGAATGAAAAAAAGTCCAACAAAATAGATGAAACTTTAAAATGACGGCCAAGGGAATGATACTTTCATATACAGGGTGGGGCGGATTGGGCGGGCACATTGCACTAAGCCTTTAGGGCATAACCCGCAGAGACCAAAAACAAAAAACGAGAGACGAAAGAGAAAAATTTCCATCGAGACCCATTGGCGCCATTTTGAAAGGAACAAAAAAAAAAAAATCCTCGGGATTTGCGTTTCAATAAAAATGCTAATTTTTAGGAAAACACTCATTGACGGGCATGAGGGGTGGTGTTTGATGGGTTGGTTGGTTGGTTGCCCCACCAGCCATTTTATGTGATTTAAATTGCATAAGGCTTCCATGTGCTTACCTTAACCTGCGATTCTGACATTCCTAAGGCATATGCGAGCTTGGCCCGTTCTGGCCCGGCCAGATATTTTGTTTGTTCGAAAGTTTTTTCCAGAGCAAAAATCTGCTGTCCACTGAATGTTGGGCGGGTGTGTTTCTTTTTGCCATCCTTGTCATTGGAAGGATGATGTTGATGCGACTGCGACAAATTGGCGGACACTGCAAAAGAGTACAAGTGAAAGTCCAAATTAAGTATACATAAAGCCAACATATCTTCTAGTTCGATCTTTTGTGTGGCCAATTTTTTCTTAGCTAGTTACTTCTTTCGTTTAAGCCATTCCCAAGTTGGTAAATCCTTTCAAAACGACTCCATCAAATAGAATCGGTTAGCCAAAAAAATACATAGTAAGAAAATCTAAAACCAAAAAAACTCTGTTTAATTTTTGTCGACATACGTTTCTCAAAAACATGACATGAATATCTCTCATTCTAATAAATTTGATATAAAAAGCGGAACATAAATGTGAGATTTTTACTTAGTGCTTTTCGCCTCTTTTGTATTTCTTTCTTTTTATACCATGCATCCATAGACTCACACCCACTTCCGCCCCTGGAAGTCGATAAAAGGTGCGTTTCTTGTTAAATTTCTATCGTATCGTAGTTTAATTTGGTACACCAGTACATGATATGAGTATCTATTATTCCACCGAATTTCATAAAAATCCAATTGAAAATGGGTAAGTTATACGTAGAAACGTTTTGTACTCAAAGCGGTGCAACGCGAATTTGGCCGGTAGTGTGCTAAAGTGCTCGTGTGCCCATAAGAGTGAGCGAGATAGCATGTGTTGCAAATTGTTTTTTGTGCGCGCTACACATATGTACATATGTATGCACGCATATGCATGTGCTCTACAGCATAAGCAATGTGTGTGCGTGTGCCGATGAATTTGGATCGACGAAACCAGGTGTTATGGTTGTCCGATTCCCTTGAAATCCAGGAATATGATGTATTGTGTATATATTTATGTACATTATCAGTTTGGAGAAGATTCTTCAAGAAACAAAGAAGTTTTTCCTTATTTTGTCGGGAACGATTCCTTCTCTTCGTTACAAATATCTGACAAACTTTAAAATACCCTCTGCAAGGGTATAAATAAAATGTTTTAAATTAACGCACCTTGAATGACGATATTCGTTTCTAAAAAAACTTTCACCAACAAACTTTTACCATAAGGCCTATAAAAAACTTTTTAAATTTGTAGAATTTAACATTTAAGTATCTTGTTTACAAGCATTCTCGAAATTATAATTATAAAACAATAAGCGTTGTCATAAAATACTATCACCACCGTATCAACCGCCCTGCACACCCCTTCCGCCGCTTGTAAAAAGTTGAAAAGGGAATTTGTGGCAAAAGTTTGTTGACATTTATTAATTGTTTATAAGAGGGCGTCAGCTGCTGATTTGAATGAAGGGGGTGGGGGTCAAAGTCTTAGGGGGTAATGAACAACAGTATGAAACAAATAATGAGTGGCAATAAATACACGGAAATCCAAGTTACAAGTTCAAAAACAAATATAATTACATTGAATATTTTTACACACCACAAACTAAAAAGTCATAGAGTCAATTATATCGTTCAAGATTACTATTCCAAATCATTTTTCGATTTTGGCCAGAGATGATGTCCCATTCAAGGTGCGTGAATTTAATATTTGTAACGAAGAAAGGAAATCGTCCGCGACAAAATAAAGTAGACATATTCTTGATCTGGATGAAAAAAGGAGTTGGTATACCCATGTCCGTCTGATCCTATGCTAACTAATGCCACAATTTTGGAGCCATGACCCGTTAAGGAGAGTATTCGCTAGGAAGTTCTCCCGAAATTCTGGTATGGTCATCATCTCAGGCGGCGGCCACTTGCCGATATCATTTTCTCGACTTTATGGAATATATTGTAATGGTAATCCATAATCCAATAAACAAATTTTACAAGCAAAACCAAAGTTGTGCATTAAAAATGAGTTACAGCAAAAAAACATCGGGTGAATACTGAATTTGTACTACACGAGTCTACATTTCAAGTTTGGGTGTTCCAAAGTTTTTAGTTCCTGAGATCTGTGTACTCTTACGGGCGGACAGACGGACATGGCTATATGAATTTCTCTTGTCGTGCTGATCAGGAATATATATCTGTATGTATATCTGTATATAGCGTCACTAATATGTAGGGAAACTACTATTTTGCTATGGACAAACCTTTATAAACAAAGAGTAACATTTTTATTATTTATATAAACCCTAAGACTAAGCTTAATTAAAGGTTGCCAATTTTCTAGCATTAAAAGTTCACGCCAATTTTAATAAACACATTTTGAAGTGCTTCTAGAATTATGGAATCTATTTGCTCCAATCAGAATTTCCCAATTTGTCAGGAGCCCTGCATATTAAGTGTACACTAATTACAATCGTTATACATAATCCCAACCTCGCCCCCAACTACGACAAAAAAAACACAAAAAAAGAAATGCACCTTAAACACACGTCGCTACAATTAACAAACCCAAATTGACCACAGGAATTTATGGACGATGAGGACGAGTACTAAACTTTTCCATGAGGCTCGGAGGCTTTCATTAAAATCAATTAGCAACGACAACGACGATGAGTACGATGACGGTTTTGAGAAGGGCGACGGTGACTGCGTCGGCATGCGGAAGAGAGGGCGGTGCGATGTGAATGTGGAGAGGCGAGGCCAATAAAAGCAGAACGCCCACAAAAGAAGTGCCACGCCTTTCGGTTGGCGAATCCACGAGTGGGAGATGTACGTGCCCTGGATGCTCGTAAACTCAGTCAAGTGGACGTGGACATGGTCATGGAGGGTAGCCATAAAATTAAACGGTAGCAGCAGGGTTGCTGCTTCACTCCGCTGTGTGCTTTCAATTAATGTCACCCCATTATTAAATGATCCCTAATTATGTGAAATGATTTAACTAAATATGCAGAACACCATGGGCACAGGATGGGGATGGGACAAGGGTATGGAAATGGGTTTCGGTGAGGGGCGAAGCCACAGACATAGACAGCAGTTGTTCCCAAATGAGACGTCGGTTTATAGCTCGGCGGCTTGAAGGGTGGGCTGTGGGTGGGGGTCTATTTCATGTATTTTATTTTCAAATCCTTTTTTTCCGAGTGTGTGTGCGGGTCTCGAAAACTTTGTGTGTGTCCCTTTATGATACTTTTGTGCAATTTTGTGCCGGAAATTATTAATTTAAATTGTTATGGTTAACGCTTTTTGGAGACAGATATGGTAAATTTGAAATATATACAACTTAAATTAGTTGTCCAAACTTTCCGATTACCTTTAAAAAGAATGATATCAAATTATTCGAAGTAACTTTCGAATGTAAATCGAATTCAAGAGTAATTCCAGGTCACCATCTCAATTGCATTGTGCATCTATCTCAGTCTTTTAATATATTTAATATATATGTAGAATGAGAATAAGGAGAAGGAGAAAAGATACCACATATCTAATGTCTTACAAATCGGAATATTCCAATTAGGGGCTAGAAACGAGAGGAAGAAATGTACGATTCGATTGCGGAACCACCCATAAGAAGGGAAGATCCACATTCCCAGACAAAACATTTTTATACCATGCATCTATAGGATGAAATGATATATTAAAGTCACCAAAATGTATGTAACAGGCAGAAGGAAAATTATCCGACCCTATAAAGTATATATATTCTTGATCAGCATGAGAAGAGAAATTAATATAGCCATGTCCGTCTGTCCGTCCGTCCGTAAGAGTGCAGAGATCTCAGCAACTATAAATGATAGAGTTAACAAATTTAGAATGTAGACTCGTGTAGTATAGACGCTGACCAAGTTTATTTTTTTGTTTGCCACGCCCCCTTACGCCTCCGCCGCTTTTAGTACAAGACGTTTCTACGTATAACTCGGCCATTTTTGTTCCGATTTTTATGAAATTTGATGGACGTATAGATACATGTATTAATGCGTCAAATTAAGTTACGATAAAAGAACTATTCCACGAGCAAAACACCTTTTATCGAACTCCGGGGCGGAAGGGGACGGTGAAAAAAAAACTTGTCCAGCGTACACACTACACGAGTCTTCATTCCGAATTTGGGAGTTCTAGCTTTTATAGATCCCGAAGTCTCGATGTTCATACAGACATGTTTTAATAGATAGGGTAAGAAATGCTTCCGTTTGCGTGTTACGTACATTTTGGCGACTTTGATATACCATTTCATCCTATGAACAACAACGCTCAAAATAAATATGTGCAATAAAATTTATGATATTCGTTTTTTTTTTGTTTTGGCTTTTTTGGTTGCTTTTTGTATTTCGCAGATAATTCAGAAGTTTAACAAGCCAGCGGCTACAAACACTTGTCAATAGACATGGCGAGCGGATGGGGATGCGGGCGAAAGGGACGCGACTCCCTTAGTGCCGAGAGTCCAGGATTGTAACAAGCATAATCCCTTGCAAGAAAAATTGTGGCAATGTTAAATTTTATTTTTGTTTTTTCGCTGTTGCCATCTCGCTTGCACTTATGGTACTAAGTTGACTGTTTGGCAGCTGCGTCCCAAGGACCCTAATAAATAACCGACAAATATGAAGCGTTTATTTGCTCATGTCACGGCCCTCAAGCGCAATGCAATGAAATGGAATGGCGGCCACGGCCCATCCCTCCCCATACTCGTCGTCAAGCTCATACTGGGTCTTGGTGTTTCTGCTCCTGCTCCTGCTCCTCATCCACATCCTTGGTAAGCAGCACCCAGCAGTGATTTAATGGCAGTTGTCTATAATCGCGTAAGTCACCCTGTTGGCATCGCTGCATTTGCACTTTTTACCATTTTTCCAATATTTTGTTTTGTCTTTTGTTTTTTTGTTTTTTTTATGGTATTCGTTTTTCCCTCTTTTTGTACTGATATTAATAACCATGAATCGGGAACGAGAGGGTGTGATTGGGGCGAGGTGGGCGTGTGTTTTGTTTCGTTATTGAAAATATTAAAAAGTCATTTGTTAGAGCTGTAAATGGGCAGAAAAGAAAGAGCAGCAGGGGCAGGGAAGGAAAAAATCTGGCGCTTGTCGTTAACACCAAATGTTGATAGACAAACAACGGAATCTAATGGATTTATAAATAAGCAAAATATAATTCTTCGCATATACAAAAACATCCATTAATCGAGTGACTTCAAGAGGAATCATTGATACAGGGTGTTGATCGAAACTAACTTCGCAAGTGTTTGCGAAGCTCGGCCCAAGTTTTACTTTTGCAATTATAATGAATGGTGTGTATCAAATCTGTACGCATATATTGTACAAGGTGCATATGTCAATCGCCAGTATTCTAAATCGTGACGCCACAATACGTTTACAATCTTTATGCCCAATCGTCACAAAAATCACGCCAAGCTTGTTTTTGCCATCATAAAAAACTGAAGCCTTCTAGGAACTTCCCTTTTGCCTATCAACTAATCTGCTAATCTGCACCTTCCTTTTACAAGCCTCACCATAGGTAGCAGTTGCTCATTAAGTGACTGCTAGCAATCTCAGTCCATCTTCCCTTTCACCTGCTCGTGCCGCCTCGCCCGATACTCCGTGTTATTCCTGTGGTATCTTCATTGCATTATTTTATGGCCTATTTTATGCCCGATTATATGCTTCAAGCCCAAGTTTCAATGGAGGAAATAAGGACTCTTACTCTGACTCCGACTCCGGCTATGGCTGTGGGTTTAGCATGTTCTGGCTGTTACTCCGACGACGACACACAAAATGCCACTTGAATTTTAATTAAACGCAACAGCTAGACAACGTCGTGTTATCCCTGTTGCTCCTGTTTTATATGGTCTTTGGGCTTGTCTTCATTAAGCTTAATGAATTGTGTCAAAATGTAGAATGCGGTTTTTGGGCTACACGACGCAAAGATGACTTCTTTCCCTTCTATTTGTCCCAAAAGTTTTTATATATTTGCATTTTGTATTTAAGTTAATTATTTCTCTTTTTTTAGAACAAACAAAGTAAGTCGCCGCGCCGACTTGGATATACCATGCATCAAGTGGAAAACTACATTTAAATTCATAAAACACATGCTGTCTCGCTCTCTCATAGGAGCGCCGCCACCGGCCAAATCCTTCCGCCGTTTCTACGTATCGAGTTCCGGGGCTTAACAAAAAAAATTAAAACTTGACCAGCGTATATATTACGCGAGTCTACATTTTTAATTTGGTAGCCCTTTAGCTTAAAAAGTTTCTGAGATCTGTGCACTCTTTCAGACGGACAGACGGACGGACGGACAGACGGACATGGCTCTATCAATTTCTCTTCTCATGCTGATCAAGAATATATATACTTTATAGGGTCGGAAAAGCTTCCTTCTCCCTGTTACATACATTTTGGCGACTTTAATATACCATTTCATCCTATGGATGCATGGTATAAAACGAACCAATGGATTGGATACTTTGGTTGTGTGACGGTATGGTACAGTATATGTATGCCTTTGTAAGTGCAATTCACCTATAAATATCGAAGTGTGATGCCCGATCTGATGTCTGATAGATATAGTATGTCCGGTTTACGTTAAATACAGTGTATTTAAGTTTTCTATACGCGGAATATATGTATATATGTCTTCAAGATTCCATGTGTCAATTATTCTTATGGGACCATCTCAACCGGCAGAGAAATTAATGATTGACTTACAAATGAAATATATTTATGTACGTACATCAACCAGGGACCGTAATCATTATAAGTTATATTAAAAAACTTATTTGATAATAATAACATTTCGATTTTTTCCAATTTTCCTCAAAAAAGATCATTAATTTTGAGTAATTTAATAAGAATTATCCATAAAAATCTTTTATGATCAAAAAAAATAAAAATCAAAAATATTGATCAAAAATGATGATTGATGAAAGAATGATCATAATTAGAAGTAAGAAAAATATGTTTCATTCAGTAACACTCGCGGCTTAAGACATTTTCAATAAAGTAGTGGATTCGAATGCGCTATACCCTGCTATTTTCTGTATGATTTTTATGAAATTCGGTGGAAAGCCGGATCTTTTTTAAATAATATTGTGTGTTTTTAAAAGATTATTAATATATTTTTGAAAACAGATAGTACAACAGAGCAATACAGATGGACAGATTGAAGATACCCAATGTTATATATGTACGATACTAAGGGGTATCGCTGTTAAGCTGGGCAATAAATAGTACAGTTGCTTACCTTAGCGGCGTAGGCCCAATGCAATTGCAATTGCCGAAAAGTCACTGGAACAACTGCTTTTTGTCAAATTAAACAGCAAATAATAAAAAAATAATAAAATTTCAACCAACCAAAATGTAAAAATATTTTGAATATACTAATATCAAAAAAAAATTTTATAGAGGGGTAGTCCTTGAACTCCTTTTTAAGGAAGTGCAAAAACATTTTGAAAATATTGAACACAGAAGCCGTTTTTTTAAAAGTGAGTTTTATTTTGAGCGAAAAAAATAAAAATCATTTTTGATCAATATTTTTGATTTTTATTTTTTTGATCATAAAAGATTTTTATGGATAATTCTTATTAAATTACTCCCTGACATCAACTACATGACGAGCCACGCTCGAGCCTACGCAGAATTTTGGTGACAGATTTGAAGATGTTGGCTTACAAAGTGCAAACATTGTATCAGCTGTTAGCGATTGACCGCCAAACACGTTTAACCTACGCTCAAGCCATCCTGAATCTCATACAGAGCCATTACCGAGCTTTTTCTTCCTCAATTGAATTGGGACTGGAGAACATTTGGTTTCAACAGGACGTTGTAACGGCGCACACTGATCGGGGCACAACCGATATTCTGGGTCGCTTAATCTCTTGTTTTTGTGATTTGCACTGGCCGGTCAGATCACACGATTTAACTATTCCAGACTTCTTTTTTATGGTTTAATTTTTTAAGCCGTGGGCTTACGTCAACAAGCCTCAGACTCTTAAAGCCGTTAAGGAGAGAGTGTTCGCCATATATTTAACTTCTTATATTTAACTAGTATATCAATGAATCGTTCACAACTTGTTCACGATTTTTGCGATTGATTTATTGACCCATATATTCGAATAATTGTTGCCTTATGATTCACTAGCCTACCCCTATGATATCACACTATCTAAGCAAATTAAATTTATTTGTCAATAATTTTCCCAGCACCATATGGGGCAAATGCTAAGCAAACAAACGGTTAACCCCTCCGGTGCAACAATCATAGAAGCGCAATAAACTCGAATTAAAGTTGCCAATTTAATGAATGACAAAGCAAACATTCATAATAAAACGTAATATCCGATAAACGTACGACAAAAAAAAAGGGAGAATGGTGGTGAGATTTCAGGTGTGGGGAGAGGTAGATATAACATTGCACACTATTAAATTAAATTAAATTAAATTTCATTTATAATCAAAGGGCAAATAAAAATTCAACCAGAATTTAGCTTATAAAATGCAATGGCATTATTAAAAACAAATAAAAATGTGTAAAGCCAGAAAAACACAAAAAGGAAAATAACAAAAAACTGTAGCACACATTTACGCGCAGAGCATACATAAAAATTTAAATGAAGCCAGCGCCATTTTCTGTGCGCAGCTTTCACACACACAGAACACGCGCGCACACATGTACATCCAAGGATACAAAGCTTTCTCTTGCTTTGCAAGGCCTTGTTAACATGACAGCCTACAAGCACATAAACACGCACACACACACACACACACACACACACACACTCACACGCTTCCGTCTAGATAATAATGTGGCAACATATTCTCACAGCACGTCTGTGTCTGCCCTTATCTTCCTATATACAATTTATATATACATACATACATATACATATTTGTATGTGTGTACATATACAAAGCAAGAACAACAGAAAATAAATGGAAGCCTGCTTTAACTTTTCCGGTAAAAGTTGCTTTTTTTCCATTTTTTATACCCTTGCAAAAAGCGTATATTAATTTTGGTCAGAAGTGTGTAACGCATAGAAGGAGGCATCTCCGACCATATAAATTATATATATGCTGATCAAGACAGCATGACAAGACGAGTTCAAATCCGTTTGTCCGTCTGCCTGTCTGTCTGTCGGGATCAACAGCTTCTTTTTTGCACGGATCTCGGATTCATCCGGATCGAACGACTATATCATATAGCTCCCATAGGAACCGTCAGTCAAAAAATGAGTTTTAGATCAATAACTTCGTTCTTTTTCACCAGATCATTATAAAACTTAACATTTGGCAGTTTACTATGCATCCAAATATCCGCGCGAAATTTCAATCAAGATCGGACTACTATATCATATAGCTCCCATAGGAACAATCGGACCAAAAATAGATTTGCTTCTAAAAACTTTTTTGTTTATTTTGCGATCATCACCAAATTTGGTAAATAACATTTGCACATAACACATAACGATCTCCATTTAGGGACTGAGTAACGCAAGAACTTGCAAGGGTATACAAACTTCGGCATGGTCGAAGTTAGCCCGGCCTTCTGGTTTTTCTTTTATGTTTATGTGTGCTTCTTCTTTGCTTTTGAAGTTGTTTTTTGTTCTTCCTTTTCCTTTTTTGTCTGGCCCAACAGCTGTCGCATCCTCAGCAATAAATATGTATATAGAAATAATAAATAAATAAATATACGAATATATTTTTATGTAAATTGGGAAATTTTGGTGTTTTTTTTTGCTATGACAATGTTCTTTACGAGACTGAAGCTAAAATTATGTGGAAACGATGAGCCAGAAAAATGATTCAATAATAACAACAAACGCGAAAAATCTCAAAATAAAACATGTTTTTAAAGGGAAATTTTTCTGTGCTTTGTATGAATCGTGGGTAAGTTTAGGATGATAAATTGAGTTTAACTTGATTAGTCTTACCCTTAAATTATCTTGGGAACCGTTATAAGAGTTAAACAATCCAGCTCCAAAAGGTAAATGACAGATTTATAATATTAGATATAATAAACTAATATCGGCCATGCCGAAGTACACTCTTGCAAGTTCTTGTGTTTCTAAAAAGAGTTATCTAAATGTGATGACCTGTAAGAATCCGTATCAACACGACATAGCACGGCACGCATACATATGCATCATCTCAATATATTGACAAACACATTGAAAAAAAAATTGTTTGAAAAAATTGTTCACTACTCGAGAAAATCTGAATTGAATACGAAAAAAAATATGTGCCAAATAATTGGCCACTACTGTATGTAGATATGCAGCATGCAATTTTATCATTTCTTTGTATGACGGCTATGTACTATATTTCTATATACGATTTCGATCTAATTTAGAACTATAACTTATTATGTGCAAATGTATGTTATTAACCAAGTTTTGTGATGATCGCATTCGAAACAAAAAAAGAACGCAAATGTCTTTTCATTTTGCTATAATTTTTGTAGGAATCGAGTAACACTGGATTCTGCAAGGGTATACAAATTCCGGCAAGGCCGAAATTAGCCCGGAGTTTTGGTTAGCTATGAATTGATTTGTCTTGGCTATTTTTTCCTCTAATTACTATTAAACTATAGATTTTTTTCCTTCATTTCTTTCATGGGCTTTAAATGTTCCTTTAGAAGTCTTTTTCAGTTGCTCAGCTTCCTTTTAATGACGCCTGAAAGTCCCTTTGATTACATCTGTTGGCAAGCAAGCTTGCTCTGCTTAGCAAATCAATTGAATCAATATTGATTTAATGGATATAGACGCAGGGAGCTACCAGACATTGAAAATTCCACTGCCTAACGACACACTTCAGAAATCGAATCAAACACAACACAAACATCAACATTTCTCTCTCGCTCCGATCAATACAAGAAAATTATGTACGATTTCCGACCATATAATATTTCGCCCAGTCATGGCCGCAATTAAAACAGCAGCTGCTGCTACTCGGACTCTGCTGATGGCTCCCTGGCAGTAGCCCACAGCACTAAATCAAATCAATTGCCAACGCGAACCAGATGATGATGATAATGATCAACATTAAAGTGAAGTTAAATAAATAAACAATTGTAAAAAGAGAAAAACGAGTTTCTCAGAGACGCAGTTGAACATCAGTGATTACTTAATGAGCTTAAGAGTCGACTCCGACTTTGACTCATACTCCGTGAGTGGCAGACGCGAAGAGCAGATTTATAAATAGATGTAATAATGAAGTAACCAGATCCAAAACCAGATCAGAAAGATGCTCAAAAGAAAGACAGTTAGAGATGAGATGGGGAAACGAATAACAATCGGAGAAACCATCATGCTCCGAGTAAAATTTTGAATATTGATATATTGAAAACATAGAATATCGAATTCAATGTGTTGGCGGTCAATATAGTGAGTGTAAATGATATTAGTATTTCAAGTCAGATTTAAAGTCATTTGTTCACGCATCTAAAAGTAAATTAATTTCTCATCTGTCTTAAGTTTCGAGGCATCGGAATCGGTATTCCCATCAGCATCATTATACCATGCATCTATAGGATGCTATAGTATTTTAAAGTCGCCATAATGTATGTAACAGGCAGAAGGAAGCATTTCCGACCCTATAAAGTATATATGTATACTTATTATTGATCACAACGAGAAATGAAATTCATATAGTCATATCCGTCTGTCCATCCGTCCGTAAATTTCGGCAACTACAATAGCTGAAGCCACCAAATTTTGGAATTGTTTGTACACTCGTGCAGTGTGTACGCTTGTCAAGTTTATATTTTTTTGCCAGGCCCCTGTAATTAAAAACAAGTGATTTTCTCGCACAGAACTAGACGTACCGTTAATCGGATAAAAAACCACCGAGTTGTACACAAACGGTCGCAGGGACAGATTGGCATGGGGCGCTAAAATTCTCGTGTGCTCATAAGTGTGAGCAAATACATAGCATGTGTTAGCTATCGCGCCATACGAAAGGGGTTGAATATATTGTATGTACATATGAGTTTGGTTTTATCAATTTAAAGAACTTCTTTCATTCGAATATATGGTATACCGAAGTCGGCGCGACGACTTAATTGCTTCATCTTTTATGTAAAGTCATCTCTGAACTTTCGATCGTGTTAAAGTTATTCCTCGGCTCTTTTTAATGAGTTGGACAATGAAAGAACCGAGGAAGTTGTTGGTGTCGATTGCAACTGTGTGTAAGCATATTGGTTGTGGCTCGTTTGTAAATCATATTGGTAATCACTTGAACAGTCGATCATGATCATTATAACGAACAACGGCGATCATTACGATCATTACGATCATTAGACAGGCCTTCATTCGCTGCGCTTTGTTAACGGTAACGCGCTGGACGTACACAAAACGAAAGATGGAAAAAACAGGAAGTCGTCGTCGCTGCGCCCCAGTGCCTTTTGAAAAGGTGTGGCTGAACGATGACAACAATCGTAACCAAATTACGCGGACTATATATGCTCTGATTATTTATCGAGCGTTGATCAATTTGCAAATTAGTAAGCCATTCGAATTCAAGATTTCACTTACTTGTGTTGGAGAGACGTTCGCGCCACGCTATGGGATTGGCCACAAGGCCCTGCAAGCCGGGCCAGTAAAGATGCGTGCGATCTACTATATGGCCGGCATGGGTCTTGAGTGGAGCGCCTTGACTTTGGGATAGATACTGGGCCATGCCAGCAGCAGCGGCGGCAATTGAAAAGCGAGGAATTCCTGCTGAAATAAGAAAAGTATCGTTTAATTTTGCTTACAACAGACCGAGGGGGTATTTTTAGTATAGGAAGAGAGGAAAGAACTCGGTACACCGGGTCAAAGATAAAGGAATAAAGTTTCTAGTAGGTCTACATGATACACATAGATTAACCTGAGACAACAACTCAGGCGAATCTATTTCATCATTTAAAAGCTTGTGCATAACTATTACACCTATCATAATTGCACGGTTAATGACACAAGCAAGGTTAATTAAAAGAATAGACTTCTGGAGTACGAAGTCACCATTTTTTTTAGCACCACTTTAATTAAATCTGCTGAAGACTTCTGCCAAATCATTCTTCTGCCTCCGTCCCCCCGTTTTGCCGTGCCTCGAATTTTGTCGAATTAATTAAAAGCCATTAAATAAGTTGTTATATAAAAGAAGAAAAAAGAAACTCAAAGAAAATAATTTCAGTTTCGAAAAGCCATTTAACAAATACAAAAACGAACGAGAATCAAATCACATAAACGCCCTCGTTAAAAATAATTAAAAATGTTACGGCAAACTGTCAGCACCCTGTTTTGTAGAGGGTGACCCACTACTACTCCGCTGTCATTCCTCACAATTGGTCCACATTTCGGTGACTGACTAACGAAAAACAAAACCAAACCCAATGAAAAATGAAAAAAAGGCCGAATCATTTTAGTGAAACGGCAACGTCATATACTATGTACAATGTACATATATATGTATGTTTCTTCCTCACACACAGCCCCCCTCTGCCATCGTGCCTTTTGAATGTGTCATTTTCGTATTTTTTTTTTTATTATTAATTACAAACAATTTGACAACTAATTGCTCGAACGTTTAAATACAAGGCGCATTATATTACGTTTTGTGGCAATTTTGCAATTATTATTTTGGAAATTGTGCCCAACGAAAATGAGGGGAAAGGGGGCGTAGGTGTATGGTGTCGGGTGGGTGGAATTGCGAAATCATGTCAAACCGGATTTTGTATTTAATTTTGCGAAACTAGTTTTCAAAGCATTTTAAATATACACAATTTTCTTACTTTGGCAGGGGGGAGGGATGTGTGTGTGTGTGTTTGGGGGGGGATGGGGGTTATTGTTATTCCTAATGTCTATTCAATAAATTTCGTTTTGAGATTGTGTAATAAATGCCCATAATTGTATTTTAAATGAGGTTAAAGGGAAATATACTTATTTATGTTCATATTTTCAAAGATATACTTTAGAGACCTTTGAGTGGTCTAGGAATCGCATTAGATTGTAAAACTGTATATCAGTTAATAATATAAACTTTATATACCATATAATATCGAGGACTATGAATCAGATTTATGTATAACTGAACTTTTGATGTGTAAATAAATCTGTATATATAGAGAAGGAAAGCCTTCATCCCAAAGCAAAAAAAGGCCCTATAAAAAATGGACTTCAAATATAACTCAAACTATTCCCATATTCCTCCACTTAACTACACGTTTGCGAAAAAAATTGTTGAATGAAATAAATTGTTCAATAAAAATCAGACATAAGAAAGCTGAAATAATTATGCGAAGGTCTTAAACTTGAACTGATCTCGTCCAGACTCCTTTTCCTCAAAATGTCTATCTCTAGCCGCATCTGTAATTCTATATAATAAAGATCCATCGATACAATCACTTTGAAACTTTGACTACTAACAAACGCGTCCGATTAAAGTAATTCTGCCCTGATTTGGATATGCTACTTATAAATAGGGACTTTTCAATCTAGTCTATGGATTCAGTTGTGCCGTCTAAACTTACTTAAAATTTCGAAAGCGTTTAAACTAAAAAACTCTTCTTTTGATTTTAGCAGGATAGGTCGCACAAATGACTACATATGAATTACATCCACTGGCATTCAACCCGATTCACTCACCTCCCGTTAAAGCACTTAGACCCGCTGATGTAACCGGCGGTGGTTTCGATAGTATGGTGTCAATGCCGTGCGGATTGGCCGCTCCTTGGCTATTTGTTGTAGTCGATGTCGATGAGTTGTGGGAGTTGGGGCTGTGGGCATAGGACATGCTGTTGCCAGCGGATGAACCACCAATACCGGAACCACCGACACCTATGCCGGCAACATTCGCTCCAGGTCCACCTTGAGTTGTCTTCATTTCTGTGGTCATGGAATGCAAAGCAGCCAATGGTGGACCCAGAAAACTCAGGGGTAGCTTATGATCCATATTGTTGTTGTTATTATTATTGATGCTGTTGTTATTGTTGTGATGATGGAGTGTGGAGAGATGGGGATTGACATGTGGATGATGATACTTGCTGCCGCTGCTGCGACTCGTCAGGTTCTCGGGACTGTAATCCGGAGGTGGTGGGCTCGTCGATTCGCTATTCTGGCACGGCTCGTCACCCCCGCTGCTGCGTTGGCTGAGGGCAAACGATTTAGCACTATCCACACCGGGACTGGAGTTATGCTCATACCGTGGCGAAGGTGAAGATTCCGAATGGAGACGAGATGAAGTTGGTGGTGGGGTAGTCGAAGGTGAATCTTCTGCAGATGATGGCTTGCCACTGGTGGCTCCAGTCTGCGTTTGGGCCGATTTGAGAAGCATCAGAGGACTGCTGTTGTTGTTATTGTAGGCTGCCGCTGCCTGCGCTGCCGCACTGTGATAGTCAGCCAACTGTTGCTGGTAATCAGCCGCCGCCATGGCGTGGGCATGGGCATCCGCGAACCCGTTGCTTAGGCCAGCCGCTGCTGCCGCAGCTAGATGGTGCCTTTGCGCTGCCGACGGCGGACTCCCCTGGGCAGAGGCGGCGAAACTATGATGTCTCATATAGGGATTGATCAGATCCATTTCCGATTCGGTGTGTGGTGAGTGCAAGAAGTCGACTGTCGTTGAGCAATCCTCCGTGGGCAGGCGATAGAAACTCGGCGGCAGTGCAAGATTGAATGCGGAATTGGCTGAGAGTTGGAAGGTCTGCGCTAGCTTTGTGGTCGATGCGGCGGCGTCGATTGGGGCCGGAGGTGAGGGATTGCTGCTGCTGCTGCCACCCGCAGGTGTGATGTTTAGAAACGGACTACCCAGCTTGGTAATGTATTTCGGTTTAAATGCTGCACATGAATATCGTTAACGCCACAACTCAAAATACGGAAACAGTTTTTTTTTGTCAGTTTTTAACGATCTTACGAATAAAATAATGATGTCCCGATAATAATCGCTGTCGATTCTCTAGGTTTATACGAAAGTGTTTTACGATCGTTGAGTTATAAACATTTTCAGGTTGTTGTTTTGATTTTCAGTTTCCAAAATTGTTTTCTCACTTGAAAAAAAAGGTAGTAGCAATTGCTATGGAATTATACATATATATAATATATACATCCATGTATTTTTAGTTGACACTTGTACTTTGTCGTCAGATTTGCGGTCATCAAATTTCGTTTATATTCGTTTATTATATATGTATATATAATCATCAGCCGATTGCCGCGCGTGTCCGCTTGTTTAGGCCTAAGGCTAACGAATGATTTCGAAATTGACTCCGGACTGACTTCAGTTCAGTTGCCGTTGCTGTTGCTGCGGCTGCTGCTAGTGCTGGTCCACGCACAATCTCAGTTTTTGGAGTCAAAGGCAAAACCAACCCTTCAGCAGACATCGTTTCACTCACTTGCACATACACATACATAAACACAGACACAGACGGGCCGTATCTATTGTGAGTGTGATAGAGTAAGGCATACTCTCTTGGCATTTCACTCTGCCGCCTACTGAGCATCTGTGTAAACATGAAATGAAGAATCTGGAACGCATTGGCATTGGCACAAAACGAATGGGAATTTTATTATGTACATCATTAAAATCAACTATTTCGGATTGGATTGGAGCCTGGGAGGACTGAGAGTGGACCTAAAGCTGGGACTGGTTGCGTTTGAGAATTCTCTGAGAGTGTATGTATGTATGTACATACATATATGCGTGTTTGTGTGTGCGTTTGTTTGGGTGTCTCGCTCTGTGTCTGTGCGGCTGAGTGCATTTTCATGGCTGTGGGTGGGCTGTTGGACTTCTGTTTATTTGTTTAAAAAGCTATAAATATTATTGGGTAGACATCGTTGAGCTAAGTTGAAATCTCAGTTTTTGGTGGGTTTATTCATTTAAATAATTAAAAATGGCGATAAATGAGAGCAATAGATGTAAATTAAAAAGTAGCAAACAAACTATGTATGATAAAAAGCAAATACGGTGAACAGAAGAGAGGGATTAATTTAAAGGTATATGTATATGATAGAGAAAATAAATTCATTTAATTGTTAAAATGTTATTTAATCAATATATATATATATAATATATATGAGAGAAAATAAATTCATTTAATTGTTAAAATGTTATTTAATGGATATATCTATTACATATATACATATGTATATATAGTATGATAAGCGGCTACATCAAAAAAAAAAGATTTATAGGTTTGGGGTCATTAAAATAAATATACTTGCGTTAAGGCCGTTTTGAAAAGTATTAGAGGATATATTAAATATGTTGATATTCGATAAAAATTCGAGTACAATACAAAAAATACAATTGAAAACATAGTTGTGGTACAATATATGCAGCATTCTGAGCTAAAATATGTCATTTGCAGGCCTTTAAAAAAGGCTATGATATTAAACTTTTCTGTATTTGATCAAAACTAGCAATAATTCAAATGAAAAGTAGATTCACTGTTTCAGCGTCAAACAGAGAAAATTAATTTCAACCAATAAATGCACATCATTTTTTTCTTCTCTATACGAAATCCGAAAATCAAATAAAAAACGAAAACTTAATTAATACGCCAATTAACATTTCAATATAATTATGTGCTTGTCCGACGGCCCAAAAACGATTTATATTTATCTATATAAAAATATATGTAAATGCCATGTTGTTGCTGTTGCTCACACACACATTCCCACATTCGCACTCACATACATACATACACAACCATTCACACAAATACACAAAAGTGCGCTTCATTTAATAAACTATACAATTTTAATTTACTCGTAGAGAACTCATTGAAACGAAATGGAACTGAAACGTTGTTAGATCAGAGGCCAATCAACACAAAGCGAGCGAGAGAGAGATACCGTTACTCACCGACGACGCCATTGTTGAGGCTTGTCAATGTGTATGTAAGAGAGAGCAAAACTAGTTTATCGGATTTCGCTTGAGTTTGAATTGAGCATCTTGTTTCACTTAAGTCAAGTTGAGTTTCTGTTTTTCATTTGGAGTGATTTTACCCAAATATAATTTTCAATTTCCCACCATGCAGCTTGTTGATTTTCCCCGCTTTGATTAAAAAAAAAAAAACAACAATAAGAATTTAATTGACTTACTTTTTGGGGCCATCAAATGTTGACTAGTAAACTTTAAATCTACTAAATCCATCCACCGCAACACAGATATTTTACTGTCAAGCATCTTTAGCTTTGATCTTTCACAATTGTACAATATTTATAGTCAGAGAAAACCAATGTCGGAAACACAGTATATCTGTGATATGGAATAAGATAAACAAATTTTTATACCATGCATCCATAGGATGAAATGGTATATTAAAGTCGCCAAAATGTATGTAACAGGCAGAAGGAAGCTTCTCCGACTCTATAAAGTATATATATTCTTGATCAGTATCAATAGCCGAGTCGATTGAGACATGACCGTCTGTTTGTCCGTCCGAAAGAGTGTTTAGATCTTAGCAACTATACAAGCTAGAGCCACCAAATTTGGAATATAGACTCGTTTGGTGTGTACGCTGATCGAGTTTGTTTTTCTTTTTGCCATGCCCCCTTCCGCCCACGCTATTTGAGAAAAAATATTTTGAGCCCCCATAATCGGGAACTATAAAAGCTAGAGCTATCGTATTTGGACATTAGATGCGTGCAGTATGCACGCAGACCACCGATTTGGTCAGGGGGCGCTAAAGTGCTCGTGTCCACATAAGAGTGAGCGAGATAACATTTGTAGATATATCTTGATACTGCAGGCATCTCATATATGTACTTATCTTCTGACACAAAAATATAAATTTTAATTGTATGAGCACATGAGGAAAAGACGATCATTTTCGTACAAAATATTTGCCGCTGAGTATAATTAATTGATTATATTTATGATTTTCATTAATCAATTCTGTTCAGATAGAAGTACTATACTTGCAATGCTTAATCAAAATCTTTCAATACAAGTTTCGATTTTCCACCAAGTTGTTGCGTTTTGCTCTTTTTTAAATACCTTCACTTTATTTGGTTATAATATCGTGGAAATATGGTTTTGGTTAATAACTGTTACGGTCGGTTATTTCTTATTGCTTTAACCCTTACCTAGACTCCTTCCATATACATTTATATTTCTCTCAGTGTCTGCTCTACTATATAAATCTGCAGGATAGGCATAAACTGGCTCTAAAAATCTAACAAGCTACTAAAAACTTGGTTAAAGATAACAAAACAAAATATAAAAAACGAAGAAAAAGCAAACACAAACCCTAACTGTGATTGATTTATTGTTATATTGTACCAAAAAGAAAAAAAGAAAAAAGAAGAAAATGAAATATACAATATACATATACAGAGCATAACAAAAACCGATAAGCAGAGATTTTTCGTTAGTCGTTTGCTGTATTTGTGTTATTGCCATTGTATATTTTGCGGGAGAATTCATTCGGTTTGTCATGGGAGACCATGACTCTTTAACCTCATTGCCATGTACATTGTGGTAATTAATAAATAATTTGTGAGCATTTTTTTGCCGTTTGCAACTTCACATCTTGCCACTAGAATCGCTGTCCATCTGTATGTAGGGAAAAAGCTAATGGCTTGGTATAGTTCATTAAACTGTAAATGGTGGCAAGGCATCGCTTTGGGGTTCAGTCATTAGTGTTTATGACTAGATTGTTAAAAAAAACGATATAAAGAATGTATCTTTGTATCTTCAGGTAGCAGTTATAAAGTAGAAACACGAATTCAAATGCTTGAAGGAAACTGATTAGGAGACAGGAGAATAACTTGTAAGAAAAATTAAATAAAAACCTACTTCAATATACCCTGCCTCAAAATGAACTTCTTTTTTAAATGACCAAGTTTATTTATTAAATTCCCATCACACGCCTCAATGGCAAACACATGCCATTTCGCTCACTCTAACAGCATACACACACTTTAAACTTGAGCAGCGTATAGTACTAGCTTTTATAGTTTTCGAGATCTGGATGCATATATAAGTAGACGGACAATAATACATATATGTATTTTATGTTGTCGGAAATGCCTCCTACTGACTTATCCAAACTTTTCGCCACTTTAATACACCCTTCACCCTATGGGTGCATGGTATACAAATTAACTTAAAAAGCGTAGATGAAGAAATATAAAAAAGTAAATACATTTTATACTCAGTAGTCACAATATAAAAGAGAATATTTGAACTGCTAGAAAGTGTGCAGATTAGATATACTAATCATTATCTTTAATTTTAAATCGAGTTCATTGTTTCAATCAAAGAATTTACATTTTTGACAAGTTGCAGTTGTTATCCGAAAATCAAAATTTTGATAATTTGCGGCTATCAATATTGATATTTATTTATTTATAAATTAGAAAGTTTCTCGTCAACCCGATTTCCAATCAATGCTCGTCCATATAATCCTTTGCCACACAACAGCTGCGGCCTTCGTATAACGGTACCACTACCGCAACCCCCACCCGCCACAGCGCAATTTCCATCTTCAGCTGACCAATCTATGCAAAATTTGTTCCAAATTTTATTTCACACCTCTTATGAATTTCTGCTTATTATTATTATTATTATTATGATTGTGTGTTTTCAAAATCAAATTTGGGGCAAACTAGAGCAGGCAGAAGACGTCACAGCTGGGGCACATGTGTCCGAAAAAATATTTGGTTGGTCAGCAAGGAACATCTAGACATTGAGCATTGAGCATTGCAATTTGAATTTTTATACCCTTGCAACACAAGCATGTTCAATATGACAAAAACTTTGCAGCATCAACAATATACATACAAATTTTTGGATGCAGTTAAAGTTTCCTTCTCAGTCAAGAAATATGACTCCAATTGGCAATGAAACAGGCAGACGGTAGTTGGACACCTATCTATATATATATATCCATTATGGAATCCTTTGAAAACTCCTAAACTTATACCATACCATCAATCCATAATATGTTCCTTGGGGTTGAAGGATCCAATTAGAAGCTGACTGAGGTAAAACTGATTTGCACAAGTCGAATTTCAGTGTTGTTTGAATCATATAAAAAGGAATGGCTTTTCTTCGAACTCGTACTTTGAGACATAAAATCAAATGAGTACACTCATATTCAGAGTTCAAAAAGTGTATAGAAGCTTCGGCACGGCCAACCGGCCCTCAGGTTGTGTTTTTATACCCTGCGTCCATGGATGAAATGGTATATTAAAGTGGCCACAACGTATGTAACAGGTAGAATGAAAAATTTCCGACCGTATATATGTATACTTATGTACATTATTAAATATATTTTTGATCAGTATGAGGAGACGAGTCGATTGAGACGTGTCCGTCCGTATGTGCGTGGAGATCTCAGGAACTATAAAAGCTAGAGCTACCAAATTTAAAATGTAGACTCGAGTAGTATATACGGTGGTCAAGTTTTTTCTCCACCCTGGAAATCAATAAAACATGATTCTGTCTAATCTGGCACATTAATACATGTTACGAATATCTACCATTCCACCGAATTTCATAAAAATCGGAGTAATAAAAATAAAATGGCCAAGCTGTACTCATATGGCAAATGCAACGTTGGCCGTTGGGGGCGCCAAAGAGCTCGTGTGCTCATAAAAGTGAATGAGATAGCATATGTTAACTAGTTAACATCCAAAAGAAATTTATTATATGAATTTAGTTTTATAAAGTTGAAGTAGTTTTTTCACTTGTTGCATGGTATATCCCAGTCGGCCCGGCGACTTACTTTATTTTTTTATTTCCTTTTCTATTTATCTCGGAGCTAAGTCGGTTTACGGATTTGATGTATGTCAAAGTTACGTGCGCGTTAAAAATCTTTATCTAATTTAATATCTATAAATCCCCAGCTTTGACAAAAAGGGTTAAGGGTGAAAAAAGGGTTGCTCTTTTTTAACCTTATCATCGTTGTTAAATTGATTTCGGTTCGTTATGCGGTCACTTGGGGTATATTTTTGGTCAAGCCAAAAAAAAAAAACAAGAACAAGAAAGAAGCAAATTGTAAGACCGAAATTGGCCAAACGTGCGTTACAAATTAATGTCTGTTGGGAATTTGTTTTATGCGGCAATATACATATATGTACACATAGATATATAAAATATAAAATTTGTTTTGTTTTTTTTTTAACTCAGTGTTTTTGCCAACAGGCCATAAGCCCTTTTATACTTCAACAGGACTAACAACCTGATGCCAAGTTATGTGGTGTAAATGTCTGTTGGCTGATGACTAAAAGAGGCCGAACGAGACCATTCTGTTCGGGGTTGCTTTTTCTTCCCGATAACCAATCAATATAGTATTAGTTGGGATTGTCAATACAGTAACATAAATATTGGTTATTGATATTGATATGTTTTCGATTTGGGATCGAGCATGGCCAGGGTGGTGGCTAGAAGGTGGCAGTCTTTTTGGAGTTTACCGGTTTGCAAACAGAGTTGACAATTAAACAAAATAGTCTAATCAAAATGTATTAATGTTTCAGTAACATCCGTCAACTTGTTCTACGGAGTCTCCTACTTCTATTGCTTTCTAAGCGGCCGGAGCGATTCCTGAGCTTTTAATTAGTCAGAGGTCGACATTTTATAGGGTTGCAGGTTGGCAGGAGTTAAAAGCTGTAGCTTCTCAGAGGACCTCGCTTACCTGTTGTGCCACAATCCCATTCACAGTTTACCGATTTGTTGACTGTCTAATTAAGTGGCCCTCGATCCTCTTGTCCTCTCTAAAGGTGGGAGTACGGTTATGACGCCCAACTGCCATGACCTGAAAAAGACCTTTTGCGGTTTCCATTGGCATGATCAAAATATCAAAGGTAACCAAAAAAAAAAAAACAGAAGGCTGGACTAACTATGGCCATGCCGAAGTTTGCATACCCTTGCAAGTTCTTGTGTTACTAAATCCTTAAGTAAAGTTATCTAAATATGCATGTATGATATGCAGCATGTAATTTTTATACCATGCATCCATAGGAAAAAATGGTATATTACAGGGGTGTCACAGAAGTCGCTAACGCCCCAAAATCGCCCCAAACGCAAATGTAAGGTGTCACAGAAACCTCTTTTGCGCTTGCAGCAAATTATGTTGAAATAAAAATGGTGTTGAAATAAACTTTGATTATTTTTGGATAGAATTGCATTTAAATAATTGCTGAAAATATGCGTTTCCATATTATTTTACGAAAACGCCTCTGAAAAAACCAAGCAAGAGTCGTTTTTGCCCAAAACACCCAAAAGTACTCCTGCCAACCTGCTGGAAATGGGAAAACATTGTTTTCGGACAAAAAATTTGTGTTTCTAATTTTAGTTTGTTATATGCCACAAATTTAATAAATTATGGCCAAGTTTAAGAAAATTTTTTAAATTGTGTGTACATAGATAAATTTAATGTAAACGTCGAAAGAATGCACCAAGTTGGCATCTTTGTTTTTATCTACGCCAGCCGAAGAAGAAAGAGAAATGTAAACAGGTGTAAGAAATGCAATTAAAGTTGCCGCATTTTTATACCATGCATTCATAGAATGAAATGGTATATTAAAGTCGCCAAAATGTATGTAACAGGGAGAAGGAAGCTTTTCCGACCCTATAAAGTATATATATTCTTGATCAGTATCAATAGTCGAGTCGATTGAGACATGTCCGTCTGTCCGATAGAGTGCCTAGATCTCAGCAACTATACAAGCTAGAGCTACCAAATTTGGCATGTAGACTCGTTTGGTGTGTACGCTGATCAAGTTTATTTTCGGCCTTCCGCCCATGCTATTTGAAAAACAATATTTTGAGCCTCCATATCTCGGGAACTATAAAAGATAGAGCTATCCGATTTGGACATTAGATGCGTACAGTATGCACGCAGACCAAGTTTATTTCAAATTTTTGCCACGCCCCCTTGCGCCCCCAAAATTCGAAAAATTCGATTTTCACCCGAAATATTTATCGTATCGTAATTTAATTTGGCACACTAATACATGTCACGTATATCTATCATCCCACCAAATATCACAAGAGTCGGAATAAAAATGGCGAGTTATACATAGAAACGTTTTTCACTCATAGCGGTGCAAGGCAGATGCACGAAAAAAAGAGCGAGATAGCATATGCTGGAAATCACCGATTTGGTCGGGGGCCCTAAAGTGCTCGTTTCCACATAAGAGTGAGCGAGATAGCATTTAAAAGAAATTTAATATATATCTCTTCACCTAATGCATGGTATATCCAAGTCGGCCCGGCGACTTACTTACTTACTATGTGCATGGAGTTTTTATAAATTTCGCTTGTAATTGAAGATACCTAGAAATCGCATGGACGAAATTTTATTGTGGGGTTAAACAGTTGCCATTGTTTCGAAAAACGAATTGTGCAGAATAGAGAATGTAGGCTTAATTCGTTGTTTTTGAATTTTTTGTTAATTTGCCTAAATTTTTTTACATTTCCCAAATTGAATTAAACTTATGCAATAGGGTTGTCAATGCAACGACAATATTGCGCGCGATAAGAATTTTAAATATTTTGGTGTTTGAGTATGATATCTGTACCTCTACAAAATAAGTAAATTTTTTCTTGTTGTATAACAATAGCAAAAATTTTTGGTTCACGAAAAATGTATAACAATTTTAATTTTAATTCCAAATTGCACAACCCTATTGCACTTAGCGACAATCGAAATACCGAAATAGGGGCGATCGAGTCAGCTGATGTGCCAATCGGTGGCTGTGACTTCGTAAATGTTGCCGAAAATGAAACGTCGGAGATTTCCATGACTATTTTTATCTCAAAGATAAATAATAATTCATGATGATAATAATTTGATGATTTGGGACTTCCTGTTGGTGTTCATCGTTGTTTATCTCCGCGACAATTGCATGCACGTTGATTTCTTGCAATATAAAGGTGGAAATTCCTTATTTTCTTGTGATTTTAAATTTTCAGTTAGTTTATCTATCATTTAAATGCAGTCCATTAATAATCAATTCCAATAGGTCCTCTTGACTTCTATTCTTATTAATTCAAGCAACTAGTAAAACTAGACTTACTTTAAACTTGCCTTAAATTACAAAATATGGGCAAAATTGGGTCAAAACTTTGAATAACTTGGTTAAAAGCACAGTCTACATGACAGAAATTGCTTTTCCGCTCTACAATACATACATTTTGGCGACTTTAATATACCATTTCATCCTATTGGTGCATGGTATTAATAGTTCTCGAACAATTGGAAAAAAAGCCTAAAAGTATGCAAAATTTGGAAAAAAAAAAATAAATTTCATTTTAGTCATTATAATGTGCTTGCAAAATTTCAGTTCTCTTGCATTAATACTGTAGTTCATGCAAAAAAAAAAAGTGGTTCTGGCCCATAATGCATTGGTATTGCCACTACCATTTGATTTGGGATTGTCTAGGCCCAATTTATCCCACAACCTATTCTGAATATAGTGTACAGCTTGTGCAATGACACCACACTTTTGTCACCATTTCTAACGTGCCATTTTTTAAAAGGGATTCTATATGAAATTTTTAGCACAAACTCTAGGAATCGAATCCATGTACATACATACATATGTACGTATGTAAAGAGCTTACTGGATATTGAAGAGAATTAGAATTAACCTTAAAGAGTCTTGAGTTCAAGTCTCTCGTTACCAACAATTGACATGAATTCGTACTAGTTAGTCTATTATGAGTCCCATATTTAGCGAATGTGCAACTATCTTTGTAAACAATAGATCAATAACCAATTTCCTTTTTTCACTCGATATTTGAGTAGTGGTTTCTTTGGCAAATTCAATTTTTAGTGGCCAGTATAATCTTATTGATTGTGCAGAATTGTTCAGCCACATAATTCGCTCTTTTTAGTATAACCTAATGGTATGTTTTCACAAATCATGAATGATCCCATGCAATTAATCGTTGCTTATGTAATCTTTTACAATTGTTTGTTTGCCACCTATATGATATAGTTATCCGATTTAAATAAAACTTGGCACGATTATAATTTATTATGTGCAAATGTTATTTACCAAGTGATGAAAAAAAAAAAAATAGCAAGACTATATTTGGTCCGAATGTTCCTATGGGAGCTATATGATATAAAAGTCCGATCTTGATCAAATTTGGCAAGGACGTTTGGATGTATAGTCAACTGCCGAATTTTAAGTCTCATATATGTATATGGGCCTGTAGTATATACAAGACAGACGGACATGCTGATCAAGAATTTATATACTTTATATGGTGGAAGATGCCTCGTTCTATGCGTTGCACACTTCACACAACAAATTCGGGCTGATTGTCGATAAACTCAAAACTGGCGGTGGTAGATCATCCAAAGACAGAAATGAGGCCAGAAAATTTTTATACCATACATCCATAGGATGAAATGGTATAAAGTCGCCAAAATGTATGTAACAGGCAGAAGTAAGCTTTTCCGACTCTATAAAGTAAATATATATATTCTTAATCAGCATAAGAAGAGAAATTGATATAGCCATGTCCGTCTGTCCGTATATCTCAGCAACTATAAATGATTGAGCTACCAAATTTAGAATGTAGACCAGTGTAGTATAGACGCTGACCAAGTTTATTTTTTTTTTGCCACGCCCCCATCCGCCTCCAGAATTTAATAAAAAGTGATTTTCTCCCGCAATATTTATCGCCTCGTAATTTAATTTGGCGCAGTAATACGTGTTATGGACATCTATCATTCCACCAAATTTCATAAAAATGGCCGAGTTATACGTTGAAATGTTTTGCACTCAAAGCGGTGCAAGGGCGAATTTGGCCGATGGAGCGCTAAAGTGTACACACATAAGAGTGAGCGTGATAGTATATGTTAGAAATCGCGCATTCGAAAGATATTGAATAAATGAATTTAATTGTATAAATTTGAAGTAGTTTTTCTCACTTGAGGCATGGTACATATATCCAAGTTGGCCCGGCGACTTACTTACTTACTTATTTTTATGAAACTTATGAAATATTGCGGGTGAAAATTACTTTTTATTGATATCCGGAGGAGAAGGGGGCGTGGCAAAAAAAATTTGGTGGAATGATAGATGTTTATAAGATCTATGAGTGTGCCAACTTAAATTACGATACGATAAATATTACAGGAGAAAATCACTTTTTATGAAATTCCGAAATCAGAAGGGGGCGTGGCAACAAAAAAAAAACATAAACTTGGTCTGCGTCTATACTACACGAGTCTACATTCTAAATTTGGTAGCTCTATCATTTATAGTTGCTGAGAATTCTGCGCTCTTACGGACGGACGGACGGACATGGCTATATCAAATCTCCTCTCATGCTGATCAACAATATATATACTTTATATGGTCGGAAAAGCTTCGTTCTGCCTGTTACATACATTTTGGCGACTTTTATATACCATTTCATCCTATGGATGCATGGAATAATTAGTGCGACATTATTGTTAGCCTTGTCTTCAAGCTATTAAATAAATGTGGGAAAATTTCCAAAAATTTGCGTTGGATACAGCAAGAGAACTGTCACAGAAGCATTAGTATTAGTATTACCTCCCCCCGTCAGTCTACAAAATATTATTTCATGCTCCTGATGTCATTGCACATGCTTTAGTGTCAATTGGAGAGCTCTCCGAAGAAGCTGCTAAGTCTTTACTAAGCGTTAAATAATTTTTTTCATTCCATATCATTGAATATGTTTTATTTTTTATACCACATATCCAAAGTGTTACGAATATCTATCATTCCACCAAATATCATAAGAATCGGAATAAAAAAGGCCGAGTTATACATAGAAACGTTTTTTCCTCAAAGCGGTGCAAGGCAGATGCACACAAAAATAAAGTAAGTAAGTCGCCGGGCCGACTTGGATATACCATGCATCAGGGGAAAACAAATTACCTTGAGTTTATAAAACTTATTTCATATATTAAATTTCTTTCGTATGCGCGATTTCTAACATATGCTATCTCGCTCACTCTTATGTGTGTGCACTTTAGCGCCCCACCGGCCACATTCGCCCTTGCACTGCTTTGAGTGCAAAACGTTTCAATGCATAACTCGGCCATTTTTATTCCGATTTTTATGAAACTTGATGGAATGATAGACGTCCATAACATATATAAGTGTGCCGAATTAAATTACGATGCGATCAATATTGCGGGAGAAAATTACTTCTTTTTAAATTCCGGAGGCGGAAGGGGGCGTGGCAAAAAAAAAACATAAACTTGGTCTGCGTCTATACTACACGAGTCTGCATTCTAAATTTGGTAACTCTAACATTTGTAGTTGCTGAGATCTCTGCACTCTTACGGACGGACGGACGGACGGACTGACGGACGGACAGACGGACATGGCTATATTAATTTCTCTTCTCATGCTGATCAAGAATATATATACTTTATAGGGTCGGAAAAGCTTCCTTCTCCCTGTTACATACATTTTGGCGACTTTAATATACCATTTCATCCTATGGATGCATGGTATAAAGAGCATACATATGCTGGCAATCACCGATTTGGTCGGGGGCGCTTTGGCGCTAAAGTGCTCGTGTTCACATAAGAGTAAGCGATATAGCATGTGAATGAAATTTAATATATGTATATGTTTTCACCTGATGCATGGTACATGATGTTTGTTTTTATAATAAGAATAAATGTATAAGAAAGATAGAAAAATATAAAGAGCATCATAGATATTTACAGTTACTTGTTATTTGCATTTGCATAGAGAGGTAACAGGGTATGCTAATCGGTTGTCGCGCAGTGTATATCCAAGTCGGCGACTTACTTCCTTCATTTTTTAGTAAAATGTAATAAAAGTTAATTGATTATGTGCTTTTAATTTAGTTTCTTATAATAAATTAGAAACAATTTTACTATCCATTTTTAGTCTTTATTCAATATTCTTCCTCATTTGAAATACATATATAGAAAGCTAATTCCGCATGTACAGTGGTTCCAACGCCAAATCGGACGAGACTTTGTGTTTATTAGTTTTTTCTTTATTACTAAGTTACTTATTTTAAGTTTTAATATTTTTCCTTAAATTTATGAAGGCTTTTCTCACTAAAACAAAAAAATCCAAATTTCAAACACTAACATTTTTTAAAATTTAAAAACGAATAACAAGTCCGATTTTGAGCTTCAACGCCAAAATCGGACAAAAAGTGTCAGAAAAACATCCGTTATTTCGCGGAATTTTGTCGCTTTGTTCTGATTATTGCTTTTCGGTGTGTGCCCAAGCTCATTTGACTGACAGTAACACAAATTATTTTTTGAAATGGCTCCACGTGGAAAGCAAACTGGTGTTCAAGCACGGCAGATCATTTTAAAGCTGCATTTTGATGGAAAAACTGTAAGGGTTGTAAGGGAAAGCGGTTAGACTCAAGAGAAGAGCGGTCAATTATAAAAGAAATTAAGGACGATCCCTTTAAAATCGCTAAGAAGCTCAGGTTGTCGGTAAAAACCAAATTCGGAAAGGATGTTTGTGAAAACACTGTTCGGAATACTTTGCATCGGTATGATTTTCATGGCCGAGTTGCGCAGAAAAAGCCTTTTATAAGCCCTAAGAACAAGGCGATCAGAGTAAAGTTTGCGAAGGAGTATTTGCTAAAACCGAATGATTTTTGGAATCGTATATGTTGGTTGTATATCACATTAAAATCATGTTTTTTTTTCATGAATTATCTTATTTAAAGGTATTGTTTACTGATGAAAGTAAATTTAATTTACATGGGTCCGATGGTAAGGTGTATGTGTGGCGTAAACCAAACACTGAGTTTGAGCCCAAGGAATTCAATAGAGCCAGAGATCTGCTCGAATTTGGTCAAATCAGTCCCCAATCGCTTGCAGGCTGTAATAGCTAACAAAGGTTTTGCAACCAAATATTAAATATTAAGTTTTTCTTTTTTGTTTTTAGTTGTTTTTCTTGCTCTTTTCATTTGTCCGATTTGGCGTTGAAGCTCAAAATCGGACTTGTTATTCGTTTTTAAATTTTAAAAAATGTTAGTGCTTGAAATTTGGATTTTTTTTTTTGTTTTAGTAAGATAAGCCTTCATATAAGCCGGGCCGACTTGGATATACCATGCATTAGGTGAAGAGATGTATATTAAATTTCTTTTAAATGCTATCTCGCTCACTCTTATGTGGAAACGAGCATTTTAGCACCCCCCGACCAAATCGGTGATTTCCAGCATATGCTATCTAACTCTATCTCTTATAGTCTCCGAGATCTCGATGATCCTACAGAGGTACAGACCGACGGACATGTCTCAATCGACTCGGCTATTGATACTGATCAAGAATATATATACTTTATAGGGTCGGAAAAGCTTCCTTCTCCCTGTTACATACATTTTGGCGACTTTAATATACCATTTCATCCTATGGATGCATGGTATAAAAACGGTTAACAGTTATTTGCAAGCTATGATATGTATGCGTGCCGTGCTATGGCTTGTAAAAACGGATTTTTACACCAGGGTCTTTACATTTATATAACTCTTTTTAGGGATCTAGTAACACAAGAGCTTGCAAGGGTATACAAACTTCGGCATGGCCGAAGTTAGACCGGCCTTCTCGTTTTTGTTAAGGTCTACATTTTAACTCGTTCTATTTGAATTAAGGAAGTCGCCAGGCCGCCTTGGATTTACCATGCATTAAGTGAAAATTCATACTTATATTAAATTTCTTTCGCAAGCCGCGATTTATAACTCATGCTATCTCGCTTACTCTAATGTGCACACGAGCTCTTTAGCGAACCAATGCAAAACTTATTTACTTATAACTCGGTTACTTTTATTCCGATTGACATATACTACTTATATCTGTGGCCAAATTATAAAAAAGAATGATAAAAATTGATCATGAAAATCATCTTTTATCCAATTTTGGGGGCGTGGCAAAAAAAATAAAGTAAGTAAGTCGCCGGGCCGACTTGGATATACCATGCGTCCAGGGGAAAACAAATTACCTTGAGTTTATAAAACTTATTTCATATATTAAATTTCTTTCGTATGCGCGATTTCTAACATATGCTATCTCGCTCACTCTTATGTGTGTGCACTTTAGCGCGCCACCGGCCAAATTCGCCCTTGCACCGCTTTGAGTGCAAAACGTTTCAATGCATAACTCGGCCATTTTTATTCCGATTTTTCCGATGAAATTTGGTGGAATGATAGATGTCCATAACATATATAAGTGTGCCGAATTAAATTCCGATACGATAAATATTGCGGGAGAAAATCACTTTTTATTAAATTCCGGAGGCGGAAGGGGGCGTGGCAAAAAAAATTTGGTGGAATGATAGATGTTCATAAGATCTATGAGTGTGCCAAATTAAATACGATGCGATCAATATTGCGGGAGAAAATTACTTTTTATTAAATTCCGGAGGCGGAAGGGGGCGTGGCAAAAAAAAAACATAAACTTGGTCTGCGTCTATACTACACGAGTCTACATTCTAAATTTGGTAGCTCTATCATTTATAGTTGCTGAGATCTCTGCACTCTTACGGACGGACGGACAGACGGACAGACGGACGGACGGACAGACGGACATAGCTATATCAATTTCTCTTCTCATGCTGATCAAGAATATATATACTTTATAGGGTCGGAAAAGCTTCCTTCTCCCTGTTACATACATTTTGGCGACTTTAATATACCATTTCATCCTATGGATGCATGGTATAAAAATAAACTTGGCAGGCGTATATGCTACACTAGTCTACATGTTAGCAAATTTGGTAGCTCTAGCTTTTAAAGTTCCTGAGATCAGTGCACTCTTACGGACGGAGAATTTCTCTTCTCATGCTGATACATACATAAGGTGTGCGAAAAAAGTAAGTGGGACACTATGTTAAATGATATAAAAATTGAACACATCAATATATTGAAAAAAAAAATTTGTGTTTAAACTTAATAAAATTACCAATATATTTCAATATAATTGAATCAAAAAAAACGTAAACAAATGTAATGAAAAACCAGAAGGCCGGGCTAACTTCGGCCATGCCGAAGTTTGTATACTCTTGCAAGCTCTTGTGTTACTAGATCCCTAAAAAGATTTATCTAAATGTAAAGACCCTGGTATCCGTTTTTACACACCATAGCACGGCACGCATACATATGCATGTACATATGTAGACATGCAGCATGCAATTTTTTCATGTTTGTATGACAGCTATATGATAAAGTCATCCGATTTTAATAAAATTTACCAGATATATAACTTTATATATGAGAATGTTATCTACCAAGTTTGACGATGAGAAGAAAAACTATTTTTGGTCCGATCGTTCATATGGGAGCTATATGATATAGTTATCCGATATTGATCAAATTTGGCATGGATGTTTGGATGTATAATAAACTGCCAAATGTTAAGTTTTATGATAATTGGGTGAAAAAGTAAGAAGTTATTGATCTAAAACTCATTTTTCGACCGATGGTTCCTATGGGAGCTATATGATATAGTCGATCGATCGGGATGAATCCGAGATATACAATGCCTGCAGTATATTTAATATTTTCAAACGAAATAAGTAATTGGGACAAATCCATAATTTGTATCTTAAACCTACGAAAAAAGAAAAAAACAACATAAACAACTGATTTTTTAAGAAAAGGAACTTAAGTAGACCCTCCTTTATTGTTCAAAACCTTCAATATACTGGATGGCTTCGAATTTATTAAGTTTTGAAGCATTTGGATGTCCAATTTTTGCCATTCCTCAATTATGCCGTCTTTGAGGTCCTTCAGATTGCCATTCATTACTGAATAAACCTGAATTATGAATTGGAAATAACTCCTTTTTTGTCACTTTTAATAGTTTACACAATATTTTAATGCAAAAGTTCTAATTGAACGTGCTTATCTCTCGAAAAATGAAAGCAAAGTAATCTGTCCCATTTACTTACATACATATGTCGTTCGCGGAACTGGACGTTGGCATCTAAAAATAAATCTAACGGGAAAACCTTGCGGTACTTTTCCAATTCTTTTTGCTCATCGCTCAAGCACACTACAACCGAAATAAAATAGTAAAAGAGAAAACGAAAATCTGAAATTTCTGGACTTACTTTTTTCGCACACCTTATACTTTATAGCAGAGCCGGCCACAAAGGGAGCCCACAAAAAATATCATTGAATTTGTGATTTTAATGTTGCTTTGCACTGCGCAAAATAAAAAGTAAACAAATTTCGTCGCAATGAAGACAACGAGCGCAGTCGACGGTTAAATGCAAGAGAAAGAGAAAACAAAGCAAGGATCCATTTTTCATGTGTAGCCTCTCAGCAGAGCGACACAGAAGTGCTCGGGTCGAAATGCTGTGAGAAACTAATTCTGTTTTCACGCTCTCAAATAGTTTTTGTGATGGCTTCGGCAAGCGCTCGGCTCGTATACATGAGTTTCGCGTTTCGCCTTCGGTCCCCGGGGGCTATGCGTGGCCGGCTCTGCTTTATACGGTCGGAAATGTATCCTTCTGCCTGTTACATACGTTTTGGCGACTTTAATATACCATTTTATCCTATGGATGCAAGGTACATACTTATAATAAGAAGTTCGATCCACATATTCCACTATTTATGCAGTAAATAGGGAAAAATATTTCGGTATGCAAATTCAGCTATTAATCAAACAGCCATGAATGGTATGTTGTGGGCTAGGTGGCGCCTTTACAGGGTCGACATTCTGACATAACGTCTTACAATGACCTGGTCTGAATCCTTTTGGTTTTTCGCGCGTCAAGGGGCCCTTGACCTTATCTTAGCTTCTGCCATCGTATCGTAATCTCTTTTTTATTGAAACACTTCTTTAACAACATTTTTATACCCTTGCAAAAAGGGTATATTAATTTTAGTCAGAAGTGTGCAACGCATAGAAGGAGGCATCTCCGACCATATAAAGTATATATATTCTTGATCAGCGTGACAAGACGAGATCAAATCCGATTGTCCGTCTGTCTGTCTGGATCAACAGCTTCTCCTCCTAGACCGCAATAGCTACAGAGCTGGAATTTTGCACGGAGTCTTGTATATACTGCAGACATTGTATATCTCGGATTCATCCGGATCGGACAACTATATCATATAGCTCCCATAGGAACCATCAGTCAAAAAATGAGTTTTACATCAATAACTTCGTTCTTTTTCACATGATCATTATAAACATTGTTAACATTTGGTAGTTTGCTATACATCCAAACGTCCTTGTCAAATTTTATTAAGATCGGACTACTATATCATATAGCTCCCATAGGAACAATCGAACCAAAAATAGTTTTGCTTCTAAAAACTTTTTTTTTTATTTTGCGATCATCACCAAATTCGGTAAATATCATTTGCAGATAAAAAAAAGTAAGTAAGTCGCCGGGCCGACTTAGATATACCATGCATTAGGTGAAGAGATGTATATTAAATTTCTTTTAAATGCTATCTCGCTCACTCTTATGTGGAGACGAACACTTTAGCACCCCCCGACCAAATCGGTGATTTGCAGCATATGCTATCTCGCTCTTTTTCGCGTGCATCTGCCTTGCACCGCTATGGGTGAAAAACGTTTCTATGTATAACTCGGCCATTTTTATTCCGATTCTTGTGATATTTGGTGGGATGATAGATATACGTGACATTTATTAGTGTGCCAAATTAAATTGCGATACGATAAATATTTCGGGTGAAAATCGAATTTTTCGAATTTTGGGGGCGGAAGGGGGCGTGGCAAAAATTTGAAACAAACTTGGTCTGCGTGCACACTGCACGCATCTAATGTCCAAATCCGATAGCTCCATCTTTTATAGTTCCCGAGATATGAGGGCTCAAAATATTGTTTTTCGAATAGCGTGGGCGGATGGGGGCGTGGCAAAAAAAAAAAATAAACTTGATCAGCGTACACTCCAAACGAGTCTACATGCCAAATTTGGTAGCTCTAGCTTGTATAGTTGCTGAGATCTAGGCACTCTATCGGACGGACGGACGGACGGACGGACGGACGGACGGACGGACAGACAGACGGACATGTCTCAATCGACTCGGCTATTGATACTGATCAAGAATATATATACTTTATAGGGTCGGAAATTCTTCCTTCTCCCTGTTACATACATTTTGGCGACTTTAATATACCATTTCATTCTATGAATGCATGGTATAAAAATTATAATCTTGCCAAATTTGATCATAATCGGATAACTATATGATATAGCTGCCATACAAACAAATGGCAAACTGCATGCTGCATCTCTACATACATACACGCATATGCATGCGTGCCGTGCGTGTAGATTGAGGTTTTTTCACAAAAGCCTTTTCATTTTGCGATCTCCATTTAGGTACTGAGTAACGCAAGAACTTGGAAGGGTATACAAACTTCGGCATGGTCGAAGTTAGCCCGACCTTCTGGTTTATGCTCATTTTGTATACAGAAAAAGCAGCAATAACAAAACAGAAAACGAACAGCAATTGCAATTCTCATCATAAATGTTTTATAGCTACTTTTTTCGCTCGCACACACCTTATAGGTTATATATTGGAAATATCGCCTCTGATTGCTTACTTATTTGTTTACATTTTGAACGCTATTGACAGAGCTACAATCAGAGGTGTAAAAGAAATAGCAAACCAGTGAGAGAGAGGGAGGGAGAGAGAGAGAGAAAGAGAGGCAGATTTAAGTTGGGTTGGGTCGAACGTGCAGGGCATATGAAAAATCCAAATACACGACACATGTTTCAATCATTTTCCATTGTTATTTATTGTCAGCATTTATTCTGCTGACACTTTTTTACCCTCCTCTCCCCATTGTGCATGTTTCTGTGTCTGTGTATGTGGGAGTGTGTGGGGCTGCGAGTGTGTCTGTGAGTTTGCTTAGAAAACAATTTGCAAATTGGTTCAATATCTTCGCCATGTCAACTCACAAACACAACAATAAAAATAAGAAAAATATCAAAGAAGCTAACTTCGGCTATGCCAAAGTTTGTATACCCTTGCAGCCCTTGGCCATTACATTTTATTTCCTAAAAAAATTTTTGTGTGTTAATTCAATAAAGAAATACTTTAAATACACTAAAAAATTTGTCATCGACTTTCGTGGGATTCGAACTCGCGTCTATTCGTTTAAAAAAACAAAAAAAAAAAATAATTTAAAAAAATATTTATGTCGGTAACGCGATTCGAACCTTTCGTTTCATACGCAAGACTCTATCCACAAAGCCACCGCTCCTCCGTTGCTCGGGCCAGCCAATCGCCAAATAGTAAGAGTGCCAAGACAATGTAGCGATTGACACATTCACACACATAGACAATCGCAATTTTGACACATATATATGTATGTGCTTTACTGCTTATGCGTGTGTGTGTGTATTATATCGTCGAAATCAGGCGGTATGTTTATCCGATTGTTTTGAAATTCACGCATATGATGTAATCCCTTTATATTTATGTACGTAATCAGTTTGAATAAGATTCTTCAAGAAATAGAGAAGTTATTCGCTTTTAACATTTGTATTTGTATGGCAGCTATAAGATATAGTGGTCCGATCTTTTTGAAAATCGCAGATGTGCATTCTACAGTATAGGAAAGCTTATATACGAACTTTGATAGCTCTAAAACTGTGGGACTAGGTTGCATAATACCAGACAGACAGACGGACATGGCTATATCAACTCGTCTTCTCATGCTGATCAAGAATATATATACTTTATGGAGTCGGAAACGATTCCTTCTCTGCGTTACAAACATCTGACCAATTTTATAATACCCTCTGCAAGGGTATAAAAAGTCGCCGGGCCGACTTGGATATACCATGCATCAAGTGAAAATTCATATATTTAATTTCATTCACATGCTATCTCGCTTACTCTTATGTGAACACGAGCACTCTAGCGCCCCACCGGCCAAATCTGCTCTAAGCAGCATGATAGATATTCATGCCATGTATCAGTGGGCCAAATTTGCGATACGATAAAAAAGAGTCTACATTTTAGCATATTTGGTAGCTCTAGCTTTAAGTTCCTGAGATCTGTGCACTCTTACGGACGGACGGACATGACTATATCAATTTCTCTTCCCATGCTGATCAAAAATATATGTATATCTTTATAGGGTCAGAAATGCTTCCTTCTGCTTGTTACGTACACTTCGGCGAGTTCAATATACCATTTCCTCCTATGGATGCATGGTATAAAAATTGTATTTCTGACGCAGTAATTAAACAAAAAGATTTTTAATAATCTCTTTGTGTGTGTGCGGTGGGGAAGTGGGGGGAGTGGTTAGTGTAGATTTTGCTAAATTTGTAATTTTTTAAATACGGATCATAAATTATGCGTTGTTGAGACCGTATTCAAGTCATAAAAAGTCGGAGAAAATTAATAGAAACTTTGTTTACAGAAGAAGTCTATTTGGGGATGTTTGTCTGAGAGGTTTGCGCGACAGAACCCATTTTTTGGCAAAAAGGATAAGACCCCTCTATTCCATCCATAAATGAATGGATGGGTATTCTTCCAATCATTTTGCTTGTAGATTTCGTATTGCAAGATATGCAAGAGAGACGTTAGGGTATTCTCTATTTGGCTTGAATTGCTCTTACCTTTTACTTTTTTTTTATTTCTGCCGAAGTGTTGCCAATTTATGTGCTAGAGATTCACGCAGGAGCGTGGGGATGGATGGGGGTTTGGTTTGAAGTTGGAGGGGGAAATGCTGTCCATTCATTGGCTTCACTCCATGTTCCCCACCAATCGCCGGCAACCTTCTTTGCCTGTCCACATTGTTGCTCATGCAATATCAATTACGTTGGCTGTCGATTTTCGAATTCGATTTGCAATCCACCCCTAGTCCGACTACCCCGAATGTCCATTCACCCCTTCGCCGCCACCCACCTAGCCCTTACCTAGATGATTTCAATTATACTGAGTTTGACGCTTTTTGGTGTGTCGCAGAAATGCAGCTTTTCTGCTTTTTCCCTCCACACAAAGTTTATTTGCTTGTTTTCCTTTTGTCGACTGCTGCTGTTGCTCCTGATACTTGCCATTTAATTGTTTTTCTTCGTTTTTTTTCATTTTATAATTTTCCTTTTGACCACTTGCATTTTATGGCGACGCGAAAAAGCTGTTTTTCTCGAGTGCTTCTAAAGGAGGCGGCGGGGCTAAAGCCATGTTGTTGATGATGTAAAGTTTGATGATGGCATTGGTATGGAACGGCAAAGCATGAGGTGAGCACGGTGGGGCCCAAAATAACCGAACCAAATATGATTTCTTTTATTCGCAATAGAAAATAAAGTAAAAAAAAGTAGTCGGGCCGACCATGCATCAGATGAAAATTCATATATTAAATTTCTCTCGCATTCCGCGATACAATCAAAATGGAGCAAAAAATCATCTTTTATCGAACTCTGGGGGCGAAAAGGCGCGTAAAAAAAACTTGACCATCGTATGTACCACACGAGTCTACATTATAAATTTGATAGCTCTAGCTTTTTTAGTTTCTGAGATCTTTAGTCTCTTACAGACGGACAGACTGACATACAATATACATTTCATTCTATGGATGCATGGTATAAAAAGGTACTTTAAAGGTACAAACCTCACAACCAACACCACTTACTTTATTTCTTCAAAAGTAAATGTACATACATACACTACGCGGCACAAATATTTTGACAAACCTGTTTATGACTTTTCGGTGCTGACATTGCAGACTACCGTTAAGTAATGGTGCGAAAATGATGAATAAAACAAAGATTCTAATCTGCATGTCAATTTTTTCATTGTTTACTTTTTGCATTCTCTTTCTGCTGATAAGAATGCATGTAAACTTCGAAATTAAGCGCGGCATAACTATTTTGACGAAATCATTTTGCACATGTGATTTCACTTTTGAGCACGTTTGAACCAAAAATCGTTTGAATTTAAATTTAATAAATATTTAAGATCGTGAAAAAATAAAAATTTATGAAGAAATATTGAAAATATTGGGGTAAAACGGCTGAGATAAGTTTGGAAGTCAGATCGGCGATGGTAGATAAGTTTCTCGCCGGAAAAAAATAGTGGACATTGCCAAAGAGCACCACGTGTCTCGACAAACGGTTCACTACCAAATAAATAAGGACAAAAAGTACAACTTGTTGAAAAACTTAAAAAGAACAGGCGGGAAACGGAAAACTACCCTGGATGATGACCAAGTCCTACTACGGGAATTTAAAAAAAACGTATTGCTGAAGCCTCAAAAAGCAGGCGATTTGCTGAATTTGACAGCCAATAAGTCAATCAGTGAGAGGACAGTCAGACGGCGCTTGAATGAAGGAGAGTTCGGTACATTTGTAGCCAAGGACGTTCCTTTCAATTCAAAGGTTAACAAGTTAAAAAGGTTAGCCTTTGCAAAGGAGCATATAAACAAACCAAAGGAGTTCTGGAGAAGTGTTTTGTGGACAGATGAGAGCTCCTTTGTAAAGGCTCCCATCGAGCAAAGACAAAAAAACGGCCCGTTGGTCAAAAAGTGAGACATGGTGGAGGCTCTGTGATGTTCTGGGGATGTGTGGCATATAATGGGTTGGGTGATTTCATTCCCATCACTGGTTCGATGAACCAAGGCCAATACCTGACCACCCTCAATGATGCCTTTCCTTCCGAAGATCGGCTCATCGGGCAGTCGTTTATTCTCCAGCAGAATAACGCCCCATGCCATAAAGCCCAGATGATAACCAACTTTTTGAAGGATCTGGATGTTCCAACGCTAAACTGCCACCCCCCCCAAAGTTGAGATCTAAATATCATAGAAAACGTCTGGTCTCTTTTGAAGCGCAAAAGAACAGTAGCGTTAAACAAAACCAGAGAAGAATCGATTTCTGAGCTCTCTTCCTTAAGGGAAGAGATACCTCCAGAAATCCTTCAAAATTTAGTGGATTCTGTGCCGCGACGCCTCCAAAAAGTGATTGAAGCTGAAGGAGGTTATACATTTTACTAAATATAAGCTAGTTAAATTAATTTTGTTAAGCCTAAAATATGTTTTTTAAGTATGACGCGGCTTGTAAAAATACTTATGCCATACTCTAAAATATTAAATGAATTATGATTTTGTTAAGTTTGTTTAAAAAAAATTTTGTTTTCCTATTTTTAAGTTTGTATGGGAAATTAAATAACAATTTTCCATAAAGGAATTTAAAAGTTAAACAACAAAATACGCAACTTATTATTCATCAAATTTTTTGGCCTTATGCCTTATGCAAAACATAATACATATATAAAAATCTTACTTATATGGTTTTTACTTAATCACGTGTAGAAGAAAGAACTATCGATAGTGCTGGCCAAACATCGATGTTTTCCATAAACACAAAACCATCGATGTTCGTTTCAGCTCTTCCAGCGCACTTCAGTGTGCACTAAAGTTGTTATAAAAGTTTGGCTGGAAAATCTTTGCTTGAACCCACTGTGACTCTTCTGTGTCGGTGTCCGAAAATCGCAGCCAATCGGGCGCTTACCAATCGCCAAACCAATCGTGGGGCTACAACAAATAATAAAAAGCAATGCGCTTCTTGTTTAAAAGAAAGAAATTGCCATTGTAAATAAAATAAGAAATTCGACAAAGAAAGGAAGCAATACATATATATAGACGTACAAACGGACGGATGGAGGGTATACCGAGAGCAAAGAGCAAGAGAGAAATTGAACACCAAAAAAAAAACATCAAGAATAAAGTTTTTCAAAAGCGATAAAAACGAAATGTCGCATATTTTTATGACATTTGGAGTGGGAAAAACAGAAAGACAGCGATAGAGAGAGAAAGAGAGCATAGACTGAGTGAAAGGAGATTGGAGTGAGAGAGATGAGATGAAGTGAGATGAGTGGCGACCACCCACCAAACACCCTTACATTGGAGCAAATTGAATTTGTTAAACGAACAATAACAAAAATCAAACAAAATATAAAAAAAAAACAACACAAAAGGCCTTGCCGAAGTTTGTATACCCTTGGAAGTTCTCGTCTTACTCTTAATACCTACCTCCTACTACCTACAGATAGTAAACAAAAAAAAACCTTTTGTGTTTGGTGACAATCGCTTTATTCCTGTGGGAGCCATTTGCTATAGAAGTCCGATCCGGATAAATCCGAGATATACAAAGCAGAATAAAGAAGCCTACATGCTAAATTTTAACATGGTAGCTTTAAAGGTATATGAGGAGGTTGCGTCGATCCCGACAGATGGGCTTGAGTATATGAACTGATCTTACTGTGCTCATCAAGAGTATACATACATGTATGTATGTATATATTATACGGTCGCAGATGCTTTGTTCTAGGCGTTGAACTTTTTTAGCAAGGGTATAAAAAGTATGAGAACGAGTATAACCGTAACTTTCTTTAGCTTTAGCTTTTAAAATTAGTTTTGCATGAAATAAGAATCTCAAATAAATTTATTTTGATCATTGATATCAATCTTACTCAAAACTTTACCATCCCGAATGGCACAATCAGTCCTGCAATAGTTTGAAGTTAATCCCTTTTTGTTATTTTAAAATGTTACTAAACAATTTATGCCCCATTTATAAATGACGGACAAACATCTAATATCTTATTTCAAACAGTACACACATTGGGTCCTAGAAGAGTTAACATAGTCAACACATATATATGTATACAAATACGGAAAGTAAGTCGTCGAGCTGACTTCGGTAGACCCTATTGTATCACGCTTACTCGTATGAGCGGACAACTCCGCCATTGCTACGCTTTGAGTACAAAACGTTCCTACATCTCCGAGTTAAATGTAAGAACGTTTTGTATTCAAAGTAACGCCAAAGCCGTGTCGGTCTGTGAGAAACGCTAAAGTGTGGAATAATGGACAATACCAATACTTATTTACAATACACATTGCATCCCAAAATTGTGGCGGCACTGAGTAAGCTCATATGTAGCTAGTGAACTATACTCAAATATGACTCGCGTAGTATATACGCTTATCAAGTTTATTTATTTTTTTGCCACGCCCCCTTCCGCCTCCGCAATTCAATAAAAAGTGATTTTCTTCAGCAATATTTATCGTATTAAAATTTGGCACACTCATACATGTTATGGTCATCTACCATTCCACTAAGTTTCATAAAAATCGGAATAAAAATGGCCGAGTTATACATTGAAACGTTTTGCACAAGAGCTGCAAAAATATCGCAGAAATATCGATAATATCGATCTTTTTCATACAAAATACTGCAAAAAATCAATTTTTTTGCAGCTCTAAAAAAATTGCAAATTTTGCACTCAAAGCGGTGCAAGGGCAAATTTGGCCGGTGGGGCGCTAAAGTGCACACACATAAGAGTGAGCGTGATAGTATATGTTAGAAATCGAGCATTCGAAAGATATTGAATAAATGAATTTAATGTTATGAATTGGAAGTAGTTTTTTTCACTTGATGCATAGTATATCCAAGTCGGCCCCGCGACTTGCTTATTACGAATCCAATGCGAATTGCGCTTGACTTGTAGTATCACCGTTTATCTAAATCTTTGCCGAAAAAATGTAAATAAAGGTCAAGCTATGCCAAATATATTATTATTACATGATTTTTTATTATACGTTCAGAGTTGTATTTGTGGTTTGTCTTTGTGACTTTAGTATTTGTGTAGAGCGAAAAAGCAATTTCTGTTAAAAAGTAATTATGCAAATCATTACTATAGGCTGTGCTTCTGCCTGTTATATACATTTTAGCGACTTTAATATACCATTTCATTCTATTAGTGCATGGTAAACCATATTTATTTTTTCGAACAATTGGAAAAAAAGCCTAAAAGTATGCAAAATTTGCAAAAAAAAATTAAATTTCATTTCCCTTTTTTCATTCGATATTTGAGCAGTGCACTATGGTCTGGATGTCGATTTTTTTGGCATAAAGTCCAAATTTTCATGAAAAGATTCGGTGGTTTTGATAATTGATTATGAAAGTAGATACCATGAGCACAAAATATCGATAAACCAAAAAAATTTTAATGGCATCCCTGGGTTCGTACCAGGGTCTCAAAGTCAGACATGTGCTTTGTGCGTAATCGACATTTGGAAAGTGAAAAAAAACCTAAAGTTTAAAGTGCCACCATTTGTGGAATTTTGCACATAAAAATAATTTAAAATATGGAAAATATACATCAAGGTATGTAGTTTTTAATGTATATATTTATTTTATGTGTAGTCTTAGGATTTAAGTGTTGTGTAATGTCCAATAAATGTGTATTTTTTTAGAAAATTGTTTTGCGTTCTCTGTGTTTCGTGGAATAGAACTAACGAGCTGACACCTGCTGACAAAAAGTAATGACACAAGTTGGTACCTATATATGTCGTCTTTGATCGCAAACTAATGCCTTCGCCCCGTTTTTCCCCCTTTTCCATTAATTTCATAATATTCAGGCAAGTTCGAATTTTGTCATAAAGAACTCATCGAGATTTGGTGCAGCAACAATCGAGAAATAAAATCTGTATCAGAATGGATCTACAGTAAAGTCAACAATAACCATCTGGAATACGAAAAAATAAAAGAAATAGATAAAAAAAATAAGTAATTTTGAATCATTCATTAAAAAAAACCTATTGAAATGCAACCAAATGTTGGAACGATTCATGTCCAAGCATTCTAAATGGCTGGAATCTAAAATATCAATAGTTGGTAATGAAAATTGTAAGACACCAAAGACAACAGGACGTCCACCTTTATCTTATGCAAATGCTGGGGCAACATTAAAAAGGAAGCTGGCTTGTGAGCTTGCAAATGAGACTAATCTCAACACGAATCTTCTTGTGCATGCTGCAGCAGTTTCTGCTACCAAAGAATGCAGAAAGGATGCGGCGTTTGTTCTAAAAAAAACTTTAACAACACCTGAATACCCAACTGAAACGAGAAACCGACGTCAAATGCAAGAACCCATTCCACTTACTCCAGATGAAGCTTTAGCTTACCTCCTAGAAAATTCACTTAATAAACAGCAATATATAAACACCAGGCTTTTGAATAAAATTCATCACAGCAACATATTTCCAAACTATGATAAACTAATGGAAGCAAAATTATAATGCCGGCCCGTGGGTATAGAAGTAATGGAAACTACTGCTGAAGTGTCCTTACAAAATCTTTTAAATCATACTGCTCATCGAATAATTAAATTGCAGTCCGATGTTTTCCAGCAGTTTCCTGTTAGTTCCAAAATCAAATTAATTTGCAGCTATGGATTTGATGGTTCAACTGGTCATAGTATATACAAGCAGAAGTTTGGAAATGAAGCAAATGGCGAACAGCTATCAGATCATTCTCTTTTTGTAACTTCTGTTATTCCCTTAAAAATTATTGACTCCTGCTATCGGAACATAAATTTCGGATAAATTTCTTTCCTTTTGTGAGAGAATTTTTTGCTTATATATGCATATTTATCCGTGGTATCCAATGTCACCAACGATTCATACATACAGGGTGTCACAGAAAACGCTAGCGGTTTTGGCGACGTTTGAAATGTAAAACGCCGAAACCAAACGTTGGTGTCACGGAAATCTCCGACGTTTCATTTTCGGCAACATTTTCGGAGCCACAGCCACCGGTTGGGACATCGGCTGACTCGATCGCCGCTATTTCGGTATTTCGATTGTCGATAAGTGAAATAGGGTTGTGCAATTCCAAAAAAAAAAATACTAACGTTTGGAATTAAAATTATTATACATTTTTCGTAAACCAAAAATTATTGCTTATGTTATACAACAAGAAAAAATGCACTTATTTTTTGGAGGTACAGTTAACACACTGCAACACCAAAATTTTTAAAATAATTATCGCGCGCAATATTGTCGGTCCTTTGACAACCCTGTTGTTTACATTTACTTCAAATTTGTAACTGTAAACAAATTTTGGCAAATTAACCAAAAATTTAAGAACAATGAATTAAATACAAGATGAATATAATCCATCGATAACTGCTAACTATTGCGTTTGTAAGCCTACATTATATTTTCTACACAATTCATTTTTCGCAACAATGGCAACTGTTTTACCCCAGAATAAAATTTCGTCCATGCGATTTCTAGGTATTAGCTCTGTTCAACAGGTCATTGGATGCAGACCTGGAGGTGTTTAGAACAAATGTGAGCGAAATCGTTGGGAATATTATTTAATGTAGACTCTTGCTTCTTTTAAGCAAGCGATTTCCATTTTTACAAATCTTCAATTACAAGTGAAATAATTTAAAATTCGATGCACATATTCAAATGCAAATGTAATTAAGTTTATTCGATCATATTAGAAACCTTATCCATCATAAATCCAAAAAATTTCAATTCATTTTAAAAAGGGCGGCAACTGCAATTGCATTTTTTTCAGCTGTTTACATTTCTTCTTCTTCTTTGGCTGGCCAAGATAAAAACAGAGACGTCAACTTGGTGCATTTTTTCGACGTTTACATTAAATTTATCTGTGTACACACAATTTAAAAAACTTTCTTAAATTTGGTCGTAATCCATAAAATTTGTGCTTTCTTGTGGCATATAACAAACTAAAATTGGAAACACAAATGTTTTGTCCGAAAATTAGTTTCTGCCGTTTTCAGCAGGATGGCAGCCTTGCTTATGGGTGATTTAAGCAAAAACGACGCTTGCTTGATTTTTTCACAGGCGTTTTCGTAAAATAATAAATTATATATGAACACAAATATTGCCAGCGATTATTTGAATGCAATTCCATCCAAAAATAATCAAAGTGTATTTCAACACCATTCTTTTTTCAACATAATTTGCTGTAAGCGCAAAATTAACCAAACGTTGGAGCAAAACTCGCAACTTTTCAAAACTGTCAAAAGAGGTTTCTGTGACACCCTACATTTGTGTTTGGGGCGATTTTAGGGCGTTAGCGATTTCTGTGACACCCCTGATAAAGTGTTAGTTCACGGTTTTCAAATAAACAATTCGACGTTAATTCCACTTGGATGCTTGGGCGAAAATGGTTCAGAAGCCCGGAATAAAATCTACAAAAAAGACAGACGATCACATTCAAGGAAAGATAGTCGAGTCAATACAATGAGTGACATTTTTCATAGAGCCATGGATTCCTCGGATCCACTACTATCGAGTGTCTGTTTGAAGGAGAGGGAAAGGAAAAACCCGAAAAAACCTCTTCCCAAAGAAGTTTAAAGTCTTCTGGTTTTTCCGTCTACTGAAGATAAAGATTTATCTGGAAATGAATCGGACTTACAATCTGATTGTGATTCTAATTCTGAGGAGGACATTCACGACATAGAGCTAGAAGAAGAAGACGATGCCAATTAAACACAACAAAAATTTTTGTAATCTATTTTCTACACTACCAAATATGAGACAAATAAAATTTTAAACTATCTATTTTGTGCATGTTTATAATTATTAATTGGTGAAAACAGTTCCGAATATTTAAAAATGCAGCCTGAAAGTATGCAATCGGGTCAAATTTTATAGTTTTCGACAAATCGCGGTAAAGCCATTGTGCGATTCCAAAAAAAAATAAAGTAAGTAAGTCGCCGGGCCGACTTGGATATACCATGCATTAGGTGAAGAGATATATATTAAATTTCTTTCAAATGCTATCACTCTTATGTGGAAACGAGCACTTTAGCGCCCCCCGACCAAATCGGTGATTTGCAGCATATGCTATCTCGCTCTTTTTCGCGTGCATCTGCCTTGCACCGCTATGAGTGAAAAACGTTTCTATGTATAACTCAGCCATTTTTATTCCGATTCTTGTGATAATTGGTGGAATGATAGATATACGTGACATGTATTAGTGTGCCAAATTAAATTACGATACGATAAATATTTCGGCTGAAAATCGAATTTTTCAAATTTCGGGGGCGGAAGGGGGCGTGGTCAAAATTTGAAACAAACTTGGTCTGCGTGCACACTGCACGCATCTAATGTCCAAATCCGAAAGCTCTATCTTTTATAGTTCCCGAGATATAGAGGCTCAAAATATTGTTTTTCAAATAGCGGGGGCGGAAGGGGGCGGGGCGAAAAAAAAAATAAACTCGATCTGCCTGCAGAGCAAACGGGTCTACATGCCAAGTTTGGTAGCTCTAGCTCTTATAGTCTCCGAGATCTCGATGATTCTTCAGACGGACAGACGGACAGTCGGACAGACGGACAGACAGACGGACATGTCTCAATCGACTCGGCTATTGATACTGATCAAGAATATATATACTTTATAGGGTCGGAGAAGCTTCCTTCTCCCTGTTACATACATTTTGGCGACTTTAATATACCATTTCATTCTATGAATGCATGGTATAAAAAATTGAAATTTTCTTTTAGTATTTCCAGCATGCTTGCAAAATTTCAACTCTCTAGCATTCAAACTGTAGTTTATGCCAAAAAAATCGACATCCAGACCATAGTGCAGTGGTTTCTTTAGCAAATTCAATTTTTAGAGACCAGTATAATCTTATTGCTCGTGCAGAATTGTTCAGCCACATAATTCTATGTGGTATGTTCTATGGTATGTTTTTACAAATCATGAATGATCCCGCGCAAAAAATGGTTGCTTATATGTATAATCTTTGACTTGTTGAGCCGTCAAAGCCTTAACTTAAGATCAATTTACAATGCGTTGGTCTATAGATTGCAAGAACGTCTTTCTGTTAGCTGTGTGAAATAATAACTTTCGCTTTCAGAATTATATATTTTTATTTCTTTGGGTCTGCATTTCAATTTAGCGCTTGCAACGTCCGCGAAAGGAGGATAGATGTCACACCCAAGCTGCTTGTTTAGCGCTTAATTGCTGATATACTGCTACTTTGTTAAGCAATTGTCCATTAAAAACGCTAATGCTTCTTCAACACTTATTGGTGTCTATTTGTTCCAAAACAAAGTCTTCTACATAATTTACTTTTGTTACATTGTTGCTCCGTACTTCGAGTAACGTAAAGCAAGAAAACTCGTATTCGCCTGGGCAAAAAATATTGCTACTTATAGATGAAGTACACCTTTCTTCCTTAATAAATTTATACTTTTATTTTGCCTCAACTGGTGTAAACGCAAATATAATATTTATTTTTTCAAAAAAGTACTACAAGCAACACTTTGAACTATTGGACACCACAGCATACTTAAGAAAACAAAATTAATACCACTTAATTTATCATACCTTAGCCAATTTTTTCAAAACTATTTTTTTCCGTTTCTGTCACAATTAAGACGTTCGAGACACTCAAAGTAAGATCAAAATTCGATTGCTTTTTATACCATGCATCCATAGAATGAATTGGTATGTAACAGGCAGAAACATTTTACATTGAGTTGCGTTTTTCGATTAGATATTCGAATGTATTCGAAGCATAACATCTCAATCATTCGCATTCTCACTCATTCAATTTCTTTTTGTTTCGTTCAAATGTCGTGCGACTGAGTTATATGTCAGTTGATTTATTCATTCGCACTAGATCGGCTTCTCATTTAATTTATTTTGACAATTGTTTATTCGAATTTGAATTTTTGCCACTCATGCAGCCTTTTAATATGTATATACATATATACATACATACTTTATATTGAAACTAAATAAATCATTTTCAAATTGCTATTATTAGTTATTCACTTGGCTTTAAGTTGTTAGCCAATAGTCACAAGCGCTATACTTAATGTCTTCAGATTACGTATACAGATATATTTCATGAGAGATGCTTTCAAAACTTCTCCCCAGACGAATCATAACTCTGATGGCCATTGATCTGGCTCTCGGGCTAAATGGATTTCCCACAGCATTTGCCAAGTTTATGAAAAATAATCATAAAGACAGACCAAGGGAAGGATAATGGACGTCTAAAGGGGGGTAAGTGGCTCGAAAGATTACATATACATACATATACATATACATTAGATAGTCGCGTGTGGCTAGCGTATAAAGTGCTTTTAAAACATCCAACAAACTTTTTGGCTGGCATCAATGCGAAATGGCGAAAAGGGGCGCTGCTGGGTTGGCCGGGGCGAAAAGTGTTTTTCATAAGCAATAAAAATAATTTCGAGGCCGAATTTTAATTGCACCCAACGGGCACATTGAAAAAATAAGGGCAAAGGCGTAAAATATGATTGAAAAATGAGTTGAAAACAGAGTTCTTTCTTGGAGCAAAGAGATGAAAGCACTATAAATAAACAACGGGTAGATCTTTAATGAGGCGTATGTGCTTAACAGAGATATGAAGTTTCAGTTTGTATTTTACTTACTGAAATCCATTAACACCAACTAGATGTAGGAAGAATCAGTCCACAAATCCTTCTCTGTTAACTTAGTTATCATTATTTTTTAAAAACTAAGTATTCATCGGCGTTATGCATATGTATGTATTCTGAAGAATTCGGAATGACAGCTCAAAATAAAGTACGTACATAAGTCGCTGGATATATCATGCATCAAGTCAAAAAACTACTTCGAATTTATCAGTGGTGTCACAGAAAACGCTGGCGATTTTGGCAACGTTTGAAATGTAAAACGCCGAAACCAAACGTTGGTGTCATGGAAATCTCCGACGTTTCATTTTCGGAGCCACAGCCACCGGTTGGCACAGCAGCTGACTCGATCGCCGCTATTTCGGTATTTCGATTGTCGATAGGTGCAATAGGGTTGTGCAATTCAACAAAAAAATACTAACGTTTGGAATTAATATTGTTATACATTTTTCGTAAAACAAAAATTATTGATGTTATACAACAAGAAAAAATTTACTTATTTGTTCGAGGTACAGTTAACATACTGCAACATCAAAATTTTTAAAATTATTATCGCGCGCAATATTGTCGGTGCTTTGACAACCCTATTGTTTACATTTACTTCAAATTTGTAACTGTAAACAAATTTTGGCAAATTAACCAAAAATTTAACCCTCTACTTCCCAAGACCGCCTGCAGGCGGGCTAACTTCATTGGTCGCGCAATCTAATTTTTAAACCTGTATTTGTAGTTATTTTTATTTCATGTATTTAGGGGAATCCCAAATATTTATTTTGAAGCTTTCGCAGTTTACCATTCCACGAAAGACAGCTGCTAGAAGCATTCAATTGCCAAATTTAGTGAAAATCACAGAAAATAATTATTTGGTGCGAAGAGTCAAATTCAAAAATTTTAAAAAAATATAATTTACTCCCATATCTCAATTTAAAAATTACTAGCATATTTTTGCATAAGTTAACTAATAAAAAAGTGATTAAACTCATAAGAAAAAGTGTCCATAAGCTTTTTACTTGAGATCAAAGTTAGCCCGCCTAGAGGCGGGGTTAGGATTTGACCCAATATATCCTGAATCTCGGGAAACCAAAAATTTTTCTAGAATAAATATTTTTTTTTTACCCGTAACCAGTGCAAAAATGATTTTTGTTTTTAAAACAAAAATTTGGGAAGTAGAGGGTTAAGAACAATGATTTAAATACAACATGATGAATACAATGCATCGATAACTGCTAACTATTGCGTTTGTAAGCCTACATTCTCTTTTCTACACAATTCATTTTTCGCAACAATGGCAACTGTTTTACCCCAGAATAAAATTTTGTCCATGCGATTTCTAGGTATTAGCTCTGTTCAACAGGTCATTGGATGCAGACCTGGAGGTGTTTAGAACAAATGTGAGCGAAATCGTTGGGAATATTATTTAATCTAGACTCTTGCTTCTTTTTAGCAAGCGATTTCCATTTTTACAAATCTTCAATTACAAGTGAAATAGTTTAAAATTCGATGCACATATTCAAATGCAAATGTAATTAAGTTTATTCGATCATATTAGAAACCATATCCATCAGAAATCCAAAAAATTTCAATTCATTTTAAAAAGGGCGGCAACTGCAGTTGCATTTTTTACAGCTGTTTACATTTCTTCTTCTTTGGCTGACCAAGATAAAAACAGAGACGTCAACTTGGTGCATTTTTTCGACGTTTACATTAAATTTATCTGTGTACACACAATTTAAAAAACTTTCTTAAATTTGGTCGTAATCCATAAAATTTGTGCTTTCTTGTGGCATATAACAAACTAAAATTGGAAACACAAATGTTTTGTCCGAAAATTAGTTTCTGCCGTTTTCAGCAGGATGGCAGCCTTGCTTATGGGTGATTTAAGCAAAAACGACGCTTGCTTGATTTTTTCACAGGCGTTTTCGTAAAATAATAAATTATATATGAACACAAATATAGCCAGTGATTATTTGAATGCAATTCCATCCAAAAATAATCCAAGTTTAATTCAACACCATTCTTTTTTCAACATAATTTGCTGGAGCCGCAAAATTAACCAAACGTTGCAGCAAAACTCGCAACTTTTGAAAACTGTCAAAAGAGGTTTCTGTGTATCCCTGTATCTCCGGTTAAATTACAAGCACTGGAAAGGCATTTCGGATTTCTATAGTATGAGGTGCGTTTTGACACCGGAGATTATATATTATATTAATCACGTCTATTGAGTTATTTATTTGCATAAACAGGCTTAATAGCTAGTCCTGTAATAGCTTTAAATTGCTTGCTTTTGGTCTCTACCAGCAGCTTAGCTCTGAAAACATCTCAGTTATTTCTTTGAAAGAGAAAAGATCAGTTGCTTGCGTTTGAATGTTAGGCTACTGGAGCAGTTTTCTAGCTTACGTACTTCAAAGGTTCGACACTCGTGTGTGGAGAAGATGCGAAGAGAACACTTCTGTCTGCAAATGCACTATGTTTTGGTCGCTCGCTCTGTTGCGAAGAGCATTTCAAAATAAAGCTAGGTACACACGATGCAAACAATTTGCAGCAAGTTGAAAATAATTTGCAGCAAAATTTTGCACAAATGTTCACACCAATGCAAATATTGCATGAAAATATAGAAAATAGTTGCCGCAAACAGTTATTGCAAATTTTTTGTTTGCGGCAAAATGTTTGCAGTCGTGTTCAAACTTGCAAATTTGATTGCAGCAATCAACTTGCTGCAAATTGTTTGCATCGTGTGTGAGCGTCTTAAGACTCTGATGGGACAGTCGGTAAGGGCAAGCAGGGTCTGTAGGCCGGTGACAGTGTAATCCCAACGAACCCTAGTGTAATTGACATAATGACGTAATGAAATGAAATGAAAATAAAGTAAGTAAGTCGCCGGGCCGACTTGGATATACCATGCATCAGGGGAAAACAAATTACCTTGAGTTTATAAAACTTATTTCATATATTAAATTTCTTTCGTATGCGCGATTTCTAATATATGCTATCTCGCTCACTCTTATGTGTGTGCACTTTAGCGCCCCACCGGCCAAATTCGCCCTTGCACCGCTTTGAGTGCAAAACGTTTCAATGCATAACTCGGCCATTTTTATTCCGATTTTTATGAAACTTGGTGGAATGATAGATGTTCATAAGATCTATGAGTGCGCCAAATTAAATTACGATACGATCAATATTGCGGGAGAAAATCACTTTTTATTAAATTCCGGAGGCGGAAGGGGGCGTGGCAAAAAAAAAAACATAAACTTGGTCTGCGCCAAGACTACACGAGTCTACATTCTAAATTTGGTAACTCTAACATTTGTAGTTGCTGAGATCTCTGCACTCTTACGGACGGACGGACGGACGGACAGACGGACATGGCTATATCAATTTCTCTTCTCATGCTGATCAAGAATATATATACTTTATAGGGTCGGAAAAGCTTCCTTCTCCCTGTTACATACATTTTGGCGACTTTAATATACCATTTCATCCTATGGATGCATGGTATAATGAATGTGCTAAGATATAATATATTTAATATTTGGCAACATAAAAGACTTAAAGTTAATCCATTTTAACATACGAAATAAAAAATAAAGTAAGTAAGTCGCCGGGCCGACTTGGATATACCATGCATCAGAGGGAAAAATAACTACATCGAGTTTATACAACTAGATTCATATATTTAATTTCTTTCGTACGCGCGATTTCTAACATATGCTATCTCGCTCACTCTTATGTGTGTGCACTTTAGCGCTCCACCGGCCAAATTCGCCCTTGCACTGCTTTAAATGCAAAACGTTTCAATGCATAACTCGGCCATTTTTATTCCGATTTTTATGAAACTTGGTGGAATGATAGATGTACATAATATGTATAAGTGTGCCAAATTAAATTCCTATACGAACAATATTGCGGGAGAAAATCACTTTTCATTGAATTCCAGAGGCGGAAGGGGGCGTGGCAAAAAAAAATTAGTGGAATGATAGATGTTCATTAGATCTAGGAGTGTGCCAAATTAAATTACGATACGATAAATATTGCGGGAGATAATCACTTTTTATTAAATTCCGGAGGCGGAAAGGGGCGCGGCAAAAAAAAAACATAAACTTGGTCTGCGCCAATACTACATGAGTCTACATTCTAAATTTGGTAACTCTAACATTTGTAGTTGCTGAGATCTCTGCACTCTTACGGACGGACGGACGGACGGACAGACGGACATGGCTATGTCAATTTCTCTTCTCATGCTGATCAAGAATATATATACTTTATAGGGTCGGAAATGCTTCCTTCTCTCTGTTACATACATTTTGGCGACTTTAATATACTATTTCATCCTATGGATGCATGGTATAAAAAACGCAAATTCATAAAAATTAACAAGAAAATGTAACCAAAAAAGTTTAAGTAAACTCAAAAAACTTAGCCTAATGCATATTAGTATTTTGTTGGCCCTCCTTTTGCAGCAATTACTGCTAGCAGACGACGATGCATACTCTGTACTAACGGTTTGGTGTCATTTTCGACAATTTTGTCCCACTCGGAACGCAAAACCGAAGTAAGGGTAGCTTTGGAAGATATTTGGTGCTTCCGGATCCTCTTATCCAACAAATTCCAGACATGCTCAGTAGGATTGAGGTCTGGTGATTGTGGGGGAGTGTGCAATTGCTTGGTGTTGTAAAGCAACCATTCCTTCACAAGATATGACGTGTGTTTCGGGTCATTATCTTGTTGGAAATAATATGCACCTTCACTTAGCTGCAGCTGAGTCGCGCTCTCCTTGAGGTTGGCCTTCAAAATTCCCAGATAATGATGCTTGTCCATTTTAGTATCTATAAATACTAGTTTGCCAACACGACTCGAGGCGATACATCCCCAAACCATGACGTTTCCGCCTCCATGCTTCACAGTTGGAGTCAAATTTTTTTAGCTGTAAATGTTAAATTTGGACTCATCACTCCAAATAACAGAGTCCCAAAAAGAATCCGGCTCGGTTAGATATTTTTGAGCGAAGTCTCGTCTTTTTTTCTTATTGACCTCCGAAATCAACGGCTTCCTACGAGGAGTTCGTGCGTTGTACCCTTCCTTGTGCAGCACATTTCGCATAGTTTGCGGATGAACGCTAACTCCAGAGCTGAGAAATAGGTCCTCCTGTATTTTGGGTGCCGACATTTTTGGATCTCATTTTTGGAGCTCTTTACCGTGCTGAGAATTTGTCGCTTATCTCTGGCACTTAATTTTGAAGGTCGGCCTGATCTGGGATGAACCTCAAGGCTCGCTGTTTCCCCATACGATTTCAATATGGATTGAACACTAGTGGGTGGTCGGCCAATCACTCTGCCAATTTCGGATACACCTTTACCCTCTAAGTATAGCTTTATAATTATTTGTCGCGTTTCTAATGGTATTTGCTTGCCACGACCCATTATGACCCATTTAAGCACACAAAACTGACACAAATGAAATTTCATTGCAAAATATTCCAAGAAATTTAAGTGAAGTAAAGAAAAAATGAAGATTACCGTTGCAAACTCCGAACGACACCTAACGGTAAACAGGATAGAAGAAACATACTTAAACTTTTTTGGCATGCTTTTCGTCCTTTTTTTTTGGTTTTTGGTGCATAAAAAGAAAATAAAATAAAGTAAGTAAGTCGCCGGGCCGACTTGGATATACCATGCATTAGGTGAAGAGATATATATTAAATTTCTTTTAAATGCTATCTCGCTCACTCTTATGTGGAAACGAGCACTTTAGCGCCCCCTGACCAAATCGGTGATTTCCAGCATATGTTATCTCGCTCTTTTTTGCGTGCATCTGCCTTGCACCGCTATGAGTGGAAAACGTTTCTATGTATAACTCGACCATTTTTATTCCGATTCTTGTGATATTTGGTGGGATGATAGATATACGTGACATGTATTAGTGTGCCAAATTAAATTACGATACGATAAATATTTGAAAATCGAATTTCGGGGGCGGAAGGAGGCGTGGCCAAAATTTGAAACAAACTTGGTCTGCGTGCATACTGCACCATCTAATGTCCAAATCCGATAGCTCTATCTTTTATAGTTCCCGAGATATAGAGGCTCTAAATATTGTTTTTCAAATAGCGGGGGCGCAAGGGGGCGGGGCGAAAAAAAAAATAAACTCGATCTGCCTGCAGAGCAAACGGGTCTACATGCCAAGTTTGGTAGCTCTAGTTCTTATAGTTTCCGAGATCTCGATGATCCTACAGACGGACATGTCTCAATCGACTCGGCTATTGATACTGATCAAGAATATATAGACTTTATAGGGTCGGAAAAGCTTCCTTCTCCCTGTTACATACATTTTGGCGACTTTAATATACCATTTCATCCTATGGATGCATGGTATAAAAAGGGGGTCGTGAGGAGAGTTTTGTCCGCAACTGTATATGTATATGCCACTTCATGCGTTTGCCGCTGCACGGTGGTTAGCTATTGAGATGTGTGTTGAAACTGGAGTCCACATGTTATTGCTGATGGAGTTATAAGTGGAAAGTGCATAGAAGTATCTAACCAATTAAGACTTTAGTGTATTTTGTATACCCTTGCAGAGGGTATTATTAAATTTGTCGGATGTTTGTAACGCAGAGAAGAAAGCGTATCCGACCCCATAAAGTATATTCTTGATCAGCAAGAGAAGACGAGTTGATATAGCCATGTCCGTCTGTCTGTCTGGTGCTACGCAAACTAATCCCACAGTTTTAGAGTTATGGCATTCAAAGTTCGTATATAAGCTTTTTTATACAGGCACTTGCACATCTTCGATATAAAGGGATTCCATCATATGCGTGAATTTCAAAACAATCGGATAAACATAAAGCCTGATTTCGACGGTATAAAATTTGCCTATATACACACACACGCATAAGCAGTAAAGCACATATACAGTGGTGGCCATTTATTTGGCATATATGTATTTTTTTTCGTTGTTCAATTCAGATTTTCTCGAGTGTTAAACAATTTTTTGAAACAATTTTGCAATGTGTTTGTCAATATATTGAGATGATGCACCGTAAATTTTGTTAAGTTGGCTTTAGCCGTTTTTTCCCCATGTGCATTTGATTGGAAAAACCCCCCATTTTTTGTGGACAAATATTTGGCACACTTTTCCAGAATCGTTAATATTAAAGATACACCTTTGGACTCTAAGAAGTTAAAGAACTAGTAAAACTAAGAAACCAGATACCAGAAATTTTCAATTTATCCCCAAATTTAGTAAAAAAATAGTATTTTAGCATTAATTAGTGCCGTAAAACGGCGCCAAGTGAAAAGACCCAAATTTAAGAGCAAAAATCGCAACTTCAACTGGCTCCAAAACTAAGGGTCAAGGGCTGCAAGGGTATACAAACTTCGGCATAGCCGAAATCAATTCCTGTGCGAAATCAATTCCTTTGGTTGCTTCCTGGTTGCTTTCAATAAATGACCTGAAACTCGCTTTAATAAATTTTAAAACGAAACATGGTCGCAAAAAAAATAATAAATATTGATAATTATAATTGGATCCATGCCAACTACGCAATTGTTGACTCACTGATTAAATATCGTCACTTATTGTTAGTATTTTAAGACAAATACAAGAAGATTACCAAATAGGATGGCAGTTTTACTTAGTTGCCAGAATTATCAGCTAGAACAGCTAGAATTATCAGAGGATAGGGAGTACAGATAGGACCCTATGGATTATATGCTCACAGACAATCAAAATAATCAATCACAAGAAGAACGCAATGGGATATTCTCCGATTTCGCTATGTAAGCCCCTTCAAAATACACAAAATTAATTATGATGTAAAAATATATGTATGTATGTATGTATGAATGAATCCAGGCGTCAGGTGGAAGGGTGGTTTGGGTTGTATGGGTGCTTCGATTCTTTCTGCTTCGGTTGTCGGCTAGGTTGTGGAAGGGACGGTCGGGGCGAGCGGGGTGGGCTTATGGCCTTGTCGCGGCGCCAACTTTCATGCTCAATTAAAACGTTTATTTAATGAAAACAAATGCGCTTAATTAATAAACACGCATTTTGCGGCTTTTTGGGGAAAACGGGTTAAATATGGAAGGATGGGTTACACGGTGAGGACAGGTGGGGGGGCGAAATTGAGGGTAATATGCTTCCATAGTAACTTGAACCGACAACGGTTACCATCCAAAAATTCACAAACTGTCGCAGCTGTTTATGTAGCGGTTGTTGGGAATAATTATTGTTCTTGTTGTTGCCTTTTCCTGTTTAATTACGCTCGGTGCATGGCCAAAAGAATTATAATAAATAAAGTAAGTAAGTCGCCGGGCCGACTTGGATATACCATGCATCAGGGGAAAAAAAATGACATCGAGTTTATAGAACTAAATTCATATATTCAATTTCTTTCGTATGCGCGATTTCTAACATATGCTATCTCGCTCACTCTTATGTGTGTGCACTTTGCCGCTCCACCGTCCAAATTGGCCCTTGCGCCGCTTTGAGTGCAAAACATTTCAACGTATAACTCGGCCATTTTTATTCCGATTTTTATCAAATTTGGTGGAATAACATATATAAGTGTGCCAAATTAAATTCCGAACGATAAATACTGCGGGAGAAAATCACGGACGGACAGACGGACATGGCTATATCAATTTCTCTTCTCATGCTGATCGCGAATATATAGTATATACTTTGTAGGGTCGGAAAAGCTTCCTTCTGCCTGTTACATACATTTTGGCGACTTTAATATACCATTTCATCCTATGGATGCATGGTATAATAAATGTGCCATTAATTTTAGGTTGATTATTTGTATATGTATGTGATGTAACAGGATATTGATGCGAGGTTTTTGGTTTAGTGTATTACTGATATTCAATGTTCTTAGAACAATGTTGGTGTCGTTACACTTATGACTATGTATGTACATATATATCAATTAAGGAAATGTAACTAAACACGCAAAAGATATGTTTAAAGCCGATCTACTAAAGTGTTCTCGTATAAATGGCAACTTTATTGTAAGAGGGGATCTAAACTGCAGAAACAGACATTGGAACTGCTCTCGAGCAAACTCTTTTGGCAACACCCTTTGTGACCTTTCTACAATGGACAAATTCACTTTACTCCCACCAGTGATTCTACTTACAATACATACCTCCAAGCTACAAAGGAAAGCTATCCATTTTTGATCTTTTTCTGACAAATCAACCCAGAAAGTTCTCTCATCCCAAAGTACTCAATGCCCTCTCTTCTGATCATTTGCCAATTATCTGCAAATTAGCTATTGATACAAATGCCGACTTTGTTGAGACTTATCTTCAATATTCTAGGTCTAACTGAAAGAAATTGAGAAATAATCGATAACTCAGGCAATCGAGCACTGCACCCCTAGAAAACAAGTCAAGCTACAAACCTGAAAACTTGTATAGCATACAGTGGTGGCCAATTATATATCATTGTAACTAGAAATGCTGTTCAGAGACAATTCATCTGAACCAGTAGATAGAGTGATTAAGCACGAATTATTCAATCATAACAATATCATTTGGGACGAAAAGTTGTCTAAACTCGGCTCACTAAAATAATAAAGAACAAAAAGCCATACATATATTCCCTGTTTCAATCATGAAGATAAAGGTCTACACAAACTGCTTAGATAAGACAAACTGTCTCTGTGACATATTTGAGTCTAAACCAGAGCCGGCCACGCATAGCCCCCGGGGGCCAAAGTCAAAACGCGAAACTCATGTACACTGACGAGCAAAACTGTAACTCCAGTTTGCAATTCTCAGTTTGACGGCGCATAACTTTTGTCAAACTTAAGGTACGTTGATGCATCTTCTATCATTTTATTTTGGAACTATTTTACTCTCTTTTTCCAAAGTTGGAAGTCATTTGATCACCTAGAATAGAAATGGGAGAGCAAAATGCAGAAAAACCCAAATGTTACAGTTTTGCACTCTCCTATCAATAATTTTATTTTCTTATATATTAGTAATGGGTCCAAAGACCTTTGGATTTTTTTAGATCCTTAATACGATTGGGCATACTCTCTGCATATTTCTTTACAAATTCGGGTGGAATAGACTCCCACACATCCTTTGTCCGCTCCCACAATTCCATCATGTCGCTTGGAGGACTTGGGTACTTGCACAGTTCCGATTTGACATGACTCCACAAATTTTCGATCGGGTTTGTGTCCGGAGATTGTGGGGCCAGTTCAAATGCCCAAAACGTTGACCTTGGAGCCATTCTTGGATGATATGGGAGGTATGCTTTGGGTCATTGTCTTGTTGAAAAATTACTTTTTCAACAGCAAGACCCATATTTTGTACCACTTCCGGGAGATTATGCATTAATATATTCAAATATTGCTCTTTACGCATAATCCCATCGACCAAAATGAGCGGACCCACTCCATTTTTGGTAATGCATCCCCAAACCATGATTGATCAGCCTCCGTGCTTTACGGTTTGACGAACATGGATCATATTAAACCACAAAACAAATCCAACAAAAACATCTTTTAAGGTAATATGGTCGGATGAAACTAAAATAAACCGCTTCCAGTCGGATGGGCGATCTTGGTACTAGAGCAGAGACCCGTCTGCTCCCAACCCAAGCCATGTTATACGAGCCGAGCGCTTGCCGAAGCCATCACAAAAAACATTTGAGAGCGTAAAAACAGGATTAGGCTCTCACAGCATTTCGACGCGAGCAGGTCTGTGTCGCTTTGCTCCGTCACCACACATGAAAAAATTTATCGTTGCTTTGTTTTCTCTTTCTTGCTCTTGCATTTAATCGTCGACTGCGTTCGTTGTCTTCATTGCGGCGAAATTTGTTAACTTTTAATTTTGCACAGTGTAAAGCAGCTTACACACACAAGCAAGCGCAATGTTTTCTCGCCTCTATTTGTGCCGATCTCTGCACATCCAAGTGCAGCCAGTTTGGCAATTTCGTGGCCAGATCTTTAAAAAAATATTTGCAACTTTTATTTTTAAAATGCTGTTAGCCACAAATCTATCAATTTTAAATTTTTTTTTTTTTTTTTATCAATTTCAGCAACTTTATTCTAAAACTAGCAATTCTACGATTAAGATATCGGAACTTGTATTTAACTCAGTGCACAGTGGGCCAACTGAGCAGTCTAGCGGGACATAAGTCAAGATTAACTTTTTAAAAATTCGTTAGTTTTGTTATTTATCCTAATTGGCAACACTTGTAAAAGCTTAAAAAAGCTTTCGTGAGAGCTTTTCAATGCACCCCTGATCAGCTGCGAGCTTTCAAAGTGAACAGATGATCAGCACGTGGCATGCAAATATTTGGTTGCACTTTTGGATCTTTCTTGGTTGATCTTCAACTTAAACAAATTAAAACAAATTGACCCAATTACTTTTGTTTTCGTCTAGAAAAGGTATGTATTAAATAAAAAATATGTATATGTTTGTGACCTGTCTATTCATGTGTAGCAAAATAAATGTGTTTGAAGTATGTTGTTTTAACAAGTACGGTTTTGGGCCTTATACTAACATCTCTGAACTATAACTTACTTTATTCAATCTTATTCAAGCTAGTATTAGCATTTATGTATCGTGTGAGTCTTTGTGATTTTAACGTGTTCAAAATGGTAGCCATCTACGACCATCTGCTAAGTTTATTACACTTTTTTAGGTGCTATGTCGGTCCCAAAGCGCATGCTGTATAGCACTTGGCTTGGCGAAAATATCGCCACAAAAAAAGTTATTGCTTTAAAAGAACTTATATTTGGTAGAATTGTAAAAAAACAGAAACCTTTCAAAAAAGGAAATCGAGGAAATCACCAAAAAAATAACTAACTTTGCAAGCAGGCTTACAGAAAAATGGAAGGCATGCCATTACAACAAATCAGTCTTCGAAAAAAAAAATCAGAAATGCGATGAGTTAATGGTGGCAACAAGCACTAGTCTGTATAAATCCGGAATGCGAACCGCATTAAAAATCGTTACAGAGCTTAATGCAAATGAGACGGCAGGACAAAAAATTAAAAAGTCATTGGACGCACAAGCACAATTGCCAAATCCGTACTCACCTGAAGAAGCTCTGGCTCTATACATGGATGTAGGCTACACGAAGCATACATACAAGCTAATGCGATGTAGTGCTAAGGAGAGGAATGCTGATATATATCCGAGCTACCAAAGGTTGCACTCAGCTAAGGTTATGTGCTATCCGACCAACTTGAAATATTCAGACTATTCAGCTGAGACAACTTTGCAAAGTTTAGTCGACCATACCGTTAGTCGAATAATACAGGCGAACTCCCCAGTTTTTGATAATCAATTATTGGAAAATAATAATAAAATAAAATTATATAGTACATAAATGGGGATGTGATGGAAGCAGTGGACACGCAACATACCGGCAAAAGTTTGAAAATGGTGAAACCAATATGCTCGATCAGCACCTTTTTGCAGTTTGCCTTGTACCATTACATGCCGTCATCTGTACACAAAGTTTTAATACATGGAGCGGACATCATCAACAATGTGGGACTTCCTATTGGTATATTGTCCGAAGAAGCACCTGAAGCCAGGAATAAGGATTTTATTAATATACGATTAAACCATTCCCGTAAGGACAAGAGGAGCAATACAATGGAAGATGTTATGAATGGACTACTTGTTTCATCGGATCCTCTTATAACGACTCTCTCCAAAACAACAAAAGCCACTTTCAAAAAAATTAATTTTGACAAAACCGTTTTAGGAGCTATTTAGCTGTAACGAATCTATTAGTGACTCGGATTCATCTGATTCCGATTAATTTTTTTTTTTTAATATATTATAAATATGTTAAATATCTTAAATTAAAATTTTCAATGGAATATGTCTTCATTTACGCAAGTTGCTACTAAAGTTCCGCTAGATGGGCAGCCTGGCCCACTGTGCAGTGGTTCGATTATATTAACTACTTTATAGTCTTTAAATGTGTTTGGTGATTGTGACCGGACAAACATGCCGAAAGTATATAAGAAAGTTCTCGTGATGCCTGGCACAGGAAGCAGCATTATTGCCACTGTTGATCAAAATGCACCTACATTATTAAAAATATACTGGCAATGCATTTTATAGACGATTTGTGGACCGACTTTTGGTCTTTTGTTGGACGAATCTACTGACATTAGTGTTGCTGTTGTCCAACAAATTGATCGCCAGGGGGTTGATATGCCTATCTAGGCGGTCTAGGTGGGATGTTGTCAGCCTAGCGATTTATATGTAAGTATATCCGCATTTGTTGTAAGGGGATTTGCGTTCGTAATGATTCGTAGAGCTTTGTCCTGGAACCGCTACATAATTTTTCTGGTGGACATGCTAGCGGTTTGTGTAATCAATATTTTAAAAGATCAAAGAAGCTAACTTCGGCTATGTCGAAGTTTGTATACCCTTGCAGCCCTTGACCATTACATTTTATTTCCTAAAAAATTTTTTGTGCCTATATATTTTATATCGTCGAAATCAGGCGTTATGTTTATTCGATTGAAATTCACGTATATGATGTAATCCCTTTTTATTTATGTACGTAATCAGTTTGGATAAGATTATTAAAAAAATAGAGAAGTTATTCGCATTTAACGTTTGTATTTGTATGGCAGCTATATGATATAGTTGTCCGATCTTATTCAAAATCGCAGATGTGTGAGTATAGAAAAGCTTATATGCGAACTTTGAAAGCCATAGCTCTAAAACTGTGGGACTAGTTTGCATAGCACCAGACAGACATGGGTATATCAACTCGTCTTCTCTTGCTGATGAAGAATATATATACTTTTTGGGGTCGGAAACGATCCCTTCTCTGCTTTACAAACATCTGACCAATTTTATAATACCCTCTGCAAGGGTATAAAAATTAAAGAGGCCAAATTCATATCACACGAGCTTAAAATTATAAACAATTGCATAGAGTTTATTAAAGAGTTAATAATCCAACTTCGCAAAAGGTAATATGGTAATTATGATCCGACCCTATAAAGTATTTATATTCTTGATCAGTATGAGAAGAGAAATTGATAGAGCCATGTCCGTCTGTCCGTCCGTCCGTTATTTTTGCCATGCCCCCTTCCGCCTTCGGTTTTAATAAAAAGTGATTTTCTCACGCAATATTTGTCGTATAGGAATTTAATTTGACACACTTATAAATGTTATGAACATCTATCATTCCACCAAATTTGATAAAAATCGGAATAAAAATGGCCGAGTTATACGTTGAAATGTTTTGCACTCAAAGCGGCGCAAGGGCAAATTTGGCCGGTGGAGCGCTAAAGTGCACACACATAAGAGTAAGCGAGATAGCATATGTTAGAAATCGCGCAAACAACAGAAATTTAATAAATTTCTGAATTTAGTTTTATAAACTCGATGTTGTTTTTTTCCTCTGATGCATGGTATATCCAAGTCGGCCCGGCGACTTACTTACTTTATTTTATTTCTGGATTGCCGAAAAACATTAAAATAATGCAACATGTAAATCTGTTTTCCGTTTAAAATATGTTAAGACCTTCCAAGAGCAAGGAAATTCTCAATATTTTGGAATATTTTGAATGTCAAGAGATTAAATGTATTCAAATGGATAAAATTGATTTGATAAATTGGGAGTTTGACGAGGACACCGTGAAATTTAGGAGATTTAAATTATAAAGACGCTGGCAATAATAATCCTTAGCTTAGCGGAATTCGCGCTGAAAATTATTTCGTTGCCGTGGTCAAATGTGGAAGTGGAGCGTATATTCTCTCAATTGAATATAATAAAAAACCAGAAGGCCGGGCTAACTTCGGCCATGCCGAAGTTTGTATACCCTTGCAAGCTCTTGTGTTACTAGATCTCTAAAAAGAGTTATATAAATGTAAAGACCCTGGTGTAAAAATCCGTTTTTACACGCCACAGCACGGCACGTATACATTTGCATTTATGTAGACATGCAACATGCAATTTCTTCATATGTTTGTACGACAGATATATGATATAGTCATCCGATTTTGATCAAATTTACCAGAATTATAACTTTCAATGTGAAAATGTTATTTACCAAGTTTGACAATTATCGCTTAAGAAACAGAAAAGTTTCTAGAAGAAAAACTATTTTTGGTCCGATCGTTCATATGGGAGCTATATGATATAGTAATCCGATCTTGATCAAATTTGGCATGGATATTTGGATGTATAATAAACTGCCAAATGTTAAGTTTTATGACAATCGGGTGAAAAAGAAAGAAGTTATTGATCTAAAACTCATTTTTCGACCGATGGTTCCTATGGGAGCTATATGATATAGTCGTCCGATCCGGATGAATCCGAGACATACAATGCCTGCAGTATATACAAGACTTCGTGCAAAATTGCAGCTCTGTAGCTTTAGCGGTTTAGGAGGAGAAGCTGTTGATCCAGACAGACGGACGGGCGGACGGACAGTCGGACAGACAGACGGACAAACGGACGGACAGTCGGACAGACAGACGGACAAACGGATTTGAACTCGTCTTGTCATGCTGATTAAGAATATATATACTTTATATGGTCGGAGATGACTCCTTCTATGCGATGCACACTTCTGACCAAAATTAATATACCCTTTTTGCAAGGGTATAACAAATTACGCAATTCCATGAGTTTAAAAAAATTAAATGCGATATTGTATGTAAGGTTAGTTATAAATTTTAATAATTATAGTAGAAATAAAAATTGAAATAATTAAACTTCAAATATTTTAACAGGACTACAACGACATGAAAAATGTTGTCATAACTATAATCTGCCAAATGACTCAAATTACTGGAAGTACGCCACTGAATGTGAAGTTGACGAGCTGGATAATATTTTAAGTAATATGTATTAGTTAAATCTAAATGTAATTTTAATTTAAGTGTTTCTAATTTGTATTACTTCATTACTTATTATTCATATGCTTAAACATTTAAAAATAAAAAAAAATGTTTACAAGAAAAATTAATTAACATCTGTGTTACTTAAATCGGGTATATCGTCCAAAAGAACCATAACTTCCTCATCATTATATGTATATACTTCTTGCTCTATATAGAGGTACTTTTTGATGTCGAAGAAATAACAGGGTCTGAAGTTAGCATTGGTGCATGTATTTAGTCTTCCATTGTGTTCATACGCGAGTTTTTTCGAGTATGATTCATTCGATATTTGCGCATGTCCTTATTTCGCGCCTAGAGATCTTCCTCAGACTTCATGCCGATGGGTAAAGAGACATTTTTTATAATGTCCGCACAGTGAATAAGGACTTTGTAACCACATGCCATGGTACGTAGAATATTGCTCAGTCTGTTTATTATTTCAAAATTTACACCCGTTATCGTAGAAGCTAATTTATGGTTCCTGGAATAATCTTCTGGCTGTATTGCCATTGTTAGTGTTTCCAGAACCTACCATGGGAATGTCATTTGTATTTTCACTTTTCTTTCTGCAACAATTTTTTTATCGGCTCCTCGAACCTGCCAGTTCTTTATTGGAATTCGATAAGATATGTGGATGATGCACTTGAAACAACGAATCCATGCATGCAGAGTAGACAGCCCATACTTATATAAGTGCTCCTTAGTGGGCTTTGCTTGAATAACCTTTAAGTTATTAAAGCTTGCTGGACCAGCACCACAAATTCCACAAGCCTAGGAGGAAGATTCCGCAATCGAACTAAACACTTTTTCATCGAACATTGTCAAATTAAATTCGTGATTGAATTCAAAAGTGTTAAATTTTGTCGATTGAATCTGGTCAATTTGCGTATTTATATTTTCAATTTCTGTTTTCACTAAGTCGGCAGTTTCCTTCTCAAAAATTATTTTAATTGGTCTGCAAAACCGAGTTGAAGAAGGACTTTCATTTTCCCATCTAATGTTTGCAATGGAACAATGCAATTGGAGAAGATATGTCCGTTAATCATTCCCACTTCGTTATCAGAAAAGCGCTGGCGATAAGTTGAATGACCACTGCTGCCGTCACAGCCCCATTTGTACACAGCTTTTAATGTCAAAGAATTCCAATCATTTTCCATTCCTTTAAATGCTGCTCCATATCCTTGGATAATTCGTGCGACTGTATGGTCAACCAAGCTCTGCAATATGACTTCAGCAGAAGTCTCTGAAATTTTGATATCTCTAGGATAACAGCTTTTTTTGCTTTTTGCAGCACATCATAGCACGGAAACATTTTGGACCCGTGCCCTTTAACTGAATTCTGAATTAGTTTGTACGAATTCTTGGTCAAGTCGCCATCCACAAAAAGTGCCAATGCTTCTTCTGGGGTAAAATTAGTCGGCTTTTCCACTTTAGTATTCAAGTTAACTTCCTCTTATTTTGAGGAGGTCACCTTGCATAAGCAAGGATTTGCTTTCCGTCCCCCAACGGTACGCACACCCCCCAATGATAATACGCCGTCGGTTCGATCTCACGTTATAATCATTTATTGTCTCCTGACACGGCCTTCGGGTGTTCACCACCCAGCCACCACAGACCTCGGCCTCTCGGTCTGTTCTGACTCTGCTCCCCTGCTGCTGCTGATGTTGCTGCTGCCGCTGATATTGCTGTTACCGCTAATGCTGCTGCTGCCGCTGATGCTGCTGCTGCCGCTGATGTTGCTGCTGCCGCTGATGCTGCTGCTGCCGCATGGTGTTAACTCCTCCCCGTCTAAAGATCTGTGTCCCGCGGATCAACACGCTGCAGCCTCGGTGTGTAGGTGATACCCATAATGTTTTCCAGGAATGCCCAATCGATAGGTTCTGGGTCGGTAAGATAGCACAACGGCTTACATTTTGCCAAGTCCATTTAATGTATTGTCAGCATAGCTATCCGCAATCAGAGCAGCTTCTTGTCTTGCATCTTCAATTGTAATGTTGTTATGGTGCAGGTCAGCGGTTCGAGCGAGCATTGGAGTGGGGTAATAGGAGCTGAAGAAATGAGCCGTTTTTTCATTATCGTATGTAAGTGTTGTAAGTATTTCTTCTTTTCCCAAGTATAATAGTGTAGTTTGTAGTTCCTCCTTTTTCAAAGTTTCTCCAAAGAACGGTGGTGCTATGTGAAAAGATGAAAAATGGAATAAGTGTTAGTATGTACAAATTTTTGTCGTTAATATATTTAATTCATCTTTTTTTTCATATTGTGTCTTTTTTTTTTATCTTGTTAATTTATAATTTTATTTGCTTTTCGTTTTCACTTTTTGAATATTTTCGTTTTTAATTGTCGCACAGCTGCCTATCGTGATGCTCCACTATGTCGGTTGAGGGAGGTCTCCGTTATCCCTTTTAGTCCTAGCAAGGACCTACTTAGGTGGAGGTGACTCCACATCCCCACTCGGGAGGATACCTTCGGTGGGAAGCACCACTGGTGGCCAATACTTGCGCATTTTTCATTTTTTCTTATTCTTCATAAACTTGCCACTCGCGGTGGCTCATTAATTTATTTTTTTGTAGGTGACCGCTAACCGCCACGTTCGCGAGTGCCCATCAATTGCTGAACGAATGTTATTCCCTTTTTCTTTTTATACCATGCATCCATAGGATGAAATGGTATATTAAAGTCGCCAAAATGTATGTAACAGGGAGAAGGAAGCTTTTCCGACCCTATAAAGTATATATATTCTTGATCAGCATGAGAAGATAAATTGATAGAGCCATGTCCGTCTGTCCGTCCGTCCGTCTGTCCGTCCGTAAGAGTGCAGAGATCTCAGCAACTATAAATGATAGAGCTACCAAATTTAGAATGTAGACTCGTGTAGTCTTGGCGCAGACCAAGTTTATGTTTTTTTTTTGCCACGCCCCCTTCCGCCTCCGGAATTTAATAAAAAGTGATTTTCTCCCGTAATATTTATCGTATCGTAATTTAATTTGGCACACTCATAGATCTTATGAGTATCTATCATTCCACCAAATTTTTTTTGCCACGCCCCCTTCCGCCTCCGGAATTTAATAAAAAGTGATTTTCTCCCGCAATAATTATCGTATCGGAATTTAATTCGGCACACATATATATGTTATGGACATCTATCATTCCACCAAATTTGATAAAAATCGGAATAAAAATGGCCGAGTTATGCATTGAAACGTTTTGCACTCAAAGCGGTGCAAGGGCGAATTTGGCCGGTGGGGCGCTAAAGTGCACACACATAAGAATGAGCGAGATAGCATATGTTAGAAATCGCGCACACGAAAGAAATTTAATATATGAAATAAGTTTTATAAACTCAAGGAAATTTGTTTTCCCCTGATGCATGGTATATCCAAGTCGGCCCGGCGACTTACTTACTTTATTATACCATGCATCCATAGGATGAAATGGTATATTAAAGTCGCCAAAATGTATGTAACAGGGAGAAGGAAGCTTTTCCGACCCTATAAAGTATATATATTCTTGATCAGCATGAGAAGAGAAATTGATAGAGCCATGTCCGTCTGTCCGTCCGTCCGTCTGTCCGTCTGTCCGTCCGTAAGAGTGCAGAGATCTCAGCAACTATAAATGATAGAGCTACCAAATTTAGAATGTAGACTCGTGTAGTCTTGGCGCAGACAAAGTTTATGTTTTTTTTTTGCCACGCCCCCTTCCGCCTCCGGAATTTAATGAAAAGTGATTTTCTCCCGAAATATTTATCGTATCGTAATTTAATTTGGCACACTCATAGATCTTATGAACATCTATCATTCCACCAAATTTTTTTTGCCACGCCCCCTTCCGCCTCCGGAATTTAATAAAAAGTGATTTTCTCCCGCATTATTTATCGTATCGGAATTTAATTCGGCACACTTATATATGTTATGGACATCTATCATTCCACCAAATTTCATCGGAAAAATCGGAATAAAAATGGCCGAGTTATGCATTGAAACGTTTTGCACTCAAAGCGGTGCAAGGGCGAATTTGGCCGGTGGGGCGCTAAAGTGCACACACATAAGAGTGAGCGAGATAGTATATGTTAGAAATCGCGCATACGAAAGAAATTTAATATATGAAGTAAGTTTTATAAACTCAAGGAAATTTGTTTTCCCCTGATGCATGGTATATCCAAGTCGGCCCGGCGACTTACTTACTTTATTTTTTATAATTTTTACTTATTTATGTCGCCAATGAGGATGTAAAATTCGACTTTGACAAATTAACTTTTTGAGTTCCAACCACTTTAATTTTCAGTGGATATTCTATATTTTTATATCATGCACTGATGGAGATTTGAACCCCGGACACACAAAAAATTAAAACTTTATTTTTATTTTTTCAAAACCAACACTTCACATCCACTTGGCAACACAAAAAAAAATTTTGTTGATTATTTTATAAATTTCTTACTTATGCCTTTCACCGACAGGGTTTTGAACCCCGGTTACACAGAACAAAAATCAATCTACATATGTATTTGGATAAAGGATAAATTTATTTATCCTTGGTATTAGGAATAAACCACGACTTGTCTGTTTGACAGATTTAGGGAGAGTGATCTTGAAGCGACAATTGTACCTTAAATCAAGGGCTGATCTGCGTTTCTTTACTTCAAAGGAATTTTAAATGCTTCGCGACGGTCGCAGATTTAACTAGAATTATTGCGTTTGTCAAAGTTCCACGGATTATTAGAGGAAAATTTTACCCGTACCCAAAAGCTAAAAAAATTTTGTAACCCGAACCCAACCCCAATAAAAAAAATTTTAATACAAAATAAAATTTTTTATTTCCTTTGTTTTCTTCAAAACAGCACTTAAATTACATTTTTATAAATGAATAATAGGTATGAAAAAATCCAAATTTAAATTACATATTTTTGTAAAGAAAAAGTAACATATCGAGATTTGCGCTTGACAATCTTGTGCGCCTTTCATTTAATATTTTCCCCGACGATAATATTTTCTTACAGGTATGCATAATATTTGTTTGGCCACCACTTGCAATAATTTCAGGTCAGTTGCCTGTTTCCAAAAATCTAAAATTTGCATGTTTGAACGAGTAGTTGTAGCAAAATATTTATCAATTTCTAAATCTATAGGACTTTTGTCGAGTTTTATTTTTTTTGGTTGATTTTTGTCGAAATACTCTTGAAATTCATTATTGCTATTTGGTGTTTTCAATTTTTAAGTCGTCATCTCTGTGTCGCTTGTGATTTCATCAATTTCATTCATCATGCTTTTGATGGTCTCCAAAAAATGATTTTTTTTTCTTCAGGTAAAAAACTCAATTCTTTGAATGGAGGGTTTAAAAATAATCCAACTAAATGTACTGAAGTTGGCTGAAAACGCAATTCCAAAGAATTTAAAGTTTTTTTTTTAATTGTTCTATAACATTTGAATCGTATATTTCAATTTTACATTGTTTTTTTAGTTTTTCATACCATAAAGCATATATATGTATTGTTGGCTCTTTTTCAGATGATAATTTGTCAGGACAATCTTTAAATGGTTTTAAAAACGTAATTAGATTTTCAATTAAAGCGAAGTCAATATTAGCTATACGTTTTATTTCATTTTTTGATAAAAGTAAAACTTTAATTTCTTGCTGAACATCACAAATGCTTTCAAGCATAATAAAGATAGAGTTCCAACGCGTTTTTATTTCTTGTTTTAGAGATTTGCTTAATTTGTGATTAAGTTCGGAATGCTTGAAAAATTTTACAAGATTTTTTGAATTGTCTATTAAAAATTTAATTTCATCAACGGGATTCTTTTCCATAACATCGTCCATAACTAAGTTTAAATTGTGGCACGCGCAAGAAAGCCTTTTGTAATTTTTGAACGCGGCCACCACGTTCGCCCCATTGTCAGTAACAATTACTGAATTTCTTAACTTACTTTGCAAGTTGTAATCGATCAATATATGCTGAATTTGATCTAAAATATTAACAATAACAAACGTAATCGATAGTGTACACGAAGTTGAGAAAGAAAAATATTTAAATATATAACAATTCCGTTTTTATGTATCCAAATTTATTTTCGGGTTTTTCAGGTTGAGCGTCCTTATTTCGGAGAACCCAACTTCCAGTCATTCCTATGTTTGCGATGACTATAAATAAGTCTCATGATCAAACATTTTAAAAAGTGGGAATTTTACTGAGGAGGCCTGTGTTTAGTCACGGACAAATGTATGTTGCCGCCAGTTGAGTTCGATCATTTGATGGATTGAGATTCCATACTTAAGTGTCGGCCGCCGGTGTTGTTAATATTAATTATTGGCTCAAAAGAGTTATCGAATAATTAGATACGAAGCCTAAAAGTATGCAAACGAGTCAAAATTTATGAAAATAAGGGCGTCCGAAACTGCCCATTCGTCTTAATAATAACAAACTTTGGTTAATGCCGGAAAAGTCTTACTAATAACAAACTGTAGTTAATGCCGGAAAAGTCGACAAATAGTGTCATTTCCGCCCAACCGACAGAGGGGCGCAGTCGCATAACGTACGACACGTTATCGCGTGGACGAAGACAAGAAACCAATAATCGGACAACTTAAGCTAACTATGAGCTAAGTAATAGACATTTTAGTATAGGAAGAGAGGACTCTGTGCTGATCGCTCGGTACAACCGATTGTAGTCAGCACAAAGGACTCGAAAGAGTTCATGCATAGCATAGTTAGTAGTACAGCGATTTAAAGATATAGGAATAAAGTTTCTAGTAGGTCTACAGGGTACGGATAGATTAACCTGAGACAATAAATCAGGCGAATCTATTTCCCCATTCAAAAGCTTGTGCATAAAGATTACACCAAGCATAATTCTACGGTTAATGAAAGAAGGAAGGTTAATCAAAAGAAGTCTACTGGAGTACGAAGGCAAATTGACATTGTGATTTCAGTTTAAGGCACGAAAGGGAAAAAACAGAAATTGCTTCTGTACAGATTCGATTCTAGTTTGTTGCGTCTCATACTGGGGCGACCATACACAAGAACAGTACTCTAGAATTAGACGTACAAGTGAGATAAAGAGAATCTTGGTTATATATGGATCATCAACTTCCTTTGACCACATTGGTTTACTGACAGTGTTAAAAACATGGGAATTAAAAGTTAGTTTGCAGGCTATGAGCATACCTAATCGTTCATCTCAGTTAGACGTTCCAAAGGACTATGATTAAGAAAATAGGTTCCCAGTTGAGGAGAAGTTCAATGAAAAGTCATTACCTTACACTTAGTAGTGTTAAGGTTTAACAAATTGAGCCGACACCAAGACTCAAGATTATTTAGATCGGCCTGTAAGCGAACAGGCGAAATCATATCTTTATAACTGGAACAAAGCTTAACGTAATCAGGATACATAAGCACGCGCGAATGTAACACAAAGTAACTGAGGGAAGATCGTTAATAAAGAGTGTGAAAAGCAGAGGGTCCAGATGACTACCCTGAGGTACCCCTGACGACACATGAATAGAACTGGAATAGGAAGACTTGAAAAGTACCTTCTGTACAAAGTAAGGATGGCGGAAAGCCAATGTCGCTCAACTTAATAAGCAAAAGCGTATGATTAACAGAATCAAAAGCCTTACTGAAATCAGTATATATGACATCAGTTTGTTTTGCATTTCTGAATCCATCGATTGTTAAAGAAGTGAATTCTAAAAGGTTAGTGGTAGTGGATCTACGTTTCACAAACCCATGCTGGGATGGCGAAATAATGGACCTACAGAAACCTAATGTTGCAATTAAAAAGTAATTATCTTTTCAAAAGATTTAGGAATAGCAGACAATTTGGAAATATCCCTATAGTTTGAAGCTTCGGACTTTTTTCCATTTTTATTGAGAGGAATAATATACTTATGATTCCTTTCAAATATCTGGAAAAGAGGACGAGTGAAAAGACCACAAAAATAACTTTGACATTGGCTTACATAAAGCATTTGCACAAAAACTGAGTACGCAACTAGATATACCATCAGGTCCTGAGAAGCGAACTTTCATCAATCACTGGATTAAAATTATAATTCGACTTTTTTAAGTCATAAGGATACAGAAGATATGCATGATATTCCGATGAGGAGTAGGTTGTTTTGAAAAAGTCAACAAACATATCGGCAATTGCCTGATCAGTGTTAGCTTTATTGTTTTCAAAGGACAAGGAAGACGGATGCACTGATGTCTTACGTTTAGAATTGACGTATAAAATTACTTAGGATCACGTGAAAACTGAAATTTGCAGCGCCGTAGATAATCCGTATGGCATTGCATATTAAGGACCATAAATCTCGAACGAGCAACAGAATACAGAATGAAATCACACTAACGGCGAGTTTTTTTAAACTTCTTATAGCATCTTGACTTCATATTTTTCAAGTTGGATAACTCCCGAGAGAACCAAGGAGGTCTATTAGAAATCACCTGTCTCTTGAGAGGAACACAATTATCGAAAAGTGAATCAAGTGTACTATAAAAGAAAGAAATAGCTGAGTCCATGTCTATACAATTGTACAGATAAGACCAATCTGTAGAAAGAATGATATCATTAAGTCTAGCTAAATCTGCTTTACGAAACCAACGTGTTTGTGGTATTACCACGAAGTAATCGTGGTAAGCAGATCAATTATTAAGTTTAAAGTTGGATGAAATTTATCCTCCGGAAGAACAAAAGGTTCGTTCCGGGAAACAGAAGAATTAGAAGGATCAAGTACAAATATCAGATCCAACAACCTTCCATTTGAATTTTGCACAGAATCGACTTGCGATAAAGACATCACAAAAAGAACATTGACAAACTCATGTGACGTGGAGGGCAACAATATATTAACAACAATATCATCAGCTAGAGATCATGCTACAGCAGGCAAATTTAAATCAACGAGAACTATAAAAATATCCCGATTAGAAGCTAAATCAGAGACAGATTAAATTTCATCCAAATCATTTAAATAAACCACCATGTCTGACTGCGATGGAACAAGTAATGTGGGCGGAAAAAGATCAAAAGTCTACCTTAACGCTGATAAACTCAATCTCCTGGATATTTGAAGACTAAATCTATTCAGATGCTAAAGCAGCCTCAACAGCAATCAAAACTCCTCCACTGAAGTTCGATCACATCTAAATACATAGAATTTTGAAGCAAAAGCAAATGCATCAGCAATGCCAGGTTTTAACCATGTCTCCGTAGAAGTAAGTTTTGATTTCAGCCTACTCACATTCTGGTAAACCAGATTTGAGTAGTAATTAAGGCGAATCGGTGGCCGATTTGTTTTCACAATGTATTCCTTTACAATAATTTGTTTCTGTTGCCAGAAACACTTATTTTAAAAGACAAAATGTCCGGGACATACGAAAATTGAATCTTGTCCACTGCAATATTCAGATCGTTCACCATAGACCGAATATGGTCTATAACATCATCAGATGTTACTTCAGGGGCAAGCCTAGAAACCAGGGACCGTAATCATTATAAGTTATATTAAAAAACTTATTTGATAATAATAACATTTCGATTTTTTCCAATTTTCCTCAAAAAAGATCATTAATTTTGAGTAATTTAATAAGAATTATCCATAAAAATCTTTTATGATCAAAAAAAAATAAAAATCAAAAATATTGATCAAAAATGATTTTTATTTTTTCGCTCAAAATAAAACTCACTTTTAAAAAACGGCTTCTGTGTTCAATATTTTCAAAATGTTTTTGCACTTCCTTAAAAAGGAGTTCAAGGACTACCCCTCTATAAAATTTTTTTTTTGATATTAGTATATTCAAAATATTTTTACATTTTGGTTGGTTGAAATTTTATTATTTTTTTATTATTTGCTGTTTAATTTGACAAAAGCAGTTGTTCCAGTGACTTTTCGGCAATTGCAATTGCATTGGGCCTACGCCGCTAAGGTAAGCAACTGTACTATTTATTGCCCAGCTTAACAGCGATACCCCTTAGTATCGTATATAACATTGGGTATCTTCAATCTGTCCATCTGTATTGCTCTGTTGTACTATCTGTTTTCAAAAATATATTAATAATCTTTTAAAAACACACAATATTATTTAAAAAAGATCCGGCTTTCCACCGAATTTCATAAAAATCATACAGAAAATAGCAGGGTATAGCGCATTCGAATCCACTACTTTATTGAAAATGTCTTAAGCCGCGAGTGTTACTGAATGAAACATATTTTTCTTACTTCTAATTATGATCATTCTTTATCGTGTTCCGAGATGGGTCGCAAGCGTAACTTTATTTTGCGAAATTTGTTTGCATTTGACGTGGAAAAAAATATTTCGGAGTGTAAACTTTGCAAAACGTGTTTCAGTGGCAACTATGTTTGCAATTTAAAAAGACACCTAGAAGTGAAGCACAAAAAGGAGTATAAGGAATTGGCCGAAACTCAAACTACTGAAACGCCTGAAAAAAGAAATAAATTTTCTGTTGTTTTGGGTCAAGAGGAAGTTAAGAATGCCTGTATCGACCTTGTCACCACAGCGAAAGTACCGCTGGCTGTATTGGACTCGGACGGTTTTAAGACTCTAACAGCTCAAATATTTCAAGGATTAAACATGCCAACTGTTAATTCAAGGAATGTTATGAGATTAGTTGAAGAGAAATATAGCTAAATTAAGAGCAAAATGGTCGAAGCTTTAAAGAACAGAATCCTCTGCCTCAAAGTGGATACGGCCACACGGTGCAACCGCGGAGTGCTCGGTGTAAATGTTCAGTACATTGATGAAGGCTTAATGTGCATTAAGACATTGGGATTAATCGAGTTGAAAGCATCGCATACATCCCAAAATATATGTGCTGAGATCAAGTCGATATTGAGTGATTTCAGTATATCCCGAAAACAAGTGTATACCATCACAACCGACAATGGTCGAAACATGGTAAAGGCAGTGGATTTACTCAACAATGATTCCGAAGATGAAGAAGAAGCTGCTGAGGACTTTGATGATGATGGACTGCTAAATGATCTTAAAATTTATTCAATACGATCGATCAAATGTGCAGCACATACGCTTCAACTGGCGGTGAAGGATTTTTTTCAACGCCACGAATCTGCTAGCTTCATTAACAAAGCACGGAAGATTGTGAAGCTTTTAAGGACACCAGCATATAGGTAAGATTGATTTCAATTATAGTTATAATTAAATATTTATGACTTTTTTTTATTTTGAGTGTAGGTATTTAATAACGGAGGAGTCATTGCCACAACCAATTTTAGATGTCGCGACTCGGTGGAATTCCACCTATAGTATGTTGAGTCAGCTTAAAAACTTTGAGGACTTTTGTGAAAGGCGCCTCAACTGTTCAATGAAGCTTACAACGACTGAGTGGGATGACTTAAAAAGACTCGTTACTACCCTGGAACCGGCATACACAGCTACTCTCAAGCTACAAAGCACCGAACTATTTATGGGTGACTTTTATAAGCTGTGGTTGGAGCTCAAACTTACTACTGCAGCAGTAAACACGGCTGAAAGTAATGCTTTGAGTGAGTGCATCGCTGAAAGGGAAGTTGGCCTCTTACAGACTGACTCGGTGATTTGCAGCATATACTTGGATCCACGGATAAGACGGGTATTGCTGCAAAACCCTCTACATGTTATGCTAGCTAAAAGCAAACTTAAGCAGCTTTTTCTGCAAATATTTAATTTGAAAGAACCTGTAAGTTTTTCCGTCATTGAAATATATAAAAAGAATACTAATAATTTTATTTATATTTCAGATTATTGCAACAGAAGTGCCTTGCTCCACATCCTTTGAGGCAGACATCGCATTAACGCAAAGTTCAAACACCTGCTCTCTGTTGAACGATTTTTTGCAAAACATTGAGGTAGCTTCGGAAGACGAAACTGACGATGGTGAGCGATCAGATCTGCTAAAGAAGGGGTATGCGGAAATTGAAGCCTATAGTCCGAAGACAATTTCCTTGTCCTCCAATATAATGGAGTATTGGGAGGAAAAGCGCTACGTATACCCAACTCTTTATCAGCTGGCCAAAGTGGTGCACTCGGTTCCCGCAACACAAGTGAGTGTCGAAAGAGCGTTTTCAGCCCTTAAAATGATGTTGACGGATCAACGATGTAACCTCGCCGAAAAGTCACTGGAACAACTGCTTTTTGTCAAATTAAACAGCAAATAATAAAAAAATAATAAAATTTCAACCAACCAAAATGTAAAAAATATTTTGAATATACTAATATCAAAAAAAAAATTTATAGAGGGGTAGTCCTTGAACTCCTTTTTAAGGAAGTGCAAAAACATTTTGAAAATATTGAACACAGAAGCCGTTTTTTAAAAAGTGAGTTTTATTTTGAGCGAAAAAAATAAAAATCATTTTTGATCAATATTTTTGATTTTTATTTTTTTGATCATAAAAGATTTTTATGGATAATTCTTATTAAATTACTCAAAATTAAAGATCTTTTTTGAGAAAAATTGGAAAAAAATGAATTTTTAAAAAATCTTTCCAAAAATGGATAGATGGTATCGAATTACATATATTAGTGTAAGCTATTCTTTTCTAAGTCGTCTATAAGTAAATGATTTTTTTATTTAAAAAAAAAAAATAATCATTATTTACGGTCCCTGCTAGAAACAAAAACATGTTTCTTTGGTGGAACACCCACAGCCAACAGAGGATATATGTACATATGTATGTATGTATTTCTGACAGTCATTAGCCGCGGTGGAAACTATGCAATTACGCTTAGAGTAGACAACCTTTTTATATCATGCATCCATAGGATGAAATGGTATATTAAAGTCGCCAAAATGTATGTTACAGACAGAAGAAAGCTTTTCCGACCCTATAAAATATATATATTCTTGATCAGCATGAGAAGAGAAATTGATATAGCCATGTCCGTCTGTCGGTCCGTAAGAGTGACATCTCAGCAACTATAAATGTTAGAGCTACCAAATTTAAAATGTAGACTCGTGTAGTATAGACGCTGACCAAGATTATTTATTTTTGCCACGCCCCCTTGCGCCTCCGGAATTTAATAAAATGATTTTCTCCCGCAATATTTATCGTATCGGAATTTATATATATTATATATGTTATGAACATCTATCCATCTATCAACAAATTTGATAAAAATCGGAATAAAAATGGCCGAGTTATACGTTGAAATGTCTTGCACTCAAAGCGGTGCAAGGGCGAATTTGGCCGGTGGGGCGCTAAAGTGCACACACACAAGAGTAAGCGAGATAGCATATGTTAGAAATCGCGTATACGAAAGAAATGTAATGAATTTAGTTTTATAAACTCGATGTAGTTTTTTTTTCCCCTGATGCATGGTATATCCAAGTCGGGCCGGCGACTTACTTACGATACGATAAATATTGCGGAAAATCACTTTTTATTAAATTCCGAAGGCGGAAGGGGGCGTGGCAAAAATAAATAATCTTGGTCAGCGTCTATACTACACGAGTCTACATTTCCAATTTGGTAGCTCTATCATTTATAGTTGCTGAGATCTCACTCTTACGGACGGACAGACGGACATGGCTATATCAATTTCTCTTCTCATGCTGATCAAGTATGTCTACTTTATAGGGTCGGAAAAGCTTCCTTCTGCCTGTTACATACATACAACGAGAGTAAAATAAAACGCATGAGCAAAAGAATCGACAAAAACAACACCACTAAGAAAGGTTTTGTTGTTTGTTCATAAAAGTTTATAAGTACTGTTTGGATTTTGCGTTTGCACAATTACACAAAACACGCAAAATCAAATGAAAGTCGGGATCAATTTAATTGAATTAAACTTAAACAAATTTATTAGATTATTAAAGCGCAAAAAAACACGTCCGTCTTGGTCATAAAGTGAAACGATTGTATGGTGGTTTGTATTGTATTTAAATATTTTGCCTAAATTTACATATGTAGCTGTGCCACATTTTTCATTGCATGTTAAACGGGGCATCAGATTTTAGTTAGATCAGTAATAAAACCAGAAGGCCGGGCTAACCGAAGTTTGTATACCCTTGCAAGCTCTTGCGTATCTCAAACCTTAAATGGAGATAGCAAAATGAACAGGGTTTTGTGTAAAGACCCGTATGTGCACGCCATAGCACGACATGCATGCATATGCATACATTTATATATGCAGCATGCAATTTTTATACCATGCATCCATAGGATGAAATGGTATATTAAAGTCGCCAAAATGTATGTAACAGGCAGAAGGAAAATTCTCCGATAAAGTAAGTATATGTATGTATATATTCTTGATCAGCATGAGAGGAGAAATTAATATAGCCATGTCGGTCACGGAAAGGTACATATATAGATCTTATAAACATCTATCATTCCACCAACTTTTTTTGCCACGCCCCTTTCCCGTCCGGAATTCAATCAAATGTGATTTTCTCCCGCAATATTTATCGTATCGGAATTTAATTTGGCACACTCATACATTTTATGAATATACATATATGTATTCTTCCATTTTATAAAAATCTGAATAAAAATGAATGAGTTATACGTTTTAGCGTTTTGCACTCAAAGCGGTGGAAAGGCGAATTCGGGGCTGGGGCGCTAAAGTATACACTCACAAGAGTGACTATTTTAGAAATTGCGCATAAGAAAGAAATTTAATATATGAATTTAGTTTTATAAATTCGAAGTAGTTTTTTTCACTTGATGCATGCTATATCCAAGTCGGCACGGCGACCTACTTATACTTAGTACTTTATTTCATTAGTATGACAGCTATATCATATACATAGTTATCCAATTTTCAAATGCCAAGTTTCAAATTTGGGAAGACTATAATTTGTTTTGTGCAAATGTTATTTACCAACTTTGGTGATGATCGCAAAAGAAACAAAATAGTTTTTAGAAGCAAAACTATTTTTGGTCCGATTGTTCCTATGAGAGCTGTATGATATAGTAGTTTGATCGTTATCAAATTTGGCACGTACGTCTGGATGTATAATAATCTGCCACTTGTTAAGTCTCATAATAATCGGGTGAAAACGAACGAAGTTATTGATCTAAAACTCTTTTCCTATGGGAGCTATATAATGTAGTCGTCCGATCCGGATGAATTCCAGATATACAATGCCTGTAGTATACACAAGACTCCGTGCAAAATTGCAGCTCTATAGCTCTACCGGTCTAGGAGGAGAAGCTTTTGATCCAGACAGACAGACGGTCGGGTATAAAAATTTAATAGATGAGTCAAACGCAAGATTTTTTGATTGTAAACGCTAGCCTAGCCATGGAACCCCAGAGGCTTTCGGCAAAAAGCCGAGCGCTCATAAGCTCAATGAGAGTGTAACGCAGTGAGGGAGGGAAACGTACGAAAAATAATTTAGTCTCGCACAGACTGCAGAACGAAGAACACACGGCTATGTCGCTTGTGATCTCGTTCTGTCTATGTATGCGTGCACAAGTTGGTATATGTATGGGCAGGCGTCGTAGTGTGTGTGAGCAACGTAAAGTTCGACAACACCGAACTTCAATAGCTCTCGCTAGACCCAAGTTTTGACTTTTCGACAAAACTGACACAAGGGCGATGAAGGCATTTCCCTGTGGAAAGTACATACGTCAAGCGATGTTGGCAGTGGGATGCCAGGTGTCACCGTGGCTCTGACGAAAGAGTGCTCACTTGGCGATCGGCGGTTCGCGGGCTCGATTCCTAGTGCAACCAAAAAAATCTTGCATGCATCCATAGGATGAAATGGTATATTAAAGTCGCCAAAATGGTAATAGGGAGAAGGGAGCTTTTCCGACCCTATAAAGTATATAGATTCTTGATCAGCATGAGAAGAGAAATTGATATAGCCATGTCCGTCTGTCCGTCCGTCCGTAAGAGTGCAGAGATCTCAGCAACTATAAGTGATAGAGCTATGAAATTTAGAATGTGGATTCGTGTAGTATAGATGCTGACCAAGTTTTTTTTTTTTTTGCCACGCCCCTTTCCGCCTCCGTAGTTTAATAAAAATTGATTTTCTCTCGCAATATTTATCGTATCGTAATTTAATTTGGCACACTCATAGATCTTATGAACATCTATTATTTCACCAAATTTTTTTGCCACGCCCCCTTCCGCCTCCGGAATTTAATAAAAAGTGATTTTCTTCCGCAATATATATCGTATCGGAATTTAATTTGACACACTTATATATGTTATGAACATCTATCATTTCACCAAATTTGATAAAAATCGGAATAAAAATGGCCGAGTGCAAGGGCGAATTTGGCCGGTGGGGCGCTAAAGTGCACACACATAAGAGTGAGCGAGATAGCATATGTTAGAAATCGCGCATACGAAAGAAATTTAATATATGAATCTAGTTTATAAACTCGATGTAGTTATTTTTCCCCTGATGCATGGTATATCCAAGTCGGTCCGGCGACTTACTTACTTTATTTCATTAGTTTGTATGACAACTACATATATCATATAGTTATCCGATTTTGATAAAATATAACAGGATTATAATCTATTATGTGCAAATGGTTTTTATCAAGTTTGGTAATGATCGCATAAGAATCACAAAAGTTTTTGGAAGCAAAACTATTTTTGGTCCGATCGTTCCTATGGGAGCTATATGATATAGTAGTCCTCTTGATCAAATTTGGCACGGATGTTTGGATGTAAAGAAAACTGCCAAATGGTAAGTTTTATATTGATCAGGTTTAAAAAAACGAAGTTATTGATCTAAAACTCATTTTTTGATTGATGGTTCCTATGGGAGCTATATGATATAGTCGTCCGATCCGGATGAATCCAAGATATACAATGCCTGCAGTATATACAAGACTCCGTGCAAAATTCCAGCTCTGTAGCTATAGCGGTCTAGGAGGAGAAGCTATTGATCCAGACAGACAGACAGACGGACGGACAAACGGATTTGAACTCGCTTTGTCATGCTGATCAAGAATATATATACTTTATATGATCGGAGATACCTCCTTCTATGCGTTGCACACTTCTGACCAAAATTAATATACCCTTTTTGCAAGGGTATAAAAATTGATTCGGTTGTGGATACTGTTCAAGGATATATTCATACATACTTTATCGAGTCGAAAATGCTTCTTTCTGTATACAGACAGACATAATCGACTCGGCTTCTCATGCTGAACAAGAATATACATATGTATACATTTTGTAGGGTCGGAAATGTTTCCTTTTGTCTGTTGCATACACTTTGGCGACAGTGGATATCACACCCAGGCAGGCTTTTTTTGAGAGGCCCGGTGAATTTTTCGATTTTTATACCATCCATCCATAGGATGAAATGGTAAATTAAAGTCGCCAAAATGTATGGAAGAAGGAAGGAAGAATTTCTGACCCTATACATTATGTATGTATGTACATACATATATTAAATAGCTGAGTTGTACGTAGAAACGTTTTGTACTTAAAGCGGTGCAAGGGCGGATTTAGCCGGTGGGGCACACATAAGAGTGAGCGAGATAGCATGTGTTAGAAATCGTATCAGTTTTTTCATTTGATGCATGGCATATTCAAGTCGGCCCCGCGACTTACTTACTGTACTTTATTATAATTGGGTACAGCCCAAATCGGGAATTCCTGATTATAGCAAAGGGAGTTTTCTTGGCCCGAAAATCGTCTTTGTACTAGAGATGGGATCGGGAAAGAAAATGCTTCCCGTCCCATCCCGTCCCGAAATCAAATATACTTTTCCCATCCCGGTTATCCCGAAAAATTTTCAGTCCCGACCGCGGGACCCGACATTTTCCCGAAAATTTTTTTTTCATATATGCATATTATTTTATTTTTATACCCTTGCAAAAAGGGTATATTAATTTTGGTCAGAAGTGTGCAACGCATAGAAGGAGGCATCTCCGACCATATAAAGTATATATATTCTTGATCAGCATGACAAGGCGAGTTCAAATCCGTTTGTCCGTCTGTCTGTCCGTCTGTCCGTCCGTCCGTCTGTCCGTCCGTCCGTCTGTCTGGATCAACAGCTTCTCCTCCGAAACCACTAAAGCTACAGAGCTGCAATTTTGCACGAAGTCTTGTATATACTGCAGGCATTGTATATCTCGGATTCATCCGGATCGGACGACTATATCATATAGCTCCCATAGGAACCATCGGTCGAAAAATGAGTTTTAGATCAATAACTTCTTTCTTTTTCACCCGATTATCATAAAACTTAACATTTGACAGTTTATTATACATTCAAGCATCCATGTTAAATTTGATCAAGATCGTATTACTATATCATATAGCTCCCATATGAACGATCGGACCAAAAACAGTTTTTCTTCTAGAAACTTTTTTTGTTTCTTGAGCGATCATCGTCAAACTTGGGAAATAACATTTTCACATAGAAAGTTATAATTATGGCAAATTTGATCAAAATCGGATGACTATATCATATAGCTGTCATACAAACATATGAAAAAATTGCATGCTGCATGTCTACAAACATGCATATGTTTGCGTGCCGTGCTATGGTGTGTAAAAACGGATTTTTACACCAGGGTCTTTACATTTAGATATCTCTTTTTAGGGATCTAGTAACACAAGAGCTTGCAAGGGTATACAAACTTCGGCATGGCCGAAGTTATCCCGGCCTTCTGGTTATATTTATTATACCATGCAATAGCCGAGTCGATTGAGACATGTCCGTCCGTCCGTCCGATAGAGTGCCTAGATCTCAGCAACTATACAAGCTAGAGCTACCAAATTTGGCATGTAGACTCGTTTGGTGTGTACGCTGATCAAGTTTATTTTTTTTTCGCCCCGCCCCGCTATTTGAAAAACAATATTTTGAGCCTTCATATCTCGGGAACTATAAAAGATAGAGCTATCGGATTTGGACATTAGATGCGTGCAGTATGCACGCAGACCAATTTTGTTTCAAATTTTTGCCACGCCCCCTTCCGCCCCCGAAATTCGATTTTCACCCGATACATGTCACGTATATCTATCATTCTACCTAATATCACAAGAATCGGAATAAAAATACATAGAAACGTTTTTTACCCATTGCGGTGCAAGGCAGATGCACGCGAAAAAGAGCGAGATAGCATATCCTGGAAATCACCGATTTGGTCGGGGGCGCTAAAGTGCTCGTTTCCACATAAGAGTGAGAGAGATAGCATTTAAAAGAAATTTAATATACATATGTATATCTCTTCACCTGATGCATGGTATATCCAAGTCGGCCCGGCGACTTACTTACTTTATTTTTCCAATAAACTCTTACTTTATATATCCATATTTTTATTTAAAAACAATATTTTTTCAAAATTTTTTCCAATAAGCCGAGTTTTTCTGTCTTCCAAAATTCTACTTGAAGTAGAAAAAACTCTTTCGCTAGTTGCAGAGGATGTCGGAGCATTTAAAGTTTGCCTAGCCAGCATTTGCAATAATGGCAATTCATTGCGCTGCTTCCAAAAAGATAATATATCCACATTTTTCTTAAGTTTAACATTCTTAATATAATTACTAATTTCTTCGTCAATATTATCTTCCTTTTCGGCTTGCATTGCACAAAACTCCGAAAACCTATCTGGTACTATGGAATTGTCTTGATCAGCCACTTTTTTTGCTGATGGGGTTGTTATCAGTTCAATTATTGATTTGACTGTCACGTATACTTCATTCATGGAAAACACGAAATATTGCACGAGTAAAATTTCGTGTTACTAATAAATGGCAGTCAGTAATACTGAAAGTTTCATCGAACATTTTATTTTTGGATCCCGAGTATTTTTTGGGTCCCGATAGTTTTTTCGGGACCTGCGGGAATTTCGGGATCGACCTCTTATCCCGTCCCGTCCCGGTTTTTTGAAAATCTTTCCCATCCCGCCCAATTCCCACAAAGTTTTCGGGTCCCGCGGGATTCCCGAAAATCCCGATCCCGACGCCCATCTCTACTTTGTACTAACATCGACGCACCGTGACCTCAGTAAAGCAAAACAATTCTATTAAAATATGTACGCTGTTTGAAAGAAGTGTCTCGACTATCAAAAGCGCAATTTCCAGAATGAAAGCCCGAAATTCTTTGGAAAACCTGCCACGCTTTCACCTGTTAATGTGTCGAAGCGTCTAGACTTCGCAAAAACCAATGAAATCCAAGATTTAGCATACTGGGAGCGCGTCATATTTAGTGACGAGAGTAAATTTAATATATTTGGATCTGACGGCGAGGGAAAAGTCTGGCGTAAGCCTTGTGAAGCTCTAAAACAAAAAAACGTAAAACCAACTGTTAAGCATGGCGGAGGATCTGTGCTAGTTTGGGAGTGCATGTCGGCTCGAGGCGTTGGAAATTTGATTTTTATTGAGGGAATAATGAATGCAGATATGTATTTGAATATTCTCAAAGAGAATCTGCACTCCAGTGCAGATAAAATGGGCATTGGAAAAGAGGACGTAATTTTCCAACAAGATAACGACCCAAAACATACCGCCTGGAAGGTAAAAATGTGGTTGTTGCATAACGTTAAACAGCTAAATACGCCCCCCCAGAGTCCAGATGTCAACCCAATTGAAAATTTATGGGCCCACCTTAAGCTGAAAGTCCAGGAGCACAAGGTTTCCTCAAAAAAGGAACTTAAGGCAGTTTTGCTTGAGGAATGGTCAAAAATTCCAGAGGAGAGATGCCGCAACCTGGTGGAATCGATACCACGTCGTTTGAAGGCCATTATAGATAATAAGGGCCTGCATACTAAATATTAGAATTAGTTTTAGTATCTAGATTTAAGAGAAATACCTGAAGAGACGAATACTTTTGTGGGATTACATTCTTGGGATTTTTTTGTTTTATTATGAAAAAAATCTAGAATATTGAACTTTTAAATAAAAATTAAGTTAAATTGAGTTAGATAAATATATCATTTACCCCATCCTGTGAAAAAAGGATTGAATTTATTTTTGAATATCCTGGAAAAACGAGCATGAATATAGAGGAACACTAGAGACGAATACTTTTGTGACTGACTGTACGTATTAATAAACACTAAAGACCCCATCCTTCACCTAAAATACTGAACTCAGCAAGTCTCGCCAACAATAGTGCAAAATGCATTTCCGCATTATACGTACATTCCACTCATATAGCGCTGACCATATAATTGAGTGGTGGTTCGTTCCATCCCATTCCAGACTAGGCCTAGGCTTTGACTTTGGTTTTGATTTATGCCTGCCTCGCATATTCGCTCACTAGTTGACACATTTCCCTTTCTGCGCACTCTCCCAGACTTTTTCATATTTTGACAAATCACCCTTGAGGCGTAGTCGTACTCGTACATGGATATCATATTGCAGGTCAAATATTTCGATATTTGCATGTATGGATAAATATTCTCATAGCTCGACTATGGCGCTACTCAGATTACTGTTTGTTTGCTTGTCTACAATTTCATTTAGGTTACTTGGCATTTGCAGTTTTTCCCTTTTCGCGTTGCTGCTTCAGTTTTATTTTGCTAAAATTTTGTTATTTTCAAATTTATTGCATTTATTGTATGTATTCAACTCACATGGAAATTCTGTAATAGGCATTTCGAAGGCACGTGCGGGTCTTTCGTTGCGCGATAAGCCCATAGGCTGCACTGAAGTCCAACAGTGCTTAATTAATTGCTACTTGAGGAGGTTATGGTATGCAGGCTAATTGGTGCATAAAGATACATATATAAAAGTATACAAGCTTATTGCCACCTAATTAAATTTGGATTTTTTATCGTATACTTACGATGCACGTAAGTGCACAAGCTTTTGAATGGTGAAATAAGTTCCCGTGAGTTATTGTTTCAGGTTAATCTATCCGTAGCCTGTAGTAGAGCTGTAAAACTATCGATGGTTGCAACATTCAATAGTTTCGATGGTTTGGCAACAAATATTCAATAGTATCGATAGTACTATCGAAAATATTTTCAAATTCAAAAACTTAATAAACGCATACTTAACAATAAAAATTAACATTTCATATGTTTCATATGTTTAACATAATGAGATCCTTCATGGACATAGTAAATCAAAACAAATTTCAATAAAATTAAAATTAAGGATCAGTCTTCTGCCAAGATCCGAGAATTGTGACTAAGAAAAAGGATCATATCCACATGCTTAGCTTTTAAGGCAGCTCTTCGTTCCGTTATAATTTGTCCAGCTTTGCTGAACAATCGCTCCGACTCTGTCGATGAAGCAGGAATGCCAAATAAGTGATGTCCAATGTATGGTAATGCCACTATCGATAGTGAACAATAACCATCGATAGCGACGCAATAAATATAAAAATTCGATATATCGATAGTGCCATCGATAGTTTTAAAGCTCTAGCCTGTAGATCTACAAAAACTTTATTTCTATAAAATATTTGTCTCGCTGTACTACTAACTAAGCTTTGCATGAACCCTTTCGAGTACTTTGTGCTGACTACAATCGGTTCTACCGTACGATCAGTACATAGTCCTCTCTTCCTATACTAAAAACGTCTATTTTATGTTACTTAGCTCGTAAGTAGCTTTAGCTTTAGTTATCCGATTATTTGTTTCTCGTCTTCGTCCACGCGGTGGAACGTGGGATTCGGAACGCCTGGGACTCGCATACATACATACATATATGTAATGGAAATCAATTTAGAAGGTTGTACATACTACACAGCCACTACAACGAATCCTCCTTCTTCTATCAGATATTCCACGATGTTTACGGCTTCTCCTTAGCAAATATTCAACCCTCTAGTACTGGTAACTAGTTCGTAGCTGGTGAAATCACTACTTACTAGGGTACCACCATTACTTACTTTGCTGACCCTAGGCAATGCATTTCATCATTTCGTTTCTTGTATGAAATGTCCGCAAAAAGGGTCAATCGCCACCACATCGTGCATCTAGGGAAAAAATGTGAAGATTAAATTTTGTAATTAAATCGGCAATGAATTAAATAATACCTACCAAGTAATACTTCATAAAAAGTGCTCTCGTTTTTCAAGGCTGCTTTGCCTTGAACGCCATCAATGTCAATGTTTATCACATTTAATACTTCCTCAACTTCTTCCATTTTAACATCACTTTCATTATTTTTTTCTCTTCTCCCTTTTCTAATGTCGCGGCACAATTTAATTTGCTTATGTATTTTGCTTTCTGCTCCTGTTTGAGCCTTCTTAAATGCCTTTCACTATACATATTGTTTTAATTATAATTTTGTTTAAATTTTGTTAGAATATTTACGATTGTTGCTGCTTCAGAACTTCACTTGCAACGCTTGATTGTATTTGGTCAACCGGCGAACGCATCAGCCTTCGAACATTGAGGAAGAGCAGAAAGCATAAACGAAAAGAAACGGTACTTCCAATTGTTTTTGTAACTTAGGAAAGAAACAGCGACAGAAAGCGAAGATTGTTTTTTTCCTTCACCTATGCGCTATTCGCAAAACACCAAAAATATATGTGATGATACTACCGTTTTTTTTTCGTTTATGTTTTCTGTCGTTTCATGCATATACTTTGTTGCTCGGTGGTTCGGCGTTCGCTTACCATAGGGTCAGTCAAGTAAGTACCCATGTAAGGACTAGTGGGGAAGGTAGTTCAACTATGGTCAATCGCCACCGCCAGTACTACAGGGAACTGACTTCAATCTTATTTTCAAGTGGTTTCGCCCAAAACTACTCTACTGAAAGCATTAATAATTGATTTCAAAAGATCTCCAATATCAATTTATCGATAAATTAAAGTTGCATATCTGCAGCCCTGATTTTGCACTAGGGCGTCAAAATAGCTTAGTTGCTTGCTTACATTCGCAAAGCACTGGTAAACTTACAAAATTTTTTTTTAAATTTGGACTTAAATATTTTATCAATAACCATACAAATGTAGATGTTGCAAACAGAAGATTTTTTGATTGTAAACGCTAGCCTAGCCATGGAACCCCAGAGGCGTTCGGCAAAAAGCCGAGCGCTCATAAGCTCAATGAGAGTGTAACGCAGTGAGGGACGGAAACGTACGAAAAATAATTTAGTCTCGCACAGACTGCAGAACGAAGAACACACGGCTATGTCGCTTGTGATCTCGTTCTGTCTATGTATGCGTGCACAAGTTGGTATATGGGCAGGCGTCGTAGTGTGTGTGAGCAACGTAAAGTTCGACAACACCGAACTTCAATAGCTCTCGCTAGACCCAAGTTTTGACTTTTCGACAAAACTGACACAAGGGCGATGAAGGCATTTCCCTGTGGAAAGTACATACGTCAAGCGATGTTGGCAGTGGGATGCCAGGTGTCACCGTGGCTCTGACGAAAGAGTGCTCACTTGGCGATCGGCGGTTCGCGGGCTCGATTCCTAGTGCAACCAAAAAAATCTTGCATGCATCCATAGGATGAAATGGTATATTAAAGTCGCCAAAATGTATGTAACATATATTCTTGATCAGCATAAGAAGAGAAATTGATATAGCCATGTCCGTCTGTCCGTCCGTCCGTAAGAGTGCAGAGATCTCAGCAACTATAAGTGATAGAGCTACCAAATTTAGAATGTGGACTCGTGTAGTATTGGCGCAGACCAAGTTTATTTATTTTTTTTGTTATGAACATCTATCATTTCACCAATTTGATAAAAATCGGAATAAAAATGGCCGAGTTATACGTTGAAATGTTTTGCACTCAAAGCGGTGCAAGGGCAAATTTGGCCGGTGGGGCGCTAAAGTGCACACACATAAGAGTGAGCGAGATAGCATATGTTAGAAATCGCGCATACGAAAGAAATTTAATATATGAAATAAGTTTTATAAACTCAAGGTAATTTGTTTTCCCCTGATGCATGGTATATCCAAGTCGGCCCGGCGACTTACTTACTTTTTTTTAAATGACTTCGGTACCACCATTTTCCTAAGTCGATAAATATTCGGCTGCTCTGACAACCGATCGTTTAAGAAATAAAAGAGTTGTTAGAAGCAAAACTATTTTTGGTCCGATCCTTCCTATGGAAGGTATATGATATAGTACTCTGATCTTGATCAAATTTGGCACGGTCTTTTAAAGTAGTAAACTGCAGAGTTTTAAGTTTTATGATAATCCTGTAAAAAATAACGAAGTAATTAATCTAAAACCCTGTTTTCGACCGATGGTTGATTTGGGAGCTATATGATATAGTTGTCCGATCTTTTTGAATTGCAATTAGCTGCCTCTGGTATAGAAAAGCTTATATACGCACTTTGAAAGCCATAGCTCTAAAACTGTGGGACTAGTTTGCATAGCACCAGACAGACATGGGTATATCAACTCGTTTTCTCTTGCTGATGAAGAATATATATACTTTATGGGGTCGGAAACGATTTCTTCTCTGCATGATTCCAATGTTATGGAACAATTAAAATAAATAAAGTAAGTAAATCGCCGGGCGGACTTGGATATACCATGCATCAGGTGAAAAAAACTACATCGAGTTTTTAAAACTAAATTCATAAATTCATTCAATTTCTTTCGTATACGCGATTTCTAACATATGCTATATCGCTCACTCTTATGTGTGTGCACTTTAGCGCTCCACCGGCCAAATTCGCCCTTGCACTCGGCCATTTTTATTCCGATTTGAATCAAATTCGGTGGAATGATAGACGTCCATAACGTGTATGAGTGTGCCAAATTAAATTACGATATGATAAATATTATGAGAAAAAATCACATTTTATTAAATTCCGAAGGCAAAAGGGGGCGTGGCGAAAAAAAATTGGTGGAATGATAGATGTTCATAAGATCTATGAGTGTGCCAAATTAAATTACGATACAATAAATATTGCGAGAGAAAATCACTTTTTATTAAACTACGGAGGCGTAAGGGGGCGTGGAAAAAAAAAAAACTTGGTCTGCGCCAATACTACACAAGTATACATTCTGAATTTGGTAACTCTAACATTTGTAGTTGCTGCACTCTTACGGACGGACAGACGGACATGGCTACATCAATATCTCTTCTCATGCTGATCAAGAATATATATACTTTATAGGGTCGGAAAAGCTTCATTCTCCCTGTTACATACATTTTGGCGACTTTAATATACCATTTCATCCTATGGATGCATGGTATAAAAATACTTGATCAGCGTATATACTAAACGAGTCTACATTCTAAATTTGGATCTTTGGTCTCTTACCGACGGACGGACAGACAGACATGGCTACATCAATATCTCTTCTCATGCTGATCAAGAATATATAAACTTTATAGAGTCGGAAAATATACATACATATATACACCATTAGTTTCAAACACAAAGCACCAGCGCAATACGGGAGTACGCGCCTGGTATACCATCATGTCCCGGTGCGTACTCAGGATTGACTAAATTAAGCCAGCTAAGAAGTGAACTTTCATCAATTACAGGATTAATAAAGTAAGTAAGTCGCCGAGCCGACTTGGATATACCATGCATCAGTGGAAAAAAACTACATCGTGTTTATAAAACTAAGTTCATATATTCAATTTCTTTCCTATGTGCGATTTCTAACATATGCTATCTCGCTCACTCTTATGTGTGTGCACTTTAGCGCCCCACCGGCCAAATTCGCCCTTGCACCGCTTTGAGTGCAAAACATTTCAACGTATGTATAACTCGGCCATTTTTATTCCGATTTTTATCCAATTTGGTGAAGTAATAGATCCGGAATTTAATACAAAGTGATTTTCTCCCGCAATATTTATCGTATCGTAATTTAATTCGGCACACTTATATATCTTATGAGGAAAGAGAGTGATCTTTTTACAGCTACTATTAAAAATGTTTTTGATAATAGTTTGAATGTTTTTGATTTAGAAATAATAAGTTTTTATGAATATCTCAAAAGCTAAAGCCAACTGGAAATACCAGGTCCCCCAAATTACCCTAGTAAACAACATGAGAACGTTGCACCAACATTGCTGTTTACCAGTATTAGCATTTGTATAACCTACACCCATCGGGTGAAAGAGTGTATGAAAATCGCCAAACTTTATATCACAAGAAAAGGAAGCATTTCCAACCCTAATGATCACTATCAATAGCCAAGTCGATTGAGACAAGTCCATATTTGGACAATTTTCCGTTGTTCTCCTGCAGTATCCAGAGTATCACACCGTGCTTTTGTGAGAGAGATGGGATTATAGCATGTGTTATGAATTTGGTAATTTAAACTTAAAGTATTTCTTTCGCTTGATGCATGGTATTGCGAAACTAAAATTTTTACGGTCAACTGTTAAGTTTTATGTAAAATTCGACAAAAAGCTATTAACAAATAAAGTAGTAACTCGCCACGCCAACTTGAATATACCATGCACCAATTGAAAAAACTAATTTTTAATTCACAAAACCAAATTCAGGAAAAGAGTTCAAGTTCGATTGTCCGTCTGTCTGGATCAACAGCTTCACCTAGACCGCTATAGCTACAGAGCTGCAATTTGGCACGAAGTCTTGTACATATATACTGCAGGCATTGTATATCTCGGATTCAAAAAAGTTTTGCTACTAAAAACTTCTGTGATTCTTCAAAACATTTCAAGCTGCATATTTACGTATGTATGCGTGCAGTGCTATTTTTACACAAAAGCGTTTACATTTTGCTATCACCACTTAGAAGTAGCACCAGAAGTTGCAAGGGTATACAAACTACGGCATGGCTGAAGTTAGCCGGCCTTCTGGTTATAAATATTTTGGATCAGCATGAGAAGCCGAGTCATGTCAGTGCGTAATACGCGAACGAAATGAATGCACCACTTTTGTATCCTACAACTCGAATCAATTCGAGTGCCATCGGCTTTGTCAAATGTTTCATTCCCTATTACACTTTTTTTATTCTCACTCATTTCATTGGGTGCTGTGAGTTGTGAGACGCAACATGCACTCAACCTCATTTGAAGTAGTTTTTGCACTTGGTATGTGGTACGTACTGACTTCATTTATTTTGGCTTGTGTTCTTAGCTTAAATACTAATGTAATGATTACACATAATTGTACATATCTATGCATGTTCATAAGTATAACTACATACAAAACTGCATTGGTAAAAATTTCGAGTCAATGACCCAGAAGAATACTTCTCAAGAAAAGGACAAGGCAAATTTTGAAAAATCATAAGTCTAATAATAACTATTATGCCTAACTATGCCGAAGTTTGTATACCCCATCAAGTGAAAAGATATATATTAAATTTCTACATTTTATAATACAAATAATACATTTTGGCGACTTTAGTATACCATTTCATCCTATGGATGCATGGTATAAAAACTTTTTCTGTGTGTTAATCCAATGACACAATACTTTAAGTACACTTAAGAATTTGTCATCAGCCTCCGTGGAATTCAAACTCGCGTCTATTCGCATAATAGACAAACAAAAAACAAAGATCTAAAATAAAAGTCTGTGCAACTAACGGGATTCGAACCCGCATTTTTCGTTTCACACGCAAGACCTCTTTCTAAATCGCCAAATGCTAAGCATGCCAAGTCGCTGCAGCAATTGACACATGTGCTTTACTGCTTATGTGTGTGTGTATATATTAAGGTAAATTTTGTTCTGACAAAATCACAAATTGTGTAAATCGTATTTTCTTGAAATCCAGAAATATGATGTATTGTGTATAAATTTATGTACATAATGAGTTTGGATTAGATTCTTCAAGAAAAAAGAAATTATTCGAATTTAACGTTATTTTTTGTTTGGCAGTTACATGATATCCGATCTTTTTAAAATCGCAGATAATGTTCCAATGGTCTAAAAAAACTTATTTACGAACTTTGAAGGCCATAGCTCCAAAACTGTGGGACTAGTTAGCATACGTTTACACAGACAGGCGGACTGACGGACATGGTTCTTCTCATGCTGATCAAGAATATATGTTTATACTTTATGGGGTCGGAAACGATTCGTTCTCTGCGTTACAAACATCTGATAAATTTTATAATACCCTCTGCAAGAGTTTAATAATATAAAAACGCGGCAACACTTCCAAGTTCTTTGGCTATTAGATTCTTATTGGCAAAGTGAAAGGACCTTTTCTGTAAAAAGCTGTATGAACACAAAAGAGCTGCTTATACATGTAAGCCGGCGTAATGCTCACATGTCTAGGAATTTTATAATATGCTTGTATGACAACTATAAGATAAAGTCATCCGATCTTGATTAAATTTATTATGTAAGTCTGTGAATTATGATAACTTTGGTGATAATGGCATAAGTATCAAAATTATTTTTCGGACCGATGATCCTCAGGTAGCAATGTGCTTAAGTCGATCGAACCGGATGAATCCGATGTTTACTTTGTGATACCCCATAAAAAGAGTCAGCCCATTTTAAAATTGTCTAATGACTCCCAATCAAATTTTGTTTGCGACTTTAAGTCCCACGTTTTCTTCTTGTCAGGCCGTCAAACCTTGAGGCCTCTGCAAGGTTTACAACAAATAATAAATACACCAAGTATCCACCATTTATGAAATTTGATGTAATGATGGACAGTCACCTCATGTATTAGTGTGCGATACAATAATTATTGCGGCAGAAACTCACCTTTTATCGAATACCGGGGGCGGAAAACAAAAATAAACTTGACCAGCGAATCCATTTGTACTACGCGAGTCTACATTCGAAATTTGGTAGCTCTGGCTTTTCCAGTTCCTGAGATTTGTGCATTTCTACGGACGGACGGACATGGCGCTATCAATTTCTGTGTTCGTGCTGATCTGGGCCTCAAAAAACAGGTCCGCATCCATCTCTTATTCAGAGGACAAAAGAGTTCCTTTACTTTCAAAAATGTTGCAATTTAGTAGATGCGTCATTCTACATAATACTTTTTATTTTACATGGGTGGTATGATAGCTTTCGTTATACATATTGTATTATTCGAACCCATAAGCCGCTTCCGTTACTCATTAAAAAATTGATAAAGCGAAATGAATAAACATATTCGTGGCACATACAATTTACCTTTATATTGCAAATTGAATTTTATTTTTGCGAATGAAATCTAGAGAGACCTTATCAAGCTCGAATGCTCCATTAACAAATGAGCGAGCAGGGCGCCAAAAACACTTGTTTAGTTCGCGAAAACAAGAATGAATGAACTCAGATAAAGTCGAAATGGCAAACGTTCAAGTAAAAGCAACAGCAATAGCTAACTCATCAACAACTACCACAATAACACAGAGGCAAGAACTCAATTTATTAATTATAGCATACACTTGTATAATAAAGAGCCTCTCCCTCATCTGCCTTGATGGGTCAAGTTCAAGGAAAAACCACAATCTACTAGCTACCAGCTACCAGATCAAAATAAATGGGAATCAAGACAGAGGGGGAGGCTGTAAGAGACGCGACTGAATCTCAATCCGAAAATGTTGCTCTTTGGGGAGAGGATGCTCTCGGCTACATATTTTGATTATGGCACATGTGAACCGATCTGATGCGAGCTGAAAGCCTGAATAATTTCACTTTTGCTTATCACAGACCGCGCCCTTTGTAGATCATTAGGTCACATACAGTAGAGCGTCGAGTGGACCCTAACATAATTTAACCACTTACAACTGGCACAAAAAAAGCAACAGAAAAAAAATGGAAAAAGAAACGAAAAACAGAATGAAACAAAAAGAATAAAAATATCAAAGAAGCTACCTTCGGTTATGCCGAAGTTTGTATACCCTTCCACCCCTTGACCATTACATTTTTTGTTTTAAGAAACTTTTTCTGTGTGTTAATCCAATAACGCATTACTTTAAATACATTAAACAATTTGTCATCGGCCTCCGTGGGATTCAAACTCGCGTCTATTCGCTTAATATACAAAAAAAAAAAACAAAGATCTAAAAAAACCTGGGGCCTGGGGTCTAAAATAGCTTATATACAATCTTTGAAAGGCATAATTCCAAAACTGTGGGACTAGTTAGCATACGTTCAGACAGACAGACGGACATGGGTATATCAACTCGTTTATAATATCTGTACTTTATGGGGTCGAAAACGATTCCTTCTCTGCGTTACAAACATCTTACCCATTTTTAAAATACTCTTGGCAAGGGTATACAAATAAAGAAAAAATTAAAGAGAAAGAGAAAAACACCACTACGAACCACAAACACTGAAGAAAAGAATCTTAATGATCTTCTCCTCAGTACTCGTCCAGCATTGCAAAATGAATTTGCTGCTTTGCACTAAGACACTCAAGGCAACACTCATGAAAATGAATTGCATTGTGCACTCAGACAGCGTGGAGCTGAAGCTGCTGCTGCTGGATCTGATTGTGATTATGTAGTTATACTCTTACACAGTTGAAAACTACATGGGGGTAAGTGCGCTTTCGCAATCATGATGAAGAGATCTCGTTTTGACAGACGCAATCGATGAAATGATATGCAGGGATTGATTGATTGAGATTAGCGGTAATCGATAGGGCAATTTACAATATCAGTCATTTTTATTTGGTTTTATAGAGCATCTGAGGATACGGATTGGCCTTATCTACATCCTACATCTTTCATCGTTCTCTATTATTTTGTTGTTATCAATTTGTTGTAGAGCTGCCTCCTGTGTGCCCCTGTTTTGTTGTTATTGCATTTAAGTGCAGCTTGTTAATGCTCATTAACAAGGGAAAGGCTCAACACACACGAACGCATTCTGGAGCTCAAGATGCTCCAAGAGCCTCCACGAGGCCCCAGAACAGAGCAGGCAGAGCTCCCCCTGTTCGGTGGAAGGTGGCTTTTAGTCTTATAAAATGAGGCAAGGCAGAAACTTGCAACAGCGGATCTTTGACTAAAGAAGAAGAAAATCGGTCGCGATTGATTTCCATAAACACACACACAAACATACATACATACATATGCACGGGCAAGGGGACATAGGAAACTCTTCCATGGATCTAAAACGAAACGAAAAAAGTGAAAAAGTTCTTAAAATGAAAATGAAGAAAACTTGTCGTAAAATGAAAATTCAAAAAACCAAATCTTCATCCACTGATTCTGCTGCTCATTTGTAACAGAGTGAAAAACCTGTTCGTTGGAAAAAGGCTTAATGCTGTTGTTCTTGTTGCTGTGTGTGAAGCTAATTGAAAAGAAGTATTAACAGCGTTGCCTTTTGTTTTTATGCTTTTTGATTGAGTCTCACTGACCGACCGACCAAAGAAGTTTAAGCCGACGACCCGAAGGAGGGTGATGGGAATGGGGATGGGCCACGAGGAAGAGTGAAACCTGTGCTGCTGATGGGAAGTGGGGAGGGGGAGTAGCAGGCAGGCCGGCAGTCAGGCAAGCAAGTCTGGTATGGCATAATTGTGGGATCTATAAGAAGAAGAAGTAAAAAAAACATACAATACTGACACAACAACAACCACAACAACACACACATACACACTCAACACTCACAAAGTTAATTAATAACGCAAAGCCTGGGCTCAGCCAGCCAGTCAGTCATTCTTACATTTAGTCAGTTAATCATAGACAAGAGTCGCCTTTGCTTAGAAATTCAATTAAATTTTGCCTTAAAAGAGCATGTGAAAGAGCTACTTAGAAGTCGATCAATAGATGAAGATAAACAGATATACTATGTACATCCTACATACATATCGTATATGTACATACATAGCTATAATATGTAGGATGCGATTCTAAAGTGACAGCTGGGCCCAGAGGGCGATACCCAATACATCAAAATACTTCCTCGTTCAGCAGATAGCAGATTAGATAAATATCTTTGTTAGGTCAGGGGTGGAATCTGTAAATGGGATAGATTAAATAGATAAAAATTTAGATTTCCATTTTTACATTTATCATAAATCATGCTCACGATATGTCCTTTAATTGCCCATCTTTTCCATCAGAAAATGCTAGTTTGGTCAAACCAAGCCGAATCTCTTATGCCCTTGCAAACTCACTATCTTCCATTACAGCTATTGATAATGAGTTTGGGAAAATGTATTTCTTCGACACTAGTATTCAGTTCGAAAGAGAAAAGCTGACATGCCCTTGCAGATTGAACGATTGTTCAACGTATAAAATAGCTTTCATAGTTATATTCAGCATTCACATTAAACTAAGTTAGTATTAGGGCCATACTTTACAACTTTCCTACAATCTAAAGGGATCAAAGTAAGTTTAAACATTTTGTATTTTCTGCTTCGGCGACAGACTTCAATAGGATAGTCACCCATACCTCATAAGAAACTTATTAAAATCGGCTTAAAGATGCTAGTTAAGCATGTGTTTTTGAGAACTTCGAATTGGAATTGTTTTAGTTTGAACAAGTGACATCCATTCTGAACTGAATCATCTTTTTCATTCCGTTGTATTGTATTGTTATCATGGTTCTTTAATGGCATACTTAGTGTGTATATTATCCAAGTTAAGACAACAAGGAGGCACTGCAGCGGCAAATCTAATTCGCATTAATTTAAAACTCAATCAAGGCAATTAGCGCGCATGAAGCGACACTCCGAGCAGATCGCTCCCTATCCATCTATATATTGTATGTATTGGTTCTATCTCCCTCTGCCAAGAGCACTGGAATCGCAGCCAGTGGCAACATTGTAGCTACAGTTGCAGGTCAGGCAGTCAGACATCCCGACAACAACAACAGTCCCGGCCATGCCACAGCTGATTCGGTTCTGAGAACCAGTATACAGTTACAACCTACCTCACGCCAAGCTGACGATCACACACACACAACACACACTGCGCGCTCAAACACATACATACACACACAAGAACACACAGTCCCACACAGGCGACTTCCATCTTCCTATCTCTCACCTCCACCCTCGCAATGTTGTGTTGCATAAATTTTTGCTCCAATTAAACATTTCAATCAAAAACCAAACTTTCCTTGGATGCCATTGTTTTATTGTGCTTAACAAACTTTCATTGAATTCTTATATGCAATAAAAATAAATAATACAATAATTACAAAAAAAAAAGAGACAAGCCTGCGTAGTCTTCTTATCAGCGGGAGAGCTCAGCCCAAAGAGAGGGAGAGTGATGTTGCCGGGAGACCCCACAAACACATAGGCGAGCGCGGGCGCACGCACTCTCGCACTTACAGGCGCTCGCACAGACGGCACAATGACGCACACAGACACACGAATCAACAGATTCGAACAGCTGCTCGAGATCGGAATCATCGGAGTCGTAGTGTAGTCGGCAGGCACTTGTTGCTTCGCGATCGCTTCGTGGTCTCACCCATTCATATTCACTTCACTTCAATTCAGTTTCAGTCTTTGACTAAGCGTCGCACTTGCCGCACCACTCAGAGACCCCCACCAAGAGGAGGGATTCCGATCGATTCCAATACGGAACGCGGGGTTTTTTGTTTTCGAAGATACACGTGTCATAAATCGAATAAGCGGATGCGGATGCGGTTCTCGAATACACTGACACCCACCCACATACACACCCACATTCGTAAACGATAGGGAGGAAAGTGCAAAAGTGCAATGTCTGGATGTGTTTACAAACAAACTATTGTCTTTCGGAGTGATTGTTGTTTTTCGGCGGGCTTGAAATATTGCAAACAAAATCTTTATATATGTGAAATACGTGTAAGAATCGCACTTTTTTATCAAACTAATTTTTTATGTCAAATGATGAAATTCAAGTGATAATCATTAGTCAATAATGAAAACAATTTAGTATACAGAACCTGAAATGCTAGCCAAAAGCCGTTTGACCTAGCCCAGCAGGATATAAAGAGGATCTAAATTATTGAATTAAAAAAGCTACCCAACAAGTAAGTAAGTGAATATATGTATTTGATTGTTAAAAAACAACGTCTCAAAACGGTCCACCTATTACACATTGTGTGTGAGAAACATTATTAACATGTTTCCTCGAATATATACATAGATGTTTTATTATTTTTACGTTAAAAATGTATAAGAAAATTTATTTTGGGTGTTAGTGAAAATGTATATGTCTACGTATGTACATATATGTAATATGAATTAGCTTTTAACTTTGTTAACGAAAAATTCTAAAAGTCCAATCGTCGAGAATTGTTTTTTTAGTTTCTGCTTCGGCAATCAGAAGTATACCAACAACATAAGAATAAAGCTCTTAAAGTAATCTTCAATTTGTTAACTTAGTAACGTCAAATTATATTTCTATTTATCAGGTTTAATAGCTAAGATTACTTTAGTCGGGCTCTCGTTTTTAGCGATTTTAGTATTAATAAATCGTTCACTAATGTTCAGTTGTGTATTGTGTTTAATTTGTTATAGCTTCACTCTAACTAAATTGCATATACAATCCACTTTTTGACATAGTTCTTAATTCTGCTCTTCTAAAAAAAAATTGGCCAACATTCTCATTTATCTATGTATATATCGCATACGAAATGTATATCCATATGTCGCATCCTATTGTACAATCAATAAATATTTACACAATTTGACATAGAGTTAAGATAAAATGCAACAAAACAAATCAAGTTCAATATGATCCCATCGCATCCAACTTCAGCAACGAAGCAATCCTGGAAAACTCGTATGTATTGTATACATACATACATACATATTGTATGTATGCATATATAGTAGATCGTATTATACCTGTACAAACAAACGCACTAAATTGCAATTAACCTCTTCAGCTACCAACTTCTCCATTTTCCCTTCCAACTCCACCTTTATATCAGGCTTCGGAAGTGGATCCAACTCTTCTCGCGCCCTGCTCGTACTAATTTTTTATTTATTAGTATTTTATCCTCATTATTTTTACACATATTTATTTATCTGGCTCATGCTGGAGCTGGTCAGCAGCAGCACGAGCATTTAATGTGTAAAAAAAACCGCATACTCTTTATTATTATTTTCTTTTGTTATCAATTATGTGCGCCTCTCAAGTTCATTATCATCATTAAGAAGCGCCATCAGCTGTAGGCACACACACACAACATTACACTCATTGCGTAATTGAATCTCGTCTCTTTTTTGTTGCTGCCGAGATTATTATTCTTATGTTAATATGATAAAAACCAAATTATACGAGTGTAAGCAACAAATAAATCGAATTGAGAATTTTTTAAACACTTTCAAAGTGAATGTCAGTTGATTTTTTTTTTTTTTTGGTTTTTGTTGGTTTTGACATAAATTGGAACGTATAACGAGCATTGACCTAAGATTTGTTTTGGGGGCGATGCCGCACTTTATAATTTAATACCTTAAGTAAATAATAACTTAAATTTTCGTTTTCCAATAGAAAGGAAAAGGAACGATCCTGTCGTTCGTTTCTTTCTTCTTTTATTTTTACATATGTACATATATTCCCCATATTTGAATTTATTATGAAATAGTTGTACGCAAGTTGTTGGAGAACTTCGTATAAGCTGTTAAGCTGTAATCGATTTGATCAATAGGCAATAATTATGTTAACAACAATAGATTGAAAATACCAAAAATGCTTATATCATTTAAGTACTTAATTCTGTTAAGTCATGAAATAACAAAAAATACAATAATACCTTCATTGATATGGCCATTTTAGTTTGTTCGTTCAAATGAAATTTTACAACAATTTCTTGCTTTTTTTTACACGCTATATTTTCCAAGTTCAACAAGAGTCTAGTTTAATAGGTTAAGGCCCAAAAAAGAACAATACACATGAATTTGGCCATCATCAGTGATTTGAACTTCGCGTTGCATAGTTCTGGAGAAAATAAATAAACTCATATTTGCGAGGATTTTAGATGGGTCCAGCCACTAGAGTCGAGCGCCTTTTTTGTAGTCCTGCATTTGCTGTTCCTGAACTCCACGCGAACTGTAAACGCATTTTTGAAATTACTTCTCTTGCCATGTTTTGTGCTTTTATTTCCACCTTCCTTTTTCGATTAGATTTCTGAGCTTTTTACACAAAAAGCGAAAAAACAATAAAAGAAATAATTGATCAGCAAATTAGTCAAACAACAATTCCTGTGGCGTCAGGTAGCCCAAATTGAGATTGTGTTGACACTAACAAAACAAACAATAATTTAATAATAAGGCTATACGAATACACTGTACACCTACATAAGTTGAGTGTACGAATCGAAATGTTGTGCCTAAGATATGAGAGGGTATGCTCACTTTGTTAAAAAACAAAGAACGATTGCCATCCACATAGATACATACGGTTGTATGTGACACAAAAACCAACAGACATAAATATATACATACATATGTAAATATATACCTACCTATATAAAAGTATATATAAATTTGTTCTACCAAACACTTTTTTGTTTGTTGTTGCTGTTCAATTTGCGAAATAAACAAGTTTGTGTTTTCATCAGAATTTACATTTATTTCGTATTTCTGATTATATTCGTGGCTATTTTTATTGGCACATTTTTCACATTTATGCAAATCAATCCCCATGGTTCCGCTGCGCAGTTACAGAAGACTGACTGACTTGCCAACTGACTGACTGAGTGAGTGACTAAGTGCCTGCGTGAATGAGTGAGTTAAGGTCTTGGCATCAGCAGATTATGTCACTTATAACCAAAAAAAAAAAAAAAAAACCAAATTGCACACGCCGTTTTACGATCCGAATACTTCACCGCTCTTCATGGTCACGGCCATCGACAAACAAGCGACAAACGGCGCACAGCATATTTGTCAGCTGTTCGCGCAGGAAAGGCCAAAACCAAAAACCACATCTTCCATTATCTTCATATTCCAAGTTCAATGTACGACCAACGACGCGAAAAATACAATACATACACACACATACATACATACATACTTAGAGCATGTAAGCTGTGCACATTGGCAATAGAAATAGAGAAATTTTGCGATATATATTTTTTGCAGAAAGCCCTCACAGACCAAACCAGCGGCTGGCTCCTCCAGAAACTTGCTTTTTGCTGGCTTCGGCAACCTGTCGGGCACCTTTTGGGGGGGAAATTAGAATTTGCAAGCTGTAAAGAAAAGTGAAAGAACTTTCGTAAAAAGGACGCCAATAGGCAGTAAGAAGAATGATAAAAATTGTCGAATTCGAAGCATCTGGAAATAAACGAGCTAGGCCAAGACTGGCAAGACAAAGACAGGTACACGAAGCCAGAAAGTTTATTTGAAAGGCCAACTTGGAAAGAAAGCTCTCATGATGCTACTCGAAGTAATAAGACTTCAGATAAGCCAAGAAATAATATATGTTTCCAATACATAAATATTGTACGTATTCGATCGGAAATTACGAGTGGGCGTTATACTTATGGTTATAGTCGTTTTATCAAATTACTGAAAACAAAGACCAAAAAATTTACCGGTCACGTTTCAGGACCAACAACTAAGCATTTAGTCGTATCATTTTCATAGGCAAAATAGAGAAAATTCAGAAAAATATTGAGAAATTAGAAATGTTATTGAATAAGTGTTAACTTTGATTAGACACACTCCCTCTCTTTAAAGACTTTGCACGTTTTAAATAGTTGAATTAGCAGCCAGATATACTAATGATAATAATCTAGAAATCAATCAACCAATCTACCAGTTCCTAGACACTGGCATTTCTTTTTCTGTTGGAAAATGATTAATGATACATTCCAATATTTGCCTTCAAAACACATACTCATAGACTCATAGAAAGAGGCAAGGCGATCGCACAGCAAATAGAAGACACCTCACGATGACGATGGCGATGGAGTACTAAGCATATAATACACAGCTACCAAAAATAAATTTATTTGCAAAGAAATTAAGATAAGAGCTCTGGAACTCAGGTAATATCTGGTGTAGTATCTATACATTCATGCGGTACGTGATGTTGATTTATTTGCTGATAGCGCCCTTGAAATCTCGCGCAGGAGAAGGGATGGGTGGTGTTGTTTGTAGTCATTCAGATTTTGGCATTTCTATGCAAATCCATAGGTCTGAATGATGATGATGATGGTATCTATCCATACTCGTATTCTAGGCTGTTGCGAGAAACAAGAAAAATGAATTGACAACCGCTTTAAGCACTTCCTTCTTGGCTCTTAATCACTTCCTCATCTCTATGTATCTTTCAAAAACCTTAGATGGAAGACTCGTGCGCCGTTCTTGGCGATTCTCACTTTTCTTATAATCTTTATTTTATAAACTCGCTTTTTAAAAGAATTCTTGCGAATTCTTCTCCCTGCGGTTGCCGGTTAGCTCCGGCTCTGTATCTCATTGTATCTATGATTAATATGCAGATGGATCGACGCGTTGACTCTCGACTCGACTTTACTCAACTCAACTCACTCCGCTCAACGCTGCTTGATTTCTTTGTCGTTAGAAGAAGTAAGAAACCGGCTTAGCAAACCAGACCCAGACCTAAAAATGGAGAAGAAAGCAAACCCAACATTTGTAGAAAGCATATTATGTAACATCGTTGTTCTGTTTCTGTTTTTCTACCATGCACCCATAGGGTAAAATGGTATATTAAAGTCGGAAAAATATATGTCACCAAGAAGAAGCATTTTCGACCCTGTAACGTATTCTTGGTCAGTATGACAAGAGAAACTCATATAGCCATGTTTGTCCGTCTGTATAAATATCGAGTTTTCGGGAACTATAAAAGCTAAAGCTACCAAATTTGGAAAGTAAGCTCGTGTAGCGTGTGCGCTAATCAAGTTTGTTGTTGTTTTTTTTTTTTTTTGTGACGCCCCCTTTCCGCCCCCGGAATTGACAAAAAGCGGTTTTCTCAGGCAAGTTTTTTCGTATCATTTGTCACATTCATACACGTTATATATATCTATCATTCCCATGTATTTCATAAAAATCGGATCGAAAATGGCCAAGTTATATGCATGTAGAACCGTCTTGTACTCAAAGCAGCGTAAGGGCGGCTCTGGCCAGCAAGTCGATAAAATGGTCGTGTGGTCATAAAAGTAAGCGCGGCAGTACGTGGCATGCGAAAGGAATTTAATTTGAATTTGGTTTTTCGAATTTGAAATAATTTTTTCTCCTTGTGGATGGTATATTAAAGTCGGCTCGACGACTTCTTCAGTCTTTTTTTTTCTATTATGTAAAGCGACAACGGGAATGGCAATGGAAATGGGAATATCTTATCGGGGAGTTCTTTCAAAGTCTTGTCGTTATTTTGGTCATTTCGAATTTCGCAATGTGTGTATATGTTTTTGTTAACCACCTTTTCACAATTTCGCTAAAACGCAAAAAATCAGCTTTCGCTTCGAATCATGTATATTGTACAATAGGTACAATAGGTATGTACAAGGTTTATGGTTTCTAGAATGAACAGTCGGGAATTGTTCCATAATGTACATACATACATAGGTATGTGTAAAGTTTATGGTTTCTAGAATGAACAGCCGTGAATTGTTCCATTCTATTCTATTTCAAAATGCAGGTTGCAAACCATTGGGGTTCTAGAGTCCCGGGTAAAGGTTGTCAAAATGTCAACCATTGTATAAGAGCCAGATATAAGATTATCCAGCTATTCAATTGGACACACTCCAATACCAACATCCGATATAAATTGGAAAAGTAGTCCAGTGTGGGGTTGTTAAAAGGATTTGTCATTTATAAGATCGTTAGGATGACTTAGGTATGAACGCGCAATATCGGGAAATTCGTTTGAAGTGGTTCTTAACTATTACGATTTGTATTTTAGTACTTTCGGTGGGAGTGGGAAGTGTTAAGTTCTTGATTTCTCTTTATTGTAAGTTTTCACAAATCTTGACTTTTGTTACTCTCAAATAGAAATATGTAGTGCTAAATTAGATGGAAATAGATAGGAGGTGAATTTAAATATTTTGTGGGTTTTCGGTCCCTTTCAATAATTAGATCTTTCATATTGAAATTCTCAAAACCTTATGTTCTTGAACTTGTGTATGAGAAAGTCTTGTTTTGGCTACCTAATTTTTTGATTCTTAACCTTCAACTGTATCGTTCTTGACATTATCTTATCACACGTTTCATGCCACCCTCATAAAGCTTATAGCCACATACAGAACCCCACATTACCAAAAAAAAAAACAAATATATACTCAAAATCTTATCTGGCCAATTTAATGCAAAATCGATGATCAGCTGGCGAAAAATTCCTATAAAAAGGCCACAGTCAAAGTTAATATACTAAAGTGTAAGGTGGACCGGTTCAACTTCAATTAAAAGCCTAAAACTAAACTAAAATTATCATAAAAAACTGTCTTATAAAGCTTTGAAATCGACAAGTGAACCTCCTTCTAATCACCTGACTCTCCTACCTCCCACAACACCCTCCCCAATCTAGCCGCTAATGGTAATGGCCGTGATACTGTTGCTTGCCCTGGCACTCGTATTCGGTTTATATTGCGCCATTTATAGGCAAAAGATTGGAGCGATTTATTTGAAGCCGCTGCTTAAGAATACGCCACTGGATGATTGTTATCATGCCACGCCCGTTGTACCGCATAGACGTCGTAGCATCTGGGATATACCAGGACCCCAACGGATCCCGTTTCTCGGAACAAAATGGATATTTTTGGTGTTCTTTCGCCGGTACAAAATGACGAAGCTGCATGAGGTCTACGCAGGTGATGGACACCAAAGTGATCGTAGGTCATCGACTAAATGATTTTCATTTCATTCTTATAGATCTCAATCGGCAATACGGTGACATTGTGCTGGAAGTGATGCCCTCAAATGTGCCGATCGTGCATCTCTATAAGAGAGAGGATCTGGAGAAGGTGTTAAAATACCCAAGCAAATATCCCTTTCGCCCGCCGACGGAGATAATTGTAATGTATCGGCAATCTAGGCCGGATCGTTATGCTAGTGTTGGCATTGTCAACGAACAGGGGCCTATGTGGCAGAGGCTACGCTCGAACCTAACATCGAGCATTACCTCACCGAGGATTCTACAGAACTTTTTGCCAGCCTTAAATGCGGTGTGTGATGATTTTGTTGATTTATTGAGGGCCCGAAGAGATCCTCACACACATGTAGTGCCTAATTTTGAAGAACTGGCCAATCTAATGGGTCTGGAGGCGGTGTGTACATTGATGTTAGGTCGACGCATGGGTTTTCTAGCGGCGAATGCCAAACAACCCGAAAAAATAAGTCAGCTTGCATCTGCTGTAAAGCAGCTATTCATCTCGCAAAGGGACTCCTACTATGGCTTGGGTCTATGGAAATATTTTCCAACTAAAACTTATCGAGAGTTTGCCCGCGCTGAGGACTTGATCTATGAGTAGGTATTCGTCTACTAAAATGCTTTTCTTTCTGGCAATGAGATACTTATTGGCAACGCTAAGGAAACCCATTTGCCTTGAATATTTAAAATCGAATTTGAAAGGTTTCGCTACTGATCGATTTGGTCGATAACCAGTTTTAAAAATAACCTGTGCAAATGCTTACACTTTCAGTGTTATTTCGGAGATCATCGATAATGAGCTGGAAGAGCACAAAAACTCTGCTGCCTGTGAGGACGAGGATACTGCCGGCCTACGCAGTGTCTTTCTCAATATCCTAGAACTCAAAGACTTAGATATTCGCGACAAAAAGTCTGCCATTATAGACTTCATAGCCGCTGGCATTGAAACGGTGAGTGAGGTGCAAGAGGACTCCTTGGACTCCTTCTAGCAATGATCACTATTCACAATTCCTGTTGTGTGCCTTTTGTCTCGCCCTTAGCTAGCCAATACGCTGCTGTTTGTGCTCAGTTCAGTGACCGGGGAGCCTTCGGCTATGCCACGTATATTTAGCGAGTTCTGTGAGTATCGGGATACAAATATACTGCAGGACGCCCTTACAAATGCTACATATACAAAGGCATGCATCCAAGAGTCGTATCGTTTGAGGCCAACGGCATTTTGTTTGGCTAGAATATTGGAGGAGGATATGGAACTGTCAGGATATTCTTTGAATGCTGGGGTAAGTGCGGTGTGAAAAAGTCGCATTCGGCAGCAGTCTCATTACGAAATTTCTACTGCAGACGGTTGTTCTCTGCCAAAATATGATCGCCTGTCACAAGGACAGCAATTTCCAAGAGGCACAAAAATTTACACCCGAACGTTGGATAGATGCTGCAACAGATAACTTCACAGTGAATGTGGACAGCGCCAGTATTGTCGTCCCATTCGGCGTAGGACGACGTACTTGTCCCGGCAAACGATTTGTGGAAATGGAAGTGGTACTGCTCCTAGCCAAGGTAAACTCTTACAGCTGAATATCGTCGAGAGATCAAATGTTATATCGGATATGTTTTCAGCTCGTTCTGGCATTCGAAGTGAGTTTTGTAAAACCATTGGAAACCGAGTTTGAATTTCTCTTGGCGCCGAAAACTCCGCTAAGTTTGAAGCTCAGCGACCGTTAATGTTTTATAGCATACTGACAGGCGCCTGTATTAAATACGCGAACAAATATGTTTGAGGTATTCAAACGTAAAGTGAGAAACAAATTGTAAAAATCTATGTCGTTTTTTTGTTATACAATTAACTAGTTAGGTATTGGTAATTATTGCCTTAGTCTTTAGGTAGCGGAAATTGTGTGTTGTGTACGTTTTGTAAACGGAAAGACTGTGTTTAAGTTTTGTTGTTTTAACGATTTGTGTAATATTATACTTATATCTTTATAATACTACTTTTGACTCCTTTTGTACATATACTTTATTGTATTTCTTTAAGTTTTACTCATACATTTCTGAACTATGTACATATATATATATTTTTTTTTTTTTGTCGAAACATAGAAGAAACATGGGTGAAGTGAGAAAAGACAGCTTAAAATGTGAATTAGATGCGGAAAAAATAAAGCAATGCTATATTTTTGTTGAACACTCAAGACTATAATTATCGGCATTCAATTGGCAAAGCGGTAAGTAAGCATTCATTCCCACAATTCAAGCAACTGATCCACAAGAATCTCACCATTCATCAAAATTTTTTAATCGTTTACGATAAATCAACGGGATTCATTTTTTCGCTTACAACAACTCTCAGCCGTTTACTAATGCATTGATAATGACAACAATAATTTTAGTTAAGGAGCTAAACACAAAGCTTAGAAAACAACAGACAGTTGGTAATCGTCACACTGCCATACGGTCATTACGGTAGGAAACTACGATCCTGCTTACGATATCCACGCCCACACCTTAAAGCAAAAATATCTGCGGCGAACTTACAGAAGCGTGTTCATATATTAGTCCCACCTCAAGTTAACATTTGGCATTGAGAAACTACGTAACCGAAATTGTTCTGTGATAAATGGCTAGGTGGTAATTTATATATCTACATTTATTAAATAGTTATTAAACATTTGGTTGTTTTAGCATTTGAAAAACCAAAATTGGCTTGTGTTTGCCCTGCTTTCAACGTGTTCTCTGGACGTGTGAGAGACCGAGCAAGAGAGAGAGACAAGCTACACATTACTCTCCCTCTCTCTAAAGTCTAGACTCTAGAGGTTGGCACGTTTGGCTGGCTGAGACTGAGACTGGGGCTGGGCTTTGAACGAATTGAGTTTGTGGCAGTTACAACAGTTGACGTTGTCGTGTCGTCGGATTCAGTGCGTTTCGAAAATAATTATATGAATATATTGAAATATTAAAATCAGAAGCTATTGGCGCATTTTCAATTTAAGCTGCGTGTGTGCCTCTTCGTGTGTGTTCGTGTGTATTTTGTGTGTCAAGTATACTAAAGCTGCACCATTATCTTGCACCTCTAAACCATTTCATTTGGAAAATCAAAAATGTATTTTTTGTTTTTTTTTCTGTTTGTTGTCAACAATAACAACATCGACTACTACTACTATTAAATAATATAAAGCAAAAGCCAAAATAGTTGTAACTAACACGTACTTAGATATTTGTGTGGATAAATGTGTGTTAAATGCATTTTGTAGTTGTTCTTTCTTCGTTTACTCGTTCGTTCGTTTGTTTTCCACCACTTTGCAATGATCCATCTCCGAAATACTCACAATGGAAGGGGAATCAAAGATCGAGTCTGAGTCTTCATCTCGAGCTCGAGCCCCACCCAAAATTAATTACTGATGATGAGAGTGTCTGTACTACTTGTTTACTAACAACAACAACAACAAGAGGATAGCATATTTTCGCATTGTTATTGTTAGAGATGCTAATTTTGCAAAAATTTACAAAAACACAATTTTCAGTTGTGTAGTTGTTTGTTTAGTTCTCATTCGTTCTCTGTGACTCATTGAACATAAATTTGTCATGCGAATATGTAATATACATACATACATATAGTATGTACATATACCAAATAGTTTCGAAAACAGATTTAGCTGTGGAATAAGAGGGGAAACTAGAAAAGCATCGAACGAGAATTGTAAATTCATAGTACTGTACATACATATGTACATATGTACATACATACATACAAAAAACATAATTGAACCAAGAATAACTTTTAAATGGGTCTAGGTATGAGCAGAATTTAGAACGTCGATTATATTTAATATTAAAACTAAAGAATATATAATTCATTTATTTTGATAAAGTCGTGTTTTCTTACACAAGTAGCAAAAACTAAAAAAAAGTCAACAATTCTATGTCACAGCTTATACTAAGTACTTATAAAAGTATTTATAACTCTCAAGTGATTTTAGCAAAATTACAGATGAATCCCTTTGGGTTTGAAAACCCAATCACATCATTTGACCTTCAGTTTAGCCACCAAACAAAATTCCCTAAACAACCTTACCCACTTACTTTGACATTGAATATGCAAACCCTTGTAACCTTTGGCTGCCTAGGCAACAGACCCAGCACTCATTCCCAATCTAATTGAACCCCAAACAACACTCAGAGACTGCATATGCGATCCTTACCAAGTTGCCCTTTAGTTTTAACAGTTCGCTCATTCAATTTCAGTTTATTATTCTTCTTCTATTTTCATAACAATGTACATATGTACATACATACATACATATGTACATATGTACTTATGTGTGTAAGTATGCTTATACTTAAGCGTTGTTCGTATAACTTCCAAATTACCTTCAAAGACAAGTTTTATCAATTCAGATTAACTGTTTCAAGTATAAGACAATATTCCTATTTCCATATTCCACTTACCGATTATTAAATCTTGATTGTTTATGAAGAAGTTCCCAACTGTTGCCGACTGTGTTTCTCTGAGTGTACAAACAATTGCATGTCCAAACAGGCTAAAACTACATTGTGCATATGTATGTACATACATATGTACATATATAACTGCCCCATGTGGGGGATAGTCTTATACCTTGGCATATGGAAATGGAATTGAGAATTACTAGTTGAGGTGTGGGTGTAAATGAGGTCAACACCAAGCAAAGAAAATTGCATAAACTTTGCCTGAAATTGCATGTAGGGTTGAAGTCAACGAATGACGATGGCAAAGTACAGTAGGTACCTTATCTGCATACATACATACATATGTATGTATGTGTGTACCTTCCCACTCTTTGGACTCCCCCCAATCACCGGTTGACGTCGTCTAATAACCAGTTTACCAGTTGTGCATATCAATGCCTAATGGGCGGGGTCGGGTACGGTGGCGAAGGGTTCCGGAATAGGAAGAAACTAGTTTTGTTGCATTTTTCAATCGCTTAAGCAATGGGCTAGAAACGAGATGATGACGTGCTCCCGATTCTCTCTGGGCACGAAATACCAAAGGAGATTTAATTAGTAAGTTAGCCAAGCCGTCGAAGGCACAGACAGAGTTTGTCATTCAGAGTGAAAAAGAACGAATGTAAAGAACCAAAACAAAAAGGCACAAACAAAATACTTGGTAAGTCATTGACCCAGACCTAACCAGACCAGTTATAGGTAGTTGAGATCCTGAAAACGAAACGAGGTTAATTCACACTGCAGGCAAAAAAGTTAGTCACATTCGTTATGCATTGTGGGCACGCGAGCGCAAAACAGGTGTGGCTCTAAGAGTACCAGAGAGAGAGAGAGAAAGCCAAAGAGCTAAAGAGATGTAGAAAAAGAGAGTCAGAGCAAGAGAGGGATGAGAGACTCTCCAAACTAGTTTGACTTGCTTCTGCCGTTTTGTTTACATTTTTTTCGTTAATGAATGTTGCATGTGTTTTGGCTTTTTGGTCAATCTTCTTTCGGGCCGAAAGGAGAGGCAGCCTTTCTTGCAAGCGGCGCCAATGAAACCTGTTTCCAAAGGGGTATGGTGAAGGGGACCAACCAAACGTGAGAGATTCGTTAGCGGCAACACGCATACTGTTAAATTCCATTGTATATGGTGGTCATTCCAGTTGGAACCGTAAAACTGAAAATTAGATAACAGTAATTTTAGCTTAGCTTTTTAAGAGAAAAAAGGACAGGAAAAGGAATAGACTAGAAAAACAAAGATGGATATTTATCCATTCTTTTTTGTCTTTTGCAAATGATTTTCTTAATGTATTTTGTAAATTTGTTGCATCGGACCAAATCAACCTACTACAGTGCTCCAAAAACTTGTTTTCCTGACATTAACCATCGATCGCAATGCAACACAAGTCCTCTCATCATATGATCAGCTTAAGTAGAAAATCATCTCTTTCTCTCTTGTATATGTTGTACCTACCTCAAATGTTCGTAATAAATAAAGATTGATCTACTTAATTCGATCTCGATGTTTTTTGTGCAATGACTTAAGTTCGATCACTATTCCGATCTTTTCAATTTACTGACAAAATATTCAGGTCCATCATTAGCTCTGTCTTCTACCCTATTTACAAGCAAATAGTCCAGAACCTAGACACAGACACTAAAATCTTTATTAATACTTAAACTTCCGTCTCCGTAAAAGGGCATATTAGAGTCACAAAAACCTATGTAGTAAATAGAAGGAAGCAGTCATTGACCCAATAGACATATATATGCATATTTTACGTTAATATGTATCATAGTCAATTCAGACAGAGTTGACCGCTAGATGCGCGAAAGTGCTGTGTTGTGCTGATAAGATTTAGAGAGATGAAACTTCAATATGAACTTTGTGTAAATTTCAATAAGATTCGCCCGAACCTTGGTGCATGGTATTTTGGCGTCAGCACTCCATCTGAACAAGTTTTTTTTTTTTTTTGGGTCTCCTTTTCTCTCCCTTTGTAGTCAAAGCACTCTTCTCCTCTCTTTAAAAATAGAAAGTTGGGCCCTTTTCTAGAGTTGAATTCGGTTACTGTCTGTTCTGGTATTCCGTGATGAATTTTAATTGTCGTTTATGACGCAATGCGTACAATTAAGGTTAGGGCTAGGCGGGTTAACTACTCATCCATCGGTCTGTGACGACAACGTTCGTTCATTGTATTGTACGTGCCCTTATACAGTAATTTGTTGATACTGTTTTGGTATTCACATTATACCATGCATCGATAGGATGAAATGGTATATTGAAGACGCCAAAATGTATGTAACAGTCAGAACAAAGAATTTCCGACGTTATAAAGTATGTACAGTATGACTTATAATTGTTTGCAAAAGGAACAAACTGACACAAATTCAATTTCATCAGACATATTCTTGATCAGCATGAGAAGAAAAATTGATATACATATGTAGCTATGTACATATGTATGTCCGTCCGTCTGTCCGTCCCTAAGAGTGCACAGATCTCAGGAACTATAAAAGGTAGAGCTAACAAATTGCAAATGTAGACTCGTGTAGTACAAGCGTATGTACAAGTTTATTTGCTTTTTTGCCGCGCTTTCTTCCGCCCCCTGAATTCGAAAAAAAGAGAACTTCATTCCACAAAATTCCATAATAAAAATAGGAATAAAAATACTCGACTTATACGTAGAAACGTTTTATACTCAAAGCGGTGCAAGGGCGTATGCGAACGTAATTTGTTATTTGAATTTGGTTTTATAAATTTAAAAGTGGTTTTTTCACTTGATGCATGGTATGTATATCCAAGTTGGCGCGTTACTTCATGTTTGTATATGTTTTATGGAATTAGCTCAATGCATTGTGGGGGGAACGAGTGAAACCAAGTTATTTGTTTGATTTGAAATTCCCTGACAAACACGTGTGTCATAGAACAAAGAAGGTCTTCGATCCTTACGAAAGGCGTCGCATTGTTTCGGTTTCATATGAGATCAGTAGTTATTAGTGGCTTATTGGTAGAAGTTTCTGATTTGATAGATAGCCGTATCTTAGGAAATCCATATTCATAACAGAATTAATCAGATGGTGTGTTTGTTTATGTATAAACATACATATGTATGTACATATATAAAACGATCGTTGAAGGAATGTCACTTTTAAGTACTAAAGGTCCAAAAAGCTTCCAGAGATACATACATAGATGTATATTGGTTGATATGCAATTGGCATATTTCCATCCAAATATTAAACCTTGCCCAGTCTATAAGGTATCTCTATGGCCTCATAGGGAATGACAATTATTGATATTTAACAAGCCGAAATTCCGCACCGCAGTCAATTAAGGAAATTTTCTTTAGAAGCTATGCGTGGGAGAGCGAGTACTGTGCAATCAATTGACACAAATTCAAAAAAATAATCGTACAATAAAATAAAACATTGCCTTTTGCGCGCTTCACAAAGCACCGACCTAACAATGTATTGACAAATTAACACAGACAAAGCCCAAGTATAAACATGGTTAATTAAGTAAAGTCGGACAAAATTCTTGTCTATTGTAGGTCTAAGTCGGGAACAACAATATGAGTTACTTGCGATCCATAGGTACATACACACATACATGCATAGATCTAGATCTTCGACTGGTAGAGCAAATGGCAAACATGCCGAAATTTTATTTGCATCTCTAATCAGTTTATCCTTTCCCCCAATGCTATTTTATACAGAAATATCTCGCGTAGAAATGTCGCCGGTAGATGATAATTCCTTTGCCACAACGAGTGGAAATAAAAAGGCTACATACACCTTGATATGCGTCAAAGTGGTAGAGCTGGTGAGTAAAGCCAATTAAGTGCAAACTCAGTTACAGCTTAACAAAAAAAAAAAGTTATTAAAAATTCCTTTCCGTTACAGTGCCTGCTTATTTGCTGCCTGGGCCTGATCGATGAACCGGCCACCAATTCGCATTTGCGGGTGTTCATCACACCTCGCGTAATGTCCCTGTCCTATGTAACTTTTGGAGCCTTGGCGATCTACACGGCGATCTATCTGATAATGGCATTATTTGGAGATTTGTGAGTAAAATTAGAATCTAATTTGAAAGCCGGAGGTCAAAAGCCACCTTCTTTTTTCCTTCTCCCAAAGAACACCATGGCGCACGTCCGTTTTGTGGGCCCTTGTAGGCTTCGTTCTTTACATCGCTGTTACCGCTCTGCTCTTCCGCGATTGGGCCACCACAAAGGATCGCAACTATTGGCATCCGAATATGCATCGCCTGGACCTGGTAATGGCTTCCGCTTCCATCTCTCTCGTTACTGCCTTGGTCTATCTTCTGGACGTTCTGCTAACCATTCGCTTCGGCATCCGTGGCGATCTGGAATGACAAGGAGAGGTCTTCACCGTTATCGCCTAGCGTGTGTGTGTCGAACTGTAATATTTACATTTTCCAGTGTAGTTCATAAACTTAACTTCCCCGTCATTTGTCTCCACGCTAATTGTACCACACAAACATAGAAGCCTGTATCATAACAATCACGAAGAGCATCACAATTGCAATCTTTAAAAAATATGTACAAAAGAGTTTGAAGAAATCGAACATTTAAAGACATAAGGCAGATTTCATGCTTTTAGCCCTGTTTTTATCAGCGACATTTATATTAAAGTCACGTGTTTTTTTTTCTAATCCACTTAAGATAAGTTTTACACAAATAAAATTTTTATAACGACAAAATACAACTCGTAAGTATTGTTTAAAATCACATTTCTTGCAAAAGGATCCATGCCAGCCCAGTTGGGACTCCCACAGTTTCCAAGTCTTCTTTCAGCTGGCAGCTGACTACTGTCAAATGTAGAACAAGCTACGTCAATTAGTTTGTGTTTGGCAGCCATTGATAAATAGCAGATGAACGCGTGAATTGTCAAGAAAATGGAAAAACTGAGTGGTGTTGACTTGGAGTGGTCGTTTGGGCACACATCTACTGTCCAAATACGATAGCTCTATCTTTTATAGTGCCCGAGATATGGAGGCTCAAAATATTGTTTTTCAAATAGCGGGGGCGGAAGGGGGCGTTGCGAAAAAAAATTAACTCGATCTGCCTGCAGAGCAAACGGGTCTACATGCCAAGTTTGGTAGCTCTAGCTCTTATAGTCTTTGAGATCTCGATGATCCTACAGACGGACAGACAGACGGACATGACTCAATCGACTCGGCTATTGATACTGATCAAGAATATATATACTTTATAGGGTCGGAAAAGCTTCCTTCTCTTTGTTACATACATTTTGGCGACTTTATAAATGGTATATTAAAGTCGCCAAAATGTATGTAACAGGGAGAAGGAAGCTTTTCCGACCCTATAAAGTATATATATGTATTCTGTCCGTCTGTCTGTCCGTCGGAGTTATACATAGAAACGTTTTTCACTCATAGCGGTGCAAGGCAGATGCACGCAAAAAAGAGCGAGATAGCATATGCTGGAAATCACCGATTTGGTCAGGGGGCGCTAAAGTGCTCGTTTCCACATAAGAGTGAGCGAGATAGCATTTGAAAGAAATTTAATATATGTATATCTCTTCACCTGATGCATGGTATATCCAAGTCGGCCCAGCGACTTACTTACTTTATTTTGACATATATTGTACATGTTCTTTACTGTTTATGTGTGTGTTCAGGTAAATTTTATATCGACGAAATCAGGCGTTATGTTTATTCGATTCTTTTGAATAGGAATATCATGTATTGTTTCTATATTTATGTACGTAATCAGTTTGGATAAGATTCTTCAAGAAATAGAGAAGTTATTCGCATTTAGCGGTCGTTTTTGTATGCCAGTTATACAAAATAGTGATCCGATCCTTTTGAAAATCGCAGATATGGTGCCTGCAAAAGCTTATATACGAACTTTTTAAGCCATTGCTCTTGTTTGCATAGCATCAGACAAACGGGCAGACGAATATGGCCATATCAACTCGTCTTCTCTTGCTGATCAAGAATATATATACTTTATGGGGTCGGAAACGATTCCTTCTCTGCGTTACAAGCATCTGAATAATTTTATAATACTTATAAGGGTAACGCAATGGTATAAAAACCTTGATTCACTTAGTCTAAGAAATAACTTTAAGAGCAATAGTGTGATGAGCGTAGCAATTGTAGCTCATTTGGAGAGGGTATTTATTTTTTCTTTTGGCCAAAGGAGGTATTTCCTCAGGTGATAGATAAGTTTTACTGCAGCTACGATTTTTATGAATTTCTTGTCATGAGCGTCCTGAAAGTCTCGGCAAAATTGGCCAGTGTCGGATATCATTAGCATTAGGTTTAAATAATCTGTTGACCAGAATGTTTTCGTTGTACTTGACTTTTTGAGTTAGCTTCATTTGGGAATGGGTTTATTCCTAGGTAAGTCGATGCGACACGAACAACTTTTTTATCTTTCGAAGCTGTCAAAGATATTTCGACACCAGAGACTGATACACAAAACTCTGTTGAAAAAACATGAAATATATATTTAAGATCAGGCACGAGACTTTAATTATTCAAGAAGAGGCAATGAAGTGTAATACTTATCAAAGTAAATTATATGATTCTTAAAATCCGGAATATGACGGGACAGTCGAGCGACTACGTTTTTTCAAGCTCCGAGATCCCGCATTCCAGTTGGAACAACATTGTCTCCCGCGCCGCGGGAACTCTAACAAAAGCTGTGGGAGTCACAGAAATTGACCCCATATGTGCGTTATTTGGTAGGTATTGTAGCAAAAAAATTTTTCATTTTTGTTGCACATATTTCTACACATCATCTACACATAAACGGTGTGTCATTGGAATAGACTGCAACTTTTTATTAAAATGATTTAGAATCGGTTGTATTTTATAAAATGGATGAGCATAGTGTTATCGTTAAAATGCAAATTTGCCCGTATTTCCTTAAAGCGATTTCTAAACATTGTGTTCTGAAATGTTAGGAACACATATGGACACATTTGCAACAACATTTTCTTAAATAGCTGTGATTGGTTCGATTTCCAAAACAGATCCTGGAAATTTTTTTGCTACAATATGTTTATGGTGTTTCTTTTTGGTAGAATGATCCAATTATTCGCAGCCAAATTTCGTTTGCGTTGATTTGATTGAGCTGTGCTGAAAACTGTGGAAGTCGATGGAGATAATAGGATTAAAAACTGTCCACTTATTGCTATACAAACTTGAGTATCCAGCAGTGACTCCGACATTCTCATAGCATCATCAACTGCCCTACATTTTAGTCAACATTATCATCATCGTTAAAATCTTTTTCAACGTTAGTGTCACTATCGAAACCCATAGAATAAAAAATGCTGCAAAATCTTCATCATTAAAAAATTATCAGTTGTGTTTACCATATCCTTCCATATCTATTAACACAAGTTTTAAGATTTTTAAAGCTTTTAAAAAGTACCTCTGTTAAACTCGCCAGCAAATTTTTTTCTCCAATCGACCCATACTGCCTCTAGGTAGTTTATGTTATTGAGTGAATAAAAACTATTTCAAAACAGTTTTTGCACGTTTTGAACATGTTTTGGATTCCTAATACTTATTACCGATATCAGAAGTATAATTTTTTTTTGTTGCGCTACGACCCCGTTTTTTATTGTTATATGTATAGTACATGTAAATAAGAGTTAAATGAAGAGGGGCTGTCTGAAGGCAGTCTTGAGCATAAGAAGTCGAGGTGTTCATTGTATTATTATGCAGGATTTTGACAATTTTGAACCACAAACTTAAATGATAACTTTGTTATATATATGGGCATTTCCACGAAAGGAACCAAGAGTTCCAAAATCAAAGTACCCAAGATCCTGCTTTTTTCATTGTACATATATTGGTAAGAAGTATTCAAATTGTGTTTTCTTATCATAGAGCTTCTCTTCTTAAATTTTACTTGCATAAGTTATGGTCAATATTATAAAGAGGGCAAACAGAGCACGAATTAGGCGTATTTGTGCTAATCTTTTACTTTTGTCCCGTGAGTGACCCAAAAAAAAACCTTCGCAGAAAAAGGACAGGCCAAATTTCGAAAGATCGTAAGTCTAATACTTGATATTTCCTATTTATGTCAAAAATATTTAAAGTTTAAAATTTCCACACAGTACGCAGAGTTATTAGCGATGATATCCATGTCCATTTGAAGTCGCGTCAGTGACCCCTTTTTTGGGGCTTTCATCTTAAAATATAAAAACTGGAGGCTGTCATTTATTTTGCCATTGAAAGTATTCTCAAAATACTACAAAAAAATATTAGTGGTCAATTGTAAAAAATTTCATTTTGCTTGATTTATTTAATATTTCAAATTTTATTGTGCTTCCGAATGTCTGTGTGAGTGACCGTGGAAATGCCCATATACTTACAACTAAAATAAAGTAAGTCGCCGGCCGACTTGGATATACATATGTACATAACATGCATCAAGTGAAAATTCTTACATATATGTATTAAATTTCTTTTGCATGGGCGATTTCGCACTCATGCTATCTCAATCTCTTTTATGAGCTCTTTGGCGCCCTCCAACGGCTAAATCCGCCTTGCAGGCATTTGAGTACAAAATGTTTCTAGGTATAACTCGGCCATACCATAGCTGCTCTGCAGACTCGTGTGGTGTGTACGCTGGTCGATATTTAAAAAACAATATTTAGAACACCTACATCTCGGGAACTACACAAGCTAGAGATATCGTATTTGGACAGTAGTTGGGTGCAGTATGCACCCAAACCAATTTTGTTTTAATTTTTTGTCACGCCCCCTTCCGCCTTCAAAATTTGATTTTGACCCGTAATATTTATCGCATCGTAGTTTGGCATACTAATACATGCCATGAACATCCATCATTCCACAAATCGGAATAGAAATGGCCGAGTTATACGGAAAAACGTTTTGTACTCAAATGGCGGCAAGGCGGATTTGACCCGTGGAGGGCGCCAAAGTGCTCGTGTTGTGGCGACACCGAAAATACTGGTTCGCCCTCTGTTTGTCGTTTCCCAATTCTGAACGGAAATTCTAGTATTAAGTTAGTTAACACTACTTTCTCTCTCTTCTAAAACTTGTCAAGACGCGTGAAGACGCTTTGATCGGACTTCCAATAAACGTTTATATATTTAAGTACAAATGGCTGCCTTGTAACCACAGAGTAGCCAAAGTGGTGACCCCGACGTGATCTTCAGCATCACACAACGTTCCTTGGAATCGGTCCGATCTACTAGCAAATTTCGTCATCCGAAGTCAAACTGGCCATCAATTTTTTATTGGCGGGTTTATGACACAGAGACGCTACGATTTGCGCGCGCTCCCAAAAAGACGTCTAGAATTTCAACAAGAGACGCCCTTTGAAAATTTCACGATGGACGAAATGAAAAGGGAACTAGACGATCTCAAAAGCCAATTAGAGCTTCTACATGCAACTAGCAACGCCACCACAAATAATACGGCAACCGGCCAACGTGCGCCCATGCGTTTGCCACGATTTGCAAAAAACAACCCCCATTTGTGGTTCGCTCAAATCGAACGCTTATTTCGCTTGCACAACATTGACGACGACACAGACAAATTTGATCTGATCACAGTGCATATAGACGAGGAGATAATCATTGCTATAGAAGATTTGGTTTTACGACCACCTGCGACTGACAAATATCTCGCCATCAAGAATCGTCTGCTTGAGAAGTTCGCCGAATCGGCTGAATCAAAATTTTTACGTCTACTTCACGGCGATGGAACATCTGGATCAAAACCATCCGAAATTCTGGCAAACATGCGACGCCTCGCCCCGGATCCGGCAAGTGAAAGCTTAATTCGCACACTCTTTCTTGCAGAGATGCCTCAGTCAATACGTCCAATGCTGACAGTGTGGGAGGAAACCAACTTAGATAAGCTTGCCAAAATAGCAGACAAAATGATCGAAGCAGTGGAAAACAAATCGTTTTATTCGATGGAACCGAACAATACCATTTGCTCTGTGACACCTAGCGATTCAACTTCAGATGTTATAGAGAGCATACGTTTGCTTAACATAAAGTTCGAGAATCTTCAAAAGGAGCTAAAACAGTTTCGATCACCTAAACATGATGCTCAGTCTCGCTCACGTAGTGCATCAAGTGGCCGATCGCAATGGAGCAACTCATCGCCTAAAAAAACGGAGGAACAACAATCCAAACTTTGTTTCTACCATCTTAAATTTGGGGATGATGCCAAAAAATGTCGTTCTCCTTGTATACATTTCCAGTTGTCAAACTAATAAAGCTGTCGTCTAAAGGGCTGGTAGGCGACAGCTCACACAACACCGGCGATCCCAAACCACAACTCAACTCCAGTATCGAACCACGCCTGCACATCACCGATCGTATCTCCAACATACGGTTTCTCATTGACTCAGGGTCTGTGATTTCTGTTGTTCCACGATCATTCTGCAAGCAAAAAACCAAACCTTGCGATCTCATTTTATATGCTGCCAATCAGTCAATCATCAACACGTACGGCCAATACGTTGCAGAGCTCAATCTTGGCCTACGCCGCAGTTTCACCTGGCCCTTCATCATCGCAGATGTCCAAGTAGCCATCATTGGAGCTGACTTTCTGACTAAGAACGAATTACTCATTGATTTGGCAAATAAACTTCTCATTGACTCGATTACAGGTCTTTCGACGCCTGGATGCTTAGCTGCAACGCGACAACATTCCATATCAACAGTAGAAGACCCACGCAAATATCCGGAAATCCTTCACGAATTTATTGACATAACCAAACCGTCAATGAAAACGAATGTCCATAACGACGTCTCTCATGTCATCGAAACACATGGTAGATCTGTTGCGGATCGGCCTCGTCGCCTATCTGGTGATAAGCTAGCCTCAGCGAAACAGGAATTCAATCTTCTAATCAAACAAGGAATTTGTCGTCCGTCGAAAAGTCCATGGTCAAGCCCACTTCATTTGGTAATTAAAAAAGATGGAGGTTGGCGTGCCTGTGGCGATTATCGGAAACTAAACTCAATAACGGTTCCGGATCGGTATCCTATCGCTCATATCAACGATTTCACCGATCAACTATATGGGAAAAAAGTATTTTCAACGCTCGATTTGGTAAAAGCTTACTATCAAATCCCAATGGAGCCAAGCGACGTCCCAAAGACAGCTGTCTGCACGCCTTTTGGACTCTTCGAATTTTTGTACATGCCCTTTGGGTTAAAAAATGCGACCCAAACTTTTCAAAGATTCATGGACAACATTTTTCGTGGCATTAACTTCGTATTCTGCTATATCGACGACATTCTCGTCATGTCGAACTCTTTGGAAGAGCACAAAGAACATCTTCGCTCGGTTTTTCAAATTCTTCAAAACCATGGTCTAAGTATCAACCTTAGTAAATGCCAATTTGAAAAACGAGAGGTCAACTTTCTTGGATACACAATCAACGACTGTGGAATAAAGCCGCCAACTGATCGGATAAATGCTATCCTTAACTATCCAAGACCTCAAACAATATGCCAACTTGGCCGATTTTTGGGTGTGATCAACTACTATCGAAAATGCCTTCAACATGCGTCAGGCATACAAGCGCCATTGACTGAATTGCTCAGAGATGTAAAGAAGAACGACCAACGAAGGATCGAATGGACACCGACACTCATTGCTACCTTTGAAAACTGTAAACAAAACATGGCTAATGCAACACTTTTATCGTTTCCGTCACCAGACGCAAAACTCAGCTTAACCTGCGACGCTTCTGATTCGGCCATCGGCGCAACCCTCGAACAACAGATAGATGACATCTGGAAGCCACTAGGGTTTTTCTCTAAAAAACTCAGCATCACGGAACGAAATTACAGCACGTACGATAGAGAACTCTTAGCAGTCTTCGAGGCAATTAAATACTTTAAGCACCTGGTAGAGACACGAGCCTTTATCATCAGGACTGATCATAAGCCGCTTGTTTATGCCTTCAATCAAAACCTGAAAAAACATCGCCTCGTCAGCTCCGACAATTAAGCTATATATCGCAGTTCTCCACGACAATCCTGCACGTAAAAGGCGAACACAACATTGTCGCAGATGCCTTCTCAAGATTGTGTGCCATTCGGATGCCCACTTCAGTAAACCTATCTGAAATCGAAGAGGCACAAGCAACAGACATTGAATTATCGGAATTGTTAAAAGGAAATTCATCGCTAACTCTAAAAAGCATTAAATTCGACAACAATGTGTCATTATATTGCGATGTTTCATCGGGACACAACCGACCGTATGTACCTAAATCTCATCGTTACAAAATTTTCACCTTCTTCCACAATTTATCACATCCAAGTGGTCGGGCTACGTTAAAACAAATTCGCCAAAAGTTCGTTTGGCCATCAATGAACAAAAACATCACCCAATGGTGCCGAAACTGCCTCCCTTGTCAGCGTGCGAAAATCAACAAGCACAACCACGTACTACCAGAGAAGATACCCGTTCCGGATAGCAGATTCGACCACGTGCACTTGGACATCATAGTAATGCCTTACTATCAGAACTTCCGCTACTGCCTAACGATGATCGACCGATTTTCACGATGGCCCGAAGCTGTCGCTCTCACTGACATCACTGCAGAGACAATAGCAAATACCTTCTACGCCCAGTGGATATCACGTTTTGGAACGCCCAAAACCATAACAACAGACCAAGGCTCGCAGTTCGAATCCGCTGTCTTCAAGGAACTCGCACGACTCATCGGCAGCAAACAGATACATACCACTGCCTATCACCCACAATCCAACGGTTTAATCGAACGATGGCATAGATCTCTAAAAGCCGCATTGATGTGCAACGACGGCACACCTTGGACAAAACTTTTGCCAACTGCGCTGCTGGGACTACGCACTTGTTTTAAACCGGACATCAACGCATCAGCTGCGGAAATGTTGTATGGAACGGCATTACGACTGCCCAATGAATTTTTTGAAGATTTGGACAAGCCATCAACACCTGCATCATTTTTAAGCCCTTTTCGTGAACATATGCAAAAACTTCGCCCAAAGCCCACGGCTCATCATATCAAGGAAAGAATGTTTATCCTAAAAGGCATTGATCAATGTTCACATGTGTTCATCAGAACTGACGCAGTCAAGCAACCGCTTGAACCTCCGTATTCTGGCCCTTACGAAGTCATAAAGCGCCAAACGGATCGAGTCTTCATTCTAAAAGTCAATGGAAAGGAGGTCGCCGTTTCTGTGGACAGACTCAAGCCAGCGTTCATAGCAAAGGAAGACCAACAACCCGAGACTCAAGACACGAAACGCCCTGCACCAAGGACATATGAGAAACATCATCGAGTTCGTTTTTCACCTTCAAATTCATAACTACCTCATTGGACGGGGAGTACTGTGGCGACACCGAAAATACTGGTTCGCCCTCTGTTTGTCGTTTCCCAATTCTGAACGGAAATTCTAGTATTAAGTTAGTTAACACTACTTTCTCTCTCTTCTAAAACTTGTCAAGACGCGTGAAGACGCTTTGATCGGACTTCCAATAAACGTTTATATATTTAAGTACAAATGGCTGCCTTGTAACCACAGAGTAGCCAAAGTGTGTGTGGCGACACCGAAAATACTGGTTCGCCCTCTGTTTGTCGTTTCCCAATTCTGAACGGAAATTCTAGTATTATTAAGTTAGTTAACACTACTTTCTCTCTCTTCTAAAACTTGTCAAGACGCGTGAAGACGCTTTGATCGGACTTCCAATAAACGTTTATATATTTAAGTACAAATGGCTGCCTTGTAACCACAGAGTAGCCAAAGTGGTGACCCCGACGTGATCTTCAGCATCACACAACGTTCCTTGGAATCGGTCCGATCTACTAGCAAATTTCGTCATCCGAAGTCAAACTGGCCATCAATTTTTTATTGGCGGGTTTATGACACAGAGACGCTACGATTTGCGCGCGCTCCCAAAAAGACGTCTAGAATTTCAACAAGAGACGCCCTTTGAAAATTTCACGATGGACGAAATGAAAAAGGGAACTAGACGATCTCAAAAGCCAATTAGAGCTTCTACATGCAACTAGCAACGCCACCACAAATAATACGGCAACCGGCCAACGTGCGCCCATGCGTTTGCCACGATTTGCAAAAAACAACCCCCATTTGTGGTTCGCTCAAATCGAACGCTTATTTCGCTTGCACAACATTGACGACGACACAGACAAATTTGATCTGATCACAGTGCATATAGACGAGGAGATAATCATTGCTATAGAAGATTTGGTTTTACGACCACCTGCGACTGACAAATATCTCGCCATCAAGAATCGTCTGCTTGAGAAGTTCGCCGAATCGGCTGAATCAAAATTTCTACGTCTACTTCACGGCGATGGAACATCTGGATCAAAACCATCCGAAATTCTGGCAAACATGCGACTCCTCGCCCCGGATCCGGCAAGTGAAAGCTTAATTCGCACACTCTTTCTTGCAGAGATGCCTCAGTCAATACGTCCAATACTGACAGATTACGGCATGTGCAAGGAGAGCATACGTTTGCTTAACATAAAGTTCGAGAATCTTCAAAAGGAGCTAAAACAGTTTCGATCACCTAAACATGATGCTCAGTCTCGCTCACGTAGTGCATCAAGTGGCCGATCGCAATGGAGCAACTCATCGCCTAAAAAAACGGAGGAACAACAAGCGAAACTTTGTTTCTACCATCTTAAATTTGGGGATGATGCCAAAAAATGTCGTTCTCCTTGTATACATTTCCAGTTGTCAAACTAATAAAGCTGTCGTCTAAAGGGCTGGTAGGCGACAGCACACATAACACCGGCGATCCCAAACCACAACTCAACTCCAGTATCGAACCACGCCTGCACATCACCGATCGTGTCTCCAACATACGGTTTCTCATTGACTCAGGGTCTGTGATTTCTGTTGTTCCACGATCATTCTGCAAGCAAAAAACCAAACCTTGCGATCTCATTTTATATGCTGCCAATCAGTCAATCATCAACACGTACGGCCAATACGTTGCAGAGCTCAATCTTGGCCTACGCCGCAGTTTCACCTGGCCCTTCATCATCGCAGATGTCCAAGTAGCCATCATTGGAGCTGACTTTCTGACCAAGAACGAATTACTCATTGATTTGGCAAATAAACTTCTCATTGACTCAGGGTCTGTGATTTCTGTTGTTCCACGATCATTCTGCAAGCAAAAAACCAAACCTTGCGATCTCATTTTATATGCTGCCAATCAATCAATCATCAACACGTACGGCCAATACGTTGCAGAGCTCAATCTTGGCCTACGCCGCAGTTTCACCTGGCCCTTCATCATCGCAGATGTCCAAGTCTTTCGACGACTGGATGCTTAGCTGCAACGCGACAACATTCCATATCAACAGTAGAAGACCCACGCAAATATCCGGAAATCCTTCACGAATTTATTGACATAACGAAACCGTCAATGAAAACGAATGTCCATAACGACGTCTCTCATGTCATCGAAACACATGGTAGATCTGTTGCGGATCGGCCTCGTCGCCTATCTGGTGATAAGCTAGCCTCAGCGAAACAGGAATTCAATCTTCTAATCAAACAAGGAATTTGTCGTCCGTCGAAAAGTCCATGGTCAAGCCCACTTCATTTGGTAATTAAAAAAGATGGAGGTTGGCGTGCCTGTGGCGATTATCGGAAACTAAACTCAATAACGGTTCCGGATCGTTATCCTATCGCTCATATTAACGATTTCACCGATCAACTATATGGGAAAAAAGTATTTTCGACGCTCGATTTGGTAAAAGCTTACTATCAAATCCCAATGGAGCCAAGCGACGTCCCAAAGACAGCTGTCTGCACGCCTTTTGGACTCTTCGAATTTTTGTACATGCCCTTTGGGTTAAAAAATGCGACCCAAACTTTTCAAAGATTCATGGACAACATTTTTCGTGGCATTAACTTCGTATTCTGCTATATCGACGACATTCTCGTCATGTCGAACTCTTTGGAAGAGCACAAAGAACATCTTCGCTCGGTTTTTCAAATTCTTCAAAACCATGGTCTAAGTATCAACCTTAGTAAATGCCAATTTGAAAAACGAGAGGTCAACTTTCTTGGATACACAATCAACGACTGTGGAATAAAGCCGCCAACTGATCGGATAAATGCTATCCTTAACTATCCAAGACCTCAAACAATATGCCAACTTGGCCGATTTTTGGGTGTGATCAACTACTATCGAAAATGCCTTCAACATGCGTCAGGCATACAAGCGCCATTGACTGAATTGCTCAGAGATGTAAAGAAGAACGACCAACGAAGGATCGAATGGACACCGACACTCATTGCTACCTTTGAAAACTGTAAACAAAACATGGCTAATGCAACACTTTTATCGTTTCCGTCACCAGACGCAAAACTCAGCTTAACCTGCGACGCTTCTGACTCGGCCATCGGCGCAACCCTCGAACAACAGATAGATGACATCTGGAAGCCACTAGGGTTTTTCTCTAAAAAACTCAGCATCACGGAACGAAATTACAGCACGTACGATAGAGAACTCCTAGCAGTCTTCGAGGCAATTAAATACTTTAAGCACCTGGTAGAAACACGAGCCTTTATCATCAGGACTGATCATAAGCCGCTTGTTTATGCCTTCAATCAAAAACCTGAAAAAGCATCGCCTCGTCAGCTCCGACAATTAAGCTATATATCGCAGTTCTCCACGACAATCCTGCACGTAAAAGGCGAACACAACATTGTCGCAGATGCCTTCTCAAGATTGTGTGCCATTCGGATGCCCACTTCAGTAAACCTATCTGAAATCGAAGAGGCACAAGCAACAGACATTGAATTATCGGAATTGTTAAAAGGAAATTCATCGCTAACTCTAAAAAGCATTAAATTCGACAACAATGTGTCATTATATTGCGATGTTTCATCGGGACACAACCGACCGTATGTACCTAAATCTCATCGTTACAAAATTTTCACCTTCTTCCACAATTTATCACATCCAAGTGGTCGGGCTACGTTAAAACAAATTCGCCAAAAGTTCGTTTGGCCATCAATGAACAAAAACATCACCCAATGGTGCCGAAACTGCCTCCCTTGTCAGCGTGCGAAAATCAACAAGCACAACCACGTACTACCAGAGAAGATACCCGTTCCGGATAGCAGATTCGACCACGTGCACTTGGACATCATAGTAATGCCTTACTATCAGAACTTCCGCTACTGCCTAACGATGATCGACCGATTTTCACGATGGCCCGAAGCTGTCGCTCTCACTGACATCACTGCAGAGACAATAGCAAATACCTTCTACGCCCATAACAACAGACCAAGGCTCGCAGTTCGAATCCGCTGTCTTCAAGGAACTCGCACGACTCATCGGCAGCAAACAGATACATACCACTGCCTATCACCCACAATCCAACGGTTTAATCGAACGATGGCATAGATCTCTAAAAGCCGCATTGATGTGCAACGACGGCACACCTTGGACAAAACTTTTGCCAACTGCGCTGCTGGGACTACGCACTTGTTTTAAACCGGACATCAACGCATCAGCTGCGGAAATGTTGTATGGAACGGCATTGCGACTGCCCAATGAATTTTTTGAAGATTTGGACAAGCCATCAACACCTGCATCATTTTTAAGCCCTTTTCGTGAACATATGCAAAAACTTTGCCCAAAGCCCACGGCTCATCATATCAAGGAAAGAATGTTTATCCTAAAAGGCATTGATCAATGTTCACATGTGTTCATCAGAACTGACGCAGTCAAGCAACCGCTTGTACCTCCGTATTCTGGCCCTTACGAAGTCATAAAGCGCCAAACGGATCGAGTCTTCATTCTAAAAGTCAATGGAAAGGAGGTCGCCGTTTCTGTGGACAGACTCAAGCCAGCGTTCATAGCGAAGGAAGACCAACAACCCGAGACTCAAGACACGAAACGCCCTGCACCAAGGACATATGAGAAACATCATCGAGTTCGTTTTTCACCTTCAAATTCATAACTACCTCATTGGACGGGGAGTACTGTGGCGACACCGAAAATACTGGTTCGCCCTCTGTTTGTCGTTTCCCAATTCTGAACGGAAATTCTAGTATTATTAAGTTAGTTAACACTACTTTCTCTCTCTTCTAAAACTTGTCAAGACGCGTGAAGACGCTTTGATCGGACTTCCAATAAACGTTTATATATTTAAGTACAAATGGCTGCCTTGTAACCACAGAGTAGCCAAATGTGCTCATAGAGGTGAGCGAGATAGCATTTGTTAGAAATCGATCATGCAAAATAAATTTTTCGCCCCGGCGACTTTTGTACTTCACATTTCTTAACAGTATATTCTTTAATAATTAAGTGTTCCGGCCAAAAGTCTGACCCACATAAAATGTCGAAGACATTGGCAGGAACACTTATTTTAAATGACGAGATGCCCCGAAAATACTCAAAATTCTCCACCGCAATATTCGGGTCTTTCACCTTAGACCGAATAAAGTCTATTACACCATCCGATGAGACATAAGGTCTAGGCTTACGCCTAGAAACAAATATTAATTCTTTGTTGGAATACTAATAAGAGGCTTCGCTATTGGGGCAATATCCAATTACCGGGCTTTTAAACGATATTAGGAACTGAATGTTGGGTGAAGATGAATCTTGAACCCTTCAGGGATGGGAAGAGACGCCGGCGGAGCGAGAGATGCACTTCGAGGAATAGATCATTCTCGTTTTGAAGACTCATTCAACAGCTTTAAGCTGTGAAACCATCTCTAGTCCGCTTCATAAATGTGCGCATCTCATTTTCGATAATATAAAATCTATACCTCGGCAAGAATGAAAGCCATACTTCAAGCCTCCACCTTTGACAATGCTGTCCTTAATTCTTGTCAGTGTAACCTGCACACTTGACATGTACGTGACTCTCACACAACCGGCGGAGGATATATTCCTAACACTCCTTAGCCTCGGTGGGAACTATGCAATTGCGTTTAGAGTGCACAATCATTTTTATACCATGCATCCATAGGATGAAATGGTATATTAAAGTCGCCGGAATGTATGTAACAGCCATTAGGAAGAATTTCCGACCCAATAAAGTATAAATGTTCTTGATCAGCATGAGAAGAGAAATTGATATAGCCATGTCCGTCGGTAAGAATGCACAGATCTCAGCACCTACGAGTGATAGAGATACCAAAATTTAGAATATAGACTCGTGTAATGTAGACGCTGACCAAGATTTTTTTGCCACGCCCCTCCACCTTTGAAATTTAATAAAAATCTTCTCCGCCAATATTTATCATATTGTTTTTGAATTTGTTACATTCATACATCTAATGAACATCAATCATTCCCACCAAATTTCATCAAAATCGGAATAAAAATGGGCGAGTTATACATAGAAACGTTATTCACTCAAAGCAGTGCATGCACACACTTCATTTTTTTTGCCACGCACCCTTCCACCTACGCTATTTGAAAAACAATATTTTGAGCCAATATATCTCGAGAACTATAAAAGCTAGAGCGTATTTGGACAGTAAATGTGTGCCGAGTTATACATAGAAAAGTTTTTCACTCATAGCAGTGCAAGGTAGATGCACGCAAAAAAGAGCGAGATAGCATATGCTAAAAATCACCGATTTGGTCAGGGGGCGCTAAAGTGGTCGGGGGGCGCTAAAGTGCTCGTGTCCACATAAGAGTGAGCGGGATAGCATTTAAAAGAAATTTAATATATATCTTTTCACCTGATGCATGGTATATCCAAGTCGTCCCGGCGACTTACTTACTGTATTTTCTAGTACTTTGGTGTTTTTTACTTAAGGACCAAAATATTTAAATGATATAACAGCTTCTCCGTTTTGCCTTAAATTAATAATATAAAAGCCTACAGGCAGCCTTGGGTTAAAGTTTGGCCTAATTTAAATAAAGTAAGTCGCCGGGCCGACTTGGATATACCATGCATCAGGGAAAAAAACTACAACGAGTTTATAAAACTAAATTCATATATGTATTAAATTTCTTTCGTACGCGCGATTTCTAACATATGCTGTCTCGCTCACTCTTATGTGCAATTTAGCGCCCCACCGGCCAAATTAGCCCTTGCACCGCTTTGAGTGCAAAACGTGTCAACGTATAACTCGGCCATTTTTATTCCGATTTTTATGATGAAATGATAGAAGTTTATAATATATATAAGTGTAGCAAATTGAATTCCCACACGATAAATATTTCAGAAGAAAATCACTTTTTATTGAATTCCGGGGAAGGGGGCGTGGCAAAAAATAACCAGAAGGCCGGGCTAACTTCGACCATGCCGAAGTTTGTATACCCTTGCAAGTTCTTGCGTTACTCAGTCCCCAAATGGAGATCGCAAAAAAATAGGCTTTTGTGAAAAAACCTCAATCCACACGCTATAGCACGGCACGCATGCATATGCATGTACATATCTAAAGATGCAGCATGTAGTTTGCCATTTGTTTGCATGACAGCTATATCATATTGTTACCCGATTGATCAAATTTGGCAAGATTATAATTTGTTATGTGCCAATGTTATTTACCAAATTTGGTGATGATCGCAAAAGAAACAAAAAAGTTTTTAGAAGCAAAACTATTTTTGGTCCGATTGTTTCTATGGGAGCTATATGATATAGTAGTCCGATCTTGACCAAATTTCGCACGGATGTTTGGAACAGACGGACATGGCTATATCAATTTTTCTTATCATGCTGATCAAGAATATATATACTTTATAGGGTCAGAAAAGCTTCCTATTTCATCCTATAGATGCATGGTATAAAAAACATTCCGAGTTAACTTTTTGCTTTTGTTCGTTTAACATTTAATTTGAATTTCATATGGTTTTGGCGAACAGCTGAGAAAAAGGTTAAATATTAAATACATTGGAATACTCGAACTAATAAATAGAAGGAAATAGAACATGAATTTGAACAATGTCGAGTGTAAACACTGGTGAATGTCAGTCCTTATAAGAACATTATCTTTTTTTGAATAACACTACATTATCCATTTACTGAAAACCGATATAAACCCGTTTAAGTGTTTGGACTGGCTTTCGGTTTTGTTCTGGTTACAATAAAAATAAATGTTAAGGTCGCCTATGCTTGTAGTTTCGGATTTCTGCTCCTTTTTAATATACACAAGCGAGATCAAGCGTACCTTGCATCTCTTTTTAAAACGAATTGACCTTCTTATCTTAATGTGAAATAATTGTTAAATATCAAAGAAGCTATACCCTTACTCAATCCCTAAAAAGAGTTAGCTAAATGCAAAGACCTTTGAGTACAAACCCATATCTATACGCCATAACACGTCACGCATATGACTAGTTCGTATAGTAGTAGACAGACAGACGGACATGGCTATATAAACTCGTCTTCTCATGCTGATCAAGAATATATATACTTTATGGGGTCGGAAACGATTCCTTCTCTTTGTTACAAACATCTGACCAATTTTATATGCAAATTTATGCAAGGGTATAAAAAGGGAAGTTAAAAATATAAGTAATTATAACTTTAATGCTTTCTTTTCAATTTATGCCTTAATAATGAATAACAAAACAAATGCTTTAAGTTCGATTACCATTTAAAATAATGAACATGTTTCTATTCTTGTAAATAAATAGTGGTCAAGGCCATTTTTCGGTCTGTAGGCATATAACTACAATAATCGTGAGAAACCTTAATATATGTATATTGAAAAAAAAAATTTTTCCTTTTGGGCTATGCTGATCCAAATTCGGGTATAATTATGACCTTGCTTTAAGAGTCTGAAAAATTTCATTGAACTCACAAGAAAATTAACTTTTTTCGAATTCCGGGGCGGAAGGGGGCGTGGCCAAAAAAAACTCGATCTGCCTATATACTACACGAGTATTTGGTAGCTCCAGCTTTTATAGTTTCTGAGATACTTGGGCTCCCACGGACGGACGGACATGTGAATTTCTCTTCTCATGCTAATCAAGAATATACATATATACATTATAGGGTCGGAAAGGTTTTCGATGAATTCACATGTTAAAATACACTTTTTCATGGGTTAAATAAGTAAATTTTTAAAAGGATATTTATGTAACATAACGATAAGGACAAAAAAAAAAGTTTTAATTGTGTAACATTTGGTGTGCCTTCCCATATCCTTTGCGTGTGTTGCCCTATTTAATAGGAGGATTGGCAAAGTATTTGTCAATATCATGATCATTTGAAATCATTTGTAGACCATGGAAGGTTTCCCGTATATAACATTTGCCCACATCGCCGTGCTCTGAAATGAAGGGCAAAGGGGGTTGATAAGCAATGTGCTTTAAATAGATTGTGGATTTTGAGGACTTACCTAAAGTGCCCTCACATATGCGTTCTGTCAGCAGTTTGGCCAACGCTTTGAATAGATCTCTTGTGGCTATTTTTCGCTTGTAATACGGATTGAGCCATTCGACCACCGACTTGCTGATATTGCTTTTATGCTGATTTAAGGCAGCCTTTTTTTTTCCTTCAGTGTCACTCTTCGTTTTCTGTGCCAGAGGAGAATTCATCCGCTTTGACTCTCTGCCGTTTCCTTTCGTTTCCACTTGTTTTGCAAGTATTTGTCGAGCTGCGATGACATCTTTTTCAGGACTTTTACTCTTTTCTGTTTCAGATGCCTCTTCTTTGTCGTTCTTAGCACCTAGCATCTGACGAGCAGTCATAACACCATTGAAAACTGCCTCAGGTTTAGCTTCCGTTGTGGTTTCGAACACGATTCGTTGGCTTAATTTTGTTGAATCCTTTTTTGATTCCTTTTTCTCTGTACGCTCCTGATGGGATATTCGTTTTCTCCGATGAGTATCGAAACCGCCTTCTGAATTGGTCTGAGGCTTGTACGTTCTTTGCCCTATGACGGAATCGGGCTCATATTTTTCATGCGTGGGTAATTCTTTTGTGTCCATTTTGTTGTCAGTTGTCTGATTGGATGGTTTTTCTTCGTTGTTACCTTGCAATTCTTTTTCAACTAGTTCATGCTCTTTTTTAAGTTTCTCCAAATTGGTCTCTTTACCCTCGATGTTTTCTTCCACATCAGCTTTTTCTTTTTCTGGCTCAGCTTTTACTTCCGTAAATGGCTCTTTTTCTGTATCATTATCGTTCTTTATTTTTTCCTCCTTTATTTCCTTCTTAAAAAAGCTAGCAATTGTCGTCTGTTTGCTTTGTTCCTGTTTAAAGCTCTTCTTTTCTCTTAGAGCTTTTGGCGGATCTGTTTGCGCCTGGGGTTTGTGTTGCTCCAGCTCTTTCAGCTTACGTTCAAAATAAGCAACACTTCCACCTGTCCAGACACCTTTAGCGCTGGTCTTAGGCTTGGGCACATAATCAGCTATCAGAGGCATCAGCTTTGTCTTCTCAGTCAATTGTTTTATCGCGGAAATCTACGACAAAAAGGTGATCATTTATAATTGGTCAAAAGAATCGGATCAGATGTATATGGTATGGTTCACCTGTTTGGCCAATGCATGGCGATACATATTAGCCACTTTTTGCTGCCGGAACACATCGTATTCAAGGTCCACGGCCATGTACTCGAAATCATTGTATCTGAGAGTGCTCCTGGGCTGTTGGTCTTCCTCAGCTTTGCATTTCTCAACATTTGCTTTGAGAGTGTCTATAATGGTCGTTAGATATTTTTCCCGTTGGCTGTGCTTCAATCCCAGAATCTTTGTTTCCGTCGCCTGGGCGTATTTTACTCGGGATATCTGGGCGGGCGATTCCTGTTCCATTTGCCGTGCGGCTGAGATTTGTTTTCGCAACTTGAATTGCTTTTTTATAAAGTCTTCGGTATCTTTTTTAGCACGTTTAGCCATGGAAGAATGACTTTCACCATCAGAATTGGACTCGCCGTCGGCATACTCCTGGGCGGCCCGCTTAGCACCAGCTCTTCCCCCTGATTGATAAAAAATGGGAAATTTTTATTATCTGTTTGTGGAAGTTGCTGTGTGGGTATCGACCTTCATACAAATCTGCGCAGTCCTGAAGAGAAATCTGAGATTTAAATTGACTATCCATGCACAACCGATGGAACATTTCCAAAGCCTTCTCCACCCTCTTTGGGCGCTTGCAAACGTCGCATTGACTGTTGCATTCCGGCGGCGGATCACCAAAGAAGTCTGCAAAAAGGCCATGGCGACAGCTGACCCTTTCACAAAAGTCGACAATTTTCTCAAATTGCTTGAGTGCTCGCTCGGTGAGCAGTTCCCTATCGCCACGTCCTCGTGCTCTTTGCGAATCCTGCTGCAGGAGAAATCGAATGCTTTTTACATCTTCCCTCCCATAATACAACCGGCAATATGATTGCAAACCATCGCGCCCAGCTCTGCCCGACTCCTGATAATAAGCGGCAATATTTTGTGGGCAGTCCCAGTGGATGACGAAGCGTACACTCGGCTTGTCTACGCCCATGCCGAAACTATTGGTGGCACAGATGATGGGATGCACGCCCTCCATCCAGCACTCCTGGACTTGGGTGCGTTCCGCCGTCTTGAGACCCGCATGATAGGCAACTGCGCTCACACCTTGCTTGGACACTCCCACAGCAACTCGCTCGACCTGTTCCCTGGTTCTGCAATATATGATTCCACAGCCACGCTGAGATTTGGGAATAGATTTGAATTCTTTTGGATCCCCCAAACAGTGCTGAGCAAATTCGGCCAAATGTTGGAAATCATCTTCGATAGAGTTCTTGTAAACGATATCGTAGAAAAGATTTGTGCGGAAACTGGGAGTGGAAAATTGAGCCACTGGCGTGTGGAGTCGCAGTTGCTTGTAGATGTCCTCTCGAACTTCCTTTGAGGCAGTGGCCGTCAGGGCCAGCCAAATGACATCCTTGTACTTGATACGAAGGTCTCCCAGTTTCAAATAGTCTGGCCGAAAGTCATGACCCCACTGACTAACACAGTGAGCCTCATCCACGGCAAAATAGGCCAGCTTATTGTGCTTATAGAGCGATTGCAGTAGATCCTGGAAAAATTGGGTGGCAGCCTGTTCTGGAGTGATGTAAAGGAACTTTATGTTGGTCTTGACCGCCTTTAAATTCATGATAACACGATCCCGCTCCTTGACAGACATCTTGGAGTTGAGCGAGTCTGCCTGGATTTTCAGCTTTGTTAGATGATCGATCTGATCCTTAATGAGAGCCAGCAGGGGCGAGAACACAATGGTCAGCTGGTTATCACGCATGAGTCCAGGCAACTGAAAGCACAGCGACTTGCCGGACCCAGTGGGCATTGAGACGTACACATCCTGTTTTCCTAGAAATGCGACATATATCAGTTTTAGTATTATAAAATAGCGCATGTTTCGATAACAGAGGGATGTGTATGTAGTATCTTGGAAAGTACCATGGAGAAGAATATCAGACAACAAGCCATTTTACACCAAAACCAATTAAACCAAATTAATCAACATCAGACAGATTTTGCCGTTGCTAGTCTGTTTGCTATCAGACCTTGCGCGTACCGGATAAAGGGTATTGCGATATTGAATTTTCATTCAGCACTTACTTTTCACAGCGGCATTTACCGCCTTTTCCTGAAGTTCCGACTTAAATGTCGTGTGTCCGAAGTACTGCTTAAGCGTATTCAGCACGGACCGATTCTCTGGCATTTTAATCTGTTGTCAGCCACAAAGTTCGCGAAAAATAATACCAATAACCCGCCTGTTTTCCAGCCGCCGCTATAACAGCTGCGGTTGCCAAGCAATCGAATACACTATCGATTATGTTCCAAATTGTACCCATATCTAACAAATATGAGGCGCGCGAACAAATTTAAACAAATCACAATGGCTTTTTTTCGTTCTTGGTAATTGTTTATTTTGAATACTCGCGCCCAAAACTGCTACAACGAATTTAGTGTCAAATGAAGTTTTTGCACAATTAACAAATTAAAATTTACATTTATAGCCAGAAAAAATCGATTAATATCTAAATCTTGCATTTTACCTCTGCCAGAGCAGCCGATGTCCGTCAAATAGCGACGATGATAAACTTGTGTTAGCGACGGTCCTCTGTTAATTTTTTTTTTTTTTTTTGTATTGTTTCTTTATTTACTAACTTTTTTGAACAAAATGAAGTTTACTTAATTAATGTGAGCATCATCTATTGTTTTCTAACTTTAAAAAATAATATTTAGCTGAAAAATAACATTATTATTTATTTAATATATTAAATAAACATTATATTGCTTCAGTGCAGTCATTTAATATAATTAACAATCTAAAAATATTAAAACTTAACATAACAGAAATATAAACATTATATCGCTTCAGTGCAAATAAAATTTAAAATAGAAATAAAATTACAAATTATTATTTTAAAAAAAAAAGCGTGCAAAAAGAGCAAATTGTCTACCGTTTTCGGGCCTAGTCTATTTTTTTCCGTTATTATGTTACCCGCTAAAGAAAATACTCTGTCAGCTGCTGCACTACTTTATGGTATTGCAAGAATTTGCAATGCTAACTTACATAATAAGGGATAACAATTATCTTTGGTTTTCCACCAATCAATGGGTTCGAAATACTCGGTTAAAGAAACTCTTTCACCACAGTAACTTTCTAATTCTTCTAAGGCGATTTCACATTGTTATTGGACTGAGCTACCAGTTGGGAGAAGATGTTTTTGGCACAAACATACATATCTCTTTTAGGAATCGCTTTAAGTTGGCAATTTGGACTTACTGGGTTTGATTCTGATGTAAATGAAAGAATTATTTTGCGAAGATTCAATTTAAACTCTTTTTAAAAATGCAGAGTGACACCAAAAAAATGTTCATTTACGTATTGGTCAGTCCACATATCAATGGTAGCCGATACCGCATTATTTTTCCACTACTTCTTTAATATCATTGGATATTATCGCCAGGTTCTCTTCTGCATCATTTTGCGCATTTCGAGTCAATGTTGTTGCGTCGGGCAACGTCTGAACCACCCACTCAAGAAACTTCTTTGTTGCTATGTTTTTGTCCAATCTTAAAACTTTTTTTGCTTCAGCTGTTGTAATGACAGACAACATTTGTGCCGCGACAAATTTTATGTATGGTTGGAAACAAATTTGAAGACTTTTGCGCATTTGTTGCAAAAAACCCAACCTTCGAGGACGCTGACATCTTTATACATATGTACATATGTACACATGTACATATATGAATGAAATACAATGTTCACAAAATTACGCTTTCAGATAAAAAACCAGAAGGCCGGGCTAACTTCGACCATGCCGAAGTTTGTATACCCTTGCAAGTTCATGCGTTACTCAATCCCTAAATGGAGATCGCAAAATGGAAAGGGTTTTTGTGTAAAAACCCTTATCTACACGCTATAGCAAGGCACGCACACATATGCATGTATGTAGATATATGTATGCTGCAGCATGCAATTTTTCCATCTGTTTGTATGACAGCTATATCATATAGTAATCCGATTGATCAAATTTGGCAGGATTATAATTTATTATGTGCAAATGTTATTTGCTAAGTTTGGTGATAATCGCAATAGAAACAAAAAAGTTTTTAGAAGCAAAACTATATTTGGTCCGATTGTTCCTATGGGAGCTACATGATATAGTAGTCCGATCTTGATCAAATTTGGCACGGACGTATAGATGTATAGTAAACTGCCAAATGTTAAGTTTTATAACAATCAGATGAAAAACGAAGTTAATGATCTAAAACTCTATTTTCGACCGACGGTTTCTATGGGAGCTATATGATATAGTTGTCCGATCCGGATGAATCCGAGATATACAATGCCTGCAGTATATACAAGACTTCGTGCAAAATTGCAAAATTTAGGAGGAGAAGCTGTTGATCCAGACAGACGGACAGACGGACAGACAAACGGATTTGAACTCGTCTTGTCATGCTGATCAAGAATATATATACTTTATATAGTCGGAGATGACTCCTTCTATGCGTTGCACACTTCTGACCAAAATTAATATACCCTTTTTGCAAGGGTATAATAACGGAGTAGAATCCTTAATTAGTTATCTTCTATTTCTAATTCAAACGAATATGGATTTATTGATTCGGTTTCGGAATCAGAATCACTGTCCGACTGATCAACATTAATATAATCAGCAAGGAACGGTTCATTTAAAAGGGCAACGGCATCTTTAGATAATATTTGTTTTTTATGTTGAACCGACCTTTTTTTGAGATTTATACTAGAAATAAGTGGATCGGAGAAGTCCATTGATCTTAAGAATACATCTAACAAGTTATTAGCGCGAGAGTTTTGACGAGCATGTAATTTTCTATCTCGTTTGTACAATTTGTTTTTCGCTTCAGAAGCATTTTCACCAAGGCGACCCACAGGTAGTACTCATGTTTCTATAATTTGCGCTTCATGTACCATAATTTTGTGTAAAGTGGGCGACATTGGATACCACGGGAATATTACCATATACATAGTATAGACCTTATTACAAAACTTTTGAAATCGAACCGTATTAATAGAAAATTCACTTGAAATGACTATTAAAATGGTACGAAGGCATTCTATAATTTCTAAGTCGATTTCTAAGATAGAAGCAAATAATTTTGCATTTGAAAACGCCCTCCTCGCAGTGTTGCCATCCGCATGTATGTATACCCATTTTTTGCAAACTCGTACCCAGAGAAGAGGACTCATTCCATAAATAAGGCTCCCAGGATTAGGCTTAAATTTCAAATAGCCATAAACTGTTTAGGACCAGCACCACATAAAAAGTTGACAGGATTTTGTTCCAGTTAAAAAATTGAATACTTTTCCGTCTATAAGAGTCGTATGAAGATTATAGCACACTGTGATTGTTTTTTTATTGCTAAATGTGAAAGTGAAAGGCAAAAGTTCTATTATTTGTTTGTCTAAATTAGCCTTCTCAATTAGAACGTAATCTTTGGTTTCTTTAGCGAAATCTATTTTGAGAGGCCTACAAAATCTCACAGATTGAGGAGTTCTATTTAGCCAAAAAACTGTATTAGAGCTATCTATTAGTTTGAGCGGTCGTTACGGACAAAGAGTGGTCAAGCGAATCCGGCTCATTTGTTTCGTATCTTTGTTTATATAGCCTAGTATTAACAAGACACTCGTAATATTCTCCAAATTTAAAAATAGCTCTTCTTGCATAAGAACGATTCGACTATAATTCAAAAGTTCTTGTAGGGAAACTTCGGATGTAATATCAGTACAAAATACTCCCTTGGGTCTTAATAGCGAATTAGCTTCTAGAACTTTGTGGTAGCTTGGGAATATATCAGAGTTTTGTTTTTTTGTTAAAATCTCGAATATCATTGTATTGTTTTTTGCTTAGCGAGCTCTCGAGCAAATGCGCTAAGGCTGCGTGCGGAGTTAGAGGTATGGGTTCCTTAACAGCTATTTTTATACCCTTGCAAAAAGGGTATATTAGTTTTGGTCAGAAGTGTGCAACGCATCGAGGGAGGCATCTCCGATCATATAAGGTATATACTTATATTCTTGATCAGCATGACAAGACGAATTCAAATCCGTTTGCCCGTCTGTCTGTCCGTTCGTCGATTTGTCCGTCTGTCTGGATCAACAGCTTCTCCTCCTGGACCGCTATAGCTACAGAGCTGCAATTTGGCACGAAGTCTTGTATATACTGCAGGCATTGTATATCTCGGATTCATCCGGATCGGACGACTATAACATATAGCTCCCATAGGAACCATCGTTCGAAAATAGAGGTTTAGATCAATAACTTCGTTCTTTTTCATCTGAATGTTATAAAACTTAACATTTGGCAATTTACTATACATCCAAACGTCCTTGCCAAATTTGATCAAGATCGGACTACTATATCACATAGCTTCCATAGGAACAATCGGACCAAAAATAGTTTTGCTTCTAAAATTTTTTTGTTTCTTCTGCGATCATCACCAAATTTGGTAAACAACACTTGCACATAACAAATTATAATCTTGCCAAATTTGAACAAAATCGGACAACTATATGATATAGCTGTCATACAAACAAATGATAAAATTGCATGCTGCATAGCATGTATAGCGTGCAGATACGGGTTTTTACACAAAAACCGTTTCCATTTTGCGATCTCCATTTAGGGACTGAGTAACGCATGAACTTACAAGGGCACGGTCGAAGTTAGTCCAAACTTCGGGTTTTTCTTATTTCACTAGGTCCATTTGGAGTAAGCATTGGGCGCGATGCCATCTTCCGCTTTAGACGTGCCCCTGCTGCATCATATGATAAATATGGGCGTCCTCCTTTATTATCTGATGTTGTTTTTAAATCCATTTTATCCAACAAAATAACCACGGGCATTGAAAGCCATTTTGAGTGTTTTACTTTAAATACCTTCAGATTATAAGAGCAATTCAAATAGTTTTGTCTCAAGTAAAGTTCAAAGCTCTTGACTTTTTTGTTAATTTCAGCTTCGTTTTTATCGCTCACAAAGCTCTCACCAACTTGCTCAATGATCCAGCTCGAAATTGCAGAAACCTTTCGATTATTTTTCGCCCAAACCTCCAAAAGCGAGGTGCGGCAGAAGTCAAACTTGGCTGAAATAAATTATAATATAAATTTACCTCGGAAAAAGTAATCATAACATAATTTAATACATACTTTGAGCTGTAATTTACCATAATAACAATTTCGCAGAAATTCACAGAAAGTTAGGTTCCACTCCACAATAGACGCACACATGGGTTAAGTTTTCCTATTTTAGGACATAAACAATCATTACACAGAAAAAAACAATTAACATATAAAAATTGAAATTTCGTGCAATATTTACATTCTACATACCTTGATTACTATTATCCATTACAAAAGTAATTTTAAAATTTGTTTGTTAATTTTTTACACTGGCTCAAAGTTTGCCTACAATTACCCGCTTTTTTTGGCAGAGCCAACAGCGGACCAAACACCTGACTTTAAAAGTGTGCCAAAATTTCAGGGGTGGAGTAAAAACAAAAATATTTTTATATTCGATATATTCAAAGTATTCTGTTTAACAAGAAATTGTTTAAATACGATTTTGTTTCAACAAATTTTTTAGGTTTATGCCACAAAATCTGGATTTTGGACCATAGTGCAGTGGTGAGTAGCACCGGCACACAAATTTTATTGAGTGTGAGTAGGATGGCAAAAATTGACGTACTTTCAGTTCTATGAGCCCCACTTATTCACCTATGTCTACATTGTACATATATGTATGTATTAAAATCTCATATCAGTGTACCTAGTAGATATTACCAACCTACATACATATAGTTTTGTCCAGTGTATTAGTGCGTAGAGCTGAGAAACTATCAATGCCACTATTGAGCTATCGAATATTTACTTTTTTGCGCCACCATCGATTGTTTTTGCCCACTATCGATAGTACAACATAACAAAACGCTTGGACAGAGTAAAATTTATGTTAATTGTTATACCCTTGCAAAAAGGGTATATTAATTTTGGTCAGAAGTGTGCAACGCATAGAAGGAGGCATCTCCGACCATATAAAGTATATATATTCTTGATCAGCATGACAAGACGAGTTCAAATCCGTCTGTCCGTCTGTCTGTCTGTCTGTCTGTCTGTCTGTCTGTCTGTCTGTCTGTCTGTCTGTCTGTCCGTCTGTCTGGATCAACAGCTTCTCCTCCTAGACCGCTATAGCTACAGAGCTGCAATTTTGCACGAAGTCTTGTATATACTGCAGGCATTGTCAATAACTTCGTTCTTTTTCATCTGATTGTTATAAAACTTAACATTTGGCAGTTTACTTTACATCTATACGTCCTTGCCAAATTTGATCAAGATCGGACTACTATATCATGTAGCTCCCTTAGGAACAATCGGACCAAATATAGTTTTGCTTCTAAGAACTTTTTTTTTCTATTGCGATCATCACCAAACTTAGTAGATAACATTTGCACATAATAAATTATAATCCTGCCATTTGGCAGTTTACTTTACATCTATACGTCCTTGCCAAATTTGATCAAGATCGGACTACTATATCATATAGCTCCCTTAGGAACAATCGGACCAAATATAGGTTTGCTTCTAAGAACTTTTTTTTCTTCTATTGCGATCATCACCAAACTTAGTAGATAACATTTGCACATAATAAATTATAATCCTGCCAAATTTGATCAAAATCGGATTACTATATGACATAGCTGTCATACAAACAGATAGAAAAACTGCATGCTGCATATGTACATACTACATGCATATGAATGCGTGCCGATAAGGGTTTTTACACAAAAACCCTTTCCATTTTGCGATCTTCATTTAGGGATTGAGTAACGCAAGAACTTGCAAGGGTATACAAACTTCGGCATGGTCGAAGTTAACCCGGCCTTCTGGTTTTTCATTGTTTTCTTTTTATTTTTTGTTTTAAGAGTTGATCTCAATAAATTAAAAAGTCTGAGGACTGAGAGACATTAATTTAATTTTAATTTAAACAAAATCAAAACAAGTTAAATTAAGATAAGTTATATTTATGGTACTTAAAAGGCTGAAAAAATATAATTTTTGTTATTAACAGGTTAAGCAAATTTGTATTCATTTTTTGAAAAATGATACTTATTGTATTTAATTTCTTTTATTTCTAATTTGAACTCTTTTTTTTCTTTTTGCTCCCGTGACCATTACAAATGAAATTAGACTTACTTTTTTATTGATAAAAAATATTACATTTGCCAATGATGCAAAGTTTTTGTCAATTTTTTCCAAATTTTGTTGAAACATATTAATATATGTTAAAAAGCACTATCGAAAGTATCGAATTTTTGCTCTCAAAACATCGAAAATATCGAATGGCGCCACCATCGATAGTTTCTAGCTCTATTAGCGCGTCAGCATTTATAATTGATAGGAAAATGTAGTGTTGAAAGCAACCATTTTACTGATTATATAGGAAGTAAAAATATACGGCCACACTTAAACGTCGGTATATTTTTAGGCAGCGGCCCGCCATGCACAGTAGTGCATGGCGTTAAGGACAATTTAATTCATATTCTAGTCAAATTTCGTTGAAAATTCTACGTCAGTTATAGAGATATTTGCATTTGATTAATGATCTCGCGAATAGATATCAATAATGAAATTACATACATAGTAAACATGGTGGCAACCCTTCAAAACTTCTAAACATCGATATTCCTGACAAGGGCACAGTGAGTCTGCTAAATCATGGGCTCACCAATGGGGATTTTGGCGTATTGGGTTAACATTAAAGCCCACTAGTAAGGGTAGCATGACAAACCTATTGTTTACGTTTACTTCAAATTTGTAACTGTAAGCAAATTTTGGCAAATTAACCAAAAATTTAAGAACAATGAATTGAATACAACAAGAAGAATACAATGCATCGATAAGGGGACTTACTATTGCTTTTGTAAGCCTACATTCTCTTTTTCTACACAATTCGTTTTTTGAAACTATGGCAACTGTTTTACCCCAGAATAAAATTTCGTCCATGCGATTTCTAGGTATTAGCTCTGTTCAACAGGTCATTGGATGCAGACCTGGGAGTGTTTCGAACAACTGTGAGTGAAATCTTTTGGTATATTTCTTATGCAATCTAGACTCTTGCTTCTTTTTTGCATTTTCCATTCTTTACAAATCTTCAATTAAAAGTGAAGTTGATTAAAATTCCTTCCACATATTCAAATGCAAATTTAATTATTTGTATTTGATCATATTAGAAACCATATCTATCAAAAATCCAATAAATATCAATTCATTTTAAAAAATGCAGCAACTTCAATTGAATTTTTTACAGCTCTTTCTTCTTTTTCTTTGGCTGGCCAAGATAAAAACAAAGTTGCCAACTTAATTTATTAAATTTGTGCTTACTTATAACAAACTAAAATTGGAAACACAAATTTTTTGTCCGAAAACAAGGTTTTCCCATTTCCAGCAGGTTGGCAGGAGTGTTTTGGTCAAAAAAGACTCTTGCTTGATTTTTTCAGAGGCGTTTTCATAAAATAATAAATTGAATATAGAAACGCATATTTTCAGCAATTATTTGAATGCAATTCCATCCAAAAATAATCAAAGTTTATTTCAACACCATTTTTTTTCAACATAATTTGCTGCAAGCGCAGAATTAACCAAACGTCGTAACTTTTCAAAACTGTCAAAAGAGGTTTCTGTGACACCTTACATTTGCGTTTGGGGCGATTTTGGGGCATTAGCGATTTCTGTGACACCCCTGATACTGACGAAAAATATATTAATAAATACGTAGATAAGCTTATATCGATAATTGGATCTTGAAATTTTTTGATATCTATAACACAAAAAAATGGCCTTTTTATGGCCTTCGCATATTCAAGGTACGGCAATTTTATTCGAAAATTTAAGATGTTTTTTTAGGATAATAAATAGATTACACACAGTGACAATTAAAATAAAGTATGTAAGTCGCCGGGCCGACTTGGATATACCATGCACTAAGTAAAATATACTAAGTAAGTCGCCGGGCCGACTTGTGTGCACACGAGCACTTTAGCGACCCACCGGGCAGATCCCCCCTTGCATCGCTTTGAGTACAGAACGTTTCTACGTATAACTTGGCCCTTTTTATTCCGATTTCAATGAAATTTGGTGGAGTGATAGATGGTCATATCATCTACTAGTACTATTAATTTACGATACGATAAAAATTGAGCAAGAAAATCTTCGGTCACTTACGGACGGACGAACAGACAAACATTGTAGTGTGCAGTCGAATTTTATAGCGATCATAGATTTGTCGTTTGAAACCCGCGTAATATAAGACGCGACGTCACAAGTAGCGACGGAGTAGCTATGCAAATCTATGCTCACTGCGCTTACTCTCGCTCCCTCTCTCTCTCACCCACGCTAGCACAAAGCGCACAGTATGATTCTGCAGTTAAAGCTCGCAGAATATTCTAAGCCGTGTGCAAAACTTCGCTTATAAACAGGGGAAAAGCTTAAGAACTACCCATTTTTTTTATATTTGCCCAAATACATCCATACACATAAGTGGTGTACATAAATTCATTCAGTAATTTGTGCTATGGTGAAAATATTTAAGACAGACTTAAAAGTCATAAGTCTAATAAAAAGTCTAAGAAAAATTGTTAGTGCTTAGTGAAATCTAAACAGGTGATATTTAATAGTAAATTAAAGGATTATAAGTGAATTAATTTTGGTTGTCTCAGCAGCAGTTCGATTCGAACTACCCTAAAATTGCGGAGCCGAAGACCTCGCACAAGGGGAATATCTTGTCGTTGAGTTCACCGGGGGGACAGTCAGTTGTGCTGTATTGTGGTCCCCAAGATTTTCTTTATTGGCAAAATATTCTGCCAGGCGGTAACTATTTGCGCCACTACATAATTGTTGGGACTTAGCACACTCTGATTGTCCCGACGAAAATCAGTGAAGAAGGAGGAATTTCAAGAAGTCATTTTTCGTTAATATGCGGATAACCTATTAGGACAAACCGAGTCCGCAATACCCGAAACAATTCCTTAAGGCACCCTAGGAGAGCTCACACCACCTGAAGCCTCCCCATCGCCACCACATATCGCTATAAGTTCCTGAAGAACTGAACTATTTCTTCTTTAGGCATGAGTTAATACCATAACTTTACAGCTACGACGCATTCGACGGGCCCATCGATAAGCGCAAGGAGACTGTCTGAGTACGATGTACAACTAAAAATAAGCCTTTATATATATGTATATAAGTGTGGGCCTTCAGACCGAAAATGAATCTCTTAAAGGAGAATAATGGTTATCAAAATCTTGCTATAGGAATTGAGGAAAATTTTGAATTATGTATAGAATTATAGGTTTGCGAATTAATAATAAGTATGAATTGTGAATAAAATATGAAGTCTGTCACCTGCATAAAATTCACATCGAACCCAATGTAATTATATAGTAGGCCTTGTATAGGGGCAGTTTAAGTCATATATCCATCAAACTGCCAAGGTAGGGAGGGTAAAGAAAGGGAATGCGACTAACAGCTTAGCATCCCTCATTTAGTTATATCCGTCGAGCAAACCTCTTAATGAGTCGGACTATAAGTGCACGCCCGCCTTCAGTTTTCCTGCTGTCAGAACATACTACTTATCCGTTCTGTCCTACACAAGTACGCACACACTACAACATGTCTCAATCCACTCGCCTTCTCATGCTGATCAACAATATACATATGTACGTATATACTTTATAGGGTCGGTAAGGCTTCCTTTTGTCTCTTGCGTACATTATGGCGACTTTTATATACTTTAATATAATTTAAAATATCAAAAAAGCTAAATTTTGTATACCCTTACAACCCTTGGCCATTACATTTTATGTTGAAAAAAAACCTTCTCTGTGTGTTAATACAACAACGCAATACTTTAAATCAGAGCCGGCCACGCCCCCGGTGGCCGAAGTAAAAACGCGAAATTCATGTATACGAGCCGAGCGCTTGCCGAAGCTATCACAAAAATAAAGAAAGTAAGTCGCCGGACCGACTTGGATATACCATGCATCAGGGGATAAAAAACTACATCGAGTTTATAAAACTGAATTCATATATTAAATTTCTTTCGTATGCGCGATTTCTAACACATGCTATCTCGATCACTCTTATGTGTGTGCACTTTAGCGCTCCACCGGCCAAATTCGCCCTTGCACCGCTTTGACTGCAAACCATTTCCACGTATAACTCGGCCATTTTTATTCCGATTTTTATGAAACTTGGTGGAACTGCAGATGTCTATAACCAAATTAAATTCCGATACGATAAATATTGCGGGAGAAAATCACTTTTTATTGAATTCCGGAGGCGGAACGGGGCGTGGCAAAAATAAAAAATTAACTTGGTCAGCGTCTATACTACACGAGTGCACATTCTAAATTTGGTAGCTCTATCATTTATAGTTTCTGAGGTCTCTAAAGCCGAGAAAGCCAAGTGCATTCATACGGACGGACGGACAGACGGACATGGCTATATCAATTTCTCTTCTCATGCTGATCAAGAATATATATACTTTATAGGGTCGAAAAAGCTGCCTTCTGCCTGTTACATACATTTTGGCGACTTTAATATACCATTTCATCCTATGGATGCATGGTATAATGAAGTGAGTAAGTGCCGGGCCGACTTGTATATACCATGCTTCAGGTGAATATTTATATATTAAATTTCTTTCATATGCTATCTCGCTCACTCTTATGTGGACACGAGCACTTTATTGCCCCCCGACCGAATCGCTTGAGGGAAAACGTTTCTATGTATAACTCGCCCATCCGATTCTTATGATATTTGGTGGAATGATAGATATTCGTAACATACATATATAGGTGTGCCAAATTCAATTACGATAGGATAAATATTTCGGGTTAAAATCGAATTTATCGAATTTCGGAGGCGGAAAGGGGCGTGGCCAAAATGAAAAAAACTTGATCTGGGTGTATACTGCACACATTTACTATCGAAATACGATAGCTCTAGCTTTTATAGTTCCAGAAATATGGGGGCTCAAAATATTGTTTCTCAAATAGCGTAGGAGAGAGGGGGCGTGGCTTGATCAGCGTACACTCTATATTTTATAGTTGGTGAGATCTAGGCACTCTATCGGACGGACGGACGGACAGACAGACGGAGATGTCTCAATCGACTATTGATACTGATCAAGAATATACTTATATACTTTATAGGTTTGGGAAAAGCTTCCTTCTGCCTGTTACATACCTTTTGGCGACTTTAATATACCATTTCATCCTATGGATGTATGGTATAAAAATCAAAATTCGTTCAAAACTTTTTGAATAACACCGGTTTGAAAATTGTCAAACGTCAAAATACATGTTTTTTAACATTTGATTGCATTTTGTGGTTTTTTAGCATCGGAAAACTTATGTAAATTCTTTTTAATACGTTAATTAGTTGCTTATAGAAAGTATTAACTATTTTTGTTAATATCAAAATTTCGAAAAATTTTTTTGGGGATTTGAATTTGGGTGCCTTAGACAACTGATTTTTCTTGAATATCTTAAAAACAAGTTTGACTAACTAGAAAAACCATTTCGTCATTTTCGGAATCAATGATCTTAACTTATCCTAGATAACAACGTGAGAACGTTGTAAAGTGTAATTTAATAGATATTCTAGCCAAGTCCAAAAATCCTTATGTTAATGGTTTACAGCAATATTAGTTCGAGTGTTCTTAAGCTCCTGCTTAAATCAGAGTGATTGATAGACTTTCTACACACAGAATCAGATCCTGTATATTCATTCCGGAGTCGGGCGTAGCTTCATGACAATTTGACAAAAGGTAAACAAACAATTAAACAATTATTCAGTTGTTTGTTTTCAATTGTTACTCTTGTATTTCGATTTTCCGTTTTTAATACACATAAAAATAATACATACGAAAATAAAAAAAATAGATAAAAAATAAATATAAATATTCAGATTGGTTTTTTCTTGTTTTGTCTCGATTTGTAATACATACATAGAAATATTTATAATTCACAAATATATATGTCTATAAAATATTTTATATATATTTTAAAAAGATGAAAAAAATTACTACTATTATATTATTACTGATGTCGTGGCTGGGACGCCTTTGTTATGGCCGTCTGTTTTAAAGTTACTAAGTCAACTAAGTTAGAAAATAGCTATTGCTGTCAATTTATTTTCTTTGAATGTTTCGCTCTTTTTTTTGGGTGTGGTAGGAGAATTTTCCTGGTTGTTGTTGTTGCTAGTATGTGTGCTGACAATTCGTTACGTATACATGCATAAATATAATACAAATAATATATGTTTTGCTTGTTGCTTAGATCTAGGGGCTAAGGTGTTGATTTATAGTTAATTTTTGCTAAATGATCACATTAAACAGGCACTCCGCACTCACACGCGACATAAAAAATAATCATTCATTCAAATTCATTCACTTAGAAATAGGAATTTCGCCCTTACGACTTAGATAGATGGGTGCGTGGGGCTAGAGATAGTTGCTAAAACTAAAATGGGCATGTTACGTATGCTCTGTACTTGAGGAGTGGGGTAGGAGGGTTCGACGTGAAAACTTGAAGAAAATTTAATAGATTTTAAAAAGAAATATCTAGAAACTGGCCATGGGTCACAGTTCTATGTTTTTTATTGTGAAATTCCCTGGATTATTGTGTCCAAAATGATTTCTTTCTAATTGCTATAATATGCCAGGACTGTTCAATGAGTGATATCCCTGCTTTTATACAGATACATATATCTGATGACTGCTATTGCAGGAAACGAGTTAGGCATCGGTTTGATAAATGTTTGTAATAATTTATATCAGATTTGATTGATAAAAGAAAGTTGCCGAGATCGTAGTAAACCGATGAGTTTTTAAACCAAAGCAAGACTTTCGTTGCTTGTGAAGCGGATCATTTCGATCCACTTGTTAGACTAATTCGTTTGTCGAACCGTACCGTATCCATTCCTAGTCTATAACTTAATTTCATTGCTTTAATCAAAAGTTTTTATAAAATTTTGGGCTTGCATTTCGAACATATATGTATATAGAAGAGTTCGTCTATTAACATTTTCTTATATTTTTGTTTCATAGATGAATGACTGAGGTGTGGGATTTTTAGTTTTTGTTATGTTTTCTTTTGTTTTTGGAAGAGGATGCATATTTGAGAAATCACAGCAAATCGGCGCAAACACCACCGAACCACGCCATATAAAGAGGCAATAGATAGACCATCACAGCACGGCGTAACGTTATCTTCTCTGGTGAACTAGCTGTCGACCGGGTGCCATCGTTTGCCGTTGAATCATCGTCGCCATTATCTTCCTCCTCCCCCTCGTCCGTATCCAGACCATTATGATCCTGGGTAATGTGTGTGGTATGTATTAAAGGATTCTTCTCATCTACATTGGGACGCGAAGTGTGTGTGGTGATTGGTGGCTGAGCGACATCTTCATCGTCATCATTATCATCATTTCGTCGCACTGATGAATCCACATCGGGCTTGTGGCTGGCCTCGAATGGACCTAGGCCCGAACCTTCGTCGTCGTCTTCGTCATCCTCGAAACCGGATCCAGAGCCATGACCACTGCCCATATAGGGTTCTTCTGCAATAAAGCATCATATTCAATAAGAAATGTATATATGGAATGGACTTTTATAAAACCTACCCATCTCACTCCAGTCCACGTCCAGACCGTTGTAGGCATTTCGCAAGTGATTTATGGCATTTTTCAAATGGGCCAGCTGCGAGGACATTTGTGCCGTTTGACGTGTGCTGGCAGGATTGCCATTAAATTCCGGATTTGAGCCATGCTCCGTGGTAATGGAGTGCATGTATCTGCGTAAAGGTGAAACCGAAAATATTCTTGCGTTAATTAAACCAAATACTAAATCCCACTTTGAACAAACTTACCTGTCAATGGTATGCCCGTTCCAGCACATGCCGTCTACATCCGAACTGGTTGCTATATCCTCATTACTGCACATGGAGTTTGGCAGATTTGACCAGAATTTCTTGTAATCCTTTACCCGTTGGCGTATGTCCCTCACAATCCTATCCAATATGGGCTCACGTGCACCGCCACCGCCACCTTCGTTGTCATCGTCATCGTTATCACGACGGTTGTTCTGCTGCTTGCGTCGTTGTTGCTGTTGCTTTCGGCGCTGCTGCTGCTGGCGGCGTCCTCCGCTTCCACCTCCACCACCATTACCATTGCTGTTGCCTTCCTCTTGAGATTGCTGCTGCTGTTGTCCTTGTGGTTCGGCCGCACGACGTTCGCGTAAGACGATGGCCTCATCCAATGTGGCATCAATGTCTAGAGTATCCGCTTCCGGAGAGCTGTCTATATGACGTTCTTGGACATGGCTTCGTACTAGCTTAGGACTCACAGATCGTTGTGTACGCCCCAATGTTGGTCGACCGCAGCCCTGGAACACACGATTGGTAATATCTGCCCCCGAATCCTGCAACAACAGCAACAAATTATTTTTCGGTTAAACATTTTTTAATGACGAGTCAAAGAATCAAATTCAATATAGTTCATACATATATGTATAAAAACCAGACTTTTTATACCATGCATCCATAGGATGAAATGGTATATTAAAGTCGCCAAAATGTATGTAACAGGGAGAAGGAAGCTTTTCCGACCCTATAAAGTATATATATTCTTGATCAGCATGAGAAGAGAAATTGATATAGCCATGTCCGTCTGTCCGTCCGTCCGTCTGTCCGTCTGTCCGTCCGTCCGTAAGAGTGCAGAGATCTCAGAAACTACAAATGTTAGAGTTACCAAATTTAGAATGTAGACTCGGGTAGTCTTGGCGCAGACCAAGTTTATGTTTTTTTTTTGCCACGCCCCCTTCCGCCTCCGGAATTTATAAAAAGTGATTTTCTCCCGTAATATTTATCGTATCGTAATTTAATTTGGCACACTCATAGATCTTATGAACATCTATCATTCCACCAAATTTTTTTGCTACGCCCTTCCGCCTCTGGAATTCAATGAAAAGTAATTTAATTTAAAACAGTTATACATGTTATGAACATCTATCATTCCATCAAGTTTCATAAAAATCGGAATATAAATGGCCGAGTTATACGTTGACACGTTTTGCACTAACCAAATTAAATTCCGATACGATAAATATTGCGGGAGAAAATCACTTTTTATTGAATTCCGGAGGCAGAACGGGGCGTGGCAAAAATAAAAAATTAACTTGGTCAGCGTCTATACTACACGAGTGCACATTCCAAATTTGGTAGCTCTATCATTTATAGTTCCTGAGATCTCTGCATTCTTACAGACGGACGGACAGACGGGCATGGCTATATCAATTTCTCTTCTCATGGTGATCACGAATATTTATACTTTATAGGGTTGGAAATGCTTCCTTTTGCCTGTTACATACATTTTGCCGTCTTTAATATGCCATTTCATCCTGTAGTAGCATGGTATACAAATTTCATTAATATTACTTTTTCCAATGCTAGTAAAAGCAGATTTCATTAGAATTTTTTTTTTCAATGTTAATTAGAAACGACTCTGATAACAACATATATATTTATGATATGGCCATCTGGTTTTTCATATTATACTCAAACACTTTGTGTTTTCTCTAAGAATTCTCCACATAAATTATTTCCAAAATGTGTGCATACTTAGTATTATTCCTCCTCCTCACCGCTCTTTGAAAATTTAACATATTGAATTTTTATTACTACAACAATATTTGAACTATGCCCGGTCCCCATCCACCTCTTCACCACTCCGCACAACTAATTCCTTACCCGCTCCCCATTTTAATTTGTTTTGTTCATTTTAACGATTTATTTGCACAACATTTGGTTCCCATATGAATGTAATTTATGTATACTTCCATTTAAAATTTATTCAATTTGTTTGATTTTTCTACCATGCATCCATAGGACGAAATGGTATATTCAATTCGCCAAAATGCATGTAACAGCCAGAAGGAAGCATATCTGACCCAATAAAGTCTATATATTCTTGATCAGTATCAATAGCCGAGCCGATTGAGACATGTCCGTCTGTCTGTCCATCCGAAAGAGTGCAGATCTCAGGAACTTTAAAAGTTATAGCGACGAAATTTGGAATGTAGTTGTTTGCCACGCCCCCTTCCGCCTTCAAAACTCGATAAGTTCGATTTTCACCCTCAATATTTATGGTATCGTAAATTAATTTGGCACAACATACATGTTATAAACATTTATCATTTCACCAAATTTCATAAAAATCTGCATAAAAATGGCCGAGTTACATATACCTAGATACATACGTAGAAAAGTTTTCTAAAGTGCTCGTGTACGCATAAAAGTGAGATAGCATGTGCTAAAAATTGGGGGTGAGAGTGAGCGAGATAGCATGAGAGAGAAATTTAATATATAAATTTTCACTTGATGCATGGTATATCCAAGTCGGCCCCGCGACTTACTTACTTTATTTTTTTTTGTTTTCTAGTGTAGTCGTTGCTGTTTGTTGGTGGTGTTGTTGTTCGGCGGCATTCCGCTTTTAATTTGTTTTGCTTATTTTCTTTTTGGGAGAATTCGCACGAGACGTCGGCCCCATGATACAGCCAGCGAAATAGTTTCCAAACATAATTTGTATTAGCGGTTGATTGCGATCTCATTGTTAGTACAGAAGCAGCTTGGGACGACCTTTAATGGCTCTTCAACTGTTAACTCCAGTGCAGTCAGGCCATCAGTCAGTTGACTTTTGCCAAGCGAAAAAACTTAACTGAAACCAACTGACAAAAATAGCTCTATACTGCAGGCTAGGGGTCTCTGCTCGCTTAATTGTTTGGATAAAAGAGTTAGAACCGGGACTGCGACTGGGATCGGGACAGGGACCGGGAGCGGGACGGGTCGAGAGATAAGTGGCTGGTTAAATCAAATCTTATCTATTAGTCCACAAATAGCCGTAAATAAGGTTCTTTATGATAGATAGGATAAGTGAAATGTCCAACCAAACTAGTTTACCTGCATATACATACATATATATACAATCCTTTCCTTTAATCCTTTCATATATTCTATAACAAATTGCCAGTCTTTGACAGACTCACTTTGATATAATATCCGATGGAGTGTCATCTAACAAAGTTGATTAAAATAATTGTAGGATGAGAACCGATCCTTTCCATGAAACTTCTAATATGATGCTTATGACAGATCAGATGACAATTTCATTTAGCAGACTCAGTTTTTTGTTAGGTTATTCGCTTAAATTACACTAGCTTACAAGTTTAATGGTCATCGAGTGAACTGTGAAAACCAGATGGTCGGGCTAATTTCGGTCCCTTGCAAGTTCTTGTATGACTCAATCCCTAAATAGAGATAGCAAAATGAAAAGACCTTTTGTTTTAACATTTGTATTCCATGCATCCATAGAATGAAATGGTATATTAAAGTCGCCAAAATGTATGTCTCAGGCAGAAGGAAGAATTTCCGACCCTATAAAGTATATATATTTTTGATCAGCATGAGAAGAGAAATTGATATAGCCATGTCCGTCTGCCCGTCCGTCCGTAAGAGCGCAAAGATATCAGGAACTGTAAAAGCTAGAGCTACCAAATTTAAAATGTAGACTCGTGTAGTACATACGCTGATCAAGTTTATTTTTATACCATTAAAAGAGCGAGATAGCATATGCTGGAAATCACAGATTTGGTCGGGGGGCGCTAAAGTGCTCGTTTCCACATAAGAGTGAGCGAGATAGCATTTAAAAGAAATTTAATATATATCTTTTCACCTGATGCATGTTATATCCAAGTCGGCCCCGCGACTTACTTACTTTATTTTTTTTTGCCACGCCCCGGGCTCCGGAATTCAATAAAAAGTGATTTTCTCCCACAATATTTATCGTATCGTAATTTAATTTGGCACACTCATACTTGTTATGAACATCTTCCATTCCATTAAATTTTAAAATCTGAATAAAAATGGCCGAGTTATGCGATGAAATGTTTTGTACTTAAAGCGGTGCAAAGGCGGATTTGGCCGGTGGAGCACTGAAGTGCACACACATAAGAGTGATCGAGATAGCATGTGTTAGAAATCGCGCATACGAAAGAAATTTAATATAATGAATTTAGTTCAATAAATTCAAAGTAGTATTTTTACTTGAAAACCAAACGGTTCTAAATTTGGTAGCTCTAGCTCTTATAGTCTCCGAGATCTCTATGTTCACACAGACGGACATGTCTCAATTAACTCTCATCGATTCTGATACGGATCAAGAATATATATAAGTACTTTAGTCGCATGATATAAAAATGGATGTAATTTTCGTATTTATCGACCCAAAATTGCCATTGTAAACACTTTTATGCGGAGGTTAATTTTTCGTGTATACAAGTGTAATTATGTATGAGATATATTTTTTTTTATTTTGTCGCATTAATTATTTAAATTTAATCAAAATATTTAATTTTCAAACACGCAGTCAAATTAAAATTCGAGAAAATCCCAAAACGGCAGCTGTTTGCGAAACGAGTTACAAATTGGTGGATATGCAAATGCGAATATATACTATATAAGTATATATGTACATATGCCATCTGGATACAACATATAATGGCTACACATACACAGACATATGAACAACGAAACTCACCTGGAAATTCATGATGGCCTCGGAAATCTTAATGTTGATTGGCTCTACAACCATCACAATGTTAAAGGAGCCGAGCATACGTTCGGCCACCTTGTCCATGGCGAGGGCAAAGTTCTCCCATTCGGAATCGAATTCATGCTGATAGTGAAGACATCCCTTGATCACATTGATACAGTAGTTGGTGCAAGGCTTCTCTGTATATCCCTTGCAGGCGCCGCAGTGCTGCATTTTGGTCAGGGCCCCCGTGCAGTCAGCATTGAGTCGTATCTAGAGGATGTGGATCGAATCCGATTAATCGATCAGGTTTTTTTTTCTTTGGGATATGATACTTACATTCAGTACTTTTTTGGACACTTCAGCGGCAGTTGTCAGAGCCTGACCATAGGTTCGTGTGGCAACAAAAGATCGTTTAATTTGCACGGAAAGCTTATCAGGCACATCGCCAAATGGTTTCAGTTCCTTCATGTGCTCACTCACACAACGCATGTATCTGGATGGGTGAGTAAGAGGAATAGTGGGAGTTAAAAAAATATATAGCGGAAATCTGCACTTGTAATTGGCATGGACCAACGCCTTCACAAGCACCATTTTATGTAGAAAATCATAAAAATAGTTTTCCTGTGCTGATCCATGTGCTGCTCCCACTGCGAATTCCCCATCAGACGCTTCGCTTAATTTCAATCATGACAGCCATTGCACTTGTAGTGCCTCAACAAGTCGATAATGAGAAAGGAGTGGTAAAAAAGTGTCTTTTACTTAATGCTCATTTGCTGAGCTAAACTATTTTTAAATAACTGGACATAGGCATTTAAGTGTGAGAGTACGGGATCAAGATGAGTTTAAAGAATGTAGCTGGCTTCTAAAATACTAAGACAAGGCTATTTAAAAATATGTTCATTAGCTCCTATTAAGGGTCATCCCTTCTCGTTGTTAACTTGTTTTCATACAAACTTAGGTCTTGTATGTCATGATGTTTTCCTACCGATGTGACAGTTTCCTGTGTTCGAATCGTTTCGCGTTCCTCAGTGCTAACTGCTGAACCAACCCCTTTATTAAATAGCCACAAAGGCAGGAACCTCTTTCATCTATTTATACAGATCAACCAGAGGCAAACAGCAAATAACAAGGCAAGTGCCGGCAATTACGCAACATCGTTCATCGTCATCGTCGTCGTCGTCGTCGTCGTCGTCGTCGTCGTCGTCGCTCAAGGCAATAAACGGACAACGCGCCAAAGCACGTAAGAAACAAACTAAAATGATGACAATAAAAACGAATTCGCAAAACGGAGATGAAGAGGAGGCAACAATTGGAAAGCGCGTGGGGTAACACGAGCAGTGGGTAACATGAGCCGTGGGGCTGAGCTTATGGCAAAAGTCTCTTGGCCGGGAGACAGCGAGGGAGAGACTGGGTCCAGGGCAATGCGCCAAGTGGGCGCAATTTTAGTGGGAAATGCAAGCAGAGCACCCAACACAGTAACAGGAACTGAATGAAAGTGTGCGGTCTGTGACTGGGTCTTAGTTTGAATTGGGGGTCTCATGATATCGAGGGATCAACAGCTTCTCCCCCTAGACCAATAAAGCTACATTGCTAAAATTTTGCACGAAGGCTTGTATATGCTGCATGCGTTGTATATCTCTATATTCATTTGGATCGAAAGACTATATTATATAGCTCCAATAGGATGGTTCCTACCATCGGTCGAAAAAAGAGTTTCATATCAATGACGCGATAATATTATAATAACTTAAAATTTGTTTATGTACTATATATCCAAACGACCGTGCCAAATTTCGTTGAACATCGGATTACTATATCATATAGCTCCCATAGGAACGATCGGACCAAAAATATTTATGCTTCTAAAAACCTCTTTGAGTAGCACAAGAACTTGCAAGGGTATCCAAACTTCGGCATGGCCGAAGTTAGTTATTTCGTCTTGCTTTAACTGCACTCTTTAACTCTCACAGAAGCACGAGCTAAAAAAGGCCTGGCATACTCTACTCTTATCTATGGGGCTGATATTACACACCAAGCAAAGAATCAAAGATTTATCAAAGACTTCTTCCACAGACATCAAACTCAGTCAGTCAACCGTTGACACATTGCGGTTTCACACATCTGTAGCTTAGCTCCAAATCGAGATGGGAAGGGTGGGTTGTGGTAGGGGCTGGCGGTTCAATTACGTATACTCACTTTTCGTCAAAGGCATATTGTGAATTAAGCACTGTGAACATCTTTCGATAAAGCGTGCTAAAGAACTTATCCATGATCTCCATCAGATCAACGCGGCCGCGTGCGAAATATTTCTCCAATTCGTTAAATAGATCCGAAAAGACATCTGAATTCTTTTGATAGATAACGCCATACGTACGCATAAACATCTTATGGAATTGAGCCTTCGATTCCAACAACAGGCTGCGAAAGATATCTTAAGATAAAGAAAAGAAACAGACAAATTACGACAACGTTTTTACAGATATAAGAAATGCTGCACTGCACATCCGATAAATGTTTATAGATCGCATGCTTCTTCGCGACTAGTTACATCCGTTAAAAATAAATCTCAACATCCGCACTGTCGCCCCTCGGCATGTAGCCTGCCGTCTGCCTCCTGGCCAGTAGTTCAAGTGAATTGACGTTTGATGATCTGTGGTATGTTCTCGATTCTCACTCCCCAAAATTGTTTCTGGTTCTTAGTTATACCCTTGCAAAAGCGTATATTAAATCTGGTCAGATATGTGCAACGCACACAAGAAAGAATCTCCGACCATTAAAAGTATTCATACATATTCTTGATCAGCACGACAAGACGAATTCATATAGCCATATCCGTCTGTCTGGATCAACGCAATGTCCTCCGATTAACATTTGGAAGTTTACTTTATATCAAAACGTCCGCGCCAAATTTGATCAAGATCGGACAACTATATCATATAGCTCCCATGGGAACGATCGGATTAAAAATAATTTTCTTTCTAAAAACTTGTTTGTTTCTTTTGCGATCATCACCAAACATTGTAAATAACATTCCCACATAATAAATTATAATCCTGTCAAGTTTTATCAAAATCGGATGACTAAATCTTATAGCTCTCATACAAACAAATGAAAAATACATAAATACATACGTATGCGTGCCGTGCTATGGCGTGTAGATTTTTACACAAAGGTTTTTACATTAAGATATCTCTATTTAGGGATTAAGTAATACAGGAACTTGCAAGGGTATACAAACTTCAGCATGGCCGAAGTTAGCCCGGCCTCCTGGTTATTATATACATATCAAACCGTCAATGCCAAGTTTGATCAAGATCGGACTACTATATATACCCATATTAAATTTTTTCACATGCTATCTCGCTCACTCTCATGTGCACACGAACACTTTAGAAAACTTTTATACTTATAACTTATATACCATTTAATCCAATGGATGCCTCCGAAATTCGATAAATTCGAAATATTTATCGTATCGTAATTTAATTTGGCACACTAATACATGTTACGAATATCTATCATCCCACCAAATATCAAAAGAATCGGAATACATAGAAACGTTTTTCACTCATAGCGGTGCAAGGCAGATGTACGCAAAAAAGAGCGAGATACCACATGCTGGAAATCACCGTTTTGGTCGGGGGGCGCTAAAGTGCTCGTGTTTACATAAGAGTGAGCGAGATAGCATTTGAAAGAAACTTACTACTTTCTTACTTATTTTTAAGTAAGTGGCTTGTTAAAAGCGATTTCTGCTTCGGTAGCCACATTACTTACCGTTAAATTTGGTTGCTTTGCTTGCTAGCAGTCCGGACAATTTGGTTATCTGCTCTTTAGTATGCCATTCGAGTTGCTGACGAGACTGCATGGCCATTCTGGTCTCCATGTTGTAGGTACAGCAGGTGCCCACAGAAGGAGATTCACAATAGCGAAGAACACGCTCTGCAAGAAAGGAAACGAAAAATAAGTTCACCATGATTCAAAGATATTTAAAGATATTAAGCATCTTAGACTCTAGATTAGACCTACATTGGATCTAAGGAGGCCTTGACTTTAGTTTTATTGTAAGGAGTTTTGTCCAGCTTTTGTTCATCCAGTTCCCTTTTGTCCTTGTGCTACATGGATCAGAACAACCCGAAATTTTACCAGACTTTTCTCCCTTCTTAAGCCGAATTAAATTAGGTGAGTACCGAAATACTAGACAAAAGGATTCTGCAAAGTTAATTCCCCTTTCTTTTTACTCTAGGACTCGAGCAATGTGTAGCCTCAGTCGTTGGTATCGGGATACGCCTTTGTGCAATGCTGTCTGACCGACTACAGCTATTGCTATTGCATCGACTTGTTGCAATTGCTGTTGCAGTTGCACTTGCTGTGGTGGCTTTTGTGGGACCCTTCAACATGCATACAAATGGATTTTGAGGAGAATAATGCTGGCATACACACACCCAAATAGCACGCAGGATTCAAAATTAGTTAAAGGATCCAGTTGATCTGGGACCCGCTATTCGCTATAAATATTGAGGACTCTAAGATGTAAAAGATTGATTTTAATTCGTTTTTAACAAAAAAAAATTTTAACTCCAAGTTTTTTCGTTTCATTGGTGGACTTATTTTGTATGGGTTATTATTCTAGAGGTGCCCTCTTCCCCTTCCCCTATTATAAACCATGGATACGGGAATGGTGTATTCTTGAGCCTCCTAAAGATGCATATGTATAGTACATATGTATATATTGTATTTACGCAAACATTTAACACATTTTCGGGTAGAAAATGCGAGAAAAGTATTCATATAGTAGTTGTAGTGCTCCAACTGTGTATCTGTGATTTACTGTGTGCGTTCTTGTGTCTGGTTTTTATAGCTTCAATTTTTGTTTATTTAGATCATTCTCATGAATGAGGAGGGAAGTTAAAAGTTGCAGCACTAATTGAAAGCAAACAAGGCAGCAAGTTTTCAATTTGAGTTGGAATGTGGTATTTGAAAATTTGTATATTGAAATAATCTCTGCTTCCTTGACTCCCGGAATCGTGGGGAACGATGAAGAGAACCTCAGCTCAGCTTATAAATTTTCACTGCCCAGTTAAATGCATCACATATACTAGAGTGGAGTTCTTCTCGGTGCTGTTTTGTGTATATATTTTTGTTTATTTCTATTATAAATTTAGCTCCCTTAGTGCATCGATTTTTGTTGTAAACAAAAAACACCTTCCTCTACTATACATCCCTGCGTCTTCTTGCCCCGTTTATCATCGAGCATGTACATATGTATGTATGGGGATGTTCCTTGCTTTTTATGGACTGAACTAATTGTTATGTTGCACAAGATATGGATTGAGTGTGGCGCATTAAAAGAAAACCAGAAGGACGGGCTAACTTCGACCATGCCGAAGTTTGTATACCCTTGCAAGTTATTGCGTTACGGAGTCCCTTACTGGAGATCGCAAAATGAAAAGGCATTTTTAAAAAAACCTCTATCTACACGCTATAGCATGGCACGCATGCATATGCATGTACATATCTAAAGATGCAGCATGTAGTTTCTCATTTGTTTGTATGACAGCTATATCATATAGTTATCCGATTTGATCAAACTTGGCAAGATTATAATTTGTTATGTGCAAATGTTATTTACCAAATTTGGTGATGATCGCAAAAGAAACAAAAAAGTTTTTCGAAGCAAAACTATTTTTAATCCGATCCTATGGGAGCTATATGATATAGTAGTCCGATCTTGATCAAATTTGGCGCAGATGTTTGGATGTATAGTAAACTGCCAAATGTTAAGTTTTATAATGATCAGGTGAAAAAGAACGAAGTTATTGATCTAAAAATCATTTTTTGACTGATGGTTCCTATGTCGTCCGATCCGGATGAATCCGAGATATACAATGCCTGCAATATATACAAGATTCCGTGCGAAATTTCAGCTCTGTAGCTGTAGCGGTCTAGGAGGAGAAGCTGTTGATCCAGACGGACAGACGGACAGACAAACGGATTTGAACTCGCCTTGTCATGCTGATCAAGAATATATATACTTTATATGGTCGGAAATGCCTCCTTCTATGCGTCGCACACTTCTGACCAAAATTAATATACCCTTTTTGCAAGGGTATAACAAGCAAAAACAAAAAGAAAGCTTTTCTCTACTTCCTCTTGGTCTCTCTCGTCATTTTTCTCTCTCTCTCTCTGTCTCTCTTGGGCTATAGTCAATTTCGAGTTATTTGTTGGTTCCAAAGGCTTATCTAAATTGGCTAACAGTTGCCTCGATTATGGGGTTTCCTTTATAATTGTCAGGCGGAGGCGGCAGAAGCTGCCTTCTGTGACTGGCATGGTTAATGCTGGATTTCGAGAAATGCGTTTTGTTGGATAATTGAAATGTAGTAGAAATAAAGTAAGTAAGTCGCCGGGCCGACTTGGATATACAATGCATTAGGTGAAGAGATGTATATTAAATTTCTTTTAAATGCTATCTCGCTCACTCTAATGTGGAAACGAGCACTTTAGCACCCCCCGACCATATCGGTGATTTCCAGCATATGCTATCTCGCTCTTTTTTGCGTGCATCTGCCTTGCACCGCAATGGGTGAAAAACGTTTCTATGTATAACTCGGCCATTTTTATTCTTGTGATATTTGGTGGGATGATAGATATTCGTGACATGTACATATTAGTGTGCCAAATTAAATTACGATACGATAAATATTTCGGGTGAAAATCGAATTTCGGGGGCGGAAGGGGCAAAAATTTGAAACAAACTTGGTCTGCGTGCATACTGCACGCATCTAATGTCCAAATCCGATAGCTCTATCTTTTATAGTTCCCGAGATATGGAGGCTCAAAATATTATTTTTCAAATAGCGGGGGCGGGGCGAAAAAAAAATAAACTCGATCTGCCTGCAGAGCAAACGGGCCTACATGCCAAGTTTGGTAGCTCTAGTTCTTATAGTTTCCGAGATCTCGATGATCCTACAGACGGACAGACAGACGGACATGTCTCAATCGACTCGGCTATTGATACTGATCAAGAATATATATACTTTATAGGGTCGGAAAAGCTTCCTTCTCCCTGTTACATACATTTTGGCGACTTTAATATACCATTTCATTGTATGAATGCATGGTATAAAAATACTAAAACGTTGAGAGATTGATGGAGTAGATAATGCCAAATGAAATTTAAGAATGATCATTATCTCTTGAAGTAATTGTGGCACACCTTACAATATTTCCACGAGTTATTTTCTCATTCCTTAATACATACAAGAGAAAATCATTTAAGTAATAGTAAAATGGCTGCCATAAACCTAACCACACGCACTCTTATTATAATATACTTACTAAGTATTGTGCACTGATCGATAAACCGTTACTGAAATCTACATCCCATTTTGGCGACTTTAATATATTGTACCACCTCATCGTATGAATGCATGGTATAAGTATACATACATACATATGTATATTTTTGGGCAGCATGACAAGACGAGTTCAAATCCGTCTGTCTGGATTTTCCACGAAGGTTTGTATAAACCGCAGGCATTGTGCACATGGGATTCATTTCAATCGAACGAGTATAACATATAGCTCCCATTGGAACCATCGGTCGAAAATAGAGTTTTAGATCAATAACTTCATTGTTTTTCACGGGACTATCATGAAACTTATCACCTGGCAATTTATTATACTTATATCCCAACGTCCGTACATATGTACATAAATACATGCGTATGTATGTATGTCGTGGTATGGTGTGTAGATATGGGTTTTTACAGAAAGGTCTTTTCATTTTGCTTTCTCTATTTACACAAGACTACACAAGAACTTGCAAGGGTATGCAAACTTCGGCATGGCGAAAGATTGCCCATCCCTCTATTTTTTTCTTCTTTTTTTGTCATTTTTTATGCTTTTAGCTCACCCTATTAAATTTAAAAACTTCAGAATCAGCTAAAAAGTCTCTACTTAATGCCATGGCACCGACTGTGCTATACCTCATCATCATAATATTTGCGTGTTATTTAAATTCAATTCCTGCAAGAATTATTACCACATTAGCTCCACCTAGCGCATGGTAGCATAATCGCTATTTCTGATTTAGATTTAACCAACATTTGATCGATTGAATGTCTATACATAGATTTACACCGATCATACTTGAATTTTGTTTGATAAGTTTTTAAGTCTTCAATATTTTTATACCATGCTTCCTAGGATGAAATGGTATATAGTCGTTTGAAACATGTACGTCTGTCCGTCCGTATGAGACCAAAGGTCTCAGGAACTATACAAGCTAGAGCTACCAAATGTAAAATGTAGACTCTTGAAGTATATACGCCGGTCATAAAAATCGGAATAAAAATAACCAAGTTTTACTTGATGCATGGTATATCCAAGTCGGCCCGGCGACCTACTTACTTAATTTTTTTTTTTGGCAATTACGGGTACAGGGTATATGTAACAATGGAATGGTATAACCCACCCTGGTCAAACCTACCTATGCACGGGCAATTTATTTAGTTTCCCATCTCCCGAGGGGTGGTAATGGTAACCAACACAAGACCCACCAGGCGGAACTGCCTTAAAAGGGTGCGAAAATTTATGAACAAACAGCAACACCAACCAGAACAACAACAACCAAAATGTTGCCTATCTCTTGGATAACTACGGTGAAGCAGAAAGTAAAAGGTAGTTTTTGGGGTGAGTCTAGGATGGGCGAACAGAGTATCTAGCAGGTGGTTCCACTGGCTGTCTAGTCCAAGGTAAGCTTTAAGTTTAAAGCTCTTCTGCCAAAGGAAACACTTCAACAGTTGCAAACAAGTCATAATGAAAAGAGAGAAGAGAAAGAGGCACTCCAAATGCTTGACACCAAAATGCAGTAGAGAAACTTCAAACAAGGGGTTAAAACTTTCTACAATGCGACAAAAATTCAAATTTTCAATCAATACATACGTACATACATACAATGTACATTTGCTATTGTCACTCTCTCCTCGCTCTTCTAGAGCTCTTTTGTGTCATTTGAAGATAAAAGGAAAAGAGAAACATTTGAAACAGTTTGCGAGTGAAACCCCGTATCCAACAATAACTACAAATCCAACCCCCACCTTCAAGATCCGAGGGAAATTTACCGACCACACAGTGAAGAGTAGAGAGCGAGAGAGAGTGAAATACTCGCTCATCGCTGTATCCTTTTTGGCCTGGCATAAAAATACGAGCCTGTAACGCTATCAGGCTTGCAGGAATCGTGAACAAGCAGCAACTGTTGTACGTGCAGGGCGAGCGAACAAAACTTTTTTTTTTCCAAAAACAAAAGAGAAACCGAGATAAGCAGAGAGGAGAGATACTGGATACAGGGAGAGAGAGAGAATTTCTATAGCGTAGACCAGGGGTCGGCACCCATATCCCGTGCAGCACTTATGTTCGGCAACTCATACAGAAACGCTCTCTTTGTGCCGACCCCTGGTGTAGACTATAGACTCTAGAGACACGGAGAGATTCTGAGCAGCCGTCGGAAGGGGTAACGACCCTTAACGTTCAACGGCACTCATGAACCTACATAGTTTTCACTTTCACTACACATGTTGAATATGTGGCGGTTTGGGGTGGTGACTGGTATCTGGGAGGATACTATATTCAGGAAAAAGTTATGGAAAAAAAAGACATGATAAAAATGAAAAACTCCCAAAAATACCTGTGATTGATTTTGAAATCCTTTCTGTGTTGTAATTTAAATTTCCTTCTTGCAGCATTGAACGTTTATTTTCTGACCATTTCTGTTTTCATTCGATTTTCATTTTATACTCTTCGGAGAAGGGGTACAGTACATTTCTATGGTCTGACCCATCTGCGATTAAAAACACTTTAAAATACAATACATCCCTCAATCCTCCATCTAAATTCCAATTAATTTTAAAACTTTACTAAATTGGAATGGGCTGATTCGTGTACTTATTTACAAGGGTACACGAAACGCCGGCATGGACCAAACTAGACCGACCCGCTGGGTTTTTTGCAGTTGATGAAAATTGCTCCTTGCTCAACTTTATGCTTATGGTAATGAGTTTTAATTAGGCGCACAGCAAGCAGGTGCAGAAGCATTTCTGCGCCTGCTGAAAAAGCCAACCAAAACCGAAACCAAAGGCAACACCAATACACAACAACCACCCTGTGAAATAGTTACCTCCTGCTGGGGGATGGAGTGTTGAAAGTTTTTTTTTTCATGTTCTTTTTGTAAGTGAAGGGGCGGGTTAGCATAAAAAAATACTTGGCTCTTAATTAAAACTAGTAACACCCTGCGATCGACACAAACAAACGCATTCTATGAAAACAACTTAAGAACGAATTACTTCTCTATAAACAATATTTTCAGTAAAGACTCTGCCATCACCTCATAAATGGCCCTGATCTACTCTTTCTGAAGTATAGAATCTCAATCCATCAAATGATCGAACTTTACTGGACGAAACATCCATTTCTACGTGACAAAAAACAGGCCTCGTCAATAACATTCCCACTTTTTGAAATGTTTCATCATGAGACTTATTTATAGTCACGGAAACACAGGAATATATGGAAATTGGGTTTTTGAAACAAGAAAGGTAAAATGGTTCCCGAATATGTCATATGAATGCGGGGAATTAAAATTCGACAATTTCGCCCTACACCTGTTAGAACATTGCAGTCAATTGAGTTTTGGAACATACATACTAAAGTTTTTTACTCGTATTTAAATTTCATATAAGTATCATAATACAATTTTCTTTTAAAATCATTTTATTAGGAGCCAAGCCACTAACTGAAATACTTTAAATACTCATTCGGAAAATCATTATGTTCATGCACATCCCCAAACATTTCGTTAATAATATGAGCAGAGTCGCGATTCCAATGATCTGGGATTTCAACCATATTCGGAACGAACTGAGGAAAAGATTTCATTTCACCGTCACCAAGTAATTTAAGAAACTAAACGAATGAATTTTCATGGGGAAGGGCTCTCATATTTATACCATGCATCCATAGGATGAAATGGTATATTAAAGTCGCCAAAATGTATGTCTCAGGCAGAAGGAAGAATTTCCAACCCTATTAAGTATATATATTCTTGATCAGCATGAGAAGAGAAATTGATATAGCCATGTCCGTATGTCCGTCCGTCCGTCCGTAAGAGTGCAGAGATCTCAGCAACTATAAATGATAGAGCTACCAAATTTAGAATGTAGACTCGTGTAGTAGTATAGATGCTGACCAAGTTTATTTTTTTTTTGCCACGACCCCTTCCGCCTCCGGAATTTCATAGAAAGTGATTTTCTCCCGTAATATTTATCGTATCGTAATTTAATTTGGCACACTCATAGATCTTATGAGTATCTATCATTCCACCAAATTTTTTTTGCCACGCCCCCTTCCGCCTCCGGAATTTGATAAAAGGTGATTTTCTCCCGCAATATTTATTGCATCGTAATTTAATTTGGCACACTCATAGATCTTATAAACATCTATCATTCCACCAAATTTTTTTTTGCCACGCCCCCTTCCGCCTCCGGAATTCAAAAAAAAGTGATTTTTTCCCGCAATAATACATGTAAAGAATATCTATCACATAACCAAATTTTTTAAAAATTGGAATAAAAATGGCCGAGTTATACATTGAAACGTTTTTCAGTCAAAGCGGTGCAAGGCGGATGCACACAAAAGTGAGTGAGGGCCACTTTAGCGGCCCCCGGGGCCGCTAAAGTGTTCGTATCCACATAAGAGTGAGCGAGATAGCATTTAAAAGAAATTTAATATAAGAATTTTCACCTGATGCATGGTATATTCAAGTCGGTCCGACGACTCCAAACACTCGCAGGCCCTTTATGCTCCTTTTGCATCTCCACACCAGATTGAATTCCCTTCGGCCATTGCAAAGTTTGTCTATCCGTGCAAGTTCTTATGTTACTTAATCCGTAAATAGAGTAAGCTAAATACAAAGAGCTTTGGGTAAAAACCCGTATCTACATGACTCTCCTTCGCGTATCACCGACACTCACATCAAATTTAGATTCATTGCTAAATATGATGGAGTTCCATTGCCTTTGAGTCCAAAGCATCCGTTCCCGACACCATTGTAAGCTCTTCTTCTTTTGGCGAGGCGTAAGCAATGGTTTTTCATTGGCCTAGGAGTAATTTAAGATATTATGTTTGTAACATAGATAAACCCTATACATACTTTATAGAACTTGTATCCAATATTACGCAACTGCAGGCGCGTCCACTCACGCTTAACGCATTTCCCGATTTTTTCAGACCATTCTGATGCCAAATTTATTAAATTTTGGCGACGATCAGCTTTTACAATTGTGGCCAGGGCTCTTTTATCACGATCTGTTATTGCAGGTCGTTGTTATTGAATTATAACAAACATTGTATAATAGAGAATAAAATGATCTTTCAGAAAAAATAGATTTGCCTGTGTTATCTTCTATGGTATTGAAAATATCGTCTGTTAAACATTGCATATGGGTAAAAAAGCTTGCCGTACGAATTAATAGTGGTCGGGGCTCGTATATCCAAGTCGGAACGGCGACTTACTTACTTTATTCTTAATTTCTTCTGATTTAAAGCTTTTAAACGAAATGTAATGTTACAGTTTTGTTTTAAGTCTAATTATAAAACAAAAGTAAAAAAAAATTGATTTTCAGTACTGAAATATAAACGAGACAGAATACTAATCGCAGGAAATACAGATCGAATGATTAAATACTATTCGTCGAAGGACTTAAATGTATTTTAAATAGTATATACAGTTAAAAATGCGAATGGGAAGTCAATAAACGATAGTAAAACTACGATTGATAAATAATCCTATGATTTGTTGTGACGAAAAGCGTCACTGAATGCGGTTAAAACTGTCTAGATATAAATGTATCTGATGAATGTGCATTTCACGGAATTTCTGTTTTCTATTATATTACGTGTTCCCTTTTAATTACACATTTATCATTATGTGGAGTAAAATTCTTTGCATTCGCAACAGGAGTTTCTACCTTAAAAGGGTTAATGTACCTACTACTCTCCGAGTGCATGGAACATTTAGAATGGCTCCACCTTTTGGCCCATGCTCCCGACTACACAATCTCGACTCCCCACCCACGTCATGTCTGGTCGTTTCAAAACGGAAACAAATAGAAGAAGCGAAGAAGTAAATGGTATGGAGTTGTGGGAGAAATTTTTGTTGTTCTTTCTTTTTATCTTGCTTTCTGCACATACGCGCGGCTCTTTAGCCGTGCCGACTTGGATATACCATGCACCAAGTGAAACACCTACTTCAAATATATAAAACTACATATATTTATTCATAATAACCTGCACTTGCTATCTCGCTCACTCTTATGAGCATTCGATATGAAGCGATCCAAATTGAGCAAGAAAACTACCTTTTATAAAATTGCGGGTGCGAAAGAGGGCGTGGCAAAAAATAAAACAAAAATTGTTAAGCGTATATAGTACACGAGTCTACATTATAAATTTGGCAGTTCTATTATTTATGGTTCTTGAGATCTGTGCACTCTTACGGTCGGACAGACAGACGGACATGGTTATACTTATCAATTTCTCTTCTCATGCTGATCAATAATATATATACCTGATTGGGTCGGAAATGCTTTCTTCTGCCTGTTTCCGACATTTTGGCTACTTGAATATATCATTTCATCTTATGGTAGCATGGTATAATAGCTTGAACTGCGTACAGAACACACAAGTCTACATTCCAAATTTGTTACCTCTAACTCTTATTGTCTCCGAGATCTCGATGATCCTACAGATCGACTGACGGACGGACGAATAGACAGACGGACATGTCTCAATCGACTCGGTAATTGATACTGAGGGTCGGCAATGCTTCCTTCTGCCTGTTACATACATTTCGGCGACTTTAATATATCATTTTATCCTTTGGATGCATAGTATAATTACTCGACTGTAAGAAAGGTGCGAGGATGAAGGCGAGAGCCGGGAGGATGGCGGCGGGTAGATAATGTTTATGTTGCAAACACGTTCCATGTAAACAGAGCTTTAAGAAGTCTTCCTGGTTCGAGTCGGCAGGCCGATTTTGTGTTTGGCACATCTGTTTTTCTTTTGTCTTGTTGTTGCAGTCGCAGTTGCCAGGCTGTCTGTGGCCAGTGTTGTTGTTGCTGCTGCCACTACTCCTGCTGAGTCCCATCTCATTTCATTTCAATTCTCGTCATTGTTGGATGACAATTTCGTTGCAGAAAATGTGTGAAAATCATCATCATCATCGGGGCATCGAGCAATGGGCATCAGACATCCAAAAATAACACAAGACGCAGCGGGAAAAATACATACTTAGTATGTACATACACATGTACATACTAGGAACATACATACAAACATACATATGTACGTAAGTTCGTACATAAATAAATACATACATTTGTCCATACTTAGAAACATTCACAGCCACGCACCCGTAGAGAAATTTGTATACATACTTGGGCGCATGGTGATCCAGGCGATGGGTGGTGGGCGAAAAACATCTGGTTGATTTATATGTAAGTGAACTGAAATTATTGTAAGTACTACTATACATGTATATATATACATGTATGTACATATGTTGTAAGCCAAATCATCCCAAACATCTGCTTCACGATCCATTCATACCAACTAATCCAACAGAATGATGTGGCTTAGTCTTAAGGTTTTTAAATATCGGTACCAAAAAACTGTAGTATTGTTAGCTATTAATTAGAAAAACATTTCAACGAATTCATTCATTTCGAAAATTCATATATTAAATTTCTTTCTAACAAATGCTATTCCGCTCACTATATGAGCACACGAACCCCAGCAGTCAAATCCTCTCTTGCACCGCTTTGAGTACAAAACGGGCCAAATTAAATTACGATACGACCAATATATCCTTATAAACATACAAAATTGTTAATTGTTGTGTGCCAAATTAATAAAATTATCCACAATGTAACGTTGCAAAAAATATACAATTATTGGTGTAACAAAGTTGTTCCATCGAGATGTATCAACTTTCAATTCTCCCCTCTAAATTCTCGCTAACATCATCCATAAATTAGCGCGACTAGCGGAGAACTTTTAACTCACAGACCTACATACATTTGGACTCTCCCACACAAGGACATGTTTCAACGAACGCAGTGTCTATTCTGCAATATTTGAGTGGATAAATCCTTCTCTAAGTCCAATATGTCCATAGAGTAGGGTACAAAAAGAAATAAATATCAAGCAACTATTCTAAGCACGTTCCACGTTTCTTTCCTTTTTGTTTTTATACCCTTGCAGAGGGTATTATAAAATTGGTCAGATGTTTGTAACGCAGAGAAGTATATATATTCTTGATCAGCAAGAGAAGACGAGTTGATATAGCCATGTCCGTCTGTCTGTCTGTCCTTCTGTCCGTCTGTCTGTCTCGTGCTGCGCGAACTAGTCCCACAGCCACATGCACATCTGCGATTTTGAATAAGATCGGACAACTATATCATATAGCTGCCATACAAATACAAACGTTAAATGCGAATAACTTCTCTATTTTTTGAACAATCTTATCCAAACTGATTACGTACATAAATAAAAAGGAATTACATCATATGCGTGAATTTCAAAACAATCGGATAAACATAACGCCTGATTTCGACGATATAAAATTTGCCTATATATACACACACGCATAAGCACTGTTTATTAAGCAGTGAAGCACATATATGTGTCAAAATTGCGATTGTGTGTGTGTGAATATGAATATCAATCGCTACATTGTCTTGGCACGCTTACTATTTGACGATTGTTTTTTTTTTGTTTATTAAACGAATAGACGGGAGTTCGAATCCCCCCAAAGTCGATGACAAATTTTTTAGTGTATTTAAAATATTTCTTTATTGAATTAACAAAGAGAAAATTTTTTTGGAAATAAAATGTAATGGTCAAGGGCTGCAAGGGTATACAAACTTCGGCATAGCCGAAGTTAGCTTCTTTGATATTTTTACCATGCATCCATAGCATGAAATGCTATATTAAAGTCGCCAAAATGTATAAATAAAACAGGCAGAAGGAAGCATTTCCGACCCTATAAAATCTATATATTCTTGATCAGTATATATAGCCAATATATGTCCGTCTGCCTGTCCGTCCGTCTGTCTGTTCGAAAGAGTGCAGAGATCTCAGGAGTTGTTGTATTTGGACAGTAGATCCGTGCAACATGCACGCAGACCAAGTTTATTTCAATTTTTGCCACGCCTACTTCCGCCTCCAAAATTTGAAAAACTAGATTTTCTACCGCAATATTTATCGTATCGTATTATAATTTAAATTAGCACACTAATATGAACATCTATCATTCCACTAAATCGTAATAAAAATGGCTACAAGGCGTATTTGGCCGAAGGATGGCGCCAAAGTGCGCATGTACTCATAAAAGTGTTAGAAATCGCGACATGCGAATGTAATTAAATAGATATATGAATTTTTTCTGGATGCATGGTATACCGAAGTCGGTTCGGCGACTTACTTACTTTATTGTCTTCTTTTTTTGCGATGCCGATGTTTGAGGAGAATGTTGACGATTCGACGACAACGTGTTGCTGTCAAACTTTTAGCTGACCAATAGGCATGAGCAGCATTTTGTATGTTTTTCTGTTATTTGTTTTTAATTTTATGGCCCAATTAAATCTCCGACAATTGATAAATGCTTCGCCTTAACAGACGAAAGCAAAATAAATAAACATCAAGTTTTAAGACCTACATATATAGCTTAGCTCTCTCGTGCAAAAACCCTTTGCCAAGCACTCGAGAAAATAAAATATGTGCAATTTTTGGACTTCGTGGAAGTTTTGATAAAGATATTTGAAAATGCTCGATCGACTTTTATTACATTTTTTAATACCATTTTTATACAATGCATCCATAGGATGAAATGATTTATTCGAAATATTTATCGTATCGTAATTTAATTTGGCACACTATTTATATATCCAACATGTATATATCTATCATCCCATCAAATATCACAAGAATCGGAATAAAAATTGCCGAGTTATACCTAGAAACGTTTTTCACTCAATGCGGTGCAAGGCAGATGCACGCAAAAAAGAGCGAGATAGCATATGCTAGAAATCACCGATTTGGTCGGGGGGCGCTAAAGTGCTCGTGCATTTGAAAGAAATTTGATATATGTATATCTTTTCACCTGATGCATGGTTTATACAAGTCGGCCCGGCAACTTACTTACTTTATTTAATACACGTAGAGAAATGACTATGTGCATAATTCTGATTGAGAATGTTTATGTATGTAGGTACATACTCACACACATACACATGTATATACTTTGTACTTATCAACATAACGAATATACTCCTTTATACAGCCGGGCAAAACGAAAATCGCAAAAGTCATGAAATTAAGAGATCCTTTCTTAAGATCCATTAAAAATTGCAAAATCATAAATGATTTAATTTCTTAACAATTTAAGCATATTTTCCTTTCTCGAAAGAAGGCAAAGTAAAATTAATCATCCGTAAATTGTAATCAAATACTTATAAAAAATCAATATGGATGCAAACACCGTGGTTATAATTTAGCAGACTGTGGTTAGCAGTCAGCCACCTACCTCGCCAGTCCAACGCCTCGCCCTACCATCGACCGACTGTAGGTGATAATCAAAGATACACAATATTGTATTTTAATGGAATTTATAGGAAACCTTTGATGGCGTTTCTCGGGGCCTTAACGTCTTTATAAGGTACATAAAATGATCAGTTAAAAAATGGTAGTCGGCGACTACTGGATGAAAGTTTTCCTGCTTGAAAGAATAAAGTAAGTCGCTACCATATACCATGCTTCAAGTGAAAATTCATACATATATTCATGTGCGATTTTCTATAATGTTTCCAATGTGCGATTCACTTTTATGAGCTCACGAGCACTTTGGCGCCGTCCATCGACCGAATCCTCGTTGCGGCCAATTGAGTTTCTACGCATAACTGGGCCATTCTTCTTATTTGAATGTAATTTGGTGGAGTAATATATGTTTAAAACATGTGTTAGTGTGGCAAAATAAATTACGATACGACAAATATTGCGGGTAAAAATCGAATTTCGCGCGAGTACCAGGCGTTCCGCCCACCTCCCGTCCAACCGACCGAGGGGCGCAGTCGGTACAACCGATTGTAGTCAGCACAAAGTACTCGAAAGGGTTCATGCATAGCATAGTTAGTAGTACAGCGAGTCAAAGATATAGGAATAAAGTTTCTAGTAGGTCTACAGGGTACGGATAGATTAATCTGAGACAATAAATCAGGCGAATCTATTGTAAAGATTACACCAAGCATAATTCTACGCTTAATGAGGAAAGGAAGGTTAATCAAAAGAAGTCTACTGGAGTACAAAGGCAAATTGACATTGCGATTCCAGTTTAAGCCACGAAGAGCAAAAAGCAGAAATTGCTTCTGTACAGATTCGATTCTAGTTTGTTGCGTCTCATACTGGGGCGACCATACACAAGAACAGTACTCTAGAATTGGACGTACAAGTGAGATAAAGAGAATCTTGGTTATATATGGATCATCAAATTCCTTCGACCACCGCTTAATAAAGCCAAGAACACCCATTGCTTTACTAACAGTATTGGAAATATGGGAATTAAAAGTCAGCTTGCCGTCCATGAGCACACCTAAATCGTTCATCTCAGTTAGACGTTCCAATGGACTATGATTAAGAAAATAGGTAACTAGTTGAGGAGAAGTTCAATGAAAAGTCATTACCTTACACTTAGTAGTGTTAAAGTTTAACAAATTGAGCCGACACCAAGACTCAAGATTATTTAGATCGGCCTGTAAGCGAACAGGCGAAATCATATCTTTATAACTGGAACAAAGCTTAACGTAATCAGGATACATAAGCACGCGCGAATGTAACATAACTGAGGGAAGATCATTAATAAAGAGTGTGAAAAGCAGAGGGCCCAGATGACTACACTGAGGCACCCCTGACGTCACATAAATGGAACTGGAATAGGAAGACTTGAAAAGTATCTTCTGTGTTCTATTTGTTAGATACCCGCAAATCCAACAAAGTAAGGTTGGCGGAAAGCCAATGTCGCTCAACTTAATAAGCAAAAGCGTATGATTAACAGAATCAAAAGCCTTACTGAAATTAGTATATATGACATCAGTTTGTTTTGCATTTCTGAATTCATCGATCGTTAAAGAAGTGAATTCTAAAAGGTTAGTGGAAGTGGATCTACGTTTCACAAACCCATGTTGGGATGGCGAAATAATAGACCTACAGAAGTGTTGCAATTGAGAAGTAATTATCTTTTCAAAAGCTTTAGGAATAGCAGACAATTTGGAAATACCTCTATAGTTTGAAGCTTCGGACTTTTTACCATTTTTATGGAGAGGAATAATATATGATTCCTTCCAAATAGCTGGAAAAGAGGACGAGTCAACGGAAAACAAAAATAACTTCAAAATTGGCGTACATAAAGCATTTGCACAAAACCGGAGTACGCAACCAGGTATACCATCAGGTCCTGGTGAATACACGGGTTTCACTAAATTAAGAATGGATTAAAAATACAATTCGACTTTTTTAACTGATAAGGATACGAAAGACTTGAATGATATTCCGTTGAGGAGTAGGTTGTTTTGAAAAAATCAGCAAAAGAGTGGCAAAAAAATTGAAATAAACCAATAGCCATACTGCACGCATCTACTGTCCAAATATATACATATATAGTTCCATAAATATAGGTGTTCAACATATTGTTTTTAAATATCGTGGGCGGAAGGGGCGTGACAAAAAAAAACTTGATCAGCGTACACACTACAAAAGTCTACTTTTATAGTTTCGAGGTTTCTAATGATCAAGAATATATGTATATACATATACTTTATAGAGTCGGAAATGTTTCCTTCTGCCTGTTACATACATTTTGGCGACTTTAATATACAATTTCATCCGATGGATGCATGGTAAAAAACCAAAACGAAAGTGATAAATTAATGTTACTGCCCCTGACTGATCGCCCCTTGTCCGTTGATTAGTCGATTTTCTACGTTTACATTTAACTAATGATTTTTTAATAATTTTTTTTTTTTATCAGAGTAGTATGGATGTGTTTTTTCCTCTATTCGCCTTATTTATGCAAAATAGTTTGACACAATTCGTTTTGGACAGATGTTATTGGCTTGAGTCATGTGGCATTGGAATATTGATGCAGAATGACGCATTTGACTTGTTGAACTTTGCAGTAGATATGAAATAAATTGAAATGAATTGGAGTATAAGCAGGAGTTGGCCTATATTGAGTATGTACTTGTCTTGGGCTAGCGGTGTCCCCCCAACAATATCCCAAAGTTTGCTTCAAACAATTGTTTCCATTTTCCTCTTCACATGAAAAGTATTTAAATTAAAGTGCAACTCTTCGTTTTGTTTGTTTTTGTTGTGTTATCTCGCTCCCTGTTCAATTCTTTGTAAATTCACATTAAGTGAAGCTGTGAAGCAGGAAGAACTTCGGAACAAACGCATGGTAAATTTTCTCATCGATGCATTATTATTATTTCCAGTTATAGGCTTAAATAACACTTGTTTAATTAGCAGCCAGCATCAGTATCAGACTCAGACGATGGGGTCGGAGAACCAGCTGCATCGCTGACATCCGATAATGTGTCGTTGATATCAATCAATGGCAGTTGATTTTAATTGAATGGTGTTACCGTCTAGAGCATATGTTGAGGAGGGAAGTGAAGAGGTTGAAGTTGTCGTCGACATTATCCATTGTTGCATCGAACTGCAATAGAGCCAAATGACATTATTCATTTGCTGGACATTTGAATTCATATTGAAACTTTGTCATCAACTTACTTTAGTCAAATCACAAGCAAATTAAGATAAAGTAAGTAAGTCGCCGGGCCGACTTTCAAATTTCTTTCAAATTTCTTTCAAATGCTTTCTTGCTCACTCTTATGTGGACACGAGCACTTTAGTGCGCCCCCGACCAAATCGGTGATTTCCAGTATATGCTATCTCGCTCTTTTTTGTGTGCATCCGACTTGCACCGCTTAGAAGTAAAAACGATTCTATGTATAACTTGTCCATTTTTATTCCGATTCTTATGATATTTGGTGGAATAATAGATATTCCTAACTGTAACTGTATTAATGTGCCTCGATGATCCTACAGACGGACATATCTCAATCGACTCGGTTATTGATACTGATCAAGAATATATATACTTTATAGGGTCGGAAAAGCTTCCTTCTCCCTGTTACATACATTTTGGCGACTTTAATATACCATTTCATCCTATGGATGCATGGTATAAAAACAAAAAAATTTGTATAAACTTGACTTCATCATTAGCGTTGTTGCCAGTTTTTGCATTGTGTCATCAGCAAGATTTCCAAATTACTCATCATAAATTTACAAATTTGTTTGCCTGTCACATTGTCAGTCCCTCTGTCTATCGCCAAAGATCCCCCAATGCTGGGCAGTATATAATCCTTTAAACAGATCATAAATCGTTTAAACTTTACTTTTGAACAGAGACACCCATAAAACAATCCCCGTTGGATTTGGGGCTAAAGAAATTACGTTATTTATTTAGTTTAATGCACTTGTCATCAAAGATAATTTATATTGTGCGGCGGTGGTTGGTCGTGGCTGCTAGACACCACCACACCCCTATATTATCATATTTTCCTAGGGAATTTGTCGCGTGGGCAACAATAACAAAATTACGTCTAAAATATATATGTATAATTGAGGAAAACTGTTGCAACCTCTCTCCCTTTGTGAATGTGTGTATCTTTTGGAATTTTAAGTGCAGATGAGGCCAAGTCTCTCCCTTCCTCTCTCTCTCTCTCTGCCTCTGCCTCTGTTTTTTTCTTTGTTGACATTTAACTTGCAACTTTTGATGATTTTTATACTATGCATCCATACGATGAAATGGTATTTTAGTGTCGCCCAAATGTATGTAACACGAGACATGTCTATCTGTCTGTCCGTCTGTAGGATCATCGAGATTTTAGAGACTATAAGAGCTAGAGCTCCCAAATTTGGAATGTAGATTCGTGTGGTGTGTACGCTGATCAAGTTGATTTTTTTGCCATAATCCTTTTGCCTCCGAAATTCGATAAATTAGAATTTCTCCCACAATATTTATTAAAGCGTAAATTTGGCATACATCTTATGACCATTTATCATTATACCAAATTTAATTCAAAACGGAATAAAAATCGTCAAGATATACTTAGAAACGTTTTGTGCTCAAATGGAGGCGGATTTGGTGCATGGTATATCCAAGTCGGCCCGGCGACTTGCTTTCTTTGTTGTTTCAATATTCAATTTCGATCATTAAAAGACCATAAAATGTGAAATAAAAGACCTCAAATTATTAGTTCTCTGTTCATTTGCCTAAATCAACCTCATTAAATATGCTGACCGGGCAAAACCTTTCAAATTCACACAAGTTCACACACTGAGAGAGACAAATATGAAAATTATGATTAATCAATGAGAAGATTGATCAATTATATTGTCACATACATAAACTAACAACAACACAAGAAATAAAGTAAGTAACTCGACTTGGATATACATACCATGCATCAAGTGAAAAAACTACTTTAAATTTCTATGCATCCATAGGATGAAATAGTATATTAAAGTCGCCAAAATATATGTATTTAAGTTTATTTTAATTTTTTGCCACGCCCCCCTTCGCCTACAAAATTCGATAAATTCGAGTTTCACCCCCAATATTTATCGCATCGTTTTTTAATTTGACACACTAATACATGATATGCACATCTATCATTCCATCAAATTTTATAAAAATCGGAATACAAATGGGTTATACGTACTTATAAACGTTCTCTAAAGTGCTCGAGGCACATAAGAGTGAGCGAGATAGCATGTGAAAGAAATTTTATATATGTATATGAATTTAATAATTCACTTGATGCGCAATATATCCAAGACGGCCCGCCGACTACTTACTTTATTTTTTTTCGCTCGGATTGCCATCGAGCGGAAGCAAAACTCAAGATGAATGAAAAGCAGAGGGCCTCTCACTTGACAGAACTTAAAGATGATGATGATGATTGTGAAAAAGAATAGTTCTTACTGATGAGTCCCGCAAATAAACAAAGACTGGAGAACAAAGCAAACATGAGTTGGAGTACGAGCAAAGTTACATAAATTTGATAATATATGCACAGTCCGGATAACCTAGGCATTAAAATATTTATTCGCATTCACCCACGTGCCATATCAGAAATCATTTCCTGATTACCAATCTGACAAATCTTCTGTCATAAGCTAAATACGTTTTTAAAAAAGGAATTTTCAATCTTTAATACAGTAAGACTCAGAAAACGCTAATTGATGCAATGTTTGGATAAACAGTCACACTTTTCTGGCAAGTTGCAGCCACACTATTCAGCATATATTTTTTTTCTTCCAGTTTTAGTCTTCATCCCCAATCTTCTTACCTCATGTGGGAACAGATTTAATTTGGGAGCTTTCGTAAACGAGAAAAAACTCGACTACAGGAAGCTGCCATTAAAAAAGAATCTAGCAACAGACAGAGCAACAACGGGTGGCCAAAGCAACCAAACTGGAACTCCAACTCGTTCTAGACCAAAAATAGCAGAGAGCAGGCGAGCGCATTCCTCGAAGTTTGCAGCAAGTAAATTTATGAATCGTCTCGGTTTGAATGAATCTCTGTTCGGGTCTTCTGGTTGCTACTCAGTCACTGGTCCCTGGTATGATAGACGGTCTGGTGTTTCATGGGCGTTTACAACGCTTTGGTATCTTGTATTTATTTAATTGACGTTTGAACGTGTTGGTATTATAAAATGGCCAAGACTAAGACCAAAAAAGGCTCTAGGTCGAGGCGCAGGTCCAAGCCAGAGATCGAAGCAATTATGACAGCATTCGGGGCGTTGCTGGACCTGCATGTGGGGCCAATAGATCGGCCAACAATGGTGTGTTTGGCTTGATGTACGTGCTGGCAGGTTAATTAGGCTCTCAGCGAAGGCCACAATGCAAAGGCCACTGTTACTAGTTTCACTTCCCTCTCCCGCTCCGAAACCATCTTTGTCTTTCTGGGTGTTAGTTTATTAAGACTAAAGTGGGATTTTAATGGGCTGAAATATGCGAAAAAGGCTGTCAAGATGGGAAGATTGTTTTTAGGGAAGGGTGAGTGGCATACATACATATATGTATATATACTGATCTGGAAAAGACTGAACTACGACAATACGTCGTCAATTATTTAAAGACTGAACTCCTAAATGTTACCCATTTTATATTAGAAGAAAGAAGGAGTATTGCTGATTATATTTGTCTTATAACATTTTTTTTTAATTCCATATAATTTCCCATTTCTTTGTGGTCGAAAATTTCTAAAATCACACATGCAAAATGAAATTCAATAAAAAACTCTACGTAATAAATAAAAAATAATATTAATTTTGTTTTGTGTTTTACCTCAATTGAAATGCCATTACAGAACAAGTCTAATTTACAGGTTACCAATCGATAATCGACGGCCACAATGATCGACTTTTAGGCTAGAAACAAATACCGGACGTGATTGGATGATATACAACTATTTTATGTATGGCATCCAATCAATGAAGCTATTCAGAGAGTTTGCTCCCACAGAGTCGGGAACGAAATAAAGTTGTAGTCCCACTCATACCCATACACACACACACACGAAGAATGAAGACCTGTCCGCCGACTCGTTCACCGATTGATAAGATCTAATAACACCCAATGATGTCGACCAGGCAAATTGACGACACTTTAGGATATGACTTGGCGAATCTGTGCATTATTAACACAAAGTAGACAACGACTGAAAATCCGATTAAAACCATTAACACATTTTGTTGGTTCTCTCTCTCCCTTTTTCTCTGTCTCTCTCTGACTATAGACTATTTTAAAATCAAATAATATTGAGGATGATGCGCAGTTGAGCAATGTAAACAAATCTTTATTCACACTGCCCCCCACTGACTCACTCGAACATTTTTGTAGAGAATCACCCTGTACCGAAAATATATTTATATATACATACAATACATCGGATTTCTTATAGACAGGAAATTAATTAATTCATTTATATATGTAAATGAACAACTCGATGGACGGGTTCGTTTTGCACAAATTTTTGGTTGTTCGGCAGATGTGTGCTGCGAATTAAACAAATCATCTTAAGATTTGGAATTTTGGAGCGAAATAAACGGAAATATGCTTGGTAATTGTAAAAAACATTCATCTATTCCTATCATACATACAAAATATCAGAAAAGCTAACTTCACTATCTGGCTTCGTCCATGTGCCGAAGTTTCTATACCCTTGCAGTCAGTGATCATAAAATCTTATTATGTTTCAAACCAATTTTCTGCGTCTTAATACGATGACGCCATTCAAAAATAAAGTAAGTAAGTCGTCGGGTCGACTTGGATATTATATGCATCAGGTGAAAAGATATATATTAAATTTCTTTCAAATGCTATCTCGCTCACTCTTATGTAGACTTGACTTTATGTAGACTTTAGCGCCCCCGACTAAATCGGTGATTTCTAACATATGCTATCTCGCTCACTCTATGTGTGTGCACTTTAGCGCCCCACCGGCCATATCCACACTTTCACTGCTTTGAAGGAAAACCGTTTATATGTATAACTCGGCCATTTTTATTCCGATTCTTATATTTGGTGGGATGATAGATATTGGAACCATGTATTAGTATGCCAAATTAAATAACGATGCGACAAATATTTCGGGTGAAAATCGAATCGACCTTGCACCGCTTTGAGTACAAAACATTTATACGTATATCTCAGTCATTTTTATACCCTTACAAAAAGCGTATTTTAATTTTGTGTGCAACGCATAGAAGGTGGCATCTCCGACCATATAAAGGATATAAATATATGTATATGCTTGATCAGCATCACAAGACGAGTTCAAATCCGTTTGCCCGTCTGTCTGTCTGGATCAACAGCTTCTCCTCCTAGACCGCTAAAGCTAATGAGCTACAATTTTGCACGAAGTCTTGTATATACTGCAGGCATTGTATATCTCGGATTTATCCGATCGGACGACTATATCATATAGTTCTCATAGGAACCATCGGTCGAAAAAGGAGTTTTAGATCAATAACTTCGTTGTTTTTCATCTGATAGTTATGAAACTTAACATTTGGCAGTCTACTATACATCCAAACGTCCCTGCCAAATTTAATCAGGATCGGACTACTATATCATATAGCTCCCAAAGGAACAATCGGACCAAAAATAGTTTTGCTTCTAAAATTTTTTTGTTTCTTCTGCGATCATCACCAAATTTGGTAAACAACACTTGCACATAACAAATTATAATCTTGCCAAATTTGAACAAAATCGGACAACTATATGAAATAGCTGTCATACAAACAAATGGAAAAATTGCATGCTGCATAGTATGTATAGCGTGCAGATACGGGTTTTCACACAAAAACCCTTTCCATTTTGCGATCTCCATTTAGGGATTGAGTAACGCAAGAACTTGCAAGGGTATACAAACTTCGGCATGTTCGAAGTTCGCCCGGCCTACTGGTTATTCCTATTTTTATGAAATTTGATAAAAATTAAATTACGATACGATAAATATTGCGGGAGATAATTAAATTTATCGAATTTTGGAGGAGGAAGATGGCGTGCCAAAAATTTGAAATAAACTTGGTCTGCGTGCACACTGGACGAATTTACTGTCCAATACGTTAGCTCTAGTTTTATAGTTCCCGAGATATAGGGGCTCAAAATGTTGTTTTTCAAATATCGTGGGCGAAAAAAAATTTTATGCTTGGTATATCTAAGTCGGCTCAGCGACTTACTTTATTTTAATTTGAAGTAGTTTCTTCAATTGGTGCATGGTGCAAGTCGGCGTGGCGACTTATTGTACTTATTTAATTTATATTGTTATATACTATTGACATTCTGTTTGTACAAATCGATCAAAAGCTACAAATATTTGGTAAGAGTGAAAGTGGCACACATCACCACTCCCCTTCCCTTCTTCCCACCCCTCTTTTAAATGTAGATATTGTACTTTGGGTTTGTTGGTGTACATATACATACATAAATCACAAAAAAAAAGGTTCTACAGAAGTCTCAACAAGTGTTTAGTTTTTATTTGGGTTAAAGATTTCTTGTCAATGAAAGAAATGTTATGTGGAGGAGTCGATAAGTTGATAAAGGTTGTCAAACGCTGTTTTGGTTGAGCAATGCAATGATCAACTTACAAACGCCTAAATTATTAAATAAAGAAAAATAGATAAGTATTGATATATCCATATTCAACTTATCAACTATACTTATGATTTGTCCGTCCGTCCGTAGAGATCTCAGCAACTATAAATGATAGAGCTACCAAATTTAGAATGTAGACTCGATTGTAGTATAGACGCAGACCAAGTTTATGTTTTTTTTTTGCCACGCCCCATTCCGCCGCGACATCGTCATCGTCGCGACATAAAATCTACTTAACAAATTCAAAAATAATTTATAAAAACGGTCTCCTGTAAAATTGCGTTTTAGCGCATACGTTATTGTCTCAAATAGGGCTCGATATGCATATGTATGTAAATATGCAGCATGCAATTTTTTCATTCGTTTGTATAACAGCTATATCATATAGTTATCCTATTTCAATCAAATTTGGCAGTATTATAATTTCTTAAGTGCAAATGTTATTTACCAAGTTTGGTGATGATCGGAGAAGAACCAAAAACAGTTTTTAGAAAGAAAACTTTTTTTGGTCCGATTATTCCTATGGAAGCAGCATATACAAGACTTCGGGCAAAATTGCAGCTTTGTATCTTAAGCGGTCTAGGAGGAGAAGCTGTTGATCCAGACAGACGAACAGACAGACAGACGGACAAACGGATTTGAACTCGTCTTGTCATGCCGATCAAGCATATACATATACGTATATACTTTATATGGTCGGAGATGTCTTCTTTTATGCGTTGCACACTTCTAACCAAAATTAGTAAATCCTTTTTGCAAGGGTATAATAAAGTAAGTTGCCGTGCCGACTTGAATATACCATGCACCAAATGAAAAAGCTACTCAAAATTTATAATACTAAATTCCTATAATAAATTTCTTTTCCGTGTCAAACTTGTTAGCGCATGCTGTCCGCTTACTTACAATATCAGCACACGAGCATTTTGACAAGCGTTTATACAACACATAACATTTTAAATTTGGCATTAATAGTTCCTGAGATCTCCGGTCTTACGGACGGACAGATACACGGACATTCTCTCAATCGACCCTGCTTCTCATTCTGATCAAGAATGTATATACTTTATTGTGTCGGAAATGCTTTCTGCTGCCTGTTACATACATGTTGGCGACTTTAATATACCAATTCATCCTAAGGGTAAAAAAGAAAGAAGTGCTTAAAAAGACATAAATTAAACACCGGGCTACCTGTCATCATCCCCATGTCCACACACCCATTCCCATTCTCAATCCCAATCCCCCCACCTTCCCCCATTCACACTCTCTGCTTCATCATTGTGTCGGCATCAAAGCTTTGATTTCAACAGAGTATGTTTGAGTGCTGTTTATGTTGTTGCTGCTGTGTATCATAGAGCTAACAATTAAGTCAAAAATGTATCTGCACACACGACACACACACAACTCTACAGTGCACACTGGTTTAAAATTTAGATTTTGTGGCATAAATTCGAAAAATGATGATTTGACGATGTATGGCCATTCAAGCTAACGTTGCGTATGCGTAATTTAACTTAGATCAATTTATGTATTTATGTAGTTATATGTATTTACATACATTACAATTGGAAGTAAACATTTTTAATTCAAATACTTATTTAAAAATATCTTAATTATCTTCTATATCTAATTCAAATGAATAGGGCCTTACAGTTCTGACTTCAGAATCAGTATCACTGTTTGTGTTAGAATTATATGCAAAGCAGGGTTCTTCTAGTAGAGAAATAACATTTGACAAACAAAGACTGGTCAAGTGAATCCGGCTCATTAGTCTCATTTCTTTATTTGTACATACTTTGTCCTGTCGATCCGTCAAATCCATAGCTTATTATTAATACAACACTCGTATTATTTTTGAAATTGACAAAAAGCTCTTCTTGTAAGAACGGTTTAGAAGTTCTTGCAAGGAAACTTCGACAATATTTTCTGTACAGGTTACTCACTTCTTACGTCTTAATAGCATTTTGGCTTCCAACATTTTGTGGTATCTAGGATGTACATATGTGCTAGCTCTCTTATGGTATTATACTATATTACACTGCAGTGTACAGAGTGTTTGGAAAACTTTGTAACAAATTTCACAACTATTGTATTACGCATACAATCATAAACATGAGAAACATATGTTGGACGACAACTAATTAAAGTGTAGCACAGTGTAAAGGTGTATTTGCACTGTCAAAGCCAAAGGCAACATCAGAGGCAAAGGCTGCTGTGGCATAGAAAATAAAATGCGTTTTTAATTTGCAGATGTGCATAAAAACACGGTGCATGTTTCCCATCCAACAAAGACCCCCGCTCTTATTGTCGTTGCAAGAGTATGGAAATAAAGCGCAAGTGCCAAAAGGTATGCCATGGACTAGATCGGCGGGTTGGCTGGCGACGAAGCTGCCAATATAGGTAGGTACATATGAACATATAGCTATGGCTAGCGAGCACCAGTCCCTACGATTATAAAACATACACGCAGATACTTTATTATTATATATAACAATAAACCTAGAAACAAACTTAATCGAAAAACAAGAAAACAACTTTAATTTCAAGATCAATTCATTTACTTGCCAAATTTGTAGGTATCCCACTCGATTGTCCTATGTACGTGCAGACTACCCACTACAGTTTCAGCTGTAGTAGCGCATCTCGAAGGATAATAAGCAGATAAAATAACCTAGATCAGAGTTGGACTCTTATCTAGAATGCCACCACAAAAGCGAAAAAATAAAGTGCAAAGGTACATAATAACAAAAACTTTTCATTCCCGGCGTTCATTTCTAGTCTACCTCCCTCGCCACCAGTGAACCCTCACCAAAGCGATGAGTGAGCCGTGGGTAATGAATTATTGCTATGTGCCAGCGCCTGCGCTTCACTCATTTTTCATGCCTTCATTTTAAAATTGCGAATGTTTGCATCTGCAGCATTCTGAGGCCACCATTTGTTGGCTCGTTGGTAGGTTGCCAAACAAACATGCCAGTGCATAAAACAAGAACAAAGAACGACAACAACAACGACGGCGGAATGCAACGGGACGCGACGCGACGCGACGAGTTAGTGTCAAACAGCTCGGAGAAACGCTTGTATCCGACCCCAACCCCAATCCCCCTGTTGTCAATCCTTTGGACTTGCACTTGAAACGCTAGTCCTTGTTGCATGGCCATGTCTGCTTGATACCGTGCCGACAACTGCCTCTGACCTCCTCTCTCGAGGAGTAGCTGCAGCCATTGTAGACAGGGGTCTCGAGGATTACGAAATTCGCATTCACATTTTGGCTTTTTACCTTTGCGCTTATTTATCATCAAATGCTCGAAAGGAGCGAAACAGAAACGAGGCAGCTGTTTGAAAAGGAAGTAACACAGAGATGATTTCTCTTCAAAGCAAGACAAAACACAAATACCCTTTCAATTTATACATCAAATGATATTAATTGAATCCAATATCTTTGTGATCAATCCAACTATCAACTATAGCATAGGTTTTAAATTCCCCTGGTAACAAGCATATCTTTTCTATCATGTGTAAAATTTTGTTGATTCACTTGGCTACCCCGTCCCACCCCAGAGAAGAGTATCAATTGCATAGCTGCCATGCAAATGAGTAGCAGAAAACGACGCCATCGCCGACATGTGATACCATTTACCCCTGCTCTTGGTCTTGGGCTTGCTCTTGGATGCAATCAGGCTAAAATTGTTGCCAACTGCCTCCGCACAGCATTCCAGTGATTCAGGGTCTATTGCTGCTGCTCCGAAATAGCGTGAGAAAGAAAAATATTGATTCAGAGACTTTAGGAGCGTAGTAAGTGTGTAAGTGTGTTTGTGGAGGCTCCAGAAGAAGCGAAATGCAAAGCGATAAAATTTTTAACTCTCAGCCCAAAAAAATGTTTTACAAAAAAAAAAAAAATAAAAAAAACCGGCTCCAGCTTCAGGTTCATGGCCTGTCCCCAAGCTGAAAGGTGCTAAATGAAGTTCTTAATTAAGTGCGAGTGGCAGCAGCTGGAACTAGAGCAAAAAGGGAATTAAAAGGAATGAAGTTGGGATCATCAGTTGTGCCTTGAAGTGGTCGGTGTTGGGGTTGGGAAGAACAAGTTTTATTGGCACATCGTTAGCGCTGGAGAGATCTTGCTTGCATTTATTGCGTAATTTGTGTTAATCACATCGAGCGGTTAGACAGTATCGAGGTATCGAGGCGTGGGGTGTGGGTTGGTACAAGCTTTGCCACGTTTCATGGCAAGAGACAAATTAGCATTGAAATTGGGATCACCCCTCTTTATACCTTTTATAAGCCATAGTATGCGAATGGAATGCGGCTAGTCAGTGAAATGAGTTAAGATCCAGAATGTTTGGACTGTCTCTTTCTTTCTTTCAAGATTCAAATTCATATCTTATCCGGTTAATAGTAGATGGGCTCCAGCATATAAATATTTAACCATATTTAATGTTCATTAAATCATTTGCCCTGACGACCCTATTGCCTAGCTTAATCAGAAACAAAAATAAAGTAAGTAAGTCGCCGGGCCGACTTGGATATACCATGCATCAAGTGAATTTATAAAACTAAATTCATATTTTAAATTTCTATCGCATGCGTGATTTCTAACACATGCTATCTTGCTCACTCTTATGTGTGTGCACTTTAGCGCCCCACCGGCCATATCCGCCCATGCATCTCTTTGAGTGCAAAAAGGTTCCAACATAAGTATAACCCGGTCATTTTATTTCCGATTCTTATAATATTTGGTTGCGGGAGAAAATCACATATTTTTTTAATTCCGGGGGCGGAAAAGTGCGTGCAAAAAAGAACCCGATCAGCGTTTAAATTGCATGAGTCTACATTCTTAATGTGGGAGCTCCATCATTTATAGTTCCTGAGATCTGTGCACTCTTACGGACGGACAAGGTTGTATTAATTTTTCTTCTCATGCTGATCAAGAATATATATACTATATAGATCCCTGCCTCACCCGTTTACCACTCCATCCCCATAAATATTCTGTCTGATCTTCATATTTGAGCGCCATTTGTGGCATGACAAACAACAACTAAAAACCAGAAGCCCGGGCTAACTTCGACCATGCCGAAGTTTGCATACCCTTGCAAGTTCTTGCGTTACTCAATTCCTAAATGGAGACCGCAAAATGGAAAAGGTTTTTGTGTGAAAACCCGTATCTAGTAGAGCTGGGAGCTCAATCGATAGTTCCATCGATAGTATCGATGGAAATTAAAAAGTGCGATAGATCGATGGGAAAAGTTCGATGGCGATTTATCGAACTTGATTTGTGCGTGGTCACATAAATAACCGTTTTGTATTTTATTTGAATAATAATTCGAATAACCCTTTTAACCATCGATGGAACAATCGATGGTTCCATCCATCGATTGAAAAATACTGAATCATCGATACTATCGATGTTTTTCCCATCGCTGACAAAACTATCGAGGGGGCAGACCATCGATGGATTCCCAGGTCTAGTATCTACACACTATACCACGGCACGCTTTCATATGCATGTAGTATGTAGATATGCAACATGCAATTTTTCCATTTGTTTGTATGACAGCTATATCATATAGTTATCCGATTTGATCAAATTTTGCAAGATTATAATCTGTTATGTGTAAGTGTTACTTATTTATCAAATTTGGTGATGATCGCAAAAGAAACAAAAAAATTTTAGAAGCAAATCTATTTTTGGTTCCGATTGTTCCTATGGAAGCTATATGATATAGTAGTCCGATCTTGATCAAATTTGGCACGTACGTTTGCATGTACATATAGTAAACTGCCAAATGTTTATACCAATCAGTTGAAAAACAACAAAGTTATTGATCTAAAACTCTTTTTTCAACCGATGGTTGCTATGGGAGTTACATGATATAGTCGTCCGATCCGGATGATAAGTATATTTAATTTTAAGACACAGCCAAGCGAGAGGGGGTACAGAAATTACAGTTTTATGGACCGCAACAAAGTAGGAAAAATTTAAAGAACCAGAAGTTGTACAGGGGTGAAGGGATGGAAGACAGTGAAATATTGAAAGAATAGGAAACACAACGTTAAAGAAAAAAGCGCGACCCGCGCACTTGTCGGTAATAATATACTTATAAATTATGATTATTATGTACTTCAAATCAGACAAAACATCAAATGACTTCGAGGTGAGACGAAGTAGCGTTGAAGTTGGCTTTGGCGTGCGATAATTGTAGATATTTATCTTTCGAAAGAAATATGTTTGGAAGTCCACATCTGCACGCTCAATATCTATGTGGGTGTTTTGTGTCTGTACTCTCATGTATGTATGTATCCATAATTATTAGCGCTAATTCTTTTTATGAAAGAAAATAGTTTTTTATAGTGTGTTTTCATTTTTAATTTTTGGCTTGATTGAAAGATGTGCCTAATTGATATTCAAGCACGAGTCTTTCCCTCTCAGACATGGATACATGAATGGAGATGGCGATGGAGATGAGTGGAGACATCGTCAAGTGCGTGACATCGTGTAATTTTCGGGATTGACTTTGCAAATGCACACAGCGAGCGTTGAATTAAAATACATACTTCAACCAGAGACAACGAGACAGCGGGAGAGGGCAATAAAAAAATATCAAAGAAGCTAACTTCGGCTATGCCGAAGTTTGTATACCCTTGCAGCCCTTGACCATTACATTTTATTTCCTAAAAAATTTTTTGTTTCTTAATCCAATAAAGAAATATTTTAAATACATTGGCTGGGGCCAGCCAATCGCCAAATAGTAAGCGTGCCAAGACAATGTAGCGATTGATATTCATATTCACACACACACAATCGCAGTTTTGACACATATATGTGCTTCACTGTTTAACAAGCAGTGCTTATGCGTGTGTGTATATATAGGCAAATTTTATATCGTCGAAATCAGGCGTTATGTTTATCCGGTTGTTTTGAAATTCACACATATGATGTAATCCCTTTTTATTTATGCACGTAATCAGTTTGGATAAGATTGTTTAAAAAAATAGAGAAGTTATTCGCATTTAACGTTTGTATTTGTATGGCAGCTATATGATATAGTTGTCCGATCTTATTCAAAATCGCAGATGTTCATGTGGCTGTATAGAAACTTTGAATGCCATAGCTCTAAAACTGTGGGACGAGTTCGCGCAGCACCAGACAGACAGACGGACAGACGGGCATGGCTATATCAACTCGTCTTCTCTTGCTGATCAAGAATATATATACTTTATGGGGTCGGAAACGATCCCTTCTCTGCGTTACAAACATCTGACCAATTTTATAATACCCTCTGCAAGGGTATAATAAAGTAAGTCAGTCGCCGGGCCGACTTGGATATACCATGCATCAGGTGAAAAGATAGGAGCACTTTAGAGCCCACCGACCAAATCGGTGATTTCCAGCATATGCTATCTCGCTCTTTTTTGCGTGCATCCGCCTTGCACCGCTTTGAGTACAAAATGTTTCTATGTATAACTCGGTCATTTTCATTCCGATTCTTGTGATATTTGGTGGGATAATACATAGATATACGTGACATGTATTAGTGTGCCAATTACGATATGATAAATATTTTGCTAAAAATCGAATTTATCGAATTTCAGTGCCCAATTTTGGCATGGCCAAAATTTGAAATAAACTTGGTCTGCGTCCATACTGCACGCAACTATTGTCCAAATACGATAGCTCTATCTTTTATAGTTCCTGAGATATGGACAGACAGACAGACGGACATGTCTCAATCGACTCGGCTATTGATACTGATCAAGAATATATATACTTTATAGAGTCGGAAAAGCTTCCTTCTCCCTGTTACATACATTTTGGCGACTTTAATATACCATTTCATTCTATGGATGCATGGTATAAAAAGCTATTGGCACAGAATAAAATACGAGAAAGTAATTTGCTTAAAAATGAAGCTTTACTAGCTGGAATATAAGAATATGGATCCGGAGGTCAATTATTCATTGAATAGTCGACAGAAATGGTTGGCAAGACAAAATTTAAACAAACTTGCGAAACGTGTATTCGACTGACAAGCGTGTCAAAGTTCGTGCATAGTCTACCGCCTATTTCATACAACTGGTTTTCGAAACGTTCTTCCAGACAAATAGAATACAACCAGAAGGCCGGGCTAACTTCGACCATGCCGAAGTTTGTATACCCTTGCAAGTTCATGCGTTACTCAATCCCTAAATGGAGATCGCAAAATGGAAAGGGTTTTTGTGTAAAAACCCTTATCTACACGCTATAGCAAGGCACGCACACATATGCATGTATGTAGATATATGTATGCTGCAGCATGCATCCATCTGTTTGTATGACAGCTATATCATATAGTAATCCGATTTTGATTAAATTTAGCAGGATTATAATTTATTATGTGCAAATGTTATTTGCTAAGTTTGGTGATAATCGCAATAGAAACAAAAAAGTTTTTAGAAGCAAAACTATATTTGGTCCGATTGTTCCTATGGGAGCTATATGATATAGTAGTCCGATCTTGATCAAATTTGGCACGGACGTATAGATGTATAGTAAACTGCCAAATGTTAAGTTTTATAACAATTAGATGAAAAACAACGAAGTTAATGATCTAAAACTCTATTTTCGACCGACGGTTTCTATGGGAGCTATATGATATAGTTGTCCGATCCGGATGAATCCGAGATATACAATGCCTGCAGTATATACAAGACTTCGTGCAAAATTGCAGCTCTGAAGCTATAGCGGTTTAGGAGGAGAAGCTGTTGATCCAGACAGACGGACAGCCGGACAGACAGACGGACAAACGGATTTGAACTCGTCTTGTCATGCTGATCAAGAATATATGTATATTGTATTGCACACTTCTGACCAAAATTAATATACCCTTTTTGCAAGGGTATAAATATCAAAGAAGCTAACTTCGGCCGAAGTACCCTTGTACCCTTGCAGCCCTTGACCATTACATTTTATGTTTTAAATAAAGTAAGTCGCCAGGCCGACTTGGATATATTGTACCATGCATATATTGTAAAAAACAAACTGGACGAGATTCGAATCCGCATCTTTCGTTTCATAAGCAAGACCTCTATCCACTAAGCCACAGCACTTCTCTTAATCGATCCAGCCAATCGCAAAATACTAAGCATGCCAAAGTCGCTGCAGCGATTGACATATTCACACATTTAAATTTAATAAATTTTATATCGACGAAATGAGGCGTTATGTTTAGCCGATTCTTTTGATATCCAGGGCTATGATGTATTGTGTTTATATGTATGTATGTAAGCAATCAGTTTGAATAAGATTCTTCAAGAAATAAACAAGTTTTTCGCATTTTGCGGTTGCTTTTGAATGGCAACTATATGGTACAGTGATCCGATCCTTTTTAAAATGGCAGATATGGTGCCTTATATATGTACGAACTTTGAAAGCAATAGCTCCAAAATTTTGGAACTAGTTAGCATATGTTCAGACAGACAGACGGACAAGGGTATATCAAATCGTCTTCTCATGCTGATTAAGAATATATATATATATACTTTATGGGGTCGGAAACGATTAGTTCTCTGCGGTACAAACATCTGACCAATTTTATAATATATAAAAATGTACCAATGACTTAAAACTGATAAGGTATATTTATTACTCATTCATAATCCCCGTGACATGTCTCTAACTTCCAATGTAAACATTATTAACAGTTCCATACTTTTCTTAAGCCTTCGTAAAAGTATGTACATTTGTGTTTGTCTTAATCATTGATTTGAAGCAAACTAATATTTATTACTTGGTCTCCTATTTGACAACAACAAAATGTGTCTAATATACGGCCGCATATGATATGTTGTTATGATTGATTAATTCTTAGTGCACATTGTTAACAACAACGAAGCAGGATATCTCAATTTCATTATTAAATCTACATAGATACGAACATTTTTGTTTAGCATGCATTAGGAATCCTTTAACTGATGACAATAACAAATATTTATTTCCATGAAAATGTAAGTGTATCGCTAACCATCTTAACTTAAACAGATGAAAGCCTAAGCCTAAGAAACAAACTTCAAAGCCTATACGAGTCTGAAACGCATTCTTAAACCCAGACATATATACTTTGTACACATGTATGTACATACATTGTACGATATGTTTGTATGTATGTATGTAGATGCATGGTCTCTAGATGCTCTTCGCCCGGACGTCAAAAGTCAAAAACCAACTTCAACAGAACATGCACAGACATCCCAGAGAGTTTCGTCTGGTTTCGTTGTTGCATCAAAGGGAATGTATGTACATACATATATTCCATGTGTTTGCACGTGTATGGGAGTGTTTGTGTGTATGTGCACAACACCTTTTACCAAGAAACAACAACAATTACAGCAGTCATCACCTTTGGTGGTTTCCAGACTTCCACGCCGTCGGCGCCTTGTGAACCTGCACCAACCAACCAACTCTCCAACGTTTTTTTTTTTTTTTGGTCAACTATCTAAGCAGCAGGCCATAGAAAAAACTGCACTGAGAACCCTTCCATGCCAACGTGGAGGTGGGGGTGCCAATTGGAATGGGGAAATTGGTTTGGGTATGGGAAGAGTAAGCGAGACTTGTTGTTTATTATCTTACGAGTTGGAAGCTATAAAACAAAGCGTCAATTCACTCTCCAACAGCGAGTCTGACTTGGTTTGTGAGTACATAAATATATACATATATTTGTTTGCCCGAAACAAAATAACTATAAACAGCTCCTGTCTCTGTAAAAGCCGCTAAAGGGAGAAAAATGGAAAGGTGGAACCGAAGGTGGCGGAGGTGGACACTGCTAATAAATGAAGCTTGTAAATTGTATTCAAGTTGAAAATGTGTGACTAGCATAATAGAAACCAGAAGGCCGGGCCGAAGTTGGTATACCCTTGCAAGCTCTTGTGTTACTCAATCCCTAAATGGAGATAGCAAAATGGAAAGGCTTTCGTGTAAAAACTCGTATCGACACGCCATAGCACTGCACGCATACATATGCATGTATGTATATACATATGCATATATGTAGGTATGCAGCATGGAATTTTTATACCATGCATCCATAGGATGAAATGGTATATTGAAGTCGCCAAAATGTATGTTTCAGGCAGAAGGAGGAATTTCCGACCCTATAAAGTATATTTATTCTAAGAAGCCTAGTCGATTGAAACATGTACGTCTGTCCGTCCGTATAGGATCAAAGGTCTCAGGAACTATACAAGCTACCAAATTTAAAATGTAGACTCGTGTAGTACATACATACCAGTGTTGCCAACTGCCAGCCACAAAAAAAGGACGGATGGCGAAAAAAAAAGTGAAAAAAAAGGATAAAAAATTTTTAAAATAGGACAGAAAAGAGGACAAAAATGTTTCAGCTTATCAATTGAACTTTTAGTACGTATACATTAATATTTAAAGAGATCTCAACACATTATCGGTCAATTTTAGAATAAATACTGCACTTGCAATACTTGCAGTATGATTTGTCCGGATCCTTGGGATCGCGGCACAGCCACTTTGCAAAATCGGGTAAATTTAGCCACGCTTCGCGAAATTTTTGCTTGTACACTTCCTTCGGCATGTTAACTTTTATTAGTGACTGCTAAAGCTCGATATACCGCAAATCGGTAACCTACGACTACAATTTTTAAAGTTTTAATGGTGGTACGATGATTATTAGACCGCTTCTTCAACACTCATCGCTATAAACAAATTTTTGCACTTAATAAAGAAAAAAGGACAGATTTCCGGACAAAGGGTGTTTAACATTTCTTCCGGCTAAACCAAAAACAAAAAGGACAGATCTGACCGGAAAAAGGCTGAAATGGCAACACTGATACATACGCTGATCAAGTTTATTTATTTTTTGCCACGCCCCCTTCCGGCTCTGGAATTCAATCAAAAGTTATTTTCACTATATTTATCGTATCGTAATTTAATTTGGCACACTCATACATATTATGAACATCCACCAAATTCGATGAAAATCTAAATGGAAAATGGCCGAGTTATAGACTGAATCGTTTTGCACTCAAAGCGATGCAAAGGCGGATATGGCCGGTGGGGCGCTAAAACGCAAGAGTGAGCAAGATAGTACGTGTTAGAAATCGCGCATGCGAAAGAAAATAATATATGAATTTAGTTTTATAAATTCGAAGTAGTTTTTTCACTTGATGCATGGTATATCCAATTCGGCCCGGCGACTTACTTTATTTCATATGGTTGAATGACATCTATATGATATAGTCATCCGACTTTGGTAAAAGTTAGCAGGAGTATTACGTATGAATGTTAAATACAAAGATTGACGATAATCGCATAAGAAACGAAAAAGTTTTCAGAAGGAAACCTATTTTAGGTCCGACTGTTCCTATGAGAGCTATATGATGGTCCGATCTTGATTAGATTTGGCACGCATGCTTGGATTTATAGCAAACTGCTAAATGTTAATCGGGTGAAAAAGAACAAAGATTTGGATCCACGATATATTCGTACTATCCGGATAAATGCGACATATACAATGCATGCAGTATTGCTGTTAAATTCTAACTTTGCTGCTTTAGCTATCTAAAAAGAGACAAGACAAACGTCCTGTCATGCTGTTCAACACTATATATATACTATATTTTATATACCGTTGCAGCCCTTGACCATTACATTTTATGTTTTAGAAAACTTTTTGTGTGTGTTAATCTAATGACACATTACTTTAAATACTCTACAAAATTTCTCATCGGCCTCCGTGCGATTCGAACTCGCGTCTACTCGCTTAATAAACAAACAAAAAAAAAACAAAATTAAAGATTCGAACCCGCATCTTACTTTTCCAGAACCTTGTCTCACAATCCCACTTGTTATAGATTTCAGTATATATATGTATACAGGAGTATCACCTAATAGACAAAGTATTGAAGCACATTGAGGTCTTTTTCAATGTTAACTGTCCTCATGTACCAGAGTGAGTAGGACAATCTTCGCAGTGATTCGGCTTGCGCAACTCGAATTTTGTTTATTTATTATACCCTTGCAGAGGGTATTATAAAATTGGTCAGATGTTTGTAACGCAGAGAAGGAATCGTTTCCGATCCCATAAAGTATATATATTCGTGATCAGCAAGACAAGACGAGTTGATATACCCATGTCTGTCTGTCTTCTACTATACGAACTAGACCCACAGTTTGAGAGCTATCGTTTTCAAAGTTCGTATATAAGCTTTTCTATACCCTAGAATGCACATCTGCAATTTTCAAAAATCGGACCACTATATCATATAGCTGCCATACAAATACAAACGTGAAATGCGAACAACTTCTCTATTTCACTTAATAGAAAATTTTCCAAGTTTTAAGATTTGTCAAGAGTGTCAGGTAGCCATGGTGCTTTAATTTTAAAGGTCAAAATGGAGAAATATTTACGAGTATATTTTACGTGTAAAATTCAAATTACGTACATGAATTTTTGTTGTTTTTATTCGATTTTTTAACTCAAATACATAAAATTTGAATTCTTGTTTTTGGGTGATTGGGTGATTTTTATAAAAATGATCATCAACATTAAGGTTAATATGTAATAAGCTTGGAACTTTAGTTGCTATTTTCCAAATCTTTTCATGATCCCAGATGTCTTAGCGATGTCTTTTTTTGTCTAACCCAAGAAATTTTGCTTGTGTTAGTGTATCTGAACCTTTTTTATTCCTTGTTTTTCATTTTGTCCTTTCTTGTTCGTTTACATACTTTGATGATAGTGTGGGATTGGGTCTGGCATCGTTGTTCAACCAGCCCTGACGAGCAAGGCGAGAGTGGCGAAATAAGACGAAACGAGGAGCGAATTGAGACGACGATAGAAGTTGAGATCAAGACGTGGAGATTGGAAGTTCACATCGAGAGCGAAAGACGTTAAGTTCGAGGTGCGGAACAAAAAGACGAAAAGACGAAAAAGACGACCACGATTTCTTAAATTACTTACTTGTCTAAATATTCAATTAACTCTAAAATAATAATAATATAATAATAATAATATAATAATAAAACTAGGTACCACAAATATAGTGGCTAAACCTACAAACATGGGGGCTCAACCTTAAAAAAACCTTAAACAAGACGTACGGAGTAAAGAGGCGCAACCTTAAAAAAACCCTAAGCAAGACGTACGGAGTAAAGGGGCGCAACCTTGAAAAAAAAAAAAAACCTTAAACAAGACGTGCAGAGTAAACGTATAGAGTTAAAACAGTGAGTGAAAAAGAGACAAACATACGGTAAGAAAAATATCAACGACGAAAGGTGGCGACAACGACGCAAACGACGAAAAAGAAAAAAACGACGCGACGCCAAAAAACCAGACGACGCCAAAAACCCAGACGACGCCGAAAATTTTTAAATTTTAACGACGCAATACGACGTGCATACTCATCTGTGTCTGTGTGTGTGAGTGTGTAGAGACAAAGAAAGAACATGAAAAAACTCGAAGATTTTCAGAATGTGCGAGAAGCACTCGGAAAAGAGAAAAAGTCAAATATTGTGCTGCTTCACAAGTTTGTCTTTGAAGATGAAGGCGATCGTGCCAATCGCCAACGATTAAGAAAGTTCGAGGGTTTCGATTTTGGCCCTAACAGTGATTTATATCAAAGCAAAGTCTCCTATGTGGAACAAAGTTTATCAAATAACGATCTTGTAATAATCTGCAATATTTTGGGTCTGACGCATGATAAAACGGATTTGACTTCACATCTTTTTCGCAATCTGCAAACGGTAAATTTGATGGTCGACGTTAACATGGAACATGAGCAAAACGAAGATGACGATGACGAAGATGATGAACACGAAAGAGATGCCAATAGGAACACGAATAATCAAGACGAAGACGAAATGTTGTCAATACTAAGTGACGAAACCAATTTTAGGACAGCTGCAACAAACGAGAACAGAAGCAACAAAACGAATCACGCAAACTCTACAGTCGCGGTCAACAATGTTGATACCGAAAGTTCGCAAAATGTAAGCATGGTGCAACCGAGGTTCGCATTGAATTTTCGAGATGTTGAAGACTCATTAAGATCGTTCCATGGTGATGACAAATTGTCAGTGGAAGTATGGATTGAGGATTTTGAAGATATGGCTGTCATGATGCAATGGGACAATTTGCAAAAATTTATTTTTGCTAAAAGAGCGATTAAAGGACTAGCAAAAATGTTTGTTATGAGTGAACGGGGAATAAAGAATTGGACAACCTTAAAAGAATCTCTAATTAATGAATTTAAAACGGAAATTAACAGTGCTGATTTACACAAACAATTATCTGAAAGAAAAATTAAAAAAGGTGAAAGTGTTCAAGAATATTTGCTAAAAATGAAAGAAGTGGCATCACGTGGAAAAATAGAAAACAGTGCCTTAATGCAGTATGTAATAGACGGAATTAATGACCTTAGTATAAATAAATCAATTTTATACAACGCTAATAATTTAAAAGAATTTAAAGAAAAAATCAAGTGCTATGAAAAAATGCGTGAAAAGTCGAAAGATTATGAGTATAAATATGTGCAAAATAAAAGAGAAAATGAAATGAAAGCAGAAAGCAAAGGCAGTAATAACGTGAAATGCTATAATTGTGGACAAAAAGGACATGTTTCTGAAAAGTGTGAAAACAAAAGTAAAGGAAGAAAGTGCTTCAATTGCAATAATTTTGGCCACATAGCAAAAGATTGTTCAATAAAGAAACTTGAAGAAAACTCGAATTTACGTAACATGAATACAATATCGTCCGAGCAAAAGTTTATGTGCAAAGAAATAAAGATTAACAATCAAAAGTGTATAGCTTTCATTGATTCGGGTAGTAAACATAGTATTGTTTCCCAAACGACTTATTTGCATTTGAAAAAACCAAAGTTAACCAAAGCCAATGTTCTTCTGTTCGGTTTTGGCGACAAGAATAAAAGAGTGAAACCCAGTGGCGCATTCACAGGAACGGTTAATGTGAATCATCTGAACTTTGAAGTAAACTTTCTAGTAGTAGCGACGGAATTCCTAGATGATGATGTGATTTTAGGAGAAGATTTTTGCAAACAAGCTGAAATAATAATCAATCGCGACGGTGTACAAATCAAAGAATACGAAGGTGGTACAAACGAAACGGTAATCAGTTCGATATTGAAAATAGACGTGGAAAACATAGAAATCGACATTAACCCGAGTGCATCAAAAAGTGCAAAAAAGAAGTGTCCGAACTTATTAAGAACTATAAACCGGAAAAGCTTAAGACGACAAATGTTGAAATGCGAATTGTTTTAAAAGACGATAACCCAATATATTCGCGCCCGCGCAGATATGCTTTCTCTGAACGGTGCACCATTGATGAACAAGTCGACCAGTGGTTAAAAGACAAAATAGTTGAACATTCCGAGTCCGAATTCAGTAGCCCTGTCGTATTAGTGAAAAAACGCGATGGCACTCCACGTTTGTGCATTGATTACATGCGGATAAACAAGAAGCCGGTTTTGCAAATATTTCACCCCCAGCATGAAACTGAATTACACACAGATGCGTCGATCGATGGTTTCGGAGCAGTTTTACTTCAAAAATCTCCAGAGGACGGCCAGTTGCATCCCATTTACTTCATGAGCAAAAAGACGACGGATGCAGAGAGGAAATTCACGAGTTACGAGTTAGAGATTTTAGCAGTAGTAGAAGCCTTACGCAAGTTTCGAGTGTACCTCCTAGGTATGCACTTTAAGGTCATAAGCGATTGCAATGCGTTTGCAAAAACCATGGATAAAAAAGATGTCTGCACCAGAGTGGCTCGTTGGATCCTTGAAATTCAGGAATTCGATTTTGAAGTTGAGCACCGTGCAGGTAGTCGTATACGTCACGCCGACGCATTAAGCCGTTATCCTGTTATGATGATATCCGAGGATACTCTACGAAGCAAACTAAAATGTGTTCAAGCTCAAGACGACGAACTGAAGGCAATAATAGATATCCTGGCTGAAAAGACGTATCACAACAACTACTTTATGAAAGCTGGCATATTGTACAAGTTAATTAATGACGAAGAATTAATAGTTGTTCCCTCAGCTCTACAACGTGAAATTATTAAGCAGGCTCACGAAAGAGGTCACTTTTCAGTGAAGAAGACGAAGGAAATAATCGCCAAAGAGTTTTATATTCCAAAACTTGATGACAAGATCCAACACCAAATAAGATGCTGCATACCATGTTTAACGCTAAATCGAAAGCATGGCAAAAAGGAAGGAGAGCTACACCCACTGCCGAAAGAAGAGCTGCCCCTTCAGACGTTTCACATCGATTTTCTTGGTCCTTTAGAGTCAACCCACAAGCAGTACAAGCATATTCTAGCAGTTATCGACAGCTTCACGAAGTTCTGCTGGTTATATCCGACGAAAACCACATCTACGAAAGAAGTTATATCAAGACTACAGGCACAAAGTTCAATTTTCGGAAATCCAGTCCAAATTATTTCCGACAGAGGCGCAGCGTTTACGTCAGACGAATTCATGCAGTATTGTAAGAGTGAAAATATCGAGCTTCACGCAGTTACGACTGGACTCCCACAAGCAAACGGGCAAGTCGAACGACTTAACGCTGTCATAGTATCCGTCATATCTAAGATGTCCATAGAAGACCCCAGCAAATGGTATAAGTTTGTTGACAAAGTACAGCAAATCATTAACTCAACGTACAACAGAAGCACACACGCGACTCCATTCGAGTTATTAGTTGGAATAAAGATGCACACAAAAGACGACCTGCAGCTGAAACAGATGATTCAAGATGAGATGATCCAGACTTTCAAAGACGACCGAGATGACTTACGGAAGCAGGCGAAACAACAGATCCTTCGCATGCAAGAAGAAAACAAAAGAACATACAATTTGCGTCGCAGACCTGCATCAATATACAAAGTCGGTGATCTGGTGGCAATTAAACGCACGCATCTTGGAGGAGGACTAAAACTCAAGCCGAAATATTTGGGTCCTTACCGAATAACTAAGGTAAAGCCTAGAGACACATACGACGTAGTCAAAGATGCATTGTTCAACGACGGTCCAGGGCGTACTTCTACCTGTGCTGATTATATGAAGCCATGGATTGCACCTGACATAGACGATCAAGATGCATTTGAGGCAAATGCATATTAGGATGGCCGAGTTGTGGGATTGGGTCTGGCATCGTTGTTCAACCAGCCCTGACGAGCAAGGCGAGAGTGGCGAAATAAGACGAAACGAGGAGCGAATTGAGACGACGATAGAAGTTGAGATCAAGACGTGGAGATTGGAAGTTCACATCGAGAGCGAAAGACGTTAAGTTCGAGGTGCGGAACAAAAAGACGAAAAGACGAAAAAGACGACCACGATTTCTTAAATTACTTACTTGTCTAAATATTCAATTAACTCTAAAATAATAATAATATAATAATAATAATATAATAATAAAACTAGGTACCACAAATATAGTGGCTAAACCTACAATAGTACTTCCGGCAGATGTTCTGTTGTAATAGTTTCCATAGCATCATCAAGCTTACGTTTTCTTATAAAGTTCCATAGTTTTTTCTTCCTAGGCTAGTAGAGGAACTTTTTGCCTCTTCTGAATCTTCGAACGTTGTACTTATGTATATTCCTCAAGCCTATTTTCATTATTTTTTATGAAATTTGAAATATTTCTGTAGATTATGTTCCATTCTTGCTTCAAGTTAGTGTGAGTGTATTTAATTTTTGCCTTACTAGCTAGTTTTCGAGTAAAACGCCCATCTCTTCAAGCCATAAAATTCCGAAAGTGTTCATATTTTGAGAGGCACGAACAATTTCAGAAATTTTAAAATTTTTTTAAGTCCGTTATTGCGCTTTTAAATCAATATTTCGTGGATTATATTGAGTATTTTTCAATCTATCGGGAATTTTTGTATAGTGGTCCTTTTTATGGAGTTAAAAAATAACTGTCGCAATCACGTCAAATATTGTGCACTCATGTTTGGAGTTTCAATTAGTTAGGAAAAAAACAAAATAATTTATTTCAAAATAGGTAAGCGGGCAAATCTAATAAAAATTACCTGTAACTAAATTATACTTAAATTATATTTACCTGCCAGACCTTTTCCAAGCAGGTTATTAGAAATTCAACATTTCTTAGAGCCAGGTGGTACTTCTAATACGACATTTGGCAATGATATCAATGAACAACACACACGCTACAGCCAAATTTCTTTCTTATACCGGCTGCGTGTTTTTAGCGCGAGATATCCCTAGTTTTTTGGCTTCAGTTTTAATTACGCACTGTTATGCACATTTAGACTATATACTTATGAAAGATAAATATTTAATTTATCACGTGTATAAAACATTTTAAAATTTCTTAGTTATATTCCACAAAAGTTTAAAAAATAAAAAAATTTAGTGAATTTTTAAACGTTTTTAATTTAATTTATTTAAGTATTTTAGTTATATTTAAAATTTATACAACAGAATACTAAGATTAAAAGCGCAAGCGATTGAAATACGCTTGGCTTCCGAAAAACTCCCCAAACACAACTTTTTTATTATGCCGAAGTTAGATTCTTTGATATTTGTTTCTCAATTCGCCGCGCCTAATTTTGTAATTCTCGTTTCTTTGTGAAATAAATTTTTTTATTGGTACTTTGTTAAAAGAAACTTTTAAATATTCGAGATGGGTCTGCATTAAATTTCTAAATAATAACAAATTATTTGAAATTTAAAAATAATAAAGTAAGTAAGTCGCCGGGCCGACTTGGATATACCATGTATCAGGGGAAAAAAAACTACATCGAGTTTATAAAAAAAAGTCATATATTAAATTTCTTTCGTATACGCGATTTCTAACATATGCTATCTCGCTCACTCTTATGTGTGTGCACTTTAGCGCTCCACCGGCCAAATTCGCCCTTGCACCGCTTTGAGTGCAAAACGTTTCAATGCATAACTCGGCCATTTTTATTCCGATTTTTATGAAATCGTTTGGCGACTTTAATATACCATTTCATCCTATGGATGCCTGGTATAAAAATGAAGTAAGTAAGTCGCCGGGCCGACTTGAATATACCATGTATCAGGCTGAAAATTCTCTACTGGCTAAACACGATAGCTCTAGCTTTTATAGTTCCCGAGATATGGTGGCTCAAAATATTGTTTCTCAAATAGCGTGGGCGGAAGGGGGCGTGGCAAAAAAAAAACACCTGATGCATGGTATATCCAAGTCGGCCCGGCGACTTACTTACTTTATTTTTAGCTAAAAAGGAAAGCATTCCAATCAGTTTTGACCTAATTGGCTGATTAGAGTTGCATTCTACCCGTTAAGGACCTTATAGTTGACCCACCATCTTGAATATATTTTTACAAACTTAAAAGGGAAAATCTTTTAGAATCGTCAATTTGCTTCACAATCCTTTTCAAGATGTTGAGGTACACTAAGTAGTTAGATTTTTGCTAGATGAAAGAAACACAACTTTCTGACTCCAGCGGATAATGTATAGCCCCAACCATACATAAACTTCTTCCAGGTTTTATAATTGCTTATGCATATGTGGAAAAGAAATTTGGAATTTTATGGTATATCACCCTAAAACTAGATTTAATTTGCTAGTATGTATTTTGTGTGTCGTTAACCGAATTCCGTCTTCGATTCTAGAAATGCATAAGCAAGAGCATATCTATAGGTTGGAAAATATTTAAGTCTACAATTTATTTTGCAGCTTTCTAACATATCCAACAGACCATCAGCAAAACAATACTTGTACCATTAAGCAGCCAAACAAACCCAGACCAATCGATGGCAAATAAAGACATTTCCGGCATTTGGAAAGCTGGCTGGTAAGATTGTGATTGAGATTGTCGCAGTGGGATGGGTATGGTAAGTAATGGAAAATTAGCCACCAGAAAGTTGCTGACAAATGGTTTACAATTACAATGCAAACGAGACCTAAAATGGGAAAAGGAAAGAAAGAGAGAGAGAGAGAGAATACAGAATGGAAAACGGTCCGTTTTTGTCTGTGCAAAGGTATCAGTTGTCCATAAGATTGTATGTTCCCCTTTCCATTTGGGATTCATTTGTATCTCTTCAGATACAGATTTGATTTTTTATCAGGTGTTTACACTGTGTGTGTGTGCAACACGAAATATTCTATATGTATGTATTGAAGTTCATTGAAATCGCTTCTTTCGAGTCGACTCGCTGCGATTTCTTTTGTAGTTTTGCCGACTGTATCCTGTCTCGCACTCTCTACCTGTTCCACAGTTGTTCCTTTATAGACCCAGAGACATAACTTTTGTCGGCATCATCCATCCATCGTAAGACCTTCGGCCGCTTTGTTCGTTCATTTACTAGCTCACTTATTTCGTTCATTGCAAAACGAAAAGGATTCACAATTCAGACATTGTACAAGCTTTCGATGGAAAAAAGGTGTGTTAATTCAGGCAGCTTGCACCAAATTGCAGCTTCAACCCAAAAAGAAAACAACAACAAAAAACCACAGAGAAATTATATTAAGTAAACTGCTCACGCTCACGGTCGACGTTGTAAGTTGTTTTGGTTTACTGGTCACCCAGGTCGATGAAGGTCTCCAGATTCGAATTTATGTGTTTCATTAAACCCGATATAAGACGCGTGTTTTAAGGCCATTAAGAAGAAAAATGAGAATGCTCAATATGTAATGATGCGGCTCCCCTTCTTGGATGCTGGTGAATGGTATGTCCAGGCCAAAGGAATTTCAAGGCGCAGATTCTGGTCCAGTTAACTTTTCGTTCGCTTTATCTGAGATTTCTTGACGAAATCGGTAAGTGAATTCAGGACACTTATGTAAGCCGGAGTCGGCGAGAAGTTAAGAATATGTAATTAATTCAATAAGATCATGACGAAAAAATAATAGTCAGAAATTTTTTAAATACACACCAAAACACAATAAAAAATAGACGAAATAATACGTTAATGTAAAATGTAAGCCAATTAACTGATATGCCTAATTTCATTAAATTGTCGGTGGTACTTTGGATCGATCAATCGATCTATACGTGGATTAATGCCCAATTTTTGGCTTGCATATTAAATACTCATATAATAAAAAACAAACTTGGACAATTAATTTATATTAAATTGTGGGTTTTCGTCCACATCCGCACACAAGGCTCGAAACCTTAGATTCAACCTCAACTTCAACGCGTGATAATAAAATCAAAACTAATTTTGACAAACGCAAGGTAAAATTAATGAAGCAAGTCATTCGTCGCAGCGACTTGGATGTACCATGCACCAAGAGAAAAGACTACTTTAAATTTATTTAACAAAATTTATGTATTACATTCCTTTCAGGGCGCGACCTAGTCTACATTCCAAATTTGGAAGCTCTAGCATTCATAGTTCCCGAGATCTCGACGAACATATGGACCTCAATCGACTCGGCTTTTTATAAATTATAGTGTTGAAAATGCTTCCTTCTGCTTTTTACATACAATATTAAACGATAGCGTTGACATTCTGATTGATTTTTACAATATTCAAGTTAAGGAATATGGTTAACTTTCAACCGATGTTAATTTTCTGCTTATTGAGAACCTCGAGTTCGCCAATTGAGGTCAAACTTTTTCGTCTTCCTCACATTTGCCCCTAGAGAGCAAACAAATTTTTCAGGCTACTCAGAAGAACTTAAGAATTTCCCATGGACGGGACTTTAGTTACATATTTTCCATTTTGCCTTTAAGCATGACAAATTTTAAATTGCCGCACAGATTAGTAACTGCAGTGGCACGCCTTTGGACCATCTCCTCTCTTTGTATTCGCATTCTTCTCCTTTCCTCCCCTCTCTCTCTCTCTGTTGATTTAATTGGGTCACTTGGCAAGATTTGTTAATTTGCACCACCTACTTTTGATGGCTTGTTTGCAAAAAAGCATAAGGGATCTTAATTCCAAGGCAGAGAGGATGGATGGGAAATCTACACTCCCAATCTTGAGTTGTAATTAACGAGATGAAACGTGCATGCCTAAAATCCCAATCCGAATTCCAATCCCAGTTCAAGTCCTCGACACCGACCCCGACACAGCACCAAAGGTCGCTCTAGCCTTAAGTCTCAAGCCTGATTTTTGCAGTTACAATAAAATGCAATTGACTGCTTTCGAGCTGTGCTTTCAATTTCCTTTCTACACTGTTGTTTCTTATTCCTGACTGTTGTTGAGGGTTTCGTATGCCTTCGGGCCATTTCATGCAAAAATTCTTTGCCATTTGACCTTGGGACTCTAATCTGGCAAATAATAGTTCTGTTCAGTCCAGTATTCCTCTGCTTTTTGTATGTATTCACATCCTTAATGTGCTCGAAAATAATTGGCATTATTCTAAATTGAATGCAGAAAACTTATTTAGTTGGCTAAGGAAATCCCATTTTAAAACCTTTTGTCGTTTCTTTTATATTTCATATATGTAGTGGGGAATGAACTCTTTATCTTAGAGTCGCGTACCGCCCGCTACATCAAACTTGGAGCTGACAACCGTAAAAAACTTTTCCAGATATTTTTGCTTTCTTGGCACTTGAATAGTCGTCTTGGCCTACAACATGCTCATTTTGTAAATGCTCTGACTACCTAACTAACTTGCTACTACTCGTAACCAGCACGTCATCCCCTTGCATACTTTGCGTACTATTATTATCATCATCTTTGGAGTTAGGCATTAGGTGCTTGGAGTCGGCATTATAACATTCGTGATATTTTTGGTAGTTTGTTTGCTTGCACGATTTAATGCTTCATTTGCCAACGAGAAGAAAGAGGAAGTGCCTCAACTCTTTAACTGCTTAATTAGTTTGGGCTTAAAATGGTAATAGACATGTACACTAAAATGTAATTGTTATTCATTATATATTTTCGTCTTGATCATTGCGTAATCTCTAATTAGAGCGTGAGAAAATGTTTAAATGAAAATGATTGGAAATGCTTACGGATAATTAAGAAAACATGTTCGAAAAGGTGTTAAAGGCAGACAAAACTCACAAAAATGGTTAAGCAAAACCACAAGACCATAAGAAATAAAGAAAGTAAATCGTCAGGCCGACTTGGAAATACCATGCACCAAATGAAAAGCTACAAATTTATAAAACCAAATTCATATATTTATCTAACTCTTTTCGCATGATGCGATATCTAACTCATTTTGTGTAGCTCACTCTTATGAGCACACGAGCACCTTAGCGCTGCCACAAGCCACTTCCGCCTTGTGCAGCTTTGAGTACAAAACGTTACCACGTATAACTTGCCCATTTTTATTCCGATTTCGAATTACGGAGGGGGGCCAGGCAAACAAATAAAATAAACTTCACCAGCGAAATCCATATCTCTACATTATAAATTTGGTAGCTCCAGCTTTTATAGTTCCTGGGATCTCCGGTCTCTGCTCCGTTTCTCATGCTGATCAAGAATCGGAAATGCTTCCTTCTGAATGTAAAATACATTTTGGCGGCTTTAATATACCATTTCATGGTATAATAAACTAAGTAAGTCGCCGGGACGACTTGGATATACCATGGGAAAAAAAACTACATCGAGTTTATAAAAGTAAATTCACAAATTCATTAAATTTCTTTCGTAAACGCGATTTCTAACATATGCTATCTCGCTCACTCTTATGTGTGTGCACTTTAGCGCTGCGCCTACCAAATTCGCACTTGCACCGCTTTGAGGGAAAAACATTTCAACGTATTTTTATTCCGATTTGTATCAAATTTGGTGGAATGATAGACGTCCATAACATGTATGAGTGTGCCAAATTAAATTCTGATACGATAAATATTGTGGGAGAAAATCACTTTTTATTAAATTCCGGAGGCGGAAGGGGGCGTGGCAAAAAAAATTTAGTGGAATGATAGATGTTCATAAGATCTATGAGTGTGCCAAATTAAATTACGATACGATAAATATTACGGGAGAAAATCACTTTCTATGAAATTCCGGAGGCGGAAGGGGTCGTGGCAAAAAAAAAATAAACTTGGTCAGCATCTATACTACTACACGAGTCTACATTCTAAATTTGGTAGCTCTATCATTTATAGTTGCTGAGATCTCTGCACTCTTACGGACGGAGGGACATGGCAATATTAATTTCTCTTCTGATGCTGATCAAGAATATATGGCGACTTTAATATACCATTTCATCCTATGGATGCATGGTATAAAAACCCATACTCTGTCTCACATCAGTCTCAGTCGCGGTCTCCTCCTATTACAGGCATGCCAATTCTGCCCATATATGCATGAAAGTCACTGCTTCAACTTGGCCAGGAATTGGAATGCCGCAACCTAAACCCTACAACAACAAGAGAGAACTTGTTTAAGGAGCTACAGAAAAAATGTTTTACGATGCAGCAAAAGAAAGATAGAGTACGAATGAGGAAGGGGAAACAGAGAGACCACACAGGGGCATCATCTTCGATTCGGACAAAAGGAAAAAGTGGCGTTTGACCTTTTTATACCCTTGCAAAAAAGGTATATTAATTTTGCTATATCGTATAGCTCCCATAGGAATCATAGGTCGAAAAAGTTTTAGATCAATAACTTCAGTGTTTTTCACGGGACTATCATGAAACTTAATATTTGGCCGTTTATCATATATCCAGACGCCATTCATTCTTTGATCAAAATCGGGCTACTATATCATGTAGCTCCCATGGAACGATCGGATCAAAAATAGTTTGTCGTTCAAAAACTTTTTTGTTTCTTATGCGATTAACATCAACATCAACTTCAACTGCGTTTTTAACATTTATAGTATATATAATAAATTATATTCCTGCGTGCCGAGGTATGGTGTGTAGATACGGGTTTTATACAAAGGTCTTTATAATTAGATAACTCCATTTAGTGATTCACTAAAGCAAGAACTTGCAAGGGTATACAAACTTCGGCATGGCTGAATTTAGCCCGGCCTTCTGGTTTTCATCTGAACGCAGGCCCTTCAGAGCAGAGAAGAGAAATATTCTACGCTACCTAGTCTTCGAATTCTCGACACTGGCACAAAACTGGCAATTAAGATCTTTTAGATATTTTTTTAAATCTGTGAAAGATCGCTCCAATTTCGTTTCGGTATCCGGCGTCTGGACTGTCGATTCTCGACTCTCGGCATGATTTATTCTTAGAAATTCCGCTGACGTTTGTTTTTGTTTTGATAGAGAGCTACTTTATACCCAGATCAGCTCAGATCCAATCAGGGAATTTGTTATTATATGGAGTTGGCAATAAAATTCGCAAGGATTGCAAAATTAACAGGGTGTGAAGTGTCACTAAAGATGAGAGAATCAGAGAGACAATTATGCAAAATCTTCCCCGCTTTAAGAAATTATAATTTTGATTCCGTTACACACCAGAACAATTGGAGGAAATATACATATGTATGTATGTACATATATATGTATGATCGCAAGATGATGATGATGATATAGTGCCTTCGCCTTCTTTACATAACCAAAGAATGCAGCCGACACAAACGACAATGCAAAAAAAAAGGGCAAAATGAAACTAAGAGATGAAGGGGTAACACACACTGGAAAATGATTAATAGGCATGCGGTTTGCCTTACCCAGACCTAAATCAGAGCTTCGTGTCGGCGGATGCACCAAAGTGGAGCAAGAGCAGCAGCCAGTTCCAGTATCGGTCTCTGTTCGAGGCGAAGAAGGCGACGACGAAAAATCACCAATGGATAAGGTAGCCCAGGTTGGCCTCCTCCATCATTGACTGTGAGAAGATTTTGTAGTTACTTTTTCCTCCGATCGCTTCCCTCTCTCCTTTTCTTTGTTCCGCTCTCTCTCTCTCTCTCTCTCTTTTTCTCTGTTTATGGTATTATATCTTAACGATTTAATGTTTCGTGAACTGCTTAAATTGAGCAAACAATTTTCAACTAAGTGCCTGCCTCATGACGATAAAAATAAAGTAAGTAAGTCGACGGGCCGACTTGGATATACTTACCATGCATCAAGTGAAAATTCATATATGTATTAAATTTCTTTCACATGCTATTTCGCTCACTCTCATAAGTTGTTCCCGAGATATGGGTGTTCAAAATATTGCTTTTAAAATATCGTGGGCTTAAAGCGTGGTGGCAAAAAATTTAAAGTAAACTTGGCGTGCATACTACACGCATCTTCTACCCAAATACGGTAGCTCTAACTTTTATAGTTCCCGGCCCGACTTGGATATACCATGCATCAGGTGAAAATTTATATATGACATTTTTTTCAAATGCTATCTCACTCACTTTTATGTGGACACGAGCACTTTAGCGCCCCCGACCAAATCGGTGATTTCTATCATATGCTATCTCGCTCTTTTTTGCGTGGGATGATAGATATACGTGACATGTATTACGATATGATAAATATTTCGGCTGAAAATCGAATTTATCAAATTTCGGAGGCGGAAGGGGCGTGGCAAAAATTTGAAATAAACTTTGTCTGCGTGCATACTGCACGCATCTAATGTCCAAATACGATAGCTCTAGCTTTTATAGTTCCCGAGATATGGAGGCTCAAAATATTGTTTCTCAATTAGCGTGGGCGGAAGGGGGCGTGGCAAAAAACAAAAAAAAACTTGATCAGCGTACACACTAAATGAGTCTACATGCCAAATTTGGTAGCTCTAGCTTTTATAGTTGCTGAGATCTAGGCACTCTATCGGATGGACAGACGGACGGACATGTCTCAATCGACTCGGCTATTGATACTGATCAAGAATATATATACTTTATAGGGTCGGAAAAGCTTCCTTCTCCCTGTTACATACATTTTGGCGACTTTAATATACCATTTCATCCTATGGATGCATGGTATAAATATCAAAGAAGCTAACTTCGGCTATGCCGAAGTTTGTATACCCTTGCAGCCCTTGACCATTACATTTTATTTCCTAACAAATTTTTTGTCTGTTAATCCAATAAAGAAATATTTTAAATACACTAAAAAATTGGTCATCGACTTATATATAAACTTATATACGAACTTTGAGTTCTAAAACTGTGGGACTAGTTTACGCAGCACCAGACAGACAGACGGACATGGCTATATAAACTCGTCTTCTCTTTATGATCAAGAATATATATACTTTATGGGGTCGGAAACGATCCCTTCTCTGCGTTACAAACATCTGACCAATTTTATAATACCCTCTGCAAGGGTATAATAAGCTTGAGCAGCCTACACACCACCCGTGTCTACCGATCTATCTTAATGATAGTACTGACGGACATGTTTTAATCGACTCGGCTTTTGATACTGATGGAAATCCTTCCGTCTGTACCATTTCATTCTATGGATGCATGGTAAGTACAATGATGCGAGGAAGGGGTGGGGCGAATAAGGGAGCGGGACTAAAGGGTTTTGCAAAAGCTTTTTTTGATGTTGCTGCACAGGATTTGCAACTTTAATGAAACTTTAAGCTGGCAGCTGTTGATGTTGTACTGCAATGACAATTTTATCGGGAAAGGAATGCACCTGATATTAAAGGTTATACATATGAATAAAGGTGACCTATACCTACCTAAATATTTTTAATGCATTTCCCATTTGATTTTATTAACTTTGATCACTTTCAAGAAGACTTACTCAAGAAGACGACGGACGAATCTTTCAATGCCCACGACATGAATCATATTCATCATGCCCTCCAACGCCACAAAAGCCAACACGCAAGAAAAAAGAAACGAAATAAAATTTCGAGAAAAACAAGTTGAAAACGAAGAAGAAACAACTCTCCCTTAAAGAAAACCAAAAAAAAAAAAAAAAAGTCCAACTCCAAGTCAAAGTCCAAGTAAGTCCATCCAGTAAGGTAAGCAAGGTAGATTGGTGCGGTGGATGGCTCATGCGTTGACTGCTTGTTGCTCATCTTTCGCTCCCCGAATCTGGCTCACACCTCCTTCCAAAAAAAGCGAATAAAATAAAAATCCAAGGGTACCAGTTTTCAACTCCCAAACCAGTCCAAACCAGAAGCAGTAAACGAACAAATCTAAAGAAATTCCTTTCGGGAACACAAAATGTACAATAAAAATTAACATGCAAGGAACGATCAAAAGATACTCTAAAAAAAATCTGCAAAAATCAATTCGATTAGTTCGATTCCGCTTATACAGACTCATTGTAGGTAACGACCCCCACTTAAAACTGAATTCAATGAGTAGAGGAGTATCTATAAGATATTGATGAATATATATTGAAGTCGTAATCTATTGTAAATATAAAGAGAGAGGGTATACAGCAACTCCCTTTAATTGTTAGACCTCTTTTAGAGACAGACAGACATCCAAAGAGAAAGAGAGATTGAGGTAAGAATGTTGTCACACCGCTTTTACACACGCTGCACTCGGGTCCAGAAGACGCCACCGTCGCCTAGGTTATGCCTGGAACTCGAATTGTAAGTGGAAGTTCCCTATGCTCGATTTTCGATTAATTTGTATAAAGCCCGAATTAAACACGCTTAATTGCCGTAAGTTGGATCTTTCTCGATCGATGGATCACTCTCTTCGCTCTCTCTCTCTTGTCCTCCTCCACCTTCCCGTTTCTTGCCCACTCACTCATTCTTTATTTGATTTGTTGACCAGGTAAACTGTTGCAGCCTCTGCTTTTTTTCCTCTTGCTGACCCTCGTTGTCGTTGCCGTTGCCCTTGCCGTCGCCTGTGCCGTTTCCCTTTACCTGAGTGTTTGCTTTTGTTTATTTTTGGTTTTCAACGTTGCTTGATTGGTTTTGTTTTTATCTTTGGGCAAATGCAGTTCGTTCATAATTTCAGTGGAAATGCATGGCGGACATAGTGGCTTATGGGGCGGTGAGGCGAAGCAAGAGGAGGGGAGAAGATAGATGAAACAGGTAAACTCACCACCAACTGGCGATCAGTTCTCGGTTCGTCTTATCTTTGATATTAATCAAGGTGTCATTGAAATCGTTTAAATTATGCAGTTCAGGATTTTATTCCCTATCTGTCGGTATTTCGTTTTATTCTCCCTCTCCATTTCCTTGTATCATTTTCTTTCCTTCTTAGCCTCTGTTCAGTAAAGGTGACTCATAAATTGTATGGGTATTTTTCTTTTTCAACTCCTTCTCCTTGTATTATTTTTCTGATTTTTCTTCATTAATTCGTTCGTCCCTTTTCGGTCGTCTGATAAGAACCAGTATTTAGACAAATTTTCCACCAGCCCAAACGATTGGTTGACTGGATGACTGACGGGTGACTGACTGTTGCTTAACTCGAAACGTTTGTCAAAGGTTTTCGTTTATAAAAGTTAGTTAATAGAGAAGCTGCTATACTGATAAAGGTATTTTATCGTCAATGACCCCCTTCTACATATGTACATACATAGATGTTCACCTGCCACCTAATAAACTAGACCTTCTGGTGCCAAAGTATATTATCTAGATTCTAGACGAAAGGTAAATTTGGGTCAGTTTATCCAAGCGGACCAGATTTTAGACACAGATGTTTTTCACAAGAGAAATATCTTTTTGCGCAATAAAAAAGAAAGTGATTAAGGAAAAACGCATGTTTTTTAATGAACGAAACATTAGTCTTTAGATGCCCTCAATGTGTTTACGAAATTTCACGACGGAATTGCAGAATTTGGAGTAGTTGTAATTTCAATATCACTATCTTCAACTTACAACCGTGTGCATGAACGAAGTTATATTGAGGAAAACCGAATCACGTTATAAGAAATGAGAAATTATCTGATCAAATAGTACTGTGCTTAGGATCCAAGAGAAGCTCTTGCTACATAATTCACGATCATGAGATTTGATTAATGTGAAATATGATATGGAATTCTTTTTAGAGGACTTACCATTACTGGGCTTTTGTGGTATTTCGTTGGTATCGATCCCTCGGGCCTGGAAGATGTGGGTGACTGCACTGCAATTGGGACTGAATTGCTCCAGTATGGACGGACCGCCGCCGCCACCTATGCCTGGTTCGCGATTTGGATTGGGTGCAGCCAAAGCAGCAACTTGAGGCGATATGCTAGAAGAGGAGCTAGTGCTGGCATGCTCTGCCAGCATCATGCTGGGCAGGATAAGCAGGGTCATAAAGAGACTCAAAAATATCACATTTGTAGTTCTGCAGCGAGGAAGAAGTCCTGGCTTTTTCGGCAGCATATTTCTTCTGTTGCAATTATTCCTGCTGCTGCCAGCGCTCTTGCTCGGTGGATAATTCAACATTTCCTATTTCACAAAATGATGATTACCTTTCCTTGCGGCTTATCACACGCGCTAGAGCAAGCAGAGTGGAGTGGAGTAATGGGGTAGAGACAGAGAAAAACAAATAAAGAGCAGGAGTAACTTGTTGTTGGTATTTTCAAGTGTTGTTGTTCCTCCTGCTGTTGTTGCGTTTAAATTCGTTTTATTATTATTTGTATTATCAATTTATACCATGTGTCCTTTGCGCCAGACACCCACACACACGCGCTCGCACTCACTATTGCATTTTTTTGTCTTTACCGGCACTTGCGTTGCTTCGCTCTTGTTGTTCATTTGCATGCATTTTATGCCTCTTTCGTCTTGTATGAAGTGGCGATCAAATTAAAAAAAAAAAAACAACAAAAAGCAACACACACGCAAACAAGCGACACAAAACACCGAAAACAGCGTAAAAAAAATCAAATCATACAAATCGCTCCGCACAGACCTCACGACTCAAAAGCAAAAAAAACAATAACAAATATAACAAAAACAGTATTTGAACCACTTATGCTCGATGAACCTGTATTTGATTGTCGAACCCTTATTTGATGCTCAAGCCCAGTATCTGGAGCAGCTATCGATAAATTATCGTGTTCGGGAACCAATTAATCGATGCTTTGTTGCAGTCTAGAACTGGTAAATCATCGATGTTTGGCACCATCGATGTTTTCGACTTTTTAAATAGAAACATCGATGTTTGCGCGGTAAATTCCAAATGATTCTCTTATATCAATACTTTTATATTTTTTTAGGATACAGGCCTAAATAACAACATTAACAAGAAAATAGAAACCAAAATTACAGCAAATTGTATGTTTACAATTTATTTATAAACTTCGATTATATACAAAATAACATTTTAATTTAATTTTCGTCTCTTGCATATAGTTTAATAAAAAATTTGTACGGCAATTAATTACAAATTTGTACGGCATTTGAGGCTGATATAATCCTGATCCATCCTTTTTAAATCGCAGATCGAGAAAGGTTGCAGTCCTGAGTATTAGTGATGTAAATATGATTCAAAAATATGAGCTTTGTTTTTTTACGTATATTTTATGTATGTTTTCATTTATTTTCTTTTTTAATAGACATTTAACTTAAAAAATAACTCAAGCTTTCAAGACATAGCAATTATAACTATTTTGCTGAACAAACAAAATATGATTAATTCATACCAAAAAAAACAAGAGAACATTAGAAAAAGTATTTTTTCTCAATACTTTGCAGAAACAAAATACGACTTACCCTATCAAGTGTACGCCTATTTCATTTGTGTTAAAATATTTGCAATATGAAATATGTATAATGCTATTTGTTGCAGTTTATTTAACAAAAAATGTATTTACTTACTTTGGTATTGCAAACACTTCGAATTTGTAAAACCACGCGCAGTTGATACACTTTATCCAGTGTTGTGAAAACCGATGTTTTGCAAAACATCGATGCATCAATTATCATCGACATCAACAAATCGATAAACATCGCTAAAAAAAAAAAAACATGCTCGATGCATCGATGTTTTTTTACATCACATCCAGGTCTATTGCAATCTCGCTCGCACTCATTGCTGAAAAATTTGTATTCAAAAGTTATACTGCAACAGAACATGGAAGGTGCCACAGAAACCTCTGACAGGTTTAACAGACAGAGCTTTTCTCCAACGCTTGTTTAATATTTCGCTTGTAGCGAAGTATGTTCAAAATAAAGTACTGTTGAAATAAACTTGGTTTATTTCTGGATTGAATTGCATTTAAAGAATCGATAAAAATATTTGTTTTCATATTAAATTGATTATTATTTTACAAAAACGCCTTGAAAAATATTAAGCAATGGTCGATTTTGCCCAAAAACACCCATAAGCACTCCTGCCAACCTGCTGGAAATGGGAAAAACCTTATTTTTAGACAACAAATTTGTGTTTCCAATTTTAGTTTGTTACATGCCACAAGTAAGCACAAATTTAATAAACTATGGCAAAAAAGGCTTTGACCTTTTTTAAAATGTGTGTACACGGGTAAATTTAATATAAACGTAGAAAGAATGAACCAAGTTGGCATCTCTGTTTGTATCACGGCCAGCCAAAGAAGAAGAAATGTAAACAGCTGTAAATAATGCAATTAAAGTTGCCGCCTTTTTTTAAATGAATTGAAATTTATTGCATTTCTGATGAAAATGATTTCTAATATGATCGAATAAAAAAATTACATTTACATTCGAATATGTGCATAGAATTTTAGTTAATATCACTTTTAATTTACGACTTGTAAAGAATAGAAAATGCTTGCCAAAAAATAGCAAGCGTCTAGATGAAATAAGATTCCAAAAGATTTCGCACGCAGTTGTTCTAAACACCGCCTGGTCTGCATCCAATGACCTGTAGAAATCGCATGGGCGAAATTTTATTCTGGGGTAAAACAGTTGCCATAGTTTCGAAAAACGAATTGTGTAGAAAATAGAATGTAGGCTTACGAACGCAATAGTTAGCCGGAAATCCCCTTATCGTTGCATTGTATTATTCTTTTTGTATTTAATTAATTGTTCAAATTTTTGGTAAATTTTTATACCATGCATCCATATGATGAAATAGTATATTAAAGTCGCCAAAAACAGGGAGAATGAAGCTTTTCCGACCCTATAAAGTATATATATTCTTGATCAGCATGAGAAGAGAAATTGATATAGCCATGTCCGTCTGCCCGTCCGTAAGAGTGCAGAGATCTCAGCAACTACAAATGTTAGAGTTATCAAATTTAGAATGTAGACTCGTGTAGTATTGGCGCAGAGCAAGTTTATTTTTTTTTTGCCACGGAATTTAATAGAAAGTGATTTTCTTCCCGCAATATTTGTCATATCGGAATTTAATTTGGCACACTCATAGATCTTATAAACATCTATCATTCCACCAAATTTTTTTTGCCACGCCCCCTTCCGCCTCCGGAATTCAATAAAAAGTGATTTTCTTCCGCAATATTTATCGTATCGGAATTTCGGCACATTTATATATGTTATGAACAGCTATCATTTCACCAAATTTGATAAAAATCGGAATAAAAATGGCCGAGTTATACGTTGAAATGTTTTGCACTCAAAGCGGTGCAAGGGCTAATTTGGCCGGTGTGGCGCTAAAGTGCACAAACATAAGAGTGAGCGAGATAGCATATGTATGTTAGAAATCGCGCATAGGAAAGAAATTGAATATATGAATTTAGTTTTATAAACTCAAGGTAGTTTTCTTTCCCCTGATACATGGTATATCCAAGTCGGCCCGGCGACTTACTTACTTTATTCAATCCAGATGATATGTCTGCTGCTATTTGCCTCCATACCGCAGGCGTATAATCATCTTTACAAGAAAGTCTTTCCTTTACCGAATCGTGTCACCTTATACAGATGATTATCAGATGTCGATATAAATACTGGTACCCTGGATGTGGTTTGCGTATTGGTCTTCGACGAGATGAAGGTTACAACTGATTACGAATATGACAGCTCAGCGGACGTCATGTACAAGCCAAGTAACTTGGTGCAATTGGCAATTGTGCGCGGGTTAAAAAAATTATGGAAGTAGCCAGTTTACTTCGATTACAACACCCGGATGGACATGGACACGCTTAACACCATTTTAAGGAAGCTGTACCGTAGAGGATATCCAGGAGGATTGGGCGCCGGAAACCAACGACTATGGATAGAGCTTGGTACTTCAGAAAGTAAGTGTATTACAAGAATTATAAGCGGAGAGAAGTTTTAATGGTTTTTTGTATGTTTTTAGAAAAAACCTGGTTTAGCCATCCAGAGGATGATGAACTGAAGATTTTTGTTTTTTCGGATGCCCCTCATCTTATAAAATTAGTCCGTAACCACTATTTGGAAACTGGATTAAAAATAAAGTAAGTTGCCGGGCCGACTTGGATATACATACCATGCATCAAGGGAAAAACTATATCGAATTTATAAAACTAAATTCGTGATTTTTAACACGTGCTATCTCGCTCACTCTTATGTGTGTGCATTCCGAGATATGGGAGCTCAAAATATTGTTTTTCAAATAGCGGGGGCGGGGCGAAAAAAAAATAAACTCGATCTACCTGCAGAGCAAACGAGTCTACATGCCAAGTTTGGTAGCTCTAGCTCTTATATTCATCCTATGAATGCATGGTATAATTATCCGAATTGTGAGTGTCTTTCACTAATGCATTAACAATTTATAGATTGAATTATACTTACTGTTACTGCCAATTTTCTAAGATTTTCCAAATTTAAACAGATCGATTTTTTAAAATAATTCTATTAGAATCCTTTGAAAATACCGAGGGTAAGTAACACCAGATGGTTGTCGATAGAGAGTGCGGTTTCCCGAATCGTGGATCAGTGGACAGAATTGAAGCTCCACTAGCAGCTACGTCTGAAAAGTGTCACAAAGCACAACTTTTCCACGGACTGTATAAAGATGAGATAAACTAGCTTTATTTGGTCTTTTTAAGGCCAATTTTAAAAGACATGCAAAGATTGAACAAAAATTTTCAAAACAGGAACGGAGACCCTTTTTGGATGTGATTCTTGGTATTAACTCACTGAAATGGAAAATAGTTCCACCAGATCATGCAATAAATATTTTAAAAGATGATTTGGAGAACGCAGCCTAATTTGTATTTTGGCTATGCGATCGAAAACAAAATTAAAGAAGCCCAATTTACCGCAGGAGTTAAGGAGTCAATAATCAAACTCCGCGAAAGGTAATATGTTTGTTTTGATCGTAGTATCAATATTAAAATTTTTGTATTTCTAGATTGCCGGAAAATATTGAAATAATGCGACAGGTCAATTTATGTTCCGTTAAAAATATGTTGAGACCATCCAAAAGTAAGGACATTCTCAATGTACTGGAATATTTTGAATGTCAAGACATTCAAATTAACAAAATACATTTTGTCAAGTGTGAATTTGTTCAGGATACCACCAAGTTTTGGGCGGAAGTCCTAAATTACAAGAGGATAGGAATAGAGGATTTGCGTATGAAAAGAAAGGTGCGGGTTCGAATCTCGTTTGCGACGTTTGTTTAAAGATTTTTTTTTGGTTTTAAGCGAATAGACGCTAGTTCGAAGTTAGCTTCTTTGATATTTGTACCCTTGAGAAGGAATCGTATAAAGTATAAAATATAAAGTATTCTTGATCAGCATCAGAAGACGACTTGATATAGCCATGTCTTTCTGTCTTCTACTATGCGAACTAGTCCCACAGTTTTAGAGCTATGGCTCTCAGTTCGTACATAAGCTTTTTATCAGGGGTGTCACAGAAATCGCTAACGCCCCAAAATCGCCCCAAACGCAAACGTAGGGTGTCACAGAAACCTCTTTTGACAGTTTTGAAAAGTTACAAGTTTTTCTCCAACGTTTGGTTAATTTTGCGCTTACAGCAAATTATGTTGAAAAAAGAATGGTGTTGAAATAAACTTTGATTATTTTTGGATGGAATTGCATTCAAATAATCGCTGGCAATATTCGTGTTCATATATAATTTATTATTTTACAAAAACGCCTTTGAAAAAATCAAGCAAGCGTCGTTTTTGCGTAAATCACCCATAAGCAAGGCTGCCATCTTGCTGAAAACGGCAGAAACTTTTTTCGGACAAAACATTTGTGTTTCCAATTTTAGTTTGTTATATGCCACAAGTAAGCACAATTTTTATGGATTACGACCAAATTTAAGAAAGTTTTTTAAATTGTGTGTACACGGATAAATTTAATGTAAACGTCGAAAAAATGCACCAAGTTGACGTCTCTGTTTTTAGCTTGGCCAGCCATAGAAGAAGAAGAAATGTAAACAGCTGAAAAAAATGCAATTGCAGTTGCCGCCCTTTTAAAAATGAATTGAAATTTTTTGGATTTCTGATGGATAAGGTTTCTAATATGATCGAATAAATATATTAAATTTGTATTTGAATATGTGCATCGAATTTTAAATTATTTCACTTGTAATTGAAGATTTGTAAAAATGGAAATCGCTTGCTAAAAAGAAGCAAGAGTCTAGATTAAATAATATTCCCAATGGTTTCGCTCACATTTGTTCTAAACACCTCCAGGTCTGCATCCAATGACCTGTTGAACAGAGCTAATACCTAGAAATCGCATGGACGAAATTGTATTTTGGGGTAAAACAGTTGCCATTGTTGCGAAAAAAGAATTGTGTAGAAAAGAGAATGTAGGCTTACAAACGCAATAGTTAGCAGTTATCGATGCATTGTATTCATCTTGTATTTAATTCATTGTTCTTAAATTTTTGGTTAATTTGCCAAATATTGTTTACAGTTACAAATTTGAAGCAAATGTAAACAACAGGGTTGCCAAAGCAGCGACAATATTGCGCGCGATAATAATTTTAAAAATTTTGGTGTTGCAGTATGTTAACTGTACCTCCAAAAAATAAGTAAATTTTTTCTTGTTGTATAACATTAGCAATAATTTTTGGTTTACGAAAAATGTATAACATTTTTAATTCCAAATGTTCGTATTTTTTTTTTTGAATTGCACAACCCTATTGCACTTATCGACAATCGAAATACCGAAATAGCGGCTATCGAGTCAGCTGCTGTGCCAACCGGTGGCTGTGGCTCCGAAAATGTTGCCGAAAATGAAACGTCGGGGATTTCCATGACACCAACGTTTGGTTTCGGCGTTTTACATTTCAAATGTCGCCAAAATCGCTAGCGTTTTCTGTGACACCCCTGTATATACCAAAGGCAGCTAAGGTGCAATTTTTAAAAAGATCGGACCACTATATCATATGGCTCCCATAGGAATCATCGAACCAAAAATAGTTTGGCTTCTAACAACTATTTTATTTCTTTAACGATCGTCACCAAACTTAATACTTTACATTTACACATAATAAATTATAAACCTGCTAAATTTGATCAAAATCGGACGACTACATCATATAGCTGTCATACAAACATATAAAACAGTTGCATGCTGCTTGCACACATACTTATATGCATATGTACATACATATGCTTGACTTGTTATGGCGTATAAATATGGGGTTTTACTTAAAGGACTTTGCATATAGCTAACTCTTTTTAGGGATTGAGTAACACAAGAACTTGCAAGGGTATACAAACTTCGCCGTAGCCGAAGTTAGCTTCTTTGATATTTATACACTTCCAAAAAGGGTATATTAATTTTGATCAGAAGTGTGCAACGCATAGAAGGAGGCATCTCCGACCATATAAAGTATATATATTCTTGATCAGTATAACAAGACGATGTCAAATCCGTTTGTCCGTCTGTCTGGATCAACAGTTTCTTTTCCTAGACCGCTAAAGCTACAGAGCTGCAATTTTGCACGAAGTCTTGTATATACTGCAGGCATTGTATATCTCGGATTCATCCGGATTGGTCGACAATATCATATAGCTCCCATAGGAACTATCGGTCGAAAAATAAGTTTTAGATTAATAACTTTTTCTTTCGATTATCATGAGACTTAACATTTGGCAGTTTACTTTACATCTATACTATATCATAAAGCTCCCATAGGAACAATCGGACCAAAAATAGTTTTGCTTTCAAAAACTTTTTTTTTCTTTTGCGATCATCACCAAACTTGCTATACACATATATACTGGGGTGTAACAGAAAATGCTAGCGATTTTGGCGACGTTTGAAATGTAAAACGCCGACGTTTCATTTTCGGCAACATTTTCGGAGCCACAGCCACCGGTTGGCACAGCAGCTGACTCGATCGCCGCTATTTCGGTATTTCGATTGTCGATAAGTGCAATAGGGTTGTGCAATTAAAAAAAAAACCAGAAGGCTAACTTCGACCATGCCGAAGTTTGTTTACCCTTGCAAGTTCTTGCGTTACTCAATCCCTAAATGGAGATCGCAAAATGGAAAGGGTTTTTGTGTAAAAACCCTTATCTACACGCTATAGCACGGCACGCACACATATGCATGTATGTAGATATATGTATGTATGCTGCAGCATGCAATTTTTCCATCTGTTTGTATGACAGCTATATCATATAGTAATCCGATTTTGATCAAATTTGGCAGGATTATAATTTATTATGTGCAAATGTTATTTGCCAATCGCAATAGAAACAAAAAAGTTTTTAGAAGCAAAACTATATTTGGTCCGATTGTTCCTATGGGAGCTATATGATATATTAGTCCGATCTTGATCAAATTTGGCACGGACGTATAGATGTATAGTAAACTGCCAAATGTTAAGTTTTATAAGAATTAGATGAAAAACAACGAAGTAATTGATCTAAAACTCATTTTTCGACCGATGGTTCCTATGGGAGCTATATGATATAGTCGTCCGATCCGGATGAATCCGAGATATGCAATGCCTGCAATATATACAAGACTTCGTGCAAAATTGCAGCTCTGTAGCTATACCGGTTTAGGAGGAGAAGCTGTTGATCCAGACAGACAGACGGACAAACGGATTTGAACTCGTCTTGTCATGCTGATCAAGAATATATATACTTTATATGGTCGGAGATGACTCCTTCTATGCGTTGCACACTTCTGACCAAAATTAATATACCCTTTTTGCAAGGGTATAAAAAATACTAACGTTTGGAATTAAAATTGTTATACATTTTTCGTAAACCAAAAATTATTGCTAATGTTATACAACAAGAAAAAATGTACTTATTTTTTGGAGGTACAGTTAACATACTGCAACACCAAAATTTTTAAAATTATTATCGCGCGCAATATTGTCGGCGCTTTGACAACCCTATTTTTTACATTTTCTTCAAATTTGTAACTGTAAACAAATTTTGACTAATTAACTAAAAATTTAAGAACAATGAATTAAATACAACATGAATAGAATAGAACGCATCGATAACTGCTAACTATTGCGTTTGTAAGCCTACATTCTCTTTTATACACAATTCATTTTTCGCAACGATGGCAACTGTTTTACCCCAGAATAAAATTTCGTCCATGCGATTTCTAGGTATTAGCTAGGTATTTGAGGTCTGTTCAACAGGTCATTGGATGCAGACCTGGAGGTGTTTAGAACAAATGTGAGCGAAATCGTTAGGAATATTATTTAATCTAGACTCTTGCTTCTTTTTAGCAAGCGATTTCCATTTTTACAAATCTTCAATTACAAGTGAAATAGTTTAAGATTCGATGCACATATTCAAATGCAAATGTAATTAAGTTTATTCGATCATATTAGAAACCATATCCATCAGAAATCCAAAAATTTCAATTCATTTTAAAAAGGGCGGCAACTGCAATTGCATTTTTTACAGCTGTTTACATTTCTTCTTCTTCTTTGGCTGGCCAAGATAAAAACAGAGACGTCAGCTTGGTGCATTTTTTCGACGTTTACATTAAATTTGTCCGTGTACACACAATTTCAAAAACTTTCTTAAATTTGGTCGTATTCCATAAAATTTGTGCTTTCTTGTGGCATATAACAAACTAAAATTGGAAACACAAATGTTTTGTCCGAAAATTAGTTTCTGCCGTTTTCAGCAGGATGGCAGCCTTGCTTATGGGTGATTTAAGCAAAAACGACGCTTGCTTGAATTTTTCACAGGCGTTTTCGTAAAATAATAAATTATATATGAACACAAATATTGCCAGCGATTATTTGAATGCAATTCCATCCAAAAATAATCAAAGTTTATTTCAACACCATTCTTTTTTCAACATAATTTGCTGTAAGCGCAAAATTAACCAAACGTTGGAGAAAAACTTGTAACTTTTCAAAACTGTCAAAAGAGGTTTCTGTGACACCCTACATTTGCGTTTGGGGCGATTTTGAGGCGTTAGCGATTTCTGTGACACCCCTGAATAAGTTTATTTTAAGAAACTTCGGAATGCTGAATTTGAATAATATTAGTAGTACCTATAGTTGTTTAATATATAAGGTGTATTGTTAGAAAAGTGAATTTATTTTTACTACATATTTCGGGTTTTCGCAATGCAAATCAAAAAAGTTGGTATGCCATTATTTGAGGTCTTAATAGATAAGTTTATTAACAAAACAAAAAGTTCAATTCATTATTCTTTTAGCGCGGTGTAAACAAAAACATAAAAAAATCTACGGAAAAAAGTCTACATACCGGCTTCATGCTTTGGTTTAGGACTAGATAGACATCGAAATATTAATTGTATTTTTATTTTTATACCATGCATTCATAGAATGAAATGGTATATTAAAGTCGCCAAAATGTATGTAACAGGGAGAAGGAAGCTTTTCCGACCCTATAAAGTATATATATTCTTGATCAGTATCAATAGCCGAGTCGATTGGGACATGTCCGTCTGTCTGTCCGTCTGTAGGATCATCGAGATCTCGGAGACTATAAGAGCTAGAGCTACCAAACTTGGCAGTTAGACTCGTTTGCTCTGCAGGTAGATCGAGTTTATATTTTTTTGCCCCGCCCCCTTCCGCCCCCGCCATTTGAAAAACAATATTTTGAGCCTCCATATCTTGGGAACTATAAAAGCTAGAGCTATCGTTTTTGGACAGTAGACAGTAGCACGCAGACCAAGTTTGTTTCAAATTTTTGCGACGCCCCCTTCCGCCCCCGAAATTCGAAAAATTCGATTTTTAGCCGAAATATTTATCGTATCGAAATTAAATTTGGCACACTAATACATGTCACGTATATCTATCATCCCACCAAAAAACACAATCGGAATAAAAATGGCCGAGTTAAACATAGAAACGTTTTTCACCCACAGCGGTGCAAGGCAGATGCACGCAAAAAAGAGTGAGATAGCATATGCTGGAAATCACCGATTTGGTCGGGGGGTGCTAAAGTGCTCGTTTCCACATAAGAGTGAGCGAGATAGCATTTAAAAGAAATTTAATATATATCTCTTCACCTAATGCATGGTATATCCAAGTCAGCCCGGCGACTTACTTACTTTATTAATATTTAGTTGGGCCACCATTGGCATCTATGACAGCCTGAAGTCGGCGGGGCATCGATTCCACCAATTTTTCTGTTGTGGTAGGCGAAACTTCTTCCCAAGAGGGCGATTTGGAGAGTTTCGCGGCTGCTAATGTCCTTTTTACGCACCAATCGTTCCACAATATCCCAAAGATGTTCAATCGGATTTAGGTCTGGCGATTGGGGTGGTGAATTCAGTTGCCTTGGGGCATAATAAAGCAACCAGTCTCGCACAACATGAGCGGTGTGCTTTGGATCATTGTCCTGTTGGAAGATCCAGCTACTTCCCAGGCTCAATGTATCCACCGGCGCTTGCAAATGGTCTTCCAAAATCTTCTTATATTGGAAACGGTCCATGTTTCCTTCCACAAACACCAAATCACCGACTCCTGATGACGCCATAGCTCCCCAAACCATTACACTACCGCCGCCATGCTTGACGGTTGGTATAAGGTTTTTGGGGTCAAGAGCGGTGTTTCTCCTCCCAACTTTGGAAAGACCATCACTTCCGAAAATATTATATTTACTCTCATCAGTAAATAAGACACTTTTCCAAAAGTTGGCATCCTTATTTAAATGCGCTTTGGCGAATTCCAGGCCCAAAATCCGATTCTTCTCGGAAATTAGCGGTTTCTTTAGTGGAACTCGGCTTTTAAAACCATCCCGGTGCAAAAAATTGGCAATTGTTTTTGGATGCACAATGGCTCCTGAAGATTTTTCAATATGTTCCGCTAATTTTGGAGCACTTATTTTGGGATTTTTGTTGACTTCTGTGCGGATGCTTCTCTCATCAATAATGCACACACTTCAGATGCAGTGAAGCTAGGCGTCAAAATAATCGGAGATTTTCCTTTTTTACTGTCTATTTTTTGAGTTATTAAAGGGAATTCCCCCGCTGTATGTAGACTTTTTTCCGGGAACATTTTTTGTTTTTTGCTAATAACTTTAGCATACATAATTTTTTAATACATTTTTTTCAGAAATAATGATAACTATTAGTGTCCTGTATAATGGCATACCAACTTTTTTGATTTGCATTGCGAAAACCCGAAATATCGAAAATTTGGGGGTGTATGTTGACTTTTTTTCCTTGACTGTAAGTACCCTCTAGTACTGGTAACTAGTTCGTACCCTCTAGTACTGGTAACTAGTTCGTAGCTGGTGAAATCACTACTTACTAGGGTACCACCATTACTTACTTTGCTGACCCTAGGCAATGCATTTTATCATTTCGTTTCTTGTATGAAATGTCCGCAAAAAGGGTCAATCGCCACCACATCGTTTACCGCGAACTAGCGAATTGGGTCACCATGAAAGAGTTAGTCACATGGGTACCCATGCCAGGGGTGGTCATGTGAGTACCCATGAAAGGGCTAGTTACATGGGTACCCATGCCAGAGGTGGTGATGTGAGTACCCATGAAAGGGCTAGTTACATGGGTACCCATGCCAGAGGTGGTGATGTGAGTACCCATGAAAGGGCTAGTTACATGGGTACCCATGCCAGAGGTGGTGAAATGGGTACTCAATCCAGGGGTGGTGAAAAGAAATGAAAAAAAGTTAAAATAGTTTTAATGAAATTTTTTTTTTTTTTTTTATTTAAAAATAAATTTTTTCACTTTAAATCCGTTTTATTTTCATTTGTTTTTTTGTTCACGCTACTGTTTTTAAAGAAACGTTTCTTCTGCAGCTGCATGGCCTTTCGCAGTTGTTCTTCGGGTGATCCACTGCCATCAACCAAATTTATTGCATCTAGGGAAAAAATGTGAAGATTAAATTTTGTAATTAAATCGGCAATGAATTAAATAATACCTACCAAGTAATACTTCATAAAAAGTGCTCTCGTTTTTCAAGGCTGCTTTGCCTTGAACGCCATCAACATTGTATGCTAATACTACAGGATTAGCCATAATATTTTTAAGGTTTTTTAAAATTCCCCCAGCCATAATATGGGTCCTTATCGCATCAATCTGTTCTCTTCGTCTATTCTCCTGTGTATTTGCTCTAAAATTTTTGTTGGCTTTCGAACGTAACTTTTAATATGTTGTAAATAATTCTCGAAAGCATATGCAGAACCGTTTACTGGATCGCCCACCTGCTCCACCGTTTGTTGAACATGGAGTAAACTATGGACGTTATATGATACGCTATTTTCACCAAATATAATTGGAAAATTTTCCACAAAAAGCTGCAACATGCGCTGACAGGTTCCCAAATTTGATTTTCTGTGGAATGGGCAGCACAACATTCTATACGCGCAATGCAGTAACTTAAACTCATAGTACTGGTCGTCAGATAGTTCATTTTTTAGTACGGAAATTCCTGTGTATAGTAAAAATTGCCTAAATTCTGTCGCTTTCCATTTTGACAGTTCATTTAGGGATCTAGGCTTTCTTACAAATTCTCTTGGCATTTTTTTGCGTAAGTCAATTAATTTTTGAGATATATTATTTTTTTTTTCTTTCATTAATTTATTACAACTCTTGTTATTTACTAATCTGTGAAGAAATTTACGCATGACTCCTAAATCGATTAAATGCATACAATCCAATGGAATTTGGGTAACCATTTTAACATTTAGGGTTTCAAAAGGTGTAATTTTTGTCAAATAGTGCTTTGAGTGGTGATCGGAATATTTTCTATCTTTGAAGTCCTCGTCTGTTATTAAGTCTCCACTTTCTGTTTTGTATGTTAATACACCATTTATTTTTTTACCGACTTGTGTACATTTCGAACATCCATGCGATGATGTATGTCCAGGAGTCCCACTGACGTAAGCCCTAGCTGGAGCATCACAAACAATGGCCCTAAGTTGTACTTCTAAGTGCTTTTCGTCTATATCAATTCCATTTTCCATTAAATCCTTTAACTCGCAAGTAAATTGGCTTAGAAATTCATCACAACTATAGGGCTTGGATTTCCCCAAATATATTCCAGCAGGAAGTACCGGTAAATTTGGAATGTTTGTCAATTTTATTAATATGGGCCAAAGTTGTGAATTGGAACTTTTGAACAGAGGAATGCCGTCAATATTTATGTCAATAATTAATTTGTTGTCATTACAATAAGTTGAGGATAAAAGTTTATTAATTTGATTTTTTATGCCTATGTGTAAATAAAGACCTCCATCAATACGTGTTATTTCTGCTTTTTTTGGCGAACTATATTTGTAGAATGGAACGACATCTAAATTATGGCTTTTCAATATTTTCACTAAGTCAATCGCGCAGTCACGCGTCGGCCTATGCTTAAGGAACCACAATTTTAACTGTTCATTTAAATTATTAGTTTCTTTTTCTTCGATTTTATTGTTTATGCCACTGTCAATGTTTATCACATTTAAAACTTCTTCAACTTCTTCCATTTTACCATCACTTTCATTATTTTTTTTTTCTTCTCCCTTTTCTAATGTCGCGGCACAATTTAATTTGTTTATATATTTTGCTTTCTGCTCCTGTTTGAGCCTTCTTAAATGCCTTTCACTATACATATTGTTTTAATTATAATTTGGTTAAATTTTGTTCGAATATTTACGATTGTTGCTGCTTCAGAACTTCACTTGCAATGCTTGATTGTATTTGCTCAACCGGCGAACGCAGCAGCCTTCGAACATCGAGGAAGAGCAGAAAGCATAAACGAAAAAAAACGGTACTTCCATAACAATTGTTTTTGTAAATTAGGAAAGAAACAGCGACAGAAAGCGAAGATTGTTTTTTTCCTTCACCTATGCGCTATTCGCAAAACACCAAAAATATATGTGATGATAGTACCGTTTTTTTTTCGTTTATGTTTTCTGCCGTTTCGTGCATATACTTTGTTGCTCGGTGGTTCGGCGTTCGCTTACCATAGGGTCAGTGAAGTAAGTACCCATGTTAGGACTAGTGGGGAAGGTAGTTCAACTATGGTCAATCGCCACCTCCAGTACTACAGGGTAGTTACACCCGCGACCGACATAATCGACGGCATTCTTAAATAAATTAAAAAGGAATTACTTATCTATAAACAATAATTTAAGTAAAGACTCTGCTATCACCTAATAAGTGGCTTTGATAAGTATACTCTTTCTGAAATATAGAATCTCAATCCATCAAATGATCGATCTCTAATGGCTGAAACATACATTTCTCCGAAACTAAAAACAGGGCTTCGCAATCAAATTTCCAATTTTGGAAATGTTTGACCCTGAGACTTATTTCTGGGCATCGCAAACGCAGGAATGACTCAAAATTGGGTTTTCTGAAATACGAAAGGTAAAATGGTTTCCAAATATTCTCATATGAATGCGGGGAATATAAATTCGAGGAACATATGTATGTATGTACATACGTTTGACGCACATTCGAGTTCCATTTAATAAAGCTTTACTCGTATTTAAATTTCGAAGAAGTATCACAATACAATTTTCTTTTTAAATCAATTTATGAGGAGGCAAGCCACTAACTGAAAGACTGTCTAAAAAGTCAATCGGAAAATTATTATGTCCACGCACATTATCGCTGACAATTTTAACTAAACTACAGTTCCTGTCCTGGCATTCTTTTTAAAACTTCTGAGTTGGTAAATAACAACATAATTTTTTGGAGCCAAAACAATTGAGCTTAACATTTCTGAAAATAAAATATTTTCTAAAACATTCCAAAACATATAATGAATTATATTAACAGGGTGGCAAGTCAAATGATATTTCAACTATTTTAACCATATTCGGACCGAACTGAGAAAAAGATTCCATTTTACCATCACCAAGTAATTTAAGAAACTGAAAAAACGATTTTTCAATGATTTTTTAAAACCAAATTAAAATAGAATAGTTTTTCCCCAAAAATTCTTTCTTTATTGTCTTCTTAACTAATATCTATAAACAATCTATTGATTAATTTTAAAGCATAAATAGGGCACATTGAAACTTCATCAATTATAATCAGTGATGCTGAATTCAGAAATCTACCTTGACTACTGTTAGGAATGATATTTCTATAATTGGTATTGTTTATTAGAAAACATTGTGTAAGATCCTGCCACCAACTACGAGAGTAGAAGCAGTACCACTAAAAGCTGTGGGTATATAACGAAGATAATTGCTGTTTGTACAAAAGATTTAACACAACTTTCTCGAGCCGTTAAACCGAATTCATTGCTACCAGTATCACAATGGAAAACTTGACGCAAAATTCCATCTACATATAATAACACGTTGTTCAAAATCTGAATGGACACGAACACTTCAGTGTCGCTCTGCTGAGAGGCTACACATGAAAAAATGTATCCTTGCTTTGTTTTCTCTTTGTTTCTCTTGCATTTAATCGTCGACTGCGCTCGTTGTCTTCATTGCGGCGAAATTTGTTCACTTTTTATTTTGCGCAGTGTAAAGCACCTTACACACACATGCAAGCGCACGCATACATTGATACGTTTTCTCAGTTCTCTTTGTGCCGATCCCTGCTCTAGGCTGCACCTGACTACGCCCATGACTGGACCATCTCTGCTCTCCAGCCACGAATGGAAGGGAAAGGTGTTGAACATTAGTGATTTGTTGGACTACAGTTCCCAAAAGTACTTACATATGTTAAAAAGCTTTTTTTTGTGTTATTTTTAATACCCTTGCAGAGGGTATTAAAAAATTGGTCAGATGTTTGTAACGTAGAGAAGGAATCGTTTCCGACCCCATAAAGTATATATATTCTTGATCAGCATGAGAAGACGAGTTGAGATAGCCATGTCCGTCTGTCTGTCTTCTGCTATACGAAGTCCCACAGATTTAGAGCTATGGCTTTCAAAGTTCGTTCATAAGCTTTTCTATACCAGAGGCAGCTAATGTGCCATTTTCAAAAGGATCGGACCACTATATCATATAGCTACCATAGGAATTATCGGTCGAAAAAAGGGGTTTAGATCAATTACTTCGTTATTTTTTTACGGGATTATCATAAAACTTAATATATGGCAGCTTAATATACATATATCTAAATCAAGATCAGACTACTATATCATATAGCTCCCATAGGAATCATCGGACCAAAAATATTTTGCTTCTAATAACTCTTTTATTTCTTTAACGATCGTCACCAAACTTAATATTTTACATTTATACATAATAAATTATAGTTCTGGTAAATTTAATCAAAATCGGATGAATCATATAGCTGTCAAACAAACATATAAAACAGTTGCATCCTGCTTGCACACAAATATATATGTATGTATATATTATGGTGTATAGATATGGGTTTTACTCAAAGCTCCATGCATTTAGCTAACTCTTTTTAGGGATTGAGTAACACAAGAACTTGCAAGGGTATACAAACTTCGGCATGGCCGAAGTCAACACGAAGCTGTCTTTTTGACCATACAAATTTTATGGTCAAAAAGCCATAACAATTTTATGGTCAAAAAGTCAGCTTCGTGTTGACTTCGGCTGCACACAAATAGCAACACGAACCTTGCTGTGTGAGCTGCCGAACAAAAGTGACCGCACGGGCTATGGTTGCCGATCCCTGGTGTAAAGCAGAGCCGGCCACGCATAGCCCCCGGGGGCAGTGTTGCCATTTCCGCTTTTTTCCCGTCAGATCTGGCTGTTTTCAAAGTGGAATTGCGGGACAAATTGAAAAACAGCGGGAATTCTGGCTTTTTAGCAAATTCAAACGACTTCTAAATTTTTTGTAAATGTTTGCAGTAATTTATATTAAAATTTGACTATATATATGTTAATGCAGTACTTCAAGTAATATATCAATATTTACTTTTATCGAATAAGCTCCTCTTAAAAATTCATACCGATATTGGCGCGTCTTCCATCTCTAATATTGTGAAATTCGACTGCGTAAAATCATTTGTAAATTGCAATGCCCAAAGAAAATTATAAGCAAAAAGTGCGAGATGTTTGGCTGCGGGCTGCAGAATTTAAGGCTTGGCTCAGGAAGGACCCAACCGACGCCACACGGGCATATTGCAGTTATTGCAAATGCACCATTACAGCCAAACTAAGTGATTTGCATGCACATGGTGCTACCAAAAAGCATGCTGCATCAATGGAGGGCCATCTGCAGCAGAACAAAATACCCTTTCTGGTTGAATTGCCGTCAAGAACAATTGAGCAGGAGGCAGCGCTTTGCCTATTTGTGGCCCAACATTGCGCAATCACCTCCGTTGATCATTTAAGTAATATTTGTATCAAAAAGTTTGATGACAGCAGCTCTGCGTCGAAAATAAAACTACATCGTACAAAATGTACATATATAATTAAAAATGCATGGGCACCCCACTTTAAGGATGAGCTTTATAAAGACATTGGTGGTTCCAGATACAGCCTACTTTTGGATGAATCCACAGACATTAGTGTCACGAAATTACTTGGTAAGAAATTATTATATAAACATATTTATATGTACTTTTAATTGTTTAAAATGTCATTTTATATTAAGTTTTATTTATATTATTCAAAATTAATGTTTAGGTGTGGTCATTAACTACTTTTCTGTAGAACGGGGAGTAGTAGTTTCTACATTTTTAAGTTTAGTTCAACTTGAAGGAGGAGACGCATTGTCAATTGCAAACAGTCTCAAAGAAGAGCTGAAACGTCTAAAACTAGACGTAAATAAATTAATTGGAATTGGCACAGATAATGCCAGTGTAATGATTGGCAAGAAGAACAGCGTTTACACACATTTGCAGAAAGATGTGCCAAATCTTATATTAATAAAATGTGCTTGCCATTCAGTGCAATTGGCTGTCAATTACGCGTGTAAGAATTTTTTCCCTGACGATTTGGAATTCTTGGTTTACGAAACCTACAATTGGTTTTCAAAAAGCGCATTGCGACAGTCGTTGTATAAAAAAGTATACGAGTGTATTAATAATGAGAAGGTATATTTTGTAAAAATGAATGTGTCCGTTTTTTATGTGTAGTTACTGTTTTATATGTTTAAAATGCTTTCACTGCCTTGGTCCAATGCCGAAGTGGAGCGGGTTTTCAGCCAGGTTAATATTGTGAAAACAAAGATGCGAAATAGATTGAACGTTGATACGTTAAACGCAATTTTAACGATAAGGTACACAATTGAATATATATTTTTTAATTCGAAATTAATTTTTTCCATTTTAGATATGGACTGCACCGAAACAATAAGTGCTGCTTCGGCTATGAGCTACCAAGTAGCTGCCTTACATCATTAAAAGTAAGGGATTTCTACCCAAACAATGTGGAAGAGGAGTCCATTGACGATTTGCTTAATATAATGTAAAAAACAATATCATTTATGTTTAATAAACATACCGAATGTATGGTATATGTATATAAAATTAAATCCGCTTTTTTTTCAACTTTTTTTCTTGAAAACAGCTTTTTTCAGCTTTTTTTTTTCGCTGTTCCAGCTTTTTTTGCTCAAAAAAAAATGACATCACTGCCCGGGGGCCGAATCAAAACGCGAAAGTCATGTATACGAGCCGAGCGCTTGCCGAAGCCATCACGAAAACTATTTGGGAGCGTGAAAACAGAATTAGTTTCTAACAGCATTTTGACCCGAGCACTTCTGTGTCGCTCTGCTGAGAGGCTATACATAAAAAAATGGATCCTTGCTTTGTTTTCTCTTTCTTTCTCTTGCATTTAATCGTCGACTGCGCTCGTTGTCTTCATTGCGGCGAAATTTGTTCACTTTTTATTTTGCGCAGTGAAAAGCAACATTGAAATGCACAAATACAAAGATACTTTTCGTGGGCTCTCTTTGTGGCCGGTTCTGCCTCAGATATCATCAACGGATACTCGCACTGATAACGAGGGATTGTCCAGAAATACTATCGAGGTATCGTTTCGTAAAACCATCTATATTATCAATAGCGCCATCGATTGTTTTGAAACCCTAGTTGATAGATCACTAAGCCCTGTTGAAATGCCATGGTTTGAGCTAGAGGAGGGCATGGGCCGAGTTTTTGCGCCCAGCCCGTGGGCCGAAGAGCAAAACTTACCCGTACCCAAAGACAATAAAAACAAAGTAAATAAGTCGCCGGGCCGACTTGGATATACCATGGAAGGGAAAAAGCTACTTCGAATTTATATAATTGAATTCATTTATTAAATTTCTTTCCTATGCGCGATTTCTAACAAATACTATCTCGCTCACTCTTATGTGTGTGCACTTTAGCGCTCCACCGGCCAAATACGCCCTTGCACCGCTTTGAGTGCAAAACGTTTCAATGTATCACTCGGCCATTTTTATTCTGATTTTTATGAAACTTGGTGGAATGATAGAGGCCCATAACATGTATGAGTGTGCCAAATTAAATTAGGATACGATATATATCCTAATATTGCGGGAGAAAATCATTTTTATCGAATTCCGTGGGCGGAAGGGGTCGTTGTAAAAAAAAATTTATTTACGATACGATAAATATTTCGGGTGAAAATCGAATTTATCGAATTTCGGAGGCGGGTGGGGGCGTGGCCAAAATTTGAAATAAAATTGATCTGCGTGTACACTGCACGCATCTACTGTCCAAATACGATTATAGTTCCCGAGATATAGGGGCTCAAAATATTGATTCTCAAATCGCGTGGGCGGAAGTGGGCGTGGCAAAAAAAATACTTGATCAGCCTACACACCAAACGAGCTTACATTCCAAACTTGGTGGGTCTAGCTTTTATATGTAGTTGCTGAGATCTAGGCACTCTTTCGCACGGACAGAAGGACATGCCTCAACCGACTCGGATATTGATACTGATCAAGAATCTATGTATATACTTTATAGGGTCGGAAAAGCTTCCTTCTACCTGTTACATACATTTTGGCGACTTTAATATACCATTTCATCCTATGGATGCATGGTATAATTATCTTTAAACTAACGGAACAAACTTTTAATTAAAAATATATTTTTTAGCTCCCTTCATTGGGAATATAACAAAATTACAAGATAAAATATAACAGAAAATTAAAAACAAAATAAACATTCTTTGAGATCCATTCATTGGGACCTATTAGATTATATATATATCGGCGAGTTAAGGAATTCAGGGTTTCCTGAATCGTTGATTCCGTTGTTGGCTTCCATTTTTCCACTAGTTTTGTGCAGCGAGTCTCGACGTGCTTTTTGGTTGAATTCCAGAAGGAAAAGAGACTGAATTCTCTCAGTCGCACACCGAGCCACACTCGACGACAACCTATGCTGTCATCGCACATATCTAGTGTGAAACAGTTCTACATCAGTCATGTTATTCATTACTTAACACTGATCAATTCGCCTTAACAGTGGGCACACAATTCAAATGATTAGAAATGCCTAATTCAATCTCCGACACGGTCATCCTGACAAATCACACGTCCTCGTGTAGCATAAGTATAAACCACCTTTACAATCATCATTTTCACATCTTTGTTTTTACTAACTGAACCAAAAACATTCTGTTTTATGCAGTTTGACAAATCCAGTTTAATGTTAATTCAAAATCTCTTATCCGCTATAACATATTTCGTAACTAAAAATTCTTATTTCATATTTTTCTACTTGCCTATTTCAACATTTGTTTGTTCATATTTCTTTTACAATTCATTAAACATTACAATGTTTTCAATATTTTCTTATTTTCTAACCTCCACATTTTCATTCTTATCAAACAACATTTTCGCTTTTAGTTTTACAAACATTCTCTTTTCTTTATGTTCTCATTTACGTTTCAAGAATCCACGGCAAGGTACCACCACGTAGCATCGACAACAACACTCTTTCTAAAAACATCATTCCATACGGTCTGTTTCACCCGTCTCTTTATCACAGTCTTTTCCAACTGTTTCCATACGGTCTGTTTCACCACAGTCTCTTCCAACTGTGCCATTACGGTCTGTTTCACCCGTTTCACCACAGTCTCTTCCAACTGTGCCGTTACGGTCTGTTTCACCCGTTTCACAAGATGAATCATACTCATCTCCGTCGATATCCAGCTCGCTTGGTACCTGCACCTCTGGCATTCTCCGTAAACTATCATGTGGGTACTTATACTGTCTTTTACTTGACATGGAATTCAACGTATATCTATCGCCTTCTTATACTTCTATGACCATAAAAGGTCCACGAAACTTAGGGTCCAACTTAGTCTGTTGTCTCTCACTATTTTTGATCAGAACATAATCTCCCTTACTTAATCTGACTACTTTTGCCTTGTCTTTATCAAATCTAAGTTTGTCATAGCTTGCTGCATTGTCCATATTTCTTGTAGCCTGAGATCTTTGTTCATTTAAGTCTATCGCTGTCTCATCATCATCAATGGGAACTAATCCTAATGGTCGAGCACTCTTACCGATTAATAATTCTAACGGACTCGATTTTGTAACTCGATTAACTGTACAGTTTAATGCTAATTGAACGTCCCCTATAGCATCTTGCCATGAACGCTCATTGGATTCAACGATAGTTAATAGATTTTTTAAAGTGCTCATCACTCTTTCGACCTGTCCATTTGCCCGGCTAGCACCTGTCGCTATCAGGTGAAGCTGAATTTTCTGAGAAGCACAGAATTCGACAAATTTCGATCTCGTAAAACTTCTGCCTTGATCAGCCACTAATCGAGCAAGTACTCCAAAAAGCGCAATCGATGACTTTAATGCGTCAATACAACTAACTGCGTCAAGCTTATAAGTGTGGTACAAATAAACATATTTTGTAAAATCATCGATTTGAACAATGACATACTCTTTACGATCGTTCTTCCCACTTAGTTTTCCAGTGATATCTATATGCAACGTGTGCCAAGGTATGCTAATCTTCGGAATCGAATGCAGTTCCACTTGGACTTTTCCGGACGCTGATTTTGTCACCCTACAAGTGATGCAGTTCTCTACAAACTTTCGGACGTACTTCGCCATTCCCGTAAACCAGTAATGCTCTTACACTTTATCTAGGGTCATTTCCCAACCTAAGTGTAAGATCGATTCATGTACTTGGTTTATTACAGACCATCTAAAGGTTCTAGGAATGACTGGCAAACAACGAGTCCTACAATTTCTTTGAATTTTTCTGTACAGCACATTAGCTCTCATTTCATAAGTTGCAGCTAAATCTTTAGAAAGTTCACCCTCACTCAACTTGTTAATTGTTTGCAAAATATCCTGATCACGTTGTTGTTCGGCTTGAATCCAATTTTCAGAAATTTCCATCAACTGTACATGTTTTTCTACAACTTTATTTTGATTCTCTTTTTACTTATCAGGCAAAGGATTCCTTGACAGAAAATCTACATGGGCCATACGTTTGCCTTCGCGATATTGAATATCAAAATCGAATGCTTAAAGAAATGCCCACCAGCGATACACTCTAGGTGATAGCTCAATTTTTGTTCTAGAAGCCTTTAACCACTAACCAGAATATATCATAGATAGTGCAAACAGAAGATTTTTTGATTGCAAACGCTAGCCTAACCATGGAACCCCAGAGGCGTTCGGCAAAAAGCCGAGCGCTCATAAGCTAAATGAGAGCGTAACGCAGAGGGAGGAAACGTCCAAAAATTATTTAGTCTCGCACAGACTGCAGAACGACGAACACACGGCTATGTCGCTTGTGATCTCGTTCTGTCTATGTATGCGTGCACAAGTCGGTATATGGGCAGATATCGTAGTGTGTGGAGCAACGTGAGTTCAGCAACACCGAACTTCAATAGCTCGCCAGATCCAAGTTCTGAGTTTCGACAAAGCAGACACAAGGGCGATGAAGGCATTTCCCTGTGGAAAGTACATAAAGCGATGTTGGCAGCAGTTTCAAGTACCGTCATGGCTCTGCCGATAGAGTGCTTGTTTGACGTTCTGCATGCTGCGGGTTCGATCCCCAGTGCAATCGTCCCTTGTAAAAAGTATTTTAAATTTCTTTTTATAATAATTGATTTATTTTATTTTATTCTGTTTTATAATATTCATTTTTCAATAATATCATAATATTAGATTTATTCAAAATTGCCTTACTGCATACAAACAGAAAAAATAAAATAAATCAATTGTTATAAAAAAGAAATTTCAAATACTTTTTACAAGGGACGATTGCACTGGGGATCGAACCCGCAAGCATGCAGAACGTCAAACAAGCACTCTATCGGCAGAGCCATGACGGTACTTGAAATCCTGCTGCCAACATCGCTTTATGTACTTTCCACAGGGAAATGCCTTCATCGCCCTTGTGTCTGCTTTGTCGAAAACTCAGAACTTGGATCTGGCGAGCTATTGAAGTTCGGTGTTGCCGAACTTCACGTTGCTCACACACACTACGATATCTGCCCATATACCGACTTGTGCACGCATACATAGACAGAACGAGATCACAAGCGACATAGCCGTGTGTTCGTCGTTCTGCAGTCTGTGCGAGACTAAATAATTTTTGGACGTTTCCTCCCTCTGCGTTACGCTCTCATTTAGCTTATGAGCGCTCGGCTTTTTGCCGAACGCCTCTGGGGTTCCATGGTTAGGCTAGCGTTTGCAATCAAAAAATCTTCTGTTTGCACTATCTATGATATATTCTGGTTAGTGCTTTAACGAATTACAATCAGTAAAAATGACAAACCTATTACCATGTAGATAATGTCTAAAGTGTTTTACTGCATTAACTACAGCGAGTGTTTCTAACTCATAACACGTGTATTTCGATTCACACACACTAGTAGTTTTACTGAAATATTCAACCACATACGGTTTATTTTCAATTCGATGCAAAAGTATGGCTCCATAGCCAATGGCACTTGCATCTGTACGCAGTTCTATGGGGTATTTAGGATCGAATATTACCGAGACTGGTTTGCTTGTAAGGATATCAATAATCTGTTTGCGAACCTTCTCATGTTCATTCGTTCAATCAAAATTAATTTTAATAGATGTAAGAGAGTAAAGAGGTTTCAATCCTGGTAGAATCCTGGTACAAATTGGCGAAAATACGAAGCCAATCCTATAAATTGCCTCAATGTTGTAATTGACCTGGGTGGTGGCAATGCGCTTAATGCTTCAATTTTACGCAAATTGGGACGAATCTCACCCGCCTGTACTTCGTATCCTAGATACTGAACAGAATCCCTCAAAAATGAGCATTTTTCTACATTAAACGAAAAGCCTGCCTTAATTAAAATATTCAGGACGATCTCTAATCTTTCAATAGCTTCTTCCTTAGTTGACGCCACGATCATTATATCATCCATATAGACGATAACGTACGAAAATGCCAAATCGCCCACTGCTGTCATCACTGCTCTTTGAAAAACCGAATGCTTTTGAATGCTTTCTTAACAAACTTAACAATTGATTTTTATCTTCTCCCTGTGCTTCAGTTGCTAAATTATTAAAATCATTTTCGTAACTTTTTACAGAACAAACGTTAACTATTTTGTCTTTAATTATTTCCACACCTTCTGTTGATACTATAGCAGAGTATCCTTGTGCTAAAATTTCGCGGCCAATTACAATATTATTTTTCATATTATTATCTTGGACTACATGAAATACTACTTCGATACAATTTCCATTTATCATTACATTACTTGTGATTTGAATTGACGAAACTACACTAACATTACCAATTCCACTTAATGATATTACGTTATTTGTTCTTTTCCCAGACAGTTTGTGTGCTATGCTCTCTTTGACTAACGAGCATTCCTCGGTGCAACATAATTGCTTTTGGTTCATCAACGACACATAGGTTAACCCTCTTATGCACACGTGATCCTGCGTCACCATCCGAACTCTTGGGGCATTGAGTAGAGATGTGTCCCAGCTCGTGACATCGATAGCATGTCATGACTTTAGCACGCACTGACGAAGCTCGCTGATCTTCTCCAGATGTAGAAGGTTTCTGCACTCTGCATTCCGACTTCCTGTGTCCAAGCTTCCCACATGAGTAACATTTTATTGGCAATGTTTTAGCACGCTTTGCAATTGAATAATCGTCTGAAGAGCTGAACCGCTTATTGTCAAACGAAAAGACTTGTAACTCGGACATTAAGTCTCGTCTGCTGCGAATAGTCCCTGTGTACGCAATTCGTTGTAGTCTGCGGTCATAGTTTGCTAAATGACCAAGAACAACCGATGCAGCAATTTGCTCATGGTCCATGCCGCGCCATTTTGTTAAAAGTGACGTCATTAGCCGACTCGCACCCACGGCAAGACACTCGCCAGAATTTGGGCGACTGTGCAGCAAATTCAAAATAGTTGCGGCCGGTGTCTCTGAGTCTTCGTATCTTTGCTCGAAAAGCTGTCTAAATTGTTCCCATGTGATGCCTGGGTAGCAAATCTGCGATAACCACTGCGAAGAGCTTCCTTCCAACGACTTCGTCAAGGCCAAAATTAACGCACTACCTTGCAATGGTTTTTCTTTTAGAACGATGTCCACCGTAGCACACCATTGCGTGGCGTTGGCTCCATCAGCGTCGGAGTTAAATTTCGGTAGAACAATTTCACCATCTTGTCGAGATTCACTAGGCGATGCACGAAAAGTTTTTGCTAGCTCCCAGAAGTTTCGATTTTGTTGTCTAATAAAATGCGAAACTGCTCCTCATTTATTGTTGGTCTCGAGTTAGATCCCACTTCTGATATCGGCGAGTTAAGGAATTCAGGGTTTCCTGAATCGTTGATTCCGTTGTTGGCTTCCATTTTTCCACTAGTTTTGTGCAGCGAGTCTCGACGTGCTTTTTGGTTGAATTCCAGAAGGAAAAGAGACTGAATTCTCTCAACCGCACACCGAGCCACACTTGATGACAGCCTATGCTGTCATCGCACATATCTAGTGTGAAACAGTTCTACATCAGTCATGTTATTCATTACTTAACACTGATCAATTCGCCTTAACAGTAGGCACACAATTCAAATTATTAGAAAGGCCTAATTCAAAAACATAAGAGTACGCGAGCAAAACAGAACTACTGAGTCAAAATGAGCTAGTCAGTCAAAATGAGCCATATTGAAGCAACCAGCTCAGTGGGTTAGTTCAGTGAGCCATTCATTTTAACTCACTCACTCATGAGCTCACTCCAATGGAGAGCCAACACACTGGCCTATTGATCCCAATAAGATCCCAGATTTATTGGACTTTGCCGTGTCCAAAGGAGTAGACAGACACAGGATTGTCGCAAGCAATGATCTAGATTCTAGACCTCTGTTCAGATCACTGTGCAGTCAAGCTGCTTATTAACATGCCAGCCAGCACGAATACAGTCAGAAGCAGACTGTTCAAGAGAAGTACCAACATTCAGTCCTACCAGACATGGCTCAAAAATAACTTGGATCCAACGGTTCAGCTGAACGATGAGGAGGACCTGGACGATGCTGTCGACCGGCTCAACATCGCAATACACAATGCGGCCTCGTTTGCCACTCCGCCACCTACTTCTAACACAAGGATCGTTCCACGCAGAGATGCGCATCTCTGGAACTCTTATACAGTCTCCGTCGAGATTCTTTAGAAAGTTTCCTGCAAAACGTCAAGCCTGGAGATCAACGAAATAATCGTTGGCGGCTGACAAACAACAACAAGAGGCCCACCAAGAGGAAGGAGCCTATTAAGAAGGAAGACGGTACCTGGTGCCGCTCAGACAGCGACAGGGCAGCAGCCTTCGCCAACTATTTGTCTGGAGCCTTCACTCCGTTTAATAGGTGCTCACAACTCGAAGCTAGCCAAACGCTAGTGTTCCTAGATGTCCAGTGCCTCTAAAGCCAATGTGAACCTACGGTGTTCATAGATATAGATGGGACACTGCCAGCCATTCTAACGTGGACCTCATACAAGCTTTCCAAAATAAGACTTTAAGAATCCTGTCCGATGCCAATCTGTTTACTTCAAATAGAGAGCTACACGATATGCTGGAGATACCTTGGCTACACGAGGAAATTGTCAGAATCACCAAGGCCCATCTGGAGCGGCTTGATGGGCACACTAACCCACTGGCCATCAACTTGATGGATAATAGCACCGCCACACGCCGTCTAAGGAGGTTGCACCCATTGGATCTGCCGGATCTAGATGAGGACTGACCCTTCAGCGCACCCGGTTTTTCTTTACTGTTCTTACATAATTTTTAAATATTCTCTCATGTCAACGTATGGTCATGGTATTTGCTTATTATCCACTGTTGGATAGATTGCAAATTGGAGGAACCCAGTTAAATAAAAAAAAAAAAAACTCATGAGCTACCCAAGTCTACTATTTTTAGAACTTTCTTTTTTTGCTTGGGCGACATAATGGTCTCTTATTTGCTGGAATTTTGGTTTTTGGTTTTTTTGTTTTGGTTTTCGTTTTTAATTGTCGTTATTGAGGTGATGCGTACGTACGTCTGTACTGGCAAAACGTTTACTCAAAACTGAACAGTGCACATAACCCATGTTTTTCTAATGAAAATTACCCAACACAAGTGATTTTTAATACTTTTTTGGTCCCCCCTTTGCAGCTATGACAACTTTCAAATGTCGTTGCATGCTTTGGACCAAGTTTGAAGTGCCAATTTCACTATTCACCATTCAGTGCTTACAGCCGTTTTTAACAAACCTTGGACGTTATTTCATGTTTGCGTATCCTTTTCTCAAGCAAATCCCACACATGCTCTATGGGATTAAGATCAGGATATTGTGGTGGAGGTTTTAACTGTTTGCAGTGATAAATAAGCCACTCCTGTACACTATAAGCAGTGTGTTTCGAATCATTATCCTGTTGAAAAATGAATGTTTTGGGATCGAGGCCAAGTTTTGAGACACATGCGTGCAAGTTCTCTTTCAAAATGTTCTTGTATAGATGCTGATCCATTTTCTGATCAAAAAAGACCATTCGACCAACTCCAACTGGGGATATACAGCCCCAAACCATCACATTTCCTCCGCCGTGTTTTACGATGGGAATTAAATTATTCTCCTTCATGGCTTTATTCACTTTTCGCTATACTTTTGGTGGTCCATCATGTCCAAAAATTTTGAATTTGGATTCGTCATTAAATAAGATATTCTCCCAGAAGGAATTTGGCTTATTCAAATATTGCTTAGCGAACTCAAGCCTCTTTTCCTTGTTCGTCTTCGTACATATATTCTTTAAATGACAGTGAGTGTACAGTCCGTCGTAGTCTCGGCATATTGGGCCTTAAGACTAAAGAAATGAAAAAAACGTTTCTAGCCAAAATGCATGAGAATTGGACTGTAGCTGATTGGGATGCCGTAAGTCATAAATAAAAAGTTGAAACATTTGCTAAAAATTTTATTTTCAAGGTTATTTGGTCAGATGAAGCTATAATTGATCTTTCAGCAGGGACATGTTTTCTTTGCCTTGTGGCTGTTTTGTCGCAAAGTAAAAATTTGTGTCGAGCTATTGAAGTGCGGTGTTGTCGAACTTCACGCTACTCACACACACTACGATGACCGCCCATGTACCGATTTGTGTACACATACATAGACAGAACGAGATCAGAACTCTACAGTACAGAGATCGGCACCCATAGCCCGTGCGGGCACTTTTGTTCGCCAGCTCACACAGTAAGGTTCGTGTTGCTATTTGTGTGTAGCCGAAGTCAACACGAAGCAGACTTTTTGAGCATAAAAAGTCAATCAGTGCATTGCCGACTTTTCATGCGAGCATATCTATGGCGCTTTGCACCGTCACCACACATGAAAAAATTTATCGTTGCTTTGTTTTCTCTTTCTTTCCCTTGCATTTAATCGTCGACTGCGCTCGTTGTCTTCATTGCGGCGAAATTTGTTAACTTTTTATTTTGCGCAGTGTAAAGCAACTTACAGACCAACATAAGGTAGTCTCGTCGGCAGCAAAATTGTCTTACCTATGCTTGCAATAAGTGTGAGTGAAAGGCACTTTCTATAGTGAGTGCGAATGAAACAGCTGTACAGTGTGTTGATTAACCCTCCGCTGGCCCTTGGGGTTTGAAATGGCCAAAAATACAAATAAACAAATAGATGAAGTATTTTTTCATAGTTTTATTTTTAATAATTTGGAATTCCCTACTAAGCGTTGTTTTTGTTGCTTTATACTAATTTATTGAAATTCTTAATTCTCATATAAATTCCTATCTTAAAAAAATAATTCGTCTACGAGCACATTTTGTGCAGCGAATATTAATTTTTCTTTAACATTTTTTGTTAAATAAACATTTTCTTTTATATAATTAAAAAATATTGTTTCAAACTGTTTTATACTATTTTTAAACTCCACAGACGGTTTTATTAGACCGCCATTTGATACCTCATCCACGTAGGTGAATGTGCAACGATCTGTGCTACAATTAGACAGCCTACATTTTTTAATTACATAGCCCGCAAGATACTCGATTGCATCCTCTGTCAACTCATACATACATCTCGGTATCTTCAGGTATGCTGTTGGGAATGACTACATTAAACTCTTCAGGCTCGTTCTCTTTATTCGAAATGTGATAGCTGAATTCAATGTTCAGCCAATTATCATAATTTTCATTCTCAACATTTCCGTTATTAGACAGCAATTCTGTGTTCTTTGCTGAAGAAAATAAAATCTTATTGAAATATAATAACAAATAAAGAAGCGGACATAACACAAAAGACATTCTCGGACAAAACGTTTCTGAAATATAAAGCTAAACATTTAATTAGTTTATGTTAATAAAATGAACTATTTGTTAATAGATTATTTTAACTTTGTCATACCTGTTATGTACTTTCTTAATCTATACTTAAATTGAAGCAGAATTGGATGGTGATATTGTCCACACCGCGACCGCATGTCGCCAAGAAAATTTTTCAAAATGTCTTGATTCAGACGACTTGGTATGATATACTCCATTTTATACTTTTGCTTTAAGTTTACAGATATACAATGCATCAAGGGACGCATTACTAACTAAAAAGCCTTTCTGAAAGGGAAGAATATCACTGCGCATCACCTTTAAAACTTCCCGTAAAACTTCCCTTTGAGTCTCAATTTGCTTTTCATAAACCTGTGTTGTCTCAATGGAATTAGCCGTGCAAAGTTTTGTATTGAAAATGTTAATGAGTTTAAAGAAATCGGCAGTTTGACAAGTATTCTCTACTTCATACCCTAGAGCATAGCATCGTCTGATGGAGCTGGCAGTTGTATTGGAAAACAACTGAGTTGCCAATTTAACTTTTTGTTTAGCGAGCGAACGCACATTAATGTGGTTGTCGCTAATTTTGAGCATTATAGACACATTAGACTTAGAACAGTGAGTCAATGCTTGTTGAATTGTACTCTTATTCAAGTGCTTTCCGTTTATTTTTAATCCAGTTTCCAAATAGTGGTTACGGACTAATTTTATAAGATGAAGAGCATCCGAAAAAACAAAAATCGTCAGTTCATCATCCTCTGGATGGCTAAACCGGGTTTTTTTTTAAAAACATACAAAAAACCATTATAACTTCTCTCTGCTTATAATTCTTGTAACACACTTACTTTCTGAAGTACCAAGCTCTGTCCATAGTCGTTGGTTTCCGGCGCCCAAATCGGGCACAATTGCTACTACTGAATATCCTTTACGGTACAGCTTCCTTAAAATGGTGTTAAGCGTGTCCATGTCCATTCGGGTGTTGTAATCAAAATAAACTGCCAGTTGCACCAAGTTACTTGGCTTGTACACGACGTCCTCTGAGCTGTCATATTCGTAAGCAGCTGCAACCTCATCTCGTCGAAGGCCAATACGCAAAGCTTATCATTCTCGTCTACTTCCTCATTTGTCATTAGGTCAATGACCACATCCAGGGTACCAGTCTTCATATCGACATCTGATCTGTATAAGGTGGCACGACTCGGTAAATGAAAGCCTTTTTTGTATAGATGATTATACGCCGGAGGGCCTCCCACAACTGCCTCTTAACAATACATTTTGGTGCGTGAACGGTTTTCACAACCGGCACACTTTTTTTGGTCACACAAGGGTTAACAACTTTTAAAAAATTCGTCCGCAGACAACCTGTTCCTAGGACAAGTACGAACGCACTGAAGCTAAGACATAGAAACTACGACCCTCTGCTGCCGACGAGACTCCCTTATGTTACATTTTCTCGGCTGTCTTTGTGCCGATGCCTGCCCTGCAGTACGCGTCGACGGAGACTCTCCGCGGAGCTTACGGGGACATGTCCACTGTCCTGAGGGACAAAGCAGCGCAGTGCTGCCATTTTAGTTATTTTCAAGTCAGATCTGACTTCTTTTATTAATTGCGGGAAAAAATTTGAAAACAGCAGATAGCGGGAATTCTAGCTTTACAAATTTTTTTAAGCTTTTTTAGCTTTAATTTATTATTTACAATGTGTTAATTTTATCTATTTTTCAACATTGTACATTTTGAGCAGTAGTATCGATTAGAGACTTTCGATAAGGAAATCTATCGAAATCACCACGAGCTTGGAGCGTCAACAATTGTTTCTTAAAGTTTCATATTTTAACTATCATTATGCCCAAAACGTATAAACAAAACATTCGCGAGGTGTGGCTGAAAAGTGCAGAGTTTAAGGACTGGCTTCGAAAGGATACAGTAGATGCTTCAAAGGCGTATTGTAGCTACTGCAAATGCGGCTTGACTGCAAAACTTTCGGACCTGCGTGCCCACTCGGCAACAAAAAAATATCAAAATTGATTTTGGTCAAACGCCAATAAGAACCGTTGAGCAAGAGGTAGCCCTTTACCTCTTTGTAGCAAAGCACACGACAATTGCTCCGATTGATCACCTTGGCACTCTTTGCCAAACAAAATTCGGCAACAGCGATACAGTGTCTCGAATTAAATTGCATCGGACCAAATTAACATATATTATAAAAAATTCGTTGGCTCCACATTTTCGAAATGACGATGGAGACGTCAAATTCAGTTTGATTTTGGATGAATCTACTGACATAACTTTTACAAAGCTACTCGGTAAATAAAAATTATTTGTAAATTTTCGATATTTTTAAAAGATTGAAATGATTTTAATATAAGTTCATGTATATTTCTAATTTTGACTGTTGTGGTGTTTAGGTGTTGTTATTAATTACGTTTCTGTTGAGCGTAGAGTGATTATTTCCACGTTCCTTAGCTTAATTTCGCTAGAGAGTGGAGATGCTTTATCAATTGTTAATGAAATAAAGGAAGAACTAAGCAATTGGAAATTTGTAACAGTTGACCGATGAGAACTTAAAAATTGAATCGATAATAATTGTATGATGAACTCGGTCCTACCTTGCGCTAGCCAAATTAGGTCAACTATGACATTCTCGACTCCACCATTGGACGCCAAATAAGCCATCGCTAACCAGAAATGAACATACGAAAATTGTTGTTATCCCACCAATACTCCTGTTTGCCACTATGTAACTGTGAACATAAGTCGACAAAACACAAAGACTAGTATAACGACGACTCTTTCCGTTCATAATAATATGGTGAATATGGTTGAATCAACTACGAAGTTCCACAGAGGCAACTCGAACAGCACTAGAAGCAACACGGGAAGGAACCCAATATATCGATACAGCGTGTGATAGACTTTAAAGAGATGTTAAGAGCGCAAATGACTTATCAATGGGATTTATAGAACAGCTAGCAAAAACAGCCTGTGGGGGGGTTTTGTAGTGAACGGTCATCGCTAGTATTTTCACCGCGTATTTTGTTAAGGTCAACTATTCATAATAACCAAATCCCATGCCTGGATGAAGATTAGAGATGATATCAAAAGATTTCGGACAACACTAGTTGCAGACACTAAAGATGATATTCGTGTTCCGCGTCTGTACCCACCCTACCATGAGTCTGCCAGCGAGAGTTATCGCAGACTCCCAACACAAATGGCCTGACCTTGCCTACATCAAGGGAACTAAAGAAACTTAATGATTCATAGTTAATTCACAATTCATTTTAATACTTCAAATATTTTCGCAACTAAGTGAAAAAAAGTTGATCTTACAGTGATCTACTAAACTGATTATACGCATCTTCTAGCGTTTTTCTAACCTAATTCATTTGAATGTAATGCATTTGACACTTAATCCTATAAATTTTGATTGGCATAGCTGCCAAATACTAATATTTAAACATTAAATATAAAGGTTCACTTAATAAAAGATGTCATTTGACAATCATTACTGAGATAGATATTTTCTTTTAGGCTACTTATTTAATACAAGTCCATTAACAATGGATCAAATGCTTATGCTCACCGAATTTTCGAGCTCAAAAGATGTAAAATAATATATAAATGGGTTGCGATACACTCACAGCATTATTAGTTTTATCCCACGCAGAAAGATCTTTCGTTGTGTTGATGTCGCTGTTGAAGATAGTTAAATATGCGAATTCCAAATGGAGCTAAAGCATCTGCTAGCATTGTAAATGTCATATACTCAGATTCTGTAAGATTAACATTACTAGACTAAAGCAATTACACACTAACATTGAATTCCATTCTTGCAAATACGGAAAATCTTCCACAAAAAGGGTATCCAATGTATATTATAAAATTTCCATAATTTTTTCCTCCTTAAACTAATTTCTACTAGATTAAAATTGAGCCTTAGGGCTTCTTTACTCTATATATACTTATTCCTTCACATCCATCAAGGTGTTTTAACACGGATGTATGGCACTCTCACTTTGATGAGAAATAATATTGGCAATAATTAACACTGCACTCAAAATTCCTCCCTTGCACTAGGATTGACGTTCACATCCAGTTGGGTGTATCCCTTGCAGTGGAGTTAAAATGTCTTCAGCCCTTTGTTAAAGCTGTCTTCTTAAGTTGGGGGTTAGCTTCTGAAGTTGGGTTATGAAGTCTTCAGACATTGAGGTTTGGTTGGCCTCTAAATTGGGTTTTGGGCGCTTAAATTAATTTATATTGATTTCCCTCCACGTGATCTGGTTTGCAGGTTAAGATCACTCAAAAGCGGGGTGTTGCATCCTTAATAAGGCCAAATATGCTTGCGTCTTGCGCAGCACAGTACGGCCGGCACGTTGCGACAGCTGCGGCCACGGCTTCCGAGCAATGCGTCTCTGCGCAAGCTCTGCCGTTTAATTAGGCCACATGCAGGTACGCAGAAAGGCGTCAAAAATGTACGCATCAAAACTGCCAAAATAGAAACGGTGTTAGGCGTAATCAACCAAACTTTAATGCCCAATTGCCATTAATTTTACTTACGCCAACGGGTTGCACTAACACACACACACTTTTAAAATTTGCCAAGTCTAAGGGGTTATGGTGCACTCCCCTATTTAAGTACTTTGCCGGTGGACTAACTACGTCCGATCACTTGGAATTCACGTGGAGGAAAGAAAGAACTCTTTTCCCGGAACCACGCTGTAACCATTTTTCCTTTTGTGAATTTTCTTTATTTTTGTCTTTCTTAAAGTTTTTATCCAAGCTCACTATCGATAACTCACACGATCAGCTGTGTGGCGTTGCCACCTTGCTAACGTTGATTTTCGATATATCGATATTCACCACTTTTACCCCTATTTGAACAAATATATCGAAATTCGAATTTTAGACTATTTGAAAAAACGGCGGTACATTACAAATTGGATGTGCAAAACTTAATAGGCATCGGCACAGATAACGCAAATGTCATGATAGGGTCTAATTGAAGCGTCTATACGGAGTTGAAGAAGGATCCTCCTTCACTTCTTTTAATAAAATGCGTTTGCCACTCTGTGCAACTGGCAGTAAACCACGCCTACAAGATTCGAACTCGCGTCTATTCGTTTAATAAACAAAAAAAAAAAAAAAAATTTAAGAAAATACTTATGTCGCGAACGAGATTCGAACCGGCACCTTTCGTTTCACACGCAAGACCTCTATCCACTAAGCCACCGCAGCTCCGTTGCTGGGGCCAGCCAATCGCCAAATGGTAAGCGTGCCAAGACAATGTAGCGATTGATATTCATATTCACACACATACAAACGCAATTTTGACACATATATGTATGTGCGTTATGTTTATCCGATTGTTTTGATATTCACGCATATGATGTAATCCCTTTTTATTTATGTACGTAATCAGTTTGGGTAAGATTGTTAAAAAAATAGAGAAGTTATTCGCATTTAACGTTTGTATTTGTATGGCAGCTATATGATATAGTTGTCCGATCTTATTCAAAATCGCAGATGTGCTGATGTGCGCAGATGTGTTGAAAGCCATAGCTCTAAAACTGTGGGTTTAGTTCGCAAAGAACCAGATAGACAGACATACATGGCTATATCAACTCGTCTTTTCTTTCTGATCAGGAATATATACACTTTATGGGGTCGGAAACGATCCCTTCTCTGCGTTACAAACATCTGACCAATTTTATAATACCCTCTGCAAGGGTATAAAAATATACTTATTCCACGAGTGTGTGATACAAGTAGCTGTAAAAAGAATTTTGGAGCAGTGGCAGGAACTAAAGCTCCATTTTAGTATTGCTGGTACACAAGAAAAATGTCTACCAGCTCAACATCTTGGCGATTTGTTCAAGGACATTAAGAACCTTGAAGCCCATTTTGCAAGAAATGCAGCATGTAAACAAATGCTTCCAGAGCCAAGATACAAACTCAACCAAGTTGCTCACCGATCTTATAGTGGCCATAAGATCACTTCAAAACAAAATAATTCCTGAAGAAAAAAACATAAACATTTTAAAAGAAGAAGATTTTGAAAAACATGTGGTAAGAGACCTGTATCTTGGCTACGAGTCCGAAAAACAGATCAAAACTGCACAAATGGACATGGTTGAGGAGATGTCTATTCGGGAGTGCTGTACTAATTTCATAATAGAGGTCGTGAAACAGTTGAAGCAAAGGGAGGTCTTTGCTATTTTGTTCTAATTGCATAAATAACAATTATTTTTATGTAACATCTTTCAGGCTGCCTGACAATTTTGAAGTTTTGAGGCAAACAGATGCATTTGCGGTTGAAAATGTTTTGAGAACAAAACACCAAAGCATTCTTGGAGTCCTGGAATTTTGTAATATTTCGAATATTGGAGAAATCGAAGCACAGTTTAAAGGAGTTAAGTTGTGTACTTAAGAGTGTACCTGACAAAAATTGCGCTACAGATTATGCCATTACCGTGGTCTAATGCGGAAGCCAAATGAACTTGGTTAAATCCAAATTAAGAAATGGCATGAATTAAACCACGCTGAACTCAATTTTAACCGTCAGGTAATAAGGAAATAAAAAGTATTCATGTTCATTTTTTTTACTTAATTTGCAATTTCAGATACGGACTTAATCGTAGCACCAAATGCTGCTACGATTACATTTTACCCCAAAAATTGTTGCGTGTAGTGAGCAACCGATCTTATTATCCTGACGAGGAAGAAGTAAATTTAAATGAGATATTAAGTGAAATATAAAAATAAAAAAATTATTTTTAAGCTTTAAGTAAAGTATTATAAGTAATGACTATAAATGAATTATTATTGTTACAACTAAAATATATAAAAACAGTTCTTAACTTAAATTTCTAAGAAAATATTGTTTTAATAACTAGCTTTTTTTCAGCTTATTTTTCCTTTGATGTAGCGTTTTTCAACTTTTTTTTTGCGTCAATCTGGCTTTTCTTGCTCGAAATAGTATGGCAGCACCTTAGCGGCGACACGTCCATTTAAGTTGCGGCGACATTTAACATTGCACCACTAACCAAGTATAATATACATAGATACTTCAAACGCAAGATTTTTTGATTGAAAAACGCTAGCCTAACCATGGAACTCCAGAGGCGTTCGGCAAAAAGCCGAGCGCTCATTAGAGGTGGAGAACTATCGATGGCTGGACTCTATCGATCTATCTTACTATCGATGGTTCAAAGTCTCAATAGTATCGCGATAGTTTAGTTTTCGCATCACTGAAAAATTTTGCGCAAATTTGAGTTGGCAAACCAAAATAAAGTAAGTAAGTCGCCGGGCCGACTTGGATATACCATGCATTAGGTGAAGAGATATACATATATTAAATGTCTTTTAAATTCTTTTATGTGGAAACGAGCACTTTAGCGCCCCCCTACCAAATCGGTGACTTCTAGCACATGCTATCTCGCTCTTTTTTGCGTGCATCTGCCTTGCACCGCTATGAGTGAAGAACGTTTCTATGTATAACTCGGCCATTGTATTAGTGTGCCAAATTAAATTACGATAGGATAAATATTTCGGGTGAAAATCGAATTTCGGGGGCGGAAGGGGCCGTGGCAAAAATTTGAAACAAACTTGGCCTACGTGCATACTGCACGCATCTAATGTCCAATAGTTTCCGAGATATGGAGGCTCAAAATATTGTTTTTCAAAAAGCGGGGGCGGGGCGAAAAAAAAAAAATAAACTCGATCTGCCTGCAGAGCAAACGCGCGTACATGCCAAGTTTGGTAGCTCTAGCTCTTATAGTCTCCGAGATCTCGATGATCCTACAGACGGACAAGAATATATATACTTTATAGGGCCGGAGAAGCTTTCTTCTCCCTGTTACATACATTTTGGCGACTTTAATATACCATTTCATTCTATGAATGCATGGTATAAAAATTAATAAAGAAACATACTATATAAAATAAAACCTAATTAGAAAATGGATCGCTTCCTTCAAAAGGGTAATATTCATAACATATTCTTTAAATATTAGAATCTATTCTAGCAATATTTGTATCTGATTGAAGGTAAGCGTCAGACTTCCACGCCTGCTTGCAATTGCAGCAGCACGGACTCTGAAAATGATTCCGCAATAAAAAAAACCAACTGCGAAAAAAACAAGTTTTCTGAGGTCTGGAAATAGTTTAAAAGGTCTGACGACAAAAAGTTTGCGAAATGCTTGAAGGGCGATAAGGAATACAAGGCAAACGGCAACACCACAAACTTGCACGATCACTTGAAGAGATTCCACCTAGACTTAGAAAACCCCGCACCAGACTCTAGCAAAAAGATATTGATAGAGCGTTGACAGAAATGGTTGCCAAAGATGTGCAGCCATTTAATATAGTAGAAAACGAAGGATTCGCCAAGTACTCTAAGATACTGGATCCTCGATACATCTGTATCTGTATAAAGATACGTCGGCTTGTTGCGACTATCGACCACTATCGACGATACTATCGACACAACACCGATCGATAGCGATAACGCTCAATGAAGAGCAGTGCTTTTTAGTATTATTATTAGTATTAAGCTCATATGATTATTAGTATTAAGTTCATGAACTTTATGAAAGAGTAAAATACATTCTTTACGTTTAACTTGCTCTGACCCGATAGGTAGAACTAGTTCTTCTTTTCTTTGCAGCGCCACTTAGCCCATCCCACACCTCGCCGCTCATGCTCTTCGCTGCACGCATGTGAGAGAGGCTGTGCTTCCGCCTCTCTCAAAAAGCCCAATTTACCGTTGATCTGGCCGACGCCACGCGCCGGTGGTCACATAGGCCACTGGGCATATGCAGCCGTGCGCAAGACACGTACGGCAACATGAAGGCCAGAAGAAGAGTGCAGAGCTATCAAGCGCATCAGCCATTGGCCAAGAATGGCTGATGCAATAGCGCAGCTGTACCCGGCACACAGTGGTTGCGCCCATAGGCCAAAAGTCGAAAAGTCCATCTTTAACTATTTTGACAAAATGCAGACAAATTGTCTCGTAAATATACACACTTCTTAATGGCAAACCGGGTTTTCCAGGATTTTCAACGGTACTTTCTAAAAATAGCATTGAAATCACAAAAACGTGTTCATTTTCGCATAGCTGCAGCATTCAGTAAGTGTTTTACACATCAAACTCCATATTCAAAGTGATCAGACGTCAGCTTAAGCGTTCCAAATTAAATTCTAAAGCATGAATTTTGAAGTTGAAGGTATACACTTTAAATTCTAATATAAATAATTGCCCAACTAATCAAATTGTTCTTGTGAATTTAATTTATTCGATTTAACCTTTTTTATATGTTTTGTGAACGTCTTTTTTATGTTTAGGTGGAGTTTTAGTTGTGATCCCACAAAATTCCACAACGGAGTTATATGTCATTGTAATCGTCTGACTTTTACGTTAATAAATGCGTTTAGTTTAGCTGCGGAAATTTGCGGATGTCTGAACTAACGTAAAAAAACCAACGACGTCTTACATTATTCAAGGTCAGATTTTCCCTGCAAAACATCTGTTTCGCATGAAGCACAAAACGTTTATGCGTATGACTCAGTCATTTTTATTCCGATATTTGTGATATTTGGTGGAATGATCGACATATCTAATATGTATTAGTGTGCCAAATTAAATTACGATACGATAAATATTGCGAGAGAAAATCGAATTTATCGAATTGCGGAGGCGGAAGGGGGCGTGTCAAAAATTTCAAATAATCTTCGTCTACGTGCATACTGCACGCATCTACTGTCCAAATTCGATAGCTCTTGCTTTTATAGTTCCCGAGATATAGGGGCTCAAAATATTGTTTTTCAAATAGCGTGGGCGGTAGGGGGCGTGGCAAAAATTTGAAACAAACCTCATTTGCGTGGACCATATACGGACTTTCATTCCAAATTTCACAATGATATCTCCACTAGAAGTACTTTTGGCCGCTCGCTCCATACAAACCCAACCACTGTGCGGCATCGACGCGTGCCAAAGCGTCGCGGCGAAAACCAGGCCGAAGGCAATTGCAATTGCCAAAAATATACCAAAAATATATATACATATATAATTATATGTGTTATGGTCCGATCTAATATTACAAATCCTCCTTTCATTATTAACTTTTTAATATTAGGTTTTAATATACATACATTTACCTGACGCATAAAATTGAGTTAAGCATTTGAATGTTTTTTTGTATTTCGCAATTTGGTTTTTACGAGATTGACTTGGCTGAAAATTCTCTCTGCGTTCGACCATGGCAATGAAAGCAATGCCATTGCGAAAGTGGCCAAGTCCCCAAATTTATTGTTCCCACCCGAATCCTTGTATGATCGTACTTCAACCCAAAACTTTGTAGTGTCTTCAGTATTGTGCCACTAAATTAGGTGCTGGAAGCCTTCTTCAGCATTTTGATGCTTTTTGGTGCCGCAAATCACGTAGTTTAGCAGTTATGATACATTTGCAATAACTGCAAAACACTCCTGTAGTGTCATCTATATCCCTACGCACCCACGTTTTTAATTCGTCGCTATTAAGCCACACCTCACGGCACTTTTGCTTATATTCTTTTGGCATTTTGCAGACTTAATAGCAAAATTTGGAAATCACAAAGTTCAATAATCGTTTCGTTCACAATAAGATCAATTGAACTATTTGAACGAACTAAGTGCCTTATTCTAGTTCAACTAATCATATTCTAGTTCAGTTGGTTCCACTCTATTATCGATAAGTTCGCTTATCAAAAATTGAACTACTGAAATATATCGGTTTAATTCAACTACAATGAACCAATATTGTTGTTAGCACGATTTATCGCTAAAATATTACAAATTTCTTAAAAAATTAATAAGCGGAAAAAGCCTTTTTATTTAAAAAAAAAAAAAACAGAATTCCCGATGCCCGCTGTTTCAAAAAAGTCAGATTTGGCGGAAAAAGGTGATTTGGCAACACTGGTTCCCAAACACCAGAGCGAATAATTCGCAGCGGCAGCGACACAAGTGAAAAGCGTAACAACTTCCGCGTCCAAATCGCAAGAGTGATCACACTGGGGCGAATTTATTCGCGGCTTCATTTTGCAGGAAACCATGAACAAAGACATTGCGCATAATAAACATCTGTTCGAAACGTCACAAGTGTTGAATTTTTTATAAAATATTTTTTAATAAAAGTTAATGTTAATGAGTTAAAAACTGCTTCCCTCATTAAATTATTATTAATATATTGTATTTAAAGTTAAATTAAGGTAATTTAGCATGTTATATTAAAAAATCAACACATGCATGACATGTGTCGTCATCAGCGCAGAACACAAACAAGTTTTTGTGCAATCTTTCTTTTCATTCTTGGCGGCAAACGAAAAAACGCTGCATGCACGGTTTTCAATGTTGAACGGAAAAAAACGCTGGCTTTGGTGTGCACGCGTTTATAAGAAGCAACCTTTAAGGTTCCCACACACCATCGAACCTCCCACTTGCACTCAGGCTGGAACGTGACAATTTTTTGTGCATGCAGCCGGCGGTCGTCGATTTATCAAATCAAATTCGAATTCCTGATAGAATTTTTGAAATTTTTATACCCTGCACCCAAATTTAGCCCACCAAAATGCCACGTATTTCCAAAAAAAAAAACGAGTATTTAATGTAAAGTAATCTTGTTTATATCTATTGGTCAACCAAATTTCGTAAATTCGCTCGGCGATTTACTTTAATTTTATAAAAAAAGCACCACCTAGTGGCTTGCGGTGGAAATACCCAAATATTTGTGTGCACTTTGGGATCTTTTATATTCATCATCATTTATATTTTGACAGAGCCTAAAAACAGGCTATTTTTTTTATATTGTCGGTATATCTTCATGTCTTTGTGGCGTCCTCTGGCGCAAGCAATCATACATATGTTGTGGCGCTCCTAGCACTTTCTTTGACTTATTTATTTTAAACATTTTCGTTAGGTTAGTGTAAAAGTAAAAAAGGAAATAAAAATAGTTTTCAGTCCCAAATTTTATCTGCTTGCTAACCACTTTCAACTCATAAATTCCATTGCAATTTTCAAAAGAGACTAGAAGTCTCTGGACAGGGCATGCCAATAAGCGCCCAAAAAGAGCTCCCACCAACACCCTGTCATGTCAATTGCAGTTTCTAGGGATCGAAACCATCAATATCTGCATTTGAGCATGGTCAACTTTCTTACTTACTGCAACCTAATCGTATTAATAGCAGTAGAATTCCCTTCCTTTTGGCCGTCCGTGAGTTCGTTCGCTAGCATGGGTTCATTCATATCATAATTCATCTGTTTCTGACAGTCTTCAGCGATTACTTCATTGATCGCTTCACTGATCTTGTCGATCTCTTTCTTTCCATCTATCTCTTCAAGTTCATTGGCAAACAAACGATCATAAGCAACATTCAACTGACTTAAAGAAGTCTCCAATTTAAAAACACGCCCCAAGAGAAACTCAAAGCGTTTGTCGATAGTCTCAAACGTGTTCAATTTTAGTTCGTCACTTCCTGATGCACCTTGCTCATCGGGCTCATCTAAAGTTACCACTGTGCTCGTAGTATTCCTTTGGGGTTGACGACATGATCAAAAATATATGTAATTCGTCTATTACTATTGCTGCTGCCGATTCCAGTATTTACTATTATACATACATATGTATTGTTCGGGAATCAAGAAAATTTAATGTCAAAGCCTAAACCAGCCTACTACCTCTCTCTCTCTTTCGAGAGCAACTCCATTAGCATAAGCAGCCCAGCACCAGTACCAGCACCCGAAACGATCTGCAATCTCTGAGATGTTCGGCATCTTTGGGGAGCGAGAGCGATTGTGTTTTTGCGTTTTCTTCAGTGAACAAGCGAGCGGCAAACCGTAAGCAACAACAGCTGCGCTAAGAGATCGCGAAGATACTAAAAACAAAAACTGCAAAAAGCCAAACAACTAATAACACGACTAGAAGAAAGAAAATTACGAAACATCAACCTGGAAGACCGGTGACCTAATTTTGATGTATCTCTATATATGTATGTACCTGCCTACATACATATGTATGAGTTGTATGATTTCAGTGTGAATAATAATGTTTTTGAAGAATGAAGTGAAATGAGAAGTGGGCGAAAGTTTTTGCCGTTGTTTATGAGTATCTACTGTATCTTCGCGTACGCGTACGTACATATCTAAACTACAGCTAGATACAAGAGCTATTACTGAAACCGGAAAATAGATAATACTATCAGTGATTCATTTGGCAAGTTTCTGTAAGTCTCATTATGCCAACTATTCAAATTTCGTTGACAAACAAACGCCAATTTTTATGAACAAATGAATTTCTCGTGTTTGCTTGACTTTTAACAGTCACATCTTTGTATTCCCAGCTGGTGGAATGAAACCTGTTTGCATTTAAGAGCTCTAGTGTTCACCAATAAGTACCATTGGAGCCACGTATTAATGGCATTCCGTTTGCTTCAACTACAGTAAGTCATTCATTTCGCTTTTATCTATCATCGATCTATGCAAATCAGCCAATGCCGAAATAAAATTTCCTTCATGTTTCTCATGTATAAACAAATTAGAGTAAATTGCCTAGATACCTATGCGTGACTCCCCAATACATACTTATGTCTTTTTGTGGCTAAGAGAATCACTATCAGCACCTGCGCTTCCCTTATACATACATACATATGTACATACATTTTCTTGCGAAATTTGATCACTACGAGATAAAAGCACTGCGACAACTTTACCAATTCAAATTTCTTTGTATAAGGTGGGATAAAGCGTATTTATAGGGTCAGTCATACACCTTATCAGGCTTTTAATCTTGAGTCGTGCTGGTTTCTCGTAATATCTCTAACTGGGAACAGGATCCCTATAGAAGGACTTGGTATTTAACCTATTACATTGTAAATTTTATTCTGTTTTTTGTGTTGTATAAAAAAAAGTCAATATATGTATATAAATATACATATGTACATACATGTGTATAGAACTAGAAAAGTACGATCTAATGCAAACTCAGTAATCCTCATCGCAGAAACAACCATCGCGTGAGTTCTCAACAATCCAGTCCAAATATTTGGTAACTCGCGTATAGACACCAGGATAATTGGGACGAGCACATCCGTTGCCCCAGGATACTATGCCAATCTGTTCGAATCGCTTGTCGTCCGGACGCAATCGGACGAGGGGGCCGCCAGAGTCGCCTTGGCAACTATCCCGTCCACCCACACCTGGATAACCAGAGCACATCATATTCTTGGTGATCATTTTCTGTGTGTAGTTTGTCTGGGCCACACACTCTTCGTTGTCGAGAACTGGCACTTCCACCTCTTGGAGCAGACAGGAGGGCTTTCCATCCTCCTTAAGAGTACCCCAGCCAGTAGCAATGGCTCGGACGCCAACAAAGAGATCATTGCGCTGTTCCACACGCGGCAGGCAAATGGGTCGAATGAAACTGGTGATCGGCACCCGATCGTTCAAACGAAGCAGGGCAATATCGTTGTCAAAGTTGGAGAAACTGAACTTCTGACTGAATGCACGGAGCACAAAGCGCGTTTCGGGCCGCTCCTTGTCGTTGCATCGATCGTGCTCCCCAAAGGTCACCTTGATCATGAACCACATGAATCCCTTTACACAATGGGCTGCCGTTAGCACGTATCGATCGTTAATCAGAGTGCCGCCACAGTAGAATCTATTAAAGTAGGAAAGACGGGCCATCCAAGGGTATTCGCTGACCCCAGTGGTGGTTCCTCCAACGATCCGGGACTCATCATTTCGTTCGCCGCATCTGAAAGAATGTTTAACAAAAAGATCAGACGATGTTACTAAAAAATGATTTTGGCTATTTAAAAGTTTTAAGTGCTGAGATATAATGCTTGTCGAGCGACTCGATGCCGCTTCCAAAGAAATTTCGCAATAGGGCGTTTTGTTTAAAATTTACAAGTGGTAGATTTACCACCGCCTGAAATTTCTAAGTGAGTTGTATTGATTTCCAGACAAACTATTTTATTTGCAAATAATTAAATTTATAGTGATTAGTATTAGTTTACTAACATATAATATATATGTAATATATAGGTGTTTAGGATGTAATATATAAGTTTTAAGTTGAAATCCCTGTTCAAAATTGAAGAACTTATGTGACAAATAAAGATCGCGACAATGTTTAAGAATATATGATATCATCAATGATATTCACACATGTTCCCATTTTTTGTGAAGTGCCATAATCGACCACGATTGGTTGCTCTTAAACACCATCAACGAATTCAGTAACGTCTTTAGTAAATTTTGCTTGATTGTTTTTATACCCTTGCAAAAAATTTATATTAATTTTGGTCTGAAGAAATTTGATCAAGATCGGACTACTATATCATATAGCTCCCATAGGAAAAATCGAAAAAAAAATTGTTTTGCTTCTAAAAACTTTTTGTTTCTTATGCGATAAGCTTCTTGTCGTAAATAACATTTCCATATAGTAAGTTATAATTCTACTAAATTTAATCAAAATCGATTAACTATATCATATAGCTGTCATACAAACATGAAAAAATTGCATGATGCATACTTACATAAATGCATATGTATGCGTGCTTGCTATGGCGTGTAGATACGGATTTTTTACACCAGGGTTTTTACATTTAGGTAACTCTATTTAGGGATTGAGTAACACAAGAACATGCAACGGTATTCAAACTTCGGCATGGCCGAAGTTAGTCGGCCTTCTGATTTGGTTTTAATTTAATCGTATAAAATATGTAAATCTTAGGATTAAATATACATATTCAGAGGGACAGGCTGATTTCTGACGGGCCAAATAGTATACCCAAGCGAATTCTTAAATTAGACAATTAACGAAACCGATTAGTACTACATGTTTAATCTAGTTTTCAAATAAAAGTAGGTATGTATATACATCTTCTCGATACCACATTTTACACTGTAGTCCTCTAATTTATTATGTGTCTGATAGTTCCGTAGTTATACCATTGCATCCATAGCACTATGGGCCAGAATCACTTTTTTTTTAGCATAAACTACACTTTTAATAATAGAGAACTAAAACTTCCCAAGCACATCAGAAGGACTAAAATAAAATTTCGCTATTTATATTATAAAATTGGTCAGATGTTTGTAACACAGAGAAGGAATCACTTCCGACCCCATAAAGTATATATATTCTTGATCAGCATGCGAAGACGAGTTGATATACCCATGTTCGTCTGTCCGTCTGAACGTATGCAACTTAGTCCCACAGTTTTAGAGCTTTGGCTTTCAAAGTTCGTATAGAAGCTTTTTTTGAAAATCTATGATTTTAAAAAGGATCGGACCACTATATCATATATAGCTGCCATACAAAAAAGACCGTTAAACACGAATAACTTCTCTATTTCTTGAAGAACATACAAAATACACAATTGGATAAAAATTTTCTCAATACAAAATTTACCTGAAAGCACATGTATGTATGTATATGTCAAAATTATGATTGTGTGAGTGTTGAGTGGGATTGGCTGGACCACGAAGGAAAGTGACAAATTTTTAGTGTATTGAAAGTTAGCACAGCCGAAGTTAGCAAAAAGGGTATATTAATTTTGGTCAGAAGTGTGCAACGCATAGAAGGAGGCATTTCCGACCATATAAAGTATATATATTCTTGATCAGTATAACAAGACGATGTCAAATCCATTTGTCCGTCTGTCTGAATCAACAGCTTCTCCTCCTAAACCGCTAAAGCTACAGAGCTCCAATTTTGCACGAAGTCTTGTATATACTGCAGGCATTGTATATCTCGGATTCATCCAAATCGGAGGACTATATCATATAGCTCCCATAGGAACCATCGGTCGAAAAATGAGTTTTAGATCAATAACTTCTTTCTTTTTCACCCGACTATCAAAAAACTTAACATTTGGCAGTTTATTATACATCCAAACATCCATGCCAAATATCATATAGCTCCCATATGAACAATCGGACCCAAAATAATTTTTCTTCTAAAAACTTTTTTGTTTTTTGAGCGATCATCGTCAAACTTAATAAATAACATTTACACATAGAAAGTTATAATTTTGGTAAAATTGATCAACATCGGATGACTATATCATATAGCTGTCATACAAACATATGAAAAAATTGCATGATGCATGTCTACTTACATGCATATGTATGCGTGCCGTGCTGTGGCGTGTAAAAACGGATTTTTACACCAGGGTCTTTACATTTAGATAACTCTTTTTAGGGATCTAGTAACACAAGAGCTTGCAAGGCTATACAAACTTCGGCATGGACGAAGCTAGCCCGGCCTTCTGGTTTTCGTTTCTTTTGCGATCATCACCAAATTTGGTAAATAACACTTGCACATAACAAATTATAATCTTGCCAAATTTGATCAAAATCGGATAAGTACATGATATAGCTGTCATACAAACAAATGGCAACTGCATGCTGCATCTCTACATACATATGTACATGCATATGTAGGCGTGCCGTGCTATAGCGTGTAGATTGAGGTTTCTTCACAAAAGCCTTTTCATTTTGCGATCTGCATTTAGGGATTGAGTAACGCAAGAACTTGCAAGGGTATACAAACGTCGGCATGGTGGAAGTTAGCCCGGCCTTCTGGTTTTTATTGAATTCTCTTGTCCTGCCATTATTTTGCTTACAATGAATTGATTTTGCATAAATTGTGGAGGCAGAGGCTTTTACTAATACACTGCCATGTACTTGAATAGGAACAAGATTTTTATACCATGCATCCATAGGATGAAATGGTATATTAAAGTCGCCAATATGTAACAGGGAGAAGGAAGCTTTTCCGACCCCATAAATTACATATGTATATTCTTGATAAGTATCAATAGCCGAGTCGATTGAGACATGTCCGTCTGTCCGTCCGAAAGTGTGCCTAGATCTCCGCAACTATAAAAGCTAGTGTGTACGCTGATCGAGTTTGTTTTTTTTTTTGCCACGCCCCCTTCCGCCCACGCTATTTGAGAAACAATATTTTGAGACCCCTATATCTCGGAAACTATAAAAGCTAGAGCCATAGTATTTGGACAGTAGATGTGTGCAGTATGCACGCAGACCAAAGTTTGTTTCAAATTTTCGCCTTGAAATTCGATCAATTCGATTTTCACCCGAAATATTTATCGTATCGTAATTTAATTTGTCAATACATGTTACGAATATCTTTCACCCCACCAAATATCATAAGAATCGGAATAGAAATGGCCCAGTTAGAAACGTTTTTTACTCAAAGCGGTGCAAGGCAGATGCACACAAAAAAGAGCGAGATAGCATATGCTTGAAGTCACCGATTTGGTCGGGGGACGCTAAAGTGCTGATAGCAAATTTAATAAAAGATCACGTTGGTTAATAAAGGTGGTTTTATTCTAGAATTTTTTTGCATAAGGACTACGATAAGGACTTCTTTCTGAGTCAAAAGCCGCAAGTTAATGCTACTATTCTTTTTTTTATTTATTATGAAGGAAACAAGTAAAATAATGACTATAATCTATCATACAGGAAAATGTTTGAAAAAAATTAAAGGATGGATCAAAAAGCTACTTTCACGAACTGTCTGGAGACTAAAGATCAAAATGCGACGAATTCATCCTGTTTCGCTTGCAACATTCATTCAAACTCATATATAAAATCACTTTTAGATCCTGAACTTAGAGTTATACGAAAAGCTAAATATTTTAATAATAATAGTACTAGAAAAAACCAACTCTTAACAACCACAGTGTGTTCTTCCTTTTGAATGTTGTAAAAACAAAAGTTCAAACTATCAGACTCATTTGAATTGTAGCGCTTTCCATCGGCAAAATATATACATAACATATACATATATATGTAGCTCTTGAAAATTTGTAAGAACGTCGATTATTATCCAGAAAATATATAATATATATTTGTAAAAATGAAGAACCACTTAAATTCGAATTGATATTATTTAATTTTAAATGGAGGTTCATGGAATTTACTATGCTATAACCAGTTCTTGGCCCCAACTGGGTGTTCAAAGATCGTGTCAATCAGTTAAGTTGAGAGTTCACCAACCTCACATTAGCCATAAAGAAAGTGTCAAAGTGTTTTATGGCCGAGCACCGGCCGGTCGGGTCGAGTGGTTTGCAGATTTTCCATCATATTTACATTAAACAGGTTTGTAATTACCAACAAAATGAGTAAAGCTAAATTTTTTCAACTGCATTCGCAAACAAACACAAAATATGGAAAACCAGAAGGCCGGGCTAACCTCGGCCATGCCGAAATTTGTACACCCTTGCAAGTTCTTGTATTACTCAATCCCTGAATAGAGTTATCTAAATGTAAAGACCTTTGTGTAAAAACCAGTATCTACACGTCATAGCACAGCACGCATACATATGCATTTATGTAAGTATGCATCATGCAATTTTTTATTGTTTGTGTGACAGCTATATGATATAGTCATCCGATTTTTTGAAACTTAGCAGGATTATAATTTATTGTATTTATTGTTATTTGTGTATGTAAGATAAAACATACGAAGTTTTCTGATAGTCGCATAAGTACAATTAAATTTTTAGAAGGAAAACTATTTTTGGTCCGATTGTTCCTATTGGCGCTATATAATATAGCAGTCCGATCGTGATCAAATTTGGCACGGACGTTTAAATACATAATAATCTGATAAATATTAAGTTTCATGATAATCCTGTGAAAAATACTGAGGGTATTGATTTAAAATCTTCGACCGGTGGCTCCTATGGAGCTATATGATATAGTCGTCCGATCCAGATGAATCCGTGATATACAACGCCAAAATAGCTCTGTAGCTTAAGTGGTCTAGGAGAAGAAGCTGTTGATCCAAACAGACGGTCAGACGAACATACAGACGCACAAACGGATTTCAACTCGTCTTGTCGTGCTAATTAAGAACATGTTCTTATATACTTTATATGGTCGGATATGGCTCCTACTATATGTTGCACACTTCTGACCAAAATTAATATACCCTTTTTGCAAGGGTATAAAGATCGTTAACGAATATCAGGTTTATGGAATAAAACGCAACAAGTTCTCTTCTCGCTGACCAAGTTCATATTTGTATTTACCTTCTCGTATTTTATTTCTTTTATTATATTTTTTTTTGGGGTTTTTGGCCACAAAAATCAATCGAAGCTTTTTTGGATTTAATCGTGTCATTGCCCCAAAACGGTGGCCAAGGCAAAGGCGTCCCCACTGAGACAAATAACCAAATGGAACGACGAACGAAAGCAACGCCCCCTTGCCCATCACTGCGCTAACCTTCTCCTCCCACAGTGGAGGTTTATATTATAAGTATGTATGTATGTATAGTGGGTATATGAAGCATTGGACAAATTTTGTGTTTTGTTTGTACGATGAATATTAAAAGGCGTCGCGGCAATTGTTATCAAATCTTATGCAAATTAAGTCCAATTTCTTTTGAAATGCAAAAAGACAAAACAAAATTCTAAAATAAATACACAAACCGGTTACGGAGGTTCTTCTAAATCAAGAAAAATAACAAAAAAGTCGAAAAGATTGGTTAGATGTTTGAGCTGAAATCATATGATGATATGTCTTATTAGAGGAAATAGAAAATTGATTTCGAACGAACCGAACACTGGGCAGACAGAGGTAGAGCGGATATCTAAACCTTGGATATTTGTCCATATTAAATTTGTCCATTGGCAATGCATAGAAATTACTAAAGCAATTTGCTAAAGGAATTTCAAGTGCGCAATCTCTGTAGATTGCTCTTGGGTCAGGGGAAGAATTTAGCCAAAGGCATGGCGTAAAGCTGTGACAAAATGGGAGAAACTTGGTGATTTCTTGGCCCAGGGACGGGCCTCCTCCCCAAGAACCAAGCACACCAAAAGAATTAATTCATTTTTAATTTTTGTTTCGTATCGATCCTCCTCTATGTGCAGTAGATAACAGAGAAGAGAAAACCATCCATTGTTTTGTTGGCGGTTGATTGGCCTATACAAATGGAAGTCCTCTACAAATTTCGTTAGACTAATGTGGGAAGGAATTCTTTCAACTACAAATTGATTGCATGATCACAGAAATCTATCTGTATCTGTTGTAACTGTAAGTGGCATTTGTGATGTCGTGACAATGTGTGTTTGTTCTTTTTGTTGATGTTGTTGCCTAACTGGAAGTTGTCATCATGACCATGACAGCATTGCTATGTTACCCCATTCCCTGTCCCAGACACACCCCCTTGTCCCGCGATAGCCTAGGTTAGGCTTGGCTCACCTGCAGGAACATGTTGTAGATTGGTCTTGAGCCGGTGGCGAATTATTGCGATTGAAGGCACCTCCAAACCAATTCTTGATCGGATTTTGCCGGAATACAGGTTTATCTAGCGGAGATGTGGACGTTGAGGAGGAATTGTTGCTGTCATTAGCGGCTCTCAGCCGCTTGGGTTGATGATATTTTCCAGGTATGGATGAGAATGCGGAGAAAGAGGATGTGGATGTCGACGAGGCGGCCATGCAGATGCAGCAAATAATGGCTAGCATTAATGCCCAGTAATGTGAGTGGAGCATTTGGAGCATCGTCATCTTGTTTTTGATGTTTAGTTATGCAATTTTATGCATGAACACTTAATGATTAACCGTACAAAAACGTTTCAAGACCCGTTAGAGCACTTTAATTGAATTCTCTATGTTCTGTTTTTATCTCCCCCTCTTTCCCTCTATTTGTTTCTATATATACTCTCTTCGACTCTTCGACAATCTACACTTGTTAATTTATGCAAATCACATGTATAATCTCTATCTCTCTCTATATATTTATATACATTTGTAAGTAATTTATAGATTCTCTGGATTTATTTTCCACTCTCTTTGCACATAATTCAAACTGTCAACAAGTCGCGCCCATGCACGAAATATTTCTTTTGATCTTCTGTTATTTTCTTTTCAAAACTTTTTCTGTTCGTTCCGCACACGCGAAAGTCTGCAAACCGACTGATACTAACAACCCATGGCCTGGACTCTCCGACCATGGCTTTGACTCTGTCTCTGGCTCTAACTTGGCAGCGAAGCAACGTCAGCGCGCTTGACTGGCAGCGAACAAAGCCAGAGACAGAGTTCCACAGAGTTGGACTACTCATTGCCCAGGCCCGTTTGTGTTCTCAATATGCTAATGTGACAGTTTGCCATGCGGAGTTCTTGGCTCTTATGGGGGTTTTCAGGCCCCAGACGCATCGCCGACTCCGACTGAGACTGGGTCTACATACATACATACGACTGGGCCTGACTTTGTCAGTTCTCGTGGTCGCTGTCGCTGTTGTATGCCGTTCGTTTAAAGTTTGTTTATTATGCTCGAAACGTCAATACACCGCGAGAATTTTAATGGATGTACTTACAGATTTTACATGATAAGTCTCTTTTAATGGGAAGTAATATTAATTATCAACATATTTATAGAAAGGGAACATCTAGAATTTAATTGTTTGTCATATAGGGTAAAGAAGGGAAGTAATTTATCGTCAACCACGACTTTTCCTTTATCCATGGAACACCTGTAGACAATATTTCGTCCTGAAATAAATCCGAACGACAAGTATTGTTACTCTTTGGTGCCCAAAAGCGAAGGTGTCGATCACAAAATGAAATATTAAATGTATAAAACAAACATCCTCTACACACTTTCTCTTAAACTGTTTCTGTGTTTCAAATATCGCACTCAAATCAGGTTTGAAACGAAAATAAAATAAAGTAAGTCAGTCGCCGGGCCGAAATGGATATAACATTCATCAAATAAAAAAACTACTTTGAATTTATACAACCAAATTCATATATTAAATTTCTTCCGCATGCCGCATGTCTAGCTTTTATAGTTCCTGAGATCTGTATTTCAATTTCTCTTCTCATGCTGATCAAGAATATATATATGTATATACTTTATAGGGTCGGAAATTCTTCCTTCTGCCTGTTACATACATTTTGGCCACTTTAATATATCTTTTCATCATAGTCGGCCCTGCGACTTAATTACGATAATCGCAAAAGAAACACAACAGGGTTTAGAAGCAAACTATGTTTGGTCCGATCATTTCTGCGGAAGCTATATGATATAAGTAGCAATCCGTTCTTAATCAAATTTAGTACAGACGTTTCTATATATAAAAAAAAAGATTCATGCTAATCGCGTGTTTTTCATCTGAAACCCAATTTTCGACCGATGGTTCCTTTGGGAGCTTTATGAAAAAGGCGTCCGATCCGAATGGATTCGAGATATACAATGCCTGCAATATATATGCAAGCCTTCGTGCAAAATTTTAGCACCATAACCAGGAGAAGCTGTTGATTCACACAGACACACATGGCTATATATACTTTATATGTATGTGCGTTGCACACTTCTGACAAAAATCGATATACCCTTTATGCAAGGGCATAAAAACAAACACATAAATTGTATCATTGCGCGCTGATCGAATGAAATAAAATTAGTTAAAAGGCATGAAATGACAATTACTTAAATGTTAATTAACTATTGGATTGCAAATTTTTTGTTGTTGACCCAATTAAGGTATGTCGGAGGTTTTTGTTTGGTTGAGTGTGAAATTGCCATTTAATGACTGAACGATAATTTATGTCTAAAATGAATAATGATGAAAACGTAATTGAACGTTAAATATATTATTATACTCTGCGAGCAATGGGTATGCACAAGTCACCATCTTGCCTAACATATTGTCAACTGGAAATATTTCCTAAATGGAATCGCCAACAAATAGAGATCATGCAAAATAAAGTAGAAAGTCGCCGGGCCGACTTGGATATACCATGCATCAGGGGGAAAAAAACTACATCGAGTTTATAAAACTAAATTCATATATTAAATTTCTTTCGTATGCGCGATTTGATTATGCTATCTCGCTCACTCTTATGTGTGTGCACTTTAGCGCTCCACCGGCCACTGCTTTGAGTGCAAAACGTTTCAATGTATAACTCGGCCATTTTTATTCCGATTTTTATCAAATTCAAATCAAATGGAATGATATATGTTCATAAGATCTATGAGTGTGCCAAATTAAATTACGATACGATCAATATTGCGGGAGAAAATCACTTTTTATTAAACTCCGGAGGCGGAAGGGGGCGTGGCAAAAAAAAACATAAACTTGGTCAGCGCCAAGACTACACGAGTCTACATTCTAAATTTGGTAGCTCTATCATTTATAGTTGCTGAGATCTCTGCACTCTTACGGACGGACAGAGGGACAGACGGACGGACGGACAGACGGACATGGCTCTATCAATTTCTCTTCTCATGCTGATCAAGAATATATATACTTTATAGGGTCGCAAAAGCTTCCTTCTCCCTGTTACATACATTTTGGCGACTTTAATATACCATTTCATCCTATGGATGCATGGTATAATAAAGTAAGTAAGTCGCCGGGCCGACTTGGACATACATACCATGCGTCAACTGAAAAAAATTACTTTGAATTTATAAAAGTAAATTCATTTGTTCTTATTCTTTCGTATGCGCGATTTCTAACATATGGTGTGCACGAGCGAAATCTCGCTCACTATTATGTGTGTGCACTTTAGCGCTCCACCGGCCAAATTTGCCTTTGCAACGCGCTGAGTGCAAAACGTTTCAATGTATAACTCGTCCATTTTGATTCAGATTTTTATGAAATTTGGTGGAATGATAGATGTTCATAACATGTATGAGTGTGCCAAATTAAATTACGATACGATAAATATTACGAAAATCACTTTTTCAAGTTTCAAATTTGGTGGCTCTAGCTTTTATAGTTGCTGAGATCTAGGCACTCTATCGGCCGGACAGAGAGACGGACATGTCTCAACCGACTCGGCTATTGACACTGATCAAGAATATATATACTTTATAGGGTCGGAAAAGCTTCCATCTGCCTGTTACATACATTTTGGCAACTTTAATATACCATTTCATCCAACTTTTCGTGGCATGCGACCGGCCAATTACCAATTTTCAATAGTCAATAGTCCATGCCAAAAACTTTTTCAGAGTTTTCCTTATTCATTAAAATCATGCAAATTGTGTCTTAAAATCAAACCCAAGCTCTATCGCTATGTCTGTTTACCTTTTTCAGTTTAGCAGTACTCATAATTGTTAATTAGAGGAAGACCAAGCTGAAGAAGGTTAAAAACCCAAGAGAGCATAAAACATACCTCTGTCATGCAAGACAGTAGCAATTCAGACACGACACGATCATTGAATAACCAAGATTAGAGAAGGAATATTACAAGACCTAACGAAGCAAAATGAGTGGCGGCTCGCTGGATATGATAAGTACTGCTTCTGCTTCTGCCTCAGTTGCTGCTGATGAAGAGAAATTCACACCACAAGCAAAGCCGTTCAAGCGAGTCAGGAGTCTTGGCTCTGGCAGAGTCGGACGCACTGCCTCATCTGCTGGGATCCATGGTCGTGGTAGCATTGGCCGCGTTAGCGCAAATCTGTACAAGGTGTTTCGAGAAAGCTTTCTCAGCACCGATGATTCGGCGAACTATCGCAGGCTAAGACAAAGAGATGCGGAATCCGGAAAAGTTTACAACTCGGGCAGCTCCGATGAGGAGAGCCAATTAAGTAGCAGCAGTGTGGAGGATCTCTTCGCCACAGAAACGGGACGTCGCAAATGGACAAGCCGAGTCTCATCCAATCGCAAGGACAGGGTCAAAAAAGTGAGTTCCAACTTTCCATTTCCTTATCAAAGAGCTTTTAAGTTATTCATCTTAAGTCTCATTAAGCACGCTTACATAAATATGTGCTCGAAATTGGTTTAAGGATGGCACAATCAATTTGCATGTAGACCTATTTAAGTACATATGAATATATGTATATTCATACATACATATATTTCAATCGGTTGATTCCCGTATCATCTATAACTTGACACTTACATACGTGGTCCAAATGGTCGTTTCATTTGATAATTTCATCAATATTTTCAATGAGTTTTAATTTATTAACGATGCTTGTGAATGTAACGCTCTGATTCACATCCTTATAATACAATATTTTCCACAAAAGCTTGTTTAAAGGGTTCATTTATTTTGATCTGAAGTCTGCGACGCATATTTGTCATAAAGTTGTTACATTGTTTAATGGTAAAAATAATTTTCTTTCAAAGCTTAAAATTTTTATAATTTCAAAGAACACATTGAAGAAAATAGTAAAAACGTAATTTTATTCCGGTATTTTTTTAATCTTTAAGAATGAAGGAAAGAAGCAATACAAAATGTTTAAAAGTCAATTACTAAGACCTAAAAAACAAACTTAAAAAATATTTTACCCTAAAGTTAAGCAAAAAATATCAAAGAAGCTAACTTCGGCTATGCCGAAGTTTGTATACCCTTGCAGCCCTTGACCATTGCATTTTATTTCCTAAAAAATTTGTGTGTTAATCCAATAAAGAATTAATTAATCAATTAATCCGCACCCGACAGGTGCGGGTTCGAGTCTCGTTATTGATATAAATATTTTTTTCATTTTTTTTTTTTGTTTATTAAACGAATAGTCGCGAGTTCGAATCTTACGAAAGTCGATGACAAACTTTTTAGTGTATTTAAAATATTTCTTTATTGGATTAACAAAGAAAACATTTTGTAGGAAATAAAATGTAATGGTCAAGGGCTGCAAGGGTATACAAACTTCGGCATAGCCGAAGTTAGCTTCTTTGATATTTTTTTTTTGAATTGCACAACCCTATTGGACTTATCGACAATCGAAATACCGAAATAGCGGCGATTGAGTCAGCTGATGTGCCAACCGGTGGCTGTGGCTCCGAAAATGAAACGTCGGAGATTTCCATGACACCAACGTTTGGGTTCGGCGTTTTACATTTCAAACTTCGCCAAAATCGCTAGCGTTTTCTGTGACACCCCTGATTGCATTTGTGCATTAATGTCGTTTTACGCCGGGCAAAATAAAAAGAACAAATCTCGCCGCAATAAAGACAACGAGTGCAGTCGACGATTAAATGCAAGAGAAAGAAAGAGAAAACCAAAAGGTCGAGTTAGCTTTAACCATGCCGAAGTTTGTATGTATACCCTTGCAAGTTCTTGCGTTACTCAATCCCTAAATGGAGATCGCAAAATGAATAGGCTTTTGTGAAACCTCAATCTACACGCTATAGCACGGCACGCATGCGTATGCATGTACATACATATGTAGAGAAGCAGCATGCAGTTTGCCATTTGTTTGTATAACAGCTATATCATATAGTTATCCGATTTTGATCAAATTTGGAAAGATTATAATTTGTTATGTGCAAGTGTTATTTACCAAATTTGGTGATGATCGCAAAAGAAACAACAAAATTTTAGAAGCACTTTATTTTTGGTCCGATTGTTCCTATGGGAGCTATATGATATAGTAGTCCGATCTTGATCAAATTTGGCACGTATGTTTGGATGTATAATAAACTGCCAAATTTTAAGTCTTATGATAATCGCGTGAAAAAGAAAGAAATTATTGATCTAAAACTCAGTTTTCGACCGATGGTTCCTATGGGAGCTATATGATATAGTCCTCCGATTTGGATGAATCCGAGATATCAATGCTTGCAGTATATATACAAGCCTTCGTGCAAAATTGCAGAAGCAATTGATTTATTTTATTTTTTCTGTTTTATAATATTTATTTTTCAATACTATCATTATATTAGCATACAAACAGAAAAAATAAAATAAATCAATTCAAAAATACTTTTTACATGGGACGATTGCACTGACGATCGAACCCGCAGCATGTCGAACGTCAAACAAGCACTCCATCGGCAGAGCCACGACGGTACTTGAAATCCCGCTGCCAAAATTGCTGGATGTACTTTCCACAGGGAAATGCCTTCATCGCCCTTGTGTCTGCTTTGTCGAAAACTCAAAACTTGCGTCTAGCGAGCTATTGAAGTTCGGTGTTGTCGAACTTCACGTTGCTCACACACACTACGATTTATGCACGCATACATAGACAGAACGAGATCACAAGCGACATAGCCGTGAGTTCCTCGTTCTGCAGTCTGTGCGAGACTAAATTATTTTTCATACATTTCATACATATATTTTTTGTACGTTTCCCTCCCTCTCTGCGTTACGCTCTCATTGAGCTTATGAGCGCTCGTCTTTTTGCCCAACGCCTCTGGGGTTCCATGGTTAGGCTAGCGTTTGCAATCAAAAAATCTTCTGTTTGCACCATCTATAATATGAATTGGTTAGTGATTTTCATGTTTACATGAAAGCTTTACGATATAGTCTTGATCAAATTTAGTAGGATTAAAATTTATGTTGTATAAATGAATAATCGCATAAGATAATACCGTGAAAAAACACGTTTCAACCGATGGTTTCTATGGGAGCTATATGATACAGTCGTCCGATCCAGATAAATCCGAAATATACAATGCCTGCAGTATATACACTTGCTCACAATGAGAGAATTCGCGATTACCGTTAACTTTTTCAGCTTCTTCTTTTCGTTAATTATTTCCTGGAAAATTCTGAAGCACATTTTTTCACTTTTCGGCACGCGTTGCACCATGGAGACCAAAGGAAAAGAAATCTGTGTTGAAGAGCGCAAATTAATTTTAAAATTTCGTTTGGAGGGCAAATCCTGGCGAGAAATCGGACTATTGGTTGGCAGAACTCATTCCTCATGTCAGAGAGTATATGACAACTATGTTTTAACAGGCTCCATAATATCAAAGCCTCGATCTGGCCGTCCTTCGTTGCTGACAGACAGGGAGAAGAAGCGATTTGTTCAGCTGGTGCCTCCAAATCCAAGGATTACTGCCCACCAAGGAAGTGTGGAAGTTGCGGAACGCTTCAACAAAGCAGTGTCCGATCAAACTGTTCGCCGCATTTGGAAGGAGGCGGGGTACAATGGAAGAGTTGCCCGTAGGAAGCGCCATATTTCAAAGGTAAACAAAATAAAACGTATGAACTTCGCCAATGAGCACATTTCCAATCCGACTAGCTTCTGGAACACTGTCATATTTTCGGATGAGAGCAAGTTTTGTATATTTGGCATTAAGGGGAAGAAAATGATATGGAGAAAAAGTGGAACAGCGTTCGAAAAAGAAAATTTGGTGCCAACAGTAAAACATGGTGGAGGAGGAGTAATGGTTTGGAGGTGTATGGCGGCTAGTGGTGTTGGTAACTTGACATTTATAGAGTCTATTATGTATCACAAAGACTACATGGCCATATTGGAGCAGAATTTGAAGCAGTGTGCCGAAAAATTGGCGATTGCAGATGATTATTTCTTCCAGCAAGACAACGATCCGAAGCACACAGCTCATAACGTGAAGCTATGGCTCCTCTATAACGTTAAAAAACAGTTGCCTACGCCACCCCAATCACCTGACTTGAATCCAATAGAGCATCTATGGGATTTACTTGAGCGCAGGATTCGGCAGCATACCATTACCTCAAAAGCAATGCTTAAGGAGGTTATTATAGAGGAATGGAGCAAAATCTTTTTTGTTATGTTTTTTTCTAATGGTTATATTATGCTTTAGTTTTTTGTTTTGATAAATGAAATGATAGTAAATATTAAGTTTAATAATTAAAAAAACAAATATAAAAAGAAACCAGAAGGCCGGGCTAACTTCGGCCATGCCGAAGTTTGTATACCCTTGCAAGCATTTGTGTTACAAGATCCCTAAAAAGAGTTATATAAATGTACCCTGGTGTAAAAATCCGTTTTTACACGACATAGCACGGCACGCATAACATATGCATGTATGTAGACATGCAGCATGCAATTTTTTCATGTTTGTATGACAGCTATATGATAAAGTCATCCGATTTTAATAAAATTTACCAGATATATAACTTTATATATGAGAATGTTATCTACCAAGTTTGATGATCGCTCAAGAAACAAAAAAGTTTCTAGAAGAAAAACTATTTTTGGTCCGATCGTTCATATGGGAGCTACATATATGATATAGTAATCCGATATTGATCAAATTTGGCATGGATGTTTGGATGTATAATAAACTGTCAAATGTTAAGTTTTATGATAATTGGGCGAAAAAGAAAGAAGTTATTGATCTCAAACTCATTTTTCGACCGATGGTTCCTATGGGAGCTATATGATATAGTCGTCCGAACCAGATGAATCCGAGATATACAATGCCTGCAGTATATATGTACAAGACTTCGTGCAAAATTGGAGCTTTGTAGCTTTAGCGGTTTAGGAGGAGAAGCTGTTGATCCAGACAGACAGACGGACGGACGGACAAACGGATTTGAACTCGCCTTGTCATGCTGATCAAGAATATATATACTTTATATGGTCGGAGATGCCTCCTTCTATGCGTTGCACACTTCTGACCAAAATTAATATACCCTTTTTGCAAGGGTATAAAAATTCGGTATCTTGTTTTTACTGAGCGCTATTCATGGTCAAACTTAAAATACAAAAATTTTTTTGAGTGTACGCAGAGATATGTGAGCAAGTGTATGTATAAGTCTATCCAGACAGACGGACAAATGGATTTGAACTCTTCTTGTAATGCTGATCAAGAATATACATACAAGCGCTAGACATAAGACAGATAGCACCCTTAGGAACCATCGCACAGTGGTTCCGCCAGAGGCCAAAAAGCAAAAAAAGTCACAACAACGTAGAACAAAAATTTTGATGCAAATTGTCTCCAAAATGTTCATACTTCACAATGGCAAACCGGATTTTTCTGGAAACATAACGGGACTTTCTAAAAATAGAACGAAACGCATGATGACGTGAGAAAAGCTGCGCATTTGCAAAAACATTCAATGCGAAAGTCAGTTTAAAGTGGTTCGCATATTCCTGTTGTGGTCAGTATTTAAAAATTTATCAATGGATTTCGAAGTTAAAGGTGTTTTTTTAATCTTTGTAAATAACTAAAAACTATTTTGTGTTTTTGTCCTTTTAAAATTAATGTTTTATGAAACCTTAGTTTTTGTTCCTTTTTTGTGCATGACTTTTATGTTTACTTAAAGTTTTAGTTGTGTTCCCCCGCGATTCCCCGTTTTAGTCTATATTCATTGTATTAATCCAAGTTTTTACTTAAGAAAAGTGGTTACGTCAGCTGCAGAAACTTGCAGATGTGTGTGAAATAACCAATAATCTAACGCATCTTCTTATTTTTTCAAGGTCCAACTTGCACAGCGGAGCCTCTGTATTTGTTTTGTGTGTTTGTTTTTGTCTTTTCTTGTGGTGTCCAATTTGTATCAGTACTTTTTAATAATTATTGATATTAATATTAATATTAATTCCACGAGAACAAAGCGTCGACGTTTAGCTCAGCTGGTCGAAGTTGATGAGACCGCTGTCTCTGCATTACTCAATGAAAATCAAAGCCGGAATGTATTTCAGTGTTTTTCACAGGATTATCATTTGGCAGTTTATTATATCCAAATGTCCTCGCCAAATTCGATCGAGAACGGACTACTTATCATATAGCTTCCATACGATTGGACCAAAAATAGTGGTAATTGACAGATATGCATAATAAGTTTATTTATTTATAGTCTGAATTGAAACCGTAATTGCAAATTACGGACAATTCTTAAATCTAGCTATAGCTTCTAGGCCTTAAGCTAAAATTGTGCTAACTAGTTAGAAATATATATACAGGATTATAGATGTATATGTGTGTATGTACAAAGTTTAATATGTATTATTGAAAGTTGATATTTTGGTGCACTGCTTTGAGTGCAAAACGTTTCAATGTATAACTCGGTCATTTTTATTCCGATTTTTATCAAATTTGGAATGATAGATGTTCATAAGATCTATGAGTGTGCCAAATTAAATTACGATACGATCAATATTGCGGGAGAAATACTCCGGAGGCGGAAGGGGGCGTGTCAAAAAAAAAACATAAACTTGGTCTCTCTGCACTCTTACGGACGGACAGACGGACGGACGGACAGACGGACATGGCTCTATCAATATCTCTTCTGATGCTGATCAAGAATATATATACTTTATAGGGTCGCAAAAGCTTCCTTCTCCCTGTTACATACATTTTGGCGACTTTAATATACCATTTCATCCTATGGATGCATGGTATAAAAATTAAAAAGTATTTGGGAGCGAAACTCTCAGTAGATAAATGCAAACATATGCATGTCTGCCGTAAAACCAGATGCAATTTCCAATTATCCTCCCAGACCTACAGAATAACGCCAAGCAAAAGTATCAGGGGTGTCACAGAAATCGCTAACGCCCCAAAATCGCCCCAAACGCAAATGTAGGGTGTCACAGAAACCTCTTTTGACAGTTTTGAAAAGTTACAAGTTTTTCTCCAACGTTTGGTTAATTTTGCGCTTACAGCAAATTATGTTGAAAAAAGAATGGTGTTGAAATAAACTTTGATTATTTTTGGATGGAATTGCATTCAAATAATCGCTGGCAATATTTGTGTTAATATATAATTTATTATTTTACGAAAACGCCTGTGAAAAAATCAAGCAAGCGTCGTTTTTGCTTAAATCACCCATTAGCAAGGCTGCCATCCTGCTGAAAACGGCAGAAACTTATTTTCGGAGAAAACAATTGTGTTTCCAGTTTTAGTTTGTTATATGCCACAAGTAAGCATAAATTTCATGGATTACGACCAAATTGAAGAAAGTTTTTTAAATTGTGTGTACACGGATAAATTTAATGTAAACGTCGAAAAAATGCACCAAGTTGACGTCTCTGTTTTTATCTTGGCCAGCCAAAGAAGAAGAAGAAATGTAAACAGCTGTAAAAAATGCAACTGCAGTTGCCGCCCTTTTTAAAATGAATTGAAAATTTTTGGATTTCTGATGGATATGGTTTTTAATATGATCGAATAAACTTAATTAAATTTGTATTTGAATATGTGCATCGAATTTTAAATTATTCCATTTGTAATTGAAGATTTGTAAAAATGGAAATCGCTTGCTAAAAAGAAGCAAGAGTCTAGATTAAATAATATTCCCAACGATTTCGCTCACATTTGTTCTAAACACCTCCAGGTCTGCATCCAATGACCTGTTGAACAGAGCTAATACCTAGAAATCGCATGGACGAAATTTTATTCTGGGGTAAAACAGTTGGCATTGTTGCGAAAAAAGAATTGTGTAGAAAAGAGAACGTAGGCTTAAAACGCAATAGTTTGCAGTTTTCGATGCATTGTATTCATCTTGTATTTAATTCATTGTTCTTAAATTTTTGGTTAATTTGCCAAAATTTGTTTACAGTTACAAATTTGAAGTAAATGTAAACAATAGGGTTGTCAAAGCACCGACAATATTGCGCGCGATAATAATTTTAAAAGATTTGGTGTTGCAGTATGTTAACTGTACCTCCAAAAAAAAAGTACATTTTTTCTTGTTGTATAACATTATAAATAATTTTTGGTTTACGAAAAATGTATGACAATTTTAATCCCAAACGTTAGTATTTTTTTTTTTTTGAATTGCACAACCCTATTGCACCTATCGACAATCGAAATACCGAAATAGCGGCGATCGAGTCAGCCGATGTCCCAACCGGTGGCTGTGGCTCCGAAAATGTTGCCGAAAATGAAACGTCGGAGATTTCCATGACACCAACGTTTGGATTCGGCGTTTTACATTTCAAACGTCGCCAAAATCGCTAGCGTTTTCTGTGACACCCCTGTATAAGAACTATCTCTGAGAAATACAGGTGGAAAGAGCATATAGACATGCTAACAGTGCAAATGGCACAAAGATTGAACATAATAAAGTGGCTCTATAATCAAAATTATAATTGCGACACTAGATCTCTTATCAATACTATCAACGCGTTGATTATGTCAAAGATAGATTATTGCCTACATTTCTATGGAAATTGCCCATCAGCTTCTAAGAATAAGCTTTGTACCATTCCGCACTAAGAAAAGCATTTGGAGCATTTCGTTTAACCCCTATCTACAATCTCCTGTGTGAAGCAGAGATATTGCCTTTTGAATCGAGATTCAAACTATCAATAGCAAAAATGTACAAATCTTTGATGCTAGTATCGAACACTCCTTTACAGGAAATTGTAAACAGGATTAAGAAAGCGAAGAAACCTCCCAGAATCCCATCCTCCTTGCATAAAGCAATAAACTTCTGCATAGAAAAGGGTTTAATGTTTACCCCACCAAGACCAAGAAAACAAAAAAATCCCCCATGGCTCTTTATTAAGAAAACCCTAAACCTTTCTTTACACTACACAACCAAGTCATCAACTCCGTCCATAACATACCAAAAGAAGTTTCTCAGCCTTAAAGAAGATCTGAGGGATTATAAGTTCATATACACAGACGGGTCAAAATCCAACCTAGGAGTGCCCTATAGCATAACAACAGAGACCGAGATTATTAAAACCGCCATATTACCACTCCACTCCTCGAACTACACGGCAGAAGCAGCAGCGATTCTAGCTGCCTGCACCCGTATACAACGACCCGCGATATTCTGACACACCAATACCCAAAAATAATCCTAGTATGGGTCCCAGGCCACACAGGTATTCAGGGAAACGAAACAGCGGACTTGGCCACCAAACAAGCATAATAAGTTATAGTTCCACTAAATATCATAAAAATCGGATTACCATATCATATGGTATGAAATAAAGTAAGTCGCCGGGCCGACTTGGATATTCCATGCATCAAGTGAAAATTCATAAATTAAATTTCTTTCAAATTAGGGTTGTCGAAATTTTTTGTCAAAAAAAAAAAAATATTTATATCGGAATATTTTTTTCCCCGAATATCGAATATTTGCTATTTTTATACCATGCATCCATAGGATGAAATGGTATATTAAAGTCGCCAAAATGTATGTAACAGGCAGAAGGAAGCTTTTCTGACCCTATAAAGTACAATATATACATTCTTGATCAGCATGAGAAGAGAAATTGATTTAGCCATGTCCGTCCGTCCGTCCGTAAGAGTGCAGAGATCTCAGCAACTATAAATAATGTTTATGTTTTTTTTGCCACGCCCCCTTCCGCCTCCGGAATTCAATAAAAAGTGATTTTCTCCCGCAATACTTATCGTATCGGAATTCAGTTTGGCACACTCATACATGTTATAGACATATATCGTTCCACCAAGTTTTATAAAAATCGGAATAAAAATGGCCGAGTTATGCATTGAAACGTTTTGCACTCAAAGCGGTGCAAGGGCCAATTTGGCAGGTGGAGCGCTAAAGTGCACACACATAAGAGTGAGCGAGATAGCATATGTTAGAAATCGCGTATACGAAAGAAATTTAATGAATTTATGAATTTAGTTTTATAAACGCGATGTAGTTTTTTTCCCCTGAGGCATGGTACATATATCCAAGTCGGCCCGGCGACTTACTTACTTTATTTTTATAACCTTGCAAAAAGGGTATATTAATTTTGGTCAACGCATAGAAGGAGCCATTCCCGACCATATAAAGTATATTTATTCTTGATCAGCATGACAAGACGAGTTCAAATCCGTTTGTTCGTCTGTCTGTCCCTCTGTCCGTCTGTCTGGATCAACAGCTTCTCCTCCTAGACCGCTATAGGTACAGATCTGAAACTTTGCACGGAGTCTTGTATATACTGCAGGCATTGTATATCTCGGATTCATCCGGATCGGACGACTATATCATATAGCTCCCATAGGAACCATCAGTCGAAAAATGAGTTTTAGATCAATAACTTCCTTTTTTTCACCTGATCATTATAAAACTTAACATTTGGCAGTTCACTATACATTCAAACATCCGTGCAAAATTTGATCAAGATGGGACTACTATATCATATAGCTCCCATAGGAACAATCGGACCAAAAATAGTTTTGCTTCTAAAAACTTTTTTGTTTCTTTTGCGATCATCACCATTTGGTAAATAACATTTGCACATAACAAATTATAATCCTGCCAAATTTGATCAAAATCGGATAACTATAAGATATAGCTGTCATACAAACAAATGGCAAACTGCATGCAGCATCTCTACATACATGCATTTGCATGCGTGCCGTGCTATAGCGTGTTTTTTTTTTTTTTTTTTTTTTCATTTAATTTATTTCTTATTGTTGCTTCAGCTTCAGACAGCTTTTACAACGAAGTTAAAATTAATTCTTAAGGTTTTACAATTTATAATTGAGCGTAATTATAAAAGTGGTGTACATTATTTTATATCATAATTCTTGTGTGTTGAATTTATGGAGCATTTCGCGCACGAGATTGAACCCTCACATCTAGAGGATGAAGTCGTTTGAGCCTTCGCCTGGAGTTGTTGATGGCCAAATCGTTGGCCAGTGGGTTGGGGTGTGCTATGAGACGATCAGCATAGCGCGAGCTATGTCGACCGATAAGCTCGGCAATTGTAGGAAGGCCTAGGTCTCGATGGATAACCGAATTGCGGACATACCAGTCAGCTCCAGTGATGCGACGGAGCGCCTTATTCTGCATGGTCTGGACTTTTTTAATAGAAGTTGCGGATGCTGAACCCCAGAGTGGAAGAGCTATAGCGTGTAGATTGAGGTTTTTTCACAAAAACTTATTCATTTTGCGATCTCCATTTAGGGACTGAGTAACGAAAGAACTTGCAAGGGTATACAAACTTCGGCATGGTCGAAGTTAGCCCGGCCTTCTGGTTTTTTTTTTTAATACTACAATAGGTAAATTTTAACAGCAGACGGTTCAGCTAATGTGGAGCTTAAAATATATCTGGGTTTGCCCCAAACTTCGTGGGAAAGTAATCCACTTATGTTTTGGATTTCTCAGCTAGCTAGCTAATCTTTTATTTATATTAAGGGTCGGCATTATAAGGCGAGGCCACTGATCCATTAAACACATCCATTGTGTTGTTCATACCTACATTTTGATGTCTATCACCCTTGTAAAGTTTATTTCTTGCTTTTGAAGCGTTTTCCCGATATTATTACAACCGATATATATTAACGACGATGCTACTATCTGCGAGCCATGAGCTCAATCTTTGTGAGCAGTTGTTGACATTGAATGCCAAGAATGGAGGCTGTTTCTTGGCAGAATTGGACTAGTTTAAAAATATGTACGGGGAATTCATAGGATAAAATTATTAAAATAATATAGAGCCGGTGTAGAATACCATAGCTTGATCCCAATATTGCTGACAGTTGCCTTGAATTTTGAAACACCTTTCTTGCGGTATTGGCTTATCGACATGTAATCCCAATTCACTTTAAATTATCTTTTGAATTTCTCCTTTACAAGCAGTTATCATGTCTTTTTCTTCTTTATCCCTTAACCCTCTAACGCTCAAAAGTGTCTTCAGACACTTATTTTATTATTTAATTTAGAAAAGAACTTGGAGCTTTTTGGCCATTCAAATATTTTTTGATCGTTAATAAATCACACCACAATATTTAGAAAAAAGCTTTAAAAGCTCTCCAAAGCTTTTAACGGTACTTTTTTCTTAATAAATACAAAACATGTGTTTTTTCGCCCGTGTAAATTGATCTGCTACATGTAGTGTTTTGTAGAAATTTAAATAAAAAATCTATAAAAGCAATCCAGCTCAATATTTTTTTGTTGAAAGGTATGTTTACTTACAGTTAAAATTCGTTTACAAAAATGTAAATATGTAAAAAATGTACAATGTAACTAAAAAACAGTGATAAGTGTCTTGAGACACTTTTGGGGCTCCAAGCAACTTTTTTTTTGCCAGCAGCTACGTCACAACTGCTTGCAATTTTGTGTGTACATTTATTTATTCTATGGATTCTCTTACTAGAAAGTGGCATATTATAAAGATGGCAAACCGGGTTCGATACAAGTTATCCGATTTAACTGATGAACAGTTATTAGCATTGTTTGAGACAGTCCCTTCCGATGGAGAAATGTCGGACATTGAGTCAAGTGACGACGACGAAGATCATCTAAATGTGGTAGAAACTCTTATGGCTGCTGTAGAGAATGTTAGCACAATATCATTTGCTTGCAATGATGAAGAAAATGTGCAAAATAATGACCAACAGCCTGAGCCTGTTAGGAAGTCCCTAAAAAGCCCACGATCGCCACTACCAACTATTGAAGGTATAGTAGGCGTGGCTTTGCCATCTTCTGGTGGCTTTACTGGTACTGGTAAGAAGGCAACATTGCGATATGTTATTATATATTATGTGATTAGTTAACTAATATGTATCTTATAGGTAATACCTATTAGGTATTGAATCAATAGCAAAGGAGCCGAGCAAAGTTATGTGGCGTCAGAAATCTATGCAGTTGCATGTGAACAACGTTGCTTTTGAAGGCGACTCTTCATTGCCGGTTGAAATAATGAAGCTCAAAATTCCTTTAGAGATATTTTGTTATTTTTTTGATTCCAAAATCATGGGCATGATAGTCGAAGAAACCACACTTACAGCTCTAGTGGAGAATATAACAACAAGATTCCAAATGAACATTGAAGATGTTCATCATTACATCGGAATTTTGATATATATGTCAATATATCGCTACCCCAGTATGAGAAGCTACTGGGGAAAAAATGCCTTTGGACCCATTGAATCCAGTATGAACCGCACAAAATTCGAAGCAATTAAACAGCACCTGTCATTGCGCAATGAAAGCCAGCGGGTCAAAAAGGGTCAACCAGGCTTTGATCCATTGTTTCGCACTAGAAGATTTCTCGATTATCTTAATCAAAGATTTGACTCAGTGCCAAAACAATCACGCCTTTGTGTAGATGAACAAATGTGTAGCACAAAGATGAAACATCACTTACGACAATATATGCCCAATAAGCCACATAAATGGGGTATTAAGCTGTTCGTTTTGTGTGATTCATATGGCTATGCATACCGATTCGAAATATATAGCGGAGCAGGCGATAATATTGTATTACCTGGTCACCCAGATCTAGGTGCTTCGGCCAACATAGTAGTACGTTTGACCAAAACAGTACAAGAGTTTAAGCACCACATCGTGTACTTCGACAATTTTTATACCTCTTTGCCTCTAATGGTATATTTGCGAGCAAAGGGTATTTATAGCCTTGGCACAGTGCGTGCAAATCGAATTCCCAATTGCAAGCTACCTGACGATAAAATTATAAACAAAAAGCCCAGAGGTTTCTCGACTGAGTTCGTAGGCACGTCATACGGAATCGAAGTCAGTAATGTACTTTGGAAGGACAGCAGGGCCGTTCGCTTATTCTCAACTTACGTAGGTGTTAAACCATTTGCTGCGGAAAGTTTAAATGAAAGTCCACTTAAGACTGGCCGTTATGACAGGAAGACAAAGCAACATATAGAAATTGATTGCCCGCAAATTATTCGGGAGTATAACGCACATATGGGTGGCGTCGATCTCATGGATGGACTTATGGGCCGTTATCACATCAAAGCTAAAACCAGAGATGCTGCCACTAGAATTTTTTACCATTGTATTGATATGGCCGCAACAAATGCTTATATTCTTTATAGGCGTATTCAAAAACAAAACGGGATCAGTGACAAATTGATGCAACTTCCCGATTTTCGCGAGTCAATTGCTGAAGGATTGGTGGCGTTTAAAAACAAAAACCGGGCGGGTCGTCCAGTCAGCACCCTATCTGAACAGGGTCAGATACAGTCACCATCTTTGCGAACAGACCGGTCACCTTTTTCCCAAACAAAACAATTAATTCAGACTCCACGGGCACGACCATCACAGCTTGGGCTTAAACTTGGAAAAAAAACTTTACATCCAATAGCGGAATTACGTTTTGACCAAGTCAACCACTTCCCGAGTTGGTTGGATCGGGAAAGTAAAAGACGGTGCAAGCTCTGTAAATCATCACAAACTCAATGCATTTGTGAAAAATGTAATTTACATTTATGCTGCACTTCAACAAAAAATTGTTTCAAAATATACCATACGAATAAATAAATTGAACATTTCTATTCAATGCTTTTTTTTACGCTCAGATGCCCAAGAGTGCCTTAAGACACTTATTACCTTTTTTGCACATGGCAGCTAAACGAAAACATCTAGATTTTTTCTGATTTCATTTTTGAGTTTAGAAGCCTTTATTTACTTAAAAAAAAATTGTTCTCCTTATTTTCCTCCAATAGTTTAGAAAACAGCATTAGAGGGTTAATTGCCACTTTTGTATCTGTAGTTTAATTGATATTTTCAGTGCTACCTCAAAATATCTTATCCATGTATGTAGCGCAGGGATCGGTCTCCATAGCCCGTGCGAGCACTTGTTCGGCAGCTGACACAGCAAGCTTCGTGTTGCTATTTGTATGCAGCCGAAGTCAACACGAAGCAGACTTTTTGAGCATCGAAAATCAATTAGTGCGTAATGTTTTCCTTTATCGATTCGATTTCTCCAATGTATTCACTTTCATGATAATGAGTGAATTATTAAATATGTTGTACTCCATGTACTCCATAAATAGTATAATTAGTTTGGAGTACTGTTGAAGACCCTAGCCAGAAAAACCAATTTTAACATATTCCAATAAATACAGAGATTGCGGCTCTACTAAATCACCTGAAGACATGTATTTATGTCGTCCTGCATGTATCTTTCCCTTTTCCCCATTTTCATGTGTCATGTGTCCCCATTTTCATGTTAAATTAAAATAGTGAAATAGGCGAAAGCAAGGTTTATACAAGGTGATACACATATGGGTTAGCTACTAGCTGAGATGGAGGTCTGAGGCCTGAGGAGTGGCATGATAATAGGTATCTCCTAGGGATTAACCCGGACAGGGATACGTAACATCTTAACTACGGGTCGATTGATACTACGGGCTCGATCTCTAGCCGAGGATTGACCTAGCGACTAGAGAGAACCGGGATATACTACTTAATGTAACCTACGGGTCGACTGAGGAGGGGAATGATGCTTGGTATCTCCCAGGGATTTACCCGGACGGAGGTACGCAGCATCTTAACTACGGGTCGATTGATACTACTCGATCTCTAGCCGAGGATTGACCTAGCGACTAGAGAGAACCGGGATATACTACTTAATATATATATATATTGAGGCGGGGGGAGGTGGATCCATCAGGCCAGGAAAGGGATTGACCCAGAATCCTGCCACACATGGACTAAATACTGGGCATGGGTTAGTGGGACAGCACATTAACAAGCACGACATAAAGGAATCACATACAAATACAAAACTATCTATCAGAGATGCGCGGGAGTTTGCATGAGGGCCCCTATGTTCGGCAAATCCGAACCACTAAAGAGTCTGGTCAGGAGCTGTGATTCGGCATAGCCGACTAAACACTCTCACTCTGGTGCATTACCACGCCATTCGGATCCTCCGAACACTTGTTTAAAGGACCTGAGAGTCCTTGTGACCCACTGTGCGACCAGCAAATCAATACTACCACGTTGGTTCCGTTCATAACTTTCATCATTTGTTCAACTTTTATTTGCAATATATTTATTTCCTCTTTTCTATCTATTTCGGCCACACACTGTTACACTAATGGCTAGCTTTAGAGATATTCTCCACACGAGGCGCACGCGCAGACTCACCTGGGCGTTTCCTCCTCGTTCACTCGCCTCGTCTTTATATATGTCCTTGTTCCTTGTTTATAATTGGCCGTTGTCCTCTTGTTTTTCCGTGTTTGGGTTGTCCTTTGCGTTATCCTTATGTTATCCTTGGTCTTCGTCCTTTGTGGTCTTAAGCGTTCACTATGTCACTTGCACTTGAGTCGCTTTTTTTTTTCTTCACTCACTTGTATGCACTCTCGTGGTCTAGACTTGACTGACCGCCGGCCAAATTTTCGTCATCCACTTCGGCCTGTTTTTCGACGTGACGCTTTGGCACGCGTCGATGTCGGGTACAGCTGCGCCATTGCATCAGCCATTCTAAGCTTCCTGTTTCCGTCCCTCTCTTACGCATAGCTGCATATGTCCAGTGGCCTACGTGACTCATCGCATGTACGTAGTTTCAGGTGGCGCCGGCGCGTGGTGTCGGCCCGATCACCGTTACTTTTGGGCTTTTTGAGAAAGCGCCGGCGAAGAGCATGAGCAGCGAAAGCGAAGAGCATGAGCGGCGAAGAACGTGAGGGGCGAAATGGGTGAACGGCGAATCGAGTGAGCGGCGAGTGGTTGGCCAGGCTGCAAAGAAAAGAAGAACTAGTTCTACCTATTGGGTCAGAGACAGTCCATGAACTTAATACTAATAATAATACTAATAAGCACTGCTCTTCATTGAGCGTTATCGCTATCGATAGGTGTTGTGTCGATAGATTGATATATCGTCACACGTCCTCCCGACTTACCCGACGAAGCGGGAGAATCGGACCGTCATGCTGCATGAAAAATATGTTTAAAGACTCTGACCAGCAATCCTACAACCCTATGTCCCTATCTGTGTGGCTTCTAAAAATACTTAGATTTTAACAATGTAGCTTAAATTCCGCTTGAGGTCCACCCGTCTTCTCGGTTGCCTGGGTTGGGGAATCCGTTCCTGAATCGGTGGGCACGAATTGCACAATTTTCTCAGGAGGTTTTGTAACGAAGACCATAGAATTTCCTTCGGGGCTACCGTTCTTTATGGTTTCGTAGGTGATCACCAGTCTAGTGAGCTCTGCTAAGCTCCTGAAGTCGACGCGTCGGGCATACAATTGGTAATCAGGCTGTAGATTGTCGTGGATCCTCTCGAGCTCCTGCATTGGGGAGTAGTTTGCTCGGCGCATCATGAGTCGTAGCTCGATCAAATATTGCTTGAAGGGTTCCATATATTTTGCCGACGTGAGCGTATGGCGTCCTCCAACTTTTCGAAGTATCTGGGTGGCAAAAAGAAATCCAGGAATTCTTGTTTGAATTCACACCAGGTCACGTTTAGTAGGCCACTCGTTGCCACGCTCCCGGGCAGTGACTTCAAATCGATGTTGTAGGTGGCTGCGCGAACTTCCAGCTTCTCCAAGAAATATGACGGGTCTGCTGTGCCATCGAAAGATTGATTGGATGTGGTGGGCGGTGCTCCATGGGTGGCGTCCTGTTTTTCTGTGGTACTTCCAAGATAAGGTCTGTTGACTTGGACGCGGAAGACGTCAGTGCTAATGGTTTTGCTTCGGGCCTAAAATCCCGAAACGACTTTAGGTGTGCTTCCTTCGGGGTATCGCCCATGCTGGCCGGCGAGACTGGTCGAGAACGGGCTTTCACGTCGAGTCCCTTGTCCGCGGTAGCCACAGCTCCGTATTGTCCTTCCAAGGTTGCCAAGCGTGAAATACCAAGCGATAGTCCATGCGATGCTGAGGGAGGCTTCTGGCGATACTTAATGATCGTCCTTGAAATGTGACATCAAGCGATGATCCTGGCGATGCTAAGCAACACTCCTTGCAATGACTATCCTTGAAATTGATGATCCTGCGATGCGAGATGAGGATCCTTGAAACGATTGATCCTGGCTTTGTTCGATGATGATCCTTGGATGCGAAGTGATTATTCTTGAAGCGATGATCCTTGGGGTTAAGTCCTATGTCCTTTGACTTGGTGTAAGCGGGACAACTCCGATGTTCACTCGACCGTGGTGTAGGTTAGACTCTCGATGTTCACTCGACGGTGGTGTAGGTAGACTGCACCTGCTTTAGAGCCTCTAAATTAGAGGGCTGGCTTTTATATACAAGCCACGTGTGTCGAGAGAAATCCCACAGCCGAACCGGCAGTGATACAACGTGGGCGAGATTTTGTGCAAATGAATAGTCAAAAGGAACCATGTGCTTTGGGTTTGAAATAATCTTAAAAATACTAACTTTTGGTTCTGTCTGTGATTCTACCGTGCAGATGGTCTAGATTCTACTGATAAATAAGTTATATCCACGATCCTAGCGGGAGTTCTATCGATGACTAACTGAGCTATTGGGTTCTGTAGTTGATTCTACTGTGCTTGTCGTTGATTCTATTGCGAATCGAATTCTATCAAGGTTCTTAGCGAAAGTTCTATCGGTGACAAAGACTTCTGTCTTTGATTCTACTGTGCTTGTGATCTTTGATTCTACTGCTAATGGGTTATATCAAAGGACCTAGCGAGAGTTCTATCGCTGACTAAGTGTGGTTTTGGGTTCTGTCGTTGATTCTACTGTGCTTGTGATCTTTGATTCTACTGCTAATGGGTTATATCAAAGGTCCTCGCGTAAGTTCTATCGTTGACTAACTGGGATATGGTTATCTTAGGGCGTAGAAATTGGTAACAAACACAAAAAAACGATGACACAATATTATATTTTTGATAGGTAGGTTGACCAATCCTTATGCAGGATCGTCTGATACACAAGAAAACAGTGAAAGAGAGGGGATACGAGAAATAATCCGCAGAAATATTAAATATTCGTTCACTGCCGAATTATTAGACACGTGTGTTTAGGTCGATCTTTGGTTATGGTGGGTTTTTTATCCACACTGATGTTAGTCTCCTTAAAACCAATTATAGACATATGTATGTATATCTATGTAAATCTCGTGGTCTAGACTTGACTGACTGGCCAGCCAAATTTTCGTCATCCACTTCGGCCTGTTTTTCGCCGTGACGCTTTGGCACGCGTCGACGCCGGGTACAGCTGCGCCATTGCATCAGCCATTCTAAGCTTCCTGTTTCCGTCCCTCTCTTACGCATAGCTGCATATGTCCAGTGGCCTACGTGACTCATCGCATGTACGTAGTTTCAGGTGGCGCCGGCGCGTGGTGTCGGCCCGATCACCGTTACGTTTGGGCTTTTTGAGAAAGCGCCGGCGAAGAGCATGAGCGGCGAAGGCGAAGAGCATGAGCAGCGAAAGCGAAGAGCATGAGCGGTGAAGATCGTGAGGGGCGAAATGGTTCTTAGATGGTGACTTAGATATACCATGCTTCAAGTAAAAATTCATATATTAAATTTCTTTCGTGTGCGCGATTTTTAACACATGCGTTCTCGCTCACCGGCTGAATCCGCCCTTGCACCACTTTCAGTACAAAACATTTCTATGGATAACTCGGCCATTATTAATCCGATTTGAATGAAATTTGGTAAAATGATAGATGGTCCTAAGATGTGTTAGAGCTTTAAATAACAAGATGATAAATATTGCGGGAGATTTTCGAATTTTTCAAATTTTGGAGGCTGAAGGGGGCGTTGCAAAAAAAAATTGTATACCATGCATCCTTAGGATGAAATGTGTATATATAAAGTCGCCAAAATGTATGTAACAGGCAGAAGGAAGAATTTCCGACCCTTAAAGTATATGTATCCTTGATCAGCATGAGAAGAGAAATTGATATAGCCATGTCGGTTAAATTGTAGACTCGTGTAATGTAGATGCTGACCAAGTTTATTTTTATACCATGCATCCATAGGATGAAATGGTATATTAAAGTCGCCAAAATGTATGTAACAGGCAGAAGGAAGCTTTTCCGACCCTATAAAGTATATATATTCTTGATCAGCATGAGAAGAGAAATTGATATAGCCATGTCCGTCTGTCCGTCCGTCCGTCTGTCCGTCCGTCCGTAAGAGTGCAGAGATCTCAGCAACTATAAATGATAGAGCTACCAAATTTAGAATGTAGACTCGTGTAGTATAGACGCAGAGCAAGTTTATGTTTTTTTTTTGCCACGCCCCCTTCCGCCTCCGGAATTTAATAAAAAGTGATTTTCTCCCGTAATATTTATCGTATCGTAATTTAATTTGGCAGACTCATAGATCTAATGAACATCTATCATTCCACCAAATTTTTTTTGCCACGCCCCCTTCCGCCTCCGGAATTCAATAAAAAGTGATTTTCTCCTGCATTGTTTGTCGTATCGGAATTTAATTTGGCACACTTACATATGCTATGGACATCTATCATTCCATCAAGTTTCATAAAAATCGGAATATAAATGGCCGAGTTATACGTTGACACGTTTTGCACTCAAAGCGGTGCAAGGGCGAATTTGGCCGGTGGAGCGCTAAAGTGCACACACATAAGAGTGAGCGAGATAGCATATGTTAGAAATCACGCATACGAAAGAAATTTAATATATAAACTTATTTTTATAAACTCGATGTAGTTTTTTTTTCCCCTGATGCATGGTATATCCAAGTCGGCCCGGCGACTTACTTACTTTATTTTTTTTTTGCCACGCCCCCCTGTATACAGCATGCGCTTTGGGACCGGCAAATCACCTAAAAATATCAAAGAAGCTTACTTCGGCTATGCCGAAGTTTGTATACCCTTGCAGCCCTTTACCATTACATTTTACATTCTAAAAAAAATTTTTGTGTATTATTCCAATTAAAAAATCGACTTTCGTGGGATTCGAAGTCGCGTCTATTCGCGTAATAAACAAAAAAAATAAATCTCAAAAAAATCTATGCCGCTAACGAGATTCGAGCCTGCACCTTTCGTTTCATACCCAGGACCTTTATACCACCGCACCTCCGTTGCGCGGTCCAACCAATCCACTATTGTCCCAAAGCCGTTTTTTTTCATAAATTAATAGCTAAAGAACTGAGAAAGATTGTTTTATCTGGTTTTTTGCATTCGGTTATATAAAAACTGTAGAAACTTGGACTGGGAAAAGTGGGCGTAGCACAGCCCTCCATTTTTTTATTTTGAGAACAATCTGTATCAAATTTGGGGTTTTTGAGAGATAACTTACTTTTCTGATTTATTTAGTAATTTTTAACAATACTATTACATCTTACTTACTTAAATTAATAGGAGTTTCAAATAAAAAAAAATGTAAGAATCAAAACCTTAATTTTTAATGTAAAGTGTTATTCAAAAAATTTTGAGTATTCGATGTAAATATCGGATTCATCTGAGTTAGATCCATACAAATCTATTTCTTCTAAATCAGATTCGTCATTCAGGTTTTGGCGCTCACTGATGCTAAGAGCTGGTACTTCCAAAAGTGCCAGTACATCTGCAGGAATAGGTTTCTTTTTATACCATGCATTCATAGAATGAAATGGTATATTAAAGTCGCCAAAATGTATGTAACAGGGAGAAGGAAGCTTTTCCGACCCTATAAAGTATATATATTCTTGATCAGCATGAGAAGAGAAATTGATAGAGCCATGTCCGTCTGTCTGTCCGTCCGTCCGTCCGTCCGTCCGTCCGTCCGTCCGTCCGTCCGTCCGTCCGTCCGATAGAGTGCCTAGATCTCAGCAACTATACAAGCTAGAGCTACCAAATTTGGCATGTAGACTCGTTTGGAGTGTACGCTGATCAAGTTTATTTTTTTTTTTGCCACGCCCCCTTCCGCCCACGCTATTCGAAAAACAATATTTTGATCCCCCATATCTCGGGAACTATAAAAGATAGAGCTTTCGGATTTGGACATTAGATGCGTGCAGTGTGCACGCAGACCAAGTTTGTTTCAAATTTTTGCCACGCCCCCTTCCGCCCCCGAAATTCGAAAAATTCGATTTTCACCCGAAATATTTATCGTATCGAAATTAAATTTGGCACACTAATACATGTCACGTATATCTATCATTTCACCAAATATCACAAGAATCGGAATAAAAATGGCCGAGATATACATAGAAACGTTTTTCACCCATTGCGGTGCAAGGCAGATGCACGCGAAAAAGAGCGAGATAGCATATGCTGAAATTCGCCGATTTGGTCGGGGGGTGCTATAGAGCTCGTTTCCACATAAGAGTGAGCGAGATAGCATTTAAAAGAAATTTAATATATATCTCTTCACCTAATGCATGGTATATACAAGTCGGCCCGGCGACTTACTTACTTTATTATTTTTAGTTTTTCTTTCAGCAAGGCATAAGCTTGAGATTAATGGATCGCTAGTGTCCATCGCTCTGTGGAAAACGTCCTGAATATTATTTAGCCTACTATTTTTTCTGGTGTGCATTCTCCTGTCCTGCTTATATAGCTTGTTCCGTGCCTCCGATGCATTTTCACCCATGCAGCCTCCAGGAAGAGCCGATTCGGCAATAATTTTGTGTCCGTGAATTAATACTTTATGGACTGCGGGTGTCATGGGGTACCAAGGATATTTTTTACACCATATTGAAGAGATTCAGGCTTAGAATTGAAAGTTTCCGAACTCATGTCTGATATTGACATCAATTGTAAATGTGGAGCAAAGCACATATTGGACAGGTTTGTGTCGATTTATTTCCTGTTAATGTGTTTAAAACCTTACCATCAATCAAAGTCATGTAAAGTTCATATTTATACCCTTGCAGAGGGTATTATAAAATTGGTCAGATGTTTGTAACGCAGTGAAGGGATCGTTTCCGACCCCATAAAGTATATATATTCTTGATCAGCAAGAGAAGACGAGTTGATATAGCCATGTCCGTCTGTCCTTCTGTCCGTCTGTCTGTCTGGTGCTGCGCGAACTAGTCCCACAGTTTTAGAGCTATCGCATTCAAAGTTCGTATATAAGCTTTTCTGTACAGCCACATACACATCTGCGATTTTGATCGGACAACTATATCATATAGCTGCCATACAAATACAAACGTTAAATGCGAATAACTTCTCTATTTTTTGAACAATCTTATCCAAACTGATTATGTACATAAATAAAAAGGGATTACATCATATGCGTGAATTTCAAAACAATCGGATAAACATAACGCCTGATTTCGACGATAAAAAATTTGCCTATATATACACACACGCATAAGCACTGCTTGTTAAGCAGTGAAGCACATATATGTGTCAAAATTGCGTTTGTGTGTGTGTTAATTTGAATATCAATCGCTACATTGTCTTGACACGCTTACTATTTGGCTGCCCCCGGCCAATGTATTTAAAATATTTCTTTATTGGATTAAGAAACAAAAAATTTTTAGGAAATAAAATGTAATGGTCAAGGGCTGCAAGGGTATACAAACTTTGGCATAGCCGAAGTTAGCTTCTTTGATATTTTATAGTAAAATTACAAAAAAAAATGGTACTAAGCTCTGAATTTGATTGTCTAAGTCATCTTTTTCCTTTAAAATATGTTCAGTGGTTTCCTTTCTAAACTGAATTTTAACAGGTCTGCAAAATCTGATAGATTGCGTCGTGCGGTTAATCCAAAGAATCTGATTTTAATCGCTTACCAGCTTTAACGGAATAAGTGTTGTGACAAACAGGCCTTGGTGTACGTTATCCGATTCAGTACTTTGAACATTCTGCTTATACATACTTTGTCCTGTAGAACCGTCAAAACCACAGGTTGAAATCAACGTTAATTCCGTGTTTAAATTAAACATTTCCATGACTTCATTTTGCAGTGTCATTAGTCTTTTTACTGTGTGATCTAAAATATCCTGTAATAGAACGACTGCAATAGTTTTAGAAAAGAAATGTTTTCAGGTCTACATGTTTCCTTTGCTTCAATAACGTGCTTATAGATCGCCTGCAGCCTGATGTTCTTGGTTAATCCATTTTCCAGTAAAAACGCCAAAGCTTCACCAGGTCTTAACGGAATAGGATCCTTGGAAAAATACTTATTTCTTTTTTGAGTTGCGTTGCCTTTTGATGATTCCTTTAAAACCAACCGATAAATCGTTGCATTTGCCTTTTTTTGCTGATTCTTCGATTTTTTTTTTATTTCTTCTTTTTCTTCCAAAAGTGATCCATTAAACTTTTTATACCCTTGCAGAGGGTATTATGTTTGTTACGCAGAGAAGGGATCGTTTCCGACCCCTCGACAATTACTTATCCATAGGATCAAATGGTATATTAAAGTCGCCAAAATGTATGTAACAGGGAGAAGGAAGCTTTTCCGACCCTATAAAGTATATATATTCTTGATCAGCATGAGAAGAGAAATTGATAGAGCCATGTCCGTCTGTCCGTCCGTAAGAGTGCAGAGATCTCAGCAACTACAAATGTTAGAGTTACCAAATTTAGAATGTAGACTCGTGTAGTCTTGGCGCAGACCAAGTTTATGTTTTTTTTTTACCACGCCCCCTTCCGCCTCCGGAATTTAATAAAAAGTGATTTTGTCCCGTAATATTTATCGTATCGTAATTTAATTTGGCATACTCATAGATCTTATGAACATCTATCATTCCACCAAATTTTTTTTGCCACGCCCCCTTCCGCCTCCGGAATTTGATAAAAAGTAATTTTCTCCCGCAATATTTATCGTATCGGAATTTAATTCGGCACACTTATATATGTTATGGACATCTATCATTCCACCAAATTTCATAAAAAGCGGTGCAAGGGCGAATTTGGCCGGTGGGGCGCTAAAGTGCACACACATAAGAGTGAGCGAGATAGCATATGTTAGAAATCGCGCAAACGAAAGAAATTTAATATATGAAATAAGTTTTATAAACTCAAGGAAATTTGTTTTCCCCTGATGCATGGTATATCCAAGTCGGCCCGGCGACTTACTTACTTTATTTTTTTTAAAGTTATAGTATAATAATTTATTATATTTAATAAGTTAAATACAGACTTACCTCGAATATTTGGATGTTTCTTTTAACAAATTACCATTAATACTTACTTAAAACAACTTTTTCGCTGATCACAAACTCACTACGCAACAAATGCAACTCAACATAGAAACGAAAATTACAAAGTGACACGAGCCCAATTGGTAAACAAAAACAACAACGCAAGTTTCGCCTTGCTTTGTCTTTTTGTGTCCTCCGTCTTCCTTTTTTATACCATGCATCCATAGGATGAAATGGTATATTAAAGTCGCCAAAATGTATGTAACAGGGAGAAGGAAGCTTTTCTGACCCTATAAAGTATATATATTCTTGATCAGCATGAGAAGAGAAATTGATATAGCCATGTCCGTCTGTCCGTCCGTCCGTCCGTAAGAGTGCAGAGATCTCAGCAACTACAAATGTTAGAGTTACCAAATTTAGAATGTAGACTCGTGTAGTCTTGGCGCAGACCAAGTTTATGTTTTTTTTTTGCCACGCCCCCTTCCGCCTCCGGAATTTAATAAAAAGTGATTTTCTCACGTAATATTTATCGTATCGTAATTTAATTTGGCACACTCATAGATCTTATGAACATCTATCATTCCACCTCATTTTTTTTGCCACGCCCCCTTTCGCCTCCGGAATTTAATAAAAAGTGATTTTCTCCCGCAATATTTATCGTATCGGAATTTAATTCGGCACACTTATATATGGTATGGACATCTATCATTCCACCAAGTTTCATAAAAATCGGAATAAAAATGGGCGAGTTATGCATTGAAACGTTTTGCACTCAAAGCGGTGCAAGGGCGAATTTGGCCGGTGGGGCGCTAAAGTGCACACACATAAGAGTGGGCGAGATAGCATATGTTAGAAATCGCGCATACGAAAGAAATTTAATATATGAAATAAGTTTTATAAACTCAAGGTAATTTGTTTTCCCCTGATGCATGGTATATCCAAGTCGGCCCGGCGACTTACTTACTTTATTTCTGCTTCATTTCGTCTATTTTTTTTTTTTTTCAAACTATTTCACAAAAAATTGTGTTTGCGGTAGCCGAAAGTGTTCCGACGACGACATTCGATCGTTCGGGCACCGTCGGCTGATCTTTGCTTGTCGACGCCGGCAGAATTTATTTCTGCTGACGTCGGTATAGTCGACGATGCGGCGACATTGTCGACCGGGGACATTTGGTACTGGAGGGTATATACCGTCCTATGTCCATACTTACATATATTTATGTATACATATGTATGTATGTACATATGTATCTAAGTCGACCGGTGACATAATTATTTTATTTATCTTGCTACCTTTAGTCTCTGCTAAGGCCGTTGTTTCAGAGCTAATTATACCATGCATCCATAGGATGAAATGGTATATTAAAGTCGCCAAAATGTATGTAACAGGCAGAAAGAAGCTTTTCCGCCCTATAAAGTATATATATTCTTGATCAGCATGAGAAGAGAAATTGATATAGCCATGTCCGTCTATCCGTCCGTCCGTCTGTCCGTCCGTCCGTCTGTCCGTCCGTCCGTCTGTAAGAGTGCAGAGATCTCAGCAACTACAAATGTTAGAGTTACCAAATTTAGAATGTAGACTCATGCAGTATTGGCGCAGACCAAGTTTATTTTTATTTTTTGCCACGCCCCCTTCCGCCTCCGGAATTTAATAAAAAGTGATTTCCTCCCGCAATATTTATCCTATTTTTTATTTAATTTAATTTGGCACACTTATATATGTTATGAACATCTATCATTCCACCAAGTTTCATAAAAATCGGAATAAAAATGCTCGAGTTATACGTTGAAATGTTTTGCACTCAAAGCGGTGCAAGGGCGAATTTGGCCGTTGGAGCGGTAAAGTGCACACACGTAAGAGTGAGCGAGATAGCATATGTTAGAAATCGCGCATACAAAAGAAATTTAACACATGAATTTAGTTTTATAAACTCGATGTAGTTTTTTCCCTCTGATGCATGGTATATCCAAGTCGGCCCGGCGACTTACTTACTTTATTTTAAATCACTTGTTCTTATCGTGTGTTATAGGGGGCATAAGTATTATTCTTTATTTCAATCTTATGCTATATTAATTGTTTTGACATATTTGTATTCTATGTTTCTCAATATATTTTATTTAATGAAGCCGATCCAGATAATTACCGTGTTTAATCTTAAACAAAAGATATTTGCATTTTAATTGAGTAATATAAGAACTTGCAAGGGTGCCGAAGTTAGCCCGGTATTCTGGTTTTCTGCATCATCAATTTTACCGACTGAGTGCTGAAGCTCATCCCATCATCTCAAGACCATTGAAATTGAATTGAAAGTCCTAAAAACTTGTCGTGCACGCTTTCTGATGATTTATTATCAAAGAACAGTTTTCGCCAAGCAAATGATTAAGAACAGGATGGTCCCCCAGTAGTCAAACTATTTGCCAAGCGGATCACGCACTGCCATGAGGCCAGAAACTTGTGCCTTTTTATTTTTAGCCGGTCTGTCACAACAGCCCGTATCACCCAACTCAGTCACCCTTCCTACGCCATACCCAACAATGAAGGAAAAAAAGGAAAAAGATGTCAAAGCCTGCGTTGTGCGAACTTTTTTTCATCCAGACACTTAATCATGTCTACTGACCGGCAGCTCGCCCGGAGAGCACAAATTGAAATGTGCCAGCGTCAGTCAAAGTAAATGAGACAAAACGCAGCCGCAGACTCAGCGGGTAGCAAAAGAAAAAATAAAACCAGAAGGGCGGGCTAACTTCGACCATGCCGAAGTTTGTATACCCTTGCAAGTTCTTGCGTTACTCAATTCCTAAATGGAGATCGCCAAATGGAAAGGGTTTTTGTGTAAAAACCCTTATCTACACGCTATAGCACGGCACGCATACATATGCATGTATGTAGATATGCAGCATTCAATTTTCCCATCTGTTTGTGTGACAGTTATATCGTATAGTCATAGCATAAAAACAAAATAGTCTTAAGAAGCAAAACTATATTTGGTCCGATTGTTCCTATGGGAGCTATATGATATAGTAGTCCGATCTTGATTAAATTTGGCACGGACGTATAGATGTGTAGTAAACTGCCAAATGTTTTATAACGGACAGACAGACAGACAGACGGACAAACGGATTTGAACTCGTCTTGTCATGCTGATCAAGAATATATATACTTTATATGGTCGGAGATGGCTCCTTCTATGCGTTGCACACTTCTGACCAAAATTAATATACTCTTTTTGTCGCCGGGCCGACATGGATATACCACGCATCAGGGAAAAAAACACTACATCGAGTTTATAAAACTAAATTCATTACATTTCTTTCGTATGCGCGATTTCTAATTTCTATCTCGCTCACTCTTATGTGTGTGCACTTTAGCGCTCCACCGGCCAAATTTGCCCTTGCACCGCTTTGAGTGCAAAACGTTCCATGTGTAACTTGGCCATTTTTCCGATTTTTATGAAACTTGATGGAATGATAGATGTCCATAACATGTATGAGTGTGCCAAATTAAATTCCCATGCGATAAATATTGCGGGAGAAAATCACTTTTTATTGAATTCCGGAGGCGGAAGGGGGAGTGGAAAAAAAAATTTGGTGGAATGATAGATGTTCATAAGATTTATCAGTGTGCCAAATTACGATACGATAAATATTACAGGAGAAAATAAATTTTTATTAAATTCCGGAGGCGGATGGGGGCGTGGCAAAAATCAAAAATAAATTCGGTCAGCGTCTATTCTACACGAGTCTACATTCTAAATTTGGTAGCTCTATCATTTATAGTTGCTGAGATCTCTGCACTCTTACGGACGGACATGGCTAAATCAATTTCTCTTCTCATGCTGATCAAGAATATATATACTTTATAGGGTCAGAAATGCTTATTTTTGGCCTACATTTTGGCGACTTTAATATAGCATTTCATCCTATGGATGCATGGTATAAAAACAGAAGGGCGGGCTAACTTCGGCTATGACGAAGTTCGTGCAAGTTCGTTTGTTACTATATCCCTAAAAAGAGTTATCTAAATGTAAAGACCTTTGTGTTAAAATACACGCCATAGCATGCGTGCTGTGCTATGCATTTATATAGATATGCAGCATGAAATTTTTGCATATGTTATGTTAACTTACTATGTGAAATATTATTACCAAGTTTGGCGATGATTGCATAAGAAACAATTTTTGGTCCGAATGTTCCTATGGGAGCTATTTGATATAGTAGTCCGATCTTGATTCAATTTGGCACGAATGTTTGGATGTAGTTTACTGCCATGTTAAGTTTCATGATAATCGGGCGAAAAAAAACGAAGTTATTTATCTAACCCTCTTTTCGACCGATGGTTCCTATCTGAGCTATAGTCGTCCGGTCCGGATGAATCCGAGATATACAATGCCTGCAGTATATACAAGACTTCGTGCAAAATTGCAGTTCTGTAGCTTTAGCGACTTAGGAGGAGAAGCTGTTGATCCAGACGGACAAACGGATTTGAACTAGTCTTGTCATGCTGATCAAGAATATATATACTTTATATGGTCAGAGATGCCTCCTTTTAAGCGTTGCACACTTCTGACCAAAAGTGGTTTGGTTTAGTTTGCTCCTTTTTATACCCTTGCAAAAAGGGTATATTAATTTTGGTCAGAAGTGTGCAACGCATAGAAGGAGTCATCTCCGACCATATAAAGTATATATATTCTTGATCAGCATGACAAGACGAGTTCAAATCCGTTTGTCCGTCTGTCTGTCCGTCTGTCCGGCTGTCCGGCTGTCCGTCTGTCCGTCTGTCTGGATCAACAGCTTCTCCTCCTAAACCGCTATAGCTACAGAGCTGCAATTTTGCACGAAGTCTTGTATATACTGCAGGCATTGTATATCTCGGATTCATCCGGATCGGACAACTATATCATATAGCTCCCATAGAACCCGTCGGTCGAAAATAGAGTTTTAGATCAATAACTTTGTTGTTTTTCATCTGATTGTTATAAAACTTAACATTTGACAGTTTACTACACATCTATACGTCCGTGCCAAATTTGATCAAGATCGGACTACTATATCATATAGCTCCCATAGGAACAATCGGACCAAAAATAGTTTTGCTTCTAAAAATTTCATCATTATCACCAAATTTCATATCATCACCAAATTTGGTAAATAACATTTGCACATAACAAATTATAATCCTGCCAAATTTGATCAAAATCGGATTACTATTTGATATAGCTGTCATACAAACAGATGGAAAAATTGCATGCTGCAGCATACATATATCTACATACTTACATGCATATGTGTGCGTGCCGTGCTATAGCGTGTAGATAAGGGTTTTTACACAAAAACCCTTTCCATTTTGCGATCTCCATTTAGGGATTGAGTAACGCATGAACTTGCAAGGGTATACAAACTTCGGCATGGTCGAAGTTAGCTCGGCCTTCTGGTTTTTGAATGGGTTTGATGTCTGCATTTGACAAATATTTAGCTAAAGTGATTTTTGACAGCATCATAGAAAGGGCCAGTCAAGGGCCTGAGTCGTTGTGGGTGTATGTATGTATGTGTACGCAAGGAATACTTCGGGCTTGGCTTAAGCGTAATTTGTGATTGACCAGGGGCAAATGACAAATGCGGCGTATGCGTAATTTGACAGGAAAATGAGGCCCTTAAAAATTGGGTTGCTTGAGATATTTTTAATATGGAATTAAAGCGCTTAAAAAGTGATTGGGTCATGTAATTTCACTTGGATTATGAATAAATTAATAAAACTGAATACATTTTTGGAATAATTCTGCCTCTATGTACATATTAAAGACTGATAAATAAAACAATTAAAGCTAAACTTTAAACTTTTTAAGTTTTCTTAGCTCTTAAAACAGCCCTACCAAAAACATGTGTTTAACGACATTCAACAGAGAGGAAACTTGCAAGCAGTAAAAGAGCACAAAATGAATGGGAAAACGTTTTCCTTTTCCATTTTTATACCATGCATCCATAGGATGAAATGGTATATTGAAGTCGCCAAAATGTATGTAATAGGCAGAAGGAAGCTTTTCCGACCCTATAAAGCATATATATTCTTGATCAGTATCAATAGACAAGTCGATTGAGACATGTCCGTCTGTCTGTCCATCCAAAAAAATGCAGATCTCAGGAACTATAAAAGTTAGAGCGACGAAATTTGGAATGTAATTCTTTGCCACGCCTACTTCCGCCATCAAAATTCGATAAATTCGATTTTCACCCTCAATATTTATGGTATCGTAATTTAATTTTTCACACTAATACATGTTATGAATATCTATCATCCCACCAAATATCACAAGAATCGGAATAAAAATGGTTATGGCAAGGCAGATGCACACAAAAAAGAGCGAGATATCGTGTTCTAGAAGTCACCGATTTCCACATAAGAGTGAGCGAGATAGCATTTAAAAGAAATTTAATATGTATCTCTTCACCTAAAGCATGGTATATCCAAGTCGGCCCGGCGACATTTTTTTTTTTTCGTTTAGCGAACAATTTTTGCTGTCATGTGTTGACGCTAGACTTGAGAAAACAAACAAAAGGCAAACACAAAAACTAGGAAAAAAACGAACAAAAAAACAAACTGCAAGATTGGCACACATTTTTTCAGCTCATTTACACAAACGCACGTTTCATCATCATCATCAAAATAAGAGCTGGTAACTGAAACTAAGTTTATTTGCTGAGCCACACCCTTTTTATACCACATCCATAGAATGAAATGGTATATTATTGCCAAAATGTATGTAACAGGGAGAAGGAAGCTTTTCCGACCCTATAAAGTATATATATTCTTGATCAGTATCAATAGCCGAGTCGATTGGGACATGTCCGTCTGTCTTTCCGTCTAGCCGTCTGTCCGTCTGTAGGATCATCGAGATCTCGGAGACTATAAGAGCAGTAGATGCGTGCAGTATTCACGCAGACCAAGTTTGTTTTAAATTTGTTTGCCACGACCCCTTCCGCCTGAGAAATTCAATAAATTCGATTTTCACCCGAAATATTATTTATTGTATCGAAATTAAATTTGGCACACTAATACATGTCACGTATATCTATCATCCCACCAAATATCAAAAGAATCGGAATAAAAATGGCCGAGTTATACATAGAAACGTTTTTCACTCATAGCGGTGCAAGGCAGATGCACGCGAAAAAGAGCGAGATAGCATATGCTGGAAATCACCGATTTGGTCGGGGGGTGCTATAGAGCTCGTTTCCACATAAGAGTGAGCGAGATAGCATTTAAAAGAAATTTAATATATATCTCTTCACCTAATGCATGGTATAGCCAAGTCGGCCCGGCGACTTACTTACTTTATTTATTATACTCTGTAGACCCTTGGTAAAAGGGATATTGTAATGTAATGTAAATGTACGTCCATAACCGCTTTATCGAAAATATAAAGCGCAAAAATCCGTAAAATCTTTGACCTTGGAGAGTCATGGACATTTGGAGGGAGAATAGACTTTTTTCTACTGGTAAAAACTCTGATATTGGATGGATAAGTACAAACACGTGGGATATAGCTTTTTAATTTTTACTCTGGCTTCGCACCCTTTGTGGGCTTCAACCCACGAAACTCGTCCCTTGGCTAATTGCCTTCAGATTAAAGTTAATTCGGACAAATACAATTTGAAATGTTGCCACCTTAATACGACTTTTGTCTTTTTGTGTGTGCAAATTTTTTTTTGTTTTTTTATACGGTTTCTGCTGCACAGAGCATCCTCTCTTTATCCTTTATCTCTTATCCTATGGCATATGTGTATATGTGTCAACCACAACAACCAACAACAACAACACCAACATCAACTTCACCACCAACATTTTCGGTATTTCCGTTCCACATAAATCTGCAATTTTTAATTACCAGTAAAACCATTTCCTTGTCGACACATTTAATAATTTAAAATGTGAATTGATTTAAGTGAATATTAAATAATGCTACAGATGATAGAAAATATACTTTATTTTATTTAATCCATCGGATTGAAGTGCAAAACTATTCAAATAGCAGTACCAATATGATACTATAAATACACTTGATTAACTTAGCTTTTATGGCTGAAGAAGTTTCTTTATCGAAGTATACTTATAAGTATACGCTTAAGAAACTACTTACACGTTGCAGCTGTAACAGCAAAGTTGCAAATATGGAAAAAACCTCCGCCCATTCTCGATGGTAAATCTTTAACAAAGCTGAGAGCAGACAACGGACCGATGACAAATATCCCAACTTTCATAAAAACCAGAAGGCCGGGCTAACTTCGACCGTGCCGAAGTTTGTATACCCTTGCGAGTTCTTGCATTACTCAGTCCCTAAATGGAGATCGCAAAATGAATAGGCTTTTGTGAAAAAATCTCAATCTACAATAGCACGGCACGCATGCATATGCATGTATGTAAAGAAGCAGCATGCAGTTTGCCATTTGTTTGTATGACAGCTATATCATATAGTTATCCGATTTTGATCAAATTTGGCAAGATTATATTTTGTTATTTACCAAATTTGGTGATGATCGCAAAAGAAACAAAAAAGTTTTCAAAGGCAAAACTATTTTTGGTCCGATTGTTTCTATGGGAGCTATATGATATAGTAGTCCGATCTTGATCAAATTTCGCGCGGATGTTTGTCCGTCTATCCCATTACCGGCATAATTGCATTGCAATTTTATGCAAATTGGGAAACGTAGTTTTAAAACCTTCCCAAACAGTCGAAGGGTTACCTTCAAATTGTGTTAGCTGCAGTCGCAGATATGCGCTCATTTCCTCATCCACATCCACATTCGGCTTATGAGACTGAGCCAGCTTATGATGGTGGTCCCAAAACAATGTCGATGTTGATGGTGTGGTGACCAAGCCTTGATTTTTAAAATAGCATTGGCACATGCTTGAGGGTCCTTAAAATGCAGTTTTTTAAATCTTGTGTCAAGCAGTGTGGCCATTGCCAAAACCGACACCTAAAACAATGCATCGAAAATTATATATTGAAGTAAATTACAAATTAATATTTAAATTATACCTGCTCAATCGATCCCATGCGCCTATTGATTTCAAGAAGCAGGAGCTCCTTAACATCTTTTGCCTCTGTCGTGTCGTCTTTCAAATTCAGCAATTTGTCTCTTAATATGCTGACAATAGGAATGATCATGCTAGCCGTGCAATATTTCTCTCCACTAATTATACCATGCATCCATAGGATGAAATGGTATAATAAAGTCGCCATAATGTATGTAACAGGGAGAAGGAAGCTTTTCCGACCCTATAAAGTATATATATTCTTGATCAGTCGGGTGGGCGCTAAAGTGCTCGATTCCACATAAGAGTGAGCGAGATAGCATTTGAAAGAAATTTAATATATTTTTTTTCACCTGATGCATGGTATAACCAAGTCGGCCCGGCGACTTACTTACTTTATTATTTTTGTTGCTTCCTCCAGGGGACGCAGTATAGCAACCACATTGCTCAGCAAGTCGAAATCATTTCCTGTTAGTAGTGCCAGGTCATTTCGAATGCTTAACAAAACATCGTTAACTTGCGTTTTGACCACCAAAAAGCGCTCGATCATATAAAATTTGCTGTTTCATCTAGTTGGAACATCCTGAATTAGCACATTGTCCGTAATTTTTCTTAATTGGTCGCTGGCAACACCACTGTGGTTAAAAAAGCTAACTATTGCCTTCATTTTATTGATACATCCAATTAAGGACTCCCATTGGATGGCAGATCTTGCTATTAGGTTAAGAGTGTGTGCAAAGCACGGCAAGTGCTTTTGACGCCCAAAACCAGTTTCAACGTCTTTGACCATGTCCGTTACAATTGCTGCTATTTGGTGGTCTTCTATATCCCAATCTGAGCAACAACTTTTTAATTCGTCGCAAAGATATGCGCCAGTGTGACGCTCGCTCAGTGCCAGAGCTCCAATTGTTAACGATGCCATTTCCAGCTCAAGCGAAAAATGAGCAGTAATACCAAGGAAGCTGCGCATGGACATTTGGTCGCTCCACACATCGATGGTTAAGCTAATCGTCTGTCCTTTCAATCTTGCTTTCCATACCTCTTTCATTTCGGTGTACTTTTCGTCCACCCATTTGTTAACTTTATACTTCGAGGGCATTTCGTATCGTGGGCCGACAGTGTTCTTCAGATGGATAAATCCCTGATTTTCCACCATAGAAAAAGGCTGAATGTCCTTGGCAATCATGTATACGATTGCTTTGTTTATTTTTTTTGTCTTATGGCCTTCTGCTCCATACTCAGTTACGATTTGAAAGCTGTCAGCAATAGAAATTTGTCGGGGCGCTGAACTGCTGCTTGGTGGGTTTGTTACGTCGGCATCCTTATTTACCTTGTGGATATTGTTAAGGTGGTCATTCATATTTGTAGTGTTGCCCGCAGTTTTTATGTTTTTGCCACAAATGTTGCATTTTGCCGTGTTGGCATCTATTTTGCTAAAATGCTTCCAGCTAAAGCTCGCCTTTGTTGTTATTCTAAAAGAGAAGCTTTTATAGTACCCATGAAACTAAAAAATGCGCCTTTTTGCTAATTGCTTAATACCGAAATATGTATAATGCTATTTCTTGCAGTTTATTTAACGAAAAATGTACTTACTTACTTTGGCATACTCATGTATGTATACATATGAGCCGAGCGCTTGCCGAACCCACCACAAAAAATATTTGAGAGCGTGAAAAGAGAATTAGTCTCTCGCAGTATTTCGACGCGAGCACTTCTGTGTCGCTCTGCTGAAAGGCTACGCATGAAATAAAGTAAGTAAGTCGCTGGGCCGACTTGGATATATGTACCATGCATCAGGTGAAAAGATATATATTAAATTTCTTTCGAATGCTATCTCGCTCACTCTTATGTGGAAATGAGCACTTTAGCGCCCTCCGACCAAATCGGTGATTTCCAGCATATCTAGCTCTTATAGTCTCCGAGATCTCGATGGTCCTACAGACGGACAGACAGACGGACATGTCTCAATCGACTCGGCTATTGATACTGATCAAAAATATATATACTTTATAGGGTCGGAAAAGCTTCCTTCTCCCGACTTTAATATACCATTTCATCCTATGGATGCATAGTATAAATAGTGATGTCAATTTGGTACATTATTCCAATGTTTTTATTAAATTTATCCGTAAAACGCAATTTTACATCTTTTTTAAAATTACGGCTTAATTTACTTAATGAAAGCTTGGTCTATCGCATAAGAAAATAAAATTCGAATCATAAAATTTTAGTACGAAAAGAAGTTATATCGAATTCCATCAGGGTGGCAACTTTGCTTATGGGTGCTTTGGGAAAAAACAACTCTATCTTAATTTTTTCCGAAACGTTTTCGTAGAATAATAAATTTTATATGAAAATAAATATTTTTATCGATTTCTGAGACACCCCTGTATAAAAATTTCAGGAAACTTTTACCTATTTTTTAAGGGCAAACTGAATATTTTCAAAGCATTTAGCAATTCTGCCGCATTCCAGTGTGTTTTACTCAGCTCAATTTGGCTAACATATAAAATAGAGAAGAAACATTTAAAAGCAAACGAAGCAAAATGGAAAACAAAAATATTACCCACACGCCATGTGATGCCCAATGTTTTGGCATCTTCTGTGTTACTTTGCCATGTAAGCAAGACAAAATAACGAAATCATTGTGGAATTTAATTAAGTTGTTGTTGAATTCAGGAGAAGGAGAGAGAACGAGGCGGAAAGACAGAGAGAAAGAGAACCCATTAACACATTTTTCAAGTTTAATTCAACGTAATAACAAATTTTGTGAGTAAAAACAAAGATTGAAAGAGATGGAGTCATACACATAGAGATAGAAGGAGAGTTCGCGACAGAGAGAAAAGAGAGTTAGAAGGAGGCACTCAAGCAGCCATATAAATTACAGACGGACATGAGCCGCATAGGAAAAGTGTTTGCCATTAAGTCTCACACATACTTATACTCAAACAATCATCCACCTACGTGTTTTTTGAGAGGAAAGAAAAAGTCAAGACAAGTCATTGCCAGCTGACGAACGGCTCTTTAAGCACTTCAAGTGGCTTTCCCTTCTCATTCCCTAATTAAGACAAATACAAAAACTACTGCTGCAAAGGAAAAGAACACATCTTGTCAACATATTTATACCATGCATCCATAGGATGAAATGGTATATTAAAGTCGCCAAAATGTATGTAACAGGGAGAAGGAGAAGGAAGCATTTCCGACCCTATAAAGTATATATATTCTTGATCAGCATGAGAAGAGAAATTGATATAACCATGTCCGTCTGTCCGTCTGTCCGTCCGTCCGTCCGTCCGTAAGAGTGCAGAGATCTCAGCACCTACAAATGTTAGAGTTACCAAATTTAGAATGTAGACTCATGTAGTATTGGCGCAGACCAAGTTTATTTATTTTTTTTGCCACGCCCTCTTCCGCCCGGAATTTAAAAAAAAGTGATTTTTTCCCGTAATATTTATCGTATCGTTTGGCACACTGATAGATCTTATGAACATCTTCCGCCTCTGGAATTCAATGAAAATCGATTTTCTCCGGCAATATTTATCGTATGGAAATTTAATGTGACACACGTATACGTGTTATAGACATCTATCATTCCACCAAGGTTCATAAAAGTCGGAATAAAAATGGCTGAGTTATGCGTTGAAACGTTTTGCATTCAAAGCGGTGCAAGGACGAATTTGGCCGCTGGAGCGTTAAAGTGCACATACATAAGAGTGAGCGAGATAGCATATTTTAAGAATCGCGCATACGAAAGAAATTTAATATATGAACTTAGTTTTATAAACTCGATGTAGTTATTTTTCCCCTGATACATGGTATATCCAAGTCGGCCCGGCGACTTACTTACTTTAGTTTAGCTTATTTTCTTCCATTTGGTTGTTCTTGTTGTTATTGTAGCTGTTGTTGATGCACGGCATTTATGTCACGTGTAATAGAAAAACAAATGTCTATCTCTCAGCTCATTTGTCTTGAACAGGGAGCCACTCGCATTGGCTGGTTAGAAGCATAATGGCATTTTAATGTAAGAAACTTGAACATATGTAACTAAATGAATGGTGGATTATTGTGATAGGCGAGCAGATGAATGTGTTTTGAACCATTGAATCATCAATTAAATATAAGATAGCAACCTGCTGCTAAAAAGATTCTCTTAGAACTCTAATAGATGTAGACAAAGAAATGAACTATTCACTCATTTCAATGAGGTGGGCTTAAATTAATGAAACTAATAACACACATTAAAGGGTCTCTGCAATCTAAATTTAAATAAATAAACGAAATAATTAGTTGCCTACTTATCAGCGCAACGAGTTAACGATAAAATGGCTTTCCCATTTAATGGTGCCAAAAGATTCTGCTCTTCATTGCTACAGCTGCAGCATAGACACATAAAATGCAATTTATTTGACTGAGCCAAACACTCATTTGTAACTTTTTTCCCCCTATTTTTACATATGCGTTAAGGAATTTATTATAAAGTTCTTCAATTGATTAATTGCTATTTCACGAAAGAGGCTGGCGACACAACCACCACAAAATGGGGGGAGGGATGAAAAGAAGATGGCAGCGAATATGGATATGGAGAGAGGAGGCGTAGAAACGGCAAGGCGAAAGAATGAATGCTGCATTTCCGACTTTCAGCTTCGTTGTCTTTCTCGTTTGCAGACTTTGATTTCATGATGGCTTAACTTTTGTTTGCTCTTTGACTTCGTTTTAGCGATTTATTTGCCTTGACGACATCCGCAGTCTTTAAATCGTCTTTAATTGATTTCTCCATTTTCATTTGTCTTGCAGTACATTACTTTATTAAAGGAGGCCAGTACTTGAACTTAATATATACATATGTATATATAAACTTACATATATATTTATGAATATAAAGGTTTTTTACTTTTGGAAAGACGACGTTTTCAGAACAATTATAAAACGGCTACTTCCAACGACATTTGGCCTTCTCTTGAAAACATGAATGAAGCGCAACCTAAACAGGTTTATGATAAAGATGCGAATCAAAGTAATCTTTGCCAAACCATAGACACATTGGAGGAATATTTTAAGAGTGACATGGGAGCTTTTATATTATTGCCAGATCCACCCAAGGATATCTTACTAATCGGAATCCAGAATCCGAGTCTGCCAAGAAGAGTGGCGAGAACGGGAATGATATAGAGATGGACAAAACTATCGTAGTGGGTCAAGATAAGAATACGGAAGCTAACATTAAAGAGGAAATAGGCTTCGGGTATAACGAATCGACTCCAATCCAACTGATTTTCGTTACCTAGATTTGATTGTGGAGCGACACATTTAATAGTATGCCAGACCTTCAATGCTGACTAATTAGAACTAAGAAAACCGCTTTGGACATGCACTTTAAAAAATTTAAAAATTAGTGTTTTTTTTGTTCTTAGTACAAATATGTATCTATGTATTTTCGTAGGCATGACAAATAAATTATAGAAAATAATCAATGAGAACACAAATAAAGTTATCAAAAGATATCCTGTATTCTTGTTTGACACATTATTTTCGTCTCCATATCCTTAGAAAGAAAAAGTTTACTCACTTTGAACATCATTGAGTTTCCATCCCACTTCATGCAACAATCCAACTTTGGGCATAGGTCTCCATTGATATAACATAGTGTAACTCAAACAAAACTAGAGAAATCAATTAAAGACGATTTAAAGACTGCTGATGTCGTCAAAGCAAATAAATCGCTGAAACGACTTTTCTGTCAAAGAGCGAACGAAAGTTCCGCCATCATGATATCAAAGTCTGCAAACGAGAAGGGCAAATAAGCAGGAAGTTGGAAATGCAACATTCATTCTCTCGCCTTGCTTTTGCTACGTTTGGCCTCTCCATATCAATAATAGCAATAAATCTATTGAAGAACTTTATAATAAATTCCTTAACGCATATAAATAGTGAAAAATAAGAAACTTACAAATGATTGTTTGCCCCAGTTAAATAAATTGCATTTTATGTGTCTATGCTGCAGCTGTAGCACAACTCGTTGCGCTGATAAGTAGCCAACAAATTAGTTCGTTGGCATTGCCAAAAACCTAAAATTGTGAAGAATAATGTGCCATGTTGCTGGTCAGCCAGCCACGAAGCTGACCAGCTAACCCATCCTTTTTTATACCATGCATCCATAGGATGAAATGGTATATTAAAGTCACCAAAATGAATGTAGCCTATAAAGTATACATATTCTTGATCAGCATGAGAAGCGAAATTGATATAGCCATGCCCGTCTGACCGTCTATCCGTTCGTGAGAGTACACAGATCTCAGGAACTATAAAAGCTAGAGCTACCAAATTAGAATGTAGACTCGTGTAGTACATAAGCTGGTCAAGTTTATTTTTTCACCTTTCTTGCTCAATTTTTTATCTATTACAATTTAATTTGGTCTACTGATACATGTCACGATCTATCAATCAATTGATTTTTTTTGTATTACAATTTAATTTGGTCCACTGATACATGTCACGATCTATCGTTCCACCAAATTTCATTAAAGTCCGAATAAAAATAACCGAGTTGTATGTAGAAATGAGCGTGATAGCATGTGTTAGAAATCGCTGCTTGCGAAAGAAATTTAATATATGAATTTTTTCACTTGATGCATGGTATATCCTTACCTACTTTATTTTTTTCCAGCTAAAGTTCTATATTTTAAAAAGCCAACTTAAAACAATTGATATCATATCTTATTGACACGGTCTGCAAAGTTGTTATTGAATTGTGTTCAAACCATCAATTCGGCTTTTCTCGGCTTTTCTCGCTTTGTTGGCAATTTTTTGAAGCCTTTCATTCATCTATCCAAAGTCAACCCAAGTTCATTACTTGAATAATTTCCTTTTCAAAATAACGTTTCATTTATCATCCTGTTTCACTATCCCACAGTGGGGAATTCGGACATTTTTCGAGCATTTAATTCAGTAATCCAGTGCTGTCAATGGTTTTTGGTATTTTATTAATGCTTGGAGTAATAAGTAATGTTAATGGGAATGTTTTTCTACAAAATTATCCACATAAGTATGCTATACAATCTTAATTGTTTTTGCTAACATGGGACGACTAATTCTTCTTTCTAATAGGCTAATTCTTCTTTCTAATAGAGTAATAGACGAAATTAAAGCTTTAAATTTAATAAAGCGTAACGTCCGCCCATCCATGCTTTCGACCAGCTATATTGGAAGACAGAGTATTATATCTTTTCGCTTTCGATAGCTGATTTGCTTTTCTTATTTTCCCGCGATTCCGCAAATACGTGAATGGTATTTGGTTTGTCCATCCCGCCTTTTGCTATTATTGCAGCTTTCTGCTATCGTCCAAGATGCCGTTTTCTCTCAATTTTCCATTGAATAGTGTCAAATACATTTTCTCCATTTTTTGAGCAAGTAAGAGCAAAACTGTCGACTATTTCTTTTAATTCCGCATCCAATACACCTGAAGCACTGTTTCCCACTTGCGCGCGCAACCAGTTATAAACAATTTCATATAATTGATTTATATCCTTCTTTTTGCGTCATATGGAAAATACGTCCATATGCCGTAGTGAGGTTAGGTGCTAAAAACTTGAATTGCTAAAATTTTGGCTACAAAGAGTAAAAGAGTAAAACCATATACTAAAAGTTTCTCACGTTTAATTTAGACGGCACAAATTGGCCAAAACTTATTTAATTCCATATTAAGTTTAGTCAACAACGTATTTTACTCAAAAAATGTATCACTTAAAGTCGAGAAGTAATTTACGCCAAATTGAAGGAATACAGTTTTGCTCAAAACACTTGTCTTCATTGGCTGTTTTTCCACAGTGCTAGCCAAGGTTGAAAAAAACTAATGTACATTAATGCGCCTTGATATTTTAGCTATTATTATTATTAGTCGGCATTAAAAATGTTTTGGATACATATGTAAGCTTTTAAAAATTGAATCAAATGCTGAAAAAGTTTCAAAGTTCCCCACAGGCAATTCTCTGCAGTTGCACTTTTGTCATGGAAGTTCTATTTCGCAAAAACTTTTCATCATCCAACCACAAAATTCGAACCGAAAATTTGCATTTGGCTTTTGTGCCGCACACGCACACTACAAACACACACACACACACACACACACACACACACACACACACACACACACACACACACACACACACACACACACACACACACACACACACACACACACACACATACACACGCATACGCCGAAGAAGAGAGAAAGAGCGATTGCCTCGAGGCCAAACAAATATATTAAAAGCCATAAATTTATAGAGACGAAAACATTCCTTAACTTTCTTGGTCTTGTTATTTTTCTTGCCATTTCTGTTTGGGACTTCATTGAATAAAAGCCAGGGACAGAATAATCCTATACATTTTTGGACGCTTAAATATATGTATATTTATGTATATTATAATGTACATATATTAATAGTACATATATTAATTTTGGTCAGAAGTGTGTAACGCATAGAAGGAAGTATATCGCCCATATTAAGTACATATGTATGTATGTGGTGGCCAATTATTTGGCACATATTTTTTTCGTTATTCAATTCAGATTTTCTCGAGCGTTAAACAATTTTTTGAAACAATTTTTTTTTGCAATGTGTTTGTCAATATATTGAGATGATGCACCGTAAATTTTGTTAAGTTGGCTTTAGCCGTTTTTTCCCCATGTGCATTTGATTGGAAAAACCCCCCATTTTTTGTGGACAAAATGGACATACTTTTCCAGAATCGTTAATATTAACGATACACCTTTGGACCCTTAGAAGAAGTTAAAGATCTATTAAAAGTAAAAATAATTGCATACCAGAAAATTTCAATTTGTCCCCAAATTGAGTTTTGGAGCCAATTGAAGTTGCGATTTTTGCTCTTAGATTTAGGTCATTTCGCTTACCGCCGTTTTACGGTACTAATTAATGCTAAATCACTGTTTTCTTCAAAGAACGTATTAGAGGATATAAAATTCCCCGTCCAATGAGGTATCTTGCATTAAAATCGAAAATCAATTAGATTAATGAATCGCCTCGCAATAAGTGTATTTTGTTATGCGAAATGCCTTATTCCTTATAACCCAATCTTCCATCTCTTCCTTTTTCGTGCATGCAAGGACGCTACTTAGGCAATAAGAGACAATGCCCGCAGGTACCTGGGTGTCATAGCCAAATAATGCGCCCACAAGCCGTCAAAATTAATGCAACGTTTTTGCAAAACAAGCAACCTAAATATATTATGGGATGAAATCCAAAGAGCAGATGCTTGGTTGTATTAAAAAATAGAGGATATCCGACTAAATATTAAATACTTTTTTAATGATATTAATCAATTAATGCAACGTTGTCGTATTTTATTTAAACTATTAAGTATTTAATATTTAGTCGGATACCAAAGAGACGCATCTTTCCTTTATCGTGAAAAAATGTTTTGACGGCTTGTGGGCGCATTTTTTGAGAAGATATACATATGTACATACTATATGTAAGTATATTTTTGCTGATTTGAAGCAAGTCATTTAAATATTTAATTGAATAAGAGCGAAGCTTTACCACAAATTCTGATGACGCCCGGGGATATGCACAAAAAGGTGTATAGAAGGCTTTGCCAATCTTTTTTCGCTTCATTTAGTTGCAACTCCCAACTAAGTAGTTTTATCGTAAAGGATATGGTATGGCCATTGCAATTCTGGAGCCTTTAACCTGCTGTGGTCGAACTTGGTGGATCTTGAAATAGCTAGACAGTGGTTCAAAAGGTCGAAATCAAATTCTGTTTCCGATATACATGCTTACATGTAGCAGATTTTGTGAAATTTGTTTTTTTAGCGCCGAGCCGCTATAACAAATTATCAAATGCGTTTGTATCGAAGTCACGTTTTTGAAATTGCTAGACACAATTTCCCGAAAACTAATGATCCGATGCTCTTGAAACTTGTTGTTGTTATTTTTTACAACACTATTTATTTTAAAGGAAACCACTGTGGGTCGACTAATAGCTGTGAAGTAGTTGCTACTATGGAAGTGTAGGTATATACTTTTTTGCCAATAGAAGTGAGCTCTTATGCTATTAAAACGCCGCCTTTGTTCATCGATTGATATGTACATAGAAATTTATTACCGCTTTATTGCCGCTTTCCAGGCCAGGCCCAAGCCACAGAATGGAAGTCTCCCATCGGTACTCGACTATTTACTTCATTGCTAAGTGCTTTAAGCTGGGCTGCACTCCTACTTCTAATTTGTCGAGAGGCCATTCAGTGGAGTAGCATCGACATCGCTTAGTCGAGCGAAAACACAGGCTGGGTTGGGGGACCCAACAAAAGGCCGAACATCTAAGCCAAAAATCAAAGAAAATGTGAAAAAGCCGTTTAATAGTTTTGCACGTTTCCCATAATGTGTGTGAGCGTGTGTTCGTTTGATAATGTTTGTGTTTTTGGGCGTCTTATCCCACATCAACATTCAAAGTTGGGATTCGTTCAACACACACAGGAATGGAATAAAGTGCAGAGTTCGTTATGGGTCAGACTAAGGATTGACTGGCAGCTGTCTTTTCGGTTGCCCAAAAGCGTCTTTGTTTGCCATTTATAAAAGATTTGCCAAACAAGTTGTTTAATTAAGATTTCTTGCGGGCCGCATTTCTTTCGACGAGTTTAGCTGCGGCGAACTACCCACTAGCTATGCCCACATAGAAGAGAGTTCCGTATCATATTAAAGCCCTTGGCATAAATATGTGTATGGAAGTATTTCTTCAATCAATTTCCGCAATTCGTAATGGTCTTTACTTATTGAACTGAACTAATCCACAAATGAAAGTGTTTCGACTCAATGTGTTTGATTAGATGTAGTCTGTAATCAACCATAGAAAAATTAAACAAACCCAAACTGGTTAGTCCGATGATGATGCCAGCCTTAAGTTTTCTTGGTATCCCTGTCAAAACATTCTCTTTACACAGTATCAATTATGCTTGCCAAAGACGTACATTCAATTAACACATTTGGAACCCAATTTAAGTCCGAGTCCCGTAATCAGACCCGACAAAAGTACTAAATGGACAAGAGTTGCTCTTACATTTTCTACCCCTTGGGGTGATAACACAAATCAAGAGTAAAAAACAAGACGACCGGGTGTTCAGATTTCCGCCATCCCCAAATTTGTGTGTCTTTGAAAAACAAGAAATTTGAAATACCATGCTTCCAAAGGATGGAGTGGTATATTAAAGTAGCCAAAATGTATGTAACTGGCAGAAGGAAGTATATATACATATACAATTTTCTCCAGCAATAAATAATTGTATCGTAGTTTAATTTGGCACACTAATAGACGCTATAAATAACTATCATCCGACAAAATTTCATATGAATGATACAAATACATATACGAATTTGATTTTTAAATTTAAAATAGTTTTTCATTTGGTACATCGTTTACTTTATCGAGTGACCAGTACAACCGAACACATTAAATCATATCATATCACCCGAATATGTAGATAGCATAACCCCATAACATAACTATGTACATAATAGACATATGTATTTCACGGAATCCTGAATTTTCCACCTGCAGATAGCAAAATGAAAGGGGCACGTGCTCTTAAAAAGTTACGAACATAGGCATATATAATACTAATTTTATGTTTCATGATAATCCCGTAACAAATAACGAAGTTATTCATCTACAGCTCCATTTTCGGTCGATGGTTCCAGCGAGAGCTACACGATATAGTTGTCCGATCTCCCTCTAGAGAAGATCAAGACATACGGATAGGCGAGATGGCTATGTGAATTCGTCTTGTCGTGCTGATTAAAATTATATACGTATATGCGTCCTAAATGCGTTGCATACTTCTGTCCAAAATCAATATACCCATTGTGAATGGGTCTAAAAAGAAGCACAACTAAACACAAAGTTTTTTTCCTTGCCCATACTCCCTTGATATTACTTTAAATATGCAAACTTCTGTTTTATGTCCTTGCAGTTGTCCAGTTGGTCCCTACTAACGAGGCGAAGGGACCATGGATTCCCCTTTTTTATGCAAAGACCAGTTTTATAAGAGAGAAAAAACTGTTTCAACTTTGAGCACAAATATTATGCTACACAGTTTTTGGGAGAAAGGGGGAAAAAATGTTGCAAAGCAACAAAAAGAAAATAAATAAAAACCAGAAGGCCGGGCTAACTTCGACCATGCCGAAGTTTGTATACCCTTGCAAGTTCTTGCGTTACTTAGTCCCTTAGATCGCAAAATGAATAGGCTTTTGTGAAGAAACCTCAATCTACACGCTATAGCACGGCACGCATGCATATGCATGTACATATGTAGAGAAGCAGCATGCAGTTTGCCATTTGTTTGTATGACAGCTATATCATATAGTTATCCGATTTTGATCAAATTTGGCAAGATTATAATTTGTTATGTGCAAATGTTATTTACCAAATTTGGTGATGATCGCAAAAGAAACAAAAAAGTTTTTAAAAGCAAAACTATTTTTGGTCCGATTGTTCCTATGGAAGCTATATGATATAGTAGTGATCAAGAATCTATATACTTTATATGGTCCGAGATGCCTCCTTCTATGCGTTCCACACTTCTGACCAAAATTGATATACCCTTTTTGCAAGGGTATAATGAAGTAAGTAAGTCGCAGGGCCGACTTGGATATACCACGCATCAAGTGAAAATTCATATATTAAAATTCTAACACATTCTTTAGCGACCCACCGGCCAAATCCGTCCTTGCACCGCATTGAGTACAAATCCTTTCTATCCATGACTCGGCCATTTTTATAGTCTCCGAGATCTAGGCGCTCATATTTAGAATATTTATACTATATACATAGGCTCGGAGTTGTTTCCTTCCGCCTGTTATATACAGTTTGGCGACTTTAATATACCATCGCATCCTATAGATGCATGGTATAAAATGTGTTTCGTCCTGGTCTCGTTCCTGATCATCGTGGGCCATTACATTATCTAGCAACTTTTACGTTGGCAATTTCTCATATTTTGTATTTTTGTCATTGTCAAGCACATAAACATGAGAAAAACTTAGCTTCGGAACATGTCGCGAGTGTCGCATCAGTCAGTAGAGAACAAACTTTGTCTCATTTTCATGTCAAGCCAAATGAGTTTTGAAAAAGTTGGCAAACTTATTTTGCTTGCAAGCGACACGTTTAATGCTGACAGTAATTTTTATACCATGCATCCATAGGATGAAATGGTATATTAAAGTCGCCAAAATGTATGTACCAGGGAGAAGGAAGCTTTTCCGACCCTATAAAGTATATATATTCTTGATCAGCATGAGAAGAGAAATTGATATAGCCATGTCCGTCTGTCCGTCCGTCCGTCTGTTCGTCTGTCCCTCTGTCCGTCCGTCCGTAAGAGTGCAGAGATCTCAGCAACTATAAATGATAGAGCTACCAAATTTAGAATGTGGACTCGTGTAGTATAGACGCAGACCAAGTTTATGTTTTTTTTTTGCCACGCCCCCTTCCGCCTCCGGAATTTAATAAAAAGTGATTTTCTCCCGCAATATTGATCGCATAATTTAATTTGGCACACTCATAGATCTTATGAACATCTATCATTCCACCAAATTTAATAAAAATCGGAATAAAAATGGCCGAGTTATACGTTGAAATGTTTTGCACTCGAAGCGGTGCAAGGGCGAAGTTGGCCGGTGTGGCGCTAAAGTGCACGCACAAAAGAGTGAGCGAGATAGCATATGTTAGAAATCGCACATACGAAATATAAACTCGATGTAGTTTTTTTCCCCCTGATGCATGGTATATCCAAGTCGGCCCGGCGACTTACTTACTTTATTAATATTAGCTAAAAGTGTAGAGGAAATTTGTAAGTGGGCGTACAATAAAAGCAAGTTACGCCCTCCCTTGACCTTATTTCATATGAACTACTCCTCTGGACAAGTCCAAGTCGATCTTGCGAGCTGTTATTCTTTATGTCTGATTTTGCCATATGATGGTCACGTTGAAGGTAAGGTATTCCAAATTGTACTTACATGAAAGTGTTGGGACAAGGAGCAACTTTTCAACTTCACATTCAATTGTTAAGGACTTATTTTTGTTTCTTCCATTTTTTGCATCTGTTTGTTATAATAAAAGTATGCTTTTAACAACAATTTCATTAGAGTTCATATCTACGGATCTTTTCAGCTATGGTATATTATTATTTTACAATTGGATTGTTATCATAACAAATTAGGGGAAAACTTAGCGAAAAACCCCCATTCTACTAAACTATATAACAAGATAAAACTTAATACTACATACATCTTTATTTACATAATTATTTTGTTTATGTGGTTATATGTTGAGTATCTGCATTTATCATTGAAGTTAGCACGAAGACAAAAATTTTTATACCATGCATTCATAGAATGAAATGGTATATTAAAGTCGCCAAAATGTATGTAACAGGGAGAAGGAAGCTTTTCCGACCCTATAAAGTATATATATTCTTGATCAGCATGAGAAGAGAAATTGATAGAGCCATGTCCGTCTGTCTGTCCGTCCGTCCGTCCGTCCGTCCGTCCGTCCGTCCGTCCGTCCGTCCGTCCGATAGAGTGCCTAGATCTCAGCAACTATACAAGCTAGAGCTACCAAATTTGGCATGTAGACTCGTTTGGAGTGTACGCTGATCAAGTTTATTTTTTTTTTTTTGCCACGCCCCCTTCCGCCCACGCTATTCGAAAAACAATATTTTGATCCCCCATATCTCGGGAACTATAAAAGATAGAGCTTTCGGATTTGGACATTAGATGCGTGCAGTGTGCACGCAGACCAAGTTTGTTTCAAATTTTTGCCACGCCCCCTTCCGCCCCCGAAATTCGAAAAATTCGATTTTCACCCGAAATATTTATCGTATCGAAATTAAATTTGGCACACTAATACATGTCACGTATATCTATCATTTCACCAAATATCACAAGAATCGGAATAAAAATGGCCGAGATATACATAGAAACGTTTTTCACCCATTGCGGTGCAAGGCAGATGCACGCGAAAAAGAGCGAGATAGCATATGCTGAAATTCGCCGATTTGGTCGGGGGGTGCTATAGAGCTCGTTTCCACATAAGAGTGAGCGAGATAGCATTTAAAAGAAATTTAATATATATCTCTTCACCTAATGCATGGTATATACAAGTCGGCCCGGCGACTTACTTACTTTATTTTAGACCAAGTATGGAAGAAATTTCATTTTATTTATTATTCCTATTAAATTTCTCAAATATATAGTAATATTTTTGTAAGTCATAAATAATATATACATCAACGTTTTTTCAAACTTGATTTCTGGTATATATGTATTACGCGTAGATGATTAAATTCTACGCTTCATCAAAGAATCTACGTTAATGAAATTAATAACACAAATAAGTTGCTGTCTCAAACAGAAATTACAAAACCATTCGGTGTGCTCCTAGATTTGCGAACCGTTCAATGATATCTTCTGGTTTTACTTCAATGTCATAATGAATTTTCAGCAGTGCTAGGCCGACCAATCTATTCTGTAGCACGGTTGTTCGGAGAAATCTGGATTGTCTTATGTTTCCAAAAGTACTGCCAGTGGGTCATTTCTCCTTTGAGTCTTAGGTGCAAAAGTTTTTCTGGTTCCTTAAGTAGAATGCCGAATCGTTCAATTAAACAGTTGATTAAATCTGTAATATCGTTTGATGTCATATCCTTAACATTTTTTGGAAGCAATGAACACAATTGGAAGCCATCTAAAACTTGTTGAGAAAATCAAATTTTTAAATCTTCAATAATATTTTCCAGAAGAGGAATATACATGGAGACTCGAAGATAATCTTCACAGTTAGACGTGTCGTGATTTTCACGTCTCGTTTGTCTTCCTGTTGTTCTTGGTTTCTTTAATTCTATGTTCAATTCCTCAGCCAATTTTTCTGCATCTGTGTATATTAGTTTAAACTTCTCGTCGGCCTCTTGCCTTTGATTCGCTAAAACTTCAACAAGACATTTAATTTTTTGGGAAGCATTTGCCAAATCCATATCTTCTTTTTGAAGAATTACGCTGACGGGACGTGTCAAGGATAAAACATCACTCAAACAAAACAGCGCAATGATAAAGTCGAAAGAGCTAAGAGCAGCAATAAGTAATGTTGCTTTACCCGCTGTTTCTCTGTTGTTCCATTTGCTCACTTTGGTCAACGCTTTACAAATCTTCGGCAAATCCACTACAAACTGGAGTACAGAATCATGTCGTTTGACCCATCTTGTGTCGCATAAACTTTTCAGCTTGTGTCCAAGTATTTTTGATAATGCTATGCAACGTTTAGGATGTGCATTCTGGAAGAATTTTGTCACCTCTCGTATGACGTCGGAAACTTTTTGAATTGACTGAATATTAGAAGATTTCATTAGACTGCTGTTAAGCTTGTGAGCTTCCCCCATTTTCACCCCCGTAGATCCGCTACTGTAATAAAGGGATATACAATTCTGGTAAGGGAATTGATTCTGTCAATAGTATACCCTACATAGTACTTAAAGTTTATTTTTATACCCTTGCAGAGGGTATTATAAAATTGGTCAGATGCTTGTAACGCAGAGAAGGGATCGTTTCCGACCCCATAAAGTATATATATTAGTGATCAGATCAAGAGAAGACGAGTTGATATAGCCATGTCCGTCTGTCCTTCTGTCCGTCTGTCCTTCTGTCCGTCTGTCTGTCTGGTGCTGCGCAAACTAGTCCCACAGTTTTAGAGCTCAAAGTTCGTATATAAGCTTTTCTATACAGCCACATGCACATCTGCGATTTTTAATAAGATCGGACAACTATATCATATAGCTGCCATACAAATACAAACGTTAAATGCGAATAACTTCTATATTTTTTGAACAATCTTATCCAAACTGATTACGTGCATAAATAAAAAGGAATTACATCATATGCGTGAATTTAAAAACAATCGGATAAACATAACGCCTGATTTCGACGATATACAATTTGCCTATATATACACACACGCATAAGCACTGCTTGTTAAGCAGTGAAGCACATATATGTGTCAAAATTGCGATTGTGTGTGTGTGAATATGAATGTTAATCGATACATTGTCTTGGCACGCTTACTATTTGGCGATTGGCTGGCCCCAGCCAATGTATTTAAAATATTTCTTTATTGGATTAAGAAACAACAAATTTTTTAGGAAATAAAACGTAATGGTCAAGGGCTGCAAGGGTATACAAACTTCGGCATAGCCGAAGTTAGCTTCTTTGATATTTATACCATGCATCCATAGGATGAAATGGTATATTAAAGTCGCCAAAATGTATGTAACAGGGAGAAGGAAGCATTTCCGACCCTATAAAGTATATATATTCTTCATCAGTATCAATAGCCCAGTCGATTGAGACATGTCCGTCTGTCCGTCCGTCCGTCTGTCCGATACAGTGCCTAGATCTCAGCAACTATACAAGCTAGAGCTACCAAAATTTGGCATGTAGACTCGTTTGGTGTGTACGCTGATCAAGTTTATTTTCTTTTCGCCCCGCCCCCTTCCGCCCCCGCTTTTTGGAAAACAATATTTTGAGCCTCCATATCTCGGGCACTATAAAAGATAGAGCTATCGGATTTGGACATTAGATGCGTGCAGTATCCACGCAGACCAAGTTTGTTTCAAATTTTTTCCACGCTCCCTTCCGCCCCCGATTTTCACCCGAAATATTTATCGTATTGTAATTTAATTTGGTACACTAATACATGTCACGTATAGCTATCATCCCACCAAATATCACAAGAATCGGAATAAAAATGGTCGAGTTATACATAGAAACGTTTTTCACCCATTGCGGTGCAAGGCAGATGCACTCTAAAAAGAGCGAGATAGCATATGCTGGAAATCACCGATTTGGTCGGAGTGCGCTAAAGTGCTCATTTCCACATAAGAGTGAGCGAGATAGCATTTGAAAGAAATTTAATATACTTATATCTCTTCAACTGATGCATGGTATATCCAAGTCGGCCCGGGGACTTACTTACTTTATTTTTTTTTAATATTTTTTTTTTTATTTAACGAATAGACGCGAGTTCGAATCCCACCAAAGTCGATGACAAATTTTTTTAGTGTATTTAAAAGAAATATTTTAAATACACTAAAAAAATTTGTTGGATTAACAAAGAAAAAATTTTCAATGTCATTCGGATCTATGAGACTATTTGGAAGATACCTAGATGATCTTTTTATAGAGAAAAATATTGCTTGCGTTTTATCGGAATTGACCTGAATTTTCCACCTTATTAAAAAGGATTGGATAGTGTCAAATGCCTCCTGTAAGTTTTGAGTCACTTCCGCTCGTAACAGACCCGTGGTGATTATTGCAGTATCGTCAGCAAATATGGAGGCCGTTTAGGTTCGGAAAGTCAGAAGTATAAATGTTGTAAAGAGGGGAATGACAGGACTCTCGGGGGCATCCTTTGGGGAGAATGAGCTCTTCCAATGTAAACTAAAAACGAACGCTTGCTTAGAGGGCTTTGAATTACGTTGATGAGTTCCGTAGGAAAATTAGAGGGCTTTGAATTATGTTGATGAGTTCCGTAGGAAAAGTAAGGACTGACCTCTTAAAAATGAGTCCGTTGTGCCAAACGGAATCGAAAGCTGCTTTAATATCCACTAGTACCATTCCAACAGAATACTAACATTTTGGTTAACAATCTTTTTGATTCGGACCAGCGGATGGATTGTGGAACTAGCGGATGGATTACGGAAACCGAATCGCTCCTTAGGGAGTAATTCGGCATTATCTACAAAGGATCTAAGATTTTGCTGATTGAAGACAAAAGGCTAATAGGCCGGTATGAGGATGGGAACTCGGGAGGTTTATTTGCCTTTCTAATTGGGACGACTTTAGATGTTTTCCAAACTTGTGGAAAATAACCAAGTCGAAGACTTGCGTTTATAATAGCGGTCAGGAAACGGATACCGCTACTATGTAGGTAGAGTTTTTAGACATAGGTTGTTGATATAGTCCAGGCCTCAGGCTTTTCTGTTTTTAAGATTTTTATAATATCCGAGACGGCGCTACAGTTTGTAAGGTAACTTACGTTGGGGTCAATCTTTGAAGTAAGTATTTAGTACATTTACATAGTTTTGAACATCATGTTCGGTATCAGGAAAACTTAAGCCCGTCGCACTCAAATGATTCGCCAAGAATGACTCTGCGAGTGCCTCACACCTTTCTACTGTAGTGGAACAGTGATCTGTTCCAAGGACAAGAGTAGGGATGTTTGAGGGGTTTCATAGCCTTGCAAAAAGGGTATTTTAATTTTGGTCAGAAGTGTGCAACACATAGAAGGAGGCATTTCCGACCATAAAAAGTATATATATTCTTGATCAGCATGACAAAACGAGTTCAAACGAGGTAAATAACATTTGCATAACAAATTATAATCTTGCCAAATTTGATCAAAATCGGATAACTATATGATATAGCTGTCATACAAACAAATGGCAAACTGCATGCTGCTTCTCTACATACATGCATATGCATGCGTGCCGTGCTATAGCGTGTAGATTGAGGTTTTTTCACAAAAGCCTATTCGTTTTGCGATCTCCATTTAGGGACTGAGTAACGCAAGAACTTGCAAGGGTATACAAACTTCGGCATGGTCGAAGTTAGCCCGGCCTTCTGGTTTTTTCATAAAAGAGGCTTAGATCAATAACTTCGTTCGTTTTCACCCGACTGTCATGAAACTTAACAACTGGTATTTTGCTATATGTATGTATATCCTTGCCAAATTTTATCAAGATCAGACTACTTTAGTATATAAGTATATATAGAGGAGAAGCTGTTGATCCAGAAAGACGGACGGACGGACAGACAGACAGACGGACAAACGGATTCGCAGTAAAGCATCAGCCTTCGTGCCTCTGCTATGTGTTCATTCCACCAAACACAGGTCTGTGATGATGCCTTATGCCGCATGTGTCCTCCATCGCTTTGTCATGCTCTGGGCCGACCCTGATATTATTTCTGCCCTAGCAATATCAGCGGTGTTCGTTTGTAAGTCCTTCTTGACATGCGCTGTACAGTAGGCTACTGACTGCTATCACCAATCGCTAAGAGGATCTCTTTGCTGTCGCTTGAGGTGTAGAAATTACCGATTTTGCACTCGGAGTGCCTGAAAATACTGCTAGTGACAAAAGTGAGGTCGATAACTGACCCTGGACCAACTCGACTGAAGGTGTTCTGATTTCCGTTGTTTAATAGGGCAATAGCCAGAAGTGCAAATCCCGCCCACTGGCATTAAAGTCCTCCGGAAATCTCATATGTGATATGGTCAATCTTAGCCCGATCGAAGTGGCTGGTAGCCCATATTGCAGTCATATGCAACTGTCGCTTGCCTGTTAGCATAATCGCAGCTTTACGGTTCACACTGCAGGTCACGACGATTTCATTAGGCTCGCAGTAGCTTATGTTGATTTGCAAGAAATTAAAGATTGGTTCTTTTGCAGGTAACAGCTTTATGTCGGCTACCAGCTATATGAAGCATTTTGCCGTATTACTGCATTATCTAACTCGCCACATTTTACGCACCAATCGCCTTTATCATTTGACACTTGCAATCTGCTGCGACATGACCAAACTCAAGACATTTGAAGCATCTTGGGGCGCAATATTCAACCTGATGCGACTCACAGTTCATCCTAGGTTTAGCTTCCGCACTCTAAGAATAGCTTCGACAGAAGCTACTGGTACACATATCGTTGCCCGCTGGGTTCCCGCGTACACTGGGCGTAATCTTTAAATTGCCATCGCGCTAATGCTGACCCCAAGCTGACTTAAGAATGCGGCCACTAAGTCTGATTTTGAAATCTTCTCGTCCCGATATCTAACATCAGGTCACGTTTTCAGTGCGTCTGGCTTTATATATACCTTATCCAATCAGTGTCTCATCTTCGCTGCGCGTTAATAACTTCAGCATTTCGCTAAAAGATAACTTCGCCTTATTTGCTTGAAGTATAGCATCCTGCTTATTAGCTTGTCAGTCACTTGTTGCCACTCATGGTCAGTCTCACATAGATTATTAGGGTTCGCTAGTTCAGTATGGTGTAGGAATTACGCCACACTGCTGTGCCTTTGAGGGGGTTTTTCTATGCGGCAACGCATCTTTCCTAGGGCGCTTGGGAGAATCGCTTTATACTGTTTCAGACATATTAATTAAGAGTTCTTGTTATTTCGAATCAAAATAAAGTAAGTAAGTCGCCGGGCCGACTTGGATATACCATGCATCAGAGGGAAAAATAACTACATCGAGTTTATAAAACTAGATTCATATATTAAATTTCTTTCGTATGCTCGATTTCTAACATATGCTATCTCGCTCACTCTTATGTGTGTGCACTTTAGCGCTCCACCGGCCAAATTCGCACTTGCCCTGCTTTGAGTGCAAAACGTTTCAATGCATAACTCAGCCATTTTTATTCCGATTTTTATTAAATTTGGTTGAATGATAGATGTTCATAACATATATGAGTGTGCCAAACTAAATTCCGATACGATAAGTATTGCGGGAGAAAATCACTTTTTATTGATATCCGGAGGCGGAAGGGCGCGTGGCAAAAATAGTTTAGTGGATTGATAGCTGTTCATAAGATCTATGAGTATGCCAAATTAAATAACGATGTGATCAATATTGCGGGAGAAAAACACTTTTTATTAAATTCCGGAGGCGAAAGGGGGCGTGGCAAAAAAAAAACATAAACTTGGTCTGCGTCTATACTACACGAGTCTACATTCTAAATTTGGTAGCTCTATCATTTATAGTTGCTGAGATCTCTGCACTCTTACGGACGGACGGACAGACGGACGGACGGACAGACGGACATGGCTATATCAATTTCTCTTCTCATGCTGATCAAGAATATATATACTTTATAGGGTCGAAAAAGCTTCCTTCTCCCTGTTACATACATTTTGGCGACTTTAATATACCATTTCATTCTATGGATGCATGGTATAATTAACTTAATCAGCGTATATAATACACGAGTCTACATTCTAAACTTAGTAGCTCTAGTTTTTATAGTTCCGGGCATGGCTATATCAACTTCTCTTCTCATATATATACTTAATAGGGTCGGCAAGGCTTCCTTCTTCCGCTCACGTACATTTTGGCGACTTTAATATACCATTTCATACGAACCATTCAACTACATAGATGCTTCAAACAAAAGATTTTTTGATTGCAAACGCAAGCCTGACCATGGAACCCCAGAGGCGTTCGGCAAAAATCCGAGCGCTAATAAGCTCAATGAGAGCGTATCGCAGAGAGGGAGGAAGACGTACGAAATATAATTTAGTGACTAAATTTTAGTCTCGCACAGACTACAGATCGACGAACACACGGGTATGTCGCTTGTGATCTCGTTCTGTCCATGTATGCGTGCACAAGTCGGTACATGGGAAAGCATCGTAGTGCTTTCGTAGTAGGAATTCGACAACACCGAACTTCAAAAGCTCGCTCAACACCGCACTTCAATAGCTCCCAACAAAACAGCGACAATGGGAAGAAGACATTCCCCTGTGGTAGAATAGAAAGACTTGAAAAGTACAATACCTTCTCTGTTCCATTTGTAAGATACTCGCGGACCCAACCAAGGAAAATTGGCGGAAAGCTAATGCCGCTCAACTTAATTAGCAAAAATGTATGACTAACAGAATCAAAAGCACTTTTGAAGTCAGTATATATGACATCAGTTTGTTTTGATTTTTGAATCTATCGATCGTTAAGGAAGCCATCGTTATGAAGTGAATCGTTAAGAAAGTGAGTTCTAAAAGGTTAGTGGTAGTAGACATACGTTTCATAAACCCATGCTGGGATGGTAAAATAATAGACCTACAAAAATGTTGCATTTGAGAAGTAATTACCTTTTCAAAAGCTTTAGGAATAGCAGACAACTTGGACCATTTTTATGAAGAGAAATAATGCATGATTCCTTCCACATAGCTGGAAAAGCAGCAACATACAATGAAAATAACTTTAAGATTGGCTTACATAGAGCATTTGCACAAAACCTGAGTACGCAGCCATGTTTACCACCAGGTCCTGGTAAATACAATAGTTTGACTAAATTAAGCTCGATGGGAAGCGAACTTTCATTAATCACTGGATTAAAAATACAATTCGACTTTTTTAACTGTTAAGTACACGGAAGAATTGCACGATATACTGTTAAGGAACAGGTGTTAGCTTTATTATTTTCAAACGACAAGGAAGTACATTATTGACAAAGTTATCAAATTGCTTAAGATTACGAGAAAACTGATATTGCAGCGCCGTAGATAATCCTTGTAGCATAAGAACTAAAAATCTCGAAGGAGCAACAGAATACAGAATGAAATCAGACGAAAGTCGAGTTTTTTTTTAAAACTTTTTATCGCACTTGACTTCACATTTTTCAAGTTGGATAACTCCCGAGAGAACCTTTTAGAAATCACATGTTTCTTGAGAGGCAGTCTGGTTTTGACAGCCGAACTAAGCGGACGTGTTTGCGGAATAATTTCGAGTGCGAAATAGTGAGCAAAGAAAACGAAGCAAGAACAAACGGTAAAGTGTGCACTTGGAGTAAACAAGTGGATTAACGAGCCAAGCATCGATAACTTACTTACAAGTTATTGTGTGTGTGAGCAACAGTGCGAGTGTGTGTGTGTGTTCACGTGTTCGACGTACAGTGAGTACTCGATAAAAATGCCAGTACAATGGGCCCCCGCTATAAGAGTCAAGAAAAAAGTTCGAAGTCGCGAGCTGCGATGAACGGCTCGAGAGGCCGCAGTGGAAGCACCATTAGTATGGTGAGAGCCTCCAGCGTCGTGGAAAGTTTCGATGACTCCATAGCCGATGACTATCGCCGAGCCGTTGGTTGTCGCCGGGTGCCGGAAGAAAGTCAAAGCAAAGGGACGCACGTCTTCAGTCCTTAAGCTGACGGTGCGAGTGCCCTCAGTTGCTAAGAGACCATTGTCCATGCCCTCCATTGCCGAGCCAGTCGTGTTCGCAAAGCCAAGGAAGCGCAAGGCTGATCCTGCCGAAGTCGCGCGATCGCCAGTCGCCGCTGACCTGGAGATGCCTCGTTGCCGTGCATGGCAAGCTGTGGCTGAAGAATCCAAAGCGGTTGTGGCCGAGGTATGCGCTGCTGCTCATGGCATTCACAATGCCATGGCGGGGATTGCACCCCAAGGGGTGATGGCGATTTTGACAGCCATCAAACGACTGGAAAAGCTGGCTTTGTCTATGACAGTGAAAAACGCTGTGCTCCAGAACCTTCTTGGTGGAAATCCCGCACCCCCGCCGCCTGTACCCGTTGCCGCCAAGCAAGCAGCCTACCATGCTCCCTTCCCCGCAGTCAATACCACCGCTGCTGCCGCTGTCCAAATCCCCAGCGTGCCGATCCGCGCACCACGGATCTACAAGCCAGTGGTCCGCGGTGGTCACGAGTCGGGACCCGAGCGTGTCCAGCAAGCCAGTGATCGAGCGGATGATGAAGGAGGTCGCACCGACGGTGGTAGTGCGTGTCCATGAGGTGCGGGAACTGAAGCGCGGTGGAGCTGTAATCCGCACATCATCGATGAGCAAGATGAAGCGTGTAGTAGGTTGCTCTCAGCATTATGCCCGTTGTACGATGCGGTCTTGGCAAGGGTTGGGGCCAGGCGCTAAAATGTTTGGTCTAATCCGAGCCAACTGTGGTTGTGTGCATCGATATCGCTGTACGCATGAGTGACCTTGGTCACACCTTTGCGCCGCTGCAGGAGCCCTACACGGATCAGGAGGGATTACTGGATTCCCAGCCGGGATAAAAGTGTTCGCCAGCCGAGTCTTCGAGGGAAATAGAAGGAACTGCCGTCATCATCGACGACCGATGCCATCTGCCCACCAATTGAGTCGCTAATCACCGACGATGGAGTATGCGTGAGGGTCACTGGTGAATTTGGCTTAATTTACCTGACCTCACTGTATTGCCATGCTAATGCATAATTGACGAGCTTATTCCAGTACATGGATGCCGTACTGCTACTGGTGAGCAGTACTCCGGTCGTCCTCTGCCTAGATGCGATTGCTGTATCCCCTATGTGGTTCAGCTTCTGGCAACTCAGCTGCGGACGGCTGTCCGGAAGTTCAAGAAACTCATCCAGAAGACGGAGGAGGATCACTGGCGGAACGGAGACCATAGGGATGATCCTTGTGGGCATGTCTACACGATTTGCCAAGGACGAAAGCGGTCCACAAAATTGGGAAGCCTTCACACTGATGGCAGGCATGTCGTTACTTTGCACGACTGTGCGAGTCTTCTCCGTAACTTCTTTCCGGTTGCGGCAGCGAGCGATGGTGTTGCCATTCCAAGCCAAGCTGCACCGGCTCTCAAAGCCTTCGAGGTCGGAGTATACGTCTCTCGGTTGAAGAGCAGGCGCTCTCCCGGACTGCACCGCATGACAGGTGGTAACTGCAAGGCAGTGTGACGCGTTATTCCTGAACACAAAACAGCGTTGTTATCTCGCTGTGTGACAGAGGGATATTTACCCCTTAAATGGAAATGCCAGAGAGTAGTGGCGCTTCTCAAGGGCCCCGACAAGAAAAGGAGTGATCCAACTTCCAATCGGGGCATCTGCCTGCTGCCAGTGTTTGGCAAAGTGCTGGACGAGATGAAAGAGGTGCTTCCGGATGGAAATAGGCGCCAATTCGGCTTTTGACCTGGACGCTGTGTTGGGGATGCACCAGCAAGGATCCATCAGTGGGCCGTTCATTTGGATGTGCTGCTCCAACAACTGGAACTCCTGTGAGTAAGCAGACTATCTGCTGGTTCTCGTCGAGGGAAGGTCGAGAGCCGAACTGGAGAGATGGGCGATGAGGTCGTAGTCTCGATCTCGACCATCAAGACGGCGATGAAGTTACTGAAAGGGAGATTGGCCGCTTCTAGGCCAAGCGTGGTAGAGAGTTTGCAGGAGCGAACCTACAGTACGTCAGACAGTACCGATACCATCACAGTCGGCGAGTTTTCAACCGCACATCCCAGGATTACGATTAAGCTGGCTGAAGTCACTGGTGCACTCGGTTGGGTTCTGAGGGTTGACTGGCGATTCAGTCCCCGAGCCAGGCGCAATGTTTATGCTGGAGTCATGAAGCATTGTGCACTGTTTGGTCCCTCGGTGTGGTAATCCTCGGTTAAGAGAACGATGGTTGCCAGGAGGCACCTCATCTAAGTAGAGTCATGCTCTTAAGATGCCTAGCGGAATGCAGTACAGTGTCCACTGGCGCTGCAGGTTCTTGCTGGAGCCCCCCTTTTAGACTTCCCACGCGATGGAGGAAGGCGATTGCCCGTTGAGCCGTACTTTGTGTCAAGTCTGGATCAGAGGCAGTTTAAGGAAATGCTGGACGAATGTATGTGCTGCGAGTGACAACGCAGGTGGGATGACGTGGCGAGCAGGCAGTCGACTCCCGGAAGCATGCTTTGTTTTCAGGCAGAAAGACTTTGGATTTGGTCTCCGCGCCTGGTTCTTGCTGACTGGCCATGGATCGTTGAAAGCTTTTCTGCATCGAAGAAGTCTTACTGCAACGCCCAACGCTCATGCGGTGCGGAGTGCGAGGACTGGCAGCACGTGTTAGTTGCTTGCCCACTCTATGCAGATTTGCCGGACCTCGGCGGACTGAATGTAAGGAGTCTTCCCTCCTTACACCGGACACCGGAGCAGATTCAGATGATAGAGATGTTTGCGAGAGCGGCGTTTGCAAGGAGGTGAAGGTCAACACAGGATCAACAAGCACCGGGCCGGGTGGCCAAAACTGGTAGCAGTACTTCACACACACTGCGAAGCCGTATCAGAGCGCTTCAATCTGGGAGTAGGTTCGACTGCAAACAGCCCACCAAAACGGTAAATTCGGTACTACGGGATGGGCTAGTGGACCAAGGCTAGCCCAGTAGTGGTTGGCCTCCAAATGCAGGGAGAGGTTATAGATGGGTCTCGCCCCTACCCAAGGGGGAATGTCAAGTCTGACAGCATTCATTTAATTGGCACTGAAAGGAGGCTGCGCAAGCAGGTTCTTTGAGGAGCGTGGGTCGACGCATGGTTTCGACCCGCTGTACGATAAGACCCAAAGGGACATATCTGAGTACCGTGGTTGTACGAACGGATAAACGCCAAACCACGTTAAATAAATCCGTGAAAAGTGAATAAAGTATACTAGAAAAGAAAGAAATAGCTGAGTCCATGTCTTTACAATTGTACAGATTAGACCAATCAGTAGAAAAAATGATATGATTAAGTCTAGAAAAATCTGTTTTACGAAAGCATCGGGTTAGAGGTATACCAAGTAATGGTGGAAGAAAAGGTAGTTCAACTGTTAAATTTATAGTAGAATGAAATTTATCTTTCGGAAGAACAAAAGGTTCAATCCTGGAAACAGCAGAATTGGAAGACTCAAGTACAAATATCAGATGGATTGCGCGTCATCAGGAAAGCACACTTCTGTAATAGTTTTCGCTTATTTATTTCAAAACTAAAAGAGTTGAAATTACAAAAAAAAAAGTTGTAATTGCTGGAAAACTAATCGACAACTAAATTATAGAAGAATTAATGTTTTTGTATATTCAAATTTTGTTTAATAATTTTTTCCCATATCAACTGAAAAATTAACTACCAAAGTTAAGTCATCAAAAATTAAATTTTTTAAGTAAAGTATTACGGGACAGCAGAGTCGTTCCTAATGCTTCACTTTTTTAAAATATTGGTAATAAAATTTTTTTCATTAGCATTGAAAAAAAACAATGCTGATAAAATTTTTTTCATTGCCATTGAAAAAAATAATTGTAATAAAATTCATTTCATTTTGAAAAAAAATAATTTCAATGAAAATGTTGTCATTGGCATTGAAAATGAAAAGTAATTAAAACTTTTCGTTTGGCATTGAATAATGCTAATAAAAACACAATTTCATTATCATTACCATTAAAAGTATCACAAATAATTTCAAAATCAAGAACAATATTAGAAAATTTGTTTAAGTTCAGGTGAAAAGATATATATTACATTTCTTTTAAATGCTATCTCGCTCACTCTTTTGTGGACACGAGCACTTTAGCGCCCCCCGACCAAATCGGTGATTTCCAGCATATGCTATCTCGCTCTTTTTTGCGTGCATCTGCCTTGCACCGCTATGAGTGAAAAACGTTTCTATGTATAACTCGGCCATTTTTATTCCGATTCTTGTGATATTTGGTGGGATGATAGATATTCGTAACATGTATCAGTGTGCCAAATCGAATTTCGGGGGCATCCATGAAATGATATATTAAAGTCGCCAAAATGTATGTAACAGGGAGAAGGAAGACTTTCCGACCCTATAAAGTATATATATTCTTGATCAGTATCAATAGCCGAGTCGATTGAGACATGTCCGTCTGTAGGATCATCGAGATCTCGGAGACTATAAGAGCTACAGCTACCAAACTTGGCATGTAGACTCGTTTGCTCTGCAGGTAGATCGAGTTTAGGCAAGTAAGTCGCCGGGCCGACTTGGATATAGCATGCATCAGGTGAAAATTTCTATATTAAATTTCTTTCAAATGCTATCTCGCTCACTCTTATGTGGACACGAGCACTTTAGCGCACCTCCGACCAAATCGGGGATTTCTGGCACATGCTATCTCGCTCACTTTTGTGTGCATGGCCGTTGCACCGCTTTGAGTACAATATGTTTATACGTATCACTGATCCATTTTTACTCCGATTGTGATATTTGGTGGAATGGTAGATATTCGTAACATGTATTAGTGTGCCAAATTAAAGGAAGGGGGCGTGGCAAAAATTTGAAATGAACTTGACCTGCGTGCATACTGCACACATCTACTGTCCAAATACGATAGCTCTAGGTTTTATAGTTCCCGAAATTTGGGGGCTTAAAATATTGTTTTTCAAATAGCGGGGGCGGAAGGACGGGTGGCAAAAAATCAAAATAAACTCGATCTAAAATAAATTTCTGCCTGTTACATCCTACGGATGCATGGTATAAAGATTATACAATACTTTCTTTGTCTTCTCTGTAATTTCTTGAATTTAATCGTTGACTGCGCTCGTTGTCTTCATTGCGTCGGAATTTGCTCACTTTTTGTTTTGCGCAGCGCAAAGCAGCTTACCCACACAATCAAGCGTACGCATACAATGATAACTTATTACGGGTATCTTTGTACCGACCCCTGCTCTAGTCCGCTTTATAAATGTCCGCGTCTTATTCTCTATAAACCGGCAGGAATCATAGCCATACTTCAAGCCTCCATTTTTGGCAATGCTGTCCTTAATCCTAGCTGTGTAACTTGACATGTACGCCATTCTCACACAGCCAACAGAAGGTACATTCCTGGCAGTACTATGCAATTGCGTTTTGAGCAAACAACCATTTTTAAAAACGGTTTTTAAAAATTTATAAATTAAATACAGTATGTCGCCGGGCAGACTTGGATATACATAAGGTGAGAAAACTACTTCGAATTTAGAAAACTAAATTCATATATTTAATTTCTTATACGTAGAAACGTTTTGTACCCAAAGCACTGCAAGGGTGCTAGAGTGTGAGTGAGCGAGATAGCATGTAAAAGAAATTTAATATATGAATTTCACCTGATGCATCGTGTATACAAGCCGTCCCGGCGACTTACTTACTTTATTATTACTTTTAGTCGAAAGATAAAAAAACTGACCTCTACCTCCGTCAAAATTGTTTGGATTTGAAAAGGGCAACAGACTTGTAACTTTATGTATGAACTACAAGTGAAATGAAAACAGGTTGACAATAGACCTTAATGTGAATTTTTATTCTTTATTCTTTCAGGTAAGCCATTTATTGATTAGTCAGCTGTGGAGAGGTAAGTGGTGTGAATGCATAGGACATGCACTTCTTAAGGATTTAACAAAGCGCACAAAGGGTTAGAGAGCTAAGTTCCAGCCGCTTAATTTGAATCGTTTGAATAAACATTAATATGCTTTCCAGATAATTAGATAATTTTCAAATTGCCATACCACGTCGTTCTGTCCTTTGACTTTCACAATAAAACTAAAAGCCAATTGCTGTTAATTTGGTATTCTATTGACGCACACTTAAGCCGACTATGCAAATTGAAGTGAAAAAGCATTAAGTCGATTCCCAAAACTAAAAGCGCTACTCAAGGACACAATTGTCAGGGCTTTATCGGCTTATGATATGCATGAATGCAGACACACACACTCTACACACACACACATACACTACACACACAGCTAGACTCTCACATATACCTACTCAGAAAATCTTATTCCAAAGGAAATAGCTGCGCACAGTTTTCCAACATTTTTTTCATTTCATTTTTCAATGTGTATATAAACATGTGTACATACACTTATACATACGTACATATGTTCATATTAAAAAAAAGACAGATTCTTCTTTAGTTTATATAGAATATGTTTACATTCAAAGACAAATCACTTTGACTTTTCATAGCTTTTAATTAATAAAATTTAAGCTTTACTCGTGTGTGTGTGAGTATATGGTGTTGACATTCCGCATACGCCGCATATGCGAGGATTTTCTTAGGTGTTCAATTTTGCGACAGTCCTGAGCATATTTGTTCTCCATTTTTCAAACCTAATTGAAAGCAAGTTGATTGATCGGCCCACATAATGCAGTTAACTAAGGTTCCACCGCACTTTAAAATATATGTGCGGTTGAAAATGTGATTTATTGGGGTGCCAATGCAAACAAAAGACGACATCAATTTTCTGTTTACATAACAGGTTTTCGTTAGATTTTCATTATGCGACACATTTTTATTTCATTTTCTTCTTTTGCTTCCCTCTTCATTATACCATGCATCCATAGGATGTAATGGTATATTAAAGTCGCTAAAATGTATGTAATAGGCAGAAGGAAGCTTTTCCGTATATACAATATATTCTTGATCAGTGTGAGAAGCGGATTCGATTGAGTCATGTCCGCCTGTTCGTCCGCCTGTCCGTTCGAAAGAGTGCAGAGATGTCAGGAATTTTAAAACGCAGATCAAGTTTTTTTTTTGCCTCGTCCCCTTCCTCCCACAATATTTAGAAACCAATATTTTGAACACCTATGTACATATATCTCGGGAACTATAAAAGCTAGATCGTATTGTAATCTAATTTGGTGCACTAATACATGTCATGAACGAAACGTGTGAAACGTTCACCCTTACGGTAAAATAGTGTTTTAAAGTAGCCAAAATCTATGTTTCAGGTAAAAAGAAACAGAAGTATACATATAAATTCTTAATCAGCATTGTTCACGCCTAACGGTGAACAGCGAGGAGTACGGGGGAAGATTTTCTTCCGGACTTTTCACATAAGTTCCATTTTTACTCGAAAATCACCAAGTAACACGAGTTCTGTGAATAAAGTCATATGTATTTACTAACCGAAGAAACCGAGCGTCTTTAAAAAACCCCCAAATACAGACTCACCCTCCAACATACACTTATGTTTGTTGTCACGCCTTCTTCCGGCTATCGCACGTCAATTCAGAGTACTAATACATGTTTTGAATATCTATGGTTCCAAAAAACCGGAATAGAAATACGCGAGTAATACGTAAAAACGTTTTGTACCCAAAACGACGCAAGGGCTGAGAATTAAATTTATAAACCAAATTCATGTATTAAATTCCTCTTGCACCGCCACCGCCGCCCTTGGCCCATTTGAGTATAACTTTGTACATATGTACATACGTATAACTGGTGCAATGATAGATATTAACAACATGTATTGGTGTGCGCAAGGGGCGCAAGGGGTGTGGCAAAAAAAAAGGGTGTAAGTCGCAGGGCCGACTTGAATACATATATCATGCATCATATGAAAATTCATAAGTATATTCAATTTTTTCGTATGATGCGATTTTGAACACATGCTAGGTCGCTCACTTTTATAAGCACACGAGCACTGAGTACAAAACGTTTCTACGTATACCTCGGTTTTTTATACCCTTGCAAAAAGGGTATATTAATTTTGGTCGGAAGTGTGCAACGCATAGAAGGAGTCATCTCCGACCATATAAAGTATATATATTCTCAGCATGACAAGACGAGTTCAAATCCGTTTGTCCGTCTGTCTGGATCAACAGCTTCTCCTCCTAGACCGCTATAGCTACAGAGCTGCAATTTTGCACGAAATCTTGTATATACTGCGGGCATTGTATATCTCGGATTCATCCGGATTAGACGACTATATCATATAGCTCCCATAGGAACCATCGGTCGAAAAATGAGTTTCAGATCAATAACATCTTTCTTTTTCACCCGATTATCATAAAACTTAACATTTGGTAGTTTATTATATATCCAAACATCCATGCCAAATTTTATCAAGACCGGATTACTATATCATATAGCTCCCATATGAACGATCGGACCAAAAATAGTTTTTCTTCTAGAAACTTTTTTGTTTCTTATGCGATCATCGTAAAACTTAATGAATAACATTAACACATAGAAAGTTATAATTCTGGTAAATTTGATCAAAATCGGATGACTTTATCATATAGCTGTCATACAAACATATGAAAAAATTGCATGCTGCATGTCTACATACATGCACATGTATGCGTGCCGTGCTGTGACGTGTAAAAACGGGTTTTTACTCCAGGGTCTTTACATCTAGATAACTCTTTTTTGGGATCTAGTAACACAAGAGCTTGCAAGGGTATACAAACTTCGGCATGGCCGAAGTTAGCCCGACCTTCTGGTTTTTTATTCCGACTGAAATTCGAAATAATACAGGGGAGTCAGAGAAAACGCTAGCGATTTTGGCGAAGTTTGAAATGTAAAACCCCGAAACCCCTCGTAAGAGTGCAGAGATCTCAGCAACTACAAATGTTAGAGTTACCAAATTTAGAATGTAGACTCATGTAGTATTGGCGCAGACCAAGTTTATTTTTTTTTTTTGCCACGCCCCTTTCCGCCTCCGGAATTTAATAAAAAGTGATTTTCTCCCGCAATATTTATCGTATGGGAATTTTATTTGGCACACTTATACATGTTATGTACATCTATCATTCCACCAAGTTTCATAAAAATCGGAATATAAATGGCCGAGTTATACGTTGACACGTTTTGCACTCAAAGCGGTGCAAGGGCGAATTTGGCCGGTGGAGCGCTAGTTATGGCGACTTTAATATACCTTTTCATCCTATGGATGCATGGTGTAACAAATCCACACACAAAAATATTTTGTGACAATCCAAATTTTTTTTTTTTTTTTTTTTTTTTTTTAATTATTAAGCGTAGAATCCATACATTGCAAATTTAGTATCTTAACAGCGCTGGTAGATAAATGAATTAGAACCAAACTACATGCTATAAACAAGAGAAGTAGACAATTGTTCTCATACTGAGAGGAGGAAGTTAACTTTCGCCTAATGTTTTGGCAAAACCCATTCTTTTTAAACGCCTCAGGGGCCTGGCGGGGAGTAACTGTCTAGCAAGCGTGCTGCGGTGCCTGGTCAGTCTATCGCTGTATCTGCTGGTGTGCCTTCCAATCTGCTCCTCTACAGTGTGCAGATTTAGGTCTCGGTGAAGGGTGGAGCCGCGCACATACCAGGGGCAGTTGGTTATTTGTCGCATTACTCGATTTTGTACTACCTGTATGCGTTTATAGTTGGATTTTGCAGCTATTCCCCAGATCTGCACGCCATATAGCCAAATCGGTGCTATGCAGTGTACATAGACCGCTCTTTTGGCCCTCAGTGACATTTTGCTGTTCCTGTTAATCAGCCAACGCAGTTGTTGAATTCTTTGGCCACATTTTTTGGCCGTTGTTTTTAAATGGGGTCCAAAAGTTAGGCGCTTGTCAAGTGTGATGCCAAGATACTTCGCCTGTTCAGGTTGTTCCAGCGTTACTCCATCTAGCTGTAGCGACGGGGTGTGATTAAAGATCCTTTTCAGGGTAAAGCATGGATTGGTTGTCTTCTGTGGGTTGACCTTGAGGTTCCATCTCTTGCACCAAGCTGATAGTACGTTAAGGTACTCCTGGATACCTCTTGCTGCCTCAAGGCGGCATTTAGAGCTGTAAATTAATGCAATGTCGTCGGCGTAGGTAGCTAGCAGGGCTTTCCTTGGGACCTCCATGTGGTGCTCACTGGGACAGGGTATATCAGCAGTGTAAATAGAGTAGAGTAGTGGCCCTAGAACGCTACCCTGTGGAACTCCTGCTCTCATTTGGCATGGAGTCGAGTACGTGCTCCTCACTTTGACCATAAACTGGCGTTCATTTAAGTAATTTTGAAGCACTCCGTAGTAAGGTGCTGGGAATAGCTTCTTAATTTTGCTCAGTAGACCGATATGCCAAACTCTATCAAATGCTTGTTGCATATCAATAAAGACTGCATTGCAGTATTCCAGATCATCATAGGCCTGAAGGATGTGTTTTGTCAATCTGTGAACCTGTTCCACTGTACCGTGGCCCTCCCTAAAACCAAACTGATGGTCCGGCAAGATATGGCAGTCCTTGATGATATCGCCTATTCGATTGGCAATTAATCTCTCCCATACCTTTGATAGTGAAGACAGGAGACTTATGGGCCGGTATGACTCGGGGTCGTGCTCAGGCTTACCAGGTTTGTGGATCATCAATATAGCTGCCATCTTCCACTGTTTAGGGAAGAACTGCACCCTTAACATGGCATTAAAGATTAACGCTATGAAGATAATTGCTCGTGTAGGCAATGCTTTCAACGTGACGTTGCAAACTCTGTCTATACCAGGAGCCTTATTCCTCGGTAAGGTCTTAATGACTTCGGCAATCTCCTCGACTCTTGCCGGCTTAATGGGTAAGGACATTTGTAGCGGTGTTTGTAGGCTGTCGATGGTCTCTGCGTATTGTTCCGCCGTGGTGAATTGGTGATGGGTGAATCTGGATTCTAGGTGTTGTGCGAATGAATTGGCCTGCTCTTCTTCATTTTTTGCCAGATTCCCGCTAGGGCATCTTATGGGAACCTGTCTGAACGGTTGTCTCTGCAGAGATTTGGTGCACTTCCAGAGTGAATATCCAGCGTCCACAGTGTAGTCCATGGAAGCCAACTTCTGCTCGAAATAGTTGCTTCGAAGTTCCTTAAGGACTTTCCGTAGCTGCTTAGCAGTTCGGTTCCATAGAATTCGGTCCCAGGGGTCTTGGGATTGAATTGCGCGTCTTCGGAGTCTCCTTTTAAGTAGCAAGAGATCTCTTGCCTCTCCTGTCAGTGATATTCCGTAGGTGGTGTATGTCTGGGGGGCAGAAGGAGTTGCGGCAGCAGCAGCCATGTAAATATTGTCAGTGAGATTATCTACAGCCATCTCGATATCTTCTCCTGAGTTTAGTGTGGTATTCAACTCAATAGAGTTTTCAAGATGTTGTCTGAAGGCAAGCAGGTTAGTGAGTTTAGTGATTAAACGAGGGCTTGGGGTGATATTAATGCCATCTGTCTCGATGCTGATGATTAGGGCCAAATGGTCGGATTCCAGGTCCCAGCTTTGGGTTATTGTCGCTCGAGAGTCAGGTACCCCATGATGCAATGCAAAATCTATACAGGAGGGCGTATGATTGCCCACATATGGATACCTGGTTGGTGATCCAGTTGCCAAGATCCTGGCACCAGTGGCAGAGATGGCATCTGCTAGTTCCCGACCCCTAGGTGAGTTGTAAATGTCACCCCAAAGCCAGTGCCGAGCGTTCCAGTCACCACCAACCAAATATCTTTGGCCACAGGCACGAATAGTATTGATAAATTGTCCCGCATCTATTCTCTCTCTTGGGGGACAGTAAATGGCACTGAACTCTATGTCGCCTAAACCAGTGTCTACCTTTACTGAGGACATTTGAATGCTGCCTGCCTCAATGACTCTTTGTGGGAAATGGCGAAGGGAGGACCTCACCAAAACAGCCGCACCGCCAACGCTGTTATTATTCATTGTTGGCTTGAATGCTGGGTAGAAGCTGTATCCATATATTTTTACAGTTTTTCCCCGTTTTAACCTGATCTCGGACAGAAGAATGATGTCTACGCTGTTGTTGTGTGCGAAGATCTCGACTTCTTTAGCTTTACCTGAAATGCCGTTTACATTCCAGATAAGTATCTTTAGTGGGTTCATTGTAAGGTTGGAACGTTGCCTTGAGACTGGAAATTGCTTCTGTTTCCAGTCATTTGCTTTACCATGTCGGCCAAATCCGAGACTATTCTTTCCAGCTTTTCAAGTCGTTGATTGGCTTGACTGTTGTGCTGCTGCTGCGCTTGCTGCTGCTGTTGCATCCACGTGAGAAACTGCTGTTGTTGCTGTTGTTGGAGCTGCTGTTGCCATTGCTGAAAGTGTTCCTGCTGTTGTTGCAGCAGTGTCTGTATGTCATACGAGTTCTGTTGCCGAGCTGTATGTTGTTCTTGTAGAGCATAAAGATGACGCTGGGCAGGCCCGTCTTTGCGACGTTTTATATTAAGATTGCTTTTTACTGCTGCAGCATAGGAGACTCCTTTGTTGCTTGCAGTAGCTACAGTCGTTTGAACTTGAACAGTGTTACTCTGCTGTTGCTGTATTCTTGGCCCATTCTGTTTTCTACTGTGACCTGATTGCAAGATAGGAAACTGTTGCTGCCCTCCTACAAGTGCATTGGGGTGAGTATATGGCACCTGATTATTAGAGGAAACGTGTCTCGTGCTGTTCCTTGGCTTCCTTGCAGGCCTCATTGATCGGCGGAGGAATTCTTGGTACCACGGGCATCCTTTGTAACTGGCCATGTGGCTTCCAGAGCAGTGGTAGCAGGTTGGCTGTGCGTCTAGAGGGCGATTGCATTGAGAGGTTTGGTGTCTTTCTCCACATCTGGCACAATTGAAAGGATAGCGGCATCCTTTAGCTGTGTGCTCGTATTCCAGACACCGTCGACACTGTGCAATTTCTGTGCTCTTACGCATCCTTTCAATTTTTATTTTTTGGCGGCAGAAAGTCTTGATATTATAAATTTCTTTAATTTGGGCACAAGGCTTAATATTAATGAAAAAAATATTAAGTTTTTCATCTTTGTTAATTCTTGAGCTTGGATTATGGATATGCAGAACCTCAAAACCCTTTTTTTTAAATTCAGCAGTGATCTCATTATTAAGTGTGCTATGATGTAGGTCTTTCACAACAACTCTATATGGCTTTTCAGTCTTCATTTGGTATGTGTGGAATTCCATTCCGATGGAATCCATTCGTTCCACAATGGCTCTGTAAGTGTCGATGTCTTTGGCGAATATTCTCACCGTTTCGCCTTGGTTAGACTTAACAGTGACATTGTCCAAGCTTGTTATTTCTCTTAATAGCTCAAAGAGATCATTCAAATTGCTAATCTTAGCAACTATTTGCGGGGGTTTAGGTTGTACCCTAGGCTGATTACCATTGTTGGTATCGCCGCCATGTAGTTGGTCCAGATGTTCATTAACATCAATTATTTCGTCTTGGTTCATTGAGGCTACCTCATCCTCAGCATTAGTTTCAAAATCCATGTCAAGAGCTGCAAATCTATTGCTAGAGTTTTGCTGCTGACTAACAGTGGGATGTGCGATCAAATTCCGACCGCCGTTCACTCGTTTAGAGCTGGGTGACACAGTTTTGTCCCTTCTTCTCTTAGCCGATCGGCCTTGTTGAGACACTAGCAATCTCTGGGCAGCAGCGCTTAGAGTTTTGGGGAATGGAGACGACAAACTTCCTTGTCCATTGGAGCTAACTTGAGTGCAGATGCTGCTTATTGAAGCAGTTGCCAGTGTTGAACTGCTGATGTGAGCTCCTGAGTCTGCTAAACGTTGGATTTCTGAGCGACATTTAGATCGTAACTCATCTGTTGTTTTGCCTGTTATACGAATGATTTTATCATATTCACTCTGCTTATCACTAAGCTGAGAGACAGAAAAAGTATTCTCATCCATTGTTGTTGACCAAACGTTATATTCACCGCTTAGCCTGTGCACTTAGATGTTTCGAATAGAAACAGTAAAGAGACAGGTCAGGTAAATGATTTTGTTGTTGTTGTTTTTTTTTTTTTTTTTTTAATTTCTTTTGTGCTTGCGTGGGCACTAGAATTGTCTAGCCCAATGGGCAGAGAATGCAAGTAAAAGCACTCTTCTTTTTATACCCTTGCAAAAAGGGTATATTAATTTTGGTCAGAAGTGTGCAACGCATAGAAGGAGTCATCTCCGACCATATAAAGTATATATATTCTTGATCAGCATGACAAGACGAGTTCAAATCCGTTTGTCCGTCTGTCTGTCCGTCTGTCCGTCTGTCTGTCTGTCTGGATCAACAGCTTCTCCTCCGAAACCGCTAAAGCTACAGAGCTGCAATTTTGCACGAAGTCTTGTATATACTGCAGGCATTGTATATCTCGGATTCATCCGGATCGGACGACTATATCATATAGCTCCCATAGGAACCATCGGTCGAAAAATGAGTTTTAGATCAATAACTTCTTTCTTTTTCACCCGATTGTCATAAAACTTAAGATTTGGTAGTTTATTATACATCCAAACATCCATGCCAAATTTGATCAAGATCGGACTACTATATCATATAGCTCCCATATGAACGATCGGACCAAAAATAGTTTTGCTTCTAAAAACTTGTTTGTTTCTTGAGCGATCATCGTCAAACTTGGTAAATAACATAACTACATAGAAGATTATAATTCTGGTAAATTTGATCAAAATCGGATGACTATATCATATAGCTGTCATACAAACATATGAAAAAATTGCATGCTGCATGTCTACATGCATGCATATGTATGTATGCGTGCCGTGGATTTTTACACCAGGGTCTTTACATTTATATAACTCTTTTTAGGGATCTAGTAACACAAAAGCTTGCAAGGGTATACAAACTTCGGCATGGCCGAAGTTAGCCCAGCCTTCTCGTTATGCTTGTTTTTTTTGTTTCTGTCCAGTTGCCGACACTGCGCGAAGCAGCGTCCGAAATTTACAGTGCTATTTTTAGCACCCAAAAAGAATGCACTTCTTAGCGCAGAATTGAAAGAAATTCACCGACAATTTAGCGTAGTCGCGACACAACCGATCTCTATGAGAACAGATTAGAGACTCTGACAATCCAAATGAATTTAAATATGTACCTCGATAACTGTCTTACGCTTTTGGAATGCCTCAAAGAGAGTGCCACCAATATGAGCAGAGAACATCATTCTCTGCGCGATGGAATAGCTAGTGTTCTTGTGCGAGCTCGCACAAATCTTGGGAGAATTCAGCGACTGAATGTTCAGCTTCGGGAAATCAAAATGATAGTAGGCGACGTTTTGATTTCGTTGGATGACGGTTCGTATTTAACAGATGCGTCTGCCAGTTCTGATTCAGATTAGATATCGAATGGGAATTGCCGATAGTTTTATTATAGGAGGCCCTGTTAGTGGCTTTGCTGCGTCAGCAGTTGCAACTCCCAATGTTGTAGCTGCTATTGTAGCACAGCCGCCAAGGGATCTTATTGGTGTTCCACCAAAGAAACATGAAGTCACATCTGATGATGTTATGGCCTATATTCGGTCTGTGGTTAAAGACCCGAATGTTGCAGTGGAAAAGCTTAAATTTTCGTATGCCCGTGACATTTCGTCATTTAAAATAAGTGTCTCTGCCAACAGTTTTGACACTATATGTCATAAACGTTTTTGGCCGGAGCATATTATTGCAAAAGAATATACTGCGAAAAAGAAAAATCGGCCACCGATTCGCCTGCCAAGTGCTGCTCAAGTTACTAATACTGTTTCGGGCACATCAGCATCTGCTGGTGTGTCAAAAAACTAGATTCGTCCCTCAATCTGGGTTACCAGAATATGAGAGGACTGAAATCAAAACTTACTAATCTCTATGTAGATAGCCTTTCTTTTCCAAATAACATTTTAGCTTTTACGGAGACGTGGCTAAAACCTGACATTGCTGATGCATCTGTTTTTGCTTCAAAATTTTCTGTATTCAGATGTGATCGAACTCCTCGCGTGCGTGGAGGAGTTTTGATCTTATCATCTTTATCATGCTTTATCATCTGAACAGATTCAACCTTCTTATAATCAGGAGATTGAGTTTGTCAGTGTTAAGGTAGATTATCATTCTTTTTCCGCTTACATCACTTGTTCTTATATTCCACCGCAGTCTGACATGGTGGCTTATTTAAATCATTTAGAGGCAATTCGATCTGTCTCTGCTTTAACTTCTAATCGTGATGTTCTCATTGTTCTAGGTGATTTTAATTTACCTTCTATAGCATGGTCCCTTGCGGATGAGTCTACTATACTGTTGCCTTCCACGTCACATGACTTTGTTGACGGCCTTCTTGAGATGTCTCTATCTCAAATCAATTCAGGGCGTAATATAAATGGAAGATCATTAGATCTGATATTTGTACTTGATTCTTCCAATTGTGCTGTTTCCAGGATTGAACCTTTTCTTCTTCCGGAAGATAAATTTCATTCTACTTTAAATTTAACAATTGATCTACCTTTTCTCCCACCACTACTTTGTGCTAAAATGATACCTCGAACCCGATGCTTTCGTAAAACAGATTTTTCTAATCTTAATGATTCCATTCTTGCTACGGATTGGTCTTATCTGTACAATTGTATAAACATGGACTCCGCTATTTCTTTCTTTTAAAGTACACTTTTAGATAATTGTGTTCCTCTCAACAGACAGGTGGTTTCTAATAAGCCTCCTTGGTTCTCTCGGGAGTTATCCAACTTGAAAAATGTGAAGTCAAGATGCTACTTATAAGAAGTTTAAAAAAACTCGCCCTTCGTCTGATTTCATTCTGTATTCTGTTGCTCGTTCGAGACTTATGGTCCTTAATATGCAATGCTATAAGGACTATCTACGGCGCTGCAAATTTCAGTTTTCTCGTGATCCTACGCATTTTTATAATTTTGTCAATACTAAACGTAAGACATCAGTGCATCCGTCTTCCTTGTCGTTTGAAAACAATAAAGCTAACACTGATCAGGCAATTGCCTATATGTTTGCTGATTTTTTCAAAACAACCTACTCTTCAACGGAATATCATTCAAGACTTCCGTATCCTTATCAGTTAAAAAAGTCGAACTGTATTTTTAATCCAGTGATTGATGAAAGTTCGCTTCTTAGCGTGCTTAATTTAGTAAAACCCGTGTATTCACCAGGACCTGATGGTATACCTGGTTGGTATGGTAAAAAGTCCGAAGCTTCAAACTATAGGGGTATTTCCAAATTGTCTGCTATTCCTAAAGCTTTTGAAAAGATAATTACTTCTCAATTGCAACACTTCTGTAGGTCTATTATTTCGCCATCCCAGCATAGGTTTGTGAAACGTGGGTCTACTACACCTAAGCTTTTAGAATTCACTGCCTTAACGATTGACTTCATAATGATCGCTTCCTTAACGATCGATGGATTCAGAAATGCAAAACAAACTGATATACTGATTTCAGTAATACTGATTCTGTTAATCATACACTTTTGCGTATTAAGTTGAGCGACATTGGCTTTCCGCCAACCTTACTTTGTTGGATTCGCGAGTATCTAACAATTTTGAGTCTTGGTGTCGGCTCAATTTGTTAAACCTTAACACTACTAAGTGTAAGGTAATGACTTTTCATAGAACTTCTCCTATTTTCTTAATCATAGTCCTTTGGAACGTCTAACTGAGATGAACGATTTGGGTGTGCTCATGGACGGCATGCTAACTTTTAATTCCCATATTTCTAATATTGTCGGTAAAGCAATGGGTGTTCTTGGCTTTATTAAGCGGTAGTCGAAGGAATTAGATGATAAATATGATGATAAATTGTGTATGGTCGCCTCATGATGAAACGGACCAAACTAGAATCGAATCTGTACAGAAGCAATTTCTGCTTTTTGCTCTTCGTGGCTTAAACTGGAATCGCAATGTCAATTTACCTTCGTACTCCAGTAGACTTCTTTTGATTAACCTTCCTTCTCTCATTAACCGTAGAATTATGCTTGGTGTAATCTTTATGCACAAGCTTTTGAATGGTGATATAGATTCGCTTGAGTTATTATCTCAGGTTAATCTATCTGTTCCATGTAGACCTACTTTATTCCTTTATCTTTGACTCGCTGTACTACTAACTATGCTTTGCATGAACCCTTTCGTGTCCTTTGTGCTGACTACAATCGGTTGTACCGAGCGATCAGCACAGAGTCCTCTCTTTCAATACTAAAAACGTCTATTTTATGTTATTTAGCTCGAAATTAGCTTTAGTTATTTGATTTTATGTTTCTTATACGTACGTCCCTCGGTCGGTTTGAACGCCAGGGACTCGCGCGAAAAAAAACAGGCAGGAGCAGCAATGGGTAAGCATCAATCAGCTATATCTGGAGTGGATAGACATATTATATTATTTGTTTAAATTCTTATCTAGAAACACTCAACCCATTATCCCAATTGATTCCCACGTACAGAACAAAAACACTGAAGTTATTCATCTAAAACTCTCTACGACCGATGGTTTCTATGGGAGCTATATGATATAGTAGTCCGATCCCGATGAATCTGAGATATACAATGTCTGCAGTATATATGTACAAGCCTTCGTGCACTATTTCAGTACTGTAGCTTTATTGGTCTAGGAAGAGAAGCTGTTGATCCAGACAGACGGATAGACAGATTTGAACTCGTTATGCTAATCAAGAATGTATATATATATATATATATGTGTGTATATGTCTCCTTCTAAGCGTTGCGCACTTCTGACTAAAATGAATATGCGCTTTTGCAAGTGTATAAAAATGGCCGAGTATACTTAGAAACTTTTGAAATCAAAACGGCGCAAGAACACCGTTGGCCGGTGTGAAGGACGAGGTAGCATGTGCTAGCGATATCGCGACATGTGAAATGAATATGGTATACAAACTTCGGTTTGTACGAAACTAGCCTGACCTTCTGGTTTTATATTATTTTTCCAAGTATACAACACGTCAACTTGAGAAACTCACCTCATTGAACTGACCAAGAATATATATTTTTATACCATGCATTCATAGAATGAAATGGTATATTAAAGTCGCCAAAATGTATGTAACAGGGAGAAGGAAGCTTCTCCGACCCTATAAAGTATATATATTCATGATCAGTATCAATAGCCGAGTCGATTGAGACATGTCCGTCTGTCCGTCTGTAGGATCATCGAGATCTCAGAGACTATAAGAGCTAGAGCTACCAAACTTGGCATGTAGACCCGTTTGCTTTGCAGGCAGATCGAGTTTATTTTTTTTTTCGCCCCGCCCCCGCTATTTGAAAAACAATATTTTGAGCCTCCATATCTCGGGAACTATAAAAGATAGAGCTATCGGATTTGAACATTAGATGCGTGCAGTGTGCACGCAGACCAAGTTTGTTTCAAATTTTTGCCACGCCCCCTTCCGCCCCCGAAATTCGATTTTCACCGAAAATATTTATCGTATCGTAATTTAATTTGGCACACTAATACATGTCACGTATATCTATCATCCCACCAAATATCACAAGAATCGGAATAAAAATGGTTATATATATCAACGTTTTTCACTCATAGCGGTGCAAGGCAGATGCACGCAAAAAAGAGCGAGATAGCATACGCTGGAAATCACCGATTTGGTCGGGGGGCGCTAAAGTGCTCGTTTCCACATAAGAGTGAGCGAGATAGCATTTAAAAGAAATTTAATGTATATCTCTTCGCCTGATGCATGGTATATCCAAGTCGGCCCGGCGACTTACTTGCTTTATTTATATCAAAGGTGGGCACAAAGTGGCTCAATTTGTTAAATTTTCTCCCTGAGGCAGAGGTTGGGCAGAGGTCGACGCACATATTTTTGTGTGCGACTCTCAGTTTTTATTATTTATTCCAAAAATACAAAAACCACAGGCTTGAATTTTTTTATGAATGAGTTTTATGGCGGGTTATAAATGTTTCGTCTCGAGAATACAACAAAATAAAGTAGGTCGCCGGCAGACTTGTATATACCATGCATCAAGTTAAAATTCATATATTAAATTTCTTTCACATGCCGCGATTTTGATCACGTGCTATCTCCCTCACTTTCATCAGCACGCGAGCTCTTTAGCGCCCCACCGTCCAAATCCAGCCATGCACTGCTGTGACTACAAAACGTTTCTACGTATACCTTGGTTATTTTTATTCCGACTGAAATTCGGTTGAATAATAGATATTCATGGCATGTTTCAGTGGACCAAATTAAATTGCGATACGATAACAATTGAGGAAGAATATTACCGCTTATCAAATACCGGGGGCGCAAGAGAGCGTGACAAAAAAAAATTGACAAGCGTATATAGTACATTTATAGTTTCGGAGATCTGTGCATTCTTACCGACGGCCGGACATGTCTATATCATTTTCTCTTCTTATGCTGATAAAGAATATATATACTTTATAGGGTAGGAAATTCGTCTTTCTGCCTGCTACATACATTTTGGCGACTTTAATGTACCATTTTATCCTATGGATGCGTGGTATAAAAATAATAAAAAAAATTTTGTTAATAGAAATAAATTCTGCTAACATAAGAATAATTTCAAAATATTTGTCTGGAATTCTTGTTACTTTTTATGCATCTTTCCACTTGCTAACTCAACCACGAATCACCTGCATGGCATTACGTATACGCACAGTGAAATCCGTAGGAAAGGAGGATGGGGAGCCGCCATCGCAAAATGCAACCCTGGAAGCAAGAAACGAACGCCAAACCAATCCAAGTCATGTGTATATCTTTTATACGTTTCAAAACCATTTGTCGTCCATTACACATACGCAGCGTATGACCCAAATATTGCCACTCACTTCACTCCAGTCCTATGGCCACTCCACTCGCTTGAGCTGCAACCTGTTGCACGGGCCACGTTCCACTCATTTCATTTGCTCAATACTTTCCTACTTTTCTTTGGCACTCTTTCATTGCTCAACGCTTTTCTGCGGTTTGTTGTGCTCTGCTCTTTCACCGGCAACAATATTTGGTCCGAAACATGTTACACTCAAAATATTTTGTCTCACGTTGAGTGGTTTGAGTGACTTGGGTTGAGCAACTTTGGACTTGCTGGCGAGTTCCAGCTGTGATTGAGATTCAGTTACCGCTTGGTAGTCGTCACGTGCGGGTCGGTTCACAGATTCCAGCGGATTCGACAACGACATACATACGTTTGTATTTTAAAGTCTTCCGCCAGATTACGTCTCGGTCTCTGTCCCATTGCGTATCTGTATTTGCGTGCATGAAAGTGTGTATGTGCGGCGGGGAGTCTTTAAGTATCTGTGAGTGTCATTCGCAAATCATTTCTGTTAGTTTCACACTGCAGTTACGATCTATATGAATTCCACAACTAATAACGTTTTGTGTATTCTGCAATTTGCATTCTTATTTCGATAATCATATATGTTATTGGTTCCTTCTTTCTAATCGGTTTCGTTCCCAACCGGAAATAGTTTTGTCTATAAAAAAAAAAACTTTTCCAGAACATATTTTGTTCTGGTCTAGAAATTCTGTTTTTTTTTTTTTTTTGTTACTCTTTTCTTTCTGGAAATTTGTTTTGCTTATGAAAATGGAAAGAGAAATAGTTCCAAATGTTATGAAGTGGTTGTAAACTTGCCTAGTTGAATGTTTGTTGGCTGTTTGCCTAAACAAGAAAATGGCACACAATCACAAAGTTACAAAACCGAAAAAAGCATTAAACCAATTGGTCAAGTGTTCAAATATTGTTGCAAAAGTTTTCAAGACACATATTGAAAGGGTAACTCTAACAAAAAAAAAATTTTGAAATCTATAAACGAAGTGTGATATGTATGTAAATAATATATTTGTGAAAAAATAGATTTGAAGCCAACAAGAATTTTTTTTGTTAAATTGTGTAAATGGAAATCTTGAAAGATTCAAGTATATTGAGTGCGAACAAAGTGCAGTGATAACAGCAGTGCCATAGATTAGATTTGCGCAAATATACATATTCATAGTGTAGATATAATACGGAACCAATTTCACTTATTAGCAAATACAAAAAAATATGCTCAACATACTCTAAACATATTTATGAGCTCACCGCGTGGCCAGCTGTCCAAAAATGTATGCCTCTCAAATTGCGTTACGTTTCTCTTAGGTATATGTACATACCTACATATATATGTATGTATACATATGCATACATATATCTTTTATTTTTAGTTAAATTTAATAGGCACGAGTGCGTTTAACATAAAATACGATGTATGCATAATTCTCAATAATCTGATACATATCATTAGCATTAGCCATGTCCGTCTGCATGAACGCCTAGATCTCGGGAACTATAAAAGCTAGACCTACCATATTAGGGATATAGACTCGTGTAGTACGCTGTAGTATATATAGTAGGCCACACCAATTTGGATATACCAAGCATCAAGTGAAAAACTACTTCAAAGTTATAAAACTAAATTCTTATAATAAACTTCTTTCGCTTGTTACGATATAGGTATCACATTCTATCTCGCTCACTTTTATAAGCACACGTGCCCTTTGACGCCCTTCACCGGCAAACGGTGTCCTTGCGCCATTTTGATTACAAAACGTTGATACGTAAAACTTTTTTCATTTTTATTCAGATTTTCATGAAATTTGGCGAAATGCTATCATTTTATGTTCATAACATGTTTTACTGTGCTAAATGAGATTGCGCTATGAATAATATAGCGGAAGAAAATCACTTTTCATCAAATTTCAATGGTGGAAAGGGGCATGACAAAATGTAAAATAAATTTGGTCTGCGTGCATATTTCACTCATCTACTCTCCAAACACGATGACTCTAGCTTTAATAGTTCCTTCGATATAGGTAATCAAAATAATGTTTTCCAAACATTGTGGACGGAAGGGCTAGTGGCAAAAAAAATATACTCGACCAGCGTGCATACTACACGAGTCTACATACCGCTATAGCTGGCAGCCTTAGCTTTTGTTCTCCCTGAGATCACTGTACTTCTTCAGACACAGATACAGACGGACATGTCTCAATTGACTCCCCTATTGATACTGAATATAAGTATGTCTATACTATATTCGGAAAGGCTTCCTTCTCTCTATTACATACATTTTGTTAGTATTACAAAATTTCTTTTTTCTGAGAAATTAGGAAATGACAGACATATTTAATGCTGAAACGATATTGTGAAATTAAAAGAACATGTGCATATTTTAATCGAAACAAACACTTTTTTCCAGTCTGTTAACTTTATAATTTAATAGTATTAATGTATTTGGCTAAAAAAAAAAACCTTTTTATACTCTTTCAAAAAGTGTATATTAATTTTCGTCAGAAGAGTGCAATGCACAAAAAGAAGCATCTCCGACCATATAAAGTATATATGTATGTATGTATATTTTTGATCAGCACGACAAGACGAATTCAATTCCGCCTGTCTGTCTGTCGGGATTAACGTCTCCTCCTACAAGAGAAAAAAGATACATAAATATTGTTATGAAACTCAGTAAGTTTATTTTATATCCAAACGTCTGTGTCAAATTTGATCAAGATCAGACTACTATATCATATAGCTCCCATAGTAATGATCAGACCAAAAATGGTTTTGGTTCTGAAAATATTGCATATGTATGTGCGTCATTATACGGCGTTTAAACAAAAGGTTTTTTCATTTTACTATCTTTATTTAGGGATTGAGGACATAAGAACTTGCAAGGGTATACAAACTTCGGCATAATATCATTCGATATGGTCAAATATGTCAGTCCTGCATTAATCATAAATTTCTATTTGTTCACGCCAAACGGTGACCAGCGGGAAGTAAGCGGGAGGATTCTCTAGCCAGGCGAGGGTGGTCACACTGTCAGGAGTGACGGGCAGTAAGCCGAGTACCGCCATTTCCATCGGCCGCATTGCAACCCCTATTTCTTCAATAATATACCTTTCAACACGAAACTCCAGTAACGTGTGTGCAGTTTTTTTCTGAGAATAAAGACAAATAATTAAAACGAAGAACTCGGCGCGTTTTTGTCATCAAACCCAGACTCCCCAACAAAACAAGAGATATTGTCAACCGCCAAGTGTGACGAAAAGTCAGAATCACTATCCTTTGTTTGCTTTCACCCATTATACATACATAATTAGGCAAATAAATTTATATAATTTGTGTGTTTTCTCTTTTTTGAAGCATTTTCCAATTGTACCAATTTACTTGTTAACTTGCTACTTTTGAGATGTAATATTCCTTAAAATTATTTAGCAGCTGCGGACACAAAAACGAAGTTCAAAGTGGAGAAAAGTGTTTACCCTTGCAAGTTCTGAAATTCCTTAATCCCTAAATGGAGATAGAAAAATGTAAAGGCTTTTGTGTAAAAATACTGAGGGTTTAAAATTTTCGACCGGTGGTTCCTATGGAGCTATTTAAATCTATTTAACATATAATAAAATTAGTTAATGATGTGTTCAGAAGGATACAAAAAGAAACTGTAGCATAAATATCACGACTTTCGATTTTGAGTAACTAAAAGTGCCTGCACGAAATAAGCTGTGACATAGAAAATGTCGATAGAGTTGGTTTTTTTAAGTTTTTAATATTATTTGAAAAGATAAAATAATAATCAAATGCTTTTATATATATTAATAGATCGCTAAAAAGGACTGCATTTAAATTTTTGCGATATCTCAAATAGTTTAGCAGCACTACACTTTTGAAAATTTTTTATACCTCTGCACGAAATAAGCTGTGAGCCACTGTATATGATATAGTCGTCCGGTCCAAGATATACAATTCCCGCAGTATATATAAAACTTTGTGCAAATTTCAGGACTCTAGCTGTAGCGGTCTAGGAAGAGAAGCTGTTGATCCAGACAGACAGACGGACAGACAGACGGACAAACGAATTTAAACTCGTCTTGTCATGCTCTTCAAGAATATATACTTTATATGGTCGGAGAAGCCTCCTTCTATGCGTTGCACACTTCTGAACAAAATTAATAACCTTTCTTGCAAGGGTATAAAAAGGGAAAATTGACAATTTGGCAGTAGTGGAATCATTTATGTAAGCTTTATTAATTAACACTAGGATTCGCAGGGTTTAAGTTGCGAAATTATGGAAACATTAACAATAAGTTTTGTGTTCACATTTTTGTTGTTTTATGTATACGTAAATAGTAAATTTTCGTTTGAACGACAATCAGAAAGCATCCTTTTTCTTCCTCTCCGTTTGCGTTTAGTGTGGAAGTTTAAGAAGACGAATCCTGTTTGTGCTTAAGGTTTTTGCCGCATCCTTAACATTCGTATTAATAATCTTTGCATAAAACTCTTTTGGAAACGATAATTTTAGAGAACAGTGGATTGTTTTTCAAGCCACTTGCACTAGGCTATCAAAAACGTATTGACCAAAATACGCCGGACGCCCTGGGTGGGTTTTGTACGAATTTCCAAGTAGCAGATTATATGCAAGCAAATCTAACAGCGATAGATACTCAAATTGTGCACCAAAAATACGCGTTAAATTTATGCAAAAATGTTCAGATAGAAGAGCGAGTAAAGTCTTGGTGTTGTTTTTAGCTCGCCAGCTTCATTTCGCATTCAAGTGGCCCCGTTTGCTGAAATGAAAATATAAATAAAACCAAAACAAGAAGGCCGGGCTAACTTCGGCCGTGCTGAAGTTTATATACCCTTGCAATTTCTTGTGTTACTCAATCTCTAAATAGAGATAGTAAAATAAAATGGTATGTATGTATAAATGTTAATAACTACATATGTTTGGCTATAATCGCATAAAAAACAAATAAAGTAAGTAAGTTGCCGCGCCGACTTGGATATACCATGCACCAAGGGAAAAAGCTATATTAACTTTATTAAACCAAATTTCTTACGTATGCCGCAATAGATAACACATATTATCTAGCTCACTTTTATGAGCATACTGTGGAGCCCTCCATAGGCCAACTCCCTCCTTGCGCTTTGAGTACGTATTACTTGTCCATTTATATTCCGATTCGCATGAAATGGTGCAATGATTAAACCAATTTAAACAACGTTACGATAAATAATGCGGGAATGTCACCTCGTAGCAAATTGTAGGGTTGTAATAAATAAACTTGATCACCATACATACTACATGAGTCTACATTTTAAATTTGGTACCTCTAGATTTTATAGTTTCTGAGATCACTGCACTTCTTTGGACGGACAGGCGGACCATTTCAAAAAATGTCGGCTATGTACTTAGCTTCATAGGTCTAGAAGAAGAATCTATTGATCCATACGGACGTACAGTCAGACGAATATGAATTCCTCTTGCCGAGCAGAATAATAATATATATAAGTACTTATATGGTCGGCGATACTTCCTTCTGTGCGTTGCACACTTCTGACCAAAATTTGAATGCCCCTTATGCAAGGGTATACAAAAAGTTTCCTCTGGTCTCGTGCCCAATTGAGCGAGAGCTGAAGCAGGAGCAACCACCGCAATCTCCATACCCCTCTTTTCCTTGGCTGATTCGACAAAAGTACTGCATTGGTTTTCTTCTTTTTATACGATGCATATATAGGTTGAAATGGTATATTAATGTCCCCAAAATGTACGTAACAGGCAGACGGACATCAATTTCCCCTCTCATGCTGATCAAGAATATATATACTTTATAGGGTCGGAAATGCTTCCTTCTTTATGTTACATGCATATTGGCGATTTAAAAATACCATTTCATCCAATGGATGCATGGTATAGAAGTTTTATAGCTCAATTTGAGGCGCGCAGAGAGGGGCTCATGACCGAAATTGCGCTTGCATCGCGTGTTACTGACAAGAAATAAAAAGTCAAATGCTGAAAAGGCGTTAAAAGCCAAAAACAGTTACAATGAGAGAAAAATGAGAGGCAGCAAAGTCGTCATCTTTGCCAACAATACAAAAACCACATAAAAATCACGGAATATTAAAAATGTTACCTTAAAATGGTTGATTAGTTAGAGAAGACAATATTCTGACAACAACATATATCGCTTCAAGACTAAACTACTTAGTCGTTAAATTTAAGCTGGTGCACTATAAGTCGCAAGAAAATTTACTGAAAGATTTTAATTGTTAACAAACCGTTTACGAATCAAGTAATATGGGCTTGATCTTTTGCGTTCATTTTTCGTAAGGCTAGAGACATCTACGGTTGTTAATGTTTATCTCTATGTATGGATGGATAAAAGACCATAATTGGACATTTGATTGATATACTACATGGAGTTGCAATGTTTTCAAGTTTTATTTTGTATTTTTCATGGACTTATGAGGCTCAATAGTAAAGTAAGAATCTTAAAACTTTAAAAATATACTTGACATTTCCGATGCCATTTCATTTTGCTTCAAATAAGTTAATTATAGGAGCATTTTTAGTAGAATATAAATAAATTATCCAAGTCCATTCCTAGGCCAGTCTCTAATATGGTTCCATGTCTTTCCTGATTGATTAATTTTCATATTTATAATAAATTAAAGAAATAAGTCACCGTGCCGACTTGGATATACCACGCACCAAGTGTCAAAATTACTTTAAATTCATAATAGCCAAATTCATACAATCCTTTCGCCTGCAGCAATAACTTACATAAGCTGTCTCACTCAAAAGGGCGTGGCAAAAAAAAAACTTGATCGGCTTACATATTCTGTAGTTCCTGGGATCTGTGTACTCTTACGAACGGACATGCCTATATCAATTTGTGTCCTCATGCCATTCAATATATGTATGTATGTACCTTATAGGTACGAAAAAGTTTCACTCTGGCTGTTCCATACATTTTGGCGACTTTAATATACCATTTCATCTTATGGATGCAAGGTATAAAAATGTTAAAAGGTTGAAAGAAATGGCCTACACAAATGTTAACAAATGGCTTTACAAGAGCCAAACGATGAGGGCGGTGGAAAAAGGTTGTTGAAAAACATGGCTTATACGTTTCCATAGATCCTATATGAGCTGCATAATGAATGGGTTGGCTACGGTATAGAGGATTGGAGGAGGGGCGACGTAATTAACATTGAAACCCGAGCCAAAGCGTTAAATGAGAAAAGTGCAAAAAAAAAAAAACAAGAGGAGTGGGAGATGATGGTGTAGCCACACTTGAACACGCCTAGTCAATGGCCTTTCACACTCATTCTCACACCCACACACTCACTAGTACTCACACGTGCGTGTATACCTTGTGATATTTAAATTATAATGGAAGAACGGATTCATTTAAATATGGTCACACAAAACATAAAATATGACGACTGCTTCTTTTTTGAGCATTCAACAAATTCAATGCACAAACTGCGAAGTTTTAATTTTAGTGATATCCCACTATTCCATCGGTTGTTTAAATTACAACTTGTCTATATTAGGCGCATCGCGTGTAACAGACAGAAGGAAGCATCTTCGACCATATAAAACATATACAAATATAAATCAGCACGCGAAGACAAATTCATATATCCATGTCCGTACGTTTTGTAAGAGTGCTCAGATTTCATGAACTATGAAAGCTACCAAACTTAAAATATACAACTATGTAGTATATACGGTGATCTATTTTTATACCATGCATCCATAGGATAAAATGGTATATTAAAGTCGCCAAAATGTATGTAACAGGGAGAAGGAAGCTTTTCCGACCCTATAAAGTATATATATTCTTGATCAGCATGAGAAGAGAAATTGATAGAGCCATGTCCGTCTGTCCGTCTGTCCGTCCGTCCGTCTGTCCGTCCGTAAGAGTGCAGAGATCTCAGCAACTATAAATGATAGAGCTACCAAATTTAGAATGTAGACTCGTGTAGTCTTGGCCCAGACCAAGTTTATGTTTTTTTTTTGCCACGCCCCCTTCCGCCTCCGGAATTTAATAAAAAGTGATTTTCTCCCGTAATATTTATCGTATCGTAATTTAATTTGGCACACTCATAGATCTTATGAGTATCTATCATTCCACCAAATTTTTTTTGCCACGCCCCCTTCCGCCTCCGGAATTTAATAAAAAGTGATTTTCTCCCGCAATATTTATCGTATCGGAATTTAATTCGGCACACATATATATGTTATGGACATCTATCATTCCACCAAATTTGATAAAAATCGGAATGAAAATGGCCGAGTTATGCATTGAAACGTTTTGCACTCAAAGCGGTGCAAGGGCGAATTTGGCCGGTGGGGCGCTAAAGTGCACACACATAAGAATGAGCGAGATAGCATATGTTAGAAATCGCGCATACGAAAGAAATTTAATATATGAAATAAGTTTTATAAACTCAAGGAAATTTGTTTTCCCCTGATGCATGGTATATCCAAGTCGGCCCGGCGACTTACTTACTTTATTTTTTTTTGCCACGCCGCCCGAAATTTCTAAAAAGTGATATGCTTCCGCAATATTTATCGTATTGCAATTTAATTTCTCTAATATATGTTAGAACCTTTACCATTCCACCAAGTTTCATTTAAATCGGAATAAGAATGATCGAGTTAATGTACGTAGAAACGTTTTGTACTCAAAGCGGCGTAAGGACGTCGCTGGGCGGTGGTGCGCTGAAGTGCTCGTGTGCTTATCAGAGTGAGCTAGATAGCATGCGTTAGCCATTGCGACATGCGAAAGAAATTTGTTATATGAAATTGGTTTTATTTAAAATTTAAAATAGTTTTTTCACTTAATTCATGGTAATATCCAAGTCAGCCCGACGACTTACTTTCTTTATTATACCATGCATCCATAGGATGAAATGGTATATTAAAGTCGCCAAAATGTATGTAACAGGGAGAAGGAAGCTTTTCCGACCCTATAAAGTATATATATTCTTGATCTGGATGAAAAGAGAAATTAATATAGCCATGTCCGTCTGTCCGTCCGTCCATAAGAGTGCAGAGATCTCAGCCACTATAAGTGATAGAGCTACCAAATTTAGAATGTGGACTCGTGTAGTATAGATTTTTTGGCCACGCCTCCGCCTCCTGAATTTAATAAAAAGTGATTTTCTCCTGCAATATTTAACGTATCGGAATTTAATTCGACACACTTATATATGTTATGAACATCTATCATTCCATCAAGTTTTAAAAAATTCGGAATATAAATGGCCGAGTTATACGTTGACACGTTTTGCACTCAAAGCGGTGCAAGTGCGAATTTGGCCGGTGGGGCGCTAAAGTGCACACACATAACAGTGAGCGAGATAGCATATGTTAGAAATCACGAATACGAAAGAAATTTAATACATGATATTAGTTTTATAAACTCGATGTAGTTTTTTCCCTCTGATGCATGGTATATCCAAGTCGGCCCGGCGACTTACTTACTTTATTTTAGTAGACAACGAATTTGTTTGCGGCATAGGTATTTTGGCAGAATACATTCTGTGTGCAAAAAAGTAACAAGACAAATATTGGTATGAAAACTAATGCAAGTTTTAGATCAAGTAAAGCTTAGAAAAACTGAAAATTTCCTTTAAGAAGCATAAATCCTTTTTGGGTAGGTTCATATGAAGAAAGAGTCACAGCATTAAATTAAAATGGTGGAATGATAGATATACGTGACATGTATTAGTGTGCCAAATTAAATTACGATACGATAAATATTTCGGCTGAAAATCGAATTTTTCGAATTTCGGGGGCGGAAGGGGGCGTGGCCAAAATTTGAAACAAACTTGGTCTGCGTGCACACTGCACGCATCTAATGTCCAAATCCGAAAGCTCTATCTTTTATAGTTTCCGAGATATGGAGGCTCAAAATATTGTTCTTCAAATAGCGGGGGCGGGCGGGGGCGGGGCGAAAAAAAAAAATAAACTCGATCTGCCTGCAGAGCAAACGGGCCTACATGCCAAGTTTGGTAGCTCTAGCTCTTATAGTCTCCGAGATCTCGATGATTCTTCAGACGGACAGACGGACAGACAGACGGACATGTCTCAATCGACTCGGCTATTGATACTTCCTTCTCCCTGTTACATACATTATGGCGACTTTAATATACCATTTCATTCTATGAATGCATGGTATAATAAACGATTTTTAACTTAATACGACACTAATACAATGGGATAAGCGCTACACGCGCGCACACACATACGCCCAGTCACGCCCACCCCCACAATGCCCTATCAAAGTCTGCATTCTTATTGCCATCGACGAGAACTGTCCATTCTCTTTGAGAGGTCTTTTCGGAAAGCTCAGAAAGTGTCACTTCAATAAAAATGATTGCTTTAATGCTGGGAATGGCATCAGGCAATACCGCCGAGTTGAGTTGAGTTTATTTATTCACTCTAGGTTTAGGGGAGGCTGCAGCTACACCCCAGCCCCCCCACAGCCCCCGATCTCGCACCATTACACTCATTATGCTGGTCATTTACGCAGTTCCATGTCCGTCATTCCTGCCAATTGTGGCAGTGCTACCGCAAAGTGCTGAAAATAACGCACTTGCAAGTACTTCTCTAATTTATTTGATTACGCTTACAATTACCGGGATTTTTTCTGTGTAATAACAAAATTAATGAGTTCTTCCTCTCTGTCTCTCTCTATCGCCCTCTCTTCCCCTTTCATCCTTTACTAATTTAAAGTTTTAGGGGCAAATTTAAGAGTGTGATTCTTGTACTACTTATATTCACATATACATACATACATGTACTTATGCAGACATCCATAAATATTGTACATATATGTACATATGTATGTTATCTAATCAAATTATAATGATTAAAGAGTGTGTACCTCATAAGTCTCAAATGTGCGATAAGTTAATCCGATGTACAATGTACACATACATACGCACTACATCGTAAATCCATATGTACATATGTATGTATACAAACAAATAGCTCCTAAATTTATCACCTTGTCATTTACGGAAAAGAAATTTGCAAAAGCCTTCAACCAATGCCTTGCTGAACGTCATTTCCGTGAATGCTCGGCTAGGATTTTAGTTGATGTCACGAACTTTGTCGTTGCAGTCTGATTGTTACTCATATTGGATATTGGGTTCCGATTTGCTCCAGTCGGCACTATAAGTTTAAGTAGTTGCACGGACTCAACTGTTTCACCATTACAACAAACCGAGTTGCAAGCCCTTCAATTTTCAAATTAAAGAGACCTGATAGGCTACGTGGAATCCAAAGGTATTCTGATCAGCTAATAGCAATTCATTCTCCGTCATGTATTTGTTGCAATTAGAGACACGGCATAGGCCGTGCCGTGCCTCCATTAAAAAAAACCGTGCTTCTTTCCAAAAATAGGGAACGTGCTTTTCCCGTGCGTGACCCACGTCGAAGTCTACAAATGTAAGCGCCCTTTTAAGGTTCATGGATTCCACTTTATTCAAAAAGAGTCAAATTTAAATAAATCCTAAATGTGCAGGGGTTGAAAAATATTTAGCAATGACTAACAAGCAGTAATTTAATTAAGATCATATTTTTTAAAAACGTTTCGTAAAAAATGTACTAAACTATCAAAATTTCTTTGATTGCATTAAAACTCACCCGTATAGACCCGGGCCGTGCCGTGACTCTGAAAAAATACGATTCCCATGCCCATCTCTAGTTGCAATCATTGAAATTATGAATAAATTTCTGGTATGCAATTTCTTGTAGTTTTACTAGATCTACAACTTCTTTTTAAGGTTAAATAATATTAATATTAAAGCTTCTAGAAAAATGTGCCTTATACTTGCCCAAAAAGAGGGAGCTTTTTTTAATCAAATACACCAGGGGAAAAGAAAGACTTTTTATACCATGCATCCATAGGATGAAATGGTATATTAAAGTCGCCAAAATGTATGTAACATGGAGAAGGAAGCTTTTCCGAACCTATAAAGTATATATATTCTTGATCAGCATGACAAGAGAAATTGATATGGTCATGTCCGTCTGTCCGTCCGTCTGTCCGTCCGTCCGTAAGAGTGCAGAGATAAAGGCGCTAAAGTGCTCGTGTGCACATAAGAGTGAGCGAGATAGCATGTAAAACAAATTTACTTAAGTATGAATTTTCACGTGATGCATGGTATATTCTAGTCGGCCCGCGACTTACTTTATTAGTTTTGTTATTACTTAAATTCCATTGTTGAGATCCAATCAAAAAAAAAACCTTAATCCAGAAAGAAATCGTGGCCACAAGAACAATGAAACCAAACAATTAATTAATGGAAAATATGCAAGTATAAAAAAAACAGTCCAAAACAAAGTCTCAGACAAGATGCAGGGGGAGAAAGAAAGAGAAGGAGGGAGCAGGGTAACAAATTAGCAACAGCCGTTCTATCACTTTCCGTCTCTATGGCATCCCTACTCGTATTTACATTTAGTAAACTGTTACAAGGTTGGGTATCCCTTTTGTTTTCACTCTTCATCTCTCTCGGCGTCTCTAGCTCTGCCTCCCTTTGTTGTGGATAACCTCTAAGTCGAAAACATAATGGATATGCCTGATTCTTACCAGAAACAAATTTGAATTTACTTTGCTTGCTTGTTCTGCAAAAAATTTAAATATTGCAACTCAAAAAGGAAAAGTAATGACAACGAGGGGGTACAGAGTGGGCGATAGGATAGTCTTATATCTGTTAGATGTTTTTGTTTGTTTCAGCGAAAGGCCTTCTTGAAGTTTATACAGGCATTATTTGCATGCGTAATGAAAGTTTCAAATGTAAATACAAATAATCCTACTTATAGTTACAGATAAATACATATACGAATATTTAGATACAAAAGTAGACGTCCAATTTTCTTTAAAACTTTGCTCCACGTTGGACCAATTAATCGGCATACATGTTGTAAATTAATGTATGATATGAAATTTTTATTGGAAATACATATGTATAAAGCTCCAGTGTTACCAAAATTTTAGGGTCAAGATAAGCTGGATTTCGAAATTTTGAAGAAAAAAAAATAAGCCAAAAAATAAGCTAAACGAGAAAACACCTTAAATTATATTAAATTTCTTTCGTATGCGCGATTTGCAACATATGCTATCTCGCTCACTCTTATGAGTGTGCACTTTAGCGCCCCAACGGCCAATTTCGCCGTTCCACCGCTTTTGAGTGCAAAACATTTCAGCGTATAACTCGGCCATTTTTATTCCGATATACTTATATGAATATGGTGGAATGATATATGTCCATAACATGTATGAGTGTGCCAAATTAAATTCCGATACGATAAATATTGCCTGAGAAAATCACTTTTCATTGAATTCCGGAGGCGGAAGGGGGCGTGGCAAAACAAAAAAAATTAACTTGGTCAGCGTCTATACTACACAAGTCTACATTCTAAATTTGGTAGCTCTATCATTAATAGTTGCTGAGATCTCTGCACTCTTACGGACGGACAGACGGACATGGCTATATCAACTCGTCTTCTCATGCTGATCAAGAATATATATACTTTATGGGGAAACGATTCCTTCTCTGCGTTACAAACATCTGACCAATTTTATAATACTCTCTGCAAGGGTATAAAAAGGGTAGCTTATCCCTTGTCTCCGACCTTCGCTTTTGACTTGAATTAATCAAATATTATAAATATTTAACGATATAATAAAAGCTTAACTGTTAAGTACAGGCCCAGCGCCAGTTCAACAACTCGCCAGTTCGTGTTGCCTTTAATTAGATTTTATCGAGATTTTTATAAATCTGTTAATTTAATGTTTTATTAATGGAAAATTTTGATTAAAACTAATTTAACTGCCGCTTAAAAGTTTCCTTTATTTTCCTCTCTATATACATACATACATTTACATTTAGAAATGACGCGAAGATTCTTTCGTTTTTTTATATTACCTTTATTAATAGTAATCTTATCTCTATGTGTGGGACATAAATAAGGTAACATGTGTATGTGGCCTACTGGCAGGCGCAGCTAAGGTAAAAGAACATTGTTAAAGTCTACCACTCTTCTACGCCTCACTTACATTAAATTAAATTTATATGCTTATTTATGAACTAGCAACAATGAACCATTTTTTTGCGACAAATAAAAGTTGGAGGCCAGCGAAAGGAAGGCAACATCAGGAGCATGAACATGACTTTAAGCCATGTGTAGTGTACAAAATGAGGGGTTTGGAGACATGAGAGGCTGGGACTGGGACTGGGGGCGAGACATCGACAAAAAAAGAGGGTTATGGAAGGAAACTTTATTGTTCGGGTAGTAATAATGCGCTCAAATGACAAATTACATTGGGAGGGTGAAGGACTTTAGTGAATTTTATTTCATATATGGACATCTGTTTACCTCATAAGGGAGCTTTTAATGACAATTTAAGTATTATTTTTATTGATATTACTTTTTTTAAGTGACATTCTGACTGTTGTTCCAGGTTTATTAAACGCATATGCGGAATAAGTCTAAGGGACAATGTTAAGTCATAATACTGACTATTGAGATTAACGACGCAGAAAATTTGTGTATAGGTGAAAATTTTAAATATGGTCAGATGTTTGTAACGCACTAGGTAGCCCCAAAGTTTTGGAGCCATGGCTTTCAAAGGAGAAGAAGCCATATCCGACCATATGAAGTATATATATTCTTGATCAGCATGACAAGATGAGTTCTAATCCGTTTGTCCGCCTGTCTGTCTGGATCAACAGCTTCTCTTCCTAGACCGCTAAAGCTACAGAGCTGCAATTTTCCACGAATTTGCATTTTGTATATACTGCAGGCATTGTATATCTCGAATTCATCCAGATCGGGCTACTACATCATATAGCTCCCATAGGAGCCATCGGTCCAAAAATAGTTTTGCTTCTAAAAACTTTTTTGTTGCTTTGCGATCATCACCAAGCTTGGTAAATAAAATCGTATGACTATATCATATATGTAGCTGTCATATAAACATATGAAATAAAGTAAGTAAGTCGCCGGACCGACTTGGATATACCATGCATCAGGGGAAAAATAACTACAGCGAGTTTCTAAAACATGCTATCTCGAACACTCTTAAGTGTGTGCACTTTAGCGCCCCACCGGCCACATTCGCCCTTGCACCGCTTTGAGTGCAAAACGTTTCAATGCATAACTCGGCCATTTTTATTCCGATTTTTATAAAACTTGGTGGAATTATAGATGTCCATAACATATATAATTAAATTCCGATACGATAAATATTGCGGAAAAAAATCACTTTTTATTGAATTCCGGAGGCGGAAGGGGGCGTGGCAAAAAAAAAATTGGTGGAATGATAGTTGTTCATAAGATCTATGAGTGTGCCAAATTAAATTGCGATACGATAAATATTGCGGGAGAAAATCACTTTTTATTAAATTCCGGAGGCGGAAGGGGGCGTGGCCTGCGCCAATACTACACGAGGCTACATTCTAAATTTGGTAACTCTAACATTTGTAGTTGCTGAGCTCTCTGCACTCTTACGGACGGACAGACGGACGGACCTACATTTTGGCGACTTTAATATACCATTTCATCCTATGGATGCATGGTATAAAAATATGATTTCCTTTTCACAATAAACATCTTAAAACTAGGCTTCAAAAATATTGCAGTCTTAAATAACGTTGTTGAAAAGCACGTTAACTTTAACTTAACTTTATCAGCTGATTAGTTTCACATAGGTCTGTTATGTAACATTTTTGATATGGAACTTTACAGTTTGGAGTTTTCTTGAGATGTCAACATAAAAAAGTTCAGGTTTTAATACTGAAAAAATGACTAAATACACGAAGAATTAAAATTTTTTCCATAGTGGCATGGTTGCTCTGCTATTCTCCTCTCTTTATTTCACAAAGGCTGCTGACAATTGCTGACAATCGGACTACTATATCATATAGCTTCCATAGGAACAATCGGACCAAAAATAGTTTTGCTTCTAACAACTTTTTTGTTTGTTTTGCGATCATCACCAAATTTGGTAAATCACATTTGCACATAACAAATTATAATCTTGCCAAATTTGATCAAAATCGGATAACTATGTATATGATATAGCTGTCATACAAACAAATGGCAAACTGCATGCTGCATCTCTACATACATGCGTTTTGAGGTTTTTTCTGGATTACAAATTTTTCAGTGGGAGGTTTCTAGTTTTATTCGTAGTTCTTTTACTAATCACATCTAAATATGTACACATATCACATATCTATATGTGATATAACCACAGATGCTGCAAATCGAATACAATCCTTTCTATTTGATTTTAATTTCCCATTATTACTGATTTGTACGAACCAGCTAAAAGGCTCTGTGAATAACATACTCAAAACAAGCGAACATTTGAAATTAGTAATGTTTTAACAATGTGGTAAATTCCACGTTTCAGGCATACTCGTAAATAACAACCCGATTTCAAATTGCTCCGCATGCATACGTGTGGTGCTTGAAGTCCAGTCATTGTGGTGACCATAAAGATTGTACAATTTTGATAGCGCTTCAACTATAGATTTATAATTAAGTGCCTGAAACTTATCTAACCTAACGATTATGAGCCTATTCGAAGCAATGTTCTATCAACTGCCAACTATGTATGCCCATATACCAAAACCGTTCTCGACTCCTCCCCTTTCATACTTCTTCAATCTTTCTCATTATTAACACAATTTCCACCTAAAAAAAACTCGAGAGTTTCTAAGTCCTTAAATATTTCCGCACAGTTTGTTTTTGCAGCACTTGCACTTTTCATTAGAAATTTTCTCCCTTTTCCCTTGTTGTGTGTTTTTTTCTTATTTGCTACTTTTTTTTGGTGAAAAAAAGCAAAGCAAAGTTACAAATTCTGTTGGGGTCACTTAAAGTGAAAAATGCTTGTGGAAAAAATATCTAAATAAATGTTTTATTTTTCCTTTTCATCGCCAGAGGCAAAGTTGCCAAGCAATACCCGAAGCATCTTAAGAACATATTACCACTAACCAAGTATATACATATACATACATATATTTTATTATACCATGTATACATAGCATGAGAAGAGAAATTGATATAGCTATGTCCGTCTGTCCGTCCGTCCGTAAGAGTGCAGAGATCTCAGCAACTACAAATGTTAGAGTTACCAAATTTAGAATGTAGACTCGTGTAGTCTTGGCGCAGACCAAGTTTATGTTTTTTTTTTGCCACGCCCCCTTCCGCCTCCGGAATTTAATAAAAAGTGATTTTCTCCCGTAATATTTATCGTATCGTAATTTAATTTGGCACACTCATAGATCTTATGAACATCTATCATTCCACCAAATTTTTTTGCCACGCCCCCTTTCGCCTCCGGAATTTAATAAAAAGAGATTTTCTCCCGCAATATTTATCGTGTCGGAATTTAATTCGGCACACTTATATATGTTATGGACATCTATCATTCCACCAAATTTCATAAAAATCGCGATAAAAATGACCGAGTTATGCATTGAAATGTTTAGCACTCAAAACGGTGCAAGGCCGAATTTGGCCGGTGGAGCGGTAAAGTGCGCACACATAAGAGTGAGCGAGATAGCATAATCAAATCGCGCATACGAAAGAAATTTAATATATGAACTTATTTTTATAAACTCGATATAGTTTTTTTCCCCCTGATGCATGGTATATCCATGTCGGCCCGGTGACTTACTTACTTTATTTTGAGTATGTTACTCACAGAGCCTTTTAGCTGGTTCGTACAAATCAGTAATGGGAAATTAAAATCAAGTAGAAAGGATTGTATTCGTTTTGCAGCATCTGTGGTTATATCACATATAGATATGTGATATGTGTACATATTTAGATGTGATTAGTAAAAGAACTACGAATAAAACTAGAAACCTCCCACTGAAAAATTTGTAATCCAGAAAAAACCTCAATCTACACACTATAGCACGGCACACATGCATATGCATGTATGTAGAGATGCAGCATGCAGTTTGCCATTTGTTTGTATGACATCTATATCATATACATAGTTATCTGATTTTGATCAAATTTGGCAAGATTATAATTTGTTATGTGCAAATGTTATTTACCAAATTTGGTGATGATATGAAATTTGGTGATAATGATGAAATTTTTAGAAGCAAAACTATTTTTGGTCCGATTGTTCCTATGGGAGCTATATGATATAGTAGTCCGATCTTTATCAAATTTGGCACGCATGTTTGGATGTATAGTAAACTGACAAATGTTAAGTTTTATAATAATCAGGTGAAAAGGAAGGAAGTTATTGATCTAAAACTCTTTTTCCGACCGATGGTTCCTATCTGCAAGTTCTGGTGTTATTCAATCCCTAACTAGAGTTAGCTAAATGTAAAGACCTTTAAGTAGAAACCCGTAACTACACGCTATAACACGGCACGCATACATAGTATGTATCAGAGTGGTGCCTCTAAGCATTATCATTACTTTCTCATTAGCATTGAAAAAAACAATGCCAATGAAAATTGCTATTGAAAAAAAATAATTGTAATGAAATTTTTTTTCATTGGCGTTGAAAAAAAACAATTGTAATGAAAATTTTTTCATTAGCATTGAAAAAAAATAATTTCAATGAAAATGTTTTCATTGGCATTGAAAATGAAAAGAAATAAAAAATTATTGTTTGGTATTGAATAATGCTATTGAAAACGCATTTCAAAGACTGTGGACTAGTTTGCATAGCACCAGAAAGACAGACGGACATGGCTACTTACATATATCAACTCGTCTTCTCTTGCTGATCAAGAATATATATACTTTGTGGGGTCGGAAAGGATTCTTTCTCTGCGTTACTAACATCTGTCCAATTTTATAATACCCTCTGCAATGGTATAAAAACACCGATTGACACTGAATTTTATTTTGCAAGAAGTATTTTTCGCCTCCCTGACATTTGAATTGGTAATTTTTCGTTACTTTCCACAAGAAAGTAAATATAGATTACACAGAGAGAAAACCATTAGGAAAGTTAAACACTCCCAGAGTATCAATTAAAACTAAAAATGGAAAACAAAATTAGTGTGTATTCAAATAGATTCACTTTTACTTGAAATTTGAAATATTTTTGAGTACAAAAAAACTTCACTATTTTATATCCTTGTACTTAATAGCAGCGCTGTTGCTTGCACCACACAACGGAAATTGGCTTTTTTCCGCGACTTCCGTTTTTCCTGCCCATGTTTGGCAGTTGGCAAGCACCGGTTATTTTACCACCCACTGTCTCTCCCTCTCCTTCACTCTCTCATTTGGTATGCTTTTTTCCATCCATGTCTCATTTTAACGACACTTGGCATGGCACGCATAAAGCTGTCAATGTCAATATAACGTGTTAATTTCAAAGTGGTTTAGTTTGTTGACGCAGCTTCTTAAAAGAAAAAGGCATTCCATGGCAGGGTAGGAGCCACCGTAGCCAGAATTTTTTACGCACATGTGGTTTTTATGGACGAAATGGTAGGATGACGGTGTATAGTCATCGTACCAACCACTGTTTTCTTCCAGTTTGTTTTGTGTTGTGTTTGTATATCTTTTTGATGATTTCTGTCGTGGCATTTGATTGATTGAAATCTCAAGAGGGGTGCGGGATGGGTCTACATATGTAAGCGACTACCTATCCGACATACACACATACATATATAGTAGATGCTACGTACTTTTTGTCGACCTTAAAAATATTAAACATGGTTAGGTCCTCAGAAGAAGTATTGCAAGTATTTACAATATTGCAAAATGATTAGTTATGCTCAAGGCGTGCAAAAGCAAATTGAAAGTAATATTGAAAAACGTCCGAGTATCTAGTACAGTTCTGTCAATGTAAGAAACTAAAAAAGGGGAAACTAAAGTGCAAAAGAATGAATGGGCGAAATTGGAAGTAAGCTACTAAGTATATGAAAGGAGTATTCAATTTGTTAAACCAAGAAATTGCTTCATTCGTACTACACAAATCGAACGATTCAAGCCAAATATACCCAGTTACTACCGTATGATTTTGATTACTGACTGACTGACTCGAATTTATTTAGTGTCAAGAAAGCCATTTAGTTCAGGTTAAGGCTCTCTCTCTTTCTCATTATACCCTTGCAAAAAGGGTATATTAATTTTGGTCAAAAGTGTGCAACGCATAAAAGAAGGTGTTTGCGACCACATATACTGCATATATTCCTGATTAGGATTCGTCTGTCTGTCTGAATCAACAGCTTCTCCTCCTAGGCCGCTAAAGCTGCAGAGCTGCAAAGTCTTGTACTATATACTGCAGGCATTGTATATCTCGGATTCATCCGGATCATACCATATAAACTATACAAACTTTCTATACATTCAAACGTCCGTGCAAAATTTCATTAAGATTGAACTACTATATCCTATAGATCGCACAGGAACAACCGGACCAAAAATAGATTTGCTTCTAAAAACTTTTTTGTGTCTTTTGCGACCATCATCAAACTTTTGCGAACATCATTTTTATACCCTTGCAGAGCTTATTATAAAATTGGTCAGATGTTTGTAACGCAGAGAAGGGATCGTTTCCGACCCCATATAGTATATATATTCTTGATCAACAAGAGAAGAAGAGTTGATATGTCCGTCTGCCTGTTTGGTCCCACAGTTTCATTCAAAGTTGGCAGTTGGCATTCAAAGTTCGTATATAAGCTTTTCTATACAGCCGCTTGCACATCTGCGATTTTGAATAAGATCGGACAACTATATCATATAGCTGCTATACATATACAAACGTTACTCTATTTTTTTTAACAAACTTGTCCAAACTGATTACGTACAAAAATATAAACGGATTACATCATATACGTGAATTTCAAAGCAATCGGATAAACATAACGCCTGATTTCGACGATATAAAATTTGCCTATATAGGCACATATATGTGTCGAAATTACGTTTGTGTGTGTGTCAATATGAATATCAATCGCTGCATTGTCTTGGCACGCTTACTATTTGGCGATTGGCTGGCCCGGGCAACTGAGGTGCGGTGGCTTAGTGGATAGAGTTCTTGCGTGTGAAACGAAAGGTGCGGGTTCGAATCTCGTTATCGATATAAATATTTAAAAAAAAATTTTTTTTTTTTTTTCCTTTATTAAACGAATAGACGCGAGTTCGAATCCCAGGAAAGTCGATGACAAGTGTATTTAAAATATTTCTTTATTGGATTAACACACAAAAAATAGTTTAGCAATAAAATGTAATGGTCAAGGGCTGCAAGGGTATACAAACTTCGGCATAGCCGAAGTTAGCTTCTTTGATATTTTTTTATCAAAATCGAATAACTACATATGTACATATATGATATAGCTGTCATACAAACAAATGAAAAATTTGCATGCTGCATATGTACCTACATACATACATGCATGTGTATGCGTGCCGTGCTATGGCGTGTAGATAAGGGTTTTTACATAAAAGCCTTTTCATTTGGCTTTGTCCATTTAGAGATTGAGGAATTTCAACACTTACAAGGGTATACAATCTTCGACACGGCCGAAGTTTGCCCGTCCTGGTTTTAGCTTATGTTCATCCATCCAGCCGCACATTAGCAGGCCTTTAAACCTCTGTGCCGAATATCCAGGCATATACGGAAGTCTTGTTTATGCTTCACTCTCATGGCGTATTAGAAGCTCAAGCCCTCACGACAAACGGCAACTGCCATGAGAGGGGGTAAGAATGGTGAATTGGAGTATGGCAGGGAGGCGGCGTTAGGCGCACCGTAAAAGCAAACCCTGCAAAATTGGAATCAAATTTTCGAGAAGCATAATAAAATTTTGCTCGTGTTTTTTGACAGAAAGAGCCGGCATTTTAGCACGTTGACAAAAGACGAAGTCAGGATCATGAACCAAAACACCATCGAACAATGAGGCACATGAATGTGAAATGGCTTTTTGAAGCAAAGGGGATGTGTGTGTGTGTGTGTGTGTGTGGTTGTGTGTGTGTGAGTACCAACAGGCACTTCAAAATCTAAATTCCTATGGAATGTTGTATGTTGGCTGGGTCAGAGAGCTCATAAACTTGCTAAATGAAAATGCCTTAAGTTCGGCTGGTCTGGTTGTTCATCATTTTTGGCATCTACAGAAGGACTTGCAAACAAACCAACGCCAATTATGTGGGGCCTAAGCATAACAGCAGGCCTGAGTCCAACTCATTTAGGCAATCATGCCAAAAGTCACGAAGACTATAACAATGTAAAGAAAGCAAACAAAAAATGCAATAAGGAACACCTATTTCTGGGAATGAAACAAGATGCAAGACGAATTTTTTTTACCCTTTTGTTAATCATCACCAATGCTAGCATCAATTTTGAGGTCAAACTTGAACCAACTATTTCCAGGAATATTGTGTATGTTTTATTCTAAATTTTATTTAGATATATGTACATATGTGCCTTAATATTAACCAAAAATATAAAAAAAGTTATATTTCATTATGTTTTAAAACCCTCTTTCTGTGTGTTTATACAATGACGCCATGCAAAAAAAAAAAATAATTAGAGGAAACATTATTAGAAAATATCAAAGAAGCTAACTTCGCCCATGCCGAAGTGTAGTACCTAGGGTATAGAAAAGCTTATATACATATGTATGTATATACAAACCTCTATCCACTAAGCCATCGAGCTCATATTGCGGCGTTCAGCCCATCGCCAAATAATAAGTAATTCAGCAGAAGTAGGTTTTTTAATCAGGCTCACATTTTGTTGAAATGTGACTTTTCATTTTCATTGCGGATTTGTAAGTATTTTCTGTTTTCTCTTCTTATGTTCGTATTCCTGGCCCACATTGTAGAGCTGTAAAACTATCGATGGCACTATCGATATATCGAATTTTTATATTTTTGCGTCGCTATCGATGGTTATTGTTCACTATCGATAGTGGCATTACCATACATTTTTTTGCAAATATTTTTGCATTCCTGCTTCATCGACAGAGTCGGAGCGATTGTTCACAATTCTCGGATCTTGGCAGAAGACTGATCCTTAATTTTAATTTTATTCAAATTTGTTTTGATTTACTATGTCCATGAAGGATTTCATTATGTTAAACATATGAAACATATGAAATGTTTATTAAAATGTTAATTTTTATTGTTAAGTATGCGTTTATTAAGTTTTTGAATTTGAAAATATTTTCGATAGTACTATCGGTACTATTGAATATTTGTTGCCAAACCATCGAAACTATTGAATGTTGCAACCATCGATAGTTTTGCAGCTCTACCACATTGTGCTAAGTACTTTGAAGCAGAGCCGGCCACGCATAGCCCCCGGGGGCCGAAGTCAAAATACGAGCCGAGCGCTTGCCGAAGCCATTACAAAACTATTTAAAAGCTCTGCTTCAAACTTCAAAGTTTCAAAGTTTGAAGCCATTTGTGAGCATTATTCTCTCTTAATGTTATCTCTCTTTATCTTGTATCTCTTTCTATTTTATAAATAAATCTCTCTCAATCCGATTTTCAATACTTAATGCCTGTTATTGAATAATAGTAATACCGCTACAGTATATCCGTTCCTGCCCTCACATTCTTTTCAAAGCTTCTAAGTTGATAAAAGAACTATCATCAAAAAGATAAAATACTTTCTGAAATATTCCCAAACATATTACTAATAATATTAACAGGGTCGCAAGTCAAATAATCTGGTATTTCAACCATATTGGAACCGAACTAAAAACCAGAAGGCCGGGCTAACTTCGACCATGCCGAAGTTTGTATACCCTTGCAAGTTCTTGCGTTACTCAATCCCTAAATAGAAAGGGTTGTTGTCTAAAAACCCGTATCTACTATAGCACGCATGCATATGCATGTATGTAGAGATGCAGCATGCAGTTTTGCCATTTGTTTGTATGACAGCTATATCATATATAACTTATCCGATTTTGTTCAAATTTGCCAAGATTATAATTTGTTATGTGCAAATGCTATTAACCAAATTTGGTGATGATCGCAAAAGAAACAATAAAAATTTTAGAAGCAAAACTATTTTTTGGACTTATTGGTCCGATTGTTCCTTTGGAAGCTATATGATATAGTAGTCCGATCTTGATCGAATTTGGCACTCATGTTAGTAAACTGCCAAATGTTAAGTTTTATAATAATCAGGTGAAAGAGAACGAAGTTGTTGATCAAAAACTCATTTTTTGGCTGATGGTTCCTATGGGAGCTATATGATATAGTCGTCCGATCCGGATGAATCCGAGATATACAATGCCTGCAGTATATACAAGACTCCGTGCAAAATCAGCTCTGTAGCTATAGCGATCTAGGAGGAGAAGCTGTTGATCCAGACAGACAGACGGACAAACGGCTTTGAACTCGTCTTGTCATGCTGATCAAGAATATACTTTATATGGTCGGAGATGCCTCCTTCTATGCGTTGCACACTTCTGACCAAAATTAATATACCCTTTTTGCAAGGGTATAAAAAAACGAAAAAAAAATTATTAATAGAAAACCAAAGAAACAACAGAAACTGAGATTACACATTTCTGACACTGTCAAGAAAGTGTTTACACATTTCATTTTTGCCATCTGTTTTGCTCTCGTTCTTAGAAAAATTGGAACTTTACCTTTAGATATGCTTCCAGAATTTCTTAGAATAGCTCTAATTTTGTGCTCGTTATACCATGCATCCATAGGATGAAATGGTATATTAAAGTCGCCAAAATGTATGTAACAGGGAGAAGGAAGCATTTCCGACCCTATAAAGTATATATATTCTTGATCAGTATCAATAGCCGAGTCGATTGAGACATGTCCGTCCGTCCGATAGAGTGCCCAGATCTCAGCAACTATGCAAGCTAGAGCTACCAAATTTGGCATGTAGACTCGTTTGGTGTGTACGCTGATCAAGCTTATTTTTTTTTCGCCCCGCACCCTTCCGCCCCCGCTATTTGAAAAACAATATTTTGAGCCTCCATATCTCGAAAACTATAAAAGATAGAGCTTTCGGATTTGGACATTAGATACGTGCAGTGTGCACGCAGACCAAGTTTGTTTCAAATTTTTGCCACGCCGCCTTCCGCCCCCTAATTTGATTTTTACCCGAAATATATATCACAAGAATCGGAATAAAAATGGCCGAGTTATACATAGAAACGTTTTTCACCCATTGCGGTGCAAGCCAGATGCACGCAAAAAAGAGCGAGATAGCATACGCTGGAAATTACCGATTTGGTCGGGGGGCGCTAAAGTGCTCGTTTCCACATAAGAGTGAGCGAGATAGCATTTGAAAGAAATTTAATATATATCTCTTTACCTGATGCATGGTATATCCAAGTCGGCCCGGTGACTTACTTACTTTATTTTTATTTGGACCCGAAATTTTGTTGAGTGAGCTTGCAATAGGCAAAAATAATTTATTTTTAAAATGCCAGGAAAAAGATTAAGCTTTGACGTAGTCCAATTGATATTTTACAATCATCAATTGGGAAAATCTGTTCCAGAATTGGTGGAAATCTACATACACGTCCACGACTACTGACCGATAGAGATGCTCTATGGAACGGATAATGATCAACCAACCGAAGACAACACCAATAAACCAGGTGGTGAGTGGACAGCACGCCGGACGCTTCGCAGGATTGGTCTAACACCCGCTATTAAGCAGAAGAATCCTGCGCCCTCAGCGAAGAATGTTGCAGCACGGCGTAAATTCTGCAAGGAACACAGGAATTAGAGTATGGATGATTGGAAGAGGGTGATTTGGTCAGATGAGACCAAAATCAATAGATTCCAATCGGATGGAAAGGAATATTACTGGCATCGCCCTCATGAAAAGCTTCAAAAACACCAGATCAAACCAGATCAAGAAACCATGAAGCATGGAGGAGGCGGCTTGATGGTTTGGGGGTGCTTCACCTGGTGGAACTTCGGTCCATTAGTCCGAATAAATGGAATTATGGAAAAGGAAGACTACCTACATATTTTGGAATCGAATCTTCCAGATTTTGTCGACGAAAGTGCCTATCCAGAGAGCGAAGTCATTTTCCAACAAGACGGCGATCCGAAACACACGGCCAAAATAGTGAAGGAATGACTCGATCGTCAACATTATCTGTGTATGCAGTGGCCGGCTCAAAACCCCGATCTAAGCCCGATAGAAAATTTATGGGCTCTGCTAAAAAAGCAACTTGCATGTACGATGCTCCGCCAAGGACAATGGACGAGCTTTGGAGTCGAGTCCAGGCGGAATGGAGCACGCTATCTCACGGACTTATTGAGAAACTGGTGGAAAATATGACCAGGCGCATTGATAGCATCATAAAAGCCAAAGGCCTTTCGACTAAGTATTAAAAAAGTTTCTTTATCTATAAATTTTAATATATGTATACATGTAATAATGTACGTGCAAAAGTGGATACTTGCTAATTTTAAAGTTTTGTCTCGATTATTCGAAATGGGAAAAAGATAATATATTTAATGTTTTGATTTTTTATATATAATAAATGGATTTTTGTTAACAACTTGGAATCGATTGATGCATTTTTTTGGGTTTTACAGCCACTCAAAGTCACAGTAGCGAAACATGTATCCGCATGTGCTCGTGACTGTACATGGTAGAGGCATGCGTAAGTCGAACAATAACAATAGCAGCAGGACTTGAAAAAAGAGCGAGTAAAACACACACAAGGAAGAATTTCCGACCCTATAAAGTATATATATTCTTGATCGGCATGAGAATTTTGCTTTCTCCGTTTAGGGATTGAGTAACACAAGAACTTGCAAGGGTATACAAATATGTACAGTTATCCCTGCCTTTTGGTTTTTTCTGATTTTCTATTTCTACTGCATAAATCACTTTCTACTTGAACCGTTTATTGTTGCTCTCTCAGTATTTTAAAATTCTATGTTCAATTATGCAATATGTCATTAAACGAAGCCATAAATCTTTTACTCATCCATCATAGGACCAGATAATCAACTAAAAACAAGAAATCGCGACAAGAGTGAGAATAATCTTCCAACTAGTCTGACCTCTTGCCCGACCCCATTTGCTAGTTGACCGCAGAAGAGAATAAAGAAAGGAAATATGCTTGCAATATGCGGCGTATGCGCAATAAAAATAACTGAATAATTCTGAACTAGCATATGTACATATGTGTGAGTGAGTGAACGAGTGAAAGTAAAGTGAAGTGGCCCGCACTTGAAGCAATTTGTCTTAGTGACTTTTTTGGACTGAAGCTTGAAAAATATTCGCTAGGATGCTAGTTGTGGCCCATTTTTTTACTTACACACGTATATACTATATTTACCTAAACACACACAACGCATACATGTAAATGTTGCGTGTCAAGGTACGATGGGGTCAAAAGTTGTATTTTCGGCGGAAGTGGTATGAGCTGCAAAATGCTTTAACTGATTGCGCAACACCCAACTGTACTCTGATGTCGTTTTCTGTGCGCGATTTCCGGTATCATTTGACAGCTAAACGGCGTCATTTGTCAACCAGGGCGGTCGCCTACATTTATGTGCATAAGCATACTTACATGCACATGTGCTCTTCGAGTTATGCAACATGTAAAAGACCTCAACGATTAAACGGCTATGTCTGTATGCATCTAAATATACCGAGCGGATTTGTAACGGCTACTCTCAATGTCAAGTGTAAAATACAAGACCAGCTAGACCAACTAAGGATGACATGCTTGAACATGCAATACTTATGTTTAAATCAGAACGTTTCACGACAGAACTTTTGGCCATGCAAATGCTAAATCAAAATACATATATAAGGGCTATTCCCTGGACAAAAAATTGCAACAATGTACCTATTTCTTCTTTCTTTGGCAATCTGTTTTGTTGGGTATTTATTTTTCTGCATTGCAAAGTTCCTTTCAGACCAGCACTTTGGCTCTTGTATTCTCTTATTTATTCTTTTATTATACCCTTGCAGAGGGTATTATAAAATTGGTCAGATGTTTGTAACGCAGAGAAGGGATCGTTTCCGACCCCATAAAGTATATATATTCTTGATCAGCAAGAAAAGACGAGTTGATATAGCCATGTCCGTCTGTCCGTCTGTCCGTCTGTCTGTCTGGTGCTGCGCGATCTAGTCCCACAGTTTTAGAGCTATCGCATTCAAAGTTCGTATATAAGCTTTTCTATACAGCCACATACACATCTGCGATTTTGAATAAGATCGGACAACTATATCATATAGCTGCCATACAAATACAATCGTTAAATGCGAATAACTTCTCTATTTTTTGAACAATCTTATCCAAACTGATTATGTGCATAAATAAAAAGGGATTACGTCATATGCGTGAATTTCAAAACAATCGGATAAACATAACGCCTGATTTCGACGATATAAAATTTGCCTATATAGCGTGCACTGCTTATGGCAGCAGCAGTATGCAGCAGTACTGCTGCCATAAGCAGTGCACGCATAAGCAGTGAAGCACATATATGTGTCAAAATTGCGATTGTGTGTGTGTGAATATGAATATCAATCGCTACATTGTCTACTATTTGGCGATTGGCTTCCCCCGGCCAATGTATTTAAAATATTTCTTTATTGGATTAAGAAACAAAAAATTTTTTAGAAAATAAAATGTAATGGTCAAAAGCTGCAAGGGTATACAAACTTTGGCATAGCCGAAGTTAGCTTCTTTGATATTTTTTACTTAAAAGGCCAACCAGCCTTTGGCCTCGTTGCACTTTTATGTTTAACAGCAATTTTTTTATGTGTTCGGCTGTTTGTTTTGTCTTGTCTTGCATTTGTCACAAATTAAGACACATGCACCGCAGCATCTTAGCCATGGATTTCCACTCACTGTCTCCCACCTCTTACCCCATGACTGGTGGCAACTGTCACTGGCCCACATTCATGCTACTCCCACAGAATTTATGCACTTGTGTGCATTTTAGCCTCAATGCGGGCGACCTTTTGCGAATCTTTTAACTGTTTACCTTAAAGCCATTTATGAGGTGGGACTAAAAACTCCTCTTGTATTTATACCCGGGGTGCAAAGTGATTAAATACATACATACATACTACATCTGGATCTGGGACACTGGGATACACATACACGATTCAGTTGTATTTTGAGCTGCCATTTTCTAATTTGAAGTGCGTCGCAATTCCTTCTTGATTCGCCATTTCAATTTAGTTGATTTTTCTGGAAAACAACTAACAAAGTTGACAAGTCAAATAAATCACAATTTCTTTAAATTTAATGTCAATATTTATTCGATGATCGGCAAGTACTCTGTAAAAATTAAACACCTACCACACCTTCTTTAAACAAATATATATTCAAATCTGGGCCAATGTTGAAAGCAGACGAATCCTATAATGACATCACTGAGGAAGAGTAACCAGGGCAAGAAAGTAATAGTTGTGGACTCGAAGTTGAATTTCGATAAAATCCTCGATGAAGCGGGAAATAAACATATCCTAGTCGAATTCTATGCCACGTGGTGTGGTCCTTGCGCAATAATTGGGCCGCGATTAGAACAACTGGCGAACAATTATGGCGATCGGTTGCTCGTACTGAAAATCGATGTTGACGATCAAGAGGAGATAGCTCTGGAATACGATGTCACCAGCATGCCCACCTTTCTGATCATCAAGAATAAAGTTAAGTTAGCACAATTTGTAGGCAGCAATAGTGAGAAGGTAGAGAGCACTGTGGAGAAGTACTGCGGCAAACCGGATAATAGTAATAATAGCTTCGCCAAACCTGCATCAGCAGCCGCATTAGCCGTACCGAAAGCTGGCACTTCTGGAGAGGTTAAGGAGAGTGGTAAATCAATTGGGTCAAGCAAAAGCACTCCGCCAGCTTCCTTACCCACAGCAACAATGGAGAAAAAGATTCAAACGAAACCATAAGCCGTGTCTGCTGTATACAAATCGAGTTCGAGCCCCAGTTCGAATTTGAAAGTCAAATTAAAATGTGAGAATAGCCATTAATATTAAAAATCCAAAAATAATTATCACGTTTATTTATCTATGTTATAAAAAAATGCACTTCTGATCACTTCTAAAAAATGAAGTAAGTAAGTCGCCGCGAACACGCGTCTATTCGCTTAATTAACAAAAAAAAAAAATATCTCAATAAAAATCTATGTCGCGAAAATCTGGCCCAATGTGCTTTGGTTGTCTCCATATACTTTTTTACCACTTTTCGTTATTAATGCCGTTACATGGTATTCTTACACCCTTGCAGAGGGTATTATAAAATTGGTCAGGTGTAACGCAGAGAAGGAATCGTTTCTGTCTTCTGCTATGCAAGCTACTCCCACAGTTTTAGAGCTATGGCTTTCAAAGTTTGTATATAAGCTCCTCTATATACCAGGCACCATATCACCATATTTCAAAAGGATCGGACTACTATATCATATAGCTGCCATACAAAAACGACTGTTTAATGCGAATAACTTCTCTATTTCTTGAAGAATCTTATCCAAACTGATTACGTACATATATATATGTATATACATTACATCATATTCCAGTATTTCAACAAATTCGGATAAACGTAACGCCTGATTTCGTCAATACAAAATTTACCGGAATACACACACATTAACAGTAAAGACCATGCATATGTCACAATTATGATTATGTGTGTGTGAATACGTCAATCGCTGCAGCGACTTGGCATGCTTAGTATTCGGCGATTGGCTGGACCGATCAATGGAAATGCGATGGCTTAGCAGGCAGTGGTCTTGCGTTTGAAACGAAAGATGCGGGCTCAAACCTCGTTAGCGGCATAGATTTATTTTTTTTTGTTTATTAAGCAAATAAACGCGAGTACGAATCCCATGAAGGCCGATGACAAATTTTTTAGTGTATTTATTGTAAAGTATTGCTCTATTCCATTAACACACAGAAAAAAATTTTTAAAACATAAAATGTAATGGTCGAGGGCTGCAAGAGTATACAAACTTCGGCATAGCCGATGTTAGCTTTTTTGACATTTTAAATTACACTAATTTTGTCCGTTGTATCTATTTTACTTTTTGTGCTGTTGAAAATATATCGCATGACATTGTTAGGTTTGTGTGCTATTCTCACATTTTCATTATCGAGCAGTTGGATTTTTCGAATCTATCGGATAATTGTGGGACTGACATGAAACGTTCTGTTGTTGTTGGTTGCTGGATCTTTTGGATATTTGGCTTTAAAAGAGTCCTAATGATTTGATCCGAAGGGCCATTATATTTCAAAATTTGTCTGATTTCTTCTTTGGTTTCTTTATGATACATACATTACGTCTGATATGTTTAGTATCTGTTGTACACAGTTTTTGGCTGTATTGATTATAATAGTCTTGGCGAGTTTCGGCAGGGGTGTTTAAAGTTTTGTTACTGTGTTTTGTATTTGTAGTTGCCCTGAAGACGGTTACCATAGAGTGGCCGAAAAATATCGGAAAGAAACACCAAAAAAAAAACACGGTGTTTTAATTTGTTCTTAAATAAAAACTTGACATCGAGCCGGCATAATAAAAGAGCATACAGATAACGGGTCGCTAAACAACCGAAATATTTTTAAAATTGTTCGATCTGTTTTCCAGTTTTAAAGTTTTAAAGTCATTGACATCATCTCGACTTTTCGGCATTCTACGTCATGAGACGTCATTGTCCCGCCATAATGCATACCTTATAATAAATAAAGTAAGTAAGTCGCCGGACCGACTTGGATATACCATGCATTAGGTGAAGAGATGTATATTAAATTTCTTTTAAATGCTATCTCGCTCACTCTTATGTGGAAACGAGCACTTTAGCACCCCCCGACCAAATCGGTGATTTCCAGCATATGCTATCTCGCTCTTTTTTGCGTGCATCTGCCTTGCACCGCTATGAGTGAAAAACGTTTCTATGTATAACTCGGCCATTTTTATTCCGATTCTTGTGATATTTGGTGGGATGATAGATATACGTGACATGTATTAGTGTGCCAAATTAAATTACGATACGATAAATATTTGAAAAAATATTTGGTGAAAATTTTTCGAATTTCGGGGGCGGAAGGGGGCATGGCGAAAATTTTAAACAAACTTGGTCTGCGTGCATATTGCACGCATCTAATGTCCAAATTCGATAGCTCTATCTTTTATAGTTCCCGAGATATGGAGGCTCAAAATATTGTTTTTCAAATAGCGGGGGCGGAAGGGGGCGTGGCAAAAAAAAAAAATAAACTTGATCAGCGTACACATTAAACGAGTCTACATGCCAAATTTGGTAGCTCTCGCTTGTATAGTTGCTGAGATCTAGGCACTCTATCGGACGGACGGACGGACAGACGGTCATGTCTCAATCGACTCGACTATTGATACTGATCAAGAATATATATACTTTATAGGGTCGGAAAAGCTTCCTTCTCCCTGTTACATACATTTTGGCGACTTTAATATACCATTCCATTCTATGAATGCATGGTATAAAAACTTTGTGACTTATTTTTGGCACACACTCCTTTGAAATTTCTTTATCAACTTTTGTCTTCTGTCTTATGTTTTTATACCATACATCCATAGGATGAAATGGTATATTAAAGTCGCCAAAATGTATGTAACAGGGAGAAGGAAGCTTTCCCGACCCTATAAAGTATATATATTCTTGATCAGTATCAATAGCCGGGTCGATTGAGACATGTCCGTCTGTCTGTCCGTCTGTTTGTCTGTAGGATCATCGAGATCTCGGAGACTATAAGAGCTAGAGCTATCAAACTTGGCATGTAGACTTGTTTGCTCTGCAGGTAGATCGAGTTTATTTTTTTTTTGCCCCGCCCCCTTCTGCCCCCTATATTGGAAAAACAATATTTTGAGCCCCCATATCTCGGGAACTATAAAAGAGCTAGAGCTATCGTATTTGGACAGTCCATGTGTGCAGTATGCACGCAGATCAGGGTTATTTCAAATTTTGGCCACGCTCCTTTCCGCCTCCGAAATTCGATTAATTCAATTTTCATCCGAAATATCGTATCGTTTCAATTATAGTATCGTAATTTAATTTAGCACACTAATACATGTTACTATTATCTATCATTTCACTATATATTATATGAATCGGAATAAAAATGGCCGAGTTATACATAGAAACGTTTTTCCCTTAAAGCGGTGCAAGGCGGATGCAAAAAAGAGCGAGATAGCATATGCTGGAAATCACCGATTTGGTCGGGGGGCGCTAAAGTGCTCGTTTCCACATAAGAGTGAGCGAGATAGCATTTAAAAGAAATTTAATATATGTATATCTTTTCACCTGATGCATGGTATATCCAAGTCGGCCCGGCGACTTACTTTATTTTTTTGGGCAAGAATACGGAACTTCTTGTAAACGACAATAGGAACATTAGATAGCTGCAATTTTTCATTTTAATAAAAATGCAAATGTCTTCTGCTGAAAGTCAAGGCACCGGCGTGCCAGGGTTCATCATTCAGTCTCCCTTATGCACAAGTAGAACTGTACGAAGATTTTTTACGTTACTAGAGGAAAAGAGGGAAAACAACAAAAATAAGACAAATAAGTTTTCAATAACGCTGCCAAAATGAAAGTCCTGCAGGAATTTGTTGTACCTCCAATCCGTCTCGTTTCTATCATATCTTTATTTATGCTGTCTCTTCTGACCAATCCCAGTTTGCGTTGGATGTTTTGAAGGAACTTTGATGGTAGAACTTTCTCTACTTTCTCTGCGCCATTGGACATTAAGTGAAACAAAATGTCAGTTTACAGTTGTCACCCTCTGAAGGACTTGAGGCCGCCTTGTCAGCTATTTGCACCGCCAGATGGCGAAACTGGCGAGTCTAGGGTTTTTGCAGTTAGAAAATCATATGGTGGATTAATTAATTTCATTTAAATGGTTCCAGAGACAGAGGCACACTAAATCAGACCACCTCCACCATACCACACAACACAATGCCAAAGAGCATAAAGGTATATGATATATAGTAGATTACAACCGTGGATGTGTACGGATAAACTAAGAGCCCATTGTTTGAGGTTTAAGGTAAAGTGAGCAAGCCAAATGAATAAGACTATTTGGTTTAATTATAAGCCGGTTAAACTAATTAAAGCCGGCTATAGCAAGAAGTTCCTCCAAATTTAATGGTCACTTTATCAATTATTGTTCCCACTCGTCTCAATGCGGAATGACTTCTTGAATTCTATATTGTAGTAAAATCATTATACTTATGTGGGTAGAGGAATGCTAGCTTCCTTTGTGTTCTGTCCTGTTCTGTTCTTTAATCGTATTTTCAACTCGTTGTAGGGTCGAAAGTGTTGAAAAGTTTTAAAGGCCTTTTATCTAGTGCCGCTTTTTGCCTTAAGCTTACTTTGTACAACTTCCAAAAGGGTGGCGAGAGCGATAGATAGAAAGTCGAGTCTATTCCTCATTTTCCAGTTATTCTTCTATTTTTTTTCACCCCACTCACAGGGTCTTAGGCATCAGGCACTTCATACCAGCGATTGGGAGATGGGAAAATAATAATGAATTTGTGGCATACCACACAAACACTTCATATTCCTTTTCTGTCCACCATAACATGAGCCAGATTTAGCCCAAGTTATCAACAGGAGATGCACATCCAATCCCATGGCCCACACATACTAGAACATGCCCCTCCACATGTGTTCTGGCAGCTAATATGTTAGCTGGCTGTTGCCTTGGTGTCGCCTGAAAAATGGACGGATATGTGGCACACCTGCTGCTGGTACCACCGACTCCTCCTCCGCCAACGGTTCACAACACCCTTCGCACTGCGTATGTTTGCCCATCCGCCCCTACTGGTGGGGATTGGGAGAGGGCGAGTTGATGAGCTGAACAATAGCTATAAAAAGGATTAGCTTGCCTAACAAAGAGATTGGGAAAAGAGGCGGATTGGACAAGGCATGCCACATAAAATTTCCACAGAGCGAAACCCGCAGTAGAGCCACACATTTTCCAAAATTTATAGCTCATTCCTAACACCATACAAATACATATGCGCATATATAGTATGTATGTATTCCAGGACCCAAACCCATTATTCCTCACTCCACACACCAATCTATGACTAAAATTTAACTCAAATGGTATTAATTTATTGAAACCATGATAAAATATTTGGCAAACATTTAAGGTGGAAAATTGGTTTTGGACGTCACGATCGACTCACAAAAAGTAAACATAAAAACGACACGACGACGTCTTACGCGGGATGATAAATGAAGGGCTGAATAAAGGGAAATTAAACTGGATATAACCATTTCACCAAAGGATCCTCCGACTCTTCGTCGTCGTCATCCGAATTGGTGCTACATTGACTACAATCGCTGACACTATTTCCACGATGCCGCAATCGAGTCGCCACCAGGTGTGACATAAGGTAGTCTGTGTCGCCATTTGAGTAGGTGTCACCATCAGAATACGAGCTATTTGAGCGCTGTTGATGGCGGGAACGATTCGTACGCAATGTGGAACTATCTGCATTCCACACCAATTCCGCCATTTGGCGTGACAATAGCCCATTGGTAAGAGACGCTGGATCATCTGTATAGGATGATTGACCCTCACTCTCGCTCGTACTGTTAAGCTGACCAGTTGAGGAGGACGAAGCCGATGGTGAAGGTGATGGTGATGCCGATGGGGATGAGGTCCACCAGCGTGTTCTACTCTCATCAGATGGCTCTTCGGGTATGCAATCGTGTGTACCTATTGATGCCGTTGAAGATGAAGAGAATATCGACTGTATAGGAATGAGCCTAGAACTGGGCAAAACTGCACCTGACATGACATCATCTTCCGCGCTATTCCCCTGCCTATCCATGTGATAGTTATTCGTCTCGGATATAGAGAAAGAAAATTTTGTTAAAAATAATAAAACCAATTTTGTTTATAACGTATTGCCGGACATAAATTACAAACAATTGGGGAGTCATAAAAAGAGAAACGTATCGATGCATGCTATGATCAAATTTTAAATACGAATGTTATTGTATCCAATTATATGCCCCCCGCTTTCCAGCATTTTATGCAGCATTTTTATACTCTAGCAAAAAGGGTATATCAATTTTAGTCAGAAGTTTGCAACGCATAGAAGGAGGCATCTCCGACCTTATAAGGAATATATCGGGGTAACTGTGACGCACATTGATTGATATACTTTCAGCAGGGGCATGTGTTCTTCGCATTGTGGCTATTTTGACGAATGGTAAGCATTTGTGTCAAGCGAGCTATTGAGCTATACACTAAGATGCCCGGCCATATACCGATACTGATTTGTGCACGCATACATGGACAGAACGAGATCACAAGCGACATACCCGTGTGTTCGTCGATCTGTAGTCTGTGCGAGACTAAAATTTAGTGACTAAATTATATTTCGTACGTCTTCCTCCCTCTCTGCGATACGCTCTCATTGAGCTTAGGCTAGCGTTTGCAATCAAAAAATCTTCTGTTTGCGGCATCTATATTATACACATGGTTAGTGGAAAGAGAAAACGAAGCAAGGATTAATTTTATCTTCTGTAGCCTTTCAGCAGAGCGACACAGAAGTGCTCGCGTCGCTTCTGTTTTCACGCTCTCAAATAGTTTTTTTGATGGCTTCGGCAAACGCTCGGCTCCTATACATGAGTTTTGCGTTTTTTCTTGGGCCCCCGGGGGCTATTACACATTACACATTTCAGTGATACTGACTTAATGCAAGCAAATATTTAAAATTGATATTTAACTCACTCGAATGACTCGCGGACTTTTAATTACATTTTCGTCTCCTGCTAATCCTAATTAGAAATGTTAACAATGTCACATCCTTGGTACCATTTAAGAGTAGCAGCATAGGAATATCTTGTTAATTTTTTGGGACAGTTAAAGTTTTTATACCATGCACCCATAAGATAAAATAGTATATTATAGTCGGCCAAAATGTATGTAACATGCAGAAGCAAATATCTCCGACCTTATAAAGTATCTACATATATTCTTGATCAGCATGAGAAGACATATTGATATAGCCCTCAACACAATTAAATTTATTTGGAATTGCTTATTTATTTTACTTTTTTGTTCGTTGAGTCTGGGATTGAATTTGGAGTTGGGTTTGGGTTTATGCTGGGGTTCCTTGCTTTTGTTATTCTTGCCACTTGGCACAGACAATTGAAAATCGCAGGCAAACAGACATTCTGCAAGCGTTGCCTCTTTTAATTTTCTTATTTCTCTGCGTACAACATGAGTTACGAGATACCCAGTGGCGCAAATGCCCATTATTTCATGTATTACGAACGGATTACTTCTCGCCTGTGTGCATTCAAAGACCGGTTACAAGCTCCATTACTTTCCTAACAAATGTCCGCTTTTTGTTCTCGGTGCACGAATTTATGGTATTTTGTAATGCAGAAAAGAATGCTGCGCCGAAGTTTCGTTCGGGTTTCCATTACCCAAGCATATCCTTTTATAAAATTGTAATGCAGAAATTCTGCAGCCTGTAGAAAATACTTGATAATGTGATTGCATTATAACTCAATATACCTGCAACGCATTTTCCCACTATATGGTATGGCATAATTCCATGCAGTGGAATTACATAAATAATTCATTCCAAAAGCAAATAAATAAACGCTTTGCATATGCTCCAGTAATGTAGTATTATTTATTTAGATATTATTATTATATTACATTATTATTCACATATTTTAGGACTTAAAAGCAGCTACGGATGGTCGATATGTAGCACTTTTCCGTCCATCCTTCAGTTTTAATGGGATCTGTTAATTAAATATTATTAATTATTGTCATCAAAAATAAAATTGAAATGATTTATATATACCAGATAGAGCATCGTTCAATGCCTTGAACTGCTTGAATGGCTCTTTCCCATTTAGGCCATCGTAATTTAAGTCGGGGATAATATTTCTCCCCACGATGCCATCAAAGTTTTTGACGACATTTCCCCTCACCTGTTTATATTTACTAAAGAAAAAATTATTAAATTTAATTATATTACACAAAATACATTAGATACTTAAATATGTGGCTTTGTCTGCCTTGGGCAGACATTCACTTTATGTAGGTCTTCCATTTTAATTATGGGGAAAATGTTGTCAACTTGAGGCATATCATCCTGCGTCAATTTTTTAATTATAGCCAACATTTCCACTTTCTATATTTTCAAGTGTTTTTTGTCGGCTTTGTAGAGTCTTTTTCAATTCCTCCACATCGTTCTCGAGCTTGGCAAAACGATACTTTTTGCCGTTCTCGTCATTGAACTCCGAGAAAATCCCACCAAACTGTTTCTTAAACATAAATGAAATAAATTAGAATTAGCTACTTATGACTGAGAGTGTAAAATAGAAATCAAAACTAAATTTTCGTTATATGGCAAGCAAACGTATTTATAACTTATTATGCTAAGATGTACAAGTTCTTCCTCTAGCATTTTTATACCCTTGCAGAGGGTATTATAAAATTGGTCAGATGTTTGTAACGCAGAGAAGGGATCGTTTCCGACCCCATAAAGTATATATATATTCGGTATCAGCAAGAGAAGACGAGTTGATATAGCCATGTCCGTCTGTCCTTCTGTCCGTCTGTCTGTCTGTGTGTGAATATGAATATCAATCGCTACATTGTCTTGGCACGCTTACTATTTGGCGATTGGCTGACCCCAGCGAGGAGTGGCTTAAAATACCAGAATATTACGACATAAAAGCCCTAGTTTCGTCGATGTCGCGACGCCTTGGAGAAGTAGTGGATGCTAATGCAGGACATACCAAGTATTAGCCAATTACGGCTTGTCCTTAATAAGAAATTGCAGCTTTACATTAATGTTTGCATTTTGCAAAGAATTAATAGACAGCTAATATTTGATGTTATTCTTTGTTTTTATGAATTTTTTACGTTTCTGTTTCTATTTTTGTTTATTTTTTTATAATTTTTGTTAATTATTAGACATACTATATACTATATACATATATATACTATACTATATATACATACATACATATATATTACTATATACATATGTTATTTATTTATTTATTTTTGTATTATTTAGTAATATAAAAATGTTAAAAATATTCACAAATTAATTATAATAACTCACTGCGATATATGTACTTATCTCCAAAAACACGTCTTCACAGCACAAGAATTTATAAAAGTGACGCGTTGCACTGCGTAAGTCGAAAGTTACAGACACATGCAAATTTACACTTGTATTTACCGACTGAGGGGGGAATGATGATCGATATCTCCCAGGGATTTACCCGGACGGAGACACGAATCATCCTAAATACGGGTCGATCAAGACTACGGGCTCGATCTCTAGCCGAGGATTGACCTAGCGACTAGAGAGAACCGAGTATATACTACTTAATATACGCTGAGGTTGGGGAATGGGGATCCAGTAAGCCAGGAAAGGGATTGACCCGGATTCCTGTCTTACATTGACTAACTACAGATTATGGGTTAGTAGACCAACACATTCACAAAGACAACAAAAAGGATCACAAACACATAATACACGACTACAAAAGGAGTACGGGAGTTTACACAAGGGGGTCGTTATGTTCAGACAAGCCGAACCAAGATAGGATCTAAACAGAATTTGTGATTCGGCCTAGCCAAATTAGCACTCCCTATCTTTCGTACTACCACTCTGTTCAGATATGCCGAACGCCTATCCAAGGACTCGAAAGTCCTGATGGCCCACTCTGGGGCCAGCAAATAAACACTCACACATTGGTTGCTTCTATATATATTATATATTTTATTTTTATTTTTTTTATGCCACACACTGCCTCACTATCGGTTAACTATGGAGATCTTCTCCGTACAAGGGCTCCTGCGCCGACTCACCTGGCCATCCAACTCTCGCTACGCATGCTTCACTCTGTTCGTGCCCTTTTGTCGTTGTCCCATGAGTTGTCCTTGATCGTGTTGTCCTTAGGTAGGTCTTTGTCTTTGTGTTTTCCTTGCTGGTGCTGCTGCGCTATTGCATCAGCCATTCTTGGACAATGGCTGATGCGCTTGATAGCTCTGCACTCTTCTTCTGGCCTTCCTGTTCTCGTACGTGTCTTGCGCACGGCTGCATATGCCTAGTGGCCTACGTGACCACCGGCATATACGCATTTACATGGGGCGCCGGCCAGGTCAACGGTAAATTGGGCTTTTTGAGAGAGGCGGAAGCACAGCCTCTCTCACATGCGTGCGCCGAAGAGCATGAGCGGCGAAGAGCGTGAGCAGCGAGGTGTGGGATGAGCTAGGTGGCGCTGCAAAGAAAGGAAGAACTAGTTCTACCAATCGGATCAGAGCCAGTTAAACTAAAAAAATTTATTTTAGTCTTTCATACAGTCCATGAACTTAATACTAATAATCATATGAGCATAATACTAATAATAATACTAAAAAGCATTGCTCTTCATTGAGCGCTATCGCTATCGATAGGTGTTGTGTCGATAGATTGACATATCGTCACAATCGTTTGATGATTAGAGGGGAAGGGGTGTTCAAAAACGAAGTTAAAAACAGCTCGGTGCTTTCGTCCGGGTAGTCGTTTTTATTTTGTGCATTACAAATGCGCTGGAAAAAAATTTCATAGGTAATGCATTACCTTGCGGCTCATATAGAATGCATTATTTCGACCGACCACTAACCATCATATGCTAACTTGCTCGCTTTTATGAGTACTTTAGCGACCCGATCCCCCACCGCCATTCTTACAGACTCACATGAGTACGTATAACTCTGTCAAATTAAATTGCGATACGACAAATAGAAAATACGGGAGAAAATCACCATTTATCGAGTTCTGGCGGCAGAATGGGGCGTGGCAAAAAAAAACCAAAAATATACCTGGCCAGCGTATATACTACACGAGGCTACATTTTAAATTTGGTAGCTCTATCTTTTATAGTTCCTAAGATCTGTGCACAAAGCGGTGCAAGGGACGGGGGGTCGCCAAAATGCTCGTGTGCACATAAGAGTGAGCGAGATAGCATGCATTAGAAATCGCGGCTTGCGAGATATAAAAATTTGGTATATTAAAGTCGCCAAAATGTATGTAACAGGCAGAAGAATAAAGTATATATATTCTTGATCAGCATAAGAAGAGAAATTGATAGAGCCATGTCCGTCCATCTGACCGTCCGTAAGAGACCAAAGATCTCAGGAACTGTAAGAGCTAGAGCTACCAAATTTAGAATGCAGACTAGTGTAGTATATACGCCGCTGATCAAGATTTTTTTTGCCACGCCCCCTTCCGCTTCCGAAAATCAATAAAAAGTGATTTTCTCCTGCAATATTTATCGTATCCTATATCCCATATGGCCGGTGGGGCGCTAAAGTGCACACACATAAAAGTTAGTGAGATAGCATGTATTAGAAATCACGTATGCGAAAGAAATTGAATATATGTATGCATTTAGTTTCATAAATTCGAAGTAGTTTTTTCCCTTGATGCATGGTACTTATATCCAAGGCGGCCCGGCGACTTACTTTATTTTGTTTATATTTGTGAGTAGATCAGAACTGAAAAAAAATGTCAACTGTTTTTTGCAAGTTGTGTGAGTGCATGGTATAAAAACAGTTGATAAACTTTTAGCTACCACTTTTACATCAATTAATTTTACCAATATTTTATCTAATGATTAAAAGCTAAAATTCAATTCGAAATACCTAAAGTCCGCATACCAAAATCTTCTTGCTTATACTGGTTTTAATATTCACTCAAAACAAACGCATACTCATATTTTTATTGGATTTTGTAATTTCAATGTTACTTGGAAAAAAGCACAAAATATTAAAACTGACATACGATCAATTCGACTAGAAAAAACTAGTTGTTAAATACCTTGTTTAACTACCCAAAAACTGCATAAATATAGACCGACTCGACTCTATTTACTCACAAATAAGTAAGCTTTCATGCTAAAACTTTGATCTTATAGGGCATTGAAGCACGTGAAGTCCTTAAATATTTATACGATTATTCTATACATTTTTTTATCGCCTGTATGTACCAATATGTTTTGGAATCGAAGTTAAATCTGACTTCGGAGAGTTGGATATAAGAAAATAGTGAAACAATTCACAAACCGATGCATAAAAAGCCAGAACTACAATAAATAAATGTTTAATTGCAGAATACAAACAAAAAACAACTAAATACTAAATTTAAATAATTTCAACTCTTTTGAAAAAAACCGTATAGCTTTCCAAATCCAATCCAAGCTACGATCTACCTATACCGCAAAATCCATAGAGCACATCGTTAATCAAAAAAAAATATAAAAAATGTCTGGCAACGATGTTTCGGTGACTGAGACAGCACAAAGCGATCAGGTATGTATACTATTTTCTAATGACATTTTCCCGCCAGCCTACCCACTCCCTGATCTTTGCCAACGATATCCCTCTTTAACTATGTACAGAACACATTGAAAATACAAATATTCCTTTAAGCCAGACACTAATTTTGATTATTTTAAAAGCTGTTGCATGCTTTTTTCAAACTGACAATCCAACTATGCGAATCCACCACATCATCACAGTTGCTTCCAGTTAAGCGTATCGATTCATTGTTACCGGTTCAATTTTTGATTGTTTGGCATGATTTCGAATACATTTTAAGTTGAAATTTAGATCCTTAACATATGTTTGGGCAACTGTTTTTTGTATTGCATAATTTATGTTGGAAACCTTTTGCTATGCTCCTGTACTTGCTACGTTCTCATACACTTTAACCGTGTGGGTGTATGTATTTTATTTTGCATAAATTTGGAGAATATTTAACGCTACTTTAGGCCATCATAGTATTTAAGCGGCACCCAAAACATTTATGCTTTCCTTTATTTTTTTTAGAATTTTATGGCAAAATGTTGGTGTTTGCTCGCAATTATTTTTTATGTGGATAAAGGTATGAATGTGTAACCGTCCGGGTGTTTGTGTATGTATATGTATGTACATATATGTGTGCGAAAAATACTATTTATTATGCTTGTGCATTGGATTTTATTTTGCGAGAGCGTGGTTAACGGCCGAATGTCTCCAAAAACCATAGCCGTTGGTTATTGTTAGAAATATGGATAGCTTTTCACTATATGCACTCAAATGCTAATTAAATAGACTTAGATGTATATTCGTTTTACGAAAGGACTCTTTTAGTACATACGAAGATGGTTATCGACTGAGAAGATTTTTTACTTGCATATGTATGTACATAGATGTATGCAATTTTCCGATATAGGGACCCTTAGCACCAACAAATCTATGTATATAAGTACATATGTATGTAGATTTGATGAATCATCACTTCACGACTTTTGCTTCTTCGCCTACTAGGATCGAATTCAACGCATTAAATTGAGAAATCAAAGATATCAGAGAAACTAACTGTTTACCGAAGTTTGTATACCATTGCAGTCATTGATATTCAAATCTTATTATGTTTTAAACCCTCTCTCTGTGACTTTATCCGAGAAGCCATACAAAAATAAAAGACCTCAACAATTTGTTATCTTTTTTTGCGGGGTTTCACAAAATCGTCTAAACAAAATAAAACAAAGACCTAAAAACTAAAGTTGTCGAAAACTTAAAAAAATATCGTATCGATAATATTTGAAGTTTCGAAAAAATATCAAAATGATATTTTAAATATCACATTAAATTATCGATATATTGAACAAAAAAACTTTGCTTTTTTCCCCACAATATATTTATAATCCGTCAGAAAAAACAAGAATAATAATAACAAAATAATTTATTTTCAACATATTTTCATTTAAATATTCAAAAGAATGTTCATAACTCCAGTATTTGGAATTCAAAAATTAAAAAAAAAAGATATTTTCATTTAAATGTTTAACTCCAGCAATTGGACTCCAGCAAAGCTTTAAAAAAACGCGTTCTGTGATATGTATATCCGTCATACGACTTCGTGAGTCACAGACAACACATTTAATTGCGGAAGCAAGTCGCTCCACGGAACTACCAGGGGTTGCAAGGTATCGAAAGGCGAGCTTCGAGAGACCTGGCATATCCGCCTTATGAAGAATCCAAAACATTAGTGGATTACTTTCCCAAGAAGTTTTGGGCAAGCCCAGATACATTTTAAGCTCCCCACTTTCCGAACCGTCTGCTGTTAAAATTGACCTATTGTGGCATTTTTTCCCATGCACTTTATAAAGGTGTCATGGTGCTTGTTTCTTATATGCGGCAGCAAATTGGATTAGTTTCCACTAGTTTTAATCACTTTAAGTGACAAATTACATTCGGCTGTGCCATTTTTAAACTCGAAGTAATATATTTTCACCATTTTTAATTTTTATACCCTTGCAAAAAGAGTATATTAATTTTGGTCAGAAGTGTGCAACGCATAGAAGGAGGCATCTCCGACGATATAAAGTCACGGAGTCTTGTTTATACTGCAGGCATTGTATGTCTCGGATTCATCCGGATCGGACGACTATATCATATAGCTCTCATAGGAACCATCAGCCAAAAAATGAGTTTTAGATCAATAACTTCGTTCTTTTTCACCTGATCATTATAAAACTTAACATTTGGCAGTTTACTATACATCGAAACATCGGCGCAATTTGATCAAGATCGGACTACTATATCATATAGCTCCCATAGGAACAATCGGACCAAAAATAGTTTTGCTTCTAGAAACTTTTTTGTTTCTTTTGCGATCATCACCAAATTTGGTAAATAACATTTGCACATAACAAATTGTAATCTTGCCAAATTTGGTCAAAATCGGAAAACTATATGATATAGCTGTCATACAAACAAATGCATGCTGCATCTCTACATACATACATGCTTATGCATGCGTGCCGTGCTATAGCGTGTGGATTGAGTTTTTTTCACAAAAGCCTTTTCATTCTGCGATCTCCATTTAGGGACTGAGTAACGCAAGAACTTCGCCATGGTCGAAGTTAGCCCAGCCTTCTGGTTTCTTTAAATATTTCTATTGGAAAAAAAGTTACTCTGATTTTAAACTTAAAATACGAGTTGGGTCGATTAAGCTGTGAGTCACAGTACATTTGTCGGTGACTACATACTGGCCTCCCCAATACAATTTCCACTTATTGAAATGTTTGACCCTGAGACTTATTTATAGTCATCGCAAAAGCAGGAACGACTGGAAGTTGGGTTCCCTGAAATAAGAAAGGTAAAATGGTTTCCGAATATGTTATACGAATGCGGGAAATTAAAGTTCGAGAATTTCGCACACACCTGTTAAAACATTGCAGCCAATTATGTTTTGGAACATACGTTTTAGTTCCATTTACGTATTTAAATTTCGAATAAGTATCACAATACAATTTTCTTTTAAAATTAATTTATGTGGAGGCAAACCACTAACTGAAAGACTGTATATGTTCATATGTAAATACTCAATGGGAAAATTATTAGCATTCTTTTCAAAACGTCCGAGTTGATAAAACAACAATCATCATTTTGATAACGTAGTAGTGAAGATAAATCACTTTCTGAAATAATCCCAAACATATCATTAATAATATTAACAGGGTCGCAAGTCAAATGATCTGCTACTTCAACGATATTAGGACGGAACTGAGGAAAAGATTTAATAGTAAATAATAAATAAAATAGTTTTTCCCCCAAATAATCTTGTAATATTGTCTTCGGAACTAATATCTCTTAGCAACCTATCAATTGGTTTTAAAGCATAAATAGCGCACATTAAAACTTTGTCAATTATAATCATGGACGCCGAATTAAGAAATCTACCTTGACTACTGTTAGGACTTACAGTTAGGACTTATCTATCTAAAATTGATATTGGTTATTTGAAAAGATTGTGTAAGGTCTTGCCACCAACTCTCTTAGTAAAAGCAATACCACTAAAAGCTGTGGGTACACAACAAAGACTTAACGAATTCCATTTACGGATAATTGCTGTTTCTACAAAAGTTTTACCATATCCTGCGCGACCCGTTATACAGAATACATTGCTACCAGTATTATGATGCAAAACTTCGCTCAAAACTCTATAATACAAAAATAACTCCTTCTTCTTCTACATAAAAACAGAATCTGAAGAAGTGTAATTTGGGCTTGGAAAACCAAGTACCTCACAGGAAGTATTATGAGTCAGAAGAATATATTCGATTATAAAAAGACTTATGTTATAAAAGATATTTTGATTTTTTTTGAGTCTCTTAAAAAATCCTGGCACATATTATCTTTAAAATCGTTCAATGAAGTTTCATAAAACCGCCCGGTCGGGCACTTTTGTTCGGCTACTCACACAGCAAGGTTCTTATTTTTGTGCAGCCGAAGTCAGCAGACTTTTTGAGCGTCTAAGCTCAATTAAACTTTTCTCCGTCGCCACACATGAAAAAAATTATCCTTGCTTTATTTTCTCTTGCATTCAATCGCTAACTTCGCTCATTGCTTTCATTGCGTCGGAATTTGCTCACTTTTTATTTTGCGCAACTTAAATCAGCTCTCCCTGCTCTAAGGCAGTGGTCGACACGGTCCATCCGCCGGGTATAGGGCTTTGCTCTACCACAACGCTACCGTCACATGTTCGTCGTAAAAAGCTCGTGTGGCGTTTGCATGCCGCGGTGTCACTTCGTCTCAAGCAGCTGCTGAAAATTAAATCAATTGCTGTTCAGCATTCAACAAATCAAGACCTCGCTACGCAACAATTAAAAACAAAATGTTCATTTAAATTTGGAAAAATTATTTGTTCATCGAAAATATGAATGGCGATACACAAAACAAATTATGTTTCTGCAATATAATCTGATTTTTGAATGTGAAGAAAGAAAACGTTTTCACTTCGTGTCTGTTGCTACTAGAGGTGGGCACGGGCTGGGTTTTTATCTGCGGTTACCCGTGGGTACGGGCTGGAAAAAAACTGGCATAAATTTGGTGGAGTGATAGATATTTATAACATGTATTAATCATATTTCGGAAAAAAATCACTTTTCAACGAATTCTAGAGCCGGAAGGGGGCGTGGCAAAAAAACAAACTACCACCGTATATACTATACGAGTCTACATTTTCAATTTGGTAGCTCTGGCATTTGCAGTTCCTGTAGTTTCGTTTGTGCACGGACGGACCATTCATTTTCTCATGCTGATCAAGAGTATATTCACTTTATTGGGTCGGAAATGCTTCCTTCTGCCTGTTACATTTTTGCGACTTTAATATTTCAAACAATTTCATCCTATGGATGCAAGGTATAAAAATAAACTTGTCAAGCCTATACTTATAATAAAGGAGTGTAGCTTTAGTTTTATAGTTCCCGAGATCTAGGTGTTCATAAAGACGGACATACGGACATTTCTGTATCAATTTCTCTTGTCGTTCTGATCAAGAATATATATACATATATATATTTGTAGGGTCCGAAATACTTTCTTCTAGCTATTATATACATTTTGGCGACTTTAATATATGATTCCACCCCATGGGTACATGGTATAATTATAGAAATTTAGGCTATAACCACATAGCTAGCACTGGATAAAAGATGTTAAAATTTAAGCAAACGTTGAATATTTGCGCATTGATCAAGTGTTGTAATCAAAAAGAAACACACACAGACAGTTTGCAAGGCAAATTGTTTGGTATTTACATATAATTTGGGCTCGACAGTCGGCAGAAAAGGATGAGGTCACATTCTCATTACGTCAGACGCTATCAGCTGGACTAAAGCTGGATGATGAGAGGCAGATATGACACAGTTTTCAGTTTCCTGGTGCTTTGCCAACTGGGCTAACGATTTGTAGCTTGCCCTTTGTATGTGTATCCATCCATCCCAGCCTAGTTCCCTAGTCTGGGCTAACATTTGGGGTCGTTATTTGATCATCATTAGCGATACGAATTGGTAAGCACCGTATATGTGGGCGATTTTTCTCGCTCTCTTTTTCAAGGATGATGTCGTTTCGCTTTGCTTGGTTGCACAGAAAAAGACAGCAAGGGGCAACAAAAACCTTGCAACAAAAGTTTCGTTTGCTCTTTTGTGTGTTGTGCTTGACTTGGTTCGCTCTTTGATAAAACTCCGGGCCCTGAGACTCAACTCACTCCCTAATTGTGTGTTAAGAAAGTGGTAGGAGAGTGCGGGGAGGGGGAGGAGCACCCACGGAGCTTGGAGTCTCGGTTTGCAAAGCTGAGTGTAATTAAATAATTGCGGTAAGCTCGCTACCAATTCGATCTAAAGCATTTGAGTTTTTGGTCTTGAGCTTCTCTTTTGTGAACAGATACATACTATGTACAGTTTTTTTTCAATATTACCATGATGTGGAGATTAAATTTTATGACTTTCATAGTTTAGGTAAATTTTCCGAATTTGCCATTTGAACAGGGACAGTTTATGAAATGAAGTAGGTAAGCCGACTTAAGTATACCATGCACCATGTGAAAAAACTACTTCAAATTTATGAAGTCAAATTCATATAAGTATTAAATTCCTATCGCGTGTCAAGTTGTCTTATTTATTCACTTTTTATTTTGCGCAGTGTAAAACAGCTTACGCGCACAAGCAAGCGCACGCATACAATGATACCTTTTCTCTGCTCCGTTTTTGGGCGTATCCCTGGACTAAATAAGTAGCTGCGGTAGATTTTGAGAACCAACGAAATTGTTATTGCATTTACACGATTTAAATACTTAGTTCGTTAATACATACATATATGATCACTACTACATACATATATCAAATAGATAGAGGTAGAATATGAAAAGAGGGAAAGATAACATTGAATGCTCGCATGTTTTCGAATGGTTTCAAGGTACTTAGCACAATGTAGGTCAGGAATAAGAAAATAAGAAAAGAAAACGGAAAAGACTTAAAATTAGGAAATGCAAATGATAAGTCGCTTTTCAATTTTATGTGAAATTTACTCAGTAAAGTAAGGTAAAGCAGCACGTCGTACAATAAGAACTGTTTGGCATGCTTAGTATTTGGCGATTGGCTTCTTTGATTTTTTTTTTGTTTATTAAGCGAATGGAATTCGAATCCGATGACTCATTTTTAGGGTCTGTGTAATGTAATGGTCAAAGACTGCAAAGGGCTGGAAAGGGCTGCATTTTAAATAACACGATTCCAAAGAATTGTGTTTAAGACATACCAAAAAAAAATAGTCCTTATTGGTTCATTTTGTTGTATATTTTGTATTAATTCTCTTTTAATTTATTCGTCGAATTCAATCTGACTTTTATTTCATATAATTACTTTTCATATTGAAGGTTGTGCCTTGTAGTTAATGCTTTCTATTTTTTTAGTGACTGCTTTTCGTTGGATATTTCTTGTTCTTTTTTTAATTCAATGCAGCACAAAAAAAAACATACCGACACTTACACTTGAACCCACAAGTTTCAACAGACCCTTCCACCCACATCCACAACCACGTCCAGACACAACAGATTTAACAACAAGATTTAACACGCGCACGTTCTCGTCGGTCTTTGTTTCTGTACGCAAACCACGACAACAACATATGTACATATACAGAATCATATGCCAGCCACTGTCAAAGCTGCTGCACATCATCAATATTATCGCTGCCACAAGCAACAGCAGCAGCAACAACAAAGCTGCTTGCGCCAGCACAGGCAATTGCATCAACTAGTCAACAGCTCCAGCGAATTTAATGAGTTACAGCAATGGCCAAGCAAGCAGCAGGAAGGTTTATTAGGAGGTGGGGGAGGCGTAAGTCCAAGTGGTGGTGGAGTAGTATCAGGAAAAATCTATATAACACCAGCAGATATTCCGCCTCCTCCACATCCCCCACACACACCACATTTACACCACAATGGCAACAGCAGGAGTCGACATCCACATCTCCACCAGCATCATCGCACACCACCGCATCGCTGTAAGTGTGATCATCCCATTGAGCTGTTGGGCTACGAAGACGGCGCCATTCACCGCCATCAGCCCTGTTACTATAAAGCAGCCGCCACCTCCTCATCGCGGCGCCCCAATGCCAAACTCCATGAGTCCATGCTGGGTGGCAGCAATCTGGACGATGATGATTTGGCCAGTGCGGGTAGTTTTGGTGATAGCATGTCAAGGTTTAAGGTAAGCGGAATATCGTAAGAGCAAGTCGAAAATATTTGGGTGGTTAGCCTCCGAGGACCCTTCAATTAAATTTGCTATTTATCCGTACGTTAACAAAAGGATTGTGTGCCCTGGGTATGGAAGAAGAAGAAGTGGGATATTAAGGGGATTTGCCAATATGTAGCTATTGTTTGTGGACGTCAAAATGAACCCCCCCCCCCTGCTTAAAGGTGGATAAATGGAGGATGAGTGCAGCTAATTTAGCAATGCGCAAATAGAGTTGAAGATAGGTTTTGTGGCCCTTTTGAGAGAACAAATAAGACGGAGTAGTGGGAGGGGTAGAATGCAACAAGTGGGGCGAAATGACAATCAAGATACAATGCAACGGGAGGAGCAAAAGACACAAATAAATTTTCTCGAGGCCATAACTCCGCAGGACATTGAGCGATTTCGCCAGGACATGCTTTTCTGCGTCCTCCAGAATCAGGACTATCGATCTGCATTCAAGGATTTTCATTATCCTTCGACAAAATGGCCAAAAAGTCACAAAAAAACCACAAATGTCCTTATAACTCAGCTATTTCAAGGACGATCCGGATGTCCTTTGGCGAGATTGAAGTGCTTGGTGAGCTGCGTAGACTGACACTATAATATCCTTGAAAGTCCTTCAGGAAGCTAAGAAAAAATGACTTTTTTACTAAATCAAAACTAGCTCATATATCGCGAGTCCTTTGAAGGATCAGAACGAAAATAGTGTCAATCGATTCGTTTCATCAAGGACTATCATCTGTGTGAAGGACATTCCGATAGTCCTGCCAGAGGCTGAGATATTAGGGATTTTGCGATTTTTTTCATTTTTTTGGCCGCCCGGTACATTCTGGGAAAAAACGCAAATATAAAAGTAAGTCGCCGGGCCGACTTGGATATACCATGCATCAGGTGAAAATTCATAAATTAAATTTTTTTCAAATCCGATAAATATTGTGGGAGAAAATGGAATTTATCGAATTTCGGAGACGGAAAGGGGCGTGGCAAAAATTTGAAATAAACTTTGTCTGCGTGCGTATTGCACGCATATACTGTCCAAATTGGCAAGAAGTGGCAAAAAAAAAAAAATAAACTTCATCTGTCTGCAGAACAAACGAGTCTACATGCCAAATTTGGTGGCTCTAGCTCTTATAGTCTTCGAGATCTCGATGATTTTACAGACGGACAAACAGACGGACATGTCTCAATCGACCCGGCTATTGATACTGATCAAGAATATATATACTTTATAGGGTCGGAAAAGCTTCCTTCTGCCTGTTACATACATTTTGGCGACTTTAATATACCATTTCATCCTATGGATGCATGATATAAAAATAAAAAAAATATTTACACTTTTGTCAATACACATGGGAATTGAAGAGAGGCCACAGCGAAACGTGGCAGGGTACAGCTAGTTCAGAATAAAAGTAAACAAACGCAAAAAAAATGACGAGAACAATGGAAATGGAAAATTACCTTTGAATTTGAAACTAGAAATTTGATTCAATTACCAAGAAGAAAAGGATTTTCGATTTAAATTAAAAATGCTAAGACATAAATTGAGCAATTTTAGCAAAACTATGCATAGTTTTGCTAAAATTGCTCAATTTATGTCTTAGCATTTTTAATTTAAATCGAAAATCCTTTTCTTCTTGGTAGCTATGGAAGGACTACAGAAAGCTAACTAAAATAAGACAAAGTTGAGTAGATCCGCAGTAGACTTTTAATTCCTGGTGGGAAATTGCATTAAGCATAAAATTAATGAATTAAGTCTCACCCATGCTTCTAAGGACATTGGCTAATCTGATAATCTGATATGCCAGATGTAGGTCTTCTGCCTTCCACTGCTTCAACATGAAGATGTATTTACGTTGATTAGAATTATATTAATAAAAACTAATACCATAAGCTAACATTGGCCGTTTTGAAATACATATATGTACATATGTATGTATATACAATAAATCTAACTCAATAAATTAATTACCCACGACAACAACTAACTTAACTTTGCCATGTTAATGAAAACCCAAACGACAAAAGACAGAACGAAAACGGCAACAACAAAAAACGAAGAAAAGAAGCAGAAACCGTGTGCAGAAGCAGTAGTAAGTACAAAAGTAGCAGCAGCTGATAGAAAGAAAAGACCTCATAAATTTTGTAGCAGGTAAAGGATAGTTGACAAGCCCCTCATTGGGAAGGAAAGAAAGAGGAAAAAACACTTTTTGGACATACATATGTATGTATTTCATTCAACTTAAATGCAACTTTTCCGGGAATTTTTGTGAGACTAATTACCGGAAATTTTAAATGCACAAGATTACAATTGCCATAAAAATTATGGAAAGTTTCATATTTAAATAATCAATCCTAAACCACTACAACTATGTAGAGCCTGAGGATTAGTTCCTCCAACTAATTGCGCCATATTGTACACCAATTCAATTTAACCAACAAAAGCCATTGAATCAAAGCAACCACAAGTAACATACATATGGGTATGAAAAACTAACCATGCTGTAATGCTAATGCTCTACAAGGTGGATGGAATTATCGTTATTACTTCTATGTACCTAACATAGAAAACATGTCTTTCGAAAACGATCTCATTAACTCTTATAGTGCACATATGTACATAAGAACTGTATTAAGAGCTGATCCAGACAGGAGCATACTTATACATACATATGTATGTATGTATGTATGTATGTACACACGTTCTTATGACTCATTTATCTTCCTCTAAGAGCTATGGGTAACTGAGGAATCATTTAAATCAAGCAATTGATGCATATGTATGTATGTATGTACCTTAACAAATCGAGTATACCCTTTTAAGTGAAGAGAATCGTAACAATTTCCAATTTGTTATGAAATGCACTGACCCCGAAACTCAACTCATTTGAAATCGTGGTATCTGTAGGAGAGAGTTGTGGAAGGAGGTCAATGGGAAATTTACCTGCACAAGTGCCGTTTTTTGTTTTCGGGTGTAAAGTTGGAGCTGGAAAGGGAAAGTGTTAAAGGGTTTTTTGCTGCCGATTCCATTTTGTTGTCTCTTTGTCGATTTTCAAAAAACCGGGACGGGATAAGAGATCGATCCCGAAATTCCCGCAGGTCCCGAAAAAACTATCGGGACCCAAAAAATACTCGGGATCCAAAAATAAAATGTTCGATGAAACTTTCAGTATCACTGACTGCAATTTTTGTTTTCCATGTGTTTTTACTGTAACGAAACCTGGTCACTCTTTTTATATAATGCTAAAGAAATGGCCACGCAAAAAGAAATTGTGAAATTAATTGCCCAAAAATCGGAAAAAAATAACAATATTTAACAATACTTCGAAAGCTGATATATGGAAGAATTTCCAAATTATTAAGCACGACAAAGAAATTGTGCTGATAACAACCCCATCAGCAAAAAAAAGTGGCTGATCAAGACAATTCCATAGTACCAGATAGGTTTTCGGAGTTTTGTGCAATGCAACCCGAAAAGAAAGATAATATTGACGAAGAAATTAGTAATTATATTAAGAATGTTAAACTTAAGAAAAATGTGAATATAAGTATTATCTTTTTGGAAGCAGTGCAATGAATTGCCATTATTGCAAATGCTGGCTAGGCAAACTTTAAATGTTCCGACATCCTCCGCAACTAGCAAAAGAGTTTTTTCTACTTCAAGTAGAATTTTGGAAGACAGAAAAACTCGGCTTATTGGAAAAAATTTTGAAAAAATGTTGTTTTTAAATAAAAATATGGATATATAAAGTAAGAGTTTATTGTATAAATATATAAATATATATTTATACATATATAATAATAAATATATAAATAAATATATAAATAAAATAATATGCATATATGAAAAAAAATTTCGGGAAAATGTCGGGTCCCGCGGTCGGGACTGAAAATTTTTCGGGATAACCGGGATGGGAAAAGTAAATTTGATTTCGGGACGGGATGGGACGGGAAGCATTTTCTTTCCCGATCCCCCATCTCTAGTGTCTACGCATAGCTCGGGTATTTTTGTTCCCAATTGGTGGACTGATAGATATTCATAACATTAGTGTGTCAAATTAAATTGCGATACGATATATATTGAGTAACAATTTTTTTTCGGGCGGACAGACCGTCATACAGACGGGCATGTCTCAATTAACTCGGCTTCTCATGCTGCTTTATAAGGTCGAAAATGTTTTCCTCTGCGGACCACTATATCATATAGCTGCCATACAAATACAAACGTTAAATGCGAATAACTTCTCTATTTTTTGAACAATCTTCTCCAAACTGATTATGTACATAAATAAAAAGGGATTACATCATATGCGTGAATTTTAAAACAATCGGATAAACATAACGCCTGATTTCGACGACATAAAATTTGCCTATATATACACACACGCATAAGCAGTGAAGCACATAAGTATATGTGTCAAAATTGCGATTGTGTGTGTGTGAATATGAATATCAATCGCTACATTGTCTTGGCACGCTTACTATTTGGCGATTGGCTGGCATGAGCAACGTAGGAGCGGTGGCTTAGTGGTTAGAGGGTCTTGCGTGTGGAACAAGAGGTGCGTGTTCGAATCTCGTTCGCGACATACAATAAATCATGATAATAATAAATAAATATTTAAAAAATTTTTTTTTTTTTTTGTTTATTAGTTGAGTAGACGCGAGTTCGAATCCCACGAAAGTCGATGACAAATTTTTTAGTGTATTTAAAGTATTTCTTTATTGGATTAACACACAAAAAAATGTAATGGTCAAGGGCTGCAAGAGTATACAAACTTCGGCTTATTAAAAATGATCTCTATTAGAGATCATTTAGTTTCATTCAAGAGACAGGTGATTTCTAATATATCTCCTTAGTTCTCTCGGGAGTTATCCTACTTGAAAACTGTGATGACAAGATGTTTTAAGAAGTTTAAAAAACTCGCCGCTCGTCTGATTTCATTCTGTATTCTGTTGCTCGTTCGAGATTTTTGGTTACCAATATGCAATGTTATAAGGATTATCTATGGCGCTGCAAATTTCAGTTTTCTCGAGATCCTAAGCAAATTTATAACTTTGTCAATACTAAACGTAAGACATCGTGTATGTATCTTCCTTGTCGTTTCAAAATAACAAAGTTAAGACTGATTAGGCAATTGCCGATATGTTTGCTGATATTTTCAACCTTAACAACCTATTCCTCAACGGAATATCATGGAAGACTTCCGTCTCCTTATCAGTCAAAAAAGTCGAATTGTATTTTTAATCCAGTGATTTATTAAAGTTCGCTTCTTAGGGTGCTTAATTTAGTGAAACCCGTGTATTTACGAGGACCTGATGGTATACCTGGCTGCGTACTCAGGTTTTGTGCAAATGCTTTATGTAAGCCAATTTTGAAGTTATTGTTGTTGTCTGTTGACTCGTCCTCCTTCCCAGCTATTTGGAAGGAATCATATATTATTCCTCTCCATAAAAATGGTAAAAAGTCCGAAGCTTCAAACTATAGGGGTATTTCTAAATGGTCTGCTATTCCTAAAGCTTTTGAAAAGATAATTACTTCTCAATTGCAACACTTCTGTAGGTCTATTATTTCGCCATCCCAGCATGGGTTTGTGAAACGTAGATCCACTACCACTATCTTTTTAGAATTCACTTCTTTAACGATCGATGGATTCAGAAATGCAAAACAAACTGATATACTGATTTCAGTAATACTGATTCTGTTAATCATACGCTTTTGCATATTAAGTTGAGCGACATTGGCTTTCCGCCAACCTTACTTTGTTGGATTCGCGAGTATCTAACAATTTTAAGTCTTGGTGTCGGCTCAATTTGTTAAACCTTAACACTACTAAGTGTAAGGTAATGACTTTTCATAGAACTTCTCCTCAACTGGTAACCTATTTTCTTAATCATAGTCCTTTGGAACGTCTAATTGAGATGAACGAATTAGGTGTGCTCATGGACGGCAAGCTAACTTTTAATTCCCATATTTCTAATATTGTCGATAAAGCAATGGGTGTTCTTGGCTTTATTAAGCGGTAGTCGAAGGAATTAGATGGTAAATATGATGATAAATTGTGTATGGTCGCCTCATGATGAAACGGACCAAACTAGAATCGAATCTGTACAGAAGCAATTTCTGCTTTTTTGCTCTTCGTGGCTTAAACTGAAATCGCAATGTCAATTTACTCCAGGACTTCTTTTGATTAACCTTTTCTTCTCTCATTGACCTAGAATATTGCTTAGTGTAATTTTTATGCACCAGCTTTTGAACGGTGAAATAGATTGCCTGAGTTATTGTCTCAGGTTAATCTATCCCTATCCTGTAGATCTACTAAAATCTTTATTCCTTTATCTTTGATCAAGTTTATTTCAAATTTTGGCCACGCACCATAATTTAATTTGGCACACTAATACATGATACGAAATCCATCATCCTACCATATATCATAAGAATTGTAATAAAAATGGCCGAGTTATACATAGAAACGTTTTTCACTCATAGCGGTGCAAGGCAGATGCACACAAAAGTGAGCGAGATAGCATATGCTGAAAATCACCGATTTAGTCAGGGGGGCGCTAAAGTGCTCGTGTCCACATAAGAGTGAGCGAGATAGCATTTAAAAGAAATTCAATATATTTTCACCTGATGCATGGTATATCCAAGTCGGCCAGGTCAACAGTGAGTCAATATATTTTACTTACATGTACGCAAGTGGTACGTACATATGTTTCGCCGCCCAATTATTTGATGTACATAAATTAACATACATTATATAATATTTATTTACTTTAGCTTGAAAAAAAAATTAATTAAGGCTCTGTAGAATATGATATCTAAACGTACAAATATGTAAATATATATGTATGAAGCTTAAACTTAGGTCTCTTACAAATATGACGAAAAACAATGAAAATGTTTTCAAATTCAAATTAAAAATAAAATAAGTAAGTCGCCGGGCCGACTTGGATATACCATGCATTAGGTGAAGAGATATATATTAAATTTCTTTCAAATGCTATCTCTCTTTTGTGGAAACGAGCACTTTAGCGCCCCCCGACCAAATCGGTGATTTGCAGCATATGCTATCTCGCTCTTTTTCGCGTGCATCTGCCTTGCACCGCTATGAGTGAAAAACGTTTCTATGTATAACTCGGCCATTTTTATTCCGATTTTAATATTTGGTGGGATGATAGATATACGTAACATGTATTAGTGTGCCAAATTTAATTTCGATACGATAAATATTTCGGGTGAAAATCGAATTTTTCGAATTTCGGGGGCGGAAGGGGGCGTGGCAAAAATTTGAAACAAACTTGGTCTGCGTGCACACTGCACGCATCTAATGACCAAATCCGATAGCTCTATCTTTTATAGTTCCCGAGATATGAAGGCTCAAAATATTGTTTTTCAAATAGCGTGGGCGGAAGGGGGCGGGTCGAAAAAAAAAAATAAACTCGATCTGCCTGCAGAGCAAACGGGTCTACATGCCAAGTTTGGTAGCTCTAGCTCTTATAGTCTCCGAGATCTCGATGATCCTACAGACGGACAGACAGACGGACATGTCTCAATCGACTCCGCTATTGATACTGATCAAGAATATATATACTTTATAGGGTCGGAAAAGCTTCCTTCTCCCTGTTACATACATTTTGGCGACTTTAATATACCATTTCATTCTATGAATGCATGGTATAATTAACAAAGAAAAAAACACAAAATCAACTTACTAATTTGTATTACTCCTTGAGGTGCAAAATACAAATATTTTTGTATACAGCAAACATACATTCATATATATATAAATATATATTTTATGCACTATTAAAATCTATAATTTATTGTCTGTTACAAAAAACAGGATAATATTAATCAATTGTAATCGAACAATTTCACTCTTGAACATGGAAGAACATTGAAAACACAGCAAGAGCAAGATCAAATTGAAGGTGAAGAAAACGTAGAAGAGAATACGTATGTATAATGATTTATTGAAATCAGTGAGTAAATTTTAAAATTTGAGAAGTTTTGAGTCGGCATATATGCGTACTGCATGTGATCCCTTTTTTTCAGGCCAAGGCTATAAAGCGATCCGGTTTGTGTACTGAAAGCAAAATTTGTTGAAATGTTCTATTAATAATATATTGGTTGCATTATTATCACCGTTTTGTTTTTCTGTTCGAATATATTTTTATTGTATTTATTTGCCTTTTTGTTAACGTTTGCCTATACACAATTTTCAATTTCTAGTTTACAAAAAGCCATTTGACAACTATTTATTTACAAATTGAATTTTCGCTTTCTGTTTTCCATTTTATACATGTAACAAATTAAAAATCAAAGAAAAAAACACTACATCAAAACACAAAAAAATATAAAATATAAGTGGAAGCAATTTCTAAGTACCAATTAGGTTTTGTTTTTCTTTTTTGGGTTTCATTTTGTTTGTTGTAATTTTAGCAAGCATGGAACACATATATAAGTATACATGTTAATGTTTTAAAGTTACTTTTAATACAATAGTATTTAAATATTTTGCTCGCTTATTTGGCACTCTTCATCAGCCGACTGCTGGCAAAACATTCTCCAAAGAAACGATCCAGCGAGTGATATAAATGCGGACGTACATTGGCAAGTCCATGGTCCTCATCGGCATAGCTCTGTGGATAGATAAAAAGTTAGAGAACAAATTCTTTATATCGGGATTAAGGCTGATTTACTTAAATATAGTTCGACATATACATATGTATTATCTACCTCGTTTATAAATAAACAAGATACAATAGATTTTGCGGACTACCGAAGTTGAGTGCTAAAGCTAAAATGTGCAGACATACAAGTATGTATAAACTGTTTTGACTTCCATTGTGACCTTTTCCACAGATAAATCTTAAATCCCAATTAATGTCATACATGGAAATACTTTAAAGTTTATGAGTATAAATATGATTTTTACTTACAATTTGCTTGAACAGAATGTCATGACGCTCCAGATTCTTAGCCAAAATCATGGCCTGTTGATAATGTACTTTATCATCTAAAGTTCCATGGACGAGTAGGTATTTTTTGCCACGTAACTTTTGAGCTCGTGTGCTCAATCTGGAATCTGCATAGCCAACCTCGTTGATAGTGGGAAGTCCCATGTAACGTTCGGTATATATGGAATCTAAAAGATCGCAAATATTTCGAAGTGTTAGTTATATGGGCTATGAGCTTTGCAGAAAGGCCTACCATAGTAAGCCCAATCCGTGACAGGAGCAATAGACGCAGCACACTTGAACACCTCGTTTTTATCGTTGGCCAAAGCCATGGCAGCGGCGTATCCACCATATGACCAACCCCAAATTCCGATATGTTTTTCGTCAACATATTTGAGTTCAGTTAGATTTCTATTTGGAATAAAGTCAACATTAAGCATTCGTGTTCGCTTTCATATTGAGTTCTGCCCAACTTACTGGGTGACTGTAATCTGATCACTGATCTCCACTGTGCCCAATTGGAGATAGATGGCATGTAATAGATTTTCACCGCGCAGCCCAGAGCCACGACCATCAATCTTGGCATAGATCACCGATTGGTTCGAGCTCAAATAGGTGCCCCAGTCGAGCATCCACTTGTTGGTAACCTAAAAGAAGAGAAACATATTAGATATCGTGTTGTTGGCACGCAAAGTTTAAATGTGATTTTCGACTTACGGAATAGGAGTCGGGTCCACCATAGACATCCACTAACAGGGGATATTTCGTGTTTCCGCTCTTATCCAAATTGGGTGGCAGCTGAAGTAAGACTTTGGCCTGGAAGCCATCATCTATATTGAATGTCAAAACTTCATGCGTCGGCAAAGCCATACCTTGAAGCTTGGAACGCAGAGCCTCATTAGTTTCCCAATCGTGAAGTTTGGTCAAAACAACTTCCGCTGTAAGGAGAAACAGTTGGTGAAATTCGCAATAAATGATGGCAAATCTGACTATGTTAAGATTATATATGGCTTTACTTACAGTCTGAAAGTGTCCATTCATATATAGCTGTTGTGGGTATTCCTGGGCCCAATGACGTGATTACGATTTCATTATAGTCATTGAATATAGCCGAATAGTAGGATTGCTCCACATTACCCGAATGCATTAATTTGCAGGTCAAACATTTGGGGGTCTGCTTTCTTGTACTGCTTGAAGCTCTAATGGCATAAAGATGCAATTGCTCGGGATGCTCTTCAGTATTGGCCGTATAGAAGATCACGTCGGTGGCGCCATCCCAATGGAGAATACTATCTACCACATATTGTCCATCTGTGTGAAAACAAAAACTTGCGCCCCCGACCAAATTAGGGATTTCTAGCACATGCTATCTCGCTCACTTTTGTGTGCATCGGCCTTGCACCGCTTTGAGTTTATAACGTTTGTACGTATAACTACGCCATTTTTGTTCAGATTTTTATAAAATTTGGTGAAATGATAGATGTTCATAACATGTATTAGTGCTCCAAATTAAATTACGATAGGAAATAAATATTGCGAGTGAAAATCGAATTTATCGAGCTTTAAAGGCGGAAAAAAAATTAAAGTAAAATTGCTCTGCCTGCATCCTCTACACATCTACTGTCCAAATACGATAGCTCTATCTCTTATAGTTCTCAAGATATCAAAATATTGTTTTTCAAATAGCGGATGGGGACGTGACAGAAGGCCGGGCTAACTTCGACCATGCCGAAGTTTGTATACCCTTGCAAGTTCTTGCGTTACTCAATCCCTAAATGGAGATCGCAAAATGGAAAGGGTTTTTGTGTAAAAACCCGTATCTACACCCTATAGCACGGCACGCATGCATATGTATGTACAATATGTATGTAGATACATATGCAGCATGCAATTTTTTCATTGATCGCAAAAGAAACAAAAAAGTTTTTAAAAGCAAAATTTTTTTGGTCTGATTGTTCCTATGAGTAAGCTGCCAAATGTACAGTTTTATAATAATGAGTTATTGATCTAATCTCATTTTTTGGCTGATGGTTCCTATGAGAGCTATATGATATAGTCGTCCGATCCGGATGAATCCCAGATATACAATGCCTGCGGTATATAAAAGACTCCGTTCAAAATTGCAGCTCTGTAGCTTCAGCGGTCTAGGAGGAGAAGCTGTTGATCCAGACAGACAGACGGACAAACGAATTTGAACTTCCCCTGTCATGCTGATCAAGAACATATATACTTAATATGGGTCGGACAACTATATAAAAAAAAAAACGAATATATATGTCTTTCTAAGCCTTTCTCCAAATTATTCATCTCTGTCACGTATGTAACACTTACAAGAAGAGGTTTTGCCTTAAAGCACTGTAAATTTTCCCGTCAACCATAGTTAATTGCAAATTATGTTCAACTTGGATCATTATGTTAGATACTACACATGTGTTAAGTTAAGTTGTAGATTTTAGAACTTCAATTCTTTCCTGAAAAGCTCTTCTTTGATAAGCGCCAATTGCGTTGATTTTTTTTAAAATTAAACCTTTTTAGTCTGCAATAACGTGAAGATGCCGGTCAAAGATTCTTCCAAATTAATTTGCGCTTTTTACGATCATAATCTTTAATTGTAGTGGTATAAAAGAAGTTACAAATCATACGACGTTTTGCTAAGTTTACTCAAATATTGATGTTCGCTCATATTTGTCTCCACGAGAATTGAAAATACTTCATCGGCACTAAATTCGAAAAACGCTACATGATATGAGTTGCAGGAACGTAGGGCAGAAGCAATAAATTCATCGGTTTTTGATAGCTCAGCCTTCCACGATCAGTTGTTTTGGTATTGATTGAGACATCTTGTCGGCACAGCGCAATGAAATACTTTCCTTCTCATTCAGCCAAAAACTTTGATATTCAACCACTGAATATTTCGCGCGATTAAAGATATACAAGCTTGCAAAACCACACTTATTAAAATTGTCTGGCAAAATCAAATTCAAATGAAAATCCAAATCAAATAAAAATAATAATAAAACAGTGCACACTGGGCGGAATTGCCAAATAAGTGGCATAAAGTCGATAGCGCACAATATCGAGCTGAAACTTGGTATATTTGATAAGAATAGCACTATTAATATTGAAACAAAATTTAAAGTTCATTTGACCACGCCTACCCCAATAGCCCATATAAGGCAACAATGCGTATACGTAATCACAAAGGAAAGTGTGAGAACTATATACATATAAAGTATAACATTTTTCATATTTTTTGTGTATTAGTGATAGTAATATAAAATTTATTATGATTAAATTCTTAAATTGGCCAAATATCCAGTTTGCAAGAACGGCAGAGTTGCGGCCGCTGTCGATCCATACGTCCAGCAGCGTTGAACGACAGAATTCAATGTGATCTACAAGTTCAAAATGCCGCCAGAGCCGCAAAAAGCCGCAAACAGAATTATTACTAACTTTTAATACACACTCTCTACTTTATTTTGACATACATTACACATCGCAGAAACACGCAGAAGGTTACTTTTTACTCCACAGAAGACGAACACTTATGTTTGGTTTTCTATCTTTTTGGACAACACAAAACAGTACACATATAAAAAATATAATAAATTTTAACACAAAATTGTTTTGTTTTATCTATTCTACATACCTTGACCTCCAAAATCCATTTTTTACAATATCTTATTTTTCTTTTATGTGAATTTGCCAAGCGCTCAAAGTCAATAAAAATTTCCCGCCAATTTTGTCGCAGGCAACAGCTGACTAATCAGCTGACTTTGAAGCTTGATCAGGATGACAGCGTTGCATGTTTGGCAAAAGCTTTCATCGATTTTTCTTAGTTATGGATTCTAGTTTGAATATACTTAAATATAATTATTATTTGCTTCCATAAAATTTTCGACTTTATGCCATTTATTTGGGAATTCCGCCCAGTGTGCAGTGTAAAAAGCAACAGCACAATACGCCGAACAGATGTTTTGCAGCCCAAAGCTAACGTTCAAAAATGTAAGATGTCGTTACTTTATTTACGTTAGTATAGTGTACACACATTTGCAAATTTTGGCACCTAAATCCACCTAAACATGAAAAATACCTTACGCATATATAAAAGATTGAATCAAATAAATTAATTTCACAACAACAATTTGATTCGTTGGTTAATTATTTTTATTAGGATTTAACGTAAACACCTTAAACTTCAAAATTCATGTCTGGATTTAATCTGGAACACTTAAGCTGACGTCTGACCACTGTGAATTGCAATTTTGGTTTGATAGAAACTTACTAAGCGCTGCACGTGTTGAAAAATGAACACGTGTTCGTGATTTCAATGCTATTTTTAGAAAGTACAGTTGCACATCCAGAAGAATGTGATGAACTTTTCGATTTTTGGCCTATGGGCGCAACCACTGCAGACTGCAAGTTGGGTTCTCTGAAATAATTCAAGGTAAAATGGTTCCCGAATATGTCCTATTGAGTCAATTGAGCTTTGGAACATATGTACATAAATACATAGATCTACATATATTGATTATGATCAGCTGAAGTGTTTAACAAAAGTCGCACAAATTTATAAAACATATACATAACAAATAATGTAAGTAAGTCGCCGGGCTGACTTGGATATACCATGCATCAGGCAAAAATTCGTACATATTTTATTTATTTATATATTTTAATTTAGGATATAGTTGTAAACTATCAACCTAACAATTTTTTACAAGCTCTAGCAACTATGGCCATCGGCTTAGACGATAACTACATCCATACACTAGCCTGGGACTCGAACCCGGATCCTCGTTGTTTAGTTGCCTTTATGACAGGGCCACTTAGACAACTCATCTACCGAGGACTGCAATTCGTACATATGTATATTAATTTCTTTCACACGCTATCTCGCTCACTCTTATGTGCACACGACCACTTAAGCGACCCCCAGACAAATCGGAGATTTCTATCACATGGTATCTCGCTCACTTTTGTGCGCATCGGTCTTTCAGTACAAAATGTTTTTACGTATAATTTGGTCATTTTTATTCCGGTTTTTATGTATTAGTGAGCCAAATTAAATTACGAGACAATACATATTGTGGGTGAAAATCGAAAAGCGTGGCAAAAAAACTAAAATTGACTTGGCCTGTGTGCGTACTGCACGCATCTACTGTCCAAATACGATAGCTTTAGCTTTTATAGTTCGCGAGATATAGGGGCTCAAAATATTGTTTTTTAAATATCGTGGGAGCCGATCCATTTGAAAATGTGCTGCCGGGGTATAGAAAAGATCATATACGATCTTTGAAAGCCATAGCTCTAAAACTGTGTGACTAGTTTGCATAGCAGAAGACAGACAGACGGATATGGCTATATCAACTGGTCTTCTCTTGCCGATCAAGAATATACATACATATATACTTTATAGGAACCTGGGTGTCATAATAATGCCAAATAATGCGCCCACAAGCCGTCAAAATTGATGCAACGTTTTTTCCAAACCATGCAACCAAATATACTATGGGATGAAATCCAAAGAGCAGATGCTTGGTTATATTAAAAAATAGAGGATATCCGACTAAATATTAAATACTTAATAGTATATTAATCAATTAATGCAACGTTTTCTAAACAGTTATTTTATTTAAACTATTAAATATTTAGTCGGATATCAAAGCGACGCATCGACGGCTTGTGGGCGCATTATTTGGCTATGACACCCAGGTACCTGCGGGCATTGTCTCTTATTGCCTAAGTAGCGTCCTTGCATGCACGAAAAAGAAAGAGATGGAAGATTGGGTTATAAGGAATAAGACATTTCGCATAAAAAATACAGTTATTGCGAGGCGAGTCATTTATTAATTCGTCATCCGATTTTAATGCAAAATACCTCATTAATTAGTGCCGTAAAACGGCGCCAAGTGAAAAGACCCAAATTTAGGAGCAAAAATCGCAACTTCAACTGGCTCCAATATTTGGGGATAAATTGAAAATAACTTCTTCTTAGGGTCCAAAGGTGTATCTTTAATATTAACGATTCTGGAAAAGTGTGCCAAATATTTGTCCACAAAAAATGGGGGGTTTTTCCAATCAAATGCACATGGGGAAAAAACGGCTAAAGCCAACTTAACAAAATTTGCGGTGCATCGTCTCAATATATTGACAAACACATTGCAAAAAAAATTGTTTCAAACACTCGAGAAAATCTGAATTGAACAACGAAAAAAAATATGTGCCAAATAAATGGCCACCACTGTATGTATGTATGTACAAATTCACTACATATGTAAAAAATAGACAAAGCATCGAGTAAATATAATGCACTCGAAATCTCTATTTGTACATATGTTTTTATTTGTATGTTTTATTTTATTTGTACGAACGAGTTTTCAACATAAAAATATGTAGATATATATACATATGCATGTATGTATGTACATACATACATACATATGTAACCTACAAATGAGTTTCATGTTTGAATGTGCTTACGTCATGAGGCTATTGGCGGTATTCGACTTCCCTAAGCTCAAGCATAAACCAGTTATTGGCAACCCAGTCTGGAACTACTTTCATTTTCGACTGCAACTTTGTGTGATTTGGGTTCAATTGTATACCATGTATCCATACGATGAAATGGTACATTAAATTCGCTAAAATGTATGTAACAAGCAGAAGGAAGCATTTCCGACCCTATAAAGTATGTGTATATACATAGGTACATACATATGTATGTATATTCTTGGTCAGAATAAGAAGAGAAATTGATATAGCCATGTCCATGCGTCCGTAAGAGTGCACAAATCTCAGCAACTATAAATGATAGAGGTACCAAATTAAGAATGTGGACTCATATAGTATCGACGCTGACCAAGTTAATTTTTTTTGCCACGCCTCCTTCTGCCTCGTAGTTAAATTTGACTAATACATGTTACTTGTACATGTCTTGACAGCATGAGAAGCAGTGCTGCCAGATTTTGGGAGGCACCATAAGCTACAATAGATTTAGGAAAAATAAGCTAGAATTTGCTAAAAATAAAAAAAAGATTTAAAATAAGCTAACCATAAAAAAACACATAAATAATTGATTTTGTAATTTTATTAAAGTAAGGAAATTATTTCATCAACTTCATTTATTAATTCCATATATGTATTTGGCGGATGTTGTAATTAATTCCAGATATTTTTTTTTGGCACATTTTATTAATATCAGGGAGGCACACTTTTCCTCAACTCTGTGTAAACGCTTTGTCTACTGCCAGTCATTACGTTAGCATTATCGGTGCCGATTCTTATCAAGTTTGATATATCTAGATTTAAATTACCGAGTTTCATTTTTTCAGCCTCTGCGATTGTAATAGAGTCGCTCGACTGAATGGAATTCAAACTTAAAAATGTCGTTATCATACTTTGACTATTTAAACTGTAGTAAATTATAACGACGCCTAAAGATTAAGAAAGACGCAAACATAAATGTAATTACGGTACACAAATATTTATAATTTATTTCATACTTACCCAGCAACTTTGTCATACTTATGTCATTGGACTCATCCAACAACAAGCAAAATTTGGACGTTCCTTTGTCTATCCGCGAATCGTCATTAAAGTGGACTCCCAATACATTGTTTATTATTTGCGTGCACTTTGTCCGCTTCAACTCTATGTCAGCAGTCGCGTTTCATGCTTTAAACAGTTCGACACACAGTTGGAATAAATGGTCGATAGGTGCTATGGCTGAGTGTTCAGCAATGTAGATACAAAGTGCAGCCTCCTGTTCCTCTCTTTTTGTGGACTTTCTGACAAAAGGTATTTTGTTAGTTTGTGCCACGCTTCCAATGGACGCAATATGCTTTTTGGTTTCCACATGCTGCCGTAATTCGCACAACTTGGCCTCAATCGATGTCTTATAAAAGCAGCAGTACGCTTTTGTGGAGTCTATTGGCACTTTGCGTAGCCACTCAATCGCGGAAATTTTGTTCGTACGACACTTTCGGCATTTTTTTTAAAGTTTGTGTTCAAACATATGCAATACCAAAATACGAATGAAAAATTGAAAAAACTTGTTTTGCTCTAAATTTTTTAAGCTGAAATAAGCAAAATTAATTTTAAAATAAGCTGGATTTCAAGCTATAAGCATTTCAATTATTTTTCAAGCTAATTGATTTTAAAATAAGCTAAATCTAGCTTAAAATAAGCTAATATGGCAACACTCATTATGAGAAGCCGAGTCGATTGAGACATGTAGGATCATCGATTTCTTTCAAATCAGAATAGAAATGGTGAGCGAAATGGTGGTGTCTTAAAAATCGCGTCATGTGAAAGAAATTTAATACATACATATATCAATATTAACTTGAAGTATGGCATATCCAAGTTGTCCCAGCGTCCGACGTATGTATGTATCCCATGTAATTTTAGAAAGGGTTAAGTTGGAAACCAAGTGGAGAATGAACGAGAGAGAGACAAAGATTGAGAGAAAAAATAAAAAGTCTACGCATGCGCAACATACACTTCGAGGTGTAACGTGACTAGGTTCACTAAGTTACCAAGTTGTTAGCGTCTCACGAAGATTGCATTTAAAGTGGGTAAAGTGCGCATTATATTTTAAGTTAGGGTTATTTTTGGCTTGGCGTTAGACCCTTCTAAGGAAATGAGGGAAATGGTACCTAAGCTTGGAAATTTATAAAGGGTTGTAGTTGCGCTGATAAAATTAATATAATGGAAAAAACTCAATTGGTTTGTGTTACGGATCTCAATTAATTTATTTCGGATCACTTATTAATTTCAACACTATTCTGAAAATTTAAAACATACAATATACATACATACATATGTTTGAATCTATCAATATTATTTATACTATGGTATAAACATGACATTTTTGACTAGGAGAATACCTCATAAACTACTCCAATTCTTAGCAATGAACTTATCTAAAAATGCTTAATATTGTTATAAACATATTTAGGATTTATATTTGTAATGTGTGCTTCATTCCACTGACTAAAAGGGACTTGAAGCGGAATAGATTTGTTCGAAATAATAAGAAACGTTATTTGATTAGAACAATTTGGTTTTAAGCAAGGGAAACTTTCGAACATTTAATTGACTTACTGAATATGTAATACATAATATTAATAATATGTCATTCGCTAATCAATCAATTCAACAGAATTTGGTTCATTCCAAGGAGAAGAAGCGGCGATTGCGGATTACTATAAGTATTGTAGCAGCTGTTCTGGTTGTAGCTATCATTGCCACTACCTTGGTACTCACTATTGGTTCCGATGATAGTGATGACAATGACAATAACAATGGATCTAGTGATAATGCCATCAATCTGGAGGATGTGCTTAGTGGTCAATTATATGCTAAACGCTTCAATGGCACCTGGAGTAATGGGAACAATGTGATATACAAGGAAAGTGGGGTAAGAGTCGGAAAACTCGAAATATGAATTTTGTTTCAACGATTTTCCATTGAATTGCAGTCAATAATGGAGTATGATGTCAAAACAAAAGTGCGTACAACTCTGCTGGAAAACGCAGCGCAATATGTGCTTTATGAGAAATCTGCCGATGGCCAACTCCTTCTCTTGGCCAAGAACTATAAAAAGAATTTTAGATATAGTTTCCTGGCCGAGTATGATATTTATAATCTCAGCTCCAAGATTATAACTCCGCTGAAAATTCAAGACGAGCAACGTTATTTAAGTATGGTTCAATGGTCTCCCGTGGGTAATGCATTGGTCATCAATTATGATCGCAATTTGTATTACAAGGAGAGTGCTCTGGACACCGAGATTGCCCTTACCAGTGATGCAGAGGGAGCCATACTTAATGGTATACCCGATTGGGTCTATGAGGAGGAGGTTTTCAGTTCCAATATGGCCACATGGTTCAATCCTTCGGGCACTCAACTAGCTTTCATCAAATTTGATGATACCTCTACACACTTAATCAACTTCCCCTACTACGGCGACGCCGGAGATTTGCGCTATCAATATCCTCTGCATCAAGTGATTGCCTATCCTAAGGCAGGTTCCTCAAATCCCCGAGTTCAACTGGCCATGGTCAATTTAACACGTGCTGTCGCCACCGGAGATATACTGCCAAATGTAATGCCAGTGCCCCCGGCCTTAAATACGGTGACCGATTATATAGTCACAGTGGTTAATTGGGTGGATGACGCTCATGTGCTTTCCATATGGATGAATCGCGAACAGAATGCGGCATACATTGTAACGTTTGATGGACTGATCCGGAAGGACGTAAGTTTTTGTCAATATTGTTAATAACGTTTATATTGGTTTCGCCAATTTATAAACTCAATTTAACCTTAAGCTAACACTGCTTAGTGTACCGATTCGTCATTAGTCGCATCTAGCAAATCGAAATCTTGCTATCATTCGGATAATCACATCTTCTTGTTATCACTTTTGTTTAAATATAATTTCCATAGGTTTACAGCACTGAGTCAAAAACTGGTTGGGTGGATCTTTACACAGCTCCCTTCAAGAACCGAAATAGTTCTCGCTTGGCCTTTGTCCTACCCCATAATAACTATAAACACCTCCAGCTGCTCTATTCAAATGTGAGCAGTGCTGAACTCCAGCAATTGGAACCTCTCACAGATGGACAATATGTGGTAGATAGTATTCTCCATTGGGATGGCGCCACCGACGTGATCTTCTATACGGCCAATACTGAAGAGCATCCCGAGCAATTGCATCTTTATGCCATTAGAGCTTCAAGCAGTACAAGAAAGCAGACCCCCAAATGTTTGACCTGCAAATTAATGCATTCGGGTAATGTGGAGCAATCCTACTATTCGGCTATATTCAATGACTATAATGAAATCGTAATCACGTCATTGGGCCCAGGAATACCCACAACAGCTATATATGAATGGACACTTTCAGACTGTAAGTAAAGCCATATATAATCTTAAGATAGTCAGATTTGCCATCATTTATTGCGAATTTCACCAACTGTTTCTCCTTACAGCGGAAGTTGTTTTGACCAAACTTCACGATTGGGAAACTAATGAGGCTCTGCGTTCCAAGCTTCAAGGTATGGCTTTGCCGACGCATGAAGTTTTGACATTCAATATAGATGATGGCTTCCAGGCCAAAGTCTTACTTCAGCTGCCACCCAATTTGGATAAGAGCGGAAACACGAAATATCCCCTGTTAGTGGATGTCTATGGTGGACCCGACTCCTATTCCGTAAGTCGAAAATCACATTTAAACTTTGCGTGCCAACAACACGATATCTAATATGTTTCTCTTCTTTTAGGTTACCAACAAGTGGATGCTCGACTGGGGCACCTATTTGAGCTCGAACCAATCGGTGATCTATGCCAAGATTGATGGTCGTGGCTCTGGGCTGCGCGGTGAAAATCTATTACATGCCATCTATCTCCAATTGGGCACAGTGGAGATCAGTGATCAGATTACAGTCACCCAGTAAGTTGGGCAGAACTCAATATGACAAGCGAACACGAATGCTTAATGTTGACTTTATTCCAAATAGAAATCTAACTGAACTCAAATATGTTGACGAAAAACATATCGGAATTTGGGGTTGGTCATATGGTGGATACGCCGCTGCCATGGCTTTGGCCAACGATAAAAACGAGGTGTTCAAGTGTGCTGCGTCTATTGCTCCTGTCACGGATTGGGCTTACTATGGTAGGCCTTTCTGCAAAGCTCATAGCCCATATAACTAACACTTCGAAATATTTGCGATCTTTTAGATTCCATATATACCGAACGTTACATGGGACTTCCCACTATCAACGAGGTTGGCTATGCAGATTCCAGATTGAGCACACGAGCTCAAAAGTTACGTGGCAAAAAATACCTACTCGTCCATGGAACTTTAGATGATAACGTACATTATCAACAGGCCATGATTTTGGCTAAGAATCTGGAGCGTCATGACATTCTGTTCAAGCAAATTGTAAGTAAAAATCATATTTATACTCATAAACTTTAAAGTATTTCCATGTATGACATTAATTGGGATTTAAGATTTATCTGTGGAAAAGGTCACAATGGAAGTCAAAACAGTTTATACATACTTGTATGTCTGCACATTTTAGCTTTAGCACTCAACTTCGGTAGTCCGCAAAATCTATTGTATCTTGTTTATTTATAAACGAGGTAGATAATACATATGTATATGTCGAACTATATTTAAGTAAATCAGCCTTAATCCCGATATAAAGAATTTGTTCTCTAACTTTTTATCTATCCACAGAGCTATGCCGATGAGGACCATGGACTTGCCAATGTACGTCCGCATTTATATCACTCGCTGGATCGTTTCTTTGGAGAATGTTTTGCCAGCAGTCGGCTGATGAAGAGTGCCAAATAAGCGAGCAAAATATTTAAATACTATTGTATTAAAAGTAACTTTAAAACATTAACATGTATACTTATATATGTGTTCCATGCTTGCTAAAATTACAACAAACAAAATGAAACCCAAAAAAGAAAAACAAAACCTAATTGGTACTTAGAAATTGCTTCCACTTATGCAGGTCCAAAACAGAAAGCGTTATAAGATAACTGTGAACAATAATATTGCAAAAGAAACCACAATGGAAAAGGCTATAAAAATGTAGAATATACTTAGTTAGTCACTGTTCAATGTATTGTAGATATATAATTATATGAGTATATTCAACATCTCCACAGGCGCTCAAATCAAGAATAGCTTCAAAGTTCTAGGAAAATACATATATTTTTTTGTGTTTTGATGTAGTGTTTTTTTCTTTGATTTTTAATTTGTTACATGTATAAAATGGAAAACAGAAAGCGAAAATTCAATTTGTAAATAAATAGTTGTCAAATGGCTTTTTGTAAACTAGAAATTGAAAATTGTGTATAGGCAAACGTTAACAAAAAGGCAAATAAATACAATAAAAATATATTCGAACAGAAAAACGAAACGGTGATAATAATGCAACCAATATATTATTAATAGAACATTTCAACAAATTTTGCTTTCAGTACACAAACCGGATCGCTTTATTGCCTTGGCCTGAAAAAAAAGGGATCACATGCAGTACGCATATATGCCGACTCAAAACTTCTCAAATTTTAAAATTTACTCACTGATTTCAATAAATCATTATACGTATTCTCTTCTACATTTTCTTCACCTTCAATTTGATCTTGCTCTTGCTGTGTTTTCAATGTTCTTCCATGTTCAAGAGTGAAATTGTTCGATTACAATTGATTAATATTATCCTGTTTTTTGTAACAGACAATAAATTATAGATTTTAATAGTGCATAAAATATATATTTATATATATATGAATGTATGTTTGCTGTATACAAAAATATTTGTATTTTGCACCTCAAGGAGTAATACAAATTAGTAAGTTGATTTTGTGTTTTTTTTCTTTGTTAATTTTTAATTTGAATTTGAAAACATTTTCATTGTTTTTCGTCATATTTGTCAGAGACCTAAGTTTAAGCTTCATAGATATATATTTACATATTTGTACGTTTAGATATCATATTCTACAGAGCCTTAATTAATTTTTTTTTCAAGCTAAAGTAAGTACATAGTTTACAATGTATGTTAATTTATGTACATCAAATAATTGGGCGGCGAAACATATGTACGTACCACTTGCGTACATGTAAGTAAAATATATTGACTCACTGTTGACCTGGCCGACTTGGATATACCATGCATCAGGTGAAAATATATTGAATTTCTTTTAAATGCTATCTCGCTCACTCTTATGTGGACACGAGCATGCTATCTCGCCCACTTTTGTGTGCATCGGCCTTTCGAGTAGAAAACGTATCTACGTATAACTCGGCCGATGAATATTAAGGGTGAAAATCAAATTTATCGAATTTTGAAGGCGTAAGGGGCGTGGAAAAAAATTTAAGTAAACTTGGTCTGCGTATGTTATACAACACGGGAAGCATCTCCGATCCTATACATCATACATATTTTTCATCAGCAGCAATGGCCCCTGTCTGTCTGTCTGTTCTAGTCTCTGTTGGAGACTATATATGTATACATACATACATATGTGGATAATACAGATTGTTATTCGTGTGGCTCGAAAAGCCGGATCGAACTACCATATTGTATAAACCTAATAAAAATTATTACTGGAAATAAAAGTTCCAATAGAGAAAACTGCAAAGGCATATTAACATCGGAGCACTAAAGTTAGTTGGTTTTTTTTTAATTTGTTACCACAGCAAAATTTAGTTTCAATGAACAGTATTTGAATTGCCGTGTCGAGGATCATTAAAGGTCGGCGTACACGTAGCCCCCACATCACTCATTATACTCAATTCATTATAAAACGGATTTAATTTCATGTTATACAAATGCATACATTTGATGCATGTTCATTGGGATATGCTCTTCATAACTATATGTAACTATATTTACATTTAAAATAAACAAGCTTAATCGAATTTTAAAATGCAAATATATACATATGTTCGCGACCCATGTTGTTATCCAGTTATTAACGAGAATGGCTAAAACTTATCGTGGTACCATTACATTATCTTATCCTACTGCAGGTAAACCTCCTGGACCACCTCGTGCTGCTGCTGCTGCTCTTCAATGACTCCACCGTCATACTCAATCAATTGATCCGTTTCAGATTGATGATGATGGTCAATAATTATGTGCTCTTGTTGTTCAAGCTCTTCGCGCGTGTGCTGGATGCGTCCAACAACAACTCCGCCCATAGTCACAAAATTGCCATCGGCTGTTACAGCGCCTAGTTGCATGGCATTGGAGACATTAGGATCACTCAAAGCGGGCACATTGAAATGATGCTGATGCGGCACATTGTTGTTGCCACTTTTGCCACTCTGAAAATATAAACGAATTAACAACAATTAAGAACCAAATTTAAAGGGCATTCTAGTCTAAAACGAAGTAAGTAAGTCGTCGCGCCGGCTTGGATATACCATGCACCAAGGGAAATATCTATTTCCAATTTCTAAGACCAAATTCTTATACTTATAAATTCCTTTCGAATGTCGCGATAGCTTTCTTACTAACTCTTAAAAGCACACGAGCGAAAGGAAAACTTAAAAAATGTTTTTTTAAAGCTGGCTTTTTCAAGAGTGTAGCCATAAAATCTCATGTTCTAATCGCTCGATTGACAAAAATTTGTGACTGCATTTTTATTTGGGCGATTTCGATTGGAGGCGACTCCATTTTGCAATCACAGTGTTTATTACTTTTATTGATATCGGTGGAAAAAAGAAAATCTAAATTAATTGAAAAATATACATTTGCTCCTCTGTTACTTAATAGTAAAATTTTTGGAGCGCTTGTAAAGTTGACATACGATTTAATGGTTGAATCTTTATTGGCCACATTTGCGTAGACCAGCTGGCAGCCAGCAGGTTAAGCCTTTATGGTATTTATCTATATAAATGTAAGTTTTCTTGTGATACTTACTTAAACTTAAGGGAGGAGTATGGTCTCGCAAAAAAAAAACTACCTTTTTCATTCGCTATTCTTATACATACTTAGTAAATTATTTCAAGAATATTGTCTTAAAACTAAACGATCGGAGCAAAATTCTCAAAGTTATAGGCATTTTAGTAACCCTACCTCCAAGAGCATAGCGTGGACGTTTTCTCAAAACACACTCTCAACGTCTTCTTTTTTTAAACGTTTACTTTTTTGATTTCGGGTGACTCTACGGCAAGAGGCGGTGGATACCGTAAAAGGCATTTTTTAAAAATTGAGAACTTCGATGCTATCGCAGTGGCTTATTTTAAAATTTTTTCAATGAAATTGGCTATTTTAATGTTACTGAAATTTTACTTAATAACATGTAAAAGCTTTTATTCCAATATTAAAAGCCAAATATTATTCGGCACGGCTGAAGTTAGCCCGGCCTTCTAGTTTTTTTCTCAAAGAAATACAAAATAAAAGGCGAACTGAAATCAGTTGTCAAATAAAGAGTAATGTTAGTTAAATTAAAATAATCACGAACTCAAATTGGTTTCACCCGTATCGTTATTTAAGTCGCGCACATTTTGAGAACTATCAAGATTACATGATTTATAGTACTTTTTTGTCTTTTTATACTTGAAGGACCTAATAAACCATAACCTAAAATCGATCAATTTGCCGCAGAGTAATTTAATTTTTCCTTCCGCAAGACGAAGATACGTGGTTTTCTGGGATTTCTTTGATTACGTGAAAAACCAAGAAAGTAAGTCGCCGGACCGACTTGGATATACCATGCATCAAGTAAAAAGTCGTATACTTATTAAATTTATTTCGCCTGCCGCGATTTCCAACACATGCTATCTCGCTCACTCTTATATGGACACGAGCACTTTAGCGAACCACCGGCCAAATCCGCCCTTGTACCGCTTGTAGTAGAAAATGTTTCTACGAACTATATAACTCGGTTATTTTCATTCCGATTTTTATGAACTTTTCGATGGATTGATAGATACTGATATCTAGTACTAGTGTGCCAAATTATATTTCGATACAACAAAAATCCTAAGGATGCATGGTATAAAAAGTAGGGGTCATTTAAGGATGTAGGACATGTATTTGAAAACGTTTTTCTTCTTAGCTTCCTGAAGGATATTCCAGGACCTGCCCATATCAATAGATTCGAATCAATGTCATTGTTCAATCTATTCTTTGTTTTTGTCGCATTGTCGCGTACGAGACGTCATCGCGTCGACGAAGAACAAAATAATAAAAAATAAATAATTGAATAACTAAAGCCATAAAGCATTTGCACAAAACCTGAATACGCAGCCAGGTATACCATCAGGTCCTCGTCTTTGACTAAATTAAGCCCGCTAAGAAGGGAACTTTCATCAACCACTGGATTAAATATACAGTTGACTTTTTTGACTGATAAGGAGACGGAAGTCTTCCATGATATTCCGTTGAGGAATAGGTTGTTAAGGTTGAAAATATCAGCAAACATATCGGCAATTGCCTAATCAGTCGTAACTTTGTTATTTTGAAACGACAAGGAAGATACATACACGATGTCTTACGTTTAGTATTGACAAAGTTATAAATTTGCTTAGGATCTCGAGAAAACTGAAATTTGCAGCGCCATAGATAATCCTTATAACATTGCATATTGGTAACCAAAAATCTCGAACGAGCAACAGAATACAGAATACATATTGATCTTCAAACAAAAGGTTCGATCGTGGAAACAGCACAATTGAAAGGATCAAGTATAAATATCGAATCTAACAACCGTCCATTTAAATTTCGCACAGAATTGTCTTAACATAAAGACATCCCAAGAAGGCCATCAAGAAAGTCATGTGACGTGGAAGACAACAGTATAGTGGATTCATCCGCTAGGGACCATGTTATAGAAGGCAAATTAAACTCACCTAGAACAAAAAGAATATTTGATTAGAAGCTAAAGCAGACACAGATTGAATTGCCTCTAAATGATTTAAATAAAGCGCCACATCTGACTGTGGTGAAATATAAGATCAAGTAATGTAGGCGGAAAAATATCGATAATCTACATTAACACTGACAAAATTCCGCAACCTGCGCCAGGAGTTCGATTCATCTAAATACAGAGAATTTTATAGCAAAAACAGATGTATCGGCAATGTAGGCTTCAATCAATTCTTAGTTAAAACTAAAATGAAATGGTCAAGCTTTGATTGAAACGCTCCCACAGTCTGGTAACCTAGATTGACGCAACAGCAAATGTTGATGCGCCAGAATGATTAATTTTATTGTTAGTAGAAGAAGCAGAGCTCAGGCGAATCGGTGGCAGATTCTTTTTCTTATATGTATATCCTTTAATAATTAAGAGCTTCGTCCAAGCGTCTGCCCGACTTAAAATATCAAAGACATTGGCAGAAACACTTATTTTAAACGACGAGATGTCCCGATACTTAAACTTATTCACTTATTCAACAACAGGAAAACCCAAATTATAGAAAAAGTATATTCATAGAGTTTTCGTCAACTATTGTCATATTGAAAACGAAATAATTAATATAATTCTTAAAGTAGTGTTCTGCTTAGTGAATTAAATCATTTGATCTCTTATCTAATTCTTATTTCGGTTGTTAATAAAGTTAATAATTAATAATAACGTTATAATGTTGTTGCCAACACGGTGGATTATTTCGAACATTATATGGTAATAAAGGGCAGAGTAGTTATAGTCACCTGATGCTCAACGTGCTGCTGTTGTTCTATTTGTTGTTGTTGCTGCTGCTGTTGTTGTTGTTGTTGTTGCTGGGCATCGGGATCTTTCTTTACCTGATGATGGTGGTGTGGATGATGAGTGAAAACCAGCGGTGGTGGTGTGGTTGGTGTGGCTATAGGCTGACATGAATCTATAGCCGTCGTGGTGCTTATGCTATTGGTTGAAACTGATGAAGTGGCTTTAGCCTGATACGATGAAGATGATTGCTGATTCCGTACAATATGACCAGAGGCAGTGACACTAGTTACCCTGTCGCGTTGATTGGTACGCGTGAGAGTAACAGTCACCTCAGAGCCTAGACCGGCAAAGGAGACAGCTGGGGGAGTCGTGGTAGACGACGATGTGGCAGTTGTTACTGCACCTCCCGCTGCTGATCCTCCTACTCGAACTCCGCCGGCTGAGACTCTGGCCTGGAGAATTTTGCGTGTGGGCAATTGGGATGGGCTTGCAGATGTCGATGCTCCTGTTCCCGACGATCCGGATTGTGGCACATAGTTAATGAGTAAAACACGTTCACCGCTTGTGGTCTGCGCTGCATGACCACGCAGGATCCGTCGCTGGAGCGATCCACCCGATGTACCCGTTGCTGTGGTTGTGGTGGCTGGTGTTGTGCTCCGGCTAGAACTGCTCACAGTGCTCACTGCCGCTGCATTGCTGCAGATGCTGCTGTTGTTGTTGCTGCTGCTACTGCTCTGCTGCGGCTGCCCACTCCCTCCTCCAGGGCCGCTGGCCATATCGCTGGCTCATCATTACGTATTGTTACCGCCTTTTAAAATGAAAACCTTTTTTACCAAAATGTTCTTATTGTTGCTCTATATATTTCCCATGATTGAGTGTTTTTTTGTTTTAGTTTTTGTTTGGTTGATGTAATGGAATGAGTTGGTCAAACATTTTATACACATTTTTTTATAGGTTAGAAAAGAGAAGAAGATAAGATAAAGAACGATTCGTTAATTGTCTGATGAGTACAGTTGATTAGTCACAAATTGTTCGATGTGTCAATATATTTGCAAATACCTAAATTGTTCCCCTTTATACTCAATGGTTAATGTCATAATTAAGCCCAGACTAATGTTAACATTTTATCTAGTTAAACGTTCGGACAACTGTTTATTGGAAATGTTTAAGGTAACCAACTTTGTGTGGATTCAAAAATAATGTTTTTATTACAAATTAAAATTGCAGTTACTATAAATATCAAATTGTCAGCTACTAAAGTATGTGAATTTTTTGTATTGAAATTTACATATCCTAATCTTGTAGCAGTATTTGATTACACTATTGGCAATCATGGTTAATTAATGATTTTGTTGACATTAATAGACAGATAGATTTCAGTTAGATACATGCAGTTTGAATTATAAAAATAAATTATAAGTTATATAATACAAAATATTCAGTTTAAGACCAACACCAAACATACAAAATAAAAATACTTAAATTTCTTTTGAAAATATTTTTTGGTTTATTTTTTGTATTATTTTGTTGTCAAATAAAATTAAATTTTATTTAAGTAATAAAAAACTAAGATATTTTAAATTCAGTTAAAGGAAATATACGTTAAGGACAAACAAGAAACTATTGTATCAATTTATAAAATAGACATTAATGAAATTGAAACGAAAAAACCAAATATTCCACCTAACTGTGAACTTATGTAAACATTTGCAGCTATTAAAATTATGAAAAATATATAGAAACATATATTTATGGTATAAATTTAAAGATTAGAACGATAGTACAAATAATTGTGGGCAGCAAAAATACATTTTAATGGAGAAGTTCCAATTTCTATGTGTAGTCTTGAGTTTGAATGTGGAAGGCTGGATAGTAGATATACAATTTTATCTTTTCTAAGGCACAAGACGGACAACAAAAATAAATGTAATTGAAATATATATTTTTCTTTTTGCCTAACTAAAAAAAGATCTGCTTGCTCGAGATCCTATGATTATATGGGATACACATTAGGGCGGGTAATTTTTTCTTTTATGGTTTAAGCGTCCACCAGAGTTGGAATCTACGAAGAATAGTAAGAAACTTTCACCATGAAACATTGTGTGTAAATCAATTTTTAGCCCCCGTTGAGACACATAAAGATTTCAGTTGAAATAACAAAATAAAATTAATTTTTATTTTTAAAACATTTTCATTTTCCATAGTTATTTACGTACCGTTAACTATGTTAATTGAACATTTTCTAAAAATGAAACAATGAAATAAAAAATGTTTATTGCTCCATACAAATTGACCCGCCCTAATACACATAGTTTCTTAGTAGCGCTTTGAGCAAGTGTTTCTTAAAACAACAAAATAGTTTTCATAATCCTTAAGTCTGACTAGCATTCCTAGCATTGGGACCTGCGTCAAACTAACTACTAATCCAATAACCATATAGCGCCACTTATACAATTATCTTTAATAGCAACAAAAAACCTAATATTCTATATAGCAAATCAAATTCAACATACAAAATAAAAAAGAAAAACTAAAAATATTTGCACAAAGAATGGGTAGGGAGCAAAGGAGCAAGGCAATTTTTAAACTAAGTTTGAAATTATTTGACTTAGTCAATCGAATTTGGATTTCAATATGATCCATAATTCAAGTACGGCAATCGAAATCAATATTAATTCCAGTACTGGTATCGGTTTTAAACCGTCTCGGAACTTTTGACATATGTTAGAACAGCACCGGTAAAGTTTCTTTCGATTGTATTGCCTAATGTATTTCAATATAAGTATTCGAGCATTTCAAATAAGAAACTTCAAATTTAAATTACCACCGTAAATTAGACACCCATTGTCCCATATTATCTCTCCCCACTAATTTTCATTTACAACTTTTCGGAAATTAAAGCGAGTGTACAGGATTATAAAAGTTGAGAACCCAAACTAAAGATTTATATTATGGGGGTGTTCTCAATTCCACTAATTATAAACAATAAACTCAGTTCAAATGCAAATGATATTGCCTGTCAAACCTAATATTCAATATGCATGTATGTCTTAAGTATTTGGTAAAACCAAACAGTTTTGTGGAAGAATCTATTGCACTTTTACAAGATTATTACAAAACAATTTTGTGTCTACTGAACTACTGTCATATAACTAGTTTTTGTCATGCCCTGGTAATAGTAATGGCCGATGGCCGTTTTGCTTGTACAAAGTGTCGTTTTACGAAATTCCGAGCACCGGACTTGAAGTTTTGTTAAGTCACAAACTTGCAATTGAATGAACTATCTTGTGTCTAAATAGATTAAAGTATTTAGATTATCAATCAATTTCATGATTGCACAAATCCTTAAGCAATGGAATTGAGAACGAACGCAAGAACTAATTATATGTATAGAATGGATCTATATACCGATCCAATCAGAGCGTCTGTTGCGATTGCTGTGTTTGCTGTTGTTGCTGCTGTTGCTGTTGGAACTCAGTCATATTCACCTGATTCAAATTGCCTATTATCTGATGCCCCTGCAAAGTCTGCACTTGTGCAATGGACAAAGGTTGTCCTGCCTCACTGCCATCAGAAGATTGAGCGACTAGCTGCTGCTGTTGGCTCGCCGCTGCCTGTTGCTGAGCCGCAGCCTGTGCACTTGTTGTAGCTGTGGTAATATTTCCTGATGAATCTATAATCTGATGATGCTGCAGCTGTTGCTGTTGTGGTTGTTGAACTTGAACTTGTTGCTGTTGGACTTGTCCACCAGCCGATGTGGTCACTGTCATTGTTTGTTGTTGTTGTTGTTGTTGCTGTTGTTGTTGCTGCTGTTGTTGTTGGTGCTGCTGCTGTTGTTGTTGCTGCTGCTGCTGTTGTTGTTGTTGTTGTTGCTGCTGTTGTTGTTGTTGTTGCTGTGCATCAGGGTCTTTCTTGACCTGAACACTTTGTAAAGTATGCAACGACTGCACAGTCTGCACTTGAGGTACACCACTGGAGCTTAGCGTCCCATTCCCACCCGATTGAGAACCGCTTGAGGTGCCGCCGGGTTTCTTGCTACCGGGTACTGAAAGCGATTAAGAGTTTGCGTTAACAATTTGGTGAATTTAACTTGAGCGTAGAAAAATAGACAAATGTATGGATTCTACACAAAGAAGACGACAATGCAGCAGTTTTTCATCCAAGAAACGTATGCCACACTTAAGATATTCTTCACTACCAACAGCTTTACCTGCATTCTACAAAAAGAGTAAGGACCTTTTGTGTTTGTTGAGTGTGTTTGTGTTGTGCACGTGTATGTATGTGTGTTTGATGATTGGGTTAAAAATACAAAAAACCGAAATTTTGTTATATCATGGATATATCGATTTCAATAATAATTGCTCTAAAGTCTTTTTTTACGATGAGATAAATAAAATGGATTTGAAAAGTACACAAAAAAATCAATAAATCGAGTATAAGTATATACACTTCCGATTAACTTCAATTGAATGTTTTCATAGTATTTGTTGAACAGTTTTCAATTTAAGCGATGATGATTGAAAAATTGAAATATCTTCCTCAGTATCTAGCAAATATTTACTAATAGTTTCATTAGATCGATATATCCAATATCAAAATAAATATCACAAATTTACTTATTAGTATTATTTGCAATCAACAAAAGACAACATTTATGGCAAATTTTAAATTATTTCAATTTTGTTAATATGCATCGATGATAACGAGCAAAACATAAACTATCATAAAAAGAAAGTTAAAACAAATTTACATCATAAAAAGAAAGAGTTAACAAATTTAAGTCAACAAGCCTCATTTCAGTAATTATGTATAAAAATATTTATAGAAACAATGGAACATTAAATACGAATGTAACGAACACGATGAGTGGTAAAATGGAAAAACTAGCTCACTTTCAAACCGAAAGAAGGTTTAATAAACAAAATGAAAATTACATAAAATGTATAAATAATTTATCAATTTACAGTTTCATTTCTTAACAGAAATCGAAAATGTGCTCAATCTTGAAAGCGACAAAACTAAGAATCACAATGTACAGTATTTTCTTGCAAACTAAAAAAAGGAATCAAGTTTTATGTAAACAAAATTCAAATGCGCAATTAAAAAATCAGCCGATACAACAACTAAGTCATTAAGTTTTAAAAAATTAATTAATATACATATATATATATATATGTATATATACATATATTTATATATGTATATATACATATATTTATATATACATACATTGTTTTATTATTTTTGTAAACAAATTTGTAAATATATCATTTTTAAATAGATCAAACTTAAAGTTAACCCGCAAAACTGTAATAATACAATTATTTTTACAAAATATATTTATAGAGTTCCTTTTTGCGACAAATTTTAAAATTAATTAAGTAAAATTAGAAAGCAAAGTATTTCTTTCTCTCTCCCTCTCTGACTGTCTCTCACTTTCTCTGTCTGTCTTTTCTTTTTAAGTTGAAGCGATATATGTATGTATATATATGCAAGAAAATACTGCATACGACTTTTACAAAATTTATAGAAAAAAAATTTGGATCAAAAAAAATTTTAAAAATTTGTTTTATCATATTTAACTTACAACGAAAAAAAAAATTGTACAGAAATAATATAAATGAAGAAATCATTTAAAAAAAGATGCACGGATTATTTTTCTTTTGGTTATTTACAAATCTTTGTATGTGTGTGGTGGGTGGATGTGGTGGTGTGAGTGTATATGCGTGTGTGTGAGTGGAATGATTTAAGGGGGCGGAAGCGTGGAATCAGTAACAGTCGTCAGCAGCTATCAAAGGGCATGGGCACAACTATTGCGGCTGCTGCTGTTGCGGCAGGAAAACCTGGTCTCCTACTATGTGAATGACATTCTGCATTCCTTGTTGTGTTTGTTGCTGGCCAGTGACAGCGGCCCCACTGTTAGCAACACCTACACCGCCGCCGCCTCCTTCGTGCTTGATATTAACACCCATAACATGAGTTTGGCCTCCACCCGCCGCTGACAAAGTTGTTGTGGTTAAATGTTGCTGTTGATGTTGTTGTTGATGATGCTGTTGTTGCTGCTGCTGCAATTGATGTTGCTGTGGCTGTTGTTGCTGGGGTAACACACTTTGTGCCATTATAGTGGAATGACTGCTTACTGGCGTTGTAGCTATAACACGAGATGGCGTTGCACCTCCTCCTAAGGATGTTCCGCCTGCTGTAGTGTCGCCTTCCGTTGTGGTATTCAATTCGGTGCTGGTGTCATAGGTTGTATCATTACCACCAGAGGACTTACTTTTCTTTTCCTTCTTTACACCTGGTTTGGCGAAATGCCTGAGCTCCAGATGTCGACGTAGATTACGTGATTGACGTATTACAGCATAGCAAATGGGGCAAGTAGCTGGTTGTTCAGATTGTGACCGTGATCGTGGTTCTAAAGTAAGTGTGGAGAAACAAAATTTAAGGTGTAATTACATTAATTTATAATTTTTAATATTATATTTATATTAGTTCCCTCCCAGCCATTAATAATTTGTATTAATTTATATATATAGTTATTAATCAGTCAAATCAATTGGGTCCGGCATAAGCTCCTTAAAACCGATTGTTTATCGAAATTCAATAATGGCACAAAAATGTTGTTAACTAAAAATGTTAAAAGCTCCGATTTTTGTATTATGGTTCTCAGAACTTACTTTCTGTGCCGGGAGGATGTTTAGTTCTCTTGGTCTTGGGTGTGGAAGTAGTTGTACCACTACCACTAGCACTGGGCGTAACCGTTGTTCCTGCTGCTGTTGTTATTTCGCCAGTAGTAGCATTTGCTGACGTAACGGGTATCATATTATTAGGATCCATAGTCACAATAGTCTCCACCTTTTGCCCCTCGCTTTTGATAATTGGAGTGGAGGTTAGTAATTGGGATTCGGCACCGTTTTCACTCAGAACTTGTTGTTGTTGAACCTGGACTTGCTGACCGCCAGCGGCGGAATGAGAAGACGTCGGTGTACCCATAATTGTATCCATACCATCAACTTTGCTAATTTTCGGAGCCGTAGCTGTAAAATAAAATGAAAGAGTTTTAAGATACCTTTCACATTAAAGGCTTGTATCCATGCGTCATTCACACTTACGTGACATCTTCTTTCCACGAGGTTTACGTTTACGTGCTGGGAGGAAAGCCTGTATCACTGCCTGATCATGTTTCGCCGCTTCCGTGGTCACAATTGTCTGCTGTTGTCCGACTGCGTTAGTCTGTGTAGTGGCCTGTAGAATTTGTCCCGTATGATGTATATCCTCGACAACCTGTGCGTGGACAGTTTGCTGAGGAGCCGTTGCAATAGTTGCGATAAGTTGATCCTGGTCATGGTGTTGTGGTATCATATGCTGCAGTTGTATCGAATGCGTCGTATAATCGTCTTTGGTCACCGTTTGTGGAGCTAAGCCTTGAATGTTTAAGCACTGCGCCGCTTGCAATAGTGATGGCAACTGAGCATGATCCACACTCACTTCACCACGATAAACGAATTCCAAAAGCGCTTCTAAGTCATTTGCATTAACGCCGGCCAACATTACCACAGGATGTTTACATGGTGTGTTCTACCAATGAATGTTAATGTTACAAAATATTAATATCAATTAACAACTTTGTTTTTAAATGCTAAATTAGTTATTTTTATACCATGCATTCATGGAATGAAATGGTATATTAAAGTCACCAAAATGGAGAAGGAAGCTTTTCCGACCCTATAAAGTATATATATTCTTGATCAGTATCAATAGCCGAGTCGATTGAGACATGTCCGTCTGTCTGTCCTTCTGTAGGATCATCGAGATCTCGGAGACTATAAGAGCTAGAGCTACCAAACTTGGCAGGTAGACTCGTTTGCTCTGCAGATAGATCGAGTTGACTTTTTTTTTGCCCCGCCCCCTTCCGCCGCCGCTATTTGAAAAACAATATTTTAAGCCTCCACATCTCGGGAACTATAAAAGATAGAGCTATCATATTAAGACAATAGATGCGTGCAATATGCACGCAGACCAAGTTTGTTTCAAATTTTTGCCACGCCCCCTTCCGCCACCGAAATTCGAAAATTCGATTTTCACCCGAAATATTTATTGTATCGTAATTTGGCACACTTATACATGTCACGTATATCTATCATCCCACCAAATATCACAAGAATCGGAATAAAAATGGCCGAGTTATACATTGAAACGTTTTTCACTCATAGCGGTGTAAGGCAGATGCACGCGAAAAAGAGCGAGATAGCATATGCTGGAAGTCACCGATTTGGTCGGGGGGCGCTAATGTGCTCTTGTCCACATAAGAGTGAGCGAGATAGGATTTGAAAGAAATTTAATATATGTATATCTCTTCACCTGATGCATGGTATATCCAAGTCGGCCCGGCGACTTACTTTATTTAATCATTGTATGATAAAATTGCAGGACTTTTAGACATTTAAGACCATGGCACACAATTCGATAGTTTAAATCAGTTTCACATTGACCTCGAGACACTTAGTATTCCAAAACACCTAGGCGCCGGTGTATTCATGGTGGATGTTTGGAGGACGAATTGGGCAGGGGCATTTACAACAATTTACACACTATCTTTTTTCTAGATAGTCTCTAAATTTATACATATGGATGTATATAGGGTCACTTTTTTGAGAGCAAATATATACAGATGTTAGGACGCATAGAAGGAATCGTTTTCGACCCCATAAATATATATATTATTGATCAGCTTGATCAAGACTAGTTGATATACCTATATTCGTCTGTCTGTCTGAACGTATGCTGATGTTCGTAAAAAAAAAGCTTTTTTAGACCCCATGTGCGTTTTTTCAAAAGGATCGGACCACTATATCACATAGCTGCCATACAATTGTTAAATTCTTTAACTTCTTAACTTCTCTATTTCTTGAAGAATCTTATCCAACCTGATTATGTACGTACATAAACATAACGCCTGATATCGTCGATACAAAATTGACTTGAATACACACACACACACAAAAGTAAAGCACATTATATGTATGTATGTATGTCAAAATTTTTATTGTGTGTGTGAATATGTCAATCGCTGCAGCGACTTGACATGGTTAGTATTTGGCGATTGGCTGGATCAGACGACGGTGGTGCGCAGGCTTAGTAGGTAGAGAGCTTGCGTATGAAATGAAAGATGGAGTTTCATATCCGTTCAGCGCAATTTTTTTTTGTTTAGTGTGCAAATAGACGCGAAAAAGTTTTTTAAAACATAAAATAAAATGGTCAAGGGGTGCAAGGGTAGCCGAAGTTAGCTTCGTTGATATTTCTTCAATAAGAGATCGAACTTTCATTATATGGAGCCAATTCTTTAAACAGTAAAAAAGGTTTCGTTTTATAAATCAATCGACTGACCATTTTAGTCTAGGCCATTTCGAGCCTATTGTACCAATGTACATACATATGTATGTACATACATACATACGTATGTATTAAGTATATTTATGTATAGTATACGGCAATCTGTTTATGGAAATAACAAACTATTTACTCCGAATCTTAAATTTAATTTTTGTCGACAGTTTGTATAATCAAGTTTTTACACAATTCGACAATCAAATTTTTGGATTTTGTTTTGAACCATTTCCCCGTGCTGTGGGTCTGTCATGGGCGACGTTCTGGATGCGTCTGTTTGACTGAGAGACAATCCGAAGATTGTCGATGGTGGCAACAACAGAGCCAACCAGCAACACCGGCAGCCTGAGTCAACCATCGAACAATAAAGCAAACGGAAACTCAAAATGTCCTCACACACACTGTCACACACTGCACACTCAGAGACGCCGCCGATGGCAGGCACACTACTTTTCTCTCCCCTAGTTGTATGTAGCACCAGTGCTCAGAGTGAAACCGGCTTTTACTTCAACTGCGCGGAGAAGATGCTGAGCTCAGAACATAAAAAGTAAAATACAGAAAAGAAAGAGAAAGCCGCCATCGCTCTTCGCTCGCACGCTCTCCCTCTCCACAAAAAAAAAATATACATATATGTATATATTTCATTAAGAATCGTCTTTCCCCTTACTGGTCGGTCTGAGTTTTCGCTCCCTTCCCATTCACAAATCCAATAGCCAATCTCTTGAAATGTCATTTACTACGCTCCCGGCTCCCATTCCCGCTCCCGCTCTCATAACAACGGTGTCATAGTCGTCAAGAACGCTCTTTGAACTTACACCACTTCGCGCAAGCTTTGTCGCTCATCGATTTTTCAGAGCTGTTGGGTTTTTCATTCTATAGATACGTACATACATACATATGTATGTATATATTTTTCGTTTCAGAGTCTCCTTTCATGTCTGTGAGAGGGAGCGGGAGCAACGAAGAGCAGCCTCTATGTAATTTCCCTTGTATTGGTGAGTGTAAACGAGATCAGTACAAAAAGCATCTTTGTGGTTGGTTTGTTGTTGCTGGTTTTGGACTCTTGCTGAGTTCAACATACAATTTTTTGTTCTTTTTTGACTTTTCCCTGAGACTCTGAGCGGCAGTTTTCGAAATTACGCTCTGTTTACGTTTTTTTCGGCCCGACCATAACAGAGCGTAAAAATGATGCCGGTCAGGTGTTTTGGTCTCTCTGTCACTCTATGTGACTGTCTGTCCGCGAATAAGAGACAACGAAGTTAACGTATTGGGGTTTCATTCGCAATGGTTAATAAATTTGATAGTGCAAAAAAAAATTCAAATTTTGAAATACAAAAAATGTAAATGGCAAAAGAACAAAAAATAATTCAACTGGAATAGGACAAACCAAAGCATAAAAAACCGTCAGTACGTTTTTTTTTTTTTTGAATATGTATATTTTCTGAGTAGAATAGGTGGTCGGTTTATTCAACTTTTGTGGAACATTTCTGTAAGTCTGTAATTCTGCACCGAAAAAGATATCGTTAGTCGGATTAAACAAATTGTTGGAATTTGGTTAAATCATATGCACAAGTTGTAATAAGAATCCTAATCTAAACGATAAAAGCCAAATGCGTGAAATTTCGGTAAAACTATGGTTTTAACAATGACCAGAACAACATACATATTCTATATATGTACATATATACATATGTATGTATGTCAGTCAGTTGAATCTATGTACATATATATGTACATATGTATGTGAGTTCTGCAAGGTTTTAATCTCAGTTCTATACTTACTGTCAATTTGTGGGACAAAATATGACATACAATCACTGATGCTTTCTCAAGTGTAAATTAGAAACATGTCAGACTATAGTGGATTTCAATAAAAAATGTCCTAAGAGTACTGCTGATTTTTGATTTGATTTATTGTACATACATATGTATTTTTATGATTTGAAAAAAGATTGGACTTACTTTTTGTGAACGACAAGTTTCCCTATAGGCACGTTCAACTGTACAGGCAAAAATGCCTGTCTCATGCACACATTCACTTTGGAAATATATATACATACATAAGTGAAAAAAGAGGTCGCGCTCGTGTATACCCCACAACTCGTCGCTTTGGCGCTCTCGTTTGCGCTCGCTCTAACACATTTCGAACAGAAAGTTGGCGCAGCAGCTTTTTGGTCGCCACAGCCCTATTCCCCCTTACTTCCTTCCCGCTTAAATGTTTATTTTCAAGTGAGAAACTGGTTCTATCGCTCTCGCCGACGCTCTTGATAAGAGTACATTTTTATGGTGGGGAGGGTGGATATGGGACGGCGAGGTGACGTAGTCAGCTTCGGCACAACTCATTCAACTCATTTCATGCACAGTGCGAAGATGGGCAGCGAGGGGGGTCACTTAAGGCTAAAGTATGAGACAACACACAAGAGTATAAATATTGCGAGTTTCTCATTTGAGTGTGAGAGTAGCTACAACAACAAAGTTAACCTATTTTTCTCTGTTTACAAACTGTACGCTTACCTACGCGAGTAAGAAACTTTTGAGGTTAGGTTAGATATTAGGCGGAAAACTAACTACATATTGAGAAAATACATATGTATGTAGATTTTTTAAACACACTCACCTTTAGCAAATCCAATAAAAACGGCGAGGCGGCACATAGGACAATTTTATGGGCGGGAAAACTACGTCCACCCGCTGCCAAAGTGCAATCGACAAGGTCGCCATGGCAGCGCAACAATTGTATGGCCGATACCAGACTTGTGCCATAATCGCCCCAAGTGAGCGAATATAGCGAATTCATTGGCAACGACATTAAGGCTGTCGTGTCCAAATCCAACAATTGCTCTGGTTCCTCTCCAGCGTTATGAATATATTGATTGCTATTTGTCTCCAACACGACGAAGCTGTTTTTCAAACAGTTGGGAGTATCGAAAAAATTTCTCAATTCAGTCTCGGATTCAGGAAAAATTCCTGAATCTCTGGCTCTCGTCGCTCGCTCGCTCGTTGCTGACTGTGTGTTCTCTATGTGTGTCTGGTATGTTGTGTGTGTTTGTGTCCGTATGTCAGTGTATGGGTCTGCAAAGAGTAAAGAGCAGAGAAAAATTTAACTCTCGTGTGCTCTCGCTCTCTCGCGAGAGTTTGTAGGTGGATGAGTACGAGTGTGTGCGTGGTGAGCGAGACAACGCATGTGGTATGAGCGCACTTAGTAAAAGGATGGAATTTTTTTTATTGTTTTTTACACTCTTTTGGCTTTTTGATATTTCAGTTTTTTGCCCGCCCAAAAATATTTAATGCACAAAAAATTTAAACAGATTCAAAGTACACATAAAAATAGCTAATATATGAATATGGTTATATACATACATAGCTGCATTTCTATATGCACATACAATATGTAGCTACACACAGTTTTTGTAAATACATATGTATGTATGCATACACAGTCATATACATATGTACATACATATGTATATATGAAAATCACACACATACACTGCTAATATATTTGTACAGTTTGTTTTTTTCTTCTTTTTATCTTAAATTATTCGTTTTTTTTATTTGATTTTTCATATTTTGCTAGATTTGTATCATGTTGAATTTTATCACAAATTACAGCCTCTGTCTCTTTTGTTATTGTTTTCACTCGCTCCCGTTTTTTTTTTATCTTCTCACCAGAGCGCCAAATGAAAAATCTTTCAGTTTAGCTGCTGCTTTCCCTTCTCTTTTATATTTCAACTTTTTTTCTGCCTTGTCCGCTCGCCAACGTTGGATAACTCGAACTGAGCACTGAGCATCGATCGAATTACGTTGCTGTGTTGCTGCCACGTTCGGTCTCTATACAAGGGAGAAAACGGAAAACGTTACCAGCAGTATGCGCTGTTCCCCGCCGTCTGGTCATGCGCATACACAGATACACACACACACACAAGTCAACTGCGTTCTGCTTTGGTGGTTGGTTTCTCGCTTCGCCCGACGTCGTCGTATGTATTTTGTTGCTCTTGAAAGTACAGTTTGACGAAAAATGAGCATTGCCAGATGGAAATATGATAAGGCAAATGCTCATACACAGTCAGGCAAAAGTTATGTTCAAATATTCTTTCAAGTTAAACAAAAAACCTTAAAATTAGTTTTCAATATAAAAAATAACATTTGTTCCAATTAAAATAATTTTTACTGTGTAATTTCTATTATTCATATTTAAACAAATTTTTTGTATTAGAAATGTATCCCTAACAAAAATTAAAAACGACGTTTGTTCCGTTTTTTCTGAAATTTATTTTTAAATTGGATCACATCAATAATTTTTTTTATTAGGTTAATTAATTTAACTAACATTTTGTTTAGTTTCAAACTTTGTATAGGAATTTCAGAATATCATTTTTGAAAGTAAACATATGTATGTATGTATACATATGCATGTATGTATGTACATATGTACATACATACATATTTACATAGTTCGTCTAAATTACTCCTATACGAAAATACCTTCTCCATCATACAATCGATGTACATATGTACATACATACATATGTATGTAACTTAACAGATCCTTCATTTTTTTATGAAAAGAAAAAGCCGGCTCGCGCTCTTACCGCTCTTACCGTCCTCTCTAGTAAAAATCTCGCGCGCTCTATAAATTACTCTTTTTGTTTTCCCTTTCCCAATCACCTGTTACTTTTGACATATCCAAGCCCTGACCGTAATTTTCTTATGCAGATCAAGTCCCGCTTAAGAGTGGAAACCGACTGGAGAACCGAAGAACCAGAGACAGAGCATAGTTTGTTTTGGTTTTCTATGTGTTAAGCAGGGGAGAGTTATAGTAATTTTTGTTCCAGAGGTTAATGCATCCATGGTCATCCAACAACAACCACTTCTCTGCGTCTCTGACTCTGCCTCACAGTCTCTTCTATGAGTGCGCCAAGTAGGAGAAGTGAGAGGTGTTTTGATGCCAAAAATGCTTTAAAAAGTCCAATCAGCATTTAAAGCAACAAAGTGAGCGGAATTCTCACAGCTGGCAATGCTGAGCGACAGATGTGTCTATGCACACGTGTGTGGGGGACAGCCGAGAGAGGATAAGTGATGGTGGCAAAAAGGCGGGTTGATGTTAATTGTGGGGGACGAAAGCAACAGAATGAATATGTATGTATCTATGTATGCATGTACATACATATGTATGCATGTGAGTAGTGGAACAGTGGGACAAAAAATTTAGCAATAGACAATTACATATGTATGTATGTACATATGTATGCATTTACAAAGTCAGAAGCCATCATACATATGTATGTATGTATTTACATACATATGTATGTACATATACATACATACATATGTGCATACCTATGTATGTATGTACACATTTTCTAATTTCGGTTCTTAAATGCTTACTCTGATCAAAGCCAATCTTTTTTCTATAGGTCTCTAATAAAAAAAATTGAGAATTTCGTTTTGAACCCACTGTAGCATTGGGTTGCTTGGGGCTGAAATTCAAGCGGCGCGATTTTTCTACTTGGCTTTACTTTGGCCTTCCCCACAACACACACACATGTATGCACATATGTATATGTATGTACATACATATGTATGTATGTCCATATGTACATCTGTACGTGTTCCAACGCCTTATCGTTGTTGTATTTCTATTTAAAACGGAATATAATAACGAAAGAACGCAAAACATGAAGAATTCAGCACAAATTTGTTCGAAAAAAATACGAAACTGTATTTGCCTATCGCGTCTGTATGCGCTTTGTATGTACATACTATGTACATACATATGTACATACTTATGTGTTAATTTTTTGTGGGTGTTGGAGCTATCCCCCCGCAACTATTTGTAAGGCCATAATATTATAACTTCGTATTAAATTGTATCACTAATTATTTTAACAATGAAAAATTAACAACATTCGTTTTACAAATATTTTTCACGGAAGAACAATTGAAGACCATCTCCTCATGGTGGATGCCGTTGCCATAATAAACTCACTTTTTATTTAACCAGCAAACCGAGTGGGAGCACCGGCACTGTCCGTACTCCTGCTCTGAGAGGTACAATTCGATTTCGCTTAAGCCGCAGAGAGGAGAGGTTGGGAGAGCTTCGAGCGGAAATGGTGCGCACTCCACAAATGTGGAAGACGGGCCAAGACTTTGCTCTATCTCTTAGTATGTTACTTTTTGTTTTGTATCCAATTTCCTCAGTCGAAGTCAGAGACAGTCAGCAGAGTATACATACATACATGTATGTACATATGTAGTATATATATACATATGTATATATTAAAACCCTAGCTAATCGGAGCTTCGAGACCATGCTGCCATCGGCTGAAGGATAGAAATACATACATATGTACATGCATACATACATATATACATATGTATGTATGTACATAGTTTAATATTGAGTTTACTCTTACATATTTATGTACATATGTACATTATGTATGTATGTACATATTTTAATTTAAACAAATTGCGATTATGAAACGATACGATTGTATCGAATTGTAACGCATAGAAGAAACGACCCTCATAAAGCGTATGTACATACATACATATGTACATAATGTACATATGTACATAAATAATTGTTTTGGGTCAACAATGTTGACTCAACACCTTTTTTATTTTAAACGAAATTATTTGTTGTAATATTTCTTCTTAGACATACAGAAGTTATAGCGATCTTTACTAAATTAGCAAGGGCAAGTGAGGTTTATTGTTTTCTTAGATTGGAGTATCTTTTATGCCGATGATATAGACAAGGTAGCATTCTGCGATCATAAATTGTCTTCAAATATTGTCAAGCATACACTTTTTTAATGCAAGATCTACATATGTATGTATGTAAGTACATATGTATGTATGTACATACATATGTACTTATGTATGTCAAGAAAATTGTTGTTATTCTATCATGCTTTAAATAAGAAATCTATTCGTTGTGTATACATACATATATACATATTAATTAAACAATTTGCGCGTATATGTACATATATACATATGAGGAAGATATAGAGATTTCGGACGTGAGCGAGATAAGCAAATAGAATTGAACTATTTACTGTATTTCGAAATTTGTTTAAGGGGGGAAAACACATTAGAGGCTTAAAAAATCGTCAGCTTTGTTATTAAAATATCAAAGAAGCTAACTTCCGCTATGCCGAAGTTTGTATACCCTTGCAGCCCTTGACCATTACATTTTATTTCCTAAAAAAATTTTTGTTTCTTAATCCAATAAAGAAATATTTTAAATACATTGGTTGGGGCCAGCCAATCGCCAAATAGTAAGCGTGCCAAGACAATGTTGCGATTGATATTCATATTCACACACACACAATCGCAATTTTGACACATATACTTATGTGCTTCACTGCTTATGCGTGTGTGTATATATAGGCAAATTTTATATCGTCGAAATCAGGCGTTATGTTTATCCGATTGTTTTGAAATTCACGCATATGATGTAATCCCTTTTTATTTATGTACATAATCAGTTTGGATAAGATTGTTCAAAAAATAGAGAAGTTATTCGCGTGGCAGCTACATAATATAGTTGTCCGATCTTATTCAAAATCGCAGATGTGCATGTGGCTGTATAGAAAAGCTTATATACGAACTTTGAATGCCATAGCTCTAAAACTGTGGGACTAGTTCGCGCAGCACCAGACAGACAGACGGACAGACGGACATGGCTATATGAACTCGTCTTCTCTTGCTGATCAAGAATATATATACTTTATGGGGTCGGAAACGATCCCTTCTCTGCGTTACAAACATCTGACCAATTTTATAATACCCTCTGCAAGGGTATAAAAATATGGTAAAAAAATTGCAAAACGGATTCACATTCGTTTAGATCTTCTAAGCATTGAACCGAACGCTCTCAGAGTATAGACAACGGAGAATTTTTTTTCGATTGCGTTTTTCTCAACATGATTATTTTCAGGATGGAGTGGGTTCTCTTCCTTAAAGAATAAACCAATCATATACATACAAATAATGTGACTTGATTCTTTATTATATAAAAAATAAAATATAAGCCACCGATTCCTGTAATATTTCATTTGTACCATATCCGTTATTTTTTAAGATAAAACATTTGAAAATTTTTAAAATATACATATATAATTTGATCCCAAAATTTTGATTAATTCCAATCAATTCTTCATTTCTAAAAAAAAAATAAAGTAAGTAAGTCGCCGGGCCGACTTGGATATACCATGCATTAGGTGAAGAGATATATATTAAATTTCTTTCTAATGCTATCTCGCTCACTCTTATCTGGAAACGAGAACTTTAGCGCCCCCCGACCAAATCGGTGATTTGCAGCATATGCTATCTCGTTCTTTTTTGCGTGCATCTGCCTTGCACCGCTATGGGTGAAAAACGTTTCTATGTATAACTCGGCCATTTTTATTCCGATTCTTGTGATATTTGGTGGGATGATAGATATAAGTGACATGTATTAGTGTGCCAAATTAAATTACGATACGATAAATATTTCGGGTGAAAATCGAATTTCGGGGGCGGAAGGGGGCGTGGCCAAAATTTGAAACAAACTTGGTCTGCATGCACACTGCACGCATCTAATGTCCAAATCCGAAAGCTCTATCTTTTATAGTTTCCGAGATATGGAGACTCAAAATATTGTTTTTCAAATAGCGGTGGCGGAAGGGGGCGGGGCGAGAAAAAAAAATAAACTCGATCTGCCTGCAGAGCAAACGGGTCTATATGCCAAGTTTGGTAGCTCTAGCTCTTATTGTCTCCGAGATCTCGATGATCCTACAGACGAACATACAGACGGACATGGCTGTTGATACTGATCAAGAATATATATACTTTATAGGGTCGGAGAAGCTTCTTTCTCCCTGTTACATACATTTTGGCGACTTTAATATACCATTTCATTCTATGAATGCATGGTATAATTATGAAATATCAAAGAAGCTAACTTCGGCTAAGCCAAAGTTTGTATACCCTTGCAGCCCTTGACCATTACATTTTATTTCCTAAACAATTTTTTGTTTCTTAATGCAATAAAGAAATATTTTAAATACATTGGCCGGGGGTAGCCAATCGCCAAATAGTAAGTATGGCAGCAGTACTGCTGCATACTGCTGCTGCCATAAGCAGTGCAGTACTGCTGCATACTGCTGCTGCCATAAGCAGTGCACGCTATATAGGCAAATTTTATATCGTCGAAATCAGGCGTTATGTTTATCCGATTGTTTTGAAATTCACGCATATGATGTAATCCCTTTTTATTTATGTACGTAATCAGTTTGGATAAGATTGTTCAAAAAATATAGAAGTTATTCGCATTTAACGTTTGTATTTGTATGGCAGCTATATGATATAGTTGTCCGATCTTATTCAAAATCGCAGATGTGCATGTGGCTGTATAGAAAAGCTTATATACGAACTTTGAATGCCATAGCTCTAAAACTGTGGGACTAGATCGCGAAGCACCAGACAGACAGACGGACAGACGGACATGGCTATATGAACTCGTCTTCTCGTGCTGATCAAGAATATATATACTTTATGGGGTCGGAAACGATCCCTTCTCTGCGTTACAAACATCTGCCCAATTTTATAATACCCTCTGCAAGGGTATAAAAACAGCAAAAATCAGTCTCCTAATGTGATGTCCCCTCTTAAATTCATTTGCAAAGACGCTTCCATTTGAAACAATTGTTTCTGTGATTGACATATGATGTACGTCAATCTGGATAAATAGAATAAAACAAAAAGATTGCATGCATACTGCCATAATGAACAAGAATATAAATACATAATTTGTATGTGAAGGTCATTTAGTTTGGGGCTAAAGCGGACGATTCAATTCATTAACCGATTGGAATGTTAAGTGGCATTGGGTAAGACTTCTATATCTACGATTATTATAAAATAAAATTTGCTTGGGCTTGAAGATATACTTATCTTCAACAAGAAGCTATCCGTGAGTTCTATATTATAGTTTTATCATATTTTTCCGACTGGGCCATAATGAAATTGTGAAATTTGTTTTACATTTTCCGATTTGTTTTATGTGTAATTATGATTCGTTATAGTGCAAAAGTTTAAAGGGCTAATTTAGCATGTAAGAGTGTTTATTTAAATCTAATTTTATTTGTACATAATTTTGGGCTTCTTACACGATTTATTTGAAGTTGTTTGACCAAGTTAGAGTCTGGTAGCAGATTCGATTATTGTCCTCATAGGCAAAAATACAGCTCTTGTTGACTGTGACTGAAAGACGGACTTTGCCAATTAACTCAAGGGGTCGAATCACAGAATCCTCATTTACAATTACAATGTGGGAGGCATGGTAGATCAAAGGATCACCAGGATAGACAAGAAAATCAGCGCCAAATGCCTCTCCGGAAGTGATAAACTTGTTCTTTTGCCAAATATCGCAAAAAATTCGATATTTAAGACTAGAAATATCAATAAGTGGCTCCAAACATAATTCTGCAGCTAAATGACGTAAAATAAGTATTTATAAAAAATAGTGACCAAATCAAACGAACAATGCTTAGCCAAATGCTCGCCGGGCACCTCCAACAATGTGTTTTGCGGTTCAAACTTGAAGTCATCTGCTATTTCCTTCAGCACCTTTTCACCAGTAATGTCGTTAGCTGAGAGTTTTAATAGAAAATACAACTTGCAGACGATTTATCGTCAATGGAGATGCCACATACCTTCATCGACCAGACCTAGCTTCAACAACTTGTTGCGTTTTCCCAAAACAATTTTAGTCAGATAACGTTCTGTTTCCCTTAGTTTCTCCGCCTTGAGTGCATCTTTTTGACCAACTATTCGTGAATCGAATGCTATCTTGTAATCTTTTATCTCCTGGGTTGATGGTGTTCTGGACAGAGATTGAGATTTGTCAACAAGTAATGCTAGACCCTCATCCAAAAGCAACTGTGTCTCGTATTTCGAAAACTCCACGGGTAGAACTGTGAGAACAATATCGTTCAACATTAGATGATGGAAGCCCCATCCCAGCCATAGTCCATATTCCTTACCAGCATCCTGGGGACTCCAGCCTTTGTTTTTGTTGTTGGCAGTACCTACTGGAACGCCCAAAATTCTGTGTTGCATACGAAGTTCCATATAATCTAGAAAAATAGACACAATCAATTTATTTCACATAACATTGCCAAACAATGCAGAATACCATCTATGTTGAATGTATAGCCAGTGCCATTTAATAAAGTTAAATACATTTTGCAAAATCTGACAAAGAGAAGGAGTAAAATCTGTTTTTATGAACATATCGAATAGTCTATAAGCTGTCTCCAAATATATCGTAATTTTAGGAGTGACTATCGATAAATCATCGATGACGTATCGCAAATTCAACCATTAATTATCGCTTTGTTATTTTTTATGTCTTTATTTTATCGACTATGTTAAACTCGAGTTAGCGACGCTTTTTGAAGTTTTTTATTTTAAATTTTTTGTTATTTACTAACTTTAATAATCGAGTGATTCTCTCGCTTTGAACTATCGCACTTACGTCGCCCGTTCTTGAAGTACCGCTTCTTTTCTTTTCTCTCAGCACCAGAATTACGATAATTGAGCAAAAAACGCTACACATACATACATGGCGCTGCAAACCGAATCTAAAACGTGTGAATTGTTTGCAACATTTTCTTATAGATTTTATTGCTATATTCGAGTGGTTTCTTGTTTTTCGAAATCATAGCCCAAGTATAGATCCTTGACGACATGTTTTTTTGTTTCGTATTTTAATTGCAAAAATTAAATCGTTGAACAACTTTGCTGCAACAGACTTTGTGCCTGATAGCATTTCCCCCCATCGCAGCCAATTGAAAATGCATCTCGTGTCGCACAATCTTTGTATTTGAGGCGGGGCCTCTTATTTTAAAAGACCAAGTTATCAATTTTAGTTTGCTTTAAATCAATGATTAAGACACACACTTTTACGAAGGCTTAAGGAAAGTATAGAACGGTTAATACATCTTTACATTGGAAGTTACAGACATGTCTCGGAGATTATGCATGAGTAATAAATATACCATTATTAAGTCGTTGGTAAATTTTTTGGACTCAATTTGCCTTCAAGAACTATTTGAAAATCAGTTATACGTTGAAAAAACGAAATATTCCAGGCAGGCGTGATTGACTGACAACTGCACAGAATGACAGACGCACTTAAAACTAGCCCAGGTTCTTCCTTTTTCAGCTCAGCGGACAGAGTCAAAAAAAAAAAATTAAATGTACGAAAATATAATTTGTTACAAAACCAGAAGGCCGGGCTAGCTTCGACCATGCCAAAGTTTGTATACCCTTGCAAATTCTTGTGATACAAAATCCCTAAATAGAGTTATCTAAATTTAAAAACCTTTGTGTAAAAATCCGCATCTACAAGCCATACCACGGCACGCATACATATGAATGTATGTATTTAGATATGCAGCATGCATTTTTTTCAATTGTTTGTATGACAGCTATATGATATAGTCAGCCGATTTTAATCAAATTTGACAAGATTATAATTTAATATGTCTAAATGTTATTTATTAAGTTTGGTGATGATCGCACAAGAAACAAAAAAGTTTTTAGAAGCAATACTATTTTTGGTCCTATTGGAGCTATACGACATAGTAGTCCGATCTTAATAAAATTTGGCAAGGACGTTTGGATGTATAACAAATTGTTAATCTCATGGTAATCGGGTGAAAAAGAACGAAGTTATTAATATAAAACTCATTTTTCGACCGATGGTTCCTATGGGAGCTATATGATATAGTCGTCCGATCCGGATGAATCCGAGATATACAATGCCTGCAGTATATACAAGACTCCGTGCAAAGTTTCAGATCTGTACCTATAGCGGTCTAGGAGGAGAAGCTGTTGATCCAGATAGACAGACAGACGGGCAGACGGACGGACAAACGGATTTAAGCTCATCTTGTCATGCTCATCAAGAATATATATACTTTATATGGTCGGAGGTGCCTTCTTCTATGCGTTGCACACTTCTGACCAAAACCAATATACCCTTTTTGCACATAACAAATTATAATCTTGCCAAATTTTGAACAAAATTGGATAACTATATGATATAGCTATCACACAAACAAATGGAAAAAAGTGTAGATACGGGTTTTTACACGACAACCATTTCCATTTTGCGATCTCCATTTAGGGATTGAGTAACGCAAGAACTTGCAAGGGTATACAAACTTCGGCACGGTCGAAGTTAGCCAGGCCTTCTGGTTATTATTATAGATACTTTAAACGATATATTAACATCTTGGCATATCTTTGAAAAAACTGTCTGCATTGTGACTGACAATGCCAGCTCAATGATGAAAGCATGCGAAATTTTGAAAATCAGAAATCTGTCATGTTTTGCCCATACAAATAATCTGGTAGTCCAAGATGGCTTGAATCTCGATCAGAACAATGTCACAAAAACTTTGTTTGCAAAATGTAAAAGTATTGAAAAATTAAAAAAGAAAGTTCTACTGTGAACGAAAAATTGAAACTGGTTCAAGAAAATTTTGTATATATGTATGTACCTTGTTGCAAGAAACCCCAACAAGGTAGAACAACTTCCACGACATGATTAAAAGATTTTATTCATTCATCAAGCCATTGCTAGTCTGCTATGATCGACAACAAATGCACCACTACCATTCACTGCAGAGGGAATCAAAGTATTAAAAGATATGGTAATTGTTGACTTCGACCACCTCGCGGCCAAAACTGCATTAATTGAATTTGGTGTCAAACGAAAAGGAAAAATTCAATAGCACAACCTTGGGTTCGCTGGTGCCATTTATTGTATAGTTTTTGCACAATTAACAAATATAAATGTACATTTTTATCGAAAAAATAGGTAATAGCTAAATCTAGCCTATTAACGTCGAATGAGTGCTGTCAAATTTAAAATTAGTGCTTTAAATTAAATACATATTGCGCGGTCTTTTTTTAAAAACAATAAATACTGCTAGAGCAGCCGAATATTCCTCGACTTTATAAAACTAAATGGTGGTACCGAAGTCATTTAAATAAAATATTTTAGTCCAAATTTTAAAAATGCGTGTATTTATTTGTCCGATCAGATGCTATCATTATTAAAAGGCAGTATCTGTAGAGAGACATTGCCCCACAAGAACCTCTATTATGGATCAAGGGAAAATTAATAAATCAAATTATTATTATATCTGATGGTTTTTTTAAACTCCAGGGTCATTGGCCCGGTAAAGTGACGAATTTCCCTATATCGTTTTGCCCTATCCAACACTACCCAGTATTCCTTCGCATCGATAGGTCGCAGTCGATATCCCGCCAGCTGGGTTATAACAGAGAACAAAAACAGATAAGTTGGCAACAGAGTTTGGAAGTGTACGGAAAAATATCGATGTGTGAAAAATGTTAAAAGCATCGATGTATCGATTTTACACCGACCTGATTTCCATCACTTAGAGATACGACGAAAAAATCATATGTTGTTAAATAACGGTCCGGGACGGAGTGTATTTTTTTTGAAAGAGCGGAATTTCTTTATTTTGTTATTGAAAAAGTGTGATAAAATACGAAAAGATATTAGAACAACTTAAGATATTGCTAACAATAGTCAATTGAGAAATATCCAAAGTTGAATATCGCGAGACAATTGTGAAAGAAAGAAAATCAGGCCATTTGTTTCTTTGTTGTTGCCATACATATTAAAATATTATATTACTACTTTGCATCGGGAATAAAACAAAGCATGAATTTATCGTTCGCTGGTTGCGGTTTTCTTGGCATCTATCATGTGGGCGTGGCAGTGTGCTTCAAAAAATATGCCCCACATCTGCTCCTCGAGAAAATTGGAGGAGCTTCGGCGGGTTCTTTGGCCGCCTGTTGTCTGCTCTGCGATTTGCCATTGGGTAAGTATCTACATATGTACCTAACACCTATGTATGTTTATACATATGTATATACATATATACATGCATATATAGTTTTAGAGTTTAGTATAACGCTTAGAGAGGCTTCTCAGCAATTGCCCCTTTTCCTTTCCCTAAAAACCTATGTAAATGTTTTTGCACCAAATGAACATACATACATATGTATGTACATCCATATATACATACATTTGTTCACACACGCACAAAAAGAACCAGGGATATTTTTGGGGGCTCGTTTTTGATTCGAATTTATACGTATGTATATTTATGTACATATGTATATACATAGATAGATATCGATATATCTAGAAACTACGACGCAGTTCAGAAACTATTTACATAGAAATAGATAAGAGCTTAGGGCGTACAAACGGGAGGAGGTGAAAACGCTTTCAATTATAGTAAATATGTCCCTCTAAATGAGATCCTGGCTACGCCCTGAAAGCATAACTGAACCATACATTGTACGTAAGTGCATATGTTTGGATTTGTGTACATATGTATGTACATGACCATATATACATATGTAAATGTAGATGAAGGTCGATTGTTTGTTTTTCTTTAGAGGCGTGCTAAATAAATAAAATCATACATACATACATACATACATATGTATTTAAACGAAAATAGATTTTGTTTATAAGATCTAGAATTTTGAACGCTTCATGTGCAACCTGACTATAGACATGCCAATGAAAAAAATGAAGCCTAACATTCCGCCTTTTCCGCATACTGGACGTACACCAGCTGCAGTTAAATGCGTATTACTCACGGACACTTCTTATTCTTTCTCCGTTTAAGCGGAGGCACACGAAGTAGTGTGGGTGGGTGGTGCTGTGGCACAAAAATACAATCAATTGAATTATGGTGATCAGCAAACACACCCCCCAAAACACACACACACTTCCACTTATACCCAAGGGATGAGCCCTCAGTTTTCCAGGAACAGTCATTACAGTATCTGCCATCATCATTTACTTCAACCACAATTACCTGACTTGTATGCATTTCTCTTCACTCTCCCTCTCTAATAGAGAGGGTAGAAAGTTAGGCTGTGCTGTAGGTAAAATAATTGATGTAATCCCCTGCAATTTTGTTTTGGGTTTAGTTGTAGCAATTAAATTTTGTCGGCTCCAGCACTTTGGTCTTATGGCAATTAGATTGAGTTGAAAGACGTAGAAGTGATGGTGATAAAATCTAATGAGAGAGAGAGAGAGAGAGAGACAGAGAGAGAGAAATAGGGAGAGTAGATTACCCTAGTTTTAAAGATATGTACATATATATTTCGGATATCTACTTAGATCGCTTCATCTTCTAGACTCTAGAACATATGTATGAACATATATATTTATTTATCGTTTTTCTTTTCTGTTCTATCGTTTACCGGTAATACCAACTCGAACACGAGTTCAAGGCACGCGAATCGCGTTCATCTTGTCATCTTCCCATGTGGGTGACAATCATCATCATTATCCATTTTGTATTGTCCCACTCGTTCCCCATTTTTTAAGGGCTGAAGGAAAAACAAATTCTAAATTTATATTTAGGATTTAATGAGCCAATGGACGACCTTCAACATTTAAGTTTTCAGGAATACAATTGGTTCACATATGGTGAACCACATAACAGAAATTTTATCAGCCAATGAGTAGTCATTGGCCTGCGTTGTTCCAATATTTATTATATATACATAAGTCTATATGTATGCTTATCGGTAAAATTTTACCTTTTGTATTTTTCTTATCATGCACATTATTTTTTCCACTGTGTTCACATTCTAATTTCGTTATATATGTACCTATTTATGGCCTTGGCTCAAAGTCCATGTAGCGGGTGTATCACTTAATTTCAGGACTTCTTTAATACATATTTAAATCGTCTAAAAACACTTTGTTTTAGACCTCCCTCTTGGGGCCTCTGCCTTCCGCACTCACTTGACGTCAATTGGTTTTTCTATTTCATAAAATCAGCAAATCTGCATGAGTTTCCTATATTTCAAATTTTGATTAGAACACAAAGCAAATGAGTTTCATTTTATAGCCACAAACATATAAGTATATGTATATACATATGTACATAGATACATACGTATATTTATAAATACTATATACATATGTATAATTACATTTTTAAGCTTATCAGCTTCTTACTTACTTACAATGTACATATGTATGTATGTACATAAATGTATATGTAAATAACTGTGTATAGATTTGTGGAGTCCTATATATGTATGCATTTCAATAATCAATGATCGAATGTAAATGCAAAAATGGGGCTTAAGAGCAATTGTGAAATGACACAGTTTTTGTAGTTGTTGTTGTTGTTAACTAGAAAACTATAATCAGGAGATAGTAACATTGGACCCAAGCCGAGTTACAATACAATAAAAGGACAGCTGGATTCGCCATCGCTATTATCGATAGCTGTGCCGGAGTTGTGGACCTTTCCTACTTTAAAGTAAAACCTCCCGATATACCTAGATACTAGTATGTTTGTGGGGAGGAGGCAATGGCCAAGTGCAAAGACATCGCAGTGACTTATGAACATACATAGATGCATGTTCAAGGGTTCAAAACAGCAAGCGCCAATCAGCGGAAAGATGTCGCCAGATTGCTGGACTTTAAACCACAGTAAAGAAGATTAGTATGCGTACAAAATTTGATTTTATCGAAATACCTACAGTCAAATTCTATCTGATAACTCGATAACGGATAAGTTGGGATCAATCTATGCGCTTAGATTGACACTTTATCTCGATCGACGATACTTTAACGTGATCGTTCTATTGTTAATCGTTCGGATTGGTTACGCCTTGAAGTAGGCCGATGTGTAAATTTTGTTCCCATCGTGCGTAATGGATTTGGGTGTGGATGGAGGACAAAGCTTGTTTATCCAAAACAAAAAACTGACAGACAAGCCCAAAAAAAAATAAAGTAAGTAAGTCGCCGGGCCGACTTGGATATACCATGCATCAGGGAAAAAAAAACTATATTGAGTTTATAAAACTAAGTTCATATATTAAATTTCTTTCGTATGTGCGATTTCTAACATATGCTATCTCGCTCACTCTTAAGCGTGTGCAAATTCGCCTTGCACTGTTTTGAGTGCAAAACGTTTCAATGTATAACTCGGCCAGTTTTATTCCGATTTTTATGAAACTTGGTGGAATGATAGATGTCCATAACATGTATAAGGGTGCCAAATTAAATTACGATACGATAAATATTACGGGAGAAAATCACTTTTTATTAAATTCCGGACGCGGAAAGGGGCGTGGCAAAAATAATAAATAAACTTTGTCTGCGCCAATACTACATGACTCTACATTCTAAATTTGGTAACTCTAACATTTGTAGTTGCTGAGATCTCTGCACTCTTACGGACGGACAGACAGACGGACATGGCTATATCAATTTCTCTTCGCATGCTGATCAAGAATATATATACTTTATAGGGTCGGAAATGCTTCCTTCTCCCTGTTACATACATTTTGGCGACTTTAATATACCATTTCATCCTATGGATGCATGGTATAAAAAGTCCGGGTATACGAAACAGAAGACTTCAGCAGCAATTTCTTGCTTTATTTAAATACCAAATATGAAACGGTGCACACTTACTGCTGGGTTTTAGCTACCATTAAACTTTAATGATTAAAGCATTAGTTGCACTTGTATTTCCCATTTAGCGATTATTGATCGATTGATGCATTGTGTGATTTCCTGCTTCTCTACAAATATGTTAAGACTTAGATGATTTTAAGGGGTTAATCCAACACTTGTCTAGTTAACAATTTGAAGGCATACATATATAGAACTAGAACTCCAAAATAGATTTTGTTTTCACTTTTTGTTGCATCTTTACAGAAAATTTCACACAATTCCGATGAATTTGCAAAACGGGTTTAATGGCGCCGAGCTCATAGAGCAAAATTTTAAACGCGTTTATCGAAACAACGTTTTTCCAATCGGTACCCACGATTTCTCGAGAACTAATAATCCGATTGTCTTAGAACTTTTTGTAGTTTTTCTTTACAATACCATCTAGTAGATGTCATTTTTATATCCTTGCAAAAAGGTTATATTAATTTTGGTCAGAAGTGTGCAACGCATAGAAGGAGTCATCTCCGACCATATAAAGTTTATATATTCTTGATCAGCATGACAGGGGGAGTTCAAATCCGTTTGTCCGTCTGTCTGTCTGGATCAACAGCTTTTCCTCCTAGACCGCTAAAGCTACAAAGCTGATTTTTTTCCACGAAGTCTTGTATGCTTCTGCATGGCCAAATTTAGCCCGGCCTTCTAGTTTTTCGATACTTAGTTTTTGTTTTATTGGCGAAATACAAAATTTTGTTTGCTAAAATCACAGCTTTTTTTCCAACCGTCAGTTGTTTGTTATACCCTTGCAGAGGGTACGCTGGAATCGTGTGTATATTACTGCATGTTTCCTTTCAATTTTTATTATCAGGTTAGTTGGTTGCATTTCTGGATTAATGGTTTTGTAGAAATGTGTGTAGTGATTCCATCTTGACCTCAGCGCTGCTTTGGTGTTTAAATTGACTAATTTATTAATGTCCTTTTTTTTGTAGGTGTTATGCAAAGATTTTGTGGCGCATTTTGCTGCTGTGTCCGCGTGTGTGTTCCTTTTGATACCGATATGGCCAGGTGTCCATAGTAGTTTCAGCCTTTTGGGGTTTGAGCTAATTTTATCCCGAATTTTTGTTATTGTAGGGTCTCTTTTGTTTTGGTTGCTAACGGCCAAGAGTGTTGAGAGAGAGTCAGTGCAAATCACAAACTTTGTTCTCCTTGCGTTAACTGCAAGCTCTACCGCGTTGAGGATGGCTTCTGCTTCTGCTGTGAAGATTGACGTGTATTGTGGGGTAACTGCCGCTTTTAGAATTCTGTTGTCTTCAGTGACTACACTAAAGGCTGTTGTGTTATTTGATTTGGAAGCATCAGTGAAGAGAAAAGTCCATAGATTGTGTTCGTCTCTGATTTCGTTGTATCTTTTTTTGTAGACTTCGTTTGGTGTTGTGTCTTTTTTGTGTTGCGCAAGGTCGAACAGAATGGAGCTGTTGACTATTGTCCATTGTGGGAGGCTTTCCTTGTATTTTTTTCCGTTGGACATATTATATTGAGATCTGCAACTTTGTTGATTATAATTTCCAGACTGGATGTCTTTTTCATTGGTCTCAGTAGTTTGATTAGTGAGTCATGCAGCGAAGATCTATTTGCATTTATGATGTTTTTAATGTGTCTGCTGAAACTCCATTGCAGCCTACTGTTTAGGTCAGGGAGTCCACTTTCTGCGATCATGTTTTTGATGGGAGTAGTGCGGAAGGCACCGAGTGAGAGTCGTATAGAGGAGTGATAGGGAGTGGATCATTTTTATACCATGCATCCATAGGATGAAATGGTATATTAAAGTCGCCAAAATGTATGTAACAGGCAGAAGGAAGCTTTTCCGACCCTATAAAGTATATATATTCTTGATCAGCATGGGAAGGGAAATTGATATAGCCATGTCCGTCTGTCCGTCCGTCCGTAAGAGTGCAGAGATCTCAGCAACTACAAATGATAGAGCTACCAAATTTAGAATGTAGACTCGTGTAGTATAGACGCAGACCAAGTTTATGTTTTTTTTTGCCACGCCCCCTTCCGCCTCCGGAATTTAATAAAAAGTGATTTTCTCCCGCAATATTGATCGCATCGTAATTTAATTTGGCACACTCATAGATCTTATCAACATCTATCATTCCACCAATTTTTTTTTGCCACGCCCCCTTTCCGCCTCTGGAATTCAATAAAAAGTGATTTTCTCCCGTAATATTTATCGTATCGTAATTTAATTTGGCACACTCATAGATCTTATGAACATCTATCATTCCACCAAATTTTTTTGCCACGCCCCCTTTCCTTTCTCTGGAATTCAATGAAAAGTGATTGTCTCCCGCAATATTTGTCGTATGGTAATTTAATTTGGCACAGTTATACATGTTATGGACATCTATCATTTCACCAAGTTTCATAAAAATCGGAATAAAAATGGCCGAGTTATACATTGAAACGTTTTGCACTCAATGCGGTGCAAGGGCGAAATTGGCCGGTGGAGCGCTAAAGTGCACGCACATAAGAGTGAGCGAGATAGCATATGTTAGAAATCGCGCATACGAAAGAAATTTAATATATGAACTTATTTTTATAAACTCAATGTAGTTTCTTTTCCCCTGATGCATGGTATATCCAAGTCGGCCCGGCGACTTACTTTATTTTTAAATCAAAAGCTTTTTAGAGAATATTGCTAATTTTGACTCTGATCCTTCGATTATTTAGATAGTTGCGTACAAAGTTTATTATTTTTGGGCCGAGCTTCCATTCAAGTAGTTGTTGTAAGATGTGCGTGTGCGCCTATTCTGTCGAGTACCGGGAGTAGATCCTTTTAGAGAAGTGAGGCAAGATTGGAGTTCAGTAGATGTTATGGGTTTTTCAATTGTTTCGGCTCTATGTCTGAGATTGTACGTGGTTGCTGTTTGTGCTAGGTAGGTGTTTTTGTTTTGTTTGAAAGCTTCTGAGTAATCGGACCATGATTACAAAATGCATTCGCTATCTCTGTTGAATCGCAGGTGTTTCCTGTCTCAGTTTCTATGGCCTGTACGTATGTGTTTTTTCTAATCCCTGTGATAAAGTGTACTTTGTCCCAAAGAGCTTTTGTTGTTGTGTTAGGGTTTATGTCTTCTGTAAATTTTGCAAAGGCTGTTCTTTGTGTATTTTTTGCTACATATTTAAACTTGGCGTTCGCTTTTTTATAATTTAACATATTTTCGGTTTTCAAGTGTTTTCTAAGCCTGTTAAGAAACCTAACCTTTTCCTTTTTCAGTTCGTCTAGCTCTGTGGTCCACCAGTAAATGCTGTATTTCTTAATTTTATTGGGGTTGGAGGTGGATATTGACTTGTTAGCAGATGTTTTGACTATTTTTAGCAGCCTGGCTGCTGACTGATTTGTATTATTTGTTACAGTTAGTTCCTGTGCATTTTGATTTAAGTTGAAATAATTTCCAGTTTGCTAAATGAAATTTATATCTGTGTGTTTTGTGTTCTGCGTGAGTGTGTGCTGTCGGAAATAGTTGAATTCGTATGGGGTAGTGGTCGCTTCCATACAGATCTTCGTCTGTAACCCAGGTCGCGTTAATATTAAGGGGTGGAGAGCATAATGTTAAGTCTACGTGGGTGAAGGTGTTATGTGTAGAGTATTGAGTGGGGTCCCCATTATTTAAAAGAATGAGGTTGCTATTTTGAATAAAGCGAGCGACAACATTTCCTCTTTGATTGTTTGAGGGTGATCCCCAGGTTGAATGCCAGGCATTAAAATCTCCTACTAACATCACTGGCTTATTGAAATTTTTATCAGGTTATGAAGATATTGTTCAATAAATTTGTCTGTAGGTGAGAGATATATATTGATAATTATAAACGGGATTTTTGCTTGTATTTCTGCGGCTATGGCTAAAATGTTAGACTGGCAATTAATGATTTTGTGTTTAATGGTTTTAGATATTAGAGGGGCTGCTTCTCTGTTTGCTCTGGGGGCTAGAACATCTATATCGTTATTGTGGTATAATGCATATTTTTTGGGTGTTTGAATATTTGTGTCAGATATGTGGAGGTGAGTTTCTTGCAAGGCTATAATATGTGGGTTGTAGTTTTTTATTAAGAGAGAGAGAGAGATCATGGTATTTGTCTTTATACCCATTTATGTACCATTGTACTGTGTTGAGAGACATAATGTAGGGAGGTATAGAGTACAAAATTGTGTTGTTTTATTAATTAATAAATGCGCTTTATTGCTCTTAAAGCTATATGTGATAGAGAGATTTTACAGAGTTATAGCAATTGCTTTTCAGCTGAGAAATTTTTATATACGTAGTTATACAAGTAGTTTGATGGATGACAATATGATATAGCAAGGAAAAATGGCGAAAACCTTTAATATATGCCTTAAATACGACCTTAAGCTAGGTGACTGGGACTAAGGTGACTAAACTAAGTTTTAGCGGCTTAGTGTCAGTGGCTACCCTTAGGAGATATGAGTATTTGTTATCGAGAAAACTGTCTAATAGTTTAATAGTTTGTTTAAGAGTAGTGATTTCACTAAGAGTCGTCGGATTGGTCAATAATCTGTTTAATGGTTTTGACACCAGCCGTATGATATAAGGTGGTATGGTAAAAAAAGGAAGGTTCAGTAGAAGCTTTAATATTTTGTTTTCGCATACTTGCAATTAATACCTAAGTATCGCACTGTATCTACCCAGTTAACTGGAGAGAGGCCCGTCAGGCAAAAAGCAAGCCTTTCTTTTCTTGGAAAAAAAGATGACATTAGTTTTGGTGGCATTAACTTTTATTTTCTACTTATGGTAGTAAGCTTCGAGTTCGTTTAGCCCGCTTTGAAGGGCTTGTTTAATATCATTTAAATACACGCCTCTACAATAGATGTCTGTGTCATCCGCAAACATCGATAACTTACATTGGGGATGTTGCGGAATATCGTATATGAAGACGTTAAAAAGCACTGGCGGCAGCACTGAACCCGGTGGGACACCAGCTACTTAGTAGATCTCTTGTTGTTGACCTATTTCCATCTATTTCAATATAGAAAGTGCGATCTAGCAAAAAACTTTTTAGAATATTCACCAGATAGGTGGGTGTTTTAATGTTTATTAGTTTGTAAATGAGTGCTTCGTGCCAGACTGTATCAAAAGCAGCTTCAATATCCAGAGTGACGAGTCCAGCAGACTGTTTGTTGGAGAAACTATTTTGATCGTAGGTTCTTAGTTTCTTGGTTGGGAACGAGCAGTTTATGCCAGCTCTGAAGCCGAATTAGACGGGTGGTAAAATATTATGTGTTCCTAAGTGGACTAGGAGTCTACTTTTAATTATTTTTTCAAATATTTTGGAGAAACTGCTTAATAGACTAATAGGCCTGTAGCTTTGTGGCTTGTCCGGAGGTTTTCCAGCTTCCAAGGTTTTGGGAAATATCCTATTTGTAGGCTGCAATTGTATAAAATAGCGAGAAAACTAATAGCATTTGCTGGAAGGTTTTTTAAGCAAATATTCCTTATGTTATCTGGACCGCTGGACTTTTTAGTTTTCAGGCTTTTAAGGATAGAATCTATTTCGCTGGTCGTAATTTAATTGATCTGAATCTGATCTGGGATAATGGTTTAAACAGTACTGGTAACCAGGTTTATTGTAATCGGATTTGAGTACGAGGATGTCCAGCTATGTTTAGATGCAAAGGAATTGCTTAATAGATTAGCATTTTCAATTCCGGTTATATAAGCTACGTCAGCCTCATATAAGATGGGAATATACTGTTTCCTTCTTTTGATTGCTTTAGTGGTGTTCCAAAACGGCTTACTACATTTGTTCAGTTTGCTTAGCTTTTTATTCCATTGTTGGTTGTTAAAAATAAATATCGCTTTGCGGATTATATAGTTTAAATCTAAACTTTAGAATCATCTAAACTTTAGATGATTAAACTTGCTTTAATAAGAGGCTGTCGAGACCGTATTTATTGTCTGTTGAGGGTATTCCTGGATTTGAGTAGCTTAGAAATGTGCTCTGGAAGCTTGATGTAGGTATCTCGGATGTGTTTGTGAGGAGTCGATCTCATAAAGGCACAATTCATTGTTTTTGAATATGAATCGACTAGCGAATCTATATGAGCAAATGAAATTGGAAGATTACCAAAGCTTACTTCAATTGGCATGAGCATATTGTCGACTACACGCTTGAACATTTTCCAGTTAACTTTTTTGAAGATTGGATACGTTTTCTCGATGAGAGTTAAGTTTTTGGAGTACTTGATGGCTACTGGAAGGTGGTCCGAAGAAAGATCTTTAAAAACTATCGGGTTGCTAATACGGTTTGTTATATTTGTTAGACAAAGATCGATAGTGGAGGGCTTAGACGTTGCACATGCTGGGATATAAGTAGGATCTTTTGGAAATAATATATTGTATTAAATTTGCCCAGTACGGCGAGGTCATGAAGAATATTTCCCCAACTATTTGCTCGAGTGCCGTTCCAGTTACGGTGCCTCTAGTTTAGGTCACCAAGAGCAAGGCACTCCCCGCTTAATTGAGAAAATTTGATCATGTCTGACTTGTAGATACTTTTCATATGAATCCTATCACCGGCTAAATTACACGCACTGGGAAGGCATTTTGCACTGTTGCCCGCATAGTAAACGGCAAATATACTCAGGTAGCTATTCAAGTTAGTCTTAGTAAACTTGGTCTGCGCCAATACTACACGAGTCCACATTCTAAATTTGGTAGCTCTATCACTTACAGTTGCTGATATCTCTGCACTGTTACGGACGGACGGACATGGCTCTATCAATTTCTCTTCTCATGCTGATCAAAAATGTATATAAGTACTTTATAGGGTCGGAAATGCTTCCTTCTGCCTGTTACATACATTTTGGCGACTTTAATATACCATTTCATCCTATGCATCCCTAGGATAAAAATCGGAATAAAAATGGCCGAGTTATACGTTGAAATGTTTTGCACTCAAAACGGTGTAAGGGCGAATTTGGCCGGTGGAGCGCTAAAGTGCACACACATAAGAATGAGCGAGATAGCATAATCCAATCCCGCATACGAAAGAAATTTAATATATGAATTTAGTTTTATAAACTCGATGTAGTTTTTTTTCCCCTGATGCATGGTATATCCGAGTCGGCCCGGCGACTTACTTACTTTATTTTCAATGCTAATGAAATGACCAATGCATTAAACAAGTAATGCATTAGGAACGACTCTGTATTTTGGACAGTCTCGGTTGCTGGCAGCATGCTCTCCGGTACAATTTACACAGAATGTGCAAGTACAGTTAGTTGTCGCACATGGGTCGCAAGTTGTATTGCCGTGGCAACGTTTGGCTTACTCAGTCCCTAAATGGAGATCGCAAAATGAATAGGCTTTTGTGAAAAAACCACAATCTACACGCTATAGCACGGCACGCATGCATATATGTACATGTATGTAGAGATGCAGCATGCAGTTTGCCATTTGTTTGTATGACAGCTATATCATATAGTTATCCGATTTTGATCAAATTTGGCAGGATTATAATCTGTTATGTGCAAATGCAAATTATTTACCAAATTTGGTGATGATCGCAAAAGAAACAAAAAAGTTTTTAAAAGCAAAACTATTTTTGGTCCGATTGTTTCTATGGGAGCTATATGATATAGTAGTAGTGATATAGTACTTGGCTATTTTGTGATTGCTTTTCATTTTCTTATTGTAAGTACATTAAGCAAATCGCCTTTTGAGCATACTTATGGATGATTCGTTTTCGAGTCTTCTTTGAATCGCGTCCGTAAGAGTGCATAGATCTCAGGAACTATAAATAATAGAGCTACCAAATTTAGAATGTAGACTCGTCTAGTATATACGCTGATCAAGTTTATTTTTTTTGCCATGTCACCTTGCGCCCTGGAATTCAATAAAATTTTCACCAGCAATATTTATCGTATCGCAATTTGCCACACTTCTACATGTTATGAACATCAATCTTTGAACCAAAGCGGAATAAAAATAGCGAGATAGCTTTTGTTAGAAATCGTGGAATGCGAAAGAAATGTAATATATAAATTTCGTTTTCGTTTGATGCGTGGTATATCCAAGTCAGCCCGGCGACTTACTTATGTACTTTAGTTGATCTTCAAAACGACTCAAAAAAGACTCATCAAAATGATTTCTAATAACTTTTATACTTCATATAAATTAATCATTTTTATACCCTTGCAGAGGGTATTATAAAATTGGTCAGATGTTTGTAATGCAGAGAAGGGATCGTTTCCGACCCCATAAAGTATATATATTCTTGATCAGCAAGAGAAGACGAGTTGATATAGCCATGTCCGTCTGTCCGTCTGTCCTTCTGCCCGTCTGTCTGTCTGGTGCTTCGCGATCTAGTCCCACAGTTCTAGAGCTATGGCATTCAAAGTTCGTATATAAGCTTTTCTATACAGCCACATGCACATCTGCGATTTTGAATAAGATCGGACAACTATATCATATAGCTGCCATACAAATACAAACGTTAAATGCGAATAACTTCTATATTTTTTGAACAATCTTATCCAAACTGATTACGTACATAAATAAAAAGGGATTACATCATATGCGTGAATTTCAAAACAATCGGATAAACATAACGCCTGATTTCGACGATATAAAATTTGCCTATATAGTGTGCACTGCTTATGGCAGCAGCAGTATGCAGCAGTACTGCTGCCATAAGCAGTGCACGCATAAGCAGTGAAGCACATATATGTGTCAAAATTGCGTTTGTGTGTATGTATTTAAAATATTTCTTTATTGGATTAAGAAAATAAATAAAATGTAATGGTCAAGGGCTGCAAGGGTATACAAACTTTGGCTTAGCCGAAGTTAGCTTCTTTGATATTTGTTCTTGAAATATTGTTAGCTACAACTCCCCTTAATGCTGTCAAATTCACTTTTCTATTTTTTATTGCTGTTTTCGGAAAATGGAAAAACGGGGATGCGTGTTCACTTCTTTCCTTCAATGTACATACACTCAGCGAAATTCAATTAAAGGCACTGCATTTTGGCAGTTAAAACTGAAAAAAAAATAACAAACTTCGAGAAACGGGATTTTATTTTTCTTCTATTTGCTTTGTCTAGGCCTTTGTTTTCTATTTTTAGCATACACAAAAATGTACAGTTAGTTTTGTCCCTACAATAAGTAAATTTCGTTCACATTCTTGATTTTTGATGCTGTTTACCGCGAAATTCAATTAAAGGCATGTTGTCTTTGGTCGTCAAAAGAGGTCACTGAGGGAGTTTAACTCTGTTTTTTGTATTAAAATTTATTTATTAAACATTTTTTCAACGTTTGGTTTGGTTTAAGCCGGGGTTTTGAATCCATATTGAAATGGGAAGAGGAAAGACGCTGACAAGCGAAAAAAACCACTAAAGTCCTTCCATATAAGGATGCGTGTTGGTCTAACCCGAAAATTGCACGCGAATTAAAACGCTTCCCTACGGCTATAAATAATATTGCAAATCTGAAATGGCTAGGCTCGATTTCGCAAAGAAACACATGTCCTGGTCGGAAAACTGGAAAAAAGTAGTTTTCTTAGATGAGAAAAAATTCAATTTAGTTGGACCTGATGGATTTAATTATTACTGGCATGACATTCGGCAGCCTGAACGTTATTCCACAAAGCGAAACTTTGGTGGCGGATCGTTATTGGTATGGGCCGCATTTAGCTACCACAATCGAACCCCAATTTGCAAAGTTTCGGGGCGTTTGAATTCTCAAGGCTACATAAATTTATTGGAGAATGTTTTTCTTGACTTTTTGGATGGAAAACCATCTACTGACTCGATTTTGCAACAGGATAATGCGCCCAAGGGCTAGTCGAGCATCGTTTTAGGAGAAGCAAATCACCACCATGTCATGGCCTGCTCGATCTCCGGATTTAAGTCCCATCAATGACATGTTGGAGAACCTTGCCAGGCGTGTTTATGCTGGAGAAAGAAAATTTCAATCGGTTGAAGAGCTTAGAGAAACGGTTTGTCAGGAATGGGCTGGAATACCACAAACCGAGTTTCAAAAAATGATTGACTCGATGCCAAATCGGATTTTTGAAGTAATTCAAAAATCTGGTGGGTCAACACATTATTAATTGATATTTTGGAGTCTTTATAAAGTTTTGTTCTCATTTTTTGATCCTTTAGAATAGTGTGCCCTTAATTGAATTTCGCGCTTTTTTGTTGAATTTTTTGTTTTTTTTACATTATAAGTTTGTTATTTGAAAATAATGAAAAAAAATAGTTGTGTTTAACATAAAATGAATAGAAATATATGATTTAATATAAAAAACTATATAAACATGTATACGATTCAAAATAAGCTGAAAAAGTAAGTGCCTTTAATTGAATTTCGCAGAGTGTATGTATGTATGTACATACATATTTGTTTTTAGGGTTACCCTCGATCTCGATCGATTCCTACTGTGTATTTCTTTTTCGACAACAACAAGCTTGTAAGCAATAGCGTTGTTTATTTCTTCAATGAGGTGTGGAAGGGGGAGGGAGGAGCGTGAGAGTATAATTTGCAATTTCTTGGTAAAAAACGAAAAAAAAACAATACAATAATCAACAACAATAACATTTGATATGACATCTTACCACCTCCCCCACCCCCTCGTTGATAGGCACGAGCCAAATTTGATAATATTTATTGTCATCGGTTACGTGTAAACTTTACACTGTAAAGTTTTACTTTTCGGCGCACGGGCTGGGGGCAAAAATTCGGCCCATGTCCATCTCTACTTCAGACTTCTTGTCTTACGGCGCACATCTAGTCAAATGATGGTATGTCATCATGGCATATAGCTATCACTATCAAAGCTTTTCTTACTTGACTGAATAAACTTTACCTTTGGCCATATATGTATGCAACGATAAGTATTGATTGACCGATTTAATAAAAGTTTCAAGTACAAAAGTTCTTGTTCTTCTTCAAAATAATGACATATAATGTAATCTAAACTGTATTGTGTTTCTCTCGTTTACTACTTAGTTGTACCGTGCGCTCGTTGCTACGCCACCAACTAAAATAAATTTTCCAAATTAAATCCACACACTTACTCATTATACCATACTTACATCCATAGGATGAAATAAAGTATAAAATATATATATTCTCTACGGTGAGTTTGAAACGATGTTTTCTTACACTAATCTGTTGTCGTCTTTCACGATTGCAAACAAAAAGTGAACTCTGGTTTCTACGCTGTGCCTTCCATTTTTCGCTTCATCTAGTTGTAATTCCCAACTAGTTTTAGCGTTGAAGTAGTGCTATGGCCTTGCAAATTCTAGGGTCGTCAGCGAAGTCTGCTGATGATAGAACTTTGTGGTTTTTAAAATAGCTATACAGACAACCTGCTCACTTTTTGTTTGCTTTCAAAAAAAAAAAATGTACCTAAAAGCCTGCTTTGATGGTATGGGCATCGATGTTTTTGGCCGCTAATATACCAATTTCTCTTCTCATGCTGATCAAGAATATATGTACATATATACTTCATAGGGTCGGAAATTCTTCCTTCTGCCTGTTACAAACATTTTGGCGACTTCAAAATACCATTTCATCCTGTGGATAAAATGGTATAAAAACACTACTTTCTTTTATATATATGGAAATATATACATACATATATATATGTATGTATACATTTAAAGGAGTCAGCGACTTATAATTTTCCTTTGTGTGTGGCCTGATTTTCGAATTGCGTCAATGTTGTTGCGCATTATCATTTATAAGTTTTTGGGATATCAACGTGCAAATCTAATCGAACGATGTGAAAATGCTATAGCGTGTGGCACAGCGTATTTTGTACGTATGTACATGTGTACATGATGTGCATATGTGTATGTACTTAAGTGAGTTATGTATTGTCAAAAAAAGGAACGGGGAATTCATGTCATCTGGCCACGTTGATCGCGTTATCAATACCCATATACTTATATATGTATGTTTTTGTTTTGTTTAAAAAACGCTACTATTTCTTTTGAGAATTATGCCATATGATTTTACTTATCAGCTGAAAACACGTTGGAGGCCATTAAGTACTAGGTTCTTACGTCATTTCTAACCAAGATCAAAACATTGACCACGCTAATTGACCCTTTAGATGGGACACATCCCAATGACGCAAATGAATTTAATGTATTCCTATATACAGTGGTGGTCACGGAGTTATTACCTTTTGTGTGCTTATATTTTAATTTGGATTTTCTCGACTCCCAAATAATTTTTTGACAACATTTTTTCATTTATGTTGGTCATTGTATTGAGATGATGAAACAAATATTTTGTGTACTCAGTCTTAGCCGTTTTTATACTCTTGCAGAGTGTATTGTAAAATTGGTTAGATGTTTGTAACGCAAAAAATTAATCATTTCCGTAAGTGAGTCAACTGACTCTCTTTGTTTACTTGCTCACTTTACTGCTCAGTTGTTTATTACTATGCTCAGTTTCTCACTAAATTGCTCAATTGTTCAGTTGCTCACTACATTGGTCACTTGATCAGCATAAGCATACAATTAAAAATAAAGATTACTTCTAAAGCTGTATTTATTATTGAAAAATACAATTTACTGCTTTAGTTTTATAATATTTTTTAAATGTCGGCTTAAATTGCTTTGTGACTTCCCAATACTTGAATTTAACCTGCTCATAGCCAATGTCCTCAAAATGGGTCCAAATTTCGCTGTTTTTTTAATAGCGACATTCTGAATTTTTATACCATGCATCCATAGGATGAAATGGTATATTAAAGTCGCCAAAATGTACGTAACAGGATGAAGCTTTTCCGACCCTATAAAGTATAAATATTCTTGATCAGTATCAATAGCCGAGTCGATTGAGACATGTCCGTCTGTCTGTCCTTCTGTAGGATCATCGAGATCTCGGAGACTATAAGAGCTAGAGCTACCAAACTTGGCATGTAGACTCGTTTGCTCTGCAGGTAGATCGAGTTTATTTATTTTTTTTTTGCCCCGCCCCTTCCGCCCCCGCTATTTGAAAAACAATATTTTGAGCCTCTATATCTCGGGAACTATAAAAGATAGAGCTATCGTATTTGGACAATAGATGCGTGGCCCCGCCCCCTCCCGCCTCCGAAATTCGATAAATTCGATTTTCAGCCGACCCTATAAAGTATGTATATACCATATTCTTGATCAGTATCAAAAGGCGAGTCGATGTCCGTCTGTCTGTCCGTTCGATAGAGTGCTGAGTGCTTTTTTTCCACGCTCCTTCCACCCAAGCTATTTGAAAAACAATATTTTGAGCACCTATATCTCGGGAACTATAAAAGGTAGATCTATGCACGCAGACCAAGTTTACTTTAATTTTTTTCCACGCCCCCTTCCGCCTTCAAAATTCGATAAATTCGATTTTCACCCTTAATATTCATCGGCCGAGTTATATGTAGATACGTTTTCTACTCGAAAGGCCGATACACACATAAGTGAGCGAGATAGCATGCTCGTGTCCACATAAGAGTGAGCGAGATAGCATTTGAAAGAAATTTAATATAAGAATTTTTACTTGATGCATGGTATATCCAAGTCGGCCCGGCGATTTACTTACTTCATTAAAAGTGAAACTGATCTGATCGCTAATATATCAGATGGCAGATTGAGCAGAGATTGCGCAAGTGAATAAATGAGCAACCCATCACTACTGTAGTGACTTGGCGTGCTTAGTATTTGGAGATTACTGGACGGCACAAAGGATCTTTTTAGACCTTTTTTTGTTTTTTATTATAAGCCAATTGGCGCGGGTCGAAATCCCACGGAGGACGGGGACAAGTTTTTTGGGTGTTTAAAGTATTGCGTCAGAAAACTAAAAAAAAAATCATTCAATCTAATGGTCAAGTAGTGAAAAGGTATACAAGTTCGCTTGTTTTATATTTTCCAGGTGCAATTTAAACCTCCAATTTAAACGCGATACAGTTTTGAACCTTTTAAAGAAGTTGTGGCTAGAGTAAAACTAAGAAAAAAAATGCCTTCATAAAATTTCCAGTTTATCCCAATTGAAATTGAGATTTTTCCTCCTATCTTTTGGTGTGTCGGCTTGGTGTCCACCTACAGCACTAATCAAACTTAAACTACTATTTTCCTTCAAAAACAAAAAGGTTGATACAATTTCCCTGTCAAATCAGGTATTTTCGATTCAAATCGAATAAAAACTGGCTATTTTTCCTCGCCCCTCAAAACATGACATTTTTGACAAGAATATATACATACATATGTACATATGATCAAGAATATACATACATATGTGCTTATACTGTTACATACATTTTGGCGACTTTAATATACCATTTCATTCTATGGATGAAGTGAAAAAAAATATCACAAGATCATTTTGAAGTCAAGAATATTAAAATTAAAAGATGAGCACACAAAACGTGGTAACTCCGTGACCACCACTGTACATATGTACATGCTTACATACATACATACATACATACATACATACATACATACATACATACATACATACATTCATACATACATATGTATATATATATATGTATGTATGGAAGGATAAGTTTAATTAAATGTTTATCATGTTTTCCGATTTTTTTCTTTTCTTTTGATTCTATCAAATAGGCAGCATGACATCTGATTTCTTTCGGGTCGTTAACGAAGCTCGCCGTTACTCCCTGGGACCATTTAGCCCCTCGTTCAACATACAGACCTGTTTGTTGGAGGGTCTACAGAAGCACTTGCCGGATGATGCACACAAGCGAGTGAACGGTCGTCTGCATATTTCACTCACCCGAGTTTACGATGGCAAGAATGTTATTATCTCCGAGTTTGAGTCGCGAGAAGAGGTCCTACAGGCATTACTCTGTGCATGTTTTATACCAGGATTCTCAGGAATATTGCCTCCCCGTTTCCGCGGTGTTCGCTACATGGATGGGGCCTTCTCCGACAATTTGCCCATTTTGGATGAGAACACCATCACAGTTAGTCCCTTTTGCGGCGAAAGCGATATTTGTCCGCGGGATCAGAGCTCACAGTTATTCCACCTGAACTGGGCCAATACAAGCATTGAAATATCACGGCAGAATATAAATCGATTCGTACGCATTCTGTTCCCACCTCGACCCGAATTTCTTTCGAAATTCTGTCAGCAAGGTTTTGACGATGCCCTCCAGTTCTTGCATCGCAACAATCTCATCAACTGCCGGCGATGTGTTGCGGTGCAATCCACATTTATGGTCTCCGAGACAGTGGCACAGCCGCAGGAATTCGATCCAGAGTGTCGGGAATGTAAAAAGCATAGAAAAGTGAGTGCAATATCCTTGACCATCTCCCTCAGATTTAACTTATAGATCGATTCTAGGACGCTTTAAGCTCCAACATGCCCCAAACGGTGCTGGATGTCATTCAGGACTACATCGAGCAAGCCAACAAAGGTCTGGCCAATTGGATATTCAAACATCGCGGCATCAAATTACTCTCGCTGCCTGCAACAGTTCCCATGGACTTCTTTTTGGCCACAGTTTCTAAGTGAGTATACCAAATTGCTGTGTCATCATCAGCTAATCTGATGGTCTGATGGTCTTGTTTTTCTGTTTGTAGAACCATGAAGCAGATACCAAAGCCATTTGGAAAAACAATCGTCAGTGCGTAGATCGGTCGCTGCTAAAATTTTTACTCATCTAATTTATAACACTGTAGTTAGTTTGAACAATTAGCAAATTATTTATAGAACAATTCCAATCAAATTTAAGATTATATCTATATTAGCTGTAACAATCGATCGATAAATAATATTTAAATCGCAGTATAAAACGATTATTAATAAAGATTCCTTTTTAAATACAAATATCAAAGAAGCTATGTTCGGCCATGCCGAAGTTTGTATCAAGTTTGTTTGTTCAAGAAACAATAAAGTTTTTAGAAGCAAATCTATTTTTGGTTCGATCGTTCCTATGGAAGCTATATGATGTCGTAGTCTGATATTGATCAAATTGGGTACGGACGTTTAGATATATAGTAAACTGCCAAATATTTCATGATAATCCCATGAAAAAGAACGAAGTTATTGATATAAAACTCTATTTTCGACCGATGTTTCCTATTTATGATATATGATATAGTGGTCCGATCTTTTTGAAAATTGCGCATAAAGTTTTAGAAAAGCTTATACTGTGAGACTAGTTTACATAGCACCAGACAGAAGGATAGACGGACGTGGCTATATAAACTCGTCTTCTCTAGCTGATCAAGAATTTTTATACTTTATGAGGTCGGAAATGATTCCTTCTCTGCGTTACAAACATCTGACCTTTGATATAATACCCTCTGCAAGTTTATAAAAATGCCACAATCCGATCTGAAGGCTTTTTTTGAAAGATTGAGGGGGTAAAGAGTTTTTCCCATTGGCTTCGGTTTCTTGATTCACTTGATAGAAACGCCCAGGATAATGTATATTCGTTTTGTTCTCAACAGAATCACAGCTCTGACACCAAAGCTGACCAAGCAGATGCGACAGCTAGTCGAGGAGCTAATAGTCCAATTGAATAATGCCATGCAAATACGCCTGCTCAATAAGTTTACGGTAAGTGATACGAGAAGTCATTGAGGAAGCGAAAACAATTACTAAAAAACTGGACATTCTTTTTTCCCTCTGTTAGCTATACGATCAACCGCACTTTGATGCCACGGGACTGCTCCATTCGACTCGCCTATATGGTCCCAGAGTATCCATATTAGTGGATGAATGCGGGGCCACATCCCTGGAGGACGATTTTGACAATTTTGAGCATGTACTCAAAATGTCCACACACAATGATGCTCTCTATGCCTACTACTATACGGATGATAACACGAACAAAGTGAAAGTTACCGAAATCTTTGATTTCGATGACATGACAGAGCATGATGAGTTGGCGACAGATCTGAAAATCTATGAGGGTTCTGTGGAAGACATTCCTAATCCCCATCAGCACATGCACAATGCGCTGGTCAGTGAATGGAACGGCGTAGAATCAGGTAGCAATGTCAAGCATACAATATTCCTTTCGATCATATGCATACATACATCACATCATCCTACAAAAAAAAAACTGAAAAGTCAAATATTTTTTCCAGTACAAATTATGCCCACGACTCCTGAACTACACGACGTAGCATTTTAATGACCCACACAAAACCTAAAGCACATACATCCATCCACACACACACTCATGACTCTAAGCACCCAAAATTTTAGACTTCCAAAACGCACAAATTGAAAATGAAATGAAAAACCGTAATTTTGAAAATAATTGGCAGGTAAATGGTCAATATTTACAGCGTTTTGAACCTTTGTATCATGTGTCTTTTTCCTTTCCGTTCGGTATTCGGTATTCATTGATCATTGATGTTTCTCTTTAAATTTAGACTTTTTCATCGATGCGCAGACACCACCGAGTACGCTAACTCCTCAATCAACGCCTCACTTCGTCACTTCCTTTGAGAATGAGGGTGACTCTGATGGCAGCATCTTCAGTGACCCGGAAGTCGATCAAAATATTAATCAACACAACGATATGTATATAGAAATTGAATGAGGGAATGAGATTAAGAACTTGCGATTGTCTACGTACATCATAGGATTAAATAGGATCACCATATATTGGTTATACTTAAGAATGTAATAAACTTTTTGTAAGCAGGGTGCACATCTCCAAAGCGGCTCGTAGCCAAGCGAACGGCCTATAGTTACTTTATTCCCCAATTTATTTAGCAAATAATTCGTAAAATTAGTACGATATACGTATGTATGTACCATAAGTTAATATTAGTTAATAAGGTCTCTTTACCACTTGCCCATTGTATCGTGCAATCGTTTCAAGTGTATTGCATCTTAACGTTATCCTCTATAATATAGAGGTGGGCATCCAAATTTGACAAGTGAGCAGGAAAAACAAAAAAAATTTTCAGGCAGAGAAAAAAGTTATTCTCGCGATCGCGACGCAGGGCAATAAATGAGCCTGTGGTTTTTGAATTTTTCGGACGATAATCGCTTGCGATTTTATTGCCCACCATAAAAATCCATGCCGCACACAAAAATGTGTACGTCGACCTCTGCCCATGCTCTGCCTCGGGGAGCAAAGTGAGTAAATTGACCCACTACGTGCCCACCTCTGTAGACTCTATATTATTTGGACAACCAATGGGTTGCCACTGTCATATACATATGTATGTAAATTCCATCTGTATTAATTTGTAAGATGTATTACCATATATATGTATGTATATATATATATAAAGAATATTAAATTAATAAACGAAATCAATGAAATAACGAATTGTCTGCTTTTTAACTCAGATTCTTTTGATAATTGGCGCCACTCTGTAAAAATACGTCAAATTATTTGTTCTGTCCATATTTTCATTGCCCCAAAAAGGTTGTGTCATAATGAAGCCACAATTTTGTGTCTTCCTGCTGTCCATTTAAAGAATAGGCAATGATTATTACATTCACAGTTAGCTTTGTATCCGAATTTCACGTGTGTCTTATTGGTCTTCCTGGTTGCAAATGGTCTCTCCCCGCTCCTTGTAAGACATTACCAGATTCACGGCTTGGAGTAGATGGGTCAATCTCTGGCTTAGTTCTCTTTTCATACCATACATCCATAGAATGAAATGGTATATTAAAGTCGCCAAAATGTATGTAACAGTTTCCGACCCTATAAAGTATATATATTCGTGATCAGCATGAGAAGAGAAATTGATATAACCATGTCCGTCCGTCTGTCCGTCCGTAAGAGTGTAGAGATCTCAGCAACTACAAATGTTAGAGTTACCAAATTTAGAATGTAGACTCGTCTAGTATATACGCTGATCAAGTTTATTTTTTTTGCCACGCCCCCTTCCGCCTCCGGAATTTAATAAAAAGTGATTTTCTTTCGCAATATTTATTATTTATTTAATTTGGCACACTCATAGATCTTATGAACATCTATCATTCCACCAAATTCGATAAAAATCGGAATAAAAATGGCCGAGTTATACATCGAAACGTTTTGCACTCAAAGCAGTGCAAGGCGAATTTGGCCGGTGGAGCACTAAAGTGCTCACACATAAGAGTGAGCGAGATAGCATATGTTAGAAATCGCGCATAGGAAAGAAATTTAATACATGAATTTAGTTTTATAAACTCGATGTAGTTTTTTTCCCCTTGATGCATGGTATATCCAAGTCGGCCCGGCAACTTAGTTACTTTATTCCTAATAAAGAAAGAAAGACTGTCCTGCTCGAGTTAAGAATCTAGTCATTAAAATCTGTAGTATTGATGTCATCCCAGTGGCAACTTTGAATTCACGTAGCTCTTTAGCAGCTATAAGTAATGATTAAAAAACTTCAACTTGGTGAAATTAAAAAGTTTTCCAATCAAAATATTCCAATTTACGACAACTGAAAATAGGTGCGACATGCTGGCGAAATGCTTGTCTATATAATCCAAACAATCGGTATGGGAACCTACATCATCTTCCAATTAGAAATTGAAGACTTCTCCTCGGGCATAGGGCATTAGCTAAACATAATTCAAATTCTGTTTGGTTCTCTACTTAGCTTGCTCTGTTTCGTCATTCAATGTGATATGTTGCTTGGAGAAATCTTTGTAATACCGTGTCGGTGGGTAAATCACATAAAGAGGGACTTCGTTAAAGTGTTCTCCGTGTTTCTCATGTGACCACACAGTTTGCACGTTTCACTCATATAAGTATGTAGATCACAAAATTAGATCGTCGATTGTTTTTAATAGATTATTTTCTTTGGATCGCAGCGCTGTAGGCACTTCTATTACATACTTTACTCCAGGTCGTCCCAGACTACCGCGCGTTCATAAGTGTCTCGAGTGTGTTGTGATTTCATGGGCAGGGAATTTGGTTCACCTCGCTTGAGAAATTTCTGATGACCAAAGATATAGTTGCTGCTATTGGCACCGGTTGTGATCGTAGGGCATTCTATCAAAGAAACTCGAATATGGCTAATAAATAAAACACAAACCACAAAAGCAATATCTCAAACGAAAATGTATGTGTATGTATGTATGTTTGTATATTTAATAGTTAAATATAATAGTTAATAAATCGTTTACAATATATTCAGTAGTTATTTCTCATTAGACATCACGACAGTTTTTGAAAATATACAATTCACTTAACAATTGGGTTAGAAGTACAATACGATATATATTAAAAAAGAAAAACAATAGTTTCGTTTCGATAATTTAGCCAAATACTTTTCCAATTTGATTACAATGATCCATGGTTTTTGTTGATTAGGTCAATTAAATTTTACTTTAATTTCCACAAAGCATCCAATTCATTTAGCGGATCCTTGGACTCTTGTTGTTCTTTGGCAGTCACCTGAGGAGCCATTTTCATTTGATATGAAGTCATAATGCCGCCTGCAAATAAGTAGAATACAATATCACAGGGCTACTATTATATATTTGTGAATATCTCCTACGTTTGTTAAGAACATTGTGGGCATTACACAAAACCAGTTGCATGGACTGCTCAATGATTGCCGATTCTCGCAGGGAATTTTGACGCTGCGAACAAATGCGAGACCAAACATCCACCACATCTATAAGCAATAATTGTTATAATCAAGTTCAAATTAAATCGAGAGAAGAGAACTCACTCAGTAAAACTGGTCGCTTGGATTGTGTTGCCATTATTGCACAAATGCCAATAGCCACTAGCTCGGAGCGCTCTGATCCTGTCAAGCAATTCATAATAAGCGGCGAGTTAGGCGAGTCGGAAGCCAAACAACGACGCTGATGCGTTTCTAGAGCATTTTGCGCTGTACCCAACAACTGAGTGGTTGAGCTACAAGATCAAAATACTTTGAAAAAAAAACTATTGGAAATCGCTTTAGTGTGCGCTACATACGCTTTGGTCCATTGTTTAAGCTGCAGTAGGGACAAGTCGAGAATGGCATCTGCTCCATGCATTGATAGTTTCAACTGATATTCGGAACAGTGGCTCAGCTGATGTATTTTTACACATCTCACTGTGAAATCATCATAGTGTGTGGGCTGATCCAAAGTTTGAGGCCAGTGCGGGTCAAACAGCTGAAAGAAATAACACGGGACGGAATCAATAGAAGATGCCCTGCAGACTAGGAGAAGGAAAAACTCACCTCATTGGTAGTATGCAGGCAAAGTACAGTACGCGACTTCTCCGACCAAATCATCGACCAGAAATCATTGATGGTATTTGCCTGCGGAGTCTGGGCTACGATAAAGTTGGGACAACCGGCACTCAAGTTCTTAAAATAGATAAAAAGTTTATCAGATATTACTATTGGGTAGTAAACTATTTCTTCCACCTTTATATATGCCGCATTGATATAATCATCCGTCTGCTTATCCAACTTCACACGGGCATGATCGTAGGGTAAACAATCAAGGGAACGATTTTTCTCTGGGAATAGCTTGGCTATAGTTGTCGATCTCTTTCCATTGGGTGGCTTTTCTAGTTTCTGCTGCAGTTCCTGCCATTTCGCTTTCAATTGGGTATTGCCATTTAACATTTTGATGTGCAAATTCTCCACTATCTTCTCAAAGCTCTCCACTTCCTTGTGGAAATATTTGAGGATTTTATCATCGCTGAATGGATCCTGAGAGCTCATTTGGAATGTAGTTAACGGATGATGGTGATGGCCATTGCTGGCTTGGGAATGTGCCGAGAGGGAAACTGAATCCCAATCAAAATTCTCTAAAGAGCTGAGATCCGAGCAATTTGAAAGATTGTCTATACTAGGTCTTCTGGGCAGAGCAGCACCAGCAGGAGAGACGTCTGGAGAAGCAACAGCTGGCGACTGTACAAAATTCATTGAGAACTGGTTATTGTTTCTTAATAATCTCACTTTTACCTCCACTTGGTTTTCGGTCGTCACTTGGGTTGCTGGTGGTGTGGGCATGACCATTACCTGAGTTTGATGCATGGGCTGTGGCATCAATGGCGGCGGTACAGAAACAGTTGTGGCCAAATCCAGATCACTTAGCAGATCCACATTGCTGGGATTCTTGAGAGCAATAACTGTTTCTCGGGTTTCCTTTAGCTTTGACGTCGCGGAGGAGGAGGCATACGGAGCACTGCTTGTGGTTGTCTTGGTACTGGCTATGCCGCCACTTTGCATGTAAATAGAGCCAGGAGCTGGCGTGGGAGTAGATGGAGCAGGAGTTATTGGTTGCTGTGGTGTTTCACAAGGATCCAAAGATGCAGTGCAGTGATAACCATATGGAGCCATATAATATGTTTGGCCATCAGATTTAGCAGATCCTTCGGGAGATGTCTCATTCGTAGTCACAGCTGCCTTAGTATGGGAAACAATGGGAGACTGCTGGGTGGATTGTAATAATAGGTCATAAGATCGGTAATTTGTACTCACATCGAATCCAGTGGCGACATTACTTCGATTAGCATTCTTGGAGTCTGTGGTACCTACAATCTGTTGACCGCTTTGTGTGAACTGATACCCATGGTGCCCTTGAGGTGCGTAGCTAGTTTCCTGCTGATACCCACTGCTGTAGTCATAGATGCCCGTTTGCGGGTTAAAACTATATCCGGGATGATTGTAGTAGCTGATGTAGTTGGGTCCATTCGAAGCAGTGGGATTTGGGGTGGCGTCAGGATTGGATGCAGCATTTACATTCGATGTGGGGACAGATGAAAGGGAATGAGGTGAAATACTGGGAGCAGAGACAGCGGCCGGAGCAATAGCTCCAGTCGCAGTAGCAACCTGGACATCATTGCATGGCTGCGGATATTGGAAAGATGACGTTGCATTAGGTAGCGTAACCTCAGCTGGATTCCTATTTGAAACTTGAGCACTTTGGGATGGATACAACGAAGGTTGCTGTGGGGCATAAGCTGTTGCTGGGTGAGATTGAGAATAGCCTACAGATAGTTGTTGGCTATGCGAATAACTGGTAGCTGCTTGCGAATAACTGGTGGCCGCTTGACAATATCCCGACGCAGCTGATTGAGGCGTCTGCGACTGCGGATACATCAATACATTGGAAGCTCTTACTTGAGTGTAGGCTTGTCCAGGGGTTACTTGACTAGACTGAGGGTAACCCTGTCTTTGGTATCCTGGTTCCTGATAAGCTTTGACCACATAGGATGCCTGCAGAGAGGATAGCACATCGCTGGGCTGCAAATTTGATGATGTCGCCACATACAAGGGCTGCTGATAGTTGCATGCCAACGGGGCAATTGCTGAAGTTCCAATTGGAGCCGGATTGCCATAGCTGTAGTTATGGCTAGCGCCTGCCAATGTCATTTGGCCCATTTCTTGAGATTGCATACTAAGCTGCCCCATTGCTCCGTGCAGGGTCTGGGAATTGGGCGAAGGTTGCGCATTGTAAGCTGGGGGAGCTATATTTTGTTGGTGTTGCTGGTACATAGGATTCGTATAGCCGGCTGCAGTTGGATCATAATATTGCTGCTGCTGGAGCGAATACGGCGGGGGCGGCTCATTTGGCGGAGGTGCTGAGGCATAGGCCGAACAAGCGGCCTGCGTTGGATTTTCAGAGCCCACGGGCACAGGACGCACAGTGTTCAAATAGGACGCGGGATTCGGATCTTGATTTCCGCCAACTGCCTTGACCTTCAAATAATCACGAAGTTTTGGAGCATCACTTGAGATGGTCGAAGGAACTCCAATGTCAGATTTGCCGGGTGCGGGAGCAGGTGTTTTTACACTCTGCATTCTTTGCTGACGTTCCTCGGACTGCACGTCTCTAGCGGACTTGAAGCGTGTAAGGAGCTTCTGCACATTGCCCGCCAACTTTTTGTAGAACTCCAGACCCTTGGCAGACTTAGCAAGCAGATCTGCGTAGACATCATAAGAAGCAGCCAAGGAACTGTAGAAATGCTCCCGCTTTTGCTTGACATCTTGAAGCGTTTTTAGAACCGGGGCAGCTTTAGCGTAATTCTCAGTCAAGGCCTGAAGGATATTTTGCTGGGCCAGCATATTCTGATCCAGCAACTGTGTGATCCTCTCATGTTTAGCCAGCTCAGAGGAAAACAGGGCCTGAAGACCGTCTTGTCCGCCATGAGCTATGACCTTGGCTGTAATGTCATCCACATTGATAGCTATTCGAAGGTCGGCATGGAATTGTGCACGTTGAGCTTTCATTTCGTTGACTTTATTGAGGATTAGCTTCACATCCTTGAATAACTCAGCTGTATTTAGTTCCGAGCTCAACTTTGGCATCAATTGTTGGATTTCCTGCAGCGGACGGGCTAAAATTTTCAGATTATTCACATGCAAGGACATGGCTTTTCTTAAAGTATTGTTAGATTCCCCGGCCCTGGTATGGGCTTCGCTATATTTTTGGAACTCGCGAGTCAACTCGGTGATATGGGCATTGGGTGTACGTTGAACGCCACTTAGATTTTGGAAATCCATCTCCTCTTTGGCTTCTGCTTCGAGAATCAGCTTCAACTCACTTAGATTCGTCTCAACTTCAGCTGTTATCTCGGCCAGCTGCGACATGGCCTCAATCAAGTCGGATATGGCCGATTTATTTGCATTCAAAGCGGCGCAACGATCCACAATGCCTTGAGGCAACTTATTGGCCTGCTCCTCATTAATGTTAAGATTATCCAGTGTTAAGGAGCTCAAATACCCATCAAGTTGCTGGTCCTTCTCCTCCAACAGGACACCATATTTGCGCAAAAGTTTTGCCTTCTCTTCGCTATACATTGAACTGGCCTCGTGGGCCTTCATGGGTACCAATCGGGAGAATATGTCGGCACCAGCGTATTCTTCATCTGTCACTGAGAAACCAATACCGTTGACCAAATTCGCACCCTGGACAGCTGCTATGGTGGTGAGTTCGGGCACGGCCTCATGGTAAATAAATTCATTCTCATTTTTGGCATTCTTCCGTTTCGCCTCCACGACGTCCGCTGTAAAGCTGAGGGAATCATTAATTTCCGTTTGATCGGGCAAACCCTTAGACCCTTTCCGCGCCTCCTCCAGCTTGTCCCAAGAGGCCTGCAATATAGTGTACAGAAAGTTATTTAAGGACGGAAAGCAAATAGAACTTCATGTACCTGATAAAGTGTAACGCGTTCACCCATCTTGCGTTGTTCCTCAGCATGCTGGCCCTGGTAAAGGAATAATATGCAATTTAAATAATTGATTTTGAATCGCACATATTTCTTCCATAAATTATACACGGCTCTATCAATGACCTGACCCACAGGCCCATCATCGCCACCAGTAAGCAAGGATGCCAGCGCGGCTCCGTAATAGACCACAATCTGTGCGGTAACTTTGGCCACCACATTCGGCTTGCGATTGTCTATCAGGGACTTCTCCAGAATACATTCCTGGGCCTGGGCCAGGCACACTTGTTGCTGGAATACCAATAATTCGGGGGTCATGAAGTCACCTCCATCATTAACATTAGCATAGCGTTCGTTCAGTTCGTTGTAGGCCCAGGCGGCTGCTTGAAAATGGGTGCAGGCCATCTTCATGCCATCCACATCACCACGCGTTACAGAGGCGCCCTCCTGGGTATGTGAAGCGGCTATGTTGAAGAGAACGGCTGCCCGCTCAAATCGCATATCGCTGACCTCATGCACTGTGCTGTGATATAAATCCTTCCAGGTGAAGCTAAATATGCCACGATCCGCCAGATGCGGGAAACGATTCTGCAGAGCATGAAGTTGGCAATAATAACGTTTCATAATAGCTGCCCCATCATTGGTGGTACGCATAGCCTGATTGCGGAGCGTTTCCAGAGCATGAACTTCTTTGGAATAGGATTCTGGATCTTCATGGTAGAATTCGGCTATATACTGTCAAGGGCGTTGGAAAAAAAAGTCAAGAGGTGAATTAGTTAAAACAGCGATTTAAAAATATAAGTTCGGGACGATATTGAGTGTTATTTTACTGCACAATTCATATTCATACCCCGATTCAGTAATTCATTTATGGCCCATTGTTGTTTATTTTTCACTAGAGCTAATCAGATGACGACGGCGATTGCAACAACACAACGATGATGACTCATCCGTAGCCGAAGTCGTTGTCGTCTGACTTAACAAAGGGAATACCGCAAACCAGGCTAGAAGGAATCAACAAAACTGGGACAGGAGGAGGCAACTGAACCAATCTTGTATCCACATCCCACAAATTCTTGGTTGAACCAATTAACTACTTATATACATTTGCATAATTTAATTAAATCCACAGTTCATCGTCCGCTAACCCTCCCCCGTGAACTTCTTAATATTAGCAATCTTGTTTGCACTCCCACTTACCTTTTTAAGTGCCGCAAACGATGTTCCTTCGGGACTAGATTTGAGTGCAAACCAAAGCATATGCAGACGCGGCACAGCCTCCATGGTGGTGTCTGATAAAATAATCGGGACTCTCCAATATATGCGTATTTTAATGTTTTAATTATTTATACAAAAATGAAAGTTGCAGCGAACTCAAAACGACAGGGTTGATCTCAAAATAGTGTGACCTGCTACTTTTCTGTGCTTAATGCTAAAATGTAATATTAACATGTCCGTCATATTAGCGACGATTTAAACTTGAGTTAGCGACGGTCATCTGTTAACTTTTTCCTTTTTTTGATTTTCAATTATTTTGTTAATAACTAACTTTTTTAAGCGAAAATAAAGTTTTTATTTGTTAATAATAGCATATTCTACCGATTTGATTGGCTTTTGGGCAGTCTTTGGCGTTTTAGGTACCATAAATGTAGTTATGAAAAATCAGATCCCCACATTTTGAGGTAAAGCTCTCACAACCAGCGTCAAGCAATGCAAGGTATGTACTTCAGATTAAACCACATGTTTATTAATATCTTCAGCAAATTTGATGAAAACAGTATGAACAGTTTGAAGTAACCTACATATGATTTTCTCCATACAAAACAGTCAAAAAGAAATTGCTCTTACACTGTAAGTTGAATGTTTCGACTCACAGCCAGTGGACGTTCAAAAGTATCTCAAAAATGTTTTATCAAAATTTGAGAAAAATCCCCAAATGTGTGGGTGCCTCTTTTGGACCAAAAGATTTCTATCTCATCATCTGCCACCATCTCCAAAATCGGTGTCCGGAACTAAGGAACCAGCTGGCGGAACTAATGTAGTAATGTAGTAGGCGGAACCACACAAAAACCATATGGATATGATTGACAGCCCTAAAATCGTCGCTTTCCAGCGTCAAGAAATACCCATAGGCTCACCAAGAGGGGGTTGGGTTAATAAAATCTAAGTTATATTCACATTGCGTACAATTCAATTCAAATTAGTGTCACCTTTGAATAAAATATGTTTTAGTTTCTGGAGAAAAAAAAAGAATACAATGAAATTATAAATGAATATATATAAGTTATATATGTAAAGGAATAAAGGTAATTGTTTACTTTGACTACTCGCCCCCAAAACTGCATTAATTACAACGACTTTGGTATCAAACGAGCTCAACCTTGGGTGCGCTTTTGCGATTTATCGTGTAGTTTTTTCATAATTAACAAATGAAAATGTATTTTTTTTATCGGGAAAAATCTATTAATAGCTAAATTTAGCCTTTTTAATGCCGAAAGAGTGCTCTCAAATTTAAAATTAGTGTTGTAAATAAAAAAAAATTTTGCGCGGACTTTTTTAAAAAGAATAGTAACTCAATATTCGGCTGCCGAATATTCCTCGACTTAGGAAAACTTTATGGCAATTAGTACACGACTTAAGAACACTACATGGTAATAAGTAAGGCTGCTATGGCAGCCGAATATTCCTCGACTTTATAAAGCTAAATGGTGGTACCGAAGTCATTTAAATGAAATATTTTAATCCAAATTTTAAAAAATGCGGGTTTTTATACTTATCCAACACTGAAATCTCGAGTAGTCAAAGTAAACAATTACCATCGATTATTTTGATTCGAATTGCGGATTAATTGTATCGCAAAACGGGGTTCAATTAATTGAAACATTAATCGATAAATTGCTCAAATGATAGCATCACTAAGAAACAACACTTGCGCGCAAATCGTAAGTTGGAAGAGAAACAAAAAACAACAAGTAGGTTGTGGAAATATTTTTCTAAAACAAGTGATGCAGAAGTGCAGTGCCAATTATGTCAAAAACTATTGAAATTTTGCAAAAACACAACCAACACGCTTCAGCATTTAAAGCTGAAGCTTTGCTTCGGGTAGCTCCAAACATACCAAGACGGCAAAGTCAATTTTGGAGATAATTGTCATGGAGAATTTGCCATTTTCACACGTGGAGGGTAATGTTTTATAAAATATGTATATTATGACAATATTTATATTAATGTAATATTGAATATAAATTTAGGAAAAGGATTTTTAAAACTGATGAAGGAGCATCCTCCACTATACAAAGTTCCAGGTAGGAACACAAGCAACGCGGAAATTTTAAAAAACTATAAATAGGAGCTCAAAAATTTCAAGCGCATGGTGTATCAACTTTCATGTATGTATATCACTGACTACGGATATTTGGACTAACATAAATTTGACGGGTATGATTGGAATAACACTATGGCTTATTTGAAAAGAAGCAAATCTGTGCGACTGAAGCTTTTAAGCTGATAGAAGCCCATACTGCTACTAGATGTGCAATCTCTGAAGTCTTATTAACGACGCTGGAAAAGTTTTCCATTTCTAAGGAAAAGGTTACTACAGTGGTGACGGATAATGGCACAAACATCGTAAAAGCAATACACCAAAGCTTCGGAAAGATGCACCATATTTCATGCTTCGCGCACCATCTAAACCTATTGTGCAGTAATGTCTTGGAAATTAACGAATTATCAGAGTTAGTTCCCAAATGCCGCAGTATAGTAGTTTGGCTTAAACGCAGTGGGAAATCCAAAGAGAATTTGCAACATTCTATATAATGCAGAGGTTCGTTCATTTAATTTTACAAATGATATCTACTAAAGATAAAGACGACATAATTGAAATTATTGCTTTGCTGAAGCCATTGGAAGCAACGATAACTCAAATAAGTGGTGAAAAATATGCTAATTTGAGCTTTATTATACCTATCGCGAATTGTGGACGCCAGTAAATAATGAAGGTAATTTGTAAGTCACCTACGGGAATTAAGCTCCAAGTAGCTATATTGGGACAATTCGATCGCAGATTTGGAACAATGGAGCAGTCATTTTTATTGGCTACATCTACTTTGCTGGACCCCCGTTTAAAAAAAAAAATGATTTTCAGGACGCGATAGCTTTGACTTCAGTTATGAAGCAGATACGAAAGTAAGTGGCAGAGCTTTTAGACAAAAATGAAAGTCAAGGAAACATTAGTGACAGCTAATCTACTGGAAAAATTGAATTTGACTTATGGACCCACCACAAGTCGCTGGTACACAAACGCCGTAAAAAAGACAACGACTCTTATCAATTTCGAACTTAGTTTCTTCTTAAATGCTCCTGTTTTGGAGCTTAAACGCAATGTAGTGAATGCATGGGAGGAGATGAGTACTGTATACCCCTAAAAGTACTGTATACTCTAAAAATACAAAAACATCAATGTTCGGTTAACACTATTTTTGTTAAACACAATAAAAGAATTGATTAAAGTACTTAAGCTGTTTCATGATACAATTGTTACCATTTCTGCGGATAAGAATGTTCAACAAATGACATACTGTGCATAGCAAGCCGCTGGCTCGATCTTCAGGTTTTGGTTTTAACTAGCTTACTGTGCATCGCGAGCCGCTGCCTATTTAGGGAGCAGTACTCCAAAATGTGGTGCCAAATAAAATTAAATTTTGAATGCACGATTTTTTTGTACCTAGAATGCATAAAACCACCCAAAAGCTGATAGAAACAATTTATAAATTAAAACATTATTTTGTCCAAAAGTTAGTAAATAATAAAATAATTAAAAAATTCATTGAAAAAAAAATTTTAATGAAAATTTTTTTATTGCCATCGAAAAAAAATGATTTTAATGAAAATGTCGTCTCTTATTGACTTCGGTTGTGATAAGAAGTGCTTTCTCTGTACACACAAGTGTTTCTGTAGTTTTCTTTGCAAACGACTCGAACTGCCTGTACCACCTAGTATAATTATGAATGGCGACGATGACGAAGATGATGATGCCGTTATGGAATGGCAAAAAGTAAACTGCCTACGTAAACTGAGGAAGAGGCCTAGCAACAAATCACCACAGCTTGCTAGAAAGACGCCGGCACTAGACCTCAGGCCTAAAAGCAACAACTATTTCGAGGTACTAAGCGACGACGACGAACTGATGAATCAGATGCAAACGAATATGAAGGTTAAAAGAAATCCATAACAGATTCGACCAGTGAGATCGGTGAACACCCTCAGCCGCCACCTATATTTCTTTCGGAAACAAGTAATGTTAACGCTATGCTGGAATACTTAAAAAATTATCTTAACTATGAAGATTATAGCTACAAAACTAAGCGTAATGGACAGGTTAGGCTCATCGTAAAGAATGTGGAAAATATAGGGAGTTGATCAAATATTTAAGGCAAGACGGTGTCTTGTTTCATACGTATCAGCTCAAGCAGGACCGCGTATTTTGAGTGGTAGTTAAAAACTTACACTTCTCTACACCAATAGAAACAATTAAAAATTGTGTTGAGTCAATGCCTTAAAATATGGAGACCCCACCAAAATGTGCACATTGTCTTGAAAATCATACTGCCAACTATAAAGGCTGTAAAGTATATCAAGAACTTCTAAAGAAAAAAGTAACGACACGCGGTAATCAGGCACAAATAAATTTAAATGCACCTGCTAACAGCTATGGGGTTATGAACTTCTCTACATCGACTGCCCAGAATCCTTCCCATGTACACAGTAGCCAACCAACATATGCCCAAGTTCTTAACAATCAACCTTCTCTTACTGAAAGTGGTTCTCTGAAACAGATTGAAAAAAAAATTAGAAAAGCAATGTAGCAAATAAGTAAGCTACTCACAACCATAAACTTATTAATTGCCAAACTATGCAAATAGATCTCCACATTAGTACTTGGAATGCCAATGGGCTCTCCAATCACACTCACGAAATTAACTTATTTATTAAGTCGAATGATATTGATTAATGTTGATATCTGAGACACATTTTACAAATAATTCCTTTTTTAAGGTGAAAGGATATGATGTCTACTGTGTAAATCATCCGTCTGGAAGAGCCCAAGGAGGTGCTGCTCTGATTGTTAAAAGGGGACTAATATACGAAACTCTAGATTCCATCAGAGAAAACTCATTGCAAGTTGCCAGTATTAAAGTCAAATGTATGCATTATGACTTAATTATTGCTGCTGTCTATTTTCCTCCAAGATTTTCTTTTAAGGAGATAGATTACAAGCAATTTTTCATAAAACTTGGTCCAAAATTTATTGCTGGTGGAGATTATAAAACGAAGCACCCTTGGTGGAGTTCGAGACTGGCAAATCCTAAATCCTATAAAAGAGCTTTATAAGTGCATAAGAAATAATAGTTTGAGTGCCTCATCAACTGGAAAACCGACTTATTGGCCCACTGATCCCCGAAAAATTCCCGACTTAATGGATTTTATAGTTTATAATGGAATACCACAGCGGCATCTCGCTATCTCAGAGAGTTTCGACCTAAATTCTGATCATTCGCCTTTAATGTTGGCCTATAGTACTCGAATCCAAAAAACACAGAGGAGCCCTTACAGGATTATAACAAGAAAAACTGATGTTGGTGAATTTAAAAATTTCTTGGACAACAAAATTGATCTAAGCATATCTTTAAAAACTGGTTTCGAGATAGATATTGCTGTAGAAAATTTAACAAAAACAATTCATGAGGCCGGCTATTATAGTACACCCCCAAACGATAACACTCATAATGACATAATAACATAATGACATAATCTTTTTTGTGCCAAATGAAATAAGACATCAAATAAAACAAAAAAGAAAGCTCAGGAAGAAAAGCCAAGCAACAAGGAGTCCAATAGATAAAATGATTTTTAATAAAGCCGCTTCAGATCTTAAAAAGAAACTCCTGGAATTAAAACAAGAGTCTCTTGCAGAGTATCTAAAAAGCTTAGATCCACCTTCGCAAAATCATGAACACAATCTCTGGAGAGCTACTAAGTATCTGAAACGGCCAATTAGCAGAAACGTTCCTATAAGAGATATCAATGGAATATGGTGCAAATCCGATAAAGATAAAGTGAACGCTTTTGCTCAACATCTCCATTCAGTTTTTCAGCCAAACGAAATTCATGACGATGATATAGAAACAGAGATTAAAACATTCCTTGATTCTCCAAATCAAATGAGTCTACCAATCCGAAAAATCACCTTCGAGGAAGTCTGCTAAGAAATTAAAATGATTAATTTTAAAAAATCTCCTGGGTATGACCAGATTGACGGAAACACTACTAAGAATTTCAAAATCTCAAAAATCGACCAAACTGTTGACACTCATTTATAACGCCATTCTTCGTCTTGATCACTACCCCAGCCAGTGGAAATGTGCTGAAATAATAATGATAGCAAAGCCAAATAAACCAGAGAACTCCGTTTCCTCATACCGTCCGAATAGTTTGCTGGCTACAAGCTCCAAAGTATTTGAAACCAGAAGGCCGGGCTAACTTCGGCCATGCCGAAGTTTGTATACCCTTGCAAGCTCTTGTGTTACTAGATCCCTAAAAAGAGTTATTGAAATGTAAAGACCCTGGTGTAAAAATCCGTTTTTACACGCCAAAGCACGGCACGCATACATATGCATGTATGTAGACATGCAGCATGCAATTTTTTCATATGTTTGTATGACAGCTATATGATATAGTCATCCGATTTTGATCAAATTTACCAGAATTATAACTTTCTATGTGAAAATGTTATTTACCAAGTTTGACGATGATCGCTCAAGAAACAAAAAAGTTTCTAAAGGAAAAACTATTTTTGGTCCGATCGTTCATATGGGAGCTATATGATATAGTAATCCGATCTTGGTCAAATTTGGCATGGATGCTTGAATGTATAATAAATTGCCAAATGTTAAGTTTTATGATAATCGGGTGAAAAAGAAAGAAGTTATTGATCTAAAACTCATTTTTCGACCGATGGTTCCTATGGGAGCTATATGATATAGTCGTCCGATCCGGATAAATCCGAGATATACAATGCCTGCAGTATATACAAGACTTCGTGCAAAATTGCAGCTCTGTAGCTTTAGCGGTTTCGGAGGAGAAGCTGTTGATCCAGACAGACAGACAGACGGACAGACAGACGGACAAACGGATTTGAACTCGCCTTGTCATGCTGATCAAGAATATATATACTTTATATGGTCGGAGATGCCTCCTTCTATGCGTTGCACACTTCTGACCAAAATTAATATACCCTTTTTGCAAGGGTATAAAAATACTGCTGAGAAGAATGTTGCCAATGTTGGACGAGCTTGCAATCATACCCGAACATCAGTTTGGGTTTAGAAGACAGCATGAAACACATGAGTAATGCCATCGAATAATAAATGCAATCACTAACGCTCTTGAAAGCAAAGAATATTGCTCTGTAGTAATCCTTGATGTACAGCAAGCGTTTGACAGGGTATGGCACGATGTAATTCTGTATAAAATAAAGAAGTGGCTTCCTGCTCCTTACTATTCACAATTGAAATCATATCTTTACAATAGGCATTTCTACGTTCGACAACAAGCAGAAACTTCAAAACTCTTAACCATAAATGCAGGGGTTCCTCAAGGAAGTGTGTTAGGCCCTGTGATGTATAAAATTTGTACGTCTGATTTGCCCATTGTGTCTAATATCAAAGTGGCAACATACGCGGATGATACGGCAATAATCGCATCAGACAGCATCCCCATCAGGACAGCTGAACACTTACAAAGGGAATAATTGAAAAATTGTTGCACAAATGGAAAATTAAAGTGATTTCGCAAAAGTCTGTACAAGCAACATACTCATTAAGAAGAGGAAATTGCCGAAAACTCACTTTAAACAACATTGAAATCTCTCAAGGCTAACCTGGAAGACACATATTAAGGAAAAACAGAAGCAGCTGAATATTAAAACCAAAAAAATGTACTGACTGTTGGGACATAAGTCCCAACTTAGTCTTGAAAATAAAGTACGCCTTTACAAAGCTATATTATTGAAGCGCTGCAACTCTGGGGCACAGCGAGCCAATCGAATATTGAAATTATGCAACGTTATCAATCGAAAACCCTACGCACAATTGTTAACGCACCATGGTATGTGACCAATGTCAAAATCCATAAGGACCTTAATATACCTTTTATAAAAGATGAAATAGCGGAGATTAGCAAACTCGTTAGCCCTAAGTTTACTTGATAAATTATCAATGATAATAGCTTAACAACAAGAAGACTAAAAAGAGTACATATTTTAGATCTTGCGAATGGAATTTGTATCTAATATATATAACTGTATATAAAATTAAACTTAGGCTCATATAATAACTGTACATAATAATCAAGTAGATTTAATTACTTAACTGTACAACCTAGAGGTTATATAAGTATAATAGTTTGGCTCAATGGAGCCAACTATTCTTGTTAAAATTAATGTATCTGCAAATTTACTTATTGTCCAAGGACAGATTGTAAATACAAATATATATAAAAAATATCAAAGAAGCTAACTTCGGCTAAGCCAAAGTTTGTATACCCTTGCAGCCCTTGACCATTACATTTTATTTCCTAAACAATTTTTTGTTTCTTAATCCAATAAAGAAATATTTTAAATACATTGGCTGGGGCCAGCCAATCGCCAAATAGTAAGCGTGCCAAGACAATGTAGCGATTAATATTCATATTCACACACACACAATCATAATTTTGACACACATATATGCTCTTCACTGCTTATGCGTGCACTGCTTATGGCAGCAGTACTGCTGCATACTGCTGCTGCCATAAGCAGTGCACGCTATATAGGCAAATTTTATATCGTAGAAATCAGGCGTTATGTTTATCCGATTGTTTTGAAATTCACGCATATGATGTAATCCCTTTTTATTTATGTACGTAATCAGTTTGGATAAGATTGTTCAAAAAATATAGAAGTTATTCGCATTTAACGTTTGTATTTGTATGGCAGCTATATGATATATTTGTCCGATCTTATTCAAAATCGCAGATGTGCATGTGGCTGTATAGAAAAGCTTATATACGAACTTTGAATGCCATAGCTCTAAAACTGTGGGACTAGATCGCGAAGCACCAGACAGACAGACGGACAGAAGGACAGACGGACATGGCTATATCAACTCGTCTTCTCTTGCTGATCAAGATTATATATACTTTATGGGGTTGGAAACGATCCCTTCTCTGCGTTACAAACATCTGACCAATTTTATAATACCCTCTGCAAGGGTATAAAAAACCAGAAGGCCGGGATAACTTCGGCCATGCCGAAGTTTGTATACCCTTGCAAGCTCTTGTGTTACTAGATCCCTAAAAAGAGTTATCTAAATGTAAGGACCCTGATGTAAAAATCCGTTTCTACACGCCATAGCACGGCACGCATACATATGCATGTATGTAGACATGCAGCATGCAATTTTTTCATATGTTTATATGACAGCTATATGATATAGTCATCCGATTTTGATCAAATTTACCAGAATTATAACTTTCAATGTGGAAAGTTATTTACCAAGTTTGACGATGATCGCTCAAAAAACAAAAAAGTTTTTAGAAGAAAAATTATTTTTGGTCCGATCGTTCATATGGGAGCTATATGATACTGCCAAATGTTAAGTTTTTTGATAGTCGGGTGAAAAAGAAAGTGTTTATTGATCTAAAACTCATTTTTCGACCGATGGTTCCTATGGGAGCTATATGATATAGTCGTCCGATCCGGATGAATCCGAGATATACAATGCCTGCAGTATATACAAGACTTCGTGCAAAATTGGAGCTCTGTAGCTTTAGCGGTTTAGGAGGAGAAGCTGTTGATCCAGACAGACAGACGGACGGACGGACAGACTGACGGACAAACGGATTTGGACTCGCCTTGTCATGCTGATCAAGAATATATATACTTTATATGGTCGGAGATGCCTCCTTCTATGCGTTGCACACTTTTGACCAAAATTAATATACCCTTTTTGCAACTTCGTTGTTTTTCATCTGATTGTTATAAAACTTAACATTTGGCAGTTTTCTATACATCTGTACGTCCTTGCCAAATTTCATCAAGATTGGACTACTATATCATATAGCTCCCATAGGAACAATCGGACCAAATATAGTTTTGCTTCTAAGAACCTTTTTTTCTATTGCGATCATCACCAAACTTAGTAAATAACATTTGCACATAATAAATTATAATCCTGCCAAATTTGATCAAAATCTGATGACTATATGATATAACTGTCATACAAACAGATGGGAAAATTGAATGCTGCATATCTACATACATGCACATGTATGCGTGCCGTGCTATAGCGTGTAGATAAGGGCTTTTACAAAAACCCTTTCCATTTTGCGATCTCCTTTTAGGGATTGAGTAACGCAAGAACTTGCAAGGGTATACAAACTTCGGCATGGTCGAAGTTAACCCGGCCTTCTGGTTTTTATACCTTGCATTCATAGAATGAGATGTTATATTAAAGTCGCTAAAATGTATGTAACAGGGAGAAGGAAGCTTTCCCGACCCTATAAAGTATATATATTCTTGATCAGTATCAATAGCCGAGTCGATTGAGACATGTCCGTCTGTTTGTCTGTAGGATCATCGAGATCTCGGAGACTATAAGAGCTAGAGCTACCAAACTTGGTATGTAGACCCGTTTGCTCTGCAGGCAGATCGAGTTTATTTTTTTTTTCGCCCCGCCCCCTTCCGCCCCCGCTATTTGAAAAACAATATTTTGAGCCTCCATATCTCGGGAACTATAAAAGATAGAGCTATCGGATTTGGACCGTAGATGCGTGCAGTATGTACGCAGACCAAGTTTGTTTCAAATTTTTGCCACGTATATATCTATCATCCCACCAAATATCACAAGAATCGGAATAAAAATGGCCGAGTTATACATAGAAACGTTTTTCACCCATAGCTGTGCAAGGGAGATGCACGCAAAAAAGAGCGAGATATCATGTTCTAGAAGTCACCGATTTGGTAGGGGGGCGCTAAAGTGCTCGTTTCCACATAAGAGTGAGCGAGATAGCATTTAAAAGAAATTTAATATGTATCTCTTCACCTAATGCATGGTATATCCAAGTCGGCCCGGCGACTTACTTACTTTATTTCTTAATGTTTCCAATTTTTTTTTTCAATTTTTTAACATTTTTTCTTTTTAGGTAGAACGTTTTCAAAGTCGGTGGACTCTCTTTCTCAGAAGTTAAGTTTTAATAGTTTCTTTTTCTAACAAAATTTTTTTTTCTTTTAAATAAAAACTTAACGTGGTTACCTCGATTAAGGAAATATCTAAAACCAGAAACCGGGCTAACTTCGGCTATGACGAAGTTTGTATACCCTTGCAAGTTTTTGCGTTAATCAATCCCTAAATGGAAATTGAATCTATACCGTTTAGCACGCACGCATTCAATTTTTTCATTAGTTTGTATGACAACTATGTATATCATATAGTTATCCGATAACTATAGATGGATAAAATTTAACAGGATTATAATCTATTATGTGCAAATGGTTTTTATCAAGTTTGGTGATGATCGCATAAGAATCACAAAAGTTTTTGGAAGCAAAACGATTTTTGGTCCGATCGTTTCTATGTGAGCTAAATGATATAGTAGTCCGATCTTGGTCAAATTTGGCAACGACGTATAGATGTATAGTAAACTGACAAACAGACGGACAAGCGGATTTGAACTCGTCTTGTCATGCTGATCAAGAATATATATACTTTATATCAAGGCTGGGCACGAAAATGTCACAAGTGAGCCAGAACAACAAAAACCGATTACAACAATTTTTCGGCAGAGAAAAGGGACAAGCTCGTGCGCTCGAGCTCGAGTTTTATGAGGGGCAATAAAACCCTTTTCGGGTCAAAAATTGAGACTCGACCGATCCTCGACCCAAAAATACAAGAAACACACGGAAAAATTCCAAAAACACCCACGCAGCTCAAGAAAAAAACAAAAAAAAGGACAAGCTTGTGCGCCCTAGCTCGAGTTTTATGAGGGACAATAAAACCATTTTAGGGTTACGCAAGCAATCCTCATTTCGCGACCCTAAAATGGTTTTATTGTCCCTCCCGCAAGCAATCCTCATTTCGCGACCCTAAAATGGTTTTATTGTCCCTCATAAAACTCGAGCTCGAGCGCACAAGCACAAAAGGGCCTATTTGTCCCTTTTCTCTGCCGAAGCTCAGTCCCAACCTCTGGCCAAGTGAGCCACTACGTGCCCAGCCTGGTCGGAAATGCCTCCTTTTATGCGTTGCACACTTCTGACCAGAATTAATATACCCTTTTTGCAAGGGTATAAAAAATATACATTTTTTGAATTCGCATGATTTGATGTCCACCGCAAAATACCTTCCATAACACCTGCGCAGATTTTCTGTCACCTGCTTATGAATGGATATTTTTATGTAAAAGTATTTTTAAAATATATTTTAAACGTTACATTACCATGTACCAATTGAATAAATAAATTTGTTTTTTTTTGCCGAATTAACCCTATCCGAATCGATTTCCTTTTTTTACGAACTTTACGAAACATCTTGAAGTTGGCTTTTAACTTCCGTGCGCTTTTTATCTCTAGTTAAATTGTAGGAGTTGGTAGATAATGCAATTAAACTCATAGAAAGAATTACGGTAAAGTGAAATAGCAATTGGCTCCATGGTTTGCTTTACATAACATTTACTTTTCCTTATATAATTGTTTCGTTGTCGTTTAAACAGATTATATTCATTGATTGTCAATGTCTTTCGTTAGTTCTTTCAAATATTTTATTTATTAAGCTTATACAAATATTACACGTATATTTGGGGTAATTTTTTATGGTTGTTATTGTAAAAGTTGATTTTTTTCTTTCTTTGTTGGCTTACGGCTTAAGAGTTATTTTAAAAATAATTGTTCAATTCTTTCGTTTCTATTTTGTGAGTGAGTGAATGGGGTTTTGGTGTGTTACTGTTCAGCTATATAACATACATATGTAGATACCATATGTATTGTAATCGGATTGCTAATTGTTTTAAATACTTAATTTTGCTTCATTTGGCAAATCAATTCGTGCAAAAAGGGCCGGTAACACAACGGTTTTATAAAAATATATATGTTTGTACATACATTGGTTGTTGGTAAGCAAACAAAACTTTGATCATTTTGTAATTTAGTTTTTTCTTTTCCTTTTTAAAATATATCAAAAGTAGTCTACATAAAGATTTGTTTGATCTAGTATTGAAATATTTCATTGAAAACGATTCGAGTTTGTTTATTTTTAATTTTGAAAGAACAAAATGTATATATGTATATACTTATATGCCACATGTGTATTACATATCTCCTTTTACTCAACAGGAACTAAGTTGAAACATTTTTCGTTTAATAATCTATACAAAAATTTGGCCTTTCCCGATTCGATAAACCGATTCTGTTTTCTAATATAAAAACAATTAAATTTTCAATATACATATATGTTGTATTTTTTTTATCTTAAGAAAACCAATCAGCATTCGTTATTTTGTAATAATATTTTTTCTCATTGTTTATGCAAAAATTATTAACAAATCACAGTATAAAAGCAACAATGCTAAAAAATGTCATTATTCATTATATAACTATAATCATTATGCATTATTATATTTTAAATTTGTTTGTTATGGCATTTAGTTTTTTTTTTTAGAGTTGCGGCCTATTACTAAATTGGGAAATATACTAAATACTTAAAACAGTGCATTTTATAAAGACAAATGATGGACTGAGTATTAGCGGCGGAATTTAAAGTTACTTCACCTTCACCCATATGGGCAGCCGCTTTTTATCGTGCAATGTCTGTCGTTTGGTAAAAATAGGAAAGACTGAGAAAAAAGATATAAGTGAGAGTGTACCGAGAACATTGCGGGTTTCAGCAAATATAATGGAATGTTTTGCCAATTGTTTTTTTTTTTTTTTGTAAAGTCAACAGTTGAACTTAAGTCCAATTTCACAGCTTCAAAGGAAAACTTAGCAAAAAAAGAGAAGTAATATCAAAGGACACATAGAACCGCTTCAGTTACATAGCACACAACTAATTTTAAGCCTAACACATGTATGCGCGTAATTTCATATACAATTGTGTATAGTGTAAGTCTAAATATCAACACATTGAACAAATGGAAGGGGCACTTGAAGCATAATGATATGCAGATAATAAAAATCGAATATACACTGTGTTTATGTGTATCTTCATGTTTTAAAATATTATATAGAACATTGTTTTTTTTCAATTCTTCATGACCAGGAAACTTAAAATCATAACTTTGTTGATGGGGAAAAAGAGGAGAAATACAACATATCTATTTATCTAAATAACGCTAGAGCTAGGACTTTATATACTATACATGAGAAAATACTTCTATTTAAATGACCTGGAAAGATTCTCAAAAAACTCTGTTTCTCTCCAAGTATTTCGATGAAATTAATATTCCTAGCTCTACGCACTAGAGTACAGTACTCTCTTTGTCTTGTAAAAACGAGCTTACATAAATTTACAGTTACAACGTACAGTTATTTACACATTTAGATAAAAGATATAGTATTCGAAATATATACACACAGATGTACAGATTATAGACAATGGGCATGCGGGTTAGTGAAGATGGTGTTCGAGTTGAGTATACGTCTCTTCCTCTATTTCCTGACGCTGTCTGTGGCGATGTAGCAATCAGCTGCCCACCGCATAACGCGGTTTGGCAAGATTTTTCTCTGATTTGCTACCATTACCCAATTCCTGCAACTCAATTTCGCTAAGCAGAGCCCAATTTTCGCTATCACTATGGACGTGTAGACGTAGTTCTTTCAGTGGACCAATTTTGGGATCAAGAAGCCCCTCAGCAACCCCCAAAGTATCAAAAGAGCCAACTATTAGATAGCCATCCGTGGTGGTATTGTAGTTACTCCATACGGAGGAGTTCTCACTTAATGAATCTGATGGTAATAACTCAACTGTCGTATTATAAAATCGATCGGATGGATGTTCCGAGTTGCCACTGCGGAATATATATCGTCTCAGTAGAATGGGCTGCTCGAAAACGAATTGTACTAGATCACCCGGTTGTGGTAATAGGCCCCAGAAGTACGATTCACCACGATATGCTCGTTTGAGTAGGTAATTCTTATAAGGAGCTATGGACGACTTGACCAAAGCAGGAGGATTATGGGTATGGGCATAAAAAGTAGGAACTTTGCTGCCAAACTGTTTATCTTTTAACTTCTGCACTTTTCCCTTTAACGAAGAGCTGGTGCCTATATGCTGAAATAGAGATTTCCTAAAATGTTGCCAATACTTGGCCTTCTCCTGATTGCAGTGCTTCTGATCCTTATCGGTGCGGCAAACTTTTGACTCTATAAAATAGGTCAATAACCAATCAACGGGCTTATCATTGTAGAACATTTGGAAATAAGTGATTAAATAGGGAAGTTCGGCACTCTTAAACATTTTGCCTATGAAACCCAGCTGACAAAAGTCCAACACAAACCATGACGGCTGATCTGATTTGGTCAAAGCACTTTTAATCAATGCAAACTTCTTCATTGTAGTTATAAACTGTCTCTTTGTCAGAATATCATCTTCGAGTTGCACGTAAAATGTGCCCTTTGAATGCGCATAGGCCATAAGATATGCAAAGTCCAAATTCTGCTTACTACGCCACTTGACACGCTCAAGTGAATCATTCAGGGTTATTCTCAATCTCTCAAAATTGGGATAATAGCTAGGCGAGGGTGCTAAAATGTCAATTAATCCTTGCTCCACTTGCTGCTCAAAGCTTGTCATTATTTGCTTCGCTATGATTTGCACAGCGTCGGCATCGGTTTCGCCTATATAAACTATAATCAAAGTCTCATTTTGTTCTTCATCATTCATATTCTCGATGAGATTATGCAGAGTGCCCAGTAAGTAGGATTGCTTCTCCCTCTTGACTGTCGGTACACCCAAAACTATGCTCACATCTGTACGTCCTTTGCTTTGCAGATAAGCGGGGCGCAACGATCCTGCATCGTCCAGCAAATGGGGTAGAAAATGATAGGCATTGGGCAAACGAATATTTTGTTTGCCTGCCATGCCGCCTCCGGTACCCGCCTTTGTTGTATGTGAGGCATTTCTTAGTAATTGCCTGGCCTCTGGACTGAGGCCATCAAACAGATTGGCCACAGGTAGTGGAGGCGGAAAACTTGTTGTCACATTACCATTCTGCTGTATTTGTCCAAAATATTGGGAGAGCAACGCTACATCCTCTTGACGAGCACGATACATGGATTCAAGGTACTGCAGCCTCATATGACACTCGGCTAGTCGTTGCGTCAACGATTGTTCGGTGGATAATTCTGGTCCCATCACCATCAGGATCACAATGCAAGGAGCCAGCACAAAAGCCGTGACTATGAGCATGCAATTACGTTGCCTAATTTTGAACATTTTCGTTCCTATGTTGTTTTTTTTTATTCGTTGTACACAAGATTATGGTATCAATTTACTTCCGCCTTCGTTGTGCATCTCAATATTTTACCTTTTCTACTCTGACTATTGCTGCAGCACAGCAGGCCCTGCAAAAACAGAAAATGGAAATGTAAAAATAAAAAGAAAATAAAAAAATTAAGTAAGTCGCCGGGCCGACTTGGCTATACCATGCATGAAGTGGAAATTCACCTATTAAATTTCTCTCGCATGTCGCGACTTCTAACACATGCGCCCCACCGGCCAAATGGGCCCTTGGACCGCTTTGAGTACAAAATGTTTCTACGTAGAACTCGGCTATTTTTATTCCGATCTTATAAAATAAAAATATATAAATTACCTTTTCTCAATTTCCGTGGGTGAAGGGGGCGTGCCAAAAAAAAAAAAAAAATAAAATTCACAAGCGTATATCGTACACGAGTCTAAATTCTAATTTTGGTAGCTGTGTCATTTATAAGTAGTTCCTGAGATTTGTGCACTCTTTCGGACGGACCGGCAGACATGGCTACATCAATTTCTCTTCTCATGCTGATCAAGAATATATATACTTTAATGGGTCGGAAATGCTTCCTTCTGTCTGTTACATACATTTTAATTTATTTCATTCTATGGATGCATTGTATAAAAAGCAACCGTATTAAACGATGGTTGTATTGTACGTTTAACGTTAGCTTTTTTATTGTGGTCTGTCAGTGCGTCTATCCATCTATTCTTCACCTCCTTACCTGACTCTGGTTAACGATACCTCCGCCGCCGTCGTCGTCTTCGTTGGAGGCAGCTGTCGCAGCTCTCATGACCTGTCAAAAAAATCGCCAAAGATTTAACAATTGCCACATTATATAAAGGGTAACCAAAACAGCCGACCAAACTTACATGACCAAGAGCCGGAATGCTTTGTTTCCTCAAATCGGTGGAACTGTAAGACGAAGAAATTAAAACATGTACATATGTATATACATATGTACATACATAAGTATATAAGATTCTCGTTAATTAGATGCCCTTCAGTGTGAATGTCATACTTTTTCCTCTATAGGGGATAGGCTAAGTCCGAATATAACTACATATATAAGAAAGTATCTACATACATATGTACAATAAAGATTCAATAGGGGTTCTTTTATCATTTCCATACATTGGCAAAATCCAATACGAATCCGCCACTCCAATTGAACGCGATAATACCGATATGCAATGTGCTAAAATCTTGTAGTCTAGATCAGGGGTCGGCACAAAGAGAGCGTGTCTGTATGAGTTGCCAAACAAAAGTGCCTTATGGGTGCCGACCCCTGATTTAGATTTTACAAGACTTACAGAGTTTCTTTTTTGAAATTAAATGTTTTTAACCTGTTTTGGAAACGATTTACATAGGGATCGCAAATATTTCGTGGCGATAGTTTTACAAGCATGTGTAAACTTTAACAGTTCACAGTTTTTGTCGATTCCTATTCACAATTAATTAAATTATAAACATAACATATACATATATATGGAAAATAAATCAAAGAGCAACAAAAATTTAAATAAATAAACAACACCTCTCACACATGCATATGTATGCAGGGTATATACACATACAATCACACACATTCTATTTACGTACATAATTATTAGGTCTATTCACGAAAGTGCCAAATGGTATCCCAATGGTATGTATGTACATAACATAGTTGAATTTGATTAAAGGTCAGAAAACTATTCAGCATTTGGTAGAATCGTCTATGCATGTACATATTAGGGCTATTTATGACTCATTTGGATGGAAATAGTGAATCCCACTGTTATCATCCACCATCCTAGAACAGAAATTTGCAGTTGCCACATGCATGACTCATTTGAGTGATTGACAAGGCTGGGAAATTGTTTGACATGGTTGATTAATTTGGGACTACGTTCGCTTAAACATTCGAACACGGAGGACTCAGGAAGATCAATGGCTCATATCTCAATATGTGTGGGCATAATATGTAAGCATACTTATGAATGTACGTATGTACATCTACATCCAAATATATTGTTTCATCAGGAACACGCATACATAAATATGTACATGTACAAAGTGGATGGAACAAAAATTCTAATTTCTACTTACTTTCAATTCATTACAACTGAAAGATGTGCATTAATAGGAACAGATTGAATGCAGTTGGTAGCTCCGTGTCCGTGCTGTTTTTCTACGTTTGGTTGGTTGTAAGTTTTTGTAAGCTCCGTTCGATGTCTTCTATACATTGAAGTTTCGACAACCTTCGAGCTTGAAGAGCGAATTTACCAAAATCAGCTAAACTTTTTCTTTCCTAGGGCATGACGGAAGTGCCCTTTCGCGGTGGCCCGAATACCCTAAATGTAATTCATTGGACTTTTCTATTGATTGCTACATTTACAATTTAGCCTCGTTTTAAATAATTCATTGCTGTCATTATGTAAATAATGTAATTTCAGCACTAACACTCACGATATTTTTATGCGAAACAAAATTGGCTCTGAACAGGGAAAGGGAAGAGTTAATAACGCCCCGAGAGGAACAACAAAATATTGAGGTGCAATTTAATGTATCGAAATACTCAGCTTTTCCCTTATCGATATCGATTTTATCTGTGTTCAAAAGTTAAAGGAAAAAGGTAATTGTTTACTTTGATCACCTCGCGCGCAAAACTGCATTAATTTGGTGTCAAACGAAAGTGCAGTAGCACAACCTGGGGTGGTGCACTAATGCGATTTATCGTATAGTTTTTGCACAATTAAGAAAAAAAATAAAAAAAAAGGGAAAATATTTAATAGCTAAAAATAGCTTTTTGACGCCAGAAACGTGCTGTCAAATTTAAACCTAGTGCCTTAAATGAAATAAATATTGTGCAGTCTTTTTCAATAAGAATAAGTGTAAATGCTCTGGCAGCCGAATATTCCCCGACTTTCTAAGCCTAAATGTTGTTTAGGAAACGTAGAAATATTCCGTGCAATTTACCGAAGTCATTTAAATATAATATTTTAGTCCCAATTTAAAAAAGCGGGTATGTATTTTAACGTTTACCAACACTATTAGTTGAACCTGGACATTTTTCCTACTTATGGTGTTATCCAACACTGTACTTTCGAGGTAGTCAAAGTAAACAATTACCAAATTTGCAGTTGCCACACGCAAACGTATTACATTTCAGCACGACAGAACCTTATGCACCATCCTACAAAAAAGTGATGCTCAGTGTGAGTTGGGTATAGCCGTTATTACGAATTCTATTCAGTGTGTCAAATGCATAAAATTTATCGATGCTTTTATCGACGACGGCCTAAATAGTGGTGTATGTATATATAGTCAGTAATTTAGTTTCTGGCAACACCGTGTATTTGCAAGGATAGAAAATTTTTTTTTTCATGAGAAAATGGAATTGAGCAAGAAGTTAGAGGAAAGCGGATGGTACTTCACAGATGATGGCTTAAAGACGATGATTGCTACTGTCGGCAGTGAAGATCCTGCCAAAATTATTGTGGAGGCACTGAATGTAAGTATAGCAGTTGTTAGCATCTGTTATCTGAATGTTACAAAATTTTTAATATTTCATCGTTTGCAGCGAGATCTACGCGATATAGGAGGCGGGGCACTATCCTCCAACCAAAAGCGCGAAGACACTCTTTTATCCGGTCGCATAGTTCTTCAAGTTCAACGTGTCCGCAATATAGCGGCACCCAAGTGCAATGAGGAGTCGAAGGCGGCAACACGTCTACTGCAGGTGGACCTAAGCGACGGTCAGTCTTCGATACAGGCTTTGGAGCTGGAATCAGTGCCCAGTCTTAATGTCAACGTAGCTCCGGGCACTAAAATCTATTTTAAAGCGGAGAAACTGCAACTTCTTCAGGGATTTCTCTTATTGCGTTCCCAAGAACTGCAATTGCTGGGTGGTCGCGTTGCGGCTTTGTATGAAAAATGGGATGTGGCCAGGACTATGTTGAAATATGCTCGCAGTGGAAGACCTTTAAGTGGGGCCTTAGCTCCGCCGCCATGGGTGGCTTTTGGAAAGAAAATTGATACCACAAACGATAAGAATTTTAAGAGTCTTAATCCCATGGGAGACAAGGACAAGCCAGCCAAAGATAATGACGAATTCAACGCCATGAGAAGTGAGGCTATAGCCACAGCCACAAAGGCGGGGGGCAAGAAGGTCTTTGGCGGTGGAGGCCAAAACATTGTCGATCATAATTTCAAAAAGATTTTGGATAAGGGGTATACCGAAGAGGAGGCGCGGAATGCGCTACAATCAACAAGAAATAATCTCGAGCGGGCTTTGTTCAATCTTAAACGGCGCAAGGATGCTGGCAATTCTAGTGAGATGCCAACTAGAGCAGGAGGAAGTCGTCCAGAACGCCTTGGCCGCGAGAACAAGCGGGGAACCAGCAGTAAAGATGAGGCCGAGGCAGCCAAACCAGCGGCGAATGCAACTCTCTTCGATTTCCTCACAAACAAATTGCCGGCAACTGGAGAAGCCACTAGAAACTGTGAGACGTCAACTGTCGTCACCAGTACCACTAATACCATTAACTCTGCCACAGCCAGTAGCTCAAGCTTCAAACCACATAATGTTTTGGATAGTAAAACATTATCGGTAACTTTGGCGCAGTCAAATAAGTTGCCCGAACGTTCTCGATTCGAGAACAATGTTTCAAGCAGTTTTGCTACCCATCAAGGCAGTGGACATTTAGGGTCTTCGCGTGGCGGACGACGTGACAGAGATCGAGAGCGACTGCCTAGAGGAGGGGAGAAAGACAGAGCTCCAACCAGTTCATATAACAATACAAACTCACGTAAATCAGAACCACAAAAAAGTTATAGACTCGAAATTCCCTCCAAAAATGTGGGAGACGTAAAAGGCGAGTCGGAAAGGCGACCGAATAATAATCATCGCGGTGGGTTATCACGGCAAGAAAATGGCAATCGAAGACGCCAGCCGAACTGCAGCAATATATTGGGAGTGTCAAGAGGACAAAATGCAAGCGAAGATTTCTCCAACAAGTTGAGTAAAGTCATCGACGATACGGCGAATCTCAAGATTAATACAACCAAAAGAGAAAGTAGGCGAAAGCCTGGCGGTTGTGGACTGGGGGGAAATTCTGCAAATCCGCAGAACATGGAACCATTACAGCAACAAACACCTGCACCCAAATCAGAAAAACCTCAATCTCAGCCCACTCAACGACAACAATTCAAAGCCAGACAGAATTCCAATTACAGTCAATTGCCTAATGGTTATACTTATGATCCTAGTAAGATCATGGGATTTCAAAGCAAGGAAACCAATGAGTTTGCCATGAGTCTTTTAAAAAGCCAAGGTGTCAGCTTGGCAAATGCCAATCAGGTATCATCTCCTGATCCTCCTCCAACTGTCTACAATACCCAGCCGCAAAATCAGCAACCACCGCCGACGCAGCATTTTGGCATGATGCCTGGTGTTGGATGGCTTTGGAAATCTGGTGATCTTTGCATGGCCAAATATTGGGATGATGGTCGCGTAAGTTGTGATAAAATGATCCAAAGCTCTAAGTAATAAATTAATTTTCCACATTCACACTCATTTTTTCAGTACTATGAGGCTGAGATAACAGCCGTTTCGGAAAAAACTTGTGTAGTCTTCTTTCTCGGTTATGGGAATCACGAGGAGGTCCTCAAATCCGATATCTTGCCATTAACGGACTCCCAAAGCCGAACTTTAAGTAATATCTCACATTCACAGTCAAGATTTCGGGGTGATCGCCAGGCTCAGCAGCAACAAGTATATGTCCCGCCGCATAAGAGGGAGCAATGAGGTCTATTAAACACTGCAAACCGATCAATCAACCAACTGCAACATATTTACGTATTCGTAAAACAATTGAATAAAATGTTTGAAAGAACTAGCCGCTTCGTCACCTAAGTAAAAGTTTATCAAATCAATAGGCGAAGTCTAAAGAAACATCTGAAACGAAAATACAATTGAAATAAAAACTCAAATAAAACATAAATAGGAAACCGATTAAATATTCGATTCAGACTTAAAGTTTTATTGAATAGTTACAATATTTTATATTCTTATTAAAAACATAATTGTACTCAAAGAAATAATTACGTAGGTGGATTGGGCAATGGTGAGATCGAAACCAAGTTGTCAAATACTGCGTTAACATTTACGTGGTAAGCATTTCGTTAATTTAGTTGTACACTTGAATGAAAATGTCGTTTAATTCATAAACAGCTAAAATACTGGTTGATGTACAATCCAATAAGTTCTATCATATTAACCTTAATACGCCATTCTTTTACACATCCACCATCACTTGGCGAGATGGCTTTGCCATGCCAAAATTTTAGGATTCATTTCAGATTTAAATGGGGATGGTCCTTTTCCACATATCTCTATTCACTTTTATCCGGTATTTTCAAAATGCAACTCTAGAATCTGACATTAAATGAGAAAAAATGCCATTTACAGCAAAAACGTAAACAGTGAATGTTTGTCAAAAGAAAAAATGTACACTGCCAGCCACTTGAATAAGAACACGTTTGTATTCATATTGCTCTGTTTTTTTCTGTTCCGTCTCTATTCCAACGAACTTTAATTATTTACCGTTTAAAAGTACCGTTCATTGGCTATTAAAAGAACCCAAAAAAAGGACAAAAAAATTTACATTTAGATTCGCACATTGGTTAGAATGCAGCTGGTCAGAAAAAAATATAGCTTTTTATGCGTCACTTGAATAAGAACAGAGGACTTATTAGTGTCTCGTGAACGTTCGCTTGAGTTGAATCAACTTATTTTTTTTTTTTTTATACCCTTGCAGAGGGTATTATAAAATTGGTCAAATGTTTGTAACGCAGGGATCGTTTCCGACCCCATAAAGTATATATTTTCTTGATCAGCAAGAGAAGACGAGTTGATATAGCCATGTCCGTCTGTCCTTCTGTCCGTCTGTCTGTCTGGTGCTTCGCGATCTAGTCCCACAGTTTTAGAGCTATGGCATTCAAAGTTCGTATATAAGCTTTTCTATACAGCCACAAGCACATCTGCGATTTTGAATAAGATCGGACAACTATATCATATAGCTGCCATACAAATACAAACGTTAAATGCGAATAACTTCTATATTTTTTGAACAATCTTATCCAAACTGATTACGTACATAAATAAAAAGGGATTACATCATATGCGTGAATTTCAAAACAATCGGATAAACATAACGCCTGATTTCGACGATATAAAATTTGCCTATATAGTGTGCACTGCTTATGGCAGCAGCAGTATGCAGCAGTACTGCTGCCATAAGCAGTGCACGCATAAGCAGTGAAGCACATATATGTGTCAAAATTGCACGCTGTCTTGGCACGCTTACTATTTGGCGATTGGCTGGCCCCGGCCAATGTATTTAAAATATTTCTTTATTGGATTAAGAAACAAAAAATTGTTTAGGAAATAAAATGTAATGGTCAAGGGCTGCAAGGGTATACAAACTTTGGCATAGCCGAAGTTAGCTTCTTTGATATTTTTTTTTTTAATTTAGGATATAGTTGTAAACTATCAACCTAACAATTTTTACAAGCACTAGCAACTATGACCATCGGCTTAGACGATAACTACATCCATACACTAGCCTGGGATTCGAACCCGGATCCTCGTTGTTCAGTTGCCTTTATGACAGGGCCACTTAGACAACTCATCTACCGAGGACTGCAAATTATTTTTTTTTTGACAATAAAGTCATATTTCCGATAAACTGGAATGCACTATGGGTCGAAAAAATGTTGGCATATACATAAGGACATGAACATGTCTTATCGAGAAATTGGGAAAAAAAATTGGAAGGAGCTCTACTGTTTCAATTTCTTCGAAATCCCGCGGAATATGGAAAAAACATGAAAGGTCGGACCAAACAGGCGACTTTAAGAAAAGCCTCCAATTCTCGCCACTCGGCAGCCAAAATTAAGTCCGATTTAGGTTTTCGCCCGCACCTGTATGGCGTGGAAATCAGAATGGAAATACACCGTATTTTCTGATGAAAAAAAAATCAACTTGGATGGGCCAGATGGATTTAACTACTATTTCCACGATTTGCGAAAGCCAGAGGGGTTTTTAAATCGCCATCATAGCCGGGAAGGGGGAGTTATGGTCTGGGGGCCATATCTTACTATGGAGCCTGCGAGCTTCGATTTCGTACATCGAAAATGAATGCCGTGGCGTACAAACACGTTTTGCAAAAGCCGTTTCCTCAAATAAAAAACCTGTTCGGAAGTCTCAAGTGGCGTTATCAACAGGATAATGCCCCAATTCATAACGCCCGGGTTGTTAAAGCATGGATCCAGTCTCAAAACGTCAATTTGCTCGAGTGACCGCCATATTCACCTGACCTCAATATTAATTAGAATGCTTGGGGTTGGCTTTCTAGGACAGAGGCCATTAAATTTGCATGGTCGCAAATTTATCTGAATTACCTAAATAGCGTATACGACTCTTTGACTAATCGAATGTACGAGGTAATAGTAAAAAAAGGCGGGTCCACCCACTATTAAAGCGTTATAAATATTGTAAGCTTACTCTAAAAAAATGAAAACTTAATTTTGTTTATCGCATTTCCTTATAATTAAACAGTATCACCAAGTGTTCTTATTCAAGTGAACGAAAATAAACATCGTTTTTTTGTACTTCATTCATAATTATTTTTTCTTAATTAAACAAATTGATAAATTGGCAACTTTATGTATGTATTCTCATTGGGAATCCTTAAACTTTGATTATAAATTAAAACCAAGTTAATAGTATGAGTTTTGACATGCCAGATCGAATAAAAACAAATTTGGGGTGTTCTTATTCAAGTGGCTGGCAGTGTTTATTTTAAAATACTTAGCTTTAATATCCAATATAAAGTCAGAGTATGTACAGGCTCTTCAAAAGTATTCAGAAGGATTTACAATATGAAAATGGTAAATTACAAATACTTACATATTATTTTAAACAAAAATACATAAACTTAAATTTAAATTTTCGAGTCGATTGAGACATGTCCGTCTGTCTGTCCGTCCGAAAGAGTGCCTAGATCTTATCAACTATAAAAGCTAGAGTCTCCAAATGGAATGTAGACTCGTTTGGTGTGTACGCTGATCGAGTTTTTTTTTGCACGCCCCCTTCCGCCCACGCTATTTGAGAATCAATATATCTCGGAAACTATAAAAGCTAGAGTTATCGTATTGGACAGTAGATGTGTGCAGTATGCACGCAGATCACGTGGTTTCAAATTTTTGCCACGCCCCCTTGCGCCTTCAAAATTCGATTTTCACCCGAAATATTTATCGTATCGTAATTTAATTTGGCACACTAATACATGTTACAAATGTCTATCATCCCACCAAATATCATAATCGGAATAAAAATGGTGGAGTTATACATAGAAACGTTTTTCAGTCAAAGCGGGGCAAGGCGGATGCACGCAAAAAAGAGCGAGATAGCATATGCGGGAAATCACCGATTTGGCCGGGGGGCGCTAAAGTGCTAGTCTCCACATAAGAGAGGGAAATAGCATTTGAAAGAAATTGAATACATGTACATATATGTATACGAATTTTTACCTGATGCATGGTATATCCAAGCCGGCGCGGCAAAATTTTTTATACCCTTGCAAAAAGGGTATATTAATTTTGGTTAGAAGTGTGCAACGCATAGAAGGAGGCATCTCCGACCATATAAAGTATATATATTCTTGATCAGCATGACAAGGCGAGTTCAAATCCGTTTGTCCGTCTGTCTGTCCGTCTGTCTGTCCGTCTGTCTGTCTGTCTGGATCAACAGCTTCTCCTCCGAAACCGCTAAAGCTACAGAGCTGCAATTTTACACGAAGTCTTGTATATACTGCAGGCATTGTATATCTCGGATTCATCCGGATCGGACGACTATATCATATAGCTCCCATAGGAACCATCGGTCGAAAAATGAGTTTTAGATCAATAACTTCTTTCTTTTTCACCCGATTACCATGAGATTAACAATTTGTTATACATCCAAACGTCCTTGCCAAATTTTATTAAGATCGGACTACTATGTCGTATAGCTCCAATAGGACCAAAAATAGTATTTAACATTTAGCAGTTTATTATACATTTAAGCATCCATGCCAAATTTGATCAAGATCGGATTTCTATATCATATAGCTCCTATATGAACGATCGGAACAAAAATAGTTTTTCTTCTAGAAATTTTTTTGTTTCTTGAGCGATCATCGTCAAACTTGGTAAATAATATTTTCACATAGAAAATTATAATTCTGGTAAATTTGATCAAAATCGGATGACTATATCATATAGCTGTCATACAAACATATGAAAAAATTGCATGCTGCATATCTACATACATGCATATGTATGCGTGCCGTGCTATGGCGCGTAAAAACGGATTTTTACACCAGGGTCTTTACATTTAACTCTTTTTAGGGATCTAGTAACACAAGAGCTTGCAAGGGTATACAAACTTCGGCATGGCCGAAGTTAGCCCGGCCTTCTCGTTTTTCGTATAGCGAACAATTTTTGCTGTCATGTGTTGACGCTAGACTTAAGAAAACAAACAAAAAACCAGGAAAAAAACTAACAGCAAAAGGCTGTCAAAAAAACAAACTGCAAGATTGGTACACATTTTTTCAGCTCAATTACACTAAACTACTAACTAAAACTAAGTTTATTTGCTGAGCCACACCCTCTTTATACCATGCATCCCTAGGATGAAATGGTATGTTAAAGTCCCCAAATTGTATGTAACAGACAGAGGAAAGTATTTTCCACCCTATAAAGTACATTCATTCTTGATCAGTATTAATAGCCGAGTCGATTGAGACATGTCCGTCTGTCTGTCCGTCCACAAAATTGCAGCGATCTTAAGCTGGAGCTACCAAATTGGAAATGTAGAATCGTGTGGTTGTACGCTGATCGAGTTTTTTTTTTGCCACGCCCCCTTCCGCCCACGAAATTTAAAAAAAAACACAATATTTAAACTTTCTATATCTCGGAAACTATAAGAGCTAGAGCTATTTGGAGAGTAAATGCGTGCAGTAAGCAAGTTTATTGAAAGTGAGAGTGTAAGTAAGAGTGAGTGAGCTAGCATGTGAAAAAAATGTAATACATACATATATGAATTTTCACTTAATGCATGGTATAACCAAGTCGCACAGGGGGCGATTTGGCTGATCTAGCGTAACTTATTTGATATGTGTTAAAATATTGGTGTTTTCTTAATGAAACTATTTATTTAATATTAATATTTAATATTAAATTAACAAATCCAAGTGAATAATATTTTATATATTTTATACATAAAATTAATATTAAATGAATTCATCGGAGTCAGAGCTGGAGTCTGTTTTTTCAATTTTTTTCTAAAAGAAGAGCTTTCACCTCCTTATCTAAAATCGTATATTTTTTTTATAAAATGTGTTGAGCTTCTTCCGATGATATTAATAAAGTGTTCATTAGGTCCTGTATTGAATTTGTTCTTGAGTTTTTGCGTGTATGCTTCAGTCAAAAGTTTCTAAATTCCTTATTTCTTGCTTCAAAGGCTTCTTCGGACATCATACCTATTGGAAGAGGTATAGCATTTATAATGTCGGCTCCACGAATTAAAATTTTATGAACCGAGCTAGGCATACAAAACCAGGGATATTCTTCAATAAAAATCTTTGCCGTGTCCAAGGCAAACTCACGGAATCTGCTGACATTTATGGCATAGCCTGATGCCATAGAACGTATAATGATTCGAAGATTTTTTATAAGGATTCCATTAACTCCAGTTATTTGAGCAGACAGGTCGTGGTACTCGAAAAATCTTCTATTGCCACTATTTGTATTTCCTGTTCCCTGCATTGGAATATCAACCCATAAAGCCATCTCCTTCATAAATTTATTTTGAACTTCGCTTTTCCTTTGTTCTACAATGCTTTTGTCTAGTCCGCTAACCTTCCACTTCTTTATTGGTAGTCGATATCCTATGTGTAGTATGCATTCAAAACAGCGAATCCAGGCATGTAATGTTGATAGTCCGTAGTCAAGGAAGTTTTCATTTATTGGCAATTCTAAAATAAAACTCAAATTGTTTATATTTTTCGGTGAAAGTTTACAAATTCCGCAAGCTTAGGTTGATGTGTCTGCAATAAGACTTTTAATTCCACAGATTCTTTTGCAAACATAATTTTTTAAGGGTTCGCAATATCTGGTTGATGATGGCCGTGGATTTTTCCATAGTATCCTGCTCTCGAATTGCATTTGTAAAGGCACAATGCAAATGGCAAAAAAATTTCCATCAACCATTTTGTGCTCAGAATCCAAAAAGCTTTGCCGATATGTTGAATGTCCCACAATTCCATCGCATCCCCACTTATAAAATACTGATACATCATTATATTCATCAGCCTTAACGAACACAGAACTAAGAACCTCTGGGTGTGCTTCAACAATTCTTGTTACTGTGTGATCCAACATTTCTTGTACAGCACAGCATTCGCTGACTATTATTTCATCTGGATAACATCTTCTTTTAGCGGAACTTAATACAACGGTTTTCGTCCATACCGTTTACCACCGCATTTTTGTGGAAATGTTATCTCTTCGTCCAACCAAACTTTGTTTTTCTGTTCAAATCGCTCATAGCCTCTATAACATTCTCGCCATTTTTTTTACAAAAATTTTTCAACATATTTAATGTAGCGTTGTATTTGTGGTCTGAAAGTTTGGACCTATCTACTATATTTCAAAAAACAAAGTAGTTGACTGCGGTAACTTTCTGCGAAGGTTTGTTTTCCTTGTGCCATACATCAAACAGAGTACGTTTGTGTACCGACGTGGTGCCTAAAAAGTCAAATATTATGAGTAGGAGCACTTTGGAGCAGCAAAGGCTGCTAAATTCAAAATGAGAACGAAATATATTAACACTAAAATACAATTTCGACCCGAACCGATGTGGCCCTCACTAAGTTGTTGTCTACAAAAATTCACATTAAGTTACACAAATTCAATTACCACGATGGTTAATTTCTACCACATATGCACAAAACATTTTTAGTCAAAAGCATACCTTGAATTGTTAATAACTGTAAAAAATATATAATAATATCAATTTCTGATTTTTGTTCAGACCAAAACATCAAGTGTTAAAAGCGCGCTAAAGTGTTTTGCAAACAGCTGTTTCAACATACTGCTCATTTGTGAGCTTACAGCTGATCGAATAGATCGAATAAAGCATTAAAATTATCGCCGATATACTAAACAGGGTTTCAGTAATCGGCAGGAAGCATTATTTTGGAACTTTTTTTTAGTTACGCTAGATCGTCAAAATCGCCCACAGTGAGTCGGCCCGGCGACTTACTTTATTTCTCTTGGATTTTCAGCAGTTTTGAATGTTGGAGCCATTTTCGATGCAGCAATCGATTTCAAAAATATCGATGGACGGTCCATTGATGGGTTTCCATCACTATTATTCAATGTCTACAGAAATCTGGATTTCTGTCGATAGCTCAAATTACTGAAGAATCGGTTTTAGTGTAACCATAAAAAGGTCCATTAATCTTCTGGCAACACTTCGTTTGGTACTTCAGGTAACGTTACAGCCAGACAACACGTGCAGCTGCAACTCTTTAAAGCACAGAAAAAATTTGAAAACACAATGGTTAAGGTAAAAGTTGAACGTTCTGATGACGCCGATGTCACCATCCAGACTATTGGCGATGTTACCATTAAGGAAGAGGAATCTTATGACGACAAGTTGTTGTTTGTCAATGCTATTGCCAAACCTATGGCAAACAAAAAGTTGGCAAAGAAGTGTTACAAACTGATCAAAAAGGCCATGAAGCACAAAACCTTTCTGCGCAATGGTCTGAAGGATGTGCAGACGCGCTTGCGAAAGGGCGAAACTGGGTAAATAGCATAATCGACAAATAAGTTATCTGAATAAACAATTTTTGTTCACCACTAGCCTTTGCATATTTGCTGGCGATGTCACGCCAGTGGACATTATGTGCCATTTGCCTGCTGTTTGCGAGGAGAAAGGCATTCCATATGCATATACGCCAAGTCGCGCCTCACTAGGCGCCGCTATGGGCGTCAAGCGAGGCACTGTGGCTTTGCTTGTGCGCCAGAACGAGGAATACAAGGATCTTTATGACGAGGTCAAGGAAGAGCTCGTGAACTTGATTGTTCCCGTCTAGGCGACATTTTTAGCTAGTAGGTACATTTAAGTGTAAAGTTAAGATTTTCTATTCAAACAACTTAATAAACTAATCGAAATGAAACTATTTTTTTTCTTTTTTGTTGTCCCTGGGGGATCTTTTTGTTTTTTTTTCTTGGCTGTAGTTTTTATTTTTTTTTTTTCATATTTTCAGCATGGCTGCGGTTTTTTCTTTATAATTATAAATTGGTTTACATATACATACATATGTGGGTACATTGATTTTCTTTTTGTCATATGTGAAATAATTTTTTATGTTATTAATTTTCTTTTTCGTTTAATTTTGTGCTTAATGAATGCTTTTATTTATTACATATATGTTTTATGTGTTCTAAAATTGCATTAATTACCTAGAACGTTCAGTTTCTAAACAAATGAGACGGGGGATTATTCAAAATACATTTCAAAGTGTGTTATTTTTTTTATTTTGTCTGTTACACTGGCTAAACACATTTAATAATTCATATTTTGCGTCAATTTTACAAATCCGCAAAACAAAAAAGTACAGTTATGTATGAAAGAAATCAATTTAATTATACTTATGTATATACATACGTATGTGTATATGCATAAATTTAAAAATCAAGAAAGTCAAATAACTAAAATCTATGTGGTAGAAATCAAATTAATTCTAGAAGGGAAGAGGAAAATATAGCATATGAAAAGAAAATCCATTTTATTTTAGAAGGAAAGGTGACTCAAAATCTAAAAATATTTCTTGTTGTGAATGTACATATATTTTGCATATTTCCATAAGCTGGAACATACGCTAAAGTGATATATGCATTGACAAATTATCATCTGATTTGAAGAAATTATTTATATGTATGTATATTTAATAGAAATCAAAAAACTTATTGTTTTTTTTATAGAAACTAATCAGACATTAGAAAACAAATTCACCATTTAAAATTCGTAGAAAAAACATAGCGAAGACTTATGCATATATGATTTATGGAATTTACTCTATATTTTATAAATATGGTTAAAATTAAATTGAAAATTCAAATCAACAAATTCCGCACAAAATTTTTAAGAAATAAATTATAAAGGTGTTGTTTGTATTTCCGATTTAATTTTGTACAATTTCTAATGAATAACAGTTGTTGAAGTATAAGTTGACAAAAACTTTCGAAATCGAATACAAATTTAAAATCATCTAAAAGCCCTTCGATGCGTCGAGTTTTATACTTAGTATCTGAAATGTAGGTAGATACCTAATCCGGATAGAAGATGCCAGAGATGTTTGTTTAATTTAGCTAAACATGTCTAAACACAAAATCAAGACTCGAATATAAAAATATTTGAATATATACACATATATAAAGCTATATATGTGTATTGTATCCGCGAAACTTTACTGTTTCATACCAAACTCAACTTTAATGTTCATCGTTTTGTAGGTTTAAAACTTCTTCTTTGAAATCTTTGAAGTTTTTTGCGAAAATTTATTTAATGTTATTTAATTTATTTAATAACCTGAAGTCGAAATATATATATATATATGTATATATGTAAAATATACATTTTCTTCTTGATAGAAATATACGTTGAAAAAAAAAACGGTTATATTGACCCACCATTCTCAGAATTTAATTCATGGAATTTTTTTTTCAAATTTTTACAAAACAATTTTTTGTTTTTTTTTCCTATTTTGGTTGTTATAATTTATACACATACAGATTTTTCAACGAAAATTATTTTTTTAAAGGAACAAATAACTCATGCACAAATTCTAAGTATGTAGTTGATCTATACATGTATGCATATATATATATAGAACATATACATATATACATATCAGTATTTGAATAATTCGTAGATAAAATTTAATATCCCTTATAGCCATTAATTATTTTTTTCAATAAGGAGAATATAAATTATTACTTTTAAGCATGTTGTTTTTCTCTTTTTTTTACTTTTTTTCTTTTAGTGCTTGACAATTCGTTTTTGTTTCATTTTTGTTGCCAACTGCTGTACAAATGTGATTTTTTTTTTTGCTTTTCCGTTTTTTTTTTGTTGAAACTTTGCATTCAAAATCGACTACATACTACAATATATAAGTGTATAGAAAAATGTACAATACAAATGTTGCTTTTGTTTGTTTGTTTTTTTTTTTTTTTTTTTTTTTTTTTGATGTGGTTCGAATTATCTTAAGGACTTACGCTAACTATGCATTCTGCATTTACATATTAGATATCTGTTTCTTTTTTTTTATTAAATTTTTTCTTTTAGAAGTGTTTTGGGTTTGTGGTAAGGGGTTGGAGTTTGTGGAGGAAGGGAAGGTTAATGTTGCGTTTGGTAGGGCGCGGTGTGGCCCTGCTGCGGCATTTGGGGTCGAGAGTTTACTGGAACTACTAGAACAAACAAAAAAAAAAAAAGAAAGAACGTAGTAGGTAATTATTATTAACTAAAGTATTATATTAATTTATAATAATTCAAATGTGCAACTTAAGGACTACTGCAAATTATATTTTAAATTGTTTAAATGAAAGCAAAATAAGGATAATAGGATAAAACTATATTTAATAAGCAGTTCGTTTTTGTTATTGGGGGCACGGATACCCCTACTATTACAATATTTTTTTTGCTTTTTTGTTTGTTTTGTTTTTCTCTTTTTGTGTTTTTTGTTATCTAAGAATTTTGCCATTTTTTTATTTCTTTACTTAAAAGTTTTCTTCGCTTTTTGTATTTTGTATTTTTTTTGGTTGTTTTTTTTTGTTTTTTTCTTCTTGGTTTGCATTAATTTTAAACGGGGCCGTCAATGCCACAGCAGAAGGAGGATTAAACAAAGTAGCCTCCACCTATTTAAAGGTGTCGCCGACCTCTCACTGAAAATAATTATAGAATCCCGAGGTGGCTTGTCCCAGCTCTCGTATGGCAGCAAATGGATCCTTATCGAGCAACTCGTTGGCTGCTTGAGAGGATTTCGTTGCGGCCCCCGATGAGACTGAAGGCTGTTGCGGTTGCGGCTGCTGTTGGGGTTGACCCTGACTTAAAACAGCAGCATATGTGGTAGCCGATGATGAGGGCGGCTGTTGTTGTATTTGTTGTGGCTGTTGTTGATGCTGCTGGTGGTGTTGGTGCTGTTGTTGTTGTTGTTGATGCTGTTGTTGTTGTTGTTGTTGTTGATGCTGTTGCTGCTGATGATGAAGTGGATGATGCAGATGAAGATTGTTGGCCTCGTTGCCTGTGGAGTTATGAAACAAATCCATCTCGTGTCCACTTTTCAAGGCATTGAAATTGTTGTACACTAGGTTATGAACATGATCGCCCTTGTTAGAGTGATCGGCATTGTTGGCTTGGAATAAGGCCTCAATGAGGTTGGTACCGGTGTCCAGACCGGGCATATTGTTGTAATTGTTGGTATTCCCATTACTATTACCAGTCAACGCCTGGCGGCGATATAGGGGAACAGAGCTGCCGTTACTGAGAAGGCCATTATGACTGCCCATATTGCTATTGACGCCAATATTATTATGTATACCCATGTTCGGATACAGTTTGTCATTTAACAAAGCATTGCCAGCTGTGTGGAGAAAACAAATAAGCATTAAAAATAGAGATTGGTTATAGAAAAATCGGATAGATCCATTGTACTATTACTATGCATATAGCGTCGATATATTTGAACCAGGAGGCAGGGCTAACTAACATGTCGAAGTTTGTATACCCTTGCAAATTCTTGTGTTACTCAATCCCTAAATGGAGATAGCAAAATGTAAAGGCGTTTGTGTAAAAACACGTGTCGACACGCCATAGCATTGCACGCATACATATGCATGTATGTATGTACATACATACATATGTATGGATGCAGCATGAAATTTTTTCATACATACATATGTATGTACATGTATATATGTTTATATGACAGCTAGTCATCAGATTTGTATAAAACATGGCATTGGTGATGATCGCAAATTTAACAACAAAGTTTTTAAAAGCAAAACTATTTTTGGTCCGATTATTCCTATGAGTGCTATATAATATAGTATAATCTTGATCAAATTTGGCATGGACGGATGGATGTATAGAAAACTGCCAAATGTCATGATCTTCGGGTGAGAAAAACCGAAGTTATTGATCTAAAACTGTTTTTTCGACCGATAATTCCTATGGGAGCTATACGATATAGTCGTCTGATCCGGATGAATCCGAGATATACAAGAACTTTACATTGTGCACCTTTCTCCTTTTCCCACTCTCTATCTAACCTCTCGTTTTAATGCTAACCAGGGTCATGGAAATGTACTCAGCTGATACATGCGGTCACTTGTACTATACGTTCCTATGTACATACATATGTATATTGAACAGTCTTATAACGTATGCTACAAATTGATATACATATGTACATACATATGTACATGTATGTATTTTCACGTGAGAAAATTAATGGAAATGTATGTATGCATGTATGTGATAGGCTGAGCTCCCACTCTAAATGTACATATGTATGTACATACATATGTGCGTTCAACAAGCTTAGATATATCTATCTCTCTCATTTTCATAGCCTAATTCAGCCAGTGGTATGGCGATCGATTATCCAAGACATACCGACGGATGTAAGTCGACCTTACTTTTAATATAATTTGTGGGATCACAGAAAAAGTTGATTTTTCTCTCAGAACTTACCATTTATCATATAGTTGGCTCCATTGCTGCCACCGCTGCCCCCACTATTGTTTAGGGCCGTATGTACGACTCCGGGTGCTGGTCCCGGTCCTGGTCCAGTCAAATGGTTATAGAGTGCTTGCTGCTGATTAATAGTTGGACCAGGTCCCTGTGGAGGTGGCTTCACTTGCTGCTGCTGGCTCTGCATCATTGCAAACAGACGACTTTGTTGTTGTTGTTCGGCCAAGCCACCATTAAGGCCATTGGTGAGTGGAGGACCAACTCCTCCCACACCGCCGCTAGGATTTCCTGTATTCGCCACCATTCCAAGAACGTCTCTCAATATAGGCTGGGCTATGTCATTCGCCCCATTCATTATAGAGTTAAAGACTAAATCAATTTGCTGATTAAAGTTGTCTAAAGGCGGCGAAGCGTCCACCGATGGAGGCTGTGGCGGCTGCTGTTGCTGATTGGGATACATCATCGGATATTGTGGTGGACGCTGTGCCTGGGCTTGTGGTGGAGCCAACAACATGGTCGTTATCTGTTGCAGGGGCTTATGTGTCGGAGGTTGTCCTTGTCCCTGCTGCTGCAAGCTGGCCATCACCTGTCGTAGCATATCGGCAAATTTGCTGGCCGCCTCTTGGCCCATTGTCTCCGTGAGCTTTAAGTACCACTTATACTGCTCCTCCTTGGGGTTGAAAGCCATTTCATATATCGTCACATTGGGTGGGAGTAGCTCATGAGCCGGGGGGAATCTCATGGAGGAAGGAGAGGATTGCTTGCCGGCTGGATACATAAAGGGAGCAGCTGACAGAGGTGGCTGTTGTTGAGGCGGCTGTTGAGGAGGCGGAGCCCCCTTGTCATAGTTGTTATAGCCACCAACTCCATTGTGTCTCAAATAGGGTGGCGGGCCATTCTCCATAGGACTCATAGGACCATTTGGAACACTGCCACCCCTCTGCATGCTCATAGGTGGGGGAGCCTGTCCATAAAGATGATGCGGTGGCGGTGGTGGTTGACCATGATTATACAAGGTTTTCTTAGCTAGAAAACCCAATTCGCTGGGATTGCGCAAGAGCTGTGCAGCTGCTGAGGCTGGTGGTGGTGGTACACTGCTTCCCCTTAGCGGCAGGGCGGGAGTGGTATTGGGTGGTGGCGGCAAACCGGCTCCCGGACCTCGGCCTGGATTGCTAACGGGCGGCACTGGTGGCTGTTGTTTATTGGGAGGTAGAACACTCCATGGATTGGTCTGGGGCGGCGGGCCCCACAAACTGGCATTTGGATTAGGCTGCTGCTGTCCTTGAACTTGCCCCTGTTGTGGTTGTTGAGGTGGCCGCCAATGCTGCATTGCCGCATATTGTCCATAAGGCGGTGGAGGTTGGCCTCCTCCACTCTGGTTTTGGGGTGGGGGCGGAGGAGGACCGCCACCTGGTGGCAATCCTCTCAGATGTGGTTGTTGTGGCGGTCCATTAGGCAATGGTCCCCGCATGCCCATGTGTCCACCGAAATGTGGTGGTGGTCCCGGTGGCCCATTAGTTGTCTTTCCTCCTACAGCCGCTGCAGCCATGATGGCTGCCATGTGAGTGGTGTACATATGATTTGCCGCCATAGCCGCCGCCATTTGATTCATTTGATGAGAAGCTGGAGGTCCTGGCCCCAGCATACCCGTCGCGCTGGCATAAAGAGGCGGAGGGCCGGGTGGACTATGACCATGGCCATGTTGTGGAGCATTCAAATAGAGCGCTGCCTGCTCCCTTAAATATGCCTCTGGCTGGAGGGATCTGGGAACAAACTCTGGTGCCAGCGGATTGAGAACATAGCCCCGTTTTAGCTCCACACCATCCAGTTGGCTTCTCAAATTCGACCAGGTGAGCCCGAACAACGACTTATGTTCATCACAAATTTCTATAAAACGCTCCCAGACCTTGCGGCAGCGTCCGATTGAGCACAAGGCCACAGGATCACCAACCACAGCCACCAGCGATTGGGCACGTGTGATGGCCGTGTTTAATAACTTAGAATTACTTAAGAAGCCATAATCTGTGTCCGCATCACCAATGCTGGCAGCAGAAGCAGCGCCGGGACCACTACCTTGGGGTAAACAAGTGCGTCGTGTCCTAACAGTCGATAGGAACACCGCTCGGAATTGTTTGCCCTGCACATTAAGGACGCGCTCCACGGAAATACCGCCCATACGTCGCTTCCTTAATTCGGAACGTATGCGAAATACTTGATCCGCATAGGGAGTCATTATACCAATACTGGTGTCATTCAATTTACCCCAGGCACTGGGCCAACGCTTCCTCAGCTCCGACACTCTCTCTACCACTTCGTAGACTTCGGCATTATTATAAAAGGCTGTGGAGTTTTTATCCTGAACATCCTCACCACGTGTGGTGAAAAATGTTAATGGATAGAATCTTTCGTGTCGAGGCTGTTTTCCCGATGCGACCAGTTTCTGCTCATAGAAAAGTTCGGAAGTGAACTTTATAATGGCTTCATGGGCGCGATAATTCTCACAGAGCAGAATTTTGCAGGGAAAATTAGAAGGATAATGGTCATAGAGGCGCTCCAAGAGAGAAATGTGCAATTTCCTTTCCTTGGCAAAGGCTGAGAATAGTTCAGGGCTCATTTGCATGTGATCACCTGCCAGAACTATTCGAGTCGAATCATTCGCCAAGGCCAGAGGCATTATAGCCTCACACTCCATGGCCTGGGCGGCTTCGTCTAGGAAAATATGAGTGAAGAGGCCTTTGGGCAGACCTAACGTGGCTAATTCCATGCTGATACTGAGTGTAACGACTATAATACGATGTCGCATTATGTCCCCGACAGTAGGACGACGAAAATTGCCAACGCCATCGGTGATGCAGTATTTCTGGACCACACTATTCACAGTGGCCGACCAGCGCTTGTGATAATACACTCTCAGCGGTGTGGCCTCTTCTAATCCCTCCTCAATCCACGGATGTAGATACTCCTTGATGTAAAGATCGGCTGCCGAATTGGAGTGAGTGCAAATAAGAATCTTCGCTTCAGGCTGGGCCAGCAATTGCTTTATGGCCTGAGCCAATGTGTAGGTTTTGCCAGTTCCAAAGGGTCCGATTAGCAATATAGGAGGCAATTTAATACTCAATGCTGTGGTAATTGCATTCACAGCTTCTCTCTGTTTGGCATTTAATTTCGGTTCACAGGCGTCGGACCACTGCTTCTTGGGGGTCCACGGGATGCTGGGCTCCAGTTCAGTCGCTGGAAAGATGAGCCGGAAATCAGTTATCTTATCCACTGCGTTATGCCACTCGCAATAGGGCATGCGGTTAAGTTGGAATTGTATGTCCACCTCAAGCTCGGTATCAGCCTGGAGAGCCATTGCCTCGACACATTTCGAGGACAATTTCAGATAGATCACATTTTTTCCCTTGTCCTCGATGAGGGCTTCATATACATTTCGTGACTCAGTGGATGATTTGCTCAAACCATCATCGGGTGCTGAAATATACACACTGCTGCAATTGGAGAGTATTAATCTGCCCGGCGAGGTATCTTCCGATATGTCCTTGCCCAAACGCATCAGTGCGAAAAGTTCACCCGCCAACGAATACTTAGCCGTACTAGTGGCCATGCCTGCAGGCGTGAGTATATAATTAGAGGCCACTGTTAGCCTAGTCCTCACATTGTATCTAGCTATTTGCTCATAGCGGGCTATTTCCTCCACATAAAGTAGCTCGTGGATACGCGAGCGATAATTATTTTGGGTCAAGCGTTTCTCTACTATGGTGGATTGGGTTAGCGTAAATGTGGCTGCCCGAGGGCATGGATACCTCTCCAGCAACTCCTTCTCGTGCTGCAGATCATCCAGATAGGCCTCCGTTTTCAAATGTGTTCCAATGGTGGTCTCGAAACGGGTCAGCTGTGTATTAGCCACGTCCCATCTAGTAGCTGAACTATTGATAATATCACGCTTAATCTCTTCAATCTTCTCAGCATCATTAACTGGTAAGACATCCACACATAGATGTCGCACTAGGAGAGGCTCCTGACCTACATCAAAGCACACAGCCTGACGGAATGTTCCATAGATTTCTGTATGAAATTCCACAGTTATCTCATGGGTTACCCCCATCCGGCCATCAGTGCCATCTCCACTAGCAACTGCTGCTGCATTCACCCATTCCTGATCAGACTTTAGCTCTACATTTGCACTGCTATTTTCCAGTCTGATGCTCTTCAATGCAAAATGATTGCGATGCGCATCCTGGAGTAGAGCTACAGCTTTCAATGAACGTTTTGCCTCCAGTTGGAACAGCCACTCTCGCTTTGAGGTCTTTGAACTTATGCTGGTGACCAGTTGTTGCTCACATTTTGCCTCCATATCGTGCACTTTCTCGCACATGATGCGTTCGGGTGCCGTTGCCTGAATCCATTTCTCCAGCACTTGCTCCGTGTACGATTTGCCGTAAAGTTCCTTCTCGCAGGCCTTCTGTACTCGCATACGTCTGTACTCAAAGCGCTCCTTCCATTCATTCAGCTCATCCAGGCCATGGGCCTCCACACACTGTGCTCCATAATGGCAAGTGTGGGATTCGGTAAACGTCTCGCAGAGACTATACGTATCCAGAGTGTAGCCACGAGGTGGTGGTCGCCATTTCCAATCGCGGCCTAACATCAAACAGAAATACAATGTGTTAAAATATATATGTACATACAAATCTTCCCACAGCGAGGAACAAGATGTTAAAAAGAGCGATAACCCATTACATGTTTATGTAAAAGATAAATTTCGCTTTCTAATTGAATCTACAAATATTTGGATCCTAGTGCCTTACCTTCATCGCTCATGATGACTTTCTGATGACTCTCCGTCTGGCAGTGCTGACGCAACTCATTTCGGGTCTGAAAGTTGATTGCGCAATAGCTGCAAGTAGTCGATGGCGTTGCCTGATCGGCGTCAGTTTGTCCCTCAAGAGGCCCATGTTTACCGCCAGTTAGCTTTATGGCCGCCAAAAGATCGTTGGTTTTTTGCAAATTCAATGAACTTGAGTTGGAAGTTGATATAGTGCTGTTGCTACCGGTGCTACTTGAGCTGCTATAGCTTCCACCGCTACCACCACTAACACTACTTCCGTTCTGTTGCTGATGCTGCTGCTGTTGGTGCTGCTGCTGCTGCTCTCGTTTCTTTAAGCCCTTGTTGCTTAGCAGCTTACTGTACTTATCTAAAGGCAGATTATTTGTGGCCCAATGGTCAAGTTTGGTATCCAATATGGTCATCTCGTCTTCAAGCCGCGCATGAGGCAACTTCTGCGTCGACTGTGACTTTTGCTGACCATTCATAATCATTTGAATAATGGATTTATAGCGTTCCAAAGTCTTGGATATGTCAGAGAAGATTTGCTGCCCACTTAGTTCATTGATCCATTTGCTTAAGAAATGTTCTGCATCCTAGAATACAAAATATTTCCGAGTTATACATGTATACCATTGTTAATTTGACCAACTCTTTCTGTGTGTACTTACCGCATACTTGTGCAGCTTGAAGAGAGCATGGACTAGCCAGCGGCGCGCCCGGGATACGCTAGCCAAGCATTCTGTCTGCTCGGCCAACAGTGTCAGTACTTTATAGGCATCCGCCAAGCAACCTTCGTACATGCCCATCTCCAGCAAACACTCGCAACGTCCTAGCAGACATGCAATTTGCTGATCCTTCTGAGCCCTTGTACCAGTACTATTGCCATTTCCGCCATTCTGTGTTTGTGTCTGTGCCTGAACATGCGCCTGAGCTTGGGCTTGGATGCTCGGCGATCCGAGTATCTGATCGTACAGAGCCACGGCGCGTGACCAACTTCGTCGACGCACCATGTCATGTGCCTGCGTTTCCTTTTCAGCAGCCATTGGTGTGAATTTATTTTACGGTTTCAATCATGCATACGATTTTGGTTGGGTCCTTTTGCCCAGTTTCTGTTTGTTGTTTAGTTTTTTTTTGATTGCTCGTCGAGTTATCGTTATTATTAATAAAAATAAAAGCTTGATTATAGTTTTTCTTTAACGTATTTTATGGATACTTTTTTGGGCATTATGATTTACTGCAAATATACAAAAGTTGTGGAAATTAAAGATCTTTTATTGAGTGGGACATTAATATCAATGAACCTATGATTATAAAATATCAAGCATAATGTCAATAAATTTCGAGCACTCGACAAATCTTTGATGAATAGTTTAGTGTGTATCCCAAATTGTTAAGATTTGAACTAGTTAACGATATATTCGATACATTTATCAGCGAAAGATTGGTCGATTTATGTACTTACATATGTATTATACAGTAACTTTAATCGAAAACTAATTGTGCATTAGCCCGGGGGTTTTTCGCTAAGTTGTCCCCTAATATAATGTAATAATAATACTAAAATGTAATAATATATACCCAACATGTAACATAGCAGAAAAGGTCATTAGCCCTGAACTCTAAAGTAATTATATTTTAAAAGCATACCACTATTATAACAAATAGATGCAATAAATTGAACTGAATTGATAATTGTGCATTAGTTTGATACACACACACACGCATATATATATATATATATTTACACTTTATATATATATATATATATATACATATATATATATATATATATATGTATATATGTATAAAGATATATATGAATATATCTGCGTTGATTGTGGAACATTTGTGCTTAAAGCAGCTTAGATTGCATTGTTGCCGCACTTGCACTGAAAATTGGTAAGAAGATATACATACATACATATGTATGTAAGTACATACAGTTTATATGGTTCCTGCCGGTATGCGTTTATACATATGTAAGTATGTATGTTTGTATTTATTTATATATTCGGACAAGTTACAATTGCCGTCTTGTAAAGGTGAATTGTTTAAACGCTTTCTGCAGACAAGAAAATCTCAAAGGCTTACATACATATATGGTTACAAACGAAATATCTTGCCAATTCTATATATGCACCTACACATATGTACATATGTCAATGCATGAACATACGTATGTATGTACATATAGTAATGTTGAATGTACATATGCGTATAAATGTACATTTATATATGTATACATGTATATGTATGTATGTATGTTCTACCAATAAACAAAAACGGTTTTCACACTTTTCTTTGATTAGATTATTGTTACGCAAAATTTCCTAAGGTGGGAAAACTCTACTCCAATTAGAATCAAAAAGAGGCACATTTCTCTAAATAACCATCAAGTATTTTTCGAATAATGCAATTAAAAGTTAATTAACTGAGCTAGGAAGGGGAGGATTAAAGTAATCGAAGAGGGTCGCTGTCGTTATTGTTGTTGTTGTTGTTGTTTATTGTTTTTATTTATAACTATACCGGGAGTGAGGGTGTCGGAATACGCACCATTGCGTATAGTTAACAAATCCAGTGTTCAACTAAGTAAATAAATGGATATTGCATCTGCTTCTTCAACTGGTATGGAGAAAAATAATTCTATTATAATTGTTTTCTGGTAATTCGTAATTTTCTTTATGTTCAATTTAACAGTCACATTCTGTCTCAGTTATATGTACACACGAATGGATATATATTTATAATATGTGTTGACTTCTTTATGCACTTGTTAACTTGTAATTGTTAAATATTTATTTTACCTTATTTTGCCAAATATTTTTCAGTGTTGGCAAACATACCAAAAGTCATTTTTATTGTCCACTACTAATATTGCGTTATGACAAAATTTGTTGTCCAAACAAAACAATATTCATTATCTAGTATTTTTTTACACTTTAAAAAAATTGAAATAATTTATATATATATTAATTGCAGCGAGCAAATATAAATTGTATATATATTCTTGATCGCAATGTACAGCGACGTAGTCGCTTCTCAATAGAATCAATGGCATTACTTTGCGGACAAACTTTATATACATATGTATATAGGAATACACATGTAAAAACATATGTATGTATTTATGTCCAATCATTTTTATGTCACATATTTTTTTCTTAAAATAATTTTCAAAGATTGGTATTGCTTCTCTTTTTTTAACGTTCATCACTTTGCAAACCAAACCAAACGAAACGAAAAGAATCGAAAATCTTAGCTCTTTCAGTTTTTCTACTCCACTCAACGCACACATATCTGCAGATACTTTTTCGCCATTTACCTTTGCACTAATTCTTAAATTGTTTATACAAACTACACACTAATTATATGTATTTTTTACATGGTTAAGCACGAGAAAACTATGAGAAAAAATGCACAATGTAATGGGAAAATTCGCAAGCAAAATAACGTAAAACAAGTGATGTCAACGTAAATGATGTGAAATATGTACATTAAACGTTATCGTTGGGCCTATATATCGATATATGTAATGTAAAATCCAACAAGTTCGTGTAGAACAAAATGTAAAATTTATTGCCATATGACCGTATTGAAACCACTCGGGGCCTAATTTTTATTATTTGATTCTATGTTGGTATATACAATTCGATTAAAATAATTGGGTAATTGTTTACTTTGACCATTTCGCGGCCAAAATTGCATTAAATGCAACGAATTTGGTGTCAAATCAAAGGGAAAAATAGTAATCGCACAACTTTACCCTGATGCGCTTTTGCACAATTAACAAATAAATATATAAAAGCATTTAACAACCAAAAGTTCAAAAAGAATAATTGCAATATACGGCTGCTCTAGCAAACCCGACGTTATGACTATGGTGTAAAGTATTCCCCGCCTTTGTAAGGGTGTTCAGAAAACTCAGCAATGTTCCGTGAAGTTTACCGAAGTCATTTAAATGTAATATTTTAGTCCAAATTTAAAAAATTCGATTATTTATTTTAATGTATACCATCACTGAGATTTGAAGCATAGCCCCACTTTTAGCGCACTTTCTCGAGGTGGCCAAAGTAAACAATTTCCCTTTTGCTTAATACATATGTATATACATACATACATATGTATGTATGTAGTTTATAAGTTCATCTTTCTAATGCATTTCGTTTTATAATCATTTTGATGCTAATCAATTGCTAGTTGTCGAATTGTAAATCATTTTACTAAATACAGTATCGTTAAGTTATCCAATGCAAAATATTCGATGGGAATTTTAAAAATACAATCTTTATTATAAACTACAAGAAACATTACAATTACTGACAGAAAGTTTCATAAGACATTTTTTTTAATATACAATTATGTGAAAAAACAGCGTTTTGCAAACTTAACTATTTCCATGATCAATTTGAGCTCCTTTGCTCCGCGTACACCCAAAGCCTCTAAATCTTCCACAGTCATTTGTATTAGAACTTGGATATCAATTTCCTGGCGAGTAAACATTTCCGTCAAATGTTCGTTGTTTGTGCGATTCAGTAAGGAGCGAACACGAGGACTAAGGATAGGATGTTCTACCGGAGAACCTTGCTTAAAATGGTGTTGCGATGTACTATCCGAAAGCTCCTGCTTCATTGTAGTCCTAATCAACTTTTTAGAATTGGTTGTAGTGGCTGGTCTGGTACTCCCCATCGCCCGGGTACTGGTGTTACCTTGTGCAGGCGAATTGGGTGAAAACACAGATCGGGTGCGCATAAATTCTTGTGAAAAACGTCTTGGAGCACTACCATGTGTTAACTTGCGTAATTTGTCCGGTAGGCGATGGGGCACTTGGAGCCGGTTTGATCTTGCACTTTGGAAAGCTCTGTCCCTGGGTTCACCAGTGGGCGTCTGTAATATACAATTTGTGTATTTGTGTATAATATAAAATAAGAAAATTTGCTTACCTCTTGAATAGAGTCAAAATTAAATGCTGATGCTGATAAAGGAGTCAAAGGCGTCAGAGGGGAACGCGGATCTGCCGGACGGAATACACAATTTAACGGATGCAATTTATGCATAAATATTAAATGGGGATAATGCACTACAGAATATAGTATACAAAATTACCTCTCCAGGCGCGATTGTAGCGTTCCATTTCGGAAATGTATTAAATAAATGCGATCAGTTAACAAAGCTCAAAAATTATAAAAGCGAGGGAGATTTTTTAACAGTTACATTAAAACAGATATGTATGTGAACAAGAGAATTCAACAACGTAGTTCTGGAAATCACGTACAGACTGGGAAATAAATTAGACGTAGACATTAACTATCGATAACTGAAATAAGTTACGCACGTATAAACAACGGTAGAAAGTAGCGGTAATTGTTTACTTTGGCCACTTTCTAGTGCGCAAAAATGGGAAAAGGCTAGATTTCGAGTGTCAGTGTTGGTAAACGGCAAATAACGACCCGCATTTTTTAAATTTGGACTAAAATATTTTATTTAAATGACTTCGGTAAATTTCACGGAAATTTTCTGCGTGTAAAACAAGTGAAAATACCACAAATTTTCAAAATCACAACCAAGAATATAAGGAAAAAAATAGACGATGCATTAGCAGAATTTGTGGCCGCAAGTATGCAGCCCTTCAGTCTGGTGGACGAGCCTTTATTTCGCAAGTTTTGCCAAGTCCTTGATTCACACTACGGATTACCGCATAGGAATACTTTAAAACATGTTCAAATGGAGCAAAATATGTGGCTATGAAGATTGCGTGTTCTACAAGGCAGCGTCCTCGGTCCCGTCTTCTACACAGTCTTCACAAGTGATATGCCAACTCCCCCAGAGTCTTCTGGCAACAAGATCACCTTCAATGCCTCAACAATTCCCACTGCGAGCAATGCTACGTACTTGGGCGTTACACTTGACAGGAGACTAATTTGGAAAAAACACATCCAGAAAACTGTCTCAAAGTGCTCCAGGAAGCTCCAAACTCTTGACTGGATGCTTCGAGGTTCTAGCAAACTGTCGCTAGCAAGCAAAGTAAGAGTATACTCTGCGATTGTCGTACCTACTTTTGCGTACGCTCTTCCACTCTGGGGTTCAGCATCTGCAACTTCCATTAAAAAAGTCCAGACCATGCAGAATAGGGCGCTCCGCCGCATCACAGGAGCTGAATGGTATGTCCGTAATTCGCTTATCCTTCGAGACCTAGGCCTTCCTACTATTGTCGAGCTTATCGGTCGACATAGCTCGCGCTATGCTGATCGTCTTATTGCACATCCCAATCCACTTGCCAACGAATTGGCCACCAACAACTCCAGGCGAAGGCTCAAACGACTTCATCCTCTCACATCTGAGGGCTCAAACTCGTGCGCGAAATGCTCCATAAAGTCAACACATATGAATTATGAACTAAAATAATGTACACCACTTTTATAAATAAGTTCAATTATTAATTGTAAAACCTTAAGAATTTAAATTTTAACTTCGTTGTAAAAGCTGTTTAAAGCTGAAGCAACAATATAAAAATAAATTGAATGAAAAGAAAAAAAAAAATTAAGATTGCGTTGCTTGATAATATCGAATCCATCAAAAATGTAGCCATCACCACCGACTTGTGAACGTCTTTGGTAAATGTATCTTACATTACCATAACTTGTCATTTTATTGATTTTATCGTTCTGCTGTGTTGTCAAATAACATACTTATTAAATGAACAAACGAACCATTCTGTCCAAAACATTGCTGACAGTAATAAGTAATTAAATTTAAAAAATTTATCGTTGCTTTGTTTTCTCTTTCTTTCTCTTGCATTTAATCGTCGACTGCGCTCGTTGTCCTTATTGCGACAAAATTTGTTCACTTTTTATTTTGCGTAGTGCACAAATACAAAGACACTTTTTGTGGGCTCTCTTTGTGGCCGGCTCTGGTCTAAAGCAAGAAGTGCCCACCAGGTGGACTAGCGCTTTTGCTATGATTGAGAGCATATTGGCCACCAAGGATGCTCATGCGAAAGTACTTTTAGGCACGGCTAAAGCACCGCCGCTCCTGACTGCAGAGGAAATACTTGTTATGCGAGATCTCGTAAATCTTTTGCAGCCATTTGATATTGCAACAGAAAAAATCGTGATCTGCAAACAGAGTGACGGATTTTATCTTAGATTTTAGTCAAACAAAGTGATTAAATGAAACATCTCACTTAAGGGGTTACACCACTGTAACTGTCTTGTTTTCAGCGTTTTTTTAGACCAGAAGGAATGGGAGTAATTGAATGAAATTTGAGTATGTTGTTAAGCATATATTTAAGTATACAAAATATTTTTTTCATCAAAAAAAAAAAAAACAAAATGGCGGCGCTATGGCCGGCGCCCTGAGGGGAGTTTCGCAAACATGCCTCCGTGCAGCATAAGTGGTGTAAATTTGATCCTACAAGGAACAAAAAATCCTGTCAATCTTAATGACTATATCTAGTGAAACACGTACGGATTTTAAAACATTTTGATTTTTGTGGATTTGGCGGATGTTTGAAGGACAAAGTCGCAATTGCACCTAAAAATAAAGTAAGTAAGTCGCCGGGCCGACTTGGATATACCATGCATCAGGGGAAAACAAATTTCCTTGAGTTTATAAAACTTATTTCATATATTAAATTTCTTTCGTATGCGCGATTTCTAACATATGCTATCTCGCTCATTCTTATGTGTGTGCACTTTAGCGCCCCACCGGCCAAATTCGCCCTTGCACCGCTTTGAGTGCAAAACGTTTCAATGCATAACTCGGCCATTTTTATTCTGATTTTTATCAAATTTGGTGGAATGATAGATGTCCATAACATATATATGTGTGCCGAATTAAATTCCGATACGATAAATATTGCGGGAGAAAATCACTTTTTATTACATTCCGGAGGCGGAAGGGGGCGTGGCAAAAAAAATTTGGTGGAATGATAGATACTCATAAGATCTATGAGTGTGCCAAATTAAATTACGATACGATAAATATTACGGGAGAAAATCACTTTTTATTAAATTCCGGAGGCGGAAGGGGGCGTGGCAAAAAAAAAACATAAACTTGGTCTGCGCCAAGACTACACGAGTCTACATTCTAAATTTGGTAGCTCTATCATTTATAGTTGCTGAGATCTCTGCACTCTTACGGACGGACAGACGGACGGACGGACAGACGGACAGACGGACATGGCTCTATCAATTTCTCTTCTCATGCTGATCAAGAATATATATACTTTATAGGGTCGGAAAAGCTTCCTTCTCCCTGTTACATACATTTTGGCGACTTTAATATACCATTTCATCCTATGGATGCATGGTATAAAAACAACAGTTTTTTGGTGATTAAAAATCACCTAATTAATTAATCGAAAAATCCGTACGTGTTTCTCTGCGTATTTGCGTTCTGAAGATATGGTCAAAATATGAAGCAAAAATTTTGAAAACTGTTTGAGTTGTGCTGCGTGCCGATTTCAAAAAGTGTGTTTTGAGATAAACGCGTTCAAAGTTTCAACATGTCACATGTTCATATGGGGCGCTTGCCCAAAAAAGGTCAAAATGAGGGGGAAAAAACATTTTTTTTGGTCCAATTTTTTTTCCAACGTATTCTAGGATACCTAAACTATTTTTCAAGCCGATAAAAAAAAATCGATTTTTTTAAAATTCTACAGTGGTGTTACCCCTTAACTTCCATGGAGGCAAATATTTTTGTTGTTGTTATTAAGTAAAGGTAACATTTAAGATTGTTTGATCTCTAACGAGTTGTTGCTTTTATTTTAACCTTGCAATTTATTTTTTAAGAAGTCATAATTAATAGAAGCATTAAATTAGATAATTTATAAGAAAATTAATATTTAAAAGAACATCAGAGTTCTCAAAACCGGCGTCCACAAAACCTTGCACTTCATCTTTGTGGAATTTATATTGCAGCCCTTTTCTCATTGAAATTTCATCAACCTCATACGGAATTTTTACTCTTTTTGTCCATGCTTGGTTTTAAGTAACTTATTCGCAAACAATGGTTGAATTTTTTGACAGGCAGTTCTTGTCAATTATTCCATATACATACATATTCGTACTTATGTACTTATATTTATACCATGCATCCATAGGTATATTGAAGTAACAGGGAGAAGGAAACTTTTCCGACCCTATAACGTATATATATTCTTGATCAGTATCAATAGCCGAGTCGATTGAGACATGTCCGTCTGTCCGTCTGTAGGATCATCGAGATCTCGGAGACTACAGGAGCTAGAGCTACCAAACTTGGCATGTAGACTCGATTGTTCTACAGGTAGATCGAGTTTATTATACCCTTGCAAGAAAGGTATATTCATTTTGGTCAGAAGTGTGCAACACATAGAAGGAGGCATCTCCGACCATATAAAGTATATATATTCTTGATCAGCATGACAAGACGAGTTCAAATCCGTTTGTCCGTCTGTCTGTCCGTCTGTCTGTCTGTCTGGATCAACAGCTTCTCCTTCTAGACCGCTATAGCTACAGAGCTGAATGCACGGAGTCTTGTATATACTGCAGGCATTGTATATCTCGGATTTATCCGGATCGGACAACTATATCATATAGCTCCCATAGGAACCATCAGTCGAAAAATGCGTTTTAGATCAATAACTTCGTTCTTTTTCACCTGATCATTATAAAACTTAACATTTGACAGTTTACTATACATCCAAACATACGTGCCAAATTTAATCAAGAACGGACTACTATATCATATAACTCCCATAGGAACAATCGGACCAAAAATAGTTTTGCTTTTAAAAACTTTTTGTTTCTTTTACGATAATCACCAAATTTGGTAAATAACATTTGCACATAACAAATTATAGTCTTGCCAAATTTGATGAAAATCGGATAACTATATGATATAGCTGTCATACAAACAAATGGCAAACTGCATGCAGCATCTCTACATACATGCATTTGCATGCGTGCCGTGCTATGGCGTGTAGAAACGGATTTTTACACAAAGGTTTTTAAATTGAGATAACTTTTATTTAGGGATTTAGTAACACAAGAACTGCAGCGTGTTTACGTAAAGTCTGGAAACTAGAAATTTTTGCTTGCGTTTTATCATAGAAATCAAATAGATTACCAACAGAGTTGGTATAGTACTTGCCTTTAAAAATTTTTAACCCACGAATTATTTTCAAAGTGTAAGTTGAAAATTACATTTTGAAACCCACTGCCGTCGGATAAACTCATTTTTAAAGAGCCGTCTTAGAGGAAAGTGTTCTGAGGCTACTTTTTGCAGGCTACATTAAAAGTGGTATGTCTCTCATATTCCTCCTAGAATACCCACATGTCGCCGTAATACTTCTCACCAAAGTCGGTGAGTATTCCGTCTAGGAGATCTATATACAATACTTGGCAGAGGTAATTTTGCTGGAAACAAAACACAATGAACTCATTCCAGCGGAGCCAAATGCGCAGATCAAAAATTCCTTACCATTTTCGACTGCTTTGCGTAATAAAACTTATATCCATCAGGACTAACAAGATTAAAATTTTTCATCACTAAAGACAATGTTTCGCCATTCCATGTCCCAGAATTCGCCGCCTGAGCAATGTGAAATTGTGAGGTTTTGTGGCGGGGTAGTAATACTATTATTTTCGTATGAAGCATACTTGTACACTTTTAAAACTTGTTGCCTTCGTCTAATGGTAACTAGGAGATCCAATTCTGTTCGGATTTGGGATGCAATTTGGCGCGAGTCCCACCTCCCGCCCAACCGACTGAGGGGCGCAGTCGTAGTCGTTATCGCGTGGATGAAGACAAGAAACAAATAATCGGATAACTAAAGCTAATTATGAGAGCACGAGCTATGTAAGTAATAGACGATTTTAGTACAGGAAGAGAGGACTCAGTACAACCGATACAAGGTACTCGAAACGATTTATACATAGCATAGTTAGTGGTACAGCGAGTGAAAGATATAGAATACAATTTCTAGTGGGTCTACATGGTACAAATAGATTAACCTGAGACAATAACTCAGACGAATCTATTTCACCATTAAAAAGCTTGTGCATAAAGATTACACCAAGTATAATTCTACTGTTAATGAGAGAAGGAAGGTTAATCAAAGAAAGTCTACTGGAGTACGAAGGCTAATTGACATTGCGATTCCAGTTTAAGTCACGAAGGCCGAAATTGCTTCTGAACAGATTCGATTCTAGTTTGGTGCGTCTCAAACTGAGGCGACCATACACAAGAACCGTATTCTAGAATAGCCCGCACAAGTGAGGTAAAGAGAATCTTAGTAATATATGGATCATCAAATTCCTTTGACCACCAATTGATGCAGTTACCATCAAGTGTCTACCGTTGAGAGTGATCCAGCTACTTGCCAATTTTTTCAACACGATCTTTGATCTCTGCCACTTTCCCACCCAATAGAAGTGCGCAGAGATTATAATGATTCCAAAACATGGCCTTCATGGGATTCTCCTCCCAAGCGTGGACAAGGTGAAATATCTGGGTCTCACCCTTGACAGGCGTCTGAACTGGAAAGCTCACATCACGGCAAAAAGAACGCAGCTAAAACTTAAACTGCAAAAAAAGCAGTGGCTACTCGACAGGAGATCTGAGCTCAGTATCTGCAATAAATTACTGCTTTACATGACCATTCTAAAGCCTGCATGTACTTATGGTATTTAGCTCTGGGGTACGGTGTCAGACTCTAACGTTGAAATTCTGCAACGATTTCAGAGCAAACTCCTCCGCAGAATTCTTAAAGCTCCTCCCTATGTGCGTAACTCAGTAATTCACAGAAACACCAACATCCCGTCGATTAAGAGTAGGGTTGTCGAAAGTTTGAAAAATATCGTATCGATGATATTTTAAGTTTAAAAAAAATATCAAATGATATTTTTAAAATATAACTTTAAAATGTCGATATATTGATATTTTTTTGTATTACTTTTTTCCCCACAATATATTTATAATCCGTCACAAAAAAACAAGAATAAAAATAACAAAATAGTTTTTTATACCCTTGCAAAAAGGGTATATTAATTTAGGTCAGAAGTGTGCAACGCATAGAAGGAGTCATATCCGATCATATAAAGTATATATATTCTTGATCAGCATGACAAGACGAGTTCAAATCTGTTAATCCGTCTGTCTGTCCGTCCGTCCGTCTGTCCGTCTGTCTGGATAAACAGCGTCTCCTCCTAGACCGCTAAAGCTGCAGAGCTGCAATTTTGTGTATACTGCAGGCATTGTATATCTCGGATTCATCCGGATCAGACGACTATATCATATAGCTCCCATAGGAACCATCGGTCGAAAAATGAGTTTTTTTTTTACCTGATTCTTATGAAACTTAACATTTGACAGTTTATTGTACATCCAAACGTCCGTGCCAAATTTAAAAAAAAACGGACTACTATATCATATAACTCCCATAGGAACAATCGGACCAAAAATAGTTTTGCTTTTAAAAACTTGTTTGTTTCTTTTACGATATTCACCAAATTTGGTAAATAACATTTGCACATAACAAATTATAGTCTTGCCAAATTTGATCAAAATCGGATAACTATATGATATAGCTGTCATACAAACAAATGGCAAACTGCATGCAGCATCTCTACATACATGCATTTGCATGCGTGCCGTGCTATAGCGTGTAGATTGAGGCTTTTTCACAAAAGCCTTTGCATTTTACGATCTCCATTTAGGGACTGAATAACGAAAGAACTTGCAAGGGTATACAAACTTCGGCATGGTCGAAGTTATCACGGTCTTCTGGTTTTCAACATATTTTCATTTAAATGTTTAAAAGAATGTTTATAACTCCATTATTTGGAATTCAAAAATTAAAAAGAGGATTTTTTCACTTAAATGTTCTAAAGAATGTTTAATCCCAGTATTTGGAATTGAAAGATTTCAAGAAAACGATTCGACTTCATGAGTCACAGACAACACATTTAATTGCAGAAGCAAGTCGCTCCAAAGGCTTTGAACTGCCAGGGGTTTTAACGGATCGTAAGGCGAGCTTCGAGAGTCCTGGCATAGCCTCCTTGTGAGAAATTCAAAACATACGTGGATTACTTTTCAACGAAGTTTGGGGCAACCCCAGATACATTTTAAACTCCCCATTTTCCAAACCGTCTGCTGTTAAAATTGACCTATTGTGGTATTTTTTCCCATGCATTTTAAAAAAGTGTCATGGTGCTTGTTTCTTATATGCGACAGCAAATTGGATGAGTTTCCACTAGATTTTATCACTTTAAGGCACAAATTACATTTGGCTGTGCTATTTTTAAACTCGGAGTAATAAGTTTTCATTTTTAACTTTGAGGTCTGCGCTCGCTACAAGAGAGACCGACGCAAAAATATCTTAAAGTACAAATATTTGATATTCGGAGATAAAAATATTCCGATATAAAAATTTGTTTGTTTTTTAAAAATATCGATTTATTGATATTTTCATACATTTTCGGCAACCCTAATTAAGAGCGGGATTCGAAGGTACACTGCCTCGATACTGCCTCAGGCTGGAAACCCATAACAATACTCTAGCCCTCAACCTGCTGGACAACAGTATGAAGACCTGGCGTCTTAAAAGATGTCACCCCCTCGATCTGCCCTTTAGACTAGAGACGGACTGGTGACTCGCCCCCGAAGGCCTGAGAAAGCTGCACGTCGTTGATGATGAAGTGGCTGATCATTATATTGATTTATATATATCCTTGCGATTTCTTGCGTTAATCAACCCCTAAAAGGAGATCACAAAATGAAAAGGATTTTATGTAAAAAGCACGCATGCATATGCATTAAACAACTGCATGAGTGCATCCAACTGAATCAATCATTAAAAAAACCTGTACACCTTTTTTGTGCACAGTTTAAATGGGTGTGAGTGAATGTTGTATAAATTGCCTGTATCGACAGCTGGTCGTCTCAATCACTCCCATGCTGTACAGTACTTAATAAGTACACTAAAACTAGTGTACGGTTTTTTTTAGTGTACACTACTTGGGCGTGCAGTAAACTCACTGTACAGTGAGTTGTTATTGACGACGCTTTATACAAAATTTCTATGTTCGATATTATTTTGTTGTTCGTCCGTGGTTGCAAATTTGCACTGTTAATGCTAGTAAGAAGCCAAAAAAATCAGAATGTCTTATCCAAGAAAAATATAGTCTATAGTTTTCATATTTATAAATTTATTTACAATCGAGTAGATTTAATAACTTAATTGTAAAACCTTGAGTTTATATATAGTAATAGTTTGGCTCAATGGAGCCAACTATTCCTGTTAAAAACAATGCATCTCCAAATTAACTTATTGTCCCAGGACAGATTGTAAATCTTATATCTATATATACATATAAAAATGAAAGCCGTTTTCCTTGGTCACGGCATCACGCGGGAATGTCTGGACCGATTTCACTAATGCTTTTTTTTTTAATATTTGTCGAAGCTCAAGGATGGTTTTTACGTCGAAAAAATACCAAATAATTGCCTGAAAAACCTTAAAAACAGTCCTTTTCCTTATCCCATACAAACGTCATAAATTTTGTGTTGTATACTTTTAGGTTTCAATCAATTTTCTCGAGGCCATAACTCCGCAGGACATTGACCGATTTCGCCAGGACATGCTTTTCTGGGTCCTCCAGAAGCAGGACGATCTGCATTCAAGGATTTTCATTATCCTTCCAAAAATTATGCTGAAATTTTTGTAAGGGGGTAGGCAGGTCGACAAAATGGCCAAAAAATCACAAAAAAAGCACAAATGTCCTTATAACTCAGTCATTTCAAGGACGATCCGGATGTTCTTTGAAGTCCTTGGTGAGCTGCGTAGACTGACACTATAATATCCTTGAAAGTCCTTCAGGAAGCTGAGAAAAAGGACTTTTTCTCGCGAGTCTTTTGAAGGATAGTGAAAATAGTGTCAATCGATTCGTTTCATCAAGGACTATCATCTGTGTGAAGGACATTCCGATAGTCTTGCCAGGGGCTGAGATATTAGGGATTTTTCGATTTTTTTCATTTTTGTGGCCGCCCGGTACATTCGGGGTCTTAGATCAAGAATATATATACTTTATAGGGTCGGAAAAGATTCCTTCTGCCTGTTACATACATTTTGGCGACTCTAATATACCATTTCATCCTATGGATGCATGGTAAAAAAATAAGAAAAATATTGGCACCTTTGTCAATACACATGGGAGGCCACAGCGAAACGTGACAGGGTACAGCTAACATATAATCAACTTTTTCATAATCGCTCTTTGCTATTTGCTTTCAATACGCTTCAACATTACTTATACTTATTTTTTGTCCTTAAACGGACGAAATCTTTATTATATTACTGTTCCGTGGTCACATGAGAATTTAACAGAGGCCACAGCGAAACGTGGCAGGGTACAGCTAGTACAATATATAAAAAAAATATACATATATCGAAAAAACACAGAAATAAGGGTTACATTGCTAGCTTGAGATGCGTTGGTACTTAGGAGTTCTATTGCCCTTCAATAAAACCTTTTTAGGGTCGCGAATTGGGGATTGCTTGTGCATACTGTAAGAAAGTTTTTCTCATATCATTCTGAGGTACACATCTCAGTCTCCCCAGGGTCTCCTTATAAAAATATTTATAACAAGGCTGCTAGGTGGATACAGATTCTGTGTTACAGAATGCCTAAATTGACTAAATTCGGACCACTAGTACACAAAGCGAGGAGAGGGATACGTATGTATATAGACGTATAACTATATAAGGTAGGGCTATGATATAGTGGTTCGATATTATTCAAAATTGCACATTAGATGCCTCTGGCATAGCTCTAAGACTGTTGGACTAGGTTGCATATCACCAGATAGACAGACGGACAGAAGGACAGACGGACATGGCCATATCGTCTCGTCTTCTCTTGCTGATGAAGAATGTATATACTTTATGGGGTAAGAAACGATTCCTTCTTTGCGTTACAATCATCTGACCAATTTTGTAATACCCTCTGCAAAGGTATAAAAAAAGGTTTATCCGGGCTCGGGACAGTAGCTTAGCTACCATTGACGTATGCTTGGGATCGTTATCTTGATAAAAAGCACAGTCGTCAAGGATCCCCAATTTCTACGCACTTTGCTTAAAATTTTGTTTTTTTCAATATATGAAGGTAGCCAAATATATCCAATATACCATCAATAAAATTCAATTGGCCAACTGCCAAACCATTACAGAACCTCTACCATGCTTAACAGTACCAATGGTGTTCTTCGGCTCAAACTCAATGTTTGGTTTATGCCACACATGCACCTTACCATCGGACCCATTCAGCCGATTCGTTAGTTTCGCTTCACAAGAAGATCATCCATCAGAGATCCTTTCGCGCTTGCCAGCCCTGGAAGGACAATACGGAGCAGTAGCGACCGCTGACAAGATTCTTGATGTGAAAGCTTTGTTCGATGATGCTCCTTGTTAAATCTTTGCTCGATGTATATCAAGCGACTATCCTTAAAATGTAGATACCAAGCGATGGTCCTTGAAATGGATGAACGAAGCGAGGCTCCTTGACTTGATATACTAGGCGACGATTCCCCCGATGCTAAGCTATGACCATTGCAATGCTGAGCGATGTTTCTTTGTGGTTGATATACCAAGCGATGATCCTTGGGGTTGATATACCAAGCAATGATTCTTGGATTGAGAGACCAAGCTATTATCCTTGGTTGGAAATACCAAGCTATGATCATTGCGTGCTAAGCGGTGATCCTTGCGGAATAGATATGGTTCATCGACCAGAGGCCTACTGTACTTGTGAGAAATCTCACAGTAGCGCCGGCATGGGCAATCTAAAGGAAACATGGTCTGCTCTGTCTGTTGCATTTCAAATTTTCTTAGATGGCTAACTTTGCCTCTACTTCTTAGAGGAGTTCTATCGAAGATCCTAGCGATAGTTCTATCGGTGACTTATAATTGGGGTGGCTCTGCTGGGATTAGTTCAATAGACGAGTCGATTGAGACATGTCGGTGTCTCCGTCTGTCCGTCCGTCCGTCTGTTCGTCCGAACTAGTGCCTAGAACTCAGCAACTATAAATGATAGAGCTACCAAATTTAGAAATATTTATCGTATCAGAATTTAATTCGGCACACTTATATATGTTATGGACATCTATCAGTCCACCAAGTTTCATAAAAATCGGAATAAAAATGGCCGAGTTATGCATTGAAACGTTTTGCACACACATAAGAGTGAGCGAGATAGCATATGTTAGAAATCGCGCATACGAAAGAAATTTAATAGATGAAATAAGTTTTATAAACTCAAGGACATTTGTTTTCCCCTGATGCATGGTATATCCAAGTCGGCCCGGCGACTTACTTACTTTATTTTTGTAATGGCTTCGGCAAGCGCTCGGCTCGTATACATGAGTTTCGCGTTTTGACTTCGGCGTGGCCGGCTCTGGTCTAATCATTCAACCGAATGATCCAACTAACGTTCAAAGCGAAGTTGTTAAGCAACTTCTTGCCATACAGCAGCAGCAAAGAAATGATATGATGGAATTTATGAGAGAAATGCGTAATAGCTTCAATATGATGCTACAGATGCTTCACCGTAAATAGTGTTAAAAATTGTTTTTTGGAACGCCAACGACCTGCTTAGCAAACATCAAAAGCTGGCGGAGGTCCTTCAAGGTACTACCAACGACGATGACATAATGATGATATCCAAAACATTTTCATGACCAAACGTAAAATTTCCGGGATACACACACTATAATGTTAATAACAACCAAGGCAATAAAAATGGCAGGGCTTCCATAATTATGAAAAATTTTATTAAACACATTTAGTTACTTCCAATAATTAATTCTGAAATGCAGCTATCCCTTATTCGCGTAGATACATTAAGAGGTAATTAGGTGCTTGGTGCAATCTACTGTCCACTTCACTCTTCTATTAACGAGGCTCAATTTACAAGTTTTCTAGCCAAAACGAGTCACAAATTCCTCTTCGCAGGATGTGGAAAGCCAAACACTTCCACTGGAGCAACAAAAGCTTCGATCGACGCGGGATTTAGCTTTGGAAATCCGTTTACTTTGGCCACTACGAAATTCTCTGTTCTGGAGCTCCGACTCACTTCCCCAGAATTTTATCGCATAGCACAACCGCCATTGCTTTCTGCATTTACAAAGACATCTATCTCTCCACAAACACTAAGTATCACTGAAGTTAATGACTTAGTTTCTGATCATTTGGAACTTATGGTTCTACTTCACGAGGAACCAGTTATGAAAGCACCAAGCTTTCAATTATTGCCTAGAGGAGCAAATATTGAAACATTTAAAAGGGTGCTAAGAGACGCAGATCATCCAGAAATAGAAATTACCAGCAGGTATCGAATTTGCGACAAGAAGACTAGTTGAGATGATCACTTACATATGCTGCATCTTAGGCAAGACCCTGCTCAGAAACCTTATAAAGGCGAGGGACTCATTTTGGAATTTCTCCAGGGGTACGTGATCTCAGAAGAACCAGAAGAAAACTGTACAAGCACGCCAGACGATACCGAAGGCCAGAAGACCTAATACTACTCACAGAAGCCTCAAGGCTCCTAAAGAAAACTCTATCTGAAGCTAGAGCTGAACACTTTGAGAAATTGCTTGAAGACGCAGAAGTTACTAGCGGTGCTTCCTACTGCATTTGGAAAGCCATGAAAACTCTTAAAAGGCAACAGAACTGGATCTACAAGTACAGCTACATTAACTAGAGCCACTAACGTCGAAGAAGTCACAGCAACTCTCAAAGCCTTAAAGCCTAAGAAATCCCTGGAATTGGACAAAATCGGCAGCAGGACTATATGGGCACTTCCAGAAAACTGAGTTTCTAGTTAAACTCAACAATGCCATGCTAAATCTCTCGTATTTCCCATAATCCTGCTGAAATCAAAATTATCCCAAAACCAGGTAAACCTGTCATACCGCCCAATCAGTCTTGTGTCAGTCCTGTAAAATATTCGAAAGAATACTTTTAACGAGGATATTGGCGGCGCTTTGGTTTGGTTACAGAGTTTAGCACGGTATTCCTGAGCAGATCCACCGAGTCGTGCAACATATTGTGGAAGCTTATGAAGAAAAACAATACGGCTCCCTCCCCACAAAACTGTAGTCTATTCTTTCTCAGCCGTTCTTTAATGCTATTGAGTCCTTTCTAGGGAAACGAACCCTCCAGGTGTCATTTTATGAAACCTTATCATCGACACGCAGTGTGAATGCCGGTGCTCCGCAGGGCAATGTTCTTGGGGCAGTCTTATACACCATCTACATGGCCGAGATGCCTAAGCCCAGCGATGAACTTCATGCAATCGAAACAGACATGCTCTTGGAAACATTTGCTAACGACACTGCTGTATTGGTAAGATCGCAGTGCCCATATTACTGCACTGCCAAGCTTCAAGATTATCTGAAAAAGTTCCAAGAATGGGCCAGACATTAGAGAATCGGTTAAGAAAACTGCCCCGAAGTATTTTACGAAGGACTCCCAATTCCACAAACTAGGCAAGCGACATATCTGGGGATGATCCTTGATACAAGACTAACTTGGAAACCTCACACATCTACACTAGTAAAGAAGCATAACTACGGAATGGACAAGCTAAACTGGTGTTTGCATTATTAAAGCGGCTTAAGCTTGAGATGCAAATTAGCCCTGTATAACGCAGTAATTGTACCCTCATGGCGCTATGGCATGAGGGGCAGCATCACGCATCTAAATAAAGCAAAATATGGCGCTACCACCATGACAGACGCAGCCTGGTTCATACGAGGAAGCACCTTACACTACGATCTGAACAGAGAGACACCAGGAGAAGTTACTGCAACATCCTAAGAACTTGGCAAACGAGCTCGCCAACAATAAAACAAAGAGAAGATTAAAAAGACGCCATCCATCAGATATTCGAAGAAGAAAACCGTATGCTCCATCCATGCTCAATCTAAAAATACACGTATATAAAACAAGGTTCAATTAGACAAAAATACAGAACAACTCTCTTCTGGCCATGGTGAAGGAGATGATCCCCATATTTGATGGCGTCAAAACAACAGAAGTCAAAATATGGATCGCCCAGCTGAATGCAGTAATCAAGATGTACGGTCTCAAAGACGACATGGTACGTATGCTGGTGATGTCAAAGTTGAAAGATTGTGCCCAGGTCTGGCTACATTCGAACGAGATGCTGTTGACCATACCGGTCACACAAATGCTAAGTCAGCTGGCTTTCCAAGCTGAGGAAAGTAAAATAACTTTACGTCGTAATTTCGAAGATCGCTGTTGCAGGCGTTTGCGAAAGTTAGCTTGCGTAAGGCTAAACAAGTGATAGAAAAACCAACCACTATTACCAGGAACGGATCTGGTAAGGCTCTAAGATGCTTCAACTGTAACTCAATTGGACATTTTGCGGCCGATTGCAACAAACCGAAGCGCGAGATCGGTGCCAGCTCCTCATGTGGCAGCTTGGATCATCTTTGGCTCGAGCGAAAGAAGGGACCCAACCATGAATATGTAAGATCATTATAGATACATTTTAGTTCAAACACTAAAGAAAGTTTACTTTTAGAATGCCTAATCGATTCTGGGAGTCCAATTAGTTTTATCAAAATAATTTGCATTGAAAACCTATTGAATAAGGCTGACTTTGAGTTTAATGAAAATGATGTTCAAGACTTCTGCGGGCTAAATAGCAGCCCTTTAAATGTACTTGAAAAAAATTTCACGTTTTGTTATAATAAATAAGGATAAAATATGTTTTGAATTACTAGTTGTGACAAACGAATCGATGGCAGAAAATCTCGTGTTAGGAAGAGATTTATTGAAGAAAGGCAATTTCAAACTTGTAAGAATGAGTGGCAAATCAACAAATAACGATTTGAAACAAATTGATCAAACTGGAGAGAGTAGTAGCTTACAGTTTAGTCGTTATCGAAATGTTAGCAAAACAAAAAATAATAAGGTAAAAGCGGTCGGTTCATTAAAAATGTTAGAGAATGATAAAAGTCTAGAGTATCTAGCTATCGATCGAACGGAATCTGAAATATTGTCAATTGAATACCCCGAACCGAGTGAGATTAACGTTGCAGATTAACAGTAATTGTGATTTCAAACTGAAGAAAAAGTTTTTAGACATATTTGATCAATTTTATGTAAAGGCCAAAAGACCAGAGGTTCCCGCAGTCAAATGGAATGAAGCTAAATTTCGAAAATGCAAAGTCTTTCAATTATCCCCCAAGACGCCTGTCGTATGCAGAAAAAGCACAGGTTCAGAGTTTGTTAGACGATTATATCAAGAATGACATTATACGTGTGAGCGAGTCGGAGTTTGCATCACCGATAGTACTAGTCAAAAAGAAAACAGGAGATTTGAGGATGTGTGTTGATTACCGAACCCTTAACAAAAATATGCTAAGGGATAACTATCCAACACCTTTGATAGATGACCTCGTAGACAAACTTTCAGATAAGACGGTGTTCACCAAATTAGATCTGAAATATCAAAGAAGCTAACTTCGGCTATGCCAAAGTTTGTATACCCTTGCAGCCCTTGACCATTACATTTTATTTCCTAAAAAATTTTTTGTTTCTTAGTCCAATAATGAAATATTTTAAATATATTGGCCGGGGGCAGCCAATCGCCAAATAGTAAGCGTGCCAAGACAATGTAGCGTTTGATATTCAAATTAACCCACACACAAACGCAATTTTGACACATATACATATGTGCTTCACTGCTTATGCGTGCACTGCTTATGCGTGCACTGCTTATGCGTGCACTGTTTATGCGTGCACTGCTTATATAGGCAAATTTTATATCGTCGAAATCAGGCGTTATGTTTATCCGATTGTTTTGAAATTCACGCATATGATGTAATCCCTTTTTATTTATGTACGTAATCAGTTTGGATAAGATTGTTCAAAAAATAGAGAAGTTATTCGCATTTAACGTTTGTATTTGTATGGCAGCTATATGATATAGTTGTCCGATCTTAAATCGCAGATGTGCATGTGGCTGTATAGAAAAGCTTATATTTGAATGCCATAGCTCTAAAACTGTGGGACTAGTTCGCGCAGCACCAGACAGACAGACGGACAGAAGGACAGACGGACATGGCTATATCAACGGGTCTTCTCTTGCTGATCAAGAATATATATACTTTATGGGGTCGGAAACGATCCCTTCTCTGCGTTACAAACCTCTGACCAATTTTATAATACCCTCTGCAAGGGTATAAAAATGGGTTTTTTCATGTATTTATGCATGAAGATTCTATCAAATACACTGCGTTTATAACACCCATGACAATATGAATATGAATGGCTTAGAATGCCGTTTGGACTAAAAAATTCACCGGCAGTTTTCCAAAGATTCGGTAAAAAAATTTTTGCCGATTTAGTCAGAGAAGACAAAGTATTAATCTATATGGACGACATTTTAATAGCAACAAAAGATAGTCAAAGTCATTTAGAGATATTAACGGAAGTTTTCAAACGTCTTGCTGCGAACAAACTCGAGTTGAGAATTGATAAGTGTGAGTTCCTTCAGGAGGAAATAAAGTATTTAGGATTCGTTAGATCAGGAAAAGGTATTAGTCCAGATTCGAAAGGGTTACAAGCAGTTAGAAATTTTCCGTTGCCATCGAAAGTACATGAGGTACAAAGCTTTCTTGGATTGTGTTCCCATTTTCGACGATTTGTCAAAGATTTTTCCACAAAAGCTAAGCTATCATATGATCTTGTCAGAAAAAATAAAAAATTCGAGTTCGGAGGAAAAGAATTAGAGTGTTTGGAAAGTTTAAAAGGAAATCTCTTAGAAGCTCCTATACTTGCTTTGTATAGCCCGAATGATCCAACAGAGCTACATTGCGACGCTAGCTCTTTGGGTTTTGGTTCAATTTTGATGCAAAAAAAAAAGGATAATAAACTTCATTCAGTGTTCTTCTTTCCAAACGCACGACAGATGTCGAAGCAAAGTACCATAGTTTCGAGCTTGAAACACTGGCTGTAGTGTATTCGCTGCAACGATTTAGAATATATCTTCAGGGAATACATTTCAAGATAGTGACAGATTGTAGTGCATTTACGTTGGCACTTAATAAAAAAGAACTCAGTCCGAGAATAGCTCGATGGGCACTACTTTTTCAGGACTATGATTACACTTTAGAACATCGAGCTGGAAAGCGCATTCAACACGTTGATGCGCTTAGTAGAAACACACACATACTCACGATTGATTCTAATTCGTTTGAGGAGAACCTAATTATTTGTCAAAGTAGAGATGAGAAAATTAAGGATATACTCTTGAAATTGCAGAACGCAGAATTGAAGGATTACGAAATGCGTAACGGAATAGTGTATAGGAAAAAGGATAAGGATATTTGTACTGTACTTGTGAGAAATCTCACAGTAGCGCCGGCATGGGCAATCTAAAGGAAGCATGTGCTCGGTCTGTTGCATTTCAAATTTTCTTAGATGGCTAACTTTGTCTCTGCTGCTTAGAGGAGTTCTATCGAAGATCCTAGCGATAGTTCTATCGGTGACTTATACTTGGGGTGGCTCTGCTGGGGTTAGTTCAATAGAGTCCGAAAGAGTGCCTAGAACTCAGCAACTTTAAAAGCTAGAGCCACCAAATTTGGAATGTAGACTCGTTTGGTGTGTACGCTGATCGAGTTTGTTTTTTTTTTTTGCCACGCCCCCTTCCGCCCACGATATTTGAGAAACAATATTTTGAGCCCGTATCGTATTTGGACAATAGATGCGTGCAGTATGCACGCAAACCAAGTTTGTTTCAAATTTTTGAAACGCCCCCTTTCGCTTCCGAAATTCGATAAATTCGATTTTCAGCCGAAATATTTATCGTATCGTAATTTAATTTGGCACACTAATACATGTTAGAAATATCTATTATTCCACGAAATATCATAAGAATCGGAATAAAAATGAGAATCGAGTTATACATAGAAACCTTTTTCAGTGAAAGCGGTGCAAGGCGGATGCACACAAAGGTGAGCGAGATAGCATATACTAGAAATCACCGATTTGGTTGGGGGTAGCTAAAGTTATATAGAAAGTGTTTTCTTGAAATCTCGGGTCCCTGATCAGGCGCCATCTGTAAGGAAGTTTTTCTCAGCTGAGGTCTCCCCAGGGTCTTCTTACAAAAATATTTATAAGAATGGCAAAGAGAGGAGAGGATTTCGTATATAAACGTAGAGCTTCGCACGATAGGGCTATGTAAGACATCTATTTGAGCAGGACGAACCATGATACGGGACAAAGACCATTCAAAGATTAGTAATTAAAGTTAACTGAGAAGAGGCTCAAAGGAATTGACAAAGGATTTTACATAGCATTCGATAAACTTCTGGGTTCATAGGTGCAGCCTGATCCTAGTTAACATGGGGATACATATGTATGCGTGCCGTGTTAAAGCGTGTAGATACGGGTTTCTCTATTTAGGGATTGAGTAACACAAGGACTACCATGGCCGAAGTTAGCTTCTTTGATATTTTTAGTGGATTTCCAATCATTAGGTCTAAAACTTACAATTGTTTTAATATTTGAAACATATGCATAATTGGCTTTTCATTTGGAAGTTCAGAGAACTCGGCAAGACAATAATATTTAACAGACATGCCAAAGTACATGCATATGTATGTATATATGTATGTAGTACATGTGCATATGAATGTACTTGGCATGTGTGTTAAGTATGTACATACATACAAATGTATATACATACATGTGTTTTTTGGTTGTTGTTTGATTTTGCTTTGCTTTTTCTACATAATCTGATTAAGCTACTAATTAAATCGGGTTTAGCGAGTTTTTTGCAAAACTTTTTGCGTCGAATTATTGTCTCATGTGTGCACATATGTATGTACATGTATGTCTGTGTACATATGTACATGTGTGTGAATCTGGATGTGAAAATGTACAAAACAAAAGTTAAGTAAATACAATGATTAAAATTTAATTGAAATAAATTTGTTTATGACCAAAAGAATGAGATAACCAAACGAAACACATTTTGGTCTTCGAAATAATTTTGATCAGTGGAGGCCGCCAACACCATCGCTACTACCTGTTATGCCCTGAAATACCTACTTAGTTTGTGCTTTTTAGTTATGTACATCTTCTTCATGCGCTTCATCGTTTTCACTTACGCTTTAGCTTGTCTTTGCTTTGTTTTGATTTTCTCGTTTTGTTCGCATGCCCAATTCCCTCAAAGCCCCTATTCCCCATGGGGCATGTTGTTGCCGGCTTTTGACCGTGTAAACTATGGAACAGCTGACACATCTCAACTTTAACTCGGCCAGCTGCTTTGTGTTTATATTTTTTCACGAATCGAGTCGCTCAGCGCCTGCGCAGAAATGAACTTAAAGCTTCGGCTTTCGTCACGGTACTATAAAAACGCGGAGTGTTTGGCCACAAGATTCAGTCGTCTAACGGAGTGCAACACTAAAGCAATAGATCTGATTAAACCGACCAACGACAAAAAAAAAAAAAACAACATTAAAAGATAATAGATGAATTCTGGTGCTAGGAAAATCTTGGAAACAAAAGCTTTACATCTCGTCGTCAAGTGTTTCGTATACTACTCTGAGCCACAACCACAACAGCGGCAACAATTCATTGTTTAAAAATCAAAAGAGCTCTGTTTAATACTATACATGTTTTTTTTGTCGTTTTTTTGTTTGTGAGAATTAAGTAACAAATTCGCAATCCAAAAAAAATCAATTGTTTAATACTCAGTGAAGTGCTCAAAAAATATACACACATATACATACCTTTATATATATATATATACATATATATGTGTATATATATATAATATAACAACAAAACAGAAACTACGAAATAACAAATAATAAAAACAAGTCAAGCTCAATACCTGCGAAACGCCAACAAAAAAGCAACAAAATAACTTGGGTAAGTTTTTTAAGTTACTTTTTATTTCTCCTTTTTGTATTTGTATTCTTTTTTTTAATTTTCTGCTTCTCATGTAAATTAAATTAAGCAATTAAGCTTAGATTTTTCGCTTTATTATTAGCTCATAAAGATAGATGGCAAAAAGTAAAAACAGAAAAATAATAACAACAAAACACAAATTGTTAAAAATTTTCTGATTGCATTAATTGCAACTTGCTCAATCCGTTTACCATAGACTTCTGTTGGTGTTAGTTTCATTTTTCCCTTCTTCTTGAAAATCGTCAGACAGTAAATGAAAGAAAAACAAGTGTGAATGAAGCACACCAAATAAATTGAACAACAATACTCAACAACAAAAAAGTAAACGATAACAACAACAATAACAACATCAACAATCATAGAAAGCAAAATGACAAAATTTTTTTGTTGCTCTCTGTGCACTTGGAGAAAACTATTTTGAAAATTTACTGGTTTCCTTTTAAGTTGAAACGCTTTTGAAGTAAGCTGAATCATTCTAATAATTCAATTATAATGTGCGATTTTTATACCACTCATCCATAGGATGAAATGGTATATTAAAGTCGCCAAAATGTATGTAACAGGGAGATGGAAGCTTTTCCGACCCTATAAAGTATATATATTCTTGATCAGTATCAATAGCCGAGTCAACTAAACCATGTCCGTCTGTAGGATCATCGAGATTTCGGAGACTATAAGAGCTAGAGCTACCAAACTTGGCATGTAGACTCGTTTGTTCTGCAGGTAGATCAAGTTTGTTTTTTTTTTGCCCCGCCCCCTTTCGCCCCCGCTATTTAAAAAACAATATTCTGAGCCTCTATATCTCGGGAACTATAAAATCTAGAGCTATCGTATTCGGACAGTAGATGCGTGCAGTATGCACGCAGACCAAGTTTGTTTAAAATTTTTGCCACGACCCCCCTCCACTTCCGAAATTCGATAAATTCGAGTTTCACCCGAAATATTTATCGTATCGTAATTTAATTTGGCATCGTAATTTAATTTAATAAGTACATGTCACGTATATCTATCATTCCACTAAATATCATAAGAGTCGGAATAAAAATGGCCGAGTTATACATAGAAACGATTTTCCCTCAAAGCAGATGCACACAAAAAAGAGCGAGATAGCATATGCTGGAAATCACCGATTTGGTCGGGGGGTGCTAAAGTGCTCGTATCCAAATAAGAGTGAACGAGATAGCATTTGAAACAAGTTTAATATATGTATGTATATCTTTTCACCTGATGCGTGGTATATCCAAGTCGGCCCGTCGACTTACTTTATTTATCTTATTCGTTCGGCCTTTCACACCCTTTGTTCTTGGGTTTGGGCAAACAAATTTTTCATTGGTCTCGCTGAGTGTGTGTTTGCTTAAACGATACACAAAGGCAAAAACAAGCCAACCTTAGAAAAGATTTAAATAAATTTTTATTATGTAAAAGTTTCAGCGACTTCTTTCGGCTTCTGTCAGGCAGCTCCATATAAAATGAAAGTTTTTAAATTTTCAAATCGTGCAAAAAAAATACGAAAAACATTTGTTTTGTTGTTAAATACCAAAACAAACTAAAACAATACAAAGCCATGAAAAGCAATAAACGGGATTCAACGCTAAAATGAATGAATAAAAAATAACAAAGAAACTAACTTCGGCTATGCCGATGTTTGTATAGCCTTGCAGCCCTTGAACATTATGTTATAAATGTTTATGTATGTTTTAAAAACCTTTTTCTGTGTGTTAATCTAATAACACAAAACTTCAAATACACTAAAAAATTGGTTATAGTCCTCGGTGGGATTCGAACTTGTGTCTATTCGCTTAATAAGAAACAAAAACCAGAAGGCCAGGCTAACTTCGACCATGCCGAAGTTTGTATACCCTTCCAAGTTCTTGCGTTACTCAGTCCCTAAATGGAGATCGAAAAATGACAAGGCTTTTGTGAAAAAACCTCAATCTACACGCTATATATGTATGCACATGCAAATGCATGTATGTAGAGATGCTGCATGCAGTTTGCCATTTGTTTGTATGACAGCTATATCATATAGTTACCCTATTTTGATCAAATTTGGCAGGATTATAATTTTTTTATGTGCAAATGTTATTTACCAAGTTTGGTGATAATCGCAAAAGAAACAAAACAAAACAAGCAAAACTATTTTTGGTCCGATTGTTCCTATGGGAGCTATATGATATAGTAGTCCGATCTTGATCAAATTTCTCACGGATGTTTGGTTGTATAGTAAACTGCCAAATGTTAAGTTTTATAATGATCTGGTGAACGAAGTTATTGATATAAAACTCATTTTTTGACTGATGGTTCCTATGGGAGCTATATGATATAGTCGTCCGATCCGGATGAATCCGAGATATACAATGCCTGCAGTATATACAAGACTTCGTGCAAAATTGCAGCTCTGTAGGAGGAGAAGCTGTTGATCCAGACAGACGGATGGACGGGCGGACAGACAGACGGACAAACGGATTTGAACTCGTCTTGTCATGCTGATCAAGAATATATATACTTTATATGGTCGGAGATGCCTCCTTCTATGCATTGCACACTTCTGACCAAAATTAATATACCCTTTTTGCAAGGGTATAAAAAAACGAAGATCTGAAAAAACCGGTGTGCAACGATCGGGATTCGAACCCGCATTTTACTTTTCCAGAACCTTGTCTCACAGCCCAACTGCTATCGATTTTAGTATATATAAAGAAGTATCACCTCATAGACTAAGTATTGAAGAACATTGTCGCGAACGAGATCCGAGCCCGTACCTTTCGTTTCATGTGCAAGACCTGTATTTACTAAGCCACCTCACTTCCATTGTGCGGCCCAGCCAATCGCCAAATTTGAAGCATGCTAAGTCGCTGCGGCGATTGACATATTCACACACACACACAATCCTAATTTTGACATATACATACATGTGCTTTACTGCTTATGCCTGTGTGTGTATTCAGGTAAATTTTGTATCGACGAAATCAGGCGTAATGTTTATCCGATTTTCGTCAAATCCAGGAATATGATGTATTGTGTATATATTTATGAACATAATCACTTTGAATAAGATCCTTCAAGGATCTTCGCTTTTAACGGTTTTTTTGTATGGCAGCTATATGATATAGAGATCCGATCCTTTTGAAAACGGTAGATATGGTGCCTGGGGTATGTAAAGCTTGTAAACGAACTTTAAAAGTCATAGCTCGAAAGCTGTGGGACTAATTTGCATAGCACAAGACAAATAGACGGACAGAAAGACTGAAGGACATGGCTAAATCAGCTCGTCTTCTCTTGCTGATCAAGAATATACATAACCTTATAGGGTAGGAAACGATTCTCTGCGTTACAAACATCTGGCGCATAGAAGAATACCCTCTGCAAGGGTATAAAAAACCAAATAAAATAAGAATTTTTACCAAAAATACCGAAATCAAAGCCAAAGTACATTTTTATTGCCATTTTGAAAAAGGTAGAACAAGACAAGCAATAGAAAAACAATTTGTACATTGAAACTGTGCATATGGGTTAACCAAATCTTATCGAAGGAGAACTTCGAGGACTATAATTGATCGGATCAGATAAAATAATTCCTAAAATATTGGAAATATTAGTACTTTTGATAATGAACCTTTGTCACTGGTAATATAAATCGGAATCTAGTTCTATTGTTGAAATGTAAAAAAAATAAAGTAAGTAAGCCGCCGGGCAAACTTAGATATACCATGCATCAGGTGAAAAGATATATATTAAATTTCTTTCAAATGCTATCTCGCTCACTCTTATGTGGATACGAGCACTTTAGCGCCCCGACCAAATCGCTGATTTCCAGCATATGCTATCTCGCTCTTTTTTGTGTGCATGGCCGTTGCACCGCTTTGAGTGAAAACGTTTCTATGTATAACTTGGCCATTTCTATTACTTTTGTGATATTTGGTGGGATGATAGATATTCGTAACATGTATTAGTGTGCCAAATTTAATTACGATACAATAAATATTGCGGGAGAAAATCGAATTTATCAAATTTCGAGGCAGAAGGGGGCGTGGCAAAAATTTGAAATAAACGTGGACTGGGTGTATACTGCACACATCTACTGTCCAAATACGATAGCTCTAGCTTCTATAGTTCCCGAGATAGAGGGGCTGAAAATATTGTTTTTTGAATATCGTGGGCGAAAGGGGGAGTGGCAAAAAAAAATTGATCAGCGTACACACCACAATAGTCTACATTCCAAATTTGGAAAGCTCTAGCTTTTATAGTTCATGTGATCTCTGCACTTTTTCGGACTGACAGACGGACATTTCTCAATTAAAATTGCATTGCACTACCACAAAGCATTGCATATTACTAGACGGGTGCAGCACTTCTGGGTTGCATTTGGCTTTGCTGGAATGCAAAATAAACTCAGCCCAGTATATAGAACTCCTAGACGGAATTCTCATAGACTTTGAAGATAAGCATTTTGGCGGTAATTGGATTTTCCAACAGGATTATGCCCCCATTCATATTTCTAAGAAATATAAGTCATTTTTTTCAGGAGAAAGACATATCCACGAGAGCAACGAGAGTATGCAAATAAATCCATAGGATGTAATGGTATATTAAAGTCGCCAAAATGTATGCAACAGCCAGAAGAAAGAATTTCCGGCCCTATATATATACTTCATCAGCAAGAGAAGAGGAAAAATAATATCCGTCTGTCCGTCCGTAAGACAAATGATAGAGTTACCAAATTTAGTGTAGTATAAGTATACGCTGATCAAGCGATCAGCGGAAACGTAATTTAATTTGGCACACTAGTACATAATATTAGTATCTATCATTCCGCCAAATTTCAATATCTGAATAAAAATGGCCGAGTTATACATTAAAACGTTTTGCACTCAAAAAGGATCAAATCGGAGGTACCCTTCAATTCTATTTCGGTCATGCTTCGCCTGGCGGTTACCCTGCGATTTATAGGCGTTGATGTTTGTGGCACATAAGAAAATAATATTGCAACTATTGGAAACAAATAAGGAAAGATGTTACGAAATACATCAAACACTATACAAAATGCCAATTGATTAAATCTCAAAACAAAACAAAATAGCCTATGATTTCGACCCCAACTCTGCAACGCGCGTTCGACGTGGCTTTAATCAACTAATATTGCTGAGGCTATTTTTGAAAATATTATTCTGATATATGCACTCGTAAGGAAAATTATCACAGGGGAAAAGAATATAAGAATCAAGGTGCCGAGGAACTTTATAAAATATGTACTGAACATTGAACACGTTACCTTCGAATCACCTTCAGACTTTGGGAACAATCGAGAGAAACCATAGCACATTTAATGAGTATCCTAGAATCTACATCTCGTCAGATATTGTTATAATATAACTCCGTCATATCCACAGAGGATATGACAAAGAAGTAAAATATAGACCACAGACAGTGCAGAGCAGAGCAAGAGCGTTAGTAGAAAAGCACAAAGTAAAATTAAGGTAGACTTATCATCAAGGCCATAGCTCTACTTCAAGGCATCTGAGAGTAGTTGAAATTTTGCATGCTGTACAATATACTGTATACAAATAATATAATGCAACGATTGGTGAGTTTGAACGATGTTTCTTACACAAATCTATTGACGTCTTTCAGGAATGCAAACAAGAAGTGAACTCTGGAGTTGTAAGCTGTTTCTGCTTTTTATACCCTTGCAAAAAGGGTACATTAATTTTGGTCAGAAGTGTGCAACGCATAGAAGGAGGCATCTCCGACCATATAAAGTATATATATTCTTGATCAGCATGACAAGGCGAGCTCAAATACGTTTGTCCGTCTGTCTGACCGTCCGTCCGTCTGTCCGTTGTCTGTCTGGATCAACAGCTTCTGCTCCTAAACCGCTATAGCTACAGAGCTGCAAATTTGCACGAAGTCTTGCATATACTGCAGGCATTGTATATCTCGGATTCATCCGGATCGGACGACTATATCATATAGCTCCCATAGGAACCATCGGTCGAAAAATGAGTTTAAGATCAATAACTTCTTTCTTTTTCACCCGATTATCATAAAACTTAACATTTGGCAGTTTATTAAACATCCAAATATCCATGCCAAATTTGATCAACTACTATATCATATATATCATATAGCTCCCATATGAACGATCGGACCAAAAATAGTTTTTTTTTATAAACTGTTTTGTTTCTTATGCGATCATCGTCAAACTTATTAAATAACATTTTCACATAGAAAGTTATAATTCTGGTAAATTTGATCAAAATCGGATGACTATATCATATAGCTGTCATGCAAACATATGAAAAAACTGCATGCTGCATGTCTGCATACATGCAAATGCAATCTTTTTAGGGATCTAGTAACACAAGAGCTTGCAAGGGTATACAAACTTCGGCATGGCCGAAGTTAGCCCGGCCTTCTCGTTTCGATTTATCTAGTTGTAGTTTCCAATAAGTTTTGGTTTTGAAGTAGTGGAATGGCCTTGCAATTCTAGGGTCGTTAGCGAAGTCTGCTGATCAGAGAACTTGGTAGTTCTCGAAATAGCGCTATACAGACAACCTGCTCACTTTTTGTTTGCTTTCAGTAAATGAAAGTAAAGCGGCTTTAGTAAATTTTATAATAAATTTGATATATATATATATATATATATATCTACATATATATTTATTTTAGGTTATATGCGCTATGGGGCCCACTAGCAAAATATTCATACATATTCACCACAAGGAAAATATATCGATTGATGTCGATCGCTGGCCCATATCAGCAAAATGTAACCTAAGTAGTTTCTAAGAACCTTAATTAAATTATGATAGGCAAAGTCAGTCGATCAACCTCAAACACAGGCGAACATACCAAGGGATTGGACCTTTTTCTTTATTATTTGTAAAGCTGATTTAGCTAATATATATTATATATGTATATTACATGTTCTAATTTCATACAATCAAATATCGGTAACTTGCATTCATTGTAGCAAGAATACACTATATGCATGTATATAGCCATTATTTACACTTTATTTGTATGGTCTTGAAACCCCAAAAGTATATCTTATAGCGCTGTGAAAATGAAAATGAATCGTAGAATACATGTACATATGTATGTATTCTCATCCTCGTTTGCTTGGCTTGAGTCGCCTGCATGGTGATTTAACCCGAAAAAAATTTATTCTGTTGTCGCAAACGACTCCAAGGACTGCAAAAAACATAAAAACACAGATACAAAACTAAATTGAAGAACTGCATTGACAATGGGCGAAGAGCAACTAAAAAGTGGGTCAGTGTCTGGTCATACATATTATTTCACTGAGGTATGTGTAAAAGTTCTCCTTTGATGTTTGTGCCATTGTGCCGCCGTAGAGACAGCAGGCAGAAAATGAAGACGGAGAGAAAGATGTATGCTACTACTTATAAACGAGTAGCATAAAAGCAAACAACTAAACTGATCAAATCTCAGCGCAGTTTGAGATGCTTGTTGCTGGTCGTCGCTACGGCAAACAAAGCTGAGCTTAGCAATAAATTCAAGAAAAGAAAGCCAAGGAAAATGCCTTGAACATCATGGTATGCCATTAAGAATGAGCGATGACTTTGGCATATCCTGAAATGAAAAGTACTTACCTCGACTGGTGAACTGTTTCGTTAGTAGTACCCTTCAATTAAAAACGCTCGCACACACACAAAAGGGGAGTTTCAATGAAAATTAAAGATGGGAATTTTATATTTAACAATCTTTGCCAACCTACAACCAACAGCTATGCTCACATAAATTTTTAAAGTATCGACCAGAAGAAGAACTGCAGTATTAAGAAGCATTCTAGTGGGTCGGGTCTTTGTCGTCGGTCAAATAGCGCAACAGAATGTCAATTACTTTAAAAGTGTGGTTAGATCAAAGGCAAAAAGGCTAAAAAAAAAATACACCAATAAATGGAAAAGGGAATCGAAAATCAAGTAGCTTGATTCTTCATTTTGGTCGGTTTCCTTTTACAAATTTAAGATAAGAAATTCGTCCATTTTCATCGCTTGATGCAATCACAATCTCAATCGCATGCAATTCGTATAAAGGCAGGAAATTTAAAGAATTAGGAGGGTTAAACAAATTTTTTGCGGTTGATTTGAGGTTTGATTTTGTTATATGCACATACATATGTATCTATGTTCATGTGTATACACTTACGGTAACTATCTACATATGTCTGTATTTATTTTTGTTTGCTGCCTTCCTGCTTTGCTCTTCTATTGTTGCAATCAAAATGAACTGCAATTCACGTCCCAGTTCCAGCCTTTTTTTGTGAATTTTCATTTATCGTTTTATTCGAGCATGTTCCTCGGTCAATTGGATTTCGCCCTTTGAGTTATTGAAGGGTTCTTATGCAAGCAGATAGCTAACATGCCAGGGGTTGGCCGGTAGAATGCTTTGAGCTCAAACTATAGCTATTTCCTTGATTAGGACTCGTATAATTTTTTTCGGTTTAGAAAATAACTTAGTAACTTATTTCATCAAATTCACCTTAACTAGAAACCTATAAATAAAACGTTTCAAAATAAAATAAAGTAAGTATGTCGCCGGGCCGACTTGTATATACCATGCATCAGGTGAAAAGATATATACTTATTAAATTTCTTTTAAATGCTATCTCGCTCACTCTTATGTGGACAAGAGCACTTTAGCGCCCCCCGACCAAATCAGTGATTTCCAGCATATGCTATCTCGCTCTTTTTTGCGTGCATCCGCCTTGCACCGCTTTGAGTGAAAACGTTTCTATGTATAACTTGGCCATTTTAATTCCGATTCTTGTGATATTTGGTGGAATGATAGATATACGTGACATGTATTAGTGTGCCAAATTAAATTACGATAAATATTAAAAATCGAATTTTGGTGGCGGAAGGGGGCGTGGCCAAAATTTGAAATAAACGTGGACTGGGTGTACACTGCACGCATCTACTGTCCAAATACGATAGCTCTATCTTTTATAGTTCCCGAGATATGGAGGCTCAAAATATTGTTTTTCAAATAGCGTGGGCGGAAGGGGGCGGGGCGAAAAAAAAATAAACTCGATCTACCTGCAGAGCAAACGGGTCTACATGCCAAGTTTGGTAGCTCTAGCTCTTATAGTCTCTGAGATCTCGATGCTCCTACGACAGACAGACGGACAAGTCTCAATCGACTCGGCTATTGATACTGATCAAGAATATATATACTTTATAGGGTCGGAAAAGCTTCCTTCTCCCTGTTACATACATTTTGGCGACTTTAATATATTATTTCATCCTATGAATGCATGGTATAAAAAGAAAAGTATGTCACCGGGCCGTCATGGATATACCACAATGAATAAAAAATGCAAAACCGATGATGTAATGCATATGTCTTTCAAGCTACTACAAAAAATATGGTTGTCAAAGAATATTTGAGCCAGATTGAAAAACACGAAAAGAGAAAACTTGAGAAAAAAAAAGGGAACGTCCGCGCCTTGGCAAGGAGCGCGGGCGTATACCGAAGTACCCTCTCTTTAACGATGATTACCTAAAAGCTATGAAAAAACCTCCTCTGCCACGTTAATAAGGCAACCTTCCAGATCATGATTACTACTCATGTTCCAGGATAAACGCCAGGAATTCAAACGTAAAACAAGAACAAAAAAAAAAAAAAAAACCATGCATCAAGTGAAAAAATTACTTTGAATTTATAAAACCATATAAATTCGGAGTAGTATATTAAATTTCTTTCTCATGCGCGATCTCTAACACATGCTATCGGGCAGCCGAAACCGCCATTGCACTGATTTGAGTACATAACGTTTCTACCTATAATTCGTCCATTTTTATTCCGATTTTGATAGATGTTCATAACATGTATGAGTGTGCCAAGATAAATTACGATACGATTATTTATCGGGAGAAAATCACTTTTTATTAAATACTACACGAGTCTACATAGTACATTCTAAATTCGGTAGCTCTATCATTTATAGTTGCTGAGATCTGTGCACTCTTACGGACGGACAGACGGACATGGCTGTATTATAGCTCATGCTGATCAAGAATATATATACTTTATAGGGTCGAAAATGCATCCTTCTGCCTGTTATATACATTTTGGTGACTTTAATATACCATTTCATCCTATGGATGCATGTTATAAAAAAGCCGTGAAGTAATCTGTAAGTGACTTCACACAAAGGGATAACAATAGCTGAATAATAATAGTAGTCACTTGACATAAATTAACAAGCAAATTTATTTTAATGACGAGCAAAACACACTTCAAAAACTTGACAAAATTGTACGATTAGCGAGGACATGGATTTGTAGGCACTCATAGAAAAGATTTATATGGATAAGGGACTTTCAGTTCTCTGAAAAATAATTAGTAAATAGAGAATTTGTTCCATAGGTACCTGAGTAGATGTTTATGGTACTATACATAAGCCACATTCGCGCAGCAAGTATTAAGACAGTCAGAATGGCAGACTAGTGGGGTATACCTGCGAAGCATGTTTGTATACAGGGAACAAAGAAGTTTCTTATTTTAAAAATAAATGGATATGGAAAACATGGCTCAAATGGAAGAATTAATGGATAGATATATGGCTGGTTGACTGGCTAACAGATGGATTGTGACTATGAGGGGCGGATGGATATTAGTCCGCCATTCTCGCCTAACTGTTTGCCTTGCTTCGCGTCATTCGCCATATTTCTATTGTTTGCGAATTGCTTTTTCGTGCTTGTTATTTTTTTTTTGCACGTTACGTCTATTTGTCTGACAGCTGAGCAGTGTTTATATGGCCAGACACACTATATACATACATATGTATATATATATATATGTATAAACATACATACAACCGAGAATCCCAGAGCCCAGTTCCAGCCCCAGTCCGGTGTCTATGCCGACAGACGGCTGTCTGTCGACTTAGCCTCATATTACACTGTCAATCTTGGATGCATGTGCTCGTTTGTAATGTTTTTCAGTTGAAAAACGAAGAGACTTTATAGTTTTAAATCCAGAGGGTCGAGGTCCAACTTACATTATAGCGAAGTTTTTATGCTCTTACGTTGACTTACGTTACATCAAAGTTTTTATACCCTTATAGATCTATCATTTAGGACCCATAATCTGATATTCGGTTTTTGATGAAAACCATAGAGAACAGTTGATATTGAGAGTCGATCAGTTTGTTTTGATGTACTCATATGGATAGATGGATAAAGGAATTACAATAAATTGGAAACTCTGGGATTTAGAGCGTAGAATAGTATTTTACAAAGTTTTAGATCTAACGAATTCCGTTACTCATGGCAAGTTTTGAATTGATCGGATCCGATCTGACAAATCTGTAAAAGAACGAGTAATTGCAGTTGCTCTATGACTAACAAAATGGCATACTAAAATGCTTATTCAAAATAATATGTCAGATAAACATTAAGCTCAGTATTAGTGATCTATATAAATCAGAAATATATTTTACTCCAGAAACTTTTTAACCAGGTCTGGTTTCTAATACAAGAGCTGATGTTTATATTTCGGAGATAGTAAATAAAAACAAACAATTTTAAATGAAAATGGTCATTGCAGTTTCCCCATTGCTCTTGAAATTGGACTTGGATATACAATGCATCAAGTGAAAAAAACTACTCCGAATTTATAAAACTAAATATTAAATTTCCAAATTCGCCCTTGCACCGCTTTGAGTGCAAAACGTTTCAATGCATGACTCGGCCATTTGTATTCCGATTTTTATGAAATTTGGTGGAATGATAGATGTCCATAACATGTATGAGTGTGCTAAATTAAATTCCAATACGATAAATATTGCGGGAGAAAATCACTTTTTTTAAATTCCGGAGGAGGAAGGGAGCGTGGCAAAAAAAAAACTTGATCAGCGTATATACTACACGAGTCTGCATTCTAAATTTGGTAGCTATAGCTCTTACAGTTCCTGAGATCTTTGGTCTTTTACGGACGGACGGACAGACGGACATGGCTCTATTAATTTCTCTTCTCATGCTGATCAAGAATATATATACTTTATAGGGTTGTAAAAGCTTCCTTCTCCCTGTTACACACATTTTGGCGACTTTAATATACCATTTCATCCTATGGATGCATGGTATAAAAATGTAAGACAATAGTCACGTTTTTTTAAAAAGTCACACTTCAATAGAAAAGTAAAGGATCTCAAACTCTGTACACTTTATTACAAGAAGTTTTCACGAGGTGGAACTGTCTTTATTTCTACAAGCAAAAGATGCAATTTACAAAGTATTGCTTGCAACTTCAAATGTACCTTTACCTTTTAATGCCGACGAAATTAGCATTTTTAGGGATATTTACAAAACATTAGAATTATTCCGAAATACAACTGAAAAATTTCCGAAGCAAAATATGTTACTGTGTCACTTATAATTTCAACGGTGTACGGATTATGCCAAAAAGTGGCACCGTCGAAGAAAAGCTGTTTCAAAATATTTTCTTAAATTTAATTAGGTCAAGACTTTTTGTATACGAGAAAAGAACCGTCACAAGAATGGCCACTTTGCTGGACTTAAGGTTTCAAAGTGCATCAAATGGTGTTGAAGCGCCTGCGTGTTTGGAAAATATATGTATCTCACAATAAACGTCCACATGATGATGACACTGGTGAAACCAAAAATGAAGAGTCGACGTTTTTTGGAACAAAAATTCCTCTCGAAGTGATGCCATTCTAATAAAACCCCAGTACTTTTAAAGGTCGATTGCCCCGGAGGAGATGGATCCAGTGCTTTGGATAAAAGAAAATATAAATACTTTTAAATATTATAAGAAACCAGAAGGCCGGGCTAACTTCGACCATGCCGAAGTTTGTATACCCTTGCAAGTTCTTGCGTTACTCACTCCCTAAATGGAGTTCGCACAATAAATAGGCTTTTGTGAAAAAACCTCGATCTACACGCTATAGCACGGCACGCATGCATATGCATGTACATACATATGTAGAGATGCTGCGTGCAGTTTGCCATTTGTTTGTATGACAGCTATATCAAATAGTTATCCGATTTTGATGACATTTGGCAAGATTATAATTTGTTACGTGCAAATGGTTTTTACCAAATTTGGTGATGATCGCAAAAGAAACAAAACAGATTTTAGAAGCAAAACTATTTTTGGTCCGATTGTTCCTAAGGGAGCTATAGAATAGTATAATAGTAGTCCGATCTTGATGGATGTTTGGATGTATAGTAAACTGCCAAATGTTAAGTTTTATAACAATCAGGTGAAAAAGAACGAAGTTATTGATCTAAAACTCTTTTTTCAACCGATGGCTCCATGCGAGCTGTATGATATAGTTGTCCGATCCGAGACGGCCGGACGGACGGACAGACAGATGGACAAACGGATTTGACATCGTCTTGTCATGCTGATCAAGAATATATATAATTTATATTGTCAGAGATGCCTCCTTCTATGCGTTGCCCACTTCTAACCAAAATTAATATACCCTTTTTGCAAGGGTATAAAAATGATTGTTTTCACATTTTTCAGGTCAACGAAAATTAATTTGCTTTATTCAAAATCCTTATGTCTAAATATTTATGCATGCCAGCGACGTCTGTGGAATTGGAACGCATTTTCAGTAAGGCTGGACAAATCGTCTCTGATAGGATGACTCGCTTTAAGGAAAACATGTTATTACATGTTGCTTTCTTAAATATAAATTATTGGCTTATAAAGAAATAATATACGTATTGTTTAAACAAATAATTGAATTTGAATTGTTTTTCAAAAAACTTTCGCTTACACTGGATGGTGCCGATTATCTTTAGTTCTCCACCTCTAATGTGAAGCACGCACTAAAAACGATCTATAGCTTTAACGGTATAGACCCTAGACTCTAGGGAGAAGAAGCTGTTGATCCAGACAGACGGACAACTGGTTTTAAACCGTATTTTCATGCTGATCAAGAATAGATATATTTTTTATGGTCGATGCGATGCACACTTCTGGCCAAAATGAATACACCGTTTTTGCAAGGGTATAAAAAGCGGCAAAAGAAAAGAATACCGACGGGAGAGGGCGGAATGAGGATGATAGGGGTTGGCGTTGGGCTGAAACGGACGGATTCTGGTTGCCTTGTGACACAAGTGACACTATTTTACGCCACAAGGAGAAATTTCCCTAATGTTCCCCGTGGATGTTGCAGCGCCAGCTGCATCTGAGGAGTCAACGCCATGTTGCAATTATTATTTCCGGCTGGAAGCGAAAAATAAAGTTGGATATGCAATGAGCAGGAAGCGGCGGCACCAGTACCAAAAGCACACTCGAAAACCCCCAGTGAAAAAATGAATCCTGTAACACTCACACAAACATACAAAGAAAATTAAGTAAGTCGCCGGGCCGACTTGGATATACCATGCACCAAGTGAAAACACTACGTCTACTATACTCTTTAACAGTACCCGAGATCTCGAAGTTCATACAAATGGACATATTTCAACCGAATCGGCTTCTCATGCTGTTCAAGAATATATGTATGTGATACTTTATAGGTTCGGAAATGCTTCCTTCTCCCAGTTACATACATTTTGGCGACTTTAATATACCATTTTATCCTATGGATGCACGGTATAATCATGCTTAAACTAGATAGGAGATAAATGCGTAAATAAGGCTTATATAAAGAAGAATCCATTCTTATATTAGGGATAAATTCTTGAAATAAACACTTATTGAAGAAAAATAATGGTATATTGAGTACATCAGGTGATTTTTCATAGATTGTAAGATCTAGATTAATTACAATGGCCAAGACGATGAATCGGTACTTATATTGTACAGCACGATTTTACAAGTGCCTAAGCCATGTACTGCTTTCTGGAACTCGAACAACTTGCAATAATTCGTCTTAAACATGTCCATGTAGATGGTTCAAATTTGAATACACATTGAGAATAGTTAATGAATTTTGTATTTACAAAATAGTAAAAGTATAAGGAACTTTTATTTTAACTTTTTTGAAATGTGAGTTATAATTAACAACTATGCATTTTAAAGTTTAGACAAATATTCAATATTAATAATAGAATTTGGGGTCATAGTAAGTATTTTGATTTCCAAAGGCACTATCGCTAGCAAATTGTCTTTTCTGTTCTAATCTTTTCGTCGCCTTCAATTATGTTTGGTGTATTAAAAGATTCATAAAATCATGGTAAAAGGGTTGAATTTTTAATGCCACATACTTTGTTCAACACCCGTTTTCAAATAACGAAGTATAAATATTGTAGAATAGTCTATCGACGCAAATTTGATCTGGGAAGATTTTTTCATTTATATCTGCTTTAGCTCGACATTTTTCATTTGATCGATCCCTGCTGATTGTCTAATTGAAAGCATTATTCTACTAAGGCATAGCTTTTTCACGCGGGCATCTCTAAGCCAACTACATCAAATGTATTAAACAAAATTAATATATTAAATTCCTATTAGATTTCGCCAAATTAAAGTACGAAACGATAAATATTGCGCAAGAAAATCACCTTCTATCAAATACTCAGGGCGGAAGAGGCGTGGCTAAAAAATAAATACAGTTGATAAGTGTATTTACTACACGAGTCTATATTTCGTTGCTCCAGCTTTTATAGTTGTCGAGATCTGCGCACCCTTTAGGACGAACTGACGGACGGACAGACATACATACATTGCAATATCAAACTTTCTTGTCGTGCTGATCAAGAATATATGTATACAGTGGAAAAACTTTCTTCTGTCTGCTACATATGTACATACATTTTGTCGACTTTCATATACCATTTTATAATATGGATGCATCGTATAAAAATTGGATAGCAGTAGCGGCGTTCTCGCTGTTGTTTGTGCTCAGCGCATAATTTGCGACACAAACATGCAAAAATGCCAGAGCAGTGCACAGAGTACATATACATACATATGTAGATAGTTACATAGATACAGGTGCAGAAACACACACATTTCCCTGGCAATTTGATGTGCAAAATGGCGTCGAGGAGACACTCATGGGGCTGAGGAGTTTTGCGGTAGTCTTTCCAACAAGACGTAAAGTTTATCTTTGGCGCTTAGGCGCATTGCAACGGCTTCATCACAAAGCAAATCGCCCAAGTGTGTTTTTTTTTGGCTTGTTTATGGGGTAAAAGTTAATTTCCCAAAAATGAAATTCGCTAAGAATGGTATTGAATCCATTTTTCTACCCTTACACAGAGGGTATATCGATATGGCTCATAAGTTTGTAACAATTCTTCATCATCATCTGGATAAGTATCGCCGGGCTATATCGACTATGTCATAAGCGAATTTTATCACAATTAATTGACTATATTTCATTGGTGCCATAGGAATGATCGGGCTTGGAGGTTTCTTGAACTAATGACACCAAGTTTGGGATTTAGCGCTTGTTAAAGATTTTTTAATGATACATATACAGTGGCGTCCAATTATTTATAGTGACCATATAAACATCTAATCGATTTCGCTGCACTGACTGCCAAATGGCGAATTGTAATTCAAATTTTGGCATAACCGAAGTTAGTCTTCCCTTTGGTTTTTATACCCTTGCAAAAAGGGTATATTAATTTTGGTCAGAAGTGTGCAACGCATAGAAGGAGGCATCTCCGACCATACAAAGTATATATATTCTTGATCAGCATGGCAAGGCGAGTTCAAATCCGGTTGTCCGTCTGTCTGTCCGTCCGTCCGTCTGTCTGTCTGGATCAACAGCTTCTCCTCCTAAACCGCTATAGCTACAGAGCTGCAATTTTGCACGAAGTCTTGTATATACTGCAGGCATTGTATATCTCGGATTCATCCGGATCGGACGACTATATCATATATCTTCCATAGGAACCATCGGTGGAAAAATGAGTTTTAGATCGATAACTTCTTTCTTTTTCACCCGATTATCATAAGACTTAACAATTGGCAGTTTGTTATACATCCAAACATCCATGCAAAATTTGATCAAGATCGGATTACTATATCATATAGCTACCATATGAACGATCGGACCAAAAATAATTTTTCTTCTAAAAACTTTTTTGTTTTTTGAGCGATCATCGTCAAACTTGGTAAATAACATTTCCACATTATAATAAGTTATAAGTTATAATTCTGGTAAATTTTATCAAAATCGGATGACTATATCATATAACTGTCATATAAACATATGAAATAAAGTAAGTAAGTCGCCGGGCCGACTTGGATATACCATGCATCAGGGGGAAAAAAACTACATCGAGTTTATAAAAATAAGTTCATATATTAAATTTCTTTCGTATGCGCGATTTCTAACATAAGCTATCTCGCTCACTCTTATGTGTGTGCACTTTAGCGCTCCACCGGCCAATTTCGCCCTTGCACCGCTTTGAGTACAAAACGTTCCAATGCATAACTCGGCCATTTTTATTCCGATTTTTATGAAACTTGGTAAAATGATAGATGTCCATAACATGTATACATAACTGTGCCAAATTAAATTACCACACGATAAATATTGCGGGAGAAAATCACTTTTTATTGAATTCCATAGGCGTAAGGGGGCGTGGCAAAAAAAATTTGGTGGAATGATAGATATTCATAAGATCTATGAGCGTGCCAAATTAAATTCCGATACGATAAATATTACGGGAGAAAATCACTTTTTATTAAATTCCGGAGGCGGAAGGGGGCGTGGCAAAAAAAAACATAAACTTGGTCTGCGCCAAGACTACACGAGTCTACATTCTAAATTTGGTAACTCTAACATTTGTAGTTGCTGAGATCTCTGCACTCTTACGGACGGACGGACGGACGGACGGACGGACGGACAGACGGACATGGCTATATCAATTTCTCTTCTCATGCTGATCAAGAATATATATACTTTATAGGGTCGGAAAAGCTTCCTTCTCCCTGTTACATACATTTTGGCGACTTTAATATACCATTTCATCCTATGGATGCATGGTATAAAAATTGCATGCTGCATGTTTACATACATGCATATGTATGCGTGCCGTGCTATGGCGTGTAAAAACGGATTTTTACATCAGGGTCCTTACATTTAGGATTTTTTAGGGATCTAGTAACACAAGAGCTTGCAAGGGTATACAAACTTCGGCATGGCCGAAGTTAGCCCGGCCTTCTGGTTTTGGTTTTCAACTTCAAACTTACCAAAGTAGCTTCTGATAGCGCCTTGGGCTAGAAGTTCATTTATTTTACGGAAAGGCCAAAAAGGTTTCGGCGAACAATGTGTTAATCATGGGCTTACATCAAGGCTAGGCACGAAAAAAAAATAAAGTAAGTAAGTCGCCGGGCCGACTTGGATATACCATGCATTAGGTGAAGAGATATATGTATATTAAATTTCTTTTAAATGCTAAATCGCTCACTCTTATGTGGAAACGAGCTCTATAGCACCCCCCGACCAAATCGGTGATTTCCAGCATATGCTATCTCGCTCTTTTTCGCGTGCATCTGCCTTTCACCGCTATGAGTGAAAAACGCTTCTATGTATAACTCGGCCATTTTTACTCTGATTCTTGTGATATTTGGTGGGATGATAGATATTCGTAACATGTATTAGTGTGCTAAATTAAATTTTGATACAATAAATATTTCGAATTTCGGAGGCGGAAGGGGGCGTGAAACAAACTCGGTCTGCGTGCATACTGCACGCATCTACTGTCCAAATACGATAGCTCTATCTTTTATAGTTCCCGAGATATGGAGGCTCAAAATATTGTTTTTCAAATAGCGGGGGCGGAAGGCGGTGGGGCGAAAAAAAAAAACTTGATCAGCGTACACACCAAAGGAGTCTACATGCCAAATTTGGTAGCTCTAGCTTGTATAGTTGCTGAGATCTAGGCACTCTATCGGACGGACGGACAGACAGACGGACATGTCTCAATCGACTCGTCTATTAGTACTGATCAAGAATATATATACTTTAGAGGGTCGGAAAAGCTCCCTTCTGCCTGTTACATTTTGACGACTTTAATATACCATTTCATCCTATGGATGCATGGTATAAATACGACACCCACGAAGATTAGGGTCGAAAATTGTCGAGCGATAAAATGTTTGCTTGTGTACACTTTAAAAACGTTTCTTGAAAATGTTTGATCTTTGAATGGTATATTTAGGTCGTTAAAATGTAAAGTATATATATTTTTAATCAGCATGAGAAGAGAAATTGAGATAGCCATATCCGTCCATCCGTAAGAGTGCACTGATCTCAGGAATTATAAATGATGGAGCTACCAAATTTAGAATGTAGACTCGAGTAGTATATACGCTGGTCAAGTTTATTTTTGTTTTTGCCACGCCCCCTTTCGCCTCGGAATTCGATAAAAGGTGATTTTTTTGCTTAATTTTTATCGATTCGCAATTTAATTTGGCACACTACATAGTACATGGTATGAAAATAACCGAGTTATACGTAGAAACATTTTGTAGTCAAAGCGGCTAAACAGCGGCGCAAAAGTGCTCGTGGCCACATAAGAGTTTCATGTATAAATTTTCACTTGATGCATGGTACATCCATGTCAGTGTCATGTCAATCCACAATCATATGTACATATTGAGTTAAATTTCTGCCAAATTTGATCAAAATCAACAATATTCATATAAATATGTTTCCATATAATTATCCAATACAAAATGTTAGAACTGCGGATTTCACCATACAAAAATACCATAGCTTGGAATCGCTCAATAAATACATTGATCACTATTTATTGACTTATTTTCAGACAAAAAATTGGTATATAATGAAAGTTAATTCATTTAATTACGAAGCTTGTTTTGTTTGGGTTATCAAACGGATTAAAGTAAATTATCGATTGATTCGACATTGAAAAATTTCCTCGTATAAGTAAACAAACACATACCGCCCATACGTGTTAATAACTTGTTGTTGTTGATAATAATAATGCAATGGGAAGGGCAGTTCGCGCCTGTTAGCTGATTTGTTTTGTAGCAAATCGAAAAGGTTCATCTGAAATCAATATGCCCAGTCTAAACAATGGAAATGCTACTCGACATACATACATGGAGAGGCCAAACAAAACAAAAATATGAAGGACAAGAAAAAATGTGCTCGAGTGCACAAAAGTTGGCTTTGACCATGTGGCGATGGTGCAACCCTCTAAGCCGTGGCTTCACCCCTTTTTGTCTTGTCAACCTTTTTATAGTTGGTAGTTGGCCCAACAGGGCTATGACAACTGTTTCTTATCAATGACACGCTCTTTACAGAGAAACTACAAAGAAAATATAATCTTGATCAGCATGAGAAGAGAAATTGATATAGCCAAGCCTGGCTGTCCGTCCGTAAGCGTGCACAGATTTCATAAACTTTAAATGATGGAGCCACCAAATTTAAAATATGGACTCGTCTAGTATATACGTTTGTCAAGTTTATTTTTTCTATTGCCACGCTCCTTTTCGCTCCCGGAATTCAATAAAATATTTATTGTATCTAAATTGAGTTGGCACACTAATTATGAACATTGATCATTCCACCAAATTTCATTGAAATCGGAATAAAAATGGCCGTATAGAAACGTTTTGTAATCATAGCGCTACATGGTCGGATTTGGACGGTGGGACGCTAAAGTGCTCGTGTGTACAATACATAAGAGCCAGAGAGATAGCACATGGCTATCACGGCATGCAAAAAGAATTTAATATATGAATTTGGTTTTTTAAATTCGAAGTAGTTTTTCACTTGATGCAAGGTATCCAAGACGGCCCGGCGACTTGCTTACTTTGTTTTCACTGTGGTCACGCCACTGTCATCAAGATCACCAACCGGTCTCCCACTACACTTGAGTAGTGAAAAAATAAGAGAAACACGAGGAATTCAACATAATTGCAATTTGCTTAGTTTTGCCCCCAAAGCTGAATGAGAAATGAGAAGAGCAAGCAACTGAGACGAGCGGGGATGGGGATGGGAATGGGTACTGGGACGGACATGCAGACAGAGACGGAGAAAGGACACACAACGGATGAAGAGCACGGAAAAATATATATCGTACTCTCGTGCATACGAACTATATGAATCCAAATGTACTTAATAAACAGAAATACAAAAGAAAAAGTGGCCCAAGTAAACAGAATGTACTATGCATAAAGAGTGCACATTGTTCTACTCGACTCGTACATACATAATACAATTTTTGAGTACTCAATTCTCGTGAGGGATGAGTGAGTCGAGTGGGAAGGATGCATGAAGCATGGGGGAGTTGGCGAAGTCATACCACGGAAAACTACATCGCGTTTGTCGTCTGTAAAGTTTTTCAATTTTAAATGGGTAGTGGATATTCTTTAATTTTAATATGCATGCGGAACGCTGCCCGAGGAGTGAAAATTGGTTCTGCTGGGCGGGGTGCATCGCAAAGTGTTCAAGTTTTTTTTTTGTGTTCGGGAATATAGTCGGGTGGCAGTTTTGCTAAAGGCGAAATTCTTGGGTGTGGTAAATGTAATTTTCAATTTGACATTTTCACAAATAAAATATGCATGGTAGAAAACAGTTCATATCTTTGATACATATTTTATCAACTGAGAAGCATTGACCAAACCAATATGACGCTGCACTTTTGGTATTCTATTCAAAGAATCTAAAGTAATTCTTTCTATCGATTTACGGGGGATTAGCGGTAGCTGTTATTGTGTGAACGACCCTTTTTGTCACGCATTTTCATTGAAGAGATTGGTTGCCTTCACCTTTTTCTTAACGTCAGCCCCGTTGAAATTGTTGAATGTATATATACAGACAAAGCTAGTCCCAAAACTCGTTATTGTTGGTGTTATTGCTGGTATTGTTAACTATTTAAAATGCAGCAATTTTCGGTCTTTGTGCCCGGCACTCGGAATGTGTGACGCCTGGGCACGAGCACCCATTACACTCTTGTGGCCATTGTTTGCTTTTATAGCCATTGTTGCATAAATCGTTTAAAAAGTTGCTGCTGCTTTTGCTATCGCCGCATGCACTTGCCCGCATTTCATTTTTTTTCTTCTTTCTCCCGCTTGCTCGTTTGCTCCTTGCGCCTTGTAATTTGTCATTCACACCACGTTTCAAAGCGAAGGAGTGTGCGGGTAATGAGCACACGGGAGAGAGGATCAACGACGCGTCGCTGCCACCACTGAGGTAGCAACAGTACTCTGCAGATGTACTCAGCGGCAGCCATGTTTTAATGGCAACGAATACGCAACGTATAAAATGCGGCCATTTCCATAATGCTTGGACTACCCAGAAGAATTTTCAGTCTACCTCGGATTTGCTTGCTCCCGTTGCTGGAAGAAAAAAGTTTATGCCTTCCCAAGTTGCATTTAAATGTCGTGTGAGTGCAAGAGTAGTGTATGTGCGTGTGTGCATTCAAGTGTAAGTGCAGAGGCAGTGCATCTTTCTGATTCTGGTACTTTTGTCGCAGTTCTGTGCTCTAAATTTATTGTACGTGATCAAAATCTATGAGCTCCAGGGATCTCAATGTAACTGTAACTACTGCTTATAAAGTCACTGGAAAATTCGCAGGTAATAGCACCGTTATAGGTCCTTTTTTGAATTTCCTGAATCCTCATTACTTGACGTTTTCATACCATGCATCCATAGGGTGAAATGGTATATTAAAGTCGCTAAAATGTATGTAACAGTGAAAAGGAAACATTTCCGACCTTATATTCTTGATCAGCATGAGAAGCCAAGTCAATTGAGACATGTCCGTACGAACATCGATAGGAAACTACGAAAGCAAGAGTTACCAAATGTAGACTCGTATTGTGTTTACGCTGGTCAAGTTTATTTTTTTTTCGTGCCACATAGGAAAATTGTACTCAAGGGCAGAGTTGGCCGGTGGTAGCGTCAACGTTAGATAGTGCGACATGCGAAAGGGATTTAATGTATGAATTTGGATTTATAAACTTGAAGAATGTTTTCCACTTGGTGCATTGTATTTCCAAGTCGATCCTGCTACTTGCTTACTTCATTTGTTTTCAATTTAAAGAGCTTTTAAAATTTAAAGCTTTGAATTTATTATCATAAATTTTCTAACTATTTAAGTATATTGTATTTAGAAACTTTTATTATGTCGATAAAATAAAGTAAGTCGCCGGGCCGACTTGGATACACCATACATCAAGTGAAAAAAATTACTTCGAATTTATAAAATTAAATTTATATATTTAATTTTTTTCGAATGCCCGATTTCTAACATATGCTATCTCGCTCACTCTTATTTAGCGCTCCACTGGCCATATCCGCCTTTGCTTTGAGTGCAAAACGTTTCAATGTATAACTCGGCCACTTTTATTCCGATTTTTATCAAATTTGGTAGAATGATAGATGTCCATAACAAGTATGAGTGTGCCAAATTAAATTGCGATACGATAAATATTGAGGGAGAAAATCAGTTTTTATCGAATTCCGGGGGCTGAAGGGGGCGTGGCAAAAACAAATATAAACTTGATCAGCGTATGTATATACTAAATTTCAAAATTTGCTAGCTCTAGCTTTTACGGTTCCTGAGATCTTTGGTCTCTTACGGACGGACGGACGGACATGGCTCTATCAATTTCTCACCTCATGCTGATCAAGAATATATATACTTTATAGGGTCGAAAAATTTTCCTTCTGCCTGTTACATACATTTTGGCGACTTTAATATACCATTTCATACAATGGAGGCAAGGTATAAAAAAACAAAAGGCCGGGCTAACTTTGGTCATACCGAAATTTGTATACCCGTCTTGTGTCCGTATATACACGCCATAGCACACATACACGATATTTGCGAGGTTTGGTGATGATCACAAAGGAAACAAAAAAGTTTTTAGAAAAAAACCTATTTTTGGTTTGATTGTTTCTCAATAGCAGCATCAATGTGCTATATGATATAGTAGTCCGATATTGTGTACGGATAACTGCCAAATGTTAAGTTTCATGATAATCGGGTGAAAAAGAACGAAGTTGTTGATTTTTCGACTGATGGTTCCTATAGGAGCTATTTGATATATGTAGTCGCCCGATCCGGATAAATCCGAAATATTCAACGCAGTATATATAAGACTTCGTGAAACTCTGTAACTTTAGTGGTTTAGGACGAATCAACAGCTGTTGATTCAGACAGACAAACGGATTTGAACTTGTCTTGTCATGCTGATCAAGAACAGATATACAATATATGGTCGGTGAACTGAAATCAAAAAGTAAAAAAGCATTTTAGTCTGTGTGATTGTAGCTACAAGACCATTTGAAACCATTGAAATATTGAAATTTTAGAATTAATTATTTGTAGCAGAAAGTTGGCCTCATAGAAATCAGTCGTAAGTAATGATAGTTTTCCCACTAAACCGATGCCCCTGCTGAGTATAATATATGTTCAATATATATGTGGAGAAAATTTTAAATTGGTTTATCTTTTACAGCAGCCCCACAAATTGCATAGTGAAAGCCCTTTATAAAAGCATTAAATTCTAAAATCCAAAAGCATATATTTTGTTGCTGAACATTGGAAAAAGTTTCCACTTGCGTGCGCTTTTTAATTTTTTCTTGCCTTTGACAAAAAGCACGTTTGGTTTATAATTTCCTTTAAGTAATTAAATTTGAATCAACAAACCATCGCACTAGGTACCAGAGCACCCGAATTCAGGAATTTCATATCAATATCTATACCTTTTTTTTGCTTTATTATTTTTGTTTAAAGACAACACGGAAACGTCACATAAGATGTCTCGCATTGCGACTTATACTTACATATTTACAATTGCAAACATATATTTTCGGGTATATGTAATGAAGATAAAGAGCCTTGTTGGCCCAATTTTGGTTGGGCTAATTTTATCTATGACTTGTTAGCTACACAAATACAAATATAAATAAAGTAAGTAAGTCGACGGGACGACTTGGATATACCATGTATCAAGTGAAAATTCATATATTGAATTTCTTTCACATGATATCTCTTCACTCTTATAAACACACGAGCACTTTAGCGAGCCACCGGACAAATCCGCGGTTTATAGCACTTGCTGTTTCGCTTACTCTTAAGGTTCCCAGACACCAGAGCGAATAATTCGCAGCGGCATTTTCATTCCGATTTAAATGAAATTTTTTATTCAGAATTTTATGTAATTTGGTGGAATTATAGATGTTCATAACATGTATTAGTTAGTGTTCCAAATTAAACACCGATACCATAAATATTGAGGGTAAAAATCGAATTTATTGAATTTGTAGGTTTGTGTAAAATAAACTTGGTCTGTGTGCAATATGCAAATACGATAGCTCTACGATAGTTCAAATACAATAGCTCTAGCTTTTATCATTCCCGAGACATAGGTGTTCAAAATATTGATTTTCAAAAAAGAAACTTGATCAGCGTACACACCGTACTAGTCTATATTCCAAAATTGGTAGTTCTAGCTTTTATAGTTCCTGAAATCTTTGCACGGCTTTGGACGGACAGACAGACGGACATGTCTCAATTGACTCGGCTATTGCTACTGATCAAGAATATTGTATGTATATACTTTACATGCATTTTGGCGGCTTCAAAATACTCTTTCATTCTATGAATGCATGGTATTATAAAATTATGCAGACGGTGATAAAAAATAGATCGCATGTTAATTACCTGGCAATAAACACAGCAATCAAGTTAAAACAACAATGTTAGCTCATTGTGTGTACGTACAATATAGACCTATTAACACTATTATTATTCATATTAAAAACCAGAAGGCCGGGCTAACTTCGACCATGCCAAAGTTTGTATACCCTTGCAAGTTCTTGCGTTACTCAGTCCCTAAATGGAGTTCGCACAATAAATAGGCTTTTGTGAAAAAACCTCGATCTACACGCTATAGCACGGCACGCATGCATATGCATGTATGAAGAGATGCTGCATGCAGTTTGCCATTTGTTTGTGTGACAGCTATATCATATAGTTATCCGATTTTGATCAAATTTGGCAAGACTATAATTTGTTATGTGCAAATGTTATTTACCAAATTTGGTGATTATCGCAAAAGAAACAAAAAAGTTTTTAGAAGGAAAACTATTTTTGATCCGATTGTTCCTATGGGAGCTATATGATATAGTAGTCCGATATTGATGTTTGGATGTATAGTAAACTGCCAAATGTTAAGTTTTATAATGACCAGGTGAAAAAGAACGAAGTTATTGATATAAAACTCATTTTTGACTGATGGTTCCTATGGGAGCTATATGATATAGTCGTCCGATCCGGATGAATCCGATATATACAATGCCTGCAGTATATACAAGACTCCGTGCAAAGTTTCAGATCTGTAGCTATAGCGGTCTAGGAGGAGAAGCTGTTGATCCAGACAGACAGACGGACAAACGGATTTGAACTCGCCTTGTCATGCTGATCAAGAATATATATACTTTATATGGTCGGAGATGCCTCCTTTTATGCGTTGCACACTTCTGACCAAAATTAATATACCCTTTTTGCAAGGGTATAAATATCAAAGAAGCTAACTTCGGCTTTGCCGAAGTTTGTATACCCTTTCAGCCCTTGACCATTACATTTTATGCTCTAAAAAATTGATTTTGTGTGTTAGTCCAATAACGCAACACTTTAAATACACTAAAAAATTTGTCATTGACTTTCGTGGGATTCGAACTCGCGTCTATTCGCTTAATAAACAAAAAATAAAAAAAACCCAAAAAAAAATAAAGTAAGTAAGTCGCCGGGCCGACTTGGATATACCATGCATTAGGTGAAGAGATATATATTAAATTTCTTTCAAATGCTATCTCTCTTTTGTGGAAACGAGCACTTTAGCGCCCCCCGACCAAATCGGTGATTTGCAGCATATGCTATCTCGCTCTTTTTCGCGTACATCTGCCTTGCACCGCTATGAGTGAAAAACGTTTCTATGTATAACTCGGCCATTTTTATTCCGATTCTTGTGATATTTGGTGGAATGATAGATATACGTGACATGTATTAGTGTGCCAAATTAAATTACGATACAATAAATATTTCGGCTGAAAATCGAATTTTTCGAATTTCGGGGGCGGAAGGGGGCGTGGCCAAAATTTGAAACAAACTTGGTCTGCGTGCACACTGCACGCATCTAATGTCCAAATCCGAAAGCTCTATCTTTTATAGTTCCCGAGATATGGAGGCTCAAAATATTGTTTTTCAAATAGCGGGGGCGGAAGGGGGCGGGGCGAAAAAAAAAATAAACTCGATCTGCCTGCAGAGCAAACGGGTCTACATGCCAAGTTTGGTAGCTCTAGCTCTTATAGTCTCCGAGATCTCGATGATTCTTCAGACGGACAGACGGACAGACGGACAGACAGACGGACATGTCTCAATCGACTCGGCTATTGATACTGATCAAGAATATATATACTTTATAGGGTCGGAGAAGCTTCCTTCTCCCTGTTACATACATTTTGGCGACTTTAATATACCATTTCATTCTACGAATGCATGGTATAAAAACTGTGCCGCGAACGAAATTCGAGCCTTCACCTATCGTTTCTTACGCAAGACTTCTATCCACTAAGCCACAGCACCACCATTGTTTGGCCCAACCAATCGCCAAATACTAAGCATGCCAAGACAAAGTACCCTGCAGTACGCGTCCGCGGAGACTCTCCGTCGAGTTTACGGGGACATGTCCGCAGTTCCTGAGGACAAATCGTCGACACGTTCATTTGAGTTGCGGCGACATTTAACATTAGACGTCCTAGCAATAGGGACATTTCGGGGGTTGTTTTTTCGAAAACGCGTCAAGGGACATTTGCATAGAAATTTCCTCTGAACGTCGACCTTACGTCGGCAGGTCTTCTTTGTGTTCGTGTCAGAGGACGTTCCGTCGACATTTGCTTTGAATGTCGACTGTTGATCGACGGATCTTCTTTGCATGCGCGTCAGAGGACGTTCTATCGACATTTACTTTGAATGTCGATGGTATTGTATTGTCCATAGAAATTCCTCGGGAATTCCATGCAAAATATGACAAAAATAAAATACAAAATACAAAATTTCGTTTCAATTAATTTATTAAGTTTCTATTCTACAGGTTTTTTTTTTACATTCTAAGGGCATTTTACATTCATCATTTAAATTAATTTTATTTGCTTTTACAGTCTTCATGACTCTTCTCGCCAATCCTCGGGCTTGTGTCACCTAGTAGTCTGTCTCAATCTGAAAAAAAATATCAAAGAAGCTAACTTCGGCTATGCCGAAGTTTGTATACCCTTGCAGCCCTTGACCATTACATTTTATTTCCTAAAAAATTTTTTGTTTCTTAGTCCAATAAAGAAATATTTTAAATATATTGGCCGGGGGCAGCCAATCGCCAAATTGTAAGCGTGCCAAGACAATGTAGCGATTGATATGCATATTCACACACACACACAATCACAATGTTGACATATATATGTATGAGCTTTACTGCTTATGCGTGTGTGTGTATTTAGGCAAATTTTATATCGACGAAATCAGCCGTTTTGTTTATCTGATTCTTTTGATATCCAGGCATATGATGTAACGCATGTATATTTATGTGCGTAATCAGTTTGGATAAGATTCTTCAATAAATAGAGAAATTTGTCGCATTTAACGGTCGATTTTGTGCGGCAGCCCATATGATATTGTAGTCAGAAAAGCTTATGTATATACGACCTTTGAAAGCCATAGCTCTAAAACTGTGGGACTAGTTCGTAAAGTGGAAGACAGACAGACGGACATGGCTGTATCAACTCGTCTTCTCATCCTGATCAAGAATATACTTTATGGGGTCGGACAACAACAAGCCTCCTAGAGCTTAATTGTCTAATGCAGGGGAGTAATGCAAGTGCCCATAGCCCGTGCGGGCACTTGTGTTCGGCAACTCACACAGAAATGCTCTCGTTGCGCCGACCGCTGGTCTAATGCACAGGCTCCTAATGTGTTGCCAAGAAATGGCGGAAAGTAAATCCATGTTCATGTCTGCTTTTATTTTTTATACCATGCATCCATAGGATGAAATGGTATATTAAGGTCGGCAAAATGTACGTAACAGGCAGAAGGAATCTTTTCCGACCCCATAACGTATATACATATATTCTTGATCAGCATGAGAAGATAAATTGATAGAGCCATGTCCGTCTGTCAGTCCGTACCTCCGTCCGTCCGTCCGTAAGAGACCAAAGATCTCAGGAACTGTAAGAGCTAGAGCTACCAAATTTAGAATGCAGACTCGTGTAGTATATACGCTGATCAAGTTTATATTTTTTGCCACGCCCCCTTCCGCCCCCGGAATTCGATAAAAATGGTTTTCTTCCGCAATATTTCTCGTATCCAAATTTAATTTGGCACACTCATACATGTTATGGATATCTATCATTCCACAGTTTCAAAATCGGAATAAAAATGGCCGAGTTATACGTTGATATGTTTTGCACTCAAAGCGGTGCAAGGGCGGATATGGCAGGTGGGGCGCTAAAGTGCACACACATAAGAGTGAGCGAGATAGCATATGTGAGAAATCGCGCATTCGAAAGAAATTTAATATATGAATTTAATTTTATAAATTAGAAGTAAATTTTTTTCACTTGATGCATGGTATATCCAAGTCGCCCGGCGACTTACTTACTTTATTTCAATTGAAATAATATTGATGCCAAAACTAAAACTGAGACGGAGATAATAATTAAAATAGCTGTCAGCGGTGCTTCTGTCGATTAAACAAATATATATATTTGTTACGTGTGTTATGACTCATAAAAGACTCATTTATGCTCTGTTAACTTCAAAAATGTTTGCTGGGTAACTATAAATACGTGTACTATATATGCCCACAAGTCTCCATATTGTGTACCTGTATACATATGTACACACATATGTACACACATATGTACACAGTAATTGCAATACAATCAGTTTCCATTCATTTATTACTGAATGTAAAGTCACTCTCCTCTCCCTCTTGAGACATCTGTAGACGTCAAACGGCGATGAGCATATCTGAGAATAACTACAACAACAATAGCTACAACCAATTGTGGCAACAAAAATACTTAAACTTAAACCGTAAATGTTAATGCGCTACTGCAAGGTCATGTGATCATTATACCAAGCATCCATAGGATGAAATGGTATATTAAAGTCGCCAAAAGGTATGTAAAAGAAAGGTAAAAAAAAGGAAGCTTTTCCGACCTTATAAAGTATATATATTCTTGATCAGCATGAGAAGAGAAATTGATATAGCCATGTCCGTCTGTCCGTCCGTAAAAGTGCAGAGATCTCAGCAACTATAAGTGATAGAGCTACCAAATTTAGAATGTAGGCTCGTGTAGTATTGGCGCAGACCAAGTTTATTTTTATTTTTGTCACTATTACCCCACCAAATTTTTTTGCCACGACCCCGTCCGCCTCCGGAATTTCTCCCGCAGTATTTATCGTATCGGAATTTAATTCGGCACACTTATATATGTTATGAACATCTATCATTCCACCAAATTGGATAAAAATCGGAATAAAAATGGCCGAGTAACTGAAAGCAGTGCAAGGGCGGGTATGGCTGTTGGGGCGCTGAAGTGCACACACATAAGAGTGAGCGAGATAGCATATGTTAGAAATCGCGCATAAGAAAGAAATTTAATATATGAACTTAGTTTTATAAATTCGATGTAGTTTTTATCCCTTGATGCATGGTATATCCAAGTCGGTCCGGCGACTTACTTTATTTTGCTTTGAGATTAAAATATATGTTTCATATATGTATGTATGTACGTACGTATAATATAATAAAATAATTTGAAGCATTTAACAAAAATATAATAATATTCTATTACTATTATTATGTTTTGGGTATTAATGATAATGACAGAATTTGTTCTACGATTTGATTCAGTCAGTCATTAATTAGCAAAATTAAAACTGCAATGTTCTCTTCCAAAGTCGATTTGTTATCAGATTTAGTGTCATGTGATGCGTGACCTATGTTATCCAGAGATGTTCTCAAAATTGGCCACAATCGATATATTGTCTGTGCCACCCTCAAACAGTGACAACTCCTAGGGGTTGAGTACCGAAAAAAGGATAGGTGATAAGAAGAGTATGAGTTCTAGATGCTGAGCTATGTATGTACATATGTATATTTAGTGTGTGTGTATACCTACCAAGCTGGTGTCGTGTGGGAAGTTTTTGATGGCAAGCCCCTGGGGCAATGTTGTTTGGTTGAGATACAACGAGTTGACAAAGTTGAAAAACTGCTAAAAATTGAGAAGAGCTTGACTGACTGACTAACTGAGAGTTTATCAATTGTCAGATGTACATATCTTTGTGTGTGTGTGTGTGTGTGTGTGTGTGTGTGTGTGTGTGTGTGTGTGTGTAAGCCACTTCATTATCTTGCCACGAGTATCTAGCAGCAGCAAAAAATTAACTCAAGCCATATTTAGTGACAATTACAAAAACAACAAAGCAACCAGCAGGCCAAAAATGTGTAATCTGACACAGTTTTAGTGGAATGAGAGTCATGAAATCTTTTGATCTTGAATTCCATTGGCGCAACCATGAATGATGTTGAGGGGGATTCAAAGAATACAATTATTTCTGATCCTGCCTTTGCATTGACATTGACTAACTGCTAATAAAGATTTTGCAATGCGATTCAATTTGAAGTTAAATGTTAATAATGAAGATAAATGAAATATTAAAAACTTGGACGTTCGTGCTTATTTTCTTAAGAAAATCTGTGGCCATTACTCAACAAAATATACAGGGGAAAACAGCAAAATTACGACCCGTGCCATCTCCATGCCAAGTACAAATTATTTTAACCAGTGACATTGAAACATTTAACGCATTTATACTTAAAATGTATGACTACGCATGTGGTATGTATCTAGCAAAATGAGTATGATACATACTCGAACGCACTGTACATACATACATATATCTTATTTGGGGAGCTTACAACACACAACGCATACATAATTAATTTATAAATTGTTGAGACAACGACATGTCGACTGTCGTACATTTCTTTTGATGCTTATCAAGTGCGAGTGGATGTTGGTAAAAGCAGGTGGGTGGTGATGGGAGCTCCAAGCTAGAAGACGGGAAATGCTGATAGGAATGGGGATACCTTAACGCTTCGTTTGTTTGGCTTAACAGTTTGCCTATTGGCTCGAGGGTGGAAGGCTGTCTCAATTAAGCGCAAATTGAATTAAATTCTTTCACATATGAAAACAAAAAGCTAGCCAACTAGTAGAATGACTAGAAAATATTTTTTGTCTTAAAAAATATAAAGTGCCGGACCTAAATTTTCATGTCCTTTCAGTTGTGCCTATCGTAATCATACCTCTTAAATACTATATCAAAGGTGTAGTATATAAATACAATACATAGATAATTCGCCTAAGAGTTACGCGATGTAAAGGCATAATGAAAAATACTTTTCTTACAGTCACTTAAATTTTATATAAATTGTAATATTAAGGAACAATCTGCACTGCTGCGTACCACGAGGGATCCTCTTTATATTTCGGCAATTGGTAATACTAAGGTCAATACCTCGACATGTTACATATCGGGAGATAGAGGCATCCTTGCAAATTAATTCCAATTGAATACATTTCATTTTGCATAAACATTTTGTTGGATAGCCCCATAGCTTATCAATCACTCAAAAAAAAAAAAAATGCTCGCGCCGATTAGAGTAAGGAAATGCGTAAAAAGTGCGACCGCGGCGCTTCAAAATACGTTTAAAAAATCTTGCAGGCGATGAATCATGAATTCATTAGCTCATTAGTATATAGAGCCGGAAACTAAAGATGAACCAAATCACACAAAAGTTGTTCGAAGCACTTTAAAATGGTCGGCTGTTTATTCGGGTGAATGGGTCGTGTCCACTATTCCTCACAAGTCAACGTAGGAATGACAATTCGGAATGGTACACGACCATTTGTTTGCCGGAGGTCTTTTGAGAAATTCGCAAACCAACTGCTCCATCATGACAACGCGAGCTCTCACACATCTCGGCAAACAGGTGAATTTTTAAGCAGTCAAAACATTGAATTGATAACTGATCCACCTAACAGTCCTGATTAGGCACCCAATGACTTCTTGTTATTCCTTACTTACGAGCGCTGAAGGATCTTTTGAAGATTCCAAAACCATATTTTGATGGGCATAATTTGAAAGACAATAAAGGCATTTCATTTAAAAATGTTTGTTTTTATTTACTATTCCCAAAATATTAATAGCAGCCATCGTAATACGTATTTTCTATAGCTCAACTAAACAGAATCTAATCTTAAAATCTCTCATCTACCTACAAGAATCGCCATTTTGTGTTGCATCAAGACATCTTAATCGAAATTCAATCAATTTTACATACATATATCGTAATTGGTTTTGAAAAGGAAATCCGTAAAAAATACACATGTGTGTATTTTAGATGAAATTTGAGTACCGAAAAGCAAGCTTTTGTTATCAACACAAGAAGAGATGGCAAAATATTAGAATCTGGGTGGTAAGGGTGCAGTAAAACAACATTCATGTAGTGTTTAGGCACTAACCATGTATTGTACATATATGTAGATGTTTCAAACGCAAGATTTTTTGATTGGGCAAACACCAGAGGCGTTGGGCAAAAAGCCGAGCGCTCATAAGCTCAATGAGTGCGTAACGCAGAGAGGGAGGAAACGTACGAAAAATAATTTAGTCTCGCACAGACTGCAGAACGAAGAACACACGGGTATTATTAAATAATATTAGCTTTATTCAAATAGTTGATAAATAACAAACATTTGGCATAAAAATGAAAATTTTTCATAAAGCCAATATTATTTAACGATTATAAATCAGTAGAAAAGAAAAGAAAATCAATTAATTATTGCAAAATAGAAATTAAAAATAGTTTCTACACGGGACGATTGCACTGGGGACCGAGCGATCGTCAAACGAGCACTCTATCGGTAGAGCCAAGGCACCACTTGGCATCCTGTTGCCAACATCGCTTCATGTACTTTCCACAGAAGAATGTCTATTGTCGCTATTTTTTCGCAAAGTCAAAATTTGTGTCGAACGATCTATTGAAGTGCGGTGTAGCGAACTTGTCGTTACTCACACACTTTATAATGCCTGCCCATATACCGACTTGTGCACGCATACATAGACAGAACGAGATCACAAGCGACATAGCCGTGTGTTAGTCGCTCTGCAGTCTGTGCGAGACTAAAATTTAGTTACTAAATAATTTTTCGTACGTTCCCTCCCTCTCTGCGTTAGGCTCTCATTGAGCTTAGGCTAGCGTTTGCAATCAAAAAATCTTGCGTTTGAGACATCTATGTATTTGTACTTGGTTAATGGTTTAGGAGTCCTCTATCACTTTGGTTAATAGTTCACAATCAGTTCTATTGTGGGCATACATAAGTATGTACGTAGTTATGCAACCTGGAATTTGTTCGTATGTTTGGAAGACAGCTATATGATTTAGTCATCCGATTTTAATAAAACTTTGCAGGTCTATAATTTATTACGGACACGGTGGACGATATACTATAGAGATAAATTCAATCTTATAGTGCCGTTTGAACGGTTTTTTTCTGTTTGGGTTTTTGTGTAGCTTTGTTTTCGCCGTTGTGCTTTGTTCCCCCATTGCTTACTTTGTATTCCCCACTCACATGCACACTCTGGTGTTGCTTTGTGGATTTTCCGTTGATCTCCTTGTTCGTTTATTTATTTTCCCAACACCTCTACTTTTTTCTTTCGTTTCTATTCCCTTGCAAAAAGGGTATATTAATATAGGTCAGAAGTGTGCAACGCATAGAAGGAGGCATATCCGACCATATAAAGAATATATATTCTTGATCAGCATGACAAGACGAGTTCAAATCCCTTTATCCGTCTGTCTGGATCACCACCTTCTCCTCCTAGACCGCTAAAGCTACAGGGCTGCACGAAGTCTTGTATATACTGCAGGCATTGTATCTCCCGGTTTCATCCGGATCGGACGACTATATCATATAGCTCCCATAGAAACTATCGGTCGAAAATAGAGTTTTAGATAAATAACATCGTTGGATTTCACCCGATTATCATGAAACTTAACATGGCAGATTACTACACATACAAACGTTCGTGCCAAATTTGATCAAGATCCTGCCAAATTCGATTTAAATTGGATAACTACAGTAGAGGTCGGTTATAACGATATCGGCTATAACGATATACCGCTTATAACGATACACACAGCCTTGATTGGTTTTCATACAATACAATTCAATATCGGCTATAAGGAATATCGGTTATAACGATGCTATATGGCCGGTCCCTTGAGTATCGTTATAACCGACCTCTACCGTATATGATATAACTGCCGAACAAATTAATGAAAAATAAAGTAAGCAAGTCGCCGGGCCGACTTGGATATACCATGCATCTGGGGAAAACAAATTTCCTTGAGTTTATAAAACTTATTTCATATATTAAATTTCTTTCGTATGCGCGATTTCTAACATATGCTATCTCGCTCACTCTTATGTGTGTGCACTTTAGCGCCCTACCGGCCAAATTCGCCCTTGCACCGCTTTGAGTGCAAAACGTTTCAATGCATAACTCGGCCATTTTTATTCCGATTTTTATGAAATTTGGTGGAATGATAGATGTCCATAACATATATAAGTGTGCCGAATTAAATTCCGATACGATAAATATTGAGGGAGAAAATCGCAAAACAACAAAAAAAAACATAAACTTGGTCAGCGCCAAGACTACACGAGTCTACATTCTAAATTTGGTAGCTCTATCATTTATAGTTGCTGAGATCTCTGCACTCTTACGGACGGACAGACAGACAGACGGACATGGCTCTATCAATTTCTCTTCTCATGCTGATCAAGAATAAATATACTTTATAGGGTCGGAAAAGCTTCCTTCTCCCTGTTACATACATTTTGGCGACTTTAATATACCATTTCATCCTATGGATGCATGGTATAATTAGCATGCTGCATATCTACATGCTGCATATCTACATGCGTGCCGTGCTATGTCGTTTATATACGGGTTTTTACACAAAATCCTTTTCATTTTGCTATCTCAATTTAGGGGTTGAATAACACAAGAACTTGGAACGGTATACAAAGTTAGCCCGGCCTTCTGGTTATACCCTTGCAAAAAGGGTATATTAATTTTGGTCAGAAGTGTGCAACGCATAGAAGGAGGCATCTCCGACCATATAAAGTATGTATATTCTTGATCAGCATGACAAGGCGAGTTCAAATCCGTTTGTCCGTCTGTCTGTCCGTCTGTCTGTCCGTCTGTCTGTCCGTCTGTCCGTCCGTCCGTCTGTCTGTCCGTCTGGATCAACAGCTTCTCCTCCGAAACCGCTAAAGCTACAGAGCTGCAATTTTGCACGAAGTCTTGTATATACTGCAGGCATTGTATATCTCGGATTCATCCGGATCGGACGACTATATCATATAGCTCCCATAGGAACCATCGGTCGAAAAATGAGTTTTAGATCAATAACTTCTTTCTTTTTCACCCGATTATCATAAAACTTAACATTTGGCAGTTTATTATACATTCAAGCATCCATGCCAAATTTGACCAAGATCGGATTACTATATCATATAGCTCCCATATGAACGATCGGACCAAAAATAGTTTTTCTTCTCAAAACTTTTTTGTTTCTTGAGCGATCATCGTCAAACTTATTAAATAACATTTTCACATAGAAAGTTATAATTCTGGTAAATTTGATCAAAATCGGATGACTATACCATATAGCTGTCATACAAACATAAGAAAAAATTGCATGCTGCATGTCTACATACATGCATATGTATGCGTGCCGTGCTATGGCGTGTAAAAACGGATTTTTACACCAGGGTCTTTACATTTCAATAACTCTTTTTAGGGATCTAGTAACACAAGAGCTTGCAAGGGTATACAAACTTCGGCATGGCCGAAGATAGCCCGGCCTTCTGGTTCTTAGTTAGCTTAGCCTTTAACTTATTAGACCACATAATCATATTAAATTTGTAGGTAATGTGGGACTGCAATTTCTTTTTCACTCGCATCGCTTACAAAATCCTGCAACAAACTCCCACTTACAATACACTCGCCATGTTACCTCGACATGACAGCTTTTGGCTGTCATGCTTAGATCCGCGTTGTTGTGTTGTGATTTGCGTTTCATATCTTTTCACGCTTTTTATGCAACGCTCATTGTCTGTGTGTGTGTCATGTCTAATAACAAAAGCTAACGTGGATATCTCATCCTTATTCTTTTCCTCGTCGACCACGTTCTTCTCATTTTATTTTCTCCCATCGCACAGTGGCTGATTTCGCTGAAGTTACTTTTGAACAAAACCAGTTATTGTTTTGAAATTTTATTTGTACGAGTAGCACAAAACTAATAAATTAAGAACGAATTACTTCTCTATAGACAATATTTTTAGTAAAAACTCTGCTATTACCAAATAAGTCGCCCTGATCTGCTCTTTCTGAAATATAGAATCTCAATCCATCGAATGATCGAACTCTACTGGCGGTAACATTTGTTCGTGACTAAAAACAGATCTCTGAGACTTATTTATAGTCATCGCAAAAGCAGAAATGACTGGATTTTAAGTTCTCTGGTATAAGATGGAACCCGAATATGTCATATGAATGCGGGGAACTAAAATTCGAGAGCGTGAAAACGCAAGTAGTGCAGAGCCGGCCACGCATAGTCGCCGGGGGCGAAAGTCAAACGCATAAGAGTCATCTCCGACCATATAAAGTATATACATATATCCTTGATCAGCATGACAAGTCGAGTTCAAATCCGTTTGTCCGTATGTCTGTCTGTCTGGATCAACAGCTTCTCCTTCTAGACCGCTATAGCTACAGAGCTGTATGCACGGAGTCTTGTATATACTGCACGCATTTTATATCTCGGAGTGATCCGGATCGGACGACTATATTGTGGGATTGGGTCTGGCATCGTTGTTCAACCAGCCCTGACGAGCAAGGCGAGAGTGGCGAATTAAGACGAAACGAGGAGCGAAGTGAGACGACGACAGAAGTTGAGATCGAGACGGAGAGATTAGAAGTTCACACCGAGAGCAAAAGACGTTAAGTTCGACGTGCGGAACAAAAAGACGAAAAGACGAAAAAGACGACCACGATTTCTTAAATTACTTACTTGTCTAAATATTCAATTAACTCTAAAATAATAATAATATAATAATAATAATATAATAATAAAACTAGGTACCACAAATATAGTGGCTAAACCTACAAACATGGGGGCTCAACCTTAAAAAACCCTAAGCAAGACGTACGGAGTAAAGAGGCGCAACCTTAAAAAAAAAACCTTAAACAAGACGTGCAGAGTAAATTGGCTAAACGTATAGAGTTAAAACAGTGAGTGAAAAAGAGACAAACATACGGTAAGAAAAATATCAACGACGAAAGGTGGCGACAACGACGCAAACGACGAAAAGAAAAAAAACCAGACGACGCCAAAGACCCTGACGACGCTGAAAATTTTTAAATTTTAACGACGCAATACGACGTGCATACTCATCTGTGTCTGTGTGTGTGAGTGTGTAGAGACAAAGAAAGAACATGAAAAAACTCGAAGATTTTCAGAATGTGCGAGAAGCACTCGGAAAAGAGAAAAAGTCAAATATTGTGCTGCTTCACAAATTTGTCTTTGAAGATGAAGGCGATCGTGCCAATCGCCAACGATTAAGAAAGTTCGAGGGTTTCGATTTTGGCCCTAACAGTGATTTATATCAAAGCAAAGTCTCCTATGTGGAGCAAAGTTTATCAAATAACGATCTTGTAATAATCTGCAATATTTTGGGTCTGACGCATGATAAAACGGATTTGACTTCACATCTTTTTCGCAATCTGCAAACGGTAAATTTGATGGTCGACGTTAACATGGAACATGAGCAAAACGAAGATGACGATGACGAAGATGACGAACACGAAAGAGATGCCAATAGGAACACGAATAATCAAGACGAAGACGAAATGTTGTCAATACTAAGTGACGAAACCAATTTTAGGACAGCTGCAACAAACGAGAACAGAAGCAACAAAACGAATCACGCAAACTCTACAGTCGCGGTCAACAATGTTGATACCGAAAGTTCGCAAAATGTAAGCATGGTGCAACCGAGATTCGCCTTGAATTTTCGAGATGTTGAAGACTCATTAAGATCGTTCCATGGTGATGACAAATTGTCAGTGGAAGTATGGATTGAGGATTTTGAAGATATGGCTGTCATGATGCAATGGGACAATTTGCAAAAATTTATTTTTGCTAAAAGAGCGATTAAAGGACTAGCAAAAATGTTTGTTTTGAGTGAACGGGGAATAAAGAATTGGACAACCTTAAAAGAATCTCTAATTAATGAATTTAAGACGGAAATTAACAGTGCTGATTTACACAAACAATTATCTGAAAGAAAAATTAAAAAAGGTGAAAGTGTTCAAGAATATTTGCTAAAAATGAAAGAAGTGGCATCACGTGGAAAAATAGAAAACAGTGCCTTAATGCAGTATGTAATAGACGGAATTAATGACCTTAGTATAAATAAATCAATTTTATACAACGCTAATAATTTAAAAGAATTTAAAGAAAAAATCAAGTGCTATGAAAAAATGCGTGAAAAGTCGAAAGATTATGAGTATAAATATGTGCAAAATAAAAGAGAAAATGAAATGAAAGCAGTAAGCAAAGGCAGTAATAACGTGAAATGCTATAATTGTGGACAAAAAGGACATGTTTCTGAAAAGTGTGAAAATAAAAGTAAAGGAAGAAAGTGCTTCAATTGCAATAATTTTGGCCACATAGCAAAAGATTGTTCAATAAAGAAACCTGAAGAAAACACGAATTTACGTAACATGAGTACAATATCGTCCGAGCAAAAGTTTATGTGCAAAGAAATAAAGATTAACAATCAAAAGTGTATAGCTTTCATTGATTCGGGTAGTAAACATAGTATTGTTTCCCAAACGACGTATTTACATTTGAAAAAACCAAAGTTAACCAAAGCCAATGTTCTTCTGTTCGGTTTTGGCGACAAGAATAAAAGAGTGAAACCCAGTGGCGCATTCACAGGAACGGTTAATGTGAATCATCTGAACTTTGAAGTAAACTTTCTAGTAGTAGCGACGGAATTCCTAGATGATGATGTGATTTTAGGAGAAGATTTTTGCAAACAAGCTGAAATAATAATCAATCGCGACGGTGTACAAATCAAAGAATACGAAGGTGGTACAAACGAAACGGTAATAAGTTCGATATTGAAAATAGACGTGGAAAACATAGAAATCGACATTAACCCGAGTGCATCAAAAAGTGCAAAAAAAGAAGTGTCCGAACTTATTAAGAACTATAAACCGGAAAAGCTTAAGACGACAAATGTTGAAATGCGAATTGTTTTAAAAGACGATAACCCAAATGACGAAGAATTAATAGTTGTTCCCTCAGCTCTACAACGTGAAATTATTAAGCAGGCTCACGAAAGAGGTCACTTTTCAGTGAAGAAGACGAAGGAAATAATCGCCAAAGAGTTTTATATTCCAAAACTTGATGACAAGATCCAACACCAAATAAGATGCTGCATACCATGTTTAACGCTAAATCGAAAGCATGGCAAAAAGGAAGGAGAGCTACACCCACTGCCGAAAGAAGAGCTGCCCCTTCAGACGTTTCACATCGATTTTCTTGGTCCTTTAGAGTCAACCCACAAGCAGTACAAGCATATTCTAGCAGTTATCGACAGCTTCACGAAGTTCTGCTGGTTGTATCCGACGAAAACCACATCTACGAAAGAAGTTATATCAAGACTACAGGCACAAAGTTCAATTTTCGGAAATCCAGTCCAAATTATTTCCGACAGAGGCGCAGCGTTTACGTCAGACGAATTCATGCAGTATTGTAAGAGTGAAAATATCGAGCTTCACGCAGTTACGACTGGACTCCCACAAGCAAACGGGCAAGTCGAACGGCTTAACGCTGTCATAGTATCCGTCATATCTAAGATGTCCATAGAAGACCCCAGCAAATGGTATAAGTTTGTTGACAAAGTACAGCAAATCATTAACTCAACGTACAACAGAAGCACACACGCGACTCCATTCGAGTTATTAGTTGGAATAAAGATGCACACAAAAGACGACCTGCAGCTGAAACAGATGATTCAAGATGAGATGATCCAGACTTTCAAAGACGACCGAGATGACTTACGGAAGCAGGCGAAAGAACAGATCCTTCGCATGCAAGAAGAAAACAAAAGAACATACAATTTGCGTCGCAGACCTGCATCAATATACAAAGTCGGTGATCTGGTGGCAATTAAACGCACGCATCTTGGAGGAGGACTAAAACTCAAGCCGAAATATTTGGGTCCTTACCGAATAACTAAGGTAAAGCCTAGAGACACATACGACGTAGTCAAAGATGCATTGTTCAACGACGGTCCAGGGCGTACTTCTACTTGTGCTGATTATATGAAGCCATGGATTGCACCTGACATAGACGATCAAGATGCATTTGAGGCAAATGCATATTAGGATGGCCGAGTTGTGGGATTGGGTCTGGCATCGTTGTTCAACCAGCCCTGACGAGCAAGGCGAGAGTGGCGAATTAAGACGAAACGAGGAGCGAAGTGAGACGACGACAGAAGTTGAGATCGAGACGGAGAGATTAGAAGTTCACACCGAGAGCAAAAGACGTTAAGTTCGACGTGCGGAACAAAAAGACGAAAAGACAAAAAAGACGACCACGATTTCTTAAATTACTTACTTGTCTAAATATTCAATTAACTCTAAAATAATAATAATATAATAATAATAATATAATAATAAAACTAGGTACCACAAATATAGTGGCTAAACCTACAATATCATATAGCTCCCATAGGAACAATCGGTCGAAAAATGAGTTTTAGATTGATAACTTCGTTCTTTTTCACCCAAATATCATGAGACTTACAAGAACATTTGGCAGTTCGCTATACATCCAGATGTCCGTGGAATTTGATCAAGATCCGCCCCCGCTATTTGAAAAACAATATTTTGAGCCTCCATATCTCGGGAACTATAAAAGATAGAGCTATCGGATTTGGACATTAGATGCGTGCAGTATGCACGCAGACCAAGTTTGTTTCAAATGTTTGCCACGCCCCCTTTACACCTTTTTCGATTTTCACCCGAAATATTTATCGTATCGAAATTAAATTTGGCACACTAATACATGTCACGTATATCTATCATCCCACCAAATATCAAAAGAAACGGAATAAAAGTGTTATACATAGAAACGTTTTTCACCCATAGCGGTGCAAGGCAGATGCACGCAAAAAAGAGCGATATAGCATATGCTGGAAATCACCGACTTGGTCGGGGGGAGCTAAAGTGCTCGTTACCACATAAGAGTGAGCGAGATAGCATTTGAAAGAAAATTAATATATATCTCTTCACCTGATGCATGGTATATTCAAGTCGGCCCGGCGACTTACTTACTTTATTATACCATGCATCCATAGGATGAAATGGTATATTAAAGTCGCTAATATGTATGTAACAGGCAGAGGGAAGCATTTTCGACCCTATTAAGTATATATATTCTTGATCAGCAAGAGAAGACGAGTTGATATAGCCATGTCCGTCTGTCTGTCCGTCTGTAGTATCATCGAGATCTCGGAGACTATTAGAGCTAGAGCTGCCAAATTTGGAATGGATACTCGTTTGTTCTGCAAGCAGATTAAGTTTATTTTTTACCACGTCCCTATATCTCGGGAACTATATAAGTTAAATTTAGTAAGTCGCCGGGCCGACTTGGATATACCATGCATCAGGTGAAGAGATATATATTAATTTGCTTTGAGTGCAAAACGTTTCAATGTATAAATCGGCCATTTTTATTCCGATTTTTATCAAATTTGGTAGAATGATAGATGTCCATAACATGTATGAGTGTGCCAAATTAAATTCCGATACGATAAATATTGCGGGAGGCGGAAGGGGGCGTGGAAAAAAAATGATAGATGGGTGGAATGATAGATGTTCATAAGATCTATGAGTGTGCCAAATTAAATTACGATATGATCAATATTGCGGAAGAAAATCACTTTTTATTAAATTCCGGAGGCGGAAAGGGGCGTGGCAAAAAAAAAAAATTAAACTTGGTCTGCGCCAATACTACATGAGTCTACATTCTAAATTTGGTAACTCTAACATTTATAGTTGCTGAGATCTCTGCACTCTTACGGACGGACAGACGGACATGGCTTTATCAATTTCTCTTCTCATGCTGATCAAGAATATATATACTTTATAGGGTCGGAAAAGCTTCCTTCTCCCTGTTACATACATTTTGGCGACTTTAATACACCATTTCATCCTATGGATGCATGGTATAAAAACATAATCATAGCGTCCTAGCACTACCCTGCAGTATGCGACGGCAGAGAATCTCCGGGGAGTTTTCGGGGACATGTTTCTTGTCCCTAGAGCCAAACCGGCGGCATGATCATTTAAATTGCGGTGACGTCCTTGCGTCAAGGACAATCGGAACAACCGTCTGCGACATGTCTTTCGTACGTCAGCGTACGTCTTTCGTACGTACAATATACAATTTCATCCTATGGATGCATCGAAAAGACGAAAACCAAATTAGAATCTTCCTGACATGCTCGCTAATAAATTCGTTAGGGTAATATTTCCGGATCAAAGATGTAAATGGGGAGTATCTTTTAAATGACAAATTTGAAATTCCCTTGAATTTAATGCATTTTAGATATCTCTCAAAAAAATCCGATTTTCGCTAATTTTGTTAAGAAATATGCAAATAATCATTCGACTTAACTTGTCAATGGGTTACTTCTATTCAGATATTTAATAAATATCCTTGCAATTCCTCTCCATTCATGTATGTACATGTGAGTGGGTATACATACATATGTTGCCTGTATGCGTAAAGTTAGTAAAAGGACGACTGTCGTTGCGCCGATTTCTGCTCTGCTCTTCACGCTTACAGCCCTTCTCACTCCTTTCGGCTATACCTGAGCATGAAGTGTGTCTGCGTGTAAGTGAAAGTATGACTGTGTCTAGGTCTGTGTGTGTGTGTGTTTGTGCTATTTCAATGCTTTTCGAACTCTGCCACCCCAAAAAATGGCGGTCCCATTAAATTACATGACGATGGCATTTCAAGCATTCTGCTTTTTCGGGCTGCACATATTCACATACTCGAGTAATAATCGCAATGTCGCGTGGAAATTAATGTCAACAGGTTAATAAGATCTATATTTACGGCGACATATAAATGTCGGTATCAGTTTGACTCCATATGTGCATTGAGAAGATACAAGATTATATCCAGTCAGGCACCTACTGCGAGGATAAATACCTTTATATGAATGAGAGCGGAAAGCCGAACCATTCAGTCAGAATTATTTGGTTTAAAAAATTGCTAGCTTTACAGTTTGCAACTCGGCATGGCAGTAGCAAATTTGCAGTAGTTTCAAGCCAACATTGTATTGTATTGTATTCCTTTTTTTCATATCGAGAATTCAAAAACCACGCAGTGTTCATACAATTGGAGCAAACTGAATGCGCAATCTTACAGTTTAGTTATTGTTTTCTGCAGACCTATGTACAATATGTGTACATCAGCAAACTACAATGAGTCATAAGTTTTTACGATTTTCTATGACTGGGTTTTTGCAGGGAATGATTGGCACCGGTTTGATACAAAAAATCATGTTTGAGTAGCTAGTGCTCAATTTATTTCGATTTTCAGTTTGGATCTTTTGTCGATTCGCTTGTGATCGGGTTGATTGTAGAAAGGACTTGTGGGGTAGAGAAGTCATTTCCAAGCAACCTTTAAAAAACAAGCATTAGCCGAAATTTAAGCACTTCTGTGACGCTCTGCTGAGAGGCTACACATGGAAAATTTATCCTGGCTTTGTTTTCTCTTTCTTTCTCTTACATTCGTCGACTGCGCTTGTTGTCTTCATTGCGGAGAAATTTGTTTACTTTTTATTTTGCGCAGTGTAAAGCAACATTGAAATGCCCAAATACAATGATATTTTTTGTGGGCTCTCTTCTTGCCCACACCTGATGTAGAATGTATATACACGGATGTGCTCAGTGTCTTGACGAAAAAATCGTTTACCGGTAGCATAGGTGTGTTATCTTTATGGAAAGATTTTAAACATATTGTGAGCGAAGATATTTTTAAGAGACTTCAGTCAAAATATCTCTTATAACAAAATCTTCTTACAATCGAACATATTCTTTTGAATCATAATACATCCTGTAAGGAAATTGGTCTTCCAAATCCAAATTATGCTTCTCCAGATTCTGTTTTTAATGTAAACTTCGCTGAAGAAGGAGTTATGTATTTTGTATGAGAAATGTATGAGATTGCTAATGATGAACAACGTTTTAGTAAAGATAGAGAAGTAATTCGTTCTTAATATATTATCCTAGAATGCGGTCGATTGTGTCGGGCGCATGTATTACTTGCATACTTTATATAGGGTCGGAAATGCTTCCTTTTGCCATTTTGGCGAGTTTAATAATCTATTTCATATGACTGCGTGGTAGCAGTGTGGGAGAAATCCTATTCCTATTCATAACATCTCTAGATAGGAGGACCAACCCAAAAATGGTGAAAATCGGTTGCAAGTTTTTCATGTGTGCATTTAATCGGGATCTATTTTCATCTCGATAACAGAATAAGCTGTTTATCCTTAGAAATGTTCGTAAAATTGTTCCCATGAATAATTTATTGATCACCTGTTGGTTGGGATAAAATTTATTGAAAAAATTATTTCCGAGAAAGAACATTTAATCGTAATTACAGTTACAGTCCTAATGCGGAGGGCGTTTTTCATTACAATTGCTTTCACTTAGTGGCTTGCCTCCTTATAAATTGATTTAAAAACCAGAAGGCCGCGCTAACTCCGACCATGCCGAATTTATATACCCTTGCAAGTTTTTGTGTTACTAAAACCGTAAATAGAGTTATCTAAATGTAAAGACCTTTGTGTAAAAATCCGTATCCACACGCCATAGCACGGCACGCATAAATATCCATGTTTGGACGTTTGGATATATAGTAAACTGCCAAATGTTCCAAAAGCCAAACGTCTCATGATAATCGGGTGAAAAAGAACGAAGTTATCAATTTAAAACTCATTTTTCGACCGATGGTTCCTATGGGAGCTATGTTTTAAAGGTGTAGCTAAATTGTCGAATATCATTACAGGAAATTTTCAAAGGAAATATCAAATATATGTATATACCTATATATGTATATACATATGTACATGTATGTGTATATCTACCTATTTATACGTACATGTATATATATGTATAAGTATACGAAAAAGAAAAACCTCAGACCATTCTTTACAGTCCATTTAATTTAATTAATTTTCATTCGTAATAAATTTTGTTTTCTTTTTCCGATGACGATAGCAAAGAAGAACAAAAAAAAATGGAAACACCGCAAAAAGAGATTTTCACTATGATTGACTTTTTCACTTAGGGAGCGAAGCTAATGCAGAAATGAACGCTTTTCCCAATAGAGGACCAGGCTATCTTTAATCAATTTACACAATTTCCTTGTCATTTCCGAAGTGCCGACACAGAAAGAGAGAGAGAAAATGAAAGAGATGGAGATCTCGCGAGGAAAAGCTTGAATTAGCCCTTCGCTGGCTGCTTTAGGCTGAAACCTTTGAGCCTCCCCTTTGTCAGCTCAAAAAGATTAAAATCTTTACGAACGGCAATTAAACAATGAGCATACACATACATAGTAAGCAGTAAGGAAAAGAACTTTTCCAAAAACTGACCCGGCATATTGATACGCGCACACACACATACATGTATGTATGTACCTATTTATGTATGTACATGTACAGTAGATAGTCGACGACGTAAAGTCGACTTAAAAGACGGAGTTCTCCACCCGAAAAGCCAGAAAAGGGAAACTTTTCTTTGCTCTCCTCTTTCCTTCTTTCTTTTTGTTTAATTTTTTTTTTTGCTTCTCTTTTTATTATTATTATACTTACGTTCGGTTTAGTTGTGTTTTGTGGGCGGCGCACATGACTGGAAATTATTTAAGCAGCTGTCAGCTTTGCACCGTCGCGCTTGGCAAAACCCAACCGATGGCACGGAGGAAGGCTAAGGCAGACGCAATGCTTCATGAGTAGGTTTAGGAATGGTGGCAGGACAAGGGGGACGCAGAAACGGGAACTTGGGGTTAGACAGCAGAGAGCCAACAAATTGGCAGGCTGCCTTCTAGTTTGCTTCACTGACTTTTTAAGCACACCAACTGCACACCCTGACGCACGCAAGATAAAAAGAAAGTCGAAAATAATCTCTGGCTGAAGTACGTAGTATGATTTACCCGTATGTCTTGGCATGCGACTCAAGCACCTACGTGCATACACACAGATATACTCCAAACGTATGTATATGCATTTACATACATACATATGTACATAAATACATAAATGCAATATGTACATACTACATAAATGGAGACAATTTAGTCAAGGTTTCGTTATAGTTTCGAAGAATCAGGTGGTTTTTTATACCCTTGCAGATGGTATTATAAAATTCAGATGTTTGTAGATCAGAATAGGAAGCTTTTTCGACCTCATCAACCATATATTCTTAATCAACATGAGAAGCCGAGTCGATGGACACATGTCCGTCTGTCCATTTGTTTCTATACGAACTAGTCTCTCAAAGTTCGTATTAGCTTTTTTCTGTTAGACAATTATTTCATAAAGAAGCCCTAATATGCCTTTGCAAATGTCCGCAGGATGTCCTCTCGACGTGTGGCTCGTGTGTCCCTAGCTTCCCTAGCAATAAGGAATAACTTCCCGTGTTAAAGTCGCCTTAACTTTTCATACAATGTCCGTTGAGTGTCTATAGGGACATAATAATTTTGTCGTAAACTCCGCGGAGATTCTCGGTATGAAGGTTCGGCTTTTTGACAAATGATTACTGTATGCAATCATTGCGGCGAAATTTGTGCACTTTTTTTTTAGCAGTAAGTTGTAGCTATGTATATGATACAGTCATCCAATTTCGATGAAATTCAGCAAGATGATAAATAATTATGTATAAATGTTAAATACGATGTTTGATAATGGCATAGGAATTAACTATTTCTATTCTAATTCTATTTTTGGTCCGATCGTTCTTATGGGAGCTATATGATATAGTAGTCCGATCTTGCTTAAAATTGGGGGGGAGGATTAGAGAGAGGGAGAGCAAATTAAATAGTAATATTATTCTCAATGACGAGGCAGGCGCCTGGTGGTGGTGCTGTTGTCGAGGCGCTCCAGATAGGCTGCGGTCAGTCTGGAAATCTCATTTGGTAGCTCTATCACTTATAGTTGCTGAGATCTCTGCAATTTTACGGACGGACGGACATGGCTAAATCGATTTCTCTTCTCATGCTGATCAAGAATATATATACTTTATAGGGTCGGAAAAGCTTCCTTCTCCCTGTTACATACATTTTGGCGACTTTAATATAACATTTCATCCTATGGATGCATGGTATCAAAAGAGCTAGGGAATAAATAAAACCAAGCAAACAAAAACCAGAAGGCCGGACTAACTTCGGCCATGCCGAAGTTTGTATACCCTTGCAAGTTCTTGTGTTACTAAATTCCTAAATAGAGTTATCTAAATGTAAAGACCTTTGTGTAAAAATCCGTATCACGGCATAGCACGGCACGCAAACATATGCATTTATGTAGATATGCAGCATGCAATTTTTCCATTTATTTGTATAACAGCTATATCATATAGGTATCCGATTTTGATCAAATTTGGCAGGATTTTAATTTATTATGTGCAAATGGTATTTACTAAGTTTGGCGATGATCGCAATAGAAACAAAAATGTTTTTATAAGCAAAACTATTTTTGGTCCGATTGTTCCCATGGGAGCTATATGATATAGTAATCCGATCTTGATCAAATTTGGCATGGATGTTTTAATGTATAGTAAACTGCCAAATGTTAAGTTTCGTGATAATCGGGTGAAAAAGAACAAAGTTATTGATCTAAAACTCATTTTTCGACCGGTGGTTCCTATGGGAGCTATATGATATAGTTGTCCGATCCGGACAAATCCGAGATATACAATGCCTGCAGTATATACAAGACTTCGTGCAAAATTGCAACTTTGTAGCTTTAGCGGTTTCGGAGGAGAAGCTGTTAATCCAGACAGACGGACGGACGGACATACAGACGGACAAACGGATTTGAACTCGTCTTGTCAAGAATATATATACTTTATATAGTCGGAGATGCCTCCTTCTATGCGTTTCACACTTCTGACCAAAATTAATATAACCTTTTTGCAAGGGTATAATAAAATAAAGTAAGTAAGTCGCCGGACGACTTGGATATACCATGCATCAGATATACATATATTAAATTTCTTTCAAATGCTATCTCGCTCACTCTTATGTGGACACGAGCACTTTAGCGCCCCCCTACCAAATCGGTGATTTCCAGCATATGCTATCTCGCTCTTTTTTGCGTGCATCTGCCTTGCACCGCTTTGAGTGAAAAACGTTTCTATGTATAACTCGGCCATTTTTATTCCGATTCTTGTGATATTTGGTGGGATGATAGATATTCGTAACATGTATGCGGATACATATGTACATACATTTTGGCGACTTTAATATACCATTTCATCCTATGGATGCATGGTATAAAAAGTAAGTGAACAGTAAATTTGGAAATGAACGTGTTTAGTTGCTCAGTTTAGTAATGAACTATTTTTTTGTTCACTCATTTATCAGCAACCCAACACTACTCCAAAGTGATATTTTGGGGACAAATTGAAAATTTCTAGTACGCAATTTCCATTAGTTTTACTAGATCTACAACTTTATCTAAGGGTTCTGCAAGTTGCCAACATTTACGGTGCAACATCTCAATATAATGACCAACACACGTTTGATAAAATTGTTCAATAATGGAAAAAATCAAAATTGAGCAACAATAAAAATATGAGTCTAACGGCCGCCACTGCGTATGAAAATTATTTGAATATTCAATACTTATGTTATTGTTTATTATATATTATTATTTACTAATGAGATATACATATACCTGTATATATTTTCTGACAAATGCAACATATGTATGTCTGCCTGTGGCTGCTGTACAATCAGCTGATCAAGGATGGTGGATAGTGGATGGTGCTCTACTTTATTGTTACTCTGTTAATCTGCATTTGGCGAGTTACCACAGTGTTGCAAGCTGCGCCATTCCTTCTGAACTATAGTACATACACACTAGAAAAGAACGTTAGTCGTTGCCCTTTTCCTAACTATAATAAGTTAATGTTATTGATTTCAATGAAGTAAGTAAGTTTGGCATAGCCCAAGATAGCCTTTTTGATAATTTAACTTGGTGCATGGTATATCCAAGTCGGCACGGCAATTTACTTACTTTATTTTTTGTGAAATTGTCTAAGATATATCTGATCAGTCCTGAATACATAGTTGACGCATAATGCATTTCTTAATTCCTTCTTCGGCTTTTTGGCAAATGCGAAAACACTTCAAAGCACTTGGCCAAGTTTGCTCATTTTCGACTTAAGTCTCTTCAGAATAAAATTTAAACCATTCACCCCAGCACAAACACAGCAAAAGCAACAGCAACAGCAACCATGATCTATTCAATTACCGTTTTAGCAAGTCCGCCCCACACCCCAAACCAGACAGCATCAACTCACTTCATACCACTGGACTCGGACCGAGACCCGGACACGGACCCTATCCTCCAGCGTCCAACCAGAAAATACTCGGCTTCTAAAGCGGCCACTTAAAGCGTGGCTCTCACCTTTTGTTCATAAAAGTAATTAACTTCTTTTGGCGACGCTTGAAACGGTTCGAGAAATTTACGCATTAGAAATGTGATAAATTTTCAGTTAAAATGTGAACTAGGTTTCCTAATTTTTAGGTCCTTAGTTTTAAGGACATAAAAATCTACGTTTGAAAGTTATGGACACACCAGAGTGCGACTTATCAACTTAACCAAAAAGGGCACAAATGGTAAAAGAGATGTGATTGGTGACGACATCGTGGCGACATTTTCTTAAAAGACAAACCCAAGTGAACTTAAAAATCTGTTAAATTTCCTTATTTACAGACGAAATGTTCACTAAGAGATATTTCCATTGTTTTTATGTAACCATTTGAAGAATCGTGTCACGTCATTGACTAATTCCTAGACTAGAAAGTAATCTGCCGCGTTTTCAATGTTAAAGTGTTAGAGCATAAGATTTGACGAGGTAAATTCGAAGGAAGCTGGAGCTGTAGAAGGCCACGATGAAATTGGAATGAATGCAATCTTGCTGAAATATGGAAGGAACGCACGCTCGCACACACCCACATCCACACCCACACTCACAGACATTAAACATTGAAGCGACAAACGAAATGAAAAACGGCTGTGCAAATTAATTTTACGTTGTACGAACAACAAAAACTACAAGAATAACAACAAGATGGAGCACAAAAAAGAACCACTCGGACGACCGTGACTACGACAACGTTGTGTGTGTACCGGGGATGATGAATAGCAAACAAAAGCAACAACTATGCGGGGCATACGCCCATAACTCGACAAATACTACTGTTGCACTCTGACGAAGAGGGTGGGTGGGGGAGGTCGAAGTAGAGGCAAGTCAGCCCTGGAAGGAATTTTTGGGGTGCTAAAGATACTAACGTTTTGCAAACAGCAGCTAGACAAACATTTAAATTATTATAAAAAAGGTTGCCAAAACCATCCTCTATTTCACTTTAATTACCAAGCTCTGAACGAACGAATGAAGGCTGGCTGAAAGGAATGCTACAGTAAAGGGAGACATAACCCTAAAAAACGGATTGTGGAGAGTCGCTCTGTTAGCATGAAGCGGGGCGAGAAACTTTAATTTTGGAGATGTTCGTGTTGCAACAACTCACAGTAAATTTTGAAAATGGGCAGTGTTTGGTGCAGTAACATTGAAGCCAGGGGCTTGAACATAGATAAATCGAGAAAACCATTGCAGCTTGCAGAGTATTCAAAGACATTGTTTGCAATGTTGCAATATTAAAGATCGGTAGTTAAATCCCTTTCCTATCGTTCGATTTCCATTTTCACCCAAGAAGTGTTTATAGTTACAAGTATTCCATATCTAGTAACACTTAAATGACCAATTAAGTAACAGGAAATAAACAGCGGACAACTGAAGCAGGTTGATGTACATACAAATATCCACCGTTTCCCTTCTACCTTGGCGAGGTAAATACTAAGTATTTTACAATTAAGCATTTAAAGCCATAATTAAAAACATTGTCTGGCCTGACGATGCCGCTACCTGCTCACACAGCACAACGGAGTACAGCAGAGTTTAGCTTTTTATTTAACCCATTACTCCGTAGCAATTTTTCGCTATTTCTGTTCCTCCTTCTGCTACAGGTACTACATAAGTAGAAAGCCGGGGCAGTAAAATGTTGCCCCAATGGTAACACAGAAGCGAGCAGGAATAAATAAGTTTGTGCGAAACACCACAAATAAATAGAGGTCGAAAGTGCAGAAGAGGAGGTATAAAAAGTAGTAGTCGTCGTAACAGGCAAGACGAGTTGTATGTGCAGGAGCAAACGCCATCTTTGGACCTTAACCACATACAGTTTAGGTTAAACGCCATCCATTAGCTAAAAAGGGTAACGTGTCGTGAAGGCACATGGTGTGGTTTTATCAAATTATACGATCAACTATAGATATCGGTATTATATTATCGATATTATAATTTGACTACGTTATCTGTCATTTAGGTTAGCATTAAGCAGTTGTAAAAAGCCCATGGGGTGTATTAATTAATCTACGCTTCAAAATTTCCCAACAGCAAGGTGCGTAAGGTACCCAAACATGTGATTGAGTTTTCAATAAATGCGCTACAACCGTTTTTTTAAATAAAACAAAAACTGTTTTGGATATCAATGAAATTATTCGATGCCATTGCTTTCCACCACGGGCACGCTTGAAGAAGTCCAGACCCTGAAACCAATTTTCGACAGCTTTAAAGCATAAGTCGTCAGATACTGCTGCAATTTCACGATCGATATTCGTACGAAGTTCATCAATTGTCGCTTGCTTGTTGGCATAAACCATGACTCGAGGTGGCCCTATAGGAAATAGTCTAACGGCTTCAAATCGAACGACCGAGGCGGCCAATTCACTGGGCCATTACGCATATTTTACTTATTGACGAAGCCAATCAGCCAGATATCAGCTTTATCATAGAAAATGCTTTTTTGGTAAAAATCCGGATCATTTTCAATTTGGTGCTCAGACCAATTATTATTCTTGATCAGTATGAGAAAAGAAATTGATATATCATACCACCAAATTTCATAAAAATCGAAACAAAAATCAATTTGATTTTTTGAGGATGTAGGCCAAGATCTTTTCACAAAATTCGCCACAACGACGTCACAGAGATATCCAACGTTTGAGAACGGAGTGTGAGAGACTGATTTGGGTCTTCCTTAATGGATGCGCTAGCGGCAACAATATTCGGTACTGTGCCTTAGAGCTGGGAAACTATCGATGGCACTATCGAGGTATCGAATATTTACTGTTTTGAGCCACCATCGATTGTTTTTGGCCACTATCGATAGTATAACATAACATAACGCTTGGATAGAGTAAAATTTATGTTTATTGTTTTTCTTTGTTTTCTTTTTATACCATGTATCCATAGGATGAAATGGTATATTAAAGTCGCCAAAATGTATGTAACAGGGAGGAGAAGGAAGCATTTCCGACCCTATAAGGTATATACATATATTCTTGATCAGTATTAATAGCCGAGTCGATTGAGACATGAGCATATGCTGGAAATCATCGATTTGGTCGGGGGGCGCTAAAGTGCTCGTGTCCGCATAAGAGTGAGCGAGATAGCATTTATAAGAAATTTAATATATATCTTTTCACCTGATGCATGGTATATCCAAGTCGGCCCGGCGACTTACTTGCTTCATTTGTTTCAAGAGTTGATCTCCATAAATTGAAAAGTCTGAATACTGAGATGCGTTAATTTAATTTTAATTTAAACAGAATCAGTACAGGCACTTTTTCTACAATATTGAAACAAAGTAAGTAAGTCACCGGGCCGACTTGGATATAACATGCATCAAGAGAAACCAGAAGGCCGAACTAAATTCGGCCACAGCTATATGATATAGTTATCCGATTTTGATGAAATGCAGGATTATATTTTGTTATGTGCCAATGTTATTTATAAGTCTATTCATCCTATGGATGCATGGTATAAAACTGATTGAAAAGTCTGTGCAGCAGCAATGTGCTTCGAAGCAAGTAATTAATTCACATTACGAATATGTAAAACATTAGCAGTTAAATAAACTAAATGATAATTATTTATTTTTGCTGAAAAATTTCGAACCGCTTAATGTTTTAAGAGCCCCTCGAACTTCGAGTTAACGAGAGTCGACAGTATATAAATGATGCGTGGTATCCAAGTTGGCCAGGCGACTTACTTACTTTATTTTTTACTTGGTTCATGGTATGCAAGTCGGCGCGACGACTTACTTACTATATTTAACCAGGAAATTTTGATTTGTTTCGGTTTAATTTGTCAATATTCATTTAAATTTCTTTATTGTAGATTTTTAACGAACTTAACGAATGATTTGGACGAAATTCAATATATTCTTAAAGCTGACGGAATTTAGCACTCGCATAATTTATGAGCCACGTAAGTTAAACTCATTTATATCTACCAAGATAATAGCTTTTAATATAATAATGATATAAATATTTTAACTATTAACATAGAGTTTTACCCTAGGAAAGATAGTCCGTCGATATTTTATTTTTTGATGCCGTCAAAATAAACAACTTGACCAAAATTGTACCCTCCAGCGAATTGCAATAGAAGGCAAAATTATTCCTTTGGGGTGGGTGAGGTGGAAGTGAGGATGGTGTTGGATGTAATGCGGCGGCATGCACGGGCTGTGCCGCAAAAGGCAACGAAAAAAAATTTATAGACAAACTTTCTGGCGTTGCAGTGGCGTGCTCTTGTGGCGAGAACTTTTTGCTTGAATATAACATTCATAAATTTAATCGGAACAAACATTTTTCGCGTATTTCGTGCTTTATTTTCGGGCTTGGGTTTGTTTTGGCCCACGTTTATCACTGAGATGACGTCAAGTATTCCACTTTTGCAACATTTTCCGGCTTTCGTTTTGGGTTTCAAAGAAGAAATAAACAAAATAAATAATTCATAATGCAAATAGGCCAAATAGAACAGAGCCAACAAATGGAAATAACAGTCAGAAGGCAATGCTACTGGAACTTCCGATTTGGAGTTCGGCGAAAGACTGTGGGCAATCTGAGTGTGTTGGTGGCCAGTGTCTACATAAGCACTTTTTGAGTCGAAAGGATTACCACACGAATCCAAATCAGTGGTAGTCGTTCATTCTGCTCTTGTTTAATGATGGGCGATTGTTTTTGGTCAAATATATCTACATATAAATTAAGTAAGTAAGTCGTAGCACCGACTTGGATAAACTATTCATAGGATTAGTTAGTGTGTCAACTAATATATGCGATTAATGTCGTGGCAGAAAATCACCTTTTATCGAATTGCAGGGGCGGAAGGGTCAAATAAATTTGACCAGTGCTCTCATTACTTGAGTCTACATTCTAAATTTGATAGTTCTTGCATTTATAGTTCCCGAGATCTCGATGTTCATACAAGCGGACAGACAAAGGGACTCGGTCCGGCCTCCCATGGTGATCAAGAATAGATTATACATTATAGGGTTGAAAATGCTTCCTGCTGCCTGTTACATACATTTTTGGCGACTTTAATATACCATTTTATACTATGGGTGCATGGGATAAGAACTCAAAAGGCTTTCCTTTCTTAGGGGTCTCCAACTACATATGTACATATAGCCACTGAAAGAAATTTTTGGAAAAAACAAATGGAACTGTGATTTGATTAAATCATGTAGTGTTTATGTCTTTTCATAACTCTTTTTTGAGTCATACAATATATGCTTACACTTATTCTGTTATCGAGCTACCGCATGTTGGCCCAACGCGAGACTAACTACACAGTTTTTGTCCAATTAAAAGCTTTTGCATAAGACCATTACGGAATCCTGCGGGGCATTTCATTTATTAATAAAGTAAGTAACTCGCTGGGCCGACTTGGATATACCATGGCATCAAGGGGCAAAAACTACATCGAGTTTATAAAACTAAATTCATATACTAAATTTCTTTCGTATGCGCGATTGCTAACATATGCTATCTCGCTCACTCTTATGTGTGTGCACTTTAGCGCTCCACCGGCCAAATTCGCCCTTGCACCGCTTTGAGTGCAAAACATTTCAACGTATAACTCGTCCATTTTTATTCCGATTTTTGTAAAACTTGGTGGAATGATAGATGTCTATAACATGTATAAGTTGAAATCCGATACGATAAATATTGCGGGAGAAAATCGCTTTTATTTTAATTCCGGAGGCGAAAGGGTGCGTGGCAAAAAAAATAAAGTAAGTAAATCGCATACTGCAGGCATCTATTGTCCAAATACGATAGCTCTATCTTTTATAGTTCCCGAGATATGGAGGCTCAAAATATTGTTTTTCAAATAGTTTTTCAAATAATAAAAAAAATAAACTCGATCTACCTGCATAGCAAACGAGTCTACATGCCAAGTTTGGTAGCTCTAGCTCTTATAGTCTCCGAGATCTCGATGATCCTACAGACGGACAGACAGACGGATATGTTTCAATCGACTCGGGTATTGATACTGATCAAGAATATATATACTTTATAGGGTCGGAAAAGCTTCCTTCTCCCTGTTACATACATTTTGGCGACATTAATATACCATTTCATCCTATGGATGCATGGTATAACCAGAAGGCCGGGCTAACTTCGACCATGCCGAAGTTTGTATACCCTTGCAAGTTCATGCGTTACTCAATTCCTAAATGGAGATCGCAAAATGGAAAGTGTTTTTGTGTAAAAACCCTTATCTACACGCTATAGCACGGCACGCACACAGATGCATGTATGTAGATATATGTATGTATGCTGCAGCATGCAATTTTTCCATCTGTTTGTATGACAGCTATATCATATAGTAATCCGATTTTGATCAAATTTGGCAGGATTATAATTTATTATGTGCAAATGTTATTTGCTAAGTTTGGTGATAATCGCAATAGAAACAAAAAAGTTTTTAGAAGCAAAACTATATTTGGTCCGATTGTTCCTATGGGAGCTATATGATATAGTAGTCCGATCTTGATCAAATTTGGCACGGACGTATAGATGTATAGTAAACTGCCAAATGTTAAGTTTTATAACAATCAGATGAAAAACAACAAAGTTATTGATCTAAAACTCTATTTTCGACCGACGGGTTCTATGGGAGCTATATGATATAGTCATCCGATCCGGATGAATCCGAGATATACAATGCCTGCAGTATATACAAGACTTCGTGCAAAATTGCAGCTCTGTACAGACGGACAGACAGACGGACAAACGGATTTGAACTCGTCTTGTCATGCTGATCAAGAATATATATACTTTATATAATCGGAGATGACTCCTTCTATGCGTTGCACACTTCTGACCAAAATTAATAAACCCTTTTTGCAAGGGTATAAAAAGAATTGCGTCCAGTGCATTCCAGTTCAACTTATGGTCTGTAGAGCTAAGCCATGGTTAAGGGTTTTTACAGCTTAAAATAGTCAACCAAGGCCAGCAGCAACAAGAACAGCGGAAAAAAGGCAACACCGCATATTTTAAATAAAAATGTAAAATCGTTAGGGCGTTTACGGTTACGGTGCGCAGGGTTAAACTAAAATAATCAAAAAGTGGAAAGTAGGTGGAAAGAAGAAGAAAAGCAAGCGTAATCGCCAAGCAACAAACACAGACAAACACATACATATACTCACACTTGCACTCAACATGGTACAGCACACAAAAAAAAATGCAACAAAATCGGATTAAAAAGTGCTCGCGGGTTGGGGCAACCGAGCCAACAAAGCCCAAAGCCAAAGCGAACTTGGGTTCTTCGGGGTTCAGGCAAAAGAGATGCAAAATGCAGTAAGACGGTTTTTTATAGTTCAACGATGGATTTACGGTGTAGCACGACTCAGAACTAGAAAAAAAAATAAAGAATAAGAGTGACCTGACATCGCGTAGTGTTGGTTAAGTTGCCCGGGTTCATGCACACAAGCTGAATGAAACTGTCTATTTAATAGCTATGTATGTATGTATGTAGGTACTGGGTATGATATAACATAGATGGGAGTATTTAATAAGGGATTCCTCCTGCAGTCGGTTGCATTTGTTTCATTGTAAATAAAAAAAAATGTTTTTCTAATGCATTTAATTGGCTAAATTAAATGCAACATAGCATATTGCCAATGCGTTCGTTACTTTCCATTGATAATGAATGGGTTCAACAAAACTATGAAAATTATTGAATTTGTTCTACTTGTCCAGCTATATGATATAGTTAGCTGATTTTTATCAAACTTGGCATATGGGCATTTCCAGAAAAAGGTCCACCACGACGAAAAAATTAAAAGTTGTTAAACAAATGATTTTTAAAATGCTTAAGAAATATTTGAATTGAAATAATTTAATAAGTTTTCAGCATATTTTTGATGTTGTTGTGAAATATTGGCACAGAAAGTTACAAAATGATTTTTTCCATTTTGGGCTACTTTTAGTGCAGGTTTTGTTTTTTGTTGTAATTTATTATACATTCATTTTATGGTTGCAATCTTCTTACGAGATTTTAAAAACAACAACAAACTATTGCAAAAATGGAAAAATAGATGAGGCAAGCATCGATGAACGGTAAATTTTTGACTTTCTTTCACCTGCTATTCCTTTGTCACGTACGCGAGCAAAAAAATTAATTTTTCGTCAGTACTGCATTTCTAATCGAAGCAAGTTGATGAAAATAAATATACAAAAAAAAAGTTAATCGTACTTAAATCAAAAAAAAAAAACAGAAATGTGCTTTCGCTTCTGAAAATTTTTTTATTTAATTTGAAAGTTTGTCACGTTCGCCATTTTAAGTTTGACTTATTAGAAAAATATTATTGTTTTTCGTTCAAACATATTATATTATTGTAATAACATCAAACATAAAAGAAAAATGGAAACAATCGGCAAATATTCCAGGGATAGGAAAAATTCATCATGTTTTTTGCAATGAAAGTTTTGTATTACAATTAGCTCAAACAGCATATTCAAAAAAAATCCTAATATTTTCGTATAAAACCAGTATTCCTTATTATTATTATTGTTACATTTCTAAGTTTTGAAGTTTTCTAAATAAAATGTTATGAAAAATTTCTTTCACCGCCTATATGGAATTTTGTCACGTTCGCCATGTCACGTTACAAATTTTTCAAAAAAGTTGTAACAAACAAAAACGTAAGTAACGTATTAAAATTATTTCTAAAATGGCAAACTGCAATATTTAGTTACTGTTTAAAAGAATTTTCAATCAAATAACTTGCCAAAATTCGCAGACTTTCGCATTTATCAAGAAAATGTCAAACATGATTTCCATTTTTTGTCACGTTCGCGATGCACGTTTTAGCTCGAACACGGAAAATCTTTAAGGGTTGTCTTTTATAATAGAAATTGTGTTAATAAAGTGTTATAAACACGTGAAAAAAGTTTTTTAAAAATTGCAACTTTTGGCTTTTTTTTAACATGTAAAGGCGTACAAATGTCGCGTTCGCGATCCTGGAAATACCCATATACTAATAAAAACTATATTTATTCGTATATGTACATATTTATTTATTTCACTTATATCTTATATTTTTGGCAGGGGTATGATGAATAAAATTGGCAATGTAATTTCGTTATAAATGTAATTTTCATATCTTTCAAAAGTGGTTAGTCAATGAATTGAAGATTCTGTGTAAGACTGAAATAAATTCGTTTTGTCTAATATTTGCAATATGGAATATGTTTAATTTTTTTTTCCTTTTTATACCATGTATCCATAGGATAAATTGGTCGCCAAAATATACATATGTAAATGATCAGCATGAGAAGAGAAATTGATATACACAACATGTCCGTCTGTATGAGCGCCTACATCTCGGCAACTATAAAAGATAGAAGTAACAAATTTTAAATGTAGACTCGTTTTTTTTTGCCACGACCCCTTCCGCGCAACTCGATAAAAAGTTATTTTCTCCCGCGATATTTATCGTATCGAAAATTTGGCAAACTTATATATGTTATAAATATATACATTCCGCCGAGTTTTATAAAAATCGGAACAAAAATGACTGAGTTAAGCGTAGAAACATTTTGTACTCAATTGCCCACAAGGGTGGCGTTGGACGATGGGGGCGTGTGCATATTAAAGTGAGCAAGATATCATTTGTTGGCTAACTCGACATGCAAATGGAATTTAATATTTGAATATGGTTATATAAATTAGATATGTTTTTTTTTACTTGATGCGTGGTATAAGGAAGCCAGCGCGCCGACATTCTCATGAACTCCATTTTAAAATGAATCTGCGTGATTCGTTTGATTACTGAATCACAGTAATCATTATTGATTAATTACTAGATATTAAGAAGCTTCTGTTTTTGCATATACAGGATAGCACTTAGTCCAGTCTTTCACATTGTCTATGAGATGGATTGCTTGACTTGGTTGCTGCCTTTGCTATCTGTACTTGCGTACTCGCCCGACCGTTACGACGATGTCGTAAAACTGGCAAACGCAAAGTTGCCAGTTGCACGATGAAGTAGAAAGGAACGCAAGAATGCAAAAGGTATAGTAGTTGCAAGTGCCATCAGAAAGGAGCTCACATAATGCAGCCGTAAAATCAAAGAATGTGAAGGAGCGAAATTTCAGGAGGGGGCAAAGTGGCACAGCTATAGAGAAGGCTGGCAACAAAATTGCAGTATTCTAAGTCGTTTTACGGTCCCCAAGAGGTCGGACGTTCGGTTTGTGGGTCAGACTGAAAAAGGAAATTACGGATTCAAATTAGCGGCACTCAATCTCAATCTAAGTTCTGCCGCCAATCAACAGCCGGCTAATGCGTTTTATTCGCCGCCCATCGCCCCTCCTCCCTGCCGGCCCCCTTTTATGCAATTTAATCAACTTATCGCGCAAAATGCACAAGTACTCGATCTACTTCTACACTCCCCCTCCGACCTTAGTCAAAGTAATCAATGATTTTTCAGTTATGCATTAAAATGCAAAATCGTTCGCCCCCACACTCACAACCTCGGCACTTCTTCCCTCTGCCTATCTCTCTCTGCTCATTGGCTCTGTTGGCTATTTAGGGCTAATTAAATTGTGTTTAACGGCTGCCGTTGCTTCTGAAAATCTGAGTTTGGCTGCTCGGGTTTTTAGCAGTTTGTTGTTGTTGATGGCTCACAAAAACTGAGAAAATAGCTCCTCAACAAAATAGAACAATTTTCTGTACCGCTTTTTAACTTTTCACAAAGTTTGCAATTGAAATTCTGGAGAAAGCAAGGATACGTGGAAATTAGTGAGCGGCAAGGAAAGTTCAACCATTCCGTCTTGAATCATTAGGCAATTTAAAAGGTTTATTAAATATTTGTTCTTTTTCTTAAGTGGTTATAGATATTCTTAAATTTCAAAGTTTTCGGTGATTTTGCTCGTTCAAACTAAATATAATAAAGAAAGTAAGTCGCCGGGGCGACTAGGATATACCATGCATCAAGTGAAAATTCACATATTAAATTTCTGTCAAATGCTATCTCGCTCACTTTTACGAGCACTTTGGCGCCATCCACCGGTCAAATCCGCCTTGCAGCCATTTGAGTACAACACGTTTCTACTTGCCCATTTTCATTCCATTCATTCATTATTTGCTAAGTTTGGTGATAATCGCAATAGAAACAAAAAAGTTTTTAGAAGCAAAACTATATTTGGTCCGATTGTTCCTATGGGTGCTATATGATATAGTAGTCCGATCTTGATCAAATTTGGCACGGACGTATAGATGTATAGTAAACTGCCAAATGTTAAGTTTTATAATCAGATGAAAAACAACGAAGTTATTGATCTAAAACTCTATTTTTGACCGACGGTTTCTATGGGAGCTATATGATATAGTTGTCCGATCCGGATGAATCCGAGATATACAATGCCTGCAGTATATACAAGACTTCGTGCAAAATTGCAGCTCTGTAGCTATAGCGGTTTAGGAGGAGAAGCTGTTGATCCAGACAGACGGACAGACAGACGGACAAACGGATTTGAACTCGTCTTGTCATGCTGATCAAGAATATATATACTTTATATGGTCCACCAAGTTTCATAAAAATCGGAATAAAAATGCCTGAGTTATGCATTGAAACGTTTTGCATTCAAAGCAGTGCAAGGCGAATTTGGCCGGTGGAGCGCTAAAGTGCACACACATACGAGTGAGCGAGATAGCATATGTTAGAAATCGCGCATTCGACGAAATTTAATATATGAACTTATTTTTATAAACTCGATGTAGTTTTCTTCCCCCTGATGCATGGTATATCCAAGTCGGCCCGGCGACTTACTTACTTTATTAGTTATATCATGTTCTAGTGTACCAAATTAAATTAGGATACGTTGAAAATTGAGCAAGAAAATCACCTTTTATCGAATTCCGGAAGGGGGCAAAAAAAAAACTTCACCAGCTACACGAGTCTACATTATAAATTTTAGCTTTTATAGTTCCTGAAATCTTTGGTCCCTTACGAACGGACAGACGGACATGTCTTAATCGACTCGGCTTCTCATGCTGATCAAGACTATACATACATATATATTTTAGAGGGTCGGAAATGCTTCCTTCTGCCTGCTACATACATTTTGGCGACTCTAATATACCATTTCATCATAAGGATGCATGGTATAATTAGGAACTAAACGGAAGGTTACATATTTCTAATTATCGTATGGTTTTCCCATAATTACGAATAACTCTAAATGTCTTGTAGTTAAGACGATATATATGTATAAGTTGAAGCCTGAAAATAGCTAGTTTTGAGAATTTTTTGAAGGAACTATTTAAAATTTATGATTTATCTAAAACTATGTATATTTAATGTATTATACTTATTAAAAATCACTGGAACTTCTTAAAAAAAACAGCCTTTACGGTACCCAATGGCGTTTCCAATAAAAAAACATCGGAAATTAAACAAATTAGTTAACTAGATACTAAAATCTAGTCTTTGTCATAGAATTCTCATTTTGAAAATAATGATTTCTCACAAAATGGCGGACGTTTGAAAAAAGTTTTGATTTTCATGCAAAAAGTTAATTGTTTGTTTATTGTAATAATACAAAAACTAAAAAAAAAATGTTATGCGAAAGTAATTTATAAAATGAATTTGGTTTTATATACTTTTTTCACTTGTTGCATGGTAAATATATCCAATTTAATTAAAAACGAATTCTGTGGTCTCTAAATGGATCAGTCAGATAACTTTTGAAGTTCCCGTTAAGGAGGGGCTTATTTGAGCCATATTGAATGTGCGCGTTAAAGATTTGTAAACAATATTCGACAAGTTTTAATATTGTGAGAAATACTGCATGGCAGTGTTGATGGGCTTTCAAAGAGAGGAGCAGAGGATCATCATGTTTGCGTTAGCACTCAAATTGTTAAACTACTTGAAGACCTTGAATGTGTTCACTTATTAAAGCTTACCCAACTACTTATTTAGAATAAGCTCATAGAATAAACAGTCTTATGATTTTCGATCATTTATGGCGACCTTTTGTTGGAATGCAGCTCAAATTGCCATTGTTTGTATAGCTATATCGAACGAGAAAGATTTCGAGATTATTGTTAATATTTCAAATACGTTTATCAACAAAACAAAACAAAAAAAGTTGTACTAATTTATGAATGTTCTCAAACTGCATACGGGTAAACGAGTAGTCAGTGGGTATAATTTACATTTCACATCAAAACGAGTCAGCTGTAACGCCCAATGTGAGCTGTATAACTGACAGCTTATATTCATGATATGGCTAATCTATATACATATGTATGTAGATACATACCTACATATACAAATCATTTGTAGGTACATATGCAACCTACCTATTTCTGTTCGTATTATAGAAACCGGTTTGCTAAACTTTTCTTTCAAGTGCATATGAGAATACAATATATAGGTTCTCTCACCCTTTACTGCGCGAAATCGAATACTCAGAAAAACGAGTTTGGTTTTTGTTTTTTTTTTTAGAAACTTGACCGACCAGGCATTTGAATATTTATGAATTTGTGTCTACTACAATACTTGTAGCTCTTAGAAGCAAATGTGTATTAGTGCTTGTAGTTAACCAAATACATACAGACAGCTGTAACTTGTGAACATCATTTTCCGTTTTCACACCTTAACGAAAATTGTACCAGACAGAATAAGTAGTACCTACTATATGACTCGTACAAGCTATGTAAAGTGTTGAGGTACTGCTCAGCATTCATGGTGTTTTCTATGAAGGCGATATTACCGACTCCTCGACTAGATATCAAATCATTACGGAAAGTTTGCCAAATTTCACGGTCTGAATTATATTACGCTGTTCCAATAAGGTCCATCATTGTAATAGAGCATCATTTTGGTTTCGTCATAAAATATGACGTCTTCCCAATAGTCTGCTGCGCGATTTAGCATAATAGTAGCGAAAGTTAAGCGCTTTTCCACATTAACTGGCGATAGCAGTGGTTTTTTTCCGAGTCACTCTTGAAGAGTATTTATGTATGTCGTAGGATGGCCTGGCGCACAGTTTCATAGGAAACAACTAAATCGCATTCATCCTGGAGCTCCTTGGCAAGCGATCTCACCGAAATTAGCGGATTTTGATCGATCTTCCGCATGATAAGGCGGTCTGCCCGTTTGTACAATTTTTTTTTACGCCCACTTCCACCCTTTGCCCAAGTTTTTGGCGCGATTAATCACATTATATATTGTTTTCCTCGATACCGAAAACACGTCAAAGCTTAATCTTCTTCCTGGCATTTAAAAAATCAATTATTTTTGCCTATTGCATGCTCACTCAACAAAAGAACGAGAGCAAAACAGGTGGCAAAAATGAAATGTGTAAACACTTTCCTGACAGTGTCAGCAATGTGTAATCTCAGTTTTTGTTGTTTCTTTAGTTTTGTATTGATAATTTTCGTTTCGTTTTTTCATAGTTAAATTAAGTATTTAGTATTAAACTATAATTAATTAAAAAAACATTGTTAAAATGAATAAAAACCAGTCATTTTTCTATTTAAAGTGAAAAAAATTATTTTTTTCCAAGTGTGTAAAGTATTTCTTGACATACTGTATGTATGTATTGTATACTTAATAGCAAAAATTGTATGTATGGTAAATACCGCAAAACAATTAACTCAAACCATATACATATACACAATCATCGTCGTCGAACAAGTGGAGCAGTACAAGGTCAAGGTAGCACCGCCATTACCACCACCACCAGCAGTGAGTCAAAAGCAGGCAAGTCCCCGTTGCCTTATACGTTCCCCTGTTCACCGCACTCACCCAACTGTCCATCCACTAAGCAAACCACTTAATAATTCAGCTTTATTGGTACGTGAAAACAAACAAAACAGCTGAGCGAATGCTACGTACTTAAATATAAATATGTAAATTTAACTACATATGTGAAAAAAGTAGCAGAGAATAAACAAAGATCTAAGAGCAGGTTTATGGCCCACAGCTGACTGTTCGACTTGGCACAAAATCATAGAACTTGCTTCGTTATTTTCCATACAAATAAATCATCATCAATACTCTATACTTCATGAAGACACCCGTTCAAGTATTGGTTACGCAGTTTTGCAAGATAGTTGGCTTTTTTATTTGGATTTTTGCCTCCTTCGATTGCATACTGACTTAGGAAAAATATAATCCGCCTTTTGAATGAGTTCACACCAATGTTTTGTGGAGAGAAAATCGTTTGGAAAAAGTTACATAAATTATTTACAATTGTTTAGCTAGTCTTGTCTGTTTAAATCAAATTGCACTGCGGCCACTTTTTATGAATTGTGTATTTCCGAATAGAATCATAAAAAGTGTATGTATACGAAAAGGAGACAGATTTGTTTTACACAATTACAGAATAATATATCAGGTTGGTAGGAATTTAAGATAACTAAAATTCAATCATCAAAAACCGACAATCATTGCCAAATTAAATACAACATAAGGAATATTTATAGCGTGCCAAAAGCAGATTGAAAATAAAGATAAAGTAGGTAAGTGGCCGGGCCGACCATGCATCAGGTGAAAATATACATATTAAATTTCTTTCAAATGCTATCTCGCTCACTCTTATGTGGACACGAGCACTTTAGCGCCCCCCGACCAAATCGATGATTTCCAGCATATGCTATCTCGTGTGTGCATCTGCCTTGCACGGCTTTGAAGGAAAAACGTATAACTCGGCCATTTTTATTCCGTTTTTATGATATTTTGTGGGATGATAGATATACGTGACATGTAATAGTGTGCCAAATTAAATTACGATACGATAAATATTCGAATGAAAATCGAATTTCGGAGCCGGAAAGGGGCGTGGTCTGCGTGCATACTGAACGCATCTACTGTCCAAATGCGATAGCTCTAGCTATTATAGTTCCCGAAATATGGAGGCTCAAAATATTGTTTTTCAAATGGCGTGGGTGTTGCAAAAAAAAAAAAAAAATTCGATCTACCTGCAGAGCAAACGAGTCTACATGCCAAGTTTGGTAGCTCTAGCTCTTATAGTCCTCGAGATCTCGATGATCCTACAGACGGACAGACAGATGGACATGTCTCAATCGACTCGGCTATTGATACTGATCAAGAATACTTTATAAGGACGGAAAAGCTTCATTCTCCCTGTTACATACATTTTGGCGACTTTAATATACCATTTCATCCTATGGATGCATGGTACAATTAAGTGAGTAAGTCGCCGGGCCGACTTTGATATACCATGCATCAAGGGAAAAAAGCTACATCGATTTTATAAAGCTAAATTCACATACTAAATTTATTTCGTATGCCTGATTTCTAATATATGCTATCTCGCTCACTCTTATGTGTGTGCACTTTAGCGCTCCACCGACCAAATTCGCCCTTGCACCGCTTTGAGTGCAAAACACTTCAACGTATAACTCGGCCATTTGTATTCCGATTTTTATGAAATTTGGTGGAATGATAGATGTCCATAAGAAAATTTTTAAATTCCGAAGGCGGAAGGGAGCGTGGCAAAAAAAATTAACTTTGTCAGCGTCTATAATACACGAGTCTACATTCTAAATTTGGTAGCTCTATCATTTATAGTTGCTGAGATCTCTGCACTCTTACGGACGGACAGACAGACGGACATGGCTATATCAATTTCTCTTCTTTTGCTGATCAAGAATAAATATACTTAATAGGGTCGAAAATGCTTCCCTCTGCCTGTTACATACATTTGGAGACTTTAATAAACCATTTCATTATATGGATGCATGGTACAAAAACTAAACCATGTAGCCAATACAGTGAGTTTCGATGTTTCGCAGGCGACTGTATGATTTTGACTAACTGCGCCTGCTCCAGTGCCTTAGCATTACACCGCATTTCACTCGACGACAATTCTACTGTCGTCCCGTCGTTACCTCACCTGTCAGCCAACATATTGCTAAGGTGAAGGTGCTATGTCCTTCTCGCGTCTTAGTGATACGTGATTTCTTACTGTGCTTCTATTTCTTGAGTGTATATTGTGTGTTTCTCTTAATATATATTATATCAGTAATTATACCATGCATCCATAGGATGAAATGGTATATTAAAGTCGCCAAAATGTATGTAACAGGGAGAAGGAAGCTTTTCCGACCCTATAAAGTATATATATTCTTGATCAGCATGAGAAGAGAAATTGATAGAGCCATGTCCGTCTGTCCGTCCGTCCGTCCGTCCGTCCGTCTGTCCGTCCGTAAGAGTGCAGAGATCTCAGCAACTATAAATGATAGAGCTATCAAATTTAGAATGTAGACTCGTGTAGTCTTGGCGCAGACCAAGTTTATGTTTTTTTTGCCACGCCTTCTTCCGCCTCCGGAATTTAATAAAAAGTGATTTTCTCCCGTAATATTTATCGTATCGTAATTTAATTTGGCACACTCATAGATCTTATGAACATCTATCATTCCACCAAATTTTTTTTGCCACGCCCCCTTCCGCCTCCGGAATTTAATAAAAAGTGATTTTCTCCCGCAATATTTATCGTATCGGAATTTAATTCGGCACACTTATATATGTTATGGACATCTATCATTCCACCAAATTTCATAAAAATCGGAATAAAAATGGCCGAGTTATGCATTGAAACGTTTTGCACTCAAAGCGGTGCAAGGGCGAATTTGGCCGGTGGGGCGCTAAAGTGCACACACATAAGAGTGAGCGAGATAGCATATGCTAGAAATCGCGCATACGAAAGAAATTTAATATATGAAATAAGTTTTATAAACTCAAGGAAATTTGTTTTCCCCTGATGCATGGTATATCCAAGTCGGCCCGGCGACTTACTCACTTTATTTTTTGTCTTATTTCTCTGTTGTAATTTACAAATTTGAAAAATAAAAAAAGTTGATAGAATTGGTGGTCTGATCTAAGCGTAATTGCATAGTTTCCACCAGGGCTAATGACTGTCAGGAATATATCCTCTGTTGGCTGTGTGAGAATCCTGTACCTGTCAAGTGTGCGGGTCTTACACCGAGGATTAAGGACATCATTATTAACAGACATTCTTGCCGCGGTATAGAAAAAGAGATGTGGACATTTATGAAGCTCTAGTCCGCTTCATAAATGTCCACATCTCTTTTTCTGGTTCGCTGGTTTTGATAAACTCAAAGCTCAGTTTACCTTAACGTAAAAAGACGATTCCTCTTCTCGTCCCTGGCAGGTCTCAAGATTCATATTTACCCAACCTTCAGCGCTTAATATCGTTTAAAAGCTCGGTAATTCCGGGCATTGAGGCTACTCTCATATCGCCTGGTAGTAACCTCACATCTAATGCGATAGCAGGCGTAGTGTCCTAATTGTTTGGGCATTCTTTCAATCGAATGAAAATTGCCGATAGTTTTATTATAGGCGGCCCTGTAAGTGGGTTCGCTGCGTCTACAGCTGCCGTTGTAGCACACCCGCCAAGGTGTAGATAGCCTTTTTTAGCTTTTACGGAGACGTGGCTAAATCCTGACATTGCTGACGCATTAGTTTTTGCTTGAAAATTGTCTGTATTTAGATTTAGATGTGATTAAACTCCTCGCATAGGTGGAGGAGTTTTGATTGCTGCTGATGCTGCTTTATCTGAAGATCGTTAGATCTGATATTTGTACTTGATCCTTCCAATTGTGCTGTTTCCAGGATTGAACCTTTTGTTCTTCCGGAAGATAAATTTAATCCTACTTTAAATTACTGTTTAAATTTAAAACCAGAAGGGCCATGCTGAAGTTTGTATACCCTTGCAAGTTCTTGTGTTACTAGATCCCTAAATAGAGTTCTCTAAATGTAAAGACCTTTGTGTAAAAATCCGTTTTTACGCGCCATAGCACGGCACGCATAAATATGCATGTATGTAGATATCCAGCATGCAATTTTTTCATTCGTTTGTATGACAGCTACATATATCATACAAATATCCGATTTATTTATTATGTGCAAATGTTATTTACCAAGTTTGGTGATGATCGCAATAGAAACAAAAAAGTTCTTAGAAGCAAAACTATTTTTGGCATGATGGTTCCAATGGGAGCTATATGATATAGTAGTTCGCACGGATGTTAGGATGTATAGTAAACTGCCAAATGATAAGTTTTATGATAATCGCGTGAAAAAGAAAGAAGTTATTGATCTAAGACTAATTTTTTCGACCGATGGTTCCTATGGGAGCTATATGATATACTCGTCCGATCCGGATGAATCCGAGATATAAAATAAATAAAATGATATAAATGTGTATAACATGTATGGTGTGCCGAATTCAATTACGATATGATATTGCGGGTGAAAATCGAATTTATCGAATTTCGGAGGCAGAAGGGGGCGTGGCAAAAATTTTAATTAAACTTGGTCGGGGTGTATACTGCACACATTTAGTGTCCAAATACGATAGCTCTATCTTTTATAGTTCCTGATATATTGGGGCTGAAAATATTGTTTTTCAAATATCGTGGGCGGAAGGGGCGGGTTATACATAGAAACGTTTTTCCCCCAAAGCGGTGCAAGTCACACAAAAAAGAGCGAGATGGCATATGCTGGAAATCACCGATTTGGTCGGGAGGCGCTAAAGTGCTCGTGTCCACATAAGAGTGAGCGAGATAGCATTGGAAAGAAATTTAATATAAGAATTTTAACCTGATGCATGAAATGTACATATGTATGTATATCCAAGTCGGCCCGGCGACTTACTTACATACTTCATTTTGATATACTATCAACAGTGAAGCAGAATTGAGAAATTTGCCTTGACCACTGTTAGGACTGATATTAGAAGCTGAGCTTTCTAAAATTGGTTTTGTTAATTTGTAAACATTGTGTAAGGTCCTGCCGCCAACTGATAGAGTAGAAACCATACCACTAAAAGCTGTGGGTAAACAACGAAGATTTAACAAATTTAAATTACGGATAATTTCCATGCTTAAGTCGAACAACAACACCAGCAGAAAGTGAAAAATGCACACACTTGCTCTCTCGCCACTTTGCTTAAGAAACGAACACACACTTAGAAAACTAACGAACACATATGTACATACATAAAACTAAAGAACAACAACAAAAGCTCTCTCTGCGCACACAATAAGCAATTCCATGTGGTTGTTGTAGCTAACTTGAATCGCTTCTCCTGGCCTCACTAATTGAGATGTCTTAATCAAAATAAGTACAGGTCATCTAGAGTCCAATACCTCCATCATATGAAATTTCAGCTCTCTAAGTTAAATTTTGTAGGCTCTAGGTCTGTCACAAGAAAAGTGTTTGCCGTTTAATAAAAAAGAAGATATTTACATATATATATATATAGATGTACATATATGTACCCACATATGTATGTATGTGTGTACATTCAGACTATACAATTGTATGTATGTATGTATGTATGTATATGTGCAAATGTGACCACAGCTCTGTTCAAAAAGATAACGGTTCGTATTAGTATTTTAAAAGCTTCACTCCACATCTGACTGAAAATGTTGTGTTTTCCAATGAACAGATAGTTACTCGCATACATACCTTTGTATGTATGTATGTTGACGTTGACCATCCAGCCCCACCCCATCCGGAAACCAAAGCCGATGGTGCGCAGTCTGAGTGTCTGTGTCCAGGGAAATGTTTTAATTCATGCGGGAATTATTTAAATTGTTCATCTTTAATGCTGTTAATAGCTTGCAATCAAGCATTTATTTGTTGTTGTTTGTACCGGCTCTCGCTTCGTCTTTGTCTCCATTGTATACGCCCCTCTCCCCTTTTGTCTCACCCACACTCTATGTATGTGTATGTCTGTTCCCATCCCTGTCACTCTCTATATTTTCTGCGGCGCCTGCATGTAATATGTTCACGCAATTTATAAAGGACAGAAGGACCTCCGTCTAGAGCGTTGACGTTACGCATTTATAATACTGTCAAGTGCATATAACACTATATTCTGTTGAAATATTTAACAAGGCGATTTCGGATTGCTGTGGGTATGCATAAAGGACATTCGTCTTTAGCCGGATCAAATCTATGTTTGTAAGTATGCTAGACAGACATGGGCTGATTGTCCAAGTGTGATTTAATTCATGCAACAAATTTCGAAGGATTGCTAAAATAAAATAAAGTGAAAAATCTACTTCAAATTTATAAAACTAAATTTCTGTATTAAAGAAAAAATATCATAGCAGCTAACTTCGGCTATGCCAAAGTTTGTATACCCTTGCAGCCCTTGACCATTACATTTTATTTCCTAAAAAATTTTTTGTTTCTTAATCCAATGAAGCAATATTTTAAATACAATGGCTGGCGCCAGCCAATCGCCAAATAGTAAGCGTGCCAAGACAATGTAGCGATTGATATTCATATTCACACACATCGCAATTTTGACACGTATATGTGCTTCACTGCTTAACAAGCAGTGCTTATGCGTCTGTGTATATATAGGCAAATTTTATATCGTCGAAATCAGGCGTTATGTTTATCCGATTGTTTTGAAATTCACGCATATGATGTAATCCCTTTTTATTTATGTACATAATGAGTTTGGATACGATTGTTCGAAAAATAGAGAAGTTATTCGCATTTAACGTTTGTATTTGTATGACAGCAATATGATATAGTTGTCCGATCTTATTCGAAATCGCAGATGTGCATGTGGCTGTATAGAAAAGCTTATATACGAACTTTGAATGCCATAGCTCTAAAACTGTGGGACTAGTTTGCATAGTGCAAGACACACAGACGGATAGACGGACATGGCTATATCAACTCGTCTCCTCATCCTGATCAAGAATATATATACTTTACAGGGTCGGAAAAGCTTCCTTCTCCCTGTTACATACATTTTGGCGACTTTAATATACCATTTCATCCTATAGATGCATGGTATAATAAAGTAAGTAAGTCGCCGGGCCTACTCGGATTTACCAAGTATAGCACACTAATACATGTTATGAAATGAATGTATGTGAATGTATAATGAATGTATGTGAATGTATAATGAATGTATGTGAATGATTGACCTGGAGTGGACCGAAAATAAAGGTTAAATCGAATAATAAATTGTACGACAAGTCGGTCTGAACCATGTTGTCCTTATAATACGACACTTTGTGTTCGTATAAATGTTATGATGTTATATGTAGTCCTCGGTAGATGAGTTGTCTTAGTGGCCCTGTCATAAAGGCACTGAACGGGTTTCAATCTCAGGCTAGTGTATGGATGTAGTTATCGTCAAAGCCGATGGTCATATACATATGTATATAGTTTACAACTATATCCAATACTAAATAAATAAATAAAATATTATGATGTTATACTGATTAAATAAGATATAATTATTCCAAATGGTACACTAGAAAAGAGAGCAATTTGACAAGAAAAGGGCCTGTTCAAAGGCTCAAATAATATGGAAGTATCATCAGTCAATTGCAGTTGAATGCCGCCAAAAGTGATATTTGTTGGAGTGAAAATTTGGCTGAGTAGTTTCAGTATCCGTATCCCTGAATTACCTGAAACTGTCATTTTACATTACAAAATTAAACTTTTTACTTAACTAATTCTGACCTCGCATATGTAAATTTTGCGAGAGAAAGGCAACCATAGATAGGCCGCATAGAGAGTTCATAACGCATAAGTTACTTCTATTAACCGAAAACAGTTACCAAATCTGCTACACTCGAACTTGCAGATACAGTGGTGGCCATTTATTTGGCACATTTTTTTTTGCGTTGTTCAATTCAGATTTTCTCGAGTGTTAAACAATTTTTTGAAACAATTTTTTTTGCAATGTGTTCGTCAATATATTGAGATGATGCACCGTAAATTTTGTTAAGTTAGGTTTAGCCGTTTTTTTCCAGGTACATTTGATTGGAAAAACCCCCCATTTTTTGTGGACAAATATTTGGCACACTTTTCCAGAATCGTTAATATTAAAGATACACCTTTGGACCCTAAGAAGAAGTTAAAGAACTAGTAAAACTAAGAAAAACTGCATACCAGAAATTTTCAATTTGTCCCCAAATTGAGTTTTGGAGCCAGTTGAAGTTGCGATTTTTGCTCCTAAATTTGGGTCTTTTCACTTGGCGCCGTTTTACGGCACTAATTAATGCTAAAATACTATTTCCTTCAAAGAACGGATTGGAGGAGATAGAATTTCCAGTCCAATGAGGTATTTTGCATTAAAATCGGATGACGAATTAATAAATGACTCGCCTCGCAATAAGTGTATTTTTTATACGAAATGCATTATTCCTTATAACCCAATCTTCCATCTCTTTCTTTTTCGTGCATGCAAGGACGCTACTTAGGCAATAAGAGACAATGCCCGCAGGTACCTGGGTGTCATAGCCAAATAATGCGCCCACAAGCCGTCAAAACATTTTTTCACGATAAAGGAAAGATGCGCCGCTTTGGTATCCGACTAAATGTTAAATACTTATAATAGTTTAAATAAAATCAGTTATTTTATTTAAACTATTATAAGTATTTAGAAAACGTTGCATTAATTGATTAATATCATTAATTGATTAATATCATTAATTGATTAATATCATTAAAACAGTATTTAATATTTAGTCGGATATCCTCTATTTTTTAATACATCCAAGCATCTGCTCTTTGGATTTCATCCCATAATATATTTAGGTTGCTTGGTTTGGGAAAAAACGTTGCATTAATTTATTATATTATTAGTATTTAACATTTAGTCGGATACCAAAGCGGCGCATCTTTCCTTTATCGTGAAAAAATGTTTTGACGGCTTGTGGGCGCATTATTTGGCTATGACACCCAGGTACCTGCGGGCATTGTCTCTTATTGCCTAAGTAGCGTCCTTGCATGCACGAAAAGAAAGAGATGGAAGATTGGGTTATAAGGAATAATGCATTTCGTATAAAAAATACACTTATTGCGAGGCGAGTCATTTATTAATTCGTCATCCGATTTTAATGCAAAATACCTCATTGGACTGGAAATTCTATCTCCTCCAATCCGTTCTTTGAAGGAAATAGTATTTTAGCATTAATTAGTGCCGTAAAACGGCGCCAAGTGAAAAGACCCAAATTTAGGAGCAAAAATCGCAACTTCAACTGGCTCCAAAACTCAATTTGGGGACAAATTGAAAATTTCTGGTATGCAGTTTTTCTTAGTTTTACTAGTTCTTTAACTTCTTCTTAGGGTCCAAAGGTGTATCTTTAATATTAACGATTCTGGAAAAGTGTGCCAAATATTTGTCCACAAAAATGGGGGTTTTTCCAATCAAATGTACCTGGAAAAAAACGGCTAAACCTAACTTAACAAAATTTACGGTGCATCATCTCAATATATTGACAAACACATTGCAAAAAAAATTGTTTCAAAAAATTGTTTAACACTCGAGAAAATCTGAATTGAACAACGCAAAAAAATATGTGCCAAATAAATGGCCACCACTGTATGTACATATATGACAGTAGGATATGTTGGTATGGATGTACATATGTCTGTACTATTCTCAGTCATGCTGTTGTTATTATAGTACCATGCATCCATAGGATGAAATGGTATATTAAAGTCGCCAAAATGTATGTAACAGGGAGAAGGAAGCTTTTCCGACCCTATAAAGTATATATATTCTTGATCAGCATGAGAAGAGAAATTGATAGAGCCATGTCCGTCCGTCCGTCTGTCCGTCCGTAAGAGTGCAGAGATCTCAGCAACTATAAATGATAGAGCTACCAAATTTAGAATGTAGACTCGTGTAGTCTTGGCGCAGACCAAGTTTATGTTTTTTTTTTGCCACGCCCCCTTCCGCCTCCAGAATTTAATAAAAAGTGATTTTCTCCCGTAATATTTATCGTATCGTAATTTAATTTGGCACACTCATAGATCTTATGAACATCTATCATTTCACCAAATTTTTTTTGCCACGCCCCCTCGGAATCGGAATAAAAATGGCCGAGTTATGCATTGAAACGTTTTGCACTCAAAGCGGTGCAAGGGCGAATTTTGCCGGTGGGGCGCTAAAGTGCACACGCATAAGAGTGAGCGAGATAGCATATGTTAGAAATCGCGCATACGAAAGAAATTTAATATATGAAATAAGTTTTATAAACTCAAGGAAATTTGTTTTCCCCTGATGCATGGTATATCCAAGTCGGCCCGGCGACTTACTTGCTTTATTTAAAATGTTTGACCCTGAGACGTATTTATAGTCATCGCAATAGCACGAATGGCTGGAAGTTGGGTTCTCTGAAATACGAAAAGTAAAATGGTTTCCGAATATGTCATACGAATACGGGAAATTGAAATTCGAGATTTTTGAACTTCGCAGTCAATTGAGTTTTGGATCCATTCTGGTTGATAAAAGAACAATCATAATTTTTTTGAGGGAAATCAACTAACTTTAAAATTTCAGAAGATAAAATAATTTCTGAAATATTCTGAATATTTGCCTTGACCACTGTTAGGACTGATATTAAAAACTGAGCTTTCTAAAATTGGTATTGATAATTTGAAAACATTGTGTAAGGTCCTGCAACCAACACTAAGAGAGTAGAAACAATACCGCTAAAAGCTTGTGGTATACGACGAAGATTTAACGAATTTAATTTACCGATACAAAGCTAGCTAGCATAAGTATGTACAATATGTACACAAAACTAAAGAACAACAACAACAGCTGTCTCTGCGCACACAATAGGCAATTCTACGTGGTTGCTAGCTACAATTTTAATCGCTTCCCCTGGCCTTAATAATTAAGATATCTTAATCAAAATAAGTACAGGTCATCTAGACTCCAATACCTCAGTCATATTAAAATTAAAAAAAAATAATATTATAGTACATGCATACATACATACATAGATTGATATTTCCCTCAGTGCATGTCAGTCAGAGTTTTACGCAAACTGTGCCCGGCCTCATCAAGTCGACTCTACATGTCAACACGCTAAAAGTATGCCCCTGTATGAGAAGTGGGGCTTCTGCATAATACGTATTTAGGCTTATCGGACGGGTATAAATTAGACTTTATGTAGATTTGAAGCTATATACATATGTACGAGTACATACATATGTATGTACCTCTTGATGTCTGTCTACGGATTTGCGTATCCCGTTTCTCAATTATATATCATGGATATATGCATGAATAAGTGTGTGCGTGAGGTGAGTATGTAGGATGGATCTACACACCCACACACACACATGTAACAAAATGAAACAAACAGAGCGCAAGAGACAAAACATAACAGAACAGAAGGCAACAAAGTTAGCAAAACACAAAACCAATTTAACTTCTTGATTTCTGGTTTATTTTCATAAATATGCAAAAAAGCGTCAATGCTACCCAGACCCACCCCATAGCGAGTCTTTACTAACCCACCGAAATACATAACCTACATACTTGGGCCTTGACTTTGTCCCTGAGTTTGGGTTTGGTTGGTTTGGGCATCATCAGATGCTTTTTGTATGCTCATTATGGCAACTTGACATTAATAGTCAGCAAACAGCAAATACAAATACAAAAACAAACACATATTCAAATTTACATACTGGCAAATACATATGTATGTACATATGTACATATATGAATGCAGACACAACCCTTGCTAGATGTAGTGTCTCTTCACTACCTTCTTTGGTCCCCTGGTCTCACTGCGCCCATATTTCACCGAATAATTAAATTTTCAATTATGTATGTATTGTATGTACATATATTCACAAGTGAATGCGACTTTATTCATTTTTATTTTTGTACCTTTGCAAAGAGGGTATATTAATTTTGGTCAGAAGTGTGCAAGTATGTATATCCGACCATATTAAGTACATACATATGTATGTACATATATACATATATGTATATGCATATGTACTTATATTATTGATCAGCATGACAAGCCGAGTTCAAATCCGTTTCTCTGGCAGTGTCGATCGGGTCATTGTCGAGTTTGTATTGCCATTTTAAAGGTCCAAATATGTTAAATACTGAAGGAAAAGCCTTCTGATGTCACAGATGGTAGTAGGTATGAACAAGCTTGGAAGATTAGGTTTGTTTTAAAATTTTTTTACATTCACAGATTTATCTAAAATCCCTGCACTTTCAAATCAAACACTGTTCAAATCGAGTAAAAGACATAATTTGGGATTTGTAATACAAACAACAAGCAGTTAGATATTACTAAGTACTACTTATATTTACCTAGGTATGTGTGCATTTGGATAAACAGATTTGCAGCTCAACTCCTTACTTCTCCTAGTCGTTATTATTTCCGGTCGTATTGCCCTCATTTCCCAATCGACTATAAATCTCAACTCAGAGCAGATTGCAAAAGATTTGCCTCCACTATTTGGACAAAACATCATCGATAGCAGCCAACAAATGTAGCTAGCGACCTCTCTTTAAAAGTAAATAAAGTAAGTAAGTCGCCGAGCCGACTTAGTAAACCATGCCTCAAGTGCCTCAAACTACTTCGAATTTATAAAACTAAATTCTCTTCTTTCTTCTTATTAGCTTCTTTGATATTTTTGACATATTTCTATTGTATGTTTTTTAATATATTTTATTAACTGAAGCTGTCTCAGATAATTACCGTGTTTAATCCTAAACACTATGTGTGTGCGAGTGCGTGTGCATCTCAAGTGGCAAAAGTTTTATTGGCTCTTCTTTCTTGGTTTTTGTTTAATTGCAAAATACAAGAAAAGTGTGGCTGGCTAACTTTAACATCAAGGAGAGGAGAGTATCCTTCGGTGTACACGTTGCCTTTGCAGCCTTCTTCCGAGCGACTTACTTTGTGATGTTTTGCCCGAGACAAAGATGAAAGTTGTTTATGGCGCAAGTTTTATGCAACAGACTGTGTGGAAAAAGTTTTCTTATTTACCTGTTTGAGCTAGACAATTTTCTTTTATATGGTGGTAATTATAATTAAGGTGTAATATTGAATACAAATTAGGATTCAAGAAAGGACTGCAGCTGGTTGTAAGGGAAAGCTAATATACATTAATGCTAAACGGATGAAATACACCTAGACCTCGCTTTGCGTCGGGGATACGTTCCAAAAAAGTACAACGCACATCGAAACGACTCAAAGTGAATTAAGATTTTCTATAGAAAACCATAAAAAGATCGAAGATAGGTTCCAGGGTTCCAAAAAATCTTACATATTAACAAAATTTTAAAAAAATTATATATCATTTTACTATATTTCATGTGATAGATATAAAAAACAAGAAGAAACTAATTCAGTAAAAACAAAATAATAAATTCAACTGCTGAATAATGACAAAAAAATTATAATTAATCACTATCTGATGAAGCTTGAGTGTCTCTTGTCGTACCGCGACTTTCTTTAAAAAAAATTGGTCCAGTGTTGTCTGAGCAGCTTTTTTCTTTAGCGTAAAAATACATTTCCTTGTAGCAATTCATATTCGCAGCTACCGCCTTGGACACTTTAAGACTCCTTTCGCTGTCAGGATCCTTCTTTAATAAAATCTCCATAGCTTCGTCAATTAAACACATCGCTTTGCAAATTTCTTTAGAGGTTAAGTTATGTTCCTTGGAGTTTTCTAAGCGGTCATCTTCTTCATTAGCGATTTTGAATTCCAGTTGCAAAAGTTCTTCATTGGAGAACTCTTGGTTGTGCGAGGTTAGCAATTCATTTATATCAGCCTCCTCCATACCTTCAACATTTAAATTTTCGGCCAAATTAGAAAGTTCATGACGAACAGCTGGTGTATGATCAATTTCGGCAGTGCATTTTTGTGAACACATTCAGGCCATATTTTGCGCCAAGCACCATTCATGCAAGATGGTTTAATCTCCTGCCACGAATCGGATATAATTTTTATAGCTCTCATAATGTTGAAATTTTTCCAAAACTGTAGCATGGTAGGTTTATCTTGTCCATCAGTCTCACTTATAAGAAGCTTAAAGGTTCGTCGAAGGTAATAGCTTTTAAAAGTTGATATAACTCCCTGATCCATGGGCTGAATAACTGATGTCGTGTTAGGTGGTAGAAATACAAATTTCACGTTTTCTGACAACTCATCAACGTAAACTGGGTGGCCAGGAGCATTATCTACTAGAATCAAAGCCTTGAAATTTAAATTTTCCTTGTCGCAATATGCTTTTATTTCTGGTATAGCGCACATTGAAACCCAGTTTTTAAATAAAGATGCTGTCATCCATGCTTTTTTGTTTGAACGCCAATGGACAGGAAGGTGATCTTTTGAATAACCTTTCATAGCTCTTGGATTTTCTGATTGATAAATGAGTAATGGCTTAAATTTGAAATCACCGTTTGCATTACCACCAAGAAGAAGAGTCAGTCTATCCTTGCTAGCCTTAAATCCGGGCGCAGATTTTTCTGTTTTAGATATGAAAGTTCTCTGAGGTAGTCGTTTCCAAAATAATCCAGTCTCGTCCACATTAAAGACTTGTTTTGGCTCATAGCCACCATCATGAATTAATGCTTTTAACTCTGTTGGGTAGTGTTCTGCAGCAGTTATATCTGCGCTAGCTGCTTCGCCTTTAAGAGCAATGTTGTGCAGATTCGCGCGAACCTTGAATCTCTCAAACCAGCCTTGACTTGCTTGAAAAGTTTCATTCTCGTGTGCACTACTACCACTAGCATCATCGTTGGATACTGTTTGACTTTTTATGTCATCAAACAAGCATTTTGCTTTCGTCTGAATTACCATTTTACTTAATGGTAATCTCTGAGCAACTTGATTCTCAATCCAAATAGAAAGTAAGGACTCCATTTTAATCATCAAAGCATTCCTTCTACGAAACATCGTTTTAGCATCTAATGATGTTGCAGATTTTGCAGCCTCTTTTATTTTATCTCCATCTCCCCTAATGGTTCTTACAGTTGTTGCAGCCAGGCCAAGATCCTTTGCTATTTCCACAGCCTTCTCGCGCATGTTAAATCGCCGCAGTATATCTAATTTTGTTTCCAAGCTGATCGTTTTTTTGTTATTTTTTGTAATTCCACCAGCGCTGTCCTTTCGACTCATTTTGCTAAAAAAGTTTATATAAAAAAATAATACTACTCAACCAATAAATGAAATTAAAAAATATTTACCTTTTTTATATTCAGAAACTACCCGAAAAAAATTTATTGATCTCTTTTAAAAAGCACAACTCACTAATTGAAACGCCATGCACTACATAAAAAGTGAACAAGCACATGGCAAAGTGAGCCGAAACAACAAAACGGGAGTTCACCATTGTGGAAAGCATAGCGCAATTGGAACGAAAGGTGATGCCACCTTTTCATAAAAATAAGTACATATTTAAAAAAAACGACTCTTGGGCAACGCAAAATCGAAATCTATCGACGCATTTTTAGTATCATTTTATATTATTTCATTACATTTGTATTTATTTGAATGGTTTTTATTTTGGATATGTTTAGTATATAAAAGGAAACAAAGCGTGTTGAAAAACTGAAAGTGATTCAAAGTGGATTTTTTTTTGTTTGAATTTGAAATTTGAATTAGTGGTTTACCCTGCTATATTTTATCACCGAAAAGTAAAATCTGAGAATTAAATATCAAAACTATTTGTTTTCACTTCCTTAAAAATTATGATGATGAAACAAATCTGCTGATATTAAATAAAAGCTTTTGCCATTTATTCGGAATGTGTAGTTGATCCCTAATCTTGACAATGTCAGCGTTCGGTTACAATATGTACTGAGCGCAAAAATGAGCTTCCTATTGGCAGTATCCACATCAAAATATACACTAATCTTCAAATTTGAAATTCTGCACAATTTGACAGCATACCCCAAAGACCAATTCAACAACAATCAACAGGGCGAAACAGGTTTCCATTCATTTTCATTTGCCAGCATCAGTTGCTGCTGCTGCTATTTTCCTGCTTTTGCCAATTGGGGGCGGGCCACTTTTCATGGTAGTTTGGCTTAAAGTTTTTCCTTTTGGTATTTGGCTCATTTTAAAGGAAATTACAAAAATGTTTACGTATTTGTTTTGGATTCGGTTGAACGGAAATCAAATAGGCCAAGCATTTTTATACCCTTGCAAAAAGTGTATATTAATTTTAGTCAGAAGTGTGCAACGCATAGAAGGAGCCATCTCCGACCATATAAAGTATATATATTCTTGATCAGCAGACGAGTTCAAATCAGTTTGTCCGTCTGTCTGTCTGGATCAACAGCTTCTCCTCCTAGACCGCTATAGCTACAGACTTGCATATACTGCATGCATTGTATATCTCGGATCGGACGACTATATCATATAGCTCCCATAGGAACCGTCGGTCGAAAATAGAGTTCTAGAATCTAGATCAATTACTTCGTTGGTTTTCATCTGATTTTTATAAAACTTAACATTTGGCAGTTTACTATACATCTACACGTCCTTGCCAAATTCGGACTACTATATCATATAGTTCCGATAGGAACAATCGGACCAAATATAGTTTTGCCTTTAAAAACGTTTTTTGTTCTATTGCGATCATCACCAAACTTGGTAAATAACATTTGCACATAATAAATGCACATTACTATATGATATAGCTGTCATACAAACAATGGAAAAATTGCATACATATATCTACATACATGCATCTGTGTGCGTGCCGTGCTATAGCGCGTTGATAAGGGTTTTTACACAAAAACCCTTTCCATTTTGCGATCTTCATTTAAGGATTGAGTAACGCAAGAACTTGCAAGGGTAAACAAACTTCGGCATGGTCGAAGTTAGCCCGGCCTTCTGGTTTATATAGTTATAGTAAAAGCCAAGCCAAGCTAAGGGAAAGAAAACTGCCAAAAAAATAAAGTAAGTAATTCGCCGGGCCGACTTGAATATACCATGCATCAAGTGAAAAAAATTATTTCGAATTTATAAAACTAAATTCATATATTACATTACAACACATGCTATCTCGCTCACTCTTAAATGCACGCGAAACTTTAGCGCCTCTCTGCACTATAGACGAATTTCCGAGATAGGTGCTAAAGATGGGCATAGGCCGAATTTTGACGCCCAGTCCATTGGCGCTGGGCCGACTTGGATATACCATGCATCAGGTGAAAAGATATAAGTACATAAAATAAACTCGATCTGCCTGCAGAGCAAACGGGTCTACATGCCAAGTTTGGAAGCTCTAGCTCTTATAGTCTCCGAGATCTCGATGATCCTACAGACGGACAGACAGACGGACATGTCTCAATCGACTCGGCTATTGATACTGATCAAGAATATATATACTTTATAGGGTCGGAAAAGCTTCCTTCTCCCTGTTACATACATTTTGGCGACTTTAATATACCATTTCATTCTATGAATGCATGGTATAAAAATACATTATTACCTTGCAAATTCTCATTTCCTTTATAAAAATTATTGGAGAAAGAGATACTGTTACTTAAATTCGCATTACTTATTTGTATACAAGTATAAAGCTAGATAATGACAGTGGATATATGTATACATTCATGTGTTACATTGTACGATACTCGTAGTGTATCATCCGTCTATCGCATATATATATGCACACACCCACTCCATTTTCTCTACCACTCTGTTTAAGGCACTCACTCAACTATTTTATTTGCGCTTTTCTAACTTGGTCGCGTTATTATTTAACTTGTGAATGCTCTCAATTTTATTTTTGCTTTTTGCGTATTTTATGCTGATTCTGCTTTCGTCTTCTTGCAATACGTCTATTGTGTATTTGGGTTTCCCCCCTTTACGGCACTCCCACTCTAAAATACAATGGGGCAGCTGCCAGAAAGGAGCAGCATCTGTTCCATTTTCCTTCTGGACTGACCGTACGGCGCACTTTTAACTTTCGTTGGCCATTTGGTAGCGCATGTTTTTCTTTTTCTGTTTGTTGACGGCACAAAATACAACTTTGTGCCGCAAAAGTTTGTTTATAAATCAACTTTTTTTCATGTTGTTGTTGCAAAGTTTTCTTCTTAACGGCATGAAGGACCAGCATCCATTCAGAGCATAGTTTTGCCAGAAAAACGCCTTCTCAGCAGTGTCTTCTCCAATGCACTCTATGCATATTTACATTCATTTTGTTGGTGAAAATGATTGAGAAAACAGATTGCAACCTCAAGCAGAAGGGGAAGTTGAATAAGTGAGTGGGTGAGTGAATGACTGAATAAGTGAGAGATCTAATAGTTGGGAAATTTTCGCGCGTTAAGTTTTCTGGACTGACCATTCATTATGCCTGGGACAAGAAACAAATTTACTTTCATTCAAGGAGATTATATTTGGCTAATGCAGCTTTATTCGGCTTTGTTGGAAAAGTTTTTAAAATGCTTTTTTAATTCGTACACAGCATTTAAAAAGGTGTAATTTTAAAAATAAAAATGTAGCTGGGGGATTAAAGCCTTATGCGTTATAAATAAGTAATTATATTCAAGTTTGACTGATGGATTTCGAACTAGCCTGATGGAGTCCTCCTCTGATTAAGAACCGCAGGCTTAACCCTTTTCTCATTAAATATAGAAAAGGCTGCAAAATGTTTTCGTCGTAAACACCATTAAACGATAAAAATAACAGCTGATAGCTTCAGTAGTGAGACTGAATCCTTTGGAGGGGGCATAATATAGTAATAAACAAATCACAAAAAAAGAAATGTAATTAAAAGTTTAACTAGTTTTGCTTACTATTTCAACAAATCGAACAAAATTATCCCAATCAAAATTTCAACAACAGGCTTCTGTATACATATGCACTTCATAATTAGGAGTGATTTCATGAATAAAGTTTCTAATTCCATTACGAAAACTTATGCACTGATCTTACAATAAACAGATTTAACTCAACTGAATCTAAAATTACAATAGACTTATAATTTTTAATCCATACATTAACAGGGTGAAATTGTACATTAATGTCGCCAAAATGTATGTAACAGACAGAAGGAAGCGTTTCCTAAAGAGTGTTTATATTTTTTATCACCAGCCCCGCGAGTCCCGATTGTAGTCAGCACATATCATATTCTTAAACAGCTTCCCATGCCAAGTCGATTAAGACATGTTCGACCGAGGACTTGTAAACTATAAAAACGAGAGCTAACAAACCTAATATGTAGAATTGTGTAGTTTGTACGCTGGTCCGTCGCCAAAAATACGAAAAAATGTGATTTTAGATATTTATATTTAGGTAAAGATATTTATTTTATATTTATATGTTTTTTAAATATGTTACAAAATATCTATCATTCTACCACATTTCATAAAAATCAGAATAAAAACGAGAAGGCCGGGCTAACATCGGCCATGCCGAAGTTTGGATACCCTTGCAATCTCTTGTGTTACTAGATCCCTAAAAAGAGTTATATAAATATAAAGACCCTGGTGTAAAAATCCGTTTTTACACGGCATGCATACATATGCATGTATGTAGACATGCAGCATGCAATTTTTTCATATGTTTGTATGACAGCTATATGATATAGTCATCCGATTTTGATCAAATTTAGAATTATAATTTTTTATGTGGAAATGTTATTTACCAAGTTTGACGATGATCGCATAAGAAACAAAAAGGTTTCTAAAAGAAAAACTATTTTTGGTCCGATCGTTCATATCGGAGCTATATGATATAGTAGTCCGATCTTGATCAAATTTGGCATGGATGTTTAAATGTATAATAAACTGCCAGATTTTAAGTTTTATGATAATCGTGTGAAAAAGAAAGAAGCTATTGATCTAAAACTCATTTTTAGACCGATGGTTTCTATGGGAGCTATATGATATAGTCATCCGATCCGGATGAATCCGAGATATACAATGCCTGCAGTATATTGTGCAAAATTGCAGCTCTATAGCTTTAGCGGTCTAGGAGGAGAAGCTGTTGATCCAGACAGACAGACGGACAAACAGATTTGAACTCGCCTTGTCATGCTGATCAAGAATATATATACTTTATATGGTCGGAGATGACTCCTTCTATGCGTTGCACACTTCTGACCAAAATTAATATACCCTTTTTGCAAGGGTATAATGAGCGACTCAAAGAGACGCAAGGGCAGAGTTGATCAATGGGGGACGTTAAAGTCTTCATGTGTTTGTATCACGGCGGATGAAAAGAATTAAGTATATGAATTTGGTTTTATAATTTTTAAATGGATGTCGGTATGGCGACATATTTATACCATTTTATCGTTAACAGCCCTAGTATTTTGTACGTCCATATGAAGTTCACCATGTGAAGTTAGTGAGTGAGGACATTCGAGCAGAGAGATGCCGCAGTTACGCACTCCTCTCTAGCTTTTGAGCTTATTTCACTACGTCAGATGTCGCTGAATGATTTCGTGTACGTTTATTCAAGACGCCCCCAAGCTGAATCGGACCAAAAATAGTTTTCCTTCTAGAAACTTTTTTGTTTCTTTCGCGATCATCACCAAACTAGCTGTATAAATATTTCCACATAGTAAGTTATAATCCTGCTGAATTTGATCAAAATTGGATGATTATATCATATAGCTGTCATAACAACAAATGAAAAAATTTAATGCTGCATATCTACATACATGCATATGTATGCGTGCTGTGCTATGGCGTGTAGATGCGTATTTTTACACAAAAGGTCTTACATTTGGCCAACTTTATTTAGGGATTGAGTAACACAGCATCTTGCAAGAGTATACAAACTTCGGCATGGCCGAAACTAGCCCGGCCTTCTGGTTTGTTGTTTTCGCTTTGGTGCCTCATGATTAATTATTTGTAGCCTTTGAATGTAAGATTTGACAGATTTAAAATTAGAATTTCCATGTTTCGGAAATTAATTTAAAGCCAAACCTGTTGTATACGCATTTCTCATTTGATTGTCAAACTGATTTACACTTACGAATATTTTTGGACAGTGCACTATGGGCGATTTGTTGATTTTGGCGCATAAAGTCTAAAAAAAGAGCTAGGAGGCTTATTTTTATACCATGCATAATGTATGTAACAGGGAGAAGGAAGCTTTTCCGACCCTATAAAGTATATATATTCTTGATCAGTATCAATATGCATGTATGCATTAGTTTGTATGACAGCTATACCATATAGTTATCCAATTGTGATCAAATTTGGCAAGATTATAATTTGTTATGTGCAAATGTTATTTACCAAATTTGGTGATGATCACAAAAGAAACAAAAAAGTTTTTAGAAGCAAAACTATTTTTGGTCCGATTGTTCCTATGGGAGCTATATGATATAGTAGTCCGATCTTGATCAACTTTGGCACGGATGTTTGGATGTATAGCAAACTGCCAAATGTTGAGTTTTATAATGATCTGGTCAAAAAGAACGAAGTTATTGATCTAAAACTCATTTTTTGACTGATGGTTCCTATGGGAGCTATATGATATAGTTGTCTGATCCGGATGAATCCGAGATTTACAATGCCTGCAGTATATACAAGACTCCGTGCAAAATTTCAGCTCTGTAGGTATTGCGGTCTAGAAGGAGAAGCTGTTGATCCAGACAGACAGACGGAAAAACGGATTTGAACTCGTCTTGTCATGCTGATCAAGAATATATATACTTTATATGGTCGGAGATGCCTCCTTCTAAGCGTTGCACACTTCTGACCAAAATTAATATACCCTTTTTGCAAGGGTATAAAAAGAAAAAATACCATTTTAGCATGTTTTTAACATATATTTTAACTATATTTTAAACTTAATAAAGCAAAAAGTTAATAATCTTCTTCATCTAAAACAAAAGAATTCTCATGTTTGTCATTCTGTGTGGATCGACTTAAATCGCTCAAGATTTCGATTTTATATAATATACAAAATTAGTCACTTTTGCCTTAATTTGCTGTATGTTTGATTCGTTCAAATTATCTATATTTATTTCTTCCATTATGTACGCTGTGACAGCATCAGCATTGCAATTGTTGTTGTCCCAAATATCAACAAGCGTGTTGTTGTTGAACGTAAAGAAAACTTCAAGTGCTTTTTTTTATCAAAAGGAACAAAAACGGGCAGAAAAAATGATTACTACAATACTCCACGGAACACAATTAAAATTGTTAGATTTTTGCTAAAAATACAATCAACAATAACACTGGACATTAAAAACACCACGAACATTTATGCACATTTATCGTAAATACTAGATTATAAATACCTTGATCTTTGCTATCCATGTTACACTTATTAATTTAAATGAAAGAAATGATATATAATTGAGAGCTCCAGCTAATCAGCTGGTTTTGAAGGGTTGCCACTAAAAGAGACTTGCCACCCGAAAAAAAATGTTTTCCAGCTAACTGAAGTGTTTACTACTTATTAATAAATAAATATCAAAGAAGCTAACTTCGGCTAAGCCAAAGTTTGTATACCCTTGCAGCCCTTGACCATTACATTTTATTTCCTAACCAATTTTTTGTTTCTTAATCCAATAAAGAAATATTTTAAATACATTGGCTGGGGCCAGCCAATCGCCAAATAGTAAGCGTGCCAAGACAATGTAGCGATTGATATTCATATTCACACACACACAATCGCAATTTTGACACATATATGTGCTTCACTGCTTATGGCAGCAGCAGTATGCAGCATACTGCTGCCATATGGCAGCAGCAGTACAGCAGTACTGCTGCCATAAGCAGTGCACGCTATATAGGCAAATTTTATATCGTCGAAATCAGGCGTTATGTTTATCCGATTGTTTTGAAATTCACGCATATGACGTAATCCCTTTTTATTTATGTACGTAATCAGTTTGGATAAGATTGTTCAAAAAATATAGAAGTTATTCGCATTTAACGTTTGTATTTGTATGTCCGATCTTATTCAAAATCGCAGATGTGCATGTGGCTGTATAGAAAAGCTTATATACGAACTTTGAATGCCATAGCTCTAAAACTGTGGGACTAGTTGGCGCAGCACCAGACAGACAGACGGACATGGCTATATCCACTCGTCTTCTCTTGCTGATCAAGAATATATATACTTTATGGGGTCGGAAACGATTCCTTCTCTGCGTTACAAACATCTGACCAATTTTATAATACCCTCTGCAAGGGTATAAAAACATTTTCCTAAAATTTCACCACTAATTATGCAAAATCGCCCATAGTGCAGTGTAGTACAACATACAATATTTATTTGCCGATTCCCTTGTTTGTTTGTCATGCTGTGAATTGGTAATTCTTTTCTTTTGTCGTGTATACTGTTTATTCTATTGTATGCAGTATTTTGTATTTTGCCCTCTTCGTGTTGAATTATAGGCTCACAATTGTTGCTGACAGAAAATTAATTGCATTTAATCAGTAACGGGGCTTGAAAAATCGTTAATGGGTTTTTGATTAATTGTCTTGGATGGAGGGGTACAGTATTTTTTGTTTTTATACCATGCATCCATAGGATGAAATGGTATATTAAAGTCGCCAAAATGTATGTAACAGGCAGAAGGAAGCTTTACCGACCCTATAAAGTATATATATTCTTGATCAGCATGAGAAGAGAAATTGATAGAGCCATGGCCGTCTGTCCGTCCGTAAGAGACCAAAGATCTTACGAACTGTAAGAGCTAGAGCTACCAAATTTAGAATGCAGACTCGTGTAGTATATACGCTGATCAAGTTTATATATTTTTTTTGCCACACCCCTTCTGCCCACGCAATTCAATAAAAAGTGATTTTCTCACGCAATACTTATCATATCCTAATTTAATTTGGCACTCATACATGTTATGGATATCTATCATTCCACCAAGTTTCATAAAAATCGGAATAAAAATGACCGAGTTATGCATTGAAACGTTTTGCACTCAAAGCGGTGCAAGGGCGAATTTGGCCGGTGGGGCGCTAAAGTGCACACACATAAGAGTGAGCGAGATAGCATATGCTAGAAATCGCGCATACGAAAGAAATTTAATATATGAAATAAGTTTTATAAACTCAAGGACATTTGTTTTCCCCTGATGCATGGTATATCCAAGTCGGCCCGGCGACTTACTTACTTTATTATATGTATGTACACATTTGCATTTTACAATTTTAATTAATAAAACAAAATATTAAGGTGTAATTGCCAAGGGCTGTAGGAAAAAAAATGAAATTTAGGATCTGCTTGCTGAAGAGGACAATTCGACTTCGACAGTAGAGTGTTTAACGGCGACTGTCGAAAAGTGAGTCTATTATAAAGTGGTATAAAATACATTAATAGATGTCTTTCGGATAAAGCAGCTGATTGTCGGTGCTGAGTTTATACCACAAACATTAAGCAATAATATTATTTTAATTAATTTCATTAAGGTTTTTAATAGGTGTTTTGTTCGGTTTGCGTTAAATTTAATTTCATTTTGTTCTTTGTTGTTTATTTATTAAATAACGGATGCCTGGCATTATTACACAACAATTACACATAACTGCAAACACGTACGTATGTACATCCAAATGTACATACATACATAAATGTATTCATAATTATAATAATAACAGCAACAATGACAACCAATGAGTAAAGTGAACACGACAGCTCCAGACTCCGAAAGTACAATCGCGCTGGTCTACAATTAAATGAAACTGAAGCATTTTAATTGCCATGGCAAATGGGGTTATTAAACGTTGATGTACATATGTACATACATATGTACTATATTACACTATGCACATACATATACATACATGAATAACCAGAATGTCGGGCTAACTTTGGCCATGCCGAAATTTGTATACCCGTGCAAGTTCTTGTGTGGCTTAAACCCTAAATAGAAATTGCAAAATGAAAAGACCTTTGTGTATGTGCATATGTAAGCAGCATGCAGTTTTATAATATGTTTGTATTACGGCTATATCACATAGTCACCACATTTAGCAGAATTATAACTTATTATGTGTAAATGTTAATGTTAATCGCATAACAAACAACAAAAACTTTTAGAAGGACCAAAACTTTTTTGGGTCCGTTTGTTCCTATGGGATCTATATGATATAGTACTTGATCAAATTGGGCACGGACGTTTGGATATATAGTAGACTGCCAAATGTTAAGTTTCATTATAATCCCGTGAAAAAGAACGAAGTTATTGATATAAAACTCTTTTTTCGACCGATAATTCCTATGGATGCTATATGATACAGTCGTCCGATCCGGATGAATCTTTATTAAATAATATTTAGCTATTAAATTGCAAACTTAATATTTAGTTGCATTGGCCTTATTTGCAATAACCGCTACACAACGTCTTGGCATTAAGTCTATCAGGTCTTGGCAGCGTTTAACGGGTATTTTGCTTCAGGACTCCTGAATAACATTCCAAAGTTCATCGTTTTCAGTTGGTTTGGCATCAGCAACTGCTTTTTTAATATCACACCAAAGGTTTTCAATGGGGTTCAGATCAGGTGACTGTGCAGACCACTCCATAACATTTACTGAATTCGCTGCGAAAAACTGCTTGGCTTTCTTGCTGGTGTGTTTGGGGTCATTATCCTGCTGGAAGACCCAAAGCAGTGGTATTTCATCTTCAGCATAGGGTAGCAAAATATTTAGATAGATGTGCTGATCCATGATGGATTTAACCCACTGTATTGGACCGACACCATTATAATATCATACACTAGAGCCACCATGTTTAATGGTTTTCAATGTGTATTGTGGGTTGAATTCCGACTTCTTGGGACGCCGGACGTATGTTCTGGAGCCTTTTCCACAAAACATTACAACTTTGCTCTCATCGGTCCATAAAATGTTTCTCCACTTTTCGAGAGGCCAATTCTCATGTGCCTTAGCAAACTTAAGGCGGTTGGCAATATGTCTGGCATTTTATAATGGGATCTTTCTTGGGTAATTGCGTACTGTTTGGACGGTAGTCGCTATATTCAGGTGCTTCTTTAGTTGGATTGCAGTCTTAAAAGGATACTGAGTGCTCTCCCGGATTAAAGCACGCACCATCTGCTTGCTGAGCTTCTGCTTCGATCCACGTGTTTCCGGCTTCTTTTTGAAATGTATTGCATTTCTAATCATTTTGCTGGAACAACCAACCAATTTCCCAACCTCACGATAGGATTTGCCTTCCAAAATTAGTTTTTGGATGACTTCTCTATTGTCCGCAGAGCAGTGCTTTCCTCGACCCATTATTTCAAAAATTTTTGGATGTATTTGAATGGCAATGATTTTATAAAAGAATGTCTGTCCGTCTGTAGGATCATCGAGATCTCGGAGACTATAAGAGCTAGAGCTACCAAACTTGGCATGTAGACCCGTTTGCTCTGCAGGCAGATCGAGTTTATTTTTTATCGGCCCGCCCCCGCTATTTGAAAAACAATATTTTGAGCCTCCATATCTCGGGAACTATAAAAGATAGAGCTATCGGATTTGGACATTAGATGCGTGCAGTATGCACGCAGACCAAGTTTGTTTCATATTTTTGCCACGCCCCCTTCTGCCTCCGAAATTCGAAAATTTCGAGTTTCACCCGAAATATTTATCGTATCAAAATTTAATTTAGCACACTAATACATGTTACGAATATCTATCATCCCACCAAATATCACAAGAGTCGGAATAAAAATGGCCGAGTTATACATATAAACGTTTTTCACTCATAGCGGTGCAAGGCAGATGCACGCAAAAAAGAGCGAGATAGCATATGCTGGAAATCACCGATTTGGTCGGGGGGCGCTAAAGTGCTCATTTCCACATAAGAGTGAGCGAGATAGCATTTAAAATAAATTTAATATATGTCTCTTCACCTAATGCATGGTATATTCAAGTCGGCCCGGCGACTTACTTACTTTATTTTTTATTGATATCGATATTTTCTTGTTTGCACAACCGATTTGGCCTCAAAGCCAAAAAGTCGATCGTACAACGGAGTATACGAACTGTACTATTTGTTTCGCCTTTTGTTTTCGTTCCTTTTTTTGTATTTTGTTTCTCTAGTTGCGAAAGTTAATGGGCTTGTTGGTACTTTTTTGTTGGAAAAGTACAACACAGTGAATTCTGCTTTCGTATGCTCTTAATAAGTTAATGTTATGGAGTATGAATATCACTTTCTTCAAAGGGAAGAATGTACGACTAGTTCGTATAGTAGAAGACAGACAGACGGACATGGTTATATTAACTCGTCTTCTCATGCTGATCAAGAATATATATATGTACTTTATGGGGTCGGAAACGATTCCTTCTCTCCGTTATAAACATCTGACCAATTTTATAATACCTAGGGTATAAAAAATATGAAAGCAGCTAACTTCGGCTATGCTATATATCTAAACGTCCGTGCCAAATTTGATCAAGATCAGACTACTATTTCATATGGCTCCCATAGGAATCATCGGACCAAAAATAGTTTTGCTTCTAACAACTCTTTTATTTCTTTAACGATCGTCACCAAACTTAATACTTTTCATTTATAAATAACAAATTATAAACCTGCTAGATTTGATCAAAATCAGATGACTATATCATATAGCTGTCATACAAACATATAAAACAGTTGCATGCTGCTTGCACACATACATATATGCATATGTATGTACTTAGATATGTACATACATTTGCGTGACGTGTTATCGCGTATAGATATGGGTTTTTACTCAAAGGTTATTGCATTTAGTTAACTCTTTTTAGGGATTGAGTAACACAATAACTTGCAAGGGTATACAAACTTCGGCATGGCCGAAGAGGCTCTTCGATATTTTTATTTAGATTTTGTGACATTTTGTGCCACATTAAATTAAAAAATAACTTTATATTGAATTCTGGAGGCGGAATGGGGGTGGCAAAATAACAATAAACTTGGTCAGCGTCTATACTACACGAGTCTACAATCTAAATATATACACTATAAAAGGTCGGAAATATTTTTTAAAATGACTCTTTCAGGGGTGTCACAGAAAACGTTAGCGATTTTGGCGACGTTTGAAATGTAAAACGCCGAAGCCAAACGTTGGTGTCATGGTGTCAGTTGACTCGATCGCCGCTATTTCGGTATTTCGATTGTCGATAAGTGCAATAGGGTTGTGCAATTCAAAAAAAAAAAAAAACTAACGTTTGGAATTAAAATTGTTACACATTTTTCGTAAACCAAAAATTATTGCTAATGCTATACAACAAGAAAAAATGTACCTATTTTTTGAAGGTACAGTTAACATACTCCAACACCAAAATACTTAAAATTATTATCGCGCGCAATATTTTCGGTGCTTTGACAACCCTATTGTTTACATTTACTTCAAATTTGTAACTGTAAACAAATTTTGGCAAATTAACCAAAAATTTTAGAACAATGAATTAAATACAACAATATGAATACAATGCATCGATAATTGATAACTATTGCGTTTGTAAGCCTACATTCTCTTTTCTACGCAATTCTTTTTTCGCAACAATGGCAACTGTTTTACCCCAGAATAAAATTTCGTCCATGCGATTTCTAGGTACATACATACATATTAGCTCTGTTCAACAGGTCATTGGATGCAGACCTGGAGGTGTTTAGAACAAATGTGAGCGAAATCGTTGGGAATATTATTTAATATAGACTCTTGCTTCTTTTTAGCAAGCGATTTCCATTTTTACAAATCTTAAATTAGAAGAGAAATAATTTAAAATTCGATGCACATATTCAAATGCAAATGTAATTAAGTTTATTCGATCATATTAGAAACCTTATCCATCAGAAATCCAAAAAATTTCAATACATTTTAAAAAGGGCGGCAACTGCAATTGCATTTTTTACAGCTGTTTACATTTCTTCCTTTTCTTTGGCTGGCCAAGATAAAAACAGAGACGTCAACTTGGTGCATTTTTTCGACGTTTACATTAAATTTATCCGTGTACACACAATTTAAAAAACTTTCTTAAATTTGGTCGTAATCCATAAAAGTTGTGCTTACTTGTGGCATATAACAAACTAAAATTGGAAACACAAATGTTTTCTCCGAAAATAAGTTTCTGCCGTTTTCAGCAGGATGGCAGCCTTGCTAATGGGTGATTTTTTTACAGGCGTTTTCGTAAAATAATAAATTATATATGAACACAAATATTGCCAGCGATTATTTGAATGCAATTCCATCCAAAAATAATCAAATTTTATTTCAACACCATTCTTTTTCAACTTAATTTGCTGTAAGCGCAAAATTAACCAAACGTTGGAGAAAAACTTGTAACTTTTCAAAACTGTCAAAAGAGGTTTCTGTGACACCCTACATTTGCGTTTGTTAGCGATTTCTGTGACAACCCTGTTTAAAAATTTGCAACTCCCCGATTCAATGGGTAGATTACTGAATCTTGGGAATTAAGTACGTTTGATAAGAAGCTTACATTTAAAATCCACATTGGACTTACAATTAACAAAATTAAAAAATTAATTTGACGTCTATACCCACTGATAAACCGAAAGTCTACGCTTTCAATCCATAACAAATTAATAATCTTTAAAAATATTTGTATGCCCATTTGCTTACCAACACATTTTGCGATTCATTTTTATATATAAGATATAAATATTTATGGATATAAAAATCAATTTATTTTTTATTACTCACACTTTACTTTGTTTCATAGCACTCGATGTTCCGAAATAATTGTCTCGTTCACCAATTAAATCTCGCTTGGGTGGTTATAAACTAATTTTTCACCACGTGGCACAATTACTTAAGGAATTTATGAAGCGCTTTAAAATATGAACTTATATGACTTTTTCATTTCATCAGGCCAATTTGAAATGAAAGAAGAACTAAACCACGCCGCTTATGTAGCGTCAAAGAACATTTGAACAGAGCTTCTAAACGTTACCTTTCCAACAATGCGACGTTCGATCTACGATCGGCGTCGTTTGCAAAACGTAATGGTTCTTCTTTCTTTTCCACATGACAATTGAACTGACCATAGTTTAGTAGTATTCTTAGGGTGGTTTATCGATAGCGCGGTTATTTTCAAAAATTTAACTCGGTTTGGTGGTAAAACTCCGGTCACTACAGTATATGTTGCGGCTGAAAATCACTTTTTATCAAATTTCGTGGGCGAAGAGGAAACTTGGAATCATTTCCAACACCATAAACTACATATATAAGAATATTCTTGATCAGTATGAGAAAAGAAATTTATATAGCCATGTCCGTCTGTACATCCCCAAGAGTGCATAGATATCTAGAATTATCTACTATTATGTATTTAGCAGTATCTAACCGTACTCTTATTATTATCTTCAAAGATTTTATGGAGATAGTGGTGTGTTCTAGCAATTACATAATTTTTACAGAAGTGCATTGAGACACTTAACGCTAATACTGAATTTTCAACAAATTTCTGCATCAACGACCAAAAAGCTTTGCGCAGGTAGCATGGGGAACGAGTGGGAGGTGGAAGCAGGCAAATTGCCTTCCAGCATCATTGAAGAAAAGTCAACCGCGACATGCCGTACGCAAAAGAGCCAAGTTCACAAAGGTGTGAGTGTGTGGTAGACCAGCAGGTGCTAATGAGCTGCAGTTTGCCACGCAGCTTCAGAAGAAGCACTAGGACTAGATCCAGGACAAGAGACAGGAACAGGGACTCGGAAAGACAAGGACAGAGTTAGACAGACTGGCAGGCAGCCAAGTAGCCAAACTTGTTGTTAGTGCTGACAGCCGTTAAAAGCTTTGTGCCACGCTCAGCTTCAACCTCTGTGTGATATTTTTGACACTATTATGATGAATTTTGTGTATACGTATATCGATGGCTTAATTTTCCCGTTTTTGTTTTAATTAAAATTGTACATGTCAACGATTTTTTCAAAGGTGGGCGCATTCGCTGTTCATATTGAATGACTTTTTCATTTCCCCCTTGAGCATCTGTCTTGCACCCACCCAACTTTCCTTTGGGACATTCCAGTATTTTGTGGCACTTGTGTCGCCTCGTGTCGACGTCGATATCAAAGTTCCCTGTCAACTGCATTTTGCGATAACAAGAAGAGAAACAGAACGAGCGACGACCATGCCAATCTATCAAATTCATTCATCCCCAGCTAGCCAGCCAGCTAACTGACGAACTATTCTCTCCTCAATCCCTTCTCAGCTCGTCACACACCGTGCTCACGGCCTTCCGTCTTATATCTTTAAGCTATGCTTTTGTTCCGCTGACATGATGCGCGTCAATTAAAATGTGAAAATGGAAAAGTTTTCTTTTCTGTTATGATTTCGACATTTGCCCCGTCATGTTTTTTTCTTGTTTTAGAATTTTTCATTTTTTATGTGGGTGCGGATGCTGTTTTTGCTCCTGAAGTCTAGCTAAATCATTGGTTAAATTAAAACTGCGCACATTACGATTGTGTTATTCCATTTAATGGATTAATTTGTTTAATTTTAATTACATCCTTAAGTCTCTACTTATCGTCTCACTTGTATGTTTTTAAAGTTGTCGAATCCAATTGTTTTGTCATCTATCACAACGCATTTGACCTCATAATTGCACGAGCGATCGAAAAGCTTTCGAGCTCAAAAGCTTTGTATATAAGCTTTTCTATACCCCAGAATGCACATCTGCGGACCACTATCGGACCACTATATTATATACCTGCCATACAAATACAAACGTTAAAACTTCTCTATTTCTGGAAGAATCTTATCCAAACTGATTACGTACATAAATATAAAGGCATTACATCATATGCGTGGATATCAAGAGAATCGAATAAACATAACGCCTGATTTCGTCGATAAAAAAATTTGCCTATATACACACGCACGCATAAGCAGTAAAGATATAAGTATGTTGTATGTTATATTATTGAACATGTCTCCCCGAACTTAATTTTAATGTTTTTTTACGCTATTTACATGAACTTTAAAGCGTTTAACTACTTAACTGTCTACAGCAAGGCTAGGCACAAAATCTTACAAACCGAACAATAGAAACCGATTACAACAATTTTTCGGGAGAAAAAAAGGTCAACATTTGTGTGTGCGCGAACTCGAGGTTTACAAGGTGAGGATAAATTTCATCCTACTTTAAATTAAACAATTGATCTATCTTAAATACCACCATTACTTTGTGCTAATATGATACCTCGAACCCGCTGCTTTCGTAAAACAGATTTTTCTAGACTTAATGATATCATTCTTTCTACTGATTGGTCTTATCTGTACAATTGTATAGACATGGACTCAGCTTTTTCTTTCTTTTATAGTACACTTGATTCACTTTTCGGTAATTGTGTTCCTCTCAAGAGACAGGTGATTTTTAATAGACCTCCTTGGTTCTTTCAAGTGTTATCCAACTTGAAAAATGTGAAGTCAAGATGCTATAAGAAGTTTAAAAAAACTCGCCCTTCGTCTGATTTCATTCTGTATTCTGTTGCTCGTTCGAGACTTATGGTCCTTAATATGCAATGCTATAAGGACTATCTACGGCGCTGCAAATTTCAGTTTTCTCGTGATCCTACGCATTTTGATAATTTTGTCAATACTAAACGTAAGACATCAGTGCATCCGTCTTCCTTGTCGTTTGAAAACAATAAAGCTAACACTGATCAGGCAATTGCCTATATGTTTGCTGATTTTTTTTAAAACAACCTACTCCTCAACGGAATATACCAAAATGTGCAAATGCTTTATGTAAGAAAATTTTGAAGTTATTTTTGTTGTCCGTTGACTCGTCCTCTTTTCCAGCTATTTGGAAGGAATCATATATTATTCCTCTCCATAAAAATGGTAAAAAGTCCGAAGCTTCAAACTATAAAGGTATTTGCAAATTGTCTGCTATTCTTAAAGCTTTTGAAAAGATAATTACTTCTTAGTTGCAACATTTCTGTAGGTCTATTATTTCGCCATCCCAGCATGGGTTTGTGAAACGTAGATCCACTACCACTAACCTTTTAGAATTCACTTCTTTAACGATCGATGGATTCAGAAATGCAAAACAAACTGATATACTGATTTCAGTAATACTGATTCTGTTAATCATACACTTTTGGTTATTAAGTTGAGCGACATTGGCTTTCCGCCAACCCTACTTTGTTGGATTCGCGAGTATCTAACAATTTTGAGTCTTGGTGTCGGCTCAATTTGTTAAACCTTAACACTACTAAGTGTAAGGTAATGACTTTTCATAGAACTTCTCCTCAACTGGTAACCTATTTTGTTAATCATAGTCCTTTGGAACGTCTAACTGAGATGAACGATTTAGGTGTGCTCATGGACGGCAAGCTAACTTTTAATTCCCATATTTCTAATATTGTCGGTAAAGCAATGGGTGTTCTTGGCTTTATTAAGTGGTGGTCGAAGGAATTAGATGATAAATATATAACCAAGATTCTCTTTATCTCACTTGTACGACCAATTCTAGAGTACGATTCTTGTGTATGGTCGCCTCAATATGAGACGGACCAAACTAGAATCGAATCTGTACAGAAGCAATTTCTGCTTTTTGCTCTTCCTGGCTTAAACTAGAATCGCAATGTCGATTTGCCTCCGTACTACAGTAGACTTCTTCCCTCTTTAACCGTAGAATTATGCTTGGTGTAATCTTTATGCACAAGCTTTTGAATGGGGAAATAGTTTCGCCTGATTTATTGTCTCAGGTTAATCTATCCGTACCCTGTAGAGCTACTAGAAACTTCATTCCCTTATCTTTGATTCGCTGTACTACTAACTATGCTATGCATGAACCCTTTCGAGTACTTTGTGCTGACTACAATCGGTTGTACCGAGCGATCAGCACAGAGACCTCTCTTCCTATACTAAAAACATCTATTTTATGTTATTTAGCTCGAAATTAGCATTAGCTATTCGATTATTTATTTCTTGTCTTCGTCCACGCGATAACGTGTCGTACTTTATGCGACTGCGCCCCTCGGGTGGCGCGGGGACTCGCGCGAAAAAATATAAAACCACTCGGCACTCACGCATCTCGAGCTAGCAAAACAACCCGTATTTGTGTTTTTTTCCATCGTAAAACTTGATCTCGAGCACACAAAAATGTGTGCGAATTTGACCCTTTCTCTGCCGAAAAATGGTTGTAATCGGTTTTCGTTCTTCTGGCTCACATGCCAAATTTTTGTCCCCAGTCTTCGTGTACATGAAACTTCCTTTTTAGTGCAGTAGTTGTGTACAATTTGTTTTCGTACATGCTACTTGATCTCGAGCACACAAAAATGTGTGCGAATTTGACCCTTTCTCTGCCGAAAAATGGTTGTAATCGGTTTTCGTTCTTCTGGCTCACATGCCAAATTTTTGTCCCCAGTCTTCGTGTACATGAAACTTCCTTTTTAGTGCAGTAGTTGTGTACAATTTGTTTTCGTACATGCTCTTTGATTCGTGGCATCGTAAAAACTAAAGACAAATACAGTAAGCTAAAAAAGAAAAATTCTTTTAAATTGGCCGGTAAAATTATAAAACTGTACTTATATGGGAACATGGTTCCTGATGGAACATACCATAATTTAGACATGAGCAGTATATGTTAATTTCGTTTTAAGTATTTAAGTCTCGATGTTAAACTTGTTATTCAATTTGGCTTTTTAGTATGACCATAAGACCTTGGTTGCAATATTTATTAGCAAATTCTAGAGATAACTTGAATTATGCTTTGAGCAGAATTTGCCCGAAACCAACATGTACTAAACCTGTAGCAATAGCTTGGTCTTCGCTCTATCAGATTTTTCTTTTCCAGTGAAGTGCGTGCTATTGCCGCGTATTTGTCATCATTTTTACCACGTTTGCTTCCAACCCCTCTTTGCCAAGCCCCTCAGACACATACATATTAAGCATGTCTATATGTACATATGAGACACTATACATACATATGTACAAACACAGATATCATTATGAACAACTACATACAAACATACATGAAGGCATTGTATGGCTTTGGCAGCATGTGTGTGGATGGGCGTGGGGGTGTGTGTGTGGGTGTATATGTGTGTAAATGCTGGGACGCCAAGTGCATGCGAATGCAACAATAAAGGGAACAAAGAAATACCGGAAGTTGCGAAGCAAAGCGGCGGAAATGTAAAATCAATGTTGTTGCTGTCAGTGTATCTAGCACTTCTTCTTTAAATGTGCATGCCTTTTCTCCAACGTCTCCAACAATCCCTACACACACACACACACACACACACACACACACACACACACACACACACACACACACACACACACATACACACACCGACAACATTTTCTCTTTTGCTTAACATGGAGAATTGTTGAGGCATTGTCGTCAACTGTTTGCGTTTTGTTTGCTGTTCGTTGAATATTTCGTTGTTGTTGCTTTTGTTATTATTATTGTGCATTTGCGCTTCAAGCGAATTATGAAGAATGCATAATAAATACACATACATACACACACACACATACCAACACCCAGATACACCCACACAAATACTCACATGCTTGCTTAGACACATATTTCCATTCTTTATCGTGAATTCGAATTTGCATATGTAAATATGTTTTAAAGCAACTCTTTTGCTGTTTCGGCGTACATATTTGTTTAAAGTGGCCTTTTTGGTATTGTTATAACTTTTTTTGCTGTTGTATTTAATTTCGTATGTTCTGTATGTGCAAAAGGTAATAATAACCGAGGATTCGATCATCAGTCTAATGGTTCTTCTCGTATGTCCCTCGGTCGTCTGTCTGCTGCAGATCTATTTGAAAACTTATTCGCCCATTTATCTGCCAGTTAAGTGAGCTTTACAAATTGAAACCAACGTCCCAATTTGTGAAGGGTGTCTCAAAGTCAATGTTCCAAATTTGCGTGCAGATTGGTTCTTGTTGTGTTGTTGTTGTTATCGCTTGTTGTTTGTATTTAGTCTTTTGATGTAAGATTTTTGTTAGCCCTTTTTCTTTTCATGCCTCTTTAGGGAGAACTTTGCATTAAGGTGTGTTGATGTTGTTTTAATTCCTCGTTTTAGATTTGGGTGTGAGTTTTTCGTTCCCTAGACTTCTATATATTGCAAGCATTGTATCTCGGATTCATGTGGACCGGACCACTATATAATATAGTTCTCATAAGAACCATAGGTCGAATTGTCGAAAAACATGGTAATTATAACACATTTTTTTTTTTTTTTTTCATTAGGCTACTTCTATATAATATGGAAGGGTATACAAACTTCGGTACGGTTTTTTTTTTTTTTTTGTTTTTGGTTTTTTTGTTTTTTTGGGTTAATCCCACAAGCCGATTTTTGTGGTAACTTTTATGTATGTTTTTAACTCCGCTTCTTATTAATTTTGATTAAAAGTTTTGCCTGGTTGTGGTCTTTTGAATAATTGAACAGTTTTTGAAAAGAGTTCCACACTGGTGAAAACTTATTTTGCAAACTTCGTTTTAAAAGTTGAACAAGAAAAATAGGCAAGTATATGTATGCTTCTATGTATGTATATGTTTACATACATATCCTTATATCCTTTGACGTCACAAAATTATTTTTCAGTCCTTTTACATTGTTCAATGTTAAACATTGGTTTATAAAATTACGAAAATGCATACTGTTGCTAAGGAAATTTCGTCCACAAATGCGAATAAATATGTATACAAATAACGACATTACCGCCACTTTCACCTCTAGATCTGCCACTAACACATATTAAAGTAAATTTTATCGTCAAATGCCTAAATTAGTATAGGTATCAGCATTTTTACCAGCATGCTTTGTTGGTATTTGGTAATGTGGCATAAAGCACATTTAAAGATAATATTTAATTTTCTGAAAAATCTCAAAACAAAAATTGTGAAATAATCTCTTAATTATATATATATTCAACCTATCTTTACCTGCCATGCGGACTCTTGTATGTCTGCATGTACATATGTATGTGTAACAAATTTTTTATCATGGCACGCAAAACATTTCAGCACTGCTCAACTGCTTGCATAAGCCACAGGAGCAGAAACCAAAACTGATACATAAATTTATATAGAGGGAGGTAGAGAGAAAGAGAGAGAAATAGAACAAAACAAAATAAAAGAGACAACAAAAAACAGAAGCCCGAAAACTACAACAAAGTTTTGTTTTTGGTGTCAGTGTCCAAATAGCAGAACGCCTTTATGGCTTACCCAAAGTGCTTATCAGCCTAAAAAAGTTTTACCAAAAGTTGTCACTCCGGCGTATGAGTAATAATCTTTACATTTTGTCCCTTCTTTTTTTCTCTATATTTTCGAATAGCTTATAGCAGCAAAAAAGCAACAAAAGCCTGCCTGTTGGATATAATTTGTGTGTTTTTCTCCAACTTGTCCCCTTTCCTATTTGTTGTTTGCTTTGTTTTTGCATTTGTTGTTGAACATTAGTTTCAATTTAAGGTGCCATTTGGTAAAGACATTTCGTAGGTATCTGTCTTTTGTATTCTAAGAGCTTACCTTGACTAAAAGTGAACTACAAACATTCACCTTGCTTGTTGTGTGAATATGGGTGTGTGTGCCTCTATCTGTGTATGTGTGTCTTAGGGCTTTTCGCCACTGGAAAGTATGCTACACACTTTTTTTCTCGTGCCGCCCTTTCTCTATTGCTGCGTGTTAAAACATGCCCCAAACCAACAACAAAAGCAGCTTAAAACACCGAAAAAGCATAACAACAACGTTGGCAAAAATGTAAAATTTTGCTGTTTTTTGCTTACTCTGTGGAAACAAGGGGACTCCGACTATCTTTGTAAGTTTGTATGCTACCTAGTCCAAAAACAGTCTTAGCACAAGAGGTTTGATGCTGCATTTCTAGGGCACTATAATCAGAGTTCCAAACATCGCATTGGCATAGCGGTTGTCAAGGCAAATGATAATATGCTGCAGTTTATGAAATACTTAACAATTGTAAACCGCTATCATTTCGGATAGATATTTGCTCTGGGTCTTAAGTTCATAGAAGATGTCTAGCTAAATTTTTGAATTTGAAGCACAATAGTATAACATTCTCTTGACTGTTTCACCGATACATTTGCTTTCTTGTGACCCAAATCGCTTTATAGATATATCAGCACGGATTTAAGAAGACTTGCTCGTATGATAAATGTGTTTATTGACAATTGTTGTTTTTCCCACGGCAAAGTTTCAGTTATCTTCAGATCAATAGCGTGAAGGTCATATCTTATTAGTGTTTGTAATAGAAATAACACTGATATACAAAACTGCATTTTTTTCGGGAATTTTTGGTATTATTGAGAAAAAGTATTTCATTTTCAGCATTTTCATTTCGGAATTAGCGTCGCCAAATAACCCAAAAAAACATATGAGAACCTTGCACTAAAATGGCTGTTTACCAATGTAAACTATATTGTGTGTACATTAATTCAATTTTCATACCATTCATAAAATGGTACATGAAGTCGCCAAAATATATGTAACAGGCAGAAGGGAGCATTTCCGACCCTGTAATGCATATATATTCAGTACGAAAAGCCGAGTCGATTGAGACATGTCTGTAAGTCTAACCGTCTGTACGTCGGAAGAAATGAAGAGGTCTCAGGAACTATAAAAGCTAGAGTTACCAAAATTTGGAATGTACAATACTCGTGTGGTGTGTGCCATTTTTATTCCGATTTGGTGGAATGATAGATGCTCATAATACGATACGATAAGTCTTGCGAGAAAAAATGTAAAGAGATTCCATATAAAGTATATATATTCTTGATCAGCATGACAAGACGAGTTCAAATCCGTTTGTCCGTCTGTCTGTCTGGATCAACAGCTTCTCCTCCTAAACCGCTAAAGCTACAGAGCTACAAATATGCACGAAGTCTTGTATATACAGCAGGCATTGTATATCTCAGATTCATTCGGATCGGGCGACTATATCACATAGCTCCCATAGGAACCATCATTCAAAAAATGAGTTTTAGATCAATAACTTCGTTTTTTTCCACCTGATCATTATAAAACTAAACGGTTGGCAGTTTACTATACATCCAAACGCCCGTGCCTAATTTGATCAAGATCGGACTACTATATCATATAATTCCCATAGGAACAATCGGAACAAAAATAGTTTTGCTTCTTTTGCGATCATCATAAATAACCTTTGCACATAACAAATTATAATCTTGCCATATTTGATCACAATCGGATGACTAGGATCATATTGCTGCCATTTAGGGACTGAGTAGCGCAAGAACTTGCAAGGGTATACAAACTTCGGCATGGTGGAAGTTAACCCAGCCTTCTGGTTTTTTTTTTTACTTCAAATGCTTAGGTTACACCAAACTAGGAGGTATTTTAAAACTAAATACTTAGTAGACAACGTGAAAAAAGATCCAAACCGATTGAACCTTTTTTACATATTTTACGCCCGTTCAAGGTTTGCAAATAGAGGCCATACCGGATTTCTATGTCCGCTACTATATATATTTACTTTATAGGCCTACAATTGTTTCTTTCTGTTACATATGTACATTTTGGCGACTTTAATGTATCATCTCACTCTATGGGTGCATGGGAAAGGAACGGTAAAGTCAGAAGCAACAAGGTAAACATTTTGTGGTAATTAAGAAAAATTACCTTTCCCAAAAAAAAAGATTTACAACAGGTCAAAAAAAGGAAAACAAAAGGAGGAAAAAGAACAACAACAAGCCATAAAGTAGTCCCAACCAAAGCCCACACACTCAAACATGAGACAGATAGACAGCGGCGACAGCTGGGAGAACCCTCCTACCGGCCGACCATCCTCATGCTCCCCATCATGCTCCATTCATCCCGCATCCATGGTACATTCATCCCCAACCATTTGTTGCCACCTTTGCACCACTTCGTGTCTGTTCTTTTACCGTTTTCTAGTGGCTTGCGACTCTTTGGTGTTAACTTTAAATTAGCAGCAAAGTGGAAAGTGTTGTCGGTTGGCTTTTAAAATGTTTTTGCGGTGTATTGTATTTATCATGGTATATATCTACTTGGCAATTGCCTCTCCCCATGCCCCAACCTCCGCTTAACCTTGCGCTGCCAACCTGTCATTTGTCTGTCTTGGCCATGTTATAAAATAATGTGTAAATGTCCTTCTTCATTCCTTTTTTTCTCCGCTTTTTGTATATATTTTGTCTAATTTACTTAATGTTTTCGACTGGTCCTTTTATGATGCCCTCCTTTGGGGATCTTTTTTCCTTTATTTGCTGGATCGTTAGGACCTGCCTTTGGCTTTTATCATTAATGTGTGCTCACTTTTGTTAATTGCGGCATCTAAAAAACAAAAGAGCGCAGATATCCTGATTTATTTCTTAGATAAATAAAAACACTAATCTTGAAAGGTGAACCCAGTTGAATGTGGTTGATAAGAAGAATTACTCTCAAATATTCACGATTCAGCGGTCATTTAAATTCCTTTGCATACAGTGTGGATAAATAATATTCGGAAACTTTTTTTGAAGGAGTCTTAGCACAAAATAGTCCAGGATTGACAAAAAATACGCAAGATTGATTGACAGTATCGATTAATGGTCACACTTTCTAAGATAAATTTATAATTTGCCAGTATATATATAGAATATATCGTCCGATTTTAGGGTACCCAGTGTGAAGACAAGGAGTATACCGAGAGGTTGTACCTTGCTCAAATTGTGAAGCTAAGAATCTTGAAACATTGTTAATCAGTGAAATTAATTTAAAGAATGTTAACTAAGCCAAACCAAAAACGTATACCTAATTTCATTAGCAATTATGACGCAAGAGAGCATCAAGCAAATATTACATCATATGTACACACATACAGTATGTACATAGGAATGAAGGAATTGCCGGCAGAGTAACTTCCTGAGGGACGTGTAGCGCTTGCTGATGCTTTTGCTCTTGACATGAAAACTTGACGAAGAAACTCGTAAAAAGATTCCAAGACGTTTACCGCTCTTCTATCATGCTAGATTGCCCTGCTAATAAAATCAAAACTGATTACCACATCATCTTCAACAAGACGCAACACGCTGCGGAATCGAAGCATGCATATCATATTACTCATACGCCACGTTATACAATTTACTTTCAACGTCTACGAGCAGAACGTTGTCAAAGTTCCACGAGTGTTGGGATGAGTCGCGGCCGATGGGGTGCTTTGTGGATTGTGGTGAGAGGGGTTAGGGATTTGATGGTTTGGGTTTCGGGGGTTTGAGGGTTCGAGGATTCGGCGGTCTGGGGGCAGTCATATGAAGACAAATAGATGGCAGCAACGTAATGTGCTTGGGTCTCCTGCGTGTCTGTGCGTGAGTGTGCAAAATGCAAAAATTAATTGAGTGGGGGAGGGTTGGAATGGAGATGCTGTTGCTTGCTGTGCGCTGGAGTTGCCGGCGAATCTATTGCTACGTGGCAAAGTGCAACGAAAGATAAATCGCTTTGCAATAGCGCTATAATTTAATCAAGTTTGTCACTTTTGCAATTGAGCAACTTGCGAAAGTATTCGCGCCTGCTAACTGTCGAAAGAGCCGTAGCGTTTCATTTTGTTGCGTTTTAGGAATTTATGAATGGGGAATAGAGATGGGAATGTGTCCCGAAATAGATAAATACGTTTCAAGCCATCCATGAACATTTAAGTACCTGTCCCCTGCAGCTGTTTGACTTATTACATTTATTACTTGGTGCTGACACTGCCGCTAACCTACACAATTCGTTCGTATGCTGTTCAACTCGCACATCTCTACTTGGTTTTTCTCCTTTCAATGCCTCGAATTTTGGCATAGCACTTGCTCTTTTGTAAATTGAATTTAAAATTGCGCTTGAGTCACACAAAAGCATGTATGACATGCAAACCAACCTGGTATCTGAACCTCACAGCCCTAATATGCTCAGCCCCGATACTGCGTTCTTGTTTTAAACGTAATGCCGTTATTGGACCTTTCTGATAGGGAAAAAACTACATCGAGTTTATAAAACTAAATTCATGTATTAAATTTCTTTCGTATGGGCGATTTTTAAGCATATGCTATCTCGCTCACTCTTATGTGTGTGCACTTTAGCGCTCCATCGGCAAAATTCGCCTTGCACCTTGCATGGAGGCCGAAGGGTGCGTGGCAAAAAAATAAAAATAAACTTGGTCTGCGTCTATACTACACGAGTCTACATTGTAAATTTGGTAGCTCTATCATTTATAGTTGCTGAGATCTCTGCACTCTTACGGACGGACGGACGTACAGACGGACATGGCCTTATCAATTTCTCTTCTCAAGCTGATCAAGAATATACATACTTTATAGGGTCGGAAAAGCTTCCTTTTCCCTGTTACATACATTTTGGCGACTTTAATATACCATTTCATCCTATGGACGCATGGTATAAAAACCAGAAGGCCGGGCTAACTTCGACCATGCCGAAGTTTGTATACCCTTGCAAGTTCTTGCGTTACTCAGTCCCTAAATGGAGTTTGCAAAATGAAAAGGCTTTTGTGAAAAAACCTCAATCTACACGCTATAGCACGGCACGCATGCATATGCATGTATGTAGAGAAGCAGCATGCAGTTTGCCATTTGTTTGCATGACAGCTATATGATCTTAGTCATCCGATTGTGATCAAATATGGCAAGATTATAATTTGTTATGTGCAAAGGTTATTTATGATGATCGCAAAAGAAGCAAAACTATTGTTGTTCCGATTGTTCCTATGGGAATTATATGATATAGTAGTCCGATCTTGATCAAATTCGGCACGGGCGTTTGGATGTATAGTAAACTGCCAACCGTTTAGTTTTATAATGATCAGGTGGAAAAGAACGAAGTTATTGATCTAAAACTCATTTTTTGAATGATGGTTCCTATGGGAGCTATGTGATATAGTCGCCCGATCCGAATGAATCTGAGATATACAATGCCTGCTGTATATACAAGACTTCGTGCATATTTGTAGCTCTGTAGCTTTAGCGGTTTAGGAGGAGAAGCTGTTGATCCAGACAGACAGACGGACAAACGGATTTGAACTCGTCTTGTCATGCTGATCAAGAATATATATACTTTATATTGTCGGACCAAAATTAATATCCCCTTTTTTATAAAAAGGGGTAGGAAAAAAAGTTTAAACAAATTCTCAGTTACGCGTGCACGTTTAAATTCGTGACGTTCACCTTGTCACCCACTGCACAAACCAATTTCCAGAGTTTCGGAGCTCTCATGCTTCCCTGCCACCTCCTGCTGGAGTCAACATTGCATCGTGTCAGCATCAAGCGACTATTGCAATGTTAAACATTTTATCAACGCTCCCATAACCATAGTTTTTTTCTATGTGGACACGGGTGGGTCAGTTTGACTGTTATTTTCCAAACATAAAATGTTCTGCCAGGTCAGGTCAGATAAAAGTGCCTTGTGCTTCCGTTGGTTTGAATTTGCTCTATAAGCGTCTGACTCTTCCCCAAGCCCCAACGCCAATCCCAATCCCAACCCTTCATTGTAATACCGAAATGTTTCGTTTTTCGCTGTAGAAATAATTGAAAAATATTCGCAATGTTTTTCACGCAGAAAACAATTTGCTGCTCTTTTCACCAGGCCATTTTATACCCAGTACACATGAGGTAAAAAAGGTATATTGAAAAAAATGTATGCAATCTGTTATGTTAATCAGAAGGAAGCATTTCCGACTCTATTAAGTACAAGTGGAGTTTTATTTAAAATTTTTTGTATAATCAAAAGTCACAAAAGTTCAATGTGGTATATTATTTACATTCTTTTTATACCCTTGCAGAGGGTATTATAAAATTGGTCAGATGTTTGTAACGCAGAGAAGGGATCGTTTCCGACCCCATAAAGTATATATATTCTTGATCAGCAAGAGAAGATGAGTTGATATAGCCATGTCCGTCTGTCCGTCTGTCTGTTTTAGAGCTATGGTATTCAAAGTTCGTATATAAGCTTTTCTATACAGCCACATGCACATCTGCGATTTTGAATAAGATCGGACAACTATATCATATTGCTGCCATACAAATACAAACGTTAAATGCGAATAACTTCTCTATTTTTTGTACAATCTTATCCAAACTGATTACGTACATAAATAAAAAGGAATACATCATATGTGTGAATTTTAAAACAATCGGATAAACATAACGCCTGATTTCGACGATATAAAATTTGCCTATATAGTGAAGCACATGTGTCAAAATTGCGTTTGTGTGTGTGTTAATTTGAATATCAATCGCTACATTGTCTTGAAACGCTTACTATTTGGCGATTGGCTCCCCCCGGCCAAGGTATTTAAAATATTTCTCTATTGGACTAAGAAACAAAAAATTGTTTAGGAAATAAAATGTAATGGTCAAGGGCTGCAAGGGTATACAAACTTTGGCATAGCCGAAGTTAGCTTCTTTGATATTTATACGTAAAGCAATCTTGAAAGTAATGTATTCATGCCAAAAAAAAAACCACAAACTAAAATTCAACTGTTATTGAGTCAATTAATGTCAGCTGATAACGTGGGAACACATGTATGGGGGTGGGTACATATGTATGTATGTATGTACATATGTACATGAGTTTATGCTCAACATACATGTACATTTGTATGTAATACATAGGTATGTACATACATATATCGGTTGCTTGTGTAAAGCGATTCAGCTTTTGTGAATTCAAACTCAGAAAAGTTTCTTAGTCTTTGCCATTTACCTCTACCTCTACCATAAAAACTTATGCAGAGCAGTGATGCTTGCTCTGCTTGTGTTGAAATTTGCTTCCTAAATATCTCTGCAATATTAGACGCGCACTTTGTGTAAAAAAGACACGATTATACTTAATGATAGATATGTATTACAATTGTAGATTTTCATTACTGCTTATTTATTGCGGTACAATGCAAATTTCAGAAGGGGACAGGAAGTCTGTCAGTCAAGCGGTGCCAGATCTATTTTACTAATTAAATGATGCCAGATTGTTAATTGTTACTTATATATGGCACTTATTTCGATTACACTTGGATTATAAATTTTCTCATTGAACACGGCATATTGTTGATTATCAAGAATTGTTCTTCATTGTTTTGTTTTCTGTCACTTTCACTTCATTTAATTCTTTTACTTTTTCACACCAGAACGAGCGCCCACAATGGGGTTCTTTTTAAACTCTTTCCACAGTTGCAGCTTGGCCATTCTCTGCTGCCGTCTTTTTTGATCATTTGAATCCTTGTCGTGTCTTCGGCATGGCCGAAGTTAGCCCGAAGTTTAGCAATTATAAATTGATGTCGATTTTGTGTTCTTTTTTTAGGTAATCCGACAAGGAATAATGCTCAAGCTTTTGCCGGTTCATATAATAACGATTTGTCTCTTATTAACGAGTGTTAACTCTGGTGTGCCAATTGGTAAGATGAATTTTCTTGCTTATTGTAAAACTGTTGTTTGATATTCACTTTCCCAAAGCAACTGGCGGGCCTTCAATTATAGTGGAAAACAAAGATGCCTTGTTAACTTGCGTGGTATCTGAGAACTCTTCCAATAATACAGTAATATGGAAAAAGGGTGACGAAATATTGACTGCTGGTACTGTGCGGGTAACAAAGGATCATCGTGTACGCATTTTGCACGATGAGAGTGAGTAACACGGACCACCCTAATCAGAATTGAGTGACATTAAAAACCTTTCCTCACCACGCAGATCCCAAAGAACGTAATTTGGAAGCGGGCGGGGAGGTCTGGGTTCTCTTGATTAAGAGTCTGAGAGCTAGAGATTCGGGGGCGTATATATGTGAGCTTAATTCCGATCCTGTGCTACGAAGCATACACATACTGACAGGTAAATCAGTCTGAGGATACGTTTATTGAGAATCAAATTGATTCATGCTGTTTATTTCTTAGTCAAAAGTCTGCCAAGCTCCACGGGAGGTCCTTCAAATTCGACGGATACGGCTACTGCTCAGTCTACAGATGTATTTCTCCTACCTCCTCCACTGGATGCACAGGATAATCGAAGTTTTTGGCGACCAAGCCAGGTGCCGCCATTGATAACTCATGATTTCACAGAGTGTTGCGAACGTGCCAATGTCTCCAGTCAATGTATGGGCTTTTGCAATGTTCACAATATCTTGGATGGAACAACCGGCATCGATCCCGAAGCCTGTGAAAAGGATTTCCCTAGTATAGTGCGATGTATGGCCGATGGCAGGAATCATGTACCATGTTGTGTGGAGAAACAGATCCCAGATTTGTGTCAGGACATGTGTCGGGGAGAGTATACTCCCTTTACGGATAACCTGAAGACACGAGTATCCTGCGTCCAGCACACTTTAAAAGGCTTACAATGTATTTTGAAAGGTGTACAATTGATCCCAAGTATGCCCACCCTGTTGTCCATTGACCATGTAAGTGAGACTAGTGTGAATGTCAGTTGGGAGCAGCCGGAGAAACTAAGTGATCGAGTCAATAGTTACACTGTAAATCTAACAACTTTGCATAGCTTCGACGAAGATGAACTTAGCGGCGAAGTAATACACAAGAGTCCGTCAGATCCCGCAGAAACAGTCACACTGTACAGTGCGTCGGCAAATCAAAAAACTTTGGCTCTTAATAATCTGAAACCACTCACAATGTACGCCGTCATTGTGACGGCGGTCAATGAATTTGGCTCGAGCTTAGGTAGTGAGCGATTGCGGTTTTTTACCCACACCTCTGCCTCAGCTACGGAATCGCAAGCCGGCAATACTGATAAACAGACAATGCCTGAATTGCCAGATATTCGAAGTTGTTGTGAGTCTAAAGGCATGACTCATCGCACGTGCCTCGACAAGATGTGCGATCCACAGAAAACTGACTTAGCCACACTGCCTGACTTCATGGTATGTGCTCCTTGGTCTAATATCACATTCACATGCTTGGCTAACGCTATGGATCATACACCATGCTGTCGTGCTCGTGGAATACCTTCGACATGTTTTCCACTCTGTGAGGGGAAGTTGACATCATTGGATTTCAGTTTGTTCAAGTGAGTTCAATGACTATGAAAATGAATGAAGAAAAGTGGTGGTGGATTTAAATATATGTATGTAAATTGTACATGCTTGTTTTCAATTATATGAATAACAAATCGAATAAGTGTTCTAATCATCATTAAACGTTTATCATTTACGACTTTAAAAACCTTTCGCGGCATTTCTGGTCAAATACTCAGCTTAGCTGGGAGACACTCCTTCTTAAAGCTCTCAACATGTCCAAACAAACGTACGTACATACTCTATAGTATAGAGTCTATACATACATACATATGTACATTTGTATACATACACGCTTCCTTTCCCCCGCCACTCTCTAATGTTGTAACATTCCGGATAATATTACCCTTGGTTGTCTAATGTCAATTACTACTGTCTGGCTACTTAAATTTTTTCACAGATGTCTTCGTTTTATGTCCGAGTACAGCAGTTGCCTATTCCAAGGCTATGGGGTTCTTGCTGATCCGCCATCTAAACTACGTACCGTGGCCAAAACGGACAATTTCGTTATACTGGATTGGAATAAGCCCAAGCGTCTGGCCGATACGGTCATTACATACCATGTGAAATTCCGTCGACTCGGTGTGGGCGATGACTATCTGACTGTGGAGAAGGTATCCATCAACCAGTCACTCCTCCCCCAGTGCGTTGTTTGGCTAATTCATTAAGCATTTTGCAGCGCCAACCTCCGCTCATACTCGAAGGGCTGGAGGCAGATATCTACTACGAGTTCTATGTGGTCTCAATTAATACATATGGCAAAAGTGAGCCATCGCCGCGCCTGATAACACGCACACAACCCGCTGAGCTGATGCAGTCCCAACCATCCAGTTACAACATGACAACATGTTGCCAGGCATCGGGTCTTTTACCACAATGTGCCCCGCTCTGTTCGTACAACATTCGGCTCTCGGACATTGAGCGTCTGGGTCCGGCATGTCGAGCACAAATGCGTAAGTACGAGCTGGCCTACTGTTCCCGCGTCTCTATATCTTTCATGTCTCCATGCCTTCTTGTCATCCACCTAGAGTAGCAGGAGGCTACTCCTAATTCTGCTGCCCATACAAAACACTAATTGGTGTCGGCGGAAGTCCAGTTTGATCTATTGTATTCCTACTCCTAGTTGAATATATATTGTTTTTTTGTTCAGTTCTCTTTCGTTTTGTTCTTGCTGCTTCAATGAACTCATGTTTGCAGACGTTTTAGAACATTAAGTGTCATTGAACCAGTAAGCGAACGGCTACTAAAGTTCTAAGGTTATGTAAATACATTTATAGTTAATGACATCTATGGGATGAAATGGTATATTAAAAACGCCAAAATGTATGTAGCAGGCAGAAGAAAGCATTAGAATTATCGAAGAGGATTACTCAGCAACAACTTGGCACAAGTTGCCAAGTTATGGTTGTTTGCTCTCTCAAAAGGAAATGGAAAATCCTTTAAATTTGGGTCTACCTTTTGGATGAGAGTGTGTTATAGAGTGGTGTCGAACAGGTTGAAAGAGGAATTGCCTTTGAGGAAAATTGATGACTAGATGGCTCAAAATTGAAGCACGACATTCTATTTAAATTTTAACTATTCTATTTCGGTTTAGCCATCCTGGCACGCTGCGCAGCCGGTGGACGTGATCACAGTCCGTGCTGCAGTCGACGCGGTGTCATTAACGCCTGTATGCCACTGTGTCGTGGCGTCATGCCGCTTGCCTTGACCACAAAATCAGTAAATGCGGCGACAGCTGCTTCAACAAACAGTGGAATAGCAGGAGCAGGTGCAAAGCTATCATCATCGTCATCATCAGCATCCCCGCCAACATCAGGGAGTATCAATGTGCCCGATTGTTTTTCATATGCTGGCAACATACTGCAATGCTTTGAGGAAGGTGAGTGAACAATTGGATTGGTTACCATGGCAGCTGTCAGTCCAGTGCGTCCGGGTATTTCCTGAAGTTTCATATCAGTGTCTATAAAAAGATGAGACATCTCCAATGACACATTATGAGTTTACTTTTAATGGTTACTTACGGTAGATCTATTCGGAGTCCGGTATTTTTTAAATAAATTTCAGATATTAGAGAAACTTAGAAAATTTACACTAAAAATGTTTCGATCTCTCACTTTTAACGGTTTCTGACTACTTTGATTTTGTGGAGAAATCACATTTAACGCACAATTTACAAATCTTATCCATTACCAAATAGATATGTATATGTAGATGGTGCAAACAGAAGATTTTTTGATTGCAAACGCTAGCCTAACCATGGAACCCAATTATTACAAAAAAGATATTAACCAGAAGGCCGGGCTAACTTCGGCCATGCCGAAGTTTGTATACCCTTGCAAGTTCTTGTGTTACTAGATCCGTAAAAAGAGTTATCTAAATGTAAAGACCCTGGTGTAAAAATCCGTTTTTACACGCCTTAGCACGGCACGCATACATATGCATGTATGTAAACATGCAGCATGCAATTTTTTCATATGTTTGTATGACAGCTATATGATATAGTCATTCGATTTTGATCAAATTTACCAGAATTATAACTTTCAATGTGGAAATGTTATTTACCAAATTTGACGAAGATCTCTCGAGAAACAAAAAAGTTTCTAAAAGAAAAACTATTTTTGGTCCGATCGTTCATATGGGAGCTATATGATATAGTAATCCAATCTTGAACAAATTTGCCATGGATGTTTGGATGTATAATAAACTGCCAAATGTTAAGTTTTATGGTAATCGGATGAAAAAAAAGAAGTTATTGATCTAAAACGCATTTTTTGACCGATGGTTCCTATGGGAGCTATATGATATAGTCGTCCGATCCGGATGAATCCGAGATATACAATGCCTGCAGTATATACAAGACTTCGTGCAAAATTGCAGCTTTGTAGCTTTAGCGGTTTAGGAGGAGAAGCTGTTGATCCAGACAGACGGACGGACGGACAGACAGACGGACAAACGGATTTGAACTCGTCTTGTCATGCTGATCAAGAATATATATACTCTATATGGTCGGAGATGCCTCCTTCTATGCGTTGCACACTTCTGACCAAAATTAATATACTCTTTTTGCAAGGGTATACAAATACTTCTTACATGGGACGATTGCACTGGCGACCGAACCCGCAGCATGTCGATCGTCAAACGAGCACTCTACTTATTGCCAGAGCCACGACGACACTGGAAATCCCGCTGTCAACATCGCTGGATGTACATACTTTCCACAGGGAAATGCCTTCATCGCCCTTGTGTCAGTTTTGTCGAAAAGTCAAAACTTGGGTCTAGCGAGATATTGAAGTTCGGTGTTGTCGAACTTCACGTTACTGACACACACTACGATGCCTGCCCATATACCGACTTGTGCACGCATACATAGACACAACGAGATCACAAGCGACATAGCGGCATGTGTAAAATTTTCGTACTAAATTACTTTTCGTACGTTTCCCTCCCTCTCTGCGTTATGCTCTCATTGAGCTTATGAGCGCTCGGCTTTTTGCCGAACGCCTCTGGGGTTCCATGGTTAGGCTAGCGTTTGCAATCAAAAAATCTTTTGTTTGCACCATCTACTTATGTATGTACATATGTACATATGTACATATGTACATACATACATATATCTATTTGGTCAGTGATAGTACTTTGAGTTCAATTAGTTTCATAAATCGACGCCAAGCGTGACAGACAAAAAAATAGGAGCAAAAATCAACATTTTTTGAGTGCAATTTTTATCGGTTCATAGATACAACTTTTTCGAAGGGTTCAAAGCTGTTTCAACAAAATGAAACATTTTGAAAAATCGTGCCATGTGTGTGCCGTGTTTAAATTTGAGGGATTTGCATTCAAATGCACCTGAAAAAAACGGCTAAAGCTAAGACAATAAATTTTACGTTTCTTCATCTTAATACAATGTCCAAAACAAAGCCAAACAAATGGTCACAAAATTATTCGGGAGTCGAGAAAATCAAAATTAAAGTATGAGCACACAATACGAGTAAACTCCGTGACGGCCACTGTATAAGCTTGTGTTTTCAGCTAATTCTGTTTGTTTAATTGCGTGTCTGTGCAACGTTGAGCTCACGCATACGTATCCGTATACGGCTGGTTGCACGTCATTGTGCGTTAAATTGTTCTGTTCTGCCCCAATATGGACAGACAAAACCAATATTGGTCAATTAAAGTTGCATTATAAAACAAAGCTCCTCGACTCTCCCACAGGCACCCAGAATATACCTGGACCACCTGAAGACGTGCATGCCACGTTTGTGAACCAAAGTGCAGTCAGTTTGGTCTGGTCTCAGCCCGATGTGGATAATTCCTCAACAGGTTCCAGCATGTCTTCACCACCGGACTTGGTTACTGGCGATGAACTGGCTGCAGTAGCTGGCGATGTTGCAGCTCCTTGGGATGCGGCTGTGGACAAGGAGATGACATCATCAGCAGATACCACCCAAAGTCCTGCTGATGATATTGATTTTATTGTCCAATATGGCAAAGTCAATAACATGACCATGTATGAGACAGTTGCCAAATTGGAAAATGTAAGTATCCAAGTTAACAATATAATAGAAATCGAAAACTTTTGCCTGTCTCTTCTCTGTACCTACTTCTGAGATCTGACAATGGGGAAGGTCACTTCATTTGAATATGGGCCTGCGGGTGGTACTTATTAAAATTGTTTGCCTTTTGGCCAAAATTCAAAGAATACGTAGTCTATATGTACTTACATACATTCTTATACACACACACTCGTAAAAGTAATTCAATTTGAATGGGAAAATCGACTGTCTTTTAAAGGCTACACCACATTGGCTCATGTTTATCAAGTTCCTTACTTAATTTGAATTCTTATAATTATACCATGCATTCATAGAATGAAATGGTATATTAAAGTCGCCAAAATGTATGTAACAGGGAGAAAGAAGCTTTTCCGACCCTATAAAGTATATATGTTCTTGATCAGTATCAATAGCCGAGTCGATTGAGACATGTCCGTCTGTCTGTCCGTCTGTAGGATCATCGAGATCTCGAGGACTATAAGAGCTAGAGCTACCAAACTTGGCATGTAGACCCGTTTGCTCTGCAGGCAGATCGAGTTTATTTTTTTTTTCGCCCCGCCCCCTTCCGCCCCCGCTATTTGAAAAACAATATTTTGAGCCGCCATATCTCGGGAACTATAAAAGATAGAGCTATCGGATTTGGACATTAGATGCATGCAATATGCTCGCAGACCAAGTTTGTTTCAAATTTTTTCCACGGCCCCCAAATTCGAAAAATTTTCACCCGAAATATTTATCGTATCGAAACTAAATTTGGCACACTAATACATGTCACGTATATCTATCATCCCACCAAATATTACAAGAATCGGAAAAATGGCCGAGTTATACATAGAAACGTTTTTCACCCATAGCGGTGCAAGGCAGATGCACGCGAAAAAGAGCGAGATAGCATGTGCTAGAAGTCACCGATTTGGTAGGGGGGCGCTAAAGTGCTCGTTTCCACACAAGAGTGAGCGAGATAGCATTTAAAAGAAATTTAATATATATCTCTTCACCTAATGCATGGTATATCCAAGTCGGCCCGGCGACTTACTTACTTAATTTCTTTTAAATGCAAAACCCTATTGTGCTCAGCCACAATCGAAATAGCTGCTATCGGTAATCGATTCAGCTGACTTGCCAATCAGTAGCGGTGGTTCCAATAACGTCTCCGAAAATGAAACGTCGAATCTCTTCATGACACCGACGTTTCATTTCTGCGTTTTACAATTCAAAGGTAGCCAAAATCTCTAGAGTTTTCTGGGACACCCCTGTATTACCTTAAAGAAGGTTTAATTCTTGTCAGATTTTGAACTTTAGCAGCCCTAAAATCGATAACCGATGTCTAAGCCAAGTACATAAGTCGAAAAAAATAGTTTTGATATTGATTCAAATTTACGTTTCACTTTCAGAAACGGAAACATCTAGTCGGATTTAATAGTGGGAGCAGTTTAGTACATTTCAGCTATGGAAATTATTTATTTAAAGGTTTTATGCACCAGTTAAAATTAATTGCCAATGTCCATAAAATATATAGCTTGAAGCTTTCAAAAATCAAATATTTTTTAGGATATTTATTTTTGGTGTCCGGTCAATGCTAATCCAATTCAAAGTAATAATCTTTCAACTCTGTTGAACACACAACGATAGGGAAAAGACGGGACAGGTGTTCTGTATGTATTGAAAGAGTCTGTTGGAAGAGAGGGGAAATTTAACTATAGTTATGGATATACATATGTACATACAATACATACATAGTTTTTGACGCATCGTCTGGCAGTCACAAAAATGATGGTTCAATGCGGTGGGTAGCGTCATATGCAATGAAAACGTGACCATAAAACTAGTAAAAATTGCTGCCGACCCGAAAAACCCACAACCAAATTTGGTTGTTGCTGTTTGCCATTGGCATTGTTGTAGTGGCTTGCCAGTTGCTAATATTGTTGTTGCTTTTGTTGTTGTCACACATCAACGGGCTTCATTGGCAGCTGGGTGCTGTTTGTGCTGCTGTACTTCATCAGCCATGGCCATCAACAGAGTTATTGGCCTCAAAAAAACTTGCAAATGTTAAAAAGCAAAAACAGAAAAAAATTCGATAAAGCAAGAGGGAAGTTCGGAAGTTTTTATACCCTTACAAGTTCTTGTGTTACTCAATCCCTACCTACATGACATAATTTACATGCATATTTATGCGTAAGAACAAAAAACTTTTTTTCTGAATCATATAAGAAACTCACAAATATGTACTAAGTCTCATGATACTGAAAAACAACAAATTTGTTGGTCTAAAACTCTATTTTTGACCAATGGTTCCTACGCGAACTATATGAAATAGTAACCTGGAAAATCCGAGATATACAATGCCTGCAGTATATTCAAGCTTTCGTACAAAACTCAGCACTTTTGCTTTAGCGGTCTAGGAGGAGAAGCTGTTGATCCAGGCAGACAGACGGACAAACAGATTTGAACTCGTCTTATCATGCTGATCAAGATTATACAATATTTACTTTATATGGTTGAAGATGCCTCCTTCTATGTGTTGCACGCTTCTTATCAAAATTAATATACCTCTTTTGCAAGGGTATAATAAAACATTGAAGTCAAATGTTTACCTGAAAAACCAGAAATCTTTATGCTTCTCAGCGGGGGCTATAAATTGAATTTAGATACAAAGTTTCATGGTGAAAGTTTCTTAGAATTTTTCGTAGATTTTTGTAGAACGATTTTGGCGAAAAATAATGAATCCGTCCTTGCAAAGGTCCTGAAAAGACCTTTTGTGTAAAAGACTATATCTACAGAACATAACACGATACTCATATACTTTTGTATACATATAAAGAGTTTTTTAATAGGGACGCTACAAAAGTAGACCGATAGGGACTGCAAACGGCGCCTCTTCAGTAAAGTTTGCCATTTCATCATGGAAAGATTTACGATCCAACAACGAGTCGAAATTTTTTAAATTTACCACGGAGTCAGAGGTCTCAACTTTAGGTGCGCTACATCAAATTCGTGGTCGTTATAATCGTCCTAGCAAATCAACAATTGAGCGTCTAGTGGAACAATTTGAATTCACAGGCACAGTACCGTTGTGTCGTGAATATTGTTGCCCTAGCGCATGAATTGAGAAAGACCCAAATCAGTCTCTCACGCGCCGTTCTCAAGCGTTGAATATCTCTGTCACCATTGCATCCCCAAAAAATTACGGTTTGGTGCGGGTTATGGTCCGGCGGCGTCGTTGGGCCGTATTTTTGGCCCGAATTGGATGTGATGGACTTCAACAATATGTGGTTTTAACAGAACGGCGCCACAAGCTCCAGAGCGATATCACAATCGATTTATTTAGAACCAAGTTTGGTGAGGGTATTATCTCACGAAATGCTCCCGTGGCAATGCAAAAAAACATCGAGCTCCATACATAATGGCATCGAATGTACTTTTACATGATTAAAGAATTTCATTGATACCCAAAACCGTTTTGATTTATTTAAAAATGTTTGAAAAAATATCAAAGAATTCGGATATGCTGAAGTTTGTATACCCTTTCCGCCCTTGACCATTACATTTTATGTTTTAAAAAGATTTTTCTGTGAGTAAATCGATTGACGCAATATTTAAAATACACCAAATAAATTGTCATCGGCATCCGTGGGATTCGAACTTGCGTCTGTTCGCTTAATAAACAAAACGAGAAGGCCGGGCTTACTTCGGCCATGCCGAAGTTTGTATACCCTTGCAATCTCTTATGTTACTAGATCCCTAAAAAGAGTTATATAAATGTAAAGACCCTGGTGTAAAAATCCGTTTTTACACGCCATAGCACGGCATGCATACATATATATCTACATGTATGTATGTAGATATACAGCATGCAATTTTTTCATATGTTTGTATGACAGCTATATGATATAGTCATCCGATTTTGATCAAATTTACCAGAATTATAATTTTTTATGTGGAAATGTTATTTACCAAGTTTGACGATGATCGCATAAGAAACGAAAAGGTTTCTAAAAGAAAAACTATTCTTGGTCCGATCGTTCACATCGGAGCTATATGATATAGTAGTCCGATCTTGATGAAATTTGGCATGGATGTTTAAATGTATAATAAACCAAATTTTAAGTTTTATGCTAATCGGGTGAAAAAGAAAGAAGTTATTGATCTAAACCTCATTTTTCGACCGATGGTTCCTATGGGAGCTATATGATGTAGTCGTCCGATCCGGATGAATCCGAGATATACAATGCCTGCAGTATATTGTGCAAAATTGCAGCTCTATAGCTTTAGCGGTTTAGGAGGAGAAGCTGTTGATCCAGACAGACAGACGGACGGACGGAAAGACGGACAGACAGACGGACACACGGATTTGAACTCGCCTTGTCATGCTGATCAAGAATATATATACTTTATATTTGATCCTAGCAAGCATGGTATAAGAACCTTTATTAAATTAAATTTGCTTAGCCTTAAAAAGTCATAATGGGGATTGCCAATCCAGCAGCCCCTAGAACCCTCCAGCAATCATACGAAGGTTACCTGAGCTACTTTCTAAGCAAACAAAACCGTTACCCTGATTGAATCGGTGGCAATAATTTGGCAATTTTTATTCGTCGCCAAATGCACAAAAAGACATCGGCATCTGTGGCATGTCTACAGGATATTACAGAAACAGAATGTGGAATGCGGACGGAAATAAAAGAGGTTTGTGCCTCCTTTTCAAATGATTTTGTTTTTAATAAATAAACTATATAAAATATATACATGTATGTACATATTCTTGATCAGCATGAGAAGCCGAGTCCATATACCCATGTTCGTCTTTTCCTATACGAACAAATCTCTCAGTTTTTGATCTGCGCTTTTCAAAATTCTCATAAAAGCTTTTCCACCATACACAGCAAAATTGGACAATTATTATATATTATTATATCGATGGATGCATCCATAGGATGAAATGGTATATTAAAGTCGCGAAAACGTATGCAACAGGCAGAAGAAAGCTTTTCCGACCCTATAAAGTATATATATTCTTGACCAGCATGAGAAGAGAAATTAATATAGCCATGTCCGTCTGTCCGTTCGTCCGTCCGTAAGAATGCAGAGATCTCAGCAACTATAATTGATAGAGCTACCAATGTGGACTCGTGTAGTATCCATGCTGACCAAGTTTAATTTTTTTTTTGCCACGCCCCCTTCGGCTTCCGGAATTAAATAAAAACTGATTTTCTCTTGCAATATTTATCGTATCGTAATTTAATTTGGCATACTCATAGATCTTATGATCATCTATCATTCCACCAAATTTTTTTTTGCCACGTCCCCTTTCGCCCCTGTAATAGAAGTAAAAGTGATTTTCTTCCGCAATATTTATCGTATCAGAATTTAATTTGGCACACTCATACATGCTATAAACATCTATCATTCCACCGAGTTATATATTGAAACGTTTTGCACTTAAAGCGGCGGAAGGACGAATTTGGCCGGTGCAGCGCTAGAGTGCACACACATAAGAGCGAGAAATCGCGCATACGAAAGAAATTTAATATATGAATTTAGTTTTATAAATTCGAAGTAGTTTTTTTCATTTGATGCATGGTATATCCAAGTCGGCCCTGCGACTTTTTTACTTTATTTTATATAGTCCCCATAGGAATCATCTCATGTGCAATATGTGAAGCAAGCATAAAACACGTGAATACGTACATATGTGTATCTGCGAATATGTGAATGAATAATATGTATGGGTGTGTGTGTGCATGTGTGTGGCTGCGACGAAGAAATTTTTTAGCGAGTGCGCTTGGGCTGTAAGAATATTTTTAGCCGAGGTCTATGAAGTCTCAATAGTTGCGGGTCATCGTGAGATTTTTATACCATGCATCCATAGGATGATGATTAAAGTCGCCAAAATGTATGTAACAGGGAGAAGGAAGCTTTTCCGAAGTATATATATTCTTGATCAGCATCAATAGCCGATTCGATTGAGACATGTCCGTCTGTCTGTCCGTCCGTAAGAGTGCCTAGATCTCGGCACCTATAAAAGCTAGAGCTATGTACCAAATTTGGAATCTAGACTCGTTTGCTGTGTACGCTGATCAAGTCTTTTTTTTCCACGCCCCCTTCGCCCACGATATTTGAAAAACAATATTTTGAGCCCATATATCTCGGGAAGTATAAAAGCTAGAGCTATCGTATTTAGACAATAGACGTGTGGAGTATGTACGCAGACTTGGTCTTTAGTTTTTTGCCACGCCTCCTTCCGCCTTCGAAATTTGATGAACTAAATTTTCACACACAATATTTATCGTACAGTAATTTAACATGTTAGGAATATCTATCATTCCATCAATTGAAACATTGAAACATTTTGTACTCAAAACGGGGCACACAAAAAAGAGCGAGATAGCATGTGCTAGAAATCACTGATTTGGTCGGGGGGCGGTAAAGAGCTCGTGTCCACATAAGAGTGAGCGAGATAGCATTTCAAAGAAATGTAATATATATATTTTCACCTGATGCATGATATATCCAAGTCGGCCCGACGACTTACTTTGTTTGTGCTGGACTTACACAACTCAAATAGACACTAAATATTTAAAATCTGCTTTACATATTATTAAATAGAGAAAAATACATGATAGAAAGGGAATTTAAAAGAGTTATCAAAAGAATATAGTGGGGCCTCTATCCTCGCCTAAAACGCGAAGGGACGCAAGCTGGTACCCACGGAAGGCGATGATTAAGTTTTGGGGGTTTTGTTTTGTATGGCGTCATCGTATAAGGACACATAAAAAGGTTTTGAAAGAAAATAAGGCTTAATGGTCAATGACTGCAAGGGTATACAAACTTCACAATAGCCAAAGTTAGCTTTTTTGATATTTTTTGTTGGTATTGTTGCTGTTGTTGTGTGGCGTAGTAACTTTTGAGCTGATTCTTACGGCCGCTGTTAGTTAACAACCAAAAAGATGGGGGATTTCATTTCTGTTTGTTGGCAGAAACAGGACGAAGCGGTCATAAAAAACTTTTAAAATGGAGTTGCACAGGGACATTTTGGGGGGATACGGATAGTATAATATTGAATTTGTAAAATTGCATCAATTGAAAAAACATTTATTTTAAATGTATACATATATCATCATTAATTTTATATTAAAATTCATACAAAGTTTGCGCACTTTTGAATATTTGTCTTCTGGTTTTTTATTATGGGGCTCCCCCTTGGAAACTGGAACTGCGACTGGAGCTGCAGTAGTGAAATATGTACATATACATATGTATATATTAAACAGCAAAAAAACAAAAAACAACGGGTCTTTTCCCCATAATAGGGAGGGAAAAAGCAAAACAAGAAACCTCGAAAATGGCCAGTCCAGACTGCGCCAGAAATTAGATACATTAAATATTCTGATACAGTTCTGTTTCTGGAGCTGCTCAGTAACCCAAAAGGGGTAACTTGATGGCGATTATGTGCCCTGTCACAAAACAAATGCTAAATGAGCAACTGGGGACTTATTTTCAGGCCGAACTGTTAGTTTCTCCACAGCGAGCTATGCCTTTTGAATATTTAGTTGCCGTAATGGTGACCCAACCTCAACCGAGTATTAATTATTCATTCACTCGGATGGCCCTCGTCATGCCAATTGTTGCGGTTAATGTAATTATAGGTGAAAAGGGACCCATAATAAAGTGACACAAAGTTGAAAGTAAAGCCTTTTGAGACTATTAGTGTTGGGTCGAAAACACAATAAATCGTTTATTCGGTTTAGACTTAATGCGTTTTAGATAAGTTCAAAGAATGCTCTTCGACTAGAGGAAATTAAGTTTTGTGGGCGTGTTGCGTTACCTAATTTATTAACTAGTGTAAGGTGAAAAAGATAAGAGGCATCAACCCACAATCCAACTTTAACGTTTCAAAATAATTACAGTGCGGCTAGCTTCTGTGGCCGTCTCTACAAACATTTCAGAAATATGCAATTTTTAAGCAACTGGACAGTCGGATCGACAGATATGAATTCGTCAATCTTTATTTGGTCGAATTGCTTCTGTACAGATTCGATTCTAGTTTGGTCCGTCTCATATTGAGGCGACCATACACAAGAACCGTACTCTAGAATTGGTCGTACAAGTGAGATAAAGAGAATCTTGGTTATATATTTATCATCTAATTCCTTCGACCACCACTTAATAAAGCCAAGAACACCCATTGCTTTACCGACAATATTAGAAATATGGGAATTAAAAGTTAGCTTGCCGTCCATGAGCACACCTAAATCGTTCATCTCAGTTAGACGTTCCAAAGGACTATGATTAACAAAATAGGTTACCAGTTGAGGAGAAGTTCTATGAAAAGTCATTACCTTACACTTAGTAGTGTTAAGGTTTAACAAATTGAGCCGACACCAAGACTCAAAATTGTTAGATACTCGCGAATCCAACAAAGTAGGGTTGGCGGAAAGCCAATGTCGCTCAACTTAATAACCAAAAGTGTATGATTAACAGAATCAGTATTACTGAAATCAGTATATCAGTTTGTTTTGCATTTCTGAATCCATCGATCGTTAAAGAAGTGAATTCTAAAAGGTTAGTGGTAGTGGATCTACGTTTCACAAACCCATGCTGGGATGGCGAAATAATAGACCTACAGAAATGTTGCAACTAAGAAGTAATTATCTTTTCAAAAGCTTTAAGAATAGCAGACAATTTGCAAATACCTTTATAGTTTGAAGCTTCGGACTTTTTACCATTTTTATGGAGAGGAATAATATATGATTCCTTCCAAATAGCTGGAAAAGAGGACGAGTCAACGGACAACAAAAATAACTTCAAAATTTTCTTACATAAAGCATTTGCACATTTTGGTATATTCCGTTGAGGAGTAGGTTGTTTTAAAAAAATCAGCAAACATATAGGCAATTGCCTGATCAGTGTTAGATTTATTGTTTTCAAACGACAAGGAAGACGGATGCACTGATGTCTTACGTTTAGTATTGACAAAATTATAACGAGAAGGCAGGGCTAACTTCGGCCATGCCGAAGTTTGTATACCCTTGCAAGCTCTTGTGTTACTAGATCCCTAAAAAGAGTTATCTAAATGTAAAGACCCTGGTGTAAAAATCCGTTTTTACACGCCATAGCACGGCATGCATACATATATATCTACATGTATGTATGTAGACATGCAGCATGCAATTTTTTCATATGTTTGTATGACAGCTATATGATATAGTCATCCGATTTTGATCAAATTTACCAGAATTATAATTTTCTATGTGGAAATGTTATTTACCAAGTTTGACGATGATCGCATAAGAAATAAAAAAGTTTCTAAAAGAAAAACTATTTTTGGTCCGACCGACAGACGGACAGACGGACGGACGGACAGACAGACGGACAAACGGATTTGAACTCGTCTTGTCATGCTGATCAAGAATATATATACTTTATATGGTCGGAGATGACTCCTTCTATGCGTTGCACACTTCTGACCAAAATTAATATACCCTTTTTGCAAGGGTATAAAAATGCGTAGGATCACGAGAAAACTGAAATTTGCAGCGCCGTAGATAGTCCTTATAGCATTGCATATTAAGGACCATAAGTCTCGAACGAGCAACAGAATACAGAATGAAATCAGACGAAGGGCGAGTTTTTTTAAACTTCTTATAAGTAGCATCTTGACTTCACATTTTTCAAGTTGGATAACTCCCGAAAGAACCAAGGAGGTCTATTAGAAATCACCTGTCTCTTGAGAGGAACACAATTACCGAAAAGTGAATCAAGTGTACTATAAAAGAAAGAAAAAGCTGAGTCCATGTCTATACAATTGTACAGATAAGACCAATCAGTAGAAAGAATGATATCATTAAGTCTAGAAAAATCTGTTTTACGAAAGCAGCGGGTTCGAGGTATCATATTAGCACAAAGTAATGGTGGTATTTAAGATAGATCAATTGTTTAATTTAAAGTAGGATGAAATTTATCTTCCGGAAGAATAAAAGGTTCTATCCTAAAAACGGCACAATTTGAAGGATCAAGTACAAATATCAGATATAACGATCTTCCATTTATATTACGCACGAAATTGACTTGAGATAGAGACATATAGTACCAAGAAGGCCATCAACAAAGTCATGTGACGTGGAAGGCAAAAGTATAGTGAGTTCATCCGCAAGGGACCATGCTATCGAAGGTAAATTAAAATCACCTAGAACAATGAGAATATCACGATTAAAAGTCAAAGCAGAGACAGATCGAATAGCCTCTAAATGATTTAAATAAACCACCATGTCTGACTGGGGAGGAACAAGTGATATAGGCGGAAAAAGATTGATAATCTACCTTAACACCGACAAACTCAATCTCCTGATTATAAGAAGGCTGAATCTGTTCAGATGATAAAGCTTTTGATGCAATTGCAATCAAAACTCCTTCACCCACGCGAGGAGTTTGATCACATCTAAATAACGAAAATTTTGAAGCAAAAACAGATGCATCAGCAATGTCAGGTTTTAGCCACAACTCCGTAAAAGCTAAAATGTTATTCGTAAAAGAAAGGCTATCTACATAGAGAATGGTAAGTTTTTATTTCAGTCCTCTCACATTCCAGCAGATGCTGGTGTGCCCGAAACAGTATTAGTAGCTTGAGCAGCAGTTGGCAGGCGAATCGGTGTCCGATTTTCCTTTTTCGAAGTATTATTTATGTTTCTCTCTTTCCCTCTACCCTCTTTCTGTGTGTTAATACGATGGTCGCGGCCCTTCGCTTAATAAACATGCTAAAAAAAATTTCTCGTCACGGCACTCGAGCCTCCCATTCTTCGTTTCATAGGCATTGACTAGGCCATCAAGTGTCTGTTGTGTTGTCCAACCAATCGCCAAATACTAAGCATATCAAACAGTTCTTTTTGTACGACCTGCTTCTTTACTTTACTCAGGCTCATCAGGCTCACATAAAATTGAAATGCGACTCTCTATTTTCCCTTACGTATTTTTAGTCCTTTCCGTTTTCTCTTCTTTTTTTCTTTTTCCTGACCTATATTTTGACTTGAAATCATTTGAGAGCATTATTCTCATTCAATGTTATCACTATCCCTCTTCATCTTGTATCTCTTTCTAAGTATTTGATCATTTTACCTCCCTCAATCTGATTTTTTTATACCCTCGCAAAAAGAAGTGTGCAAAACAATATAAAGTATATGTATATACATAATCTTGATCAGCATGACAAGACGAGTTGAAATCCGTTTGTCCGTTTGTCGCTCTGTTTGGATCAACAGCTTCCCCTCCTAGACTCTAGGACCTAGAGCGCTAAAGCCGCAGTGCTGAAGGGTTTGTATATACTGCAGGCATTGTATCTCAGATTCATCCGCATCGCACACTATTTCATAAACCATAAAATAAGTCAAAATCATCAAAGTAATAGAACAGATAATTTTTTATTACAGAATTTTTTACAAACATAATAAACTCCGTAAAAATTTCGGATAACAAATAGACGTCTGTCTTTTTGGCAAATAACTTGACTGACAAGCCCGATTCCTTGTATGCCAATATTTTTCCATGGTCCTCTTGTGATAATATCGAGCCCTGTAGCTTTATACAATACATACATAGGTCTAGGAGGAGAAGCTGTACAAAACGTATAAAAGATGGACTTAAACTAAGTTTTGATGACGAAATCAAAGTTAATGACATTAGATTTGTGGCCTTTCAGTTTAATCGCTTTGATGACTTTTTGTTGCAGATGCTAGTTGAATTGAGATGTGATGCTCCCTTTAATTTTGATCATGTTTATTTATTTTGCGAGCACAAACAAGCAAATTGAGTTTTACTGCCTTAGCGCACTACCAACCACACTACAGAGACCGACACAAACACAGACTCAAGCACAGAAAGTGTGGTAGTTGACCCGGTGTAGGCCATGCCGTTGAACAAAAAAACGAAAAATTCCTAAACCAAAACGAGATGGAACTTTATACATATATAGAGAGGTTAAGCACAGCCCCAGTATCTGACATTGACAAAACAAAAAAGGAAAAAAAACACTCGATATGGTCAGAGGGGAGTTAATAGCTCAAATCAAATTATTTCAGCCAACGCTTACCACGTACCAAGAGAGCTTACATATTAGCTCTACCATGAAAAGTAACAGCAACTGCAAACGGATGACAAAAACAATTTAACGCAGCATCCCCAGAATTCGAAACAAACATTATTTACCCATAAAACGAAAATAAATTACTTAACGCGCGCATTTTTCGTACTGTGTGATGCGGTACATAGAGACACTGGCCGAGCGGGGATTGTGGGGCTATGCGTTGTGGTGGATGGGGACGGGGACAGGGTTCGCAGCCAAAAATGCAATTAAAGGCCAAAAAACCACAAAGTGCGACATCTGCATGAGATTTAAAAAACAACAACAAACCAGATGGCCGGGCTCACTTCAGCCATGTCGAAATTTTTATACTCTTGCAATTTCTTGTGTTATTGTGATAACAAGCAAAATAAAATGAATCAAGTAAGCAAATAGCCGGGCCGACTTGGAAATACTTACCATGACCCAAGTAAAACAACTATTTCAAATTTATAAAACTAAATTCATTTAATGAATTACTTTCGCATGTCGCACTAGTTAGCACATTCTATCTCGCTGACTTTTATGATCACACGAGCTTTGGCGCCCTCCACCGTCCAAACCCGTTCTCTACATATGTATGTACATTTTGCCGACTTTAATATACCATTTCATCCTAGGGATGCATGGTATTTTTTTGCTTTTAATCCAAAAAAATAATGAATAAGCAAACGAAAAGCGTTTTAAACGCATTTGTTATATCATTTTTATACCGTGCATCCATAGGACCCTAGAGAAATTGATAGAGCCATGTCCGTCTGTCCGTCCGTAAGACTGCAGAGATCTCAGCAACTATAAATGATAGAGCTACCAAATTTAGAATGTAGACTCGTGTAGTATAGACGCTGACCAAGTTTTTCCACTATCATTCCACTAAGTTTCATAAAAATCGGAATAAAAATGGCCGAGTTATACGTTGAAATGTTTTGCACTCAAAGCGGTACATGGGCGGATATGGCCGGTGGGGCGCTAAAGTTCGCACACAGAAGAGTGAGCGAGATAGCATATGTTGGAAATCGCGCATACGAAAGAAATTTAATATATATCCAAGTCGGCCCGGCGACTTACTTATTTATTTTAGTATAGGAACAGAGGACTCTGTGCTGATAGCTCGGTACAACCGATTGTAGTCGGCACAAACTACTCGAAAGGGTATAAACCCTGGGTATAAACCTGAGACAAAATATTTATTTGCATAATAAATTATAATCCTGCTTAATTTTATCATCGGCATGACAATCGTCCTCAATTCTCATGGCCTTACTAATTAAAATATCTTAATCAAAAAACCAGAAGACCGGGCTAACTTCGGCCATGCCGAAGTTTGTATACCCTCCCAAGCTCTTGTGGTACTAGATCCCTAAAAAGAGTTATCTAAATGTAAAGACCCTGGTGTAAAAATCCGTTTTTACACGCCATAACACGGCACGCATACATATGCATGTATATAGACATGCAGCATGCAATTTTTTCACGTGTTTGTATGACAGCTATATGATATAGTTATCTGATTTTGATCAAATTTACCAGAATTATAAATTTCTATGTGCAAATGTTATTTACCAAGTTTGGCTTAAGAAACAAAAAAGTTTCTAGAAGAAAAACTATTTTTGGTCCGATCGTTCATATGGGAGCTATATGATGTAGTAATCCGATCTTGATAAAATTTAGCATAGATGTGTGGATGTATAATAAACTTCCAAATGGTGAAAAAGAAAGAAGTTATTGATCTAAAACTCATTTTTCGACCGATGGTTCCTATGGGAGCTATATGATATAGTCGTCCGATCCTGATGAATCCGAGATATACAATGCCTGCAGTATATACAAGACTTCGTGCAATTGCAGCTCTGTAGCTTTAGCGGTTTAGGAGGAGAAGCTGTTGATCCAGACAGACAGACGGACGGACGGACGGAGGGACGGACGGACAGACAGACGGACAAACGGATTTGAACTCGTCTTGTCATGCTGATCAAGAATATATATACTTGATATGGTCGGAGATGACTCCTTCTATGCGTTGCACACTTCTGACCAAAATTAATATACCCTTTTTGCAAGGGTATAATAGGTACCGATCATCTAGAGTCCAATAGCTACATCATCTCAATTTTATCTCTTAAAGTTAAAAGTTGTAAGCTCTAGGGCTGTCACAAAAAGTGTTTGCCGTTTAATTATGTACAAATAGATATGTTTGTTGTGAATTCACATGCCCAATATTTCCAGTTATTATACCGCACTGACAAAAATCCATAAAACTGTAGCAAAAGATTAAGTTAACGATTTTTATGTGGAGTGCAACAAAAGAGACAGGGAGAGGAGGAATTTGTACCCCACAAAGGAGTGTGGGTCAGTGAGAGGGGGAGAGTATCAATGGATGCATAGTCCAAGCTTATAGACTATTGAACGAGGCGAAATGTAGCTGTCAATTTCGGGAATGGTTTTTTGAAACAAAATAGCGAGGCCAGTGTGGACATGGGATGAGAACTAGCGATGCCATTTTGTGGGCTAAATACCGCAAATTGCGCCAGCCAACAGCAATTACAAAAAGTACTAATCATGGTGCGACATGTCTTTCACAAAAGCCGAATACTATCCTCTTTTAGTTCTTCTCGTTTTTGTTGAAGTTGCGGTTTTGTCGTTTTATTTATACGCTTCCAACTTTTTTATCCATAGGATGAAATGGTATAAAGTCGCCAATATGTTTGTAACAAGCAGAAGGAAGCTTTTCCGACCCTATAGTATTGATCAGTATCAATAGCCGAGTCAAATGAGACATGTCCGTCTGTCTGTTCGTCTGTAGATCTTTGAGATCTCGGAGGCTAGAGAGCTAGAGCTACCAAACTTGGCATGTAGACTCGTGTGGTGTGTTAGCAGATTCCGCTTCCGAAATTTGAATTTGAAAAATTTGATTTTCTCCTGCAATATTTATCGTATCATTCCTATGTATCTTTTTCTGTCGCCCTCCAAATTCTATGTAAATACACACTTAGGAATTGACCACGAATGAGACGAGTATTGACCTAACAAATTTGGAAACGAATGCCTTATACAGGATTACTGTTGTGACGCGTGGAAAATCTGGTACCTCGTTACCAGCTTCAATGCTGCTAGTGGATACCTCGAATAGTAGCGCATATGGTAAGTGAGTTGGGATGAGTGGATTGTGGAAAGAGAGAGTCGCAATTAATTGCATTAAATTGGTATGATGTTATCTGTCACTTGTAGGACAGCAAAATGGTACTTGGGCTGCCCCCTCGCCGCCGCACTCCCTTACTGTGGTGGCTCACAGTGCCACATGGATGCAATTGATTTGGCAGCCGCCCGAATATGCGCATCCACATGAACGTATCACGTACAGGTAAAACAGGCCAATAGGCAAATGTCTATAGAATGCTTTATTGAGTCCATTCGAACGCATACTTTTTCATATTGTTACAGAGTCTATCACAAGCCCATGAAGGCCGAGCAATTTCTAAAAATTGAAACAAAATTAGCTTGGTTGCGTATGAATAATCTTAAGCCCAGCTCGCAGCATGTACTATATGTCGAGGCAGTTGGGGAGAATGGTGTTTCTCTGCCCTCAGAGACGCTGGTAGCCTGGACGGATCCAGCGCTGCCTGCCTTTGTCGATGTAAGCTAAACTAGCACACGGGGAGGCTCTAGGAAAATATATTTCTTTGTTTTCTTTAATCTGTCCATTTTATACAGCCTCCAACAGTTCATCCTGCGGACAACATTCCCGAAGGGGGCTCGATGACCATTTTATGTTTAGCCTTAGGCAATCCAGCGCCAACCATCTCACTCTACGTGGGCGGCCACTTGGTACGTCAGGATACCTCGAGGCATATGGTCACAGTCATTCACAATGTTTCAGCCGATATGGAGCATGTCTCTTGCTATGCAGATAATGGCTATGGTGTGCCGATGCAGGCCACTCGCAGGGTGAATATATGCTGTACGTACATACATACGTAAATGTGTACATACATACATAGATCTCTCAAAAGAAAACGCCACTGCAAAATGTGTGGTCAAATTGGTAAATTAACCTATTATTATGTACTCGTTAAAGATCCTCCTAAAATTCAAGCTGCCGGCATTACCGTAGCTTCTGTTGGCGATGAAATCGAACTTCGTTGCACGGTGGACTCCAGGCCAGCGCCAAAAACCATTTTCTGGCGTGAAAAGGACGGACGTATTCCTGTCATCACAGGCGGCAACTATTTTGTATCGGTCCAAGCCAACGACTCACGACCTTCGATTTATACCATGTCCTTGCGCATCAGTAAGCTCCAGGCCAACGATGTGGGCGACTATTTCTGTCATGCGGAGAATCCTTTTGGTGCCACAACCACTCCGGTTTCGGTACGCATTCGTCAAACACCAGCCCTGAATCACAATGTGTCGGAATGCTGTGCTGAACAGAATGTCTCGCTGCCCTGTCGGAGTGCCTGCAGCTATTATGTGGACTTTGATGCCATAGCAGATAGACCAGAATGCATTGTCGACTTTGATAAATTGATGCGTTGCGCTGCAGATGGCTCCGATCATCGATCGTGCTGTGCAGATGAGCATGTGCCGCGGAAGTGTTTAAACTGGTGTCGCGGCGAGTCCGTGCGCTCCAAAGAAATTTGCAGTTTGCAGTATGCCCGTACAATTGTAGGCTGCTTTGAAAAGAATCGGGACAGATTGCCAGGACCGCCAGAAAACATTGTGATTAGTGTGATGTCAGAAAGCGAAGTGACCATCAGGTATGTGTCTTTCATTGACTTCATCCAATATTTACTGTTATATCCATCGCAGTATTATTCAATATTTATTATTTATATAGACATAAAAATAGTTTTAAGTCAAATGCTAGCTCGACAAAGTCATCTAGCTCCATTTTAGACACACGTTTTTATACACTGGTCTATTGAAAGATTTTATTTAGAATAATACAAAAACTTCAACCATTTAGGTTCATTTACATAAGTTCAGAAAAAAGAAGAAAGTCCAAGCGCCCAAATAACACATTTCTAGCCACATTAGCCCCTTAAACACTTTTTCATAGCATAGACCGGAAGTAAACTCATCCATTTTATACACCGAAACCAATACATTCATTACCCTAACCTCAAATCTCCATCCCCACTCGAGTGAGTGTGTGTGTTTGTGCCAAAACCCCTGTGTGCACTAATAGACCGCAAATCCATTAAAGCTGAGATTTTGATCTCACTTTAATACACTCAGTCAATCTCAAAAGCTGTAAGAGTAGAAAGGGAAGGGGGAGGAAGAGGAAAAGAAGGTGGGGAAAGTGGTGGTTAGTCATTCGTTTAAAGATAGAGAGAGATAGATGCCGCCAGAGAAAGAGAGAGAGAGAGAGATGGTGAGACAACTTGGCCGCATTAAATTTATTAAAATTCCACACAAGTTTTGCCCGCCTGCAACAATATTACCACTCATAATACGGCGCCTGGTCCGCATCTCACAAACTATTTCATTACAGATGGGATGCGCCAACAAAGAATCCCAATACCGTTGACGGCTATAGAATATTTTACCATGAGGCCGCCGTATTGCCGCCAACAACGAACGATGCTTCGTCGTCTACGGAGCCGGGGACGGGGACGGGGACAGGGCATGGCATGGATACCATGAATAATGCAACAAGTATGAGTGGCGGTGCTGCTGCTGCTCTCGAGATACGACGCGTCGATGTAAAGGACACAACAATAAGCATTAATGGCCTTAAGAAGGATGTGCTCTATGAGCTTGTAGTGAAGGCTGGCAATACCTACGGTGCGTATACATACACTTACATACACACCCACACACATACATACATACACAGACAGAGTTTCCTATCGAAGCTTAATTTGCTGACTCTTGTGTCTTGTCTCCTCTTTGGGCAGGTGCCAGTGTTCTGACCAATCCGATTAGATTTACGCTCGGCGAGAATCATGTGACCTCCGCCACGAGTAGCTATTCCAGTGCTGTAGGCACTATTAGTGGCATTGTGGCAAGTATTTTGGCCATTTTGTTAGCAGCCGCTGCTATTGTATTCTACCGTCGTCAACGCCTTAACCACGGCAAGGCGGGCAATGGCAACGTGGCATTCGAGAATCCGACCTATACTCGAGGTTTGGAGCAGGTACAGGTGTGTATTATGATATTTGGTTGGTAAATATTCAGCTAACCTAGTGTGTATTCTTGTTGGTAAATTCCGACAACGTGCACTCAGAAAAACAACATTTGTCTACAACATACATATGTACATACATCACACTTCGAGTGCGTTAATATGCAATTAACAGAACCCGAAATTTTCAAGCTTTTGTTTTTTGTTCAATAACTTTCTTAATATTGAAATGGATTAAATGGATACATAAGAGATGCAAGTATCTATGACAATAAGCACAAAACAGTTTTCGAAATGACATACCTAAGATTTATGGCACCCCGACATTTTGTTTGGGATTATAGCTAACTGAGAAAGAGTTCATAATAAAGCTTAACTAATTGGATACCTTTGGTTATTTTCAAGTGAATAATGTTAGAAATAGTAATAATGCATTATTTTGATTTATCCGAGAGAACGTAAGCGAGCATAAATACTGTTTTCTGTGTAGTAGGCATCTCTATACGTTTTTATTATATATCTGCAATGTTGTTGTTTTTTCCCCTTTCGCAATCTCCCTAACATGCACGCCTACACACGTTTTCTCCTTTCAAAGCTACCCACTGTCACATCAGCCATCACAACACAAAATGGCCACCATCGTGGTACCGGGAGCGCAGGTAGTGCCGCACACAACGGCAGCGGCAACGGCATCGGCAACAGCAACAAGAACGGCAATGGCAATGGCAGCGGCAGCAACACCAGTATCAGCCATAATGGCATTGCTGCCACAATGACGACATCCACAACAACAACCGCTCCGACAGCAGCCATGTCAGGTGGAGGCACAACCGCGTTGAACGGAAGGCATCACCAGCACAGCGGTACAGATGTGGCGCATCACTTCCACAACCCACTCAGCAATACGCAGTGCAATGAAGTAAATCCCACAATTTATGAAGAGCTCAAACTTGGCCAAGAAGGTGCTGGATTTAAGAAACTTGTGCCATAAATGACAAACGCGCACAACACAAAGAACATACAGAGCACAGAAAACACCAACCAAGTATAGCTAGCGAACTTATATACATACATACATATATATATATATATATATATATATATGTATATACATATATAAATATATGTATATATAAGATATATACATACATACATATAAATATTCGCTAAATGTAGAGATAGGCCGTGTAAACAGCGCCAAGCGCCTCCTCAAACATCTGCATACACTCACCCCCACACACACACTCATGTATCTACACTGTGACATCTTTACAAAAAATGCATTGCGAGAAAATTTTTGGGTAAATTTTTTGCGTAGTTGAAAAATAAAAGATAAAAACTTTGCAAAATATTTGGGTAGCGTAACGTAATAAATTTGTAGTATGTAACTGTGATTGAAAATAAAAATATAAAAACAATAAAGAATGCTGTAAAATAAATTAATTGGTACAAGTAAGCGAGACGAAGATAAAACAAAAAACTGAGTTGAATTAATAGCAATGAGTAGTAAAAATGTAAATATCTTCTACTTACCCACATATGTATGTAGTATGTATGTATGTACATATATTTATTTTACTTATTCTATATTCCTTTTGGCTATATACTTGCATACATTAATAATTCATTTCGAAAATCTGATTGGTACGAAAAGTTAAACTAAGTAAGTAATAGTAAGTGCCATGAGTTGAGTTTAGAAGAAAAGGAAGGAAATATATTTATATATATGTTTCCGGCATGTCCACTAAAAATAAAGTACGTAAGTCGCCTGGCCGAACAAATTCATATATTAAATTTCTTTCGCATGCCGGGAGTTCTAACGCACGCTATCTCGCTCGCTCTTATGCGTGTCCACTTCAGCGCCCGATCGTCCAAATCCGCCCTTGCACCGCTTTGAGTACATTTTTATTTCGATTTGTATGAAATTTGGTGGAATGATAGATGTTCATAACATATGTTAGTGTGCCAAATTAAAATACCATGCGATAAATATTGCGTGTGAAAAAAATTAAAGTAAACTTGGTCTGAGTGCATACTGCATGCATCTACTGTCCAAATACAATAGCTCTAGCTTTTATAGTTCCCAAAATATAATTTATTGTTTTTCTTATATCGTGGGCGGAAGGGTACGCGGCAAAAAAAAAAATAAACTATCATCGTACACACCAAAGTCTACATTCCAAATTTAGTAGCTCTAGCTTTTATAGTTCCTGAGATCTCTGCACTCTTTCGGACGACCAGGCGGACATGTCTCAATTGTCTCCGCTATTGATACTGATCAAGAATATATACAATTTATAAAGTCGGAAAAGCTTCCTTCTGGCTATTACATACATTTTGGCGACTTTAATATTAGTTCATTTTCAATGAGCATTATAAAAAAATCAAGAAAAGGTCCAGAAACAAATAAAGGGGACAGAAATTTGGATACCTCATTACATACATATAAGAAGTGTAAAGAAAGGGATTCTTTAGCAAGTGGAATGTTAAGTTTAAAGTAGGTACAAAGGTACATACATATAAGAGAAAATATCATAAAATAACATATGTATGTACATAAACTACGTACGAATAGTACTACGGCGAAGAAGCAGAAGAAAGTGGAAAGAGATCCTAAGTACAGTATGCAGTAAGATATTAACCACGACAAAAGTGACAGATGAATATGTAAATTTATATTTCAGACTGAAAATCTGGAAAAGGCAAGAATAAAGCAAGAAGAAATTGATGCAAGAAAGTGGGTATACAGATGTGTATGAACTTTATGTATGCACCAACATACATACATATGTACAATCGCTTATGTTAAACATTAAGGAAGACAAAACGTTTGCATTGGCATCACGATGTGTAGCAAGAATTAACTCTGCTACTGCTTATATCAATTTGCATTTTCGTTTCTTGCTGTGTATGTTACGAATAAACAACGCTCTTGGTACAATATTAAAAGATGGCTTTTTCTTTCTTCGCCTCTGTCACTGCCTTTGCTCCTATTTCTACTCTTATCCAAGCATCACCTCTCTCATTTTGACGGAATGTTGGTCCTTCTGACAATGTTTGTTTATGTAATGTTGCACAGTATTATGTACTACACACACCAACACACATCAAGAGTGATGTGCAAAGAAGAGCCTTGGTATTATTATTAGTATGGCATAAGGATGCTCCTGGAAAGAAGTAAAACTTACATATGTAAATTTCTTTTTATTGGAATATCTAAGACAACGTTTTCCCTTATAATCCGTAATGATCTGATACTGATATGAGGGTGATGCTATCATGACAGGCTGGTGCCACATATGATTATTAAAACTTAGTTACAAGTATGAGGCAGCTAAGGATTTCAGATGGATGTGAAGGTTTCTTCTGATTTCTGATTATGAGTGAAGTGTGCCTGGCCGTAAATAAATCTTACAAAGTAGAGATTCCCAAAACATGCATATTGCTTTAAATGTGTGTTCGTGTGCATGGGTGTATACATATGTACATATGTGTTAGTGCATGTTTTCCCCTTTTCTTTTAAATATGTAAACATTCATATTTTTCTGCTCGTTTATGCGCTTTCAAACTTCCGCAGTGCTTGCTTAGTGCAATCGCTATGAATAAACTGCTGCTTGAATTATGCAACACGTTTAAGTGACCCTTCAATTCTTTGTACTCTCACATACATACACACATACTCTAAGATACCTATTCCCTATACCCATACACCCATGCATCTTTTGCAACGAAATTTGTTTGCCTTTGCCAGGAATGGAAGGGAGAAGAAAAGAAGGAAGAATCCACAAAAAAGGGGAGACCGAACGGGCATGAAAATGTTCACAATACCAGATGAAATGGAAAAATTTACAAGTAAATGATATTGTGTTCTGCAGCTTTGTGGCTGACTAGAACACCTGGCCATTCTGGGATGATATTGAGTCATTGTTTTCTGATTAAAGTGGCTTTTGCTGCAGATAAAACTAACAAGACAAGATGCTTAACACAAAGTTTCAGATATTAGATTTTGGAAACATCCATACTTTTGCTTTCTTAAGAACAATTTACAAGATGCCACTTAAGGGTTTTTATTATACCATGCATTATATGGTACATTAAAGTCGCCAAAATGTATGTAACAAGCAGAAGGAAGCTTTTCCGACCCTATATATTCTTGACCAGCATGAGAAGAGAAATTGATGTAGCTATGTCCGTCTGTCTGTCCGTCCGTAAGAGTGCGGAGATCTCAGCCACTATAAATGGCAGAGCGACCAAATTTGCCACGCCCCCTTCCGCCTCTGGAATTTTAAAAGAAGTGATTTTCTCCCGCAATATTTATCGTATCGTAATTTAATTTGGCACACTTCTAGATCTTATGATCATCTATCATTCCCCCAATTTTTTTTTCCCACGCCTCCTTCTACCTCCGGAATTCAATAAAATGTGATTTTCTGCCGCAATATTTATCGTATCGGAATTTAATTTGGCACACTTAAGAATATCTAGCATTTCACCAAATTTTATAAAAATGGCAGAGTTATAAGTACATTAAAACGTTTTGCACTCAAAGCGGTGCAAGGGCGAATTTGGCCGGTGGAGCGCTAAAGTGGACACACATAAGAGTGAGTGAGATAGCATCTGTTAGAAATCACGCATACGAAAGAAATTTAATGTATGAATTTAGTTTTATAAATTTAAAGTAGTTTTTTCCCCAAGTCGGCCGGGGACTTACTTACTTCATTATTTGTTCAGTTTCTTAAATTACTTGGTGAAGAAGTGGAATCTTTTCCTCAGTTGGGTCCGAATAAGGTTGAAATATGAGATAATTTAACTGGCAACCCTGTTAATATTATTAATGATATGCTTGGGAATATTTCAGAAAGTATTTTATCTTCAGAAATTTTAAACTCAGTTGTTTTCCCTAAAAAAATTATGATTGTTGTTTGATCAACCAGAATTGATGCTAAAAGAAAATTGTATTGTGATACCTATTCGAAATTTAAATTCATATTTACTCATAAATGGAACTCGAATGCTCGTCAAACGTTTTAACAAGTGTAGGGCAAAATTCTCAAATTTTAATTGCCCGTATTCATGTGACATATTCGCAAACCTTTCCCCTCTAATATTTCAGAGAACCCAACTTCTAGTCATTCCTGCATTTGCGATGACTAAAAATAAGTCTCAGGTTGAAACATTTCAAAAAATGGGAATTTTATTGAGAAGGTCTGTTTTTTATTCCTTCCGATTTTATGAGAATTTTTATGAAATTTGGTGGATTGATAGATACTTATATCTAGTGCTAGTGTGCCAATTCAAATTACGCAAGAAAAGCACGTTTTATTTAATCCCGGTGGCTAAAGGGGGCATGGCAATGACGCTCCGTAAGAGCGCACAGATCTCAGGAACTATAAATGACAGAGCTACCAGATTTAAAATGTAGACTCTTGTAGTATAAGTGTATTTGTTTTTGCCGCGCCCTCTTTCGTCCCGGTATTTGATCAAAGTTGATTTTCTCCCGCAATATTTATCGTATTGTAATCAATTTGGCAATCTTGTAAAGGAACATACTGTGAAAAAGAAAAATCGGCCACCGATTCGCCTGCCAACTGCTGCTCAAGCTACTAATACTGTTTCGGGCACACCAGCATCTGCTGGAATGTGAGAGGACTGAAATAAAAACTTACCATTCTCTATGTAGATAGCCTTTCTTTTACGAATAACATTTTAGCTTTTACGGAGTTGTGGCTAAAACCTGACATTGCTGATGCATCTGTTTTTGCTTCAAAATTTTCGTTATTTAGATGTGATCAAACTCCTCGCGTGGGTGAAGGAGTTTTGATTGCAATTGCATCAAAAGCTTTATCATCTGAACAGATTCAGCCTTCTTATAATCAGGAGATTGAGTTTGTCGGTGTTAAGGTAGATTATCAATCTTTTTCCGCCTATATCACTTGTTCCTCCCCAGTCAGACATGGTGGTTTATTTAAATCATTTAGAGGCTATTCGATCTGTCTCTGCTTTGACTTTTAATCGTGATATTCTCATTGTTCTAGGTGATTTTAATTTACCTTCGATAGCATGGTCCCTTGCGGATGAACTCACTATACTTTTGCCTTCCACGTCACATGACTTTGTTGATGGCCTTCTTGGTACTATATGTCTCTATCTCAAGTCAATTTCGTGCGTAATATAAATGGAAGATCGTTATATCTGATATTTGTACTTGATCCTTCAAATTGTGCCGTTTTTAGGATAGAACCTTTTATTCTTCCGGAAGATAAATTTCATCCTACTTTAAATTAAACAATTATTCTATCTTAAATACCACCATTACTTTGTGCTAATATGATACCTCGAACCCGCTGCTTTCGTAAAACAGATTTTTCTAGACTTAATGATATCATTCTTTCTACTGATTGGTCTTATCTGTACAATTGTATAGACATGGACTCAGCTTTTTCTTTCTTTTATAGTACACTTGATTCACTTTTCGGTAATTGTGTTCCTCTCAAGAGACAGGTGATTTCTAATAGACCTCCTTGGTTCTTTCGGGAGTTATCCAACTTGAAAAATGTGAAGTCAAGATGCTACTTATAAGAAGTTTAAAAAAACTCGCCCTTCGTCTGATTTCATTCTGTATTCTGTTGCTCGTTCGAGACTTATGGTCCTTAATATGCAATGCTATAAGGACTATATACGGCGCTGCAAATTTCAGTTTTCTCGTGATCCTAAGCAATTTCATAGTTTTGTCAATACTAAACGTAAGACATCAGTGCATCCGTCTTCCTTGTCGTTTGAAAACAATAAATCTAACACTGATCAGGCAATTGCCTATATGTTTGCTGATTTTTTCAAAACAACCTAGTCTTCAACGGCATATCATTCAAGTCTTCCGTATCCTTATCAGTTAAAAAAGTCGGATTGCATTTTTAATCCAGTGATTGATGAAAGTTCGCTTCTTAGCGTGTGACAAAGACTTAACGGCCTAGTATGACTGTTAAAGGTGATCCCGCCTATTTATTATTTCTCGTGTGGTTTTAGAACTAGACAAGTTGACGGAAACGGAAAAGATGACCCCGTTAGAACAGGGTTGAGTCGAGCTTTCCACGCTGGCAAGCTCACCGTGAGATCGAATAAACTATCGATATTCGCAAGTGGATGGCAGTATGACATTACATATCGATGTTCGCGTGACATTACATTATGACATTACAAACTATATTATTCTTATGTGCTAGGGATGATATTTCAATTCAACTAATTAATTATCGTAATGATTCAAATTATGCTACAAACTCCTTTCGTTCAAAACAGGCGTGCTTAATTTAGTTAAGCTTCAAACTATAGGGGTATTACCAAATTGTCTGCTATTCCTAAAGCTCTTGAAAAGATAATTACTTGTCAGTTGCAACATTTTTGTAGGTCTATTATTTCGCCATCCCAGCATGGGTTTGTGAAACGTAGGTCTACTACACCTAACCTTTTAGAATTCACTGTCTTAACGATTGACTTCATAATGATCGCTTCCTTAACTATCGATGGATTCAGAAATGCAAAAGAAACTTATGTCATATACACTGCCTTCAAAAAGGCTTTTGATTCTGTTAGTCATACGCTTTTGCTCATTAAGTTGAGCGACATTGGCTTTCCGCCAACCTTACTTTGTTGGATTCGCGAGTATCTAACAAGTAGAACACAGAAAATACTTTTCAAGTCTTTCTATTCCAGCTGCATTCACGTGACATCTGAGCCCTTTGCTGTCTCCATTACTGATCTTTTTCACTCATAATACATTCGCGCGTGCTTATGTATGCCGATGACTTTAAGCTTTGTGTTAGTTACAAAGATATGATTTCGCCTGTTCGCTTACAGGCCGATTATAACAATTTTGAGTCTTGGTGCCGGCTCAATTTGTTAAACCTTAACACTACTAAGTGTAAGGTAATGACTTTTCATCGAACTCCTAAACTGGTAACCAATTGGTAACCTATCAACGATTTAGGTGTGCTCATGGACGGCAAGCTATCTTTTAATTTCCACATTTCTAATACTGTCGGTAAAGCAATGGGTGTTCTTGGCTTTATGAAGCGGTGGTCGAAGGAATTTGATGATCCATATATAACCAAGATTCTCTTTATCTCACTTTTATGTCCATTTCTTCAGTACTGTTCTGGTGTATTTTATGTTATTTAGCTCGTAATTAGCTTTAGCTATTCGATTATTATACCCTTGCAGAGGGTATTATAAAATTGGTCAGATGTTTGTAACGCAGAGAAGGGATCGTTTCCGACCCCATAAAGTATATATATTCTTGATCAGCAAGAGAAGACGAGTTGATATAGCCATGTCCATCTGTCCTTCTGTCCGTCTGTCTGTCTGGTGCTGCGCGAACTAGTCCCACAGTTTTAGAGCTATGGCATTCAAAGCTCGTATATAAGCTTTTCTATACAGCCACATGCACATCTGCGATTTTGAATAAGATCGGACAACTATATCATATAGCTGACATACAAATACAAACGTTAAATGCGAATAACTTCTCTATTTTTTGAACAATCTTATCCAAACTGATTACGCACATAAGTAAAAAGGGATTACATCATATGCGTGAATTTCAAAACAATCGGATAAACATAACGCCTGATTCCGACGATATAAAATTTGCCTATATAGCGTGCACTGCTTATGGCAGCAGTACTGCTGCATACTGCTGCTGCCATAAGCAGTGCACGCAGTGAAGCACATACATATATGTGTCAAAATTGCGATTGTGTGTGTGTGAATATGAATATCAATCGCTACATTGTCTTGGCACGCTTACTATACAGAGGTGCGGTGGCTTAGTGGATAGAGGTCTTACGCATGAAAAAGTATTTTTTTTTAATTTTTTTTTTTTTTTATTTAACGAATAGACGCGAGTTCGAATCCCACCAAAGTCGATGACAAATTTTTTAGTGTATTTAAAATATTTCTTTATTGGATTTACAAAGAAAAATTTGTTTAGGAAATAAAATGTAATGGTCAAGGGCTGCAAGGGTATACAAACTTCGGCATAGCCGAAGTTAGCTTCTTTGATATTTGTTTCTCTTATTTTGTAGAGCAGTCGAGAATGCCAAAAACGCTTGACATCCAGGAACACGGTGAAGCTGTACTGCGTTTGGTCTCAGGATGAGGTGGACTACACTGTACCAATTTTCCATGTTGCCTCTTAAAGCCAAACAGATGTTTTGGAACGGCCTTTTTGCGTCATCTGGGGTGTTCAGCTCGATTTCTGGATATATTTTAGACTCTAACTAAATAGTGCCAGATTGGATCCTTAGCGTAATTACCAGCGTTAGATGATCAGATGTCAGGTCATAAAAGTCTTCGATGCTCAAGAGTCTGTCGCTGATGACTTTGTAATCGGCGAAATCATTTGTAGTGTGATTTTCATCGCCTGCGGGTATAATTTCCGTTGACCTTTGCCCTTGGGTTTTTTATACCGACCCATGTCTTGTTTTCAAAGGTTAATATTTAGTGGGCAGTAGATGGAGGCAATTTCTATTGTTCTACTGGACGTGGGTAGGCTGATTGCTGAGACATGCATTTTAGCAGTGGAGATTGGGCGCAAAGATGTATGCTCTAACGCCCGAGCGCACGAATAGCGATGATCCTCCAAATGCATTAGCTCCTCCCCCGTGAGCCTGATAATGCTCCTATCCAAAAATCTCAGCTGTTGGGCACTCGCGGCTTGCCGTAACTAATATGATGTCGATCATCTTCTGGGAGATGAAGGCAACCAATTCCTGATTTTTATTGCTCAAGCCGTTGGCATTCCAAAAGCCCACATGTTTGGACACCAAATAGGAGGTATTCGGCCTTTTGTTTGAATAGGCTGTTGGGGTTCTTTAGCCTCGGTTTCATGCATTTCGTAGTCACCGACTTCATAACCAGCAATGAAAAGCGATTTTGATATGCGACTTTGCTACTACTTGGCTTATGAAAAACAAAGTGCTTCTTTTTATTACATGTTTTACAGCAGCTTGTTGAGGGAAGGGGTGTGCACGAGATGTAGCGAAGTCTCAACTAAGAGTGTATTAGAGCTGGGAATCCATCGATGGTCTCGCCCCTCGATGGTTTTTTTCAGCGATGAAAAAAAATCAATAGTAACGATGGTTCAATGTTTTTCCCAATATTTTTCCATCGATGGATTGAATCATCGAATTATTATTCAAATAAAATACAAAACGGATATTTATGTGACCACGCACAAATCAAGTTCGATCTCGAACTATCGCACTTTTTAATTTTCATCGATACTATCGATGGAACCATCGATGGATTTCCCAGCTCCCTGTAATACATACGTATATTTGAACAGGTTTCCCTTGGTTGGCCTTAATTTTTTTAACCCTCTAAGACTACTTTCTAAAGTAAAGGCAGAAGTTAACTCGAATAATTTACCCTTGCAGAGTGTATTATAAAATTGGTCAGATGTTTGTAACGCAGAGAAGGGATCGTTTCCGACCCCATAAAGTATATATATTCTTGATCAGCAAGAGAAGACGAGTTGATATAGCCATGTCCATCTGTCCGTCTGTCTGTCTGGTGCTTCGCGATCTAGTCCCACAGTTTTAGAGCTATGGCATTCAAAGTTCGTATATAAGCTTTTCTATACAGCCACATGCACATCTGCGATTTTGAATAAGATCGGACAAATATATCATATAGCTGCCATACAAATACAAACGTTAAATGCGAATAACTTCTCTATTTTTTGAACAATCTTATCCAAACTGATTACGTACATAAATAAAAAGGGATTACATCATATGCGTGAATTTCAAAACAATCGGATAAACATAACGCTTGATTTGCCTATATAGCGTGCACTGCTTATGGCAGCAGCAGTATGCAGCAGTACTGCTGCCATAAGCAGTGCACGCATAAGCAGTGAAGCACATATATGTGTCAAAATTGCGATTGTGTGTGTGTTAATTTAAATATCAATCGCTACAATGTCTTGGCACGCTTACTATTTGGCGATTGGCTGCCCCCGGCCAATGTATTTAAAATATTTCTTTATTGGATTAAGAAACAAAAAAAACTTTGGCTTAGCCGAAGTTAGCTTCTTTGATATTTTTTTTTTTAAGTAAATAGGGGCTGATGAGCTTAAATATGAACTCAGAAAAAATATAGAAGCTTTCGTTTACCTGGAAGGTGAGAAAATGTAAATAAGTGCCTCAAGGCACGCTTGGGGCTTTGAGGGTAAAAAAGTAGTTTCCAAATTTTATTTTATTTGATTAAAAAATTTTATTTGTTGCTATGATATTCAGCAAAACAATTTTTGTTGGCCGAGCAGCATAAATGCAGTTTGCATTTTGTGCAAATGCACTGCGTTTGGGAAGTTTTGCAGTGCTTGCAGCTTCTTTTTCCCGTAATGCGATCCAACCACTCTGGAAAATGATTGAAATGGTCAAACCTCAAGTCCTTTATTGGGTGATTTGATTTTTGGGCTTGTTTGAGTTGTGGCTGCAATGGTCGCCGAGAAATTGGCGACAGCAAAGTCTGTGATGGCGACCGACTTGATCGCGCAGACAAAGGTGAAGATGGTGAAGGTAAATTGTTCTTCATGAGTGGCAAGTTTTTTGACTGGTAGCCCACTAGACCCGCAGCAATAGATTTTCGGAAATCCGGAAGTTCAATGAATTTCTCGCTGCTATAGGATGTAGGCGTTTGTTGTTGCCATATCTACTAAATGGTAGAAAATTCGGGTTGCAGCATCCTGAGTTTTACTTCTTATATGGTATCGACCATAAGCCCATCCATCAGATCCACGCCTCCCATATGAGCGTTATATTCCCGTATAACTTGTGGGCAGTCAATTTCTACATTGCGCTTCGACTTTCTGTCGTAACGAGCTGCTTTTGGTGTTCCTCCTTGAGTATTTGAACTTATAAACGGCTTATCGCCCACATAGGTCGATAATAACCTCCACTCCATATGAGGAACCCACGTACTCAACTGAAAAACCTCTTGCAGTTTGGTATCCGATTTACCCGAACCGTTCCCAAACTATAAATCTCTTTTGCCCGAAGGTATACCATCAAAGGCAGCGATGTGTAAAAATTGTCAAAATATATTATATGATGTTTGAAACTTTCAACAGTTTTCGTCAAGCGTACAACTATGTTGGCTGACGCACCGATATCAGGGTAACCAGGTAATATTGCATTATCACTTGCGCCGCTATATACTTCAAATCGGTAGGCATATCCAAAAGAATCACAAAGGACAAATAATTTAATACCCCACTTGTGTGGTTTATTGGGCATGTATTGCCGCAAATGGTGCTTCATTTTTGTGCTGCACATTTGTTCGTCAACGCATAATCGAGCTTGCTTAGGCACGGAGTCAAATCCTTCATTCAAAATATCAATAACTCTTCGCGTGCGAAATAGTGGATCGTAGCCAGGCTTACCCTTTTTGATTCGCTTACTCCCGTCACACAATGAGAAGTATTTCTTAATTGCTTCAAATTTGCTACGGGTCATACAGGTTTGTATGGGTCCAAATGCGTTTTGCCCCCAGTAACTTTTCAAATTAGGGTAGCGATATATATAAATTAAAATTCCTATATAGTGATGAATATCTTCCGTTGTTATCTTAAACTTGTTGGCAATATTGTCCTTTAAGGCTGCGCGCATTGTTTCCTCGACGATCATACTTATAATGTCCGAGTTTAAAAAATAACAAAATAGTTGAAACGGAGTTTTCAGTTCAGTTATTTTGGATGGCAACGAAGAGTCGCCTTGAAAAGCAACATTGTTTATGTGCAATTGCATAGATTGCTGTCGCCACATAACTTTACCAGGTTCCTTTATAATTGATTCGATACCTATTCATAAATAAATTAATGAATTGTATTACAAATCAAAGTAATGATTTGCTTACCAAGCCCATTAAAGCCACCAGAAGACGGTAAAGATACAGGTGTTGCTCCTTCAATAACTGGCAATGGTGATCGAGGCCTCTTACGAGTTTTTCGGGAAGGCTCTGCACAGTATTTTCATTGTTTTCAATATTACTGCACATTAAGGATACAGTAGAGACATCTTCTAATGCAGTGTAAAGTGCCTCTGCCACGTCTTCATCCTCGTCGTCACTCGAAATACTCGACATGTCCGACGGGACTGATTCGAACAATTCCAGCAGTTGTTCATCCGTCAAATCAGACCATTTATAGCGAGCTCTCAAAGCCATTATTCAATCTCTATTAAAAAAATTCAACAATAAATAAAAATCACACACAAATCACACAAGAAGTGCAAGCAGTTGTGAAATAGCTGCTAGAAACAAATTTTGCCGTGGAGCCCCAAGAGTGCCTCAAGGCAGTTATCACTTTTACGATGCTACAAAGCAGAACTTTAACATATTCGCACATATTAAACTTTATTTAAATAGTACATTAACTTACCTTTCACGAAAAAAAAATATTAAGTTCAATTGGTTGTATAAATTCACTTTTATCAACACAGCAAAAGACAATGAGTAGCAGCTGAAATTTTTGGCGCGAAGTAACACATGATTCGATAATATGTTTATCAAAAGCACCGATAAAAGTTTCCGAGCGCTTTACAACATTGGCAGTGCTTTTTGGCAGTTATTTTTAAAAGTTCAACAATTTTTAAATTAACTAAAAACTCTTAGTTATTTTTTTAAAATTAAAAATGAAATACGTGCCTAGAGGCACTCTTACGTCCTAGAGGGTTAACTTCCTGTATGAGTTCAAATAGGTCATTTAAATTGCTAATATTGACAACTATTGACGGGGGCTTTGGAGGGGCCCTAGACTGATTACCAATAATAATATTACCACGATGAAGTTCGCCCAAATTATCGTTATCATATGCATCATCAGCATTCATAGAGGCTTGATCATCTCACCAATACTTCAAGAATTCATGTCATGTAAAGTTAAGCTGCTGGCTTACAGTGTGAGACGATCTGGCCTTCGTTTACACGTTTCGCGTTATGATTAAGTGACATGGACTTATCACTTCTTCTTTTACTCAACTTTTAGTCTTGTAAACTTTCTTGGCTATTAGAGCTTATTCCAGAGCAGATGTTGCTTGTTGACGGAGAAGACATGAGATATTTTGGGAATTGCTTTGAGAACGTGTGTTTGTCAATTTTAATTTATCGCTAAACTTATAAATATTCCATAAAAATGAAAAAAAAATATTGTAAACGCCAGTAAAGTTTCCCAAAAACAAAGCAGATAAAAAAAATTGCATCATGAAAACAAAATAAAAATAGAAAGAAGGCCAACTGCTGTTATTAAGCATAATTTTATTCTTTTTTTTTTTTGCATTTTGTTTATTTGTTTCCGGCGAACCAAATAATTAACTCTAATGAACTGCAAACGGAAAAACAGACACACTACGTGTCAAAATCCAGTGGGTGAGTGCAGGATAATGCCATTAATTATACCATTTACTCATAGTGTGGAATGGTATATAAAGTCGCCAAAATATATGTAACAACCAGAAGAAAACATTTTCTACTCAATAAAGTATATATATTCATGATCAGCAGGACACAGAGAAGGAATCGTTTCCGAACCCATAAAGTATACATATTATTGATCAGCATGAGAAGACGAGTTGATATACCAATGTCCGTCTGATCATATGCCAACTAGTTCCACAGTTTTGGAGCTATGTTTTTCTAAATTTGTATATAAAGTATATAAAGTAGTTGTAATAGATCGTGAGATCCAACGAAATTGTGGTTGGATTTACGCGATTGAACTAGTTCGTTGATGTATGTAAATATTTGACAACAGACACTAAATATTAAAATTCGGATTGAGGGAGATTTAATTATCAAATAGAGAGAAATAGAAGACAACATTGAAAGAGAATAATTCTCTCAAATGGTACTTCAAGGTACTTAGCAAAATATAGGTCAGGAAAAAGAACATAAAAAGAGACACAAAAATTCTCTCTTGAAAACGGGAAGTCGCTTTTCATCTTTATATGAGCCTGATCGAAAACTCCATTTTGCTTATTTTCTTAAAAAAAAAATTTAATTTCACTCGACTCTTTTTTTTTGTTTGTTTCGACATTATTTTTTTTTATTTTTGTTTTTGTTGTTCTTAATAAAATTCCCACATTTTTTATGATTATTACTTTTGCGTGAAATTTGTACAGCATCTATACAAATCACATTTCTTGTTTCCCTTTGCAAAGGCCTACGAATTTTAATTGCCCAGACGAGGACAGCGGGCAATTTGTGGAGCATAAAATTTGGGTCTAATCGCAGAGGTTGCGTGAGTTTTTCTCATTACGAACGGGTGCTCATACTAATATGTGGAGTGACAGAGAAATCAAAGGACGCCGAGAAGGCCAATGCCCAATGAAGCAAAGGAGGCAGTGGAGAAGGCGCACATGTAGTAAATGCTCTTAAAAAATATAGTAATAATAATCATAAAATAATAATAACTAATGGTTACTTTTTACACACTGTTGTACTTACAATAACAATTAACTTTTTATTGAAATTCATGGATATGTTTCTTACTTTATTTCATTTAGTATTTTATGTAATCTTTCGATATCTCCAATTCCTGTTTTACTTGTTATTATTTTAATTTGTATATCAATGTCTTTAACCAATAATGAACATTTTTATTGACAAGCCACGGGTCTTGGTTAAGGTTGACAATTTTTGGAGGTCCTATTTAGTCAAAAATTTGTAACAGGGCACGCTTTGATTCTATCCATGTCATATGTTATAAATTTAACCAGTTTTAAGAGTAGGTCTTTATATGTTAGATACCAATGTCCTAAATATTCCCAATAATCTATGACATATTTATCTCTGATGTTTTTACACTCGGTTTTTTACCTCAAAGGTCTGTCTTTCACAAATGGCACACTGATTGATAATATTTCGAATTTCTGATGCAAATTTAGGGTAAACATGTTTTTGTTTAAATGTTAAGATTGTTTTGTTGATTTCATTATGAATCTGGTCCTGGTGGATATCACTCACAATGCTGCTAAATTCGCCAAAATTATTAATGTATGTTAGATTTTTTGCACATTTAAGTACTGTGGTGCCTGTTTTAGGGGCAATAAGTCAAATGTAAACTTTCTGTAAGAGAACAAAATCAGATTCGCTTTTTATTAAAATTAGTGTAGTCTTTTCACTGAAATATTTTTTTGTAATGTCAGTGGCAAAAAGTTATTAATGGTTTTGCCAAAATGTTGTTCTGAAATTTTAAGATCTTTGCTTGATTTGATAAAAATAACTTGTTATACCCTTGCAAAAAGGGTATATTAATTTTGGTCAGAAGTGTGCAACGCATAGAAGGAGTCATCTCCGACCATATAAAGTATATATATTCTTGATCAGCATGGCAAGACGAGTTCAAATCCGTTTGTCCGGCTGTCCGTCTGTCTGGATCAACAGCTTCTCCTCCTAAACCGCTATAGCTACAGAGCTGCAATTTTGCACGAAGTCTTGTATATACTGCAGGCATTGTATATCTCGGATTTATCCGGATCGGACGACTATATCATATAGCTCCCATAGAAACCGTCGGTCGAAAATAGAGTTTTAGATCAATAACTTCGTTGTTTTTCGTCTGATTGATATAAAACTTAACATTTGGCAGTTTACTATACATCTATCCGTCCGTGCCAAATTTGATCAAGATCGGACTACTATATCATATAGCTCCCATAGGAACAATCGGACCAAATATAGTTTTGCTTCTAAAAACTTTTTTGTTTCTATTGCGATTATCACCAAACTTAGCAAATAACATTTGCACATAATAAGTTATAATCCTGCCAAATTTGATCAAAATCGGATTAATATATGATATAGATGTCATACAAACAGATGGAAAAATTGCATGCTGCATCTCTACATACATGCACATGTATGCGTGCCTTGCTATAGCGTGTAGATAAGGGTTTTTACACAAAAACCCTTTCCATTTTGCGATCTCCATTTAGGGATTGAGTAACGCATGAACTTGCAAGGGTATACAAACTTCGGCATGGTCGAAGTTAGCCCGGCCTTCTGGTTTTTAAAATGATTTTTATACCATGCATTCATAGAATGAAATGGTATATTAAAGTCGCCAAAATGTATGTAACAGGGAGAAGGAAGCTTTTCCGACCCCATAAAGTAAATATATTCTTGATCAGTATCAATAGCCGAGTCGATTGAGACATGTCCGTCTGTAGGATCATCGAGATCTCGGAGACTATAAGAGCTAGAGCTACCAAACTTCGCATGTAGACCCGTTTGCTCTGCAGGCAGATCGAGTTTATTTTTTTTTCGCCCCGCCCCCTTCCGCCACCGCTGTTTGAAAAACAATATTTTGAGCCTACATATCTCGGGAACTATAAAAGATAGAGCTATCGCATTTGGACAGTAGATGCGTGCAGTATGCACGCAGACCGAGTTTGTTTCACGCCCCCTTCCGCCTCCGAAATTCGAAAATTTCGAGTTTCACCCGAAATATTTATTGTATCAAAATTTAATTTAGCACACTAATACATGTTACGAATATCTATCATCCCACCAAATATCAAAAGAATCGGAATAAAAATGGCCGTGTTATACATAGAAACGTTTTTCACCCAGAGCGGTGCAAGGTAGATGCACGCAAAAAAGAGCGAGATAGCATATGCTGGATATCACCGATTTGGTCGGGGGGCGCTAAAGTGCTCGTTTCCACATAAGAGTGAGCGAGATAGCATTTAAAAGAAATTTAATATATGTACATCTCTTCACCTAATGCATGGTATATCCCAGTCGGCCCGGCGACTTACTTACTTTATTTTATTTTTTTTTTTTTTCATTTTTATACCCTTGCAGAGTGTATTATAAAATTGGTCAGATGTTTGTAACGCAGAGAAGGGATCGTTTCCGACCCCATAAAGTATATATATTCTTGATCAGCAAGAGAAGACGAGTTGATATAGCCATGTCCATCTGTCCGTCTGTCCTTCTGTCCGTCTGTCTGTCTGGTGCTGCGCGAACTAGTCCAGTTTTAGAGCTATAGCATTCAAAGTTCGTATATTAGCTTTTCTATACAGCCACATGCACATCTGCGATTTTGAATAAGATCGGACAACTATATCATATAGCTGCCATACAAATACAAACGTTAAATGCGAATGACTTCTCTGTTTTTAAAACAATCTTATCCAAACTGATTACGTACATAAATAAAATGGGATTACATCATATGCGTGAATTTCAAAACAATCAGATAAACATAACGCCTGATTTCGACGATATAAAATTGGCCTATATAATCAGTGCACGCATAAGCAGTGCACGCATAAGCAGTGAAGCACATATATGTATGTGTCAAAATTGCGTTTGTGTGTGTGTTAATTTGAATATCAATCGCTACATTGTCCCCGGCCAATGTATTTAAAATATTTCTTTATTGGATTAAGAAACAAAAAATTTTTTAGGAAATAAAATGTAATGATCAAGGGCTGCAAGAGTATACAAACTTTGGCATAGCCGAAGTTAGCTTCTTTGATATTTTTTTTGTTTTAATACGCGAATAGACGCGAGTTCGAATCCCACGAAGGCAGGTGACAAATTTTTTTAGTGTATTTAAACTTTAAATTTTAAAGTATTGCGTCATTGGAAAAAGTTTTTTAAAACATAAAAAGTAATGGTCAAGGGCTGCACGGGTATGCAAACTTCGGCATAGCCGATGTTAGCTTCTTTGATATTTTTTTCCCGATTCGATGCCTCCAATGTATTCACTTTCAAAATAAGTATTTAGTGAAATTTGAAATATGCTTTACTAAATTTTTGGTATATGCCAAAAAGATGCAGATATCGCAGATGTGCTTCCTAGGTTATAGAAAAGCTTATATAGCTTGAAAGCCTTAGCTCTAAAACTGTGGGACTAGTTCTGTTAAAAATTAAAATTACATACTTTCTCATTTTGGATACTTTTTCCTACTTCCATTTTTGCGACTGCTGCGTTTCGACGATGCAAAGGAAATAAATACTTAAAATACCTATGTACCCTGATACTTGAGTACTTCGAATGTTTTTAGATCTGTCGAAGTTGTCACTCCGTTTTACGCAGTACTCAAGTCTCACTCAATTAGCTTTGTGTGAAATATATTAATACTCATACACACTCACTTACTGTGCGTCTCTCACCGAATCCGACAACTATCATGTAGCTCCCATAGGAACTATCGTTCGAAAATAAAGTTATAGATCAATAGCTTCGATGTTTTTTACGGGACTATCATGAAACTCACTGTGTAAGTTTATTATATATCCAAACGTCTGTAACTAAACCAAAAATATTTTTGGTTCTGAAAACGTTTTGTTTTTTTTTTTGCGATTATTATACTTGATACTAATGAACACTTATGCACATAAACTTATAATAGTATATCTCTGAAGGCGATTAAATTTCGAAGATTGACTTAGTTTGATGGTAGTCGTAGAGATATTCACTTAAGACTATAGGCAAAGCATTAAGGCGAAGCCCTTAACTCTGGAGTTGTAGCTTTGCCACCCTTTTACGCTTCTTTTGGTTGAACTTCTCAACTAGAGTCCGAGCTGAAGAAGTGGTGTGGCCATTGCAATTCTTGAGTTTTAAGCAAAGTCTACTCACGTAGCACTTGGTAATTGTCAAAAGATCTATACATACAAGCCGACTTACTCCCAAGGTTTGACCCAAGTGAAAGGATTCGTCATTATGATATGTTGCAAATAATTTAATTATAAATTCTACTTTTCGGTTCCAGAATATCCGATGTATGCATAAAGCACAATCTGTCCAAAATTATAAAATGCTCTGCCAGGAAGTAATAAAAAGAGGATATAATAAATTTTCATTTAGTTAGCTACTCCACTTGTTTACTAAATCATCTTGTCGGCACTCTGCCAAGCCAATTTAAACACAATTTTTACTTTGTCAAAGTGCAATAATTGCCACAGTTGCACACCTTTTGCTAATTAGGACGCAGGCGCTTTCCACTTCTCCGTGAATTTATGCCTTTTTTGGGGATTTTCTTGTTTCTTTTTTATGAAATTCGGTGCCAATCATCAAGCTGTTTAAATAATAAATCTTTTTAAAATTAGTTTGCCAACTTGGGTCAATTTGAGCGTCAACGTCAAATTAGTGAAAGTTAATTAAAACTATTTAAATTGGAAATTATTTCAACATTTTTCACACACACTCACAAGCGCGCAAAGAAGTCGTGTAAAAGTAGACCGACTGTGAAGGAAAAAGTAAACTTATGCACATTCACATGGTCTTTTATACAAAATATTTAAATGAGGAAAATTAAAAAGCGAGCGTTTACCGTGTTTAGCGTTTAAAAATCAGCCGGCCGTCTCGAAGTTTGTATACCCTTGCATGTTTTTGTTCTCTTTTCCTGCATACAGGAAATACAATAAAATGAAAAGATCTTTATGATTTATTCGTCCAATCCAGATGAACCTGAGATATACAATGCCGGCAGTGTATACAATCCTTTGTGCCACTGTATCTTTTAAGGTCTAGGTGGAGACTGCGTTGATCCAGACAGATGGACACAGCTTTATGAATTCCTCTTGTCGTGATGATCCAAAATATATGTACTTTATATGGTCGGAGATGCTTCCATATATACTACACGAGTCAACATTCTAAATTTGGTAGCTCTAGCTTTAATAGTTCCTGAGATCGTTGGCCTTTTACGGACGGACGGACATGGCCATATCAATTTCTCTTCTCATGCTGATCAAGAATATATACTTTATAGGATCGGAAAAGCTTCCTTCTTCCTGTTACATACATTTTGGCGTCTTTAATATACCATTTCATCCTATTAGAATGTAGACTCGTGCACTACATACGCTGATGAAGTTAATTTTTGTTTATTGCCGCGTCCCCTTCCGCACTGGGAATTTTTTAAGCAATATTTATCTAATCGTAATTTAATTTGGCACACCTTTATATAAATAAAATCGGAATAAAAATGGCCGAGATACGTTGAAACATTTTGCACTTAAAGCGGTGCTAGGGTGGAATTTCCACTTTTTAAAATGTTTGACTCATTTTCAGCCATCGCAAAAGCAGGCATGACTGGAAGACATAGTTCTCTGAAATACGAAAGGTAAAATGGTTCCTGTATATGTTAAATGAATGCGGCGATTCGAAATGCGAGAATTTCGCCCTACACCTGTTACAACTTCGCAGTTAATTTACTAAAGCTTTACTCGTATTTAAATTTCGAATAAGTATACCAATACAATTTTCTATTAAAATCAATTCATGAGGAGGCAATGCCAACGCTGCAGCGATTGACGTATGTACATATTCACACACACACATACATTTTCATGCATATGGTTTACTGCTTATGTGCGTGCGTATTCCGGTAAATGTTTATCCAATTTTCTTGAAATCCAGAAATATGTTATATTGTGTATATATTTATGTACATAATCAATTTGGATAAGATTCTTCAAGAAAAAAAGAAGTTATTCGCATTTTACAATTCGCAAATAATGTGCCAGGGGTATAAAAAAGTTTATATACGAACTTTGAAAGCCGTAGCTCCAAAGCTGCGGGACTAGTTAGACAGACGCTAAAAAGGTTTTATTGTAGGGCAATCAGGCTTCTCGGCACCCAGGCATCTTCAGCTAGCGAAATAACACTTACTTTTGTGTGTCTCGATCTTCGTTGCATTTTTGTAGCTTGTGTTTTTTGTATTTTTGGGTCCAGGATCGGTCGGGTCTCAATTTGTGAGCCTATAAAAGTTTTATGCCCCTTATAAAACCAGAGCTAGCGCGCATACAAATGTTGGCGAGTTTGACCCTTTGACTTCCAATCAAAATGAATGCACCCATGTCAGCAAGGGTATACAAATGTCAAGTTATATGCTGCGAAAGGCAGACTCCAGTCTATCATTCTTCTACCTACCAAACGCTTGGGCTTTGGAGCGCGTACGTGTGACGTTACAATTTGCATATAAAAAGGGTTGTTAGACTTTAAATTGCTGGGTCTTGGTTTTGGTGCTGGGTTTGAGATTGGGTCTAGGCCTATTATATGTACTAGAGACTCAGATATGGGCGCGCACCAAGATAAGGCACTTATTCTACGTTTACACATACTTGTAGTAGCGGATCTAGGTAGTGGAAGGAGCCGCAATCACACTGCCAGTCAACTACGCAAAAGTTAATATATGCGGGCATCGTTCTACAAGTGAGTCTGCCCTGTTGAAATATTAATTAAACGGAAACTATTTAAAGGATGCAGCGGCGAAAAATAGGCAACTGTGAATAGGGTCGGGAGCAGTGGTTGGAGGTGATGGAGAGTGCGTCTGAGAACCGCTTGTGTAAACGGGCACTCTACCCTTATTACGAGCTTCGGCTCTGATTGTGCTGTCATTTAAAACCCTTGGAAAGTACTTGACTTCCGCACAGACTTATTCCTAATTCCTAATGATGGAATATTCGTATTTGCTGGTGCATTTCACTCAAAGAAAAACTAGCTTATTTCACTTACAGTGGTACTGCTGTAAAAAAAATTTCATGATTCCTATACCATGCATCCTTAGGATGAAATGGTGTATTAAAGTCGCCAAAATGTATGTAACAGGCAGAACACCAAGAGATATAGCCATGTCTGTCTGTCCGTCCGTCAGTCCGTCCGTACTCTTATGTGCACATACATAAGAAAAAGCGAGATAGCATATGTTTGAAACTTCATATATGAATTTTCGCTTGATGCGTGGTATATCCAAGTTGGCCCGTCGACTTTCTTACTTTGTTATACTATGTATGTAACAGGGGGAAGAAAGCTTTTCCGACCCTATAAAGTTTATATATTCGTGATCAGTATCAATAGCCGAGTCGATTGAGACATGTCCGTCTGTCTGTCCGTCTGTAGGATCATCGAGATCTCGGAGACTATAAGAGCTAGAGCTACCAAACTTGGCATGTAGACTCGTTTGCTCTGCAGGTAGATCGAGTTTATTTTTTTTTGCACCGCCCCCTTCCGCCCACGCAATATGTAAAACAATATTTTGAGACCCCATATCTCTAAAAAAGCTAGAGCTATCGTATTTGGACAGTAGATGTTTCAAATTTGTTTGCCACGCCCCCTTCCGCCTCCGAAATTCGATAAAATATTTTATTTTTGTTTACAAATTTTTCTTTTTTTAAGCTAGATTGAAACAGCATAATTTCATTTCTAATGCTATTTGGCATAGAAAGATGTATTATATATATGGGTCAAGTTTGGATTTTTTTTACATTTCGACCCAAGGGTAATCAAAACATGAAAATTGGGGCTCGGTGTCTTCCCAAAACTTATTCTCTTATTTATTCTGAAAAACTTTGCCGAAGAAAGCGATCCAAAATATCGAACACTTTCGCCGTTAGACACGAAAGAAAAGTGTACCATGCCTCAAAACATAGCAACTTTGGTCAAAATCCTATTTTAAACATTTTAGAGGAAACCATAGTTACAGCTGAAAAAAGTAATGATGCAGTTCGATTCGCAGGACCTCAAATAGGGGGAAACCATCGAGTTTGGTCATGTCTTTTTTTCGACTATCACAGTGTAATTAATGCTAATGTGGAGGTAAAGCAATGATAGTGCCCAAACAAAAGGGACTTTTGGCAGATAGCATATGTATCGAACAATTATTGGCTTAGCTTGATATTCTGAAATTATTTTGGGTATACCATGCAGCAAGTGAAAAAATTACTTCAAATTCATAAGACCAAATTCATATATAAAATTTCTTTGGCATTTTGCGATGGTTAACACTTGCTATCTCACTCACTCTTACCCACTCCGCCATCGCGCCGCTTTGAGTACAAGATTATTTATTTTTATGAAACAGAATTTGATAAAAGGTGTTTTTCTCTCGCAATATTTATCGTATTGCAATTTAATTTTACACACTTATTCACTCGTATTATCACAGAATTTTATAAAAATCAAAACAAATATATCGTATAATTCGGCCATATTTTTATACCCTTGCAAAAGCTTCTCCTCATAAACCGCTAAAGCTACAGAGCTGCAATTTTGCACGAAGTCTTGTATATACTGCAGGCATTGTATATCTCGGATTCATCCGGACGACTATATCATATATGTAGCTCCCATAGGAACCATCGGTCGAAAAATGAGTTTTAGATCAATAACTTCTTTCTTTTTCATCTGATTATCATAAAACTTAACATTTGGCCGTTTATTATACATCCAAACATCCATGCCATCCATTTGATTAAGATCGGATTACTACATCATATAGCTCCCATATGAACGATCGGACCAAAAATAGTTTTTCTTTTAGAAACTTTTTTGTTTCTTGAGCGATCATCGTCAAACTTGGTAAATAACATTTTCACATAGAAAGCTATAATTTTGGTAAATTTGATCAAAATCGGATAACTATATCATATAGCTGTCGGTACAAACATATGAAATAAAGTAAGTACATAAGTCGCCGGGCCGACTTACATATACCATGCATCAGGGGAAAAAAAACTACATCGAGTTTATAAAACTAAATTCATATATTAAATTTCTTTCGTATGAGCGATTTGATTATGCTATCTCGCTCACTCTTATGTGTGTGTACTTTAGCGCTCCATCCGCCATATCCGCCCTTGCACCGCTTTAAGGGAAAAATGTTTCCATGTATAACTCGGCCATTTTTTTTTCCGATTTTTATGAAACTTGGTGGAATGATAGATGTCCATAACATATATAAGTGTGCCGAAATTCCGATACGATAAATATTGCGGAAGAAAATCAATTTTTATTGAATTCCGGAGGCGGAAGGGGGCGTGGCAAATAAAATAAATAAACTTTGTCAGCGTATATACTACACGAGTCCACATTCTAAATTTGGTAGCTCTATCACTTATAGTTGCTGAGATCTCTGCACTCTTTATAGGGTCGGAAAAGCTTCCTTCTCCCTGTTACATACATTTTGGCGACTTTAATATACCATTTCATTCTATGAATGCATGGTATAAAAATTGCATGCTGCATGTCTACATACATGCATATGTATACGTGCCGTGCTATGGCGTGTAAAAACGGATTTTTACACTAGGGTCTTTACATTTAGATAACTCTTTTTAGGGATCTAGTAACACAAGAGCTTGCAAGGGTATACAAACTTCGGCATGGCCGAAGTTTGCCCGGCCTCCTGGTTTTTATCTTGCATGTGATCATCGCCTGCGTCATTTTGCAAAAGCACAAATATGAACAATGTTATGTTTATTTCGGCTCCGACCCATTCAGAGTTGAGTGCTTTAAACATATCCTTGCTACCTCTTGCTAGCTTCTAGCTCCAGCCCCAGTCAAAACCACGGTTAAATAAATTTGACAGAGAGGAGATGGAAAACTCCATCTAATCCCCAACTCCACTTTCAACTACATACCCATCATCATTTACATTTTCATTCGTTCTTTTCCGAAACGATAAAACGTGTATGGAGCATTCGCGTATAACTTTCACGCAAACATAGTTTGACATACGAAATTAATGAGCACTTAAGCGCACACATAACACATTTATTTTCGGTACCTTTATGCGGGTGTGTGGCACTCGGGTGTGTTGGTGGCACTTCAACTAAAACGACATCGCGCTTTTCAGCAACCTGTGAACAAAAGTTTAATGTCTTTGGCAGATGAATTTCAGTGAAACTCAATGACAAGAACTTCAACATTCCTCTGGCCACATTTTGTCAGCTGTTTTAATGATTTATGGGGTTGGCATGTTTATTACTATAGGGCGGGTGAATTATATACATGTGGGTTAACGTACTCCTTATAGATGTGACTCACGTTAATTCACGCACTTGTCCATGTTTGTCAAGATGGGACTAATGATTGCATATTAAGGATATTAGCGCCGAAGATGGCGTCGAGTTTGAGTCGGGGCTATACCGAAAACTCACGCTGTCATCTGTGGGATTTGAACTGCCATATTAATTAAAGTAAATTAATGGAGCAAGTAAGTCGTCAGGCCGACTTGGATATACCATGCACCAAGTGAAAAAACTACTTTAGATTCATTAAACCAAATTCATATATTAAATTCCCTTCACATGTTACCCGTTTACTCTGAACACCTAAGCACGCTACGTGGTAAAAAATTTGACGACAGAAGCGAACCAAAAAACTAAAGTAAGTAAGTCGCCCGGCCGACTTGAATATACCATCCATCAAGTGTAAATTCATATATTCAATTTCTAACACATGCTATCTCGCTTACTCTTATGTGCACATGAGCACTTTAGCCCCAACCGGCCATATTCACCCTTGCACCGCTTTGAGTACAAAACGCTGCTTCGTATGTATAACTTGGCCATTTTCCGATTCCGATTTGTATGAAATTGTATGATACGATAAATATTGCGGGAGGTAATCACTTTTTATTGAATTCCGGGGGCGTGGGGGAAAAAACAGAAGGCCGGGCAAACGTCGGTTTGTATACCCTTGCAAGGTCTTGTGTTACTGAATCCCTTAATAAAGAGATAGCAAAATGTAAAGGCTTCTGTGTAAAAACCCGTATCCACACGCCATAGTACGACATGCATCCATTTGCATATGTGTGGGTATGCAGCATGCAATTTTCTCATATGTTTATACTATGACAACTATATGAATATATCATAATTCATCCGACAAAAAAGTTTTTAGAAGCAAAACTATTTTTGGTTCGATTCCTATGGGAGCTATATGATATAGTAATGTGCCACGCAGAGAAGGAGGCATATCCGACCATATAAAGTATATATATTCTTGATCAGCATGACAAGACGAGTTCAAATCCGTTTGTTCGTCTGTCTGTCTGGATCAACAGCTTCAAATCCTAGACCGGTAAAGCTACAGAGCTGCGATTTTGCACAAAGTCTTGTATATACTACATGAATTGTATATCTCGGATTTATCCAGATCGGGCGACTATATCATACAGCTCCCATAGGAACCATCGGTCGAAAAATGAGTTTTAGATCAATAGCTTCGTTTTTTTCCACCCGATTATCATGAAACATCATCATATCATAAGGCTTCCATAGGAAGAATCGAACCAACAATAATTTTGCTTCTAAAAACTTCTTTGTTTCTTATGCGATCATGAGATCATTTTCATGGGAACTTTGTAAATAACATTTCCACATAGTTAGGTATAATTCTGATCAATGTTAGCGCGGCTTTCTGTTTTTTTTTTTTTTGTATGACAGCTATATTCTATGTTCTTTTTAAAAATTGCAGATAATGCCTGTATATATAAAAAGGCTTATATACGATCTTTGAAAGCTCCAAAACTGTGGGACAAGTTTGCATTCGTACAGACAGACAGGCGAGCATGGGTATATCAACTCGTCTTCTCATGATGATCAAGAATATATATACTTGATGAGGTCGGAAACGATTCCTTCTCTGAGTTACAAACATCTGACCAATATTACAATTCTCTCTGCAAGGGCATAAAAATCAGTTCTGATTAGTGAGCTACATCGTTAGCACCATTATTTAGTTGTTATTTAGTTTTGCATCCACGTTTAAACAGTGAATTGTCCAATGTTTAATGATTTTGTTTCAGACTTTAAGTTCTATTACTTTATTGACCTATTATCTTATGAAATATATGCGAGTACTATATTAATTGATTCACAATTAACAGAATTCTGCAATGTGAGATGGAATGGCTGGGTCAAATATGTTGCACCCGCGATGGTACTTGTAACGAACACGCGGGTGTCGGAGGGCACTCTCTGTCTTGCTAACATTTGGCTCGGCTGAGCTCAGGGAAAATGGGGTGGTTCTTGTGCTCTCCCATACATGCGCTACATAAGTAAAAAGAAGACAGAGTTCGGGAATATTGGACTACACCTGACAATTGGATGAGTTGCAGAGATTATGTGTGTATTCTGAAGGTCCTGGATCTTATGGCCTTCTCTTTACCCGCCCTACCATGTAAAACCGTTGACTCGTAGCTTTACCCATTTTATTACTGGTAAAACTAATGCATCAGGTGCCCAAATAAACTATCAAATTACTTCATGATTCATTCCATTTTATATTAAGTGGCCAATGCCCACAAAGAAAATACTAACATCGGATTTCATATCCATACTCATGTAGTAGGATATGCATAGTATGCAATACCTCTAATGTATATAATAGTCCTAAGGCATATAAAACCCCTAATGTATATAATAGTCCTAAGGCATATAAAAGCCCTAATGTATATAATAGTCCTAAGGCATATAAGACCCTAATGTAGTTAATAGTTCTAAGGTCTCAATGTACTGATAACCGATCATAAGACATATCGATATCACTTATGCTTAAGCGGATATCGATAAGAAAGACAACTCTGAAGCTCACTTCCTTTTAGACGAGCGGCAGAGTCAGACGTGTTTTCAAGAGAATAAAGTTAAGAGATTAATCAAGCCATCCAAGTCAATCTAATTATACTACAACAATCTCAGAAGTGGTTCTTACTCGCCATGGAAAGTTTTAATTATAATGAGTGTTCTGTGGCAGTTTTAAAGCAGTGGCTAGATAATCTAGACCACCCAACCGCAGGCACTAAAGCTGAGCTTATTGCTCGCCTGATCGAGATGCAACCAGAGCAGCGTGGTACGCCGCCAGAGTATCACCAACAAGGAAGTGGTACCGCCGAACAGCCCCTTGGTCAGCAGTTGGACGCAGGGCTACCACATGGCGATGTGACTCCAGCCATCCCATCCCGGATGTGGCCAAGCGAGGCCACCGCTGGAGCACGTGTTGAGCAACCGGAAGTCATGGAGGCTCATGGCGCTATCTTGGAGCAGCTTCGTGCAGAAGTCATTGCGGCGAGAAACATGCTTCAGCAATTACATATACAGATGCCTGATCTGCAAAATGAAGTGAACGGCCAATCAAATGAAGCACCATTGGATATTTCCGTTGACTTTGTGGAAAATTTGGACGACGTTAATAGTGGCAACGCTTGCAATGACAACAATAGTGGCAACGCTTCTAATGACAACAATAGTGGCAACGCTTGCAATGACAACAACAGTGGCAACGCTTGCAATGACAACAACAGTGGCAACGCTTGCAATAACAACAACAGTGGCAACGCTTGTAATGACAACAACAGTGGCAACGCTTGCAGTGGCAATACCGGAAAAGATAGTGTTGAGCAGTCGCCAAATCTGATGGGAAACAAATTATTAGAGTCACCAACAGCAGCGCTTTCATTGGCAAAAGAAGTTACAATGGACTTCAACGGGGAGACATGTGCTCGAGGTTGGATTTCCCAAATCCAAAATATTGCGCAAATATATAATTTGGATGAAGTATGCACCCGCATGCTATTGTTTGCCAAGCTTAAAGGCAAAGCACAACAGTGGCTCAACAACAATGCCACACGTATTTTTGAATCAGCTGATCAGCTGTTCCAACAACTTAGTTTGGCGTTCGGAAATACAATGTCGAAAGCTGAGACCAGAAGCAAATTTCAAGATCGCAAATGGCTGGTCGGTGAGAAGTTTACTGTTTATTTTGAGGACAAGATGCGACTAGCTCACGACATCAACATAGATATGGAGGAATTATTGGAACGCATTATTGAAGGAATCTCATCAAAAGGCTTACGGGATCAGGCACGCATTCAGTGTTTTTCTGACCCAATGCAGATTCTTCGAGCTTTTTCGGCAGTGCGTCTACCGGACTTGAAGAAGGAACCTTCGTCACAACCAGGTCAAGAGAAGTCTATCAGCGTCAAAAGAGAAGTACGCTGTGTGAACTGCAATGCTAGAGGACACTTAGCTGTCAACTGTTTCAAACCGAAGAGAGGCCGGGATCATGCTACGCTTGTGGAGAATTTGGTCACTTTGTTGCACAATGCCCAGCCAGGAAAAGTGCAACTGAAAATCAACACGTAAGAAATGTACATATAATTTTTAAAGATAAATCTATATCCCCATTAATTGCAGCGTGTCTCCTAGACTCGGGAAGTTCAATTTCATTGATTAAAAAACGTTATGTACCGAGTCATATAGTACTCGAACCAGTAATAGATTGCTATTTCGGATTGAATAAGAGTCCATTAAAAATATTTGGAAAAACGTTATGTTATGTTTTGAAAGGATCAATAAAATGTTATTTTTATTTAAATATTGTGCCAAACGAGTCTATGAGTCACGATGTTGTCCTTGGGAGAAACTTTTTAAGAGCATGTAACATAAAATTTGATATAAGCGCATTGAAATTGGTTACAGTAGAAAAATTGAATACTGAAATAACAACAGACACATCATATAATGCTAGTTTAAGCTATTGCAAAAGTCCTACGGTTACAACAGAAAATGAAACAGTTAATATAGAAGAAAATGAAACAGTTAAATTAGAAGAAAATGAAACAGTTAGTAAACAGTTAGATGAAACAGTTAGTAAACAGTTAGATGAAACAGTTAGTAAACAGTTAGATGAAACAGTTAGTAAGCAGTTAGATGAAACAGTTAGTAGACAGTTAGATGAAACAGTTAGTAAACAGTTAGACAAAACAGTTAGTACACAGTTAGATGAGACAGTTAATACACAGTTAGATAAAATGATTATTAATCGGATATGTGAAAATGGTACTGAAACTAGAAGAAACGAAACGGTTGAGCAATGTATGTTGGAGACCGGTGGTAAATCGGATAACATGGTAGAATTCGAACAGTTCATAACGGATTTATCAAACATTAATTATACTGAAGACGCTGTTCAAGATTATAATTGGGACGAAGACTTAAATTTTGAAACCAAAAACAAATTAAGATTAATAATCGAAAACTATTCTTTAAAAGCTAAAATCCCAGAAGAACCCATGATCAAATGGGAAATTAAATTAAATTGTTCTCCTAGACGTCTTTCATATGAAGAAAAAGAAAAATTGCAATTGCTACTAGATGACTATTTGAGAAAAGGAATAATACAGCAAAGCGATTCAGAGTACGCGTCACCAATCGTTTTAGTAAAAAGAAAACAGGAGATATTCGATTGTGCATCGATTTTAGAAAACTTAATAAAGTTCTAATCAAAGATAATTATCCGTTACCACTTATAGACGACTTGCTAGACAAACTAGTAAATAAAACTGTTTTTACGAAACTAGACCTCAAGAATGGTTATTTTCATGTTTATGTAAACAATGAATCAATTAAGTACACATCATTTGTTACACCGTTAGGTCAATATGAATTTTTGAGAATGCCCATGGGGCTAAAAACTGCTCCTGCTATTTTTCAACGTTTCATAAATAAGATATTTTGAGACATGATTAAAGATAATAAGGTAGTAGTGTATATGGATGACATAATGATTGCCAGTAAAGATATAAAGGAACATTTGGAAACTTTAAAAGAAGTTTTCATTAGACTTGCAAACAATAAATTAGAGTTACGTTTAGACAAATGTGAATTCATGCAATCCTGCATTAAATATTTAGGTTTCCAAATATAAAGGAATAAAAGCGGATGATAAGGGTGTAGAAGCAATAAGAAATTTTCCAAGACCTGAAAAAACGCAAGCAGTTCAAAGTTTTCTGGGGCTGTGTTCCTACTTCCGAAGATTTATTAAAGACTTTTCTGTTTTAGCTAAACCCTTATATGATCTCTTAAAAAAGGACAAGGAATTTGTGTTTCGGGAGAAAGAGTTGAAATGTTTTTTATTGCTTAAAGAAAAACTCATGAATTCACCAGTCCTAGCAATATATGATTATAAGGATGAAATAGAATTGCATTGTGATGCCAGTGCTTTAGGATACGGAGCAGTGTTACTACAGAAAAAATCAGACGGAAAATTGCATCCTATTTTCTATTTTTCAAAGCGCACGACCGAAGCAGAAGGGAAGTATCATAGTTTTGAATTAGAAACTCTCGCTATTATTTATGCTTTGCGCAGATTTAGGGTTTACCTTCAAGGAAAACATTTTAAGATTGTTACTGACTGTAATTCATTAGCGTTAACATTAAACAAAGTTGAACTAAACCCTAGAATTGCTAGATGGGTCTTGGAGCTTCAAAACTATGACTACGAATTAATCCATAGACCAGGAGTAAAGATGCAGCATGTCGACGCTTTGAGTAGATGTACAAACGTGATGGTAGTTGAAACAACCAGTTTTTAAGACAATTTAATTATTTGCCAATCAAAAGACCCAAAAATTCAAAAGCTGAAAAAATTGTTAGAAACTGCTGAAGACAAATTGTACGAAATGAGAAATGGTGTACTGTATAGAAAAACAAATGATAATAGACTTCTTTTCTATGTTCCGGAAAATATGGAAGATCACGTGCTTTATAAGTATCACAACGAAATGGGACATGTAGGTCGAGATAAGATGATAGATTTAATTAACAAAAGTTATTGGTTTTCAAACCTAAAAGGCAAGTGCATAAAACATATTGAAAACTGTCTCAAATGCGTTGCATTCTCTCCGAAAACTGGAAAGGAACAAGGATTTTTACATTGTATACCTAAAGGCAATAAACCGTTTGAGTTGATTCACATAGATCATTATGGGCCAGTGAGTGCTGGTAGAGCAAAAAAGCATATATTTGTAGTTGTTAATGGATTTACGAAATTTGTACGACTGCATACAACTAAAACGACCAGTACTAGGGAAGTTTTATCAAGTCTCAAAGAATATTTTAGAGCATATAGCAAACCCAAGTGTATTATTTCTGATAGGGGTAGTTGTTTTACTTCAAGTGAATTTGAAAAATTTGTCGAGGAATTTAATATAAAACATATTAAAATTGCAACAGGATCCCCTCAAGCAAACGGACAGGTGGAAAGAATAAATAGGAGTCTTGGCCCGATGATTGCGAAGCTAGTTGAACCTGAAAAAGGGTTGCACTGGGATTTAGTGATAGAACAAGTAGAGTATGCGATGAACAACACGCAACATAGAAGTGTTAAACTGTTACCAAGTGTGATGTTGTTTGGAAATGCACAAAGAGGACAAATAGTAGATGAACTTAAAGAGAAACTAGAAACTGTAAACGAAAATAATTTTCAAAAAAGTTTAAAGGAAATAAGATCCGATGCAGTTATAGTTCAGGAAAATGCACAGTCTTACAACAAAGCCTATTATGATAAACGGAAAAGAGAAGCAAAAAAGTTTATGACTGGAGACTATGTTATGGTGAAAAATTTTGATAGTACAGTTGGCACATCGAGAAAGTTAATTCCAAAAAACAAAGGACCTTATCAAATAGCAAAAGTTTTAAAGAATGATAGATTTTTATTAAAAGATGTAGAAGGTTTTCAAGTATCACGTAACCCATATCAAGGCGTTTGGAGTATTCAGAATATAAGACATTGGATTAAAAAATAGAACGAAAATGTAAATTTATAAATTGTAAAACATAAACTGTGTTATCTAGATCTAAGAGAAATTACAAAAATGTCCATAGATTTAGTTAATAATACGTGATCAGGAGATCCAATGGTCAGGACGGCCGAGTTGTAGTAGGATATGCATAGTATGCAATACCTCTAATGTATATAATAGTCCTAAGGCATATAAAACCCCTAATGTATATAATAGTCCTAAGGCATATAAAACCCCTAATGTATATAATAGTCCTAAGGCATATAAGACCCTAATGTAGTTAATAGTTCTAAGGTCTCAATGTACTGATAACCGATCATAAGACATATCGATATCACTTATGCTTAAGCGGATATCGATAAGAAAGACAACTCTGAAGCTCACTTCCTTTTAGACGAGCGGCAGAGTCAGACGTGTTTTCAAGAGAATAAAGTTAAGAGATTAATCAAGCCATCCAAGTCACTCTAATTATACTACAACACTCATTACAATAGAAAACTTACTAAAATATATAGCTGACTTAATACTAAATGATGTCTTAAGAAGGTGTGCAAAGTTACGGTAATATAGTTACTGGAGGTTTATGTCAATAATTATTCTATTAAGTTAATCGAAGGATGCTGCTGGTCATGGCAAGGATTTATGTTCTATTCATGCCGTACTTACAATTTGGTGTCCAATCAGCAGGCCTGATGATGGGATGAGCGACTTATGCTGTTATTAATACTTATGAAGAAATGAAATATAGAAATATAACGTAATTCTCATAACCGGCAGGTATTACCCTTGATATCCTATGATATAAAGATATGATTACTTAGCAAATACATATTTGAACATAAGTTTGCACGATACTTAAGGCGATAGCTAGTCGAAGGTACACCACGTGTTATTGGGGTTAGGGACGATCGACACCAGGGGTTGAGTCTGACGGCTTGAACGTTTTCCAAACTTATTCTCCAGGGTGTTACAAGTCGACCTATTACGGGTGCCTCTGCAGAACATCTCTCTCAACAGGGGTCGCTTTAGGGGAATTGGGTGGGGCGTTCGGCACTTGTCATCTATGGGTAAACCTCCAATCTTCACAGGCTAGGCTTGGACTAGGTCGACATAAAGCTTGTCGCAATTCCATTTGTCCATCCGTGAACCGTGGGGTAGGTAATTACTTGGCGATGACTGCGCTGGCCAACTGGTAGCTCTCAAAAATGCGGTATCTTGCACTAAAAGGCGAGTAATATCCGGCAGTTGCAGACACATCTCAATTAACTCCCAATAAATATATATCTGGGGTTTGAGGCAAGAGGCGTGGTATGATGTAATTCCCACGAGGTTTGGAGGTTGGTATTACTCCACGTGTCGCACTTGCATAAGTGCTTTATAGGGTTTTTCTCCCAAATATTCCCACATCTGTATTTGAGCTCAGACCAGATAAGACAAACTTTTTTATACCCTTGCAAAAAGGGTATATTAATTTTGGTCAGAAGTGTGCAACGCATAGAAGGAGGCATCTCCGACCATATAAAGTATATATATTCTTGATCAGCATGACAAGACGAGTTCAAATCCGTTTGTCCGTCTGTCCGTCTGTCTGTCCGTCCGTCCGTCTGTCTGTCTGGATCAACAGCTTCTCCTCCTAAACCGCTTAAGCTAGAGAGCTGCAATTTTGCACGAAGTCTTGTATATACTGCAGGCATTGTATATCTCGGATTCATCCGGATCGGACTACTATATCATATAGCCATAGGAACCATCGGTGGAAAAATGAGTTTTAGATCAATAACTTCTTTCTTTTTCACCCGATTATCATAAGACTTAACATTTGTTATACATCCAAACATCCATGCCAAATTTGATCACGATCGGATTACTATATCATATAGCTCCCATATGAACGATCGGACCAAAAATAGTTTTTCTTCTAGAAACTTTTTTGTTTCTTGAGCGATCATCGTCAAACTTGGCAGATAACATTTTCACATAGAAAGTTATAATTTTGGTAAATGTGATCAAAATCGGAAGACTATATATATAGCTGTCATACAAACACATGAAAACATTGCATGTCTGCATATGTATACGTGCCGTGCTATGGCGTGTAAAAACGGATTTTTACACCAGGGTCCTTACATTTAGATAACTCTTTTTAAGATTTTTCATTGAAATTTTTTTTCATTCACGTATAAGCGGTTAAAGTGCAGACTAAAAAAAATTGTTTATGTTTTTTGTATTTTTGGGTCGACAATCTTTCGTGTCTTAATTTTTGACCCTACAAAGGTTTTGTTGTCCCTCATAAAATTTGAGCTCGTGCACACAAAAATGTGTGCGAGTTTGACCTTTTTCTCTGCCCAATCTCTACCCAAGTGAGCCATTACGTGCGCATCCTTGCTTTATAGAGTAGGAAATGCTTTATTCTGCCTGTTACATACATATTGGCGACTTTAATATAATTATATAATTTAATATAGTCTTTTTAATTGTATAAGAAGGTCTGCAGGAAGCCGACTAAAGCTCCGAGAAAAACAAACATCCGGATGCGGGACGGGATACCGACTTATTGATACCCTTTACCGCGCAAGAAGATTATCAATGGTAGTACTATGCAATGGTTTTAACTGCAAGAATGGTGCCCAGTGATGATCTATCGAACGATCTGTTGTGAATACAAAAAAAAATCGATGTCATCACCGAATATATATATATATATATAAGTATATGGACGAAGACAAGAAACAAATAATCGAATAGTTATAGCTAATTACGAGCTAAATAACATAAAATGGATGTTTTTAGTATAGGAAGAGAGGACTCTGAGCTGATCGCTCGGTACAACCGATTGTAGTCAGCACAAAGTACTCGAAAGGGTTCATGCATAGCATAGTTAGTAGTACAGCGAATCAAAGATAAGGGAATGAAGTTTCTAGTAGCTCTACAGGGTACGGATAGATTAACCTGAGACAATAAATCAGGCGAAACTATTTCCCCATTCAAAAGCTTGTGCATAAAGATTACACCAAGCATAATTCTACGGTTAAAGAGGGAAGAAGTCTACTGTAGTACGAAGGCAAATCGACATTGCGATTCTAGTTTAAGCCAGGAAGAGCAAAAAGCAGAAATTGCTTCTGTACAGATTCGATTCTAGTTTGGTCCGTCTCATATTGAGGCGACAAGAACCGTACTCTAGAATTGGTCGTACAAGTGAGATAAAGAGAATCTTGGTTATATATTTATCATCTAATTCCTTCGACCACCACTTAATAAAGCCAAGAACACCCATTGCTTTACCGACAATATTAGAAATATGGGAATTAAAAGTTAGCTTGCCGTCCATGAGCACACCTAAATCGTTCATCTCAGTTAGACGTTCCAAAGGACTATGATTAACAAAATAGGTTACCAGTTGAGGAGAAGTTCTGTGAAAAGTCATTACCTTACACTTAGTAGTGTTAAGGTTTAACAAATTGAGCCGACACCAAGACTCAAAATTGTTAGATACTCGCGAATCCAACAAAGTAGGGTTGGCGGAAAGCCAATGTCGCTCAACTTAATAACCAAAAGTGTATGATTAACAGAATCAGTATTACTGAAATCAGTATATCAGTTTGTTTTGCATTTCTGAATCCATCGATCGTTAAAGAAGTGAATTCTAAAAGGTTAGTGGTAGTGGATCTACGTTTCACAAACCCATGCTGGGATGGCGAAATAATAGACCTACAGAAATGTTGCAACTAAGAAGTAATTATCTTTTCAAAAGCTTTAAGAATAGCAGACAATTTGCAAATACCTTTATAGTTTGAAGCTTCGGACTTTTTACCATTTTTATGGAGAGGAATAATATATGATTCCTTCCAAATAGCTGGAAAAGAGGACGAGTCAACGGACAACAAAAATAACTTCAAAATTTTCTTACATAAAGCATTTGCACATTTTGGTATATTCCGTTGAGGAGTAGGTTGTTTTAAAAAAAATCAGCAAACATATAGGCAATTGCCTGATCAGTGTTAGCTTTATTGTTTTCAAACGACAAGGAAGACGGATGCACTGATGTCTTACGTTTAGTATTGACAAAATTATAAAAATGCGTAGGATCACGAGAAAACTGAAATTTGCAGCGCCGTAGATAGTCCTTATAGCATTGCATATTAAGGACCATAAGTCTCGAACGAGCAACAGAATACAGAATGAAATCAGACGAAGGGCGAGTTTTTTTAAACTTCTTATAAGTAGCATCTTGACTTCACATTTTTCAAGTTGGATAACTCCCGAAAGAACCAAGGAGGTCTATTAGAAATCACCTGTCTCTTGAGAGGAACACAATTACCGAAAAGTGAATCAAGTGTACTATAAAAGAAAGAAATAGCTGAGTCCATGTCTATACAATTGTACAGATAAGACCAATCAGTAGAAAGAATGATATCATTAAGTCTAGAAAAATCTGTTTTACGAAAGCAGCGGGTTCGAGGTATCATATTAGCACAAAGTAATGGTGGTATTTAAGATAGAATAATTGTTTAATTTAAAGTAGGATGAAATTTATCTTCCGGAAGAATAAAAGGTTCTATCCTAAAAACGGCACAATTTGAAGGATCAAGTACAAATATCAGATATAACGATCTTCCATTTATATTACGCACGAAATTGACTTGAGATAGAGACATATAGTACCAAGAAGGCCATCAACAAAGTCATGTGACGTGGAAGGCAAAAGTATAGTGAGTTCATCCGCAAGGGACCATGCTATCGAAGGTAAATTAAAATCACCTAGAACAATGAGAATATCACGATTAAAAGTCAAAGCAGAGACAGATCGAATAGCCTCTAAATGATTTAAATAAACCACCATGTCTGACTGGGGAGGAATATAAGAACAAGTGATATAGGCGGAAAAAGATTGATAATCTACCTTACCCCACGCGAGGAGTTTGATCACATCTAAATAACGAAAATTTTGAAGCAAAAACAGATGCATCAGCAATGTCAGGTTTTAGCCACGACTCCGCAAAATCTAAAATGTTATTCGTAAAAGAAAGGCTATCTACATAGCGAATGGTAAGTTTGTATTTCAGTCCTCTCACATTCTGGTAACCCAGATTGAGGAACGAATCTAGTTTTTGCTGGTGATGCTGGTGTGCCCGACACAGTATTAGTAGCTTGAGCAGCAGTTGGCAGGCGAATCGGTGGCCGATTTTTCTTTTTCACAGTATATATATACTCAAAATATTGTTTCTTAAATAGCATGGGCGGAAGGGGGCGTGGCAAAAAAAAAATAAAGTAAGTAAGTCGCCGGGCCGACTGGGATATACCATGCATTAGGTGAAGAGATATATATTAAATTTCTTTTAAATGCTATCTCGCTCACTCTTATGTGGAAACGAGTACTTTAGCGCCCCCCGACCAAATCGGTGATATCCAGCATATGCTATCTCGCTCTTTTTTGCGTGCATCTGCCTTGCACCGCTATGAGTGAAAAACGCTTCTATGTATAACTCGGCCATTTTTACTCTGATTCTTGTGATATTTGGTGGGATGATAGATATTCGTAACATGTATTAGTGTGCTAAATTAAATTTTGATACAATAAATATTTCGGGTGAAACTCGAAATTTTCGAATTTCGGAGGCGGAAGGGGGCGTGAAACAAACTCGGTCTGCGTGCATACTGCACGCATCTACTGTCCAAATACGATAGCTCTATCTTTTATAGTTCCCGAGATATGGAGGCTCAAAATATTGTTTTTATACCATGCATCCATAGGATGAAATGGTATATTAAAGTCGCCAAAATGTATGTAACAGGGAGAAGGAAGCTTTTCCGACCCTATAAAGTATATATATTCTTGATCAGCATGAGAAGAGAAATTTATAGAGCCATGTCCGTCTGTCCGTCCGTCCGTCCGTCCGTCCGTAAGAGTGCAGAGATCTCAGCAACTACAAATGTTAGAGCTACCAAATTTAGAATGTGGACTCGTGTAGTATAGACGCTGACCAAGTTTATGTTTTTTTTTTGCCACGCCCCCTTCCGCCTCCGGAATTTAATAAAAAGTGATTTTCTCCCGTAATATTTATCGTATCGTAATTTAATTTGGCACACTCATAGATCTTATGAACATCTATCATTCCACCAAATTTTTTTTGCCACGCCCCCTTCCGCCTCCGGCATTTAATAAAAAGTGATTTTCTCCCGCAATATTTATCGTATCGGAATTTAATTCGACACACTTATATATGTTATGGACATCTATCATTACACCAAATTTCATAAAAATAGAAAAATGGCCGAGTTATGCATTGAAATGTTTTGCACTCAAAGCGGTGCAAGGGCGTATATGGCCGGTGGGGCGCTAAAGTGCACACACATAAGAGTGAGCGAGATAGCATATGTTAGAAATCGCGCATACGAAAGAAATTTAATATATGAAATAAGTTTTATAAACTCAAGGAAATTTGTTTTCCCCTGATGCATGGTATATCCAAGTCGGCCCGGCGACTTACTTACTTTATTCAAATAGCGTGGGCGGAAGGGGGTGGTGCGAAAAAAAAAACCAGAAGGCCGGGCTAACTTCGACCATGCCGAAGTTTGTATACCCTTGCAAGTTCATGCCTTACTCAATCCCTAAATGGAGATCGCAAAATGGAAAGGGTTTTTGTGTAAAAAACCTTATCTACACGCTATAGCAAGGCACGCATACATGTGCATGTATGTAGAGATGCAGCATGCAATTTTTCCATCTGTTTGTATGACAGCTATATCATATAGTAATCCGATTTTGATCAAATTTGGCAGGATTATAATTTATTATGTGCAAATGTTATTTGCTAAGTTTGGTGATAATCGCAATAGAAACAAAAAAGTTTTTAGAAGCAAAACTATATTTGGTCCGATTGTTCCTATGGGAGCTATATGATATAGTAGTCCGATCTTGATCAAATTTGGCACGGACGTATAGATGTATAGTAAACTGCCAAATGTTTAGTTTTATAACAATCAGATGAAAAACAACAAAGTTATTGATCTAAAACTCTATTTTCGACCGACGGTTTCTATGGGAGCTATATGATATAGTTGTCCGATCCGGATGAATCCGAGATATACAATGCCTGCAGTATATACAAGACTTCGTGCAAAACTGCAGCTCTGTAGCTATAGCGGTCTAGGAGGAGAAGCTGTTAATCCAGACAGACGGACAGCCGGACAGACAGACGGACAAACGGATTTGAACTCGTCTTGTCATGCTGATCAAGAATATATATACTTTATATGGTCGGAGATGACTCCTTCTATGCGTTGCACACTTCTGACCAAAATTAATATACCCTTTTTGCAAGGGTATAATAAACTTTATCAGCGTACACACCAAAGGAGTCTACATGCCAAATTTGGTAGCTCTAGCTTGAGATCTAGGCACTCTATCGGACGGACGGACGGACGGACAGACGGACATGTCTCAATCGACTCGGCTATTGATACTGATCAAGAATATATCTACTTTAGAGGGTCGGAAAAGCTCCCTTCTGCCTGTTACATACATTTTGGCGACTTTAATATACCATTTCATCCTATGGATGCATGGTATAAAAATATTAAATTTTACCAGCTTTGCCAAGGTTTTTGATTGTTTTATGTTTTTCGTGTTTGGTTCATTCATGTCAAATGATGTCAGTCCGATTTCTTCGCATTCACGTTCACGTTCCTATCCAAACGTCGTTCTCACTCCCCGCCAGAGACGGTAAATGATGTCAAAACACAAAACAAACAGACAAAAAGTTAATTGTATGAAATCAACAAACTTAAAGTCAACAACAACAAATACTAACGGTGTCTGGAGCATGTTAACAACAGTCAAGGGCAATATTAGGTGCAGGGCTAAACAGCAGCAGACCCAGAGAGAGAGATAGAGAGGCAGATTGTGGGGAAATAGAAGATGGTGGGGCAAGAGGTGGAGCAAATGCCAAGTGGAGGACGGCGATGGTGAGCAAGCAAAGGGACCAAAAAGCAGACAGCAAGGACAGCAAAAGCAGACGTAAGTTGATGGTGGCTTATAAGCAGCAGCAGGAGAAATACTACAACAATACACAGAACAAAACGGGGAACACAACATAGAACTAACTCAATACTAACAAAAATCGAAACTACCAAACAAAATCAAAGCTGATTAAATGCCAAAATAGCAGCCATTGAATGTAGTGTATTAACATCAATCAGATTTATCCTAATATGCCAAAAAATATATTCTTTCTTCTACTTACTCCACTCAAAGCACTAACACTAGGTAAGGTGTCACGACGACTCCTGTATTGACCTTACATACTCTTTAAATCTACATACGAAATTTGGCGGACTAATAGTTCCAGAGATCTAGAGTTTTATACGCTGATAAGGAAAATATATACATTGAACGGCAAAGGAATTTCTGTTACATGAATTCAAGCCATTTTTGAAGTAAAATTATGAAGCGGATACAGCTACAGTTAGAGTTACCAGAGCTTTCACTTGTGCTTGTATACCGTTTGTAAAAGGTGTGCGAAATACGCAAGAACAGGGAGATAGGTATTGTGGCATAAAAGTGGGACTGGGGGTAGCAAGGGGTTGGCCGCTCTTAAGAAGCTCAGCAAACAGACACATACCTTGGCATCCTCGACGCTTTTGTCGTTGTACGAACGAAAATACTTGAGAAAATCGTGTTAAATCGCGCTCAAGTGTTAAAGTAATAAGCACTTTTAATAAATAAAGTTGAAAGTTTGGGTGAGCGGATAGAGGGAGTGCACATTCGCTTAGATGTCTCTGACAATTGTGTGCTTAGTGGCTTTTTATACCATGCATCCATAGGATGAAATTGTGTATTAAAGTCGCCAAAATGTATGTACCAGGAAGAAGAAGAAATCATTTTCAACACTATAAAGTATATATATTTTTGATCAGCATGAGAAGAGAAATTGATATAGACATGACTGTCTGTCCGTCCGTCCGTCAAATTTTATTCGTATCGCAATTAATTTGTCCCACTAATACATGTCATGAAAATCTCTCATTCCACAAAATTTCGTAAAATTCGGAATAATAAAGTAAGTAAGTCGGCGGGCCGACTTGGATATACCATGCATCAGGGGGAAAAAACTACATCGAGTTTATAAAACTAAATTCATATATTAAATTTCTTTCGTATGCGCGATTTCTAACATATGCTATCTCGCTCACTCTTATGTGTGTGCACTTTAGCGCTCCACCGGCCAAATTCGCCCTTGCACCGTTTTGAGTGCTAAACATTTCAACGTATTACTCGGCCATTTTTATTCCGATTTTTATGAAACTTGGTGAAATGATAGATAACCATAACATGTATGAGTGTGCAAAATTAAATTCCGATACGATAAGTATTGCGGGAGAAAATCACTTTTTATTAAATTCCGGAGGCGGAAGGGGGCGTGGCAAAAAAAAAATAAACTTGGTCAGCGTCTATACTACACGAGTCTACATTCTAAATTCGGTAGCTCTATCATTTATAGTTGCTGAGATCTCTGCACTCTTACGGACGGACGGACGGACGGACCGACGGACAGACAGACAGACGGACATGGCTATATCAATTTCTCTTCTCTTACTGATCAAGAATATATATACTTTATAGGGTCGGAAAAGCTTCCTTCTCCCTGTTACATACATTTTGGCGACTTTAATATACCATTTCATCCTATGGATGCATGGTATAAAAATAACTGAAATATAGGAAGAAACGGTTTATACTTAAAGCGGTGCAAGGGCGGATATGCGCGTGTGTACATTAGAGTGCGCTATATAGCATGTGTGAATTTATTTTGTAAATTCGAAGTTGTGTTTTATACCCATGCAAAAAAGGTATACTAATTTTGGTCAGAAGTGTGCAACGCATAGAAGAAGGCATCTCCGACCATATAGAGTATATATATTCTTGATCAGCATGACAAGACGAGTTCAAATCTGTTTGTCCGTCTGTCTGTCTGTCTGTCTGTCTGTCCGTCTGTCTGGATTAACAGCTTCTCCTCCTAGACCGCTAAAGCTACAGAACTACAATTTTGCAGTCTTGTATATACTGCAGGCATTGTATATCTCGGATTCATCCGGATCGGACGACTAGATTATATAGTTCCCATAGGAACCATCGGTCGAAAAAAGAGTTTTAGATCAATAACTTCGTTGTTTTTCATCTGATTGTTTTAAAACATTGGGAGTTTACTATACATCCAAAACATCCGTGCCAAATTTGATCAAGATCGGACTTCTATATCATATAGCTCCCATAGGAACAATCGGACCAAAATTAGTTTTGCTTCTAAAATTTTGTTGTTTCTTTTGCGATCATCACCAATTATATTAAATTTCTTTCGTATGCGCGATTTGATTATGCTATCTCGCTCACTCTTATGTGTGTGCACTTTAGCGCTCCACCGGCCATATCCGCCCTTGCACCGCTTTGTGGGAAAAACGTTTCTATGTATAACTCGGTAAGAGTGCAGAGATCTCAGCAACTACAAATGTTAGAGTTACCAAATTTAGAATGTAGACTTGTGTAGTATTGGCGCAGAGCAAGATTATTTATTTTTTTTGCCACGCCCCCTTCTGCCACTGGAATTCAATAAAAAGTAGTTTTCTCCCGCAATATTTATCGTATCGTATAGATCTTATGAACATCTATCATTCTACCAATTTTTGTTTGCCACGCCCCCTTCCGCCTCCGGAATTCAATAAAAAGTGATTTTCTCCCGCAATGTTTATCGTATCGGAATTTAATTCAGCACACTTATATATGTTATGAACATCTATCATTTCACTAAAAATCGGAATAAAAATGACCGAGTTATACGTTGAAATGTTTTGCACTCAAAGCGGTGCAAGGGCGTATATGGCCGGTGGGGCGCTAAAGTGCACACACATAAGAGTGAGCGAGATAGCATATGTTAGAAATCGCGCATACGAAAGAAATTTAATATATGAAATAAGTTTTATAAACTCAAGGTAATTTGTTTTCCCCTGATGCATGGTATATCCAAGTCGGCACGGCGACTTACTTACTTTATTATATTTTTGTTTTTTATGCAATTAAGGGCATAATTAAAACATATTCTTATTTTAATTGCATTTATTGCTTATTAATGGAAAAAATATTTGTAAACAAATCTGAAGTAAGCAATAGCTATGTTTGTCTCTGGGATATGTAATTGCAATGAGCGACTGCATTAACTCAATAAATAAAACTAATTATGTGCGTCATGCACTCATTATTGATAGCGTCATTATTGATTGTAGCGAATGAGTTGTAAAACAAATAAAAGCATACTTGCCGACTGCCACGTGTATCACTATATCTACCCTTGGGACTCGCCAAATATTGTCAACAGCCTGTGGCACGTGGTTTCGGGGACTTATACCCACCATTAGAAACATAATTTTCCACGACCAAAATCACTTTAAAACAATTTTGTGCGTGAGTGGGGCACATTTAATAAAATTATATAAAACTTGCATGGGGCCAAGCATTTTGGCCTGACGGTGCCTGTGCCAGTCCCATTTACAGTGCCAGTTCTGGTCTCGATGCTGAGGTGGTGCCTGGCAAAAAGCCGCTTAAATTACCAAAATCCCTACATATAATCTTTATGACAGCTTTTTTGCATTGCGCGAGGAGACTCTTGCACACCCACACCCTAAACACACACACGAAGTAAACTTTCGGCTGTGGCAATCACTTTTAAGTGTAAGCTGTGAGCCATATTGTCAGTGTATGAGAACGGAAATGGGGTGTCATATTTTCAATGTCTATCTGACTGACTCTTTCTTTCTCTTTTTCTATGTGTGAGTTTTTATACCCTTGCAAAAAGGGTATATTACTTTTGGTCAGAAGAGTGCAGCGCACAGAAGGAAGCATTTTCGACCATATAAAGGATACGAATTCATATTTCCATGTTCGTCTGTCCATTTGTCTATCAGGATTTGAATCCTTCTGATTCTCACTCTTTTGTTTGATAATTTATGTGGTTAATTTCAAAAATTTAAAGTAGTCTCCGACGTTTTTTGAGTTTATGCATAATTCTGCTCTGTATCGGGATTTTATAATAAAAAGTGATTTTCTCCCGTAATATTTATCGTATCGTAATTTAATTTGGCACACTCATAGGTCTTATGAACATCTATCATTCCAAATTGAATTCCGGGGGCGGAAGGGGCGTGCTACAAAAAAGTAAACTTGATCAGCGTCCATACTACACGATTCTACAGTCTAAATTTGGTAGCTCTATCATTTATAGTTGTTGAGATCTTTAGTCTCTTACGGACGGACAGACGGACATGGCTATATCAATTTCTCTTCTCATGCTGATCAAGAATATATATACTTTAGAGGGTCGGAAATTCTTCCTTCTGCTTGTTATGGATGCATGGTATAAAAACGTCGGTGCCAAATTTGATAAAGATCGGACTACTGTATCACATAGCTCCCATAGGAACCATCGGAACATAGTTTTGCTTCTAAAAACTTTTTTGTTTCTTACCCATACCCATAAAGTATAAGTATTCTTGATCAGCATGACAAGACGAGCTCAAATCCGTTTGTCTGTCTGTCTGTCATTGTATATATCGGATTCATCCGGATCGGACAACTATATCATATAGCTCCCATATTAACAATAGTTTTCGTTCCAAAATAATTTTTGTTTCTTATGCAATTATTATCAAACTTCGTACTTAAAATTTATACATATACATTTTATCAAAAGCGGAAGACTATATCATATAGCTGTCAAACAAACACGAAAAAAATCGCCGTACCGTGATATGGCGTGTAGATACGGGTTTTTACACAAAAGTCCTTTACATTTAAATAGCTTTATTAAGGGATTTTGTAACTCAAGAGCTTGCGATATAAATTTATTATATGAATTTAGTTTTATTTTGTTTTTTATAAACAAGATTTGAATTAGTTTTTTCACTTGGTGCATGGTATATCCTAGTCGGCACGGCGACTTACTTACTTTATTTGGTTTGCCTACTCTGTGCCATATCTCTGTTGAGTTGTTCTTGCTGCTGCTGCTGTGCCGTCGCATTTTATCAAGTACTAGCGACACAACACTCATACGCCATGTGCGCCATGAATATTTGTTAACCGCAGTATAAACTGTGAAAAGTGTTGTTGTGTGACCCCCCATCTCCAATCCCCATTTACAATGAGTATCTGTATGTATGTATGTATGTACCTCCATGTTGTATTCCAAAAGGAAGTCCCCTGTGGCCACCCCAACCTTAACACCACCCTTGCCCATCGTCTTAACAACATCCTGCATATTTGGTTTCTTCTACATACAATACTTACCCACTATACAAATGAATGCATGTTTGTAAGTTTTTTGACATTACACGGCACAGGGTAAAAGGCTCTTGTCAGTTGCTTAATGTTACATTACGCATTCAAACACTAACACACTAGCATCCACACATCCGTAGAACAATAGTTGAAGGTCTCTTGCCTAATGCATCTTAGTTTTGGCAGCTGTATCTGCTCTGCTTTCTCTATTTGTTGATATAGTTACAATATTTGTGGTCATCTGTGGTAGAGATACCCCCATATGTGCCGTTCCTTGCGTGGTCGAGTATTAAGACATCTGTTTTTGTTAGTCAGGTAAAAAATTCAGAGAGGAAAACCACTCAATTAAAGCAACTCCAAATCTGGGAATATTATCTGAATTATCTGCATTAACGTTAAAAAAAAACAGAAGGCCGGGCTAACTTCGGCCATGCCGAAGTTTGTATACCCTTGCAAGCTCTTGTGTTACTAGATCCCTAAAAAGAGTTATCTAAATGTAAGGACCCTGGTGTAAAAATCCGTTTTTACACGCCATAGCACGGCACGTATACATATGCAGACATGCAGCATGCAATTTTTTTATACGTTTGTATGACAGCTATATATATAGTCTTCCGATTTTGATCAAATTTACCAAAATTATAACTTTCTATGTGAAAATGTTATTTACCAAGTTTGACGATGATCGCTCAAGAAACAAAAAAGTTTCTAGAAGAAAAACTATTTTTGGTCCGATCGTTCATATGGGAGCTATATGATATAGTAATCCGATCTGATCAAATTTGGCATGGATGTTTGGATGTATAACAAACTGCCAAATGTTAAGTCTTATGATAATCGGGTGAAAAAGAAAGAAGTTATTGATCTAAAACTCATTTTTCCACTTTTTTGTTTATTTTGCGATAATCACCAAACATAATAAATAACAACAATTGGATAATTGTTAAGTTTCATAATAATCGGGTGAAAAACAACGAAGTTATTGATCTAAAACTCTTTTTTGACCGATGGTTCCTATGGGAGCTATATGATATAGTTGTCTGATCCGGATGAATCCGAGATATACAATGCCTGCAGTATATACAAGACTTCGTGCATAATTGCAGCTGTGTAGCTTTCGCGGTCTAGGAGAAAAAGCTGTTAATCCAGACAGACTGACAAGAATCGGAATAAAAATCACCGAGTTATACATCCCTCAAAGCGGTGCAAGGCGGATGCACACAAAAAAGAGCGAGATAGCATATGCTGGAAATCACCGATTTGATCGGGGGGCGCTAAAGTGCTCGTGTCCACATAAGAGTGAGCGAGATAGCATTTGAAAGAAATTTAATATATATCTATTCACCTGATGCATGGTATATCCAAGTCGGCCCGGTGACTGTTTATACTTTTAGTTTTTTTTGGCAAATATGTTGGATATGTCGAAGTAATCCAAAATTATTTTATAATAAGACTCGGAATTAAAATGACTGAGTTATTCGTGTAAGCATTTTGTACTCAAAAAGTGGCAAGGGCAATGGGAGCGAGTGCGCCAAATAGCATGTGTTAGCTCTTGCAACATGAGTTGGGAATTCCATAAATGAATTCGGTCTTATGAATTTGAAGTATTTTTTTCACTTGGTGCATGGTGTATTCAAGTCGGCGTGGTTTTCACTTGTTGCAGGGTACATCCAAGTCGGCGCTACGACTTACTTCATTTGGAAATACTAAATCATTCAAGTCCATCTTATGTATTTGTTTTCATGATGCGATAACTTGCCCTTAACAAAGAAATTAAGTGTGCACATATTTTCACAAAATTCTCAATTTCAATTTGATGGTTTTTTGCAAATATCTTCCAATCAAATTAAATTGCTTGCAGCCAACTTTATCGAAGATAGTTTACATCTACTTAAAATCCTTGAAATCATATGTTTACCAACGATAACTGGTAAACAAAAATGTACGCTAGGACAAATAATGTACACGTCCAGAGATAAATTGTGTAGAGGGATCATGGCAAACAAAACAAACAAATTAATTAGACAAAAAAATCGATATCTGCAAATTAAAACACAAAATTTACAGTAATCAGCATTATATAGAAAACCGCCATTAAAATCATTATGCACCCGAAGTTTAATGCCTATTTATGGTTGATTTTAATTTAAGTATCGTCAGGAAAAAGGCTGTAGTGGAATGAGCGCACGGGACCAGAAGGACCCGAAAATCTGCTGGCGTTAATTTTCAATAAAAGCCACGCTGCAAAAAGTAATTAAGAACAAATTACAAAACCAAAACCATAAAAAATAACCGCTACACTTAAAGCTAATTAAATTTTAAGCGAACGAACAACGTGCAGGAAGAATGATTGCGCGCGTACAGTTGCCTCCAAAAGTTATCATAATCTAATATTTTTAAACCTTGTTTCTTATTCATGCATAAAGGCAAAAGATTTGGAACCACTTGATTTGACAATAAATTGTCTAAAAAATAAAAACCAACAAAATGAAACCTCTAAAGTTACCACCACGGCCTTTATTTTGTAAGTGGCCGAAAATAATTGATGCCACACACACACACACATCTGCACATTAATTACCACAAAGTAAAGGAGCAACCACGAGGAGGACAAAAGTGACGACGAGAGCTAAGCCAAGCGCAACTAATGCAGAACCAGAAGGCCGGACTAACTTCGGCCATGCCGAAGTTTGTGTACCCTTGCAAGTTCTCGAGTTACTCAATCCCTTAATGGAGTTATTTAAATGTAAAGAACTTTTGTGTAAAAACCCGTATTTTTTTCATATGTTTGATCAAATTTAAACTTATCATGTATAAATGTAAAGTACGAAGTTTGATAGTAATTGCATAAGAAACAAAAAATATCTTAGAACGAAAACTATTTTTGGTCTGATCGTTAATATGGGAGCTATATGATATAGTCGTCCGATCCGGATGAATGCGATATATACAATGACAGACAAAAGGATTTGAGCTCGTCTTGTCATGCTAATCAAGAATACTTACAAGTACTTTATGGGGTCGGTAAATGTGGTAAAGTAAGAGATAGCAAAACGACAAGGCTTTTGTGTAAGAGCCCATATCTAGACGCCATAGCACGGCACGCATGCATATGCATGTACATATGTATGTAGAAATGCAGCATGCAGTTTTTTCATTGGTTGGTATAACAGATACATATATCATATATAGTAGTTACCCGATTTTGATCAAATTTGGCAGGATTATAACTTACTATGTGGAATTATCATATACCAACTTTGGTGATGATCGTAAGTACAGAAACAAAAAAGTTTTTAGAAGCAAAACTATTGTTGGTCCGATTTTTCCATATATATAAGTATAATAATATTAAGTTTCATAATAATCGGGTGATAATAATCGGATGTGCGTTGCACACTTCTGACCAAAATAAATATACTCTTTTTGCAAGGGTATAAAAACGAATGGGGCGAACGTTTGCCGCTAGCATGTCGAAAAGTTGACCAGCCGACAAACCATTTGAGTGCCTCCAGCTAGCCATAACTGGAAATTGCAATCATATTAAAAGCAGCCGCCAAATTCAGAAAACGCATGTACCCTTCATAAAAACGAATATGACGTAAAAAAGGCATGCCAAAGGGTTCTACACTGTAGCGGCGTGGAGGCCTAGCCCAAAATCCTAAACTAATCATCAACAGAGACCCCAACACAACATTTTACCCCGCATTTGCATTCTCTAGCTCGCTACCGGTCATTGGGTCGTGCGCTCTCTCTCTCTGTTTTGCTGCCAAATGTTAATTTCCATGCTAAAAACTTTTGGTCGTTTGCTTGATTAACGCCAAAGAAGAAGAAAAAGTGGATGTCCATGAAGAGGAAAAAGGGCCATGAAAACGAAATGGAAATTAATTGCATAAATGCAAGATGTGCAGTTTGTGCGAAAAATGGATTGTAAGAAGAAAAAATTTAAGCATTTATCTTTTATTAATAAATAATAGAAAATAAAAAAATGATCAAATTGTAAATGCAAATCCCACAGCAATACCCAGTACTTCCAAAAACGCTGGTTTCTTTTTATCCATTTCTTTCATTTTTATAATCACATAATTGTGTAATGTACATATCATACTGTAAAATAAAAGACCAATTTGCGTAAGATTGATACGTTCTGATAAAAGTAAAATATACGCATGTAACTGCATTCAATTTATGAATAACAAGCGTTTCAGCCTTTCTATTCACAATCAGACTTATATCACTAACCATGTAGTTCCATGGTTAGTGCTCACTATAAGTATATGCTTTCTTTTTTTCCCCTCTGCCATTTTATATTCTCGTCATAAATACGAGCATAATCAACTCTAGCATTTATCACAGGCATTATACAATGTGTTTCACACATATGAATTATCGTCATAGTCATCGTCATCATGGCCATCATAATCATCACGTTCATGTGCCACATACGTAACTAAAAATTAATTGCACACACATGCAACAGAGATCTGATCTCGTTCTGTACAGGACATGAGTAAAACTTAACTAAAGTAAGTAAGTCGCCGGGCCGACTTGGATATACCATGCATCAGGGGAAAAAGAACTACATAGAGTTTATAAAACTAAATTCATATATTAAATTTCTTTCGTATGCGCGATTTCTAACATATGCTATCTCGCTCACTCTTATGTGTGTGCACTTTAGCGCTCCACCGGCCAAATTCACCCTTGCACCGCTTCGAGTGCAAAACATTTCAACGTATAACTCGGCCATTCGTATTCCGATTTTTACGAACCTTAGTGGAATGATAGATGTCCATAACATGTATAAGTGTGCCAAATTAAAATCCCATACGATAAATATTGCGGGAGAAAATCACTTTTTATCAAATTCCAGAGGCGGAAGGGTGCGTGGCAAAAGAAATAAATAAACTTGGTCAGCATCTACACTAACGAGTCTCCATTCTAAATTTAGTAGATCTAATATTTATAGTTGCTGAGATCTCTGGCGACTTTAATATACCATTTCATCCTATGGATGCATGGTATAATAATCGCATTCACACATCCTCGGGCACAGAGAATTGAAACTTTTTTCCAACCCCCAACAACGACTAGGATGAGAACAGCAACGACGACGACTACGACGACAATCCGGTCTCATTCACATTTAAGGACGGACGTTTTTTCTTTTTATACCATGCATCCATAGAATGAAATGGTATATTAAAGTCGCTAAAATGTATGTAACTGGCAGAAGAAAGCATTTCCGAACCTATAAAGTATATACATATAAGTATACTATAAGTAATAGAGTTAGCAAATTTAGAAGGTAGTCTCGTGTAGTATAAGACGCTAACCAAGTTTATTTTTTTTTTGCCACGCCCCCTTCCGCCTCTGGAATTCAATAAAAAGTGATTTTCTCCCGCAATATTGATCGCATCGTAATTTAATTCGGCACACTCATAGATCTTATGAACATCTATCATTCCACTAAATGCACACACATAAGAGTGAGTGAGATAGCATATGTTAGAAATCGAGCATACGAAAGAAATGTAATATATGAATTTAGTTTTATAAACTCGATGTAGTTTTTTTCCCCTGATGCCTGGTATATCCAAGTCGGCCCGGCGACTTACTTACTTTATTTGAGTTGCGTAGGCATGCCCATATCTTGTGCTTGTGTCCGCATGTCCTGTGCATTGCCTTTGGCCAAGCTGTTGGCCTGCTTGCGGTCGCTTTGCTTGCAAGCATATATTCACATCCATTCATTTCTTATGCGTTCCATTCTTTTTGACATGGCAGTTGCCCCTGATGTGGGTGTTTGAACAAATTCATATATCTGTGTGTGTATGGGGGGCCATGTGTGTAGATTGCTTGTGGTTTTCTACGATACGATGGCAAATGCAACAGCTACCGCGTAGTTGGCAACTGGAGTTGGAGTAAGAGATGTCGACGAAGTTGAAGTCAATGTGGATGTGAAAGTCAGGCCCTTCTTGCGGTTCATTCAGTTGGAGAGTAGGACTTACAACCAATGTCGTTCATACTTTGTATTGAAAAGATTTCTCGTCCCACTAACAAGAGAAGCCAGGCGAACGAACTCGTTTTTTATATACTTTCTATGGATGAATTTTTGACACCACAAAAACCCCAATCAACAATTTAAGTACACGAGACAGCATTTGTTTCTTTCGGTTGCCGGCTTGCAATTCAGATTGGTATTTCGAATAAGGAAATTTTTATACCATGCATCCATAGGATGAAATGGTATATTAAAGTCGCCAAAATGTATGTAACAGGCAGAAGGAAGCTTTTCCGACCCTATAAAGCATAAATATTCTTGATCAGCATGAGAAGAGAAATTGATAGAGCCATGTCCGTCCGTAAGAGTAGAGAGATCTCAGCAAGTACAAATGTGGTAGTTACCAAATTTAGAATGTAGACTCGTGTAGTATTGGCGCAGACCAAGTTTATTTATTTTTTTTGCCACGCCCCCTTCCGCCACCGGAATTTAATAAAAAGTGATTTTCTCCCGCAATATTTATCGTATCGGAATTTAATTTGGCACACTCATAGATCTTATGAACATCTATCATTCCACCAAATTTTGTTTGCCACGACCCCTTCCGCCTCCGGAATTCAATAAAAAGTGATTTTCTTCCGCAATATTTATCGTATCGGAATTTCGGCACACTTATATATGTTATGGACATCTATCATTCCACCAAGTTTCATAAAAATCGGAATAAAAATGGCCGAGTTGTACGTTGATATATGGCCGGTGGGGCGCTAAAGTGCACACACATAAGAGTGATGTTAAAAATCGCGCATACGAAAGAAATTTAATATGTGAATTTAGCTTTATAAACTCAAGGTAATTGTTTTTTCCCTGATGCGTGGTATATCCAAGTCGGCCCGGCGACTTACTTACTTTATTCTACTATGCACCCACAGTGTAAAACTCCAAAAATGTATATAACAGACAGAATAAAGCATTCTGGAACCTATAAGGTATATCATATATAACAGCACGAGAAGCAGATTCGAATAAGGAATGTCCGTCTATCTGTCCTTTCGTATGCACGATTTCTGAATAAAAATAACCGATTTATCAGGGGTGTCACAGAAATCGCTAACAAACGCAAATGTAGGGTGTCACAGAAACCTCTTTTGACAGTTTTGAAAAGTTACAAGTTTTTCCCCAACGTTTGGTTAATTTTGCGCTTACAGCAAATTAAGTTGAAAAAAGAATGGTGTTGAAATAAAATTTGATTATTTTTGGATGGAATTGCATTCAAATAATCGCTGGCAATATTTGTGTTCATATATAATTTATTATTTTACGAAAACGCCTGTGAAAAAATCAAGCAAGCGTCGTTTTTGCTTAAATCACCCATAAGCAAGGCTGCCATCCTGCTGAAAACGGCAGAAACTTATTTTCGGAGAAAACATTTGTGTTTCCAATTTTAGTTTGTTATATGCCACAAGTAAGCACAAATTTTATGGATTACGACCAAATTTAAGAAAGTTTTTTTAATTGTGTGTACACAGATAAATTTAATGTAAACGTCGAAAAATGCACCAAATTGACGTCTCTGTTTTTATCTTGGTCAGCCAAAGAAGAAGAAGAAATGTAAACAGCTGTAAAAATGCAATTGCAGTTGCCGCCTTTTTTTAAAATGAATTGAAATTTTTTGGATTTCTGATGGATAAGGTTTCTAATATGATCGAATAAACTTAATTTAATTTGTATTTGAATATGTGCATCGAATTTTAAATTATCCCACTTGTAATTGAAGATTTGTAAAAATTGTCAAAGCACCGACAATATTGCGCGCGATAATAATTTTAAAAATTTTGATGTTGCAGTATGTTAACTGTACCTCCAAAAAATAAGTAAATTTTTTCTTGTTGTATAACATTATCAATAATATTTGTTTTACGAAAAATGTATAACAATTTTAATTCCAAACGTTAGTATTTTTTTTTTATACCCTTGCAGAGGGTATTATAAAATTGGTCAGATGTTTGTAACGCAGAGAAGGAATCGTTTCCGACCCCATAAAGTATATATATTCTTGATCAGCAAGAGAAGACGAGTTGATATAGCCATGTCCGTCTGTCCGTCTGTCCTTCTGTCCGTCTGTCCGTCTGTCTGTCTGGTGCTTCGCGATCTAGTCCCACAGTTTTAGAGCTATGGCATTCAAAGTTCGTATATAAGCTTTTCTATACAGCCACATGCACATCTGCGATTTTGAATAAGATCGGACAACTATATCATATAGCTGCCATACAAATACAAACGTTAAATGCGAATAACTTCTATATTTTTTGAACAATCTTATCCAAACTGATTACGTACATAAATAAAAAGGAATTACATCATATGCGTGAATTTCAAAACAATCGGATAAACATAACGCCTGATTTCGACGATATAAAATTTGCCTATATAGCGTGCACTGCTTATAGCAGCAGCAGTATGCAGCAGTACTGCTGCCATAAGCAGTGCACGCATAAGCAGTGTGGCACATATATGTGTCAAAATTGCTATTGTGTGTGTGTGAATATGAATATCAATAGCTACATACATTGTCTTGGCACGCTTACTATTTGGCGATTGGCTGGCCCCAGCCAATGTATTTAAAATATTTCTTTATTGGATTAAGAAACAAAAAATTGTTTAGGAAATAAAATGTAATGGTCAAGGGTTGCAAGGGTATACAAACTTTGGCTTAGCCGAAGTTAGCTTCTTTGATATTTTTTTTTTAATTTCACAACCCTATTGCACCTATCGACAATCGAAATACCGAAATAGCGGCGATCGAGTCAGCTGCTGTGCCAACTGGTGGCTGTGGCTCCGAAGATGAAACGTCGGAGATTTCCATGACACCAACGTTTGGTTTCGGCGTTTTACATTTCAAACGTCGCCAAAACCGCTAGCGTTTTCTGTGACACCCCTGTATAAGTATCAACGTTTTGTACTAAAATCGCTGCAAGGCCGATGCACACAAAAGTGAGCGAGATAGCATGTGCTAGAAATCAACGGGTTTTCCGGGGCGCTAAATTGCTAGTGTGCACAAATAGTGAGCGACATAGCATTTGAAAGAAATTTAATATATGATTATTCAACAAATCGGCCCGGCGACTTACCTACTTTATTTGTATTTTTGGTTCGATTATCGGGAGGATCTCAATTTTTGATGCAAAAAGAAATAAAGTAAGCAAGTCGCCGGTCCGACTTTGATATACCATGCATCAAGGAAAAAAATTACCTTGAGTTTATAAAGCTAAATTCACATATTAAATTTCTTTCGTATGCGCGATTTTTAACATCACTCTTATGTGTGTGCACTTTAGCGCCCCACCGGCCATATATCAACGTACAACTCGCCCATTTTTATTCCGATTCCGAAATTTGGTGGAATGATAGATGTCCATAACATGTATAAGTGTGCCGAAATTCCGATACGATAAATATTGCGGAAGAAAATCACTTTTTATTGAATTCCGGAGGCGGAAGGGGCGTGGCAAACGAAATTTGGTGGAATGATAGATGTTCATAAGATCTATGAGTGTGCCAAATTAGATTACGATACGATAAATATTGCGGGAGAAAGGCACTTTTAATTAAATTCCGATGGCGGAAGGGAGCGTGGCAAAAAAACAAAATAAACTTGGTCTGCGCCAATACTAAATACACGAGTCTACATTCTAAATTTGGTAACCACCACATTTGTACTTGCTGAGATCTCTCTACTCTTACGGACGGACATGGCTCTATCAATTTCTCTTCTCATGCTGATCAAGAATATTTATGCTTTAGAGGGTCGGAAATGCTTCCTTCTGCCTGTTACATACATTTTGGCGACTTTAATTAACTATTTTATCCTATAGATGCATGCTATATCTAGCGCACAAAAATATGTGTGAGTTCCGTCTTTTTTCTGCCCAAGCTCCAGCCAACCTCTGCCTAAGTGAGCCACTACGTGCCCAGCCTTGCTTTATGATTCGGAAATGCTTCCTTCTGCCGGTTACATACATACATATGTACACTTTGGCGACTTTTCATCCTATTGATGCATGGTATAATAAAGTAAGTAAGTCGCCAGGCCGACTTGGATATACCATGCATCAGGGGGAAAAAAAACTACATCGAGTTTATAAAACTAAATTCATACATTAAATTTCTTTCGTATGCGCGATTTGTTTATGCTATCTCGCTCACTCTTATGTGTGTGCACTTTAGCGCTCCACCGGCCATATCCGCCCTTGCATGGCTTTGTGGGAAAAACGTGTCTATGTATAACTCGACCATTTTTATTCCGATTTTTATGAAACTTGGTGGAATGATAGATTTCCATAACATGTATGAGTGTGCCAAATAAAATTCCGATACGATAAATATTGCGGTAGAAAATTTTTAGTAAATTCCGGAAGGGGAAGGGGGCGTGGCAAGAAAAAAACATAAACTTGGTCAGCGCCAAGACTACACGAGTCCATATTCTAAATTTGGTAGCTCTATCACTTATAGTTGCTGAGATCTCTGCACTCTTACGGACGGACGGACGGACAGACGGACATGGCTCTATCAATTTCTCTTCTCATGCTGATCAAGAATATATATACTTTATAGGGTCGGAAAAGCTTCCTTCTCCCTGTTACATACATTTTGGCGACTTTAATATACCATTTCATCCTATGGATACATGGTATAAAAATGCATGCTTTTTATTCGTTTAGTGGCTTGTTGGTGCACTTCTGTTTACTGGCGGTCGGTCATAATGCAGCAACACGTGAGTACATTAGCTCAAAAATGTAAGATAGGCACGTGGGCATTTAAACGTAAACAACAACCAAAGCTTTCCCAACAGTTTCTGTGGAGAGAGTGGAGCAGGGCGCAGTTCTTTTCGTCGATGTAAGCACATTACTGCCTGCTATGCTCCCCAAAGTTCATTAAAAGGGCTTATTACATACATGAACCTCTTGCTTGCACAAAACATACTTGGAACAGATTGCATGGATAGAGAAAAGGATTTGCTAAAGCAGCTTATTTGAGTTGTTAACTGTTGGATCCGTTGCTGCGCAATGAGTCGGTGTGTGAATGTGCGTGAGTGTGTACGTATTTGTCTGTTTCACTGTTTGGGGGAAAACTAGATAATTGATAAAGTAAGTCGCCGGGCCGACTTGGATATACCATGCATCGGGGGAAGAAAACTACATCGAGGTTATCAAACTAACATTCGATGTGAACACAATTTTATTTTTTTGTGTGAAGCTGCTTGTAGCCACCATATGTATGTTTTTTATACCATGCATTCGTAGAATGAAATGGTATATTAAAGTCGCCAAAATGTATGTAACAGGGAGAAGGAAGCTTCTCCGACCCTATAAAGTATATATATTCTTGATCAGTATCAATAGCCGAGTCGATTGAGACATGTCCGTATGTCTGTCCGTCCGTCCGTCCGATAGAGTGCCTAGATCTCAGCAACTATACAAGCTAGAGCTACCAAATTTGGCATGTAGACTCGTTTGGTGTGTACGCTGATCAAGTTTATTTTTTTTTTTCGCCCCGCCCCCTTCCGCCCCCGCTATTTGAAAAACAATATTTTGAGCCTCCATATCTCGGGAAATATAAAAGATAGAGCTATCGGATTTGGACATTAGATGCGTGCAGTATGCACGCAGACCAAGTTTGTTTCAAATTTTCACCCGAAATATTTATCGTATCGTAATTTAATTGGGCACACTAATACATGTCACGTATATCTATCATCCCACCAAATATCACAAGAATCGGAATAAAAATGGCCGAGTTATACATAGAAACGTTTTTCACCCATTGCGGTGCAAGGCAGATGCACGCAAAAAAGAGCGAGATAGCATATGCTGGAAATCACCGATTTGGTCGGGGGGCGCTAAAGTGCTCGTTTCCACATAAGAGAGATAGCATTTGAAAGAAATTTAATATATGTATATCTCTTCACCTGATGCATGGTATATCCAAGTCGGCCCGGCGACTTACTTACTTTATTTTTGGATAGAATTGCATTTAAATAATTGCTAAAAATATTCGTTTCATACTAAATTTATTATTTTACGAAACCGCCTGTAAAAAAATCAAGCAAGTGTCGTTTTTGCACAAAACACCGAAAAGCGCTCCTGCCAACCTGCTGGAAATGGGAAAACCTTGTCTTCGGACAACAAATTTATTTTTCCAATTTCAGTTTGTTATATGCCACAAGAAAGCACAAATTTAATGAATTATGGTCAAATTTAAGAAAGTTTTTTAAATTGTGTGTACATGGATAAATTTAACGTCGAAAGAATGCACCAAGTTGGCATATTTGTTTTTATCTAGGCCAGCCAAAGAAGAAAAAGAAATGTAAACAGCTCTAAAAAATGTAAATGTAATTAAAGTTGCCGAATTTTTATACCATGCATTCATAGAATGAAATGGTATATTAAAGTCGCCAAAATGTATGTAACAGGGAGAAGGAAGCTTTTCCGACCCTATAAAGTATATATATTCTTGATCAGTATCAATAGCCGAGTCGATTGAGACATGTCCGTCTGTCTGTCCGTCCGTCCGTCCGTCCGTCCGTCCGTCCGTCCGTCCGTCCGATAGAGTGCCTAGATCTCAGCAACTATACAAGCTAGAGCTACCAAATTTGGCATGTAGACTCGTTTGGAGTGTACGCTGATCAAGTTTATTTTTTTTTTTGCCACGCCCCCTTCCGCCCACGCTATTCGAAAAACAATATTTTGAGCCCCCATATCTCGGGAACTATAAAAGATAGAGCTATCGGATTTGGACATTAGATGCGTGCAGCGTGCACGCAGACCAAGTTTGTTTCAAATTTTTGCCACGCCCCCTTCCGCCCCCAAAATTCGAAAAATTCGATTTTCACCCGAAATATTTATTGTATCGAAATTAAATTTGGCACACTAATACATGTCACGTATATCTATCATTCCACCAAATATCACAAGAATCGGAATAAAAATGGCCGAGTTATACATAGAAACGTTTTTCACCCATTGCGGTGCAAGGCAAATGCACGCGAGAAAGAGCGAGATAGCATATGTCGGATATCACCGATTTGGTCGGGGGGCGCTAAAGTGCTCGTTTCCACATAAGAGTGAGCGAGATAGCATTTAAAAGAAATTTAATATATATCTCTTCACCTAATGCATGGTATATCCAAGTCGGCCCGGCGACTTACTTACTTTATTATACCATGCATCCATAGGATGAAATGGTATATTAAAGTCGCCAAAATGTATGTAACAGGCAGAAGGAAGCTTTTCCGACCCTATAAAGCATAAATATTCTTGATCAGCATGAGAAGAGAAATTGATAGAGCCATGTCCGTCCGTAAGAGTAGAGAGATCTCAGCAAGTACAAATGTGGTGGTTACCAAATTTAGAATGTAGACTCGTGTAGTATTGGCGCAGACCAAGTTTATTTATTTTTTTTGCCACGCCCCCTTCCGCCTCCGGAATTTAATAAAGAGTGATTTTCTCCCGTAATATTTATCGTATCGTAATTTAATTTGGCACACTCATAGATCTTATGAACATCTATCATTCCACCAAAATTTTTTTCCACGCCCCCTTCCGCCTCCGGAATTTAATAAAAAGTGATTTTCTCCCGTAATATTTATCGTATCGTAATTTAATTTGGCACACTCATAGATCTTATGAACATCTATCATTCCACCAAAATTTTTTTTCCACGCCCCCTTCCGCCTCCGGAATTTAATAAAAAGTGATTTTCTCCCGCAATATTTAACGTATCGGAATTTAATTCGGCATGGACATTTACCATTCCACCAAGTTTCATAAAAATCGGAATAAAAATGGCCGAGTTATGCATTGAAACGTTTTGCGCTCAAAGCGGTGCAATGGCGAATTTGGCCGGTGGGGCGCTAAAGTGCACTCACATAAGAGTGAGCGAGATAGCATATGTAAGAAATCGCGCATACGAAAGAAATTTAATATATGAAATAAGTTTTATAAACTCAAGGTAATTTGTTTTCCCCTGATGCATGGTATATCCAAGTCGGCCCGGCGACTTACTTACTTTATTTAAAATGAAATGAAATTTATTGGATTTCCGATAGATATGGTTTCTAATATGATCGAATAAAAATAATTACATTTGCATTGGAATATGTGCATGGAATTTTAATAAATTTCACTTGTAATTGAAGATTTGTAAAGAATGAAAAATGCTTGCCAAAAAGAAGCAAGAGTCTAGATTAAATAATATTCCAAAAGATTTCACTCATAGTTGTTCTAAACCCCCCCAGGTCTGCATCCAACAACCTGTTGAACCGAGCTAATACCTAGAAATCGTATGGACGAAATTTTATTCTGGGGTAAAACAGTTGCCATTGTTTCGAAAAACGAATTGTGTAGAAAAGAGAGTGTAGGCTTACAAACGCAATAGTTAGCCGTAAATCCTCTTATCGATGCATTGTAATCTTCTTGTTGTATTTAATTCATTGTTTTTAAATTTTTGGTTAATTTGCCAAAATTTGCTTACAGTTGCCAAATTGAATTAAACGTGTACAATAGGGTTGTTAATATATTGACAATATTGCCCGCGACAATAATTTTAAATATTTTGGTGTTGCAGTATGATAACTGTACCTCTACGAAATAGGTACATTTTTTCTTCTTGTGTAACATTAGCAATAATATTTGGTTTACGAAAAATGTATAACAATTTTAATTCCAAACGTTAGTATTTTTTTTTTTGATTTGCACAACCCTATTGCACTTGGCGACAATCGAAATACCGAAACAGGAGCGATCGAGTCAGCTAATGTGTCAATCGGTAGCTGTGACATCGAAAATGTTGCCGAAAATGAAACGTCGGAGATTTCCATGACACCAACGTTTGGTTTCGGCGTTTTACTTTTCACACGTCGCCAAAATCGCTAGCGTTTTCTGTGACACCCCTGATAAAACGGGTTAGAGATTATGCTGATCGAAAGCTATGTAAATAAGATAAAAAGTTTTTTTTTGGAAAAATCAGTCAATTGGTTGATTGGAATTAAATGTTTGCTATCGACGAAGAAATTCTTCTATTATCACATAACGCTTACAGTATTGCCCAAAAAACCAAGTAAACATCGAAATTATGAGGCACATTTAAGTGTATGCAAAATCTACAAATCACGCAAGTCACCGGATATGGCATTAAAATAATACATTAACTCTAACAAACGTTGCCATCGCCCACGCAAAAGCCGAAAGAACAAATACAAATAAATGTGATTAATTAAAATATAGTAAGTAAGTCGCCGGGCCAACTTGGATATACCATGCCTCGAGTGAACAAACTATTTCGAATTTATAAAACTAAATCCATATATTAAATTTCTTTTGCATGACGCGATTACTAACACACGCTATTTCGCTCACTCTTATGTGTGTGCACTTAAGCGGCCCGCCGGCCATATCCGCCCTTGCAGTTTATACTATGACCACTATATGAAAATATCATAATACATCCGATTGGTGATGATCGCATAAGAAACAAAAAAGTTTTTAGAAGCAAAACTATTTTTGGTTCGATTGTTCCTGTTAGAGCTATATTATATAATAATCTTGTCATGCTGATCAAGAACATATATACTTTATATGGTCTGGGATGCGTCCTTCTATGCGTTGCACACTTCTGACCAAAATTAATGTACTCTTTTCGCAATACTACACGAGACTACATTTTAAATTTGGAAGCTCTATCATTTACAGTTCCTGAGATCTGTGCAGTCTTTCGGTTCGTAGGACAGACCGACATGGCCATATCAATTTATCTTCTCATGCTGATCAAGAATATACTTATATACTTTATGGGGTCGGATATTCTTCATTTTTCCTGTTACATGTGGATGCATGGTATAAAAATGTACGGTGCATCATTTCATATAATGACCAACACATGGCAAAAACTGTTTGGCAATCGAGAACACACTTCTGACCAAAATAAATATACCCTCTTCGTAATATTATAAAACAGGAAACAAAGGAAATACACCCTCTGGTGAAGGGAAAAATGATTAGGACCTAGTACGAGTAATAGCATTGTAATAAAAACAAATTTCCACAAACGTTTGGCCTAATTGTGCGACGAAAACACCCACCAAGTTTCGACTATTGCTTTCGGCTTGACACAAAAAATATTCACAGTGCAAAGTATCGCATAAGCCACGACTCTAGCACTTCAGCACTTCTTTACCACGTTCTACTTTACCCCTTCCCGACACGGCACCACACAACCAATATACAAATTGGCCCGGGCAAGAAAAAACTTGCATGTGAGTGAAACATAAGCTAGAGTTCGAATTCTACGGGCTCTCGAAGGTACTGCAAGGATGTTCAAGTTTCGGGCGATGTTGACGACAAAACACACAACGAAACGACAATATAAAACACGATAAGCAAAAAACTGCGACTTCCCCTTGGGATCTCCCCCCACCCCACCGGTTTTTGTAATTTTAAGTGGGCGAAGAGAGGTGGAAAAAGTAGCGGAGAGAAATTTATAAAGATGAGGACCGATAGCTGAGGTTCTACGGCAAAATATATCACAGTGGAACAAATAGAACAAATATTGCGATTGATGGCTATCAATTGATATTTAAGCCCTGGGTAAAAGGAGAAAAAGGAGTATATTAAAGTCTCCAAAATGTATGTAACAGGCAGAAGGAAGCATTTTTGACCCTATAAAGTATTTATATTATTGATCAGCATGAGAAACCAAGTCGATTAAGACATGTTCGCCTGTCCGTCCGTCGGTCCGCATGAACATCTATGTAGATCTCGGGAACTATAAAAGTTTGGCCTATCATATTTGTAATGGAGATTCGTGTAGTATGTACTCAGTTTAAATAAAGTAAATAAATCGTCGGCCCGACTTAGATATAACATGCATCAAGTGAGAAAATATATATTTAATTTCTTTCTCATGTCGAAATTTCTAACACATGCTATCTCTCTCACTCTTATGTGTGTGAATTTTAGCTCAACACCGGCCATATGTCAACGTATAACTCGGCCATTTTTATTCCGTTTTGTATCAAATGGAATGAAAGATGTTCTTAGCATGTTTGAGTGTCCCAAATCAAACTACGACACAATAAGTATTGCGGAAAAAAATCACTTTTAATTGAATTGTTGGATAAGATTGTTCAAATAGAGAAGTTATTCACATTTAACGGTTGTTTGCATATGGCAGCTATATGATATAGTGGCCCGATCCATTTGAAAATCGCATATATACTTTATCGGGTCGGAAACGATTCCTTCTCTGCGTTACAAACATCTGACCAATTTTATAATACCCTCTGCAAGGGTATAAAAATTGCAAGGGTATAAAAAGTTAAGCCAGATAATCACGTTGAGTTTTATTTTTGAGCGAAAAAATAAAACACAAGAAATAATCATTATTTTCTGATTTTTATTTTTTTGCTCAAATATAATTTTTATGTTGTGAGTTTTATTTTTTTGCTCAAAATCGACGATAAATATTTAATCAATTGATTAAAAATCGCAGATTTTTAAATCATAGTAAAACATCATAATTTAGGCATAGACAAGAACATTGGTCTATTTTTGGCTCTCCTAACGTAATTAGAAGTGGATGATTTTTTAAATTAAAGAAAATAAAATAATCTTTATTTACCGTCCCTGGTAAACAGTCTTCCTTCATAGTAGATCTGTTCATGAAACCAATACTCCGATCTATGTTTTTTCCAATCAAATAATTCGAAATATCGCTTAATCGTTTTCTTATACTTGACTTTGTTATCGTAAATATCGGGCGCCTTCAATTAATTTGCCTTAAGTCAAGATTTTTTGAAACATATTGAAGTCTAAGTCGATTCGCTCTGAAATAATCGGGGACTATAAAAAATTCTCTAAAGTAATGTTCGACTTAGTCAGTACAGATTATGAAAATGGACTCAAATGCTTAATTATACCATCATCCATAGGGTGAAATGGAATATTAAAATCGCGAAAATGTATGTAACAGCCAGAAGTAAGCTTTTCCGACCCTATAAAGTATATATATTCTTGATCTGCATGAGAAGAGAAATTGATATAGCCATGTCCGTCCGTAAGAGTACAGAGATCTCAGCAAGTACAAATGATAGAGCTACCAAATTTAGAATGTAGACTCATGAAGTATAGACGCTGACCAAGTTTATTATGCCATGCATTCATAGGATGAAATGGTATATTAAAGTCGCCAAAATGTATGTAACAGGGAGAAGGAAGCTTCTCCGACCCTATAAAGTATATATTCTTGATCAGTATCAACAGCCGAGTCGATTGAGACATGTCCGTCTGTAGGATCATCGAGATCTCGGAGACTATAAGAGCTAGAGCTACCAAACTTGGCATGTAGACCCGTTTGCTGTGCAGGCAGATCGAGTTTATTTTTTTTTTCGCAGTGCTCACACATAGGAGTGAGCGAGATAGCATATGTTAGAAATCGCGCATACGAAAGAAATTTAATGAATTTATGAATTTAGTTTTATGAACTCGATGGATTTTTTTTTCCCCTGATGCATGGTATATTCAAGTCGGCCCGGCGACTTACTTACTTTATTTATTTAGCGTAAAATACATTTCCTTGTAGCAACTCATATTCGCAGCTACCGGCTGGGACACTTTAAGACTCCTTTCGCTGTCAGGATCGTTTTTTAATAAAATCTCCATACTTTCGTCAATCAAACACATCGCTTTGGAAATCGGTTAAGTTATGTTCCTTGGAGTTTTCTAAGCGGTCACAGTCATCTTCTTCATTAGCGATTTTCAATGTGCATTTTCAGTGCATTTTTTGTGAACACATTCAAGCCATATTTTGCGCCAAGCACCATTCATGCAAGATGGTTTAATCTTCTGCCACGAGTCGGATATAATTTCGATGGCTCTCTTAATGTTGAAATTTTTCCAAAACTGTATCATGGTAGGTTTATCTTGTCCATCAGTCTCACTTATAAGAAGCTTAAAGGTTCGTCGAAGGTAATAGCTTTTAAAAGTTGATATAACTCCCTGATCCATGGGCTGAATAACTGATGTCGTGTTAGGTGGTAGAAATACAAATTTCACGTTTTCTGACAACTCATCAACGTAAACTGGGTGGCCAGGAGCATTATCTGCTAGAACCAAAGCCTTGAAATTTAAATTTTCCTTGTCGCAATGTGATTTTTTCTTGAATAGCGCACATTGAAACTAAGTTTTGAAATGAAGATGCTGTCATCCATGCTTTTTGTTTGAACGCCAGTGGACAGGGAGGTGATCTTTTGAATAACCTTTCATAGTTCTTGGATTTTCTGATTGATAAATGAGAAATGGCTTAAATTTGAAATCACCATCTGCGTTACCACCAAGAAGAAGAGTCAGTCTATCCTTTCTAGCTTTAAATCCGGGCGCAGATTTTTCTGTTTTAGATATGATGGTTCTCTGAGGTACGCGTTTCCAAAATAATCCAGTTTCGTCAACATTAAAGACTTGTTTCGGCTCATACCACCATCATGAATTAATGCTTTTAACTATCTTGCGCTAGCTGCTTCGCCTTTAAGAGCAATGTTTTGCAGATTCGCTCGAACCTTGAATCTCTCAAACCAGCCTTGACTTGCTTCAAAAGTTTCTTTCTCGTGTGCACTACTACCACTAGCATCATCGTTGAGTACTGTTTGACCTTTTATGTCATCAAACAAGCTTTTCGCTTTCGTCTGAATTACCATTTTACTTAATGGTATTCTTTGAGCAACTTCATTCTCAATCCAAATAGAAATCAAGGACTCCATTCCACCAGCATTGTCCTTTCCACTTATTTGGCTAAATACTAAGTTTATGTAATACAAATAATATTTCTCTGCCAATAAATAAATTAAAAAATATTTACCTTTTTATTATAAAATTGGTCAGATGTTTGTAACTCAGAGAAGGGATCGTTTCCGACCCCATAAAGAATATATATTCTTGATCAGCAAGCCATGTCCGTCTGTCCGTCTGTCCTTTTGTCCGTCTGTCTGTCTGGTGCTGTTTTAGAGCTATGGCATTCAAAGTTCGTATATAAGCTTTTCTATACAGCCACATGCACATCTGCGATTTTGAATAAGATCAGACTACTATATCATATAGCTGCCATACAAATACAAACGTTAAATGCGAATAACTTCTATATTTTTTGAACAATCTTATCCAAACTGATTACGTACATAAATAAAAAGGGATTACATCATATGTGTGAATTTCAAAACAATCGGATAAACATAGCACCTGTTTTCGACGATATAAAATTGGCCTATATAATCAGTGCACGCATAAGCAGTGCACGCATAAGCAGTGCACGCATAAGCAGTGCACGCATAAGCAGTGAAGCACATATATGTATGTGTCAAAATTGCGTTTGTGTGTGTGTTAATTTGAATATCAATCGCTACATTGTCTTGGCACGCTTACTATTTGGCGATTGGCTGCCCCCGGCCAATGTATTTAAAATATTTCCTTATTGGATTAAGAAACAAAAAATTTTTTAGGAAATAAAATGTAATGGTCAAGGGCTGCAAGGGTATACAAACTTTGGCATAGCCAAAGTTAGCTTCTTTGATATTTATAATTAGAAACTACATGAAAACATGTATTGATCTCTTTTAAAAAGCACAAATCACTAATTGAAACGCATACACTACATTAAAGGTGGGCAAGGTGAGCCGAAACAACAAAACGGGAATTCCCCAGTTTTGATAGCATAGCGCAATTACTTAGAACGAAAGGTGCTGCTACCTTTTTCAAAAAAAATAAAGTAAGTAAGTCGCCGGGCCGACTTGGATATACCATGCATTTGGTGAAGAGATGTATATTAAATTTCTTTTAAATTGCTATCTCGCTCACTCTTATGTGGAAACGAGCACTTTCGCGCCCCCCGACCAAATCGGTGATTTCCAGCATATGCTATCTCGCTCTTTTTTGCGTGCATCTGCCTTGCACCGCTATGAGTGAAAAACGTTTCTATGTATAACTCGGCCATTTTTATTCCGATTCTTGTGATATTTGGTGGGATGATAGATATACGTGACACGTCTTAATGTGCCAAATTAAATTACGATACGATAAATATTTCGGGGGAAATTTTTCGAATTTCGGGGGCGGAAGGGGGCGTGGCAAAAATTTGAAACAAAATTGGTCTGCGTGCACACTGCACGCATCTAATGTCCAAATCCGAAAGCTCTATCTTTTATAGTTCCCGAGATATGGAGGCTCAAAATATTGTTTTTCAAATAGCGGGGGCGGAAGGAAGCGGGGCGAAAAAAAAAAATAAACTCGATCTGCCTGCAGAGCAAACGGGTCTACATGCCAAGTTTGGTAGCTCTAGCTCTTATAGTCTCCGAGATCTCGATGATCCTACAGACGGACAGTCGGACAGACAGACGGACATGTCTCAATCGACTCGGCTATTGATACTGATCAAGAATATATATACTTTATAGGGTCGGAAAAGCTTCCTTCTCCCTGTTACATACATTTTGGCGACTTTAATATACCATTTTATCCTATGGATGCATGGTATAAAAAGTGTTACAAAAAAACGAATCTTGGGCATCGAAATCTAACGACGCATAATAAAAATTAGTGCTAATTGATCAGCGATGCAAATTGGAAAAAACGCTAACCGGAACGACGCAACGCGAGGTCTATGTGCACATTCTTGTATATATTCTTCGTCAGTATCAATAGGCGAGTCGATTGAGATATGTCCGAAAGAGTACAGAGATCTCAGGAACTATAAGAGCTAATTTTGGAATGTAGACTCGTGTGGTGTGTACGCTGATCAAGTTATTGTTTTTTTTTTGTCACGCTCCCTTTCACGTATTAGGACAGTAGATGCGTGCAGTATGCACGCAGACCAATTTTAGTTTAAGTTTCTGTCACGCCCCCTTCCGCATTTAAAATTAGATAAATTCGATTTTCACGATTGGTCGTATCGTAATTTAATTTGGCACACTCATACATGTAAAACATATATATCGTTCCAACAAAGCTATCAAATTTCATAAAAATCCGACTTCTTTTCACGATTGGCCAATTTTTTGATGGTATAGCACAGGTATAAGTAGCTCTTGCCCACATCCCAAATTAGTAGTACTATAAGAAGGCACAAAAAAGTCAATTGATTAAGAAAGCCTAAGAAAAGGTTTTCTAATGGACGACACAACGTGGGCAGGCGTAGGGCTCTGTGGTCCGTGGTTGTGAAATTAAGCTTGTAGTTTTATAAGCAGCGCACAATTAGGTGTCCAGATTGGAGTTGGAGTAAGAGTCACACGGCAGTATTAGCCCCATAAGTCAGTTACTTGCACACCGACCCAACGCAACAACAAGAAAAACAACAACAAAAGAGTGTAATTCAACGACGACGACGACTACAATAAGAACGAGTCGAGGCGCTCTCTAAAAAAATTGGCATCGAGTTTAGAGTGGACAAGTCAGCGAGGCACATGGCACAGAGGCACATGAAACACAATTCAAAAACATTTTGACCGGCAAAGTTGCCAGACGGAATTTCTTGTGTATTACTTCTCCTTTTTGGAGCGACGAAAAGAAAGTTGCGCCAACTTTTTTAAGAACTGCTTCTGCTGCTGCTTCTCCATTTCTTTGAGTTCATTAAATTTGATTTAAAGTAAAGTGTGTGTGTTGGTTCCGCTTCTGATTGCCTGAAACAATTACATAGACTGATTGATAGGCAATTAGTGAAAGTGGAAGCTGCAGAATAAAAAGTAATAAAAGAGGAAATGCATAAACCAAAGTGTCATTAACCTAAGTGGCTACCAGAAAAGTGAAACAAAGTGCAACGTGTTGCAATAAAAGCCCAAAAAAGAAATTTACATAAAGCAGGTAAACCTCCATCAATGGTGAAAAAAAAGAAAGAATTTTTGCGTCAACATTTCTGGCTACAGTTGTAAAATATACGAAATTCCAATGCAGTAAAAAGTCGATGTATGTATGTATGGTTGTTTAAGTGTAAAGTGTTTGGGGCAAAGACACAGCGGAGTCCAAGCAGTGCAAAGTGGTCGTTGGGGTTACCACTAGACCCCAAAGTTCTCAATGCATAATTTCTACTTTTTGTTATTTTTTTCCCCCTTTTTTTTTAGTGTAAGTGAAATAATGCGCGATATTTTTTGGCTCAAGTGCCGGACTCTGTTGTGAAAGAGAAGTGTTAATGTCTGTAGGGTACTCGCTGGTTGAGTGGGGAACTCTTCAGTCTGTTTACAGTACAAAGGAACTATAAAGTGGTCGGACAGTCATTGAACTGAGCTACTGGAGTGCGCCCCCCTTTTGGGTGCAAGCCTGACATGGACACATTGCATTGGAGAGCTCACAGCATATTGTTTAAGGGAACGGAAGAGTAGGGCGCATTGCTATTTGGCTTATAGTTGAAAATTCCAAAGACCATCAAGACAAATACAAGTATAAGTATATTGACAGATATGTATGTGCCATACATATAACAGAGACTAAATTGCCGTTAAACAAAATAATAATCTTTGAGTACCTCAAAAAGTTGTTTAATTTTTAAATAAAATTGTATGTATGACCTTAACTGTATCGTAATTCAAATCAAAATTGTGAATCAAGCAGAACACAAATTTATCTAGTTACTGCTGGTTTCGAGTTCCCCAGTTCAGTTATTTTGACAATATCTGGATTCTGTATTATCCACCCCGAAATTAGACTACTCATAGGTTTATCCTACTTATACAAAAATAATATTTTTGTGCGATTATTTGATTAATATATGAAATTTCCTATTTACATAAATAGCTTAGACTGTCGGACATCAGCGCAGCGCGAAGACCGAACTCCAACTATAGACTATAGCTGGTATTAGCCCAGAACCACTTGAGAAAAAGTTCACTTCTGCGTCGACGCAACAATTTCGGTTGACCATAACAAATCTAACACGCAAGGCAATTGCTTGGAAGAGTTCCTTAATAGAGAGAGCGCGGCAAGCTACAAGGACAATGTCCAACGAAGAGAATGAATATATAGGTGGACCTGGTGCCGCAGATGACGGTAATGGGGCAGGAGTTGATTTGGACGACGACGGCGGCAGCGTCGAAGCAGCTGCTGCTAGTCACGAGCCCATGCTTGGCGGACAAACAATGCCACAAATTAGTTCGAACGCACAACTCGAAGGAAGCGTTACGCCGACGACGACCCAGTTCGATGGTAAACAAATAAATAACAACAATAGCAACAAGCCGCATCATCTGACCAAAAATAACGACAGCAGTCGCAGTAGCCCCACCAAAAGTCCCACGCGTAATATCTCAGCGACTTTTCAAATTAACTATGATGACGAAGAGGACTTAGCAGAAGATAAGCCGGCATTGGCTGCTGCGATTGAAGCAGGAACAAGTGCGGGCAGAGGCGGTGTACCCGACGGCTGGCAGCAACGTAACGGAGGAACCGGAACAGCCGGCCAGAAGAGTCGCCCCATCAGCCCTGACTATTTGGATAACATGAGTGAGAACTCAGAGCAACCGCCTATTGTACCCCTTGTACGTTCCAAATCTCGACCGGAAATCTCTAGCGCCGCCGCTTCACGATATTCCAATTTATCCTATTGGAAGGCTCGACGAGTGGTCTTCTATCGCAATGGGGATCCTTTCTTTCCCGGTGTCGAACTGCGGTATCGCCCCGGCCGGGATGTCACTTCTTTGGACAATTTGCTCGATAAAATCTCCCCGAAAATGGATCTGCCACGAGGTGCGCGCTATGTTTTCTCAATGGACGGAGATCGCAAGTATCATTTAGACGAACTGGAGGATGGTGCCTTCTACGTCGTCTCGTCATTCAAGGCCTTCAAGGTAAGCCAAATTTGCATCTATTTGTACAATTTTACTATAAGTCTTCACGTCAGGTTCCTCATAAAATCAATAGAAATTTGAATATTTTCGTATAAAACTATATAAGCTGTGTGTTTTTTGTGGTCAGCGTCTCCCTCCAACTTGTTCACCTCGCCTAAAAATCAAAGCTCTCGTCTTGTATATTGTTATTGCTCTGTTCCCATTTTTGCATGCGAGGAACTTTCGTTTTCTCTCCTTGTGCTCGTTTTCAGGTTTTAAGCTTTTTATTTTTTTTCTTTTTCCGACTGACCGCAGAGTTGGAGGTGCCGCACGCTCGCTCACATGACTTTGCCCTAGATGTTGGGAGTCTTAACTTTAATTGTATTTCCTTCGAACTATTAGGTTGGCTTTTGCGAGCTTGCCGTGTTGAAAATACGGGCTGTCAAGAGTGAAGATGGAGGGTCTTATTTTATGGGTGAATACTTGAAGAGAGTCAATAATTTCTAAGAGTGCAAAGTTACTAACTTAAAGTGTTATTAAGAGAATGGTTCATTCATACATGTATTTTAGCTGAAAGACGATATCCTCTTACTTTGGTACCGGTCAAATTGACTTTTTATACCCTTTTAAAAAAGGGCATATTACTTTTAGTCAGAAGTGTGCAACGCACAGAAGGAAGCATTTTCGACCATATAAAGGATATTAATTTATATAGCCATGTTCGTCTGTACATTTGTCTATCAGTCCGTCTCTCTGGATCCTTCTGATTCTCACTCTTTTGTTTAAAAATTTATGTGGTTAATTTTAAAATTTTGAAGAAGTCTCATTTTCTGAGCTTATGCATAATTCTGCTTTGTATCGGGTTTTTTTTCTGTCTGATATCAAGGCGACATGCGTAAAGTGCACAATCATAACATATTATTTTATGTTCCTCGTTATTTCAGTTGTCGATTGGAGGGTAAATAAATATGAACCTCAATTTAGGTAAAAAGCAGAAGGCCCGGGCTAACTTCAACCATGCCGAAGTTTGTATACCCTTGAAAGTTCTTGCGTTATTCAATCCCTAAATACAAAGTAAAATGAAAAGACCTTTGAGTATCTTAACGCCATAACACAGCATACATGTATTTGCATTTTTTTACCATGCATTCATAGGATGGTCGCCGAAATGTAGGATACAGGCAGAAGGATTCCATGTTTTTAGGACAGTTATAACTTATTGTTATCCGATTTTGATCAAATTTAGAAGAATTATAACGTATTATAATGGCAATTGCCAAGGAAAAATATGTATGTGTGCCGTATTATGGCATCTATATTCGGTTTTTTACACAAAAGTCTTTTCATAATGCTATGTCTATTTGGAGATTGAATAACACAAGAACTTGCAAGGGTATACCAACCTTGGCATGACCGAAATTAGCACGGCGTTCTGCTTTTTACCTAAATTGAGGTTCATATTTATTTACCCTCCAATCGACAACTGAAATAACGAGGAACATAAAATAATACGTTAATAATATGTTATCTGGCCTTATAAAATTTCGATCCAGACCCAGCCGTAGCTCTTGTAACAGTATAAAAAATTCTATGACGCACTTAATTTTTGGAAGGTTTATGAACTTAGTTGCCACTTGAATAGAAGAAAGGTCGCTCTATCCGACGATGCCTTACTTTTCTGAAACCCAAATTTGGTGATGTTTCTGGTGCAACAAAAGAAAGTAAATGTAGTTGTTCACCCATCTCTGTTATTATTCTGAAAGACTAAAAATTTTTAATATCGAAGATTTAAATATAGGATCACACAGAAAATAATACATTCCAACTCCAAAATCCAAAGTATTTAGAAAAGTATGCGGAAAAGCACTTTAATAATATCTTTTGACTTGGGAAAATCTCTACAAACAAAAAAGTTGCAACATGCGCTCTAACAAACGACATTCAACAGTCTGCACTTCCTACATGTGTCCCCTAACATCTATTGAGAAAGTTTAGCCCCCTTCCTCTCTTGACAAGAACTCAAGTCAAGCATAATCGGTAACGACGCAAGCCAAAAGCTAGCTACATCCCTGACTGTGCGACTAATGGACTTCAAAGTCAAGACAAAAAGAATACCTAGAAAAAAAAAGGAGAAGACGGAAAAAAAAGATGGGCAATATGGGTTAAAGGAAACGCCACTAACGCTAACTTCACAGCTGCGGCCGAGGCAATTGCGCGCTACGCCCGCGGCTTGGCAAACAAAAGCACAGCATGGAGCACCGTTCCACTCGGCGCTCTCCACATATGAAATCAAAACTTATGATGAAGAAGACGAGGCTGCATAGCTGCAGGGTTTCAGGCAGAGGCGAGCTCTTTGTGTGTACCGAATGGGTCGTGTAACTTCTACAAAAGGCAACAAAGAACAATAGCGCAGCACGAATGTGGATGAAAATGAATAGAATATTGCACGTGAATAAAAAAAAGCCAATTTGAAAATATGTGGCTTGGTTTCACTTACGGAAATAAAAAAGCACGAAAATTGGACAAACAAGTAGACAAAAACCTTGATTCACCCTAAAAAAGGCGTAATAATTTCTATAATTGATCTTACCCCTGCTGCAACTTCACAAAATGAAAAAAGGCGTAGTTCAAGAAAAGAAAAACTTATTGGCCAAATCACTTATGATAATTTATTCATCATGCTGGGCATTTGCGTGACTCGAACTCACTGACCTTAGCGATTAGAATTTTCGGGTGCACCCAATTGCAGTAACCTTGGAAGAATATTTGAATAACTGGCCATAGGGTAGCAAGAATACATGGATTATGTGGAGTCAAGTTAAGAAGAAGTGGGAACATGCTTCATAATAATGAAAGAAAGTTCGCATAGGTCTCAACGTATCGAACATTGGGTAACATCTTTCCCACTTAAACATAAAATGAATTCAAATTATGAATTGAAATTGTAACTCACAATTAAGATAAAACAATCGATTTTTTTTTAGAAATTGGCTTCATTTGTTGTGTCATAATACACATGTACGTATATATGAGTACACTGTCATCAAAGCCATTGAACCATATAAAACAATGAATTTGTCCCCAAAACCAGAACTAATTCAATTTTTAATAAACATCTTAGAAAATGAGAACCTGTGCTGTGTTGTTTTTTAAAAGCAATTTCAGTAAATACCTAGTCGTAAAGTTTGTTAATGTTAATTTCATTCTTTGTTGGCAAACAGATTCATATATCACATGCAATTTACCTGCCCAAAACCTGGACTGACCGTTAAATATGCCTCTGTGCCATAAATACTCCTTAAAGGTGCGGTACGCCAATTATGAATGATGACCGGGCCAGCGCATGGAACTGCAGTAAACCAAAAAACCAAGACTCAGTGGCCAAGATGTTGAACACGCAGAGCTTTTAGTTCTTACCCCTCAACCAAAAAATAAAAAAACGTAGAATTTTTGCCACAAACGTGCAAGGCATACCGAAAAGCAAATCTCCTTCTCATGCAGCACGCAAGGTCAGGACACGTTGTAATTAACTGAGCGTCAAAAGGCAGCAGAAGACGAGATTTGACGTCAATTATATATTTTTCCACTCTCACCACATACTGCTAAAAGAAAAGAAGTAGGTAAGTCGCCGGGCCGACTTGGATATACCATGCATCAGGTGAAAGGATATATATTAAATTCTTTCAAATGCTATCTCGCTCACTCTTATGTGGACACGAGCACTTTAGCGCCCCCCGATCAAATCGGTGATTTCCAGCATTTGCTATCTCGCTCTTTTTTGTGTGCATCCGCCTTGCACCGCTATGAGTGAAAAACGTTTCTATGTGTAACTCGGCCATTTTTTCCGATTCTTGTGCTATCTACTGTTCAAATACGATAGCTCTAGCTTTTATAGTTCCCGAGATATGGAGGTTCAAAATATTGTTTTTCAAATAGCGGGGGCGGGTCAAAAAAAAACCAGAAGGCCGGGCTAACTTCGGCCATGCCGAAGTTTGTATACCCTTGCAAGCTCTTGTGTTACTAGATCCCTAAAAAGATTTATCTAAAATGTAAAAAATGTAAGGTGTCCGTTTTTACACGCCATAGCACGGAACGTATCCATATGCATGTATGTAGACATGCAGCATGCAATTGTTTCATGTTTGTGTGACAGCTATATGATATAGTCATCCGATTTTAATAAAATTTACCAGATATATAACTTTATACATGAGAATGTTATTTACCAAGTTTGACGATGATCGCTCAAGAAACAAAAAAGTTTCTAGAAGAAAAACTATTTTTGGTCCGATCGTTTATATGGGAGCTATATGATATAGTAATCCGATATTGATCAAATTTGGCATGGATGTTTGGATGTATGATAAACTGCCAAATGTTGATAATTGGGTGATAATTGGGTGAAAAAGAAAGAAGTTATTGATCTAAAACTCATTTCTCGACCGATGGTTCCTATGGGAGCTATATGATATAGTCGTCCGATCTGGATGAATCCGAGATATACAATGCCTGCAGTATATTTAAGACTTCGTGCGAAATTGCAGACAGACGGACGGACGGACAGACAGACGGACAAACGGATTTGAACTCGCCTTGTCATGCTGATCAAGAATATATATACTTTATATGGTCGGAGATGCCTCCTTCTATTGCACACTTCTGACCAAAATTAATATACCCTTTTTGCAAGGGTATAATAAACTCGATCTACCTGCAGAGCAAACGAGTCTACGTGCCAAGTTTGGTAGCTCTAGTTCTTATAGTCTCCGAGATCTCGATGATCGTACAGACGGACATGTCTCAATCGACTCAGCTGTTGATACTGATCAAGAATATATATACTTTATGCAGTCCCCAGTAGATGAGTTGTCTTAGTGGCCCTGTCATAAAGGCAACTGAACAACGAGGATCCGGGTTCGAATCCCAGGCTAGTGTATGGATGTAGTTATCGTCTAAGCCGATGTCCATAGTTGCTAGTGCTTGTAAAAATTGTTAGGTTAATAGTTTACAACTACATCCTAAAATTAAAATAAATAAATAAATATATACTTTATAGGGTCGGAAAAGCTTCCTTCTCCCTGTTACATACATTTTGGCGACTTTAATATACCATTTCATCCTATGGGTGTATGTCATAAAAACCAACAGCAGCTGCAGTGACATGTAAACAATATTAAACCAACACGTGCCCCATCACCACCCAAAACCTCCATAGATCTGGCCATAAAACGATTGATAAATTTCACTGCTATTGCTGCACGCTTCGGGGATATGGAAAGGTCCGTTGACTGGGGCAGTCGTTGCTGCTGTAGATGAAGAAGCTGAGGTCGGCGGCGACAAAAATTGCGCATATGCGTGGTTCTGATCCTTTTCACTTGCAACCCAACGAAAAAATCTCAATTCAACGTGAGCCGTGAGTCAACAAAGGTGCACAGACCAAATAGGTCAAATGTGTTGCAAAAGATATCCGCAACTGAACAGATTTAATCTTGCTATTCTTATAACTATTTTTAATTGGGACTATCTGTCTAATTATACCAGCAGTTAATAGAATACAAAAGGTATTTAAATATAACTGCGAACTAAAACCAAACATAAGCTAGATAAAATATAGAAATTAAAAGCAATTAATAAACGAGCTCAAATGTATTTTTCTCATTACCCCTTTTATACCCTTATAATTTTGGTCAGAAGTGTGCAATGCATAGAAGGAGGCATCTCCGACTATATAAAGTATATATATTCTTGATAAGCATGACAAGGTGAGTTCGAATCCGTTTGTACGTCTGTCTGGATCAACAGCTTCTCCTCCTAGACCGCTAAAGCTACAGAGCTGAAATTTTGCACGAAGCCTTATATAGATATACTGCAGGCATTGTATATCTCATCTGGATCGGACGACTATATCATAAAGCTCAAACTCAACATTTTGCACTTTGCTATACATCCAAATGTCCGTGCTAAATTGGATCAAGATACTATACTATACTACTATATCATATAGCTCCCGTAGGTACAATCGTACAAAAATGTTGTTTTTTGTCGGATTTCTACACAAAGCTATTTACATTTACATAACTCTTTAGGGATTGAGTAATACAAGAACTTGCAAGGGTATACAAACTTCGGCATGGTCGAAGTTAGCCCGGCCTTCTGGTTCTTAAAATGGTTTTTAAAATGAACCTGGTTTGAATTCGACCATCCTTCTTGTAGGAAATTGCTGTCGAAACTATTCTGCTCATTTGACTTGAAATCGTAAATATAGCCGAACAAAATCGAATATGTATAATGTCATTTTAAGACAAAACATAAACCTTCATTTGATCAGTCCAATTGCTTTGGCCTTGGAATGAGTGTGGTATGCAATGAATGAGTCTGCTGCTAACGGGCCACTTTTCCACCCACTCCAACCGTCGTGCTGCTGTTTTTTCGATGTTGCAATGATTTTTTAATTGCTTGACATAAATATAAACAGAGGCTGAAGAGAAGCATTGAGTTGGGAGAACTTTAATGATTTTCTGACTACGTCATGGCACATAGCATTGCTTGATTTACATACATATTCTCACTCCCCTCCCGCTCACTTACTCTGCATTTCGGTGATTGAATTGGCAGCGAGCACACGTAGTTGGTGCAACCAGAACACGGCAGCATCTGCAGCATATGGCCACTGAATTTTTGACTTTTAATTGGTGCCTTTTGATGGTGCTCTTAATTTGTTTGCGCTGCTTGTCAGTTGCTTTTTATACCATGCATCCATAGGATGAAATGGTATATTAAAGTCGCCAAAATGTATGTAACAGGCAGAAGGAAGCATTTCCGACCCTATAAAGTATAAAATATATTCTTGATCAACATGAGAAGAGAAATTGATATAGCCATGTCCGTCTGTCCGTCCGTCCGTCCGTCCGTCCACTAAGTTTCATAAAAATCGGAATAAAAATGGCCGAGTTATACGTTGAAATGTTTTGCACTCAAAGCGGTGAAAGGGCGAATTTGGCCGGTGAAGCGGTAAAGTGCACACACATAAGAGTGAGCGAGATAGCATATGTTAGAAATCGCGCATAGGAAAAAAATTGAATATATGAATTTAGTTTTATAAACTCGATGTAGTTATTTTTCCCCTGATGAATGGTGTATCCAAGTCGGCTCGGCGACTATCTTACTTTATCTGTTTTGTTTTTATATTTAATGGGTTTACCGCTCAACTCGCAGAAATTTATCAGTAATTTGAAAGCAAAGCAATCTGTTTTACTAACAAATGTTTAATCTACAATACAGAATTATCATTATTCCTGATAATAATTGCAGACATGAATAAAGTGTGCATAAATTGTTCGAAGAAAACGAATACGAATGTGAATGCCCATGACAAAAGAGAACAAGAAATAGTGAAATAATAAGTGATGTAAATGTTACTTGGAATTAACAGCGAGTGTAAATCGTAGAGTTCGTAGCGGAAGCGCAGAATACAATTGAGGCGTAATTGAGCGCAAATAATATGTGGGGAATAATGAAGAGTTATTGTGTTGGCGCTAGTTCAATAAAGTATCAATCTGCCCAAGCATGCGAAAATTTGATTACATCTATCTATCCATACATGTGTATGTATCTAAGCAAAACAGTTTTCTATGTACATGAGTACTGCGTATCCTTACGGCCTTAAGTTGTTTTGCAATTATGGCAATGGCAACACCAACAATAACAAATATTAACAAGATATTTTGCTTACGCTCGCTTTGGATGCAAACAAAATGCCCATTAACATTACACATACGCCATGTTGCCGGACCATTCGCGTGGAAAATGTGAACCATCTAAGGGACGATAACACCCGTAACCCATCAGCGGCACACACATACACATACTATCCCTATGCCCTTATGCATCTTAGCATCTTTTGTGTTATTCCACACAAGTAGGGCGACTAAGGTCCCCCTTGCCGCCTCGAACTGAACCCTACCCTAGCTTCAATGGGATTTTGTAAAAGGTATTAATAAGGCTCTTTAATAAATTAGTCGGGACTAGAGGGCACTTAGGGGAAGCCGACTTATCGAATCAAAACATATGTGTGCCTAAATTATAATTACAAATTTAAATTGCAGTTAGTCGAGCGACCATGGCACCACATTTTATACGAATGCAATGTTCAATTTACAATTATTTCATTTAAAATACGGTAAGTTTGAATGTGAATGTTAAAACATTCCCTTTCCCATACATACTTATTCTTACTGTGTAGGTGGTAAACCAAAAAACTCTGATCATTCGTCAAACTATAACAATTATACAAAACAATGAAACTGAAATAAAATAAAGTAAGTAAGTCGCCGGGCCGACTTGGATATACCATGCAGGCGACTTTAATATACCATTTCATCCTATGGATGCATGGTTTAAAAAATGTATAAAACTAGAAGGCCGGGCCAACTTCGACCATGCCGAAGTTTGTACACCCTTGCAAGTTCTTGCGTTACTCAATCCCTAAATGGAGATCGCAAAATGAAAAGGCTTTTATGAAAAAACCGCAATCTACACGCCATAGCACTGCACGCATACATATGCATGTAGTATGTAGAGATGCAGCATGCAGTTTGCCATTTGTTTGTATAGTTATCCGATTTTAATAAAATTTTACAGGATCGCAACAGAAACAAAAAAGTTTTTAGAAGGAAAACTATTTTTGGTCCGATTGTTCCTATGGGAGCTATATTATATAGTAGTCTGATCTTTATCAAATTTGGCACGTACGTTTAGATGTATAATAAACTGCAAGTTGTTAAGTCTGATCTAAAACTCTCTTTTCGACCGACAGACAGACGGCCAAACGGATTTAAACTCGTCTTGTCATGCTGATCAAGAATATATATACTTCATATGGTCGGAGATGCCTTCTTCTATGCGTTGCACACTTCTGACCAAAATTAATATACCCTTTTTGCAAAGGTATAAAATGTTTGTATGCCCTTGCAAGTTCTTGAGTTAGTTAATCCCTAAATAGAGTTAGCTACATGTAAATGTATGCAGCATGCAATTTTTTCATATGTTTCTATAACAGCTATATGATACAGCCATCTGATTTTGATGAAATTTAGCCGAATTGTAATTTATTAGGGGGTTAAGGGTTTAGAAGAAAAACTATTTTTGGTCCGATCGTTCTTATGGGGGCTATATGATACATCTTGATCAAATTTAGCACAGCTGTTTGGATATATAATAAACCAAGTATTAAGTTTCATGATAATCCTGTGAAAAACACTTAAGTTACTGATCTAAAACTTTATTTTCGACCGATGATTCCTATAATATATTCCGATGCGGAGGATCTGAAATATAGAACGCCTGCAGTGTATGCAAGATAGTGAAAATTTCAGCTCTGCAGCTTTAGCGGTCTAGGTGGAGAAGCTGTTGATCCAGACAGACGGACAGACGGTCAAACGAATTTGAGCTCGTCATGTCATGCTGATCAAGAATATATATACTTTATAAAGTCGGAGATGCCTCCTTCTAATCAAAATGAATGTACCCTTTTTGCAAGGGTATAAAAAGAAGGCTATTTAAACTCAGAATTCTTACTAAATACAAATAAATACTTACATATTTTTACACATTTTAGATAAATTAAAGTTCTTACCACGTGGTAACTAGTAAAACATAAGATCAACCTACATAAATGTAGCAAGATATGATTCGGAAGGTTTTTATACCATGCATCCATAGGATGAAATGGTATATTAAAGTCGCCAAAATGTATGTAACAGGGAGAAGGAAGCTTTTCCGACCCTATAAAGTATATATATTCTTGATCAGCATGAGAAGAGAAATTGATAGAGCCATGTCCGTCTGTCCGTCTGTCCGTCCGTCCGTCCGTCCGTCTGTCCGTCTGTCCGTCCGTAAGAGTGCAGAGATCTCAGCAACTATAAATGATAGAGCTACCAAATTTAGAATGTAGACTCGTGTAGTCTTGGCGCAGACCAAGTTTATGTTTTTTTTTTGCCACGCCCCCTTCCGCCTCCGGAATTTAATAAAAAGTGATTTTCTCCCGTAATATTTATCGTATCGTAATTTAATTTGGCACACTCATAGATCTTATGAACATCTATCATTCCACCAAATTTTTTTTGCCACGCCCCCTTCCGCCTCCGGAATTTAATAAAAAGTGATTTTCTCCCGCAATATTTATCGTATCGGAATTTAATTCGGCACACTTATATATGTTATGGACATCTATCATTCCACCAAATTTGATAAAAATCGGAATAAAAATGGCCGAATTATGCATTGAAACGTTTTGCACTCAAAGCGGTGCAAGGGCGAATTTGGCCGGTGGGGCGCTAAAGTGCACACACATAAGAATGAGCGAGATAGCATATGTTAGAAATCGCGCATACGAAAGAAATTTAATATAAGAAATAAGTTTTATAAACTCAAGGAAATTTGTTTTCCCCTGATGCATGGTATATCCAAGTCGGCCCGGCGACTTACTTACTTTATTATACCATGCATCCATAGGATGAAATGGTATATTAAAGTCGCCAAAATGTATGTAACAGGGAGAAGGAAGCTTTTCCGACCCTATAAAGTATATATATTCTTGATCAGCATGAGAAGAGAAATTGATAGAGCCATGTCCGTCTGTCCGTCCGTCCGTCTGTCCGTCCGTAAGAGTGCAGAGATCTCAGCAACTATAAATGATAGAGCTACCAAATTTAGAATGTAGACTCGTGTAGTCTTGGCGCAGACCAAGTTTATGTTTTTTTTCCACGCCCCCTTCCGCCTCCGGAATTTAATAAAAAGTGATTTTCTCCCGTAATATTTATCGTATCGTAATTTAATTTGGCACACTCATAGATCTTATGAACATCTATCATTTCACCAAATTTTTTTTGCCACGCCCCCTTCCGCCTCCGGAATTTAATAAAAAGTGATTTTCTCCCGCAATATTTATCGTATCGGAATTTAATTCGGCACACTTATATATGTTATGGACATTTACCATTCCACCAAGTTTCATAAAAATCGGAATAAAAATGGCCGAGTTGTGCATTGAAACGTTTTGCACTCAAAGCAGTGCAAAGGCGGATATGGCCGGTGGAGCGCTAAAGTGCACACACATAAGAGTGAGCGAGATAGCATATGTTAGAAATCGCGCATACGAAAGAAATTTAATATATGAAATAAGTTTTATAAACTCAAGGAAATTTGTTTTCCCCTGATGCATGGTATATCCAAGTCGGCCCGGCGACTTACTTACTTTATTTCTTATATAAAGAAAACTAATAAATACTGTTCAAAATTGATATCGAGATTCGCCTCCAGTGGAATCGCCCTTCTATAATATTAATTTTTTATCAAACGTCTCTCGTTAACTAAACGCGTTGGGCCATCTTACTAATTTTGATAATTTATTGATATTCAATGAAGCCGGGAATGAGTAGCCCTTGACCACATTTCATGTTTTAAAATATTTTTTCTGTATGTTAGTCCAATTACGCAATATTTTAAATACACAAAAAAATAAAGTAAGTAAGTCGCCGGGCCGACTTGGATATACCATGCATTAGGTGAAGAGATATATATTAAATTTCTTTCAAATGCTATCTCTCTTTTGTGGAAACGAGCACTTTAGCGCCCCCCGACCAAATCGGTGATTTGCAGCATATGCTATCTCGCTCTTTTTCGCGTGCATCTGCCTTGCACCGCTATGAGTGAAAAACGTTTCTATGTATAACTCGGCCATTTTTATTCCGATTCTTGTGATATTTGGTGGAATGATAGATATACGTGACATGTATTAGTGTGCCAAATTAAATTACGATACGATAAATATTTCGGCTGAAAATCGAATTTTTCGAATTTCGGGGGCGGAAGGGGCGTAACCAAAAATAAACTTGGTCTGCGTGCATACTCCACGCATCTACTGTCCAAATACGATAGCTCTATCTTTTATAGTTCCCGAGATATGGAGGCTCAAAATATTGTTTTTCAAATAGCGGGGGCGGAAGGGGGTGGGGCGAAAAAAAAAATAAACTCGATCTGCCTGCAGAGCAAACGGGTCTACATGCCAAGTTTGGTAGCTCTAGCTCTTATAGTCTCCGAGATCTCGATGATTCTTCAGACGGACAGACAGACGGACATGTCTCAATCGACTCGGCTATTGATACTGATCAAGAATATATATACTTTATAGGGTCGGAGAAGCTTCCTTCTCCCTGTTACATACATTTTGGCGACTTTAATATACCATTTCATTCTACGAATGCATGGTATAAAAATAAACTCGATCTGCCTGCAGAGCAAACGGGTCTACATGCCAAGTTTGGTTGCTCTAGCTCTTATAGTCTCCGAGATCTCGATGATCCTACAGACGGACAGTCGGACAGACGGACAGGCAGACGGACATGTCTCAATCGACTCGGCTATTGATACTGATCAAGAATATATATACTTTATAGGGTCGGAGAAGCTTCCTTCTCCCTGTTACATACATTTTGGCGACTTTAATATACCATTTCATTCTACGAATGCATGGTATAAAAATAAACTCGATCTGCCTGCAGAGCAAACGGGTCTACATGCCAAGTTTGGTTGCTCTAGCTCTTATAGTCTCCGAGATCTCGATGATCCTACAGACGGACAGACAGACGGACATGTCTCAATCGACTCGGCTATTGATACTGATCAAGAATATATATACTTTATAGGGTCGGAAAAGCTTCCTTTTCCCTGTTACATACATTTTGGCGACTTTAATATTCCATTTCATTCTATGAATGAATACATTAAAAAATACATTTTGAATAAGATCGGACAACTATATCATATAGCTGCCATACAAATACAAACGTTATTTCTCTATTTTTTGAACAATCTTAACCAAACTGACTACGTACATAAATAAAAAGGAATTACATCATATGAGTGAATTTCAAAACAATCGGATAAACATAACGCCTGATTTCGACGATATAAAATTCGCCTATATAAGCAGTGCACGCATAAGCAGTGCTTGTTAAGCAGTGAAGCACATATATGTGTCAAAATTACGATTGTGTGTGTGTGAATATGAATATCAATCGCTACATTGTCTTGGCACGCTTACTATTTGGCGATTGGTTTTTTTATACCATGCATTCATAGAATGAAATGGTATATTAAAGTCGCCAAAATGTATGTAACAGGGAGAAGGAGGCTTCTCCGACCCTATAAAGTATATATATTCTTGATCAGTATCAATAGCCGAGTCGATTGAGACATGTCCGTCTGTCTGTCCGTCTGTCCGACTGTCCGTCTGTAGGATCATCGAGATCTCGGAGACTATAAGAGCTAGAGCAACCAAACTTGGCATGTAGACCCGTTTGCTCTGCAGGCAGATCGAGTTTATTTTTATACCATGCATTCGTAGAATGAAATGGTATATTAAAGTCGCCAAAATGTATGTAACAGGGATATCATAGCGGTGCAAGGCAGATGCACGCAAAAAAGAGCGAGATAGCATATGCTGGAAATCACCGATTTGGTCGGGGGGCGCTAAAGTGCTCGTTTCCACATAAGAGTGAGCGAGATAGCATTTAAAATAAATTTAATATATATCTCTTCACCTAATGCATGGTATATCCAAGTCGGCCCGGCGACTTACTTACTTTATTTCATTTGGTACAGGGTATTTCCCAGTCGGCGCGGCGACTTACTTACTTTATTTTAATTAAAGTGAAATCAAAAGAAATGTTGAATGTATAGTGAATGGAAACTTGAGAATGCGAGAAGTTTGAAACTTTATAGTGTACGAAGCTTGCGTATGAAATCTATACAGAAGCAGTTTCTGATTTTAGCTTTTCGTGGTTTAAACTGGATCCCGATATGGCCTCTGTATGCATTCTATGAAGTCCTACGAGAAACTTAATTCTTTTATCTTTGACACGCTGACACGCCACTAACTATGCTATGCTGGAACCCTTTGGAGTATTATGTGCCTGTTACTATCGGGTGTACCATGTACTAGGTCCTCTCTTTCTATAGAAATACTTCTATCTTATACTTATTACATAGCTGATAATAAGCTCTAGTTGTGCGATTATAACATAAACATAATCGTTACACACTATTATCCGCCTCATAGCTCAGAATATACGGCCGTGAACCTTTTTTGGCATAGGGTGTGCCCAAGTCGGCGCTTCGACTTTTCCACCTTATTCATTTCACCCTGCTTATGAGATTTCTAAGTTTACCAAAGGCCACAATTAGACCTATCTTCCCATGTGGTTCAGTGGAAAGGCCGTGGCTAAAACGACAGTTTAAGTCAGTGCTGCGATTTACTTTATAAGAATATCAGCACACGATAACTGTAGAGCTCCTGTCGTCCAATTCTGCTCTTGATCATTCGAAATGCTGCAGAAGAATTTCAGAGTTCTAAGCCAACTATTGACATTTTTAACCATTCTGATTGATTTCTTGATGTTCATAAGAAAGCGTTGTTGTTTTCTCATCAAACCCTAGTTCAATATATTTCATGATCCTGTCATAACTGTAACTGTATAGGGCACATTAAGAGTTGCAAATATAAATTTATATCGAACTTGCCTTATTACACTTCAGCTTCTTCCATTGTCCAACAATCAGACATTAAACCACCTACATATATGTGGCACACACACGGGCACATAAAATACTGGGAAAAGGACATTTGATGAGCTCTCATAGCTCTCGCCTTACTGGCATCGCTTCCTCCCCCTGTAAAGACATGCCAATTTAAAAAGCATTACGGTGCAGCAATTAATTAAACTGTCATTGGTTTGTAAGATTCCAAATAGTTCGCGCACACAGCAGAGTCAGAATAAATTGTATACAAAGCTGAAAAACAGAAGCATGAGCGGCAGCGGGAGCAGCAGCAGGACGAAAGAGAAATATTGAAGTCGGCTCGCACGACGAACGAACAAAAATGTTGCATTAAAAAACCAAAGTAGAGTGAGTATTGACCTGGGGATGGCCAAGGGAGTTGACTGGCAACTGTAAAGCATTGCGTAAATTTATTGAATTGTAAAAAGAACATATATCAGCGTTTTTAATTGCAACAAAAACAACATCAACAACAGTGACAACAAAATCAACAGCGGCAACAACAACAATGACAATAACAACAACAGTAGCAACAGCACGGAGTGGCGTTAAATAAATAGCAGACATCGGACAATTTTAAACTGCGGCTTCCCAACTATAAAAGTTTATTGACTGAGCTTTTTCCTTTTTGCCGCTACATAAAAAGGGTTGGGCTTTTTGCGGAAATCCAGTTATAAATTGACATTAGCTTTTGCCAATTTAAATCATCCTTGGCAAACATTTTATGGGCCCAGAAAGGTTATTTATAATGTTGCAAAAGTCACTTTTACTTTTTCGAAGAAATTACAAATTTCATTCGTTTGATGCACACAACAATAAGTGGATATTTATCATACATATACATATGTAGATTATTAATCGGTATATTTAGTTGAGATTAGCTGAAAGCCTTTTCTCAAAGCTTTGGTGAACCAACCGAGCTACAATATATACATAGTTCGTTATGGTGCTCGTGTCTTTCTTGGCATCTTGAAGAAAATTAAAAACTATACAAAATTTCGACAGAGAATACAGATTTTTTGCTTTGATATATTTCAAAATGCTTTACGCAACTGTATTATAGCCTAAAAATTGGAAAATGACAAACTAATATTATATGAAGAAGATATTAAGACGATACGAAATGAAAGTCAGTTGCAAAAAAATGGCTGTACAGTAAGTAGCCAATCTAGACGCGCCAGGGCTGAAAGGTCGTAGCCAAAATGTATGTAACAGGCAGAAGGAAGAATTTCCGACCCTATAAAGTATACATATTCTTGACCAGCATCAGAAGAGAAATTGATATAGCCATGTCCGTCCGTCCGTTCGTCAATCCGTCCGTAAGAGACCAAAGATCTCAGGAACTGTAAAAGCTGGAACAACAAAATTTAGAATGTAGACTCGTGTAGCATATACGCTGATCAAGTTTTTTTTTTGCCAAGCCCCATTTCACCTTCAGAATTCAATAAAAAAAACATCTAAGTATAATTTCACCAAATTTCATGCAAACCTGAATAAAAATGAACTAAGTCGCCGGGCCGCCTTGGATACACCATGAATCAGGTTAAAATTTTTATATTCAATTTCTTTCAAATGCTATCTCGCTCACTCTTATGTGTACTAGAGGCCCGCACAAGTACATTCGAAACGCCAAACTAAATACCCTTATACTTGCATTACTCGTACTCGCACATACTCGTTCGACCAAATACAGTAAACCAAGCATCGGTCACCGAACGAGTGAGTGTGAGTGAGTGGCACGTACCGAACAGTTCGGTACTTGCAAGTATGAGCATAACAAGTACCGGATACCGAAAACTGAACCAAATACCGGGTACTGATCGAACAAAATGTTCGAACTTGGTGTACCGAAAACTGAACCAATCGTATCCCACCACTGCAGAACTTTAAACTCGTCCGACAAAGAAATTTTGAGGGACATGTATGCCTGAAGTTCGGATTCAATGGATACAGTTATACTGTCAGTACTATAGCTAGGGACCAATTCCGAGAATATTTCTAACGTCTCTGATTTTTCCAATTTTTCTGGTACTGTGTCAGTTTTCAACCAATAATTCGTCATCAAATCCCTACATGATTGAACAATATGTTCTTTTTCAGTTGCAGTGAAAGGCATCAACTTGTTTGTGGGTGGAAACAAAAAAAATGCAATTTTGTGGTAGTCCGTGATATGGGGATCCACCACTGTTTTAAGTAGGTCGGTCGAAAAAGATTTTAGTTGGCTAGGTAGACCAGTGTCACTTAAATCAAATGTACTTTTTCTTTTTAAATTATGCCAATGTGGTATTACAAGATGCAGTGTTGGGTAGTCTTCTCCTTTTAACGATTTGGAAGCCTTTTCGAAATACTCGAGAATTTTTGCAATCGCTTTTAAGTTATTGATATTTATATTTTCTAATCTGCAAATTTCATTTTTTTCATTCAAAATGCTAGTGATATTATCCCAATTTTGTCCTATTGAAAAGAGAGTATAGTATGTGTTCCACCTAGTATGGCAAAAACATTTTAGCGTAACATCAAGCTGCGAATTTATCCCTGATTTTTTGAAATATTTTACAAGCTTGTTGCAATGAAACAAAAGGTCCGATAATTCTCCAATATCTCTAAAAGCTTTCTCAACAATATTATTTAAAAGATGATTTATGCAATGAATATGATTATTAATACGAAAAGCACTAATCATATTGGAGCCCCGGTCAGTAACGACAATGGCTTTGTCCACATTGTGGACACGAGCACTTTAGCGCACTCCCACCAAATCGGTAATTTCCAGCATATGCTATCTCGCTCTGTTTTGTGTGCATCCGCCTTGCACCGCTTTGATGGAAAAATGATTCTATGTATACTTCGGCCATTATTCCGATTCTTATGATATTTGGTTTTAATGATAGATATTCGCAACATGTATTAGGGTCTTAAATTAAATTACGATACGATAAATATTTCGGGTGAAAAACAAATTTCGGAGGCGGAAGGGGGCGAGGCAAAAATTTGAAATAAACTTGGTCTGCGTGCATACTGCACGCATCTACTGTCCAAATACGATAGTTTTACATGTGTTCTACATACATGTATTCAAATAGAACGGTTTAAAATATAGGCCATCCAAAAAAAAAGTTCATCAAAAATATCTTTAATCTTATTGTTATGAGCCTTTAAGTGCGTCTAAGTGTTACACCCGCGAGAATGGAATTGTCTAAGGCCGCACAAGGCGGCACAAACCTGCGAAATAAATAAATTATTTACATGCACGCCCCCAATTCTTGGGAATGCACATCATATTTTCATAGTTCTAAGTTTCCAAAGGGAGATTTGTTTTAAAACTATGCAAAACACAACTGAATTCACAAGGCGACAATGCTGCAAAGTAGGCAAACAATCTCGTCGTCCCTAAAGCGCGCACCAATAAAACACAGACATGTCAGCAGTTGGCATGGGGTGGAGTGGTGTTTGGTGGGTTGGGTTTGGCTTTGGGGTTGGGGTTGCTATTGAGGTTGGTTGGTCTCGAGAAGAACGTCTTCAAGTTGAATTGATGGCGGTGACTACAAATTCGACTTGTGTTTGTTCCGTTGTGCACTAATGGTGAAAGTTGTCAAGTGTTGAAAGGCGAAGGCGTTTAGACGAAGAACTTTGGCGGATTGGAGGCTTGGGGGTAAACTTCCGTTGTTTTTCCTTCAGACAACTTTCACTCGGACGCTTGCACCATGGGCAAAATTTTCACTTTATCATACAACCAGTTAATAAAACAGTATTTGCATTAGCTTTTATGTGCCAAACGCATGGGGTTAACCATTCCAAGCCCCCCTGGTTCTGATTAGAAGCCATTATTGAATAGTATTATTAAGATAAATTCATTATTTAACTTAATCCCAAATTCTATAAGCAATAAAATAGCGATATTATATTATTAAAGGCTGAATTTTTTTTTTAGGATTAGTAGCTTTGATTTAAACTTTGACAATTTTGAGGAATTAGCAATCGGAATTGCATCGTCCTCGCGCGAATGTTTATTCTAGAATGCAAAAAATTACCCTTCATCTCCCATTGTGAATCGCACACGTTGACAACATATTGAAAAGTTTTCGAATTTGCACACATTTGCGCCGCTTTGTAAACCCGCAGTTAAACGTGAGACGGTCGCTCGCTCGTGGAAGTCCAGGCCACCATCTGAGCTACCAAGCTGGTCACGTCGTCGTCGTTGATGTCGTCGTTGTCGTCTGAAACTTATGAGTTTTGAAATGAAAACTGGTACAAACGGAAATGCAATTGAAACGTCCCCATTGTTGTTGTGTGTTTTGTAAGAAGTTTTTGCGCTAAGCTATTCAAAAATGCCATTAGAGACCGTCTCACACATACACATATTCATGCATACCAACACAGCCATATAAACGCACATACATATACACTTGCAGCAGGCCCAATTCTTACACTCCATCCATCCGCCCATCCCCATTTCCCGACATCACCAACCATTTTACTTATGTTTATGTGTTATTTTTGCGCCATATTGTGCTTGTAGGGCTCTGCAGTTCTTCGGTTTAAGGTCCCTCGATGTTTTCAGTTTGGTGTTTAACAGCGGTTCATACGGTTCACGCGTCTTTCAAAAAATAATTTCCGAAAATATTTCCAACGGCTCATAATTTATTTTGGCTAGCCAAAGTCCCATTAATTAGATCAACCTGTGATAAATGTTTCTTAAATACCCATACTTCCTATATGAACGAAAATTTGTTCAAATTTTCCAAGAAAAACCTTGGCGCATAAATCAAAGCCCAAATTGTCACGTGTTCTAAATTCATTTATTTTAATCAGAGTCAAGGCGGCGCATAACACCTTTTTTGTGCCAAAAATATCATCAGGCGAAAGTAGGCTAAGTAGCCTAACTAAAAGAGAGAGAGTAATGTACGCCGAATCGACCACAACGGAGATGACCGCTTATCCCTCAGCGCGCGAACGTGAGCCACCGGAGAAGGCCACTTTGCGTGATTTCTGGGCTAAAGAATCGGCAGTAAATGCCTTCTTCCACACATCCCATGTAAATACAATATTACATACACTAGTATAATGTGTTGGACACTGTTTATGTAAAAGACAGTCGTACTTTGTGTAATAATCTATTTAAATATGTGTTACTTATTACTTATTACATAGCTCATAATTAGCTCTATTTGTGCGATTATAAAATAAACATAATCGTTACACACTATTATCCGGCTCATAGCTCAGAAAAAACGGCCCTGAACCCTTTTTTTTAACCATGTATCCATTGGACGAAATAATATATTAAAGTCGCCAAAATGTATGTAACAGGCAGAAGGAAGCATTTCCGACCCTATAAAGTATATATATTCTTGATCAGCATGAGAAAAGAAATTGATATAGCCATGTCCGTCCGTCCGTAAGAGACCAAAGATCTCAGGAACTGTAAGAGCTAGAGCTACCAAATTTAGAATGCAGACTCGTGTAGTATATACGCTGATCAAGTTTATTTGTTTTTTGCCACGCCCCCTTCCGCCGCCGGAAATTAGACACACTTATACATGTTATGGGCATCTATCATTCCACTAAGTTTCATAAAAATCGGAATACAAATGGCCGAGTTATACATTGAAACGTTTTGCACTCAAAGCGGTGCAAGGGCCAATTTGACCATTGGGGCGCTAAAGTGCACACACATAAGGGTGAGCGAGATAGCATATGTTAGAAACAACGCATGCGAAAAAAATTTAATATATGAGTTTAGTTTTATAAATTCGAAGTAGTATGTCCAAGTCGCCGCTTCGACTTTCTGACCTTATTCATTTCACCCTGCTCATGAGATTTCTTAGTTGACCAAAGGCCACAACTAGATATATCTTCCCATGTGGTTTAGTGGATAGCTCGAGGCTAAAACGAACAATCCAGGAAAGACCTGGACTCGTTCAAGAGGTCTACGGCGCAAGTAAAGACATATCGTAATTGGCTTTATCTGGCAGACTCAAATTTTATATGCATTCAAAACATATGTATGTGTATGTACTATGTACCATACCGCAATTTGAACTTTGTATTGAACAAAAGACGTCATTTTTATACCATGCATCCATAGGATGAAATGGTATATTAAAGTCGCCAAAATGTATGTAACAGGGAGAAGGATGCTTTTCCGACCCTATGAAGTTTATATATTCTTGATCAGTATCAATTTGGTCGATTTGGTCGGGGGCGCTAAGAGTGAGCGAGATAGCAATTGAAAGAAACTTAATATATTTCAACTTTTTACACTGTGACTGCTTAAAATTTTGCTGATGCACACGAAACAAGAGTCGCAAACAAAAACCCAACTACAGCAGCCTAGACATGTCCGTCCGTCCGTGAGAGACCAAAGATCTCACGAACTATAAAAGCTAGAGCTACCAAATTTCAAATGTAGCCTCGTGTACTATATACGCTGTCCAAGTTTATTTATTTTTTTGCCCCTTCTTTTATTTGCCCACAGAATTTGATAGCTCTATCATTTATAATTTAATAGATCTCTGCACTCTTACGGGCGAACGGACGGACAGACGGACATGGCTATATCAATCTCTCTTCCATGCTGATCAAGAATATATATTCTTTATAGGGTCGGAAATGCTTCCTTCTGTCTGTTACATTTATTTTGGCGACTTTAATATACATCCTATGGATGCATGGTATAAAAACAAATATTCCCCAAAGTTTCACATTTAGCTTTATTCCAGACTTTTTCAATGTGAGTTACAATATATTATCTGCTCATTATTTATTGATTTAATTGTAAGCAAGAACTTATTCTAAGACAGAGAGACAAAGGCCTTTAGTTTAGAGTTAAAATGTATACCATCTCGACTTGCTCAAAACGATTGAAAATATGAATTAAATAATTAAAAAAGGGATTCATTGTTTAGTGGGTTTCAAAATTTTTGTTAGCATTCCTTGCCATATTCAAGAATCCGCTGCTCGATCTTCTTGCTAAACTGATCGAGAAGCCCACGTCCCACATTAACCTGACTTTTGCAAAGGGAACAGATTGAATTCGCCTTATCCATTTTGTTCAAGATGATTAGCAGAAAGTCAATCTCATGTGGATGGGCGTTCCCCTTAACGAACCGGCCAAATATCTCTGGCAACCATATGCTCCCATCCCGGCAAAGACTACACTGTTTGCATGTGTGTTTCTCAAAAAAATCAATAGACCGACGCATAACGAGGAGAGGATCGCAGTTCTTGGATATCACTATGACCGCACCAGACCCTAGTGCACTGCCAGCGCTCTCCAAACAATCAAAGTCCATGGAAACTTTTTCAGCGACGGCCTTGCTGATAAGTGGACTGGATAGGCCGCCCGGGAAGATGGCCAGCAGATTGTCCCAACCGCCGTGGACTCCGCCGGCGTGAATCTCGATAAGATCGCGTAGGGGCATGGACATTTCCTCCTCTACAGTACACGGACAGTTTACTTCCCCGGATATGTTAAACAATTTCGTACCCGAATTATAGCTTCGACCCATGCTGCTAAACCATTTGGCTCCACGTCTCAGAATGGTTGGCAGCACCGATATGGACTCGCAGTTGACGACTAAGCAAGGATGGCTAAAGTATCCATTTTGGGTGAGGAACGGCGGCCGTCGACGCGGCCTGCCCAACTTCCCCATCAGGCAGTTGACCAATGCTGTTTCTTCACCACAAATGTAGCGATCACCGCGCTGTAATTGCAGATCGAACTTGATGCCCGTGTCGCAAGCGTTAGCGCCCAGTAAACCATAGCGGTAGGACTCTGCAATGGCAAACTTTAAATTGCATGCCTCATTGTAGAATCGATTTCTCACATAGATAATGGCGCGGTCGCAGCCCATGGCGTACCCTGCCAACAAACAGCCTTCGATCATTTTATGGGGTTCATGTCGCAAAATTTCGCGATCCTTACATGTGCCCGGCTCGCCTTCAGCGCAGTTCATGATCAGCACTTTGCCAGCGTCGGTTATCGCATTGCGCAGGAAATCCCACTTAATGCCTGCATAGAAACCAGCGCCTCCACGTCCGCGCAGACCGCTTCTGTTCACCTCATCTATAATCCATTCTGGGCCCATCTTCAACAGATCCGCTGTGTGATACCAGTCGCCACGTTTGCAAGCACCCTTCAGACGCCAATCATGGCGGCCATAAAGATTTTGGAAGATGCGATCGCAGTCGCTGAGTTGTCCGAAACTAGTTTTCGCGTTCACTAAGATGCCCTGAGGTGGGTTGTTCCTTGGCTTAGATTGAGTCCTGGGCGCAGTGGGAGAGTAGGAAAAAGGTACTGTTCTCGATTCAGGCACATTTGATGCAATACTAGCACCTTTTTTGGTAGTTTTCGCGCAATATTTTGCGGAATACTTGCCCATCTCTGGCGAAACCTTAATTGATTTTTCAACCGTTTTTGGTACTTCTTTCTTTACCTTAGAGATATTCTTTGGAGTCTTTGCTGCAGTACCTCTTGCACTGCAAATATACAAATTCCAATGTGTTAAAACCGAACCGCAACCACTGAGACGTGGCAAATAGAAGAACATCTTTTAAGTTCAGAAATGTGTATATAAATATAATTGAAGTAAGTAAGTCGCCGGGCCGACTTGGATATACCATGCATCAGGTGAAAATTCATATATTAAATTTCTTTCAAATGCTATCTCGCTCACTCTTATGTGGACACGAGCACTTTCGCGCCCCCCGACCAAATCGGTGATTTCTAACATATGCTATCTCGCTCTTTTTTGTGTGCATCCGCCTTGCACCGCCAGTCCCCATTTTCATACAAATCGGAATATTTATTTATTTTAATTTAGGATATAGTTGTAAACTATCAACCTAACAATTTTTTACAAGCACTAGCAACTATGGCCATCGGCTTAGACGATACACTAGCCTGGGATTCGAACCCGGTTCCTCGTTGTTCAGTTGCCTTTATGACAGGGCCACTTAGACAACTCATCTACCGAGGACTGCACAAATCGGAATAAAAATGGCCGAGTTATACGTAGAAACGTTTTGTATTCAAATGGCCGCAAGACGGATTTGGCCGCTGGGGCGCTAAAGTGCTAGCGTGCACATAAGAGTGAGTGAGTTAGCATGAGTTGGAAATGACGACATGCGAAAGTAGTTTTTTCGCTTGATGCATGGTACTTATGTATATCCAAGTCGGCCCGGCGACATACTTGCTTTATTTTATATTAATAACAGTATTCCAAAACTTTCTTAAATAAGTAGATAAAGTATTGTCGCCTGATTAAGAAAGTAGAAAAATGCCTATGTGCCCTATCTGGATCTGGCGTAATTCAAAGTCAGCATTTATATATCATATGAAAATGGATTTTTTATTCTTTCAGTTATGCAGGTTCGGATTGCAAAATAAAGAAAACCAGAAGGCGGGCTATCTTCGACCATGCCGAAGTTTGTATACCCTTGCAAATTCTTGCATTACTCAATCCCTAAGTGGAGATCGCAAAATGGAAAGGGTTTTTGTGTAAAAACCCGTATCTACACGCTATAGCACGGCACGCATGCATATGCATGTATGTAGATATGCAGCATGCAATTTTTCCATTTGTTTGTATGACAGCTATATCATATAGTTATCCGATTTTGTTCAAATTTGGAAAATTTGGTGATGATCGTAAAAGAAACAAAAAAGTTTTTAAAAGCAAAACTTTTTTAGGTCCGGTTGTTCCTATGGGATCTATATGATATAGTAGTCCGATCTTAATCGAATTTGGCAAGGACGTTTGGATGTATAGCAAACTACCAATTGTTAAGTCTCATGGTAATCAGGTAAAAAAGATCGAAGCTAATGATCTAAAGCTCATTTTTCGACCAATAGTTCCTAGCGGAGCTATATGATATAGTTGTCCGATCCGGATGAATGCAGCTTTAGCGGTCTAGGAGGAGAAGCTGTTGATCCAGACAGACAGACAAACGGATTGAAACTCGTCTTGTCATGCTGATCAAGAATATATGTACTTTATATAGTCGGAAATGCCTCCTTCTATGCATTGCACACTTCTGACCAAAATTATAAGGGTATAAAAGGGGTAATGAGAAAAATACATTTGAGCTCGTTTATTAATTGCTTTTAATTTCTATATTTTATCTAGCTTATGTTTGGTTTTAGTTCGCAGTTATATTTAAATACCTTTTGTATTCTATTAACTGCTGGTATAATTAGACAGATAGTCCCAATTAAATATAGTTATAAGAATAGCAAGATTAAATCTGTTCAGTTGCGGATATCTTTTGCAACACATTTGACCTATTTGGTCTGTGCAAATTTGTTGACTCACGGCTCACGTTGAATTGAGATTTTTTCGTTTAGGAGGAGAAGCTGTTGATCCAGACAGACATACGGACGGACGGACAGACAGACGGACAAACGGATTTGAACTCGCCTTGTCGTGCTGATCAAGAATATATATACTTTTTATGGTCGGAGATGCCTTCTTCTATGCGTTGCACACTTTTGACCAAAATTAATATACCCTTTTTGCAAGGGTATAAAAATCAAAAACAATGCATTTTCTACAATAACGTCAACTGCGTTTTGAAATCTTGCAGCTAACAAAAGTTTCATGTTCATCTTTTACTTAAAAAACATTCGTTTGTATAGAGACGAAAAAGCGGATGTCAAATAATTCCGACACGTATGTCCACGTCACTTTTGTGAGTGTAACGCACACAAAATACAAGAAAGAAATATGACTCAGTATGGAATATTTATGTGAAACGCCGAAACACACATAGGCACACACTTTCCTCCTATTTACTTACACAATCACACATTCATGTGGCAAAGACAAAAGGGAAATATTCGAAACTTTGCATATGCATGATGACGAGAAGGAGGAGGCTATAGTGTGGCGCATTACATTTGTAAAATCTGGCACACGAATGCAATAAATCACAACACAGCACAAAATACCCCCAATACACACAATTACACTCACTCTTACACACCCGAACACACACACATACAGTGAAACAATGGCATTATTATTAGTAATGCAAGCGCGTCGTCCTCACTCGGACTCGAAGAACTGGATGAAAATTATTAGGGTCACATGTGTAAAAGGATATTTCCTTATTAACTCATACATTTACAACATGAAAATAAAGTAAGTCGCCGCGTCGACTTGGATATACCATGCATAAAGTGAAAAAACTACTTCTAATTTATAAAACTAAATTCATATATTAAATTTCTTTCGCATGCGCGATTTCTAACAAATGTTATTTCGCTCACTCTTATGGGCGCCCCACTGGCCAAATCCGCCCTTGCACCGCTTTAAGTACTTTAAGAATAAAGTAAGTAAGTCGCCGGGCCGACTTGAATATACCATGCATCAGGAGGAAAAAAACTACATTGAGTTTATAAAACCAAATTCATATATTAAATTTCTTTCGTATGCCCGATTTGATTATGCTATCTCGCTCACTCTTATGTGTGTGCACTTTAGCGCTCCACCGGCCATATCCGCCCTTGCACCGCTTTGTGGGAAAAACGTTTCTATGTATTACTCGGCCATTTTTATTCCGATTTTTATGAAACTTGGTGAAATAATAGATGTCCATAACATATATAAGTGTGCCAAATTAAATTCCGATACGACAAATATTGCGGGAGGAAATCACTTTTTATTGAATTCCGGAGGCGGGAGGGGGCGTGGCAAAAAAAATTTGGTGAAATGATAGATGTTCATTAGATATATGAGTGTGCCAAATTAAATTACGATACGATAAATATTACGGGAGAAAATCACTTTTTATTAAATTCCGGAGGCGGAAGGGGGCGTGGCAAAAAAAAAACATAAACTTGGTCAGCGTCTATACTACACGAGTCCACATTCTAAATTTGGTAGCTCTATCATTTATAGTTGCTGAGATCTCTGCACTCTTACGGACGGACGGACAGACGGACGGACGGACGGACGGACGGACGGACGGACGGACAGACGGACAGACGGACAGACGGACATGGCTCTATCAATTTCTCTTCTCATGCTGATCAAGAATATATATACTTTATAGGGTCGGAAAAGCTTCTTTCTCCCTGTTACATACATTTTGGCGACTTTAATATACCATTTCATCCTATGGATGCATGGTATAAAAATTGATATAGCTATGTCCGTCCTTTCGTAAGAGTCCAAAGATCTCAGGAACTGTAAAAGCTAGAGCTACCAAATTTGGAATGTGCACGCAGACCAAGTTTAAGTTTATTTTTACATCAGGTGAAAATTGATTTATTAATTTTCTTTCAAATGCTATCTCGCTCACTCTTATGTGGACACGAGCACTTAAATAATTCTCCGATGGAGTATTTAAACAGTCCTTCAGTTAGTGGCTTGCATCCCCATAAATTGATATAAATAGAAAATTCTATTGGGATGCTTACTCGAAATTTAAATACGAGTAAAGCTTTAGTAAATTGACTGCGAAGTTGTAACAGGTGTAGGGCGAAATTCTCGAATTTCGAATCGCCGCATTCATTTAACATATACAGGAACCATTTTACCTTTCGTATTTCAGAGAACTATGTCTTCCAGTCATGCCTGCTTTTGCGATGGCTGAAAATGAGTCAAACATTTTAAAAAGTGGAAATATTATTGAGGAGGCCTGTTCTTAGTCACGGACAAATGTATATTGCCGCCAGTAGATTTCGATAATTTGATGGATTGAGATTCTATATTTCAGTAAGAGCAGATCAGGGCCACTTATTAGGTTATAGCAGAGTCTTTGCTTAAAGTATTGTTTATAGAGAAGTAATTCGTTCTTAATTTGCTTTCCTAAATGTGTCGGCCTCGGGTGTTACTAGTTGTTATTATTTTCTGAATGGTATGCTGAGTGCACAAAATTAATTGTCCCGCCATACATATATGTATGAATGTTTATGAGGTTATATGGAAGGACACCCACATACATCCATAATTTTAAACCATTTCCAACACATGCTGTCTCGCTCACTTTTATGAGCCACGAACACTTTGGCGCCCTTCAAAGGCCAAAAACCGCCGTGCGGTCATTTTAGTACAAAACGTTTCTACGTATAATTGGGCCATTTTGATTTGAATGAAATTTTGTGGAATGACAGAATTAAATAACGAATTATTGCGGGTGCAAACCGAACTTATCGAATGTTGAGGCGGAAAGGACATAGCATAAAAACACAAAAACTTGACCAGCGTATGTACTACCCGAGTCTACATTCTAAGTTTGCTAGCTTTAGCTCTTATAGTTCCTGAGATCTTTGGTCTCTTACGCACGGACGGACATGGCTATATCAATTTCGTTTCTCATGCTGATCAAGAATATATATACTTTAAGGGCCTGACATTATTCCTACTGCCTGTTACATACATTTTAGCGACTTTAATACACCATTTTATCCTATTGATGCATGGCATAGAAGACTCTTCCTAGGCCTTGGGAAACGAAAAAAGGGACAATCTTCTATGCCAAAAGATATGCCAGAAAAGGTAAACAGAACAGAAAATTTGGTCCCCATCTTATCTCCCTAAAGGTAGAATTGCACTGTTACCGATTAAAGAATGATAAACCATTTAGGGTGTGTTTAAAAAGTTTGCACCACAGAACCGATACTGAACATTAAAGAAAGAGCTTCATTGCAAGAATTATAAAGTTCATAACCCTCTAAATAAAAACGGGATTCGAACCTCTTCACATGTTCATTGTAGACCTGGCTACACAACCAAATAACAGGCTGATATATGACATTCATGTTTTGTGCCATCAACGCTGTATGGTTGAAGCTTCCAGAAAATTGAACGACCTTACCCAATTTCGCAAATGTTTAAACATCGACCATACCAAAGGTGGGTGCCAATCACGCTGTGTCAAATGTGGGAAATTGTATCACGGAGCTGCAAAATGCCCGAACGGCCCAGAAGTTCCTAATAAATGTGCACACTCCCAAGAGCAACACTCGGCCAACTACAAAGGGTGCTCCATCTCCCAGAAATTTCTTAACAACAAAAGTACTCCACACATAAAGTATTCGGGCAGCGAAGGTATCCAACAAATCGCTACAGTCTTCAAAAGACCAAGTGTGCCTTACGCTTAAGTAGCCGGTGGGCAGCCAGCAAAGGAGTTCTTTAACAATCGAAACTCCACTTAGGAAGAATTTTGGACAGTCAACAGACCCTGATCAGCAAAAACAGCTCGACTCAAGAATCCAAGAATCGCGGCAAAAGCAAGTTATAGGAATAAATGCTACAATGAAACACCTTGGCTTTTGTGAATAATGTCTATTCGAATTGGCAATTGCAAAGCCAACGGCCTACACAGAAAGGCCCCAGAGTTATCAATATTTCTTAAGCAAAGAGACATACTTATACATATGTAATGCTCATATCAGAAATTTTCTGTTGTGCTCGGGTCAACATACATATTTGGCTACGAGCACTACAATGCACACGGAGGAGGAGCCAATCACATGGTGGAGCTTCTGTTCTTGTTAGATCGGACATTCGTCACTCATCCTTGCCACCTCACTCTTGCCGAGCGATGCAGCTCGCAAGCATCGCCATAGACTCCAACCTAGGCTCAATCGAAATCGGTGCGGTTTACCTTCCGATTAACACTAGCGTCACTCTACAGGACCTTGAGGTCATGTTTAATAGTCTATCTTCGAAATCCATCGTTGGAGGAGATTGGATCGCCGGTCACGCCTTCTGGGGAGATACATTCAGTAATGCCCGATTCATACAAAGATTAGAAGGCATCCTCCGTGATTCTGCTGGCTCCTTGTTGACCTCGAGTAGGCTGAGGCTTTTGCTGCCCACTTAGAGCAGCAAGTCTCCCCACCTACCTTCTGGAAGTACTATTATTCATAGAAAATACAAACGAACTGAAATTGTTTTTTGCTCAGAACTAAAATTAACTAGTGAACTGACGAAATAATAAGCTGACGCTAGCTCAACAACGTCCGATCCCTTGATTTATCAGTGTCCCTTGAATTTCTTGTGCTGAATGTGCTGAAAATTAAGATCGAGGTGGCACAATTTTTGGATTAATGCATAAGGTACTAAGGTAGTTCCATTATGATTGAATACCCCAGCCAACTTAACTATGGTATTATTGTAGTATTGTTTTGAATATCAAACTGGTCATCGACAGTATTGTATCTGAAGCACAACAGCAACAAAAACATTTCCCTATGCTATGCTTGTTTGCGTACATAGTGTATTTATTTTTATAGTCGATGTTTGACAATATTGGTTTGAAAAACATTAACATTACGCCTTGTTCCTTGTTTAGTGAGAGTTCGTATGCGTGTATATAACATGTGTCCAAGTTGAGTTGATTGTCTTGTCAAATTTACGGGCAAGTGGATTGAATTCGAGAGAATGCGTGTAGATGTCGGGGAAGGAAGTGGACGACGACTATGATGGAGACGTGGTCTAGATTACAAAATTCTATTTATAAACATCACAGTATTTGCCCTTTTCACCTGGCACACAAAAAATTGATGACTGTCAGGTTAGCTGGAGCAAGCCAAAATCAATTTAATTCAATTAAAGTCAACTTACTGTAGGAAAAACTAAGAAACAGCCAAGAGCTGAGAGGAAGGAACAGCCAAAAGGCTGATCCATTTGAAAATGTGCTGCCTGGGGTATATAAAAGCTTATATACAAACTTTAAAAGCCATAGCTCGAAAGCTGTGGGACTAGTTGACATAGCAACACACAGACGGACGGATATGGCTATATCAACTCGTCTTCTCTTGCTGATCAAGAATATATGTATATACGTTATGTGCAATACCGAAGTTTGTATACCCTTGCAGCCCTTGACTATTACATTTTATATTTCAAAAAACATTTTCTGTGTGTTAGCCCAATGCCGCAATACTTTAGATACACTAAAAAATTTATCATCGGCCTTCGTGGGATTCGAGCTAGCGTCTAGTTGCAAACAAAAAAAAAACAAAGATCTTTAAAAAAAAACTATGCCTCGAGCGAGATTCAAACCCTCATATTTTGTTTCATACACAAGACCAGGGATGCCAAGTCAAAATTTGCGAATTACTTAGCCAGGCTCCAAAATCTACGTGTTTTTCCGTAGCACAATTTTCCTGAAATACGTAGATCTACGTTTTTTTTTGTAAGCTTAAAAACAATAAAAATAAAGTAAGTGTGTCGCCGGGCACACTTGGATATACCATGCATCAGGTGAAAAGATATTAAATTTCTTTCAAATGCTATCTCGCTCACTCTTACGTGAACACGAGCACTTCAGCGCCCCCCGTCCAAATCGGTGATTTCCAGCATATGCTATCTCGCTCTTTTTTGAGTGCATCTGCCTTGCACCGCTATGGGTGAAAAACGTTTCTATGTATAACTCGGCCATTTTTATTCCGATTCTTGTGATATTTGGTATAATTTGGATAGATATTCGTAACATGTATTAGTGTGCCAAATTAAATTATGATGCGATAAATATTTCGGGAATGAAAATGATCGAATTTCAGAGGCGGAAGGGGCGTAACCAAAAATAAACTTGGTCTGCGTGCATACTCCACGCATCTACTGTCCAAATACGATAGCTCTATCTTTTATAGTTCCCGAGATATGGAGGCTCAAAATATTGTTTTTCAAATAGCGGGGGCGGAAGGGGGCGAGGCGAAAAAAAAAATAAACTCGATCTGCCTGCAGAGCAAACGGGTCTACATGCCAAGTTTGGTAGCTTTAGCTCTTACAGTCTCCGAGATCTCGATGATCCTACAGACGGACAGTCGGACAGACGGACAGACAGACGGACATGTCTCAATCGACTCGGCTATTGATACTGATCAAGAATATATATACTTTATAGGGTCGGAAAAGCTTCCTTCTCCCTGTTACATACATTTTGGCGACTTTAATATACCATTTCATTCTATGAATGCATGGTATAAAAATGAATAAACCATTAAATTTTTAAATTAACTGTATTGTACTTCGTTGTTATTAATTTCATTTGTCGTTTTAGAAAGAAAATTACATTGTTCAAATTATACATATTAATTTATGTACATGTTTTACAAAAAATTTTACAAAAATTTTGAAATTCACGCATATGATGTAATCCCTTTTTATTTATGTACGTAATCAGTTTGGATAAGATTGTTCAAAAAATAGAGAAGTTATTCGCATTTAACGTTTGTATTTGTATGGCAGCTATATGATATAGTTATCCGATCTTATTCAAAATCGCAGATGTCCATGTGGCTGTATAGAAAAGCTTATATACGAACTTTGAATGCCATAGCTCTAAAACTGTGGGACTAGTTCGCGCAGCACCAGACAGACAGACGGACATGGCTATATCAACTCGTCTTCTCTTGCTGATCAAGAATATATATACTTTATGGGGTCGGAAACGATCCCTTCTCTGCGTTACAAACATCTGACCAATTTTATAATACCCTCTGCAAGGGTATAACAACATAAAACACTGTTCAGTAAATTTTTCGCAAAACAATTTGTTAAAGGAAATCGAACTACGAACGTATAAAAAAAGCACAAAAAGCACGTGGTCACACGACACAAACTTGACAATTATAAAACGCAACACTATATGTACATACTTCTTAAATTTTTCTTATGCTTAACAGAAGCTTCATGCTTCTCTAAATCCCTCTTGCCTGAAGAGCATTTGAGGTCCGCTTTGCAAGATTTGCAATAAAAAAAAAATATCAAAGAAGCTAACTTCGGCTAAGCCAAAGTTTGTATACCCTTGCAGCCCTTGACCATTACATTTTATTTCCTAAACAATTTTTTGTTTCTTAATCCAATAAAGAAATATTTTAAATACATTGGCCGGGGGCAGCCAATCGCCAAATAGTAAGCGTGATATTCATATTCGCACACACACACAATCGCAATTTTGACACATATATGTGCTTCACTGCTTAATAAGCAGTGCTTATGCGTGTGTGTATATATGGGCAAATTTTATATCGTCGAAATCAGGCGTTATGTTTATCCGATTGTTTTGAAATTCACGCATATGATGTAATCCCTTTTTATTTATGTACATAATCAGTTTGGATAAGATTGTTCAAAAAATAGAGAAGTTATTGGCATTTAACGTTTGTATTTGTATGGCAGCTATATGATATAGTTGTCCGATCTTATTCAAAATCGCAGATGTGCATGTGGCTGTATAGAAAAGCTTACATATCAACTTTGAATGCGATAGCTCTAAAACTGTGGGACTAGATCGCGCAGCACCAGACAGACAGACGGACATGGCTATATCAACTCGTCTTCTCTTGCTGATCAAGAATATATATACTTTATGGGGTCGGAAACGATCCCTTCTCTGCGTTACAAACATCTGACCAATTTTATAATACCCTCTGCAAGGGTATAAAAAACATTACCCTTACTGCTTTTCGTCAACCAGGAATACTTTTTTCCCAAGGTGCTGAGTACTTCACGTCGTAATGCAGTTTCCTTTTCTTGGATGAAGTTACGTTTGCTTCTTCGTCGGTGTCACTTGATAAAATTTCCATTTTTATACCCTTGTCCGTCTGTCTGTCTGTCTGGATCAACAGCTTCTCCCCCTGAACCGCTAAAGCGACAGAGCTGCAATTTTGCACGAAGTCTTGTATATACTGCAGGCATTGTATATCTCGGATTCATCCGGATCGGACTACTATATCATATAGCTCCCATAGGAACCATCGGTCGAAAAATGAGTTTTAGATCAATAACTTCTTTCTTTTTCACCCGATTATCATACAACTTAACATTTGGCAGTTTATTATACATCCAAACATCCATGCCAAATTTGATCAATATCGGATTACTATATCATATAGCTCCCATATGAACGATCGGACCAAAAATAGTTTTTCTTCTAGAAACTTTTTTGTTTCTTGAGCGATCATCGTCAAACTTGGTAAATAACATTTCCAAATTACAAGTTACAATTCTGGTAAATTTGATCAAAATCGGATTACTATATTATATAGCTGTCATACAAACATATGAAAAAATTGCAGGCTGCATGTCTACATACATGCATATGTATGCGTGCCGTGCTATGGCGTGTAAAAACGGATTTTTACACCAGGGTCTTTACATTTATATAACTCTTTTTAGGGATCTAGTAACACAAGAGCTTGCAAGGGTATACAAACTTCGGCATGGCCGAAGTTAGCCCGGCCTTCTGGCTTTTACATTCACATTAATTTTTTTCCCTCCAATTTCAAGCACAAATTCTAAAGTAAGTGCTGCCAATCTTTTTCTAATTTAGCGCTGCTAACCCATAGAAAACGGCATTCGTAAACATATCGAAAACGCAATTTAGTGCTGCTAACTCAATATAAATCATATCATCTTTGTTATTTAATTTATAACATATTGATATTACCCAAAAATTTGAGTTTTTAGGGTATTTTGCAATATTTTTTAAAAGTAAGTGGTTTTAGTTTCTTCACACGTAGGCACGTAGATCTCCTTTAAAATACGGAGATCTACTTGAAAAGACGGAGGGTTGGCATCCCTGCGCAAGATCTCTATCTGCTAAGCCACCGTACACCGTTGTTCGGTACAGCCAATTGCCAAATACTAAGCATGCCAAGACACTTCAGCGATTAACATATTCACACACACACACACACACAATCACAACTTGGACATACATATATGTATATGTATGTGTTTTACTGCTTATGGGTGTGTGTGAATTCAGGAACATTTTGTATCGACGATGAAGACGGCTTTATGTTTATCCGACTCTTTATGTACTTAATCAGTTTGGACAAGAGCCATAGCTCTAAAACTGTGGGACTAGTTTGCATAGCAGAAGAAAGACGGACAGACATGGCTATATCAACTCGTCTTCTCTTGCTGATCAAGAATATATATACTTTATATATCGGAAACGATTCCTTCTCTGCGCTACAAACAACTGACCAATTTTATAATAACCTCTGCAAGGGTACAAAAAAAGAACTTTTACATTTTATCTTATCGCTGTTGCAACAAACAAAACAATGTCTATTTAAGCCCAAAATACTCTCCAAATACAAATTACATATGTATTTATCCACACTTTAGATAAATTAATGTTCTTACCACTGAGTAATTAGTCAAATATAAGCTCAAACTACCGGTGACAGCTGATGTACACAAATATAGCCAGATATGATCAATCAAATGTCAAAAAATGTATTTAAAACCAATAAATACTGTCATTTCAAAATCATACTTATAAATCAAATATTGAGATTCGTCTCCAGTGGATTCGCCCATGTCGAAATTACCCATGTAAGTAGTTCTGAATGTTTATCCACATGTTTAGCCTTAAATCTTCTTAACTTATCCAGACACTCCCACAAAAGGCACAAACTTCATGGGTTAGAGTCATACAACTCTTCAGATTCATTCATTCTTAGAATCTAAGTATAAATATTTGCAATGCAATATGCTGAAATACACACACATAAGGAAGACATGGAGAGGGATGGACTGCACAGAAAATAAGATGTTGGAAGATAGTTGATGGAAATAAGTATATCCCTGCCTGTGTGGTGGTATGAGTATGCACACATACATACCCCAAGTTGGTGGGACCAACATGTCCAAAAGGGGGACCCCAACACCATAACCAAGACAATGGTAAATTCATAATATATTGTCGTCTAAAGCAGGCATGAGCAGCGCCAACCCCGAGTTGGCAGCACATTGCGAAAACAGTTAGAGTTACAGTTACATACGTGTTAAGGGCGGGCGGATACGTATGGATGAATGGGGTGGGGTGGGGCGTGGTGTCAGATGAGTGCGGTGGCTTGGCCCACTTCCAGTTGCATGTTGAAACGTCATCTGTCAGACATGATGAAAATAATGGAGCAGAAAATGTCACATGGGTAAGGGTACGTATGTACATACACACGGCATATGTGATGTGGTGAAATTCCTCCCACTCCTCTATCAGAGTGCCTGGACACGTCAACTTGGCATGATTTAGTAAAGTTGACATTCCAACGCGTTTCCCCCACTCTTTGTTCGCTTTTTCATTTTCTTGTTTCTTTTTTATCATCCTTCTGTTTTACTCTCATTACCGGCATCGACACGTTTGTTAGAAAAAAAAGAATTTAAAAAAAATAAATTAAGTAAGTCGCCGGGCCGACTTGGATATACCATGCAAAAGGGGGAAAAAAACACGGCTATATAAATTTCTCTTCCCATGCTGATTCAGAATATATATACTTTATAAGGTCGGAAAAGCTTCCTTCTGTCTGTTACATACAGTTTGCCGACTTTAATATACCATTTCATCCTATGGATGCATGGTATAAATATTTAACACATTCGTCAACAATTTGTCAGAGAATTTGCATAGCGTTTAACATTTGGCCTTAATTAAATTCAAATCAGTAACAGTATTCATAAATTAGTATTCGTGCTTCAGCTGCGACACGCCTCCTCACTCTCTAACCATCCGTAGGTGTATCCTGAAATGGGAAAACTGCTGATCATTTGAGTTAAAAATTATTGCCCAAAGTCTGCAAGTTGACATTTATCCTTTACGGAAAATTTTTGAATTTTACGTGACTGCTTAAGAGGCAAAAGCACATATGTATATGTACATATATACCGAATATTTACTAACTTATTGTACAGAAGGTCCAACAAACAAATATCATAGTCTTATAGTCGTATTGATACACGAAAATTTGACAAGTGAGTGTTATTTTTATACCATGCATCCATAGGATGAACTAGTATATTAAAGTCGCCAAAATATATGTAACAGGCAGAAGGAAGCATTTCCGACCCTAAAAAGTATATCAGGGGTGTCATAGAAATCGCTAACGCCCCAAACGCAAATGTAGGGTGTCACAGAAACCTCTTTTGACAGTTTTGAAAAGTTACAAGTTTTTCTCCAACGTTTGGTTAATTTTGCGCTTACAGCAAATTATGTTGAAAAAAGAATGGTGTTGAAATAAACTTTGATTATTTTTGGATGGAATGCCATTCAAATAATCGCTGGCAATATTTGTGTTCATATATAATTTATTATTTTACGAAAACGCCTGTGAAAAAATCAAGCAAGCGTCGTTTTTGCTTAAATCACCCATAAGCAAGGCTGCCATCCTGCTGAAAGCGGCAGAAACTTATTTTCGGAGAAAACATTTGTGTTTCCAATTTTAGTTTGTTATATGCCACAAGTAAGCACAAATTTTATGGAATACGACCAAATTTAAGAAAGTTTTTTAAATTGTGTGTACACGGATAAATTTAATGTAAACGTCGAAAAAATGCACCAAGTTGACGTCTCTGTTTTTATCTTGGCCAGCCAAAGAAGAAGAAGAAATGTAAGCAGCTGTAAAAAATGCAATTGCAGTTGCCGCCCTTTTTAAAATGAATTGAAATTTTTTGGATTTCTGATGGATATGGTTTCTAATATGATCTAATAAACTTAATTAAATTTGTATTTGAATATGTGCATCGAACTTTAAATTATTTCACTTGTAATTGAAGATTTGTAAAAATGGAAATCGCTTGTTTAAAAAAAGCAAGAGTCTAGATTAAATAATATTCCCAACGATTTCGCTCACATTTGTTCTAAACACCTCCAGGTCTGCATCCAATGACCTGTTGAACAGAGCTAATACCTAGAAATCGCATGGACAAAATTTTATTCTGGGGTAAAACAGTTGCCATTGTTGCGAAAAAAGAATTGTGTAGAAAAGAGAATGTAGGCTTACAAACGCAATAGTTAGCAGTTATCGATGCATTGTATTCATCTTGTTGTATTTAATTCCATGTTCTTAAATTTTTGGTTAATTTGCCAAATTTTGTTACAGTTACAAATTTGAAGTAAATGTAAACAATAGGGTTGCCAAAGCAGCGACAATATTGCGCGGTAATAATTTTAAAAATTTTGGTGTTGCAGTATGTTAACTGTACCTCCAAAAAATAAGTACATTTTTTCCAATAATTTTTGGTTTACGAAAATAATTTATAACAATTTTAATTCCAAACGTTAGTTTTTTTTTTTTTTGAATTGCACAACCCTATTGCACCAATCGAAAATCGAAATACCGAAATAGCGGCGATCGAGTCAGCTGCTGTGCCAACCGGTGGCTGTGGCTCCGAAAATGTTGTCGAAAATGAAACGTCGGAGATTTCCGTGACACCAACGTTTGGTTTCGGCGTTTTACATTTCAAACGTCGCCAAAATCGCTAGCGTTTTCTGTGACACCCCTGTATATATTCTTGATGAACGCGAGAAGAGAAATTTATATAGACATGTCCGTCCGTAAGAGTGCAAGGATCTCAGCAACTATAAATGATAGAGTTAGGAAATTTTGAATGTAGACTCGTGTAGCGTCATACGCTGACCAAGTTTAATTATTTCTTTTGCCACGCCCCCTTCCGCCTCCGGAATTAAAAAAAGTGATTTTCTCCCGCAATATTTATCGTATCGGATTTTAATTTGGCACACTCATACATGTTATGTTTCATAAAAATCGGAATAAAAATTCCCGAGTTATACGTTGAAATGTTTTGCAATCAAAGCGGTGCAAGGGTGAATTTGGTCGGTGGAGCGCTAAAGTGCACACACATAAGAGTGAGCGTGATAGCATATGTTACAAATCGTGCATACGAAAGAAATTTAATATATGTATGAACTTAGTTTTATAAATTCGAAGTAGTTTTCATCCCTTGATGCATGGTATATGCAAGTCGGCCCGGCGACTTTATTTTCTTTTTTTTGCACACCCCCTTCGTCCCCGAAATTCAATAAAAAATGATTTTCTCCCGCAATTTTTATCGTATCGTAATTTAATTTGGCATACTAATACATGTTGTAAATACTTACGTTTGTACTCAAAGCGGTGCAAGGGCGGATTTGGCCGGTGCACAGTGGTCGCCCCCATAGGCCAAAAATAAAAAAAAAAAATTAAAATTATTACTTAAAATGTGGCAACTCTGTTTTATAAAAGATCAAACTTTTTAAGTCAGCTGTTATTTTTGTTTTGTTCTCGCTGTCCTCTTAAAGAATAACTGTTAAACATAGAGAAAAAAAATTGACTGGGTTTGAAGCGCACGCAACTTGCAAGTGAGATACAAGTAAAATAATTAAATCAATTTAAATTGAGGTTGATCGAACAATGGAAGTCTTTAATATTTTAAATAAAGGTATTAACTACTATATTTAATTATTTTCATCAACCCAGTATTTTATGTATATTTTTAAAAATTAATTTAATATAGGTTCAATTTCACTAACAATTTATATGTTAACTTAAATTTTACTTAGACTTTTAATTGTGAAGTTAATCGAAGTTAACGATCAAACTTATACTGAAATATTAACTTATATTTACAGATTATTTTGAGCAAATTTCAGCTGCTAGTTTTTGCTAGCCGCTGCGTAACCTTGAAAAAAACAAAGCAGTCTTGCCGTTTTCGCATTACTTTTTTCGTTTGCGTAACTGTGCTTTTTGTGATGTGTATTGTATGTGTATTCCACAACGGAGTTATATGTCATTGTAATCGTCTGACTTTTACGTTAATAAATGCGTTTAGTTTAGCTGCGGAAATTTGCGGATGTCTGAACTAACGTAAAAAAACCAACGACGTCTTACATTATTCAAGGTCAGATTTTCCATGCAAAACATCTGTTTCGCATGAAGCACAAAATGTTTATGCGTATAACTCAGTCATTTTTATTCCGATATTTGTGATATTTGGTGGAATGATCGACATATCTAATATGTATTAGTGTGCCAAATTAAATTCCGATACGATAAATATTGCGGGAGAAAATCGAATTTATCGAATTGCGGAGGCGGAAGGGGGCGTGGCAAAAATTTCAAATAATCTTCGTCTACGTGCATACTGCACACATCTACTGTCCATATACGATAGCTCTAGCTTTTATAGTTCCCGAGATATAGGGGCTCAAAATATTGTTTTTCAAATAGCGTGGGCGGTAGGGGGCGTGGCAAAAATTTGAAACAAACCTCATTTGCGTAGACCATATACGGACTTTCATTCCAAATTTCACAATGATATCTCCACTAGAAGTACTTTTGGCCGCTCGCTCCATACAAACCCAACCACTGTGTGGTGGGGCGCTAATGTGCTCGTGTGCACATAAGATTAAGCGACATAGCATGTTTTAATAGTCGCTAGAGATATTTATTCTATGAATTTTCACCTGATGCATGGTTTATCCAAGTCGGCCCGGCGACTTACTTACTTACTTTATTTTCACTTTAAATGTATTTAAAATAAACAACTTATAGTATGTAAGCTGCCCTCTCTTAGAGCTCAATGAGTTCAGTAAACCTTGGCGTGTGCTATAACTACAAAGAGCGCAACTTGTCGAAGACCACAAATCTTTATGTAATTTTTAATATTCATACAACTATGTTGACCTCCATCGTGACGTGGCCATTAATAACATCCGTGCACATGTAGGAAATAATTAAAGCACACAGAAAAAATGCCTTGTGGGTTTTCTTGTTTTTTATAAATCATAAAAAATTATGTATTATATGCGTGCGAACAACAGCAGAGGAAAGAAATCGACAAAGCACCTTCTAAAAAGGGGTTTCATGCATGGGAATAATTAAGCCATAAACCTCGACCTGGTTTTCTTTTTCTCGGTTTTGGCTGGGAGACCTGTGAGCTTGAAATATTTACACCTAAAAAAAATTGGTATAATTATTTTATTTTATTTCTTCGTTTGTGATTTTGTTAATTTTGACGAAAATGGCGACGATAAGTCACCAGCCAGTCCACTTCCGCACGAAAATAGTATAAAAAGCGGGCAGAACAAGTCTATAAGAGAGAAGGCAAACTGCGGAGCACGGAGAAAGGTCCAGTGACTTAACCTTGTTCTACTATAATAATGTTTACCCATAATGCCCCAAAGAACAATAAAATAAAACAACAATAAAGTAAGTAAGTCGCCGGGCCGACTTGGATATACCACGCGAATTTATCCAATTTTGGTGGCGGAAGGGCGTGGCAAAAAAGCTCTAGCTTTTATAGTTCCTGAGATCTCTGTCTTTTTTGGACGGACATGTCTCGATCGACTCGGCTATTGGTACTGATCAAGAATATATGTATATACTTTATAGGGTCGGAAATTCTTCCATTTCATCCTATGGATGCATGGTTTTGGTATAAAAATAATAACAATAAAGCCATCGTAAGCAAAACTATTTAAATCCAAAAAAATTCGGATCATCCAGCAGAAGACTTTGGGAATTTTCCTCCATCCGACCCAACAGACGTAAATCCAGAAAGCCGGGGTTGCTTCAGCCGTGCCGAAGCTTGTATGCCCTTGCAAGTTCTTGTATTATTACTCAATTCCTACATACAGCTAGCAAAATTAAAAGACCGTTTGTGTAAAAACCAATATGTATATGACATAATACGACACATATACATACATATGTATGTAGCGTGCATTTTTATTTTAGGTTTGTATGACAGCTTATCATACATACATATAGTCATCCGATTTTCATCAGATTTAGCAGAATTGTAACTTCTTCTATATATGAACATATAATTACATACTATAGTACATATAATTAATAATTACAAAACGTTTCTACGTATAACTAGGTTATTTCTTCTTCTGACCAAAATGAATATACCCTTTTTGCAAGGGTATAAAAATATGGAAAATGCTGGGCGAAAGGAGTTGCGAGTATTATTACGACTTTTATTAATTTTCCGTTTATTCCTCCCTCTCGTCGAGTTTTTCAATGCCTTATTTCCTCAGCTCGGTTATTCGTTTTTTCTGCCCGCTGTGTCCAGTTCAAGTTTTTCACTAAATAACTTTGCACGCACTTAAAAGGTGTCGGCAAGAATTCTAGTTAACTTGATTGGTTTTATTTTTTTTGTTTTTGTAGTTTAATCTGTCGGGTTGCTTGATTTATGTGTGCGAGAAAAACTTAAAAGTGTGCCTTCTTCCCATCAACCAAAATTGGTAAAGTTTCTATACCATGCATCCATAGGATGAAATGGTATATTAAAGTCACCAAAATGTATATAACAGAATTTCTGACCCTATAAAGTATGTATATATATTCTTGATGTTGATTTCTCAGGCAATATTTTGATACACATTGAAATAAAAATTGTCGAGTTCAACGCTGAAACGTTTTGTTCTCAAAGTGGTGCAAGGTCGGATTTGGCTGGAGCGAGATAGCATGTGTTAGAAATCGCGGAATGCAAAATAAATTTAATGTATGAATTTAGTTTTAAAAATTCGAAGTAGTTTTTTCACTTGATGCATGGCTAACCCAAGTCGGCGCGGCGACTTACTTTATTTTTCAAGTGCTTTTGAATGCAGAATCCTTAAATTTAAACACGTGAAATAGTTAAGATGATTTTTATACCCTTGCAGAGGGTATTATAAAATTGGTCAGATGTTTGTAACGCAGAAAAGGGATCATTTCCGACCCCATAAAGTGTATATATTCTTGATCAGCAAGAGAAGACGAGTTGATATAGCCATGTCCGTCTGTCCGTTTGTCCTTCTGTCCGTCTGTCTGTCTGGTGCTGCGCGAACTAGTCCCACAGTTTTAGAGCTATGGCATTCAAAGTTCGTATATAAGCTTTTCTATACAGCCACATGCACATCTGCGACTTTGAATAAGATCGGACAACTATATCATATAGCTGCCATACAAATACAAACGTTAAATGCGAATAACTTCTCTATTTCTTGAACAATCTTATCCAAACTGATTACGTACATAAATAAAAAGGAATACATCATATGCGTGAATTTCAAAACAATCGGATAAACATAACGCCTGATTTCGACGATATAAAATTTGCCTATATATACACACACGCATAAGCAGTGAAGCACATATATGTGTCAAAATTGCGATTGTGTGTGTGTGAATATGAATATCAATCGCTACATTGTCTTGGCACGTTTACTATTTGGCGATTGGTTGCCCCAGCAACGGAGGTGCGGTGGCTTAGTGGATAGAGGTCTTACGCATGAACAAGTATTTTTATACCCTTGCAAAAAGGGTATATTAATTTTGGTCAGAAGTGTGCAACGCATAGAAGGAGTCATTTCCGACCATATAAAGTATATATATTCTTGATCAGCATGACAAGACGAGTTCAAATCCGTTTGTCCGTCTGTCTGTCTAGATCAACAGCTTCTCCTCCTAAACCGCTATAGCTACAGAGCTGCAATTTTGCACGAAGTCTTGTATATACTGCAGGCATTGTATATATCGGATTCATCCGGATCGGACGACTATATCATATAGCTCCCATAGGAACCATCGGTCGAAAAATGAGTTTTAGATCAATAACTTCTTTCTTTTTCACCTGATTATCATGAAACTTAACATTTGGCAGTTTATTATACATCCAAACATCCGTGCCAAATTTAATCAAGATCGGACTACTATATCATATAGCTCCCATATGAACGATCGGACCAAAAATAGTTTTTCTTCTAGAAACTTTTTTGTTTCTTATGCGATCAACGTCAAACTTGGTAAATAGCATTTCCACATTGAAAATTATAATTCTGGTAAATTTGATCAAAATCGGATGACTATATCATATAGCTGTCATACAAACATATGAAAAAATTGCATGCTGCATGTCTACAAACATGCATATGTATGCGTGCCGTGCTATGTCGTGTAAAAACGGATTTTTACATCAGGGTCCTTACATTTAGAAAACTCTTTTGAGAAAAAATGTACTTATTTTTTGGAGGTACTGTTAACATACTGCAACACCAAAATTTTTAAAATTATTATCGCGCGCAATATTGTCGGTGCTTTGACAACCCTATTGTTTACATATAACTCAAATTTGTAATTGTAAACAAATTTTGGCAAATTAACCAAAAATTTAAGAACATGGAATTAAATACAACAAGATGAATACAATGCATCGATAACTGCTAACTATTGCGTTTGTAAGCCTACATTCTCTTTTCTACACAATTCTTTTTTCGCAACAATGGCAACTGTTTTACCCCAGAATAAAATTTTGTCCATGCGATTTCTAGGTATTAGCTCTGTTCAACAGGTCATTGGATGCAGACCTGGAGGTGTTTAGAACAAATGTGAGCGAAATCGTTGGGAATATTATTTAATCTAGACTCTTGCTTTTTTAAACAAGCGATTTCCATTTTTACAAATCTTCAATTACAAGTGAAATAATTTAAAGTTCGATGCACATATTCAAATACAAATTTAATTAAGTTTATTAGATCATATTAGAAACCATATCCATCAGAAATCCAAAAAATTTCAATTCATTTTAAAAGGGCGGCAACTGCAATTGCATTTTTACAGCTGCTTACATTTCTTCTTCTTCTTTGGCTGGCCAAGATAAAAACAGAGACGTCAACTTGGTGCATTTTTTTCGACGTTTACATTAAATTTATCCGTGTACACACAATTTAAAAAACTTTCTTAAATTTGGTCGTATTCCATAAAATTTGTGCTTACTTGTGGCATATAACAAACTAAAATTGGAAACACAAATGTTTTCTCCGAAAATAAGTTTCTGCCGCTTTCAGCAGGATGGCAGCCTTGCTTATGGGTGATTTAAGCAAAAACGACGCTTGCTTGATTTTTTCACAGGCGTTTTCGTAAAATAATAAATTATATATGAACACAAATATTGCCAGCGATTATTTGAATGCAATTCCATCCAAAAATAATCAAAGTTTATTTCAATACCATTTTTTTTCAACATAATTTGCTGTAAGCGCGAAATAAACCAAACGTTGGAGAAAAACTTGTAACTTTTCAAAACTGTCAAAAGAGGTTTCTGTGACACCCTACATTTGCGTTTGGGGCGTTAGCGATTTCTGTGACACCCCTGATAGCCATGTCCGTCTGTCCGTCCGTCCGTAAGAGTGCAGAGATCTCAGCAACTACAAATGTTAGAGTTACCAAATTTAGAATGTGGACTCGTGTAGTATTGGCGCAAACCAAGTTTTTTTTTTTTTGCCACGCCCCTTTCCGCCTCCGGAATTTAATAAAAAGTGATTTTTTCCCGTATTATTTATCGTATCGTAATTTAATTTGGAACACTCATATATGTTATGAACATCTATCATTCCACCAAATTTTTTTTGCCACGCCCCCTTCCGCCTCTGGAATTCAATGAAAAGTGATTTTCTCCCGCAATATTTATCGTATGGGAATTTATTTGGCACACTTATACATGTTAGGGACATCTATCATTCCACCATAAAAATCGGAATAAAAATGGCCGAGTTATGCATTGAAACGTTTTGCACTCAAAGCGGTGCAAGGCGAATTTGGCCTGTGGAGCCAAAAAAAATGCACACACATAAGAGTGAGCGAAATAGCATGTTAGAAATCACGCATACGAAAGAAATTTAATATATGAACTTAGTTTTATAAACTCAATGTAGTTTTTTTTTCCCTTGATGCATGGTATATCCAAGTCGGCCCGGCGACTTACTTACTTTATTTATATATTTATTTTCATAGTCGATTTTTGACAATATTGGTTTAAAAAAAATCAACATTACGCCTTGTTTAGTGAGAGTTCGTATGCGTGTATATAACACCTGTCCAAGTTGAGTTGATTGTCTTGTCAAATTTACGGGCAAGTGGATTGAATTCGAGAGAATGCGTGTAGATGTCGGGGAAGGAAGTGGACGACGACTATGATGGAGACGTGGTCTAGATTACAAAATTCTATTTATAAACATCACAGTATTTGCCCTTTTCACCTGGCACACAAAAAATTGATGACTGTCAGGTTAGCTGGAGCAAGCCAAAATCAATTTAATTCAATTAAAGTCAACTTACTGTAGGAAAAACTAAGAAACAGCCAAGAGCTCTCAGCTCAAGAGCTGAGAGGAAGAAACAGCCAAAGTGCAAACCAATAAATTTCAATGCATGTATTTGTGCTTTTCTGTGTTGTGTAAATATGTATGGATGTATGTGAGGTCCAGAAGTTGGTGACCTTCAAATTGGGGTAATTTACGAAGATGAATAGAGTAAGTTTCCGGCGGACTTGGATCAAGTGAAAAGTGAATACTCATCAAGTGAAAAAACTACTCGAACTTATAAAACCAAATTTATTTATTAAATTTTTTCGCATGCCGCGATTCATGATAATCCCGTGAAAAATAACGAAGTAATAGTTTATAGTTCCTATGATATGATAAATGGTCCGTTCTTTTTGAAAATTGGACATTAGCTGCTTATATACGAACCTATAAAGTATATATATTCTTGATCAGTATTAATAGCTGAGTCGATTGAGACATGTCCGTCTGTAGGATCATCAAGATCTTGGAGACTATAAGAGCTAGAGCTACCAAATTTGGATGGTATACTCGTTTGTTCTGCAGGTAGATCGAGTTTAGTTTGTTTGCCACGTCCCCTTCCGTACGTACAAAATCGACCTTTAAATGCGATTTACTTCTCTATTTCTTGAACAATCTTATCCAAACTGATTATGTACATAAATGTATATGCAATACATAATAGCCCTGGATGTCAAAAGAATTGAACCATAACGCCGTCTTCATCGTCGATATAAAATTTACCTGAATACACACACAATCATAAGGCGTAAAGCAAATATACATGTATGTCAAAATTGAGACCCAATAAAGTATATATATTCATGATCAGCATGACAAGACGAGTTGACATAGCCATGTCCGTGTGTGTGTCTGGTACTATGCAAACTAGTCTCACAGTATTAGAGCTATGGCTTTCAAAGTTCGTATATAAGCTTTTGTATACCCCAGGCGCTTTATGTGCAACTTTCAAGATCGAACCACTATATCATATAGCTGCCATACAAATACAAACATTAAATGCCAATAACTTCTCTATTTCTTGAAGAATCTTATCCAAACTGATTACGTACATAAATATATTTGCAGTACATGATATGCGTGGATATCAAAAGAAACGGATAAACATAACGCCTGATTTGGACGATATAAAATTTGCCTATATACACACACATGCATAAGCATTAAAGCACATTAAACGTCGAAGATTTCCATGACACCACCGTTTGGTTTCGGCGTTTTACATTTCAAACGTCGCCAAAATCGATAGCGTTTTCTGTGACACCCCTATATATGTAGTTTTTAATATACATATATAATATTTGTATTTGTTTTTTTTTTCAATCTGCATCCATTTTTATATGGAGCATTTTGTTTCATTTATTTATTTTAGCAAGGAATCGATTCACAAATGATCTTAACAAAGCTTTTAACTTAACATAATGTAATACGCCAAACAGTTAATACTAACAGTGAATTTTTATATTTTTAGTGGTTTTATATTTATTTAGTTAAACAAATCAGTCAGCAAATTAGCGTATCATTGTCAGGTATTGCCTTCTCTTTAGCCTTTGAATGGTCCTTTGGCTCGCAAGGGGTTTCGCCAGCCGGTTTGCAATTTGTATTTGTATGTGTCCTAGCATTTGAGCGAAAATTAAATTGTGACAAAAGTTAATTGGATCAGTTTTTGCCTATAAATGCTGTCTTTGATCGCAAACTAAACTATTTCCAGCAGGTTGGCAGGAGTGTCTTTGGGTGTTTTAGGCATAATATACCGTTGCTTAATTTTTTCCGAGTCCATATGAAAAGAAATATTTTCAGGGATAATTTAGATCCAGTTTGATTCGGAAATAATCAAAGTTCATTTCAACAGTATTTTATTTTAAGCATACAAGGTAGGACAAAAGTTTTATGGCATTTTCCATCACTCTTGCCAGAACTTCGATCGACAGGTTCTCGCATTCCTGTCGAAGGGGTTCAAAAGTTTGAGCCATGGAGACGTAGTAACCCCGTGACTGGAACAGTTAAATCGGGTAATCTGGCCGGCCAGTGCTAATCGCCAAAACGAGAGATTAGCGAGAGATATGCTTCTTTCAGAATATTATTCCGCGTTATTGTGGAATAAGCCGATTCATATCTTGTCGATTTGTAGTCTGTGTTTGTTGTTTACTTCACAAATGTCACAACGAAATTGACACTTTGCGCAATTTGCAAAAGTTATAGCGTTTTCCAATAGGGTGATCATTACTTATGTTTCACCTTGTATCTAATACCAGCGCAATATTATCCAAACTTTGGAGAAAATCTAGTATCTTTTCAAAACTGTCAAAAGAGGGTGTTTCTGTGACACCCCAAATTCGCGCTTTCGGTGGCCCCCTTGATTCATTTCGACAGCCCTCAAAAGTATGCTATATGCACATAATGCTATATGCTCAAAATGGCAAAAGCACTGACAGAGAAATAAAATGGCAGAAAATATTTAATAAGCAACCTGGGAGCACCAACCATACAGATATACAGAAATATAGAAATTAATTTTTACATGGGGCGATTGCACTGGGGACCGAACCCGCATCATGTCGACCGTCAAACAAGCACTCTATTGGCAGAGCAACGACGACACTGGAAATCCCGCTGCCAACATCGCTGGATGTACTTTTCACAGGGAAATGCCTTCATCGCCCTAGTGTCTGTTTGGGTCTAGCGAGCTATGAAAGTTCGGTGTTGTCGAAGTTCACGTTGCTCACACACACTACGATACCTACCTACATATACCGACTTGTGCACGCATACATAGACAGAACGAGATCACAAGCGACATAGCCGTGTGTTCGTCGTTCTGCAGTCTGTGCGAGACCATGATGAAATAAGTACAAGGTGGTCCCGTCGGCAAATCGTACGGTTTTATGTATGTATCTTAGCAATAAGTGCAAGTGAGAGGAACGTAGCTCAGGGAGTGTAAGAGAGATGGCAGTATTGTGTAGCACAGCGAAATAGAATGTAATATTTTTAATAATTTAGAACTGCCAACTAAACGTTGTTTTTGCATTTTAATACATATTTTTTCTTGTTAGTGAAACTTTGAAATATTTCTTATTATTTGTTTAATGTGTCTCGAAATTCTAGTGACGGTTTTATCAGTCCGCCATGCGAGACTTCATCGACATACATATGTAAATGACGAAGACTCGTCGCGAAACTCTTGGGAAAGATTAAGTTTTTATACCCTTGCAGAGGGTATTATAAAATTGGTCAGATGTTTGTAACGCAGAAAAGGGATCATTTCCGACCCCATAAAGTATATATATTCTTGATCAGCAAGAGAAGACGAGTTGATATAGCCATGTCCGTCTGTCCTTCTGTCCGTCTGTCCGTCTGTCTGTCTGGTGCTTCGCGATCTAGTCCCACAGTTTTAGAGCTATGGCATTCAAAGTTCGTATATAAGCTTTTCTATACAGCCACATGCACATCTGCGATTTTGAATAAGATCGGACAACTATATCATATAGCTGCCATACAAATACAAACGTTAAATGCGAATAACTTCTATATTTTTTGAACAATCTTATCCAAACTGATTACGTACATAAATAAAAAGGGATTACATCATATGATTTCAAAACAATCGGATAAACATAACGCCTGATTTCGACGATATAAAATTTGCCTATATAGCGTGCACTGCTTATGGCAGCAGTGCACGCATAAGCAGTGAAGCACATATATGTGTCGAAATTGCGATTGTGTGTGTGTGAATATGAATATCAATCGCTACATTGTCTTGGCACGCTTATTTCATTTCTTTATTGGATCATTTTGGCATTTCTTTATTGGATTAAGAACAAAAAATTGTTTAGGAAATAAAATGTAATGGTCAAGGGCTGCAAGGGTATACAAACTTTGGCTTAGCCGAAGTTAGCTTCTTTGATATTTTTAATTTATAGCCAGCGACATATTCAATGGCATCCTCCGTCAGCTCATCAACATCATTGTCTGGAAATTCTGGAATGTTACTGGCGACATCAAATGCTATGTCTTCAGGCTCTTTATTTTCTTTATTAGCCACCGAAGAGTAATCTAAATTCAACCAATGGTCAGTATTTTCGTGTTTCACATTTCCACTGTTATTTAACAGATCTGTATTTTTAGCTGAATCAAATTAAGGTTTGGTTATAAATTATAATAGTTAAAGAAAACACAGAATATAGCTACCAACAATCACGATCAAAACATTGCTAAAATATGAAGCTGCACATGAGACAATTATTATTATTAATTTGAGTTCTTAATGTAATTTAGGGTCGCGAAATGAGGATTGCTTGTGTATACTGAAAAAAAAGTGGAGTGACAAAACTTAAACATTTTGACGAAATGATCGATATTGCGATTGACTAAACTTCTTTGCTATGCCACTTTTCTGCAGTGTGCACAAGCAATACTCATTTCGCGACCCTAAAATGGTTTTATTGCCCCTCATAAAACTCGAGCTCGAGCTTGTCCCTTTTTTTTGTTTTTTTCTGAACTGCATGGGTGTTTTTGTAATTTGTCCGTGTGTTTCTTGTATTTTTGGGTCGAGGATCGGTCGAGTCTCAATTTTTGACCCTAAAAAGGTTTTATTGCCCCTCATAAAACTCGAGCTCGAGCGCACAAGCTTGTCCCTTTTCTCTGCCGAAGCTCAGTCCCAACCTCTACCTAAGTGAGCCAAGTGAGCCACTACGTGCCCAGCCTTGATTTAGAGTTTTGAAAAGATCCGAAGTTTCACATGCATTCTCAACGTCATAGCCCGGCGAATAGCAGCGTCTTATGGAGCTGGCAGTTGTATTAGAGAACAATTGCGTTGCCAAAGACACTTTCTGCTTTGCCAACGAACGAACATTACTGTGGTTTTCGTTAAATTTAAGCGTTACTGACACATCTGATTTCGAACAATGGTTGATTGTTTGCTGGAAAGTAGTCTTGGTTTCCGTTGATAATTAATCCGGAACTGATGTAGTGGTTGCGAACCAACTTTATTAAATGCGGTGTATCCGCAAAAAAAGAAAATTTTTAGTTGGTCATGACTAAACCAGGTTTTTGCTAGAAAGAAAAAAAATATGACATATGTTTCATTTAAACTCTTGTAACACACTTACTTTCAGATATATCAAGCTCTCTCTAGAGTCTCTGGTTTCCAGGACTCAAATCACACACCATTGCTACAACAGGATATCCTTGTGTGTGGAGCTTTATAATTATTGTATATAAAGTATCCGCGTCCATTCGAGAGTTGAAATCAAAGAAAACTGGTTGCTTCAAAAGACATTTGGACTTGGTCACTTGGCTCATACACCATGTCCGATGAGCTGTCATATTCAAAAGCAGCTGCAACCTTCATCTCGTCGAACGCCAAGACACAAACTTTATCGGGCTCATCCATTTCTTAATTTTTCATGAGGTCAATGCAAATATCTAGGGTACCTGTATTTATTTCCACGTCTTCTAACCATCTAAACAGTGTTGAACGACTTGGTAACGGAAATCTTTTTTTATACAGATGGTTGTACACTCAAGGGCCTGCGGCATGTAGGCAAATTGCTGCAGAAATGTCATCGCAATTTAAGTTGCATCTTTTCCCATCACTTTTTAATAGTTCTATTTGGGTTTCCGTGAAAATTTTTGACACGCTCTTTTTTAAGTGGCGACACTCCTCAAGCTGCTGCCTATAGTCGTCTATTTCCTTCTGCATAGCACAAAGCTTCTGCTTTAGACTCTCAATTTCTATTGACATGCCATTATTGCTTTAGAAAAATGTACGTTGCGATTATCAATTTGTTTCTTTCCACATATATTGTAGCAATAAATTTACTAACTCTGAATTAGCGTAGTCTTCTTTAACATTAGTCGGGTCTCGATACGGAACTGCTCCACTATCTAATCTTTGCCTTTTCAACGGGTGCCCATTAGAAGTTTCAGACTTCACCTCAGAATCTTTAAAATGTTTTTCACAGATCTTTGAATAGTCACTGAGGCTGCACTGGAGGCTTTCTTCCCACAACTTTTTTTTTCATTTTTTTCCGCGCGAAAAATTTGTACTTGCTGCCCATGACTGCCGCAAATAGCACAATATGATAATTTTGTGGCAATCGTAGGGTTAATCAAAAATAAAGTAAGTAAGTCGCCAGGACGACTTGGATATACCATGCATCATGGGAAAAATAACTACATCGATGTAATGTAAATGTAATCCCTTTTTATTTATGTACGTAATCAGTTTGGATAAGATTGTTCAAAAAATAGAGAAGTTATTCGCATTTAACGTTTGTATTTGTATGGCAGCTATATGATTTAGTTGTCCGATCTTATTCAAAATCGCAGATGTGCATGTGGCTGTACAGAAACGCTTATATACGAACTTTGAATGCCATAGCTCTAAAACTGTGGGACTAGTTCGGGCAGCACCAAACAGACAGACGGACATGGCTATATCAACTCGTCTTCTCTTGCTGATCAAGAATATATATACTTTATGGAGTCGGAAACGATCCCTTCTCTGCGTTACAAACATCTGACCAATTTTATAATACCCTCTGCAAGGATATAAAAAAGAGAATAGAAAAACCACATTGTTTAAATCACAACACAAAGGGAAAATTGAAAAAGGTTGAATTATTATGCCGTAGGCAAAGAATTTTAAAGCCGAAGCAGCAAAAGCAGACAAAACAAAAAGAAGACGTGGAGGGGAAAACTACTTGTAAATACAACCGACATGGTAATAAATATCCACATATAAGCCACTTCAAAGTGAAAAGCAATAAGCCAACTACAGCTACCTCAACCCACCAAATCCAAGCAAAGGGAGAGTGAGCGTCGGAGTCAAAGTTACGGTCCGAGTCTGAGTGCGGGGCATGCATACCACTCTACCGATACAGATGGCTGAAGGCAATGGTAAAAGAGCGAAAGTACCAACCCTACACACACACACACATAGCTACATGCATAGGTTGTATTTGTATAGCTGGGAAAAATCCAAAAGCGCACCACTTCCCATTACCACAGCAGACCCAGCACCGAAAAGTGTAAAAATGGCCACGAACTACGTAAGGAAAGTACGTACACACATATGTGTTGGCCAAAGCTAAAGTAAAAGTTGTGCAAGAAAAGCTACAACTATTTTTTTTTTGGCACGGACACTTCAATATCCAAAGCTAACTTCGGCTATGCCGAAGTTTGTATACCCTTGCAGCCCTTGACCATTAAATTTTATTTCCTAAAAAATTTGTTGTTTCTTAATCCAATAAAGAAATATTTTAAATACATTGGCTGGGGCTAGCCAAGTGCTAAATAGTAAGCGTGCCAAGACAATGTAGCGATTGATATTCATATTCACACACACACAATCGCAATTTTGACACATATATGTGCTTCACTGCTTAATAAGCAGTGCTTATGCGTGTGTGTATATATGGGCAAATTTTATATCGTCGAAATCAGGCGTTATGTTTATCCGATTGTTTTGAAATTCACGCATATGATGTAATCCTTTTTTATTTATGTACGTAATCAGTTTGGACAGGATTGTTCAAAAAATAAAGAAGTTATTCGCATTTAACGTTTGTATTTGTATGACAGCTATATGATATAGTTGTCCGATCTTATTCAAAATCGCAGATGTGCATGTGGCTGTATAGAAAAGCTTATATATGAACTTTGAATGTCATAGCTCTAAAACTGTGGGACTAGTTCGTGCAGCACCAGACAGACAGACGGACAGAAGGACAGACGGACATGGCTGTATCAACTCGTCTTCTCTTGCTGATCAAGAATATATATACTTTATGGGGTCGGAAACGATCCCTTCTCTGCGTTAAAAACATCTGACCAATTTTATAATACCCTCTGCAAGGGTATAAAAATACAAAAAATTAAAGATCCTTTCTAGTATCAGTCAGTTAAATTAAGATTTGTCGTTTGGTCAACTAAAATCAGAGTAACTATAACCAAAGACAACTGTTAAATCTGAAAAATAACGACTTCGAGGTAAAGACTTATGAATTATTTACAGTCAATAAGACTCCACATTTAACCAATCACAGAGCTTTTAAAATTTGATTCACTAAGATAGACTGAGGTAAAGAATTATGAATTATTTACAGTCAATAAGACTCCACATTTAACCAATCACAGGGCTTTTAAAATTTGATTCACTGAGACTAACCAAGACTGAACATCTTAAGGGCATATCAATTCGATTGCTTTACCTTAAAGCACTTAGTTAATTCTTTTAAGATGTTGGTACTTTAAGGAGCGACCCACTTTCAATACGAATGTGATTGGTGTGGCGAATTTCAGGTGAACTAAACGTTTTCGCGGGGTTTTCCTGAAGGGCACACAATGCGAATAAATTGAGCCGAACAAGAGTCACACTCAAACAAAAACAGTTATACTTATGTTATTTATTATGTGTTTAAGCGCGAAAACAAAGCCTTGTTGAACTAAACAGAAACAAATTCAATGGCAATCAACCTGTATACCGGTACCTGTAACTGTTGGTAAGCACAGTCTGCACCACACAGTGGGAAATTCTGACATTTTTTGAGCATTTAATTCAAAAATTCATTACTAGCAATAATTTTTGGTATTTTATTGTCTCTTGAAGTAAAAAGTATATTCTGTTAATGTTTTTCAACAAAATGGGTGTGACACCAAGTCCACACGCCCAGAAAACTGAATTTTATTATGCTTTAAGTATGCTTATATAATCTTTTTGCTACCCTTGCGTTACTTGACATTTTCTTCAATTTCAAGTTTCATCGCAATTACCAACACCTAAAAGAAGGCAAATCACGGACAGCCGAATAATAATTCTTTTTGCTAATAGACGTAATAAAGGCTTATGGCACGCGAATTTAATAAAGCGGCAACGTCCGCAATCCTAAACTTTCCAGCAGTTGTTTTGGAAGCCGCTATCAGCTTAATATTCTTTACCGCTTTCGATAGGGGACCAGTTCTTATACCATGCATCCAAAGGATGCAAGGTATATTAAAGTCACCAACAAGCATCTCCCTATTTAGTTTTTAGTAGTTCGATTGAGATATGTTCGTCTGTCCATTCATTCGCAAGAGACTAAAGATTTAAAATGTAGATTTAAATACGCTGATCAAGTTAATTTTGTATTTTTTGCAACGCCTCCTTTCGCCCCTGGAATTCGATGAAAGGTGAAATCGGCATAAAAATGCCTGAGTTATATGTACATAAAATGAAGTAAGTAAGTCGCCGGGCCGACGTGGATATACCATGCATCAGGTGAAAAGATATTTGTATGCATATTAAATTTCTTTCAAATCCTATCTCGCTCACTCTTATGTAAACACGAGCACTTTAGCGCCCGAGCACCGACCAAATCGGTGATTTCCAGCATATGCTATCTCGCTCACTTTTGTGTGCATGGCCGTTGCACCGCTTTGAGGAAAACCCGTTTCTATGTATAACTCTGCCATTTTTATTTCGATTCTTATGATATTGGTGGAACGATAGATATTCGTAACATGTATTAGTGTGCCAAATTAAATTATGAAACGATAAATATTCGGGGTGAAAATCGAGTTTATCGAATTTCGGAGGCGGAAAGGGGCGTGGCGAAAATTTGAAATAAACTTGATCTGCGTGCATACTGCACACATCTACTGTTCAAATACGATAGCTCTAGCTTTTAAATATCAAAATATTGTTTCTCAAAAGCGTGGCAAACAAAATCTAACTTGATCAGCGTACACACTAAACGAGTCTACATGCCAAATTTGGTAGCTCTAGCTTTTATAGTTGCTGAGATCTAGGCACTCAATCGGACGGACAGACGGACATGGCTATATCACTTACCCTTCTCATGCTGATCAAGAATATATGTACTTTATAGTGTCGGAAAAACTTCCTTCTGCCTGTTACATACATTTTGGCGACTTTAATATACCATTTCATCCTATGGATGCATGGTGTAAACATTTTGTACTCAAAAGGACGCAAGGCGGCGTTGGCCGATGGGAAGCGGTAAAGGGCTCGTGTGCTAACGAAAGTGAGCGAGATGGCATGTGTTGGCTACCTCGACATACAAAAGCAAAATAAATTTAGTTTTATAAATTTAAAGTAGTTCTTTCACTTGGTGCCTGGTATATCCGGCGAGGCGACTTACTTCATTCTTATTTGCCCGCGATTCCGTAAATAAATGACTGATAGTATGGTTTGTCCAGCCGGCTTTTTGCTATTGTTGGAGGTTTTTCCAATCGTCGAAGAGCTCGTTTTCTGTAGCCAGTTTCCAAATTTCTCTTGAACACTATCAAATACATTTTATCCATTTTTGGTGCAGTTTAGAGAAAAGCTATGGACTTTCTCTTTTAATTCCGCATAAAATACACCTGAAGCACTGTTACCCATTAGCTGTTTTCTCATCAATGTTGGACAATGTTCAAAAAACTAGTCTGCATTAATGTGCCTTGATGTCATCAAAGATTTTCGAATTCAAAAACTTTTAGTTGAACAAACAATGATCAAACAATGCCTGAGTTCCCCACTGTGCATCGTATATACATATCTAGAACCTGCACCATACCCATGCATATGTATACATATACATATAGCACATTCAAACAAAATGGCAGCAATTGGGCCCACGTTATTGGGGTTGCCATCACAGAATTCGGAACTTCACACTACACAAACAAACCGAAGAGGTACGAATAGAGAAAGCTACGAGAGCAATATATCCGAAGTTGTTGTCGGCAGCTGGCTAGTTGAAGTCGATGTTGATGTTGAAATTAAAGTTGAGGAGTGAAAAGTGTGTTGGGTGTTGAGTCGGTAATTTGAATATGCTTATATACACGCCATATCAGGGGTCAATTGACGTTGGATAGCGTAATGTAATAAGTATTAGTATATTTTTAGGCAGTCGAAACGCGAACGCCAAGCGAACCGGTTCAGCACTTTCTGATTTATACATAAACACAACCAATAAAGTACTATACTTACATATATATACATAAAAAAAAAAAAATATATATATATATATATATGTATATATATACATATATATAGTGTAATTAAATCGTTGTGTATTTAATTAACTTAACGCGGCGAAACTGAATTAAAAGCGTGAAACAATATATAAAAGGGGAAAACGGAGAAAAACAAACTTTCGCTTAAATGTACATCGACGAGGATAGCGAGGAAAGTTCGCCCTTTGTGATGCTCACATCGCCAACCAAGACTTGGGTCAGTTGAGTTTCCAGTGTAACAATGAGGCCATTTCTCCCTAAACCTCATAGAGGCCGCACAAACACCTCCTCCCACTCACCATCGTTACTACACATACACCCATCCCCACACAATGCCCCATTTAGCGCACTCCAGTCGAACACACATCTCTTAATTTCGAATTTTTTTCACTGCAGGAAAGCAGGAAGCACTACAAAAAAGAAGTTGGCAGAAAGTTTAAATGACTTTTGTTGTTTTTCTAAGTGTTTTTTAATGGTCTACGTGTGTTGGCCACGGCTGTTCGAAACTGAAGCTGAAGCTTTAGCTGCAGTTCAAAGTGATGTATTTTACCAAATACTCATATTTTCATATACCATGAATCTAGAGAATGAACTTCGAAGTACACAAGTTGTGTGTACATATTAAATGCGTGTAATTGTAGTCAGTCTTTTGCCAAAATGACTTCATTAACGGTTAAATCCATTTCTATTCGCGAAAAGTTTCAATAATTGATGCCGTTGATCGAGTTGATAAGTCAAAGAAACGAATTGCTAAACAATTTCATATTCCGCCGAGTACTCTCTCTTATTATTTTGATACAAACCGATGAAAATAAAGTAGCCGCTGCGACCTGGCCATGTACAAGTGAAATGAAGTAAGTCGCCGGGCCGACTTGCATATACCATGCATCAGGTGAAAAGATATAGATTAAATTTCTTTCAAATGCTATCTCGCTCACTCTTATGTGGACACGAGCACTTTAGCGCTCCTATGGATCCTATGGATGCATGGTATAAAAATGGATCCTTGCTTTGTTTTCTCTTGCATTTAATCGTCGACTGCGCTCGTTGTCTTCATTGGGACGAAATTTGTTCACTTTTTATTTTGCGCACTGCAAAGCAACATTAAAATGCACAAATACAATGAAACTTTTTGTGGGCTCTCTTTGTGCCGATCCCTGCTTTATCCTATAAAGTTTATAGCAAGGCTGTGAACGAAAATGTCACAAGTGAGCCGGAACAACAAAAACCGATTACAACAATTTTTCGGCAGAGAAAAGGGACAAGCTTGTGAGCTCGAGTTTTATGAGGGACAATAAAACCTTTTTAGGGTCAACAATTGACACCCGAGCGATCGTCAAACGATCCTCGACGCAAAAACACACACCCAAAAACACACCCCAAACAAGAAACACACGGAAAAATTACAAAATCACCCATGCAGTTCGGAAAAAACAGGTCGAAAAAAGATTTTTAGATCAACAATTTGTTATCACCCGATTATGATCAAAGTTATATTTGGCCTTTTACTATACATCTAAACGTCCGTGCCAAAAATCAAGATCGGACTACTATATAATAAATAAATAGTTTTGCTTCTAAAATCTTTTTTGTTTCTTAATTATTGGTATTGGCATAATTAATTGCCAAACTTTATTAAAATCGGATAACTATAAGATATAGCTGTCATACAAACATATGCAAATATTGCATTCGTACGGCACGCATACGTATGCATTTGTGTAGATATATCTACACAAATGCATACGTATGCGTGCCGTATTATGGCGTGTAGATCCGGGTTTTTACACAAAGGTCTTTACATATAGTTAACTGGCCGAAGTTAGCCCGTCCTTCTGGTTTTGTCTTCAAACGCAAATCGCACTGTTTTTCCATAATGCTAGACTTGAAATATTTGCAATAACATTTGTTTTCGTTGTTGAAGTCAACACCACAGGGTGTCGACGGAGACTCTCCGCGGAGTTTACGGGGACATGTCCGCTGTCCCGAGGGACAAAGCGGCGACACGTCCATTTAAGTTGCGGCGACATTTAACACTGGACGTCCTAGTTATACGGACATTTCGAGGGTTGCTTGTTCGAAAATGCGTCAAGGGACATTTGCAAAGAAATTTCCTCTGAATGTCGATCGTTTGTCGCCCAGACTTCTTTGCATGCGCTTCAGAGGACGTTCTATCGACATTTGTTTTGAATTCCTCGGGAATTCCATTGAAAATTTGACAAAAATAAAATACAAAATTTCCTTTCAATTAATTTATTCCTTTATTAAGTTTCTATTTTATAGGTTTTTATACCCTTGCAAAAATGGTATATTAATTTTGGTTAGAAGTGTGCAACGCATAGAAGGAGCCATCTCCGACCATATAAAGTATATATATTCTTGATCAGCATAACAAGACGAGTTCAAATCCGTTTGTCTGTCTGTCTGTCTGGATCAACAGCTTCTCTTCCTAGACCGCTATAGCTACAGAGCTGCAATTTTGCACAAAGTCTTGTATATACTGTAGGGATTGTATATCTCGGATTCATCGGGATCGGACGACTATATCATATAGCTCCCATAGGAACCATCGGTCATTCTATATTGTACATCCAAACATCCGTGCCAAATTTGATCTAGATCGGACTACTATATCATATAGCTCCCATAGGAACGATGGGACCAAAAATAGTTTTGCTTCCAAAAACTTTTGTGATTCTTATGCGATCATCACCAAACTTGCTAAAAAACATTTGCACATAATAGATTATAATCCTGTTAAATTTTATCAAAATCGGATAACTATATGATTAGTTGTCATACAAACTAATGAAAAAATTGCATGCGTACGTGCGTACGTGCTTCGGCATGGCCGAAGTTAGCCTGGCCTTCTGGTTCTTTAATCATTTAAATTAATTTTATTTGTTTTAACAGTCTTTATGACTCTTATCGCCGATCCTCGAGCTTGTGTCGCCAAGTAGCTTATCTCTATCGCCTCTGAAAAAAACATAATAAATAAATAAGAGGTACAATAAAAATATGTACTTACCCAGCAAACTGTTTAGACAATACAGCGCGATCTGAATTACCTGTTTTTATACCCTTGCAAAAAGGGTATATTAATTTTGGTCAGAAGTGTGCAACGCATAGAAGGAGGCATCTCCGACCATATAAAGTATATATATTCTTGATCAGCATGACAAGGCGAGTTCAAACCCGTTTGTCCGTCTGTCTGTCTGTCCGTCCGTCTGTCTGTCTGGATCAACAGCTTCTCCTCCTAAACCGCTAAAGCTACAGAGCTGCAATTTTGCACGAAGTCTTGTATATACTGCAGGCATTGTATATCTCGGATTCATCAGGATCGGACGACTATATCATATAGCTCCCATAGGAACCATCGGTAGAAAAATGAGTTTTAGATCAATAACTTCTTTTTTTTTTACCCGATTATCAAAAAACTTAACATTTGGCAGTTTATTATACATCCAAACATCCATGCCAAATTTGATCAAGATCGGATTACTATATCATATAGCTCCCATATGAACGATCGGACCAAAAATAATTTTTCAAACTTGGTAAATAACATTTCCACATTGAAAGTTATAATTCTGGTAAATTTGATCAAAATCGGATGACTATATCATTTAGCTGTCATATAAACATATGAAATAAAGTAAGTAAGTCGCCGGGCCGACTTGGATATACCATGCATCAGCGGAAAAAAAACTACATCGAGTTTATAAAACTAAATTCATATATTAAATTTCTTTCGTATGCGCGATTTGACGGACATGGCTCTATCAATTTCTTTTCTCATGCTGATCAAGAATATATATACTTTATAGGGTCGGAAAAGCTTCCTTCTCCCTGTTACATACATTTTGGCGACTTTAATATACCATTTCATCCTATGGATGCATGGTATAAAAATTGCATGCTGCATGTCTACATACATACATGCATATGTATGCGTGCCGTGCTATGGCGTGTAAAAACGGATTTTTACATCAGGGTCCTTACATTTAGATAACTCTTTTTAGGGATCTAGTAACACAAGAGCTTGCAAGGGTATACAAACTTCGGCATGGCCGAAGTTAGCCCGGCCTTCTGGTTTTTTATATATAACAATTTATTATATCTAATAAGTTAAATACAGACGTACCTCGAATATTTGGAAGAAATTTAGTTTATGAATTTTCACCTGATGCATGGTATATCCAAGTCGGCCCTCCGACTTATGTACTTACTTTATTACTTCTGTCGAGAATATCTCACAGATAATAGCTTGATTTACTTGCTGATCAAAGTTCCGTTTTTCTTTTGTGCTTTTTGTTACGTTGTGTTGATGTTGCTTTAGTTTAAATTCTATTTTGACTAAATTTTGACTTTCGGGTATGTCAATATGTCTATTTATTTGTTTACAGCATATTTGGTTAACTATTTATTTGTTTACGCTAAAAACAAAGGCCATATCCCACGCCGAGTCTGGGTTAAACATGCGTAAAATGCCGAATCTTAAACTGGGGAACTCAGACGGAGGACGAGGGCTAGGAGCACAACGGGACGCGTCCGAAGGAGAACGTAGACGGGGTTACCAGTGGGTATGCGAATGGTGATGGGGACGAGGATTAGTACAAAGACGCAGACTTCCCCTTTGATGTGTCACTGAATTTTCTGCGAGGCTGCACGTCAAACAGCGTTGAAAGGGCTTCGAAGTTTATGCTTAGATTCTGCCGTTGTATTGGTTGGCCTCTGCCAACTTGCTTAAAGTTTAATTGAGCGAGTAATTTAAGCGTTTTGCAAAGCAGCTAGTTGGCTAAGTGTGTGTGTATATATAGCTTCAATACACTCGTCTACCAATGTTGTTCCAAATTTTTACCGAGAAGTCGCCCATCATAAATAAAATAAATAATATCAAAGAGGCTAACTTTGGACATGCCGAAGTTTGTATACCCTTGCAAGTTCTTGTGCTACTCAAAGCCTAAATAGAATTATCTTAATGTAAACTTGTGTGTATAAACCCATGTGTACACGCCATAGCACGGTACGCATACATATGCATGTATGTATGCAAGCAGCATGCATGTTATTTGCTAAATTTGGTGATAATAAACGAATCGTTCCGATCGTTCGTTTGGGAGCTATATGATATAGTAGTCTGATCTTGATCAAATATGGCACGGACGTTTAAATATATAGTAAACTGCCAAATATTAAGTTTTATGATAATCCCGTAAAAAATAACGAAGTAATTGATCTAAAACCCTATTTTCGACCGATGGTTCCTATGACAGCTATATGATATAGTGGTCCGATCTTTTTGAAAACTGCACATTATCTGCCTCTGGTATAGAAAAGCTTATATATGAACTTTAAATCCATAGCTCTAAAACTGTGGGACTAGTTTGCATAGCACCAGATAGACAGACGGACAGATATCGTCTTGTCCTCTCTTGCTGATCGAGAATATATATACTTCATGGGGTCGGCAACGATTCCTTCTCTGCGTTACAAACATCTGACCCATTTTATAATACTCGCTGCAAGGGTATAAAAACAACAAAAGAACAGGAAAATCGTATCCAAACTATTGAAGCATTTTCAAGAAATCAGAAATGTGTACATATAATTTTTACACCGACACAATGAAGTATTTCTGTTTTTTCATTTTTGTTGAGTTTCAATTAAAAACTTTGATTTAGATTGTAACGTTGTGCATATGCTGGGCTTCTGTATTGAAAGTTCTTTAATTTTGGTTCCCTGTGTTTCCCGCTTCCTGTTATCTGGTCCTTCGGCGTTGGTCTCCGGTCCCTGGGCTGGTCAACAACGCAAAGTAAAAATGTCGATTGAGAAACTGTGTTAAAAACGAAATTGCATTAATTGTGCGTAATTATGGATACGTATTGCCAAAAAGCCGTGCGGGGTCAATTCCTTCAAAGCAAATGCAGAAAAGTGAATAAAATTGAAAAAGATTTAAAACTTAATTTCCACCTATGCAGCACACTGCCGAAAGAGGAAAACAATTAAAATAAAAACAATTTCTATATGTGTGTATGTATATATACGACATTCTGCTACATGTATGAACATACATATGTACATATGAACATACACACATATATTTTTGCGGTATGTGTGGGAGGGAAGGGTGAACAGGATATTTTTTCGAATCTAAGAGAAAAATGCGATTGTCAAATTGATTCCGGAGCTCACTCAGGGGCCACGTATTTTTTTGATTCCTTGGTCCATCAGCAAATAGCAATAATCACACAACCATTTGCTAAAAAATCGGTTTCGACTCGCATTCGAAATCGAAAACTTCCAGAATTTTCTAGAGAGTTAACTATGAGCTATTGATTTGGGGCAAAATGAAAAGTTTGTATCATGCAGTCATAGGATGAAATGGTATATTAAAGTCGCCAAAATGTATGTAACAAGCAGAAAGAAGCATTTCGAACCCTATAAAGTGTATATATGTATGTATTCTTGAATATTATATATTTTAAATATAACTCGGTAATTTTTATTCCAATTTTTATGAAATTTCGTGAAATTATAGATATTTATATAGCAACCAAATCCGTCTTGCGGCCATTGTAGTACAAAAAGTTTCTACGTATAACTCGGCCATTTTTATTCCGATTTGGTGGAATGTTACATAACATGTATTAGCGTGTAAAATTAAACTACGATACGAGGAATATTGGAAATCGAATTTATCGAATTTTGGGGGCGGAAGGGGCGTGGCGTTTAAATAAATTTGGTCTGCGTTTATACTGTACGCATCTACTGTCCAAATGCGATAGCTCTAGCTTTTATAGTTTCCGAAATATACATAGGTGTTCAAAATATTGTTATATCCTTGCAAAAAGGGTATATTAATTTTGGTCAGAAGTGTGCAACGCATAGAAGGAGCCATCTCCGACCATATAAAGTATATATGTATATTCTTGATCAGCATGACAAGACGAGTTCAAATCCGTTTGTCCGTCTGTCTGTCTGTCCGTCTGTCTGTCTGTCCGTCTGTCTGGATCAACAGTTTCTCTTCCTAGACCGCTATAGCTACAGATCTGAAACTTTGCACAGAGTCTTGTATATACTGCAGGCATTGTATATGTCGGATTCATCCGAATCGGACGACTGTATCATATAGCTCCCATAGGAACCATCAGTCAAAAAATGAGTTTTAGATCAATAACTTCGTTCTTTTTCACCTGATCATTACAAAATTTAACATTTGGCAGTTTATTATACATCCAAACACCCGTGCAAAATTTGATCAAGATCGGACTAATATATCATAAAGCTCCCATAGGAACAATCGCACCAAAAATAGTTTTGCTTTCAAAAATTTGTTTGTTTCTTTTGCGATCATCACCAAATTTGGTAAATAACATTAGCACATAACAAATTATAATCCTGCCAAATTTGATAAAAATCGGAAAGCTATATGATAGAGCTGTCATACAAACAAACGGCAAACTGCATGCTGCATCTCTATATACATATATGCACATGCATGCATAGCGTGTAGATTGAAATTTTTTCACAAAAGCCTATTCATTTTGCGATCTCCATTTAGGGACTGAGTAACGCAAGAACTTGCAAGGGTATACAAACTTCGGCATGGTCGGAGTTAGCCCTGTCTTCTGGTTTTTCAAAGATCGTGGGCGGAAGCGGGAGTGGCAAAAGAAAAATAAAGTAAGTAAGTCGCCGGCCGACTTGGATATACCATGCATCAAGGGAAAAAACTACCTTGAGTTTATAAAACTAAATTCATGTACATACTTGGTCTGCGTGCATATTGCACGCATCTACTGTCCAAATACGATAGCTCTATCTTTTATAGTTCCCGAGATATGGGGGCTCAAAATATTGTTTTTCAAATAGCGAGGGCAAAAGGGGGCGGGGCAAAGAAAAAAAAATAAACTCGATCTACCTGCAGAGCAAACGGGTCTACCAGCCAAGTTTGGTAGCTCTAGCTCTTATAGTCTACGAGATCTCGATGATCCTACAGACGGACATGTCTCAATCGACTCGGCTATTGATACTGATCAAGAATATATATACTTTATAGGGTCGGAAAAGCTTAAACTTGGTCAGCGTCCACACCATACGAGTCTACATTCCAAATTTGGTAGCTTTTATAGTTCCTGAGATCTCTACACTCTTCCGGACGGTCAGCCGGACATGTCGCAATCGACTCGGCTATTGATCAAGAATATATATACTTAATAGGGTCGGGAATAATTCCTTGCCTGTTAAATACATTTTGGCGACTTTTATATACCTTTTCATCCTATGAGTGGAGAAAACAAAGCAAGGATACATTTTGTCATGTGTAGCATATATCCTATGGGGTCTGTCAGATACGAATGCAGTTTCGACGCTCAAAAATGGGTCCCAATGAATGGGCTTTCATAAAAGAAAAGGAAAAAATTGTTGGACAAACAGAGAATGAAATTTGCCTGGCGTGTATGCATTCATACACATTATGTATGTACTTACATATAAACATTGGTACATACATACGTATGTACATACAAATGTACATAATCATATGTAGCAGCGATGCGGGGGGTGGGTACTACACATACATATTTGGGTTTGCTTGTTTGTGTGTTTCTGATTTGACTGCGTGTCCACCACGTTCATGGTCAAGTTTGTTGCGTGCTACAAAACAATTTAATTAATTTCAGATTTGCGCGAAATTTTTCACTAGAGGCGCTAGCAGCGAAACTCACACAAACGCACACACACAACATACCTAGATATACCAAAAAATATAAGTATTCTGTATTTATGCAGACAGTGACTTGCAAAAGTTCAGAATTCGCACGTACTTGACTATTTATTTGTTTACCGATTTCTCCTACAGCCCGCCAGCTACGGTAAAAAGAACGGCATGTGGTACGCATCGCCCGGAAATCAGGGTTGGGGCTCCAAGCCGGCCAGTCGCAAGCCCTCAATAATGGAGGCGGATTTGGGCACATTATCCACCACATCGGGCTCGATAAAACGCAGCGCCGGTCGTGTGATACGCATCATCAATAATTTGGATCATTCGGTACAGGTGAGTGCAAACGAACTTCAATGAATTCCGCCAAAAAGTATTCATTCTTGCATGCATCTGCGTTGCACCGCTATGAGTAAAAAACGTTTCTATCTATAACTCGGCCATTTTTATTCCGATTCTTGTGATATTTGGTGGGATGATAGATATACGTGACATGTATTAGTGTACCAAATTTAATTTCGATACGATAAATATTTCGGGTGAAAATCGAAATTCGAATTTCGGGGGCGGAAGGGGGCGTGGCAAAAATTTGAAACAAACTGGGTCTGCGTGCATACTGCACGCATCTAATGTCCAAATCCGATAGCTCTATCTTTTATAGTTCCCGAGATATGGAGGCTCAAAATATTGTTTTTCAAATAGCGGGGGCGGGGCGAAAAAAAAAACTCGATCTGCCTGCAGAGCAAACGGGTCTACATGCCAAGTTTGGTAGCTCTAGCTCTTATAGTCTCTGAGATCTCGATGATCCTACAGACGGACAGACAGACGGACATGTCCCAATCGACTCGGCTATTGATACTGATCAAGAATATATATACTTTATAGGGTTGGAAAACTTCCTTCTCCCTGTTACATACATTTTGGCGACTTTAATAAACCATTTCATTCTGTGAATGCATGGTATAATGAGTAGGCCAACAAACTAGAAAACCGACAGGAAAAAAACCCAAAAAGCAGGCTGGCTTCGGCCATGGCAAACTTTGTGAATTCTTCTGCTGTTCTGCTACTTCTACCTCAAAGATCACGTCCAAAATGTTATAAACACTGTGTCTATGATGGAATCCTCATGCTCGTCATGCTGGTCAAGAATATATGTATACACTCCTTTTGTTCAAGAGTATCAAAATAGATCAAAAATATCAAAGAAGCTAACTTCGGCTATGCCGATGTTTGTATACCTTTGCAGCCCTTGACCATTACATATTATGTTCTAAAAAATTGTTTGTGTGTTATTCCAATAACGCAATACTTTAAATACACTAAAAAATTTGTCATCGACTTTAGTGGGATTCGAACTATTCGCTTAATTAACAAAAAAAAAATCTCAAAAAAATGTATGTCGCGAACGAGATTCGAACACACACCTTTCGTTTCATACACAACACCTCTATCCACTAAGCCATCGCACCTCCGTTGCTCGGACCAGCCAATCGCCCAATAGTAAGCGTGCCATGACAATGTAGCGATTGACATATTCACATATTCGCAATTTTGACACATATACATATGTGCTTTACTGCTTATGCGTTTGTGTATATATAGGCAAATTTTATATCGTCGAAATCAGGCGTTATGTTTATCCGATTGTTTTGAAATTCACGCATATGATGTAATCCCTTTATATTTATGTACGTAATCAGTTTGGATAAGATTGTTCAAAAAATAGAGAAGGTTTTCGCATTTAACGTTTGTATTTGTATTGCAGCTATATGATATAGTGGAAGAGCGTAGATGTGCAAGTGCCTGTATAGAAAAGCTTATATACGAACTTTGAATGCCATAGCTCTAAAACTGTGGGACTAGTTTCCGTAGCACCAGACAGACAGAAGGACATGGCTATATCAACTCGTCTTCTCTTGCTGATCAAGAATATATATACTTTATGGGGTCGAAAACGATCCATTCTCTGCGTTAAACATCTGACCAATTTTATAATACCCTCTGCAAGGGTAAAAAAAAAAGAGAAAATTGCACCGCATTCGGTTTTTCGTCGCATTCGGCGTATTGTTACGCCATTTCGTGTTCCTCCTCTGGTATTTATGTGCTTTGTGCAATTGCTTTAATTGCTGCGATTACTTAAATAAGTCTACGAGTCTACATTCTAAAGTTGGTATCTCTATCTTTTGTAGTTCCTGAGATATGATCAAGTGGAAAAAGCTACTTCGAATATATAAAACTAAATTCATATAGTACATACTCGTATGTATTAACTTTCTTTGCATGCGCGATTTCTAACATATGCTATCTCGCTCACTCTTATGTGTGTGCACTTTAGCGCCTCACCGGCCATATCCGCCCTTGCACCTTTTTGAGTGCAAAACCTTTCAATGTATAATGTACGCTTTTTTTGACACGCCCCTTAAGCCTCCAGAATTCAATAAAAAGTGATTTTCTCCCGCAATATTTATCGTATCTGAATTTAATTCGGCACACTGATATACATATGTTATAAACATCTATCATTCCACCATAAAATCGGAATAAAAATGGCCGAGTTATACATTGAAACGTTTTCCGCTCAAAGCGGTGGAAGGGCAGATTTGGCCATTTTTTTTTTTTTTTTTTTTTTTTTTAAATTGTTTATTTACAGATGTATATATGTATGTACTTAAACAAACAAAAGTGCTTATAATAATATATATAATGGACACTGTCTCTAATCGAGCTCTCTAGACCTGTTTTAATTTTAATTTCATTTTGTGAATTTTCTTAATTTTACTTACTAATAATAAGTTATAACAATAACAAATTTTTTGCAAAGAAAACAAGTAGGAAAAAAGAAAAACAGATTTGGCCATTGGGGCTCTAAAGTGCACACACATAAGGGTGAGCAAGATAGCATATGTTAGAAATCGCTTTCGAAAGAAATTTAATATATGAAATTAGTTTTATAAATTCGAAGTAGCTTTTCCACTTGATCAAAGTCGGCCCGGCGACTTACTTTATTTCCTTATTTATTGCTTGATCTGAGACGATCATTAATAAATATTCTTAGACTGGAAAGGAGCCAGAGCGTGCGTTTTACAAAAGACTTATATTTCTTAACTTTCTGGTTAATAAATTGCTGTTGGGATTGCCGCTCCATACTTCAAACACAAAATGAGTAAGCTCGTATTCACATGCAACATGTCCGTTTTTTCCAAAAGGGGCGTAAACGGTCAAAAAGTTTTGGAGCTTATTGACGTACTTAGCTAGTACACCTTTGTTTACACCTTCATACTTTTATTTCGGTGTGATTTTCTTTTAATTTGGCAAACTAGTACATGACAGGGGTATCTATCATTCCACCAGATTTCATAAAAACTGAAAATAACCGCATAGGTGAAAGATTTTGTATTCAAAACGGTGCAAATGCGTATTTGGCCGGTGGTGCGCTAAAGTGCTGGTGTGCATATAAGAGGGAGCGAGATAGCATGTGTTACAAATCGCGGCATGCGAAAGAAACTGAATATTTGAATTTTCACTTAATGATTAATATATCCAATTCGGCCCGGCGACTAACTTTTATTTATTCTATCTAAACTTTAGACTCTAAAGTATTAAGATTGGAAAAAAGTACATGCAGGGATCCTTTTATGCCAAAATAATCGAAATTTTACCCATAGTGGAAAGGCGCAATCAACCTTTGCCTACAGTTTTGGCCTGGCGAAGCCACGGATCCAAAAAGTATGCAGCAATCAAATGGAAAATCAATTGTCTGTAATTTGTATTTTATTGTATGCAGGCAGGTATCCACCCTGCCGTGAAACCCCGAAGCAGTCCCATCCCCCTCTCCCACCCAACAGCAAAAATTGAAGCCACGGTCAATTTGGTAATTTCCGCTGACGTACAAAAAACTAACGGAGAATATGAAAGACGGAGCGAAGGGTAACGGGCAAAAGGCAGCTGTAGTAGTCGCAGAGGTGCGGTTGGTGTTAGCACTGTAACTCTTTTACTTTCGAGCTGCGGTTTTTATACCTTTAAAATATATGAAACGGCCCGGCCAAGGAGTGGGCACTATGTACATGTCGAGGGGACCTGTTGTCTTTGTAACGTTTTATGGTAATTTCGCTAAGTGCAAGTACAATTTCTGTAAAAAAGGCGGGCCTTTTTGCACGGCACGTGCTGTTTTTATGAATCGAAAACTACATACATATGTTAGGCTTAATAGCGTGGCCATTGTAAGGACGGACCACTGTGACCTCGAAAAAAATACTTTTGCGATGTATAACTAAATACAAACACATGTCTTCAACATGTGCAAATTATCGAGCTGAACAACAAGTCTCAATGGGTGAGGCTATGCTAACACAGTTCAACTGTAAAATCTGCACCACTTAAATAAGGAACTCTTCAGCATGCCAATTCAAAATGAAATTCAATTACTGAAGCTTATAGAAAACACTTTAGTCGGATTTGGCCAACAACTCCTAACAACTTAGTTAGCCAAAATCGAAAATCATGGCTAATTAATATGATTCTCCAACCAGAGTAAAAACAATGAACCCAGACGGGATGCCAACACACAGAATAACAAACAAACGAAAGCAGAAGCAAAGCCAAACAACAATCGACCATCTCCAAGCGTTTCTATTCTTCACGTTTAATGGAGACCAAAGTAAAACCGACTCAACATATTAGAAATTTTAGTAGACGTCGGTGGTTTTTGTTGCTGTTGGTACTTTTATTCACACGGCCCGCTGCACCAATTTAATGGCCAAGGCCAAGGACAGATTTTTCAGATTCTGTATGTAATAGTATAAAAACCGCCGATGGCAATGCCTTCCGACGCCGAAATCGATTGCATTTCGCTTTGTTTGCTGTTTATACGTTAGAAGTGCTTGGAGTCTCCATGATGCACAGTGGTACGAATACACCGAATCATTTGTGTGCTTCTGGTTTCCTTTTGAAGAAAAGAATTGTTCTATTCGATTATAAGCCTGTCTGTTTTTATGCAAACTAGTCTGCCTTTCAGTTATTTGGATTAAGCTTAGCAGACCACTTGACTAAAGTTTTCATCTTTTCACCAAATGTTGTTCATATTGGACGACTATAACATAAGTAATAAATTAAGTAAGTCGCCGGCCGACTTGGATATACCAAACATCAAGTGAAAAAACTACTTCGAATTTTTAAAACTAAATTCATATACAACTACTTCGAATTTTTAAAACTAAATTCATATACATATTAAATTTCTTTCGCATGCGCGATTTCTAACACATGCCATCTCGCTCACTCTTATGTGTGTGCACTTAAGCGCCTCACCGGCCATATCCGCCCTAGCACCGCTTTAAGTGCAAAACGTTTCAACGTACATATACATAGTATAACTGGGCCTTTTTATTACGATTTTTATGAAATTATGTGGAATGATAGATGTTCACAACAGGTATGAGTGGTTCAAATTAAATTACGATACGATAATTAGTGCGGGAGAAAACCATGGGCGGAAGGAGGCGTGGCAAAAAAAAATAAATAAACTTGGTCAGCGTCTATACTACATGGTCTACATTTTAAATTTGGTAGCTCTATCATTTATAGTTGCTGAGATCTGTGCACTCTTACGGACCGACTTACGGACATGGCTATATCAATTTCTCTTCTCATGCTGGTTAAGAAGATATATCCTTTATGAGGTCGGAAAAGCTTCCATCTGCCTGTTACATACATTTTGGTGACTTTAATACACCGTTTCATCCTATGGATGCATGTTATAAATATAATCATATACCGAGAGAGTGTGAGACACAATAATGCTAAGACTATATTAGCACATTCGAGGTGCCTTTTGCTGTGAACGAGATAGACTGTGATAGACATATCTTTTAAAACCGCCTCATGTTAGCACATTTAAACAACCAAATGTTTTGAAAAATATAAAGACTAAGACAGCCAAACATGATTAGATTGTGAATTTATGTGGAATCTTGTCCAATCATATATTCTTTATATAAAAACCAGAACGCCGGGCTAGCTTCGGCCATGCCGAAGATTGCATACCCTTGCAAGTTCTTGTGTTACTCAATCCCAAAATGGAGATAGCAAAATATAAACCCTTTTGTGTAAAAACCCGTATCGACATGCCATAGCACGCATACATTTGCAATTCATGTTTGTATGACAGCTATATCATATATTCATCCGATTTTAATCAAATTTACCAGAATTATGTAGAAATGTAAGTTTGGCGCTGATCGCATAAGAAACAAAAAAAGTTTTTAGAAGCAAATCTTTTTGTTCTGATTGATCCTATGGGAGCTTTATGATATAGTAGTCCTATCTCGATTAAATTTGGCAATAACGTTAGAATATGTGGTAAACTGCCAAATGTTAAGTTCGATTATAATCAGATGAAAAAGAACGAAGTTATTGACCTAAATCTCTTTTCTCGACCAATGGTTCCTATGGGAGCTATTTGATATAGTCGTCCGATCGGGATGAATCCGAGATATACAATGCCTGCAGTATATACAAGACTTCGTACAAAATTGTAGATTTAGCGGTCTACTTTTTATGGTCGGACATGCCCCTTCTATGCGTTGCACACTTCTCACCAAAATTGATGTACCCTGTTTCCAAGGGTAAAAAAATATGTATGTGAAGAAATATATGAATTTTAAAATAGTAGAAAGATAGTAAATTGAAAGATTTAAAAAATTATATTCCGAAAAGTTTTTAAAAATACCATTTTTGATAAATGAGAAGAAAATATAAATAAAGGAAGTAAGTCGCCGGGCCGACTTGGATATACCATGCATTAGGTGAAGAGATTACATATTGAATTTCTTTTAAATGCTATCTCGCTCACTCTTATGTGGAAACGAGCACTTTAGCGCCCCCCGACCAAATCGGTGACTTCTAGCACATGCTATCTCGCTCTTTTTTGTGTGCATCTGCCTTGCACCGCTATGAGTGAAAAACGGTGATATATATAACCATTTTTATTCCGATTCTTGTGATATTTGGTGGGATGATAAATATACGTGACATGTATATCTGTGCCAAATTAAATTACGATAGGATAAATATTTCGAATTTCGGGGGCGGAAGGGAGCGTGGCAAAAATTTGAAACAAACTTGGTCTACGTACATACTGCATGCATCTAATGTCCAAATCCGATAGCTCTATCTTTTATAGTTCCCGAGATATGGAGGCTCAAAATATTGTTTTTCAAATAGCGGAGGCGGGGCGAAAAAAAAATAAACTCGATCTGCCTGCAGAGCAAACGGGTCTACCAGGGTGTCACAGAAAACGCTAGCGGTTTTGGCGACGTTTGAAATGTAAAACGCCGAAACCAAACGTTGGTGTCACGGAAATCTCCGACGTTTCATTTTCGGCAACATTTTCGGAGCCACAGCCACCGGTTGGGACATCGGCTGACTCGATCGCCGCTATTTCGGTATTTCGATTGTCGATAAGTGAAATAGGGTTGTGCAATTCCAAAAAAAAAAAATACTAACGTTTGGAATTAAAATTATTATACATTTTTCGTAAACCAAAAATTATTGCTTATGTTATACAACAAGAAAAAATGCACTTATTTTTTGGAGGTACAGTTAACACACTGCAACACCAAAATTTTTAAAATAATTATCGCGCGCAATATTGTCGGTCCTTTGACAACCCTGTTGTTTACATTTACTTCAAATTTGTAACTGTAAACAAATTTTGGCAAATTAACCAAAAATTTAAGAACAATGAATTAAATACAACAAGATGAATACAATGCATCGATAACTGCTAACTATTGCGTTTGTAAGCCTACATTATATTTTCTACACAATTCATTTTTCGCAACAATGGCAACTGTTTTACCCCAGAATAAAATTTCGTCCATGCGATTTCTAGGTATTAGCTCTGTTCAACAGGTCATTGGATGCAGACCTGGAGGTGTTTAGAACAAATGTGAGCGAAATCGTTGGGAATATTATTTAATGTAGACTCTTGCTTCTTTTAAGCAAGCGATTTCCATTTTTACAAATCTTCAATTACAAGTGAAATAATTTAAAATTCGATGCACATATTCAAATGCAAATGTAATTAAGTTTATTCGATCATATTAGAAACCTTATCCATCATAAATCCAAAAAATTTCAATTCATTTTAAAAAGGGCGGCAACTGCAATTGCATTTTTTTCAGCTGTTTACATTTCTTCTTCTTCTTTGGCTGGCCAAGATAAAAACAGAGACGTCAACTTGGTGCATTTTTTCGACGTTTACATTAAATTTATCTGTGTACACACAATTTAAAAAACTTTCTTAAATTTGGTCGTAATCCATAAAATTTGTGCTTTCTTGTGGCATATAACAAACTAAAATTGGAAACACAAATGTTTTGTCCGAAAATTAGTTTCTGCCGTTTTCAGCAGGATGGCAGCCTTGCTTATGGGCGATTTAAGCAAAAACGACGCTTGCTTGATTTTTTTCACAGGCGTTTTCGTAAAATAATAAATTATATATGAACACAAATATTGCCAGCGATTATTTGAATGCAATTCCATCCAAAAAATAATCAAAGTGTATTTCAACACCATTCTTTTTTCAACATAATTTGCTGTAAGCGCAAAATTAACCAAACGTTGGAGCAAAACTCGCAACTTTTCAAAACTGTCAAAAGAGGTTTCTGTGACACCCTACATTTGTGTTTGGGGCGATTTTAGGGCGTTAGCGATTTCTGTGACACCCCTGAACATGCCAAGTTTGGTAGCTCTAGCTCTTTTAGTCTCCGAGATCTCGATGATCCTACAGGCGGACAGACAGACGGACATGTCTCAATCGACTCGGCTATTGATACTGATCAAGAATATATATACTTTAAAGGGTCGGAAAAGCTTACTTCTCCCTGTTACATACATTTTCGCGACTTTAATATACCATTTCATCCTATGGTTCCATGGTATAATTACGAAAATTGAGATAAATGAAAGATAGCAGAAACTGATGACGAAATAAAGACGTTATAAATTCGGCGAAAAGTACTGTAGCTCTACAAAACAAATGCAAACGAAAAAACGAACCATAAACCATGTTAGATGGACAAAAAATATAATTTGAAGCAAAAAGTCAGACATCAAGGCCATTAGTATATATGTAAGTTGCACAACTAAATCGTGCTGTTATAGAGAGGTTTAGGCATCGGATGTGAACGAGAGGATTGTATAGATAGAAGTCATTGCCGATGAAATCCAGAAAGGCTTGCACGATTGCCGATCTATATACATAAGTACAGAATCGATGTTAATTCAAATCAAAACAGTACGTACCATCAGAACAAGGGCCAGCAGGCAAGAACGTAGTCGCCTTGCTGTAAGTACATACACTCTACTACCGGCTTTTTGGTTCTTCCTGAAGGGATAATGCATAATAAACAATTTTTGAATGTACTGCAAAAAAAAAAAAACGCGGATGTAGGGAAAGCATATTCTTGATCAGCTTTAGAAGAGAAATTGACCATGTCTGTGCAGAGATTTTGATAATCCCCTATATCTCGGGAACTATAAAAGTTTGAGCTATCGTATTTGGTCTACTGATCCGGGCCATTTAACGCGTACAAAAAACCATTTCCAGGGTAGAAACTAAATACATATATTAAATTAAGTTTTATGCGCGTGTGTCTACCACAAAATAAACTTTATCCCGGCCAGATGCTCTAATTTTATGCACACAAAATAGCGGTTTTATCAAGCACCGAAGGTCATTGAAATCTCAAGTATGGGCCATCTTAAGAATAAGAATTAGACGGAATACCCAAAGCCAGAATGCAATAACGCGTACCCCCATCACTCACTCTCGTACCTTAACCCAATACCCCCCAAACCACCTGCCAGCAATTATAAAAGCCAAAGCTTGAGTGGCTGGCAAACAATGCTGGGCCCCTGGTATCAACAAAATAATATGTATTAAGTATTAAAACCAAATAAGATGGAAAAAACCCAAAGTGGGTTAAAGACTTCCATCGCACACAGCACGAAGGATAAAGGGTGACGTATACGACAACATACATACTTATAATTATAAGTAATAATGGCGACCAAAGAGGGGATGTGCGCTAAACCAACGGAAGTTGCGTGCGAGTGCTAAATGACCACAAGGTATAAAAGTGTTGAAACCCAAAGCTTTCAAAAGCATACATATGTGTACATACGAGCATACATATCTTGTAGAAAAACACACTTGCAAACCTAGATAAATCTAAGTACATATATACACAAAAGGTTCCGAACATTCTGAGATCAGATCATTTTCTACGCCATTATGCTATATTCGATTTTGTTGTTCATTTCAACTAAGACTGCATATTTATTTTACAAACTAACACGAGCCACGTGTGGCACGCAGTGGCTTGAGTGATCGGCGTCTACATTTTAAATTTGGTAGCTCTAGCCTAACAGTCACCCGCAATATTTATCGTATCGTAATTTTATTTGAAACACTCATACATGTTGTGAACATCTATCATTCCACCAAATTTCATAAAAATCTGAATAAAACTGGCCAAGTTATACGTTCAAACGTTGTGTACTTAACGCGGTGCAAGGGAGGATTTATCCGATGGGGCGCTAAAGTGCACACACAAGAGTGAGCAAGATAGCATGCGTTAGAAATCGCGCATGCGAAAAATTTTAATACATATATGAATTTAGTTTTATAAATTTGAAGTAGTTTTTTCATTGGATGCAAGGTATATCAAAGTCGGCCCAACGACTTATTTACTTTATTATAATTTGATTTTAAAAGAAAATTGAAAAGAAAAATATATTGTGATACTCATTCGAAATTTAAATACGAGTAAAGCTTTATGAATGAAACTTGAATGCGCGTCAAACGCATGATCCAAAATTCAAATGACTGCGAAGTTCTAACAGTTTCATTCCCCGCAGTCATATGACAAATTCGGAGAACCCATCTTCCAATCATTTCTGCTTTTGGCATGACTATAAATCACGGTCAAACATTTCAAAAAATGGGAATTTTATTAAGGAGGCCTGTTTTTAGTCACGGGCAGTAGAGTTCGATCATTTGATGGATTGAGATTCTATACTTTCGAAAACGCTAAGGACCACTTTTTAAGTAATATCAGAGTCTTTATTAAAAAGATTGATTATAGAGAAATAAGTCGTTCTTCATTTATTTTCCTAGAATGCGGTCGATTGTGTCGGCCGCGGGTGTTACTAAGTAGTAGTATTAATTGTATATATAACGAACGTGTACCTATGTACTTATGTATGAATATACGACCGTACAGTATTCCTTTGAATCCAATTCTATTTGCAGTGTCGTGTTTTGTTAAACCTTCGCACCTCCCAGCCATTTGAGGAAGTGCTTGAGGATTTGGGTCAAGTGTTGAAAATTAACGGAGCAAAAAAAATGTACACGGGCACTGGCCAGGAGGTAAGGTTTTAATCTTGACTTACTCCGCCTAATAACTTAATATACAAAGTTGTGAACATGATTTGACTATTTTATTTTTACACATTTTCCTCACAGGTGCGCAGTTTCTCCCAATTGCGCAACGAATTTGCCGATGTGGACACATTCTATTTGGCCACAGGTACAGCTCTGATTGCTGGTTCGCCCATTCGTAGGTCGCGGTCACGCCCTTCGGTAGTGGCGGCTGCCCCCATTTTACCCACGGACGAATTGCCCAAGGTGCCGTTGCGAGGCGCTCGTCCACGCAGCAAGAGTCGTCCTCGGATATTGTATGCCCCAGAGAGTGAGATATTACGACCGAATGGGGAGTACTCCATGTTGGATATAATGAAAGAAGAGCCCACTAAGGTGACTATACGTGGATTGCGACGCACCTTTTATCCGCCCTTACACCATGCGCCGGCTGATAATTCACCGCCAGACAAAAAATTGCAATTGCAATGGGTGTAAGTATAAGTAGCAGTTACACATATCGAATATTTGTCGACGAGGACCATTTGGTGGGAAGTTTAAGCTACTTTAAAACGCTTTCCATTGTCTTTATAATAGTTATACCATATGGGATCATCAATAAAATTCTAATTTTTTTCCTAATCCAGCCACGGTTATCGTGGAATTGACGCCCGTCGCAATCTATGGGTGTTGCCGTCTGGAGAGCTTCTCTACTATGTGGCCGCTGTGGCAGTTCTATTCGATCGCGACGAAGATGCTCAACGTCACTATATAGGCCACACCGAAGACATTATGTGGTAAGGATACAAGCATTCCCTCTGAATACTAGAGTCAAACGAATTTGTCATCCATTTTGTAGCATGGATGTGCATCCCTCGCGAGAGCTGGTGGCTTCCGGTCAAAAGGCAGGTCGCGATCGAAAATCACAGGCTCACGTACGCATTTGGAGTACCGAATCGTTGCAAACGCTATACGTCTTTGGTATGGGAGAACTGGATAGCGGAGTTACTGCCGTAGCCTTTTCGCAACTGGTAAGTTACCATCGAATGGTGCCTGCATACAGGTATACCTAATCACTTATTTGCAGAACGGAGGCAGTTATATTCTGGCGGTGGATAGCGGACGGGAAAGTATCTTGTCAGTTTGGCAATGGCAATGGGGTCACCTACTGGGCAAAGTGGCTGTACGGCTTAAAATGAAAACGTTTTGTGTTCCGCTTATCTTAGCTTTTATCTTGTAGACCCTGCAAGAAGGACTATCGGGTGCCGCTTTTCATCCCCTCGATGATAATCTTATCATCACACATGGTCGTGGTCACTTGGCTTTCTGGCATCGTCGCAAAGATGGTTTCTTCGAACGTACAGATATCGTTAAGCAACCTTCACGTTCACATGTGACCAGCGTCCAGTTTGAGCCGGATGGCGATGTTATAACGGCTGACTCCGATGGTTTCATAACCATATACTCGGTAGACTCCGATGGCGCCTACTTTGTGCGCACCGAATTCGAGGCCCACAACAAAGGCATAGGCTGTCTTATTATGCTTGGAGAGGGCACTCTGCTTTCGGGCGGTGAAAAGGATCGCAAAATTGCCGCATGGGATTCCCTACAGAACTACAAGAAGATAGCCGATACAAAGGTGCGATGCAGACAAAAGGAAGATAATACAGCCGACAATAACGCATTTATATACTCTTTTAGCTTCCCGAAGCTACAGGTGGAGTGAGAACTATTTATCCCCAGCGTCCTGGCCGCAATGATGGCAATATCTATGTGGGCACCACCCGCAACAATATCCTCGAAGGCTCTTTGCAGCGTCGCTTCACTCAGGTTGTATTTGGTCACGGTCGCCAACTTTGGGGCTTGGCCGCCCATCCTGATGATGAACTATATGCCACAGCTGGCCATGATAAGCATGTGGCCTTGTGGCGTAAGAATAAACTAATTTGGACCATTCAAACCGGTTATGAGTGTGTTGCATTGGCTTTTCATCCATTTGGCACTCTGGCTGCGGGCAGCACTGAGGGCCATCTGTTGGTTATAAATTGTGACAACGGAGCGGTGATGTTGACGCTACGTGTCTGTGGATCACCCCTTAACTGTGTGGCATACAATCAGGGTGAGAACGAAGTACTTGTAGCGTGAAAATGTTTGATGTGACAATCTTTATATAATTCATAGTTGGCGACATGATCGCTATGGGTTCACAAAATGGCAGCATTTACCTATTTCGCGTCTCCCGCGATGGTTTTTCATATAAAAAGGTCAACAAAATACGTGGTTCCCAGCCTCTCACTCATCTGGATTGGAGTATGGATGGAAATTTCGTGCAGACAGTGACCGTCGACTTTGATCTACTATTTTGGGACGCTAAGTCACTGTCACCTGAACGTAGCCCTATTGCCATGAAGGACGTCAAATGGTTGACCAACAACTGCACAGTGGGCTTTTTGGTGGCTGGACAGTGGAGCAATCGTTATTACAGCAATACCAATACAATTGTAGCCACTTGCAGTCGATCAGCTGCCCACGACATGTTAGCTTCTGGTGATGCTGAAGGATATTTGCGCTTGTTAAGGTGAATTCCAAACAAAAACACATGTTGACGAGATGTAGAATTGTAAAAAGGGTAACATTCGATGTTTAGTAAGGCACAGTAACTCCAATTATTTGGAGGATTCTCAACTTAAAACTTTAGTTTTCTTTTGGTTTCCTATACACCTGATTTCTAACCATGCATCAATTTGCAGATATCCGTGCATTTCGCCACGTGCCGAGTTCCACGAATCCAAGGTCTATTCCGGCATGCTGGCTTGTGCTCGTTTCCTATGCGGCGATCACACCCTCATAACCGTGGGCGGTACAGATGCTTCCTTAATGGTCTGGGACATTGTTGAGGAATAACTGAAATGGCCACCGTGGCGCCCTACTGGACAGTACGAATCATCTTACACGGATTACTGGCATCGCCGCACATCTCGATTTTCGTCCACCGTTTTGGACAGTGACTCTGTGGACTATCAGTAGCTCCGTACTCCCAAGTACTCTCTAGTTTTTACGCTTGCAACTACAACAAATTGGCCACCATTCCCATTTGGTTTTATAGAAAAAATTAATAAAATTCTAATCTAATATTAGATTCTCTCCCGTAAATATGAAGAAAATTAAAACATTTTTGAGAATTTTTAAAAAAGAATGTACAACAAAATGTATTAGCTAGCACCAAACTTTGCTTCCACAACTCGAAAACTTCCATTAGTGTTGCCATCTGCATTTTATTTATATTTATTTCCTTTTGGTTACCAACTCTTAATGCCACTGGTGGTACTATAAATCTAAAACTGAAACTAAATATTCTACTAAACATTTTCATACTACTTCACCTTTCAAACAAAAATACAAATGTAGCAACAGTCAAGATGCACACATACATACATACATATGATTAATGAAATGTGCACTTCCAACAACTTACATACTTGCGTAGATATATATATATATATGTCTATGTACAATATATGTAATGTGTATTGTTATATCAAAACAGAATTTTTTTTTAGCGTTGAAATAAATAAACAGTTTGAACAAAAAATGAGACAAACTATTTTAAAAATTGCAGGTTATTTGAAATCAAGTTAACAATCGATAGTCGATTGCCTGCCCAACGGCGCCATCTACATTGACAATAAACCATATGTAAAAGAAATGTAATATATCCTTGAGTTAGCGACGGCCCTCTGTTAACTCACTAATAACTTTTTTCCATTTGTTGATATTCAATTATTTTGTTAAGAACTAACATTTTTAACCAAATTAAAGTTTATATTTGTTTATAGTACCTGAAATTTGGTCATGGAAAATCAGCAACCCTCGCACGACATTTTGGGATATAAATGTAATGTACTTTCAAGAACATCCCCAAAAAGTTTTATCAAAATTGCGTGAATAGTTTTTTCCCCTGATAAGTTTGCTGCCAACTCCGGAACCGGAATCAGTGTCCGGAACAAGTGAACCCGTAGACGGAACCAGCTTTCAGCCACTCTGAAAACCATATCGATATGATGAAATACCCTAAAATTGTCGCTGTCTTTTTCTAGCCAACGTCATGCACGGTAGCTGATTCAATGGGCCACTAAGTAATGTACACGTATGTGATCAGATTTCGAGATATACAAGGGTGTCACAGAAATCGCTAACGCCCCAAAATCGCCCCAAACACAAATGTAGGGTGTCACAGAAACCTCTTTTTGAATGTTACAAGTTTTTCTCCAACGTTTGGTTAATTTTGCGCTTACAGCAAATTATTTTGAAAAAAGAATGGTGTTGAAATAAACTTTGATTATTTTTGGATGGAATTGCATTCAAATAATCGCTAGCAATATTTGTGTTCATATATAATTTATTATTTTACGAAAACGCCTGTGAAAAAAATCCAGCAAGTGTCGTTTTTGCTTAAATCACCCATAAGCAAGGCTGCCATCCTGCTGAAAGCGGCAGAAACTTATTTTCGGACAAAACATTTGTGTTTCCAATTTTAGTTTGTTATATGCCACAAGTAAGCACAAATTTTATGGATTACGACCAATTTTAAGAAAGTTTTTTAAATTGTGTGTACACGGATATATTTAATGTAAACGTCGAACAAATGCACCAAGTTGACGCCTCTGTTTTTATCTTGGCCAGCCAAAGAAGAAGAAATGTAAACAGCTGTAAAAAATGCAATTGCAGTTGCCGCCTTTTTATACCCTTGCAGAGGGTATTATAAAATTGGTCAGATGTTTGTAACGCAGAGAAGGGATCGTTTCCGACCCCATAAAGTATATATATTCTTGATCAGCAAGAGAAAACGAGTTGATATATATATTGATAGACGGACGTCTGTCCGTTTGTCCTTCTGTCCGTCTGTCTGTCTGGTGCTGCGCGAACTAGTCCCACAGTTTTAGAGCTATGGCATTTAAAGTTCGTATATAAGCTTTTCTATACAGCCACATGCACATCTGCGATTTTGAATAAGATCGGACAACTATATCATATAGCTGCCATACAAATACAAACGTTAAATGCGAATAAGTTCTCTATTTTTTGAACAATCTTATCCAAACTGATTATGTACAAAAATAAAAAGGGATTACCTCATATGCGTGAATTTCAAAACAATCGGATAAACATAACGCCTGATTTCGACGATATAAAATTTGCCTATATAGCGTGCACTGCTTATGGCAGCATAATGCTGCATATAGCGTGCAATAAGCAGTGCACGCATAAGCAGTGAAGCACATATGTATATGTATGTGTCAAAATTGCGATTGTGTGTGTGTGAATATGAATATCAATCGCTACATTGTCTTGGCACGCTTACTATTTGGCGATTGGCTGCCCCCGGTCAATGTATTTAAAATATTTCTTTATTGGATTAAGAAACAAAAAATTGTTTAGGAAATAAAAAGGAATGGTCAAGGGCTGCAAGGGTATACAAACTTTGGCTTAGCCGAAGTTAGCTTTTTTGATATTTTAAAATGAATTGAAATTGTTTGGATTTCTGAAGGATATGGTTTCTAATATGATCGAATAAACTTAATTAAATTTGCATTTGAATATGTGCATCGAATTTTAAATTATTTCACTTGTAATTGAAGATTTGTAAAAATGGAAATCGCTTGCTAAAAAGAAGCAAGAGTCTAGATTAAATAATATTCCCAACGATTTTGCCCACATTTGTTCTAAACACTTCCAGGTCTGCATCCAATGACCTGTTGAACAGTAGAAAAGAGAATGTAGGCTTACAAAGGCAATAGTTAGCAGTTATCGATGCATTGTATTCGTCTTGTTGTACTTAATTCATTGTTTTGAAATTTTTGGTGAATTTGGCCAAATTTGTTTACAGTTGCCAAATTAAATTAAACGGGTTGTCAATGCACCGACAACATTGCGCGCAATAATAATTTTAAAAATTTTGGTGTTGCAGTATGTTAACTGTACCTCCAAAAAATATGTAAATATTTTCTTGTTGTATAACATTTGCAATAATTTTTGGTTTACGAAAAATGTATAACAATTTTAATTCCAAACGTTAGTATTTTTTTTTTTTTTAATTGCACAACCCTATGGCACTTATCGACAATACCGAAAATAGCGGCGATCGAGTCAGCTGATGTGCCGAAAATGAAACGTCGGAGATTTCCATGACACCAACGTTTAGTTTCGGCGTTTTACATTTCAAACGTCGTCAAAATAGCGTTTTCTGTGACACCCCTGGTATACATATATATACTTATCTACGCAAGTATGTAAGTTGATGGAAATGCACATTTCATTAATCATATGTATGTATGTGTGAATCTTGACTGTTGCTACATTTGTTTTTTTGTTTGGAAGGTGTTTAGTAGAATATTTAGTTTCAGTTTTAGATTTATAGTACCATTTGGAGTTGGTAACCAAAAGGAAATAAATATAAATAAAATACAGATGGCAACACTAACGGAAGATTTTGAGTTGTGGAAGCAAAGTTTGGAGCTAGCTTATACATTTTGTTGTACATTCTTTTCCAAAAATTGTCAAAAATTGTTTCATTTTTTTGTAAGCGTAAAAACTAGAGAGTACTTGGGAGTACGGAGCTACTGATAGTCCACAGAGACACTGTCCAAAACGATGGACAAAAATCGAGATGTGCGGCGATGCTAGTATTCCGTGTGAGATGATTCGTGCTGTCCAGTAGGGCGCCACGGTGGCCATTTAAGCTATTCCTCAACGATGTTCCAGACCATTAAGGGAGCATGCCAGAATAAACCTTGGAATAAATACAAAAACATTAGAATTTGAAGTTCTACAAATCCTTTGCTTTTTTTCGCTTGCAGAGTGTATTTTGAAATTTTTCAGATGTTTCGGCATCAGATGTACCCTCTATTTCTAAGGCTGCAAACACAGCGCGCGCTGTGACGAAGAGGCAGATGAAGACGAAACCCAAGCAATCAGCTTCAAACGCTGCTGTACTAATTTTGAAGACGAATCGCTTGCTATTTTACGTCACAATTAGTCTTTCATCACATATAATTGGCGTTTTATTAAAACTAGTCCAATTTTTAATAATAAGTGGCTCAATTTTAATTAGAATGTAATCAAATGTGCTAATTGTCATTCTGGTGTATTCCACAAATTTCTTTTCATCGTGGCGCAGCTCATCATACATATCAATTATTTACTTTTATACGTTTTAATTTTAAATATAAGCTTTGCTCAATCTGCAGGTCATTATCTGATGAGGAATCCATTGCGACTAACATAACAAAAGCGCAACCAATTCGTCTTGCACTGTGCAACCTATTCGCTTACTCGCAACGCAAGCAATTTCTCTTCAGCTTCGTCTTCATCTTCGTATCAGCGCGCACTGTGTTTGTAGCATAAAAGTTTTAATGCTTTAATTTTTTTATTTGACTCGAAAGAAGATCCCGAAGGTTTCAAAAACTCGGCAATAGTGCAGGTTTTACATCGTTACTCAGTAAATATGGGCAAATATTCAATAACACAGTCTAGACTCTAGAGTAAACATTTGCATAATTACTTTTTGGTACAACTTTACAGAAATTGCTTTTCACACATGAACATTTGTTTTATATGTGATATGTCAAAATATGCTTTTGAATATAATTAAACACAATCCGAATATATTTCAGAATTTACTAGTGGCGGTTGATGTTAACCCACAAATGGTCCTTGGTTAGCTCATGATACTTATTAATATTTCGAAGTTGCGAAGGGTTGTCATCATGTTCACAAATATGTATGAAATTTCATTATCGATAGGTAGTTGCGAACTACCATATATCGAAAACAGATCACATACATGTACATTACTTAGTGGCCCATCGAATCGTTGGCTAGAAAACATAGCGACAATTTTAGGGTATTTCATCATATCGATATGGTTTTCAGTGTGGCTGAAAGCTGGTTCCGCCTACGGGTTCACTAGTTCCGAACACTGATTCCGGTTCCGGAGTTGGCGGCAAACTTATCAGGGGAAAAAACTATTCACGCAATTTTGATAAAATTTGTTGGGGATGTTCTTGAAAGTACATTACATTTATATCCCAAAATGTCGCGCGAGGGTTGCTGATTTTCCATGACCAAATTTCAGGTACTATAAACAAATATAAACTTTAATTTGGTTAAAAATGTTAGTTCTTAACAAAATAATTGAATATCAACAAATGGAAAAAAGTTATTAATGAGTTAACAGAGGGCCGTCGCTAACTCAAGGATATATTACATTTCTTTTACATATGGTTTATTGTCGATGTAGATGGCGCCGTTGGGCAGGCAATCGACTATCGATTGTTAACTTGATTTCAAATAACCCGCAATTTTTAAATTTTTTTTGTTCAGACTGTGTATTTATTCCAACGCTAAAAAAATTCTGTTTTGATATAACAATACACATTACCTATATTGTACATAGACATATATACAGGAGAGTCACAGAAATTGCTAACGCCCCAAACGCAAATGTTGGGTGTCACAGAAACCTCTTTTGACAGTTTTGAAAATTTACAAGTTTTTCTCCAACGTTTGGTTAATTTTGCGCTTACAGCAAATTATTTTGAAAAAAGAATAGTGTTGAAATAAACTTTGATTATTTTTGGATGGAATTGCATTCAAATAATCGCTAGCAATATTTGTGTTCATATATAATTTATTATTTTACGAAAACGCCTGTGAAAAAAATCCAGCAAGTGTCGTTTTTGCTTAAATCACCCATAAGCAAGGCTGCCATCCTGCTGAAAGCGGCAGAAACTTATTTTCGGACAAAACATTTGTGTTTCCAATTTTAGTTTGTTATATGCGACAAGTAAGCACAAATTTTATGGATTACGACCAAATTTAAGAAAGTTTTTTAAATTGTGTGTACACGGATAAATTTAATGTAAACGTCGAAAAAATGCACCAAGTTGACGTCTCTGTTTTTATCTTGGCCATCCAAAGAAGAAGAAGAAATGTAAACAGCTGTAAAAAATGCAATTGCAGTTGCCGCCTTTTTTAAAACGAATTGAAATTGTTTGGATTTCTGATGGATATGGTTTCTAATATGATCGAATAAACTTAATTAAATTTGCATTTGAATATGTGCATCGAATTTTAAATTATTTCACTTATAATTGAAGATTTGTAAAAATGGAAATCGCTTGCTAAAAAGAAGCAAGAGTCTAGATTAAATAATATTCCCAACGATTTTGCTCACATTTGTTCTAAACACCTCCAGGTCTGCATCCAATGACCTGTTGAACAGTAGAAAAGAGAATGTAGGCTTACAAACGCAATAGATAGCAGTTATCGATGCATTGTATTCGTCTTGTTGTACTTAATTCATTGTTTTTAAATTTTTGGTGAATTTGGCCAAATTTGTTTACAGTTGCCAAATTAAATTAAACGGGTTGTCAATGCACCGACGCGATAATAATTTTAAAAATTTTGTTGTTGCAGTATGTTAACTGTACCTCAAAAAAATATGTAAATATTTTCTTGTTGTATAACATTTGCAATAATTTTTGGTTTACGAAAAATGTATAACAATTTTAATTCCAAACGTTAGTATTTTTTTTTTTTTAATTGCACAACCCTATGGCACTTATTGACAATACCGAAAATAGCGGCGATCGAGTCAGCTGATGTGCCGAAAATGAAACGTCGGAGATTTCCATGACACCAACGTTTAGTTTCGGCGTTTTACATTTCAAACGTCGTCAAAATAGCGTTTTCTGTGACACCCCTGGTATACATATATATATCTACGCAAGTATGTAAGTTGTTGGAAATGCACATTTCATTAATCATATGTATGTATGTGTGAATCTTGACTGTTGCTACATTTGTTTTTTTGTTTGGAAGGTGTTTAGTAGAATATTTAGTTTCAGTTTTAGATTTATAGTACCATTTGGAGTTGGTAACCAAAAGGAAATAAATATAAATAAAATACAGATGGCAACACTAACGGAAGATTTTGAGTTGTGGAAGCAAAGTTTGGAGCTAGCTTATACATTTTGTTGTACATTCTTTTCCAAAAATTGTTTCATTTTTTTGTAAGCGTAAAAACTAGAGAGTACTTGGGAGTACGGAGCTACTGATAGTCCACAGAGACACTGTCCAAAACGATGGACAAAAATCGAGATGTGCGGCGATGCTAGTATTCCGTGTGAGATGATTCGTGCTGTCCAGTAGGGCGCCACGGTGGCCATTTAAGCTATTCCTCAACGATGTTCCAGACCATTAAGGGAGCATGCCAGAATAAACCTTGGAATAAATACAAAAACATTAGAATTTGAAGTTCTACAAATCCTTTGCTTTTTTTCGCTTGCAGAGTGTATTTTGAAATTTTTCAGATGTTTCTGCATCAGATGTACCCTCTATTTCTAAGGCTGCAAACACAGCGCGCGCTGTGACGAAGAGGCAGATGAAGACGAAACCCAAGCAATCAGCTTCAAACGCTGCTGTACTAATTTTGAAGACGAATCGCTTGCTATTTTACGTCACAATTAGTCTTTCATCACATATGTATAATTGGCGTTTTATTATAATTAGTCCAATTTTTAATAATAAGTGGCTCAATTTTAATAAGAATGTAATCAAATGTGCTAATTGTCACTCTGGTGTATTCCACAAATTTCTTTTCATCGTGGCGCAGCTCATCATACAAATCAATTATTTACTTTTATACGTTTTTGTTTGTAGGGGGGCGGAAAGCTTCTGAATAGATTTGGATATGTATGAGTGATTGGCGGGTGCCAATATACTTCCTTCTCTTGTGGTGGGTGAGTCTGTGGAACTTGGTTGATTAAAACGCACGGTTCTTTCGTTTAATTCAGGGATCTTTATTTCACAGAACTCGCGAACTGGGGAATTTCGAGTGGAAGAAAACTTTTGGGTAAAATTCGGGGGTCGAACGCGTCCGATTTTAATGGCGGTTTTCACTAATACTGCCGGTCATTTTGGATAGTGTGACCGCCCTCGCGTTGGCCCGAGCGCGGTCGTTCCCGACTGGACCGATGGCTAGACCCAGAGCCTTCGCGAACGAAGCGTTGACACGGCTCATCGGGCTGCACGCGTCCAGGAGGACCCGGGTGTCAAACTGCTTGACTCCGTTGCCTAGTCGCACCACGGCAGTGGGCATCACTACAGTCGACCTGGACTGCAGGAGGGAGTTCAGCGTGGGCGCTTGGGACGGATCACGAGCGGAGGGGGACTTGTCGGAACGCCGCTGGGAGGAGCGCTGCCGTGAAGGCTGGTCATCTGACCGTCTGGGGGACCGACGTCTTGGGGTCTGGTCAGCCATGTGGAGGAGCGTGTGGTGGCTCTGCCCACACCGTCGGCATCCGTCGGGACTGCGGCAGGACTCGCCCGAATGCTCGTGGGCCAGGCAGTTGGGGCAGTACTTGTTCACAAGTACTGCACGCAGGCGCTTCTCCGCGCGTAGGTTAAGGAATCGCCGGCACTGGCGGAGGGCGTGGACTCCTCGACAGACCCGGCACCTATAGGAGTCGACTCCGCGGATGCGGTGGGTCTCCTCACGGGTGCGGGTGGTACGCCTTGGGGCCATTGCGGTTGGGTTGTAGCGAGAGTCTAGAATGGGAGCAAACTGGATTAGTTATTGTCGCGGAGACGGACACAAGACATTGAGACGATGACACGCAACGGAACACAGGATATGTAGGAGGACGTTACGGCTTGGAGGTGTCCGGGACGAGCTCGCTATCGCTATGTAGAAGGATAAGCTTCGCGACCGGTCGTCGGATGGACCCGCGCGAAGTCCTAACATCGACAACCCGGACCAGCCCGTCGGCACCGGAATGCCGACCTTCCACTCGGCCTAGACGCCACTCGGTTGGTGGCAGATTGTCTTCCGAAACGATAACGAGATCGCCGATCTGCAGGTTGCGATCCGGGGCCTTCCATTTGTGCCGTTTTTGGAGCTCTCGAAGGTACTCCTCCTTCCAACGACGACAAAAGTTCTGGTGGAGTGCCTTCAGACGTTGCCACCGGTTGATCACGGACATGGGATCGACGTGAATCTCCGGCTCCGCAATGGATATGAGGGGCCCCCCCACGAGGAAGTGTCCGGGGGTTAACGCCAACAAGTCTGACGGATCCTCACTCATGGGGGAGATTGGACGCGAGTTCAAACATGCCTCGATCCGACACAGGAGTGTGGACAACTCCTCCATAGTGTACCTCATCGTCGAAGACCCCTTGTAGAACAAGACCTTGAAGCTCTTCACCCCCGCTTCCCACAATCCGCCCATATGGGGTGCGCCGGGTGGAATGAAATGCCAGGAGAGGATGTGTTGGCTGAAGGAGTTCAGTATGCATCCTTTGGTGGCGTCCAGGAAGTCCTTCTCTAAGGCTTTGGAGGCTCCAACGAAAGTCTTGCCATTATCGGAATAAATGCGCTGAGGGCACTGGCGACGGGCTACGAATCGGGAGAATGCAGCCAGGAATTTTTCGGTGGTGAGATCCGACGTGGCTTCGAGGTGGATTGCCCTGGTACTGAAGCACACAAAGACGCACACGTACCCTTTGGTGATGAGGCAGGCTCTGCCAGTGAAATTCTTGATTTCGAATGGACCCGCGAAATCAATACCGGTATGGGTGAAGGGTCTGGAGAATGTGGTGCGCTCACGAGGGAGGTCTCCCATCATCTGGGTCAGCTGCCGTCGCCTGTGGAGGATACAGGGCTTGCAGCCTCGGATGTGGGCCTTGATAAGGTTCGCAATCCTTGGAATCCAGAATTTTGCACGAAGATACCGTATCATCAGCTGATTGCCTCCATGCAGGGTGACGCGATGCGCGAAATCGACGAGCAGGCGCGTCAGACGGGCGCCGTACGGGAGCAAAATGGGATGACGCTCATCGTACGTTAAGGATTCGGACGCCCGAAGCCGCCCACCGGACCGGAGAATCCCATGTTGATCCAGGAATGGGTTGAGGTTGAGCAGCTTGCTTGAAGACGGAAGTGGTTGCTTCTCAGTGAGACGTCCGATTTCCGTGGAGTACTCATCGCGCTGGGTGGCCCGAATAAGCACTCTCTCCGCTGTCAGCATCTCTTCCTTGCTGAGCTGGGTTGTGGGGGGAAGAGAGGCCCTCGGCCGCATGAATCGCTGGACGTATGCGATCACCCTCAGGGCTCTGCCGTAATTGGAGAAGCGCTCGATGACGCCCCCCGTCGGTGTCGTCGCGGATATGTGACACTGGATTCGTTGCTCGAGGTCTGTGTCAGGGAGTTCGGATATGGATGTAGGCCAACTGTCGGGGGGTTGCAGCAGCCAGTGTGGTCCGTGCCACCATAGCTTGCTGGCCGCCAAGTCGTCAGCGGAGACTCCACGGCTAGCGAGATCCGCCGGGTTGTCTTCGGACCGCACATGAGACCAATCCTGGATGTTGGTGCTTCTAGATATGGAGGACACTCGGTTAGCAACAAAGGTGGACCAGCTGCAGGGGGGCTTGGCTAGCCAAGCCAACACAATGGTGGAGTCGGTCCAGAAATGGATGTTGGCAGGCGAGATGGGGAGATTGGGGACCACCGCTGCGCACAAGTCTGCCAGGAGGACCGCGCCGCACAACTCCAGTCGTGGCAGGGAGACCGTTTTAACTGGAGCCACTCGGGTCTTGGCAGTTAGCAGATGGACGCTCGCCTCATTCTGGTGCTGAACCCGCACGTATAGGGCTGCTCCGTACGCCTTTTGAGACGCGTCACAAAAGCCGTGTAGGTCCCACTTCAATTTGGTGCCGATTCCTAACCAACGAGGGATACGTACTCGGCTAAGACCTGGATAGTCTTGGAGAAATTCATGCCACTGCATCAGTAGGAGCGGAGGGAGCGGATCATCCCAACCGAGCTCTGTCAACCAAATCTGCTGCATAAAGATTTTTGCTCGAACTACGAACGGTGCCAGCCACCCGGCTGGGTCGAACAGCTTTGCGATGTGAGAGAGGACTTCGCGTTTGGAGACCGTTTCCTGGAGTTGGAGCGCCGTTACGGCGAAGAAGAAGCAGTCACTGGTAGCTCGCCAGCGGATGCCCAATGTCTTGGCCGTGCTTGCATCTTCTAGCTCGAGAAAGTCGGCATGGAGCAGGTGCTCCCTAGGAATGGCGTGGAGCACCTCCTTCTTGTTGGATGTCCATTTTCGCAGCGGGAACCCAGCTGAGCTGAGTGCTGTCTGGAGTTCCTGGATGATGGCGCGTGCTTCCGCCATCGTGTGAGCGCCAGCGAGGACGTCATCTACATACATGTAGTGACGGAGGATTTCACTTGCCTTTGGATATAGCTGTCGCACTTCGTGCGCCAGCTGCAGCAGGACTCTGATCGCCAAGAACGGGGCGCAATTAACGCCGAAGGTGACCGTTTGGAGCTCGTAATCGTTCAGAGTCCCGTCGCGCTCGCGGTATAGGATCCGCTGGAAAGGCGTGTGTTTGGGGTCGACCAGGATTTGTCGATACATCTGCGTGATGTCTGCATTAAAGACGAATTGGAAGAATCGCCATTTGAGGATCTGGAGCGTCAGATCAGCTTGGAGTGTGGGGCCGGTATGTAAGGCGTCATTCAAGCTGATCCCTCTGGTGGATGGACTTGAGGCGTTGAAGACGACTCGAACCTTAGTGGTGGTGCTCTCGGGTTTGAACACAGCGTGATGGGGGAGATAAAAGTTGTCACAAGTTGCGGGAGGAGTTACCCGAATCATGTGACCCAAATCGGCGTATTCTTGCAACACGGCATCGTATTGCTTCTTTAGCTCTGGATTTTTCTGGAGGCGAGCTTCGTTCCTCAGGAATTGAGCCAAGGCGATGGATCTGGAATGACCCAGCTCTATATGCTTTGGATCCTTGAACGGGAGAGAGACCACATAACGCCCATCCTTCCTTCTCTTGGTCGTCTCTTGGAACATTTGCTCGCAAATTCGATCTTCTTCCTTTTCCGGCTTCGCTGGGAGATCTTCCACCTCCCAAAACTTGGTGAGAAGCTCATCAAGTTTTGCCTCTGGCGGACCCGTCTGAACGGTGTAAACCGGCCGCGGATGGTGTGAGTCGGTCAGGATAGCCCCACACACCACCCAGCCAAACATGGTTTCGATCCCGATCAGGCCGCCTCCGATATCCTTCTTGATGCGTTCGCCGAGGATCGACCGGAAGGCATCCACCCCGATGATCAGATCGACTGGTGCTGGCTTGTTAAAATGCGGGTCAGCCAGAGGGAGGTCGAGGGTACTGACCTGGATCGGATCAGGGAAGGCGCATCTCGGCATGGTGCCAGTCAACTTCGGCAGGACCAAGGCTAGCACCTCGATCTTGAAACCTCGATTGCATGGAGCGGATAGGGTCAACAGACATGCCTTCTCTGCCCCGCCGGCGTCGCATTCACCCATGCCGGTGATGCCTGCGCGGAACGGGTAGTGTGGAGGCCGGACCAAATTGAACACACGTTCAGATAGAAAGCTGGAGTCAGCTCCTGAGTCAACCATTGCACGGACATGAAAAACTTCGCCTAAGTGGCTGAGGGTCACGATTGCAGTGCCTAGCAGACCCCTGCCTGGGGTGGACGCGATATACCCTAAGGCGTTTAGCGGCTGCTGGCTGGTTGACGGACCATCACCGGAATCGGGTCGCTGTAGATGCGAAGCGGATGGCGCACTGGGAGGGTGGTCAATATGCAACAAGGTATGATGACGCTCCTTGCAAATATGGCAATTGTGCGCACTGGAGCAGTCCTTGACCTGATGACCACGCGCAAAGCAGTTTAGGCATAAGCCTTGTTGCCTTATGGTCTCAGATCGCTTGGGGACGGCCATGTCGTTGAACCGTGGACACACGCGTATCGGATGGTTCTCCTTGTTGCAGAGTTTACAGGAGGCCGGTTTGGGAAGGGCCTTCGCGGGAAATGCCTGTACTCGCACGGCCGCGGCGGACTTGCGAGGGACGAATTGGGAGACCGGAGCGCTCTGAGTCGACTGATGGTCATCGGTGGCCTCGAGCACACGATAACGATCAGTGAGGAAATTATTCAACTCTTCCCATGAGGACACTGCTGTTTTATTCGGAACGGATTGTTCCCACAGCAGGATAGTGGATTTGGGCAGCTTACTGGTACAGATCGCGATGAGAAGGATATCCCAATTCTCTGTACTGGCCCCCGAACGTTCAAGGGCTGTCAGACACCCTTGAAACGTCGTTTGCAGTTGCCTAAGAGCCTTCGCTGACTCCTGAGCAACCACGGGAATTTGTAGGAGCTGCTTGGCCTGCGTCATGATGAGCAGCCGACTGTTCTCATAACGCGCGGAAAGGTTCTCCCATGCGGACTGGAAGCCTTCATTAGTCAAAGGGGATTTGGACACGATCCCCCGGGCTTCCCCTCGTGTTTTGGAGTTTAAGTGGTATAGTTTCTCTACTTCCGCTTAGCACGGATTGTTGATGTATATGGCCGTAAAAAGGTCACGGAACGTAGGCCAGGCCAGGCTATCCCCTTCGAAAACCTCAACCTCACATGGAGGCAATCTATGGCCTTGGGATGGCGGAACGATTGGAGGCCGAGAGGGAGCGGGAGCGTTTAAAGCGGACAACTGCTCGATTCGCTGCCCGAACGCTATATAATGAAATTTGTTAGTTTAATTTATAATATAAGTATGGACAACAAAAACGTGTATCTTTCCTACAAGGATATGTAGGCGTATATTGAAATATTCGGGGAAAATTTTTATTATAAGGATATATAATAAAAAGGGATTTTTTTTTTTTTTTTTGTAGGTTAATTTCGAAAACAATCTTCCTTATAAGGATATATAAGGAAATATTCTTCCACTACAAAATAAAAATATCGCTGCAAGGGATGTCGCTTGGATTAAAGGACGCACTAATGAGCGGCTCGCAATGGGTTTGAGCCGGTCGGTGGTGTGGCGTGTGCTCGGGTTGGATTAAATTTGGTGGTTTTCTTTTTTTTGTCTCTTAGTACCTCAGACGTTATTTTTTTGTTTTATGTATTTATTGTTGTGTTGGCGAGTTTGGCCGGAAAAAATAGGTCTAAGGTCGCTAGGATATGGCGAGTCCTTGGGATAATTGCCGATAAAAAAATCTTTTTATAACAAAAAAGAATTGGAATTATTTACTTCGGACTTGATTGAAGCGCCAAAAAACACCAAATATTAAATTTTCGCACTTTGTTCGCCGTTCACGCCGGAACCGAATATTTGTGTTTTTTTTATTTATTTTTTACTCAAAGTGGCCAATAATATTTTTTTGCGACAATGTAAATTAATTTTTAAATTAATTTAATTATTTCTGAGTCAAAAATATGTGACTTAGCAGAAAAAGGCTAAAGTCGTGACTCAGTCACGACTTGAACTCGCTGGCCACCACTAACAGCGAATCAGCTGGTAGGCCTTTGTTTGGACTTTAAGTGTGAAACAAAAATTAATTTTTATCGCGTTGTGGAATATTTTCGTTGTGTTGCGTCGAAATTAATTGCGGAAAGCCAAAAACGGAGTGGCTGCAATAATTGTTGGACCGTAGTGCGAGTGGCGGAGCAATGGAACGACAATGGTGCACATATGACAAGTGTGTCTGCCGGTGTTGCGTAATTGCGGCCGCGATTTTTTTCGGACTTTAATTTTTTTAGAATTTTGGATCGCACACGGATTAAAACCACAAGGATGCACAACACAATTAGCCCACGGTAAGTGGCTTGAGAAACACACAACGCGATATTAATTTTTTTCACACTTTGCAGATGGCGACTGCTGGACATATGTATATGTATGTAGTGATGTACCGATGTACATATGTACATACATAAATATGGGAATGGAAATTGGAAGAAACGCGCACTTTATCACGATGGACAGACACAGGATAGGTCGGAGTGGTAAAGTGAGACCTTTGGAGAGGTCACGTATGGGCATACAAGGGCTTAAAAGGTGGAAAGGTCGCTATAGAGGAGCGAAAATTCTCACCTTTAAGGGTGTATGCGGGTGAGTGTTAGTCAAAGGAAATAATAATAAAGTGTACTACTTAACAGATTTCCACCGATGCGATGCTGGCTGAGCGGAAGGATATCCGGCTCGAAGGACCAATGTTTGTAGGGGGGCGGAAAGCTTCTGAATAGATTTGGATATGTATGAGTGATTGGCGGGTGCCAATATACTTCCTTCTCTTGTGGTGGGTGAGTCTGTGGAACTTGGTTGATTAAAACGCACGGTTCTTTCGTTTAATTCAGGGATCTTTATTTCACAGAACTCGCGAACTGGGGAATTTCGAGTGGAAGAAAAGGCTTTTGGGTAAAATTCGGGGGTCGAACGCGTCCGATTTTAATGGCGGTTTTCACTAATACTGCCGGTCATTTTGGATAGTGTGACCGCCCTCGCGTTGGCCCGAAATCCCCCTCCCTGCTCCTTGCTGGTCACGATCTGGCGTGAATTTAAAATATATGCTTTGCTCAATCTGCAGGTCATTATCTGATGAGGAATCCATTGCGACTAACATAACAAAAGCGCAACCAATTCGTCTTGCACTGTGCAACCTATTCGTTTACTCGCAACGCAAGCAATTTCTCTTCAGCTTCGTCTCAGCGCGCACTGTGTTTGCAGCCTTAAAGTTTTAATGCTTTAATTTTTATACCCTTGCAAAAAGGGTATATTCAGGGGTGTCACAGAAATCGCTAACGCCCTAAAATCGCCCCAAACACAAATGTAGGGTGTCACAGAAACCTCTTTTGACAGTTTTGAAAAGTTGCGAGTTTTGCTCCAACGTTTGGTTAATTTCGCGCTTACAGCAAATTATGTTGAAAAAAGAATGGTGTCGAAATAAACTTTGATTATTTTGGGATGGAATTGCATTCCAATAATTGTTGACAATATCTGTTTCCATATTATATTTATTATTTTGCGAAAACGCCAGTGAAAAAAATCAAGCAAGCGTCGTTTTTGCTTAAATCACCCATAAGCAAGGCTGCCATCCTGCTGAAAACGGCAGAAACTAATTTTCGGACAAAACATTTGTGTTTCCAATTTTACTTTGTTATATGCCACAAGTAAGCACAAATTTTATAGATTACGACCAAATTTAAGAAAGTTTTTTAAATTGTGTGTAAACAGATAAATTTAATGTAAACGTCGAAAAAATGCACCAAGTTGACGTCTCTGTTTTTATCTTGGCCAGCCAAAGAAGAAGAAGAAATGTAAACAGCTGAAAAAAATGCAATTGCAGTTGCCGCCCTTTTTGAAATGAATTGAAATTTTTTGGATTTCTGATGGATATGGTTTCTAATATGATCGAATAAACTTAATTACATTTGCATTTGAATATGTTCATCGAATTTTAAATTATTTCACTTGTAATTGAAGATTTGTAAAAATGGAAATCGCTTGCTAAAAAGAAGCAAGAGTCTAGATTAAATAATATTCCCAACGATTTCGCTCACATTTGTTCTAAACACCTCCAGGTCTGCATCCAATGACCTGTTGAACAGAGCTAACACCTAGAAATCGCATGGACGAAATTTTATTCTGGGGTAAAACAGTTGCCATTGTTGCGAAAAAAGAATTGCGTAGAAAAGAGAATGTAGGCTTACAAACGCAATAGTTAGCAGTTATCGATGCATTGTATTCATCTTGTTGTATTTAATTCATTGTTCTTAAATTTTTGGTTAATTTGCCAAAATTTGTTTACAGTTACAAATTTGAAGTAAATGTAAACAATAGGGTTGTCAAAGCACTGACAATATTGCGCGCGATAATAATTTTAAAAATTTTGGTGTTGCAGTGTGTTAACTGTACCTCCAAAAAATAAGTGCATTTTTTCTTGTTGCATAACATAAGCAATAATTTTTGGTTTACGAAAAATGTATAATAATTTTAATTCCAAACGTTAGTATTTTTTTTTTTTGAATTGCACAACCCTATTTCATTTATCGACAATCGAAATACCGAAATAGCGGCGATCGAGTTAGCCGATGTGCCAACCGGTGGCTGTGGCTCCGAAAATGTTGCCGAAAATGAAACGTCGGAGATTTCCATGACACCAACGTTTGGTTTCGGCGTTTTACATTTCAAACGTCGCCAAAACCGCTAGCGTTTTCTGTGACACCCCTGATTAATTTTGGTCAGAAGTGTGCAACGCATAGAAGGAGCCATCTCCGACCATATAAAGTATATATATTCTTGATCAGCAAGACAAGACGAGTTCAAATCCGTTTGTCCGTCTGTCTGTCTGTCCGTCTGTCTGGATCAACAGCTTCTCCTCCTAGACCGCTATAGCTACAGAGCTGCAATTTTGCACGAAGTCTTGTATATACTGCAGGCATTGTATCAGGGGTGTCACAGAAATCGCTAACGCCCTAAAATCGCCCCAAACACAAATGTAGGGTGTCACAGAAACCTCTTTTGACAGTTTTAAAAAGTTGCGAGTTTTGCTCCAACGTTTGGTTAATTTCGCGCTCTCAGCAAATTATGTTGAAAAAAGAATGGTGTTGAAATAAACTTTGATTATTTTTGGATGGAATTGCATTCAAATAATAGCTGACAATATTTGTGTTCATATATAATTTATTATTTTACGAAAACGCCTGTGAAAAAATCAAGCAAGCGTCGTTTTTGCTTAAATCACCCATAAGCAAGGCTGCCATCCTGCTGAAAACGGCAGAAACTAATTTTCGGACAAAACATTTGTGTTTCCAATTTTACTTTGTTATATGCCACAAGTAAGCACAAATTTTATAGATTACGACCAAATTTAAGAAAGTTTTTTAAATTGTGTGTAAACAGATAAATTTAATGTAAACGTCGAAAAAATGCACCAAGTTGACGTCTCTGTCTTTATCTTGGCCAGCCAAAGAAGAAGAAGAAATGTAAACAGCTGAAAAAAATGCAATTGCAGTTGCCGCCCTTTTTAAAATGAATTGAAATTTTTTGGATTTCTGATGGATAAGGTTTCTAATATGATCGAATAAACTTAATTACATTTGCATTTGAATATGTTCATCGAATTATTAATTATTTCACTTGTAATTGAAGATTTGTAAAAATGCACTTTGTTGCGAAAAAAGAATTGTGTAGAAAAGAGAATGTAGGCTTACAAACGCAATAGTTAGCAGTTATCGATGCATTGTATTCATATTGTTGTATTTAATTCATTGTTCATAAATTTTTGGTTAATTTGCCAAAATTTGTTTACAGTTACAAATTTGAAGTAAATGTAAACAATAGGGTTGTCAAAGGACCGACAATATTGCGCGCGATAATAATTTTAAAAATTTTGGTGTTGCAGTGTGTTAACTGTACCTCCAAAAAATAAGTGCATTTTTTCTTGTTGTATAACATAAGCAATAATTTTTGGTTTACGAAAAATGTATAATAATTTTAATTCCAAACGTTAGTATTTTTTTTTTTTGAATTGCACAACCCTATTTCACTTATCGACAATCGAAATACCGAAATAGCGGCGATCGAGTTAGCCGATGTGCCACCCGGTGGCTGTGGCTCCGAAAATGTTGCCGAAAATGAAACGTCGGAGATTTCCATGACACCAACGTTTGGTTTCGGCGTTTTACATTTCAAACGTCGCCAAAACCGCTAGCGTTTTCTGTGACACCCCTGTATATCTCGGATTCATCCGGATCGGACGAAAATATAGTTTTAGATCAATAACTTCGTTGTTTTTCATCTGATTGTTATAAAACTTAACATTTGGCAGTTTACTATACATCTATACGTCCGTGCCAAATTTGATCAAGATCGGACTACTATATCATATAGCTCCCATAGGAACAATCGGACCAAAAATAGTTCTGCTTCTAAAAACTTTTTTGTTTCTCTTGCGATTATCGCCAAACTTAGTAAATAACATTTGCACATAATAAATTATAATCCTGCCAAATTTGATCAAAATCGAATTACTATTTGATATAGCTGTCATACAAACAGATGGAAAAATTGCATGCTGCAGCATACATATATCTACATACATACATACATGCATATGTGTGCGTGCCGTGCTATAGCATGTAGATAAGGGCTTTTACACAAAAACCCTTTCCATTTTGCGATCTCCATTTAGGGATTGAGTAACGCAAGAACTTGCATGGGTATACAAACTTCGGCATGGCCGAAGTTAGCCCGGCCTTCTGGTTTTATTTGACTCGAAAGAAGATTCCCAAGGTTTCAAAAACTCGGCAATAGTGCAGGTTTTACATCGTTCGTCAGTAAATATGGTCAAATATTCAATAACACAGTCTAGACTCTAGAGTAAACACTGCATAATTACTTTTTGGCACAACTTGGAACACTTCTGTTAAATTTTTTTTTTAAATAAAATGTCACAAAAACAAACTACAACTAATTGACATGCTTTGACCTTTCTTTCCCCTTTTTATTGAAATAAAAATTTTTTTTTTGATAAACTGTACAAAATGGGGCCATTGGGGCGATTTAAAAAATTTAAGAAGCACTTATGTACATCTGACTTGGATATAGCATGCATCAGATGAAAATTCATATATGTATCTCGCTCACTCATATGATGACACGAGCACTCTATGACAGCGTGAAAGAGATAGAAGATTGATATTTAAATCTCCTAAAATTAAAGAACTGCTGCCTAACACGTTAGAATTTTCCTGAATTAATCTCTCAAACTCGATCTTGAATTTTGACAATGGATATTTTGGACTTTGGACTATTCAAATTCCTAATGACTGATATTTTTATAGGGAAAATTCGAAAACTGGGGTAGTTAAGCCATTGGATCCGGCATAGAATCGACCACTAGAACAAAGACTAGTATTCTCCACCATTTCATTTCTAATAAATATGAGAATACCTCTTTTGGGTCGAGCACCGCTGGCCAATTAAGGGCAATCTTGTCGCACTCCAGTAGTGTAACCCGCAATTTCATATGCTTCGTAGAAACCTCAAAACACAATATTGATGACCGCAGCATAAGCGGATTGGAACATACACTGCTCGCTACTTGAATAGGACATCTCTAAAGACGAGTTTCTACAGTTCATTGCTGGTAAACCAAGACATCTAGGAAAATAATTGTTAAATTTTACACACTTCAATTGAATAAAAAAGTTTAAGTAAACCACAATTTGTGTACGCATACCAACGATACCGACCAAATAAAATGCATGTCCTATTCAAGTGGCGCAAATTTTACACCACACAATTCGTTGCATACAGGTTAACAATGTATTTTGTAGACTTAAAACTTTTTAATAATTTTGTTATTTACGTCAAATTACCACACTTAAATAAACTTTATGAGGAAACAAAAATTATTTTCCTAGATGTCTTGGTTTACCAACAATGAACTGTAGAAACTCTACTTTAGAGATGTCCTATTCAAGTGTCGAACATACATCACTACAATGGAGACTTTCCGTGGCTATAGCTTCCTATCTATAGTGACATGCTAAACTGAAAACTTTTGACCGTTTTCTGAATTGGGGTCCAGGAATTTTGGGCACGGTGGCGAAACTTCGGTCGAACATTCACTACTACATTGTCATTTATGAATTTTATCCAAATAATTATAGGAATATTGAATGTGTTGAAATCTATGTTCATTAAAGTTCCCGTGGCTCCATTCACGAGTACATCTGCCGTATTTACGTTGACTGTCATCATATAGTTGGCAATGGTTTTCAAAATGAGAAGACTAAACAAATCTTAAGTATCAGAGGTTTTAAAACCTTTGACATCATCTAAATATTAATTTTTTGCTGCTTCATTTAGATGAGCAGCTTTGATGCAATCTAAAGCTTCAGAAATATGTTCCTCAAAGGGAATAGAAGATAATTTGGCGCTGTTGTAAAAATCTGTATCCCTATTACTAAGCACCAGATGAATTGCCTCATCTGGAACTTAGTCGTCTCGCTGTCGCATGATCTCTGTTGAAATGTTCCCACAGGGAAGGTCCAACTAGAATGCTGTATGGATCTTGCGAGGAAGATGTGGATTGGAAAATCCAGAAAATACAGAGCGTATAAAAATAGGAAAAAATTTTTGCACCAACCATAGAAATCTCGTTAATAATTAAAAGTTTTAGATATATGAACCTTGTTCGAATAGTATTCAGTTGATCAGAACTCAAATTTTTAAAAGCAGAACCAGACTGATTAATCGGAAGAGAAAACATAGAATCGAGTGGCGAACCTCCAATTCCGAAACCAGCTTTGCCTGTTGGAGCGCATAACAGAATCTTAGCCGTCAATGGGACGCCTCCAACGAATCATGAAAAATGGCATTGTTCTTGACGTTGTGAAGAATATGGTTGAAAAAAAGGTTTGCTTTAAATTGAGGGACCTTACAACAATTGCCAGAAATTATGGGAGGGAGTTTAATAACTCGGCTATGGTACCTGCAGGTTGATCATTGTCATTTCAATTTAATAAATTAAGCTGGGAGCTAAGTTCAGGAAAGGCTAAAACCCTAAATTCCTCATCCAGTACTACCAGCTCTTCTAAATTTTCTCCTGTCTCTCTATCTTCATTTGCCCTTCTTAGGGCGTCATCTTATATGTATATTGTATTTCTTTAAACCTGCCCGAATATTTATTTATGCTCATTGTAGAACTCCTCACAATTTCTGCGAACTAATTCAACTTGCTCGTCTCTCCAAGGAAAATACAATATAACTAGTTCCCTAAAACAGTAAAATTCGCAATTACATTATATTTCCCAAATCTAATTGTGCGAGGCCATTTCCTTTGCTTGATGTAGCCACTATCACTAGCCACTAGGCAGCTTCCAGAGCCGATATCTCAGTGCCGCAAATGAATTTGTGACCTATAATTATATTGTAGCTTTTCCCTAATGCTTAAGTTGCCACTCTCAACACTGGCAACAGCTTCCCCAAAGAAAAAATTGTGGCTTTTTCAAGCTAGACCTAATAGCAAGTTTGTATTCCTCGTAGTTGAGGCTCACATTTTCATGAAAGAGAAAGTTTTCAAAATTGCTAAGGTATGAAAAATTGTGCGATGAAAAACTATTATTGAGAAAATTTTGAATCCGCTGAAAATTTTCTTTATGACGAGATATATTTTCAGCTTTAACGGCAAAGGGTCTTAAAATTTCTGTTTGGCGCATTGGAGGATTAGGTATCCCAAATCGACAAATTTATTGTCCCCTAAGTTTGCAGAGGCAAGTAAAGACATATGAAACAAGAGATTCACTTATATGTATACATATACATACTTACATCAGTCATGTACTTTAATTATTATAGTACATCCAATAAAATATCGCCAATATCTTCTGACGTATCGCTCGGATAGTAGTCTCGTTGTATTTTTGTATTTAGACAGATGGGTGGTAGTTGGTAATCATGAAAACATTTGCTAAGTCGGTGCAGTCCATACCTAAAATTTTAGATAAGTTAATTTCTAATTTAAAAATGTATATAAATACATTTAATACAGCGTTTAACGTATCAACGTTCATTCTATTTCGGATTTTAAATTTTACCAAATTCACTTGGCTAAAAATCCACTCTACTTCGGCAATCAACCAAGGCAGTTACAACATTTGCAGAGCAACTAAAGCCAATTCATTAAATCTGCAGTTTCTGCCAGAATCCCGTTAAAATGTTTTCAACAGAGAATGCATCAATTTGATTCAGCATATTAAAGTTGTCCGGCAACCTGAAATTGGAAAAAAAATGTATTTATAACAACAATTAAATGATAAAGTAAGTAATTCGCCGGGCCGACTTGGATATACATACCATCCATCAGGTGAAAAGATATACACTTGGCCCTCGCTTAACACGGACTCTTTTAGCACGAACTCGGTCTTACACGGTTACAAATTTGCTCCCATCCCCCTTTTAACACGCTAAAAACCTCGTTCTTACACGAATGCAAAATATCGATATATATATTTTTATACCCTTGCAAAAAGGGTATATTAATTTTGGTCAGAAGTGTGCAACGCATAGAAGGAGTCATCTCCGACCATATAAAGTATATATATTCTTGATCAGCATGACAAGACGAGTTCAAATCCGTTTGTCCGTCTGTCTGTCTGCCTGGATCAACAGCTTCTCCTCCGAAACCGCTATAGCTACAGAGCTGCAATTTTGCACGAAGTCTTGTATATACTGCAGGCATTGTATATCTCGGATTCATCCGGATCGGACGACTATATCATATAGCTCCCATAGGAACCATCGGTCGAAAAATGAGTTTTAGATCAATAACTTCTTTCTTTTTCACCCGATTATCATAAAACTTAAGATTTGGTAGTTTATTATACATTCAAACATCCATGCCAAATTTGATCAAGATCGGACTACTATATCATATAGCTCCCATATGAACGATCGGACCAAAAATAGTTTTGTTTCTAAAGACTTTTTTGTTTCTTGAGCGATCATCGTCAAACTTGGTAAATAACATTTCTACATAGAAAATTATAATTCTGGTAAATTTGATCAAAATCGGATGACTATATCATATAGCTGTCATACAAATATATAAAAAAATTGCATGCTGCATATCTACATGCATGCATATGTATGTGTGCCGTGCTATGGCGTGTAAAAACGGATTTTTACACCAGGGTCTTTACATTTATATAACTCTTTTTAGGGATCAAGTAACACAAAAGCTTGCAAGGGTATACAAACTTCGGCATGGCCGAAGTTAGCCCGGCCTTCTCGTTTTTGCTTGATTAAATTAAAAAGTGAATACATAATTAAAATAAATAAATGGCAGAAAAAATGAACAGAGCTACTTTAAAACGAAAAGGCATTTCTATAAAATCAAAAATACAAATTCGAAACCGCTTAGACAATGGGCAAACTGCCACTGAAATTGCAAGAAGCCTTGATTTAAATGAGGCAACAGTTCGCGAAGCGGCATCGGCCGATGATAGAGTTGCTACCACATACCCAGATGAGATTTAGGGGTTCATTAAAGAAGAGGAATTCATGCCCGACCAAGTTTTCAATGGGGATGAAACTGGACTTTGCTGGAAAAAAATACCAAATCGAACTTTTTATCAAAGAATGAAAAAATAGCTCCCGGCTTTAAGGCACAAAAAGATCGTTTTACACTGTGTCTAGTAATGCATCAGGCGACTTTCAAGAAAAACCAATGCTTGTTTATAGGTCTTTAAATCCCCGTGCGTTTAAAGGGATAGACAAGAGCAAATTACCCGTTTACTGGAAAGCAAATTCCAAAGCTTGGGTAACTGCAGAATTATTTAAAGACTGGTTCTTGAATTGCTTTGTACGTGAGGTTGAAAAATATTTAAAAAAAGAGAATTTACACTTTAAAGCAGCGTTTTAAAATGCTACGCTACTCCGTAGTTTTTCGTTTTGCTCTGGCTACCGCTCTCACTTGTGACGAGAGCCGTAGCAGAGTCATAGCCAAAAAAAAAGTGTTAGCTCTGCTACGCTCTCGGAGTTTGTAGTATGAGAATCTATAGCAATAGCAATAGCACAAAATGAATTAACCGATTATGCTTAGCCAGAGCGATAGCCAAAAAAGGAGAGCGAGATGAGAGCAGATGCAGGTGTTCTTTTTGCTACGCCTCTTGTGTGCGTTTGTTTTTGCTGCGATTTACATATAAACTTACATATGAATTTGATAATTTAAATATCAAAGAAGCTAACATCGGCTATGCCAAAGTTTGTATACCCTTGCAGCCCTTGACCATTACATTTTATTTCCTAAAAAATTTTTTGTTTCTTAATCCAATAAAGAAATATTTTAAATACATTGGCCGGGGGCAGCCAATCGCCAAATAGTAAGCGTGCCAAGACAATGTAGCGATTGATATTCAACTTAACACACACACAAACGCAATTTTGGCACATATATGTGCTTCACTGCTTATGCGTGCACTGTTTATATAGGCAAATTTTATATCGTTGAAATCAAGCGTTATGTTTATCCGATTGTTTTGAAATTCACGCATATGATGTAATTCCTTTTTTTTATGTACGTAATCAGTTTAGATAGGATTGTTCAAAAAATAGAGAAGTTATTCGCATTTAACGTTTGTATTTGTATGGCAGCTATATGATATAGTTGTCCAATCTTATTCAAAATCACAGATGTGCATGTGGCTGTATAGAAAAGCTTATATACGAACTTTGAATGCCATAGCTCTAAAACTGTGGGACTAGTTCGCGCAACACCAGACAGACAGACGGACATGGCTATATCAACTCGTCTTCTCTTGCTGATCAAGAATATATATACTTTATGGGGTCGGAAACGATCCCTTCTCTGCGTTACAAACATCTGACCAATTTTATAATACCCCCTGCAAGGGTATAAAAAGAAAAGCATTTATTGAAATTACAAAAATAAAAAAAAAGTCGTATTCAGTCATGGCTTTTCAATTAAATTTACATTCTTTAATCGTAAGTAATCGTAAGCTATGCATTAATTGTCGTTCTCAAATAAATTTAGATTATCAATGGCACTATCTAAGTGTGTTGAATTGAGCTTTACAAAAAGTATATTTTCCAAAGTTTCATGACTTAATCGATTTCGGTTATCCGACAAAACCAGTTTCATAGATGAAAATGCCCGCTCTATTGTAACCTGCAAGTATTCCGAAATTTAAGGACTTGTTTATTAATTTATTCTTTCTATTTGATTAGTAATGCTTACTTGGGTTGGTGGTATAGCAAAACATACTTTGCTTAGGGCATAGAGCTCTGGATCGCTATGCTTTTTCTCTTTCCAAAAGTTTAAAACGTTTAAATTTGATTTAGCACTTAAAAACTGTCCAATAACTAAAAATTATTGTCTTTCAAGTCTCCAGACTCCGTATCCATTGAACTAGCTGAATTACTTAAAATTGGAATACAACCGTGAAATTTTATTTGTTCCCACAATGTCCTTAAAAAACTGATAGCTCTTTCTTTTTGTGAGGAGTCAATGATATAGTGAAATCTGGGGTCCATGTATAGGCACGCGTCAAAGCCCACGTTTGATACTAATTTCTTGCTCCGTGTTTCCATACTTTCAATTAGTTTATTTCCAATTGTATAAATAATTGAATCCTTATGAAATCCGCTTGTTGACAAAATATGATTGGTGGATAGTTTGCAAGTCAGCCAAAGAGCATACAAATTTCCGTAATGTAATTGTTCCTCTTGAAATTGTACTATAGCCTTCTGAAGCGGAGCCATAACAGTGACATAGCAATCTATGAAGTCCCATAAAAAATTGTTTGCTTCGAAATTTTCGTCTTCTGTTTTATTGTCCACATTTTCAATAAGCCTCAATAGACATTTGGCTTTGTTAAGATTGTCAATCATGTTGAATGTTGATCCCCATCTAGTAGGACAATCCAATTGGGGTAACTTAAATTCGCGTAACTCAAATAAATCACGGTAACCGTTTGAAGGTTTCCGAATATGCTTCGTAAGATTGCGGCATTGAAATAAAAAGGGTATGTTTGGTTACGTCAAGCGCACAAAGCTGTGCAGTGTGAGCTGCACATCGACATATTTGTATATCCCCGACATATATATTTTCCGCATTTTCGAATTGTTCAATTTGTTTCGTGTACTCCATGTTCCTTTGTTCAGTAAACGCTTCGTCGAAATCGTCATCGCTTTTGTACATTTGCGATAAGATTTTTTAAGCTTTAATCATGTTTGCCCCATTATCCGATGTTATGGACACAATTTGGCTTAGTGATATATCGTATTTCTCTAGAACTGATGCAATTTCCTTAGCTAGATTTTTGGATGTACTTGCCTCAGTTCCTTTAAGTTCTACCATGGCGAGAATTCGGGATTTTATTTCGCTCTTGCTTATATATTGAGCACTGAGTCCAAAAATATTTCGGCCAAGCCGCGTTGCACTGTCAATTTTTAGTGATAATAGTCGATTTTTACTGTCTTCTTTTATTTCGAGCCTAATATTCGCTGCCACATTTTTATACCATGCATTCATAGAATGAAATGGTATATTAAAGTCGCCAAAATGTATATAACAGGGAGAAGGAAGCTTTTCCGACCCTATAAAGTATATATATTCTTGATCAGCATGAGAAGAGAAATTGATAGAGCCATGTCCGTCTGTCCGTCCGTCCGTCCGTCTGTCCGTCCGTAAGAGTGCAGAGATCTCAGCAACTATAAATGATAGAGCTACCAAATTTAGAATGTAGACTCGTGTAGTCTTGGCGCAGACCAAGTTTATGTTTTTTTTTTTGCCACGCCCCCTTCCGCCTCCGGAATTTAATAAAAAGTGATTTTCTCCCGTAATATTTATCGTATCGTAATTTAATTTGGCACACTCATAGATCTTATGAACATCTATCATTCCACCAATTTTTTTTTTGCCACGCCCCCTTCCGCCTCCGGATTTTAATAATATTTCTCCCGCAATATTTATCGTATCGGAATTTAATTCGGCACACTTATATATGTTATGGACATCTATCATTCCACCAAATTTCATAAAAATCGGAATAAAAATGGCCGAGTTATGCATTGAAACGTTTTGCACTCAAAGCGGTGCAAGGGCGAATTTGGCCGGTGGGGCGCTAAAGTGCACACAAAAAAAGAGTGAGCGAGATAGCATATGTTAGAAATCGCGCATACGAAAGAAATTTAATATATGAAATAAGTTTTATAAACTCAAGGAAATTTGTTTTCCCCTGATGCATGGTATATCCAAGTCGGCCCGGCGACTTACTTACTTTATTTAGAACAGTTTTACATTTACTTCCATTTAGCGTGAAGTTAATGCCACATTTCTCTCCAAGAACTTCACATATGGGGTCAATTATATTTCGCATATTGCTCGAGCTTAGCACATGAAATGGAACGCTTTGTTCAGTAACAAGACCAATGTATGAGCGAATTTAAACTTTTTTGTTGATTTTAACTTTAATTGTTGAATTTTGTATCTTTTTAGATGCGCAAGGCAAACAGCAATTTTAAATGCTTATTTAAATTAAAAACACGATTACTTTTTAATATTCAAAAACATGATTTGCTCTCCTTTTTTGGCTATCGCTCTGGCTAAGCTTAGTCGGTTAATTCATTTTGTGCTATTGCTATTGCTACAGATTCTCATACTACAAATTCCGAGAGCGTAGCAGAGCTAACACTTTTTTTTTTGGCTATGGCTCTGCTACGGCTCTCGTCACAAGTGAGAGCGCTAGCCAGAGCATAGTCAATTTTTGATTGCTCCTGCTGCTACGGAGCAGTTTTTGCGAACGCTGCTTTAAAGCACTATTATTATTGGACAATGCCCCAGGACATCCAAAAGATTTAACCCATCCGAATGTCAAAATATAATTTCTTCTACCTAATACAACATCGCTTCTGCAGCCAATGGATCAGGGTATAATTTACACTTTCAAGACATATTACATCAGACGCTCTATACGCTGGATTTTGGATACAACTGAAAATGACTCCATCGATGTGACCAGTGTTTGAAAGAAATTTTCTATTAAAGATACATAGCCTTGAGTTGGTAAACTTATCTTTAAAAGAGATAAAGGTGTCAACATTATATAGATGCTGGAGGAAATTATGGCCGGAGGTTGTTAAATTTATACTCGTATACTCGTTGACGAAGACTTTTATTATACCCTTGCAAAAAGGGAGTATTCAAATCCGTTTGTCCGTCTGTCTGTCCGTCTGTCTGTCTGTCTGTCTGGATCAACAGCTTCTCCTCCGAAACCGCTATAGCTACAGAGCTGCAATTTTGCACGAAGTCTTGTATATACTGCAGGCATTGTATATCTCGGATTCATCTGGATCGGACGACTATATCATATAGCTCCCATAGGAACCATCGGTCGAAAAATGAGTTTTAGATCAATAACTTCTTTCTTTTTCACCCGATTATCATAAAACTTAAGATTTGGTATTATTTTACATCCGAACATCCATGCCAAATTTGATCAAGATCGGACTACTATATCATAAAGCTCCCATATGAACGATCGGACCAAAAATAGTTTTCCTTTTAGAAACTTTTTTGTTTCTTATGCGATCATCGTCAAACTTGGTAAATAACATTTCCACGTAGAAAATTATATGGTAAATTTGATCAAAATCGGATGACTATATCATATAGCTGTCATACAAACATATGAAAAAATTGCATGCTGCATGTCTACATACATGCATATGTATGCGTGCCGTGCTATGGCGTGTAAAAACGGATTTTTACACCAGGGTCTTTACATTTATATAACTCTTTTTAGGGATCTAGTAACACAAGAGCTTGCAAGGGTATACAAACTTCGGCATGGCCGAAGTTAGCCCGGCCTTTTAGTTTTTTTGCTCGCTATATAAAATTGTTAAATTTCTTAATATTCAATTCGGCATAGTTGAAATAATATCCGATTTTTTATTTTCATTTTGCGTTTTGGTTTTTTTGGTGGGTTACTTGTGCAAACGCAAAATCAAATTTTAACAAAACGTTTATTAACATACAACAAAATCTCCCTTGGCGGTGTTGTTGTTTTTATACCATGCATTCATAGAATGAAATGGTATATTAAAGTCGCCAAAATGTATGTAACAGGGAGAAGGAAGCTTTTCCGACCCTATAAAGTATATATATTCTTGATCAGTATCAATAGCCGAGTCGATTGAGACATGTCCGTCTGTCTGTCCGACTGTCCGTCTGTCCGTCTGTAGGATCATCGAGATCTCGGAGACTATAAGAGCTAGAGCTACCAAACTTGGCATGTAGACCCGTTTGCTCTGCAGGCAGGTCGAGTTTATTTTTTTTTTCGCCCCGCCCCCTTCCGCCCCCGCTATTTGAAAAACAATATTTTGAACCTCCATAACTCGGGAACTATTAAAGATAGAGCTATCGGATTTGGACATTAGATGCGTGCAGTGTGCACGCAGACCAAGTTTGTTTCAAATTTTGGCCACGCAAAATATTTATCGTATCGAAATTAAATTTGGCACACTAATACATGTCACGTATATCTATCATTCCACCAAATATCACAAGAATCAGAATAAAACTGGCCGAGTTATACATAGAAACGTTTTTCACCCAGTGCGGTGCAAGGCAGATGCACGCAAAAAAGAGCGAGATAGCATATGCTGGAAATCACCGATTTGGTCGGGGGGTGCTAAAGTGCTCGTTTTCACATAAGAGTGAGCGAGATAGCATTTAAAAGAAATTTAATATATATCTCTTCTCCTAATGCATGGTATATCCAAGTCGGCCCGGCGACTTACTTACTTTGTTATAAATACATAACACAATTACCCAATGTTGCATATACGCAGCATCCTGTATCTCTTGAACCAGGACTCCTAGGACATTAAAATTTTTGTCAGTTGATATTGAGGTCAACTCTAGCTTATCAGGGGTGTCACAGAAATCGCTAACGCCCCAAAATCGCCCGAAACGCAAATGTAGGGTGTCACAGAAATCTCTTTTGACAGTTTTGAAAAGTTACAAGTTTTTCTCCAACGTTTGGTTAATTTATACATTTGCGTTTGGAGCGTTGGCGATTAATGTAACATTAACATATTATATCATATTCCTGTATGATATAGTTTAAAAAAGGCTCCCAAAATGTAATAGCAGATGCTCTTAGCAAAATAGGACCAAACATGTGCATAAACGATATTGGTCCCTCACCACAGGATGTACCCTTGACTATTAAATCATTTCTCTATACAAGCAATTCTCCTTTGTTAATGATACTCCTTTCACCCATAAGATACGTTTTTGTATATCCGAACCAACCGACTAGCAACATTTTGAAAACCCTTCAAAAACTCAACAAAACTTTGGCAATTCATGCCCCTGATGAGATATTTGAGGTAATAATAAAAGCATATCTCAAATATTTTGCAGAATCTTACCTATACAAAATAGTTAGATGTTTAATTGTCCTTGAGGAACCCACAGGTCCAGATGAGACCGATAACAGAGGAATTGACGAGACTTATGAACATCTAAATCGAAAGATCTACACTCCGTGGCTAAGGAATAAAATTTCCCAAATTATCCGAGAATGCGAAGTATGCCTCACATTAAAGTATGACAGACAACCACAAAAACCACATTTTGTCTTACCAGAAACACCAAATGGTCCACTAGACATCATCCAGGCCGATATTTATACCATAAATAATAAATACAATTTGTCTATCATCGACAAATTCTCTAGATTCGCACAAGCCTACCCATTGACTAATATAAATTGTATTTGCGTTATAAAAGCTTTAAAAGCCTTCATGAAACAGTTCGGCTTACCTAAGAAAATTATACTTAATCAGGGAGCCGAATTTTTAGGGGCATTTTACAAAAAGATTTTATAGAGCAATATAATATTGAGCTCCACGTAATTTCATTCCAACAATCAAGAAGCAACTCAACAGTTGAGAGGCTACTTTCAACACTGACCGAATTATATAGAATAAACCTCAATAAAAGAAAAGAATTAAAATTTACATTGGACCATGATGAAATAATCGATGAAACTATTATAAATTATATTAATGTTATTCACTCAAGCACTAATCTTACCCCGTTTGAACAGTTTACCGGGCGGACACATAGTTTTGATGTTTTGTAAGACTGTCAAATTTAACGATGGACATGATTATCTAACAAAATTAAACGAGTTTCAAAACACTTTGTACCCTTCCTTTAAGGCACATCTAGAACAACAGACCACGAAACGGACAGAAAAATTATATGAATCAAGGTTGAAACCTCCTACAATACCGTCAGGCAACATAATTTTTAGGAAAGAAAATAGAAGAAACAAGATTCATTAAACATAAAGTACTATTAGATAACGGTATAACAAACAGAACAGATAAAAGACAAAAGTTACATAAACAGAAAATAAAGAAAATCACGATTTCGTCATTAATTCCTCCATCTTCAAACAACTCTTGCAAATCACCATTTGCCATGTCGTCGAAACCTTCGCCTTGAATCAAGTGAGCAAGGTCCAATATATCCTGGAATCCACGTTTTTGCACTTCTATTTCATGGCTTTTCGCGCGAGTCCCAGGCGTTCCGCCCAACCGACCGAGGGGCGCAGTCGCATAACATACGGCACGTTATCGCGTGGACGAAGACAAGACACATAAAATCGAATAACTAAGGCTAAGTACGAGCTAAGTAACATAAAATAGACGTTTTTAGTATAGGAAGAGAGGACTCTGTGCTGATCACTCGGTGCAACCGATTGTAGTCAGCACAAAGGACACGAAAGGGTTCATGCAAAGCATAGTTAGTAGTACAGCGAGTCAAAGATAAAGGAATAAAGTTTCTTGTAGGTCTACATGGAACAGATAGATTAGCCTGAGATAATAACTCAGGCGAATCTATATCACCATTCAAAAGCTTGTGCATAAAGATTACACCAAGCATAATTCTACGGTTAATGAGAGAAGGAAGGTTAATCAAAAGAAGTCTACTGAAGTACGAAGGCAAATTGGCATTGTGATTCCAGTTTAAGCCACGAAGAGCGAAAAGCAGAAATTGTTTCTGTACAGATTATATTCAAGTTTGGTCCGTTTCATACTGAGGCGACCATACACAAGAACCGTACTCTAGAATAGGCCGTACAAGTGATGTGAAGAGAATCTTGGTTATGTATGGGTCGGTGAATTCCTTCGACCACCGCTTTATAAAACCAAGAACACCCATTGCTTTACCGACCATGTTGGAAATGTGGGTATTAAAAGTTAGTTTGCTGTTCATAAGCATACCTAAATCGTTCATCTCAGTTAGATGTTCCAATGGACTATGATTAAGAAAATAGGTTACCAGTTGAGGAGAAGTTCTATGAAAAGTCATTACCTTACACTTAGTAGTGTTAAGGTTTAACAAATTGAGCCGACACTAAGACTCAAAATTGTTAAGATCGGCTTGTAAGCAAACAGGCGAAATCATATCTTTATAACTAAAACAAAGCTTAACGTCATCATACGCATATGTATCATAACTGAGGGAAGATCATTAATAATGAGTGTAAAAAGCAGAGGGCCCAGATGACTACCCTGAGGCACCCCAGACGTCTAATGAATGGAACTTGAAAAGTACCTTCTGTGTTCTGTTTGTTAGATACTCGCGAATCCAACAGAGAAAAATTGGCGGAAAGCCAATGTCGCTCAACTTTATAAGCAAAGGCGTATGATTAACAGAATCAAAAGCCTTACTGAAATCAGTATATATGACATCAGTTAGTTTTGCATTTCGAAATCCATCGATTGTTAAAGAAGTGAATTCTAAAAGGTTAGTGGTAGTGGATCTACGTTTCACAAACACATGCTGGGAGGGCGAAGTAATAGACCTACAGAAATGTTGCAACTAAGAAGTAATTATCTTTTCAAAAGCTTTAAGAATAGCAGACAATTTGCAAATACCTTTATAGTTTGAAGCTTCGGACTTTTTACCATTTTTATGGAGAGGAATAATATATGATTCCTTCCAAATAGCTGGAAAAGAGGACGAGTCAACGGACAACAAAAATAACTTCAAAATTTTCTTACATAAAGCATTTGCACATTTTGTGTTAGCTTTATTGTTTTCAAACGACAAGGAAGACGGATGCACTGATGTCTTACGTTTAGTATTGACAAAATTATAAAAATGCGTAGGATCACGAGAAAACTGAAATTTGCAGCGCCGTAGATAGTCCTTATAGCATTGCATATTAAGGACCATAAATCTCGAACGAGCAACAGAATACAGAATGAAATCAGACGAAGGGCGAGTTTTTTTAAACTTCTTATAGCATCTTGACTTCACATTTTTCAAGTTGGATAACTCCCGAAAGAACCAAGGAGGTCTATTAGAAATCACCTGTCTCTTGAGAGGAACACAATTATCGAAAAGTGAGTCAAGTGTACTAAAAAAGAAAAAAAAAGCTGAGTCCATGTCTATACAATTGTACAGATAAGACCAATCCGTAGCAAGAATGAAATCATTAAGATTAGAAAAATCTGTTTTACGAAAGCATCGGGTTCGAGGTATCATATTAGCACAAAGTAATGGTGAAAGAAAAGGTAGATCAATTGTTAAATTTAAAGTAGGATGAAATTTATCTTCCGGAAGAACAAAAGGTTCAATCCTGGAAACAGCACAATTGGAAGGATCAAGTACAAATATCAGATCTAATGATCTTCCATTTATATTACGCACTGAATTGACTTGAGATAGAGACATCTCAAGAAGGCCGTCAACAAAGTCATGTGACGTGGAAGGCAACAGTATAGTAGACTCATCCGCATGGGGGCATGCTATAGAAGGTAAATTAAAACCACCTAGAACAATGAGAATATCACCAACATTGGGAGTTGCAACTGCTGACGCAGCAAAGCCACTAACAGGGCCTCCTATGATAAAACTATCGGCAATTTCCAATCGATTGGAAGATTGCCCGGACAAATCGGATACTACGCGTACTATCGCATTAGATGCTAGGTTACTACCAGCCGATATGGAAGTAACCTCAATGCCCGGAATTACCGGGCTTTTAAACGATATTAGGCGCTGAGTGTTGGGTGAGGATGTGAGTTGTGACCCGCCAGGGACGAGAAGAGACGCCGGCGGAGCATGAGATGCACTTCGAGGAGTGGTCTTTTTCCGTTTAGGCGACCCATTTAATAGCTTTAGGCTACTAAACTGAGCCTCCAACGACATAAACTCCGCTTGGAGTTTATTAAAACCAGCCCTCAGAGTGGTAAAACCATCTCTAGTCCGCTTCATAAAAGTCCGCACCTCATTCTCGATACCGCGGCAAGAATCACATCCATACTTCAAGCCTCCACCAATTTTAATAGTGTCTTGAATCTTCGGTGTGAGACCCGCACACTTCATGACAGTCTTTAGCCTCGGTGGAAACTTTGCAGTTTCTTTTAGAGCAGACAGCCATTATTATTTTTATACCATGCATTCATAGAATGAAATGGTATATTAAAGTCGCCAAAATGTTTGTAACAGGGAGAAGGAAGCTTTTCCGACCCTATAAAGTATATACATTCTTGATCAGTATCAATAGCCGAGTCGATTGAGACATGTCCGTCTGTCTGTAAGAGCTAGAGCTACCAAACTTTGCATGTAGACCCGTTTGCTCTGCAGGCAGATCGAGTTAATTTTTTTTTCGCCCCGCCCCCTTCCGCCCCCGCTATTTGAAAAACAATATTTTGAGCTCCCATATCTCGGGAACTATAAAAGCTAGAGCTATCGGATTTGGACATTAGATGCGTGCAGTGTGCACGCAGACCAAGTTTGTTTCAAATTTTGGCCACGCCCCCTTCCGCCCCCGAAATTCGAAATTTTACTCAAAATATTTATCGTATCGAAATTAAATTTGGCACACTAATACATGTCACGTATATCTATCATTCCACCAAATATCACAAGAATCGGAATAAAAATGGCCGAGTTATACATACAGGGGTGTCACAGAAATCGCTAACGCCCTAAAATCGCCCCAAACACAAATGTAGGGTGTCACAGAAACCTCTTTTGACAGTTTTGAAAAGTTGCGAGTTTTGCTCCAACGTTTGGTTAATTTCGCGCTTACAGCAAATTATATTGAAAAAAGAATGGTGTTGAAATAAACTTTGATTATTTTTGGATGGAATTGCATTCAAATAATAGCTGGCAATATTTGTGTTAATATATAATTTATTATTTTACGAAAACGCCTGTGAAAAAAATCAAGCAAGCGTCGTTTTTGCTTAAATCGCCCATAAGCAAGGCTGCCATCCTGCTGAAAACGGCAGAAACTAATTTTCGGACAAAACATTTGTGTTTCCAATTTTACTTTGTTATATGCCACAAGTAAGCACAAATTTTATAGATTACGACCAAATTTAAGAAAGTTTTTTAAATTGTGTGTAAACAGATAAATTTAATGTAAACGTCGAAAAAAATGCACCAAGTTGACGTCTCTGTTTTTATCTTGGCCAGCCAAAGAAGAAGAAGAAATGTAAACAGCTGAAAAAAATGCAATTGCAGTTGCCGCCCTTTTTAAAATGAATTGAATTTTTTTGGATTTCTGATGGATAAGGTTTCTAATATGATCGAATAAACTTAATTACATTTGCATTTGAATATGTACATCGAATTTTTAATTATTTCACTTGTAATTGAAGATTTGTAAAAATGGAAATCGCTTGCTAAAAAGAAGCAAGAGTCTAGATTAAATAATATTCCCAACGATTTCGCTCACATTTGTTCTAAACACCTCCAGGTCTGCATCCAATGACCTGTTGAACAGAGCTAATATGTATGTACCTAGAAATCGCATGGACGAAATTTTATTCTGGGGTAAAACAGTTGCCATTGTTGCGAAAAGTGAATTGTGTAGAAAAGAGAATGTAGGCTTACAAACGCAATAGTTAGCAGTTATCGATGCATTGTATTCATCTTCTTGTATTTAATTCATTGTTCCTCCATTTTTTGGTTAATTTGCCAAAATTTGTTTACAGTTACCAATTTGAAGTTAATGTAAACAATAGGGTTGTCAAAGGACCGACAATATTGCGCGCGATAATAATTTTAAAAATTTTGGTGTTGCAGTGTCTTAACTGTACCTCCAAAAAAAAAGTGCATTTTTTCTTGTTGTATAACATAAGCAATAATTTTTGGTTTACGAAAAATGTATAATAATTTTAATTCCAAACGTTAGTATTTTTTTTTTTGAATTGCACAACCCTATTTCACTTATCGACAATCGAAATACCGAAATAGCGGCGATCGAGTTAGCCGATGTGCCAACCGGTGGCTGTGGCTCCGAAAATGTTGCCGAAAATGAAACGTCGGAGATTTCCATGACACCAACGTTTGGTTTCGGCGTTTTACATTTCAAACGTCGCCAAAACCGCTAGCGTTTTCTGTGACACCCCTGATAGAAACGTTTTTCACCCATAGCGGTGCAAGGCAGATGCACGCAAAAAAGAGCGAGATAGCGTGTGCTGGAAATCACCGATTTGGTAGGGGGGCGCTAAAGTGCTCGTTTTCACATAAGAGTGAGCGAGATAGCATTTAAAAGAAATTTAATATATATCTCTTCACCTAATGCATGGTATATCCAAGTCGGCCCGGCGACTTACTTACTTTATTTTTTTTGGATTGGAGCACAAATGCACATTACATTTGCTGCATTTACAACTTGGAAATCCAGTGCTGCATACTCTACATCTACCTCTTGTTCCCCATTTCACCCAATGATTATAACCATCAAGTCGTAGTGATTTTGTTGGGTCTGCAACATAAGCTCTTTTATAGGTGTTTGATTCAGAGCTCGTTAAAGGAAGGAGCTGGTAATGACGGTGCTGGCGATGATGGAGTTGGTGATGATGGATCTGGTTATAATAAGCTGGTGATGATGGAGCTGGTTATGATGAGGACATAGGGCGAACCTTATACAACTTGTCATATTCAGGTGTTTCCTTTTAAGGCTGTTTAGATCGTTTATCGTTCAAATAGAAAAACTGTTTTATTTTTCAAATCTGTTTCTCGGTAATGCATTTGAAACGACCGCTAGTTTGAAATTTGTAGCCCATGCCATTTTATAAGCTTGTATTTTCGCAACTGCATGGTAAAGAAGTATCACAACAAAACTTTTCATTTCAGAAATTTCTATGACACCAACGTTTGGTTTCGGCGTTTTACATTTCAAACGTCGTCAAAATCTGTAGAGTTTTCTGTGACACCCCTGTATAACCAAGTGGTCAAGAAAAATCGACACTCTCAAATGGCTCTCCGAAGCCCCTACCGTACTCTCCAAATACGATAGCTCTAGCTTTTATAGTTCCCGCGATAAAGGTATTCAAAATCTTGTTTTTCAAATATCGTAGGCGAAAGGGGGCGTGGCAAAAAAAAAAAAACTTGACTAGCGTACACACCCCACGAGTCTATATTCCAATTTTGGTAGCTCTAGCTCTTATAGTTCCCGAGATATCTGCACTCCTTCGGACGTACAAACGAACGGAGAGGAAACAGGACACGCGAGCGACATGTCCTTAGGGTTTCCTTATCGTCCCAACTTTTCACACAATGTCCGTCGAGTATTGAATGACTGGGGATTCTCTTCGGACGCGTACTAAAGGGTTTCTAGCCAAGGAGCGACTTATAAAGTATATATATTCTTGATCAGCATGAGAAGAGAAATTGATAAGCATTGTCTGTCCGTCCGTCCGTAAGAGCAACTACACATAATACAGCTACCAAATTTAGAATGCAAACTTATGTATTATATTAGCTGACCCAGTTTATTTTTTGGCCTCCGGAATTTAATAAAAATCCCGCATTTTTTATCGTATCGTAATTTAATTTGGCACACTCATACATTTATGGACATCTATCATTCCACCAAATTTTATTAAAATCTGAATAAAAATGGCCGAGTTATACATAGAAACGTTTTGGACTCAAAGCGGTGCGAGGGCGAACTCGGCCGGAATTTTAAGAGTGAGCGAGATACGAAAGAAATTTAAAATATGAATTTAGTTTTAGTGGTAGTTTTTTCACTGCGACTTACTTAATTTTTTTTTTTTTTGCCGCGCGCCTATCCCAGGCGTTCTGCACAGCCGACCGAAGGGCGCGGTCGCATAACGTAAGACACGTCGAACACAAAAAAACAAATAGTCGGATAACTCAAGCTAATTACGAGCTAAGTATCATAAAAGAGACGTTTTTAGTATAAAGGGTTTATGTAAAGCATAGTGGGTACAGCGAGTCAAGGATAAAGGAATAAAGTTTCTAGTAGGTCCACAATAACTTAGGCGATCCATTTCACCACTTCAAAGCTTGTGCACAAAGATTAAACCAAGCAAATTTGTACGGTTAATAAGCGAAGGAAGGTTAATCAAAAGTATTTTACTGGAGTACGAAGGCAAATTGACATTCTAGTTTGGTGCGTCTTATATTGAGGCGACGATACACAAGAACCGTGCTCTAAAATAGGTGACACAAGTGAGGTAAAGAGAATTTTAGTTATAAATATATCGATCAACAAATCTCTTTGACTAATGAAGCCAAGAACGCCCATTGCTTTATAGTGTTAGATTCACTCGATTACCATTAAATATGTAAACTAGTGTAATTTAATCGATCTTTTTTCAACATAATTGACTTTGACAATAGTAGTGTATGTTTTATGTACCCTAAAAGCATTATCATGTTGACAATTCCCCAATCTCAGTCCATACGTTAGTGATCGTTAGTTATCCTTTACTTGCAGCAGTTACGGTAGACGTGCCCCTTCCTCTTAGAGAGAGAGAGAGAAACCAGGCCGAATGCAATTTATTTTTAAAAGAAATGAAACGCAATTGTGTTGTTAGTTCGGTTCTGCTTGAATGTGTCTGTAAAAAATTATTAAGCACATTAATTTGCTCTGCTGGCTTATACACTGCGGAGCAAAACTATAAGCGCACCCACTTTTTCAAGTGTAGCTTCCGAAATAGACAGAATAACGGAAAAGTGCGAATGAGGAGTTAAAGAGAATCAAAAATAAAATTTTTTGAGACCAAAACAAAAACTCCAAGGATAACGGTACTTTTCCTATTTCCAATAATGTGGTTTTTGAGCTGGTGCATAACTATAAGCGCACATAGAAAAATTTGCAATTAGGTGTTTATTTTATTACTAATTTATTAAATTTACTTTTTTTTTTTAGTTTTAATAATGAGTATAGCCTCCATTTTTTTGGATTAATTCAAATAAGCGGTTGGGCATACTCAAAATTAAATTTTCGAGGGTGCTTATTGGAATTTGTTCCCAAGCGCTTATAACGGCGGCTTTTAGCTCTCGAACTGTGTTGTATTGTGTATTTTTTGCATAAATGGACCGCACCAGGATACCCCATAGGTTCTCTATTGGATTTAGGTCAGGGGAACATGATGGCCATGTCAAAACGTCAATTTTTTGCGATGCCAACCACTGTATTACTGATTTGTTAAATTGCTGGTGGGCATGGTAAACAATTGCGCCTTCATTTCTGCGGCACTTGAAATGGCCCAAGATGCATACATAGATCGACTTCTAGAGTAAATTTACCATTTCTATTATAAATCACCTGTCTCTTGAGAGAAACACAATTATTAATAAAGTAAGTAAGTCGCCGGGCCGACTTGGATATACCATGCATCAGAGGGAAAAAAACTACATCGAGTTTATAAAACTAAGTATATACATATATTAAATTTCTTTCGTATGCGTGATTTCTAACATATACTATCTCGCTCACTCTTATGTGTGTGCACTTTAGCGCTCCACCGGCCAAATACGCCCTTGCACCACTTTGAGTGAAAAACGTTTCTATGTATAACTCGGCCATTTTTATTTCGCCAAAATGTATGTAACAGGGAGAAGGAAGCTTTTCCGACCCTATAAAGTATATATATTCTTGATCAGCATGAGAAGAGAAATTGATAGAGCCATGTCCGTCTGTCCGTCCGTCCGTAAGAGTGCAGATATCTCAGCAACTATAAATGTTAGAGTTACCAAATTTAGAATGTAGACTCGTGTAGTATTGGCGCAGACCAAGTTTATTTTCGCCTCTTCCGCCTCTGGAATTCAATGAAAAGTGATTTTCTCCCGCAATATTTATCGTATGGGATTTTAATTTGGCACACTTATACATGTTATGTACATCTATCATTCCACCAAGTTTCATAAAAATCGGAATAAAAATGGCCGAGTTATGCATTGAAACGTTTTGCACTCAAAGCGGTGCAAGGGCGAATTTGGCCGGTGGGGCGCTAAAGTGCACACACATAAGAATGAGCGAGATAGCATATGTTAGAAATCGCGCATACGAAAGAAATTTAATATTTGAAATAAGTTTTATAAACCCAAGGTAATTTGTTTTCCCCTGATGCATGGTATATCCAAGTCGGCCCGGCGACTTACTTACTTTATTTTTATATAAAAACAAATATTTTCAGCGCTTGCTTAAATGTAATTCGATCCAAAAATAATCAAAGTGCATTTACGTTAGAGGTGATTTCGGGGCGTTAGCGATTTCTTTGATACCCCTGATTATATTTGTCTTTCCTTAAATATATATTTTGAGTTTACAAGAGTTGAGACAAAGTAAAAGTATAAAGTTATAAAGAAAGGTGTACTACTTCAATAAATAACAATACTTTCTAGATTTTTTTGGAAAAAATGGACATGGTGCAACTGAATACGAGTCGAATCAACAATCGGTAAGGAAACTAAATGGAAAGGCTAATTTTTAACAAATTTGATCAAAAAATGATATATGAAAAGCAACAGTTAATTATAGTCTTTTCTAAAACGCACGTTCTGGATTCCTTCCAGTCTAAGAATATTTATTGATGATCTTTATTGCCATACCTATTTTATACATGTTAATATTAATTAATGGTTTAAAATAGTTTCAGAATATTTAAATACGAGTAAAAATTTAACGTTTTCAGCGGGCCTGTAGAAATATGGTACCAATTGCAAAATACAAAAATTCGAAATACCTTTTCGTCTTACTAATGTGCCTGCAAAATTTCAATCTCTTAACTTTCAAACTGTAGTTAATGCCGGAAAAGTGAATTTTTATTTATGAGTAAAATTTTTAACAATATTACAATGCATATGTATGCTTACCATGCTATGGCGGGTAGATACGGATTTTTAAACAAAGGTCTTTACATTTTGATAACTCTATTTAGGGATTTAGTAACACAATAACTTGCAGGGGTGTACAAACTTCGGCATGGCCGAATTTAGTCCGGCCTTCTGGTTTTAAGACATTGTTTGTCGCAATTAGTTAGGAATGCGACCAACCCCAACCCTTGACACAGCTGAGGCGTACGATTTCAACAACTTGCTAAATTTTAAAGTGTGGTTGAAACTTTCAGATTTGCGCATATACATATACGTATGTACATATGCATGTAAATTATTTTATTGTGTTATGTACCTAACCCTTGACATTTTTACTGAACAAGTATAATGATGGCTAAAACTTTCTCTCCGAATCCATCCTCCTTTGTCATAAGGCCTGCCGTGCCCTATTTGAACCCTCTAATGGAAGCCAAGAGCATGAAGACATTAATTCGACCTGTGAACTGCGTGATGCCGATGTTGTACAGGTAAGAAGTACCACCTTTGCAACAAATAGAGCACAGTATTTTTAGATATGCGTGTTTAAACTTTTCAGTGCATACACAATCATACTGATATGACTCCACTGGCTAATGCACAGCAATGTAAGTATAGTTCTCTCCAATTGGAATTCAAAATAGTCATGTTCCTTCACATATTCCTTAAACTTAAATAGATCTTCCCTGCTGTGAGTATAGTAGTAAGGAAAATTGTCGACATATCTGCCGAAATTTACTTTATGAGAACACCACAAGTCTGGAGCCTAGTGCCGTAATATTCAGTCGTTTAGAGACGGCAGGATGTGGTACTCCCTTGCCTCATCTACCATTTTGGCAGTGCTTCTTGACGCTCACCAGGAAGCTGTATGTCCCTGCACGAGGACAAACCCACCGTTATGATGGGACTCGTGTTCAAAGCGAACCCAATCATTTAGGCATGGATGCAGCGAAGCGTCAATGCTGTGAACAAGCCAGTAGTCACCGGTGTAGACGCTTGTGCACGCAAATCTTCACCAACGATTGGTGGGAGTCAAGAGCGAGCTTCGAAACTGAATGTATGGAGCAGCCGGCTGAGAGAGAGCTACGTCGTTGCATTGAAAACGTGGATAGTCCCTGCGAATTGGGCTGCGATGGCCTGAGTTTTTGTACAAACTTCAACAATCGACCAACAGAACTATTTCGGAGTTGTTCCGCCAATCACGATGCAGCCGCCAAGGAGGACTTGCATTTGCTTCAACAACGTGGTTTTGTGAAGGTTTTAGGCCAAGAGTTGTTTATAAAAAACACAACGCGATGTGCTCCTGATAAATGGCAGGCTTTGGTCTGTGCTCTGCAGATACAACCCTGTACCCGGGAAGGGCTATTCAATGGTATCTGTAGTGAGGATTGTAGTGAAATTCTTGAAGAGTGTCTCGATTGGACACGCCAGGACCAAAAACCTCAGGCTATATGTGCAAGGCTACAACCTTCTATAGCGGTAGATGAGGCCCCATTGCCTTGCATTTCACTGAAAACCTACTTAAAGAGAGGTGACGGTTCAATGGAAATAGGTAAATACAATAAGTTGACTTCTCCCTGCCTGAAGAAACCATGCAATTCAAGTGAGGTATGCGTACTCCAACGCGCTGGGACTCAGGGATACGCCTGTATACCAGGCTGTAGCCTTGGACAGGCTTCCAATTTTTTAGTACCTTTTGGTTCCTTTGTTCGTCTGGGTAAAACAAGCTCGGCCAAAATTGATGTCGGTCAATTTGTGACCGCTGAACATGTAGTTTGCCGCTGTGGCATACAGGGATATTTGGAGCAGTGTCAACCATTGCCTAGCTACACTCACTCTCATTGCGTTCTACCAGGTGGACGTAGCTTTCGCCATGGCTCGTCGTTCTATCTAGAGTGTAACCTTTGCAGTTGTTTTGCTGGCGAGATAACATGCACAAAGCAACAATGCCGCCTACCGGGATTTACAGATGCAGGCTATACGAGTCTACCTTGCAATTGTGCTACCCACTATGTTGCAGTCTGCGGTGAGAATGGAAATACCTATCCCTCGGCGTGTGTGGCCAAGTGCTTGGGCTTGCAGGAGTCTATGTACGTTTATGGAGCATGTAATACTCGAAATCCCTGCCAAGTAAGTGGCAATAATGCCTGTAGACCCAGTGAGAAGTGTCTAGAGAAGCGACAAGTATGCCTGTCTAATATGCAGAAGCCGTGCCTTCAGTATGTCTGTGGTAAGTATATGTGATTTAAACGAATAGCATTAACAAAAAACTCGAAATACAAAATAACAAATAATATACAAATAATAATAATAGATATAAGAAAAGTGCAAAAACCGTTTTGTAACTTTAAAAGGAAATAAAACTAGTATTACGTGAGGTGTTTATAGAGTGGCCCACAGCTTATTCGATCCACTTCGTAATTTAAGTTTTAAAACAGTATTACTTTATTCCAATAGAAATATCTCCAAAAAATTAATTCAATTCAATTCAATTCAATTCAATTTATTTCACTCTTTGTCATAATTCCATATTTTTTTGTGACAAGTATCTTATAAATGATTTAAGAGTTTAGACTAAGAACTAGGCCTTTTCTACTTAGATATTTATTTAAAAAATTAATTCAAATTGTAAGATTAATACAACAAAAATTAAAAAGGCAACAATTCTATGTCATAGCGTATTTGACCCAGCAATAAGCTGGGTAGTCGATATTATAGTCGATACAAAAATATTTTCGTATAACTTAATATTAGACGTGTCCCCCTTTTGATCGAAGATTGCTTTTATCTGGTTTGGGATCAATGCTACTCATTACCCTTGCAGAGGGTATTATAAAATTGGTCAGATGTTTCTAACGCAGAGAAGGAATCGTTTCCGACCCCATAAAGTATATAAATTCTTGATCAGCTTGAGAAGACGAGTTGATATAGCCATGTCCGTCTGTCTGTCTTCTACTATACGAACTAGTCCCACAGGATTGGAGCTATGGTTAAAGTGGGTATATAAGCTTTTCTACACCCTAGAATGCACATCTGCGATTTTCAAAAAGATCAGACCAAATTTGATTGAGATCAAACTACTATATCATATAGCTCCCATAGGATCATCGGACCAAAAATAGTTTTGCTTCTTACAACTCGATCGTCACCAAACTTAATACTTAAGTTTGCTGCTTGCACACATATATGCATATGTACATATACGTGACGTATTATGGCGTATAGATATGGGTTTTTACTCAAAGGTCTTTGCATTTAGCTAACTCTTTTTAGGGATTGAGTAACACAAGAACTTGTAAGGGGTATACAAACTTCGTCATGGCCGAAGTTAACTTCTTTGATATTTTTTTTCTTCTAATTTTTGAACTGATTTTCTGCCATTCCTAAATAAGGGTAGTTTGTAGGTCATTTTACCCTTCCAAAAAGGGTAACATGTATTAGTGTGCCGAATTAAATTCCGATACGATAAATATTGCGGGAGAAAATCACTTTTATTCCGGAGGCGGAAGGGGGCGTGGCAAAAAAAAATTAACTAGGTCAGCTACTACAGCTACTTCACGAGTCTACATTCTAAATTTGGTAGCTCTATTATTTATAGTTGCTGAGATCTCTGCACTCTTACGGACGGACAGACGGACATGGCTATATCAATTTCTCTTCTCATGCTGATCAAGAATATATATACTTTATAGGGTCGGAAAAGCTTCCTTCTCCCTGTTACACACATTTTGGCGACTTTAATATACCATTTCATCCTATGGATGCATGGTATAAAAATTTCATTGGCATTGTTTTTTTCAATAATAATGAAAAAGTAATGATAATGCTTAAAGGCACAACTCTGGTTTTACGTCTCTTACAATGTTTGATATGATTATAGAGTGGTGAATTTGAGCTGTTTAGTAGTGTTTTGTATGTTTTGGATGTAGTAAGGTCTCTCTGTTGTTCTATTGTGGGTATATTTGATTCGAAAAGTATGTTTAATATAGGTGTTGATCGTAGGACTCCAAGTGATGTGCGTATTGCTGCGTTAAACAAAGATTTGAGCTAGTTGAGTGTTGATTTTGGTGCGTGCCCATAGATAAAAATTGCATAATTTATTTTGGAAATCAAGATAGATTTTGTTATGTGTGTAAGTGTGTGTGTGTTGCAGTTGAATTTGGGACTTGCTAGGCATTTTATAATATTGAGTTTGTTCTTTATGTGTGAGTCCCATCTGTACTTGTTGTTTGTTTTTAATCCAAAGATTTTTAGGTCGGAGACTAGGGGGATTCGAATGTGGTTGCATGATATGCTGCAAACGCAGTTTTGTTTTAGGCAAATTTGGAGATGTTGGCATTTTTCTAGCGATTACAGTGCTCCTGAATATGAGTACTACATATATAGTTGTTTATTCTTATAAAATTCAAACGAAACGACAAGCCAACTTTTTGTAACAATTATTATTGATATGTATACTCAATGTTCTCTTGTTTATAATAGAAGGTTTAGAATCTAAACAATGTTACAGTTCGTTAACAACTATTTATACATTCCATATATCAAAGAAATTTTAACATTGTTGACAATTGTTTCGACCACTTGATTTAAATAAATAAACAGAACGAATCTGTCGGAAATCAGTGGTTTGACTAATTCTCGCAAAACTTACGCAAAACTACGATTCGCACCAAGCAAGCCACTTCTTTGAAGTGTACAAAGAACACATGTAATTAATATCCGAAATCTTGATATACCATTACTATTACCATCGGTATACTCAGTATTTGGCTACTCTGTTGTTACAAGGCAGCCATTTGTACTTAAATCTATAAACGTTTATTGGAAGTCCGATCAAAGCGTCTTGACAAGTTTTAGAAGAGAGAGAAGGTAGTGTTAACTAACTTAATACTAGAATTTCCGTTCAGAATTGGGAAACGACAAACAGAGGGCGAACCAGTATTTTCGGTGTCGCCACAGTACTCCCCGTCCAATGAGGTAGTTATGAATTTGAAGGTGAAAAACGAACTCGATGATGTTTCTCATATGTCCTTGGTGCAGGGCGTTTCGTGTCTTGAGTCTCGGGTTGTTGGTCTTCCTTCGCTATGAACGCTGGCTTGAGTCTGTCCACAGAAACGGCGACCTCCTTTCCATTGACTTTTAGAATGAAGACTCGATCCGTTTGGCGCTTTATGACTTCGTAAGGGCCAGAATACGGAGGTTCAAGCGGTTGCTTGACTGCGTCAGTTCTGATGAACACATGTGAACATTGATCAATGCCTTTTAGGATAAACATTCTTTCCTTGATATGATGAGCCGTGGGCTTTGGGCGAAGTTTTTGCATATGTTCACGAAAAGGGCTTAAAAATGATGCAGGTGTTGATGGCTTGTCCAAATCTTCAAAAAATTCATTGGGCAGTCGTAATGCCGTTCCATACAACATTTCCGCAGCTGATGCGTTGATGTCCGGTTTAAAACAAGTGCGTAGTCCCAGCAGCGCAGTTGGCAAAAGTTTTGTCCAAGGTGTGCCGTCGTTGCACATCAATGCGGCTTTTAGAGATCTATGCCATCGTTCGATTAAACCGTTGGATTGTGGGTGATAGGCAGTGGTATGTATCTGTTTGCTGCCGATGAGTCGTGCGAGTTCCTTGAAGACAGCGGATTCGAACTGCGAGCCTTGGTCTGTTGTTATGGTTTTGGGCGTTCCAAAACGTGATATCCACTGGGCGTAGAAGGTATTTGCTATTGTCTCTGCAGTGATGTCAGTGAGGGCGACAGCTTCGGGCCATCGTGAAAATCGGTCGATCATCGTTAGGCAGTAGCGGAAGTTCTGATAGTAAGGCATTACTATGATGTCCAAGTGCACGTGGTCGAATCTGCTATCCGGAACGGGTATCTTCTCTGGTAGTACGTGGTTGTGCTTGTTGATTTTCGCACGCTGACAAGGGAGGCAGTTTCGGCACCATTGGGTGATGTTTTTGTTCATTGATGGCCAAACGAACTTTTGGCGAATTTGTTTTAACGTAGCCCGACCACTTGGATGTGATAAATTGTGGAAGAAGGTGAAAATTTTGTAACGATGAGATTTAGGTACATACGGTCGGTTGTGTCCCGATGAAACATCGCAATATAATGACACATTGTTGTCGAATTTAATGCTTTTTAGAGTTAGCGATGAATTTCCTTTTAACAATTCCGATAATTCAATGTCTGTTGCTTGTGCCTCTTCGATTTCAGATAGGTTTACTGAAGTGGGCATCCGAATGGCACACAATCTTGAGAAGGCATCTGCGACAATGTTGTGTTCGCCTTTTACGTGCAGGATTGTCGTGGAGAACTGCGATATATAGCTTAATTGTCGGATCTGACGAGGCGATGCTTTTTCAGGTTTTTGATTGAAGGCATAAACAAGCGGCTTATGATCAGTCCTGATGATAAAGGCTCGTGTCTCTACCAGGTGCTTAAAGTATTTAATTGCCTCGAAGACTGCTAAGAGTTCTCTATCGTACGTGCTGTAATTTCGTTCCGTGATGCTGAGTTTTTTAGAGAAAAACCCTAGTGGCTTCCAGATGTCATCTATCTGTTGTTCGAGGGTTGCGCCGATGGCCGAGTCAGAAGCGTCGCAGGTTAAGCTGAGTTTTGCGTCTGGTGACGGAAACGATAAAAGTGTTGCATTAGCCATGTTTTGTTTACAGTTTTCAAAGGTAGCAATGAGTGTCGGTGTCCATTCGATCCTTCGTTGGTCGTTCTTCTTTACATCTCTGAGCAATTCAGTCAATGGCGCTTGTATGCCTGACGCATGTTGAAGGCATTTTCGATAGTAGTTGATCACACCCAAAAATCGGCCAAGTTGGCATATTGTTTGAGGTCTTGGATAGTTAAGGATAGCATTTATCCGATCAGTTGGCGGCTTTATTCCACAGTCGTTGATTGTGTATCCAAGAAAGTTGACCTCTCGTTTTTCAAATTGGCATTTACTAAGGTTGATACTTAGACCATGGTTTTGAAGAATTTGAAAAACCGAGCGAAGATGTTCTTTGTGCTCTTCCAAAGAGTTCGACATGACGAGAATGTCGTCGATATAGCAGAATACAAAGTTAATGCCACGAAAAATGTTGTCCATGAATCTTTGAAAAGTTTGGGTCGCATTTTTTAACCCAAAGGGCATGTACAAAAATTCGAAGAGTCCAAAAGGCGTCCAGACAGCTGTCTTTGGGACGTCGCTTGGCTCCATTGGGATTTGATAGTAAGCTTTTACCAAATCGAGCGTCGAAAATACTTTTTTCCCATATAGTTGATCGGTGAAATCGTTGATATGAGCGATAGGATAACGATCCGGAACCGTTATTGAGTTTAGTTTCCGATAATCGCCACAGGCACGCCAACCTCCATCTTTTTTAATTACCAAATGAAGTGGGCTTGACCATGGACTTTTCGACGGACGACAAATTCCTTGTTTGATTAGAAGATTGAATTCCTGTTTCGCTGAGGCTAGCTTATCACCAGATAGGCGACGAGGCCGATCCGCAACAGATCTACCATGTGTTTCGATGACATGAGAGACGTCGTTATGGACATTCGTTTTCATTGACGGTTTGGTTATGTCAATAAATTCGTGAAGGATTTCCGGATATTTGCGTGGGTCTTCTACTGTTGATATGGAATGTTGTCGCGTTGCAGCTAAGCATCCAGGCGTCGAAAGACCTGTAATCGAGTCAATGAGAAGTTTATTTGCCAAATCAATGAGTAATTCGTTTTTGGTTAGAAAGTCAGCTCCAATGATGGCTACTTGGACATCTGCGATGATGAAGGGCCAGGTGAAACTGCGGCGTAGGCCAAGATTGAGCTCTGCAACGTATTGGCCGTACGTGTTGATGATTGATTGATTGGCAGCATATAAAATGAGATCGCAAGGTTTGGTTTTTTGCTTGCAGAATGATCGTGGAACAACAGAAATCACAGACCCTGAGTCAATGAGAAACCGTATGTTGGAGACACGATCGGTGATGTGCAGGCGTGGTTCGATACTGGAGTTGAGTTGTGGTTTGGGATCGCCGGTGTTGTGTGTGCTGTCGCCTACCAGCCCTTTAGACGACAGCTTTATTAGTTTGACAACTGGAAATGTATACAAGGAGAACGACATTTTTTGGCATCATCCCCAAATTTAAGATGGTAGAAACAAAGTTTCGCTTGTTGTTCCTCCGTTTTTTTAGGCGATGAGTTGCCCCATTGCGATCGGTCACTTGATGCACTACGTGAGCGAGACTGAGCATCATGTTTAGGTGATCGAAACTGTTTTAGCTCCTTTTGAAGATTCTCGAACTTTATGTTAAGCAAACGTATGCTCTCTATAACATCTGAAGTTGAATCGCTAGGTGTCACAGAGCAAATGGCATTGTTCGGTTCCATCGAATAAAACGATTTGTTTTCCACTGCTTCGATCATTTTGTCTGCTATTTTGGCAAGCTTATCTAAGTTGGTTTCCTCCCACACTGTCAGCATTGGACGTATTGACTGAGGCATCTCTGCAAGAAAGAGTGTGCGAATTAAGCTTTCACTTGCCGGATCCGGGGCGAGGCGTCGCATGTTTGCCAGAATTTCGGATGGTTTTGATCCAGATGTTCCATCGCCCTGAAGTAGACGTTGAAATTTTGATTCAGCCGATTCGGCGAATTTCTCAAGCAGACGATTCTTGATGGCGAGATATTTGTCAGTCGCAGGTGGTCGTAAAACCAAATCTTCTATAGCAATGATTATCTCCTCGTCTATATGCACTGTGATCAGATCAAATTTGTCTGTGTCGTCGTCAATGTTGTGCAAGCGAAATAAGCGTTCGATTTGAGCGAACCACAAATGGGGGTTGTTTTTTGCAAATCGTGGCAAACGCATGGGCGCACGTTGGCCGGTTGCCGTATTATTTGTGGTGGCGTTGCTAGTTGCATGTAGAAGCTCTAATTGGCTTTTGAGATCGTCTAGTTCCCTTTTCATTTCGTCCATCGTGAAATTTTCAAAGGGCGTCTCTTGTTGAAATTCTAGACGTCTTTTTGGGAGCGCGCGCAAATCGTAGCGTCTCTGTGTCATAAACCCGCCAATAAAAAATTGATGGCCAGTTTGACTTCGGATGACGAAATTTGCTAGTAGATCGGACCGATTCCAAGGAACGTTGTGTGATGCTGAAGATCACGTCGGGGTCACCACTTTGGCTACTCTGTTGTTACAAGGCAGCCATTTGTACTTAAATCTATAAACGTTTATTGGAAGTCCGATCAAAGCGTCTTGACAAGTTTTAGAAGAGAGAGAAGGTAGTGTTAACTAACTTAATACTAGAATTTCCGTTCAGAATTGGGAAACGACAAACAGAGGGCGAACCAGTATTTTCGGTGTCGCCACAAGTACACTGTTCACTTGGTGAACGCAGCCGAAACAACTTATAAATATAATAGGATGATGATGCAAAAAAATTATATTTTCACCATATTATTTTCTGTGTTATAATTCCAAGTCATAATTTACTTGATAAAAGAGTAACTAACTCTTCGTACATTGGAGATTTGTAACCGTAAAACACAAAATAGTCCGTGTCGACGAGATGAAACTAGAAAAAGGATGAATAAAACATGAAAAAGTCGGCTCCTCAATTCAATTGCAACGATTTGGAACCAATCGATTTAGAGCAATGCACTCAGGTTTTTTTCTTAGAAAATAAAACGAAAAATTAATAATTGTGGGGAGGTAAATAGCGGGACAGAAAAAACATAGTATTTAAGTGCCTACAACTACGAGTTTGCACATTTGTATAAGAAGGTACCGATTTCTCTCATCCACACCGAAGGATACGCTTCAATGACAGCAGTGTGTGCACTCCATTGTTCACAGCATGACTTTTCCTGTCTGGGTTTGTGTAAGAATACTCATCCAGTATTCACAATTTGCAACGCCTGAATCTTTATATGTTGAAGATCACTTTGTCTGCCTTTTCCCCTCCTCTCCTTGTCCTTGCTTTGTTTGTTTTTATACCATGCATTCGTAGAATGAAATGGTATATTAAAGTCGCCAAAATGTATGTAACAGGGAGAAGGAAGCTTCTCCGACCCTATAAAGTATATATATTCTTGATCAGTATCAATAGCCGAGTCGATTGAGACATGTCCGTCTGTCTGTCCGTCTGTCCGTCTGAAGAATCATCGAGATCTCGGAGACTATAAGAGCTAGAGCTACCAAACTTGGCATGTAGACCCGTTTGCTCTGCAGGCAGATCGAGTTTATTTTTTTTTTTGCCCCGCCCCCTTCCGCCCCCGCTATTTGAAAAACAATATTTTGAGCCTCCATATCTCGGGAACTATAAAAGATAGAGCTTTCGGATTTGGACATTAGATGCGTGCAGTGTGCACGCAGACCAAGTTTGTTTCAAATTTTGGCCACGCCCCCTTCCGCCCCCGAAATTCGAAAAATTCGATTTTCAGCCGAAATATTTATCGTATCGAAATTAAATTTGGCACACTAATACATGTCACGTATATCTATCATCCCACCAAATATCACAAGAATCGGAATAAAAATAGCCGAGTTATACATAGAAACGTTTTTGACCCATAGCGGTGCAAGGCAGATGCACGCGAAAAAGAGCGAGATAGCATATGCTGCAAATCACCGATTTGGTCGGGGGGCGCTAAAGTGCTCGTTTCCACAAAAGAGAGATAGCATTTGAAAGAAATTTAATATATATCTCTTCACCTAATGCATGGTATATCCAAGTCGGCCCGGCGACTTACTTACTTTATTTTTTTCTAGTTACGTGTCGCTTGGGAGATCTAATCAATTTGTTGCGGAAAGTGACCAAGGATAACGTCTATGCTGAATCACTTTAAGATATCTATTTAGGATCAATTGCGCTCTGTGCAAATTGAAATTATTACGCCAATCGAAATTTGTCCTGCAATGGAAATAGGTTAGTAACGAATGGCCGGATTTCAACTTAATTAAATAGTAAACAATTGGACTGCACATTTGCATCTTTTTTTTTATATTTTAAATATTTTATATTTTAAAGTTCTCAGATTTCATAATTTTGAAATTAAAACAGGTGCGATAACATAAAGGGTGAGTTCAAATTGTTTTACTTGCCATCCAGATACGACATAAAATAAAGTAAGTAAGTCGCCGGGCCGACTTGGATATACCATGCATCAGGGGAAAACAAATTACCTTGAGTTTATAAAACTTATTTCATATATTAAATTTCTTTCGTATGCGCGATTTCTAACATATGCTATCTCGCTCACTCTTATGTGTGTGCACTTTAGCGCCCCACCGGCGAAATTCGCCCTTGCACCGCTTTGAGTGCAAAACGTTTCAATGCATAACTCGGCCATTTTTATTCCGATTTTTATGAAACTTGGTGGAATGATAGATGTCCATACCATATACATATACGTGTGCCGAATTAAATTCCGATACGATAAATATTGCGGGAGAAAATCACTTTTTATTAAATTACGGAGGCGGAAGGGGGCGTGGCAAAAAAAATTTGGTGGAATGATAGATACTCATAAGATCTATGAGTGTGCCAAATTAAATTACGATACGATAAATATTACGGGAGAAAATCACTTTTTATTAAATTCCGGAGGCGGAAGGGGGCGTGGCAAAAAAAAAAACATAAACTTGGTCTGCGCCAAGACTACACGAGTCTACATTCTAAATTTGGTAGCTCTATCATTTATAGTTGCTGAGATCTCTGCACTCTTACGGACGGACAGACGGACATGGCTCTATCAATTTCTCTTCTCATGCTGATCAAGAATATATATACTTTATAGGGTCGGAAAAGCTTCCTTCTCCCTGTTACACACATTTTGGCGACTTTAATATACCATTTCATCCTATGGATGCATGGTATAATTAGCCAGGCAGAAGCAGCTCCGACCCTATAAGCCTAACAAAAGCCAACCTGACTATCATCTATAATTCTTTCTTTCCCTCTTATCTTTCTGATCAAACAAATCAATAAAACTATGAGACTGTGTTTATAATATTAGATTTCCGTTGGACCATAATATCAGTTGATCTCTTTATAAGTACGCTATTCCCTTATCTAATAAAAGGGTGAGTGAGTGGCTTGCGTTTGCTATCGAAATCTGAAGAGAACCTAATACATATATGAATATTATGAACTTGAAGTACCTTCACATAGGTGTGGCCATAAATATAATATATGTACATATGTTGGATTAGTCTTCAGAGAGTTTCGCATAGGGGTATACCGAAGTGAACCAAATTTGTTTTTGTTGTTCAAAGCACTAAATCCTGCCAATTAATAATTGAAATAGAATAGCATTGGAAGCGGTAAAATTTCACCGAATAAATCGGTATTTCTCGCCTTATTACCTGGAACATTGGCAAATGCAAACAAGCGACGCACCCTAGTCGTCATCGTCAAGACTGAACAGATGATCTCGTTATTGAATTTCAACCGAGTGCAGCGTCTCAACTTGTTGTTGGGTAGAACATAAATCCCAATCAACCGTTTCAAATGGGGGACATACTCGTAGATGATCTGGGTTTTCCCATTGGGTAAGAAAAGTGAGAAGCGTAAATAATTGAGCTGAGCCCCGAATAGAAGGCGATGGAAATGAATGCTAACTTAAAGTTCAAACTAAGTACTAAATAAAAACGAGGCCTGTTGCATTATTAAGTTAGAGCCAAGGAATATATATTGGTGGCTCTTGAACTTTACTCAATTTTTTTTGGCAGTTTGAAAGCAAACAGAAAGTGTCTATGTATAAATTTATGGGTTGCTCATTTTTGGCAAAACACAGGTAGGTCCTGCACATGAGTTGAGGCTCACATAGGACGAAGCTAAAGATCAAAGAGGAAACTGCCACCTTTCGCACAATGCTCGGTAGTTTAAAAAGAGACACCTACAAATTATTTACTTGTCACTCTCGGATCGCTTCGTTCTCTGTCAGTCAGACGCATCCGTCACCTGGTGCGATTAGCAACAACAATGCCCACCTTATTTGTCTTGAAGGTCTTCGTCTCGGGTTTGGCTTTGATGTTACGCACGCAAGGAACATTTATTTCTTATTTCAAAAACCTACTTTATTAGATACTTAATTGGTAATAATATTGATGCGATGGATTGAGGTGGTCATGCGAGGCAAATCAACATTGATGCTAATGACTGTGAATTTCAGAAACTCATATTAAAATCAATTAGATGCAATTCAATTTATTTCTGTCTAGAATAATATACAAAGTTTGAGATATACTTATAGCCTACTTTGAACTTAATATTTATAAATGTACAATATTTCATAATATGTAATAGAATAGAGGAAAAATTTATAAAAACCTTTTAAAGAATACCCAAAAAAAACCATAAGGCTGGGCTAACTTCGTTCATGCAGAAGTTTGTATACCCTTTCAAGTTCTTTTGTTACTAAATCCCTAAAAGGGTTATCTAAATGTACAGGGGGTGTCACAGAAATCGCTAACGCCCTAAAATCGCCCCAAACACAAATGTAGGGTGTCACAGAAACCTCTTTTGACAGTTTTGAAAAGTTGCGAGTTTTGCTCCAACGTTTGGTTAATTTCGCGCTTACAGCAAATTATGTTGAAAAAAGAATGGTGTTGAAATAAACTTTGATTATTTTTGGATGGAATTGCATTCAAATAATAGCTGGCAATATTTGTGTTAATATATAATTTATTATTTTACGAAAACGCCTGTGAAAAAATCAAGCAAGCGTCGTTTTTGCTTAAATCACCCATAAGCAAGGCTGCCATCCTGCTGAAAACGGCAGAAACTAATTTTCGGACAAAACATTTGTGTTTCCAATTTTACTTTGTTATATGCCACAAGTAAGCACAAATTTTATAGATTACGACCATATTTAAGAAAGTTTTTTAAGTTGTGTGTAAACAGATAAATTTAATGTAAACGTCGAAAAAATGCACCAAGTTGACGTCTCTGTTTTTATCTTGGTCAACCAAAGAAGAAGAAGAAATGTAAACAGCTGAAAAAAATGCAATTGCAGTTGCCGCCCTTTTTAAAATGAATTGAAATTTTTTGGATTTCTGATGGATATGGTTTCTAATATGATCGAATAAACTTAATTACATTTGCATTTGAATATGTTCATCGAATTTTAAATTATTTCACTTGTAATTGAAGATTTGTAAAAATGGAAATCGCTTGCTAAAAAGAAGCAAGAGTCTAGATTAAATAATATTCCCAACGATTTCGCTCACATTTGTTCTAAACACCTCCAGGTCTGCATCCAATGACCTGTTGAACAGAGCTAATATGTACCTAGAAATCGCATGGACGAAATTTTATTCTGGGGTAAAACAGTTGCCATTGTTGCGAAAAATGAATTGTGTAGAAAAGAGAATGTAGGCTTACAAACGCAATAGTTAGCAGTTATCGATGCATTGTATTCATCTTGTTGTATTTAATTCATTGTTCTTCAATTTTTGGTTAATTTGCCAAAATTTGTTTACAGTTACAAATTTGAAGTAAATGTAAACAATAGGGTTGTCAAAGGACCGACAATATTGCGCGCGATAATAATTTTAAAAATTTTGGTGTTGCAGTGTGTTAACTGTACATCCAAAAAATAAGTGCATTTTTTCTTGTTGTATAACATAAGCAATAATTTTTGGTTTACGAAAAATGTATAATAATTTTAATTCCAAACGTTAGTATTTTTTTTTTTTTGAATTGCACAACCCTATTTCACTTATCGACAATCGAAATACCGAAATAGCGGCGATCGAGTTAGCCGATGTGCCAACCGGTGGCTGTGGCTCCGAAAATGTTACCGAAAATGAAACGTCGGAGATTTCCATGACACCAACGTTTGGTTTCGGCGTTTTACATTTCAAACGTCGCCAAAACCGCTAGCGTTTTCTGTGACACCCCTGGTAAAGACCTTTGTATAAAAATCCGTATTTACAATCCATAGCACAGCACACATACATATGCATTTATGTAGATATGCAGCATGCAATTTTTGCATATGTTTGTATGAAAGCTATATGATATAGTCATCCGATATAAAGAAAATTTACAAGAATCATAACTTACTGCGTGGAAGTTTGCCGATGATTGCATAAGAAACAAACAACTTTTAGAAGCAAAACTATTTTTGGTTCGATTGTTCCAATAGGAGCTATATGATATAGTGGTCCGATCTTGATCAAATTTGGCAGTAACGTTCGGATGTGTAGTAAACTGCCAAACGTTATCATGCTAATGGTTCCTATGGGAGCTATATGATATAGTCGAACGACTATGACTGGATGAATCCGATGAATACAATGCCTGCTGTATATAGAAGACTTCGTGCAAAATTGCAGCTTTGTAGTTTAAGCGGTCTAGGAGGAGAAGCTGTTGATCCAGACAGACGGACAAACGGATTTGAACTCGTCTTGTCATGCTGATCAAGAATATACTTTATAAGGTCGGAGATGTCTCCTTCTATGCGGCACACTTCTCACCAAAATTAATATACCCTTTTTCTAAGGGTATCAAAAGAACACGGAAGGAAAGGGTAGCTAAGCTAGATCTTTAATGGCGAGTTTCTATTAATAACTAGATACTGAGTACGAATTGTGAAGATTAGCTTTTTGATCGTAGCATCAATATGATTTTTATACCATGCATCCATAGCATAAAATTGTATATTATATGTAACAGGATGCATTTAGGAAGCATTTCCGCATCTACATATTCCTGCCCGTCCGTTCGTCCGTAAAAGACCAAAGATATCAGGAACTATTAAAACAGCAACAGCAACCAAATTTGGAAATTTAGTTCTCATTTACAATTTTCTTAATTTTATTGAGCGGGTACACCGTACACTGTTTTTTTTTTTTGGCGCGCGAGTTACCTATCCTGCTTCAGGGATAGTGATTTTCCTTGTTGGTTCTTCAAGGTTCTTTAAGCTTAGACTTTGCTTCTCGACTCCAGTTTTAAATCTGAATGAAATGATTTCTTGAGATCTTATTCTCTAGCTTAAACATTTGTATGCATTGCTTTTCCTTACCATTACCATTCCCTTAAAAATGCTGAGGTTACACTTTTGTGCCGGATGCTTTGTTCGTCCAGACCTGTTCTGGTGACTCCTCCCTCCTGTCTTGGAGTGAAGGCCATAGGGGTTGAACGGCCGAAACGGAAATAGGCCCTTGATTCGGAATTGTGAATTGTGTCTTGCTTGGTCTACATCTGAGCAGGATTCCAACTCCTACAATGAGGAGGGCCGAGAGGCAGTACAAGATCGTCCCGTGGGTTGTTGCTTCCTTATGAAGTGACTGGTGTTGTCTATGGTGGTGTGGCTGTGACTTTGATCTGCATATCTGGGATGCTTGGAATGAATATTTCAACGTTATCTTCGAATGTAGCCGTATGGTCAGCATATAACACTCCATCGACGCTCACCGAGTAATTGTCGTGACGAACCGAAGCCGACCCGTTTATTACTGTAGTGGCCATGCAATCCGACTCCAATACTGTATTTCCACCGTTCAAGATAAATAGGTAACCTATTTCAGGTTCGATGATTCTGGTAGTCTTGTCTATTTCTTTCGCGTAGCACACTGGTGGCTTATTCCTTTCCATGATGTTCTTGAGACAGCTGGGATCAATGGCTTTTGGCATTTTGCATATATGAGAGTTTCTTCAATTTGTTTCATCTCTATCTTATTTGTTAATATAAATTCCGGAATGTCCAATCTATTGCATTCATTACTCGTAATGGGTATTAGGTGATACAACTCGTAAAAATTGGGAGTCATTACAGGTATTAGTATTTTGAATGTTATTACATTATTTTGTATTGCTGATTCTACCGTTATTATGGTTACTACTTCACTTTCCGTGAGGGATGTCATATTTTGTTTTCCTAATATTTCTTTAATTTTTCCAATCTCCTGCTCATTTAAAATGCTTTTAGGCAATACCTTTAGCTTTAGTTAGAAGTAAACTTAGTTAAATGGTTGTATAATATATCAATGTTAAAACTAAGCTTGTGAAATATTGGATGAACTCTATATCTGTTTGCTCGGACTCTAATTCTTTAAATATCTTGTTCTGGTTATTGTTGATGAAATTGCCAATGATTTCGGTCTCTCTGTTTATATGATCGGTTATGTCAGCAAACCTTTCGTTTACCTGTTCATTAAATGTTAATTGAGTTCTTACGTTCTCATCAATATTATTCCTATTATTCCTATATTACTTATCTTGCTATCTATTTTTAACTGATCTTCTGCATCCATATTTCCTGATACACTCTTAATTATCGTCCGCAACCCATTTATTAAGTCTCGCTTGCTCCTATTGAGGGGTGTTTAACTCTCTAGCCTATTGCTGACCTGTCTTAGCTTTTCTTGTATTGTTGTTGTCATTCGCTTGTTTCTATCGTTCCCTGCCAATCCCTGAATGGTTTTTGCAAATTCTTTAATTAAGTCTCGGTATTGCTTTAATTTTACAATGTGGTTTATTACCCGATGTGAGGCGATAGTTCTCCCGGGGCCTAAGTTAATTGCAGCTAACGGTTGAAGGTCCAATCGTTCGATACTAATCCTCTGACCATTTATTTGCGCTATCCTGCAAGTATTGGTTTCATAAAAAAGGAAAAATAAATTATAATGCGTTTTATGAATTTGGTTTAGTTAGTTTCCGCACATAATGCCTAAAAACTCGATTTCTTTTCGGAGGAAATCGCACTTTAAAAGAAGCTAACCTAATTCCAACTTTCAATTTCTTTAACACTGACCTTAAGTCCCTGATGTGTTTCTGGAAAGATGTAGAAAATGTTATAATATCGTCTAGATAAACTAGGCAAATGGACCCTACTTATTCCCCAAGGACATTATCCATGACTCTTTGAAAGATGGCAAGGTCGTTTTTTGACCAAACGGCATGCGAACGAATTCGTAGTGGCCGTTTTTCACTGTAAAAGCGGTTTTTTCGATATCGCGGGGATTCATTTCTATTTGGTGAAACCCACTTGCCAAATCTAATGTGGAGAAATATATCAAGGATGTCGTTAATGTTCAGTATAGGTTAGGGTTGAGACATGTTGGTTTGGGTTTATAAATCCCGTTGGCACGGCGAGGCAGGTTGTCGAAAATTTCCATCCTTAATATTAGAAAGTGTAGATTCTGATCTTGTAACTTCAATGTTATGGAAGTTTCCTCTCTGCTGCCCGTTATTTTTATACCATGCATCCATAGGAGTCTATTATTTCGCCATCCCAACGCCAAGCACTCATACAACATACAAACACTAACGTTTTAGAATTTACTTCTTTGACGATCGTTGGATTGAGAAATACAAAACAAACTGACGTCATATACATATACTGACTTCATCAAGGCTTTTGATTCTGTTAATCAAACGCTTTTGCTTATTAAGTGCCACAGGGTAGTCATCTGGGCCCTCTCCTCTTCACACTCAGTGATGATACATTCGCGGCCTTATACATATATGTGTGCTGATGACGTTAAGCGTTGTTTTAGTTACAAAGATATGATTTCGCCTGTTCGCTTACAGTCCGATCTGACAAGAATCGGCTGTGTTATCAGTGACTCCTCTCTAAAAATTTCATGTGGCTTAACTCGTAATCAGCTATAGGTATCCGATTATTTGTTTCTTGTCTTCGTCCACGCGATAGCCTTTCGTACGTAATACGACTGCGCCCATCGCAATGCATCGGTCGGTTCGACGGGAGGTGGGCAAAGCAAAAAAAAAAATATCAAAGAAGCTAACTTTGGCTATGCCAAAGTTTGTATACCCTTGCAGCTTTTGACCATTACATTTTATTTTCTAAAAAATTTTTTGTTTCTTTAATCCAATAAAGAAATATTTTAAATACATTGGCCGGGGGCAGCCAATCGCCAAATAGTAGACAATGTAGCGATTGATATTCATATTCACACACACACAATCGCAATTTTGACACATATATGTGCTTCACTGCTTATGCGTGCACTGCTTATGGCAGCAGCAGTATGCAGCAGTACTATATAGGCAAATTTTATATCGTCGAAATCAGGCGTTATGTTTATCCGATTGTTTTGAAATTCACGCATATGACGTAATCCCTTTTTATTTATGTACGGAATCAGTTTGGATAAGATTGTTCAAAAAATAGAGAAGTTATTCGCATTTAACGATTGTATTTGTATGGCAGCTATATGATATAGTTGTCCGATCTTATATATAGGGTATTATAAAATTGGTCAGATGTTTGTAACGCAGAGAAGGGATCGTTTCCGACCCCATAAAGTATATATATTCTTGATCAGCAAGAGAAGACGAGTTGATATAGCCATGTCCGTCTGTCCGTCTGTCCTTCTGTCTGTCTGGTGCTGCGCGAACTAGTCCCACAGTTTTAGAGCTATGGCATTCAAAGTTCGTACATAAGCTTTTCTATACAGCCACATGCACATCTGCGATTTTGAATAAGATCGGACAACTATATCATATAGCTGCCATACAAATACAAACGTTAAATGCGAATAACTTCTCTATTTTTTGAACAATCCTGTCCAAACTGATTACGTACATAAATAAAAAAGGATTACATCATATGCGTGACTTTCAAAACAATCGGATAAACATAATGCCTGATTTCGACGATATAAAATTTGCCTATATAATCAGTGCACGCATAAGCAGTGCACGCATAAGCAGTGAAGCACATATATGTGTCAAAATTGCGTTTGTGTGTGTGTTAATTTTAATATCAATCGCTACATTGTCTTGGCACGCTTACTATTTGGCGATTGACTGCCCCCGGCCAATGTATTTAAAATATTTCTTTATTGGATTAAGAAACAAAAAATTTTTTAGTAAATAAAATGTAATGGTCAAGGGCTGCAAGGGTATACAAACTTTGGCATAGCCGATGTTAGCTTCTTTGATATTTAGTATATGTATTCATTTTGGTCAGCAGTTTGCAACGTATAGAAGGGGGCGTCTCCAACAATATAAAGTATATATATTCTTGATCAGCATGACACGACGGGCTTAAATCCGTTTGTCCGTCTGTCTGGATCAACAGCTTCTCCTCCTAGACTGCTAAAGCTACAGAGCTGCAATTTTGCACGATGTCTTCTATATACAGCATTGTATTTATTCATCGGATTTATTCGGATTGGACGACAATATTATATAGCTCCCATGGGAACCATCGGTCGAAAAATGAGTTTTAGAGCAATAACTTCGTTCTTTTCTACTCGATTATCATGAGACCTAACATTTCGCAGTTAACTAAGTATACATCCAAACGTCCGTGCCAAATTTGATCTAGATCGGACTACTATATCATATAGCTACCATATAAACGACCGGACCAAAAATGGTTTTGCTTCTAAAAACTTTTGTGATTTGTATGCGATCATCGCCAAACTTAATAAGTAACATTTGCACATAATGAATTATAAGCCTGCCAATATATCAATATTTTATCAAAACCGGATAGCTATATCAAATAGCTGCTATACAAACCTATGAAAAAATTCCAAGCTGCATATTTAATGTATGCATACATACTATGTATGCGTGCAGTGCTATGGCGTGTCGATACGGGTTTTTACAAAAAAGCGTTTACTATTGCTATTACAATTTAGATATTGAGTAACACAACATTAGAAGTTGCATCTGCTACTTAGCAAACCCTTTTACCGGGCCTCCTATAATAAAACTATCGGCAATTTCTATTCGATTGGAAGATAGCCAAGACAAATCGGACACTACACCTGCTATAGCATTAGATGTGAGGTTATTACCAGCCGAAATGGGAGTAACCCCAATACCCGGAATCACCGAGCTTTCAAACGATGTTAGGTGCTCAATGTTGGGTGCAGATGACTATTGAGACCTGCCACAGAATTGACTTTTTACGTTTAGGAGACTCATTCAACAGCTTTAAGCTGCTAAACTGAGCCTCCAACGCCATCAACTCCGCTTTGAATTTATTAAACCAGCCCTCAGAGTTTATAAAAAACCAGCCCATCTCCAGTGCGCTTCATAAATATCCGCATCTCATTCCCGAAATATTGTAGGAGTTACACTACAATTTTTTTTATAATTTGGGATTAATAATATTATGTTTATTGTTTAGCGACAATATTTGTGAACTTATGGATAGGTTAGTTTATGTATATGCACTTCTCTCTCTCTCTCTCTCACCGTGATGCCACCTAGGTCAAATCAATCTTATTGAGCCTACTCCAATATGAGTAGGGCTAAGCACTATACTACCAGGTTGCCACATCCTACAATAATGCGCTCCGGCCAAACACGTTTATGACATATAGTGTCAAAACTGTTGGCAGAAACATTTATTTTAAAAGACGAAATGTCCCGGGCATACGAAAATTTAAACTTTTACACTGCAATATTCGGGTCTTTCACCATTGACCAAATATGGACTATAATATCATCAGATGTGACTTCAGGGGCAAGGCTAAAAACAAACACGTGTTTCTTTGTTGGATCACCAATATGCCCCCTTGGCGGGGGTGGGAGTTACAACTGCTGACACGGCGAACCCACTAACAGGGTCTCCTATGATGAAACTATCAACAATTTCCATTCGATTGGAAGATTGCCCAGACAAATCGGACACTACACCTGCTATCGCATTAGATGTGAGGTTAGTATCAGGCAATATGGGAGTAGTGGGATAGTGTTAAGATGAATCTTCCGACCTTGTTTATTTCTTAGACATAAAACGAAAAATGCATAAATGGAATGCATTCATAAAATTAACCAGGCAGAAGCAGATCCGACCCTGTAAACCAAATAAAAAAATAAAGTAAGTAAGTCGCCGGGCCGACTTGGATATACCATGCATCAGAGGGAAAAATAACTACATCGAGTTTATAAAACTAGATTCATATATTAAATTTCTTTCGTATGCTCGATTTCTCGCTCACTCTTATGTGTGTGCACTTTAGCGCTCCACCGGCCAAATCCGACCTTGCACTGCTTTAAATGCAAAACGTTTCAATGCATAACTCGGCCATTTTTATTCCGATTTTTATGAAACTTGGTGGAATGATAGATGTACATAACATGTATAAGTGTGCCAAATTAAATTCCCATACGATAAATATTGCGGGAGAAAATCACTTTTCATTGAATTCCAGAGGCGGAAGAGGCGAAAATAAACTTGGTCTGCGCCAATACTACATGAGTCTACATTCTAAATTTGGTAACTCTAACATTTGTAGTTGCTGAGATCTCTGCACTCTTACGGACGGACGGACAGACGGACATGGCTATATCAATTTCTCTTCTCATGCTGATCAAGAATATATATACTTTATAGGGTCGGAAATGCTTCCTTCTCCCTGTTACATACATTTTGGCGACTTTAATATACCATTTCATCCTATGCATGCATAGTATAAAAACAACCTGGCTATCAGCTATAATTCTTTGAAAGTATACTTCATTGCGAAATCTTCCCTCTTATCTTTCTGACAAAGCTAATCAATAAAACTATCAGACTTTATGTTTAAAATATCAGATTTCCGTTCGACCATAATATCTATTCCTCGATTCCTCAGTTAATTCTTTATAAGTACGCTAACCCCTTATCAAAGAATCAATAATAGGCTCTAACCTCTCCTGTAACAGTGATTGAACTATATCTTAAGGACATAGATATAAAATTTTCGATCTCTTTGTCTGTAAGTTGGGGCATAAGTAGTGGACACAGTGGTTGATTGGTTTCAATTCGAAGTAGCGGAACGCCGTTTTATTGAAGATTTATCTATTTACGTCCATAGATTATATTGGCGCCAAAGTGTGTGCTCATAAAAGTGATCGATATAGCATGTGCTAACTAATTGGACAAGTGAAAGAAATTTATTATATGCATTTGGTTTTTTTTGGCCTTTATAAAATTGAAGTAGTTTTTACACTTGGTGCATGGCTTATCCAAGCGACTCGTTTTATTTCGGTTGATGCATGGTATACACAAGTCCTTCCAACGACTTATTTTATTTTTACATCGAATTTTTTAACCATGAGATGACCAAACTCACAAAAAAATACGGAGAAAATGGTCAAATGGTTTTATAATGTAATGGCACCTTAGTGGCAAAATCTGCCGCTAAGTGCGCTAAAATGTTCGTTTGCTAATAGAAGTGATTTTGGCTGTTGGGGCGCTAGAGTGCTCGTGTGTACATAAGAATAAGAATGAGCGAGATAGCATGTTTAACAGCAAATTTAATATATGCCTTTTTATTCATGGTATATTCAAGTCGGTCCGGCGACATATGTATGTGGTTGCTTTTTACTTAAATTGACAACCGATTTAAGTTCTAATTTTATTTCTTCTTACTTTGGCAAAGTTTCAGAAAATGTATTTATTTTACAAAAAAAAACTTTAATAACTCGATATTTAAACTCAACATGCTCACTAAATACAAAGAATTTCTTACATATTCTTGCACATTAAGGTAAATTAATATTCTTGCCACGTGGTAACTAGTAAAATATAAGAAACTGCCGATAACAGCTGATCTACACAGATCCAGATATGGTTTGGAAGGTTAAACCACAAAGTCATGTCAACTTTTCAAGTCTTTTAAACCTTCTCCTTTCCACTGATATTAATACAACTAATAAATACTGTGAGTTCAAAATTGATATCGACATTCGTCTTCAACAGAATCGCCGAAAACAAACTAATTTTCCAGCCGAACCGCAGAAATAGAATTTAATACTCAAAACTTAAATCGAAGTATAATACTACATACGTATATACTTGTTTATTCTTATAAAATTCAAACGAAACGACAAGCCAACTTTTTGTAACAATTATTATTGATATGTATACTCAATGTTCTCTTGTTTATAATAGAAGGTTTAGAATCTAAACAATGTTACAGTTCGTTAACAACTATTTATACATTCCATATATCAAAGAAATTTTAACATTGTTGACAATGGTTTCAACCACTTGATTTAAATAAATAAACAGAACGAATCTGTCGGAAATCAGTGGTTTGACTAATTCTCGCAAAACTTACGCAAAACTACGATTCGCACCAAGCAAGCCACTTCTTTGAAGTGTACAAAGAACACATGTAATTAATATCCGAAATCTTGATATACCATTATTATTACCATCGGTATACTCAGTACACTGTTCACTTGGTGAACGCAGCCGAAACAACTTATAAATATAATAGGATGATGATGCAAAAAAATTATATTTTCACCATATTATTTTCTGTGTTATAATTCCAAGTCATAATTTACTTGATAAAAGAGTAACTAACTCTTCGTACATTGGAGATTTGTAACCGTAAAACACAAAATAGTCCGTGTCGACGAGATGAAACTAGAAAAAGGATGAATAAAACATGAAAAAAGTCGGCTCCTCAATTCAATTGCAACGATTTGGAACCAATCGATTTAGAGCAATGCACTCAGGTTTTTTTTCTTAGAAAATAAAACGAAAAATTAATAATTGTGGGGAGGTAAATAGCGGGACAGAAAAAACATAGTATTTAAGTGCCTACAACTACGAGTTTGCACATTTGTATAAGAAGGTACCGATTTCTCTCATCCACACCGAAGGATACGCTTCAATGACAGCAGTGTGTGCACTCCATTGTTCACAGCATGACTTTTCCTGTCTGGGTTTGTGTAAGAATACTCATCCAGTATTCACAATTTGCAACGCCTGAATCTTTATATGTTGAAGATCACGTTGTCTGCCTTTTCCCCTCCTCTCCTTGTCCTTGCTTTGTTTGTTTTTTTTTTCTAGTTACGTGTCGCTTGGGAGATCTAATCAATTTGTTGCGGAAAGTGACCAAGGATAACGTCTATGCTGAATCACTTTAAGATATCTATTTAGGATCAATTGCGCTCTGTGCAAATTGAAATTATTACGCCAATCGAAATTTGTCCTGCAATGGAAATAGGTTAGTAACGAATGGCCGGATTTCAACTTAATTAAATAGTAAACAATTGGACTGCACATTTGCATCTTTTTTTTTATATTTTAAATATTTTATATTTTAAAGTTCTCAGATTTCATAATTTTGAAATTAAAACAGGTGCGATAACATAAAGGGTGAGTTCAAATTGTTTTACTTGCCATCCAGATACGACATAAAATAAAGTAAGTAAGTCGCCGGGCCGACTTGGATATACCATGCATCAGGGGAAAACAAATTACCTTGAGTTTATAAAACTTATTTCATATATTAAATTTCTTTCGTATGCGCGATTTCTAACATATGCTATCTCGCTCACTCTTATGTGTGTGCACTTTAGCGCCCCACCGGCGAAATTCGCCCTTGCACCGCTTTGAGTGCAAAACGTTTCAATGCATAACTCGGCCATTTTTATTCCGATTTTTATGAAACTTGGTGGAATGATAGATGTCCATACCATATACATATACGTGTGCCGAATTAAATTCCGATACGATAAATATTGCGGGAGAAAATCACTTTTTATTAAATTACGGAGGCGGAAGGGGGCGTGGCAAAAAAAAATTTGGTGGAATGATAGATGTTCATAAGATCTATGAGTGTGCCAAATTAAATTACGATACGATAAATATTGCGGGAGAAAATCACTTTTTATTAAATTCCGGAGGCGGAAGGGGGCGTGGCAAAAAAAAAACATAAACTTGGTCTGCGCCAAGACTACACGAGTCTACATTCTAAATTTGGTAGCTCTATCATTTATAGTTGCTGAGATCTCTGCACTCTTACGGACGGACAGACGGACAGACGGACGGACGGACAGACGGACATGGCTCTATCAATTTCTCTTCTCATGCTGATCAAGAATATATATACTTTATAGGGTCGGAAAAGCTTCCTTCTCCCTGTTACACACATTTTGGCGACTTTAATATACCATTTCATCCTATGGATGCATGGTATAATTAGCCAGGCAGAAGCAGCTCCGACCCTATAAGCCTAACAAAAGCCAACCTGACTATCATCTATAATTCTTTCTTTCCCTCTTATCTTTCTGATCAAACAAATCAATAAAACTATGAGACTGTGTTTATAATATTAGATTTCCGTTGGACCATAATATCAGTTGATCTCTTTATAAGTACGCTATTCCCTTATCTAATAAAAGGGTGAGTGAGTGGCTTGCGTTTGCTATCGAAATCTGAAGAGAACCTAATACATATATGAATATTATGAACTTGAAGTACCTTCACATAGGTGTGGCCATAAATATAATATATGTACATATGTTGGATTAGTCTTCAGAGAGTTTCGCATAGGGGTATACCGAAGTGAACCAAATTTGTTTTTGTTGTTCAAAGCACTAAATCCTGCCAATTAATAATTGAAATAGAATAGCATTGGAAGCGGTAAAATTTCACCGAATAAATCGGTATTTCTCGCCTTATTACCTGGAACATTGGCAAATGCAAACAAGCGACGCACCCTAGTCGTCATCGTCAAGACTGAACAGATGATCTCGTTATTGAATTTCAACCGAGTGCAGCGTCTCAACTTGTTGTTGGGTAGAACATAAATCCCAATCAACCGTTTCAAATGGGGGACATACTCGTAGATGATCTGGGTTTTCCCATTGGGTAAGAAAAGTGAGAAGCGTAAATAATTGAGCTGAGCCCCGAATAGAAGGCGATGGAAATGAATGCTAACTTAAAGTTCAAACTAAGTACTAAATAAAAACGAGGCCTGTTGCATTATTAAGTTAGAGCCAAGGAATATATATTGGTGGCTCTTGAACTTTACTCAATTTTTTTTGGCAGTTTGAAAGCAAACAGAAAGTGTCTATGTATAAATTTATGGGTTGCTCATTTTTGGCAAAACACACGTAGGTCCTGCACATGAGTTGAGGCTCACATAGGACGAAGCTAAAGATCGGAGAGGAAACTGCCACCTTTCGCACAATGCTCGGTAGTTTAAAAAGAGACACCTACAAATTATTTACTTGTCACTCTCGGATCGCTTCGTTCTCTGTCAGTCAGACGCATTCGTCACCTGGTGCGATTAGCAACAACAATGCCCACCTTATTTGTCTTGAAGGTCTTCGTCTCGGGTTTGGCTTTGATGTTACGCACGCAAGGAACATTTATTTCTTATTTCAAAAACCTACTTTATTAGATACTTAATTGGTAATAATATTGATGCGATGGATTGAGGTGGTCATGCGAGGCAAATCAACATTGATGCTATTGACTGTGAATTTCAGAAACTCATAGTAAAATCAATTAGATGCAATTCAATTTATTTCTGTCTAGAATAATATACAAAGTTTGAGATATACTTATAGCCTACTTTGAACTTAATATTTATAAATGTACAATATTTCATAATATGTAATAGAATAGAGGAAAAATTTATAAAAACCTTTTAAAGAATACCCAAAAAAAAACCATAAGGCTGGGCTAACTTCGTTCATGCAGAAGTTTGTATACCCTTTCAAGTTCTTTTGTTACTAAATCCCTAAAAAGGGTTATCTAAATGTACAGGGGTGTCACAGAAATCGCTAACGCCCTAAAATCGCCCCAAACACAAATGTAGGGTGTCACAGAAACCTCTTTTGACAGTTTTGAAAAGTTGCGAGTTTTGCTCCAACGTTTGGTTAATTTCGCGCTTACAGCAAATTATGTTGAAAAAAGAATGGTGTTGAAATAAACTTTGATTATTTTTGGATGGAATTGCATTCAAATAATAGCTGGCAATATTTGTGTTAATATATAATTTATTATTTTACGAAAACGCCTGTGAAAAAATCAAGCAAGCGTCGTTTTTGCTTAAATCACCCATAAGCAAGGCTGCCATCCTGCTGAAAACGGCAGAAACTAATTTTCGGACAAAACATTTGTGTTTCCAATTTTACTTTGTTATATGCCACAAGTAAGCACAAATTTTATAGATTACGACCATATTTAAGAAAGTTTTTTAAGTTGTGTGTAAACAGATAAATTTAATGTAAACGTCGAAAAAAATGCACCAAGTTGACGTCTCTGTTTTTATCTTGGTCAACCAAAGAAGAAGAAGAAATGTAAACAGCTGAAAAAAATGCAATTGCAGTTGCCGCCCTTTTTAAAATGAATTGAAATTTTTGGATTTCTGATGGATATGGTTTCTAATATGATCGAATAAACTTAATTACATTTGCATTTGAATATGTTCATCGAATTTTAAATTATTTCACTTGTAATTGAAGATTTGTAAAAATGGAAATCGCTTGCTAAAAAGAAGCAAGAGTCTAGATTAAATAATATTCCCAACGATTTCGCTCACATTTGTTCTAAACACCTCCAGGTCTGCATCCAATGACCTGTTGAACAGAGCTAATATGTACCTAGAAATCGCATGGACGAAATTTTATTCTGGGGTAAAACAGTTGCCATTGTTGCGAAAAATGAATTGTGTAGAAAAGAGAATGTAGGCTTACAAACGCAATAGTTAGCAGTTATCGATGCATTGTATTCATCTTGTTGTATTTAATTCATTGTTCTTCAATTTTTGGTTAATTTGCCAAAATTTGTTTACAGTTACAAATTTGAAGTAAATGTAAACAATAGGGTTGTCAAAGGACCGACAATATTGCGCGCGATAATAATTTTAAAAATTTTGGTGTTGCAGTGTGTTAACTGTACATCCAAAAAATAAGTGCATTTTTTCTTGTTGTGTAACATAAGCAATAATTTTTGGTTTACGAAAAATGTATAATAATTTTAATTCCAAACGTTAGTATTTTTTTTTTTTTTTTGAATTGCACAACCCTATTTCACTTATCGACAATCGAAATACCGAAATAGCGGCGATCGAGTTAGCCGATGTGCCAACCGGTGGCTGTGGCTCCGAAAATGTTACCGAAAATGAAACGTCGGAGATTTCCATGACACCAACGTTTGGTTTCGGCGTTTTACATTTCAAACGTCGCCAAAACCGCTAGCGTTTTCTGTGACACCCCTGGTAAAGACCTTTGTATAAAAATCCGTATTTACACGCCATAGCACAGCACACATACATATGCATTTATGTAGATATGCAGCATGCAATTTTTGCATATGTTTGTATGAAAGCTATATGATATAGTCATCCGATATAAAAGAAAATTTACAAGAATCATAACTTACTGCGTGGAAGTTTGCCGATGATTGCATAAGAAACAAACAACTTTTAGAAGCAAAACTATTTTTGGTTCGATTGTTCCAATAGGAGCTATATGATATAGTGGTCCGATCTTGATCAAATTTGGCAGTAACGTTCGGATGTGTAGTAAACTGCCAAACGTTATCATGCTAATGGTTCCTATGGGAGCTATATGATATAGTCGAACGACTATGACTGGATGAATCCGATGAATACAATGCCTGCTGTATATAGAAGACTTCGTGCAAAATTGCAGCTTTGTAGTTTAAGCGGTCTAGGAGGAGAAGCTGTTGATCCAGACAGACGGACAAACGGATTTGAACTCGTCTTGTCATGCTGATCAAGAATATACTTTATAAGGTCGGAGATGTCTCCTTCTATGCGGCACACTTCTCACCAAAATTAATATACCCTTTTTCTAAGGGTATCAAAAGAACACGGAAGGAAAGGGTAGCTAAGCTAGATCTTTAATGGCGAGTTTCTATTAATAACTAGATACTGAGTACGAATTGTGAAGATTAGCTTTTTGATCGTAGCATCAATATGATTTTTATACCATGCATCCATAGCATAAAATTGTATATTATATGTAACAGGATGCATTTAGGAAGCATTTCCGCATCTACATATTCCTGCCCGTCCGTTCGTCCGTAAAAGACCAAAGATATCAGGAACTATTAAAACAGCAACAGCAACCAAATTTGGAAATTTAGTTCTCATTTACAATTTTCTTAATTTTATTGAGCGGGTACACCGTACACTGTTTTTTTTTTTTTTTTTTGCGCGAGTTACCTATCCTGCTTCAGGGATAGTGATTTTCCTTGTTGGTTCTTCAAGGTTCTTTAAGCTTAGACTTTGCTTCTCGACTCCAGTTTTAAATCTGAATGAAATGATTTCTTGAAATCTTATTCTCTAGCTTAAACATTTGTATGCATTGCTTTTCCTTACCATTACCATTCCCTTAAAAATGCTGAGGTTACACTTTTGTGCCGGATGCTTTGTTCGTCCAGACCTGTTCTGGTGACTCCTCCCTCCTGTCTTGGAGTGAAGGCCATAGGGGTTGAACGGCCGAAACGGAAATAGGCCCTTGATTCGGAATTGTGAATTGTGTCTTGCTTGGTCTACATCTGAGCAGTATTCCAACTCCTACAATGAGGAGGGCCGAGAGGCAGTACAAGATCGTCCCGTGGGTTGTTGCTTCCTTATGAAGTGACTGGTGTTGTCTATGGTGGTGTGGCTGTGACTTTGATCTGCATATCTGGGATGCTTGGAATGAATATTTCAACGTTATCTTCGAATGTAGCCGTATGGTCAGCATATAACACTCCATCGACGCTCACCGAGTAATTGTCGTGACGAACCGAAGCCGACCCGTTTATTACTGTAGTGGCCATGCAATCCGACTCCAATACTGTATTTCCACCGTTCAAGATAAATAGGTAACCTATTTCAGGTTCGATGATTCTGGTAGTCTTGTCTATTTCTTTCGCGTAGCACACTGGTGGCTTATTCCTTTCCATGATGTTCTTGAGACAGCTGGGATCAATGGCTTTTGGCATTTTGCATATATGAGAGTTTCTTCAATTTGTTTCATCTCTATCTTATTTGTTAATATAAATTCCGGAATGTCCAATCTATTGCATTCATTACTCGTAATGGGTATTAGGTGATACAACTCGTAAAAATTGGGAGTCATTACAGGTATTAGTATTTTGAATGTTATTACATTATTTTGTATTGCTGATTCTACCGTTATTATGGTTACTACTTCACTTTCCGTGAGGGATGTCATATTTTGTTTTCCTAATATTTCTTTAATTTTTCCAATCTCCTGCTCATTTAAAATGCTTTTAGGCAATACCTTTAGCTTTAGTTAGAAGTAAACTTAGTTAAATGGTTGTATAATATATCAATGTTAAAACTAAGCTTGTGAAATATTGGATGAACTCTATATCTGTTTGCTCGGACTCTAATTCTTTAAATATCTTGTTCTGGTTATTGTTGATGAAATTGCCAATGATTTCGGTCTCTCTGTTTATATGATCGGTTATGTCAGCAAACCTTTCGTTTACCTGTTCATTAAATGTTAATTGAGTTCTTACGTTCTCATCAATATTATTCCTATTATTCCTATATTACTTATCTTGCTATCTATTTTTAACTGATCTTCTGCATCCATATTTCCTGATACACTCTTAATTATCGTCCGCAACCCATTTATTAAGTCTCGCTTGCTCCTATTGAGGGGTGTTTAACTCTCTAGCCTATTGCTGACCTGTCTTAGCTTTTCTTGTATTGTTGTTGTCATTCGCTTGTTTCTATCGTTCCCTGCCAATCCCTGAATGGTTTTTGCAAATTCTTTAATTAAGTCTCGGTATTGCTTTAATTTTACAATGTGGTTTATTACCCGATGTGAGGCGATAGTTCTCCCGGGGCCTAAGTTAATTGCAGCTAACGGTTGAAGGTCCAATCGTTCGATACTAATCCTCTGACCATTTATTTGCGCTATCCTGCAAGTATTGGTTTCATAAAAAAGGAAAAATAAATTATAATGCGTTTTATGAATTTGGTTTAGTTAGTTTCCGCACATAATGCCCTAAAAACTCGATTTCTTTTCGGAGGAAATCGCACTTTAAAAGAAGCTAACCTAATTCCAACTTTCAATTTCTTTAACACTGACCTTAAGTCCCTGATGTGTTTCTGGAAAGATGTAGAAAATGTTATAATATCGTCTAGATAAACTAGGCAAATGGACCCTACTTATGTATTCCCCAAGGACATTATCCATGACTCTTTGAAAGATGGCAAGGTCGTTTTTTGACCAAACGGCATGCGAACGAATTCGTAGTGGCCGTTTTTCACTGTAAAAGCGGTTTTTTCGATATCGCGGGGATTCATTTCTATTTGGTGAAACCCACTTGCCAAATCTAATGTGGAGAAATATATCAAGGATGTCGTTAATGTTCAGTATAGGTTAGGGTTGAGACATGTTGGTTTGGGTTTATAAATCCCGTTGGCACGGCGAGGCAGGTTGTCGAAAATTTCCATCCTTAATATTAGAAAGTGTAGATTCTGATCTTGTAACTTCAATGTTATGGAAGTTTCCTCTCTGCTGCCCGTTATTTTTATACCATGCATCCATAGGAGTCTATTATTTCGCCATCCCAACGCCAAGCACTCATACAACATACAAACACTAACGTTTTAGAATTTACTTCTTTGACGATCGTTGGATTGAGAAATACAAAACAAACTGACGTCATATACATATACTGACTTCATCAAGGCTTTTGATTCTGTTAATCAAACGCTTTTGCTTATTAAGTGCCACAGGGTAGTCATCTGGGCCCTCTCCTCTTCACACTCAGTGATGATACATTCGCGGCCTTATACATATATGTGTGCTGATGACGTTAAGCGTTGTTTTAGTTACAAAGATATGATTTCGCCTGTTCGCTTACAGTCCGATCTGACAAGAATCGGCTGTGTTATCAGTGACTCCTCTCTAAAAATTTCATGTGGCTTAACTCGTAATCAGCTATAGGTATCCGATTATTTGTTTCTTGTCTTCGTCCACGCGATAGCCTTTCGTACGTAATACGACTGCGCCCATCGCAATGCATCGGTCGGTTCGACGGGAGGTGGGCAAAGCAAAAAAAAATATCAAAGAAGCTAACTTTGGCTATGCCAAAGTTTGTATACCTTGCAGCTTTTGACCATTACATTTTATTTTCTAAAAAATTTTTTGTTTCTTTAATCCAATAAAGAAATATTTTAAATACATTGGCCGGGGGCAGCCAATCGCCAAATAGTAGACAATGTAGCGATTGATATTCATATTCACACACACACAATCGCAATTTTGACACATATATGTGCTTCACTGCTTATGCGTGCACTGCTTATGGCAGCAGCAGTATGCAGCAGTACTATATAGGCAAATTTTATATCGTCGAAATCAGGCGTTATGTTTATCCGATTGTTTTGAAATTCACGCATATAACGTAATCCCTTTTTATTTATGTACGGAATCAGTTTGGATAAGATTGTTCAAAAAATAGAGAAGTTATTCGCATTTAACGATTGTATTTGTATGGCAGCTATATGATATAGTTGTCCGATCTTATTCAAAATCGCAGATGTGTATGTGGCTGTATAGAAAAGCTTATATACGAACTTTGAATGCGATAGCTCTAAAACTGTGGGACTAGATCGCGCAGCACCAGACAGACAGACGGACAGACGGACATGGCTATATCAACTCGTCTTCTCTTGCTGATCAAGAATATATATACTTTATGGGGTCGGAAACGATCCCTTCTCTGCGTTACAAACATCTGACCAATTTTATAATACCCTCTGCAAGGGTATAATAAAATATATAGTATAAAGCAGGGCTAACTTCCGAATGCCGAAGTTTTTATACCCTTCTAATCTCTATATGGAGATAGCAAAATGAAAACACTTTGGTGTGAGAATCCGTATCTACACGCCATAACACGGCACGCATACATGTATGTAGAAATGCAGCATGCAGTTTTTCATTTGCTATATCATATAGTTATCCGATTTTAATAAAATTTGGCAGGATTACTTACTTTTTTTGACCGATGGTTCCTATGGGAGCTATATGCTATAGTCGTCGGATCTGGATGAATCCGAGATATACAATGCCTGCAGTATATACGGCCTTCTGTTTTTTTTTATACCCTTGCAGAGGGTATTATAAAATTGGTCAGATGTTTGTAACGCAGAGAAGGGATCGTTTCCGACCCCATAAAGTATATATATTCTTGATCAGCAAGAGAAGACGAGTTGATATAGCCATGTCCGTCTGTCCGTCTGTCTGTCTGGTGCTGCGCGATCTAGTCCCACAGTTTTAGAGCTATCGCATTCAAAGTTCGTATATAAGCTTTTCTATACAGCCACATACACATCTGCGATTTTGAATAAGATCGGACAACTATATCATATAGCTGCCATACAAATACAATCGTTAAATGCGAATAACTTCTCTATTTTTTGAACAATCTTATCCAAACTGATTCCGTACATAAATAAAAAGGGATTACGTTATATGCGTGAATTTCAAAACAATCGGATAAACATAACGCCTGATTTCGACGATATAAAATTTGCCTATATAGTACTGCTGCATACTGCTGCTGCCATAAGCAGTGCACGCATAAGCAGTGAAGCACATATATGTGTCAAAATTGCGTTTGTGTGTGTGTTAATTTTAATATCAATCGCTACATTGTCTTGGCACGCTTACTATTTGGCGATTGACTGCCCCCGGCCAATGTATTTAAAATATTTCTTTATTGGATTAAGAAACAAAAAATTTTTTAGTAAATAAAATGTAATGGTCAAGGGCTGCAAGGGTATACAAACTTTGGCATAGCCGATGTTAGCTTCTTTGATATTTAGTATATGTATTCATTTTGGTCAGCAGTTTGCAACGTATAGAAGGGGGCGTCTCCAACAATATAAAGTATATATATTCTTGATCAGCATGACACGACGGGCTTAAATCCGTTTGTCCGTCTGTCTGGATCAACAGCTTCTCCTCCTAGACTGCTAAAGCTACAGAGCTGCAATTTTGCACGATGTCTTCTATATACAGCATTGTATTTATTCATCGGATTTATTCGGATTGGACGACAATATTATATAGCTCCCATGGGAACCATCGGTCGAAAAATGAGTTTTAGAGCAATAACTTCGTTCTTTTCTACTCGATTATCATGAGACCTAACATTTCGCAGTTAACTAAGTATACATCCAAACGTCCGTGCCAAATTTGATCTAGATCGGACTACTATATCATATAGCTACCATATAAACGACCGGACCAAAAATGGTTTTGCTTCTAAAAACTTTTGTGATTTGTATGCGATCATCGCCAAACTTAATAAGTAACATTTGCACATAATGAATTATTATAAGCCTGCCAATATATCAATATTTTATCAAAACCGGATAGCTATATCAAATAGCTGTTATACAAACCTATGAAAAAATTCCAAGCTGCATATTTAATGTATGCATACATACTATGTATGCGTGCAGTGCTATGGCGTGTCGATACGGGTTTTTACAAAAAAGCGTTTACTATTGCTATTACAATTTAGATATTGAGTAACACAATATTAGAAGTTGCATCTGCTACTTAGCAAACCCTTTTACCGGGCCTCCTATAATAAAACTATCGGCAATTTCTATTCGATTGGAAGATAGCCAAGACAAATCGGACACTACACCTGCTATAGCATTAGATGTGAGGTTATTACCAGCCGAAATGGGAGTAACCCCAATACCCGGAATCACCGAGCTTTCAAACGATGTTAGGTGCTCAATGTTGGGTGCAGATGACTATTGAGACCTGCCACAGAATTGACTTTTTACGTTTAGGAGACTCATTCAACAGCTTTAAGCTGCTAAACTGAGCCTCCAACGCCATCAACTCCGCTTTGAATTTATTAAACCAGCCCTCAGAGTTTATAAAAAACCAGCCCATCTCCAGTGCGCTTCATAAATATCCGCATCTCATTCCCGAAATATTGTAGGAGTTACACTACAATTTTTTTTATAATTTGGGATTAATAATATTATGTTTATTGTTTAGCGACAATATTTGTGAACTTATGGATAGGTTAGTTTATGTATATGCACTTCTCTCTCTCTCTCTCTCACCGTGATGCCACCTAGGTCAAATCAATCTTATTGAGCCTACTCCAATATGAGTAGGGCTAAGCACTATACTACCAGGTTGCCACATCCTACAATAATGCGCTCCGGCCAAACACGTTTATGACATATAGTGTCAAAACTGTTGGCAGAAACATTTATTTTAAAAGACGAAATGTCCCGGGCATACGAAAATTTAAACTTTTACACTGCAATATTCGGGTCTTTCACCATTGACCAAATATGGACTATAATATCATCAGATGTGACTTCAGGGGCAAGGCTAAAAACAAACACGTGTTTCTTTGTTGGATCACCAATATGCCCCCTTGGCGGGGGTGGGAGTTACAACTGCTGACACGGCGAACCCACTAACAGGGTCTCCTATGATGAAACTATCAACAATTTCCATTCGATTGGAAGATTGCCCAGACAAATCGGACACTACACCTGCTATCGCATTAGATGTGAGGTTAGTATCAGGCAATATGGGAGTAGTGGGATAGTGTTAAGATGAATCTTCCGACCTTGTTTATTTCTTAGACATAAAACGAAAAATGCATAAATGGAATGCATTCATAAAATTAACCAGGCAGAAGCAGATCCGACCCTGTAAACCAAATAAAAAAATAAAGTAAGTAAGTCGCCGGGCCGACTTGGATATACCATGCATCAGAGGGAAAAATAACTACATCGAGTTTATAAAACTAGATTCATAGCGCTCCACCGGCCAAATCCGACCTTGCACTGCTTTAAATGCAAAACGTTTCAATGCATAACTCGGCCATTTTTATTCCGATTTTTATGAAACTTGGTGGAATGATAGATGTACATAACATGTATAAGTGTGCCAAATTAAATTCCCATACGATAAATATTGCGGGAGAAAATCACTTTTCATTGAATTCCAGAGGCGGAAGAGGCGAAAATAAACTTGGTCTGCGCCAATACTACATGAGTCTACATTCTAAATTTGGTAACTCTAACATTTGTAGTTGCTGAGATCTCTGCACTCTTACGGACGGACGGACAGACGGACATGGCTATATCAATTTCTCTTCTCATGCTGATCAAGAATATATATACTTTATAGGGTCGGAAATGCTTCCTTCTCCCTGTTACATACATTTTGGCGACTTTAATATACCATTTCATCCTATGCATGCATAGTATAAAAACAACCTGGCTATCAGCTATAATTCTTTGAAAGTATACTTCATTGCGAAATCTTCCCTCTTATCTTTCTGACAAAGCTAATCAATAAAACTATCAGACTTTATGTTTAAAATATCAGATTTCCGTTCGACCATAATATCTATTCCTCGATTCCTCAGTTAATTCTTTATAAGTACGCTAACCCCTTATCAAAGAATCAATAATAGGCTCTAACCTCTCCTGTAACAGTGATTGAACTATATCTTAAGGACATAGATATAAAATTTTCGATCTCTTTGTCTGTAAGTTGGGGCATAAGTAGTGGACACAGTGGTTGATTGGTTTCAATTCGAAGTAGCGGAACGCCGTTTTATTGAAGATTTATCTATTTACGTCCATAGATTATATTGGCGCCAAAGTGTGTGCTCATAAAAGTGATCGATATAGCATGTGCTAACTAATTGGACAAGTGAAAGAAATTTATTATATGCATTTGGTTTTTTTGGCCTTTATAAAATTGAAGTAGTTTTTACACTTGGTGCATGGCTTATCCAAGCGACTCGTTTTATTTCGGTTGATGCATGGTATACACAAGTCCTTCCAACGACTTATTTTATTTTTACATCGAATTTTTTAACCATGAGATGACCAAACTCACAAAAAAATACGGAGAAAATGGTCAAATGGTTTTATAATGTAATGGCACCTTAGTGGCAAAATCTGCCGCTAAGTGCGCTAAAATGTTCGTTTGCTAATAGAAGTGATTTTGGCTGTTGGGGCGCTAGAGTGCTCGTGTGTACATAAGAATAAGAATGAGCGAGATAGCATGTTTAACAGCAAATTTAATATATGCCTTTTTATTCATGGTATATTCAAGTCGGTCCGGCGACATATGTATGTGGTTGCTTTTTACTTAAATTGACAACCGATTTAAGTTCTAATTTTATTTCTTCTTACTTTGGCAAAGTTTCAGAAAATGTATTTATTTTACAAAAAAAAACTTTAATAACTCGATATTTAAACTCAACATGCTCACTAAATACAAAGAATTTCTTACATATTCTTGCACATTAAGGTAAATTAATATTCTTGCCACGTGGTAACTAGTAAAATATAAGAAACTGCCGATAACAGCTGATCTACACAGATCCAGATATGGTTTGGAAGGTTAAACCACAAAGTCATGTCAACTTTTCAAGTCTTTTAAACCTTCTCCTTTCCACTGATATTAATACAACTAATAAATACTGTGAGTTCAAAATTGATATCGACATTCGTCTTCAACAGAATCGCCGAAAACAAACTAATTTTCCAGCCGAACCGCAGAAATAGAATTTAATACTCAAAACTTAAATCGAAGTATAATACTACATACGTATATACTTGTTTATTCTTATAAAATTCAAACGAAACGACAAGCCAACTTTTTGTAACAATTATTATTGATATGTATACTCAATGTTCTCTTGTTTATAATAGAAGGTTTAGAATCTAAACAATGTTACAGTTCGTTAACAACTATTTATACATTCCATATATCAAAGAAATTTTAACATTGTTGACAATGGTTTCAACCACTTGATTTAAATAAATAAACAGAACGAATCTGTCGGAAATCAGTGGTTTGACTAATTCTCGCAAAACTTACGCAAAACTACGATTCGCACCAAGCAAGCCACTTCTTTGAAGTGTACAAAGAACACATGTAATTAATATCCGAAATCTTGATATACCATTATTATTACCATCGGTATACTCAGTACACTGTTCACTTGGTGAACGCAGCCGAAACAACTTATAAATATAATAGGATGATGATGCAAAAAAATTATATTTTCACCATATTATTTTCTGTGTTATAATTCCAAGTCATAATTTACTTGATAAAAGAGTAACTAACTCTTCGTACATTGGAGATTTGTAACCGTAAAACACAAAATAGTCCGTGTCGACGAGATGAAACTAGAAAAAGGATGAATAAAACATGAAAAAGTCGGCTCCTCAATTCAATTGCAACGATTTGGAACCAATCGATTTAGAGCAATGCACTCAGGTTTTTTTCTTAGAAAATAAAACGAAAAATTAATAATTGTGGGGAGGTAAATAGCGGGACAGAAAAAACATAGTATTTAAGTGCCTACAACTACGAGTTTGCACATTTGTATAAGAAGGTACCGATTTCTCTCATCCACACCGAAGGATACGCTTCAATGACAGCAGTGTGTGCACTCCATTGTTCACAGCATGACTTTTCCTGTCTGGGTTTGTGTAAGAATACTCATCCAGTATTCACAATTTGCAACGCCTGAATCTTTATATGTTGAAGATCACGTTGTCTGCCTTTTCCCCTCCTCTCCTTGTCCTTGCTTTGTTTGTTTTTTTTTTCTAGTTACGTGTCGCTTGGGAGATCTAATCAATTTGTTGCGGAAAGTGACCAAGGATAACGTCTATGCTGAATCACTTTAAGATATCTATTTAGGATCAATTGCGCTCTGTGCAAATTGAAATTATTACGCCAATCGAAATTTGTCCTGCAATGGAAATAGGTTAGTAACGAATGGCCGGATTTCAACTTAATTAAATAGTAAACAATTGGACTGCACATTTGCATCTTTTTTTTTTATATTTTAAATATTTTATATTTTAAAGTTCTCAGATTTCATAATTTTGAAATTAAAACAGGTGCGATAACATAAAGGGTGAGTTCAAATTGTTTTACTTGCCATCCAGATACGACATAAAATAAAGTAAGTAAGTCGCCGGGCCGACTTGGATATACCATGCATCAGGGGAAAACAAATTACCTTGAGTTTATAAAACTTATTTCATATATTAAATTTCTTTCGTATGCGCGATTTCTAACATATGCTATCTCGCTCACTCTTATGTGTGTGCACTTTAGCGCCCCACCGGCGAAATTCGCCCTTGCACCGCTTTGAGTGCAAAACGTTTCAATGCATAACTCGGCCATTTTTATTCCGATTTTTATGAAACTTGGTGGAATGATAGATGTCCATACCATATACATATACGTGTGCCGAATTAAATTCCGATACGATAAATATTGCGGGAGAAAATCACTTTTTATTAAATTACGGAGGCGGAAGGGGGCGTGGCAAAAAAAATTTGGTGGAATGATAGATGTTCATAAGATCTATGAGTGTGCCAAATTAAATTACGATACGATAAATATTGCGGTAGAAAATCACTTTTTATTAAATTCCGGAGGCGGAAGGGGGCGTGGCAAAAGAAATTTGGTGGAATGCTAGATGTTCATAAGATCTCTGAGTGTGCCAAATTAAATTACGATACGATAAATATTACGGGAGAAAATCACTTTTTATTAAATTCTGGAGGCGGAAGGGGGCGTGGCAAAAAAAAACATAAACTTGGTCTGCGCCAAGACTACACGAGTCTACATTCTAAATTTGGTAGCTCTATCATTTATAGTTGCTGAGATCTCTGCACTCTTACGGACGGACAGACGGACGGACGGACAGACGGACATGGCTCTATCAATTTCTCTTCTCATGCTGATCAAGAATATATATACTTTATAGGGTCGGAAAAGCTTCCTTCTCCCTGTTACACACATTTTGGCGACTTTAATATACCATTTCATCCTATGGATGCATGGTATAATTAGCCAGGCAGAAGCAGCTCCGACCCTATAAGCCTAACAAAAGCCAACCTGACTATCATCTATAATTCTTTCTTTCCCTCTTATCTTTCTGATCAAACAAATCAATAAAACTATGAGACTGTGTTTATAATATTAGATTTCCGTTGGACCATAATATCAGTTGATCTCTTTATAAGTACGCTATTCCCTTATCTAATAAAAGGGTGAGTGAGTGGCTTGCGTTTGCTATCGAAATCTGAAGAGAACCTAATACATATATGAATATTATGAACTTGAAGTACCTTCACATAGGTGTGGCCATAAATATAATATATGTACATATGTTGGATTAGTCTTCAGAGAGTTTCGCATAGGGGTATACCGAAGTGAACCAAATTTGTTTTTGTTGTTCAAAGCACTAAATCCTGCCAATTAATAATTGAAATAGAATAGCATTGGAAGCGGTAAAATTTCACCGAATAAATCGGTATTTCTCGCCTTATTACCTGGAACATTGGCAAATGCAAACAAGCGACGCACCCTAGTCGTCATCGTCAAGACTGAACAGATGATCTCGTTATTGAATTTCAACCGAGTGCAGCGTCTCAACTTGTTGTTGGGTAGAACATAAATCCTATGAGAAAACCAATCAACCGTTTCAAATGGGGGACATACTCGTAGATGATCTGGGTTTTCCCATTGGGTAAGAAAAGTGAGAAGCGTAAATAATTGAGCTGAGCCCCGAATAGAAGGCGATGGAAATGAATGCTAACTTAAAGTTCAAACTAAGTACTAAATAAAAACGAGGCCTGTTGCATTATTAAGTTAGAGCCAAGGAATATATATTGGTGGCTCTTGAACTTTACTCAATTTTTTTGGCAGTTTGAAAGCAAACAGAAAGTGTCTATGTATAAATTTATGGGTTGCTCATTTTTGGCAAAACACAGGTAGGTCCTGCACATGAGTTGAGGCTCACATAGGACGAAGCTAAAGATCAAAGAGGAAACTGCTACCTTTCGCACAATGCTCGGTAGTTTAAAAAGAGACACCTACAAATTATTTACTTGTCACTCTCGGATCGCTTCGTTCTCTGTCAGTCAGACGCATCCGTCACCTGGTGCGATTAGCAACAACAATGCCCACCTTATTTGTCTTGAAGGTCTTCGTCTCGGGTTTGGCTTTGATGTTACGCACGCAAGGAACATTTATTTCTTATTTCAAAAACCTACTTTATTAGATACTTAATTGGTAATAATATTGATGCGATGGATTGAGGTGGTCATGCGAGGCAAATCAACATTGATGCTAATGACTGTGAATTTCAGAAACTCATAGTAAAATCAATTAGATGCAATTCAATTTATTTCTGTCTAGAATAATATACAAAGTTTGAGATATACTTATAGCCTACTTTGAACTTAATATTTATAAATGTACAATATTTCATAATATGTAATAGAATAGAGGAAAAATTTATAAAAACCTTTTAAAGAATACCCAAAAAAAAACCATAAGGCCGGGCTAACTTCGTTCATGCAGAAGTTTGTATACCCTTTCAAGTTCTTTTGTTACTAAATCCCTAAAAAGGGTTATCTAAATGTAAAGACCTTTGTATAAAAATCCGTATTTACACGCCATAGCACAGCACACATACATATGCATTTATGTAGATATGCAGCATGCAATTTTTGCATATGTTTGTATGAAAGCTATATGATATAATCATCCGATATAAAGAAAATTTACAAGAATCATAACTTACTGCGTGGAAGTTTGCCGATGATTGCATAAGAAACAAACAACTTTTAGAAGCAAAACTATTTTTGGTTCGATTGTTCCAATAGGAGCTATATGATATAGTGGTCCGATCTTGATCAAATTTGGCAGTAACGTTCGGATGTGTAGTAAACTGCCAAACGTTATCATGCTAATGGTTCCTATGGGAGCTATATGATATAGTCGAACGACTATGACTGGATGAATCCGATGAATACAATGCCTGCTGTATATAGAAGACTTCGTGCAAAATTGCAGCTTTGTAGTTTAAGCGGTCTAGGAGGAGAAGCTGTTGATCCAGACAGACGGACAAACGGATTTGAACTCGTCTTGTCATGCTGATCAAGAATATACTTTATAAGGTCGGAGATGTCTCCTTCTATGCGGCACACTTCTCACCAAAATTAATATACCCTTTTTCTAAGGGTATCAAAAGAACACGGAAGGAAAGGGTAGCTAAGCTAGATCTTTAATGGCGAGTTTCTATTAATAACTAGATACTGAGTACGAATTGTGAAGATTAGCTTTTTGATCGTAGCATCAATATGATTTTTATACCATGCATCCATAGCATAAAATTGTATATTATATGTAACAGGATGCATTTAGGAAGCATTTCCGCATCTACATATTCCTGCCCGTCCGTTCGTCCGTAAAAGACCAAAGATATCAGGAACTATTAAAACAGCAACAGCAACCAAATTTGGAAATTTAGTTCTCATTTACAATTTTCTTAATTTTATTGAGCGGGTACACCGTACACTGTTTTTTTTTTTTTTTTTTGGCGCGCGAGTTACCTATCCTGCTTCAGGGATAGTGATTTTCCTTGTTGGTTCTTCAAGGTTCTTTAAGCTTAGACTTTGCTTCTCGACTCCAGTTTTAAATCTGAATGAAATGATTTCTTGAAATCTTATTCTCTAGCTTAAACATTTGTATGCATTGCTTTTCCTTACCATTACCATTCCCTTAAAAATGCTGAGGTTACACTTTTGTGCCGGATGCTTTGTTCGTCCAGACCTGTTCTGGTGACTCCTCCCTCCTGTCTTGGAGTGAAGGCCATAGGGGTTGAACGGCCGAAACGGAAATAGGCCCTTGATTCGGAATTGTGAATTGTGTCTTGCTTGGTCTACATCTGAGCAGTATTCCAACCCTTACAATGAGGAGGGCCGAGAGGCAGTACAAGATCGTCCCGTGGGTTGTTGCTTCCTTATGAAGTGACTGGTGTTGTCTATGGTGGTGTGGCTGTGACTTTGATCTGCATATCTGGGATGCTTGGAATGAATATTTCAACGTTATCTTCGAATGTAGCCGTATGGTCAGCATATAACACTCCATCGACGCTCACCGAGTAATTGTCGTGACGAACCGAAGCCGACCCGTTTATTACTGTAGTGGCCATGCAATCCGACTCCAATACTGTATTTCCACCGTTCAAGATAAATAGGTAACCTATTTCAGGTTCGATGATTCTGGTAGTCTTGTCTATTTCTTTCGCGTAGCACACTGGTGGCTTATTCCTTTCCATGATGTTCTTGAGACAGCTGGGATCAATGGCTTTTGGCATTTTGCATATATGAGAGTTTCTTCAATTTGTTTCATCTCTATCTTATTTGTTAATATAAATTCCGGAATGTCCAATCTATTGCATTCATTACTCGTAATGGGTATTAGGTGATACAACTCGTAAAAATTGGGAGTCATTACAGGTATTAGTATTTTGAATGTTATTACATTATTTTGTATTGCTGATTCTACCGTTATTATGGTTACTACTTCACTTTCCGTGAGGGATGTCATATTTTGTTTTCCTAATATTTCTTTAATTTTTCCAATCTCCTGCTCATTTAAAATGCTTTTAGGCAATACCTTTAGCTTTAGTTAGAAGTAAACTTAGTTAAATGGTTGTATAATATATCAATGTTAAAACTAAGCTTGTGAAATATTGGATGAACTCTATATCTGTTTGCTCGGACTCTAATTCTTTAAATATCTTGTTCTGGTTATTGTTGATGAAATTGCCAATGATTTCGGTCTCTCTGTTTATATGATCGGTTATGTCAGCAAACCTTTCGTTTACCTGTTCATTAAATGTTAATTGAGTTCTTACGTTCTCATCAATATTATTCCTAATATTACTTATCTTGCTATCTATTTTTAACTGATCTTCTGCATCCATATTTCCTGATACACTCTTAATTATCGTCCGCAACCCATTTATTAAGTCTCGCTTGCTCCTATTGAGGGGTGTTTAACTCTCTAGCCTATTGCTGACCTGTCTTAGCTTTTCTTGTATTGTTGTTGTCATTCGCTTGTTTCTATCGTTCCCTGCCAATCCCTGAATGGTTTTTGCAAATTCTTTAATTAAGTCTCGGTATTGCTTTAATTTTACAATGTGGTTTATTACCCGATGTGAGGCGATAGTTCTCCCGGGGCCTAAGTTAATTGCAGCTAACGGTTGAAGGTCCAATCGTTCGATACTAATCCTCTGACCATTTATTTGCGCTATCCTGCAAGTATTGGTTTCATAAAAAAGGAAAAATAAATTATAATGCGTTTTATGAATTTGGTTTAATTAGTTTCCTCAATTTCTTATTGGTTAAGTTATTCCGTCTCCGGAATTTAATAAAAGGTGATTTTCCCCCGCTAAATTTATCGTATTGGAAATTAATTTGGCGCACTCATACATGTTATGAACATCCATCATTCCACCAAATTTCAAAAAATCGGAACAAAAATGGACAAGTTATACATTGAAACGTTTTGCACTCAAAGCGGTGCAAAGGCGAATTTGGCCGGTGAGGCGCTAAAGTGCACACACATAAGAATGAGCTCGCTCACTCTCGATACCATATGTTAGAAAACGCGTATTCGAAAGAAATTTAAAATATGAATTTAGTTTTATAAATTCGAAACAGTTTTTTTTTTCCTTGATGCATGGTATATCCAAGTCGGGCCGGCGACTTACTTACTTTATTTATTAATAAAGAAACGTTTTCGGGTTACCAACATTTAATTTTCATTACCCAATTACTATTCCCTAAACATTTACGAAGACTTATTATTGAGAATTTCAATGTTATTTCAATTTTGCTTTAAAATAATCTACATCAACATTCATATAAATTGAGTGCTATGGATAACAAATCTCATACGTAAAAATTACTTAAAAGGAGAGCTCAATGTACAAAATATTGTTTTTGTTAAGGATTAGGTTTCCTGTTTCGTTTGAAACACATACAAAAAAAGAAAGACGCATATAATAAATGTCAGCGACATTGGAGAAAGGTTCAATAGAAATCCAGCTCCTTGTGGGTATCTGTGGGTTTCTATGGTCAACCACGACGTCGGCTTGCTATGCGGTAGTCGGATTGGTATTGTTTTTCTACATATACATATAGATATGTGTATACATACGTGTGTGTGTGTGTGTGAGCTATTTTATCTGGCCCTTGGGCGTTCAGTAGGCGACACGTACATAGGTAAACAAGGAACAGTCATATGTGTAGGCATCTCTTATTCTTACTTTAGGGCTTCTTGGCATCAGCGATTAACTCCATTGTTTGATCTTTGGAAGAAGCTGGATTGTTCTGTTTTGTAGCAATAGAGTTTGAATAAGAACATTAAATGATATACATATGTATGTATGTATGTATGAGAGAGAGATTGACAGCGCTCAGCCATGTGCATTATATTTTCATACGATTTTGATGTTCAACAATATTTAATATTACATTTGGTGACGCCAAAGTTAGTTTCCTTGATTATACACTAATCATGGAATTACATAGGTACGTCATGATTTTTTTAATGCAAACGCCAGCGACGAAAACACGCCATGTCGCTTGTATTTTCGTTCTGTCTATATACATAGTGTATGTATAATGTGAAGTTCTACATCATCTCCCTTCAATAGCTCGCTGGACACAAATCTATACTTTTTGACAAAACAGTAACAATGCGAAGAAGACATGTCCCTATTGAAAGTACATACATACATATGTATATCAATTGATGTTGGCAGCGGTTTGCCAAGTGTCGCCGTGGCTGTGCGTAGTTCCCGAGGGCCAAAGACAAAACGTGAAAGTAAGGTATAGGAGCCGAGCGAAGCCATCACAAATAAAGTCAGTAAGTCGCCGGGCCGACTTGGATGTACCATGCATCAGGTGAAAATCCAAAAATTATGATTATTCTTGTATCAACTCGGAAGTTTTGAAAAGAATGCCAGCACAGAAACATATGTACATATATATGTAGCTTGTATAAAATTGTCAGCGATGATATGCGTGAACATAATAACTTTCCGAGTGCTTCAGTTATTGGCTTGCCTCCTCATAATTTGATTGTAATAGAAAATAGTATTGGGATACTTATTTGAAGTTTAAATACGAGCAAAGCTTTAGTAAAGAGAACTCGAATGCGCGTCAAACGTATTATATGTTCCAAAACTCAATTGACTGCGAAGTTCTAACAGGTGTATGCGAAATTCTCGAATTTTAATTCACCTCATTCATCTGACGTATTTGGTAACCATTTTACCTTTCGTATTTCAGAGAACCCAACTTCCAGTCATTCCTGCATTTGCGATGACTAATGAAGTAAGTAAGTCGCCGGGCCGACTTGGATATACCATGCATCAGGTGAAAAGATATATATTAAATTTCTTTTCAATGCTATCTCGCTCACTCTTATGTGGACACGAGCTTGTTTTTCAAATAGCGGAGGTTGAAGGGGGCGGGGCAAAAAAAAAAAAATAAGTAACCTCGATCTACCTGCAGAGCAAACGAGTCCTACAGACGGACAGACAGAATGACATGTCTCAATCGACTCGGCTATTGACACTGATCAAGAATATGTATACTTTATAGGGTCGGAAAAGCTTCCTTCCCCCTGTTACATACATTTCGGCGACTTTAATATACCATTTCATCCTATTGATGCATGGTATAAAAATTGCATGCTGCATATCTACTATGCTATGACGTGTAGATACGGATTTTTACACAAAGGTCTTTACATTTAAAAAACTCTATTTAGGAATTTAGTAACACAAGAACTAGCAAGGATATACAAACTTCGGCATGGCCGAAGTTAGCACGGCCTTCTGGTTTTGTTTTGTTTATTAAGCGAATAGACGCATGTTCAAAGTCCACGGAGGCCGATACAAATTTTTTTGGTGTACTTAAAGTATTGCGTCATTAGATTAACACATAGAAAAAGTTTTGGCTAGTTTGACATTTAGTGTTATATAATAACAGTGCACTCGTGCAATGTTCGCTGAAATGAAAGCTTTATCCAATATCTTTTTCCTAAAGATTCTATGTACAAATAAGTTGTAAAGGGGGTTAGAGCTAAATTAATTTTCAATCTTTATGAAACACTTACATCACTCGTGCCTTTGAATCATTAGTATCTCATTTCGGGCAATTTATGAGACAGTAATGTTCACACATAATGTGATGGCAAGGAATCTGGTTTACCAATTTTGGCTACAAATTTGTATCTTACCCATGCAATTAACTGTTGTTACTGGCTAGAATTTTTTTGCAACCGATACAAATCAGAGCACAAAAAAAAAAGAACTATCACAGATCCTCATATACACTCGTATGTGAACACATGTGTCTGCCATCTCTGCGCCTGCTGGTGAGCCGATCTTTCAAGGGATTAGACACTGCTATCTCTCATGTGCAATCTAAGAAGTATGAGTATTCTACACCCTCACGCTACAATCTTTTATGTTGAAAAAGATTTAGGTTCAGATAAAGGGGATTCTATTTGGTTTTGGTATGTAGCCTACAAAATATGTTCGAGAGTTACTTTGGTTGATAAGGCCAGCAAAATGGATTTCACAAGAGTGTTCACGAAAAAGAAGAAAATGAAAATAAATCATCACACAATCGTCCACTACTGCAAACAAAGTAAGTAAGTCGCTGGGCCGACATGGATATACCATGCATCAGGGGGAAAAAACTACATCGAGTTTATAAAAATAAGTTCATATATTAAATTTCTTTCGTATGCGCGATTTCTAACATATGCTATCTCGCTCACTCTTATGTGTGTGCACTTTAGTGCTCCACCGGCCAAACCCGCCCTTGCACTGCTTTGAATGCAAAACGTTTCAATGCATAACTCAGGCATTTTTATTCCGATTTTTATCAAACTTGGTGGAATGATAGATGTTCATAAGATCTATGAGTGTGCCAATTAAATTAAATTAAATTCCGATACGATAAATATTGCAGGAGAAAATCACTTTTTATTAAATTCCAGAGGCGGAAGGGGGCGTGGCAAAAAAAAAATAAACTTGGTCAGCGTCTATACTACACGAGTCCACATTCTAAATTTGGTAGCTCTATCACTTATAGTTGCTGAGATCTCTGCACTCTTACGGACGGACGGACAGACGGACATGGCTATATCAATTTCTCTTCTCATGCTGATCAAGAATATATATACTTTATAGGGTCGGAAAAGTTTACATACATTTTGGCGACTTTAATATACCATTTCATCCTATGGATGCATGGTATAAAAAAAAAATATTATAAATATTGACATATTCACCTATTCGCAATTTTGACACATATATGTATGTGCTTTACTGCTTATGCGTGTGTGTGTATATAGGCAAATTTTATATCGTCGAAAACAGGCGTTATGTTTATCCGACTGTTTTGAAATTTACGCATATGATGTAATCCCTTTATATTGATGTACGTAATCAGTTTGGATAAGATTGTTCAAAGAATAGAGAATTCGCATTTAACGTTTGTATTTGTAAGGCAGCTGTATGATATAGTTGTCCGATCTTATTCAAAATCGCAGAAGCGGCTGTATAGAAAAGCTTATATACGAACTTTGAATGCCATAGATCTAAAACTGTGGGACTAGTTTGCGTAGCACCAGACAGACAGACGGACATGGCTATATCAACTCGTCTTCTCTTGCTCATCAAGAATATATATACTTTATGGGGTCGGAAACGATCCCTTCTCTGCGTTACAAACATCTGACCAATTTTATAATACCCTCTGCAAGGGTATAATAAGTAATATGACCTCTCACCGGCATTCACGCTCGAGCAAAGAGTGAAATCGCATTGTTGCTCGAGTAGGCAACACTCCATTCAAGTTTTTCAAAGAGCAACAATTTCTCTGCACATGCGCAACGAATGAGCCCCTTTAGAATGTGCATTTTCAGTTATACATAGTATGTACATATGTACATTGTTGTTCATACTTAGTCTAACACACAATGTCTCCACATGATTTTCGTCATCCACCATTTTTCAACTAATATCAAATGGAACTCTTAAACACAAAAATCCGAAAGATCTAAAGGCAATTCATGTTTTCTCTATAGGTGTTATTGTCATTAAATATGACAATACCGAGTCCTACAAAAGCAATTTCGGTCGCTAAGTATGTAACAATAGTTTGGTAATCATAAAAAAATTAGGTATTCTAGAAACAGTTTTGCAGAATTCTCTTTGGTTTCCATTAAATTTAATGCACATCTGCGCATGCCTGGTAAAAGGCAAATTATTCTCAATAACCAGATAGTAAATTTCATAAGTCAATTTCGTAAACCTCTGCCTAAACTATTTAAAATTTATTGTATAATGCCTGACGGATTGATACAGATATGATCAACGGACTTTTTGCCAAACGATGGATTTAGTTGAAAATAGCGTATACAATCTTTATCTGTCTGCATATCTACTGTTGTCTATAGTGTAATGGAAAACAAAAATTTGCATGCTGTACATAAGAAGGCTCTGGTCTCAAAGTCTACCTAACACGAGATGACCAAGACGGGCGTGTTTTGCGCTCTTTCCTACATTTCCTATGTATTTTTTGTTCGCGCTCTCGTCTATTCCCTTCTCGCGTCAAGGTGATACGTGATATCGTAATTGGTCAGCTGTTTGTAACGCAGAGAAGGAATCGTCTCCGACCCAATAAAGTATATGTATATGTAAGTATATTCTTGATCAGCATGAGAAGACGAGTTAATATAGCCATGTCCGTCTGTCTGTCTGGTACTGTGCAAACTAGTCCCACAGTTTAGCTTTATAAGTATACCCTAGAAAGCACATCTGCGATTTTCAAAAAGATCGGACCACTATATCATATAGCTGCCATACAAATACAAACAGAACAACTTTTAAGTACAGTCGAGTCCCGATAATTCGAAATCGCAAGGGAACAGAATTTTTTACGATTTACAGAGGTTTACGATTTAGCGAGTTTTCTGTTTAACGGGGTTCAAAAAAATCAAAATACGAATTCAAGAGGTTTTATATTTCAAGTCGTTTCAGATTTTTAATCAATTTAAAAATAAAATAGGCATTCATTTTAACATAACGTAACATTTCTCGTTGATATTTAAACAATTTACAAGTATGTACGAACCATGGCAGAATAAGTGCTTGTGTATAAGGTTGTCTACTCAGCTGCCAAACTAGCTCTTGTATGCTTACAATGAGTGCGAGTGAGATGGCACATAGTAAATGAGTTCGAGTGAAAGGCTACTATGATTTGATTAACCCCTTATTGCCTGCTGGGGTAGAAAATAGCCTACATTAATTCATTGAGACGATGTTATTTTTGTGTTTATAATTTTATTTTTAATAATTTTTAATTTCCAGCTTTCTCTTCAAATCACACTTCGGTGCATGAATGACTTTCACGCCCGGTACATTCTTGCGGCAAAAGTAGCAATAGTTCATTTTTATTTTGGACACTTTAGGGTTAATAGGAATAAAGTAAGTCGCCGGGCCGACTTGGATATACAATGCATTAAGTGAAGAGATATATATTAAATTTCTTTCAAATGCTATCTCGCTCACTCTTATGTGGAAACGAGCACTTTAGCGCCCCCCGACCAAATCGGTAATTTGCAACATATGCTATCTCGCTCTTTTTTGCGTGCATCTGCCTTGCACCGCTATGAGTGAAAAACGTTTCTATGTATAACTCGGCCATTTTTATTCCGATTCTTGTGATATTTGGTGGGATGATAGATATACGTGACATGTATTAGTGTGATAAATATTTCGGGTGAAAATCGAATTTCGGGGGCGGAAGGGGGCGTGGCAAAAATTTGAAACAAACTTGGTCTGCGTGCACACTGCACGCATCTAATGTCCAAATCCGAAAGCTCTATCTTTTATAGTTTCCGACGAGATATGGAGGCTCAAAATATTGTTTTTCAAATAGCGGGGGCGGGGCGAAAAAAAATATAAACTCGATCTGCCTGCAGAGCAAACGGGTCTACATGCCAAGTTTGGTAGCTCTAGATCTTATAGTCTCCGAGATCTCGATGATCCTACAGACGGACAGACGGACATGTCTCAATCGACTCGGCTATTCAAACTGATCAAGAATATATATACTTTATAGGGTCGGAGAAGCTTCCTTCTCCCTGTTACATACATTTTGGCGACTTTAATATACCATTTCATTCTATAAATGCATGGTATAAAAATTAAACGAACAAAAATCGTCCGCTGACAACCTTCCTATTTGACAAGCAAACGGGCACACTGGCATAAAGAGCTAGTAAACCTGAAAGCAAAGGCAGCCGAGTAGACTATGTACCTTATACACAAGCACTTATTCTGCCATGGTATTGTACGTACTACGTATCAACAAAAAATTAAGATGTAAAAAAGCTTGTTATTTTTGATTGTTTCGTGTTCTTTTCAATTATTTTCTCTATTGAGTTATGTAAGCTTATTAAGTGATCAAAAACATAATCCGGAACATTCGGATGATTTGGAAAAATAAAGTCTCAGTCGCTGAACTTCACTTTTAGCTTGTAAGTTTGTTAAAATTGTCGTTTTCATCACTATCAGATGCAACTTCCTCCAAAATGTCGTCATCAGTCATCATTTTGAACCATACAGCAACGTTGCGATTAACATTTACATAGCGGTCAAAAGAGCCTAAAAATTTAAAGAGAAGTAATTTGTTCTTAATTTATTTTTATAGACTGCGGTCGATCCACAGTAGGTATACCAACAGTTTCGGAACAGAATTGCTTGTATGTATGTATGTATACATATATGTACATATGTATGTATGTACTTATACTTGTCATGTTTTTACTGGCCACTAAAAATATTAACAAAAGACCAGGCAAACTCGAATACCTACCGGCGATACCGAAGACAGACATGATGATATATTTGAAATAAGTATTTTCCTAGCGAAAAAAATATTTGATATTTGCTTAATGGTTGTATATTCAGTTTTTGGTGTTTTGCAGTAATGAACAGTGTGGTGACTTATTTTCATTTTCTTCTTTTTCGTGAACACTCTTATGAAAACAATTTTGCTGGCCTTATCAACCAAAGTAATTCTCGAAAATATTTTGTAGGCTGCGTACCAAAACCAAATAGAATCCCCTTTATCTGAACCTAAATCTTTTTCAACATAAAAGATTGTAGCGTGAGGGTGTAGAATACTCATACTTCTTAGATTGCACATGAGAGATAGCAGTGTCTAATCCCTTGAAAGATCGGCTCACCAGCAGGCGCAGAGATGGCAGACACATGTGTTCACATACGAGTGTATATGAGGATCTGTGATAGTTCTTTTTTTTTTGTGCTCTGATTTGTATCGGTTGCAAAAAAATTCTAGCCAGTAACAACAGTTAATTGCATGGGTAAGATACAAATTTGTAGCCAAAATTGGTAAACCAGATTCCTTGCCATCACATTATGTGTGAACATTACTGTCTCATAAATTGCCCGAAATGAGATACTAATGATTCAAAGGCACGAGTGATGTAAGTGTTTCATAAAGATTGAAAATTAATTTAGCTCTAACCCCCTTTACAACTTATTTGTACATAGAATCTTTAGGAAAAAGATATTGGATAAAGCTTTCATTTCAGCGAACATTGCACGAGTGCACTGTTATTATATAACACTAAATGTCAAACTAGCCAAAACTTTTTCTATGTGTTAATCTAATGACGCAATACTTTAAGTACACCGTGGACTAAGACGCATGTTCAATTAATAAACAAAAAAATAAAAAAAAACTAGAAGGCCGGGCTAACTTCGGCCATGCCGAAGTTTGTATACCCTTGCAAGCTCTTGTGTTTCCCTGGTGTAAAAATCCGTTTTTACACGCCATAGCACGACACGCATACATATGCATGTATGTAGACATGCAGCATGTAATTTTTTCATATGTTTGTATGACAGCTATATGATATTCATTCATTCATTCATTTATTCACTAATATTGATATATACATTTCATATGTGTGAGTAATATTTTATTTTTTCTACTTAAATATATGTATAATAATTTGCTAGACATTGATGTTTAAAGATAATACATATATTATGAGATAAGTTGGGGAGAAAATAGAATTAAAATATCAAAGAAGCTAGCTTCGGCTAAGCCAAAGTTTGTATACCCTTGCAGCCCTTGACCATTACATTTTATTTCCTAAACAATTTTTTGTTTCTTAATCCAATAAAGAAATATTTTAAATACATTGGCTGGGGCCAGCCAATCGCCAAATAGTAAGCGTGCCAAGACAATGTAGCGATTGATATTCATATTCACACACACACAAACGCAATTTTGACACATACATATATGTGCTTCACTGCTTATGCGTGCACTGCTTATGGCAGCAGTACTGCTGCATACTGCTGCTGCCATAAGCAGTGCACACTATATAGGCAAATTTTATATCGTCGAAATCAGGCGTTATGTTTATCCGATTGTTTTGAAATTCACGCATATGATGTAATCCCTTTTTATTTATGTACGTAATCAGTTTGGATAAGATTGTTAAAAAAATATAGAAGTTATTTGCATTTAACGTTTGTATTTGTATGGCAGCTATATGATATAGTTGTCCGATCTTATTCAAAATCGCAGATGTGCATGTGGCTGTATAGAAAAGCTTATATACGAACTTTGAATGCCATAGCTCTAAAACTGTGGGACTAGATCGCGAAGCACCAGACAGACAGACGGACAGACGGACATGGCTATATCAACTCGTCTTCTCTTGCTGATCAAGAATATATATACTTTATGGGGTCGGAAACGATCCCTTCCCTGCGTTACAAACATCTGACTCATTTTATAATACCCTCTGCAAGGGTATAAAAACCCCTTGAATATACAATTAGACAAAACTTACGACTAAAACTAGAAATTATGCTAGGATATTTATATGAGGATACGTTGAATTCAAACATCTATTTTCAAAATTATTGTGGAGACGTTTGAGTCTAACCGCTACTGGTTCAACATATGCTCTATGGTGCAGTTCGCTTGCCAGGACAGATTATAAAACATTTTAAGTAATTTGTTTTGAGTGACTTGAAGTTTTTTACCATGACAGTTCGCGATATCAGCCCAGACCGGTGCTCCGTAGAATAGTACAGTTTGAAATATTGATCTGAATAGATACATTTTGTGTCATCTGAAGTGAATATGTTATATAGGATCGGTGAGAGGCAAGAGCCTTGTGAACATCCAGCAACTATATCAATTTCCTGAGACATAGCCAGACTGAACCAAAAGGACAGCTATATAATATCCGATTTTGATCAAATTTGCCAGAATTATAACTTTCTATGTGAAAATGTTATTTACCAAGTTTGACGATGATCGCTCAAGAAACAAAAAGAAAAGAAAAACTATTTTTGGTCCGATCATTCATATGGGAGCTATATGATATAGTAATCCGATCTTGATCAAATTTGGCATGGATGTTTGGATGTATAATAAATGCCAAATGTTAAGTTTTATGAGAATCGGGTGAAAAGGAAAAAAGTTATCGATCTAAAACTCATTTTTCGACCGATGGCTCCTATGGTAGCTATATGATATAGTCGTCCGATCCGGATGAATCCGAGATATACAATGCCTGCAGTATATACAAGACTCCGTGCAAAGTTTCAGATCTGTAGCTATAGCGGTCTCGGAGGAGAAGCTGTTGATCCAGACAGACAGACAGACGGACAAACGGATTCGAACTCGCCTTGTCATGCTGATCAAGAATATATATACTTTATATGGTCGGAGATGCCTCCTTCTATGCGTTGCACACTTCTGACCAAAATTAATATTCACTTTTATAATAAAGTAAGTAAGTCGCCAGGCCGACTTGGATATACCATGCATCAAGGGATAAAACCTACTTCGAAATTATAAAACTAAGTTCATACATTAAATTTTATTCGTATGCGCGATTTCTAGCATATGCTATCTCGCTCACTCTTATGTGTGTGCACTTTAGTGCTCCACCGGCCAAATTCGCCCTTGCAACGCTTTGAATGCAAAACATTTCAACGTATAACTCGGCCATTTTTACTCTGATTTGGATGAAATGGTATATTAAAGTCGCCAATGTATGTAACAGGTCGAAGGAAGCACTTCCGACCCTGTAAAGTATACATATTCTGAATCAGCATGAGAAGAGAAATTGATACTGCCATGTTCGTCTATCCGTCCGTCCGTCCGTAAGAGTGCAGAGATCTCAGCAACTATAACTGATAGAGGTATCAAATTTAGAATGTAGACTTGTGTAGTATAGACGCTGACCAAGCTTATTTTTTTTTTGCCAGGCCCTCTTCCGTCTCCGGATATATTTATCGTATTGGAAATTAATTTGGCGCATTCATACATGTTATGAACATCCATCATTCCACCAAATTTCAAAAAATCGGAACAAAAATGGACAAGTTATACATTGAAACGTTTTGCACTCAAAGCGGTGCAAAGGCGAATTTGGCCGGTGAGGCGCTAAAGTGCACACACATAAGAATGAGCTCGCTCACTCTCGATACCATATGTTAGAAAACGCGTATTCGAAAGAAATTTAAAATATGAATTTAGTTTTATAAATTCGAAACAGTTTTTTTTTCCTTGATGCATGGTATATCCAAGTCGGGCCGGCGACTTACTTACTTTATTTATTAATAAAGAAACGTTTTCGGGTTACCAACATTTAATTTTCATTACCCAATTACTATTCCCTAAACATTTACGAAGACTTATTATTGAGAATTTCAATGTTATTTCAATTTTGCTTTAAAATAATCTACATCAACATTCATATAAATTGAGTGCTATGGATAACAAATCTCATACGTAAAAATTACTTAAAAGGAGAGCTCAATGTACAAAAAATTGTTTTTGTTAAGGATTAGGTTTCCTGTTTCGTTTGAAACACATACAAAAAAAGAAAGACGCATATAATAAATGTCAGCGACATTGGAGAAAGGTTCAATAGAAATCCAGCTCCTTGTGGGTATCTGTGGGTTTCTATGGTCAACCACGACGTCGGCTTGCTATGCGGTAGTCGGATTGGTATTGTTTTTCTACATATACATATAGATATGTGTGTACATACGTGTGTGTGTGTGTGTGAGCTATTTTATCTGGCCCTTGGGCGTTCAGTAGGCGACACGTACATAGGTAAACAAGGAACAGTCATATGTGTAGGCATCTCTTATTCTTACTTTAGGGCTTCTTGGCATCAGCGATTAACTCCATTGTTTGATCTTTGGAAGAAGCTGGATTGTTCTGTTTTGTAGCAATAGAGTTTGAATAAGAACATTAAATGATATACATATGTATGTATGTATGTATGAGAGAGAGATTGACAGCGCTCAGCCATGTGCATTATATTTTCATACGATTTTGATGTTCAACAATATTTAATATTACATTTGGTGACGCCAAAGTTAGTTTCCTTGATTATACACTAATCATGGAATTACATAGGTACGTCATGATTTTTTTAATGCAAACGCCAGCGACGAAAACACGCCATGTCGCTTGTATTTTCGTTCTGTCTATATACATATGTATCTATGCATGTGTGCACAAATCAGTACATGGCATCGTAGTGTATGTATAATGTGAAGTTCTACATCATCTCCCTTCAATAGCTCGCTGGACACAAATCTATACTTTTTGACAAAACAGTAACAATGCGAAGAAGACATGTCCCTATTGAAAGTACATACATACATATGTATATCAATTGATGTTGGCAGCGGTTTGCCAAGTGTCGCCGTGGCTGTGCGTAGTTCCCGAGGGCCGAAGACAAAACGTGAAAGTAAGGTATAGGAGCCGAGCGCTTGCCGAAGCCATCACAAATAAAGTAAGTCGCCGGGCCGACAAAGAGTCTCTCAGATTTCGATCATCAGACGGGCAGGCAGATCGACATGTCTTAATCGACTCGGCTATTGATACTGATCAAGAATATATGTACATACTTTATAGGGGCGGAAAAGCTGAAATAAAAATATTTAAGAGCGTCAAAACTGAATTAGTGCTACGCAGCATTTCGACGTGAGCAAGTCTGTTTCGCTCTGCCGTCGCTCATGAAAAAATTTGATCCTTCCTTTGTTTTCTCTGTTTTTCTGTTTTTCTTGATTTGTTTTATTTTATTATGTTTTATAATCATTTATAATTATACCATGCATTCATAGAATGAAATGGTATATTAAAGTCGCCAAAATGTATGTAACAAGGATAAGGAAGCTTTTCCGACCCTAAAAAGTATATATATTCTTGATCAGTATCAATAGCCGAGTCGATTGAGACATGTCCGTCTGTCCGTCTGTAGGATCATCGAGATCTCGGAGACTATAAGAGCTAGAGTTACCAAACTTGGCATGTAGACCCGTTTGCTCTGCAGGCAGATCGAGTTTATTTTTTTTTCGCCTCGCCCCCTTCCGCTTACGCTATTTGGAAAACAATATTTTGAGCCTCCATATCTCGGGAACTATAAAAGATAGAGCTATCGTATTTAGACAATAGATGCGTGCATTTTGCACACAGACCAAGTTTGTTTCAAATTTTGGCCACGCCCCTTTCCGCCTCTGAAATTCGACGAAATATTTATCGTATCGTTATTTAATTTGGAACACTAATACATGTCACGTATATCTATCATCCCACCAAATATCATAAGAATCTGAATGAAAATGGCCGAGTTATACATAGAAACGTTTTTCCCTCAAAACGGTGCAAGGGCGGATATGGCCAGTATGGCCACACATAAGAGTAAGCGAGATAGCATATGTTAGAAATCACCGATTTGGTCGGGGGCGCTAAAGTGCTCAAGTCCACATAAGAGTGAGCGAGATAGCATTTGAAAGAAATTTAATATATTTCTCTTCACCTGATGCATGGTATATCCAAGTCGGCCCGGCGACTTACTTACTTTATTTTTATACCCTTGCAGAGGGTATTATAAAATTGGTCAGATGTTTGTAACGCAGAGAAGGGATCGTTTCCGACCCCATAAAGTATATATATTCTTGATCAGCAAGAGAAGACGAGTTGATATAGCCATGTCCGTCTGTCCTTCTGTCCGTCTGTCTGTCTGGTGCTGCGCGAACTAGTCCCACAGTTTTAGAGCTATGGCATTCAAAGTTCGTATATAAGCTTTTCTATACAGCCACATGCACATCTGCGGACAACTATATCATATAGCTGCCACACAAATACAAACGTTAAATGCGAATAACTTCTCTATTTTTTGAACAATCTTATCCAAACTGATTACGTACATAAATAAAAAGGGATTACATCATATGTGTGAATTTCAAAACAATCGGATAAACATAACGCCTGATTTCAACTATATAAAATTTGCCTATATATACACACACGCATAAGCACTGCTTATTAAGCAGTGAAGCACATATATGTGTCAAAACTGCGATTGTGTGTGTGTGTGAATATGAATATCAATCGCTACAATGTCTTGGCACGCTTACTATTTGGCGATTGGCTGGCCCCTGCCAATGTATTTAAAATATTTCTTTATTGGATTAAGAAACAAAAAATTTTTTAGGAAATAAAATGTAATGGTCAAGGCTGCAAGGGTATACAAACTTCGGCATAGCCGAAGTTATCTTCTTTGATATTTTAATGCAAATCTTGCAAAGCGGACCTCAAATGCTCTTCAGGCAAGAGGAATTTAGAGAAGCATGAAGCTTCTGTTAAGCATAAGAAATATGTATGTACATATGTACAGTATGTATGTATGTGCATATAGTGTTGCGTTTATAATTGTCAAGTTTGTGTCGGGTGTCCACGTGCTTTTTGTGCTTTTTTTATACGTTCGTAGTAGAGTTGGGCATGGGCTGGGTTTTATCGTGTCACGTCGTGACACGAACGGGCGCCCGCGTGCGCGTGTTGAAAAGTTGAATTTTGTCCATGGGCGTGCGTGTTCGTTCAGAGCAACATGAACACGAAAAAACACGAACATTTTTTTTTTAATTTAAATTGACAAAAAATACCAAAAATCCCAATGCTGACTCAATATTTTAAGCTTGTAATCGGTCGGTCCCACTTTAATGTGATTTACGCGACGCATCACCACGCTTTGAAAAAATGGAAAAGCTAAGAATTCAAGACGCAATTAAAAATAAAAACGCTCGATTTAGGCTTTTAAAGCCTGAAAATGCGAAAAGCCAAGTGTGGGAAACATTTCGCATCATTGAGAAGGATGGAGTGCGGATTGACTTTGTTTGCTGTTCAAAGTGCTTAATGGTGTTTGCGTATTTGGCGAAAAACGGAACTGGCGCCTTAATTCGGCATAAATGCTCTATGGTGCAGCCACCAGAGCAAAAAACAATGCATAACTATGCAAAAAAACATATACCAAAGCAAATTTTATCGAATTTGGCAAAAAAACAATTGGCATTTTCAGCAAAAGATCTGCTACCTTTAAATGTTACAGAAGGTAAGAGACACCTCATGCGTTAGTGCTGCGATCGATGGTATTGTAAGAGTTGTCACAATTAATTATTAATGTGCGATATGTAAAATCTTACAAAACTGTAGATCTTAGCAAAAATAACGTGTGCGTATTTAAATAGTGTTTCTAAAATATATTTATATTTAAAGGCATTGGGTTTCGCGAATTTGCACAGCAGCTAATCAATACGGGCGCAGAATTTGGTAAACAAGACGTGGAAGACCTGCTTGTATCCAGGAGAACACTCACAAGGGACGTTTTAGAGCAGCAATATATAGAAATAAAAACTAAGCTGTTGGAGTCCCTGGAAAATGAAGAACTTTCATACACAACTGATATGTGGACGGATTCACACACGCAGAAAAGTTATATTTCGGTCAGCACACACTATATTACAAAAAAATTTGAGCTTAAGGTAGCTATTCTTGGTATTAAGGAATTTGAACATGAAAAAAAAGGGGGGAGTTAATATTCTTTCTCAAGTTTCTTTAATTCTGGAAGAGTACAACTTAAAGCTAGGAAGCTCATTCATAGTGACAGACAATGGGGCCAACGTTGTTTCCGCTTTCAGCTCATATAAACGTATGTCTTGTGCATGTCACAACCTAAATTTGGTAATGGATGACGTTTTAGAAAAAAATCCAGTTCATGGTGTTCTAACACTCCTCGAGAGTTGTAAAAAATTAGTAAAATATTTTAAACATTCTGAGCTAAATAATAAGTTGTCTAAAACGTTGAAGCAAGATATAAGGACACGTTGGAACTCAAAATATATTATGCTTAACAGCATTTACGAGATGCAACAAGAAGTACAGAACTTACTCCTACAAAAGAATGAGCTTAAAAGAGTGTCCGAAATTGACTTTCATTTCATTGGCTTACTTTTGGCATTTTTAAATCCTTTTAAAGAGTGCTCAGAGCAGTTAAGTGCTGATAAACAGCCAACTATACATATCTATGTACTTTGGTATGAAAAACTTAAAAAACACTGTCAATATTCAATAATGGATTCTGATGTTATGACAGAAATAAAACGTAACACTTTAAATTCGTTAGAAAAACGTTTTCAGCCATCAATTGTGCATTACGTAGGACTTTTTTTATACCCTCCGTTTAAACATATTAGCCTCATAAATCCAGATCAAAAAGAGCAAGTGCTGGCCACTGTTAGAGCTATGCTTGTAGACTGTATGGAATCCGTTAATAGTTCTGTAGAATCGCCCCCTAAAAGGAGTACACCACCTACTCATTTATTTGCTGAATTTTTAGACAGTCAACAAACTAATTCGTTAGAAAAACCCGTAGTCGAACAAGAATTAGAAAACTACAATGCCACTGAATCACCGTCCACTATGGATGTATTAAGTTTCTGGAAAAACTCGAGTAATAAAGGGCTACGGGTACTAGCCCGAAGAGTATTAAGTATTCCAGCTAGCTCAGCTACGAGCGAAAGGGTGTTTTCAACCTCGGGGCAAATTTTAAATGAGCGACGTACTCGACTTTTGAGCTCCAACCTTGACAAACTATTATTTTTGTACAAAAACTTGTAAATTATAATATTTGATTGTTATACTTATTGAAAATTGAACGCAAAAACGTGGAAATTTAATAAAATATACAAAAAAAGTATAAACAAAAATCAAGTAAAAAATTTCGTGTTGGGCCGTGTTGGGTCGTGTTTTCAAAATTTTGGAGCGTGCGTGTGTGTGCGTGTTTGGGATTTTCAATTTTGGACCGCGTTGGGCTGGACCGAAAAATTGCAGTCCATGCCCATCTCTAGTTCGTAGTTCGATTTCCTTTAACAAATTGTTTTGTGAAAAATTTATTAAACAGTGTTTTTTGTTGTTTTTATACCCTTGCAAAAAGGTTATATTAATTTTGGTCAGAAGTGTGCAACGCATAGAAGGAGTCATCTCCGACCATATAAAGTATATATATTCTTGATCAGCATGACAAGACGAATTCAAATCCGTTTGTCCGTCTGTCTGTCGGTCCGTCCGTCTATCTGGATCAACAGCTTCTCCTCCTAAACCGCTAAAGCTACAGAGCTGCAATTGTGCACGAAGTCTTGTATATACTGCAGGCATTGTATATCTCGGATTCATCCGGATCGGACGACTATATCATATAGCTCCCATAGGAACCATCGGTCGAAAAATGAGTTTTAGGTCAATAACCATATAAGCAGAACATGATAGGATTTGCTGCGGATGGATGCAATGCAATGTTTGGCCAAAACCATTCTCTTTCGCAACTGCTGAAGAAGGATATTCCGAATTTGTTTTTGATTAAATGTATATGTCACTCATTTCACCTCTTCGCGTCTTATGCTTGCAAAAAATTGGCAAAAAAAGTGGAAGGATTTGCAAGAGATGTCTATAACTTTATATCAAAAAGCCCAAAACATATCGGAGACTATAAGGAGTTCCAGTCTTTCGTTTATGTGAAACCACGCAAACTTTAACATATCGGACAAACAAGGTAGGTGGCTATCTCTGCTTCAAGTAATTGAAAGGCTGTTAGAACAAAAAACTTTAAAACTTTACTTTCAAGGCATTGAATGACCAGTTAAAATCTGCAGAGCCGATTCTCCAAATGTGCTTTCGACGACAGAACTGTAGTTGGAGTTTCTGAAATTTGTGCTGCCCAATTTTTCAACAATTCAACAATTTCAACAATTTAAACAAAGAAATGCAATCAGAAAGTCCAAAATTGTATTTATTCTACGAAAATGTTCTTGCACTTCACAAGACAATAGTTGAGTGCTTTCTAAAATCTGAGTTTTTATTATTACCTGATGAATAATTACTAAAGATTGATTTCGCTAACGATGAGAACCACTTGTCCTTAAAAAATATGTATTTTGGAGGAAACTTTGCGGCTTTGTTGAAAAAAAAAAACATCATCTGGAACGAGATGAAATCATCGAGATTCAAAACTCCTGCCTTCAATTTTATATTGAAAGTTTAGGGCAACTACAAAATCGGTTTTTCTTTGAGGATGAGGAGCTGCAGAAAATTAAAAGTTTACACTTTTTAAATCCAGCTACAATACTTAACAATAGTTTGAAAGCAAAGCTGCCATCTATCGCACATTTGGGGCAAATGTTTCCAGGAAAGTTTTTTATTGTCTTATTAACAGAATTTTTAGTTAGTTCTTATTATTTACAGGATTGTGTTCACAAGATATGACGGAGCTAGACCGCGAATGGCAACTTCTCCGGAACATGAAATTTCCCGTCGAAGAGGAGGAAGCGGTACCGCCAGACGACTTTTGCCGTTATGTTTCAAACGTAAAAAAGGGAAATTCAACCCACATGTTTCCCATCTTGACGGAGTTAACCCAAAATTTGCTTGTTTTGCCACATAATGTTGAGCGTTTATTTTCAGAAATTAATTTAATTAAGACAAATAACAGAAAGAAATTAGACACGGAGACTTTAAAAGGATTGCTTCACACCAAAAGTGGATTAAAGGAAAACTTAGAGCCTTATTGTTTTTAAGCTTAAGTTTGTATACCCTTGCAGCCCTTGACCATTACATTTTTTTCCTAAAAAATTTTTTCTTTGTTAATCCAATAAAGAAATATTTTAAATACACTAAAAAATTTGTCATCGACTTTGGTGGGATTCGAACTCGCGTCTATTCGTTAAATAAAAAAAAAAAATTTAAGAAAAATTATTCATGCGTAAGACCTCTATCCACTAAGCCACCGCACCTCTGTTGTTGGGGCCAGCCAATCGCCAAATAGTAAGCGTGCCAAGACAATGTAGCGATTGATATTCATATTCACACACACACAATCGCAATTTTGACACATATACATATGTGCTTTACTGCTTATGCGTGTGTGTGTATATAGGCAAATTTTATATTCAGGCATATGTACAGTCGAACCCCGATAATTCGTACCCCGCTAAATCGAAAACTATTCATATTCAAACATCTGACCAATTTTATAATACCCTCTGCAAGGGTATAAAAATAATCCGAATTGTGATTGTCTTTTACTTATGAATTAACAATTTATAGATTGAATTATACATTGAAGCTCACTGTTGTTTTGTGTGTGTAACAATTAACCCTCTCATGCCCGAATTAAAATGGCCGTAGCTTAAAATTTTTTGAGTAGACATACATATAAGCTAGAGTTGACCTCAATATCAACTGACAAAAATTTTAATGTTGCGTATATGCAACATTGGGTAATTGTGTTATGTATTTTTAAAGTCAAGTTGATTTTTTCAAATGCGTTCATTAATATTTATGTATGATAGGACACGAAACATTTTTTTTTTGGATTGGAGCACAAATGCACATTACATTTGCTGCATTTACAACTTGGAAATCCAGTGCTGCATACTCTACATCTACCTCTTGTTCCCCATTTCACCCAATGATTATAACCATCAAGTCGTAGTGATTTTGTTGGGTCTGCAACATAAGCTCTTTTATAGGTGTTTGATTCAGAGCTCGTTAAAGGAAGGAGCTGGTAATGACGGCGCTGGCGATGATGGAGTTGGTGATGATGGATCTGGTTATAATAAGCTTGTGATGATGGAGCTGGTTATGATGAGGACATAGGGCGAACCTTATACATCTTGTCATATTCAGGTGTTTCCTTCTAAGGCTGTCTAGATCGTTTATCGTTCAAATGGAAAAACTGTTTCATTTTTCAAATCTGTTTCTTGGTAATGCATTTGAAACACTAGTTTGAAATTGGTAGCCAATGCCATTTTATAAGCTTGTATTTTCGCAACTGCATGGTAAAGAAGTATCCCAACAAAACTTTTCATTTCAGGCACAATGCATTTCAATTCTATGCCCTTTGTTTGCACGGCATATAAATTCATTTTCAAACATATTTTCTGCCATAGTTCATCCGAAAAGAAAGTACTAAAATATTCGATATGGTTTTTCACCGCTGCATAATTCACTTTTCCAAGTGGTCTCGCTTTCCAAAAACTCTGCACTCCTCCACTTCAAACTCTTTAAATCTTTTTTTCCATTACCTCCTGTACTGCGTTTTTATTTTCATTCGAATCTCCATCATTTTCACTTCTAATAAATTGGTCAATCATGATGCACATTTCGATCTGTTTTATAAAAATTTTTCAAAGTTTCTTCTATAATTTCGTCCATATTTTGATCTTCTCCTTCTTCATTTTCCTCATTAGCTGAATCTTCCCAATCAAAGTTGACAAATTTTTCAATCTCAGCTTGAGTCAGACCTTTTGGGCGCATCGTAGAATCTGCATACAACAAAAATTTATTTTTCGAAAATGACCACATTAGACCAATGTTGCATATACATACATAAGCAACACGACATTTACAAAATTATTACAAACAAACTAAATAATATTTTTATGCGTGTTTTCTTTTTAAATACTCACTTACCTTTCTTTATTTAGTCGTTGAACTTGGTTTAGGATGAATCAATTATTTTAATTACATACTTTGAACACTTTTTTAAAACCACGTTTTTTTGCACAATGAATTTGTCAACTACGCTCTCGGGAAAATACGTTTAAACTGAACACGTGTGCAGCTGACTACCGAACTATTTGGTTTAAGCGCACTGCGAAAGCTTCAAACCCAAAAATTTAAAATAACGGTAGTTAGAGGCTCACAAGTACAATGTTGCGTATATGCAATGTCAATTTTCTAAGATTTCCCAAATTTAAACTGCGAGTATTTTGCAGTCGATGATAAAAGGGTAAACAAAATGCCAAATCCCTGGAGGAAAATATAAAAATTGCTATTTTTACAATAATATTGCTAAAAAAAATAATTAAAATTGCCAGATTTGTGGCTAATAGCATTTAAAAAAAAAAAGTTGCAAATTTTTTTTAAAGTTGCCAGATCTAGCAACTAAATTGCTAAATCAAAAAATCTTTTGTTTGCGCCATCTATATTATAACTTGGTTAGTGGTTAACATATTTACGTCTTGTCAGCATGACTAGACGAGTTTAAAGCCGTTTGTCTGACATTTCGTCTGTCTGTTTGTCTGACTTTATCTGTTCGGCCGACTTTATCATATAGCTCCCATTTTTCACGGGATTATCAAGAAACTTGACATTTGACTTGGCAGTATGCTATACATCCAAATGTTCGTGCCAAATTTGATCAACATCGGACTACTATATCATATAGCTCCCATAAAAACAGTCGGTCCAAAAATAGTTTTGCCTTTAACAACTTTGTTTCTTTTCCGATCATCACCAAACTTGGTAAATAATTTCCACATAGTGAGTTACTTTTCTGCCAAATTTTATCAAAATCGGACAACTATAAAATATATGTAGCAGTCATACAAACAAATGGCAAATTTCTACAAGCATCTACATTTTTAATTTGATATCTCCAGCTATTACAGTTGCTGGCATCTCGATGCATATACGGACGGACAAACGAACGGACGGACAGACAGGAGGTTAAATGCAAGAGAAAGACAGAGAAAACAAAGAAAGGACCAACTTTTTTCATGAGCGACAGCAGAGCGACACAGACTTGCTCACGTCGAAATGCTGCGTAGCACTAATTCAGTTTTGACGCTCTTAAAAATTTGTATACCAGGCATCCATAGGATGAACACTATAAAGTATGTACATATATTCTTTATCAGTAGCAATGGCCGAGTCGGTTGAATCATGTCCGTCTGTCCATACATTTTGGCGACTTTAATATATCATTTCATAATTAATAATTAATGCTGCACCAAGTAATAAATAAAGTAAGTAAGTCGACGGGCCGACTTGGATATACCATGCACCAAGTGGAAAAAAACTACTTCGAATTTATAAAACTAAAGTCATATATTAAATTTCTTTCGCATGCGCGATTTCTAACATATGCTATCCCGCTCACTCTTATATGTGAGCGGTGCCCTTGCACCGCTTTGAGTGCAAGACGTTTTAATCTAAAACTCGGACATTTTTATTCCGATTTTTAAAAAATTTGGTGAAATGATAGATATTCTTAACATGTTTTAGTGTGCCAAATTAAATTAGGATACGATAAATATTGCGGAAGAAAATCACGATAAATATTGCGGGAGAAAAATACTTTTTATTGAATCCCGGGGGCGAAAGAGGGCGTGGCAAAAAAAAATAAACTTGATTAGCTTCTACACTACACGAGTCTGCATTCTAAATTTAGTAGCTCCAGCTCTTACAGTTCCCGAGATCTTTGGTCTCTTATGGACGACAGACAGACGGACATGCCTCTATCAATTTATCTTCTCATGCTGATCAAGAATATATATACTTTATAGGGTCGGAAACGCTTCCTTTTGCCTGTTACATACATTTTGGCGACTTTAATATACCATTTCATCTCTATGGATGCATGGTATAAAAATACTACTGTGATTCACATGTCATCTCCCATAGCCCAAAGCGTAGAAACAGACATCGCCATGATTGAACTGCTAGCGGCCCTCAATCAGTTGAAAGGAAAAACTCCAGGCAGAGATCCAATAAGTTACCAAATGTTTAAGAACATACCCCCTATGTTACTGCAAATAACCCTAAACCTCTATAACAGCATCGTTAATACCCATATCCCCCAACAATTTAAAATCAGTATCGTCATACCTATCCTCAAACCTAACACAGATAAAATCTCTACCGCTTTATCTCACTCAATCATGTTAATCTAAATTACTCGATAAAATTGTGTCGAAACGACTGTGGTGGCTAGCGACCAACTGCAAGTTACTAGACAGTCGTCAAATGGGTTTTAGAAAGGGCAAATCAGTGTCTGATTCCCTAGCTCTGCCAGATTACCAGATCACTTTCTCTTTATCAAACTGTAACCATATCTCGATTATCTCATTAGACTTCGCTAAGGCCTTCGACATATTATTGATGAACCATATTAGATGAACCATATTAGATGAACCATTTGAATGGAAAATTGGTCCCAAAATCACTAAGTACATTTGTAATTTCTTTTGCAACAGAAAAATAAAGTAAGTAAGTCGCCGGGCCGACTTGGATATACCATGCATTAGGTGAAGAGATATATATTAAATTTCTTTTAAATGCTATCTCGCTCACTCTTATGTGGAAACGAGCACTTTAGCACCCCCGACCAAATCGGTGATTTCCAGCATATGCTATCTCGCTCTTTTTTGCGTGCATCTGCTTTGCACCGCTATGGGTGAAAAACGTTTCTATGTATAACTCGGCCATTTTTATTCCGATTCTTGTGATATTTGGTGGGATGATAGATATTCGTAACATGTATTAGTGTGCCAAATTAAATTATGATGCGATAAATATTTCGGGAAAATGAAAATGATCGAATTTCGGAGGCGGGAGGGGCGTAACCAAAAATAAACTTGGTCTGCGTGCATACTCCACGCATCTACTGTCCAAATACGATAGCTCTAGCTTTTATAGTTCCCGAGATATGGAGGCTCAAAATATTGTTTTTCAAATAGCGAGGGCGGGGCAAAAAAAAAAATAAACTCGATCTACCTGCAGAGCAAGCGGGTCTACATGCCAAGTTTGGTAGCTCAAGCTCTTATAGTTTCCGAGATCTCGATGATCCTACAGACGGAAAGACGGCCAGACGGACATGTCTCAATCGACTCGGCTATTGATACTGATCAAGAATATATATACTTTATACGGTCGGAAAAGCTTCCTTCTCCCTGTTACATACATTTTGGCGACTTTAATATACGATTTCATCCTATGGATGCATGGTATAAATATCCCCCGTTACATATAAATCAGAAAACAAACCTAGCTGGCTATACAATTACAGAAATATAATAAACACCGAACAACACACTTCACTTAAATCAGACACACCAGCCTTAATATACCAACAAAAATTCAAAGAAATAAATTCAACATCGAACAGAAAACTGCTGTACACTGACGGATCCAAAAGCTTAGACGGAGTAACATACGCTGTACCAACGGAACACTACGTAATCTCCCAACAATTGTTACCTGACTGCACCCTTTATCTTCAAAGCCGAAATCGCGGCCATTCTTGCAGCCTGCAAATATGCAAGCAATCAAAGAGGTAAATTTACCATCTGTTCTGACTCCCATTTCGCACTACAAGCGATAAACAACACCAATAAACAGAGCTACTACACATGCATTAGGAACATATTAAACAAACACGAAAATAACAAAATGTCACTGCTTTGGGTCCCCGGTCACTGCTTAATAACAGGGAATGAGACAGCTGACGAAGCAGCCAAAAATGCTAAAATATTCCCTCTCATAATGGAAAACAATCATAACCCCACGGATATCCTAAACTTCCTAAAACAAAACACAAAGACATACAGGGAACAAATATTCACCAATACATCGCAATACTACAAGAACGTTTCCCAAGACAAAACGCCAACAACTAACACCTCTCGAACTGATACATTAAAATTTACCAGAATCAGACTGGGACACAAATATAACCCACAGCCATATCCTTAACAAATCCCTTCCTCCAATATGTACACACTGCAACGCACCAGTCAACACTTCTCATATACTCATTGATTGCCCGTTATTCCAACAGGAGAGATCAAAATTTCTTAAAACAACTATAAAAGAAATAACGTCATACCAAAATTTAGAAGAAACTATTGAATTCCTAAAAGGTACCAATATCTACCACCTAATTTAGCCATATAGGCAATACAAATAAATATTAAATACTAAATAAAAATGTATATAATAATATTAATACTAGGTTAATTTAATTTAGTTTTAAACATACACACAATAAGCTTAAGGCCTTAGTTGCTATAGCTTAATTTCTCAAATTTACGTGAAACAATTTTGCGTAAATCCTTCTCTGCGTTATAAACATCTGACCAATTTTATAATACCCTCTGCAAGGGTATAAAAATGACAAAAGTTTCAAGATAATTGTAAAATAATTAATATGTTGTTATAAAGGAAAAATGAAAGAAAACCTTTAATGTTATCTTAGAACTAACTTTTTTCTAGGATCTAGATACTAAAGGAAGCTAACTTCAATTTGGCGGCTTAGTACTAGAACTAACAATGTGGAATGTTGGTGATAATATGCCCTTAAACAATCAGGCAGATTATTTAAGAGAGGTGATGCTCACGAATTGTAATTATTTATTGATTGTTTAACAGTTTTAAGACCTGTCGATTCGTAGAGGCTAGCTGTTCTGGTGAAGTATGGTAAATCTAGCAAGAGTTTTAGAAGCTTATTTTCGCACACCTGCAATTTACTGATGTGCGTAGCAGCACAGATGCCCCAAGTGGAAGAGCCAAACATTAGAATGGGCATAAAAATATTTTTAAAGATTATTAGTTTGTTATGGATTGATAGCTTAGACTTTCGGTTTATCAGTGGGTATAGAAGACAGATTAATTTATTAATTTTGTTAATTGTAAGTCCAATGTGGATTTTGAATGTAAGCTTCTTATCAAACGTAATTCCCAAGTAACGTACTGAATCTACCCATTGAAATGGGGGAGTTGCAAATTTTTAAAGAGTCATTGGGGAGAAAACAGCGTTTTCTTTTTTTGGTGAAGAATATAGCGTGGTTTTGATTGAGTTGACCTTAATCTTCCATTTGTGGTAGTATGATTCAAGTATGTTGAGTGTTGTTTAAAGAGAAAACTTAATGTCAGCATATTGTGCATTAGCATAATAGATGGCTGTATCATCTGCGAACATGGATAGCTCTCAGTTGGGAAGTTTAGGTATGTCGTGAGTATAAACATTGAAGAGGATTGGCCCTAAAACAGAACCCTGAGGAACGCCAGCAAGTATAAGTCGTTTGGATGATTCATTGTCATTCAGAGCTACATAGAAAACTCGATCGATCAAGAAGCTACGCAAAATAAGAATAAGGTAGGGAGCGATTCCAATGGACTTGAGCTTAGAAATAAGTACTAGATGCCAGACAGTGTCAAATGCAGCTTCGATGGCTTATGTGACTAAGCCCACGGACTGCTTTTGTTGGAAGCTATTTTGGATAAAGTTCCTTAGCTTTGTGGTAGGAAGTGAACAGTTGGATCCTTCTCTGAACCCATATTGTTCAGGGGGGAGTATGTTGTGGGATTCAATGTGGTCAATAAGTCTAGTCTTAATAAGTTTGTCTAATATTTTTGAGATACCGCTGAGAAGGCTGATTGGCCTGTATCTTGCAGGATTGTCAGGGGCTTCCCTGGCTTAGCTATTGGCACGACCTTAGCAATTTTCCAGGCACTAGGGAAGTATCCTTTTTGCAGACATAAGTTAAACACGAGAGTCAAGTAGGTTATAGCGTTGGATGAGAGGTTTTTAAGGCAGACTTTGTGTATGCCATCAGTCCCAGGTGATTTTTTAGTTTTGATGCCAGTTAGAATGCTTTTCAGTTCGCTAGCTCTAATTTTCATAATTTGGGAATTTGAATTAGTGACGGGGGCACGGCTATTTAGGGCACTGTTGACTTCGTCGATTGTTCTCTGATTAGAATAAAGTAAGTAAGTCGCCGGGCCGACTTGGATATACCATGCATCAGGGGAAAACAAATTACCTTGAGTTTATAAAACTTATTTCATATATTAAATTTCTTTCGTATGCGCGATTTGATTATGCTATCTCGCTCACTCTTATGTGTGTGCACTTTAGCGCTCCACCTTCCAAATTCGGCCTTGCACAGTTTTGAGTGCCAAACATTTCAACGTATAACTCGGTCATTTTTATTCCGATTTTTATAAAACTTGGTGGAATGATGGATAACCATACCATGTATGAGTGTACCAAATTAAATTCTGATACGACAAATATTGCGGAAGAAAATCATTTTTTATTAAATTCCGGAGGCGGAAGGGGGCGTGGCAAAAAAAAACATAAACTTGGTCAGCGTCTATACTACACGAGTCCATATTCTAAATTTGGTAGCTCTATCATTTATAGTTGCTGAGATCTCTGCACTCTTACGGACGGACGGACAGACGGACGGACGGACAGGCGGACGGACGGACAGACGGACATGGCTCTATCAATTTCTCTTCTCATGCTGATCAAGAATATATATACTTTATAGGGTCGGAAAAGCTTCCTTCTCCCTGTTACATACATTTTGGCGACTTTAATATACCATTTCATCCTATGGATGCATGGTATAAAAAGAGGACGTAAGGCTATGCTTCGCTACAAAAGTATCGGATAGTAGATTGCACTTTTCTTTGCTGGTGGCAAGGAACAAACTGTTTTCTATTCTTGATTGCCTTAGTAATGTTCCAGAAAGGTTTGCTAGATTTGTCTAGTCTGCCATGTTTTGAGTTCCACTTTTCATTGTTGAATATAAAAAGTTCTTTTCGGATAGAATGGCATATGTGATTATAACGTGTTTTGAATAAGGGTAACCGTGTACGGATCCATTGTCTTTTATTCATGTTTATAATTTTGAAGAGATTAGTTATGTGCTCGGGAAGTTTGAGCGTTACATCTTCAATAAATTTGTGAGGAGTAGATCCTTTGAAGGCGAGATTAATGATGTTGGTAAAGGAATCGACCATAAAGTCGATGGTACCGGTTGAGATTTGTGAATAATCGATGGTTGCAACTGGAATGGTCAGCGAATCATTGACTAGCTTCTGAAATAACGCCCAATTAGATTTGCTAAAGATTGGAAGCATTTCTTGCTAAGTTCCACGTAGTCCGAGTATTTTACAACCACTGGAAGCTGATCAGAAGAAAGGTTTTTGTGAGCAACTAGGTTACTTAACCGAAGCAGTATTAGTTAAGCAAAGGTCGAGAGTGGAGGGCTTACTTTTATGGCACGACGGAATGTAGGTAGGGTCATTTGGATAAAGAATATGAAGTTTGCCTAAAGTTTTAAGCTCGTTGAGCCAAAATGAAAATATACCCTTTTTGCAACGGTATAATTAACATTCACAACATGGTTATATCATCTTGTTCACTTTTATGAGCACACGAGTACTTTGGTGCCTTCCAACAGTCAAGTCCGCGTTGAGGTCATTTGAGTACAAAACGTTTCTACGTATTCAATTCAATATATGCTTTATTTCCATAACATTATAATTAGCTTAAAGCTAGCTTATTTATTTTTACAGAGTTACAGAGACTTATTTTATGTCTGTGCAGCTGAGATTTTATATGTACATAGAATTTAATTTGATTTGTTGTTCAAAGTTTAGGTAGTAAAGGAAAATGCATGAAAAAACCTTTAATTGCGACTTAAATACTATCTTAAAACTACAGGAGAAGGCACTTGTGGCATTACTATTTAAAAATAGTGAGACAAGAGCCCTATTAACTCATATCTTGAGATAAATATGATTTTTTTATTATAAAATTGGCTTTTGAGCGAGTAATGAGCTCATTAATCGTTTTAACATTCGCTATTTTATGCAGAGATATGGTTCTCTGATATCGTGGTAGATTGAGTATCATTTTTAAAGTTTTATTTTGGGCAACTTGGAGTTTTCTCAAATGAGTTAATGCTGAGGTATACCATATTTCAGCACCGTACATTAACATTGGAAGTATTATTGATTTATAAATTGTTAACTTATTTTTAGTTGAGAGTTTAGAATGACGGTTAATGAATGGATAGAGAATACAAACAGTTTTATTAATTTTGTCTATGGTGTTACTTATATGGCCACTAAATAACAGTTTTTTGTCTAAGCTTATTCCTAAATATTTAACAGATTCCTCCCATAAAATTTTAGTTCCGTTCAGTTCAAGCTCTGAGGTAGGTAGAAAACATGGCTTTCGTTTCTTGGTAAGAAATAGGGCTTTGGTTTTGTTGGCATTGAGCTTAATTTTCCAACTATAAAAGTAATCATATATAGAGTCAAGAGAGTGTTGTAAACTATTGTGAATATTCGAGTACTGCGAACCAGAAGAAAAAAGTATAGTGTCATCAGCAAAGATTAAAGCTTTGCATCTTAAAGTCCTGGGAAAGTCAAAGGTGTAAATGTTGTACAGGATAGGACCGAGGACAGAACCTTGAGGGACTCCAGCGCAGATGGATTTTTTTGCAGACATAGTTTCGTTCATATATACACAGAAATGTCTATCAGTCAGGAAACTTCTAATTATATGGATCAGATAAGTTGGAGTGTTACAGGCTCTCAATTTGTGAATTAGACCATCATGCCATACAGTGTCAAAGGCAGCTTCAACATCAAGGGTTAACAAGCCAACGGATTGCTTTTCAGCGAACTTGGCTTTAACAAAGTTTGTCAATTTGTCCAGAGGAAAGATGCAGCTATAGAGCTCTCTGAAACCATATTGTATTGGTGGTAAGATATTGTTTACTTCCAGGTGGATGTTGAGTCTGACCTTGATGAGGCGTTCGAATATTTTCGATAAACCGCACAGAAGGCTAATCGGACGATAACTCAAGGGAGAATTAGGAGGCTTGCCTGGTTTTCCAATTGGAATGATCTTGGCAGTATGGAAAATACATGAGGAAAATAGCCAATTTTTAAACAATTATTATAAAGCAGTGTAATAAATTCGACTGCACTTGCCGGTAACCTTTTAAGACAAATATTGGGAATTCTGTCTAACCCAGGTGATTTTTTGTTTTTGAGTGACTTTATTATGGTTTTTACTCTTTTAGTTGAAATTGCGGGGTCACATGTATGGTTGGCCTCAGTATCAAGTTCAGTGAGTGAGTTTTGCACTAATTCTGTGGTAACACAATTAGAGAACGTTTCAGTAATGTGGTGTTTGGACTCAAATATATTACAAAGACAGTTTGCTTTTTCTAAGCTGGTGGTGTAAATCTTATCTTCATGATTGAAGCAGGGAATATATGGCTTTTTATTTTTTATTAGTTTTGTGAGCTTCCAAAAAGGCTTTGAATTATAGCCCAGTTTAGACAACTTTTCGCTCCAAATAATATTATTATGATTTGATAATTCCAGCTTTATCACTCTATTTAAGTAGTTCAATCTAGCTTTGTAAATTGGCATTCTGGTTCTGATCCATTGTCTCTGAACAACATTTCTGGTTAAAATCATATCTGTTATTCTAGCTGGAAGTTTTCGGGTTTGTAACTTAACTTGTTTTCTTGGGGTGCAGTGCTCTATTGCCTGTGTTATTTTTTGTGTTATGGTCTTGGTCATACTGTCAATTATTGCTTTATTTGGAACAGAGATTTTGAAGGCATTTAAGTCGGGTTTGATAGTTTCGGCAAGTGTGCGTTTAAACGTTTCCCAGTTTGACCTAGAATATTGAAGATAAGTCTCAACAAAACAGGTATTTGTATCAAAAGCTAATTTGCAGAGAATTGGCAAATGATCAGACGAGAGTTCATTGTGTACTTTGGGATGAGAGAGCTTTCTGGGTTGATTTGTCAGAAAAAGATCAAGGATGGATGGCTTTCCTTTGTAGCTTGGAGGTATGTAAGTAGGATCAATGGGGTGGAGTAGAGTGAATTTGCCCAAAGTAGAAAGGTCGTAAAGCGTATTGCCAAAAGAGTTTGCTCTAGAGCAGTTCCAATGTCTGTTTCTGCAGTTTAGATCACCCCCTATAATATAGTTGCCATTTATACGAGAAAACTTTAGTAGATCGGCTTTAAACATATGTTTTGCGTGCTTAGTTTCATTTTGAGTGTTGCATTGGCTAATTTGGCACTTGGCTGATATGCCAGGAAAATAAGCTGCGTAAATTTGTATAGACATTTGGGAGTCAAGACAAACCTTGATTCCAATATTTTCTATTACATGCGTAGCAATGCTCTGAATCTGAGTGTGCTTAATCGATTTTTTAACTATAATTGAGACACCCCCACCTTTTTGAGTTAATCGATCATTTCTATAAACCAAATAATTAGGAATAAAGAATCTGTTATTTTGCGTCAGCCATGTCTCGCTTACAAGACATATATGGATTTGTTTTCGATTTAAGAATTCAATTAATTCTAAACGTTTATTGGAGACGGCACGTGCATTCCATGCCATAATATTGAGAAAGTTGAGCGAACTATTTATAGACATATTTCAAAGCTAACTCAGTTATAATATTGAATTGATCCTCTTTAGTTTTGCAGCCTTTAAGTTTGCTGATGAGTTCTCTTGTGAGGGAGGTAATTTCTTCGAATGAAAAGAGATCAGTTGTTGGTTCATTTAACCCATTAGTGATGACCTGGCTATAGCTTAAAGATGCAGTTGGAGGCTTAGTGATTGGAAGGGCATTTGCTCTTGTCATTAAGGGGGGGGGCATAGTTGCTTATTTTATTGTTGTTGTTGATTTTACCATGTTTCGATCTTTTCATCAAAAGCGTTTGGTAAGAGAGTCGACAAGGACAGTTAACATCAGTTGAGGGATGGTTTCCTTTACAATTTGCACAAGATACAGCCGTCTTGTTTAAAACGTTTCTACGTATGACTCGGTAATTTTTATTCCGATTTGACGAACATTTGGTGGAATGATAGATGTTCATAGCATAAATATTGCGGGCAAAAATCGAATTTATCGAATTTTGAAGGCGAAATAGTTTCCGAGATATAGGGGCTCAAAAGGGGGGAAGGGGGCGTTGCAAAAAAAAATTAACTTTATCAGCGTACACACCACACGAATCTACATTCCAGCTTTTATAGTTGCTGAGATCTAGGCATCCTTTCGGACGGACAGACGGACATGTATACATACATATACTTTATAGGGTCGGAAAAGCTTCCATCTGCCTGTTACAAACATTTTGGCAACTTTAATATACCATTTCATCCTCTGGATGCATGGTATAAAAATGTATTATCTATAATTATCGGTTAGTTATCGACATGTCGCGGAGTCGAAAAAGTCACGCCCCCTTCCGCAACTTATTTTGATTTATGATTTTGTCCCACGAAATGTATCGTGTGCAAATTCAATTTTGTACATTAATACCCGTTATGAATATCTATCATTCCACTTAATTTTATAAAAATCTGAATAAAAATGGTTACGCGTAGAAACGTCTTGTACTCACAGCGGCGCAAGTGCTCTTAGGAGTGGGCGAGATTGCGGGTGTTCGCCATCGCGGCTTGCGAAAAGAAATTGTTATATGCATTTACTTTTATAAATTTAAAGTAGTTTTTTCATTTGATGCATGGTATATCCAAATCGGCGCAGCGACTTACTTACTTCATTAAGTATTATTATTGTAATAAAAATAATTGGTTTTTATACCCCTGCAGATGTTGGTAATGCAGAGAAGGAATCGTTACCGACCCATACATAAAGTACATTGTATATTCTTGATCAGCATGAGAAGCCGACTTGATATACCCATGTCCGTCTGTCCCTCTGTCCGCCTGAAAGTATGACAACTATTCCCACAGTTTTGGAGCTATAGGTTTCTATATTCGTATATAAGCGTTTTTATACCCCAGGCCCCATATCTGCTATTTTAAAGGATCGGATCACTATATTATATAGTTGCCATACAAAAACGACCGTCAAATGCGAATAATTCTCTATTTCTTGAAGAATCTTATCCAAACTGATTATGTACATTAAAATATTCATCACAATTCATCATATTCATTCATTGATCACCAGAGAGAATATTTTGAAAAACAATAAAGCGATTTTAATTGAAAAATTTTTGTTCTTATTTGGTATTCGAAAAGTAAATAGCAGCCCTCGTAGTCTTTTAATGATTATGCCAAAAATACTAATCGTAATTTTTATTGCCCTACAGATGCATGAAAGCGTTCTTTTGGTATCTGTTTCGTTTTTAGCTGAAGTAAAGCTAATGTTAGGTCGGCATTCTAGTTTTTTTGTAGCATTTTGAATATGCATCGGTGTGCTTCTTAGCATTTTCTGATTGAAAATACGGCTACCAGCCACAGCTTTTAACCACTTAGGAATGGATTCGTCTTGACGATAAGAATATGCTCACAGATTTTACATCTCTGTTGGACTGTAGGCAACTTATGGGATCGATATAAATAAATAAGTTAGATTTCATTTGATTAGTGATACTGTATTTATTGTTTTCTTAAAATTAAACATTTTACATGGAAGACAATGATTCTTATATCTAGACCTCGAGCATCTCTAACAAACACGGAAGACAATGATTTTTAATAGGTCTAAGTTCTTAACTAGAGGAAGACAATTTAAAACTATATATATGTGCTAGTTAAATATTAATTACATACATACATAAATGTTGAGTTTTTCTAAAGTAAAAAAAAAATTGATAAAAATGTCTATCCTAATATCACCTTGAGATTGCGTTGATGCAAGTAGTAGGCCCTTCCGTATAAAGAGATTATTGCAATTAAAGCTGCTAGCACATAAAATTTGTAGGAATAGGTTGAATTGGTTACCCCTTCTAGGCCTGAACCCAACGATCGAATTGCTGACGTAGTTGCTGTTCTTGTTGATGGTCCGAGGTCCAGAAGAAGGTGCCGCTGCTGGTGCGGGCAAAATGGACTGGGATGAAGGTCTGCTCTGGACGAACGGGCACGACCCGCTGCTGCTGACCTTGCTGAACGATCATTGCCATGTTGCTGGAACACTGACGGAGTTCACTGTAGAAGCGCTGCTCCAATTGCTCATTGGCCATGTTATCACAACTGGCGGCGGGATCTTTGCGCATGTCCTCTAACGATGCATTGATATCATTTTGGGTCTGCACCTCCGCCAGAGTCTTCCGTAAGAGCGGCTTCCTTTTGACCAGCCTAAGCAGTGGTTTGACAAGTTTCTTTAGACTCCGCATGGCCATTGTATGTTGATCGGATTTTTGCTGCATCATTTGGCTGCACGAAAACTTGTATTCTTGTGTTATGAAAGACATACTGGAAATTTATTTTTTTTTGTGTTTTTATTTGTTAAGCGGATGCTTAAGTAGCTCTTGCCACGCCGTTGATCGGTACTGTTCTGATTTCCAAAGAGCCAAACGTTCGCATTTTATACTCTTCGCTCTCAGTTTGCGCTCAGAACAGAGTCGTTGGGTCTGGCCAATGGGAATGCAGAATGCAGGCAGGTGGTTGCAAGACCAACGGGGAAGAGAGTGAAAAAACGTGTTGCACACTCATGAGAGATTTGTGTGGCCATTGGATTCGGCGATAATTCCGTAAAGACAAAGTGAAGTTACCGTTGAAATATATTTTTTTTTATCAATTTGTTGACAGATTGTAAGGAAAATCCAAATGATGTATGAACTATATTAATTACTGGGTACCAGTTAATCAATGTGGCTAGTATTCCCCTTTTGTTGACTGTAGACTTTAACTGAAAATTGATTCGTTTACAGTCTTCATAGTTCTTATTACCTGCTCTTCTCCCTAAATCCGAATTGAAAAATTCCAACATAAACAGACCTAAACAAGACCTTACTTGTTACACAAAAACTGCAATGCCGTGAGAGTACAGAAATTCAACACACTATCCCAGAAATTTTCAAAAAGACCCTACAATAGAATAGTTTTTGATCTATCTCGCAAACATTATCGCTCTTAGAAAACCCCTAATTCTATATTTGTCCATTATTTTAATTGTCCAAGTGCCTTTGTCCCAAACCTGTGCAGGTAGATGGGGTCGAGTGTAACGTATTTTCCGGTACAAGCCATTTTCCTCAAGGTTAGTCAATATGCATTAATGATGGCAGGTTATTTTCTTGGGACCTTCCCTATATTTGTTTGTCATTGTTAAATCTTATCTCTGTTGATGCGTGAAAAATTTACAAACACATTCATTTGTATGTATATGTATACATCTACCTGCAATAAGTTTGTGGGCTTCGGCTTACGGATTTTTCAGGAATTTCGCCGGCACTTTATTTTTAAGAGATTTTAATTGATATTTGCTATTTTTTGCGACTGTCACTTTTTTGTAACGGCCAGGCTCTTTGAGCAGATCAAGTTTTCGACAATGGGAAATCTTTCAATGAAGTCGATTTTTCATCTCTTCCACGCTTTGCATAGTTATCGATACTTGCTGACAATAAAAAATAAAGTAAGTAAGTCGCCGGGCCGACTTGGATATACCATGTATCAGGGGAAAACAAATTTCCTTGAGTTTATAAAACTTATTTCATATATTAAATTTCTTTCGTATGCGCGATTTCTAACATATGCTATCTCGCTCACTCTTATGCGTGTGCACTTTAGCGCCCCACCGGCCAAATTCGCCATTGCAACGCTTTGAGTGCAAAACGTTTCAATGCATAAGTCGGCCATTTTTATTCCGATTTTTATGAAATTTGGTGGAATGATAGATGTCCATAACATATATAAGTGTGCCAACTAATATATAGTTCCCGAGATATGGGGGCTCAAAATATTGTTTTTCAAAAAATTTACTCAATCTACCTGCAGAACAAACGAGTCTACATGCCAAATTTGATAGCTCTAGCTCTTATAGTCTCCGAGATCTCGATGAGCCTACAAACGGACAGACAGACTGACTTGTCTCAATCGACTCGGCTATTGATACTGATCAAGAATATTTATACTTTATAGGGTCGGAAAAGCTTGCTTCTGCCTTTTACATACACTTTGGCGACTTTAATATGTCATCCTATGAATGGATGGTATAAATATGAGAGCCCTTCCCCATGAAAAATCATTTGTTTAGTTTCTTAAATTACTTGGTGATGGTGAAATGGAATCTTTTTCTCAGTTTGTTCCGAATATGGTTAAGATACCAGATTATTTGACTTGCGCCCCTATTAATATTATTAATGATATGTTTGGGAATTTTTTTAGAAAGTATTTTATGATGATTATAAGGTTGTTCTTATATTAACTCTGAAGTTTTGAAAAGAATGCCAGGACAGGAACGGATATACTGTAGCTTAGATAAAATTGTCAGCGATGATGGGTGTGTCTTTGCTAAAAATATTGTTCTTAATTTGTTCTTAATTTATTTTCTTCGAATGCGGACGATTGTGTCGGGCGTGGATGTTACTAGTGTATGTATATTGCAAAAGTGTCTAATATTTTTAAACCGAATATCTGCAGAAATCTGTAATTTACATATGCATTTCCGTCCGTCTTTAAGACTGCGCAGATCTCGGGAACTATAAAAGGTAGAGGCGCCATTTAAAATGTATCCTCATGTATTAGTGTGCTCAATTTGTATCGTGATTTAATTTGGTCCACTGAGTGAGCGAAAAAACGCATGGCGCGATTTCGAACACATACATACCAAAGAAATTTAATGTGAATTTTCACTTGATGCATGGCATATCCAAGTCGGTCCGGCTACTTATGTACTTTATCTAAATCAGGTAATAGTTTTGTGCGTTTCGCGGCAGGTAAGGAATCTGCAAGGCGTAGTCTAAAATCATCTCGTCGTTAGAGAGGACAATAAACCACAGGACGCCGGCGCCAGGAAAATTACTGCCTGTTTTAGTTGTGACATTCCTAGAATTAGCTGTTCGATCTTTTGTATTGTATGGGGCAGCGCGATTTTCCACACTTGTCGCAAAGGTCACAAAATACATACAAAATGAATGTACTTCTAGGTACAGGAAGATATACAGTCGGGCATTTCGTTTTTTCCGGATGGTTACAATTACGCTGCATTTTGGTAGTGTTTCATTCCAACATTCGTTTACATACATATATTGTATATTGTTGCACGTGCAAGGGTAAAAAAGCACCAGCATCCGCAGGTAAAACCCCATATATGTATACACATACATACATACATATGTATGTACATACATTTGCACATAAATAATACGAAAGAAGAATAAGGGAAAGAATGAAAGATCAAAAGAGGATTTCACGAAAGGAACCCTACAAATTACCCAAAACTAACGCATCTCATTATCGTTTGAGCTGGTCGTAGATGAATGTTTGTCGATAAGAAATGCTTCTGCAGAGCCGGCCACAAAGAGAGCCCACAAAAAGTATCATTGTACTTGTGCATTTCAATGTTGCTTTACACTGCGCAAAATAAAAAGTGAACAAATTTCGCCGCAATGAAGACGAGCACAGTCGACAATTAAATGCAAGAGAAAGAAAGAGAAAACAAAGCAAGGATCCATCTTTTCATGTGTAGCCTGTCAGCAGAGCGACACATAAGTGCTCGCGTCGAAATGCTGTGAGGTACTAATTCTGTTTCACTTTGAACTTTAAAGGCAAAGAATAGCCTGGCGCTATACACATACATACATACGTATACAGTGGTGGCGAATTATTTGGCACAAATTGTTGGTCGTTGTTTAATTCAGAATTTATTGAGTGTTAAACAATTTTTAACGAACGTTAAATTGGAATATCTTCTCTATTTCTTAAAGAATCTTATCCAAACTGATTACGAACATAAATATACATATACACGATACACAATATGTACATCATATTCCTCTATTTGAAGAGTGAGCAGTAAAGCACATGTATATGTCAAAATTATGAATGTGTGTGTGTGAATACGTCAATCGCTGCAGCGACCTTGCATCCTTAGTATTTGGCGATTGGCTGGACCGAACAACGGAGGTGCCGTGGCTTTGTAGATAGAGGTGTTGTGTATAAAACAAACGTTGGGCGTTCCGCAGACCTCAAACAAAGAATCGGACAAAAAAAGCTAATTACGAGCTAAGCAACATAAAATGGACGTTTTCAGTATATGAAGAGAGGACTCAAGTTTCTAGTAGGTCTACATGGTACAGATATGTAGATTAACCTGAGACATTAACTCAGGCGAATCCATTTTACCATTTTAAAGCTTGTGCATAAAAATTACACCAAGCATATTTCTTCGGTTAATAAGAGAAGGAAGGTTAATTAAAAGAAGTCTACTGGAGCACAAAGGCAAATTGACATTGCGAGTCCAGTTTAAGCCGCGAAGTCCAAAAAGCCATAGGAAAGATCGGACCAAAAATAGTTTTGCTTCCAGAAACGTTTATGATTCTTATGCGATCATCACCAAACTTGATAAAAACCATTTGCACATAATAGATTATAATCCTGTTAAATTTTATCAAAATCGGATAACTATATGATATAGCTCTCATACAAACAAATGGCAAAACTGCATGCTGCATATCTACTTGCATGCGTGCCGTGCTATGGCGTGTAGATTCAGATTTTTATACAAAAGCCTATTCACTTTACGATCTCCATTTAGGGATTGATTAACGCAAGAACTTGCAACATGTTTTATGTACCCATTGAAATTGAAATTTTATTATTATGAAATATTATTTTAATTAGCAAAAACCATTATCATGTTGACAATTCCTTAATCTCAGTCCACACATTAGTGCTCGTTAGTTATCGTTTACTTTCAGCACTTAGGTTAGACGTGCCCCTTGCCCTTAGTGAGAGAGAGAGAAACGAAGCCGAATGCAATTTAAATCTTAAACGAAATGAAGCACACTTGTTTGGTTATGCTCGAATCTGTCTGTAAAATAAATGTTAAGCACATTAAATTGTTCTGCTAGTATATAAGTATTACTGATTAGCTAAATGGCTGGTGGGCATGGTAAACACTTGCGCCTCCATTTGTGCGGCACTTGAAACGGCTAGGGTAGTAATATCGATAACTGAGCGAAAATGCATAAATAGATTGACTTCTAGAGTACATTTTCCATTTCAGTTTGTGTTTCATGTAGAGGCATTAAATTTCAAAAGTCGTCGTTTGCTAACGATAGACCGTGTCAGAAACTGCACTTGACAATTGAAACATGGGAATTGGAATCTCTATTTGGTTGTTAAGAATAACTGGGACTCGTTCTTTAAGACCCTCGTCGATGAAATTTGATATGAACGAACATGATGGAGTTAGTCGATGTGTGCCTAGCTATCGTATATGTAAAGTGCAGGTCATAATATATGATCCTAATGGATCGTCAGTTTGACGATTTGTTAAATATAAAATCGTTTAAATGTTCAGCAAAGGGAATAAAATGTTTTATTTAAGGGAACCAATAAGCGATCGAAGTTGCATACATCGCTCAACAACAAGCAAGTTCTCTATGGGTATTTTTCGAACAAAAATGTCGGTTATTTTTGTCTTTGTGAACACGTGTGCAAGGGTCTTGCATTGTCCTATATTTTCGATTTTGACCCTTGTTCCCTGCTGTGTCAAAGTTTTATTGACTTGGGTTTCTTTCTTATTTTCAACATTTCGTTGTGTTTACCTACATGTACATGTGTGTCGGGGTATACACGCCGGTCAAATTAGAAATATTTTGGGATCTTGTAGTTTCCTGGGGCGTTTACAAAATATAAGTATACGACAATATTGTTAAAAGATCGATGGGAGTCTTTGGTGTAAATTGTTAACACTGTTCTATGTTGCACTCTCTGGTGTCCCTTTTTTAAAGATGTAAATGTAGAATTAGAAGGCGTAGAGTACGCCTCGTGGGACCATTATCTAGATCACATTTTGTATTTTAAAACTTCTTATGTGATTAACTATTATTTTCTATTCTATTTCATCAATAAACGGATGTGATTGGCGCTATAGTTTACATACATACATATGTACATATATGTGGTATAATTTGTTTGTTGAACTGGGGAAAACATACATATTTATATGTATGTATGTATTAGACATCTACATGGCTCCACTCACAACAAACACAAAATGAATACTTTCGAATTGAGTTGAATTGAATGAGTGTCAGGCGCACAATGAAATGAATGTGTATGAATATGTGAGTTTGTTACGTCAATTCATTTTTGTTTCGTTTAAATGTTGTGCGACTGAGTTTTGCGTCAGCTGACTTATTCATTAAAAATAGTTCGGCTTCTCACTCAATCCATTTAATATGTATGTATGTATGTATCGGACTAAAAGTTCAACGATTCTATTCCAAAAGTCTGTTAATTCTAAAATTTAATTTATTATAGTATTCGAATATATTTCATAAAATAATAGGTCAATAAAAATTAAAAAAAAAACACATATTTCTTAAATTTGTTTTTTGGAAACATTGTTGATCCAAATTTATTTATTTAATTGATACATGGTAAAGTAACGTCTAAAATATATTCTAAGAATATTAAAATAAAGTAAGTAAGTCGCCGGGCCGACTTGGATATACCATGTATCAGGGGAAAACAAATTTCCTTGAGTTTATAAAACTTATTTCATATATTAAATTTCTTTCGCATGCGCGATTTCTAACATATGCTATCTCGCTCGCTCTTATGTGTGTGCACTTTAGCGCCCCACCGGCCAAATTCGCCCTTGCACCGCTTTGAGTGGAAAACGTTTCAATGCATAACTCGGCCATTTTTATTCCGATTTTTATGAAACTTGGTGGAATGATAGATGTCCATAACATATATAACATTACATAACATGCCAAATTAAATTACGATACGATAAATATTGCGGGAAAGAATCACTTTTTATTAAATTCCGGAGGCGGAAGGGGGCGTGGCAAAAAAAAAACATAAACTTGGTCTGCGCAAAGAGAAGGAAGCTTTTCCGACCCTTTAAAGTATATATATTCTTGATCAGCATGAGAAGAGAAATTGATATAGCCATGTCCGTCCGTCTGTCCGTCCGTCCGTCCGTAAGAGTGCAGAGATCTCAGCAACTACAAATGTTAGAGTTACCAAATTTAGAATATAGACTCGTGTAGTCTTGGCGCCCCCTTCCGCCTCCGGAATTTAATAAAAAGTGATTTTCTCCCGCAATATTTATCGTATCGGAATTTAATTTGGCACAGTTATACATGTTATGGACATCTATCATTTCACCAAGTTTCATAAAAATCGAAATAAAAATGGCCGAGTTATCATTGAAACGTTTTGCACTCAAAGCGGTGCAAGGGCGAAATTGGCCGGTGGAGCGCTAAAGTGCACGCACATAAGAGTGAGCGACATTGCATATGTTAGAAATCGCGCATACGGAAGAAATTTAATATATGTATATACAGTAGAATCCGGTTATATCGACTCCGCTTATAGCCTTCGTCCGGTCATTGCGACGAAAATTCGATGACTTGTTTGGTCCCCATACAAACTTATATGAAAGAGCCTTCGCTTAGTACGTTTTCGCTTTTAGCGACAAACCGCTTATACAGACGATATTTTCCATAAATTAACTGGATATTGCGACGTTTCGAAAAAAAAATTCAGCGAAAGAGGGCCAAAAAATGTAATCTTCAAACTATGCTGTTAAAAATGTACATATGTATGTATTTATCAGTGGTCGGTACGCTCTCACTACTCTCTGTTGCCTTAGCAAAGCTGCTGAGAGAGAGAGCCGAAGTCACACAAATGCTTACAGTGTGTGTGCATAGTCTATTCCATGAGATATCCCGTTAAATTTTTAGTTTTTTGTTGCTTTTTTCTAAGAAAAATTTAATGAGTAAAAGCGAAAAATGAGCGCAGTTAAAACTCATCACTTCTGCATTACACACGCAAAATGTCATCAACACGAAGTGCTTCTCTGTTAAGGAAAAAATGGTTATTATTCGACGCTTGAAACGTAAATTTGGCTAAAGCGTTTGATGTGTGCCATACAACAATTTTGTATTGACAAAATAAAAAGAATTTGTTTTATTTTAAAAATTAAAACGAACATGGCAACCATAAAATAAAAAAAAAAAAAATTTTCTCACTTTTGGTTACAGCGTCTTCCGGGTATATCGACGCAGAATCGTCGGTCCCTTGAGTGTCGTTATAACCGGATTCCACTGTACTTAGTTTTATAAACTCGATGTAGTTTCTTTCCCTCTGATGCATGGTATATCCAAGTCGGCCCGGCGACTTACTTACTTTATTTTTGTGTGCATCCGCCTTGCACCGCTTTGAGGGAAAAACGTTTCTATGTATAACTCGTCCATTTTTATTCCGATTCTTATGATAATTGGTGGAATGATAGATATTCGTAACATGTAACAGTGTGCCAAATTAAATTACGATACAATAAATATTTCGGGTGAAAATCTAATTTCGGAGGCGGAAGGGTGCTTGGCAAAAACTTCTTCTGCGTGCATACTGCACGCATCTACTGTCCAAATACGATAGCTCTAGCTTTTATACATAGTTCCCGAGATATGGGGGCTCAAATTATTGTTTTTCAAATAGAGCGGGCGGAAGGGGCGGGGCAAAAAAAAAAAATTTTACTTGATCTACCTACAGAGCAATCGAGTCTACATGCCATGTTTGGTAGCTCTAGCTCTTAAAGTCTCCGAGATCTCGATGATCCTACAGATGGACGGACGGACAGACGGACGGAGAAACGGACAGACAGACGGACATGTCTCAATCGACTCGGTGATGATTGATACTGATCAAGAATATATATACTTTATAGGGTCGGAAAAGATTCCTTCTCCCTGTTACATACATTTTGGCGACTTTAATACCAACGAATTCATCCTATGGATGCATGGTATAATGATACCGTTGTCATGACTTTCGAAGCTGGAGAGCGTTCCCACAGGAAAGTAAATTTATGCGTTGTGGAGAAGCCAATATCAATCTTGTTACACTAAGGTGAGAAGTTTCCATTTACTGATTCTGATTCTGGCGCAGAGTATGTCTTATAAGCTGTCCGAAACTAAGACAAATGACGTCGTTTCGATAACTGGGATAGGTAATGGTGCTATAAACTCTACGATTCAAATTAATAATAATGTTATGACTAATGGAAATTGTATCGAAGTAGAATTTCACGCGGTCCCAGATGATTATATGAAAAACAGTATTGTAATTGAACGTGAAATTTTAGCTCAGGGATATTCTGCCGTAATATTAAGTGAAAATTTTGAATTACTTAAAGCAAAAACAGCTAACGTTTGCGCTGTATCAAATTACGTACACGGTTTTGGAAATTTAACAACAGAAGTTCATGGAGAAGATAGAATGCAATTGCTTAAACTGCTTCAGAAGCATTTATTCAGGGAACTCCTCTTACTCGAGTAAACAGAGAGAGAAATGACTATTCCTTTAGTACACCCGACAAAGACTATACAAAGGCGACCGTATAGATTCAGTCCGAGTGAACGCGACTTACTTCTTGGCAAAGTTCAAGAACTAGTTGACTATAAAGTTATATGGCCTAGTATTGCACCTTTCGCTAGTCCTGCAGTTTTTGTAAAGAAAAAGAATGGATAATTTGGACTCTGTGTAGATTATCGTGAATTGAATAGAAATACTGTAGCTGATAAGTTTCCTCTACCTCTAATTGCCGATTATATAGCTAGATTACGCAGTGCTAAATACTTTACTTGACATGGCATGCGGATAATATCAAGTACAGCCACACCCGGATTCCATAGAATACCCGTCTTTCGTAGCGCCCGATGCGCAATATGAGTTTTTAGCCCTGCCGTTCGAATAAAGAATGCACCATCCGTTTTTCAAAGAGCAAAAATAAAAGCAGTGGGTAAATCAGCTTTTTCATGGACGATATAATGATTGTAGCTGAAACTAAGAAAGGCGCGCTTGAGAGATTGGAAATTTGTTTTAGACATTCTGATTCCTTAAATGGGATAAAATGTTATTTTCTCAATTAATGAAGCCCCTTTATTTTCTTACATCAGAAAAATAATTTTTATTGGAAGGAGGAGCATGAAATTGTGCGAAAGCAAGTCGTTCATGTTCTCACAAGCAAGCCAGTTTTGGTAATACTCGATCCTCAATATCCAATTGAGCTGCACACAGATGCATGTGCCATCGGCTAAGGAGCCATTCTTTTACATAGAATTAAAAAAAACCTTATGTAGTCTAATATTATAGTACGACTATAATATTTGACTCCATGTGAGTCAAAATACACATCATACGAACTAGAAACTCTCGTGCTCAATGCTGTAAAGCATTTCAGACACTATTTGCATGGTAGAAAGTTTGTTCTATTTATTCGAAGAATATTTTAGCAATTGTTGAAGCTAGTAATCGAGCATGGGAAGACGCTGTAGGAGAGGTGCAATTGGCATTAAATTGTACAGTTAATTGTGTTAATCAAGCTCGTTAGAACTTTTAATTGGCAGGTGTGTGTGACTCTTAGGTCTAGTGCCCATTGTATAATATAGTAAGGTTTGACAAGGGCAAAGCTGAAGTAGTAAAGTTCTGCAAATGTGACTTTGTTTTCCTAAGAAATAATGAGAGACAACAAACAAAGCTAGATATAAAGTTTTGGGGGCCGTTTGTGATGAAAGAAGTTTTAGATGGAGATAGAGACATGTTAAAATCTATGACAAGTAAGAGACAGTATAAATATCCACATGATAGTTTACGTAGAATGCCAGAAGGGCAGGTACCAAGCGAGATGGACATCGACGTGGTTGAAGCAAGTGAAGTAAATTGTGGTGAAAAGGCTGAAAAGACCGTTAAACGGATGAAAACGGGTGAAAAAGACCGTGATACAGTTGAAACAGACTGTGGTGCCTATTGGAAGACAGTGTTGTGGATACTTCGAGGTGGTGTCTAGCCTATTACTCTTAACGTGAACTTTTGTTGTAAAAATGAAAATGATAAAGATAATGAAATGAAAATCAAATGTTTAGTAACGGCTAAAGAAAATGTAAAGAAAAGAGAACGTTAGATAAGTAAGAAATGGAATATTAAGTAATCAGAAATGTTTTGGAAAATGAAAATGTAAAAACTAATAATTTTGTGAAATGAAGATAAAATGTAAGGTAATAAATCTAAGTTTTACTATGTGCATTGTGATGTTAGACGTTCTTGCGACACGAGGATGTGTAAGTTGTCAGAATGGTCATGTCGAAGAGGGTAGTGGTTGCTTCAGGATAACTTGCTTTACCTCGTAGCCTACTAGTGTGGCATTGACAGGTGTGTCACTTGGAAGCTTGGCATTGGCAGTTGTCACAATTAGTAACTTGTGGACTTATGTTGAGGAATGTGACAAGTGAAAGTTATAGCGAGACAACAGTAGAACTCAGTCGTCGAGTGAGGTTCGGTGTAATGCTGAGGCATTGAATTCGGCCCTGTCAGTCTAAATCCCATCTCCGATTGCGCCGATTAATACTTTATATACTTTATACTATAAATATATGTACATATGTTTTTTCCTAAAAATTTGCATAATTTAATAACTTTTTTCTTGACACGTTGTTAACTACTTATAACTCTCCTTAATATTGGCATACGTTTTCTAATTTTTATTGCTGTATTTGAAAAATGGCAAAAAAAAGTGGAAGTATGTTCACGTATAGACGTTTTCACTCAAAGCGGTGCAAGGGATGTTGACGGATTTTGACGGTGGGCGCTAAAGCGCTCGTGTGCACATAAGGGTGAGCAAGATAGCATGTCCGGTGGGGCGCTAATAATAATAATTAAAGAAAATAAAGTAAGTAAGTCGCCGGGCCGACTTGGACATACCATGCATCAGGGGAAAAAAAACTACATTGAGTTTATAAAAATAAGTTCATATACATATTAAATTTCTTTCGTATGCGCGATTTCTGACATATGCAATCTCGCTCACTCTTATGTGCGTGCACTTTAGCGCTCCGCCGGCCAATTTCGCCCTTGCACCGCTTTGAGTGCAAAACGTTTCAATGATAACTCGGCCATTTTTATTTCGATTTTTATGAAACTTGGTGAAATGATAGATGTCCATAACATGTATAACTGTGCCAAATTAAATTACCATACGATAAATATTACGGGAGAAAATCACATAAACTTGGTCTGCGCCAAGACTACACGAGTCTACATTCTAAATTTGGTAGCTCTATCATTTATAGTTGCTGAGATCTCTGCACTCTTACGGACGGACAGACATGGCTATATCAATTTCTCTTCTCGTGCTGATCAAGAATATATATACTTTATAAGGTCGGAAAAGCTTTCTTCTGCCTGTTACATACATTTTGGCGACTTTAATATACCATTTCATCCTATGGATGCATGGTATAATTATTTAAAGATCCCACAAGAATATGTGAAGTGAATGCAATTCTACGTTTCTGAAAGGACAAGATCATGATCAAAATACATAATGAAAGATGTCTATTGTGGGTGCAAAAATGTAAGTACCTGGATATGATAAAACCTCGAAAAAAGAAAGGTTAGGTAAAACCCGAACGCTGCCTATGGTGATCGAAAACATTGACGTTTAAATATAACTTAAATTCGCAAAATGTGTTTAACGTAGATCCGAATCAAATCCACCTCGAGAGAAGGCTCTTGTCATAGCACAATACTAATACTCGCACACAAATTCTAGGACCACTACAAAAAGGGACAGAAAAAACAATAAATATTTGACTGAAATCAAACTCTCCTACGAAGCGAGAATGCTTAGGGTTGTTAGGTCTCACACACGCGCTACCTGCTTATAGTAGTGTGACTTGGTTTGTTCGGTCTGGGACGCTAGGTTGTTAGCGCTATGCTCGGGTATAAAGGCGATGCAAAACTCCGCAGAAGACATCATTTCATAAGCAAACGTTGAACAATCCACCACCATCATCATGGGCTACAAAACTCTGGTTGACACAATTGCCCTCAGTCCTGTAGAGAAGAAGATCAACAAGACATCCAGGGTGATGAAAGTCTTAAAAGCGGCCTGCAAAATGTTTAGGAATTCACCTCACCTTACATTGGCACATGGGCTGAATCAATCCTTCGCCAGCATCGAAGTACATCAGAATTGGCAAAATGAGCAGTTAGATCAATCTGTTATAAGTTAGATGTGATATACATGACTGAAGGACACCTTTCGTTAAAAACGCCTATCAAGCTTTAAGACTGCAATGGAAATGGTCTCTAAATAAGTGCAAACCAGATTTAACATTACGAATATTTGCATTCTAACAAAGTTTTAATCAAGGCCTTGTACATAAGTCCAATAAATAAGTACAATAGCAAATTGCACTAATTCCAACGAAAAATAAAGTAAGTAAGTCGCATTAGGTGAAGAGATATATATTAAATTTCTTTCAAATGCTATCACTCTTATGTGGAAACGAGCACTTTAGCGCCCCCCGACCAAATCGGTGATTTCCAGCATATGCTATCTCGCTCTTTTTCGCGTGCATTTGCCTTGCACCGCTATGGGTGAAAAACGTTTCTATGTATAACTCGGCCATTTTTATTCCGATTCTTGTGATATTTGGTGGGATGATAGATATACGTGACATGTATTAGTGTGCCAAATTAAATTACGATACGATAAATATTTCGGCTGAAAATCGGGGGCGGAAGGGGGCGTGGCCAAAATTTGAAACAAACTTGGTTCGCGTGCACACTGCACGCATCTAATGTCCAAATCCGAAAGCTCTATCTTTTATAGTTCCCGAGATATGGAGGCTCAAAATATTGTTTTTCAAATAGCGGGGGCGGAAGGGGGCGGGGCGAAAAAAAAAATAAACTCTATCTGCCTGCAGAGCAAACGGGTCTACATGCCAGTTTGGTAGCTCTAGCTCTTATAGTCTCCGAGATCTCGATGATTCTTCAGACGGACAGACAGACGGACATGTCTCAATCGACTCGGCATTTTGGCGACTTTAATATACTATTTCATTCTATGAATGCATGGTATAAAAATGTTCTCAGTTTTCAGCGATTTATCTAGAATCTTGGGTACCTAGTAAACACTTTCCAAGAACACTATATAATCAAAACGGCTTAAATAGTTTTGTGATATTTTCTGTTACCTGTCGGTCCCATTGTCCTTGAAAGAAAGGTAAAAACCTGTTATGGGTTTTGAAAAATAAAAACCTGTTACCTTAGTGGCCTTTTCGGGTTTTGTTTTCTAAGCTCCTTCGTTACCGTCCCGGCTGTGGCAAAATATATGTACCTTGAATTGCAACAGGTAGGAAGATAAATACGAACGAAATCCTACAATCATAAATATAAGAGAGGGTCTGGAATGGGATTTCTGGGATAAAGTTGCCTTTAGGCTTTACATTGTTAATATAGTAGGTCAACATTGGTAGCTCGAGTTTTATGAGGGGGAAAAACTATTTTAGGGTCGAAAATCGAAAACAGAGATCATCATCCCCAAAATAAAAAACTACAACCTATAACATCAGGAATTTTTTCTTCGTTTAATGGATGTGTGTATTTAAATTCATTACATCATTTTTTTTCGAAAGGGTCATCGAGCGAGATGTCCGTCGTCCAAAGAGTACAAAACAGCTATAAAAAAAAAAAACAAATACATACATATATGTACATATGTTTCTAAGAGTTATTTTTGTTTGCTCGAGATGCCGAGATTTATGAAGGACAACAAACCTTTTTTAATTGACGATCGGCGAAACAACCGTGAGCTTGTGTATACTGTTTACTGTGCAACAAGTGAAAAAATACTTTTCAAGGTTAGATCTAGTGTATTTGGACACGGATATGCTTGAAAAATTTCGGAATTACTTGTAGCTTTAAATCTATCTTGAAAAAAAATACGATTGTTTTTGGAATTTTGCGTTTGACTTTTTTCATTATTTTTGAGGATTGTCGGAGTATTTTATACCCCTGCAGAGGGTATTATAAAATTGGTCAGATGTTTGTAACGCAGAGAAGGAATCGTTTCCGACCCCATAAAGTATATCTATTCTTGATCAGCATGATAAGACGAGTTGATATAGCCATGTCCGTCTGTCTGTCTGGTACCATGCAAACTAGTCCCACAGTTTTAGATCTATGGCTTTTCTATACCCTAGAATGCACATCTGCGATTTTCAAAAGGATCGGACCACTATATCATATAAATACAAACCATACAAATACAAACGTTAAATGCGAATAACTTCTCTATTTCTTGAAGAATCTTATCTAATCTGATTACGTACATAAATATAATGTCATTACATCATATGCGTCATATTTTAAGACAATCGGATAAACATAACGCCTGAAATCGATTTAAAATTTGTCTATATACACGCACGCGCATAAGCAGTAAAGCACATATATGTATGTGTCAAAATTGCGATTGTGTGTGTGTGTGTGTAATTCAGCAAATATACGCGAGTTCGAATCCCACGAACGTCGATGACAAATTTTTTAATGTATATAAAGTATTGCGTTATTGGAATAACACACAAGAAACATATGTAGAACATATGTAATATGTAATGGTCAAGGGCTGTAAGGGTGTACAAACGTCGGCATAGCCGAAGTTAGCTTCTTTGATAATTATATATTTATTATATTATCGATAAGAAGTTTCAGTCACACTTAATGTTGTGAATTGAAAAGCCCAAAGGGCAAATTTATGCGAAAACAGGTTACAGCATTTTTGGTAAATCTTTACTTTGACCACCTGGCGGCCAAAACTGCATTAATTGTGAATTCGGTGTCAAACGAAAGAGAAAATTCCAGTAGCACAGCCTTGGATGCGCTGATGCGATTTATTGTATATACAATTAATAAATTTATTAGTTGGAAAAAATACATTAATAGCTAAAACTAGCTTTTCAACGCCAAAAGAGGGTTGTCAAATTTAAAATTAGTGCTGTAAATGAAATAAATATTGCGCGGTCTTTTTCAAAAAGAATAAATGTAATGTTCGGCTAATATTCTGGCAGCCGAACATTCCTCGACTTTATGGAGAAACGCTGTTCAGTGCACAATATTCCGCTGCCAGAGCGACTTCACTTAACAATGGTGTTCAGTACACAATATTTGGCTGCCTAAATGGTGTTCAGAAAAAATTTTCCGAAGTTATTAAAATACCAAAAGGGCGGGCTAGCTTCGACCATGCCGATGTTTGTATACCCTTACAAGTTCTTGTGTTACTAAATCCCAAAATAGAGTTATCGAAACGTAAAGCCCTTTGTGTAAAAATCCGTATTTACACGCCATAGTACGGCACGCATGCGTATGCTTGTATGTATGTAGATATGCAACATATGTACATACCCTGTAGTACTGGTGGTGGCGATTGACCATAGTTGAACTACCTTACCCACTAATCCTTACATGGGTACTTATTTGACTGGTAAGCGAACGCCGAACCACCGAGCAACAAAGTACATACATATATGCATGAAACGGCAGAAAACATAAACGAAAAAAACGGTACTATCATCACATATGTATATATATTTTTGGTGTTTTGCTAATAGCGCATAGGTGAAGAAAAAAAACAATCTTCGCTTTCTGTCGCTGTTTCTTTCCTAATTTACAAAAACAATTGTTATGGAAGTACCGTTTCTTTTCGTTTATGCTTTCTGCTCTTCCTCGATGTTCGAAGGCTGCTGCGTTCGCCGGTTGAGCAATTACAATCAAGCATTGCAAGTGAAGTTCTGAAGCAGCAAAATCGTAAATATTGGAACGAAATTTTAACAAATTAAAATTAAAACAATATGTACATATAGTGAAAGGCATTTCAAAAGGCTGAAGCAGGAGCAGAAAGCAAAATACATAAACAAATTAATTTGTGCCGCGACATTAGAAAACACGCCTGGAAAGGAAGAAAAAAAATAAAGTAAGTAAGTCGCCGGGCCGACTTGGATATACCATGCATCAGAGGGAAAAAAACTACATCGAGTTTATAAAACTAAATTCATGTGTTAAATTTCTTTCGTACAGTGAATCACATTAATATTCGGTTTTTTCTTTTGCTCAACTTTGAGCGCAAGTAAGTCTACTTAATTTAGCTGAAATTAAAAAATTTTAAATGCTAAGTAATAGTTTAGAATGTTTTCTATCCATAGAGGCGTATTACAATAAATTTTATTCAAAACTAAAAAAGAAAATATCCAAAAACAAAACAAAGTCCCAAATTCAGCGTTACATTAATATTCGGTTTTTTCATACAAACTTAACAAACAATGGCTTAAAATAGTAATATTTAGTATTTGGTATGGTAACCATCATTTGCTAAGGTATCGCTTAAGCGCTTTGGCATATTATTAATAATTTTTTGTTAAATAATTCGTCCCAATTTTATCCCACTCTTCCTGCAAACGTGACTTCAAAACTGTAATCGAGGATATGGGCGTTTTGCGTACTCTGCGGTCCAACTCATCCCATAAATTCTCAATGGGATTGAGATCTGGCGATTGAGGTGGAGTGTCGATAACTTTAGGACAGTTGTAAAGCAACCATGACCTGACTTTGTGCGCTTTATGTTTAGGGTCATTATCTTGATACAGCTTAAATGTATCACTTATTCCCATTTTAGCTGCCGATTGCTTCAAATTATTGTTTAAAATGTTTAAATATGAATCTTGGTTCATAATTCCATCAATAAAAACGAGCTCCCCAACTCCATGAGCGGAAATGCAGCCCCAAACCATGACATGACCTCCGCCGTGTTTCACAGTTGGCTTCAAATGTTTTTTTTTCAGCTCCGTGTTGGGCTTTCGCCACACCATGGTCTTGCCATCACTTCCAAACAAGTTAAATTTACTCTCGTCGAGGAAAATAACATCATCCCACCAAGTTTCATCCATCTTGGAGTACTCCTGTGCAAATTTCTTCCTCAATTTGCGGTTGCGCTCACACAGCAAAGGCTTCTTTCGAGCAATTCGTCCGTTGTACCCTTGTTTTTTAATGGTACGACGAATTGTTTGTGCTGAGACGACTTTTCCATGATCGGCGGACATCGCAGCTGCTCGTCCAATTTTTTTGGCGCTCCTTTTTGTTTTATTGAGGCAACTCTTCCCTCATTTCGGAATCTCCTGACAATATCTCCAACAGTGTTTGGCTTCATTTCCAAAATTCTACCTATATCCTTATAAGTTTTGCCCTCTAAATGTAGTTGGAGTACCACTTTTCGCTGCTCCAGGGATGAATTTTTGCCTTTACGGCCCATTTTAATTTGCTCCTAAACAATTATGCTTTGACGCGTGCTTGAAGTTCAATTTTGTGTGTCATATGTTTCTTTTTCGGGGAAAACCATATTCCATGAAAATTTTTGACTTTTGGGAGTTGCCACATTATTTAATTTAACCATTAAGCAAAAAACCGAATATTAATGTAGCGATGAATTTGGGACTTTGTTTTGTTTTTGGATATTTTCTTTTTTAGTTTTGAATAAAATTTATTGTAATACGCCTCTATGGATAGAAAACATTCTAAACTATTACTTAGCATTTAAAATTTTTTAATTTCAGCTAAATTAAGTAGACTTACTTGCGCTCAAAGTTGAGCAAAAGAAAAAACCGAATATTAATGTGATTCACTGTATGTGCGATTTCTAAAATATGCTATCTCGCTGAAACTTGGTGAAATGATAGATGTTCATAACATATATAAGTGTGCTAAATTAAATTTCGATAGGATAAATATTGCGGAAGAAAATCACTTTTTATTAAATTACGGAGGCGGAAGGGGGCGTGGCAAAAAAAATTTGGTAGAATGATAGATGCTCATAAGATCTATGAGTGTGCTAAATTAAATTATGATACGATAAATATTGCGGGAGAAAATCACTTTTTATTAAATTCGGGAGGCGGAAGGGGGCGTGGCAAAAAAATAAAATAAACTTGGTCTGCGCCAAAACTACACAAGTCTACATTCTAAATTTGGTAGCTCTAACATTTATAGTTGCTAAGATCTCTGCACTCTTACGGACGGACAGACGGACGGACGGACGGACAGACGGACATGGCTATATCAATTTCTCTTCTCATGCTGATCAAGAATATATATACTTTATAGGGTCGGAGAAGATTCCTTCTCCCTGTTACATACATTTTGGCGATTTTAATATACCATTTCATCCTATGGATGCATGGTATAATAATGAAAGTGAAGTTAAAGTTGAGGAAGTATTAAATGTGATAAACATTAACAGTGGCATAAATAATAAAATCGAAGAAAAAGAAATGAATAATTTAAATGGACAGTTAAAATTGTGGTTCCTAAAGCATAGACCGACGCGTGACTGCGCGATTGACTTACATAGTTAAACTATTGAAAAGCCATAATTTAGATGTCGCCCCATTCTATAAAAATAGTTTGCTAAAAAAAAGCAGAAATAACACGTATTGATGGAAGTCTTTATTTACACATAATACGTAATGACAACAAATTAATTATTGACATAAATATTGACAATAATATTCCTCTGTTTGAAAGTTCAAATTTACAACTTTGGCCCATATTAATCAAATTGACAAACATTCCAAATTTACCGGTCCTTCCTGCTGGAATATATCTGGGGAAATCCAAGCCCTATAGTTGTGATGAATTTCTAAGCCAATTTACTTGCGAGTTAAAGGATTTGAGTGAAAATGGAATTGATATAGACGAAAAGCACTTAAAAGTACTACTTAGGGCCATTGTTTGTGATGCTCCAGCTAGGGCTTACGTCAGTGGGACTCCTGGACATACATCATCGCATGGATGTTCGAAATGTACACAAGTCGGTAAAAAAAATAAATGGTATATTAACATACAAAACAGAAAAAGAACACTTAATAACAGACGAGGACTTCAAAAATAGAAAATATTCCGATCACCACTCAAAACACTATTTGACAAAAATTACACCTTTTAAAACGCTAAATGTTAAAATGGTTACCCAAATTCCATTGGATTGTATGCATTTAATCGATTTAGGAGTCATGCGTAAATTTCTTGACAGATTCATAAATAACAAGACTTGTAATAAATTAATGAAAGAAAAAAAATTAATATATCGCAAAAATTAATTGACTTTCGCAAATAAATGCGAAGAGAATTTGTAAGAAAGCCTAGATAAAGCTCTTAAAAATATTATGGCTAATCCTGTAGTATTAGCATACATTGTTGATGGCGTTCAAGGCAAAGCTGCCTTGAAAAACGAGAGCACTTTTTATGAAGTATTACATTACAAAATTACAAAATTTAATCTTCACATTTTTCCCCTAGATGCAATAAATTTGGTTGATGGCAGTGGATCACCCGAAGAACAACTGCGAAAGGCCATGCAGCTGCAGAAGTGTTTCTTCAAAAACAGTAGGGTGAACAAAAAAAAATGAAAATGAAACGGTTTTAATGTAGAAAAATGTATTTTAAAATAAAAAAATAAATTAAAACTATATTATCTTTTTTTCATTCTTTCACCACCCCTGGATTGAGTACCCATTTCACCACGCCTGGCATGGGTACCCATGTCACTAGCCCTTTTATGGTGAACTAGTGAATTAGTTTGCGGTAAACGACGTGGTGGCGATTGACCCTTTTTGCGGACATTTCATACAAGAAACAAAATGATGAAATGCATTGCTTAGGGTCAGCAAAGTAAGTAATGGTGGTACCCTAGTAAGTGTTGATTTCACCAGCTACGAACCAGTTACCAGTACTAGAGGGTATATAATAAATAAATAATTTATTATGTGCAAAATTGCAGCTCTGTGGATTTAGTGGTCTAGGAGGAGAAGCTATTGATCCATACAGACAGACGGACAAACGGATTTGAACTCGTCATGTCATCCTGATCAAGAATATATATACTTTATAAGGTCGGAGATGCCTCCTTCTATTTTTAAACCCTTTTTGCAGGGGTATAAAAATATTTTTGTCAAAATTTTAAAAAATGCGGGTATTTTTTTTAACGTTAACCAACTCTGACTTTTGAAACCTAACCTTTTCTCACTTTTGGCGGTATTCAACTCGAGGTGGTCAAAGTAAACAATTACCAAAAATCAATGTTACAGATACGGATTGCGCCGCCATGGCAAATGCTGGCACAACTATGCCATACCTTTATATTATCTAAGTTAATATCTAAGTCTGTGAATAATATAAAGATTCAAACGAAGATGATGTGGACGACATAATTTGTACAATAATAACAATAATTTATCGTAATTTAATTTGGCACACTCATACATATGTATGTACATGCTATGAACATTTATCTTTGTAGCAAATTTTTTTGCCACACCCCCATTCGCTCCCGTAATAATCGTATCGTAATTTAGTTTGCCACACTCATACATGTTACAAGTCTATCATTCTGAATTTAATAACAATCTGCATAATAATGGCCGAGTTATACGCTAAAACGTTTTGTATGTAAAGCGGTGCAAGGGGGATATGGCCGGTGGGGTGCTAAATTGCAGACACATAAGAGTGAGCGTGATAGCATGTGGTTGCTTCGACTGCTTCAGTTTGAATACATGATTCAGTAGAGGTTTCAATATGTTCTTAAGTCGACGCGAAGGCGATACTTTCGTTTTGTACATAGTGCAGTTTCTCTGTTTTTCTGTAGAAATTGCGCATGTGAAAGATATTTAATATGTACATACATATATGAATTTAGTTTTCTGAATTTGAAGTGGTTTTTTCTCTTGATGCATGGCATAACCAAGTCGGCCCGGCAACTTACTTAATTAAAATAAAAATCAAAAATAAAAATTATTCTTGAGATATATTTTAAAAATAAAAATAAGAACAAAATAATAAAAGTTACGACGTATAACTGTTACAGTCCCTGATAATTTTCACGTTCTCGTCACGCGACGACAATCTACATATGTATGTACATATGTATGTATGTACATTAGAGGTGTTCTTAGTTGCTTAGTTATGCTTATATGGGATCATCAAACTGAAAACTTTAGGTGAGTTCCGCGCCCATTAAACATTATCCGATCGGCCCCAAATTTTTTTGAGATTTTTTTTAGACTAAAAGGAAAAAAAAATAAAATTCCATTTTTTGAAAAAAGGAACACCCCTAATGTACATATGTACATATCTGTAATTGATTTTTATCGCCTCAAATTAGACGCATGTTCCATACTGATCACCCCGTTCTCATATCAAAGCACATCAATTTGACGAAATGTTCTTGGTTTTGGATTACCGATCCATCTCGAATGATTCTGACAAAAACGGATAAGCACTTGTGCATAAAATCGTTAGGAATAACATGTCCTTGATGCAGAATAATTTTCTTGAGCATGAGTTTCCCACGCTTCCACATAGCAAGGTTCTTACACAGGACTTTACCTGCACCCACTTAAACGTGTGAAATTTAAACTTCTTGCACCTGGCACGAGATGAAGCCGTGTGATTGGCCAAGATGCTGCAGTATCAGATCGCTTTTTCTCTTTGCTAGACCGGCACTCTATAAATAGCGCTGTGTGAGTTGCAGAAAACATCATTCAACCCTCGACCTTCAGAAAGAAAACATCTACGAAACATCAAAGAATGTCTACCATCAGCAAACAGAAAAACTGCACCATGTACAAAACGAAAGTATCGCCTTCGCGTCGACTTAAGAACATATTGAAACCTCTACTGAGCCATGTATTCAAACTGAAGCATTCGAAGCAACCTAAACGCAGCTCTTATATTGCGTCGGAGGAAAAGGAAGCGGAGTTCGACTGGCTCAGCAACGACATGGATAATATGGCCAATGAGCACTTGGAGAAACGCCTTATTGATGAAATGTGTCAATGTGACAGAGAAAGTGCCATTATTGTGTACAATGAGCATGGTTTGGGAGAACTCCACACTATGAATCCGGAAGACTACTACGTTCCTGTGCATTTCGCTCGCACTAATGCTGGCACTTTCTTCTGGACTTCTTTGCAGCCCAAGATCGCTAAACCATATGCTATCGAGTGGAGTTTCTTGGATCGTTGGGCCCAAGCTTGAACGAGAAGTTTTAAACTGGGGGACTATGTTTAACATAGCTCTTTTGAGGTTTTAATCCTTTGTAACTGGACTTCTTCAACCTGGATGGGCTAATCAATGTTTGGGCACTTCGACTTTGAGTTCATCAATTGGGGAACGACGTGGTAACAGCTTCTCGAATTTTAAGCATGCATTTTAAAATTAGCAAGAAACATATGTATGTATTTCATGAGCAACATTTCGAGCAATTTTTCTTTTTTCGTGTTTGCTAAGAAAAAAGTAAATAATTGTAATGGAACAGAAAAGAGAACGTAAATCTACACAATAAATTAAAATAAAAATAGTATACATTGACTTTTCACTTTTTGCAAAAACCGAAATCATCACAAGCGTCTATACAGGGGTGTCACAGAAATCGCTAACACCCTAAAATCGACCCAAACGCAAATGTGAGGTATCACAGAAACCTCTTTTGACAGTTTTGAAAAGTTACAAATTTTTCTTTAACGTTTGGTTAATTCTGCGCTTACAACAAATTATGTTGAAAAAAAATGGTGTTGAAATGAACTTTGATTATTTTTGGATGGAATTGCATTCAAATAATTGCTGACAATATTTTTTATCATATTAAATTTATTATTTTACGAAAACGCCTGCGAAAAAATCAGATTAAATAATATTCCCACGTCTGCATCCAATGACCTGTTGAACAGAGCTAATACCTAGAAATCGCATGGACGAAATTTACATTAAATTTATGCGTGTACACACAATTTAAAAAACTTTCTTAAATTTGGTCGTAATCCATAAAATTTGTGCTTACTTGTGGCATATAACAAACTAAAATTGGAAACACAAATGTTTTCTCCGAAAATAAGTTTCTGCCGTTTTCAGCAGGAGGGCAGCCGTGCTTATGGGTGATTTAAGCAAAAATGACGCTTGCTTGATTTTTTCACAGGCGTTTTCGAAAAAAAATAAATTATATATGAACACAAATATTGCCGGCGGTTATTGGAGTGCAATTCCATCCATAAATAATCAAAGTTTCTTTCAACACCATTCTTTTTTCAACATAATTTGCTGTAAGCGCAAAATTAACCAAACGTTGGAGAAAAACTTGTAACTTTTCAAAACTGTCAAAAGAGGTTTCTGTGACACCCTACATTTGCGTTTGGGGCGATTTTGGGGCGTTAGCGATTTCTGTGACACCCCTGTTTGTGAAACGTTCATGGCAAATCTTGATATACAGCTTTGATACCGCTCAAGAGAAACAAAAGTATCAAGTAGAAAATATCGGTATCAATAACGAACATACTCGATACCAAAAAGTATCAATACTTTTTTCGTGTCGCTAATTGCAAACGCTAGTCTAACCATGGAACCCCGGGGGGCAAAGACAAAACGCAAAACTCATGTATAGCAGGCCTGGGCAAGAAGAGAGCCCACAAAAAATATCATTGTATTTGAATGTTGCTTTACACTGCGCAAAATAAATATGAATTGGGAAGTAAATTAACGAACTCTAAAAGAATGATTTAATCAATTCATACCAATTAGTAATTTTTTTTGTATTTTCGGGATTTAATAGAAACTAATTTGAAAACGGCGCGTAGACTATTTTCCTTACAGCACAACTGCGTAAATTACGCGTAGATAAATATTACGTGACTATGTGTAAGGATTGTTGCTGGCTGGACAAAACTATCGATAACTATCGTTGACGGTCGACAGCATACCCACTTCAACAGCTGATATACACGTGTGACGTGTTGCTGTAAGTTTAATTTATTTTTAATTTGAGTTAACTTCGCAATACTATACTAGAGAGGATGCGTGCGAACACGCCGCCGCATCGCCCGGACATTGATGGGGACGATGAAATTTTCGAGGTAATTTGTCATTCCAGCAATTGAAATCAAAGACTAAAGACTACAAACGCTTTGGATAGGAAATCGAGCTAGATGAAGATGGACCTCCACCAGATGATGACGAATTAGAAATGGAGGAAGTCACGCTAGCCGAACTGCAGTCCCGTATGGGTTTTTACGACGACGAAGACGACGAGAAAGATGCAGAAGAGGAAGCCAAGGATCGAGAAAGAATTGCACAGATCAAGGATGAGGCGGTGGTCACGTTTACAAAACACACCGCTGCAGTATTTGCCTGCAGCTTACATCCCCAAAATAGCTGGGCCGTCACTGGGAGTGAAGATGACCGAGCGTATGTGTGGGACACTACGACGGGGGAGGTGCTCTTTGAGATTACCGAACATAAGGACACTGTGACAGAGGCTCATTTCAGTTATGATGGCATGTACCTGGCCACGGGTGACCTTTCTGGCGAGATATTCGTTTTTAAAGTGAACGAGCAGAGGGAGGAGAGACCCATTTTACACAACGTTTGGGAGTATTCCATGAGTGACATGTCTTGGATGTTTTGGCATCGTGGTGCGCATGTTCTCTTGGCTGGAAGTGACAGCGGAGAGATCTATGTTTGGCGAATTCCAGGTGGAGATTGTAAAATATTGCCCGGCCAATCTTCAAGATGCGAGGCAGGTGAACTAACTGGCGATGGTAAGAAGTTACTCACAGCCTACATTAACGGAACAGTCAAATTATGGGATCTTAAGTCATGTCAAGTTCTGATGGAGGTCAATGAACAGCATCCTATGGGTTTTCAAGAAATCACACATGCCGTTGTGGCCTGTGAGAAAGATTGTCCCTTCTATATCTGTGCAGAGGCAAATGGTGAGTGTCCCCATAAGGTAACATAAGCTTGTAAATTCTACATATTTTTGCTTTATAGGAAAACTCCTCTTCTGCACGAACAATGGACCAGTAAGTACAGTGCAAGCTGAACAGGGCATTGAATGCTTAGCCTTTGCTCCTTTCTCGACGGAGCTAAAACTCTTTGCATGTGGTTCTCTAGACGGTCAGATATCAATTTGGGACTACAGTAAATATAGTTTGCGAATGATTTGTGAAAGTCCGGTACCCAATGACGGTGTCCTTAGGTAAATTTACCACCTCATAAGCAATTTCTTTAATTCTTTACTAACCGTTGTCGTTTTTCAGACTAAAATGGTTGAATGAATACACAGTTTTGGCGGCCACCACGCAGGGCAATTTGAATGTATTCGATGCTCGGACTGGTACTCTGAAGTTCAAACTGACAGGTCATCACTATCATATTTATGAATTCGTCTACAAGCCTGCCGAAAATATACTTTTAAGCGTTTCCGAGGACAATACGGCAAAAATCTTTAAGATTCCTACATTGGGCGAATAAAAATAAACTGATTTATGTAAATAAATACATATGCAAAAATTAACCAAAAAACAATTATGATTAATCAGGAAAAATTATTTTGTCGTAAAATCATATAAAGTTTTGTATATTCACATACTGATGAATTCGATACGATACTGATACGTATATTCGGTCCTTCATCAGATTAACTAGTGCTGTGAAGATCTCCCAACTTAAAACAAAAAGAATATATACATACTTATGTAAGTTGGTGGTTGAGTTTACTTGGTGTACTACCATAAAATGAACGGTCTAAAATAAACACTTCTATAGCTTATGTATGTATGTATATGATATTGTACGTTGGGATGAAATGTATACATTTTAAATTGAATTTAAACAACTTAATACTAAGAGTATCAGTATCAGTGAGTTAAGAATCTCTACTATCTCATTCTTCCGACTTTTCTAGGTATGCTTAGTAGCCACTTTTTGTGGAGATTTCGTTCATTGAATTAGTCTGTTTCTGGAAATTCGACATATAGTAAAATGCTGTCCCTTTTGCAGAGTGGATTTTTCCTTCATCTCTTTCTGTTTAAAGTTCCGTAATTTAAGTGTATAACCTTTAAGGTGGTAAATAAATGATAATAGATTCCATGGGACTTTTTCAGAATTTCTCTCTCTTGACATAAGTCCTACGAATTAAATTCCTTGCTTCTTGGCACATATGCCAATCGAGTTTATTTCTATCTCTTTTTTCCTTCTTTTGAGGTTCCTATACTCTTTGCCCAAAATACTACTTACATAAAAGTTACAAATGTTTGAAATTGTATCATTTCCCCGACGAGCAGCTGTCTCCTTCAAGATTTGAAACTGGGCAAAAATGTTGTAAACGATACGTTTTGCGAAATTGCTTAAGCCACACTTTACACACCAACAAAATAAATAAATATTATTTTGTGATTAAGCACTAGTAAGAGATCCATCTTAACGAATTAAATAAAGGCATTAAAACCAAGCACTTTCAAGGGCGAAATAACATAATCTGAAGAGAAACGGAAAAGCCAAAAATTTTAAAATAATGTTAGCCGCAGGTATTTTATGGCATAAAATATTTGATTGTATTGTATACCTTCTGCAAAAGTATAATTAATTGAAAATAACTGGATTGGATTTAAAAAGAATATTGCGATGATGAAAGATATCGATGATGAGCAAACTCGGTTCTTATAAGAAAAATAAGGAATAAAGTGCAACATACTACGGGTCATAATTCTTATAACGTCAAAAGACAATGACCGTGACTTTGCAAAGGCGAGACGCGATTAAAGTCAAGCGAAGTTCAAAACCATTATGAGAACATCACATATGTATGTATGTATGTACATACATATGTATGTATGTACATGATCTTGGTGATCTTGGTGAATAGACATTGCAGGCACGTAACACCTGAATTTATTAAAGTTTCTAATCAAGCAAATTCCAGTCTTTCTGCACGACTCTCGCTCTCTTACCGAATGGAGATGCCTACAGAAAACCGTTGCAAATAATTTGTTTATATTTCTATTTGTTCGTTGTCTATTGCACATGCACACACACTTCATCACTCACAGCTTAACACATACATACATTCATGTACATATACAGTGGTGGCCAATTATTTGGCACATATTTTTTTTCGTTATACAATTCAGATTTTCTCGAGTGTTAAACAATTTTTTTGCAGTGTGTTTGTCAATATATTGAGATGCTGCACCGTAAATTTAGTTAAGTTGGCTTTAGCAATTTTTCCCCAGATGCATTCGATTGTAAAAACCCCCCATTTTCTGTGGACAAATATTTGGCACACTTTTCCAGAATCGTTAATATTAACGAAAATAAAGATCCAGTAAAAGTAAAAATAATTGCATAATAGAAATTTTTAATTTGTCCCCAAATTAAGTTTTGGAGCCAATTGAAGTTGCGATTGTTGCTCCTAGATTTGGGTCTTTTCGGTCTTAGAACAGCGGCGGTTCTACGGTACTAATTAATGCTAAATCACTATTTTCTTCAAAGACCGAAATATAGGATATAAAATGCCCCGTCCAGGTATCCTGCGTTATCGGAAATCAATTAGATATAATGAATCGCCTCGCAATAAGTGTCATTTTTATGCGTGCATGAAAGGACGTTACTTTGGACATGAAAGGACGTTAAGAGACAATACCCGCAGGTACCTGGGTGTCACCTTTACAAAAATCGCAACTTCAATTGGCTCCAAAACTCAATTTGGGGACAAATTGAAAATTTCTGGTATGCAATTATTTTTACTTTTACTAGATCTTTAACTTCTTCTAAGGGTCCAAAGGTGTATCGTTAATATTAACGATTCTGGAAAAGTGTGCCAAATATTTGTCCACAGAAAATGGGGGGTTTTTCCAATCAAATGCACCTGGGGAAAAAACGGCAAAAGCCAACTTAACAAAATTTACGGTGCATCATCTCAATATATTGACAAATACGTTGCAAAAAAAATTTTTTGAAAAAATTGTTTAACACTCGAGAAAATCTGAATTGAATAACGAAAAAAAATATGTGCCAAATAATTGGCCACCACTGTATATGTATAAGTATGTATGTATATACATACATACATATGTATGTACATAAATGCATATGCACACTAACATGCAAATCAAGTGGGTATTATATCCATACATTGACCCTATCAGAGAGATAAACAATTGTGATCTCAACAAATTTTGGAAGTGTATTATTTTATAAAAGCTTTTATTGCAGTGCAGCAGCTATTTTTCGTCATTGGTACCATCGTACAAGTATCTTAAATTCACATTCAGTGCTTTGCGGGTATTGTATTCGTTCGTACATACGGCTAAGGGTAAAAAAACGTGGCACGAATGGGATGTGGGATTATAAACGGGATATAAGAAGTAAAAGCGCGAATGTTTGTACATACGTACATGCATGAAGTCCTAAAATATATTTTTGAATAGAGAAATTTATTGGGCAATCGAGATGAGCATTTTTAAGACTCATTAGTCCGAAAAAGCAAATGCACATTTTTTTGGTTTTAAATTAGAATTAATCTAACTCAGATATGTACATATGTATGTATTAATCGAAGAAGTTTATTAAATAAAAATTACACTCAAAAAAGGATCTTAATAAAATTACACCTAAATAAGAAAAAAACTATGTGCCAAATAATTGGCCACTACTGTATGTACATACATACATATGTAAGTAAGTAGTTCTTATATCCTTGCCAACGGAACGACAAATTTGATTAGGTCTTTATTTTTGATTTGAGTAAAAGCGGTTGTGGTTTATTTTCGTGAGAAGCGATTCTGCTCATTAAAACTATTTAAAACCGACTTTAGCTAGCAACGCGATTGTCGCCTTGCCGGATATATGTATGTACATATGTACATACGAGGGTTACTTGATAAATACGTGACTCTTCTAATTAGAAACTTGTATTTATAGGTACTATTTTATTTGTATTTGAGTAATTCAACAATATGTTTTCTTTAGAACCTTAAACTAGGAGTTTATGTGTATTAATCGGAGCACTGCACATAATGGCCTAATGCTTTCTGCTAGATATGTACATATGTATGTATGTATGTTCACGAATATCGATCTGAATTGATTGTCAGCTCACCGGCTCAACTTGGCTTCCGATTCCTCCATAAGATTCCACCATCTTGAATTTGCTTTGGACTATTGCAAGAACACGTTTGTTTTGTAGTTGATCGGCACATTGATTCAGGTGTCAGAATTTGCAGTACCCAATAAGCAGAAAGCTTTCTCATAGGCAACTATTAACGTAAGATGCAATAATTTGTCGAGTGTCTGTCGCTACACAATGAAAATCTATTGAGGATCACTGCTATCTCGCTCACTCTTATGTGGAAACGAGCACTATAGCACCCCCCGACCAAATCGTTGATTTCCAGCATTTGCTATCTCGCTCTTTTTCGCGTGCATCTGCTTTGCACCGCTATGGGTGAAAAACGTTTCTATGTATAACTCGGGCATTTTTATTCCGATTCTTGTGATATTTGGTTGGGATGATAGATATACGTGACATGTATTAGTGTGCCAAATTTAATTTCGATACGGGGCGTGGCAAATTTGAAACAAACTTGGTCTGCGTGCATACTGCACGCATCTAATGTCCAAATCCGATAGCTCTATCTTTTATAGTTCCCGAGATTCCATATCTCGGCTCAAAATATTGTTTTTCAAATAGCGGGTGCGGAAGGGGGCGGGGCGAAAAAAAAATAATAAACTCGATCTGCCTGCAGAGCAAACGGGTCTACATGCCAAGTTTGGTAGCTCTAGCTCTTATAGTCTCCGAGATCTCGATGATCCTACAGGCGAACAGACGGCCAGACGGACAGACAGACGGACATGTCTCAATCGACTATTGATACTGATCAAGAATATATATACTTTATAGGGTCGGAAAAGCTTCCTTCTCCCTGTTACATACATTTTGGCGACTTTAATATACCATTTCATTGTATAAAAATTGTTTAACACTCGTGAAAATCTGAATTGAATAACGTAAAAAAATATGTGCCAAATAATTGGCCACCACATGCAAAATATTGATTTTTAAAACATTCAATACATACAATCCATTCATACATACATCCATATGTACATACATACCTACATATTATGACTCGTGGCATAATGAAAGCGACAAAAAAATATTAACGAAAATTGCATATGGAAGTGATCCATCATATTTTTCACTTTTGGTGCCCTGTGTCTGTGTGTGTGTTGGCGCAAAACTTAAAAACTAACAACAAACAACAATAAAAGTCACAAAAAATCATAGTTAATCAACTCTGGGGCCTGGGCCTCTCTCTGATTGCGTGTGTGTGTGTTTTTTTTTATTTTTTTATTTTGGTGACTTTAGAATTAGATTATCATCAGAACAGAAGCTAAAGTGTAGGAGCTACGATTTCGTGTATGTACGTATTGTGTACATATGTATGTACATATGTGTGAACATACATACACACATACATAAGAGTGTGTGTATACATTTAACTGTCTGCCATGTTGTTTATACACATACAAATGTACATATGTACATACATATGTATGTATGTAGGTACTAAAAGTTCATGTGGATTACGATCAACCGCACAATTGAATTATCGCAGTGTGAAATGTCACCAGGCACACGCGCCTAGAGGCCGGAACGACTAACAAAATCAGACTATGTACATGTACATATGTATACATACATAAATATGTACATAGATCCATATTGATTATGATCAGCTGAACAAAAGTCACACAAATTTATAAAACACATACATACATATGTACATACATATATAACAAATAATGTAAGTAAGTCGCCGGGCCGACTTGGATTTACCATGCATCAGGCGAAAATTCGTATATTAATTTCTTTCACATGCTGTCTCGCTCACTCTTATGTACACACGAGCACTTTAGCGTCCCCCAGACAAATCGGAGATTTCTATCACATGGTATCTCGCTCACTTTTGTGTGCATCGATCTTTCAGTTCAAAACGTTTTTACGTATAACTCGGTCATTTTTATTCCGGTTTTTATGTATTAGCGTTCCAAATTAAATTACGAGACGATTCATATTACGGGAGAAAATCGAATTTATCGAATTTTAAAGGCGGAACGGGGCGTGGCAAAAGTTCGCGAGATATAGGGGCTCAAAATATTGTTTTTCAAATATCGTGGGAGCCGATCCATTTGAAAATGTGCTGCCAGGGTATAGAAAATATCATATACGAACTTTGAAAGCCATAGCTCTAAAACTGTGTGACTAGTTTGCATAGCAGAAGACAGACAGACGGATATGGCTATATCAACTCGTCTTCTCTTGCTGATCGAGAATATACATACATATATATATTCATACATGTATATATGTATGTACTTTATAGGGTCGGAAACGATTCATTCTCTGCGTTACAAACATGTGACCAATTTTATAATACCCTCTGCAAGGGTATAAAAAGATTATCAAATTAACTGAAAGAGCCAATCAAGAAGATAGGTGTTATTATGGATGTTATTACAATTTATTAAAACCGCAATTAATTGGTTTAAATACAAGTTCAGACGGACATTTTTTATTATTTATTATCCATGATAGGTGATACCTCACATGTATTCCGAGAAAGTGAAAGTCTCTTAAATAAAATTAGATAATCAGAGGGCAAACCAACTGAACTTATTATTCCAGTTATAGCATCCACAGGATGAAATGGTATACTTATTAAAGTCGCTAAAATTTATGTAATAATGGCAGAAGCAATCATTTCCGACCCTATAAACATACATACACATACATACATACATATGTATGTACATACTTATGTATATTGTATGAGAAGCCGAGTCGATTGAGACATGTCGGAAGAAGTGCAGAGATCTCATCTATAAAGAACTATAAGAGCTAGATCTACCAAATGTGGAATGTAGACTAGTGTGTTGTGTATGCTGGTCATGTTTATTTTTTTTGCCGCGTCCCCTTCCACGCACGTTGATTTTTGACACTATTTTCCCATTATTTCGAACATCTATATTTCGTGAACTATAAAAGATGGAGTTATTGTATTTGCAGAGTCCATGCGTGCAGTATGGACGCAGACCATTCAAATTTTTGGAACGCACACTTCCGCCCCCGAAATTCGATAAAAAGTGATTTTCTCCCGCAATATTTTTCGAATATTCAATTAATTTGGCGCACTAATACATGTTATGAACATCTATCTTTAAAAAAAAATTCATAAAATCGAAATAAAATGGCCGAGTTATGCGTAATATACATATGTATGTACATACATATGTATGTATGTATCTATGGATTTGGTTTTATAAATTCTAAGTAGTATTTTCACTTGATGTGTGGCATATCCAAGACCGCCCGGGGACTTACTTATGTATGTATGTATATACACAGTACTGATGTAAGCTCCTGCTTTTTGGTGCTCCCAGTCAGAATGTTTGCACGTACTTATACCTATAACTCAACAATAACTTAACCTTCACAGCCGATATCACTGAATATTAAAACAAACATCAAGAAAAATGCATAATGAAAAGAGGCGCTAATAATCACTCGAGTCCCATGCTTTACACTTCCGAACCGACCGAGGGTCGCATTTCCATGAGCTGAAAATATTATTAGCTTGCATTATTTTTATGCTTAATTATCTCCATACAAAAATATATACATACATAGATTTTTTCCAAAAGTAGAACGTTTTCAGTTGTAATCATTTTCAGATTTGTTTTCTAACAATTTCGCATTAAAATACATATATGTATGTATGTACATACTTATTACATACTCATACAAGCAACAATGAAATCAAACGGCAACGCTAACTTCGGCCATGCCGAACTTCGTATACTCTTGCAAGTTCTTATGTTACTATACTCTTGCTATACTCTTGCAAGTTCTTGTGTTACTAAATCCTTAACTAGACTTTGACCAAAGTTTACGCCTTAGAACTGCACTCATACATACAATATGTATGCATTTATGTCGATATGTAAATTTTTAATTTGTTTGTTCCGATTTTGATAAAAATTTAGCAGAATTCTAACTTACTATATGGAAATGTTATTTATCTAGTTTGGTGATGATGGCAAAGAAACAAAAGCAGCAAGAAGCAAAACTATTTTTTGTCCTATTTATGTCAGATCTATGGGACCTATATGATATAGTAGTCCGATCTTGATCAAATTTGGCAAGCACATTTGGATGTATAGCAAACTGTTAAGTTTTATGATAATCTGGTGAAAAAGAACGAAGTTATTGGTTTAAAACTCTTTCGACCGATGGTTCCTATGGGACCAAAATTAATATATCCTTTTTGCAAGGGTATAAGAAAGAAAATGATTTCTGAATGATGAGCTGGTTATTCAGTACGACAATTGGCAAGTTTGTGCTTTCGCGTTGTAGTCCTTACAGAATTGATACCTCGGGTTTTTTTATGAATTCTTTAAAATATTTGTACACACATGCATACATAGTATGTACATGCATATGTACATATATAGATTAGAGGCGCTAAATAATGAAATTCAAAAATATTTTTCTTTTCAATACCGTTATTGTGTAATTGCAAGATAAAATATGTACATTTGTATGTACATATGTATGTATGTACATACTTTTGTTCTAGAATGATTCCAAATGACTGTTCCAAATTTTATCGAGATATCATATAGCAACATATCGTATGCAACAATATACAATATATGTACATACATACAATATATACATGTAGCAACTTAAAATGTGTCGGTTTAATATATTTATTATTTATTTAATCAAAGAACATACGTTGATTATATCCTTTTGCTGTAATTTTGTTTAAATAAAATGGTTGGATTAGTAATTCGATGGTTAGATAGTCGTTAGCATTGATAGGATCCACAATACTGATCGGGTAACATATGAACTTACAGAGTATACATACATAGAAGCTTGGGCACATCCGAAGTTAGCTCGTTTTCGTTTCAACCTACATCATACATACGTATTTACTTATGTATGTATGTATGTATGTATTTGTGTACATATGTATACTTACATATGTATGTATGTATGAACGTACCTTAGACAAAGGTCAATGACTAACAGATAAGGCTTACACACATACATACTTACTAACTAACTACGCTGCGCATGTTTGTTGTTGTCAAAGAAGCTTTTTGTTTGCTGAACGACAGAGACGGCGGCACATGTGCTTCGTTAAAAGAGAGAAAATATCGACAACTTCTCTTAGCTGTTCGAACTCTTGCTAATGACGACATATGTATGTATGTATGTATGTACACGTGCTTTCTTAACATCGTTGTAGAGCCAGTTGGCTCAAAGTCATTTTATTTTTGGGAAGTAAACTTGCTTTAGACGAAGACCAGACAAGGGATGGCTATTACTACATATGTATGTACATACATATGTATGTATGTATGTATGTATACTGACGACGACACACACAGTGATTTTGGTGTGGTGTGGAAAGCGGAAAGTTTTATGTTGAAATGTTTGGCGGGTTTTGCATCATCCGTTGGTATTAGATTTTGTCTGATGACTAAGAAAGATTTGCCAAGTTCTTAGCCGCTTAGAAAATAAATACACATGTACAAATGTATGTGCATACACACGTGCGTTCCTGTGGATCGGTGTCATAAAAAGAGTACTAGCACTGCTCTAAAGAGATGTATGGACATACATACATACATATGTACATATGTGGAAAGAGAGAAGACAAAAAGTAAACGCAGCTGTCGACCCATAAATAACAATATTGAATGCAAAGCCAAAGTTGAACGTAAAAAAGCAGGCAAAGGCAAAAGTAAACGCAACCAGAATACGAGGTTAACTAAAGTTTGGATACCCTTGCAAGTTCTTATGGTACTCAATCCCTACATACTGTTAGCTAAATGTAAAGACCTTTGTGTAAAAACCCGTATTTGCACGCCATAGCACAGCACGCAATCATATGCGTTTATGTAGATATGCAGCATGCTAATTTTTCATTTGTTTGTATGACTGCTATATGATATAGTCATCCGATTGATGAAATTTAGCAGAATTATAATTTATTATATATAAATGTTAAACACGATGATAATCGCATACGAAACAAACAAGTTTCGATCGTTTCTCTGGAAACTACATGATATAGTAGTCCGATCTTGATCAAAATTTGGCACGGACCTTTGGATATATAGTAAACTGTATAGTAAACCAAATGTCAAGTTTCATGAAAATCGTGTGAAAAAGATCGATGTTATTGATCTTAAACTCTTTTCAACCAATGGTTCCTATAGGAGCGATCCGGTTGAATCCGAGATATACAATGCTTGTAGTATACATACATATATGTACATATATACATATGTGCAAAATTTCAGCTCAGCAGCTTTAGCGGTCTTGGGCGAAGAGCTGTTGATCCAGACAGACGGACGGGCAGACAGACGGACAACCGGACTTGAATTCGTCTTTTCATGCTGATCACGAATATATATACTTTATATGGTCGGGTATGCCTCTTTCTATGCGTTGTACACTTTTGACCAAAATTAATATACCCTTTTTGCAAGGGTATACAAATACCGACAACCGCCCCGTCGACCAGACGCATAAAGGGAGGAAAAAATGTGTTTCAAACTTAGTTTGAATTCAGAGCGTTCAGAGAGCGGTCGCAATTTCGAACAAAAGTCTGCATTTTTTTCTAGAAAGCATGTGTCCTCTTTATAAAAACAAATAATAATTGTTAAAAACATGCATCTTTATTTGAACCGAACTCTTTTAGCATAAACCACGTGTAACCTATAATAATAGTAATAGTGAAGTAAAAATAAATCAAAGTCAAACACTAAAACAAAAAAAATACACAAGAACATGTGGCCTAGTGCAACAACAACAGATAAAATTTGTATTTGAAACGTTCGAAATAAGATCCACGCTGGCACTGGAAACCAGTGCACTGATAAAAGTCTCAACGATAAAAGCAATGAAATTACATATCTATGTATGTACATACATACGTATACATATGTATGTATGAATAACCTCTAGGTTGAAAATCGAGTTTGAATATAAAAAACATCTTCAAGAAACGCTTAGATCAATCAGAAAAACGAAAACATGGCGCGAGTTCAGGCTAGTGAGACCCTAATTCCCCGCCAAGTTTTTGATGTACCTTCATCTGAAGCCTCGGGCAAGCAACATACTGGTTCGGGTTCATCCACTTCCAAGGATTCCAGCCATGGCTCTGGTGTTCAATTAAAAAAGCAAATTGGTCTTCTCGATGGTGTGGCCATCATTGTTGGTGTGATTGTCGGCTCTGGCATTTTCGTCAGTCCCAAAGGAGTACTCAAGTTTTCCGGTTCCATTGGACAATCGCTTATTGTTTGGGTATTATGCGGAGTACTCAGCATGGTGGGAGCTCTATGTTATGCGGAATTGGGTGAGTAATTAAGTGGCTGATAAGACTACGCCCTTATTTTTTGCCATTTGCATGCATACATATATGTATAGAGGTAACCTATACATGTACAAACATACATATGTAGGTATGTACAAACATACATACATATGTAGGTATGTACATACATATGTATGCATGTATACATTTTTTTGGTTAGCTGGCAATTCTTACAGTCTACATACATACATATGTATGTATGGGGTTACCTACATAAAAAACACATACATACATATTGGTCAATTTACCCACAATCCAAAACTAGTTCAAGTAAATTTGGTGACATAAACGTTTTAATCCAATGTATCGGATCTACTCTATAATACGAAAATCACGTCCATATCATCATATTTGAACCCTCCTGCTTGATCGTTGTTTCGTATACATACAGAAAGCCGGTCTAACTTCGGCCATGCCGAAGTTTGTATACCCTTGCAAGTTCTTGTGTTACTCAATCCTTAAATAGAGTAAGCTAAATGTAAAGACCTTTGTGTAAGGACCCGTATCTACACGCCACAGCACGGCACGCATGCATATGAATGTATATATGTATGTATGCACCATTCAATATTTTCATATGGTAGCATAACAGCTATAATCATATAGTCATTATAGTTCCGTGAAAAACACTGAAGTTATGGATCCAAAAATCTTTTCGACTGATGGTTTCTATGGGAGCTATATGATATAATAGTCCGATCCGGATAAATCCGATATATACAATGCCTTTAGTATATACAAGACTTCGTGCAAAATTTCAACTTTGTAGCTTAAACGGTCTAGGAAGAGAAACTGTTGATCCAGACAGACGGACAAACATATTTAAACTCGTCTTGTCATACTGATTAAGAATATATATACTTTATATGGTCGGAGATGCCTCCTTCTATACGTTGCACACTTTTGACGAAAATTAATATACTCCTTTTGCAAGGTTATAAAAAAAAACCAGAAGGCCGGGCTAACTTCGACCATGCCGAAGTTTGTATACCCTTTCAAGCTCTTGTGTTACTAGATCCCTAAAAAGAGTTATCTAAATGTAAGGACCCTGATGTAAAAATCCGTTTTTACACGCCATAGCACGGCACGCATACATATGCATGTATGTAGACACGCAGCATGCAATTTTTTCATATGTTTATATGACAGCTATATGATATAGTCATCCGATTTTGATCAAATTTACCAGAATTATAACTTTCAATGTGGAAACGTTATTTACGATGATTTGACGATGATCGCTCAAGAAACAAAAAGAAAAGAAAAACTATTTTTGGTCCGATCGTTCATATGGGAGCTATATGATATAGTAATCCGATCTTGATCAAATTTGGCATGGATGTTTGGATGTATAATAAACTGCTAAACTGATAATCGGGTGAAAAAGAAAGAAGTTATTGATCTAAAACTCATTTTTCGACCGATGGTTCCTATGGGAGCTATATGATATAGTCGTCCGATCGGGATGAATCCGAGATATACAATGCCTGCAGTATATACAAGACTTCGCGCAAAATTGCAGCTCTGTAGCTTTAGCGGTTTAGGAGGAGAAGCTGTTGATCCAGACAGACGGACGGACGGACAGACGGACAAACGGATTTGAACTCGCCTTGTCATGCTGATCAAGAATATATATACTTTATATGGTCGGAGATGCCTCCTTCTATGCGTTGCACACTTCTGACCAAAATTAATATACCCTTTTTGCAAGGGTATAAAAAACAAAAAAGCTAACTTCGGCTATGCCGAAGTTTGTATACCCTTACAGCCCTTGATCATTACATTTTATTTCCTAAAGAATTATTTGTTTCTTAATCCAATAAAGAAATATTTTAAATACATTGGCTGGGGCCAGCCAATCGCCAAATAGTAAGCGTGCCAAGACAATGTAGCGATTGATATTCAAATTAACACACACACAAACGCAATTTTGATACATATATGTGCTTCACTGCTTATGCGTGTGTGTATATATAGGCAAATTTTATATCGTCGAAATCAGGCGTTATGTTTATCCGATTGTTTTGAAATTCACGCATATGATGTAATCCCTTTTTATTTATGTACACAATCAGTTTGGATAAGATTGTTCAAAAAATAGAGAAGTTATTCGCATTTAACGTTTGTATTTGTATGGCAGCTATATGATATAGTTGTCCGACCTTATTCAAAACCCAGATGTGCGTGTGGCTGTATAGAAAAGCTTATATACGAACTTTGAATGCCATAGCTCTAAAACTGTGGGACTAGTTCGCGCAGCATCAGACAGACAGACGGACATGGCTATATCAACTCGTCTTCTCTTGCTGATCAAGAATATATATACTTTATGGGGTCGGAAACGATCCCTTCTCTGCGTTACAAACATCTGACCAATTTTGTAATACCCTCTGCAAGGGTATAATAAAGTAAGTAGGTCGCCAGGCCGACTTGGATATACCATGCATCAGGGAAAAAAACTACAACGAGTTTATAAAACTAAATTCATAAATGTATTAAATTTCTTTCGTATGCGCGATTTCTAACACATGCTATCTCGCTCACTCTTATGTGTGTGCACTTTAGCGCTCCACCGTCCAAATTCGCCCTTGCGAAATTTCGTCCTTTGAGTGCAAAACGTTTCAATGCATAACTCAGCCATTTTTATTCCGATTTTTATGAAACTTGGTGGAACGGTAGATGTCCTAAACATGTATGAGTGTGCCGAATTAAATTCCGATACGATAAATATTGCGGGAGAAATTTTTTTTAAATTCCGGAGGCGGAAAGGGGCGTGGCAAAAAACATTTGGTGGAATGATAAATGTTCATAGGATCTATCAGTGTGCCAAATTAAATTACGATACGATAAATATTGCGGGAGAAAATCATTTTTTATTCAATTCCGGAGGCGGAAGGGGGTGCGGCAAAAAAAAACATAAACTTGGTCTGCGCCAAGACTACACGAGTCCACATTCTAAATTTGGTAGCTCTATCACTTATAGTTGCTAGGATCTCTGCACTCTTACGGACGGACGGACAGACGGACGGACGGACAGACGGTCATGGCTATATCAATTTCTCTTCTCATGCTGATCAAGAATATATATACTTTATATGGTCGGAAAAGCTTCCTTCTCCCTGTTACATACATTTTGGCGACTTTAATATACCATTTCATCCTATGGATGCGTGGTATAATTAATAACGCGGCTGTCGACAAAATGATACAGTCGTGCTTTTTATATTATAGCTACTCCATACGATACATTGGATCAAAACGATCATGGATCGACACGACTATGTCGATATCCTTTAGAAAATAATGCTACTATAGCTACTATATGCAGAAGATCAAATGCCATTACTATGGTCTTCCAATAAGACATAATTTAAAAAAATCTCAACCAGAAGGCCGGGCTAACTTCGGCCATGCCGAAGTTTGTATAGCCTTGCATGTTGTTGTGTTGCCCAATCCCTAAATAGAGTTATCTAAATCTAAAGACCTTTGTGTAAAAAGCCGTATTTACACGCCATAGCAAGGCACGTATGTATATGTACATATGTAAATATGCAGCATGCAATTTTATCATTTGTTTGCATGACAGTTATATCATAAGTTGTCCGACGTTGATCAAATTGAGTGAATTATAACTTATTATGGTAGAAAAAGCCAAGTTTTGGTACGATAGTTCCTATGGGAGCTACATATACGATATAATCGTCCGATCCGGATGATTCCGAGATATACAATGGCTCCAGTATGTACATAAACAGCTGAACAATATCGTCTGATGAAAACCAGTTTATTACAAATTCGGTAGAGGACAATTTAAATATTTTCATCGATTATTTATTTGAAAGAAAATAAATAATAGTATGTACATTAATTACATTTAATATTAAACTGAACATATGTATAGGTATGTACTTATATATCAAATGATCTTAAGCATTTTGTCCTTTATTGCGGTTATGTAACATATTACTTTAATGGGTTCGATTGTTCGTCTGACATTAATAAAATGTTCTAACGAATTCATCATTTATTATAATTGTAATTTTTTCCTCAAAATCAAAAAACTGTAGAGTTTGTGTCTGTCGGTATAAAAACACCCTTAAAAAGACACTTATTTTTTAGGTACCATGATACCCAAATCCGGAGGTGATTATGCCTATATAGGAGCAGCATTTGGTCCCCTGCCGGCATTTCTATATCTCTGGGTTGCTCTGTTAATCTTGGTCCCTACGGGTAATGCCATAACGGCATTGACATTTGCACAGTATTTGTTGAAACCCTTCTGGCCGTCATGTGAGGCACCTATCGAGGCTGTTCAGCTGCTGGCAGCTGCCATGATATGTAAGGAACTTTATTAATTGAATTGCCAAACCCAGATGATTTCATTGATCTCTTCAATTCCATTTTAAAGGTGTGTTAACAGTCATAAATTGCTATAATGTCAAATGGGTCACTCGGGTCACGGATATATTCACGGGCACTAAAGTTGTGGCCCTTCTGGTTATAGTCGGTGCAGGAGTTTGGTATTTGTTCGATGGACACACCGAGCACTGGGATAAGCCTTTCGATGGCGGCCTTCAAACACCAGGGTATATTGCCTTGGCCTTTTATAGCGGTCTGTTTTCATACTCAGGATGGAACTATTTAAATTTCGTGACTGAAGAGTTAAAGGATCCCTATAGAAATTTACCAAAGGCTATATGCATATCAATGCCAGTAGTGACTGTCATTTACATGATAACAAATATAGCATACTTCTCTGTGCTATCGACGGAGGAAATTCTCTCATCCGACGCAGTGGCAGTGACATTTGGTGACAAAATGTTGGGCTATATGTCCTGGATAATGCCATTCGCCGTGGCCTGCTCGACCTTTGGTTCGCTAAATGGAGCGATTTTCGCATCATCGAGATTATTTTTTGTTGGAGCTAGAAATGGACATTTACCAGCTGCCATCTCACTGATCAACGTAAGCTGCTTGACGCCAATACCGTCACTGATATTTTTGGTAAGTTTCAATGAAGAATTTCTTTTATGATTCAATTTAAAAATATCGTCCTGCCCGCTTCTTATAGGGTGCTCTGACATTGCTTCTACTCTTTATCAAGGATACCTATGTATTGATTAACTATGTCAGTTACGTGGAGGCATTATTTACACTCATCTCGGTGTCGGGACTTTTGTGGTTACGTTATAAACAACCGAAGACGGAGCGACCGATTCGCGTCAGTTTAGTATTGCCTGTCATATATCTGATTGTCTGCCTATTTCTCGTGATCTCCTCCTGTTCGCAATCGCCTTTTGAAGTGGGTATTGGCACGATTATTATACTTTCGGGAATTCCAGTTTACTATTTGACCATACATCATCCGGTCAAATGGCTGGCAGGTACATCGCAGGCTATCAATATGTGGTGTTCCAAATTTTTCATCTGTATGCCAAATCAGGAAAAATTCGATTGAGCTTTTCGAGGAACTGTGCCAAGATTAATGAGTGCCTTTCTAAAATTTTGTAATTTACCATAAGTCTCAATCATTTTTTGTAATTTACCATAAGTCTCAATCATAGTTAAATAAGTCACAAGGATCGCACAAAACGTTATTGTAAATAACTCAAAATTATATTCCGAATTACTAATGTAAGAGTTCCTCCAAATCAAGCAAACCTAAAAGACACGTTTATTTATATATATAAATAACAACATATATATTTAATTTAAGCGTCATTTTATAAAAATCGAATTTTTTGTATAAGAAGCAAATGAAAAGCGAATAAATTACAAAGGTAAAAAAAACATTCAATTCATGTGATCTATTAGACTCTAATAATTAGAACAACAAATTATTATTATGCTGACGGGTTTTAAAACTTAAAACAATATGTAAACTCCAAGAAACAAGTTTGTCATACCAAATAAATCTTTCCGGTATAAATCCATCCTAATCATCGTTTCCAACGGATTGCCGCCACATTTGGAGTAACCATTGCGTACGTATGTTTCGCCGAAGCTCTTGCAACCACAAAAAGCTTTCAACGTAACGACTCGTTACAAACGAGTCAAAAGCTTGACATACAAAAACAGTGCGTTTTTCCTGCGATAACCATTATTCAAAAGACCGGGATCGGTAACAGAGTAAAGTGCGCTTCGTAGTCGCTTCGTAGACGGATCGCCATTTTAAATGATGTTACATTTATTCTAGTTTCAAAAAATATTTTTTTTTTTCTAGTATACATACATAGTTCTTTTATCACTGAAAGAGAGTTCAAAGTGCTACGAGCAATGTCTATAATATCGATCATATTTGTGCTATTTGTTGGCATACTTCTTAGTGGTTCGCCTGGCCAAGGTTCTACTGAATATAACCGCTATTTGGGGCAAATATTTCAAAAATATGGCAGTGGTGGGACCATTAACTTTGAGGTGAGCAATCACAAACAAAAAAGTAACGAAATTAGCAACCTTGTCTCTACGTCACCGGAATGTAAACACACACGCTTCGTTGGGCTTTGCGGTTAAAAATTAAATTACTATAATTTTGTCAAATTGGTCAATACTCGGCAATATTTGCTCATCCATTGTGAAAGTTCAACATATTCCTGGGTGCTAACAAAATACTTGCAGCAGGTTTATAATGCCTCTACAGTTAATCTTTATGTTCAGTTGCGATACGCAGAATAATTTCTTTATGGCATGGACTTAAACTAAAGACCAGACAAGTGTAGTTAAGTCCATGCCGTCTCATTGTTGGCATTGTCATAAATTTAATCAAGAAATATCTTATATGTTTTATCATTGTGATATACAATATGGAATGCTCGGGAATGAGCGTTAGCAGTGCGGTCCATACGTAAGGGGGAAACATTTTCACGCCTAGATTAGAAGATTGCCTGATAAGAGTACTAGCTAATGAGGAAGATGGTTCTACTAACAAATGACTAAATAACAGACTGCATTTATGTTTGAGTGAGCCCCTGTCTGAACATACACACATACATATGTGTGATATACATAGGCCACCTTTCGCAATATGATCAAAAGTTAGGCAACTGTCGTTGACCATTTACATATGTACATACATACATACATACAATATGCGTGTGCCAATAAACTATTCAGAGTCTAGTCCAAATTGGCATTACTCATGTGTAGTCCACGTCGGGCGACACAATACGTATAACGCTCTATCCATATTAAGTGTCAACTTACTGAAATAGTATTTGATACCGTAGATCTTCTTAAATCAATTGTAAAAGAATTTTGGCATACTGATCATACAACGGAAAATTATTGCAATGGAACCTAAATCAAATGTGTCATTAAAAAAAATTACAACATTTTTAACTACTTGTAGTAAGATAATTAAAATTTCGTTTGCAATTTTTCCAATACTTTCCCGGCGAAGGAGACCTTTGGGTGCTATTTTAGCACTGAGTATCAATTATTCGATACTTCCATTCAAAAGTATTTTTATACCATGCGTCCATAGGATGAAATGAATATCAAAGTCTCAAAATTAATTGATAGTTAACAACTATATCCTACACGACCATTTAAAGAATACATATCCTTGATCAGCATGAGAAGCCGAGTCGATTGAGTCATGCCAGTCTTGTCAGTCCGTCCGTCCGTCTTTCCGTCCGTAAGAGACCAAAGATCTCAGTAACTATAAAAGCTAAAGCTACTAAATTAAAATTGTAGACACGTGTATTATGTTTTTGGGCATTCCCCCGGAATTCGATAAAAGGTGATCTTCTACGGCAATACTTATCGTGTTGGCAGACTAATGGGTGATATGATTGTCTATTATTCCACAAAGTTTCAAGAAATTTGAATAAAGGTGGACAACTCACTCGTATAGTCGTGCTTACTTCATTGTGCTTGCTTACGCTTCAAGCATACCAACCATTCAAGCATGTATGTATATATGTATGTATATATGTATGTATATGTATATGTATATGTATATGTATATGTATATGTATATGTATATGTATATGTATATGTATATGTATATGTATATGTATATGTATATGTATATGTATATGTATATGTATATGTATATGTATATGTATATGTATATGTATATGTATATGTATATGTATATGTATATGTATATGTATATGTATATGTATATGTATATGTATATGTATATGTATATGTATATGTATATGTATATGTATATGTATATGTATATGTATATGTATATGTATATGTATATGTATATGTATATGTATATGTATATGTATATGTATATGTATATGTATATGTATATGTATATGTATATGTATATGTATATGTATATGTATATGTATATGTATATGTATATGTATATGTATATGTATATGTATATGTATATGTATATGTATATGTATATGTATATGTATATGTATATGTATATGTATATGTATATGTATATGTATATGTATATGTATATGTATATGTATATGTATATGTATATGTATATGTATATGTATATGTATATGTATATGTATATGTATATGTATATGTATATGTATATGTATATGTATATGTATATGTATATGTATATGTATATGTATATGTATATGTATATGTATATGTATATGTATATGTATATGTATATGTATATGTATATGTATATGTATATGTATATGTATATGTATATGTATATGTATATGTATATGTATATGTATATGTATATGTATATGTATATGTATATGTATATGTATATGTATATGTATATGTATATGTATATGTATATGTATATGTATATGTATATGTATATGTATATGTATATGTATATGTATATGTATATGTATATGTATATGTATATGTATATGTATATGTATATGTATATGTATATGTATATGTATATGTATATGTATATGTATATGTGTATGTATATGTATGCACACAGACAATTAGAGATTCGCAACCCTCCCATATTTTAACCCACCCAGTTGGCTATTGCTGTTAGATGTTAGATAAAAATGTTTTTGCCACCGTTTGGCAAGTAAATCAAGCAATTATCTGTGAGATATTCTCGACAGAAGTAATAAAGTAAGTACATAAGTCGGCGGGCCGGCTAGGATATACCATGCATCAGGTGAAAATTCATAAACTAAATTTCTTTCACATGCTATCTCGCTCACTCTTATGTGCACACGAGCCCTTTTGCGCCCACCGACCAAATCCGTGATTTCTAGCACATGCTATCTCGCTCACTTCTGTGTGCATCGGCCTTGCACCATTTTGAGTACAAAACGTTTATACTTACATATAACTCGTCCATTTTTATTCAGATTTTTATAAAATTTGGTGGAATGATAGATGTTCATAACATGTATTAGTGTGTCAAAGTAAATTACGATACGATACGATTAACTGCATACTGCACGCATCTACTGTGCAAATAAGATAGCTCTAGCTTTTATAGTTCTCGAGATATAGGGGCTCAAAACATTGTGTCTCAAATAGCGTGGACGGAAGGGGGCGTGGCAAAAAAAAAAAACTTGAGTAGATTACACACCAAACGAGTCTATGTACATTGCAAATTTGGTAGTTTTAGCTTTTTTAGTTCCTGAGATCTCTGCGCTCTTTCGGTCGGGCAGATAGACAGACATGTCTCAATCGACTCGGCTATTGATACTGATCAAGAATATGTACATACATACATATGCATACTTTATAGGGTCAGAAAAGCTTCCTTCTGCCTGTTACATACATTTCATCCTATGGATGCATGGTATAGAAATATGTATGTATGTACATACGCGCGTTTAACACGTGACTTAGGATTAAATACAAGCGACGTGTTGCATTCGAGCAATATTTTTAAAAGAAATTATGGGGATATTTCTGATGATGGCGATAATTGGCCAAATGTGTGAGAAAGTATCAATTAAATTGTTGTCAGAGGTATGCGTGACACGTCCTAAACCGCAGATGCCGCATCCAGATCAATTTGATAACGTCACAATGTTTTAACAGTTAGAAAACCTCGTTAATACAAATTTAAACAGTTGTCAGCTGTGATTTTTGTAAGCTTTTACTTTAATTAATACACTCATTAATTAATTGCATTCGCTATCCATTCATTTGTCCAGGGGCTCGAACATTTGATGTTCAGCTTGGGGCTGGGACAAATTCAATTTGAGCCTTCGCACACTCTGGAAGAGCATCGACCCCAGGGCTATAAAAAAACGAAAGTTAACTTAAGTGCTTTGGTGGAGCAACAGTCTAAATTTAATACATCGGGTGAAGATGCCATGCCTGATGTCCAATTTGTGATGATCACAAATCATACAGATGTAACAAGTGCCGTACCTGAGTTCTTGGAAATACACGATCCGAAGCATCGTCACCCCAGAGAAAGCAGCGGTAAGTCGCAATAACAGAGTGTTTAACAAATACCGTATAAACTTCATAAAGGGATATTCTAAAAGGTTTGTAAACAGATCGTGTAGATACCGAGCGAAGTAACCAGCAAGGCCATTAAAACCCAAGTCTAGGGGAATTTCTCAGCGTAATCAACTGGAAAAGACAAAATGCTTAAATAGCAATTATACGAGTACATATGTATGTATGTATGTATGTATGTATGTACATTAGGGGTGTTCTTAGTTGTATGGGGGAAAAAAATATGAATATTTTTGAAGTGCAGGGCATTTTTTCCCCTTTCGGTCTAAAAAAATCCCAAAAAAATTTGGGGCCGATCGAATAATGTTTAATGGGCGCGGAACTCACCTAACGTTTTCAGTTTGATGCTCCCATATAAGCATACATAGCACCATACAAATATTATAAGAGTGAGCGAGATGGCATGCTATGAAATAAAATTTTATTGATGTTATTGATGTTATTTTATAAAAAGAAAAGAAGAATAGAAACAAATGTTTCTTAATTAAGAAGCTTTTCCGACCCTATATACATATATTCTTGATCAGCAAGAGAAGAGAAATTGATATGGTCATGTCCGTCTGTATGTCTGTCCGTCCGTAAAATTTAGGCTCGTGTAGTATAGACGCTGACCAAGTACATATGTTTTTTTTTGCCATGCCCTCTCCGCTTGCGCAATTCAATAAAAAGTGATTTTCTCCCGCAATATTTATCATATCGTAATTTAATTTGGCACACTCATACATCTTATAAACATCTACATATTAATCCACCAAATTTCACAAAAATCGATGAAATGTATGAAGGTACATATATGTATGAATTTTCACCTGATGCGTGGTATATCCAAGTCGGCCCGGCGACTTACTTACATACATATGTACATACATACTTCATTTTTCAAATGCCAATAGAAGGCACGTGTAAGGTTTCTCTAATTCAATTGAATTATGTTGAATATATACATACATACATACATATATATGTACATAGTTCCGTCAGCTGTGTCTACCGCATGAATTATTATCTGCAAGTTTGGACAGGTAGCATCAAAAAAGCAAGCATCTCACAATGGCTTTAAGGAGTTAGAATAAATGCATTTACAGTTGCGGAAGTCCGCAATAGAAACAACATGCTACATATGTATGTACATATAACAAAGAAATGCTACATACATACATACATATGTATGTATATTGTATGTATGTATGTATGTATGTGTATCTATGACTTATACATACATATACATACATATGTACGAATTTCATAGACTTGAACTGAGAACTCGAAGCAAAAGTCTACAGGAAAAAATAGTAAGTTCCAATGGCATCAAGGACGATCCACATTGTGTGTGGATTCCACAATTAATAGAAAACAAATTACATGTACATGCATACATATGTACATATGTACATCTGTATAATTCTGCCATTTTTATTCTGATTTGCATGAAATTTGGTGGAAAGATGGATGTTAATGTATGTACATATGTATGAGTGTCGGACAGACGGACGTGTCTATATGAATTTCTCTTCTCATGCTGATCAAGAACATACATTGTATGTACATATGTAACTGATAACTTTATAGGGTTTTATTATATTTATTATTACGTTGCTTCGTAACACTTCTTATTAATATCTTTGATTCAAAATATGATTCTATCAAATTTAATCGTTTCAGTCGCTCTACATAGCAAGCCACCACCACTACCTGCAGCTGATTGCCTATCCCCCAAATCCCTGCTCTCGCTCCTTGTCGATCACAATGATTTGCACAAGAATAAACTGTACCGAAGAGTATTTACAATGGATGTGACTATCGCTGAAGAACGAACCCATAATTATGAAGAAGAGTACAATGAGTTTATTAACTCAGTTCGCATTACACCAAAAGCATTCATGAAGCTGTGTCCCGCACTTTTATCGCAAATAGACAATGGTGTGTGTATTCAGCCAGCGCCACGGCCGCATGATGAGCAAAGTAAAAAAGATAGGATATGGAGTGGTAAGTTTTCAACTATCCACCACGATATCTACATACATATATCGCAATTCAATATATTTCGTATATTCCAGCGTGGATCTATGCAAGTATCTCGATGCTAGTTCTTTCCGCATGCGGTTTATTGGGCATTTTACTCGTTCCGTTGATGAAAACAGCCGCTTATCAGGAGATACTTAAGTTCCTAGTGGCTATTGCCGTGGGGACTTTAGCTGGTGATGCTCTTATGCATTTGTTACCTCATGCTTTGTTTAAAAAGGAAAAACACGAGCATGGTGTCGAATCATCGATGGAAACTGGCCACAAGCACAGTAACGAAGCTGCTCTTTTGTGTGGCTGCTCTTTTTTGGCCGCATTGTTTATGTATATGTTAGAAAATCTGTTGCCCCTCATCAAAGATGACCAGCCGAGTCATAGTCATAGCCATGGACATGGCCACTCGCATGCCCATGTAGAGAAGCCACAGGAAGCTTTACCACCACGGGAACTGAACATAATGTTGCATGAGTCCAAGCTAGATCAGAAATCACCAGAGCGTCCCCTCACCCCCGTTGCCTTCATGGTCGTAATAGGTGATGGACTGCATAATCTTACGGATGGTTTAGCTATTGGAGCTGCCTTTGCCAGTGATCCTGTGACCGGTTTAGCCACTGCATTTGCTGTCTTGTGCCATGAACTGCCTCACGAACTGGGCGACTTTGCTTTGCTCCTCCAAACAGGAGTCTCGATTCGTCGGGCTATTTATATGAACATTGTGAGTTCAGTTTTAAGTTTTGTAGGAATGTCGATTGGATTATTTATTGCTGGCGTTCGGGATGGTATGACCCAATGGATTTATGCGGCTTCAGCTGGTTCGTTTCTTTATATTGCTTTTGCAGATCTAGTGCCCACCATGAGTGTAGCTCACAATCCGAGTTTGGCAAAGGATCCAAAAGGGATTCTGATACAAATATTTGGTATTGCGTTGGGAGGTTTAATAATGCTAGTTATTGCAATGAATGAGCATGATTTGGAGGGATTGCTCAAAAGTTTCTAATGCACAGTAGAAAAAGCAAAAACGATCGAGTGCGTATTAAGAATTTCAGTCTGCGAATTTACATGAATTTATAAGAATCTCCTCTTGTAGATTTATTTGGTCCCACAAACCAAAAATTGCAACTGTTCGTTACATTTTACATTAGTTTAAGATAAAGAATGCAACCAAAACAATTAAAAGCTAAAATTGAGATATTTAATATTTTATAAACACATGTTACGACACATGTTGACCATTTAAACAGCTTTTACCGTAAATTACCGTTTTTTGCCCAGACTTGTCAAACTCAGTAAAACATACATAGTATTTGGAATTTCTAATAGTTATAAATTGATGTTAAAAGATTCAGTTTTTCCCAAATTTTGTATATTTTACCAGTTTTAAGGTATTCTCTTAAGCGCAGGTAATTCGTTGTCGGCATCCCGTCTTAACAATCGTCATAATTAAATAATAAGAAAAAATTTGTGAATCTTTTCGTGTTGTAGAAACCAAAATCTCAATCGTTGCTGTATCGCAATTTTTCGTTTATTAGCAGCTTGACATTGTTAAACAATATTGCGTTGTATATACATACATATATCATCTTATGAAAAACTTCTCTATTATTACAAACCGTGTAAAAATTATAGTTCAGTGTTAGGATAGCTGCAAATGTAGTCTAAGCTAAGCATTATAATAAGAATATAGTGAGGCCAAATAAATACAGCTACATATGTAAATTTAAATGGCATTCTCGTTCAAGTTTCTTTAATGATTTCGTAAAGCTTCAACATAAATCTTAACATTTTAAACAATTTAAGATAAATGCAATTGTTGTGGCTCTTCAAAAGGTTCATGGGGCAAGCGAGCGAAATTCTAAAAGAATAAAAACAAAAAATATACATATTTTAGAACAAATTGAACATATTTATTAAATTCATGACTCACCAATTTCTGTGCCCGCTGCTCCAGCAAACCATAAGCAAAATGATTCAGCATAAGTCCGCTGGGCAGTGCTATTCCCTGAATGCGATAAAAAGCGCCAACAGAGCCTTCTTCTGCCACTTTATGAGCCGCTCCAATGGTACACTTGCCCAGAAAACGTGTGGAAGCCACCATGGGTCCACGCGAAATGTCTATGTGCTCGCCTACACGATAGAGGGTCACACGACCTTGGTTCTGTTCTCCTATGCTAGGCAGTTGTTCGCTTTTATAACGCGAATCTTTAAACATATTTTGGGCTAATTCTTGGTGCACGTCGAGACGTTCAATTTGAAGGTCCTGTGCAGCCAGTTTCGCCATCTCGGCAGATATGGTACGCAATTCAGACTTCGATGGGTGCCATCTTTGGCTACTCAGAACAATATCATGCACAAAGCTACCAGATTTAACTTAAAAGTAAAGATAATTAACAATATCTATTAAGATTACTGTAGGTATTACTCACTATTGGGTCCAGGAAAACTGTGTAACTGTAAATTAGCTTCTGATTTGAATGACTCATGCAAAGCGGCTCCCAACATAAAACTGCAGGTCCTCCAAAATGCTCTAAAATCAAATGAAATTATTGTCAGCTCAGTCTACTTATACATTTACAATACATACCTATTAATCACATGCGGTTCAGGCATATTAAAATTTAAAAGCTGTAAAGTGCAGGATTCATGAAGTGGCCGATGCATATCCCAAGGTTTACTGCCATTAATCAAAGCCAGAGCCGAACGCTTACAATGACCCTCACTCAAATGCTGGGCACAATTATAAGGCGTGGAGACATGATTGTTCATCAACAATGTAACATCCTCTGGCAGTCCCAAAAAACGAACTTCGATTTTCTCAATGCGACCGACAGCATCCCGTTGCCGACGCTGCTCCCGATCAAATAATTCGTTGCGGGCGCCAATGGCAGAGGAACTAAATTTGGCTGAAAGTTGTTCAAATTTAATTTACTTTAAGTAAACCAAATCTCAACCAGCAATGAGCCAAACCCGTAGTTTTGCACAATGTGCCGGCATTATGTAAATCAATCGATTTTGGTAATTCATAATGAAAACTATGAATTTCAATCAAGTCACCTTTTGTGCGGTATTGCTGCAGGTTTCTAAACACACGCCAAGTTGTTTTATGTAATTTTGTTGCTGCGGCCATTGCAATAAACATAAAGTAATTCACTCTCAAAAGGAATGCATAAGCATACATAAAATATGGCAACACTAATATTAACTCGGCATCTATACTAGGGTTGCCGAAAATATATCAATACGATATTGTAAGAATTTTCGACAACCCTAATATTAGGCTTGGTTTGCAGAGCTTCTTTCGGCGTTTGTCAATTTAATTTAAATTGATACTTGTAGGACACTGTTAGAAAAAATTTTAATATATACATAGATGTAGTCCTAGAGCAAAACCCAAAAACTATTTGAAAATTAAAATGAATTGACAAACGCCGAAAGAAGCTCTCCAAACCAAGTCTAATTTTGTCGAAAATTCTTAAAATATCGTATTGATATATTTTCCGACAACCCTAATCTTTACTTGGCCCATTCGATATGTTACCGATTTTGTAACTGAAAGAAAATACTAGATCGTACCTTGGCCACCTACTTTCTCCACTCAGAGTAGAGCTGGGAAATTGATCGATGTCACTATCGATATATCTATGTTTTTGTATTTTTGGAAAACATTGACGTTCGGTAATCGCGATCGATAGTTTTTTTTAAGCACAATTTTTTGAAGGATAAGAGTATAACCATTTCAATTATTCTCTGCACTTTTTTGTCTTGAATTATGTGACCGAAAGTTTACCTGCACGCCTTTTCCAGCATAAGACACGCACTATACCCAGGACCGCAAACATTCCGATCCGCGATTTAAAAAGGATGGCCTTATTTCAGCGTCAAAAGCCGAACAGGCTTAAAACGTCCTAGAAGATAGATTGTCCTACGAATTGTCCAACGTTTCGCAAACTTCTCAACCAATGCCACCAATAACAGAACCACTACGGTTTTCTTTTATAAAGGACAAACTCCAAAGAAAAGTTTCAGCCTCAAAGTGCAGTGCCATAATTGTCTTGCGGCAGCATTTGGAAAATCCTATTGCATCAGAGGAATGCAATCCACTGGAATCTTGAAAGGTAAGAATAAGAATTACTTTAATCTACTACTAATATACATATGTATGTACATACATATTTTTTTGTGCTGATAAAAATGAGCAAGATAGCATGTGTTGGTCAAGTCGACATGCAAAAGGAATTTATGATATGAATTAGGTTTTATAAATTTGAAGTAGTTTTTTACTTATTTAATTATTCTTTTAATTTATTATTCATTCTATTATTGATTCAGATGTTTTTTATGTATGTATATGTATATGTATGTATTTGCATTAAAAATCATTTAAGCAAACAAATTGGTATTGTCTCCTTGTTACCAGGACAACATTCTTCATACATAATTGTTCTATTTCAATTTCGTTCTTATATCTAACATATTCAATGCTATTTTATTTTTCATAATAATAAGTCATTCGCTACATATGTATGTATGTACCTTTTTTTTTAGTCCCGGCTTTGCTCTTGACTATCTTTTTAATGCGTAGTAGGTAGTAGCCGGATATTTTTTTGTCTCCAAAAACTATGTAGCTCTATTTAGGTTATTGTTTGATCAGAATTCAATCTGAAAGAAACAAAAAAAAAACCAGACGGCCAGGCTAACTTCGGCCATGGTGAAGTTTGCATACCCCTTCAAGTTCTTGCGTTACTTAATCCCCAAATGGATATCGCAAAATGAAAAGGCTTTTGTGTAAGAATCCGTATCTACGCCCCATAGCACGGCACGCATGCATATACCCTTTTTGCAAAGTATACCCTTACAGGGTAAGTATCGATATTATCGATATGTGGCCGAGAAAACAACTCAGCATAACAAACGAAATATCGATTGTTTTTCCCACCAGATGGCAACACCGATAAATGACTGTGTTAAAATTTATTGGAACCGCTGTCATAATTTTGTTCGTCATTCCGGTCTAATTTTTTGCTTTCACAACTAGTTTAAAGTATAAAATGTATTTGGACTTAGCTCGCGATTTGCCAAATGCTGGCTTTAACTTCGACAATTGCAAACGGTAAGTTTGGGAATCGAAATGCGTCATTTCTTCTATTACATCTTTTCCTTTTAGCAATTCGATTCTCTTGCAAAAAGGCTTCAAGCCGCCGACTATGACCAAGACGGGCACCACCATTGTTGGAATTATATACAAAGATGGTGTCATTCTCGGAGCAGATACTCGAGCCACCGAGGGCCCAATAGTGTCGGATAAGAATTGTACAAAGATTCATTATCTTGCGGAAAATATTTAGTAAATAATAGTTGTTATTAGAACATAAACGAAGCGGGAGTTAGTTAAGTAATTTATATCTTTTCCCACAGCTGCTGTGGTGCTGGCACAGCTGCAGATACAGAGATGACCACGGATTTAATTTCATCCCAGTTGGAGTTGCATCGCTTGAACACAGCCCGCAAGGTCCGTGTAGTGGCGGCCAATGTGATGCTCAAGCAGATGCTTTTCCGCTACCAGGGTCACATAAGCGCGGCACTGGTGTTGGGGGGTGTGGATAAGACGGGACCGCACTTATATTCCATTCACCCACATGGTAGTTCAGACAAGTTACCCTATGCTACCATGGGTTCCGGTAGTTTGGCCGCCATGTCTGTATTCGAAAGTGGCTGGAAACCCGGTTTGTCAGAGGAAGAGGGTAAGCTACTGGTCCGGAATGCGATTGCTTCGGGCGTTTTCAACGATTTGGGGTCTGGTTCGAACATAGACCTTTGCGTCATTCGCCAAAATAGTGTGGAATACTTGCGCAACTATGAGCTGGCCAATAAAAAAGGCGAACGCAAATTGGACTATCGTTTTAAGCACGGCACAACTGCTGTATTACATACCAACATAAAGGATCTTCAAATCACCGAACGTGTCCAGGCAGTAGTCCCTATGGAAACCTCGTAGAGTGTAGACTTTCCCTTTAATAATGTCTTAATTTTTTTGCGTGGAGGTCTTGAATAAAGTGAAGAAGCTTTGCTTTAATTGCATTTTGTGATTGAATTGCTCTTTATTAGAACCTGCAGTGAGTATTACATTTAGACTAGCTCATTAATTCTAAGACTGCTTTGGTCTAGAGACTTGTCTTTATAGGGGTTTCCTAGTTAAGGTAGAATGAAACAAATTATTTTATTGTAAGTTTCTACATTCAATTAACATTATATATGTATATATTTTATGTTTCTTGTCTTCGTCCACGCGATAACGTGTCGTACGTTATGCGACTGCGCCCCTCGGTCGGTTGGGCGGGAGGTGGGCATAACGCCTGAGACTCGCGCGAAAAAAAAAAAAAAAAAAAAACAATTTAAAACGTATATTTAGACTCGGAAAAAATGCAGTGATCTCGAATAGAAGTTTCACGACATTCAAAAATATACCGATATAAGTCCAAAAAGAAAGTTTATATATGAAATTTATCCGACCTGGAACTGCTTCGAACTTCATTGTTAGTACTTGTTAGACTTGAAGCTTATTCTTAATGTAGATTGTATAATGTACAATGTACATACATACGTATATGGCGGAACTAGTCGTTTTATAGAATGAAGACACTGAATGAACAATCTATTTACATGGAAGTTCGTATACTTTGTTCACGTTGGACAATTATATGCAAATATTATAGCTTAAAGATCTTATTACATTTGTGATGTCTTTTGTCAGGGTTTTGATTAGGTTGTCAGAAAGATTGATTCGAATTAATAAACCCAGATTATGTGTATAAACTCTAATTTGCCAAATTACTTTCAGGTGTTTATTTTTATACCATGCATCCAAAATGTATGTAACAGGCAGAATGAAGCATTTCCGACCCTATAAAGTATATATATTCCCGCAATATTTATCGTATCGGAATTTCGTTTGGCACACTCATACATGTTATGGACATCTATCATTCCACCAAGTTTCACAAAAGTCGGAATAAAAATGGCCGAGTTATACATTGAAACGTTTTGCACTCAAAGCAGTGCAAGGGCGAACTTGGCCGGTGGGGCGCTAAGGTGCACACACATAAGAGTGAGCGCGATAGGATAAGTTAGAAATCGAGCATACGAAAGAAATTTAATATATGTGTGAATTTAGTTTTATAAACTCGATTAAGTTTTTTTCCCCTGATGCATGGTATATCCAAGTCGGCCCGGCGACTTACTTTATTTTAAATGAATTATATGTTGGAATTTTTCTTTCCACTGCTAAACCAGTAACTAGGTTTTTACAATTTACGTCTAATCTTAATTAAATAATTTAGCTAATATCACAAAACAGGGTATCAATTCCTATCCATCATCGAAGGCACAATTTGACATCTTACACAACATAAAAATTGGCACCAAGAATTCACTTGATTATTTTCGGATTATACAAAGTAAAGAAAAACATTTTTTTAAAATTACTCCTAAACTTATATTATATTTAAACTATGTTCAATTAATATTGTGGTCATTGTCAACCAAGCAAGTGGTCCCTGTACCCAACCGCAACTCGGTGAAGGCTGGAGAATATGTGATACAGTCAAGCTGGACAACGCCAAATTGGTTGTGATTCTAGGAGATTGAGCATTGATCAAAGCGGATATTTTTTCCGCCTCTCGACCGCAAGCCTCTAGCTGGAGATGTGTAGGTCTTTCTGGAGTCTTTGGCACCAAAGCGACAAAGATTCCAAACTCCATGGTGAGGAAACCAGTCAGTTGGCACTCATTAATTTGAACTAGGCTATCTAGCTGTTGGAGTACACCGCGCAATGTCAGCAAAGAACTTGTTTGACCCCTTAGGGCATATGTGGCTCTGTCCAATTGCTTCCTGGAATAGATAATCCTAAAGGCTCCCCCTGCACAAAGCGGACAACAAGCCCCAGGGGGAACTATCTGACGACAGTATTTAGACACTGGAGAGGGACACTTGACAGTACGACAGCGTCTGCCCATATCAGACACCAATAGGCCGACTTCGCGACATCGCCCTATATAGTCCACCAGGACATAATCTGTTTGAGCAGCTGCTGCGCTGCGGTAAGTCACGCCATTAATACCGCAAACCGGAGAGAGATTGCTGGAACGATCCTTATCAAGGTGGCAGGCTCCCCAATAGGCCACTTGTCCATTGGGATTCGCCTGCAAATATGCACACGCGCTTGAGTGCGTATTGCCCAGAGTATCACACAGTTGTTCTGTGTACTGAGAGTTGCAATTGGACGCTGTGGTATTTACTGTAAAAGAAAAAAACACGTACAAAATAATATTACAACAAACTCGTTTTTAAATAGTTATTGGTTTTTACTACTTGTTAAATTTACGTCTAACCTTAATTAAATAATTTAGCTAATATCACAAAACAGGGTATCAATTCCTATCCATCATCGAAGGCACAATTTGACATCTTACACAACATAAAAATTGGCACCAAGAATTCACTTGATTATTTTCGGATTATAAGTGCAAAGTAAAGAAAAACATCTTTTTTACACCGCGCAATGTCAGTAAAGAACTTGTTTGACCCCTTAGGGCATATGTGGCTCTGGCCAATTGCTTCCTGGAATAGATAATCCTAAAGATCGCCCTGCATAAAGCGGACAAAAAGCTCCAGGGGGAACTATCTGGCGACAGTATTTAGACACTGGAGAAGGACACTTGACAGTACGACAGAGTCTGCCCATATCATGATGCATTCAAGTCTCTAAAAAGAGGGCGCAACTCCAAAAATTGTTTAAGGTCAGTGATATACTTAAGGGGGGTTCATTTGTTTCATAAATTAGGTTAGCACATACAGTGACTTAAGATCAGTATACATTTTTTTCCCAATCTACAAAAAGTAAATAACATAACATCATAACATGTAGTAGTGGACCAAATAGGATTGTGATACAAAAAAATTTACAGGGGGAAATTCACTGTTTATCGAATTCCGGGGTCAGAAGAGGGCGTGTTTAAAAAATAAACTTAGTCTGCGCGCATATTGCACGCATCTGCTCTTTAAGCACAATAGCTCGCTCTATCTTTTATAGTTCGCGATTGTGGGCGGTTTTAAAAGAAAAATAAAGTAAGTAAGTCGCCGGGCCGACTTGGATATACCATGCATCGGAGGGAAAAAAACTACATCGAGTTTATAAAACTGAATTCTTTCGTATGCGCGATTTCTAACATATCTCGTTCACTCTTATGTGTGCGCACTTTAGCGAAAGGGGGCGTGGCAAAAAAAAAACATAAACTTGGTCTGCGCCAAGACTACACGAGTCTACATTCTAAATTTGGTAGCTCTATCATTTATAGTTGCTGAGATCTCTGCACTCTTACGGACGGACAGACGGACATGGCTCTATCAATTTCTCTTCTCATGCTGATCAAGAATATATATACTTTATAGGGTCGGAAAAGCTTCCTTCTCCCTGTTACATACATTTTGGCGACTTTAATATACCATTTCATCCTATGGATGCATGCATGGTATAATAAAGTAAGTAAGTCGCCGGGCCGACTTGGATATACCATGCATCAGGTGAAGAGATATATATTAAATTTCTTTCAAATGCTATCTCTCTTATGTAGAAACGAGCACTTTAGCGCCCCCCGACCAAATCGGTGATTTGCAGCATATGCCATCTCGCTCTTTTTCGCGTGCATCTGCCTTGCACCGCTATGAGTGAAAAACGTTTCTATGTATAACTCGGCCATTTTTATTCCGATTCTTGTGATATTTGGTGGGATGATAGATATACGTGACATGTATTAGTGTGCCAAATTAAATTACGATACGATAAATATTTCAGGTGAAAATCGAATTTCGGGGGCGGAAGGGGGCGTGGCAAAAATTTGAAACAAACTTGGTCTGCGTGCACACTGCACGCATCTAATGTCCAAATCCGAAAGCTCTATCTTTTATAGTTCCCGAGATATGGAGGCTGAAAATATTGTGTTTCAAATAGCGGGGGCGGGGCGAAAAAAAAAAATAAACTCGATCTGCCTGCAGAGCAAACGGGGGTACATGCCAAGTTTGGTAGCTCTAGCTCTTATAGTCTCCGAGATCTCGATGATCCTACAGACGGACAGACAGACGGACATGTCTCAATCGACTCGGCTATTGATACTGATCAAGAATATATATACTTTATAGGGTCGGAGAAGCTTCCTTCTCCCTGTTACAAACATTTTGGCGACTTTAATATACCATTTCATTCTATGAATGCATGGTATAATAAAGTAAGTAAGTCGCCGGGCCGACTTGGATATACCATGCATCAGGTAAAAAGATATATGTACATATGTATATTAAATTTCTTTTAAATGCTATCTCGCTCACTCTTATGTGGACACGAGCACTTTAGCGCCCTCCGACCGATATGCTATCTCGCTCTTTTTTGGGTGCATCCGCCTTGCACCGCTTTGAGGGAAAAACGTTTCTATGTATAACTCGTCCATTTATATTCCGATTCTTATGATATTTGGTGGGATGATAGATAATTGTAACATGTGTTAATGTGCCAAATTAAATTACGATACAATAAATATTTCAGGTGAAAATCGAATTTATCGAATTTCGTAGGCGGAAGGGGGCGTTGTAAAAATTGCATGAAATGGTATCATATCTTAAAGTCGCCAAAATGTATGTAACAGGCAGAAGGAAGCTTTTCCGACCCTATAAAGTATATATATTCTTGATCAGCATGAGAAGAGAAATTGATATAGCCATGTCCGTCTGTCCGTCCGTAAGAGTGCAGAGATCTCAGCAACTATAAATAATAGAGCTACCAAATTTAGAATGTAGACTCGTGTAGTAGCTGTAGTAGCTGACCTAGTTAATTTTTTTTGTCACGCCCCCTTCCGCCTCCGGAATAAAAGTGATTTTCTCCCGCAATATTTATCGTATCGGAATTTAATTCGGCACACTAATACATGTTACCCTTTTTGGAAGGGTAAAATGACCTACAAACTACCCTTATTTAGGAATGGCAGAAAATCAGTTCAAAAATTAGAAGAAAAAAAATATCAAAGAAGCTAACTTCGGCCATGACGAAGTTTGTATACCCCTTACAAGTTCTTGTGTTACTCAATCCCTAAAAAGAGTTAGCTAAATGCAAAGACCTTTGAGTAAAAACCCATATCTATACGCCATAATACGTCACGTATATGTACATATGCATATAAGTGCGCAAGCAGCAAACTTAAGTATTAAGTTTGGTGACGATCGAGTTGTAAGAAGCAAAACTATTTTTGGTCCGATGATCCTATGGGAGCTATATGATATAGTAGTTTGATCTCAATCAAATTTGGTCTGATCTTTTTGAAAATCGCAGATGTGCATTCTAGGGTATAGAAAAGCTTATATACCCACTTTAACCATAGCTCCAATCCTGTGGGACTAGTTCGTATAGTAGAAGACAGACAGACGGACATGGCTATATCAACTCGTCTTCTCAAGCTGATCAAGAATTTATATACTTTATGGGGTCGGAAACGATTCCTTCTCTGCGTTAGAAACATCTGACCAATTTTATAATACCCTCTGCAAGGGTAATGAGTAGCATTGATCCCAAACCAGATAAAAGCAATCTTCGATCAAAAGGGGGACACGTCTAATATTAAGTTATACGAAAATATTTTTGTATCGACTATAATATCGACTACCCAGCTTATTGCTGGGTCAAATACGCTATGACATAGAATTGTTGCCTTTTTAATTTTTGTTGTATTAATCTTACAATTTGAATTAATTTTTTGGAGATATTTCTATTGGAATAAAGTAATACTGTTTTAAAACTTAAATTACGAAGTGGATCAAATAAGCTGTGGGCCACTCTATAAACACCTCACGTAATACTAGTTTTATTTCCTTTTAAAGTTACAGAACGGTTTTTGCACTTTTCTTATATCTATTATTATTATTTGTATATTATTTGTTATTTTGTATTTCGAGTTTTTGTTAATGCTATTCGTTTAAATCACATATACTTACCACAGACATACTGAAGGCACGGCTTCTGCATATTAGACAGGCATACTTGTCGCTTCTCTAGACACTTCTCACTGGGTCTACAGGCATTATTGCCACTTACTTGGCAGGCATTTCGAGTATTACATGCTCCATAAACGTACATAGACTCCTGCAAGCCCAAGCACTTGGCCACACACGCCGAGGGATAGGTATTTCCATTCTCACCGCAGACTGCAACATAGTGGGTAGCACAATTGCAAGGTAGACTCGTATAGCCTGCATCTGTAAATCCCGGTAGGCGGCATTGTTGCTTTGTGCATGTTATCTCGCCAGCAAAACAACTGCAAAGGTTACACTCTAGATAGAACGACGAGCCATGGCGAAAGCTACGTCCACCTGGTAGAACGCAATGAGAGTGAGTGTAGCTAGGCAATGGTTGACACTGCTCCAAATATCCCTGTATGCCACAGCGGCAAACTACATGTTCAGCGGTCACAAATTGACCGACATCAATTTTGGCCGAGCTTGTTTTACCCAGACGAACAAAGGAACCAAAAGGTACTAAAAAATTGGAAGCCTGTCCAAGGCTACAGCCTGGTATACAGGCGTATCCCTGAGTCCCAGCGCGTTGGAGTACGCATACCTCACTTGAATTGCATGGTTTCTTCAGGCAGGGAGAAGTCAACTTATTGTATTTACCTATTTCCATTGAACCGTCACCTCTCTTTAAGTAGGTTTTCAGTGAAATGCAAGGCAATGGGGCCTCATCTACCGCTATAGAAGGTTGTAGCCTTGCACATATAGCCTGAGGTTTTTGGTCCTGGCGTGTCCAATCGAGACACTCTTCAAGAATTTCACTACAATCCTCACTACAGATACCATTGAATAGCCCTTCCCGGGTACAGGGTTGTATCTGCAGAGCACAGACCAAAGCCTGCCATTTATCAGGAGCACATCGCGTTGTGTTTTTTATAAACAACTCTTGGCCTAAAACCTTCACAAAACCACGTTGTTGAAGCAAATGCAAGTCCTCCTTGGCGGCTGCATCGTGATTGGCGGAACAACTCCGAAATAGTTCTGTTGGTCGATTGTTGAAGTTTGTACAAAAACTCAGGCCATCGCAGCCCAATTCGCAGGGACTATCCACGTTTTCAATGCAACGACGTAGCTCTCTCTCAGCCGGCTGCTCCATACATTCAGTTTCGAAGCTCGCTCTTGACTCCCACCAATCGTTGGTGAAGATTTGCGTGCACAAGCGTCTACACCGGTGACTACTGGCTTGTTCACAGCATTGACGCTTCGCTGCATCCATGCCTAAATGATTGGGTTCGCTTTGAACACGAGTCCCATCATAACGGTGGGTTTGTCCTCGTGCAGGGACATACAGCTTCCTGGTGAGCGTCAAGAAGCACTGCCAAAATGGTAGATGAGGCAAGGGAGTACCACATCCTGCCGTCTCTAAACGACTGAATATTACGGCACTAGGCTCCAGACTTGTGGTGTTCTCATAAAGTAAATTTCGGCAGATATGTCGACAATTTTCCTTACTACTATACTCACAGCAGGGAAGATCTATTTAAGTTTAAGGAATATGTGAAGGAACATGACTATTTTGAATTCCAATTGGACAGAACTATACTTACATTGCTGTGCATTAGCCAGTGGAGTCATATCAGTATGATTGTGTATGCACTGAAAAGTTTAAACACGCATATCTAAAAATACTGTGCTCTATTTGTTGCAAAGGTGGTACTTCTTACCTTTACAACATCGGCATCACGCAGTTCACAGGTCGAATTAATGTCTTCATGCTCTTGGCTTCCATTAGAGGGTTCAAATAGGGCACGGCAGGCCTTATGACAAAGGAGGATGGATTCGGAGAGAAAGTTTTAGCCATCATTATACTTGTTCAGTAAAAATGTCAAGGGTTAGGTACATAACACAATAAAATAATTTACATGCATATGTACATACGTATATGTATATGCGCAAATCTGAAAGTTTCAACCACACTTTAAAATTTAGCAAGTTGTTGAAATCGTACGCCTCAGCTGTGTCAAGGGTTGGGGTTGGTCGCATTCCTAACTAATTGCGACAAACAATGTCTTAAAACCAGAAGGCCGGACTAAATTCGGCCATGCCGAAGTTTGTACACCCCTGCAAGTTATTGTGTTACTAAATCCCTAAATAGAGTTATCAAAATGTAAAGACCTTTGTTTAAAAATCCGTATCTACCCGCCATAGCATGGTAAGCATACATATGCATTGTAATATTGTTAAAAATTTTACTCATAAATAAAAATTCACTTTTCCGGCATTAACTACAGTTTGAAAGTTAAGAGATTGAAATTTTGCAGGCACATTAGTAAGACGAAAAGGTATTTCGAATTTTTGTATTTTGCAATTGGTACCATATTTCTACAGGCCCGCTGAAAACGTTAAATTTTTACTCGTATTTAAATATTCTGAAACTATTTTAAACCATTAATTAATATTAACATGTATAAAATAGGTATGGCAATAAAGATCATCAATAAATATTCTTAGACTGGAAGGAATCCAGAACGTGCGTTTTAGAAAAGACTATAATTAACTGTTGCTTTTCATATATCATTTTTTGATCAAATTTGTTAAAAATTAGCCTTTCCATTTAGTTTCCTTACCGATTGTTGATTCGACTCGTATTCAGTTGCACCATGTCCATTTTTTCCAAAAAAAATCTAGAAAGTATTGTTATTTATTGAAGTAGTACACCTTTCTTTATAACTTTATACTTTTACTTTGTCTTAACTCTTGTAAACTCAAAATATATATTTAAGGAAAGACAAATATAATCAGGGGTATCAAAGAAATCGCTAACGCCCCGAAATCACCTCTAACGTAAATGCACTTTGATTATTTTTGGATCGAATTACATTTAAGCAAGCGCTGAAAATATTTGTTTTTATATAAAAAAAATAAAGTAAGTAAGTCGCCGGGCCGACTTGGATATACCATGCATTAGGTGAAGAGATATATATTAAATTTCTTTCAAATGCTATCTCTCTTTTGTGGAAACGAGCACTTTAGCGCCCCCCGACCAAATCGGTGATTTGCAGCATATGCTATCTCGCTCTTTTTCGCGTGCATCTGCCTTGCACCGCTATGAGTGAAAAACGTTTCTATGTATAACTTTTTTTTATTCCGATTCTTGTCATATTTGGTGGAATGATAGATATACGTGACATGTATTAGTGTGCCAAATTAAATTACGATACGATAAATATTTCGGCTGAAAATCGAGTTTTTCAAATTTCGGGGGCGGAAGGGGGCGTGGTCAAAATTTGAAACAAACTTGGTCTGCGTGCACACTGCACGCATCTAATGTCCAAATCCGAAAGCTCTATCTTTTATAGTTCCCGAGATATGGAGGCTCAAAATATTGTTTTTCAAATAGCGGGGGCGGAAGGGGGCGGGGCGAAAAAAAAAAAATAAACTCGATCTGCCTGCAGAGCAAACGGGTCTACATGCCAAGTTTGGTAGCTCTAGCTTTTATAGTCTCCGAGATCTCGATGATTCTTCAGACGGACAGACGGACAGACAGACGGACATGTCTCAATCGACTCGGCTATTGATACTGATCAAGAATATATATACTTTATAGGGTCGGAGAAGCTTCCTTCTCCCTGTTACATACATTTTGGCGACTTTAATATACCATTTCATTCTACGAATGCATGGTATAATAAAGTAAGTAAGTCGCCGGGCCGACTTGGATATACCATGCATCAGGGGAAAACAAATTACCTTGGGTTAATAAAACTTATTTCAAATATTAAATTTCTTTCGTATGCGCGATTTCTAACATATGCTATCTCGCTCATTCTTATGTGTGTGCACTTTAGCGCCCCACCGGCCAAATTCGCCCTTGCACCGCTTTGAGTGCAAAACGTTTCAATGCATAACTCGGCCATTTTTATTCCGATTTTGATGAAACTTGGTGGAATGATAGATGTCCTTAACATATATAAGTGTGTGTAAATTTCGATACGATAAATATTGCGGGAGAAAATCACTTTTTATTAAATTCCGGTGGCGGAAGGGGGCGTGGCAAAAAAAAAAACATAAACTTGGTCTGCGCCAAGACTACACGAGTCTACATTCTAAATTTGGTAGCTCTAACATTTGTAGTTGCTGAGATCTCTGCACTCTTACGGACGGACGGACGGACAGACGGACATGGCTATATCAATTTCTCTTCTCATGCTGATCAAGAATATATATACTTTATAGGGTCGGAAAAGCTTCCTTCTCCCTGTTACATACATTTTGGCGACTTTAATATACCATTTCATCCTATGGATGCATGGTATAATAAAGTAAGTAAGTCGCCGGGCCGACTTGGATATACCATGCATCAGGTGAAGAGATATATATTAAATTTTTTCCAAATGCTATCTCGCTCACTCTTATGTGGAAACGAGCACTTAGTGCCCCCCCGACCAAATCGGTGATTTCCAGCATATGCCATCTCGCTCTTTCTGCGTGCATCTGCCTTGCACCGCTATGAGTGAAAAACGTTTCTATGTATAACTCGGCTAGGATGATAGATATACGTGACATGTATTAGTGTGCCAAATTAAATTACGATACGATAAATATTTCGGGTGAAAATCGAATTTCGGTGGCGGAAGGGGGAGTGGCAAAAATTTGAAACAAACTTGGTCTGCGTGCATACTGCACGCATCTAATGTCCAAATCCAATAGCTCTATCTTTCATAGTTCCCGAGATATGGAGGCTCAAAATATTGTTTCTCAAATAGCGTGGGCGGAAGGGGGCGAGGCGAAAAAAAAGAATAAACTCGATCTGCCTGCAGAGCAAACGGGTCTACATGCCAAGTTTGGTAACTCTAGCTCTTATAGTCTCCGAGATCTCGATGATCCTACAGACGGACAGACGGACGGACATGTCTCAATCGACTCGGCTATTGATACTGATCAAGAATATATATACTTTTTAGGGTCGGAAAAGCTTCCTTCTCCTTGTTACATACATTTTGGCGACTTTAATATACCATTTCATTCTATGAATGCATGGTATAATAAAGTAAGTAAGTCGCCGGGCCGACTTGGATATACCATGCATTAGGTGAAGAGATGTATATTAAATTTTCTTTTAAATGCTATCTCGCTCACTCTTATGTGGAAACGAGCACTTCAGCACCCCTCTACCAAATCGGTGATTTCCAGCATATGCTATCTCGCTCTTTTTTCGCGTGCATTTGCCTTGCACCGCTATGAGTGAAAAACGTTTCTATGTATAACCCGGCCATTTTTATTCCGATTCTTGTGATATTTGGTGGAATGATAGATATACGTGACATGTATTAAATTACGATACGATAAATATTTCGGGTGAAAATCGAATTTCGGAGGCGGAAGGGGGCGTGGCCAAAATTTGAAACAAACTTGGTCTGCGTGCACACTGCACGCATCTAATGTCCAAATCCGAAAGCTCTATCTTTTATAGTTCCCGAGATATGGAGGCTCAAAATATTGTTTTTCAAATAGCGGGGGCGGGGCGAAAAAAAAATAAACTCGATCTGCCTGCAGAGCAAACGGGTCTACATGCCAAGTTTGGAGCTCTAGCTCTTATAGTCTCCGAGATCTCGATGATCCTACAGACGGACAGACAGACGGACATGTCTCAATCGACTCGGATATTGATACTGATCAAGAATATATATACTTTATAGGGTCGGAAAAGCTTCCTTCTCCCTGTTACATACATTTTGGCGACTTTAATATACCATTTCATTCTATGAATGCATGGTATAATAAAGTAAGTAAGTCGCCGGGCCGACTTGGATATACCATGCATCAGGGGGAAAAAAACTACATCGAGTTTATAAAAACAGATTCATATATTAAATTTCTTTCGTATGCGCGATTTGATTATGCTATCTCGCTCACTCTTATGTGTGTGCACTTAAGCGCTCCACCGGCCAAATTCGCCCTTGCAACGTTTTGAGTGCTAAACATTTCAACGTATAACTCGGTCATTTTTATTCCGATTTTTATGAAACTTAGTGGAATGATAGATAACCATAACATGAATGAGTGTGCCAAATTAAATTCCGATCTTTTTATTGAATTCCGGTGGCGGAAGGGGGGTGGTGGAATGATAGATGTTCATTAGATCTACGAGTGTGCCAAATTAAATTACGATACGATAAATATTACGGGAGAAAATCCCTTTTTATTAAATTCCGGATGCGGAAGGGGGCGTGGCAAAAAAAAACATAAACTTGGTCAGCGTCTATACTACACGAGTCTACATTCTAAATTTGGTGGCTCTATCATTTATAGTTGCTGAGATCTCTGAACTCTTACGGACGGATGGACAGACGGACATGGCTCTATCAATTTCTCTTCTCATGCTGATCAAGAATATATATACTTTATAGGGTCTGCCTGTTACATACATTTTGGCGACTTTAATATACCATTTCATCCTATGGATGCATGGTATAAAAAGTCGGATATTTCCATGACACAAACGTTTCGTTTCTGCGTTTTACAATTGAATCGCCAAAATCTCTAAAGTTTTCTGTGACACCCCTGATACTTTGTGTTTTTATATTGTGAAACAAAATAAGTGTCGTTTAGATGTTCATTGTGTTCCATTTTACTATAAACCAGGAGGCCTTGATAACTTTGGCCATGGTGATAGCCATTCGCCTGCAAAAATGGCGAATTTTAGTCTTGTAGAAATAATTGTTTCCACCACTTTGCCCATGAAGTCTATGAGGCATATAGGCCTGTATGCCGACAGCTTATCTGGGTTCGTGCCTGGCTTTGACAAGCACTGAGGTTCACTAAGAATAACAACATCAGTATCTTGCTCCCTTGTAGTTTGCACCACCAGGTCATGGGCTGCCTCGCAGTGGTTTATGCTTCCATTTGCGGTGCATACAGCAGATTCTGTCTCTGGCACTGGATCCCGAAAAATTGGTATCGGGCCTACGACATGGACAGCTTTAGTGGTCCATCAACGCGGTATGTAGACAGGCTTTTAAGGGCACACATGGAGTAGGCTTTTTGGTTTTTCATGTATTTCTGACACGAGATTTAATAAAATAAAACCAAGCCCCTTTACCATCCATGGTGTTCTCAATAAAACAAAAGTCGCCAACTCCTTTGTTTGAGTTGCATCCCCAAACCATTACCGAAAGTTTTCCAAACTTTACAGTCGGTATTGTATTTTTCGGCTCGAAGGCTTCGCCACATTATGGTCGTACCATCGTTATAATATAACATCATTTTGGATTTGTCGTAAAAAATTACATCATCCCAATACGAAACCGATCGGTTACCGTGCATCCTAGCAAAAGTTAGACCTCTTTCAATGTGATCTACCTACATCAACGGTTTTTACAGGCAGCTCGGGATGAAATCAATGAAATCATTTCTTTTTAGTGCACTTCGAATACTTTCCCGGGAAATGGTTATCCCACAATCCGCCTGAAGCTCACTGACAAGCTTTCTGATCGAAATAGTTGGTTTTTCCTCTATCTTTCGCAAGATGATACGCTCTGCCCTGAGGTTTATTACGAGAGGCCGTCTACTTGCAGGCTTTGACTCGAGCCTTCCTTCGTTTTTGACGCGGTTTAACATATTATAAACTGTCTTCCGAGAAATCAAAAACATTTCGGCAATCTCTGAGGCAGTTTTACCTGATTGTAATAGACCAACTGGTCCTTATTAAAGGATAGCCTAGTATGTTTAAGTAATCAAAAATATGTAAATTACCGGAGTAATTAAACCAACTAAAACTGAAATCACTCAAATATCAAAGCAGCCACAGCTGACGTTTAAAAAAATCGGGGAAACAACGGTCAATTCCGAATTCGCGACAAAAAAAAAACAAAAAAGCGAGAAATGTAAACACTTTATTGGCAGCTGAATTTTGTTCCTTTTTGTTTTTGTTAACTTGTTTCGTTAATGGAAACATATTTTTATATTTTTATACCATGCATCCATAGGATGAAATGGTATATTAAAGTCGCCAAAATGTATGTAACAGGGAGAAGGAAGCTTTTCCGACCCTATAAAGTATATATATTCTTGATCAGCATGAGAAGAGAAATTGATAGAGCCATGTCCGTCTGTCCGTCCGTAAGAGTGCAGAGATCTCAGCAACTATAAATGATAGAGCTACCAAATTTAGAATGTAGACTCGTGTAGTTTTGGCGCAGACCAAGTTTATTTTTTTTTTTTGCCACGCCCCCTTCCGCCTCTGGAATTTAATAATAAGTGATTTTCTCCCGCAATATTGATCGTATCGTAATTTAATTTGGCACACTCATAGATCTTACGAACATCTATCATTCCACCACCCTCCTTCCGCCACCGGAATTCAATAAAAAGATCGGAATTTAATTTGGCACACTCATTCATGTTATGGTTATCTATCATTCCACTAAGTTTCATAAAAATCGGAATAAAAATGACCGAGTTATACGTTGAAATGTTTAGCACTCAAAACGGTGCAAGGGCGAATTTGGCCGGTGGAGCGCTTAAGTGCACACACATAAGAGTGAGCGAGATAGCATATGTTAGAAATCGCGCATACCAAAGAAATTTAATATATGAACTTATTTTTATAAACTCTATGTAGTTTTTTTCCCCCTGATGCATGGTATATCCAAGTCGGCCCGGCGACTTACTTACTTTATTTCTATGTACAGTGGTTCCAACGCCAAATCGGACAAGATTTTTTGTTTATTAAAATTACTTTTTTCTTTAGTACTAAGTTACTTACTTTAAGTTTTAACATTTTTTTTAAATTTATAAAGGCTTATCTTACTAAAACAAAAAATTGTTTCAAATTTCAAACATTAACATTTTGTATACCATGCATCCATAGGATAAAATGGTATATTAAAGTGGCCAAAATGTATGTAACAGGCAAAAGGAAGCATTTCCAACCCTATAAAGTATATATATCCTTGATCAGCATGAGAAGGGAAATTGATATAACCATGTCCGTCTGTCCGTCCGACCGCCCGTAAGGGTGCAGAGATCTCAGCAACTATAAATGATAGAGCTACCAAATTTAGAATGTAGATTCCTGTAGTATAGACGCTGACCAAGTTTATTTTTTGCCACGCCCCCTTCCGCCTCCGGAATTTAATAAAAAGTAATTTTCTCCTGCAATGTTTATCGTATCGTAATTTAACTCATACATGTTATGAACATCTATCCTTCCACCAAGTTTTATAAAAATCGGAATAACAATGGCCGAGTTATAAATAAAGATGTTTTTATACCATGCATCCATAGGATGAAATGGTATATTAAAGTCGCCAAAATGTATGTAACAGGCAGAAGGAAGCTTTTCCGACCCTATAAAGTATATATATTCTTGATCAGCATGAGAAGAGAAATTGATATAGCCATGTCCGTCTGTCCGTCTGTCCGTCCGTCCGTCTGTCCGTCCGTCCGTCTGTCCGTCTGTCCGTCCGTCCGTAAGAGTGCAGAGATCTCAGCAACTATAAATGATAGAGCTACCAAATTTAGAATGTAGACTCGTGTAGTATAGACGCAGACCAAGTTTATGTTTTTTTTTTTGCCACGCCCCCTTCCGCCTCCGGAATTTAATAAAAAGTGATTTTCTCCCGTAATATTTATCGTATCGTAATTTAATTTGGCACACTCATAGATCTAATGAACATCTATCATTCCACCAAATTTTTTTTGCCACGCCCCCTTCCGCCTCCGAAATTCAATAAAAAGTGATTTTCTCCCGCAATATTTATCGTATCGGAATTTAATTCGGCACACTTATATATGTTATGGACATCTATTATTTCACCAAGTTTCATAAAAATCGGAATAAAAATGGCCGAGTTATGCATTGAAACGTTTTGCACTCAAAGCGGTGCAAGGGCGAATTTTGCCGGTGGGGCGCTAAAGTGCACACACATAAGAATGAGCGAGATAGCATATGTTAGAAATCGCGCATACGAAAGAAATTTAATATATGAATTTAGTTTTATAAACTCGATGTAGTTTTTTTCCCTCTGATGCATGGTATATCCAAGTCGGCCCGGCGACTTACTTACTTTATTTTCCCTTAAATTTGGTCGGAGGGCGCTAAAGTGCTCGTATCCACATAAAAGTGAGCGAGATAGCTTTTCAAAGAAATTTAATATACATATGTATGTATATCTTTTCATCTGATGCATGGTATATCCAAGTAATAAACTTGATCATCGTTTATACTGCAAGAGTCTACATTCGCAATTTGGTAGCTCTATATTTATAGTTGCTGCGATCTGTCCACTCTTACGGAAGGACGGACGGACATTCGGAAATTCTTTCTTCTGCCTGTTACATACATTTTGGGGACTTTAATATAGCATTTTATCCTATGGATGGATGGTATAAAAACGTGCCTACAAAAATTCGTGCGAATATAACGTCCTCATCACAGTAATTGCCCACATGTACACCTTCGATTATGTAGGTAACATATAAAACGAATGAACTGTATGTATGTATGTATATTTCTTACTTGTAAACATTCCGAAGTTCTTGCCAGACTGCAGCACTTATCGGCAGCCTGTTGGCGTTCAAAACAATCGTATAACACTTGTTCGTCACTCCGCCTACATGATTTAACAGGTGCACTACTCGAGGAGGCGCAGGCATTACGACAATGGAGCAACATACCAAATTGACAGCAGCGACGACCCGACCAATCCGAGCCATGGGAAACGGCTGTAAATTAAAAGAAATCCATATCACTTCATGATTGGTTAAATTAGTTCACC